>JAUMIR010000001.1:209416186-214416186 GCA_030847615.1 Gambelia wislizenii
TCTGTAGCCATATTGGAATGAGCTTGGTATACGTTGTGAGAGGGCACAGATGCTGGAGGATGGTTGATGGCAACCATGGTCAAATGGTTACTTGGTAAGGCTTGATGTATGTGGGAAAGAATGCAGGCCTCAGGGAGGGGGGAGCAACTTGTAGGGACCACTTAAAAGTGAAACCTATACTGTATCGTTAGATCTGGCAATGACTCTACTACTGTGCTGAGCTTAACTTTCAATAAAGCTTTCTTTGATTAACCCTGAAGCCTCTTCATTGAGTTAAAGGTAAAGACAGAGCATTACAGATTGCCAGATCTACTTTAAATCTAGGGCTTGTTCCTGAGGCAATATGTCCCAGGAGAGAGTACCTACTCCTGAAATTGTTGCAGATGACTTGGGAGATTTTCAGACAGGAATGAAGAAAACGTTCCTATCCCAGAATCTCCACTCCTGTTCTGTCATGCCACAATCACTTTCCCCACCGCACTTACCTCCTCTCTCATAGTTCCAGCAGCCCAGGAGTGAACAGAGCTCTAGTGGAGCTCCCTTCACTTTCTGAATCGAAACCGAAACCGTGGATTCTCTCAAGAAAATGTGAACGCTGGAAATTCAAAAATAAAAATAAAAAGAACATGGAAAAAATGACAGCAAGCACAAAAACACATATATTTTCCTTGGTTTTTTTCTAGGCTGTAAGGCCGTGTTCAGGAATAGTTTCTGACGTTTCCCCTGCATCTGTGGCTGGCATCTTCATTTCTCTGATTTTTATTTTACTGTTTTTATATGGTTATTCTTATGGGCTTGTTTAGATGTTGTTGTTTTTTTAAAAAAAACTATGTTTCTTTTGTATGCTTTGCAGAAAGGTCAAACAAAGAAATCCTGTTATCCAATAATTAAACAAGTGAGAAAATGCTACAACTACACGCACACTTTAAAAGACTAACTTACACCAAGTGATATTTATTACAAATTGCTTATTTTCAGTTCTGGATGGTTCTGAATGGTTTGTCTGCCAATACTTCCCTCAGAATGGCCCTACCAAGGTGTAGACCAAGACATTTTGCTGCCTGAAACAGAAAAGCAGATGGTGTTCCCTCTCCCAAGTCAAAGTACAACATACCCCAAACAAGCCAAATTATTTTGGCACTTGCAGCAGAACATCCCACAGGTACCTCGTCCCATCCCTGGCAACAAAAATAGAATAGTAACAGCACAGTAAAAATCCTTTTATAACACTCAAAATATGCAGCTTGAGATGCCTGTCTTAGGACTTTTTCAGATGGGGGGGAAAAACCATAAGGAGGTAGGGAGAAGAATGGGGCTGTTGCACTTACAGAGCCCCATTTCAGACAGCCCCATCCTCCTCCATCCTCCTCCCGACCTTCCCCTGTACTGTGGGCACTGCTTTTTATTGATGGACAACCTCCGTCAATAAAAAGCGGCACCCGCAGCAAAGGGGAAGGTTGGGAGGAGGTCAGAAAGAGGACGGAGGAGGACTGTGTCATCTGAAACGGGGTTCTGTAAACACAACAGCCCCGTTCTTCTCCCAACCTCCTCGGGGGTTTTTCCCCCATCTGAAAAAGTCCTCATTCTACCTAATGGTAGGACTAGACCTGTTCCTATCCCCCTTTGTTTCCTCAGGCAAAACTAGGTGTAAATCTTCAATTTTTTCATTCATACACTCAAGGATAAATATTCTTCATAATATTCTTCTTACTCTGAGAGAAAAATCAAGATTTCTGCACACCTTTGTAGACATATTCACACCCTCAAGGTCGTTTGGAAAATTATTCTGCAGAGAAATACATGTGATTTTTTTCCCTGTGCAACTCCATACTTTTTGCACACACACACACACACACACACACACAAGTATTTCCTGTGCAAAATGCAGTTTCCTGCATGTCTCCTCTGGCTTTTCTTCGCAAACGAAGATTCAGGAAGGACTCATCCCACGCTTTCTGCAAGCGCGCTGATGACTAAAAAGGCCAATCCGAGATAAACAAGTCCGGTTGCAAAAAGCACAGCAGAAGGTCTCCTTGGGTGATGTTTTTGGGTTGTGATTCTTTCTGCGTTGTCGTTTCTCTTCAAGACTTGTTCGTCATGAGTTCTCAAATAAGGCTGCAGCATTGTGGATAGTGCGTCTCCATGCCTCCCGATGTGAGGCCAGGGCGGACCACTGTTGGTGATCAATTTGGCCAAGCCTGAGATGTTGTTTCAGGGAGTCTTTGTATCGCTTTTTTGGAGCGCCCCTCTTACGCTGACCCGTGGCGAGTTCACCGTAGAGTAGTATTTTTGGGAGGCGATGGTCCTCCATCCTAGAAACGTGCCCTGCCCAGCGCAGCTGTGTTCTCAATATCATGGCCTCAATGCTGGTGATCCCTGCTTGCTCAAGGACAGCAACATTCGTCACATAGTCAGTCCAGTGTATATTTAGGATTGTGCGTAGACAGCGCTGATGAAAGCGCTCGAGGAGTCGTAGGTGGTGGCGATAGGTGACCCATGTTTCAGATCCATAAAGGAGGATAGACAGTACGATGGCTCTATACACACTGATTTTTGTGCTTTGCCTCAGGTGTTTATTGCTCCAGACTCTTTTGTGAAGTCTTCCAAATGCACTATATGCCTTTGCTAATCTGTGATCGATCTCTTTGTCAATCTTGGCATCTGAGGAGATGATGCTTCCCAGGTAGGTGAATTGCTGAACGGACTTGAGCACTGATTTGCCGACGGCAATGTGGGGATGGTGGTGTTCGTCCTGTGGTGCAGGCTGGTAAAGAACTTCTGTTTTCTTCAGGTTGACTTGTAGCCCGAACAGCTCTGCAGCTGTTGCAAAGCAGGATGTTAGGCGCTGCAGAGCTCCTTCTGTGTGGGCAACAAGGGCAGCATCATCGGCGAAGAGCAGCTCACGGACTAGATAGTTTAGAGTCTTAGTGTGAGCCCTCAGACGGCTTAAGTTAAACAAGCTACCATCAGTACGGTAGCGTATATAGATGCCATCGTCTTCTTCAAGCTCTGCCATAGCCCTTTGGAGCATCATGCTAAAGAAGATTGTAAATAAAGTTGGTGCAAGAACACAACCTTGCTTCACTCCATTCGTTATTAGAAAGGGCTCTGAAAGAGCATCGCCATATCTGACTTGACCACGCTGGCCCTCGTGTAGCAAGATAATCATTTTAAGGAATTTGGGGGGACATCCTAGTTTTTCCAGGATCTGCCACAGACCTTTTCTACTTACAGTGTCAAAGGCTTTGGTGAGGTCGACAAATGTTACATAGAGACCCTTGTTCTGCTCCCTACATTTTTCTTGCAGTTGCCTAAGGGCAAATACCATGTCTGTAGTGCTCCTATTGGCTCTGAAGCCACATTGGCTTTCAGGGAGAAGTTCTTCTGCAATAGCAGGAACTAACCTGTTCAGGAGTATCCTTGCAAGGATTTTTCCAGCAATAGAGAGCAGTGTTATGCCTCGATAGTTTGAGCAGTCGGATTTTGCTCCTTTTTTCTTGTACAGGGTGATGATGACTGCATCTCGGAGGTCTGATGGCAGTTCCCCTTTTTCCCAGCAATTCACAAGGAATTCGTGGAATTTTTCGTGGAGTGCATGACCTCCGTGTTTCCAAACTTCAGGTGGGATTCCATCAATCCCAGCTGCCTTGCCGTTTTTCATCTGCTGTATGGCCTTAAAGGTCTCTTCCAAAGTGGGAGCTATGTCCAATTCATTTTTCATTGGTTTTTGTATCATATCTTGGATAGCTGAGGCTTGGACTACTCGGTTGGCGCTAAAGAGACTTTGAAAATGTTCAGCCCAACGATTTAGGATGGAGGCTTTATCAGTAATTAATGTTTGACCATCTGTACTGTATAAGGAGCTTTGGACCTGATAAGTAGGTCCAAACACTGCTTTAAGAGCTTCATAAAATCCTCTATGATCACCCAGATCTGCACAGCGTTGTGTCTTTTCTGCTATACTGATCCACCACTTGTTCTGCATGTCTCTGAGTTTTTGTTGTAGTTTGCTACATGTGAGGCGGAAAGCTGCTTTTCTTACATGACAGGTTGGCTGGGCGAGGTATGCCTGGTGAGCAGCTCTCTTCCTTGCCAACAGTTCCTGGATCTCTTGGTTGTTTTCATCAAACCAGTCTTGATTTTTCTTGTGGGAGAACCCGAGGGATTCTTCTGCAGACTGGAGGATACTGTTTTTGATATGTTGCCAAAGCACTGTAGGAGAAGGATCTGTAGGGTGGTCTTCAAGTTTCGTTTGTAGATTTGCCTGGAAGTTGTCTCTCATGGTAGCTTGTTGAAGATTGTTGACTTGGAGTCTCTTCTTTAAGATGCCACCCCTCTTAGGTTTGAACTTAAGATGAAGATTTAGTTTACATCTGACAAGGCGATGATCTGTTTGGCATTCTGCACTGGGCATCACTCGGGTATGACGGACATCACGAATGTCTCTCTGACGGACTAGAACGTAGTCAATGAGGTGCCAATGTTTGGATCGGGGATGCATCCAGGTTGTCTTCAAGCTATCTTTCTGCTGAAAGATTGTGTTTGTAATAGTCAGCTGTTGTTCTGCACAGAACTCTAGCAGGAGGCGTCCGTTATCATTGCAATTTCCAACACCATGCTTGCCTAAGACACCTTTCCAGGCTTCGGAGTTCTTTCCTACTCTGGCGTTGAAGTCACCAAGGATAATAATTTTATCTTCTACAGGGACTTTTTGTATGAGTTGGCGTAGGTCTGTGTAGAATTTGTCTTTCTCTACAGGGTCAGCTTGCATAGTTGGGGCATATATACTAAAGAGAACAACATGTGGGAGGCGTAAGGAAATAATGCGATCAGAGTGTCCTGTTGGCAAGGTTTCGAGTTTGGAGGCAATGGAGTTTTTAATCATAAAGCCTACTCCTGACAGATGTTTTTCGGTTTTGGGTTTGCCAGACCAGTAAAGTGTGTAGCCGGCGCCATGTTCTTTAAGGCTGCCTTCCTCATGGAAGCGAACTTCACTAAGAGCAGCGATGTCAATATTAAGCCGTGATAGTTCAAGGGCTATTAGGGCAGAACGACGCTCAGGCCGTCCACTATCTTCAGAGTCTTGCATGGTTCTGATGTTCCAGCATGCAAGTGTCAGTTTATTTACACCTTTGGAGGCCGGTGTGTGCCTTTGTTTCTTTGCCTTGGTTTGACCGCATCAGAAGATTCCCGTTGGCCGCGGCTAGCCAACCAGGTAGTTGGGGATGAACTTTCTTTAGGCCACCTTTTCTAGGCCCCTCTCCATGTGGAGCAAGCAGTGCTCTCCTTAAAAAAGGCTGCTCGGTCGTTCAGAATGCTGCCGAACAAGACTGTCATCTCCCGGGTCAGGCTTGAGCGACCAATGTCCTGAACCGCCTGCATGCAGGGTTGGGGCTGCGGCTTCCAGTGCATCTTTACACCTGCCGGTTTCGTCCCTCGCCAGTCGCTACAGGGCTTTTTTGGAAATGGATTTGTCCTTCGAGCCTGTGCAATGGATTTTTCTGGTGGAGCGCAGCGTGCACAGAACTGGCCTCACCCTTTAAACCAGAGATTCATCTGCCGTGGCCTTGCAAGCATGGATGTGGCAGTGAGGTCCTCGGGCCGTAGGTTTGATTAGAGTTTCCTTCTCTTAGATGGTTGACCTTACAGGGTTGGACGAGCACCATCTGCCCGGGTTTGGGATTGGAGTTTTCCTTCTCCTAGGACGGTTGCCACAAGGCTGGAGAGCCCATCCTGCCCTTTGACGCTCTTTGTCAGACCCTTTGATTTTGACCTGTCTGGCATGGGAGACCCTACCAGTGGCTATTATGCCACCGCCAGCATAGCTCAAAACATCATTAGGGTACGCAAGCCTCTCTCCCACGACAAGGGGGCGTCAAACCCCTGCATGTTATCAATAGGAAACCCCTGCATGTTATCAATAGGAAAAAAAGTTTTGCACAGAAAAAACAATGTACTTTTTATATCCTGCAAGACTACACAAAGGGTGAAGAATCTTTGCTACTGTTTCAGTCTTCTTGCAGGGGTTTCTCAAAGGATGAGTAACCTGTAATTTAGAAAGAAAATGAATAATAATAAATATTCTTTCCATCATTAGGCAAAACTATGTACGTCTAGCCATAGTGCCTCCTAACCCCTTGCTGGAATCTTCATGTGGGCTTTTCTCTGCATTTTGCCATAAGGTTATGATACCACCATTTCCATAGTTGAAGAATCTCCCTTTGCAATCTGAGGCCCTCCCTACCTCACCATTGTTCCAACATTAGAGGCTGCTTTGTGGGTTTTTTTTTTAAGGGCAAGGGTTAACCCAATTTAGAATCCTTTAAGAATTCACAGTAGGGAAGCTGCATTAGTCTGATGCTAGAGAAATGATGGAGAGTCCTGTGGCACTTTAAAGACTAAAAGATTAATTAACTTGGCTTATATGGGTATGATTCTGTATCTGCAGCTACTGCTCCCAGAAGAAAACCTGATCTTTCTATATTTGCCTGTTTCAAATTCTTATCGGTTTGAATGTATAAGAATGAAACTCAGCTCATCAAAAGAAAATCCCTGCAGAGAAGAAACAAACTAACTTGGCCGCTTTTAAAATGGAGAGGTCATAACCTGTTGTACATCTGTACACAGCAGCTAGTGCTATTTTATTTATATACTTAATTTAGGCAATTTATAGACAAGATGTGTATTTAAGGGCTCATCTGTACGAGACAATAAAATATGGATTGATACTCAGTAATGCCAATTCGCAGGAGCTTTCATTTGTCTCCATGTTTTCCTCAAGATCATAGGCCTGTAAGCCATATGTATCTGTTGTTCAAACAGGCATGCCTGTGAATCAAGATGGTGGACACAAATGAATTACTCATGTTTTTATTGTTACCAATTGCTGATGCTACACAGTATTTTTTTTAAGCAAATCCAAGGTGCAGAAGTGTGCTCTTCTGCTTAAATAAACAGAAAAAACCAGATTGCTATGGCAAAAATCCAACATGGCAATTCTGGATGCTGCCTTGCCAGCAAGCTCCGCCCCCTATGCATGTCCAACCAATCAGCTGTCCACTCTGAAAATGTGCAGTGATGTGAATCCGTTGTCCTAATGAGCGATAGTGTGCATTCCCATGCATTATTTAAAAAAAATATGGGAAAAGCTGTGAAGGTTTTTCCTACGGAGTATTTGGAGTTTTTTTGTCCCCCCTCTTTCTGAATATGGTGGATTGATGCAGGATCCTATTTAGACAAAGTGTATTTTCCTTGAATTCTATGAGGAGTATTTTCGCCATATAGACAAGCCCTAAGTCTACAGCTATATTTCTGTCTAACTGTTCATTGAAGTGGTTTACAGTAGAAGTCAAAAAATTTAACAGGCTTTAAAAGCCAAAACATCACAATAATGTAGGGACCTCACTTAAAAGCAATCAGAATACAAACAGTTTATAAACTTGGTAATATAATTGTCAGGGAAGGCCTGAGTGAAGGCAGAGGTTTTCACTTGGTTTCTAAAGCAGGCTCCAGTCGTTGTCTCCCAAATGCCAGGGAGGAGGGCATTTCTAAAGGCAGGCTGTGGGGTTCCAAGTCTATGCATGTTGGCTGAAGTCTCAGGCAATTGCTTTGACTCTCAAGATCTGCAGACAGGGAGACATACAGTACCTCAGGGTGAAAAATACAAGAGGAGGAGAAAGCCTGATATTGTTATTTTGCATTAGTGGTGATTTTTAAAGCCTGTGCTTTACCCATTCCCAGCTGATCCTAGGGCTCTCTGCTTCAGTGTGAGCACTTTACGTAACACTTTTACACCTCTGGCGCACCCAAGAAGACAGGAGTTAGGGGAGGGGATGGAGGTGGGTGAACACAGCCAGAGCCTTTACATTGGGAGTAAAGCAGGGAGCAGAGCACCAATATGTCACCATTCAGGAGGCACCTTGTTCTGCAACTGTGACCTCCCTCACAGGGAGGAAAAGAACTGCCTACGCCACCTTGATCTCATGGGACAGAAGGCAGCATATAAATGTAGCTAATAAATTCAGTAAAATAAGTAGAAGCTCTTGCAGGCAATAAGCAGTGGAGGACAGAAGGCAGCATATAAATGTAGCTAATAAATTCAGTAAAATAAGTAGAAGCTCTTGCAGGCAATAAGCAGTGGAGGTTAGCACACGTTCTTGTGCAAATGTGCCATCAAACCATTTCCTTCCTAACAACTTCCAGCTATGCTTGTGCCTTGATTGTCCACTATATTCTTGGGTGGGTTGTTTGTTTTTTTTACAGCCAGAAAGTGATCTTGCTCTTGGGAAGGAGAGAGAGAGAGAGAAAGTAAAAACAACCCGAAACAAAAAATGTTGACAAATTAAATATTGATCTAGTTCTTCATGCTGGGGTGAAAAAACAAGAAAACAACAACCAAAAGCAAACAAAGGGGGTGGGGGTGGGGTGGGGGTAGGGAAGAGACAGCAATGATTCATTTGGCTGTGTGCTAGAGGTGGTGCCAGAAGCATTAATGGGTTTAACTGTTTCAGGGGTCACCTCTGGGTACCACTGGGCACTTGAAAAGCCACTTGGGAAAGAGAGCTTTTGGTAAAGATAGGAGAGATGCCAGCCCTTTGTGATGTACCAAGCACACACACTCACATGCATTCAATAAATTGCTTTATTGACATGGATTCATGTGTCAGGAACATAGGAAAAGCCGAAACTGAGCATAGTCAGGCAAGCCTCTAGATAAAAGCACACAGTGTGAGAAAAGCAGTTAGGGAGTATTTCACATCGAGCCTTGCACCTGGGCTGACCTTGAGCTGCTGGGGAGAGCAGCATTCCCATGCCGACCAGGCGAGCTGGCCTCACTCCAAAACTTTCAGGGGCCTAGTACAGGAACCAGGCCTGATCCAGCCCTATGTCAGGGTCCTCCATTAATTCTACTCCAATACCCAGAATTCAGGGACGAGCCTGGCATACTGCCCTCCCGAAGACAAACCTCCCCCTCAACCAGGCTTATCAGGAAAGCGGGCATGGAACTTTTGCAATAAGCGCTGAGCATTCACATGATCAGAATTGACCCATTTGGCATGACCCAAAGGCAAGTGCTTCCATTTCACCAAGTACTGAAGTACACCCCTGTGAACCCGCGAGTCCAACACTTCAGAAATTTCAAAAATGTTGATCGTGGTCGACCAGAATAGGCTGAGGCGCAGGTCCCGGGTCCAGATGATGCTGATCTGGAGGGCATGCCGGCTTGAGCAAACTGGAATGAAACATAGGGTGCACATTTCGGTACAGTTTAGGCAAAGGCAGTTCGAACGCCACTGGGTTTATAACCCGAGTGATAGGAAAGGGACCAATGTACTTGGGCCTCAACTTCTTTGAAGGTTGGGGACTTTTAAGAAACTTGGTAGACAAAAAGACCAAATCCCCCACCGCGTAGTTCAGGGTGAGATCCCGGTTTTGATCTGCATTATGTTTATAACGCACTTTGGCAAAGTCTAGGGCTGAGATAACACATGGCCAGGCATCTCTGACCTTTTGGCTCCATTGGGACACTGAGACCGGGTCCTTGGCGGACCCCTCCCCTAGGGGTAGAGGATTGAAATCTTGCCCTGAAACCACCTTGAAAGGGGAGAGGCCTGTGCTCTGGTGAATGGTGTTGTTATAGGCTACCTCCGCAAAAGGCAAGAGGTCTACCCAGTCGGACTGTTGGAAGTTCACATAGCACCTCAGGTATTGTTCAAAAATCTGAATAATACATTCGCTTTGACCATCACTCTGGGGATGATGGGAACTACTGAGTCCCAACTCAACTTCCCAAAGCTTTGTGAATGCATTCCAAAACTGTGAAGTGAACTAGGCCCCCTGTCGGATACAATCTTGGCTGGCACTCCATGTATTCTGTAAATGTGCTGAATGAACAACCTGGCTAATTAAGAGGTGGTAGGGAGCTTCTTGCTGGCCACGAAATGTGCTTGTTTTGAAAACAGGTCAACAACCACCCAAATAACAGTCTTTTTCTTACTTTCTGGCAACTCTACTATGAAATCCATGCTGATGACTTCCCAGGGCTTGGTCGGGGTAGGCAAGGGCTGTAGCAGGCCTTTTGGCTTTCCTGCCCCCCTTTTTGCCATTGCACACATGGAACACCCTTTTACATATTCCTCCACCTCCTTTCTCATCTTTGGCCACCAAAACTGCCTCTGGGCCAAGTTCAAGGTTTTTATGTACCCAAAATGCCCTGCACTCTTAACATCATGTCACTGTCTAAGAATGGACACCCTCAAGGCCTCTGGGACATATAAATGGTCTCCTTTCCAGACCAAGCCCTCCCTCATGGTCACCTCCCTGGGGTGTGCTAGAAACCATGGGTCCTTGGGCAGGACCGATGCCAGTTGGGACTGCCACCCACCCCCATCATCCCGAGGGAGGAGAGGCCGTGGTGTGTGCTCTGGTGCGGCTGGAGCATCACGGGGTCCAGCGACTGGTGGTGGGACGTCCTTTTTGGATGCCTTGGGCTCAGGCCTTGGCCCCATCGGAGGGCTGGCTTGGGACTCCTGATGCTTGGCTTTACTACACATCAGGACTGATAACCCCAAGTGGGAGGGGGAGAAAACTGTATCAATGACCTCTTTTCATTTACTCTCATGTTGTGGGAGTCTGGACAAAGCATCAGCTAGGAAGTTCCTTTTTCCAGGGATAAATTTCAGGGTGAAGTTAAACCGGTAAAAGAAACTGGCCCACCTAACTTGCATAGGGCTCAAGCCGAGGGGTGGCTAAAACTTCTAAATTCTTGTGATCTGTCCAAACTTCAAAGGGTTTGGGAGATCCTTCCAGCAGGTGGCGCCAAGTTTCTAAGGCCAGCTTAATTGCACCTGCCTCCTTTTCCCACACAGGGTCATTGAACTTTTTGGATAGGTAGGCACACGGTCTGAGCTCTCCCTCCTCCCCCTTTTGCAACAGCACCCCTCCCACTGCAACATCAGAGGCGTCCACTTGGACTACAAAAGGCTGGGAGGGGTCGGGGTGTTTGAGAATTGGTTCAGAGGTGAAGAGTGTTTTCAATTGATCAAAAGCTTGTTGACATTGGTCAGTCCAAACTATCTTTTGGGGAGGCTTTTCCCCCTTTCCTGATCCTTTCTCCCCACGTCTTCAGTTTTCAACAAATCAGTCAGAGGAAGGGCTACCGTCGCAAAGTCAGGGATGAAAGACCTGTAAAAATTAGCAAAACCCAGGAAGCTTTGCAGTTGCTTCCTGGTTCTAGGGGCCTCCCATGCCAACACCCCTTTGACCTTTTCCGGGTCCATTTCTATCCCCTTGTTTGAGATGCGGTACCCCAGGTAGTCTTCCCCTCTGACCCTTGCTGGTGCCGTACCATCTTGATGGTCCGTCTCAGCGTCTCTACTTCCCCGGCAAGCCGCACCCACCCCAAGAGGAACATCGCCCACTCTAGGATGTCAGCGTTCAGCCCATCCTGGAAAAACTGCACCTTGATGTCTTCTGACCACTCAGGCACTTGGCTGGCCAGGTGGCGGAACTCAGCAGCATACTCTCCCACTGTCTTTGAGCCTTGCTTTAGTTGCCTGAGCTCCGCCCAGGCTCTCCTCACTCACTTTGATGGCTGGCACCAAAACTGCAACCTCTCTTGAATTCTAGCATCTAGAGGCAGATTTTATAAATAGGAGTGAAGTGGGGAGGAGAGAAGAATTTACCAGGAGAATGTGTACTGAGGAATAGTGGCCTCCCCTCCTGTAGCCAAGAAGCTTAGTCCAATTATACTGGTGTGACATTCACTGACACCATCCTCCATAAGAACATTTACTTCAAAGTGCGGCTGCTTCCCACCAGATATTTGACTTGGGGGTGGGGGAATCCTGGGTGCAATCATAAAAACAGATTGTTTTTTTATGTACCATCCCTCCATCCATTCAACTTAGGAGCTGCCACATAGCTAAAGCTCTTAGGGCAACATACATAGATAGTAAAGAAAATGCTAAAATCAATAAAACCAAATGTGTTACAATAAAGACAGTGGCAAAAGCACAATGTGCAATAGCAGAGGCTAAAACATCAAAGGCAAAATGTATTAAAAGAACTTCTGTGGAGATGTGTGTGTTAACCTGTGGCCAACCAGATGTTGGGCTGGTCAGGGATAATGGAAGTTGTGATTCAAAAGGTTCCAGAGGGACTCAAATTCTCCACTGCTGGCTGAAAATACCCATAGAGATAAGACAGCCAGCAAATATCATTCCTGGCCTAAGGGCAAATCCACACTACACAAATAATCCAGTTGAAACTGGATTATTTGCCATGGCTGCTTCCAATGGAATCCTGGGATCTGTAGTTTTACAAAGTCTTAAGCCTTCTTTGCCAAAGAGTGCCGGTGCCCCACCAAAGTACAAACCCCAGGATTTCATAGGAAGGAGTCATGGCAAACAATCCAGAAACGGGATTATCAGGGTAGTGTGGATTTGGCCTAAAACCACATAGCACCTTCAAAGGCTTGAAAAAATAAAGAAAGGTTTTTGCCTTGCACCAAAGGGCCAACAATGAAGGTGTCAGGCAGATCTCTTTAAAGAGAGTATTTCATAAATGGGAAGCTACCACTGAAAGGCCTGGTCAAGAATTGCTACCCATTCACCAGCATCCTGTTAGTGACATATTCAAGTATAATGCCAACATATGCTTGCATATAGCTTTTTGGGGGGAATTGTGGAGGTTGGTATTCTCTTCCTCCCTCAGCAACAACCAAAGCCTCCACCCCCTGACTCATTGTTTCTCTGAAAATAGCCCTTCTCCCATGGCCGTTCAGTGGCTGGTGGAGAGCAGGATGGGGGAGGGGATGAAATGAGAGAAGTGCCTGGCTATGTACCCAAAGCCAGATGCAGAAAAATTACACCACTCTGGAAGACCCTGGCAGATCTTGGTGGGTAATATACTTGGTCTGCATCTGGCTACAGGGCTATAGCCAGAGATGTCTCCAATTCCCCAGCTCTCACCAGCTACTAAAAGGCTGTGAGAGAAGACAGAAGTGTTGGAATGGTGAGTCCAAGGGTGTTGAGAGGAGAGATGTAGCGTAGTTCTGCCAGTAGAAGCTTTACGCTATGCTCTGCAGTACCAGATCTTGGCCAATGACTCTCCATATGTGAGGGGCTTTAGAGCAGGGTATGTGGCAATTAATTGGGGAATGAATGGGAAAGGAATATGGGGAAAGGTCGTCTTTCCAGTGCTGGGGCCCTGAGGCACAGGCCTTTAAAGGTCAAAATCTAGCATTGAGTCGAACCTGGAAGTAAACCAGGAGCCAGTTCTATCATACCAGCATGATGATAAATCCTGGCTCCAGGCAATGTTCTTCCCCACTTACTTGGTTGTTTCCTGACCATCTTCAAAGAAAGTCTTATGTGCAATACAGAGCAATAGGCTCAAAAAAGGCTGGAATCCTGTTTGGTAATTACAATGCCGTAAGTCTGTCTTACATCATTGTAGTTTGCTTTTACAGTCATTGCACAGGTAACAACCAAAAGTCCTCCTAAAACTACCTTGCAAGGTCCCAGTAGATGCCTGTTGCAGTGTGTCCAGCTACCTGAAGAGAACTGGATGCATCTCCAGTCATTCCCCTGCTCTCTGGCAACATGGAAATTACAATGTTGGGAAGGAATGTGCTGCTGAAAAGGTAGGTTTGGGGCACAGGGGGTAGCACTGGGGGAGTTCTGTCTCTTAGTGCAGGATCTCAGCCCGGAAGTTAATAGGGTGTGAATCATGGTGACCAAGCTATCATCTGTCAGTGTAAGGACATGGTTATCACACCAGTCTAAGCTGGTAAAAGGCACCCCATGGCACACAGGGCACTTCATCCTCTAGTGATAGAGATGGGTTTCCAAATACCTCCAAACTACAGACTTGGTCCTTTGGGGTAGCCTTCCCCAATGTTTGCCCTCCACATGCTATATACTATAATCCCTATCATCCCTGACTTGGCATGCTGGCTGGGGCTGATGGGGTGTGTAACTGAAACTGGAGAGCACCACAGTGGGGATGGCTGTTTGAAGTGCAATTCCTTCCAGGACAAGTTGAAATCCTATAGACCAGAAGAGTGAACCTTCTGAGAAGGGTGAAGGGATAAACCACCTCCCTGCCAGCATATCCTGAATGTGGATCAGGTCCATTGTTCTTCTGTTCCCTCCACAAAATGGGAGAAAGTCCTGACAGGCATGCTGACCCATTGCTTCAGCCGTCACTACTGCAGTCTCCCTCACTGTCTCAGAAGGCAGAAAGCTGGCCCGCAACATGTGACCAAGATCCCCTGCATGTGTGGGACCCCTTCCTGTCTTCTGGGAGAGTGAGGTAGATCGGCAGCTGCAGCAAGGGCCAGGCTCCTGTGGATATGCAGAACCCAATCCATTCCTTTCTGGGAGGAATGGGTTAAAAGAAGTACAATTTTAAAATGTTGTATTGGGCCCTACCCCATCTTAGCCCTGTCTGAGCCCTGTATCTGTTCCAGCGTGGTGAGGACTACCTGGGGACAAAACAGGGCATAAGCCCTGTGTTGTAGGATTGCAGGGCTCTAAGACAAGGGGCAAGATGGGGTGTATTGCCCATGTAGACAAGTCCAAACAGGCCCAGGAGAACACACACTTTATCTGGTACATGTTTTGACTTTAATTGGCCATGGCCCAGTCTATTACCAGGGCAAGGCACAGATGAAACACTTCCAGTGCTTCACCTGCATTGGATGCAAAACAGAGAAGGAGCTGGGTATCATTGATATATTGACAACACCAACCAAAGAAAGTGTGTATGGAGGGCACCATACTGTGGAGAGCAGCTTAAAGTGCAATACTTTTCAGCATAGTTTGAAGCTCAGTAATGCAGGGAGAAGAACTACCCACTATCAACTGGATGTGCATCTTATCTGAGCTGAATTTCATTTTGGGTATGTGTGGGTATATGCATGTGTGTATGTGCACTTGCATGCTGGAACATCAGAACCATGCAAGACTCTGAAGATAGTGGATGGCCTGAGCGTCGTTCTGCCCTAATAGCCCTTGAACTATCACGGCTTAATATTGACATCGCTGCTCTTAGTGAAGTTCGCTTCCATGAGGAAGGCAGCCTTAAAGAACATGGCGCCGGCTACACACTTTACTGGTCTGGCAAACCCAAAACCGAAAAACATCTGTCAGGAGTAGGCTTTATGATTAAAAACTCCATTGCCTCCAAACTCGAAACCTTGCCAACAGGACACTCTGATCGCATTATTTCCTTACGCCTCCCACATGTTGTCCTCTTTAGTATATATGCCCCAACTATGCAAGCCGACCCTGTAGAGAAAGACAAATTCTACACAGACCTACGCCAACTCATACAAAAAGTCCCTGTAGAAGATAAAATTATTATCCTTGGTAACTTCAATGCCAGAGTAGGAAAGAACTCCGAAGCCTGGAAAGGTGTCTTAGGCAAGCATGGTGTTGGAAATTGCAATGATAACGGACGCCTCCTGCTAGAGTTCTGTGCAGAACAACAGCTGACTATTACAAACACAATCTTTCAGCAGAAAGATAGCTTGAAGACAACCTGGATGCATCCTCGATCCAAACATTGGCACCTCATTGACTACGTTCTAGTCCGTCAGAGAGACATTCGTGTTGTCCGTCATACACGAGTGATGCCCAGTGCAGAATGCCAAACAGATCATCGCCTTGTCAGATGTAAACTAAATCTTCATCTTAAGTTCAAACCTAAGAGGGGTAACATCTTAAAGAAGAGACTCCAAGTCAACAATCTTCAACAAGCTGCCATGAGAGACAACTTCCAGGCAAATCTACAAACGAAACTTGAAGACCATCCTACAGATCCTTCTCCTACAGTGCTTTGGCAACATATCAAAAACAGTATCCTCCAGTCTGCAGAAGAATCCCTAGGCTTCTCCCACAAGAAAAATCAAGACTGGTTTGATGAAAACAACCAAGAGATCCAGGAGCTGTTGGCAAGGAAGAGAGCTGCTCACCAGGCATACCTCGCCCAGCCAACCTGTCATGTAAGAAAAGCAGCTTTCCGCCTCACATGTAGCAAACTACAACAAAAACTCCGAGATATGCAGAACAAGTGGTGGATCAGTATAGCAGAAAAGACACAACGCTGTGCAGATCTGGGTGATCATAGAGGATTTTATGAAGCTCTTAAAGCAGTGTTTGGACCTACTTATCAGGTCCAAAGCTCCTTATACAGTACAGATGGTCAAACATTAATTACTGATAAAGCCTCCATCCTAAATCGTTGGGCTGAACATTTTCAAAGTCTCTTCAGCGCCAACCGAGTAGTCCAAGCCTCAGCTATCCAATATATGATACAGAAACCAATGAAAAATGAATTGGACATAGCTCCCACTTTGGAAGAGACCCTTAAGGCCATACAGCAGATGAAAAACGGCAAGGCAGCTGGGATTGATGGAATCCCACCTGAAGTTTGGAAACACGGAGGTCATGCACTCCACGAAAAATTCCACGAATTTCTTGTGAATTGCTGGGAAGAAGGGGAACTGCCATCAGACCTCCGAGATGCAGTCATCATCACCCTGTACAAGAAAAAAGGAGCAAAATCCGATTGCTCAAACTATCGAGGCATAACACTGCTCTCTATTGCTGGAAAAATCCTTGCAAGGATACTCCTGAACAGGTTAGTTCCTGCTATTGCAGAAGAACTTCTCCCTGAAAGCCAATGTGGCTTCAGAGCCAATAGGAGTACTACAGACATGGTATTTGCCCTTAGGTAACTGCAAGAAAAATGTAGGGAGCAGAACAAGGGTCTCTATGTAACATTTGTCGACCTCACCAAAGCCTTTGACACTGTAAGTAGAAAAGGTCTGTGGCAGATCCTGGAAAGACTAGGATGTCCCCCCAAATTCCTTAAAATGATTATCTTGCTACACGAGGGACAGCGTGGTCAAGTCAGATATGGCGATGCTCTTTCAGAACCCTTTCTAATAACTAATGGAGTGAAGCAAGGTTGTGTTCTTGCACCAACTTTATTTACAATCTTCTTTAGCATGATGCTCCAAAGGGCTATGGCAGAGCTTGAAGAAGACGGCGGCATCTATATACGCTACCGTACTGATGGTAGCTTGTTTAACTTAAGCCGTCTGAGGGCTCACACTAAGACTCTAAACTATCTAGTCCGTGAGCTGCTCTTCGCCGATGATGCTGCCCTTGTTGCCCACACAGAAGCAGCTCTGCAGCGCCTAACATCCTGCTTCGCAACAGCTGCAGAGCTGTTTGGGCTAGAAGTCAACCTGAAGAAAACAGAAGTTCTTTACCAGCCTGCACCACAGGACGAACACCACCATCCCCACATTGCCGTCGGCAAATCAGTTCTCAAGTCCGTTCAGCAGTTCACCTACCTGGGAAGCATCATCTCCTCAGATGCCAAGATTGACAAAGAGATCGATCACAGATTAGCAAAGGCATATAGTGCATTTGGAAGACTTCACAAAAGAGTCTGGAGCAATAAACACATGAGGCAAAGCACAAAAATCAGTGTGTATAGAGCCATCGTACTGTCTATCCTCCTTTATGGATCTGAAACATGGGTCACCTATCGCCACCACCTACGACTCCTCGAGCGCTTTCATCAGCGCTGTCTACGCACAATCCTAAATATACACTGGACTGACTATGTGACGAATGTTGCTGTCCTTGAGCAAGCAGGGATCACCAGCATTGAGGCCATGATATTGAGAACACAGCTGCGTTGGGCAGGGCACGTTTCTAGGATGGAGGACCATCGTCTCCCCAAAATACTACTCTACGGTGAACTCGCCACGGGTCAGCGTAAGAGGGGCGCTCCAAAAAAGCGATACAAAGACTCCCTGAAACAACATCTCAGGCTTGGCCAAATTGATCACCAACAGTGGTCCGCCCTGGCCTCACATCGGGAGGCATGGAGACGCACTATCCACAATGCTGCAGCCTTATTTGAGAACTCACGACGAACAAGTCTTGAAGAGAAACGACAACGCAGAAAGAATCACAACCCAAAAACATCACCCAAGGAGACCTTCTGCTGTGCTTTTTGCAACCGGACTTGTTTATCTCGGATTGGCCTTTTTAGTCATCAGCGCGCTTGCAGAAAGCGCGGGATGAGTCCTTCCTGAATCTTCGTTTGCGAAGAAAAGCCAGAGAGAGATGTACAGATTGATGGATGGATAGACAGACACATAGATAATATATTGCCTCCTCCTGCTCCCACCCTGAGAAGCAGCGGGCAATATTGAAGCTAGGTGTGTATACTTTACACATTGGGAAGCTGAGCTAGATGGGGCAGGAATAAAGCCTAATAGAGCCGGGGAAGACAGAGAATGGCACCTAGCTAAACCTGAAGGGCATGATGAAGTGAAACAGGGCCAGCTCTACCCTTAGGCAAAATGAGGTAGCTGCCTGAGGCTGAGCAGGTACTGGGGGAGTAGTAATAGTGAGCTGTTGGAGGACAGAGTTGTGTGTACCTTGTCCTGTCTCCCCACCCTTAAGTTGTCATACTGCCTTTATGTACATGTAAGACCAGTATTAAAATATGCCTTATCCCTGATCTCAAGCAAAATGTTTTGGAGAAGACTGGGAGCAAAACGAATAGCCATGCAGAAAAACAAGTGAAGCTCCTAGATTTTGGACCTTCACCTTGAGATCTTTATCCTGTTCCTAGAGACCCTGAGAAGGAGGCTAAAAACTTGGAACGTCAGTTCAAACCGTGAGACCTGTCATCTTGCCTGTGCCTGTTACTGCTGCTTCTGAAAGAAGCCAAGAGTCAGCTGGTGAGACTCCTTAAGGCAGTGGTTTCCAAACTGTGGTCTACCATGTGTTTTGGACTTCAAATCCCAGAAGCTCCAGCCTCCTTGGCCAAGAGTCTGGAACTCTGGGAGGTGAAGTCCAAAACATTTGGAGAACCATGGGAACGACTGTCTTAAGGAGACTGTCTTAAGGAGGCATTCAGATGCTGCTAACACTCCTGCTGGCAGCCAATGGAGTCCATGTCAGTGAAGCAGTAAATTCATTCTGGGTTTTGGTCTGAACTTCACAGGAGCTATCCAAAATGTGGAACCTTATCCCCAGACTAGTTTTAACAGCTTGGGTGGCTTTTTCAGAGTTCAGACTCAAGCCCAGAGCAGATTCATCATCCTACTAACATTTGAATCACCAGCTCCCAAAGGGCACTTTGCTTTCCCTTATCTTCAGACTCCCAGTTCTATAGACTTTGAAACTTAAAAAAAACTAAACACCTATCTATGACTGGGAAATGGCTGTGACAAGCCAGTAGGAAAAAACCCAAATAAAAGTAAGAAGTAAGTCTAGTATTTTATGGGGTTATCCTTGTATTTTCATTGTTCATAAACCCATTATGTGGAAAACCTGGGTAAATAAGGGTGTAATTTATTTGACTCAATGACTAACAAAAGATAATGTCTTTAAAGCATTCAGTATCTTGCAGGAGGCATACCAGTGAGTCCATACAGTAGTGTGGAAATACTTTCAGTTTAAGCACAGCACAGTTGCAATTTTTAGTGCAACTGATCCTTCAGAATTTAGAATTTATCCAATTGGTACAAAAGGCAGCTTACTCTGTGTATAACAAATACATTTCTATACAAGGTTATTCAAAAATCCTTCACTCCTTATTTAAATTGTATGAGGAACAGATGGAACACCAAACAGACTCAAACTAAAATCTACACATTGGAAAATTGCTTTGCATTCAGTCAAATTATTTACATTGGATATATGACTGAGGTTTATACAACAACAACAAGCGTACTTTTAGAGTATATTGGAAACTGGTTCATTTTCAACAATTGGGTTTGGTCCTAGCAGATCAGTGTTGGAGATGGGAGCGAGTGGAAGCCAGTTTTGTACAACTTTTATGGACACGTCACATCAACATATAACCTCTTTTCTGGACAGAAGTGAAGTCAAGAATAAATATCATACAGTAGGACGTGCGTATCCACTGATTCATTATCCACTGATTCAATTATCCATGGGACACAAAACAGCACACCTACCATAGAGTCTTCCTAGAAAATGTGTCCTCTCTAGCCATTTTCTTGGCCCTCCAAGGCAACTCTATGGTATTTTAAACCAGAAGTTCCATTGTTTTCAATGGTGTTCAGTATTATCCACGGTTTTCAGTATCCTCAGCTGCCTCCCAGAACCAACTCCCAGTGGATATGGGGGTCCTACTGTACTTGACAAATTATTAACAATGGAAGATGTGTGTGTGTTTTATTGGGTGAAATGCCTCATTCCTGGGATTTGAAGGGTAGACAGAGGGGATAGTTTGCCAGAGCTACACTGAGTTAATTAATTTCCAAAGTTAGAAATCTAAGAATACCTTGGATATCAATATCTGGATTCATGTTTGTTCACATTAACCTTTCATGAAAAAAAAAATACTTTACCCAGTTATAAAAAGAGGCCAAATTTCAAACAATTTGCCATACTTTTATCAATTTTTATGCGGAATACACACACACACAGTTGTCCCTCCATATTCATGGATTTGGTATTCACGGATTTAAGTATTCATGGCTTGAAAATATTCTTTAAAAAATAATAATCCAAAAAGCAAACCTTGATTTTGCTACCTTATATAAGGGACACCATTTTGCATATAATGGGACTTGAGTATTCACAGATTTTGGTATCCACGGGGGATCCTGGAACCAAACCCCAGTGAATATGACTGCCCCCCGCGAATGTGAAAAATCCGCGAATAAAAACTAGGTCATGCCACCGCCCTCCCACCCCTCCAGGAGCAGCGACGGGGCTTGCAAAGCCTCATCGCTGCTTCTTTCCACCCTCTCCCGCCCCCGCCCCCCCGAAGCAACTAGCCGATCCTTGTCGCTGCTTCCTCCTACCCACTCCCGCCCCCCCACGAGCAGTTTTTTGGATGGCAGGGGGGCGCTCCCAAAACTGCGAATAGTCAAAACCACGAATCTTAAAGCCGTGAATGTGGAGGGGCAACTGTATATTTATCTTGTTGCAGCATACCTAATATGCTGTAGTAGTATGCATAAATATTTTCCTTGCCTCTTTCCTTCTTCCCTGCACTTTATTTTTTCCTCTCTCTCTGTGTTTTGAATCAGTATACTACAAATGTGATGGTATCAATTTATAGTTTTATATGTGCAAATATGAAACTAGAAAGAAGTGTGCTGTGAGGGACTGGATAGGGATTATTAATAAAATGTTGATTTAAAAAAAAAAATGGAAGAATCCAAAGCACCCAAACCTTTGCCTCTAAGCCTGGGTATAAGGAGTAGAACAAGACTGTTGTTGTTGTTGTGTGCCTTCAAGTCATTTCTGTCAATCTCTACCAAACCTATCATGGGGTTTTCTTGGCAAAATTTGTTCAGAGGGGTCTTTACCATTGCATTCCTCTGAGGCTAAGAGAAGGTGATTTGCCCAGTGGGTTTCCATTGCTGAGTGGGAATTCAAACATGGGTCTCCAGGGTTCTAGTCCAATACCCAAACCGCTACACCATGCTGGCTCCCTGAACAAACTGTACCCCAGACCAAGTCACAAGATGAAAAAGTGAGAAGTTTCAGAAACGGGGGAAATCCCTGATATAGGCATTATCATGCACATCAAGGCTTGCCCAAGCCATTTTGCTGCCCGCATGTTCTCATTCTTCCACAAAAGCTGATTGAACTGGCAAATGAATTGTACATCATCATTAGTAATGGAGACAATATCCTCCCCACACTAGGGGCAGCAAGCTAACTTATGAGGTGCAAAGGAGACTTCCTAGAATTTACAGTTCTGTTCTCCAAAACAGAGAGAAAACTATTTCCCCCACACTACTCAGTATCTGCCTCCTGAGGCAGCTAAGTCCCCCTATGAGCATGACATGCCATCTCTACCAACCCTGCCTGCTAGATGATCCATCTGCTTATAGTAACTTTGGAAACTCTGGGTTTCTCCCCATCCCCTGATCTCTCTAAATACCAGTTTGCTGGAAATATTAAATATAGTACAATAATTGAGTACCTATAAACATATACATGTCCTTCTCAGAAACAGTGGGGCTTTTGTGAAGTCGAACGCTTTCATGGCCAGCATCCATAGATTTTCCTTGGTTTTCTTCCGGGCTGTGAGGCCATGTTCTGGAATAGTTTCCTTCTGACATTTCACCTGCATCTGTGGCTGGCATCTTCAGAGAATGGTTGGGTAGGACTGTGTGGGGTTTATATACTGTGAACCCCTGTTGGGGGGTATATGTAAATTTGTGTAATTGAATGGTTAGTTTCTGGGTATTGAAATGCAAGACTGATTAGTGTCTGTTTGGCTAATGGTTGGTTGATGGGCCATTATCTGCTGGAAATCCCCCTGTCCCTGGGTGGAATTCCTTTGTAAGTGTTGAGTTTTGATTCTATTGCTTTTCAAAACTGGAAACCAGATTTTGTTTACTTTTAAGGTTTCTTCTTTCCTGTTGAAATTGTTCAGGTGTTTGTGGATTTCAATAGCTTCTCTGTGCATTCTGACATGATAGTTGTTGGCCTGGTCCAGAATTTCTGCTTTTTTAAATAACATTTTGTGTCCAGGTTGGTTTATAATATATTCTGCTACTGCTGGTTTTTCTGGCTGGCCAAGTCAGCAGTGTCTCTCATGTTCCTTGATTCATGTTTGCACACTGCATTTAGTGGTCCCTGTGTAAACTTGTCCACAGCTGCATGGTATGCGGTAAACTCCTGCAGCTGTGAGAGGGTCTCTTTTGTCCTTCGCTGAGTGTAGCATTTCTTGGATTTTCTTGGTTGGTCTGTAGATCGTTTGGAGGTTGTGTTTCCTCATCAGTTTCCCTATTCTGTCTGTGACTCCTTTGATGTATGGCAAAAATACCTACTCTTTGGGTGGCTGTTTTTCTTCTTCATTCCTGTGGTTTTTTCTGGGTCTGGCTGCTCTTGTGATGTCTGATCTGGAGTAACCATTAGCCTGTAGGACCCAGTTTAGGTGTCTCAGTTCATCCTCCAGGTAATAGGGTTCGCAGATCCTTTTTGCGCGGTCTACCAATGTTTTTATTGTGCTTCTTTTTTGTCCTGGGTGATGATTGGAGTTCTTGTATAGGTATCTGTCTCTGTGGGTTTTCTGTATACCGTTGGTTTGGTTTGCGGGTGACTAGGACATCCAAAAATGGCAATGTTCCTTCCTTTTCTTTTTCCATCATGAATTGGATATTTGTGTGGATGCTGTTCAAGTGGTTCAGGAAAGAGACCAAATCTACATATCGGAACCATGTTGTGGGCTTTTTTGGTGCTGTTTCCAGGGCTTGCTTTTCAAAATGTTCCATGTAAAACTTTGCTATCACGGGGATCAGGAGGCTGCCCATGGCTAGGCCATCTATCTGTTTGTAGAATTCGTTATCCCACTGGAAGTAGCATGTGGTGAGACAGTGTTTGAACAAGGCTGTGATGTCCTCAGGAAATATTTGTTGGGTGAGTGCCATGGTATGCATTATGGGGACTTTGGTGAACAAGGAGACTACATCAAAACTGATCAGTCTGTCTCCAGGTTTCAGTTCTATGTTGTTGATTCTTTCTATGAAGTGAACCTGGAACCTGCAACATACAGAAAACTCAAGCAAGACCTGACCAACAAAATCACCAGAAAAACAAATGCCTTGATCAAGAACTCATCAATTCAGCCATTCATACACCAGAATCTATGCAGATCAGAGGCAAAAAGGATCTGTGAACCCCACTACCTACAGGACGAACTGAGGCACCTAAATTGGGCCCTAAGGCTAATGGTTACTCCAGATCAGACATCACAAGAGCAGCCAGACCCAGAAAAAACCACAGGAATGAAGAAGAAAAACAGCCACCCAAAGAGTAGGTATTTTTGCCATACATCAAAGGAGTCACAGACAGAATAGGGAAACTGATGAGGAAACACAACCTCCAAACGATCTACAGACCAACCAAGAAAATCCAAGAAATGCTACACTCAGCGAAGGACAAAAGAGACCCTCTCACAGCTGCAGGAGTTTACCACATACCATGCAGCTGTGGACAAGTTTACACAGGGACCACTAAATGCAGTGTGCAAACATGAATCAAGGAACATGAGAGACACTGCTGACTTGGCCAGCCAGAAAAACCAGCAGTAGCAGAACATATTATAAACCAACCTGGACACAAACTGTTATTTAAAAAAGCAGAAATTCTGGACTAGGCCAACAACTATCATGTCAGAATGCACAGAGAAGCTATTGAAATCCACAAACACCTGAACAACTTCAACAGGAAAGAAGAAACCTTAAAAGTAAACAAAATCTGGCTTCCAGTTTTGAAAAGCAATAGAATCAAAACTCAACACTTACAAAGGAATTCCACCCAGGGACAGGGGGATTTCCAGCAGATAATGGCCCATCAACCAACCATTAGCCAAACAGACACTAATCAGTCTTGCATTTCAATACCCAGAAACTAACCATTCAATTACACAAATTTACATATACCCCCCAACAGGGGTTCACAGTATATAAACCCCACACAGTCCTACCCAACCATTCTCTGAAGATGCCAGCCACAGATGCAGGTGAAATGTCAGAAGGAAACTATTCCAGAACATGACTTCACAGCCTGGAAAAAACCCAAGGAAAATCTAGTGGGGTTTTTGTTTCTATTATGGTGGAGCTGAGGTTCTTTCATACAGGGAGTGGTGGGACAGGAGATATGAAGTGTTGAAGACAACTTCATTAGCTCACCTTGATGAAACACTAACCTTTTGGGAGGACAAGCACGATCCGGCAGCTACGAAAGAATAGAGAAAAGAAATGAAGGGTAGGGGCCACCGTACTGTAGATGTTTTCATGCCTGAAATGAAAAGTCAACATGGCATTTTGTTAGTTTCTTTTAAGGTTGGAACTGGCTGTCTTTACATTTCTCCTCTGAATAAAATATACAGTGCTTGTGCTCCAGATGCTTCTGACACACAAGGTCAGTTAAGCATCCGGTTTGTTCCCAAAACTCAGCCATCCCCACCCCCACCTCCCCCAACCCCCTTTCACCAAACGTTGCTGAAATAAAGTGCTGCTGATTGTCTGGATGTTACTGTAGACAGCAGGGCAATGACACAGCATGGGGAGCCTGTCTGCTTGTTCACAGAGCTCTCATTATCTATGTTCGCTTCCCAGTACCTCTCTAGACATGGGCAGAATCTCAATTCTGTATTTCAGCATGATTTCACTGCTTTCTATTCTTTTATCCTCTTTCTTTTCTTTTCTTTTCTTCCCCTCCCCCCTTCCTTCTTTTCTGGGGACACAGTCAATCAGGGCTACAGTGTTTTGTGCCATCTCCTACACATGACTAGGAGTAGAGAAGCCAGCACGCTCCTGCAGTTTCCATCAATCAGCCTGAGTATTGGTACTGGGATGACTGAAGTTGTAGTCTAAAACTACCTCGAGCAGGGGTGGGACTTCATGAACCCCCCCTGTCCCCCGCAAGCTATTTCTATGGCTTTGCACATCTCCAGTATCCCCAGATCAACCTTTTAATGGACAAAATAGAGGCTGAGTTGCTTCTCTAGGACACCCCCAAGTGCAGCACTTTGCCTTTTAAATAGCTTGCAAGGCCTCCCTATGCTGTTTAACAAAGTATCCCCCACTTTTTTTGAGAATGAGATAGACTTGTGGACACTTTGATTTTTCTCATTCATTTTCTGGTAAGCTATGCAGCTTCTGGAGAGCCCAAGGGCATAAAAGTGGCTCCCGGACCAGCTGCAGTTACTTACCCCTCATCTAAAGGGTACCAAACTACCTACCCCACCCTATTGGGAGGAATTCATGCTTTAGTCATTTCCCGTCTCGATTACTACAATCTTCTTTTGACTGGTCTTCCATTATCTCATCTTAGTCCTTTGGTTTTCATTCTTCACTCTGCTGCTAAGATTATCTTTTTGGCCCATCATTTTGACCCCACTTTTGACATCCCTTCATTGGCTGCTGTTTCCCTCTAGGATTCAGTATAAGCTGCTTGTTCTGACGTTCAAGGCCCTGCATAACCTGGCTTCTCCTTACTGTGCAGCCATTATCTCTTTTTACCAGCCTGTTAGAAATTTCGCTCTGTGAATTCTGGGCTTCTTACCCAGTCAAGGGTTTCTTCTTCCTTGGCTCAACTTCGTCCTTTTTCTCTTGCTGCCCCTTATTCCTGGAATAACCTCCTGGTAAAATTGTGGACTGTTTCTTCCCTTGCTGTTTTTAATCTAAATTGAAAACTTTTTTGTTCTCCCAAACCTTTGGAATTTTGAATTCATGTTACATCTTTATTATATTTGCTTATCTGTACTGATTATTTTGTTTTATTCTGAATTATCTGTGTGTTTTTTTTTCCTTCTCCTATTGTGTTTTAGTATTTTATATTATTAGAATAGCGATAATTGTTTTATTCTCTAACCTTTTGTAAAGTGCCATGTACATTGATGGCACTATATAAATAAATGATAAAGAAATAGACCATAAAGAAAAGAAAATGATAAACAATGAGACCCACACAAAATGCTCATGCACACAGGTTCTGAACATTGGGCTGGGGAGGGGTGTATGTGTAGAGATTTCCTATGGGATCATGCCCAGCAAAGGCTGCTCCAAAGGCCCTCTGTATCCAAGGATTTGGTATCCATGGATTCCATCACCCAAGACTTGAAAATATTCCCAAAGAAATAAATTCCAAGACACAAACCTTGATTTTGCCATTTTATATATGGCACACCATTTTATTACACCAGTGTTTATAATGGGACTCAAGCATCCATGGATTTTGGTATCCACGAGGTGTCCTGGAATGAAACCCCAGCAGATACTAAATGCCCATTGTTTTAGCTGCCCCACAACACAAATATGCATATGGTTTCCTTATTAATAAAAGTCATGACTACATAACTACAGTGCTGTGAAGATAAATGATTGTGAGGCAGAGGCTAGAGGAGTCTTGTGTGTTTAGAGGTAGTTCCTCTCAGCCATGAAGCATCACCGGTTTGTCTTTTTCAGCCCACTGTCTCCCAGGAGATTATCAGACAGGAATGCAAAAAGTGCTCCTGTCCCACAGTCTCCACGCCTGCCCCTGTCCCGCCACAATCACCCTCCCCACCCCACTTAACTTCTCTTCCAATGACAGGGCAGCCCAGGAGTGAATGGAGCTCTAACGGAGCTCCGTTCACTTCCTGGATTAAAATCCTCCGTATTCTCATGAGAAGATGCAAGCGTGGGAAATTCAAAAATAAAAACCAAAATGCACACAAAAAGTTACAAAAAGCACATACACACACCTTAAAACTTCCAAGTAAACCAGGGAAGTTTTAAAAAAGCATGTTACTTACCTGGATGTCCCAATCTCACCTGGAAGTGTTCTGGCAGGGACAGCACATTGACACTGGGGTCTCACCAGCGAAGTGGGGCACCTTGTCACACACACAGAAATCCAGGACAGAAATGAAACGACAGATCTATTGATGGCTTCTCCTGTCAGTAAAAAGCAGCGCCAGTGTAACAGTGGCAGATTGGGTGCATAACAAGGGGGAAATGACGTCATGTGGAAAGGGAGCCCTTTTGCAATCTCCTGGCATTCCTGTAATGCCACTTTTGATGCGTCTGATAATCTCCCCAGTCTTAACATCAGCATTGAAAAGGAGAAGTATGAGAGAACTAGTTGTACCCAACGTAACATATGCTGGTGGTGTGTTATGTGTGAGTCGCTCTGTTGCCCTGCCCCTGCTACCAATTGACTGCCTGGGTCTCAACAGCAGCAGGGGAGGTGGGGTGATGATGTGACCCCCTGGGCACCTGGGCAATATCAAAATCCATATCAAAAGTTGGTCAAGTTTTATAACAGAGTAAATAATGTCTACTATTCCAAAAATCCAATTAATTAGTTGGAAGGTCCATCTTCTCTGACTCAGTTCTTACAAAATAAACCATCTATCTATCTATATAATTCTCTTGGGTATGTTGCCATTCCCAGTGTGCTAATTGGCCGCTTAGGAAACATACCCAACCAATCGTAGCATTCCCTCAGCCGATCACCACCCACATGCAAATTTCCTGCCCACCTCACAATCCACTCCTGCCACTCAATCTGCATCTACATCCCCAGCCTCACAAGGGCACCTTCCTCTTCTCACTCCCTCAGGCAATCACCACCCATATGTAAAAAAATGCAATATTTCCCCCCTAAAATAATATCATGTAGCTTAACTGTGTGAAAGGAACACTGCCACTCCAAGCTCCATGCTGCAACCACTGCTTGAAACCTCAGCAGGGCACATAACAATGTATGTTACATCGGGCACACCTATACTGATACTAATAATATATTACGCCAGTGGCTTTTAACCTTTTCTTTACCAGGGTCCCCCTTTAAATATCTTTTGTTGCCATGGACCCCCAAAATTTAACTCAAGATTTAAAACCCTAACAACAACACAATTACGCCAGTGGCTCTTGACATTTAATAATAATAATAATAATAATAATAATATTTATTTATATCCCGCCCCTCTGCGAGCAATCAGGGCGGCTTACAACAATAAAACAGTACACAGTATAAAACAACTCAAAATCCCTTCCCCCCCTTAAAACATTATTAAATTAATACAAATTAAAATCAGTATATAATACAATTTATTAAAAACCCTTTCGAGCAAGCAGCATCAGTTTGGAGGTCCAGAAGCAACCTCCAGAGGGGGTTCCTGAGGCCGGGGTTAGCTATTCCGGAAAAGCCTGCCTGAAGAGAATCGTCTTGACAGCCTTTTTAAAGCTGTCTAATGATGTCAATAGGCGGATCTCATCTGGCAGGCCGTTCCACAATTTGGGGGCAACAGCCGTGAAAGCCCTCTGGGAGGTGGTCGCCAGCCTAGGTCTTTGTGGCTGCAACAAATTCCTCCTAGAGGACCGGAGAGCGCGGGGAGGATTATAAGGGAGAAGGCAGTCCCTGAGATAGCTTGGGCCCAAGCCATTTAGGGCTTTAAAGGTGATAACCAACACCTTGTACTGGGCCCGGAAGCTGATAGGCAGCCAGTGGAGGGACCTCAGAACCTCAGAATGTGGTCCCTCCTAGATGTTCCAGAAACTAGCCTGGCTGCCATATTTTGTACTAGCTGTAATTTCCGAACTAAGCACAAGGGTATCCCCATGTAGAGTGCATTACAGAAATCAAGACGTGAGGTTACCAGCGCATGAACAACGGTCTCAAGATCCCTTACTTCCAGAAAAGGGCACAGCTGGCGTATCAGCCGAAGCTGATAACAAGCACTCCTGACTGTCGCATTTGCCTGATTTGTCATCAGGAGCGACGAGTCAAGGAGCACCCCTAGACTGCGAACACAGTCACTGGAGGAGAGTGTGACCCCATCCAGGACTGGAGATTGCAACCCGATTCTTGGTTTCAGGGCCGCTACCATGAGCACCTCCGTCTTGTCTGGATTCAGTCTCAATCTGTTTTTTCCTCATCCAGCCCATTACTGCCCGAAGACATTCATTGAGAGAAGAGATGCCATCAGAATTCGAGACCGACAAACGAGATATGGAGAAATAGATCTGAGTGTCATCAGCGTACTGATAACACCCAGTTCCATAACTCCGGATAATCTTACCCAGCGGCTTCATATAGATGTTAAATAACATCGGGGATAGAATAGCACCCTGTGGTACTCCACAGGTAAGCTCCCTTTTACTGGAGCTACTGTCCCCGAGCAGCACTCTCTGGGTCCTGCCTGAGAGGAAGGACCGGAACCACTGCAAAGCAGTGCCTCCGATGCCTAACTCCCTCAGGCGATCCAGAAGAATGCTGTGATCTATCGTATCAAAAGCCGCTGAGAGGTCTAGGAGCACCAACAGGGTCACACTACCCCTGTCGATGCTCAGACGCAGATCATCGGTCAAAGCAACCATGGCAGTCTCAACCCCAAAGCCTGTCCTAAAGCCAGTTTGAAATGGGTCTAGGTAATTTCCTTTACCAGGGACCCACTTTAAATATCTTTTGTTGCTGTGGACCCCCAAGATTTAATTCAAGATTTAAAACTCTAACAATAATAATAACAATAATAACTGATAACAACAACAATAATATAATTACAACAATGCCTCTTAACCTTTTCTTTACCAGTGGCCCCTTTAAATATCTTTTGTTGCCATGGACCGCCAAGACTTTAGATTTAAAACAACAATGACAGCAACAATAATAATGATAATGCAATTACACCATCCATGAAATCTTCCCTCGGAGGCACTGGAGTGTGAGGGAAGACTTTTCTCTTGCTTCTTCCTGCATGTTCGTGACTGGAGTGGATTGAATGCAATACTCAGGTCAAGCCAGCCAGCCTTTGCCTTGGCTCCTGGCACATGGCCACTCCACTACAGGCAAGAGGTGGTCTGAGCAGCTTTCATGCCTTCGCAGACCCCCACCCCCCCCCGTGAGGACATTGTGGACCTCTGGGAGTCCCCCAGACCCCAGGTTAAGAATCATTGATCTAGATACTTGGCAAAAGTAGCATGCAAAAGCTCTGCCTCATTTAGAGAAGAGGGGGTCCAGGGACCCTTGTCTACCGCTTGTTAAAATAGAAATGAATAGCGAAGGAGTCTCTCCAGAAAGGGGCAGAATGGTCACCTCTAACTTTTTTTGTGAGTCTTTGGGCTCACCTTTGTCCTGCCCACAGACTGCAGAGCCTCAGCCTTCCACTTCAATGCCAGCTGCCCTTTGCGGGGTGGCCGGCGGCCAAAGAGAGACTGCTTTGCTCTGTTCTATTGCACCTCCCTCAGCAGCTTTGGCTCCTCCCACTGGCCAGAGGTTTTTTTTAGCAGATGGTAGCCCATCCAGCACAGCAATTGCAAAGAAAGCCTTTCTCCCCATGGGAAGCAGAGCCGGGGGAGGGGCAGAGGACCCCAAGGGGTTCCCTAAGGAGGAAAAAGAGGGCCTGGAACCCCAGGGTGGCTTGCCACCTCCTTCCTAGTTTTTTTTTCAGCCTGTAAGTTACTTGGGCAGAAGGTGCCCACTCAGTATAGGCTCACTGAGAGGCATCTGACACAGCCTGGTGACAAACTAACCCAGCAGTAGCCAAAATGCCAGAACTGCACAGTAGAAAGGGCACAAAAACAAAGGATTCAGCTAGCAGCTGTTCCACAGCTCTGGCCCACTTTCACACACAAAAAGACTTACAGACAGTAAGGTTCATCCCAAAATATCTGGAGGTCTTTATCTTCAGTTTCAGTATAAACAAGTACAGTATATACACAGCAAATCTCAATAACAAACTCAACAGCAATTTCTCCAACATCCATCAACACTCCTCTTTCTCCATGACACCAACCCACACACAATGCATCATATGCTTTGGCTATAGAGGAGTGTTTGCTAGTCATCTTTCTACCTATTCACAGCTGTGAACAAACTCACTTCAGCAGTGCTAGTCTGTGGTCTGTTGCTCCAACATTTTTCCTTTTGCACTTAAAGCAATATTATCCTGACAGAAGTAGTGGGGAAGGGCTCAAGTTTTTGGGTGCAGAAGGGGTGAAGAGCAGAGGAATGGGGGAAAAACCTACCCTGCAAGGTAGGACAGGAGGAAAAAGAAGAAAAAAGAGGGTGGGGGACAAGTAGAAAGCAACATTATTTTCCCACATGCATGCATATTAAGACATCAAGGGGAGCTGGCTGAGTATTGAGTTACCGCAGCTCAATAGGTAAAGATGTGGCTGTAGACCAAGAAGGGGGCACTGAAAAATGCCCTCAAGCAGCTGACTGGCCAGCCAACAGAGTGCTATGATTGGTTGGGCATGTTTCCTAAGCGGCCAGTCAGCACACTGGGAACAACAACATATGCAAGAGAATTATATATAGAGAGATTCTATCTTCCCCACTCAAACCATTGGGACATCAGGGCGAGGGAATGTTAAAGAAATTCATACAAGGATTCATGGACTATCGGCAGTCCAAAAGTGCCCAGCAGCTGCTCTTTTCCTCCTCTTCAAAGGAATGACCAGTCTGCAGCTCTCATATTAGTGACTGGATATGACTCTTACACATCTGCACTAAGTGTGTTTACTATACCACAGATGTACCAGGCATCTATGAGGTATATGCAGATATAGTGAGTGAAGGACACAGTGACATATACTGAGATACCAAGATAAAGTAGAAAAGCTTGTGCTAGAAATTTCTTTTTCACAGTTGTCTAAAGGGTGGAATTGGATTCTTTTATATTTTTTATGCATCTGTGAGGCAGTGTGGTACAATAGATAGAGGGTTAGGAAACCCAAATTCAAATCTTCATAACTCCTGACCTGACTGTGAAGTTTACTGGGTGACCTGGAGCCAGTTACAGTTTCTGCACTGTCACTGTATCCATACTGTAGAATTATTGCAGCTTGACACCACTTTAAACTGCCATGGTTCCTTCCTACAGAATCTTGGGATTTGTAGTTTGGTGAGGACCAGCACTCTTTGGCAGCGAAGGCTAAAGACCCTGTAGAACTATAAATCCTGGGATTCCATAGGCTGGAGCTTTGACACAGAGGAGATTTTCACACTACACTGTTATAGTGTTACTATTCCACTTTATCTGCTCTGGCTGCCTCCTGTGGAATTCTGGGGTATGTAGTTTAGTGAGGCCTAAGAGCTCCCTTGCTGAGAGATGTAAATGCCCTTCCCTAAACTGCAAATCCCAGAATTCCACAGGAGGCAGCCATAGCAAATAAAGTGGAATAGTAACACTATAATAGTGTAGTGTGAAAATCTGTTTAAAGTGCTGTCAAACTGCTATAAGTCTGCAGTGTGGATACACCCTTAGTCTCCCTGATAGGGTTCTTTTGAGGATACAGTGGAAGGGGAAGAACTTTCTAGGTAATTTCAGGTCCTTGGAGGAAAGGACTGGTGGAAATGTGATCAGGAACCCCACCTCCCATTATGTGGTTTCTTAAAAAACTTGAGATGTGATGTGTTCTTCTGGATTTGCAATATGTTGGCCCAGTATCGTTCATATTTTTCTCTCTGTCTCTCAGATTGAGTGTTTCTTCTTTTTTATTTAAAAATGTTTTGTTAAGCTTCTTCACTTAATGCTTGGGTGCCTTTGGAATTAGTTTATTCATTGTGAACAATACTTGTCTTTGCCTAAAATATCTGCTTAAAATTGTTTTGGAAACAGCTGCCCTGAAGGTCAGCCTCCATTTAGTATTATTTTTGTTTCTTTTGTTTCTGTCCACCGGCCCCCCTCTGCTTTCAATAGCTGAACTAATTCAGGTTAGTATTCTGTAGAAGACAAGGCCAAATAGATTTAGTTCATAGAGGTCAGACATCACTCTGGGGAAGTTTTAGGACATTTTGTGAACTTGAATCTTCCTGGGTGAGTTCATTTAATTTATTCCCTCTGCTGAAGGCATCTCTGTTTAGGGCAGATGCTTACAGATTGCCAAAAACAGGAGAAAAGAGGGCATAAGATTTTGCATATAATTTGCATATGCTAATTCATATGTATAGCTGCAATAATCATGGTAATTTCAATAGAAATACAATATTGTTGGTGTTCTGTGCATTCGAGTTGACTCTGACTTATGATAACCCTATCCTAGGTTTTCCTTGGCAAGATCCATGCCGTTGCTTTCCTATAAGGCTGAGAGAGTTGCCCAAGGTCACTCAGTGGAGTTCCATGGCTGAGTAAGGATTCAAACCCCAGTCTTCTGGAGTCCTAGTCCAATTCTGAAACTGCTACCCCACACTATAAAATATAATACATCTCCCCATTATGGAGAAGACTGACTCAATGCCCTGTGTGACTTCCTGCCCAGTCTCCTTTCCAGGCGCTAACTTCAAGGCAACTTGGTAATCCAGTCAATGGGCTCATCTACACAAGCAAGGATATGCAGGCTCCCCACTAGCATATCATGGCTGCTGCAGATCAAACCTGTTCCTCCTCCATTCCTTCCACGAAATGGGAGGAAGTCCAGACGGGCACGCTGGCCCATCGCTGCAGCTGTCAACATCTCCTCCACTCTCCCAAGAAGCAAGGGAGCCAGCCTGCAACATGTGGCCAAGGCTCCTGCATGTGTCCACCTTTGGTCACATGCTGTGGGCCCCCTTTCTGCTTTAGAAGAGCAAGGCAGACTGACAGCTGTAGCAATGGGCCAGCCTACCAGAATGGGCTCCTGCAGATATGTGGGGCCCAATCCGTTCCTTCCCAATAGGAATGGATTAAAACAGGAATTATTTTAAAACACAGTAAAAGGCCCTATACCACCTTCCCCCCTTCTTAGTCCCGTCTTTGCCCTGGGGTGCTGAGGACTGCCCAGGGGCAGAACAGCCCTGAGTCATCAGGACCTCCATTCTAATAAGTGATACCTGGTGAGAGCCAGTGTGGCGTAGTGGCTTGAGATTACGACTCTGGAGACCAGGGTATGAATCTGAGCTCAGCCAAGGAAACCCACAGGGTGATCTTGCACAAGCCACACTCTCTCATCCTCAAAAGGAGATAATGGTAAACCTCCCTCTGAACAAATCTTGCCAAGAAAACTCCATCGGTTCTCCTTAGAATCATCATAAGTGGGAAAGGACTTAAAGGCACACAACAACAACAACAACAACAACAACAATAAACTACGGGAAACCTGGCAACCCTAGTTTACAAAGGCAGACATTAATGTGCCTCAAGACTTTTCAACTGTAGGCCCTAATGGGAATTGGGTCACGATTTGGGCTCTGCTTCAGGCAGCAAAAGGTTGTGGGATGTCTGCTAAGAATGCAGCACCCAGTCTTTTCTCACTTCATGACAAATAGGCACTGTGAAATTCTTATTTATTTTATTTTATTTTATTACACACTGTATATATTCCTGGCTTCTCAAGGTGACACAGATAGATAGATAGATAGATAGATAGATAGATAGATAGATAGATACATTTGATTATTGTTGCTGCTGCTCTTATAATTATCAGAGGCAGCATCACAACAACCCTGTGAGGCAAGTTAGACTGAGAGGACCAAAGTAACTCACTACAGTAGCACCCCCATATCTGCTGATTCACTGTCCGCTGATTCAGTTATCCGCAGTTGGTGACAGTGGGGTGGTGGTGGATGGGGGAGGGAGAGAAGGAGTAGTTCTTGCCTCCCTTCTCCATTCCCCTATGAGCGCTCTGGTGGTGTGGCAGAGCTGGCGTGGGGTGGGCAGGGAGGAAGGAGGAGAGCTCACCTCCATTCTCCCTTTCCCTGTGAGGGTTCTGGTGGTGGTGGCAAAGGTGGTCTTTACTGTTATCTGCAGATTTCAGTATCTGCGGGGTTGGGGGCTGGAACCAATCCCCCGTGGATACGGAGGTGCTACTGTACACTTCAGCATGGCTGAGTGGGGATTTGAACCTGGAACATAATCACAACAAATCACCATTAGGATCAAGGAACTATTATGATGAACTATTATAAGGCATAAGAATGCAGTTAAAAATCTAAAAATATAGAATTAATCATAAAAATATGATAAATCACAATTATAAGAAACTACCTAGGTGGTTTTCCCTGGGAGATGATCAGATGCAGGAAAAACCATGTCAGAAGATTGCTGGAAGAACAGGAAGGGTCAACCTTACCAGGTGACATCGTCCTTCAGCATTCCACGGGTGTAGCGCGGGCGTCAGTAAGGCGTTTCTTTTTATTGGTGGATCAATGAAAAAGGGAAGTCTCTTCCACAACAGCGCTACACTTTGGGAACATGGTGTCTGGTAAGGTCGCCCTTTCTGTTCTAGTGACCTTCTGATGTGGTTGGGAACACGTTTTTTTTGGCACCTTCCTCCACATCTGATAATCTCCCTTGTCAGAGGGGTGAGTGCTAGGGAGTCACCCTGGAACATAATCTTCATGTATAATCTGGCACTCTTGGGTTAATAAATAGGGTTTTTAAAGATTTGATTGCTTGGTTTGGTCAAGACAGGGGGAAAAGATGAAAACTTCCTCCCATGTACTAGGGCCCTCGTCTTGACTGCCTCAGCCTCCAGTGGCTGCACCTGGTATTTAGAATTCTAAAAAGATTTGTGCCACTTGAAAATCAGTGTGTGCCATATGTAGTTTGGCCCTAAGAAATTCAGAGACTGGTTTCACAATATGTCTGCTCATTTCTATGACAGCTGGCACTTGTAGAGGGTGTTACTTTGACACTATTATGGCTCCTCTTAGCATCTTGTTTTTGTACCAAGTGGCCACCCAGGCAGTCATGTAGGAATGCTTTAGCTTCTTGTTAATCAGAGATGACACACCACAGCTTGTCTATTCAGAACAGGCGCTTGCTGTTTTGCAGAGGAGCGAAAAGTGAAATGTTGCAGCCTGACTTGCTTCTTGAGGCTCTGCTTTCAAGGAAATTTATATTTCCCTCATGGGATTCTAAGTTCTGTTTTTGTTCTGTCTCGGCACATATGTGGTCTGTGCTTTGCTCAAATCATACCCTTTTGCAAGGCATATTTTCACTCCCTTCAGTGCTGATATGGATTCCATTCGTCAGGTGCCCAAAGTCCTCCTTGTAGTAGCTATGTACCGTTTAGCTTTCAAATGTTTTCAACTTGCACTTATGCCACAAGCTAACAGGGCTAGATTTAGCCTCGAGAAATAACTTGCACCTAGGTATCTGTGAGGCTCAAGCCCTATTCAGTTGTTTGGCAATTATATCCATGCAGGGGAATAGAAAAGGTCCAGGAGTGCCCAGGTTGATGCTTCTACCACCTTCCCATGTTTACTGGGAACAGGGTCCTCATCAGGATGTGGTGCCTCTCCACTGAGCCTCAGAAGCACTGCCTTGAAAGGATTTTTTTTTAAAAAACAAAAAAAAAACTGTGGGATTGTCTAAATGGTGAAAATACTCCATAGAATTCATTGTCCCAATGGGATCCCACATCATTTTGCCGTATTTGGAAGGAGGGGGGCCAAAAACGCCATACACTCCATGGGGAAAGCCTTTGTGGCTTTTTCTGAAATTTTTAAAAAATAGTGCAGGAAATATGCATTCCTGCTCATTGGGAAAAGCAATGCAAATCGATGCACCTTCCTGATATGAGTGGAAGTGGGAAGATGATTGGTCGGATGTGCATGGGTTGGAGAGAGCATACCGGCAAGATAAGCACCTGGAACCACCATTTTGGATTTTCGCTATAGTGATCATGTGCTACAGTAATAAAATAGCACTTTGTGTTGTTTGCTTCTTTGTTAAAGTGGAAGGTTGTACTTTCGTACCTTGTATATCATTTTTTTAAAAACTGTTCAGTGGTGACCACTTGAGGTAAATAAAAATGCGAGTAATTCACCTGCACCCACCATATTGATTCTCAGGCATGCCTGTTTGAACCGTGAAAGTGTTTCGCTTTACATGCCTGTGATCTTCAAGAAAACCCACGGAGACAAATGAAAGCTGCAGCAAATTGACATTACTGTGCACCAAACCACATTTGATTACCTCTTATAGACAAGCCCTGTGCTACTGGCACCCACAGCTGCTTTGGAGGTGCTGGTGCAGACTTCCCAAGGTGTTCACGTGGCCGTCTCCTCCTCTCCCACCTCCACTGCTCAGGGTTTTTCAAACCAAGGCTGGGACCAGTGGGAGGGAGTAGCCAGCGCTGGGAAATACTGAGCTGCCATTACAGCTTTGTGGTTTTTCCTGTCTGTTAACTCTTCCAGTTCTGTTCCCTCCCCCTGCCTTCAAAGTCATGGTACAATTTCCTTTCTTGTTGGTCTGAGGTAAAGCCTGGTATGAATGCCATCATTCAGCTCAGCTAGATTCCTTCCTGTTTTAATTCTTGATTTCAGTTCTTTCTGCTCCTCTTTCTCCCCACCCCAACTCCTGGCTAAATATATCCTCCTTCCCCATTCTCACATCTTCTATCTTTTTCTCCCTCCTTACTGCTGCATATACTTGTCTTCTTCCTCATTCCCCCTCCTTCTCATCCTTTTTCTCTTTATACCCCCATCCCTTGCTAAATGTCTTTTCATCCTTCCCTCTTTTTCCTTCTTTCCTCTACCCACATCTCCAGTTGCACTCATCTTCTTCCTTCCATAGTCCCCCCTCCCTCTTTCCTGTGCTCTTTCTCCTCTGTCCCTTCTCCATTCTTCTGGTTACATTTACCTTCTCCCTCCTTCACCATGCATGTTTTTTTCTGTCTCTCGTACTCTCTCCTCCTACCTGCTACACTCATAATCTTTCTTTAGTTCCTTCTCTCTCTGTCTCTCCAGCTCCCTCTCTTTCCCCCTGCCCCCACTCAAATTGGGAAACAATGACCGGGGTATGCTATACTCTCATCGTTTTAAGGTTAGCATCTGGAAAACTTTCTTTTTGCTTGGAAAAGTTTGTGTGACTGATTTTCAGCTTCTGTATGTTAAAATCAGTGCTTCCAAAGTGTTCAAAACAGTGATGAGAAAGTCTAGGGTTCTCTGTTCAAATCAAAGCGTGGAAAACTTTCCTTTGTTGGACTACAATTCCCATGCATTGAAAAAAAAAGTTGTAAGAGAAGTGTTTTAGAAGACCTTGACAAACATTTTTGGGTTTTGCTTGTTTTTATCCAAAGAAAGAGTTTGGAAAACTTTCTTTGGTTGAACTACAAGTCCCACTGTTGTTTAAAACAGTGCTTGCTGAGGTATTTTTTAAAAGGAGTTGGAAAATGTTTGGTTTTTTTATGTTCAAAGCAGAGCCTGGTAAATTTAATTTACAACCAGAGCATTCCCCCCCCTCATTTGTTAAAGTCAGTGTTTTAGTGTTTTTCATGTGAATGCCATGTTCTGAGAGACTGTGATCATGCTTGTTGACATTATCAGGGCCCCTCTCCTATGGCAACACCAGGGGCCATACCCAGAAATTCATGACCATTCCATTCCTATACATACTGTCTGTGGGTTTCTGGAAGTTATAGTGTGTGTGTGCGCGCGCATGCGTGCATGCACATGTGTGTGTATTCCTAAGTTCTTTATAGGAAGGCTGGAGAGCAGCACAGTCTGGGGAGGTTGCTCCGTCTACCTCCCAGAAAAAATGTTATGGCAATGGGAAGACCAATTCAGGGATCAGAGATGGAGCAACTGCAAGGACCTGACTTTTTCCTTTCCTGCCAGGATGGCCTCTTTCCTGGCCATCCTTCCCTGTCAGCTTGAGTCACTTTTGCCTCAATTTCTGGTGTAAGGTCTTGTGTATTTCTCCAATTGTAATTCAGGTATGTATAAACCTGGGAGCTGAGACCATCCCACCCTCCTATGACAGACTCCTCCAGAACACCAACAACCCTGATAGTCATTGGATCCAGACATGGTTTCCACATTGGTACCCTGTGGTCCTGGCCAGCTTTTTTCTCCCCCACCCCACCCATGTCATCCTCAGGGATTGTGGTAAGAGTTTCAGGGCCATGGGCAAACAGCCTGGCTGGTTGTACATGGGTATATTCAGAAGGAAAGACAAGCACATATAAGTCACTTCTATTACTTCCTAGTTGGGAACCAAAAAAGTGTAGAATTTCCAACTCCTGTATAAGTTTTGGGTCTGAGCTGAATCACTGCTGAAGCAACAGTTTGCTTGGAGCTCCAAGTTCCAGCGCAGAGCCCTTCTGAATTGAGAAAACAGACATCTCACACATACCCACATTTTTTTGCCCACAAGAATTTCTCCTTTGGAAAATATTGGCAAAAAGCAGAGCTTAGGAACATTGCTATTTTGGACTGCAGTTCTCTGAGTCCACCAGCCAACATAACACTGGCCATGCTGGCTAGGGGTTCTGGGAGTCACAGCTGTGGTAGCACAATGGCATTTTAGTCTGAACTTTAAGGCACTATTTAAGGTGCTGAAACAACTTTTCAGGAAAGGATTTGACACTTTGGATAGCTCATTTAAAATCTGGACTAAAACCCAGAAAGGCCAGTTTCATACTGGGTCACTGATATGGGAGCCACCAACCACCACTGAGCCACAGTAACTTCCCTAAGCTCAGGCAATCCCCCCTCCCCAAAAAAACAACCACAAAACAACCAGATGTGAATTTTTGCTGGCAGGTTAACATTTGCTGCTCTCTCATCTGTGAAATCAACCATAGTCCTGCAATTAACATTTCCATGTTCAGACTCCAGAAGATTTGCTTCTTCTATCCACCTGGCTTGGGAAGCCAAAAAGAGATGATTTTTCCTCCTCTTCCAGTTATACTAACAATGTGTCTCTGAACTGCTAGAAATATAAGTTTAAAAGTGCCTTGTATATCCTTGTGACACAGCTGCTTGTTATGTGGCCCCAAAATAACCACTTCAGGGGAAAAATGGGAGCATGAGTCACGCACAGTGACTCCAACCACCGAGAAAGCCTCTGACATGGCATTTTGAAATTTTTGGACACTGGAAGACAATAAGCTTGCTCTGCACACTGCCTCCTACACAGGTCACTGCAGGAGAGTGTCCCCCATTGGCAGCTATTTTAACCAGGGTTAAATCTAGACAAAATCATAGGTTGCTTCTGAATGAGAGACCTTCTGTATCCTTGATTTGGATGGTCCTGCTGAGCATTACTGAAATTTACACCTCCAAAGTGGCCAAGATGAGATGACCTCTGCAATATTTTACAAAGTAATACTGTTTCTCAGCACAAACAATAGCCTAAAATTAGTCCATCGTCTATGACCACAGCCTTACTCTGATGTAAATTTTCCCCTTTTTTGCTGGTAGAATAGGTGTGAGATGATGGGGTCTTAGGTTGTATGCTGTTCAGAGAAGGAGACAATAATGGTGGTGGCAGATCCTGCCCTGTCTGTAGAGTCTCAGGCTTTAGTGGCCTGCAGGAAAACCCTGGCTGGCATCCTACTAGCAAGTTACTGTTGTGTAAGTCCAACTTATGCTGCCATAATCTACCTTTTTGGTCATTGCAGAGATCATAATTTTTTACTGACTGTGTAGCTGTTATGCAAAACCCTTGTGTTCATGGAAAATCCACTCACAAAACTGATCTTATAAAGGGGAATTAATAGCAAATGGCAATAGGAGAGGTTCCACAACTTTTGAGATCATAAAACCCTATATATGGGTGGAGCTTAAAACCCTATGTATATGGGTGGAGCTGATGTGGGAGGCAGATGTTCAAATTACATAAGTGATGAAACTTTATTGAACTAAACTGAAGCATTCACACAGCAAACAAAATCCTACCCAACCGACCTTTTAAGAAACATGATTCTTCAACAAAGGGTTGTTGAAGAATTGGGGGAAATCAGCAGAGACACGTCCAGTTATTTCCTCTAGCAGGATGTGCTGCAAGGATGTCATCTGCAGGGGTGTTGAGGGGGTGGACTAGATGGCCCTTGTGACCCCTTGTCAACTCTAAGATTCTATGACCTCCCAAGGACCCTCTCCCAGAAATACCTGCAGATGTCTGTTGTGGTACATGTAGCTACAGAAAAATAGCTGGATGTTTCTTCATGGATCACCCTGCTGTTCAATGACATGGAAATGCCCATGTTTGTGTGTGTGTGTGTGTGTGTGTCTTCATTGCTTAAAAGGTGTGTTTTGGAGGGTAGACATAGCTACAGAGATGTAACTACATGCCAGATATATGTCTCCCAATGCAATTTATGTCTCCTTTTGTCACCTTACACCAAAAGAAGGGGAAACTCCACCCACTCCCACCCTGTTCACTAAGGACAACATTTCCTCTTGGCAATGTGGTTGGGGCATCATGCCCCAAAGTGGGCAGGGACTCCCCATTGCCCCTTCTCTTTTTCTCTTTTCTGCATCCTTTAGTCTCTCCTTCCCCTTCTCTTTCAAACACACACAACACCATCCACATACATTGATTTCCTCCCCACCCCACCCCCATCCTTCACACGCACATACACAGCTGCCTCTATCTGTACACACATACACAACCTCCACTGTTGCTCGGCTGTTTCTTGCTGATCATCCGAGCAGGACTGTAGATGGGAGATAACATGGAAGGGGAGATCTCTCCCTGGGATCTCCAACAATATTGCCCCAGCTGATCAGTGGGCAATAGTTGAGTCTTGAGGGGCTGCTTCATACAAGTCAGCTGAGCAGCTACATGGTGAGGGGATGGGAGAGGAGAGATTATAATTCTCTTCTCTGTGATCTCCGCTCCCTGATCACCCACGCAGCTGATCAGGCCAGCTTTGCTGTGCATGCGGGGCAGGGAGGGTAGGATGAAAAGAGGGAGCAGCCCTGGAAGGAAAACCCTGGAAAGAGGCTGGTGGGACAAATGTGAAGGCAGATTCCCCATCCCTGTCTTGACTTGATAATGTCAAGTCCTGCCCTATCTGGACAGAGACAGCCTTTCAGCCCACACTTTGGTGAACTCATGTCTATGTGCCTTCAAGTTGCCTGTTGACTTATGGCGACCCCATGAATGTCATAGAGTTTTCTTAGGCAAGGAATACTCAGAGGTGCTGCCAGTTCCTTCCTCTGAAATACAGCCTTCTCTAGATGACTACCATTCATTGTACCTGGGGTCTCACCCAGACCCTCCAGCTGTCCTGATTTGGCAGGGAGAGTTCTCTGTCATTCCACTTTTTCAGCTGCTTTTCAAGTGTCTCAGTTTCTCTCTCCTCTCCACATTTTATCCTAGGTTTATATCCATTGGTGCAAACTGAGTTCAAAGTGCAAAAGTAATTTAATGCAGCAGTGGAGAAAGGAGGGGAAAGGATCTCACCCTTCCCAGTAGGCTCAGGCAAATGCAAACTGCTGAAGCCTTTCCTAACTTGTGTGTTCTTCCTCGTTAATAATTTTTATCATCATGGCTGCACTCTGATGTTGCTTGGCCGTGTGTATCCTGGTTTCCATCTGTGAAATCTAGGAGGGCATGGGTTATATTTAAAAATCATGTACAAACATCAGCTGGTGGAGGAAGCAGAGCAGGAAGAAGAAGAGGAGGGGAGGAGGAGGAAGGAGAAGAAATTATTGTAAATTATTGTAAGCCACCTTGAATTCTATTTTGAGAGAAAGGTGGGATATAAATTCATTAAATAAATAAATAAATAAATAAGAATGAAAAGAAGACGAAGAAAGCAAACATTAGTAAACTGGAATCAGCTCATGCAACCATATTACATCAGTAGTTTTTTCTGATCTGTGCTGGCTCCCAGTCTACTTCCAGGCCTAATTCAAAATGCTCATGTTAACTTTTGAAGGTCTGGATGTCTTAGGGGACAGGATACCTGAAGGACCATCTGCTAGGATCCTAAGATTACTTTCAGAGTCCAAAACACCCAGGGGGCACAATATGAGGGAAATCTGATCTAATTCTGATCAGGTAACCAACTGCTAGTGTCTCTCTTAACTCTTCTGAGCCGCTCTCTTTCCCTCAAACCAGGGCCTGAGAAAAGAGAGGTGAAAAGGGAGCAATATTATTTTGGAACACATACTTGTCAGTGAATCTCTAGGACTGTTTAGAGCAGTGGTTTTTAACCTTTTCTTTACCAGGGACCCCCTTTAAAAATGTTTTTTTCCTGTGGACCCCAAGACTTAAACTCAAGATTTAAAATCATCATTATCATCATCCATTAACAATTACAACCTCTATTAAACCTTCCCTCAGAGTCACCAGAGGGAGAGGGAAGACTTTTCTCCTGCTTCTTCCTGCCAGTTGGTGGCTGGAGCAGATTGAAGAGCAATGTGCATGCCCAGCCAGCCAGTCGGCCTGTGCCTTGGCTCCTGTCACGTGGCCACTCCTCTGTAGGGAGGAAGCAGGCTGAGCATCCTTCAAGCCTTCACGGACCCCCTGTGAGGACATTGTGGCCCCCTGGGGGTCCACGGGCCACAGGTTAAGAACCACTGGTTTAGAGCACAAGAAGGAAAGCTCTGGCCTAAAAAGAATTGGTGTGGTGAAATGAGAATCTTCATGACAGAGTACTTCTGTTTGTACACAGATTCTGCACCTGAGCATGATAAAGCTACTTTTGTGGACGATAGTTCCTGAACCCCCAAACCAGCATAGCCATATATTAGGCACACAACCACACTTCACACAGCATCAAAGTGAATCGTAGGTGTGCAAACCTCTTTTTCAAATTTTGCGTAAGTTTTGTGCTGCCGAGGAGGCCTACTCATGCCATTGGTGCTTATTAGCACTTGTGAGCAGCCAAAATGAAGTGAGCAGGTGTTCTTTGTTTTGCTCTGCTATTTGGCAGTGACATCTGTGCTAATGTTGTTGACTGCACTGGAGAAACCTGAGATTTACTAACACCACCATGTTACCAGCACTGGTTTTTGGCTGGCTGGCTTTAATTATAATGGCTACACTTTTCTCAGCTGACTTCACATTCCTTTCTAAGCTTCACATTATGTTCTTCCAGTAATTGCAGCTTTTTCTTGACTCCCTTTGGCTTTAATTTGCAGCCCATCAAACTGTTAACCAACATTTTGTGCACTATTCTGTAAGGTCATTACATTTGAGTGTTTCCTTCTCTCGGTATTTCTCCTGAAGCTTGAAAGACTGAGACCAGCCTTCTCTGTGATCTCTGTTTTCCTCTGCTGCGTTTGATTGAGAAAAATAGTATCTGTTCTATGGGACATAAATGCTGCAAGATAAAATACATTTCCTAACCATTTTACACACCCAGAAAGTGTAAGAGTGCTCTCAAGGTACATCACTGTCTATCTGATGGACACCGCAGATGGACCTAATCTCTAACAGACATTAGCTGTGATTGCAGGCAAGCCCCAGATGAACAGGAGCCTGTGATGAAGAGAAATTGTATAGATGAAGGCTAGCTTTAAATGGCCGACTTAAAATAATGGCAATCCAATTCAGGATGCTGCCATAGATCAGCATCTTGCACACTGCTTTCCAGTTATAGCAGGTGGCTTCCCTGGTGAGTTGGCACTGGGTTTTAGTCTGAACTTTAAAGGAGCTATCCAAGGTACCAAACTCTATCCCCAAAATTGTTTCAGCACCTTGAATTCACCATCCCACTGATGTGGAAGCCATCAGCCACTGTTGCTATTCATTTGTCTTTCAAAACTGAGCTGCATATTTGAGTCATCTCTGGTTCCACCTATAAACACCCGCCCCATATATCCCAGTACAAATAAATAAACTCTGGTGTGTATTTTTAAACATGTCTAATTAGAGTATCAGACAATTCATTTAGAAGAAAAAATCTGTGATGAGAATCCTGTTGATTAGCCCATCTAGGGTAGATCAATTTAATCAATTTATGGCCACCATCCTGCATCCCCTCAGCATAGAATAAGATCCACATGCAGACCTATGCTAGACTGAACTATATACCCCCAACATACTGAAAAGCTTCTGAAGCTGCCCCACATGGCTGTTTTTTGTTCCACAGAGAGCAGGCAAGATTTCAGAAGCATCTGGCTACATCCTCATACCCAGATGTGAAATGATGACATCAGCACTGAGCCTCCACAGAGGACCCTGATGGATCTCAGTGCTGATGTCATTGTTTTACATCTGCTTATAGGGACAGAGCCAGATACTTCTGCAATTCTGCCTATTCCTCACAAAACAGGGAACAGCTTTGTGGGGTGGCTTCAGGGGCTTTTCAGTACATGGAGAAGGTCTTTGGTTGCTATAGAGGGAGAGAGGGAATGCCAACCCCCAAAAGAGGACATCCACATGTATTAAGGGAAACATACATATGCAAATATCCCTAACAGGATGCCGGCCACTGATTAGTCAACACGTAGGTAAAGCCAACTGATTTAGTGGTCCTACTCTAGTTGGAACTAACAATAGGATTTAGGACTACATCTCTAGTAGACATTAGAGTCAACAGTGGCACAGATTGGCTAGAATCCTGTGAGGAGTTATGAATGTATAACCTAGAGTTACACATTTGTGACTGTTTGGTGTTCATGATCTGTACGCATTCTCTAGTTTAGGAGACACATAGGGCCCATAAAAGTCCTCCAATCCTCACTTATTAAGGTAGCAGCCACTGTGAGGGGGGTCTGTTCTACTGTCACTTAGGAAGCAGATGACTGATATTTCAACCCCTCCTCCCCACATGAGCAATCTCTGGTGTGAGGGGAAATTCTGACAGAGACGCTATTTCTGGCTGTTGCACTGGTGATCACTCATGGGAGGGCATGGAGCATCAGCCAGTTGCTTCCCAATTGACAGAGGAAGAGAACCCATTGATTGCAGCAGCTGCTGCCCAGTAAGTGGGGATGGTCACGGGGGTGGCGGCTTCAGGCTGGGAGACACTACAGCAGTTATTCATTTGGCCAACAGGATTCTGGACACTATTCTTTTAAGAACTAAGAAGAGCTGTGTTGGAACAGACCAAAACCATATCCAGTTCAGCATTCTGTTCCTAGAGTGGGCAGCCAGAAATCTATGGGAAGTCCATAAGCAAGACATGAGGACAACAACACCCTTTCACTAGGATCCTTCAGAAGCTCAAATCAGAGATACGTTCTGTTTCAGTGGATGGTCCTGGATACTTGTCCAAACAATGTCTGGGCAACTAGTCAAAGGCTGATTACTACACAGCTGATACCAGAGGCACAGCACAGCCAAGCTAATTACAGGCAAAAGAATCAAGGCAGTGTGAAGTCAGACACTTACTTTACTAGCAAGCAAAACACAAGCCCACAAGCAAAGTCCAATATACAAGGTCCAGGTCTGGCAAACAGAATCCAGAGTCAACAAACAGTTCAGGTCAAACACAGCAAGCAGAAACACAATGGGTAATCAGGTAGGTCAGATAATCTCCAACAACCTCTGGAAGGCAGTGCTGTGTATTTAAAGAGCAGCAGCCAATGCAGCTGCTGCTTAACTGATTGCTGCTTCCTATAAATACACTGAGACTGCCTGAAGCCCTCCCTTTGTTGTCTCTGTGAAGGTAGGTATAGGTAAGTTGTCCTCTGTATCTGAAGCGGCAGGACCCTCTGCCAGAGCTGGCATTGCACTATTGTCTGTCTCTGAGGCCTGTGGCTCTGGAACATTCTCCTGCTCTGGCTCAGCAGGTCCTGGCATGTCCACTGCTTCAGGCTTTGAGTCCGAGTCCATTTCTAAGTTCTGGAAGCAGGGCATGACAATACTAGGGTTATCATGCATAATTTTATAATGAAAAAAAAAACCCTCTTCTCAACCAAACCCCAAAGTCTCATGGTGCATACATGCTGCACAGTTAAAGCAGTTTGATCCCACATGGATGGCTTCTTCCCCAAATTACCAATCCCAGGATGTCATAGGATGTTAAAGTTGGATCAAATGGCTATAACAGCACAGTGTGTGGACACCCCTTCAGATATTGTAACTTTTCCTCATTGTAAAATTGCTATTTGTCAGGACATACATCCTAGATGGTTTGGTTGCTTATAGATGCTGCTGCTCCTCCTCCTAGTTCTACTGCATAATGTAAATGGAATAATCTGTATCTTTTCTTGTTATAGATGTTGGGCTGGCCTTTTGATCCCATCTATGTACAGCCTCATGACATCATACATCACTGAGATGCTTTGGGGTTATCCTGTGCAGTTGACCTTCCAAATTTACAGGTTAAACATTAATGGATTTGGTTATTCATGGATTTGATTTATATGTTCTATGTTCCTATGGAAGGTGACCATAGAATCATGCTGGAATACCTAAAAATGCTTAGATAAGTGTTCTCTCAAGTAAAACAACAACAATGGGTCTATATTTGTGCTTTTCCTGCTTTCACAGAACTACTGTGCCCCTAACCCCTGTGAAAGTTGAAGGCTGACTGTATATGTATTTATTCAGAAGCAAGTCCCATAGTATCCCATGGTGTTGATTCTCAAGAAAGGGCACTTAAGATTGCAACTTTAATTTGCTTTATGGGCATACCTACAATGTATTGATTATAAACAAAGCCAGATTTTTTTTAGGGCTGAGTCCTATGCATATCACCCCTGAAGTAAGTCCCGCTAAGTTCAATCAGACACTTTTCCCCAGGTAAGTCTTACAGCATAAGTGCCTTAGGAAGGTCCAGTTGCTAAAGCTGTGGAGAGTGGGGCTCCTTTGGTGTCATGTAGAAGTTAAGGCACACAGTCCTGATGTGACATCAGTGTGATATAAGAGATGGCCAATGCCAGGGAAATGTGATATAGCTTTTCATTCCCACTGCCCTTCAATGTGCAGCAAGGGCAGTTTGGTGTAATATAGAATTATGGTGGCACAACAAAGCAGTACTGTATATATAAAGAGTTTTCTCTCTGACATTATGGTTATAAATCACTTTTCAATACTGAGTGCTACTTGTAAACATTGAGCATCACTCTCCCACTCTCTCTGTGTATCTAGACATCCCAGATGGATAATAACAAAGAAATTACCTTCTATAATTAATTTGTGATAAACTGCATTTTTTTTAAAAAAAATCCCTATTTATCTGCACTTTTATTCAAAGGGATTTTATTTATATTGATCAGGTCCAAAATCTGACCAGCTTAACATTTCCTCTTTTTTCTTCTCTCTTCTCCAGAAGCTCTAGCCTGCTTTGGCAACCCATTTGACAGATGTGATGGCCAGGAAATCGAATTCTGATTTAGAAGTCTGTCCACTGATTTAAGAGCCTGTCTTTCCCCCTCCCATCCCATGCTTTAGATAAGCTGTGAAGGGTACATCCTCTCCCATATTCAGAACCCTGGACAGCAAACCTGGAAACTGGTTTTAAATTTACATCCTCCTTTCTTCCTTAGATCTGTTTAGCCCATGCTGGGAATCTGAGGCCCAGAGAGCTTTTTAGTGAACCATTACACAGCCATATTGGTCTTTGCACTTTTGTTCCTTATCGCTCCACTGCCCTACTTTTTGAATAGACAAAGAGAATTAGTTTTGCTGACCTTAGCTCAGAAACAAGGCTAATGTTTCCATGTTTCTGATATCCTTATATTTTTGGCTAACTTCCTAAGATATCTCTCTCTCTCTCAGCTTTCTTTGTTCTAACTTGCAACATGTTTAGTCTGCCCACAACCCCATTGCACTGACTGAAATGGTGTTTGTAACTGATGGAAATGGTGTTTGCTTATCAGTTATGAGAAGGTAGAAATTTTACTTTGCATGTGTTGTTAATCAACATGAGGTCATGCTAGTCGGAATTTATAAAACTTCTTTTTCAACCAATAAAGTGGTTCCATTTTCTATGACAAATGCTGGCATGGACTGTTTTTCTCTTGAGGTGGGGAAGACCCCTTTGGTCAAAGATAACTTAAGTTTTAAGTGTCTTCCTTGGCTGATTCAGGGCCAACTTGCAATGCCGTATTCCAAAGGGGAACCTGGTGGGGTTGTGGTGTTCCAGAATTTGCCCAAAAACTGTTTACCCCTCCTACTGTTCTTCCTCCTCCTTCTTTAGAAAATGTAACACATAACATGGCTTTTCATTCTCCTTGAATGTTCAGCACTAAATTTATTTACTTGTTTCCCTGTTTTTAAGAGCCCACAACCAACTTTATAAAAGTGGAATATCTGCTCTAGAAAAGAGGTAAGGAAGTAAATTTGTGACATCACAAGGGTCCAGCCAACCAGTGCTCTGTTGCACCAGCTTCCATGGCAACTACCAAGAAGCTATTTCACCTGAGGTCAGCCTCACGGAGAAAAAAATGTATAGCTGCCCTCTTCAGACATGCAGGGCTAATCAGTGCACATGGAGAGCAGGACCAAGGAGGGGTGGGAAGCTGGTACAAACTACTCAGGGCCCAGTGGTCCAGAAAGATCCCAGAGCCCAAGCATGTTGCCTGTTTTTGTCTTTCCAGGAAGGATAATTATTTGCCAATTGTTTTTGATATCCATTGCAACATTGGTAGATTTCAACAAAAAGAATGAACTACATGCAAATTTTACATGCAAAATTTGAATTTGCATGTAAAGATTTTTAGCCAGTCCACACTGGGCTCACTTTGCCGCTGGGTGGGCCAAAAATGGGAGCTGGACTCCTCAGGAGTCACTCCCACAGTCCCCAAGTGAAGCAGCCTGACCATGGGAGCAAAGGAGAAAAGCCCTCTTGCCTCCAACTAAACCAGGCTCCAGGCTGTTTCAGGTGCTGACCCACCATCATCCCCCCCACCCACTTTATAAAACACCTGCCTCACTCTCTCTCCCATTCCCCATCTGCCTGCCCACTGCCTTTCTTGCCACTGGAAATGCTGTGCACATCCACACTAGAAGAACCCTGGGCAGTAGGTCTCCAGAGGATCTTCTTCATCTTCAGGAAATCAGGGAGGGAGAACAGGTTCCTCAGATTCCTCCTTTTTATGCATTACTGGGAACCCCTTCCCACTTGAGCCAAACCAGTTGGCATACAGCTGCCCACTGATGGTCCCTGCCCACTGTGTGGCTGGTAAACAGCTAGGGGTGCCCGCTCCCAATTTTTTTTGTCAAGGCCTCAACCCCCTCTCAACTTCCCTGATAAAAAGAGGCAGCACCATGGTAACAGGCTCTTTTCCAGCTCTACATTCCTGCAAGGTTTTCTTCTACATAGTTGTGCACACCAACCAGGGCTGGATCAAGACCATCAAGAGCTATAGTGGTCCCCCGACTTTGTTCCCATATCTGAGCTCACACATGACATTTGTATGCACATATGCACAGATACATATGCACTAGAAGAAAAGTGTGCTACATACATATAGCAGTGTGCACAAACATGCTATGTATCTTAGAGGAACATCATTTTACGTGCTTTCCTATAAACAGAAGACTCTAGTGCCCCCTACTTATGTTAATTAGTACAAAGGGAACATACTGCTGGCCCCAGCCATGCTCAGTGTCACATGGCTTCCCTGGATCTATTCTCAGCATCCATATATTGAGCATGGACCTTTGCATAAAGGAACCCTACAAATCTGCAGGCATTGAGAGGAAAATCATACAAAATCGGGAATGGGTTCCAGAGCTTCTTAGGACATTATCATATGAGGATCTTATTCCAGAATTACAGCAAGATAGTAGCAGATGTGTCCTTTACTTAATGCTTGACATCTTCTCTATCCTATCACTATCTTGCTGTTCATCTGCTTCTGTAGCACATCTTATCACTTGTGGGAGAAACCCATCAATAGCTTCCAATATCACTACTATGGCAGCATTTCCCTCTGTGCATTAAGATACTTCCATGGCAGTAGTGATATGAAAGAGGTCAAATGGCATGAAGGGGCCACATAATTTCCTCTCCTCCTCTCTCCTCTTCACTATTCCAATCTGACAAAAATAACTTTTTTTTCGCATGTCTTTCTTTTCTTTTCTTTTCTTTTCTTTTTTGGACATCCTTGCATACTTACGGGGAAATGACTCCAAGTTTGAATCCCTCCTGCACTTCACACAAAGCTAGGAAGTTCCATTCAGTGCTCCATTTGAAACTGAGAGCATCTTAATTTCAGCATGGCCAAAGAGCTCTGCACATAAATATATGTGCATCCTAGAGATTGTACATCTGAAGAAAGGTGGGAAGCTAATTACAACTTTGATTTAAGAGTCAGCTTGTGTTGCCTCCATTTTCAATTCCCAGCTCATCTGCCTTTCATTCATTAATTATGGTACTGATTAATTTTATGAAACAATGGATTTCTAAAAAGTCCTTTGCTGCCTCAAAAATGAGGCATTGATTGTTTTTCTGCCTCTCTTACAAGGATCCTCCAGATGGGACAAATGTTGCTGAAGGCTGCAGTATTTTCTGTAGGTTTTGTTGGTGTAGTTCTTATTTTTTTAAAAAAAAAAAAAAAAGTTGTGAGATAGATGAAAACCAAAAAGTATATTTCTTTTTTTGGAAATATAGTGTTACTACGGTAGCTATATCTGGTGTAACATACATCTTCAAATTCCCCCCTGTTGCCCCCCCCATCGCCCCCTATCACCAGGCTCGCCCCTCCATTGCCCCCCCCCCATTGCCAACTCATGAGAGTTGATTGCATGGGAAATTCAAAAATAAAAGAAAAAATAAAACATTTAAAGTTACAAAAAGCACCAAAACACACGTTGAAACTTCCAGGTAACCTGGGGAGAATCATAAAAAGTCCATCACTTACCTGGATGTTGTGATCTCACCCAGAAGTGTTGTGCCCCGTCTGGCCATTGACTCTGCAGTGATGAGATTTAAATGGCCTGAGGTTTCACACACTGGCAATGCCGGCAAAAAGCCGGCACAGCTGATCTATTGATGGCTTAGGTTGTCAATTAAAAGAGCTGCCTTATTTCTGGACAACTGACACACTGGCCATGGGAGCAGAATGACATTGTCTGATAATGACAACCCATTCCACCAAAATCATGTCATTTTGATGTGATTTTTTCCCCTCCTCTGATAAAGTCCATAGTGCATCAGTGGCACTTTTGCATACGGGAGAAAAAAAATAAAAATTTAGAGGAGAACATTTGCTCTTCACACCATTGGTCCACCTCAGCAAACTGTGGCCCAGGGTTTTTTTTAATGCTTTGGAAGACCCCTACTGCAGATCCAAGAAATGGCTACAAACAGCACTCCAGAAGAGTGGAATATATAGATGTGGAAGTGAAAAACAACTAGCAGAACCTGGCAAAACCCAAGGAGTTATATTGTGAGAATGCACACTTATTTAAACCAACTTACAAAAAGCCTGCAGTCAGGAGGGGAAAGAACATGGGGAGATGATTCCATCCAGGAAGAAGGGAGTTGCACTCACCTTATTTATTGTACAGGTTGAGCCCCCCCTGCATCCACAGATTCAGTATCCATAGTTTCACTTATCCACAACCAAAAATATATTCTCTCTAGGCTTTTCTAGGTCCTCCAGTGTGATTCTATGGTCTACCTCTGGTGTTCTTCTCATTGAAAATAAAAGGGTTCTCTATTATCCACAGTTTCTGGTATCCACGGCGGGTCTTGTAATGTATCCCCCATAGATATGGGGGTCAATCTGTACAACAATTTTAAAATACTCCCTATTTGACCTGAAGCTGTTCATACTAGGGATGGAAACAGTATTTTAAAATATTCAAAAAATGGTCAAAAGGGTCAGGAAACCATGATGAAAGAATCTTGGACTGACAGGAATCTTTGTAGTCCAGGAATTATTCTGCACAAAATTTGTATGTGACTTTTTTTTTGTGCAGAAAAATCAGCAGGTGCAGAAAAAGCTGTTCATTGGACTGAAAAGTCATTTATGAATTTGGCATAGAATAAATTTCCAGGTATTTTCTGTGCAGAAAATAGAATCTTCAGCACAGGAAATATGTCATGTGCAGAAAATGCTGTTTCCTGTGTAGAAAAAAATACCACATGCAAATTTGGCACAGAATAAGTCCAAAGCTATGAATAGTCTTCAAAAACAGCAGTTTTCACAGGCTTTCTCTCAGGGCTTTTCTACACTGGCAGGAAACCCCACACCTACCTCGCAGCCATGGTGGATTTCTTTGATCCCCAGTGTCCCTGTGAATGCTGCATGAACCAGGCTTGTCCAATTGTAGGTCAGAGTCTCCTGCCACGCTGTAGTCCTTGTTGGAGTAATAGGATGGTCCTACACTGATCATATGTCCTATATGTCGTACTATTGCTCCAGATTCCCCTGCCCTGGTTCACTTCTGTATATAAATAAGCGAATATATGTGGTCCCAGAAGACTGCATTTCCAGAATAAGTGGAAATATGCTTATCCAGATATGCAAATAATTGAAATTTTTAACAAAATAAAAATTTTAAAGCACCAGAATAGAGTCCCGTCCACTGGAAGTTCTCCCCCGGCTCTTTTCTGAAGCCAATCCTTGGCCACCGCACAACCAAAAATCTAGGTTTTCTCCTCAAATGCAGAGCAAACCATTAATCTTCTAGATCCAGAGTTTCTTGCAGAAACCCCAGTGAAAATGTGCATCATCAAAAACGTGTGTCAACTGCGCTGCAAATGTGCAATGAGCACGTTTGTTTGTTTGCCTGTGTAGACAAGACCTCAGCAGAAAGAAAGTTGGTGAAATTACTGGTTCCTTCTTTTAAGAATGAAATTAGCCAAGAATTACATCCCCATTTTGTATACACAAAGGCTTACAATTCAGTAGGACTTCCTAGGATGCCAGGTACTGCCTGGAAAGCAGTCTGTGTGCAGAGTCTTGTGTCATTTTAAAGCTCTCCATCTTTTTTTTTTTTTTTAGGGTTTCTTTGTTTGATTCCCCCCTCCCTCCTTGCCCAAAAACTTGCCAGGGGGGAAGTGTGAGAAAGTTTGTTCCATAGCACTAGTGGGACCCCTGTATCCACTGGTTCTGGGGGGGGGCGTGGATACTGAAAACTTTGGATAATAGCAAACACCATTGAAAATAATGGGACTTCCAGTTTAAAATACCATAGAGTTGCCTTGGAGGACCTAGAAAATGGCTAGAGAGGACACATTTTCTAGGAAGACTCTATAGTAGGTGTGCTGTTTTGTGTCCCGTGGATAATAGAATCAGTGGATACTGAATCAGTGGCTACAGGGGTCCTACTGTACTTTAAATTCTGACAGTGTATTCAGCTGTCATATCTCTTCTGGCAGGCCATTCCAGAGTCTGGGGGCAGCTGAAAAAAAGTCATCTGAGTGACAGTTGCCAACCTAGTCCTGGCTGATTAGAGCAAATGTCCCCCAGAGGACCTAAGTGTACAGGGTGGATTATACAGGAGAAGGCGATCTCATAGGTACCCTGGACCCAAACCATGTAGGGCTTTAAAGGTAATGACCAATACTTTGTACCTTGCCCGGAAACTAATTGGCAGCCAGTGGAGTGATTTTAATATTGGTTTAATGGGATCACTCCGGTGGTACCAGTGACTAATCTGGCTGCCATGTTTTGAACCAACTGAAGCTTCTGAACTTGGAACTTGTACACAAATGTACAGTGCATTTGTGGAGGCACATTGTGGCCAACATCCTAACAGAAACAGATGGAGTATGAAGCTCCACCAATGTAATTATGAAAAGTTTGGGAGGGCAAGGGGAAAAGGAGGCCACTGAAGAGGGAGAGCAGAGGTGGCCTTGTTCCATGTGAGGGATCTTCCCCGAAATGTACCTTCCAAGTACCATCACCCACTGTTTGTGCTGGGAGTGGAGCTGTGCCTCGGCATTCCACCAGTGTAGCAAACCCATTTATTTCATAAGGAGGTATTGGATACCTCCTTATGAAATGTCAGAAAAAAATAGTCATAATCCCCAGTGACTCTGGCATACACCCCCAAAAGGATTTTGGCCTGATTGCCACCCCCTTAGTGGCAAATTTCTCCCAGCTTTAACAGATTTTAGAAACCAGAGCCCATTTTTTATTAGCAGGCCCAGCAGCTTTCTAAATCCACCTGTCAAATGCAACACATGTAATGATGCCTGCAATACAGCATTTTCTTTCTTCTTTTTTGTCACATGCTCTTCTTCCCTCTGTTCATTTATTCCTCATGTGCACAAAAATCAAAAGAGAAGGTGGGAAAGAATCCACCCTTTCCCCTCAGAATATACTGCCTGGAGATGGGCTGAAATTCCCTTTAAAATACATTTTTAAAAACCCTCATCTTTTTGGATTATAAACATTTAAGAGGCCCACTTTGTGGCATGCATTTGAATGGAACTGCATGCTAAAACAAAAACCTGAACCTTGGAAATTGGAATGAATACACTAGCTGACACTAAATGAAAGTTGTAATTAGCTTTCTTCAGCTGAATTATCCCTAGGATGCACATATATTTATGTGCATAGCTTTTGGGGCCTGTGGAAATTGGTGCATTCATAGTTTTTTTTTTCCAGTGCCTTCATTTTCCTTCCTTAACATTTATATCATGTCAGGGAACTGCATGAGATTAGCTGTCATGTCTTCAAATACTGACAAGAATTTGAATAAAATTAATTTCTAAGTAAAGCTTTGAATTTGTTTGAATATCACATTGAAACCACACTGTGCACTTTATGAAATGTTCTTTCCTGATCAAATATTCACTCCAATTACTTTTGATTATTTGAAAAAGTTTTCAGCATATAAAATTAACATGGCAGGCTTTGATAAATATGCTACATCAGATTTTCATCAGTTTAGGGTGGTGGAAGAAAATCCCACAAAATCTGTGGAGTCAAAATTTCCTAGTAAACTCTCAGCTGCATCATGATGACTATAATCCCCTTCTCATAATGACCAGATACTAGGCAAAAGGAAATCTCTACCTCATGCATAGAAAGAGTTGGGTATTATTTTATGTGCTAATGGCTAGAATCCTATTTGTGATATGCTGCAGCCTAAGTACGGTTACACTGGCATTTGTATGCTTTAGGACTTTGCACAAGAGTCATATCCTAATTGTGGTTCCACAATCAGAATTCCATTTGAGTAACCATGGGGCAATTCGTACTTTTTAAGGTGTTGCATAAGTACATCCCCAGCACACTCTGACTTGCAGCCATTGGCTTTCATTCTGTTGTTTAGTCCTATCTAGCATAGATCCATTCAATCAATTGTTCAATGGTGAGTCAACACATAGGTAAATCTAATGGATTCAATGAGTTTACTTGACTCAGCACTAAAAGAGAATTTAGGCCATTGTGTAAAATAGGAGTGTGACAGATCCTTTTTCCAGGCTGGCCCTGTAGTTGTAAATCCTTGGGCTTTTGCAACTCACCTTGCTCCTCAAAATCCCTCTCTGGATCAGGTACTTGGGTCTCAAGACGATGCCTATGTGGACAGTGGTGTGTTGTTCTGTGGGTTCACTGGTATGCTTGACAAGACTATCAAAACTTAACAGGAACAGCCAGACACAGTTGTAAAAACAATAAACAAGTAGAAGTTTATTAATACACAGCTAGATCACACATTACCCCCTGAACTATTTAGTCATTCACAGTTCTTCATTCACTTCTTCCTCTGGCTGGCTGTCCTATCTTTATTACAGCTTTTCCCTATCTCAATGCCACCTTTCCCCTCTCTTTGTGTCATCCTTCCCCATCTGCCTTCTGTCAGAGACAACCTTCCATTTTTTATCCTTTCTCCACCATAGGCCACCTTTCACAGCATTTCATGAGCTGTGATTGGCTGGCACCAACCAGTCTTGCCTAGCTCCCCCACTTCACAGAGAATGTACATTAGCATGACGTGAGTTGCACAGTAGACTGTGCAACAGTGTGATTCATTATATGGGGTGGCAAAACACACCCTCAGCATAGCTACACTCAGCATCTTTCTACTCCAAATAGGAAGAATTTGGTGAATTCTAGAAAAATCTTCAAAAATTAGAAATTTTCTCTAAAAATGAACTTCCCCACCCAAATTCAGTGAGTATATTTATACCCAGCATAGAAAGGATCCTGTTCTACCTGCCTGTCATATAGGTATTAAAGATGAGGAGCCTCACAGGGAGGGGGGGGAAAGAGAGATACCCCCCCCCCAATTGGTACTAGTATAGTTGAATATATAGGGATTCAAAGTCTGGCTTTTTAAAAGGCTGGCTTTGAATCCCTATATATTCAACCATATTAGTTAGTTAAGTACTCAAAGCCCCTGAACCTGGATGGATGAATCTGTCATTTTGGGGGTTTGCACATGTTCATTGTTTAAATCTCTAGTTCTTTCAATTCTTAATATCAAGAACTGTATAAATTTTAAAGCCTTAATAACAATGAACTGAAGTAAAAATCTCACTCATCTCTGTATCTTTCACAGTGAAGTGTGCAGGTCAAGAGCCAGAAGGCGAATCGGACAGTACATGCTGTGCCCTTTAAACAGAGCTTGGAAAAGTTTCTTTTTGGACTACAGCTCCTGACACTAGCTAAGATGGGAAGCTCCCATGCTAGCTAGGAGATTCTGGGAGCTGCAGTCCTGAAAAAGAACTTTCCAAGCCCTGGCCTTAAATCAGAAACTCTGTGAAATGGGACAACGCTCGAATAATGACAACAGGAAGCCATCTGCACAATGCAGTTTGCCAGAGTCTGTTGCATGCTGGTGTACACCCTATGGATATTTGGTTACAGATTGGCAGTCTCCATCTTTCAGTGCAGCTTTTGATCCCCCTCCATTCTTCTCAAGAAATATCTTGATACCCAAACCAGGTTATTATTACCTGTTTTTGTGCAGAGGGTTTCCGATTTAATGCCACTCGAGCCATTCTCCAAAGATCATTTCCCGTGCAACCTCTTAGCAGCGACCAATATTAATAACCACATTTCTCTTTCATGTATGCGGCCCAGGCACCTTTGCTGTGAGCTAACAACAGCTCAGTGGATGTGCTTTTGGTCTCTTCAATTCTCAGAACGCTGCCTCTCCTCATTTGAAATTCATCCTCTCTATTTTTGTTTCCTTTTATCTCATATACCCCCCCTTTTTTCCTCCCCCACCAGGAATGATACTGCCAGAGGGTGAGCTGGCTGGTAATATTGCTTCTTGTTTCAGACTTTTCAAGGACTAATGAACTTCCTTAGATTATAGGGAACTAACTACTCAATGCTGTTGACCTGCTTTCTGAAGAACTTGCATTGTTGTTTGGACCAAACCTATCAAGAGAAAGCTTTTAATCTTTTTAATATTCTTTCTCTTCCTCCCTGAAGTTAGAATATTAACTGTCTGGGTCCTGTTTTTATATATTCAGCTCTGGATTCCAAGGGAACATTTGAAATCTTAATACTTTGTCAGGCTGAAATATATATCAAAGTCAAACCTGAATTTAATGAATGGTATGAATTCATCCACTGTAAATCCAAATGATCATTACATAGTGGCAATTTTATATGGAAAGGCGTCAAGTAAATAGTTAAACATATTAATTTGGATGTGGGATAGTTTAGGTCAGGACATTTAAGAGTTTAGCTTCTTTTAGTACTCTCTTATGATGCAGTTCCATTTTTTACAAAACATTGTAATTTTCACTGCCTCATTCTGTAACCCAGTGCAACAGTTTTTTTTTTTTTTAAATGGATCTAGGGAGGATCCAGGAAATTACAGGCTGGTTAGCTCAGCATCTCATGGGTAAACTGGTAGGAAGTGTTGCTAAATATAAGATTATAAAGCATATAGTAGAGCAGGTTATGCTGGAAAGGATCGAGATATCTTCTGGAAGAGCAATTCTTTATCATACTAACTTTTTAAGAATTCTTTCAGAGTGCCCATAAGCATGTAGAGAGGTGTGATCAGACAGAAATTGCATCCTCTCCCACAGTCTCACTTAGGCAGGGACTGTTCCAATTAATTCTCTGTCATCCCATTTTATCAGCTTCTTTAAAATGTTCCAGTTTTTCTCTCCTCTTCCTACTTTCCTAATTTGTCCTCAGCTTACTTCAACTGCTGCAAACTGAGTTCTGAGTACAAAAGTAGTTTGCACTGAACTCAGTGTGAGGAGGAAAGGCAGAATCATGCCTTTTCCAGTAAGGACTTTATCAGATGCATACTATATGGCATCATAACAATGCCTCATGATCGCGAAAGGGCGTGTATATCAGACAACATCCCCTTATTGTGGTTATGTCCCCACCAAAACCATAGTTTTTTATTGATGGTTGAAGCCGTAAATAGATCCCCCGTGGTGCTTTTGGGCCGGCATTGCTGGCGTGTGAAACCTCATGCCATTGTACTCACGTCAATGCAGCATCAATGGCCAGCCTGGCATGAAGACTCTGGGTGAGATTGCGACAGCCAAGTAAGTGACACACTTTTTATGACCCTCCCCGGGTTAATTGGGACCTTTAAATTGTGTGTATGTGTGTTTTAAAAAAATTGTCTTTTTTTAAAAAAAATTCCCATGTGATGAAGTTTTGCAATAATCTGCAGGATTCCAAAGGAAGTGAACGGAGCTCTGATCACTTCCTCTTTTATGGCCGAGCAAGCCTTTGTCAGGATTAGAGGTAAATGCGGTGGGAGGCGTTCTTTTTCTGGCATAAAAATGGATCTTTTTATGCCAGCAAAATAATGCTTTTAAGGGGGTCATCTGATAAAGTCCTCAGTCAAAAGAAAACTGCTACAGCCTCTCTTTGCTTATCTGTTCTTAATAACTTTTGCCACCTTAACCACATTCAGATGTTGCTTGGCCATATCTGTTCTGGTTTTCACCTGTGAAATGTTGGAGGGTATGACATGGTTTACTTGGACTTCCAAAAGACTTTTTCCCCCTCAAAGTATCTGACCAAAGACTACTGAGAAATCACAGCAGCCAGGAGATTAGAGAAATTCTCCACTGGATTTATAACTTGTTAAAGAATAGAAAGCAGGGACTTGGAATGAATGGCCAGTTCTTGTAATGAACAGTGGGGTCCCATGGAGATCTGAGTCTGGTACTTTTTGAACATGTTCATAAGTGATTTGGGGCCATGGCATCACTAAGGCTGGTGTCCCCCCACCCCATGATGGAGTCACCTGATGTCGTTCAGCCTCTCTGTACCACCCTAGTGCCACCACCAATCTGGGGTGAGGTTGCCTAGTGAGCAGAACCAAATTATTTAGCATTGTAAAGAGCTCCAAAAGAATCTGTCCAAACTGAGAGAATTGGTGTTAAACATGTAACATTCAATTCAATGTATGTAACACGATGATTGCTGGGGTTAAAACAACAACCACTCAGCTTCATGTACAGACTGCTGAGATCTGAGCTGGCAGCAAGAAACCAAGAAGAAGATCTTGAGGATATAGTGGATATCAATATGAAAATGTCATCCCAGTGCACAGCTGCTGTTAAAAAAGTGGGGGGAGGGCAAATTCCACTTTCATCATAAATAGAAAAGGAACTGAAAGTAAAACAGCTAATTCTCATTCCTGTATGACTCAACGATGTGAGGATACTTTGTAGGTCTAGTCATTAATGCGCACCCAAAACTGGGTTGTAGAGGTGGAAGAGATGCAGAAAAGGGCATCAAAATGATCAAGGGGACAGAACAGCTTCTCTGTTGGGGATGTAATATTTGGGTCTGATCAGCTTTTTAAAAGGTTGAGTGTGGGGCTGGAGTTGGGGGAGAGATTTCTAAAATTATGCCTGGTGTGGAGAGAGTGGACAGGTAGAAGTTTTTCTTCCTTTCTTATACTATTAGAAATTGGGGTCATCCACTGAAGCTGAAAGTTTGGAGATTCCGGATAGACAAAAGAAGGTACTGCTTAACATAGTGCGTAGTTAATCTGTGCTATTTGCTACCACACGATGCAGTGACGGGTGGCAAGGTGGGCAGCTTTAAAGGGGGATTGGACAGATCAGTGGCTACTGATCCAGTACCACAACTGGGGAGATTATTAGAAGTGGCAAATATGGCGTGATGATGATGTCAGGATACCGCAAAAGGGCTCCCCTACTGCATAACATCATCCTCTTGCATTCTGCTGCTGTCAAAAAAGGTGTTCTTTTTTATTACTGGGCCAAAGCCACCAATTGATCTCTGATGGTATTTTTTTTCTCGGTATGGCTTGTGTGCAAAAGCACGTCCCATTCCGCTGGTGTGATTTCAGCATCAATGGGTGGTCCCCGCCAGAACACTTCTGGGTGAGAACACAAAAACAACGCTCTTTTTATGAAACTCTCCATTTTGCTGGCAAGTTTTTAAGTGTGTTTCAGTGCTTGTGTGTTCATTTTCTTTGTTAATTTAGGTGTTTTCAGAATTTTAAACATGTTCGTGTCTTCTTGCGAGAATTGCCCATGCAAAAATGCAGAAATAAACAGCACGAGCGGTCCTGTTCCCAAAATTCTGGGGCAGCTCTTTCTCATGATTACAGCAACATGTGACAAGAAGTGTTATTATGCCCGGATGTTTATGCTTTAAAATACAGAGTGGGGGAAAATGTTTTTAGAAGCTCATCTGATAATCTCCCAGTATGCCTCTGTATATCAGTTTGGTCTGAACCAGCACAGCTCTTCTTATGTTCCTGTCCTGTGCAGAAGACACTCTTAGTGCTAGCCATGCTTCCTTATTTCTCTTGATGTCTTCATTCTTAATGGTGGGAATATTTTTTTTTTGTACAAAACCCTCATTACTTCATTTGTGGGAGACACACACACATGCTATAACGAATGTACTCACACACTATTGAACCACCCAGGTGAAGGGCTTTCTGTTTACTTGGTGCACCCAGTTTTAACACCAAGGACTCATCTAAACAAGAAGAAATAAAGCTCTTACCTGCGCATTATACCCAATTCGTAGCAGCATCGTTTTGTTCCCACGGTGTTTCCTGACCTTCACACAGCTATGAATCAAGATGGTGGCCATGTCATTTTTTATTTTTTATTTTTTGCATGGTGGTGGTGGGGAGATCAGGAGAGACACACTGTCAAAGAAGGGAAACTGGCAGTGCCCGGAAATGACAAAGAGGGCAACCACCACAAGGAAGAGGAAGAGAGAGCTGCCTGCCCTTCACCCATCCTGATGGTGGCCTCCAATTCCAGTCGCAATTTAATGGGCCAGCTGCTTGTTGTGGAGAAGGAAGAAGAGAGCAGCTCTTTGCTCCACCAGCTTCAACTCGCCTTCTCAGGCTGGGCTGCTCCTTCTCTCATGCCTGTCCACCAATTTCTGTGAGGAGTATTTTCACTGTTTAGACAAGCCCCCAAAAGAGGACAGTAATTACAGTTCACAGCAAAAGGCAGACGAACAATGGAGGAAACCCCTTTCTCTGCTTAATGCCATGCTTGTAGGATCATAGTGGGAAGCTTCTTTAGTCTACAGGCATGGAGATAGGAACCTTGTTACAGGTGGTGTGTCAGTCAAGTTGTCCTCTCCTCCTTTGTGTGCATGGGTGTGGGTGTTCTCAACAAATAAACAGTTTTCTGAACTGACAGGAGATTGTTTCAGGGGCAGAAGGTAGCTTTTAATCTCCTTCACACATTTTCATTTGTTTTGCAAAAGCTTTGTGAGTACTCATGAGTGATATCCAGCCCATAGTGATGTGCATATCTTGGAAAGGACTCAAAACAATTCGAGCTAAATAAACCCTTCTTAAAAGGCAGAAATTGCACAAGCAACACCAGGAGAGGAAAAATGTGTCCCTTGTCAGAAACACTCGTCAACAGGTGCTCTTAATAACTCCAGCTTGCGGGAAGAATCAGATTAACTGCTTAATCTTATTTAGTGGGGTTTATTCCCTGGTATGTTTGTACAGGACTGGAAGCTGATAGTGTGAGTCCATACTTGTTCACTCAGAAGTAAGTCCATGATGTTCAATGAGATTTACACTCTGGCAAACATGTTTAAAATCATAACCTAAATTGGTCATGCTGCAATGTGTTTATTTTCAGAGTATGGAAAAGTTACTTTCTTTGGCCAAGAACTCCCCAAATCTCCCAATTAGGTCCTTCTGGACTACAATCCAAAAGCAACTTTATCAAGTAAGTTTTCTAAGCCCTAATATCTTTCCTGGGCTGTCCATGATGGAGATACAGTATAGAAGATAAGCCTTGTGGCACTCACAATAGCACTGTTGATTTCTAACCCCCACCATATAAGAAATGTTTATTTCTGTCCTCCAAAAAGGGAGTCTCTAAATGAGAAATATAAAAACAATAACTTATCATTAAAACATATTAACCAGCTAACAGCAGCAGCAAACAAGAAATAAAATCAAGCAACAATAGATCCAAGTGCTTGTTTAAAGAGAAATATAAGCAATGCCAATCACGCTGGCCGCATTCACACATCGTGCTAAGCCATTGTTTATATTAACCATGTTTTGTTGCTTTGCCCACTTTTGTCAGTTCTTGTTTCAAGGTGAGCAGTTGGAGAAACAAGCCAAGGACAAGCCACAGCTGTGGGTTTGTGTTAGAAAAGATTGTGTTGGAAAATATTGTGTTCTCCACACTCTCTTACTATATAGCAACCCCTGTTGGACTTCTTGTGTATATAGATCTGTTCCCCCACCCCACCCTCAGCCTCTGTGCTTAACATGCTTCTGTCTGTCCTGCCCTGTTTTTCTTGGGCATCTATTTTCTCTTCCTTTTGATAAGCTGGTGAGTCAGGATGACTCTCTCCTTCACCTCATTTAAGTAAAGTAAAGTTTATTAGTGATTTTACCTAAAGCTGAATGCCTCCTTTTTGTGCCATACATAGTACAGGTAAAAGTAATGTATAATTGAGCCATACTTCTAAATCTAAACTGCCACTCTGCTGGAGGGAAGTTAAAATAATTTAACTTTTAGAGTTCCCAACACAGGGCAACTTTAATTCCTCCACAGTTTGGACATCACAACAAGCCACAGTTTTAATAAGCCAGAGTTTACAAGTCAAGAACAACCCATGAATTCTTATTTTGGTTTGCGGCTGGCTAACAAACCATAGACAGTTTGTGGCAATAAGTTCATATGAAACAGTCTGGAATTTAACAAATTACAAGCTTGCTTACCATATCTGTGAATCTGGCTAATTTGTAGAGAACCAGGAACCTGAAACTGATGGGGAAAATAAAACGTGAAGCATAGAGTGCTGCGAAGCTTGGAAAGCAAAGGGGAGAGTGTATATTCTCTGTCTTCTTGTTACCTGATGAAGAATAAGTGCTGTCTGCAGAATGAATAGGAATCCTGCTAGCAGAATTTCAGCTGTAAAGCAATAGCTATGAAGGTTCAAACAATTCTTCAATTCTCAGATCCTTTACACAGGGAGGAGTAAGAAAGACTATAAAGCATGAGGGAGACATTCACACTCCCAGTGGTGGATCCTGCAGAATGGGTTAAAGAGCTCCAACCTCCCTGAGAAGGAGAAGAGGGGAGGGGAGGTGGAGCCATTAAAAAGGAGAAGAATTGAATGGCCTTCTTTTATTTTGCTTGATTCTTCAAACTAATTTTCAACTTCGATTCAAAGTAGCATTCAGAAAGTGGGAGGTCACATACAGTCTCTGAGACTACCTTGGCTTCCTTTGAAATGGAACCAGGAAAGTTTGTTTCTCTGTGAGGACCCACCAGAATTTTCCCAGGAAGAGGCAAAGCATTGAGGGTGCACAGCTGCAGCACACTTGTGTATTTTCCTTATATGTGTAGATGCACTTTGTTACTAGTTTGCTGGTTTGTTTAAGGCACTTAAAACAGCCACGTGACTCTAGAGGACCTATCAAGTGCCACTGACTGATTTAAAGACTTCCAGCTCTGCCTTTCCTCCATCTGGGCCACTTGGCACTGTGGGAAGCCATTTTATCTTTGCTCTTTATCAATGGACATCAGGCCACCCAAAGTACTCAACCGAGAGCCTGGTGCTCAAGATTGTCTGGACATCACAGTGTCAAATATTCTTGGTTCTTCAACCTGCATGCTTCTCTCTAATCTCTGTGGTAAAGAGAGTGTGACTTTAAATGCAGGCTGAAAAGTGGCCTTTTATCAATGTCCAGGCCAACGTATGCATATCTATCAGATGTTACTCACTGCTGGCCAGGAAGGTCTGAGATTTATCACTCTCACCAATCCCATTCTCAGGCTTCATGCAAGCAAGAGACCAACAATCCCATTTGGAACTTCCTTCATAGTGAAGAAAAGCCTTCCTGCAAATACCCTGCCAGCTCTAGTCAGTTGTGTGGCTTCAGCCTGGTTACCACACAAGTCACCAGGGCTTTCTCTTTCTTCTTTTTGGCTAATATGGTGTGTGCTGGCTAGAGGATGTGCCAGCTAGGGGACTTTATTTCATTATTTGTTTAAGATATTTATATACTGTACTACCGTTTGTATCTCAGAGCAGTTTACAACAGGAATCCAAATCAATAAATACAGAAAGACAAAAAGCATGCAAATGCAACCATCCACACACATTTAAAACAGAACAAACTACACAATAAACAACTAGAGGTGCCAAATCTCAAGGCCTGGCCCTGAGTCTCCAGTTTTCATGGGTCATCATCAGGCAAGAAACAAGGGTGCAAACTCTCCACTTGGCACACTCAGCAAGAGGAAAGGAAAGGGCTGTGTTCAAATCTCCAGCTCACCTAAGAAAGCACCAACTTGCATCAATTTGCAAGGCTTAATTGCTTCATTGCTGCAATACTCTCCACAGCCCCCCTCCCATTCTCCTCTGCACCCACTTTCTGGCTAGAAGCAAGTCCAGTAGATTCAATGTTCCTTGTCCCATCTCCCTAAGTAAGTGCGAAGGAACAATCTCCTCATTTCACCTTGATCTGGGAACAGAACCTTTAGCTAAGATTTCTGTCTTAATTTCCAAACAAGAAACTATGCACTCTCTCTCTGAGTGTGTGTGTGTGTGTGTGTGTTTGAATGACAAACTGTGAGCAACTGTAGCTGGTACTTAATGTATAAGAGTTAATGACATCACCAGGGACCATCCCTAGGGGGTTGTCTAGATGGGCAATTTACCCAGGCTTCTCCATCCCCCCCCCGTGTTGGAGCCCTGCAGTCCAAACAATGTAGGGCTCTTGCCCTGATTTGCCTCTGGACAGTCCTGATGACATCCAAGGCAAAGCCGGGGAGAAGTTGGGGTAAACCCATTTAAAATGTTTTAAAGCCTGTGTTATGCAGGAAAACTCAGATGGATCTGGTGCAGGAATGCAGGGTCCATACCTGCAGGCAGGGCTGCATTGCCAGCTGCTGCCACCGCTGCTGCTGGTGTCTCCTTTTTGCAGCCAGGGAGGAGTCCCCCACCACATGTTCAAGGTCCCCTGCATGTGACCAGCCTTGATCACATGTTGAGGGCCTCCTTCCTGACTTCAGAGAGTGCAACATGAAACAGCGGGGACACACCTGCCAATACTGGACAGCGTGTTTATACAGACCTCTGCCTTTTTTGTCATGGTAACCGGTGGATGGGGGGATCCAGGCAAGCTCTGAGGCCAGAATATACTGGCTAGTAGGTGGCATATTCTGGCCAGTGCAGACAAGCCCTAGGTCTCAGGTTTTGGCCTAGAAACTTCAAGGTCCTGAACTGGCAACCTTATAAACAACAGAATAAATGACATGTATATCAGTGGTTCCTTGCCTATCTATCTATCTATCTATCTATCTATCTATCTGCTTAGGAGGGCCAGGGGCAAGGAGGGACTGGTTCCTAGAAGGTAACAAACAGACACAGGGCCGGTTTAACTGTACTGCCAAATCCACATCTGCGGGGGGGGGGCAGCTACAGGGGGAGCTGTGCTAAAAAAACAAAACAGGAGAGAGAGAGAGCAAGCAAAAAACCTTCTGCTGGCCTTTTTTAAAAAGCAGGTCTCCTGTCTCTTTTGTCCTCCTTCCCTCCACCCCTGCCCAGCAGCACAAGCTGCAGGAGGGGGGGGGCTCCTAACTCTGCCCCCCCCCGCCAAGCTGCCCTCGTGTGGCTGAAGGTGAGGGAGTTTGCTGCTCCCTCACCCCCTCCTCCCAGGGGATCATCAAACCGCAAGCCAGGTGTGTGTTCCTATTTGTGTCAGAGAGGATTGTGTGAGTGTGTGTGAGAGAGAGGGGGGGGAGGGAAGTGTGAGGGTCACCTCTTTCTCTTTCTTTCTCCCCTGTTCTCTCAGGGAAAGAGTTAGCATTAGGGTTTCTTTCCCTTCCCTTCCCTTCCCTTCCCTTCCTGTCTCTCTCTTGTCTGACCTCTCTTCTCTCCTTCTCCTGCCTCTACTGGGTAGGCCCCTCTTTGGCCTACAAGGGTCCCCGTTGGGCAGCCACACTCGACATAGATCCCCTCCATTCATCTTTCCAGCTGCTCTTAACATGTCCTGGGTTCTCTCCCCTCCCTCCCTTCATCCCTTGGTCTTCTGCAGCTTCCTCCCCTTGCTGCCAACTGAGTTCAACCTACAAAAGGAATTTGTGTGTGCTTGCCAATGTGCCTTCAAGTCATTTCTGACTAAGGCGAACCTATCATTGGGTTTTCTAGGCAAGATTTGTTCAAAGGGGATGTGCCTTTGCCTTCTTTTGAGGCTGAGAGTATGTGACTTGCCCAAGGTCACCAAGTGGGTATTCATGGTTGAGTAAGGATTCAAACCCTGGTCTCCACAGTCATAGTGCAATGCTAAGACTTCAACACTCTAGCTCTTTTAACAGAAGAATATAAAGAATATAAATAAAATAAAAATTTGGAGTACAGTTGTCCCTTGACATTCGCGGGGGTTACGTTCCACGGACCCCCGCGAATGTAAAAAAACCGCGAATATGGACTGCCCTCCCCGGGGCCTCCCCCCACCCTCCCCAGGCCTTCACGGAGCCTTCGAAGGCTCCGTGAAGGCCTCCCCCCACCCTCCCCCCTCCCTCCCCGGGGCCTTCACGGAGTCTTTCAAGGCTCCGTGAAGGCCTCCGCGGCCTCCCCCCACCCTCCCCAGCCCTTCACGGAGCCTTGGAAGGCTCCGTGAAGGCCTCCACCCATCCTCCCCCCTCCCTCCCCGGGGCCTTCACGGAGCCTTTCAAGGCTCCGTGAAGGCCTCCGCGGCCTCCCCCCACCCTCCCCAGCCCTTCACGGAGCCTTCCAAGGCTCCGTGAAGGCCTCCCCCCATCCTCCCCCCTCCCTCCCCAGCCCTTCACGGAGCCTTCCAAGGCTCCGTGAAGGCCTCCCCCCACCCTCCCCCTCCCTCCCCGGGGCCTTCACGGAGTCTTTCAAGGCTCCGTGAAGGCCTCCGCGGCCTCCCCCCACCCTCCCCAGCCCTTCACGGAGCCTTGGAAGGCTCCGTGAAGGCCTCCCCCCACCCTCCACCCTCCCTCCCCGGGGCCTTCACGGAGCCTTTCAAGGCTCCGTGAAGGCCTCCGCGGCCTCCCCCCACCTTCCCCAGCCCTTCACGGAGCCTTCCAAGGCTCCGTGAAGGCCTCCCCCCACCCTCCACCCTCCCTCCCCGGGGCCTTCACAGAGCCTTTCAAGGCTCCGTGAAGGCCTCCGCGGCCTCCCCCCACCCTCCCCAGCCCTTCACGGAGCCTTCCAAGGCTCCGTGAAGGCCTCCCCCCATCCTCCCCCCTCCCTCCCTGGGGCCTTCACGGAGCCTTTCAAGGCTCCGTGAAGGCCTCCGTGGCCTCCCCCCACCCTCCCCAGCCCTTCACGGAGCCTTCCAAGGCTCCGTGAAGGCCTCCCCCACCCTCCCCCCTCCCTCCCCAGCCCTTCACGGAGCCTTCCAAGGCTCCGTGAAGGCCTCCCCCCACCCTCCCCCTCCCTCCCCGGGGCCTTCACGGAGTCTTTCAAGGCTCCGTGAAGGCCTCCGCGGCCTCCCCCCACCCTCCCCCTCCCTCCCCGGGGCCTTCACGGAGCCTTTCAAGGCTCCGTGAAGGCCTCCGTGGCCTCCCCCCACCCTCCCCCTCCCTCCCCGGGGCCTTCACGGAGCCTTTCAAGGCTCCGTGAAGGCCTCCGCGGCCTCCCCCCACCCTCCCCCCACCCTCCCCGGGGCCTTCACGGAGCCTTTCAAGGCTCCGTGAAGGCCTCCCCCCACCCTCCCCAGCCCTTCACGGAGCCTTCCAAGGCTCCGTGAAGGCCTCCCCCCATCCTCCCCCCTCCCTCCCTGGGGCCTTCACGGAGCCTTTCAAGGCTCCGTGAAGGCCTCCCCCCACCCTCCCCGGGGCCTTCACGGAGCCTTTCAAGGCTCCGTGAAGGCCTCCCCCCACCCTCCCCCCACCCTCCCCAGCCCTTCACGGAGCCTTCCAAGGCTCCGTGAAGGCCTCCCCCCATTCTCCCCCCTCCCTCCCTGGGGCCTTCACGGAGCCTTTCAAGGCTCCGTGAAGGCCTCCGCGGCCTCCCCCCACCCTCCCCAGCCCTTCACGGAGCCTTCCAAGGCTCCGTGAAGGCCTCCCCCCACCCTCCCCCCTCCCTCCCCAGCCCTTCACGGAGCCTTCCAAGGCTCCGTGAAGGCCTCCCCCCACCCTCCCCCACCCTCCCCAGGCCTTCACGGGGCCTCTGGGGGGTCTCCAAAAGCCCCGTGAACGCCTAGCTGGCCCTCCCGGCTCCTTCCCACAGCTTTCAAGGGGCCTCCGGAGGCCCCTTTTCGCGGTTTTGGGGGGGCCCGGGGGGGGCCCTCCCAAAACCGCCAATAATTAAAACCGCGAATGCTGAGTTCGCGAATGTGGAGGGGCAATTGTAATTTTACTGGGAACAATGGTTTTATTGTTGTCCCGAAAACACCAGTATGCCATTAGTGTTATGTGAGAGGCATTGGCGTAGAGCAGTGGTTCTTAACCTTTTCTTTACCAGAAACCCCCTTTAATTATCTTTTGTTGCCCCAAGACTTAACTCAAGATTTAAAACCCTAATAATAATAGCTAATAATAATAGCTAACAACAACAACACAATTATACCATCCATTAAACTTTCCCTCAGAGGCACTCTTGCTTCTTCCTGCAAGTTTGTGGCTGGAGTGGATTGAATGGCAATGTACATGCCAAGCCAGCCAGCCTTTGCCTTGGTTCCTGTCATGTGGCTGCTCCTCTACAGGGAAGGGGGTGGGCCAAGCAGTCTTCAAGCCTTTGTGGACCCCCTGTGAGGACATTGCAGACCCCAAGTTAAGAATCACTGGGCTAGAGAATGCTGAAAGAGGAACAATGCGACCAGACCTTGAGAAGGGTGCTGGCAGGGGAATTCTGCGAGGTGTAATCCAAAAGTAACTTTCCCAGGCTCTGAATGCAGCCTAGAATCACAGAATCATAGGGCCGGAAGGGACCCCAACAGCCATCCCATCTGATTGGCTTCTGCCCTGCAGGAACACGCAATCAAAGCCCTCACGACAGATGGCCATCTAGCCTCTGTTTAAAAACCTCCAAAGGAGAAGACTCCACCACACTCCTAGGCAGTGTATTCCACTTCTGAGCAGCTCTTACTGTCAGGAAATTCTTCCTAATGTTTAGGTGGAATCTCTTTTCCTGAAGTTTAAATCCATTGCTTCGTGTACTAGTTTCTGGAGCAGCAGAAAACAAGCTTGAAGCATCCTCAGTATGACATCCCTTCAAATATTTAAACATGGCTATCACGTCACCTCTCAACCTTCTCTTCTCCAGGCTAAGCATACCCAGCTCCCTAAACCACTCCTCATAGGGCGTAATGGCTTCCAGACCTCCCACCATCCTTCTCAGTATCCTTCTTGAATTGTGGTGCCCAGAACTGGAAACAGTAGATGAGGTCTGACCAAAGCAGAATGGAATGGTACTATTACTTCCCTTGATCTAAACACTATACTGCTATTAATGCAGCCTAGAATCGCATTGGCTTTTTTTTTTTTTTGCTGCTGCATCACACTGCTAACTCATGTTCAGCTTGTAGTCCACTCTTTCTTTTCTTTGAGGAAATCTACACCACTATGTTAATTGCTAATAAACAACAAAAAAATGTTAGTGCCTATAATATAGTTTTTAAACTAAATTATTGGTGGCAAATTATGTAATACAGTAGCCCCCCCCTTATCTGCTGGGGATTGGTTCTGGGGGGAGCATGGATAGTGAAAACCATGGATAATAGTGAATGCCATTGAAAATAATGGGACTTCTGGTTTAAAATACCATAGAGTTGCCTTGGAGGACCTAGAAAATGGCTAGAGAGGACACATTTTCTAGGAAGACTCTATGGTAGGTGTTCTGTTTTGTGTCCCATGGATAATGAATCCATGGATATGGGGGTCCTACTGTAATCTGAACATCCTGTACAACGAGGACAGATCCCGAACAGTTGGAAAGAGGCAAATATAGTCTTGATTTACAAAGAGAATAGAGATCTGAATTTAATAGAAAATTATAGACCAATCTCCCTTTTAAATGAAGATTACAAATTTTTTTGCTACTATACTGGCAAATGGGTTAAAGATAATATTGCAAAATACCATACATAAGGATCAAAATGGGTTCTTACCACAAAGATAAATAAAAGAGAATACGAGAGCGGTCTTAAACGTATTAGAATACCTGAATTATCACAATGAGATTAAAGGTGCATTAAATTTTTTAGATGCTGAAAAAGCCTTTGATAAATTAAACTGGCAATTTTTGATAGAGGTAGTAAATGCTATGGAACTAGGAGAAAACTTTAGTAATTGGATTCAAGCAATATCTACTAATCAAGAGGCCAAATTAATTATCAATGAAAATATGAGAAACAATAAAAATAGAAAAAGGTACAAGACAGGGCTGCCCTCTATCTCCATTATTATTTATTATGGCTGTAGAAATCCTTAATACAGAAATTAGAAAAGAAAGTCGAATTAGAGGAATTAAAATTAGAAAGGAGGAAATCAAATTGAAAACATTTGCAGACGATGTTGTTATAATGCTGGAGGACCCCATGAAAGGTATTGATCTGATATTAGAAAAGGTAGAGGAATTTGGGAAATATGCAGGCTTTAAGATAAACAGAAAGAAAACAAAAATATTAACAAAAAATATGAATGAAATAGAAAAAGAAAAACTAAAGGAAAAGACAGGCTTTGAAATCGTAAAAATGGTAAAATATCTGGGAATTAATATTACGGACAAAACACAGCAATTATTTGTAAACAACTATGAAAAGGTATGGAAAGAAATTAGAAGAATTTAATGAGATGGAAACATATAAAGTTATCATTGATGGGCAAGATTGCAGTAATTAAAATGAATGTGTTGCCAAGTTTAATATATCTATTTCAAACCACACCAATAATAACAACTAATGAAATATTCAAAAGGTGTCAAAGAGAATTAACTGAATTTATTTGGAACGGAAAGAAGCCCAGGATCAAATGGAAATTAATGATTGATACACGTGAAAGGGTGGTTTAGGATTACTGGATTTAAAGATATACTATGAAGCAACAGCCCTAACATGGCTAAAGCAATGGATATTGTTAGAAAGTAAGCGAGATTTAGATCTAGAGGGGCATGAACTAAGAATGGGGTGGCATGGCTATCCATGGTATAATAAAGTAAAAATTAATGCTGAATTCAAAAATCATATTATTAGGAAATCTTTGATTACCATTTGGAATAAATACAAGAAGAGAATAAATCCAAATATACCAGGATGGCTGTCTCCGCAAGAAGCATTTTGTAGAAGAGCCTTAAAAGAAGATCAATGGCTGAAATATAGAGATCTATTAGAAAAAAGAGAAGGTAAATGGGAATTCAAAGAAAAATAACAATTAGAAAAGGAGGGAGTAAAGATACAATGGTCAAATTATTACCAGTTGAAAGACAGAGCAAAAGAAGATCTAAAACAATGCCAACATGAAGGGGAAATATCAGACTGAGAATTATTATGCACAGAAAAACAGTTAATAAAAAAGATGTATAAACTATTATTGAGATTTGCCACAGAGGAAGAACAGATTTAAAAATGTATGATAGATTGGTCACAATATTTTGGGTATCAAATACAATTAGTACAGTGGGAAGATATATGGAATAGAGGATTGAAATTTACAAATTCATATAATCTAAAAGGAAATTTCTATAAAATGATGTACAAATGGTATATAACACCCCCAAAATTAGCTAGAATATACAAAGGATATCCTGAAAATTGTTGGAAATGTCAAAAAGAGGTAGGGACCTTTTACCACATTTGGTGGAAGTGTGAAGAAGCGGAAAAAAATTGGTTCAAAATCAGTAAAGGGATGGAAAAAATACTAAAAATTAAAATAGAAAAAAAGACCCGAATTATATTTACTAAATACGGTAAACCTGAAAGATGAAAAGGAGAAAAATATAGGCATTTAATTAGTTATTTGGTAACAGCTGCATGATTGGTTTTTGCAAGAAAGTGGAAAACTAATGATGTTCCAACACAAGAAGAATGGATGGAAAAGGTCATGGAATTAGCAACATTAGATAAGCTATTAAACTTAATGAAAAATAAAACAAACGAGTATTTTACAAAGAATTGGGAACCCTTTATAGAATTTGTGAGACAAAATAATGGGGAAAACAATATTTTGGGCTTTGTAATATAATGTTTTAAAATGTTTATACTATTATATGTGACATGAAAGAAATGTTTTGATTGGGATTGGATTGTATGGGGAAAATAAGAGGAAATATTGTGGATAAGAGAGGATTAGTTAAACTACTGTAACAAACAAAAGCAATCAGAAAAGTGGGAAGTCAATTTTAAGGGGAGGAAGGGGGAAGAGAAATGGGTTGTTGTTTGTTTTCTTTTTTGGATTGTATGTGTTGATATGTTGTGGTTTTTTTTTCTATGTTTGTGTATATGTTTGTCTCTTTATAGTTTTTCTTTTTAAAATTCAATAAAATATTATCTATATTCTGAACATCCTGTACTGTGAATAGGTTAGGTTACATTGGCCTGAGATAAACATATGGGCCCCCCAAAATAAAGCATTGTAGGCGGCTCCAAAATTCCTTAAACTGGCCCTGGTCACAGACATGCTTTTTGAGGGAGGGGAATTTTATAATTGGGATACCACAGAAAAATGAAAAACCTCTGTCTGCTCTTTTTATTTATCTGCAATAGTTCTACCCTGCCTGCTAAATACAGTTCTTGAAAAGCAGCGTAAAATCTATTTAAAATACAATAATATAAACAAGAGGTAGCAGGACAAGGTGTGTATACACAAACACATTTCCCCTTTCTTTCTCATACGTTTTAATTGCCACAGTGCCACTCATTTCCCAGTGCAGAAATCACTGCCAAAGCAACCAGATGTTAATTCCTTTATAGACCAAGCCTTCTTCACTAGGCTGTTGCTAACGTCTTGCACAGGTCCTGGCTTTGGAGCAGAGCTTGGGAAGTTGCTTTTAAGACAAAAGAATCATGGCTCACTCAGAAAGTTGCATTATTGAACTGTAGCTCCCTGGCCAGCAGTGGCCAAAGCATTCTGGGAATTGTGGTTCTTTAATGTAATGGAGTGAATAGAACCCAGGCACCATTACTCGGATATGTAGAGCTTCATAGAATCATTTTATTTATTTTTAAAGGTTACTTTCCAAACTCTACTCCAGATGTAGTGGAGGAACGGCAGTGTAACAAACTTGGATAAGCAGAAAGTTCATCAAACACTGAAACAAAAGATGTCTGACTGGAGGTTTCTCCCAACAAGGCTTTCTGCATCTGCTCTCCTGGCAGGGCCGGTTTAACCTGTCTGCCAAATCAGCATTGGCAGGGGGCCCCGAGGTCAAGAGGGGGCCCCGAGGTCATGAGAGGGCCCCGTGTTGGCCTCCTTAATCTGACGAAGGAGACATCCGGGAGACAGCCGGGAGGAGCCCACTCTTACCCTCCTCCTCCAAAAACCTCCTGCTGGCTTAAAAAAAAACACAGCCTTTCCAAAACTAAAGAGAAAGAGAAAAAGAAACAGCAGCCCTCCGTGGCAGAGGCTGGAGGGAGAGGCACGTCGGAGAGGGTGAGTGTGTGTGTGAGAGAGAGACAGGGAATTTGAGGGTTGTCTCCCTAAGAAAGGGCCTCTTTCTTTCTTTCTTTCTTTCTTTCTTTCTTTCTTCCTTTCCTTTCCTTTCCTTTCCTTTCCTTTCCTTCCTTCCACATAGATCCCCTCCAGCCCATCTTTCCAGCTGCTTTTAACATGTCTTGGTTCCTCTCCCCTCCCTTTCCCTCTTGGTCTTCTTCAGCTTCCTCCCCTTGCTGCCAACTGAGTTCAGCCTGCAAAAGAAGTTTGTGTGTGTTTGCCTATGTGCCTTCAAGTCATTTCTGAGTAAGGCCAACCTACCATGGAGTTATCTAGGCAAGGTTTGTTCAAAGGGGGTCTGCCTTTGACTTCCTTTGAGGCTGAGAGAGTGTGACTTGCCCAAGGTCAGCCAGTGGGTATTCATGGCTGAGTAAGGATTCAAACCCTGGTCTCCACAGTCATAGGGCAATGCTGAAACTTCTATAACACTCTAGCTCTTTTAACAGAAGAATATAAAGAATATAAATTAAAATTTGGAGTAATATTACTGGGAACAATGGTTTTATTGTTGTCACTAAAACACAGTATCCCATTAGTGTTATGTGAGAGGCATTGGCCTAGAGCAGTGGTTCTTAACCTTTTCTTTACCAGGGAGCCCCTTTAAATATCTTTTGTTGCCCCAAGACTTAACTCAAGATTTAAAACCCTAATAATAGCTAATAATAATAGCTAACAACAACAACAACACAATTACACCATTCATTAAACTTTCCCTCAGAGGCACTCTTGCTTCTTCCAGCAAGTTTTTGGCTAGAGTGGATTGAATTGCAACGTGCAAGCCAAGCCAGCCAGCCTTTTCCTTGGTTCCTGTAATGTGGCTGCTCCATTACAGGGAGGAGGTGGGCCAAGCAGTCTTCAAGCCTTTGAGGACCCCCTGTGAGGACATTGCGGACCCCAAGTTAAGAACCACTGGGCTAGAGAATGCTGGAAAAGGAACAATGCAACCAGACCTTGAGAAGGGTGCTGGCAGGAGGATTCTGGGAGGTGTAATCCAAGAGTAACTTTCCCAGGCTCTAAATGCAGCCTAGAATCATAGAATCATAGGGCTGGAAGGGACCCCAACAGCCACTCCATCCGATCGGCTTCTGCCCTGCAGGAACACACAATCCAAGCATTCCTGACAGATGGCCATCCAACCTATGTTTTAAAAAACCCACAGAAGGAGACTCCACCATACTCCAAGGCAGTGTATTCCACTTCCAAACAGCTCTTACTGTCAGGAGGTTCTTCCCAATATTCAGGTGGAATCTCTTTTCCTGTAGTTTGAACCCATGGCTCTGTGTTCTAGGCAGCAGAAAACAAGCTTGCTCCTTCCTCAGTATGACATCCCTTCAAATATTTAAACATGGCTATTACGTCACCTCTCAACCTTCTCTTCTCCAGGCTAAACATACCCATCTCCCTAAGCCGTTCCTCATAGGGCATAATGGCTTCCAGACCTCTCACCATTGCTCTCAGTATCTTTCTTGAATTGTTGTGCCCAGAATTGGAAACGGTATTCCAGGTGAGGTCTGACCAAAGCAGAATGGAGTGATACTATTACTTCCCTTGATCTATACACTACTCCTATTAATGCAGCCTAGAACGCACTGGCATTTTTTGCTGCTGCATCACACTGCTAACTCATGTTTAGCTTGTAGTCTACTCTTTCTTTTCTTTGAGGAAATCTACACCATTACATTAATTGCTAATAAACAAAAAATATTATGTTAGTGCCTATAATATAGTTTTTAAACTAAATTATTGGTGGAAAATTATGTAATATAGTAGGCCTCTCTTATCTACTGGGGATTGGTTTGGGGGGGGGGTCGTGGATTCTGAAAACCATGAATAATAGTGAATGCCATTGAAAATAATGGGACTTCTGGTTTAAAATAACATAGAGTTGCCTTGGAGGGCCTAGAAAAGGGCTAGGGAAGTCACATTTTCTAGGAAGACTCTATGGTAGGTGTGCTGTTTTGTGTCCCATGGATAATGAATCCATGGATAAGGAGGTCCTACTATAATCTGAACATCCTGTACAGTGAATAGGTTAGATTACATTGACCTGAGATAAACATATGGGCCCCCCAAAATAAAGCATTGAGGGGACCAAAATTCCTTAAACCGGCCCTGTCTCCTGGACTATTTTTTGGCAGTTCCTAGCACCAGCTGCAACATTTTATTCCCCCTTAAAGTTGGTTTCTTTTTAATTCTGAGACATATCAGAACCATGGGCATGTCTACACCAGCCAGAATATGAGCCTTATAGCTGACGTATTCTGGCCCCAGAATCCCCCCCCCCACTGTCACCATGATAAAACCGGCAAAAGTCCGCTTGCATACGCTGGCCAGTATCAGCAGGCGCCTCCCCTGCTGTTGTGTGTCACACTGTCTGAAGCCAGGGAGTGATCAAGGCTGGTCACATGCAGGGGGCCTTGATTATGTGCTGGGGACCTCCTTCCTGGCTGCAGAGCGACATCAGCAGAAGCAATCCCTGCATTCCCATATCAAACCCATCCAGGTTTTCCCACATCATGTGGGTTTTCCCAGGTTTATTTTTATTTTTATTTCAAAATGGGTTTACTCCAGGTTCCCCCTGGCTTTGCCTTGGGCATTGTCAATACTGTTCAGAGGCAAAATGGGGCAAGAATCCTGCATTGTTTGGACTGCAGGGCTCCAAGACCTTGGAAGGTGGGGAGCCAGGGTAAATTGCCTGTCTAGACAAGCTCAAAGTTATCCTTCATCCCTTTCTTTTAAATTTTTTGTTAGAGTTATAGTGCATCAGGGCATCCATGAAATAGCACTTTGGCACTATAGCACTATAAATGTCATGATATATTCGCCTCAGGGTCGCCATAAGTCAGAAATGACTTGAAGGCACACTACCACAGGAACAACTATAACAACTAAGATTTTTTTAAAAAATCAAGAGGGAGAAAATTTGTTCTTCAAACCATTAGGGCCATCTCTCAGGAAACCATGCTCTAATTTTTTCTTTAAAAAAACAAACAACCTTTAAGAGCCCTAAGTGCAGATCCAAGAATCAAACAGCCCATGAAAAGAATGGGTACAGAAGCGGCAACAACAAGCAAAACCCAAGGAGCTATACAGTGAGAACTTGTGTTTCTTTGGACCAATCTGGAAGTGCTTTAGGCTTCTCTAGGAAGATCATTCCATAAATGTGGGTGGGTGCCCATATCTCCCATGTTGCCTCAATGAAATGGGCCAGAGTTCAGACTAGAACGCCGGCCCATTACTGCAGATGCCACCACTGCTATCTTCCTTGCCCTCCCAGCATTAAGGAAGCTGGCTGCAACATGTGACCACTGGCCAGCCTTGGTCACATGCTGTGGGACCCCTTCCTGGACCCAGAAGGGTAAGGGCAACAGGTAGCTGGAGTGATGGGCTGGCCTGCCAGGACAGGCTTCTGCAGACACATGGGTCCCGCTGTGTTTTTTCCTGGCAGCAGTGGAGTAAAGTGGGCATTATCTTATAACTCTGTAATGGGCCCTACCCCCGCTTGCCTGCATCTAAGCCCTGTTTCTGCTCCAGGGGTTGTAAGGGCTGCCCAGGGATAGAACAGGGCAAATGCCCTGCGTCATCAGGACTGCAGGGCTCTGAGACGGAGGCAAGAGGGTGTAAATAGTCCATTTAGATAAGCCCTCTGTTTGCAGTAGCTGAAGTAAGCTGAGGACAAAGGGGAGAAGTGGGAAGAGAAGAGAAAAACTGGGACATTTTAGAAACAGCTGAAAGAGTAGGACAGTGGAAGATTGATAGGGGCTATCCCTGCAAAATCAGGATAGTTGGAGAGTATGGTCCTTTGAATAGGGCCCAGAAATAAGTGGAAGACAGAAAAAGTGAGAAAGGACTGGTGTAATGTGTTAAGAATATCTGGGGAATCCTTGGAGATGAGCTGTCCTCTGATAAGTGGAAAATCTTTTCAAACAGAAGCCACAGCGGTTTCTGTGATGGACAGGGAATGGCATAATCTGACACTACTGCCAGCATCCTGTTCCCTCCTGAGTATTAGGTGAGAATCCAATAAAACAGCCTAGAAGACCCTTAATATTGGAGCAAAGAGAACATCGACCTTCTCTATTTGTAATTACCTTTTCTCATAAGAGGCATACACTGAATTTAATAAAATACATGATAAAGGCAAGTGATGGGTTCTGATAAAAGGGACTAGATGAAAGAAGAAACAGCCCAAACAGCCTTCTGATGCAAAGAAAGAAAGAAAGAAAGAAAGAAAGAAAGAAAGAAAAGGAATCTGTTTTCCTTTTATGATTCAAAAAGGAAAACAAAATTTTGGATAACACATCTGCTGCTGCTGAGCCTACTGTATGAAGTGCTGGTGACACTTGCTGAGGTGATTATGGTGAGAGCAATAATTCATAACTTAAAATACTTAATATTCATATAGCACTTTCTCTAAGTCATCAAAGTAGTTCATGCAAATTATCTACGGAACCCTTTCAACAACCTTGTAAATTAAGTTAGGTTGAAATATTTGTTTTGCTTCCTTCTAGCAGAAGTGGTGGCATATTTCTGCCATGCTAGGGATAGGTTATTGATCTGCAAGACCAGATGTACACTGCCGCTATAAAGTGTGGAACATAAGCTATGAGAGACCAGGAACGCACAACATACCGTAGAGCTGGGACTAACTATATAGACTCAATCCCTTGGAGATGTGATATAGTTCCTCCTTGCTCATTAACGGACTGCCAATGAGCTTTAAGATTATGTTAAACAATGTCCCTTTCCCATCTTACCAGCCCTATGAGCTGTGTGATTGCTTGTGCTTTCTAAAGGGAGGCAAAACTTCAATGAAAGGAATTGCTTATTGTCCACTCATCAGGACAATCTTGTAGTTACCATAAATGATGTGAAGCCACATCTTTCCCCTCAGATCTGTGAGTGAAAGCAAAACAACAATAACACCAAAACCCTTTGAATCTCAGAACAGAATGTTCCTCAGAATGAGACAGCTGTACACATTAGTTGTATAAGCAGAAGTGGTATCTTTGTTCTTGTCTCCTATTAGCTTCTGTTGTATGCTGCAGCCTTATTTGAGAACTCACGACGAACAAGTCTTGAAGAGAAACGACAACGCAGAAAGAATCACAACCCAAAAACATCACCCAAGGAGACCTTCTGCTGTGCTTTTTGCAACCGGACTTGTTTATCTCGGATTGGCCTTTTTAGTCATCAGTGCGCTTGCAGAAAGCGTGGGATGAGTCCTTCCTGAATCTTCGTTTGCGAAGAAAAGCCAGAGAGAGAGAGAAATTTTGGATTGCCTTTTATTGTGCAACAACTTCAGTGGATCTATATTCTTTGACAAAGTGCCCAATACATTTAAGAACAATGGTGTAAAATAAATAAAAAGCCTCTGTGACTTCTGCCATTCAGGAGGACTTCTGCCTGATGGAAAAGACAAGATGGCATTGGCGCGCGCACACACACACCCCGTTGTGGAAGCTAGAGTGGCAGTTAATGGGATACATATTCAGGGGTAGCTGTGTTGGCCTTGCAGCAAAACAAAATCCAAACTCCAGAAAAAAAGCAATACCTTTATTTGCCAAACAAAATACACAAAACATAATGTGAGCTTAGTTTCTTCATCAGGTAAAAGATGTCCAAAAAAAAAGAAAAAGAAAAAGAAAAAGAAAAAAAAGAAAGAAAGGTGATGATGTTGGAGTCACAGGCCTACATGCTGTTTCAGATGTTACTTGTGCTGTTGTTCAGGTGAGGGGTCTCATGCAGACAGAGGCCACTCCTACTTCTTGGCCATGTGGAATTGAGACAAAGGACAGTAAAATTTTAACCCTTTTGCAGCAATGAGGAAACCTCTCTGGTATTCAGGATGTCCCTATTCCTTTGAGAAGCAATGAGCTCCTTTGTTTAGGCAAAGATCATTGAATTTTTCAAGATGTCTCTGTACTGCTGCATCTGGAAACAAACTTTTAGGTACTGTATAGGTAAAAGTAACCAATTATAGTCTGAAAGAGAAGCTTTACCTTTGTTGGAGGTAGAAATCTTGGAGAGTTTAGTCCCGGTCCATATTTCCCTCTTGCTTAGGATGCCTTTTGTTGCAACAAAATGAGGGACAGTAGGACCCCCGTATCCACTGATTTATTATCCACTGATTAAATTATCGGTGGTTTCAGTTTCAGCACAGCTACCATAGAGTCCTCCTAGAAAATATGTCCCCTCTAGCCATTTTCTAGGTCCTCCGAGGCAACTCTATGGTATTTTAAACTGGAAGTACCATTATTTTCAATGGCATTCACTATTATCCACAGATCGTTATCTGTGGTGGAGCCTGGAACCAATCCCCCATGGATACGGGGAGGTCCTACTGTATCTTCAAATGCAGGAAGCACATTCAGATGTAGCCATGCTGCTCATGCAGCAAAACAAAATCCACAAAAAAGTGATACCTTTATTGGCCAACCAACATGCATTCCTGAGCAGCAGGCTCAAGAAACAGCCTGGAGATCATAGGGAGATATAGCTATCCCTCAGTATCTGCTAACTGACATTATTGCCTCTCTTTGCATAATGGTTTTACCTACTGTTGCTGTGTGTAGTTTCTGGCTTACGGCGATGCCAAGGTGAACCTATCACAGGGCTTTCTTGGCAAGATTTGTTCGGGGGGGGTTTGCCTTTGTCTTCTTCTGAGGCTGAGAGAGTGTGACTTGCCCAAGGTCACCAAGTGTGTCTCCATGGCTGAGTGGGGATTTGAACCCTGGTCTCCAGATTCATAGTTCAATGCTCAATCCACTACACCATGCTCCCCCCACAAAGAAAAACCTTTCTCACTGCATGAGTTTCCTTGACCCAAGAAGAACTCTCTCCCTCTAAACAGCCATGCTGCAAACTCCCTGCTTCATCCTAGCAGTCATATTCCATGCCTCCCCTTACCCCAACCCTTGGGGTTCAGCCATTCTTCATGGTACATTCTGTGATAGGATAGGCATCTACCTTATCTGAAGAGCTGTCATGTGGAGATGGAGTGAGCTTGTTTTCTGCTGCTCCAGAGGGTAGGACCTAAACCAATGGATTAAAGTTACAAGAAAGGAGATTCCAGATAAACATTAGGAAAAAAAAACATTCAGATACAAGGGCTGTTTGACAATGGAAAGGATTACCTCAGAGAGTGGTGGTCTTCATTGGAGGTTGTGAAGCAGGGGCTGGATGGCTGCTTCTGAGCAGATGCTTTAGCAGTGGTTTCCTGAACTGGCAAAGGATTGGACTAGATGGTACTTGAGGTACATTTGTATTCTATATTCTGAAAAGTATTCTTCTCTCTTATAGATTCCTCCTGTGTTTCAGAGCTGAGCTCTCCCATTGTAAACAGGTTCTCCTGGCAAGCCCCACCTCTAACTCAGCCCTGCCTAAACTGTCAGTAAAACAACTCAAGCAAATAGCCAAATGAGCCAGTGCCAAAGCGGGGTGAGTCATCTGGTATCACATTCATCAGATTACTGGCAGCAATCCACACTCAATGCTCTCCTGATAAATTTTGCTGCCTGAAGCACAGCAGCAAATAGTACCACTATCCCATGAAGCTAAGGGCTAAGCCAGGGCTAGCCAATTTATATTTTGGCACACAAAGCAGAAAATCCCATAAAGTACCCCTGACAATAAGAAAACATGTTGGAACCATCTGAAGTCCCACTTTTGGGTGAAAGCGGGATATAAATAAAGTAAACAAAAGTGAGTGATGTTAATAAATTAATACATAGATTAATAAATTTCTTACCTTTCCCTGCCTTTTCATGATAACAGCTGCCTGAGATGCTTCATTTTGGCTAAAGGTAGATTGGCCCTGCCTATTAGAATCTCAGGGGTTGGCATTCAGTTAGGGATATACTTATGCATAGGTCATGCTACACATGTGGGGCTAAAAAAAAGTCACCATTGTGCCACAGGCATATTCTGCTGATAGTAGAAGATGCAGAGTTGCACTGATAGCATGATCCTCTGTGCCTTGTCTTTGCATGTTGTAATTGCTTGTTGTGTGTTGAGGTTCCACATTGTGCATTACAGTGGCACCCAAACATTGAATATTGCTATTCTGCATGGGAGTTGCATATGCTGGTCACACAGCATGCAGATATTTGTTATGCTGAGATGATGTTCAATTGCAGCTACTATGGGTTTACTGGTCCTTCTGCATATGCTGGGGTGGGGATCTTGTGGCCCTCCAGATGTTGCTGAATTGTGACTCCCAGCATTCCTCACCACTGGCTATGTTGGTTAGGGCTGCTGGGGATTATAGTCCAACAACATCTAGAGGGCCACATGATCCCCATCCTTGGTGTGCATGTAGCTGATGGTGTTTTTCAGCAAAGGGTTCAAATCTCAGGTGAAGAGGAAGGTGGCAACTTCCATTTGCCCCTTGCTGGGAATATTGTTTTAATGTTTATCATTTAGCCTTTTGTCATGGCAAGATCCTGGGTAGTGTTTAAGGGCATTTCCAGGTCCCTTGAAGCTCAGGCCCAGGGGCGGTAAAGAGCTGCCTCCTCCTCTTCCTCCTCTTTATTTATGCCCCACCTTTTCCCAAAATTGGGACTCAAGGGGCTTACAAATTAAAAATACAATATAGTCAAAACACACAAAAGATCAACACTGAAGTGGAATTAAACTACCAATAACATTTAAAAGCAGTTTAAAACATACAGTTAAAAGTGACAAAAAGTCATTTAAAAGATCAGTACAATGAAATTAATAAAAACAGTACAGCGCCCTCCTGAAAGTCCTATCTTTGAAACCATCATTTCTCAAAAGCCTGTTGGAAAAGGCTTTTCCGGCTGAGAGAACAGCAGCAAGGAGGGAGCCATGCTAGCCTTGGTAGGAAGGGAGTTCCAAAGCCTAGAGGGAAACCACTGAGAAGAGAATCTTGTCCCTTCATCAAGGAGATAAGGGATAGTGGTGGAGCCTGTTAGAATCTAGTGCCTCACATCTTTTGAAGGAGCAGGCCCACAATATGGCAGTCGTCTTGGACTTGGCAGTGAGTCAGAAGTGGTGATGGTAATGGCCAAGAGCTCATTTGGCACCTTTGCTTACTACACCACTTGTGCTCATCTCTGCGATTTGCCTCCATGCTTTGATCACCCGCAATCATTTGCTCACAAGCACCCTTCCTTTCCCATTTCTATTTATGGAATATATCTGAGGGTGCATCTACACTATAGAAATAATGTAGTTTGACACCACTTTGAGCACTGTAGCTCCATTCTATGGAATCGTGGTATTTGTAGTTTTACAAGGTCTTAAGCCTTCTCTGCCAAATAGTGCTGGTGCCTCACCAAACTACAAATCCCAGGATTCTGTAGGATGGAGCCATGGCAGTTAAAGTAGTGCCAAACTGCATTATTTTTACAGTGTAGATGCACCCTGGGACACTGGACTGTGCTGGCCTGCCAGGCCATGTCCTCAGCAGTAGATAATGTTGTACCACGTAGGGGCATCACCACTGTTTGTCTTTGAGTAGACACTCTCTTTAGAGGTAAGGAAAAGAAGGGTTGTACAATGAAAATGCACTCACTCACACACATACAGATACACATTCATGTGTACAATGCGCAGACATATTCACTGTTACTTACATTCTTTCCCTTCCTCACTAGTAGAAGCTTTTTTAAAATTCAGCAAGGGGAAGGTGGCTTTTCAAGATGGTATTGGGAAGAGAACTGGGAAGAAGAGAGTTAACCTTTCCCTTCCCAGTAAAGAAGCCGCTCCCCAGTCCCCCACACTGTAGTTAAGGTGTTTAAAAAGCCTTAACTACAGTGGTACCAAGCTAGCAAAGTAGGAGAGAAACTGGGGTGATCTCTTGTTTCCAATCAGTGATTAGAGATAAGACATTTTCAGCAGAGGGAAGAAAATCTCTTACTTCGAATCATCTTCTGGCACAAAACCAGTTCTCTATTCACTTTAAAACAGATGGTCCAGTACTTCGCTTTAAAAGAACATGAGTTGGGGAAAGGATCGCTCTCGCCATTTGCTTTCTGCCAGCTGATGTTTGAGCAGTTTGCTCTGCCACTGAAATGCTGTTGCTGAGTATTGTATTTTTATCCAATTGTGTTGTGTTGGCCTCAAGTCTCCTTGAGAACCTAGACTACAAAGCTGGGGACGGGGAATGAAAATATAAATATTATCCAGCCCCCTGCAGTGAAGCAGCATGCTTTGCATCTAAATCATGACGGCTGAATGCTTATTAAACAAAGAATATTCCTTCTGTTTCTCTAGGCAACTTTGGGCCATGGGTCTAAATGTTTGGAAGCCTCTTATTAGCTTGCAGCATAAACACAGCACCTGCCTCTGTTCTGCAGTCATTAGGCCCAAATTATAAATTGTTCTCCATCTTCTCTGAGTTGCCTGAAAGAGCTGAACTTTCTTACCATCCACTCATAATCTCCTTTTCTTGCGGCTTCCCATACACACTGCCTTTAATCATTCTGCATTTGACATGCTTTATAAAACATTTACTGCTCCCTTGAATTCCCTCCCGTTTGTTGTTAAGTTTTAAAATGTGATGCACTAACTTGGGGCATGTTGCTTCTTCTCCAGCAAAGGCCTAAGTACAACTGAGGAAAGTGTGTGTGTGTCTCACTGCTGTTTGCCACTGTCTTAGATAGGAGCACTATGTTAATGTATCTCTATGTAGCTTTGCTTTTTAACTGAGCACCTTGGGCTTTTAGCGCTTTTTTTAATGCTTCCATTTGGTAGTCTCCTTGCAAAAGAGTGAGGATGTGAACTTCTTCCTTCCTTCCTTCCTTCCTTCCTCATTTTCTTCTTTTTAAAAATGGGCTGGTTTGCCAATATGATCAAAGGGTTACACTAGAAGTAACTCAGTTATGTCTCTATAGCTGCTACTGAGCTTGGAAAAGTTACTTTGGGAACTACAGAGTCCTCCAGCCCACAGGGCCAGTGTCACTCTTCCAAATTCTGAACTTTGATGGTTAAACTGAAGGAACTTACTATAAACCAATTGCAATCATTCCTCCTCAGACCTCTGACCACATCCAAATCATGCTCAAGTGGCCAGGAAATGGTGGTTTGGCACCCTCCCTTCCCCATTTCATGTTAGATACATAGGTTGGAAAGGTGCAACTCTCTGGCAGCATTACTTGGTCCATTTCAAGAGAATGGCCAATGAATTATGTAAATGTAGCACATGCTCTAAAAGCAAAGAAAGCTACTCAAATTCATAACCAAATTGCTTTTTCTTTAAATATATATGAATTAGGAAGAAACAAGAACAACACAGGAGTTTGTGGTGCCTTAAACACTAACAGGGTTAGGATGGGAACAGGGGGTGGCCATAATGTTGTGGACTAGAGTCCATACATTCAGATCTATGAAGAGTTGTCCTCATTTGGTGGCTTAGGAACAGGGGGTGGCCAGGGAGGGAGGGAGGGAGGGAGGGAGGGAGGAAAAAATTGTAAACAGAGGAATCAAATGGATATAGAATGCAAGAGAAGACTATGCAAGCTCTGTGTAAGGATTAGGATGAGCAAAGTGACCATTTGGAGCACCATTAATTTCACTCACTTCCTGTTATTTAGGCCTGATTAATGATTTCAGTACTACATGGGGCTTAGCTGGGAAATACCAGTAGTAGTCATTATTGTTGACATAACACTTTTAATTGCCAAAGTGCTTTACCGTCCCTGTTTGGCATGCCCCAGTGACAGTTCTGTGAAATTTTCCTATTTTACAGCAGGGATGAGAATTGTGTAGCCCTACTGAGTCCCAAGCAGCAGGCCCAATGGTAAGTAAAACTTGCAGTGACAGTTCAGCAACATCTGGAAGGTCACATGATTGTCACCGCACATCTAAATGTTAACACAGGGGTAACATTCTAAGGTGGGCAGTCATGCTTTTGAATTTTCATGAAAACCAGATCCCTCAGAATATGACAAAAGTGTTTTCAAAACATTTCCACTGAACTTAAAGCCCTACATCTGCCTTTATCTTGTGAGCAGGGCTTGGCATGTTCTACAGCTGTTGCCTAGCCAGACATGTAAGCACTGGAGACACAAACTATGACCCACCCATAGAAGAGACTGAAATGGGCAGTGGAAGACAGCTGAGGGGTAGGAGTGTTGTTATTGGCTTGGTCATATCTCCTGCTCTTAAGTAGGAGAGGGGAGACACACACACACACACACACACACACACACACACAATCAGCTGCCACCATCTACTAATACATCCCATGACTCAGTTACCTAATGGAAGTTATTGAATGGTTTATCTTGCACTTTTCCACCTTTGACTCTGCAGAGATTTTCCCTCCCCCTCCTGTGGGAGCTGAGAATCCTGTACACACACATGTGCACATACAAAGCAAGGTACATGGAGTGGGAAAAAGGAGATCTTTTAAAGAAAGCTTTTATTCTAAGCAAGCAATCTTACATTACCAAAAGGTACATGAAGGCACACTCTTTCAGGCATTACTTAGGAATGGTTACAAAGTTACAAAAATAGTCTATGGGCTTGTCCAGATGGGATATTTACCCATTTTGCCTCCTCCCATCTTGGAACCCTGTAGACCAAATTACTCAGAGCTCCTGAACTGTTTTGCCCCCAGGCAGTCCTGATGATGCTTGGGGCTAAGTCGGGGAGAAGACGGAGTAAAGCCCTGTAAACCATTACAGTAAAATAGCTGGGAAAAACTGTCACATTCTGGAAAAAAACAGATTGGGCCCTGCGGGACCACAGGAGGCCATACCAGCACCCCAGTCCATCTCCACAGCCTCTGCTGCTTCCACCCACGTCATATTTTCTGAAGCCAGAAAGGAGGCCCACAGCATGTGACCAAGACTTTCACATGCAGGAGGCCTTGATCACATGTTGTGGGCCCCCTTCCTGGCTTTAGAGAGTGTGACATGGACAGCAGCAAAGGTAGCTGCAGAGATGGGCCAGCATGCCTATGGAGACTCCATCCCATCCCATTTCATGCAGGTAATGGGTGAGCAGGTAACGGGGAGAAGTAACAGGAAGCCAGTGTATTCTGGCCCATGTAGATAAGCCCTAAGGGGAAGGAACTGTGATACATGCATTGATTTATGCTGCAATATATGTAGTCTGTGATAGTTTAAGAGAAACAAAGAGGTCAATCAGAACACAAACAAAACAAAACAAAACCTTGGTTCTCTGCACATTTTTTTCACAAAAAATTAATTCTGAAATGCAAAGAAAATCATCAAAATATGTGCAAAAACTCTCATTTTTCTCACCCAGCAGGGAGAAAACTTTTGAAATACTGCAGGGTAGAGCAGACTCTAGGAATGGGTGTGGCCTTGTGAAGGGAGTAATGGCAGGATAATGCTGGCAGGTACAAATGGATGTAGGAAGAAGGAGGAAGTTTAGAGATAGAGTTGGATATGATAGAGGGGATTCAGACATGGCCCACATCCTGTATTGCACAGCATAGTATAGTAGTTCTGTATGTGGAACTTTGCTACAGCTGGCTATTTAACACCCTTGGCTTACTATTGAGCTGCTGTAACCCCCCCTGACCATTTTGTGGCTGGTGGAGAGACAGGGGGAGGGGTATTCAGGGAAGTACTATACACTGAGGTCCCCCAGAAGTCTCAGTGGATGGTGTAGTCATTTTGCATCTGTCTGGAAAGGAACTAGTTACCAGCAAAGTATAAACAGCACTAGTCTGGGAAGGTAGCCAACTGTTAATTATCTCACAGGAATGCAAACACAGTCAAAGGTTTAGTCCAGTAACACAGTCCAAAAGGTCCAAGGCTTATGGCAGTCAGTCAGTGTGGGTCCAAAACAGTTCGTGGGTCAACAGGAGCAGGCAGCAGAGTAGTCAGGGACAGTCCAAGGTCTAAGCATGAGTCAAGGTAACAGAAGTCAAGACAACTGGAATACAGGCACCAAAGTCAGCAGGAAGCTTTCACCAGGAAGATCAGTTGATCTCTGCAAAACCCCCATCACCTCTCGCACCATATATAAAACAATTAAGGCTTTGTCAGGTGTTTTTCTTAATGTGCAGGTTTTTCTCATAAATTCTCAGAGACTTCCTTTGAGCTTCTTTTTGAGCTTGCTGCTGGGTATACAATGGTGGAGGCAAATTCATCTCTTCTTCATCTTTATATGAGGGGGCAGGACTCTCTGCTGGGACTGATGCCAACTCACTCGGACCAAGATCTTCCTCTGCTCAAGCCTCTAGGTTGGCAGGGTTCCGTGCTGGCACAGGTGCAGATAAACCTATGCCAGAGTCCCTAGGGCCATTCCCTGCCATATCCTCCTCCTCCTCTGACTCTATACCTGTTGGGGTGTAGAAAGACACGCTGTGTCCACCACGACCACCTGCAGAGTTGTTCCACATCGACAGGACACCAAGGAGAAGGTTTTCTGGAGAGATTTCTGCAAAAGACTTCAGGCTGAGAAGGAAAAATTCCTTCACCCCAGCACACATTTCCTGACATTCCCCTCCAAATGACATGTGGTGTGTCCCATGTGTCATTTACACCTATCCTTTTATATACTGTGACCTTACTCGCTGAAATCTCTAGAGTCTGCGACTCCATTCCCATTCTTTACAATGCCACAGTGTTTTCTTAGACCTTGATAGCCCATGCTACTGACCCACCTGGCTCTGGCTTCCCTGGTGCTATCATTTGTCAATTTCCTTTTACTTATAGGCCTGACCATTCCACCAAACATATCCTGGCTATACTCTGCCACACACACCAGAGCTTTGGTTTTCTTCCACCCCTCCTGCTTAGTGCATGTTTTCCTGGCTCTTTCTGGAGTGTTTTCAGTTCTTTTTACTGCTGCCACAGAAGAGGCTTGTCCCTGCTTTACTACGACGAACTTTCCTTTCTGAGACCTCATGGGAATCTGGAATGTACCTTGACCACCCTCAGTGTCACTACTACCAACACTGGCCTGAGTGTCTTGCCCATGAGTCTCAACTTGTTCTTGTTTCACAGTCACTATCTCTGGCTTTGGTTGCAAGTCTAATGAAGTGCTAGGCTCTTCTGGAGTACCTGTTTATTCGAAATTCCAGGCTGTTCTGACCCACCTGGTTTCTCATCTAAGACATCCCTGGAAGCACGCACCCCTCCATTTCTGTTGTTCTTATCTACCACACTGGCTTTCTGTTTTATATCAACATTTTGGTCAGGGTATATTCTCTTCCACCCAGCATGAGTCTCAAACTTAGCACTCCTTGAATACAAAATCCTATTCCTATCCTTCGGGAACCTATACTTGTTCCCCTCATAGCCCACAAAACACAACCTTTGGCTTTTGAGCTGATTCTTTTTCCTGAACTGAAGAGGAATGTACACTGATGCAAATTGTCCAAACACTCTTAAGTACTTTAGGTTTGGTGCTCTTCCATACAATAAGTAGTATGGTGTTTGGTTTATCGCACTGCACCATGACCTATTTACAATATGACAAGCCGTTCTTGTTGCTTCTCCCCACATATTAGCTGGCGCTCCAGAATCCTGTAACATACAATCCCTTATTTGGTTTATCATCCCAATCCTACATTCAGCCAAACCATCCTCAGCTGGACATCCGGGATTTGTAGTTTTATGTTGGATCCCTTTTCGCCCAAACCACTGCTGCAAATTAGTACTTAAGAATTCCCCACGTCTGTCTGTCACAAAAATGCCAACTTTGTAGGGAAACTCCCTTTCAACAGAATTGACCCATTTTTTGATCATATCAGCAGCCTCAATTTTGGTTTTGAGCATTGCCACATAGGTAAATCTGGTGAATCTTTACACTGCCAGATTCACCATCTGCAAATACCACAGTGTCCACTGGTGCTGGCTTTGGGCTCTGTAGTTTGTCCCTATCAGGAGTCATATGGCGAGAACACCCACTGTCCAAAATCCAGACAGACTGGTCCTTTTTCTTACTTACAACTCCCTCTACAGTAGTAACAAACCCCATCCCATCTTGGGGCTTGTCTTTTCTTTAAGAGCAGAGTCTGTGAGTAGACACACTTAACTCACTCCTTTCCAGGACTTTTCTCTTCAGCCCTCCAGGAACACAAAACAGCTCACCAATTGCAGAACTATATCTCCTGCAGCTTCTCAAGTGTTGTCCATGCGGACACTGGGCCCATAACCCTTGTTGGGGTGTAGAAAGATGCGCTGTGTCCACCACGACCACCTGCAGAGTTGTTCCACATCGACAGGACACCAAGGAGACGGTTTTCTGGAGAGATTTCTGCAAAAGACTTCAGGCTGAGAAGGAAAAATTCCTTCACCCCAGCACACTGCCTTGAGCTCTGGCTTGACAAATAAAGACAGCAACAAGGCCAGCCTTCACTCAACTTGAGGGCTTTAATTTCTGTTTGCAGTATATTTACAAGGGCTGATATATAGAGTATAGGACAGCTGTCTCTAATACTCATAAATCTCTCTTAAACCCACAAACTGCTTCGCCAACCACCATCCACAACAAACCCACACTGGAGATAATCCCCATCTCCTTTTTATAGGCAGTTAAACAATGTCTGTTACATCAGGCATCTCAGATGTGCATACTCTCAAGTGCTAACTCACACACACACCTGCCACTGGAGCTTAACTACTTTCATTGCTAAGCTTACAGCTCCATCTTGTGGTCACATCCATGTCATTTGGCGAAGCAGTTTGTTGGTTTAAGAGAGATTTATAAATATTAGAGATGGCTGTCCTATACTATGCATATATATTGTAAATATACTGCAAACAAAGATTTAAGCCCTCAAGCTGAGTGAAGACTGGCCTTGTTGCTGTCTTTATTTGTCAAGCCAGAGCTCAAGGCAGTGTGCTGGGGTGAAGGAATTTTTCCTTCTCAGCCTGAAGTCTTTTGCAGAAGTCTCTCCAGAAAACCTTCTCTTTGGCGTCCTGTCGACATGGAACAACTCTGCAGGTGGTCATGGTGGACACAGCGCATCTTTCTACGACCCGACATGTCTGTGTATAGAATGAATCATGATGAGTCTGGATGTTATGAACAAACAAAAGGATGGATTTATTAAATGTAAATTTGTAACATCAACATTTCAGTATTGTGTTTAGAATGTTATCACTTTGCTTAACATCACTGAATATCACTTTGAATATCAGAACCATATGTATAAGCACACAGATTAATCCTTATACAGTATATCCTAATACAGTCACCCTTCACATTCATGGGGGTTAGGTTCAGAAGACCCCCATGAATGTGAAAAATCTGTGAATAATAACAGCCCCCCTGTACCCCCGAAAGTGGCAACGGGCCTTCAGAGGCTCCGTCGCCACCTCCCCCCCACCTCCCCTGCCCTCCCGAAAGTGGCAATGGGCCTTCAGAGACCCTGTCACCACTCCCCCCACCTCCCCGGCCCTCCCGAAAGTGGTGACGGGGCCTTCAGAGCCCCCCCCCCCGAGCGGCAAACCATGAATATGCAGAACTGCGAGTGTAGAGGCCACAAATGTGGAGGGAGGACTGTAACTCTCAAATAGATCCCAGACTCATTCACTCTTTGTCTCATTCAGCTGCAACACTCTCAAACTCTGCACACAGACTTCACAGATGCCAGACTCAATCTCAACTAAACTCCGGAGATTATCAGACGCACTATGTATCCCACCACATGGATGACAGAACATCGTTAAATGGCCTGAATATCAGATAATGTCGTCCCTGTGGCTTTATGCCCCTGTGCCTCTTCCATCCCCCCTGCACTCCTTTTTATTCATGGCTTAAGCCGTGAATTGACCTGTTGTTCCATTTCTGTAAAGGAATCATGGGTGTGCGAGAAGGTGCCCCATTATGCTGGTGCAATGCCAGCTGTGGTGGGTGGTCCCTGCTAAACACTTCTGGTCAAGACTGGGATATCGAGATAAGTGACACACTTTTTTCCCCCTCCCCAAGTTACTTGTTATTTTTAAATGTGTTTTTGTGCTTGGTGTACTTTTTAACTTTTTGTTTTTATTTTTAAATTTCCTGTGTGATTGTTCTTTTGTGAGAACAGCTAGGATTTGCTTTCCATGAAGTGAATGGAGCTATGTGAGAGCTCCATTCAGCCCTGGACTGCTGGAGGGGAGGAATACAGTTTCTGTTTCTTTTTAAAGTGCTACAGGGATGGGAGTGGGGCAGGAGAGGTGATAGCAAGACGGGGATGCTATTTTTGTCCTTGTCTGATAATCTCCTCAAACTCCAACTGAAATTGACTCTCCCAACTGACAAACATTCCTTCAAACTCTCTGGAACCCCTCCCATTACAGTTTCTGCTCTGGGATTGATTCCCTCATTCTCACTTCTTTCTCATTCACTCAGATGCATGCTCATCACACTTGTGCCCGCCAAGATTTCACAGATGAAAATCCAGGCCATATGTGGCCAAGCAACATGAGAGTGTGGTCAAGATAGCAAAAGCTATTGATGAGGATGAATGCACAAGCTAGGAGAAACTACAGCACTTTGCTTTTTCCTGAGCCTCCTGAGTACAATAGGTACTTTGCACTTGGTTTGCAGCAATTGAAGTAAATAGAAGACAAAGGGGGGAAATGGCAGGAAGTGTGAGAACCTGGGACATTTTAAAAGCAGCTGAAAAAGTGGTACAGCAGAGGATGGGAGTGTTCTTGCCAAATTGGGATAGTTGGATGGTATGCCTTAGGGGCTTCCTGCACTCCAAAGAAGAGTGACAATGTAGCAGGAAGGTTCCATCTTCTGTGCTGCCTTACCACATGACGTTGTTCTTCCAGCATGTTTTCTTTCTGGTCCCATGGGGGACAAAAAGATTAGCACATCTTTTTGCTAATGGGTTTTTCTAGTTAGCAAAAAGATGTGGTTTTACTTTGGTCCCCCACAGGATCGGAACGAAAGAATGACAATCTCATGAGATTAGGCAGCAGGGAAGATGGAACGTTCCTGCTCCCCTGCTGCTTTTCTTTGGAGTGCAGTAAGTGCCTCAGTCTCTGTAAAATGTATCATTCATTTTTATTCTGTAGTTATAGTGATAGGCTGATCAATCAAAAACATTTTTCACCGATAAATTCCCAAAAGCACCAGTAAGAGAGAACTGTAGGGGAAGCTGTGTTGACCTTGAATGAAATACAAAATCCAAAATATAATTCATGATACCTTTATTAGGCCAGCCAGACGGTGCAAAAACATTGTGCTTCCTAGCATTTGAAGCTTACTGGCTTCTTCATCAGGCAAAGCCAATAGAGGAAATCATGCAAAGGAAAAAGGATGACATTGCAGGGGGTCACAGGACTTGCTCTTTGGGATATTACAGAGAGATTGTGTTTAATTGCAAACAAAAAAGTTCAGGCCACACCTCACTGCCCCCCCCACTCCAAAGAGAGTCAGAAAAATAATAGGCTCAAAGGCAGTAAAAGAATGTAGTACAATTTCAGTATTCCACTGCAGCCATCAAGTCTCTTCCTTTGAGATCTGTTCTGACCCTATCCTGTCTGAAGCCAAAAGCTCCTATGCTGGTAGAGCTCAGTGATCTCTTCAGGAAGTTCCTATGCTGTCAGATCTGGAGACAGATGTAAGAGTTGTGACAAGTCAGTGCGCCAGCAGAAGCCAATTTAGATTGCTTTAACTTGCTCTTGAAAATGAAGTCCCTGTCTAAGATGACAGACAGTCCACTCTCTTCAGGTTTGTATTTCTCAGCTTCACAGCTTAGTTAGGTATCTTCAATCCCATCCCCCCAATGCATGAGTAGCTGTGTTGACCATTAAATAAAATACACATTGGTGGTATCATCATTAGGACAGCAAGAAGGCTTCATGCTGGCTTTTGAAGCACATTACACTGGCTTTTGAAGCACACTGGCTTCTTTGTAAGGCAAAGATGGTAGAGGAAATCATAAAGGGGAACAAAGGTAGTGATGTAGGAGTCACAGGTCTGCGTCATGTTGTCTGGGATGTTACAGACAGAGTTTATGCAAACATAAAAATTCAGGCCTCTTAGCATGATTCACTATAATAGCAGCCACTCAATATAATATCTCATAATTAGAAATATTGGACACTTTGAAGGGGTCTAGTAGACCGGGGTGATCCAAAGTGAGGTCAGGTGGAGGTCACAAGGACCTGGGAAGGTGTCTTAGAAATATTTTAGGAAGCACACCCAAGTTAGGATTGAGTGGAAGTCCCTTAGTAAACAAAATCATTAAGGAAGTATGTGCTAATTCCTTCTTGGGCCCCTCAATGATGAGTCACACATCCTAAACAATCAAGTGACCGTTCCATCCCAAATCCCCAGGAAATATCCCTTGGAGCCCCCTCCTGTCCTGCAATGTGAAGTTGTCATAAACCCATCAATTCCTATCTCCCAGCCATTAACAGCAATCAGCCGAGTTTTGTTTGCCTTTATTCAGTGGGAAACTCATCTAAATTTTGTCCTAAGCTGACATACTCCCTTCAGGATATGAAAAAGGGTATAAATATTAGCCCCTAACAATAGAAAGGTGTACCACTGTGAATGAGACAAGCCACTCTCTTTCTTCGCACACTCTGGATTGAAACATCCAGTGCCACCCTCAGCCTTCAGTCTGAGTACTTTGCTGCTCTTCAAGACCGGAAACTATCACCCTATTCCCTGAATCTATTCTTCTGTGCAACCTTTCTACCTAATCTTTTGATAGCTTTTTGTGATTCTTGTGAGCATGTGTTGTGCATGTGATTGCTTTTGTGTTATTTCCAGTAATAATATTTATTTCACTTTAACCTGGAGTTCTCTGCAGTTAGTACTGGTATACACAGGTGAAAAGATCCCAAAGTTACCCACCTCTCACAGCCTTTTATTTGAACTAATAATAATAATTCCGCCAAATATGAATATAGTGTTGACATTACAATTGGGGCTCCAAAGCACCCCCACCTCTTTGGGTAACAGGCTCCTCCCCCTTGTGATATCATCCTTTGGATGCACAAGAAGTGGCTGCATTGTGTACACACAACTTCTGCAGATCATGTGCATGGAAGTGGAACAACATGCCACTCCATGGGCCTGGTCTCATTTAAGTCACAGGGCCAATGTGGTCAACAGTGCCATTAATTTCACAACAAGCTTGATTTGCTCAGTAGGGATGTGGCACAACTGTGAGCTGATCCCAGTTCCACAAACATCTGAGTTCTAAGCAGTTCACCCTGCCTTTCCTTCAGAAATTATGTATTAGTACATGTATTATGAATGGACAAGCCACTTTCTCTCCACAACAGAGCCAACTCAAGATCGAGCTCTTTGCTAATTTTCATGGTTAATTTAAACATTGTGTGCCTACTTTCCTTAGTCCCTGTAAGGGACAGAAAGTGTCTGAAAATCTCCCGACATTTTGTGTTGGGATCCAAGCTTTCAAAAACCATTAAAGCTCATGTAACATTTATTCAAAACTAGCAATGGCATTTGTGAGGAATTAGATTAGCAACATGATGGGACTGAGCTGGAAGGGAGCAATGCAGTCCAGGTAGTAGGTGACATGCTGCAGAAATAGATGGCTGTCATTTTTGCTGAGTTACTCTCTCACTTTTCTGATTTAGTTTCCCTGCCTTCTGATTTACCCACTAGCAAGTCTATGAAGGATAGGAAAACCACCACAGTGTCATTATGAGTGCTTCACTGAAAAAATACTAGACTGGCATGCTGTACCTGTCAGAAGGGCAAGTAGAATATCAGACTATTAATAACCTGATAGAAGAAGACATGTATCTTATTACCATGCCTTCACCTTACTTTTTCTTAAAGGGGTGTGGAAAATGGGGCAGTCAAATGAGTCACTCAGGCTTTAGAGTTTGGCTGTCTAAGATAAACTTAGGGGTTGTTTACATGGCAAAATAAATCCTCTAAGAATTTGCAAAGAGTCCTAATAGTTCCCACATCTTTTGGATCAAAGTCACCATATTCAGAAGGAGGGGGACAAAAAAACCCATAAGTCGCACAGTATCAGCTTTCGCTTTTTTCCCTGACTTTTTTGATAAAGTTCACAAAAATGCGCACAATCAGTTGTGTGAACTACCAATGCGCAAAAGGCTGTGGGGACTACCAGCAGTCTTCCCGAAACAGCCACAGCAGAGCTGAGCCGTGATTGGTTGGACCAACTGTGGAGGGGGCAGACTTGCAAGAAATGCGAGAAGCCTCAAATGAAAAGATCCGGCCACTGTTGTTATATCAGTGCTATTTCCAATCGCCCAGCTGTCTGCCTCCTGACTTGCTTGGCTGCTGAGGCTGAGGGATCCCCACTTAGCCATAATGACTGTTCCTTTGTGTGTGTGTGTGTGTGTGTGAGAGAGAGAGAGAGAGAGAGAGAGAGAGAGAGAGAGAGTAGTGATCTGCTCCTCTGGCCGTTCCTCATGCTGCTGTGATCACGTTCTTGTGTGTGTGTGTGAGTAGCAGTCTGCTCCGCTGGCCGTTACATGTCGCAGTGGGTGAGGGGAAGGGGGGCTTGAGGGAAGCAGAGCGAAGAGTGAGCCTGCGACTCCATTGCTTCTGATGGTTGGATGATCATCCCCCCAAGACCATCCTCTACCTGGGAATCTAGCCTGCTTTCCTTGCTTCCTTTTGTCATTATTCCTCCCCCTCCCGTGGTCTCCCTTCTTTTTTGGTTGTTTGCACATTTCTGCCCCCCCCCCCTCAGCCAGCGATCAGGTGCTCCGGTGGCCATGCTGTCACCTTTGCCTGTGTGAACTACAAAGCAGAAAACTTACCTGATCAACCAGTTCCGGACTAAATAATGTAAACTACGCGGCGCTGGTGCGAAAATGTGCTAATGTGCAAACTATTGCAATAAAAAACTGAGTTGTGTAACTGAGCCCTTAGAGGGAAGGGTGGACAAGGGTGGGGAATGTGGTGTCCACTAGATGTTGTTGAACTGGAGATCCTATCACCTGTAGCCAAAATAGCTTATGGTAAAGAGCTTAAATATTCTAAATGCCCCAGGTCCTGTCTGGTGTTGGAAGCTAAGCAGGATCAGCCTTGGTCAGTACTTGGATAGGATTATTGCCAATGAATACCAAGTGCTGTAGGCTCTATTTCAGAGGAAGGAACTAGCAGAACCACCTCTGAGTATTCCATCCCTAAGAAAACTCTGTGAAATGCATGGGGTTGCCATAAGTCAACAAGTGACTTGAAGACACACACACATACACAAAGGATAATGGAGAAGTACACAAGGAATTCAGCTTACCTAATTGATATTCCAATTTTCAAATGGGTTGGCAGAGAAAGATGTTATTTCTAAAAGTAACTTTGAATTGTTCAGCTACTTCCAAAAGTTTGCACATTTAATTTTGTACTCCCCAAATGAAGCATGTATGTAGTGTGCAGCTTGCAAAATATTCCATTTTGTTGTTTCAACAAATTCTATATAAATATTGTAGAGGTGAAGAGCCAGAGTGGTGTGATGGTTTGACTATGGGAGACCAGGGAGACCATGGGCAAGTCCCACTCTCTCAACCTTTGGGGAAAGCAAAGGCAAATCCTCTCTGAACAAATCTTACCAAGAAAAGCCTCATGATAGGTTCACCTTAGTTTGCAGTTAAGCTACTTTTAGTACCTGCCTGTACCTGTACCTGTACCTGTACCTGTAGCTCTCTCTCTCTCTCTCTCACACACACACACACGCATATATATATATATATATATATATTCAGGGTTGGACAAAGTGTGGACCGCAGACTGCATGCAGCCCTTGAGACAGCTCTTAAGCCCCCCCCCCACAGATACTCTTCAAAGCCCCCAGACCCCATTTTCTAATTGTGGGGGGTAATGATTTTGGGGCAATCTTTTGTCCCCCCCCAACTGACCAAAATGTGCCCAAACTGCAGGGATTGTCCTCAAACCTCCCCAAAAACATACAAAAAGAAGAAATACCTGAAAATTGCCCAAAATAACAGCCAGAAGTCATGTTGCATCACTTTGGGCATGCTGAAATATGCTGGGTGGACACATGGTGGAAAAATGCCCCTACCCCCTGTGCAGTTGCCTACCTCTAGTCTATATACAGAAACAACATACTGTATTTTTTCTTGGATTGAAGCTCTAAATGAGAACACCACTGATGATCTGAAAAGAACTTGCTTGATAAATGGCAAGTTGTTAGACTTCCACATATTTAGTACATTTTAAACTGCCACATTTTGTATAAACCACCCACCTTACTGTGTGCAACCAATATTCAGTATAGTGGGATTTTCAAAAAGTTACTAGGTTGAGGGTGTGTGTCTCTTTTTTTTTAACCTTAAATCAAGAGTGCTTTTAGAATGTGCACCTTCTTTCAAAAGAGATCCATGCCACCTGGACATTTCTAGGAGGCTATTCTCTCTAAAGTGAGTTGTGCATTCCCAGTGTGCCTTGCTTTAAAGAAAGAAATGCTGTTTAAAAGTACTTCTGCCTGCAATGGTGGAACCTGAGGCCTACAGGAACTGCAAGTGCATGGCCTAGCCCTAAACTAACTGAGGTTAAAATAAGTCCAGAATAAGACCAGATGTTGCTTTAAAGAACCCATCAATCATAACAGATTAGTCAAAAGGACACATGGCACTGCAGAAGTTTACTCCTATCAAATAAGTAGAAAGGATATCTTCATTATCCATTCTCTCTCCAAAAAAATCAGTGCCAATAGATGGATGGGTTGGTTAATTGTCTGATTCATTTCTAGGACTGAGCTGCACCTAAGGTTGACATACTCCACTTCCTCAAATCCGGGCATATAGTTTGTCTACGATGCAAATTATTATAATTATGCAAATTAACTGATGCTGCATGCACCCTTCCTGCCCTCCTGCTCCCTTCCTCACTTCACCTCACCTCATGTCCTTTCATTACACCCTCTTGCTTCTTCACTGGGTTCCTTGCCCCATACACTCATTCTTCCACTACGTCACCTTACACCCTCACAGTCAGAGCCGGTTTAACCAGTCTGCCAAATCAGCATTGGCAGAGGGCCCCAAGGTCAAGGCCCCCCCTGCTGACCTCCTTATCTGGCGAAGGAGGCAGCCAGGAGACAGCAGGAGGAGCCGCTGCTTTGCAGCCCCCTTCTACCCTCCTCCTCCAAAAAACTCCTGCTGGCTTTTTTTAAAAAAACAAAAAACCCAGCATCTCCCAAACTAGAAAGAAAAAGACGAAGCAGCCCTCCTGGGAGAAACTGGAGGAAGTTTGCTGCTGCAAAATGCAAGCCAGCCAGGCATGTCGGAGAGGGGTGAGTGTGTGTGTGTGTGTGTGCGCGCGTGCGTGTGAGAGGGGGAATTTGAGGGTTGTCTCTTTCCCTCAGAAAGGGCTTCTTTCTTTCTTTCTTTCTTCCATTTCCTTCCTTGCACATAGATCCCCTCCAGCCCATCTTTCCAGCTGCTTTTCACATGTCTTTGGTTCCTCTCCCCTCCCTTTCCCCCTTGGCTTTCTTCAGCTTCCTCCCCTTGTTGCCAACTGTGTGTGTTTGCCTATGTGCCTTCAAGTCATTTCTGACTAAGGCGAACCTACCATGGGGTTTTCTAGGCAAGGTTTGTTCAAAGGGGGTGTGCCTTTGCCTTCCTTTGAGGCTGAGAGAGTGTGACTTGCCCAAGGTCACCCAGTGGGTATTCATGGTTGAGTAAGGAGTCAAACCCTGGTCTCCATAGTCACAGTGCAATGCTGAAACTTCTACGACACTCTAGCTCTTTTAACAGAAGAATATAAATAAAAATTTGGAGTAATTTTATTGGGAACAATGATTTTATTGTTGTCACTAAAACACCAGTATCCCATTAGTGTTATGTGAGAGGCACTGGCCTAGAGCAGTGGTTCTTAACCTTTTCTTTACCAGGGACCCCCTTTAAATATCTTTTGTTGCCCCGAGACTTAACTCAAAATTTAAAACCCTAATAATAATAGCTAATAATAATAGCTAACAACAACAACAATACAATTACACCATCCATTAAACTTTCCCTCAGAGGCACTCTTGCTTCTTCCTGCAAGTTTGTGGCTGGAGTGGATTGAATGGCAATGTGCAGGCCAAGCCAGCCAGCCTTTGCCTTGGTTCCTGTCACATGGCTACTCCACTACAGGGAGGGGGTGGGCCAAGCAGTCTTCAAGCCTTTGTGGACCCCCTGTGAGGACATTGCAAATTATGTAATACAGTAGCCCCCCCCCCTTATCTGCTGGGGATTGGTTCTGGGGGGTGCATGGATAGTGAAAACCATGGACTTTTGGTTTAAAATACCATAGAGTTGCCTTGGAGGACCTAGAAAATGGTGTAAGGCATGGTAACAAGGCTAGATGACATGACTCTATCTTCCATTGGTGCATTTACCATTCTATGTACCCAGTCTAGTGGTTCTCCTTTGGGTGCCTTAATCAGCTATACAGGGCAAGGATCAAGTACATTTATGATTGATTTCATGCCACTAAAGACCATGCCCACATCCTTAGGCTATATAAATTAAAAGGCATATTTTATCATTAAGACCGCACCAAAAGTATAATATATATAAGATATAATGTGATATTGCTTCTAAAATAATATCTGTAGCATAATGCTCCTTTCAAAGTAATATCTATGAAACTGCATTCCTTCTAAAATGATACTTATGGAATAATGTTCCTTCTCTAATGGTACACATTATTTGAAAGTCTTATTATAAACTAAAGTTGTTATAAAGTATTATTACAAAGTACGTCTGCTGTATAGAGTGGGTCCCTTGGCTCATTGGAGGTGTGGCGAGTGTACCGTACACCTCATGCCTATCTGGTGTTTGTGCCCCATAATTAAAATAGAAAGCAAGTTCCACAGCTACTTCAGACCCTGCAGGATGTGAACTCCCGTCAACTGTTCTTTTATGAGACTTGGAGGGGAAGGTGGAGAACTGCGATAGGGGATTTGTTAATAACTTGTTATGTGTAGCAAGGATAAATGTGGCTGCTGATTGAAAAATGTGTCTTGGTTGCAAACGTTCAGGATTGCTTAACCATAAAATGGCAAGGAGGAGAAATGATGACACATACAAATTATATTAGGACTCTGGAGGAGGGTCAAATGTCATAAATTCATAGAAAATTGGCCTTTCTTTGTCCGGTAGGGGAATGATAAGTATAATCACGTCTACCCATGTCTCATTTTTTGTTGTTGTAAGCACTGTCCTTTTCTCTCTCATTAATACTAAATGCAACTTATTTGCTATATAATAGAAATGTAAATTACTGCCACTCACGATTAGGCAGGAAATGGAAATACTAGTTTTGACACTTTTATTGTTCTGGGAACAAAAATTGTCCCTGTGATTAAGGATTTTTCTGGTCAAAAAAGACTTGGACAATTTACAAATCAAATGCTAATCAAATATGGTCAATTACTTTAAAAAACATTATTAGCATCCTTCAACTCTTCATAACTCACCAAAAACAGATATCTTGTGTATTTTTACTTCATGCAACAACTTGATTTCAACGAATACCTACTGTTGTTTCTAGACCGGAGTCCAGTTCTTTGCAAGACCTTCCTGAAGCAAACAGCCAGTTTACAAAGAGAGGGTAATTTCTTGATTGGCACAACAATCAAGATGGAACCATCCATAGTCTTAGGCAGTAACCTTCATCACTACTATCTGCTTGCATTCAAGTTCCAAGAGAAGTAGTGGAGCCAGGACTTTCAGGGTCAAAGTACTGGGAGTTTTGGATTGTCATGGATGATGATGTTACCTCTCTCTTCAGGCTTTCCTGCCCCTCTCCTTGAGCTTAGCTGCAACCCCCACATTAGCTGGAGGCATGGGTGGGTGGGTACATTTCTCCAACAGTAATATAATTGTTTTGAATTATTCCAGGTGTAGCACAAAGTTCATTGGAGTAGCTGGTTCTATTACCTCTATTAAAAGACCTGCATCAGGTAGAGATGTAGTATTGTGTACACATTCTACATGATCTACTGAGTGTATTTCACCATCTGGTTAAATAGTATGCAAGTCCATCTGCCCCCTCTCTGTTCCAAACACTAATACAACCTCCACTGAGGGTGACAGGGTATCATAGTTCATGGAGATGAATTGGGCCCCACAGCCTTGCCAATCTTCCTTCTGAATGCATCTTCATTATCATCACCATCATCATTTTTATTTATTTATACTCCATCTTTTCCCTACTTGGGACTCAAAGTGGCTTAAAAAGTTAGGACAGATACAACTAAAAATTTTACATCATAGAAAAATATAATTAAATATAATTAAACTATCAATAAAGTTAAAAGCAATTAAAAGAAGAACAAACCTTAGTGAAACAGCACATGAAAGACCCTTTTCCCTTAAGGAGTCAACCCTTAAAAGCCTGCCAAAACAAAAGGGTCTGTACCTGCCTACAAAAGGATAGCAAGGAGGATGGTAATCCAGTCTCTCTAGGAGGGGAGTTCCACAGCTTGGGCGCCTGCGTCTTCTCGTGAGAACTGCCGAGATCATGCTCCCCTGCGAACGTGGAAATAGATGGAGTGAGCATTCATGCCCCGATAATGCTGGGGCTGTTTTTTGGGGGGGGCAGTATTACAGGAACATACGATAACAAGGGTTATTGTACCAGGACACAAACACTTCAAAATATGGTGAAAAAGAAACATTTTCAGAGGCTGGTCTAATAAAGTCCATAGATTCCCTGAGAACTGAAACTGACTCAAAAATAAACAAGGCAGGGAGTTTCAAGTTATAAATTTAGAAAGGTTTACAGTGGCCTTATATTTACATATGCATGGAGAGCCTATATCCTAACTAGCTAATGAAAAGTTTGGGAAGTCACTTCATCCAACTCACCATTCTTGATGAGAAGCAAAACATGGCTGGAGGGCAGCAGAAAAGGGTAATTCTTTAAATGGCCAGTGGTTTAAGGAAGTGTCCTAGGTCACAAAACCTAGGTGCTTGGTTACAAAGATATTTATTACCATGTATTCCAGAGGATAGTAAGAGCAAATGGGAAGGGTTAGATGAGAGAAACAGATAAAGGTCTGACATGCAGGAAAATCTATCCTGTCGAAACCCCCAATTGCCCTAACAGCAAGAGAGGGAGGGGGAGACAGAAAGCTGGAATTTTCCAACACCAATAAACATTTACTATTGGCCCCACTAATCAAGGACTCCTGGAAGTTGAAGGCCAAAACATCTGAAGGTTCCCCATAACTGCCAGACTAAAAGTTTCTCTGTTAAAACAAACATGTAACCTCTACTATACTCTACAGGAGGCTATCGTTGTTAGAACAGAATATGGAGAAATGGAATGGTTCCCAATTGGAAAGGGAGTCAGGCAAGGCTGCATTCTTTCACCCTACTTGTTCAACCTATATGCAGAAAATATCATATGCAGAGCAGGTTTAGACTGGGACGAAGGAGAAGTGAAGATCGAAGGAAGGATTATCAACAGTCTAAGATATACAGACGACACCATACTACTAGCAGAAAACAGAGACTTGGAACAATTACTAAAGCTAGTCAAAGAAGAAAGTGCTAAGTCAGGCCTACTGTTGAGCATTAAGAAAACAAAAATAATGACCACACAGGATCTACACAATTCAATCTAGATGATGAGGATTGAAATAGTTTAAAATTTCCCATACCTTGGATCGATCATGATCAGAATGGAGACTGCACTCAAGAAATCAGAAGAAGACTGGGATGGGCAGCTATAAAAGAACTAGAAATGATCATAAAGTGCAAAGATATAAAACTGGACACTAAGGTGAGGATCATCCATCACCATGTACGGAACTGAGAACTGGACAGTGAAGAAAACTTATAGAAAGAAAATCAACTCATTTGAGATGTGGTGTTGGACAAGAGTGCTACAGATATAATGGAGTGCCAAAAAGACCAAACAAATGGTCCTAGAACTAATCAAGCCTGAACTCTCTCTGGGTCCAAGATGACTAAACTGAGACTGTTGTACTTCAGCCACATCATGAGAAGGCATGACTCACCAGAAAATACAATAATGCTAGGGAAGGTGGAGGGTAGTAGAAAGAGATGAAGGCCATATACCAGATGGATAGACTCAATCAAGGAGTCCACAGCCCTGAGCCTGCAGGACCTTAGCAAAGCAGTTTAGGACGAGGGTCTTGGAAGTATCTCATTCACGGGGTCACCATGAATCAAAGACAACTCGAGGCAGTTAACAACAACAAACACATATATACACAGAAAGGTCCAGTATTAGTGTTCTGAATTACCACATAGGGGAACTCATTCTATGCAAACACAAGTCAAGTTACACAAAGAATCTTAGAAAAGGGTCAATCTCATTTTTATATATGTACCAAACAGAGTATGGATTTGGGTTTCAGGGAAAGAAAAGAAAAAAAAGGAACATTCTAATATTTTTTAAACTAAGGCAAAATAAAATCAATGACTTGAAATGTGGATATAGGCAGAGCTTAGACAGTTAAATTGAAAAGTTATTTGTTATATTTCAATATTTTCTGGAATGTAATGAACAAGTGGGAACATTCTTCCATCTATAGTGGAAGTGTAGAAAAGCAAAGAAGTTTTGGCTCAAAATGAATAAGTTGATAGAAAATTTTTGAGAATCAAAATTTCTCTGATACTCAAGTTGTATGTATTAAACATGATAAATCGGTATAAATAAATAAATAAAATAGTAAACAAAAGAAAAAATATAGAAATTTGATAAGTTACCTGGTAACAGCAGTGAGATTGGTTTTTGTGAGAAAGTGGAAAACAAATAAAATACCAACATGTCTGGATTGGATAGAAAAGGTGATAAACACCTCCATAGCTATAGAAGTAACTATAAAGTTACACCTACACTGCAAAAGGCATGAAGTCATTGATCCCTTGTTAAGTTACAACCATGATGTAAGTTATGAGGGAAGGGAATTAATTCAAAGTAACAAATTACTGAACTTAATTACTTCCAGGGTCTGGATGCAGTACTTGCAATAGTGACTCCAGTTGGGATGTTGCAGCCTGTTATCTGGTTCAGAGATGATGAATAAAGGCCTGGACTCTTGTTATTATATATATATATATATATATATATACACACACACAAACATACACACACATATTGTATCTCCCTAAATGCCACGTGCTCCCTGGTAGAAGCAGCAGCAGCAACAACAACTGTTCTATGACTAACATGGATAGCAGAAACAAGACAGATAGGATCCAGGAAGGTTCAGTACTGATTGTTTCTTCTGTAGCAATTAATTACAATGCATAGGGGAATGACTCTTTGAGCCAGCCTTCTCATCTTTCTTCTGCTTTGCTCCACTGACCTGATCAGATAATTGGATGACATTTTGAAAATGAGAGGAACACTGGGCTGGGACTCTGCTCAGTGAACAGATCCCCCTTTGACTTTCCTTTTTGCTACCCTGCTGGTTGTAGCATTTAAGGGAGTGACTCATTTTCCCCCACAAACACAAGTTGTAGGTTACCCCACACCTGTACATCGAAAGGTACGCATCTATGCAAGATCAGAAAATGCCTGGAGGGTGTTGTCATCATACTGGGTTTCTGGGTATTAAGAAACTATCCTATGGAATCCTGAGGTTTGCAGTTTTGTCAGAGGCATCAGAGGAGTATTCGGCCTGAGAATTCTAAATACCCATCCTGAAACTACAGATCCCAGGATCCCACAGGATGGAACCATGGACTTTATCAGACTAGCATCTAAAAACACTGTAATTCCACTATTGAGGAAAGCAGAAACATAGGAGATTTTCACATGGGGCCAAAATGTCCCGTTACTGCCCCGCTACCTCCTCTCCCGTTCCTGCCACGGAATAACATAAATCTTTCGTACACTCACCTTAATTCCGCAGCAGGAACGGGCTCCCCCTCCCCTTGCTGGCTGGCCATAAATGGAGCCGTCGTAAGGCTGCTTTTACGACCAGCCATCTGAAATGTTATCACGTAATCACGTGATAACGCCGGACAGTAAATTTAAAAAATAAAACTCCCCCAAACATAAAATCAGTTCACCAAGCACAAAAGCACTCTTTAAATCACATAATCAAAACAGGGAGGGTAAAATAAAGGGTGCCACTTACCTGGATGTCCAGATCGTACCAGGAAGTGCTTGGAACGGACCTCCCCTCCACAGCTGTCATTTCGGAACAGGAACGGGGCTCCTGTTCGCACACCTGTGATTCCGTGATAGTGACAGAATGGGAGGTCTATTCACGATGAAAAATCGTGATTACATTGTTCTGGAACAGTCACGGGAGTAGGATAGATGAAGGACAGAACGGGGTCAACGTCGTCCGAAAGGGAAAACCTTTCCCGACCCTGTTCTGTTCCTGCCACGGGATATATAGCCCGTGTGAAAATCTCCATAGTGGCATTATTACACTAAGGAGATTATCAGACAGGAACACAAAAAGTGTTCCTGTCCCACAATCTTCACTCCTGCCCCTGTCCCGCAACAATCACCCTCCCCACTGTACTTACCTCCTGTCCTGTAGTTCAGTCGGACCAGGAGTGAATGGAGCTCTAATGAAACTCCGTTCACTTCCTGGATTGAATCCGGCCTGTTCTCATGAGAAGTCGCGAGCATGGGAAATTCAAAAATAAAAACACAAATACTCAAAAATAAGTTACAAAAAACACATACATACACTTTAAAACTTACAAGTAAACCTGGGAAGTTTTTTTTTAAAAGCGTGTCACTTACCTGGATGTTCTGCTCTCACCTGGAAGTATTCTGGCAGGGACCACCCATTGACGCTGGGATCTCGCAAACAGCACGGGGCACTTTGTCGCACACAGACAAGTCCATAATAGAAATGGAACAGGGGATCTATTGACAGCTTTTCCCCATCAATAAAAAAACTGCACCCATGGAACGGCAGCTGAATGACTGCATAATGATGATGTCTGGTAAGGAAGCCCTTTTGCAATCTCCTGGCATTTTTATAACACCACTTTTGATGCATCTGATAATCTCCTAAGTATTGCATGTTGTAATCATGTGATACTACTGCCACGTAATTATCACACAACCACCACTAGCACTTTAAAAATGGGATTTTACTTCCGTGATTTAGCATGGGCAAGATTTCAGCGGTTCTTTCAGGAAGACACAAGTGCACTTAAAAACACCAAAAAAAAACCCCTTAATTAACAAAGTAAATCAACACATAAACACTTAAACAAACCTAAAAACCTGCAAACAAAATGGCACAGTTCATTAAAACAGGGTCCTGTAGATTGTTTTCACATTCTCACGTGGAAGTTTTCAGTTCAGAGTCAAACAGATTTGGAATAAAATCAGTTATGCAGTAGCCAGAATCAGCATTGCTGTAGGAGCTGGGAAATGGTAAGACAGGGTTAAGTAGCCTTTCTTTAGCTGTTCTTTTGCTCAAAGGTAGCCAGCATGGTGTAGTGGTTTGAGCGTTGGACTACAACTCTGTAGAACAGGGTTTGAATCCCCGCTTGGCCATGGAAACCCACTGGGTGACCTTAGGCAAACCACACTCTTTCTCAGGACCTTATCACACAAGGGTGGTAAATCAAAATTACAGCTAGATAATAGTGTCATTGGCCAGTATTTGTCACATGGCATCGTGTCTGTTCTGTTGCTACTTTGCCTTTCAATCGTTGCTAGAGCATACCATTTCATTGACAGGGAAAAACACATCAATGGTCTTCAATATCACTGCTTTCCTACTATGATAGGAAGTGTGATAGGTCCCTTCCACTGCAGTTCCAATATTCCAGCAGTCACATGGCATGAGTGGGTGAGATTTGATTTGATTTGATTCGATTCGATTCGATTCGATTCCCTTCCCTTCCCTTCCCCTCCTCTCCTCTCCTCTCCCTCCCCCGTATTCCACTCCCTGTTCCCAAGCAGGTTGAGGTTGCTTTTATAGTCTGCCCTCCACAGAGTTTGTAGCTGCTGCTTAAATAGCTTGACCTCCTCACCTCCTCCTCCTCTCCACCTCCTGTCCTGCCAATAGCTTCACTCTCCTTCCCATCTTGCCACCACTATGTCTCAGCCAGATCTTAAACCCTTCCCAGCCCACAGACTTCAACTTCCCACTTCTTTCAGGAATAGGAGGAAGACCAGTGGGAAGTTGAAGTCAATGGGCTGGGAAGGGGTTTAAGATCTGGCTGAGCCATCAAGCTGTGAAAGGGAGTGAGAGGTGGGCTGTGGATAAGGATAGGACATTGAAAGGCATGCATGTGCTGAGTAGGGCATACATGGGGAGGAAGGCAAGGTTAGTGAGGGGCTGCAGAAGAGCAAGCATAGGACCATGAATCTCCAAAGCAGCATAATAACATGAATGCAAAGAAGTGTGATAATGATTGCTTTCAAATAGGTATGCTCCCATTTGCTTCAATGAGATTGCTGTGAGACAACAGGCTGGTGTGATAAAGTTCTCAATCTTAGAGGAAGACAAAGACAAGTCCGCTCTGAACAAATCTTGCCAAGAAAACCCAGTGATAGGGTTGCTGCAAGTCAGAAATGACTTGAAAGCACACAATAATAACAACAACAAAGCTACACCAGGATGAGAAAACAAATGCTGGGAATGAGAGAACTGCATAGCTCTGTATAATATGCAACAGAAGTCTTAAAAAAAATATCTCTCTGGCTTTTCTTCGCAAACGAAGATTCAGGAAGGACTCATCCTGCACTTTCTGCAAGCGCGCTGATGACTAAAAAAGGCCAATCCGAGATAAACAAGTCCGGTTGCAGAAAGCACAGCAGAAGGTCTCCTTGGGTGATGTTTCCAGGTTGTGATTCTTTCTGCGTTGTCGTTTCTCTTCAAGACTTGTTCGGCGTGAGTTCTCAAATAAGGCTGCAGCATTGTGGATAGTGAGTCTCCAAGCCTTCCAATGTGAGGCCAGGGAGGACCATTGTTGTTGATCAATTTGGCTGAGCCTGAGATGTTGTTTCAGGGAGTCCTTGTATCGCTTTTTTGGAGCGCCCCTCTTACGCTGACCCGTGGTGAATTCACCATAGAGTACTATTTTTGGGAGGCGATGGTCCTCCATCCTAGAAACGTGCCCTGCCCAGCGCAGCTGTGTTCTCAATATCATGGCCTCAGCGCTGGTGATGCCTGCTTGCTCAGTGACAGCAACATTCATCACATAGTCAGTCCAACCCTAATAATAACACAAGGCAGTTCTGCTGGAGCCCAAGCGTCTAGTGTCAATATTACTGATTAATTTCTACCCTGCCTCTAAAAGAGTATTAAAGGAGGGTTATAACAGCAGGATGGAGCCTAAATACCTAAAGGCACCAGATCCTGTATGATCTTGGAAGCTAAGCAGGGTCAGCCCTGGTTAGTACTAGGATGGGGACCACTAAGAAATAGCAGGTTCTGTAGGCTATATGTCAGAGGACTGAAATGGAAAAACCACCTCTTACTATTCCTTGCCTAAGAAAACCCTATGAACGTCATGGGGTCACCCTAAGTTGATAGGCAACTTGAAGGTACATACGTGCACAGTAGGAAATATAGCACTCTTCCTGCACCCCCCACAACTTAGTAAGTTTAGGGAACTCCTTGCATGCTTATGTTCCTCCCCTTTTCTCTTCAACCTACCTTGGTTATTATGAAAGCTATATGATATGGGGTGACCTGTTGAATCATTCATCACATGACCTCCTGATTTAAATGTTTTATTGGTCTTTGTTCTCTTTTTAAGTGATGTCCCACCATGAGGCTCCCTCCTGTTCCCTTTACTTCCATGCACCTCACCATCATGCATGAAGAAGAGAGATAAGCTCTCCCTTACCTGCATACAACTTTTTTATGAAGTATAAAGAAATATGGATACTACTGCAAGTAATACTAGGAAATCCTGATTTGTTTATCCTATCCTAACCTTGAATCTCCCTGGATTGGGTGAGCTTAACCCTGAAGTCCTTTCCTTAGTTAAATAGGCTACTTTTGTATTTTGAATATGTAGATTGGAAGGCTTGTTAGTAGACGCTTTGATATTTTAAAGTAAAGTTTTTCCTTGCCTTTATTCTGTTGGAGTGGCCTAAATGATTGAGTGAATTAGAATACTTACCAATGCTAATTGAGTCTGCTCTGCTTGTGTCTCTGCATAGCTCTGCTCAGTAAACTTTCTCAAGAAGATACTCCCAAAGGGCTTGCTCCCTGGAATCTTTAATAACTTTTTAATTTTTATGTTCATACACCCCAATACACACACACATACAACAGGAGATGGGTCTGCATAATAATAAAAGGATACACAACAAAACACCAGGAAGCCAATACCTCCCTACCACCACCACCATGACAGAGTTTGTTGCTGTGTGCCTTCAAGTTGTTTATGAGTTGTGGGGATGCTAAGGCAAATCTATCATGGGGTTTTCTTGCCAAGGTTTGTTCAGAGGGTGATTGCTATCACTTTCCTCTGAGGCAGAAAGGGTGTGACTTGCCTAAGGTCACCCATTAAGTTTCCATGGTCAGATGGGGATTGAGCCCTGGTCTCCCAAAGTTATAGTCCAACACTCAGACTGCTACACCATGCTGGGTCTCATGAAAAAAAAACTATTAAAACAGATTTTAAATGGCAGTATTAGTAGCAGCAGCAGCAGCAGCAGCAGTTGGACTCTGTTTGGGAGAACTCATTGAAGCACAGTTTTTGCCACAATTATTTCCACTTTCTATCTAAAAGGCAAAAAGTGATGGGACAAGGCTGGACTTTCTTGGGGGACCATTCCAGATCTTGGGTGCCAAAAATGGAAAGGCCCTGTATCCATGACTGTATGTCAGTAGGATGACAATAGAATGTAATCCAGATCACATAAGGTAGCAACACTGAACACTGAAAATCCCTTTCTTTCCATCATTTCTTTAACCCATTTGTATTTACATGTACTAGGTTCATTCCCGGAGGATACTGTTTTTGATATGTTGCCAAAGCACTGTAGGAGAAGGATCTGTAGGATGGTCTTCAAGTTTCGTTTGTAGATTTGCCTGGAAGTTGTCTCTCATGGTAGCTTGTTGAAGATTGTTGACTTGGAGTCTCTTCTTTAAGATGCCACCCCTCTTAGGTTTGAACTTAAGATGAAGATTTAGTTTACATCTGACGAGGCGATGATCTGTTTGGCATTCTGCACTGGGCATCACTCGGGTATGACGGACATCACGAATGTCTCTCTGACGGACTAGAACGTAGTCAATGAGGTGCCAATGTTTGGATCGGGGATGCATCCAGGTTGTCTTCAAGCTATCTTTCTGCTGAAAGATTGTGTTTGTAATAGTCAGCTGTTGTTCTGCACAGAACTCTAGCAGGAGGCGTCCGTTATCATTGCAATTTCCAACACCATGCTTGCCTAAGACACCTTTCCAGGCTTCGGAGTTCTTTCCTACTCTGGCATTGAAGTCACCAAGGATAATAATTTTATCTTCTACAGGGACTTTTTGTATGAGTTGGCGTAGGTCTGTGTAGAATTTGTCTTTCTCTACAGGGTCGGCTTGCATAGTTGGGGCATATATACTAAAGAGAACAACATGTGGGAGGCGTAAGGAAATAATGCGATCAGAATGTCCTGTTGGCAAGGTTTCGAGTTTGGAGGCAATGGAGTTTTTAATCATAAAGCCTACTCCTGACAGATGTTTTTCGGTTTTGGGTTTGCCAGACCAGTAAAGTGTGTAGCCGGCGCCGTGTTCTTTAAGGCTGCCTTCCTCATGGAAGTGAACTTCACTAAGAGCAGCGATGTCAATATTAAGCCGTGATAGTTCAAGGGCTATTAGGGCAGAACGACGCTCAGGCCGTCCACTATCTTCAGAGTCTTGCATGGTTCTGATGTTCCAGCATGCAAGTGTCAGTTTATTTACACCTTTGGAGGCCGGTGTGTGCCTTTGTTTCTTTGCCTTGGTTTGACCGCATCAGAAGATTCCCATTGGCTGCGGCTAGCCAACCAGGTAGTTGGGGATGAGCTTTCGTTAGGCCACCTTTTCTAGGCCCCTCTCCATATGGAGCAAGCAGTGCTCTCCTTAAAAAAGGCTGCTTGGTCGTTCAGGATGCTGCCAAACAAGACTGTCATCTCCCGGGTCAGCCTCGAGCGACCAATGTCCTGAACCTCCTGCATGCAGGGTTGGGGCTGCGGCTTCCAGTGCATCTTTACACCTGCCGGTTTCGTCCCTCGCCAGTCGCTACAGGGCTTTTTTGGAAATGGATTTGTCCTTCGAGCCTGTGCAATGGATTTTTCTGGTGGAGCGCAGCGTGCACAGAACTGGCCTCACCCTTTAAACCAGAGATTCATCTGCCGTGGCCTTGCAAGCATGGACGTGGCAGCGAGGTCCTCGGGCTGTAGGTTTGATTAGAGTTTCCTTCTCTTAGATGGTTGACCTTACAGGGTTGGACGAGCACCATCTGCCCGGGTTTGGGATTAGAGTTTTCCTTCTCCTGAATATATTCTTCCTCCAGTCTGCAGAAGAATCCCTCGGGTTCTCCCACAAGAAAAATCAAGACTGGTTTGATGAAAACAACCAAGAGATCCAGGAGCTGTTGGCAAGGAAGAGAGCTGCTCATCAGGCATACCTCGCCCAGCCAACCTGTCATGTAAGAAAAGCAGCTTTCCGCCTCACATGTAGCAAACTACAACAAAAACTCCGAGACATGCAGAACAAGTGGTGGATCAATATAGCAGAAAAGACACAACGCTGTGCAGATCTGGGTGATCATATAGGATTTTATGAAGCTCTTAAAGCAGTGTTTGGACCTACTTATCAGGTCCAAAGCTCCTTATACAGTACAGATGGTCAAACATTAATTACTGATAAAGCCTCCATCCTAAATCGTTGGGCTGAACATTTTCAAAGTCTCTTTAGCGCCAACCGAGTAGTCCAAGCCTCAGCTATCCAACATATGATACAAAAACCAATGAAAAATGAATTGGACATAGCTCCCACTTTGGAAGAGACCCTTAAGGCCATACAGCAGATGTAAAATGGCAAGGCAGCTGGGATTGATGGAATCCCACCTGAAGTTTGGAAACACGGAGGTCATGCACTCCACGAAAAATTCCACGAATTCCTTGTGAATTGCTGGGGAAAAGGGGAACTGCCATCAGACCTCCGAGATGCAGTCATCATCACCCTGTACAAGAAAAAAGGAGCAAAATCCGATTGCTCAAACTATCGAGGCATAACACTGCTCTCTATTGCTGGAAAAATCCTTGCAAGGATACTCCTGAACAGATTAGTTCCTGCTATTGCAGAAGAACTTCTCCCTGAAAGCCAATGTGGCTTCAGAGCCAATAGGAGTACTACAGACATGGTATTTGCCCTTAGGCAACTGCAAGAAAAATGTAGGGAGCAGAACAAGGGTCTCTATGTAACATTTGTCGACCTCACCAAAGCCTTTGACACTGTAAGTAGAAAAGGTCTGTGGCAGATCCTGGAAAGACTAGGATGTCCCCCCAAATTCCTTAAAATGATTATCTTGCTACACGAGGGACAGCGTGGTCAAGTCAGATATGGCGATGCTCTTTCAGAGCCCTTTCTAATAACTAATGGAGTGAAGCAAGGTTGTATTCTTGCACCAACTTTATTTACAATCTTCTTTAGCATGATGGTCCAAAGGGCTATGGCAGAGCTTGAAGAAGACGACGGCATCTATATACGCTACCGTACTGATGGTAGCTTGTTTAACTTAAGCCGTCTGAGGGCTCACACTAAGACTCTAAACTATCTAGTCCGTGAGCTGCTCTTCGCCGATGCTGCTGCCCTTGTTGCCCACACAGAAGGAGCTCTGCAGCGCCTAACATCCTGCTTTGCAACAGCTGCAGAGCTGTTTGAAGTCAACCTGAAGAAAACAGAAGTTCTTTACCAGCCTGCACCACAGGACGAACACCACCATCCCCACATTGCCGTCGGCAAATCTGTGCTCAAGTCTGTTCAGCAGTTCACCTACCTGGGAAGCATCATCTCCTCAGATGCCAAGATTGACAAAGAGATCGATCACAGATTAGCAAAGGCATATAGTGCATTTGGAAGACTTCACAAAAGAGTCTGGAGCAATAAACACCTGAGGCAAAGCACAAAAATCAGTGTGTATAGAGCCATTGTACTGTCTATCCTCATTTATGGATCTGAAACATGGGTCACCTATCGCCACCACCTACGACTCCTCGAGCGCTTTCATCAGCGCTGTCTACGCACAATCCTAAATATACACTGGACTGACTATGTGACAAATGTTGCTGTCCTTGAGCAAGCAGGGATCACCAGCATTGAGGCCATGCTATTGAGAACACAGCTGCGCTGGGCAGGGCACGTTTCTAGGATGGAGGACCATCGCCTCCCAAAAATACTACTCTACGGTGAACTCGCCACGGGTCAGCGTAAGAGGGGCGCTCCAAAAAAGCGATACAAAGACTCCCTGAAACAACATCTCAGGCTTGGCCAAATTGATCACCAACAATGGTCCGCCCTGGCCTCACATTGGGAGGCATGGAGACGCGCTATCCACAATGCTGCAGCCTTATTTGAGAACTCACGACGAACAAGTCTTGAAGAGAAACGACAACGCAGAAAGAATCACAACCCAAAAACATCACCCAAGGAGACCTTCTGCTGTGCTTTTTGCAACCGGACTTGTTTATCTCGGATTGGCCTTTTTAGTCATCAGCGCGCTTGCAGAAAGCGCGGGATGAGTCCTTCCTGAATCTTCGTTTGCGAAGAAAAGCCAGAGAGAGAGAGAGGTTCATTCCCTGTCTTGCAATGAAGCCAACAGTATGCATCTTGTCATATTCTTTGCTCTTGCAGTGCTGCAAATATAGATAAGAGGTAATCTGTTAGGGGCACTTCATTCACTTGTATTTATAGCAGGAACTAGATCAAGTAATTTTAAACTCCTTCCAGGCTTGCCATCCAATGAGCTGGTGATTTTTATTCTATCTATCTATCTATTTTGCATGTGGATTAAAACCCTCTATATTCATTGTGCTGTAAAAAGCAGGGTGTTGATGCTGATTACTGTATAAATCTCAAAGGAGTGAAACCAGCTTTTTCTGATTTTTAAATACACTCTAGTTTGCAGGAGAAATGTGAGAAATCCTAAAGATAAACCATTCAACATTTACTGCTGAAATGCTGATGTTAATATTATCAGCGGGGGTGGGGTGGTCTTAGAATCATACAATCATAGAATCATAGAGTTGGAAGAGACCCCCCAAGGGCCATCCAGTCCAACCCCCTGCCATTCAGGAATACGCAATCAAATCATTCCTGACAGATGGCCATCTAGCCTCAGCTTAAAAACCTCCAAAGAAGGAGACTCCACCACACTACGAGGCAGTGTATAAAACATGTATATAACATGTATAAAACATGTTTCAAGCTTTTAACATGTTATTGCTTTTGTTGTGTACTATTTTTTAGATTGCTTCCTGTTTTTACTGCTTAGTATTTTTGTTTGTTTTAATTATGGCATTGATTGAGATTAGACCCTAGAAAGAAAAAGACTCGGAGGAGATAGGTAGTAGTTATAGTCCTGCATATATCCTTTTCATTCACTGATGCCAATAGGACTTTTGAGCCCTGAATTATACCATTGTGGTAGCACCAAAGGAGAAGCACTCATGCCATTGTTACCTCTGCCATATTCCTGAACAAAGAGTGCAAGAGTCCATTCACCTTTGTGACAGCAGCAGGGAAACAATTCAGATCTCACAGTGGCAGGACAGAGATACTGCTATTACATCTGTGTAGCAGCCTTAGCATGCCTATACTTAGTAGTTGCTAGTTTGCATGTCGCTCTAAGAACTTTATCAGATGTGGCAACTATGGCATCATAAGGACACCTCATGGACACAAAAGGGCACCCATTTCGCACGACATCATGCTTTCACGTTTTTGTGTTGTCAATAAGATGTTCTTTTTTATTGATGTGCGAAACCGTCAATTGATCAGCTATGGTGGTTTTTTTCCCACGTAATTACCAGCGTCTGAAACCATGCCCTCTTCTGATGGCGCGATTCCAACGTCAATGGGTGGTCCCTGCCAGAACACTTCCGGGTGAGAATGCGAAAACTAGCTATGAGACACTCTTTTTATGAACCTCCCTGTTTTGCAGGCAAGTTTTAAACTGTGTTTCAGTGCTTGTGTTTTTGTTTTGTTTGTTTGTTTAGCTGTTTTTAGACTTTTAAGTGTGCTCACGTTTTCTTGCAAGAACTGCTGAGATCATGCACACCTGCCATCACGGACGTACAGGCCTGCTTTTGTCAGGGGATGACAGGACATTCAATTCCCGGCAGCAGCCAAAAACTGTCTCAGCAGACTTAGTAGCAACGCTTTCCCAAGAATACTCACACACAGAGTGTTTGGCGTTCAAAAAACAGGAGGTGCTTTAATCTTCCAAGTAGTTTCAACTATTCACAATATCTACAGTCAAAGTGCTATGCCAGGCATCACAGAATCACAGCAAGAGAATGATCTCTGTTCCAGCCCACTTATATACACATCGGTTCAGCATTGGCTTATTCAAGCACATGGTTACATTGCATCAGATTTCATCTTACATGGCTTTGCACTCTAGTAAACCTTCTTCTCATGCAGCTGTGGCATGATTAGGCATGACTAAGCAGTTCATGGAGTCATCATGACTCAGCATGATTTCTGCAGTTGTTTGGCCATTTTAAAACTGGGGTTCAGTCACCAACTCCTGCCAGCTTTTTCACGCTATTATGGTGGCATTTGATATAATGGGTTCTTTTGCCAGCACACTAATGGTTTAAAATATGGTGGGAAAGGAATGTTTTTAGAGGCTTGTCTGATAAAGGAGATTTTCAGGTGCCTCTTTCAGGCTCTTGCCATGCAAGCAGCCTCCGGAGCAGTAACGAGGCTGCCACGCGACAAGGGTCCATTTTGGACAATGCCATTTCTCTCTTGGCATCATCCGTGACTGTTGCGGCTAGCATTGGAGGCGGCCGTGCTGTTTTTTACTCACGGACAACTTCTGTGAGTGAAAAACAGCGCAGCCGCCTCCAATGCTAGCCGCAAGAGTCATGGACGCCGCCGAGAGAGAAACGGTGTCGTCCAAAATGGACCCCTTGCCGCGCGGCAGCCTCGTTACTGCTCTGGAGGCTGCTTGCACAGCAAGAGCCTGAAAGAGGCATCCGAAAATCTCCAAAGTCCTAAGAGTTCAGGCATAGCAGGTATGCATGTCATTTCTTGTTTGTTTGTCTTAGCCATACTTTGTCTTTTCCTGCATCTGTTAATCTACATTTAGTCTTATTTTGTTCATCTTCCATTTTGTAATCTACAGTTCTGTTTCTCTCTGATCCATGTTTGAAGAACACATTAGAGAGCCTCTCAGCATGACACATTATATAACCCTTACAATTTGTAAGTAAAGCTACTTCATAGGTTTTTGCAAAGCAGACTAAGCCTGCTTTATTTCTTTGCTAGACCCTGTGTATGGTGGTAGTATGGGACTAGCTGTTGTTCCTCTTCTGCTTGTGAATGCTAATTACTGTACTTATGTCATACATACACAATGATTCCTATGTATATTTTATTTGGATGCAGAGCATGGACAACTTCATTTTTTGAGCATGGACAACTTTCTTTATCTGAGGAGCTCAGATTGATGAAGCATTTGGGTAGATGCCTGGAGTAATGCCAGAGAAAGACTTGGGATGAATCCAATCAAAGCATAGGTTAGGGTTCATTTTAGACCCTAGTCCACAGCAGTGAGGACAGAAAAGAAAACAACAACTCTTTTTTTGTCTCTGTTACATAAGCACAGTCTTGTGCAACACAGTTGTTTCATGTAGTCAAGGGACTATTGCAGTCTATATCTCAGACTATTGAAGAAAGAGCCCTCAAAAATGTACTGTGATGAGTTTGCCATATATTTTGTGGAGAAAATGGTTCAGATTCATTCTGACTTTAACTCCACATTGAAGTCAAAATCTGGAGTAGTAACTGATACATGTAGTTGTCTAGTTTTGATAGACAAGTTTCAGTTTTTTTCAACATGATGATATGGACAAATTGCTTGGAGAAATTAATCCAACCACTTGTCTATTAGACCCAAGCCCATCCTGGCTTATTAGGGCTGCCAGAGGAGGGCTGGCCAATTGGGTGGTGGAGGTTGTGAATGCGTCTTTAAATGAGGGCTGCATCCCAATCCACCTAAAAGACTACTGCTGAAGAGACCTTCACTGGAATCCACCACCCTAGATAAATATTGGCCAATTTCTCATTTCCCTTTTAACGTAATGTCTTACATTGAGTTGTGGCAGCACAGTTCCTGGTTTCTTCAATGGAATGGATTAACTGGGTATATTCCAATCTAGATTCAGGCCTCATTATGGGACTGAAGTAGCTCTCTATGCCTATCCCTGATACTGGGCACGGGGAGTGTGTGACTGTTGATTCTGATAGGCCTTTTAACAGTATTCAGTAACATCAGTGGTGATATTCTCCTGGGCTGTTTGGCTGATATGGGACTTGGGAGCACTGGGCTGTGGTTATTCCAGTCCTTTTTGGCTGGATGTTCTCAGAAGGTAGTGCTGGTGGGTTGTCATTCAGCCTCTGGGCCCCACAGGGCTCAATACTGCTCCCATGCTTTTCAACTTCTACACAAAGCCCCTGGGGGAGGTCATCTGTATGGTATTGAAACCCAGCTGTATCTCTCTTTTACAACTGATGCCAAGGAGGCTATGGAAGTCCTGAATTGTTCTCTGGATGCAAAGCAGGCTGGGTGTAGGTGAAAATTATGTTATTTCACTTGGGTCTTTTCTTCACTGGCCAAATACCCCAGCTTGCTCCTGTTCCAGAACCCTGCCAGGTGATGCAGGGCATTTACCTTAATTTGTCTCCAGGCAGTTCAAACAACCCCTGGGGTGTATATGGGGCTGGAATGGGGGCAAGCCAGGATAGGGCCCTTTATTGCGATATAAGGAAAAAAAACCCATGTTTATTCCATTTCTGCCAGATTGAGCCCCGTGTGATTGTGGGAGCCTGTTTGGCACACTGCTCCTCACTGCCACTGCCAGCTCCCTGGCTCTTTCAGATGCCAGGCAGGGGTCCTGCAACATGTGATCAAGGCTGGTCACATGCAGGGGGCCTCCACTCACATGTTGCGCCCACCCCCTGCCTGGCTTCTGCGTTAAGCAAGAAAATGGCAGTGGCAGCTTCAGTGACAGGGCAGGGGATGGAATGAGCCACACCTGCAGCCAGGATATGCTGGTGGGGAGCCGGCTTATTCTGGCTACAGTAGATAAGACCTTAGTCTTCAGTCCTTAAGACAGGAGTGGCTGGCCTGGCTGTTGTTGTTGTTTTAATGGTCTATGGGTTTAGAACTAAAAGGACTTTTAGTTTGGTTTTAAATGTTTTTACCCATTGTACATCACTTCCGGGGCCTTGATGGATTGAGAGGCCATAGCAAAAGCCTAAAATAAAATAGAATAAAATAAAATAAAACACATAAATAAAGCCTTTCCATTCCCATCAGTGCTATACACATAAACTGGAAGGACATTAAAAACTGTAAACTCTGGCAGAGCAATAACAATCAGTTGGCAGGAGATAAATATATGATGCATATATGAAGGGAAGAATTAGCATTGCACTAATATGACACTTTTAGCACAATGAATTATGTACAAATAAATGAGAAGATTGTGGGACTTGTTCTGGCCTTTTGCATCAAGGTTAATTATAAGCGTAGAAATTGCAGGAAGAACCAGATTAAATTACAGAGGAGGGGGGAAATCTCCCAGACCAGACTTCCATCCCCTTTCTTCACAAAGAACCTGTTCTTCATCCAAGGGTTACCATGACAGGCTGCTGTTCAGCTAGAAGTAGATGTACAAGGCAAGGACTTGTGTGGGTTGTGAGGAGAAAGGAAGGCAGAGGATGAGGGGTGGAATGTTATCTGGTCATGGTAATAAAAAAGGAGGGAACACAACGGGCATACACTCCACAAAGAGAAAAGTTGGCGGTTTCTAAAATATAAAAGACATATTACTGAGAAAACTCTATTAAGAATTTAAAAGGTGAGAAACCTTTCATCCAGCTGACTCTGGAGAGAAATTCCTCAGTAAAGAATGGATAAATAAAGGCGTTTGCCCTTAGCTATCCTGGCATGAAAGGGATGTCTTATGAATACTTAGCAGATTAATGAGACAGAGGACTCGTAAATATGTCAGAAAAATGAACACTGCACTGGCAATGAAATAGATTCCTCATTGGGATGCAAACTGGTATTCATAAGGGCAGGTGTTCTGCAGGAGTCTACTCTAATGGCACGGTGGGCTGCATCTCCGGCTGGAGTGCCCTTGGAGTCGAGGGGAAGAGCGGAGTCGAGGGGAAGAGTGCTTGATGAGCCTTACTAATCTCCAGAAGGTCAGACATGACAAGTTCAAGTGCGGACATTTAATGAATGAATTCACTTCCAGATGGAGGGTACTGCCACAGAAGAGATTTTCTAACAGCCGGGGCTGTCACCTTTCCCTCCACCCTTCCTCACTGTCATTACTCCCTTGTTTGGTTCAACTTTTTCAGCTTACCAAGCTTGCCTTTAGAAGCTGAATCTTTGAAAGTGAACAGGACCTCACTGAGAAACACCATAAACCAGACCAGCTCAGCTCATGTAAGAAGCAACATCTAGTGATGGGACGATGAAGCAAGGAAAGCTGAAATTCATCACTTCACTGCAATGTCTTGCTGGTAGTAATTCTGCACCACACTGCACTAACTGTTGCAGACAAATCTCAACACCTTGTTTTCTCTCACTTTCCCACTCCATTAAGTTATATCCCATTTCCAGACTAGTTTGTGATTAAAAAAAAAAAAAAATTGAAATGAACATGTGTGTACATGTTTTGTGTGTTTTTCCTGACAGACATTTTTGTATGCAATTTCACCAAATATATGCATTTTTATATTCAATTTTACTAATATGATGCATTTTAGAACATTATCTTCACAAACATATGCAGAAACATATGAGAGGGTGCATACACACACACACACACACACGACTTGTTGCATGCATTTTTTGGCTAGAGGGAAGAGTTTCACAAAATTCAAACAAGTGGAAATTCAGGTGGGAAACTGTTTCATACTGTATGGACTTTTTCAAATGGTGGGGGAGGGGGAAACCCCAAGGAAGTCAGGAGAAGAACGGCGCTGTCACACTTACAGCGCTCCATTTCAGATGGCACCATCCTCCTCCTGACCTTCCCCCGTGCTTCCTCCATGCTGCGGGCACAAGAAGTGCACCGCTTTTATTGATGGAAAACCTCCGTCAATAAAAAGTGGCACCTGCAGCACGGGGGAAGGTCAGGAGGAGGGCGCCGCCGTCTGAAATGGAGTGCTGTAAGCGCGACAGTGCCATTCTTCTCCTGACCTCCTCGGGGCTTTTTCCCCCCATTTGAAAAAGATTGGTTCAGGGAGTAAGAATTGGATTCATTAAAAAAAAAAAAACTTGAACACATTTCTCTTGCATTCTTTCTCTTGTGCATTGTCACTGCATATGATGTAGAGATGGGATGGGAGCAGGACAAACATGCTTTACAAAAAAGTTTCATCATTTTTGGTATACTGCAGATGATTCAGCTCAGACCTTAAAACCTGGCAAGCCTGTATTCTGTGCCCCTGTCTATGCATAGAATTAATCCTCCCCTATCCAAAGATGGTTAAAAGAAGGAGATATGTAAAGCCAGGCTTGTAGGCTTAAATCCAGTTATTAGTCGCAGCAAGGTCCATTGACTCAATTACTGAATGGCAATTCAATACCTATCTAAATCCTATTGATTCAGTGGGTCTCCCCTAGTTGGAAGTGACAGTTGTATTTAGGCCATAGAATGCTGCCTTTCAGTTTGTGATGGTGTCACACAACAGCTGGAACCACTCTGGTACTCTGAGGAGTCAGAAGAGTCATCTATACCAGCTGAGGTAACCCAGGGGCAGCCCGGAGTATTCTCGCCCAGGAGTTGCCCTGGATTTTCCCCATTATCAGAGCACTCCATGCTGATAATAGGCAGCCAGCACCACAGTGGTGTCGCCAGCACCACTGTTGGTGTGTGCCATGTTCCCTGAGGCCAGAAATGATCACATGCTGGGGGCCTTGTTGTGACCTCAAAGGACATGATCTGCACCAACAGCAGTTGCCAGGAAATACAGTAGGGTGGATGTGAGGACAGCTACCCATTCTCGGTGTGGAGTGCTCTGGATTTTCGTGGAAGAGCTGGAGTAAATCAGAGTTTTTAAAAAAGCATTTTGGAGACTGAACTGTTCAGTCCAGAGTCAGGATTTTTATCCAGCATTGTCTGTACAGATTGCCCCCTGGATGCCCCAAAGCATTTTATTAGTTTTGTGTATCTTCTGCCACACCCAAAGGCAGAAGAATAGCATGGGTGTGTATACTCTGTCTTCCAACCCTTGTCATTGCTTATCATCCCTCCCCATCATCTTCCATCTGAAACAGCTAGTACTTCACTTTGCCCAATGTTAGGGCGGACCCTTTGAGGAATCCATACACCAGCGCTGTGTGTGTGTATAAACATAGCTTGGAGGCCCTCCATTTGATCCACATGGAGAACATTTTTTCATGCTTGATTTTTAAAATTCATTTGTACTGGAAGTCAACAAGTAAACACAAATTAAACACACAGCAGTTGTCACCACATACAGATAGAAAGGAATTAGGTAAGTATACAAAATGAACAAGTGTTTCATTATTTCTAATGTTAAATATAACTAAAGGGACTTTTCCTTAAGTGTCTGTCTGAAGCTGAAGCTTATCTTCTTGACTTTTCATCCCAACTAGCAAAGCTAATGAAGGGAAACGAAATTATTTATCATATATTAATGTATTATGCATTAATTTGTATTCTGCCTTTCCCCCATTGAGCTCAAGGGAGCATACATGACTCTGTTTTTCCCAATGTTATTCTCACAATGAGCCTTTGGGGTAAAGCCAGCTGAGAGGGTGACTGGCTCAATGTCACCTAGTGTGTTTCATGGCTGTTGTGGGCACTAGTGTCATGTCCTGTGACTCTAATGAAGGTATGGAGTCAGAGGAGGAGGACATGGCAGAGAATGGCCCTATGGGCCCTGGCACAGGTTTATCACACCTGTGCCAGCAGGGGACTCTGCCAACCTGGAGTTCCAAGCAGAAGAAGGGCCTGGTCCTAGTGGGTTGGCACCAGTCCCAGCAGCAAGCCCTGCCAAGTCAGATAAGGAGGAGATAGAGGAAATAGACTTACCCGCATCGTCCTTCAGCCAACAGAGATCCCAAAAGGAAGCCTGGAGAAGATTGCTGAGACTTTATCTCAAACACTGGCTCATTAAGGAGCACCTGGGACAGCCATGATTACCATATATGTGCCTTGGGGATCTATGGAGCCTTTGTCTTAACTGATCACCCTGGCAAAAGCTTCACACCAGTTATCTATGACTCCGTGTTCCTGCTGCCTTGATGCCTGTTTAGACCTTGAACTGATTCTGACTATGCTGTTGACTGCTCCTGTTGAACTACAAACTCGCTTCTGGACCCATGCTGACTTCTGTAAGCCTCAGACTCTTGGACTGTTTGCTGGACTATTCTTTGCGTCTCCCTACTGGCTTCTGATGACTCTTATCAGGACTCTACTGAAACTGCTTGTTATCATTATGAGTTGGCCACTTTCCAAGATATTGCTTCATCAACTCCTAAGCTGTTTGTTTATATTTTTGCCAGCATCTGGTAGCTTTTCTGGACAACTAGAACCTTGCGTCCATCACTCTTAACCGCTGCACCACATTGGTTCTCCTACACCACATTATGGTTGCCATATGGGGCTTCTACTGTCACTATACACATCTACTAATTTCCCATGTGGTGACTATAAATTAACAAACTTGTGTTAATATCGTCCTAGGACTTTATCACACTACCCTGTTAGAGCACTATTGTTCCACTTTAACTGCTCTGGCTGCCTCCTGTGGAACACTGGGATTCACAGTTTGGGGAGGGGAATTTAGAATTCTCAGTCAGAGAGCTCTTAGACCTCACTAAATTACAAACCCAGAATTCCACAGGAGGAAGCCATAGCAATTAAAGTGGAATAATACCACTGTAACAGTGTAGTGTGATAAAGTCCCTAATCCTGAAAGCATTCTCATAGTACAAGCTCTCCTCTCCACCCTAGTTGAGTAATTTAAGAATTACATGCTAAATGGTTCACAGAGTTTTGAGGAAGAGGCATACATTTCTTTTCAAAACTTCAACAAAATCCATTTTCCCAATTCACTAAGTGATACACAAGCACCAGTAGCCTGTGGTATACATCTGGAGGAGCAGGGAGAAATCATCCTACGGTGATGCAGTGAGATGTTGTGTCCTTTCTCAGACTACAGGCCACTAATTAGGGATGGAAATATTATTAGAAAATATCTGGAAAATAGCCAATTTTTGCCCCTCAAGTGTTTGAAAACTGTGATGAAGAGAATCCTGAACTGATGAGAATTTTTGCAGCTTGGGACTTTTTCTCTGCAAAATTCACATGTTGTTGCTTGTACAGAAAACAACATTTTCTGTGCAGGAAACAGCACCTTCTGCATAAAAATACCATTTTCTGTGCAGAAAATGCTGAATTCTGTGTGGAAAATGCTGTTTCCTATGGGGAAAGGCCATGTGCATATTTTGCAGAGAAGAATTCCCAAACTGAGAATAGTCTTCGAAAACTACCAAGGACTTTCTCACAGTGGGAAGAAAATTGCTAAAATTATTCATGGTTTCTTTCAGAAACAAAATTAGGGGGAAAATTATATTCCTACCACTGCTACCCACAAGAAAGGGGCAGGGAGATCCACTGTATTTATGGCTTTTGAGACTTCTTTGGGAGAGATTTGGAATACAGTAGGACCCCCCTATCTACTGATTCATTATCCACTGATTCAATTATTCATGGGACACAAAACAGCACACCTACCATAGTCTTCCTAGAAAATGTGTCCTCTCTAACCATTTTCTAGGTCCTCCAAGGCAACTCTATGGTATTTTAAACCGGAGGTCCCATTATTTTCAATGGTGTTCAGTATTATCCATGGTTTTCAGTATCCACAGCTCCCCCCCCCCGAACCAATCCCTAGAGGATATGGGGGTCCTACTGTAAAACATTTTAGTTTGAAAGCTCAGTAACAACAGGAAGAGGGGAAAAAAGAAGCAGCAGAACAAGTTGTCGTCATAGTAGTTTGTACACCACTGATATAATACAATAGGCCCTTCACACAGATTTAACTATCTGGTCCTCTGTTTTGCACCTTTCCATCTTCTTGTCATGCCAAAATCTGTACCATCCCTCACAGTTTCTGACATTGCCCAGCTATTGTGGATAGTAATAGGTCCAGTGACAGCAGTGATAATATATCTGAGACAGATAACATGACCAAGTCTTTCTCTCACACATAGGAGCTACCAGCCAGCTTCCTCTCACATCCCACTCTGCTTCATCTCATTTAAGACCAATGACTGCACCCCAAGCTGTTAATGGACCTCATTATAATTTTGGGGTGAGGTGGCTCTCCCTGCTCAGTCTACAAGCTGCACTGGCCTGCCCTCTGTAGTTCACACCGTTTGTTTGTTTGTTGATGGGAATTCCTTACCCTTCCTTGCTTTTTTTTCTCTCTGAAAAAGAAGCATAGTTCTTGTTGAACCATTTGTTAGAAGAGGAAAATGGAAACATTTAAGTTCAGTGATGTAGGCCTCTAGAGAGAAGGGTAGTCAGAAGCAAAAGATGGTGGGGTTCCTTCACTGTTAAAAGGAGTTCCAGGAGGTGCAGCTTGCATGACAAGCCACCATTGTTACAATTCCTCTTTCTGCACAACTATGAAAAGCTTCTGGGGGCCTGTCTCCCTCCTTTTCTTTTCTTTTCTTTTCTTTTTTTGTATCTGGCCACCTTACTAGAAAGACAGGGAGGCTTTCTCAAAGGGTTCTTGGTATTGCTGAACAAATATCCATTAATGTTTCCGCTTTCGCAAATGTTTTGTTTCATTGGGATGAACTTCAATTGAGACATCTCAGATTCAGAATTGGAATTAGCATTTGGATATTATTAATCTTTCAAAATGCAAACAACTTGGCATCTATTTTTTATTTATTTAAATATTTATGCTCCTGCCTTCTGGTCCTGAAAGAGACCTCACTGAACACAACCTAAAGTTTACTGTTTTCATTTTGGCATTATCAATTAATATTGGCCAGATGTTGGCTCTTCCATTCTCACAAGGAACTAACAGTACAATCCTATCTGTATCTACTTTGAAACAAGTCCTGTTTGCGTTGAATGTGACATACTTCCTGGTAAACAGGGCTAGGATTGCAGCTTATAGAAATCTGTAACACACTGTTTTTAATTTTGTGCCCCCTTCAGAGTGTAGCTGAACAGACTATCATCTGTTTGTAATGTTAGTGTCTGCCTGAGATATGAAATATTAATCATGTATCTCTTTTGATATTGTTATCTGCATCCCAATTCTACAAATAGTGAGTTTCCAGAATTTTAGCACTTATCATTTCCCCCTCTTTTTAGTATGCTTTGAATGTTATTAGAAGATGACTAGCATTTTGTAATACAGGGTATTTGCATTTATTTACAATAATAAATTATTATTGTAATACTTATCTACATGGGCTTATCTACATGGGCAATAAAACCTGTACTCGCCCTGTATTCATGGCACAGTTGATACACAACATTTTTGATGATGTGCATTTTCACCAGGGTTTCTTCAAGAACCCCCAGATGTTGTGGTTTGATCCACATTTGTGGGGGAAACTTGGATTTTTGGCCATGTGGTGGCTGAGGATTGGCTTTGGAGCAAAGCTGGGGTGGGGGGACTTTTGGTGGACAGGACTCGATTCTGGTACGCTTTTTAAAAACTTTTTTTTTTAAAAAAAAAAATTCAATTGTGTGCATATCTGGGTAAGCATATCTCTGCTTATCCAGTGATACAGTACCCTGGGACCACGTATATTCATTTATTTGCATGCATAATCAAACAGAAAAAAAACCTGAGCAGCCCCAGCCATGTGGATGGAAACAGTACAACATAAAGGATACATGATTAGCATAGGGCCTCCCTTTTACTCTGATGCAATCAGACTAGCCCCGGTGCATTTAGCATTTACAGGGCCGCTGCAGATCAAAGAAATCCACTACAGCTATGAAGTAGGAGCCCTGGTGGTGCAGTGGTTAAATGCCAGTACTGCAAGCCACAAGGTTATAAGTTCGATCCCAGAGGGCTCCAACATTGACTCAGCCTTCCATCCTTTACATCCTAGGTAAAATCTGTACCTAGCTTGTTGGGGGCAATTAGCTAAAAAAAACATTGTAAACTGCTTAGGGAGTGCTTTGGCACTGATAAGCGGTATAGAAATATCTATGTTATTGCTAATGCTATTGCTAGGTGCAGCAGATTGGCAGATACGACAGAAATCAGACTGGATACAGAGGGCTTAGTTTCTTTGTCTAAGAATTCTGTCAATGGCCTTAAATCCAATTGTCAGTCCCCTCTATAATAAGCCCATTGACTCAAAAGGAACTTGGTAAATCAAACAGAATGCAGAGGTGATACTTCTTGTTCATTAATATGTGTCCAGCTGTTATATGATCGGTTCACTATTAATAATAAAAAATGTGCATGGGGCAGACAGCTCTGTGCACACTTCCTGTAGAACTCTGTTCTTTCCCTCTAGATTGCCTGTGAATGGTTGAAAGAAGAACCAAAAGAAAATGAAACTGAGCAAAGAATTTTATGGATAGATTTTAAATAAGTGCCAATTTATGCCCTTGGCACTGGTTTCATTCTGGGAAGCATTGTTTTGGGTGCAAGATATTAGTTAAAGGATTTGTACATCTATTTGTTTGTTTTCTGTCTTTCCTTTCTCCTAAACGAGACCCAAGATGACTCACACATTAGTTAAAACAAGGCATGGCGTAGTGGTTTGAGTGCTGGACTACGACTCTGGAGACCAGGGTTCGAATCCCCACTTGGCCATGGAAACCCATTGGGTGAGCTTGGGTGAGTCACACACAGCCTCAGAAAACCCTGCGATAGGTTCACTTTAGGGTTGCCATGGTCGGTAATGACTTGATGATACCAAATCAGGAGGGGTAGCTAATACCCCAGAGGACAGGATCAGAATTCAAAATGACTTTAACAGATTAGAAAACTGGGCCAAAACTAAAAAAATAAATGTCAACAGGGAGAAATGTAGGATAATACACTTGGGCAGTAAAAATGAAATCCACAGATATAGGATGGGTGACACCTGGCTTGAGGGCAGCACATGCAACAGGGTTCTGGGAATCTTCATGGACCACAAACTGAACACAAAAGTCAGCAGTGTGGCTTAGCAGGTAAAAAAGCCAATGCAATTCTAAGCTGCATTAATAGGTGTACAGTGTCTAGATCAAGGGAAGTAATAGTTCCACTCTATTCTGCTTTGGTCAGGCCTCACCTAGAATACTGTGTCCAGTTCTGGGCATCACAATTCCAAAAGGATATGGACAAGCTGGAATGTGTCCAGAGAAGGGTGACCATAATGGTGGAAGGTCTGGAAGCCATGTCCTATGAGGAGTGGCTTAGGGAACTGGGTATTTTTAGCCTGGGGAAAAGAAGGTTAAGAGGGGACATGGTAGCCATGTTTAAATATTTGAAGGGATGTCATACTGAGGATGGAGCAAGCTTGTTTTCTGGTGCTCCAGAGATAAGGACATGTAGCAATGGACTCGAACTATAGGAAAGGAGATTCCATCTAAACATTAGGAAGAAATTCCTGACAGTATGAGCTGTTTGGCAGTGGAATGCATTGCTTCAGAGTGTGGTGGAGTCCCCTTTTTGGAAGTTTTTAAACAGAGGCTGGATGGCCATCTGTTGGGAATGCTTTGATTGTGTATTCCTGCATGGCAGGGGGTTGGACTGGATGGCCCTTGTAGTCTCTTCCAGCTCTATGATTCTATTATTCTATTCATCTAATGGATCTACTTTATCTGGAACGAACAATTAGATTTGGGTCATGTATAGTAATTCCCCTTAAAAAAATATCGTGGGGATCAGTAGATTTTAGGGTGCGTGGTGAGTAGGGATGGAAAGAATATTTGAAAATATTTAAACCACAGGTGAAAAGGAATTTTCTGAGTGCTGGGAAACTCTGACAAGGAGAATCCTGGTTGGACAAGGATCTTCTCAGCTAGAAACTTATTCTACATGAAAAACACATATGGGAGATAATGGCATGATAACAATGCCAAAAGAATGGGAAAGGGCACCAATATCACACAATGTCGTACTATGGTGTTATGCAGTTGTTAATAAGGTGTTCTTTTTATTGATGGTCTAAAGCTGTCAATTGATCTGCCATGGCATTTTTGTCATGGAATTGCCAGCATCTGAAACTGCGAACAGTTCTGCTGGTGTGAATATAGCATCAATGGGTGGTCCCCGCCAAAACACTTCCATGTGAGAATGCAAAAACTCGGTATGGGATGCCCTTTTTATGAACCTCCCCATTTTGAGGACAAGTTTTTAAGTGTGTTTCAGTGATTGTCTGTTTGGTTTTTAAAAAAATTTACCGTAGTTGTTTTTTAGACTTTTAAGCACACTCACATCTTCTCGCAAGAACTGCCAAGATCACGCAGTCCGGAAAATACAGAAGTAAACAGCGCTGGCAATTGTGCTCTGATAATGCTGGGGCTGCTCTTTCTCATTATTACAGCAACGTGTGATAAAAGGGGTTATTTTGCCGGGACACTTACGCTTTAAAATATAGTGGGACAAGAACATTTTTAGAGGCTCATCTGATAATTTCAATGGTAATTTTTGCACAGAAAACTATTTTCTGTGCAAAAAACATGAATTGTATTTTTTGTGCAACACAGAAAAGATTTATACACAGGAAATTCATTCTCTTCACAAACCCCCACATATCCCCCCCCCCGAATAATTCCTGAAATGTAACTTTCTTGCAACAGAGAGAGAAATGATTAAATTGTTTACTCTTGCCTACAGGAACAAAATTGATGAGGATTTATATCTTTACAGATGAACTGGTAAGTTCTAAATCACTATGTATTTTCAGCTTGTATAAAGGCTTGTCTACATTGGTGGGAAACCCTGCCTTCATTCACCAGGTCAGCACATTCCACAATTGAGAGATGATGGGAATCGAAGTCCTGATTCCCTAAAGCCCCACCACCACCACCACAATTGTTCCAGAAGAGCTCTTTGATTTATAGCAATCTCCTTAACAAAAGAAAGATCACTCTGCCAGTGCTGTTTAGGTAATTTCCAACAGTCCTATTGGCCCAACTAGTTTTACAATCAGAAATCACATAGTAGAGGAATTCTTCAGCACTCCTCCAAACCAACCCCAATCTTGTAATACTATGAAGAGTAAAGAAGTTTCTTAGGTGATATTAGCAAGGTAGTACATTTCTTTGCTCTGCCCTGCCTCTTGGCTCTTGGCACACCTTTCAGATGTGTTGGGATTACAATCACTATCACTCCTAACCACCAATGGCTATGTCCAATGTAAATGAGGGCAGTTGTAGTCCAATTGATCTTTAGGACAGTGTGTTGGGAAAGGTTGATCTTCTTTTGGCTGATAGGCAAACTGGGTCATTTGCTGGACAGGAATCCCTCAGCCACTCTGATTCGTGCATTGGTAACTCTATTTCTACACAACTGTTACACACTGTAGATGCAGCTTATCTTGAGGCTGTTTCCGAAACTGCAGCTGGGACAGAATGCAACATTCTTGGTAGTTCTAGTTAATTGAGCACATACCTCTTTGTCTGAAGTTTGTTTTATTGTACATCTCATTAGACTGAACTGCAACTGAATATTAGTATTAGTGGTAATACTAGTACTAATAAAACTCTCATCAAACCCCACCCAGCATTGTAAGAACTGTTGTCTAAAACATCTGAAGGTTCCTCACCCAGATGTAGAGGATAAAAAAAAATCACAGGGGGACAAGTTGGTGCTTTGCAGAACCCTGTTATAAAATGCCATGGAGTAGATGTCCTCCAGTACTACCTTCACTGAGTCACTGTCAACATTGTTTCCATATCACAGAGCTGCTCCAATAAGATATTCCTACAAAATAGTGTCACAAACCATTGAGAGATCAATAAAAACCAACAAGGTTGAATCCTGCCCCATCCTACCCTCTTTCCTGACAGAGGGTAATCTTCCAACACAGGGTGAAAAGGAATGCTCTTGTGCCAAGTCCTGGTGTTAAGCTCAGATGGAAATGTGTCACAGGACAATTTATTCCATCCAACAGTGCCTGGAGTTGGAATTGTCACCATTCTCTTGAGCATCTTGCTCCAAAAGAGCATATTTGTAACTGGGTGATAAGTCATTATAATCTTCTGGGTTCAGCAACACTTTATTTTTAAAAAAATCACATGCGCCAAATTTCAATATATGGTAAACTTTATCCTGGTCACTGGGACAAACCCTGGGACTTTCTGAATGCAAATTGCAGGCTCTGCTACTAAACAATGACCTCTTCATCTGAGCAAAGCAGACTTAGGGTTAAGTTACACTTGCTACTCAATGTATCGCTGGTAGAGATGTGCTTGTTAAATTATTTGTTCTTGCAAGCGAGAACAAATATTTTAATCAAGTTTATCCCTGCTGTAGGAACATCTTCAAATACTGAACAGCTTTTGAACACATTCTTGCAAGAGGAAGAAAATTTCCCAAACTCATCCTTTCACTGCACCCCTGTGATATAGCAACCATGGGAGCATATGGGGAAGCTAAGCAAAGATGACTACAATTGGAGATGACACTTGCTCAACTTCATCCAGATCCCTACCTCCAAGTGAGGGTTGTCAGTGGCTATGTCCTGATAGTCAATGCCCAACAATGCAAGCATCCTAGAAGATAGGGATGGGCAACTGTGGAAGGGCATTCCCCCCTTGTGCCCACTCACTGTGCCACACTGGCATGTTCTGACACACTAGTGACATAATGTCACTTCTGATCACCATTTTAGCTAATTTTGGGCTTATTTTTTTGGGAGGGGTGTCTTTGGGGGCACTGAGAGATTCTGGGCAATTAAGGGAATTCCATATTTTTAGGTATTGGGAGACTTTGAGGTGAAAACTCACCCCAAAATCAGTTCTCCCCAAATTTGGAGGGGTCTGGGGGCTTTGGGGGCTTTTTGGTGGGGTCTAAGGGGCTGTACTTAGAGGTCCCAATGGCTGAGTGCAGTTCATGGACTGAGCTTTTGCTCAGCCCTACTCTGGGACCTTCCAGGGGTCTTTCAACAATCCTGGAGAATTACATCATGTTGTGTGCAAGCTATGACAACATAGCCAGCTACAAAGCCCAGCTGTCCCATCCACTACATGGCCAAGGGAAGCAGGAAGAAGGTGAGCCTGGGCTGGGAAGAGTAGCAATCCTTGAATCTATTCAAAGACTCAGAGGGGGAAATGGGGGAAAGGAGGCTTCAGAAGGATTCTCCTATTTAAGCTTTCTAATATTTGAGAAGTTCCTTTTGGGATTCCCACCCACCACCACCCCGGCCCGGTCTTTGAAACTTCCTTCCATCTTTCATCATTAGGACCTTCATTAGAGATGCATTTACTTATTTAAATAGCAGATTCATTTACCCACACACACGAAGAGAGAGAGAGATCTTTCCTCTGGACTCCAGTTCATATGGATGGGAACTTCAACTTTTTCCTTCTTAGCACTATTCCTGAAAAATAGTACCCCTAGGAGTTCTATTCCCTAAGCCTCATGGCTATGGCTGTGTGTGTGTGTGTGTGCGTGCGCGCATGTGCATGTTTGACTTTCTCCCAGGATTATGGCCAGGGAAAGAAAGGTTTAAACCAGGTTTGGGGAAACTCCAGCCTTTCATATATATGCTCCCACAGTTCCTTACCATTGCCCATATTGGTTGTGGAACTGATGGCTGAAACATCTGGTTGGTGGAGAGTTCTACAGTCCTGGGTTCAAGTTCCCTTCCCTGTGCATTCCAGTCATAATAAAAATTGGGGGTCCCGTCACCTACCGTTAAAGAAATAAAAATATCTGAGAAAGTTCCTAGTGGGTATTGTGTGTAATTTGACCCGTACTCTGGTATATGCAAGGAAATGGGACACACGTAGGGAAGCTATTACAGGGACCAGCTTGTAATGGAAGGGAATGACGGAGCAACTGAGACATACTAAAGTCTTCTTGGTAAGTCCTCTGTGTGTGTATCTGAGTTAAGAAAGCACATGCAAAGCAGAAGCAGTGAGACATTTAAGAGAAGCATTGTGGATCTCGTGACTGGTGCAAATGGCTCCCAAGTGTAGGTGTTTAATAGGGCTATCATATCATGTAACACTACATTAATCACCATGGTAACAAGGCAGGAAATAAACTCTCTCAAATTGGCCTAGACATCTCAGGCAACAGGCTTTAATGAGAGGAGCTAACTACAATGCTGGCAAGTGGCCAAACCATTTGTGATGGGACTAGCCCAGTGTATAAAAAGTGGTTTGTCATCAAGGACAAGGTAATATAATGTCTGGATGCATGTGGCAGGGGGGTGGCATGTAACACAGAGGAAACACAGGGGAATGGGCAACGAACCATTCTCTCCTCTGTTAAAAGAAATACTATGCAGATTATCAGACAGGGACCAAAAGAGTGTCCCCATCTTGCTATATTATATCCTACCCCTCCCATCCCTGTAATGTGTTAATTTTTTTTTCAGACCTACCTTTTTTGCATGGCAAAAACTGCTCCCCTCTCCTCTGGCAGTCCAGGAGTGAATGAAGCTCTCACGGGGCCCCATACATTTCCTGGAAAGGAAATCCCAGCCGTTCTCACAAAAGAACGATCATGTGGGAAATTTAAAAATAAAAATACAAGAAAAACCAAGCCCCAAAACACACTTAAAAATCCCCAAGTAACCTGGGGAGGTGAAAAAAAAGTGTGTCACTTACCTTGATGTCCCAATCTTGACCGGAAGTATTTAGCCTCCCAGTGATGCTGGCATTGTGCCAGCATAACGGGGCACCTTTTTGCTCACCTGTCATTCTATTACAGAAATGGAATGGTGGGTCAATTCACAGCTTAGCCTGTGAATAGAAAGGAGTGCGGGGGGAACAGAAAGGGCATGGGAGCATAACGCCACAGGGACATCATTGTCTGAAAGGGAAGCCCTTTCACAATCTCCTGTTGTCCCTGTGGTGGGATATTTTGGGCATCTGATAATCTCCTACCTCTCTCCAACTATTTTTCTCTAAGTAGGTGACCAAGACACTAAGCCACCACCTTTGAATGGAAACAGCAAAAAGTGGTGTTCTCATATCAGTTGTGTTCCATGGGGAGTTTCAGGGCAACCACAGATTGCAGTGAAAATAAATTAGGGGAGGGCTCTAGCAAGGGCTGACTGGTTAAGAATCTTTATTCGGAAATGCTCATTTCACTGCAGAAATTCACAAGCTGTTATTCTGAATTGTGCATGGACTGAATGTGAAATATACAGTTTGTTAAAAATTACATCGAAATATAAATATATTCTGTTCTTAATATGTAATCAGTAGGGTGTGGGGTTTTTTTTAGTTGATTAGGATCTGTAGTTGTTTCTTCTCATGCAACCAAGTAAAAAGCAACGCCTGCTGAAATTCCCTCTTCTATCCAACCATTAAAGGTAGAGGAACCCTCTCCAGTTTTTCACTCTGGCAAACCCTAGTTGCAACAAGTTAGGGCCTAGGCCATCAGTAATTTGTACTCGTTTCCTCCTCTTGTCAGTCCTGGGGATGTTGGAGAATTTTGTTCAGTCTGTATTCTTAAGCAAACTGACTGAATTAGCACTTTCCAGGAATAATAATCAGATTGGCTTGCGTTTTTGGATTGCATGCTTCTCTCAATTTCAAAGCGCAGTATTTGGCTCAATAACCACAGACAAAAATGTGCATTTTGTTGGGAAATGGGTACAAAAATACATATGTTATTGAAAAATGAATACCAAAATGCATATTTTATAGACAGCTAAATACAACACACATACATATTTTATGGGGAAATTAACACAGGATATCAATATTTTATGTGAAAATGTTTACAATTTAAATTTGATTTTTGTTGCTCTGTTTTTTTAATCACAGAAAACAGGCTGTATGACTTAATGCAAGAAAAACTGGCATAAATAAACTGGTCCATATATCCCTAATTATAGGGGCAGGAATCCAATGAAGAATTGAGTTTTCCCCAACCCAAAAAATTGAGTTTCTTTCCACCAAGCAGTGCATTAAATCTCTCACTTCCCCTAATATTAACTTGGAACCATCCCACCTGATTCGTGCTGCATTTAGTTGTGCCTTTAGTAAAACAGAAAATGCTAGTGTGCTATAAAACAATGGTTAAGATTTCTTGAATAACAGAGAAACCAAAAATATTCTAGCATTTTTTTTCATTTTTTTCCCCCAAAAGGACTGGCTGAGGGCAAGAGGATAGAGTTTTGGCCCACCAGATGTTTTGCATTGCAGCATTTAAGATAATTCACCATTGGCCATGCAGGCTAGGGTTGTGTGGAGCTGAAGTTCAAAACATCTAGACACACCCATCCCATACACACTGAACTAACTCTACAACTGCCCAGATAAATCAGCCCTTCTTCATTTGAAATATTTCAAATTCGCGATGTTGTTGTGGGCCTTCAAGTCATTTCTGACTTATGGTGACCCTAGGGTGAACCTATCATGGGGGTTTCTTGGCAGAATTTGTTCAGAGTTTTGCCATTTTGATCAACTTTTGTGAGTAGAAAACCGCCGAATATAACGCTGCAGTGTCCCCGCGGTAACACAACAGTACCGGCAGGGGAGAGCATCATCCGAAAGGGATGCACTGCAGCACAGCAGCCTCGCAATGGGGACGAGGCTGCTAGCGCTGTAAAAACTCATCTGAAAAAGTCCATAAACCAACGTTAATATTCATAAGTCATCCTTTAGCAGACTGATCACCTGTGTTTGTTTTGGGCCATTTGGCATTCTGTTTCAATAATTTTCATATAAATTATCACTTTCGTAAGTGACATGTGATAGCCTGCCATGCCTCCTCATAATTTATGCTCTTTGACACAGGCATGCACGCATATCTCTCATCCCATTGTATGGGCAAGCTGTACCTAATATCTCAGCATTAGCACCTATGGCCAAAATGCATGGTATGTTTATCTTTTGCTTTGTAGCATCTGGTGCTTAGAAATGGCTCTGTGTGCCAGGAGATCCCTCAAGAGCTGAAGCCTGCTCTATATCCAAGAGTAACAGTGAGAAACCAGACTGCTCTAAGGATAAAAAGCAAGTCTTCGCTTAGGGGAGTTTTTACATGTTGCATGGAAATCTGCGCATTTAATCCATTTAATCCTGCCAGCTTCTTCTTGTGAGAGCACTGGCTGCTGCTCAGGATGGGGATCATGACACCATGGAGCTTGGAAAGTTTCTTTTCCCAAAAACATTCCATTATGTAACTCATTAAAGAATCTCTTCTTCCACAAGTCATTCACAGCTATTAACACTTTTTATTAACTTTTTAACATTATTGCTTATGTTACACCCCCTTTGGTTACTTTTTGGTTTAAAACCCTTACGATGAGAATAAAACTTTGAAATGTTTTACTGTCAAAAATAAACCCTTTATAACAACATTAGAAGGTAATTAGAAGACTTATACAGTGGTGGCACTAGCAGGGTATGGAGAGGTCGAACCACATCAGGTGACATCGTCAAAGGGAGGGGTGACACCAGCCTTAGTAACGCCACAGGACTTACACTTCCAACTCACAGTGTTGTTATGTTATTTTTGGAATGTCCTTTGGTGTGCTGTCATAACCCTGTTCTAGGTAAGTCATGGTGAATAACTACATTGTTACTTCAGAGCTTTTTGGCACCCACAGATTTATTTTGCCTTTGACACAGAAGGATTGCAATTACAGTAGGGATCAACTTTACATCTTCTGAGGTCAAGTCCCCCTCACCATCCCTGGGTGTTACTTCAGTGGCAAACAACATGCTATCCATGGCCAATGGTATGGTGGGCTGTTTGGAGCTGAAACTAGATACAATTCCAGGCTTCTCAAGGGCTTCATTTGGTACCAAGGTTGACACATGATGTTGGTGCAAAGCAACTTTATTGAGGATAATTAGATGCAGAGGAAAGCATTCACAAGCCCTGCAGCAAATGGAGAGAAGATATCCCCATACAGCTCCCAATAAAGTGGCCCCCCACACCTATCAGACCCACCTCATTGTCAAACCAGTTGTTTAGGTCATCATAGTACATGACAGATAAACAGATACAAAGCATGTAATCACAACCATCAACTTCTATAGTAAGCATCTAAACAAAGAAACTCCACATGCACAGACATAGGGCCTGTCTAAATTCCCCTCATGGAATTTGCTGGGAATCCTACCTGTCTAAATGGGTTCGCCTTCGCAGATTTTCCCATACTTTTTAAAAAACCGCAAGGGGAATGCGCATTCCTGCTCATTTGGATTATCGAAGAACAAAAAATTCAAAGAGAAGCACAAAGTTGATTGGCCAGGCAAGAGTAGGGGAGGGGCTTGCTAACAGGGCAAGCACCTGCTGCTGCCATGTTGGATTTTTGCCTTAGTGATCACTTGCTAAAGTGAAAAATCAGAACAAATATTTTCTGTTTTGCTGTCCTATAAAATTGGAAAATCAATCTATCGCAACAGCGTACCTTGGAATGTTTTTTTCTTAATGGCAGTGGTAAAGAACTAATTATGAGTAAATTACTTGTGACCACCATCAGGAGTGTGAGACTTATGGGGGCTTCCAAGGTGAGAAAAACCATTTAGACATGTTGCTGCTGCAAGATGTTAATACTACAAGGTACTTTGGAATTTTCCCCCTCGTGTAGCTGGGCCCATAGCCTTGCTTTGCCTTCTAGCAGCTCCAAGAACCAATGCAGGCAGCTAACAGCTGAGTTCATTCCCTCATATCCCTCCTAGTTAGAGTGAACACAGAGAGGAGGCATGTGAGTTTATTTATTTATTTATATTTAATTTATATGCCGCCTTTCTATCAGAAGGGCCCCAAAGTCTTCCAGTCTTCTCACAAGAAAGCTTCTCACAAGATGATCTCATGCTGATTTCTCATGGCATGGAATACAACGTGAGGACCAGCTATATTAAGTATGAAGCAACCTTTTCATGTCTTCACTTACAGGTTCCCTAACCATATTCGCAGGGGATAAGTTCCAGGACTTATTGTGTGTAAGTGAAACCACTGATAATAGCAAACTCTATTAAAATAAAGGACTTCCTGTACAAACATGCCATAGAGTCCCATTGGAGGCCCTAGCCTAGATAAGGTGCCTCTCTAGGCATTTTCCTGGCCAACTCTATGGTATGTGTCCCTATTTTGTGTCTCGTGGAAATTGAGGATATTGGTTCCACAGATATGGGGGAGGTGACCTGTACACCTGCATTTTGGGCATTCTGGTAAGGTATTGTGGTGGTCAGGACCCCCTCTGACCACATAACCCAAAAATTTGGAGGGTAAAAGATCCCCCACCCTTGGGGCAGCTGGTAACCTCCTCATCAGGGATGTGATGAATCCATGTTGGGTATTATTCTAGACTTTAAAACAGCTATCAAGGTACTGAGCAATATTTCTAACATACGTTCAGAATCTTGAATAGCTCCTTTAAAGTTCAGGCTAAAATTCCCATCAAATTCACCATCCCACTAATCTGAGAGCTGCCACCAGCTGCCCCACCACCCTGTCTTATGGCCAGAGCTTTATATGTCTCATTTTCTACCAGCCAAGACTGATATCTCCAGTGATTTCTGCAGGCAGAGCTATAAAACTCCAGGTGTCCTTCTGGTGTTCCCAACTAAGGTAGCCCCACTGAATCAATTGTTAAATTGGTGAGTCGATGACACTTAGGTAAATCCCATTAATACAGTGGGATTACCAGCAGGGTGTGCAGCTGTGAAAAATCACACCAAGAAAACCCCAAATGAAAGCTAAACAGACATATCAGTCAGTCTAAGGGGCAAAAGCTTTTCTGTCAAGTCTTGCTGCACTATTGCCAGTGAAATCCCAGCTGAAGGGATGAAAATATTGCTTGTTGTGAAGCTGAAAAAAGGCACAGCTGGAAGACGCTCACTTCTTTTATTATTAACCAGTTGGCACATACTATTTGGAGAGAGCTGTCCAGCCTCAACCCTGGGAATTTCAGTGCCCCAGGCAAATTGGTAGGGGAGAAGAAGAAAAAAGACCCGCCATGTTTTCTATCCATCTTACTTTTTCATGCCATTTTTTTTCTTTTAAGTGTCATAAGAAAGGAGTCATTTTGTCATTAAATTGCCCAGATGCTTAATTGGCTTCTCTCTTGCTACCCAGAGGCAAGAAGAAATGCATTGCTGGGTTTGGGTTTGAGCTGTCCTGAACTCTGTTTCCTACAACAGGGAGAAGGAGTTAAAAAAATAAAAATCCAGATGCACAGGTTTAACAACGAAGGCAAAAAGTTCTTGTATCTATGAGATCAAAGAATGGTTCCATTGAAAAGCAAAGCAAATAGGTTAAATCTATTGTTGTTCTTATGTGCCTTCAAATTGCTTTCTTTATTCAAGAGTGGTTTCACCATTGCCTTCCCCTAAGGCTGAGAGAGTCTGACTTTTCCAAGGTTACCCAGCAGATTCTCATGGCTGAGGGGAGATTCAGACCCTGGTCTCTCAGGTTCCTAGTTCAACACTCAAACCACTATACCACACTAGGGACTTTATCGGACTAGCCTCTAAAAACGTTCTTTTGCCGGCATAATTAAAGCCATTTTTATGCCAGCGAAAGAACATCTCCCACCACACTTACCTTTCTCTCCCAGCAAAGGCTTCCCCGGCGATAAAGAGGAAGTGAATGAAGCTCCGTTCACTTCCTCGTTCAAAATCCCATGGATTCTCACAAGACTTCATCATGCAGGAAATTCAAAAATAAAAAATAACACACATTTTTTTTTTAAAAAAAGCACATACACACACTTAAAAACTTCAAAGTAACCCAGAGAGGGTCATAAAAAGTGGATCATTTATCTGGATGTCAAGATCTCACCCGGAAGTGTTCTCAGCAGACCAGCCCCTCACACTGCACTCATGTGAGTTAAATGGTGAGAGGTTTCATACGCTGGCAGTGCCAGCACTAAAGCACCACAGGGAATCTATTGACAGCTTCAGCCGTCAATACAATAGGATGGGTTTTGGCCAGGACATAAACATGAAAGGGTGACGTTGTCTGATATGTGTGCCCTTTAGCATTTATGTGGCATTGTTATGACGCCATATTTAGTGCATCTGATAAATCCTAATTCATTAAGCCTATAGTTGCTTGGATTAGTCCTCTTATCACACACTAGCAATTGGGATGCAGAGATTACCTGTGAGTTGACAGGGATGCAAAGTGACTCTACCTGCTTTCCTTTCTCTACCCACTTTAAAAAATTATTACAACAGCTTTGCAATATAACAGAACTACAACTACAAAAGATAGGGCTTGTCTACATGATGAAAATACTCCTCATATAATTTGCAGAGAATACAATGTGTACAAATACAATTCACAGTATTTGGAGGGAGGAAGGCTAAAAACTCCACAAAATGTGCAGTAAAAGGATTTGCAGTTTTCCCTGGAGCTTCCTGGAAAATACATGTAGATGTGCCTTTCCAGATGTGTGGCTCTTTGAATTTGCACCAATGTGCATTTTTGCCCAATTGCCCTTTATGGATGCATATGCCCTCTCAATCCGAACGAATGCGAATGGATGTAAATATGTGCAGAAACATGAAGAGAAATCAACTTCACTGTGAACGTGCAAAAATATGCACCCATTCACAGTAAACCATTGCATCTAGACAAGCCCATAAAAACCAGAAAATATAGAATAACTACAAAGAGTTACCGAAAGGATATTTTTAAAAAGAATATACATGCAAGAATGCAGAAAAAAGAAGAAGAAAGAGTGAAATATCAATTTCCAACAATTTGAACTGCTGCACGACCGCTCTCAGCTGAGCTAGTCTTGTTTTGTGGAGGAGTGAAGGTGTTGTGTTTACTATTCCTGTCACATTTGTTTGGCCTTGGTACTCTTCCCCTGGACACCGATAGGAGTGTGGAGGAGTGTTATAGTTGTGTGAATCATATGAAACAGGGCATGAGATTATTCTCCTTTTGGGCAGCATGCCACACTCAAGCCCTCCCATTCTGTCACTTACTGAAGAGTGTGAAAGCATAACCAAAAATGACATCCTGTCTGTCTACCTGTGGCATGTGACTGATGGTGTGGCCATGAACACATAAAAAGAACCCTTCTTACAGACCCCCAAAATTCTGATCTAATCTAGCACTTGGTTCCTGCAGTGACCAAGCACAGGCCCATGGGAGACCCATAATAAGCAAAGCATGAGGGCAACTACCCCCTCTGGCCCACATTCTCCCAAAATGTGAGTGTATTGCCTCTGATCCTAGTGGTAGCACAGAGCTATCACAACTGTTCTGGGCTTTCTACTCCATGAACTCCCCTGTAACTGTCATGGCTGCATCTCATGGAATCCTGGGATTTGTAGTTTGATCAAAGGCAAATCAACTCATTTGAGATGTGATGTTGGACAAGAGTTCTACAGATGCTGAGGACTGCCAAAAAGACCAATAAATGGGTTCTAGAGCAAATCAAACCTGAACTCTCCCTGGAAGCCAAGATGACTAAATTGAGGCTGTTGTACTTCAGCCACTTCATGAGAAGGCATGACTCACTAGAAAAAAAATAATGCTAGGAAAGGTAGAGGGCAGTAGAACAAGAGGAAGGCCATATACTAGGTGGATAAACTCAATCAAGGAGGCCACAGCCCTGAGCCTGCAGGACCTGAGCGGAGCGGTTGAGGACAGGGGGTCTTGGAGGTGTCTCATTCACAGGTTCACCATGAGTCAAAGTTGACTTGGGCCCCACATCTTGTGGTGGCCAAATTCCATAGTGGAACAATGTGTTATGTAAAGAAGTGTTTGCTTGTTTTAATGATGCTGATGAAGCAAATTTTAAAAAACCCAAAACCATAGACCAGACCCTGAGATCTAGAAATCCTAATCGCCATCAATATGAAGGGACATCTCTGAATTCCCTGCAGAGATAGGGGCAGGAGTGGGCAGAACATGGCAGGTTGCTTACAAGACAAATAAATATAATAGCAAACTGAAGTCATCCTTATCTGGGACCTAGAGCACATCATCCTACCACAGTATTTGAGAGCTTCAGCATGTCATTATGTTTGTTTTTTCCATAAGTAATTTTCCAGGTTCAGGACAGATGGGTTTGGGGAAGCTGATCAGTATCACAATAGTTATTTACAGGCTTTGGGTTCCAAAGGCAAGAGTTTGCGCTCTTGTCTGCCAATAATTTTCCTCTCCCCCTGGAGGATTTTTTTTTAAATCAGGCATAAAAGGGGGCTCGAACAGTTGAAGAACAACAATTGACATTCAAAAATAAACCTGGCAGTTTCTATGAAAAATATCCTGTCACTTTTCACAATGCACTTATACAGTTCCAATAAGTGACAAGGTGAGATGGATTTGGTCTGGCCTGCTGCCCAAAGGATAACAACACCCCCTGCTTTGTCTGAATCACACATCAAGATGCCTCCTCCACAGTTCTATCAATGTCTTCCAGGGGAGACTATTGAGGACAGGAGAGTCTAAATGAAAAACAATAAGTGCAACAGTTTTGTTCCTCCACAAATTTATACCACCTGGATCTTGCATATGAAAACCTCGTACTCCTGGGAAGGCAGGACTAAGGTTTCCATAATGTGACAGACTTTCTGACTTTTCATTAAGAGTTCTTCTAATTCAGTCTTGATGTTATAGGCCATGGACAGGAATCATTCCAGATGTTTATGGACTGTAACTCCCAACACCAGCTATGCTGGTGAGGGCTGCTAGGAGTTATAGTCCCCAAACATCTGGCCATCTCTACTAGAGGCAATGCAATTTCATCTTTAAAATTAATTGAGCATGTATAAATGACTTTTTTGTTGTTGTTCTTTAATTGGAGAGAGTTGGTCTTCAGTATGAAAAATCCACCGGAAAGACATTGATTCATACACAGTAGGACCTCACCATTGGGAAACAAAACCATTTTGCCAAGTGGGGAGTGAAGAAGAAGAAAAAAGCAAAGAGGACTGGTAACACTCAATAGAAGGGATGTAGAGAGGAGACAAAGTCTCAGGGTGTTGAAAAAGATTATTTTATTCTAGTAATTAGCCCAATGCATTTTGGCCTAGTAATATTTCATTTTGTGGCTTTTCTTTTGTGGCTGTTGAAAGATAAAAGAAAGAAGAGGGATAAACGTCAAAAAGTATAGCAGGAGACAAGTTGCAATATCAATTTTAGGTACATATATCTTGCATAAAGATGCATGTAAACTATCTCAATTTTAAAAACCCCTAATAACCAAAATAAACTTATACAAGTATAAAATATTACTTACAGTGCAACTTTAAAACCACCTGCAGGGATTCCAAAAAGAGTGTTTCCAAAGCTTATGCCTGGCAACTGATAGTTTGAGAAGTAGGAGGCTGAGCATTACATATACTGTTCCATTTTCCTGCCTAGGTGTACCAAGGCATCCTTATCATAGCAATTTTACAGCAGAACGGAGAGTAAGGCAATATGTGAAAACCCAAGTTTTATAGTAGATGGATGTACTCTAGGTCCACATGCACACCATGCGGGACTAAAGTGTCAAGTCTCAATATCCAATCCATTTCTTTTTAAAGCAGGGCCCTCTCATTCTGGGGGGGGGAGGGGGAGTTTCTCAAGCACCCAAAAGCACAGATCCTTAGAGGAGTGATCATGTTCCAGAAAGTGATCAACCAAAGTGACATCTGATCTTCTGTTCCTAATATAGCTAAGATGTTCCTTTATACAGGTTGTTTAAGGCTCTAGATGTTTTTCCCATATACTGTATAATTTGTTTCAGGGACACCTGGTGGCATAAACATCATATGGAGTGCTACAAGCTGAAAATTGTTTTAGGGAGCATGTTCCCCCCCCCATTATGATTCACAAACTCTGTTACCTTAGAATCATAGAGTTGGAAGAGACCTCTAGGGCCATCCAGTCCAACACCCTGCCATGCAGGAATACATAATCAAATCATTCCTGACAGGCCATCCAGCCTCTGTTTAAAAACCTCCAAAGAAGGAGACTCCACCACACTGCCAAAAAGCTCTTACTGGCAGGATGTTCTTCCTAATGTTTAGGTGGAATCTCTTTTCCTGCAGTTTGAACCCATTGCTCCATGTCCTAGTCTCTGGAGCAGCAGAAAACAAGCTTGCTCCATCCTTAGTATGACATCCCTTCAAATACTTAAACATGGCTATCATGTCCCCTCGAAACCTTCTCTTCTCCAGACTAAACATGCCCAGCTCCCTAAGCCACTCCTCATAGGGCATAATGGCTTCCAGCCATCTCACCATCTTGGTCACCCTCCTCTGGACACATTCCAGCTTCTCAGTATCCTTCCTGAATTGTGGTGCCCAGAACTAGACACAGTATTTGAGGTGACATCTGAATAGAGTGGCACCATTATTTCCCTTGATCTAGACACTAAAATCCTATTAATGCAGCCTAGAAACGCATTGGCTTTTTTAGCTGCTGCATCATATTGCTGACTCATGTTCAGCTTGTGGTCCACTAAGACTCCTAGATCCCTTTTGCATGTACTGCCATCAAGTCAGGTGTCACCCGTCCTATATCTGTGCATTTCATTTTTTCTGCCCAAGTGTAATATCCTACATTTCTCCATGCTGAAATTCATTTTGTTAGTATTGGCCCAGCTTTCTAATCTATTAAGATCATTTTGGATTCTGATCCTGTCCTCTGGAGTATTAGTGACCCCTCCTAATTTGGTGTCATCTGCAAATTTGATCAGCATACCTTCTGTTCCCTCATCCGATAAGCACCATGTCCACATGGGTGATGGCCTCTCAGAGCTGTTGCTGATGGTAGAAAGTTTGGGATGGGCATGTTGATGTGTTCTGAAGTCACTTCTTATTAATATGTCATGAATGCTATGAGTTCTCTTGAAAGAAATAAGAGGCTTTTTCTGGTACCCATGAATGTCCCACAAGATGTGCCAATATTTCCTGATACTATTCTGTAATTTTTGAGCTATACTACCATAAGTCAAACTGCAGTATATTCTGGAATTAGTTTTTCTTTCTTGTTTTTTTAAAAGATCAAGGCATGTTATTTGTGCAGCCCTGTTGAAACTGTTGTTAATGACAGGCTCTGGATAACCCCTGTCCTGTAGCTGGCAGCTAAGTGACCTTAATTAATCTAAAAAGTCTTCTTCCCTTGTACAGTTTCTTTTAATTATCAAGAACTGACTATATGGTAGATTGTTACTCAAAAATTTTGGGTGTGAATGATCAAACCTTAGATAAGTATTTTGGTCAATAGTGGGGCTTTTTTTTCCCCAAAGAGAGGAGCATAGTTTTGTTCCTTCTTTCCTAATAGTGATGTCCCCAAAATGGATCTCATTAGAGTGATAGTGAGTATCAAACTGAATGCTATTATTTATAAAATCTTTCAAAACCTCTTGACTTCCTGTCCAGATAGGGAACACCATCGATAAATCTATACTAGCTCCCTATATACCTTTTTAAAGGGCTGGTGGGGGAAATAATCTCTCTCTCAGAACTTTCCATATACTGTATAGGTTGGCTGCTTTGGGAGCCATGGCTACCCATTTCATTGGCCAATACAAGTTATTATTAAATTGGAAGAAATTTTTGTATAAAGCCAATTCAGCCAATGTGTTCAAAAATTATGTGGGAGGATATCTATTGGTTCTCCTTTCTAATGTCTGTGTAATTGTATGTAAGCCCCGATCTTGTGGCATATTTGTATATAACAGTAGGACCCCCGTATCCTCTGGGGATTGGTTCTGGGCGGGGCGTAGATACCAAAAACCATGGATAATAGTGAACGCCATTGAAAATAATGGGACTTCTGGTTTAAAATACCATAGAGTTGCCTTGGAGGACCTAGAAAATGGCTAGAGAGGACACATTTTCTAGGAAGACTCTACAGTAGGTGTGCTGTTTTGTGTCCCGTGGATAATGAATCAGTGGATACAGGGGTTCTACTGTAATGATCTGATATCCATGGTTGCCAGAATGTCCTGTTCTTTTATGACAAAGGAGTCTAATTGTTTTAATGAAATCCATAGAGTCATCTACATAAGATGGAATTAGAGTTACAAAGGTTTTTTTTTAAAAAAATGATCAACAAATTTGGAAAGAGGTTCCAACACAGAATTGCTGCCTGGAACAATCAGGTGCCAGGTATAAGCTTTGAAAACACTCCTTTTGGAATCCCAGTAGATGGTTTTAAAGTTGCACTGTAGGTAATATTTTGTATTTGTGCAGTGGGTCCTCAGAATCTGCTGGGCTTTGGTTCCTGGATCCCCCATGGATACCAAAATTCATGGATGTTCAAGCTCCATTATATACCATGGCATAGTAAAATGGTGTCCCCTATATAAAATGGTAAACAGCAAAGTTTGCTTTTTAGAATCTTTATATATATATATATATATATATATATATATATTCAAGCTGTGGTTGATTGAATCCATGGATAAAGAAATTGTAGATATAGAGGGCTGACTATATAAGTTTATTTTGGTTAATAGGCATTTTTAAAATAGAAACATTTTAGGTGCATTTTAATGCAGGATATACCGGTATATGCCTAAAATTGATGTTGTAGATTGTAACTTGTTATAATTTGTGTTGTTTATGTCCTGTCCATTTTCTGTTTGTTATCTTTTAACAGCCCCTGAAGAAAGCCATGAAATATTACTAGGCCAAACAAAAAAATTGTGCTAATTACTAGAATAAAATCATCTTTTTCAACAACCTGAGACTGTGTCTCTTTTTTACACCCTCAAGTGTGGAGTGACCAAGTGACTTTTCCCAATCAATGCATTTTTAAAAACTGCATGCTGCTTTCCAGTCTTGTGAATGGTTCTATGAATGTTTAGACCTTACGCTTACCCACGTGGAGAAGACACACTTTTCCTTCTTATTAATAAAGTTTGAATAAAAGTTTCTTGCAATTGACAAGACATGTCAAAGCATTTAAAAGGCCTCAGTGCACATGAAGGTCTGATAGGAGCTTCTTGAAATGATCAGCAGAAGAGTGAGACAAACCTGATTTTACCATAGACTCCCATGCACTCACTATAAGGAGATAGGAAATGATCTCCCCCTTGTGGCTGCCATGGGATCAACAAGCTCTTCCACTCAACTTGAAACCTTCCAGACAAATGGCCATTGCTTAGGCTTGAACTGAAAACAAGTACAGTGAAAACTGATAAGTTGATAATACCCACTTCTATTTCTCTATTACGAATGAATTAGGAGATGCCATTCATGACTTCAGTTGGTGCTGGAACATAGGCATGAGCTGGCGGAAGGCCAGTAAGCTGAAGCGGAAGCCCAATAAGACAGAGGGGCTGTGTGGATGAGGGTCCCCAGATCTGGGAACTGCCTGGAAGATTGTCTTCAGCTTCATAAACCCATTAGACCTCCATTAGACCTCTACAGTTTTCAGCAGAGGCCTTCCTGTCTATGCCAAGTCTCACAGAGTCCTACATTTTTAAATGGGGGTGGGGGTCAAAAGGGATGCACAAAACGGAGTGATCTTAGAGGGAGAAAGCAACATTTTTCTTTTCTTTTCTTTTCTACATATGTATAAACTTTTTCCACAACTGAAATTTCAATTGCTGTTGTGTCCTATGCTAAATCCCTTCCAGTTCCCCTCCACCAAAGCAACCCATTTCAGATTTCTCATACTAAGAACAAAGCACTGTGTTCACCTTTCCCTCATTCTTTAACAGATGACTTGCTGCTCTGATAAGACAGTTTCTCATTTTGCCTGTCTAACAGGATATTGCTTTTTCTGTTCTCAAACCAATTCCCTCGTGGCCTGCAAGAAGATATATCAATATTTTAAATGGGGGAGGGAGTAGTTTATGGCTGATGCCCATGATTGTGACTATCTGCCATCCTACAGTGTTTTTGAGAAGAGGGAATAATAGAAGCAGGATGTTTTTTCTCCCACTTAGATTAATTTCAAGATGTAGATGGCAGGAATACTCACGGCTGAATTGCTTCCATGGATTTGGAACATCCATGGAATAAATCTCCACAAGTCTGATTTGTGCCCAGAGTTTAGTATGCTACATTTTGGACAAAGTCTTTGACTTTAGTCAAATTGGTGGGAAAGAAAACTCATTCTTTGGGAGCTGTTAGAATGCAATGGTTTGTTACTCTCTGTTCCAAAGCACAGATGCTTTGCTTCAGTGCATACAAGTTATTACCACAGCTTCCAAGTGTTTCTAAGAAAGAAAGAAGTAACTGCATGTTCAGCAAAATCTCACTGTTCCAGAACTTGGTGGTAAGTAGTTACAAATGAAACAGAATTACAAATAATTAACTCCTTTCCTCAGTAACAAAGATTTAACTATATTACATTACAAATGTAACTTAATTAGAATGTTAGTCTAATTAATTTTACAGTATTCAAAGAACCAGTTACCGTAGTTAGTTTTAGCATCAAAACTCATAAAGGAATCCAGTAGTACCTTTGGGACTAATTGGGAGGAAGAAATGAAGTGGCCTCAGTCCATTTCATTAGATGCATCCATTTCACAGTGTTGTTGCTGTGTGCCTTCAAGTCATTTCTGACTGTGGCAACCCTAAGGTTATCCTATCATGGGGTTTTCTTGGCAAGATTTGTTCAGAGGGAGTTTGCCTTTGCCTTATTCAGAGACTGAGAGAGTATGACTTGTCTAAGGCCACCCAGTGGATTTCCATGACTGAGCAGGGATTTGAACCCTGTTCTCCAAAGTTGTAGTCAAACATCCAAACCACTACACCACCCTGATTCTCTGTTTGCAGTGTTGCTATAATATTTTTGCTACCTATGTAGCTTCAGGTGTGTGGCCTCAGTAAATGATGGGGGAAGACTATCACATATTTTAAGTGCTGGTTCATGTTGTTGCCTCAGACCTCATGCTTGGTTGTGGGTGTTGAAGTGATGGATGGGAGGAGAATATGTTTTGTACCACTGGTACCACTGACTTGTGGCATTCAATTTTTCTCAGAAAGTAGCTATAAGAGTTACCTGTTAGAAAATGGAAAGTAAAGAGATACTTGAAAGAACTGTAACTATCATGGCAACTATTTGGGGGCACAAGAAATTATAATGGTAAGCACAGTGACTTTAAAAGCAGCTTTTTAAGCTCTATGCTAGTGGTTCTTGACCTGTGGTCCACGGTCCCCCAGGAAGCTGCAATGTTCTCACAGGGGGTCCATGAAGGCTTGAAGGCTGCTTAGCCCACCTCCTCCCTTCAGTGGAGTGGTCACATGACAGGAGCCAAGGCAAAGGCTGGCTGGCTTGGCCTGCACATTGCTGTTCAATCCACTCTAGCCACAGACTTGCAGGAAGAATCAGGAGAAACTATTCCAGAACACGGCCTAACAGCCCGGAAAAAAACCAAGGAAAATCTATGGATGCCGGCCGTGAAAGCCTTCGACTTCTCAATCAAGAGAAAAGTATTCCCTCCCACTCCAATGCCTCTGAGGGAGGTTTAATGGCTGGTGTAATTGTGTTGTTGTTGTTTTAAATCTTGAGTTAAGTCTTGAGGGTCTGCAGGAACAAAAGATATTTAGTGGGGTCCCTGGTAAAGAAAAGGTTAAGGGCCACTGCTCTATGCTGTTCAAGAAGGATTCCATCATGAAGTATGTTAAGGAAAAAACACATACCGTAGTAGACTACGGTGTCTGTTAATATGAATGCTGTATATATGAATGTTGCACATTAAAAGTACACTAACAATCAGGAAGAGGCCTTGGTTAGACCTCCCTTTCTAATATTTAGGGAATTTTCAATCAATAATTAAAATGGTCATGTCCCTGAAAAGCATTCCTGACTACCAGTCTTGGTTGATCTTAATGCCTCATGAGCCAGTGATAATACCTTGTTCTCTCGTATTAGTGCGTACATGTGTGTGCTTTGGAAGGCAAATCAAAGTGATGAATTATTATATTTATAAAATAATAACTGAGCTGTCATTATATTATGTATTCATTTATTATTCTTACTCTTCTAATTTCTCATTTTGTTAAAATGTGTTTACTGAATGAACGATTTAAAGAATGGGTGAATGGATGAATTAACCTGTTTCCAATCTGAATTGCATTTTTTGTTCTGCCACATTTCTCCATTCATCTGTGTTTATTCTTTCTGTATTGAGCAAACAACATTAATTCATAAATATGTATTTTAAGGTGGTCTTCTCTCAAAATATGAGTTTCTGCCTACATTCTGATACCCTTTTTGAATTGAGAACAGCATCAAAACATTTGGGATGTGCCAAGGCCAGCAGATAACTAAGCTCCAGTCTAAAAATTAGTCAAAGAAGTGCCAGTCAGATTAGTTTATAACACTACCCACCAAGATATCTGCATAGAATTCCTCAAGCATTCCTAATTGAGTGGTAATTGTTAAATGAATTCTTATTGTCTTCATTTGAATGCATTGAGGTTATAACTGTTATTGGTTGTTGTTGTTGTTGTTTAAAAAAATCTTGTTTAGCTTAGTTTGTAGTGCTGAATGCATCTGTACTGTGGAAAAGCAACATGTGAATACACTGAATGGATGGAGGGATGCCATAATATGATCATAGGGTTGTTGTAGCCCAGTTTTCTCTAACCTGAAGACCTTCAGATATTTTGAACTATGTTTCCCATCAGCCTCTGCTAGCATGACTGGTGTCCAAGAATGATGGGAACTATAGTCCCAAATGCCTGGTGGATACCCATTACACCCAATTTCTAACTGCAAAGGAATAGCCACTGATCTGATTGTGAACTGCCCTGTGTGTTTCCAGACCTGGGAAACGCTGAGCCACAGTGACGTAGGTGTTGGGATAAGGTCACTGAAAAAGTCACATAACAAGACACAAAATTTCAGTTTACTAAATTTGGAGAAACACACTTTCTAGTGTCAAAATGTAATTCTGCACACTTTCTTGCCCAAGGAAATTTAGACTTCTCACAGCACAACTGTTACTCTTAGGGCTGGTTTACACAGCAGATTTATTGCGGCAACTTGCGCTTTAATTCTTTTCCGCATCTGTGCCAGTCAGTTTTTTTTTCTAATTATGCTGCCTTTTCGTTCAGACTTGAAAAAGTGTGTGGGGGGGGTGGCCTCCCAAGCAGACAAAGGCTGTATGGGGAAGGACATAGACCCTCCTTTGAAGCCTTGCATTTCTGAGCTAAAGACTCACAGACTGCCAAAATAGCAGGGGGGAAGATCAAAGAAGTGGCTCTGTCTCTCTAAATCTACCTGTAAATGAACTCTCTCTCTGAAGCAGAGGGACAGTAATCTCTCTGCTGAAAGACCTTGCTGCCATGCCGTGGATCCTAAGGTGAACCTATCACAAGTTTTTCCAGCACGATTTGTTTAGTCAGGGTTCACAGACTTGCAAAATAGCAGAGGATTTTTGACTCTCCCTCCCTCAGTCCCCCCCTCTCTCTCCCTCTCCCAAGCAGAGCTGACAGATGGGAACTTTATGACTGAAAGGTCTTGGAAATCCTTTTTCTTGGCAGACCTTCTGCAAAATAGCAGAGAGGATTTTTCAAAGTTTCCTGATGCTACTGAATGCAGTCCCTCTCTTTTAAGCCCGCCCCTTACATCATAGCAACCAATCACAGTAAAGATCTGCGGCAGCCCTTAACGGAATGGTAGTTTACACTGCCAATAAAGCGCTACATTGCAAATATACTGGCAAAAGTAGCGACATCCCCTGGCACGCTATATTTGGGTGTTTTACCTTCCCCCCTTCTGAATGAGGTGATGCTGTGCTGCGATCCGTGGGAACTATGAGCTATCTTAGCAGTATATTTAGAGGAATATTTGCCCGTGTAAACGACCCCTTAGAAAACCAGTAGGGATACAGTGTTCTGAGCTACCACAATTAGAACTGGAAATCTTTGGCTCTGTGTGCAGCAATCCTCCCATCGGAACCACAGTCTGGAGCAACTTTTAGGTCAGTAAAACTTTTTCTGACTCTGGTGGGCATCTGAACAGGAAGGGCTATAAAGCCTTTCTGTTTGGCTGTGACTTTGCCTAGGCAAGGATTGTCTTACCTGGCTGTGGCAGATTTTAGTGTATTTACTGCTAGTGCTCAGTGATGGCTGAAGACTTCTTTGCACAAGTCCTATCTTGTGTGTAATTCTTCAGTAATTTCTCCGCAAACGAAGCAATGTGTAATTTTGGTTATTTTCTTCTTGCTGTTACATAGTTTTTTTAAAACTGCAGTTTTTGAATACTATTCACAGTTTGGGAATTACTCTGCACAAAATTTGCACTTTTTTGACAAAAAACCACATTTTTTTGCACAGAAATACTATTTTCCATGCAGAAAATGCTGTTTTCTATGCAGAAAATGCTGTAGTTCAGAATGTATCCCATGAAGAATTCACATGTGGCCTTTTGTTTTTGTTTTTGTTTTGGCACAGGAACAGTGTTTTCTGTGCAGGAATGTGTTTCCTGCATAAAAAAATGCTGTTCCCTTTACAAATAAATAAATAAACTACAGATTTTCACAGAATAAGGAGATTTTCACACGCGTAAAATACCCCCTGAAGAAATCGGGACAGAAATATTTCTGTCCCGGAAGCAGCGCTGCAGTTCGCACGCCCAGTCCCCTCTCCCGATATGCTGTTGTCGTCATGCTGGGTTATTTCTTCCCTCTTCCGGAATATTTTACTAACGGGAGTTCGCCGTTAATAAAATATTCTGGAAGAGGGAAGAAATAACCCAGCGTGACGACGACGGCGTATCGGGAGAGGGGACTGGGCGTGCAAACTGCAGCGCTGCTTCCGGGACAGAAATATTTCTGTCCCGATTTCTTCGGGGGGGGGGATATTTTAGGCGTGTGAAAATCTCCTATGTCTCGAATTGTTAAGGTTTTAATCACTCCAAGATTCTCCTTGTCAAGGTTTCCTGACATTTTAGAAGCACTTTTTAAAAATGATCTTTGGAATATTTTTGAAGATTCCTTCCATCCATCCCTTATCATTGCTCTTGATTCCCACTATCCTGATTTCTCTCTGACTGCTGCAGCCCTGACACTTAGGGCGAGCTCTGGGACAGCCCTAAGAAATCATCATCCATCATCACAACTACTAGCATTAGGCAGATCTGGGCTGCCATGAAATCCTTAGGCTGTCTCAATCCTTAGTTAACCAAGGGCTCCTTCTGAGGAGGCAAATGTGCCAGGAGTCATTTGTTGATGTAGTTCTTTTTTTAAAAAAAATATCCAAATTATGTTTGTGTTGACCCAGACTATTTTCTAGCCGTTCCTAGCACCAGCTGCAACATTTTACTGTATTCCCAACCACAAGTTTTTTTAAAAAAAATCTGAGACATATTGGAACATGTTTTCTTCTCTGCTCCTCCTTTCTTTTTTTCCCTTCTTCATTCCTTTCTGTCTGTTTAGTTATAGCGCTATAGTACAGCAGTGAAAAGGCACTTTTGTATTATAACACTATAATTTTTTTAAAAACACAATAAAAAATAAAGGAGGAAAATTGCACTTCAAGCCGTGCTCCTCTTAAAAAAAAAAACGTCTAGAAAAGCCCTAGTGCAGATCCACTACACATATATGTGTATACACATGCATATATGTGTATACACATATACACATATCCTAGTGCAGCCGCTACAAACATCAACCCCGCCCCCCCAAAGATTAGAATGTTGGATGTGGAGGTGATAAAAACCAGCAAACCCAAGAAAACCTGGAGGAGCTATATCATGGGAACTTATGCTTTTTTAGAAAATCTGACAGAGCCCTAAGTGATAGCAGGACTTGTAGCAGCAGCAGCAGCATGTTTGCTGCTAGGAAGTGGGATGTGTCTTTGTCAGCTTTTCTGCATCATGGGCCAGAGTAACCTGTGTACCTTTGGGTATTAGGGACTTTGACACTGTTACCTACCCTGACAGCCCCCATCTTGGAATATCACATAATTGGCAATATTTAATAATTTGGCTTGATGTAGCCTTCCACGTGGCTAGCAAGTAACCAGGGACCCCCAGATACCAAGGCTGGAGTCACATATAACCAAGGGAAGGACCTTTAGAAATTCCCCAAATAAGTAATACTCAGGTCAGAGTTAACACCTGGAGATGAGTCATCTACTAATCTAGTCAAAGATAGCAGAGTCCTTGATGCTTGCAAAATGAGTTTTTCCTCTTTCCTTCCTCTCCAACAATAGACCTTGCCTACTCCTATTCAATTTCAAATACATCGCCCATTAATGTTCATTAACTGTTCAGGGGAACCCTTTGTTTAGTCCTGGGAAACTCCAAGACACATTGTATTCCACTCTAAATCCCATTCCTTCAGGGGAATTACTACATATAAATATCACCCTAAAACATCACCAAAATGTCCACAGTTCGTCTGCCTACATCTATGCTGCTGGTTTGCTGGGAGACCCTCAGAATGCATCTCTGAGAATCTTCTGCTGCATAAATTTCTATTCCTCTGATAGGTATTGTATCACCCAAGAACCCTTTACTCTATTCCTCTGTCCAAATACTTCCTACTATCTTTGATAGCTTTGTGTGATTACTTGAAGCCTGAGTATTTATGAGAGTGCTGTTAAAGATTAATTTCCAATAAAGATAATTTAATTGTACATTTTGGCTTAGAGTCTCCTCCATTACTACTGGTATACATAGGTCAAAAGATCCTGTGGTTACCTGGCCTCTTGTTGCCATTTTGAGCTAATTATATATTCCCTTATTAATATTTTGACACTAGTGAGTTCCTTGCAGACTCCCCCACGCAATTCGGGTAACAACACAGTTAAGTAAGTGGTGCCAAGTACTGCTCTACTTCAGGCAGCAAAATGTATTGGATCACCCTTGCAAAAGTGGGTGAGTTTTGGGAACACTATATAAGGTATGTCCCATACACTGCTTTTGGGAAAGATCAGAGCTTAGTCCTTTTTTTTTTTCAAATGGAATTTGTTCTGTTACTCATCATATTAGCAGTCTCAATTGCTCATTATGATGATGGCAAAAAGGAACTTACTATGTTAATCACTGCTCTGTTCATTACTTTCCCATTACTTTCTGTTACTTTTTTTATGATTAGGATTGATAAGAGGGTAAAATAAATCCTGAAAATCTCTTGTCAAAATGGTTCTTCACATGCACTTAAAAGTAACTCTTGAAAATAACTAGAAAGTGACACCAGTAAAGCAGCTTTGCTTTGAAAAATGAAACATGGGCTGTTGCTATACAGCAGAAATAATGCAGTTTGACACTGCTTTAACTTCCATGGCTCAACGCTACAGAATTCTGGGATTTGTAGTTTTGTGAGATATTTAGCCTTCTCTGTCAGAGAGCTCTGGTGCCACAACAAACTACAAATCTCAGGATTCCATAGGATGGAGCCATGATCGTTAAAACGGTATCAAACTACATTATTTGTGCAATGTGGCAGCAGCCTTTGTTATATCCTTGATACCTTCAAAAGTAACTAGTTACAGATAACAACTTTCTTCTAATTCCTTATGAACAAGTTCTGGGAAAGACTAGTAAAAATAATTAGGAATCTCCTTTTAGTTGCCATAGGTAGGGATGCTGGCAAAATCTGCCATGAAATCTGCTGCTGCCAGATTCTCCCTCTTCTGAAGGAGTGGGGGCATCCTCACGAAGTCAGACTCCTTTGTCTCAGTGGAATCTGTGGCCAGGTGGGAAGGACCCATTGCCCTTGAAATCCACAGAGGGATTTACATACAAGTATGTAGAAAATAGTGTGTTACTTTTGAAAGTGATGAATGATGGTGACAGAGAGTAGGGAGAAAAAGTACTTTTTTGCTTATACAAAAGCATATAAATATATTCATATTACCACACCTTGTAGGAAAAAAACATGTTACGCAGTGTATTATTTTCCATCCAAAATCTGATAGAGTGGGGAAGAAAATCCAGAAGGAGCATTTGGTGACTCACCAGAGCAGATGAAAGCACTTGACCTGCTGAAACACTGTGGGCCAGATTATGTTTTATTCGTACATCTCTGCTACTACTATTACTACTTTGTTGTTGACTTCATGTTGACTCCAACTTATGGTGGGCCCTTTCTTGGAGTTTTCTTGGCAAGATTTGTTCAGAGGCGGTTGCCTTTGCCTTCCTCTGAGGCTGAGAGAGTGTGAACTGCCCAAGGTCACCCAGCCAGTGTCTATGGCTGAGCAGGAATTTGAACCCTGGTCTCCCAGAGCCCTAGTCCAAACCATTATACTATGTTGGCTCTCACTATTACAGGTAATATTACTACTACTGTTGGCTCTTACTACTTGACTACTAGTAGTAACAGCAGTAGCATCGCTCTTCCTCTTCCCCTTTTGGCTGCTGTGCTGAATATAAAAATCAGAGCACATCTCTTTGCAGCCTCCCTTAAGGCTACTAATTAGCTCCGGAAACTAGGGGCTGCTCTGTAACTCTAGTCCAGGCATCCATGCAGCAATCACGCACAGGAGGAGAAGTCCTTCAATGCTGTCCCCCTTCCGTGCAGCCATCTGCTGCTCTGCTACACTCTCATCTGTGTGTGTGTGTGTTTCCCTGCTGCCTGAAAGGCTCATGAATACTGTGCCTGTTTTTGTTTTTTTTAAAATGAGGTTTAATTTTTGACAGGAAAAACAAGCTTGTGATGTGATGGATGAAAAAAAATCCCTTGAAACCCTCTGCCATCGTGAACTTTCATGAGGTGTCTGTCATTGGGTGTGTTCACTATCCTGAGATGCTGCCATTTCTATTCCACTTGTTTTATTTGCTTTCCATTTTCTGCTTCACTCCAACATCATGCCAGCCAATCAGAGATCGTGTAGTGGACAAGACGATGCCAATGCCATATAGCCATTTAGATTTAGAGATGTGGTGATGACCTCAAGTAAAGGCAAAGTTAGACACCCTCTCCACTGCACTTGCTCCAACTGGAGGGACAAGGAAACATAGCCCCACTGGCAAAAGAATCAAGTCAGCACTTTCTGATAAGATTTTTTTTGCCTCCTCCAGCTCTCATCGCATGTAGTTATGCATGACTAATTGGGTGTCATGTACTTGCATTCCCAGATGCAGCAACCAGCAGTTTCAGAGTTAAACAGAAAATTTCATTGGCACAGTAATCTAAAATTCTATCATACAAGGTTGTTGCTCAGAACTGAAACTTAGAAAGCAGATAGTATACTAAAGGCATATGATAATCTATGAAATCTGGGAGGCTTCAATACTATTGGTTACCCATCATCCATAGACCCCCCTTCTTCTGATGTCAGCATTCATCCCATTTTCCCCAAGCTGACTGTGCAGCTGCCAGCTTATCTCTCCATTCTCATTACCAACCATTATACTTCCCTTTCCATAGTCAGCACAGAACATGTGTGAACAAGCACAAAGAAATGAAAACACTATTAACAGCAAGGTTACCAAAAAAACCCCAACAACATAGATTTTCCTTGGTTTTTTTCTGGGCTGTGAGGCTGTGTTCTTGAATAGTTTCTTTCTGACGTTTCGCCTGCATTTGTGGCTGGCATCCTCAGAGAATGGTTGGGTAGGAGTGTGTGTGGAGTTTATATATTATGAACCCCTATTGGGGAGTATATGTAAATTTGTGTAATTGAATGGTTAGTTTCACTTACAAAGGAATTCTACCCAAATTTCTACACAATTCTACACAATTCTACACAAATTTACATATACTCCCCAATAGGGGTTCATAATATATAAACTCCACACACGCACCTACCCAACCATTCTCTGAAGATGCCAGCCACAGATGCAGGCGAAACGTCAGAAAGAAACTATTCCAGAACATGGCCTCACAGCCCGGAAAAAAAAACCAAGGAAAATTTATGGATGCCGGCCGTGAAAGCCTTCGACTTCACATTACAAAAAACACTCAAATTGGCAGGAAAAGGTCATGTTTGGGACCAATCCTGACATTGGGGCAGAATGTGGCTCCGTATGCTTATTCAGGTGTATTTCCAAATGTGCATTCCACTGATGGCCATATTGCATGGAAAAATGATATCCAGATTTGAGTCCAGAAAAGAGCTTAGAAAAAGTTACTTCTTTGGAGTATAGGGTTACTAAACTTAGGCTTCCAGGCTAGAATCATCCAGTGCATGTCATTGCACTTTCCATTATGTGTACTAGAAGTGCAACAATGCTTAGCACTGAAAAGTCAAGAATGCCTCAGAGAGGGCAGTAGTAATAGGGTTAGATTGCATGAGTGAACCAAAGTGTCTGCCTTTCTTGCCTCTCTATCCTGACCCTTCTGTGATGGAAACTGATAGTCTCAGGGATGTTTTTCCACCTCTTCTCTTCCTACCAGTTCTCTTTCAGCTCCTCTCTAGAATGAAGCTAGATTAGAAATTGAGTAACTTTCCTGTCTTAGAATGGAGTTCCTACAGTAAAGGCTTTAGTTTATTTCTCCAAGCCATTGATGTCTTTGCCCCTTAATGACTGTTTCAAAGGGCTTCAGATGCTCTCTAGCAATGTGCACATTCAGAAGTACCTCTGAATCCACATCTCAATTCTGTATAATCAACAATGCAGGACTGGATTTAAGGGAAGACTGGAGGAGCCTACACTCCACTCAGCAACAGAGACATATTACTCTGGGGTTGTCTAAATGGTCAAAATACCCCTCATGGAATTTGCTGGGAATCCTACGTGTCTAAATGGGATCCCATACCAATCCACAGTATTCGGAAGGAGGGGGCCCAAAACAGCAAAAACAATGCAGGAAAAGCCTTCATGGCTTTTCCTGTAGTTTTTTTTTTTTTTTTAAAGCAAGGGGGTGCGCATTCCTGGTTGTTGGGACAAGCGATTCACTTTGAATCACTTCCGCATAGGAGAGGAAGCACAAAGCTGATTGGCCAGACAAGCGGGGGAGGCAGGGCTTGCTAACAGGGCAAGTGCTCGCTGCCGCCATGTTGAATTTTCACCTTAGTGAGCAATTGCTAAGGTGATACATTTTTTTTTGCTTTCCTGTTAATTCAAAAAAAATCACTCAATCACTCCAGCACACCTTAGAATATGGATTTAAAAAAAAAAAATTCTGCAGCAGCAACAAACCAACACAAGTAAATCACTTGTGGCTGCCATCTGGCATGCAAAGCTTCTGGGGGCTTCTGGGGCCAAAAACATCATTAAGATATGTCACTGCTGCTGCAAAATGCCATTACTACAAGGTACTGCATCCCCCCCCCTTGTATACATGGGCCCACTGTTTCCCCAACACATGGCCCATTGCAGTTTTATACCCTTTCAAAAAGTTAGGGACTTAAAATTTCCAGAGTGAATGTCCCGCTTCAACTTGGTACTGTTCCTTCCATCACTCACAGAACTACCGGTATTTCTTACAGGGGCCAACCCAAGACATTTTGCTGCCTGAGGCAAAACAACAGAATACTTGCTCTCTCCCCAAGTCAAGAAGAGTACAAAAAGCCAGCCATGTGACTTTGGCCCATGAGGCATAAAACCCCAGGCAATATCAGAAAGATACATGTAAATAAAAGAACTATTAATTCACTGCCCTTTCATGATACCTCAGGCTTCCTGCCTGACTCTATCTAAAGGTAGCCCCCCCCCCGCCCTGATTTCCCCCCCATAACCTGGCCTTTCAGTACAAAGCCTTTCCCTCATTTCTTTCTCCCCACCCATCCCCAACACACACAGAAAATGGATTACAGACACTGTAAATCAAGTAGCAGTAACCCCTGATGATTACCATTTCATTCATTTAGAAAGGCAACATAAAGTACAGTCGGACCCCCTTATCTGCTGTTTCATTATCCACTGATTCAATTATCCACAGTTTCAGTTTCAGCACAGCTGCCATAGAGTCTTCCTAGAAAATGTGTCCTCTCTAGCTATTTTCTAGGTCATCCAAGGCTACTCTATGGTATTTTAAACTGGAAGTCCCATTATTTTCAATAGCATTAACTATTATCCACAGATTTCATTATCCACGGTGGGGCCCGGAACCAATAACCTGTGGATAGAGGGTCCTCCTGTATGTAGAGGTAGGAAAGTGTTAAACCTGATCTTTCCTGTCTTCAACTCACCTGATGATTGACAGAAACAGAAAAGATGTTGAGTGCCTGATCTTCCTTGGCCCAGGAAAGCAATTGTTCCCACCACCCAACGTTTCTTTTTCTGGTTTTCTAAAACTGTTGCTGGATTCTGTGTCATGTTGTGAAAGCTGCTGTCATTTCAGTGGTCCCTGGCAGTATTTCAGTTCCACGGAGCCTGGGAAAGTTTCTTTTATGACTACATCCTGCAGAATTCCCAGCCAGCCTGGCTTCTGGGGATCTCTGGCATTTTGTTAATCAGTCCAAGCTTCTTTAGAGATCTCGCTTGTTTACTCAGAAGAGTTATGTTCTCCTATCCTGATGGTATCAGCTTTGCTCACTCTTGCAAAGTGAGACAAGTCTCTGAAAGCAGTAGTGCCAGCAGCAAACTCTGACCTTTCTTCCCATCAATATTCATTGGCTGGCATGCTTGTACTGGTGCACTATGCTTTCTAATCCTTCAGCAACATCCCTTGTCTGTAAAATACAGGTCTCTACTCAGGGATGCTCTGTCACCTGGAAGAGACGGGAGCTGCTGGAGGAAGTTGTTACAGAGAGAGAGAGAGAGAGAGAGAGAGAGAGAGACTAAGGAGATTTTCAGACACGGAAAAATCGTCCCTTGCCGCGCGAGCAGCCTCCCGAAACTGCTGCGCGGCAAGGGTATTTTTCGGACGACGCTGTGCCTCTTGCGAAGCCGTCCGTGTCACTTCCGTGAAGCTTGGGACGGCTCCGCGCCATATTTCAAGCACGGGCAGCCTCCGTGATTGAAATATGACGCGGAGCCGTCCCAAGCTTCACGGAAGTGACACGGACGGCTTCGCAAGAGGCACAGCGTCGTCCGAAAAATACCCTTGCCGCGCAGCAGTTTCGGGAGGCTGCTCGCGCAGCAAGGGACGATTTTTCCGTGTCTGAAAATCTCCTAATAATTTTCCTCTTCTCAAAGAGGGAAATCTCACTCCCATCACAGTGTGCCTAGAGCATCCCTGTCACAGATTTAGAGAAGCAGCCATTAGCTTTTCCTTTCCTCACTAAAAGATCAACTCTGGAATGACATTAAAGAAAACGGGCAGCGCTTGGAAAAGTAACTTTGCCAAGCTCAGAGATGTAAAATTTCCAGAAAATAAAAACCCAGATATGGAAAATGAAAACCCAGATTTTTTTTTTCCTGGTGTTTTTTTCCAAAAAAATGGACATTTTTAGAAAAATTGCAAAAAATGCAGCATTAACCCTTTTTACAGGTTGACAGTCACTCTGTTACTTTAGGAACATAAAATATGACTATGTGCAATTTGATTTAGCATAAAATCACAATTGGTATATTAAAAATACAGTGTATTTTATTACAAATGGAATTTGCTTTTATTTATTTTTAAAATTCTTATTTAAATAAAATAAGCAACCATTTCCTCAACTGTGTGGAACCTCTTTGGTTTTGCTAGTTTATGTGGAGAAGGCAAATTTTAAAAAAAACCAGAAAAAAACATTAACATTACTAACAAAGAAAATTATTTATATTTCTTCTCCACAGTATCAAATAGACATAAAGCACCCACTCCCATAAAAAAAATTGAGGAGGAAAAAGTGTGTGGAAGGGAGGAGGAAGGAACTAAGATTCAATGAATATTCAGTGAGTTGGAGAATATATGAACATCTTGTCTTAAAGATTTTATTCATCATGCTAAAATAAAACATTTCATAACCGTTTTTCTTGCTTTTTTGATTTTTTTCATTTTTTTGGAAAAAAACAAAAAGGCTTCAGGAAAAAATATGGAAACAATAGTTTTTTTCTGAATTTTTCTGGTTTTTTCTCCCAGGCCTTCACTTCTCTAGCCAAGCTCTGACATATAGTAATAAAAGAACTTCGGTAAGTATTACATATATCTCTTCTGCACTATTCAGTTATAGCAGTTTGATGCCACTTTAACTGCAGTTGCTCCATCCTATGGAATCTTGGGATTTATAGTTTAGTGAGGTGTTTAGAATTCTCTGTCAGAGAGCTCTACCATCTCTGACCAAACTACAGACCCCAGGATTCCTTAGGACGCAGCCATGGCAGTTGAAATGGTATCAAAGTGTTGTAACTATATGAAAGGGACATTAGTCCTTATCCTGGTACCATATTGGTTTCAGCCTGGCTTCTTCTTGAGTTCCATCTTAATCCAGGCCAGAACACCAGTTTCTGATGTGGGTGAAACATTTCCAAAAGAGGCCTTATGACTGCCATTTTGTTGTGGGTTCTTCCTGGGTCTATACCAAAATACAATGCAGCCTGGGATGTCTCTGAGGCTGTTGCCACACTGCAGAAATCACATAGTTTGACACCACTTTAACTGCCATGGCTCAATGCTATGGAATTCTGGGATTTGTAGTTTTGTGACATATTTAACCTTCTCTGTCAGAGTGCTCTGGTGCCACAACAAACTACAAATCCCAGGATTCCATAGGATGGAGCCATGATAGTTAAAGCAGTATCAAACTGCATTATTTTTGCAATGTGGCAGCAGCCTGAATCCTGCTACTGCATCCTCCTTATGCCATCTATAGAGGCCTCTGGTTTGTCAGTGGCGGGTGGGAAGATGATATCAATCACCTCATTCTCAGGTTCCAAAAGAACTTAGAGCATGTGTGGAGAAGTCTCACTGTGCTGGGTCTATATTCAGATCCTGGAGGACTCCATTTCAGGATGCTACACAGAACACCTGGAACGTTGAACTTAATGCTTCCACTTGTCTTTAATCTGGCACATACTTACCCTACCTTAGCATTACCATACCACTCAAAGAGCCAAGTTTTACCCATGTTCTAGGCATGTCACCCAGTGCATGTTTGGGCCATGATTCGGACCAGGGTCCAAGCCTTCATCTTAAAAAAAGTGCATCCCTAGGTGTTGTAGAAGCCAAGATGTGGGGCAAAATGCAGAGGTACTTTTTTGTCAAATTGTTTGTCCAAAAAACAAGTGCGCAGAGAAAGAAGTAAGGAAAGGAATAGGAGAGATGGCAGAACAAGTGGTGAGAGCTGCAGAGTGGAAGAAGGGAGGAACACCTTCCAAGGGCAAGAAATGAGGTGAGGATGGGAGTAGGAAAGATAGCAGAGTGAGTGACAAGCATTGTGGAGTGCAAGAACCAAGGGAGGAATGCATTGCAAGGGCACAAGGCAAAGGAAGGGAAGGAATAGGAGAGATAGCAGAATGACCTGTATGACTGGCAGAGTACAAGAAGCAAAGAAGGGTGCAAGGAGAGGTGTGGGAGGGAGTAGGAGAAATGAGAGAGCAAACTGTTAGAGCAGCAGAGGGCAGGAACTAATGAAAGGGTAAGATGAAGTGCGGGAGGGAGCAGAAGAGACAGGAGAGCAGGTGGTGTGAGCAGCAGAGTGCAAGAAGCAAAGCAGGGCATTGGGAAGGCATGAGAAAGGCAGTGGGAGAGATGTGAAAGCCAGTAGTGAGAGTTTTGGAGTGCAAGAATCAAGGGAAAGGTGCATTGCAAGAGCACAAATTGAGGTGGGGCAGTGAGTAGAATTGAAAGAAAAGTGAGGAGAAGGAGGGAATGCAGGTGCACAGTGGCAGTGTGTAAGAGAGGTACTGTAGGCATGTTGAGGGGCAATGTGCACAGAAGGGAGATGCAATGTCACAAGGTGAAGGAAGGAGAGAAGGGGGTAGCAGATGCAGCAGCAAAGAGCAAAACAGGGGATACTGCAGAGGTAGAAGGTGAGTCCAGGGAGGGGGAAGCATGGGCGTGGGGCAAGGAGCACAGGGAAGGAGGCAAAGCAGCAGGAACAGAAGTCCTCCAGGAGTAGGGGAAATTTGCAATTTGTTGTTCCCTTGCTCTGTTCCCTGAGGCAGCCACTTCATGATGCTTCTCTGAGGAAAGAAGGACTAGGGAAAAGGCAAGAGGAGGGGTTGATAGAAACTGATTAAGGTAGATGGTTGATGTGAATCTTCCAGTTTTTGGAAAATGAATCCAAACAAGGATTTTTAAGAAGATTAAATCTTTATGGCTGTACAACTCCACATTTGTTTGTCTTGGGAATATGGTGTGGACATTTGAGCTATATAGTCACACTATATAGCCCTACTAAGTTAAATATAAAACAGGTTTGCATATGCAACAAAACAGCAGCTACCAGGGTGAAGACACAGAAAAGATTTAAAGTTGTCCCTTCACATTCGCTGGGGTTAGGGGTGGAGCACCACTGCAAAAGTGAAAAAACTGCAAATAAGTTAAGCCCTGCTCCCCAACATGCATACCACACTACAGTAGTGTAGACTCCTCTCCTACCAACAGGACTGCCAATACCTGCCACTGTGGTAGCAACACCTGCCCCCGGGCACACAAACCATGACCCTCACCTACACTTGCCTCCCCCCACAGCTCTCCCTCCCTCTGCCCTGCCAACAACACAACCTTACTGAGTGTTTTAAATGGGCAGTGCTGTTTTGGTGCTAGGTAAGAAAGCAAGCTGGAGTGTTTTGTGGCCAGGACAGGAGGAGAGGGGAGGAGGAGGGTGGGGTCTTGGAGTTTCAGCTAGTTGAGCAGCAGCTACAAACTGTGAATACACAAAACCATGAATGTAAAGGGACAACTGTACGTCAAGAAGAAGAAGAATAGTGTTGAGGGAATGCATCTGCCACATTGGGTTGGCACTTGTTTTGAAACATTCTTTTTTCTGACTTAAAGAAATACCTTTCAAAGTTTTCAGAGGGGCACCTGTTTCAGTTTTTTCTCCCACAACAAAACCAACAGGATCTAGTATCTCACCTTATCTAGTCTACAGTATTTATCCTTAAAACTAACAAATTTTATTTGGCATAAACTTTTGTGGACTGCAGTCCGCTTCATCAGATTCATTAAGTGTTGCTTCAGTTGTCACATGGTTGGAGTGGAAAGATGTCATTAGTGAAGTGAGAAGGAATGGAAATATAAACAAATACAAACATTTATCATTATCTTAACTGGTGTTAACAAACAATAATTGGGTGGAAGAGCAGGTGCATAAATGAGCTGTTTAGCATGTACATTTTGAGGAAATGTCAAATAGGTGAAAGAAGATTAAAGTAGACTGTTTTATAGTTAAAATATTTATTCTGTATTTCTGAAGTAAATCAGGCTATGCTTTTCACCTTCAGTTACTGCTATTTGCCCTTACTTCCCTCTGCATCTTGTAGTCACTCTTGGGGACCTTCTATAGTATTTTCATGGATCTGTAGCTTTTTGGCATCAGTGAAAAAATGATAGCAAAAATAAGTCATGTCTTCTCGTGATATGTTCAAAGTACAGCAGTCTCAGTTTAGTTATCTTCTCTTCTAGGAACAGTTAGGGCTTGATTTTCTCTCAGACCCATTTGATTTCTATATAAGCCATCAGGTGATATCCATGTATGTGATCATCTCTTTGGTTGCCTGAAATATGTGGTTGCAATGAACAAACTATTGGCTTCACAAAATTCAATCAGATGCCCTCCTGTCTCATTTCTTGATCCTAGGCCAAATTCTCCAACAGTCTGGTTCTGCTCTGTTTCCTACTTTCCAATCTCTTATAATTATCAGCATATCCTGTCTTGTATGTGATCAGTTTCCTCCTGGACTCCAGCACAGAATCTTTCCATTCCTTTCTCTTTTGCCTCTGCAGTTGGAGCATAAGCTTGGATTATACTTATATTAATGGGTTTCTCCTGAGGTCCTATTTATATTACTTGATCAGACTTTGCATTATATCCCCTACCTGATTTTGCTACATTTCTCCTCTCTATTAATGCTACCCTATTTCTTCTTAGGTTTTCATTTCCTAAATAAAACAATGTGTAATTATTTTACTGAAAATGCCCCCTTCCTGTCCACTTTAGCTTGCTCAGCTCAAATGTTGCAACATTTATACATTCCATTTCTTGTTTTGCAATATCTAACTTCCCCTAATTCATGCTTCTCACATCCCGTGTCCCTGTTATATGCCTTTTGCAGCTTTGGACTTTCCTTTTATCTCTGAGCACATCAACAGCTGAACATCCTTTTGACTTGAGTCCAATTGCATCATTAGCCACAGTACTACTTGTACTTGTTCTCTGCTCTTCCCCACTAGATTGTTGAGTGCCTTCAAACCTCAGAGTCTCATCTTCTGGCACTTTCTTGTTTCATTTTGTCTTGTATCATGATAGGATTTTCATGGTAAAAGGCATTCAAAAGTGGCTTACTGGTGCCTCCTTCTGCGCAGTACTAACAAGTGTTAGCTATAGTGCCACTCCCATTTGTGTCTGAGAGATCTTCAGAAAAGGGAAACGTGACTCCAACTGCTCAGGCGATGGTTATTTTTATTTTAGAAAAAGCCACCCCCCCCCCAAAAAAAACTGGACAGAAAAAAAAAGGGAATAGCATTCCATTTACTGGAAAGAAAAGAAAAGAAAAGGGACTTCTTTTCTGTCCAGCAAATGGAACGTGATTCTCAGCTACAGAAATTCCTGCATTTTTAAAAACTAACACAGCAACTAACAGACTTCCTGCCTACACAAATACTAGCTATTCTCTACATTTTTCCTTGTTTCTTGCATAATCAATATTATGTCATTTCAATCCACAGTATAAACTAATTTTCTTCCTAATACTTATTTTCAAATTATTTAACTTAAGTTATTTTATGTAGTTATTTTTTAAAAAAATAAATTACATTTTCCACAGCCCTTTTCAGACGTTTGTGACATTTTTCCTTTCAGCCAGTTCGTAAGTTTATCCAGTTCTGCAAATTCATCAGCTTTCAAGAGTGACTCTTCAATGTCAGGGGTTTTTGTAGTTTTCCAATGTCTTGCAAGAACAATCCTAGCAGCAGTAATCAGATACATTATCATTTTTTCATGATTCCATACACTTTCTTCCACCATATTCAATAAATAAATTTCTGGGCTCATTTCTTGCATTTAGATTTCATGTTGCCCCCAAAGAAGGCCACTAGAATATATATATAGACTGAAATGCACTGGGCTTTTTCCAAAATAAAAAACAGTCATCCAATGAGCACTTAGGGATGGGTTTCTCTTCCCCCCCCCCATGGATTCCATTGGGTGCTCTCCAGTTTTGTTTTGTTTTTCTCTTCTGAGAGATCCACCACTGCTATTGCTGCTGCTCAGTAGTTGGTTGGCACATTTAGGACTTTATCAGATGCATCAAATATGGCATCATAACAACACCACATAACCACGAAAGGACACGCATATCAGACGACATTGCCCTTTCGCAGTTATGTCACCACCAAAACCCATAGTATTTTATTGACGGCTGAAGCCGTCAATCAATCCACCATGGCACTTTGGTGCCGGCATTGCCAGCATGTGAAACCTTACGCCATTGTACTCACATCAATGCAGCATTAATGGCTGGTCTGGCACAAACATTTTCAGGTGAGAACGCAACTGCCAGGTGAGTGATGTACGTTTTATGATGTTTTATGACCCTCCCTGGGTTACTTGGGACCTATAAAAAGTGTGTGTGTGTGCTTTGTTTAACTTTGTATGTTATATTGGGTTTGTTTTTAATTTTTTTAAAAATTTCCCGCATGATGAAGTCTCGTGATAATCTGTGGGATTTCAAAGGAGGAAGTGAACGGAGTTCCGTTCACTTCCTCTTTCATTGCCGGGGAAGCCTTTGCTGGGATTAGAAGTAAGTGTGTGGGGGGGTGCATTCTTTTGCTGGCAAAAAAAATATGGATTTTTTTATGCCAGCCAAAGAATGCTTTTAAGGGGCTTGTCTGATAAAGTCCTTAGTATGGCTCCCCAGCAAAAGCCTGTCTGATGTGCGAGACCCTACCAGCAGTACTGCTGCCATCAGCCTAGTCTCTTGCCTCACACAATCCCACCAACAAAGAAAGGCAATGGGGATGTAATTCTACACTAAGGAGATTATCAGACATTTCAAAAAGCCCAACAGGAGCACGTGATGAACTTCACTGTACTGGGAGTAGGTCCTGGTTTTGCACAACGTCGTCAATGGACGTTTATGCCAATGAGAAGCAACAGTTTATTCTCCGCTGCAGCACAAAGTCTGCACAGAGGCAGCACATGAGGATGACGACACGTGCGAAACTGTGCGGTATGGTGACATCATCATCTCAGGCTTTTTGCGGGCTTTTTGCCTGAGTCTGGTAATCTCCTACATTTCTTTCCAAAGGTAGCAACCAGTAATTTCAGCAATTTCCTTCCCACTGTGAGAAAGTCTTCAAAAACCACACAGTTTTCAGAAGCTATTCACAATTTGACTTATTCTGCACTAAGTCTGCACATGGTTTTGTTTGTTTGTTTGTTTGTTTTTGCAGGGAAAAAAATGTTATTTTCTATGCAAATCAGTCGTGTGCTAATTTTATGTAGAATAAATCCCCAATTACAGCATTTTCTTCATAGCAATTAATATATCTGTGCTCAAATATCATTTCCCACACAGAAAATGTTGTTTCATGGTGCAAAACAACCATGTGTGAATTTTGCGCAGAATAAGTCCTGAACTATGAAGATTCTCATCAGTCCAGGTTTCTTCTTGTCATGGTTTCTCAACACTCGAAAAACATGGTTTTGTCCTTTGTTCAAATATTCTCTCCACCCTTAAAAGCTAGTGATGTGGTAGTTCTAAACATTAGTTTTAAAAATAGTCCTAAAAATTAATACCTTGACAGTAATACATGAGCAGTCACAAAATAACTATAAAATAGTAAAAAGTAGAAAGACAATTTTCTGTATGAAAAGCAGTGTCTTTCTCTTGTTGGTTTTCTTAAACTAAGGCTGCTGAGAATATAATTGTGGATGGGGCAAAGTTTAGTCCCTTCTTCACCAGAGCCCATCCCTCACTGGCCATAGAGCAGAATGGTGTGGGGGCTACAATGTCTCTCTGAATGCAGAGACACGTTGTCCACCCAGGGGATCCATTAAAATACAGACCCACTTTTCTCTTCCCCTTCCAGCACATCTATCTAAGTGACAGACATTTTGACACAATAACCACTAGAACTAAATTGATCATCTGTGTAACATTTCACACTAAAGGGACACTTACACAAGAGGGTTGTTTTTTTTTTAAATCCCTAATTTGAAGAGATTGTCAGAAACAGCTAGAGTTCTCTCTGTGTGTGTGTGTGTGTGTGTGTGCGTGCATATATACACACACACACATTTTTTAGTTGTGTAATTTTGACTTTGCATTTTTATGTTGTGCACTTTGTACCCATGAAGATTAAACATTTTGATTGGGGAGTTTGTGGACAATTTATGGGAGGTTTGAGACTGGGTGATGTTCATTTTGTAGCATCTACAAGCACATGCCCCCACACACTTTTCATCTGTTCATGTATACAAAAAAACATGATTTGACTTGAAATCATTTAAATATTTTTTTAAATATACCCCTAACCCAAGATGCTGCCTTTACTAAACTATCATCTTCTAGGCAAGATTTTGGGGGGAGAGGTGTTGTTGTTGTTAGCTGCCATTGAGTTGACTTTAACTTATGGTGATCCTATGAATGAATCATAGAATCATAAAGTTGGAAGAGACCACAAGGGCCATCCAGTCCAACCCCCTGCCATGAAGGAACACACAATCAAAGCATGCCAAACAGATGGAAATCCAGCCTCTGTTTAAAAACCTCCAAAGAAGGAGACTCCATCACACTCTGAGGCAGTGTATTCCACTGCCAAACAGCTCTTACTGTCAGGAAGTTCTTCCTAATGTTTAGGTGGAATCTCTTTTCCTGTAGTTTGAGTCCACTGCTCCGGGTCCTGGTTTCTGGAGCAGCAGAAAACAAGCTTGCTCCATCTGCAGTATGACACCCCTTCAAATATTTAAACATGGCTATCATGTTACCTCTTAACATTCTTTTCTTCAGACTAAACATACCCAGCTCCTTAAGCCACTCCTCATAGGGCAGGGTTTCCAGACCTCCTACCATTTTGGTCACCCTCTTCTGGACACATTCCAGCTTCTCAATATCCTTCTTGAACTGTGGTGCCCAGAACTGGACATAGTATACCAGGGAGATTTTCAGACCTGCAAAATGCCGGTTTGCCGCGCGAGCAGCCTCCCGAAACTGCTGCGCGGCAAGGGTCTACTTCGGACGACGCTGTGCCTCTCGCGAAACCGTCCGTGTCACTTCCGTGAAGCTTGGGACAGCTCAGCGCCATATTTCAATCACGGGCAACCTCCGTGATTGAAATATGGCGCTGAGCCATCCCAAGCTTCACGGAAGTGACACGGACGGTTTCGCGAGAGGCACAGCGTCGTCCGAAGTAGACCCTTGCCGCGCAGCAGTTTCGGGAGGCTGCTCGCGTGGCAAACCGGCATTTTGCAGGTCTGAAAATCTCCCAGGTGAGGTCTGACCAAAGCAGAATACAGTGGCACTATTACTTCCCTCAATCTAGACACTATACTCTTATTGATGCAGCCTAGAATCGCATTGGCTTTTTTAACTGTTTGTCATGAGAGCAAGCCTTTAAAAAGACAGTGAAAAATTGAAGGCTGACCCCTCACACACAACTCACCTTCTGCTGGTTTTCCAAGATTAATCTGGAAAGACTGCAGCAACAGTTATATAGAGCTAGTGGCTGCTAGCTCCTCCCCCCAGGCAGGTCAGTGGCTCAGCAGAAGCCTCGCCCCCTCAGACCATGTGCTCAGGGAGAGCAAAGGGCCAAGAACAAACACAAGCCTGCAGCAAGCCTTTAAAAGAGAGTGAAAATGTGAAGGCTGACCCCTCACACACAGCTTACCTTCTGCTGGTTTTCGAAGATTGAGAGACTTCCAAGTCAACCTATCATCAAAGCCCTGCTAGCTCTTGCAGACTCAGTGGCTTCCTTGATTGAGTCTACCCATCTGTAATACAACCTTCCTCTTTTCCTACTGCCTTCTACCTTACCAAGCATTATTGTCTTTTCTAGTGAGGCATGTCTTCTCATGATATGGCCAAAGTACAACAGTCTCATTTTAGTCATCTTGGCTTCCAGGGAGAGCTCAGGCCTGATTTGCTCTAGGAACCATTTATTTGTCTTTTTAGCAGTCCACAGTATCCTTAGAACTCTCCTCCAGCACCACATCTCAAATGAGTTGATTTTCTTCCTATCAGCTTTCTTCACTGTCCAGCTTTCACAACTATATATAGAAATTAGAAACACAATGGCATGGACATTCCTGACTTCGGATCTTTGCACTTGTCTAGTGCCCTTCCAAGGCCCAGTCTTCTGATTTCTTGACTGCAGTCTCCATTCTGATTAATGACTGAGCCAAGATATGGAAAATCTTGAACTATTTCAATGTCGTCATCATCCACTTTAAAGTTATGTAAATCATCTGTGTTCATTATTTTTGTTTTCTCAGTGTTCAACAGCCAACCTGCCTTTGCACCTTCTTCCTTGACTTTCTTCAGTAATCATTATAAGTCAGCTATTTTCTTCTAGTAGTAGGATATCATTTTCATATCTTAAAATGTTCCTTCCTCCAATTTTTATCCCTCCTTCCTCAGAGTCGAATCCATCTTTGCATATGATATGTTCTATGTACAAGTTAAACAAATAAGATGATAAAATGTAGCCTTGCCTGACCCCCTTACCAATTGGAAGCCATTCTGTTTCTCCATATTCTGCCCTAACAGTCGCCTCTTATACTGAGTACAGGTTACACATTAAGATAATCAAATGTTGTGGTCCACCTATTTCCTTAAGAGTGACCCTTATTTTTTTTTCAAGGTCTACACAATCAGTGACTTTGCTATAATCTATAAAGTATAGGCTGATTTTCTTTTGAAATTCTTTGGTGCGCTCCATTATTCAACATATATTTTCAATATGATCCCTCCTGCCTCTTTCTCTTCTGTACCCAGCTTGGACATTTGTCACTCCATATATGGTAGAAGTCTTTATGGTAGAAGTTTGGGTGTCAGTTTCTTGCATGGGAGATTAATACTATGGTCTCATGGTTACTGCAATCCCTGGTGTCCCCTTTCTTGGGGGGTTGGAATGTATATTGAGCATTTCCAATCTGTGGGCCATTCTTTGCTTTCCATATTTGCTGACAGATTTTAGTAAGAATTTGAGTGGATTTTGTCTCTATTGCTTGAAACAGCTCTATTGGTGTGCCATCTGTTCCTGGTGATTTATTTCTACTAAGTGCTTTGAGTGCAGCTTGCACTTCACTTTCTAAAATTGTGGGTTCATCTTCAAATGCTTCTTCCTTGAATGAATCTGTCATTCTTTAATCTCTTTTACATAGTTCTTCAGTGTATTGTTTCCACTGGATTTTTATTTCTTTATTTCTTTGGTCTTTGTTCAGTTGTTATTTATGGGTCTTGTTGACAATCTTCATTGGATGGGCAATTGCTGACTAAATCCATTTTTTTTAATCTCAACTAGAGTAGACCCATTGAATAAATGGAACTTAGATAACAGTTGCCTTTCCAAGTTCCCATTGATTTAGGGGGTTTAATATAGATGAGTCTAACAACTGGATTTAGGCCATTGTATTTTGCTTGCAACTATGGTCTGGTTTGGATTATACTTTCTCTTACCTTCTCTCTACATGAGGAGGAATCACTTTCCTGTGCCACCCAAAAGACACACCTGCATTGTCCTCAACACATATATCCTGCTATACATTTATGAGCATAATGTTTGATTACATAAACATGCACAAAAATCCAGAACATATAGGCTCAAGTAGAAGCATTGTTTCCTGGATCTGGAGAGGTGATGATCACAGTGTATTGTGGTGTAGTGGTTTGATTATTGGACTGTGACTCTGGAGTCAGGGTTCCAAATTCCTGCTCAGTCATGAAAACCCACTGGGTGACCTTGGGCAAGTAACATACTCTCAGCCTCAGAAAACTCTGTGATAGGATCACTTTAGGATTGCCATAAGTCAGAAATAACTTGAAGGCACAACAACAACAACAACAAAGTCCCATCTAGAGTATACCCACTAAATCAATGGGAACTTGGTAAGTCAACTGCCATGTAAGCATCATTGGTTCATAATAGACTTAGATTCTGGATTCAGGCCAAGGTTAGCCTTTTAGGTATGTACACCCTCATAAAACATGACACCCATGCATGTATATTCTGCAGTATCAAGGGTTGAGAGGTTTCTTTGATGGGTTGGAAAGGAAAATGTTGCATAGTGTCACTCTATCCAGAGACCAGGAAAGGCCAGGAATCCACAGGAGGTTTCTGCTGATGGAACTGATTCTGGGTTCTACAGATGGCACCAAGAGGACAATGATCCTCCATGTCCCACCCATATACCAGAAAACTTGCACCAGAGGACAGGAAACCCCTCCATACCACACTGTTTTTCAGCAGCATGGTGGGCTCCAGTGTGGGAGGAGACGGGGGGGGGGGTTCAGCCATACAAGTAGTTAGGTGCCAGTATGACATTACCTGTAGGCCATAGTGAGAAACTAAGGGCCCATTTACACAGTAAAAAAAAAGTTCTGGGATGAATTTGTGATGAATCCCAGTAGTTCACACGCACATCGTTAGAGTCTCGCGCTTTTTGGAAATGGACTACCCAAAGGTAACAAAAAAACCAGTAAACTTGTGACTTTCCATCCCTCTATTTTCCACGGACTTTTTAGGAAAGTCCGGGACAACATGTGCTATTGATTGTCTGAACAATCAGGAACCAACCCAGGAAATAGGATGCTTTTTGATTGGTCAGACTTTGGAGGGGGTGGGCTTGCAAAGGAAGCCTTGAAATTCTTTATCCGCCATTTTTGTATGCCCCCCCCATAGGGTCCTCCATTGGCTCCAAATCCCGGCTGGCAGAAGCTGCAGCCAGCTGAAAGCCAGGCGAGGTCTCTCCCTTTCCCTAGCCAGCCCTTTCTCCTGGCTCACCACCGGCTGCAGAGACTTCTTCCACCGAGGGGCCATTCCCTCAGTGACAAACGCCGTCCTAGTCAGGGGTGAGGTGGGTGAGGGCCAAGTGGGCCAGACATCCCCCCTTCCCTAGCCTGTTTTACCTGGCACCACCACTGCTCCCACAGAGAAAAACCCACTGGCCAAGGCAGCTTGTTCCACTGGTCTGAGGCAGCTTGTTCTACCCAGAGCTGCTGCCGCCACTGCTGGAGGTGCTTTCTCTGAGACTGGGGCAAATGGGGAAGGGGAGAGCATGAAGGAAGAAGCTGCAGTGGAGGAAGCTGCCTTTCCCCACTGCTGCATCTCCCTCCGTGCTCCCCCCTCTTCCCCATTCTCTGGCTGCTGGGGTGAACGGGGAAGGGGGGAGCATGGAGGAAGAGGCTGCAGTGGAGGACAGGTAGGCAATGAGACTGATAGTCCCATTGCCTGCCTTTCCCCCGCTACTGCCTCTCCCTCTGTGCTCCCCCTCTCTTCCCCGTTCTCTGGCTGCTGGGGTGAATGGGGAAGGGGGGACAAGGAACGAAGAGGCTGCAGCAGAGGACAGGCAGGTAATGGGACTGACAGTCCCACTGCCTGCCTTTCCCCCACTGCTGCATCTCCCTCCGTGCTCCCCCTCTCTTCCCCATTCACTGACTGCTGGGGTGAACGGGGAAGAGAGGGGGGAGCACAGAGGAAGAGGCTGCGCTGAGCAGAACAAGCTGCCTCAGCTGGGGGGGGGGCTTTATCCATGACTGTCAGCCACAGAGACCCCCCCACAGCACCAGCACCAGGTGGAACAAGGTGCCTCAGCTGGGGGGCTTTCTCTGCAGAAGCAGCGGTGGCGCCAGGCAAAATGAGTTAGGGGAGGGGGGACATCTGGGCTGCTCGGCCCTCACCCGGCTCACCGCTGATTGGGATGGCTTCTGTCACCAAGATAATGGTCCCTTGGTGGAAGAAGTCTCTGCAGCCAGTGGTGAGCCAGGAGAAAGGGCCGGCTAGGGAGAGGGAGGGTAGTCTGGGCCACTTGGCCCTCACCTGGCTCTTGGCTGGCTGCAGCTTCTGCCTGCCAGGCTTTGGAGCCAGCAGAGGACCCTGTGCAGGGACATACAAAAATGGCGGATCAAGAATTGCCAGGCTTCCCTTGCAAACCCGCCCCTCCAAAGTCCGATCAATCAACATTCAGCTTTGCTGTGTGCCCCGTTCCTGGGATGGCAGTACGTGTAAACAACAAATCCAAAAAAATGAGACTTTTGCTACCTGTGACAAATTGTGGGAACAGTGAGGGACAAATTTGAGATCACAATTTTTTTTAATCTCCCCAGGATAAAAACTGCCATGTAAATGAATCCTAAGGGAAAGTATTGTCCAAACTGGGCTGATATATTACTTCAAAGTTTACTTTCACACAGCAAACAAAGAAGTTTCTTTTCATAAATAAATAAAATGCCCATCCATTTTAATCAGTTTTCTAACTGAATTTTTATGATCTTTTGTTTGCTTCCAGTGCTTCTAATGTCAAAATCCAGGGCAAATATGCTTAGCACTCTTTTGTCACATTAGAAAATCTATAGGTTTCTGAAGACATAAACACAAAGAAGGCTTTTTATTTCCAAAATACCTAAAGAGCTGCCTTTGTAATAGAGTGAGAAATTCATTTATGCAATTGGGGTGTTTATTTGATTTGTTTGCTTTTTTTTATTTTGAAAAAAAGAAAATCCACTGAATAATGCTGTGCCTCTCATCTAGGGAGCAGCTCATAGAACTGACGTTCAGTGTCGCAGTGCTCTTTTGCCTTATTGGCTATGCATTGCTATAGAAGGTGCTTTTGGAAAATGCTCAGTCTTCACAGTGTTATAAAGCAGGGTCTAGGGTGAGGGTGGGGAGTGGAGATGCCTATGTCAGGCCTTTCAGTTCCCAGTGGAGACACCATTGCTTAAAGCAAGATGTCTAGCAGAAATCTCATGAAAGTTCAAATTCAACCCCCACCCCCGAAAATGATTTAGATTCTATAAAAGTCCACATATAGGGTGGAACCCCATACAACAAGGAAAAGTTAGTATCCATCTGTTTTCTTCGTAAGATCAATCTATAAGCTGGAGTGAATCAGCAGGCAGGAAAACAGTATCCATATTCAGGAGTTACTTACTTCCCTTTCTAAGGACTTTATCAGATGAGCCCCTTTAAGCATTATTTTGCTGGCATTAAAAAATCTATTTTTCTGTGAAAGGGTGACGTCATCTGATATACGCACCCTTTCATGATTATGTGGCATTGTTATGACGCCATATTTTGTGTGTCTGATAAAGTCCTCAAACAGTGGAGCAGAGCAGCCCTAACCCTAGCCCTTTCATAGTCACTTTCCCGACATGGAAAGCTACATGTTTGAAGAGGAGCTGTTCCTGTTACCATGAGGGTTCTCCATGCAAGCAAGAACCCCAGGACATCAGGAATCCTGCTTGCATGGAGAGTCTCCACATGAGCAGAATGTCTTCTTCTCATTTGGTAAGAAACCACAGTGGGGCAGACCTATTGCCTTTGTACCCTATAGGTGGGCTCCATAGAGACCTCTGGTTGGCTACTCTGAGAAACAGCTGGGCTAGTTAGCCCTCTGGTCTATTCAGCATGGTCATTCTTACATTCTTATTTTCTTGTATTTGTTCTCATTATGTGCCTTCAAGTCAACTCTGACCTATGGTGTCTCTGTCATAGGGTTTTCTTAGCCAGATTTATTCAAGAGAGTGTGACTTTCCCATGGTCACCACATAGTGGGTTCCCGTGGCTGAGTGGGGATTCAAACCCGGGTCTCTTGGAGTTCTAGACCAACACTCAAGCCACTACATTGTATTTATGGTATTTGTTTTGTACTTGTCTGTCTTATTTTTATTACATTTTATTGTACTTATTATGTTTATATCCATTTTCCCATTCTGGAGCTTTTCCAGGTGCCATAGGTGATGTTCTCAGGCTGTCTCCCACCCTGGCATTAACCAGGACGTGCTTAGATTTAGCAGCAATGCTGCATTATTTATCTTTAACCTGCACTCCAGTACTAAGCATGCCTACCTCTCATCTGTTGAGAGCCATCCGCATTCATATGATCTGAAAGAGAATGGGTTTGGGAAAACATGTAGGTCAGGCCCTTGATAGTCAGCCTGAACATTACCTTAATCCTGGCCCTATTAGTTTCATATGATCTAAAAGAGCAAGGCTTTGGGAACACATGTAGGTCAGCCCCTGGTAGTCAGCTTGAACATCATCTTAATGCTAGCCCTATTAGTTTCAATGAACTAATGAGCTCATGGTGGTTCTTTTTGAGACATAAAAAGCCTCCCAAGATTTCAGAGCACTGAACTGCGTAATACAGCCATGGCCCAATTTCATGTGACTTGAAAACTAGAAATTAAGCAATTTTTAAAAGAATAGTCCAGAGTTATTTTCTCTCTAGGTGTTTAGTGTGGAACAGTCATTCTACATTCACTTGCTTTTTTAAATAGGGCATCCATATGACACCATCACCTACCCATTCCCATCATGCATTTTCCTTGTGTTTTGTTTTCTCTGATCAGAGGAAGGCTGGCATCCTCTTAGTGACATACACAAGTGTAGGTTGCACTATGAATGCATTATGCAGACGATACTTAAGAGTCATATCCAGCTGATTGTGGCATAAGCAGAGTCGCAAATGTGGAACTATTGTGCAAGTGGTAGCATATAAAAGTATACAGAGTAGGAGATGGGTGCACATTGCCTTTGTGCACTGTGCATTACAATTGCATAATGGGTTGTCAGTCATCCACAGTGATGATTGATCCACATATGTTGCACTATGCTGGTATTCCCTATAGAGGTTACATAACGTAACTCCTCTGGCAGATATTTACACTATGCTTGAAACAATGTAGAATCTCAGCCAAAGTCTGATTTTTCCCTTAGAAGATGACCATTAGGCAGGGGGAGATGGCCTGCTCAGAGGCAGATTCTAGCTGTGGTTTTCAGGTTGTTTTTTTAAAGGGCATCATTTTGACACAGGCAGTAAATATCTGGAAAAACAAACTTATCATAATTCATCACACTATAAACTTTGCAGTTGCTGCCATTTTATGACTCCATTTATATTTTTAATTGGTGGTTTAATTAGTGCTGCAGCATTTTTCCAGCTATTTTTTTTTTAAAAGTTTTTATTCGTTTTTCCCATTTATGGTTAAAAAAACAAAGTCTGAACAGCAAGGAACAGAAGGGTGAGGGAAGAGGAAGGGGGAAGGGGCTCAGAATTTGAAGGAAAGGAAAAGATAAATGACAGTTCGTGTTGGAGCTCAATATGAAAGTCACATATTGATAGAAAAGAGAAAAATTCAGGCATGCAAATCTGTACAAGTAGTCCAAATAAGAATCCAAATAAGGCAAATAATGATTGACACTAGACTAGGCATTCAAATATGGAAAGGGAAATGAGATCTTCAGACTTTAAAAAAAATGGAAGAGACATACAGCACTATAACACCATCATGCTATACTGTTATGTTTTTTTTAAAAAAACAGTGCCTTCTAAAAACCCCTTCCAATCATTACTATCTACCATGTTGCTAAAATGGTAGTGAGTTGAATTTTTCAAGATAATTAAAAATAGCAGCCAGAATCTGGTTGGGGAGTTACAAATGCATAAACTGGAGCTACACATTCATAAGTGTGTGATATTCACAATCCTTACATAGTTTAGGGAACATGTAGGGACTGTGAAAGTCCCACAGTCCCCATTTACCAGAAGGCAGCTGCTCTAATCAATGTGGATCTATTCCCTGTCGATCAGGAAGCAGCTTGCTGACAGTCCCACCCACTCTCATGCAAGCAACCTCCGGTGCAAGGGGGAATTGCAGTAGGGACCCTAGAGATTATTCTCTCTCTCTCTCTCTGGCTTTTCTTTGCAAACGAAGATTCAGGAAGGACTCATCCCGCGCTTTCTGCAAGAGTGCTGATGACTAAAAAGGCCAATCCGAGATAGACAAGTCTGGTTGCAGAAGGCACAGCAGAAGGTCTCCTTGGGTGATGTTTCCAGGTTGTGATTCTTTCTGCATTGTCGTTTCTCTTCAAGACTTGTTCGGCGTGAGTTCTCAAATAAGGTTGCAGCATTGTGGATAGTGCGTTTCCATGCCTCCCGATGTGAGGCCAGGGCGGACCATTGTTGTTGATCAATTTGGCCAAGCCTGAGATGTTGTTTCAGGGAGTCCTTGTATCGCTTTTCTGGAGCGCCCCTTTTACGCTGACCCGTGGCGAGTTCACCATAGAGTACTATTTTTGGGAGGCGATGGTCCTCCATCCTAGAAACATGTCCTGCCCAGCGCAGCTGTGTTCTCAATATCATGGCCTCAATGCTGGTGATCCCTGCTTGCTCAAGGACAACAACATTCGTCACATAGTCAGTCCAGTATATATTTAGGATTGTGCATAGACAGCGCTGATGAAAGCGTTCGAGGAGTCGTAAGCGGTGGCGATAGGTGACCCATGTTTCAGACCCATAAAGGAGAATAGACAGTACAATGGCTCTATACACACTGATTTTTGTGCTTTGCCTCAGGTGTTTATTACTCCAGACTCTTTTGTGAAGTCTTCCAAATGCGCTATATGCCTTTGCTAATCTGTGATCGATCTCTTTGTCAATCTTGGCATCTGAGAGATGAAGCTTCCCAGGTAGGTGAACTGCTGAACGGACTTGAGCACAGATTTGCCGACGGCAATGTGGGGATGGTGGTGTTCGTCCTGTGGTGCAGGCTGGTAAAGGACTTCTGTTTTCGTCAGGTTGACTTCCAGCCCAAACAGCTCTGCAGCACAAGGCTTTATTCCAGAATTACACAAAGGTATTAGTGGATTGGGCCAGTACTTATCGCATGATGTTGTCTCTATCCCATTGCTGGTTTTCATTCCTGGCATTTCTGTAGCGCACCTCTTCATTGACGGGGAAAATCCATCAATGGCTCTTAAAACTACTGCCATGCCTGTATTCCCCTTCATGTGAGAAGTCCCTTCCGTGGCAATAGCAGTCTGATGGAAGTTTTCCTCCTCCTTTCCTCCACTCTCTCCCTTCCCCCTCGCTATTCCTAAACTGACGGAGATTGTTTTCTCTATGTCTGTCTTTATTTTCTTTTTCTTTTTGCTGTGATTGCACAATTATGGGGATATGATAAAATAAATAATCTCTTGTAAATTGTTCTCCATAAATCCACAATTGTGGCAAAAAAAAAAAAATTAAAAAGAAAGGCACTCATGTGCTGAAGGCAGGGTTATGGAGCCGGTGCAGAAAGACAGGTGACTGGGAAAGCACCATAATCACAGTATACTTCCATGGTTGAAGAGACAGTGCGATAATGAATTATTTCAAACAGGTATGTTTTCATTTGCTTTGCTAACACGATTGTTACAAGAAAGAGGCTGGTGTCATAGAATCATAGAATCATAGAATTGTAGAGCTGGAAGAAACCACGAGGGCCATCCAGTCCAACCTCCTGCCATGCAGGAAATCACAATTAAAGCATCCCCGACAGATGGCCATCCAGCCTCTGTTTAAAGACCTCCAAGGAAGGAGAACCCACCGCGCTCCGAGGGAGTGTGTTCCACTGCTGAACAGCTCTTACTATCAGAAAGTTCCTCCTAATGTTGAGGTGGAATCTATATTCCTGGAGCTTGCATCCATTGCTCCGTGTTCTAGTCTCTGGAGCAGCAGAAAACAAGCTTGATCCCTCCTCAACATGACACTCCTTCAAATACTTAAACAGGGCTATCATATCGCCCCTTAACCGTCTTTTTTTCAGGCTAAACATACCCAGCTCCGTAAGGGGCCTCTCCTCATAAGGCATGGTTTCCAGACCTTTCACCATTTTAGTCGCCCTTCTCTGGACACACTCCAATTTGTCAATATCCTTTGTGAATTGTGGTGCCCAGAACTGGACACAGTATTCCAGGTGAGGCCTGACCAAGGCAAAATAGAGTGGCACTATTACTTCCCTTGATCTAAACACTATACTTCTCTTGATGCAGCCCAAAATCACATTGGCTTTTTAGCTGCCGCATCACACTGTTGACTCATGTTCAACTTGTGGTCTACTAGGACTCATAGATCCCTTTCACACGTAGTCTCTTTCAGTCAGGTCTCCCCCATCCTATATCTATGCATTTCATTTTTCTGCCCTAAGTGCAGTACCTTACATTTCTCCGTATTGAATTTCATTTTGTTAGCTTTGGCCCAGCTCTCCAATCTATCCAGGTCATTCTGAATTTTGATCCTGTCCTCTAGGGTATTAGCTACTCCTCCTAATTTGGTGTCATCTGCAAATTTGATAAGTATGCCCCTAATTCACTTATCCAAGTAATTGACAAAGATGTTGAATAGCACTGGGACAAGGACAGAACCCTGTGGCCCCCCACTGGTCACATCTTTCCAAGATGAAGAGGAGCCACTGCAGAGCACCCTTTGGGTTCGGCTGGTCAACCAATTACAAATCCATTTAACAGTTAACATGTTTAGCCCACATTTTACAAGCTTGTTTGCAAGAATGTTATGGGGAACCTTGTCAAAGGCCTTACTGAAATCAAGGTATGAGATATCCACAGTGTTCCCTTCATCTACCAAGCTGGTAATTTTATCAAAAAAAGAGATCAGATTAGTCTGGCATGACTTGTTTCTCTGAAACCCAGGTTGACTTTTTGTGATTATGGCATTGCCTTCTAAATGTTCACACTCTCTGTTTAATGATCTGCTCTAGAATCTTCCCTGGTATTGATGTCAGACTAACTGGACGATAATTGTTGGGATCCTGTTTTTTCCCCTTTTTGAAGATGGGGACAACGTTTGCCCTCCTCCAGTCTGCTAGGACTTCTCCTGTTCTCCAGGAGTTCTCAAAGATTATTGCCAATGGCTCTGAGATTACATTTGCCAGCTCTTTTAATACTCTTGGATGTAGTTCATCTGGTCCTGGAGATTTAAATTCATTTAGATTAATAAGGTATTCCTGTACTACCTCTTTGTTTATTCTGTGCTGGATTTCCCCTATTGTGTCCTCTGTTCCATTCTCCTCAGGTTGGTCATCCTTTTCCTTTTCTGAAAACACTGAGGCAAAGAAGATGTTGAGTAATTCTGCCTTTTCTCTGTCCCCTGTTAGTATTTTGCCATCTTCTCTGCATAGTGGCCCTACCATTTCCTTCTTCCTCCTTTTGCTGCAGACATACCCCAAAAACCTTTTTATTGTTCTTAACCTCTCTAGCGAGCCTGAGCTCATTCTGCGCTTTAGCTTTTCTGACTTTACTCCTACACGTGTTCGCTATCTGTTTGAATTCTTCTTTCATGATTTCCCCCTTTTTCCATTTCTTATACATGTTCCATTTAAAACTTAGCTCCATCGAAAGTTCTTTAGTCATCCATCCTGGTTGACTAATCTCCCCTGTTTCTACCTGTTGCAACTGAGATCACTTACAGGAGGGGGTGGGACTATCAGTCAGCTGCTTCCTGAGTAACAGGGGAACAGCCCTCCATTAACTGCAGCAGTTGCTTCCTGGTAGGTGAGGATTTGGGTGGTGTGTGTGTGTGCATGTGCGCGTGCACTGTGTAGCCACATAACTACGGTGGTTACACATTTGTAACTCACCCACAAGATTCTGATCAGCATTATTATATTATTTTATACTAGCACGAAAACACCATAATAAAAAATAATGTTATTCAGGAAGGGGGGCACTGCTGAATGTTAGAGCATGGCCTTTGCATGCCAAAGGTCACAGGTCCAATGGCAAGCATTGCTATCTAGGTCTAGGAAAGAAACCTGCATGATGTGCTGTCACCTGTCCATGTGGACAGCATGGGCAATACAGCAGAGAGGCAACATATAAACAAGATATGCAAAAGAAAAGCTTGCATATGCCCCTGAGTTGGTAGCTCAAAATCCCCTCAATTATTGCTCCACCGGTTTCCAGAATGCAATGGGGCATTCCCAGAATGCAACAGGGCACTCCAAGTGCTGCCAGTCTTGGAACAGGTAAGCACTCTTTCCTCTTTCCAAACTGAGAACAAGAGGCAAACTGCCCTGCAAGTTTTTTTTTTTTTTTTAAATAGGCTTCTGAAGTTCCAAAAGCTATCAAGAGAAAGGTTGGGAAACAAATCACTCCACACTGGAGAAGTGTGTCCTAAGTTTCATAGGAGGGGAGAGATTTCAGTTTGTCATGGGAGAATGAAAAAAAGCAAACCAAAACATCTTCCTGGAACGCACTGCCTCAGAGTGTGGTGGTTTTTAAACAAACCTCTTTGGAGGTTTTTAAACAGAGGCTGTATAGCCATCTGTCAGGAATGCTTTGATTGTATATTCATGCGGGGGGGTTGGATTAGGTGGCCCTTGTGGTCTCTTCCAACTCTATGATTTCTGTCTAAGGAATGAAGGAAGAAGATAGCAGAGAGATGCTTGATATCTTGGGCTTTGTTTGCCTGTACTAACTATGATGCATGTAGACATGGCTCTCATATCCTGAAGCGGGACCCCAGACCAGGATCTTTGGCAGGCCCCCTACCTACTGCTAAGGTTAAGGGCAACGAGATGCTCTACAGGATTTAGGATAAAAATTATAATATGTCAGTTTAAATCAGGCCTGCACAACATATGGCCTGTGGGCCTCATGTGGCCATCCAAAGGATTTCCTGTGACCCGTGAGAAGATCTGTAAGAGGGAGTTGGGGAGGGCCATTTCTCCCCCCCTTCCTCTGAGAGGTCTGGCAAGCCATAGCGGAGTTCCCTCCTGAGCACTGGATGCTCAGAAGGGCCGCTGAGTCACCTGGCTAGCTGGTGGGAGGGGGAGGTGCAGGGCCGGTTTAAGGGCTCTGCAGCCCTGTTGGGTGGCCGAAGGCAGGCAAGTGAGCACCTGCCTATGATGGCCCCCAGCATCGGTGGCAGAGGAGGAAGAGGTGGAGGCCAGCGCTTCATGCCCAGGGCTGCCCCGTCGTTGCCGCCTGGCTCTGGCTGGGCTCCCTTGGAGGAAGAGGAGAAGCAGCCTTGGTGTCTCCGCTTGCCAATGGCATTGGTGCCTGCTGGCCCAGGAGGAGCAGTGCAAGCGTGCCATGCCCTGCGAGCTGCTGGAGCAGAGTGTGTGCCTGGGCTTGCTGCTGCCCTACACCGCCACCTCCGCCCTTCTGGCCAGGGACTCCCACTCAAAGGTGTGTGAAAAGCTGCTCCTCTGGTCTGGTAAGGCAGGTGGGCAGGCGGCCAAGCAGGGCGAGAGCATGAGGGGCCTTTCCAGGGGCTGGATAGGGCCCAAGGAGAGAGGAATGAACAAAGAGGCCTTTGGGCAGCCGTCGGGGCCTGGCGGGAGATTTGGGGGCCGAGCAGAACTTGCTTCCATGACATACACTCTCTCACACACACAGTCACACCTTTGCTTTTTCTCTTCCTTTCACTCAGGCAATCACTCTCACACACAGTCAGTTAAACATACTGCCACACACAGCAACACTCAACACGAATGCTCACACGTGCTGAACTTCAAATACAGTTGCCCTTCATATTCGCGGCTTTCACACTTGCGGTTTTGATTATTGGCGGTTTAGCCCCAGCCACTTAGGGAAGGCTGGCGAGAGGCAGGGCAACCTCCTGCCTGCGCCTTCTCCGGCCTTCCAGAGGCAGCTCCGGGGCTTCAAAGTCCCGGAGTCTGCTGAGGAAGGCGGGGTGGGTGGGGTGGGCAGCCTCTCTCCCTCCCTCCCTCTGCTTCCCTAGCCTTCCTGAGGGGACTACGAGGCTTCTAAGACCCAGAGTCCCCTCAGGAAGGCCAGGGAGAGGCAAGGTACTTTCCCTCCCCGCCCACACACTGCCTTCCCTGGCCTTTCTCAGCGGGGTGAGCCCCGGAGTCCACTGAGAAAGGCCGGGGAGAGGCAGTGTAGCCTCCTCCCTGCCCACACGCTGCCTTCCCCGGCCTTTCTCAGCAGGGTCTGGGGCTCCAAAGCCCCGGAGTCCGCTGAGAAAGGCCGGGGAGAGGCAGCGCAGCCTCCTCCCCACCCACACGCTGCCTTCCCCAGCGGGTTACGGGGCTTCTGAGGCCTGGAGTCCCCTTAGAAAGGCCGTGGAGAGGCCAGCCAGGCTGGCCAGACACCCTCCCGCTGCCTCCCTCCCTCTGGGGGGGCCCACGGGAGCAGCATCTGTTATTCATGGTTTTTCCACATTCGCGGGGGTCTCAAGAACCTAACCCCTGCGAATGTGGAGGGACAACTGTAGTTCTACTGGTAATTACCATGCCTCCTTCTGTGGATAGAAGACAGCAGGATGTCCACACAGAGCAAGTGCAATACTTGTATTGGTATGGAAAATCAATTACAATTCCATTTGTAACTATCAACAGATGAGGAATGATTGAGTAGTGCTAGGATCCCCCTGTTTGGAACCACCCAGTTGTCAGTGTGTTACCTGAGCTCTTCATCTCAAAGTGTATGCATTGCAACTGAGTCTCTCTCCTGAACAAAGGAAAAGTCATTTGCATTCATATGATGACCTAGGACTTTATCAGACCGCTCCCCTGAAAAGTTCTTTTGCCAGCATAAATTATGGTGTTTGTATGCCGACAAAACAATTCCCCTACCACACTTACTTTTATGAGCATCAATAAAGCTTCCCCAGCAGTAATGGAGCACAAACTCTGTTTACTTCCGGGATTGAAAACTTGTGGATTCTCGCGAGAAGACGCTCGCATAGGAAATTTTTTAAAAAAACAAACAAAACACACACACACACACACAAAGTTCAGGAAAGCACAAAAACCCAATTTAAATGTCCCAAGTATCCAGGCTGGGGGTGTCATAAAAAAAGCATACCATACTTGGCTGTTACGATCTCAACTGGAAGTGTTTGCCCATTCACGCGGCATTCACTTGAGTACAATGACACAGGGATTCAAATGCCGACAATGCTGGCAACAAATCACTATGGGGGATCAATTGATGTCTTGGGCAGTCAATAAAAAAAGTATGGGTTTTTAACCAGATATTATTGTGAAAGGACAAGGGTGACATCATCTGGTATGCACACCCTTTTGTGCTCATTAGACGTCCTTATGATGCTGTATTTGCTGCGTCTGATAAAGTCCATAATAACAAAGAAGAACTGAAAACTGAGGCAATACAAACACTACAAGGAGGAAAGAGCCTGGCTTATTTAATTAAAATGATGGGTGAGGTTCCTAATAACATTCCCTCTAACATTTCACAGATGAAATCTGAGATAACCAGCCAAACAACGTCAGAGTGTGGCTAAGGACTTTTTCAGACGATACTTGCTACACAAGGAGGTCTTGGGAGAGGCATGTGGCTGTCACGTGGCAGGGGGTCCTTTTCGGACACTGCTGTCCCTCTTCCGAAATCATTGGCGTCACTTCCGTGAAGGATTGGAAGCAGCTGCACCATATTTTAATCACAGAAATTGCCCGTGCTGCTTCCAATCCTTCACAGAAGTGACACCAATGATTTTGGAAGAGGGACAGCGGCATCCGAAAAGGACCCCCTGCCGCACGACAGCCCCGTGCGTCTCCCGAGACCTCCTTGTGCGGTAAGTATCATCTGAAAACATCCCAAGATGGCAAAAGTTATAAATGAGGAAGAACACACACTAGGAGAAGCTGCAGCAAACTACTTTTGCACTCTGAACTCGGTTTGCAGCAATTGAAGTAAACTGAGGACAAAGGAGGAAAGTGGAAGAAAGGGAGAGAAACTGGGACATTTTAAAAGTAGTTGGATGGTTAACTAAGGACGATCCCCTTATAACGTTCTTTTGCCAGCATTAAAAAAAAATGCTGGCAAAAGAACATTCCCCCTGCACTTACCTCCTCTCTCAGCAAAGGCAGCTCCGTCAATAAAGAGGAAGTGTTCACAGGAGAAAGAGGGAGGAAGAGAGAGAATCTGTGACATCTTAAAAGCAGCTGAAAAAGTAGGACAGCCAAGGATTAATTTGGCTCCTCAGGCAATCAGACTTTGAAACATTTTGGCAGGTGTTCAGATTTGACTAGACTACTAAAGGGCCCAGTTTGCATTGCGGTGACTCAGTCTTTTCTCCTGTTCTGAGCCTATTCTAAGAAATATGGAAATGGTGGCAGTTCAGGCAGAATGGCAGTTGCTTGGATGGGTCAAGCTTGCCCTTCTAACCCCCACATTTCTTTCCAAAAGAAATGGAGACACACAGCATCTTAATGTTGTGGAAGTATCATCCACTTCCACCTGGAATCATGGGGCTGAACTATTACTACCAGGGCTTGGAAAGCTACTTTTCAAAATTAATTAATTAATTATGGCTTCAGTGTTGCCAAATATGTTACTGCTGTAATTATAATTTGTAAAGTAGTTGTTTGCTTTTTTTCCAATTTCACAAAAGCAACTGAAATAATTACCTTTTGGTTACTTGTAAAAGCCTCTGAATACTACAAGCCACAGGTTTGTGTTATAAAACGCACTGTCTTCTCATCCCCCTCAGCACCACCTCTATATCCACCACAGAGCATGAGGCAGAAGCATGAAGCAAAACACAAGCCATCACTTGAAATATGTGATATTCCTCCATCACCACTTAGTGAGGCTATGCTTCTATAACTATGAAGGAAACTGAAGGTTCCAGTTATATCATAAAATGGATGAAATGGTCTCTCATTAAATTGTCAGTGTACATTCTCTAATTCCTTTGTTATTGTGGGAGGGACTAATTATAAACCACCAGTTCCAAGCATAGCTCAGCTAATAAAGCCTCTGATGAAGCTACATTTTAGAAAGTTTCCCCCCCACACACATCCAGCCAGTGCCCTTTCTTCTTGTTTTCTGTGTAGCTGTTGGAAGGATGGTGAAGGAAGGCTGGAGGAACACAGAGTTTGGTGCTGGGCTGCAGCAGCCTATCTGCTATAAACAATAAAATAAACAAAGCTTGAGTTGGGAAAGAAAGAGTAGAGTGGGCTTCTGCTCTGACCAGTCCTAGGACTTTTTCAGACAAGCGTCTAAAAATGCTGTAATTCCACTATTGAGGAAAGCAGAACCATAGTGACATGAGCACAGTAATTATCTCACATTGCTGTAATTGTGCAATACTACCACCATTGGATTATTGCATGACCACCACTAGTGGTTTAAGAATGGGATTTCAGCTTGCACGCTTCTCTTCACATTGCCTTCTAATGACAGAGTATTAATGCTTCCTCCTGGCACACGCATGCACCTTTAAGAAAATTTTTCTCTTACTTCCGTGATTTTGCATGGGCGAGATTTCAGCTATTCTTGCAAGTAGGTGCAACTTCAGTTAAAAACACCAAAACAAATACATACTGAAAGAACTTCACAAATAAACACTTAGTGAGTAAAAAGTCAACGAAATATGACGCTCAGCTTTCCCTGCGGTACCGCAACAGTACCGGCAGGGGCAAGCATCATACGAAAGGGGTGCTTTGCAGTGCAGCAGCCTCGCAAGCTGGAGAGGCTGCTTGCGTTATTTTTCTTCATCTGAAAAAGTCCTTAAACAAACATAAAAACCTACCAAGCAAAGGTAACAGTTCATTAAAACAGCGTCCTGTTGGTCCCCTGTATGTTCTCCCCTGGAAGTTTAATTATGTATTCTTGTTGGGAAAGGGGAGGAGGCAAAGAGGACTGCCTATTCACACTGTAATCATGGGATTACAGCAGGATGTGATTTTTGCATGGTTGTCAATACTGCGAAAAGAGTGGTATTGAGGGCTATTCATGGGTTTTGCCCATTAATAAAAAGTTACATGTAATTAATGGGTGGAACACACATGGACCACTGAAGGATGATGTTGTGCCATAATAGGCACTAATTTGTCCTACTATCCCATTGTAATCGCATGATTTCAGCCTCATGTGATAAAGTCCCTACTGTAGCAATGTGTGCCTGCCTACAACAGGCAAGGTAAACAGCAGCTGCCTCCAGAATCCCTTACTGAGTGTACATGGACAACAACACAGAGAGAAAAGGGGACAACAGATAAGCCTACCTCACCAGTATCCCCCAGGATGTTAATGCATAGATGAATAAGTTTCGCCACCAAAAAGGAAATCATAAGAAAAGTAGAAGCTGGTGAAGCAAAAGTCATTGTTGGATTCATTTTAGAAGAAGCCTTCAAATGGTCTATAAAGTTCAAAATGTTTTTGTTTACTTATGCACGGCTTACCTGACTTCTTTGTTTCATTTCACATGTGCTGCTTTATTATTGTTATTCAGAGACATAGGGTGCATCTGCACTGTAGAAATTCTGCAGTTTGATACCACTTTGAGTGCTGTAGCTCCTTCCTGTGGAATCCTGGGATTTGTAGGTTTACAAGTTCTTTAGCCTTCTCTGCCAAAGCATGCTGGTGCCTCACAAAACTACAAATCCTAGGATGCTGTAAGATGGATCACTGGCAGTTAAAGTGGTGTCAAACTGCATTGTTTCTACAGTGTAGATGCACCCATAGCCATATTAGTATGTACCAGTGTACAAAGGCATCTTGTAGCATTTGAGGCTAACGAAGGCTTGTCCAATATACTGTAAAAAAGTGAGATCTCTCACAACAGAAAGTTTAATTTATTACCAGTTGGGACTTCCTGGAAAAGATTTTCAATCCACACAGACCTCTCCAGTGAGCAGGGATGGGGGTGAGGATAAAGAAAGCTGGGTAGGCAATTTGGTCAATAAACATTCAGATTTCATAATGCTATAGACAATTGGCTAATCATAGATCTCGTGTGTGTCTTTCCTCAGTATTGGATCTGGAGACTGGATGGGCATACTTCCTTTTGTAAAAGGTAGTGTTCCCAAAATCTTACTCTTCTAACATAAAGGCCTTGTGCTCTCCCTCCAATCCAGTGAAGAGCCATTTAATTGAAACTAGAGAACCACACCTCCAGGTAAGCACTCTTTCCTCTTTCCAAACTGAGAACAATCCTGAGAATAGGGTTGGGTTATTTTTTGCTGTGATGTATCCTAGAATAAAAAACTCCCAGCCTCTAAGTAGGAATGAAATATTTCTGTTTCTGTGGGTAATTGCCTCTGGATGTTCTGTAAAGGAGGAACATCATGTGGATGTTTAAAAAAACAAAACCTTGACAACTTTATCAACAGATAGAGCAACCAACAGGAACATTTCCTCCATCTGTTTCCCCCTGAGAGGAAGACAGTAAGAGCTGTTCAACAGTGGAATATGCTGCCTGCCTCGGAGTGTGGTGGAGTCTACTTCTTTGAAAGTTTTTAAACAGAATCTGGGTGGCCATCTATCAGGAGTGCTTTGATTGTGTATTCTTGCATGGCAGGGGGTTGGTCTGGATGGCCCATGTGGCCTCTTCCAACGCTACAGTTCTATATTGGCATGTTGTGGGGCCATACATGTGCCCATGGCAGTACCATACCATGGCAAACCCTTCAGATGTATCATCACTGAACTACAACTTATCTTGGACAATAATACTGCCCTTTCAACGGCTCTTGGTGGCAGGCCTGTACTTGCCTACAGATAGCCTCCCAATCTCAAACAGTTACTTACAGGAAGACGCACAACGCAGACGGGGAGACAGGTACAAGACCTTGCCACAAATCCAGATGCCAACTCTGCCCTCACATCTACTTGGGAAATGTCATCACAGGGCCTAGCCACATCACCCATAATATTAGAGATACTTTCACTTATTAATCCTCTAATGTGATATATGCCATCCTCTGTCAATATCATGAACTGTCTTCTTTAAACTCCACAAACAAAAGCTTCAGTTTTAAATCAGAAAGCTTTTATTACTAGATAGAGGAGATTATCAGATGGGCTAAATATGGTGTGACAATGATGCCAGGAGATCGTGAAAGGGCTTTCTTTTCAGATGATGTTATTCCCAAGTCGTCATGCTCCTGTGCTCCTTCTATTCTGCCATTGTTCCTTTTAATTCATGGGCTAAGCCATGAATAGATCGCCCATTCCATTTCTGTAACAGAATGACAGGTGAGTGAAAAGGTGACCCGTTGTGCTGGCGTGATACCAGCATCAGTGGGAGGTCCATGCCAGAACACTTCTGGGTGCGATCAGGACATCCAGGTAAGTGACACCCTTTTTTGTACCATCCCTGGGTTGTATTTTTAAAAGTGTGTTTAGGTGCTTGCTATAACTTTTGTATATGTATTTTTCTTTTAAACTTTGAATTTCCCATGCGCTCGTCCTCTCATGAGAATGACCCGGAATTTCAAACCAGGAAGTGAATGCAGCTCCATATGAGCTGCATTCCCTCCTGGGCTACTGAGAGGGAGGGAAGAAGCCTGAACAAAGTAGGAGTGAAACTGTTCATTACTGTGCTGGGACAGGTGTAGGAGGGTCAGGAGAGGAGATAGCGAGACGGGAATGCTATTGTTGTCCCTGTCTGAAAACCTCCAGAGTTTCTACAGAGTTACTAGTTCACAATTGTTGCTTGGAATGAAGCTCAAAAGGAAACACAAAAGTGTGAAAGTATTTGCAAACAGGCAAACCTGGTGTGGCTTTCCCTCATTTAAGCCTTTTACAACCCTTTTCCCAACATGCCCTCTCACCTTTGTTATGCTGAATCCTGGCCATATGGCCTCAACACAGTATTAGTATTTCCTGATCATGCCAGACACCACTTTTATCATTACAAAAGAAAACACATAATCAATGGCAGTAGCAAAGCAATTTCCCATATAGGCAATGGCAAATGGCAGGAACATGATCTGTTCCTGATAATCAACAATTCCCTTCAGCACTCTACATTGGGCAAACCAGCCAGTCTCTACGCCAAAGGATAAATGGACATAAATCAGACATTAGGAATGGGAATACAGAAAAACTGGTTGCAGGACACTTCAGTCTGCCTGGATATTCTATCTCTGCACTCAGGACAGCTGTACTTGAAACAAAAAACTACAAAGGAAGATTGGAAAGAGAAACAGCTGAATTTGAATACAGTATATCCACAAATTCTAGTTCATCAACAGTGTATTGAACAAAGACAATGTTTTCCGGGCACACTACATATATTATAACAGTAGTTAACATCCCAGTCCCATGAAAGCACTCTTGGCCAGTTTATCACATCTCCTTTCTAGTTCCCAACTAGCATCACACTGCATTCCAAAACTCTTTCCGCCATTCATTTGGTCATCCAATCAACCTGTCCTTAGGCAACATCTCTCCTCCTGCCTGTTTTCCTCAATGACCATTGTTAAACTGAACTTGTCACCTCATCACCCCACTCACAAGTTTTGCATTTCTATGGCTATTCAACAGCCTGCTTATCAGGTCTGTTCCTAGGCATTTAGTTCCCTCCATGCATCTGAGAAAGTAGACCAAGGTGCCATCTATTATGATGAAAACACTCCTTGTTGAATGGCGAGGAGAAGACTACCTGTCCTAAGGGATCCCGTAGTGTGTCAACGTATTCAGAAGGAGGGGGGCAAAAAAGGCCAAAAACTTTGTGAGAAAAGCCTTCATGGTTTTTCCTGTGGTTTTTGAAAAACTGAGAGGGGGTGAGCATTCCCCCTCATTAGGACAGTGATTCGATCAGAATTGCTGTCCCATGGTAAAGGAAGTACACCCCTGTTTGGCTGGATAGGCGTGGGAGGTGGGGCTTGCTGATAGGGCAAGCATTTTCCACCACCATCCCCCCCCGCAGTGATTGGGGATGGGGAAGGGAGGAGAGTGGTTGTTATTCCCACCCACTCACACACACCCCAGCCACCGATGCCATTGCTCGGATCAGGGAAGGTAGGAGGCCGGGTGCCATCCTCTCTCCCTTCCTTGGTTCCCTGCCACCTCATGCCACCACCACCTTCCCCGTGGAGACCGAGGAAGGGAGGAGGGCTCTCTCATCCTCTTCTCCCTTCCCCGGTTCCCCCCTGCCACTTCACCACCCCTGCAGAGACCAAGGAAGGGAGGAGGGCTCTCTCATCCTCTTCTCCCTTCCCCGGTTCCCCCCTGCCACTTCACCACCCCTGCAGAGACCAAGGAAGGGAGGAGGGCTCTCTCATCCTCTTCTCCCTTCCCCGGTTCCCCCCTGCCACTTCACCACCCCTGCAGAGACCAAGGAAGGGAGGAGGGCTCTCTCACCCTCTTTGCCCATCCCTGGTCCCACCACCACCATTGCTGCCCCTGCAGAGACCGAGGAAAGGAGGAGGACTCTCTCACCCTCTTCTTCCTTCCTCTGCTGTCATCTTTGCATGTGAAGCTGATGCGGGCTGCTGGGGGACGGGACTGTCATTAAGACGAGTCGCAGCTGCTGCGACTTAATAATACTGTGGGACAGTAAGTTTCCTCTGCTCTCGTATAGACAGTGCTCAAATCTATGCAAGTTTATGCTATAATTTCTTTCTCCTAGTTAGTCTCTAAGGTGCTACAAGATTCCCTTTTCATACTGATATTGCAGACTAACATGGCTATGTCTTTGAATTCTTCCTTTTGGTTGTAAGAACCAATCCCTATTCTTTTCATGTTATTACTGCCTCTGGCACCAAGTTTTCAGTTAAAGAAGTACTGTAATACCCTTCTACTTTGTTAATGGAGGTATACCTATATTTATAATGTGCAGGATGGTCAAGAAGAGGGATGATTCACAGTGCCAGAGCCATCACTAGAACTGTCTGCATGACCATCAAAGTAATGGTAGGGGAGGAAGAGATTTGTTCTGGTTGGGTGCATGGGTTTGAGGAGTGTTGTTGTGGGCAGTAACTCAGTGGGGTGGGATGCTATGCCTGCCCCTACTCTCCCAAAAGAAAAACTGAACAGGTGCCATTGCCTGTATACAAACACCCCTCCTTGATTTCTTGCAACATCCCTACTGTACTTCCCATTTTATAAATCTTTTGTGTATCTCATCCTTATGGCATGGTGTTTCAGGGGCCTTTTGGACTGAAAAACAGCATGTAACCTTCAATAGAAAAGAATTTATTTTAATTTTTTTTTTGAAAAAATATAACTACAGATCTTATGTTCTAAAAACTTAATCTCTCATCAGGGTATAATCTATTTTATCCCTCTGGCATAATTTAAACCATACTTTTCCACTGCAAACAGTTGCTTCTATTCTTATCTCAAGGGACCTTTTATCCCTTTATAAACATATATAATTTTACTTGCATACAGTGTGCTCAGTAGGGCAGGATGTCAAACATTGGAGCTTATCATGATGAAGGGTTAGGCTTTTAGAATGATTAAGTCAAGATTCTTATTTACATCATATTCTTTAAGACAGGAGATTAGCATAGATTCTTCACATCTTGACACTTAGTGGCATCATTTCTGTATTTTTAGTACATCATCTCATCATTGCATTTTATTTCAACCCTCCCCTCTCCCTTTTCTACAGAAGGCTATTTTACTATTTTTCATGGAGTTTGGCTTTCAGGACTTTATCGATTCTTCCCTTCAAATTAGGAGGAAACTGGAAAAGTGCCTTCACCTTCAAAATGAAGCACGTCACCCCTTTGTCCTTTGTTCATGTGTTTTCAAAAAATGATGTTTTTGCCACCAAATGTAGTGGTAGTGGGGGAAAAAAAATCACTACTTAAAAAAATGAAAACAATGTTCACCAGGGGTGGGGAGGAGGTTTAAGGAGAATTGTCCTTTTCTGCCAGAGGTTTTTAGGGGACCTGGTTCTTGTTAAAATAAAATATATCTACCCTCACTCATTTGTCTTGTTTACCTGGCAAAAGGAATGCAGCAGTGAGGTTGGGATGCAACTCCCGGTGAGACTGGCAAGGATCCATTGTGGCACCCTGGCCTGCCAAGTTTGCCCACCCAGATGCCAAGGGACCCAAGAACAGATAGAGAATCTTCATCACTGTAACACAAGGGACTGCTTCCCAGAAAGAGGTTTTTATTATTGTACCAATTGTACCATTGATTTATACCAATATCAAGGAAATTTAGCCCAGGGACATTTCTGGGGCTGAAGAAAGGAAGCTTGGATCAACACACGTACACGCATACAGCCCTTTCTTTTCCCTTCTCAAAATAGGCTCCCTGGTCTGGGCTTGAATTTCTGTACTGCACTCCTGCATCAATAAAAGAGAAGGACTTCATTTAATGAAATCTCTGCTTTTTTTGTTCATGGAGTTATGAGGATTGTTTGATGTAGACCTGCCACCTGCAGGGCCTGCTGTCAGGGAATGAAAGTGAACATCTCAAAGCAATTTGCTTGTCTTACATGTAAAGACAGTGTAGGCTGTGAACCTTTTGTAATGGGAAAGTGTCCGAGTGTCATTAGTAAGTGCAGCATTGAGGTCTCTGCTCCATTTTATCACAAACAATTTTGCTGAATTATTACTAACATTAATATTTTCTGCAGAGTGGGGGTGAGAAGAAAAGCAGGGTAATCTTCAGCCCTATTGAGAAACCTGCTTCATCAGGCTTTGCCTCTTGCCAGCTGTCATGAAATGGCCATTTGTTCCAGCAGTGAAAGAGACTATCACTGCCTTTACCATGGAAGGGTATTTAATGGTATTCCACCTTTGATGCGGGGGGGGGGGCAAGCTGTTTGGCAACACCATGTTCTTTTCTGTACATGTCCATTTTACTGACAGCCTCCAATGAGGCAGCTATTTTTTAGAAAACAATGGTAGCCATTTTGAATTTTCCAAAATTCAATCAGTAACTTTTGAAAAAGAATTTTAGGTGATATGGGTCGATAATTTGCTGGGTTTGTTGTATCTTTGCCTTCTTTCAGAATTGGAGTTGGAATTTTAAAAACAACACTGGAGAACGCTACTATATGCAGTGACAGCAGCAAGACTATCTGTAGCAGCAATGTGGAAAAACAAAGAAACCCCGCTATTAGATGAATGGTTAATGAAACTAACAGAAATGCAAGAAAATGATAAACTAACATACATCTTAAATAAAGCAAATACAGTTAAAATGGAAGAAGAATGGTCTGCATTTCGAGAATTTTGGAGAAAAAGATGGAACAGAAGGATAGAATAAAAGAAGGAGATACACGGTTTAGTATATATTTAAAAGAATGAATCATATAGGGTAACAGAAATTAAAAGGAGAGGAACCGAATACGAAAGCATAAATTACTAGGTAATAGGAAAGAAGAAAGGAATAGGTAACAGAAAGATAACCAAGAATTAAGATAAGTAATCAAGGGATTATGGTTAAGGGAGGATAAAGGAAAGAGAAGAGTTTTATAATACTCCATACAGGTTATGAAACAAAGGAAGTTAGAAGGAAGGATGGAAGGGGTCTGAAAGAGAATGTATGTGGAAGAGGGGGGAGAAGATAGAGAGAAAGGAAGAAGGAAGAATGGGTAGGGTGGTTATGGGAGGAGAGACGGAATGAGTGGGATGTAAAATATATAATGGAAATGTAAAATGAAACTGGTTGAACTGGAAAATGTACGATTTAAAAATGAATCTGTAAATGTCAATACTGCCGAAATAAAAATATTTGGAACAGTTCCACCAAAAAAAAAAATAAAATTAAGCATTTTTCTAAATAAGATTCCACGTTACTGTTATTCATTCCCTTCAATAAAGTTATCCTTGTTGTAAATTCAAAAAAGAAAAAAGAAAGAAAGAAAAAGAGTTTTAGGGGAAAGTACTATAGATGCTATTTCAGTTCCCTCCCTCCCCAAAGAATTTTCCCCCTTCCTGAAAATGCAGACAAAACAAAACAGCCCAGTGTCAAGGCTGAGAAACTGAAACAGAGAGCAGCAAAACTGGGGAAAAGTTCATCAGTTCAGTTCAACCACAGTGAGATTATATGTGAAACCAATCTATTAATATGGTAGTGTAATAATATGAATATACATTTGGAAGTCAGGTTTGAATGATTTTATCTTTTTGATTTTATCCATCTTTTGTATGACAGATGATGACCATTTCTAGTGAGTATAGACATGCAAAGGCTGCTTACTATAACATGTTTCTCCCTCAATTATCTTATGTTGCTACAACAGGCATAATTTTGCTATTATAGTTGTCTGTCAGTGGCTTTACTCCTTTGCATAGATTTTCTACTGAGTGTTAGATTTCTTGTACTGCCTATGTTGCTGTTTTTGAATCCCTCTTTCCCCCTCTTTTCAGTTTTTATGCTTAATTCACCGGGCATCAATTTCACTAGCTGACTCAAGGGTTGAGTGTTATGGGAAAGAGAAAGAAATTATTTCTATTTGCACATCATGCATAATTTCACTGTCTCCCCAGCCAGTCACTAAATTAATGTTGGAGGGATCATTGTGGAGGAATTGAGAGTTCTCTTTTTTATATATATATTTGTTTCTTGGATGGGTGGGAGGGGGAAATGCATCAGGAATGGAACCTTTTGCAATATGCTCACACAATAGCTCCTTAAAAAATGTGCCAAGACACAGCTCTAAAAATAAATTGTAGTGTGATCCATCCCTAAGAACCTCCATCAATGGATGCAAGGGGATCATACAAGCATGCCACAAAAAAGTGTTCCTTGCCTGAAATTGCTTCTAGCCCTGCTCTTGTATGAGCTTTTCGCCTGGCTGGCTCTCTGACAAAACTCCTGAGTGCCCAGATGACTCATGCTGATCAACATAAGCCATTCTAGTGCATCCTACCTTTGCCTGTGTAATTGCTAGGGGCTGTTGAGAGCCTGCTGGCTTCACTGATATGATAGGACGAAAGCTCATGCATTTTGGATCCAGGAAAAGGTGAGAGCAGTCTGAATTGTATACCCATCTGGCAAAAGTTTTCCTGTCCCTATTTAGTAATAAAATCAACTGTAATTTTAAAACAACCAAACCGTTTGGAATTGAGAGCCACGTGAAAGGTAAGCTCATGCTCAAGAGGCTTTTCACACAAGGAAGGTAAAGTGACAGTGCAGCTGGATCGTTGCACCTTCTGCTTAGCCTTGCCGCATACCATTGTTGTTCTTCAGTTCTGATCCCATGGGAGAAGGTTGTAAAAGTGAATCTTTTTTCTAACTGGAAAAATCTGTTTTAAAAAAGGCTCACTTTTACAACTGTCTCCCACAGGACCAGAACTGAAGAACTACTGAAGAACTATGATGTTGTGCAGTAAGGCAGAACGGAAGGAGCAACAACCTGGCTGCACTTCCATTTTACTTCCTCGTGCGATAAGCATGTACGCACCCAGAAGTATCCATTTATTATTTTGTTGAAGATGTGAGAGAACTGTGCTTTTGCTCACTGGAGCCATGACAACAGTGATGCAGTGGGTTCAGGGCTTGCAGGGTCAAAGCACTCTGACTTTTTGACTAGTAGGGAATGATGAGATTCCATAAGATGAATCCATAGCACTTAAAGTGTTAGCATAGTATTACAATTCTATAGCATTAAAAAGCCCATGGCGTATGGTGACCTCTGAGGGCATGTGATGGGGTGAGGAAGGGAAGCTGCATGGAGTAACCCCAAGCTTATCACTTGCTACCACTCTCACTTGGATTTGCAACAAGAAGGCAGGTTGCCATTTAGAAAGTTATAACTCTCCATGCCATGCTCTTGACCTTTTTCTCAGGGGCCTGCTTTTAAAGCTGCAGGTTGGTGGGAGAGAGATCTCATTATCTTAATAATATAACACGTTGGGGGGTATAATGGCTTTATTTAATTCCATTGGTTACACTATGAAGAACAAGGAGCATTCCAACTCTACAACAGTTCCCACAGGCAACTGCCCAAGACTGAAGATAAAAATGAGGCTGTGTGTGATGTGTGTGAGAGATAGACATCTTGCTTTGTAAATGGCAAAGCAATCTCTGCAAATAACCCTTTCAAAGTTCAGCTAGAGGTGGGGAGGGATGACCTTTTCTTGTGCACTCTGAGCAGGATCAGGTAATGTTCCAGTGTCTTCTGGTACGATATAGGAACTCTACTCTGCTAAGCTAGTCAGGGATCATCACCACAGTGCAAAGAGAAGCCCTCACTTGGCTCAAAGCCATCTCCAAGAGACACTCTCCCTCCTAGGCATTATTAAGCTGTGCAGTTCCACAGAATCCTGTTGTGATGTGAAGCTGCCTTCCCAAACAGGCTACAGAAGAACCAGTAGCCTTGAAGAATGTATTTCTCCTCCCAGTATTTTCAAGGCACATTGTAACTACAGGATTGTCTAGACGGTGAAAATAATCCTAATAGAATTCACAGAGAATACCTTTTGTCCCAACAAGATCTAAGGAGATTATCAGACACGTTAAAAGTGATATTAAACATCACCCAAGGAGACCTTCTGCTGTGCTTTTTGCAACCGGACTTGTTTATCTCGGATTGGCCTTTTTAGTCATCAGCACACTTGCAGAAAGCACGGGATGAGTCCTTCCTGAATCTTTGTTTGCGAAGAAAAGCCAGAGAGAGAGAGAGAAATGCCAGGAGATCGCAAAAGGCTCCCTTTTCAGACGCCGTTGTTTCCCCCTTGTTATGCACCTGTTCTGCTGCTGTTCCGCCAGTGCTGCTTTTTATTGATGGGAGAAGCTGTCAATAGATCCTGCATTCTGTTTCTGTCACAGATGTTCCTGCAAGTGAAAAGGTGCTCCATTATGCTGGCAAAATCCCAGCGTCAATGGGAAGTCCCTGCCAGAACACTTCAAGGTAAGATCAGGACACCCAGGTAAGTGATACGCTTTTTTTGACTCTCCCTGTGTTACTTCTACATTTTAAAGTTTGTTTTTGTGCTTGCTGTCATTTTGTGTGTGTGTCCTTTTTCTTTTTGAATTTCCAACGCTCGTGTCTTCTCGTGAGAATCCATGGGATTTTGATCCAGGAAGTGAAGGGAGCTCCATTAGAGCTCTGTTCACTCCTGGGCTGCTGAAACGACAGGAGAGGAGGTAAGTGCGATGGAGAGGGTGATTGTGGCGTGACAGGGATGGGACAGGGGTGGGAATGGAGATTGTGGAACAGGAATGTTTTTTTTTTCATTCCTGTCTGATAATCTCCTAAGATTTCTCATATTCAGAAGGAGGGGGCCAAAACCTCCAAAAACTGAAGCAGGGAAGCCTTTGCAGCTCTTCCTGAGATTTTTAAAAATAATTTGTGGAAATGTGCATTCCCACTTGTTTGGACATCCTATTCACATTGCTGCACATGGTTGGTGAGAGTGGAAGTGGAAAGCTGATTGGTCAGACATGTGCAGGGGCCAGAAGCACCATTTTGGAGTTTCATGTTATTAATTGTGCACTTTTTTGCTGCAATGAGGTGACCAAACAGCTTTTTCAAGCGGAAGGTCTCACTTGCTCACCTTTGATTTACAGTTTTTTTAAAAAAAATACTGTGCAGCAGTGACAACTTGTGGATAATAATAATGCAAATAATTCACTCTCTGCCACCATCTTGATTTGCAGGCATGGCAACATGTGCATGTCAAACACAGATAGCTTTGCATACCAGTGATTTTACAAAAGGACCATGGAGACAAATAAACACTGCTGCAAATTTGCGTTAATGCACAGCAATCCACATTGTATCTTCTTGTCGAGACAACCCCTTAGAGACAATAGCATTTAGCATTTATTTAGACAAGGGGCTAGAGTGGGGAAAGGTATCTGTTGTCATACTTCGTGTTTTTTCTCAGTCACACATATGGAATTTACCATGCCCTGCTGTGTGATTGGTAACGGGAAGGCAAACATGGGCTTAATTTGCAGGTCTGGTTTCTGAAGCCTATATCTCTGAGCAAACATTGCTGTGAAAAGAAAAACACGTTCACTGCAGGGAATAAACATTCCCCTTAATGTCTAATTTGACCCTTAAAAGAACTTCCCAACCAGCATCTATAACTGAACACACACACCCTACACACACACACACACACACACACACACCAGAGTTGACCTTGCATCCCTAGTTGCCTCTAGTAGCAAACACTGGGCAGAAGCAGCAAAATGTTGGATGAAAGTACAGTACTGAATTGCTGCACATTTTTCCTTGTATTCCCTAAACTAATCTCTTTCATTTCAGTTGTGTGTGGTAGAGGATGTTCTTCTATCATCAGTGTTGAAGAACAATGTAACTACACTAGCAATAGGCTGTACCTCATGAAATCATACTTGCATGCTTTTTAGAAATTTACAAAATATGTATTACCTGTTTCATGCATTTTAGATGTGTACATGGTAGGGATGTAAATCTTTTGTTTTCCTCATTTTGTAAACTGGAATAAATAATGTCTTCCCTTTTCTCTCTGATGTTCTAGAGTAGAAAGATTTTTGCCTAGGCTTCAAGCACTATCTACACTTTGGGAACTCAGAAATACAGATGTGTATGTGAGGGTGTCACACTGAAAATATGTTTGTTATAGAGAAAATGTGTTTCTTGCACAGGAAACAACATTTTCTGTGCAAAATACATTGTGCCCCTACAAGACAGATTTCCTGCACAGAAAATACATTTGCTGCTTAGGAACAGTGTATTTTGTGTGGACAAAAGGTTTTTAAGGAAATTTGTAAAGTGCAAAGAACTTTGCAGCTGCCATTATTCTACCTAACAGGGTTTCTTGAGCTTAAAAAAAACTGTCTCAAGAAGGAAATATCCCTAATACATGTTGTCAAGCCCCCGCAACCAAGCAGTGAAACTTTGGAAATATATGGATTTCTATCAGAGATTGCATCCATTTTCATGCCCAGTCTGGGCCATATAGATGGAGTAATCTTTAAAAAAAAAAAAAACAAAAAAAAACTGGTAGAGCCAGTTTCCTAAACATGACTAACTAATCAATGCTTCCTTCAACAATCTATACCTCCAAATTTCTGTTGCCTGCTTTGGGACATGTCAATAGTTCATGCATAGTCTGTCGTCTGAATGAAAACTTGTCTATAATGGCGAAAGTAACCCTCATAGAATTTGAGGAGAATACAATTTGTCTAAATGGGAGCCCACATCAATCCACCGTATTCAGAAAGGGGGGGGTCAAAACCACCCAATGTTCAGTGGGAAAAGCCTTCGCAGCTTTTCCTGTATTTTTTTTTAATCCAAAGGAAATGCTCATTCCTGCTCGTCGGGACAACTGATTTGCTTTGTTGTGCATTCCCAATAGGAACAGAAGTAGAAAGCTGATTGGTCAGATGTGCACAGAGTTTGCTGGCAAAGCAAGTGCCCAGAACTGCCATGTTGGATTTTCGCCATAGCGATCATGCACTGAGGTAATGAAACAGCCTTTTCTCTCTTTTTTTTCTGTTTATTTAAGTAGAGTATCACACTTCCTCACCTTGGATATGCTTTTTAAAAAAATACTGTTTGGTAGCAGCAACTGGTGACAATAAAAACACAATTAATTCACTTGCACCCACCACCTTGATTCACAGGCATGCCCATTTGAGCAACAAACGTAGTATGGCTTCACATGCCTGCGATCTTGAAAAAAAATGTGGAGACCAATGAAAGCTGTTGTGAATTGGCATTAATGTGCATCAATCCACATTTTATAGCCTCATATAAACAAGCCCAAATACATGCTCTCTTCTTCCTTACATGGGCTCACTGAACGTTTCTGATTACGGCCTTGGAAAGAGAAACCCTCACTTGCCCAACCCCCTCAGAGGGTCCTTTGGTCAGAGGTCAAAGTTGTGAGGTGGAGGACCAACTGAAACCCAGTTTGATTGTATGTACACATAGGTAGAATTTTATGACTAAGCGACTACAACACAGTGCAATGGCACACATGTATATATAGCCTTAACCGGAAACCCAGAGGTCCCCCAAAACCAATTTAGTCAATCAAGTTCTTAACATTCATTGTCTGCCTGGTGATACAATTTCAGTATCATATATAAGCTTCTTCCAAGTCGGCCTTGTTTTGAGCACACAAACAGATAACCAAAAAGGCTCAATAGAGACAAGTTTCTGTTAACTGTGGTTTCAGGTTTACAGTGTAACTGCGATTTCAGCAGCATGAGACATTGCAGCAGTTATTTATTAGGTTTATACCCTTATATCAGCAGCTGCTATTATTATTAATTATTATTCCTTTACATCCCACTTCAGTCTGAATATTATTGGTTAGAACTCACGAGAGTAGACCCACTGAATCAATTGTGGAATAGTGAGTTAACATATAGATGCAACCGATTCCACCGGTCTACTGTACTGCAGAGTAACAACAGAATTCCAGCCTAAGTTGGAAGCATTGTATACATGCAATGAATTGTCTGGCTGCTTGGCCTGCCTTAGAGAGTTGGGACATGTAAAATATTGTTGTTGTTGTTGTTACCCAGTTATGAGTATAGGAAAGAAGCTGAAGGTAGGGTTTTCCTCCTTTTCCCAAACATATCCTCTTTTTCAGAGGTAAACTTTATGTCTGGATGGATTTTTAAAATATCTGGGTTTTCTTACAAAGTCTGGAGGAATTGGGTGATCAGGTAGCAGAGCCCTGAGGAAGAGGAGGAGGAGGAGGAGGAAGACAAACATGCCAGGTTAAAGTAGGGTGAGGGAAGCCCCTAAAGCAGCCAGCCTCAACCCTATGAGGATTAATGAGTGACTCACTAGCTTGTAGCTGAAGCGGCTGTTGGGGAAGGGGAAGGGGAAGGCTCCAACCTAGCCAAGCCTATGTGTGGCCTTTGCTGAGGGTCTTGAGCAACATAAGGGGCTTTGTTTCCTGATTTCTCCTCTCCAGCTGGTATATTTGCTGGTTCTCATGTCTCGGCTGAGTGGGGTCTCAGTGTTTTGAAGTAAGGCATTCGGTAAATGTGCCCCCTTTTTTGCTTTTCAGAATACGATAACCCGACTGAAGGTCACAAGGAAGCCAACTTTTGTTTTACTTTATAAAATCATGTTGAGCTGCTACTGAGTATTAAATGTCATTGTACTACTACAATTCATAATGTTCAAGGGTTTTCTCTTCTGAGAGTACATTACACTATGCTTTGCCTCCTTCCTCCCACCCTTAGGAAAACATGCCTGGGGTCTGATCTGCTGATCAAATTATGTCATACAAGAACATACCATGTTTGTGAAATCGTATTGCTGAAGGGGGATATTGCATTACAAATTAGGTCTCTTGATAACCAGTGGCATTTCCATTTGTGCAAAAGCAATTACATAATCAGATTAATAGCCTGATAATAACATGATCTGGAGGCTTTGCTGTTGGATTATCTGAGATTGGTTTGAAGAACTGGTATACAAGGGTATATTTAGTGGAGGAAATAATGACACAAAAGTACTGGCATTTGCCCCTTATCTTCTTTTAGATTTTAAGGCTACTACTCCATTGAAAATGCCTGATTCTTGCATCAACATGGGCAGAAACGTTGGCCAGGGTGGGACGAGGGAGGATGGGGGCTCAGTCAGACAGGAGAATTAATTGCGGAAAATAGCGCATTACCTCACTATCACAGCAGTGTTCATTTGCCCCCATGATTCATTCGCAAGATCAGCAGCATGGAAAGCTATCCGAGTTTGCTGTTCACATGGAGCATGTCCACATGAAAAGATGTTGGCCATGAGTGAATTACCTGCCTTATTACCTCCTGAAAGCTCTCTCCATTTCCACCCCTCTTTTTTGCCATTAAATGAGAGATGCGGAAGATTGATCTTCTGCTTAAAAACTTTTTTTTTTTGCTCTGCTACTTGAAAATAGCACTCAATCATGTCCCCAAAAAACAGCAATGGCAGCTCTGGCTATTTTGTCGCTGGCAGGCCCACCGCCGTGCACATCCAACCAATCATGTTTTGTCATGTCATGTCCTAGATATGCCCCAATTCAAATTGGTTGTTCAGATGGACTGTTCTGCGCATTTTTGCATACTTTTTAAAAAAGATTGCGAGAAACAGTGAAAGCTGTAATTGCAAACTACTTGGAGTTTTCAGCTCCCCTCCATCCAAATATGTTGAATCCCAGCAGGAACTCATCTAGACAAAAGGTATTCTGCCCACATTCTTTGAGAATTTTTTTTCATCATCTAAACAACCGCAATATCTTTTCTTGGCCCCTGCCCTCCTGGTGCAATCACACTGAAAGGATTGGGACCGGACTAAAATTTGGTGACAGAGTCCTATATTTTATCTTACTTAAAAAAAAAATGTTTCTATCCTTTTTGAAAAGGGATTAATTCCTCAAGAAATTGCTTAGTTTAAAGGGTATTTTAAAACTGACTTTAGGAAATGTCAATAGTGGGCTTGTTTCAGAGTGTCCCTTCCATGAAAAGAAGGGCTCCTCTCATTTTTGGAAAAGACTGTGAGATCTGTTAGAGGCTTCCACTGAAATCTGTGAGGGGAGAAATGATTATTGCTGTTCTCCTCTACCCTGGGAGCTTGCACCTAGCCAACTGTTATTCTGAATTAGGATGGAGCCAGTGAATCAAAGGGGTTGTCTGTATGAGGCAAAAAGAAGTGGATTGCTCCACTGTAAGGCAACTCACAGCAGCTGTGATTAGTCTGAATGGTTTTGGAGGGGGGTGTTAGGTAGATCACAGTCATGCAAAGCTATCTGCATTTGCTGTGCAAACAGGCATGTGTGCAAATCAAGATGGTAGCCGCGAGTGAATCACTCACATTTTTACTCTCACCAGTTGCCACCATCGAACAGAATTTTTTTAAAAAATAAAAGCATATCTAAGGTGCAAAAGTGTGATATTTCGCCTCAACAGAAAAGCACAAAAAAACCCAACCCCCATTTTATCTCATTAGCGCTCACTCACTAAGGTGAGAAAAACGGTGGTTCTGGGTGCTTGCCTTGTTAGTAAGCCCTGCTCCCTGCACTCATCTGGCCAATCAGCTTTCAGCTTCCACTCCCAGTGAATTTCCCAGTGGGAAAGCGAATTTGGTTGCTTGGCCCAACAAGCAGGAATACACAATCCCCCCGCTGTTTTTTTAAAAACTCCAGGAAAAGCTGTGTATGGCGTATTTAGCACCCCTCCTTCTGAATATGGTGATACAATGAGGGATGCCATTAAGGCAGATTGTGTTCTCCTCACATTCCATGAGGAGTCTTTTTGCCATTTAGACAACCCCAAAGAGAAATTGATACATCAATACTTGTGTAACTCCCATTGATTGCATGAGTATATGCCAGTGTGGACTACCAATTGGATTTAGGCTGTAGGCAAATACAAAGTACTGTACTTCCCTGTCCTGGAGGTTCTCCCAGATTTCCAGAGCAAGTTTTTAAGGGAGCAGAGGGGTCTTCAGGCAGTGGGAAGGAGGAATCAGTAAAAATCACACAACCGTCTTTTCCCAACAAAAGTGTTCCATATGTATTACAGGAATTTGGGGTTCAATGTGCTGCCTTTCCAATTTGTGCCATTTTCATACCTTGGTCATTTTCATACCCTTCTTTCAACTGGGGCGTGGGGACCAGATTTGGCCACCTACTGACATCCTCTAGTCCTCCAGATTGGTCCCCTGCAGCAATCTAGTCCTCTACTGCTGTTTTAATTCATATTTTAAGCAAAAATGCAAATTACCGTATTTTCCAGCATATAAGATGACTGGGCGTATAAGAAGACCCCAACTTTTCCAGTTAAAATATAGAGTTTGGGATATACTTGCCATATAAGACTACCCCTCTTCCAACACACACCAAATAAAAATTAAAAAAAACATCAGATTTGATTCCCCCCCCCAGACAGCCCCCCCTCCATGCTTCCCCAACCCGCGATGGGGCTGGCGAGCCTCATCGCAGATTGGGGAAGCACAGGAGGTGGCTGGCAAACCTACTCCCAGCCAGCCACACCTCCGCACTTCCCCTACCTGCAATGGGTCTCACCAGCCCCATCGTGGCTTCGGGAAGCATGGGGGGTGGCTGGCAAGCCTCCCCCCCATCCATGCAGCCACCCCTCCGCCCTTCACGAAGCTGCGATGGGGCTCAGAAGTTTCAGCACCCGCCCTATAAGACGACACCCGGCGTATAAGACGACCCCCGACTTTTGAGAAAATTTTCCTGGGTTAAAAAGTCATCTTATATGCCAGAAAATATGGTACTTATTAAATTACTTAGAAATGTAAATTACTCATTACATTCTGGCATGCAAGAATGAACAATTTCAAACCTTTTCTCAAGAATACAATGGGGATTATCAGATGCGGTGGGATGCTGCAAAAAAACTCTTTCTAAATTGCGTCAGAAGACTGTGATGGGAACAAAAAGGGTGAAATTATCAGACACCCCTGTCTTTCAGCCATTTCAGGATGTAGTGCTGCCTCAGATGAGGCTTCCTTTTTGTATTGACCGGACAGGCCGCTAATAAAAAGGGACACCTTACTCATGCCTGCACAACTCTTCCGGGAGGCTGAAGGATGACATCATCTGATAATATCCCCTGTTGTTGTTCTCATTGCAATCTTCTGACTCAGTTTTCTGATAATCCCCTAAAGTGTCTGCAATTTTTGATGACCATTTCACTTTAAGGGGTTTTCTTAAAAAAACTAAGAAGGTCAAAAAAGTGTTTTTTGCATAGAAAACTAACCTACATTTTTGCACTGTTGCTTTGTGTGCAGAAAACATGTTTTCAACATCAAAAGAGCACATTTTCTGTTGAAAAAGATCACATTTTCTGCAAAAAAAAAATTAGTGGCAGCATATTTTTTTAAAAAAAAGTTTTGAAATTCAAAGAATCTCACAGCTGTCTTGCATTTTCTTGGTGGGTTGTCTCATATGTCCAGTCACCCTTTCTTTTCATCAAAAATAAGAAAATTTAGCAGCATTTTTGACATCCCTATTATGTTTCACCCACTTTTATACAGTAAAATAAAACCACTTTACAGAGAATTCAGTGCTTGATTGTATATTTAGCTCTATATCACTTGATTTCTTTTGTTCTGTTTTGTTTAGTTGCTTAGCTACTTATTACATACAAAAGTCTCCTTTGTTTCTTATGGGATGCTCTTGCCATTATGTTTGCTACATACTTGACATTTTCCTTAAAATAAAGAGAGTATTCAAAAATATATATTTAAGAAGTTTTTTTTTTAAATGGCATGCATTGCTGAATTGCTCCTTTGCTGCCCATAGGGCTGTGTCATGCCCTCCAGTGTGGACAGCACATAGTGGGATGTGCATAAAAAAGTGCTATACCTTACCCTCAAGGTTAGGGTTGCCATAATTCTATGCCACAAACCCAGGACAAAAGTATCCCACATTTTGACCGGGGAGTGGGAGGATGGCTCTCTCCTCCCTCCTCCCCGAAGCCTTCCTGCCACTACCACCGATTTCTCCCAGGAGACATGGATGGGCCAGAATAGACTTATCTAGCTACCTTAATCCAGCAAGCCTGTGAGCTTTGATGGGAAGGTGAAGCCCTGCAGGTCGGGTGGGATTGGGGGCAAAGGGGTGCACAGCTGCCACTGCTGACTGGGTGAGCCAGCCCAGTGGGGAAGAAGACCCGCAGCTCCCACTGGGCCATCGGGGGGGGAGGAGAGTTTGGGGAGTGAGTATGCAGCAGATTCCCATTATTTAAATAAGCAAAACTTATTTCTAGCTGCTGCTGCTGATCAACTGAATGGGGAAAGAGGACTCGCTGCCCCACCGGGCCATCCCGCCTCCCAGCAATTACCAAAAGGTTCACTGGCCCCTCATCCAAGGGGGTGTGTGAACTTATCCCCCCTGGGAGCTTCTACACAGGCAGTGACCTTGGAGGCCAGACACACCACACACACACAAGTAAATTGCTGACCCTCTTTCCTCTCTCTTGATTTTCCTTTGCTCTCTCTCTCTGTTGATACCTGCTCCGCACATGCCAACTCCTGCCTTTTGCACACTGCATTCTCCCGCCTAGCCTAGACTTCACTCTTCCGCCTTCTGCACTCACTCCCCACATGACCCAGAGCAGAGAGCCTGCAAACAAAAAGCCTGGAGTCAGAATCTGAGATCTGCTGCTTGAAGCAGCCCAGCCAGACAGGACAAATTTCTGTTCCTCTAATCTGAGATTTTCCCGGTTTTCCAGGATTTATGGCAACACTACCTCAAGGGCACCTTTTGCACTCCACAATTCTAGCACTGTGGTTCCACTTTAACTGCCATGGGTGCATCTATGGAGTCCTTGGTTTTGCAGTTTAGGAAGGGGTGTGTAGGAGCCTGAGCCAGAGAGCTCTCATGCCTCACTGACCTACAAACCCCAGGATTCCATAGGATGTACCCATGGCAGTTAAAGCAGAATCATAAAAAAAGTGGATTGCTCTGTAATAATGGCTAATGTATATTATAGGTGCATGTTTGGAAACAGTTAGAATACTTTAAATGCAATACATCTGACCATAGTGTGGAAGATAATGTGAAGGGGCCACTAACCTGCATAAAATTTGCATCTGTTAATGTATATATGTAGCTCCAATTTTAGAAACAATTAGTATACTTTAAATGCAATACACCTGAACTTAGTGTGGAGGATAATGACCCAATGACTTGTATGTTTGAGGAGCTTCAAAGTAACACATTACAAACAACTGGTTACTGGCAACTACTCTCTTTTCTAAATACAGAGATTTAACTAAGGAGATTATCAGATGTGTCCAAAAAGTATCATAGCAGAATGCCAGGATGACATTTCTGTCCTGCAAATGGGACCCGGTTTCAGACATCCTTGTCCTTGTCGCATTCTGCTCCTGTGCTGCAGCCATTAGTAAGGTGTCGCTTTTCAATGACAGGACCTCCCTGTCAATGAAAAGTGATGCCTTACTAATAGTTGAAGTAGAGGAGCAGAATGTGATGAGGATGACTTCCTCTGAAACCAGGTCCCATTTGTGGGACAGAAACGTCATCCTGGTGTTCTGCTAAGGTACTTTTTGCTGCGTCTGATAATCTCCTGAGTTATAATGTCTGAGAAGATAGGACTTTATCAGATGTTCCCTTTAGAATGTTTTTTTTTTCTGGCATAAAAATATCAATGTTTATGCCGGCAAAAGAATGCCCCCCCCGCACTTACCTCCTCTCCTGGCAAAGGCAGCTCCAGCAATAAAGAGAAAGTGAACGGAGTTCCGTTCACTTCCTCTTTTGAAATCCTGTGCGAAATTCAAAAATAAAACTTAAAAGTCATAAAAAGTCACACCAAGCACATATACACAATAAAAAACCCCAAGTAACCCAGGGAGAATTAAAAGAAGTTCATCACTTACCTGGATGTCCCTATCTCACACAGAAGTGTTCTGCCTGACCGGGCCATTGACTCTGCATTGAAGAGACTTAAATGGCCCAAGGCTTCACACATTGGCAATGCCGGCAAAAAAGCAGCAGGGAGATCTATTGATGGCTTAAGCCATCAATTAAAAGGTACAGGTTTTGGCCAGGATATAACCATGAAAGAGTGTTGTTATGATGCCATATTTAGTACATCTGATACAGTTCATAATAGTGTCACCTTTTTAATGGTGTAATTATAACACATCTAGTTATTCTTATATGGGGCATGGCCCCACTGCATGGTGAGAAGAAAACTCACATGGTTCAAACACTGGCTGAGGTTGTGCCTGGTGCTGCAGCTTCACGCTCTGATGTGGATGATGTGGTGACTTTGTGGTGGATGGAAGGACAATGTGCTTCGTACCACACACCAGTCACTGATAGCATTTAGATGTTTTAAGTAACTATGATGGTCACTATCTCGGTTATTCTCCCAAAGATACCTTTTAAAAAAACTGTATCTACCATACTAATAACCTACTTTTGTTAGAATTTAGATTGTTGTTGTGTGCATTCAAGTCATTTCCAACTTATGGGGACCCTAAGACAACCCTATCACAGATTTTTCTTGGCAAGATTTGTTCAAAGGGGGTTTGCCTTTGCCTTTCTCAGAGTCTGAGAGAGTGTGACTTGCCCAAGGTCACCTAGTAGGTTTTCACAGCTTTTTACATTTATTTACATTTCTCTTTTGCTATTTTTATCAGTTTTAAATTGCTTTTGTTTGTACACTGCCCTGAGATCCAGTGATAAAGGGCAGGATGGAAAGAAAGAAAGAAAGAAAGAAAGAAAGAAAGAAAGAAAGAAAGAAAGAAAGAATATTGATCCCCGTGGAGCCACCTATGATGGCTCTTGGGTTGTGTTAAGCTTGGAAGGACATCATTACCACATCCCTGTCCTTGAATTAACAGAGGGGAAAATGTGTACTTTAGCAACAAACCATACTTGGATTTAAGCTTGATTTAGATAGACAGCCTCTGTACAAAACCGTTAAAACCAGACTGCTGCAAGTTAAGAGGGCTAGATTGTAATGTTCACAATGTGATTTGGTCTCTTCGCCTCCCATTACTGCTTTTTGCCTCAGTGAGCCTTCAGAGTTTGTTCTCTACAGAAAGGAGGAGGGAGAGAAAGCAAAAAGAATCCATTAGAACATCTAAGCAACTGTTGATTTGGGTGAAAAAGCTCTAAGGGAGAGAACAGGTCATACAGTCCAAGACATCTCCAGCTTTCAAAGGATCTCTCCTTTGTGTGACCCTAGAAAACTGGATCTACACTGGGAGCAAAATGCTCTGGGCTCTAAAACCAATGGCCTCCGTCAAAATGAAGGCTTTCACATTATAAGAAGTAATTGCACACAACATTTAAACAAAGGACTTTATCAGAGGCATAAAATATGGTGTCATAAAGATGCCACATAACAGCAAAAGGTCACGCATCTCAGATGATGTCACCCTTTCGCAGTTATGTCCCCGCCAAAACCCGTAGTTTTTTTATTGATGGTTGAAGCCGTCAATAGATCCCCCATGGAGCTTTTGTGCCAGCATTGCCGCATTGTACTCACATCAATGCAGCATCAATGGCTGGTCTGGTGCAAACATGTCCAGGTGAGATCACAACAGCCAGGTAAGTGATGCACTTTTTATGACCCTCCCCAGGTTACCTGGAAGTTTTTTAGTGTGTTTAGGTGCTTGGTGTAACTTTTTTAGTGTTATTTTTTTGTTTTATTTTTGAATTTCCCACGCTATGTATTCTTGCGAGAATACGTAGGATTTTGAATAAGGAAGTGAACAGAACTCTGTTCACTTCCTCTTTCATTGCTGGGGAAGCCTTTGCCAGGATTAGAGGTCAGGTGGTGGTGGGAGTTCTTTTGCTGGCATAAAAATTGATTTTTTTTTTATGCCAGCAAAAGAAGGCTTTTAAGGGGCTCGTCTGATAAAGTCCAGAGTGTATTACAGAGGTGGTCCAAGATATTTTGCTGCCTGGGGCAAAGCGTACAATGCTTTCTGGCTCCATTTCATCACTGGGAAGTGTAACTTTTTGAACTAAAACACTGATTTAGGCTGAAGGGTATTGGGAGATACAGTCTTTAAAAATAACATTTCTCAGATCTGCTCCATTTCATGCAGTGACGAAAATGGGACTGGTTGTTGAACCTTCCTTCATTACACCTTTGTTGTAGAGAAAATTTACTAAGTTGCTGAAGTAATTATGTTGTTTGTAATTTTATTCATTATTTTCAAGCAGTGGCATTTGGTGCTTCCATGTCCGTGGAATGGTGAATCCACTCTGTGTTTTAGTTTGACCTTTAAAAGAGTTATCCAAGGTGCTAGTTCTAATCAGAGAAGACTCAGTGAAGCAGTGAGAATCACATAAATCAACAATTGTATACATTCCATTGATTCATTAAATCTACTTTAGTTGGAACTAACAGTTGGACTCTGGCCAAAGTATTAAAAACATGAAATAGATTAATTAAAACAAATTTTTGCTGCAGTTAAAAATAAATCAATAGGATTTTTATTTAATTCGGTTGATATATTGCCTAACTTTTTCCCAGAACTTGATTCAAAGTGGCTTCTGAGATAAGAACCAAGTAAAAACAACATACAAAAGCTTATTGTTGTTAAAATGCAGTTAAATCAAACATAATATTAAAGCTGTGATGAATTAAGAAGAATGTAAAACATTGTTTCACAATGGGGTGCCATAGGGTTCTATCCTGGGCCCAGTAATATTCAACATCTTTATCAATGACTTGGATGAGGGAATAGAGGGCATGCTTATCAAGTTTGCAGATGACACCAAATTAGGAGGGGTAGCTAATACCCCAGAGGACAGGATCACAATCCAAAATGACCTCAACAGATTAGAAAGCTGGGCCAAAATTAACAAAATGAATTTCAACAGGGAGGAATGTAGAGTACTACACTTAGGCAGAAAAAATGAAATACACAGATATAGAATGGGTGACACCTGGCTTGACAGCAGTGCATGAGAAAGGGATCTATGAGTCTTAGTGGACCACAAGCAGAACATGAATCAGCAGTGCGATGCATCAGCCAGAAAAGCCAATGCGATTCTAGGCTGCATTAATAATATAGTGTCTAGATCAAGGGAAATAATAATGTCACTGTATTCTGCTTTGGTCAGACATCACCTGGAATACTGTGTTCAGTTCTGGGCACCACAATTCAAGAAGGATATTGACAAGCTGGAATGTGTCAAGAGGAGGGTGACCAAAATGATGTGAGGTCTGGAAGCCATGCCCTATGAGGAGAGGTTTAGGGAGCTGGGCATGTTTAGCCTGGGGAAGAGAAGGTTAAGAGGGGACATGATAGCTGTATTTCAGCATTTGAAGGGATGTCATACTGAGGATGGAGCAAGCTTGTTTTCTGCTGCTCCAGAGACTGGACTTTTTCAGATGGGGTAAAAAACCCCTGTGGAGGTCTGGAGGAGGACAGCTGTCCCACTTCCAGCAATCGGTTTCACTACGCTGTCCTCCTCTCGTCCTTCATTCATTCTCCCTCCATTCTGGAGGGATGAGAAAGGCGCCGATTTTTTTATTGATGGAAGTTTCCATCAATAAAAAGTGGCAGAGGGAAAACAAATGAAGGACAGAGGGTGAACAAACAAAGGACAGGAGGAAGATGGCGTCGTCCGAAACTGATCGCTGGAAGCAGGACAGCGCCATCCTCTTCCCAAACTCCACGGGTTTTACCCTTCTGAAAAAGTCCTAGGACACGGAGCAATTGGTTCAAACTACAGAAAAGGAGATTCCATCTAAACATTAGGAAGAACTTTCTGACAGTAAGAGCTGTTCGACAGTGGAATGTGCTACCTTGTAGTGTGGTAAGATCTCCTTCTTGCAGGGGGAGGCAGTTTAAACACAGGCTGGACGGCCATTTGTCGGGAATGATTTGATTGTGTATTCCTGCATGGCAGGGGGTTGGACTGGATAGCTCTTGTGATCTCTTCCAACTCTATGATTCTGTGATAATGGCTGAGATCCTACATCAAAGAGATGCAGTGTAACTTTACACTCTCAGAAGTACCCATACTGCAGGTTATGCTACACCTTCAAATTACAGAACTGTGACATTGCCTGACCAAATGCACATTGCACATTGATATGCAAAGTGCAACCACGTGCAACCATGGAATAAATGTGCAATGATGCACTGTGTACAATGCATTTTGTAGAGGGGTGGGATACAAATAAATACAACGTGCAATGTGCAATGGTTTGCAATGGCAACCCCACTTTCTTAACCTTCAACTGAACATGGTTGTTACACATTGGCCAAAAAAGTACATCCTCATGCTTAAGTGAATGTAACACATGAATAAGACCCCAGCCTTCCTAAATAAATAAATGCAGTAAAACACAAGTTGATTAAAAGCTCTGCATGCACCAAATGTGCCCTGTAGCTCCTGTGCCTTCAGCAAATCACTAGATCTGCACATTATGTCCGTATTCTTATAAGTAAGGGTGCCAAAATGAAGTCTCGCAATCTCTCAGACCAGTAGCCTTCAAGTTCATCCTATTTAGTCTTTTTTTGGCATGCTCACTTGTGGAATCTTGACAGCTCTTCCCATTTGCAAGTCCTCCAATAGGTGAACAGTATGTAGCATGTCATTGACAGGAATGACAGCCCTGCTACTGCCCGTGACACTCTGGAGAGCCTCCCTGATTTGTCTCTATCAGTTTAGTGGAGTAGCTGTCCCATTCTGGGACTCTTGGCATGTGGTATGTCTGATAGAATCTTAAGATTTCTCCCTGTACTGGTGTTCTACTGTGATCCTCGTTCGGTTCCTTTCAGAGCATCTTCAAAATAGTGCCTCCCAATCATTTGCCACCTTAGATTTTTGGTGTGATCACTGAGAAGGTGATTTCTTTGACCAATCTGGATTAATGTGCTCCCCAAAATCGCAAAGAGAAGCACCACATTACTAGCTCACCCACTTGCAATTAGGCACCAGATCAAGCATTTTCATCCTTTATATTTATGTTCTCTGGTCTCGTAAGAGACACGCAGCGCCATCTGTGGTATTTATAGGATGAATGTGATTTTTCTGCTCCATTTCTTTAGGCAGGAAAGAAGCAGAAAGGATTCTGGTTTTACACAGTGTCTCTTCAAGCAAGAGTTATCCAAGAACATTTTTTATGAAAGCAGAAGTTCAAATCCCAGGGCTTTGGGGATTCTCTGGAGGCAGCAGAACAGACTGTGAATATGATCCATATACTCAGTCTTGCATGACAAAGTGAGGCAGGAAACATTCTATAGTACATTGGCATTCTCCAGTTAGAGACCCTGATTTGGGTCAAAGGGCAACGTGGAGCTATGTAGGAAGCTGTAAAAATAAGAACATAGGATGCTGCCCTATATTAGATCAGGCTGCTTGCCCCCCTGGCCTACTATGATTGATTCTAACTGTCAGCAAAGAGAAAGGCTTTCCCATCATCTGTTAGCCTGGTCCTTTTAACTGGAGGTACCAGGAACTGGAGAACTTTTGTATAAAAAAACCTGTTCTACCACTGAGGTGTGGTGGTACATTTTCCTCCACAAAGAGAATGGTAGTGGTGATCACGTGCCTTCAAGTCGTTTCTGATTTATGGTGAGCCTAAGGTCATCATGAGGTTTTCTTGGCAAGATTCAGAGGGGGGTTTCCTTTGCTTCTTTCTGAGGCTGAAATAGTGTGACTCGACCAAGATCACCCAGTGGGTCTCCATGGCTGAGCAGAGATTCAAAGCCTGGTATCCCAGAGACCAACATCCAAACCACTACACTACACTGGCTCTCTTGAAAAGAGAGATTAGTAAGCCTAAATATCCTAAGGGTACCAGATCCCATCTGATCTTAGAAGCTAAATAGAGTCAACTCTGGTTAGTACTTGGATGGGAGACTGCCAAGGAATACCAGGTGCTGTAGGCTATATTCCAAAAGAAGGAACCGCAAAACCACCTCTGAGTATTCCTTGCCTAAGAAAACCCAATGGAATTCATGATGTCACCATAAGCTGAAGAGAAGGGTGTCTCTGTTCTGTTGACTAGATGGATGGAGATCACCATGAAATCCTATCCAAAATATTTATAGCCTACCATACCTTCAAGAGCCAACATGATGTAGTGGTTTGAGCATTGGACTAAGACTTCATGGAACCAGGCTTCGAATATCCTGAGCCATGGAAACCTACTGGGTAACCTTGGGAAAATCACACCCTCTCTGCCTCAAAGGAAGGCAAAGTATTTGTATTTGCAGGGTTTTTGTGTGTTTTTTCCCGGGCTGTGAGACCATGTTCTAGAAGAGCCCAGAAAAAACCCACAAAAAACCTATAGATACCGTCCGTGAAAGCCTTCGACTTCATATTTGTATTTGATTATTTGTATCATCATCATCATTTAAGATTCAAAGTGATAAACAACTGTGGTTAAGAAGGAGAAAGATTAGATTATAGGTGTGGCAATCCCAGGGGACAACAGAACCAAAGGCAAAGGGAGGGAAAAGATTTTGAGATATCAAGACCTACAAACTGGGAATCAGCACCTCTGAGAAAAGAAAACAATGCTGGTTCCAGTGGTGAAGCTGCTCTGGGAGATGAACTGTCCAGTTCCAGAGGTACTGTCAAAGCAGCTGAATGAAATTGCCCTAGATAGAATCACAGTAGGATAAATACAAAAAAATGACAATATTTGGAATATGCCATGTTATCTGATGATATTGCACTGATTCCTAAATCCTTGGATAGAATATAAATTATTGACAATGGTCCAGTACTCCAGCCAGTAACACCTGGTAGCTGAAGAAACCAAAAGATAATAATATTTGGAACCAACTGTTCGAACTTAGACCTAAGAAATAATACAATAAAACTGAAGGAAATCACTCTTCGACCCACTAAAAATACAATCATTTAAAATGCTGGGGCAAATAACAAAGTTCAACCTTTGAACCAAAGTGCAAAATTTAACAAAAGGAATATAGCATCAGCGTCAGACAGACCTCTCTATCCTATGTACAAATTGAAATCTTCTCCAATAGTTGGAACATAGAGAAGGTTCTTAATGATCTTAACAGATGGGCAAGTTGAAATGGGGAAGATGCTCCTTCAGATATCTGGGACTCAAATGGCCTCATCCATTTGGAGTTCTGAAGATAAATACCAGTATATTGAACTGTTCAACAGGCAGCCAAGCTCTAGTTCCTTTCAAACTGCTCTAACATGATTTCAACATAACAAACCAGCCAGAATTCTATCAACCAAACTGTATACTAGTTGAAACATTTATATTCGTGCTTCTTGGGCTGTCTGATGTGAGGAACCAACTATCGTGCTGGGGATCAGTGCCACATTTTTTGCTCATTGGCTACAGCTCTTTCTTTCCTGGAACCCCCCCTAAGTAATGGCAGCCAATTGTCATGGACTGGCACCAGCCCAGTGACCACCACTTTGAGTAGCACTATTCTAAACTACTTCCAAGGGTGGCCCATGTCTAATTTATTACAGCAATGCAACCTGGAATTTATCACACCATGGATCACTGCGAACAGGCTATCCTTTCTCCCTGCTTGGCAGGGGGTTGGACTGGATGGCCCTTGTGGTCTCTTCCAACTCTACATTTCTATGATTCTGTTATTCTAAAACCACTGTATCACTGTGTCTGCCAATCCCAAACAAAGATCTGGCCCAACAATATAGTGAGGTTGATGCTATCAAACCATCACCACCACCGAAACCAAGGAGAAAGAAAGGGGGCTTATATTCCATGTTTCCTTTCTAAAAGAGATCATCCACCAGGGTGACCAAAATTGTTTCACTGCCAAGTCCAATATTAAACAAGGATTGAAGGATTAGGGGTGCACAATGCTTCTGATGCCACATATGTCAGTTACACACATGTAAGTATCCAATACACACCAGATAGCTCATTGAGTACGTTGAGTGAATCTGCAGCAGCTATGGGATCAGGGTTGCTATGAATACAAGTGATCTACCTTCAAAATGCCATGTCAACTGATCAGAATTCCTCTCTGACTGCACCTGGCTTACCTCTAGTGGCAGTGGGTGAAATGAAGGCATTGCTCCCAATAAGAATTCTGCCACCCTCCCATGAAATTTTTCTAGCATTGGAAAGAGCAAGACCTTGAAAATCATTCATCTAGAACTCTTATAGTTGCTGTGTTCTCATCCCCTGGATAACTTTGCCTTCTCCTTTTCTTTGGTTGCCTAAATTCTATTTCTAAATGCTGAATTCCCCCTCCCCTCTATTTCTAAATGCTAAAACTGAAGCTTTAAGTTACTGCATAGCTATAAAGTTTGGGAATGGATGAAAATTTTATTGGAGGGCAGAATTCCTATTTGGGAGATGAAACCCTCATCCTACCCCCCCCCCGCCTTTTCATAGCTACAGCCCTGCTAACCTTGCAGGGTTGTTTTGAGGATAAATGTGCAGAGGAGAAGAGCCACAAGCCATGAATGATAATAGGTTTAGTTAGCTAATTGCTGGTTTGCTCATTTTATTTTAAAAGCCACTGTCTATTTCAGACCTTCTCTCTGCTTAGTTCTTTAATAAGTATAGTGAAGTGGTAAACAGACTTGATTTATTTGCTTGCACCTCGCCTGGGACTTAGTCTTATCCCAGACTGCTTAACTGAAATATGCCAATCTTGTTAAAGAATGGAAAGTTGTTTGGATAAGGAGCCTATTTTCCTCCATAAGACTGTAAGCCTGGGTTATTGCATATCCAGTGCATAAGAATTATTAAAAATGTGGGTGGCAGGAGGCTGTCTCTGAGGAGTCGAGAGAAAAGATGCCTCACAGCCATCCTACCTCATAGGGCTGTAAGTGAAGAAATACCAGTTGTCACAGGTGATAAGAAAACTGGCATTTTTAAAAAGAAAGGGAGGGAGGATTGGTGTAAAAATTACAAGGAAAGAAATCCTTTGAACATTCCATAAACGCTACCTAATAGATGTTAACTTTTTCCATTGCTGCAGCTGCTGCCTATATTTAGGAGAATTAATTTCAATCAGCTTATAAATGGAAATGCTTTCATAGGAACAAACAACTGGACAGTGGGGTTGTTCCTTCCCCCTGCCCCACTCAGATTGCATTATGGGAATGCAGTTATCCTAAATGCTTTCCTTATTAATTCAAGGTTTTATTAATATGATGACCATAATATTATCCTGAGAAGCATGTGGGGGGAGGGAATCATTTTCTTCCCAAGCTCAATCATTTCTGCTTAATTTTCCTTTTTGTCAGTTTCCTCCCCGGTCCAAAAAGCCTCATAAAATATGGAATGGAAAGCAATAACCAGATCATTTACATTAGTGGAGCAGCTGCATTTAATGTTGGGTTCCATCTAATATGCCGTTATAGAAAATATTCTTCAATAGGCCATTTTCCCCCTGCAGTCTTTCCTTGCATGTTCTTAATTATGGCCATCATTAATTTTAAATGAGTAACCTACCATCAGTTTGCCATTATTGCAATATATCCTCCAGTTGAACCCCCCCCCCCAAAAAAAGACACCCCTAAAAGGCCCAGAAGAAATGTCTTCTCAGGACTGTCTTTTAAACAAAATGGGTAGATTACTTAAAGAATTTGGCACTTGGATTCATCTGTGCAAAACTGCCTGATCTGCTGTCAAAGTGTGTCATGTCTGTCCACTGATGGATTGCATCACTCATTGCTTTTATAGTTGTGGTAAAAGAGGTCAGCTCTGCCCGGATTGATAAATCTGAAATTCTGGTAATATTTTATACCTCTGCTAGACATCTGCGTGGAGCCAAAATTATACTTCAAACTTCTTTATCCAAAATGTCCTCCTCTGTGGCCAGCTGTCTGGGACCAAAGGCCTTGGGTAAACCTTGGGGAAAGAAGAGGGGCCTGAGAGAGAGATAAAAATGGACCAGCACAATAAACCACAGAGCTGGAGCCAAGCTTTTGTTAGACTCTCACATGGAAAGTCAGGGCTGGCCCTACCTTTCGGCAAAGAGAGGCAACTGCAGACCCAGCCTGGACACTCCCGCTCCCTCCCATAAGAATCTTCACCAAATATATTGAGTACATAAGAGTAACATAATGGTTAGGTATATGAAGTTAGTATGTAGAACATTGGCAATAAAAGGCCACAAGTTGGTAATGGCTGCAAATGGTTGGCATCAATTGCATGGGGCCGGATTCCTTCATTGCCCAACCCTGTGTTGGCCAATGGACCATTCTCAGCTGCCACCGACACCCATGTATGGAGGGGAGAGCCCTGGCCAAGCATAGCTTGCTTGACACTCTCCCTTCCCATAGCAACAAGGTTACAAAAGTGGGGAATCTCTGTGAACTTGATCTTGATGGAGACCCCTCCCTTCCCTTGCTTCCCCAGGATCAGGGCCCATGCCATCTGCCACACCAAGTTGTGACGTAAAGAAACAGGCATACAATAACAACGCAAAACATGACTATCTAATTAAGGAAGGGAGGGTGGGTCTTCAGCTCTGCAGAGCCAACTGAGATCTCTGACATCAGGGGCTGACTTATATACCAGCCCCGGATGAAGAGATCACATTATCCGGCCATGCCAGAAGGCGCAGCTGAAAGTCCCACCCCTTCCCATTTTTCAACCAATCGGAGTGCAGAAGGCCCGCTCTGATTGGCCACTGCTTCGCGCCCTCTTCCCAGCCTGCAGAGCAAGCCAGGAAGAAGGCAAAGCAACATGGGGGCCCCATGCCAGCAGCCACGCTGCTGCAGGAGCCACCGTTTCTGGACCAGGGCACCGGATAGGCTGCAAACAGCCCACCGGATGAGTCCGGTATGCCCCTTTGCCTCAGCCAGCAGATGCTCAGGGTGGATTGGAGGTGGCAGAGCTTCTTATCTGGATGTTTTCTCAAACCTCAGAACCATTCCCTCCTGTATTGTATTGTGTGACACATAACCTGCTCTGTACTTAAGCTAACCTGCTGCCATAAGATGTGCTGATTCATGTGCCAGTGAGCTTCTGTGTGTAGAACAAGGAGGAACAGCCTCTTGTCTTTTGCCTCTGAAGCTGAATGTCTCACGCCAGCCTTGTTGAATGTCCAAAGAGATACACAAAGGGTGGCCTTTGTGTATCTCTTCCATCCTGAGAGCCGGCCCTTTCCCCTGTGTGCCATGATGGCTCTGCTTGCTCAGTGCAATTGTACACCAAGAACATTATCAGACATGGCAAAAATTATGGGATTACAACATCAGGGTAGCGTGAATGGGCCCCGCTATTACACAACATCATCATCTTAGTATTATTACTCCATGCTCCAGCTGTGAAAAAGGCGTTCTTTCTCATTCATGGGACAAGCCGTCAATATATCATCAATAGCACTCTTTTCACAGTGTTGACTGCATGTGAAACAACATCCCATTGCAATCGTGAGATTACTGCTTGAATGGGCAATCCTCAGTGAGAAAACACCCGTATTGCGAACAGGATGTTCTTTTTATGAACTGTCCCCTTTAGTTTGCACGTTTTTAGGTTTGTTTCAGTGCTTGTGTGTTCATTGACTTTGTTAATTAAGGGGTTTGTGGAGTTTTAAGTGCACTTGTTTCTTTTCGTGAGAACCACTGAAATCTCGCCCATGCCAAATCGCAAACATAAACTCCCATTTTTGAAGTGCTAGTGGTCATGTGATAATTCCGTGGCATTTCTTTCATGCGGTTACAGCTATGTGTGATAATAAATGTTATAATGCTATGATGTTCCCGCTACCTTCATTCGCAGAATTATAGCATTTTTAGATACTAGTCTGATAATGTCCCAAGACTTGTAGGACAATGAAAGGAAAAGATCTTTGTAGGGATGGAAAAATCTATCGGTTTTGCTTTCTCTTGTGTTTGACTTCCCTGATATAGCAGCAGCTGGTGGATTCCATGCTCCAGCTGTGCTACTGAGTCCACAGCAGGTTTTAGACTGAAATTTAAAGGGTCTGTCCAAGGTGCTGAGTCTTATCCCAAAATAAAGCCCAGAAATTTGGATAGCTCTTTTAGAATTCAGATAAAAATCCAGAGTGAATTCATCCCTCCATTGACATGGGAATTGCAAAATACTACTGCCTGTATAGGAAAACATTTGCAAACGTTGACAAATTTTTACCAGAACTGAAACCAAATTATCACCAGGATGCTAGCCTAAGATTTCAAAATGGAGGTTCAGTGGCTCAGCTCCTCTTGAACCTTGTCAAAACAGAGGTCCAGATACTTTGTATAACCTTTCTTGCCCCATTATCTCATTAACAAGCTTCATCTCCTTAGCTCTTACTATGAATGTATCCCAGAGCTTTGCTTAGAACTGGGAGACTCTGATCCAAGTGTGGACAGACTTCAAGTTTCCAATATATACTTTGTTTTTGCTTTGCAGTTTTTCAGTTATACACTATATCCCATGGGATTGCCTATATATATAAATATCCCCCCCCCCAAGCAACTGGGTACTCCAGATCAGAGGGTCTAACAGCTTGATTTAGCTGGAGTACAAGGTGTGTATTCTTGCTATTTTCAAAAATGTGGGTGTCAACAATCCTTGTTCATCTAATCAAATGCATAACAGCTGCTGCAGAGCTAGGGAACCTGTAGTTCCCCATGCATTGTTGAACTCCAGTTCCCATCACACTAGCCAGCCTAGACAATAATGACAGATAATGGGAGCAGTAGTTCACCAACAATTGGAAAACTCAGAACCAGGGCTGCTGGATTCAAAACTAAATTTGTTAATTAGAAATTGAGGAATGGTTAGTTGTTTGTAACACTAATAGTCAGCATTGTATAGCTTGTTAAATTAATGTCATTAAAATTGTGCTTGAAATATGAATTTTCAGAACAGACTATGAAATTACGGAGACAGCCATGGAGGTTGTCACAGTTGAACATGAAGGCCTAATTGTCATTGGCTGCTTCAAAAGTGCTCTTTCTGTTGTTTTAAAATTGCCTTTTCCCCAGGCTGGAATTTAATTTGACTACCAAGCCCATACTACAATTGTTGGCTTGGGATGGTAAGAATCCAATACATTTGAAAACTATCAGGTTGGAAAGTGCTTTTTTAGAGCATGGTCTTTCATCTTACAATTGCTAAATTAAGTTTTCTCACTGATCTTGATTTCTCATTTGTTCTTTCCATTCCTGGCCATCCCCATCAACATGTGCACTTCACTTACCCTTGAAATGTCATGTTTACTAAAGGTTAACAAGGAATGATGTTAAAGGTTACTAAAGAATGATGTGTTTATTTCAGCTAGAGAATACTGATCCCTTAGAAGTATGGCAATAAATGGCTGGCTAGAAAAATCCATCAGTCAATCAAGAGAGGAAAATCCTTTATCACAAATACTTTTAGTGCCTCTGAGCATATGCAGAACATTTTTGGCACAACTAAATGACTGCATTCTTTCTGCCTCCCTAATACTACAAAGATCAGCAGTAGAACACATGGTTTGCATGCAGGAGCCAGGGTTCGCAAGTCCAGTCTGTGGTGTCTTCAATTTAAAAGATTAGGTATATAACAAACCAACTATTCTATTCTAGGCAGGATTGGGAGGTCATGAATTTAACTAACTGTTTACTTTGGCTCCATGCTCACAATATCCCATAATACAAATGTTTCTAACCCCAAATAATAATATGCAAAACCAGAAAACAAAATCAATAAAAATTAAACTACAGCTGAAAGACTCACAATGCCTCCCCCACTTTGCCATCTAGAAAGACTTTAAAAAACCATCCATATAGGTCAATAGATGGGAGGGATGCAGCAGACTTCAGACCTAAAGGTCCTGACATTCTGAAGAGGCCATTACTTTACTTGCTGAGCAAATCTCTCATTCCTGCATTCCAGGCAAGGTCTTGTCATTTTATTGCTTCCTTAGAACAAGGAAGCCAGCACAGAACCATGTGATGCATTTCCTCCAATCTTCTCCTGAGGCTTTCCTGTCTTATTCAATCTGGCAGAGAGAGAGAGAGAGAGAGATCTTGTCCACTCCCTAATAAATTTTACTAACCAAAACCAATTAATTTGTCTGAAGTGTAGGTTTAACATTAGCATAAATCTGGAAATCTATAGCAATAGCAATAGATTTATATTTCTATACCGTTTATCAGTGCAAAGCACTCCCTAAGTAGTTTACAATGTGTTAGCTAATTGCCCCCAACAAGCCGGGTACTCATTTTACTGATCTACAGAAGGATGGAAGGCTGAGTCAACCTGGAGCCCTGCAGGACTGAACTCACAACATTGTGGCTGCAGTACCAGCATTTAACCAGTGCACCACTATGGAGATCATAGAATCATAGAATTGTAGAGTTGGAAGAGATCACAAGGGCCATCCAGTCCAGCCTCCTGCCATACAGGAAATCACGATCAAAGCATCCCCGACAGATGGCCATCCAGCCTCTGTTTAAAGACCTCCAAGGAAGGAGACCCTACCACACTCCGAGGGAATGTGTTCCACTGCCGAACAGCTCTTACTGTCAAAAAGTTCCTCCTAATGTTGAGATGGAATCTCTCTCTGTTCCAGACTCATTGGGGGGTGGGGGATCTAATGAATAAAAACATTAAGGGGTTATTAATTATTTTTCAAGCTTTCGGAGGGCCAACAGTGTCCCCTCCCCCTCCCTGATCTAGTGATTTCCTAGTACAGTATATTCTAATCTGTTATTTATCCATTATTCAAATAATACAGACTTTTTCCTTTGTTCCTCACCTCATGGGCCTGCAGTTCCATCCTGGCTTGCATGTTTTACTGTCTTTCAAGTGTCTAAAGTGACGTCATTTTCCAGAAAACAAGAATCTATAAATTCTTTTCCCCCCCTTAAAGATGAATGTAAGCACAATGCACGACTCTTTAAAGTCAGAAACCAAAGGTTATTAATTTGGGCCCTGCTCCATTTTAAATGGAATTATCTTACAGAGCATCTCTTTTTTATCCTGGCATCAGATCTAAGTAGCAGGAGGGTTCCTTCGAATTTAGGCTTCCCTTTTTTTTTTTTTTTAATGCAACAGTAATAACGCTGAATGGGAAATAATGATGTGCACGGCTTTCAAAGGCAGGAGATACTCTTTAGAAGCAGGTGAAATGAGTAGATTTTAAAAGGTGCCGAAGTATAAAGTGTAATAGCAAAATACTTGATGTTCATGGACTTGGTATCTGAAAAGGGTGATGCAAAAAGGAAATAATGCCAGTCATAACTGCTTTGTAGAAGGAGAGATGTCAAGGACAAGGAATGTCATGTGAGAGCCCAAAGGAGGCAGTGAATTGAGCAAAGCCCTCTTTGAGTACTCCTGACAGCAGGGCTAAGATGGATGGCATATTCTGTTAGCAGAACACATCTTGGGGTCCCTGTATTGATTTGCCTTCTTCACAGAGACCATGCTAATTAAGTATAACCTTAATAGGATAAGACTGACCATGATCAGGGCTGGAGGGGGCTTAACAGTAAATGACAGCCTCACTACCTATGACTCTCTGAGGCACTCCCAACCATTGTCTCTCTGAAGCTTTTTTTACTTCCTTAATTTTCCCCTTTAATAGAGCATTATGATTGTTTTAGATTGGAGGCAAATTTTGTACACCATGAAACATTTTTTGTAAGTCTAAGGAGCAAATGATGCTTTCCATACCTTTGAAAACTTCAGGTTTAAAATTATCTGTGTATCATGTTTATGAACATGGCTGATGGCCAATTACTGCTGTTAAATGTGTTGCCTTTCATTGTACCTAAAACTCCGTTTATGAAATTTGTTGTGGGTACAATTTGAGTTTGTCCTTGAAACGTCTTGAAAGAAGGCCAGGGAACATGAGAGATGAAATAAATTAGTGCTGTCTTGTCCTTTTACTTCATTGTTTGGGATCCTGCAGAATACACTTGTCCCTTTATATTCACTGGGGTTTGGTTCCAGGACCTCCCCCACCCCCACCTGTGGATACAAAAATCCGTGAATACTCAAGTCCCATTATATGCAATGGCACAGCAAAATAGTGTCCCTTATATAAGATGGCAAACTCAAGGTTTCCTTTTTGGATTATTATTTTTTAAAGAATATTTTCAAGCCGTGAATACTTAAATCTGTGATACCAAATCCATGAATATGGAGGGGCAACTGTACTACCCCCATATTTTTGACTGCAATTGTAAAGGCCAACATAGAGCAGTGGAGACTACTGTACAACCTCTTGCTTGTTTATCTAGAAATTGGATTGAGCTCAATGGGACTCATGCCCCAATAAATATGTACAGGATTATAGCCTACTAGAGCATCTCTAAATGGGGTTGGGAGCTGGTTCAGGCTTACCCATTAGCCTGACTCACCTATTTTATGGTTTCAGCAACAGTTTTTCAAATCTCCCCTCCCATTTTAGTCTACCTGGAGAAGTGTCTACAACAGGGTGGGGGTGGCATAGACAGCAGGCCTCATCACAGAGGAATGAAAGAGGCTTGGCTCTTGTGCAAGAGACCAGGACCTAAAGGAGGGGGCCTTGACGTTCAGGCTACCCATACTCCACACCTGTCCCAGGAAACTCTGTTCAGGGACTTAAGACTAGCAAGGTAGATTTAAAACTAGCAAGGCTTAGGGAGCTGGGCATGTTTAGTCTGGAAAAAAGAAATTTGAGAGGTGACATGATAGCTATGTTTAAATATTTGAAGGGATGTCTTACTGGGGAAGGAACAAGCTTGTTTTCTGATGCTCCAGAGACTAGGACATGGATCATTGGGTTCAAATTACAGGAAAAGAGATTCCACTTAAACATTAGGAAGAACTTCCTGACAGAAACAGCTGCTCGGAAGTGGAATGCACTGCCTAGGAGTGTGGCGGAGTCTCCTTCTTTGGAGGTTTTTAAACAATGGCTAGATGGCCATCTGTCGGGAATGCTTTGATTGTGTGTGTGCATGGCAGGGGGTTGGACTGGATGGCCCTTGTGGTTTTTCCCAGCTCTATTATTCTATGAGATTTATGAGTTTTCTGAGGCATACATACATACATTCCTCCCCACCATAAACTTTCTCAGCTAGAAAATCTGAGACTCAAGGCAGCAGAGTAAAGCTGGGCTTCTTAAACTTCTAACACACCTACTCTCTCACAAGTCACTTTTTCCAAATTTCTAAATAAAACTGGAGAAAAGGGCTTTGGGAAGAAAATGAGTTGGTGGAGCACAGTGACTAACAGCTAACCGTTCACTCTTAGTCATGATTCATATTTTTGCTGGTATTCCACTGGACTGTATTGTACTCCTTATGATTTCCATTTGAAGACTCAGACTTTTGAAAGTTAATTCTGGAATTTAAGAATGCAAGTTTTCTGGCACTTTCTGTTCTGTTATGCTATTAGTGTCTTCACCAAACTGCATCCCACTCCTGGAACCTATCCTAGAATTGAAATTGCTTTTGTGAGGGTGCTCTAAGGCTACATGTGCTCCTTTGCACAGGGAGATGGAGGGAAAGAGCATACCCTCCAATATTTCACAGGTAAAATCTGGGACACATGTGATTGTACATCATCAAAATGTGGTTAAAAGGGTATAGCCAGACAACAAGAGGCAAATGTTATTTATGAAAAAGAGCACAGTAAAATTACTATTTTAAGCAGAGAAACCCTGGAATTTATGTACTGCATTTAGGAAAGGCTGGGGAAAAAAACCCACCCTAAATTAACCAACTGGGAATGCCAAATCTCTGCTTCCTCCTTTCTCTCCTGCTGATTTAATTGTGTGCAAACTACTTTTGCCCTTTGAGCTTAATTTGCAGCAATTGAAGTAAAGCAAGGATGAAGAGAGAAGGTGGGGAGGAGGGAGGAGAGAGAAAGTGAGACATTTTAAAAGCAGCTGAGAAAGTGGAACAGCAGAGGATTAAGTGGGGCCATCCCCACCAAACCAGAACAGATGGAGGGTATGACAAATACAGAAAACAGCAGCACTGTCAGAGAAGGACTTGGGAGGCCTTCAGAAGGCCAGAGTTCCATTCAGCGAAGTGAATAGGTGAGGCTCCCAACTCAGGAGAGCTGGCTTCCCCCATTTTGAACTGAGTGAAGTAAACCATATTATACCATTTAAAGGCAATGTAGAGCCCATTTGAAGTAAACCAAGGGAAGACTCCCTGTAAAATAATTTCGTCTAGAGTCTAAAGTTACCTAATTTCACCAGTGACAGAGAGGGACTGAAGGAAAGGAAACCTATAAGGAACTGCATATGCACAACATTCTATAGAACAATTGGAAATAAAAAGAACGATTGACTATTCCTAATGCATCTGCTCCACTCCTAGAAACTAGACCTGGGGGTCGTTTACACAGGCAAATATTCCTCTAAATATACCGCTAAGATAGCTCATAGTTCCCACGGATCGCAGCACATCATCACCTCATTCAGAAGGGGGGAAGGTAAAACACCCAAATATAGCGTGCCAGGGGATGTCGCTACTTTTGCCGGTATATTTGCAATGTAGCGCTTTACTGGCAGTGAAAACAACCATTCTGTTAAGGGCTTCCACAGATCTTTACTGTGATTGGTTGCTGTGATGTAAGGGGCGGGCTTAAAAGAGAGGGACTGCATTCAGTAGCATCAGGAAACTTTGAAAAATCCTCTCTGCTATTTTGCAGAAGGTCTGCCAAGAAAAGGGATTTCCAAGAGCTTTCAGTCATAAAGTTCCCATCTGTCAGCTCTGCTTGGGGAAGGGAGAGAGAGGGGGGAGGGGGATCAGGGAGGGAGCGTCAAAAATCCTCTGCTATTTTGCAAGTCTGTGACCCCTGACTAAACAAATCGTGCTGGAAAAACTTGTGATAGGTTCACCTTAGGATCCACGGCATGGCAGCAAGGTCTTTCAGCAGAGAGATTACTGTCCCTCTGCTTCAGGGAGTGAGTTCATTTACAGGCAGATTTAGAGAAGAGGCAGAGCCACTTCTTTGATCTTCCCCCCTGCTATTTTGGCAGTCTGTGAGTCTTTAGCTCGGAAATGCAAGGCTTCAAAGGTGGGTCTATGCCCTTCCCCATACAGCCTTTGTCTGCTTGGGAGGCCACACACTCCACACTTTTTCAAGTCTGAACAAAAAAGTGGCATAATTAAAAAAAAACTGACTGGCACAGATGCAGAAAAGAATTAAAGCGCAAGTTGCCGCAATAAATCTGCTGTGTAAACCAACCCCTGGTAACTCAGAGCTCCAGCATCTCAGGAGAAATTTGTATGAGGAGAATTTTGGAAGCATACTTAAAGAGTGCTTACTCCTGGTTCAGTATATTTAGGACTGCAGAACCTGCATGCAACTTTGAATCTCACCTCTAGTATAAATTTGTCAACTTTGAATCTCACCTCTAGTATAAATTTACCAATTCTTGGACTCACATAAGGATTTTTCCTCTCAGACTTTGCCTTCCTGCCCCCTTTCTCCATCAGAAGTGACAGGGTTAACAACACTTATATATAAAGTATATCGAAAAGTTTTTAGAACCCACCCACCCTCAAATACAATATAAATATAAAATATTGTTTATCTTACTATGTACTACATTTGCTCTTGGAGCAACTTTATATTTGTCTGGTTTGGCTAGGTTGGTCAGTCAAGCCAAAATGTAGAAACGTACTTTCCAAAAGCTGTTTTAATATCACTTGTACCAAAGCCACCCTCAATTATTCACTGCAATTAAGATTAGCAATTTTTAAAAGTGGTTATGTTATTCATTTTTAAAATATTCTTTAGTCCCCTTTTTAGGAGATTATCAGATGCAAGGGAATGTGCCAAAAAATCATGTTCCCAACCACACCAGAAGATCACTAGAAGAACAGAAAGGGTGACCAGCCACCACATCTTACCAGACACCACATCTTTCTGCCATTCCGGGGGCATAGCATTGCTGCAGACGAGGCTTCCTTTTTCTATTGACAGGGACAAGCTGCTAATAGAAAGGGACACTTTACTCATGGCTGTACTACACCCCCAGAATACTGGAGGACAATGACATCTAATAATCTTGCCCCTTCCTGTTCTTCTAGCAATCTTTTGATGGTGTTTGTGCCACCTCTGATAATCTCCTTAGTAGTCCTCTCCATTGACGCCCCCTTGTCGTGGGAGAGAGGCTTGCGTACCCTAATGATGTTTTGAGCTATGCTGGCGGTGGCATAATAGCCACTGGTAGGGTCTCCCATGCCAGACAGGTCAAAACCGAAGGGTCTGACAAAGAGCGTCAAAGGGCAGGATGGGCTCTCTAGCCTTGTGGCAACCGTCCTAGGAGAAGGAAAACTCTAATCCCAAACCCGGGCAGATGGTGCTCGTCCAACCCTGTAAGGTCAACCATCTAAGAGAAGGAAACTCTAATCAAACCTACGGCCCAAGGACCTCGCTGCCACGTCCATGCTTGCAAGGCCATGGCAGATGAACCTCTGGTTTAAAGGGTGAGGCCAGTTCTGTGCACGCTGCGCTCCACCAGAAAAATCCATTGCACAGGCTCGAAGGACAAAAAAAAATCGAAATCCATTTTAGTGGGGGGGGGAGGGATCAATTTTAAGAAGTAAGAAAATGGCCTAATTGAGGGAGGGTGAATCCTCCAAAAAGCATTTCAGTCACCTAAATGTAATTTTAAAAAAGGAATGGGAAAGTATTGATAATTATGCATATATAATTAATGGTGTTACCAATTATTATATTATTTGCAAAAGGAACATCATTATGCCCACATTTGTTACCCCTCTAAATGAACTGTTTACAAGTAATGGTGTTACCTGTAATGCATTACTTCCTAGTTTTCAATCCTACTTATTTATGTATATTCTTTAACTTTGCCAATCACTGTTGGTGATTTTAATGAAATATTGAATTGTTTTAGTATTTCAATAGCCTATTTTAGTATTTTTTTATTAGTGTTTTACTATTATTAGAAACTGCTTTGTAATTTTCTTTAAAAAAAATTAAAAAGTGGTATAGATATTCTCTAAAATAAACAAGAAGAAATAAAAATAAACAAAACCCAGGCATAATAAAGGCCTTTTCTTAGAGCACCAAAGGAGCAAATTGCATACAAATCAGTAAGAGAGCACAGTTGTCATTTTTCCTGAAACTGCAAATGCCAGGGAATCATTGTGTTAACAAACAGAACAAAGGCTTATCAAGCCGACAAGGACTTTGTCAATGTATGTGAAATGATCTCCACAGCATGAAGCAGTGCTTGATTGGACATTCTTCTATCTTTTCCTTAAATCAGTGGCTACAGCAAACTGCGCTGTCTCACCATGTAAGTAACAACTTCATCCAGATCTGATAACAACAAGAGGAACAAAACCTCCAGGTCTTCTGTGTCCCTGTGAACTCTCTTAGCCTTGTACAAAGCCCTGAGATCTGGACAGTTGAGCAGCATTGGATGGCTTTAAAATGAGCCTGGCAGAGTTTTGTGCTAGTGGATAGGTCTTTCAATAGCCAGTAGCCAAGGAAGCTGGGCAGAACTTCACCTTCAGAGGCCCTAGCTCTAGGGTTGCCATCAGTCCCAGAAAACTGGGAAAATCCTGGATTGAAGGGACTGAAAATTGTCCTGGCTGGCTGGACTGGCTGAAGCAGTAGATCCTGGATTCCTTCTGCTTCCTCACAGCACAGGCCACAGGAACAGGTAAAAGGCAGCAGTCAGCAGTGAAACCATGTGAGAAGACTGGCACTGGAGGCTCTGGGTCATGTGCTATCATATTTCACAGGTGTGCCAGAGCCGGAGCCCAGAAGGCAGGAGTGTGGAGAATGCAAGAAGAGAGCCCGGAAAGCAGGAAAGGAAAGGAGCAGAAGGCCAGAAGAGAGTTGTGTCTGGTGCATGTAGCTTCCTAGCCAGTGTGTGAGGGGAGGGAGGCAATTCAACTGGGGAGAAGGAGAATTGTTTCCCTCTGTTAGGACCCCTCCCCATTAAATTTCACCAATACCAGCATTTCTGGGTGTACTGTTCACTTCTTCCTCTCTGATCTCATCCCACTGCTTTTCCTCTCAATCACCAATCACCTCTCCTTCTACCAGGAAGAAATAAATTAAATCTGTCATCCATTAGGGCCAGGGCCAGTTTAACCTGTCTGCCAAATCAGCATTGGCAGGGGCCCCCGAGGTCAAGAGGGGGCCCCGAGGTCAAGAGGGGCCCCCGTGTTGGCCTCCTTAATCTGACGAAGGAGACAGCCAGGAGACAGCCGGGAGGACCCCCCTCTTACCCTCCTCCTCCAAAAACCTCCTGTTGGCTTTTTTAAAAAAAACAAAAACAAAAACAAAAAACAAAACAGCCTCTCCAAAACTAAAGAGAAAGAGAAAGAAACAGCAGCCCTCCATGGCAGAAGCTGGAGGGAGAGGCACATCGGAGAGGGTGAGTGTGTGTGTGAGAGAGAGACAGGGAATTTGAGGATTGTCTCCCTCAGAAAGGGCTCCTTTCCTTTCCTTTCCTTTCCTTTCCTTTCCTTTCCTTTCCTTCCTTGCACATAGATCCCCTCCAGCCCATCTTTCCAGCTGCTTTTAACATGTTTTGGTTCCTCTCCCCTCCCTTTCCCCCTTGGTCTTCAGCCATCCAACCTATGTTTTAAAAAAACCCAAAGAAGGAGACTCCACCACACTCCAAGGCAGTGTATTCCACTTCCAAACAGCTCTTCTTGTCAGGAGGTTCTTCCCAATATTCAGGTGGAATCTCTTTTCTTGTAGTTTGAACCCATGGCTCCATGTCCTAGTCTCTGGAGCAGCAGAAAACAAGCTTGCTCCTTCCTCAATATGACATCCCTTCAAATATTTAAACATGGCTATCACGTCACCTCTCAACCTTCTCTTCTCCAGGCTAAGCATACCCAGCTCCCTAAGTAATTCCTCATAGGGTATAATGGCTTCCAGACCTCGCACCATCCTTCTCAGTATCTTTCTTGTGCCCAGAATTGGAAACGGTATTCCAGGTGAGGTCTGACCAAAGCAGAATGGAGTGATACTATTACTTCCCTTGATCTATACACTACTCCTATTAATGCAGGCTAGAATCGCATTGGCATTTTTTGCTGTTGCATCACACTGCTAACTCATGTTTAGCTTGTAGTCTACTCTTTATTTTCTTTGAGGAAATCTATACAATTACATTAATTGCTAATAAACAAAAAACATTATGTTAGTGCCTATAATATAGTTTTTAAACTAAATTATTGGTGGCAAATTATGTAATATAGTAGGCCCCTCTTATCCACTGGGGATTGGTTCGGGGGGGGGGCATGGATTCTGAAAACCATGAATAATAGTGAACGCCATTGAAAATAATGGGACTTCTGATTTAAAATACCATAGAGTTGCCTTGGAGGGCCTAGAAAAGGGCTAGGGAAGACACATTTTCTAGGAAGACTCTATGGTAGGTGTGCTGTTTTGTGTTCCATGGATAATGAATCCATTGATACGGGGGTCCTACTATAATCTGAACATCCTGTACGGTGAATAGGTTAGGTTACATTGATCTGAGATAAACATATGGGGGCCCCAAAGTAAAGCATTGCAGGGGGCCCCAAAATTCCTTAAACCGGCCCTGATTAGGGCCATTCTTGACATTTAGTACAATGTGGGTGATGTAAGTTGCACTGAATTTTACAAACTGATATGTGGTGCGGGGGGGGGATCAAAGTATCTTGACCACGTTCTGAATAGTACAAAGAATACAAGACACCTTAAAACTACTGAAATGTGCAACAAAACAATGTTAAACCTCAAAATGTGGTGTGTGATTTTGTTGTTGTTGTTGTTTTGTCAATAATCCACCCAATCCAGTCCCATATACTTTTGTCCTGGTTTTGTGGCAGAGAATTATGGCAACCCTACCTAGCTCATACCTTCCAACATTTCTCAGATGATAACCAGGACACATGTGGCCAAGCAACATCAGAACGTGGTCAAGATGGTAAAAGTTATTAACGAGGAAGAGCAGACAAGCTAGGAGAGGCTGCAGCAGTTTGCTTTTGCCTGGGCCTACAGGGAAAGGCAAGATTCTTCCCCCTCCTCCTTTCTCCTTTAGCTGAGTTAATTGAGTGCAAACTATTTTTGCACTTTGAGCTCAGCTGGCAGCAACTGAAGTAAGCTGAGGATAAAGAGAAAAAGTGGGGGGAGGAGAGAGAACCTGGGACATTTTACAAACTGCTGAAAATGTGGGATGACAAAGAATTAATCAGAGCTATGGCTGTCCATGACGAATCAGGAAAGTTGCAGAGTATGCTAACTGATATATTGTCAAAATGCCTTTTTTGCATTTAACATGCATGTGTTGTTGTTTTTTTCATAATGTGAACAGCAACTACTGCCACAGGGATTAAGAATAATTTGGACCTCCAGGTTTTTTGGACAACAACTTCCACAAACCCTTACCATTGGCCATGCGGCATTGGTCTGTTGGGAATATAAGGCTGACAGAGCTGAAACATCTGGAGAGCCAAAATATCTTGTCCCTGCACATTTTAGGAAGAAAGCTCTCACCATTTCCCAATGCAAACAGTAGGAATACTTTCCATTAGGACTACATAGAGGAGAACTGAGTACCACCTCCATCCTGTTTCCTGCAGTCCCAATAATTATTAATACGCACTTGTCTGCAGTAGCTCCTGTTAGCATCTTTTTAAGGCATGTTAAAGGCAGAGACACATTTAATGTGATGTGCAGTGTAGGTGCCAGTTGCTAAGGGAAAAAATGGGTGTTCTTTCTGCTGGTGAACTTCCCAGAAACATCTATTTGTTCTACCAGTATTTGCACAATTTAGGACAGGATTAGGAGGATCCTTGACCCTATTCAATAGTCTCATGATCTGATGAGATAATCAGGTTTTTTTTATTCCATTGTTAAAAGGGTATTTAAGAATATACAAGACAAAAATACTTGCCTAGTTTTCAAAGAGATAGGCATGTTTGTCTGTTTCAATATAAAATGGAAAGGGTGTGTGTGTTTGTGTGTGTGTGAAGGAATCGTGCAGCACCTTTTATATTAACTGGTTTGTTTCAGCATGAACTTTCATTGATATCAATACACTTCTTTGATGTTTTAGAAGAAGTAGATGAATATTCACAAAAGCTCATGCTAAAATAAACCAATTGACGAATGTTGCTGTCCTTGAGCAAGCAGGGATCACCAGCATTGAGGCCATGATATTGAGAACACAGCTGCGCTGGGCAGGGCACGTTTCTAGGATGGAGGACCATCGCCTCCCAAAACTACTACTCTACGGTGAACTCGCCACGGGTCAGCATAAGAGGGGCTCTCCAAAAAAGCGACACAAGGGCTCCCTGAAACAAAATCTCAGGCTTGGCCAAATTGATCACCAACAGTGGTCCGCCCTGGCCTCACATCGGGAGGCATGGAGACACACTATCCACAATGCTGCAGCCTTATTTGAGAACTCACGACGAACAAGTCTTGAAGAGAAACGACAACGCAGAAAGAATCACAACCCAAAAACATCACCCAAGGAGACCTTCTGCTGTGCTTTTTGCAACCGGACTTGTTTATCTCGGATTGGCCTTTTTAGTCATCAGCGCGCTTGCAGAAAGCGCGGGATGAGTCCTTCCTGAATCTTCGTTTGCGAAGAAAAGCCAGAGAGTCTCAAAGGTGTTGCTAGATTCCTTCATCCCTTCCCCCACCACTGGTATCTCTGGTTGTGCCCAAAAAATGATGATGCCCCTTCCATCACTCACACCCAGAAGCTGGGTAAAACTTAGATTAACACTGAGAACATGATAGCATCCTTTACTATACCATCCAGCTCTACCATTAGGCAAAGCGAACCAATCACCTGTAGTGGAACCATTGCCTAATGGTAGAGCTGCCCTTGATGTTTCCTAAATATGTCCAATTTCTAAAAGGCCTATAAGATACTGTACAAAGGATGCTGGAGGGTGGGGGTTCACCCCATACAACTCTTGAAGCCCATTCTTCAATTTGAGCTAGGATGAGGTGATAAGGTACCACTATCCAATCTTTGGATTTGGGTCTCACTCCAAGAAGGCACAACACAGGAAGAGTCAGTTTACACTGAAGAGCAAAGTAGGACTCCTCTGGTAAGAGTTCACTTTTGTTACCCAAAATGCTCCTTGGAAAATTCCAAGAAAATATCGAGTTTCTAATATGTTGGGGAAATTAGCAGCAACTCGACTTAGCTATGCAAAGAGGGGGTAACAATAGAATCTGAAAACCAATTATACCAGTACTAGTCTGGATGGAATACTTAGTACACATTTAAAATTAAGTATGGGTTTTTTTTTTAATTAGGGAGTTCAAAAATAACACCAAACACACACACATTCACCCAGAAGAAGCATTCACTCAAGGCTATAGAAAGAAACAGTAGGAAAATTTGGATAGGGGGTACCAAGAGGATCTTGAGGTGATACAGACCTGTCCTGTAGTCAATTTGGCAGAGTGGATGGAGGAAACTGGATGCGGCAACACATAGCAACAGAGTGTCCCCCTGTTACTGGCTGTGCGCAACTGAGGCATATTTTGGGGGGTCTTTTATACCTCCAAATACACCTGAGGGGATTGGTTGATTCATGGGTTAAACAATGACTTCCATGAGCCTTCATGGATTGCACAATGAGTTTCCTGGTCTTAACAAAAGGTGAGGAAGATGCTAAATGTGTTTCTTAATGTCCAATAATTGAATTTTAACAGCTTTGAGCAACTTCTTTTAGGTTGGGAGCTGAGGAGAGGAAATTTCACAATCAGCAAATACAAAAGGGTTTCTTCATCCATTAACCCCCCATTTATGTGGAATGTGTCTTTTGGCTTCTTAGCCCCAGGCCTTACTTTCCAGGGAAAAGCCAAAAATGACCTTTTCTGAGACCATCCTGTCTTTTTCCCTTGTAAAAGGCCACAATAATGAACCAAGTTGGCCAGTTTCTGAGGCCTATAGCCAATGCTAACATTCCAGAAGTGGGGTGCCTTGGAAGTGGGGTTACAATTCCCCCCCCCTCCAAAACCAAATTCTTACGCCAGAAAGAATTTTGGTTTTGGAACATAATGCATGTGAAAAATCTCATTTCTTTGCTCTGCATCTGAGGGTAAGAGGGAAAGGGTAAAGCTGCTTTCTTGCTGTTAAATGTGTGCAAAGCCAATTTAAATGTTCCTAACCTTGTGACAGGACATGTGTCTAGCTGATAGAGACAGAAACTAACTACTCTATATTCTAAATGTGGTTGCTATCAAGGCTCCCACAAAATATAACATGTGTTTAGAAAAAGAACAGTGACAGAAAATAAGATTGAAAAAAATACAATCACACTACAATTTATATATTGGCAATGAAATGTGAGCTTGGAGCAATATATATATCCAACAGCATGAGCTGGTTGCATTGGCATGTAAACAATACAAAATTATTTAGCAATGGTTGGCACAGAAAGTTTGTCAATACAAACCTTAACTTTGCAAGTGGTCAATGAGTTCTGAAAGTTAGAACAATTCTAACCAAAAAAGTCTAAGCAATTTGACTTAAAGCAAGAGAGAGAGAGAAAAAAACCCAACTTATTCTGAAGGTTAGAACAATTTGGTTAGACAAAAAGTCTAAACAATTTGACTTATAGAGAGAGCAAGAGAGAAAACAACTTATAGCAATAAACAACAGTTGCAATGAACAAACAATAAACACAAAATAGACACAAAATATACACAAAATGCAGTGGGTGAGGTAAAGAAGAGCAGCCAATATACTCCCCCTCATGCCACTGAAATAGCACAAAACAAGTTTTGTTTTTTGTTTTTTTAAAAAGGGGTACATAATCTTCTGGAACACGGTGGAGTTCAGGGTTGGAAAAGAATATGGGCAGTTTAACAGCAGGCATATCAGTTCATATTTTTTGGCATGATGAGATTTGTTGGCAAACAGCAGGAGCAGGGGTGTTTGCACAGAGGAAGGGTTTCTTCTCTTCTTCCCACCCCCTTGGTATCTTCAAGGCTTCTCAGGAACAGCAATTTAAACATTTAAGAAAGGCAGAAGATAGAAAAGACAAAAAGGCAAGGGAAAAAAAAACCATGTATCTAAAACAGTCCTTGTGAGAATCTTTGTGCCTCCCCTCCCCCTTTTTTCCAAAGTTGTGGGCATCAATTTTATTTTCAGTCACCCCCCCTCGCAGCAGTGAAGCTTCAGCTAGCCATGTCACACACAAAAACTCTGACATCAGCTATGCTCTTCCTGTCCATAGGTGGTTCTTCTTTCTAGCAAAAACCAAAACTGGTAGAAAAGAACAAAAAGACAGAAATAAAAGGGAGAGAAGGTATGGATGAGTTGGGAAGGTGTTGAGGCTTTTATGTGTGGGCATTAAGGGGGGGGAACAAAAACAAACAAGGACAACCAGCCATGGGGTGGCTTTTGCAGGAGGCTGGCATTGGCAGCCACAGCTGGTCTTCTTAGGGTCCCCCCCCCCCTTGCTGCAGAGAGAGAACATGAGGAAAGCAAATAGAAGTCTCAGGCTACAGTCTGTCAGGCTCAGTCTTCTGTCTGGTGTTCCTATTTTTGAAAACAACTTAAGAGAAATGATTAAAATACCAAAGCATACTGTACTGGGATTCCCAAAAGTAGACAAAAGGAGTCATTGACAATCTGGTCAAACAAGTTTTCAAATGGAAAAATAGAGCAACTCCCTGAAAACAGTGGGATTCTCTTTTCCCAACAGAGATTGCTGTCAAAGTGGGAAGAGTTCCTCAAAAAAAGATTATGTGAAATGCAAAAAATGACTGCCTAAACCCAATCAAATCTACACAAATTGAACAGATTAAAACAATAGAAATAAAAAATAAACCCAAACATGTTACTATGAGTTATTGGAACTGAGATGCCTTGAGGTATCTCCATCCCAAACAATTTGACCAAAGAAAAGAAAAGATTTTCCCAATTCAAAAACATAGTGGCATGCCTTATGGGCAATGTGGTTAAAACTGAACCACCTCAGCTCTGAGAGCCCAGGGTGTCCACATACCCAATTTGCATTATAAGGAAAGAAGACAGGAAAGAAAAGCACAAGAAACTATTTACATATGAGAGGATTCACTTACCTGCTACCAAAGGAAAAATAATACATTAATGAGAGAAACTTGTCTCATGGAGGATGCCATCTCTCTCTCCAGTCTACGGGGATCAGCCAAGTCATCACAGATAGGGACAGTAACACACTCTCAGCCTCAAATTGTCTCTGAAAGACCAGGGGAATCTGATTTGGTGGTCTGCCTTTGCATTCCAATCTCTTCCAGAGAATGGCAGGGAGGAAATTACAGTCGTCCCTTCACATTCGCGGGGGTTCCGTTCCGCGGACCCCCGCGAATGTGAAAAATCCGCGAATAACAAACACCCCTCCCCCTCCCTCCCCAGGCCTTCGCGGGGCCTTCCTAGGCCCCACGGAGGCCTCCCCGGCCCTTCCTCCCTCCCTGCCCAGGCCTTTGCGGGGCCTTGCTCGGCCCCACAGAGGCCTCCCCGGCCCTCCCTCCCTCCCTCCCCAGGCCTTCGCGGGGCCTTGCTAGGCCCCACGGAGGCCTCACCGGCCCTTTCTCCCTCCCTGCCCAGACCTTCGCGGGGCCTTGCTAGGCCCCGCGGAGGCCTCCCCGGCCCTCCCTCCCTCCCTCCCCAGGCCTTCACGGGGCCTTGCAAGGCCCACGGAGGTCTCCCCGGCCCTTCCTCCCTCCCTGCCCAGGCCTTCGCGGGGCCTTCCTAGGCCCCGTGGAGGCCTCCCTGGCCCTCCCTCCCTCCCTCCCCAGGCCTTCGCGGGGCCTTCCTAGGCCCCACGGAGGCCTCCCCGGCCCTTCCTCCCTCCCTGCCCAGGCCTTCGCGGGGCCTTCCTAGGCCCCGCAGAGGCCTCCCCGGCCCTCCCTCCCCAGGCCTTCCCGGGGCCTTGCTAGGCCCCACAGAGGCCTCCCCGGCCCTTCCTCCCTCCCTCCCCAGGCCTTCGCGGGGCCTTCCTAGGCCCCACGGAGGCCTCCCCGGCCCTTCCTCCCTCCCTGCCCAGGCCTTCGTGGGGCCTTGCTAGGCCCCGCGGAGGCCTCCCCGGCCCTTCCTCCCTCCCTGCCCAGACCTTCGCGGGGTCTTGCTAGGCCCCGCGGAGGCCTCCCCAGCCCTCCCTCCCTCCCCAGGCCTTCGCGGGGCCTTGCTAGGCCCCTCGGAGGCCTCCCCGGCCCTCCCTCCCTCCCCAGGCCTTCGCGGGGCCTTGCTAGGCCCCTCGGAGGCCTCCCCGGCCCTCCCTCCCTCCCTCCCCAGGCCTTCGCGGGGCCTTGCTAGGCCCCGCGGAGGTCTCCCCGGCCCTTACCCCTCCCTCCCCAGGCCTTCGCGGGGCCTCCGGGGGTCCCGCGAAGGCCTCCCCACCCCTCCCCAGGCCTTCGCGGGGGCTCCGGAGGGCCTCTGGGGGTCCCGCGAAGGCCTCCGCACCGCTCCCCAGGCCTTCGCGGGGCCTCCGGAGGGCCTCCGGGGGTCCCGCGAAGGCCTCCCCACCCCTCACCAGGCCTTCGCGGGGCCTCCGGAGGGCCTCCGGGGGTCCCGCGAAGGCCTCCCCACCCCTCCCCAGGCCTTCACGGGGCCTCCGGAGGGCCTCCGGGGGTCCCGCGAAGGCTTCCCCACCCCTCCCCAGGCCTTCGCGGGGCCTCCGGAGGGCCTCCGGGGGTCCCGCGAAGGCCTCCGCACCCCTCCCCAGGCCTTCGCAGGGCCTCCGGAGGGCCTCCGGGGGTCCCGTGAAGGCCTCCGCACCCCTCCCCAGGCCTTCGCGGGTCCTCCGGAGGGCCTCCGGGCGTCCCGCGAAGGCCTCCCCACCCCTCCCCAGGCCTTCGCGGGGCCTCCGGAGGGCCTCCGGGCGTCCCGCGAAGGCCTCCCCACCCCTCCCCAGGTCTTTCACAGGGCCTCTGGAGGCCCCGTGTCGCGGTTTTGGGGGGGCCCGGGGGGGCCCTCCCAAAACCGCGAATAACCGAAACCGCGAATGTCAAGTTCGCGAATGTGGAGGGACAACTGTACATCTCTCTGCCTTTGGCTGCACAGGGTTCTCTGGAACCTCTGGGGTTTCAGCCACACTTTCAAGATGGGGAAAGCTCATGGGGGCAAAAGATCTGCAGACAACATGCAAACCCAAGTGGTGTTTGGCACTTGAAGCCATTACCCTCAGGAAAGTGGTTAAAACTGAGCTGCATGTGGCTGCTATAAAAGAGATTAGGGAAGCCAGAGCTTCACTGGCATTGTAGTGCAAAAAGTTTCCACTGGAGGTTTCTGGCACATTTTGTGCAAGGGTTTAGGTGCCCTTGTCCAAAGTCAGGTGGGACACCATCTCAGCTAAAGGTACCACTGTCTCAGGCTCATCTAAAGGTGCCACTGTCTCAACCTTATGCAAATTACTCAAGGCTGTGACTTGGCTTGTTTTATCACTGTAATTCCCAGCATCCTCACAAGATTCATCTACTCCTTCCTGCACTGTGGGTTGGACTCGATGATCTTGAGATTCCACAGGCAACATTGGTTGCTTGGGCTTCTCCTGTTTCTTAGGGCCAACAATTGAATGCACAAGATTGAGAGCTTCTTGTCTCTCTCTCTCCTGAATCTCAGGTTCTGGGGGGTCTCACTAGCCATTTTAAGGACCGTTTTCTGGGTTTGGGGGTAGGTTTGGTGGGAATTCCTGCCCTTTCAGTCCCTATGTCCGCCTCTGCCATAGGCTTCCTCACTGAGGCACGCTCAAGTGGGGTTGCAATGGACTGTGGGCACCCCTAACACGAGTCTCCAACACTCAGGGTGTTCACAGGCTGGGGTCCTGGGGTGTCACTAGCTTAGCACTGTAATTTAAACAATGCTGCAATCAATTCAGAAGTGCGGCGCATATGGAACTGGCCCATGTCTATACCAGTTCTCCTTAACATTTCCCAAAGTTGGCGATGCTCCTCACTGGCCTGATTTCTATCAAATCCTGCAGGGGGCGCAAACTGTGGATTGCCAGTGTTTGCACTCTGCTTATGTGCAGGAGCTATCTGGTTGTTGGGAACAGCATTGGGAAGCACATTTCCACTCTGGTTACGCCAACTGTGGCCATTTCCATTTCCTACATTATTCCCATTCGCCCTTTGTTGACCGTTTTGGTCACCAAATTTGTGATATTGGGTGTGGGGTCCATGGTTACTAAAAGTGACTTTCACCATTATTTAAATCACCAGCATATGTCAGGTCTCCCCCTTTCTCCTCACACACTCATTATTCATTATTCATGGGAGGGTGGTGCACACTGTATAGGGATACACATTTCACATGGGATATCACTGTATTCTGTTCTGTCTGCCAACTTGGTTATTCTGTGAATATTTATTTATGTAGTATCCCACATTTTCCCCAAGGTGGCTTATAGCATAGTAAAATCTCTAATATATCACAATGAATTATCAATATAAAATTATACATTAATTAAAAAGACATTAAAACACTTTAAAATGCCATCTTAATAAATCTATTAAGGCATTTAAAAAACCCTAAAAGGCCAGCATGTCCTTTAGACACCGTTATTTATTAAAGGCCTGCCTGAATAAAAAAGGTTATTACCAACCAGTAGGAGAGTAGGGAGAGGCTACCCCAGGGTGCAAATATGGGAATAAGGGCATTGCCCTCACCAAATAATCATTCTCCCCCACCCCCCAATGAACTTTTCTTTCAATCCCTTGCAATTCCATGCCTGGGCTGCCCTAAACTCCCTGAGAAGGCCACTAATCTAGTAGTGGCCATGAAGAAGACCCTCTCCCCTATATCCCTACATAACGTACCTCTGAAAGTGGTGGGACTGAAAGGTCTGTCCTGCAGGTTATAAAAACCAGGCAGGCTTCTGTGGGGAGATACAGTCCTTCAAATAACCTCCTGGTAACTATAGGGCTTTATAAGTCATAACGAGCACTTGAAATGCCTGTGCTTATATGCCCTCAGAAACAGTTTTTTCACTTTTCTTACCATTTATGTTTTGTTTTTTCCTCTATAGCCATTACAAAAATTGTTTCTAAGTCACAAGGAGACAATTTCATTTCTCCCCCATCCTTTATTGATATGGATTAATTTTCAAATTGACTTCTTTTGTAACATAGGCCAGGCTAACTGGACTGACATTCTGGTCAATCCTATTTAAATTGTTTTATCACTCCTGCATTTTGCTAAAGCACAGTTTCAATTAAGAGATGCAGCTTCAACATTCAGATGTTCTTCTCCACACACACCCCTTTGAACATCCCAGCAACCTTGGCCTGCACAGTTACATCCATCATAAAGAAATATATTCATCCCATTCTCCCATCAAAGCTGTGAGAATTTCAGTCCCAATTCAATCATCCCAATAGTTCCAGCTGAAAAACAGGCTGGAGGGGGGTACTGTGACAGCATCTTTAAAGCAGATTCCATTTATTGGAGCAGCTTGTGTTACAGTCTGTCATACAACTGTAGTGTCCAGATTTTCCTTCAACTCAGTTTAAAATAATAATAATAATAAAAAAACCCACACAGAGAGACACACAAATATTAATTTGATTCCTTCACTAATATATATATATATATATATATATATACAGTATATATATATATATTCATTCCATGACTGTAATAGCAAAGTATTGTGGCAATGAGTCACCTTCTCCATAGACAATGACCCTCTGCCCTATTGATAAAGACTGAGTGAGAAATGTTAAATGTGATGGTCTGTCTTTTTCATATTTTTAATATATATGTGTGGGTGTGGGTGTGGGTGTGTGGGTGTGTATTAAGAATTTACAACTGCATTAAAAACAATCTACATAAAAATAGAAAAGAAAAAATAGAATAAGTAATAACAGAAATACCACAGTAAAGAACAAATTACAAAAAAGAAAATGGAATGAAACATTTGTTTCCAAGTTTCGTACTGATGGTTATCTATGATATCAAAGCTAACTTCCCTTAATATAAAAAATTACCTCATACTTCTACCCACTCCTCATATTCCTACTGATTTTCAAATCTTACTATTAACATTTTATCCTTGTGTTGCTTTTTTTTAAAAAATGAACAAATGGAAGTTCCCAAGCCTTAAAAAAAAAGTTCCCAAAGATTTTTCTCTTATTAAACTAGATAACTTACCCATTTTCACCAACTTTATAAGCCCGTCCTCCTGTGTTGGAATTGCTGTGTTCTTCCATTTCTGTGCATATAGCAATCTTGCTGCAGTAGCAATCATATACTGTAGCACTCTTCCATGTTCTTCGCAATGTGATCATCCATCAGTCCCAATAAAAACCGTTCTGGTTTTAATTATATTTTCATTTTCAATATCTTCTGAATCAAACTATGTATTAGCTGCCAACATTTTTTTTTTGCCCTTTCACAAGTCCATCACATATGATTAAAAAAAAGTCCCTACTTGCTGATTACATTTGCTGCATATACTTTATTAACCAACTCTTTCTGCATTTTAGACAATCTTTCTGGAATCAAATACCAACAATACATCATTGTATTAAAGTTTTCTTTAACGTTATACCGCAGGGTAAATTTCAGTCCCTTTGACCACATTTTCCCATTGTTCCACCTGTATATTATAACCAAAATGTTGTGCCCATTTTATCATACAATCTTTTTCTTTCCCCGCCGCCTCTGACTTCAACAATAATTTATGCATTGTATCAATCAAATGTTCATAATCTAAACACAGCTGCAACTCAAATTCATTTTTTCTGTTCAAAGCCATATCATTTTATTCATTTTGAAGCTCTCAAGTATTTGTCTATAGGGATGCCATTGAAAATGATAACCCTCAGACATCAATTCCTCATTAGTCTTCTTTCTGTATTGCTCCTTATCAAACAATAAAAGATCTCTTTTGCCAACATTTCTTACATGTCCAGGGGCAAGATCTGCTCCACACAAAATCACACATCAATACATATGATATAGTAAAGTGAAAGAAACAGGCCACAACAGGCCACAACTTTTATTGGTTACAGATGTTGGCACATGCATGGGTCTGGATCCACTCATCGAAGAACCCTGCCTGTTGATCGGTGAGCCCAATCCGCTGGCTCACTGCTGGAACCTTCTGGATGACAGGAAAGGATCCGCCTGGGTGGAAACCCAGTATGTTCCCTCTGTTCCCAAGCTGGGCAAGACCATTTCTGTCCAACACACCCCAAGTCCCATAAGGGGACCCTGCTATGTTATCAATGCCTGGAAGACACTGGTTATAACAATCCCAGATTCAAGATCCATGCAAACCGCTCCCCCCTCTCAAGTTGTGACAGTAACATAGATTACAACATACCCTACCACACCCATTATATGCACAGTACGGAGATTTTCACATGGGGCCAAAATGCCCTGTTACTGCTCTGCCACCTCCTCTCCTGTTCCTGTCACGGAATAACGTAAATATTTCACACACTTACCTTAATTCTGCGGCAGGAATGGGCTCCCCCTCCCCTCACTGGCCAGCTGTAAATGCAGCTGTTGTAAGGCTGCTTTTACGACTGGCCGTCTGAAATCCCAGCCGTTATCATGTGATAACAGCTGGGTGGTAAATTTAAAAAATAGAACTCCCCCAAACATAAAATCAGTTCACCAAGCACAAAAACGCACTTTAAATCACACAATCAAAACAGGGAGGGTAAAATAAAGGGTGCCACTTACCTGGATGTCCAGATCACACCAGGAAGTGCTCGGAACGGACCTCCCCTCCACGGCTGTCATTTCGGAACAGGAATGGGGCTCCTGTTCTCACACCCGTGATAGTGACAGAACGGGAGGTCTATTCACGATGAAAAATCATGATTACATTGTTCTGGAACAGTCACAGGAGCAGGATGGATGCGGGACAAAATGGGGTCAACATCGTCCAAAAAGGAAAACCTTTCCCAACCCTGTTCTGTTCCTGTCGCAGGATATATAGCCTGTGTGAAAATCTCCTACAATTAAACTGAGTGAGGGTGGGTCAATGCTCAAGAAGCACTGCAGGCTGGGTCTTAAATCCCCCACAGCCCAAACAGAGCGAAGACTACAACTTTGGCTTCTGCCCTGCCTGCCAGCCAAAGAGTTGCTCATTATCTGGTAGTTTCTACTTCTTCCCAGAGCCACGCAGAGCTGTGAAGGACCCTAAGAAAAAGAAGTGGCCAGTCGCTATGCTGGGAGGAAGCAGCTGCTCAGCTGCTGCCCCAGACCAGAATGCTGCCACCTCGTAAGTCAGACAGCACATTTTTGTATAAAAAGCTTCTTGTTAAAAAAAACAACAACCCACAAAGGAATCTTCAGACATAACCTTGGTTTGTATTTATGCCAAATCCTCAAAACAGCACATTTCACATAGTGGTTATTAAAACTGGCATTTACCTTCATTTTATTGTACCATAAGTAATCGGTCTTTTTCATGAATTAAGAAAGTAGGACCTTTCCACTTTGGGGTGAAAGTTTACACTTTGGGGGAGAAGGATCAGTTCAGATCTTTTCTTGGGACCATGCACTTCTGTGAATTCTGCAAGACAGTTCTTAACTCAAAGTCTGGTGAAAAATACTTGTATTGGGAAATGGCATACAAACTGGTTAGGTGAGAGAAAACTGTGGAAGAAAATGAATACAAATTTGATGCTTTTTTTAAAAAAAAATAACCACACATGGATGCAGAAACTGGATGGACTGAACCTATGACGGGCTGTAAAACTGACATGGATCAGAACTAAACTGCTTTGCCCAATCCACCTTTCAAGTTATTTGATGAGCACTGTGATACATACAGCTTTTGAGACTCTGTGTCCCTTGTCCTGTTCAGTTAGCTAATGGAAATCAGTCAAATTGATTTTGCTCACTGGTATTTTCTCCAAGTAATTCAGCCGTTGCACAGTTACAACAGGTTCACTGACAAACAGTTTTTGAGCACAATTAAGTGTTCTGATCATGGCCTATAAAGGCCTATACGGTTTGGGTCCAGATTACCTGAAAGACCATACCTCCCATATGCATCTGCTCCGGTTTTGAGATCTTTAGGCAAAGGTTTTCTTATGTTTGGTGAGAACATGTTTGATGAGAAAACAAGGCAGAACCTTTTCAGTGGTTGCTCCTAGGCTGGGGAATTTGTTCCTGTGGAATGATAGCCAACAGACAACAAATGTTTTGTTTAGACAGGCATTTACCCATTAATGGGTTGCTGCAGAAGTGTCTCTTAATGGAGAGACTGAAATTTTTTCTCTCATTTGTTACATTTTAAATGCCAGACTGATTGAAAAGTCCTAGATTTTGTTCCTGTTCCTTCTTTCTGATTTTATAGTGGGTTAAAATAAACCAGTCTGGGGAGCTGGTATAAAAAGTCTCTGATCATATGGAGAAATGACAGAAAATATTCTGGGATAAACAGAACATGTATGGATCTCCAAAATAAAATTGGAAAGAACAGGGGGAAAATATAGGACTTTCAGGTCTGTTTTAATCAGTCTGAATGCACCCTTAATGTTTTTAATGCAGTGCTATTCTTAACGTAATAGTTTGTTTAATAATTTTATTTGTTATTTAATATTATGATGGATTTTTACTTGCATTCTATTTTCATATAGTCCAGAATCCTGTATGGAGTTAGGCATTCATGAATGTTAAGTATTCAAGGTCCTTACATAGGCCTAAGTTTAGGAGCTACATAGTGACCATGAAAGTCTCCCAATCTTCACTTACCAGAAGAAGCCACTGCAATTGATGCGGATCTGTCCCCCTGTCAATCAGGAAGCAGCTGGTTGATGGTTCCACCCTTCCCCATGGAAGTGATCTCTGGCACAAGGGAGAATTGCAACAAGGACCCTGTTTCTGCCTGTCACACCAGAGATCGATCACAGGAGGGGTGGAAATGGCAGCCAGCTGCTTCCCAAGTGACCTGGGAACAGATCCCTGTCAATCACAGCAGCTGCTTCCCAGTAAGGGGAGATGGGGGGCTCAAGCCAGGATTCATTGTGCAGTACCATAACTATGCTGCTTATGGATATGTAAATCCCATACAAAATTCTAGACACACTTCATAAGTTGTCTTGGGTCCTGCATGGGAGAAAGGCAGAAAACAGAAACAGACAGACAGACATTTATTTTAGAACAGGGCTGTTTGAACACATGCTCCTTCAGTTGTTGTTGGGCTCTAATTCCTATCAGCATCATCCAAGTGGGCTACTATTGAGGAATCATGGGAGTTCAGATTAACATCTGGAGAACCGTTCCTCACCCTTGTTTTAGAATGTGCCACTTATGTGAATGATTGAAAGAAAGATTTGTGCCCAAGACAGAAAGCCGATGTCAGGTTGGATATATTTTCAAATTGACTCTACCATCTTGTAGTCGGTGCAGCTTTGTCATTCAGTCAAAGATGCAAAATACAATTGAAGTGTTGCTGCTGTTGTTTTAACCAATGACCTTGGGTTAAACAATCTGCATCTGGTGAGATCGACCCCAAGATGGAAGAAGAAAACACAGTGATAAGATGAGGATATTAGATAAAGAAGGATTAAGTAGAGTCAAACAATCTTCAAGGTCACCTTGGCTTGGCATTGCCCATGAGCAATGAAGAGGCCAGTTCACAGCCAAACATACCCTCATATTCTGTGCCATTAAGCTCCTCCCTTAGCACACAGTCTACAATAAGTGCTACACCACGTGATCAGGTGCAGTGGTTGTTTACCCCAATTGTATCCCGCTTTTCAAGTATTGTATTTTTTCCTCCATACCAGAAGAAGAAGAGGAGAAGGGGGGGAGGGGAGGAGGGCAGGGAAGACCTTACTTGCTTCATTTTAAGGGGAGAAATTACTGGAAACATTGCTTTTGGATTACAAACTCCCAGAAGGCTGATGGGATTCTGAGCATTATAGTACCATCCAAGCTTTATAACTTTTGTCCTTGAGGAGGGGGAAATTTGTGGGATTGGTTGGCCTGGGGGTTAATATTTGGCTTAGAACACTCCAAGGATGGTGAAATTAGAGCCAAAAAAAAGCATCCATGTCTTTTTGGCTGGAGTCTTTGTGGTACACTATGTTAGTAGTCACACTTTTCCCAGGATTGTACAGCAGTACAGTTGTCCCTCCACATTAGCGAACTCGACATTCGCGGTTTCGAGTATTCGCGGTTTTGGGAGGGCCCCCCCAGGCCCCCCCAAAACTGCGACACGGGGCCTCCGGAGGCCCCGTGAAAGCCCTGGGAGGGCTGGAAAGGCCTCCGTGGGGCCTCTGGAGACCCTCCGGAGGCCCCGCGAAGGCCCTGGGGGGAGTAGGGAGTGCTGGGAAGGCCTCCGCGGGGCCTCCGGAGACCCTCCGAAAGCCCCGCGAAGGCCCTGTGGGGGAGTGGGGAGGGCTGGGAAGGCCTGCGCGGGGCCTCCGGAGACCCTCCGGAGGCCCTGCGAAGGCCCTGTGGGTGGATTGGGGAGGGCCGGGAAGGCCTCCGCGGGGCCTCCGGAGACCCTCCGGAGGCCCCGCAAAGGCCCTGTGGGGGGAGTGGGGAGGGCAGGGAAGGCCTCCGCAGGGCCTCCGGAGACCCTCCGGAGGCCCCGCGAAGGCCCTGGGAGTGGATTGGGGAGGGCCGGGAAGGCCTCCGTGGGGCCTCCGGAGGGTCTCCGGAGGCCCCGCGAAGGCCGTGGGGGGAGTGGGGAAGGCCGGGAAGGCCTCCGCGGGGCCTCTGGAGGGTCTTCGGAGGCCCCGCGAAGGCCCTGTGGGGGGAGTGGGGAGGTCCGGGAAGGCCTCCGCGGGGCCTCCGGAGGGTCTTCGGAGGCCCCGCGAAGGCCCTGGGGGGAGTAGGGAGTGCTGGGAAGGCCTCCGCGGGGCCTCCGGAGACCCTCCGAAAGCCCCGCGAAGGCCCTGTGGGGGAGTGGGGAGGGCTGGGAAGGCCTGCGCGGGGCCTCCGGAGACCCTCCGGAGGCCCTGCGAAGGCCCTGTGGGTGGATTGGGGAGGGCCGGGAAGGCCTGCGCGGGGCCTCCGGAGACCCTCCGGAGGCCCCGCAAAGGCCCTGTGGGGGGAGTGGGGAGGGCAGGGAAGGCCTCCGCAGGGCCTCTGGAGACCCTCCGGAGGCCCCGCGAAGGCCCTGGGAGTGGATTGGGGAGGGCCGGGAAGGCCTCCGCGGGGCCTCCGGAGGGTCTCCGGAGGCCCCGCGAAGGCCGTGGGGGGAGTGGGGAAGGCCGGGAAGGCCTCCGCGGGGCCTCTGGAGGGTCTTCGGAGGCCCCGCGAAGGCCCTGTGGGGGGAGTGGGGAGGTCCGGGAAGGCCTCCGCGGGGCCTCCGGAGGGTCTTCGGAGGCCCCGCGAAGGCCCTGTGGGTGGATTGGGGAGGGCTGGGAAGGCCTCCGCGGGGCCTCCGGAGGCCCCGCGAAGGCCCTGGGGGGGAGTGGGGAGGGCCGCAAAGGCCTCCGCAGGGCCTCCGGAGACCCTCTGGAGGCCCCGCGAAGGCCCTGAGGGTGGATTGGGGAGGGCTGGGAAGGCCTCCGCGGGGCCTCCGGAGACCCCGTGAAGGCCCTGGGGGGGAGTGGGGAGGGCCGAAAGGCCTCCGCGGGGCATCCGGAGACCCTCTGGACGCCCCGCGAAGGCCCTGGGGTGGATTGGGGAGGCACGCGAAGGCCTCCGCGGGGCCTCCGGAGACCCTCCGGATGCCCCGTGAAGGCCCTGGGGGTGAGTGGGGAGGGCTGCGAAGGCCTCCGTGGGGCCTCCGGAGACCCTCCGGAGGCCCCGCTAAGGCCCTGGGGAGGCGGGGGAAAGCGACTATGGGGCCTCCGGAGGCCCCATGGTCGCTATGGAAGGGGAGGGCAAACAGTATTCGCGGATTTTTCACATTCGCGGGGGTCCGTGGAACGTAACCCCCGCGAATGTGAAGGGACGACTGTAGTGAAAACCCCATGATAGGTTCACTTTAGGGTTGTCATAAGTCAGAAATTACTTGAAGATGAAGAAGAAGAAGAAGAAGAAGAAGAAGAAGAAGAAGAAAGAAAGAAAGAAGTAGTGAGGGGAAGCAGACAGAATCTATAAGCTCTGAGGAGACTATTTCTCCAGTGCCTCATTTCCTTCGTGCCTGCTGCACCCAGGACTTTTTCTTTCTGTCCGCACTGGCAGGGTTACACTGACAGAGTGCTGCAACATGATTCTGGCCTTAAAATGTATAGTAAGTAGCAGGTCAGGTTGTAGCTATGGGGGCAAGGAGAGAAAGTGAGGGCATTGCCCACCCAATAATAATTTTGTCCTTCCACCACCCGTGAACTTTTTCTTTATTGCCCAATTTCCTAGCATTTCAGTAACTGAAAACTTCATTTTACTATTTAGAAATATAGTTTAAGCATTCAAAGAAAAGAAATTTCAACAAAGATTTTTCCCTAATCAAAGTAGCTAATTCATCTACAGCAGGACCCCCATATCTGCTGGGGGCTGGTTCTGGGGGGAGGGATAGATGCTGAAAACCATGGATAATAGTAAATGCCTTTGAAAATAATAGTACTTCCAGTTTAAAATACCATAGAGTTGCCTTGGAGGACCTAGAAAATGGCTAGAAAGGACACATTTTCTAGGAAGACTCTATGGTAGGTGTGCTGTTTTGTGCCCCGTGGATAATTGAATCAGTGGATAATGAATCAGTGGATACGGGGGTCCTACTGTATTTCTACTAGATCAGTTAATTTTAACAGCTAGTCCTCTTTTATTGGAATTACTGTGTTCTGCTATTTCTGCACATACAACAATCTTGCTGCAGTATTGTAGTAATCTTCCATGTTTCTTCTACATCTGGTCATCTATCAGTCCCAATAAAAACAGTTCCAGTTTCTATTTAATTGTCATGCCACGTGAGTCCGATGAGGCTGTAGAGTCAGAGGAGGACATGGCAGGGAACGGCCCTATGGACCCTGGCACAGATTTATCTACACCTGTGCCAGCAGGGAACCCTGCCAACCTGGTGGCTTGAGCAGAGGAAGAGTTTGGTCCAAGTGGGTTGGCATCAGTCCCAGCAGAGATTCCTGCCCATTCAGATAAGGACAAGGAAGAGGAGAGGGACTTACCTCCACCATTGTATACCCAGCAGCGAGCTCAAAAGGAAGCTCAAAGGAGGCCTCTGAGAATTTATGAGAAGAACTTGCTCATTAAGAAACACCTGGCAAAGCCTTAATTGCTTTATATAGCCTGGAAGAGGCAATGGAGGTTTTGTCAGAGATCAACTGCTCTCCCTGGAGAAAGCTTCCTGCTGACTTTGATGCCTAAATCCTTGTTGCCTTGACTTGTGCCATGACCTTGCACTGTTCCTGACCACCCTGTTGCCTCATCCTGCTGACCCATGGACCTACTTCTGGACTACGCTGCCTTCTGTTAGACTTGATCTTTGGACTGGATTCTGGATTCTTCTCTGTGTGCCCTCTTGCCTGTATTGTTGCAGAAATCAGGACCAGCAGACCCACAGATTGTGAAAAGAGCTTTATACCCGCTCCTAATTTTTACCACTTTTTCAATGCTGGCTTCAATGGTACAACGGTTTCGCTGGTGTGCCCTCACTGTGTCTTATCCGGGTACTTGGGTTTCCCTTTAGGGGGTGATCAAGCCCCTCTTCCACTCTTATGGAGTAGGCTAATTGCCCCAAATTACCATTTTTTTCTTTCTCACTTTTCCTTTTCTTTGAGCCAGGCAGTTCCCCAGAACTGTTTCCAGTCTGAGTACTAAGGCAGGCTTGGGGAATGATCAGCCCTCCCCCTCCACTCTTAAGAGTGGGTTTTATAGATCGGGGCTATATTTCCCTTGTATACTTGCCTGTTTCCTGGAGGCAGGGCTTCTCAGTTTCCTTGTCCATTTACTTGGGGTTCTCCTTGCGCACGTTGCTGTTCAGGCGGTCACAGCGCAGACTCCTGTTCTTCCAACAAATGGTTGGTGGTGCCCAGAATTAGTGTGTGTGCTTATGGCCCCTTCCCAGCACAGCAGTTAGAGCAGGCAAATGCCACCTTGTTGCCTGATTACCTGCTACATCCAAGTCACGGCACCATTTATGTTGCAGAAATCAGGACCAGCAGACCCACGGATTGGAAAAAGAGCTTTATTACACTGGTGGGCCTGACCGGAATACCTTCCAAAGAGCCAAGAGCTATGGCTACAGAATACTTTTATACAGTTGTGACAGTATGCAAAGAGCAATCCCTCCTCCCTCTCTCTGGTGTCAGCAACTTCCCTTCCTTGCAACAATTGTTGATAGTTCAGACAGTACAAGACAAGATCACTTGGGGTACACTTGGGTACATTTTGAGCATTATTAGAGAAAGAATTGTTTACATCAGCATATTGCATGTTTATGGAACATAGAGTTTGATTAGTAAGGAATATTGACTAGGCCTGAGAGTTAAAGGAAAAAGACTTTGCAGAGTCCCAGAGTCTCATGGGCTATCTAGTCTGACCCCAAATAGTGATTGTAAGGTGACAGCATTCAGCAAATAGACATTAGGGTCCACATGGCTACTTCGGTATTGCTGCTTCTCCAAGAAACAGAAACATGCTTGTTCTGAACTTTATCTGGCTCTCCCTAATTAACTATCACTGGGGCTTGGCTGCTTTCCTGGCCCTTGTTTATCCTGCTGGCATTTTGAGCTGCTTTTCCAGACATTAATATTAATCTTTAAAATCTTTTGTATTAAACCATGATGTTGTCTAGATGATGAAAAAATCCTCAAGGAATGCGAGAGGAATAGCTTTTGTCTAGATGAGCTCCCACTGGGCTTTGCCATATTTGGAAGAAAGGGTGCTGAAAACTCCAAGTACTTCACAATAACAGCTTTCACTGTTTCTCATTATTATTATTATTTTAAAAATAAATACATGAAAGTGCACATTACAGCCCATTTAAACAACCAGTTTGAATTGGGGCACATCCCAGAAGTCGAAACATGACTGATCAGATGTGCATGGAGGTGGGCTTGTTGTCTTTCACAGAAGCAATTGTGCGCTATTTTCAAGCAGCAGAGCAAAAAAAAAGTCTTTGAAGCTTAAGATAGTTTTTTTGCATCTCTCATTTAACAAAGAAAAAAATTAAATTAAATGGAAGGAGCTTTTGGAGAATAATAATGCAGATAATTCACTCATAGCCACCACCTGTATGCTCCATCTGAACTTTAAACTCAGATAGCTTCCCATGCCAGTGATCTTGCGAATGCATCATGGGGACAAATGAACACTGCTGTTATAGTGAGTCAATGCACTATTTTCTGCAATTAATTATCCCGTCTAGTGAGCCCCATGTACTTGAATCCAATTTTTTCTAGCTTTCTCATAAATCCACCACATGTGGAAAAAATGTGCCAACGTGTTGTTCACACTTCCAACGTGTATTAGAAGCTCCTTTATGCATTTCTGGGGTCAAATGCTAATGGTACATCATTTTATAAAAATTATCTTTAAGATCATAACACAATGTAAATTTGAATCCATTTGACCACATTTTCCCCATTGTACCAACTATATATTATATCCAAAGTTATGAGCCCATTTTATCATACAATCTTTAAGCTCTTCCTTTTCCATCTCCAGTTTTAACAGAAGCTTGTAATTTTACCAAATGTTCATTGTCCATACATAGTTGTAATTCAAATTCAGTCAAACCATACATTTTAAAATCAATTTTAAATCTTTCAACAAATTGTCTATAAGGCTACCATTGAAAGCTATAACCTTCAGACAACAATGCCTCATTTGATTTAATTATATATTGCTCTTTATCAAATTCCAAAAGATCTTGATAAGTCAACCACCTTTCTTTTGCTGTTGTCTCACAAGGCACATGTCTCACAAAATTATTATTAAAATCTACATTAATTTTTATTTCATTGTACCACAAATATCCATGCCATCCAAATACTAGCCCAAAACCATGCCTCATTGCGCATAGAACCTCTTCCTGGGGATACTATGCCTGTCTGTGTTAGCCACTCCTGCTTCATCCATCCATCCTGCCGGTCTGCCCAACCACTTCGGACTATGAGACAGGTGTCATATATCCCCAGAAAATTCCCTATCTATTCCTCTGTCAATCTTTCTTCTTCCCTTCCTAGTGGTCTTCTATGAAAGCTTTATTGTATGAATTTGTGTGTGTTTGGTGTTATTATTGTTAACTCCTATCTTGTGTGTGTGCATCAGTTCAGAGTTAGTAGGGGTATACAATTGGCGTAAAGATCCCCTTGTTGTCTCCTTTTGCATTGCTGAAGTTGAGTTGCTGCTAATTTCCCCAATATATTAGAAAGTCGGTATTTTCATGGAATTTCCATGAGCAATTTGGGTAACAGCAGCAAATAAACAATGACTGGTGGTCAACACAGGGGTGCTGAGGGCTTTCCACCCCCCTTTTCTCTCCCCCCATGGCACAATGGTCATTGTAGTCTTTGTTTCATATAATATTGTCGCTCACTCTATTCCTCATAGGGTTACCTGTCTGCCTTCTCCATCAGAAATGAACTGAAAAGCCACTGTTGTATATAAGACAAAGCAAACACAGCCACCTCTTCCCCAAAGAGCTAGGGGCAAAATGACATGGCTCCTATGCACTGGCAACAAGAAGCAGAACTGCAAACATATCGAAGGACCATTAAGTGGGTTTTAACTGGGAAGTGAACAGAATAGGTGTAAGAAAACTGTGATGAGGTTATCATAGCCTTTTCCAGTTTCCAACAATATTCCATTTGAAATATCTCCTGTGGAAAAGCTTTGTCAAAAACAGTTTGGTCAAAAAGGGGGCCCCTCCCAAGTGTTACAGAGCCATTTCAGAACATAAAATACATGAAGGCATACAAAATCAAGAGTTAAACTGTCCTAGTTTCAACCACGCCCAGATTGGGGTGCCATAGGAGCTGCAGTCAAGGGCATACAAGGCACTAAGAAAATATTCCCCAAAAGAAGAAAAGACACACTGGCAAGAGTACCGCCTTCCTGAACTCCTGATCCAATTTCATTTGTTTCTTGTCACTTTTGTGATCGTAAATGGAAATGGGAAAGCAAAGGTTAAGTGGAACCTTAAAAGTCTTCTCCATTTCTTACCGACCTAGAGAGCAAAGCTGGGCTGCAGACAAGAGTCATTTCCTCTTTCCCAATTTGTCCTGTTCATATGGATCAATGTTGCCTACTGAGACATGGGCAATTATTCTTATGTTACATCCATTCTCAAGCTGGGTGCTAAAGGTCAGACAGGAGAATCCTACATCTCTGTCATCATTAATGCTGTAGAGCATTAAGCCCAAACAAAATGAAAGTACCGTCAACCATCTATATTCTCATGCACTTTGAATTAATTGATTAAGAGGCAATCTCTGGAACAGGAGACAATTAGGGCTTCACCTGAAAGCAAGTCCCAGTGTACTGGATGAATTTGTTGATGGTCTGTACTGGTACAGCACCTCTCACCACCCTGCCAGACATGCTACTATTAAAGAAGAGGAGCCTGTTTAGAAATAAGAGGTGACAAGTCTAATTCAGCAAACGTATTTCAGTATGTGAGGATTCAAAACCAGAGTTTGAAGCACTTTCTGCCTGCATGGACAAATCTGTCACTTTTGCCCCATCCCCCATGTTCAGTGTAAAACTAAAAATCTCAAGCTTTTCCAAATGAATTTATGAGGAAGAGAAATCATCACATCCATCTTGTTGGTCCATCAACATGTACATCATACCACTGACTTACACTGAACAGCCCTATCAGGTCTAGGGAAATAAAGTAACTGAACTCAGCTGTTTAAGCTGGTAGTTAAAAAAAGAAAATAAAGGGATGGGGGTCTCTTTAATGATCAGAATAGTATCAAAGTGCAAGCCACTGAATGTAGCAGAGTAATAAAAGGAATGCGAGTAAATAGATTGGATCTGGGATCTGCTTCCACCAATGTTAATACCCCTGAGTAGAATTCCTCTTGAAATCCTCTCACTGGCAGAAAGCTATTGCCAATGTATTCCTTTCCCCTGCAACCCCCAGCACTTCTGTTTCACTTTTTCAGAGACCTCTCCCATCTCCATGTTTGAAGCAGACAGAGGGATGATAAGTGGCTACAGGTGGAGGGTGAAATGATTTAAATTGCCACCTCCTCCATTCTACCAGGAGGATTCCTCTGCTAGAACAGAAACCTTCTGTGGATGGAAGAACTTAAATCACAGGAGGCAATGTCTAGACCTCCTGGAGGTGCAGCCCAACAGTGAACTGAAGGCAAAATGCAATAACACAACTCGTTGAGTTCTACAGCCTAAGTTTGAGTCCTGAAGAATTTCCAGTACTTGGGAGACATGCACTCAGAATGGCATCACTCTTTTTGGAACCACCTCCCACCATCTGAGCCATTCATCACAAATGTTTCCTCTAGCCAAGAGCCACTGTTGTTCCAGGTTAATGAATGACAACTTGGCAAGGCATCTGCAAGTGGAAGCATCATAGTTATCAGTTGGTTACCCAGAAAAGAAAAGGCCACAACCAATACACTAGCTTGGAAAAAAATAAAAATGGTCCATTCCACTTTGCCTTGAGCCATAGCTGTTTGATTTCCAGTCCTTCCCCGCACCATCTCAAGAATATGGCCCTCAAGACACCATTAAGATGGATATTTGGCCTCAACATGGAGAAATGCTTCTCACGCTTAGTCTAGATCCAGCCTCCAGTATTAAATTGTGGTTGCTTCTGAGTGCCAAGCTAGATATGATAGCAGCAGTCTGAGCTTAGAAAAGTTATAGTGGCTGTGCTGGCTGAGGGATTCTGGGGAGGGCAGTCCAAAAATTAACTTTTCCATGTTCTAGCAGGAAATATGCATATTCAAAGCACCACTCTGATGCAATCTCACAAAAAAGCAAAGGCTTCATTCTCAGAAGCAAAGTTTTGGTGAGTACATAAAACTGTGACAGAGTTTTCCAGTTTTCTATATACATTGTGCTTCATCTCTCCACAAACCCTGTCCCTGAGATCTTTTATGCCATGTGGGAACTGTGGTCAAATAAAGGTGAAGTGACATTAATGCTACTGATCAGTGTCCACTAAAAACAAGTGGGAGATCAGTCTGGGTACTGGAAGAGACTGGGTGATTGCAAGGCTTGAGGAAACATTTTATGAAAATGAATGAGTCCTTATATGCACTAAGAGCAGTGTGGATGAAAACATTTCATGTTCCACATCAACTTTTGTGGGTCACGAATGATAAAGTAATTTCTTTAAATCTCCACTGATTAGTATTCTTCTGCAGCCAGTTTCATAAAATTGTCCTGTCATCTGATAAAACGTAATAAAACTGACTTCTATTATTTATTACAAGCCTTTATATCTTCCACATTTATTTTTAAAGCCTTTTTCACTTTCTCATGTTTTTCCTAGGATCTTTTATGAAGATGGGCATGATTCTGTGACAGCAATTGGCTTCCTTCAATTCTGAATTCTAAAGATGACAAGTTTCTATTTTTCCTGAGGCCTTCTTAGCTATGGCAGAAGAATCCTATATGTGAACAGACCTAATTAGTATGTTCTGGTACAAATGTAGAAAATGAATGGATTGTGTACTCTCCTCTTCCACTTATCTTTGAGGGTTCTCTCTGAATAAAAAAAGAACAGAAGCATTCTAAGATATAGAACAGCGGTTCTTAACCTGTGGTCCGCAGATCCCCTGGGCTGGGACATTGTCACAGGGGATATGTAAAGGCTTGAAGACTGCTAAGCCCATGTGACAGGAGCCAAGGTAAAGGCTGGCTGGCTTGGCCTGCATATCGCTCTTCAGTCTGATCCAGCCACAAATTTGCAGGAAGAAGCAGGAGAAAAGTCTTCCCTCCTCTCCAGTGCCTCTGAGGGAAGATTTAATGGATGGTGTAATTGTATTATTATTATTATTATTATTATTATTAGGTATTGTTATTGTTGTTATTGTTAGGGTTAAATATTGAGTTTAGTCTGGAGGTCAGCAACAACAAAGAGCTACTAATATAGACAATATCTGTGAAGAAAACAACCACCACTCCTTTCCTAATCAAGTTCTGGATTCATCCATCACATAGGCCACAGGATCTTACCAGTGGGGTAAACTGGAGCCATGTTCTCAGCCAGCCATTCGTAAACTGCACCCTCTGTGTATGTTCCATTATCTCCAGCCATCTTAGAATTTGTAGTCATACACCTCTGCATGGTCCCTGTTTGGGGGGGAATATGCAAGTCTTGGGGTGCCAGTGTTTCCCTTGCTTTGTTTCAGGATTCCAGGGCACCTTTTTATCATGTGGCTTCAAACTCTAAATCACCTCTACCAGTTCCCTTTCACTAAATCCACTATCACCTCAAGCTGATGAGATCTAGCATGAACTAATGGGTCAGAGTGTTGGACTGGGATTGAGGAAATCTGAGTTCAAATCACCACTCAGCCATGAAGCTTGCTAGGTGATCTTGAGCTCGTCACAAACTCTATCAGACTGACCTACCTCATAGGGTTGTCAAGAGGACAAAGGAGGGGCGGGAAAGCCATGTAGACCAACTGCTCCTTGAAGAAAAAAATTAGGTTAATAAAATGAAGTTATTGTGGCTGACATCACTCAATCATGATTTGTTTAGCTGATTAACCATCTACCTTCTCAATTATTAAATTGAAACCCCAAACATTCAATAAATGTGCATTTGGTAGGACTTTGAAGGGTGTGTACCATTGCTTGAGATCTGGCTAACAAAACTGAGTGCTTTTGTTAAAAGAAAAGCTGGTTATATTGACTTCCACAGTACATCAGACCAAAATGAATGCAAGAAAAGTGTGCTCTAGTACTACTCATTAATCACACTCATACACACATAGCATAGAGCTCTGGGGTTTTTTGAAAAAAAAATATTAAGTTTGTTCTCCTTCTCTCCCCCTCTCTCTCAATAAAAGGTGCATTATGTGTAATACTTGTTATGTGCCTTCAAGTCATTTCTGACTTATAGTGACTCTGAGGCAACCCTCTCACTGGGTTTTCTTGGCAAGATTTCTTCAGAGGGGATTTACCATTGCCTTCTGCAAAGATTGAGAGAGAGTTATTTGCCAAGCGGGTTCCCATGGCTGAGCAGGCATTTGAACCCTGATCTCCTGGAGCCTAGCCCACCATCAAAACCACTACACCACATTGACTCTCATGTATAAAACAACCCTAGACAATTCCCTCCCCTTGGCTTCCAAAACTGCCCACCATCCCATTTATTCTTTGCAGCCAGGAAAGAGAATTCCTCATCATGCTCCTTCTCTTACTCAATGGTCAGGTAAGGCACAGTCAGTGGTTTCAGGACCAGTCCAATATGGTTGGCATCCTGAGGGAAAAGAGAAGATGCTAATCTCCTCCATACCACATACACAGCCAAGCCAACAGCACCTGCAACTTGGCTACTCTAAAGATCAATGCTGCCAGGTCTTCTCTTCTTCACTGCAGGTGTTGAAATGTCAAGATTTTAGACTTCTTCTCAAGTTCTCCAGGAGAAGGTATTAAATCTCAGACAAGGAAACAAAATACGGGGAGGGGGGAAAGGCATTTTCCCACATGGTTAATTCCCAGCATTTTCTCCCATTCCAACATCCCCCTTTTCAGCTTGCTCTTCATGGCTGCTTCCTAGACAGTGGGAGAGGGAGAGGGGGGTAGAGAAAGAGAGAGACTTGGTGGTATCTGACCCTTTGATCTGCTGAATAGTTCCTTGGCAGCTCACCACTTGGCCCTTTGGGTAGGGTTTGAGTTGATGATTCTCCTGGAGAGCTCCCTTCTAGTCAGTTCTCTACTCTATAGAGCCTTCCTGGTTATCTGTCTATCTATCTGTCTGTCTATCTGTCTTTTAGTTCCATAGAATCATAGAATCATGGAGCTGGGAAAGACCTTCAGGGCCATCCAGTCCAACCCACTTCTGCCATATAGGAAGACACCATCAAAGCACTCCTGACAGATGACCATCCAGCCTCTGTTTAAAAACCTCCAAAGAAGGAGACTCCATCAAAGAAACCTCCAAAGAAGGATTCTGCTTCCTCTTCTCCAGTGGCAGCACTAGGTGTGTGGAGAGGCCAAACTGCACCAGGTGACACCATTGGGGGGAAGGGTTAACACCAACCTTAGTGACACCACAGCTCCTCTCTTCTCTTTTAAAATCTATCTATCTATCTATCTATCTATCTATCTATCGTTAATAATGGATATCCCACTTTTCCTCCACTGAGCTAAAGGCGATGTACATGGTTTCCTCCTTCTCCACCTTTCCCCACAACAAACCTGTGATGTAAATACAACTGCAAGAGAGATTCAGTGGCCCAAAGTCATTTCATGGCTCAGTAGACACTTGAAGGTGAGCCTCTCAAGCCTTATTCCAATACACCGAGCCACCTGAACCTCTATGCCACACTGACTTGGACTCTCCCTCACACTTTATCTCAATGAAACTTCTTTTTTGCAGGGAGGGGGACACCACTTCTATGTACTAAAAGAAAATATGGAGGGGTCTATGGGTGCAATTGGTGGTTGAAAATTTGTATGTTACTGGTTAGCAATGGATTTTGAAAGGGGGAGAGAATTTTGCAGCATGCTTAATTTAAAACACGTGGGGGAGGGGAAACTGCTGTGCAAATCTCTAAAACTCACCCCAATATGCTTTAATTAATGGGTTGTATGCACTGCACCCATTAACATGTCTATTTTAAATACTCTCACAAAAATATGTATAGATTGTTTGCTCTTCAAAGGCCCACTCAGGAAGCCCAGATTTGACGCAATTGCCCAATCCTACTTGCATGCATGCAGTTCCTTGTTGTTTATGGCTGATGGGTGCATATTTAACTACCAGACTGCTTAGTTGGTTTCCCATCTTCTTCTTTTTAACCTCTGGGGATTGTCTTCTTGTTCTTACAGTGAATGAGTTCAGGCTGCTTCAGCAAGGATATCCCGAGAGAAGCCCACACTTAATAATTTTCCTGGGTTTCAAGCCAGATTAACTGACAAGCACAGCAATTTGAAGAGGCGATCTGGCACAAATTAGTAGATGAAACAGTAGTATGTTATCAAGACTTAGTGGCATTAATCAAAGCTCTAAAAGAACTGAGAAATGAAATTATTGCACTGAGATGCAATCAAACACCCCTTAACCAATGGATATGTTGCTCAGGCAGACTTTCATAAAAAGGTGGGTTGTTCCCACAGCAGATAATCCTTCCCTGGAAACTAGCGTCTGTACTAATGGACTGGAAAGTAGCTTAATATAATGACAACCTTTTTATAATGGCTAAAAACAGACAAATGGAAATGAATGAATGCATGTATTTTAAGGAAAAGTCAGCATGGATTGTGTAAAGAAAATGATCACCTCCACATCTAATGGGGTCTTTTTGAGAACATCAGCAGGCATTTTCATCATTGTGTTGACCATCCAGACACAGTATTGTTATGGCTACTGGCTAGCCGTTCTTTTGTTAGACAGGTTGCTGGTTAATAGTCCAGGATGATCAGTGGCTATTTCAACAATAGGAGAGAATAGTTAGGAGCCAGTGGTAAAATCTCTCATGGGCTGTGAGTGTGTGTTATGTGTTTATAGCATTTTTAAATGGGAAAACTGTGGCCCTCCAGATCTGTTGAAGTATAATTCCCATCATCCTGCTACTATTGGGTATGCTGGCCAGTGCTGATGTGAGTTGTAGCCTAACAACATTTGGATGGACCACTCCTATACTGTACTACCCATATTCCAACACATAAAATAATCAACAACCATGTTGTTGTGGTTGTGGTTGTTGCGTGCCTTCAAGTTATTTCCAACTTGTGGCAACCCTACGGTGAATCTATCAGATGCGGGGAAAAGAATCCAGTGCTCACCATTTCCTTCCAATGATAGGAAGCAGAACGATATGTGTATGCCAGACACCAGTATTCGTCTTGCAGACCACAAACTGGATGAATTTACTTAAAAGGTTGAAATTTTCCATCCCCTACCTATTGCCTTCTGTAGATTAAAAGGTGAACCTCTATACTTGACTTGTAGGACTCCAATGCAATTGAGACACAAATAAATCAGACACCATGTTCCATAGGGGGCAAAGCTAGTGCACTTTTCCCTCCCCCTCCACTATCCCTTATGTGATTCCAATTGGGTGAAGCGTTACAATGCCTAAATAGGACTGGAAAGTATCTCACTGTTTTTTGAGTGAGTAACCTATCAAAAGTTGGGCTACTGCACTCCTCCACCTGAACAGAGGGGTTGAGAGTATGCGTGTATGTATGTATATCTTTTTGTCTGTGAGCAGAACCGACCAATAAGTAATAGATGCTGGGGAGCAGCAGTGGTGGCCCGTTAGCCATGCCTGAGCTCTCTACCCTGGGCATTCCCCATCCTGGAAGACAGAGACCTCTATACTAGCCCATTGTCCTTGTTTGTGTGTGTTGGAAGATGCTATCTCATTGCCAGAGTGGAAGTAAGATTCCATTGCAGTTCTTATCTGTTTCTGTACATGAGATGGAGGGTGGGTGCCATTTTGTGTTTTGCTTCAGACAGCCAAGGGGCTTGGGATAGACCAGGGAAAGAGGGAGGGAGAGGAAAAGAGAGGGGAGAGATTAATTTCTAGTTGATATAAGCTGACATTGGTTATATAAGCTGACATTGGTCCACCCTAATGATGAGATTGTGGAAGTTGCACTCTGGGGGAATCTTCCACCTTCTAGGGTTGCCTAGGCCTCAGCTTCCTTTAACTGAATGATTGATTAATAAGTATACAAGGAAAGGCAGCTTAAGTCTCCAGTCTCTTTCCCAAAAGGAAAAGAATTTGTGAAGTGCTGCTTACCCATCTGCACCTCCAGGAACTTCTTACCACTCAAGCAAGTGTGGTGTGTGTGACAGCATTTTGAAAAGCTGTTGAAAGTGTTGCTCACCAAAAGCACCTTTGAAAAGTAAGACAGGGGGAAGGTGGGAGGGAGAGATGTTTCCCTGTGGTGCAGGAGCTGATGGACCTTCTGCTCCAGGGCACCTATTTCTCCCTCATCACCTTGCCAGGGATGGGGAAATAATGGAAACAGAGTGGTTCTTTCACAGAGTTCAGAGATGTGGCTTCCCTTTTTCAGTATACACCATCCTTTTATGAGATGCTGTGAAATACACAGATGCAATGCCCCCTGCCCAAGAACACATAGCTTTATCCAATTTCAGTCAGTCACCCTGAAGAGAGGAAACATTGCTATTGGCAATTAGTCTCTTCAGAGGGCCCCTGAGTTCTTTGAAAGCAAAAGGGTTTTTTTGAGGGGGGCGGGGCAGGGTGATGCTAAAGGTACATGAAATGGCTTTTTAAAGAAAGAAAAAGGAAATAAAACACCAGCTGCAATTTCACTTTGGCAAGAAACCTGACCAAGGGGTCTTCCTTTTTTCCAGCTCACCTGGCTCTCACAACCATTTACAGCCTAATGAGGGAATGAGGCATAGAGAAGTTGCATGTAGGCCAAAAGAAGGTAGTGGGGAGGGAGAGTGGACAGGTGAGTTTATCTGCCCTTGAACTTCTGGGAAACTTCTGAGGACATGAACTTCTGAGAAACAAAACCAGCCTATCAGTGTTGCCTACAGTGGTGTAGCAGAGCAAGAGCCTATAGGGTAAACATGCTGACACTTCTTGATTATCAGGGGTGATGGTGCCATCTGCCACACCCATCCTCATCCCCTTGGCTTTCCTGATCTCTCTTGAGTTTAACTGCAGTTCTCGTAATAACTGGTGTGGAGGAAATGAATGTTCCCAGTCAGAATACATGGTTATGAGCTATGCCTGTTGTGTGCAAAGTATTTTGGATGGCTCCATCCAAAATAGGCAATTGAGACCCATGAGAGATGGAACAAAACTCCTTCCTATCTACTTTCCCCCTATAAATTAATGTCTCCATCATGTCTGCCCTTACTCACCCATTTTTTTTAATTGATTTTTTATGTATTATAAAGTTCCAACAGAATTCACTAACAAACAGATAGGATTGAATAAACCAGAAAAATATATCAATTCATAAGCTAAACATCCCCAAACATTTTAACCTTTCCTGATAGAGGAGTTCTTCCAATCCTTGGATGTCCTTTCTGCATCTTTTCCAGCTCCGGTATATCCTTTTCTTTAGGTATGGTGAACTGTACACTCTATTCCAGATGTGACTGAACCATGGATTTGTGTAAGGGTGGTATAATCTTGGCAGTTTTGTTTTACTTCCCTTTCTTATTATGTCCAACATAGAATTAGTCTTTTTGGAAAATAGCAGTGGCACATTGCCTCTTTAACTTTTCATCAAGCTGTCTACAACAAGCGTGGGGGAGGGGTGATGACATCATCCTGCTAATCGAAATAATCTTGGTCCTTTGACCCTATGAGACCTGGTTGCACTCTATTAGCTTTTGAAAACAGAGGAAGCCTGAAAGACTTTTAGACGATTAATTACATGTTATGTGTAAATGACTACCACAGAATCCTAATGCCATTTTTTAAAAAAGGTTCTACGGGACTGAGCAGAAAAGCAGATGGGAGGTATAGTCAGCCCTTCCTATGACCACCCTTTCCTGACTCCAATTCACACTAGTAGCAGTATTGTTTCAACTCAGGATGGATCTAAATGCTTCCTTGATAAGAACGTTAAGTACAGCTGTCCCTCCATATCCATGGATTTAAGTATTCATGGCTTGAAAATATTCTTTAAAAAATAATAATCCAAAAAGCAACCCTTGATTTTGCCATCTTATATAAAGGACACCATTTTGCTATGCCATTGCATATAATGGGACTTGAGTATTCACAGATTTGGGTATCCACGGGGGGTCCTGGAACCAAACCCCAGCGAATATGAAGGGACAACTGTACAGGCCTGCTGGATCAGACCAAATCCCTATCTAGTCACATATTCTGTTTTCCACAGTGACCAGCCAGATACCTATGAGAAGTCCACTAGCAGGATATGGGCACCCAATAGCGATGCTCTTCAGCTACAGTCAGAGGCATACTGACTCTAACCCTGGAGGTACAATATATCTACCATTACCCATGTTTAATGAAGAGAAAATGTTTCCAAAATAAGGAATTGTTGAGAGAATTCAAATATGTATACAGCCAACTGGAACAAATGACGTAGTCATAGAATCATAGAATCATAGAATTACAGAGTTGGAAGAGACCACGAGGGCTATCCAGTCCAACCCCCTGCCACGCAGGAAATCACGATCAAAGCATCCCCAACAGATGGCCATCCAGCCTCTGTTTAAAGACCTCCAAGGAAGGAGACCCCACCACGCTCCGAGGGAGTGTGTTCCACTGCCGAACAGCTCTTACTGTCAAAAAGTTCCTCCTAGTGTTGAGGTGGAATCTCTGTTCCTGGAGCTTGCATCCATTGCTCCATGTTCCAGTCTCTGGAGCAGCAGAAAACAAGCCTGCTCCATCCTCAGCGTGACACCCCTTCAAATACTTAAACAGGGCTATCATATCACCTCTTAACCGTCTTTTTTCCAGGCTAAACATACCCAGCTCCCTAAGTCTCTCCTCATAAGGCATCGTTTCCAGACCTTTCACCATTTTAGTCGCCCTTCTTTGGACACGCTCCAATTTGTCAATAACCTTTTTGAATTGTGGTGCCCAGAACTGGACACAGTATTCTAGGTGAGGTCTGACCAAGGCAGAATAGAGCGGCACTATTACTTCCCTTGATCTGGACACTATACGTCTATTGATGCAGCCCAAAATCACATTGGCCTTTTTAGCTGCCGCATCATACTGTTGATTCATGTTCAACTTGTGGTCTACTAGGACTCCTAGATCCCTTTCGCATGTAGTCTCATTCAGCCAGCTCTCCCCCATCCTATATCTATGAATTTCATTTTTTCGCCCTAAGTGCAGTACCTTACATTTCTCCGTATTGAATTTCATTTTGTTAGCTTTGGCCCAGCTCTCCAGTCTATCCAGGTCATCTTGAATTTTGATCCTGTCCTCTAGGGTATTAGCTACTCCTCCTAATTTGGTGTCATCTGCAAATTTGATAAGTATGCCCCTAATTCCCTCATCCAAGTCGTTGATAAAGATGTTGAATAGCACTGGGCCCAGGACAGAACCCTGTGGCACCCCACTGGTCACGTCTTTCCAAGACGAAGAGGAGCCACTGCTGAGCATCCTTTGGGTTCGGCCGGTCAACCAATTACAAATCCATTGAACAGTTAACTTGTCTAGCCCACATTTTACAAGCTTGTTTGCGAGAATGTCATGGGGAACCAATGGCAAGAGAAGTCCTGGCTTTTAAAACTTTTATCATCTTTATTTAATCTCAGTTGTTATATGTTTAAATATAAACTCGTTTCTTTCCTTGGGTGAAATGAAAAAGAAGGAGGGGGAGGGGATGCTATGTTATCTTCTGCTTTTCTCTGTCTTCCTTTACATGACCATATTTTGACAAGCAAAAACTCAGCATCAGGCCATGTAAGCTTGTATTTAGATGCTGGAAGGAAAAACTGGCACAATTGCCTGTTCCAAATGTGCTAATGATATAGAATATACTTTCAAGATTTATCTTCCTCCTCCAGAGGAAAAAAACAAACAAACAAATAAACTCCAATTAGTACTTTGCAACACATTCCATGCCTTTGGAAAGGAGCTGGGACTTAAACCAGCTTCAGCCTTGTTTTAACTAGTGACACAATAGTAATTTTTGAAGTACAGGCACTCATTCTGAGAGTTGTGGCTATGTGTGCACACACCCTCAAGTCACCTGTTGATTTATGGCAACCCCATAGGGTTTTCTTAGGCAAGGAATACTCAAGGGTGTTTTTTCCTTCCTCTGAAATAGAGCCTACAGCACCTGGTATTCATTGGCAGTCTCCCATCCAAGTACTAACCAGGGCTGATCCTGCTTAGCTTCTAATATCAGATGGGATCTGATGTCTTTGGGGTATTTAGGCCTTATCCTTCCCACAGCCGCAGCCCCCAGAAGAATCCAAAAAAACACAAACTGCTGAGCTGATCCTTCTCAACAAAACAGTTTCAGCACTTTCCATCTCTGCTAGGTGCAGCTCATGGGATTTAAATGTCAATTAGAGACCAAGCCACATCCAAATACTTTGCATTACAACAGGGGGAGCTCACCCCAATACAGTACATCGTTCTTGGAAAAATCTTATCATGATTGTGAAGTTGAAGACTTTCACCATTGGCATCCATAGATTTTCCTTGGGTTTTTTCCGGGCTTTGAGGCCGTGTTCTGGAATAGTTTCTTTCTGACATTTTGCCTGCATCTGTGGCTGGCATCCTCAGAGAAATCCTCTCTGAGGATGCCAGCCACAGATGCAGGCGAAACGTCAGAAAGAAACTATACCAGAACATGGCCTCACAGCCCAGAAAAAACCCAAGGAAAATCTTGTCAGGATTGCTGCTTAGGATTGCATCTAAGCCTTGAGAGGATAGGGAAGCCTGAACAGTTGAAAGATGTTGTCAGTCAATCAGAAGGATGAAGCACTTAAACCTTTGAATGGTGGGGCCGTTTCACTCTTCACAATTATAGCATTTTGTTCCCCCTTTAGCTGCTGTGGCTGTATCCTATGGAATACTGGAATTTGGAGTTTAGGGAGGGGTATTTAGAAATCTCAGCCAGGGAACTCTAGTGCCTCACCAAACTACAAATCCCAAGGATGCAGCCATTGCACTTAAAATAGAATTGTGTACTGTAAAAGGGCCCCTGGTTCCTTTACAACCATGATTATAAACATTGTTATTCTCAAGAAACATACAATTAAGAATATTATCTAATAGAGAACAAGCATCAAAATATCTACAATGGTTTTCTTTGCTTTATTCTAATAATATGTCACATTGTGGGGACATGGAGGACTTGTGGCTGTAAACCCTAAAAGCATCTCCCTCTTTTGTTTTGTCAATAGTTTGTAGATGTGGGGAGTTTGAGTATGGCCTGCTCCATCTTGGCATCTTTTAACAGTCATATACATGGGTCACCTATCGCCAACACTTACGACTCCTCGAATGCGTTCATCAGCGCTGTTTACGCACAATCCTAAATATACACTGGACTGTCTATGTGACGAATGTTGCTGTCCTTGAGCAAGCAGGGATCACCAGCATTGAGGCCATGATATTGAGAACACAGCTGCACTGGGCAGGGCAGGTTTCTAGGATGGAGGACCATCACCTCCCAAAAACAGTACTCTATGGTGAACTCGCCACAGGTCAGCGTAAGAGGGGCGCTCCAAAAAAGCGATACAAGGACTCCCTGAAACAACATCTCAGGCTCGGCCAAATTGATCACCAACAGTGGTCCGCCCTGGCCTCACATCGGGAGGCGTGGAGACACACTATCCACAATGCTGCAGCCTTATTTGAGAACTCACGTCGAACAAGTCTTGAAGAGAAACGACAATGCAGAAAGAATCACAACCCAAAAACATCACCCAAGGAGACCTTCTGCTGTGCTTTCTGCAACCAGACTTGTTTATCTCAGATTGGCCTTCTTAGTCATCAGCGCGCTTGCAGAAAGTGTGGGATGAGTCCTTCCTGAATCGTCATTTGTGAAGAAAAGCCAGAGTGAGTGAGTGAGAGAGAGAGACTTGTAAAGCATCATGTACAGGATGAGTCCTTCCTGAATCTTCGATTGCGAAGAAAAGCCAGAGAGGCTCTCAAGAATGTAAAGCATTGCCTACCTACTCTATTTGCTTCATTTGAGATCCCAAGCCAGTTTGTACAAGTAAATGGGCATTTCAGATGGTGGTCTGGAATCCGTCAGAAACTATCAGTAAGATTTTGCCTCATGGGGTTGGCCCGTCTCTAACTATTACTGCTCAAGAAAGATCCTGGAGTCGCTGTAGAATAGTGTTCTGAAAATGTCAGTTCAGTATGCCACAGCCACCCAAATAACAAACAAAATTATTTTTTCCCCATTTAATTTTCCAGAGGAAAAGAACAGAACTCCTCTGAGCACCAAGCACTTGACAGAGGGTAATTTCAGAAACGCTTCCCTCAAACACAGCGTAATCAAACCTGTGGGGGGAAAGCAGAAAAGAACAGGAAAGGAGAAGAAGAAGAAACAGGGCTGGGCCAAGACATCTAAGAAGAAGAACAAGAAAGCTTCCCCTCTTACTGCGTGGTCAAAATCAGACTGAATTGACTGCCAAATCATTCTGGGACAGCATCTTTCACACGAAGCACAAGAAAGCAGCCAGCCAATTTAAGGGACCAAAGCTCTCTCTTTCCCACACCTTCCTGCTGTCACCCAACATATTGCCTGATGTAAATGTGTCACTCAACCTAATGGTAGGGCTGGTCCTAAGAACTAGAATAATTAAAGGAGGGGTTTTATTTCTTAGAAAATATTCTTTATGAAGTGAGGTACATCACTGAATGATGACTAAGAAGCGATTTGTTTTACAGCAAGGGTGAAAATACTCCCTGCTTCATATCATCATCACCATTAGCAATGCTTCACAATCCTGTAGAGTTCCAGAGTAAATTAGTATTCCTGTTTCATATAATATAGTGGTGGCCAATACAGAAGACAGAACAATGGGGGTTTGATTTCAACCTTTATCTGGTTTTGTACACTTCCTTTTTTATAGAGGCACTCTGTAATTATCTGTGGGTGGGATTCATTGCTATTGGAAACAGCTTCCAAAATCCCTCAGCTGGGGGATTCTGAGAAATGCCATCCAAAAAAAGTAGTTTCCATGTTCTGGCTGGAAATGGCCCAGATTCACAACAGCATCCCTACCAATTCATCTGACGAAGACAAGAATCAGGAAAATCCCTGGATATTTTTCCAGCTTTCCGATATGGGGAGTGTTGTGTGTGGCGATGGGAGATGCCTCCCCTGTGGGACATAAATAATATGAGGATAGCATTTTTAAGGCTGACCTCTACGGGAATTAAAAATATAGGACAGCACTGGATAGCTGCCTCAGATGCTTGTTTCAAAGCTCTTCTTCCTGCAGGCTGGTGGTTTTGTCCCTTTGTTCCTACAGAGAAACACACTGATTTGCTAGAAGGAAAGAAGCATTAGGTTACATAGTCAAGACTCAGGGTTGGTCTTTTTTGAAGTGCCAAATTACTGGCATTGCACTAAAGGTTGATGTCTCTGATGAGATCATTCCTATTGTGCCATCTGGAATACAGATGGCTGTTATTTGTTGTGTATGTGTGCAAGGAATGATAAAGCAGCTGCAAACCAAAAAGAAAATAACAGCCTTTTCAGCCAATGTTATTTAGAGCTCCCCTGCCATGCAGGCATGTGGACAGACACGCACATACATTGATGCAAACTGTTACAACCACCATCTTGGAGAATGTCAGATGAAATGTATTGCACAAAGTTAGATGAATGCATAGTCTATGAGTGAGTGGCTCCTTTGGTATGCGTGTATGTAGGGGGGATAATTGGTCTTCCAATTTCTTTTTTCTTTGTAACTGATGCAATGAAATGCTTCCTAGAACATAGGAGTGCTGTTCTTCCCAGCATTGCTGGTAGGCCCATTCCCCATTGTAGTTGCAAGAGTAAAAAGTAGCTGTCTAATTTTTTAGGTGGAGTTGTAGTGAGTAGGAATGCGTGAGGATTTTCTTCAGCCCAGACAATGGAAAAATTAGAGGTGTTAGACTACAGATCCCAGAATCCCACAGCCACCATGACCAGAGATTATGCTGATTGGGGGATTCTGGGAGTTTGTAGTCTCCCCCAAAAGTAATTTCTTTAATTTCCTCCCTAACTTGTTTTTACATGTTTTTAAATGAACTGACTGTATTCACATTTCCTTGGCTAACATATGGATTGGAACCCAGATTGTCATTCAGTTTATATACACTTCTTAGCAATAAAAGAAGTGTGTCAAAATGCATACCATAATAACCTTTTTCTAGATTTTCAGACAACACTGTTATAATGTTACTATTCCACTATATTTGCTGTGGCTGCCTCCTGTTGAATCAAGGGATTTGCAGTTTAGGGAGGGGAATTGCAACTCTCAGCCAGAAAGCTCTTAGGCTTCACTAAACTACAAACCCCAGAATTCCACAGCAGGAAGCCAGAGCAGTTAAAGTGGAATAGTAACACTATAACAGTATAGTCTGAAAATCTCCTTTATGGTAAAATGCATACAAAAATGTATATTTTGTGGGAAATGCATTAAAAATCATCCCATTTTGAGGTGCCACCAATTAAAATGCTATCGAAAGAGGGGGTGTTACTACTAACAAATTTTTTAACAAATTTTGAAACCTGGATACATGAAGAAACGTTCTCCATTAAATACATTAAATAGCTGAGCAAAGAAGCGGAGAAAACATTGACCAAGATCCTGTATCACCGATCCTGTACCACAGTAGTTATAAATGTGTAACTGTATATCATCTCCTGACTTGACTCCCCAAAACTACCTTAACAGCTGCACCAAGCAATGCAGGTCTGTTCTCCTAGCAATTAGAGCATTGCAAGATGACATTTTCAGCCCCTTCCTGCCAATAAGCAACAATCAGAAGCAGGACTTCCTTATTGTACTGAAGATCATTGGCAGGAGGGGGCTGGAAATGTCATCCTGTTGCAACTATGGACTTTGTCAGATGCAGCAATTATGGCATCATAAGGATGCCTAATGATTGCGAAAGGGTGCACATACCAGATAACATTGTCCTTTCACAATCATGTCATGCCCAAAAGTCAGGGGTTTTTTTATTGAAAGCCCAAGCCATCAATAGATCTGCCCTGCCACTTTGTTGCTGGCATTGCCTGCATTTGAATTGCACCATTGTGCTCATGGGAACACAGTGTCAATGGGTGAACACTTCCAGGCAGGATCACAATAGCCAGGTAGTGGATGCTCTTTTTATGAACACCTCCCTCGGTGTACTTGGGACTTTTAAAGTGTTTTTTTTGTGTGTGTGTGTGCTTGTGTGAACTGTTTGTGTCATTGTTTTTTTTCAAATTTGCCACACTAGCATCTTCTCGCGAGAATCGTTGAGATCTGGAAACTGGAAATAAACAGAGCTCCGTTCATGCTCCGTTACTGCTGGGGATGCCTTTTTGCGCTGCTAAAGGTAGGTCTGGTTGTGGTGGTGGGTGCTTTTGCCAGGACAAGTTCACTTTTAGCTTTAGTGGCACATGCACATTAATGGGGGTTAGGTCTGATAAAGTCCCATGTGCTACTTACTATTAATTAGTGTGATGGCTATATACTGCAGGATCGTATGCCACATCTAAATACTAGTTGCTGGGGAACAAGAGCAAAAGAGTAGGGCTTTTCCCTCATGCCTTGCTTATGGACTACCCAGAGGCATCTAGGTGACCACTGTGGGAAACAGGATATGGACAAGATAGGCCCTAGCTCTGAGTAGGGCGTCTCTTATGGTCTTCTTAACTGGCAGTAATTGATTGGGAAATGCTACAGTCAGAACCTCCTTGGATCTTCAAGACTGGTCTTGGAATTATCTAGGAGTTAATTGCAGTCTTGAATTTTTATTATTATTTTTTTTATTTCAGGGATGGGGAGTATGTCCAATGCAAATGTTGCTAAACTACAGCTGCTTTCATCCTTCACCACTGGCTTGGCTATGGCTGATGGGTACTATTGTTCAACAATATCTAGAAGGTCACATGTTCCCCATCCCAGCTCTACTCCTTGCTCTCCCTCAGCAATTCAAGTTACAGAATTCATACACACATGGGTGGATGGGCGGGGGGAGAAGGAGGAGGAGGGAAAGACATCAGCGCTTCTTGGATATTGTTCAGTTGGCATTGCTCTATATGCTGGGGAAGAGGAAGCCTGAGGGAGCTAACATTTTAAGCCAAAACAATTTGAGTTACGGAACAGGCTCAGAATGTGAGCATTGCCAGATTTGGGATTATGGGCTGCACACAAATGCTGAAGGGTGGGGGGATGGGCAAGTGGAGAGAGAGTGAAAGAGAGAGTCATGATCATTTTTAATTTAAAAGGGGAAAGTCTTTTTCAGATAAATGATATGCTACATAAAAGCCAGGTTTGTCTCCTTCATTAAAATGCAGAAGGCATCCTTTCTGGATCTTGACTTGATTATTTAACCTTCACAGACTAGGATGGGACATTTTAGGCCCCATGGGACATTTTAACCCACCCTCTGGCCATGTTTTGCTGCAGAATCTACACAGAATAAAACCCACAATATGGGCGTCTTATAATATTATCATCCAAAGAGTTGAAACCAGTGTCCCTAAATTGTAGACAATTGTAGATATAAGGACCAGCATCCTATTAGTGACACATGCACACCTAAGTCACCTTACGATATGAGGTGAATTATGTGGCATGGCACAACAGGCGTATGCTGCTGACAGTGGCAGAATTGGAGCTGTGCATGCAGCAATGTGCACTGCAGTTGCGCATTGTGGTTGCACATTGCACATTGCCACTGTACATTGTGAATTGCAGTTGTTCATTGAACAACAGCACCAGGTCATTGGTATGCCTTGCTCCATGATGCTATTCTGCGTGAAGGTGGCTTAGTGCTGCCGGCGCATATCTCTGTACATAGATATTTGCCCTACGCTGAGGGGAAGTTGGACTGCAGCCATCAGTTTGTTGGTTGGTTTTCTCCCAGCTGCTTTCTTGTTTGTTTGTTTTTGGTAGGGAAAATAAAACAGCTGAAAGAAAAATAAATGTATTGATTATTGCCATGAGGTAAGAGGTTTGTTCCATCATTTACTGAGATCAGGAAATACCCTACAATACAAGAAGATGTGTGTTCCTTTATTTCATTTTTATCTGATTTTATTTCACTTTTATTCCACCTTTCAGTTTTGGTTCTCTATGTTGTTGTTTTGTTTTGTTTTGTTTTGTTTTGTTTTGTGGAACACACATTATTCTGCACCCACGTCCAAACCTTTGGACATGGGCTGTTTTTATACCATATAAGACTCTGGAAGTTTGATTGGGATCAGAAAATACCCTATTATGCATACTATGCAAATTAAAAACAAAAACAAAAACAAATTCCAGTGCATGAGGATTAAACCACACCAATGCTCACTGGCAGCGTTCCCAGTGGTGCTCAAATCTTGGCCCTCCAGCTGTTTTGGGCTACATCTCCCAGAATCCCCATCCAGCTTGGCCAACAGTCAGGAATTCTGGGAGATGGAGTCCAAACTATCTGGAGGACCAAAGACTGGGAACCAGTGGCATATGCTATCACTGATCATTTTGTGATATGAAAAGTCCAAAGGATAGCAGAAGTCTTAAATATACTAGAAGGTCAGTACCTGGGTTTCCCAAATTCCAAGTCCCTACTTTGGGCCATCTCTTTGAAGCCTCTTGAAATATCTTTTGAGGCACATCGGGTGGAATGGAACAGAGTGACTCTGAGCACTTGCTCCACCCAATAATTTGTTCTGAATACCAAGACTGAACTCACTGTCCTTTCATATAAAAATCTCCTCTTGGCCTGTCCCCTGCTTCCGAGCATTCAGTTTCAATTTTCATTGAAACCCATTTTAAAACAGGGACTGCATCTGCACTGCAAGAATAATCCAGTTTGACACCACTTTAACATCCATGTCTCAATGCTATAGAATTCTGGGATCTGTAGTTTTGTGAGTTATTTAGCCTTCTCTGTCAGAGAGCTCTGGTGCCACCACAAACAACAAATCTCAGGATTCCATAGCCATAGAAGTTAAAGAGGTCTGACACTGAATTATTTCTGCACTGCAGGTGCAGCCTTAGAAACTAGGGCTGGCCTCGGGGGTGTAGCTATGGGAAAGGGAACAAAATGAGGGCATTGATAACCCAATAAGAGTTCTGCCCCCAAATGAAATTTTCCTTCATATGCCAAATTTCTAGCATTGCAGAAAGTGAGACACAGAGACCCATTCACACCTAAAACTCTTATGTTTGCCATATTCTCTTCCCTTGGTATCTTGGCCTGTCTCCTTTTCTTTGGATGCCTAAATTATATTTCTGATTGTTCAACTGAAATTTTCAACTACTGAAATACTAGAAAACTAGCTGTACCCAGCGTAACATACACCGTTACAGTAGATTTGAAAAGTTCACACAGCTCAGCTACATGCTATAATTTTAGGGGGGAAATATTGCATTGTTTTCCATGTGGGTGGTGAGTGGCTGAGAGAGTGGGGGAAGGGAGGGGCCCTTGTGAGGCTGGGGGTGTAGATGCAGACTGAGTGGCAGGAGTGGATTGTGAGGTGGAGAGGGAATTTGCATGTGGGTGGTGATTGACTGAGGGAGTGAGACAAGGGAGGGGATTGGTTGAGTATGTTGGGTAAGCAGCCAATAAGCACACTGGGAAAGGAAACATACCCAAGAGAGAGAGAGAGAGAGAGAGAGATGACTGGAAAAAAATTCATGCGTGTATGTGAATTTTTATTTAGAGGGCAAGGCCTTCATTCCCCCCCCCGTCCAGTAGCTACACCCATGGCAGCCCCTACCATAAAAAAAATGAGGTACTGGCCTTTGGTGGCAGATACTAGGAGCTGGCATCAAAGTGTTAGAAGGGAGCTCTGTGTGTCACACAACTCATCTTGCATTTCCTACGCTAGCCTGATGCCTTGTGATGTGGTGAAAGATGCTGGTCCCATTACTAGAGTTGAGGAAACATTCAACAGCCAGGGCAGTTGTGTTCCTGCATGGAAGGGGGAGGAATCCATCTTGTTTGTCACCTCAGGCAGCAAGCATTTTAGGCTGGTGGCCATCCATTTCATTGAAGGAAACTGTAAGAAATAAATCTTAGTGATTCTGATTCTTTCCAGAAGAGGGATATAGAGATGAAGCATGCCTAAGCCTGGGCATCTTTGTATTTTACACAGAGGGATTCCAGCAGAAACCAAGAGTGCCAAGCAATGTGGGGTTGCATTTGGAGAATGTCAGGCTTGCACCTTCTTACCCTGGCTGACAGAGCTGCTTAAGTGAAAGGCCAACGTAGCATGATGCATCAAAACTTCTGAGTAACAGTTTGGCATTCCCAAGCTTTCTGTAACAACCAAGTGGCATTGTGGCATTGTGCTCTGTGTGTGGGTTTGAAGTTATGTGGTTGTTTTTATTCCACTTAATGTGGAAAGCCAGGGGAGGACGGGGGGGGGGGTACCAATCTGTTTTACAGATAGCCACAAATAAATGCATTGTTAACCTTTACAGCCATCTGGAGGGGGAATCATTTCTCTTACTACAGCAGTGACTGAGGGGTTGCCATCTAGACAGAGAGCAGGCACCTTTAATTGGGAGGGGAACAGGGGATGATTAAGATTTCCTCCCAAAAAAGCTTTTGGAGATTGTGAAGTCGAAGGCTTTCACGGCTGGCATACATAGGTTTTTCGTGGGGGGGGGGTTCCAGGCAGTGAGGAGTGTGTTCTGGAAGAGTTTACTTCTGACATTTCACCTGCATCTGTGGCTGGCATCTTCAGAGGATGGTTGGGTGGGGGGGGGGTTATATACGGTGAGCCCCTGTTGGAGAGGATATGTAAATTTGTGTATTTGAATGGATAGTTTCTGGGTGGAGATATGCAAGGAGGATTAGTGTCTATGCAAGGAGGTTGGCTAATGGTCCATTGTCTGCTGGAAATCTCCCTGTCCCTGGGTGTTCATTTGCATATGTTGATTTTTTATTGTTACTATTTTTCAGGACTGGTAGCCAGATTTCAGGACTGGCTACGAGTCCTGAAAAACACTAAAATCAAAACTCAACACATGCAAATGAACTCCACCTAGGGACAGTGGGATTTCCAGCAGACACTGGACCATTAGCCAACCATTCGCCAACCATTAGCCAAACAGACACTAACCTTCCTTGCATATCTCCACCCAGAAACTAGCCATTCAAATACACAAATTTACATATCCTCTCCACCAGGGGCTCACAGTATATAAACTCCACACACACTCCTACCCAACCATTCTCTGAAGATGCCAGCCACAGATGCAGGCGAAACATCAGAAGTAAACTCTTTCAGAACACGGCCTCACAGCCCAGGAAAAAACGACGAAAAACTTTTGAAGATCAACTGATAGCAGGGTCATCAGATTCATTTTCTGCATGTATCCCTCAATGAAATGGGAGAGGATGCAAAGTTCATTTGGGGACACATCCTGGGTCACAGATAGAGACAGGATACCTCAGCAAAAGGAAGCTGATATTTTTCACTTCTCAACTCAGAAAATGGTGCTGAGATCCTTCAGTCGTTTGAGCTGGAACAAAACAGGCCTCCCTTCCCCCTCTTTTGCAACATCAAAGTCAAGATATTTTTCCCCTTGATGAATACTTGGAAATGGAGCTTTGAATTGGTACCTGATTGGCACTCTGGTCATGTCTTATCTGGATTACTTTACAGTTCTCCAAGCTTGGCCTTCCCTCCTGCTGTACCTCATCTCTCCAATCCATTCAGAATGCCCCAGATACACATCTCTATCTCTCCTCATGGCTAGGATCATGCCACCCGTTTCCTCAAATCCCTGTGCTTCTCATAAACTTTCAGTGTTGGTAACAGGCTCCTCCTCCTCTTGACTCGAGTTTATTGAGCTATGTCCTCTAAAGATTTCTTAGAAAAGTTAAAGCCCTCGTGCCTTAGCTTCCTATTGCACTTTCATGATCATCTGCTTCTCCCTATGTGTCTGTGGTGACTGCCTGTAGCCTTGCTGCCTTCTTCCTCTGGAAGTGACTTTGGTGGGCTATGCAATGCCTTACCTGGGTTGTATTTTTAGTGAATTCTGTTTACTGATCAGTTCCAGACCATAATTCTACATAGCCCACATCTGCAGAGCAGCATAGCTGGATGGTGGCAGATCCCATCCGATCTTGGAAGCTAAGCAGGATGAAGCCTGTTTGGTACTTGGATGAAATCCTGGAGAGCCACCATCGATGGCAACTGCTGGCTTCCTTGTTGTTGGAGCAGTGAATCTATTCTGGGTGTGAGTTCTAACTTTAAAGAAGCTATCCAAGGTCCTGAACCCATGTGATAAAACAGGTACAATACTTTGGATATCTTCTTTAAAGTTCACACTAAATCGAACAGCAGATTCCCCACCCCCATTTTCACTGGAGCCACCAGTCACTGTAGGCTATCTTGAGCTCGATTACAGTTTCCAGGTCTCAAGCCACTTGCTGAAATCTCAAGGAATTCTTATGCTTCCTCAGGCAAGAAAACAATGTCACTGAAACAAGAAGTTTGATTTTTGCCTGTGAGGTGGTTTTAAAAAGTAGACACCCATATCCTCCTTACTCCCCACTGACACTATGACTCATTGGCTCAGCTCAAAGTATTCATTGTGTTCTGTATTTGTACAACTTAAGCATGCTAAAAAGCCAGGACAGACAGAAGGGGACTGGAGAGAGAGACAGAGGGTGTATGCTCTTGGAGTCCATTGTGTCATTTGAAGCAAAGCAGGGAGTGAAGCACTAGCATTGCAATTCATAAGCCTTTTTGGTGCATGAGCCTTGGGAATGTATCTCTTGCAGAATCCATTTCCAAAAGGGAACGGCTTTGTCCAGTTTATTAGTCACACAAATGGATAGGTGCAGTACCAATTAAAGCCGACAACTGCTGTGTCATACCTGACTATATTCAATATCAATAAAATGACTGTATATCTGATGCACATCTCTTTGGGCACACTAAAATTAGTACATCTGAATTAGCAAATGGTAGCATTAGCCTACATAGGCCTAAGCCCTATGTAGGCTAATGCTACTGTGTTGTACGATCTCTGTGTTGTACCTAATATTTGTTTAGGAAGTAGTACAGTGATTCCACATTGCCTGTCTTCCACGTGTACATGCACATATATACATGCAAGTATGCACTCATTATTTTGCCATTGTATTACTACAGCCCCACCCTCTGATCTCAGGTTTTAGCCCTGATATCTCAGGAAATGTCAAGTTGCTAACCTGGCATCTCTAACCTAGGTGGCCTGATGGTCAGATTCAGTGTAAAACAGCTTCCTGTGTCTCTGCAGTCCTCTTCTGTCAGGCTGCTTCTATCTTTTACTGCCAGGTGTGCAGCATCACAGTCTGGCCATCTGAGGTGGGTCCTTCTACTCTTTCCCAGCATTTTCTCCACTACCACATTCCATCCATACTATCCTGTTCCAGTACTTCCTAAAACGGGCCCATGTGCTGGGAGTATTGTCTATTGAAACTTAACTACTAGATTCGGTCTATATGGAGCTGTTATATATGCACAGCTCTCTGGAAAGACTTATAAACAAAGGCCTGTAGCAGGATTTTTCCCTAGGCTATCCCAGAGTTCATTCCCGGTGACTGAACAGAACACACAAGAAGTCGAGAACAAGCTTTTGGTGGACGGTTTTGTAAAGGAGGTAGGGATTGTCCCCCTAGAGTCAGCATAGTGTAGTGGTTTGAGTGTTGGACCAGAACTCCAAGAGACCAGTGGAAACCCACTGGCTGATTTTGGATAAGTCACATTCTCTCAGTTTAAGAGGAGGGCAATGGCAAATCTCCTGTGAAGAAATATTGCCAAGAAAAAAATAACTAGGATAGTTACCATCTATATATATAATTCTCTTGGGTATGTTGCTTATCCCAGTGTGCTGATTGGCAGCTTAGGAAACATACCCAACCAATCGTAGTTCTCCATTGGCCAGCCAATCAGCAGCATGAGGGTGTTTTTCAGCACCACTTCCTTGGCCTACAGCCACATTTTTGCCTGTTGAGCTGCAGTAACTAAATACTCAGCCAGCTCCCCTTGGTGTCTTAGATTTTCAGATGGGGGAAAATCCCCCGCGGAGCTAAGGAAAGAAACGGGGCTGTTCTGCTTCTAGTGCTCTGTTTCACACACACACGTCCTTCTCTCAACCTCCATTTGATCTCCCTCTGTCCTGCTTTCATTCTCCTTCTATAGCAGAATAGCAGAAAATAGTGGAAGGAAATAGCAGAAAATAGTGGAAGGAAAATGAAAGCAGGATGGAAGGGGAACAAATGGAGGTTGGGAGAAGGGCAGGTGTGTGTGAAACAGAGCGCTGGAAGCAGAACAGCCCCATTTCTCTCCCAACCTCCGTGGGGGGTTTTCCCCCCACCTGAAAATCTCCATAATATGTCTGCATGGGAAAAATAATGTCAATTTCTATGCATCCCCCATCCTCTTTCTTCTTTTTCCTCCTGGCCTACCTTGCAGGGTAGGTTTTTCCCCCTTCCTCTGCTCTTCACTCCTTCTGCACCCCAAAACCTGAGACCTTTCCCCCTTCCTTCTGTCAGGATAATATTGCTTTAAGTGCAAAAGGAAAAATGTTGGAGCAACAGACCACAGACTAACATAGCTGAAGTGGGTTTGTTCAGAGCTGTGGCTAGGCAGAGGGATGAATAGCAAACACTCCTATATAGCCAAAGCACACCATGCATTGTGTGTGGGTTGGTGTTGTGGAGAGTTGTTGTTGAGTTTGCTGTGTATATATTGTGTTTGTTTATACTGAAACTGAAGATAAAGACCTTCAGATATTTTTGGATGAACCTCACTATCTGTAAGTTTTTGTGTGTGTGAAAGTGGGTCAAAGCTGTGGAACAGCTGCTAGCTGAAGCCTTTGTTTTTGTGCCCTTTCTACTGTGCAGTTCTGCTGTTTTGGCTACTCCTGGGTTAGTTTATCTCCAGGGTGTGCCTGGTGCTTCTCAGTGAGCCTATACTGAGTGGACACCTTCTGCCCTGAGGAACTTACAGGCTGCAAAAAAAAAAAAAAACCTGGAAAGATGTGGAAAGGAGGTAGGAGGCTGCCCTGGGGTTCTAGGCTGTCCTTTTCCTCCTTGGGGGACCCCTTGGGATCCTCTGGCTGCCCCTGCTTCCCATGAGGAGAAAGGCTTTCTTTGCAAATGTTGCACCAGATGGGCTGCTGTCTGCTAAAAATAAAACCTCTGGCCAGAGGGAGGAGCCAAAGCCATTGAGGGAAGGGGAATAGAATGGAGCAAAGTGGGCTCTCATTGTCTGCCAGCCTCCCTCCAATGTGAATCCACCATGCTGCCCTTCAAGAGCAGCTGGTGTCTGAGTGGAAGCCTGAGGCTCTGCAGTCTGTGGCTGGGGCAAAGGGGAGCCCAAAGAATCACTTAAAAGTTAGAGATGACCATTCCACCCCTTACTGGAGAGACTCTTTTGCTCTCTTTTCTATTCATTTCTATTTCAACAAGTGGTAGATGAGGGTCCCTGGGGTTCCTCTTCTCTAAACAAGGCAGAGCTTTTGCATACTACTTTTGCCAAGTATCTAGACCAGTGGTTCTTAACCTGGGGTCTGGAGGCCCCCAGGGGTCCACGATGTCCTCACAGGGGGTCTGCGAAGGCATGAAAGCTACTCATACCACCTCCTGCCTGCAGTGGAATGGCCATGTGACCAGAGCCAAGGCAAAGACTGGCTGGCTGGTTTGGCCTGCACATTGCCATGCAATCCGCTCCAGCCACAAACTTGCAGGAAGAAGCAGGAGAAAAGTCTTCCCTCCCACTCCAGTGCCTCTGAGGGAAGATTTCATGGATGGTGTAATTGTATTGTTGTTGTTTTAAATCAAAAGTCTTGGGGGTCCATGGCAACAAAAAATATTTAAAGAGGCCATTGTTGTAAAAAAAATGCATTAAAAGGCATTGTTGTAATTGTATTATTATTTTTGTTATCAGGTATTATTGTTAGAGTTTTAAATCTTGAGTTAAATCTTAGGGGCTCATGGCAACAAAAGATATTTAAAATGGGTCCCTGGTAAAGAAAAGGTTAAGAGTCACTGGTGTAATTGTGTTGTTGTTGTTGTTGTTAAGGTTTTAAATCTTGAGTTAAGTCTTGGGGGCCCGTGGGAACAAAAGATATTTAAAGAGGATCACTGGTAAAGAAAATGTTAAGAGCCACTGGCGTATTATTGGATTTTTGGAATAGTAGACATTATTTACTCTGTTATAGAACTAGACCAACTTTTGATATGGGTTTTGATGTTGCCCGGGCGCCCAGGGGGTCACATCATTGACCTGCCACCCCTGCTGCCGCTGCAGCGGGACCCAGGTAGTTAACTGGTGGTGGCAGCGGCGGCAGCAGGGATAGGGCAACAGAGCAATTCACCCTTAATGCACCACCGGCGTATGTTACGTTGAGTACAGCTAGTAAGTTGGAATCAACTTGAAAGCACATAACAAAAAGTGGTCCTTGGGAAACAATATCCCAGAAGAAGAGGGCTCTCTGGGCTTCTCTGGGGCAGATCAGAATTTGGAATGTTTAAAACACACACACACACACACAACTGCAGGAGAATTACTTTTTTAAAAGGAAGTGATATATTAGCCATTACTCATTTTGCATTGCTTTCCAAGGCGTGTATTCATAACTCATTACTAGTGTATGGGGTCTTTGTTTTGTTTTGTTTTTTGCTTTATTTAATATGTTTTGAAAGCCCTTTGAAAATAGGGGAATGACTGAAAATCCCCCCCCCCCACACACACTGAAAAGAATACCCCAAAACAGTGCTTTGGAAGTAACGAGTAAACATTGCTCCTTATGCTCACACCTGAAAACAATGTAATCGTTTTACCTGTTGTGTTATTTTGTTTTTTTAAAAAGAACCTTATGATACCCTTGTGATCATGAAAATAAACCTGTCACAGGTAACATCTAACTTTTTCAAGTTTTTTGGCAGAGTATATGCTTTGCCTGAAGAAGGTCTTACTTTTGATCTGTGGCAGCTGATGGCTTCCTATTCCATGGGGCACTGAAACCACTCATAGCACAAACTTTAAAGGCGATATCCAAGGTTCTGAAGCCTTTAAAATTCAGGTGAAAACTCAGAATCACTTCACCATCCCACTGAGTTGGAAACCACCAATGTGTTTGATCCCTGGCATCTTCACATAAGGCTGGGGAAGAGCTCTGTCTGAGACCAGGATGGACTGACTTAAAAACAAGGCAGCAAAAATCTGTGACTTCAGTCAGCAAGAGAAGAAGGTTTTAAACAGTAAAAAAAAATTAAATAGACTAAAAACATATAGACTTCAATCCATCATGGTGTGGACCTTACAGTACACTGACCCATATACCACCCCCATGACTTTCTTTAAAGCCCAGAAGCTGAAACGTTTTCAGGTGGCTTTTGCAAACATTCATGTTTTTATTTGGTTCCCAAGTGAAGCCGTCACTGGTGCCAATCAGGCCTCCAAGGGTAGAGGCCTTCGGTGCAACAGCTGAGAAGGCCTTTTCCCATGACCTCATACAGTGTCTTGACCTCACTGGTTGGACACAGAGCAAAGCCTCCCCAGCACACCTCAGTCCTTGGGCAGATATACAGAGGGAGTGGTATTTCTTCACGTATTGAAGTTTCAAGCCAATTTGGGACTTTAAATGGCCATGGAGTAAAAGTGGGATATAAATGTAACTAAAGTATCTGACATATGTTCATTTTCCTGATGGATGCTGCCTTGACTATGCTGTACTGGTGGGTTGCAGAATATATATACTCAGTTCAGCCATAGTTTGTATACAGTGGAATTAATTACAGTTCCTGCTGATGAGGAAGAACAGGGGAACTGGCATTCAAACAAACACAATGCAACTTTACTTTCTTCCTTTTAAAAATATTTTACCCTGCTTAATTTATAAACATTTTGAAATATTTCCAGAAAATAAAAAAGGAAGCAGCAAGATATGCCTTGCTAATTCAAGCCTGTGTTTCTCTGTTTGTTAATAAAGAAGGAAATCAAATAATTACAGGCATTAATAAAGAATAATCCTGCAGCTGATTAGAGCAGCGAGAAGGAAAGAGATACAAATATACCACTTTAAACAAATTGGGTATAATAACATTGCTGCTGGTAGCCAGCCATGCTGAGATCTGTCAGAAAGTCTTAATTATAAGAAGCTCAGAAAAACCTAAGGAGAAGACGAATTTACAACACAAAAGAGATAAATTATATCTTGGATGTCATATACATATTTAATCATGGGGCTTCAGATAAAGAAGAATGTGTAATGTCATCTGCCGACAATAGAGCCTCATTTGTGCAAAGTTTTCCATTCAGACTGCATGCCCAAACACTTTGTAGGACTTGGAGAAACTATCGTTAAGAACTAGGCAATGAACTAGGGCATCCGTTATATGTGAGAAACAGCTTCTAAAAAGAGACAAAGCATCAATTAAGGCAATCTCAGTGGATACAGGGACTCTTTGCCAGCCCCTGATGATGTCTCCATTAGCAAGCAACTAATTCTGAAATGGTAATCACTTCCTGGTGGATATGGGAACTCTGTCCTAGAGCTTGGAAAAGTTCCTTTTTGGATTACAGCTCTGAGAATCCTCTAGCCAGCACTTATGATGGGAACATAAATATGAAATATGGTATTTTTTATTTCATGCTAGCTGGCGGGTCCTGGGAATTATACTCCAAAAAGACTTTTTTTCCCCAGGCCCTGCTCTTTCCATGCTAGCAGTGCTGGCATGAACAAGCAACTCATGCATCCCTAGTGTGTCACATTAGATTCTTCTCCCAGTTTAATAGCATTGTCCCCTGCCAGGAACCAGCCTGACTGTGACCCTAAGTGGACATCATTTGAGGGAGAGGCCTGGAGACACCATAGGGACCTCTGGCATGAGTAGGGACACTGGAGGACTTGCTGTTATGGTTATAGCTCCCCCTCCCATTGATAATAACTGTTTAGAGAGGGATGCAGTTTTGGTTGGGAAAATGGAAGGATATGGATGACACCAGAGAGAACAAAAGGTGCCTCCAGAAGAATAACTTGGTTCCCCAACTCAGCCCCAACCCCACCTTTGCCATGTTTGCAATAGAAACATGAATGGTGGTGTTTCTTTTTTTCAGAAACCTAATATGTGAAGGAAAGCTTACTTTCTCCCTACCCCCCCTTCATACACTTTCTTCCTATTCCATTCCTCTAGTAGGTTATTCCGGGCCTGGAACCACTGTCAGGAGGAAGGAGGAGTACCACTGTTCTAATCCAATTTGCAGATTCCATAGCTGTTTTTACATTTTTCCAAAATATAGAATGCTGTTGTTAACTTTATGTACACCCCATGCCCCCCCCAAACCAGAACTCAGTTTAGCCATCTAACCATACTTCTTACATCACGTGTAATTTGGATCTAAAACTATCACTATACTTTCATCTTTTTTCCTTGTGTCTAGAGCAGAAGTGGGCAATTTGTAGCCCTTCAGATATTCTCAGACTGTTACCCATCATCCTCCACAATTGGCTACATTGGTACGGGCTGACAGGAGTTGCAGTCCAGTTAACTGCTGAAGGAACAGCAGGGACAGGAGTGGGCAATGTCTTGGCATAGGATGGAGCACAGTGCTCTTCCTCCATCCCACAGGGGACTGTACCAAACTTTCTGATGCCCATATTCAGTTGCTGCCACCAAAACTGATCAGCAAACTTTGCAGTAACCTGTGGTAAAGCCATGTGTGTCAGAGAATGCTTTTACACAATAGAGTTCTGAAGACAAATAGGCTGATTATCTCCTTCCCTTCTAGAATAGGAGGAGGAAATGGTGCTGAATTTAGGTTGCACACTTGCTTTGGAAGCAGTAAGTGTGGACAGCAGAGCCCACAAGAACAGCCAAGGAACAGGGTCCATAGAGCACGGATTTTCCACCTTTGCTACAGATGCTAAAGGACCTCTATTTAAGACACCTGTTGACACTTTCAAAGAAGAAACCAAATAGCTGATGAAACAGGGTTTCCCTTTCTAGAAGCCAACGGGCTTATTCTTCTTTCTTACCAATTTACTGGGTTACAGAAGTTACTGGGTACTGAATTACTGTTACATTGACCCACTGATAATTTCCCAGATTCAAAAAATTGGATACCCTCCAATCCTCCAGTAAGGAGACTGATTTAAATGGTAAGGTGCTTTTTGCTGTTGTTGTTCAGTGATCTCACATCTGAGTTTCTGGTGAAATTTGCATGGATGCCATCTGGACATCTGGCCCTGGCAACTGGTTAATTTTTAATTCAGCTCTAAAATTTCATCTCTCTCTCTCCCCCTCTTTCTGTCACCTTCTTTTGACATCTTCTGATGCTTCTTCCCTCAGAACAATGCTTCAGATGTTGGCATTTCTCCCACATCATCTGCAGTGAAGACGGATGAAGAAGAATCATCTAGCCATTCCACCATCTCCTTCACCTCCTTCAGTACTTGTTTCACACCTTGTCATCTGCAGGCTCACTGCCTCCCTGGCCACTTCCCTGCTTCTGATATTTTTAAAGAATTTTTTGTGGGTTGACAGCTACTTCCACAAATACTTTATTCCTTGCCTTATCTGCTTATATCTGTTCTGCCAGGATCCCTCCTCCCACCCCGAATCCATCATTTCCACAGGTGGGCAAAGCTTCTACAAGTTAAAAAAGGTTTAGGGAAGCTGTCCCTACCAAGATGTTTTTTGACTCCAAATCCCATGAGCCCCAGCACATCTTGACCAATGGTGGGGGATGATGAGAGTCTCAATTCAACAGCAGCTGGAGGGCTACATGTTCCCCAGCTGCAACTCAAAGGAATCCTTCTTGCCTTCTTCTAACTACAATGCTGCTGGACATGTTTTACCTACTCTTTCTGGCCCATGGCTTATTTTTTATCCAAGCCTCTATGCTATTGGTTTTAAGGAGGTTCCTCAAGACATCTGGGCTCTGTCTCACTATCCCAATTCTCATTTTCAGTCTCTTTTAACCATTATTTACTTGAAATTGCCATTTCCAAAATCCTGTGTGGATATCAAATATTTCTAATTGGGTTGCCTGGTTGAAAACTGGAGGGGGCACCAATACCTTTAATGGTTGCAGAGCAGAGAGAATTTCAGCAGGTGTTGCTTGCCACACAACCAGGTAATAACCAACTCCTGCTGAATTTCCTTCTTCTGAGCAACCATTGAAGGTACAGGAACCTTCTCCACTTTTCATTCTGGCAATCCTAATGTCTAAACAGTTTTTCATTCTCCTGCATGTTGGATTTAACTGTTTTGTGATCACTCTTCCCAAGTGGTTTGGCAAAAGTTGGTCTTGGTATGGCATTTATCTTCCATGTCTACAGATTTCCGTATATCCCTGAAGGATGTGATGGATACAGTTGAAACCCACTTTCCCTTTCTTCAGTTCTGTAACTGTTTCAAAGCAGAAGTGTTTATCCTGTCTAGCAATGTTGTTTGTTGTTGCTGTTGTTGTTGTGTGCCTTCACGTTTCTGACTTAAGGTGACCCTATGGTGAACCTATCACAGGCTTTTCTGAAGCTGAGAGTGTATGACTTGCCCAAGGTGGATTTTCATGGCCAAGCATGGATTTGAACCTTGGTCTCCAGAGCTGTAGTCCAACACTCTAACCATTGTGCCCACTAGCTCCTGTCTCTTTACCATGACCTTTACTCTAAGTAATGTAAGGATAATTGAAGTCACTCATTCCTACAACATTTTCCTTTGGGGCCATCTTGCTTTTCCCTTCTTCTCCCCTCCACTTTTTTGTCCCAAGATCACCACCAGTACTTTGACTTGTGTGATGGGGCACACCAACTCCCCATATTGGCAGTGATGGCTGGTGGCTTCCATGTGACTGGGGTGATGAACCCACTCTGGGTTTCAGACTGAACTTCAAGGGAGCTATCAAAGGTGTGGAACCTTTATTTCAGATAGGGTTCAACACCTTAGATAGTGCTTTTAAAAATTTGATATAAAATCCAAAGCAGATCGCTGAATATCAGATCTTGAAAAATTCATTTTACAAAGAATTAACAGAAGGACATGCTGAAGCTATCTGTAACTGAGCAGTAGTAGATTAGTGCTTTGGGTCCCAGTTATAGGCGGCTTCAGTATGTCATTAGATTCACTGTTCTTAAAAGTAGCTCTCCAAGTTCTGCCCCTCAGTTTATTAATGTTCTTGACTTGCTATTGTATTGATTCTTGTTCCTCCTAAGAGTTCTAATTTATTATACTCAGTGCCCTCCTTGACATACTAAGCAACACCATGTGCTTTCTTGCTCCGTGCTTCATATAGAAGTTCTTTGTGCATACTTACCTATGAGCAAGTCCAATTCAACTCAATTTGGCTTACTTCTAGCAATGGACTAGACGTGCACAAGATCATACTGTTTATATGCAGCAATAAGTGGGAACAAAATGAATAGAAATTTACAGCTGTGTGGAATTGCTTAGAGATTTTGAGACAGAGACACAAGAAGCTAGTTGAGAACCAGAGCCAGTCCAAGATACTGTATGTTGCTGCCTGGAGCAAAGGACAAGATGGCCGCCTCCCTCCATTCCATGCAGGGAAGCCAACTGGCCTGGCCACTGAAACTTTCATTTAGTGCTGGCTATAGGATAGGGTCCTCCAGGACATTTGAGGTAGTTAGGGATGTGTGTGCACACACGTGTGTGTGTTTGTGTGTGTGCCTTTCAACTTATGGTGACCCCATTAATTTCTTAGGGTTCTCTTAGGCAAGGTATACTCAGAGGTGGTTTTGCCAGCTCCTTCCTCTGAAATATAGCCAACAGCATCTGGTATTCATTGGTGGTCTCCCATCCAAGTATTAACCAGGACTGACCCTGCTTAACTTCCAAGATCAGATTTCAGATACCGTTTGATACTGTTTTGTAATCTTGTATATTTTGATCACATGTATTGGTCAGTTTTTCATTCTATATTGCTGTTGGCAGGTTTTTGTAGTTATTTTGATCATTTGTTTTGCAATTGCATTTTATAGTTTTATGTTTACTATTCCTTCCTTCCCTCTGTGTGTGCTTATGTATACACTTATTTTAAATTGTGTGCCCAATTTTTTAGGGGAGGAGTTGTGCTTGTTTTAATGTAAAGTACCATGTACATAGATGGTGCTATATAAATAAGCAATCATCATTATCATCATCATCAGATAGGGTCTAGGGTGCCATTTACACGATGAAAATGTTCTGGGATGAATTCGTGTCGAACCCCGGCTGTTTACACGTACATGGAGTCAGACACGTGTTTTTCGGAAGGAGTGCCACCATTTGTCTCTCGATCTGTGGGACTTTCAATCCCATGGGTTGTGCTGTTTTTTAAAAAAGTCACTGGAGGATTTGGAAAACGGAAATGTAAACAGCCCGTGACAAGATATCACAGACACAGGGGATGACTGGAAATTGTCTTGACCATGGGTGGGCTCTGGCCAGTAAGTGGGAGGTCTACCTGCCCCTTTTTTGACCAACCCAAAATTTGAAGATACATCTCCATTGATCTCCTGGCCGTTTACCTGTGGAGTTTCAGTGATGGATGCCGAAACCGCACCAGGCCCCAGGAAAGGCGGCCGTGGGATCTCCTGGTCCTACAATGAGACCATAGACCTTTTGGCGATATGGGGCAAGGAAAAGGTGCAGGAACAGCTTAGGGGGTCCCATAGAAATATCGACCTTTTTGAAAAAATTGCTGCCGAAATGAAATCAAAAGGGCATGAACGCACCGCTGAGGAGTGCAGGACGAAGATGAAACTGATGCGTAAAAATTACCGCCAGGTAAATGACAACAACTCTAAAAGTGGCAACAATGTGGCCACAATGCCCTTTTATAAAGAACTCCATGCAATTCTGGGCAGCAATGCCAACTACCACCCGAAGCAGCTGGGGAGCACAACCGACATTGTGCGTGTTCCACGTGGGTCGATGACTCCCCATCACGCTCCCCTCCCCGAAGAAGACGTGGGATTACCTCCCTCATCCCAGGAGATGCTGCAGGGATACTCTGAGGAATTGTTCTCACATCCCCTAGGTAAGTTTTTTTTTAATTGTTCGTATTATGTGAAAACTCGATTAAGTACCTACTCGGATTTCAAAATCTGACCAATTGAGATCTGTGCTTGGTATTTTAATTTGCTCATGGCAATTCAATGCATGATATGTATTTTACTTCTGCTGGCTATTACATTTATACTTTATTAGGTTTAATTTCATTCCCCAGGATAAAGGGCATTAATGTGAAAACGCGGATGTGTAAAAATCCATTTTCCCAACTTCACAACTTCATACCAGTAACCTGGTATTATGAAGTGTTGCATCTTAGTTATATGTTCTTTTTTCCTCTGCTGCTTGTTAGAAATGTTCATTTCACCATATTTGCCTACATGACCACCGAATGTGCTGCTGTGGTCCATGAGTTCTCCTTTCTTTTGCAAATTAAGGCAGTTAAAGCCAAATGGTGCGAATCTCTGTATGTGCCCTAGGGATGTAAAATTGTGCGTGCATCTGGGCACATTTACTATGGCGTCTCCTGCCGCAGCCATAAACAAAGAAGACTCTTCTTTGTTTACCTCTGCCACCAGGTACACGATATTTTAAAAGAAGAAATAATCACTGTGATTATCTGTCTTTTGTTACCCAATACTCCTCGTTTTCTTCCTTTTCTTTTTTCCAACAGATGTTTCCGGTACCCAGGGTTCTGATGAATCTGCAGTTACTGTTACCTTAACAGGGGAGCCCACGGAAAGCTTGGGAATTAATGAGACTGAGGAAAATTCCATGGTTGTGGTTACTGAGACTGATACTGTGTGGGCAACTACCCCAGCATGTAATGGTATGTATCACTTCCTTTTAAAAGTAGATATGTTGTTTAACAGAGAAAATATTGTGGTACACATGGAATATCACTAAATCATCCTCTTTTCTCAGTTGCAGATTTGAGTAATTCTACTGCCACTTTATCCCCCACTGAAAGATTGGCATTGTTTGGCAGGAAGAAACGGTCTTCTGATGTAAATGAACTGATGGCAAACTCTAGATCAATAGCTGAATTGTTTGTATCTAACATGAAAACAATATCTGAGAAGCAGACCTTGTCTTTGCAAGGGTATCTAGAGAAATTCTATGAGCATTCAGTTGAGGAATCTCAGCAAATGCTCAAAGAAATACAACATCAAAATGAACTATTTGGGGACCTTGTAACTCACATTAAGTCTTTGGATAATTCTAAGAAACGTGTTGTGGTCAAGAGAGTATGTACTGTTAAAAATTTTGGGGAAGAAAATAAAGAGAACTCACAAGAAAATCAACAATGTACAGCAACCACAAGTTTGGGGGGAGGTATTTCTCCAGCCTGTAGGCCAACAAGGGCAATTAAAAAAAGAGTACCCCTATCATTATAGTTTATTTTAATCAGTATAAGCTGTTATTTCTTTAATAGGGGAACTACTGCACTATACAGTGTTATCATTTATCTGTTGGTACTAAGATACTGGTCTATTTAAAATATTAAACATATAAATACACCAGTGATGAATGTATAACAGTTTGCACTGATGAAGAGGAAATAATGATATTATAGAAAATAAACAGGCATTTGAATTCAAAAAATAATGGTTTTATTTTAACAAAGTTTTTTAGTACAGTTGTCTCTTCACATTCACGGGGGTTAGGTTCCCCAGATGCTGCAAATGTGAAAATTCTGCGAATAATGACTGCCCTCCCTCTCCAATGCCAAAGCGACCATGGGGCCTCCGGAGCCCTCCCCCTCCCTACCAAGGCCTTCACGAGGCCTCTGGAGAGTCTCCGGAGGCCCTGTGAAGGCCTCTGTGGGCCTCCCCCCTCCCACCCCGGGCCTTCACGGAGCCTTCTAAGGTTCTGTGAAGGCCTCCCCAGCCCTCCCCCCTCCCACCTGGCCCTCTCCCCTCCCTCCCTGGGTCTTCAAGGAGCCTTCTAAGGCTCCGTGAAGGCCTCCCTGGGCCTCCCCCTCCCACCCCGGGCCTTCAAGGAGCTTTCTAAGGCTCCGTGAAGGCCTCTCCGGGCCTCCCCCTCCCACCCCAGGCCTCCCCCCGGGCCTCCCCCCTCCCACCCTGGGGGGGCCCTCCCAAAACCACGAATAATCAAAACCGCAAATGCTAAGTTCACGAATGTGGAAGGGCAACTGTATATACATATATACAGGTAATACACATTTTAAAAAATACGTTTACATCAAAGTTTTGATATGACAAACATGGATAACATACAAAAACACAATATTTAATTGGATACAGAAGGTTTAAATGGATACAGAAGGTTTAGAAATCATAACAATGAGAGTTTAAACAAACACATACACAGTTGGGAATCATATGTAGGAAATAAATACAAACAAACCATACATAAATAATAGTATAAATAGAAAAACATGTGTATTTACAGAAGTATTTACATAAAATTTACAGGTTAAGTATGTACATAAGAAAAATATTTATAGTATTTTTTACAGTACAAAACTATATACAAAATTTAGATAGCAAGCCTTTCTTCTATGGCTTGCACCCTCCTCGCCAGGTCCCTTATTTCTTGCTGCAGTGTCCTTCCTTGCACATATTATGGTATGTGCAAACTAATTGTCCTTTATAAACGTTGTACTTAAATATATTTACCAAGGTCCTCAGTCCTGGATATTATATTGAGGCTAGCCAGTTGGGCTGCAGCCTCATGTGCAGCTTGGGGACCTTTAAGAAAGTAATGCATAGGTATTACTTTACGTATGCTTCTATCACTAACTGTATTTCTTTACTTACTTATGAATCAGGTCAATAAAAACATAAATGACAGGTATACCTGGGGGGGTGCAGCCGGTGCCGGGCCTGCCTCCTCTACCTCCTCCTCTGAGGAATCAGAGACAAGCTCACTGGTAGCCCATCTCTGAATTCAAACAGCTGTAACACATAAACCACAAAAAATTATGTTAGCCCCATGCGCCGGCTGACACACACACACACACACAAGGCTACTCAGTACCGAGGACCAGGGAGATTCCTTGGCAAAACTTAGCTCATAGGAGCCGGTCACGGCAGCTTGGCCACCCTGCATGGACCCACAGGTCATGCAGGACGGCATAAAAAGGCAGCCACCTTCATGGGGGGTCTGCCATTACTCGCCTCCAATGCCATGAAGAATTTCCCCTTTAGGGTTTTAAATTTGGAGTGGCATTGGAGGCCAGTTCGAATGTAGCCCCTCGACCGGAGGAACTGCGCTGCCTCTACAAAGTAGTTGTGGTTCCTCCGGTTAGAGGACCGCATCAGCTGGTCCAGTGCACCAGCCTGCTGGGCCAGGGATTCCAACATGAGGTTGGTCTCCCTGGTGCCCCAGTAGGCGATGCACCGAGCCGGCCTGATACGATCTCTCCCCCCTTCAGCCATCATAACGCCATGTGGCGGGATGCGGAAAATCAAATTTATAAGTTTTCGAGTTGACCGTTTCATTTTTTAAATAAGCCTATGGTGGTAGGAATAACCTTAAGATTTAAATGTTTAAATTGTGTACCATAATCTATTGGTGTATTAGCAGAGGAAACTATGTAAAGGAATCCGGCAGTGTCTGAATCCTTTACCAGAAAGCATAATCCCTTGCAAAAGCCCGCCAATTGCTTTAACCAGCCAAAACGCAACAATGTTTCCAATCTTGCTGATTGTTTAAAAATAAACTTGTAGCCAGTTTGACCTACTTTTCAAGGTATACTCCAACTGGCCATAAAGTGTGATGGAGATATTCATACTTGTACGGGAAAGAACAGTGCTAATATACTTGAGGGTGAATTAGGAAGTGTTTTAAAAAGGGCAAAGCAAATGCAGTTCACTTTGAGAAAACCAAATGATTTTATTAAGCAGAAATACATCTATTCAAGGTACTGATACACAAGAAAAAGTTTAGATACTTATTCCCCCCCAATGATGTTCAAGCCAAAAATATTCTTTTAAAGCGTTGCGAACAGCCTCCTCCCACGCTTTCTCCTCAGCATCATTATTAAGCATTGGTGCTCCTAGCATGTCAAGTACAAACCTTTGCACACACCGATGTGGATCATCAAGGATACTACCTTTGGTTTCACAGATATTGTGTAGAATAACACATGCACATATCACTGAACATACATTTTCCTTAGAAACCTCAATACAGTATCTTAATGCCCTCCACCTAGATTTCAAATGTTCGAAGCACCTCTCCACCGTCGATCAAATTTTGTTATGGTACCTATTGTACAGTCTTTGTTTGGCATTTGTTGTCCCTCTATAAGGTGTCAGAAGCCAATTCCTAACAGGATATGCACCATCAACTAGAGTTAATGGCACTACCTGTTTCCCCATAATAGTTATTGTTGGATTACCAGGCACAAATATGCCAGCCTCCATAGTCTCAAAAAAAACCCCAGAGTTTCTTAACATTTGAGCATCGTGATTCTTCCCGCTCCAACCGATCTCTGCGTCAATAAAGACTCCTCTGTGATTGCAAGTTCCTTGCAGAAGAACGCTGTACTTATTCTTCCTGTTGATAAATTCATCTCCTTGCTGGATGGGGGAATTATATTAACATGGTATCCATCTAAACAAGCAGCCCATTTCAGTGAAGGCATCCATCACCTAAGTATTGCAAAGCAAAAGAAAAGGGAATGCATGAGATCTCAAAAACACAAGTTTTCGATTAAACACGTATGTACATACAGAAAAATTTTGGGCGCCTTTTGCATGATATCCAGTTGTAACATCATAACATTAGGGAACGTATATATTTTATCACTTTGGTTTCACATCAAGGCATACAGATTTAATTTTTTAAAACTCTAAGCAATAGATGCGATTAGCCGAATTTTCACAAGGTAATATAAAGAAAAAAGTTACCTTTCTATGATCTCCCAGGAATATTGTCCACTTAAGAAGTAACTTCTCCATAGCAAGGACGACCTCCACAAAAATCTTACACACCGTTGCTCTTCCGACACCAAATAACTGAGAAGCAGCCCCATATGAGCAGCGGTGGGCGAGAAGGAAAACAGCTATAGCAAATCTCTTCTCCACAGGTATGGCTTTCCTCATGTTTGTGTCTGACTTTGCAATCTCTGGACTGAGTATCTCAGCAAAACGCATGAAGAGGAACCGAGGCATCCTGAAGTACATTATCCATCGTTCGTCTGACCAGATGTTCATAACAAATTTCTCCCACCACTCCTCCGTTGTTGGGTACACCTACCACCGTCGCTGCTGGCAGTTTGGGCGAACATGCATCAGAACCTCCGGTGGGTCCACGGCTGCGAAGTGCATACACTGTGGATGAAACATAGCCAATGCCATCGTTTGTGAATAGAGAAGGGTCAGGAAAATAAGAAGCATCCTTCTTCTATGTCTGATGATAGCCTGTCTCTTTGGAGCTAAAAGAGATACCTGCAAACGGGCAGTGGTAGCCAGAGCAGCAAATGTGTTCGCCTCCATTTTGCCATAAAGTGCTATATAGGACAAAAAGAACATCAAAAGAACATGTGATGTCCTTCTTTGTTCAGAATGTAGCCAATTGCTGCATCTGTGGCAGGAAAATAAATCGGAAACACGTAGCTCAAACTGCGAAAAAACAAGTAATCACATCCTTGATTGACAGCCAAAAAAAAAAAATCCCAGTACATTAATGTGTGTGAACAAGAAAAGCACCCAAGTAACTGGCACCCAAGATGTACAAGACAGGGTATGTGGCACACATGTCACTGTGTTCTCCAACAGAGAGGAATGGGCCAGAGGTTTAGGAGGAAGAGCAAATGGGTTGCACTGTCATTTGGGGCAGTTACCTCACTCAGCACAGTGGTAGGACACACTTTGCTGAGAACAGAGAGGCACTGCTAAGCATCTCATTTCTGGGTACCACCGTTCAAGAAAGATATTGATGAGCTGTAAGGTATCCAGAGAAGGGCTACCAAGATGATCAAAGTTCAAAGCCTTGTGGAAATCAAGCCTTGTGAGGAATGGCTTAAGGAGCTGGATATGTTTATCTCAGAGAAGAGAAGACTGAGAGATGGTGTGATTGCTGTTTTTGTTGTTGATGATGATGTTGTTGTGTGCCTTTATGTAGTTTCCGACTAGTGGCGACCCTAAGGTGAACATATCACAGGGTTTTCTTGGCAAGATTTGTTCACAGGGGGGTTTACCTTTGCCTTCTTTTGAGGCTGAGAGAGTGTGACTTGCCCATGGTCACCCAATAGGTTTCCATGGTTGAGTGGGAATTGAAACCCTGATCCCATCTATAAGGGGGGGGGGAATATGAATGCGTCCAAAAAAGCAGCCATTTGCAGTGCTGCAACCTGTCTTAATAGTCAAAAGAGCCACCCTAAACTTTGCATGACCCCTAGCCAATAAGATGGTAGCCACAAGTGATTTACTTGTACTTTTAAATCTGCCACTGCCAGTTTTTTAAAAAATAGTTTACCATGGTGTGCACATATGATATTTCATACTTACAAAAAGGAAAAAAAAGAGTAAAAGATTGCTGTTTTATAGACTTACTGGACCCTCGCTTAGCCGAAAATCCAACATGGCAGCAGTAGGCGCTTTCCTGTTTGCTAGCCCTGCCCCCCCCCATGCTTGTCCAGCCAATCAGATTATGCTGTTTGGTCACATAAACATGAATGTGACTGTCCTAATGATTGCACATTTGCACGCCATACAGAGCTTTTTTAAAAGTCCAGGAGAAGCCCCTTAGGCTTCCCATGTGGAATTTAAGGTAGATTTAGCTGCCCCCCTTCTGAATGACACATATTTATGCAAATGTCCATTTGTACATATTTCCTTCCATGCGATTGCCATTTGGATTATTTTCACTGTATAGACAACCCCCCCTGTTCTCTAGAATCATAGTCCAATGCTAAACCATTATACTATGCTGGCTCTCATGGTATGATAGCCACCTTTAAATATTTGAAGGGATGTGTCATGCCCTGTCTCTTGATGGACAGTGATGTTGCAAGTGAAGGAGAGCCTGAAAGCCCAGAGAGTCTGACAGGGCCAGAACCAGAAGAACAGAGTGTCCAGCAACCACAGCCCTCTGAGGAAAGTACCGACTTACCTATCCTCACACCAGCCAAGTGTCTGACAGGAAAGGCAAGCTCACAGGTTTATATAGAAAGAACGCAGCAATTAGGGAACACCTGCAAAACTCAACTGGGCTATAAATAACCTAGCATCATCTCCAGAAGAGCGTGGCTGACAACCATCCTTCTTGGTAGAAGCTACACTAGTGCTATATTCCATGAATGGTTGACTGTTGCCTTGGACCCTGCTTTCATCTCCTGACCTTGCTTCTGGATTTCCCTTTGGACTATTTCTTTGGACTGCCTGGCCCACCATGTATGATTTGGACTGGATTACCTCTACGCTTCTGGTGAGCTTTATCTATTCCCTATATCTCCTGGAACTTTGAACTCACTTACAGAGAATCTGAACTGCTGCCAAGAGTAGAACAGGACAGGATGTCATGCAGAAGGTGGAAGGAGCTTCTTTTCCACTGCTCCAAAGACTAGAACATAGACCAATGGATTCGAATTATAAGAAGAGAGATTTCAGCTAAACATTAGGAATAGCTTCTTAACTGTTCTGTTCGATAGTGCAACTGATTGCCTTGGAGGGTGGTGGATTCTCCTTCCTTTGAGGCTTTTAAACAGAGCTTGAATGGAAATCTTTCAGGAGGGCTATAGTTGTGAATTCCTGCATGGCAGGATGTTGGACTAGATAGCTCTTGTGGTCCCTTCCAGCTGTAAGATGCTATGATTCCACAATTCCTCATTACCGACTAGCTTTGAACAGGGTTGGCTGGTGCCTTCCTTGCCCTTGGGGTGGTGAATCTGTTCTGTATTTCAGTATCAACTTTCAAAGAAGCTATTCAAAGTGATGACTCCTATCCCCAATAAGTTCAGCACCTTTGATTACTCCTTTAAAGTTAAGACCAAAACCTAGAACATACTGTATTCACTCCCCCACTGACATGGAAGTATCCAGCAACTACAGGCTTGGAATATGAATTTCCAGATCTTAGCTATCTCCTTCAGCATGTGGGATGGAAGTGTTGGTCTGGTACCAGGCAACCATTTGGGACCTCAGTGGTTCTCAAACTGTGAGGCATGACCCTCGGGGGGGGCACAATAGTTGCTCAAGGAGGGGACTGTTACACTGGCAGCACCTCCCTGGCTTGGGGGCTCTGCTGGTTCAGAATATGAAGCAAGCAAAATGACCATGCACCAGTTCTGGGCTTGAAAAAGAGGGCTATTTTATTACTGTCAGCAGAGAGAAAAGCAAATAGGCATACTCTCATCAATCAAAAAGACATAGAAAGCAAAAAGATGCATACATGAACCGGCCATGCAGAGTTACACACTGCTGCAAAGTGAAGCCCTTTGTCATGCCATCACCTTACATGTGTTCCTCTTACTGGATCTTGAAAATCATGGTGGGGAGAAAGGAAAACTTTCTCAAGCCAATTAAAAAGAAGAAACTTTCTCATGCCAGGTATCATACCAAGTGCCAGGATGTATTCTACTAGTATATTTTTATTAAGCCATATATTATATGATAACAAATATCAGATACATTCAACAATGACATCTACATATACACATACATATACATATCTCTCTCTGGCTTTTCTTCGCAAACGAAGATTCAGGAAGGACTCATCCTGTGCTTTCTGCAAGTGCGCTGATGACTGAAAAGGCCAATCCGAGATAAACAAGTCCGGTTGCAGAAAGCACAGCAGAAGGTTTCCTTGGGTGATGTTTCCGGGTTGTGATTTTTTCTGCGTTGTCGTTTCTCTTCAAGACTTGTTCGGCGTGAGTTCTCGAATAAGGCTGCAGCATTGTGGATAGTGCGTCTCCATGCCTCCTGATGTGAAGCCAGGGCGGACCATTGTTGGTGGTCAATTTGGCCAAGCCTGAGATGTTGTTTCACGGAGTCCTTGTATTGCTTTTTTGGAGCGCCCCTCTTACGCTGACCCGTGGCAAGTTCACCGTAGAGTACTATTTTTGGGAGGTGATGGTCCTCCATCCTAGAAATGTGCCCTGCGCAGCGCAGCTGTGTTCTCAATATCATGGCCTCAATATACACTAACATATAATAACATATACACATGAAATACCCCTTGTCCCTCTGCCTCCCACCTTGAGACTAACATAATATATGTAGACATTTACAAAACTTCCCCACCAATGAAAGAACAGCCATAATTGTATTATATATATATATATATATATATATATATATATATTATACATACCTTTCTTATAATTTCTTATAATTTTTATATATACCTTTCTTATAATTTCATAAAGAAAATAAATTAAACATAATTCCTAATAAGATCTCATTCTTTATGGGTTTTAACTCTGCTACAAACTCTACAAAAACAGTGGATACCTTAATAATTTAATCAAAGAAACTGAGAGTAGTGTTTTTATCCAACTTTTCCTGTAAATAAACTTGGAGATATTCCCATTGCTTTACAAAATTTACTCTTTGCATTACCTTCTAAAATACAGGATAATTTATCTGCTTTCACAATTTTGATTACTTTTTCTAACCATTCTTCCTCTGAGGGAGCACTTTTATCCTTCCAATATTCAGCAAGAAGATTTTTTGCCGCTGTCACCATGTGCCAATAAAGCCTTCCCTTATCTTTCTCATTTTCTCCATCAAATTGTGTGAGGCCTACGATAAAGAATTCTGGTCTCAAACATAACTCCCCCCCCCAAATAAGTTGCAGTCTACATTTAAACATTAGCCAGAATTTTTCGATCTTATCACAATTCCAGAACATATGATAGATAGTCCCAATTTCCTTATTACATTTCCCAGGTGCCAGGATGTATTGAAACATCTTTATCTCCTTGGCCATAGAATGACATTCTCATCCCCTCCCGCTTCCTCCAGATGTGGAGAGAAACCTCTCCTTGACCCATTCTACTATAGGTAAACAGGGCCTAGCATGTCAAATACAGCCTGAACCAATCTTTTGCTAGGCTATGCACACAGGGCCTAACAGGGGCGCAATACATTTTTTCTGGCATTAAATTGTTATTTATTTACTACTTAATGAATGCAGTTTCTTATCAAACTCATTCACTGAGGCTATGGCAGCTTTGTCATGTCACCAATTGTGATATGACTTGATGCTCCTCAACTGCCAATGAGTCGCTCCCAATCTCCAGCAGCTAATGGCATCTCCTCTCTGCATTCTTTGTTCTTATTCAGTCAATACAGAAGTGTTATTATAAAATGAACAGTATTTGTTTTGAAGATGAAATCGTTTTAAATCAGTGCAAAAAGAAAAAGATGAAAATTATTGTTCTACCAGCTATGGTGGTGGCAAGAAGCCTAGGACCTCTACTGCTACATGGAGTGCAAAAAAAACCCCAAGGAATTACAATGAACATTACTTGTCTCTGGGTTTCATAAAAATTATCATCCATAGTGTAAGAGGGGGTGGGGGCATGTGACATTTGCATGTAAATGCAAAGGGGATCAAAAGGTTTTAAAAAATGAAAACCACTTGTTTGGGTGGCTCAGCTTTTTCTTCATTCTAACATGTCAGTTGTGGAGAGCAGAAAGAGCCATTTAGATTAGAAGACTATGCAATATGGCCCAGAACATCGAAGAAACTACTTACAAATAACTACCTACTTGTAATTAATTCCCTTTTGCAAAAGCTGTGGCATAACTGTTACATTATAAACATAACTTCAAAAGGGATAATTTCACTCCCTACTGTAACTTGTTAGCCACTTTAGTAATTACAGGGATGTGGCCACACTATATGGTGGTGGAGGAATATCGCATGATGTAAGTGCTGGGTTGAATTGTGCCATGGGTGCTACCTCATGCTATGTTATGGGTGCTGGGGTGATGACAAGGGAGGAGAGGGGTTTTTTTAGTCTCTCTCTGGACTATAGGCAGCGGAGAGACTTTTCTTTAAAGCAAAGATACTATATGTAACTGTTTAGTTATTTCTGATACAAAGAGTTACTTTTCAAAACAATGTAACTATTACATTACCATCTGAGGTCCCCTTGGAACTATAACTAATTACTTTTTGAAAATAACTTTCCAAGCGGTGACATAGTCTCAGGCAAAGGACATCAGGGGAGGACCAGGGAAAAAGAAAGGAGGAAAGTATTGTAAAGGAAAGCCAGCATGGTGTAGTGGTCTGAGAGTTGGACTGAGACTCTGGATACCAGGGTTTGAATCCCTGCTTGGCCATAGAAACCCACTGGGTGACCTTGGGCAAGTCACATTCTCTCAGCCTCAGAGGAAGGCAATGGCAAACCTCCTCTGAACAAATCTTGTCAGGAAAACCCTATGATTGGGTCACCATGAGTCAGAAATTACTTGAAGGCACAGAAGAAGAAGAAGAAGAAGAAGAAGAAGAAGAAGAAGAAGGAGGAGAAGGAGAAGAAGAAACAACAACAACAACAACGGAAAGCAGAAGAGAAAACCAAACAGCAGATATTCCCAAATACTGGAGCGTAAAGGGAATCTGATCAGAGTTGGGAGAAATTATACCTTTTGGACTACAGTCCCCAGAATCTCCCAGCCATGTTAGTGAGTTGCTGTGCTGACTGAGGGATACTGGGAGCTACAGTCCAAAAAAAGAGTAACTTTCCCAAGCACTGTGCAAATCTGGAGCAGGCCCTGCAAGGAGCAGCTTCCATGCAAAGTCTTTACTTAGTGTTGTAGCAACAGCCCAAATTGCCTATACAAATGCAGCAGAAATTGTACTACTTGAAGTGTTATAATTCAACACCAGAAGAGCCCTCAGTTCTTTCCCTTCCTTTGCCTCCTTATTTATTTGTTTCACTTACGACCCATCTTTCTTCCAAGAAGCTCCAGGGGGTACTCAGGGTTCTTTTCCTCGTCTCCTTACAACATCCCTGTGGTGTGGTTAGGCTGAGTGACATAGACTGGTCTAAAGCTTCCCAGTGAGTTTCAAAGTGGAACAAGGATTGAGTCTGTCCCCAGCCCTAGTCCAACGTTTTAATTACTGCACTTGCCTTATGCCCCAGATGTGTTTGACATTATTATAGACCCCATCATATACAGCCAGGATCTTCATGGCTTGACATGATCGTCATTATAGTCTAAAACATCTGGAGGGCACCCAGTTGACTGAAGCTGCATTGCATCAGACTGGTTCCTCTTCCTTCTTTCCATGACTTTGGCCCCCATCCTATGCCTATGCACCTGGGAGTAGCAAGTCCCACCAAACTCAATGGTACTCAATTCAGAGTTGACACTGTAGGACTGAGCTATTGATCGCTGCATCTATTTAAGGCCCCAGCCATTCTAGGCCTGCAAGCTATGAACCATCAAGGCCACTTCAAGGGTACCAGCTTTCCTAAATAGGTAGCTCCTCCATGCTTGCAAACAGCTTGTTGATTGCTATGCACAAGGTCTGTTTTCGCTGCTTGTACATGCACCAGGAAGCAGCAGTAGCAGCGGCAACAGCAGCAGCTTCCCAGTGGGTGTTCTTTTAGCTCTTCAAGGGCAATGATTCTGTATCTTGCTTGCCAAGGAAGGTTCTGTTTTCAGTAGCTGGCAATTTTCAAAGCTCAGTAGAATGATAAAGAATGCTGGAGAAATAGCCGATTCATTATTTTGTACAGGCTATTCTGTTTTATTTATCTAGTGTCCCCACCCCCTAATAGACTACATTTAGATTGGTCTGACCTTCACATTTTACTATTTAGTTCCTTGAGAGGATGATCTCAGATTCCTCAAGGTAGCTAACATGTGCGTACCACTTCAGACTGAAGGTGTGGGCTCACATGATGGGATGTTCCTTCACGCTCATACTACTGTTCTTCCTCCAACTCCTACTCCTCAGTTCTGGACATAGAAATCTGGGTAGTCAATGTGAAGAGTTCTAGCTGACGACCTTTATCCCAGGTGTATATGTTTTCTATGTGAAAGGTTTTGTTTTGGCATGGAGGAACATTCAGTCATTTAGGCCATGGGTGGAGAACCTGAGACTCCCTAGATCATGGTGGGCAACTTTGGTGGGTTCAGGGCTCTCTGGAGCTACATAGACAGCCCCCCCCCAAAAAAACAGAGGCATCTGGAAGCCCATCTCTGGTTTTGAAACATTAACATTGTTAATGTTAAACTGCACTTAAGCTTTTTCTTTGCTTAAAATTAAAAGACATGCCAAGTCAGCATGTGGCATGTTGAGGATGGGTGGTTTGATAGGACTTGCTTAATTCTTCCAGCCTCCATTGTGATTTTAGCTCAGGATTGAGGAATGTGTAGCCAAATGTGGGACTACAAGATCCATTAGCCCTAGCCATCAGGGCCAAAAGTGGGGGAAAATAGGAGTAGCAGTCCAATAACATCTGATGGCCATACATTCTCTATCTCTCACTGTGCTCAAAATCACCATATTTCACTGATGGAGGAAAGGAACACAAGCTTGGTATCGTTTCTCCCCTCTTCACCTATTACAAGTGGAAAAAAGCCCAAGTCAGAAAAATGTTCAGCTGAAAAACAATAGAAACAGAAAAACAAGCTGGTCTGCTTGTTTCCACCTCTCCTATCTCCACTCAGACTTCCATCCTGTGTAGTATCAAGAGCAATCAGACTCTTCATGATCCGGAGATGGAGCATATATGTGACTTTGAGAAAGAGGCAGATTGAAGAAGAGAATTCCCCTCTGCACCAGCTATACTAGAAAAACCCTTGGAGCCACTACTGAAGGGACCTGAGAAGGTCATATCCTCCTCTCTTCCTCAGACTAGGGTTCAGAAGCACAATAGATTTAAAGGCTATCACCTGAACAGCCAGACCATGACCCCTTAAAACACAGGAGGATTCCCAGGAGTTGGAGCTCCCCCTCCCAATTGGGCAGGTCCCTTTTTAATTCTTCCTTTGCCGACCTCCAGATTTTCTCTGCAGCAGCATTAGAGGCTGACCCATAAGGTTCAGCTGAGAACTTCCATAGGTGCCACTGTGAGCTCTCCAAGGTCCTGCTTCTTATGGAAATTCCTGTTTGGGAGGATCTGACTAAGAGGTCTAAAAGCCGAATTTCTGCTCTGCTTTTCCAACCCTCCAAGCACCCACCTTCTGGATCAGCCACATTAATTGGTAATCCAGAGAAGGAAAGGTAACAGCTCTTTGTAACATTGTAATAGAGAGTTAATTCTGCTTACTCCAGGGACTAAGGTTCAAAGTGCATCTCACATGTCTTGTGTCTGTAACAATACTCCCACCATGGGCCAGTGGCAGCTGATGGCGCCCATGCATTGTTGTGATCAATCTGGATTTAGTCCAGACATTAAAGGAGCTATCAGAACGAATATGCCCATGTGGTCTGAATGAAGTGGAAACTGTTAGTCACGTCCCGTTATATTGTCATTTCTACAGAGACATTTGTTTTGCACACATTGCTCCTATCGTGCAACAAATGCCAGGCAGATGTGATGCCTATTACTTAAAATATCTAATAGAGGATGGGGAATCATGGATCACTTTAAAAGTGGCTCAGTTTTGTCCTGCTGCTATAAAATTAAGGGGACAAGGTGTGAATGATCTTAATGGATAATGCTGTATCTTACATATTTTAATTATTCATATTTATATGTACTATATACCATGTTTTAGTTTATAAATTTTAAATGTGTTTTATTTTTATGTACCAAGTTTTACACATGATATGGGTGTGTTGTAAATGTGATATTGATTCTGTTGCTTCTATATGTTTTGTATCACTGGTCTGTGACCGAAATAGATTTCAGGGTCCTGAACCCTTTTTCCCATAATGGATCCAGCACCTTGTATAGCTCCTGCAAACTTCAGATTAAAACCTAGAGTGGTTTAACTGCCCACTGCCTTGAAGAGGTCTGATTAACAGTAGACAGGTGGTGGGGAGAGGGGTTGTTTAACCTTTTCTTACTGCAAATCATCCTGCCCCCACCTGTTTTTTTTCCTACTGCAAGACTTTTAATTTGCAATTTCTAAATGCAAGGAAACACATGCAGTTGGGCTTGATATATGTGATGTCAAGAGAACTACAATGTGTGGTTACAGAAGAGGCCAAACTCCTGGCCTATATAACACCCAAGCCTACTGTTTTAGTTCTCTTGGAGGACTTCAACAGGTGCACTTGCCAATTTTACTTGGTCTGCTATGGATTTTCTGAATTGCCCAAATGACTGATGCAGGCTTCCTCACAGAAATGCAGCCAAGCACAGAATGGTGCCAAGGCATTTAAGTTGTCTGCTAGCCCTAAAATGGGGGCAGGGAAGCCAGGTGGTACTCCAGCAAGGTGAAAGCAACCCTTACAGAAGACAGGGTGATGGACTGCAATGTGCATGATCCATCATGTTGTCTATAATTTGGAGAGCTGGTTACTTAGCTATTGAACCACAGTTCTCATGTACAATCACTGCAGTGAAAAATTCATTGGCACAGCTATGTGCCCTAGAGCAGGGAATGCAGTGGTAGAGCTTTGTCTGATTTGCAGTCGATTAGCAAGCATTTCTCTCTGATTGTTAAGCAGCAGCAGAAACAAACAAGGCTCTCCTGCCCTCAATTATACTGCTTGAATGAAGAAAATTTGGAAGCATGTGTGGAATCCAGGTGTGCACTTTTCTGTAGAAGAACGGTGACCTCTTTTCAGTTTTGATACTCAAAAAGCAACTGCATGGGCATGGATTCTTTCATTCTAAATGCATGTCATCTCTGCCTAAATGGCTTCATTTGCTAGATCTCAAGTCTGTAAGGACATAAAAACTATCACAGGAGACTTGCTGGGTTTACCTAGACCAGATTCCTATTTTCACAGCTGCCAGCCAGTTGCCCATGGAAAGCCCACAAGCAGGACAACAGCACAAAAAGAACAACAAACACAGCCATTAAAATATATAAATTAGAACAAAATAAGCAACAGCAACTTCATTCATACCTAATTTATCAAACAGATTAGCTTACAAAGTAAAAACAAACAAACATGCACACACAGTTGGAATAAGCATGTTTTTCCCTGCCAGTGGGCCCAATCTGGCCTTGTTTTATAGCAGCCCCATGACCCTCTGCTCCTTGTCACTGAGGAATGGGTTCTGCTGGTCTGTATGCAAGAGGCCACAGAATAGACCGTTTCTGCATCTCCACACCTCCTCCCCAAATCACTGCACATAGAAAACTAGATTTCAGTCTTCTATGTGCATGGAGAAGTTTGTCATGGAGCATCTAATGTCACAGCCTGCCTATAGTCATTTGTTACAGACTGGCCTCTGCCATCTTTTTAGGCCTCACTGTGGCCTCCCAATCACAATGGTGGGCATGTTTACTGTTGGGGGGGGGATGTGTTGAATATGTTGAAAGTTGGGCCTCTTGGTTCTCAAAGCAGATAACAGGGCTCAGCACCTAGTGCTCAAGGTCACGGGTACATCTGCTCAAGAAACATGCCTGGTAAAGAAGGGAGGACACCCGAGGGGGGTGGAGAGGAGCAGGGGTTCACCCCGAGGCTTGTCTTTAAACTGTCTACTATTTTTCTGTGTGCTTTAGTCCTGACTATTATTCGAGACCTGTACATTTCACTGCAACTTCATTAAACTACTTTAGCTAGTCAATGTTGTCTCTTTGAGTTGGGATTTGACAGGAGGCTCACATGCAGTCTGAAGAGATTCAGAAATAAATACAGTTATAATAGCTGTGGTTTAGTAGTAAATAGTAGCTATGGTTTAGTAGTAAAAGAAAAAGCCTGGAAGAACCAAAAGGTTGTACACACCCTCTCCACCCACCTCCTTTGAATACTCAGCATAGCAAATTACTTCCTGGTTTCTAGCAAGCCAGAGTTGCAATTATGTATCCGACCCAGCAAGTTATGGTCATGTCTGCTACACAAGCCAGGATAAAATCTTGCAATTGCAGTGTTCATATGTTACAGAAAAAAGCTTCTGGTTTGCTCAAAACAAGAAACTAACTAGTAGGGTTGAGCACCCTTTTTAGCTAAGCCCCAAATAATGAAGCAGATCAGACTAACTTGTATCAACATGTATGAGCTCTGAATCAGCATGGAATAGCCTGATCCCATTCCAGAACGGAACAGGCATGATTGTTAGTGCTTCAGACCATTCGGAAGCCCATTCAGAAGCCCAAATAAATAGGGAAAACACAAATGGTGCCAGAACATTTGCGACATCAAGTAAATTGTTAGGAATGAGGAGTTGATAACAATTATTGGTTCCTTTTCTGAAAACCAGTAAACTTTACAGGTGCTTATCACAATAACATCTGGTGTTACCTGCCTTCAACTGGCTTGGGTTGATCCCCTCTTTAGAGTCTACCATGTCTCTAAATTCCATGTGAATGTGTGCATTTTTTAAAAAAAGCCATTTTTGGTATCCCACTGTAAGTCAAAGGGGGGAGATAGGCTAGCACCATATTTTGCCATTACATCTGAACTGATCCTAAGTAGATCATTTTCTTGCAGCAAATATTTTCAGGATGCTGGCTACTTTTTATTCCATGTTATATAAGCCTTGTGTGACTGTTTTCCATCAGCTTTGTGAGAGTGTTTATCAGCATTTGACAAACTGCAGTATTACCCAAAGAGAAGTTTAAAGCTTAGAAAACCCTATCTAGAACTATCTTGACTTGTTTGAGGCATTGTACCTTTTAAGAAATTTGTCTGCTAGGCTATTTTTAAAAAGCAAAAAATAAAAAGTAAAAATGAGAGCATCCAATGGAATCAATAATGAAAATAGATACATATCTCAGATGTTTAAAAGATGGTTGGACAATGACTAGAGTGCATCTGGTGAAAAACTTGGCTCTTGTCTGACAGGACTCATCATAGGAAATGTCTTCATTCCTCTAGAGAGGCAATACGTGCAGCAAGGAAATCTTTTTCTTCTACACGTATTGCATCTGCAGAGTCTTGCCCGGCAGAGCTGTTTAGGGTAGTGAGGGAACTGACACAGGTTCCACCTGTGCAGAACTCATTACTAAACGTGACAATGGCCTGCTGTGATGCATTTAACAACTTCTTTGCAGGTAAAATCTCTCATATAAGAGCCGACTTGGACACTGGGGTTGTAGTAGATTCGATTGACGAGGTGTCCAGTAACTCCGTTGATGAGGTTATACTGGATCAATTTCAATCTGTAAGTACTGATGATGTGGACAAGCTCCTTGGTAGAGTGAGGAAGACTACCTGCCCTCATGACCCTTGCCCTTCGTGGCTGGCCATCCAGGGGGTGATGCCTTGAGGATGTTCCTTAGGGACATCATCAATGCATCCCTTAGGGAAGGTCATGTTCCATCTTGCTTGCAGGAAGCAGCGGTTAGACCACTCCTAAAAAGACCTTCCCTTGACCCTCTGGATATGAAGAACTATAGGCCAGTCTCCTTACTACCTTTTTTGAGCAACGTGATCGAGAGGGCAGTTGCTCTCCAACTCCAAGCTGTCTTGGAAGAAACCGATTATCTAGATCCATTTCAAACTGGCTTAGGGAAGGATTTGGAGTCAAGACTGCCATGCTTGCCTTGGCTGATAACCTTCACCTGAGCATCGACAGGGCTAGTGTGACCCTGTTGGTGCTACTGGATCTCTCAGCGGCTTTTGACACAATAGATCATGACATCCTCTTGGATCGCCTGAGAAGGTTAGGAATTGGAGGCACTGCACTGCAGTGATTCCATTCCTTCCTCTCGGGCAGATTCCAGAGGGTGAGGCTCGGAGACAGTTGCTCTGCAAGGAAAGAACTTAATTGTGGTGTCCCACAAGGTGTCATCCTGTCCCTGATGCTATTCAATATATACATGAAGCTGCTGGGAGAGATCATCTGGAGGCATGGGGAGGGGTGTTATCAGTATGCTGATGACACCCAGATATATTTCTCCATGTCTCGGTCTTCGGCTCTGACTTCAGATGGTATCTCTTCTCTCAATGATTGCCTTAGGGCAGCAATGGACTGGATGGGGGAAAACAAATTGAAGCTGAATCCAGATAAAATGGAGGTTCTCATGGTAGCAGCCCCAAATCCAGGCATTAGGATACAATCTCCAGTCCTGGATGGGGTCACACTATCCTCCAAGGACTATGTTTGCAATCTGGGGGTGCTCCTGCACCCATTGCTCCAGATGACGAATCAGGTAAATGCGACAGTCAGGAGTGGCTGTTATCAGCTTCGGCTGATATGCCAGCTGCACCCTTTCCTGGAAGTCAGGGATCTTGAGACCGTGGTACATGCTCCTGTAACCCCCCGTCTTGATTTCTGTAATGCACTCTATGTGGGGCTACCCTCATGCTTGTTCCGGAAACTTCAGCTAGTACAGAATATGGCAGCCAGACTGGTCTTGGGTACATCCAGAAGAGACCATATAACACCGATCTTAAGATCACTCCACTGGCTGCCCATTAGTTTCCAGGCCCAGTACAAGGTGTTGGTTATCACTTTTTAGGCCCTAAATGGCTTGGGTCCAACCTATCTTTGGGACCACCTCCTTCCATATAATCCTCCCCATACACTCAGGTCCTCTGGGAGGAATTTGTTACAACCTTTAAAAACTAGGGGGTTTTTTTACCTCCTGGAGGGCCTTTTCGGCTATTGCTCCCAGATTATGGAATGGCCTGCTGGATGAGATCCGTCATATCACCAACCTAAATAGCTTTTAAAAAACTCTTAAGACGGATCCCTTCTGGCAGGTCTTTCCTGAATAGATACCTGGCCATCAAAAAAAAAGAAAAAGAAAAAAAAAGAAAAGAAAAGAAAAGAAAAGAAAGTAAGAAAATCTAGCTTGTCCCGACCTCGCTACAGCCACTGTCCATAGTTTATTTTTATTTTTTGCATTTTTTAAAAAAGTATGTTTTAATTTCTGAATTATTTAATTGTATTTTAAGGGGGGGATTTAGGGTTTGGGATGTATATTTTAATTGTTGTAAGCCAAACCAATTGCATTTCATAGAGGGGAGGGATAATAATAATAATAATAATAATAGTTGTTAATATTATTATTATTTATAGAATTTTTTAGAAAATAAAGACCATCTTTTTAGCATCCTCAGACATGCATCATTTTTCTCCATGGCTGTTGGGTGTGTAAATTGTTGAGAAGTTTGCCAGTTAGTTTTACAAGTGAGTAAAGTGTGGCCTTGTTGGTTGTGTTATCAATTGCAAATGTTTTGTATAATTTCTGTTGAAGCAGAGTTGGGCAAAACATGGCTCTCTAGATGGTGTTGAACTGCTGCTCCCAGCAGCCCCAGCCAGCATAGTCAATGGTGAGGAATGTTGGGAGCTGCAGTCCAACAATATCTTGAGGTGTGCATGCTTCCCACCCCTGAATTAAAGAATAGTCATCTGATACTATATTTGGGTAACTGGAGGGAGCTGTAATTGTATCAACAGGGATGTTTATTGTTCTGGGGATGAAGTATATATATGCTGGAGTACACGATGAATAAGGTACAGGTCAACCCCCATATCCACAGATTTGGTATCCAGTTTTACTTAGCCACATTTAAAAAAAATCCTCTCTAGGGATTTCTAGGTCCTCCAATGTGATTCTATGCTCAACTTCCAGCGTTTATCTCATTGAAAATAATAGGGTTCCCTTTTTATCCACAGTTTCAGTTATCCACAGGGGGTCTTGGTACATATCCCCTGAGGATATGGGAGTCAACCTGTATTATGAAATGGGCTAAGTAAATTTTGGGATGGATGAAGGCAAACAAGCTGAAGTGTAATCTGGACATGGTGAAGGTGTAATGGGTGGAACAATCCACTGATCTGGAAAGAAGTGTGCAGCTGGCTCTTGATGCTGCTGTACCACTAATAAGGAGCCAAGTATGTAGTAGGCCTTTTTGGGTAAAAATATTGGGGAATTCTCAGTCAGCATGGGTAGGGGGTATGCAGTCCTCCAAGGTACCGTGGTGTGTGTGTTTCATAGAGCTTTGGAAGTTGCCCACCCTTCCTGTACACTTGATTTCTGCTCCTAACACACAAGCTTTATTTGCTTAAACGCTGAAGCTCAACTCTGCCATTACAACCCCACCCCCATTCCTGTACCTCAGTTCATAAGCCATGTGTGGGCTGCCAAGTGTTTCTGCATTAAATGGCCCTGTGTTGTCAAAGCCTGTTTCTGAACACTCACTAAATGAGAGAGAAAAGTCTGAACTGGAAACAACTGCCTGCTACAAATAGCTCTTTTTAGGACCACAGGGGCCATCTGGAGATCACAATAATCTGTTCTGAGTCTCTGTGAACCTGGCAGAAGCGGCTGTCTGCCATTTCCCTGGGGCTACATTCCCTCCTTTGGCAATTTGGTTCTGCTATTTCAGCTGCAGACAGATGCTGCTCTTTTTGCAGATTTGCTTCCATTTACATGTTGTTTTCTCACAGTCTAACCACCGCCCCCAGTTCCAAGGTAGGAGCACATTGGTTCAAATCAACAGAAGTTAAAGAAGCAGACTAAAGACAGAATCATAGGAGATTATCAGATGCCCTTAATATAGCGTGACAACGACGCCAGGAGATCACCGAAGGGCTTTATTTTCAGACGACGTCATTTCCGAGTCGTCATGCCCCCATGCTCGTTCCGTTCTGCCATTGCTCTTTTCTATTCATGGGCTAAGCTGTGACTAGATCACCCATTCCATTCCTGTCACAGAATGACAGGCGAGTGAAAAGGTGCCCCGTTAATCTGGCGTGATGCCAATGTCACTGGGAGGTCCTTGCAAAACACCTCCAGGTGCAATCGGGACAATGAGGTAAGTGACACATTTTTTGTACCCTCCCCAGGTTACTTAGTATTTTTTAAGGGTGCTTAGGTGCTTGGTGAAACTTTTTGATGTGTATTTTTCCTTTTAAAGTTTGAATTTCCCACACGCTTGTCCTCTCACCAGAACAGCCTGGGATTTCAACCAGGAAGTGAATCCAGCTCCCTGTGAGCTGCATTCACTCCAGGGCTGCTGAGGGGAGGGGAGGATGTGGCAAAGGTAGGTGTATGAAATGTTTTGTTACTGTGCCAGGACGCAGTCAGGAGAGGGTTGGGAGAGGAGATAGCAAGACGGGGATGCTATTTTTGTCCCCATCTGATTATCTCCATAGAATCATTACCCTCATCGCCCCCAAATATGGGGGTTGAAAAAGAGAGAAAAGTGCTAGGGTGTAATGTCCAGTATACATGTTCCCATGGAGGGTGGGTTCCTATAATCTGAAGGTCACCAACTCAAGTGTTGAGAAGCCACCCTTGTTAAACCCAGGGGTCTCTCTCAAGGTGGTTCTCAAGAGCCAGGACTAAGATGGCAAAGAGTAGTTATCTCAAAAAGGATAGTGGAAGCAGGGATAAGCAGATCTGTCAAGGCTAATCTCATCAAGGTTCTTCTTTGTTCCCAGACAAGCTTGTTCTGCCCCAGTTCTGTGCAAGATTCCCAGCCCATCCTGAACAAATTCCATTTTTCTCAATTTGTGTATTTTTGGATGCATGCACCCATGGACTATAGTATGCTGTCAGCCACCTTGGGTTCCACATTGAGAGAAAGGTGGAATATACTGTACGTAAAATAAAATAAAATAAAACAAAATTTTACAATGTGCACATTTTTCTATGTGAACTGTAAAATATGCCCACATATGTAAGGACATGGTTTTGTTCCATATAACAAGTGTGGAAATGTATCAATCTGCAATTGCAAATTGTATCTGGATCTGCATTCAGTTACATGAGGAAGAAATTGGGTAAATTAATTTTAGAAAAATTAGACTCCATTTGCAAATGAGATTCCATTTGCTCTGGTAAAGGTGCAGGAATTTGTTTATGATGATTATGCTCCATTTTGGATTGTTTAATGCCATAGCAGCCTAGGAAACCTCGGGGTTTCAGGTCAAGAGCTGCTTTTCTGGCAAAGCAGAAAGGGCAAGCTTTCCTGTGGAACTCCCTCCCACAGGAGTCTAGGCTGTCCCCCTCTCTGCTTTCCTTCTGGTCTACAAAAGACATTTTATTTAGCTATGCTTTTAGCTATTCACTGGTTGTTTTGGAAAGGTGTTTCAATGTGAGAAGGATTTGCTGTACTTCTATCCTCCTTGCTATGTTTTAAATACGTTTAAGTAGTTTCAAATATGTGCTTTTTTAGTAGGATAGATTTTTATTTTTAAAAACCTTTTATTTTTTTACTATTGTGATTAGTTTTCAGCTGCATTTTGTTTTAACCTTATGTTGTCAGCCACCTTGGGTCCCACAACAGGAGAAAGGCAGGATAGAAAAGCTTGTCTAGATGGGCTATCTATCCTGCCTTGCCCCCAATCTTGGAGCCCTGCAGTCCAAATGACACAGGGCTTTTGGCCTCTTTTGCCCCCGGACAGAACTGGTGACACCTAGGGCAAAAAGCGGGGAGGACAGGGTAAAGCCCGTTAAGCCATTTTATTTAAACACTTGGGGAAAGCCACCTCATTTGGGGGGGGGGGGACCAACAGATCAGGCCGCATGGGAACGCAGGAGTCCATAACTGCACGTCGTCCCCTATCTGCAGCTGGCGCCGCAGCCACCACTGGTATCTCCATCTGAAGCCAGGAAGGAGGCCCTGAGCATGTGATCAAGGCCCCCTGCATGTGACCAGCCTTGATCACATGCTGCAGGTCTCCTTCCTGGCTTCAGAGAGATCAGCGGCTGTGGTGGTTGCAGATATGGGCCAGCGTGTCCATGCAGACTAGTTCCTGTTTTGTATAGGTAACAGGGGGAAACAGGCCTGATCCATGGCCGGAATATACCGGCAGGAAACTGGCACATTCTGGAAGGTCTAGACAAGCCCTAAGTAACATAAATAAAAAATGAATAATAAAAGAGCTCTGGGTTATTACTATCATTGTGTATGCGTGCATGCGCATACATATTTACTACCTTTCCCCCAGCACTCTAACAAACATTCAACAGAGCCAGGCAAAAGCATTTATCATTTGAAACATGCAACAAATTAAAATACGGTTCAATTATCAATAGGATTAAAAGCAATTTAAAACATATCCAATAAAAGAACAAAAATTAAAAACAATTCAGCACACTATTAAAAACTCTTTGTTTATAATGTCAGTTTCCAAAGGCTTAATTTAATAATTAAAAAAAAGCATTCCTGTATTGGTAAGAAGACACCGAAGAGGAAGCACATCTAGCCTCCTTGGAAGAATAGCATGGTTGGGCTGAGTTGTAGTGTGTGTGTGTGTGTGTGTGTGTGTGCATGCGTGCACACCTGTGGCGTCACTAAGACTGGTGTCACCCCTCCCCCTGATGGTGTCACCTGTGCAGTTTGGCCTCTCCACACCTCCCTAGTGCCACCACTGGTGTGCACGCCTTCAAGTTGCCTGTTGACTTATGGTGACCTCATGAATTTCATTGGGTTTTCTTAGGCAAGGAATACTCAGAGGTGGTTTTGCCAGTTCCTTCCTTTGAAATAGAGCCTACAGCACATGGTATCTGTTGGTGGTCTCCTGTCCAAGTACTAACCAGGGCTGGACCTCATTAGCTTCCACGATCTGAGAGGATCTGGTGCCTTCGGGCTATTTAGCCTGAGTTGGAGCAGGGTGGTAAACAAGGAAGCTCTTGATAGTCACAAACCAACTTTAACATTTTTTAAAAATAACAAAATAAGGGTAACAAAAGGCATGTTTTAGAGGGAACCTCTTTTTTGTGTGTGACATCTCACAAAATTGCGTTCCTTTTGACTTTGCTTCTGTCTCTGCTAAGCCTTACATGGGAAATGGTGAGATTGTTATTATTTCCCTGCATGCCTTGAGAAAGATCCATTCTGACAGCTGGCAGGCCACTGTGGAATTGCTTGTACCCACTGCACACAGTCTCACCCCAAGATCTAGACAGACAGACCCTTTGGGAATTGCAAGAGCCAAAAGAGTGCAGAGAGTTGGAAAGCTAGCAGCTTTTGTTTGGGTGAACCTCAAGTGTCAAATGACTAATGTAAATGTCAAAGTACCAATGCTTCTGTATTAAAGCCTTTCTGAGTATCACCCAAGAGAAGCTATAAAAACTGTGAACTGAATATCATTCTAGTAGTGCTAAGTAGATGGTCTGGTGGATGGTGGTAGAAACATATTTATTAGTGTTGTTGTGCTGACCTATTCCTCCATTTTGACAAATTTCGCCTCCCACAGAATAGGCAGTCATTTTTCTGTCTTTTCTGTGTTGGGCTGTGTTGTGGGAAGGAATGTCTTCAGGTATTTCAGGGTGGGCAGTGTTACTATCCTTGGCCAAGTTAAAAGATGGCTGAGAGTCCTAGGACTTTATCAGATGTGGCAATATGGCATCATAACAACCCCTAATGATTGCAAAAGAGCATGCATACAAGACGACTTCATCCTTTCTCAATCATGTCAAGTCCAAAAAACCATTCTATTTTATTGACTGTCCAAGCCGTCAATAGATCTCCCATGGTGCTTTGTTGCCGGCATTGCCGGTGTTTGAATCCTCATGCCATTGTGCTCACGTGAATACGGTGTCAATGACAGAACACTTCCAGGTGAGATTGTGACAGCCAGGTAGGGGACACTCTTTTTATGAAACACCCCCCCCCCGGTTTACTTGTAAGTTGTAAAGTATGTTTCTGTGCTTGTGTGAACTCTTCGTGTCTTTCTGTTGTTTTTTTCAAATTTGCTGCACTAGCGTCTTCTCACAAGAATCACTGAGATCTGGAACCCGGAAGTAAATAAAGCTCCATTTGTGCTCTGTTACTGCTGGGGCTGCCTGTTCACACTGCTAAAGGTAGGTCTGATGGAAGGTTCTTTTGCCGGGACAAGTTCATGCTTAGCTTTAGTGGGACAGGGGCGTTCATGGTGGTTAGGTCTGATAAAGTCCCTAGTGTTAACTTTTTTTTTTTTAAGTAAAATAAAAATACAGATCTTTTGTCAGAGGTGACCTGTGCTTGCCATTTTTTTTTCCTGTTCAGTAAAACAGCAGTAGCCACACCCTTTTCCTGGGCAGGGACAGTGGCTTTGCAAGTGGCGGCGACCACTGCTAGTGTATTATGAAAGGAAGAAAGGACACACACCTCTTGGATGTACAGTTGTCCCTTCATATTCGCTGGGGTTTGTTTCCAGTACCCCCATGGATACCAAAATCCATGAATACTCAAGTCCCATTATATGCAATGGTATAACAAAATGGTGTCCCTTATATAAGATGGCAAAATCAAGGTTTGCTTTTTGGATTATTATTTTTAAAGAATATTTTCAAGCTATGAATACTTAAAGGAGACCTGGTGGTGCAGTGGTTAAATGCTAGTGCTTCAAGTCACCACATTGCAAGTTCAATTCCAGAGGGCTCCAAGGTTCACTCAGCCTTCCATCCTTTTGTAGGTCGGTAAAATGAGTACCCGGCTTGTGGGGGCAATTAGCTAACACACATTGGAAACTGCTTAACGCAGTGTAGATGTGTAAATTGCTATTGCTTAAAACAATTTGTAAGCTGCTCTGATAGCCTTCTGGCTGAAGAGTGAGGTGTAAATAACTAATAAATATAAATAAATAAATAAAATCCGTGGATACAGAGGGACAACTGTATACAAGTAAAGCACAAGGAGAAGCCTCATAGCAAAAGTTTGTCTGAAAATTTTCTCCCCTTTCCCAAAATATTTGTATGAGATTTCTCGTCAGTCTCCCTTTGTATGGCTAAAACAAAACAGAAATATTAACATCAGCATAGATTTACTATCTTCTAAACTGAGGTGGGCAAAAGTTCCGCCTGTGGGCCTCCAGGGCTGTTTTTTGTGACCCCCCAAGGACATCCCCCCCCAATGTTTTCTAGGAGGTATTGAAGGCATTTTCATTACATTTGATGTTGTATGTTAGTCTGTGGTTGTTCCCCACCTCAATCTATGGAGAGAGGCGGTTGGGATAATAAATAAATAAAGCTTCCCTGACACCCCCCCACTCTTTCAATAATTCATCAATTGGCTATATTTCATAAACCTTATTATTGACACTCCACATGGGTCTCCCACATATAAGGATTCAAGGTTTGCTCAGAAAGCCTAAGGAAGTAGCCTGCCCAAGTTTCCCAAAAGACACGGCCAGGAAGGGATTAAGCAACCACCACCACCCTTGAACTGGTGAGTTAGGGTGGAAACAGGCTAATCCTCCTGGATGTACATAGAAGTGAGTCATTCATTAATTCAGTCAAGGTAGCTGGACACTCATTGCCAGCAAAACTGGTTTTTCCTTGCACCTTTCCCCAAACAATAAAGAGTTGCTTGACACCCATCAGTTTTGATGTTTCAACCATTAGTGATGGTTAACACATCCAGAGAATCCATTGTCTCATCCTGGGAAACTCTGGCAGACACTGTATTCCACTCATAGCACTCCTTCAGGGGGAATATCAAGTATAAATATCACCCCAAAACACTACCAAAGTGTGCTCAGTTTCCCAGAGGCCATTACTTTGTTGGTTTGCTGAACCACCCAGTGCTTCTAGCCATTCTTCTTCTCTGCATGAATCTCTGCTCATTTGACAGGTGTAGTATAGCCCATCATCCCAAAGTCTACTCCTCTATCCAGATACTTCCTACTTTCTTCAATAGCATTGTGTGAGTGCTTGAAGACTCAGTGTATGTGTGTCTGTATTCCCCTGATTATTTTTCAATAAAAACCATTTTTATTTTATCCCCTGGCTTTGAGTCTCATCAGTTACTACCAGTATCCATATCAAAATATCTCACCGTTACCATTATTTGAGCTAATTAACATTCCCCATAGAAATATTGATTTTTGCTAGATGTGTGGAATTTCCATGGATGTCCGAAAGCAACTCCAAAATTGCCAGAAAGAGCTGGGAAAGCAGCCAAGCTCCAGTGGTAATTAATTAGGAAGAGCAAGCAAAGTTCCGTTTCATGGAAAGGCAGCAATACAGGCAAAAGGCACACAGAAGAGTCCAGAATACAGGTCAAAGGTCAAGGCTTCCAGAGGGCAGCATAATCCAGGAGTTGGTCCATAGGTCAATAGGATCAGGCAACAGGTTCGTCAGGAACAGTCCAAGGTCAAGGCACATGGCAAGGCAGAAAGGATTCAGGAAGCCTTCTCCATGGAGATCAGTTGATCTCTGACAAAACCTCCATTGCCTCTCCCAGCCTATATATAGCAATCAAGGCTTTGTTAGGTGTTTCTTAATGAGTAGGTTTTTCTTATAAAGTCTAAGAGATTTCCTTTGAGCTTCCTTTTGAGCTCACTGCTGGGTATATGATGCTGGAGATAAGTCCCTCTCTTCTTCATCATCCTTATCTGAATGGGCAGGACTCTCTGCTGGGAGTGATGCCAACCCACTTGGACCAGGCTCTTCCTCTGCTCGAGCCTCTAGGTTGGCAGGGTTCCCTGCTGGCACAGGTGTAGATAAACCTGTGCCAGGGTCCCTAGGGCCATTCCTTGCCATGTCCTCCTCCTCCTCTGACTCTATACCCTCATCAGGCTCCTGGGGCATGAAAATGGACCTTTGTAATTCAAGTAACAATATTGTTATTGTCATCATCATTGCTCACTCTGGGCCATTTTAAACCTGGGAAAGGTCTTTTTATAAAACAGGAAGTGAACACTGGTCCCTTCCTGTTGCTAAAGAAGGCCTCTCCTGGGTGTAAAATGGCCTAGTGGGGCCCCAAAACATGGCAAAATATTCCCCGCATCCCCAAAGTATATTTGGGGGCAAAAAAAAAATTTTTTCTGAGGGGGTGTGCTGGGGGTTGCAGCTCTCCAAGGTTCCTTGCAGCATAACATGGGCCCCCTTGCTGGCCACAGTTGCCCACTCCTGTTCTAAACCTTTCATCTCCTGAAGTGACGCTGCAGCTTTGTGTTTCTGTTGCTTTTTCATGACAAATACTCGCTTATCAATGAAATGTTAGGGCATGGCAGAGCTTTGGAAAGCTACCTTTTAGGTCTACAATGCCCAGAATTCCCCAGCCAGTATGACTGTGTATGTATGCATGTACTGGCATGTGGTCCCTTCAAATGCTTCTCGGATGCCCAGTGTGGCCGTCAGGAAAAAGCAATGGTTCCTCACTTCTTCCTTAGAGTACAAGGTGTTGAGAGGAGGAAGGAGGCAGTCCCACTTCCTACCTCGACAGCTGAGATAGTATCAGCATCTGAATTCATATTAAGACAGTAATGAACTCCTGGCTCCTCTTGCATCTGTTTTATAGGACTGTGATTGTTCCCATATGAATGAAGTCAAGGTAAAACACATCTTGAAGTTGGGAGAAAACATCCTACAAATCACAAACTAATTAACTTGTGTTTATATGTTACAAATCACAAATAAATCTCTAACGCATTACTTTTTGTGTTGAGAAGAAGGGCTTAACTGTCTTTAGCATTTTAATGTTAATGCTAACACAGGGTTTGGGGGTATATCAAGTAATGTTTGGTTTAATTACCAAGTAAAGTTTTTTTAATTTTATTTTCAAGGGTAACTGGGGGCATTGGGGGCAGTTCTTCCCCTATTTTAAAGTTTTTTTTAAAAAAGAATGCAATAGTACTGTTACTAATGTACTATTCAAAATGTGCCAAATTGTAATGCATTAAAATATCATGAAGTAATGACTAATGCATACAGATTAGCCTTTTCACCATTTCCAGGCTCTGGGGTACAGAACCAGTTATCTCTGGTGAACACAATTACTGGTATTTAGTTTTGTTTATCAATAGCCTTTAACCTACAGCCCTCTCATAACCTACTCTAATAAACCTTTAACTTTTCACCCAGGATATAAGGATTCATGCTTCATGCCTGTGCACACATGATAGTCTTTTAAATATTCATAATCCCCCTCTAGTGCAAAGGCAGTAAAGAAATAACAAAATAAAAATAAAAGGATATAGTATTATTATAAGTCATTAAAATTCAGAAATACAAAAATTCAAAGCTATCATTGAATGAGGGAGGAACCATTTTCAGCAATAAAGCATCCATTAAAAAGCAACATAAAAAAACACTTCCATTAAAAGTCATTTGAAACAGGCTGGTTTTTGAAACCTTTTAAAACACTGCCACTGAGAGGCCAAGTTCCATAAAGTAAGTGCCCTTATTGAGAAGGCCCTGTTCCTAGGAGATTTTCACATGGGGCCAAAATGCCCCATTGCTGCCCCACCACCTCGTCTCCTGTTCCTGCCACGGAATAACGTAAATCTTTCACACACTTACCTTAATTCCGCAGCAGGAACGGCCCCCTTCCCCTCACTGGCCAGCTGTAAATGTAGCTGTCGTAAGGCTGCTTTTATGACCAGCCGTCTGAAATCCCGGCCGTTATCACACGATAATGGCTGGACGATAAATTTAAAAAATAAAACTCCCCCAAACATAAAATCAGTTCACCAAGCACAAAAACACACTTTAAATCACACAATCAAAAGAGGGAGGGTAAAATAAAGGCTGCCACTTACCTGGATGTCCAGATCATACCAGGAACTGCTTGGAACAGACCTCCCCTCCACGGCTGTCATTTCAGAACAGGAACGGGAATCCTGTTCACACACCCATGATTGTGTGATAGCGATGGAATGTGAGGTCTATTCACAATAAAAAATCATGATTACATTGTTCCAGAACAGTCACAGGAGCAGGATGGATGCAGGACAGAATGGGGTCAACATCGTCCGAAAGGGAAAACCTTTCCCAACCCTATTCTGTTCCTGCCGCGGGATATATAGCCCGTGTGAAAATCTCCCTAGTGTACAACAATCTATCCAGTCTTAAAGCATTGTTGTTGTCAAATGCCTTCAAGTCATTTCCAACTTGTGGAGACCCTAAGGTGAACCTATCACAGCATTTTCATGGCAAGATTTGTTCAGAGGGGGTTTGCTTTTGTCTTCTTCTGAAGCTAAGAGGATGTGACTTGCCCATGGTCACCCAGGGGGTTTCCATGGCCAAGTGACGATTCAAACCATGGCCTCCAGAGTCCTAGTCCAACACTCAAACCACTATACCACACTGTCTCTCTCTCTCTCTTAAAGGCAAGGTGGTTAATACTCATGGAATAATGAAACTTCAGCTTCCATAGGAATATGACATTAATGGCCTCACTATAAGTCCACAGGCACCTTGAAGGCCCACACACACACATACATGTATGTGTGTGTTGGATTGCAGCCTACACAAGCCATCTTTGGTTTAGGAACATGTACACACCATCACACGCACCAGACACCCAAATTATGATGCCTAGCATCTGAGGTCAGCCAAATTCATTTGACCCAGATGGGAGGAAACCCTTCAAGCACTCCTCCCCATCTCTAGTAAAAATGCAGTAACAAAATGTATTGCCCTTTCAAACTACTCAGGCATCTTCTGCCTGGAGTGACTACCTCACTCTGCCTCTTGGCAGAGCCAGCCCTGTTAGTGTAACTACCAAATGGCTTTGCTGCACCTGATATTTGTTCCCTTTCAGTAAGCTTTAGGGGGGGGGGGATGACTGACTTGTTTTCTTGATGCAGCTGCCCTTGTACAAGGTAATAGTCAGTGACTGAACAATTCAATCATCCATAATAGAAAAGGTTGCATAGGGCAACTTTTGCTTAGGAGTTGGGGCAGAAGGAGAAGAAAAAACAAAGAGAGAGAGCAAGACTTTATGTTTGCGGTGTTATGGTGTGTTTACTAGCACCAAAATACTTTGGTATTTTAATTCATGGCCACTCAATTTACAACTGAGTGATGTAACTGGTGGAAGAATTTAGACTAGCTGGAGATTAGGTACATAGACTGCCATCTGCATGCAAAGTTAATGAACACACACATTCATACTAGAAAGCCATGATGAATGTGAATGAAATGTATTGGTTTAAGAATAAAAGCTTCCTCGTGGTCTGTAGAAAATTACACACTTGCTTCCAGGTCTTGCATATAATTGACTGGAGCAAATCTGTGTCAGTTCAAAGTTGATTGGCAGCCCACTACTGACCACATTCGCTCTGCTGCTTTATTTTTCCTGTCCAATGGAGGAGAACACAAAAGTATCAGACTGAATCTGGAAAACCAGGATAATGAGATTTCTTACTCTAAACTGAAATTAAACATATGATCTCTACACATTACATGGCACATACTGCACACTACTCAGAGACAATGTGGAGTTTGCTACCAAGGGGCAAACTCCCTTCAGGAGGACCTTCAGCTAATTGTGGTTTGTTGTTGTTGTTGACTGCCATCAAGTCGACATTGACCTATGGTGATCCCAGGAATGAGAGACCTCCAAGTCACCCTGTCATCAACAGCCCTGCTCAGCTCTTGCAGACTCAATGGATTCCTTTATTGAGTCTATCCATCTGTAATACAGCCTTCCTCTTTTCCTGCTGCCTTCTACCTTACCAAGCATTATTGTCTTTCCTATGAGCAATGTCTTCTCATTATATGGCTGAAGTACAACAGTCTCAGTTAGTCATCTTGACTTCTAGGGAGAGTTCAAGTTTGATTTTCTCTAGGACTCATTTACTTCTCTTTTTAGCCATCCATGGTATCCACAAAACTCTTCTCCAGCACCACATTTCAAATAAATTGATTTTTTCCTATCCACTTTCTTCACAGTTCAGCTTTCACAACCATACATAGAAATGGGAAATCCGATGGCATGGATAATTGTGACTTTAGTATTCAATGATATATCTTGATACTTCAGAATCTTGTCTAGTTCCTTCATAGCTGCCCTTCCAAGTCATAGTCTGATTTCTTGGCTGCAGTCTCCATTCTGATTAATGACTGAGCCAAGGTATGGAAAATCTTTAACTGTTTCAATGTCTTCATCGTCTGCTTTAAAGTTATGTAAGTCATCTGTGGTCATTATTTTTATTTTCTTAATGTTCAAGTGTAAACCTGCCTTCGCACTTTCTTCCTTGACTTTCTTCAATAATCCTTCCAAGTCTTTGCTATTTTCTGCTAGGAGTATGGTGTCATCAGCATATCTTAAATTGTTTATGTTCCTTACTCCAGTTTTCATGCCTCCTTCCTCCGTGTCTAATCCTGACTTAATGTTTGACATATTCACCATACAGGTTAAACAGACAGGATGATAAAATGCAGAATTGCCTGATCACATTGCCAATTGGAAAACATTCTAGTTTCTCTGTATTCTGTCATAACAGTAGCCCCTGAAATTTACTTCAGGACAAATATTTTGGCACACCGATTTCTTTAAAAGCAATCCATAGTTTTTCATTATCTATACAATCAAAAGCTTTACTATAATCTATAAAGAACAGGTTGATTTTCTTTTGTAATTCTTTGGTGTGCTCCATTATCCAATTTATGTTTGCAATATGATTGCTAGGGCCTCTTCCTTTCCTAAACCCAGCTTGGACATCTGGGAATTTCTGCTCCATATATGGTAAAAGTTCTTGTTGTAGAATGTTGAGCATCACTTTGCTTGCATGGGAAATTAATGCAGTAGTCCTGTGGTTACTGCAATCCCTTGTGTCCCCTTTCTTGGGTATTAGAATGTATATCGAGTGTTTCCAATCTGTGATCCATTGTTTTGTTTTCTATATTTGTTGACAGGTTTTAGTTAGAACTAGGATAGATTCTGTCTCTGTAGCTTGAAGCAGTTCTATTGGTATGCCATCTGTTCCTGATGATTTATTTCTCCCAAGTGTTCTGAGTGCTGCTTCCACTTCACTTTTTAAAATTGAAGGTTCATCTTCATATAGTTTTTCCTCAAATTAGTCTGCCTCCAGTTTCATCTCTTTTATATAGTTCTTCTATGTATTGTTTCCATTGTCACTTTATTTCTACTTGGTCATGTAATATATTCCCCTGTTGATCAACTCCACTCTTGGTTTAAATTTCCCTTTGATTTCTTGGATCTTGTGGAAGAAGTCTCTTGTTCTTCCTTTCTAGTTGTCTCCTCTGTTTCTCTGCATTGGTAATAGTTCTCCTTGCCCCTACACATAACTCATTGAACAGTTGTATTTAGTGTTCTGACTATTTCTGTCAGCTTTTATCTTCTCATCTGTCCTTAACTGCTTAAAGAGTTTCATCTGTCATCCATTGAGACATCTCTTTCTTTTGGAATTTTAGTGTCTTTTTTTTTTTTTACATCCCCCCTGGCTTCACTCCAGAGTTTTCTTGCTCCCAGTCAGTTAGGCTTAATAGTTCAAATCTATTTTTTCACATAATCTTTAAATACTTTACGTAGTATTTTGGCATGATGGTTGGTTTACTGTTCTTCTTTACCTTTACTCTAATTTTTTATATTAGTAGTTTGTGACCTGTGCAACAATCTGCTCCTGATCTTCTGGTCTTGTTTTTGTAGAGAGAATGGACCTTTTCCACTTTCTGCTTCCAATAATATAGTCTATTTGATTATTATATTGGCCATCACATTGCTTCTTGGGTTGCTTGAAGGATGTGTTTGTGATGAACAAAGTGTTGGCCTTGAAAAATTCAGTCAGTGGGTTTCCTGATTCATTTCTTGATCCTAGGCCAAATTTTCCTACAATCTTTGATTCTGCTCTCTTTCCCACTTTTGTATTCCAATCACCTATAATTAACAAGAAGTCCTGTTTTGGTATGTGATCAATTTTCTCCTGGACTTCAGCACAGACTCTATCAATTTCTTCTTCTTTTACATCTGTTGTTGGATCATACACTTGGATTAGGGCTATATTGATGGGTTTTCCCTGAAGTCTAATTGACATTAGTCAATCAGACTTTGCACTATATCCTTTGACTGCTTTTGCTACATCTCTCCTTACTACAATTGTTACCCCATTTCTTCTTAGGTTTTCATTTCCTGAGTAAAACACTGTGTTATTATCTGACACAAAATGTCCCATTCCTGTCCACTTTAGTTCATTCACCCCAAGTATTGTAATGTTTATACATTCCTTTTCCTGTTTTAGTCTGTCTAGCTTCCCCTGATTCATGCTTCTCACATTCCATGTTCCTATAATATGGGTTGTGCAGCTTCAGACTTTTCTTTTGCCTCAGAGCATGTCAACAACTGAACATCCTTTCAGCTTTAGTCCAGCTGTGTCATTAGCTGCAGCAGTACACCAGTAGCTCCTTGAGCACCATCCAACCTGGCTACTTCATAAATATACTTCAGTGCTACCAGTTTGAAAACACTGAAGCCCCTGGCTACTTAAAGACTAACAGGTTTGCTATCTGGCCTAAGTCTTTGTAGGCCAGAAATGTAGCATGACCCTGTACTCCTAGCTTACAGTTGACAGGCCTATATATGAAAGTGTCCTCTGTTTCAGTTGTTCTCAACTTTTGTCCCCCAGATGGTTTGGGCTCTAATCCCCAGAAGCCATAGAAAACATGGCCAAAGATAAGGGTTATGAAACCCAAAATAGCTGGAGAGACAAAAGTGAATGACAACAAATGTATTTGAAGGGTTGTTCAGGTGAATTGTAATTTAAAACTGAAGAACCAGAAGAGGGAAGAGCAAACAGGGGCCTTGGAGTTGCCTATCAGCAGTTTTAAGCACCTGCACAGCAGATTGAGTGAGCATATAGGTCACCCAATCATGATGAGATACATTTATTTCTAAAGTGCCATCTATACATATACCTTAACATATGCAAATCTGTCCTCTTTTGTCAGAGCACATAAGAGTCCGCTTTACACTAATGAGCAGCCATCCTAAGCTGGCACTCATGGCCTCAAAGGGGGAAAGGAAATGTCAACAGTGAGGTTCCTGGTGGAAGAGCTGATATAGGTTAAGCCTGTGGCATTTCTATGCAAAACTCTGGTGTAGTCAGGAGAAGACTAGTAACCATTTACAACAGTTGTCCTTTGTGACCACACAGTTTTCCTTGCTTAGCTGTGCTGATCAAACACCTACAGTTGTTGGGTGGGAGAGAAATCCCACCCAACAGATGAAGAACACAGCTGTCCCTCGGGAATTTATTTGACAGTATATGTTGTGTTCACACTTAGTTATTTTAAGCATACACTAACAACAGTGTAGGTGTACACATCTAAATGTGTAGAAGCAAATATAAATGTGTGTGTGTGTGTGTGTGTGTGTGTAGTGTTACACTCAGCTGCCTTGAAACAGAAGAAGAGCCAAACCTCAATAAACCATAATAAATATAGTGGACAGCCAAGGTAAAGAAGAGCAGGGCTGTGGAGGGAGATAGCAAGGAAGGGGAGAGATACATGGAGAGAAAAGTTATTAATCTTTCTTACAGGAGAGGGGAGGTTGAATGCAGGAGGACACATCCCCCTTCACCCCAAGCCTTCTGTGGGCCAGATCTGACATCAGGGGGCATGGTTATGCCCTGCTATAAAGGACATGACCAAATCCTCTGACATCTATGTCAGCTGGTGGCTTCTATGTCAGTACAGCAATGAATCTGATCTGAGGTTTAGTCCATAAAGGAGCTCTCCAAGGTGCTGAACGATATCCCCCCCCCAGGTTCAGCACCCTGGATAGAACCACTATTCAGAGGGCACTGGCATTACCAACAGCCAATGCTTGACATCTTAAACTTCCTGAACAAAGTGCAGGGTAAAATTTTGCCATCTGGCACTTTGTCTTGTAATTATGTAGGCTTAGATCATCTTGTTCCCTACACAGGGAAGGGGCTTTGGAGCAAGACGTTCTCAGCCAGCTCTCTCCCTTTCTTCTTTTCCTTCTCCTTCTGCATAACAAAAGCAGGTAGTGATAGAGGAGCCATCTACATTCAGCCAGGTTTCCTGGATGCTCCTGGGCAGCACTGGGACCACCTTTCCTCCTTTATCCCCACTCAGATAAGGAGGAGAGGGAGAAATTTGCTAATATGGTCCTAGAAAAGGGATCAACTGGATTCTGCCAGCCCACTATGGAGATTATCAGACATGGCAAAAACTGTGTCAAAAGATCACTAGAAGAACAGGAAGGGGCAAGATTATCTGACGACATCCTCCAGCATCCTGGGGGTGTAGCATGGCTGTGAGTAAACCATCCCTTTCTATTAGTGGCTTGTCCCCATCAATAGGAAAATGGAGCCTCAACCAGTATGCCCCCAGAATGGCAGAAGGATGCAGGCGTCTAGTAAGGTTGCCGTTTCTGTTCTTCTAGTGATCTTCTAGCACTGTTGGGAACATGATTTTTGGCACATTCCCCCACGTCTGATAATCTCCTCTGAGGAATACCTTTCCTACTACATGCACTATAATTTCTCTTTAATTGACATGGCAACATCCTATGGAATCCTGAGATTGGCTCCTCTCCCTCTGAGAAGGGCCAGGGCTTCAAGGGGAAGGGTGGATTGATGGGCCAGATGAAGCCCAGGGGCTGGAGATTTCACTCCCCAATTTAATCATTAATTTTTTTAACCCTTTGTTCATCCACATAGCAATCCTATGACAGTGACAGACAGTGACTGGCCTAAAGTCACCAAGTGAATATGATGGCTCAGTAGGGACTACAGCCAGGATTTCTCAATATTTTAACATCATATTCACTTCATAAGAATTAAAAAGATACAAATGTATGGTTCCACACAAAATATATGTTCTCCAATTGTTTCAACCAATTTACTAGAAAGGTTAGGGCATTTTCACACATGATAATAATTCATGAATTTGAAAAGCAGGGCTCTGATCCACTAAAGCTTATTACACAAAGTGTCAGCCTTAACAGCACAATCATATATGCATGTCAATGGAGAAGTAATTCTCACTGAGGCATCACAAGAGTCTTCATTGGTTCTGCTCCATGTCTGCTTGTTTTTTATATTTATATCCCACTTTTCCTTCAGGGAGCTCAATGTAGCATATATGACTTTCCTCCTCATCACTTTTATCCTCACAACAACTCTGGGAGGTAGGTCAGGCTGAGCATGAATGGCTAGCTCATGGCCACTTATTAGGTTTCATGGCTCAGCTGAAGCTGTCTCGCCCAAGTCTCATGCCAGCATCCTAACCACTATACCACATGGTCACTTAAACAGCAACCCTTTTGGAAATTAGCTTAGAACTATTCTAGAACCTCTTCCACTTTTTATTATTTTTGTAAGAATAAGTAGTTAATTTGTGTTAATTTTTTAAAAGGATTTGTAATGTGAAAGAGCATTTTCTCCAATGTAGGTTTTACATTCCCATTAGTAAGCAAGGCTAGGAAAGAGAAAAGCTCATGAGCTGAAACCCCCTTTTAAGCATCATGGGTTGAAATGTCCTTAACATCTCACCCAGAATGAAGCTGAAGAACTGGGCGCTGACTACAGATTATGCATTTGGTTTTTTTGAGAAAAGCCTCTTGGGGAAGAAGGAGGAATTGCAACAAAGGAGTGGTAGAAGGAATGCTTAATAACCCTTTTCCCCTACACTGGTTCTCTACTTCAGATCTCCCACCCAGATATTATTCCATGTGATTCAAAAAATATGTGACATAGTGGTTTGAGTGTTGGACTACAACTCTGGAGACCAGGGTTTGAATCCCAACTTGGCCATGAAAACCTACTGGGTGACCTTGGACAAGTCACACACTCTCAGCCCACAGAAAACCCTGTGATAGGTCAGCCTTAAGTCAGAAATGATTTGAAGACACACAGCAACAACAACAGTTATAAGAGAAAGAGCTCTCGGGGAATTACCAGTATTTGAAACTGAGGCTAGGCACCCCTTTCCTCCATTATGTCTTTGCAGAAATCCACCACCTCGACCCCACTCCCAGAGCAAACTGAACCCATTGTGTTGATGATTAGACTTCCTGCCAAGTTCAGAATCTTTTTTTTTAAATGTTATTGGAGTTTTTGTAGTATAATTACAAAGGTGGGAAGAAAGAGAAAAAAGAAGGGGGGAAAGAGTTAGAGGGCACATAGGATATTGACCTGGACAAGGGCAGAGTTAGGATGTTTTCTGAATAAAAGAGAAAACAAATCTTTTCTGACCAAATCAATCAGTACCATAACCCAGTGGCTCTTAACCTTTTCTTTACCAGGAATCCCCTTTAAATATATTTTGTTGCTACAGACCCTCAAGACTTAACTCAGGATTCAAAAGAACAATAATACCTGATGATGATGATGATGATGATGATGATGATGATGCAATTACACCAGCCATTAAACATTCCCTCAGAGGCACTGGAGGTGGAGGGAAGACTTTTCTCCTGCCTTTTCCTGCAAGTTTGTGGCTGCAGAGAATTGAATGGCAATATGCAGGCCAAATCAGCCAGCCAGGCTTTGCTTTGGCTCCTGTCATGTGGCCTCCACTGTGGGGAGGAGGTGGCCCAAGCAGCCTTCAAGCCCCTGTGGAACCCCTGTGACGACATCACAGACTCCTGGGGGTCTCCAGACCACAGATTAATAACCACTGCCATCACCAATCCTTGCAGGTCTCCAAATGGACTCGTTGTTTACCAGAGGCTGTTGTGCCTATAACAGTGTCTGGTTCTTACCATTATAAGAACTGGACTTCTCCCAAGCCAGACCATTGATCCATCTCATGCAGTATTGTCAACTCTGACTGGATCAGTGGCTCTCCGTGGTTTTAAGTAGGATTCTTTCTTAGCCCTACCTGGAGCTGCCAGTGACTGAAACTAGCACCTTCTGCATATGAAGTAGTTTCTCAGCAACTAAGTCTGCTTACCCACTGCAGAAATAATGCAGTTTGACACAACTTTAACTATCATAGCTCCATCCCATTTCATTTTTACTGCCCAAGTGTAGTATCCTACATTTCTCCCTGTTGAAATTCATTTTGTTTGTTTTGGTCCAGCTTTCGAATCTGTTAGGGTAAGTTTGGATTCTAATCCTGTCCTCTGGGGTATTATCTACCCCTCCTAATTTGGTGTCATCTGAAAACTTGATAAGCATGCCCTCTAGTCCCTTATCCAGGTCATTGATAAAGATGTTGAATAGCACTGAGCCCAGGACAGAACCCTGTGGCACCCCACCAGTCACTTCTCTCCAGGATGAAGAGGAACCATTTGGGTTCGGTCAGTCAACTAATTACAAATCCACCTAACAGTTGCATTGTCTAGGCTACATGTTACTAACTTTTTTGCACAAATATCATGGGGGACCTTGTCAAAGGCCTTAATGAAATCAAGATACATTACATCCACAGCATTCACTTCATCTATCAAGTTTGTAACTATAAAAAGAATAGATAAGATTAGTCTGGCATGACTTGTTTTTGAGAAACCCATGTTGACTTTTAGTGATCATGGTATTCCTTTCTAAATAGTTACAGACTGTCTGTTTAATGATCTGCTCTAGAATCTTTCATAGTATTGATGTCAGGCTGGCTAGGCGGTAATTATTTGGGTCTTCTCCCCCCCCCCTTTAAAGATGGGAACAACATTTGCCCTCTTCCAGCTGGGACCTCTCCTGTTCTCCAGGAAGTCTACAGCTGCAGCAGTTTCACTGACTATGGCCTGTTTCTATGTAGAATTCAAAGTACAGTCGTCCCTTCACATTCATGGGGGTTAGGGGTGGAAGACCCCCGCGAATGTGAAAAAACCACAAATAATAATAGTCCTCCTCCCAACCCGCCTGCAAAAACCCATCCCATCGCCACTCACTCCTACCCTCCCTGTCCTTCCCAAAGTGGCGAGGGGGGCTTCTGAAGCACCCTTCACCACTCACTCCCTTCCCAAAGTGGTGAGGGGGGCTTCAGAAGCCCCCTTTGCCACTCACTCCCACCCTCCCCAAAGTGGCGAGGAGGGCTTCTGAAGTCCCCCTCGCCACTCACTCCCACCCTCCCCACCCACCCTTCCCAAAGTGGCGATGGGGGCTTCAGAAGACCCCGTCGCCACTCTCTCTCACCCCCCTGCCCTTCCCAAAGTGGTGAGGGGGGCTTCAGAAGCCCCCTTCGCCACTCACTCCCACCCTCCCTGTCCTTCCTAAAGTGGCAAGGGGGCTTCTGAAGCCCCCGTCGCCACTCACTCCCACCCTCCCCACCCTTCCCAAAATGACGAAGGGGGCTCCTGAAGACCACTCACTCCCACCCCACCCCACCCCGCCCTTCCCAAAGTGGCGAAGGGGGGCCCTCGCTGCCTTGGGAAGGGACTGGGGTGGAGAGAGCGAGGCTTTCCATCCCCCTTCCCAAGGCAGTGATGGGCTTCATGAGAAACCCTTAGCTGCCTTGGGAAGGGACGGGGTGGAGAGGACAGGCAGGCGGCTTTCCGCGAATAATCAAAACCGCAAATGTGAAAGTCGCGAATGTGGAGGGGCAACTGTACTAGTATCTTTAAAGCCCTACATGGCTTGTGTGCAGACTTCCTTAACAACTTCCAGCCTATTTGAAAGACTATGGAATTCAAGATTGTAGTTCATGATCACAGTTATGAATATATGACCTAGAAATTATCTATTATAAGTGGTCCGTATACAGGTCATCCCCTGTATCATGTTCCTGGACTTTCCACAGATACCACATATTATGGTGAACTGCCATAGAATACCATAGAATTGTGGTGGAGGACCTAGAAAATGCCTAGAGAAGAACGTCTCTAGGCATCTGGTACAACTCTATGGTCAACTTCTGGTGGAAGTTGATAATAGAGTTACCCTGGAGGACATCCCAGTGCCTAGAGAGATCACCTCCAACACAACTCCGGTCCTCTGGATGCCTAGAGATATCTTTCCCCCCTGATCACAGGTAAGTGAAACTGTTTAAATGTGGGGCGAACCCTATGGAAATAGCAAAATGGTCTGTTTTATTGGGAAAATGTTTAAAAATCTGAATAGTAATTAAAGTGATAACATTGGACAAGACCCTGTGTAGTACTCCTGGTACCTATCCCATGAGGCTGTTATACCACCATTTCACTGTGTGAATCCTGTCTTTGGTCAGGGCTTATTACCCAACACTGTGGTTATTCCAGTGTCCTCCCAGTAGAGGATAATTGGGGGGACACTTCTTTTTTTATTATTGGAAATAATCCATTAACAATTTCCTATCCCACTATTGTAAAGCTACTATTTTTGGTGCAAAGGCATTCTGATTCATGGTACCATTGGGTAGTCAGGTTGTGTGGTGTGGTTTGGGTGTGATTTGGTTTTCCCTTTTTAGTATTCCCCTGAAGGGCAACCTCAGTCTCCTTCCAGTCTTTGGGCAAGGACACCAGCTACAGTCATGAATGAGGAGAGTTCACAAGGGAACCGCTCAGCTCTTTCCTATCCTATGCTGTCTGCTGCTACGGGTTTATTTTATTTTATTTTATTTTATTTTATTTTATTTTATTTTAAAAAAAGGAGGGATAGTGCAATAGCAATATAATACCAGCATCAAGTGTACCAGGAGGGGACACAATCATGGCTGAGTACTCATCTGATTTACTCATCTGTAACTGTTCTATATTCACAATAGCTATATGGGCTGCTGCCACACTGCAAAAATAATGCAGTTTGACACTGCTTTAACTGCCATGGCTCAATGCTATGGAATTCTGGGATTTGTAGTTTTGTGATATATTTAGCCTTCTCTGTCTGAGAGCTCTGGTGCACAACAAACTACAAATCCCAGGAACCCATAAAATGGATCTATTAAAGTTAAAGCGATGTCAAATTGCATTATTTCTGCAGTGACAGCAGCCATAGGACTTGTCTACATGGGCAATATACCCAATCTTGCCCCTGTCTTAGAGCCTTGTAGTCCTGATGGCACAGGGCTTTTGCCTTGTTCTGTCCCTGGGCAGTCCTAATGACCCCTGGGGCAGAGACGAGGCTAAGATGGGTGGAATACCAGGTGTAATCCTTTCCTGCTAGGAAGGAACGAATTGGGCTCCACATGTCTGCAGGAGCCTGTCCCGGCAGGCTAGCCTGTTGCTGCAGCTGCTGGTCTGCCTTCCTCTTCTGAAGCAGGAGGGAGTCCTGCAGCATGTGACCAAGGCTGGCCTCACCAAAGGACCTTGGTTACATGTTGCGGGTCAGCTTCCTCACTCTGGGAGAGCATGGGAGATGGCGGTGACAGCGGCTGCAGTCCAGGGAGTCAGCATATCCTGGCTCATGTAGATGATCCCTTAGTTACAATTATGACACTATTATCATGATCATAACTCCCCTCCCCAACCTACTTTACCGGTGATCATATGCATGGGGAGAAGAAAAGCCAGTCTGCCAGTGATTGGAATGTGGATGAAATTAGATCAGGCCAGGTTACTTAGGACTTTATCACACGAGCATATAAAAACACTGTAATTCTGCAATTGAGGATAGTGAAAGCATGGCAGCATTCTAACATTAATTATCGCACTTTGCCGCAATCATGAAATTTTACTGTTAATGGAACCTCACACGACCACCTACTAGCACATGATGAATGGGATTGAAGCCTGCGCTATTGTAACACTTGTTTGCCCCACACATGTGCCTTTAAAAAAAATTCTTCTCCTTTCACGATTTTGCAAGAACACAATTTTGGCCATTATCATGAACAGACATCACTTCAATTAAACAAACAAAGAACAAACAAGTAAACAAATAAATTAACAAATTAACAATTAAACAAACAAAAAATGCTCCTAGAAAAGGTGGAAGTTCATTAAAAGGGCATCATGGAGGACCTCTTCACACTCTCCATCAGAAGTTGAATTATGTGTTCCTGTTAGAAATGGGAAGAGGAAAAGTGGGAGGAATGCCCACTCACACTATAATATTGGAACTTCAGTGGGAATGATTCAGGAGATTTTCACACAGGGAAATTATTCCCCAGGGAGATTGGGACAGAATTGTTTCTGTCCCAGAAGCAAAGCCGCGTTTCGCAAACCCACTTCCCTCTCCTGATCTTCTGTCGTCCTGATGCTGTGCTCGTTCTATTTCTTTTTATTAACGATGAACTCCCATTAATAAAATATTGCAGAAGGTATCGGCAGGGAAATAGAATGAGCACAGCGTCAGGACGATGGAAGATCAGGAGAGGGAAGTGGGCGTGCGAAACGCAGCGCTGCTTCCAAGACAGAAACAATTCTGTCCCAATCTCCCCAGGGAATAATTTCCCCATCTGAAAATCTCCTTATTGTCACACTTGTCAATAATGGGAAAACAGTGATATTGACAACTCACAGTTTTTGCCTATGAATGCAAAGGTGTGCAACAGTAACGGTTAGAACGCTCACCAACCATGGTATAAAGACGATGTTGTCTGATAACAGGAAGCCATTACCGCTACCATCCCAGCATAATTCCATAGTTTCGGCTTCGTGTGATAAAGGCCTTAGTTAAATATATTTAACTAAGTAGCTGATACAGAAAACTGGCCAATGTTTTTAAACCAAAGCATTTAAGCATAAATAATATTGGCTGCAATGTGGACAATCTAGCCATGGTTGATCCTCTTCTTGAGTGCTCACTGGTGATGAAAAAATTAACAAGTGATCTGTGAATCCCTAGCTGTGACCCAGTCCCAACCCCCCTCCCTTGACTGCCAAAAGAGCAATAGGTGATAGGAGGCTTGTCTAGACGGTGAAAAAAACTCCTCATGGAATTTGAGAATACCTTTTGTCCTAATGAGATCCCATGGTGATTCACTGTATTTGGAATGGGGGGACTGCAAATACTCTGTGAGAAAAGTCTTTGTGGCTTCTCCCAAGTTTTTTTTTTAATGCATAGGAAATGCATGTTCCTGCTCATTGGGACAACCAATTTGGATCACAGCGCATTCCCAGATAAGAAAGAAAGTTGAAAGCTATGATGTGTCCAGGGGGCAGAGCTTGCTGGTAATGAAATGGCCAGAAACACCATGTTGGATTTTTGTGGTATTGATCGTGCACTTTTTTGTGGTGCTGAGGTAATGAAATAGCTTTTTAAAGTTCTTTTAAGTGGGAGGTTGCACTTGTGCACCTTAGATTCACTGTTTTAAAAAAACACTGTTCAGCAGCAGCAACTTGTAGAGAATAAAAACACGAGTAAGTAACTCCCGGCCACCATCTTGATTTGTAGGCATGCCTCTGTGTGAACATTAAATACAGATAGCTTCGCATACCTGTGATCTTGTAAAAAACAAACAAACATGGAAACAAATGAACACTGCTGTGAATGGGTGTTAATAACTAGAAATCGGGATTAAATCTTCTCGTCTAGACAAGCCCATGGCAGCACCTAAGTCAGAAAGAGACACATTAACATCACTCTCTGTGGTATCATTTCTTCATACTTCAGAAATATTTTATAGTCAAGGAGTGGCCTGCTGGACATACAAAATAGGGGAAAATAGCTTTGGACACTGTGTCTTGTTGTATAATCAGCCACAAGGGCTAGACACTTCAAGACACTAGTCACATCACACCTCTGATCCTTCACTGAAAACATGTGCCAGATTTTCCCTGAACAGTCCCACCATCAGCTTCCATTACCTGCTGCACTCTCCTCCAGAGCATGTTCAATTTATCATTAGCTAGCATGATATTTCCCTGGGCAACAAACAATGGCTAGGATGGTCTTTTAAAAAACAATTCTAACATACAATTTCAGGCATTCTTTCGAAAACATCTGAAAGCTTTTGGCAGAAGGGTTGATGCACTCGGACAGTTTACGTCCATTTTACATTGGTGGATGGGATTTATTTCCCCCTCTTTTTATGGCTTTTCAGATTTCAGATGCTGTTGCACCTGTACCCATTTTGGAGTAATTCATTACTTGCAGTTGCCTGCTAAAGGCTGCTGAAACTGGTTCTATTTGTTTAGATTCAGCACATGAGAAGTCTCATAAAACTGGAGCTCCATTTCCCGGCTCCTCTACTCGATCTAAGGGGCCAGTCAATAAGACAATTCAGTTCACAGTCCAGTGTCATAGCAGACAGATTCCCAACCTCCAGGGTGCAGTTTTGTCATCCTTTGTAGATATTTTTATGATTAAACCAATCCAGAGGTTCTTGGAGCTTTTTATAAATCAAGAGCTAATTTCTTGAAAATGAAGGAAGGAGCCAAGGACTAGCACAATATATTTTACTGCTTGAAGCAATAGATAAGGCAATACTCCACTCATTCCACCAACACAAACCAGTACAGAGATTTTGTGCCTTCCTGGGGATACCATCTTTTGGAATATGTATGTGTGTCTGTATACACACGCACGCACACGCACGCACACACACATGCGTGTGTGTGTGTGATTTCATTGTTTCCTTTTTTGATGTATCTTTGTATGTTAAGAGGAATGTGTAGATCATTGTTACGAATTATGCTTGATAAATATGAATTGGAAGTAGACTTTTGATGCTCAAGGCAGAAAGCTGCCTATTGCCAGAGTCTGTACGTATAATCAGAGGCATATATTGGAAGGTATTGGAAGGGTAGGACAATGAAAAGCATGTATCCCATGTCCATCTTGGAAAGCCAGACTTCATTTTAAAGTACAAAGTGGAATCTGCCCCCTCCTCCCCACCAGCTGTCCTGCTGACAAGGAAATGGTTTCATTGAGAGCAATCAGTGTTTACCTACACTGAATGGAGACTGCCAAACTGGCTCAGACTGGTACCCCCCAACATTGTAAGTTATTATGCAGTTTCCAGAGTTATTGGGTAACCCTAATTGTATTTCAAAGAGGATACCTGATTGGCATTGTCTCAAGGTGTGCAGTTCCATTTGCCATCTCTCTCAGACCATCTAAGAGTCATTACCAGTGCCCAGAGGGTGAAAGGCAGAGGTCACGTCCACATCTGCCCTTTACACACAAGCCATAGGCTTTGCACTCATCATTCTAAGTCCATGGTGCCTTTTGAACCCTCCAACAGAATAACATTCCCTGTCCAGAGGTGTCTACTTCACTCCAGGGGACAGTCCCCCAAGTTAGAAAAGGACTATATATAGGTCAGAAAGGGAGCGGGTCTCTCTTCACTCTCTTCAGAAGCCCTCCCCAGAAGACTTGGACTTTTATTCACATCAGAGGCTGAGAAAATACATGTGTGTCTTAGTCTGTAGTCCATTAAAATTAGACTGTGTACCTTCAGACCTCCCCTTAGATTGGTCAGGAGTAAGGTTTAGCATCTGTGCCATCATTCCCCCTCTTTTCCTTTGAAAAACTGCTATTAACAACTTGTATTGAATATAAACTTCTGTTGGTTTCTACTGCTATCTTTTTCTGTCTTTTTAATAAACAAATAATTGATTTTGCTGCAAAACCAGCTTCTCCTCAACTTTATTTCGTTCACTTGTCACTCTGGTTAATTGCCTGTTTTTAAAACGCTTAGCCTGCAAGGTCTTGCAGAGAGTTAGTGCCTGGGCATTGGAGAGCTTTTTCTCCAAACCCAGTAATCCCCGTGTACTGTTCTTAATGGAATGACCCCTGTATCTACAGGGCCAGTAACTGCCATTTCACTTACCCATGGCTGAAAGAATATGTTCTCTCTAGACATATTCTTCTAGGAATTTTCTAGCTCCTCCAGTGTAATTCTATGGCATGCTTCCACCAGAACCTGACCATAGAATTGTGCTGGAGGACCTAGAAAATGCCTAGAGATGTGTTCTCTCTAGGAATCCCTAGGTCCTCCAATGTGACTCTATGGTATGTTTGGGCTGGAAGATGTTCACTTCAATAGGGTTTGCTATTATCTGTGGTCTTGCATTTCCATGGAAAGTCCAGGAACATATCCCACACAGATATGGGAGTTGTACTGTATTTCCTAGTTAATCTGTTTCCCCTCCCACAATGGGATTTTCTCAGTCATAGGTTCCTTAGGAATCAGACCCGCAAATTAAATCCATGTTCACCTTACAATTACACAACAAAGCATGCTGAATACAACACATGTAGATAGAATCATAGAGTTGGAAGAGACCATGAGGGCCATCCAGTCCAACCCCCTGCCATGCAGGAATACCCAATCAAAGCACTCCTGACAGATGGACATCCAGCCTCTGTTTAAAAACCTCCAAAGAAGGAAACTCCACCACACTCTGAGGCAGTGTATTCCACTGCCTTGGAGTGTGGTAGAGTCTCCTTCTTTGGAGGTGAGGAAATCCACATGCTATGACTAACAGACATCTATCACTAGCCTGGGGAGCATCTCTGCAACAAAGCCTACTAAACATATAATCTAGTCTGACCCTTGATGACAGAGGTGAGCAAAGTGCAGTATGTGGGCTGCATACATTTGTTTTTGTGCCCTGTGGACCCTCAGAGTCCCCCAGATGGCCCTCTAACAGAGAGAATAATCTTTGTAACAGAAAAGAAGTGATTCTACCTTTAAAAATCACTGCGGCTCCCACCCAAACCCCTGAAACAAAAAAAATGAACCTAGAATTTGACTTCTGGCAACTCTCAGCCTTTGATGAGCAGGGTATTTTTATGCATGATTGGACTGCTGCAGCTCTAGTACCTCCTAGGGTGAAAAACTGTCTGCTGGACCATCTGAAGTTGCCCATCCCTGCTTTATGATAACTTAACGGAGTGAAAGGTGTTTATTTAACCAGATATAAATAAGTTACACAAATCATTCCCTCTTACTAGCTTTAGGTCCATCACAACCTTAATATGAGGCTATGTTAGCATTAATGCTGGAAACCTGGCAACCCAGAGAGCAAAGCTAATCAGGCAAAACAGAGATCTAGTGATAAGGAATAGTGCTTCAGGACCCAGGCAACAATCAGTGACTTGAACAGTCACTATAGATTTGTTAAGGACCTCGGAAACAATCTTGCTTATGGAAATGTGGTTACTCAGAGCCTATACTATTTTACTGGATCTTTGTGCCTGCTATTTATTTACATAAAAGACTTATGACTTACCTTTTGGGGCAGTGCCCAAGTGGCATACCACAAAACTAAAAACCACCATACAATGTTGAATAAGAATTATCTGGAGGTGAAAGACTATAGCAATGGCTGCTGACACACTGCAGAAATAATTCAGTTTGACACCGCTTTAACTGCCATGGCTCAATGCTATGGAAATCTAGGAGTCTTAGTGGACCACAAGCTGGACATGAGTCAGCAGTGTGATGCAGCAGCTAAAAAAGCCAACGTGATTCTAGGCTGCATCAACAGGAGTATAGTGTCTAGATCAAGGGAAGTAATAGTGCCACACTATTCTGCTTTGGTCAGACATCACCTGGAATACATTGTCCAGTTCTGGGCACCACAATTCAAGAAGGATATTGAGAAGCTGGAGTGTGTCCTGAAAAGAGTGAACAAAATGGTGGGAGGTCTGGAAGCCATGCCCTATGTGGAGTGGCTTAGGGAGCTGGGCATGTTTAGAGGTGACAGGATAGCCATGTTTAAATATTTGAAGGGATGACATACTGATGATGGAGCAAGCTTGTTTTGTGCTGCTCCTGAGACTAGGACATGGAGCAATGGGTTGAAACTACAAGAAAAGAGATTCCATCTAAACATTAGGAAGAACTTCACGATAGTAAGAGCTATTCAGAAGTGGAATGCACTGCCTTGTAGTGTAGTGGAGGTTTTTAAACAGAGGCTGGGTGGCCATCTGCCAGAAATGCTTTGATTGTGTATCTCTGCAGGGCAGGGGTTGGACTAAATGGCCCTTGTGGTCTCTTCTAACTCTATGATTCTATGATCCCTATAATCTGGCCACAATATTTTGGACCTATTGAAGTTCCCAGTTTCCAAATTCAGTATGCATAGAGTATGTTACAGTAATCCAAATGGGATGTAATCAAGGCATGTGTCACCATAGCCAGATGTGACTTCTCCAGGAATGGGAACAGCTGGTTTTAGCTAAGCAAATATGTGCCTGTTTATTGCTGAAGCCTGGGCATCAAGGCTCAGATCTCAGTCCAGGAGTATGGAGGACAGAATATTAATATAAATTTATATTTATATATGGATGAACTGTACTTAAACTGATTTTAATTAACATGATATTGACTGTAATATTGACTGGATAGTGAATTAAAAGAAACTAAACTGACTATGTTATTGACTATGTGATTGGTGATAGTGAATTTCTTTCCTTTTTCCATTGGCTATAGGGGATTTAGCAGTTTGCTGCCCAAATTTGGCAGCAAACTGCAATGTCATATCTTTTTTTAAAAAATCTAGGGAGTACTAGGGTCTGCAAAAAAGAAAAAAAAAGATTCAAGGACATTCTCATACCTTCCAACTGTCACAGTTTGAAAGGGACATTCCTGATCAATATTTGCTTTGATTAATATTTGGATTTCTAAAGCAAAATTTAACTCATGAGAAATAATTTACAATTAAATTATTCCTGATCTCCTCTGCTTTCATGGTATGGACCAATATACCTGTTGCAAAGCAGTGTTTCTGGCTTTTTGAGCTGATACTAACCTATATTGGGTGGATGATTTCTTTTTAATATAGTTTAATAGGTTTGGTGGTTTTAAATTGTCTGTGATGTTAAGATGGTTTACAGCACAATCCTACCCATGACATGTCACATGTATGTTCCAAGGAGTTCAACAGGGCTTAAACATTAGTAAGGGACAGTTGAAACTCATGACATGCTGACAAATCAGCTATTAACAAGTTTGTGTTCTACTTAAAGACCAAATTAAAGTATTGGTTTCAGTTAACTTAGCCATGTATTTCTCTTTTTAAAAATAACATAGAATCATAGAGTCGGAAGAGACCACAAGGGCCATCTAGCCCAACCCCCTGCCATGCAGGAATACACAATCAAATCATTCCACATTCATAAATTACATGATGCAGATTTTTCTGCCTTTAGGAAAGGCACACAGCACAAAATATGGGTTTTGTTTTGTTTTGTTTTGTTTTGTTTTGTTTTGTTTTGAGGCATCCCGTTCAGTCTTTATAAAACTTTCCATCCCTCATATATGGGCCATCTTTTATTATAATAAAACCTACCCATGCTATAAGGGACAAGATTTCCAGCCCTCAAATAAGGGACATCCTTTGTAATAAGGAATGCTTGGCAACCCTAATCTTACCCAATATTCACTGGAGTGGACAGCTGTGAGCTTTCCAGAATGCATGGGGTGCAAGGAGAGCACCTACCATGACCACACACACACACACACACACACACTAAACCCAGATGCAGGAGCATAGTCCATGAGGCATGGGACAGAAAGTGGGGAACCAAGCTGACAACAGAGTTAAAGAGAAAAGAGCTAATTCATTCATAGAGGACACTTCACTGAAGTTCATAGAATCATAGAACTGTAGAGTTGGAAGAGACCACGAGGGCCATCCAGTCCAACCCCCTGCCATGCAGGAAATCATGATCAAAGCATCCCTGACAGATGGCCATCCAGCCCCTGTTTGAAGACCTCCAAGGAAGGAGACCCCACCATGCTCAGAGGGAGTGTGTTCCACTGCCAAACAGCTCTTACGGTCAAAAAGTTCCTCCTAATGTTGAGGTGGAATCTCTGTTCCTGGAGCTTGCATCCATTGCTCCATGTTCCAGTCTCCAGAGCAGCAAAAAACAAGCCTGCTCCATCCTCAGTGTGACATCCCTTCAAATACTTAAACAGGGCTATCATATCGCCTCTAAACCGTCTTTTTTTCAGGCTAAACATACCCAGCTCCCTAAGTCTCTCCTCATCAGGCATGGTTTCCAGACCTTTCACCATTTTAGTCTGTGAGTAAAATATGGCGCGGCTGCCTTCAATCACACACGGAAGTGACACGGGCAATTCCGCAAGAGGGACGGCGGCGTCCAAAACGGACCCCCTGCCGTGCAACAGCACTGTACCTCTCTCGCAAGCTTCTAGTGTGGTAAGCATTGTCTGAAAAAGTCCAGAGTCAATACAGGTAGCCCTTACACCCATCTGCTGGCCAGGCTGGAAGAGAAGAGCAAGAAACCATTCCTTTAATCTAAAGTGAGTCCATCTCATGAATGCTGGCCTTGGGCCTTTTCATGCTACAGAATTATAGCACTGTGATTCTGGTTTAATTGCCATGGCTGTATCCTCTGGTATCCTGGGATTGGTACTTTAGGGAGAGGCATTTAGAATCCTCAGCCAGAGAGCTCCTCTGGTGCCTCGAAACAAACTACAAACCCCAGGATTCCACAGAATGCAGCCACAGCCATTAGAATAAAATAATAGTGCTATAATTGTGTAGTGCGAAAGGGACACTGCTCACATGCATGGTTGTTAGTTGTGCAGGAGGCACCGGAGGCAGAAAAGGGGCATGCTTGGAGAGGTGGTAGGGGACCAAAAAGGAAGTAGCTATGGAAATTTCCCTGAATCGAGGAGGAGAAAGAATGAAGTGAAACACACAATCCTTCCCTTCAGCTGAGGCCAAAAATGTGTGCAATCTGCCCTACCCTTTTCCTCATGCAGGAGATAGCTTTCTGCTATAACAATGACAATTTATTTTTATCTTTTTCAACTTCCAAGGAATGTCAGTTTTCAGTAGTTTGAATAACAGACTTTCTGTTAAATTTGCTGAAGCGTGGCCTGGGCTGCTGTTACACCATGCCTCCTACGCGGATGGCATCCTGCTCATCATGGGCAGGCACAAAAACCAACACATATGGCTTTCTCTTGAATCAGCCTGCATTTTTGCCCATCTGTTTGGGTGGCATTATGCCCACTAGGGTATAATGCCAACTTGAACAGCGCCTAGGCGCCAACAATTGCAAGCACCTAGGCTACACTGGGGGAACAGCAAGCAGAGCATAGAGAGTGTCCTTGTTCCCGCCAGAAGATTCTCCTGTTTGCAAAGAGGGCCAGCCTTAGGTGGCATGCTTCATTACACAGGAATCCATCTGTAGCTGCCTGCAAGCACAAAACCCAGGCTGGTTTCCTTTGGCCCAACTGCTCACCTTCTTTTGCATGCTGAAGAGGGCCTACAGCAGGACAAAGATGATTGTCTTCCCTTACTGTTGTACTTGTTGTTTTTTAATTGCTGGATATATTTCTTTGGTGTCTTTCAAGACTGTAGTCTTCCCACAGCACAGGCCTGGTCCTGCCATTAAATAAAGTGAGGGAACCACCTAAGGCACTCCTAATTTGGCAGAGACAGCCCCAATTCATCCTTTGCCATTCTACTTTTCCAGCTGCTTTTAAAATGTCCCAGTTTCTCTCTCCTCCTGCCACTTTCCGCCTTTGTCCTGAGCTTACTTCAGTTGCTGCAAGCTGAATTCAAAGTACAAAAGTAGTTCACACTCAGGAGATTTTTCACACGGGGAAATTATTCCCCGGAGAGATCCGGAGAGAAACAGGGCGCTTCCAGGAGCAGAGCTCCGTTTTGCACACCCCCTTCCTTCTCCCGATCTCACGTCATCCTCACACTGTGCTGCTTTCATTTCTCTGCCAGTATCTTCCGTCATTTTTTACTAACAAAGAACTTTCGAAGCTGTAAGAACATAAAGGAGAGCTTTGCTTCCTTCAAATAATTTTGACTATTTTATATGATTAAATGAGGGCATTCTTACAGTCCTTTGGTTGCACAAAAGAGCTGCCACTGCCAAGGCACGGAGATATGAGATTTCCTTCACCACTGCCTCTCCAGTAGTTGACCCACAGCATACTCTCCAACATCAGGACACATGTGACCAAGCAACATCAGAATGTGGTGAAGGTGGCAAAAGGTATTCATGAGGAAGAACACACACAAACTAGGAGAGGCTGCAGCACTTTGTTTTTGCCTGAGCCTACTGGGAAGGGCAAGATTCCACCTCCTCTTCTCCCTCCTGCTGAATTAATTGAGTACAAACTACTTTCTCAGTTTCAACTCAGTTTGCAGCAATGGAAGTAAGCTGGGGGAAAAGAGTAAACATGGGAGGAAGAGAGAGAAACAGGAACATTTTAAAAGCAGCTGAAAAAGTGGGGGCAGCAAAGGATCAATAGGGACTGGTCCTGCCGAGAATAATTGGAAGGTATGCCACAGCAGGCCATGCCCCTGCCCAAAAAAGTGAGGGTTTTCTTTTTCTTTATTTTCTAAACTGGAGGGAACCAGACATTTACCTCCGTTGAGGGGCTTGGGGTGGGGTGGGGAATCCTCAAGACACTTAGTTTTAGCCAAGCAAGGGCACACACCTTGTTTTAGAGGAGAATATATTTCCTGGAAGCTTGCAGGTATTCACTGGGTAAAAAATGGTGGGAGGAGTGCTCTCTCTCTCTGTTGTTACCATGCCTCACACTGCCTCCCTATAATATTTCATAATTGTCAATCTTAAGACACCCATGGGGTCTAGAAGACTGGGGTGGAGCATAAGTGAGGTCAGATGGAGGTCACCAGGACCTGAGGAAGGCATCATGGAAAACTACCAGCAGACACACTCAAGATAGGTTTAAGTGAAGCCCTAGTAAACTGAGTAAACAGAGCCATCAAGGTGGGATGTGTTAATCCGCTCTTGGCAACAAGTCATTCAGCACAATCAAACAAGTGACGTGCACACCCCTCGTCTCCAGGAAATATCCCTTTGCACCTTTCCTATCCTACAATATGGAGGTTGTCACAAACCCATCAATTCCAATATCTTAGCCATTAACAGCAATCAGCAAAGTTTTGGTTTCCTTTGTTTAATGGTGGGAAACCTCTTATGGCTTTGTTCTAAGCCCAAACACCCCTCTAGGACATGAAATATGGTATAAATATTAGTGCCCAAACAATAGCAAGGTGTGACAGTGAGATACAGTGCCACTGTGACTTACACCCATACTCTCTGTCCATGTGCCCCTGGATCAGAATCCAGTGTCACCCTCAGATTTCGGACTGAGCTCTTCGCTTCTCCCTCCTCAAGACCTCCCACATCTATTCCTCTATCCAACCTTTCTGCCTTTAACTCTTCACTAGCCTTGTGTTTTTCTTGTAAGTGTGAGTATGTGTGTGCATGCTTCCATGTTATTTTCCAATAAAAACCATTTTTATTTCACTTTGCTGAGAGTCTCTGCAGTTAGTACTGGTATACACAGGTGAACAGATCCCATAAGTTACCCGACCTCTCACAGCCATTCATTTGAGCTAATAATTCCCCCAATTAATAACAGATTTTGGCATCATGGGTGGGCCTCCATGGACCCCCCCCCCACCTCCTCAGGTAAGTGTGTGTGTGTGTGTGTGTGTGTGTGTGTGTTTAGTGAAAGGAGATTCAGGCTGAGCAGGCCTCAGGGCCAGAAAAGCAGGCAGTAGGGTGCAGCTGGTCCATGAAGGGTGTATGCATTCCACCGCTCCCCTCAACCAAAAAGACACAACACAGAAGTAAAAGGAGCTGGGTAGGGGGATGAAAGCGCAAGCAGAAATTGGCAGGAAGTTCCTCAACCTGGTGGAATGGCTGCTGTATGACATGTGGAGAGAGAGACAAAGCCAAGTAAGCTGGCTTGCTGGGAGGAATGATGGGGGAACTGCTTCGCTTCTCACTCTCTTGACAGTTTTTGCATTCTGACAAGGAATTGGGCAATCCTTCCCACCCCCACCCCCCAGCCTGATGCTGGAGACCTTTTCAAAACCATCTCCCTGTTCTGTACTAATCCTCAAATCCATGCTGCCAATGGCCAATAGGAGCTGTTTATTCTCAGTTTAAACCCTGAGATTTCCTCTGCCATCTCCATTCCATGTGGTGACTCAGGAACATGTAATGAAACACTCCTATGTATACATGCACAGTCCTCATCTCTCTCTGCCACACAACATGCTCTGTGGACATATCGACACATGTGGCTCAATTAATTGCTTTTGGTGTAGCAAATGTTTCCCGCATTGCCATACCCTGCATGAGTTCCTTCAAAATGCCCTAGTTCTTTATAGTCAGTCTGAAAGAACTGATGCCTGTAATAGGGAAATCAATCTAGCTAGGGATGAGATAAAAATTATCTTCTTTGAAAGGAATGTCTCCTTTCCTGGCAGGCACAGGCAGAATTTTAATGTGCTGATTTAATACACTGGCCATCTCAGCGGGATAGGCTCAGGATAGGCTCCTTACATCTGCTTGGTAACGGTGACAGCATTTGGCCGAGCCCGTTCATACACAGCAGGGATGTTTTTCATAAAGGAAAGGCATGCGCCAAAGTGCCAGGCTAATGCATTATGCCTATAGTAACCACTCCGAACTGAAGGAATGCTTTCACTTTACATCTTCCTCCATTGTTTTGTTGCTTGTTTCAAAATGCATGCATACAAGGGCTGTGAGGTATTTTATAAGATAAACACACAAATAATGTACAAATAATCAATAAATGACTTGTGGCTCTTAACAAATGAAGGCATACTGATCTATGCCATAGGAGTGAACTCATTCTCACAATGTGGTCCCTTTATAAATCCAAGAATGGCACCCTCCACACACACAAAAAGCCAGAGGCACCCAGAAATGTCGAAAGGAGATGCCACTTGTACCTCTCCATGCTAATGGGGACAGTCTGCAATGACAGTCCTCCACCAGGATCAGGAGAAATCTTGATTTCACCAACACCATAAAACAGTGGTTCTTAACCTTTTCTTTACCAGGGACCCCCTTTAAATATCTTTTGTTACTGCAGACCCCCAAGACTTAAGTCAAGATTTAAAACAACAACAACAACAATAAGCCATTGATAATAATAAACAATTAACAATTATACCATCCATTAAACCTTACCTCAGAGTCATCAGAGGGAGAAGAAAGGCTTTTCGCCTGCTTCTTTCTGCCAGTTTGAACCTGGAGTGGATTGAACAGCAATGTGCAGGCCCAACCAGCCTTTGCTTTGGCTCCTGTCATGTGGCCACTCCACTGTGCGGAGGAAGTGGGCTGAACAGCCTTCATGGACCCCCTGAGGACATTGCGGCTCCTGGGGGGTGGGGTCCACAGACCACAGGTTAAGAACTACTGCCATAGAGGATTGTACTGATGTTCAATAGGAGGAATCTGAGAGGACTGTGGGAAAGAGGAAGGCAGCACATGCAACTGAGCTTCCTGGGTTTTTTTCCTTTTTTTTTTTTTTTGAATGCTTGTAGGAGGCTTTCTGCTCCCAAGGGCCCTTCTTTCACATTACACAATTAGTATGATTCCATTTTAACTGTTGTGGCAACATCCTATAGACTGCTGGGATTTGGGGTTTGGTGAGGTATATAGAATTCTCTATCAGAGAGCTTTAGTGCCTCTCCAAACTAAAAACATCAGGATTCCATACGTCAGAAGTATGGCAAGTAAAACGAGATTATAGGGCTACAATTTTGCAGTGCGAAAAGGCCCATGGATATCCAAGGGGCTTAACGGCCTTCACCGGTGGGCCAATTGTGACCGGCTGGTGGCCCCCGAGTCCCTCTGGTGGCCCCAGTGTCTGCATGGCCTGGCATGGGAGCTGCCATTGCTGCTCCTTCTTCCTGGCATGCTGTGCTGCCGGGAGGGAGGGCACAAAATGCACAGCCAATCAGGGCAAGCCTCCCTCAGCCTAAATGGTCATTCTTGGGTAGGTGGAGGGACTTCCAGACATGCTTCCAGTGCAGCCAGATGACATGGACTCTGCACCAGGGGGGGGAGTATATAAGCCGGCCCCTGATGCAGACTCCACAGTTGGCTCTGCAGAGCTGAGGAGGACGACTGGGAGGCACCAGCAGGCCTGAAGAGCCTGGGGGAAGAGGCCAGCGAGGCAGCAGATGGCAGACGGCAGCTCCTTCAGTTCACGGTGGTTCATGGCGGCTCCTTCGGCTCACGGCAGCTCCTGTGACTCCTGGCAGCTCTGGATGGCACCAGCAGCCGCAGCCTTTGCGGGGACAAGCAGCGGCAGCTCCCCAAGGCTCCGGTGGGCATGCGCAGGAGCAGCTACAACAGCCATGACTCCCGGTGGCTCCAGTGGCTGGAGGACAGGTGGCAGTGAGCAGCGGCGGAGTCCTGCGGCGGCAAACGTGGTCCTGCAGCAGTGAGGCCCGTGGCTGTGAGTGGCAGAGAGGACCATTGGTGGAGAACAGAGGCGAGGCCTCGTGGCAGTGAGGGCTGAAGGAGGCTGGGGAAGGGGGTGGCCCGAAAACCCCCTTTTTCTCTCTACAGGGCTCTCAGGCCACAGGTCAGCAGCTGGCAAACAATAAAGCCAGGGGTAGAAGTAGCAGGGAACGAACAAGTGGTTGGGGGGTGCCTTGGGCATGGGACCAGGGGGGAGGGGACAAACACCCCACTCCTCCCCCTCCACCCCATCAATCCCGGCCGGGCACCAGGGTGGCTGGGCAAAAGGGGGTGTTGCCTTGCCCCCCCATTCCCCACATGACATGCTTGGCATGGTTGGTCCCACTGTTCCTCTGCCTCCTGCCTTCCCCCAGAACAAGTAGGCAGAAGGTTAGGGCAGGGTGGTGCCCTCTTGGCATGGCCGCCAGTGTCCCTTTGTGGAGACCGGGAGGCAGCAGGAGAGAGCAAGGCACAAGCAATGCACAGGGCCTGCAGTTGGGTGCTAGGGGACCACTGGACCACCAGAAAAACCAGAGGGGCCACCAGGAAGTCACAGGCCCACAAGAAGCACACACTGGGCCCAAATCAGCCACCAGGGCAGTCCGACTGGGCTGCCAGGGATCCACTTGATCACCAGGGCAAACAGACAGCCTCTACTACAGCAGGCCTATTGGACCACCACTGGGTGCCACCAGACCAACAGGAGACGCCACAGTGCCACTCCCCCACTACTGCTGGACCACCAGGGCACGAATCAGGCACTGACATTTCAGGTCCTAGGCAGCACACATCCCACATGGTGGTCCACCAGCAACAGCTTGGGTGGAATACTCCAGCACACACTCAGGGTGCGGTAGGCCACAGCCAACATGCCACCTAAGAAGGCCACCACCAAGAAATGTCATTTGGACAAGATGCCCCCACGTGTTCCTGCTCCCCCGCAGGAGGAGGTGGGTCCGGTTCCTCCACCTGAGCCTCCCATCGTTGGGGGGCTCCCAGACCTGCACATAGATCCACTGCCTCCTTTGGAGGCCTTCATGGCTGCCATTCTGTATGTGGGGGATATGGTGGGAGGTTTGTCCCTCATAGTAGAGAAGCTGGACAGGTTAGGGCCCACACAATTGGGGGGTAGGCCAGCTCTCCCAACAAGCAATGGCACCCCAGACGGCAGTGAGCCTGGGACATCGTCAAGCATCGGGGCAACGAGTGGGGCTCTGGAAGATGCCAGTGGCAGTGGACGTTCCCATCATTCCTGATTCCAAGGCCAGAGCGATTCAAGAGACTTGAGGCACTCTGATTCATGTGACTCGGCATCCAGAAGGCTCAGCAGGTCAAGATGGGGGAGGAGTCTGAGGAGGAAGTGGTGGTGGTACTCACGACATCATCAAGAGTCCGACTCCGATTCGGAGATGTTGTCAGGTGAGTCATCAGCGGAGAGGGACTACAACAAATTCAGGTACTGGGTGAAGGGGACCTACAAGCCAGGCCTACCAGGTTGGGCATTGCAGTTGCATAAACGCCGTGAAAAGGAGGAGAGAGGGGAAGCCAGCAAAAATGGGGAAGGCACGGATCACCCAAGCGGTGAGTTGGTTGAAGCAAAATCCAAAGAGGACCCCCATGGTATCCACTTGGATAGGAAGGTTCATTCCAAGATCCTAAAAGTGTACTACGTGGAAGTTTTTTCCCTGGCTAAGCCCCCAGGCGAGGAGGCCAGATTGCACAAGGGTGACAAAAAGGAGGCAGAAAAAGGCAAGTCGAATCCTTTGGAACACACCTTCACCAACTGGCTAGGGGGGTATGCAGTTTTCATGGGTGTTGTGGCCAAGGCCTTCCCGGAATGGTGCTGGCACCTGATCAACCACTTATGTCAGGTGCTGAAGGCTAGGGCCATGGCAGGGGATGCAGCCACCATTGCATACAACATGGAATGCAGGAAGAAGGCCTCCAGCTAAGCCATTCACAGGTAGGATGTCACTGACAGTGGGATTTGGTTGGTCACTGCGGGGCCAACAAGTGGGATAAGGGGAAGGCAGCCATAATGCCTAGAAAGAAAGATGGGAAACACATGATCTTCTGGGAATACAACGGCGGTAAGTGTACAAGGTATCACTGCCATTTTGAGCATATCTGTGAAGCATGCAGTGACGTGCACCCCAAGGCAACCTGCACCAGACAATCCAGGAGGAAAGTACTTTTGGAGCAACCGCCCTGCTTCATCCAGCACCAGAAAGGAGGCAGGATCAGGATCAAATGCCAGACAAGGCAACACAAAATGAGGTAGGCATTATGGGCACCGGGGGGGGGGGAGGTACGGCACACACACCAATAAAACTTGAGGTGATGCTGCCTCTCCTTTTAGCCTACCCAAATAAGAAGGCGGCTGCCAATATCTCTGAGGGTTTCAAGCATAGCTTCAGAATCCCATTTGAGGGTCCTAGGGAGGCATCGGTGTCTGGCAACTTAAAATCCGTAGCACAGCTGTCGAAGGTGCTGGCCCGAAAAATCAATAAGGATTGGGAGGTGGGCAGGATAGTGGACCCTTTCACCGGGCCTCCCATGCCCAACCTATGCATCTCTCCACTCAGGGTAGTGCCCAAGAAGACTCCGGGAGAATACTGCCTCATCCATCACCTGTCATATCCCAAAGGGGCGTCAGTCAACAATGCTTTCCTGCCTGAGGTGTGCTCGGTGAGGTATGCGTCCCTGGATCAGCTTCAATCTGTGAGTACCGATGACGTGCACAAGCTCCTTGGTAGTGTGAGGAAGACTACTTGCCCCCTCGACCCTTGCCCATCTTGGCTGGCCATCCAGAGAGGGGATGCATTGTGGAAGTTCCTTGTGAGCATCATCAATGCGTCCTTCAGGGAAGGATATATTCCATCATGTCTAAAGGAGGCGGCTGTTAAGCCTATTCTGAAAAAACCTTCTCTGGACCCCCTGGATATGAATAATTATAGGCCAGTCTCTTTATTACCATTTTTGAGCAAGGTGATAGAGAGGGCGGTTGCTCTTCAACTCCAAGCTGTCTTGGATGAAACTGATTATCTAGACCCATTTCAAACTGGCTTCAGGACAGGCTTTGGGGTTGAGACTGCCATGGTTGCCTTGACCAACGATCTGCGTCTGAGCATCGACAGGGGTAGTGTGACCCTGTTGGTGCTCCTAGACCTCTCAGCGGCTTTTGATACGATAGATCACAGCATTCTTCTGGATTGCCTGAGGGAGTTAGGCATCGGAGGCACTGCATTGCAGTGGTTCCGGTCCTTCTCTCGGGCAGGTCCCAGAGAGTGCTGCTCGGGGACAGTAGCTCCAGTAAAAGGGAGCTCACCTGTGGAGTACCACAGGGTGCTATTCTGTCCCCGGTGTTATTTAACATGTATATGAAGCTGCTGCATGAGACCATTCGGAGTTACGGAGCTGGGTGTTATCAGTACACTGATGACACTCAGATCTATTTCTCCGTATCTCGTTCGTCGGCCTCGAATTCTGACGGCATCTCTTCTCTCAATGAATGTCTTCGGGCAGTAATGGGCTGGATGAGGAAAAACAGATTGAGACTGACTCCAGACAAGACGGAGGTGCTCACGGTAGCAGCCCCGAAACCAAGAATTGAGTTGCAACCTCCAGTCCTGGACGGGGTCACACTCTCCTCCAGTGACTGTGTTCGCAGTCTGGGGGTGCTCCTTGACTCATCGCTCCTGATGACAAATCAGGTAAATGCGACAGTCAGGAGCGCTTGTTATCAGCTTCGGCTAATACGCCAGCTGCACCCTTTTCTGGAAGTAAGGGATCTTGAGACTATTGTGCATGTGCTGGTAACCTCATGTCTTGATTTCTGTAATGCACTCTACATGGGGCTACCCTTGTGCTTGGTTCAGAAATTACAGCTGATACAAAATATGGCAGCCAGGCTTGTCTCTGGAACATCTAGGAGGGACCACATTACTCTGGTTTTGAGGTCCCTCCACTGGCTGCCTATCAGCTTCCAGGCCCAGTACAAGGTGTTGGTTATCACCTTTAAAACCCTAAATGGCTTGGGTCCAAGCTATCTCAGGGACCGCTTTCTCCCTTATAATCCTCCCCGCGCTCTCCGGTCCTCTGGGAGGAATTTGTTGCAGCCACAAAGATCTAGGCTTGTGACCACCTCCCAGAGGGCTTACTCGGCTATCGCCCCCAAATTGTGGAACGACCTGCCGGATGAGATCCGCCTATTGACATTGTTAGACAGATTTAAAAAGGCTGTCAAGATGGATCTCTTCAGGCAGGCTTTTCCGGAATAGCTAATCCCGGCCTCAGGAACCCCCTTTGGAAGTTGATTCTGGAGCTCCTAACTGTTGCTGCTCGCTAGGAAGGGTTTTTAATAACAATTGTATTATAGGTTGATTTTAATTTGTATTGATTTAATAATGTTTTAAGGGGGGGAAGGGATTTTGAGTTGTTTTATATTATGTATTATTTTACTGTTGTAAGCCGCCCCGATTGTTCACAGAGGGGCGGGATATAAATAAATTTTATTATATTATTATTAGTATTATTATGAATCATGCAATACGTCTTTTACAGACATGTGGGCATGGGGCCCTCATGGCCAAGTATGACATCTAGTCAGCCTTCAGGCTGCTTCCAGTCCACCCAGAGGACCGTTGCCTCCTGGGCTTCAAATTCCAGGGCATGTGGTACTACGATACGGCGCTACCCATGGGCTGTTCCATCAGCTGTGCTGCATTTGAGGCTTTCAGCACATTCCTGGAATGGACTTTGCAGCATAGGGCTGGGTCCCCATTTGTCACACACTATCTGAATGATTTTCTAATGATGGGGCTGGCTGGGAAGCCAGAGTGTGGGTTTCTCCTTTCTTCATTCCAAGCCCTGGCGGAGGAGATTGGCATTCCCCTGGCACCAGACAAGACAGTGGGGCCGGCAACATCCTTAGTTTATTTAGGAGTACAACTGGACTCTGTCCTTGGGGTTTCGTGCCTGCCAGAGGACAAACTGGAGGCCCTGAAGGGGAAGCTGGGTGGCCTCATAGCATGGAATAATGCTACGCTCAGGGAAATGCAGTCACTACTAGGACGTCTGAACTTTGCCTGCAGGGTGGTGGCTCCGGGGAGGGCATTCTGTGTGAGGGTAGCGTGCATCACAATGGGGGTCTGCTCTCCTCATCACTTCATTTGCTTAACAAGAGAGGTGAAGAAGGACTTGCAAGTCGAGCTGCACTTCTTAGAATGCTACAACGGGGTTACAGTATGGCAGGAACGTAGGGCTTTGCAAGGAGGTCTGCAGGTGCACTCAGATGTGGCTGGCAGCCTGGGTTTGGGGGTCTATTACAATGGCCACTGGTGCTCTCAACCTTGACCCAAGGAATGCGGAGAGGCAGGGATGGTCCATGACTTAACCTTCCTGGAGTTCTTCCCCATCCTAGTGGCTGTGGTCATCTGGAGGGAGGAGTTCAAGGACAAGAAAGTATGTTTTTGGTGTGATAATCAGGCTGTGGTGTGGATCATCAACAGGCAGTCCTTAAGGTCCGAGAGGGTTATGCTGCTAGTATACAGATTTGTGCTGGTTTGCTCCAATATCAGTTTCTACACCCAGCACATTCCTGGCATGGGCAACAAGATAGTGGATTCATTATCTCGATTTCAGGACGAGAGGTTCCGTGCGCTGGCCCCGGACGCCAACCCAGCAGCGGCCCCCTTCCCAGACTACCTTTGGAACCTCGGGAGTGATGAAGGGAATGGCGGATTCATTGGCACCATCAACACAGGCCAGCTACAGGTGGGAAGCAAACCAGTTCTTGGCCTTTAGACGGAGGCACAGCTACAGGGGCTCGCGGCCAGTGACGAAACATGAGGTACTACATTACTTGGCCTCATTAAGGGGTGAGGGATTGGCTCTTAGGACCATCTCCATCCATGTGCCTGGTATCTCTTTCTTCAGCAAGGCCACAGGCTGGGGGGACCCTTGTGGTACCTTCTTGGTGAGGAAAGCGGTCAAAGGCTGGAGGAGGACCAGTACGAACGTTGCCGATTCCAGGCAGCCTATTTCATATGGGCTGCTAGCCAAGCTGGTGGGGTCATTGCCTGCAGTGTGCCACTCCAATTATGAGGCCATTCTGTTCAGCGCCGCCTACACCACTGCCTTCTTTGGGGCACTGCGAGTTGGGGAGGTGGTGTGTTCCTCCAAACATGACAGATGCAACAGGGCACTGCAACTGTGAGATGTGGCAGTAACCGAGGGCACATTAAGCCTGCACATAAGGCGCTCTAAGTGTGACCAGCGTGGAAAAGGAGCGACATTAAGGCTCCAGAGCTTGGCTGACTCTGCACCATGCCCACTGGCCAAAACGTGCAGGTTCCTAGACGTGCAAAGCGCCAGGCAGGGGCCCCTGTTCAGGCACAGGGATGGAACGCCGCTAACCAGGTTTCAGTTTGTTGACATGCTAAAAGCAGCACTGTGGTGGCGGGCTTGCCAGCCAAGGACTTTGGGAGCCACTCTTTCAGGATAGGAGTGGCAACCACGGCAGATCAAGTGGGCTTGATCATCAAGACCATCATGAGGTTGGGATGGTGACACTCCAGGGCCTTTTGCAGCGTACATCCAGTTGGAACTGGTGCTATCCGCACAGTCCACATCAGAAGGCGGACAGTAGGGCTGCCTGTTGATAACCGTGGAATGGTTGGTGGAAGGAGGATCCCATGGGGATCACCTTTTGTGGCGGATGACATGGGCCCTGATCCAGGTAAGCGGGAAAAAGGGCTTTTCGTCAAGTTCAGGTTCACGTTGGAGATTCCCGTTATTGGTTAATGACTTGTTTTTCAGGGGAGGAGAGAGTGCCGAGTGGGGCAGCTCGGCCAAGGCTCTATCCTCCAAGAGTGGGTCGATAGCAACTGTCAGTGGTCCATTGGCCAATACAGGGTTGGGCAATGAAGGGATCCGGACCCATGCGATAGTGCCAACCATTTGCAGCCATTAGCAAGTTGCCACCTTTTATTGCCAATATTCTTCATACTAATCTACACCTAATCTCTTATGTTTATCTTGTACTCAATGCATTTTGTTAAAACAGCTTGTTGTTGTATGTGTCTTCATTAATGGAGAGGGAACAAGAACATACAGTCTAGGTCCGCAAGGGGGGTTACTGACCTTCACTGCTGGGCCATTTGCAGCCCAGCCGGCAGCCCCTGACTCCCTCCAGCGCCCCCCTTGGCTGCGTGGCCTGGCATGGGGGTCTCCATTGTTGCTCCTCCTTTCTGGCATGCTCTGCTGCCAGGAGGGAGGATGCAAAACACACAACCAATCAGGGCAAGCCTCCCTCATCCTGATTGGTTGTTCTCAGGTAGGGGGAGGGGCTTCCAGCCACACCGCACCAGGGGGACAGTATATAAGCTGGCCCCCGACTCAGACTCCACAGTTGGCTCTGAGGAGCCGAAGACCCGCCCACCCTCTCAGCATGTAAGTTAGGTCGTGTATTATGCATGTATTATTTTGACGCAATTTGCTAGGCGGATGCCATGGGCCCTGATCTGGGTAAGCAGGGAAAAGGGGTCTCCGTCAAGTTCAATTTTAAGTTCACGGAGACCCCCCCTTACTGGTTAACAACTTGTTTTGCAGGGGAGGAGAAAGTGTCAAGCGGAGCAGCTCATCCAAGGCTCTCTCCTCCAAGAGTGGGTCGGTAGCAACCAACAGCGGTCCATTGGCCAACACAGGGTTGGGCAATGAAGGGATCTGGACCCATGTGATAGTGCCAACCATTTGCAGCCATTTGCAAGATGCAGCCTTTAATTGCCAATATTCTTCATACTAATCTTTACCTAATCTCTTATGTTTATCTTGTACTCAATACATTTTGTTAAGAGCTTGTTGTTGTATGTGTCTTCATTAATGGAGAGGGAACGGGAATGTACAGTCTGGGTCTCCAAGGCATTCCACCCCTCACCTAGGTTTTCTGGGTTTTCCCCTTCCAATAGTCAGCAAGTATTCTACAGCAATTAAGTGTGTTCAGTTCTCTTTGGTTACTTAATAACAACCCCCCCCAATACACACAGAGTTTAAGGGGTTTTTTTTCCCTCCTAAGATTTTATTTGTCTTCTGCACACCTCTGGGCTCCTCCTGTTTTGGATACAAATAGGTTCTACACTCAGAGAACGAGTTTGCTAATATTATATAGAATGTGTTCACTTGTTTATTAAGATATGTTATTTTTTCTGTTATTTGAATATTTATTTTATAAAGTACTGTACATCCTGCTTCATGACCCGTAGGGGGCCCTTCCCTAAATTCCTAAAAGAAGATAATCTGCGAGGGTGGCTGTAACAAACCTAGTGCGTTGGCACTTCCAGACCTGTGAGGTAGGGCAGGCTGCCAAGCTCCTGTCATCTAAATTACTCAGAGGTAGACTGTCATCACCTATATCTGTTATGTCCTGGGTTTAGAGGAAAACAGGCTGACACACTAAACTGATAAGATGGGCCTCTTGCCCCAGACAGTTTCCTATATATTTTTACCCAAGTTAGTGTGTTTCAACTTAGAAACTGAATCAACTTAAATTAGAAATTCCAAATAATCATTCCATAGCTTGGAAAGAATTGGTTTTCCAGGTAAATTCAGTGTCTTGAACAGAACTCATTAGAGGAGATGATAATGTTTGGTAAAGCAGAAGGCAGCAGGAAAAGAAGAAGTTCACATTAGAGGTGGATAGAGTCAGTCAAGGAAGTCACCGCTCTGAGTTTTCAAGCTCCTAACAGGGCTGTTAATAACAGGGTATATCTTGGAGGTGTCTCTTTCCTAGGGTTGCCATAAGTCAATGCCAACATAACAACTGGAAGAGAAATTAAGCTAGATGTTTGTTTTTTTAAAAAAATCCCACCTATACACACAGAAATGGTGTTACATTGACTACTGTCCTCTAGTACAGAAGGTAGACTTATGGACAAGCTACTGTTTCTCCTCAAATTAGCAATTTCACATTGGAGCTCTTTAAGAACTCTGAGGGAGTTATATAATAGAATCATAGAGTTGGAAGGGGCCATAGAGTCCAACCCCCTGCTCAATGCGGGATCTCCAGCTAAGGCATCCTCAGCAGGTAGCTGTCCAGCCTCTTTTTGAAGACATCCAGCAAAGGAGACCACACCACCTCTATTGTTTCCATTACTGAACTGCTCTGTCAATCAGTTCCTTTGAAGAATGCAATCATGTCACCCCCTCAGTTTTCTCTTCACCAAGCAAACATGCCTAGCTCATTCAACCTTTCCTCATATGTTTTGTTCCCCATACCTCTTATAATCCTTGTTGCCCTTCTCTTAACCTAATCCAACTTGTCTATATTCTTCTTAAAATGAGGCACCAGTACTCCAGATGAGGTCTGACCAGCACGGAATATAGTGGGACTATTACTTCCCTCGACTTGGAAACTATGCTTCCATTAATGCAGGCTAAAATAGCATTCACCTTTTTTGCTACAGCATCACACCACTAGCTCATGTTCAATTTATGATCAACAATAATCCCAAGGTTATTTTTTCATGTAGTATTTGCTGAGTATCCCCCATCCTAAACCTGTGCATTTGATTTTTGTGGCCTAAATGTAGAATTTTGCATTTGTCTCTATTGAATTTCATTTTATTAATTTCTGCCTAATTTTCTAGTTCATCTATGTCCTTTTGAATTCTGTTCCTATCTTCCAAAGTGTTAACCTCCCTTCCCAGTTTAGGGGACCTTATCAAATGCTTTGCTAAAATCCAGATAAATAACACCCACAACATTCCCACCATCTACTAAATTAGTGACCTGATTCAAAAAAATATAAGATTATTTGGCAGAATTTATTCTTGATAAACCCATGTTTGCTCCTATTGATCACTGCATTGTCATCAAGATACTTGCAGACAGACTCCTGTATAATCTGTTTAAAAATATTTTTCTTGGTATTGAAGCTAGGCTGACTGGTCTGTAGTTTCCTGGATCATCTTCTTCTTCTTCTTCTTCTTCTTCTTCTTCTTCTTCTTCTTTTTTTTTTTTTTTTTTGCCTTTTTTGAAGATGGGGACAATGTTTGCCCTTCTCTAGTCCTTTGACACCTTATCTGTTCTCCAGGATTTCTCAGAAATGATTGCAAGTGGTTCAGAGAAGTACATCAGCAAGTTCCTTCAGTACTTTGGGGTGCAGTTTGTCTGGCCTTGAAAATTTGAACTTGTTTAGGTTTAGGTGATTCCTGACTAACTTCCTATCAATCTTTATTTGCAATCCAGATCCCTTGCCAAGACCTCTGTTGCTTCATACAAGCACACAGTTCTTGTTTGCAAATTCTAGCATTACACGGTCACTTGCCCAAAAGTACTGACTATTTTGATTCCAGTGACAAAATCTTCCCTGTTGGTTAGGATCAAGTCCAGGGTTGACAATCCACTTGTACCTTCCTCTACCTTTTGAAATAAGAAATTATCTGCAAGGCACACCATAGAATCATAGAGTTGGAAAAGACCACAAAGGCCATCTAGTCCAACCCCCTGCCATGCAGGGATACACAATCAAAGCATTCCTGACAGATGGCCATCCAGCCTCTGTTTAAAAATCTCCCAAGAAGGAGACTCCATCACACTTTGAGGCAGTGTATTCCACTGCTGAACAACTCTTACTGTCAGAAAGTTCTTCCTAATATTTAGATGGAATCTCTTTTCCTGCAGTTTGAGTCCATTGCTACGTGTCCTAGTTTCTGGAGCCTCAGAAAATGAGCTAGCTCCATCTTCAGTATGACAACACTTCAAATATTTAAACATGGCTATCATGTCACCTCCTAACTTTCTCTTCTCCAGACTAAACATACCCAGCTCCCAATCAGGAATTCATTGGAAAACCTATGCTTAGCAGAATTAGTCTCCCAGCAGATATCAGGGTAATTGAAGTCCCTCACTAATTCTTGAATCTTTTGAGAGTTCCACAAATTGTTTCTGAAAAGCATCATAGAATCATAGAATTGTAGAGCTGGAAGAGACCACGAGGGCCATCCAGTCCAACCCCCTGCCACGCAGGAAATCATGATCAAAGCATCCCTGACAGATGGCCATCCAGCCATTGTTTCTAACGCATCTTCTTGGTTTGGTGGCTTGTAGTAAACTCCTACCACAACATTGTATTTATTTATTTCTCTATTTGGTTTTACCCAAATGCTTTCAATTCGGCTACTCTGAGCACTCTCATGGTTTTGGGTACAAGTGAATTTGTCTCTGACATATAATGCTACTCCCCCTCCTTTTCTGCCACATCTACTCTTTTTGAATAGGTTATATCCTTCAATTGTAATATTCCAGTCATGGAAGTCATCCCTCCAGGTTTCTGTTATGCTGACAAAGTCATATTTACCTTCGTTCATTAAGACTTCAAGCTCATCTTGTTTTTTTCCCAAACTCTCTGTGTTTGTATATAGACATTTGAAGTTCTGTTCATTCTCACCTATTAGATTACTGTCAGTTTTTCTCTGGATCCCATTTTCTCTCTCAGCATCTTCTCTAGAATTCACATCCTTGTATTTAGAGCTTGCCTGTGGATTGATGTTTGAGCTATCATCTCCGACCTCCCAATTATTTAGTTTAAAGCCCTCCTAATCAGACTTTCCATGCTACTACCAAAAACATTCTTCCCAGTCTTTGTGAGGTGCAGCCCATTTGTAGCCAGTAGTCCTCTAAGAAGTGAAGACTGTGGTCCCAGAAGCCAAACCTCTCTCTTCTATACCATCTACCTAGCCAGTCATTCACTTTTAGTATCTTCCTCTCTGTGTGTAGTGCTCTATCCTTCACTGATAGAATTGGCGAGAATACCACCTGTGCCTCAAACCTCTTCAGCTTCCTGCCCAAAGCTTCATAGTCAGAGGTGATCTGCCCAAAGATCTTGTTGGATATTCTGTTGGTCCCCACACCTGAGTTGCCATCCCCACCTGGCAATTTGTTAATTTTTTATTTTGTGAGTAAAACCTGGAATGTCATTTCAGTCCAGCCCCATCTCTCTCAGTTGACCAGACTCCCTTCCTGACAGGTTTGGTCTGGGCATTAGGCAGCATATGAGGCACCATCAACTCAAGTAACATGGGGGGGGGGCAGTGAGGACAACAGAAGCAGCAGCACTTCCTGACGTTCCCAGATGTTCCCCACTCAGGCAGGGCCTCCTTTTCCAATCCATTAGGCACTTTAGGCACAGTGTCTAGGGCCTACAAGAATTTTAGGACCTACAAAAACAGGATTAACAAAAAGATTGACAGGAATTGGGAAGGAAAACAAAATGTCAAAATAAAGATGTTTATATGTCCATCCACAAAAAAAGAGTGCCTAGGAACTGCAAAAACCTTAAATGCAGCCCTGCACTCTGGGAGGACAGAGCTACATGTGCCATAGGGCCTATCCTGCTCTTCCCTCCTCACCAACTGCCCTGTTGATTTCAAGTGTATTGAAGGCAGTCTCCCATCTCCAGTACAGACAGAAAGATTCAACTAACAATCCAATCAGGTTCTGCATATAGATTGAGGAGAGGCATCATCATGCCCTCAAGCAGCAAAAATCCTTGGGCTGGCCCTGCTTCTTGAGAGAGTTCTTTCAGGCATGGGGGAACATGCCCTGCATCTCTCACAGACTGTGGGGCAGACAAGAAGAATTCATTCAGCTTGTCTGTGGTTTCAGTTTTCTTCAACACACCTTTAACCTCCTTGAAATATGACAGTCCCACAGCTTACATAGCTAGTTTTCTGTCATGAAGCATGCCTCAGCCAGCTTGGCTGTATCACACCCACAAGGCTAATACATTTCTCCACACAGAAAGAAAACTGGCTGTATAAAAATGATAGCCTCAATTGTTAAAGGATCTCTAAGTAAGGTGGAGTTTTTTTAAGACTCATTATAATATCCACCTCTTTTTGAGAGAATGACCTCTTTTCCTCTAGCTTTGCACAGAAGCATTTTCTGGCATGAATGCACTCGCTAAATGTCTTTGGCAAGTCACCTGCAAAATATTTTCTCATGGCTCTTTCTCCTGATAAAGTCACATTCTGTGGGCTGTCGTTGCAAACTATCCCCTCTTAAATACTCCCCAGCTGTGCTCCTCAGCACAGAATCTAAATCCTTGGAGTACAGCTTTCATTACTCCTAGCCAGTATGCCCAAGGCCCATGCTGACCAGGGATGGTGGGAGTTGTAGTCAAACCCATCTGGAGGGAATCACCTATTGGTGCTTACTTCAGAGCCTGTGCCAAGTGTACATGTTTGCCAAGGACAATTTCTATTTTCTGATCTTTAGTAAATTATCATCCCAATTTTTGCTGTTTAAGATTGCACAGGAACATTTTCTGACACAAATCCTAATGGTTGAAACTAACTAGTGTGGACCCATTAAATCAACAGGATTTATATGTCTCACTATTCAACAGTTGATTTAACTATTCAACAGATCTGCTCTAGTCCTCTTTTTTAAACATGGGAGGTAAAATGTTTTTCACCCTATAGATATTTGAGGAAAGGGCTTCTTTTCGTTGCCATCTCAAGCTTTTAGGTTTGCATTCCATCTATGCTTCGGAGTTATTTGACATCAGCCTCCAAGGCAGTTTCAGCTGGCCTCACCTCAATTCAAAGAGAAACAAGAAGTTTCTCATGTAGGTGGATCCTACTATGAGATGCTCTTGGTGATGGGCAGGTACGGATTGGTTTTTACCAAATTTTATAATTTATTTATTTATTTATTTATACCCCACTCCAACAGTCCTGATTAATCCTCTGTTGTCCCACTTCTTCAGCCGCTTCTCATTTTCTCTCCTCCTCTCACTTTCTCCTTTTAATTAATTCAATTTAATTTTAAATTTAATTAATTAATTCAATTTAATTTAGGTATTTATACCCTGTTCTTCAGCCACAAAGGCTATCAGAGCGGCTTACAAATTGTTTTTTTTTAAGCAATAGCAATTCACACATCTACACCACATTAAATGGTTTCCAACATGTGTTAGCTAATTGCCCCCACAAGCTGGGTACTCATTTTACCGACCTACGAAAGGATGGAAGGCTGAGTGAACCTTGGAGCCCTCTGGAATCGAACTTGCAACACGGTGACTTGCAGTACTGGCCTTTAACCACTGTGCCACCAGGGTTAAATGGCAATGCAGCCCCATTGCCCCCAATAATCTTCACCAGAGGTCTGAGAGATCTCCTGGGAAAATGGAGTTGGGCTGCAGAGGAAATAGAGAATCTGTGAAAATCACCTCTCTCCTCAGAGAATGGGAGTCACTACTGTGTTGTGGAGGTCATAGGTGCCATAGAAAGACATATATTACACCTCCCAGCTTGTATGACTGTTCAGTGAGGCTCAGTACCATGCACGTGGGGAGAACAGTTGTGGTTTTTTAAAAAAGATTATAGTCCTCAGATAGACATTTATACAAGGGACTATAAAAATAGTTTCAGGATGGGCCTCTATGGTAAGAAAGTAAGTGGTCTCAGGATAAAAATCTTAGGGGCCGGTTCCACAACAGGAACCAGCCCCAAAAGGCTTCTAAAAAGAAAGGAGTGAATGAAAGCACGAACAAGCAAAAGCATGGTGAACTCCTTCCCTTCATGCATGCACACACAAACACACACCACAGAAGCAGGGCTTGCCTGATTCCTGATTGTTTTCCCTGCCTCCGAAGCCTTGAATAAAGGCAAGTGAATGGAAGGACAAACAAACAAAAGGACAAACATGCGATCGGCTGTTTCCCCTGCACACACACACACACACACCAGCGATCTTCCCAACCCCCAAAGCCTTCCTTTGAAACAGACAGTAAGGGCTCAGAGCAGATTTTCCAAAGTGGGCTGCAAGCAGAAGGAGGGTGAATTTCTTCTCTCCAACCCCTCAGTCTATTCGGATAAAGCAGAATGGTCACTCCAACCAATCAGGATTCAGCTCTGCTCACAGTAATTCGAAAAGGTCGATGCCAGTTTACACGATGGTTAGTTCCCATGACAAATTATGTGCATTTTCGCGAACTTAATCAAAAAAGGCTGGAAAACTAGCGAAAGCTGATACTGCGCAACTTATGGGTTTTTTGCACCCCCTCCTTCTGAAAAGGGTGCTGTTGCTTCTAAATGCGTGAGAACTATCAGGCTTCTTGTCGTATTCTTTGAGGATTTATTTTGCCGTGTAAATGACCCCTTAGTAAGAGAGAGGTAAGAGAGTAAAAGTAAGAGAGAGCTGCTTCAGTCTACAGAGAGAGAATCTATTCTAGTTCTAACTAACATCTGTCAATAAATATGAAAAACAAAACAATGACCCACAGCAAGGAAATGCTCAATATACATTCAAATACCCAAGAATGGGGGCATCAGGGATTGCAGTAACCACAGGGCCATTGCTTTAATTTCCCATGCAAGCAAAGTGATGCTCGAAATTGTACAACAAATGTTTTTACCATATATGGAGCATGAAATGCCAGGTGTCCAAGCTGGGTTCAGGAAAGGAAAAGGTACTATGGATCTTATTGCAAACATACATTAGGTAACAAGTGCACTAAAGAATTTCAAAAGAAAATCAACCTCTGCTTTATAGATTATAGCAAACCCTTTGATTGTAGAGATCGATGGTTCTGCAGATGTTTTTAACTTCAGCTCCCAGAATTCTTGACTGTTGGCCAAGCTGGCTGGGGCTGTTGGGAGGTGAAGTTCAAACCACCTGGAAGACCAAAATTTGGGGGAAATTCTCTGGTATAGATCATGAAAAACTATGGAATGCTCTTGAAGAAATGGATGTGCCACAACATTTGGTTGTCCTGATGCGTAGCCTGTATTCAGAACAAGGAGCTACTGTTAGGACAGAATAGAGAGAAACAAAATGGTTTCCAATTGCAGGGGGTTAGTCAGACAAGGCCTGTATGCTAAACGCAGCATACATAAAGCAGGATTAAACTTAGAGGAAGGAGGCATGAAAACTGGAGGAAGGAACTTCAACAATTTAAGATATGCAGATGACACTGTACTACTAGCAGAAAATAGCAAAGACTTGGAAGGATTACTGAAAAAAGTCAAGGAAGAAGTGAAAAGGCAGGTTTACAGTTTATTTTTATTTATTTATTTTATTTAGGTATTTATACCCTGCTCTTCAGCCACAAAGGCTATCAGAGAGGCTTATAAATTGTTAAGCAACAGCAATTTACACATCTACACTGCATTAGGCAGTTTCCAATGTATTAGCTAATTGCCCCCACAAACCGGGTACTAATTTTACCGACCTACAAAAGGATGGAAGGCTGAGTGAACCTTGGAGCCCGCTGGAATCGAACTTGCAACATGGTGACTTTGTAGTACTGGCATTAAACCACTGTGCCACCAGGGCTCCCTGGTGGCACAGTGAACATTAAGTTGAACATTAAGAAAACAAAAATAATTAGCATGGGTGATTTACATAATTTTAAAGTAAACAATGAAGATCTGGCTTGACAACAGTACACGTGAAAGGGATCTAGGAGTCTATGGCTGCCAAGACAGTATGGAAATAATGCAGTTTGACACCACTTTAATTATCATGGCTCCATCGTATGGAATCCTGGGATTTGTAGTTTGTTGTGGCACCAGAGATCTCTGCCAGAGAAGGCTAAATATCTCACAAAACTAGAGATCCCAGAATTCGATAGCATTGAGCCATGGCAGTTAAGGCAATGCCAAACTGGATTATTTCTGCAGTACAGAAGCAGCCTTAGTAGACCACAAGCTGAACATGAGTCATTTTGTATTCCTGCGTGGCCCAGGATTGGACTGGATGGCCCTTATGCTCTCTTCCAATTCTATGATTCTGTGATTCTAAGACACTGGAATAGTTCCATACCTTAGCTCATTCATTAATCAGAATGGAGGCTGCAGTCAAAAAATCGGAAGAAGACCAGGACTTGGAAGGGCAGCTACCAAGGAACTAGACAAGATCCTCAAGTGTCAAGATATATCATTGAATACTAAAGTCAGGATCATCCATGGCATTGTATTTCCCATTTCTGTGTGAAAGCTGGACAATGATGAAAGCTGATAGGAAGAAAATCAACTCATATTAAATGTGGTGCTGGAGAAGAGTTCTACGGATACCGTGGGCTGCTACAAAGACAAATAAATGGATCCTAGTGCAAATCAAGCCTGAACTCTCCCTAGAAGCCAAGATGACTAAACCGAGACTGTCATACTTTGGACCATGAGAAGACATGACTCACTAGAAAAGACAATAATGCTTGGTAAACTAGAAGGCAGTTGGAAAAGATGTAGACCACATTCCAGATGGATGGACTCAATCAAGGAAGCCATGGCTTTGAGTCTGTAAGTCCTGAGCAGGACTGTTGATGATAGGGAGACTTGGAGGTCTCTCATTCATGAGATCACTATAAGTTGAAGTTGAAAATTCTCTCATTGTTCGAGGCTCTCCTAACTCTGGCATACAGGCAAGGTGTTAGGCAAGCTGCTATATGAGTCCTGGGCAGCAACCCCCTCCCAACTCAGGTCCAAAGAAGAATTCTGTACCTTCTGCATCACCTGTACTATCTTACAACTTCTTTCTTCAAGGCCTCTCCCTTGGAGCCCATCAGTTGTCTTTATTGCCCTCTTGACCCCCACCCCTCCACAATAGGCTTTAACCAAGTCCAAAAGCTGGCTGTCATTTATTCCTGAGGCCAAGGAGCTAGGAGCAGACAAGTCAGTGCCTCCTCCAGTAAATCCTACCTTTCCACATGCTGGCACAAAGGCCAGGCTCCAAGTTCTGGGAAAGAACTGCAGTGTGACTACTGTTTTAGCAAAAGTACAATCCTACTTACATCTGTTCAGAAATAAGCCTCATAAGTTCCATGCAACTTATTCCCAAATAACTGCATATAGGACTGCAGCCTCACACACAATAATTTTCCAGTTTACTCAGTAGTAAGCCCTTCAGCATTCATTGGGGCTTATTCCCAACAAGTGCGCATGGGATTGTAGGCTACATGGTCAATAAGTGCCCTTTGAGGGAGAAAGCCCTATACACACATATGTCCCATGGACAGTGGAACACACTCCAACAGTCCTGATTAATCCTCTGTTGTCCCACTTCTTCAGCCGCTTCTCATTTTCTCTCCTCCTCTCACTTTCTCCTTTTAATTAATTCAATTTAATTTTAAATTTAATTAATTAATTCAATTTAATGTAGGTATTTATACCCTGTTCTTCAGCCACAAAGGCTATCAGGGTGGCTTACAATTTGTTTTAAGCAATAGCAATTTACACATCTACACCACATTAAGCAGTTTCCAATGTGTGCTAGCTAATTGCCCCCACAAGCTGGATACTCATTTTATCAACCTACAAAAGGATGGAAGGGAGTGAAGCCCTCTGGAATCAAACTTGCAATATGGTGACTTGCAGTACTGGCATTTAACCACTGTGCCACCAGGGTTCCCTTGACCACAGCTTACCACAGTTGCGGCAAACTGTTAAAATAGTTTGCACTCAATTAATTTAGCAGGAAGGGAGGAGAGGAGAGGAAGGGACAAAATCTTACCCAGTCTGAGTAGGCCCAGGCAAAAGCAAGCTGCTGCAGCCTCTCCTAGCTTGTGAGTTCTTCCTCATTAATCACTTTTATCTCTTGTTGCCTGGACACATCCTTTTGAGTTCACACTGATGTTGCTTGGCCACACATGTCTCTGTTTTCATCTGTGAAATATTGGAGGGTATGTAGTGCAATCAAGTGCAGGCTTGTGCTGAAAGTTGCTTAATAGCACATTGCAAATCCAAAGTTTTACAAAGCAAGAGAAATAAACAATGGGTATGTCACTGATTTTTTTTTATTTATGTATTTAAAAAAAAAAAAGCACACCAACCCAGGCAAGATGAAAGAGGGAAAAATCCAGGGATGTCAATGCAAATTCCGGTATAGTTTCATTTAAAACTTATGTGAACAAAATCCCCCCAGGATTGTTGCCAAGAAAAATAAAGCCCAGCCAAACATCAGAAAAGCAGATTGAAACAAACACAGGAAACAAAGAGCAAATGGAATAATAAGATCCCTCCAACAGAAAGAAGCACTGGCAATTGTCAGAGGTAAATGGGCATCAAAAATCTTATGGCAAATACATAATGCAGGGAAGCCGCTGGGGGAAATGAAATGATAAACAATGGTGCTTTGAGCAGAAAGCAACACTGATGTGACCATGAATAAAATCTTCTTAAGAAGTAAAGATACAAAGCACCGAGAACAATCAGGTCATGGAAGAAGGAAAAGAAGCCTATAAAGTGGCAGTTTAGCCGCTGCTCCTGAAGATGTTTGCTCTGGGCACAGAAGAACTGGACAATCAGTTTCTAGTTGCCAATACCCACCTCCTTTGGGGGGGGAGGTACTAGAGAGTGGTGGTGGCCCAACATCAGGCAATCTTGGGAAAAACTCACATTTGGGATCCTGTGCACTGTTTTGGTGACCAAACCTGAAAAAAAGATATTGCACTGCTAGAAAAGGTGCAGAAAAGGGCAACCACAATGATCAGAGAGCTGGATCAACTCTCCTGTGAGGAGAAGTTACAACATTTGGGGTTGTTTAGCTTGGGAAAAAAGGTGAGTGACGTGTGGGGGGCAGAGTGATAAAATTATGCATGAGCTAGGCAAGGTAGATAAGGAAACACTTTTTTCCCACTCTCCTTACTAGAACCCAGAATCATCCACTGGAACTGAATGGTGGGAGATTCAGGAGAGATGGTGTCATAATTCACCTTCTGGATGATTCAGTACAGCAGGAGGAGGAGGCAAATGGCCAAGAATCTGTAGCTCTTGATAACTGGGGTCTCTTTGAGTCTGGGGAGTTAAAGGCTGAGTTAGAGGGAGGCCTGGCTCCCCAGCAGGAGATGGCAAACATGGAAGACATCCTCCTCCTTTGCTAAATGCAGAAGAAAGAGATACCAAGGCTATTAAGTACAAGAGGCTGGACCAGGTTAGTCCAGTGGGCCAGAGATTTCCTTTCCCTGGCATACAGGCAGCCACTTCATTTCCTGTGGACTCCAGGAACTTCTACAAGGCTGAATTCTCATCTAAGACAGTTCAGGGGCAATCCTCTAGCCCCTAGACATGTCTAAGGGACCATACACATCTACATTTCCTAATTCTCTTAAATTTAGATCATTCTTCTGGGCTTTTTGCTCAACCTTTGGAAGCATACCACTTTTATATAGGTGGGAATAATCCCCCCCTCACTCTGACTTTAAGCACTGGTCCTGATGGTCCTGATATGTCCAGTACAGCTCAACAAGGCCTGGCTGGCTGACTGCATCTCTGTGACCAAGAACGCCTCAAACACAGGGTGGGGTTAAGTGTCTTACTCTGACTTCCTCTTGTCAGTGGCAGACTACTACTTCCAAAGCTAAGCTGATGGCCTGGAACAAGCTCAGTCGTTACACACACACACACACTACCTTCCTTAACCCTATTGCCAGGGCCATCTCTAACATTAGGCCGAGTGAAGCAAATGCCTCTGATGGCAAATGCTGGGGAGTGTAGAGCTGTGGCAAGGTGCTTTGCACTTCCAAAGCTATCCTGTTGGCTTCAGGTGCAGTGGCGGAGTACAATTCAGCTGCCAGAGCAGCCCAGTTCTCAGGAAGGGAGTCGCAAACATGTCCTTTACCTCAGGTGGCAAAATGCCTTGTCCCAGTCCCGTCTATTGCCATTCTTTTGTTCTGCTGCCTAATTGATTCCTTCTGCTGACTCTATTCTTAGAGGCCTGCTGGGAGCATCTCAAATCCAGATGAGGTTCATGCATCTTTCAAAGACTGGTACCGGGCTGCTGCAAAGGAGGGGGCCAGTTACAGCTTCAAGAGGCAGAAAGCATTAAGACCTAAGTCCAAACCCTTCTCTCTCTCTCTCTCTCTCTCTCTCTCTCTCTCTCTCTCTCTCACACACACACACACACACACACACACACACACATATGCAAATTAAAGAGTGGTTGAAGCATCAAACCTTAGATGTTGTGTGTCGCATCTCATTCATGATTAAAAGCAATCTTTATCTTGCTGTTTGTTCCTATGGGGATGAGAACTGGATGTCTCTCTTATGTCTGTCAGCATTACAAAAGGGGGAAAATAAAATAGCTAATGGAGCCTGATTTAAAAGTCACAGGGAAAACAGTGTACCACAGCTCTGCAGGCAGCCACTCAAGTGTGGCTAGCTGCATATGCATCAGAACATCTGTCCCAATACAAAATGGAAAGGGTGGAAGGGGAGGAGTGGTTGGAGATAAAAAGGATTGATGGAGGACAGGAGTTTTGTCTTGTTTGCATGGCTGAGCTATGACTGCTAGAGAGCTGGCTGAGAGAGTTCTGAACATGGAATGATGACAGAAGTAGCCTGACCAGCCTTTTATATTGAAACATGGAGGTATAGTTGATGGGTGGCCCTCCAGATGTGGCCCTCCAGATGTGGTTGGATTGCAACTGCTATCAGCCACAGCCAGTATGCCTGTCAGGGTCAGTCCCCAATGGTGCTTAATCCTGCCATTTTCAGTTATTTTTCTGCAACCTTGATACTCATTGTGTTTTGCTTTTTGTACTTGCTAAAAAGTTTTCTTTGCCAACTGTGGAGGGAGGTGGTAACAGTTAAAGATAAGAATGCAGCTCCATTCTTCAGCCTGGGAAAAGAGGCTGGGCAGTGTAAGGGAATGTCATGTCAGGGGATGATAATTAGCCAATGGTATTAGAGCCCGTCAGATTTTACAGATTGTAATATGCTTTTATTACAGTGTGTAGTCCTTCAGTTTTAATTTTCAGCAACAACATTATATGGTGTACTTCTTAGATTTCTGTGCCAATAAAGTTTTCTGATCACTCTGAAACTGTTGCTCACTGCGTCTGGGAATGCAAGTACATGACAATGGCCAATAGTGGGAGATGTGAGGAACTGTAGACCAACACCCTCTCAGATGATCACATGGAGGTTCTCATTGCATTTACCATTTGGAGATCAAGAAATATGCATGACATCCTATCTGTCTTCCATCCTTGTGAATTTTTTAGTGCAATAGAGCTGACAATAGTTTTCTTTGTGGTTGTGTTTTGTTGTTATTGTTGTTCTTAAGTGCCTTCAAGTCAAGCCCAACTTACAGTCACCCTTCTCTTAGAGCTTTCTTGGCAGGAGGATGCAAGAGGGTGTTTGCCATTGCCTTCCTCTGATGCTGAGAGACTTGCCCAAGGCCACCCAGTGGGTTTCCATGGCTGAGGAGGGATATGAACCCTGGTCTCCCAGAATCCTAGTCTAACACTCAAACCGCTATACCATGCTGGCTCTTTCAGTTCTGTTTCACCCATGTTGAAATGAGGCTGAAATATATAACTGGTCCATGTGTAATGCCTAACAAAGTCTTGGGCTATCAAAGATTGTATACAATGAACAAATGAACAAGAGTAAGCTGAACACAAAATGCATATATTCAGGAACATTCCACATAAACTACCTATGTATTTGCATAGAAAAAGAAAGGTGAATATTGTGCTTTAAAAAAAAAAAGGCAGACTGATGCAGAAGTGGGGGAAAGACTTTGGATTAACAATATACAGAACTGACACCAACTAGATATAAAATGATCCCCATACAAAAGGACCTCTGAACCCCAATGTGTTAGGCTGAAACACAAGTTCATACAATGTGGCTGAATATGGTATGCGTATAAACCACTTATAAGAAAGGGCACTTGAGAGCCTGTACCACAGAGCCTTTAATGAAATCGTTCTTAAACTCTAGATTCAATTAGTCTGATATGTTAACACTGTTTAAATGTTGAACTAGCAGACAACCATGTTTTGCACTTACAGAACGTAAGCCATTGTCTGTCTTGCTGGTTAGAACAGGACAAAGAAGTCCTAGAACAGAGTATTAACAGAGAGCATTGTAGGACAAACACCATCTCCACTCACGAGGTCACTATTGATTAATACCTAAGGTAAGTGAAGCATAAAGTAAAGGCAAAACTTTGAATAACCTTACTTGTTCAAGGTTGCAAACTGGATGTTGGAGAATCTGCTAAGTTGGCAGTGTGCACATTTACTTTGGAGTAAACTCCACACAACAAACCAGGGTCTTTGCTATATAGGGGAAGGGAATACCAACACATTTGGAAAGGCAGGTGTTTGCAACGATGCAAACTGCCTACATAGCCAAAAGACCCCCAAAAAAACTCTGCATGACCCCCTAGACAGTTGGCGGCCACGAGTGATTTACTCACAATTTTAAATCTGCTGCTGCCAATTTTTTTTTTAAAAAAACACAGTTTCCCAGGGTGCACACAAGCAACAAGTCGTATTTAGAAAGGCAGAAAGAATTTTAAAAAGAGTATAAAAGCACCATTTCATTGACTTATCGGACCCTCGCTTAGCCAAAAATCCAACATGGTGGCCACAGCTGCTTTCCCTCTGTGCTAGCCCCACCCTATCCTCCTCCAGCAAATCAGATTGCACTGCCTGTTCGTATTTGTGCAAATGTGAGTGTTCAAACAATCTCATATTCGCATGTCATACAGAGCTTTTTAAAAAATCCATATGAAGCCCCGGATGCGGCGCACACAGACTTTGCTGTGACTTTGGCTGCCCCCCTTCTGAATGACACGTATTTGTGTGAACGGCTCTTGAATGGACCACCGTACGTTTGCATGCCGTTGGTATTATTTTGACCATATAGACAGGACCCAGGAGTTATTTCTGAATAACCAGGCATAGATTTAAGCTGCTTGTCAATTTTGTGTAGTGAGCACTCATAAAGCAATCTTCACAAGTCATTGCAAAATCTATATCTATATGGCTCTTAGGTATGTTGCCATTTCCAGTGTGCTGATTGGCTGCTTAGGAAACTGACCAACCAACCAGGGGGGCATGGGGAGGGTGTCGAGAGAAGCGGTGGCATGGGGGGGGCAAGGGGTGAGGTACCATGGGGGAGAGTGGTGAGAGGCACAGGGAGCGGGGGCACGGGAAGGGCAGTGAGGGGCATGGTGGCACAGGGGGCGGTGGAGGGCAAGGGGTGAGGTGCCGCAGGGGGTGGTAGGGGTTGGGAGGGAGGCTGCAGGGGGCATGGGGAGGGTGGGGAGGGACGCAGAGGGCAGCAGTGGGGGGCATGGGGAGGGTGGCAAGGGGCATGGGGGCAGCGCAGTGGTGCAGGGGGGTGGCACGGGGGAGCAGCGTCTGTACCATCAGGCATGTATGTGTAGCACGTGTGGGGGAGACAGTATATGCTACACCAGGTATATCTTATTCCTTCTTCTTTGGGTGGGGGGTATTTTTAATGAAAGTTTTAGAGTACATTAGAAATTACAGAAATTAAGAAAAATAAAAGAAGAAAAGGAGAAGAGAAAAAAGAAGAAGAAAGTGACGTCCAGTCTTCTTTTTGGCAGTTATTCATGCATATAATTATTTATATCTCACTCTCGAAGAAATTACGGTATATTTTTTTTTCTTTCAATGGCTTATTCTTTCTAATCATCAAAACCAAAGGTTACTAAATCTGTTTTTTTCCCTTCAAAAAGTCTATAAAAGATTTCCAGTCTTTGAGAAATGTCAATAACAACCTATCAATTCCAATAGCCATTCCTCCATGGTAGCTAATGTTAAATATTTCCATCTTATAAACTCCAACCCCTTAAGTCACATATTTTCCTTAACCTGTTCTTCCATTTCAAATTTCAACAGAAGTTTATACATTTTAGCAATTACCTGTTCATCATCTGTACACAATTACATCTCCAAATCCAAGCCCATAAGTCTTTTTTATCCATTTATTTTATTTTATTTAGTTATTTATACCCCGCTCTTCAGCCACAAGGCTATCAGAGCAGCTTACAAATTGTTTTTTAAGCAATAGCTATTTACACATCTAACTGGATTAAACAGCTTCCAATGTGTTTTACCTAATTGCCCCCACAAGCTGGGTACTCATTTTACCGACCTACAAAAGGATGGAAGGCTGAGTGAACCTTGGAGCCCGCTGGAATCGAACTTGCAACTTGCAATGTGGTGACTTGCAGTTCTAATAACTAAAAGTAAGAAAACTATATCCCTCTATTACTAACTACTCTCTTGATTTAATTTTATATTCCCCTTGACAAATCTCCAAGAAGTCTTAATACTGTAACCATCTTTCTTTAAGATCCAAACCAAACAGCAGACTTCAGATAAGCCCAGTTCTCTTTTTTTCCTTTACATCTTATAGTACTTCGTATTTAACTCACTTTTTGTTTGCCTTGTCATAAAAACTTAAACATATATTTTTGCCATTTGCTCAGCTGATACATCAGTTGTCAAAACAGCTATTATCTGAAACAAAAACATTGTTCTAAGCAAGACTTCATTTTTGTTGTTGAAATCCTCCCCAATAGTAACAAATTTAGTTTGAACCATCTTAGCATATTCTTCTTTAAATATTTAACTTTCTTCTCAATTTTAAAACCAGTTTGGTGCATCAACTCAACTTGATCTTTTATATCCATATTGTCTTCATCTCCAATTTTTTGTCTAATGCCATCTCTTTTACTCTCCAAAATCTCCACTCCATTGTCAACTTGTTCACACCTCTAATCAGCTGCCCTACCATTTCTCCAATTTAACTTCCTTTTTTACATCTTCCTTCAACTCCTCCTTTACCTTTACCAAATCTTCAATTTTTACTATATCATTTCTCATAAGCCTAATTTATTCAAACAATTTCTGTATAATTTCTGATTCAGTCACTTTTGTCATTTTTCTGGGGGGTGTCATATTCAGTAAATCCAAAGTAAAAATCGAGCAATTACAGGGTTAAAAATAAAAAGCAAGCCTCTAGTTTTTTAAGCTTAACAATTTAGTCCCAATACAGTCTCCATAGCTTCCATAGCACTATCTAGCCATTCCCAGTCTGACGTTCTTTTAAACAATCCACTTTCCCATGGAAGTCTGCTCTCTTAGCCTAATTAATTTCAATATTCACAAAGCGCATTCATGAAAAAGAAAAAAAGGGCTTCCATCTTTCTTTTTAAATTACTGTCCTCTTTATCCATTTGTAACTTTGTGGAGTCACACTCTTGCCAAGCCTTTTGTTTTAAAACCAAAATCTTGTGAATAGTCTCTATTTTATCACTTCTTGTTTACAAAAAGAAGGCAACTCAATGAGGCTTTGATCTCACTGCCTTTCAGAATATCTCTCTTCAATTGTAAATTAGGTAATTAAAATGTAATTAAGAAAGTGGGGTTTTTCACTGGTCCAGTGTCCATTAAAGGTTCACTTGGTTGGTTTGATCCTGATATTAATCCCAAAGCCTCCCCCATGAATCAACTCATTTTCTAACCATTTAAGTTCCCTCCTCTCCTAGTGAGGAACAGTGTTTTGGAGCATGCGTAGGTGATCTCACACTTTCTCCTTGTCCAGAGAGAGTTTTCACTGGCTGGACCTTGCCTCTTAGCTGGCTATTTTACTACCTAAGCTTTCTCTGCTGTGGAGCTCACGCAGGGGCTTCAATCCACCATCAGTCCTCACCTGGAAGTTAAATCTTATTCCTTCTAGAAAGGAAATGGATATAGGTATCTCACCTGCATGCACAGCTGTGGCCTATTTTTAAAGATTTTTTTCCTTGTGGATTTTTCCTTGTTGTTGCCTGCATTTCAAGGTGATGTTTTGAGCTCTGATACCCAACAGTAGGAATAAATGCCAGGTAGAACCAACCATTTCTGGGAGGGTAGAGAAACAAATAGTAAGACAGTATATGCTAAATATCAGACTTGGTGACTGGCAGTTCCCAGGGCAGTGGGGTGGGCAATCTGATCTGCTTTTCAATCTGAACATTGAAAGTGCTGTCCAAGGTTCTGAAACAACTGGGGGAATAGAGTTCAGCGCCTAGGAGAGCTACTATTCAGACTAAAACCCAGAACAGATTCACTACCCCATTGCTATGGAAACAACCAGCCATCACAGCTTAGATTTCAAAACATTTGTGGTGAATGACAGTAAGTGGTGCATTCTATTACTACCATACTATGTATTTCAGCTACAACCAGAGATATGTCTTATAGAACACTGCTGTGATCTAACAAAAGGATGACATTAGGTACTGATGATTTTCATTTGAAGAGAGTCTCTAAAACCCGCAGTTCTCCTTTTCATGTTGTCATCTAGGGTCATAGTGGAAAGTTCATTTTTTTTTCTCATTATGCCTTTACATCTGAGGAGGCCAGTGGGATGTGGTCTACCAAATGGAAGTGTTCTCTTTGTCTTCCACATGTTGCACATTGCCTTTGTACAATTAGATACATTTAGCAAATTAAAGAAAGTAGAAAGTGAATTAATAATTAAATCCTGCAAGTTCCATTTAGACTCTCACAGCAGTCCACTTGAATAAGCGATTTATTTTTGAGGAAACCGTGCTTCATCACAATGATGGAGAACGGGTGTGAACAAGAATATGTTCTTTTGTTTAGCCTCCCAATGACCATGTCACTAGGCAACCTTTGATAAGGTTTTCTAGCGACTTCCTTCTTGAGCCTATCAAAAGCAGCTATTAGCTTGCTGTGATTTCTAGCAGAACAGCATGCTTTATGAAATTGGTAGGTTTTTCTGCAATAAATTGAATGTTTTAACCCAAATGTTTCCCATGGCTTTGACTTGAGGGGAGTTGATGTCATGGAGCCTGGGCACCCAGAGTAACGACAGGGAACGAAGTTTGGAGGATTATCAGAGCTGTGAAAATGCACTGGGTAGGCGACCGACCAACAGAGACCAGATTGACACTGCTGGGGAAAAGCTGAACCCAGACAACACTGTCATGCTGACCCAAAGCAGTGCAGTTACATGACAAATCATAATAGGGAGCTTGCCAAGGAAATGACATCAAGGCAAAGGTGTGTATTATGACTTTGAGAAACCAAAATATGAAGTACAAAGCCTTGGTCATTCACCACCACACCACACCACACCCCATTCTTTTACAACTAACTAGCTGAGCAAACAAAGCAGAAACAGGATTAAACTAGAAATAAATGGACACAACTTGCCAAACATTCAGATTGCTTCATACATGGTCAGATGACAGGATGTCACAACAAGGTTTCCCTGACCTGAAATAAATTAAAACAAGAACAAAATCACATCAGAGATCCTTCAAGAGAAAAAAAGTACTTGGAAAATCATTGCTAATCACACTTAGAGCAGGCTTCTATTTGCTTGTGTTTAAGGGAGAGAACACTATATATATATATATATATATATATATATATATATGAGAGAGAGAGATGACTTGGGGATGTACAATAGGCCTGGGTAGGTTTCCTCTCCCAGTGTGCTCATTGGATGCTCAGAAACAACAACACCCATATGCAAATTCCCTCTCCACCTCATAATCCACTCCTGCCACTAATCTGCATCTACACCTCCAGTCTCACAAGGACCTCTCCCTGCTTTCACTCCCTCAGCCACTCACCAGTCATGGGCTGCGACGGGACCCAGACAGTCAACTGGTGGCAACAGTGGTGGCAGGCCACCGCTGCTGCTGCTGCAACAGGACCCAGGCAGTCAACTGGTGGCAGTGGCAGCCACAGCAGCAGCAGGGCAACAGAGCAAGTCATCCTCAGTGATTCCGGGAGAACAGCATATGGTACACTGGGTCCAGCTAGTATGAGTATGTCATTCATATATTCCAAGAGATTGCACATGTACTTAGGCATTTTGTACATCTCCAGCTAAACTTCTTATTGTTTTGTACTGGATTGTTTGGGCATTCCTACAGCTGAAATTAGGCTTGAATTGAGCTATTTTGGGTTGACCCCAGATTATTGTGTGCCTTACCCATTCATTAAAAGTGTGAAACAAAAGAGCAGTGGGGCAATGATGCGTTAGATCTCAGTTTTGCATCAGATTGTTGCAATTTGTGGGGAGGCAGTATTGCCATCATGGTATGAGGGGCATGGGTTCTGAGCGGATCCTGGTGAAAAGGTTAGAGACCCCTGCAAAGAGAATGATGATTCTGAGAGATCATGGAGGAAAGATATCCTCTGAAAGGAGTCTCAGAAGAATGCTTTGCAAAAGAGACTGTGGAGCAACCTGCTTTGAGTTGTTGTTTTTAAAAGCAGTCTGGAAAAATATATATGTACAGTGAAACAACATTAACAGCTGGACAAGAAAATGTATAGGACTAAATTACAGATAATAAATGCATTATTAATGTGAATGTTATAAAGCAATAGCTACATTTTACACAAGGAAAATGGACCGTGTATGTATGTTTGTTTAAACCATCAAAGGGCCTGTGGTTGTTGTGAAATCTGAATTATTGTTATAAGATTTTGTCTTGCCTGAGGTGAAGGACAAGAGGGCGTCTCTCCCAGGCCAGTAAAAGGCTGATCAAACTGGAGGTTAACTTATATTTCAGCATCACTTAATGAGACAGCCCATGGAGATTGGTGCCTTAGGGTATCAGTGGGACAGTTTATCCTTTGTAGGTGCTATCCATGGTGCTGAAACTGCTTGGGGTAGGGTTTAGCACCTTGGATCACTCCTTTAAATTTGGAGCTAAAACTTGGGAGCCACCAGCCACCACTAGAGAGAGCATCTTCCAGCTCACCTGAGGCCAACAGGCTAGCCTAGCAGTTGGAGGGTAGGTTGCATAGTACAGACATTCTCTGTACAACTTGCTGCCACCAGGAGCACCTGCTTCATTCAACCTAATGGTAGGGCCATCCTGTACTAGATGCAAATCCAATATTTAATCTTTTGGACCAGTTTGATTCTTCTTGAAGCCTCAAATTCCAGTACATAATAACCACAGATAATTTTTTAAAAGCAAGAGGTGATTGCTAGCTGAAAGTGAATATGAATAAAGCCTGTTGCTTTACAAATTTCTCCCTTTTAAAAAAATTGTGTTCTATCATTCTACTGTAGTTAGCTAACTATCAGGCAGGGACTTCCAAACCACATGGCACACTTAAAAACAAGGGTAGCCTGGGCACAGCCATATAATCGAATGGGTACAGAAGACAAAAAGAAAGATTAATAGCAGCACTCCCCTCCAGCCAGACACACATAATAGGGCATGGCTCTTGCAACAGCCTACTGAAGAAAGATGGAAAGCCATAGCTCCCCCAGCAACTGTAACTTGGCCTTCTTGCAAACATACATGCTATGTATTTTGATGCAAAGTCCTAGCATTGTGCAAGCATTGTGTGACTGGGGGTGGGTCTGGTAGAACCATTTGGCTCTCCCAGACTTCCTCCTAAGCTTCAGATATCCACATTGCCAAAGTCATATGATGCATAGACATATATTACACAAAGATGAATGGGCTGAACATTTGTGCATAGTCACACATGTGCCAAAGAACTGACATAGTTATGTATATATGTGCACATGTAATTATCAACATCCTTGGATCTTGATTTAGGTGGCTGGGATTTATTTGTTTATTCTTTCAATTAAATTTAGAGTCTGTTTTTTGTTGGGTTTTTATGGCCAATAATGGCATTCAAGGCAGGTATAGTTGTAAACCTACATGAAACAAAGATGATGAAAGCAGTTTAAAACACAACTAAAACAAAAAAAACAAAAACCACACCAGTAAAGAGAAGCAACAGCACCCTAATAGACTGAGCCCCATCAACAACAATAATTTAAAGGCCAAAAGTCTGTCTGGATAAGAAAATGCCTACTGGAGGAAGGACAACAAAGAGGGGCCACTTGCAAGTGAAGATGGATGGACCCAGCCTAGCCTCCCTAGTAAGGGAATTCCAGAGCCTGGGAGCCATAACTGAGAAGGCCTTGTCTTCTGTCTCTATCAAACATGCCTCCATGGGAACAAGAAGCTCTTAAAACCTACGGAAGTTCATATAGTGCAGTCAGAGCTAGCAAAATTTCAGGGAACTATAATTCAAAATGATAACTTTTCTGGGTTGAATTACAGTCTTTCAAAGGGGCTGGTCCTTTCAAAATAGCTATTGGGGTGGGGGCTAGATATCTAAGGTGAGGGTTAGCAGCTGGAGAAACATGCACACCCTCAGGCCAAACCAAGGTGTATCAGCAGGCTCAGCAGCATGAAATCTAAAGAGATCACCAGTACCTGGAAGTACTTACAGGAAACAGAAAGTGGTTCCACTGGGATTGGGGTTTGGGGTGTGAGTGCAGGGCCACACAGGTGTCACACCCCCCCCAACAAACACTAGAGGAGACACCAACAGCTGATAACAGGAGGCGGAATTAGCAGAAAGTGGGCACCATATCATCACCTAGCCAGGAATGAGAACTGAGTAACCCAGCTGTCAGAGAAGGGGATAATGGAGGAAGGAAGCAGCTGGCAAGCATAGGACAGAATATTTCCCCTTAGACACCTTGTTCTGAGTTCTCCCAAGCCTGGCAGAGCTACTGGAAGCAGGGATAGGTATAGGCCAGCACCCTTGCCAGAAAGAAATAATTGACACACGGAGACCCTAGGTTTCTTGCCCAGTGAGGGCAACCCTGTGGTACTTGCCTTAGTGGACATGGCTTATAGTGGCATGTGCCATTCAGTCACCATGGCAAGCCTGCTCAGCATTCTCACCTTGTTCCATCACTGATTCAGCCATCACTCGTTTGTCTACAACAGCCTTCTCCAATGTCGTTCCTTCCAGATTTTTTGGACTACAATCCCATTAACCTCAGCGAGCATAGCCAATGTTCAAGGATGATGAGATTTGTTGTAGGACAAGACATCTGGATGGCATGAGATTAGTAGGAGGGGGTTCTACAAGAAGCCTCAGTGAAGGAAGGCTGCAGACCTGAGTTGTGAATGTGGCAGTTGTGTGGCAGAGAGAGGAGAAGGCATAGACATGCTTCTTTCTCTTCTGCTTGCTCTGTCAATAAACTAAAAACTGACTGTCATTTAGGAGCCATCTCTACCAATTGGCTAAGATGCTGTGATGTAACAGAATCCTCATGAATTCCATTATGCATTCCCCCATTTCCCTGACCAGGGAGATGCTCCAGGAACTGCATTGACAATGTTAGTTTCCTTTGAATAAGAGAGCTCCAGAGATTCACGGTGGCTTAGTAATTTTTGTTTTATTTGCAATTATACAGGCAGGGTCTCTTGGAAGTAAATAAGGCCTCCTAGGGTTCTTCCAGACAAGGCTTTTATTGTACAATCGCCTTGCCTCATTTATAGAAGTTTAAAGGGGGGTCCAGAAGTCATTAGCATTGCATTCCATTTGTAATCCTCCCATGCTTTCGTTCTGCTTCTTCTGTCATTTTTCTTACCCCAGAAAATCCATTAAGAAAGAAAAGACAGAGTAGCTGCACAATGTCTTTTGACTGGTAGTGCTAGGGGCCCTCCCTCAGGAAGCACCCCTGAAGACTTGGGCCAGGAGCAGATTTTCAGAGAGCAACGCAATGTGCCTGACCCCTCCTCACCCAAAAATGTCAAAGATAAGTGGCTTGACAAGCAATTCATCTCCACAGGAAGATCCAGTACAAGGAGTCTGGCTGTAATGTGTGCCTTGCATGTGAACATTGAATGTGAAGGAATGTTCAGTGGAGGGTGTACAGAGCTGCCACAAGACATATTGCTGCTTGAGGCAAAGATGGTTCCCACCCACTCACCACCACCACCACCCCACCATGCCATGTAGAAGTAAATTGGACCAGCAGCTGCATTTTATTTTGACACTAGTGCTGGGACAACATCCTCTAATGCACTTGTGGCTGACAGGGTACTTAGGACAGGCGTTCTTAACTGGAGGTCCATGGACCAGGTATAATTGTTTTCCCCTCAGTTCTTTCTTGTAACTTGGAATTTTTCCAGTCCCCATGAATTTTGAGGTAACATTTTAGTCTCTTCACATGTTCACTGAAGATCTTTCTTTCTTTCTTTCTTTCTTTCTTTCTTTCTTTCTTTCTTTCTTTCTTTGGACTTTATCAGACAAGCCTCTCCAAGGGTTCTTTTGCTGGCATATTTTAAAGTGTTTTTCTGCCAGCAAAAGAACCCTTCTTACCAGGCCTACCTTGATCAGCATTCAAAGGCAGCCCCTCAATGTGAAGGAGCAAGAATGGAGTTCCGTCCACTTCCGCGCTTGTGATCTTGCCAATTCTTGTGAGAAGACGTGAGTGCAGTAAATTTTGAAAAACTCCAAAAAAAAGTTACAAAATGTTCACACAAGCACAAAAACACACTTTACAACCTAAAAGTGAACTGCGGAAGTTCATAAAAAAGCATCCCCCACCTGCCTGTCATGATCTCACCTGGAAGTGTTCTGTTGTTGACGCTGTATTCATGTGAGCACAATGGCACAAAGTTTTAAATGCCAGCAATGCTGGCATAAAAATGGAATAGAAAATCAATTGATGGCTTGGCCTGTCAATAAAATAGAACAACGTTTTGACAAGACATGATAGTGAAAGGATGACAGCATTTGATATGCATGTCCTTTCGCGTACATTAGGCATTGTTATGATGCCACATTTACCGCATCTGATAAAGTTCTTTCTTTCTTTCTTTCTTTCTCTCCAGGCTTGTCTATATGAAGAAAATGAATTTCCAAACCCAAAAAATACTGTATGAACATTTTGTGTGTATGTTATGTGTATTTTTCTGGTGAGGGGTCCATAGCTTTCATCCCATTCTTAAAGGGGTCTGCAAACGTTCTCAAGGTTACAAACCAGTGGTTTAGGGGGTCCAACAGAGGAAAGAGCTCAGGAGAAATGGAAAAAGCTCAGGAGAAATGGTTCCCAATGCCCTCAAATGCCTCCCTCTGTGTACTGGTAGAGCCAGCCCTGGTACCCTTGAAAACTGAATTGTTGAAAAAAATATCAGGATACAAATATTTTTGGTGTATTCCAGGCAAAATTTTGCATACATAAACAGGAAAAACTAAGGACTTTATCAGATGCTCTAAAAAAAAACCCAGCGGAGGTCGGGCAAAGGATGCCACTGTCCTGCTTCCAGCAGTTGATACCACACACCCCGTCCTCCTCCCATCCTTTCTCCATGCTTCGTCCATGCTGAAGGGATGGAAAAGGTGCCACTTTTCATTGACTGAAGTTTCCATCAATAAAAAGTGGTGCCTTTTCCATTGCTTCAGCACAGAGGGAGAACAAACGAAGGACGGGAGGAGGTCAGGGTGTGTGGTATCGACCACCGGAGGTGGGACAGCGGCATCCTCCTCCCAACCTCTGTGCGGGGGAGGTATAGCAGCTGATAAAGTCCCAAATGTTAGCTAGAAGACTGAACTCCTAACACAAAGATGGAGACACATTGGTCCTCTGGATGTTGATCACCTAATACTCCCATCATGCCTGACAATTGGCCAGGCTGCCAGGGGCTGATGACAACTGAAGTCCAATAATAACATCTGGAAGACAACAAGTTTCCCATCACTTACCAAACAGTTGGAAACAAAGATTGTGCACAGGGCTGGCCAAAATACTTTGCTGCCTCAGGAAGCTAGATACCTTGGGCCAACCCTGACCTGGCTTTATTCGCAACTGCCCTACTGGGGATGCCCCCTCTCATTCCAAACATAAAAGCCAAATGGACTGGTAGTTGAATCTTGCTTCTGCCCTGGCAATGGGTAGGGTCTGTCACCATACCAGAAGGCAGTAGTTTATTCCAGGGGATGTAGGGCAGGATGTGTGGAATACAACTCTGTTGTATGACATCTTCTGACTTGAAAGCAACTGTCTCCTTCTGCCTTAGAGTAGGACAGGGCCTAGTCAGGTTCCATTCTCACAGAACCTTCAAGGAGCTTGTGGTGAACATGCCAGCTTTTATGCTGAGCTTTTCCATTGGAAAGAATTTGCTTAAAGCAAAAATGAAGGCTTATTTAGACACAGCTAACTTCCTTTAATTGACTGGAGAAGACACAGCAAGGATTTGAGCTCCAATCACAGATAAGAAGGTAGGAGATGTTATTAAACAGCTTAAAAATGGCAAATCTCCCAAAGCTGATGGTAAGCTGGTTGAGTTTTATAAAGCTCTTAGAGAGCAATTAACTCTTTGGTTGATTATCCTGTTTAATGGAGAAGAGGAATATTCCACATCCTAGGAGGAGACACTTGTTTAATAGAGATGGGGTAAATTCAACATTGACTAGAAAGGCCAAGATCTCAATAAGCACTGGGGAAATATTTGAACACCGAAATGGGGATAAAATTCCACTCACGTCTCTCTTGAGGGGAGCAAGAAGTTATAAGTGATTTACTACTTAGAAAATTCCATGACGGTAGGCACACTGAGAGTCTGGGAAAGTGGCAAAATTATTAACACCTGGCATCTCTCCATTTTCCCCTTTTATTTCACACCTGCTGTTTGTTCCTGGAAAGGAGGAGAAAACTTTCCATGTTTGCTTCAAATATAGAAAGACTGACAATTTTCTCTGATGTTATTGTACAAGGATATATTACTTCCCATTAAAGATTGCTACCTAAAGTCTTCGGATGTAAGAGATGTGTTCTAATATTTACAAATTTATCTTTCTATTATTTCTCCATATATTTCTTTTCAGGTCATGGAGACTCCCATGAGGCCAATGAGACCCATGCACCGACAAGATTAGACTACTTCACTGAGACTAGAAGATGTATTGTAATGACCAAACATCAGAAATCTACAAATGTCTCTTGCTGGGATTATTGAAAGAAAATACAACTTGAGTAACTGGGGAAAGAGGTTGATATGGCTATGGATAGATTAATCTACCAATTTCTCTCTGTATCTTATTTTTCCAATCTTAAATTTGGTTCACCCCAAACTTTGGGAAAAAAAATCCAACCCTAAATTGAGTTTATTCCATACAGTGGGCCCCTGGTATCTGCTGGGGTTTGGTTCCAGGACCCTCCATGGATACTAAGATCCATGGATGCTCATGTCCCATTATGTAACAACGGTGTATGTAAAATGGCAAAATTAAGGTTTGTTTTTGGATTAAAAAAATATTTTCAAGCCATGGTGGAATCCATGGATGTAGACTCTATGAATACAGAGGGCTGACTGTACTTTGAAGAAGTTTTTTAAAATATTTATATCAAAATTTGTACATGTTTTTGCATGCATCCTCCTAATGCAAGATTCAACAGCCAGCCCAGCTGGCTTTTGCATATGGAGTCAGGGGAATACAATAAGGGAGATATTTGGCAAGATCATTTTTATTACCTGTCACAGACACACACGCACACCCATGTTCATGGGGGATATGTTCACAGACTTACCGTAGATACATGAAACAGTGGATAATAGTGAACCCTATTGAAATGAATTACTTCTGGCCCAACTTCTAGTGGAAGTATACCATAGAATTGTGCTGGAGGGCCTAGAAAATGTCTAGCAAGGACATATTTTTTCAGACATGGCTAAGTGTAACCACAGATACTGGTCCCATGGATACAGGGGTTGACCTGTATTTACTTCCTTATTAAAAAGAAATTACTTACAAAATTGACAATTAGAGGCTTATCGCATAAGGAAAGGGAACCAGAAGTGCAACCCGATAATAGGGTCGCCCATTCTGCCTTATCGCACAACATTGACGTGTTTCAGCTCTTCTTCCATTCTGGTCCCATGGGAGATAGTGATAAATGCATATCTTTTTGTTAACTGACTTTTCTAGTTAGAAAAAAGACTTGCGTTTACCACCATCTTCCATGGAATCAGAACGAAAGAACAATTGAAGAATGCCAACATCATGCTGTAAGGCAGAATTGAAAGCGAAACATTCTAGCTGCTCTGCTGCTTTATTTTCTCATGTGATAAACTTCTTATATACAGAAGAGAGGATATGAAAGATGTTGGAAGAAAAGTAATGAAAAGGACACATATACAATGAATGTTTGGTGCCCTTGTCTTTTTATTCACAAGTTTGGAGGACAGATAAAAGATGAAATTCAAAAGGAAGTCAGAGACATACTGTTCCACTCAGTCCTTGCAAATATTGCAAAACTGATGCTAGATAGATTGAGTTTTTTACTGCACAATCCTATACATATCTGTTCAAAGGTATTTCCTACTGAACTCCATGAGACTTACTTCCCGATAAGTATGCATATAATTGCAACCTTAACCATCCTGTTCATAGGAAAATCTCATAGCAGTGAAGGAGCTAGGTTGAATACTACTCCAGTCCATGGACTCTGGAACAAGGGATGAGCCCTCCTCCAACATGGTCTGGCAAATTGGACCACCAAGTCTCCTGTGTTGTTGAGCCTCCTCAGGAATTATCAATCAGAAGTACAGTAGCACCCCAGTATCTGTGGGGGATTGGTTCCGGGGGAGTGTGGATAATTAATTCCAGGGATAATAGTGAATGCCCCTGTTGCCATTGCTGCCACGGAAGCCATCCATGGGGCAAAGGGAGAACAGAGGTGAGACCTCCCCTTCCCTCCCTTTGCCCCCCCCATCAGCATTGTCACCATGGAAGCCATCTGCAGGGTGGAGGGAGAAGAGAGGCAAGACCTCCCCTCCCGTCGCCCCTCCTCACCATTGCAGCCACTGGAGCCATCCCGCCAGGCAAAGGGAGAAGGTAAGTGAGACCTCCCCTCCCTTTGCCTCCCCCCATCACCATTGCAGCAATCAGAGCCCTCCTGGGGGGTGAAGGGAGAGGGTAAGGGAGACCTCTCCTCTCCTCCCCTCCCTTCGCCCCCCCCCATTGCCATTGCAGCTACCAGAACCATCCCATGGGGCGAGGTGAAAAGGGAGGTGAGACCTTTCCTCCCCTCCCTTCACCCTCCCCCATTGCCGTTTCTGCCACCAGAGCCATCCGGAAGCCTCTTCCCCTCCCTCCCCCATCCACCACCACCCCTGCTGTCACCAACTGTGGATAATTGAATGAGTGGTTGGTGAATTAGTGGCTATGGGGGTGCTACTGTATACTAAACGATCAAGCACTAAGAAATATTAAGACAGCAATAGTCATTGTGCCCTCCCAGGAATAATAAAAGCTACCTGAAGGCTATCATCTGAACATTTACTTTGGAGTAAGCGACACTGAACAAATGGAGGGCACTTCTAAGTACACATTGTGCTTGTAAGATTCTTCGTATTTAAGGATGTTTCAATTATAATGGATGGGGAAAGTAATTTAGCTGCCCCCTAACAAGTATTTGCAAGTAGGCAAAATTAATAACAGGTCTGCAAATGTTAAGTCCCTTCTCCTTAAAAAAAAAACACAGTACTGAGTCACTGCCCCCACTCCTTTAGCATGCTAGTTTTTGATGTGCACAGAGTTATGTATGGAGCTGTTCAACTGAGACTGCGTTCAAATATGTAATCATCCACCTGAAAAGGTTTGATACAGTCCAAGGAAATCCTGACTACTTGATTCTGCTGAAAGTCTAAATGGATTTATGTGTGCTTCATACCATGTTCTGCAGCATGCAGATAGGAAAGGAGCTAAATAAATTGACATGTAAAAAAAAAATCTGGGACACAAGATAATTTTGCAGCAAGAATAAGGCTGATGAATTGGCACTTGAAATTGTAGTTGCAATGAGAAGGAGAGAAAGAGAGAGAGATGTCAAGTCAATATTCGGTACATCTCTAGGATTTTTTGCATGAGTGATAGCTATCTGGGTCCAAAGAATTCTTACCAGGTGAGAGAGAGAGAGAGAGAAAGGGAAAAAAAAGAGTAAGACTCTGTATTGAGGCTGCTCCCTCTGCTGGTCAGACCACAAATTCAAAGAGCTGTAGAAGCTTCTCAACAAACACACACTGGCTTGCCCTGTTCCAAAATTTATACCATAGAGCAAAGCAACCCGAGACAAGAGGAATAGGAGTAGAATTTATTCACATCATTAAAAATGACTCGGCCAATGCATGAGAGTTTATTGATCTTCCTTGCATTATCCAGAGCTCAGGCTATAAACTAAAATGGAGAAATAAAGCACATTGGTGGTTGTATACATTGTGGAAAATGTTGGCCTTTACGAGGTACACTGGGCTCGTTCCATCTGATGTTGCTGAAATTATGTCTGTGCAAGCATGGTTATTGGGGTGGGGGGAGGAGATACACTGGTCAATCAGGGGGAAATCAAATAAAATCATATCTGACAAACCTGGCACTGAAAACTGCCTTCATTAGTAGCAAAATACATTCAGTGTTCCTCTTCTTTTGATGGTTAAGTACAGCAGTGTTGGGGCTCATAAACAGCAGGTCTTTTGGTCAGGGCTCAAAAAAATAAATCAATTCCCATTCACTAAATAATGGAAACAGGCCAGCAAAGGTATCTTATAATATAGAAGATATCATTTTACTGAGCAGGGAACTGCCTCCCATCATGTTCTCATGCACACAATGAGTTGTGGCTGTGCATATCTGTATTAGCTCATTTTCATATGATTTGCCATTAAGATTAATTCAGTGTTCCTAGGATATGTGAGGAATTTGTTCTGTTGGAATTTAGGCATGGAGTCCAGCTGAAGGCAGATTTCCTGAATGGAGTTGGACCAGATACCCTTATATGTTCAGAAATTGTCAGGACTTTGAAAAACACATCTGATGAATGCACATATTTGAAAAAATGTGCATAGAAAAATGCATGCAGTCATGCTTTAGTCAATGGGTGGTTATATGCAAACAATGCATACAAAAAGCTCTTTAACAAAAAAAATGCTAAACAAGCTAACCAAAAGAGCATGAACTAGATTTAGAGCTGGGAAGAGGAGGATGTTCATGAAGTACAGACCTGACAGAGGCATATACCCCTTTCTGTCCCTGACCAACATTTCACTAGATTCTAATGTTTCACTGATGGTGTCAAACTATGTTAATATATTTCAGCACTTCAAAGAGTGCATGAGACTCCATCCCAAAATAACTTCCCTTCAGAAAGAAAATGAGTGTGTCAGGAAGAAAGTTTCTAGCCTAACCTTAGCCCTGGAGTATGTGGAGGTATAATCAGTCATATGAGTCCCCATCTGCAGTCTGAAATGGTATGGACCCAATGAAAACTAGGCCTTAATCAGAGATGCTGATTTCCTGATATGCCTCTTGTGGTATTAAGATGAAAGACTGTCCACTGGCTCCCTCCTCTGGGTGTTGTCCCATAGCTCTACTTCATGAGGAGTTTCCAAGGAATGAAGAATTAGGGGTGTGCACCAAGCACAAGAACTGATTCAGACAGACCCTGACAACCAGATTCATCAGCTTGTGCTTGAATTGGAATCATGAGTCAGAAAGTCAAAGCTTCGTGCCTTATATTTACTATCATGGAAATCAACAACTGGCACTACCATCTTGGCTTTTCAAATGGATAGGATGAAAGGAGCTGAAGCCTGCCAGATACTGACTTACCTGCAGGAAGTTTGATGCTGGGCATCCCTAAAGGTTTGCTTTTTAAATGAACTTTCAATACGTTTGGTTGTTGTAGCTGTTGTTGTTATCATTATTTCTAAGAACTGACTTGCAGCACAATTGCCCCTTCTGGAAAGATGAATCTGTCAAAGTGATAGATAGACTGGTGGTCTGGGGTTTTTTGTGACAGAGCAAACTCTTCAGTCTGCAGGTTTTCAAAACAGGTTTTGTTTACCCCCTAGGGGCTTGTCTCCACTAGCAAAAAAATAAATAAATAAATAGTCACCTAGTATTCACTGCAGAGTTGCCACAGGACGTTTGTGATGATTCACAGCTGATTTGGGGGGTTGCAGCAAAATCCGGTTTAAAAAGACTTGCAGTTTGCTCAACATTTCCAGGGAAAATCCAGATAATTGCATGTATGGCAGCCACTCCAAGGTGATCTCGGAGTGGAGCTGGGGGAGGAGGTTGTGGTGGGCAGAAAAGGCTGGTGAGAGGGCCAGGAGATCACCTGATCTTTCCTGCCAATAGCTGTTTGGAATTCAGCTTTGGCAACTTGCAATCACCATTGTTTTGGGGGACTTTTTAAAAAAAAAATAATTAATTTGTGGGGCAAGTGTGTGGATAACTGATTATCTATAGAACTGTATCAGTGCACTGCTGGTCATTGTCTTACAACAACATAGACACACATATATTTACATGCATGACAGGAAGGAAAAAACTGAAGTGGCCACAGCCATGTGGCCAAAAATACTTCAAAGTATAGGGCATGTGATTATTGTAGGACAATCCATTTACACTGACATGAGTTCACCTGCGATTAATGCGTAGGGGGTTACTCCAGTCTCACTGCAGTGAACATGGTGTTTATGGGGTTGCTGCAGATTTTAAAAAAAACTCCAGTAACTACAAGGTGGGTTCAGGGTTTCCCGCCAGTGTAGACGAGCCCTAAGTTTTCTCCTAGGAAACAACCTGAAGAAATATAGAGCTATCCTTGGTGTTGCACAAGCAGCCACCCTAATTGGGGAGGACCCCAAACACACAGGACTCATAGACTTTTGCATGCATATCTGAAGCTGCCTGAAATAGCTCTCATTGCAACCTACAAGCCTCTGAAAAATTCTCTGAAAAGGGTGGGTCACCCTTCTACTTGGCGTTCAAAACTATTTTAGAAGAAAAAAAAATTTTTTTTTGTTGTTTTCATGGGATAAATTTTCCACCATAATGTCTTGTACCCAACAGCCAAAAGCAGCAAACTGATCCTTCTAAGTTTGCTCTGAACTATTTTACAGATTCAAGAAGCTCTTCTGCTTCTCACAGGGTCTGTTTTCAGATTCTGAAGCATAAACATTCTTCAAGCTAATTCGTAACTTTAATAGGATCATGAATATAATCTCCCTCAGAAAAAGGAGGAATAGGTAGGAAAAGCCTCACAATATAAACTTGCCCAGCTGGGGAATCTTGTCACTTTTGTTTTGACAAAGCAGAAAATGGTGGGTTGAATTCCACCCTGAAATGGAGCACATTGGTGGTACTAGGCCCAGTGTAAGCAAACGGCATCTTCAAGCAGGTACAGCAGAGTCGCCAACATCAATGGGGTGGTAAATCTGCTCTAGGTTTTGGTACAAACTTTAGATGAGCTATCCAAGGTTCTAGACCCTCTTCCCAAAACAAGGCTCAGCCCCTTGGAGAGTTTTTCATTTCAGCTGGGGCATTGGGAGCGATCTAAAATTGTGGGTGCCTTACACTTACTCATTGCATGCCATGGCACTGCTGATGCCCACCACTGCTGCTGGTTAGCCTAGGGACAGGGAAGGATAGTGAATATGAGGAAGCATATAGAGAATATGCAGATTTTGCCAGTGTGTGTGAGGAGGGCTTGAACCCAGTGCTGGACCTGAAGGCTACTATTACATCCATACACAGCTGTGGCTCTTTCACACTGACACCAAACGTAAAGTCCAAGGGGGCATGGCTACAAATGCATTAGCATGGGAGAGGGTGGCTGGTGGGCATGATTCTGCTGTCCCCTCACTTGGACATGTGAAGAGGTGAGGTCTTATGACTGCCCCCGCCCCGCCCGGTGTTGGAAGCATTGAAATTAAACATGTTTCCGATGGTTTAAAAACATCGCACTGAATTATTGTCACACATTGATTTTTCTTATTACTTACTTTAAACTGTAATTGCGAACTGTTGTACGAACAGGAATTAATGAAAGGTAGCTCTGAAAAATATCCATAACTTCTCAGAAAATGATTCCTTCCCCTGCACTTTCAGCTAGCTCCTTAGCAGTAATGATGCTTGCTCTGCAAAACAACTCAACTCCTCCAGTTATGTTTAAATTAATTCATTTGCCACTTCTGTAGGAGAATTTGTTGGAAACAGATGGGGTTGCCATGTTCTTCTGTGACCGGCTCCAGCTGTTTCACTTTGTCTTCAAGGGCAGCTAATTTATCCTTGAAGGCTTTTCTTTGACTTGTAAGGCTGCCATCATTCTGCTACAGTAGAGCTCCCTTATACACTGCTTGCACAGAGGCACAGTTTTGAAAAACACAATGCCATTAATGCATACCAAGCAACCCTACAGCAATTGCAAGCTCCCCATAAAAGCCTCTCCCACCCGTACCTATCTCACTTCCTGAGGTACATAGCGCCCTCTTCCTCATGTACAGGGCTCTTCTGCGATCCTTCCTTATGAACTGGATTCCTCTTTTGAGCCACTTCTTTTGTTCATATATATCTTTTGACAACCCTGGGATATTGTGTTAATGAAAAAGAAAAATATTTCAAGAATGTCTCATTGAAGAGAGAATGGTGCAAGCACTAAAGGTAGCAAATTCAATGCCTTTTGAAGATGCCTTTGGAATTAGCAGCACAATGCAAACGTATTATCTAAATTTCTTAAAGAAACATGTATTTATATATGCATCATTCCAGTGACCTGGCAACCTTTATTTGTTAAGAGGACTGCTTATAAAGGCTGCAGCATGCCCATAAGTAGTTATTTAAGGATTAAACTAGAATGACAAGGCCATAAAACTTTAATTTTATAGATTTTACTAGGGAAAGGTAAGAAAACAGAAGAATCCAGTGTGGCATAATGCTCTGAGTGTTGGACTATGACTCCAGACACCAGGGTTCAAATCCCCACTCTGCCATGAAAACCCACTGAGTAACCTTGGGCAAATCACACACTCTCAGCCTCAGGAAACCCCATACAGGGTCTCCTTAGCATCACCATAAGTTGGAAATGACTTGAAGGCACACAACAACAACAATAACAACAAAGAAAACAGGAAGTGATCTATTGTCATCTTTCCCAAGGTATGCCCAGATCCCATGGTTTGAAGTATATATTTGACTACATAGAGTACCTCAGTCTCTCTGCCTCTCTTTCTTCTGTTTCAGCCACTAATGTAGAATAAGGGTTGGGCAACTTGTGGTCCTTGGGCTGTACATCATGCCTCACATTATTGGAGCTGCTGGCTAAGAGTGATGGGAGCTGCAGTTCAACATAAGCAGAGTTACCCACCCTGGTTTATAAAGTCACTGTGGGCTTGACTACACAGGGGTGGGGGGAAGGAATCCAGATGAGATTCAGATTGCTTTGGCTTGGAGCTGTAATGCATGAAATTCAGACTACTCTGGCCTGGGTTTAAATGCCACGCCTTCCAAAGCCCGAATCTGCACTGGGTTTTTTACTTGGTTTCCATTCAAAGCTGTTACTCATGCTTCACTCTGAGCTCCAGGAAAAGCAAAGCCCCAGTGGTAGTCACCCTCTGTGAAGCCAGAACAGGAAGCTAGACTCACAATGGCAGGGTGGATGCTCATCCTGGCTTCAGACAGGGTGACTACTGCTGGCATTTTGCTTTTACCAGAGCTCAGAGGGGCAATTGTGCGCTGGAAAATCAAAGCCCCAGCAGTGGTTGCCTTCCCTGAAGCCAGAACAGGCAGCTAGACTCACTATGGCAAGTAGGTCTGACCTTGCCAGTAGTTCTGACCTTGGAGAGAGTGAGTACTGCCGGGTCTCTGCCTTTAGAATGAGAAGTGGAGATGAGGGGCAGGGGAGAATGGTGACAGCTGAGACAGCTCTGTCCTTCCTCACCTCCCTCCCACTCCTGAATCCAGTGTGGATGGATTGTTCACTGGAACGTTTTATCCAGAGTTTCAACAAACTCCAGAGAAAACTGTGGTTTTTTCTAAAACCCAGAATAAGGAGATATTCCCTGAGTCTGGTGCAAATAGGGCCTGTGATAAGCTGGCCCTTCTCTTCCAGCAGGAAGGGAAGGCTCCCAACCTATTTGTACAATCTGAAAACACACTCTCAAGGGTTCCTCTAGTCTAGAAATCCCTTTCTAAGGTAAAGCCACCACCACTCACTGAGTTAACCCTTTCCTTTGTCTAGTGCAGCAAGAAGCCAGACAGGTTGTGTTAAAATATCAACAATGACCTTTTCTCTATCCCAGAGAAGTTCAGATAGCTGACCAAGAAAGGTGCATGACCATGAAGATTAGCAAAAAGCTTATTTTAGTTCCAGATGCTTAAGGCTAGCATAAAGGAAAACTATGCATCCAGGATTTCATTTTAGGATTAAAAAGAAATACATTCAGTCAGAGTACTACAATTAAATCATAAAGCTAACGCAACTAGCTAGACTTGTTCCCTAAGCTAAGACAATGGTAACTTACAATTTATGATGTCCATGCAATCAGTCCATTTCCTAATTGGGATGGCTAGCCAGGCTCTCACAGCCAGCCTGGTTTAGTCTCTGGAGATGGAATTCAGAGTCCTTTTAGAGGGAAGTCTCCCCTTAGACTTCAGATATCATTTAGGGCCCCTTTGATGTTATCAGGTCCAAGATAGAGGTTGGCTTCCCCCCAACCTCTGTTATCACAGTGTAACATCTCTGTACAAAGATATATGTATCTCCATCTGACCCAAGCCAGATGGCTCCTGCATGATGCCCAAGGATGGGTCCCAAGCTTGTGCTAAGCCATGTGGCTCTCTCTCCATGTGCTCTCCAGCATGTGGCCCAAGAACAAAGGAATCCAGAAAACATCAGTCTTTTGGTCAGATCTCTGATTGGTTCTGCATTGCCAAATCTGATTGGCTCTCCAGTCAGGTGATGTGATGTCATGTTTAGGAGATGAGGATCCCACCCTCTCAATACCTGTTGCTATGGAAAGCAAAGAGTGGAATTTTCCAGTTGCTGTGACCTGTAGTTTTTGAGATGAACTCTCCATGATGGGCTGGACAGACCATCATGACAGGGCCATACATCGTGTGTCACTATCACACCAGATTTTGGGGAAAGGTTGCACTTCATGTGGCGTTATCGAACCAGATTCAGAGGGGTTTGGGTTGTTGTTGTTTTTTACTGGTGTAGATGAGCCCTTAGTTAATCCTCCCATATAGCTGCGGCTGTAATATGACCCTTTTGTGTTTGGAGAAAGGTGTCTATTTCCTGGTTTTCCACATTCCCTGTTTGGGAAGAATGTCATGTGTTGGTGAGAGTCTCTCCATTTTTTACATAACCTCCCAGAGATCTTTTTCTGTCGCTGCTCCCAGACTATGGAATGCCTTGCCAGAAGAGATCAGTCAAGCAACCAGCTTGGAGAATTTTTTTAAAAAACATCAAAACAGATCTCTTCCGGCAGGCCTTCCTTGAATAGAATAGACCATTTCAATGGATGCTTCTCCCTCTTTTTATGTTTTTTGTTTTTATGTTTTATGCTTTTTATGTTTTATGTTTATATGTTTGATGTTATAGTTTAAAGTCTTAGGGTAGTATTTTATATTTTATATTAATGGTGAATTTGCCAATTATTTTTAAATATGTATTATTATATGTAATTTTAAGGGGGGTAAACTGTTTTAAGTCATTACTTTCGCTATGGATTTGTTCTATATCCAATTGTTGTGAGCCACCTTGATTGCCTAACAGGCAAAAGGCGGGGTACAAAAATAAAGTTATTATTATTATTATTATTATTATTATTACATATGTTACATATCCAGTCAATGTTCTATGGATAGTTAAAATTATAGTCTTTTTCTTGAGGTTTGAGGCAGAAGGTAAAGTGGATGCAGTCCAGGGCATGCCCAGAAGGTACATTACATCAGTCTGTGAAGGCAATCCAGTCAGGTTTTGGTCAGTACCTGGGTAGGAAATTGTTGGGTGCACATTCCCTTGAGTTCCCTTGTAGCCATGGAAGAATAGTGAGATAAAGATGAAATAAATGGCATAGCAATGCCATCATTAATACCATCATGCAAGTGGTGTTATTGTTGCTGCTGCTGCTGCTGTTGTTGTTGTGCGCCTTCATGTTGACTCTGACTTATGGCAACCCTCTCCGAGGGTTTTCTTGGCAAGATTTATTTGGAGGAGGTTGCCATTACCTATCTCTAATTCTGAGAGAGTGTGACTTGCCCAAGGTCACCCCAATCTATTTCTGTGGCTGAGTGGGGTTTCAAACCCTGGTCTCCTGGGGCCGATTTACATTAGAAAATTATAATGCTATTATTCCACTTTAATTGCCATGTTTCCATCCTATGGAATCCTGGAATTTGTAGTTTGGTCAGAGGAACTGGAGGTGCTCTCTGGCTCAGGATTCTAAATGGTCCTCCCTAACCTGCAAATCCCAGGATTTCATAGGACCATTCAAGAGGAATCATAGCGCTATAATTCTGTAGTGTGGATGGGCCCCTGGAGTCCTAGTTCAACACTCATATAACTACAGCACGTTGGTTCTCCGTCATACAGGACTTTATGGAAGTTCCTTAAAGTCATTGTAATGGTTGTGAGGTAGCTAGAGTATCGGACTACAGTTGGGGAGATGGGTTTAAATCCCCTTAGCACCTCACGGTGCTCCTATAAGGGAAAAGGAGTAAGGGAGAAGCATGTGAACTGCCTTGACCTCTACGGCAAAAGGTAGGATATAAAAGTAGTGGTGATAATAGCAGCAGCAGCAGCACTATCCCTAGGCCAGTCCAGAAGAGCAGGAATAAGAACAAGGCTGCCAGTGTCATATTGTAATAGCCAGCCCTAGTGAAGGGGTGAATGTTTGTCCTTCCCTCCCCTTGTCCTTTTTATTATTAAATCTGTTTCCAGTTCTAGTCAGGAGATCTGAAAGATTGCCTCATCCCATATGAGCCTGCCTATTTGGGGTCTTCAAATGGCTAGAAAAATCCAGAATTCTCTCTCCACACATACACCCACTCTCTTGCCATGGGGCAAGTGGGTCCTAGGCAGGACAGAATTTCTTGCATGTTAAAATCCTTCTCTTTCTCTCACTCAGAACTTGCTTGTTCTACCTTTGAAGTGCATGGTTGTAAATAGTTTGCAACCGAGGAATAAGACCATGTGACCTAGGATTTTATCAGATGCGGCAAATATGGTGTCATAAGGACACCTAATGATCATGAAAGGGCGTACATACCAGAGCATGTCACCCTTTTGCAATCATGTCAAGTCAAAAAGCCATCCTATTTTATTGACAGGTTAAGCCATCAATTGATCTCCTGTAGTGATTTGTTGCCAGCATTGCCGGTGTTTGAATCCACGCACCATTGTACTCACATGAATGCTGCATCAATGGGGAAACATTTCCGGGTGAGATCATGACAGCCAGCTAGGGGATACTCTTTTTATGAAAACCCCACCCCATGTACTTGGGACTTTATAAATGTGTTTTTGTGCTTTGCTGTACTTTTTGTGTGGTTTTTTTTTCTTTCTTTAATTTTTTAATTTCCTGTGCTAGCATCTTCTTGCGAGAATCTGCAAAATTTCAACCTCAGAAGTAAACGAAGCTCCATTTGTGCTCTGTTACAGCTGGGGAAGCCTCATTGATGCTGCTCAAAATAAGCGTGTGGGCGGTGTGTGCTTTTGCTGACATAAAAACACAATTTATGCCAGCAGAAGAACATTAATGTGGGGTGGTCTGATAAAGTCCCTAGGACACTTCCTTTGGTCTTGGTCATATATAGACATATTCCTTCTCTGCTCCCATAGTTACCACTCTCTCTTGGCACTCTACTCTTCCTTGCTGCCATGCTTCCTTCTCATTGAGATGGTGAGTTAAGATGAAGCATCTATCTCTTACCCAAACCTATTCATTAGTTAGTTAGGGTGTAGGCTCTCCATGCTTCTGCAAATACACAGCCATTCGTTTTAAGTTTTAAGTCTTTTAACCTGAAGCTGCCTGCCTCTTTTGTTTTTGAGTGCAGGGCAAAGTAACATACATTGAGTCATGTTTTAAACTACCACTCCACTACAGAAAGTTAACTCTTAACAGTTTTAACTGCATAGAGTTTCCCAAAAAGGGCTAACATCTGGTACACTCTAATTCACTACAGTACATAAATGAGGGCTTGTTGCATGTCCCGACACCTTGTGAAATTAGGTTGGTATGTACACATAACAGGGCTTTCTTTGTAGCAGCACCTCAATGCAGAAACTCCTTACCCAGGGAAGCTAGACTGCCCCCATCTCTTTTGAGCTTCCAGCAGGCAGTCAAAACAGTGTTGTTCCACATGACCTTCAGTGTTTGAAAGTGCTCTACTTTAACTGTTTTAAAATTTTGTTTTAGGATTGTTTTTAGACTGTTTTTGAATGTTTTTAAAGAGTATTTTAATGTGTGTTTAAAACATTTTAATGTTGTACTGCTATATGTGTTCATCACCTCAAGAGCCTTTATGGGCTAGGAGGTGATATAGAAATATCTTAAATAAATAAATAAATAGTCTATACAGAGCCAGCCCTACTCTCAGGCAGAGTGAAACAGCCACTCCAGATAGCAGAATTTAGGTGGCACAACAGGGCACCACACTGTTAGCTATTTACTTTATTCTTATTGTATGGTTACTGCCAAGGAGAGGGTCTTGTGGGATTTTCTGACACACTGTAACAAGATTATTTGGGTCACTTTAGGTAGTAGACACTTTGACTTTGGTGGAGTGCCATTTCCTGTTTTTTCCTAGACAGAAAAATGTCTTGGTCCAGCCCTAAGTCTACAAGTTCATCACTCAGAGAGCCTGCTGAAGCCAACTCTAATGCAGACTCTATAGACACAATGGGTTACATTCTGCTTCACAATTGGTGTGTTATTGATAGCCTTGAGGCTGAAGAGCGGGGTATAAATAAATTTTTTAAAAAATAAATAAATTAATATGCAGAACTTCAAGGCACTATGAAAAATTGTACATTAAACTGTCACGCTGCACAATTCATTTCTTCTTTCCTTTTTTGTTCAGTTTATATCCCACCTTTTCTCCACTGAAGTCAGGGAAGGCTGCACAGCCCTTCTTCTCACAACAGCACTGTGAGGAAGGTCAGAGTGAGAGAGAAGAACTAGCCTGCAGTCATCCATGGAGTTCCCTTTTACAATGAGGAGTAGATCCCAGCTCCTACAAGTCCCAGTCCAGCCCTCTAACCTCTATACCACACTGGCTTTCACTTCCCCTCACTAGCTCTCAATAGAAATTCTTCCATTTGAAAAGATAAATGGTATCTGCACTATGCATTGTCTTTTAGGACCCGTCTATACGAGGCAAAAAAAAAACCCACCCCAATTGCTCCACAGCAGCTGTGATTTGTTTTAATGGGTTTTTGGCCCCCAAAAGCTTTGCATGCCCGCCAGTCAAGATGGCAGCCACGAGTGAATTACTTGCATTTTAACTTACCTGAATTTGCCTCCACCAAACTTTTTTTTTAAAAAAAAAAATCCTGTGTGCAATAGAGCGATATTTTGTCTTTACTAAAAAGGAAAAAAGCAACACCCTGTTTTATCGCCTTAGCACTCATTTTTGCCTTTGCTAAGGCAAAAATCCAACATGATGGCTCCGGGCATTTGCCTTGTTAGCAAGCCCTGCCTCCCACACTCACCCAGCCAATCAGCTTTGCACTTCCACTCGTATGGGAAAGAGATTCAAAGTGAATTGCTTGTCCCAAAGAGCAGGAATGCAGATCCCCCTTGCTGTTTTTTAAAAACTCCAGAAAAGCTGTGAAGGCTTTGCCTTCAGAGTTTTTGACGTTTTTGATCCCCCCTTCTGAATAAGGCATAACGATGCGGGATCCCATTAAGACTGTCCTCATGTTCCATGAGGAGTATTTTCACCATTTAGACAGCCCCTTAGTTTTCTTGTGAGGATGCCAATCACTCCCAACTCCCCACTCTCTCTGCCTGCTGTTTTTTCCTGTCCTCTTTGTGATCCTTTAGGAAAACCATCTGGTCCTCCCTTTCCTCCACTTGCTAGTCATCCTTTTTCCATATTTTGTTTTCTCTGTCTGCATCCCTGCATCCCTGGAGAGTATCTCTAATTGTGCTGATCTTGTAACTCTATGTTACAAATATCTCTTCTATGTTTTGCTCCTCGGGAGGGGTGAGGGTGGGTGGAATGACCCACAGCCTGCTCCATGAAATAGAGAGGAAGCCACCACATTTGGTTCAGAGATGCAAGTCTGGGAATTAATTACTAGCACTGAATTGGCATGTATTTTCCATGCAGCCTTATACCAAGGCAAAAGCACTTTAAAAACAGCCCATGGGAATATGTTGACTTTCAGTGGAAGATCTATTCCACAAGCTGTCAGTCCCTTTTAAAGTTAAAACAGCTTTAGCTCCTGTTATCTCTTAAGAGACTTTCTTCACAATCCCTGAAATTGTGGGCCATGATATCATTTTAGTCATTGTGAAATATTCTTGCCAGTGACTTTACAGTGACAATGGCACAATGGAACAATGTCGCTTTGGGGGATAACAGATGGAGAGCAGCCTTGCTCTTGGGGCAACCAGAATAGCTAAGATGCTGTTTTCTCCTGAAGAAGAAAAAGAAGGAGCAGGAGGATTCATCTAGCCATGCATTCTTGCATCGTGGTTTCTCAGCTGGTAGAGAAGGTAGACAATGAAGAATTTTTAAAATAAATAAATGGACACCAAGCTCCTGTTGCTGCTCCTCTTCCTTGGGGGGTTGTCTAAATGGCAAAAATACTCCTCATGGAATGCGAGAACAATCCCACCTGTTTTAATGGCATTCTGCATCATTTCACCATATTGGGAAGGAGAGGGGTCCAAAACATCAAAAACACTGCAGGAAAAGCCTTCTTGGCTTTTCCCAGGAGTTTAAAAAAAAAACAAAAAACAGCCAGGAGAATGCACATTCCTGCGTGTTGGGACAAGTAATTAGATATGAATCACTTTCCCATAGGAGAAGAAGTGCAAAGCTGGAAGAAGCGCAAAGCTGATTGGCCGGGCAAGCACAGAGGGTGGGGCTTGCTAACAAGGCAAGTGTCTGCTGCTGCCATGTTGGATTTTTGCCTTAGCGAGTGAGTGCTAAGGCAAGAAAACAGGGTGTGGGTTTTTTTTGTTGTTTGTTTGTTTTGCTTTTCTGTTAAATTGAAAAATTGCTCTATCACACTTTGGACATCTTTTTTTTAAAAAAAAAAGTTTGACAGTGACAAATTGAGGTAAGTACAAATGCAAATAAATCACTTGCGGCCGCTATCGTGCATATGACGCTTATGGGGGCAAAAACACCATTAAGACAAGTCACAGCTGCTGTGAAATGCCATTATTGCAAGACCCTCTGTTTGGGGGGGGGGGTTATGCCTCATAAACAAGCACTTGCAGTTGCTAATGCTATGTTTGTTCTTCTCTTAATTATGGCATTAGTGTTAAAAAAAAAAAGCAGATTGGTCTCTGTCTTCATGGAGCTCTCAGTCTCACAAAGTGGCGCCAGTTCTGAGGAAAAGTGAGCTGTTGCCTCCCTCACATTTTCAAAAATTGCTCCAAGGACATCTTTGACATTTGCACAATCACATTCCATAGAAGAGCCCTGGGTGCTTGTGGGAATGTATTACATTTTCTCCAAACGCAAACAACTATGCACTTTATATGATTACTTGAAAATGTGACCTTTTTCACAACTCATGTGTTACCTCATAGGGGAGATGTTATGGTGACTGTGTGTCGTAGATTAAAAAAAATAGATGAGCACATATTTATTTCTCACAGGGAGTGGGGAGGGTGAAGGAAGGTAGAGAATCTTCCCAATAACTCTTAGGCTACAGTCTGGTGGTCCCAGAGGCCAAAGTGAAGAGTAGATCTCCAAGCCCAGGCCACAGGCCAAAGCTCTGATCTTGGTAAAGGGCAAACATTTGGGATATAGATAAGTGGGAAGAGAGGAAATCTGGATCCACTGAATCTAAATAAGTCCCAACCACTTAATGTAGGATAAAACTGAGACATACTTCAGAACACATGTAACTTCTAGTAATAAGTTGTAGGCAAGCCCCATATAGGGGACAATGAGCTGAAAACCTGTTTCACTGATAATTCCACCCTCCCCTCAAGAGCGTCCAAGTCTGGAACACTCTGCCCACCTGCCTCTGCACCCTAGGTATCATGGTTTACTTTTCCAAATACATGGCTTAGGGCCTTGGTAGTTAGTGTGGTAACAAAATGCTATAACTGTATAGTGTGGATACACCCTATCCCTCATCTCTAAGCTTTCTCTCTGCCCCTTGTCTTGAACTCACTCAAACTGCCAAGTCCTGTTTCTTCACAGGCATAATGGATATCAGCCATCTCTCACTAGCTGGGATGATGGTTATCAACTTCTTGGGTGTTAATGGCTCAATCAAACACACAGGGAAATTTCCTGCTACCTCCCAAGCACTATCTCCAATTAAGCAAGCATTAACTAACCAGTGATTAACTTAACAAAGGACCCCTTGGCTATTAGTCATAATAGTATCTGTCCACCTCTGTCTCATATTTGTGTAATCCAGAGCTAAGGAACATATCACCCTGCTGATGCTGTTGGACTTCTATTCCACCACCATTGCCAGCTTCCCTAGCCATGCTTTCCATTCTTCCCCTCTAAGCCAAAGTAGCAATCATAACAAGAAAGTGGGGGATCAGCAGTGGTCATTCTCCCAAGTCATCTGCTTGGGAAAGAAGTGCGATGCCTGTAAGCACCCATCTAACAGCACTGTGAGGGATAAGAGACATGCAGCCAGAGGTTGTTTTTTGCTTGTTTGCTTGCCAAGAGTCTGCAAAACCCTGCAGCCAGCCCTGATCCTAAAGCTGCAAATGTCGCGTCACTCTCCATGAAATAGTTTGGGAGATACCTCACCTGCCTTCAGTGGGACATCTAAGTGGCTTGAAGGCCAATCATGGATATTTGGGCTTTGGAAAAACAATAAAAATGCACCATCAGAAAGATATATGTGTGTGTTAAGGAGTGAGTGGGGAGAAATGGAAGAGCGAATGCCTGTGTACCGAAGTATGTCTATTAATATTAGCCCCAAGCTTTTAGTCAAAGTGGATTAATTCCTACATAATGTTCTTTCACCATGGGACAAAGGAATACAGTCACTTTCTGGCACAAAAATTAGGCTGAGAAAACTAGAGAGAAAAAGAAGAGGAGGAAAGGAGGAGAGATGTGATTTATTCTCTGTTCAGCCGTGACTGGTGCTTGTCACTTGGCATAATTCAAAAATAAAAAAGTACATTTATATAAAAGTACAATAAAAACATCACATATTATTAGGAGAAAATGCAATAAATATTCTGTCAAAGCTCTTTGTGGTCAAAGAAGAAGAGTTGGTTTTTATTTTTATTTTAAAGACAACCACAACCTGAAAATGACTCATTGGGGGACAGTTTTCAAATCTGGCAATATCTCAAATTCCTCATTCATATTTCAAAGCAATCACATCTGAACATTTAAATGATCTGTAAAGGGCAAACTGTAAACCTCATTTTTCAATGTCTGTAGGATCAACATTAAGGGATTCTTCCATCCATTTAAAAGTGTAGTGGAATGAGAAAGAGAGCAGCCAGCTGAAATCTATAGTTACAAACAATGCTAATGCAGCCTCACTATGACTCCTAGAACTGATTTTCATAATGATTAAAAAAAACCCGTGCAAAAGAGTACTCATTGCTTATTCCTGTCAAAGATGACTCTACTTAAATCTCCCATAAAGCATGGAGGGAGAGTTTCCTGTCAGTTTATCAAAATTGCATTTTACCTCATAAATGTAATCAGTTCCCATGATTTATCAGCAACCACCTTCTGGTTCTCCATACAGTAAACACTACAAGTGTTTGTGGCACTTCTCCCTGCAGGTTTGGCCTCCAATATTAAAGTTTTCCCTATGTACTCTCAAGATTCCTGATTTAATCGAACCATTGGTCTTAGCTGATCAGATTTTCTTTGGTCTTCCCATGGAATCTTTTATATTTTATACAACATACACTCCAACACATTGCTTGCCATTGTCTGTCTATCACATTGCAACACATGTCATGATAAGCCATGGTTTCTGTTAACTATGATTCGTTGCTGCAACCACAAATTGTACAGTTGACAAACCATGACTTATCTTACCCATATCCATTTTTCCCTTCCTGCCAGCTCCTGTTTCTGGGTGAGTAATTGAGGAAACAAGCCAGGGACAATCCACAGTTGTGGGTTTGAATGTTACAGCAAGTCATAGTTTAAACAAACTAGAGGTCACAAACCAGGTGTTCAAACTGTGGTTTTGGAGTGGTTAACAGACCATTGCTTGTGAGCAAAGCTGGGTTTGCACATAACAAACCGAACTTCACTAAAATGGCTTGTCACTATTTTACAATGCAGTCCTATGCATGTATGCTCAGAAGTTAATCCTGTTGAGTTCAAATTGAGCTTACTTCCATGTATAACATTGTGAATCACTCTGAATCATGAATGGAAAAGCAAACAATAAATATTAATATTTATCAATACATATTCATGCAAAATAAATGTCATTTAAGTAGATTCCATGGTTTGCTCTGAAGTGTTTGAGAAACATGTGCAAAGAATGTTTCAAATCATTTAACCACGTTGTAAAATTTCTAGTTCATATTTTGTTGGGTCTCTACGTTGCTGATCTACGTTGGGACAGCGGGGCTCTCCACAGGCATTTTGCTGCATGAGGCAAAGGGCACAATGGTGGACCTCCATTTCAGGTACAGAAGCCAACTGGACTGGTAGCTGAATCTTCCTTTAATAGTAGCAGTGGATAGTGTCACCCTCTCCATTGATGGCCCCTTGTCGTGGGAGAGAGGCTTGAGTACCCTAATGATGTTTTGAGCAATGCTGGCGGTGGCATAATAGCCACTGGTAGGGTCTCCCATGCCAGACAGGTCAAAACTGAAAGGTCTGAAAGAGCGTCAAAGGGCAGCATGGGCTCTCTAGCCTTATGGCAACCATCCTAGGAGAAGGAAAACTCTAATCCCAAACCTGGGCAGATGGTGCTCATCCAACTCTCTAAGGTCAACCATCTAAGAGAAGGAAACTCTAATCAAACCTACGACCCGAGGACCTCGCTGCTACCATCCATGCTTGCAAGGCCACAGCAGATGAACCTTTGGTTTAAAGGGTGAGGCCAGTTCTGTGCATGCTGCGTTCCACCAGAAAAATCCATTGCACAGGTTCGAAGGACAAATCCAGTTCCAAAAAAGCCCTGTAGCAATAGGCGAGGGACGAAACGGCAGGTGTAAAGATGCACTGGAAGTCGCAGACCCAACCCTGCATGCAGGCGGTTCAGGACTTTGGTCGTTTGAGGATGACCCGGGAGATGACAGTCTTGTTCAGCAGCATCCTGAATGACCAAGCAGCCTTTTTTAAGGAGAGCACTGCTTGCTCCATATGGAGAGGGGCCTAGAAAAGTTGGCCTGACGAAAGCTCATCCCCATCAACCTGGTTGGCTATCCGCGGCCTACGGGCATCTTCTGATGCGGTCAAACCAAGGCAAAGAAACAAAGGCACACACTGGCCTCCAAAGGTGTAAATAAATTGATGCTTGCATGGTGGAACATCAGAACCACACAACACTCTGCAGATAGTGGATGACCTGAGCGTCGTTCTGCTCTAATAGCCCATGAAGTATCACGACTTAATATTGACATCGCTGCTCTTAGTGAAGTTCGTTTCCATGAGGAAGGCAGCCTTAAAGAACACGGTGCCAGTTACGCACTTTACTGGTCTGGCAAACCCAAAATCGAAAAACGTCTTTCAGGAGTAGGCTTTATGATTAAAAACTCCATTGCCTCCAAACTCGATACCTTGCCGACAGGACACTCTGATCGCATTATTTCCTTACGCCTCCCACAAGTTGTTCTCTTTAGTACGGTATATATGCCCCAACTATGCAAGCCGATCCTGTAGAGAAAGACAAATTCTACACAGACCTACGCCAACTCATACAAAAAGTCCCTGTAGAAGATAAAATTATTATCCTTGGTGACTTCAATGCCAGAGTAGGAAAGAACTCTGAAGCCTGGAAAGGTGTCTTAGGCAAGCATGGTGTTAGAAACTGCAATGATAACAGACGCCTCCTGCTAGAGTTCTGTGCAGAACAAGAGCTGACTATTACAAACACTATCTTTCAGCAGAAAGATAGCTTGAAGACAACATGGATGCATCCCCGATCCAAACATTGGCACCTCATTGACTATGTTCTAGTCCGCCAGAGAAACATTCGCGATGTCCTTCATACCCGAGTGATGCCCAGTGCAAAATGCCAAACAGATCATCGCCTCGTCAGATATAAACTAAATCTTCAAGTTAAGTTCAAACCTAAGGGGGGTGGCATCTTAAAGAGGAGACTCCAAGTCAACAATCTTCAACAAGCTACCATGAGAGACAACTTCCAGGCAAATCTGCAAACAAAACTTGAAGACCATCCTACAGATCCTTCTCCTACAGTGCTTTGGCAACATATCAAAAACAGTATCCCTCCAGTCTGTGGAAGAATCCCTAGGGTTTTCCCACAAGAAAAATCAAGACTGGTTTGATGAAAACAACCAAGAGATCCAGGAGCTGTTGGCAAAGAAGAGAACTGCTCACCAGGCATACCTCGCCCAGCCAAATTGCCATGTAAGAAAAGCAGCTTTCCACCTCAAATGTAGTAAACTTCAACAAAAACTCCGAGACATGCAGAACAAGTGGTGGATCAATATAGCAGAAAAGACACAACGCTGTGCAGATCTGGGTGATCATAGAGGATTTTATGAAGCTCTTAAAGCAGTGTTTGGAAATGCTTATCAGGTCCAAAGCTCCTTATACAGTACAGATGGTCAAACATTAATTACTGATAAAGCCTCCATCCTGAATCGATGGGCTGAACATTTTCAAAGTCTCTTTAGTGCCAACCAAGTAGTCCAAGGCTCAGCTATCCAACATATGATACAGAAACCGATGAAAAATGAATTGGACATAGCTCCCACTTTGGAAGAGACCCTTAAGGCCATACAGCAGATGAAAAACAGCAAGGCAGCTGGGATTGATGGAATCCCACCTGAAGTTTGGAAACACGGAGGTCATGCACTCCACGATAAATTCCACGAACTCCTTGTGAATTGCTGGGGAAAAGGGGAACTGCCATCAGATCTCCGTGATGCAGTCATCATCACTCTGTACAAGAAAGACGGAGCAATATCCAATTGTTCAAACTATCGAGGAATAACACTGCTCTCTATTGCTGGAAAAATCCTTGCAAGGATACTCCTGAACAGATTAGTTCCTGCTATTGCAGAAGAACTTCTTCCTGAAAGCCAATGTGGCTTCAGAGCCAATAGGAATACTACAGATATGGTATTTGCCCTTAGACAACTGCAAGAGAAATGTAGAGAGCAGAACAAGGCTCTCTATGTAACATTTGTCGACCTCACCAAAGCCTTCAACACTGTGAGTAGAAAAGGTCTGTGGCAGATCCTGGAAAGACTAGGAAGTCCCCCCAAATTCCTTAAAATGCTTATCTTGCTACATGAGGGCCAGTGCGGTCAAGTCAGATATGGCGACGCTCTTTCAGAGCCCTTTCTAATAACTAATGGAGTGAAGCAAGGTTGTGTTCTTGCTCCAACTTTATTTACAGTCTTCTTCAGCATGATGCTCCAAAGGGCTATGGCAGAGCTTGAAGAAGACGACGGCATCTATATACGTTACCGTACTGATGGTAGCTTGTTAAACTTAAGCCGTCTGAGGGCTCACACTAAGACTCTAAACATTCTAGTCCATGAGCTGCTCTTCGCTGATGATGCTGTCCTTGTTGCCCACACAGAAGCAGCTCTGCAGCACCTAACATCCTGCTTTGCAACAGCTGCAGAGCTGTTTGGGCTGGAAGTCAACCTGAAGAAAACATAAGTTCTTTACCAGCCTGCAGCACAGGACGAACACCACCATCCCCACACTGCTGTCGGCAAATCTGTGCTCAAGTCCATTCAGCAGTTCATCTACCTGGAAAGCATCATCTCCTCAGATGCCAAGATTGGCAAAGAGATCAATCACAGATTAGCAAAGACATATATATAGCACATTTGGAAGACTTCACAAAAGAGTCTGGAGTAATAAACACCTGAAGCGAAGCACAAAAATCAGTGTGTATAGAGCCATTGTACTGTCTATTCTCCTTTATGGATCTGAAACATGGGTCATCTATCGCCACCACTTATGACTCCTCAAACGCTTTCATCAGCGCTGTATACGCACAATCCTAAATATACACTGGACTGACTATGTGACAAATGTTGCTGTCCTTGGATCACCAGCATTGAGGCCGTGATATTGAGAACACAGCTGCGTTGGGCAGGGCACGTTTCTAGGATAGAGGACCATCACCTCCCAAAAATAGTACTCTACGGTGAACTTGCCACGGATCAGTGTAAGAGGGGCGCTCCAAAAAAGTGATATAAGGACTCCCTGAAACAACATCTCAGGCTCGGCCAAATTGATCACCAACAGTGGTCCGCCATGGCCTCACAGCGGGAGGCATGGAGATGCACTATCCACAATGCTGCAGCCTTATTTGAGAGCTCACGCCGAACAAGTCTTGAAGAGAAACGACAACGCAGAAAGAATCACAACCCGGAAACATCACCCAAGGAGACCTTCTGCTGTGCTTTCTGCAACCGGACTTGTTTATCTCAGATTGGCCTTTTTAGTCATCAGCGCGCTTGCAGAAAGCACAGGACGAGTCCTTCCTGAATCTTTGTTTGCGAAGAAAAGCCAGAGAGAGAGGGATAGTGTCACCTACCATGCCTGAGGGCAAGAAGCTAAATTTGGCTGTAGGAAAGGCTATGTGGCACACAGTGTGCCCTCTCCCAAGGCAGGAAAATGGCTAGGGGGCTCAAGAAGAACAACTGGAGGTCTCCATGCAGCACCCTAGTGCTGAGCAGTTGTATAGTGCATCTGACCGCTCAGTTCTCTAGCTGGTATCTAGATTTGGAAATCTCTATGCAACTCTGAAATTCTTCTAAAAAGACCGACAAATCTTTCATCTGTAGCCTCTCTGAATGTTTTATTTCAGTTCCTCAAAACCCAGTGAGCCTCTTAACTTCCAAATGTTTAAGCATTCCTTGTTGCCACTGAAACAGCAGCTTTCAGCCTTAAATGCCACATTAAAATTACTTCTGTGACTTCAGATGTCAATTTTATTTCCCGGCTTGGAGTAGTTTGAAAGTTTCAGATGTTACAAACTTAGATGTCTTTAAAAATTGTTCATTTGTGGAAACCAATCTTCTTATAAAGTAATAAACGGGGAGCTTTGGAGGGAGAGGAGAGAAAAGGACCAGAACAGAAGGATTGTTAAAAGCCTTATCAAAGTGTTACAGATGGGCAAATATAAGCTCATACAAAGGGGAGAACAAAATGAATTCTTGGTGATACAAAATTAAACTAGGAAAAGAGAGGAATCTTGTGCTTTCAGCAAAGAGTTTCTCCTGGGCAAATGAATGCCGGGAGAAACAGGTTCACTCGTACTTTCATGTCTTGCCTCATAACTGTCATCTTCTCTTTCAGTAACATTACATCCCAGTTCTATGGATGTTTTACATAGCAAGGAAGTCCTACTGAGTTCAATGAAGCTTGTGCCATCTTTGCTGACTATTTCTAAAACTTTATTTTAGGGACAATGAACTTTTGGCCTTGCAGATGACATTGGATTCAATTCCCCATCAGGACTGGCCAGTGTGACCAATGCTGAGAGATGAGGGGAATTGTAGTTCAATGATAAGGGATGGCAGGAGCTGTATAATATACCCTGTCTTGCCTCTGCAGTCCATACAGTGCAGGGAATTTGCCCCATTCTACCCTCAGGCAATCCTCACTACCCCTAGGGCAGATACAGGGCTCAGATGGGGGGGAAGTAGGGGTAGGGCCTGATACAGCATTGCAAGATAATACCTGTGTAAACCTGTTTCTGCTGGGATGGAACAGATCAGGCCCCACATGTCCACAGGAACCTGTCCCAGCAGGCCAGCCCTCGCTGAACCTGCCAGTTTGTCTCACTGTCCTGGAAGGCAGGAAGGAGTCCCATAGTATGTGACCAAGGCTGGTCACATGCAGGGGTCCTTGGTTACATGTTAGGCCCCTTCCTGCCTTCCAAGACAGTGAGGAAAATGGCAATGGTGGAGGCTGCAGCAACAGACCAACATGCCCATTAGGACTTCCTCCCGTTCCATGGAGGGAAAAGGGGAACAATGGGTCTGATCCATGGCCAGAATATGCTGGCAGGGACCGGCATATCCTGGCTCATGCAGATGAGCCCTAAATCACCCTCACCAGGCTGCAGTACACATCTGGTTCACAATGAGTAGTTTTCGACAGCTAAACTAGATGAAATGTTGCCACCCTGTTCTCTTGATTTTTTAAAGATCGCCCTAGGGGAGGAGCCTCATTCTGAGTAGAACCATGGAACAGGGTGAGTAGGGTTGAATCTTTTCCCTGGTGCTATTTTCCCAATCTAAAATATACATTGTTGAATTTCTATCTATCTACCTATGTTTCCCACAGTGGGGCAAGAATAATTTTGGGGCAGATGGAAGCAATTCATATTGAGGGAATATGCAGGTAGAAAGGTTGTTCCCCCCCCCATCTTGTCCATTTGTACCATGGTTCCCAGAATCCAATGTGGTATTGCAAATCTTACTGAGTTGTGTTTTTTTTTAATGAAAGAGATCCAATCACACATGGCTCAACATTTTGTCTAATCCCTGAGGTTATGTGCAGCTTGCCCCTGCCCCCCTCATCCATGGGAAATACGTTCCTGGACTTACCGTTTATAAGTGAAACTGTGGATAATAGCAAACTGTAATAAAATAAAGGACTTCCGGTACAAACATACCATAGAGTTGAGTTGGAGGACCTAGTGACTCCTAGAAAGGATACCTCTCTAGGTATTTTCTAGCGTGACTCTATAGTATGTGTCTCTATTTTTTTCAGCCATGGATAAGTGAAACTGCAGCTATTGATTCCGCAGATATGGGAGGGTGGCCTGTATATTTAGGGCTGTCAACAGATCTGCTTTTTTAAAAACTGGTCTATTATACAAGTAAACTGATCTATTAGTTAATAAATTATCAGATTATAATAAATTTGCTTACTTGTATTTGTATTTGTAGCATAAATATTACAGTGCTCTATCTTGCTTTAATCTTATAAACTGCCTTGGTCCCATGTGGGGAGAAAAGTGGGATATAAATAAAATAAATAAATATAATGAAAGCAAACAACTACTGTATATAATATTCCTTCCTATCTCCTTTGGCTGTTTTCTTTTCCCTTCAAAAATATTAGTAACAGGGAAAAAACCTCTCCACTACCTATCTATCTATTATATTTGTATCACATTTTCTTCCTGTGAGGTTCAAAAAGATTACACTGTTCTCAACCTCCCCACTTTATCCATACAACAACCATCCAGTTAGATAGGTTAGGCTAAAAGGAAGTGACTGGCCCAAGGTCACCATATGAGTTTTATGGTTCAGTGGAGACTAGAATTTGGAACTCCCAAGTCTCAGCTCAACACTCTTAACGCTTTCACTACATGAACTCTCTATCAACTCTATTCCTATTTTCTCCATAACCTCTGTGCTTGTCCTTCTGTCTTACTCACTTTAAAAAGATACATTTATCTTCTTCCTTTCCTTCCTGCTTGTTTTGTTCCTACTTCTCCTTCAAGCTTTCTTCTCCTCTCCCCTTCCTGCACATTTTAGATACCAGAGTGCACCTATTACCTTTCCCCCTTTTCCCCCTTGACTTTTTTTAGCAAATAGAGTTGCCAGGTCAGGACCATCCTAAGCCCTGAGATACCTGAGACCCAGGGATGGCCCCTGTGATGTCATTGGGCAGGACCTGGTGATGTCATTTAAGCATTATGCATGAAGTGCCCACCACAACTTCTCACAGCTTGTCATTCAAACACATAGGAGATTATCAGACAGGAAAGCAAAAAGTGTTCCTGTCGCACAGTCTCCACTCCCACCCCGTCCTGTCCCGGTCCTGCCATAATCACCCTCCCCACTGCACTAATGGAGCTCCATTCACTTCCTGGAGTGAAATCCCATGGATTCTCACAAGAAGATGCAAGTGTGGGAAATTCAAAAATAAAAATAACACAAAAAAGTTACACGAAGCACAAAAATACACTTTAAAATGTACAAGAAACCCAGGGAGGGTCATTAACAGTGTGTCATGTACCTGGATGTCCCAATCTCACCCAGAAGTGTTCTGGCAGGGACCGCCCATTGATGCTGGGATCTCACCAGTGAAATGGGGCATTTTGTTGCACACAGCCAAATCCAGAACAGAGATGGAACAGGGGATCTATTGATGGCTTCTCCCATCAATAAAAAGCAGCACATGTGGAATGGCAGCAGAATGTGTGCATAACGATGGGGGACAACGTCATCTGGTAAGGGAGCCCTTTTGCAATCTCCTGACATTGCTGTAACACAACTTTTGACACGTCTGATAATCTCCATACATAGAATATATTTTCCTAGTTGGATATTGTCTTTGTAAATTGTGCGCCTCAGTGGGATATGGCAGCAGGAAATTGGCCCCTAGACCCTTGGATCTTGCCTACCTTGTTTTTTTCAGTTTCCTCACATTGAACTGCATTTACCAAAATAGGCCCAAATCTACCTGTTAGTCCCTATAAGTGTAGACCCACTGAGTGTAGACCAATGATACTGAGTCCTGGGCTGTTGTTTGTTTGTTTGGAAAGGTGGAATATAAATACTTTAATCATAATACAAGTATTGATTTATGATTCAGCAAATGATTAAACAAATTTACTCTAACTGGGCCTAGGAATTGGATTTAGGCCATATTGGCCTAAATTCTCTTTTAGTTCTGACTAGGGAGATTTTCAGACAGGCAAAAATCGCCCCTTGCCGCGCGAGCAGCCTCCCGAAACTGCTGCGCGGCAAGGGTCTTTTTCGGACGACGCTGTGCCTCTAGCGAAGCCGTCCGTGTCACTTCCGTGAAGCTTGGGACGGCTCCGCGCCATATTTCAAGCACGGGCAGCTTCCGTGCTTGAAATATGGCGCGGAGCCGTCCGAAGCTTCACGGAAGTGACACGGACGGCTTCGCTAGAGGCACAGCGTCGTCCGAAAAAGACCCTTGCCGCGCAGCAGTTTCGGGAGGCTGCTCGCGCGGCAAGGGGCGATTTTTGCCTGTCTGAAAATCTCCTAGGTTTATTTATCTATGTATCTATTTGTTGACTCACCATTTAACAATTATTGTTGTTATTATTAATGGCTGGAATTCATTATTACAGTTACAAATGTATAACCTGGAGTTATGCATTCGTAACTGTTTCATGATATTAATGATTCCTACATATTCAACAGAGTAGGGGCTACGTAGGGACTCTCCAACCATCTGCCAATCCAGATTTACTGGGCAGCAGCTGCTGCAAGCAACAAGGGTCTGTTCTTCTGTCAGTCGGGACACAACAGACTGACATTCCCAGACCCTCTCATGAGCAATCTCTACTGCAAGGAGGAACTGCAACAGGGATCTTGCTTCTGACTGTCACAATGGAGATCACTGGAGGAAGGGATGTAGAAACATCACTCTGCTGCTGCATACCAATCGATAGAACTGACCCAAATTGCTTGCATCAGCTGATGCCCAGTAGCTCAGTATTGGGAGGGTCAGGCCAGAAGATGCTACTTAGCTATACAACTAAGGTAGTTGGTGCATCTAGAATACCAGCCATTATTATTCTTATTGATATCCCACCATTTTCCCAGTTCAGAACTCAAGGTGGCTTGCAACAGTTAGATCAAACACAGTCAAAAATTCACAGTATACACAAGTTGGAAAGTAATTAAATTATTTTAAAAATAAAATTAAAACCACTAAAAACAACAAATAAAAATCTAGCATATTATACAAGGCCTGTTTCCCCTAAATAATCAATTCTCAAAGGTCTTATGCAATAATAAGGTCTTCGTCTGGGTGTGGGAGGATAGCAAGGAGGGTGCCAGTCTAATCTCTCTTGGAAGGGAGCTCCATAGTCTGGGATCGGTCACAGAGAAAACCTTCTACTGTGTTCCCAGCAGGTGTACTTGTGAGGTAGGTGCGACAAAGAGAAGGGCTTCCTCAAAACATGGGCAGCTTCACATGGGAGAATACATTCCTTCATGTAACGTGGACCTGACTTTATAGGTTACTACCAGCACTCTGAATTGTGCCTGGAAATGGACCAGCAGCCAAGTGGAGCTGTTGCAACAAAGGAATTGTATGCTCCCTGTAGCCAGCCCCAGTTTACAACCTGGCTGCAGCTCTTTGAACCACTCTTCAGAGGTATCCTTATGTGCAGCATTTTACAGTAATCCAAACAGGATGTAATTAAGACATGTGCCACCATAGCAAGGTCTGACATCTCAAGGAACAGGTGCAGCTGGCGCATAAGCCTTAACTGTGCAAATGCTCTCCTGGCCATCAGTGAAGTCTGAGGTTCCAGGCTCAGAGTTGAATCCAGGAGCACACCCAGACTGGGGGCCTGTGACTTCGGGGGAAGTTTAACCTCATACAGCACAGATTGACTCCCTATTCTTTGTATCTGCCTTTCAACTGACCATAAGCACCTCTGTCTTGTCAGTTTGTTCCCTCACACACAACCTCCAACTGTCCCAATTTGGGAGGGACAGTCCCAATTAATGCTCTGTCTTCTTAGTTTTTTCAGCTGCTTTTAAAATGTCCCAGTTTCTCTCTCATTTGTCCTCAGTTTATTGGAAAAGCAGTCTGTATTCAGTTAATTCAACAGAGGAGAGAAAAGAGCCAGAATCTTGCCCTTCCTAGTAGACTTAGGCAAAAGCAAAAGCAAACTGCTGCAGCTTCTCCTAGCTTGTGCGTTCTTCCTGATTAATACATTTTGCCATCTTGACCACACTCTGAAGTTGTTTGACCACATGTGTCCAGTTTTCATCTGTGAAATCTTGGAGGGTATGCTCCAGTCCACTACTGATGACTGGCTCTTTTTCAGGATTGAAACAACCTCCTTGGATTGAGGTAGAAAAGAGTAAGAGTTGGGTGTCATCATCATACTGATGGCACTGGACCACAAAACTCTGGATGACCTCTACCAATGGCTTCATGTATATGTTAAACAGTATGTAGGGGGGGGGGCAGGACTCAGCCCTGAGGAACCCAGAGACCAAGGGGTCAAATAGGAGTCTTCCAGCACCACCTTCTGGGTTTGCTTTTCCAGGAAGGAACAAAGCTGTTGTAAAACTGTGCTTCCAAGACCCACGCCAGCAAGGCAGCACAGAAGGATACTATGGCTGGTGTTCTGAAAAGCCACAGAGAGGTCCAGCAGAACCAATAGGGACACACTCCCTTGTCTAGTTCCCATTGTAGATCATCCACCAAGGTGAGCAGAGCTATCTCTTTCCATACAGAGACCTGAAGTCAGATTTACTTACCTAGTTATTAATTAAAATATTTCTGCCCTCCTCTATATCAGAAAGATCTCAGGGCAGTTTACAAGTAAAATTAGTCAGCCCTCTACATTCACAGGTTTGACATTCATGGGTTTGATTATTCGTGGGTTTGCCCCCATCCCCCTGAAGCCCGAGGCTGGGAGAAGGCAGAGCAGCAGAAATCTCCATTGCAAATAGCCCCTGAAGCCTGTCTCTTCGCAGGATTTGGGAAACTCTTTGCAAAGGAGATTTCTGCTGCCTGCCTTCACCCAGCACTTAGCACTTCAACACGGCACTGGGAGAAGGCAGAGCAGCAGAAACCTCCATTACAAAGAGCCCCCAAAGCCTGTCTCTTCACAGGGTTTGGGAAACTCTTTGCAAAGGAGATTTCTGCTCTCTGCCTTCCTTGAGCACTTAGCACAACATCATGGGGCTTCAAGAAGCAGGTCAGTGGCTGAGGGACCTGCCTGCCAGGCCCACATTCTTCGTACTCACCCGCCTCCAGCCACCCACTCCTTAAGCCTGAGGAGCCATTCTGGGGAGCTCCGCCCCCACCTCCACTGTTTTGTACTGTAAGTATTCAAGGGTTTTTTTCACTTTTGAGGGTGTCCTGCGCCCTTAACTCCCGCAAATGTGGAGGTAAAACAGACTGAAATAGATCTAGATAATCTGTCTCATCCAGAAACCCCTGGAGCTGGGAGGCCACCACACACAGTACCTTGAACAGAAATGGAATGTTGGAGACCAGTTGATAATTATCCAGTAGGGTGGAAACTAGGGAGGGCTTTTGTAGCAGTGGTTTAGGCATGCTGGAACTCTGCCTTGTTTTAGTGACCACTCTCTCTAACCACTCAGCCAGTCCTCCTCTGGCTTTTTAAATGATTGAATGGGTCTACTCAGGCTGGAACTAACAAACAGGATGGCAGCCATTATCTACAGTTGTCCCTCCACATTCACGGATTTGGCATTCACGGATTTAAATATTCACGTCTCGAAAATATTCTTTAAAAAATAATAATCCAAAAAGCAAATCTTGATTTTGCCATCTTATGTAAGGGACACCATTTTGCTATGCCATTGCATATAATGGGACTTGAGTATTCACGAATTTGGGTATTCACGGGGGGTCCTGGAACCAAACCCCAGCAAATGTGAAGGGACAACTGTATTATCCCAGTCAGGGAAGATCCATTTCTTGTTACTGTTTGCATAACTGTGCTGAATAATCAGCTATCGTTGCCAAACTAGGCCACCTTACAGATCATCCCTAACACAGTGGCGGTGACTGAGGGAGGGAACAAAGGAGGCATCTGGGCAGCTCCAGGTGGGAGGGAGGGAGAGACACGCTGCCACTTGCCTCATCCTAGCACTCGAGGCCACTGAGAGGCAGCAAACTGTATCACCTCAGGCAAGCCCACCCCTAACACAAGGACACCTCTGACTATGATTGAAAGCACCAGTCCTGATACAGGAGATTATCAGATGAGGCTAATGTGGTGCCAGAATAACAACATTGGAACACAAAAGGATGCCAATATCACATGACGTCATCCTTTTGCGTTCAAATACACAAATTTACATATCCTCTCCAACAGGGGCTCACAGTATATAAACCCCATACACATTCCTACCCAATCATTCTCTGAAGATGCCAGCCACAGATGCAGGAGAAATGTCAGGAATAAACTTCTCCAGAACACGGCCTCATAGCCCGAAAAAAAAACCCCACAGACAACCTATGGATGCCAGCCGTGAAAGCCTTCAACAATACATATGTATGTTACTTACTTGCATACCCAGATAAGGAACAAGGTACAGTATACTGTATGCTATTTTTGTATCCCCTTTAAAAAAAAAACTCTAGACAGGTCTACCTACCATTAGAGAGAGTGAAACGACTGCCTCAGGTAACAGATTTGGGATGGCAGCAAATCACTAATGACTTTGTATTTTCTCTGCTAGGGAGTGGGAGAAAGGATTGTGCAATTTTCTGTCTCATGCACCAAAATAACTTGGCTGGCTTTGAGTTCCACACAACTTGACTTGGGTGGTCATGGAGTGTTCCATCTCAGACAGTGAAATATCATTGGATGACCCTGAAGCTAGATTCTGAGGGACATCTAATTCTAAGCACCGTTAACTATTTCACCTTAAAGTTTCTCAAAAGCATTTTGTTGTTATTGCTGATCAAGTGAATGAAGTGAAAGCACAGCACTTCTAAATTCCATTGTCTCAAAAAGAGAGCTGAAAACATGCTAAGAGCTGCTTGGATTTGGGGAGATTGTGTTTCAGATGATGGGGTGAATTTATTTCTGGCACACTTAGTGATAATCCTCTGGTTAAAATCTTTACAATTAGCATCTCTTGGCTGGCCTGGCTCCGGGAGGCTCTTGGGAGTACTCATGCTGGCTGCAGAATTCTGGGGATGGGGGTGTTCCAAAAAGGTATTTTTTCTAGGCTCTGCGCTCTGGTGGACCCACTGCTACATTGCCATCTTCCACATTGCTCCCAAAGTGAGTTTATCCAGGCAGCCAGCATTTTAAATTTTTACCTGGGCCTGCTATATCAGATGCTCTGTGGCATTACGGAAAATTTAAACAGATGTCTCATAGTCACTTGGTACAGGAAATGTCGGGCAGGTATCAGTGACAGTGGGCCCTTCCATTCCACTCTCTTTGTAAATTTGCCACCCAGTGTCTCTTTGGCCCATCATCTGGATCAGATTCCAAGCTTTATTTATTTATTTATTTTTAGCAAGCATCTTGCCCTTGCGGGAGAAGAGTTATGGATCAAAATAAGCAGTCATTCTTCTGTCCAATTGTTTTGCAAAAAACAACCCCCACACACACACACAGACACACATCTTTGAGTGTACAGATTGCCATCCCCACACCCGTATCTGTGGAACCAATATCCACAGTTTTAGTTATTAACAGCTGAAAAAATAGGGACATATACCATAGAGTCATGCTGGAAAATGCCTAGAAAGGTGTCCTATCTAGGAATAACTAGGTCTTCCAATGCAACTCTATGGTATGTTTGTACAGGAAGTCCTCTATTTTAATAGAATTTTCTATTATCCATGGTTTCACTTATAAATTGTAAGTCCAGGAACATATGTCCTGCAGAGGTACGGGGGGGGGTGCAACTTGTATTTGCCAATGAGTGAAGTCTCACAACTATGACTGACATTTGTGAGCTTCCTTCTTTAAATTCCCTGAATGTTACAACTCTACAGGTAAGTCTAGGTTTTTGGAAGACAATCTAGCTGAAGTCCTTTTGCACAGCTCTTTGCAAAAACTGCAGAGAATCCAATGGAGCCAGTTGAGTGAAGGATGAGGGATGCAACAAAGCAGAGCAAAAGCTGCAAAACTATGATTAGTATTGTTTTGTAGCAATATTCTGTATGTTTGATGTAGCAATATTCTGCATTTTTGTTAATCGTCCAGGAAGAAAAATCAAATTCCATTTTATGAAGAGTGATTATGGTTCTCCTAGGAATTCTAGGAGGAAAAAAGTAGCCATCCCTATTAGTGCTACCTTCTCCCTACCCCCTCTTGCCCCCATCCCACTTCTGCCCCTGCTACCACCTTCCTCCACTTTATTTGGGGACTGTCTTGGTTTTTAAAAGTAATTTTCAAGCCTTTGTGCTCTGCTTTCTTCAATACCTGAGACACAGCATGAGGTAGCAGCACAAGCCAGTCTTGGAACAATATGCTATTCTTCCTCCACAACCAAATGAGGCCATCCCCCAGTAATTATAAAGGTAACTCAAGTTACAGTACTGTTACACTGCAAAAAGAATTAAGCCATCCTTTGGTAATTGTAATGTATTTAGTTGTCTGTTGTGGCTTTTGGCTTCCATGGACTTTATCAGACGCAGCAAAATCCATGCTATTAGGACACAACGATAGCACAAACAGCAGAAATTATCAAATGTTGTTGTCACTTGCCTGTTCCCACTGTGTCGTACTGGCATGAATGAGGCGTCACTTTTCATTGATAGCTTAGCCCATCAATAAAAAAAGGATGCCTTATTCATGCCAGCATGACACAGTGGGAATGGGTAAGCAATGAGAATGCCTGATAATGTTGCCTTTTCTGCTATCATCATGTCCTAAATAACATGGTCGTCCCGCCCCCTATTTGCCTTGCCTGATAAATTCCCATGTCAGTGGGGCTGTGGATCTGTCTTCCTTTTAAAGAAACTATCCAAAGTGCTGAATCTATGTAGAGGATAGTTCCTTTAAAGTCTGGGTTAAAACCTGAAATTGATTCACTTCCCCACTGGCATGGAAGCCTCCATCCTCCATTCTTATTTATGCTCCAGTTATCATGAAAAGGAATTAATTGCAATTTATTAGGGGGGGTTGCAAATTACTAGTTACTCTAACTAGTTATTTTAAACTTGTTACTCCTAAACTCAGGGTTGCTCAGAAACTGCTTTCCAACCCATTTGGGTTGAATGCCTCTGCCTTAAAAATTAAGTTATAGGCTACTTGCTAATCAGTTTCTTACCTCAGTGGTTCTTAACTTTTTCTTTATCCCTTAAATATCTTTTGTTGCTGCAGACCCCCAAGACTTGACTCAAGATTTAAAACAACAATACACCATCCATTAAACATTCCCTCAGATGCACTGGAGGGAGGGGGAAGACTTTTCTCTTGCTTCTTCCTGCAAGTTTGTGACTGCAGTGGATTGAATGACAATGTGCAGGCCAAGCCAGCCAGCCAGATGGCCTTTGCCTTGGCTTCTGTCACGTGGCCACTCCACTGCAGAGAGTAGGTGGGCCAAGCAACTTTCAAGGTTTTGATGCCCCCCTGTGAGCACATCATGGACACTGGGGGTCCACTGACCCCAGCCAGGTTAAGAACCACTGCCTTAGCTGCTTCTTCTGAGTCCTTCCATCAGTCTTTTCTATTGGAGAACAGACCTGTGAGGGCCGCATGACCAATCCTCTTTCTCTAAACTGGTCTGCTGCTCTCAGGTGTGGTGGAGGATACTTTCCATTGCCAGTGTCAATGGGCAGTTGAGGGAGCACCATTTTATCCTTTGCCTCCATTGGGAAAATATCTAGGGCCAGCAAAGACCCCTCCCCATTTAGATCATTTACAGATTCTGCCTAGACAGGCTATCAGATATATTTGGGGACCAAATGGAAACTAAAAACTGTGGTTTCTAGGTGGTCTTGTTAACATTTGGATGCCAAGGTCAAGGAAATGTGTAGCAACAATGCCCTCTGGCACTCACTGCTCCTTCTCAGAACAAAGAAAATTTGAGCACGAAACAAAATCCTCTTGGAGACATGAAACCTTTAATTAATGGAAATGGCATAAATGACAGTATGTGGGGAAAAAGTGTCCTTCACTTTTTATAATCACCTGTCTGAAGATTTATTGAGGTACCCACATCACATTAACAGAGCATTACAAGGTTGGTTTTATTACAAATGTACAGGTTTTATGTGTTTAATAATGTGTTTTCTGATGGAATTTGAGGACAGGAAGGGAGGTGAGGAGAGACATTAGTTACAGATTCTTCTCCAGGACAGATGAACTGCTTAAGAGGAAACAAGATGGGGTGGAGGAGCGGAAGTGAGCTCTTAATGTAAATGCATATTTGTATAAACAATCAGTAAGGATCATGTTTGTGTGTTAAGCAAGCACCTTGAAATTGATCTGCCTTCAAGGCCTAAGCAATTGCAGTCTACCTTAGCGTGAATGATTTATGACACTCATGAACCTAGCAACTACATCAGCTTTTTTAAAGAAGCTGGTATACACCACCACCTGCATATTGATGATTTATTTATATGTGCGTATAAACCCATCTCAACTCCTTGTGCAGAGGTGTATTGAGTAACAGACCATCTCCAGACACATGAAAAGGCAGCAATGTCACCAGGTTTATCTATTGGCACTGTGAAGTTTGCATGTTATATCACACCCAGTAGCATGTTTCTTCAGCCCCACATGTGTTATCATGTTCCCTAGCTTTGAGCAGTGTCAGGGAAGACCTAGTCAGCTCAAGGTCACTGGTGCCACCTGCAGGGGTATGGGATGCAGACCTTGACAGTGTCACCTATGAGAAAGGCACGCCTCAAAGATACTAGAAGATGACTTTTATTAGCTGAAAAGCACATCTCTGAACTAAAAACCCAACAGTCTCAGGACTTTATCACATGAGGCTTAAATTGTGCTATTGTGATGGGATAGTAGCACAAATAAGTTCCCGTTACCACACATTGTTGTCGTCCTCCTATGTTCCATGTGTGTTCCACCCGTTAATTATGTGTAACTTTTCACTGACAGGCAAAACCCGTGAATAGCCCTCAATATCACTCTTTTTGTGGTATTGACAAGCATGTGAAAATCACGTCCCACTGTAATCATGCAATTACACTGTGAATGGGTGGTCTTTTTCCCTCCCCTTATTGGGAGATATACACTGTCTGTGGGACCAATAACCTGTTGAACATATCTGGCTATGCCCAAGACAAATTGTACACATTGTATTTCACACATTAGTGGAGAATACAGCCCTTATATATATAGCAGAGTTAAAAAATAAACACAGCAGCTTATTAGCATAAGATTCTCAGTATACATATAAAACCATAGCTTAGAAATGTAACCTAACACTCTTTACCTTTCCCAAGTTGTTTAACTAGCAAAATAACCACTCGAGACTCAAAAGTTAGTTTTAAAAGTACAAAAACATATCTTTACTCACAGTTGGAGAGCTTTTCAGGCAGATATATGCAAACAGCATCAAAACAGGCTAAAAACTACTTAAACTGTGTAAAAATTACATTGTTACAAACAAAAATGCAGGACTCCTTTGCTGGGGAGGTCCTCTTCCTTCCATGGTCCATGCGGTTGTGTTAGTGGCTTCTAGAACAAAGGAGATAATAATAAACTCCCCTTTTCCCAGAAGCCCAATAAGAAAACATCAGGATATTACATCAACTCATCCCATATGGCTTCTCAGTTAACCCTTTAGTAGCAAAACTAAAAATAAGACTCATATTATACATGACCTCTTAGTGGATGAGGCAGCCGATCTGGCATGCTATACCGAGACCTGGGTGGGAGATGCCAGCGCTGCGACATGGGCGCAGGCTCTCCTGGCTGGGTATACGGTCAGCAAGCAGATAAAGGAAAGTGGGCAGGTGGGCAGTGTGGCCTTGGTTCATAGAAACAACATAACCTTGACCAGGAAGCCTATCCGGAAAACAGCTTGCATCGAGTGCATGTACCTTAGCCTGAAAACCAGGGATAGTTTGGGGATTCTGTTGGTATACCAGCCACCCCGTTGCTTAACAGACTCCCTAACCGAGCTGACCCAGCTGATCTCTGAATTGTTGTTGGAGTCGCCCAGACTTTTGGTTTTGGGCGACTTCAACATTCCACTTGAGACCAGCGTGTCAAATCTAACCGGTGCGGCTCAGGAGTTCATGGAAACCATGACAAACATGGGCCTATCCCAATTGGTTGACGGGCCTACACATTGTGCAGGTCATACCCTTGATGCAATCTTCAGTCCGGAACAGGAATATCCGTGGGTGAAGGTTACAAAAACCTCTGCATTGTCATGGACGGATCACTTCCTGGTCAAGATGGAACTAAGAGACACTGCCTGCCCCTCCGGGGGTGGCGGACCCATTAGAACGGTCCACCCTCGAAGGCTAATGGAACCAATTGGTTTCCAGAAAGCCCTAGAGGGTTTAATGGTTGGTAACGCCGGTGATTCTGTCGAGGCTTTGGTCAGCATCTGGAACACCGATCTTACCAAGGCTATCGACACAATCACTCCCAAGCATCCTTTCCAGCCCGCCTCTAATCCTAAGCCCTGGTACACAGAGGAGCTTAGGAGGATGAAGCAAACTGGACAACGGCTAGAGTGCAAGTGGTGGAACACTCGACTCTTATCCGACAGAACTCACCATAGGAAGCATCTTGATTCCTATCAAGAGGCAATACGTGCAGCACAGAGATCCTTTTGCTCTGCACATATTGCGTCTGCAGGGTCCCGTCCAGCAGAGCTGTTTAAGGTGGTGGGGGAGCTGACGCAGGTTCCTCCTGTGCCAAACCCCCTACTTAACCCGACAACAGCCTGCTGCAATGTGTTTAACATCCACTTTGCAGATAAAATCTCTCGGATAAGAGACGATTTGGACACCAATGTTCTGACAGAATCCATAGATGAGGCGTCCAACAACTCAGTTGATAGCATTTTACTTGATCAGTTTCAATCTGTGAGTACCGATGACGTGGACAAGCTTCTTGGAAGAGTGAGCAAAACAACTTGCCCTCTTGATCCCTGTCCATCTTGGCTGGTCATCCGGGGGGAACGCGTTGAGTGCATTCCTACAGGACACAATCAATGCATCCTTCAGGGGAGGTATCGTACCATCTTGTTTAAAGGAGGCGGTGGTTAAGCCACTCCTGAAAAAACCCTTTCCTGGGCCCCCTCGACAGGAACAATTACAGACCAGTGTCCTTGTTATCTTTTTTAAGCAAGGTGATCGAGAGGGCAGTTGCTTCCCAACTCCAAGCCATGTTGGATGAAACCGATTATCTTGATCCATTTCAAACCAGCTTCAGGATAGGATATGGAGTTGAGACTGTCATGGTCACTCTAACCAACGACCTCCGCCTGAGTATCAACGAGGGTAGTGTGATTCTGCTGGTGTTCTTGGACCTCTCAGCGGCCTTTGACACTATAGATCATTCCATCCTCTTGGATCGCCTGAGAGAGTTAGGAATTGGAGGCACTGCTCTGCGATGGTTCCGTTCCTTTCTCTCAGGCAGATCCCAGAGGGTGAGGCTCGGGGACAGCTGCTCTTCCAGAATTGAGCTTAATTGTGGCGTCCCTCAGGGTGCCATCCTGTCCCTGATGCTATTTAACATTTATATGAAGCCACTGGGAGAGATCATCCGGAGGCATGGAGCTTGGTGTCATCAGTATGCTGATGACACTCAGATATATTTCTCCATGTCTCGGTCATCAACTCAGACTTCAGATGGTGTCTCTCCTCTCAAGGACTGTCTCAGAGCAGTAATGGGTTGGATGAGGAAAAACAGATTGAGACTAAATCCAGACAAAATGGAGGTATTGACAGCCACAGGCCCGAAACCAGGTCTGGGAATACATCTTCCAGTCCTGGATGGAGTCACACTCTCCTCTAAGGACTGTGTTTGCAGTCTTGGGGTACTCCTAGATTTGTCGCTTCACATGACTAGTCAGGTGAGTGCGACGGTCAGGAGTGCCTGTTATCAGCTTCAGCTGATACGCCAGCTGCGCCCTTACTTGGATACAAGGGATCTGGAAACTGTGGTACATGCTTTGGTAACCTCACATCTGGATTACTGTAACGCACTCTAGATGGGGCTACCCTTGTGCCTAACCCGGAAACTTCAACTGGTACAAAATATGGCAGCCAGGTTAATTATGGGTACATCTAGGATTGAGCATATAACACCTGTGCTTAAATCTCTCCACTGGCTGCTGATCAGTTTCCGGGCACAGTACAAGGTGTTGGTTTTAACCTTTAAAGCCCTACATGGCTTGGGTCCATCTTATCTCTGGGACCGCCTCATCTCATACGATGCTCCCCCCCACACGCACTTCGGTCCTCTGGGAGGAACCTGCTGCAGCCTATGAAAACTAGGCTATCGCAGACCTCCCAGAGCGGCTTCTCTTCTACGGCTCCCAGACTTTGGAATGGCCTGCCAGACAAGATCCGTCTTATCACTACTCTTGATAGCTTCAAGAAAGCGCTAAAGACAGATCTCTTCTGGCACGCCTTCCCAGAATAACTTCCTGGCTCAAGTGGAGTTGATTGCCTACCCGCCCCCCTGCCGCTATTGCCAATTTTTTTGTTGTAATTTGTATGTTGTATTGTACTTTATGTTTGTTTTAATTCTCCACTAGTTTAATTTAGTTTTAAGGGGTGGGAGGGTTAGGATTGTGAAGGATTGTTTTAACTTGCTGTTGTTTTAATCCTGTTGTACGCCGCCCCGGTTGCCGAGCAGAGGGGCAAGTTAAAAATAAAAAAATATTATTATTATTAAAACACTTCTACTTATTGGCTTGCAAACTATATTTTCCAACACCCCTTTCCCTACAAGAACACATCATTAAACATCCAGGGAAGAACATGAAGAGGACCAATAGGATGCTGTTTTAATGAACTGTTGCCTTTGCTTGGAACATTTTTGTTTAAGTGTTTATTTGTGAAGTTCTTTCATTATGTATTTGTTTTCGGTGTTTTTAACCAAAGTTGTGTGTTCTTGTGAGAATAGCTGAAATCTTGCCCATGCAAAATCACAGAAGTAAGAGGATTTTTTTCTTAAAGGCGCATTCACGGGCCAACACGAAGCATTAATACTCTGTCATTAGAAGGCAATGCGAAGAGAAGTGTTACTATAGTACAAGCTGAAATCCAGTTCTTAAACTGCTAGTGGTGGTCATGCAAAAATTCTGTGGCAGTAGTATTACGCAAATACAATGATGTGCGATAATTACTGTAATCATACCACTATGTTTCCCCTTTCCTCAATCTCAGAATTACAGTGTTTTTAGATGCTAGCCTGATAAAGTCCTCAAAGTTGCAATCCAGAATATCTGGAGAGTCATATGTTCCCACCCTCATCCAACAATTCTAGTATTTTGTTCTGTCTTTGGGAAAACTGAGCCTTTAGTGAAGGCAGGTGACATTGGCTTTCAGTTGATCAGGTGACCTTTCATGCTTCCCAGGTAGCGTGTTACAGACCCCCTTTAATGTCTGTGGCTGCATCCTATGGAATCTTGGTGTTTGTAGTTTGGTCAGAGGCCCCAGAGAATTCAGAGGCTAAGAATTCTAAAAGCCCCTCCCTCAACTATCAATCCCAGGATTTCATAGGATGTTGCCATGGCAGTTAAAGTGGAATTTAAGCATTATAATTATGTAGTGTGAAAGGCCACCTGGAATCAGGAGGTCCAGATTACAAGAACTGTAGACAACCTCGTGAGGGAGAGGGACCAGTTGGGAAGCCTACTCATTTGGAGAGCCAAAGTGTCCTCGCCCTTGGGTTAATACAAGAGAATGACAAGCAAACAGGAAGAACATGACAAAGCTAAAGCAGTAAAGATCATTTCAAGGAAGTTCATAGAAGAGCGTCTCGGACAGTTCTTTTGAAATATCTGAACGGACAGCATCTTGTCACAGAAAAACTAAGAACTTAAATACTCCCTTTAAGACTGATTTCCTGTCAACAAGTTGCAAGATTTGTGATGGGAATATCAAGGACTATTATACAATTTCCCCCCATGAGGATCTAAATCAGCCCTGTACCTGTTCCTCCCCATGTCCTTGCCTATACTTCCCATAATTCCTTAGCTAGCTATAGGAACAGCAAACCAACACAAGTAGATTGGAGAAAGATGGTCTCAACATACAGACCTAAAGTACGGTAGGCACATTGAGGCTCATCTACACAGACCAGAATACACCAGCTCCCCACCAGTGTATTCTGCCTGTGGATCTGGCCCGTTCCTCCCCCATTACTGGCACAGAACAGGATGGAGTCCAGACCACCATGCCAGCTGGTCTCTGCAGCTGCCGCTGCCACCTATGTCATTCTCACTGTAGGTAGGAAACTGGTCTGGAACACATGAGCAAGGCCCCCTGCATGTGACCAGCTGCGGGACTCCTTCCTGGCTATGGAAGAGCACCCTGAACAGCAGCTGCAGTTATAGGCCAAAATGCCAGAATGGTCCCCTGCGGTCATACAGGGCCTGATTTGTTTTTTACTGGCTGAAGCAGATTTTACCAGGGATTTTTTTTAATGGTGTAACAGACCTTACCCCGTCTTCCTCCTGTCTTTGCTCCGTCTTTGCCCCGTAGGTCATGAGGACTTCCAGGGGACAAAACAGGGCAAACACTCTACATTGTCTGGATTGCAGGGCTCCAAGACAGGGTAAATAGTCCATCTAGACAAGGCCTGAATCAACTGTTGGACGGTGAATCGACACTTATGCAAATGATACTAATTCAACAGTTCTGTTCTAGTTGGGACTAGCAGTCAGATTCCAGGGATAATTTCCTTGGTTTGTTTTCTAAACCTAAACCGAGAAATCGAATTTATCTAATGAGTTAGAGATAAGCAATAGCACAGCTTGGTGGCAGAGTGCATGCTTTCTGCAAAGAAGGTCCTAGGTTCAGTCAGAAATCAGACAGAGAAACATTTCAAGAACTTGGAGAGCTACTGTATATCAGAGCAGAAAATACCTCCCTGTTCCAATTATTATCACTATGGTGGGAGTACAGTGAATCTCTTTGCAAGGGTTAAGTCAGACTTGAGAACTCTTTAGTCCTCCAGATGTTCTGAGTAAAACTCTCACCAGCTCCACCCAGCATGGTTAATAGTAAGGGGATGTGGGAATGGTTGTCCAAAACATCTGGCAGGCCAAAGGTTTGTACCCTCTGAGTTAAGCCCTTTCCTTCGCCTCCACCTTGTGAAAAGCCCTTACTCTGGAATCTATTTAGAGATGTTGCATCATAACATTTCTGCACCAAAGTTCCTATGGGGAAGACTGACATTTTCTGCACCCCAACACTGTGCAGTGTCTAACTTCCAAATCTTGGAGAAGTTACTTTTTAAACTACAACTTTCATCATCCCCAGCTTGAGAGGGTCTGAGAGTTGTAGTCCAAAAAAGTACCTTTCCCAAGTTTCCCTTGGAATTTGTCTGCCCTTTCCCTTCCCATGGCAAAGCAAAACAGCCACTGATGCATTGTAGTTGTTGTGTGCCTTCAAGTCGCTTCCAACTTATGGCGACCTTAAGATTAACCTATTACGGGGTTTTCTTGCCAAGATTTGTTCAGAGGGAGGTTGCCTTTGCCTTCATCTGAGGCTGAGAGAATGTGACTTGCTCAAGGTCACCCAGTGGGTTTCTATGGCCGAGTGGGTTTTGAGCCCTGGTCTACAGAGTCCTAGTCCAATGTTCAAGCCGCCACACCATGCTGGCATACCCTCCAACATTTCACAAGTGAAAACTGGACCACTTGTGGCCAAGCAACACTAGGGGGCAGTCAAGATGGCAAAAGTTATTCATGAGGAAGAACGCAGGAATTAGAAGAGTCTGCATTGGTTTGCTTTTGCCTGAGCCTATTGGGAAGGGTAAGTTTCTGTCCTCTTCCTTGTCTCTCCCTCCTCCCACGTAGTTAATTGAGAGCTAACCACTTTTTGCTTGGAACTCAGTTTGCAGCCATGGAAGTAAGCCAAGGAGAAAGGAGGACATTGAGAGGAGGAGAGAGAAGCTGGGATATTTTAAAGTAGTTTAAAAAGTGGGATGACAGAGAATTAATTGGAACTACCCCTGCCAAATCAGGACAGTTGGAGAGTATGCTGATGCAGACATGATGAATACTATAGAAAGGCAGGGGACAAGATGTGATTGTAGCAAAGGCATAGCTGAGTAGGCCCCTCCTACACTTAAGCCTTAGATCCCCCGGCTTTTGAAGACTCCTCTTCAATGGGATATGTCCCTTTCACTGTTCCAAAATATGCCTCTGCTCCAAATTAACAGAGGTAAACGGGTAAGGTTACCAGTAATGACTATAGATAGGTTTGTAGCATTCCTAACCATAGATAAATTTTAACTATGTTTTGAATGAGAAGCCTGTCTAAAATTGTAATTTACTTTATCATCCTCCTTCTTGCCTCTGGGCCTTCTAAAAATAAGGCTACTGTATGTTTTGGTTGAGGATTTTTTAAAAAAAACCTCTTGAATTTTATCTAAATCTAATTTTCCTGTTTGCATTATACATGCATCTGTCACACAGAGCTATCCTCTCTGTAAAATGCTGTGATTGTTTCCGAAATTGTTTACTCTCTAGATTCAATATGTCATTCACAGCTGGCTCAATATATCAAACAAAATGTCTCCAGGCAGTGGTCAGCAAAGTGCAATTCATTAGAAACGCCCATTTGCGACAGCTAGTTTGTAAAGTGGCGTAGGGTCCCTTTTATGCTGGCTTCTATCCCAGTTTTTAGCCCAAACACTGCTGATTGCAGTATGCAAACTGAGACAAACAGCTTTTCATATAGATTCAAAACATAGGCTGGGAAGGGAAGGGTTTTAGGATTAAGAACAATACTATCAAGCCTAAATCCAGTTACTAGGCTCAATTGAAGTAAGTTCATTGAATCAATTAAGCTTTCGTGACTATTGACTAACCAAGTCTCCACTGATTCCAAGGTCTACTCTAGCTGGGACTGACAATTGGATGTAGGTCTGATGTCCCCGCTCACAATACACTTTACACAGTTCCATGTGCAAATATGGAACAGCCTCTTTCTCTAAGCATGAGAAAGAATCAATTGTGGAAAGGTAGGATGCAGAATTGAACCTATGTTTGGAACAGCAACATTTATACCCATTTAATCTAATTCATTCATATGATCCAAATCTGAATATTATTTGAAAAGAATGAATTTTAATTATGGCTTGAAAAAGCCCTACCTTTGGGGCTACTATTTTTGTCTATGAAGTGTGAAGTACTGTTTAATCCCAGAGAAGCAATGGTGTGTTTCATAGAGAAGAGAGTGGGCATACTGATTCTACTCCATGCAAGAAAGGTCATTACAAAGAAAAATTGGGGCATGATTTTCACTCCTGTCAGCTTCCTCCTCCCCTCAAAGAAGGATAAAGAATGGCCAATCTTCCCTCACTTCTTATCTTCAGAAACTGTTCCTCGGGTTTCTCAACCCAGTATCCGGATGTGGTATAAATCTAACTGTTTGTTCCAACTAGACTAGAGGAGTGTTTCTCAACCAGGGTTCCCTGGAACCTTAGGGTTCCTCAAGAGATTGTGATTGTGGGGGGAAAGCAATAACAGTATATAGAATAATCATATGCAGGGGTTCCCTGAGACCTGAAAATTATTTCAAGGGTTCCTCCAGGATAAAAAGGTTGAGAAAGGCTGGACTAGAGCCACTGAATCAAGGGGACTTACATAAATATTGATTTACCATGTTCATGCACTCCAAAGTGCCTTCTCTAAAGGTGCATCTATACTATACAAATAATCCAATTTGAAACTGAATTATTTGCCATGGTTCCTTCGTATGCAATCCTGGGATAGGTAGTTTGGTGAGGCATCATCATTCTTTGGCAGACAAGGCAAAAGACCTTGCAAAACTGAAATCCCTGGATTATTTGTGTAGTGTGGATTAGACCTAAAACAAGCCTGGAGGGCAGAGGGTCCCCTCTGGGAATGATTGGGTAAAACTGGACTAACAAGACCCATGTGTAAGTGATCTCCCTCTGGAATTATCAGTCAGAAGTGTCCCAAACGACCAAGCACAAAAAAAATTAATACTTCTATTATAATAGAGTCCCTGTAGGAGTAACTTCAGCTGCACATACTCTATCCTACAAATATTTACGTAGACTCATAAAGTTGGAAGAGACCACAAGGGCCATCCAGTCTAACCCCCTGCCAAGCAAGAATAAACAATCAAAGCATTCCCGACAGATGGCCATCCAGCCTCTGCTTAAAAACCTCCAAAGAAGAAGACTCCACCAATCTTGGAGGCAGTCTATTCCACTTCTGAACAGCTCTTACGGTCAGGAAGTTCTTCCTAATGTTTAGATGGAATCTCTTTTCCTGTAGTTTTAGTCCACTGCTCTGTGTCCTAGGAGATTTTCAGACGGGGAAATTATTCCCCGGGGAGATTGGGACAGAATTGTTTCGGTCCCGGAAGCAGCGCTGCGTTTCGCACACCCATTTCCCTCTCCCGATCTCCCGTCGTCCTGATGCTGTGCTCATTCTATTTCCCTGCCAGTACCTTCTGTGATATTTTATTAATGAGAGTTCATTGTTAATAAAAAGAAATAGAATGAGCACAGCATCAGGACGACGGAAGATTGGGAGAGGGAAGTGGGTGTGCGAAACGCAGCGCTGCTTCCAGGACAGAAACAATTCTGTCCCGATCTCCCTGGGGAATAATTTCCCCATGTGAAAATCTCCCTAGTCTCTGTAGCCGCAGAAAACAAGCTTGCTCCATCCTCAGTATGACATCCCTTCAAATATTTAAACATGGCTCTCATGTCACTTCTCAACTTTCTCTTCTCCAGGCTAAACATACCCAGCTCCCTAAGCTGCTCCTCATAGGGCGGTGATGGCGAACTTATGACACACGTGTCACCACTGACACGCGTAGGCCTCCTCCCCCCTTCCCCCCACCACCTCACCACCCTCCCTAAAGTGGTGGGCGAGGCTTCGAAGCCCCGATCACCACTTTAGGGAGGGGGGAAGGAAAGTGGCAGGTGGGGTTACAAAGCCCCGATCGCCACCACCACCCCTGAGGCCTACCTGCTTCCCTGGAGCCACCTCGCCATGGTAAGGCTAGGTAAGGCAGCGGGCGGGTCAGCGGGACTCTGCCTGGCCTCTCCCCAGCATTCCTGAGGGGGCTCCAGGGCTTTGAAGTCCTGGAGCCACCTTGGAAAGGCTGGGGAAGGCGGTGGACTGGCGGGAGGGTGGGCGGGAGTCTACCTGGCCTCTCCCTGGCCTCCCCAAGGGGGCACCGGGGCTTCAAAGCCCCGTCAGTGCCTTGAGAAGGGAGGGGGAAAGTGTGCGGGTGGGAGGTTTTCCACCCTCCCCTTGCCAAGGCAGCGACAAGTTTAATGAGAAGCCCATCGGTGCCTTGGGAAGGGAGGGGGGAAAGCGTGTTGTGGGAGGTTCTCCACCCTCCCCTTGCCAAGGCACCAACGGGCTTCATGAGAAGCCCGTTGGTGCCTTGGGCAGGGATGCGTGGATAGCGTGGGGGTTGGAGACTTTCCACACACCCCTTCCCAAGGCAGCGACGGGCTTCATGAGAAGCCCATTAGTGCCTTGGGAAGGGGGGGGAAATGTGCGGGTTGGAGGGTTTCCGCGAATAGTCAAAGTCGCGAATGTGGAGGGGCAACTGTATACATTTATGTTATTTAAACAGTAAATATCGCGAAATAATGTTTTTTCCTCTAAGTGATACACCACCCGAGTTATGCTCAGTTTTTTGGCGAAGTTTGACACACCAAGCTCAAAAGGTTGCCCATCACTAGGGCATGGCTTCCAGACCTCCCACCATCCTTCTCAGTATCCTTCTTGAATTGTGGTGCCCAGAACTGGACACAGTATTCCTGGTTAGGTTTGACCAAGGCAGAATAGAGTGGCACTATTACTTCCCTTGATCTAGACACTCTACTATTAATGCAGCCTAGAATCACATTGCCTTTTTCAGCTGCCACATCACACTACTGACTCATGTTCAGTTTGTGGTCCACTAAGACTAGATCCCTTTTGCATCTACTGCCATCAAGCCAGGTGGCAACCATCCTATATCTGTGTTTTTCATTTTTACTACCCAAGTGTGTTAGTTTTGGCCCAGTTTTCTAATCTGTTATGGTCATTCTGAATTCTGATCCTGTCCTCTGGGGTATTAGTTACTCCTCCTAATTTGGTGTCATCTGCAAACTTGATAAGCATGCCCTCTAGTCCCTAATCCAAGTCATTGATAAAGATATTGAATAGCACTGGGCCCAGGACAGAACCCTATGGCACCCCACCAGTCACTTCTCTCCAGGATGAAGGGGAGTCATTGGTGACTACCCTTTGGATTCAGCCCATGAACCAATTACAAATCCACCTCACAGTTGCACTGTCTAGCCCACACGTTAGTAACTTTTTTGGAAGGATATCATGGGGCACTTTGTCAAAGGCCTTACTGAAATCAAGATACATTACATCCACAGCATTCCCTTCATCTACCAAGTATGTAACTCTATCGAAAAAAGAGATAAGATTAGACTGGCATGACTTGTTTTTCAAAACCCCATGTTGACTTTTAGTGATCACAGCATTCCTGTCTAAGTGGTTGCAGACTGTCTGTTTAATGATCTGCTCTGAAATCGTTCCTAGTATTGATGTTAGGCTGACTGGGCAATAATTATTTGGGTCTTCTTCCCCCCCCCTTTTTTTTTTTTATAGATGGGGACATTTGCCCTCCTCCAGTCTGCTGGGACCTCTCCTGTTCTCTAAGATTTCTCAAAGAGTATTGACAGTGGTTCTGAGATTACTTTTGCCAGTTCTTTTAGTACGCTTGGATGCAGCTCATCTGGCCCTGGAGACCTGAATTCACTTATACTGGCCAGGTATTCCTGAACTACCTCTTTACTAATTCTATGCTGCATTTCCCCTACTGCATCATCTGCTCCATTTTCTCCAGGTTGAGCACTGCTCTCCTTTTGGGAGATGACTGAGGCAAAGAAGATGTTGAGTACCTCTGCCTTTTCTCTGTCCCCTGTTAGCATGTTAGCTTACATGGGAGTAAGCTACACTGAACACACGGAAGAGACTCCTGCATAGACACTGTGCTGGAAAGAGTGTTCGTAGTCAAGGCTGATAATGACATGGGTGAAGTTATTGGCCCTCCCTCTGACTGTAGCCTCAGGCACTTTGATTAGGGTTGCCAGTTCAGGATCGTCCCAGGCCATAAGGCTTCTGGGCCAAAATCAGAGACCTGGAGATAGCCTTGGTCATGCCATTAAGTGTTATGCATTAAGGACCAACCACAGTTGTTCATATCTTATCATTCAAATTCATACACGCACACAAGCGAGAGTGCATATTTTCCTGTTTGGAAATTAAGACTGAAATCTTAGCTAAAAGGGTTGTTCCCAGATCAAGGTGAAATGACAGGATTATTCTTTCTCACCAATTAGGAAGACAAGATTTAAAAACATTTAATCTAGGCTAAACTTGTCTCTAGCCTGCTGGTGGGTGCAGAGCAGAGTGGAGGATGTGCCCTGGCACCACAACAGACAGAAGGGAAGGAGGAAGCTAACTAAGTAAATGCACAGTCCACCTGGAGAGTCTTTGCAAGTTGCAGCAACAGATCAATCAGTCTTTGCAAATTGTAGCAAGCTACAGTACTGCTCTATTAGCTGCACTAGAGATTTACACTGATATCTTTGCAAATTCCCTCGCCTATCACTGTTTGATAACCTAAAGCCCACATGAAGCTTTGGTTGGGGTCCAGCTTTGGTTCTGTTAGCTTCAGAGGTAAACCCACAAATGGTCTAATGAGGCCCAATTTGGCTCAGATCTCAAACTTCCCACTTTTCCATACTACACAAATAATCTACAGTATTTTGAAACTGGATTATTTGCTATGGCTCCTTCCTATTATATCATGGGTTTTGTAGTTTTACAAGGTCTTTACCCTTCTCTGCCAAAGATTATGGGTGCCTCACCAAACTATAAATCCTAAGATTCCATAGGAAGGGGCCATGGCAAATGATCCCGTTTCAAACTGGATTATTTGTGTAGTGTGGATCCATAGCTATAAAATTTATGCTATTCAGAAATCAAGCCAGAAGACATTAAGCAAAATTATCATGAGGGCAGCATGGTCTCTGCAGTTCAGACCTGCCTGAGCACAGATGTTGGGGGAAGGGAGAGAGAAAAACTACCTTTCCTTGCCTCCCCCCCCCCTTATCACAATCTCTCTCAGGAGCACAGAAATGAATTCTTTCCCCCCCCCAACACACACACACACACACACACACACACACTGTGCCCCTGTTGCTCTGTTGATAGCAATCTTTACTGTTAGTGTGACTGAGCCAAGAATTAAAGCCTCATTTTCTGAAAGATTTGACATCTATTCTTTCTCGCATTGACTCTGCAAATGGAATGACAACAAAGGGGAGTTGTTCTAAACAAAGCATTGGGATAGCTTTCCCCTTGAGCATGCTTTTGCTTTAATTACAGTCTGCCAATACTTCCATGCCATTTGTCAGTGATTTGAATTGAGCTGTCTTTCTTTGCCTTGCTTGTTATTCACAAGAGCAGTCAGAGAAAGAAACAAAATGCTGAGTAGCTCGTTGCTGCCTCTTTCTGGTGGAAGAGGATTCCGCTTCCTGTTAAATCCTCCATGCCATAAAGGGCCTTGGGTGAATCTAACTGCGGGAACCCAAGTGGGGTGAATGTAACCCTAACTGTGCCTGATAGCATATGGTTGTTCCTGCATTTAATTCCTCTATTCACATGATACAAAATAATCAGTAACAATTCCCACACACTCACATCATTGGCAGCAGTTTTGTTCATGCAATAAGAGTGACAACTTAATTTTGTTCCAATTGCAGTTGTGGTGGTTTTTCACTGTACCACAAAACTGATTTGCTTTTGATTCCTCCCATGTTGATGTTGTCCCGGCCTCATTAGCAGAATCTTGCCTCTCCTAATTCCACCAGTGACATTTGCAGTCACATTTTCTGGCTGACTTCTTCTGGTGTCAGCTGCAGGGCACGGCTGCAGTGATGCAAGGGATGAGACAAATATATGGCACTGGCAGGACCAACTAAGTAGCCATGCAGCAGCTACTGAGTGGCAGCAATGGCCACTGGGGAAGGATGCCACTGCCTGCTCTAGTTGGGCTGTCCTGCCTCCTGATGCTAAGACAAGTGTGTGTATGTGTGGCACAGTGAATATGCAGAGGCATACTCTGGGGCAGTGGCTCTTAACTGTAACTTTACCAGGGACCCCCTTTAAATATCTTTTGTTTCCACAGCCCCCCAAGACTTAACTCAAGATTTAAAACAACAACAACAATACAATTACACCATCCATTAAACCTTCCTTCAAAGACACTGGATGGGGAGGGAAGAGTTTTCTCCCACTTCTTCCTGCAAATTTGTGGCTGGAGCGGATTGAATGGCAATGCACAGACTCAGCCACCCACCCAGCATTTCATAGAATCATAGAATTGCAGAGTTGGAAGAGACCACGAGGGCCATCCAGTCCAACCCCCTGCCATGCCGGAATCTCGATCAAAGCATCCCCGACAGATGGCAATCCAGCCTCTGTTTAAAGACCTCCAAGGAAGGAGACCCCACCACGCTCCAAGGGAGTGCGTTCCACTGCCAAACAGCTCTTACTGTCAAAAAGTTCCTCCTAATGTTGAGGTGGAATCTCTGTTCCTGGAGCTTGCATCCATTGCTCCGTGTTCCAGTCTCTGGAGCAGCAGAAAACAAGCCTGCTCCATCCTCAACGTGACACCCCTTCAAATACTTAAACAGGGCTATCATATCGCCTCTTAACCATCTTTTTTCCAGGCTAAACATACCCAGCTCCCTAAGTCTCTCCTCATAAGGCATCGTTTCCAGACCTTTCATCATTTTAGTTGCCCTTCTCTGGACATGCTCCAGTTTGTCAATATCCTTTTTGAATTGTGGTGCCCAGAACTGGACACAGTATTCTAGGTGAGGTCTGGCCAAGGCAGAATAGAGCAGCACTATCACTTCCCTTTCTGGACACTATACTTCTATTGATACAGTCCAAAATCGCATTGGCCTTTTTAGCTGCCACATCACACTTTTGACTCATGCTCAACTTGTGGTCTACTAGGACTCCTAGATCCCTTTCGCACGTAGTCTCGTTCAGCCAGGTCTCTCCCATCCTATATCTATGCATTTCATTTTTCTGCCCTAAGTGCAGTACCTTACATTTCTCCATATTGAATTTTATTTTGTTAGCTTTGGCCCAGCTCTCCATTCTATCCAGGTCATTCTGAATTTTGATCCTGTCCTCTAGGGTATTAGCTACTCCTCCTAATTTGGTGTCATCTGCAAATTTGATAAGTATGCCCCTAATTCCCTTATCCAAGCCATTGATAAAGATGTTGAATAGCACTGGGCCCAGGACAGAACCCTGTGGCACCCCACTGGTCACATCTTTCCAAGACGAAGAGGAGCCACTGCTGAGCACCCTTTGGGTTCGGCCGGTCAACCAATTACAAATCCATTGAACAGTTAACTTGTCTAGCCCACATTTTACAAGCTTGTTTGCAGGAATGTCATGGGGAACCTTGTCAAAGACCTTACTGAAATCAAGGTATGTGATATCCACAGCGTTCCCTGTTGGAAAATATAGTTTACATGTGAAGTACAGTGTGGATGCTTAAACAGGGACAACATACCCTGATATTTTAAACAGTGTATTTTTACACATTCCAATATTCCCTTCATCTACCAAGCTGGTAATTTTATCAAAAAAAGAGATCAGATTAGTCTGGCATGACTTGTTTCTCTGAAACCCAGATTGACTTTTTGTGATTATGGCATTGCCTTCTAAATGTTCACAAACTCTCTGTTTAATGATCTGCTCTAGAATCTTCCCTGGTATTGATGTCAGACTAACTGGACAATAATTGTTGGCATCCTCCTTTTCCCCCTTTTTGAAGATGGGGACAACGTTTGCCCTCCTCCAGTCTGCTGGGACTTCTCCTGTTCGCCAGGAATTCTCAAAGATTATTGCCAATGGCTCTAAGATCACATTTGCCAGTTCTTTTAATACTCTTGGATGTCGTTCATCTGGTCCTGGAGATTTAAATTCATTTAGATTAAGAAGGTATTCCTGTACTACCTCTTTACTTATTCTTTTGCTAGATTTCCCCTATTGTGTCCTCTGATCCATTATCCTCAGGTTGGTCCCCCTTTTCCTTTTCTGAAAACACTGAGGCAAAAAAGGTGTTGAGTAATTCTGCCTTTTCTCTGTCCCCTCTTAGCATTTTGCCATCTTCTCTACGTAGTGGCCCTACCATTTCCTTCTTCTTCCTTTTGCTGTGGACATACCCCAAAAAACCCTTTTTATTGTTCTTAACCTCTCTAGCAAGCCTGAGCTCATTCTGCACTTTAGCTTTTCTGACTTTACCCCTACATGTGTTCGCTATTTGTTTGAATTCTTCTTTGGTGATTCCCCCCTTTTCCATTTCCTATACATGTTCCGTTTAAAACTTAGCTCCGTTGAAAGTTCTTTAGTCATCCATCCTGGTTTCTTGAGACACCTCCCGTTTTTCTTCCTCATTGGTACTGTTTGAAATTGTGCCTTCAGTATCTCCCTTTTGAGAAAGTCCCATCCATCTTGAAGTCCCATCTCTTTTAGTATTCCTGACCATGGGATCACCCCCAGTATTTCCCTGAGTTTATTGAAATCAGCTCTCCTAAAGTCAAGAATGCGTGTCTGACTGTGCCTGGCTTCTCCTTTCCATTGTATAACAAACTCCAGGAGAACATGATCACTCTCACCTAAGGATCCCACCACTTGCACCCCATTAGCCAGGTCATCCCTGTTGGTTAGGATCAGATCTAAAATAGCTGACCCCTTGTTGCCTCTTCCACCTTTTGGACCATGAAATTGTCTTCTAGGCAAGTAAGGAATTTGCTAGACCTTGAAGTTTTGGTTGAGTTAGATTGCCAGCAAATATCAGGATAGTTGAAGTCACCCATCACTACTACATCTCTCCTTTCTGCGTGTGTGATCATCTGTCCTAGAAAGGCATCATCCAATTTCTCCATCTGACTTGGGAGATTCAGACACCGTTTAACAGTACCTACCGTGGGAGGAGGAGGTCCCGGGAGAGGAACAGCGCTCTTGCACGGCAGGGGGTCATTTTCGGATACCGCCGTCCCTCTTCCGGGATCCTTCATTGCATATCCGTGAAGCACCAGGTTTCAGTAATGCCTATTATATCATCTTTGCTTTGTAGTGCTAGGAGTTCAAGTTCATCTTGCTTATTTGCCATGCTCTGTGTATTAGTGTAGAGACATCTAAGACCATGTGTTCCCTTTACTTGCTGCCTATGCAAGTTTTTTTGCCTCCCACTGTTGGATCCTTGCGCTGTTTGCCTTGTTCCCTCTATGACAGTTTGACTATTTTCTCCTGCCCTTTTGCCTTCCAGAATACTGTCTCCCTCCCCCATTTGACTCAGTTTAAAGCCCTCCTGATCAAATTCTTGAGACAGTAGGCAAAAATGTTTCTGCCGGCTGTTGTGAGATGCACCCCATCTCTTGCCAGAAGTCCCCACTCATGGAAGCGCAGCCCATGATCCAAGAAACCAAATTGTTCTTGGCGACACCATCTATGGAGCCAGTTGTTTACGTCGGCTATTTTCCTCTCTCTTCCTGGACCATGCCCTTCAACTGGCAGAAGAGACGAGATGACAACCTGTGCATCCATTTCTTTCAGCTTCCTCCCCAGAGCCTCATAATCTCTTCTGATCTTCAGAAAGATGTGCCTTGCAGTATCACTGGTTCCCACATGGACCAAAAGGAAGGGGTATTGATCCGTAGGCTTGACAAGTCTTGTCATCCTCTCCATCACGTCACAGATCTTTGCCCCCGGGAGACAACACACCTCGTGAGACATCTTGTCAGGCCCACAAACCACTGCTTCTGTACCCTGCAGCAAGGAGTCCCCCACCACCACCACACGCCTCCCCCGAGGCTTCACAGCTGCTGTTCCTGGCAGTGGTCCTCTCAAGGTCCCCTGCTCTGCCCCTGAACTCTGTCCATGCTGTTCTTCCTTGTTGTCCTTGATAAGGGAGAGGGCTTTGAATCGATTCTGTAGCTGCAAGCTGCTCGAAGAATTCCTGGATTTTCTTGTTCTGTGTGTGACATTCCTCCAGCTGTCTACTTCCTGTGTCTGTGAAGTGACCCTCTCCTCCGCAGCCACTTCCTCTGTGTGGTCCCCATCCAAGACTGTTCGTTCTGTTCTGTCCAGGAAAACCTCTTGCTCACGAATCTGTTGAAGTGTAGCTACTCGTGTCTCCAGCTGCTGGACTTTCTCCTCCAAGAGGGCTACCAGCTTGCACTTGGTGCATGTGAAGTTCCCCACGACTGTAGACAAGAATACAAACATCGCACAAGTGTTGCAAGTGACTGCCGCAGTCCCCTCAGCGTCCATGGTGAGAGCTTTTAGGTAATCTAAGAACTCTTAGGTAATGCTGAGAACTCTAAGCTGTACTTTTAGGTATGCTGTATTTTTGTTTGGTCACTGAAATTCATGCGCCGTACGGCGTGTGCCTCAGCAACAAACAGCCTCTCCCAACAGTTTAAAAAAATGTCAAACTCCCCACTCAAAATGGCTGTCCAGAAGCTGCTCTCCTTCTTCTCCCTGGCAAGAAAATTTGTCTTGGCTCCTGTGATTAAGAGGTGGGCCAAGCAGCCTTCAAGACTTTGTGGACCTCCTGTGAGGACATTGCGGACCCCTGCGGGTCCCCAGACCACAGGTTAAGAACCACTGCTCTGGGGAGCTGAACAAGGAAGTACCCCAGGGCAGCCAGGAGAAGCCAGTGGGGAGACACTCTTCTCTGTGGGCCAGACCTGTGTGTGCCTCCCCTGAACATCATGCTCCTGAAGGTTGGTGACTTATGTCAGGTACCAGCATTCCCAAACTCATCGAGCACAAGCTTCAGGTTGCATCAGAAAGGTTGCATTGCTAGAAATCCAGGAAGCATACAATACAAAGTCACTGCTGAGACTGAGGGCCTAACCGCTACCTCTAAGTTAAAAGCATTTTACAGTCAACAGAATCTGGTGGGCTGCATAGCTATTGGTTTTTCATCCACTGACATAGGCATTCTTTAAAACAAAACTTAACATTTTCGATTCTCTAACCTTGAGGCTAGAACTGTTAATTGCAGATGCCTGGTTATTCTGTTCCCCAATCACAACCCAGACAGCTACGCATACCTCATTTCACCCCTACACAAACTGCTGTGCACATTCAACATCAACGCCCAAGGGAAACTGATGAATATGGTAGGAGGAAAAGGACTGGTCCTGACAACTTAGCTCACCCAGAAGTGCTGATGCAGGCAGGTTACCAGGACCAGACCCCAGTGGAGCCCTGTGCAATGGGATTGGCTTTTGGTTGACTGCAGAGAGTCAATTAAACTCCCACTCAAAGTCAACCCCCTGGAAGGCTGGCCTGTTGGGTGCCCTCCCCTTCAGGCCATGGGTGCTTATGACATCTGTTCCCATCTAGTAAGCTGACATTTATTTATTTTGCTAGTACGGCCTCAATACCCTAAAGACACCAGATCCCATCTGATCTTGGAAGCTAAGTAGGGTAAGCTCTGATTAATTGGATGGGAGACCAGCAAGGAATACCAGCTGCTTTAGGCTATACAGTGAGCCTGCACATAATGTGAGGGATCTGTTTCTGGACCCTTCGTGGAGAACGATTTTCACATATAATCTGGAACCCTATTTTTCTTACTTGAAATGAATGATTAAGTATTCTCTCTAGGCATTTCTAGGTCCTTCAGCATGACTTCCAGAAGAAGCATGACTTATGGCTTCAAGAAGAAGCATACTATAGAATCACACTGGAGGACCTGGAAAGAGAACATATTTTTTTGGTTGCATATAACTCAACCCGCTTAATATGAGCTCATGTAATATGTGGGCCTACCGTATTTCAGAGGAAGGAACTGGCAAAACCACCTCTGAGTATTCCTTGCCTAAGAAAACCCTAAGAAATTCATGGGGTTGCCATAAGTCGACAAGCGACTTGAAGGCGCGCACACAAACACATACACACACACATGTTGCACATGCCCCTATCCATTTACAAAGCTTTTTCTAACTATAAAGTGCTTGTTTCCTCCACTGCCTATCATCTCTTCATGCTTTCATGTTCTCTCCAAATGTAAAGAAGTTTCACTAGATTCTCAGGAGATTATCAGACGCAGTTTATGTGGCACCAAAACAACGCCAGCAGAACGCAAAAGGATGCCAATACCACACGACGTTGTCCTTTGCATTCCTGTGTCATTATTCTGGTGTTTCTTTTTATTGACAGGCTGGAGCTGTAAATGGATCAACCATCCTGTTTTGGTGATGGCATTGGTGGCCTCTGAAACCTTGCACAGTTTTTGACTCATGAATACAGCATCAATGGCCAGTCCTGCCAGAACACTTCCAGGTGGGATCATGAGAACCAGGTAGGCTACCCTCCCTGGGTTACTTGTTGTCTGTGTATGTGTGTGTATGTGCTTTTGTGAACTTTTTTGTGTGTATTTTTCTTTTTCTTTTTGAATTTCCTGTGCTTGTGTCTTCTTGGGAGAATGGGCGGGATTTCAGTCCAGGAAGTGAATGGAGCTTCATTTGAGCTCCGTTCATGCCTGGGCTGCCTTTGGACGCAAGAGAAGGTAAGTCTGATGGGGAGGGTTATTGTGCCAGGACAGGGATGAGTCTGGAGCTTGTGTCTCTGTCATTTCTGGAGATTCTCTACTGTAAATAGCAATAAACACAGGTAACCTTGTGTGGTCTCTTTTGCAAGGGTCTTGTTTCCTGACTCCAGGGAAGAGTGTGGAGGCGGAGGTGTGACAGGTATGTGTTAGAAAGAGGCACATGGACATCGAAGTGGAAAGGTTTGCTCTAGTCCATCAGCATTTCCTGTCTCTCTGAGGGGAGGTGCTACTCTCCTCCCCCCTCGGGATTCTATGTGGGAACCATCGCTTCAGGGAGATGGATGAGATCTTTGGGTGGCTTCTAGAAGGCAGGATAAGAAAGCCAAGCTATTATATGCGGGGGTATATATGCATACATTTCCTTAGCTTTCTAGCAGGAGAGAGAATGTGAGCTGCTCCTTTCTAGGAAGGAAGGGAAAAGTAGGTTCGTCAGCAGCAGATCTGGAGCAATAAAGGGGAAAAGCCCATCCCTTTTTTTGGTTCTCATCAGGAATATCTACATAAAGATGAGGCAGACAATGTCAAGAGCAGGAAAGGGGTCAGTACATCAACAGTGGTGCATTCACAGGGTCGTCACACAGGATTATTTACATCCCTCATCACTTTCACTCTGAGGAAAGTGAAACAATTTGAAAAGGATGCAAAAGATTAGAGGCCATACACTGTGGTAACAAAAAGGGAAGTACATAACAATAAACACAGGTAAGTTTTTGCAAGGGTCTTGTTTCCTGACTTCAGGGAAGAGTGTGGAGGTGGGGGTGTGAAAGGTACGTGTTAGGAAGGGGCACATTGATATCAATGTAGGGAGGCTTGCTCTAGTCCCTCAGCATTTCCTGTCTCTCTAAGGGAAGGTGCTATCCCACACCCCAGATTCTACTGTGGGAACCATCCCTTCAGGGAGATGGGTTGAGATCCCAGGAGTAATGTGAAGGCCTACATAGACTTACCACAAAATAGATTTTTTTTTTAAAAAAAAAGGCTGGACTATTTGCAACTATGCAGAGTATGTATCTGTGGGTCAATTTACGGAGACCTGGCTGGAAGAGGCCAGTGCTGCGACTTGGACGCAGGCACTCCCGGCCGGGTACTCAGTTAGTGAGCAGGTAAGGAAAAGTGGGCGGGGGGGGCGGAGTGGCTCTGGTTCATAAAAACAATCTAACCTTGACCAGGAAGCCTATCCGGAACACAGTCCACATCGAGTGTATGTACCTAAGCCTGAGGTCCAGGGATAGCTTAGGGATTCTGTTAGTATACCGGCCACCCCGTTGTCTAACAGACTCCCTAACCGAGCTAACACAGTTGGTCTCAGAATTGCTGCTGGAGTCGCCCAGACTTTTAGTTCTTGGCGACTTCAACATCCCACTTGAGACCAGCTTGCTAAATCTAACTGGCGCAGCTCGGGAGTTCATGGAATCCATGACAAACATGGGCCTATCCCAATTGGTTGTCGGGACTACTCACTGTGCAGGTCATACCCTCGATGCGGCCTTTAGTACGGAACAGGAATATCCGTGGGCGGAGGTTATTAAAACCTCTGCATTGTCATGGACGGATCATTTCCTGGTCAAGATGGAGCTAAGAGCCACTGTCTGCCCCACCGGGGGTGGTGGACCTATTAGAATGGTCCGCCCTCGAAGGCTAATGGAACCAATTGGATTCCAGAAAGCCTTGGAGGGTTTAATGGTTGGTAACGCCGGTGATTCTGTTGAAGCTTTGGTTAATATTTGGAACACCGATCTCACCAAGGCTATCGACACAATCGCTCCCAAACGTCCTTTCCAGCCTGCTCCTAACCGTAAGCCCTGGTATTCAGAGGAGCTTAGGAAGATGAAGCAGGCTGGACAACGACTAGAGCGCACCTGGCGGAAGACTCGACTCTTGTCCGACAAGACTCGTCATAGGAATTTCCTTGATTCTTATTGAGAGGCGATACGTGCAGCGCAGAAGTCTTTCTCCTCTGCACGTATTGCGTCTGCAGAGTCCCGTCCAGCAGAACTGTTTAGGGTGGTGGGGGAGCTGACGCAGATTCCACCTGCGCAGAACCCCTTACTCAACCCGACAACGGCCTGCTGTGATGCGTTTAACATCCACTTTGCAGATAAAATCTCTCGGATAAGAGCCGACTTAGATGCCAGTGTTATGACAGAATCTATAGACGAGGTGTCCAGCAACTCCGTTGATAAAATTTTATTGGATCAGCTTCAGTCTGTGAGTACCGATGACGTGGACAAACTCCTTGGTAGAGTGAGAAAGACGACCTGTCCCCTCGATCCCTGTCCATCTTGGCTGGCCACCCAAGGGGGTGACGCATCGAGAGTACTCCTCAGGGATATTATCAATGCGTCCTTCAGGGAGGGGTCCCTTCCACCCTGTCTGAAGGAAGCGGCGGTTAAGCCGCTCCTGAAAAAGCCTTCCCTGGACCCCTTGGACAGGAACAACTATAGACCAGTCTCCTTGCTGCCTTTTCTAAGCAAGGTGATTGAGAGGGCGGTCGCTTCCCAACTCCAAGCTGTCTTGGATGAAACCGATTATCTAGATCCATTTCAAACTGGCTTTAGGACGGGATATGGAGTGGAGACTGCCATGGTTGCTCTGGCTGATGACCTCCGCTTGGGTATCGACAGGGGTAGTGTGACCCTGTTGGTGCTCTTGGACCTCTCAGCGGCCTTTGACACAATAGATCATTCCATCCTCCTGGATCGCCTGAGGGGGTTAGGAATTGGAGGCACTGCTTTGCAGTGATTCTGTTCCTTCCTCTCGGGCAGATCTCAGAGGGTGAGGCTCGGGGACAGCTGCTCTACCAGAATAGAGCTTAACTGTGGCGTTCCTCAGGGTGCCATCCTGTCCCCGATGCTATTTAACATCTATATGAAGCCGCTGGGAGAGATCATTCGGAGGCATGGAGTGTGTTGTCATCAGTATGCTGATGACACCCAGATATACTTCTCCATGTCTCGGTCATCAGCTTCGACTTCAGATGGCATCTCTCCTCTCAATGATTGTCTTAAATCAGTAATGGACTGGATGAGGAAAAACAAATTGAGACTGAATCCAGATAAAACGGAGGTACTAACAGTTACAGGCCCGAAACCAGGTCTGGGAATACAACTTCCAGTCCTGGATGGAACTACACTCTCCTCCAAAAACTGTGTTCGCAGTCTGGGGGTGCTCCTGGACCCAACGCTCCAGATGTCTAATCAGGTAAATGCGACGGTCAGGAGTGCCTGTTATCAACTTCGGCTGATACGCCAGCTGCGCCCTTGCCTGGAAACTAGGGACCTCGAAACTGTGGTACATGCACTGGTAACCTCCCGTCTGGATTTCTGTAATGCGCTCTACATGGGGCTACCCTTGTGCTTAACTCGGAAACTTCAACTAGTTCAGAACATGGCAGCCAGGTTGATTTCTGGTGTTTCCAGAAGAGAGCATATAACACCGGTGCTAAAAGCTCTCCACTGGCTGCCTATTCGTTTCCGGGCACAGTACAAGGTGTTGGTTATAATCTTTAAAGCCCTACATGGCTTGGGTCCAACTTATCTCCAGGACCACCTCCTTCCGTACAACCCTCCCCGCACACTTCGGTCCTCTGGGAGGAATCTGTTACAGCCTATGAAAACAAGGCTGTCGGTGACGTCCCAGAGGGCCTTCTCCGCTGCTGCTCCCAGATTATGGAATGGCCTGCCGGACGAGATCCGTCTTATTAACACCTTAGACAGCTTTAAAAAAGCTGTCAAGACGGATCTTTTCCGGCAGGCCTTTCCTGAATAACTATCCCGGCCCAAGACTCGGTTGTCCTCCCTGAGCTGTAATCACTTTTTTTAAATCATTTTTTTTTAAACTATTGTATGTTTTAATATTTTTCTAATTCACTGTATGTTTTTAATCTTTTATAGTTTAATATTATTTTAAGGGGGGTGGGCTAGGGTACTGGGACTATGGAGTTTTTATATTGTAAGCCGCCCCGATTGCGTTGCAGAGGGGCGGGATAGAAATAAAATTTTATTATTATTATTATTATTATTATTATTTGCCCTGTTCATATAACAGGTCTTCTCTCTTTAGCTGGACTGGCCACTCTTCAGCAGAGGGAGGCCATTACTTCAGCAGGTAGATGCTAGGAACCAGGCTGCCAACCAGCCTGTCCTCTTCTGCTCCCCTCTCCCCAGCCATTCCCTCTACTTACAGGACCAAACACCTCCCCCTAAAGTAGCCCAGTGCCTGAAAGTCATTGTCTGCAAATATCAAGGTGCAATCCAGCAATATCTGCAGGGATATACATTCAGCACCACTAGAGTCTGGAAATGTTATTTTTGGGAACTACAACTCCCAAAACCTGGCCCCACATCCCCAAATCTGGGATTCTAGGATCTGTAGTCCCCAAAAGTAATATTTCCCAACTCTGCTCACTGTTGCATTAAGGCATCAGCACTGTCTCCTAGTATTGTACCTAGAAGCCAGTCTCCAACAGTCACTGAAACTAAACAACACAAACGGATATATCCTTGAGCTGTCCATTCCCCAAAAGTGGCAGTTTGTCCCCATACTCAGCACCCCATTTCACACTAGCTGCAGCCGCTGAACAGTCTTCAAAGCAACCCTGTGATGAGTACATTCCCATAGTCCTTGAGCTTACAGAGAAATGGCTAATGCCTGCGGAAATTCCTCCTCTTTTGATAAGGCCATGGTCATGCCCTTCACTGGCCTTCAGATTCCCCCTCCCCCTGTATGTCTCTGAAGAACTCAGTAATCACACTGCTCTAGAAGAAGGATCAAGCAATTCAGTTCTGCAAATTATCCAATACAGTTCCCCCATAAATGGTTGAAGCTACTTGTTAATACATTTTCTTCATGACAGACAGTAAACATTTATGAAACAGTCTCTCTCTCTCTGGCTTTTCTTCACAAACGAAGATTCAGGAAGGACTCATCCCGCGCTTTCTGAAAGCGCGCTGATGACTAAAAAGGCCAATCTGAGATAAACAAGTCTGGTTGCAGAAAGCACAGAAGAAGGTCTCCTTGGGTGATGTTTCAGGGTTGAGGCTGAGAGAGTGTGACTTGCCCAAAGTCACCCAGTGGGTTTCCCCGTCAAGTTGGGATTCAAACCCTGGTCTCCAGAGTCACGGTACAACACTCAAACCACTATACCACATTGGCTCTCCTGTAATGGCTACTCTTAAAAAAAAACAGACCTCCTGGGGCAGAATAGGGGCATGAAGAGAGAGGTGGTTTCATCTTTACTTATTGCCTCTGGTTTGGTGGTCTCTAGGCCACATCCTTGCCTGGAGGGTTATGCGCGAGTATGTTCACCACCCCTGCACTTAAAGGTGAACTATAAATGTTTAAGTAATGAACAAGTAAACAGACAAAGTAAGCTTGAAGCCAGGAGTACTACTCAGAAACTAAAAGAATTATTCTCCAAGGGATCAGCAGAATAATTTCAGTTTCACAAGCCACAAGCCAGCTTAAAAACAATGCATAACAGAAGGGTTAATACGGAGCAACAGTTCATATAAACATTTCACTAATGTCTTCCTGGCAGTTTATATCAGATGGTTTTCACTGCCTGGAATACTTTATTAATGAAAAAGCTATCTGACAGGATTGAGCGTTCTACTTCGTGTCATACTCCCTTTGAGGAGAAATGGTTTCCCTTTTTGTCCTTTGTTAATTCTTCAGAACATCCTTCTTTACCACTGTCACAACATTTGAACTTATGGAATGACGTTGTTACCCAGTCTGACCTTCCCACTCCAAGACATGCATTGTAGTTATGAATTTTTAACTCCTTTCAGTAGATTAACAATTTCCATAACAGCATTAATTGGATGGTTTATCTTATGCATATTGAGTTATGGTTACATTGTAACTTAAGTTTTTGCATTTTGTAGTTTAATTTTTTTTAAAAGATGGTCTTCACTGCAACAGAGCAATGCAAACTTGCTCTTCTCATCTTGACAGTTGCTAATGGAACAGCATGGCTCTGTAAGTAATAAAAAAATGCTGCTATTGCTAGGTAATAAACTTACCCACATCTGTTAGAAAATAGGAAATATATTGAAAATTAGCAAACATACAAACATTATTATAATGCCTAGGGTTGCCAGATCTCAGGGATTGGCACTACCTCCAGTCCTCAGGGTAAGGAGGAGTCTCAGGGTGACAGCATTGCTTTGAAATGTGTGTACAGATTCCCCCCCCCCATTTACATGGGACCGGTGGCTTTAGTTTCACTTACCCACGATCAAGGAAAAAGGTCTCTCTAGGCATCTGGAAGACAATAGAGTCGCACTAGAGATGGTTTCTCTAGGCATCAGGAAGTCCTCCAACACAATTCTATGGTCAACCTCTGCCAAAAGTTGACCATAGAGTCATGCCAGATGCCTAGAGAGGCATCCTCTCTAGGCATTTTCTAGTCCACCAACATGATTCTATGGTGATTCACTAATATACACAGTTTCACCTATCTGCAGTAAGTCCAAGTACATATCTCCCATGTAAATGGAGGGGCAACCTGTATGTATTTGTTAAACTGTGTCTTTTAATTTGAATTGCATACTCTGTATAGCTGTTAATGTCTCCTGCTCAATGCCATCACAGCAGGCCACACCTCAATATCATCACCCTTATAACATCACCAGAGCCTGTCTCCTATGACATCACAAAGTATCATTCTTAAGACTTTTTAGCCCTAAAATCACGGGACTTAGGATAGTTCTGACCTGCAACCCTAATAATGCCTCCTTTCCCAGGAAAGAATAAAGTCTGGAAATACTGTACTACAGGCAGTGTGAGAGATCATAGGCAAGTCTTGTCACAATGTGGGTTTGGGCTGCATGCTAAGAAATGTACATTTGTTAATTGTCCAGCGTATCTGAAGACAGGAGAACAACGTCATGCAAATCCATTTTGCCAACTGTCTAATATTCCAGAAAGCCGATGGAACAGTTCAGAGACTGAGGAATACTGTACTATTTGGGGGCTACAGCTTCCAAATCCTCTATCAGCACAGCAACCAGCTATGTTGCCTGGGGGACTCTGGCAGTTGTAATCCAAAAAGGAACGTTGGTCTTACCTGTGATACGTCCTTTTCCAGGGGAGAGACAAGGAGCATCCTCTAGATCACTGGGTTAGTTCCACCCACTCACTCCTGGTAGGCAGGTAACAAAAGGCCTTTGTGTAGGCCCCTTCCTCTGATGTCATCCAGGGGGAGCGACCCACCTCTGGCCAGTTCATATCCTAGCCTCCATGGGTGCTCCTAAGGAATAAGAAAGATTGCTACCAACAATAATTAAAAGGTTAAACATAGAAAAATAACACCTCTAACTGTCAAGTCCTCTACATATCATCAAAAGGGAGAGGTAAAAAAATTAAAAAGGGAAACCAGTGCCAGCCAAAAGGGTGGGGAGGATGTTCCTTGTCTCTCCCCTGGAAAAGGACGTATCACAGGTAAGACCAACGTTCCTTTTCCCAGTGGAGAGACGTCGGCGCATCCTCTAGATCACTGGGATCTACAAAAGCCCACAAAAACAGATCACCCGGGTGGGTGCTGGCACAAGAGAGGGAAAAAGTCCTTGGGACAAACACCCCCTCAAACACTGACAATCTGCTGCAAAACTCTTCTACCAAAGGTAGCCTCCACTGACTGCAGCTTGTCTAGTCTATAGTGACATAGGAAGGTGGATGAAGACTTTCACATAGCTGCCTTGCAAATCTCTTCTAGCGTAGCATCTCTGTCCCAAGCAGTTGAAGTCGCCGCACTTCTAGTCAAATGCGCCAAGATTCCCTCCGGAACCAGGATGTTCAAGGATTCATAGCACATAGCGATACAGGCCCGGATCCATCTGCTTAAAGGGGAAGAAAAGACTTTGTGTCCCAAGTATCTCTGATGGACAGATACAAATAGGGACTCTGATACTCTGAAGGGACTAGTCCTTTTTAAATAAATCCAAATCACTCTGCGAACATCCAGGGTATGCCAAATGCGCTCCAACTCCTTAGAAGGATTAGGGCAAAAGTAAGGCAAAATAATATCCTGTGATATACGGAAGGTAGAGTTCACTTTTGTCTGAAGTCAGGGCGGGTACGCAATATGACTGAATCCGGTCTGATGATACAAAGGTTCTTCCACACAGATAGGGCGCCCAATTCCGAGACCCTCCGTGGTGAAGTGATTGCCACAAGGAAAAGGACCTTCCAGGAAATATGCTTAAGGGAAACTTGTCTGAGGGGCTCAAAAGGCGACCTCCAGCAGTGTTAGGCAGGAAACAACTGGCCAGAGGTGGGTCGCTCCCCCTGGATGACATCAGAGGAAGGGGCCGACACAAAGGCCTTTTGTTACCTGCCTACCAGGAGTGAGTGGGTGGAGCTAACCCAGTGATCTAGAGGATGCTCTGACGTCTCTCCACTGGGAAAAAGTAACTTTTCCAACCCCTGGAGTGACAACAACTAGACTGACAAATTCTCCCTTATTTCCTGGGATCTCTCTTATTCAAGCTAAATTTTTTGGATCCTCCGGGCTCCCTTCTATTTCTCCTATATATTTACAAAGGCCTGACATTCAGATGTCAAGGGCAAGCAAGTCAGGGCACAGAGGGAGCCCATGAAGGGTGGATGTGTGTGTGTGAGGATCATCAAAAAGCAAGCCGGGAAACTCCTGTCTTGAGGCGTGTGTTTGCATTTATGTCACAGAGTGGTGTGTGTGTGTGTGTGAGAGAGAGAGGAAAGTCTGTGTGTATTGTTGCATCTGTGTGCATGTGAGAAAGTGAAGTGTATGTTTGCATGTCCCTGTAAAGCCAGGGGAATGGTACGTGTGTGTGCCTTTTCATCTCTGTATATACTGTAAAAGGTTTTTGATTTGTGTGTGGGGGGGTGAGTGTGTGTCTTTGTGTGTCTGTTTTGATAAAATATTTTTAACGGCTCTTTCAGTTTTCTTTAAAGTTAGTAGTGGTGCTTGGGATCTTTTTAGAATAGTTTTTGTTGTTCTTGTTGTTGCTGTTTAAGTTCCCTGGATAGTGCATACATACACAAACAAACATATAAAGCCAATCAAAATATTAAACAATATGGCCTGGCCATTAAATATGTACAGTTCTCTTAAAGCAATGAACATTTGCTGGAGTGACACCATGCCACTCAAAATGAGAATTTGTTGCGACTAAATCTCCCTTAAATTCATGGCCGAAAGTTGGTCACCCTAAAAGCAACACCTGCTGAAATCCCTTTTTCTATACCTAGCCATTAAAGGTAGAGTCCTCTCCAGTTTTTAATCTGGCAACACTAGGGCAGCCATGGAAAGCTGAACTGTGGCTACAGATGTGATTTGTGAATAGAAACCTAGAAGAAAGGACACAAGAGTAGAATTAAGTACAGTAGGAACCCCCCCCCCATATCTGCTGGGGATTGGTTTGGGTGTGTGTGTGGATACTGAAAACCATGGATAATAGCAAACGCCATTGAAAATAATGGGTCTTCTAGTTTAAAATAACAGAGTTGCCTTGGAGGACCTAGAAAATGGCCAGAGAGGACACATTTTCTAGGAAGACTGTATGGTAGGTGTGCTGTTTTGAGTCCTGTGGATAATTGAATTAGTGGATAATGAATCAGTGGATATGGGTGTCCTAGTGTATTCTAAACAGGTATTCCACATGGCAATATTTACTTTCATGACCTTCCAAGAAAAGCAAAGACAAAGCAACGGTTTATCCTTTTTGGCCATGTATTTATTCATATATCACTTTAATTTCATGGCTATTTAATTCAATTTGTGCCACTAGGAGTTAGTGTGCATCCAAACTGTTGTGCTATCAATTATTGTACTGTTGTGTAGTTTAAATTAATACAGTTCAGAAAGCAGGTTTAAAATGCATTTATGGGCCTGTCTATATAGTAAACAAAATACGTATGTCATTTGGAAGATCGATCATCCATACACACAGCCGTTTGGATGCATACGTGTCTTTCGGAAGGGGGACTAGCAAATCCCCCATAAACTACATGGATTCGACATTCAGGATTAGCGAATCTCAACCTAAAATCCGTACAGCCTTTCATATTGTCGATTGTCTGTACAACCTGTTTGCACACATACGAACAGGCAGTGTAATTGTATTGGCTGGCCTAGCACAGGAGCTAGCAAAGAGGAAGAATTGGGAGTGGCCGCCATGTTGGATTCCCAGCTAAGCGAGAGTCTGGAAAGTCCATGAATTTTCCATTTATTCCTTTATATTTTATTTTGTAAATGTGGAAAACCAACTGTCTGCATAACAGGCACCTTTTTAAATAAAAAAAAAACATACAGCAGGAGATTTAAAACTACTGCTTGGATCACTGGCTCCAGCCAGCTGGGTTAGGCGGGGAATAATACAGAGTTTAGGGAGGGTAAAATATCATGTAAGCGGATCGTAGGCATACAAACGGCTGCCTTTTCGGATTTTTTTACCCCCCAAATTGATTTTTTTTTTAATCATGTAGACATGCCCTAGTGTTATAGGTTTGGCCTCCAGTGGGTCAATTCTTTTACAGAACAGCTTTGTCTACACGTGTTCATGACTCAGCAGCCTCTTCAATAAGGCTTTTCTTCCTGCGCACACAATCTTGCAGCCCAGTTTCATAAGCCACTCATAAAGCGCGCGCGCCCAGGAATTTCTGATTACGTCACCGCCGCTTGCAAAACGCGCTTCGTTACTGCGCCTGCGCGTGGGATGGAGTGGAGAACTCCAGAACTTCAAAACGCACAACACGCATGCGCGAAACCATACCCCGCCCCCTCCCGCTGCTGCGTTACAGTGAAGACACCATCCGTCCCTCAACCTCCACTCTTTGACCTTGGAGCCTACCGTTCCCAACGTACGAGGACCTATAAAGCTGTTCAAAGAAAGTGCCTGAAAAAAAACCCCGATATGACTATTTATCGTCAAAACAAAGCATGGGGGAAAATATATATATATTTTCTGAAATTGGGGGGGGGAAATCCCTCACAGCAACAGATCCGAGGGGATGTGTTTTCCCAGAGCTTTTGGTAATTCGGATTTTTAGCTCAGGCTTTTTGCCTAGGCAGCTATAGGGAAGCGAGGCTCCGCCCCCTCGGCTCACACCCGCACCCACGTGGGCCGGAGACTTCCAGAAAGCAGCCGCGAGACGACGACGAGGCTGCTGCGCGCGCACCTTCTTCCCTGCTCGGCTCTCCTTCTCTCGCTGCCACCATGTTGAGCGCCGCACGCTTGTTGGTTCTCCGGCGCGGAGGGACTCCCTGCGGACCTGCCCAGGTGAAGCGCCCTGGACGGACGGGGGTTCAAGCAGGGGCGGGAGGGGAGGTCTGTGGGAGGGCGAGGGAGAAACGTCGGCCCCTCCCTCCCTCCCTCCCTTCTCCCTTGGCAGAGAGGAGCCAAGGACGTTGGGAATCCCCCCTCTCCAAACCTCTAAACCACAAGGCCCTGCCTGCCTTCCTTCCTGCCCACTGACGATAGCGACGGACATCCTAGAAGCATCCTAGGCCGCATCCACACTATATAGAAAGCAAGGTTGGACTAGATGGCCTTTGGGGTCTCCTGTGGCCTAATCCACACTACAGGAATAATCCAGCCTGAAACAGGATTATTTGCCCTGGCTCCTTCCTATGGCATCCTGGGGTTTGTAGTTTTACAAGGTCCTTAGCCTCCTCTGCTTGTAAAGAGTGCTGGTGCCTCGCCAAACTACAAATCCCAGGATTCCATAGGAAGGAGCTGTGGCAAATAATCCATAGAGTTGGAACACACCCCAAGGGCCATCTAGTCCAACCTTGCAGGAGTAGCAAATCAAAGCATTCCCCGACAGCAGCCTAGAATCCTAGGGCTGGAAGAGACCACAAGGGCCATCCCATCCAATCTACTTCTGTCCTGCAATCAAAACCCTCCTGACAGATGGCCATCCAGGCTCTGCTCATTTCTGTACATTTTAGCACAGTGATGACCATTTCTGTCAATTTTCAGTTCTCTTTTTTGTGTTGGTGTGGTAGTTGTGGCACCTACTAATTAAATAGGGATGTAGGGAGTTTATCTTTTAACTGTCTTTAATATACATTAACTGCTTATCTTTTGGCTAATAAATGCAGCTTTTAAATATCCCTATAAATGAAAACTGGAGAAAGTAAAAAAATCCAATTAAGTATATTTTTCAGAAAGGGGGGATGTTACAGGGAGCAAACTTAGTCTGAATTAGCCTGATTTGAGGCCAACAGTTAATATCACCAAACTGTTGTAAATGTTGATTGAAAGATCTCAGATTGGATGCACTTGGAGTTAAAAGTATTGGTTTCTTTGAGTATACTGCTATGTGTATAGGAAAATGGTACCTGGAATGTGCAGTGTAAGGGGATGGTGTAGTTTGAAGACTGAGACTATAATCCTCATATACTTAGTTGGGAGAGTGTCCTATTCAGCTTGCAGGAATTTGTTTCTGAGTAAACATACATAAGGCTGGGATTTCAGTCTAGCACTTTTTATGGCTTGCCTTCTACAGTAAACCAGCATGCTTACCAAGGTTTTGCTCAATGGAGACATTTTTCTAATATGAATTATTTTGCTAGAGGGCATGTTTTTAAGGGTTAAGAAGATTATCAGTACCGTAATTGTGTGTAATCACACATTCTCATTAGAAGCAATTGTTCAAAAACACCTCTTACGAGATTTTTTCCCCCCTTTTATAGGTTATCTGGGACGGGTTAAGTCAAGATATCCTCAGAGCTGTAGCAAGTAGGAAATATGCGTAAGTAGCATACTTGAACAAACAAGCAATTGCTTATCCTGAGTTGTTGAAATAGCAACATGTATGGTATTGAGAATCCTACACATAATTTGGCTTATGTTTGTAGTACAGATGAATAATGTTTCCATGTCCCTGTCTAAGCTGTGTTTTGAATCCCGTACACTTTACAAGACTTTTGACATAATCTGTTCTCTGGGAAGGGTATGTCCAGAAAAGAAAAGGGAAAAGTGGAGCATAAATGAAAGACTAATAGTTATGGTTCAGTTGGAGGTGCATGATTGTGCAAAAGTCTTCGTAAGTGGCCATTGAGAAGAGATAATGAAAAAAAGCAAGTGTCCGGCATGTATTCTGTGCCTAAGGAACAGCAAAAGAGAAAGGTCCTTGTTTTGTGAGGGAGCAAGAGGCCTTCACAGGATAGCTGGATGAGCAAAGGTCACAGTGGTGGTGGGGGGATGAATTAGGATAAGAATGGAGAAGGGGGAGAGCAAGGTCCTAGAAGACTGAGGGCAAAGAGCATGGAGAACCAAAACCAGTGCAAGAATTAAAGATGAGGAATTGTGTGATTAGGGTGAGAGCAGTGAATTATTTTGGTTCAGAGTGTTGGATAAAAGTGGGTGCAGAAAACCACCAGGGAAAACATTGCTGTACTCAAGGTGAACTGAAATTTTGGTTGCAGTGTTATAATTGACTGTTTAAATTTCATGCTGATTGTGGATCACTGTCTTTGTGAATATTTGCAACCTAGCCTTTAGCATTTCACATGGTTTCCAAAATGTCAAATATTCTCTTCAAAACTAAAGGTTAGAAACGTGGTAACCTATTCAGGATACTAAATAGGTGAAATTATGACATAAGAATGCTGTGGCATAAGATCAAGTCTTGTCCGGTTTTGAACTGACAAATGTCTTTATGAGCACCACACAAACGTGTCACTCCCCTCTTTGTGCCCAACATTTAATATTCAGAGGTACAGGTGGAACTTGCAACAAAGTACTGCAGTCAGCCAGCCACACAGTACTTCATCCTGTTTCTTCTCACCAGTTTTTCATCCATCACTCCACCTGCCAGCAGTTAGTATTCTATGGCTGCTGAACACATTTAGTCTTTATTGAGCTGTTCAGGATCTCTTCTGTGTTTTTAGCTTTATTTTCTTCATACAGTTTTTTTTTTTTAGTACTTTGCACATATCAGGCTTCCCATAAGTCCACTGATACTTCCCATTTCTGTGGGGGTGTTGCCATTCTGTGTGTAAATGTGTGCAAAGCATAGATCTTGGAGAATTGAGTTGGCTGCTAACATAAAAGATGCTGATTCAGAACATGGAGGTTCCATTTACCTATTAAGACAGGGATTGAGGAAGCTGTGGCCTTCCAGATGTTGTTGGATGAAGGTCCCACTGGTTCCCACTCCCAGTCTAAAAAATCTCTGCATTCAAACAATATTGCTTAGTAAAGTTTTGAATTTCAGCATGCTGTGAATATATGGAACAAGATCCCTTTCTCCTAGGAAGCAGGAGCAGATCTATGTTTCTTCTGCTAAATCTGCCCTTGCATTACTAGGATGAGAGCGGTACTGAGCAGCAGTGATCTCCAGCTGTGAAGTATAACTTCTTTTCAGCTGATGGTGTACTGGATTGGCTTCTTTCTAGCTTTATCTTGGCATCTTGCTGTATAGAATGGCATAAAGATAATTGATTTGATTTGGAGACTCATCTACAGTACTGTGAGGCTGCTCTGTTCTCCCCAGTGTCAGAAATACCTGCAGTGATGGATTTAGCCTACTCAAATCCACAGTTAATGTTATTTCCTGAAAGTACATTTATAAATGCTGGTGCAGTTGTGAATATTTGGCATAGTATAGAAAGAAGAATAAATACATTTGGCCTTCCATATCCACGGGTTCTGCATCCACAGATTCAACCAACCACAGCTTCAAAATATTCAGGGGGAAATTCCAAAAAGCAAACCTTACTATTTGCCATTGAACTTTTGTGCCAGATTTGGAAGACCATGTTTCAAAATATATTCGGCTTGCTGCTGTTAAGATTTTCCATACCTTGCCTCTATCATTAATAAGAATGGAGACTGCAGTCAGGAAATCAGAAAAAGACTAAGGTTTGGAAAGGCAGCTATGAAGGAACTAGACAAGATCCTGAATTCTAAAGATATATCATTGAGTACTAAAGTTAAGATTGTCCATACCATCATATTTCCCATTTGTATGTTCGTACGAAAGCTGGACAATGAAGAAAGCTGATAGGAAGAAAATCAATTCATTTGAAATGTGGTGCCGGAGAAGAATTTTGCAGATATAATGGACTGCTAAAAATACAAATAAATGGGTGCTAGAGCAAATCAAGCCTCTGCGTAGAAGCTAAGATGGCTAAACTAAGACTGTCGTACTTTGGACATGAGATGACAGGACTCACTAGAAAAGGCAATAATGCTTGGAAAGATGGAAGGCAGTAGAAAAAGAAAGATCCCATTCCAGATGGATAGACTCAGTCAAGGAAGCCATAGCCCTGAGTCTGTGGGACCTGAGCAGGGCTGTTGATGATAGGGTGACCTGGAGGTCTCTCATTCATAGGGTTGTCATAAGTCAAAGTCAATTTGCTGCAGTTAACAATTTGTTGGCTTGGAATAAATTATGCTAGTCTTCATGCTGTTGCTTGTTTCTGTTTACCAATTTATATGCTTATATTTAGTGCTTTGGAAGCAGATTTTCAATTGCTAGAAAAGTAACAATCAGTGAAGTAAATCTAGATGGCAACCCCTTTATCCTTCATCTTTCAGCTCAGAAGCAATCAAAGGTGCTGTCATTGGTATTGATCTGGGCACAACCAATTCCTGTGTGGCAGTCATGGAAGGAAAGCAAGCAAAAGTAAGTGAGAAATAATTGTTGGCTTTAAATTGTTGGTTCCTTTATCCTCCCAACTACTATTACCACTTTCATTATTTACCCTTATGCAGGTGTTGGAAAACTCAGAAGGTGCCAGAACTACCCCTTCTGTTGTAGCATTTTCAAATGATGGTGAGCGATTGGTTGGCATGCCAGCTAAACGACAGGCTGTAACTAATCCACACAATACCTTCTATGCTACCAAAAGGTTAATTGGACGGCGATATGATGATGCAGAAGTACAGAAAGATATGTAAGCAATTTTTAAAAAAAATCTAGAAAAGCTTATGGAAATTATAATCCTTTGTACTTGTGAAGCTATGTTATTTACAGGTGTCTCTGGGCTTATAGTTGTATAACTCAGAGATGGCCTGAAGTGTTTGTGGGGAGCCTTAATGGGCTGGAAGGGGGATATCCATGGACACGATAATATCAAGGGACATGGCCACACTTCCTGGCTGGTTTGATTAGGGTAGCTTTGCTCATATCACATCTTCCTCAGCTAGAGACATTGCAGTGTGAACAAAGCCCTAAGTGGCCACACAATTTTAGGGCCACTTCACAAGCTATGTGGCTCAGTTAGGGGCTCGTTTCATCCACAGTGTACCATTCCAAGTCAGGAAAAGTAGGCGGGGGAAGTAGAACAGGGTTGGGAATCCCTACTGTTTTCTCTGGTCTTTGATGATTGGTAACAGGGAGAGAAATCCCTCTGCTGTTAATTCCAGAGTACTGCATGCTCTGCACTGGTTTGGGAGCTTCTGTGGGCCAGATTAGGCCTGAGGATCAGAGCTTCCCTTCCTTTTGTCTAAAACTGAATTGAAGTATGTCAGGATGGCTCAGTGTTCTGATGGGTGAGTATAAGGATGAAAGTTTAGCTTGTAAGTATTGCATAGGAGAGACACAGACATAGGGAGCCCTGGTAGTGGTTAAATACCAGTACTGCAAGCCACAACATTGTGAGTTCGATCCCAAGGGCTCCAAGGTTCACTCAGCCTTCCATCCTTTTGTAGGTCAGTAAAATGAGTACTTGGCTTGTGGGGGCAATTAGCTAACACACATTGGAAACTGTTTAGTATTTCTAAGGACTGTACAAAGGTTTTCACTTTGTCTTTTTTGGGGAGAGAAAATGGAGAGCCTGGTGTATTGTCTCCAAAACATAGATTTGGGGTAAGCCAGGTTTCATTGCTAAGCCAGCATGAAAGTGCTGTGTTTTACAGTTTCAGAATTAAAGGTTCAAATGTTGGGAGGGGGAATAGAGAGTAGCTCATGTTGTGGGGAAACAGCAGTGCTATAAGAACAGCTTGCTCCTGTATCAGAATTGAGGCTTATATGCAATGTAAGGCTTTAGGAATCACTTTGTAGTGTTAAAATGTTGCATCTGCCAGTACCAAATTCAGTTTCATGATCAATGTCATTGGAGTGCTTGGGATCATGTTTCAGGTGAATTTGCTGCTGTGGATTCTAACTTCTTAAAAATACTTATGCTTTCAGAAAGAACGTTCCTTTTAAAATTGTCCGTGCCAGTAATGGTGATGCCTGGGTTGAATCTCATGGAAAGCTGTATTCTCCAAGCCAGATTGGTGCCTTCATATTAATGAAAATGAAAGAAACTGCAGGTTTGTATGGATTAATGCTTAAGTGGCTATGCCCAATCACTGTCACCCAGCTTAAGCTGCTCACAAGGTGAATGTAGCAGAAAGAAATACAATAGTTTCCTGTATGCCACTCTCAGCTGTTTAGAGAAAGGGCAAAATACTTGTCAGTTTCTCCACAAATATAAAAAATTTGCATAAAAACATCCCATGTATTCATAATTAACGTGTACATTAATATGTGACAGTTCCATCACTATGTAGGATCCAGAATATAAACAAAAAAACACTTCCATACAGGCATATTGCTATCACTCACAATAGATGGGGCTTCTGATAGCAGCTTCAAAGCTGCATTGCCCCGTCTGAACAGGAGTTCGGCTGAAGCTTGAAGACCTTTATTTCAGTGTTGTCTTTAACTGAGATTATAATTAGTTTGTGTTCCAGAGACAATTTTGAAAGTATTCTATATGAATTCTGATAATGGCTGTTGTGGATATAATACACTATATCTATTATATCTTTATATCTTGCTTTTGCTATTGATGGTAGATTTGTGAGGTTATGGCTGTAACAAATGGCTAAAACATTTAAGTAATAATATCCACATAATTCAAAGACAAATGCGCTGGCAACATCTGCATAGCTTGAAATACAGTGACACGCATTTCAGTAGCTATACTGCATTCAGGTCTCTGTCTCCCAAGTTGCAATTGACTGGTTTGTTCTTACAGACACTTTCTGCTTGTTTTTTTAGAAAACTATTTGGGACATCCAGCAAAAAATGCTGTCATCACAGTACCTGCTTATTTCAATGACTCTCAAAGACAGGTAAGATTGCTGAAATCTGGGTTTCCTTAATTTCTGTAGCTGTTTCCATTGCCTTTTGTTCTTCAGCAAGGGGAGTATGTTCAGAATAATTTTTGGTGTATGTTTCTCTGTAGAAATGTCTTGCTAGGTCTTAAAAAGCATTGAGACGTAGCTATACTGTACTATATAAGGGTTATCCCCAAAGTTGAGTCTCCCTCATCCTTGAGACCAGAAGTGTTCCAGATTTTGGATTTTTTCAGATTTTGGAACACTTGCACATACATAATGAGCTATCTTGGAGATGAGACCCAGGTCTAAACACAGAATTCATTTATGTTCCATATACACCTTGTACGTATAGCTTAAAGGTAATTTTGTACACAATATTTTTAACAACTTTGTGCATGAAATAAAGTTTGTGTGTGTTGAACCATCGGAAAGCACTTTCTAAGAGGTGCTGCTCTCAGCCACCCTTGTAGACAATTTTGGATTTTGTTGGAGTATTTTAGATTTTGGAATTTGGGATAATGGATACTTGACCTATACACAGAGGAGTAATGAAGTATCAAATCTGGATCTATGCACAAACAAACAATATTTAACATGCTTTCTTCTTTCAAGGCTACTAAAGATGCTGGGCAGATTGCTGGTTTGAATGTTCTCAGAGTGATAAATGAGCCCACGGCTGCAGCTCTGGCCTATGGGTTAGATAAGGCTGAAGACAAAATGTAAGCATATGGGTATCATATATGATTTTAACAATACTAATTCATATCTTCAGGAAACTTGAGCTCCACTGGTTTATTGTCCAATAGCTCTAATAAATCTATTGGCTTCTCTAGCTGCCAACTTGAGTATTGCTGCACATTGATATTATTAGGACAATAGGACCACTTCCTGAAATTTTGAGGCAAGCAGGAGAAACAAAAAGATTAACAAGTAACCTTTCAAATAAAGTCTTTTGTGCTCGACGTAGCAAAAGATGTGTCATCAGAGATGTTCAATGAAGCCTCAGAATGGCAGCATTCCCTGTTTCATACAGCTGCTTAAAGTCTGGGAGCCTTTATGTCAAAAAATCCAGTATTTGTCTTATAAATGAACCATGTTCTTATTGTTCTTACTGTTGTTCCCTTCATTTTCTAAGAGATTCTAGTTTTAACCAGTTACTTATCAAAATAAGATTGAACAGGTGATACTGAAAATGGATGTCATCTGAATTGTTTCGACTAAAAATAGTTGAAGGGAGCAGTTAACAGCTACCTCCTTGAAGATAGTAGCCTTTGATTAATTGAAGTTCCCTGTGGTCTGTGGACACACTAATGTGTGATGTGTGCATTTTCTTTAATCTAGTATTGCAGTCTATGACTTGGGTGGTGGCACTTTCGATATTTCTATCTTGGAAATTCAGAAGGGAGTCTTTGAGGTCAAATCTACCAATGGTGACACTTTCTTGGGTGGTGAAGATTTCGATCAGGCATTATTGCAACATATTGTAAAAGAGTTCAAAAGAGAGGTAAGTAATTTACATTTCATAGTGTCATTTTTAAAAAGCTGTTTCCATAGACTTCTTTGAAGTGTGAGTCTAATACAGTCATAAAAATGCATCTGCAGAACTACATTCAAATTAAATAGCAGAACCCCCCTGCTGATTTTTAAGATAAAAGAATTTTTTTTTCTTCTTGCCCCTGATCTTGTTGAGACTGTGCAGCAACTAAATCTTCTGCAAAGTAGATTTCTGTCATGTGAAGACAGCACAGAAATGGCAATCTCAGTAAAATGAGTATTGTACCATAAAAGTCTAGTCCTGTTGTCTGTCGGTTAGTATTCATTATATGGTAGTAGGCATGTGTGCTCTAGTCCCTCCTTAGCAATTAGGAATGGGAGAGGCGTACCTTCAGATACTTAAGACATATAATAAATTTGCTAAGGACAACTGAGTCTTGCAACTAACAAGTTTTATTTGGCATAAGCTTTCGTGGACTCCAATCCACTTGCTTAGGTGGATGGAGTGCTCGGAGTCCAAAAAAAGCTTTACGATAAATAAAGCTTGTTAGGTACAGTAGCACCCCCGTATCTGCTGATTCACCAACCACTGATTCAGTCATCTGCGGTTGGCAATGGGGGTGGTGGTGGATGGGGCAGGGAGGGGAGGAGGCTTCCGGATGGCTTCCATAGCAGCAGTGGCAATGGGGGGGGGAGCGTGAAGGGAGGGGAATAAATGTCTTGGGGCTGGTTTACACGGCAGGTTTATTGTGGCAATTTGCGCTTTAATTCTTTTCCACATCTGTGCCAGTCAGGGTTTTTTTTCTAATTATGCCGCTTTTTCGTTCAGACTTGAAAAAGTGGGGGGGGCGTGGCCTCCCAAACAGAGGCAGGCTTTATGGGGAAGGGCATAGACTTTCCTTTGAAGCCCTGCATTTTCGAGCTAAAGAAAGACTCACTGCCAAAATAGCAGGGGGGGAGATCAAAGAAGTGGCTCTGTCTCTGTCTCTCTCTAAATCTGCCTGTAAATGAACTCAGTCACTGCCCGAAGCAGAAGGTCAGCAATCTCTCTGCTGAAAGGCATTGCTACCATGCCTAAGGTGAACCTATCACAAGTTTTTCCAGCACGATTTGTTTAGTCAGGGTTCACAGACTTGCAAAATAGCAGAGAATTTTTGACTCTCCCTCCCTGGTCCCCCTCTCTCTCCCTCACTCTCTCTTGCTCTCTCACCCTCCCCCAAGCAGAGCTGACAGATGGGAACTTTATGACTGAAAGGTCTTGGGAATTCTTTTTTCTTGGCAGACTTGCAAAATAGCTGAGAGAATTTTTCAAAGTTTCCTGAATGCTACTGAACTCAGTACCCCTCTTTTCAGCCCGCCCATTGCATCAGAGCAACCAATCACAATGCAGATCTGCTGCAACCCTTAACGGAATGGTAGTTTACACTGCCAATAAAGCACTACATTGCAAATATGCCTGCAAAAGTAGCGACATCCCTTGCCACGCTATATTTGGGTGTTTTACCTTCCCCCCCTTCTGAATGAGGCGATGCTGTGCTGCGATCCGTGGGAACTATGAGCTATCTTAGCGGAATATTTAGAGGAATATTTGCCCGTGTAAACGACCCCTTGCTTCTCTTCGCCTGCTGGATTGGCTTCTGTGGCGACAATGGCAAGGGGGGGGGCGAAGGGAGGGGAGGAGAGGTCTTGTTTCCCTTCTCCCTTTGCCCAGTAAGATGGCTCCGGTAGCGGCAATGGCGACGGGGGAGGGGGAAGGAAGGGGAGAAGAGGTCTCACTTCCCTTCTCCCCCCTGGATGGCTCCCATGGTGGCAATGGCGATGGGGGGGGGGCGTTCGCTATTATCTGCCGTGGGGCTGGAACCAATCCCCTACAGATATGGGGGTCCTACTGTATTTTAAGTGCCACAATGCCCTTCATTGTTTTTGCAACAGATCAAATGGCCACCCTTCACCCCCTAGATATATGCTAAAGTGTAATCTTTAGCTGTAGTTCCCTGGCATATGCATGTTCAAAACTGCATCTTTCATGTTAAATGATAATAGTTATGCTTCCCATTGTTAGCCATGAATATAAGGTTACAGTGGCTGTAGACCAAAGGCATGTTGCTGAGCACGTAGCTTTTGTTAATACAGTTGCCCTTCCACATTAGTGAATTTAACATTAGTGGTTTTGAGTATTCACGGTTTTGGGAGGGCCTCCCCCCCCCTCCCAAAAGCAGCGACAGGGCTTTAGAAGCCCTGTGGCCGCTTCTTGGGGGGGAGAGGTGGGGAGGGGGCCTTCGGAGGCCCCCTCGCCACCTTAGGAGGCTGGGCGGGGGTGGGAGAGGCAGTGAGGGAGCCTTGGGAGGGGGGGAGGCCTGGGGAGGGAGGGGGGAGGCCTGGGGAGGCGACCACAGGGCCTCCGGAGGCCCTGTGGTGGCTTGGGGAGGTGGGGAGAAGCGACTATGGGGCCTCCGGAGGCCCCGTGGTCACTTTGGTGGGGGAGGGCAGTCGTTGTTCGCGGAATGTTCAGATTCGCGGGGGTCTGTGGAACCTAACCCCCGCGAATGTGAAGGGACAACTGTACTGTGGTGGGGAGCCTTCGGCCCTCCAGATGTTCAGGGCTGCAGTTTCTATAATCTCTTACCATTGGCCCATGCTAGCTGGAGATTTTGGAAGCTGAAGTGCAAGACATTTGGAGAGAGCCAAATGTTCCCATAACTAAAAGAGTACCCAGCATTAGTGTGTATGAAAACTGTCTCCCACGTTTCTTATCAATGTCAAGGAGAGTTTGGTGAAAATCTACATCAAGGCTTATAGAAAATATTGGGTCCCATTCTGAGAGAAAGGTGGTATACAAATGAAATAAAGAAAAATAAATGTAATGAGAATGTAAATGATGGAGCCTAATTGTATGTGTAATTAGTGGATTGTTGTTATATGTACATTAACTTTAAGCAGTTAATACAGGTTCTCCTATGTTTACGTAGACATTATTTGATATCCTTTTTGGTTTTGAAACCATGGTGGGTTCCTCCGCTTTTAGTAGCTGAAATAGGAACATAGATAACCCAGGAGTGATACATCTTTGGTTATTGGACTGTAACTGGGTTAGATCTGAAAAAAGTTCCCAATCTCACTTCTCAAAGATCCAACAACATATTGCAATTCAGAAATTTGTCTCAAGTCCAGTAGATCTTGTATGTTAGAATACGTTTGTCACAAACTCCTTTCCATTGTCTGTAGTACTTTAATACTGATCCTGCTGCTTGTGTTCCTTAATATTTTAGCAGCTGCTCAAGGAGAAGTTGCTCATAAAGAGCTGGTTGAAATAACAAATGTACAGTAGGTTGTGGATTTTTCACATCCTTTACTTCAGTTATAGAAGAATACGCCTGTGTTTTTTGTGTCTTTCAGACAGGTGTTGATTTAACTAAAGATAACATGGCTCTGCAGAGAGTGAGGGAAGCCTCAGAAAAAGCAAAATGTGAACTCTCTTCTTCAGTCCAGGTGAGCAACTGAAAATACCTTCCTGTCTTAATATGGGTTATTTCCAATATTGGCTCTTGGGTTTCATTAGTTTGAGAAAATGATGTAAAACTGTTCCTCAGTCCCATTGTAGTATTGTAAAAGCAACCTGCGATGGTATCCTGTGATCCTATAATTGTGGCTGGTGCTTTGGCAAGAGCATTGATGGTTTAAATTCTCTCTGTTATATCCGTAACATGGGACAGTGAACTTGGACTTATGATGATAGCAACAAGTGCTGCTTTTGGTTAAGAAATATGGGCATTTCGGATTCTGAGTTTAATTGCTAAGAGCAGTCATCAGTGGGTCATTCAGATTGCTAGTGATTTTGATCACATTTAGTTCCCCTTCTCAAAAATGGTACCCCTGAGAACATTTGCGGAAGTATTTATTGCAATTAAACAACTATAAGAAATGCATTATGGTTTTGAAGTTGCATCTCCTACATGGAATCCACAAGAACAACAAACTAGATGCATTTGAAGACTTGGGGGAAAGTCTACTGCTGTTCAGAGATGGTTTGATAATTTATTCCTGCTCTATTTCTAATGCTTGATGTTCCCCGTATTGCAGACAGACATCAACTTGCCATACCTTACAATGGATGCTTCAGGACCAAAGCATTTGAATATGAAGCTGTCTCGCTCTCAGTTTGAAGGGATTGTGGGTGATTTGATCAAAAGAACAGTTGCACCTTGCCAGAAAGCCATGCAAGATGCTGAAGTCAGCAAGAGTGATATTGGTGAAGTTATCTTGGTTGGCGGTATGACCAGAATGCCAAAGGTATAATAGATTCACTGTGACTTGCGATACTTGGATCCCATCCTCTTGGAGCCAGTCTGGTGCCCTTTGGACCTCGCCTGGCTCTTCAAAAACAGTGAAAGTTAATGAAATATGTTAATCAGTGGAAAGGTTTGGTATTACCCTTGACACAGTTAAGAATCTTCTAACTTTGTAACTCTTTCATATGTTATATTTTGTTACATTTGAAATCTAACCAGCTTTGATATAAGGTCTGAATTCTCAGATTTAAAGATTGCTTGGGGTTTTTCAGCTGCTCTCAAGCATGCTTCTTTGTCCTAAGTGAAAGGATACTCCAAAGACCTCTGTATGATTGCTTGGGAGGTAGGGACGGGGACAAAATATTCTCTTTTAGCACTGAAGCCCTGGTGAGCATTCTTCAGTCTCAGGTTATAATGGAGAAGGAATAAAAGCACTGATGTAACGATAAAGGAGACCCATATTTTTAACCTGTCACCTTCCTCTTTTTAGATTTGCCCACACCTCTGGGTTTGCTGTTAGATCTTTTGTATATAGATAAATGCTTTGGCCTTTGTCATGCAAGGTTCAGGGCTAGCACTTTCCAAAATGTGATTATGTAAGGGTCACTGTGAGGCAAGGGGGCAAAAAACCCATAAAGTTTTCTACCTACGGAAATATGGGATAGTTCTGTTTGTCTCCTATGGTTCTCTTGCCATAGGCTTCTGCTCCTTACTGGTAATGGATAGCAGTTTGGATCATATATTGCCATAATGGGAGGACAATTTGCCTACTGTAGGGTGAATTGGAGTGGCGGCATTGAATATTGTGTGACTATTTCCCCCTGTGTTCCCATTCTGTGTGTGTTATTCAGGTGCAACAGACTGTACAGGACATGTTTGGTCGTGCTCCTAGCAAAGCAGTTAATCCTGACGAGGCTGTTGCTATTGGTGCTGCCATCCAAGGAGGTGTCTTGGCTGGTGACGTTACGGATGTGCTCCTGCTGGATGTGACACCTCTTTCTCTGGGAATTGAGACGCTAGGGGGGGTGTTTACTAAGCTCATCAATAGAAACACAACTATTCCAACCAAGAAGAGTCAGGTGAGAGGGACAGTGTTCTGGGTATTGCTTTATCTGGAATGTTCTTTCCTGTACCCCATTCACCTGAGATAAAAATGTTTGTCTGCTGTTCTCTTATTAAAGGCATATTTATCCTGTTCTTCAATGGAAGAACTCACAGAACAGCGTACATATGATCAGTGAAGGCAAAATCTTGGCTTTCAGCCATACAGTGTAAAAGAAACATCAGAAAGGGGAAAGAGAGGCATTCAGGCAAACTCCTAAAGTTAAATAGTAGCTCTTCTAGAGATTACTTGGAATTTGGGGGAAAAGATTGGTACAGCAAAGCCGGCCCTTTCAACAGGGGTGATGAAGTGGCCTTGTTTCTCATTTGTCTGTCTGTCTTTCTCTCTCTCTGATGGAGAGGTATAAGATGATAGGGTTTTGCTCATAACATTTAAAGTCCAGTTGTCCCTCTACATTTGTGGGGGTTAGGGGCGTGAGACCCCAGCGAATGTGAAAAAACCGCGAATGAAAACTAGGTCACACTACCACTCTCCCGCAATCCCCGCTGCTTCTCCCCGCCCCCAGGAGCAGAGATGGGGCTGGCAAGCCTCGTCACTGCTTCCTCCCATCTCCCCAGGAGCAGCTAAGGGGCTTGGCAAGCCTCATTGATGCTTCCTCCCCCCCTCTCCCTCCCCCCCCCAGGAGCAGCAACGGTTCCACCCTCTCCTGTCCCCCCCCAGGAGCAGCAACGGTTCCACCCTCTCCTGCCCCACCCAGAACAGCAACGGGGCTACCCAAGCCTCGTCGCTGCTTCCTCCCACCCCCTCAGCCTCCCCGCCCCCAGGAGCAGCATTGCTGCTTCCACCCACTCCCCAGGAGCAGCAACGGGCCTTGGCAAGCCTCATCGCTGGCTTCCTCCCACCCTCTCCCCCCCCTCCCGGAGCAGCGACGGGGCTACCCAAGCCTCGTCGCTGCTTAATCCCCCCTCCCGCCCCCCCCAGCAGCCCTTGCAGGTTTTTTGGATGGGGAGGGCGCTCCCAAATCTGCAAATAGTCAGAACCGTGAATCTTAAAGCCATGAATGTGGAGGGGTAACTATCAGAAAATGCTGTGGGTTTTTTGTGGTTTTGTATTTGTATAATGCAACATGGCTATGGTTTTACTCTGTCCTGGCAGTAGTTTTTTTATTCCTATTCATGGCATAATCAGTAGATTGTGGCAGGTAGTATACAAAAGAACCTCACATAAGATGTGAGGTGGCAGCAAGGCTGACAGTCTACTGGGGACAATGCCTTATTTTACATCTGTAAGTTGAACGTTACTTTTTCTGGAATTTAATTTTGTGTTAGCCTGTGCTTAACTTCCCATGTGCTAACAGAGTGGAGACTAAGGTAGTATAATACTACTTAAAAGAAATTACTAGGTTCCTTTTGGCTTAACTGTCTTTGCCTCCAAATATTTAGTTATAGAACATAGACGTATAACATCTATTAAATACATTTTTCTTCCATAGGTATTTTCTACAGCTGCCGATGGACAGACTCAGGTGGAAATTAAAGTCCATCAGGGTGAGAGGGAAATGGCTGCGGACAATAAACTGCTTGGCCAGTTTACTTTGGTACGTTAATGTCTGATGTGAAGGCATATTTTTGTCTACAGTAATAGCTATAAAACTATGCAAGGTCATTGTGAAGTCAAAGGCTTTCACAGCCGGCATCCATAGATTTTTCTTGGTTTTCTTCTGGGCTGTGAGGCCATGTTCTGGAATAGTTTCTTTCTGACAACAGGTCCTCATTTTTTAAGCCTAGCTCTCTAAAGTCACTTAATACCTTTAATAATGTTTGAACTGCTGTTGTGTTAATTTTGTTAAAGAATGAAGTATTTAAAATGGATGTAGCATTTCTGCTAGCTGCCCAGAGTTGTTAAGAAGTTTTCTCTAATGAACTTACGTGGCTATGTTACTAGTTTTATAGAAATTCTGAGGACAAGGGAGTAGGTAAAGACTGCTTTGTAGCAGGCTGATTTAGTAAATAACAAGTTGAATCCACAGTTCAAGCGTAGAACTCTCATAGCAACCAAGTGTATTAATAATTAGTCCTTCTTCAGAGTTATCAGCAGAGCACTTTTTGATTCCAGGTTGGGATTCCACCAGCCCCAAGGGGAGTACCCCAGATTGAGGTGACTTTTGACATTGATGCCAATGGAATTGTTCACGTGTCTGCAAAAGATAAAGGCACAGGACGGGAGCAACAGAGTGAGTGCATGGATATTTGCTTCTTTAAAGAGGACAATGGATGAACAAAATTGTTGCAATCTAGTGTTTTGAGGTAGTAGCCTGTGGGTACACACTCCTAAAAGCCTGAGCAGGAAGTAAATCTAAAACACGGGTGGGAAAAATACTGGCTGTGGGCTGCAGGTGACTCTTGAGTGTCCCATTTTGCAGCTCTCAGCCCCTAATTGTTAGGGGGTTTTTTGGCTAAAAGTGGCCAAAAATGCTAAAGAAACAAATTGCTACAAAAATGTTGCATCTTGTCTTCCCTTACCCCCCACTACTCCCTCCCCCACAAATTGCAGGAATCTGCCATGTTTCAGTCAATAACTGGAACAGTCATCACTTTACTTCTGGTCTCAATGGAAGTGGCTGTGCAGCTTGCAGCTGTGGAGGGGGAGATGCCCCCCAATCCCCTGTATGGTTGCCCAGTCCTGCTCTAGAAGGAAGCTTCTCCTCCTGAAATAAAACCTGGTGACCATTTAGAACTGCATTTCCTAGCTGAGCTTTCCTTTTTCTGGAAGCATTTGATGAGATGTCTGAAGTTTGGTTGCTGGCCAGTTACAGATTAGTGTGTGCTGTGATGTAATATATCAACGCCTCATTCTGAAAACCTATGTGGAAGATTGATGACTGAGCACACACAGCTAGGAAACTGGCCTCCCAGGGCTTTGGGAGTACAGAATCTGTTCCTAATCATGGCAAAACATCAGAGATGTTGGAGAAGGCTAAATTATGCAAGAAGGATGTGGTTCTTAAATAAGGCAGGCTGTAAATAAAGGAAGACTGAAAAGGCTAATTGCTCGGGTCATGGGGCTGTGCCATTGTTGTCATCTTCTATTGTCTTAAACTGTACATGTGGAACCAGAATTATAGAGAGGTAGGCCTCTCATTAGTGCTGCTCACAATGTGTGGGCACAGATGAATGTCTGGTAGCTACATTTAAATGAGAACACAAACTACTGTTAATTAATGTCTGTTTGTTAACCCAGGGTGACGTTTCTCACCATGGAGTCTTTCAGATATGTTGGACTACAATTTACAGCCACACTAGCTGCATTTGGTGGGAGTTGTAGTCCCAGATATCTGAAAGGTGCTAGGATGAGGAAGATTGCCCAAGAGTAAATAGTAGAAGAAGGAATTAGCTTGGCCAGTAAATTATTCTTTTATAGGTAGAGCATAATCTTCCTATTAAGTGGTCTTGTATGTGTAATCTTGGTGCTTTGGGGTGGTTGATAATGTTGTGTAAATTGAATATTTTTTCACATTTCTGTAGTTGTGATACAGTCTTCTGGTGGTCTTAGCAAAGATGATATTGAGAATATGGTGAAGAATGCTGAGAGGTATGCAGAAGAAGACAGGCGAAAAAAGGTAATGTTCAGCAGGGTAAAATCTTTATTTCTAGCTACATCTTTTATAAAAGTGGAGTTCACCACTGTGATGTCAAATAAAAGTCAGTAGCCTATGTCTATGATCATAATTTTGCAGCAAATGACTTTTGTAGTGGTGCCAAGTGCAACTGCATGTTGCATTAACTAATATTTAAAAAGTATTTTCAAACATCTTGCAGAAGATTACATAGCTTACAAGCAGTTTTCTGTAACGAAGTTATTATACCAATCCTAGTATCTTCATCTCTTTGACAATGGGAAGATGGCACACAGTTCCATTATTTTATAAGCTGTAGATTACGAACACTATAAGTTGTTTACGTGGTTATGACTTTGGCCTTAGTACTGAAAATGTCCAGTTTAGTTGATAGATTACATAATGTACTATAGCCTGCAGCTTCAGCAGAAGTGGATTCCAAATAAAAGCATTAAAAAAAGAAATAATAATAGTAATAAACAGTAACATCAAATCTGTCCAAGCCAAAAATGCTAACATTAGTAGATCTTAACAGCATGAGGAAACAAAACAGGTTCATCAGAACTATTTTTTTACAAACAGAATAACTAGCTGGGACATTGAACTAAATTATATGAAGATATTATCAAGAAGGATTTCAGTGTTCCATTATATCATGCTTCTTCACTTATATATGGGGTACACCACCCCTGCTTCAAAAAAAAGTGATTTTGGCAACATCTTTGTCATATACTAAAAATTACGATGTCATGTCAATTGACAGTAGTACATCAGCATAGAAATGTTTTTGAAAAACCAGTCTCCTCTCTATATGTAGTTGCAGCTTTACAGTGTAGTTTAAGATTGCAGCTTTTCAGTTCTGTAGTTGAAAATGCAACTATCATACCATTGCAACTCTGTCTATACCACACAGTCTAGTTAGTCTACTTGTAAATAAATCTTATAGCATGTAAACATTACCATCTGTTGGGTGCATGCCTCCCACTTTTAACTAGATTCTGTCATTTTCCTGTTAGCCTTTGTGCAGTATGTTTGTGTACACATCTTGGGTGCATGATTAAGAGTCACATAGAGTTCACCTTGGTAAGTTCATGAAGTCGGAGTGTGTTCTTACATCCAAACTGCTGTTCAAATAAGCATCTAGAGATTTGGCAGAAGATGCTTGCAGAGAACAGTGTCTGTTATACAGGGTCTGTCTATTAAATAGCGGAACTGTGTTTCTACCTTTCAGACAAATCAGGGAGAACTGATTGTGAACACTTGAGTGGTGACCTTGAACATGTCTGAACCTGCATGACAAACATCAACACTCTTGGCCATTCAGTTAATTGTCAGTTGTCATTTAAAAGTCGTGCAATGTGTCAATTTGAAATTTTTAGTAAAATTGAGCAAAAATGCCAACAGAATCTTTTCAACTGCTTACTGAGGTCTACGGGGAAGACTGCATGTCTCGTGCACATATGTTTGAGTGGTACAAAAGGTTCAGAGAAGGATGTAAGAATGTGGAAGACGATGAACACCCTCAGCAACCTTCCACTTTAAGAATCTAAGAAATTGTGGGGGGAAATCAGCCAGATTGTTCTAGGAGACTGCCGACTCTGTCCAAATGATAGCTGAAGCTGTGAACATTGACAGAGACACTGCATGGAAAATTTTGTATGAGGATCTCAACATGAGAAAGTTTGTGCCAAGATGATCCCTAGGGTTCTCACCAGAGCAAAAAGAGTGCTGCAAGGAAATTTGCACTGACATTCTACAGCAACTTGAGGTGGACCCAAACCTTTTTCAAAAAAAAAAAAAATCAGCACTTGTGATAAAACCTGGATCTTCCAGTATGATCCTGAGACAAAACAACAGTCAATGCACTGGACAGTCAATGCAATAAACATCACCAAGAATGAAAAAAGCATGTCTAAGCAAGTCCGCATTCAAAGCCATGCTCATTGGTTTTTTGTGGGGGGGGGTTACATCAAGGGTGTAATTTTGGCAGAATGGGTTCCAGAAGGCAGAACAGTGAACCAGCATTATTATAAAAAGGTTTTGAGAAAGCTGAGAGACTCAGGGGGAAAAGGCCAGAACTGTGGAAAAATGGTTTCATTCTTCATCAAGACAAAGCGCCTGCTCACACAGCACTTTCTCTGAATTAGTTTTTAGCCAATAGACACATTACTACACTTGAACATCCTCCATATTGGCCAGATTTGGCACCATGTGACTTTTTTCTTTTCCCTAAAGTGAAATCGGTGCTTAAAGGAACACGTTTTAAGTCAATTGATGCAGTAAAGAAGAAAACAGCAGGTGTGCTGCAACAGCTGACAGAACCTGATCTGCTCCACACCTTTGACCAGTGTGTGAGTGTGAATGGGGAGAATATTGAAGGGGACAAGCATTAGAATTGTAATACATATAAATAAAGATGGGTTATTTATCAGTCTTGTTATTTAACAGACAGACCTTGTATATGCAAATGATGTCTAGTTCTTTGTGATTCCCATTGACAAAAGGACTTAAAGGATTTTGCGTGCTTTACCTTACCAGAGTTGTTTTTTTAGGAACGGGTTGAAGCTGTGAACATGGCAGAAGGAATTATCCATGATACAGAATCCAAGATGGAGGAGTTTAAGGATCAGTTGCCAGCTGATGAGGTTGATATCATCTGATTCTTTGTAGTAAAGGAGCTGTTTGTCCTAATTTGCTATTATGTGTATTAATTTGATTCACTCCTTGCACATACACTGAGTTCACTTGTTTGCTTGCTTTAGTGTCTTCAGAACCTGCAGAACTTGCTGCCTCTGAAGATAGTGAACAGGCTATCAGAATTATGAGAGGCCTTTAAGCAAATCATGATTTTTATAGCTGCAGAAAACAGAGATGATAAATACCTGACTATATAAGTGTCAAAGTATGGAGAGAGTATCCTTTATGTGCAGACGTAGTGCTGGAAAAGGCAGAAAGTGTGTGTGTGTGTGTGTGAGAGAGAGAGAGAGAGAGAGAGAGAGAGAAACTTCAGAGTACCCAATGCTGTTCTTTTAATAGCTAGTGATGTTTGAATTCATAATCCTTGCCTTGAATGTATAAACCTTGGTGAATTGAATGCTCGCCCACCTAGCTGCTTGTTTTGCTACTCCTCACCTAATGAAGGAAGATACCCACACACACACACCTTGACAATGTTGTTGCCATTGTGCTTGGTTTGCTGTCATCTGGAACTTAGCTTGAAGCCCCAGTGATACAGAAAACAGCAATCTAAATTACTTTCATAGTCATGTACTCTCTCCAAAAAAATAATACTGAGTTACACATGATTCCCAGGCCATCACCTGTCCTGGTATTTCCAAGAGCTTTCCTGCCTGTTTAGCAGTTCTGACTGCCTGGTCCTCACTGAGGTGGTCAGTTTGTACTGTTGCATTTAGGACTGAATGTGGAACTTAGATCATTGAGATCTCAATCCACACACACATGTTGAAAACAAGTAGGTCAGAGTGGATTGTACTAGCCTTTCTCCTTGGCTTCTTTTTTTTCCCTGCATGTGGGGAGTGGTTTTTGAAGGATAGTTTAATGGTGAATCCTACCCGTGGCAGAAAACGATCTAAGCACAAATTGACTGCTTTAATTAAAACAAGAATATGGCATGCATTTGCTGGCCTTGCTATTGATAGGGTGCTGCTTGCTTTGGAAGGCTAATCTTGTGTATATTACCTTAAGGGGAAAAAAAAAATATTTCAACAATACCCTTCACCCAGATCAGAGGGAACAGGAAAGAGTATCTCTGAGTAGTAGTAGATAGATGTTTTAGTGACTTAGGTGAGGCAATGGTACCATGATAGCATGCTTTGGTCATCATTCTTCACTTTTCAGACACCATCCTCAAAGGCTTCTAAGCTACCTGTCCACCACTGTAGATGTGTGAAAGTATCTGTGGTACAAGTAGTCTCTTCTGTATAGTCCCTTCTGAGTTCCAGAATTGGGAATTGGGTCTGGAGGAAGGGAAGCTGGGATGCTGGCAGAGGGTACAGAGGATAATGGAGAGCCACATTCTTCTTTATGCTACCATTCCCAAAAACAGCAGAGCAAAGCTGTTTTGGAGTAATTTTGCCAGAGAGCAGAGTTGTAGGCTTCAGTCAGCAACAGCAAGAGAAGCTACATGAGGAGCACCTCACTACTAGAAGTGTGATTTTTATGATTGCACTGGATTGAAGAAGAGCACTTTTTACAAGATACCAACACAACATACTAATGTCAGCAGCATGGTTTCCTAATGTATGCATTGACCTTGTGAGAGTTAATTGTGCCTTGGTAGTCTTCCTGTTTGCTTGATTGTGATTTTTGGCCTTTGACAGAGAACCAGAATAGTTACAGATGTGCTTTCTAACTGCTTTTTAGTGCAACAAACTGAAAGAAGAAATTGCAAAAATGAGAGAGCTGTTGGCTCGTAAAGATAGTGAAACAGGCGAGAACATCAGGCAGGCAGCAACCACCTTGCAGCAAGCATCCCTGAAACTTTTTGAAATGGCCTACAAGAAGGTAAGAGAGCAACGTGTTGGAGAGTTGGGTGTACAGGGACAGAGGGGGGTGTTTTCAAACCTAAAAGTGTCTAGTTAAAGTCTTTCACAACCTTTTTACCCTGATGGGAACCCTTGAAACAATTTTCAGGTCTCAGGGAACCCCTGCCTAAAAACTATTATATCTACAGCTCAAAAAAAAAGTTTTCAATCTCAATATCTCGTAGAACCCCTAGCAACCTCTTGTAGAACCTTAGGGCTCCAGGGAACCCTAGGGATATTGTTTTAATACAAAATAGTCAGAAGATTGGAGTTAAACATAACCACTATGTAAAAAATGTCAGATCTACTACTGAGTACTGCAAAAACTTTCACTGTGGTCCCAGTTAAATGGAGCAGTAGTTAACCTTAGGAACGACAGAAGAGATTTAGTGAACATTTGCTTACAGTCACTAATTTCAGATTGCTGGGGAGCTAACAGCTTATATATAGTCATCCCTCCACATTCACGGGCGTTAGGGGTGCAAGACCACCGCAAATGTGGAAAAACCTCAAAATAAAAATTTATGCAAAGTTTAGTGGGGCGGGGGTTGCAGATGGAACACCTTGGGGGAGGTGGGAGGAAGGGAGAGAGGCTTGTGGCCCAGGCAGCTGCCATTGCAACTTGGCCCGCCTAGGCATCCTCCGCCACCACCACCATCGTCACTCGCCCTGTCACCGGCACCATGCCCCCACCGCTGCGGTTCAGTGTGGATGAGGGGGGAAGGAAAGCCTGGGGAATGCCGTGGGTTCAGGGCAAAGCCGTGGAATGGCAGCATTTCTTGGGCTTGGGCTCCCCCCCCCCAAATGGAATGCCACCATACCTCTGGGGCATCCACCATTGTTTCTGCCATGTCACTGCCGCCATCGTGCCGCCGCCGAGCACTTGGAGGCTCAGCGGCTTTGCAGCGAACGCGGGGTTTCCTCTGGTTTTTCCTCTGAACAAATATGTTCCCGGGGGGGGGGGGAGCTGAGGATTTCCGCGAATAGGCGGAACCACAAAAGTCAAAGCTGTGAATATGGAGGGAATGACTTTACAGTCAGATCTCCACATTTGTGGGTTTAACTTCTGCAGATTTGATTATTTGCTGCTGCCTCCGCTGCTGCCCTATGCCATTTTTAATAGGGACTGCAAGCCAAGAGAGACTGCAGTAAGGCTTGTAAGTCCTTAAAAAAAATATTGTAGGACACCAGTGGAAAAATGGTGTAGGGCAAGCCACGCCAGCCACTCGCTTCTCCCTTGCGAAGGAACCCTGCTGCCTTGAAGGCATCCACAGCAAGTTAAATCTGCGGTCTTACTTTTTGTGTGTGTTAAATATGGGGGCGGGGGTAGAGATAGTCATGGTTTTTCCACTTTCATGGGGGTCCAATGCCACTAACCCCAGCAAATGTGGAGGGCCAACTATATTAAGTATGTGAACAAAGGGGATGAAAAAGCACCTTTTGCAGCTGAAAATAGCTTCTGGTGAGTGTAGCTTTACCTGTAAATGTCATCTTGGTTTACCCAGTGAGAAGAAGTAACTTTTTTGCCAAACAAACTACTGTATTACTGCTGGCATGGAATTGGGAGGTGCTGAAAATGGCCCTCTGACCCTCAGCACATGTCCAGCCCTAGTATGTAGGGTCTTGAGCTTATCTCTGAAGGGTAATCTGGAGGAGGGAACTGGTTTCCATCCAAGGTGAAATCAGGTACCCCTCACCCACACGCAACATTTATACAGGGAATAAAACAGTTCAGAAGCCTGAGGTTGCCAGATTTAGGTTTTAAAAAAAGTAAGAAAACTTGCCATAGCCTCATTTGAATGTCTGTAGATCCCACCTTCACTAGTTTCACCTCAGGACATCATGCAGATACCATGAGTTTAATATCGAGTCACAATTCTTCCCTCCCTCCTCCAAAAAACAATAACGGTGGGGGCTTTTTTCATATATATAAAAGCTTGCAAGGCTTATGAGGTCTCAGAAGATTGCACATATTTGGGGTTTAGAAGTCTCTGAAAATTTAAACCAAGGACCATGAATTCTGCAAATACCATTTTTTTCTTATGGTTCAAACACCAGAATATTAGTAAAAGTCATCAGGCAAGGGAAGCCACTTTAGTTTCTTCACAAGGCGTGTGAAGGGGGTTGTTCTAGCTGGCCACTGAAGTGCTCTAAGGTAACATCTGTTAACTTAAGTTATCCTGATATCCTTTATCAGGAAATCTCTCCACTTGAAAACATGGCTTTAAAAACAAGCTGTTATGAGTATTAGAGATTTTTCTGTTAACATATAAATTTAATCAGTATAACTACAGACAGTTTAATTTTGAAATAGCCTCCAACCCCGTTGCGTTGTTGGTAGCTTTTTTAAAAAATGTTTTACTTCTGTGAATGAGTACATGGGAAGGATTTTCATGCTGGCCACTAAAAGTAAATTTCTGCTTGTTACTGAGGACTCTATTTATGGTCCCTGTCAAGCAGTTGTCTCTACCTATGCACATTGTTTTCATTGCTGCCATTTTGATACCTGCTGGCAGTGCCTTTGTCAGTTCCTCTCACGGGACCCCAGAGTCTGTGGCCTAAACCAGAGGCGGGAATCATTCAAACCTCCAAATGTAGTTGGCCAGTTAATGGCGATTGCTGGGCATTGTAGTTCTGCCCTTTCCTTCAAAGAGTTAATCCTTCTATTTCTAGGAATATGTCAGTCTTCTGTGGTGGCAGTAAAGTCCTTGTATCAAGAGTGTTCAGGACTGATGTCCGAGATCACAATTTAAAAAATCAAGTGCTTGATACAGGAAAATAAAACTTCCCCTAACCTTAAAGCAGCTTGCTAGATTAGAAGGAATGTCATGGGCCTTGGGTTCGCTGCCCTTAACACTGTACCCTTCTTTTTCTGGTTCCCTTTAGATGGCATCAGAGCGGGAGAGTTCTGGAAGTTCCGGGAGCTCTGGTGATCAGAAAGAGGAAAAGCAATAATTTGCAATCTTGCATAGATTGGAGCAGGAAGAGGACAATGTTTCAAAGCTTGGGAAGCAAGGGAACTTCCTGAGCATCTGGGGGCAGACTTATGTCTTACTGTGTTTTTGCAGTATTCTATACATAATCTCCTGAATGTATAAATTTAGTGAAGGTGTTTACTTGTGTAATTATCACCAGATAAAAATCAGTTAATGAAAGACAACTCCCCAACGTCAGTGACATTTTCAAGTGTGTCCTGAGGATTTGTGGAGTTCATACATCTGTGTAGGAGGAATAAGTACAGCAGTAACTTCTGAAGGTTTCAGAACCATGTCAAAAATTCATGATGGGTTGAAGGTTCTTGATGCCTGCATTGTATGTTCCACCCTTAGTAACAGATCCTCCTTTTGGGAACAGATTTCTGCTTCAGCATGAAGGGATTTTAATGGGGCCTGGATTCAGGGCTTAATCTACTTTGGTAGACAATATGCAAATCTGCACCTTAATTTAGTATCCTTGTCTAAAAAGGAGTGGATTGTTTTACTGTAGCTGTAACTGTAAGAAAGGCTACTCCAAAGCACCATGTACTACTTGTCTAGGCTTTTTGCTCTGCCCAGCATCTCTTCTCTCCTTGCAGAAACACTGCTTCCCTATTAATAAAGTTGTTCTTACTCGAGCTAGCCTGTAGAATTTTGAAAATAAATGCGCAACTCTTTCTTTCCCACTATCCAGTTGTAATTCCCCCCCCCCCCATCCAACTGAGGTGTCACATATTATAGGCTTCATGCTCTGTACACTGATTACACAGATTGCTCCCAAGAAAGACAAAGAAATGTCCTTTAAAAGCATGAGGACTTTTTCTGGTGTATCACAAAGTGGTTTACTATGTGAATTTGGGTCCTACTTCATTTAACATCTCTGCTGCAGGCCTCCCTTTTACAGGAAAAATTATTCTTAAGAGTTGGTTCTTAAGAATTATTCTTAGCTGCTGTAACAATCAGCTAAGACATTAAAGTAATCCACAGCTCATTGTCATGTAACTGTACCCTACTGGTGCTTCACTATCTGATTCTTCATAAAGGAATAAAATTACAGAAAATCAGCAAATTGTGTAAAACCCCCAAGGTTTGTGTGTGTATATACTTTGGTGTTATGATGCAGGGTTTCACTTGTCCAGGTTTATTAAAAGATACACCTTACATTCCCCATTCCCTTCCATTTAAAAATGGAACTATTGTGATTTATCTCATGGGAGGGGAAAAAGCAACAAGACTGAAAACTAGCCACAGATATTTTCCCCTTCCAGAAGGAGGCCACTTGACAATGAAGTAGGTGTCCTATTAGTAGTGGTCCTGTCTCACAACTGACATTTGGTTATGCACCCTAGTCTTATACATGTTTGCTGAAATCAATGGAAATCATTCCATTTCAGGAAGGTATAAGGATTCCCTATTTAATTGTACTTGTGGCTGTACTGGCTTATAGGTAAGGTTTGTCAGCTTTGCCTACCTTGTAAAACTTAAAATACAGCAAAAAGGACAGAATACACCTTTTACAGGGATTTTGATGGCTAGCAAAGTACAGCAAATGCTTAATCTGAAAGAAAATGGACAAAATCTGTTTTCCCCCTGAACTTGTCAAAAGATCACAATGTAAACTAGAGCTGTAAGTGGGAAGCTCCTGTACTACCTCCAAGCAGTTCAAGGCAGCATTTCAACTTCTTGTTCTTGAGAGGAAAGTGCTTATTGGGATTAGGGGTATGCCAGAGGCCAGTCAATAACTTGATTGTAGAATAGGAAGTCAGAAGCCAATTTTCTTGTATCTGCATGATACCTGACTTGCTGGCCCATATTTGTAGCTACAATTACTGCTCTAAAAGCCTTTACAAATGTAAATCCAATAAACTTTGGATTATGATGTGTTAAAATCAGTTCTTGAGACTTGCTTCAGCAAAAGCAGAGTTTAACACATGGGGAGAGGGATAGAATATGTGTGACTAGAGTACTGTGAGAATTGCTTTTTCCATAGGTTTATCACATGGTGCTCCTGCTGATGATAAAAAGAAATGTATGTATGGCTTAGCCAGGCACGCTGTAAGATGGTTCAAATAAGTTTAGCAGTGCCCATGGATACAAGTAACCCCCCCCCTACCCTGCATATGCCAAAACATGTGACTGCTGTCAAAGTTCAGTTAAAGGGGGAGGGAAACATTCCCTCCATGTGAATGGGATCTGCTTTACAGCAAAGCTCTGGCTTCTGGCAGCTACCTTCATTTTCTCAGTGATTGCAGGTTTAGGATGTTCTGAGAAGATAATTGCAGGGGTTTGCTGTCCAGCCAAAAGAGGAGGGGAGAGTAATTGTTCTTGTGAGCCTTCAAGATGTTTCCAAATTTTGGCGACCCTAAGGCAAACATATCACAGGGTTTTCTTGGCAAGAATTGTTCAGAGGGGGTTTGCATTTGCCTTCCTCTGAGGCCGAGAGACGAATTTGTCCAAGGTCATCCCGTGATTTCCATGGTGAAGTGAGGAGTCAAACCCTGGTCTCCGGTCTCATAGTCCAATAGTGAAGACCCCTACACCACACTGGCGCTCTTGTTTACATACACACTGAGAAAAAGATGCTCTGGGCATTTTTAATTGGCTATGATCACCTTCCACTGTGATACTGGTGTGGTCTGTTTAGGCTAGCACAGTGGGAAAGGAAACACCCAAGCATGATAGATAGATAGATAGATAGATTCATAGATTCATGAGTCCCAAATTGGGGGGAAAGTGGGATAGAAATAAACTAATAAAAATGAAAAGGACTTGATGAGCACCCATAAGAGAAACTGAACCTTCATGTTCAGTGGCAGTGTACCTCTGAATACTAGTTAATGGGATTAGAAAGAATAGGGGGTGCTATCTTTCTGCTCAACTTAGATTTTTGGCTGGGAGCATCTGGCTAACCCTGATGAGAACAAAATGCTGGACTAAATGGACCTTCTCTGTGACCCACAGGGCTACTCTTGTTTTCTTACAAAGACTTGTCTAATAGTGATAGATGTGTATGCCATGAATTTAGATAAGCCTTTGTAAGAAAACAAGGGCAGCCCTGTGGGTCACAGGGAAGGTAATGGGAATTAGGATAGGTGCTGCTGACTCAGATCCAGACATTCCTCGATAGCACGGTTCATCTGGCCTGCTTTCAACCTGGCTTCTGGCCTGTTTTCATGACTGAAATAGTATTGGTCATTACATTTCCAAACTATGCATATGTCAGTTATGGATGGTAGATAAAGAAACCTTCAGACAAATTTAAGGCTCTGCATCTGTGATGTGGGTAAGGTAGAGGATATTTTACACTATATCAAAACCCCAGGAAGAGATTCTTGGGACAGATTTTGACTTCCTTAATATAGTGAGAGCTCCTATGTGAAACAATTCTGGCTGCTATCAGACTCTGATCCTTACGTTACACATAAAACAGCCTTATTTGCTAAAGCTGCTAAAAGTATTTGTGCTAGTTATCTGACATTCCTATAGACTGTGCAGGGGGTTCATTAATCTGACCTTTTTGTATAGATGTACATGTATGTTGCATTCCTTTATTGGATTTTTTCCTCTTTCAGTTGGATTTTATTGGATTTGTAATGGTTTTTCGTCAAATACAATAAATGACTGACTGACTAAATTGGGGATTGCCTGAAGACTGAAATAGTATTGGTCATTCTGGTGCATGACCAACACCAAAAGAAAGACTGGGTCAAGCGTAGTCCTGTTGATTCTCTTAGACCTATAAGCAGCTTTTTATACTATCTCCCTCTAGAACAAGAGCTGAGTGTTCAGCTTTGCCTGACAGGCAGAAACCAGAAGGTGATGTTGAGGGAAGGTTTGCTCTTGAAAATGCTATGGAGTACTACAGGACTCTTGTTTTCTCCCTCATGTTAGAGCTACTTAGAAATGCTGGATGTGGTGCAGGGATATGTGACTTTAGGGGGGGGGTGAGGTTTGCATTAAAAAGGCAACTTTAGCTGGCTTGAAAATGCTTATAATAAATGACAATTTGTTGGAGGCAGGTTGCAGCTGCTGGAGGGTATGCATAGGAGGGGACTTTCTCCATGTTTCCTAGAAGCAGTTAATACATCTGGAAACTGGATCCTGATCTGGCTAGGCAGTTCTTACATCAATGGGTAGTAGAAATGGTAGTGAAAGATACAGAGACAGCATGTCTTTCAATATACCATATGCTGCTAACAAAACAGGAGACCATTTTCTGCTGCTCATGGAGTTCTGAGAAATAATTGGCAAGCCACTGTTGGGAAGCAGAATCCTGGACCAGACAGAAACCTTGGGGTCTGATCCAGTGAAACTCTTATGACCGTACCTTTTTAAAAACATCGGTGCGCAACTTGAGGGCCTCCAGATGTATTTGGACTGAAAATGCCATTCCTCACCACTGATTATGCTGATTGATAGGAATTATAGTCTATTTGTGGAAGGACACACTTTGCCCAGCCCTATTTATTAGGCTAAATTATATATTTTAACCTACATCCAACACATTGTATACTGTATTTATTAAAAGCATTTTCAAGCTAGCTTAAGCTGTCTTTTTCATGCATATCCCCCCACATAAAGTCACATTAAAATTGTGCATATCCCCTGTAGAAAGACAAGAATATTCCAACAATAGCTCAATGGTTGGTAAAATTATATGAGATGGTAGAAATGGACAGATTAACAATGTTATTAAAAGGGGGAAATGTAGAAAAACACTTAGAAGATTGGACTAAACTATTGGACTATTTGGAAAACAAACGGAGAAAATTTGCAGCAATTCATATTTAAAAAAAGAAAGAAAAAATATGGTTCTCTGATATGCAGAACAGAAAGAAACACAGAAAATTGATAATTATGTGGAAATATGATTGAGTAGAATTAGAAATTAAACAGAAATAGGAGGGGGAAATGGAAATAATTAGGAATAAGGGAAAGCATATATAATAAATAGTGAAACTATCAAATAAATGACACAGTAGAAGATGTAATTCTGAAATGTGTATAAAATACGGTAAGGTTGGATAGGAAGTTTTTTTGAGTGGGTGAAACAGAATAATGATTTAGTATGTATGATTATGATGTATGCTGTACTATATATGTTTTATATGTTTAAAAAATATAATAAAAATATTATAAAAATAAAATTGTGCATATCCCTGGACCACATCAAGCATTCCTAAGTAGCTCTAACAGGATGAGGGAGAAAACAGAGTCCTGTGGTACTCCATAGCATTTTCAAGAGCAAACCTTGCCAATTGTTTCTCAGAGCTGCATAAGCAGCAGGAAATGGTCTCCTGTTCTGTTAGCAGCATATGGTATATTGAAAGACACTGTCCCCTCTACCTTTCACTACCATTTCTACTACACATTGATGTAAGAACTGCCTAGCCAGATCAGGTCAGGTCAGGATCCAGTTTTCAGATGTATTAACTCCTTCTAGGAAACATGGAGAAAGTCCTCTCCTATGCATAATCCTCCAGTAGCTGGTCTCCAGTGGCAACCTGCCTCCAATAAATTGTGTATTTATTATATGCATTTTCAAGCCAGCTTAAATGCTTTTTTAATGCGACCCCCCCCCCACATACACATAAAGTCACATATCCCTGCACCACATCCAGCATTTCTAAGTAGCTCTAACATGAGGGAGAAAACAAGAGTCCTGTAGTACTCCATAGCATTTTCAAGAGCCTTCTGGTTTCTGCCTGTCAGGCAAAGCTGAACACTCAGCTCTTGTTCTAGATATTTGTGAATTTACCTTAACATAATTGTTAAGGTAACCTGTATACAGTTGTCCCTTCATATTCGCTGGGGTTTTGATTCCCCCGTGGATACCCAAATCCGTGAATACTCAAGTCCCATGATATGGCAATGGCAAAGCAAAATGGTGTCCCTTATATATAAGATGGCAAAATCAAGGTCTGCTTTTGGGATTATTCTTTTTTTTTTTAAGAATATTTTCAAGCCATGGATATGTAAATCCGTGGAGACCAAATCCGTGGATATGAAGGGACAACTGTGTGTGTGTGTATGTGTGTGTGTATAAATTAACAATTATGTTAAAGTACATTCACAAATTGGCATTGAATAAACAGGCCGACCTTTTTATTCAGTGAGCATACTAGTGGCTTGGATTGGCAACTAAAATTTTGGAAAGTGCCTACAGTATTTCCAGTGTAGTGTAACTTTGACATGAACTTTGGTCTCCGCAAACGCAGCCCCTTGTCTAAGAAACCGGCTCCTCCCTCCAGCTCTTAGTCAGGACCCCCCTCCTCAGCCCGTGGAACTCTCCGCCTCAAGGATTCACACGTATTCTTCCTCCCCCACCAATGGCTTGCGCGTCCCCTTTAAAATCTACATCCACGGACGCGATAACGCAAACAACGCGAGAAGCGAACATCCTCCCTGTGTGACCCCTGAAATAAACTACACTTCCCAGAATGCTAGGCGCCGCCGGTCATTCCCGCCTCTTTCGGAGAAGCCACCCAATGGAAAGAAAGCAACGACGCAGATCGTAACCAATGCCTGAAGGAGAAGTGTCAGGAAGCTTCCTCCACTTCCTTTTAACTGGACGATTTCCTCCCTTTTCGGTCGGGGACCGGAAATGAGGTCAGTTGCCCCATGTGAGGCGATTGCAACACATGCAGCGCGGAGGAGAGAGGGAGGGGGGAAGAGCAGGAGAAGAAGAGGAAGAGGAGGAGGGGGAAGGGAAGGGAAGGGAAAGGAAGGAAGAAGCCGGTTAACGACGTCATAAGCGCCGACGCGGGGGAGCCCTTCGCTGCCGTCCTGAGGAAGAGGAGGAGGCGAGCCAGCGCGTGTGAGGAGGAGGAGGAGGAGGAAGGGCGAGGCGGCGGCCGGGCCTGAGGTGAGGGCGCCTTCGTGGGAAGGAGGGAAGGAAGGAGGGGAGCCCGCCCGCCCGCCCGCCCGCGGGAGCCCCTGGGTCGAGGCGAGGCAGGGCGTGAGGGAATGAGGGAGGGAGTCGGGTGGCTTCTGCTCCTCCCTCCCTGACGGGAGACGGAGACGGAGAGGCAGCTGGGCCGGCAAGACTCCCGGGCTGACTTCTCGCTTCTCTCTTTCTGCCTCTCCCCTTCCCTTCTCCCTTCCCCGTTTCCTCGGTGGTTTCTCTTTTCCGGCGGCGGCGGCGGCGGCGGCGGCGGCGGCCTTGGCTGACTCCAGCCGCAGGCGTAGGGGCGGTGGAGGAGGAGGAGGAGGGAGAAGATGGCCGACGATCCCAGCGCTGCCGACAGGAACGTGGAGATCTGGAAGATCAAGAAGCTCATCAAGAGCCTGGAGGCGGCCAGAGGGTGAGGAGAAAGGAGGACGGAAAGGGGGCTCCGAGGCCACCCGGGACCAGCAGGAGGAGGAGGAGAGGGCGAGGGTTGTGTTGGGACACACACACACACACACACAAAACAACAACCTTGGGAAGGGGAGGGGAGGCTGGTCCCTCCCTGCCTGCCATGCCCTCTCTTTGCTCCCCCCGGGGGTCCTTCCTCCGCTCAGGAGGAGAGTATGTGGGGCGAGTGGGGTGGACGACGAGCCTAGGGTCGTCTTCATGGCCTCGCGGCTGCTTTGTGTATGGGTGAATGGAGGGGCTTTGAGACACGTGAGCTTCCCACTCACAAGCACACCCGGGACCCAAAGGGATCTGATCCGCGCTTGAGGAGGGAGAGGCCTCTTCGGGGTGGGGTGGGGTGGGGTGGGGTGGGTTTCTTTCTTCGTTTAATGTCCCCCCTCGCCACCTTTCTGTGTGGCCACCCCATCCCCATCCCTTTTTCTTTACAGTTGTCCCTTCACATCGCTGGGGTTTGGTTCCAGGGCACACACACACACCTGTGAATCCCCAAATCTGTGAATACTCAAATCCCCTTATATGCAATGGCATAGCAAAAGGGTCTCCCTTATATAAGATGGCAAAGTCAAGGTTTGCTTTTTTGGATTATTATTTTTTAAAGAATATTTTCAAGCTGTAAATACTTAAATCTGTGGATACCAAATCTGTGGATACTGAGGGACAATTGTATATGGTGGGACATTGAGTAGAGCATAGTGTAGTATAATAAACTCCCACTTCACCTGGAGGTGGTTGAGGGGTAAAATCTGTGTGGATACCTGTGTCTATGGAAACTAGGTCCTGAGTCTCTTTTATCTCTCAGGGAATCACACGCGCGCGCGCAGCCTTCACCCTTCCTCTTTTCTTCACCTTCCCATGAGACTAGGTTACCAACAGTCCACAGGTGAAGACTGGGATAATATTCTTACTTTTAAAGTGGGATGGAGGGTTTTAGCATTTATTCTCAAAACATAAAATGAATGTCTCCACCAAAAAACAAAAAACAAAAAAAACCCATAAACAAAACACCTCTCCACAAAAATATTTTCCAGTCTCTTTGCATAGCTGTAGAATCAATAGCGCCCCCCCCCCCACACACACACTTTGATCCTCTGCTTTGTGGTGTATCTGGCAGGGTTGTTCCACCGTCACAGTATTACATGCTCGGGCTTGTTTGGCAGATAATCTCAGCTGTGAAAGGGGCTGACATCAGGGAGAAAGTAGTTCCTTTGTTTATATACTGATCAAACATGGCTGCAAAACTCAACCTTCAAAGGTGCATCCTTCCACATGAATCTTTTTCTGTTCTCATTGTGTTTTGTGAACTCAGAGCTATTTTTATTCATAACATTTTCTAATAAAGACAGGTGAGATTTTTGTCAGCAGTCCCTTGAATGACAACAGCTGGAACAAGGGGTCTACAAATGTGATTGTGAGGGGGGGGTTACTTGGGAATCACAGCTTTTGTGAAAGCCACCTCATCTGTTTTCCTAACTCCTCTATTTGCCTTCACTTGCCCCTGTTTTCTATGTATTAAAACTAGGGAGCAATGTTTCCTACTGGCTGGAGGGGACAGTAAGTATCTCTTTCCTCTCCATGCACAGAAGATTTCAAAGAGGGAAGGAATCTGTGTTCTCACATTTTGTTAGGATTTGGCAATACTTGGAAGCAGCAATCTTAATTCTCTTCTGTACATCTAGGAAGCCTTGACATAAATTGAAAGTGACCTTTCTCTTCTTCTGAATTCTCTGTGGGTGCTCTGTGGGAATTGGTGTCTTTGCATGGATTCAGTGGCAATCACAAATAATTGCTTATCACAAAGGCTAGCCAGACTTTCTGGACCCTGGTAAAAGAGACTACCTATCTATAAATGCTTTGGTTGCTGAACAGGCCTAATGAGGTTGTTGACAAGCATGTGTCCTAGATTCATGTGGAAACTTTATCTCTTTGCTGTACCTTATGTGGTTCAATTAAATCAAATTTGCTATGAATTTTGTTTGTTCTTTGTAGGCTTCTGTGTAATTAGCCAAATGCATTTAATATGATAACCTAGGTTTGGGGATATGTTAACATGATAACCTAGGTGAATGCACATGAAGCATTCACATTTGGCTGCTCTGTTGCATTAAACATTGGCTCTCTTTTTAGACATAAATTAAATTAGTGTTTGATATGTGTGTGACTGGCCAGGCCATTAAACTTGAAACTCAAGAACTGATATGTTTTAGTGCAGGGGTGGGCAGCTGCGGAGGGGGCAAGACCATTTTTCACACCTGCACCCTGAGGATGGGCTGCATTGGAATGCCTAATGTAACTGAAAAATGATGCCACATCACTTCTGTTTTCATTTTCAGCCTTTTTTTAAAAAGGCATTGGTTATGTGGGGGCTAAACCACTGTGTTTTGCACCAGTATTTACCCATTTTGAGCATGGAGTAGGTGAAAAAATAAAAGGGGGGGCTTTAGGAGTAGCACTTTGCCCACCCCTTTTCAGTAGAAACTTAGTTACATGAGTTCTCCATATCAGGGGCAGGGAATTGTTGGCCAACCAGATGGTTTGGACTGCCTGGGGCTTCTTGAACCTAACTTCCAAAATATATGATTGAGCAAAGGATCTCCACTTCTGTCATTAAACATTGTCAGCAAAAAGTTTTTTCTTGGTAGTTTATGTAGTGCATTTCCAGCATTATAGTTTCTGAGGATTAAAATTAGTGGAATGTTTGAGGGCAGGGCTTTTGGTAATTCTGTAACTTTTCATTACAGCTTTCTTGTAACTTCAAATCATAGTTAAATCTTAATGAAGGCTTGCTGGTCTATTTTGCTGGTGACTACTTACATTTAATTAAAGTTACGTCTCTTTTTAATATACTAGCATTTATGCCTCACAAAAGGGGTAGGTAGTTTATTGGCAACATTACCTTCTCCATACTAAAGAACAATGTATTGGTACCATACTTGGAATCAAAAATTCAGGAGAAACGTTCTTGATTCAACTGTGTTGCCACTAAATATATCTATTTGCTACATGGGTCAGAAGAAGGGGGACTTTAAATTACTGTAAAGCTTCAGGTGAGCACAGCTCACTGGGAGTCAAAGTAGAGATTCTGTTTGATTGCGTTCAAAGAAGTTAGGATCCAAATTGCCATGGGCATTGTTTATTATATATCTTCTAGTGGCAACCATTTTAAAAGACTTTCTGAAATTCAGAATGCTTTTTGCCTGTGTGCAGGACTGAATGATACAGAAATGAATGGATTCCACTTAGTGAATGGATAATAAACTTCAATAGCATTTAGAACACAAACAATGTGAGAGGTCTGATTGTGATTGCTGATCTTTGCTGTGCAGTATTTTAGGCTGCTGGGGCTTCAAAATTATCTTTCTGGGGTATGGTATTAACAATCTCACAGCCAAACAGATTAGGGTAGTAGAAATGTGTGCATATTCACAATACAAGCCAAGTGTAATATCAGTACATCAGAAGAAAGTAGTAACTAAAGATGATACTTTTCAGTAGGCAAACTGTGTCACAGAAGTGTCACTTATCTAAGGTAGGAACAGCTTCCAAATACCCCAGGGGTGTTTGATCAGTGAATCCCCTCCCTCTTGGGTGTGGCATTGCTAATTCCCTATGGCTGGTTACTATGGGTCAAGATTTTATTGACTCCTAAATTCAAGGATTAAGTTCTACCCTTATGTAGGGAGTGAAGGCACCAAAATGCATTATGTTCCTATTTTAAAATATCCTTTTGAATTTTTAAAAGTATAGAGGAATTTGACCAAATCTTTGAGAAGCTTAAAAAGAGCAGCAGCTGAAAAATAATCCAAACGCCATTGTTGCATGTTTTTTTAAAAAAACTTGTGTTCCCATCAGTATGCAAGGTAATATAATATAAACTTTTTCATTTCAATGGCCATTTTAGGAAGTCATGTATAAGGAAGTAATGAAACATGTGAACCTGCCATACAGCTGAGACTTTGATCTTGAGAAACTATGTTTATTGTTTACATTGCAGTAGTTTGACTTGTAAATTTACCATTCCAATTAAAACATGTTAGTGTAGTGTAGATGTAGCTTAGTAAGAATACACATTGTTCTGGTGTTTTGTTTTTTGTGAGGAAAGCTTTTCACTTTTACATCTTACTTTACAATTTTCTAATGCAAAACAACTTCTTTGGGGTTCAGATTGTTTTTAAAGCAAAGTGGTGACAGCACACTGCATTTCTAAATTTTAAGGTTCTGATTAAATAGCAAACTACTTACAGTATTATAAGTGAGTAGAGATTCCTGCTAATCTTCGTTATGAAGACATCCACCCCAGGCAGCAGAAAGCAATACTCAGCACCATTAAACTGTGTGTGCAGCACTGGATAATTATCATACCATACTGATGTTTCAACTTCTGTCAGCTTAAGTTGTTGGCTAAGCAGAATGGCATTGCATGTTTTCTTTGAAATTACTCTGTACTCTGACAAAGCAAGACTAAAAATTGGAAATGAGCATCCTGTGTTAAGAAATAGGAGAGAAGTACTCTTGACACGACAGGAAAATGTATGGCTTTTTTCCCTCTCCCTGCCGTAGAGAAATTTGTTTATCTTTTGGGAGCCAGCAGGGAAAAAAGTTGAAGAGAACTTTTGCATTCATAATTGGAAGTTCTGGAAAACTTGTTTTAAAGAAACAAGCTATTGTGTTGAATGCAGGTTGTATATCCACAGTTCCTTGCCTGACCAGAAGGACTTTCTGTTTTTGTCTCTGAATTTGATAATTCTTGCCACCAGTTGCAGTCCTCCCCCCCACACCCCGACAATGAAGCCTGTACCATTTCTGAGGGATTCTGAACCCTCAGTATCAGCTGGGAGGGGTGTAGCACATGGGGCTACAGTAGGGCGGAGGTAGGAATTTCTGTTGGCACATAGTCTGTGATAAGATACAACTCATTATTAGTAACTTTTAAATGCCATATGTTGTTTTGGGATTGCAGGTTTGAGACTGCACTTACAGTACATTAGCTACTACAATATCAGTTTGTATTACATTTTAGTCTTTAAGGTGCCACAGGACTAGGTGGGTTTTGTTTGTTTGTGGCAGCAACAGACTAACTATTGCTGCCACTTAAAAAATTATAGAGGCATTCACTTTCTAAGCTTTTCTCTATAAACATAATGTTATCCTATTTTCATATTCTGGGTATGTCTAGTGTTTCCAGGACTTCTCCACTGGAGGAATGGAGGACAGTGGAGATCCTTACTGATTTCTCTTTTCACCTACGTTCCTCTTGGTCCACTGAAAATCTGTTCTAGAGGGTTGGGGACCTTGGAACAATGTGTGAGGTGGTATGAGAGAATTGGCAAAAGAGGCCTCCATATTCCATAATGTGGATATTTTTCATTTCCAAGCTATTTTTTCTCCAGTTGAAAGCAGTACCTTTATATTTAGCACCTGGAAATTGGTTGGTGAATGGGATATTAAATAATTTTAGGTATTTGGGAAGTCAGAGAGGATGAAGCAAAACAATCTTGTTAACACACTGAAATTAAAGATTCTCTCTGGAAATTTTTGAACTGGAAAACGTCCTAATATCCTAAATCAATTTGAACGGTTATTTGTATACGCTGAGATTTGATTGCTTCTACCCCCTCCTTCCCTCGCTCTATCATTACAAATGAATGGTGTTTGTATATGAAAGAAGCAGACATATATTTAATATAATACTTCCTGGAGAGAGTCACAGGGGGAGGAGGCAGAAATAAATTGCAGGTGTGAAGCTACCCAGTGTCATTGGTATCCATTCGTTATGTTTTATAAAATACAGCACTTCTAGAAATGAAAATTTCTTCTGTGTGGAAAATTTCCTATCTTAGCATCAATGCCTCAGGCTTCAGAACCTCAAAAGCAAAGCGGAGCTCAGAGTTATCAGTCTGTGTATATATGTTACTCAATCTCAGTTTTAGGGCCCCAATTGGTAACTAAGGTAACTTTCCATTCTAGATTAAAGAAGGGAAGATTCTCTGGCTGATTAGCACCACAGTCTGTAATTCTACTTGCTTCTCTTTCCACTTGAAACCAAAGTAAACAATTTTGCAGCCCAGGTGGAATGACGCTATATAGGAAATTATGGTGCTGTTAGTTAAGCCTTGGTTTTTAAAAGTTGGTAAGAGCCAGTGTGGTGCAGTGGTTTGAGTGTTGGACTAGGACGTTGGGAGACCAGGGTTTGAATCCTTGCCTAGCCATGGAAACCTACTGGGTGACCTTGAGCAACCCAAACAAATTCAGCAAGAAAAAAACATGATAGGGTTGCTATAACTCAGAAATGAGTAGAAGACACATAACAACGAGGGGGATATATTTTTTGAAATTCTCTGGCAGACTTCCATGAACTATGTATTGTTTATTAGCCAGAAGTTTTAGATTATATAACTGCTGCTTCAAAAATAAAGAGAAATCACCCAGTCCTACATTCATATAGTATTCCATAGGGTAGGCCCAGAGACTTGCCTTATTTGCTCATCCTGCATTAAAAGCTGTTTCTTTCCATTGCCCTATAGCACTTCATAGAAGAACACTGAATTCGGTTGTGATTTGGAGGAGACATGATCAGCTCCTTTATAGGTTATTCCCAGTTTTCCTGTTAGTTCTTAGTTTTTCTAAATTAATTTGAGACTTCTCACATACCTGAGATGTAAAATTGACAGGCACCTTGCAGGCATTCAAAGTCTTCCCCCCTCAAAAATACACATAGTGTACTTTTCCAAAATTAAACTTAGTCACTTGAAAAATGTGTTTTGTATACTTCCCTAAAACTTGATCGTTGCCAAGGGTAGAATTATAGAAACTTCTTTTCAACTATAGACACCAACTGCAACCAGTCTGCATTCTGTTTTATTGTTCAAAAAATTCATGGTTTTTACTCCTGTTTGCCATGCAGAGCAGGAATGATAGAGCCTGGACACAAGTTCATCTAGTCCTATGACCCTTCCCACTCCGGTAACTATAATCTGGAATTTCAGTGTATTAACAGGATTTTGTTTGTTTGTTTAGGCCTCTCCAGCCCCCAAAATATCTAAAACTATTTAATAGATTTGAGTCATCTATCCCATTTCCTAACAAAAGCTCCTCTGAATCAGTTCATCTCCAGATTCTTACATTTATCTTTTAAAAGAATCAGCATTTGGTTCATGGGAAAGTACTATTTTAAACCACTTCTGATGTTTATTTAATTGCTCAGTTGGCTTCACTGAAGCTGAAATTGTTGAAATTAAAACATTGAAATAGTTTTCCTTCCAGTTTACTGTCCAGTAGAAGCTTGATGTTTTTAATACTAATGGAAAATCAGCAGTACGTAACAAAGGTAAGCATTCCTTCATAACTGGGTGGCTGTAAATGTATTTGCCTACATACTAAAATCAGCACAACTCAGATTTGTTCTAATTCACAAGATGCACTTCAGTTCTTAAGGTTGGAATCATGTTGGTGTGCTTTGCCAGTGTTAATTACACCAGCATGGGCAGCGGGAGGAGGAAAATTCCATGGGTATCACAGCCATGAAGGAAGTAAAGTAAATTGGAGAAGCAGGCTGCTTGGAGTTGACAAATTTTGTCTGCCTTTCCTTGCCCATCACTGAACAACTCTGGGAAAAGTGTTGCTGCTAAGGTAATGTGCAAACAGAATTCTAGCCATTGTGTGAATATACCTTCTATGCCTTAAATTCAAAGTATAATGAAATGACATAATATTAAAAATTGACATTTCTGATTGTTCGCCCATGGTAATCTTTTTTTGCTGTAACTGGTGACTAGAGATGCTAGTCAAATGTTCTCTTTTAAAAGAAGCTGTACTGATAAGGTATGGTACTTGACTTTCACAATTCTGGATAAGAGACATCGATTACTGAAATTAGTGGGGGGGCAAGAATTTTATGTATATAGGAGTTGAGATTAAGTTGATTTCTTTCCCCACAGGCAAGGTTTCATGATTGGTCAAAACTTGTAATACAGTAAAATGTGCATAACAATTGTTTTATGTAGTACAAAGGGTATTATTTTTCTTGCTCGAATAGATGTAAAGTTCCAGTTTGTTATGTCACAGCTTCCCTTTTTAAATCTGACCTTTGAACATGTGTATGTCTACACAAAGTTAAAGGAGACAAACTAGATAATAGCTGCCTTTTAATGCCAGTAAGCCTAGATATGCCTAGTAAATAACACTGCATGGACCACTTTCCTGTTACTAGCTTCATTTGCCAGTTTTATGAACCAGTTCTTCTCTCATGACTTTTGATTGGAGGTGCTATGAGTTGAACCTAGGACTATATGCATGCAAATAATGTGTTTTACTGCTGGAATACTGATCCTCCCACAGTTTTGGTTTCTGTCACAGAGTTGGTTAACACAGAAGTTTAGAAAGCTGTTCAAAGCATAGCTCATGCAATCCGTTTAGCAGTCTCATGTAATCTTTTTTAGTTTCTCATCCTTTCCAACACGTTTTCCTACACAAAGTACAGAAATGTTTTGTTGTGCTTGCTATTTTAAAATGTTTGCAAATTAATGAAGCATAGCTTCATTAATATCTTTGGTTAGCAACTACCTAACAGCAGCAGTTAAATTCTTATTTTTTGGATTACTTCAAGGCATGGTGCTGCAGAGGTACTCTATGGTGAAGGGCACAGTTCCATATTGATCTTTATGCTCAGTATTGATATAAAAAAGAAAAACCATCTGGGTTTTAGAGTGTGGTGTCATCAATATGTACATGGTGCCCATCACTCTTCTGTGCCTCTGGTAGTGGGCACAGAGGGGGTAGATCTATACTACTCATGGATAGACATGCATAGATTTAAACTGATTCCAGACAAGACTTAACCTGTTCAAGAACTAGGTCATATCAAGGGTTATGGGGTTTCTCTTTGTAATGGATTTATTCTTGAACTACCAGAATGTTTCTGGCCTGGGTTTTTTCTCAACACAAAATGTACCATTGAGCTTTTAATAGGGATTAGCTATATAGGACAAATTGCTAAAGAGGTTGTACGTACTGGTAACACACACCCCTATTTTTTTCCTGGTATTGGTGTATTCTTGGAATCAACCCTGAACCTGGGGGCCCAGGTTTTGGCAGTAGAGGTACATTTGTATGATGCTGGACAGTGAACTAGCTTCACATCTTCCTAGAGAGAGATGTTTGACCTGGCCATAGTGACATATGTTGTAGTTATATACCATCTGAATTATTCTGGCATACTTTCCATGGGGCTGCCTCTGGGAAGGGTAGCAATTTCTGTGGGCCAGATGCCCCTAGAGTATCTTGATGGTCACACTGACTTTGCACTACTGAATTTGTCTTTTTCTGCACATTGGCAATTTCTGTGGCAGTGAAAGAGTACAAAATCAGATGGGGGGGGGGGACTGGATTCCACCTCTGGGGCATTTTTTGCCCACCTCTGCTCTGAAAAATGGCAGAAACTTCAGCTGCTCCACAGTGCTGTGGCCATAGTGTTGATCAGAAATGATTACATGGAGAACTTGACTGTTTCCTGTTTATTTTCTTAGACTACACAGCACAGAGTAAACAATACAATAAGCAATAATAATCAAACAACAGCTGTCAATTGTAAAGCAAATAAACCTTTTTTAAAAGCTAATCCAAGGCTAATTATGTATACCTTGCCTTACGAATAAATATGTTAGTTAACCCAGCAAATTGTTCTATAAGAGGACCATGAGATTGTAGTAAAGTAAAAGAGTTCTTATGGTTTGAATGTTCAAATATTTGATGTCCATTTATCAAACAACTAGTGATTATTATCTTCTTTTGATAAGTTAGTTTCTTCACCAGGTTTGGTGTCTTGAGCTTAATTTTCCATTGGACCAAAAACAGTTTGAGGGCATTTTTCCAGTCTGGTGATATGTAACTGTTCAGTGAACAGAAGAAAATTATAAATTTTCAACAATTTAGTCCATTGTTCTTGCTGTTAAAGAGTGAAAGTAAGCCCAGCTGCTGGAGGCCTGTTGACGGTATGAGTTTAAATTTCCCTCTTTTGTAAAATATCTCAACAGAATTTCCAAATAGGAGGGCAGTGCCATCACATATGAACATATGTACCAGCAACTGGTCTGTTTCTGAACATAGTTCAAAGCATATGACCTGCAAGGCCCTATACAGCTTGGGACCAGGCTGTCTGAAAGACTGAAATCTTCCCTATAAGGATACTTTCTTGGTCCTACCATTATCAGAGGCATATTTGATTAGGAATGGAGTAGCTTTCTTACTATCTTACCCCAGTCTCTGGAACTCTGTGCCAAGGGATGCAAGGCTAGTGCCCTCTTTTTGTCCTCCTGTTTTTAGATGTAGTTATTCAAACAGGCCTTTGACATTTTAAGCTCAGTGGCTGTTGAAGGATACTCCCCCATTACTATTTATATGTTTTAATTGTTATTATACTCCTTTGGGGAGAGAGTTTTTTTGTTTTATTTGAATTATTCTTTTGATTGTTAGCTGCTTTGAGTATATTATTTGGCAGAAAAAAATGATACAAATTCATTGAATAAACAAATACTGATTCACTTCTGGACATAAGTCAGGTTAGTGATTTTGATGTTGAGGAAAAAGCCAGCTTCTGTTTGTTCATAGACACTCCTTCGTATCTTTGAGTGGTAATCTTTGGTGTCATAGAAAGGTTGGGGGACATCTGGGTGGTGCATGAGAGAGAAAGAGTTGAGACAGTTGGGATTACTACAGTGCCTGATTTGTAAGTCTGGTCATAATCAGTGGATCCTTGATCACTAAACACTTGGGCTGCCTCATGTTGGTTTCTTGCACCTTGCTAGAAGAGACATGGGAAGAACATTATGACCATATCTACATGTGGTGCCAAGTACTTGTCTTATTTTTTATTTTAAATGGGGGGGTACCCTTCACATCAACAATAAGATTGCCTTGAAAAGAAGCCTGCAGAGTGGTTGAATAAGCTGGCATGTGTTAACCTGAACAGGTATCTCTTCAGGGTCCACAGTCATAATAGCCAGAGGATTAGCACTTTGGATTGATTTGGAGATGAGGAATTTGACATCCTGGTGTCTTGAGAAGACAGTGTAATACAGGATGGGGACATATACTTGCCTGATGCAAAGAATTGGAGAGTCCTACCACATGAAATACCACCATCCTGTCTTTAATAGAGCTGCTGTTATATTTTGTCTATCTGCTGGGAGCCTGGTCTCAGCAGCTGAAATACCAGGTGGGTGCTTCCTTTTCCATAGAAGTGCTGAATTCTCTAGTGCTGCTTTGTAGACTTCTACAATCTACAATGCCAGGAGTCTACAATGCCAGGAGTCTACCTTGACATCATGTTAAAAGTCCTTTCAGAAGGAAGCTTGCAAATTAACCCTCCACAACCAGTAAATAACCTTCTGTGTTCTTGAATGTGTTCCTTACACAAACAGTTATTGCATCTCCCCCCCCCCCTTGAACTACATTAGAACAGACAGGGAGAAGTTGATTGGGATTTCCTAAAAATCTCTGGTGATTTCCAGTACAGTGGCAAGGATTTCCAACTCTCAGTTATGGACTGATAGGATTTCTGATTTCCTTCCCCTAAAGTACTGTATAGTTCTAAATGGAAGAAAGTTTTTTACTGATACTTGGGGAGAAGAATCCACGAGTTGATTTTTGTGTGGAGAGACTGTTGATTCCATTCAGTTATGGTACATAAAACAAATTACTGAGCTTATAACTTTTTTAATCTGAGTGTTGTTTGTACTAGGATTTGGTTGGTGAATCTTAACATAACATTGATGCCAACAGCTTGAGTCCATCTAGGGCTGGAAAATGAATGTCTTAAGATACAGTAAATTTAGCTTGCACATATTTGAGTGGTAGCATCTTATGAAGATTTTCCCATTTCACTACAAACTGTCTGTACTTCCCTTTCTTTTATATGAATTGGCTGGGTAGTTCTGTGTGGATGGATACATGCATCTGACTAATTGGTTAATTCAGTGTTCAGTTTCATGTGTAGATTATATATTTTCATAAAAGTTTATCATTCCCTAGGTTACACTTCTGAGCTGTGAAAGGGGCTGAAGTGTGACTTGGAAGGATTAGGATGCCATATTAGTTGCCCTGGGCCATATGTATAGGGAGAATGCCTGCCTGTCCTATAAACTGTCCGAATGTGTATGTCCTGCCACATGTAGGAGCACCTCCAGTTTTAGACCAGAGGAGAAGAATCATGCCTGGTATTATATAAAGGTAGGTGGTGGCTTGTTGGGTTCCACAGAGCTATAAGAAAGCATAGGGTGGTAGTTGCATAACTAGGGGAGTTTTTCTAGCTCATGGACCAATATGGAGGGTCATCACCAGGTCACCAGAACTGTTCCCTAGGCTTGTGCATCCTTGTGCTGTTACTCCGCTACTGTAAACTAATTTATGCCACATTGTCCAACCTGACACCTAGTGTGTTTTGAAGAGCATCCACACTTGAGAACCACTTCAGTAAAAAGTGGAAACTTGTGGGAATTCCAATGTGGCATTTTGTAGCAGACTTCGAAAATAAATTCAGTCATATGTGAAAATTGACATTAAAAGTTTCATAAGCAAAATGCAAACAGAGTTGATTTAATGACTGTGTAAATAAGCCCACAAAATATACTGACCTGCCATGTCCCAGCTGTGTGTAGCCTGTATTTCCCTCTTTCTTCCTGGCATGGAGAAGCACAGTGCTAGCAAGCTAATAAAATACATTTCTGCCACGTGGTCTAGTGGAAGAGGAATGGATTACTCCATCTCCCTCTAACCTATCCCCTTAGTGTTGTCATTCTAGCCAGGGATGAAGGAGCTTGACTTTTTTTTAAAGTCAACATAAAACTGTGTGTGTGTGTGTGTGTGTGTGTGTGGAGGAGAAACAGGAAGATGCATGCCTTTTCCCTCTTACCCTGGGCATGGAATTCTTGGCTGCCTATGGCTACTAGTGAGAGTTAAATACAAAGCTGGCATAAGTGTAGAACAGGCTGTAGTGCTGTATATTTTCCTTATTCTTATGCATACTCTGGCGCTGAGGAGATGAATGCCACTCTGGTCTAGAGTGGGATTTTCACCCATGGGTGTGGAATCTTAAGCGTTCCACACTCGAGATCTGAGCCAAAATAGGACTGTATAACCACATTGGTAAGCTTTCAGCACAATAACTAGTTCTGATTTTAACATTTTTAACTCTCGAATTGAAAGTCTCATATAAATTTTTGGTCAACCTGTATGAACCCTTTTATTCTGAAAGTGAATCCTTTTAAAACGGAGGGGTGTACATGTTGGTACTATCTCAGTAATAGTTTCATGAGATGGATGGAATCTCTCCAACCCTTGTTCTGCTCCTTTTCTGAAGAGTCAGTCATGTCTGAAAACTGGTGTATTGTTGATGCTAAAGCACCAAGAACATTTTCATTTGGAAAGAAGCCAAAAGTGGCTGCAAATACCTGATTTTTTTACTCCAGTCATATTCCTTGTTCTATTGAAACTTGTTGTGTAATACGATGCTTTTTATTTTTCTGAACTTTCTGGTTGTGGCACAGTGAACTCTGAGTGGTCATAGAATATACATACATATACATATGTGTGTGTCTGTCTGTCTGTTATGTGAGAGATCACATTAGGAATAAAGAATACTTAAGATTTAATTCTACTGCATTATGTATGATACAGGTGCATATCTAAGGGAGCACAACAGTTCATGCATGAAATTTTGCTTTGTCACTTATATGGATGCATCTTTACTGTAATTAAATAGATCACAGTTGTCCAACTGTCTAGCTGTCATGCACATTTTAATTTTTCTCTGCTTAAGAAAATGAACTTTTTTTCTTGAATGGGAAAATGGCTTCAAATCATAAGATGGAAGTTCCATGTTTCAATATTGCATCTCTTGGCTTTTATATATAAACATATGCATAATTCGTTTGTAAGAAATGGTATCCTTGAGCACATGTGTGCCAGTGCTGGGAACCTCTTGCTGCCAAACTGTTATGAGGGACCTAAAACACTTAGCAAGAGACTTTAAAACTTTTTCAGCGCTATATACAAAATATAAAGATAAGTCACAGCCCAGAGAAACACACAGTCGGAAGGGGAAAAACACAACAGAGATGACAGAGGAAGCTAGGCATTTGAAATAGCTATTCCTTCTGTCCCATGCTAACTTTATTTCAGTATCTGTTTGCAAAGAGGTCTGTTTGTGGGCTTGAATGAATGAACTACATGTCCCATTTCATTTTTAGACAACAAAATAGCCACCAGGAGTACAGACACTAGCAGTTCCTGATCTAGACAGTCTTACCAAGGCCTAACATGCCTTGCATTTACTGAGAGTTTGTTTTCTGCAGCTGGGTAACTGCTATAATGGCCTTGTAACCAGAGTAGATGGGAATGTTGCTGCATCTGCTGTTTATATAGGCTTCCTGTTTGGTTGGTAATTGGCAGTGTAATGATAATCCATAAGCCAGTTTGCATGAGTTGAGAAAACAGTCAGATGCCATAGTAAAAATACTGCTCTTTTGTGTAACAACTCCTGGATGTTTATACTTCAGTGAAATACTGGCCTAAATCCATTTGTGAGTCTGAACTAGAGTTACATTCATTGAATCAGGATTGATTTACCAAGTTCCACTTGGTTCAGTTGGTCTGGTTTCACTCTCTCTCACACACACACATCGTGAAATGCCTTGGATAGTGTTAGCTAATTCCCCATTTGTGAAGTGATAAGAGTAGTGACTGATATAATAATTTTGTCCTTCAAGGTTCTGCGTACCAATATTATGGCCCCGTCATGTAGGCCTGGCCTAGTTCACGCTTCTACCACTATGCTGCAGTAGAGAGACTACAAAGAATTCTATAAAAACAGAATCTAAATACTTCATGGTAACTTGCAGGCTCACACACCTTTTGCCTTAAAATGCATGAATTTTTGGTCCTAGACAAAACAAGTTCACTGGGTTTGTCTTCTGAAATATTTCCATTAGCCAGTGTTGTAGTTGCACATGCCTTCAGCTATTTTAGATATCCTGATATTGTGAGCTCTGGTTGTCAACCTGTAGCACCTGTTTACTAACTGAGGGTTCAGAATCTTCTGAATAATTGACAGTATCTGGAGATCAGTTTCTAGAGCAGTGAAACTACAGCATAGTGAAAGTTAATCTGAATCTAGATTAAGACAGTACAGATCTGCTATCAGCATGTTTGGTTACCATTTCTCCTGATGGTACTGATTGCTTATTTAATCAGCAGGTGGCAGCACTCTGTGCTGTACAATATTGATGGGGGGGAACAATAATTTTATTTCCCCAGTGTGCCAGAGACCAGCACCATATTTGAACCTATTGACTACACATCTTTTTTTTTTTAAGCTCTCCAGGGACTAGCAGTTAATGGCTTGTGGACTGGCACCACTCCATGGCCACCACTTTGAGTTGCATTGCTCTACAAGGTGGAATTGGTATTTTTTAAAAAAACCATTGAAAAATAGCAGACTGTCTACTCAGACTATCTTCTCATCAAAACTATTTGTATTGAACTCTTGAGCAGTTAGTGAGGTGGAAATGGGCTTTTGTGTGAACTAGCTGTAACTTGATGCAGTTACTAAGGTATATTTGAATGGAAATGTGACTTTTCTATAGGAATCTTTCCAATTAACTGTATGGATAGATTTGAAATTTCTGAGAAGCTAAGTATCCAGTCTTTTAAAAATAAAATAAAAAAAGTATTGGCAAAGTCATTGAAACTTCTAGGGACCTGACCTGATTGGCCATAGTAATAGTTACACACACACATATATATATATATATATATATATATATAATATGCAGAGGGATATTGTAGCACTTTTGTGACTGAGTGAAAGAAGTTTGTAGCATAAGCATTTGAGTCTACTTCATTAGATTCATCTCATGAATTATAGACTCAATCTACAAAAGCCTTATGCTACAAATTTCTTTTTCTCAATCTCCAGGGTGCTATACTATACCCTTTTGCATACTGATCCAGACTAACACAGCTGTCTTTGACTTCTACACATTTCTGTACATCTTTTGAATTGAAATATATATCTTAGTACACCACAGTATAAATGCAATATTTAGTCAGTTTAAGAGACAGGGATCAGTTATATTAATAAGCTGTCATGGATGTTACCTACTTCCAGTTTCTCTCTGTATATTTAAATTGTATGTCTAGATACCATTAAAATCAATTACCAGTCTCACACTATTTAGAAGTTTTGCAAAGTAACAGAGCATCCAGCAAAGGTTCCTGAAATAATGAAAAGTGCTAACATGGAATACTTTACTGGAGTATAGAATGAGAGGATATATCTGCAAATAGGGTTGTAAAATGAAACTGTCCATAATTTGTTTTGTTTCCTTTCTTGTTCAGCTGCGTTGGAACAGGCAATTTGTGACCCTCCCAATATAGGGTTGCAACTCTCATCAGAGCTAGCCAGCATAACTAGGGGTGAGTGATGATGGGAGCTGCACTCATCTGAAAGACCACAAGCTGCCCACCCCAAGCTATGCCATTCCATGGTCTCTAGTGCTGGTGCATTATTACAGCTGCCACTCCCAGCTATTGTTAATCAGGAGGGACAGCTACATTCATTCCTTGGAGCTCTGTTGTGCCAGAAACTTTCCTGCTACCTCTATTAGCCTTGAAGCTCCTGGAAGGAACCACTGTAGAATAAGGGTGGACAACTGTACAGGGACCATTTTCCCCCAGGTGTGCCATTTTGAGAGAGTTTCATACAAAAACAGTGATAGTGAGGTGAGGGTTGCACATTTTATGCATTTGGGGGCTTTCTGTGCAGTTTTTGGGCAAACATTGCCCTACCCCTGTTGTAGAAGCACCTCGACGCTCCTTAGACTGAAAGAAATGATGCTGTTGTGATTGCAGGCATCGCCCCTCTGAGCTTCCTTCATGTCTTAGGGGAGGCTGTGCATGGAGCTGCAATGCTGCTGCATAGGTTTTCCTTTGAGTTTGAATGCGCCACAGTGGTTTTCCCACCTGCAGGAGATACTGCTGCTATTGCCTAGGATCCATTGTTACATGCCACAGCAGACTGGCTAATTCCATCTGTGGAATAATGGGGGGATGACGTTGGAAAGGTTAATACAACAGAACATTTAAGGGTCCTTTGATCACTTTGGGAGGCACAGAATTATAGGTGGAACTTCTAGTGAATTTCCACTAAGACACATTTCCACTATCCTGGTCTTCTATAATAGTTCCCAATAGAGAGGATTATAAGCAGGGCATAATCTCCTGGGCACTTAAAAATGTAATGATTGCATAGGGAATTTCGAACATTTCCAGTGTTAGTGAGTGTACAGCTTGTTGCTTCCAGTAGCTGTACCAGAAACTGTAGGAATGAAACTAAATGCAGGAGGGGTGTTGATAGCAGGATGTTATTGCATTGTTGTCTTCAATACTAAATGTACAACTTTCATTCAACAAGTGAAAATCCACATCCTAGGCTCTAGAGGAGCAGACCTGTCATTTTCTCAGCGCTTAGTATTGGTGAGGATGGAAGAACAAACTTGTAAGAGAAAGGGGCACTTGAGTTGCCTACCTCTATGATACGTTCTTTCTCACAGAGGGAACTACTAGGAATTGGTGTGTTAAACCTTGTGTTTTGCCAACATGTGTTCTTAGCTGTCACTAGAATTTTCAGTTTCCCTGTATCAGGATAACTAATCCTTATGATGTTCTGTGTGGGTTAGTAAGCTGATTAGTTGTTCCAGGCAGGTGAGTGGGATGGGGGCTGATTTTGTTAATGGGTAGAAAATACCTGGTGCCTCTCCAGATGGAAGGCTTCAGTTAGAACAATGTAGAGGGCAATTCATAGAATTGGAAGGGGCCTTATGGGCCATCGAGTCCAGCCCCCTGCTCAGTGCTCAGATCTCCAGCTAAAACATCTTCAGTAGATAGCTATCTAACCTCTTTTTAAAGACGTCCAAAGAAGATGGCCGCACCACCTCATAGGCAATTGATTCTATTGCCAAACTGCTCTTACTGTCAAGAGGTTCCTTCTAATGTTCAGTCGAAGTCCACTCTCCTGTAACTTCAAACTATTAGACCTGGTCCTACCATCTTGAGTAGGAGAGAACAGGCCTACCCCTCCTCTCTGTGATAGTCCTTGAGATATTTAAAGAATGCAGTCATGTCACACACACACCAGTCTTCTGAACATGCCCAGCTCCTTCAATCTTTCCCCCCTATGTTTTGTTTTCATGCCTCTTATCTTCCTTGTTGCCCTTCTTTGAACCTGCTCCAAATTGTTTATATCCTTCTTAAAAATGAGGTACCCAGAACTGAATGCAGTACTCCAGATGAGGCCTGACCAGTGCAGAATATTTCTAAATTCTGGAGCAGAAGGGGGCGGGGAGAGAATAGGTATGCATAGTTTTATTGCAAGAAGGGGAGTCAGTTCCCACAGCACTAAATTCTGCTGTTCCTTTTTTCTTTTCCTTTTTTTAAACTAGGATTATTAATGTATATGGAAAGGTTTTCACATTTGGATTCCTGGGTGCCACTGCAAATCTATTCCATTTAAGGGTGTTTTTTTTCCTAATGTGTTGTCTCATCATGGTGTTCCCATATGACAGCTTCCTACCCTACCTGTTGCATGGGTTTTCTATTAAGAGGGAACATGACCTGCTGTTATGAGGCAGATTTCCCATCTTGAAAGTTTCCCATTTCCAGATTGTTGTACAGTTGGCCCTCCATATCCACAAATTTGGCATCCACAGAATCAAACAGTAACTCTAGAAAACTTCATTACTAGCAGCTCTTGTGGTTCTTAAAATCAAAATAAAAAACACAAAAGAAAATGGCGGGAACTAACTCTGAACTCCAGGATAGCTAGATTAATATGTTTTAAGAATGAGATGTGTGTTTGCTCTAAACTGAGCAGCAACAGTAACAAAGTTATCATGAGTAGAGGTGGGGAACCTTCATGTGCCAGATGTAGACTTCTCAGTCTAGTAGATCTCCAAACTCTCCTTAGGTCATGACCTTTCATCTGCTCTGAGACATTGGTATCTTTCCTGCCTCTTGTTTTGCCTCCTAGCAGGAAAGCTGATCCTGGGCAAGGAGACGGTCTGAATAAAAATGTCTCTCCCTTTCTTCCAAGGTCTCTTGTGTGCTGGAAGAAAATAAACATACCTTCAGTAATGTGGCTCACTTTTACCAGTGGCAGTGCTGTTGACATGAAGGCCCGGAAGGAAAATGAGGAAAAATGAGAAAACTTTTTATAGCTTCTCTCCCTCCACTGACTCATCTAAAGCTTCCCTAAGCCTGGATCCAATTCAGTGGATCTTCTGAATAAACATAAAATTACTCTGTTGATTTCCTAATTATGCTAAACAGTATAGCTTTATGTGTGTGTGTGTGGGGTTATAACTGATAAATGTTAAGTTATTAAAGCAGTAAAATAAAGTTAGGTCTGACATAAAGGTTTTCCATATGTTTCAACTGTTTCCTTCCCCTTCATTCTCCAAGTAGGGGAGCGAACAGGAATTCAGCATCATGGGTAACGCCTACTACTGCCCAGACGGAAGCAGGAAGTACGACCATGGTCACATGGTCATTCAAACTTTCTTAGTCTTTTCCCCTTACCATGAGGCCAGTTCTACTTCCTGCTTTCGCCCAGATCAGACACAGTGGTAACAACCGATGCGAGCCGGAGGGGCTGGGGAGCTCACTGTCAGGAAAACGTGACTCAAGGCCTCTGGAACAAAGAAGAAAGAAGCCACAGCATCAACTGGCTAGAACTAAGAGCAGCCAGATTGGTGCTGACCCGCTTCGCACACCTCATCAGGGACAGCCACGTCCTGGTTATGACAGACAACACCACGACAAGATCTTACATAGCGAGACAAGGGTGATCCAGGTCCCGCTCTCTTCAGCAGGAGGCCACCCTCCTCTTCAGGTGGGCGGAGAGCAATATCAAATCACTAACGGCCCAATACCTCCAGGGGTCAGTAAACCTGCAAGCGGACTTCCTCAGCCGACACACGTTCTCGCAGGTGGACTGGGAATTGGACCAGGAGACGTTCCTGCAGATAGTGGTGAGGTTCGGCCCACTAGAGGTGGACCTCTTCGCCGACCAGTCAAATGCCAAACTCACCAGATTCTTCCCCAGATTCCCCAGCAGGAACGCAGAGGGAACAGACGCACTGAGAGCACCATGGCCCAAGGGCCAGCTGTACGCATTCCCTCCCCTAGCCCTGCTAGGGAAAGTATGCAGGAAAATCAGGCAGGAATGAGCAAGAGTAGTGCTGGTGGCACCACACTGGCCTCGTCGCCCGTGGTTCTCCGACATCATGGACATGCTGATGGAGGAACCATGGCACCTTCCTCCCAAGGAGAATCTCCTACGACAGGGTTCGATCAGACACCCGGACGTTGCCTGGCTACAACTAACCGCCTGGAAATTGAGAGGAAGGCCTTGAAGGAGTTTGGTTACGAAGAGGCCGTAATCAACACCCTTCTATCATTGAGGCGCCATTCAACCAACAGAATCTATGAAGTCACCTGGAAAGCGTTTAACAAATGGCGAACGGCACGCTACGTCGCACTGGAGCAGACGTCCTTAAAGCACGTCTTGGCCTTTCTACAGAAGGGCCTGGAAATGGGCCTAAGGCCCAACACTCTCAAGAGGCAGGCAGCAGCCCTAGCCTCAGTGTTATCCCTGAAACAGGGCGAGAACCTGTCATCTCACCCTCATGTCAGACGGTTCCTTCGGGGAGCCACGCTGATTTCTCCCCCAACTAGACACCGGTTCCCCACGTGGAACCTTCCCTTGGTCCTGAGACAACTCATGCGCCCTCCTTTCGAGCCCTTGAGAAGGGTTCCGTTACGGATTCTAACCCTGAAGGTGGCCTTCTTGGTGGCCATAACTTCAGCCAGAAGGGTATCCGAACTGGAGGCCCTCTCCATCAGGGAACATCTATGTACCTTCACCGACAACTCGGTCATCCTGAGGCTGGACCCGTCCTTTCAGCCTAAAGTGCTTTCCCAGTTGCACGTTTCCCAGGAGCTGGTGCTACCTTCCTTTTGCCCAAGAGCAGTTCACCCTACTGAACGGCTTTGGCACAAACTAGACGTGAGAAGAGTCATCAGAATATACATAAAGAGATCAAGATCCTTTAGGCGCTGCGACTCCTTGTTCATGTCATTCACACCAGCCTCAATGGGGCAGAAAGCCTCCCGTCGAACCATTGCAGCTTGGATTAAGGCTTGCATCCTCATGGCATACGACGCAGCCAAAACCCCAAGACTAGCTGCGGTGCTGGCACACTCCACAAGATCAGCGGCCACCACCGTGGTATTCTCCACCAATGCTCCATTAGTGGAAATATGCAAGGCAGCAACGTGGAGCACTCCCTCCACGTTTATCCGACACTATAAAGTAGACAGATTCAGGGCCAAAGAAGCTGTCTTCGGGAAGAGAGCCTCCGGGAGGTCATCCAGGCCCAATAGTCATTCTGCAGACACCCCACCCGTTTATCAGTAGCTTGGACATATCCCATGATGCTGAATTCCTGTTCGCTCCCCTACTCAGAGAATGCCACATTGGTTACTTACCGTGAATGTGCATTCTTGAGTGGAGCGAACAGGAATTCCCCCACCCAGTGTCTGCATGTATTAAAAACTAGCAGGGAAAATTCTTCTCTATTCACAGGTCTTATAGGCTCTGCTAGTCAGTGAACTGGGCTCATGGTCAGGGGAAAAGACTAAGAAAGTTTGAATGACCATGTGACCATGGTCGTACTTCCTGCTTCAGTCTGGGCAGTAGTAGGTGTTACCCATGATGCTGAATTCCTGTTCGCTTCACTCAAGAATGCACATTCACGGTAAGTAACCAATGTGGCATTTTCTTCTGGGGGTCCAGAATATAGACTTCTCCCTGTGGCTTTAGAAATTTTAAATCTCTAGCCTGATGGAATGCTGGCCATGGCAATAGTCAATCAAAGTACTGTAAACCTCAGTGTGATGAAGGTTCCTTTCCCCTGCGTGGAGAATGCCCACAGAGTTGTTCAGTAGCTAGTCAAGCTGCTGCTTCTTCCCCCTTCCATTCATACACAACAGGAACTATTTCTTCCTCTTCTCCTGTAAGAAGCAAATGAACACCACGTTGGGAGGGTTAGAGGTGGGAGTTGAACTCTGTCCAACCCTGTTCTAAATGTTGTCGGTGGCTTAAGAATGGCCATTTAACTCACAGTGAGTTCACATACTTGCCAAAGCAGTCTTTTCTTCCCCCTGCGTGTGTGGAGTTCCTGCATGCTGTCCTACTGTGTCAGTTTATTGGACACTGGTTCATTCCATTTAATGATATTTATGCCATTTGGGTGGGTGAGGTAGTATATAAATAGAACATATGCATAGATCCACCAACAAATGTATTGCCAAAGATGTGTTGGTTGAAGGCTGCATGCCTACTGCTACAACTCCACAGAAAGAATAATCAGTGTAAACTGTCTCTTAGTAGTTCTGTGGTTGGTAGAAGCAAAAGGCCTGCATGGAAAGTCTTACTCTCAAGGAATGTTGCAAATGGGAGGAAGGAAATAACCACTGTGGAGGGGCTAGTTTTGGAAATAAATTCTCCATCCACACTTTAAGAAATAGGTTTGTGTCAATATGTTTGCTTAAAGCCTATTTTCTTTTCTTTCCTTTCTTAGCAATGGCACCAGCATGATATCGTTGATCATTCCCCCCAAAGACCAGATTTCACGAGTGGCAAAAATGTTAGCTGATGAGTTTGGTACAGCATCAAACATTAAATCTCGAGTGAATCGCCTTTCAGTCCTTGGCGCCATTACATCTGTACAGCAAAGGCTAAAACTTTATAACAAAGGTAAAAGGTTATCCTGGGTGTGATGCAAATATTTTACTGCATGCTTTCATATGACCAAATGGTTACATGTTGTGGTTTATTATTTTTACAGTACCTCCAAATGGTCTGGTTGTTTACTGTGGAACAATTGTGACAGAGGAAGGAAAAGAGAAGAAGGTGAACATTGATTTTGAACCTTTCAAACCAATAAATACATCATTGTATTTGTGTGATAATAAATTCCATACAGAGGTAAGTAATATTCTGTATTGCTTTATGTTACTTACGTTATAATGATACTGTTTCTTTCATCAGTTTACTTTTTGGTTATGTTTTTGTGGCTACACTGGGATCTGGTAATTATGCACACAATACATGGTTTTCTATTCAAAAAATGGATTCCTGTTTGTTTGCATGTTGAGATACTAAGCACACCAAATAACCAGAACATTCTAGAAAACTGAAACTTTTTTCCTTGAGATGTGTTGCAAAAGTTCATCTTGTTTAGACCAGAGGTGGCAAATGTGTCCTCCATGGGCCTCATGTGGCCTTGGGGGAAGGGGATTCCTGTGCTGACTGCATATCTCTCCAAACCTTAGTTGTTTTCTGAAATATATTTTTCACCAACCCTCCCACACCTTTTCAGTTGGGACAAAAGCTCCAGAGGGACTGTTTTTTTGCCAAAGAGTACTCGGGGGGGGGGGACACCAATAGGTCCTCAAAAACTATACCAGAAAGTGACTGGAAATTAATTCTGGGTATCTGCAACATTACTTCACAGTGCACTGCTGCAAACTGCCAAGGGATCAAAGGAACCAGAAGTGGTCCTTCAGCCTTGGCCATGTGCTCACACTGGTTTAGAAGAGTAATCGTCTGAGAACTGAAAATACTTTAACCATAATTATATTTTTATCTGCTGAAGTCCAGAAATAATTTTGACCATATTGAGTTTTTTTTCTAGAGGATTAGTGGATATCAAAATAATCATTCTAGTTCAGGATATCAGTACAAAGGGTAGAGCAGCCCTCCCTTGGCCTGGCTGTAGGCTCGGCTGATACATTGTGCCAGTGATACCTTGATCAGTGAACACTAACATACCAGGCAGGGTTGGTGAGGGGTCTCCTCCATCTTTGGAAGAAGTTCTGAATTAGCAGCTCTTTGGGGAAGACATCCCAGACCTAAAAATCTGTTCCCACTCTTGCTGTGCATGTAGTTTTCAATGGGTGCAACAGATGTTACCCAAGTAGATAGTGAATTAACATTTTTTTATTCATATCAGTTCAGATTGAAAGAGAGAAACTTGCTTTTTCTATATTTTCTATATATTTCTATATTTTCTATATAAGACAGCTTTGCTTGTCTTATGTTCTCTTCTTTTAGAGGCTTTAGATTTGGCATGAAAATTAGTCTATTTGTTTTATATAGTGTGCTAGTTAGTAGATTTTTAAGAGGCTTTTACTTGCATAGATTATTGCACATCCCAACACTGTTTCTAGCTTGATATTCCATGTTGGGGCCCTGGCCAGACAGCTGTAGCTTGTACATCACATTCCAGGCTTGTAAGCTTTAATGTTTTGCCATCTTGTTTCACTTGCATAATTTGGTGTTTGTCTTAGTTACATCGTTAATTAGGAGAGTGGCACAAAATGCTCAGACATTATCTGTTTTTGCTAAGAAGTTTTCCATTAGTTATTAGTTTGAGTTTCCTCTCTTTTGGTACAGCTCTCTTTCCGTTTTCACAGAACATTTGTTTGAGGTGTTCTTTTAATAGAGTGTTAAACAAGCTGGCATCTAATGATTTCCTGTTACCTAGCTTATAGAACCTTATAATCTGAATCAACTTGGCAGCATTTCTCTCTAGCAAGCTTAAAGGGGTATGTATCTGTTGACAGGAAATAACTATCCTTTAATAGATTATAGTGATATTCATTTTTTTAATGCTGTAAATAAATTGATTTTTTAATGAGTTTGGAGTGAGAGAAGATAGATTCTTAATACTGACAGTCTAAAATGGATGAATTTATTCTTCCAGCTGGGTTCATAGTATCAGTTTCTCTGAAGTGTTGAATCTCATGGCTTCGTTTAACTGACTTTTCTGTTTTTGGCTTTCAGGCCCTTACAGCATTACTGTCAGATGACAGCAAGTTTGGCTTTATTGTAATAGATGGTAGTGGTGCACTCTTTGGAACTCTTCAAGGGAACACCAGAGAGGTGCTGCACAAGTTCACAGTGGATCTCCCAAAGAAACATGGTACAGTATAAAAATGGAATAAATCAGTCTGTCTCTTCAGAAAAGAGAAGGTGCTAGGAGATGTGGTTTGTGAGCAGATATGTCATTGAGATATAGACCTAAGTAGTCTAATTCTTAAATATGCTATGTGGTCATTTCTCAGCAATGAAAGGCTGAACATCCTGATATGGGTTAGTCCTCCCTCTCGCCCTGATAGGCAGGAATGGTACGGGCCTTTGAGGAGCACCCTCTAGTGAGAGCAACCCCTGTTAACGCCAGTCTTCATTCCTGCCTTATGTCCTGAAGGTTGTGCTTTCCTCTTGCTCCTTTTTGCTTCATGAGCTCTTTCTTATAACAGCAGCAGCAACAACAGCAACAAGAAGGCTCTCCATCTTCCTCCTAGTTTTCTGTGAGACTCCATGTGACTTCCTCTCACATGGAAAGACCTTTTTACCCACTATGGCCCATTCCTCATGGGCTGAAGAGGTTAGTGCAGGCATGCCCAGGGACTTACCTTCTTCAGAGAAGAGCCAACGGGGAATCCATGCAAAGCTAGCAGATGAGGGAAAGTCCCTCGGTTCTGCAGCCTCTTTGCACTGCCAGCGCCCAGCCTGTTAGGAGGCCAGGGACGAGAAAGACAGCAGCAGCTCTGCTGCCAATGCCATGGATACCCAAAGGGAGCAAACTGTCTAAGCATGTCAGGGGACTGAATTTCCTTCCTTTATCCCAGGGCAGAAAGGCAATCATGCTTAAGCCATGGAGGCAAGATAAACATCCACAGCCCCTGTGCTGGATCAGGTGCAGCTAAGCCCCTCTTTCCAGGCAGCGCCCATTGGAGAGCTCAGCCAGGCAACACATGGAAGGGTATGTGACACTGGAGCTTGGGGTTTTCTCTCTTTCTACCATAGAGGATAACCCCAGCCTGTAGCTGGGGCTGCTGTACATCTCTTCTCGTGACTAACACCAGGGAGCCTTGGTGGCGCAGCTTTTGCACTTCCCTGCTTATGAGGATCTGCAGCTCACAAGCCTGTCTGCTCAAGAGCAGTCCTAACTTATTAGTAGGTGTGACTTCCAAGACTTTCTACTTCCAGACATCACAGCCAATAGTTGGAGCTGACATGCCTCCCTACTCATGTATAGCAAACAGCTCCTAAGCATTCCTCTCCAGGAGTAGTCTTCCAGCTGCCCAACAGAAGCTACTGCACAAAGCACCCTCCTTTTATCATGCAAGTAAAGCAGGAGAGAAGCATACACCACCCCAGCAGCAGGGTCAGGAGGCTCAGACTCAGAAGGGGTGCTTGTTAACCCCACCATGTAGTATGGGTACATTGGAACAACCCTGCCTCCGATATGCTATTTCCAGTATGTGTTTAAATAATAATAATTGTTATTCCAGCCTCTCCCCAGATGTGTTTTCTGAACTTCAAATCCTCATGGGTTCCATATTTCTGCTTGACTTCGCCCTGTTTTTTGTCAAGGCAGAGGAGATGCTTGGAAGCTAACTCAACGTAGGAGGCCAGCCTTAAAAGGCACATGAAGCCTCTTCTTTCTCTCTTCAAGGGCTTTGATTGCAGTCTCCATTATGGTCAGAGCCTTTTTCCTCTGGACATAGTAGTTGCCAAAGGGTATCTTAAGCAGCAGTGCCAGTCTAAGACATGGTTCAACAAAATTGTTGCAAGTTCCCTCTCTTATGACTCATGCCAGTCCTAATGCCTCTCAAAATGCCTTTTCTGGCCATTGGTGAGTTTTTAGAACAGAAAGAAACATTTGTGATTAATGAGCCCAGATGTAGTGCTGGTCCCCAGATCAAATAGTCTGAGAAGCACTGCTCTATAGCACATTAGATAACCTTCTCAGCAGGTGAGGGCGAAACATAACAGAGTGTTTGGCCCCATCCAGCTGAAGGCAAGGTGTGCTTTCTTCCTTGGCCTTGCAGCTACCTTATCCTTTCAATTAAAGGCCTGGGCAGTAAGGTGATAATGAACACACTAGGCTAGATTTTGGTGCCTCTGGAGAAGGCATCTACTTTCCACCACATTTGAATGTTATCAAAGAATGACTGTTAACAGCATTCCCCAGTCCAGCAGGAACCTCAGCAATAGTAGCTATGATAATACAGTTAAGATTTTCTCCCATAAGTGTGAGAAGAAAGGGTTAGACTTACCAAGGTGTCTGTGAGTCCTAACTGACATTCTAACAGGGTGACTTGAACTAAAAACAGCTACCTAACATGGGCAAGTGGCTGCCACCCTCTCTGTTTTTAACATTTCGCAAAGGTCCTCAATCAGATTCTGTTCCCTCTGCACATCAGGCAATTCCTTTTTTAATGGGACAGTGGTCTCCCTAGTTAAACCCTTATGGTCGGTCACCAGAGATAGGTGTTGGCAAGATTTCCCCTTATCCCTCACAAGCAAGGGATTTGCCTTTCTCCCATCAGCATGGAAGGAGGTTCCTCAGGGGCCTCTCCTTAACATCTGGTATCACCTATCATGCCCTTGTATATAATACCTTGAAATACCTATCCTAAGAAGTATTCTTCTGATGACCTATGAGAGCAGAAATCCTTTTTGGCCAGAAAACAACTGGCATCTTTTGTACAGATTCAATGTTTCTACTCCTGGTTCTTCAGCCCTAAGGTAAACTCAATAGGAAGTTATTTTTTGCCATCTTCTGTTTTTATCCCAACAAACCAGTGGAGAAAGGTCAGCATACCTTGGATGTATGAAGGGTACTCCAAACTTATCAAAAGAGAATGGAGTCCCTCCTATCTGATTCTGTCTCTGTTGTCTTTTAGCCACAGTCCATAGGGAAAAATGTTTTCAGTCTCCCCATTCAGCTGATGCCTCAAGACCTGCATCATTTCATGCTACAAATCCTCAGGGTCCTTGTTACTTGGAGAAGTTGTCACTCATCTCGTTGGGAGTGCTATTGCATCAGTGGCTCTTGCCAGTACAGCCCTCTGGTGGACATCTGCCAGAACACAGCCACCTGGAAGTTAGTCCCCACCTTTGTAAAGGGCTGGTAGTTGTATGCCTTTGTCTCTGCCAGAGCCTCATCCGACAAGAGGGTGCTTAACAGGCTTTTAGTAATAGTTTATGCCTAAGACACCAGCAGTTTGTTTCCCCACCCTTGATTAGGGGAGCTCTGGTATTTCCCATCTCAGGATGCTCAGCCTTTCACTGCTGGGAAAAGAAACTGGTCTTACCTGTGATATGTTCATTTCCAGTAGTGGAAGGTGAACATCCTCCCCACCCAGCATAGAGATTCTTTGGTCACTGCAGGTGTTCACTCATTACACTACTAGTGGTCAGCATGGGGAAGCCCCTTTTCTTATTGTGCTATGTTTTCTCTTTGTTTTTATTCCCTTTGCCTTCTTGAGTTATAAGTCAGTGGTTCTTAACCTGTGGTTCAGGTATCCTCACAGGGGGTCCACAAAAGCTTGAAGGCTGCTTAGCCCACCACCTCCCTGCAGTGGAGTGGCCATGTGACAGGAACCAAGGCAAAGGTTGGCTGGCTGGGATCACACATTGCCATTCACATCCACTCCAGCCACAGATTTTCAGGAAGAAGCAGGAGAAGAATTTAAATCTTGAGTTAAGGCTTAAAAGGGGTCCCTGGTAAAGAAAAGGTTAAGAGCCACAGTTTAAAGTCTTTTGGAGCATTAGCTGATAATTTGACTGGCCTTACCAGGGGTTGCTCTTACTAAAAGGCACTCCTCAAAGGTCTGTACCATTCCTGCCTATTGGGGCGAGAGGGAAGAACAACACGTCTCAGAATGTTCATCTTTCACTGCTGGAAATGAACATATCACAGATAAGACCAGTGATTCTATTTCAATCAAATAATATGAGCATTAACATTATGTGGATTGACTTCCCATTGTTTACATAAAGACATTGCTTCCAAATGATGAAGGTTTTTCAAAAAAGCAATTGAAACCGTTTACCTTCCAGTGGGAACACTGCTGCATGGCTGTATAAAGATCTGTAGTTTTGTGCTGAGTGTTCCATTTCTGTAGCAAGAAAAGCAGTAATTCTCTGGATAGTTAGGCGGAGCAATCCACACACAGCTGGATTTTCCCCACGCACCAGCTGGTGGATTGTGCCTCCTTCTATCCAAGAATGAATATTAATGGTAATACTGACACCTCATTTTAAAGTGTATTGGTTAGGGCTTGGGTTGGCAAAGTTTGATTCCCCACTGAACTTGTGGCGTGACCTTGTACCAACCATTCTCATGGCCTGACTTAACTGTTCTGAGCAGAAACTGGCTGTAATCCCAAGCCTCCTCAAGGTTTTGTTTGGTACTGAAATTATTATTATTTTATTCATTTATATCTCACCTTTCTCCTGATAATGGGATCCAAGGCAGCTAACATTAAAATGCATTAAAAAAACTATATACAGATCTTAAAAACAGCACCACACAGCATTAAAAGCCTGGCCCCTAGTCAGTTTGCAAAAGCCTTGACAGTACAAAAATGTTCTGACCTGCGAATGGAAGGAGAGCAAGGACAGGACCATCCTGGCCTCTCTGGGGAGGAAGCTCCAAAGTCTGGGAGCAGCCGCTGAGATGGCCCTTGTTCCCACCAGACAAGCCTGAAAAGGGCATGAGATAGAGAGAAGGGCCTCTCCAGACAATCTTAGAGCTGTAATGGGCTCATAAAGAGAAGTATGTCCTTAAAATAACCTGAACCCAAACTGGACTGATACTCTTCACTGTAATAGGATAAGCTTTATTGGTGGCAAATGATGTAGCAGGTGGTCTATAGTAGTAAAAGCATTCTAGTCGATGGTCTGGCATTCCCTTGCAGCAAGTGGTAGAACTGGCAATGAATATACAAACTAACTTATGGCCAACACGCCCTTTCCGCATGGCTAGAGCAACAAAGCTAGGCCATGGAAGATGGATTCCAATGGGTTATACAGTAAGTCCCCTGTATCCACTGGTTCAGTTATCCACGGGACACAAAACAGCACACCTACTATAGAGTCTTCCTAGAAAATGTGTCCTCTAGCCATTTTCTTGATCCTCTAAGGCAACTCTATGGTATTTTCAATGTTGTTGGCTATTATCCACTGTTTTTGGTATCCACGGGGTCCCCCAGAACCACTCCCCAGCAGATACAGGGGTCCTACTCTATATAGTGCAGAGGCAGGCCTGACCTGACCCATCTCCCATTCTGATAACTATATGAACTGTATAAGTAGGTGGCTAGAAGGAGGGTTTACTCCCCATTCTGTTCCCAGCTGCATATCTGGGAACAAAACAGAGGACTAGACTGTTAGGCTAAAGCTATACTATCTAGTAGGGTTTACTAAATACAAATTTAACCCTTCCTGTACCACTGGACAGCTATTAGCTTTTGGCCATGGTGCTTACAAGGATCCTAGAATCCATCTGCCGGTGGGCAGAAGCCATGCCCACTACATCTGCCCCTCATAGATATTGTGGTGATAAAGTGTGGGGGAAGATAAAGTGGCCAAGTGTACTGTCCCATTGGAGTGAAAGAAGTACTGTATATAAATACAACAAATAAAAATAGTGTGACTCAAACAATTTGGTGGATATAATTTTTAAAACACTGGATTGTGTTGAGAACATGCATCTACCTTTGCTGCAGTTGGTGTGTAGTAGTTTATGACAGTACGTATACAGTGTAGTTATTTTTCCTGAATCACTTTCATTGTGCAGAATGCTTCCCTATTCTTCAAGAGCTTCAGGCCCAATCCAATACAGGTGTACTTAGATCCATTGATATCCATAGGCTGCGCATCCTTAATGCTGTTTTAGTATTTGGCATTTCTGTGGTTGAAATAGTGTGATTCTGGACAATCTTGCATTTTGCATCAGTAAAGCAGTGCTTTCGAGTAGAATCTGAGACATTTTTACCATGGTCATTTACTGTCTTAGGAAAGTAGTATGAAGATCACTAAATAGGCTGTTTTACACAGTGTGTCTTGTTTGTTATGGCTTCATGCACTTTATTGTTGTTGTTATTGTTGTTATCATTTACTTTATTATTAAACTTGTAATAATTGCAGTTGAATGAGAAATTATATTCTGCCTTGAATATACATGTGAATTTAAATATGCAGATTGGAGGAGCAAGGTGGGTTGGGATAGTCAAGGATGAAAACCTATTTTCATGAAAAGCACTTTATTAGTCTTGCTCCCTTTCATTCTGTCTTTCAAAGGAAGAGGAGGTCAATCTGCCTTGCGTTTCGCTCGTTTGAGAATGGAGAAGCGGCACAACTATGTAAGAAAAGTGGCAGAAACGGCTGTACAGCTGTTTGTGTCTGGTGACAAAGTGAACGTGGCTGGTCTTGTGTTAGCTGGGTCAGCTGACTTCAAAACTGAACTAAGTCAGTCAGATATGTTTGATCAGGTAAGTGAAAAATAACCTTACTGACTGTTCTAAAACCAAACTGCTTTATAAAGTGTGTTTTTAAAATTGTTTTAATATGGTTAATAGTTTAATTTTGTTTTCATGCTGACTTTTCATATATTTATTAATTCTATTGTAGTAATTTTAATTTGTACGCTGTCTTGAGTCCCAGCCTTAGGACAAAGGTGGGATATAAATTAAGGGGATGATGATACAGTTGTCCCTCCACATTCACGGATTTGGCATTCACGGTTTTAAGTATTCACGGTTTGAAAATATTCTTAAAAAAATAATAATCCAAATAGCAAACCTTGATTTTGCCATCTTATATAAGGGACACCATTTTGCTATGCCATTGCATATAATGGGACTTGAGTATTTGCGGATTTGGGTATTCACGGGGGGTCCTGGAACCAAACCCCAGTGAATGTGAAGGGACAACTGTAATGTGCTGGTGATGGTGGCTGTCTTTCCTAGATAATAGGTTTAGGTTTACAAGATGAGGAAATACTAACTGATAGAATGAAAGAGAAGGAACTGTGCTGGCAATGAAATCGTACCACTTGACCACCATTTGGAGACCTCCGCTTAGATTCTGGTTGGGTTGTTCACCAAGTGTTACTCATCTATTTTGTACTGGAACAATAAGAGAGTTTGAAATTCATCTTGATATGACATAATTGCAACTCTCATTTATTTCTCCTTTTTAAAGTGAAAAGCCAGGTGTGTGAGTTACCCAGATACTGTTGACTTTATTTACTCATTTAAAGCATTTTTCCCTATTCTTCATCAAAAGGTTCTATATGTTGTGTCATTACAGTAATTGTATCTTGACTTCATGCCTTCATTACCTGGTCAACAGTGGGATGCATTTTTACCAGACATCTAACCTGGTTTGATTATATAAGAGCTCTTCTAACCTGACATGTTTTTATTTATAGCGGTTGCAATCTAAAGTACTAAAGCTAGTTGACATCTCCTATGGTGGTGAAAATGGATTCAACCAAGCAATTGAATTATCCACTGAGGTCCTATCTAATGTGAAATTCATTCAAGAAAAGAAACTAATAGGTATGAGTAAAATACCTACCCTACCTTTGCATTGTTTGTGCATCATAAATACATCCTCCAGATTTTGTAGATGTATAGTTCATAAGATGTAGGTTGTATTCTTTCACAGTATCACAGAATAAAATATTACCAGTAAGAACATGTTTGCATCATTGTCCATCACTTACCTGTAATATAAGCAGTCATGTCTTAGGATATTTATTAGGCCTTGTTAGTAATGGTGGTGGCAGGATAACATTTTGACGCAACCTTTTGATGTTACCTAGATATGTGCACATTCTGTTGGAAGCAGATTTTTAGCTACTTGATGCTACATAAGCTTGAGTAAATGTTATTTCTATTACATGCTCAAGCTTCTATAAATGTTAATGAATTTCCTTAGGTTCTTGTGTCTACTGTATGTTGGTCTTGCAGAGTACCTTGAGCATAACTACTGTTATCTCTGTTTTGGCTGGTTACTGTATCTGTTTAACAGGAAGGAAATTACAGTTGCTATATCCAAAGGAATTGAGCAATTTTGGATCAGGTTCTAGGAAGTGATGCAACTTGGAAAAAAATGCCTATTCTGCAGGCATACAAAACAGTGTTTCTGTATTTTCTTTCTTTGGTGACTTTTTAAATATGTTCACTCAAATCTGCTAGTAAGAATCATAATCAATAAGCTTCATATTGCTTGCAATATGCATCTTCATGGTGGTCTTATTCCTGAATTAGATGCCAGTAAAAGAAAGCCTAATTTGTTCCCAGTGAGCAAGCACATCAGGAACTTTGTGAGGGAACTGGTCTGTTGTCAGAGCCTTGCCTCTAAAACTATAGTCTTTAGATGTGATAATTGTGAAATTATCGGAGCCAGTGAGTCAGTTCCCAGGGTGATTCATCACCATTTTCCTGAAGCTAACCAAGAGTGACCTAAATCCACGAGGGGAGGTCATCTACTGATGGAACAGCATTCATCAGCAGAATCAGGGAAGGGCAATGGCTCCCCATTGCAGCTTCCTGTACATCCCCAAAACTTGCTGCTAGAGGTTGGGAAACCTGACATTCCAAGGGCTGCCACGAGGAGGGGAAAGGAAGAAAGTTCTGTCATACTGATGCTGTAGCAGTTGTGCGATGTTGGATTTAGGTCAGCTTCTCTCTCATGTCACAGTAATGTCACCTTAACTAAGTTAAGTAGCATTTGTGTTGAAAATGACATGTTTACTTCCTTCTCTCCGGTTTGTACTGAATATAGGCCGATACTTTGATGAAATCAGTCAGGACACAGGAAAATACTGTTTTGGTGTTGAAGACACTCTAAAGGCCTTAGAAATGGGAGCAGTAGAGATCCTGATAGTTTATGAGAACCTTGATATAATGAGATACGTTCTCCATTGCCAAGGCACAGAAGGTATGTTGTTTCACCCTGCACAGATATTGGGAGTTGAGGGAATCGTCTTTGTTTGCATGGATGTAAATTACTCCGCAAACTGGTTTGGGTCTTAGATAAGCAATTGTTGATTGCATTTATAGAAATCTAAGGTCACAAAAGTCATATTTTGATACTAGTTTTTATGTACAATTATCTGAAGACCAGTATCTTGAAAAAAAAAATTACTATCTAAAGAATTGGCTGTGCATATACCTGTGTGCCCTTTAAATACATGTTTACTGTGAATAAAGTAGCGAGGTGACAAATGGTTAATGGATAAATTTGTTACTGTATATTCCGGCATATAAGTCGACTTAGTCAGCCTGTAAAATCAGCTGAAAAGTCAGGTGCTGTGCCAGCCCCATCTTGGACTCGGAACGACAGAGATGGCTGGCCGGGGGGCGGGGAGCTTGCGAGCCACCTTATTCCCCCCCCCCCTGCCCAGTGGAGCTACACGGGGGAGAGCCTTGCTGGGCGGGAGGGGCTAAGCCTCTTCCCAGCCAGTCAGCCATCCCCCGCGATTCCCCAACTCGCGAGGACGCTGGCCAGCCTCCTGGTGGGTTGGGGAATCGCGGGAGGTGGCTGAGCCTCTCCCCAGCTGGCTAGCCATCCCCCGTGATTCCCCAGCTCTCGAGGAGGCTGGCCAGCCTCCTGGTGGGTTGGGGAATCGCAGGAGGTGGCTGAGCCTCTCCCCAGCTGGGCAGCCACCCCCGCAATTCCTCAGCCAGCTTCGGGAAGGCTTCAGGAAGGGTGGTTGGCTGGAGGGTGAGAAGCTTTCCAGCCACCAGCCACTCTCCCTGAAGCCACGAAGGGGAGCCCGATAATGGCTTCAGGGAGGGCGGGTGATGGGGGGTCATCCTATATGGCGAGTATACCCTAAAGTCTATATTTTGACTTTAAAATTGAGGGGGGTCGTCTTATATGCTGGAATATATGATACCTATGTTTAAAGATCAACCATAAATTATACTGTTGTACCTATTTGAATTTGCTTGTATCTACATGTGCGAACGGAGTCAGTGTGATGTAGTGGTTTGAGTGTTGGCCTATGACTCTGGAGACCAGGATTTGAATCCTCACTCTGCCATAGAAATCCACTGGGTGACCTTGGGCAAGTCACATTCTCTCAGCCTCTAAGGAAGGCAAAAACAAACCCCCTCTGAACAAATCTTGTCAAGAAAACCCCATGGTAGGATTGCCTTAGGGTAAGTTGGCAATGAATTCAAGGCATACAACAACAACAAGCACATGTGAAATTTGATATGTACAAATAGCCAGACTTTATAGTGATAGGTATATGATGGTGCTTCTCAAACATTGATCCTTCAGTTTTTTGGACTTTGACTCCCAGAAATCCAAGTCAGCTAAGCCATTGGACAGGAATTCTGGGAGTTGAACACTTGGAAGGTCAGAGAACCAGTGGTGTACAGACTATGATCTTAGTGTATAGTGTGAATACCTAACTCTTATTGCCCACTTGCTGTAGTGCTGCATTCATGCAAATGTTAAATACCCAGTTCCTGTGTGTAGCACATGTCCTCTCTTAGTGGAGAATAACCTGCATTGCTGTTGGCACTGGAATCTAGAAGGGGTCAGATTTTCTTGCACTAACAGCAAGTTCAAGTGGCACTTAAAAGAGAGATCTTCAACACTCAGTTAAACCTCAGTTTGATCCATCTTTCTAGAAAGAGATATGTCATTACCATTACTTCACAGTAGCTTTTTCATGAACGGGCTAGAAGAGAATGAGAAAATAAGTTGGTATCAAAATGAGTGATCCACCTTGGGCAGTACTGTATATTAAAGAAAAAATAGATGACATAGTGCAGGCATTTCTAGTCTTCCGTACTGGTATTGTTTAGCTTTTTATTGGGTAATCTGATTGCATTTGGGACGTTATACTGTTGTGCCTCTCATGCTTTGTTTCTCTCCCACACCCCTTCCTGCAGAGGAGAAGATTCTCTATTTGACACCAGAACAAGAAAAAGATAAATCCCACTTCACAGATAAAGAGGTATTTATTAGATACAGAGGAACATGCTTTTCATTCATTAGCCCTGAAATAACCTAGGTGACCTGGAGCAAGTCAATATCTAGTTAGCCAGCTTCTCAAGTTCACTTTGAAAAAAAGATTGAATAACTAAATATGTTACTAAATGCTTTAAAGATTGCTGAACACAGATATGGTAAATTTGTTGGAAATCTGCTGGCCAGATCTCCATAATACGGGGAATGCCAGTTAAGTCTGGTAGCTGTTAGTATGCTAGTAGTTTAACTGGGTTTGTCTTGCCAAATTCTATGCAAAATGGAACAAATACAGCAATTTTCTGAAAACATCAAAAAAATGATTGCCCAATCCCTAAAACTGCATGAAATCTCAACTAATCAAGTTTGGACCAAAAAAATCTGTTCCTAAATATGCATTCTTGAGCAAAATGTTTTACAGGAATCCAAAGTGTTGCATGGGAGATACCTGAAGTAGTTGACAGATTGGGCCCAAAGTCTTTGTTTTTGGTCCCGTTAGATAATACATCAAGTTTGGTGATTCTCTGATCAAACATGGATTTATTAGAGCATAAAAGATACAAATTGTAGGGTAAATAATAGCAAAAGTGCTGTGTAACTTGGCTGCCTTGGTAAAATCTGTAGTCAGTCTCTAATATGGCAGCAGATGTGGTTCAGAAACAGGAGGTCACAGGGGCATTTTTACATGATGATACACACCCACCATTCTTTCTGCATTTCATATGCTTGTGTGGTCACGTGGTCATTTTGGCAGGCACCAATGTAGTTAAGAAGGAAAGCTTATGTTCCTCATTCTTCCCCCAGTAGGCCAGTGCGTAAAGAGAGAGAGAAAGCAGTGTCCTTGGGGTGGGTTAAGCATCATTGCAGACAGAAAGTGGACCAGCCTGACACTTCTAGCACTGCTTTCCTCTCTGTTCTGTACATTCTTACTGGTCAAGGTCCTGCTCCTATCTCTTAAAGATCACATCTCCTGGCGCAAGTTAGTGTGGCCAGCTGATTTGGACTGCATTACTCTGAATATTTTCAAAGAGCCAGACGAAAAATGGGAGAGATCCCACTGTGATCCATAGACCCTAGGACAGCTGGCAAATCACCCAGACAAAAGCAGAATCATACCAGAACCTTGGCAGTGTGTCAGAGAAGGGCAAGCAGTTTGAGGGATTTTAAGGAAGGATGATGTTTTTGTGAGTTTATCTTCATTCTTTGTGAATACTGCAGTCTTGAACTATTTAAAAAAAAAAAAAAAGCAACATGGTATATCAGAATGGGCTCCCCCAGCTTGGCTCTGTTGAGTACAGTTTGTGGTCAGGAATGATGAAAGTTGATTTAATTTATTAAATTTCTATCCCATCTTTCTCTGCGAGGTCCTGTGGGAGGTATCTGACAGTGTGGTTGTGCTCCTTTCATCACCCGGAAGAGGTGAGGTCATGTGATTATCCACAAATAAAATGGCTGACTTCTCCCCACGTTCCTACCTTGGTTCGCCCAAGAGCTCTAGCTCTCAGCATCTTATCCTTTACAAACTTCCCTCTTCCTGCCTTTATTCTCTTTGTGGCTTACCTTTCATCTTTTTTTTTTTAATAGCACCTTTGTTAAAAAACAAAACCATATTGGTTCCTTTTTCTGCTGGATTTATTCTCTCTTCTCCAGTCCATGGTGCTAAGCAAGGGGGTGAAGAAATGTGTCCTTCGAGCCTGTGCAATGGATTTTTCTGGTGGAGCACAGCGTGCACAGAACTGGCCTCACCCTTTAAACCAGAGGTTCATCTGCCGTGGCCTTGCAAGCATGGATGTAGCAGCGAGGTCCTTGGGCCATAGGTTTGATTAGAGTTTCCTTCTCTTAGATGGTTGACCTTACAGGGTTGGACGAGCACCATCTGCCCAGGTTTGGGATTAGAGTTTTCCTTCTCCTAGGATGGTTTCCATAAGGCTAGAGAGCCCATCCTGCCCTTTGACACTCTTTGTCAGACCCTTCGGTTTTGACCTGTCTGGCATGGGAGACCCTACCAGTGGCTATTACGCCACCGCCAGCATAGCTCAAAACATCATTAGGGTACGCAAGCCTCTCTCCCATGACAAGGGGGCATCAATGGAGAGGGGTGAAGAAATGTATGAAAAAAGAAAAGAAAGCCTTAGCTGTTATCATGGTCCTACTTGAAGACTTAGGGCTTCTCTCCTTGTGCACAATCACAGATGTGTCCTCTTCTGATTCTGAATTGCTGCCAGCAATATCCATTAATGAACACTCTTTGAAGTGTGGCTGCTCCAGAAACCTTTCAGTCTGCTTATGGGGCGGTTCCAGTAGTTTAGGCAGTTCCAGTGGTTTAGTCCAGTTGTCAAGCAACAAAGGGATTTGATGTGCAGGAAGAAGACTCAGCTTCTGCCATTTGGGTTATTGTGGCCATTTTGAATGGTAGCTGCCACTTTTTCCGCACCTTCACTTTCTAAGTAGGCACTTTGGAATCCTGCCTTGGCAAGAATTTTAGAGGACCAGGCTTTGCCCTTGCAGCACTATAATCAGACCCAGAACAGCCCACCTCCATCAGGTATGGATGAAATCCTCCAACATACCCAGTCATGCCTCTTACTGAGTATTTCTGCCAGAGATCAACTCCGTGGTGGATTCTTAAATTGCAGAACAGTTTAAAGCATTTGTTTTGTGCTCCAAAGGCTAGCCAGATGAGAAAGACCAGCCCACCACCCCAGGGTTTGTTCCTGCTACTTCTGTTATGACCATTAAAGGGCTCTCTGAGATTATTTCTCATCTCTCCTTGCCTAAGCAGCCCTAAATTTAAGTGACTAGTGTGACACTGCTCTGATAATTACCATCAGAGCTTTCCTAGAACCACAACACCTTCTTTGAAATGTTCTGTCACTGGTTCCTTCTGCTCAAGATGAAGCCAGCATTTCCATTGACCTAGAGATGAAAGTCAAAATGATGTAGTGGTTTGAGTGTTGCATTGGGACTCTAAGAGACTAGGTTTCAAATCCCCTCTCAGCTCTGGAAATCCACTTAGTGATCATGGGCATGTCCCACTCTCTCAATCTTAGACAAAGGCAATAACAAATTTCTTTGAAATAAATCTTGCCAAGAAAACTCTGTGATAGGGTCCCTGTTAAGTTGGGAGTTAACTTGAGGGCACATAAAAACAACAAAGGAAGATGAAGTAGAATCATCTAAGTGTGCCTCAGTGGAGAAAACTTCCATAGATAGATTAAAGAGGGGGACTCGCCTTTGGACTGAAAGGACTGTGCTTCTCTTTTTGGTTTTCTTGATGTTTGTTTCCTCCTTGGGAGCAGACAAGGGTGCTTGCTGCTTCTTGGATTTCTTATTCTTGGCAGTGGGCCTGGAAGAAAGCTGGGCTACACCCATGGATGAATCAGTGAGAAATGTGGTAGCTCTAGTCAGTTTATGAAGATCCTCTTGGAGGTTGTGGGTCTTCCACAGGAACTTCCAGCAGCAGGGCCCTAGTCGACTTGATTGTGAGGGAGCTGGTGATGGACTTCATGGTCAGTAAGACTGAGACCTCATGCATGTGGTGTCGAGTAGTGTTGCATTTTCTCACATGAGCAAGGCAGCATCCATTCATCACCCCAAAAAACACTTGTGCTTCCTCACTGTGGAATATGCGAAAGGAGAATTCAGTGTGGTGAAATCTGAATTGTTGAACCAGTCCATCAGAGGGAGGGAGTCCCTTGCATGCTGAGATATTCAGCTAGAAAACCAGGTGATGGGGATTCTGGATGCAGATCTAACCTGGAGATGGAGATTCTGGATGGGGATTTGTTTGCCAGAGTGGCCAATCACCAAGTTTTCAGGTTATTTTCCAGATATGAGGATTACTACAGAGAAACCGCGGGTACTTTGGCTTCTTTGGTCTTAAACATGTTTACTGTATACAGTCCTCTTCTTCTGCTTCTTGCTAGGGTACTCAGGAATATGCAAGCTCTTAGAGAAGAGGTAATAGTGATTACAACACAGTGGCCCAGGTGACTTTGGTTCTGTAGTCTTCAGGACCTCAGCATGCCTCCACTGTGACAAGTACTGCTGACATGGGGTTAGATCCAGGGTGGCTCTGCCCTATGCCTGGATGTTGAATGGCAACCAGTACATACATATGCCTACAGAAATTCAAGATGCTGACACTAGACTCCATTCTATCATTCCTTCACAGAGGAGACTGGTTTGCATCTGTAGGTCTCTGGGATGCTTTCTCAGGACTCGAGGAATACAGAGATTATCTCCCAATAATCAAAGCAGAGGCACTCAGAAAGAAGGTGCAAGCCGTATTGTCTCATCCTCAATATTCTGCATTTACAACACAGAGATTGCTAGGCTTCATGGCTTGCCACTATGGCAGTTACATATCTGATGTGTCTCAGAGTCTGACCTCTCCAGCATTGGTTTCACAAACACTTCAGCCTTTTTCAGTATCACCAATACAAGAGGTTAACCATATGTCCACAGGCGTTTTGATCTCTCCTTGGGACAAGACTTTGGAATCTCCTTTCAGGCATGCCATTCAGACCTCCAGACCCATGCTGTGTGGTCAGTACAGATGCCTCCCTAATAGGATGGGGAGCACACTGTGGAAACATGACAGTTAAGGGCCACTGGTTAAACTGAGAGTCCCAGCTTCATATCAGTTCTCTGGAATGTCTTACTGTAATCAAAGCTTTTCATGCATTTGAGAGGAAACTACTGGGGAACATCATTCAGGTCACTTCAGACAACACAGCAACTGTTTGTTCCATCAAGAAACAAGGGGCCACACATTCAGCAGTGGTGCTCAGTCTGAACACAGCGTTTTGGAATTAGTGTGCCAGCAGGTGCATTCATCCTATAGCTATTAATCTTGCAGGTACAGAAAATGTGTTGGAAGATTTTCTCAGTTTTGCTCACATTCTCCAACATAAGTGGTCTCTATCACATCAAGCCTTTCACCTGATCACTTCTACTTGGGGCAGATCCCTCATAGATCTTTTCTCAACCTGTGTCAACCAGAAATATTCCCACTTTTGCTCCTGAACAGGAAACATAGTAGTATCCCTGAAGAATGCGTTTCCACAAATGGTCAGATTGCCTTGTGTATCTATTTCCTCCCTTTCTGTTGCTGGCAGAGGTGATAGTGGAACTTGGCAGAGACAAGTCCAGTGCAGTTCTATTGGCACCATACTGGCCCCAACAGCCTTGGTCTGCCTTGCTTCTCCATTTGTCCAGAGGTTACCACATCACACTTCCTTCCTTGCTGGATCTACTCACTCCCAGTTTCTTCACTCTGATGCCAAAATGTTACAGTTAACAGCTTGGAGGATTATTCCATAACCTCTCCTCGATTGACAGCAGTCTTCTCAGCATCAAGTAAAGAATCTACTAAGTGATCTTATGATTATAAGTGGAAACGCTGTAGCTCCTTTGTGTCCTCCAGGTTTGAAGTGTCTCTACCAAGAAAAGTATCCACAGTCCTACACTTCTTACTGCACTTTTGAGAATGGGGACTTGCATTTTCCTCATTGAAGGTATATTTAGCTGCAGTTGTAGCCCATCAACCAATCTCTCCATCTTCTAGTACTCTATTCTCCAACCAGTAAAGAGGAGGTTTCTCAAGGGTCTAAAGCAGTGTTTCTTAACAAGGGTTCCCCAAGAGGTTGCAAGGGGTTCCTCAAGATACTGTGATTGTGGGGGAAAGCAATAGCAGCACAGTAGGACCCCCGTATCCACTGGGGATTGGTTCTGGGTGTGTGTGTGGATACTTAAAACTGGATCATAGCGAACACCATTGTAAATAATGGGACTCCTGGTTTAAAATGCCATAGAGTTGCCTTGGAGAACCTAGAAAAGGGCTAGGGATGACACGTTTTCTAGGAAGACTATGATAAGTATGCTGTTTTGTGTCCTGTGGATAATTGAATCAATGGTTATGGGGGTCCTACTGTATATAGAATAATGTTTATGCAGGAGTTCCCAGAGACCTGAAAATTATTTCAAGGGTTCCTCCATGATAAAAAGATTGAGAAAGGCTGGTCTAACATACCCCTACTCACCTGTTTTGCCTCCAACTTGGTCTCTGTCACTGGTTCTAACACAGTTAATGCATAAACCTTTTGAGCCTCTCGCATCTGTAAACAAACGTCTCCTTACCCTGAAGGCAGTCTTTCTTACTGCTCTCGCTCATACTGCAAGATGAGCAGGTGAGCTTGCAGCATTCAGTGTGATGACCCTTTCCTTCCCCCTGACAAAGTCATCTTCTGTCCAGATGGTACTTTCCTCCCAAAAGTGGTCTTTCAGTTTCATTTGAATCAAGACAATGTTTTACTTACCTTCTACCCTGTTTAGACATCCATTGACCATTAGCCTTCCATGTTCAACATGCAGGTACTTTCCAACATTCAAACAGATTGTTCATTTGTGATGCAGGACCCAAAGAAAGGCAGTAGATACCTTCTCAACAGCTGTCAAAGTGGGTTGTTGAAGCTACATGTGTATGGCTTTCCTATGAACTCTTAAGCAGCTTGTTCCTGTTGGTTCCTGTTGGCACACACTACTAGAGCTGTGGCTTCTGCAGCTCTACTGTGTAGTGTACCTTTTCTTGAACTTTGTAAAGCTACAATGTGGTCTCAGCCATCTAGATTTGTTCAGCACTATGTGAGATTAGACTGCAGAGCTAGGGCAGATGCCCAATTTGGCCATGTATTCTTTCTGCTATTCTCCAATGACCTGGCCCACTTCCTCTGGTAAGCTTTGTAATTACCCATTTGTGTGAGGTACAGAGACCATGAAGAAGAAAGATAGGTTGCTTACCTGTAACTGTGGCTCTTTGTGTGGTCATCTGTGCCCCCATACAACCTGCCCTGTTTCCCCTCTGATTCAGGTCCCTGCTTACTCTCTGGCAAACTTCAAAACTGCGGGGAATAACTTGGCCGTCTTGGACATGTGTAGTAGATAGGGAGGGGGTGAGGTTCCTACCAAGTTACTCACCTCTAGAACATTCTGACTGGGTCCTTGTGCAGGCACAAAACCCCTTTAGTATGAGGCCACAGACCACCACTCGGAAGAACCACAGTTACAGGTAAGCGACCTGTCCTTTCTTGACACCCAGTGTAGGTCACCCCTTATACTAACACTATGTAATCAACAAGTATATCTCAGTTGAAATGTTATTTGATCACAGGATGCTATGATGTGTTCTGTGAGTCACCTGTCTGCTTTGAGGGGGATACTGCTTTGGGGCATTATTTCCTGTTGGGTTCACTCTCCCACTGGCTGAGAATGAAAAGTTGGACTTACATCGAATTCCTTATGGTCAGTGGAGAGTGAATCCAGTAGTCCTACCTGTTTGGTGACTTTGCCTCATTCCCTTTTTACTCTGTGATAGGAGCAGGTTAACAGCTCATGCTTGGGTGGATGCCTAGTTAATTAGAGCTTCTTTCTGTCCCATTGTGTTTTGCCTGTTCTTGTTCTTACCTTCATGGTAAGTCCAATTTTCTAATTAACATTGCCCAAAGAATGTATTCATTCTCTTCTCAAGCCATGTAGAGCTTAAAGTCCCCCTAGTGGAGCTTATCCTAGGCTTTGGCTTCCAAGAAGGGTGACACACTCTTAAAAGACCCAGAAGAAAAGAGATCAGATTTGGTGCTTTAAAAAATCCCATGAGGCCTTGGGTCTTGCCATCCAAATGTCAGCAGCCTCCATCTTTGCCAAAGTTTTTATGCTCTGTGTAGCAGATTTATTTAATTAATGATTCTACTTTACTTTCTTTATTACGATCAACAGATCAAATCAAAAACAAAAAACAGAAAAAAACTGAACAGATAACATTAATACGAATGTTATATAAAAGTTATATTTATATAAAAGTGGTTATTGTTAATTACAGAATAAAATGTCCTTATGTAGATTTCATCATTATAAAATTTTATAAAATCATTTTTCGCCGACAGGCTAGTGCTGCAGCACAAAAGCTGGCCACTTTAATTGTTACTGATGAACACTGGTCTGCTAACAAATAGCAGGTGTAAAACACATCAGATTTTCCAGAAATGCCTTGAAAAATTGGGTAGATAAAAATAAGCCGAAAGCCACTGTAGAAGGAACAATACAATAATACATGCCCTACCGTCTCCACTAAACCAACTCCACAAGGGCATAAACATGCATCACAAGGGACATTGTTATATCTCCCCTCTAGCAAGACTGAGGGTAATACATTAAATTTAGCTAGAATGAATGCTTTTCTGTATTTTGAGAGGATTAAAATATTCAAATGACTCGCTAGCAAAAAAAAGCCTGACCACTGTCTCTAAATTCAGGATATGCAGTAGCTGCACGTACATGATGTTGCAATTTGTTATCTATAATACACTGGTATATTTCCAGGCATGGATCCTCAAATTAAACTTTTGGCTAAAAATGTTTTTTACCCCTGTAGGATTGGCTCCCTTGTACTAACTGATGGGTTTCCCTCTAGGTGGGAAAAGACAGTGGATGAGAAACTAGTCAAATTGGCATTCTCACAAACCTCTATTTTGGTAATGGGTTATATGAAAGCAAAAAAAGGAAATCAATGACTCTAGATAACTAGTTCCTGTGCAGCAGATTGCTTGAGCTATACATATCCTCAGAAATTGTTGATCTCAGCAAGGATGGCATCTTCAGACCTGGCAGCAATCCATGACAGCCAGCTGGTTACTCAAAAGCATCCAACCCCTCAGATTTGTCCACCACCCTCAGAATTTGTCCTAGCCTTCTCCAGTCTCAAAAGTCTGAAACCAAAAGAACCATAATGGCCCTATCACCTATCTCACATAGGAGCTTCCCTGGGGCTAGGAGAGACTTAATTCCACATACCCATTGTCCCTCACTCCCAGTGGCATCTAGGTACTCCTGCAGTTCTGTCCACAGGTGTATAGGGCTCTTCTGTTCAGCTTGGCTTTGGCCCTGAAGGTGTTTTCAAAAGCTTATGATAGTACTGGCAGCACACCTCCACCTACAGAGCATCATTCCTATTCCTATATTTGGACATTATTCTTTTGAGGTCATCATTCCTTCTAGAGGCCAGATTTGGACCTGAGAATCACCTTAGTCTCCTTGCAAACTCATGGCTTTATAATCAATGAAAGACAAGTCACCTGATTCCCTCCTAGTCAGTCTTCCATCTCCTGTGTCTAAGTGATTCCATGGGCCTGGCTTCATTCCACTCCACTTCAGTGGTTGCTTCTTTCCTTCCAATATGCTGCAGTACAAAAGCATCACTGGATGATCAAAATCCAACCAAAATTCAAGTTGTCCTTAACAACACCTTGGCTCAAGATCCAGGTGCATACAGAACGATTCCTCTCTCCAGCATACCCAGGGGACCTAGAACATCACAGCTTTTCCGGACAGGATATGTCAGTGTGGGAGAATGGTTTCTCATCCTCAACTATCTCCAATATAGAGGTTCAGTCCCCTTCAAGTTGACCAGTTTGGCATTCACCTCAGCACATAAGTGACCCACTTTCAGAACAGTTCACACCATGCAGAAGCCCAGGATACATTCAACTCTCCATGGCCTTCCGAGCGATGCAGCCAACTCCCCATGGCCCCCACCCCTCTATGCTTTGGACAAGTTTGGAAAAGACTCTTGTTTCCTGGAACTATCACTTGGCCACTATGGAAGCCTGATTTCTCCTTCAGCTTGCAAATCTTCTCTGTCAAGGGCCCAGTGCTGCACCCAGACCCAGACTAGCTCAAGCTAGACTGGAAATAATGTATGGCCTTCCTGAGGCACGGGTACTCTCTGACAGTGATGAACACTGTTAGCTTCTAGACTAGGGTGAGCAAACACAAGGGACTGCAGGCCACACTGGCCCCCTGCATAACTCTGGAGGACTGGATCCCTCAATCTTCTGGGAGTGTTTTTGGACATATGTTCAGGTATTTTTGCCCCCTTCACCTTTTTCAGGTTTGCTGAAGTCTTTTTTCTCCCCAAACCAGGCAATGAATGGACTTCCTGTTTCTCTCATTGTTTGGAAGGGGAAAAGGCCTGCATAGGTGGCGGGGGGAGCCTCTATAGGCCTTGAATGGGGTGAAATTGCGAATAGCATCCCACCACTATTTGGAGGCACTGTTACCCACTTTTGGGCAAAAAAAGCAGCCCCCCAAATTTGGGGAGGACATAAGAGACTACAAAACATTCGTAGAAACTGCACTTTGCCCACACCTGCTCTAGATGTTTTTCTACTCAGTGTATCTTTGAGACAATCTGGAAAGCCTCTTTTTACTGGGGCAGATGAAGTTGATATGCTCAGAAGACATGGCACAGCTAATGGAGTAACTATCCTTCTTACAGTCAAATATGGATATGGGCCTTAAGCCTAACAGTAAGGAGACAGGAGACTCTTAGCAGTGCTGCCCAAGCCAGACAAGAGCCTCACTATCACCTTTAACAACTCCTCAGAGCATTTTCTTTGATTGTGCATCCATGTCCTACATGGAATTTCCATCAGATGCATAAAACTCTAACTGGACCTCCCTTTGAACCCCTTTGGAAGGTTTTCTTTTTGTTTAAAATGGCCTTTCTGGCCACTATGGCCAGCAAGAAAAGTGTAAAAACTTGTGAGCATTGTTGGTCTGGGACCACCTCTGTATATTGACTAGGAGCACAGTCACACACATCTTGGATCCCCCCACAACCTTCTTTAGAAATCAGTTCCAGGAAGTTGTCTTTCTTCCCTTTTATCCCAGTCTGTCCCACCCCTCCAAGAAGTTATGGCACACCAAGATATCCATGGGGGCACTCAAAATGTATATCAGACAGGCAAAACAGTTTCAATATTCAGATTCCTTCTTCGTATCTTTCCACCCAGCCTCTTTAGGGAGGTTGGTAACTAAGTCCATGTTAACATAACAGCCTGCCTTACTTAGGCTCAGGTCTTTAGATTTCAAAGAATAATTTGGCACATTCCACTAGCTCAATGGCTACGTAAGCTGGTTTTGTTGTTTTTGACTAACGTTCCAATCTCAGAGATCTGTAGAGCAACTTCATGGGCTACACCCAGTACATCTATAAGCCATTATTGGATGAACTTTATGCCTCAGCAATGTGCAGCCTTTGGCAGGTAGGTTCTGCAAGGTAGTGTAGGACTAAACTAGGTATATCAGCCATAAGGAAAAGATGCCCGGCCCTTAAAGTGGCTGAGGAATACTTGGGTCTTTCATTGTAAGTTTACTAAAAGTCTTAGCTAACTTCTTGGAGGGGATCCCATGTTACCTTACTCCCCCCCCCCCCCCCCGCACGCAACATTGTCCTGCTGTTGGGCCACCCTTCAGCCTGTGATCCAAGCTTGACTACCATCAGAACTGGAGAAGGAACCAGTCAGAACTTTTACTCATTGATAATCGCATGACCTTGCCTGTCCTGGGCAATGAAAGGAGCACAATCCTGTACTGCTGGATGCTTCCCTCAGACCTCCTGAGAAAGTACCATCATGGTGAGTACCACTGTAATTTTTCACCAAGAGGCACTTAAGGCAGGTAGGAATAATAAAACTGAAATAGAAAGAAAAAAACAACTTTAAAAAGGAAGCCTTGATGTACTTTTGGCAGTGGTGGGATGCAGAGATCAATCTCTCCTGATAACACTAGAAAGCAGACAAGATCATGTGGAGGAGTATGAGTTTTAAAATACTGTGGTCTCCAACCATTTATGGTAAGGTTGGGGAATCTGCAGCCATCCAGAAGTTGGACTGCAGCACCTGTTGTCTCTGAATAGTGGCCATGCTGAAGGGGAGGTGCAGGGCTTTGTCATATTGGCTGCTTGTCAAATGCAAAATGTGCAAAATATTTATTTATTCCTAGTAGAAGAAGAATACAGTCTAGAACAGCCTTTCTCAACCTTTTTACCCTGGAGGAACCCTTGAAATAATTTTTAGGTCCCAGGGAGCCCCTTCCTAAAAATTGTTATATCTGCACCTAGAAAAATGTTTAAAAATCACCTCTCTCAGAGAACCCTGGTTGAGAAACACTGGTCTAGGATATTAAGTTGTGATTTGAATTGAATACAGAACATAGAATTGCTTATGGGTTTGTTTATTTGTTTTCTCCAATTTTCATCTCCTTTAGACTGGACAGGAACATGAACTTATAGAAAGCATGCCTCTGCTTGAGTGGTTTGCTAACAACTACAAGAAGTTTGGAGCCACCTTGGAAATTGTGACAGATAAGTCACAGGAAGGATCCCAGTTTGTGAAAGGATTTGGAGGAATTGGAGGTAAATGGAAAGGGGAAATGGCAACTCGTTATGATCATGTTATGCTCAAAGTTGGTGTAGAGATGAGGGGAAGGAAAACTAAATCCAAAAGGACAGGAAGTATGTGGTAATAGAAACTGGGTGACAAGCATGTTCACAGTTGTGCAGCAATATTCATTTGTGGCCTATCTCCTGCCCCCGCCCAAACAAATATAAGCCCTCTGGGGCAGTACATTGTAGAGTTCTCTTAAAAGATGTATCTTAATGTACTGGGCCCAGTGATAGCATGGAAATTTCACACTCATGAAAGGGTGAAAGTATAGTTTTAAAAAATGTTCCACCTTACATTGGAAATAACTTTTTTTATGTTGTGTAATGTCACCAAGAGAAATCATTTTTCTTTTTGTGTAATATAAAGAACCTTCACGATAAAACTTGTGCTATAATTTGATTGCTGTATTTTAATGACAACACTTCATTTTCTGAAATGTTTTTCAATCATCTTCACCCCACATCTCAGAAGTTTATTCAGCAGGAATTTAAAAATCACTTCCGTCATTAATTCATGTGCGCCTACCAATGCAAAAGCCACTTTGGGATATTTATTTATTTATGGCTTTTTGGTGGCGTCCGGGGGAGGGGGGTTGGGACAGAAAAGGACCCCTGTACCACTGCCAAACATTATCAACCTCTTTGTAGAGAGCAAGCATACAAAATAATAAATGGGGTGGGAGAAACTGGATATAGGCATTTCATTATGCACAACAAGTGATCCAGAAGTGGGGAACATCCATGGACACTTCAGGTATTATTGTTTGTCTGATTAATGGAGTTCTCACTTCAGTAACTTCACAGCACACTGGCCAGCAACTAGTCTAGATGAGAGGAGTTTAATTACTGTAATAGGGGTAGGCATATACTTGTTCCTTTGTACAGCTGACTCCTGCCCCACATAAGCGGGGCTGAGCCTCTTTAGAACATAACCCAGAATTGCTGTTGCACTCACATTGGACTGTGACCACTTGCTTTCTTTTTTAGGTTGGGATAATTCCTCACCACTTCTGTTTTAGATTGCCTTGTCAGCTAAATATCGCATGTCCTTGAGGAATTCAGCTGCTAATTTGTATATAATAGATGGCAAGATTTTAATGCTAGAGTTAAGATGGTGAAGATAAGATCATATACTATGTATTATATATTATTAAGAATAAGCATAATAGTAGATTTAGATAAGCTTCACTTATTAAGGGGATTTTAAGAGATTGTTTTATAGCCTTTTAACTAGCACATTTGAACCTATTAACCTATTTATGTCAGGGTTTGGGTTTTATTTTTGCATGTGTTGTGTTCTTTAAGCAGTTTTAGGAGGGGAACATGGGGAGTTTGGGGGTCTTTTATGTTTATGGCATTGTGTTTTTCCTTACATGTTGTTTTTAGACTGGGAAAGTTTGTGTTCAACAAAAATATTTATTTAAAAAACATAATTTGTATATATGCATATACCTGTTCCTACCTTGTAGCCTTAAAAGTTCTTGCCAATTTTAAATATCTGTAGTGAGGAATTGTATACACATTGGGGCAGTGAGGAAGTGGTTTCAGGCATGAGCTGTTTTCCTATTAATAGCAAGTGTTTGTAATATCTTCTTCTTAACATTTATTTCCAAAGGTATCTTGCGGTACCGAGTGGACTTCCAGGGAATGGAATACCAAGGAGGAGACGATGAATTTTTTGACCTTGATGACTACTAGGTAGTCGACCTGGGTCTGGCAAAATGTGCCTCACCCCTCCAGCATCCAACCCAAGGAGAAAACTCATGATGGAAAACAAAACAGATCCCTGCCTTAGAATTGGAGTATTTCCAGAACTTTATCCAAAACACCAGGTTTAAAAAGAAAAGAAAAGAAAAAAAAAGAAGCAAACCCTACTGATTTGTCATAGTGTCAGTACAGCAGCAATCTACTGAGTTTCTATAATGCCATTTTGGACTAATTTAAAAAAAATCCCAGTTTTTACTTTTACTCAATGGTAAAATTGGTTGCTCTTGTATTTTATGAAAATGATTTTTTTAACCTTCATGCTACATTAACTGCTGTCAACCTTCATTTGGAAAAATTAATAGAAAGATTATACTGGTTTGTTTCTTATTTTGATTGGAGGCAATTTATTGCTGCGTTTTGCAGTGACATGACCCATTTACATGGCGTTCTTGGCTTAGACTGCAGAAGAAGAACCTTAGGGAGATAATTGTTCCCATTGTTCTCAGTCTACAATGGTGGAAGTAAAAGAAATTTGAACTTTATGGCATACCAACTTGAAAGGTGTGACTTGCAAATTCAGACAGTCTGGGAAGTCCACCATTTCATTCTTAGACTGCAAAAGCACTGCTTGTATCAATCAGGAAGTATGTATCATTAATGGCAATCAACATGCCAGGGTCTCAGCAAGCTTGATTGGGATAATGAGTTGTGTGGCCTTCACTCTTCCCTCTTGTCGGTCAATAAACAGTTTCCACAAGCAAGCTAATACTACTTAACGCTTGGTTCTGTTATTTACTAGGGTTTGGGTTTTTGTTTTTGTTTTGTTTTTTAGTTTTGCTTTGGGACTGTATAAGCTGCCTTGGTGGATCAACATCAAAAGTTTTGCAAACTGCTTTAAATGCAAGTAGCGAGCAAAATGCAACCAATGCAAACCTTGGCACTGACAGATGTGAAGCTTTGGTAGAAAATAGCAAGGTTTTTTAGAAGCTTGGTGCCAAAGGTTCACATTCAACACTGTGGCATAGTTTGTGCAAGGCAGATAGGTCCCTTTCCTGCATTCCCCTGGGACTGACTGATTTTTTTCTAAAGGATACTCTGATATTTTAGTGCCTAGCTCTGTTCACATTTTCCTCTCTTCGTCTTTGTATGGGTCAGAAGCTCCCCAACTTGCGAAATTTACATATCGTTCCAGTTATCCTGTCTCACTTGAACTGAAGGGAGTTTGTCTTAATTAAGCCTTCTCATCGCAGTGTATATTTTAAAGAGGTCCAAAATGACTTTCTGTCAATGTGAGCAATAGAATTTGTATCTTTTTATAACTCAGCAAACGGACAGTGTGTGTGATTGTCCACAATGTTCACATTGGGTGAAATTCCTTATAGAAGCCCTTTGTCTGTCTTGGGTGCAACCTGATTTATAGAACGCCTGATCACAAGCATCCTTGTGCTCTTCGAAGCAGTACACTTTGATTTTGCCATTGTAAATGGGTCTGCTATGACATGACAAGAGCAGAAGAAAATTGGGTGTAAATTTACATTTTTGAATATACTGCTTGTTTCACATTTAGGGTATGCGGCTCCTTTTTTTTTTTTTTTGTAGTTTATTTTTACTATTTAAGTTTGGAAATGATGCCAAATTTTTGTATCTCTTTAATCAATGTGTTATCTCTGGTGATATATATTGCATTATATATTGATGTGTATATCAATATATACTGATATGTATTACACTTATACAAACACATTAAAGGGTGAGAATCCTAGCCTTTTTTGCATACTACTTAGCCTCTTCAGAGAGCTCCCAAGCAGTGATATCTTGGTGTTGTGATGTACAGAAATGGAGAAGAGTATTAAACCATATTTAAGAATATATGCTGGATTCCTGATTTTATTTGCGGGAATGATGCCGCATTGGCTGCTGCTACTGATCATTTAACTGAACTGAACTGTCTGAAGAAAACACTTTTTTTTATAAAAAAAGAAGAAGAAGAAGAAGTTGTCTGGCACCTGATCCTATTTATTTGTTATGTCTGCCTTTTATCCAGTGAGCTTAGTGCAGAGTACATTGCTCTCCTCTCCACTTTATCCTCACAACAACCCTGTGAGGTAGTCAGGCTGAGAGAGGGTAAGTGGCCTACAGTCACTCAGTAAGTTTCCATGTCTCTAGTCCCAGCCAAATAGTCAAGCCACTACACCACACTGGCTTTCAGCTGCGTTAGCACAGATCGGTGGTGCTTTAAAGTATTTGTATGTGGCTTGGTATAAGGTGTAGCACCACTAAAGGCTTGATTAAAGTACTTCAGTTGCTCAATCCTCCTAATTAAATAACTTTTAAATATGCATCAGACAAAATGTGTGCTGAACACAAAAGCATATATCACAGTAGGCTTTGCCAGGCTTTAAAGTTGCTGCAGCTGGCTAACAGCCACTTTTCCTGAAATCAGTCTCAATTATGAGACCTACAGCCTTGACTGCAGTGCTTTCCATTAGCTTCTCTAGTCATCGCTGCTGTTTTTTCTAGGTCATGTTGTCATGCTATTTTCAGATGCTCTGCTTGATAGTAATTTTGTAAAGCATAGTTGCAGTATTAGTTCACAGCCATGAGAGTTAACATAGTTAATTAGACTTGTGGCACATGCAATCCATCTGAACAATTACCATGGTCAGTGATTTCCTGAATACGAAAATCTGTACCAGACACATTTACTGGCTGTACGATTTGGGCTCCCAACTTGCAATCATAGGGGATGATGCTTCCATGGAACTGTTGAGCTTTCTTTTTTTAAAACATAGCTAGGTATCTGCAGTTACATGTGCAGGTAAGTTCAGCCCTATTTGGGGATTTCCTTTTGGCCCTCTCTTTTCTTTGGATTCCTGGGGTAGGAGGCACATTGGTAGTAAAGAGCTGGACACATAATAGGTCAGGACATGTGCCAGGGGATAAAAAAAACATGAGTGGAAGATGACCCTGGAGATAGGAGGCTAAACAACAGACACACACACCCTCAACAAGGTAAGAGCCTAAGGTGCATGAGTCAAAAGACCTGTGGAAAAGGTGAGTCAGAATTGAGAATATATCTGTTCAAGGTAGGTTTCCAAGATCCAAGGTGGGATTGGTGGCATGGTTACTAAATTATTCATGCTCTTCTCTGCTGATGTCACAGCATGGGAAGGCAGGATCTTGCACCACTAGTCATACCCCTTTCCTCTCGATAGTAATATTTGCAGCAAGAATTAAAGACTCTGGAATAATATTTTAATTCCATTCCTGATTCTGTTTGGGTAAACCATTGGTAGGAATTTCTGTCATTAATTTGGATGATATGTCCAGTGTAGTTTTAGGTACTATGATTACATCTAAAAAATGAACCTCCTCTTCCATAATATATGAACACGGCTCTACACATAACAGCCTCCCACGTCCATTTAAATAAACAGGCTAGGAGTGAGGTGTGTGTGTGTAGCAAAAACATGTCAAAATTGTTCCCCATGCTCCTTCAAAGGTGTTGGGAGACATTTGGGGGGCAAAAAGTTAAAAATGTGAGAGTGGAGTATAATCCCCCAGAAGCCCTCCCATTGGGGTACAATGTAGTCACAATCTCTGAAAGTAGCCCACCCTAGGGGACAATGTTTTAACTTAACTGGGAACCCTGAAAAGAGGCAGGACATAGGACTTTCTTTTCAGAAGAGGAATATGGGGAGGAACATAAAATCAGATACCCTTGCTTTCATGCCAAGCAAAACTGACCCTCATAAGCTTCCCTCTGTCCTACAAGATGGTGCGTGGCCTTGCAAACAGAAACTTAATCTTCAGAAACAAATTCTGTTGGTGATGTGACATATTTAAACCAAACCACCTAGCACAGTACAGTTGGAAAACACTTGCTTAGATCCTGACCTCCTTGTGTGACTAGAACTGTCCACATTTATAAAAGGGCTTTCCTGGCTCTCTCTCTCTGCTCTTCCCCAGTCCAAATCTGGAGGATGATATAGAGAAATTGTTTTTTTTTATTATTATTATTTCCATATTTGACTAAAACACAAACATTAACACTTCACATACATTATTTCACATTACATTAGATTACTTTCCATACATTATATCTAAAAAACATAAGACTTCCTATTTTTCTTATTGAGCTGTTTTAACAAAAAAAAAATTATTCCCCTTTTGCTTAAATTTATTTTTTCCTTTTTTTCCAGTTTCATTAAATAAAAGAAAATACTATACTGTATTATAATTTAATTAGATTTACTATTTATCTTCCTTCTTTTACTCTACTGTCAATTTCACATTCTTAAATTTCTTATCCTTATTATTTCCTTCATAATTTCTAATCACCATTTACCTTCGTTCATTTATAAATATTTAATTACTTCTTTCCATTCTTTTTTTTAAAAAAATCTGGTGTTGGATTTCTCAGTAGACACGTTAATTTATCAGCTTCCATCATTTTGTAAATCTTGGCTATCCACAATGCCATTTCTGGTATTTGTCTTTCTTTCCATTTCCTAGCAATTCTGGCTGCTGTAATCATGTAGAACATTATTTTTCCATATATGTTTTCAAGTTCTTTCTTTGTTATATTCAACAAAAATAATTTCGGGTCCATTTCTATACTGCAATTTAGTATCTGAGATACTATTTTCCTTACAGTGTTCCAATACTCCTTGGCTTTCTTACATGACCACCACATGTGAAAGTGTGTCCCTGTTCCCCCCCCACACACACACTTCCAACATTTGTTGTCCATATTTTTATTAATTTTGGCTAATCTTTGGGGTGTTAAATAAAGTAATTCTGGTATAGAGAAATTGTATGGGGTAATGGGATGTCAACAGGAGTTGGTGGAAATTACACATAAAATCATAGAATTATAAAGTTGGAAGAGACCACAAGGGCCATCCAGTCCAATCCCTTGCCATGCAGGAATAAACAATCAAATCATTCCCAAAAGATGGCCAACCAGCCTCTGCTTAAAAACTCCAAAGAAGGAGACTCCACCACACTCCCAGGCAGTGCATTCCACTACTGAACAGCTCTTACTGTCAGGAAGTTCTTCCTAATGTTTAGGTGGAATCTCTTTTCTTGTAGTTTGAGTCCATTGCTCCGTGTCCTAATCTCTGGAGCCACGGAAAACAAGCTTGCTCCATCCTCAGTATGACATCCCTTTAAATATTTAAACATGGCTATCATGATATCTATGATTCTATATCGTGATTTCCTGCGTGGCAGGGGGTTGGACTGGATGGCCCTCGTGGTCTCTTCCAACTCTGCGATTCTATGATTCTATGTCACCTCTTAACCTTCTCTTCCCCAGGCTAAACATATCCAGCTGTAAATGGAAAACCCACATTGGATCCAAGCCCTACTATGCAATCATGATATTGGGTAGCCTCTGGTAATGGGTGTCCTCAAGTTCTGCTTTTAATTAATCTTATTCATAAAGTCTCCTTCCTGGACAATTGGAAATCCACTGCATTATCCTGCAGTCATTGCCCTTTGCTTATCTAGCTAGGATCAAATAAGGTAGCTCAGTTTTCTATATTCAGTAGTCTTTCTCTTAAATACAAATGTGCAAGCTTTTGGAATTCACAGAGTGAAACTTTGGGTGGTATGGGAAGGAAGCAAAATCTGAGGCACAAAAATGCAGCTAATAAGACCAAATTGTGTTTGGGTGATAATGGCAAATTTAATAGTGGGCACTGGCCATGCCTGTCAATAGTAGGAATGATAATCCAGTATATCCAGAGGCCACCAAAGTTCAGGTTGAAGAAATTTCTCTTGCACGCCTGTAGCTTTACAAAGGGCAGGTTGGAAAGGATGAGCTTTGATACATCAGTTTGTAATATGTGTGGCTTTTAATTCATAAAGATCCACATGCAAGAAAGAAGGAAATGAGACGGCTGTAGTGAGTTGGGCCTCTGCCACCATGCAGATGGGTTTTAGAGTCCCTAGGCAATGTTGGTAGTTACCCAGTGATGTGACAGGGTTAACTTTCATTATTGACCTTGTTGGATACTTTTTTCATTTCCTTTGCAATGTCTGGGAAGGGACTGGGGTGTGTGTGAATTTTTCTCTGTTGCTAACCAGCTTGCACAGTTCTCATTGCTGTTGGTGTGAAGATGGGACACACTTGCAACTTTGATTTTCTTTATTTGCTTCTGCACTTTTTAACCCTTGGGAGCCCATCTTCCATTGTTCTTGCCTTGTGTCCATGTCCAGAAATGGGTACAGTGAAATAAACCTATCACCATTTACAGCAGTGCATCCCCCTGATGATACTAGACTGTACATTTCAGTAGTCCTGGCCTGTGTAGCCAGTGGTGAGGAATGCAGAAAGTTGTGGTTGCAACACCATCTGGAGGCCCCCATGATTGTCATGTCTGCTTTATAGGAGGAGGCAATTATTCCCATAGTTAACCAGGAGTCTACTTATGTATGTCTATGTGCTTTCAAGTCACCTGTTGATTTATGGTGACCCCACGCATTGCAGAGGGTTTTCTTAGGCAAGGAATACTCAGAGGTTATTTTTGCCAGTTCCTTTCTCTGAAATGTAGCCTACAGCACCTGGTATTCATTGGCAGTTTCCAAGTACTAACCAAGGCTGACCCTGCTTAGCTTCTAAGATCAGAAAGGATCTGGTGCCTTTAGGGGTATTTAGGCATAGGAGGCTACTTACTTATCCAGAAAGAGTGGGAAGAGAAGGGCTGCTGATAGGGAATTGAATCAACAAATCTCTTTATTTATATCCTGCCTTTTCCCTAAAACTTGGACTCAAGGCATTTCACAGAATAAAAAGAAACACAAGTAAAACCACAAATAGCTAAAAACATACAAAAAAGTTAAGATTAAAAGAATAAAACTGTAGAATTAAAACTATACAAAATACAGATGTAAAAGCATAGCTAAAAAACAGAACAGCACTGAAACAGAAAACCCACTATATAAAACAAGCAGTTTTTAAATGCCTGCAGGAATAGAAAGTGCTTCACCAGACCATGAAACAGCTAGGAGGGAATCAGCCCATCCTCCCTAAGGAGAGAGTTCAAGAGAGCAACCACGGAAAAGGGCCCTCTCTGTGTTTCCACCAAATGTGCCTATCATAGTAGTAGGGCTGAGAGAAGCACCATATCTGAAGAACTTGGGAGTCTGGGCCTTGACCCAAACTGAGGCAACTTTATATTTGCTAAGCCTCATATCCATCCCCTCCTAAATCTACCTAGGGCACAGCTGAGGGACATGTGGCCCTTGGTGATGATAATGGACAAACTCCCCTCAGCTCCATTTAGCATAGCCAGTGGGGAAAGATCATGAGAACTGCAGTCCAGTAACATCCAAAGGACATTAAGAGAAAAAATGACTTTCTGACTCTCTTCTCCTCCCTCCCCCTCTAAAGACTTGACAAGAAAGCGAAGTACAGTATTGTGATGTCATAGTGGTAGCTTTATGATGAAAAGCATCCTTTTCTCTTGCTACGTGATCCTCAGTCCTTTCTGAAGGAAAGCACCAGACATCTACTCTAAACTCAGGTAGGTGTTTTTGGGAGAAGGGCATGTGGAGGGGGGGTTGAAATTTGGCTGCATTTTCCACAAGGCCTTGCCAGTTTCCAGCAAGGGTAGCCAATGCAGGAATTATTCCCTAAACTGGTGAGAGAAGCTGGATCATCTCATTGAGCCTGTTAGGAAAGAAGATACTAATGAATTTGTTGGACTCAGGCCTTAAGTCCTCAGTAGAACAAAAGGTTTGTGGAATTTTCTCATTGACTGAACATGGGCACACACTCCAAGATTTTCACTCATGACTAGCTGAAGCCCCATTCATTTCATTGCATCTGCTGTAGGAAATCCCTCCATCTGGATCTAGACTCATAACATCAGGGTCAGTTGCAAGTATATGTCTTGTTACCTGCCCTGGCAACCCCTACCTTTCAATAATACATAACTGGCAATATTTAATAATTTGCTGGCTATGGCCCACCACGTGGTTGGCAAGTAAACTGGAGACTCCCCAGATACGAAGGCTGGAGTTATGCACAACCTAGGGAGGAGCATTTGGAAATTCCTCAAACAGGTCATACCCAGATCAAAGTTCTGAAGAACACCTGGAAATAAGTCATCCACTGATCCACTCAAGGACAGATGTGCACTCAGTGCCTGCAAAACAGGTCTTTCCTCCTTTTCCCAGATCACAATAGAAGGTTTCCTGCATCCATTCAGTTCCAAATGTCTAGCCCAGTAACAATCATTAAAACCTCTGAGGAACTCTTTGTTTAGTCCTGGAAAACTCTGAGAAACAGTCTATTGCACTCTAAACCCCATCACTTCTGGGGAATTATCAAATATAAATATCACCATAAAACACCACCAAAGTGTGCACAACTTCTCTGCATCCATCTGTTCTGCTGCTCTGCTGTGTGACCCTGAGAACACAATTCTGAGTATCCTCTGCTGCACAAATCTGTGCTCTTCTGATAGGTATAGTATAACCCACAATCCCCTCACTCTATTCCTCTATCCAAATACTTCCTACTTTTTTCAGTAGCCTTGTGTAATTGCTTGAAGCTTGAGTGTAAGACTGAATGCTGTTAAGAATAATTGCCAATAAAAACCATTTAATTGTACGTTCTGGCTTGGGGTCTCCTCTGTTACTACCGGTACACATCGGTCAAAAGATCCTGCCGTTACCCGGCCTCTCGCTGCCATTTTGAGCTAATTAAATATTCCCCATATTAAGATTCGGACACTAGTGGGATCTGTACAGACCCCGCCTAATTTGTGTAACAGTCTTTTTCACTAAATGCCACCATCCTGGTTCAATTGGCCCTCAAATTTCATGGAGGTTTGGGGCTCATCAGACTTGTGAAAGTGGAAAAACCGTGAATATCTACTGCCTGATATAGATAGATAGATAGATAGATAGATAGACACACACTCACAAAAAAACCCACAGACATACATATACATACACTGAGAAAACACTTCTCTAGACATTTGAAGGTCCTCCAGTGCAATTCTATCACAATTCTATCCTGGTGGCGCAGTGGTTAAATGCCAGTACTGCAAATCAACACATTGCAAGTTCGATTCCAGAGGGCTCCAAAGTTCACTCAGCCTTCCATCCTTTCATAGGTCAGTAAAATGAGTAACCAGCTTGTGGGGGCAATTAGCTAACACACATTGGAAACTGCTTAATGCAGTGTAGATGTGTAAATTGCTGTTGCTTAAAACAAATTGTAAGCTGCTCTGATAGCCTTTGTGGCTGAAGAGCGGGGTATAAATACCTAATTAAAAAAAATATATGGTGAAAGTTGACTGTAGAATTGCACTGGAGGACCTAAAAGTGCCTAGAGATAACATATTACAGTATGAACCCCATATCTGCAGGACCTAACGTGGATACCAGAAATGGAAGATAATAGCAAACCATATTAAAATGACTTCTGGCCCAAGCATACCATAGTGTCATGTTGGAGGACCTAGACATTTCTAGAGAGAACACCTCTCTAGGCATGTTCTAGATCTTCCAGTGCAACTCTATGGTCAGCTTCTGGCAGAAGCATACTATAGAATTGTGCTGAAGGACCTAGAAGATGCCTAGAGAGATCTCTCTTTTTTTGGATGCAGGCAAGTGAATCCATGGGTACTGGTCCCGTGGATACAGGGGTTGTACTGTAATCAAATTTGCAAATAATAAAATCTGTGAATGCTTAACTTGCCAATGTGGAGGGACGACTGTGCTATATAGTCCACAACAGCAATACTTGTAACTTTTCAGCCTGTAAGTATTTTCTTTCTAGGGTCATTTCATAATTGTGTGAGCTGATTTTGCCATTTGTGTAAGCGGGAGACAACCTGGTATACCTCATGGAAATCATTACGAAAATGGGCAATTTCACAGGATATGTAATTTTGAAGAAGATATGGGATGTGTGAAAGGGAATTGAGCCGCTGCTAGTGACATGCCTCTCTTGCCTCAATGGCTCACCTTGATACTTTTACGTTAGGACATTACAGATGACCTGGATTTCAATTCCCACAATCCCTTACCATTGGCCACACTAAGTAGGGTTAATGAGAGTTGTAGGCCCAAACATCTGGGGCAGATTTTTTTAATGATCCCCTCTCTCCCCACCAATCCATTTTTATCTGGGAAAAATGAAAATAATGAATTACAGAATATTTTCTTTTAGACTGATGAATAAAATGTTCAAGACAAGGTGTTCATAGACTATTGTGGTGTGCCTTCAAGTCATTTCTGACTTATGGCAACCCTAAGGTGAACCTATCACAGGGTTTTCTGAGGGCTGAGAGTGTGTGACTTGCCCAAGGTCACCCAGTGGGTTTTCATAGCTACCTGGGTATTTGAACCCTGATCTCCAGATGCACAGTTCAACACTCCAACCACTATAGCACACTGGCTCCTGTTCATAGAGTACTTCCCCAAAATTATTTCTAAACACTATGTAACAGGAAGACATTTATGTAATACGGTGTACTGTATCTCACATAATTAAAATTCCTCATCTTAATTTTCTTTTCTCAGTTCCTTTTATGAGGATGAGTGCTTTATATTTGCTTGACACTTTGAAGGACCAAAAGGGAAAAAATAGTGTGTTTATTTTGCTAATGCTGATGGTTTCTTCTGTTATTTTATTTTTTAATTTTGTGTGTTTCTCATAAATTAGGAAGAGATTCCTTGCAGTTCAGGAGCATGTAGCATCATTTGCAGCAAAAAGAAACATTTTAAAAAGTAAATTCCATTTGTAATTATTATCTGAATAAACTACTTTTAATATTCCAAACATTATAATTTTATGCCAAGCCGTATTAGGTGTAATAGATTTTGTGTTTGTTCCTACAATAAGAAATAGAGATTAAATATCCTAAACGCAACAGATCTCATCTGATCTTGGAAGCTAAGCAGGGTCAACCCTGGTTAGTACTTGGATGGGAGACTGCCAACGAATATCAGGTGCTGTGGGTTATATTTCAGAGGAAGGAATATTCAAACCACCTTTGAATATTCCTTGAGTAAGAATACCTTATGAAATTCATGGGGTCACTATAAGCCAACAGGAGACTTGACGGCACAGACACACATACAAAGTAACAAATTGTGTTTCAGTCTCTCAAGGATTGAGATTGCTTTTGGATTTTTATTTTATTATTATTATTATTATTATTATTTTGAAAATGCCTGCTTCTTTGGGGAAAACAACTGGGGGAAACTGTTGTTAACCACCAGGTTTCAAAATTGCCAGAAATTTTACGTAACTAAGCTAGCCTAAATCTGCACCAGCCATTTATTTTTATTTATTTTATTTTTTTTTTTTTGTCTCCTCTGGAGCACCAGAGGGCTGCAGTGTACCATTGTGTCACTCCTGGTTGACTTTTGGGCTATTGGGGGTGGGTTTTCTTGCTGTTTTAGGGTACTCCCTCCTCACAAAGCAGCATATTATTAAAAATAGAGTGCATTTTTGCTGTTTTTGCCTGATAAATTGGGTGGGCTGGGGGAAGGTCAGTGGGAGTCCCAGCTTTGCATGATTCACATGCAGACTACAGACATAGTTATTAGTATGTGGGGTGGGTAGGTCAGGGTGAAAGAATGACTTGCCCAAGGACCTCCAGTGAGCTTCACGTCTGAGTAGGTATGTGAACCCAAGCTTCCTTGATTTTGGTCAGACAGTCTACATGACGGGTAGGCAGCCTGTGTCCCTCTGGTTCAGGGGTAGCCATTCACCAGAGCATGGATGGGCACACTGAGCCATTTGGGGCTTTCTTAAACCTTCATAAGGCCATAATGTGACATCAGAGGTTGTTCTGTCACTCCTGGTCACTTTGGGGAGTCTCTCTCTCTCTCTCTCTCTCTCTCTCTCTCTCTCTCTCTCTGTGTGTGTGTGTGTGTGTGTCTCTGAATATGTATCTCCTGCCTTTCTCCCAATATGACACTCAAGGTGGCTTATAAGGACAAACAAGATAAAACCATAGACTTGGTGATAAAAAAAAATGTTAAAACCCAATCAGACAAGCTATCATATTAAAACCCCATTAATTTTTAAAGGTTTATTTTAAAAACACATAACAATAAAGATAAAACATACAGTCCACCTCACCCTCCAAAAGACCCTTCTGTGTAGGCAGTTAATAATCAAATTCTGGTTTATATAAAAAGGTCTTTGCCTGAGGGAGAAAGGAGAGCAGAGAAGGGACCAGTCTAAGCTCCCTTGAAAGGGACTTCTGCAGACTGGGAGCAGCCACTGAGAAAGCCATCTTCTCCCATGTCCTCACCAGATCAGCCTATGACCACAGTGGACTGAGAGAAAGGGTGCCCTTGCCCAAGACAACATTGTTTGGTCTAGTTGTTTAACCCAAGTGTTGGGGGAGAGGTTGGCTGAAAAGCATTCTGCCCCCAAAAGAGATGGGATGGCTTAATTAATGCATGCAAATGTAGAGCTAATTAGCATAACTTAAACAGAGGTGCAATACATTTTACTGAGAAAGTGGACAAGACTGTGTGTGACTGAAGCTGATCCACACCACACAATTATAGGGCTGTTGTTTCACTTTAACTGCCAGGGTTCCATCCTACGATTGGCAATTTGGTGAGGTATTGGGGGTCTCTGGCTGAAAATTCTAAATTCCCCTCCCTAAACCACCAAATTCCAGGATTCTACAGGATGCAACAATGGTAGTTAAAATGGAATGACAGCACTAATATTCTGCAGTGTGAACGGGCCCCAGGTAATCTGCCTGCCTGCTCAGTCTGTGGTCTAAGTGTTTCAACTGATGATGGGCAATGTCAAGGCCTCTGTTTGCTGTCCCTTCTCATGGAGCCCTTTCACACTACACCCTTGTAGCACTATGGTTCCACTTCAACTTCCATGGCTGCATCCTATAGAATCCTGGGATTTGCAGTTTAGGGGCAGGGCATTTAGACTCCTTAGCCTGGGAGCTCCTCTGGTGCCTTCCCAAACTACAAATTCCAGGATTTCATAGGATGTTAGCATGACAGTTAAAGTGGACCCATATTACTGTAACTGGGTAGTGTGTAAAGCCCCCACCCCCAGTCCATGGCTCTTTAGTTTTAAACTGGACTTGGACTTGGCAGCAATTCCATTAGGATTCCAGTAGGATCAGGATGAAGTATGTTCCACAGACTACATGCAGCTCCCCCATACCATTTTAAAAACCCATATGCTCCACCAAGATTTTTTTTAACACCCCCATGACCAATAGCAAGCCCCCAAGCTTCTGGGAAACAGGGGGGCGGGAAACCCTGTTTGGTTATTTCCTATTAGGAAATAAGTCCTATTTGGATTTGCAACAAGTGTGATGGATGTAAAAAGGTCCCAGAACACAGTGAAATAGCCAGTAGCATCACCCCAAGGTGCTTTTGAGGGGTGCTTTTGGCGATTTTTAGACAATTTTTTAAGCCCCCAAACTGAGGGGTGGGAGGCAAAAAGGGCGAGTGGGCCTCTAGGGTCTATGACAGACCAATGCAGTCTCTAATCTCCTGGCAGTGGCTCGCCCCTCCAGAAGAGGGCGGCTCCATCCAAGTATACATTTAATGCTAACAGCCATGCTCTGAGATGGGCCGGCTGGAGAGAGAGTGGCTTGTCTGAAAGTCCAGGGAGGTCACTTAACAATTGTCAAAAAAGGAGGTAATGTATTACCAGACAAACCATCATACCTTTTCCTGCCATTAACTCTGTGTGCTGTGTAACCATTTAATGTTTTGTATTCCTTTGAAATGGTAACAGATTGATGTGCTGAGAACAGCAGAGAGAGGATGGGCTCTGTTGGAACAAATGATTGGGAGGATCTTAAAGAGGAAGGGGGAGTGTGGATATTTGGGTAACCAATGAATGAGTTGCCCGCCAGATTTAACTGATTGTAAATATGTGAAGTCGAAGGCTTTCATGGCGGCATCCATAGATTTTCCTTGGGGTTTTTTTCGGGACTGTGAGGCCGTGTTCTGGAATAGTTTTTTTCTGATGTTTCACCTGTGTCTGTGGCTGGCATCTTCTGAGAATGGTTGGGTAGAAGTGTATGTGGAGTTTATATTCTGTCACCCCCTGTTGGGGAGGTTGTGGAAATTGAATGGTTAGTTTCTGGGTATAGAACTGCACAGCTCCAAGAAATGCTACGCTCAGCAAAGGACAAAAGAGACCCTCTCACAGCTGCAGGAGTTTACCACATACTATGCAGCTGTGGACAAGGTGATGCTCTTTCAGAGTCCTTTCTAATAACTAATGGAGTGAAGCAAGGTTGTGTTCTTGCTCCAACTTTATTTACAATCTTCTTCAGTACGATGCTCCAAAGGGCTATGGCAGAGCTCAAAGAAGAAAACGGCATCTATATATGTTACTGTATTGATGGTAGCTTGTTTAACTTTAGCCGTCTGAGGGCTCGCACTAAGGCTCTAAACTATGTAGTCCGTGAACTGCTCTTCGCTGATGATGCTGCCCTTGTTGCCCACACAGAAGCAGCTCTGCAGCGTCTAACATCCTGCTTTGCAATAGCTGCAGAGCTGTTTGGGCTGGAAGTCAACCTGAAGAAAACACAAGTTCTTTACCAGCCTGCACCACAGGACAAACTCCACCATCCCCACATTGCTGTCGGCAAATCTGTGCTCAAGTCCATTCAGCAGTTCACCTACCTGGGAAGCATCATCTCCTCAGATGCCAAGATTGACAAAGAGATCGATCACAGATTAGCAAAGGCATATAGTGCATTTGGAAGACTTTACAAAAGAGTTTGGAGTAATAAACACCTGAGGCGAAGCACAAAAATCAGTGTGTATAGAGCCATTGTACTGTCTATTCTCCTTTACGGGTCTGAAACGTGGGGCACCTATTGCCAACACTTACGACTCCTCGAACGTTTTCATCAGTGCTGTATAAGTGCAATCCTAAATATACACTGGACTGACTACGTGACAATGTTCCTGTCCTTCAGCAAGCAGGGATCACCAACATTGAGGCCATGATATTGAGAACACAGCTGCACTGGGCAGGGCACATTTCTAGGATGGAGGACCATCGTCTCCCAAAAATAGTACTCTACAGTGAACTCGCCACAGGTCAGCATAAGAGGGGTGCTCCAAAAAAGCGATACAAGGATTCCCTGAAACAACATCTCAGGCTTGGCCAAATTGATCACCAACAATGGTCCACCCTGGCCTCACATTGGGAGGCATGGAGATGCACTATCCACAATGCTGCAGCTTTATTTGAGAACTCATGCCAAACAAGTCTTGAAGAGACAACACAGAAAGAATCACAACCCGGAAACATCACCCAAGGAGACCCTCTGCTGTGCTTTCTGCAACCAGACTTGTTTATCTCTGATTGGCCTTTTTAATCATCAGTGCGCTTGCAGAAAGCATGGAATGAGTCCTTCCTGAATCTTCGTTTGCAAAGAAAAGCCAGAGAGGGGGACAAGTTTACATAGGGACTACTAAACACAGTGTGCAAACACAAATCAAGGAACATGAGAGACACTGCAGACTGGGCCAGCCAGAAAAATCAGCAGTAGCAGAACATGTTATAAACCAACCTGGACACACAATGCTATTTAAAAACACAGAATTCTGGACCAGGCGAACAACTATCTTGTCAGAATGCATAGGGAAGCTATTGAAATCCACAAACACCTGGACAACTTCAACAGGAAAGAAGAAACCGTAAAAGTAAACCAAATCTGGCTCCCAGTTTTGAAGAACAATAGAATAAAAACTCAACACTTACAAAGGAATTCCACCCAGGGACAGGGAGAGTTCTATCAGATAATGGCCCATCAACAAACCATTAGCCAAACAGGCACTAACGAGCCTTGCGTTTCTATACCCAGAAACTAATAATTCAATTACACAAATTTACATATACTCCCAAAGAGGGGGTCACAGCATATAAACTCCACATACACTTCTACCCAACCATTCTCTGAAGATGTCAGCCCCAGATGCAGGCGAAACGTCAGAAAGAAACTATTTCAGAACATGGTCTCACAGCCCGGAAAAAAAACCAAGGAAAATCAATTATTGTAAATACTTTTTATTATACTGCTTTTCCTTTGAGCTTCATTCAAAGCAACAATATTGTATACTATGGCTCTTCAGTTTCTTCTGTGACAATAAAGCTTATTGTTAACCCTGAAGCTACAGTGCCTGACAAAACATCATATTCCGCAGTGTTTCAAATAGAGGACTGCTGTGTGACAGCCCTACAGCCTACTTGATTTTCACAGACAAGTAAAGACCTTTCTGTTTTGACAGGCCTTTAAAGACTGACTGTACATTCCTTGTCCCACCTAAACAATGTGCTGGATTTTCTAGTTGTTATTTTTGTTTTTCAATTTTTTAATGGTTTATGTTTTTAACTGGTTTTAATTTTTTTTTATAGTTTAATAACTTTTAAGCTATTGAATTTTCTGAATTGTTTAACAATATTTTTTGTACTCTCTTCTAAGCCCAAGAGTCCCAAACCAGGAAAAAGGCAGGGAATAATAATAATAATAATAATAATTTTAAAGAATTGTCTTCCATAATATAAAACACATGCCCACCCTACTAAGGTTACCCAGAGAGCTTCATGGCTGATCAGAAATCTAATCCTGACTTTCCCCAGTTCTGTTCCAATACTGTCACCTCTCCACAACTGGCTAAGAAAAATGTGGATGGAGAGGTTTCTGTCTTCCTTACTGCCAGGTGCATGGTAACTACAATGGACAGCTGTTCACAGCAATACCTGCCAAGAACTCCAGTCCACTTTGGCAGCAGCATCCCATTCCAACCGAAATGACCTTGTCCATTTGGAATAGCACAGGCAAAGTGCCCTGCTGTTGGTCCCCATTCCTACGTTTAATGAACACAAAATTCTTTAACAGCTGTTTTCTCTGCCAGGGTCTACAGAAGAGTCTGTGGGATCTAGCAACCTGAGTTGCAATGACAGAATGGATCAAGAACCATGACTAGCAATCTGGGAGCAGGAGCTGGCAACTATCAAAGCTGATGGTTGTTGGAGTAAACAGCACTCTGCTAACTGTGCACTTGACAGACATGGAACCTGATGGCATCCACTGGCCTCCCTCCTGGCAATCTGTATGCCAACATTTCTAGGTGAGTGAGTCTTTGTTTCCTCGATTTTTCCTCTTTCTTCTAGAGGCATTCCACCTACATTAAAGCTAGAGCTCAGCCTAGGAAATTGCTTTTTAAGAAATAGTTAATTACAGAAATAGTTCTAAACACTCTGTTAATTAGTTGCCATTCATAGGATGCACCAAGATTTTGTTGTGAACTGGCATAGTACAAGTATAACGTTAACATCAGCATAACTGGGATTGCAAAGCAACCAAGGTGCACAAACTGATGGGAGAAAGACAGAGCTGTGCCTACTGCAAATTGTTGTGCTAACACTTATATAAAGAGGTCTGTGGAAAGAGCTCCTTATGAAAGACATTTTTAAAAATCCAGCCTCTTGAATAATTGGCCAATAATGGAAGCACAAGTTACCAAAGTCTTTATCAGATGTGGGGAAACATGGCACAAAACCGTATTGCAAAACGCATCAGAAGATCATGATGAGAACACAAAGGGCGACATTAAGTTGTCAAAAAAAAAAGGGGGGAGATGCTTTATTCACGCTTGCACTATGCCCCCCAGAACAGCTGAAGGATGATGTCATCTGATAATTTTGCCGGTCTGTGTTCTCGTCACTATCTTCTGACGCGTTTTGTCACGCATCTGATAAAGTGTCTTTCCAACTTTTTTTTTTAAAAGTAACTTTTAACCCTTTTTTTCAAATTAAACTTTAATATACTTTATTTCTCTAATAATTCTCTAGTTAGTCTCTTAAACAAAAAAAGAATCCTGAACGCTCCAAGCCACTGGCCCATGCTAGAAAAACCACTTCAGATTCCAACTTGAGATTATCAGACGCGGTGAAACACAGCAAATAAATAAACAAATAAATAAATAAAAAATCCCAAACTGCATCAGAAGAATGTGATGGGAACAGAAAAGGCTACATTATCAGACACCCGCATCCTCAGCTGTTACCGGGGCATAGCACTGCTGCAGACAAGGCTTCCTTTTTTCATTGACAGGGCTAAGCTGCCAATACAAAGGTATGCCTTATTTCCTCCCACGCTACACCCCCAGAATGCTGATGGACGTCATCGTCTGATGTCACCTGTTGCTGTTCTCATCGCGATCTTCTGGTGTGGTTTTTGCCACATCTGATAATCTCCATTGTCATGTCAAAACCCACAATGGAGGACAGCATGAGCCAGCTCTATGAAACCTATGAGATTCTTTCTCCATTGTTGAGTGAGACTACATCCCTGTAACTTTAAAAGGAAGTATAGGGTTACAGTCACACTGTAATAGGAGTGAAATTGTCCCCTGTTAAATTATAGCTGTAATGTAACTTGTTGGCTAGTGGGTGAGTGGATTGGGGAGCAAATGCATCTGTGGGTCTTCTCCTCTTCCTTAATGGATGAGGGGTGGTCCATTGAGGGGCAGCCCTTTGTTTCCATTTCCAGCAGTGAAGGTGTTTGGGCCATGCTTGTTGTCACATTTATGAAGGAACTATCATACCTTGGGAAATTTTTATATTTAAAAATGCTAAATATGGTTCTCACCTATCCCTACTTTACAGACAGATCGAAGAATGAAGTGGCAGAAAGGACTGTTCCATTTAAAACTATGGAGGGGGGCACATTGATATTTTTGAATGATTCCTTGTGGAAATAATAATACAAATATTGCTCCTGCAACTGGCAAACTAGTGTAACAGGAAGCAGGGCAGGTTAACAACTCTGTGTCCCTCTCCCCACTCTGTTGATATACAGTTCTCCCTTCATATTCACGGTTTTCACATGCACGGTTTTGCATATTTGATTTGTAGCTGCTGCTCAACTAGCTCAAACTCCAAGACCCCACCCTCCTCCTCCTCTCCTCTCCTCCTGTCCTGCCAATAACACAGCTCCAGCTTGCTTTCTTAACTTACACCAAAACATCATTGCCTGTTACTTTAAATCTTACTGTTTTAAATGGGCAACGCTGTTTTAGTGCAAGGTAAGAAGGCAAGCTGGAGTTGTGTGGTGGCAGGTATTGGCAGTCCTGTTGGTGGGAGAGGAGTCTACAATACTGTAGTATAGTATGCATGTTAGGGGCGGGGCTTAATTTATTTGCTTTCCCCCCCCACTTTTGCAGTGGTGCTCTGTCCCTAACCCCAGCAAACGTGAAGGGACAACTGTACTGGTATGCCTTTAATTGTGTGGGAAATGTTTTATATAGGGAAACTATTTTACACAGGCACTGCAGGTAGAATCTGAAAGGATACATTCTATCACCTCACTGTTTTGGATGTGTACAAGTAAACTCCCCCTATGCACAATGCTCTTGATGGGCCTCCTTCACTAGCCACCTTCCTCTGGTGCTGGCTGATACGTTGGCCTTCCTCTTCCTGTCATGTCTGCTTGCAAGTGAGCATACCTCTTGGCAGTGGCCCATTGCAGCACTCCCTCCAACATTTCACAGATGAAAACTGAGACACATGTCGCCAAGCAACATCAGTGTTGTCATGATAGCAGAAGTTATTAACAAGGAAGAACACACACGGTAGGAGAATCTGCAGCAGTTTGCTTTTGCCTGAGACTACTGGGAAGGACAAGACTTTTAACCAGAGAAACCCTGGAATTTATGTACCGAGTTGAAGAAAAACTGAGGAGGGAAAGGGGAAGAGGAGAGAAAAATACAAATGAGCCTACTGGGAAAGGCAAGACTCCATCTCCTCCACTACCTCTGGATGTGTTGACTGAGTACAAATGAGTTTTTCACTTTGAACAATTTACACAATGGCAGTGGCATAGCTGGGGGAAGGCAGAGGGGGTGGTCTGTCCCAGGCGGCACTTTTTTGGCAGGCTGCACTTTTCACATGAGACACAATTTTAATTTTTGACGATTTAAACAAATATTTCATATTGCTGCACATTTGCGGCATTTACAGCGAACAGGGGGCCGTGGAGAAAACGCCCACCAGTCTGACGAGTTGTGACAGTGACTAAGCCTTAGATTGTTATAATTTGATCTCGTTAAGTGCGTATAATATCTTTATGATTTTTTTAACCTAATTCTTCTTTGTTTTTCTGAGGTGAGTTAAAAGTATCAGTTTTTTAGGCATGTAGACTACACAAACTAACATTTTAAAAGGGATGTATTTATCCATGTTATTCCTTATTTATTTATTTAATCAATTTATTTAATTAATTGCCCTATAGGGCATTTTGACTTTTTGTAGTATTTTTGCTGTGTTTTGAGAGGGGTGGCAAACTAGTTATGCCACTACATGATGGAAGTAAGCTGAGGAAGGAGGAGGACAGTGTGAGGAGAGAAAAGCTGGGATATTTTGAAAGCAGCTGAGAACAGTGAGACAGCCAAGGATTAACCTGGACTGTCCTTGTTACACTGGGAGAGCTGGAAGGTATGTGAATGAAAGAGGGGAGGTTGACAGCTTCAGGAGCACCACCACCAGCCAGGGCCCCAAATGGACGGAGGAGGTGAGGATGAAGCAGACAAGGCACTATTGTCCTAGTGGGCCCTGCCAGGCTGAGTGGGCATAGGCAAATACTAACTGTGCAAAATACTGATGCCAGGCCTGTTGTTTACTAAGGTGAAGGGGAGTCTCTGTTAGCTGCATGGCAGGGAGAGACTCAAAAGGATCACCACCTCTTTTATTGGGAGATTGCTGTCCAATCTTTCAGCTTGCTGGTGTGGCTGGAAAATGTTATATCTCCCCTGGCTTCAGGAAATAGTTGGCAGCCTGGCTCACAAATCCATATACAGTATATGAAGATGATAACATATGTTACATTAAAGCACTGGCCAATAACATTTGTTATAAAGATAAGTGTGTGTATGTGCATGTGCCTTCAAGTTGCTTGTTGCCTTATGATGACCCCATGCATTTCATAGGATTTTCACATTTTATAATAGCCCCTTGTGTTTTTAATAAATTGACTAATGGAGAGAAATCAATCAATGGGTAATGTTACACCTTCTACCTGCATCTTGCCAAAAGCATTGTACTGTAGTTGGAAAAGACTGACATGCCACATTTCTAATAGGAGAATAGCCATGAATGGCATTTAAGTTTTGTACAGCTTGGAAGAATTTGTCTTTTTAAAACTGTTAGAATCCCCAGGCAGTCTGGCCACTAACAGTGCTTTCTGGGGGATTCTGGGAGTTGTAGTCCAAACATGGATCTTTCCCAAGCTCTGTTTTTCGGCTAATGTTAGGACTTTATCAGACGTGGCAAATATAGTATCATAACAATGCCCAATGAACATGAAAGGGTGCCCATTTTGCATGATGTTGTGCTTTCGCATTCTTGTGCTGTGAAAAAGGTGTTCTTTTTTTATTGACAGGCCAAGCTGTCAATTGATCTGCTGTGGCATTTTGTTTTTTGCATAATTGTGAGTGTCTGAAACCATGCCATTCTGCTGGCGTGATTCCAGCGTCAATGGGCGGTCCCTGCCAGAACACTTCTGGGTGAGAATGTGAAAACTAGGTATGGGACGCTCTTTTTATGAACCTCCTTGTTTTGCAGGCAAATTTTAGAGTGTGTTTCAGTGCTTCTGTGTTCATTTTGTTTTTTTTAATTTAGCTGTTTTTTACTTTTAAGTGCACTCATGTCTTCTTATAAGAACTGCTGAGATCATGCATACCCGCCAACACAGAAGCAAGGGGCTGCTTTTTCATCCTATTACAGCAATGTTTGATATAAAGGGTTATTTTGCTGGCACACTTATGGCTTAAAATATGGTGAGAAAGTAACATTTTTTAGAGGCTCGTCTGATAAAGTCCTTAGTCATCCCATTTATAATTTATTATAGAAAAACTGATCTGGTTTTTATTATAGGGGGATATTTTACAACTTTATTTCTGTGCCTAATCAAAGTTCAAGTGATATTTCCGTAGTAACAGATGGGGCTGTTTCTTCCCTTTTGTGAGCTGCTTTGTCTTGAGAAAAGTAATATTCTTTGCTGCTGGTTCCATTTAGCATCATCCTAGCAGTGGATTTGTGTGCAATAGGAGTTGGAGAAGTCGAGTGACTGCAGTGAATAACAGAGAAACCCTTCCAGGTTTGCCATCTTAAAAGCCTCATTTTCACACTGGTGTGCCTTTAACTTATTGCCCTTGCTTCTCTGAGAACTAAAATATGCCCATACTCAGTAAAATAAATGGTGAATTTATTTCCAGTACGGGCAGTTGACGTGATTACTTCTATGGAATATGTATGTGAAGGGAGAGTGCTTAGACAAATTAGATAGAAAGAAAAGTATACAGCACACCTATGCTAAGCGACTTCAGATATAACACTGTACTATGGCTCTTCTGGATAAAAATAAGGTTGGAAAAGGCCACACATTGAGGTCTACAACAAGATTCCTTGAGACCAAAACAAATAGGTGTTTATTCATATCGTATACAGTTCACCTGTGAGATTCATTGCCACTAGATGTGGTGACTGCCATTAACTTAGATGGCTTTATAGGAAGATATTTTAAGGAGAGATACTCTTTGAGAAGATTATTAGGGTGGCCATTTAAGCATTGCCATTGCTTTTCTGTGAAAAATAAATAAATAAAAGCACTACCAATTAAAAGGTATCTGCAGATATTCTGGTCTGAATCCAGTTTTAGTCCCAGATAGAGTAGACACAATGAATCTATAAGAATGTACATAAATGTTGATGTACCATTCAGTGATTGATTTAATTGAGCTAAATAGAGACTAGCGATTGGATTTAGGCTACTGTTTTTTTTTCCTGGGTGGATGATCTGTGGAACGGGGGGGAAAAAGATAGTGGTAGGGAAACAAACAGGACAGTTAAATTCTTTGAATGAGACTGGGTGACCGCCTGATAAGAGCTTCACCCAGTCACAGTAGGCAATAGCAGGCTATGCAGAACAATGGGTTGAGTCAGTCTATCCATATACAGTATGATGAAAGTATAGAATAAATAGAATCTGAGCAGATTCATACCCCTAGGCATTTAATCTTATCCAGTCTAGCTGCCTGTGCCCACAACTGCATTCCTGCTCTTCTTTGTTCGCTTATACAAGTAAAAACATTTTAAAATAGACTAAAATAACTTTTTAAAAATAGATGAGAAACTACAGACAGGCAAAAAAGTCAAAGCAGCCATCCTTGGTTTTAAGGAAATCTAGGTGAGCCAGTGTGGTGTAGTGGCTTGAGTGTTGGGACATTATCAGACGAGTGTCTAAAAACGCTGAGTTGTCCCTCCATATCCATGGATTTGGTATTCACAGATTTAAGTATTCCCGGCTTGAAAATATTCTTAAAAAAATAGTAATCCAAAAAGCAAACCTTGATTTTGCCATCTTATATAAGGGACACCATTTTGCTATGCCATTGCATATCATGGGATTCATGGAGTTTGGTATCCACAGGGGGTCCTGGAACCAAACCCCAGCAAATATGAAGGGACAACTGTAATTCCAAGAATGATAGCAAAAACTTTGTGGCATTATTACACTTACTATCACACATCACTGTAATCGCATGAAACAACCACCATGGAATTATCATGCAATTACTCCTAGTGCTTTAAGAATGGGAGTTTACTTCTGCGATTTAGCATGGGCGAGATTTCGGTGGTTCTTGCGAGAAGATGTGAGCACACTTAAAACTCCAAAAACACCTTAATTAACAAAGTAAATGAGCACACAAGCACTGAAACAAACCTAAAAACGTGCAAACTAAACAGGACAGTTTATAAAAAGAGCAGCCTGTGCTTCATTTTCACGTTTTCACCCGGAAGTTTTCTCGCTGAGGACTGCCAATTCACATTGTAATCTCGCGATTACAATGGGATGTGGTTTTGCATGCCATCAATACCACAAAAAAGCGATATTGAAGATCTATTGACGGCTTGTCCCATCAATTAGAAGCAATGGCTTTTTCGCAGCTGGAGCACATAGTAACCACACAAAGATGACATCATTGTGAAATAGCAAGGCCTGTTCATGCTACCATGATGTCGTAATAGTGCAAATTTTGCTGTGTCTGATAATGTCCTTGGACTATGACTATAGAGACCAGGGTTTGAATCCCCGCTCAGCCAGGGAAACCTTGGGCAAGTCACACTCTCTCAGCCTCAGAGGAAAGCAAATCTTGCTAAGAAAGTCCCATGCCATATATCAGAAGCAACTTCAAGGCACACAACAAAGGTATGGGATCTTTTGCTGCAACTTTTCATCTTCTATTTTTACTCAAAGAGGAAAAGCCCAAAACTGAAGTTACCAATTAAGATTTTGGAAGAAATCTGTGCTCTCTTTTGTACTTAAAGATGTGTCTTCGATTGCTCTTGTAATACATGAATGGTCAGACCAGTAGTATTTTAGTCTAAGAGCTATATAAGAAACTTTAAGAGGAAAGGCAGGGTAGAAGAAGGATAAAAAATAAAATAAGATATGCATTTAGAACCTGCAAGCAAAATGTATTAGGGAAACCAAGTAAGATCTAAAGAAAACAGAAATCTTAGTGCAGAATTAAAGGTATGGGGAAAACAAAAGTTATTTAAACAAAATTATGGCTTAGCACTAACAATAAATCCTATCTGTGTTCACGCAGAAGTAAGTCCCACTGAATTGAATAGAGGTTACTCCCTGATACTCGAGGGTTGCAGCTTGAGTTGCTTTAATCAAAAAACTACTATCACATAGTTATGTAAGATTTAGCTTTTCTCCAACACAAGCAGGGCTGGAGTTCCCTGCCGCAGTTCTGCAAATTCAATTCTGCAGTTCCTGGGATAAGTGGCATTTCATTCTAGTCAAAGGCAATTTTTTTTAAAAAAAGAAGTGAGATTAAAGGGCAAAGTTAGGAGAAACAAGAAAGGTGGGCAGATCAAAGAGAGGGACTAGAAATGTTATCTTAAACTCACTGCCTACTTTTAAACTAATTGCTAGCCTCTATTCTCAGTGTAGTTTGAGTATCTAGCCAGCAACCACTAAAAGATGCAGACTAATTTCTTGCGTGACCAAGCATATTGTGGCACTTTGAATACAAACACAACTATTGCGGTATTAATTAAGGTTTTGTCTGGTGCATCTGAAGGGGTCTTTGGCCCATGAAAGCCTGTGCCAATTTGTTAGTCTTTTAAGGTGCCACAAGACTCTTTATTGTTTCTGCTGTAACCGGCTAAGATGGTGACCACTCGGGAAGTAATTTCCTGAAGGAACTTCATAGGTAATAGGATTACCTCTCTAACAAAGAGGTAAACAGGAACGCTCTGGGTGGCAGGTTGAGATCAGAAGGCTCACACAAAGGAAGGGCTCTGAATTTTTTTGGGCCATTGATCTGGGCAAAGAAGGCATTGTAATATCCAGGAAGAATTTTTTTCCACTTGGCAAAAATCATAGAAAGGCTGTTAATTAAATTCTAACTTGCTTCCCCCCACCTATTCCTATAGCAAATTCCCTACCATCCTTTCTCCTCCACTGGTCTGAACCAGATATACAGCTCATGGCTGCTATAGTGCTCATGGTATATCAGGCCACTGTGTTTGTACAAATCTCTAATTCTGTACTGGAGAACATATAGAATTTCTCCATAACATGATACAATTTCATGATATGAGGATTAGTTTCATCTTTTAGCAAACTGGCAAATTCCAGACAGTCCAGCTAGTTCCTTTATCAGAGGGCAAAATGCATATAACTTCTTAAGAGAATTAATGTAACAAAGAGTAGCCTTAATATCAAATAGTACTGTATATAATAACAGAATCTAAAACGAATGGTCTCTAATAATATCTACGGTAATAACATCTAATAAGAAGGCTTTATTTTAATTATTAAAACACAAGAGTCTTTAAAAGTTGCTTATTTCTCATTGAAATTAAAAGTCTGTTTAGGCAATATTTAAGATTACAGAGCAGAGGTGTCATTTTAGCTATTCTGTTTCTACAGAACCATTTACCTTTATGGGGTTCCTCCCCTTTTCTGTTTTAAAGCAAAATTGCAGCTGCTCTTTGTTGCCTGTGTAAATCTTTCCCCACTCCTTTCCAAACAAGTGAAGATAGAATTGATTTTTATTCAGTCACCCAAAACTGTCTTCAAAGAAAACACAAACTGAACTCCATTCCATGTATGATTTTTGCTTCTGGTGAACAGACCTCCCCAAATGTGAACAGTCCATGCTAACTATCAACAAGTTGTTGTGGTTTGCCTTCAAGTTGATTCTGACTTATGGGGCCCCTAAGGTAAACCCACCATGGGGTTTTCTGAGGCTGAGTGTGTGTTACTTGGGGTTCCATGGCTGAGTGGGTATTAGATCGCTGGTCTCCAGAGTCGTAGTCCAATGCTCAAACCACTGTTCAAACATGCTGGCTCTTTATGAACAAATACCAACCTTATTATGCTATCCGTTGTATCTATATTCCATGTCTGCTCTAATGAGCTCATGATGGTTTCCAGAACTCTCCAACCGACCATATCCCCACAACAGCCCACAACTTACAGCTATATCATAGTAACTGTAAGGAAAAGGAGCTGCAAATCTCTCAATGTACAGTATTTAAAAGAAAGAACTATAGATAGTGAGAGGAGAAAGATGGTTTTGATCTTTTAAACCCTTTAAAATGCATTAATTGTTTTTAATATGTTTTAGTCTACTTAAATTATGTTATTTTAACTTGTTGTGATCTGTTTACATGGATTTTAATTGTACATTGCACTGAGATATTTTGATATAGGATGGGATAGAAATATTTTTAATAAAATAATGATAAAAATACATAGTCAGAGTGGGTTGGGAAATCTTAGGCAAATTTCTCTTCTCCAATCTCTCTCACATTTCAGTCCAGTCTTTGTAAGTCTGGCTTAAATCCTATTGTTAGTCCCCAGGAGAGAAACCTCACTTAATTAATGGTAACTTGGTATGTTAACACTTATGGGAGTTCCATTCATTCAATCAGTATATTCTTCCTGGGAGTACCAGTAGGACTGAGGCCTCTGTCTCCTGCTCTTTTCCCCAGGAGGCAAGAAAACAAACAAGACATAGCTATGGAATTCTTCTTTCCAGGCTTGTCTATAGGAGAGGGAAAATGTGGATTGATGTGCACTAACGCCAATTTGAAGCAGCTTCGATTTTTCTTAACCATGTTTATTTTTTCAGCAAAATCACAGGCATGCAAAGCTATCTGCTTTTGCTGTCCCAACGGGCATGCCTGCGAATCAAGACGGCATCCATGAATGAATTACTAGCATTTTTACTGTTGTCAGTTGCTGTTGCCAAACAGTATGTTTTTAAAAAAAGCATAACTAAGGTGCAAAAAAGTGATATTCCACCTAAATATCACTTATTCCCACCTAAATATCACTTTGGTCAGACCTCACCTGGAATACTGTGTCCAGTTCTGGGCACTACAATTCAGGAAGGATATTGAGAAGCTGGAATGTGTCCAGAGAAGGGCGACCAGGATGGTGGGAGGTCTGGAGGCCATGCCCTATGTGGAGCAGCTTAGGAAGCTGGGCTTGTTTAGTCTGGAGAAGAGAAGGTTGAGAGGGGACATGATAGCCATGTTTAAATATTTGAAGGGATGTCATACTGAGGATGGAGCAAGCTTGTTTTCTGCTGCTCCAGAGACTAGGACACAGAGCAATGGGTTCAAACTACAGGAAAAGAGATTCCACCGAAACATTAGGAAGAACTTTCTGACAGTAAGAGCTGTTCGGAAGTGCCTCGTAGTGTGGTGGAGTCTCCTTCTTTGGAGGTTTTTAAGCAGAGGCTGGATGGCCATCTTTTGGGAATGATTTGATTGTGTATTCCTGCATGGCAAGGGGTTGGATTGGATGGCCCCTGTGGTCTCTTCCAACTCTATGATTCTAACCAATTTTTTTTTTTAAAAAAAGATAAAAGGCTGTTTTGTTGCCTCAGTAAACAATTGCAAAGGCAAAAATCCAACATGGCGGTTCCAGGCACTTGCCTTGTTAGCAAGTTCCATGCCCTGCACACGCTCGACTAATCAGCTTTCCACTTCCACTTTTATTGGGAATGCAAATGAATGTGAACTGGATTGTCCCAACGAGCAGGAATGCACATACCCCGCAGAGCTTTTTAAAAACTTCAGGGAAAGCCACAAAGGCTTTTCCTTCTGAGTTTTTAGTGGATTTGGCCTCCCTCCTTCAAAATATTGCAGATTGATGCGGGATGGCATTTAGACAAATCATATTCTCTGTTTAGACAACCCCCTAGCTGAATTTAGCTAGTTAATTCCATAGTGATAGTGAGTATTGCTAATCAACACATTACTGTATTTTGTTAAGCCTTGTTAAGAGATGTAGAGTAGCTAATCAGAACATAATTGGATATTCTTAAATTCTGAAGGAAGGCGGAGGATAAGCATGTGGCAATGGTGGTTGGCAACTTCCATGTCCTTGGAACAGCAAATTCAACTTACTCCCAACTTTAAAGGAGCTATCCAAAATAGATTCTGCACTTTGGATAGTTCCTTTAAATGTTCTGACTAAAACCCAGATATGATTTTCCACCTCATTGCCATGGGGATGGTGGTGGAAGGAAACACCAGCTGCAACTGGTGGGGCAGATGGGGTGATAAAATGGCTGCTATCAGACATGAACCATAAATGCTCCCATAACACTGCAGTACTGTGACAAATGTCGTCTGAATGTTGGCTATCTGGAATCAAATGCCAGCTCAGTTAGGGACTGATGTTACTCCCCTCTATCTCTAACCCTATTCTCCATTTGCAAAGTGATTTTGTAGCACCTTTGAGACTGAGAGAAAGAAGTTGTAGCATAAAGCTTTGTAGACTTGGCCTACTTCCTCAGATACATTCTTCACTGTACAATTCTCTGATGTTTCTGCCAAGGATGAATAAATACATAATGGGTTGTTTCTAAATGTTTCTGTCTGCCAGCAGAGTGGATACCACTGACAGAACTGACATTCCTCTGCATCCTCTGAAATCAAATTTGGAGATGGAAAAGGGGAAGGGGACACCCTGTTGCAGAAGCAAAAAAACCTCCCCTTTCTGAAAAATCACTGCCAAATGGTGTAAATATGCTGAGATGAACCAATGGTTGAATTTGGTATGACACAGCTTCCTCTGTACATTAGAATTACCACTAGTTTCCCCTCAAATGTTTCTTTTAATAAACCTGATTTTAGGGGTGGGAAGAAACATTTTAGTTCTTTCTGATTTTCTGATTTTGAGACAACTGGGAGCCTTTGCTAACCTACTTTCATCTCACCCAGAGGTCTACCAGTAAATCCAGATCTATCATCCGCCTACCCCTGCCTTTGGTAACACTAGGGCCCCATCTATAGGAGGAGAGGGGGAAACAGAGTACCTCACAGTAATGGCATTTTGCAGCAGCAGCAACTTGTCTTGACAGTGTTTTTGGCCCCAGAAGCCCCCAGAAGCTTCACATGCTGTGAGTAATTTACTAGCATTAGCACTTTGCCACTGCATAAAAAACAGCTGGAGCATTTTTTCCAGTTAAAAAGATAGCAAAACAAAAACAAACAAACAGCGGGCGCTTGCCCTTTTAGCAAGCCCCCCCCCTGCTCACCTGGCCAAGCAACTTTGCACTTCCTTTTGTATGGGAAAGCGATTCAAAGTGAATCACTTGTCCTAATGAGCAGGAATGTGCAAACCCTCACTGTTTCTTAAAAACTAGTGCTGTTTTTGCCATTTTGGGGCCCCTTCCTTCCAAATATTGTGGATTGATGCAGGATCCCATTTAGACAGGTCGTATTCCCAGCAAATTCCAAGAGGGTTATTTTCCAGACAACTCCTAGATCTTTTGAACTGACTGTCCTTATCAGAAAGGGAAATAAGGTGCTTGCTCATATTGAGAAAACATACTGTATTTCTGAGCAAGCAGAGGTCAACACATTGACCTCCAGTTTATTTGGAATAGTTTTGCGACTGGTTTAACAAATTCCATAGCTCAACATATCCTTACAAATATGAGCAAAATTGGGTGGAGAAAGACATGTTCAGCTTAAATCTAGTGGCCAATTTACTGTTTTGTTTTGTTTTTTCAACATCTCTGGAAAGTGGTAAGATAGATTTCTAAAAGAAAAAAAATGCTCTTTAATTTCTTTGCCATCTCATCCCTTTCTTTTACCAGTGTGTTTCTTGCAACTTCTCTCTCCACCATTTTAACAGACTAGGCTTGGTAGCAGTGTTTGAATTTGGACTGCACTTTATAAAGTGTTCAATTTACATGTCTCTGTAATCTTTACAACAGTCCTATAAAGTAAGTCAGAAATGCTGCAATTGCAAATCAAGGCTGGAGGAAGAACAGCTTTGCCTAAGCCCACCTAGTGAGCTCATGGCAAAGGCAGTAGCTAGGGACTGCCTGTTCTCAGCTTACAGAACCATTCTATTTTTCAGCCGCCCCTAGACTGTGGAATGGCCTGCTGGAAGAGATACAACAGCTAAATATGCTGTTGGAATTTAAAGCAGCATTAAAGATCAGTCTCTTCTGGCAGGCCGGTCTGGATGATTTTAAATTGTGAATTTTAAATCGTGTATTGATTGTTTTAAAATGTTTTGGTCTTACTTGTTCTTTTAAAATGATATATGTTTTTAACTGATAAGTGTTTTTTTAACTAGTTATGTTTATATGTTAGTTTATTGTTCCCCACCTTGATCCATAGGGAGAGGCAAGTAAGAATCAAATACTACTACTACTACTTCTATTATTATTTCAGAAAAAAGACCAAGATAACTGACTCCCCAGCATTATTTATTTAAATCTTTAAAACAAACTCTTAAGCCAATTTTGAGGCCCAGAGAAGTACAATGTGGCCCTTGAGACCCCTATCAACTCTCCCAATGGTACTCCCTCCCCCCAAAATCAACAAAACCCTCACACAATTTCTTGAATGAAAAACCATGTAAAATGGATAAACCCCCTTTGCAGGACTGTACAATGCTGTTTGGGGGGGCTCCCCACCCCAAAATTACTAGCTCCCTAACAGTCCAAAAGGGCACCGGAAGTGATGTGTCATCCCTTCTAGTCACCCAAAATGGTGGCAATGATAGAGGGGTGAGGGCCTGCGGAACATGGAATGGCACAGCAGTCACCCACAACAGCTTGGGAAGATAACAGTCTCTGCCCCTTAGGCTTACAGTATAAAGCAGTGCTACTTGAAGTGCTGGTCCCTGGACCTGTGCTGGTACCTGAGCCTTTGGCTGCTTGTCTCTGGTGAGCTACTAGGAAAGAAAGAAAGAAAGAAAGAAAGAAAGAAAGAGAGAGAGAGAGAGAGAGAGAGAGAATTGTAACCAATGGGCACATGTATAATGTCAGTCCCTGGCACACTGGGGAAAAAAACTAATTGCCAGTCCCCCACATCAAATAGCCTAAGAAGCACTGGTTTACAGGATGTAACAAGGGAAATAGGATGAGGAAGAAAAAGTTATTCTCAGGCACATATTCTTAAAAGTTACCGGTACTGCAGCCACAACATTGTGAGTTCAGTCCCAAGGGCTCCAAGACTCATTCAGCCTTCCATCCTTTCATAGGTTAGTAAAATGGATACCCACTTTGTGGGGGCAGTTAGCTAACACACATTGGAAACCACTTAGAGTCCTAGCATGCTATAAAGCAGTGCAGATGTATAAATTGCTATTGCTAAACAATTTGTAAACCACCCTGAGAGCCTTTGTGGCTGAAGAGCAGGGTATAAATACCTAAATAAATAAATTTCTTATCATGACCTTGAGGTAGTTTGAATAAATGGCAATATAACCATGAAAGACAACTGGTTTCTCAGCAAAGGTAATCCAATTACTTTGCTTGTCATAAGTGTGCTTAAGACAGTAGTCCTTTCTGCCCTATTGTACTGCATTCGTTTCCTGGAAACAAAAGGTACATTTTATAAATTCATAACTTCAATTAAGAGATTGTCAAGGTTATTATTGTCATAGGAAATTGTTGTTTGAGCATAAACATGATAAATTTGCACTGCTGCAGAGTGTGGCGGATTCTCCTTCTTTGGAGGTTTTTAAACAGAGGTTGGATCGCCATCTGTTGGGAAAGCTTTGATTGTTTATTCCTGCATGGCAGGGGGTTGGACTAGATGGCCCTTGTGGTCTCTTGCAACTCTATGATTCTATTTGACTAGTGTGAGAGTATTTTTTCCTTGCTCAGAATGCCTTTACAAGCACTGCTGTGGTTGCTGTCTTTTTGAGGTTCAGACATAAAATGCAATTTGGAAGAGCCTGGTGGGGGCAGTGGAGTGCCATCTGGTAGGACAACATTTCTAGAATGGATGGATAAAGGACAAACTGTTTGACCAAGTAGAAAATAGCTGTCCCTCATTCTGAACTTGAAGTCTTTTGTGAGGGGAACCTGAAAAAAGGAGGCTAAAACTTGAAATTTCAGGCCAAACTAAGAGACCTGGCTGACGTATCCGGAAAGCATTGTTAACTTTTCTGTTAAATGCAGGGTTAGCCATGTTGATCATAAGACAAATTCCCCAAGTCCATATTCTAATAACAGCTTTATTAGGCCAATTTTAAAAAAAGCTCAGAACTCTGCCTACAAGCTCCCTGTGTCAGTGCCTTTTCATCCCCAGCACAAGGGGAACGAAGTGTGGTTCAACTCAGTGGTTCTTAACCTGTGGTCCCTCTGGGGGCCATGATGTCCTCACAGGGGTCAACAAAGACTTGAAGGCTGTTTGGCCCACATGACAGGAGCCAAGAGAAAGGCTAGCCGGCTTGGCCTGCACATTGCTGTTCAATCCGCTCCAGCCACAAACTGGCAGGAAGAAGTAGGAGAAAAGTCTTCTCTCCCTCTCCAGTGCCTCTGAGGGAAGGTTTAATGGATGGTGTAATTGTACTATTATTATTATTATTATTATAATATCATCATCATCACCATCATGTATTATTATTACTACTACTACGCTGGGCACATTTCTAGGATGGAGGACCATCGCCTCCCAAAAATAGTACTGTAGGGTGAACTTGCCACAGGTCAGCGTAAGAGGGGTGCTCCAAAAAAAGCGATACAAGGACTCCCTGAAACAACATCTCAGGCTCGGCCAAATTGATCACCAACAATGGTCCGCCCTGGCCTCACATCGGGAGGCATGGAGACGCACTATCCACAATGCTGCAGCCTTATTTGAGAACTCATGCTGAACAAGTCTTGAAGAGAAATGACAACGCAGAAAGAATCACAACCCAAAAACATCACCCAAGGAGACCTTCTGCTGTGCTTTCTGCAACTGGACTTGTTTATCTTGGATTGGCCTTTTCAGTCATCAGCGCTCTTGCAGAAAGCGCGGGATGAGTCCTTCCTGAATCTTTGTTTGTGAAGAAAAGCCAGAGAGAGAGATTACTACTACTACAGTTGTCCCTCTGTATCCATGGATTTAAGTATTCACGGCTTGAAAATATTCTTATAAAAATAATAATAATAATAATCCAAAAACCAAACCTTGATTTTGCCATCTTATATAAGGGGCACCATTTTGCTATGCCATTGCATATAATGGGACTTGAGTATTCACGGATTTTGCTATCCACGGGAGGGGGGGATCCTGGAACCAAACCCCAGCGAATATAAAGGGACAACTGGTATGTTAGGTTCCTATACGGAAAGCACGGGCACAAACAGTCCTCAGAACCAGGGCGACAGAAGTCCTCCGGGGAAAGAATAAAGGGCGGGACAACCTACAGCCGCAGCAGCTGCTTCCTTCTTCCAGCAAGTTCTACAGCAGGCGGGAGGTGTGTGTGTGTGTGTGTGTGTGTGTGTGTGGCAGCCGCCGCCGCCGCCCTGGACATGCTGGGAAATGTAGTTCCTTCGCGCGGCCGTTGCCGGGAAACCTGAAGAGTCCGTCCTGCTTCCTTCCCGAAAAGGCCGCTAAGCATGCCGGCTGTTGTAGTCTTTCCTCGCCGGTTCCCGCAAAGCCTTTTGGGAGCGGCGTTGCTCTTTTCCCTCTGAGGCAGTTAAGGGGCGGCCATTCTGTTGCGGCACTGAGAGAGAAAAAGAGGCGGCAACGATTATTCGTGCCTCTGTTACAACCGCCACCGCGCCTTAGGCCTCTGCTACCTCACTTCCTCTTCCGGGCGCGCGGCCGAGGAGGAGGCGGCGGCGGCGGGTCAGTCGGTCGGTTTGTGGGAGCCGGCGGCCTCTTTCTCCTCCCGCTGCGCCTCCTTTTTGGGCCTGAAGAAAAGAAGGAAAGAAAGAAAAGGGCGGAGGGGGGTCACTACGGGGTTTCTTCCCTCCCGCCCGCCGAGGAGGAGGAGGAGCCGCTCCCACCGTCGCCGCCACCGCCGCTCCTCCCCTCACGGCCGCCGCGATGGAGCCGGAGTCGGTGATCGAGGACAAGACCATCGAGCTGATGGTGAGTGAGGGCGAGTGAGGGGGGCCCGCCTCTTCCTTCCTTCCTTTCTTCCTTTTTTTCTCCTCAGGCCTCCGCGAAACGGCTGTGGATGTGAGTGGGTGGGTGGGTGGGGGGCGGCGGTTGGAGAAGCGGAGCCTCGGAGAGGAAGGGGCAGTCCCAGCCGCCTCCCCATGGCTCTCCCCATGGCTCTCTCCCTTCTTCATGCCTCAGACACACACGATGGCAGCGGCGGAGGGAGGGGTGGTGCTCTCCAGGCCCTTCTCTGTCTCTCTCTCTCTCGCCCCCTCCCCATTTGGGAGGAAAGGCAGCATCAACTCACATCCAAGGAGTCCCCGGCTTGTGGGGGGCAATGAGCTAATAACACACATTGGAAGCTGCTTAATGCAATGTAGATATGTAAATTGCTATTACTTAAAAACAGTCTGTAATAGCCTTTGTGGCTAAAGAGCGGGGTATAAATAAATAAATAAATAAATAACTCCCCTCTTCCCTTCCTCCTCCTCCTTTTTTTTCTTCAGGGGCCCGCATCGAAAATGGCTCCTCTTTCTCGCTGAAACCTCTCCCCCCCCCCCCGCCTGTTTTCCATCGTTTGGAAAGCGATGGGAGGCAAGGAGAAGGAGTGAGTGCCTGCCTGCCTGCTTGGCTTTTTCTGGCAGTACTTGATCCCCAGGACAAAGCCAGGCAGGTTGGGGGTGGGGGGAGGAGGCCTGGGTGGATACAAGGGCTCCTGGTGTCGGTCTCTCTCTCTTTCTCCCTCCCCTTTTATCTTCTTCACCGGCTCCTCCCCCCCCCCGCCGCCAAATTTATTTATTTATTTATCACTTGGTTATACCTCCGCTCTTCAGCCACAAAGGCTATCAGAGCGGCTTACAGACTGTTTTCAGCAATAGCAATTTACACATCTATACTGCATTAAGCAGTTTCCAATGTGTGTTAGCTAATTGCCCCCACAAGCCGGGGCAAACACAAAAGACTGAAGGTGACATCCGCCTGATCTTCTGAACTTACCTTAGGGATGCTCTAGAGTTACCTTCCCATGATAAGGTCCTAGTATCACAAAAGGGGGGTGGGCAGAGACGCTGTTGCTTGAAAGGACTTTCTTTCTTTCTTTCTTTCTTTCTTTCTTTCTTTCTTTCTCTGGACCTTTCAGGGCTATCTCCAAGCTTGGATCAGTCAATCAATCAGGGTGATTCAATCATTGCAACTTGGATAAGGCTTGAGCTCTCCCTCTGGTTTGGGTTTCCAGGGGATTGGGGGAATCAATGGCCTACTTGCCCTATATGCAGGCATGCACAGATGCACTGGTTCAAAGGCGGGTGTTTCCTCCTTGCGATGTGGTAATTTTCAGATGTCATCATCCCAGTGACCATTGTTCAAGAGAAGCCGCTTCCTTCCTTCAGACCATCTTTAATGAATGTTGCAATACCCTCACACATTCAGAAATGATTGATTGATTAAAATCTCTGTCTAAATACGGAGGTGCTGAGGTTTGGTTGGTTTTAAAAATACTTATCTGTTAATGTCATTAGTTATCCTTTAAAATGTAGTCTTTGACCACTGAATAGGTTTTGCATATGTAAACTTGTAGCAAGTCCCCCCCCCCCCAAAAAAACCTAAGGTGTAGGCAGTTGTCCTTCATGATGTGTAAGTGTGAGCTGTGATGTATAGTGTGGTTTGAAATGGTGGGGGTGTTTAACATAGCTGGTTACTGTAGAATGAGCCACTCTTTGTCCTCACAAAAAAAGTCCTGTTTCTAGTAGAGAGTGTTTGAACTGGTTCATTTCACTTTTATAATGCAAAATATGAGCCTTAGTTTTACTTACCTGTACACTGTCTGAGCATCACTGAAAGACTGGAATTAGTCTTTAAATTTTGACAGATAAACAATAGTGCAACATAGTTTTTTTGTGTTTTTTTTTCCAGGCTAATGCAACAACTCGCTTTCAGAAGAAATATTAAATGTATCTGTTCTGATCTGAATTATTTGTATACAAATCAGTGAAATGTGCCATTTAGATCAGTCCTTGTTTTCTTTGCTCATTCAGATTCTCTTGAGATTGTTTTGGCTTTCAAAATAAAACACGTGGATTCAGTAAAAGCAAGTACCTAGGTCTAGTAGCGCTTGGTGGGGAATGTGAATGACTTTACTTCCCTTTTTTCTTAATGGAGGGGAATAGCACCACATATGCACTGGAAATATCAAGTGGGGACAAGGTCTGAATCTTCTATTTTCAGTCACTCTTGTGTTGTCATATATACAAGCACCATTTTCTAATGTGAAGAATTTAAGCATAATTGGCTATTTTTGTAGCTTCCTTTTGTATGTGAATATTTGAATACCAGTTATAACTTAAGCACTTGTTTGTACTTCAGAAAGTGTGCTAAATTAGTATAGTATGTTAGATGAACTTTTCTTTAATTCACATGAATATACTGCTTTATAAGGACTGTTTCCTAAATGGCTGATCCTAAGCACTGCTTTATGCTATAAAATGACAGCAGTATAATATGCTAGCTTTGCAAGCATATCTCTCTTAATAACTATTCTTATCATCACCCAACAATACAGTAATAAGGTGGTGGTGGTACTGCTTATCCATTATTCTTGGTCACTGTGATCTCCTTTGATCTAGTGATATCATATTTCTGGGTTCATTACACTATACACTACGAGAGATGTAAAATTTCCAGATCTTTTGAAGCCAGGGGAAAAATGGGGTTTTTATTTTAATTTCATTTTGGATAAAAAAAATTGTTGGAAAAGTTGAAAATGTATTAATAGCACCCTTTGTAGATTTAAAGTTACTTTGTTATGTTAGGGATAGAAAATGCATTTCATTTGACTTGGTTTGGCATAAAAGTATCATGTTTGATATATTGCAAGTACAGTTTATTGAAAATATAATTAAATTTTAAAAAAGGAAGTTCAATTTTTTTTCTTACAATGGAGCTACATTGTCCTGAACTGTAATGAACACCTCAGCTTTAAGTAACATCTTTGGTGGTGCTAGTTTGAAGAGGTGTGTTTGTGTGTGTGGGCCTACAGGTCACCTATTGAATTATGGTGACCCCATGAATTTCATGGAGGTTTTGGCCCTCCCCTCCAAATAAAAACAGAAGAGAACACCAACATTAAGCCAGAAAATTATTTTGTCCCTTCTAGTTTTTCATAGTGTCAAGTGGGCATAACACTCAATCTCATAAAAAGAACTGAGAAAAAGAAACCAAGACCAGGATTTGTAATGCTTTATACATAGTCTTACATAAAAGTCTTGCTCTTACATAGCTTTAGAAATGCTTTTGGAGCAGTAGATGTGTGAATGCCTTGTCTTAAACATTCTAGTCATCTTTCTAAAAGAAAATATTCCATAAGCCATTTTTCGGAAAAAAAAAAAGACTCCAGGAAAACAAAATCCCCATTTTTGTCCTCTCACATATAGTCACTATCATACTAATGCAAAGGCCTTACTTCAGGAGCAAAGCACATACTTCTCACACACATGTTCAGTAACACCTTCATTTAATTATCATTAGTAGCAGGACAAGAAAGAACTTCTGCGTGATACTCTGGGTTAGCTTCTACTAATTCAGAAGTGATGAGCCCTTGGCCCTCCAGGTGTTTTGGGTGTCAGCTCCCAGAAGCCCCAGCCAACTTGACCCATGGAAGGAGACTGTGGAAGTTGTAGTCCTAACCATCAGGAGTCCAAAATGTTTTTTAGTCCTGGGTTAATTAGTTTCTGTATTCCAGACATGGAGATGGTCCCTTATCTGTCAAGTTCTGTCTTCTAGAAGGCCGTGGGAAGGAGGGATGGATTGTGTCAGATATTGATGGTTCCCCAAGCCATAGATATCAGAGGCATGGTTAGGTTGAACCAATTATCTCCTTTTTTAGTTGCCTTGAGAAAGATGTTGTTTAGGTGCTGTCTGTCCTTCAAAATTTGTGCACTAGTGCAACTTCAGAGGAGGACAAATAACAATCCCACTCTCATATGATTCTGTATGGGCACAAGACGCTCCCAAACCAGGGCATTATTAACTGTCTGAGAGGGAGTGACAGTGTGATAAGTTGGAGGCAGATTATAGGACTGTCCTTCTCTGAAAGCTTTGCTAATCTTCCCTGCATTTTGTGTCCACAGAGGCATGGCCCTTTGAGAGATAAACAAATAGATAAGATTGTAGAAATAAGCCCTCACAAATGGTATTGCAAGTTTAAAGTAAGTGAATTTAATTTCAGGCAATGTATAAGATTGTTATATGTGCCTCTTGAATCCTTTGGTTTAAGACACTTTTGTGTGTGTGCACCTTCAAGTCTCCTGTCGACTTATGGCGACCCGATGAATTTACAGGGTTTTCTTTGGGTAGGAATACCCAGAGATTGTTTTGCCAGTTCCTTCTTCTGAAATACAGCCTACAGTGCTTGGTATTCTGTTACTTTGTATTACTGTTCCCTAGAATCTTTGGAGAAACCGCTTGTGATTTCTATCAGTTGCTTCATTTTGGTAGGAAGATGACTGTCGGTGTATATTGAATATTTCAGAGCTCAAACCCAAGGCAAATATTAACACTAGGGTTGTATTGAGTACTACTTAGTGTTTGTCATGGATTCTTACTGTAATATGTAATATGACTGTGGGAGACATGACATTGTGATCAAGGCATTCTATCCACCCCATCTCAATTAATTTTTCAATTGAGCATTTGCTTCAGTAATACAATGATCAATACAAAAAAATAATTTATGGAAGCATTTGAAACATGCTGTGTTAGCATAAATCTATAAATGTTAAATGTGGTGTTCTATAATGTTGAGTGTATGAATACTTTTAAAGCATCAGACTTCACAGTACTTTGTGGAAATGTTTACTGTAAAATAAGAACAGCCAGGTATGATGAATCAGGCAGACAGTTTCAGCCAGCATACTTTTACCATTGCTAATTTTAAGCCTTGGTGTCAAGATGTTAAAAGTGGAGGTAAATGGAAGCTTTGTTTCACTATCTTCGCAATTTAGCAATTAGCTTGCAATGGAAAAGGTGAAAATATAAATTGCTTGATTTTGAACCAAGTATTAAGCATGATGAGCTATTGTTTACAAGTTTATATTTTATTTGTTTAGTATCTCTTCAGAGTTTAAGACAAAAGTTTCCCAAAGCTCTGTCATTTGATTAATGGATTGAATTTACATAAGAATATGTTTTATATTCATAGTAAAAAAATAATTATATTTTTTCCCTTGGGCATATATACTCAAGTAAATAGACACATGGAACTCTCTAACAAAAAGGAGGTAAAACACAGCAAAAGCTTGCATTTAGTTGTCATCTATTCCTAGTTACTTGAAAATAATGACCAAGCTCTTTCAAGGCTTAAAAAAAAAAAAAGAAATCAAGGGTTTGTTTCTATACAGGGTGGATTCCATGTGTCCTCCAAAACCAGCTGAACTGCGCAGTGCCCTGCTGGATCATAGCAACTCTGTATATTTCCAACTGTGTAAAGAAAAGAAGAATTGTTCACTCATCTCTCCCCAGTATTATCCTATGCCAGATCTGGTTAGCCAGATGTAGCTGCTTCCCTCTTCACCCCTTGTGCCTCTAAGGACTGGCTGGGTATTGTTCAAGGGTGGGCAACAGTGGTTTGTCTGGTGAACAGTTTTCTATTGCTGGGACTCTAGCGGGAGCTACACAGATTGCCAAGGGCTCTCCACATATCCAGCAATGGGGAATTTGATTACTGACTGAGTCTGGGTAGAATTTGTTTAGTGGGTCAGTCCTAGCATTGGCTGTGAGGGGATGCTGGACCCCATTAGATTTGGTCTGGAATGCTTCCATGCATCTCTGTACCATCTGTTGCATCAATTACTTCACCCATTTCTGGACAATAGCCTTCATGTCCAGAAATGGGTACAGTGAAATAAACCTATCACCATTTACAGCAGTGCATTCCCCTGATGATACTAGACTGTACATTTCAGTAGTCCTGGCCTGTGTAGCCAGTGGTGAGGAATGCAGAAAGTTGTAATTGCAACACCATCTGGAGGCCCCCATGATTGTCATGTCTGCTTTATAGGAGGAGGCATTTATTCCCACAGCTAACCAGGAGGCTACTTATATGTGTATGTATATGTGCCTTTAAGTCGCCTGTTGATTTATGGTGACCCCCTGAATTTCATAGGCTTTTCTTAGGCAAGGAATATTCAGAGGTGATTTTGCCAGTTCCTTTCTCTGAAATGTCAGCTACAGCGCCTGGTATTACTTGGTGGTCTCCCATCCAGGTACTAATCAGAGCTGACCCTGTTTAGGTTCCAAGATCAGAAAGGATCTGGTGGCTTTATGGTATTTAGGCCACCACCAGACTACCGGGAAGTAAAAGTGCATTGTCACCAATCCTTGAATGCAAGTTCTGGGTGCCTGGCTTCAAGGAGTGAGAGAGAAGATTTCACATGTACAAAGTTGGCTCAGCGTTTGGAGCTTGTCAGATTAATTGTGCTCTTAATTTGATTGAACCTATATTCTAAGTTGCCTTAATGATGAAGCTTAACTTTTAAAATATATAGTAAAATACACAAACTTTCAGAGCCCAGCTCACACTGATGTATGGTAGTTGCATGTAGAGATTCTCTAGGAATCTCTAGGTCCTCCAGTGTGACTCTATGGTATGCTTGGGCCAGGAGTCATTCATTTTAATAGGGCTTGCTGTTTTATCTGCGGTTTCTGATATCCATGGTAAGTCCAGGAACGTATGCCCCTGCAGATACAGGGGTTGTACCCAGAACTCAATACAGAACTGACTAGGTGGGATGATTGACTTCATTCACATGTTTTAGAAGATGTGCAAGTTTTGAGTTCATGAAGTTCATCTTAATTTCTGTATGAACTCAACAATATTTTATTTCATTCTGCCCAATTTTTTAATTCTAGGTTTTGAATTACAGTTGTCCCTCTGTATCCACGGATTTAAGTATTCACGACTTGAAAATATTCTTAAAAAATAATAATCCAAAAAGCAAACCTTCATTTTGCCATCTTAAGGAACACCATTTTGCTATGCCATTACATATAATGGGACTTGAGTACAGTATTCACAGATTTTGGTATCCACGGGGATCCTGGAACCAACCCCCAGTAAATATGAAGGGGCAACTGTACATACTGTTACATTGTATTCAGGTTTTGTTATTATCCTGCCAAGTACTAAATTTGCTCTCATGTATTTGTCATGAATTGTAACAGTTTGTGCCTTCTCTTTTTTTTCTTCATTTTTCTCCTTTATTCTCCCATTGTAGCTTTCTGTGGTAGAAGAACACAGCAGCAGTCTTAAGAGTTTGCAATACAGTTGTCCCTTCACATTCAGTGGGGTTTGGTTCCAGGACCCCGTGGACATGCAAATCCGTGAATACTCAAGTCCCATTATATGCAATGGCATAGCAAAATGGTGTCCCTTATATAAGATGGCAAAATCAAGGTTTGCTTTTTGGATTATTATTATTTTAAGAATATTTTCAAGCCGTGAATACTTAAAACTGCGAATGCCAAATCTGTGAATGTGGAGGGACAACTGTAATTTAGATTTAAGCGAATAGGAGAAATCAGCTGAACATAGTAGATTATGTTTCCATTTTAATTTCATGACTTGGAAACTGAGTCTCCATTTTGTCAGGCCAGAGGTTCAGCAGAATGTAGAGAAGGTACCATATCCTTCGTTCCTCGATGGTTTAAAAACCTTGTCCTTTGCTCTGAACATCCTGCTTTTACCATATCCTTGGTTCCTCTGTATGGTTTAAAAACCTTGACCTTTGTTCTGAACATCCTGCTTTCTGCACAACACAATAAGGGAGAATGAGGGTTTGGTGGGATATATGAAACAGTATTTTTATTTATTTGGCTGTTTGTCAGGTTGCTCTCATCACATATGTCCTGAAACAGCAGGTTGTCATACCTGAAAAACAGAGTTTGCAGAAATGTTCAAAGGTGTACTGTAACCACATGAAGAACCATAATGCAATGTCTTCATGCCTGTACCTGCTACCATTCTCTCTTTATATCTTCTGTACAACTTCTATGAGGAAAGGATTTTGCCATGTGTAATAAACATAACTGAAGATGTGAAGGGGTGCTGAATTTCAAAGATAAATAATCTATGAGACATGTTACTTCTGTACCTTGTATTTCAAGGACTAGCACCTGACAAATTAAAAAGAGAGGGGGCGGATTGGCAAACAAATAAGTTTGCAGCTAATTTGTCATTTCATGGGTTTCTTACATTCATAAACTGCCTTTAAGAATATACAACAAAATCCACAGAACAGCAATACCTTTATTGGGCCAACTGAAAAGCACCAAATACTTCATGCAAGCTTTTGAAGTTTCAGTGGCTTCTTCATCAGGCAAAGATGTTAAAATCATACAGGAGAAGTAAATGGTGATGCTAGAGTCACAGGTGTACATTTCTGTGCTGTGTGAGGCTAACTGCCCCTTTCTTGGACAGAGAACATTGAATTTTTCAAGAAGTCTCTGTGCTATTGTGTCTGAATTTTTTTTAAAAGATGCTGTATAGGTAAAACTTGCCAATTGTAGTCCAGACGAAATAGCTTTACCTTTGTTTGAGGTAGAATCCTCAGTGAGTTAAGTTCCAGTCCATTAGCTCCTTCTTAAAGTTTCCCCTGCTGCAGCAGTATTCTGTACTGTATCTTCAAATCCAGGAAACATATTCATATTCTACCCTTAAATATGTTTCCTACCTTTTACAATGTTGCATTAAAAAGCTGACTGCTGCTGGCTAAGGATTGAGCGTTGTGTTTAATCCCATGAGGGGCTTCTTTGGGGGTGGTTGAGTATAAATGTAATTGATGTTACTCATTACATGTTCTTCTAAGAGGACAGACCTCTTTCATTGCTGCCTTTTGCATTAGTAGACACAACAAATCGTTATTTGGAAATTCAGAAGCAGATGGGAAACCAACCAATTTTGTAAAGTATAAATCAGTCAATGGGTTTATTTTGTTGGATTATATCTGTTAAGATTTAAATTAATCTGGAATCAGAAATTTGTATGTGTTTGTGTGAATGCCACTTTCTTGTGATGATAAAAATCAACCATGTCCAAGATGACAAGTTTTAGTTATGCAGCATATTATTCTATTCAGTGATTTATTTTGTTGCTGCCACTAGGAACTTAGGTGTGCTTTCTCTTAGAAGCAACTTAGGTTGGGGTAATGTGTGTTAGTATGTGATAATAAATGAGGATTAATTTGATTGGGGGTGTTCTAGAAGCTATGGAATGGATAAGCCAGTTCGATATGAAAAACTTGACGTATATGAGAGAAATTTAGGGAGAGAAGTGATTTATTACTTTGATCATAGCTTTGACAGTAGTAGCTGTACATACCATAGAATCCGAGAAGTCAAAAAGGCCATGTCATCCCTTTCCCTTTAATAGTTATGAATGGATCCCTTCATTCAGGTGTTCTTTTTGTACTAGGCATTGGTGATCTTGAATTTTATAATTATTATAGTTTTTTCAGAGTGTTTTCACTATTATTTAAACCAGTTGTATTGTAAGCTGTTGAGATAATTTATGATATGAGGTGGAGTATAAATATTTTTTTAATAAATAAATATTTTTTCATGCTATAACATTTTATAAATAAAAATCTATCCTACAGAAAGTACCTTCACGGTAAGTACCGAATGTAACATTTTATTTCTATCCCGCCCCTCTGCAACACAATCGGGGCGGCTTACAATATAAAAACTCCATAGTCCCAGTACCCTAGCCCACCCCCCCTTAAAATAATATTAAACTATAAAAGATTAAAAACATACAGTAAATTAAAAATATATAAATTAGAAGAAGATTAAAACATACAATAGTTTTGTTTTTTTTTTAAAATCTGATTACAGCTCAGGGAGGACAGCCGAGTCTTGGGCCGGGATAGTTATTCAGGAAAGGCCTGCCGGAAAAGATCCGTCTTGACAGCTTTTTAAAAGCTGTCTAAGGTGTTAATAAGACGGATCTCGTCCAGCAGGCCATTCCATAATCTGGGAGCAGCAGCGGAGAAGGCCCTCTGGGAGGTCACCGACAGCCTTGTTTTCATAGGCTGTAACAGATTCCTCCCAGAGGACCGAAGTGCGCGGGGAGGGTTGTACGGAAGGAGGCGGTCCCGGAGATAAGTTGGACCCAAACCATGCAGGGCTTTAAAGGTTATAACCAACACCTTGTACTGTGCCCGGAAACGAATAGGCAGCCAGTGGAGAGCTTTTAGCACAGGTGTTATATGCTCTCTTCTGGAAACACCAGAAATCAACCTGGCTGCCATGTTCTGAACTAGTTGAAGTTTCCGAGTTAAGCACAAGGGTAGCCCCATGTAGAGCGCATTACAGAAATCCAGACGGGAGGTTACCAGTGCATGTACCACAGTTTCGAGGTCCCTAGTTTCCAGGAAAGGGCGCAGCTGGCGTATCAGCCGAAGTTGATAACAGGCACTCCTGACCGTCGCATTTACCTGATTAGACATCTGGAGCATCGGGTCCAGGAGCACCCCCAGACTGTGAACACAGTCTTTGGAGGAGAGTGTAGTTCCATCCAGGACTGGAAGTTGTATTCCCAGACCTGGTTTCGGGCCTGTAACTGTTACTACCTCCGTTTTGTCTGGATTCAGTCTCAATTTGTTTTTCCTCATCCAGTCCATTACTGCTTTAAGACAATCATTGAGAGGAGAGATTTTCCATTTCAAACATGCTGCAGCATACCAAAGTTGAATCTGATCCAGTATTCTATATCCTGATGTTTTCAGCTCACTCCCCAAAAGTACAGGGGATGAAGCCAGTACGCCTCTTCTGCTCACCCCCATTCTTTAGTATTCAGAGGTATATTGACTTTGTATTGGAAGTCCCACTTTGATGTATTGAAAGATTTTAGCATGGTAGTCATCCTCTGTAATTTGGATAGTCTCCTTTGCTGTGTTATCTTAGTTAATTCGATAAGTATTTTATTTATTTTTTAACAGTGAAAAAAATCTTCAAAAATAAACAGGTTTTATCAGTATCATTAAGCAACATGGCTGTGTGTCACACTGCAAGTTATAGATGTTGTATTAGCCTGCACCACAGGACGAACACCACCATCCCCACATTGCCGTCGGCAAATCAGTGCTCAAGTCCGTTCAGCAGTTCACCTACCTGGGAAGCATCATCTCCTCAGATGCCAAGATTGACAAAGAGATCGATCACAGATTAGCAAAGGCATATAGTGCATTTGGAAGACTTCACAAAAGAGTCTGGAGCAATAAACACCTGAGGCAAAGCACAAAAATCAGTGTGTATAGAGCCATCGTACTGTCTATCCTCCTTTATGGATCTGAAACATGGGTTACCTATCGCCACTACCTACGACTCCTCGAGCGCTTTCATCAGCGCTGTTTACGCACAATCCTAAATATACACTGGACTGACTATGTGACGAATGTTGCTGTCCTTGAACAAGCAGGGATCACCAGCATTGAGGCCATGATATTGAGAACACAGCTGCGCTGGGCAGGGCACGTTTCTAGGATGGAGGACCATCGCCTCCCAAAAATACTACTCTACGGTGAACTCGCCACGGGTCAGCGTAAGAGGGGCGCTCCAAAAAAGCGATACAAAGACTCCCTGAAACAACATCTCAGGCTTGGCCAAATTGATCACCAACAGTGGTCCGCCCTGGCCTCACATCGGGAGGCATGGAGACGCAATATCCACAATGCTGCAGCCTTATTTGAGAACTCACGACGAACAAGTCTTGAAGAGAAACGACAACGCAGAAAGAATCACAACCCAAAAACATCACCCAAGGAGACCTTCTGCTGCGCTTTTTGCAACCGGACTTGTTTATCTCGGATTGGCCTTTTTAGTCATCAGCGCGCTTGCAGAAGGCGCGGGATGAGTCCTTCCTGAATCTTCGTTTGCGAAGAAAAGCCAGAGAGATTAATGTGCATCATTGCAGCCTGCTTGACTTTGGAATTTCCTTCCTGCGAATGGCTAGTATCAATATGGTGCACAGGTGGCTTCAATATGATACCAGCTAAATCTAAAATTAAAGATATAATTCATTTCTCTTTCCAGATGACTATCCACAGTCATCTGGCTATCCCTTATATCTCTTATGCACATAGCCCTTTAAGCCTTCTTAGGCTAGTATCCAAAGATTTCAGTGCCTTCATTTCTCCCTTTAAAAATTTCAGTAATATAAGGATTGTTTATATTATTAGCAGTCGTGTCATAAAGTATTTGCAAGTAGTAAAAATAATAATGTACAAACAAACCTCTGAATTTTTTTGAACATAACATTGAACCCACACTGTGTGAATTACCTCATGTGTCCCCACCCATGTTTCAATTTAACTACATTTGACTGTTGAGAAGAAAACCTGTCAGATATTTATATATCAAATAAAATTGATATGCCATGGTTTCCTTTTATTTTAAATGTAGTTTATAAGTCAGCCATGTTGACTTACAGCCTGTGCTAAAGCAATGAAAGCACAGTGGGGAATTTTCCAATTTAAAACTTTCCAGAAAAATGGCACCTTTCATAATAATCTGGGCCAGCAAGATGGCACATTCTTCCCTTTAAGTTTTCAGATACATGGTGTCACTGAGGAATACATACAATAGGGGCTCACAAATTATGATTGACTTGGTAATTATTAGTATACAGTACTCTTTTACTAGAAGACTGAATTTCAGTCTTACCTAAGCAGTGCAATAGTGTTATATGCCGTTATCAAACCAGATATTGTCTGATATGAATTGGATGATCTTATATAACAGCTTTTATGTAAGTTAATGAAAACATGAAATGTCATCTTTACTTTTAACCTGTGATTTGTTCTGTGGCTTTTGACAGTTCTTTTCCCTTTTAATTTTTAAACACTTCCTGCGACCACACTCTTTCCTCTTCCCCACAAATATTGTGTAAGCTCAAATGTCAAGCAACATTTTTTCCCAGTGGGGAGGGCTCCAGAGCATCCCTCTGCTTTGGGTTGTCCCTCCCCATTGCTCCTAGTAGTCAGGAAACAAACTTTTGGGACTGCCCCCGGTGAGGTCATCCAGGAGGGACGACCCCCGGCTGGCCAGTCTGTTTCCTGCCTACACTCCTGGTAGGACGTGGATCCTTGTTGCTCCTGGCACCCTCCCTCCACGTGGCAGCCGCCATCTTAATTTAAATCCCCCCACCAAAAAAAAAAAAAAAATCTTTTCAAACCTGAACTTGGGGAAGACCGGTGGCTTGCCCTGTGGAGAGAGGGAGAAGGGGGCAGGAATGAACCAGACGGAGATGGATGCCATCATCGCAGTGGTGATCGCTAGTGAGCGATCAACCCGGCAGGGCAGCACCAACAGGAGCGCCCAGGAAGAGCCGGGCTCGAGCAGCAACGCGGGGAAGACCGCGGGAACCAGCAGCGGTGCGGCAGCAGCTAAGGGCAGCGGCGGCAAGAAGAGGCGGGCCGAGGAGGGGAAGACCTCTGCTCCGGCCGCCGCGCGCTGCGCCCTGCTCCCTCCCTCCCCGCCTGGAGGGGCACAGGGACGAGCGGGAAGAGGAGGCCATCATGCGGCCCCTCCAGGAGGAGGAGGCGCTTCCCGAGCCCCAGAGCGGGGAGGAGGACGCAGCACGGGTTCCCCTGGGCCAGCCGGACACCGCAGGAGTCGAGGAGCCGATCCCCCAGCCGCAGGTGGTGGCCGCAGTGAGTCTGTCCTGGGCCCCGGTTGCAGGGACGATGGGGAGGGAAGTTCCCCTAGCGGTACCCGAATGGATTAAAGCCTCCCTGGATAGGGAGGCAGCAAACTGGTTGGCAGCCGGCTTTTTCCAGACCGGCTGGCCGGGATTCCCTGCACCGCGTTTTGGGGGCGAGTCCCAGGGGGAGTGGGACCCCTTACTCTCCCCACCTATGGGGACAGGGCCCCAGCGAGGGGTTCTCCAGGCCCAGGCACCGCAGCGAGGTAGAAAGGGGGGCGGCCTTAACAAGGGCAAGGGAAGGCGCCCTCCGGCCAGTGCAGCGGCTTCAGCGGGGACGACTTCAGCGAAGCCAGCAGCTAGGCAGCGTCCAGGTCCTAGCGACCGCGCGCTGGCTCACCCAGCCGCAACCAGCCTCTTAGAGACCCCTCAGACGAGGAGGACCTGGGGGCCTTGGATCAGGAGGAGGAGATGGGGCAGCAGCCCCCTAGTAAGCGCCAGAGGGGGCTCCAGGAACACCAGCCCCATGAGGAGGAGGAAGAAACGATCTCTGTTTATTCCTCAGAGGGGGAGGAGATCAAACCCCTAGGCAACTCAGACAGGGAGGAGGGGGAGTTATCAGAGGAAGAATCTGGCGACACACCAGAGGTACCTCGCTCCTCTGCCAAGCTGTTCTCCATGGACGACTTCGCAGTCTTACTTAAAAAGGTGGTGAGAACCCTGGGGCTGGAACTACCCAAGGCCCAGCAGTCACAGCCAGACCCGGACCTCCCAGAAATATCAGGCGAATTCTTCCCTGACTCACAAACTGAGACCCTTGAAATGCCGGTCCCCGCCACCCTAATGCGTACGATACGCGACGAGTGGGCATCCCCAGCCATGATCAAGGGACAGCCTAGCCATGCCAAGAAGTTATACGCCCTGCCTAAGAAGGTCATGGGCAAGCTGCAGGTACCCCTCATCGACGCACCGGTTTTGGAGTTGGTATCCTCTGCGATCTTTTGCCGCAGTGGAGAGGAGACGCTTAAGATCCCCGAGGACAGGCAGATGGATACCGCACTGAAAAGGGCCCACGAGGCACTCTCTCTGGCTATCCGTGCCTCTTCCACTGCCACCATGATGGCTAGGGCAGTGAGGCAATGGGCGAAGGACGCCCTGGCAGACACTCCCAAGTCCCAAACCAGAATACACCAGGACCTTAACAAGCTGGAGAAAGCATCGGCCTTCTTGGCAGACAGTACCTTAGATTCAGTCCAGTTCTGCGCAAGGGCTCAAGCCGCAACAGTGGCAGCAAGGAGACAAGTACGGTTGAAATCATGGAACGCTGACTTCAAGTCCAAGCAGAACTTGGTATCATCCCCTTTCCTGGATGAGAAGCTGTTCGGGGAATCCCTCGAACTGGTTTTGGTTGAGGACAAGGACAAGAAAAAGAAGACCCTGGCGTCATCTAAGAGACGGGAAGACAAGAGGCCCTCCAGACATTACAGGCCTTTTCGTCCCTCAGGGGGACAGCAGACTTCAGTGACGGGATCCTCCACGAGCAGGCCCAGAGACGTCAAGCCATCAAGAACCCGATGGGGAGACAACCGTTACTAGAAGCGCAATCAACGGACCGACGCACCCAAGTCGAGCCAGAACCAGGCTACCAAGGGCAGCAACAGAAGTCATCAATGACGCCAGCCCCCCAGTGGGGGGGGCATCTGCAGGCCTTCATGGAGGCGTGGGAAGGCTCTACCTCGGACAGGTGGGTCCTCCAGTCAATCCGGGAGGGCTACCGGATAGAGTTTTCCTAGCAACCCCCGCGTTGGTTTACCCCCACCCCCCGACAGCGGGATGCGCGCAAACAGTGCCTCATGGAGGAAGCAATTCGACACTTACTTCAGGCGGGAGCAATAGAGGAAGTGCCCGACTCAGAACGCAGCAGGGGCTGCTACTCCATCCTCTTCCTGGTTCCAAAGAAGAACGGAACCTGGAGGGCGGTCCTGAACCTGAAGGGGATCAACAAATTTGTCCGCCAGAGGAAGTTCAGAATGGAGACACTGAAGCACATATTGGAGACAATAAGACCTGGAGACGTCCTGTCCTCGCTGGACCTGCAGGACGCGTACCTCCACATTCCCATCCACCCAGAACATTGCCGCTTCCTATGTTTCTGCTACAACAAGAGACACTTCCAGTACAAGGCCCTGCCTTTTGGCCTTTCGTCGGCACCCAGGGTGTTCACCAAGATCATGGTAGCATTGGTGGCGCGCTGGAGGCGCTTAGGGCTGCATCTCTATCCTTATCTAGACGACTTATTGATTTGATCTTCCTCCCATCAGAAGGCAGTCCAGGAGGTAAGCTTGATCCTGGAGTCTCTGCAGGCACATGGCTTCCAAGTCAACTTCGAGAAGAGTCAGCTAACCCCATCTCAGCGGATACAGCATCTGGGGGCACTGATTGATGTGGCCGCAGGGCAGGTGCACCTGCCCCGGGAGAGGATCCAGGCCATACAGCTGGCAATCCGGAAGGCGAAGTCCGAGCCCAGGGTGGACATCATGGACCTTGCCCGCCTCCAGGGGCTCATGATTGCAGCAATCAAATGCCTGCCGTGGGCGAGGTTTCACTCCAGGGCACTGCAGTGGTTTCTGCTTCCCTTCCAGAATGAGATCACTCTCAAGAGGCACCAGCGGGTGTGGGTGACGCAGGAAGTGTTGACATCCCTGGAGTGGTGGGACTCTCCTGCGATACAGACCGGGCGCCTGCTGTGGAGGTCGGACACCGTCCAGATCACGACAGACGCCAGCCTGAGAGGGTGGGGAGCACACTGCGGACCGCACCTTGCCCAAGGCAAATGGGCAAGGGAGGAGGCGGCACACAGCATCAATTGGTTGGAACTCAGAGCGGTACATCTGGCACTGTTGGCCTTTACGGACCTGATCAGGGGCAAGCCAGTACTGGTGCGGACAGACAACATCACAACGAAGGCGCACATAAACCGACAGGGGGGCACCAGGTCACGTGCCCTCATGAGGGAAACGACGCACCTATTGACTTGGGTGGAGGAGAACCTGATCTCGTTAGAGGCGGAAAACCTGCAGGGAGTCCTCAACTCCAAGGCGGACTGGCTCAGCCAATCGGATATAGACCAGAGCGAGTGGAGCCTGCATCAGGAAGTATTCGAGAGCATCATCCAAACCATGGGACGCCCGGAGGTCGACCTCTTTGCCTCCCCGGCGAACGCAAAGCTACCTCGCTTCTTCTCCAGATACCTCATGGAAGGAGCGGAGGCGATGGATGCCCTGACGAGCCCATGGCCACGGGGTCTACTGTATGCATTCCCTCCACTACAGCTCTTACCAAGACTCCTGAACAGAATCCGGTCAGAAGGGGCGGAGGTCTTGTTGGTGGCACCAGAGTGGCCCCGCCTGCCCTGGTTCCCGGACATCCTAGAGATGGCAATAGAATCATGCCCCTTGCCAACACGGCAGGATCTTCTGACACAGGGGCAGGTCCAGCACCCGGACCCCAGTTGGCTTCAGCTCCACGTGTGGAGATTGAAAGGCAGATGCTAGCAGCGAGTGGTTACTCCCAGACAGTAGTCGATACCATCCTGGCGGCCAGAAGGGAGTCTACCCAGCACGTTTACAAATACACCTTTAGGGTGTTTCGCCGTTGGTGCAACAGGAAGAAAAGAGACTTCAGACAGGTTTCGGTTCCGGCCCTGCTTGTATTCCTGCAGGATGGCGTGGAGGCCGGATTGAGACCAAATACCATCAAGAGACAGATAGCAGCAGTCACATCCTTCCTCCAGAGAAAGCGGCACAGGTGGCCCAACATCCTCGTGTACGCCGCTTTGTCAACGGATTGTCGAGCAAGGCACCACCTACTGTACACAGATTCCCCACGTGGGACCTGCATATGGTCCTGAATGCATTGACTGCCCATCCGTTTGAGCCTCTGAGGGAAGTTCCCCTGAAGTTCCTGACGTGGAAGGTACTGTTTTTGGTAGCAATTACGTCTGCACACAGGGTATCGGAGCTGGCAGTGGTCTCCATTAGACGAGACCTGTGCATCTTCAGACTGGACTCAGTAGTGTTGCGCCTTAGGCCGGACTTCAGACCAAAGGTCAACTCGGTGTTCCACAGAGCGAAGGAGGTGATACTTCCATCCTTCTGTCCAAACCCGGCTAGGGAACTGGAGAGGATATGGCACACACTGGACATACGCAGGGCACTGCGCATCTACATCAGAAGAACCAGACCATTCAGGATATCAGAGGCTATGTTCGTATTCCCATATACCAAATACTTGGGGCGGAAGGTGTCACCATCATCCCTGGGTTGCTGGATACGTAACTGTATCGTGACGTGTTACCAGTCCGTACGCCTGGAAGTACCTGAGGGGATTCTTCCACATTCGACACGGAGCGCGGCGACCTCAGCGGCCTGGGAGAAGGACGCTCCACTAGAGGAGATATGCAGAGCGGCAACATGGAAAACAGCCTCCACCTTTGTACGACATTACAGGCTGGACAGGATACAGTCTGCCGAGGCAGCCTTTGGCAGAAGGGTCCTACAGCAGGTGGCCCAGGTCTAAGGAATATGTCATTCGCCAAGCCCACCCTGAGAGGAAGCTTCTGTAAATCCCAAAGCAGATGGATGCTCTGGAGCCCTCCCCACTGGGAAAAGGAATGTTGGTCTTACCTGTGATACGTTCTTTTCCAGTGGTGAGGCGAAGAGCATCCGGGCCCACCCAGCAGCGAATGAAGGAAGAAGAGATGGGTGGTAGGCCCCAGACAGCTGCCCACCAGGAAGCGAGCATAGGGGCCGAACAGAAAGGGGTGCTTGCAGAAGGGCAAGCGGAGATACCCCGAAGAAAAGAAAATTGGATCGTCATGAGACAGAGGTGCGGGAGGACGCACGAGGCTTTTTCAACAGACTGGCCAGCCGGGGGTCTGGGGAGGGATAACCCAAAGCAGACGGATGCTCTTTGCCTCACCACTGGAAAAGAACGTATCACAGGTAAGACCAACGTTCCTATATTGTTGCTTTTCTGGAAGATGTGGATTTGGGGACTTTTAATTTTGTTACAAAATCAAAAGAATGCCAGTTTCAGAAGAATTCTGTGGCACCTTAAAGACTAAACAACTCTTCTAGCATGACTGCATTACTCAACCCTTCAAAGTTAATGTTTTCAGTTCTGAATGTGAAGATGGCATTCCAGATACCATAGATAGACTCAATCAAGGAAGCCATGGCCCCAAGTCTGCAAGACTTGGAGGTCTCTCATTCATGGGGGTCATCATAAGTCGAAGTCAACTTGATAGCAGTTAACAACAACAAATTGTATGTAAAAATTATGGGTGACATACAGGCTCATATGAATGAATCCCTGCTCCCACAAGCCCAGCTGTCCCAGCTCAGCTCTAGTCTTACAATTTCTAGAGCAGATTTGGGAAGGGTTGCAGCAGGAAGGCAGAGTTGAATGGTCAGACTGACATCAATTTCACTCATTGAAGTTTCAGTCAACAACAATTCAGCCTTTTATTTTTAATTGGATTCCAAACTTTACAAAGAATGGCTATCATTTAAATGGCTAATCTGAAGAAGGAGAAGGTGGGAAGCTTCCTGCTTGGTTCTTTTGCACATTCTTTCTCTGGTTTCTTCTTCAATATTTAGCCCTTTGCTTCTAGGAAAAACACTTTTGGTTCCCTTGGTGCCCATATTCAGATGAAATGCTAAATCATGATTCAGTGTGGTGATAGGCAGTTTCCCCAATATCCTGCCAGATCTAAAAGGACCACATGATATCCTCATGCTGATTTAAAAAAACAAAGAAACAAAAAATCTGAAAAAGCTTACCCTGTGCCCTCAAGGAAAATGCTTTTTAGGCTATCTTATGTGGCATACTGCCTGTTTCCACCTGGTGTGTCAGAGATTGGTACCATATTTGTGCCACTTGGCTTGTTTTAGGCCCAGGAAAGCCGGATGCTTTTTCAGTAATAGTACTAGTAGTGATTATTTTGGGGTGGGAACTTAACTGTGGTTTCTTAATGAGCCAGCTTTACAAACTGAAGTTGGCTTGTTCCATGAAACCTTAAAGATTAACCACAATTCGTTTGGGTTTGGCAATAATGACAAGCTTCAGTTAATCTAAAATGGAAACTTCTGAGTGTCTCTTTTACTCAAGAAGGAACAGAGTGTAGGAAAGCCAACAGCTCACAGTGTCTTGTTTTTATAATGCATAAAGCGTGGTGCAGTATTATATCCAAATGAGCAGAATGAGTCTGAAGGCTGAAGATGTAGAAAGAGAATCACGCTCCACGGCTTCACTTGGAGATGCTGAGTTAGGGGATTCATAATTGTGCTTTATATAATTATGCCTGTTGTTAAGAAAATGGATAGAGATATATGGTTCCCTCCTTCTAAGAATAGAACACTGTTATCCAGACTTGGGGCTCCAGATGTTTTTGGATTAACTTCCTCAGTCCTTCATCACTGACCATGCTGGTTGGGCATTCAAGGGTTGATCTCTAGCAACATTGGTAGATAAGAACTTGGGCACAGTCAGTTGCTGGTGATAGATTCAAGTGAGGCAAAGAGAACTCCTTCATGCTGTGCCTAATTAGCATATGCAATTCTCTGTTACAAGTTGTGGTGAAAGGCCCAAACGTAGTGGCTGGGAAAGGAGATCAGATAAATTCTTGGAGGAAAAGATGTTTCTTAAGAGCTCTTGGACTTGGTAGCAAAATGAAATATTCAGAGGGCATCAAGAAGAGATTAGGCCTTATTGGTGGGCCTCAGAAGCCTGTGGTTGGGCAGTGTTCACACAAGCTAAGTTAGATGAGCCTTTGGTCCATTTCTGTCTCGATGGAATTTGTGGAGAGCCCACAGGTTACTTGGATGCACATTCTGTTTCCTTTGTCATTGCTACTCACTGTATCATGAGGCATTTGTGCAGTACAGGTCACCCCCATATCTGCGGGGGAATGAATTCCTGGACTTACCGCAAATACACGAAACTACATATAATAGCAAACCACCATAGTATACCATAGACTCTCACTGGAGGACCTAGAAAGACAATGTCTCTCTAGGTATCTGGTGCAACTCTGTGGTCAACCTCTGGTGGAAGTTGACCATAGAGTCATGCTGGAGTACCTCTCAGTGCCTAGAAAGACCACCTCTAGTGTGACTGTGGTCCTCCTGATGCCTTGAGAGCCCCCCCTCCCAACCATGGGTAAATGAAACTGTGGGTAAATGGGGGGGGGCATGACCTGTATAGGCTACTTCCAGAAGAGAGTTGTACGTTTTGATTCCACAGTCACTCTGAAATTAGTTATGTGTCTGTCTAGATGCATACATAGTAAGAGTATACACTGCTGGCAAAGAAAGGGAAAGTATCAGTGTTTCTTATTCTTTGGTGAGAGGAGAAAAGACGAATACTGACGAATTGGAAATGCCTGTCACTGCCCAGAGGAAAGCAGGAAGTTGCATCATGGTCTTTTGGAGATTTGAAATCCCTTTGTTCCCGCCCCCCCTCAGATCTCCACAAGGCCAGTTCAACTTCCTGCTTTCGCCCAGAGTGGATCAGGATTCGTTTCCTCCATATATCCTTTTCTCTTCATACTTCCTCCACCCCCTTCAGGCCTTTGCCTTTCCCTTCTCCCTTTAATAATAATAATAATAAATTATTTATTTATAGCCCGCCCAATCACAAGGAATCTTCTTACTTCTTTTCCACATGCTCTGTAGATCCTTTTCTATTTGAATGTTTTTTCCCTGGCCTACTGAAACTAGAAGGACTAGTGGGCAGGAAGGTAAGAAAGATAAAACATATTTCTCGACATCAGAATTATTCATGATGAATAATTAGAAATGGCCCCTCAAATGATCCAGTGTTCATCCATGTTGTCTTGTGAGCTAGTTGAACTTTTTATGTCTTTTTCTTATGACTTGGTTAATTATGAATGGATTTGTTGGTTAATTATGAGTGGAAAGCTGTGCTAGAGTGTCTGTTCAAATATTAAAGGAACTACCTTGGGGTGGAGGTGGGGGCTGGCAGTGTGGTTGTGCTTCTGTTATAAATGTTTTGTTAAGGAACTTATTGACATGTTAGAAAACACATTTGTTCAATTGTCACTATTATGTGATTGTTGTTGTATGTCTTCAAGTCATTTTTTACTTATGGTGACCCTATCATGGGGTTTTCTTGGCAAAATTACTTTGGGGGAGGGTTGACATTGCTTTCCTCTGAGGCTGAGTGTGACTTGTGCAAGGTCACCCAGTGGGTTTTCATGTCCAAGCAGGGATTCGAACCCTAATCTCCCAGGGTCCTAGTCCAACACTAAAACCACTATATCATTCTAACTCCTCTAATATATCTGTGTCTTAAATTAAATGATGGTCATTCTTTCATGCTGAGTGAGTATCTCTTAATTGAGAAACATTCTCAAACTGAAAATATTTTTATGTTATGAATTGGCAATGTGTTGGTGTATAAACAACAAAAAATCCTGTGGAACTTTTAAAGACTTGACAGATTTATTAGATCATGAGTTTTCATGGACTACAGTCAACTTTGTCAGAAACACGCAGTGCTACTGATATATACATAGTACATATGCTTGGTGTGGGGCTGTAGATAGTGGGGTCGGTTTAGGCATTCAGTTTCTCTCTGATCTCACTGTCTTCAATCGTAACAATGAACACTTGGTTATTTTGCTACAACAGGCTAATATGGCTGCTACTCTGGAAGAAGTTGGCATGTAGCATCCATTTTCATTTAACTTGGGTAGAAATTCTATGGTCTTCCAAATGTGTTTGGACTGAAGCTCCCAGCATTCCTGACGATTATGCTGTCTAGGGCTTTAGGGAATTGCAGTTCAGCAACCACACAATACACACTTATGTTTTAAATGCTGCCATTCTGTAATCATGATATGATGAAGAATTATTAAAGAGGGAAAGATCTGTGCTGCTAAACTATGTGGACTAACCAAAACAGTTGATTCACACACACACACACACACCATACAGTAAGTGACATCTCCTGATTTTCTTAAGTGTTTTTGCTTCATTCTTGGAGGTGAAAATCAGAGAGAAAAGGGGAAAGCAGATTAGCTTCCCTTACCAGCTATCCCCACTAGGTTAAAAAAAAAGCATATAGTCGTCCCTCCACATTTGTGGGTTTAACCTTCACAGATTTGATTAATCATGGATTATTTGGCACCACCTCCACTGCTACCCTATGCCATTTTTAATAAGGACATTGATTACATTGGTGTCTATCTTGAGCTGTGTTTGGTTAAATAAGGCTTAATCTGTTGACAAGTCTGGTTGCTAGGAGGAAATCAAACTGGCTGGGGCCCAGACAAGCATGCGTTTCCTCGCTTGCTCATTTGGGCAGGAGGGGTGTAAGGGGATGGGATAGGGGAAAAGGAGGAGGGTGGCAGGTGGCACATGCGTCTCCAGGGTGGATGGAGTGAGTGGGAGGGGTGGAGGAGAGAGCCTGGGTGTTTGGTATGGCAGTGGTTCCATACAAGACAAAGATATAATTTTCTCCCTTAGAAGCAGAGCTTCAGTCATTCATTACCTACTAACTAAAGTTCTTGATATCCTAGTTGCTTCTAGGATGTGAAAGTAAATACAGTAGATAAAAATAAAATAAAACAAATGGTCCTTCATGCCTTTCTTAGACCTGAACTGATGGTTGAGATGTAGCTGCTTGTTTCAGTGTATGTGGATGTTAAATTGTTGTGATCACTTGCTCAGGAGTGGTTGTCTCAGGTATGAAGAACTGCAATTTTTTCTCTTTAATTTAGTTTCTTGTCTTAGATCCACCAATCCGGTGAACCATCTGATTTAATGCCTACTGGAACCCTGCCAGATGTACAGGTTTCCTTGTCTTTCTAACAGCATTAGGAGTGCATATTTGGAATTCGTTCAAGAAAAGAAGTAGATTCACCAGGCTGAAGATGATTGGCTGCTCTCTTTTGACAGACAAGTGTGAAAAGAAAACCCCATTCGCATTCCCATTCATTCTGGATTGGTGGATCTGAAGCACAGAAACAGAGTTTCAGGTAAGAAATTCCATGTACTAAATAATAATAATAATAATAATAATAATAAAAAAATAGTGTTACATATGTGTAGTTGGGTGATTAGAAGACTTTTCTTGCAATATAAAGATTACCAAATATTAAGCCTTACATTATTATAGATATACCTAATAGCTATAGAAGTATTTAATAGATGTTTATTTTGCTGAGCCTCCCTCCTCATGGATAGTGTTTCTAAATTATCTCCTGATGAATTGGGGTGGGGACTTAGTTGTAAATTCTGAGTAATGATTAGATCTCTTCTTAAATGAAAAGTGCAAGTATCTGCAAGTCAGTCTCTGTCTTTCTCTCTCTCTCTCTCTCTCTCTCTCTTCGCATATCTTTGAACCAAGGGCTTGGTTTTACTGCAGTTTAAAACTTCCATAGGTGCAAGGAATGGTTATCCACTTTTCATAAGCCAACAGTGGAGGTTCTTAGCTTTCACAGGTGACATTTGTGAGTGTGTACATGTGCCTTCAAGTTGCCTGTTGACTTATGGGAACCCCATAGGGTTTTCTTAGTCAAGGAATACTCTGAGATGGTTTGCCAGTTCCTTAGCCAGCATAAAACAAGTTGATTTTGAAGAACAGTGAAATGGCATGTTCTGACGGAACCCAAGAGAATGATAACATCTTTGAATGCCATACATAAATAGCCAGAAGAAAAAATGCCACTATTTTTAGTGGGGCTTACTTTCTAGAAAGTAAGCGTGTTTAGGTCTGGAGTCTAAATCGGTTTTGAAAAACTATTTACAAAGTGTTTGATATGGGATGCTAGTTTATACACTTTGCTTTCTGGTAGCAAAAGTTGGTGACTGTTGACATGATTCTTTAGTCTAGCAGAGGCTAGAGAAGGGGATAAAACATGCCATTTCACTGTTCTTCAAAATCAACTTGTTGAAAACAAGGATTTTACATAACTTAACTTCTCATGGAAACTAATGACTGCTGAAAAAATGTTTAAAAGTAGAAGGCTTGTTTTTATAATAACGACAATAATGAGGCCTTGATTTATAATAAAGCAAATGTATATCTTTACAAAGGATCAGGTTCAGTGATTTTTGTTTAAAAAGAAATATTCTGACGGAACCCAAGAGAATGATAACATCTTTGAATGCCATACATAAATAGCCAGAAGAAAAAATGCCACTATTTTTAGTGGGGCTTACTTTCTAGAAAGTAAGCGTGTTTAGGTCTGGAGTCTAAATCGGTTTTGAAAAACTATTTACAAAGTGTTTGATATGGGATGCTAGTATATACACTTTGCTTTCTGGTAGCAAAAGTTGGTGACTGTTGACATGATTCTTTAGTCTAGCAGAGGCTAGAGAAGGGGATAAAATATTTCTTTTTAAACAAAAATCACTGAACCTGATCCTTTGTAAAGATATACATTTGCTTTATTATAAATCAAGGCCTCATTATTGTCGTTATTATAAAAACAAGCCTTCTACTTTTAAACATTTTTTCAGCAGTCATTAGTTTCCATGAGAAGTTAAGTTATGTAAAATCCTTGTTTTCTCTACTCCTGGCTGCTACACTATCAGTTTGAACATTACTTCACAGTCTCTTGCATTACTTGTACTCAAAGTGTTTTACAAGAAGCAGCTCTGGATCATATCCACAATAATAACAAAAAAGAGAATTTCTTTTTATTTTCAAAACATTTCCTCCACTTGCTTTCTGTACCGTACTACGTTGGTCTCCATGTGAGACTTCAGAACACTGATAACATCTAAAAGGCAAGCAGTTCTTTTTGACAAAGGGAAAAATTGAGCAAACAAGCCTTGCCAACCTGGCAGACTGTTCTGTGTGGAATTGGCTATTTGATGCTTGAATCCTGTTGGTAGTCACTGGGATTTACATGAATCAGTGGGATTTACATTTGTACTGACCTACCACTGGCAAAACCATTTCTGAGTATTCCTTGCCTAAGAAAACAGTGTGAAATTTGTGGGGTTGCCATAAAGTCAACAAGTGACTTGAAGGCACATGCACACACAAACATGATTGAATAGTTTATTTAGCAGGTTGGGACTGTCAGTGGGGTTCAGGCCTAAACATCTGATAATGGCATGTAAGAATTTTAGAAATATTTTTGCAACACCCCAATAGCAAATGTTATGTTGAAGCCACTTGGGCCTACTTTGCAGAAGAAAATGGTAAATTCTAAATGGAAATTATATATTTCAGTTAAATTTAAAATTCTTTCCAAAAAGAAAAGAGTTGCCTTGGGATTTTCATTCTTAGGAATTAAGAGTTATTTCCCTACTTGTATTATGACAAGCATGGGACTAGGGTATTTCCTAGATTGAGATAGGAACACTGAGATGACAAAAGTTTGTTTTCTAGAGTTCTTCCATTTTGATTGTTGGAGCTCAGAGCTAAACATTCTAATAACAGCTGAATATATCACTGGACAAAAAGTGCCTATTCACTGATTTTCCACTTCTGTACTGTGAATGATGAGGTTTCCTGAAAGTTCTAAAAGTTGTTGCTTCCTGGCCATGTTTTCATGAGCTCTAACTTGTCATTATGAAATTTGTCAATGCCACATCTTGTGCATGTGCCTCCTGAAAATTACTGGGCTACTTGGTAGTTGTACTCCATCTGGCTAATCAGATTACAAGAAATTTTCAGTGAATGATCACTGTTGTATAATGCAAAATTCACTATTGGCCAGTTCTTCTCTTTCTGTTGCCTTCCCCCCATGTTTTTTGTAGGTTGTTAGTTATTTGCTGCATTCCTGGGCATGTCAGGCATCAAGTGCTTTTCAGGGTGGCTGCTCAACTAGCCTCTAGAATAGAGTCTATAAATAATAAGTTCTGCACGGTGAGTTTTACACCTGCCTCTCAATCTAAACTGACATTATAATGGCAAACAGAACAGAGTCCTATGGCACTTTACAGGTGAAGAAGTTTATTATTGCATGACTGTCTATGGACTATAGCCTGCTTCATCAAGTTCATGCCACAGCAAATTTGTTACTATGTAAGGTGCCTCAGGATTCTTTGCGTTTGCTGTGAAAAACTAACATGGCTACCTTTTTGGAAATTAAAGTGTCAGAAGACCAGAACAACCAATGCCATGATTTTCTTAACCACAATGCAACTGTATACTTTAATTGTTGTAGACAGTTGCCCTGCCTAGACTTGGGGTTTGATTTGGGTCCAGTCACATCAGCAGCAATTGCAGAAGTGAGGCAAATCCCAATTTTGAGTAAGCTTTTTAATGTTCTTTTAATAATTAAGCAAGGTTTCCTTTCAAGTCTGTAGCCTTTCATAGCCTGCCCAGGTGTGTGTAAACCTAACTTCTTCCTCTGCAGTACTTGCTAGGGTTCTGGGCCTTTGAACCAATGACATCTGGAATTCCCGAAGACGCCCATCCTTGCTTTACAGGTTTAGGATCAAGGAATGGGTCTATGCTGTGTAAAACTTTGAATTTGACTTGTGGCGGGATCTAGTATTGCATGAAGACTCTCTGCCTGGAGTCTTCTTCCCTCAGGTATTTTAGGCATTGCCGAACCCTACAGAGCAGATGTGGGCACAGCCTATAGAGAAGAAAATAATAGCAAAAAACTGTTTCTCCTCTAACCAACTGCAAGATTATTTGTTTTCTGAAGTTTTGCTCACTTCTGGAGCCTTCCTGGTAATTTTACACACTTTCTGTTACCGTATATTCCAGCGTATAAGAGGACTTTTTAACCCTTAAAAATCTCCTCAAAAGTCGGGGGTCGGCTAATAAGGCAGATATATGGCTGGCTGGCGGGGACGGGGAATCTTCCTAGCCATCTCTCGTCCTTCCTAGCCATCTCTCGTCCATCAGAGATCGCACTTGGGAAGGACGAGAGGTGGCTAAGAAGCTGCCTAGCCAGGTCCCGTAGTGACTCAGGAAAGACGGAGGCTGGCTAGGAAGCTTCCTAGCCAGCTCTTATCGTTCCCAATTCGCAAGGAACCCATCGTGAGTTGGGAAAGGGAAGAGGTTTGGCTGGCAAGGGTCTCCCCTGCCTCAAGATCGGCTGGATTGAGAGGTTTTTGCCCTGAATCCAGCTGATCTTGGGCTTGCTTTCCTATCACCCCACTCGCTTTGAACCCCCAGCAGCCAGTTCAAAGCGAATGGGTGAGAAATCCAAGCCTCAAGATCAGCTGGATTGAGAGGTTTTTGCCCTGATCCAGCTGATCTTGGGTTTGCTTTCCTATCACTCCACTCGCTTTGAATCCCCAGCAGCCAGTTCAAAGCGAATGGACTGGAGAAGAATGGGAGCTGTCTAGGAAGCTCCCCCCCCCCCCGCAGCCAGCCACCCCTCCGAGGTGGCTAGGAAGCTTCCTAGCCAGCTCCCCGGTGGTGGGGGTCATCTTATACAGCAAGTATATCCCAAACTCTATATATTTACTTGAAAACTGGGGGGTCGTCTTATACGCCCAGTCATCTTATACGCTGGAATAGTAGTTGGGTTTCATTTTTTGTGTGTACATCTTCAAGCAGTAGGGGAAACAACATTATTTATATTTTTTATAAATATAAGGATCAGTATATGCAGATGACAGCACATCTCACGGTCATTTTAGACTTTGCAAACATTAGCATAGAACTACTCTTGTGGATTGGACTTGTGTTTTTTAAAAATATATTTTAACACAGACATACTGATTCCACTTTCATAAAAAGGAGCACAGTATGTGCAACTGATCTCTTTGCCTCTTTCGAGGGCTAGCACTAGATGATTTCATAATATACCAAGGTGTGTTCCTGTTTGGAATATTGCCACACATTATGAACTCATTCATTTGCCTTAGCCAGCTCTCTCTCTCTCTCTCTCTCTCTCTCTCTCGCTCTCGCTCTCGCTCTCGCTCTCGCTCTCGCTCTCGCTCTTTTTCATTCTTGCTCTCTTTCTTGCTCTTCTCCTTCCCATTTGCAGTGAGGGGTGATAATAGCCTATCTCCTAAAATTGTTGTCATGATTATCACAACATAATGTGTAATGTACTTTATCAGTGGTTCTTAACTTGGAGTCCATCGATCCCCAGGGGTTCGCAGTGTCCTCACAGGGGGTCTGTGAAGTCTTGAAAATAGCTTTGCCCACCTCCTTCTTACAGTAGAGTGGCCATTGACAGGAACCAAGGCGCTGGCTGACTTGGCCTGCACATTGCCATTCAATCCACTCGAGTCACAAATTTTCAGGAAGAAGCAGGAGAAAATTCTTCCTTCCCCCTTCAGTGCCACTGAGGGAAAGTTTAATGAATGGTGTAATTGTATCATCATCATCAGGTATTATTATTATTATTATTGTTATTGTTATTATTACAGTTTTAAATCTTGAGTTAAGACTTGGAGGACCACGGCAACAAAACATAGTTGAAGGGTATCCTGGTAAAGAAAAGGTCAAGAACCACTCTACCATATTATAAATAAGTTGCCCCTCCACATTCACGACTTCCACATTCTCAGTTTCAATTATTCGCGGAAAGCCCTGCCCCCCCACCCTCTCTCCATCCCGCTGCCTTGGTTAGGCAGTGGGGAAAGCCGCTGGAGCGCCCGCTCTCCAGCCCAGTCCCTTTGCAAGGCAGCAAGGGGCTTCTCACGAAGCCCGTCACTGCCTTGGGAAGGCGGGGGGAAGCTGCTGGCGCGCCTGCTCTCCAGCCCAGTCCCTTTCCAAGGCAGGGAGAAGCCGCTGGCGTGCTCGCTCTCCAGCCCAGTCCCTTCCCAAGGCAGTGAGGGGCTTCTCATGAAGCTCGTTGCTGCCTTGGGAAGGCAGGGGAGAAGCCGCTGGCACACCTGCTCTCCAGCCCAGTCCCTTCCCAAGGCAGTGAGGGGCTTCTCACGAAGCCCGTCGCTGCCTTGGGAAGGTGGTGGGGGAAGGCCACTGGCGTGCCCGCTGTCCAGCCCGTTCCCTTCCCAAAGCAGCAAGGGGCTTCTCACAAAGCCCGTTGCTGCCTTGGGAAGGCGTGTGGAGGGGGGGGAGCCGCTGGCATGCCCGGTCTTCAGCCCAGTCCCTTCCCAAGGTGGTTGGGGAAACTGCTGGCGTGCCCACTCTCCAGCCCAGTCCGAACCAAGGGCAGTGAGGGGCTTCTCAGGAAGCCTTGGAAAGGGACTGGGGTGGAAAGTCGCTCATCCGCAGGCTCATTTCTTATTTGTGGTTTTTTCACATTTGCGGGGGTTGTCTGCCCTAATCCCCGCGAATGTGGAGGGGCAACTGTACTAACAGAATTGCTAAAACCAGCAATTAATACCTTGCAGTTAGTTTCTGCTTAACTGCATGGTGTAGCTGTTTGCATGCCCTGTTTAGATTTTAGACTGTGGAATAGGCCTGTTAAAATCTTTTAGTGTATACATGCCTAGTATACAGCAGTAAACAGTTTTTTTAAAAATAATTACATTTCATGGATATATCTTATTTTGCAAAGATACTCACTGTGAAGTGACTGCAATAATAAAACTTCCCTGACAATTTTACACCATACTTACTGTAAGACTGAACAACAGCAAAGAATCTATTCTCATTTCCACAAGCTAAATCATAGATGATTCCTCATTTCTCAGAGATTGTCCTGAAGTTGGTTACCATGACCCGAATTTCACTGGGTGTCCCAATTAGATCTATTGAATTAATTGTTTAATATTGAGCCAACACCTACATAAATCCCATTGATTAAATGCATCTATTTTAGTTGGGATTACCGACAGGATTCAGGCAGTGTGATCTGGGATGGGTCAAATGTCTGTTGTGCCTTTGACAGAAAACTGCTAGATCTCTTACCCTCTGCTTTGCAGTGTAATGACATCAGGAGGCACATTTGTGAAAACATACTGAGTCTGGGTTTGAGGAACCCAGCGCACCAGATGTGATGGAGGAAGACCCATTTTATTTAAGCCATGATGCAGGTGCCTGACAAGAGGAACCTGGCTATAATGTCCTTTTGGGGGGAGGCTTAAACCTGCCCATAATTTATTTCTTAGTAATTTGTCTGTCTGGGGCAATTTGTCTCCCTAATAAGCTCTGATACTAAAAGCGAGGTCAACTGGGAAAAAAGCATTTGAGGGAAGCAGGGTATGAGAGAAGCAAGAAGCAAGTGGAAAGTGACATCCACACGCCCTGTTTGCTTTTAGAATTAGACCTCTTTGTTTTATAATCTGTGGGCCCTGTATTTGGACAAATGGCTAAGCTGCCATTGTGCCTACCATTTGGCCCTTGAGAAGCTTAAAGTTTGGTTTACAGAAATGACCAGTGGCTGACAGCCACAGCCATTACGCAGTTGTGTAATGTTGTACAATCAGCCCTCCATGTCAGCGGATTCTGCATCTACGGATTCAACCGTGCACAGGTATTTTTAAAAATGCCCCAAAGCAAGTGTTGATTTTGCCATTTTATATAAGGGGCACCATTTTTCTACACCATTACATATAATGGGACTTGAGCATCCACGGATTTGGTATCCACCGGGGGTTGTGGAACCACTGTAGCAGATACCCAGGGCCCACTGTATTAGCTAAAATGCTGCACACTTGCACACTAAGTCTAGGGTCATAGTGCCTCCTTTCTCAGCATAGTCTGGCCTTACCCTGCTATGGGGCACTGGGCTGCATCAGGGAATGAGAGGTCCCTTTGATGCTGGGGCTTTTCTTAGATTCTCTTGCTGAAATGCCTTCTAGTGTACCCTTTTGCAAGTAACAAACTTTAGATGACTATTGTTTTTATTTTTTATTTATTTATATCCCGCTCTTCAGCCACAAGGCTATCAGAGTGGCTTACAAACTGTTTTTAAGCAAATCCAGTTTTAGCTATTTTTGGGTAGTTGAAGATTTACCATACTTATTTTATTGACTTGAATAAATGGTTGTTTCCATTCTTCTTGGAATAACATGTAATATCTGCCTTATGGAGAGGTTTTGTCATCTTATCTTGGATTTGCTTTGCATTATTGAGAACCTGCCATCCCAATAGTATGGTTCATTTAAAAAGGGCTTTCCTAATTATTTAAAATGCATGCAGGCCAGTTGATATGACTGAAGAGTGCACAAGCTAGGCATGGTGACCATACATATCAACTATATTTTAGAGTTGCAGGAATATTGGTTCTGATACTGCTTGCTGACATTTTAATGTCTAAAGACAAATTTTGAAAAACATTCCTTAAGACAGCTGGCTTGAATAAATTGTCTTGGAACACTGTTAGGGGGTCTGATGCCTCTCTGATATTTTGGAGTCTGGTAATTCCTTGTCACTGGCAGAGCTGACTGGGATTGATGGGGCTGTAGTCTACAGCATCTGAAGGTCACTAGGTCCACATCCTTTCGTTATGGAGACCACTTCATTGTCTATACCTGTCCCTTATCTAGAACCATGCATTATAAACTATTTGTGTCTGTAAATCTGAATGGATTCCTTGTTGGATGAATGTGGATGTAATGCCAAATTGCAGTTTAGCATTAGAAGAACAAGCTTAACTTTCTCCTGAGCTCACATACTCTGTCCTTCCTGCTACAGCAGCAAGGGAATAGATTAGAAGTCTCTGTTTTGCATTAACCACAGTTCATGTTTTGTCTGACTTTGTAAATGTGGTTAATCTTAACTGTAGTAAGTGAAAACAGGTCACTTTCATAAACTATGTTTCATGTTCTGTGTTTCCACTGACAATAGTTAAGATTAATTATAGTCTGTCTTTATTCAGATTATATGGTTATCTTTGGTTAAATGTAAAAGGAAGTTTCCAAACTTCTCGTATGCTGGAGGAGTAGGGGAGCATGTGGGTCTGAGAAGAGGTTAGGTTTGTTCTCATAATGTTAAACCATGGTTTATTGTTGCATACAAGACAGCCCAATATCTTCTTACAAATAGTAGAGGTATTTTGGCTTTCTAAGTAGAGATATACATACAGTGGTGTTGTTAGATGCAGCAAAAGTATTAAGATGGTTTTCAAGCCATGGATAGTGGAATCCATGGATGCCAAATCTGTGGATACAGAGGGCCAACTGTCTTAAATTACTGCCCTAGGGAACTCTCCTGCAATGTGCATTGATTGTGGGTTAGTTACAAAATAAAGAGGAACATGGGAAAACTGAGATGGTGCTGTGCCACATTTTTTTGCAGTTGTTTTCTACCATTTCTAAACATCCCTGTCCATGATGAAAGAAAAAAACAGCCCGACTTTGGAGAACCAACCTATATCCTTTATGACTTGAGAACAGTGTGCTTGACCACTGTAATACCTTGTGACAGTTTAGCAGATGGAAATATAGTTTAAAAATTGTTGCATTATGGGAGAAATGAAAATTTAATATATAGTTGTCCCCCAACTTTTGCATTGTGGGTGGGTAAAACCCCTGCGAAAATGGAAAAACCATGAATATCCCTAGACCTTCCAAACCATATTTAACACACACACAAAAAGTACCTGTACTTGCAGGATGGCTGGGTCTGGCCACGTGTGTTCCCTCACTCGCTGATTCACATGTGAGAGGAGGGAGAAAGGAGGCAGGATGGGGGGAATACCCATCCGATCCCCTTTCTGCCCAAGTGAGTGAATGTGTGTGCCCTCCCTTCTCTCTCTCTCCCTTTCCTTCCTGCCTGAGTGAGCGAGTGAATGTATGCACACACCCTTCCTCTTCTGTTCCTCCCATCCCCTTCTTGCCCGCATGGCTTTTCCCAGCCACCATGCCAGTTTGATTTTCTCCCAGTGACACTGGTATTATTGAAGTTTCTGTTAAAAATGGCGTAGCACAGCAGCAGAGGCGGTGGCAAATACTGTACTGTACTATACAATAATCCATGAATAAATCCGCAAATGCTTAATCCGCAAATGTGGAGGGATGACTATATTGTCTATACATAGCTAGCTTGGTAGTTCCCCTCTCACCGCTCACATGATGCTTGACTTCTGGTGTGATCTTTCCTTCCTTCTAGTTACGGGGCTGGAGGGAGGAGATACTCTGATGTGGGTTCCTGTGACACATCTTCTTACACAAATCAAATCAATGAAATTATTATGCTTCATATTTCTGTGTGCTCAGTATTTTTATTGTAGTTATTCTGTGAATTTTTGAGATCATTGTTTTTGAATTCTTGTGAGTTACTTTCAAGTTCAGGATGTAGAAATGATGGATTTGCAAATGGTCTGCTCTGTTGCACAGTCAGATCATAATAAGGTTGGTGTTGTTTAATAGCCAAAATTTTCATCTATATCTTGCATGGAGTAGGTGTAGTCACTTAGCATTACTTACAGATGCATGCACGTACTGTATACTGCATATAGCATCTGGAAATGAGATGCATTAAGGCAAGAAATTCCCATATTTCATATAGTTTCTCCCTCTTATAGGTGACACAGGGGACAGCTATTTATTGCTTGTATGGATCATAATTAACATTTAATAATGTTGTCAGGGTTTAGATAAAAATTTAAGAGACAACATATGGCCATGGTCATCCCTACCATTGAGGATGTCTAATGCCTGGACATTATATGTGAACAAAATGTGGAAGGGTCAAAGGGAATCCAGGTGTATTGCCTCCTTCTGTACCATATGGGGCCCAGTGTTTGCTGTGGAAATGTTTGCTATAGGATTTCATTCAAGGAAGGCTCCTTCTCTTTCCCATATCAGTATTCTTGTGGCTGAAACAGATCTGCAGGAGGTGAAAGAGGGCCAAGGGTCTCGATTCCAAGAACTGTGGATCACAATTACATCACAAGGCTTTGAGATGTTTCTGCCAGCAGCATGCCATATGGCATGGCAAGCCATGTTTTTGAAACTGAGAGAACTTTCCAGAGCACGATGTTATGATTATATACTAGTATATAATATATAATTTGTATGTGTGCATGCATGTATGCATACGCCTATGCAGCACTCTTCATTATTAAAATTCCAGGGCAGTGTACAGAATTTATGAGTAAATTACACTAAAAAAAATCTACAGAAGAGTCAAAAGGCCTCAGCAAGTCAGGTATTAAAATCAACAAATGCATAGCCAAATAATCTTTGAAAATTATATTTTAACAAATACTGGAGCACTGTGAAGGTTGCTGCCTGTTGCACCTTGTGTGCTAAGGAATGTTTTAAAGGAGGGAAGGGATAACACTTCAGGGCAGCTAATGTAGGCCACATCTGTGATCCTCAGCAGGTTTTAAAATCCCAGCTAGTGTCTCTCTCCTCCAGGGTTCCTGTCAGATGCAGAGGAAGGAATGATTGTGGTGGTGGACTAGCCAAGCTGTGCTATGAGTTGCAACCCTTTGCTTTTCCTTTCAGAGTTATAGACACTTTCTTATTAAATTAGGAAGGAGTGTGAGTATATATTTGTCGCCCATAAAAGGGGTAGCAGGGCCTGCTACTGCCTAAGTCCTTGTGGGCATCCCCCTTGAGAGATAATTTGATATGCATGTTTGGTAGGATTTTAGTCACACCTGCAGGTGCTCTGACTTTTAGACCAAAGTTTCAGTTGTGCTTTCCTTGTCCTACAGTTTTATTCTCCATTTTATCCAATGCAGCTTGATAAACATAATGGGGTACAAGTGGGGACAGACCACTCATTCAAATTATTTAACTTGAACAGCTGATGCCTGAAACTTTTTAAGGGAAGTAATTTCCCCCTCCACCATGAAATAATGCAAACTGTCCATGTAAAATATCTGTAAGGATGAGGTTCAAAATGTTGTCACAGACATGATCCATGGATTTTGTCACGTTTTGAAGATTTTTTCCCTCCCCCACTGCTATTCCCTTTTTCTTTTGTGTCCTATCTTATTTGGATTGTAGCACTGCGATCCAGAGGCAAAATGGTATAAGAGATTTTATTCAGAGGTTGCATGCTAACAGAGAGACATTAGGAGAGAACAATAGAGGCTGCATCTCAGACAAAGGGCATCAGGGAATCAAACCTGAGGGCAGGGAACTGTCAAATTAACAATTTGTAAGACACTCTGAGAGCCTTTGTGGCTGAAGAACAGGATATAACTACTCTAAATAAATTTAGAAACATTAGGCAGAAGAGCAGGAAATTGCCTTTACATTATCAATCAAACTGTACTACAGTATTTTCACTGGAGCTCTGTGTATAGAAAATCTTGGTAGTGTACACACATGAAATTTGATCTACTTGTTCAGAATTTCTACACTATGCTCTCCTATGTGTTTTGCTCATTCTTTTAAACAAGTTCTTGCCTCAAATAACAGTTTAACCAACATAATCTGTGTATATCATCAACCCACAGCTGTCTGCTATTTGAGAGTTTTGATTGAGAGGTTGCAATGAAATGTGTTTCCTCAGAGTTTTAATAATATTTTGAGGCACTCTGGGTTTATTAGATGTTGGCGTCATTTTCTTTCCTTCTCTCCCAGAAGAGGTTATGAGCAGCCTTCAGTCATTGGTCAGGGAGAAGTGAGTGCTATAGCCAGGTGATCCTGCATTAATTTGAATGAAATCTTCCCTTATCCAGAGAGAACCTTTTTATCCTTCATGCAATTAACAGCTAAGCAGGTTCTTATTTAGTTTCACTTTTATGGAGCTGACCTTGCCACCTTGATTTTTGGATAAGCAAGTCCCTAATGTGGGATGAAAATGTCAAAAAAAATGTTCAGTGGGAGACATTCTTAGGTGGCAACATGCTTGAAGACATGGTCCACTCTTCTTTTTCATGTTTACAGTTTGGGAGTTGTGGTTCAACCCCCCCCCCAAAACTGTTCCATATTCCAAGGAGGCCAGTCAGTCGCTTGGGAGAACAGCTGCTTAGATATAGAATATCTCAGTTTCAGTCAGGTGGAGTCTAGGTATAAAGGCAAAGGATCCCACTGTTGATGTGCCAGAAATTAATCTAAAAATAATTCAGATTAATTGTTTAATGTATAACTATCTTCTGATGAAACCTACACCCTTGAATATCCAGGTTATATTAAGCAATAATGTACTTACTAAAAGATGATGGGTAGATAAAATATTCCTCACTAGCGATTGAAATAATTAAAGTTGAATTCTTCAGAGAACTGATTTAAAAGAGTTTAATTTCAATCAAATTACCCCTGGTTTTGGAATTGAGATAGTCAACAGCTCTGGGTAGATGAGCCAATTAGTTTAAGGCAGCTTCTGGGGCAGCACTGACATTCAGTGAGCCTGTTGAGCTCAAAGACTAAGTAGAACTTCAGTGAATACAGAGTTTGACATGACTGCTTACAAGTGGACTAGCTACATTACAGCCAAGTCAACCAGTCTTTAGTTTACAAATCGGTCTTCAAAGATGTGGAAGGGAATAGAGTTGGCCTTTGGTATCTGCTGGGTTTTGGTTCCAGGACTCCCCTTCCCCGTGGATACCAAGATCCATGGATGCTCAAGTCCCATTATATGCAATGGCATAGTAAAATGGTGACCTTTATATAAAATGGCAAAATCAAAGTTTCCCTTTTGGATTTTTTTTTGGGGGGGGATGGGTAGGGGAATATTTTCAAGCTATGGATGGTGAAATCGGTGGACATGGAGGGTTGACTATAGCTTAAAGTACAAGAAGGTATAGAATTGTCTAGGTTTTTAAAAGATAAGGTTTGGCTCTTCATTTGATCATTGGAAAGCAGAGCTTTCCAATAAAGCCACCTCTTTTTATTACTTGGTTGTTTTGCAGAAAAGACTAAACCAGGGTGGTTGTTCTCCACCGATCATGCAGGTATTCATGTACATCTTTTGCCACTTCAAGCAGGTTCAGTTTATTGAAGAAATGAATTCCCTCACAAAACAAATTTTTCTAACCACACTTCATATCATTGTTTAGACAGGCCACATATTCCTTAATTGTGGCACAAAACTGTGGTGTTTAATGTTTGCTCATAATCTGGGCCTGCCTCCTTCAAAAAAACAAAGTGTTTTTTATTCATTCAGTTCAGTTTAAATTTAGTCAAAGGCAAGTTAGCTCAGAAGCAAGCAGACTTCAGCCTTGTGGGCTTTACTTTTATCTTCTCAAGATCTACCTACCAGAGCCTGATATAAAAAGTGTACAGTTAGAATGAAAGAACTGAGTCCAGCAGCTTGTTTTGCATATCAAAATGATTTGAGCTGGTTCTGCCATGCTTTCTTCATTTTATAAGTAAAATTTAGGGAAGGAATGGGGAGCCATTTTGTTTCTGCGGTTGTCTAACAATTTGGAGTCAGAAATCCTTGCTTATCTATTGCAATTCACCCAGATATCTACCAGTACATGCACACCAAACTTTTGTCCGTTGCTGAGTTAGCTTGTTTTTCCTTCCACAGTAAAAGGTATACACTGTACATTGCTTAGAGTCAGCCTTTTTTTTTTTTTTGGTTGAGAGTCATTCTTTGCAAAAACATCACACTAAAGCACCACTTCCCAATATGCTACAAAATGGGGGAATCTATACCAATAGGAATTTAAATAAATAAATTCATATGAACTAGTTGGCTCCCATATTTTGGTCTGTGATGACATTTTTGCCCAGGTCAGGTTGACTAGTAATGGTGGTAAGAATGGCTTGGCGTCCTTTTTGCCTTCTCTTGGAAGCATTGGTTTAACGTTCCTTACTACGGTTGTTTTCTGGGTTGTGAAGCCGTGTTCTGGAAGAATTTCTTTCTGACATTTTGCCTGCATCTGTGGCTGGCATCCTCAGAGAATGGTTGGGTAGGAGCATATGGGGGGTTTATATACTGTGAGTCCCTGTTGGGAAGTATATGTAAATTTGTGTAATTGAATGGTTAGTTTCTGGGTATAGAAATGCAAGGCTGGTTAGTGTCTGTTTGGCTAATGGTTGGTTGATGGGCCATTATCTGCTGGAACTCCCCCTGTCTCTGGGTGGAATTCTTTTGTAAGTGTTGAGTTTTGATTCAACAAGATGCAGGCGAAATGTCAGAAAGAAACTCTTCCAGAACACGGCCTCACAACCTGGGAAAAATCCAAGGAAAATCTATGGATGCTGGCCGTGAAAGCTTTCGACTTCACATTCCTTACTGCCTTTATCTCGTGGCCCACTGGGATCTGGATTAATTCATACAAGTCTAATAATAGAATTATAGCCTTGGAGGTATCCCTAAAGGTTATCCAGTCCAGCTCCATACCAATGCAGGGCATCCGCAACTAAAGCTGGCCAATAATCTGACCATCTGATCTCTGTTTAAGGGGAGGGAGTGGCAGACAGAATGGTCCTATCTATTTTGAATAGCCTTTGACCCCTTCCAAAGTTCATTTTAAAAAAGAAGGAATTAGGGGGGTGGGCGAATTTCACTAATCTAGCATTCTTCCAGGAATTAAATTTCTCTGCTTCCTTTACATTAGCCTCTCCCAACCTGCTAATTCCCATCATGACCATGCTGGGTGGAGATGTAAGAGTTGTAGTCCTGGAGGGCATTAGGCTGGGGAAGTTACTTTTTTTTTTAACTAGGAAGAAATTTCTTGACTTTTTGTTTGAGGACTAGCCGGAATTGTGCAGGAACTTTAAAACTAGGCTTTGTTCCTGAAACTGCTTCCCTCTTGTCAGTTTGGGGCCTAGATGTTCGAGGTGTTGTATAAGGTATTTTTTAGTTTAATTAAATATATGATACCTAGATATTCAAAGAACAGTGGTAGCAGCCAAAGGGCTAGATGGCAATGCAATTTATTAGTGTGGTCTTACATTGAAATCCAAGTGGAGATGACTCAGTACTTTATAAGTTACTGTCTATTTGTATATTGAAGTGCTAGCATTCCTATACAAATTATTTTCTATGCTGCAGTAAATGTGTTTGTCTTACTATCAGTATGAATTCTGTTCATGGGGTATGCTCCTGTAGGAAGAGCAGGGTGATTTTCACCAGCTACCCCTTCTCCCAACTGGCCATTATGGCTTCCCAAACCTGTTCTAGAGAGTCACCACTTTCCCAGTGGAGCATGTCAGTCATTTCACAGCTCACACACACATACAAAAGCTGATTTATACTGAGTTATGTCGTTGGTTCAGATCACACACTCCTGTCCACTTTGGCAGTGGATTAGACTGAGACCTTTTCTAGCTTTCCTATGTGAAATAGTTTTTACCCGGAGATACAAGAAGAACATGGGATCTTCTACATAGAAAGGACGTACTGTACTAGTGAATTATGCATGCTTGAATTACACCTCTTAATGAATCCTGTCACTGCTGGTCTCCATAATCCCATTTTGGGAGAAGACAGGATATAAATCCAATAAATAAATAAAATAAACATTGTTGGAAAAGAAGCCAGAGTGATCAAGTACCTAACATATTTTAGCCTTGTCTGTCAATACAGCTGTAGGGAATCAGGGCAGTTCTGGCATCTTCGTCATCTCCCTCTAGACTTGGTTTATCCCATAAATTTTAACAGCAGCAGAGACTTAAATTCAACAGCTACCATATATTGGATCCTTTGCCTTTGTTTCAGCACAAAAACACATAAATTTATGGAACTCTCGAGGTGCTATGTGTAGAGACAGACTTTCCAGTGTAGATGCTAGGCTTTTCTTTGTCCAACACCCCCCCCCCAGCCTGCCTTTTACATTTAAAACTTCTTCCTCTTTTCAGAGGATTCTTTTGGGGTGGATGTTGCTGAACAGGAAATAATGAGGGGAAAAACCATTTTGAGATAAGGCATCTGATGCTTGTTTGCTTAGGATCACAACTTTTCCATCTTTGGCCACAAACTCAGAATCCTGCTTGGCTAGTTATTTGCACTCAGTGCTACTTTTGATTTGTGTCATTCAGGCTGTAACTCCCCTCCCCAATTTACAGCACAACAAAACCTTTTTGAAGCTCACTCCTCTGAGTTTCAGTATCAGCTTATGTTGTAGCGGTCCACTGTCAGTGAAGCAAACATACCTCTTCCAGGGTGTGTGTGTCACCCTTTGAGCCAAATGTAAAATATATTATGGCTTTAATGTTCATGTATTTCTTTATTGTAGAGATGTAGTAACAGTTGAGTATAGGTTAGTTGAAGATGTTTAGATCAGAGCTTGGGCAAACTCTGCTCAAATTTACTTGCTATTCCTCACTGAATACATTTTGTCTTGAGTGTAATTAGTAGCCCCATACTACATTTTAAAATTTTAGTATTATGGTTTCAGACTCACAGAATTGCATCCAGTGCTGGCCATCCACTAACAGAACAGAAACTGTGGGCAGAATGAATTACTCTTCCTTCCTATGGCTTTCCCCAGTCTGCTTCAGAGAGCTGGGATACCCTCAAGCAGATGGGGGGGGCATGTTGTGGGCTACAGGAGGGAGGAGATTAAAGGGAGGTCCCACTTCTACTTGTGCGAGATTGGATTTAACTATTGAACATGGGTTTACCTGTTTTAAAGTGGCAAGGAGTGGTATAGATTTGAGCAAAATGACATGGTAGGACTTCTTATTGGCCAGCCAATCTGTTGTTAAAATATTTTGTCCATTTTACAATTCATAGGGAATCTATGTAACATCAGTTGCTAATTTTTTCAGGGCCTATTAGCGCTTATCATCAGTTGTTGAAAATTTCTTTAGAGAAGGGCAAGAACACATCCTCAAACAAACAGAACATTCTTGACACCTGCACGGTTACTTAAAAAGTACAATTTGAAAATCACTTTCCTGCCCATAAAATTAGATGATATAAGTGGCAGGCAAATCATAAACACCTGGAACATACCTGATGAAATATATGAGACTTGAATATATAATTAGAAAACATTTGCAAAGAAACTAGCTGTTTTCATGCTGATACCACAGCAAGTTATTTTCCGTATAGCTTTTAAAATAGCACTGAGGAACTTGGCAATAAAACATGGAACCAAGTCTGCAGCATCCAGATTTGCTTTTAACTTTTTGGATGGTTTATTGGGGCACAATAGTCTGTCTTCAAAAAGTAAATGACATTCAAGAAGGCACTCTGTGGGTCCCTTCCTATGTCACAGTTCCCATTTATTTTTTCTTTTGAACTCAAAAATGTAGAAGTGGTAAGACTAGTGAAGAATTACTAGATAATTTGGAGCACAAACCACAGAGAACCAGTACTCAGCAATTGCTGTTTCATTGGTGTTTGCATTGGATTGGATGCAGACTAAGGTAGTTATACTTGATCCCATTTAAATTGATGAGACAAAACTAGTCACCAAAAACTGAAGGTTCATTTAACTCAATGGGATGTAACTGTAACTGCAACATTATCTTCATCCAATCAAAAGTATGGGTCAGAATGTATAGGTTATATATGCAGTTGTTAGTGTTTTGTGGATTAAGCTCCTGATTGATGACTTAGCTAAGCAGTTAAGAATGAGATGTGATGATATTGGTTGCTTACCACTGGTTAACTACATTTCCACTAACATACTAATACGTGACCTGCGTTTAGTAACTTGTGGCCTCTAACTGCTTCTTCTCTTCCTTCCTTTTTGTCATCCTGCAGTGTTCTGTGCCAAGGTCTTTGTGGCTAGGCTGCTCCAACCTGGTAGAGAGCATGTGCGCACTGAGATGCCTGCAGAGCATGCCCAGTGTCAGATGTCTCCAGGTGCCTTTCTTCTTTCTTGTTGTAAATGTGTTATGCATATGCTGTGGTCACTGTTAAAATCTCTCTGGATTCAATTTAAATTGTTTAGTCTCATGAATGTTTTCTGTATGATCTTCCATGAGTACATGTGGGAGTCCTCCTTAAGAGGACTCTATGATACCATTCTAATTTGAAAGTGGCAAGCATTTTGCTCATCCATTTATTTATTTATTTATTTAAAATTCAAGTTGTCATGTAAATGAGGGTTGCATGTTGCTTGCTTTTTGAGTTTATGCACTGATGCTATTAGAAAATTGATGGTTGAGTTGGGGGTAGGGGTATCAAAATTCTTAACAATAAATAAGCAAATAAATAAGGAAATTATAAATAAGTTTTTTTATTCTCAGCAAACTGACTGCTCAGTGTCCACCCCACATACTTACCAGACTGTTACTGTAGTGTTTAGTGAAAAGAGAAAAATGACATTTTCTTGCCAGTGTTAAATTGTGGCAGCAGTATTCACATAAATTCCTGTTGACTGGCCTCATTTAGATGGACAAATCTGTTTCTATTTAAGAAAATTCAAAATATTTACAAATAACGAGATAATTAGCTCAAATTTTTCTAACAATTGTCACTTTAACTTTGTATGATCAGCATATGGCATCAACTTATAGTTCTTAATTTCTGGTGGAATTATTTGACAAAATAATTGAACCAGGTGTGGCAAGTTCTGTATTCTTGGTATAAATACTTTGCAGTACAATTGTAGTTTGGAAGGTATCTACTGATAGACTGTAATACTTCTACATCATATTACTAACGTTTTCTGTGATATTTCATTGGTAAACCTTGGCAGGTTTAAATATGTAGCTATTTAATATGTGTTATCTCAAGTTTGTTTCTGACTGAATTCAAAATATGGAATTAGTTTTACAAATGAAACGAATGGCAGCTTAAAGCATATTCTAAATAAGCAAAATGTTTTTTTAGGACATTGGGACATTTTAAAGTATCTCTAGTGCCAAGATAAACTTTTGTGTAGTTCTCACACACTTATAGGAATGTTACCACATTGATTGGGTTTTTCCGTAGTGTGAGAAAGACCAACCACTCGTTTTAAGCCATGTACAATGTGAATGGTGAACCTGACCATGGGTAAGTGGCTGGAACTTGTGCTCCTAAATAGGGATTTGATACAGTTCTGCAGTTCACCCCTCACCTCCAGGATAGTAGTTTCTTTTTAGATGTTTTGTATTGACTCTAATCCACAAATCCTCAGAAACATAAAATCAGTGTCATTTTCAGAAAATTGTGGAATGTAGTTTGTATAATTCTTTGTGCTGACAGCAAGTTGTATGCAGTGCTTGGTCTGACAAGGTCATTGATGACTTTGTATGAGTAGGATGGTAACCACATATTATTCTCCCCTGTGTCATTCAGTGTAGTGAATTAAAAGATCTAATTAGTTACTAACTGAGATATGGTTGTAGTGTCATGAAATAAGGAGTAAGAGTGATAATGGTCATTCTCTTTCTCATTAAATTATTTACATATAGATAGTAGACATCTCCTTTTACTGAAAATAAGAACAGCCAACAAAGGCTGTTTTTTCTTTTTTCTGTGCTGTTATGGACATCACCACTATGACTTTGTGGAATCATTTCTTGGGGTTCATGCTTGAAAGACTGCATGTTATTTGCCCTCCCTGCATGTTGACAGAAATAAAACTTAAAAAGCATGATATCTGGCTTCTGACACTCCATTACAATCATTCATATTCTTTGCAAATACAATGTGTTTCCTTATTATAGGGTTTCTGCTTCAAATAAATCTCTTTTTTTGCAGTAAGCTTTATAAAAATGTTAAAACAAGTAGTCACGGTACCAAATTCTGATGCTTTACTTGCTACAGTGTATGTCAGTGAAGTTGATGAAATTATGTGTTGCTGAAAGGTCCATCTTCCCTACACTGTTACCTTGATACTATATTTATGTTGAGTGTAGAGAGACACATGGGATAAATATAATACCCCAATGTTTCTTGAAAACACATGGTAATTTCATAGTCTATCCACACTAAAGCTAATTAATTTCTTGTGTTAACTTTGGTACTTCAGTGCTAAATGTCTATATAAATGTTTTAATAAATGTAGATCCAAGTGCTTTTGCAGATAAAGTAAAATTTGATGCTGTGTTTTTTCAGTTAATATGTTCTTAAAGTGCTTTTAATTCAGTTATGTTTTAATATCATAACCTTTGTATTTAATTGTACCTTTTTAAAAATCTTGTGAACTGTTTTGAGCCCCACCTTTGGGAGAAAGGCAGGATATAAATCAAATGAATAAATGGTATATTGTTCTGTTACACAGAATGTTATTAGATATCCGGAGGAAGAATGTACCATGTTTCTAATAATTACAAAACAAGTGGCAAACTTAAGGATGACTTTTAGGGTTGCTTCCCTTATGAAGTAACTGCTTTTCATTCATCCCCAGTGGCCAAATTTTGATTTGTTCTCATGTATGGGGGGTTTCTCATGTGCATGGTTTTCTCTAACTAAGTTTTGAGGCTTAATGAATGTTAACAGTGACTATTATTGGAATACAAGGTAGTTGGGAAAGGTAGCTTGTATTAGAACACAAATGGTTGTTTCATATGACTTTTGCTATTTGAATAAATCCAGTATGTTTTTTACATGAAAATTCATACGTCTGTCCTTGAAATGTGTGCAGACAGGTGAATTGGTGGGATTTTTAAGTTTGCAAAACTATGAAGCATTTCATGGCTGACTGTATAAAACTTATACTATAAAATGTGAGATTTCAGAAAGGAGAAATGTGATATTAGACTCATGAAAAACAGCCTTCTGTTTTCAGACTTCTCTGTCAAGGATTTTCTCCTTATTCTAATTAGCTTTGCATTTAAGCTGTAGCTTTGATCAGCATTTTTACCTTTTTATTGCAGGAATGATTTTTGTATATAAAACTTGTGCACAAATGTAATTTTATTGGTAATCTTATGACAGACAGGCATGGAAAGTATAATTTCATTGAGAGAACTCTATACAGTCAGTGCTTCTACAACAGGCAGCCTCATCCCAGCACTCTCTAGATAGGCTGGACAGCAGTTGCCATCATCCTAATGGATATTTATTTATTTATTTATACCCCACTCTTCAGCCACAAGGCTATCAGAGCGGCTTACAAATTGTTTTAAGCAATAGCAATTTACACATCTACACTGCATTAAGCAGTTTCCAGTGTGTATTAGCTAATTGCCCCCACAAGCTAGGTACTCATTTTACCGACCTACGAAAGGATGGAAGGCTGAGTTGAACCTTGGAGCCCTCTGGAATCGAACTTGCAACGTGGTGGCTTGCAGTGCTGGCATTTAACCACTGTGCCACCAGGGCTCCAGGATGATGGGAAATATAGTAAATCATACCTTGAAATTGGGGATGGCTCTCTAGTGCCATTCTTTGGTGTAGCATGGAAGTATTTTGAGCCTGTGTGTATGTATGCAAACATGGTCTACTAAGTGTCTGAGGTTGTGAAATGGTCAACTTTTTGAAATGACACCAGAAGATTCAAGCACTCCCCCCCCCCGCCAGGAGGGTCTTTCCAAATTGTATGACTAGACAAAGGAATGCCAGATAAGATCCAGTGCTGAGAAGAAATAAGATTTCTATTTATCATTATCATTATTAAACACATTTCTTAGATGCCTTTCAAGGCTGCAATTTTTCCATGGTTCTTTACAGCATAAAACATACAGGTCGGTATCATTATAAAAAATCCTGAAGTTATGGATCATTCTAAAACAAATTTAGTAATGAAAGTTTCTATTATATGTAGTTTAAAACAAGCTAAAGACATTTCGGATAATTATTTCTAGTCCTCTCCATAAACATACTGAATACTTAATTGACTGTTAATAATACTGAAAGAAAGCTTGGAGCCACACTTGAAAACTCACTGAAAATGTCAGCTTTGTATTTTGTAGCAATGAAAAAGTCAAATACACTATAGCCAGCCCTACGTATCCATGGATTCAAGCATCCATAGTTTATCACAATTTTATATAAGGGACACCATTTTACTACACCATTGTATATAATGGGCAAGGGCCCACTGTATTAACAATTTATTGAAAGTACGGAACTCAAGCAATTGTAAGTTTACTTATATGCCTAAAATTAGATGACTTCATATTTAGAATATTAGATGCAATTAATATTGCTGGAATCTCAAGAAGTGTAACATAGGTAGGAGGAAGCTATTTTAAAAAGTAGGTAAAATGCACCTTCTGTAAGGAAAGATAGGACGAATCCTTTAGTGTTGGTAAAGACTGGGACCACCCAGAGGAAAGCAGGAAGTTGCATCATGGTATTGGAGATTCAAAATTCCCTTTGTTCTCCTCCATCCCATCTCCACGAGGCCCTTTCGCTCAGAGAGATAAAACTTAAGTAACTGAGGTTTTGCCTTTGAGATCATGCTAAATGCTTATATAATTGGTGTGGTAGAAGTGAAGGGTGGGAACTTTTACTGCAGACACTCAGGGTCACTAACAATAATTACTAATTGACAGCAGATTAAACAATAAAATAAAGTGCTTCATGGTCTGGATGCTGTAGTAGATGCTGGCATGAAAAAGATTGCATGAAAATATGGTAGGTAAGAACTTAGTGAAAAATTAATCAGGAGACAAACATCTCCACTACTTTGTGCTCTCCTTGCCCATTTTTCTTGCATTTCTTTGTTGCCAACTACCTGGTGTGAGGACAGGCAGTCCTAATAGCACTGTGCTATATTTCTGTGACAAAGCATAAATGAAGTTCCTCTTGTGTTACTTTTCCCCATCATCTTAGTTTAATGTTGAAAGAAAAGGAGGTGAACTCTGCTGGTATAATGGTTAGCCCCGCTATGTGTACATCTTTAAAAATAAGTGCAGCATTCATTAAACTGCCAACTCTGGCTTTCATGGACTGGGAAAACTGCAAATATATTTGGCACAGAGGTTTAGCTGCATTCATTTCATAAGCTTCTGCCCATGTGGCCTGGCTGCAGTGGCACTTTTCCCTGAACTGACAGTCAGCAGATGGCCAGAGCTTAATCTCTGTTTTCTGCAGAACTTAATCTCTGCTTTCTGCTGAGAACCTGAGTTGAAAAAGACATTTGTCAGAGGCTCTAGAAAGTGGCTTCTGTTTTGGAGTATATAGTCATGGTGGAACTGACATGTGTTTATTTATGGCAATTTTATATTGCATGCATTCACGTGATGACAGTAAGGAATACAGTATCACCCCTGTATCCACTGATTCATTATCCACTGATTCAATTATCCACATGATACAAAACAGCACACCTGACATAGTCTTTCTAGAAAATGTGTTCTCTCTAGCCATTTTCTAGGTCATCTGAGGCAATTCTATGGTATTTTAAACCAGAAGTCCCATTATTTTCAATGGCATTGGCGGTTTTCGGTATCCATGCCCCCCCCCCCCCAAACAAGTCCCCAACAGATACCTGGGTCCTACTGTACTTAGGTAGCTAATAGTAGAGACTGCCTCTGGTTTGTGATGTGCAGTGGTGTATGGTGTTTGTGGTGTTGCTGCTGTTGCTATTGCTATGATATACCATACGTGTGTCTGTCTCTGTATCTATACTACCCTGACTTTCCTTCAGTGAACTCAAAGCATGAATCTCCTCTTTCCCATTTGATGCTCACAGCAAACCTGTGAGATGGGTTAGGCTGAGGGAGACAGTGACTGGCTCAAGGTCACCCGGTGAATTTCATGGCTCAATCAGCACTAGAACCTGGAACTCCCAAGTCCCCATCTAAAACTCTTAATGACAATGTGACAAGGACAATTTGTAGGGGACATGGGTACCCAAATAATTTTTCTTTGCAGTTGCTGACTGTAGTAGTCAAAAAGTATTAGCATCCATGCTCAGTAGATTATCTCCTGGGATTTTATATGAAAATATTTATGTATTTAAAAATCTATACCCACAAATGTGGGTTTCAGGGTGGCAGACGAAGACAAACTAAAATTAAACCATAATTAAATGCAGTAAAATTAAGCCATAAAATTGGGAGAGATAAGGCAAATTAAAGTTAAAATTCTTCCCCCTTGGGTAAATAATAGGTTGAGTATCTTTTATCTGGAATTCAGAAATCAGAAACACTCCAAAATCCAAATTTTGTCCACATGGGTGACTGAGGTAGTGACATCTTTGCTTTCTGATGGTTCAATGTACACAGAGTTTGTTTCATACACAACATTATTAAAAAATATTGTGTGTAAAATTACCTCCAGGCTATGTGTATAAGGTGTATATGAAACAAAAATGAATATTGCGTTTAGACTTGGGTCCCATCTCCAAGATATCTGATTATGTATATGCAGGTATTCAAAAATCCAAAATATGGAACATATCTGCTCCCAAGCATTTTGGACATGGGATACTCAACCTGTAAAAATGTTAAGAGTGGAGTTGACCCCAGTCAGATCTCTCTCAGGAGGACTCTGCTGAGTCAGGAGGCTGCTGCAGTAAGGGACTTCTCTTTCCTGCCTTCGTAATGCTCCTGTTAGGGCCTCATCCATTGAGTTTAAAGCATGGGCAGGTTGATATGAGAGGAGGCATTCCTCAAGGTATTTGGGTCCTAAGCTGTTATAAATCTAATTTAAAGCCCTAAGCATCCTCTAATCCTGTCTCCAGTTCTGTCACTGATCCTGTCATCAGCCCATTAATCCAGAAGCAGACAACTCTGACAAGTCAGGGGACCAACATTCTTCCCCTGGGATCTTTTTGGGGGCACATGGGCTTCCAAAAGGGCAACCCTCCCCCAAATACTGGAAGTGGTCAGAGGTATCCTTCTGCTTTTGAATAATTGGTATTTTATGTTATATGAAACAGTGCAGGGGTGCCCTGTGACCTATTTAAAAGGTGAATCACCACTGTTGGAGCCTTCCAGCTTTTTTCTGGAGGCTTTCTGAAAAGGAAGTTCACCCTCTTCCCCCCCCCAACCCCAGGAAAAGGGTGTCCAGGGGAGTGGGGTGGGGTTCTGGAGCTGTAGAAATTAATGTCTGCACTCAATATTTTACTAGTTTCATATTATCTCTCAACCTCTGAACCCTTAAATGAAGGGCAGCTTTGAAAAGAAGTAGTTCCCACACATATCTAGTCTGTTTTTATCATATTGTTCATGGTGGGGGTTTGATGCTATTTCAAATAAGGAGCTCTGTGTGTATGTATGTGTGTGCGTTGCAATGAATTAGAGGTGTTCTCTTAGAAGTACGTGTCATTCAGTAACACCATTTTGTCATATGGATTTACATGCTCTGTCGTACAATTTTACATATTTTAAATTTATGTAGAAGTGTGGTTGGAAAGTTTCATTAGTTCTGATTTCATTTAGTTGTTGAACTTGATTACCTAATACAGTTGTCAGACTTTGGGTGAATCATCATCAGTTTCATTGCTGTCAGGACAGCTACTCCTCCCCCACACTTTTTCTGCCGTCCGTGGAAGTACTCTGCAGTGGAGGCATATTCAGGGGTAGCCTTGTTGGCCATGTAGCAAAATATAATAAAATTAAAAATCCACAACGCAACAATACCTTTATTGGGCCAATTCTAAAGCATAAAATACATCATGCAAGCTTTTGAAGCTTTACCAGCTACTTCTTTGCTCGATGAAGAAGCCAGTGAAGCTTTGAAAGCTTGCATGATGTATTTTATGCTTTGGAACTGGCCCAGTAAAGGTTTGTGGATTTTGGATTCTGCAGTGGAGATGAATTCTTTGTCTCCTTTAAAAGTACATGTGTACAGACCAGACTGACAGTACAGTAATACAAGGGTTGTGCTGAAAGTAATGTCTGTCAGGTCATAACTCCTTTATTAATAATATGAGATATATGGAACTACACACATGACTAAAGTAACTCTTTGTCTACAACATGGCACTATTCAAAGTTGTTTCCACCCATGTGAATGCATTTCTGCAACCTTTGAACCCATCTTGAACCAATCTTCAAATCCTCTTTGAAAAAACTCCTTTGGGCACTCCCTGGTTCATTATCTGATAGTGTTTCACCTACATCATCGAAGCCTCATCCCTGAAGGCTTTCCTTCATCTGATCGAACAAATAAAAGTCTTAAGTGTGCCAGAATGGGCTTGTAAGGCGGATGTGGCACGAATGATAATCCCATTTGTGTAAGAACTTGTGATATTGCCAAAGAAGTGTGGGGTTGTGCATTATCATGGTGTAACTGGATTGCATTCAGCTGTCTCTGCCATCTTTTCTTATGGATGGCTTCTTGAAGTTTCCAGAGCGATGCAATGTAGTGGTCACTGTTCATTGTTGTCCTATGCTCAAATAAATCAAGCAAAATCACCCCCTTGTCATGCCTGAAGATGTTCACCACAATCTTCTATACTGAGTGCTGGCTTTTGAATTTCTTTGGTCTAGGGGAGGTGGAGTGCCGCCACTCCATGGGCTGATTCTTGGTCTCTCGGTCATGCAGGTATGTCTAGGTCTCATCACCAGTGCAAATATTCCCTAAAAAGGTGTCCTCATGTGCTTCAAAATGCTGCCAACAGTTCCAAACACATTTGAAGTTTTCTCTCTTTCAAATCAGCTGTTAATTGGCACGCACTTACCTGTATCCAAGATTGTGGATAATCTGCTCAACAGCGCTGTGAACACAGCCAAGTTCTTCAACAGTCTCTCAGACAGTCAGTCATACACTGGTCTGTGTGAATCATGTTGTTTGCCCTTTTTTTGATTTCTATCAGTGACTTCTGTCGATGGCCTTCCATTACATGGTTTGTCTTCAACATTGGTTTCTCCTTCTTTAAAGTTTTTCACCCATCTTCACATATTACTCTCATCAATTATCACCTCACCATACACATTTCTGAGCCTTTTGTGGATATCAGCAGCAGTAAATTCTTCTTTGGTCAAGATCTTGATGACTGCTCTTTGTTTCTGCTTCATATCAGTGGTTATGCAGCACTTAGAAATGCAAAAATTATGTCAGTCATGCAGTAAGAATTACTCTATTGGGTGGTGTAGTAGCATCACATTTGGATTAATAGTTTCAGAGAAAAAGGCATTCCTTTCAGTACTACCCTTGTACTTTCTAAAGCGTAGTAGGTAACAATGAGAAGATATTGAAGAAACTGAGAAGACATAGAGCTTCCCCCAACCGAGGCTTGGAAATGATATATTAAAAATTATTTTTTCACCCCTAAATTGTTTTTAAAAGTTGCAACAAAATTGTAAGTCATGATTTTACTCATTAAACGATGATGCTAGCAGGTTGAACCATGATTCATATTTACATTATTTTTGTTGGGGGTAATTTGTTGGTGGCAGTGGCTATGTATCGTCATTTTTCATAATTCACAACTGATTTTTATTTTTTTTAAAGTAATATGTTAATAATGCGTCATTAACCATGAATGCAATTAATTTTTTTAAAATTTTTCACAAGAATGGTCAGTGTTAACAAACTAATCTTCAAATTAATGCAGATGTGTTGGCGTTAACATTACAGTTTCCAAGCTCTGCCCCCTAGCTGTGTCAGCTTCATTCAGCAGAAGGATTTCAGTGGAGGAAATTGCACTGGAGTGGGTTAGAGGGATAACTATAGGCTAGCATCTGCATGTAATTCCAGGGTGGTTTGGGCCTAGATACGCAAGTGGGGAAGGATGTGTCTTTTCCTGCCCTACCTGGTTGAGGTATAATACTTAAAGTGGGAAAGATAGCTTGTAAACCTTGATAATAGAAATATGGCTTGATTTCCAACTGGTGATGGACACACTGAAATTAAATGTGATCTCAGCTATAAAGAACCTATATCTTGCCTTAAAGATTTTCAAAGAGTGGTGTGGTTTTCCTTTTCCTTTTCCTCCCAGCCTTGTCTCATTGAAGTGTATCTCTTTGCTCTTCTGTGACATTTCAGATTTAGACTGTAAACCACGAAATTGTGCTAGTCTTGTGTATTGCTTAGCCACCTTGGTGTGAAAACAAGTGCTTTAAAATAGCAAAGTGTGTCTAACAGCCAGTCATTATGGGAATTCCATCCAAAATAGAGTTGCTTTTATTGTTGGCTTTGAAATGTAAGGCTGAGTGTGGAGCTAAGAGGTGAGGAGTGAGAACCTGCTATTCTACCTTGCACTTTACTTGGTGACCCACTGACCTACATTTGCCATAGTAATAGTGCAACGAAACTAGGTCACTTTGTTTCAGTTCTCACTTCATTGTCCCATTTGGATTGTGTGAGCTCTCCTGTGTTTATGTTGGGGTTATTTTTGTTTTGTTTTTATTACATATGTAACCTCCAGAGATACTTTCTGTCCAGATGTTTGCTCTTACTGGAAAGCAGAAGACATTGTTTTGCAAATGGGAGGGTACCAGGAAATAGTCAAGCATGCTATTTAATCTTCATTCAGAATACATTGAACCTTGGTGGGTGGTGTATTAACTGGAGATAAATATGTTTGTAAAGTCCCCTCCACAACCTAGTAGTAAGGAAGAGATTCCTCTCAGGATAAAGTCATCTTTCAGGCTCCACAGTTCTTATTGTATTTTACTTAGCCAGGTTGGCAGCCTTCCCTAATTTAGTGCCCTCCAGATTTTTGGGACTTCAGTGCCCATAAGCCTCAGCCAACAGTAGTCAGGAACATTTGGAATTGTAATCTGAAACATCTCCAGTGTATCAGATCAGAGGGAGGCTGCAATAAGGGTAAAGTAGCCCTTGGAAAAGTTACTTCTTTGAAGTATAACTCCCAGAAACCCCCATCCAGTATGTCCAAAAAAGTAACATTTACAAATTCTGATAAAGATAGTGTTGGACTTAGACTGGGGAGAGGGAAATGGAATGAAATTCCCAATGGGACATGAAGACCTTTCAACCTAAAAGATAAAATGAAAAAAATATATTAATGATTCACTGAAAACACAAAGTGGGCTGTGATTCAGATATAATAAAATGTTTAGTGAGACTGTCATTGAAAAGATACCTTATTGTGTGATTAAGAGGCTTTTAGGCCTTTTTTTCTTCTACCTTTCACAAGTACAAAGATGCCTTCTATTTTAGTGATAGTTTGATAGCTTTGTTGTATACAGAAAGCTTGAGCACCCATCTCTCTCCTATCTGCCTTAGAAATCTGATGTATTAACAATAGAGCTCGCTATATGCACTTGTCCTGTGCTGTAAAGGCTTGTTGCATGTTGATATTTATGAAACATTTTAAACTGAATCTGTTCAGATGGCTGTGTCTTCTTTGGGGAGTTTTGTTGCTTTCAGGAACCAGTCAGTACAAATCCCATGAAGCCTTTTCCTTTCAATTTCTACTAAAGGAAAACTGGAAAGTCGCTAGAGTTTCTTTCACACTGCAGTTACAGTGCTATGATTATAGTGCTCATATTGTTTCACTTTAACTGCCGTGGCCCCATCCTGTGGAATCCTAGGATTTGCAGTGTAGGGAGAGGCCTTTAGAATTCTCAGCCAGAGAGATCCAGTGCTTCACCAAGCTACAAATTCTAGGATTCTATAGGATGTGGCTGTGGCAGTTAAAGTGGAATCATAGTATTAGAATTGTATAGAGTGAAAGAGGCCTGAAGCATGCACGGTAATAATAATAATACAATTTATTTATATCCCGCCCCTCTGTGAACAATCAGGGCGGCTTACAAGGATTTTCTATGTCATTCTTCCCGCAATAATCACACAGACATATTTAAGATTGGTTAGCGTTTACATCACCTGGTTTTGCAGCAAGGGATCTGTATTTGAAAAGGTCATAAAACCTTAGGGTTTTTTTTTTCCATTTAAAGAAAAATGAGGTTAATTTTTTGAAGAGATACCATGCTTGAAATCCTCACTCATTAAATCATAATACTGTTGTCCTTTTTGATTTCACTACAGTTACATTGTAAGACAGAGAATTCTTCTCTATACCTGCAAGGACTGTATTGTTGATTGGACTTCTTGCAAAATGTAATTGGATTGCCATTTTGTCATTTGGAGTTTGGCTTTGGTGACTATACAGATGATTGAGTTTGGGATGTCTGCTTCCTAAAGCCAGTCTGGTCTTGTAGTCTAGAGTAGGGTTTCTCAATGAAGGTTCCTTGGAACCTTAGAGTTTCACAAAAAGTCACTAGGGGTTCCTTGGGAAATCGTGACTGTTTTTTTTTTTAAATGTAGATATAATAATTTTTATTCAGGGGTTCCGCGAGACAGATTTCTTCCAGGGTAAAAAGATTGAGGAAGGCTGGTCTAGAGATTATTCCTCCTCTACACTCCACTCCTGACCCACTTTTTTCACCCAAAGTTTTCATTTTATTCCATGAAATTGTATAGGTTGCAAGTATTTTAATATGTAACAAGCACTTGCAGAACTTATTACTGATAAATAAACATTGCATTAATAAAGCAATCCTTGTTTAAAATTAGTTAAAATTTATTTGAAATGTGATTTATTTTAAATTAATTTCATGGTTATTGGTTTGTTAAGTATTAAAAATATGGTTAAAGAAAATCCAGTGAAATTCAGGTGATCACCATAAGTTGACAGGGAACTTGAAGGTGCACACACACATGCGCGCGCCCTGTGAATCATTCTGTATTGTAAAATGACCTTGAGAAATGCTCAGCAGAATAGAGTTCTTTCTCTTCAGTAGCAGCCAGCAATTTTGTGCATATCTGACAGGAAGTGTACCTGGCTCCAGTGCAGAGTTGTGATAAAGTTGAAAGACACATTCCCCTCTACCCCACATTGATTTGAGTCAGAACTGCCAAAAGAGATTTAGCATGGCAACTGTATTAGTAGATAGTCAAGGGTGATTGCTGTGAAGTTTCCCAGCATTGTGTTAAAAATAAATTTATGCTCTCTCTCTCGCTCGCTCGCTCGCTCGCTCGCTCTCTCGCTCTCTCGCTCTCTCGCTCTCTCGCTCTCTCGCTCGCTCTCCCAGCCCACCTTCCTATACAACCTTTTGTTAGTAAATTATGTCTTATAGTTGACACTCCTTGAAATGTTTGCTTCAAATAGTTTGTTTTGTGGTGCTCCCCTACTGAGGGTGAAGAAGCTACTGAGGTAGGGTGGGGGGAGAGAGAGCAAGAGGGAGGAAGAACAGAAGTGGTTGTCAGGGTGGCGAGGGGGTGGGGAGAGCGAGGAGCTTGGCAATCCCACCAAGCCATTAGGTCTCGTCAAGTTCCACCCAAAGGGCTGCTGTGGTCCTTACCTCAGGACGGGGCAAAGTGTTGGCAGGCAGGAAAGTAAAACTGAAGATAGACTCGCTTCTCCTCCTCTCCCCACCATTGAATCTCTGTCTGCTGTGTATATCCCCTGCTACTTCTCCAGCATGTGCACCCTTTCTCTCTCCCTCCTCAGCCATTTAAAGCATATGTGTACACACACGTATCTTCCTTGCTCTCCAGCCACTCTCCCCAATTCTGAAGCAATGGTGGGAGCCCCTTGGGTGGGATATGACTAGACCTAATGACCAGGACTCGCACCTTGGCAACCATACTTCCCATTTCTGGTGGCTGGGGGAGTGCTTGGTGGAGATGCTCCCTACTTTTGAGGTAATGACAGCAGCCCCCTGGGCAGAATGTGATGAGACCTGACTGTGATGAGCTGGTGATGGAATGTAGCTGAGCGAATGAGAAGAGAGAATGGGGGAACCCGTCCCAGAGCAGGAAACTGTAATGGGAGGGGTTTTAGAGAGTTTGAACTCTGTGGATGTCAGTTGAGAGAGAGAGAGAGAGAGAGTTTCTGTCAGTTAAGTCTGTATGAAGTTTGGTTTGGGATTTGGTCTGTGCAGTTGGAGAATCTTGAGGCTGAATGGTTGATAGAGTAAGTGGAAATTGAGAGTGTGGGCCAAATTGCTGATGAGTCTGTTGTATAATTGGTTATAATATTAGAAGCTCAAAGATTATTATATGTGTTTCTATAGGTAGTTGTTCACCTTTGTCACCACAGAGTGAGACTAAGTCTCTCTCTCTCTCTCTCTCTCTCTCTCTCTCTCTCTCTCTCTCTCTCTCTGGCTTTTCATCACAAACGAAGATTCAGGAAGGACTCATCCCGCGCTTTCTGCAAGCGCGCTGATGACTAAAAAGGCCAATCCGAGATAGACAAGTCCGGTTGCAGAAAGCACAGCAGAAGGTCTCCTTGGGTGATGTTACTCCAGACTCTTTTGTAAAGTCTTCCAAATGCGCTATGTGCCTTTGCTAATCTGTGAGTGACCACTTAGTCAATCTTGGCATCTGAGCAGATGATGCTTCCCAGGTAGGTGAACTGCTGAATGGACTTAAGCACAGAATTGCCAACGGCAATGTGGGGATGGTGGTGTTCGTCCAGTGGTGCAGGCTGGTAAAGAACTTCCGTTTTCTTCAGGTTGACTTCCAGCCCAAACAGCTCTGAAGCTGTTGCGAAGCAGGATGTTAGGCGGCTTCCGTGTGGGCAACAAGGGCAGCATCATCAGCAAAGAGCAGCTTACGGACTAGATAGTTTAGACTCTTAATGCGAGCCCTCAGACGGTTTAAGTTAAACAAGTTACCATCCGGGTTGTGAGTCTTTCTGCATTGTCGTTTCTCTTCAAGACTTGTTCGGCGTGAGTTCTCAAAAAAAGCTGCAGCATTGTGGATAGTGTGTCTCCATGCCTCCCAATGTGAGGCCAGGGCAGACCATTTAGGTGATCAATTTGGCCGTGCCCGAGATGTTGTTTCAGGGAGTCCTTGTATCGCTTTTTTGGAGTGCCCCTCTTACGCTGACCCGTCGAGAGTTCTATTTTGGGGAGGCGATGGTCCTCCATCCTAGAAACATGCCCTGCCCAGCGCAGCTGTGTTCTCAATATCATGGCCTCAATGCTGGTGATCCCTGCTTGCTCAAGGACAGCAACATTCGTCACATAGTCAGTCCAGTGTATATTTAGGATTGTGCGTAAACAGCGCTGATGGAAGGGTTCGAGGAGTCGTAAGTGGTGGCGATAGGTGGCCCATGTTTCAGACCCATAAAGGACACTAAGACAAATCACCAAGTTATGCACAGAATTGAAGCATTGATGTTACAGCCTTAAAGTTAATAAACCAATTCTTATGTTTCATTTATAAAGTCCAGACTCATCATAATTTATTCCACTCACTGACAGATATTATGCTTACCAACGAGAGACCACACATCCACATATTCTAGCCACAAAAATTCAGGCTCCAGTCCAGAGAAGGGATAAAGGGGGAAGTCTGAAAGGAGGGTGGCAGTGGCAGAGGCAGCCAGGCTGAGTAACTGGGTAAACTCAACAGGCGTGTCCTCTACACTGAGAACTTGGGTTCACGGTTTGGCGACCGTTCTCACAGTGAAGAAGAGCAGGAAGCAGTTGTTAGGGAGGCTAGGGTTTGCACACACTGGAGAGAGAGTGAGGAAGAGAAGGAAGCAGTTGTTGGGGAAGCTGGGGGCCCATGTGTACACGGGAGAGAACCAGGAAGAGCAGAAAGGGGTTGTAGGAGGCTGGGTTGTCGGGCAGGGTGGGATTTATATGTCCCTAGGGGAAAGAACAAGGAAGAGTGGGGTGGTGGCATGGAAATGATTGGGTGGCATTGAGCTCCCTTCTTGTGCCTTTATATAAGGGACTTGAGCATCTACCTTTTTTTGGTATCCACAGAGTTCCTTCAACCAGCCCCCCCCCCCCCGCGGATATGGAGGGCCCACTGTAGTAGACAGATCTATAGTTGAGGAAGTGCCAACCTTTAGATAAATGCAATGGAAGATTATATCATTTGGACTCCAGAACAGTAAGTTGGAATCCACTAAGTCTCTGAACAAGTGGATTAGATCCTAGACAAATTTTGAGCAGAGGCCACCTCTACAAATGGAGCTCCCACTAGTTGGAGGTTGGTTCTGTTCCTCCCCCCATTTCAGTCTCCTCTGCCACAGTCCATACTATTCAGAAAGATTTTCTCATCCTTGAAAGGACCTAGTTGGGCTGGGCTGTCAGCCTCTCTGGACCCTTTATGCACACATTTATCTGGGCCCAACTTCGTATTTAAACAGTAGTATTCTCAAGAATCAAGGGCAGCTCAAATTTCTAGAGGAAACAATAAACTCTAGGAATTGAAGAACACTCAATAAACAAATCAAATCAGGGTATTAAGAGCTAACAATTTATTTTAACTAGAACACAGCTATTTAAATGGTGTGTCACAGTAATCATATAAAGTGGTAGTGGGAATAATTGGAAGTCCCAGCATTCCTCACTATGGTAGCTGGAAGTTGTAGTTAACATCTGAAGGGCCAGATCATTCCCACCCTGATACAAAGTAAGACATAGCCTGCAGGGAATTCTGGAGTTGGAATTACCCATTGCCGAAAATTGTAGATTTTCATTAACATTAAAGTACTGTATATGATGTATCTTATCACATGTATTAAGGTAGCTTTTTAAATAGTTACTATAAAGCCTTTTATTATTTTGTATTGCTTTCCTTTTTAAAAAAAAAAATTATAAGCCTCCTTTAAAGTTTTTTTAAAAAATAAAGGTTAGGCACTAAGGCTGGAAATAAATGAAATAAATAGAAATATTAAGCACTAAGAGTCAGACATTAATAATATTCTTTGAAAATATTTTTAGAAAGTTTCCTATATCGTCCTCTGAGGAGAAAATGTTTCTCTGGGAAGGTTTTATGTGGGAGAGATTTACCAATTTCTCTCTACTGTGTACAGTTTCTCAAAAGCCATTCTTGCAAATCCCCATACCCTCTTCCATAGTACCAATGGAAGAAGCTTCAAGAAAAGGAATATTGTGAAGTCGAAGGCTTTCACAGCCAGCATCCATAGATTTTCCTTGGTTTTTTTCCAGACTGTGAGGCCATGTTCTAGAATAGTTTCTTTCTGATGGTTTGCCTGCATCTGTGGCTGACATCTTCAGAGAATGGTTGGGTAGGAGTGTGTCTGGGGTTTATATGCTGTGAACCCCTGTAGGGGAGTATATGTAAATTTGTGTAATTGAATGGTTAGTTTCTGGGTATAGAAATGCAAGGCTTATTAGTATTTACCGCATACCATGCAGCTGTGGCCAAGTTTACATAGGGACCACCAAACGCAGTGAGCAAACACGAATCAAGGAATATGAGAGACACTGCAGACTGGGCCAGCCAGAAAAATCAGCAGTAGCAGAACATGTTATAAACCAAACCTGAACACAAAATGTTATTTAAAAACAAAGAAATTCTGTACCAGGCCAACAACTATCATGTCAGAATGCACAGAGAAGCTATTGAAATTCACAAACACCTGAACAACTTCAACAGGAAAGAGGAAACCTTAATAGTAAACAAAAACTGGCTCCCAGTTTTGAAATACAATAGAATTAAAACTCAACATTTACAAAGGAATTCCACCAAGGGACATGGGGATTCCCAGCAGATAATGGCCCATCAACCAACCATCAGCTAAACAGGCACTAACGAGCCTTGCATTTCTATACCCAGAAACTAACCATTCAATTACACAAATTTACATATACTTCCCAACAGGGACTCACAGTATATAAACCCCAGACACACTCCTACCCAACCATTCTCTGAAGATGCCAGCCACAGATGCAGGCGAACCATCAGAAAGAAACTATTCCAGAACATGGCCTCACAACCTGGAAAGAAACCAAAGAAAATCTACAAAAGGAATATTTTCCTTCCCTACCCTCCACCAAACATGGAGAGCACCTTTTGCTTGTCTAATGAGAACTGAGGATTAAACCCATAGTTCTCCTGCTGCTGGAAATAACTTCTTCTTTTTGCACATCAATCATTCATTACTAAATGTGTGCTATAGAACTACAAGAGAATTGTTTGCATGTCATTTTGCTAATAAGGTTTTGCTTATGCTAGCGCAGCTCCAGAGTTTTAAAGCCCCCTGTTTTTACTTAACAAGAATGCAGGATGTTTTCAGCCACAACAGTCATGCTTTAATATCTTAGGTTTGTTCACTGTGGTGTTGGGTTTTGGGGGGGAAGGGTTTACAAATGCCCATCAGAGAGAACCCTACTGCAATTTACATAGTCTAAACAAAGAAGAGTTGTCAATTCTATTCCCTCAGATCCTTTCAGTTTCTGTTTTGCAAATATGTAAGGGTTTATAACTAGCTCCAGAATGATTGAACATACAAATCCATGGTTCTCAACCAAAGCTAAGGAATTTAGAAGAAAAACTTATCGTTTCTATGTATTTATGTACAAGCCTTTTTTGTTTAATCAGAAAGGGTGAGCAGCTGTGCCTGTCTATGGGCAGCATAGATTTCCCTCTGTCCCCCAATCTGCCGTGGAGAGTTGGATGATGCTTCACAGCAGATTTGGGGATAGGTAGAGTGGTGAGTCCCAATTTATAAGCGGAAGTCCACTTGCTGAACGCTTCCCAGTTTTAGGTATTACTATGCCAAAACTGTGTTTCAACCTGTGTAAAAGGTTTTACTCATTGCCTTGGAGCTAATGAGGAACATTCCACTTGATTGGACCTGTGCTTGAAATGCGTTGTAAATGCTTTGTAAGTTATATCAAATTATTCTGCGAGGCTTTGAGGATGTTTGATGGGGTTTTTTTTTGTTTCTTTTTATTTTGTGGTATTTTCTGCCATATATGCCAGCAGGTCATGCTATTAACCTGCTGGTGACAAGGAGCTTTCCACATCCCCAGTACCCATTCATAAGTGTTCCCAAATGATCAGAGAATTACAGTTGCCCCTCCACATTCGCGAACTCAGCAGTCGCGGTTTGGAGGCCCCATGAAGGCCCGGGGAGGGAGGGGGGAGAGCTGGGGAGGCCTCCACGGGGCCTTCGGAGACCCTCCGGAGGCCCCGTGAAGGCCCTAGGAGGGAGCGGGGAGGCCTCCTTGGGGGCCTTCGGAGATCCTCCGGAGGCCCCATGAAGGCCCTGGGAGGGAGGGGGGAGGGACGGGGAGGCCTCCACGGAGCCTTGGGGGGGTCTCCTGAGGCCCCGTGAAGGCCTAGGAAGGGACTGGGGAGTCCGGAGAAAGCGACTATGGGGCCTCTGGAGGCCCCATGGTCGCTTTGGCGGGGGAGGGGGAGGGCAACCATTATTTGCAGATTTTTCACATTCGCGGGGGTCTGGGGAACCTAACCCCCGCGAATGTGAAGGGACAACTGTATTTACTCTATTGTAAGTGTGCTAAGAACTGTGCTAAGGGCTTCAGATAAATCTATATCTTGTTACAGATACTGTATATCTCTTTGCTTAAAACTGAGTAAGTAGATGGTACAGAAGTACTTCTTTCCCATATTGTATTAAAATTTTTATGTCTGAGAAGTTCCCCTCCCAATTAACAATCACATTCTCTTCAGGAAGAGGGCTGCTTATGAATAAACAGACACAACTGATTTTGTAATCTGTCAGAGCTATTGAAAATTCCAAAATAGATCACTTTCCTGGTACCTGACCTTTTTTTGGTCCCTAAAAGCTTAATCAATTTGTGTAATGATGGCTGCAAATAAAACAGAATGCTAATGAATATCTTAGTAGCATAAAACTTGGCATCAGACTGCTTCAGTAATGAGTATCAGTTAACTGCATTGTATCTATAAGTCTTGAGACCGAGAATGCTGTAGAAATAGTTTTTAGTTACTCCTGATATGGAACAAACAGTACATTCAGTTTCTTTAACCTGTTATGAGTGACTTGTTGATACCTTCTTGATTGTCTCCAGCCTGCTAACATAACATGTAAGAATCTTGTAAATTTCAGGGTTTTTTTTTTTTTTTAAATCCAGCTTGTTGACTAGAGATCTGAACAGTTGGCAGATTGCTTCTTTAGTGGACAACTATGTGTTCAGACACCTCAGAAGCAGTGGCAAATCTTTTATTCTGTTAGGAGCAGAATCTTGTCAACAAAGCAGTCAACCTCAAACACACTTTCAGAGTGATATTGATCATTTTTTTATTTAGCATCTAAGTTTTAGGCTTTTTACTGTAACACATGATGGTTCTAAGAAAATAGATTTGGTCTTCAGGTTGATTTTGTTGGAAATGGCTCTCTGGAATCACAGTTGCTGCTGTTCTTTGGCTTATGGCTGTCATTTCTGTTGGTGAGAACCCTTGCAGTGAGTGACAGTATTTTAGAGCACTGCTACTCAAATTGGAGGTCCATGGTCCAGTCCTAGTCCCTGAGCCACTAGCTGCCAATCCCTGGTGAATTTCCAGGAAAGAAAGGAACAGTTGTAGCCAATGGGCACAAATAGGGTTCCTCCTTTGTGACACATTGGAAAAATTTTTTGCTGGTCTCCAAGATCAAATAGCACTGTTTTAGAGGACTAGATCATTGAAATTACAGCATTGTTTATGAACCTTTTTGCCCTCCAGAATACCCTAAAACACCATAGATATTACATGTAAATGCTGATAGTGCATTTTTGACACACTTGCAAGCAGCTGCTCTTGATAATAGGGAGTTGGTGATATATCCTCTTGTCCCCACCATGCTCTCTATATAATGAGAACATCAGAGACAGAGGGGTGGTTTGTTGACTGGCAGCTCTAACTCTTGCAAGGAGGTGCTTTTTTCTTGCAATAGCTCAACTTTGAACTTGTGATACTTCTTACTGCTCCAGCATAGTCCTTCTACAGCAGTACAAGAATTATGACCAACCTTGCTGAGTTGTTTCATAGAGCTGTTGCTCTCTGCCTGCTGAATCACCCTGTCCTGAAATGGACTCTGAACAGAATCGCTGGCCAGCATTTTCTAATGTATAAATCTCATCACCTTCCCAAGTGTATTGTCTAGATGCATGGAACCTCCAATGCCTGGTCTTCTAGCATGAGTTGACTAATGAATGAGAAGTGTTTGAGACCAGTGGACTAGTTCTGGATCTTCAGCTAGGATGCATAAGTACTTGTGTTCTTGTTACTTAGAGAAATTTTATTTTGTCTGAGGCAGAGGTCTGCAATTTCCACTCAGGGGGGGTTAAATTTGTTCCTCCAACCTACCCGGGGGACATACTGTGCTGCCAGCTTTGCTGCCACAGTGGCAAAAATGTATTTGTTGGGGGGAGGTAATTGAAAATAAGACGTGAAGGAGGTTCCTTTGGTGGTCAAAGACACTGAGGCACTGTGTGGAAGGAGATGAAGGAGCCGCTCAAATGGTCCTTATGCTCATATTCTATGAACTGTGAAAAAAGTGATTGGACATGCAGTTTTCCAGATACCAGAAACATTTTAAGTGTTGGAGTTGAGGAGTGAGCATCTTCTCCAATGTCTGTGTCATCAACATCTCACCATTCCCCTGCTTTTGCAGGAAGTTTCATATGAACTGCTTGTGATGAATGCTGCAGCAGGACAAGTTGCAAAAACATCTGAAATAGCAATTCAGTCATCAACATGATCAATCAAAGTAATCACTTAACGTGCACTTAAAGGACCTATCGAACAGCAAGTTGAGACCCACAACAAACTTTTGCATGACTCCCTCTCACTCCACTTGCGTTCCATCCAGCTCTGCTCCCACACCCTGCCCCCATTTTTCTCCATTCTCCCCCTCCTTTGGCCTTCTGTTTGTCCCTCTCTTCCTGAAGACAGTCTTATATGGCTACAGAGTATGCTGCTTTCCCAATGCACTATTTTGTGTGTGTGAGTGCCTGCATGCACACATTCTTACTACTTCTTGGGATTTTCTGAAGCATGCTAATGCCACCCTGTTGTTTCTCAATAGTCCCATATTGTCTATAAAGCTGTCATAACTCAGTAGCTGAACAACTTTTCAGCTCATATTGGTGATCTAGGTCATATGAAACACCTGCTCAGTTGTGGTGGGAGAGTGAGCTAAAGTAAGCCACCCAGGGCAAGTGCAGAGTAGTTTCTCAGGACGATGGGCATATGCTTAAACACAGGGTGCTTCTGAATATGTGGTCAGCCTAGGACAGCCTTTCTCAACCTTTTTAGCATGGAGGAACCCTTGAAAGAATTTTCAGGTCTCAGGGAACCCCTGCGTAAAAATTATACCCACAGCTTCCTTTTTTAAAAAATTACAGATACAGTGAAAAAATAGATGCTTATATTCCACGTTGTTAGCAATACGTATATGATACTTGCAGGGTCAGAAATTTCTATAATACAAATATAATATAAAATATAATATAAATATAAATATATTGCTCCAAAGTAAGACAGTCTCTGTTTAATCATCTTGGCTTCTAGGGAGAGTTCAGGTTACCATGATCTGCTGTCTGAGACAGCAATATAGAATCATAGAGTTGGAAGAGACCACAAGGGCCATTCAGTCCAATCCCCTACCATGCAGCAATACCCAATCAAATCATTCGCAACAGATGGCCATCCAGCCTCTGTTTAAAAACCTCCAAAAATGGAGACTCCACCACACTCCCAGGCAGTGCATTCCGCTTCCAAACAGCTCTTACTGTCAGGAAGTTCTTCCTAAAGTTTAGGTGGAGTCTCTTCTCCTGTAGTTTGAACCCAATGCGCTGTGTCCTGGTCTCTGGAGCATCAGAAAACAAGCTTGCTCCACCCTCAGTATGACATCCCTTCAGATACTTAAATATGGCTACATCGCTGACTCTGACTCAAAGATTGAGCTCTGAGCTAACACAACTTTCAAAAAGTATTAACTAAGCAGCCAGACGCAGGCTGAGAGAGAAGCTGTAGCTTCCTGCCAAGATAAATGGAAGGATTTTTTCAATAGTATGGGAGTTGGTCAGTCTATTTTTGACACCCACATTCAGTTACCAGACCCACAGTTTAAGAACCTTTTCTCTATCTATAATGGTTCCTTGACTATAATGGCTCTGCCTTCTCCAAATCTGGTTTAAAAAGAATAAGCCTTAAGTCACTTTTATCAGAGTTCTCCCATCCACAGCTGGCACCTGAGTAGCTGACTGACCAGGGGGTTACTTGGATTACTTGGTCAGTTTCCCCCAATTGGCTAAGAGCTGTACAGTATTGGAATTCTCTTTCCATTCTGAATTTTAAAAACCCTCATTTTGCATTTGTACCTTTAAATCAGTTTTAGTCAAGCTAGGTTGTGGCTGCTTGCAGGAGGCAAATCACACACACTCATTCTTTGCCTCCTCCTTTTCCCAGGCCATCAGGAGCTTCATTAGCATATCTAAAGCAGATCGAAAGCTGGGAGGGAGAGCAAGGTATTTGGCATGTAAACATCCTCCCTCCCCAACCCATAAGAGGACCCTTTGATGCTCCGTTGATGTGAAAACATTCAAACTGCACACACTCATTTCTTGCCTGGCTTTCTTTGTTGTGGAGGGAGAGATAAGCCATTTCAGCTTGCCACTTCTCTTGTGATTTATTAATTTATTACTGATTTATTAATTTATTACTGTTTCCATGCAGAACCCCTGGCCATCTCTGGGGGAACCCTGGGGTTCTATGGAACCCTGGTTGAGAAAGGATATAAATTCAGTCTCCATCCCCCAGCTTTCTTGTTTCAACAGATAACGTCTGTCAATTAGAAACTGAAAGCCTTGCTGATCTACTTCAGTCAAGGATCAGTAGGATTCTAATCTGTCTTCTGCTTGTCCCTGTCTTATATCAATTCTCTCAGCTCCTAGACCATTAGATTCAGCTGCATCACATAGCCCACAGATTAATAGATACATTCTCTTAGTAACTGCTTGAGGTTAATCTTTGTTTTGCCCAAATGGCAGAACAGGTGTGCCTAACCCCATTGAGCCTATGGCCACATTTGGAAATTTGTCAAGGTGTCGTGAAGTCCAAACATTTTGTGATTGCATACCTTTCTGCCCTATATAAAAGAACAGAAAAAAATGGAACATCAAAACCACGTTAAATGTTGTGGGTGATATTATTGGGCCATATTATAATGTAATCCGTCCTGATCACCCCACCCAAATCTTAATTCCTGACTAATCAATTATTCCACGCTGTTAATTCAGTATTATTTTATCATATAACATAAAGATTGGGGAAATGAAGAACTGTACAATATGTGAAATTGCTAGCAACATATACTCTTGTTTCTTTAGTTACTGTGCTGACAGAGAGAAGTGTGTCAATTATTGCTGCTCTCATCAGTATGCTGCAGCTATTAAAAGCACCGGTGAACCTTTACAGACCAAACATTGGCAAAGTAAATCACCTTCCATCAATTGTCCTTCAGATTTAGTACTCACCCTGGTCCTGCCCCAAATTCTTCATTTGAACCTCAGTCCATACATTTCTTCATTTTGGATTTGAGAACAAAGGAAAAAAGTCTCTGCTCTGTAATCCTCTCCCCTACCCACTCTCCCCTATGCACTTGCACACTTACCTCCTCCACTTCACCTATCTTTATGGGACATGGAGTATAATTGGGGAGACCTCAGCTGGCACTGGAGATGGGCTTGGTCGCTGTAGGAAGGGAGAATCTGTCTAGCTTCCAAAACCTAGTCATCTCAACCCAAATATCAGCAGCTGCCCTAGAGGCTCTGGAGGTTAATTTTCTCTTCACTGTTCTGCCACCTCTTCTGAAAGTTGGTCCCTGGAGCCTGAAAACAGTCATCTGGTCCTTGAAGGAACTGACTGGACACAGTTATCCAAAATTTCCAGTCTGTCAAAGTCTCCACACAACCATCCCAGGTTCACATGCAAATTCTTAGTGGGAGGAAAACTTGCTGTCTAATTAAGACACTACAATGGCTAGAAAAGACTGTGAGGGCTGCAGATACCATCTTGGGAGCTTTTGTTGGAGCGTGAATCACATGCATCAAAAACCAAGTGAACCACCCTCTGGAAAATGCTTGGGAGGGTAAAAGTAGCAAGAGCTGAGAGAATTTCCCCTACATGCTTACTTGTAATGCCCCACATGCCGGAGACCTCAAATCCACATGCCATTTCTTTATCTCCTCTCCTACAGTCTTGGGCAGTATAGCAGATTTATTGCTTTTGCACATCCACACGAACTGACCACTGTAAAAATCTGAAAGACCTGTATCACCTCTCCTAGCCCTTTGAAAATTTAGATCAATGGACATGATTTGCATCTTTCTGGATCCTATTACATTCTATCCTATTCCCACATCTGTATAAATATACTTTTAAACAGGCTTTAATACCACTCTGTACTGCATTTCAAGAAGTGGGTTTATATCCATGAAAGATCATGCTGAAACAAAAACTAGTTATTCTTCTTCATGGTCTCAATGAACTCACACAAATGGGTCATCTGCATCTGTACAATGCTTTCCCAGTGGGGAGGGCTCCAGAGCATCTGTCAGCTTTGGGTTGCCCTCCCCACTTGCTCCTAGTAGGCAGGGAACAAAACTTTTGGACTGCCCCCGGTGAGGTCATCTGAGAGGGACAACCCCCGGCTGGCCAGTCTGTTTCCTGCCTACGCTCCTGGTAGGACGTGGTTCTTAGTTCTCTGTTTACCCTCCCTCCACGTTGCTGGCACCATCTTGGGTCCCCCCCTTAAAAAAATTCTTAAAACTTTTTTAAAAAAACTTATCTTGGGGGATCCCACTGGTGTGGCTAGTGGAGACAGGGGAAGGCATGAATCCCACGGAGATGGATGTGATCATCGCAGCGGTGATTGCCAGTGAGAGAAGCACCAGGCAGGGCAGCGGCAGCAAGAGCGCTGCTGCCGAGGAGCTGGGAATACGTGGCAATGCCAGTAGTGGCCCCACTAGCTCTGAGAGCAGCCGCAGGAACAAGCAGCGGCAGCAGGAAGAGGCTGGCCAAGGGGGGGGGGAAAGACCTCCGACTCAGCTGCCGCTCGCTGTGCCCCGTTCCAGCCCCACCCGGAGGGGCGTAGGTACGGATGGGAGGAGGAGGTCACCGCGCAATCACCCCTGGAGGAGGAGGCACGAACCGAGCCCTGGAATGGGACAGACACAACCCCGGACCAGCAGGACTCTGTGGGAGGAGAGAAGGCTGGTCCCCATCAGCTGCTGGAGGACATTGTGTGTCTGCAAGGGGCCCCGGGAGATGGGATGGCAGGGAGGGAGACGCCTGTAACCATCCCCGACTGGCTTTGGATCTCCCTAGCCAGAGAGGCAGCGAACTGGCTGGCATCCAGCCTCTTCCAGCCAGGACAGAGGGGAATACCCGAGCCTCAAAGGGGGGGAGACCCTGGGGACCCAGAGTGCGGCAGCCCCCCACCCCTACTAACTGAGGAACCCCAAGGCCAGGCGGGGCAACAAGGGCGGCAGGGCAGGCAAGGGCATATCTAGATGACCCCTGGCCCACACAGCGCCCGCAGCGCCAAGGGAGGAACATGGGGCCCAAGCAATGTGTCCTCGACCCAAGCGGCTGGAGGCACGCGAACACCCAGATCCATATCTGTTGAGGATGAACAGTGGGCTTCAGACCCTGAGGAGGAGGCAGCAACTTGCCCCCCAAGCAAGCGTACCAGGGTCCAGCAACCAGTCCGGGTGGAGGAGGATGAGGAGGAGGTACTGTCTCTGTACTCATCCTTATGAGAAGACATTGACCTTGATGATCAATCCAACCGGGAAGAAGGGGAGCTTTTGGAGGAGGAGACAGGGAGTACACCAGATACCTCCCGCTCTTCAGCCCGATTGTTTAACACGGACGATTATGCCATTTTAATGAAAAAGGTGGTCAGAACACTGGGGTTTAAGCTGCCAGTGAACCAGAAAGCCCAGATGGACCTGAATCTGCTGGAAATATCCGGGAAATTCTTCCCTGATTTGCAGTCGGTGGCACTGGAGATGCCAATCCCTGCTACGTTAATGCGCTTGATTTGCGATGAGTGGGCGGCTCCGGCTGCGACTAAGGGGCAGCCAGGCCACGCCAAGAAGCTAATAATAATAATAATAATAAAATTTATTTATACCCCACCCCTCTGCTAAAAACAATCGGGGCGGCTTCCAACAATTAAAACATTATAATAATGACTATAAACACCACCCACCCCACCCTCCCCCATAAAAAGACATTAAACACGTTTTTTCCCAAGAAGATGATGGGCAAGTTACAAGTGCCACTTATTGACGCTCCCGTCTCCACACTGGTCTCATCCGCAGTTTTTTGTCGTGCCGGGGAGGAGACCTTGAAAGTTCCTGAGGATAGGCGGATGGACACAGCACTAAAGCGAGCACATGAGGCATTGTCCCTGGCCATCCGGGCCTCCACTACTGGCACCATGATGGCCAGAGCAGCTATCCAATGGTCAAAGGATGACCTGGCGGATGTCCTGAAGTCTCAAATTAGAATCCGACAGGACCTCAACAAATTGGCGAAAGCGTCTGCCTTTCTGGCTGACAGTACTCTGCATTCTGTCCAGTTCTGTGCCAGGGCACAGTCTGCAACGGTGGCGGCCAGAAGACAGGTGTGGCTTAAGTCTTGGAACGCTGACTTCAAATCTAAGCAGAACTTAGTCTTGTCACCATTCCTGGGCAAGAAGCTTTTTGGAGAATCATTAGAGCCTGTCCTGGTGGAGGACAAAGACAAGAAGAAGAAGACACTAGCCTCCGCCAGAAGACGGGAAGAGAGGTGACACTCCAGGCACTACAGAACCTTTCGTTCTTCAGGGGGGCAACAGGGTTCCTCAGCAACCTCATCCACCACCAAATCCAAGGACTTTAGGCCCTCCAGACCCTGCTGGGGTGACAATAGGTACCAGCGGCACAGCCAGCAGGGAGACGCAGGAAAATTTACTCAGTCAGCCTGCCAAGACCAACATCAGAGGTCAGCAATGACGCCGTCGCCCCGGTGGAGGGGGCGACTGCTGGCCTTCGTGGAGGTATGGGAAAATTCTACCTCGGACAGGTGGGTCCTCCAATCAATCAGAGAGGGCTACCGGATAGAGTTCTCCCGGCAACCTCCACAATGGTTCATTCCAACTCTGCTCCAAAGGGATTCAGAAAAACAGCGGCTGATGCAAGACGCCATTTGACATCTACTACAGCTGGGAGCAATAGAGGAAGTGTCTGGGCCGCAACAAAACAGAGGATGTTACTCCATCTTCTTCCTGGTGCCAAAAAAGTACAGATCTTGGAGGGAGTCCTGAACCTCAAGGAAGTCAACAAATTCTTGCACCAGCGAAAGTTAAGAATGGGGACTGTGAAGCACATTCTAGAGGTCATGAGGCCAGGGGACTACCTCTCATCCCTGGATTTACAGGATGTGTACCTCCATATTCCAATTCATCCAGAACATCGCCAATTTCTGCGCTTCTGCTACAACAACAGACACTTCCAGTACAAGGCCCTTCCCTTTGGTCCATCCTCGGCACCCAGAGTGTTCACCAAAATTATGGTAGCACTGGTGGCATGCTGGAGGCGTTTAGGTCTGCATGTCTGTCCTTACTTGGACGACTTGCTGATCCGCTCGTCTTTCCCACAGGGAGAGGAAAGAGATGTGCAGTTGATACTGGAGTTCCTGTAGACACATGGGTTCCAGGTCAACTTTGAAAAGAGTCAGCTAGCTCCATCCCAATGATACAGCATCTGGAAGCAGCGGTGGACTTAGCAGCAGGCCAACTCTTCCTCCCACAGGAGAGAATACAATCCATTCACCGAGCGATACAGAAGATCAGGGACAAGTCAAGAGTGAACCTTATGCACCTTGCTCATCTACAGGGCCTGATGATTGCAGCGATCGATTGCCTACCCTGGGCGAGGTTTCACGCCAGAACACTACAGTAGTTCCTGCTCCCCTTCCAGAATGAGATTGCCCATAGGAAACACCTAAGGGTGCGAGTGACACAGGAGGTAATAAACTCCCTGCAGTGGTGGAGCTCTCTGGCCTTATGGAAACCAGACAGGTTCCAGATCACAACGGACGCCAGCATGAGGGGATGGGGGATCCACTGTGGTACCCATCTGGCCCAGGTCAAATGGACAACAGCAGAGTCATTCCACAGTCTCAACTGGCTGGAACTCAGAGCTGTCAGACTCGCCCTCCTAGCCTTTGGGGAGCTAATCAAGGGCAAAGCAGTCTTAATTCAAACAGACAACGTCACAACAAAAGCGCACATAAATCGGCAGGGGGGCACCAAGTCCCACGCCCTTATGATGGAGGCGACGTGCTTGTTGGATTGGGCAGAGGCGAACCTGATCTCGATAGAAGCTCCAAAGGGATTCAGAAAAACAGCGGCTGATGCAAGACGCCATTTGACATCTACTACAGCTGGGAGCAATAGAGGAAGTGTCTGGGCCAGTCCATCTGTCCCACACTGTTTTGCATCCAGATTAATCCAGTTTAGAAGGGGACTTGGATTCATCCTCCCAACTTACCTACCAGATTCTCTCTCCTAGCCTTGGTGGGTGAATGTGACCTAGCCTTCCTGATGGACAATGTTTGGCCTTTTGCAGACCTGTTGTTGAGGATGGCCAAAGCCTTGAATCTTGGTGTGAAGCAGACAAAGCCTGTTGTTGATGACTCAGTTTTTCAGTGGATTCAGATTCTGGCTCCCCACTAGCCTTGATTCCACTACTCCCATACCTACTTCAAGTAGCCAGAAAAGCTTGGTCGACCTAATCTTCTATTCCCTCAACATAGAAGAAAATAGAGGGCCTTTACAAGGTGGTATAGACTAATTTGGAGTGCTTGGTTTGTCAAAATTCAATAATTATGGATGCCACCTAGCCAAATCCTCACAAAAGTTGCATTCCATCCCAGCAGATTGACAGGGGAAGAAACTGGATGCCACGGGCTGAAAGTTCTATTCAACAGCTGCACTGTTTTTCTGGATCTCCAATTATGCTGCATGCATGAGTACGTATCAGAAACTTTTATGGGAGAAGATGACCTGGACAAACTTTTGGAGGATGACCGTGAGGTGACAGCAGTTCCACCAGCTGAAGTGCATCGACTCACTGTGCAACAGATCACCACAGCATGCCATGCTGGTGACTGTAGCATAAGGCCCTTGCTATTGCTATTGCTCTATGGCATTGTACCTGGCTGCATTCATCAAGCCTCTCTCACCAAGTTCAGGAGAGGATTGAAGACTTCCCCTTTGACAAGGGTGGCCTGTTTAACATGGAGACTGATGACAAATTGGTGTATGCACACAAGATGTGCTCCATGGCAATGTCATGGGGATTATAGGATACTCAGTCCCTAGCAGAAGGCAAAAACTATCTCAGCAGACTTAGTAGCAACCCGTTCCCAAGAATACTCACACACATAGTGTTTGACATCCAAATAAACAGGAGGCACTTTTATCATCAAAGTCAAGCAGTTGCAATATGTACAAATATTTAAAATTGAAGGACAAACTGCTTTGCCAGACATCAGCATTCATGAGAAGAGAATGAACTCTGAACTGGATCTTTTATACACACTTACAGGCATTGGCTTACTCAACCACATGGGTGCATTACATCAGATCTTGCATTCCAGATAGTAACCCTCTTTCTGCAGCTGTAGCCGAAGGCTAGCATGACTTGGCAGTTGTTTGGCTTTAGCCAGCATGGCTCAGCATGACTCTGCAGTTGTTTGGCCATTTTCAATGGAGTTCAGTCTAACTCCTGACAGGCAATGCCCGGGAAAGCATACCCAAGTGCCAGCAGGATAAACAAGGTCTGGGAAAGCAGCCAAGCCCCAGTGATAGCAAAGTTAATTAGGGAGTGCCAGATAAGTTTCGGAACAAACAAGGTTCCATTTCTTGACAAAGCGGCAATACAGGCAAGAAGGCACACAGAGAAGAGCCCAGAATACAGTCCAAAGGTCAAGGCTTACAGAAGGCAGCATAGTCAAGAAGTAGGTCTGTGGGTCAGCAGGATCAGACAACAATGTTGTCAGGAACAGTCCAAGATCAAGGCACGAGTCAAGGCAGCAAGGATTAAGGTAACGAAGTCAGCAGGAAGCTTTCTCCAGGAAGATCAGTTGATCTCTGACAGAGCCTCCATCACCTCTCCCAGCATATATAAAGCAATTAAAACTTTGCCAGGTGTCTTAATCAGCAGGTTTTTCTCATAAAGTCTCAGAGACTTCCTTTGAGCTTCTTTTTGAGCTTGCTGCTGGGTATACGATGGTGGAAGTAAGTCCCTCTCTTCTTCTTCATCCTTATTTGAATGGGCAAGACTGCTGGAACTGATCCCAACCCACTCGGACCAGGCTCTTCCTCTGCTCGAGCCTCTAGGTTGGCAAGGTTCCCTGCTGGCACAGGTGTAGATAAACCTGTTCCAGAATTCCTAGGGTTGTTACCTTCCATGTCGTCCTCTTCCTCTGACTCATCAGGCTCATGGGGCATAATAGGCAAAGACTTTTGGTCTTCACTCCCAGATGAAAATATCTAGGTCTCAGTTCTACTCGTCTTGTTATACACCTGCTTCTATGTGTCCGTATAGCCCGAGGCGTCATTCTATTCCCATATATAGGTGATCTGCTTTTGGTTGCCCACACTCACACATGTCTTCTCATGGATATCTGTCTCATACTTTGACTTCTCAACTCATTGGATCTCACCTAGAACCATCCCAAGAAGTAAGGTTCATAGGGGTCCTCATAGATCCCCACGCGCAAGTCACCTTTCTCCTGGATGACTAGAATTCTCATCCTCCAAAACTACCCTTAGGTGCCTTTGTAATCGGAGAATGTGTGCCAGAGACGTTCAAGTCCTCCTAGAGCTTCTGGCTTCAGCAACTTCAGTGTCACCTTTCTCACAGTTAAAGATGAGACCTTAGCAGGCAGGGTTCCTGTCATGTTTTGATCATCTCACCAATTCCCCGTACAAGAGACTGACAGTCCCCTGCAGCATGCATCATTTTTATCTTCTGAGCAGGGGATATTAGATACCAAGTATTGGTGGTTGTTGGAAGGCTACAGAAGAAATCAAGGGTCTCAGTAGTAAAACTAACGAGTGTCAAGCTGGTTTGATTGCATTAGAAGTTGGCTTTTGCATGTCCAAGAACTCTTTAGCCCAAGGCACAGAAAGTTAAGGATCTGTCTTATCTGTATCAGGAGAGGATGGTAACTGGTCATGCAGATCCATCCTGTTTTGTTAGCTACCACTTGCCAGCTTGTTGTTACAGATGAGATAGTTGTTATGGAAAGATAAGATGGGAAGAGTTGGGGACAAATTGCATGGAAGATGGTGCTCTTTGGCAACCTTTTCCTGATACTTGGAGGTTTGGTGGGAAGGAAATAAAACATCAGTTTCCCATGAAAAGAATAGCAGCTTTCCCCCACTATTAGTAGCTTTTGGTCCTGCCAGGCTTTCATCTATTCTTAATATTTCATCATATGAGGTCTCTCTGTTAAATAATGAGGCTGTGTTTCTACCTTTCAGTCAAATCAGGGAGAACTGATTGTCAACACTTAGGTGGTGACCTTTAACATGTCTGGCCCTGCATGACAAACATCAACAATCTCGGCCATTCACTTGTCAATTGTTGTTTAAAGCAGCTGTGTTGTCTGTTGTGTGCCAGGAAAATGCTAAGTTTAAAAGTTGAGCAATGCGTCAATTTGAAATTTTTAGTAAAATTGAACAAAACATCAATGGAATCTTTTCAAATGCTTACTGAGGCCTATGGGGAAGATGGCATGTTTCGTGCGTGTGTGTTTTGAGTGGCACAAAAGATTCAGAGAAGGATGTGAGAATGTGGAAGACGATGAACACCCTGGATGACCTTCCACTTCAAGAACCAAAGAAATTGTGGGAAACATCAGCCAGATTGTTCTAGGAGACTGCCGACTCAGTGTGCAAATGATAGCTGAAGCCATGAATATTGACAAAGACATTGCGTGGAAAATTTTGCAGGAGGATCTCAACATGAGAAATGTTGTGCCAAGATGATCCCTAGAGTTTTCACACCAGAGCAAAACGAATCCTGCAAGGAAATTTGCGCTGACATTCTGCAACAACTTGAGGCGGACCCAAACCTTTTTTTTTAAAATCATCATTTGTGATGAAATCTGGATCTTCCAGTGATCCTGAGACAAAATGACAGCCAATGCACTGGCAAACACCATCATCACCAAGAATGAAAAAAGCACATCAAAGCAAGTCCACATTCAAAGCCATGCTCATTGTTTTGTTTTTTGTTTTTACATCAAGGGGTGTAATTTTAGCAGAATGGGTTCCAGAAGGCTGAACAGTGAACCCAGCATTATTATAAGGAAGTTTTGACAAAGCTGAGAGAAAGAGTCAGCGGGACAGAACTGTGTTAACGGTTTCATTCTTCATCAAGACAATGTGTCTGCTCATACACCACTTTCTTTAAAGTAGTTTTTGGCTGATAAATGCATTACTACACTTGAACATCCTCCATATTTGCCAAACTTGGTACCATGTGACTTTTTAAATTTTCCCTAAAGTGCAATTGGTGCTTAAAGGAACACGTTTTGAGTTAATTGATGCAGTAAAGAAGAAAATGGCAGATTTGTTGAAACAGCTGACATAAACTGATCTATTCAATGCCTTCAACTAGTGGAAAACAAGACTGCATCAGTGTGTGAGTGTGAACAGGTTGCCTGTTCACAAGCATTATCTGCTGATTCACCATCCACTGATTAAATTATCCATGTATGGTGACAATCGAGGGGGGGCTGGACGGGAAGGGAGAAGATGGCTCTGGTGACAGTGGTGGGGCACGCTGCAGTGGAGGCCTGGGAGGTCGTGGCGGGTGCGCGGCGGTCATGGGGAAGAAGGGGAGGAGGAAGCAAAGGCAGAGCACGTGCTGCAGAGGGAATGAGGGAGGGAGTGAGGCAGCTGCAGCCACATGGAGCCTGGCTGAAGCCCCCGGCGCCCAATTGCAGCAGCGTGGCCGATTACCTGATCAGCAGAGCTACTAGCTATGTGCCCAGCGACAGACTCACGGCGCAGCTGATGCTCAACTGCAGAGATTGGCTCACCTATAAGTAAGGACAACAGGGGTAGGGAGGAGGAGGCGGTGGCAGCAGGTCACGTGGTGTAGGTCATGGGGGCATGATGGCCATGGCGGCAGAAGCCTTGGAGGCTGTGACCTAGGCAGGCTGGGTTGCAGTGGTAGTGGCTTGGGCCACGAGCCCCTCTCCTCCTCCTCCAGGGCGTTTGCCATTATATTCAGATGGGGCTCGGAACCAATCCCCCACGGATGCAGGGGTGCTACTGTATAAAGATGGGTTGTTGTATCAGTCTCATTATTTAATAGACAGACTGTGTATACTGCAATGAAGATTGATGCACAGAATTCGTTCCGTTTCCCAGATCCTTGAAAGTTATATGTTCTGCATTCATGACTTCACATATGTACAGTAGTTTGATCCATAATTTCTGCTGTTACCATGTTGAACAGTGCTCATATGATACTCCCCTTTTGCTGGGGAAGAGGAGTCTTGTAGCAACATAGTGTGGGAGAAAGGGGAGCAAAAAGTGATGGATGTGGCTTTGGGATGATGCTTCCTTTTCTGTAGGGGATGGAATTTCTTGCTCTGCCAAACAACTAACTACTTTTTGTTTTGGTCACTAGCTTTATTAACAAATTGAAGTACAGTTGTCCCTTCACATTCTCTAGGGTTTGGTTCCAGGACCCCCCCACCCCCGTGAATACCCAAATCCATGAACACTCAAGTCCCATTATATGCAATTGCATAGCAAAATGGTGTCCCTTATATAAGATGGCAAGATCAAGGTTTGCTTTTTGGATTATTATTTTTTAAAGAATATTTTCAAGCCATGAATACTTAAAACTGTGAATGCCAAATCCGTGGATATAGAGGGAGAAACTGTACTGTATTAATATAGTTGTATTTTTAGGGAGTTTAGTCTAAAATATATGTAGATCTCAATGCTGGTGATTGTAAATTAGAATTAGCTACAGTTTTTTGTTGGTTTAAAGATCATTCTTTTTATACAAGGAAGTCTTCAACAATTTGGGGGTACCAAGTTGAATGAAATCTGGTCTAAAAAGACTACACTAAAAAGCTAGAGGTTCCATTTCTGTTCTTTTCTATTTGGTTTACTGTTAAATAATATCAGTTTATGGTAAATCTAAATAGCTGCATGACAGCAAATAACAACTCAGCTTTTTTTTTTTTTAATTTGGTAAAATGTTGAAATGCATGCAGAGGCAAATAAAGCTTATATTTCTACTCTTCTCCTAGAACACTTCAGTAATGGAGGATCAGAATGAAGATGAGTCTCCAAAGAAGAGCACACTGTGGCAGGTAGGCTCCATTATCTTCTCTTTGCTATCTCCTCGAAATCCCCAATAGGGGACATTACTGTTTTGTTTTAAAATGCATTCTGTTCAGGTATCCTTTATTTTCCCTTTTAAAAACTACTGTTAAGATTGATTTTGGCAGTTACCCTGCTTTTATGTATTGAGACACTATTGGGGTGTTTGGAAGTTTGGCAGAAGCAAGAGCTGCCAGACAACTTCCTTAAAACTTTAGGATGATTTTTTTTCTTCTTCATTTGAACAGTGCATCTTTTGATGTTTGGACTTCGCATGGACACAGTTCAACCTTTTGGGGAGTTCATTCTTGGTAGTCAGTAGTGTAGGAGGGTATGGAAATATAGATGCATAAAATAATTGTTTATATTTAAGAAAGACGACACATTGATCTTCCATTTTAAAGGAAGATCAATGGCGCGTGTGGTAGTCACATTATTGTTGTTGTTTTGGCCAGCAACTTTTGTTTCTTTTGGCTCTCATATTTCAAACAGCACTTTGGTCAGCTGCAAATCCAGCTCCTGTAGATACTAAGTGGATGCCACTTGGCATTTCTCAGTGAGTGGTTGAAGCTGAGTAGCATCCATATGACACTCTCCTTTCTTGTTCTAAAACTGAAGGAAGGGGTAACACACAACAAGTAGCCCTATAGCACTTCCATTTTTAATACTTCACAGTAATTTTTTAAGATTAAAAGATAAAGCTGTAAATAGCCTTGTGGCTGAAGAGCGGGAAATAAATAAATAAATAAATACATAAAATAAAATAAAATAAAATAAATAGACAGTCTGTATTTCCTTAGTTAATAAATGTAACTAATTGTCATCATACTAGAAAAGTGTTTTGCCACTTAATTGTGAGTGTAGAGTGGGAAGAATGGCTGCTTATCCCAGACTAGTGTTAATTGCATTGCTGCTTCATCAGAATTTACCATAACATTGGTTTTACTTAGTGTATCACTGAATCAGGAAGCAGCTGTAAGGTCATATGTTTTGGGAAGCTTTTCTTGAAAGTTCTCAAATGGGCAGAATTAGTATACCTTGCTTGATCTCTGAGGCCCTTGTAGGCTAATCTTAAATTACTCCATGAGTGTTTAACAATTAGTTACACTGTCCAGGGTCATCTTATATAGGACTATGGATTCCCTTTTTTTCTGTAGATCTTCACTATCAGAGTCACATCTTCCAGGTTCTCTCAACATTCAGAGATTACTGAGAAGCCTTTTTTGCAGCTGTGATTGTAGTTCTCAGCAGACACTAGGTGGTGCTGTGAGTGCAATGATGAAAATTCTTATCAGAGATTAGGAATATAACTGACACATTACTTCTAGGGCTGGAAGATTAATAGCTGTGGAACTAAACCTAATCAGCTCTCTTATCTCTGCTGAATAAATATGTTTTTTTTTTGTAGACATCTTGCAAAGATGAAAACAATTTTCACAGACAGCAGATACTCCAGTTAGGATGGACAGTTGGTGCTTGACTTGATGCTGTTTCCATATGCACTCAGCTGTTGGATTTGGTAGTCGACCTAATCTATTTTAGGCTAGCTTTACACAAGGCGGTGTTCATTCTGTGAAAACTTGTAGGTACTACACGGGTTTGGTTATAGGAAACTAGATCATGCTGATTGGAAACTTTTGTGCTTGGCTTGTGTGATAAATATTACAAGCAGCAAGCTTATCTAACTGCTTTTTGTATAAGAGTGGTGACAATTATTTTAATTGTCATCAAGAAGCTCAGGATTTAAATTATTGAAATATAGTAATATAGTAATATGTTCTATGATGAGGAAAATGTATTAAAATGAGTGATACTAATTGAAATGCTAAGATTGTGAAACCACCCAAATGGAAATAAAATGATGAAAGTATGTACCACATGGTGTACAAAACAATGTTTGATGAATGAGTTAGAAAATGTATCCATCTTTTACTTTGTAGCAATTTAGAAGAGAATTGATCTCTTCAGGTTAATATCATATGGAAAACTTGAATATCCATTGGACATCTCCCTAAAGCTTTAATAATTAAAGCTGAAGTGTGAATACTCAATTCTGTGTTTTCTCTTCCTAAAAATAATAGATAAGCAATGGAACTTCATCTGTGATAGTCTCAAGGAAACGACCATCTGAAGGAAACTACGAAAAGGAAAAGGACTTGTGTATTAAGTATTTTGACCAGTGGTCTGAATCAGATCAGGTCGAATTTGTGGAACACCTTATTTCACGAATGTGTCACTATCAGCATGGACATATTAATTCTTACTTAAAGCCCATGTTGCAAAGGGATTTCATCACTGCATTACCGGGTAAGTTCCAGCACATCAAGCAAGAAGAAATATAAAAATAGGTTGTGTGCTTTGCTGTGACCAAATATCATTCCTTATTAATGGAGTGAGTATCTCGTATATTTCAGTACACTTTCCCCAGTTTTGTCTGAATAATGTCAGTGGCCACTGGATGCCAGTATTGTTCCATTTAAATATAGTCTATGAAATGTATGGAGGGGATGGGGTGTGATTTTAAAACGGGTTTGTATTTGAAGTACGTATTGTTCTCTTAAACTTCTTTGCATCTTTAAATCTACATGCAAGATTTGGCTAGAACTTCATTTTATTCATTACTGTATTTTCTAGCAGCTGTTACAAGCTGATTCAGAGGTCATTGTTTCTGGTGCTCTTACAGCTAATTTGCTATTTTAATATTCACTCTCTTGGTCCATGATTTTAAAACTAGTTCCATTACTTTTATTTTTCCATACTGTTTTGTAAATTGAATGGCTGTATATATTCCATGTATTTGTAAAGTTGGGCAATTCAACACAATTGTTCTAGATGCTCCTGTGCCCTGATTCTGGACAATAATTTGGGAATAAGGTCATTGAAGTTGATGTGACTTTCCTCTAATGTGTTCAGGATTTGAGTTTTGACTAGCTTTAACCTCTTTTATATTTATATGGGATTTCATATTCAGCCAGAAGATTTAAGGAAGGATGCCTAATGTGTAAAACAATGATTTTGATAATATTGTAAAACACTAGACTAGTGGCTCTTAACCTTTTCTTTACCAGGGACCCCCTTTAAATATCTTTTGTTGCTGTGAACCCCCAAGACTTAACTCAAGATTTAAAACCCTAATAATAATAACAATAACTAGCTGGACTTGACATACCATATGCCATTAAAAAAACTCCCCCCCCAAGCCTGGTAGACTTCACAACCCTGTAAGGTAGGCTGGTGGGTTTAAATTCCTTCTGCCCCTTCTCATCATTCCACTCGTTTCCTGGAATTGCTGATGGTGACTCTCCACCGCCACCGCCACCGCCACCACCAGTTCACTGCCTGGGTCCTGTTGCAGGCATCCCATCACCACCTCCAGTTGACTGCATGGGTCCCAATCTGGGCCACAGATTGAGTGACAGGAGTGGATTGTGAAGTGGAGAGGGAATTTGCATGTGGGTGGTGATTGGTTGGGTGTGGGTTAGGTGTGTTTCCTGAGCAATCAATCAGCACACTGAGAAAGGCAACATACTCAAGAGAATTATACTGTGTGTGTGTGTGTGTATGATTATAATTATAAAATTACACCATCTATTAAACCTTCCCTAAGAAGCACTGGAGGGGAGAGGGAATACTTTTCTTCTGCTTCTTCCTGCAAGTTTGTGGCTGGAGTGGATTGAATGGCAATGTGCAGGCCAAGTCAGCCAGCAAGCTATCCCTTGGCTCCTGTCATGTGGCCACTCCACTGCAGGGAGGAGGTGGGCTAAGCAGACTTCAAACCTTCATGGATCCACTGTGAGGACATCGTGGACCCCTGGGTGTCCCCGGACCACAGGTTAAGAACCACTGCATTAGACTAAAAGGTAGAAAGAAAGCGATGTGCAGCCTCATTTGTAGATTTGAAGACCTTTATGACCATCTGAATAGATGCTGTGCAATGAATGTATGGCATTACTGTTCTCTTGTTCTTGTGTTTTGAGTATAACTACTTATTTGTGTCCTGCCTTTCCTCCTAGTTGCTCAGAGAGGTGTAATTGTTGCCTGAGTGAACCTTCTCATCTCACTTACTAGCCCCAGGAAGATGTAGCTAACATACAAACTCACATTTGTTTGAATTTTGCACATACAGTTGTCCCTCCGTATCCATGGATTTGGTAGCCACGGATTTAAGTATTCACAGCTTAAAAATATTCTTAAAAAAATAAAAAAAAATATCGTATATTCCAGCGTATAAGATGACTGGGCGTATAAGACTCCCCCCCCCAATTTCCAGCCAAAAATCTAGGCTTAGGCATATATTCACCAGATAAGACCACTCCTCCCCCCCGCCCAATTTGGCTGGCTGGGGGAGCCTTGCCAGCTGATCCTCTTTGTTTCCCAACTCATGAGGATCTCCTCGTGAGTTGGGAAAGCGAACAGGATCAGCTGGCAGGGCAACATTCGCCCCTTTCTTCAACCTTCCAGTCAAACTGGACTCGAAGGTGGAGGTAAGGGGCGAAAATGCCCAGTTTGCCTCAGCAGCCCCCTTCCCTCCGTCTTGGCTCTTCCGAAGGGGACCAATGCGGGGGATGCGGGGGTGGCCGCGGCCAACCCCTAGATTCGCCCCCCTCTCGCCACTGTCAAGGAAGGTGGGGAGAAGGGGCGAACATGCCCCGTTTGGCTCCATAGGGAGGACGCGGGGCCGTGGAGCCAAACCCCAGGATTCACCCCCTCTCCCCACCGTCAAGGGAGATGGAGCGAATCTAGGGATTTAACTCCACAGCCCCGATCCCTCCTTCTGGGCTCCCTCCTCCCACGATTCCCCAACCCACAGGAGGCTGCCCAGCCTCCTGGTGGGTTGGGGAATGCGGGATGGCCAGCTGGCTGGGGGGGTTTCTCCCTCCTCCCGCGATTCCCCAACCCACGAGGAGGCTGCCCAGCCCCCTTTTGGGTTGGGGAATGCGGGATTGCCAGCTGGCTAAGGGGGGTTCTCCTCCCGCGATTCCCCAACCCACGAGGAGGCTGCCCAGCCTCCTGGTGGGTTGGGGAATGTGGGATGGCCAGCTGGCTGGGGGGGTGGAGGGAGGGGGCTTCGGGGAGGGTGGAAGGATGGTTGGAGGGAGGGGGCTTCACAGCCACCCACCCGCTCCCTGAAGCCATGATCGTGAGTGGGATCACGGCTTTGGGGAGGGGGGTGGCTGGAGGGAGGGGGCTTTGGGGAGGGTGGAAGGGTGGTTGGAGGGAGGGGGCTTCACAGCCACCCCCCTCCCTGAAGCCGCAATCTCCAGCCGGATCGCGGCTTTGAGGATGGGGGTGGATGGACGGAGGGTGCTGGAGGGAGGGTAGATGGGTGGCTTGGGGGATGGGGCTTCGCAGCCACCCCCCTCCCCAAAGCCTCGATTCCAGTGGAATCGCGGCTTTGGGGAAGGGAAGTGGATGGGCGGAGGGTGGATGGGTGGCTGGGGGGAGGGGGCTTCGCAGCCACCCCCCTCTGCAAAGCCGCTATTCCAATGGAATTGCGGCTTTGGGGAAGGGCGTGGATGGGCGGAGGGTGGCTGGGTGGCTGGGGGGAGGGGGCTTCGCAGCCACCCCCCCTCTCCAAAGCTGCGATTCCAGTGGAATCGCGGCTTTGGGGAAAGGGGGTGGATGGGCGGAGTGTGGACGGGTGGCTGGGGGGAGGGGGCTTCGCAGCCACCACCCCTCTCCAAAGCCGCTATTCCAATGGAATCGCGGCTTTGGTGAAGGGGGGATGGGCGGAGGGTGGCTGGGTGGCTGGGGGGAGAGGGCTTCGCAGCCACTCCCCCTCTCCAAAGCCGCAATTCCAGTGGGATCACGGCTTTGGGGAAGGGGGGTGGATGGGCGGAGGGTGGACGGGTGGCTGGGGGAAGGGGGCGAATCCCGGGGTTTGGCTCCACGGCCCCACGTCCTCCTCCTGGGCTTCCTTCGGAAGGGAGCCCAGAAGGAGGGATCGGGGTCGCGGAGCAAAACAGGGCATTTTCGCCCTTTTCCTCCACCTTCAAGCAAGGTGCGGGAAAAAGGCGAATCTAGCGGTTTGCCTCGGCCACTGCAGAGGCGGTCAAGCGGTGGCCGCGGCAAACCACAACGTTCACTCCCCTCCTCTGTCTCCATTGCTCCCCAAAGGGGGAGAAGGCAGAGGAGGGGGGGCGAATGAACTGGAAAAGCACTTTGCTTCACCCCCCTGCCCCATCTCCTGCCTCTTCCCTCCGTTTGCGAAGAGGCAGGAGATAGGCAGGCAGGTGAAGCAAAGCATATCCGGCGTATAAGACGACTGTAGATTTTGGAGGGCACTTTTGAGTGCTCAAAAGTCATCTTATACGCTGGAATATACGGTATATCTGGCGTATAAGACAACTGTCGATTTTGGAGGGCACTTTTGAGTGCTCAAAAGTCGTCTTATACGCCAGAATATACAGTAATCCAAAAAGCAAACCTTGATTTTGCCATCTTATATAAGGGATACCATTTTGCTCTGCCATTGCATATAATGGAATTTGAGTATTCACAGGTTTTGGTATCCACGGGAGGTCCTGGAACCAAACCCCAGCGAATATGAAGGGACAGCTGTACATCTTAACTAGTTGAAAAGTCTAATAGAGGAGCCCTGATGGCACAGTGGTCAAATGCTGGTACTACAGCCACAACATTATGAGTTCGCTCCTACAAGGGCTCCAAGGTTGATTCAGCCTTCCATCCTTCTGTAGATCAGTAAAATGAGTATCCGGCTTGTTGAGGGCAATTAACTACCACATTGTAAACTTTGCACTGATAAGCGGTATAGAAATATAAATGTTATTGCTATTTCTAAAATTATGTATGATGGAGGAGGCTCTTCACATTCACAGCCTTGAATACAGTAATGAAAAGGAACTGTCAAACCTGGAGAAATGCTGCAAGACTGTGACTTTTGGGCTGTGGGAGAAAGAAGATGGTTTGAGGCAGTGATTCTGTTATGATGGAAAATGAGAATCCCATCATGCAACTGATGTGAATGTTTGATATGACTGAGTGTCTAGTAGAAGGGGAGAGGGTAGATTGACACTGGAAGCGCTGCATAAGCTGGAGTCGGAAGTGGTAGGTTGGTACTTCATTTGAGGAGTTCTGAACCTAAAAACTAGCAGAAGGTCAAAGTTATGTAAATTGGCAGGCAGTTAAACTCATTAAAATGTCAAAAAAAGGGTGCTTTCTGGATGGTTAATGTTGAATTTGCAGAAATTCTGCCAGGGATCTTGAAGAAGTTGCTTTGCCTTGTCTGCCTTAAACATCTGCTTGTCATCCGCAATAACATCAGCACTCTTCTAGACCTCCAGAAATGTGCTAAACAGTGATACTGTAGAACAGACAAGTTTTGTTCACACATTGTAGTATCATCAGGAGGTGCTCTGAGGGCAATAATTTGTAAATATATCTTTCTCAAATGGTTGGGCAGGGATGACTTTAAAAAATGCATTTGGACTTGGCAGTACTGGGGAAGGGAGGTCAATCCATATGATGATGCACTGACTGTTGGTTATAGTCTACCTTACAGTTTTGCCAGTCTTCTGCCCCTTATTGCTGAATCTCCATTATTTTATCCACCTCATCTCTTGCATTTGTTTATTTTCTTCATGGCACACATTGTACTCTTCATTTGCTATCACCCTCCCTTGTTTCCTCCCCCTCTTGTGTGTGAGGGGAGAAGGTTTCCCCAATGTTCTTTCTTTCACCTGGAACAAAATCCCTCCAGTGAAACTAACTACTTCTAACTCAGTAAGACTCTCCTCAATATTCAAAGTCTCTTTATTAAATCTTTTTAAAAAAGCCTGTACTGCTGTTTCACTTTTCTTGCTTCATCTCCATTATTAAAAAGATCTTTAACAGGCTTTTCAGGGCACACTGAAAGGATGGCTTACAAGGTTATAAAACACATGCTAATACAGTAGCATCCCCATAACTGCTGATTTGCCACCCGCTGATTCAGTTATCCGCTGTTAGCAACAGTGAGGGGTGGACAGGGGAAGGAAGGGAGGAGGAGATGTTGCCTCCCTTCTCGCTTCCCCCCCCCCCGGGAAGGCTGCGGTGGAAGTAGGAGAGGCGAAGGGAGAAGAGGAGAGGAAATCTCACAGTTGGTGGCCAGGGGTCTCCGGAGGCTGTGGCGGTGTGCGGGTGTGATAATGGAGGTGGCATGTGTGCAATGTTGGTGGTCACGGTGGTGAAGGAGAAGAAGGCCTGGGTGGCCGTGGCAGTGGCGGTAGCGGTGGAGAAGGAGGTTGGGTGACAATGTCAAGTCTTGTTGGCCAAGTGCTTAAGGGCTGTATTTTTTTGTGCTTTGGGGTTGTATTAATGTTTTTGAAATTAGAACAGGTAAATAAAAGTATTCTTGGAGTTTTGTTAAAGAAAGTAAACGGGGGCCCTAAAAATTGCTCTTAATATTCTGTGCTTTTGGGTTTCTCTGTAAAAAGTTTGAACTTGTGCAAAAAGACTGGATTTAAAATTGCACACACAGCAATAATAATAAAAAAAATTTATTTATATCCCGCCCCTCTGCAATGCAATCGGGGCGGCTTACAATATAAAAACCCCATAGTCACCATACCCTAGCCCACCCACCCCTTAAAATAATATTAAATTACAAAGAATTAAAAACATGGATTAATTAAAATATATACAAATTAGAAGAAAAAAAATGTAAAACATACAATCATAGCCTAGAAAGGGCAGCTGAATCTTTTTTGAGCAAAAAGCCTCCTCAGCCTGGCACATTCCAGGGAAATGGAAAGAGGGAAGATATGGAGGAGGCAGACTTTAAAGGATAGTGTGCTTTAGGATAGCTGAGAATTTAAGTACCCTCCTCTCTGAGAAGCTGCCAAAAACCCTTCCACAGCTTGGTATCTGCCACTTGCTGGTGGTATGTGCTTTGTACTTTCTGGCACACTTTGTCCACTCCTGATGTACGGCCTCTGATGCTTATTTTAAGCTAGGGCATTCAGATCTAGGTGGCCTTTGGCATAACCCCTAAACAGTTGTAGGCCATTTTTGTTGTTTTGCACCTTCAAGTTGTTTCTGACTTATGGCAACCCTAAGGGTTTTCATGGAGTTTTCTTGGCAAGATTCAATCAGAGGAGGTTTGCCATTGTCTTCCTCAGAGGCTGAGGGAGTGTGACTTACCCAAGGTCACCCAGTGGTTTTCCATGGCTGACTGTGATTTGAACCCTGGTCTCTAGATTCATAGCCACTCATTAATCCCTGACCTTTCCACCTGCCCTGGTCTTCTCTAACTTATATAAATACAGGTTGACCCCCATATCCGTGCAGGATATGTTCCAAGACTCCCTGTGGATGTCAGGGTACTATTGTTTTGTTTTTTTTTGTTTTGTTTTTTTGCTTTTAAGACAAAGGGAAATGGAAGCAACAGACAACATACTAGCACATCTGAAGTAGGTTTGGTCACAGCTGTGGCTAAGCAGAGGGCTGACAGACAAACACTCCCATATAGTTTAACCACAAGTTGCATAGTTTGTGGGTTGGTGTCATAGTGAAGAAGAGTGTTGATGTATGTTGGAGATACTGTTGTTAAGACAATGAGGTTTGTTGTGTATATACTTTGTTTACACTGCAACCGAAGATAAAGGTCTCCATATATCTTTGGATAAACCTCACAGACTGTAAGTGTGTGAAAGTGGGCCAGAGCAGTGAAATGCCTGCTAGCAGAAGTCTTTGTTCCTGGGTTACTCTTTTTGCCCATTCTGCTGTGCAGTACTGTTGCTTGGTTCCACCTGGGTTAGTTCGTCTCTAGGCTGTGCCAGGTGTCTCTCAGTGGGCCAACAGTGAGTGGACAGTGGATACCTGAAACCAAGGATAATAAGAAACCGTATTTTCAATGAGACAAAACGACAGAGGTTGACCATAGATTCGCACTGGAGGATCTAGAAATACCTAGAGAAAACATATTTTTTTAGACATGGATATGTAAAACTGTGGACACTGAATCCATGGATATGGGGCTGACCTGTATTGTAAAACATCTAGGTAGAAGAATACGTTCTCTTTTTAAACAATGGCAAGTTCTGCAAAATCTTTTTTAAAATCAAATTTATTTTTCTTTTCTAAAAACATTACCTCAGCAAAAATCCCTCATGAATGTGCAGATTGGCTTGAGTATACTGAGGGTTAGAGATGCTAAAAACATTCTGTAGGGTGATATGGCAAGGACCAATCCGTTAGCATTGGGAAACTAGGACCGCCCAGCATGAAGCAGGTAGTTGTTCTAAGCCTTTTGGAAATCAAGTCCTTTGTTCTCCACTCCTCCTCTTCCATGAGGCCAGTTCAACTTCTTGCTTCACCCAGCAAGGACAGGTTTTCAACTTCTCCAGACTTTGATCCATTTTCTCTCTTCTCTAATTTTTACCCTTCTTCCCCCCCTCGCATTCCTCCTTCGATACCTTCTTTACCCCTCGATCCTCCTTTACCAAAACAAAGAAACAAACAAAAAAACCCACCCTTTTTGTCCCCTTCCTTATTCTGAACCCCCCACCCGGCTGCCTCTTTCCACCCTGCTGCCCCCCCTCACCTCACCTCCCTCTCGCCCCCTGTGCTAGCAAGCAGGCATGGGGGAAAACAAAGGAGCTGCAGCCAGCGGCAAGCAGAGCACCACGAGGCAGCAGCGGGCAGCAGTCGCGGAGGCCTCCAGCCCCCAACATGGCAGCACCGGAGGGTCTTCCACAGCAGACCTCGCCTCCGCTTCATCTGTCACCAGGACATCCCGGTGGCCCAGAGGAAGGCAGCCAAGGAGGCAGAGAAGGCCCTCACCGGCCAAGCAGACCCAGCCGCAAGCGAAGGAGGTGGCGAGCGGCGAGAGGGCCAGGGAACTGCAGCGGCTGAGGTATCCTCCCTGCTCCCAGGACCTCCCAAAATGATGGCGGAGGCTTTGGAGAGACAAGTAAGAAGGCCCAGGAGCAGGTAAAGGGGCTCCTGACAGGAGAGGAGCTGCACCAGGTCTTAAGCAAGGGCTTTCCCAAGCGCGATTTGGCAGCTGCTTCTGCAACTGTGGCCTCAGTGTCCAGGTGACTCATGGACACCCTAGCTTTCTCTAGTGGTGAAGAGGATGGTGAGATCTCTATGGAAATTTTGGGGGAGGAATCCCTAGAGGACAACCGGGGAGAGTCTGGAGCCCCGAGACCGGGAGGACTCTGGGGGCTCTGAGGAGGAAGGGAGGGGGAGCATGGCAAGGCCAAGAAGTAGACCATCAGGCTGGCGCTGCAAATGTTTCTCGATGCCCTCCTTTCGGACCAGGAGGACCCCCACGGTAACATTCCGGGCACCTTGGGTACCCAAAAGAGATCAGGGGGATGCTTGGGACCTTCAGCCTAGGAAGGTGCGAGGCACCCAGCAAGTTAATGGGAGCCTGGGAATCCCATAAAGGGAGATCACAAGCCTACACTCAACACTCACGACATGCAAGGGAGGACCCCCCTCCAGCAAATATGTTGCTAGAAAAGGAAGGACCCTCCCCTTTGAGGCACTCATCCGAGGAGTCGGATGGGACCTCAGGGAGAGGACGTGATCTGGCGGGCTGCGCCAGACAACAACCTCATGGAGGACAATGATGAGGTTATAGCAACAGGCAGGGAAGAAGGAGAGCTTTCTGATTCTGATACCTCAGAACCAGAGACTGCGGACAGGATCTTTCAAGGGACAAATTTTCATACCTCTTGAACAAGGCATTGGCAGCACTAGAAATCACATCCCCTGTTCCTCAACAGGACATCACTGAGGACCTTCATACCCCCAAAAGTTAGAAGGTGGCGGCACTAATGCCCTCAAACCAAGCTGAGGAGGCCTCTCTTCCCTTTCCCAAGGGCCTTCTGGAACCTAGTGTCTGAAGAATGGGACAAGCCCACCTCGGGCAGGCAGGGCATGGGTGCAGCCCAAAGGTTTTACAACTTCCCCAAGGAGGTACTAGACAAGTTCAAGACCCCAGTAGTCGACCGGCCGGTGATCTCCATGGTTTCCAGTTCATTGGCGCCCAAGGAAGGGGAAGTGTCCCTCAAGGACCTCGATGAGAAGAGGGCTGATGGCACATTAAAGAAATCGTAGGAAGCCTTGGCCCTGGGAATCAGGGTCTCACTGGCCACTGCTCTAATATCCCGGGCAGCCATCAACTTGCTGCAAGAGGTCATGGAAGCTTAAAACCTGGACACCAGATCCCTTCACAAAGCGTTCAACAGGATTCAACACGCACTGCACTTCATCGCTGATGCTTCCCAGGATTCCTTGACATTCACAGCCAGGGCAACGGGAGCAACCAACTTAGCAAGAAGATCACTTTGGGTCAAGCACTGGGACGCAGATGCCCAGTACAGAAATGCCCTAGCAACTGCAGCCTTCAAAGGATCCTGTTCGGCGAGGAAGCACTCAAAGATATCCTGGTGAAGACAAAGGATAAGAAACAGGCCATGCCCTCAGCAAGCTGGAAACAAGCCAAGAAAACACCAAGGCATACAGCTCAGTACACCAACTCCTTTTGTCACTTCAGGGGCAATGGCAGAAAGGTGGACTACTGCTCCTCCAGACCGGCATGGTCAAAGACCAACTACATCATATGACACACACCCTTCTCCAACTCAACCTCTACCCGCAGAGGGGGAGCCCAGATGCAGAGGGGCTCCTCCTGCCAGTTATCCTGACTCAGAACTAACCCCAGTTGGTGGAAGGCTGTCAAGGTTCCTAGCTTCTTAGTCAACCTCCACCATGACAGGTGGGTTCTAGAGACCATAGCCCACGGTTACAAGGTGGAGTTTGACACAAGACCAAGGAACCGGTTCCTTCCTGCTCCAGTCCCATCCAACCTGCAGAAGGCAAGGAACCTTAGAATAGCCATAGACCACCTATTGGAGATAGATGCCATAGAAGAAGTACCAAGCACGCAATGTTTCTCAGGGGTGTACTCCTACTTCTTCATGGTACCCAAAAAGGACCGAAGCCTCAGGTCGGTCTTAGACTTACAATCCACAAATTCCTTCATTCTATACAAATGTTTCCGGATGGAAAACCTCTCGTCAATAAGGGAGGCAGGATGGTGACTTCCTAGCTTCCCTAGATCTATCAGAAGCATACCTCCCCATCAGGATGCATCCAGACAGCAGGCAGTTCCTCAGGTTTGCATTCAGGGAGGAACACTTCCAATTCAGAGCACTCCCCTTCGGGCTCTTGACGGCTCCACAGGTGTTTAGCAAGGTAATGGTGGTGCTGATAGCACACTTACGAACCAAGGGATACATCTGTATCTCTACCTGGACAATATTCTGCTGTGAGCACCCTCAAAGGCCAAGGCACAAAGAGATGTACAAGAAACAATTCCCTGCCTGCAAAATCACGGTTTTATAATAAACTTCAAGAAGAGCACGCTCACTCCATCGCAACGCATAACCCACCTAGGGGTGCAAATAGACACAGTGGATTACTCTGTGTCACTATCAAAAGAAAGACAGTCGACCCTCCAACGAGAAGCCGTGGAAACAAACAGAGAGCTCCAATTGTATCTCTAGCACGCCTATTCGTCCAGATGATATCAGCAATCCAAGTGGTACCATGGGCCAGATTTCAATCAAGATCCCTGAAGACACTGCTCCTGCCGTACCAGGAACGAATAACATGGAGGGAGACGTTCATACTAGACATACCATCCACCCTGAAGGAGTAAATTCAATGGTGGACTCAACCAAGGAGTCTCGCCGGGGGTCCCCCTGACGATCAACCACCAGATTGTGGTCATGTCGGATGCGAGCTCCAAGGGGATGGGGAGCGCACTGTCTAGACCAGGTGGTTCAGTCTCACAGCATCAACAGGTTGGAACTCAGGGCGGCTCGACTATCCCTGGTAAACTGCTTGCACATGCTGATGAACCAGCATGTCCTACTCCTAACAGACAACACGACAACCCAATCCTACATAGGGAGACAAGGAGGCTCTAGGTCGAGGTCACTGCACGCAGAGGCAGAGACACTACTCCACTGGGCAGAAAATACAGTGCGATCGCTGTCGGCACGATATCTAAAGGGGGAAACAAACACGCAAGCCAACTTCCTGAGCAGACACACTGTGCTACCAGGAGAATGGGAGCTAAATCAGGAAACGTTGTCCTCCCTGAGCTGTAATCATTTTTTTAAAAAAAAACTATTGTATGTTTTAATATTTTTCTAATTTATATCTTTTTAATTTACTGTATGTTTTTAATCTTTTATAGTTTAATATTGCTTTAAGGGGGGGTGGGCTAGGGTACTGGGACTATGGAGTTTTTATATTGTAAGCCGCCCCGATTGCGTTGCAGAGGGGCAGGATAGAAATAAAATTTTATTATTATTATTATTATTATTATTATTATAACAACATTCCTTCACATCCAGGACAGGTTCAGGGAGAAATCAGTGGACCTCTTTGCATCGCCCGAGAACGCCAAGCTACCGTGGTTCTTTTCCCAGTTTCCTCACCAAGGAGCGGAGAGAGTCAACCCACTGTGCTCCCCATGGCCAAGAAGACTACTTTACCTTCCCCCCTTCCACTGATAGGGAAGGTATGCAGGAAAATTCATCTTGAAAGGGCGCAAGCGGTTCTCATTGTGCCTCACTGGCCGTGGCATCCATGGTTCTCGGATCTGACAGAGATGTCGGTTGGACCCCCCTTGAGACTCCGACCACGTCCGGATCTCCTGCAGCAGGGACCAGTCAAGCATCCCGACATGACGTGGCTACAGGTGATGGCATGGATACTGAGTGGCAAGCTCTGAGGGAGTATGGCTATGAAGACAAGGTGATATCTACACTCCTGGCCTCTCACCAGCCTTCAACAAAGGGTATATACCAGGTCACGTGGAAAGTTTTTTTGCAATGGTGCACCTCAGAGGAGGTGAACCCGCTCAAGGCCATGACATGCCACGTCTTGGTGTTCCTCCAGAGAGGACTCGAAAGTGGTCTTAATACCATAAAGAGACAGGTTGCCGCCCTGCCAGCGTTCATCCAGTGCCCGCAAGGGAGTCGAATCTCGACCTACCCACATACCAAAAGATTCCTGAGAGGGGCAACACTAATTTCTTTGCCAGTGCACCACAGGTTCCCCTTGTGGAACCTACCCCCGGTCCTACGCCAGCTAACTCAACACCCCTTTGAGCCCCTGAGGAAGGTCCCTCTCAGAGTCTTGACGCTTAAAGTGGCTAGGAGGGTATCAGAGCTCACAGCCCTCTCGGTAAGGGAGCACCTATGCTCATTCGACAAGGACTCGGTGTGCCTCCATCCGGACCCCTCCTTCCAGCCCAAAGTACTATCACAGTTCCATGTGTCGCAACAGCTAGTACTACCGTCCTTCTGCCCCAAGCCATCTCACCCCGTGGAGAAGCTGTGGCACAGACTGGACGTCATGAGAGCACTAAGAATTTACATCAAGTTCATAGCCTCCTACAGGCATTGTGACTCCCTGTTCATCTCCTTTAACCCAGCGTCAGTGGGGTCTCGGATGTCACGACAGACCTTGGCAACATGGATCAAGGCATGCATTTTCATGGCATATGATGCAGCAAGCATCCCACGACCTTCAGGAGTACTGGCACACTCAACTTGATCGGTGACCACATCGGCCATGTTCTCGACAAACGCGCCCATATCTGAGATATGTAGGGCAGCAACATGGAGTACCCTGTCCACCTTCATCAGACACTATAAGGTGGACAAATTCAGGTCAGCCGATGCCACCTTCGGAAGAAGGATGCTTCACGAGGTGGTACATTCATAACACCAAGGTACCCGCAGTCACTCCCACCCTAGGACTGCAACAAGCTTTGGTATGTCCCAATGCTAACGGATTGGTCCTGCCATATCACCCTACAGAATGTTACATTGGGTACTTACCGTGAAGGTACTTTCTGTAAGGTGGATGCCAGGAACAATCCAACCCACCCTGTGACTGCAAAGGAAAGACATATACCGGATCACGACACAGAGTGTGAGCACTATTAAAATGTAGTTTTCTCCATAGATAGGGGTTTTTCACTCTGCTTACAGGGCTTTGCTAGTCAGAGAACTGGCCTCGTGGAAGAGGAGGAGTGGAGAACAAAGGACTTGATTTCCAAAAGGCTCAGAAAAACTTCCTGCTTTATGCTAGGCGGACCTAGTTTTCCAGTGCTAACGGATTGTTCCTGCCATCCACCCTACAGAAAGTACCTTCATGGTAAGTACCCAATGTAATGTTTTTTCATCCAGTTATCTGAATAAAATAATAATAATAATAATAATAATAATAGAATGTTTCACCCCAAAGACCACTTTCATTTTCAGTCCTGTAAAGAAATCTAATGAAGGACTGATTCAGGCATTGTGTTATTTTATCATTTTTCACAAAGTTCATCTTAGCTTGTCTTCAAGTATCTTCTGCTTTGACTTGGTTACTGCTTAACAGCAGCTTCTGTAGATAGTGTGATGATTTGAGTGGTATCAAAATGAGAACTTTTTCCTACTCTGAATTTATTTATTTGATTATTTGTGGAGCCAGGGTGGTGTAGTGGTTTGAGTGTTGGACTACAACTCTGGAGACCAGGTTTCTAATCCTCACTTGGCCATGAAAACCCACTGGGTGACCTTGGGCAAGTCACACACTCTCAGCCCTCAGAAAACCCTGTGATAGGTTCACCTTAGGGTCACCATAAACCAGAAATTACTTGAAGGTACACAACAGCAAATCTGCCTTCAAGTCATGTGTCAACTTACGGCAACCCCACGAATTTCATAGGGTTTTCTTAGGGAAGAGATGGTTTTGCCAATTTGAAATATAACCTATAGCACCTGGTATTCATTGGCGATCTCCCATCCAAGTACTGAGCAGGTTTGAACCTGCTTAGCTTCCAAGATCTGACAGGATCTGGTGCCCTTAGAGTTTATATATTATTTATTTGATTTATATGAATGGAACTCAAAGCAGTTTGCAATATAAAGTAAAACACTATGGAGTACAAAAGTTAGAAAGCATTGAAACATATACCTAATTAAAATGCTGCTTTTAAGACATTAAGAATTAAAACAATTGGCACAAAAAATGGTACACCCAATTGCACATTACTCCACCCTGGTCAGCAAAGGCTAAAGGCTTCTTTAAAGAAGATGGCCTTGGGGGGGGGGGGTGGATTCAGGGCGACATTAGGGATTGTTTGTTGATGTTTGTTTTTATAGTCTTTGTAATTTGGATTTGACAATAAAGACTTTTAATGTAATAAATAAATAGACAAGATGCCTTGCATGCTGGCGAAAAGGGACCAGATCAAACCTCCCTCGGAAGACGCAGCCACCAAGAAGGCTCTGTTCTGTGTCCTTACCACCTGACCCTGGGACAGTGGTAGCATGTAGAGAAAGTCCTCCCCTGAAGATTGTAAGACTTGGGCAGGCTCATATTGGGAGATGTGGCCTTTCAGATTGTCTGGACCTAAGATGTATAGTTACATGTCAAAACTGGCACTTTGATTTGTGCCCTGAAACAGACTAGCAGCCAGTGAAGCTCTTTCAACAAGGGAGTTATAAGCTGGAATTCTACATTGGTTTGTTCACATGGCTTGTGTTTTACCATCAACACATTATCCCAGTCTCACAATAGAAACTTCTTATGTATGCACTAGTTATTAGTCTTATGTTTTTTTCTCCTAAAGCTGTGTTCTTAGTAATCTTCAACTGTTATACCTTTCCTAAGTCCACAAAGCTAAGTTTTATGCTGTATCCCTCTCCACATCCTTTTGAATGGAATAGGTTAAACCATCAAGATTAAAAGGTCTTGATTCTTAGATTCAGTCTCTCCTTCTCCTTCCCCCTCCCTCCCTCTTTCTATTTTATCTCACATCTTTAAATGTCACATTTAAATCTCACCTGTTTTTATTAAATATTAAATGCTTTAACTGTCATTAAAATATTAAAAATTGTTAGTACTTTGAAAATTGTAGTTTTACATTAACAGTTTTTGTATTTTATTTTTATTTTTTTAGTTCTGAGAAATGGGTAAAATACTAAAATTTCAGGCTCTTGAAACCTATCTCACCGAGCTTTGAACAGACTATCGAAAGCTTTTGTTTGGTTTATCTTCATTGACTAATTGAGGGTTTATGATTCCTTTGGGATGTATGAGACACAGCATGTAAGACAAATTTTGTGCATTATATGTATGAAGAGCTGTCTCCATCTTCAGTGACAGATTCTGTAGGTTTTGTGAACTTAAGGATAATATAGTACTAGAAATGTGAGTGAGTACTAATTGGCATAAAAAGATTTATGCTGCGGTTCAGTCTTAAAAATCTTACAAATTGTGAAAAAATATTGATACATTTGCATGGCTGTGATTATGATACACAATTGGCCTTGGGAATTTTACTCTATGTCAGCCGCTCTGAATTAATTCCATAATTGGCTACTACTACATAAAAACAAGTTCTGAAAAAGATAGTCTCATATAAACTTAAAAGAATGCATGTGTAGCTCCCACTTGTTACTGTCCATTCTAAATTTGCACCTGTTCACATACAAATGAAATGGAAAATATTTGTGGTCTCTGGCTTCCTTTTAGTGGAAAAAGTGATAATTATGATATGAGCTCTCCAAAGGGGGGGGGGAGTGGTAGAATGTTTAGTCTGCATAGTCTGTTCTTGTCAAGTTACTTTGTGGTTAGCTTATAGTAATGAAGGCGTGTGCTTCAGACTCCGCAATATGGTGTGTCACATGCTTAACTAGAGGTTGCTAAAGTGGAGCCTCGTAATTGGACCTGCAGGTGTTGGGTTGAAATGGCCTCAAATCCTCTTTGGGCTGGGTTCATTCTTGGACGTTTGAACGAAGTGTAATTTTTCATGGAACATGAGAAAGTCTGTGAACTGTATTAGGAAGAGAAGGGATGCTGGAGCTGCAAAACCAGATCCTTTTTCTTTCCGTGCTATGCCTAGAGTGTTTTGCAAGGGTGCTTCCCAAGAGTTGGGTCTCTGTTGGAAGCAAGCAGGCTTGGATCGAAAGCTTTCCATATACAGTGGAGGACAGATCATGCACATTGTTGCTCTTGAGTCTGGTGTCTTGCTTTACAAGAGGGCACTGTATGATCAAACATACTCCATAAATGTGTATCATAGTAAAGTAACAATGTGAGCTACCTGCTTCTGACAATCATATCCCTTGTAGCTTGAAGTATAGAAATGTCTTATGTTTGGCGTCAACATTATGTTTATATTTGGGTTGCCTTTTTATCTAAGCTGTTTAGCTTTTAGCTGTTTTGTACTGAATATAATGTTACAATAACTGTAGGCTTTAATGAGTGTGTCCTTGAGCATTGAAAGTAGGGGTGCAGTAGCTGTAGGTTCACTCACCCCTACCGAGCTACTTCATCCCCAGCCAGCTAGAGCCCATATCCTCCTACTGTGCTACTGAACTTGATTGGAACAGCGACAAAGGAAAATAGCAACAGCAAAAAAATGAAAACAAACACTTTTGCTTTGAAACAAGGGGTGTGGCATATGCACGCCCTGTGTTCAAACAATTTAGTGACTCCTTGAACATTAATTAGCTTCAGAATAAGATGCATGGTCCTTGTTTTAAAACAGAAGTGCCTGCTTGGTGGGGAGGGGGGTAGTGTTTCTACTAGATCACTGAAACAGGTGAATAGTAAGAAACACACTAAAGGTATTCAAAGGGGTTTGTTGACAATAATATACTGTAGAAAATATTGTATATTATACAATAAAAACCAGGGAGGAAAAGCGATAGAGGAGGAAAACCAAAGGAAATAAGTCCCCCCCCCCTTGCAAAACAACAACAACCAAGACTGACAGCTTCCGGGCCTAAATGGATTGACATTCTGAAATGCTGCTCAAGGACCTCCTGCTGAGGAAACAATCAGCTCCACTTTCCTCCCATGTTTGACTCCTTTGTTTGAGGTTAGGACTAATTTTTTTCTCTTTGTCATACTATTACTTCATTTCCTTTACAACTCTTCTTCTGCCCCGTCTCTCTCCCTCCTCCCAAAGAAAGCCATGATGTATCTATCAGACATATCAGCCTGCACAAGATAATAGTCCAAATAGCACACTCATATGTTACATTTGCCACATTTGCCTTGTCCTCCTCCACCTGAGGCCTTCCTGTTTTATTATTTAGTTGGACCCGGCATACCATTCGCTGTTTAAAAACTCCCCAAAACACACTGGTAGACCACATACCTGGTTGCCTTGGTTCCATTGCAGCGGCAGCAGTGGTGTCCTGCCACCACCAGTTGACTGCCTGGGTCCAATTGCAGCAGTGGTGTCCTCCACCTCCGTCAGTTGACTGTCTGGGTCTCGTCTCAGCGGGAATAGAAATGATATTACTGTGTAGACTTAAATCATAAGTGGGAATTGTGCAGCCCTGAGACTGGTGAACTGGAAAGACCTGCAGCCTTAATAACTATAGCCAATACTGAATCAAGATTCAAGAAAGAGTCCTTGGGGGAAAAAACAAGGGGACATTTTCTAAAGGTTTCTGGTGTATTTTCAGGCCCATTGAGCTGCAAAAACTAGTGTTTGGGTAGCATTACTGTAGAAACTAAAGCATTGGGAGTTTTTAATTTGGGGTCTGATTACTCATAAGTAACTGTCTTAGCCTATATAAGCAACCACGTGTCCATACTGCTAATGTTGGTGTTGGAAAGTGAGCTGCTGCTAGCTTCCATTGTAAAGTCTTAGTTTCATCCATTAACTTTGGATTATAGAATTGTTTTGACCTGTACAGTGCCAATTTTGCTTTACCACAAGAGAGAGGATGCTTGTGAAGTCTGAAGGAAATTAAAGTGTTTTTGAAATGCACAAGCTGTTAACATTTCTAAAATTTTTCTGTCATCTCTCAAAAGCTTATTGCCACTTCCGTCTTTCCATCTAATAAAGTCACCATGGAAACTTGCACTGGTTACATGCTGCTGGCACACTAAAATACAAATAACTTTTGTGGTTGGTACGTTTGCTTTTTTTTCTTTCATTAATGTTGAGCAGCCTTTGATTTCAGCTCCTGTATAGCTGTATATTGTCCAAGAGAAAAATACTCAGGATGTCAAGCTAGGAAAACAGAAGGCCTTATTGCTGGTAGCAGTAATGATTTATTCCCTGTTATTGTTTCCTTCTACAAAATCGCTCAGCTAAATCACCATAGGATCAGAAAGTGTACCATAGGAGCGTAGTTTACCTAATTCTGAAAGAAGCCAGACTCATAGCCAGTTTCAACAGTGGCATGTAACTGGCACTCTAATGGCTTCAACTGCCTTTCTTGCACATTTGCTGGGAAGTGAAACTGAGTTCCTCTTTGCTGTAGAAGAGGGTCCCACCTGTTTTTGCCATAAACGTAATAGCCTATTAAGGAAGGCTACCGCTGTGTAAGCTAGCATGGCTTTTTTATTTTTTATTTTTATTAGTTCTTTATACCTTTCAGCCACAAGGCTATCAGAGCAGCTTACAAACTGTTTTCAGCAATAGCAATTTACACATCTACAGTGCATTAAGCAGTTTCCAATGTGTGTTAGCTAATTGCCCCCACAAGCCGGGTACTCATTTTACCGACCTACAAAAGGATGGAAGGCTGAGTGAATCTTGGAGCCCTCCTTGCAACGTGGTGACTTGCAGTACTGGTATTTAACCACTTACCACACACACAGCAAATATGACATCATAAGGACTAATGATCATGAAAGGGCTCACATACCAGACAACATCATCCTTTCGCAATCATATTTTGCCAATAAGCCGTACTTTTTTATTGACAGCCCAAGCTGTCAATAGATGGACCATGGTGCTTTGTGGCCAGCATTGCCAGCATTTGAAACTTCACACTGTTGTACTCATATGAATGCAATGTGAATGACAGAATACTTTTGGGTGAGATCAGGACAGTCAGATAGGGGATGCTCTTTTTAGGACCCCTCCCCCCTGTGTACTTGTCACTTTAAAAGTGTGTTTTTGTGCATTGCTGTACTTTTTTGAGTGGTTTTTAGGCTTTAATTTTTAAATTTCCTGCGCTAGTGTCTTCTTGCGAGAATCGGCAAGATCACAACCCCGGAAGTAAATGGAGCTCCACTTGTGCTCTATTACTATCGGGGAAGCCTCTTTTACGCTGCTCAAAGTAAGTATGGTAGGGTGTTTTTTGTTTTTTGTTTTTGGCCAGGATAAAAATGCCACAATTTATGCCAGCAAAAGAACATTAACGTTGAGTGGTCTGATAAAGTCCTAGGACTTTGGGAGAGCAGGATTCATATCCCCACTCAACCATGGGAACACAGTGGGTGATCTTGAGGAAGTCACACACTCTCAGCCTCAGAGGAAGACAACAGCAAATCTCCTATGAACAAATCTTGGCAAGAAAGCACTGATAGGGCTGACTTGAGAGCACAAAGCAATGACAGATTGTAAGGGTTAGTTCTTTATTAAGGCACTGCTTATATTTCTTCCTGTTCACTGATCAAGTACTGTCTTACTCCCTGTGTCTAGGGCTTCTGCAACAAATAATTGGCTTATATTTTAATGCAGTGCTAGGGAAAGAAAGATACAGTTTTATCCAGTAGGACCAAACACAGTACTGATTCCTGGCACTGGGGGTAAAAATTGCTGGTCCTGCATATCAGATAGCTTAAGAAGCACTGTTTTAATGTAACTTTCTCAGATTGGTCCCCTCCAGATTTTTTGGACTGTAGCTCCTTTCAGCCCCATCCAACATGGTTGGTAGAGGTGATGGGAGTTCTAGGCCGAAACATCTGGAGGAATCCAGGTTGGAAAAGGCTTTTTTTAATGGCAAAATTGAACAGACAGAATTGGGACACATTCTGAATTTTTCTGTTTAGGTGCCTGAATTGTATTGACAGAGTTGTGAGTATTCTGTGCATCACATTCTCTGTCGATAAAACTGGTGTGCATATTATACATACTAAGCAAAAATGCATATGTTTGATTCTATTTCTTTGAATTACAAAAGAAGGACTAAAAGCTGGGCCTAGATCTGAAGGTCATCCACTGACTACTAGAAATCTTAACATCGTGTCTTTTCCAGCTTCAGGTGTGGCATTATCTGCCCTTCCCAAGCCATGTTAAGTTCTGAGGGTTTAAAGCTTTTCTCAACATGAAAACAGATTCTCAGGCTTCTTACTTCTATACCCAATGCCAAATTATGTGATGGTTTTCCTATCCTGGCATAGAATATGCCTAGCATTGATTATTAAGCTTGTGCTTGGTTGTTTTTTGTTTTAAAAGAGAGGATAGTCTGGTTCAAGATGGTACTTGGCTACTATATTCATGCTGCAGTAGTGATGTGTGCTAGGGTCAGAATCAGTTCCCAGGTAAGCAGGAGCTATGAAGAAAGGGTTTTTTGTTTGTTCGTTTGTTTGTTTTAAGTATAAATTTCTCTGAATCTTTGCAGACACCTAGAGAGTAGTTTTCCTAAATAGTTGCCTCCACCGGTCTTTCTCAGAAAGTGTAAAAGAAGAGAGTTAACTCATATTCCCTCTTTTTGTTATCTTGTTCTGTTGTGCATATTTCTTTTACATATTTCAGTCCACAGCAACATATGACACAAATATCCACATAAATATATTTTGGAAGGGATACATTTCACACTATAAAAAGGGAGCTTCAGACTGACATTCATTTACATATGTGAAAAGCTGAAAGAGAGGAGCAGTCCACTTGACTGAAGACACCTTAAATGCAGCTTTACAATTCCTAAGTGGGATCCATTAGGTATGCTCTCTCTCTCTGGGTTTTCTTTGCAAACCAAGATTCAGGAAGAACTCATCCCACGTTTTCTGCAAGCGCGCTGATGACTAAAAAGGCCAATCCGAGATAAACAAGTCCAGTTGCAGAAAGCACAGCAGAAGGTCTCCTTGGATGATGTTTCTGGGTTGTGATTCTTTCTGTGTTGTCGTTTCGCTTCAAGACTTGTTCAGCATGAGTGTGTCTCCATGCCTCCCGATGTGAGGGCAGGGCGGATTTTGTTGAACTTGAGCAGGTCTGATCCCATTGATGTCGCCATCCAGGGAACTGAGGGCTTAGGTGGGAAGTGTGCTAATGTGGTTGGGGGGGAAGGGGGTGGGCCTACCGACAAAACACTTATGTAGATGTTCTAGGAGGTTCTAAATGATGTACTGTGCAAGCATAGATAACCCATTTGTTTGAGTTCACAGATGAATCACAGTTACAGGCAAGGAACCTGTTCTTGTTTGGAGGCCAGATAACCAACACTTTTAAACAATGAAAGCTGGGAGCTAGAAGTTTTGCAATGGGTTCTACACACTGGGTGGAGGGGTTGACCAGAGCTGCAGAGCCATAGGCATATGGCAAGCCATTTTGCAAAGCAGTTTGGATAGGAATATAAAGCTGGGGAGGAGGGTCCCCCTCTCACCTAGAAATTCTCACTGAGTGCAGACAGGCCTTTGGGTTTGTGTAAAGTTGTTGGATCAGAACCCTGAGTTCTTCTCTCATTCTTCACTTGGCTATCTTTAATTCTCCACAGTGAACCACAGTGCTCCATAGTCAGTTTTATGTACAGTTTTCATGGCCCTTTCCCACAAGGTACAAGTCCAGCCTGAACATAATGCTTGGAAAAGAATGAAGTATTCTCTCTCCATTCTCAGACCTTGCCAGTCAATACAACATCATAGTGTGAACAGTGCCCTAGCAATTCAGGGAGTAGTTTGATATGAAACAACTGACTGTTTTCTATTTTTTTTCTCTCTCTCTCTGTAGAACAAGGCTTAGATCACATAGCAGAAAATATCCTCTCCTACCTTGATGCCAGGTCACTCTGTGCAGCAGAACTGGTTTGTAAAGAATGGCAGCGAGTTATTTCTGAAGGAATGCTGTGGAAGAAGCTTATTGAGAGAATGGTACGAACTGATCCACTCTGGAAGGGGCTATCAGAAAGAAGAGGCTGGTAGGTATATCTGCAAAAAGTGCACATTCTTTTTGCAACAGTAGTATTTCCCAAATGCACTGGCTACTTCTGGCCTGATCAGTAATGGACAACTTAAATTTGCAGAGGAAAGCCTATGAAGTGGCAAACGTTATTTAAATATTTGTAGTTGCATGTTCTGACTGTAGTTGCAAGTTATCAGAGGTACTATGGAGGCCATATGGCCTCTAGGCTATGAATGAGGAAATGTCAGCCCTCCAGATGGCTGTCTGCTATTCCCATTATGCCTTAGCATTAGCCCTACTGGCCAAGGCTGATGGGAATAGAGTTCAACAATGTCTAGAGGATCATAGGATCCAGTGTCCAGCTCTAGGCATTGTTTCTCTTCCTTTCTTCCTTGCTCTTGGCTGTGGAAAGAGATGGAACCAACAGCTGTATTTCTGTATAGGGAAAGCAAAATGGGAGGTGAGCAAACTCTTCCACCTCTGTGGTTCCATTCTTCGGTAATTCTGACTGCAATCACGCATGTTCTCATCATGGAGGCATAGTCAGACCTGCAGTCTCTGACTCTCCTTACAGCTCATGAGCAAGCAAGGTGGCCATAGAGAAAGGGAGGCATGGCTGACTCAGCACACTCCATCAATTCCTGATGTAATCCTGCCATAGTGGGAGTTGATTGTCCCAATCAGCCGGTGTATAAACTGCTGCTGCTTAGAACGTTTTGGAAGGATTTTTGTTTTTGTACACAAAATTTCACCCCCCCCTTCTCTCTCTCTTCTCTTTTTAATTATAGGGATCAGTACCTGTTTAAAAACAGACCCACAGATGGCCCTCCTAATTCATTTTACAGGTCACTGTACCCAAAGATAATACAAGATATAGAGGTATGTTTTTGAAAACTTTGTTTCAAACTGTATTGAGTTTGAAGCTGTGTTTTCATGAAACCTTTTTCTCTTGCTTTTAAAAATGTGCTTTAGCATTACAAGGATCTTGGCTTGAATAAATATGGGAATCCTACCTGTTCTGTAAGACCATTGTTATGGTAGAATAATTTGAAGAACTTTAAGAACCAGCAGTCAGAGAGTCCAGATTTTGAGCAATATCATCTAAATTCCATTATTAGTCCCAACAAAAATAGACCCACTAAGCCAATAGTAACTTGGTATGTCAACACTTGTATAAGTTCCATTGGTTTACTTGGTCTACTCTAGCTGGGACAAATAACAGGATCCAGACCTATGAGTTTAAGCTGTAAAATATAGAGGCAAGAAACAGGAAAGTATCAAAGCATAGTTAAGTATATATATAATATATGCGCAATAACATACTGAATCATAGGTGAAGTACAGTGGGTCCTTGATATCCGTGGGTTCAGTATCCGTGGATTTGAGCAACTGTGGATTAAAATGAAAAAAAAAATCAATTTTTTTAAGCCTGCGATTGACTGCAACCAGGGCAAGAAACAGTCCCAGTGTAGTAGCAGCGGCTGGCATGCAGGAAGTGGGAAGAATGTGAGCCTAGCCCTCTGGGATTGCCGCCACCCCCCCACTGGCTGATGGAGATCAATTCCAGCAGAGGGTTAGCAGGGGAGACAGAAACAGCAGGACAGAAACAGGAATTAACATGGTTTTTAAGTAGCAAAAGTATTAAAGCTTTTCTTTTCAACAATCAGGAAGTGTAGTAGATTTTTGTTCTTAAGAGTTTCCAGCTTGGAGGGGGGCGTAGGAAGTCATTTGTAGATAGATTGTAGCTTTACTTTTCTTTTATATGTGTTTGTATACCTTTTTTGTAGATTTTGTCTTTTTTCTTTATGTACCGTATATTCCGGCGTATAAGATGACTGGGCGTATAAGACCCCCCCAATTTCCAGCCAAAAATCTAGGCTTAGGCATATATTCACCATATAAGACCACCACCCCAATTTGGCTGGCTGGCTGACTGGCTGGGGGAGCCTTGCCAGCTGATCCTCTTTGTTTCCCTACTCATGAGTATCTCCTCGTGAGTTGGGAAAGCGAACAGGATCAGCTGGCAGGGCTCCCCCATCCAGCCAGCTTCAACATGCGCCCCTTTCTTCAACCTTCCAGTCAAACTTGACTCGAAGGTGGAGGAAAGGGGCGAAAATGCCCAGTTTGCCTCAGCAGCCCCCTTCCCTCCGTCTTGGCTCTTCCGAAGGGGACCAAGGTGGGGGAAGCGGGGACGGCCGCAGCAAACCCCTAGATTCACCCCCTATCCCCACCTTCAAGGAAGGTGGGGAGAAGGGACGAACATGCCCTGTTTGGCTCCACAGCCCCGATCCCTCCTTCTGGGCTCCCTTCTGAATGGAGCCCAGAAGGAGGACACAGGGCCGTGGAGCCAAACCCCAGGATTCGCCCCCTCTCCCCAACTTCAAGGAAGAGGGAGCGAATATAGGGGTTTAACTCCGCAGCCCTGATGCCTCCTTCTGGGCTCCCTTTGCAAGGGAGCCCAGAAGAAGGCATCGGGGCTGCAGGGTTAAACTTGGCATCTTTGCTCGCTCTCCCCACCTTCCTGAAAGGCAGAGAGGGGGAGCGAATCTAGGGGTTTAACTCCACAGCCCCAAGGCATCGGGGCTGCAGGATTAAACTTGGCATCTTCGCTCGCTCTCCGCACCTTCAAGGAATCCTGGGGTTTGGCTCCACGGCCCCATGCCTCCTTCTGGGCTCCCTTCCGAAGGGAGCCCAGAAGGAGGGATCGGAGCCATGGAGCAAAATGGGTCATTTTCGCCCTTTTCCTCCACCTTCAAGTAAGGTGGGGGGAAAGGGCGAATCTAGCGGTTTGCCTCGGCTGCTGCAGAGGCGATCAAGCGGTGGCCGCAGCAAACCGCAACTTTCGCCCCCCTCCTCTGTCTTCCATTGCTCCCCAAGGGGGAGAAGGCAGAGGAGGGGGCCGAATGAACTGCAAAACACTTTGCTTCACCCCCCTGCCCCATCTCCTGCCTCTTCGCTCCATTTGCAAAGAGGCAGGAAATAGGCAGGCAGACGAAGCAAAAGTATATCTGGTGTATAAAACGGCGCTCAATTTTGGAGGGCCTTTTTGAGTGCTCAAAAGTTGTCTTATACGCCGGAATACACGGTATGTGTTTCAGACATGTAGAAAAATATATGTATGTCAATAAAAAATATTTTTAAAAAAGAAGCACCAAGCTCGTGGCCCTTAGATTGCTGCTGCCACAGAGAGTAAGAGAGTAAAAGTGCTTGTCCATAGCTACATCGTGGAAAGTTGGCAGGGGTGGTGGTGGTGCAGCTAATGTCCCTTGAAACAAGATGCATAGGAGGTCAGGTTGCAGTTTGTTAGAGGCCATGGAAAAATTGTTTTAGCTTGGAAAAACTCTTCACCAAAATCAGTTTTTAAGATATCTTTAAATTCCAGAGACTAGGTATCATTGTCTCTCCATAGGAAATGGGTGTCCTTAATATCTTCCTATTTGTCTGCCATCTGCAGCAGACACCTCTTCCAGGTGTAGCTTCCCTCACTGCACCATGCAGTCCATGGCTGGGCTCCCCCTTCTGCCCCTTGCTTTTGGGGGGACAAACTCATCCCGGGAATCAGAGCTTGACAGGTACCTTTGAAAGGCGCTGCATGTGCCATTGGCCGGTCAGACTGGATGTAAGAGGTTAGTTGATCCCCTGCTAACCCCTAGCTCAGATAAGCCAATCTCATCATCAGCCAAACAGGGGTGGGGGGAAGGCAGCAGCAGCAATCTCAGAGGGTCTGGAGCTTGCCACTTCTGACCCCCCTGGTAACCCCTTGCTGGAATCAGCCTGGGGGGTGGGGAGGTGGAAGTGGCAATATGTGAGGGTCAGGCTCATATTGCTCCTATTTACTGCATGCCAGCCTCTGTTACTGCCCTGAGACTGCTTCTTGTCCAGGCTGCAGTCGATTGCAGGTACAGTAATTTTAAATACCTGTACTGGCTTGAGCATCTTCATTTTTTTGGTATCTGTAGGGAGGCCTATAACCGAACCTCTGCGGATATTGGGGGCCAATTGTAGCTATTGGCTATAATCTCCCAATGTTTTAGCTCTTCACATGGAGCTGTCTTGTGCATGGATGTTGCTTCACTCATTTCAGTGGAGGCATAAGATCTATGTCTTCGTTCCTTTGAACTTCTGTAGAGAATATTTACTTTCTGTATTGGAAGGGAAAATCTTTAAATCTTACCCTGTTCCTCCTTCCTTACATTTTGCCAAAATTTGTTGAGGAAGATTTTGGAAGCATTCCTTAACTTCAGTGCATGCATTTGTACATGTGTCTAATATTGATGATCTGTCATCTCTTTCCTAAAGAGAGACTTTTAGATGCTCCTTTTAAAAAACCTTGGAATTAGATCTCAGTGGAATCACAATTTTTGAAAGATGTGTATTTGACAGTAATTCCAGATGCATGGTACATAATACCATGAAACAGGCATGCAAGGTTGTTATCTCAGATCTGTAATGACCTTGATATTACCTGTGCAATATTCATTTGTATCCTGTCCTTTCCCAATAATGGAACTCAAGGTGGCTTGCATAGCACCCTCCATATGTTTAGGAGCACAGCTCCCGTCAGCACCATCCAGTATAATCCAGTATAATTATGGTAGTTGCAGTCCAAAATATCTTGAGAGTCACCAGGTTGGGGGCAGTTAAATGAGCTCCTACCGCAGTTCATTAATACTATTTCAAAAAACAATTCTTAAATGCAGTGGCAAAGAGAAATTATTCATAGTAAAGAACAATTCTAATTTGGCTCTTTTGATTGTCATTTAAATTTGAACCCAAAGATCCATGCATGTAAAGTGGTGCTTGTTTTGAGGTCATAAGAATTGGTTAGTTGCCTCATAGACTTTAGAGAAGTGCATGTTCACTCCCCAGCAAGCATCTTGGTTCCTAAAACATCTCAAAGAAAGGCACAATGTTCTGGGGGCAGATATGTAAGGGGAGTCTTTGGAAATAGGTCAGCTGTTCCCCTACTTCCCACAGTGGCAGGCAGTTGTTTAACAAGTGGCTTTATTGCATTCAGGGTGGTCCATTAACTTCTGATACTGCCTGGATCCATTGTGCTGACCTGCCAGATTTAACTGTTTTAGGAACTCCCTTAAAGGGAAGACTAGTTTTGGGTTCTTCCCAGGAAATTTTATTTAGGTATGCAAAAGTTGTTTTTGTGGAAATCTGACTTGGTTCAGTTAATCATGTGCTTGGACACAATCCCAAAATATTGTAGTACAATTTGACTCTTATTAGCAGACTGTGTTAATAGGCAGGTTGCCAGGTGTACTGTTGATCCCCCCCCCCAACTCCAAATCCCTGGGCCTTTTCCACATTATCCATGCGGCTGGGCCAACTGCTTAGTTATTCCTTTAGAATTAGTACAGATGTAATTTATTCCTCATGAGCTGTTAGGCTATTTTTTGCTCTCATATTTTGTAACACATGTAAGCTCGCTCCATCTCTATACCTCCTCCACCCCATGGAGATACTTTCTGCTTATATTTTACTATTCTTTTCCTCCTCAAAGGTTTTGGGAACCAGTGGGGGTGGGGAAGAAAGTGATCACACCCTCAAACGGCCTCTGTATTTTATACCAGGTGTGGAGAGGGTGTTAAAAGATCTACCTTAATCGGTTTCGTTTAAAGGGAAATGCAATGAAGAAATGGATCCTTGCCTTTCAGATAGAATTGAATCAGAGTGATCAGAGAAATAGAAGCATATGCACTTCATAGATTGCTGTAGAAATCTATTCTTTCACTTCCCAAAGAGATGCTTCTTTTCAACTGAATTAAAAAGAAAACACTATCAGCACTCTGCTCCTTTGAATAGAGTGAATATGTGGTTGGATGGCTGTTCTGCTCCTTGTTCTGCTTGCCCTTGGGTCTCCTTCAGTGTGAGGGCCATACCTCTTGCTGCTGCTGCGGAACTAGTGCTTGCATAAAACTGGATCGGAACTGGACCATACATGATGACAGAGCTACACGGACAGCCTCCATAGTGCTGCTTTGGTTACATGAAAGCAATATTGTGGGACTACTATAGATAGCATCTCCTTTTAACCAAAGTGGCAGTAACTCTGAGGTTAGAAGGAAGAACAAGAACCACACATTCAGGCCTTACAGTTCTGCCCCCCCCCCCCAAGAGTAGTACTATGAGTCTTTTAGAAGACTGAGAAGAGTCATTCTCTCTCTTCTAGCCTGTTGTCAGTAGTTTTGAGGCCTAGTCCTCACTAAGGTAGTCAACCTTTTACCTGGCCTACATTACTTCATTGTGCAGGCGCAGGCTGATACGACTAAATCCTTTCCCATACAATAGTTGCAATCTTTCCTTTACAAAGAAAACCAGCATCTTGCAAAGTCTAGGCTATAAACCTCTCTCTCATATGCTTGTTCTCTCAATCAGTGGATTTTTAAAAAAGGAATGGAAAGAGCCTTCTTTCATGTGAATTTTCACTTGCCATGAAGAGGTACCCCCCCCCCCGATACACTTTCCATGTCAGTGAGAACTAGGGCAAGACTCTTGAACATGTGCAGATGGTTTAATTGTAGCAGTCTCCAACCTAAAGCAGGGGAGTTGGCCTAGCCACCTGAAGGCCCTTGCTCCAGCAGATTGCAGTTTATAAGGCTGGAATACACCGAGTCTGATAAATCTTTTGGGCTTTTGAAATGGACTTACAAGTAAAAAAAACTTCCCATAGCTAAATGTAAGGCTTGGATTATTTCTCGCTGAAATAAATAAAATATGCACCTTAGTCAGTCCAAAGCAACCTGACTTCTGCAGCCTGTACAAGATGTGCAAGGCTGCTTTTTTGGTATAATACTGTCATTATACTGTCTTATCAGTAGAGATACATTGATAATATTGATTACCATCACAGATTAATCAGTATAGTAAGGAATAATGCAGACTGTTGGTACGGAGGGTATTGGAGGTCTTTCTGTTGATCCTAACAAAAGGGGGAAGGCTGAAAGGATAGCTATTACCTGAGGCCAACACCATTAGGGGTGTGTACAGGCCACAGTCAGAACCTTGAAGTGAGACTAGAACTTTGTCATCCAGTAGCCAGGTCTGCATGCTCAGTAAGAATTGACAGAATATGCTACCTGTGAGCAACCCTAGCCTAAGGACAGGAATTTGGATGTAATAGTAGCTGACATTTCTGAGTAGTCTTCAAGGGCAATACCACTGAGAGCATCCTGAAGAAATTGAGGTAACAATGAAAATTAACAAGGCATGTGTGATCAGCGTGGCAAAGCCCTTGACCTCCAGCAAGGGCCATAGTCACATGCAACTGAACTAAAGTTGGATGAAAGATGATCACAGTCAGGGAATAGAACCATGGACAGAGAGTGGTGGGCAAGCTATAGTTAGCAGAAATTTCATTGCAGAGGTGGCACAGCACTAACTGTAGAAATAGCTGAAATTGAAAAGCATAGAGCGGGGATGGAGTTGTCCTCTTGAAAGGGAAGGCGTGTCTTAGGGACAGGGTACCCCAATGACCAAACCATGATTTGGTGATTGGGCAGTGTTACATCTGCCTGCATGAGAAGGAACTTCGGTAGCAGCAAGCAAGTGGCTACAGTGGGTTGCATTCAGCAGGCCCCTTGCTGATGGTTCTCCAAAGTGCCCACCTACTCAGCTATATTTATTTCTCTTCAATCTTTTTTATTTGTATTCCTCATATGTTTTTACTCCTGCCAATTTTTGTGCAACTGTATACTTTTTGTGTATTGTGACTACTTTCCCAGTATACTAGCAACTGACACAGTAAAAGGGATTTTACAAATTCTCAAAAATATGAAATATTTTCCCACTGTAGCAATACCACATTAATGTGTCTGTGAAATCACATCTACTCATAGAATGAAACGGGTGCACCTGCATGGGTCTTACTGATTCACAGCACTCATGGCCTAGGGATGAATAACACACTCGAGTTGGTTTGATGTGCAGCCCACATTTACTTCTGTTAACCTGAGAAAGGAGTGTTCAAAAATAGCTGAGAATTGCACCAAGTGGAGAGTGTGGTTCTCTCTGAACCCTTAGATAGAATTGTTTTGACTTTTATGTAGTGAACAGGTCCTGACATGCAGTACCACGGGAGTGAGTGTTATTCCAAAATATTTGGGTCCACTTAAGTGATGCTCACTTGGTTAGTGTGGGGAACTGTAGAAAACTAAAAGGTTCCTTAACATCTGAGAGCCAATTAAAGGTAAAATAATTCATTTTTTTTAGTACAGCCTTTTTAGTACAGCCTTTAGTACAGAGTGAGGACTTTACCTCATCCAGTGCAGGACGGAGATTGATTTAAACCAGAAATTTTAATCCACAGTTCAGATTGTTTGAGAGAGAAGATAGCAGTTTAAATCAAATGTCTTATTCATGCATTTCCTGCAAGTTTTTATACTACCTGAGAGCATAATCCAAAACGTGTGGCCATGTCTTTTATATGACACAATTATAATCTACATAGGTAACAAGGACAGCTGTAAAATTTGATTTTTCATTGGTTCTATGTTCTCTTGCAAGTGTTAAGGAAGAACACTTGCTTGTAGTGAGGAGGCAAAATCTCCACTGCAGAGTTACATTTGCTCAGTCTAGATTCATGGATAGCAGATACAGGGTAAATAGTGGTTCTCAGTGATGTGGAACATAATTGCTCACTCTGTTTGGGTTGGTAATAATAATAGGGAAACTAAATTTGCCATAAGGGTAAATATATAGTCTATTGGCAGCTGATGGCTTCCATGTCAGAGGTGCAGTAAATTTGCTTTGCAAGGTATTCCATACTTTAAAGGAACTATCCATGGTGCTGAACCCCACACCCCAAATAGGAAAGTATCAACTAAGAGTGTCAGTCTTGTTTCTAGCCAAAACCATGACCATAGATGTGCAAGATGGAATATGTCAGCGGACTTTGGGGAACCGCGAGGTTTTCAAAAATAGGAAACCCTTAAGGATTTGACTGAAAGGATGTCAAGAGTCACCAGTAGCCATGGAACATTGAATCAGATGGTAACGGAAACTGGAGTTAGGGAGGAATAGAACCATTTGGCAGAATGGAAATGGCTGGGAAAGGGAAAGTGTGGCTGTTGCAGCCTAGAAGTTTTCAGAATGCTATTGGTCACATGCCAGGCAAGCAGGAGAGGATACTGAAGCAGATGACAGTGAGTGCAGAAGCGGCTAAGAAGAGGAGTAGAAGTTACGCAGATCAATATGATTCTTCCTGTCTTGTCCGTTGCTTCATTTATCTCCTCCTTTTCCTTTCTGTGAGAGGAGCTAGCAAAAGAGGAAGGAGGAAATGTATTCAGGGAGAGGAGTAACCAGTGGTAGTGATATTTCATAGCCCTGCTTCTGGTTTCTTTCTCTATTGCAACCTGTTTCATTGGCTACTGCCAGGTGACAGTTGATGGAGTTGTTGTGCTTCCAATCTTGTCTTGTTCTACAGCCTGAGGAATTTGGGGGGGGCGGGGGGGGAGAGGCTAAAATATTTGCAACTTAACAACAGTGTAATTTAAACCTTTTTTTATTTCTTGTAGACTATAGAGTCTAACTGGCGATGTGGAAGACACAACTTGCAAAGAATTCAGTGTCGTTCTGAAAATAGTAAAGGTGTTTACTGTTTACAGTATGATGATGAGAAGATTATTAGTGGCCTAAGGGACAACTCCATTAAGGTAAAGAAATTTCTTGACATGTTTGTTTTTGGCCTTAGATAGTATCAGCAGGTCTGGCGATGGTCTTTATTTTTATTTTATTTTATTTTTAATTTTGGTGAGTTTTTCTTTTATCTGGTTCTACCGGGGGTTGCATGCTTGGTTTCAGCTGAAGAAGACTCAGACCTTTGCTAATAATCTAGAACAGTGATTCTAAAACTTGGGATCCTTCATTTGTTTTGGAGTTCAGCTCCCAGAATCCCTTACTATTTGCCATATTGGCTACTGGAAGTTGAAATCTAAAATGTCTGGAGAACTTGGAAGTTGAGAATCCCTGGTCTAGAATGCAAAGCCTGTTGAACCTCTGCTAGATTTTCTTCTTTCCAGATAAAAAAGCAATGATCTGAAAAACTGGACACAGATTTAAATGTTATTGGCTGTGTCAGAGGTTTATTTATTGTTGAAGTATGGATATCATATCTTTCCATTTAGAAGAAATTATTCACTAAGATAGTATTGAAATACTTCAAAACATAATGGCAATAAGTGCAATATATGCCACTATATTAAAAAAGAAAAAGAAGACTAAAGGTTCTATGTTTACAAGCTATCCGTGTTGCTTAAGAACTAGGAAAGGAAAGGAAAGAGAATTTGGGGCCTGTCCATTCAAAGAACAATAAAGAATAATGGGTAGAAAAAGGAAATGGTTGGGTTTTTTTGTCACCTCATCCAGATCTAGTTTTTAATGCTTCTGCAGAAACTGAACATCGTAAGAGCTTTTAGAAAGAAAAACAAAACCTTGGTCAGATGGTGAAATGATACAATACTGTGGGATCTAGATAATCCATTCTTTCTTCAACCTTTGCATATACCCTCTTGCTTCCATGAGTTTTGAATTCTCCAGTCCCATTCCCGTGGTCTCTGCTCAGGTGCTCAGTTTGCATTATGAACGCTTTCTCTTCTCAAAAGACAAACCACCTGGAGAAATAAATGGAACGACCTGTTTCCTTTTCTGGCCAAATGGATTTGCAGACTTGGTTTGCCCTAGCTTTATAGCTGGAGAGAAAAACTGATGTTGCATTTAATGAACTTGAGTTTCTCTTTGGCAGATCTGGGATAAAACGGGATTGGAATGTTTGAAAGTATTAACAGGACATACTGGCTCAGTCCTCTGTCTGCAATATGATGAAAGAGTCATTGTAACTGGATCATCGGACTCTACTGTGAGGTAAGCATTTTTATAGTTAAAAGTGTGGGTGAGAAAAGAGCCGAGGGAAAAGAAAGGCAGGGTTGTCCAGTTGAATCTGGAATAACATACCCTTCGGTATTTCTGTTACTAACCAGTTTTGGACTTCTTAGCCCATCCGTATCTAATTAATTAAATACTGTAAATTGTGGCTTCTCTTGTTGTGATTGCAGACACAAGTGGGAGAACCTTTACCCAGCACTAAATGATACATTGGTATTGGGAAATTTGCTGTGAAGAAGGGGTTGGCTGGAGGAAATATTTTATTCTCCCCTTCTGTCCTCTTCCACATTTCCCCATAATATGGCATCCATTTCTGAGTTTTTGGTGTGTTGAAATAGCTGTAGGAAGGTAATTGCAGCAGGAAATGTTAAGCATCCTCTCCCATTCCATGAGTTTTCCATTGAAGTTTTTCCTTATTCTGCCATTTTGCAGTTTTTTTGACAGCGATAGCGCTTCCCAGATGTGCTGCCACCAAGTACGTAGTTCTGCTTTTGAATGGCTTATGGTATAATTCAATCTAGAACTCTCTCCTCTACCTTCTTGTCTCTTTCAGAGTTTGGGATGTGAATACAGGTGAAGTCCTGAACACATTGATTCATCACAATGAAGCTGTGCTTCACTTGCGTTTCAGTAATGGCTTAATGGTGACCTGCTCAAAGGATAGATCCATTGCAGTCTGGGACATGGCCTCCCCAACTGACATCACTCTACGCCGTGTATTAGTTGGCCATCGGGCTGCTGTTAATGTTGTCGATTTTGATGACAAGTATATTGTATCTGCTTCTGGTGATAGGACCATTAAAGTAAGTAGTTAGTTTTTCAAAATTGCCACTGCATAGAGGAACAAAGTTTAGCATGTATGAGATGGTGATGAAGATCTCCTTTGGAATAATTTCCAAGGATCTTTTTTTGTTGTCTGTTCACCAGTTACCGTATATTCCGGCGTATAAGACAACATCCAGTTTTTAAGTTAAAATATAGAGTTTGGGATATACTCGCTGTATAAGACTACCACTCCCCTCTCTTGTATGACGAGTACAGTTGTCCCTTCACATTCACTAGGGTTTGGTTCCAGGACACACACACACCCCCGCCGTGAATACCCAAATCCATGAATACTTAAGTCCCATGATATGCAATAGCATAGCAAAATGGTGTCCCTTATATAAGATGGCAAAATCAAGGTTTGCTTTTTGGATTATTATTTTAAAGAATATTTTCAAGCTATGCATACTTAAATCCGTGAATGCCAAATCCATGAATATGGAGGGACAACTTTATATCCCAAACTCCCCCCTCCAGCCACCACCCATCCACCCTTCCCAAAGCCGTGATGGGAACCCCGATCGTGACTTTGGGAAGGGCGGGTGCTGGCTGTAACGCCTCCCCCCTCCAGCCATGACCCATCCATCCTTCCCGAAGGAATCGAGGGGGAGGAAAGGAGCGAATGTAGCGGTTTGCTTCACACGCCGCCCATCTCCTGCATCTTCGCTCCCTTCGCAAAGGGAGCAAAGACGCAGGAGACCAAGCGGGAGGTGAAGCAAAACGGGTACGTTTGCCCCTCTTCTCCGCCTTCACCCCCTGTGGGGAGGAATTGAATGCGGAGGAGAGGGGTGAATGTAAGGGTGCCTAGCTTGGGGGGGGCTTTCCAGCCACCCCCCTCCAAAGCCGCGACTGGGAGCCCGATCGTGGCTTTGGGGAGGGTTGAAGGGGAGCTTGGGGGGGGGGCTTTCCAGCCACCACCACCTCTCCCCAAAGCTGCAATCAGGAGCCCGATTGTGGCTTCGGGGAGAGTGGAAGGGTGGCTCGAGGGGGGTCCTTTCCGGCCACCACCACCCATCCCCGAAGCTGCAATCGGGAGGCTGATCATGGCTTCAGGAAAGGTGGCTTGATGGGGGGGGGGGGCTTTCCAACCACCACCACCCGTCCCTGAAGCCGCGATCGGAAGCCCAATCATGGCTTCAGGGAGGGTTGAAGTGTGACTCGAGGGGCGGGGGCTTTCCAGCCATCACCACCCGTCCCCGAAGCTGCGATCAGGAGCCCAATCGTGGCTTCGGGGAGGGTGGAAGGGTGGTTGGCTCGGCAGGGTGTCTTCTTATAGGGCTCCCCATCACAGCTTCGGGAAGGGTGGGTGCTGGCAAGCCTCCCCCCATCCAGCCATCCACCCGTCCTTCCAAAGCCACGATGGGGAACCCTATTCCGGTGTATAAGACAATCCCCTAATTTTAAAAAGATTTTGAGAAGGTTAAAAAGTTGTCTTATACGCCAGAATATACGGCAACTAGGAGCTTCTACTTGTTTAAACTGTGGATCTGTGGATGTTTGACCTCTTCTGTACATCTGCATAATAGTTCCTTCCACACTGTTGCCTTGCACTTAAAAGTGCATTTAAAACGTGTAAAATCCATTTAAAATGTGTTATCTCCTGAAATTAGCTAGATGCTTAAATAAGGCAGCTTTCAGTCCCTGTCTTTTCTCTCCCCCCCCCACCCCCGGTCTTTTTACTATTCAAATTGGCACTCCTCTACTGGACATGAAATATATCTTTGGGTAGTCTTTTCCCAGTGCCATCTTCAGCAACAACAATTTTGCTATCTTTTGAGGAATTACACTGTTACTATGCATGAAGGCTATGTTTGTGCCAGACCATTTTATTTTCCATAGGTTCATGCTTTGCTGCACAGAGTGTGCCAAAAAGCAGTGCCACCTAAAAATGGTCTATTAGATACTTTGTGATTTCAGCTTTAACAAAACAACAGGCTGATATTGAAGTTATGTGAGCCAAGGTCCACTCATACAGCAGGAGTTCCCAGTCTAGGTGTAGTCTGAGTCTGGCTTTTTCATAAAGGGAATTCTCTGCCTTCTGCCTCCCCACTGAAAAGCTTGAGGAGGGCAGAAATGTTGGGCATGTGGCATTGAGGAAGTGTAGTGACAGGGATGGTATCTGAAAACCAGGTAGTGGCAGTTTGCATCAGCGGCTTCCCACTCATTTGAGCTCCTGCACTCTGCTTTTCATTGATTTCACCTCCCACTGTAGCCTCTCTGTCCCACATATCTGATGCTCAAAAGTTTTTTTTCAGGAGGGCAGGAGACTGCACTGGAGAGGAAGGACAGGGGAACTCATCCAAAAGACTTCTCTTCATATAATTTTCAGTACAACCCAATCTGTAACATTGATCTCTCCCAGTACCACAACTGTGTGATGACTTTGTGGGTCATACCCTGGAAAATGTTCCATGCAGTGAGAACTAGCCTTCAAGAATGAAGTCTTCTTTGTTTCCAGTAGCACTTACCTTATATAGTATCTCATAATTCTGCTGAGCTTTGTTTTTTAACAAAATAATCAGAATTTTAAAAATATTCCTGTAGCTAAGCCTATATTTTTCTCCCATAGGTCTGGAGCACAAGCACATGTGAATTTGTTCGCACTCTTAATGGGCACAAACGAGGGATTGCCTGCCTCCAATACAGAGATAGACTTGTTGTCAGCGGATCATCAGACAATACCATTAGGTAGAGAGCAGGTTTGCTTGTATTAGGGAAAAAGTATTGCTACAAAGGGAAGTGATATGTTTCTCTTTCAGCCTATTTCTTCCCTCCTTTGTCCAAATCCCCTATTTCCAAACTTTTTTATTGTTTTCTTGCTGAATTTTATTTATTTATTTTGGTTATGTAGTTGTTTGTATGTATATTCCACCATGTTTTTTAGGCTCAGGGCTGCATCCTCTCCTCTGATCTGATGATCCCACCCTCCAAGTACATTTCTTTCCCCCCCTTATTCTCCAAGCAGTATCTATGTACTTTACTTCCTTCTACTTTCCTTTGTGCTGGGAGAAGGACAGATTGATCTTGCCAAAGATTTGAACTCATCACTAGCAGAGGGCTCTTGAAATTAGGCTGACCCATCAAATTCGTCCGACAGCTGCCTGTGACTCTAGAGTGATATGTTAGCCACATCTGTTTTATAATAAGAACTCTGCCCACATTAATGCATTGTAATCTCCTCAAGTTGTTTTTCAGTTGCTATTGAAATGTATCCCCCACCCTCTTCTGTAGGTAACTATCTTTAAGCAGTTGAAGTCCTTTTAATAGAGCTTTGTCATATAGGAGGTCAGTTGGTTTGCCCACCTTAGGATGAGACAGTGTCCTTCCCTTCCACTATCCACAATCGCAACCACATGTACCATGATAGTCTTAGTCTGTAAAGGAGGAGGGAATGGTTAAGCAAACTGCCAGGAGCAAGCAAAACTTCACCATACCCCTGAGTATATTTATAAAACCACCAAGTAACTGTGGATCTTACAGTTAAAAGATCCATTAATCATTCTAATTGTCCAATAAAGCATTGATGAGTAAGGAATTGGTTCAGTCATTTCTAAGAACTTGAAATGCACAGGGAAGATTGGGATCGAGATTTTCCCCTGTTTCTTGTGCAGATTCCCAATATACTTGGCTTTTTAAGGCATCATACAGTAGGTTTGCAATTTCTGTCAGCTTGATTACCTGTACCAAACAGCCATAGGCCCCAATTAGTGCTTACATACCAGGTAGTAGTCCTCTTCTGATCACCTTGAAGAAGAGGAGAAAGGCATTCCATATGTGTTTCCTGCACAAACCCAGCTGGCTTTTTACTCCTGGCAAAGAAATGGGGCCCCTGTGTTAAATTGCCCAGCCAAGTGTGTGCCACATCAGCTAGGACAGAAGAGAGGAGAAGGGCAAAAGTGATCAGGGCAAGGGGAGAGTGACATTCCTTTAGAAACTGATTGCAAGGCTACGTGGACATTTGCCTACTACTGTTGAAAAATAATCTTTCTAATGCAGACTCTGCTTAATACATTAAATTATTTTGAGCTGGGTAATCAAACTGACTATTCATGCAGGCCAGTTCTGAATCTCTTGAGGGGGAGGTGAGTGTTCTTCCAGGGGAACTTCACAGGATGGGCCTGGGTGATTCTATAGTGAACTTTGTGTTGAGTGCAGACTTTCCTGAAAACATCCATTCATGCTTAAATGGAAATGGTAGCATTTATAAGGGGAGAGGTATGGGGTTGTTTTTAAAGCGATACCTGTTACTTCTTTCAGGCTTTGGGATATCGAATGTGGGGCCTGTTTAAGAGTGCTAGAAGGACATGAAGAGCTGGTTCGATGCATAAGATTTGATAACAAGAGGATTGTAAGCGGAGCCTATGATGGGTATGTGTTTTAAAGCAAGTCATGTTCCCACTCGTCAGGTTAGTTTTCTGTGATGCTTAGGACTTGTATGCATCTTACAGTTTTCTCATCAACATTTTCTCTTAACTTCATAGCAAAATCAAAGTCTGGGACTTGCAAGCTGCTCTTGACCCTCGTGCCCCAGCAAGTACACTGTGTTTACGTACATTGGTGGTATGTATACACTAACAGCTTATATAGTTGCACAAAACTACTTTTAGTTCATGTTCAATTTTTTCTTACATATCTTTTGAGTATCTGGTAATAAATTAAAATTCTGATTTGAAAATGAATACAATAAGAGCTAAAAGCAAAAGATTTGTGTGCATTTCTCTGTGTGGGGAACTCATGTCTTCATGAGTCATACCAAAATGTCTTGTGATATCCCTAGTTATTCCAGTCATTCTGTCTTCTGAATACAGGTTGAGTATCCCTTTGCCAGAAATCCAAAATACTCTAAAATCCAAAATTGTCCTCATGGGTGGCAGTGATAGTGATCCCTTTGCTTTCTGATGGTTCAATTTACACAAACTTTGTTTCGTGCACAAAATTATTAAAAGTATTGTGTATAAAATTACCTTCAGGCTATGTGTATAAGGTATATATGAAATATAAATGAATTTCATGTTTAGATTTCGGTCCCATCTCCAAGATATACCAAGATTATATATAAACAAATATTCCAAAATCTGAAATCCAGAAGAGTTCTGGTCCCAAGCATTTCAGATAAGGGATACTCAACTTTAATAGTCTGTATGTTGCCCCTCCTGGCATTAAAAAAAAAAAAGGTGTGTATTTCCTTATTCAACATCCTCCCAAGCCAAGAAGTTAAAAGTTGACACCAAAGAAGAGGCTTTTCTTCACAAAAGATAATTGCACCAATTCTCACTTCAGATCTAGCACTCTGATATCTTTCCTCCAGACTGAACACATATGCAGTTAAAATCTATTTCCTTCTTAAATGTCAAGAATCTAGTTGCTGCTTCCAGGTATATTAAGAAAAGAAGTAGGCTGCAGGCGTCCCCATTGTTTCCTGTGCTGCCTCCCGCCAGTTACTATTCAAATTCAGCACCTTAGCAGCAAAAAATAGGGTTGCCAGTTTTAAAACTGACCATTTTTTTGCTTTGAACAATATGCCTGCTGTGTTTCCAAGTAAGAGGATGCTTCTGGGTGGTTTTTGGTAAAATGAATCTATGTGTAAACAAAGCACATGCCTTACTTGAAGCAAACAGGTTGTACTTGAAAATGCATACTAGAATAGAAAATATAAAGTGAGTTACTCCATAAATTCCTGTTTGTGCTTCTAATAATGGCTTTGATTTATAATTGCATTCTTTATTATTGCAGTTATCAGCCCATTGACACTCTCCACATTTCATTGAATTTTCCCAGACTGATAGGTGCTTTCATAACATCAGAATCATTTTTGGGGAAAATTGCATGGTTGTGGGGGAGCCTGGCATGCTTCAGAAAGATAAAACAATGTTCATCATGAAAATTGCCCACCCTCCCTGTCCCAATTTAACCTGAGCTCTCAGTCTGCATTATGTTTCAAAACTGTTCCTGCGGCGGTTGAGCCCTCCCTTTCCTTCTCATGTATGAAGATGTTCTCTGTCCTGAAATTTCAAAGAAAATGCAGAGAGGCAGAGGTAGCATCTTGCCCTGCTTTGGAAACCTTTAGTTGCAGAAGTGGGAAGTTGGAAGAGAAAAGCAAAGTATGTTTTACATACATGTGTAATACAGCCTGTTAGTTTTCCTATTCTGGCAATATGGAAATAAAGGTTACAAATACTGATCTCTGTTGGCAACTGTTTTTTTTTTTTTTTTTTAAATCTGGCATGTTTTAAGATAGCCATCACTTCATTTATGTTTGTTTTGCTCTGGTTTGATTAGTGTATGGAAATGTCTCATTGTATAGGGTTTGCCTTCTGACATGATTCTTGAAAGTTCTGGAAATGCTGGTCTAGAGGATGCATGATACTGGAAATCCTTATTCTCTAGAAATTGTTCTCCCTAAGCTTAATTCTGTATATCCAGGAGACCTCATGTTGGCGTTTCAGATTTGTTTCATCTGTGGTATAAACAATATATGGAAAGGGCTTGCTTAGGATCAGTATATGCAGGCATAGATCTATCTGTCTACCTATCCATTTGATTTATATCGCACCTTTCTTCAAGCATGGGATTCAAGGCAGCATACAGTGTGTTAGAATCACAATAAAATCAATTAAAAACAATTACAATAAAATTTAAAACAGTTAAAATCACCACATAAAACATTTTAAAATCATTTAAACAATACACAGAATTTTAAAGAGATAAACAAAATATCCAATAAAAAGCCTGCTTAAACAAAAGGTTTTTGCCTGCCAGATTTGTATAGGGAGATACAGTCTTTCAGATAGTCTGGACCCAAGCTGCATAGGGCTTTATAGGTCATGGCCAGCAAAATAAAAAACAAAAACAAACAAACAAAAAACTGCACCTTTCCCCCCATTAAAAGCTTTGTCTGCCACAACATACTAAAAACCAAATGCCTCTTTAAATAAAAAGGTCTTCCTTCACCTGCCGGCAGAAAGACACCAGGAAGGGGGCAAACTGGACCTCCTGAGAAAGGTAGTCCCCAGCTTGGGAGCAGCCACCAAGAAGGCTCTTTCCTGTGTCCTCACCAAACTTGGTGAGGTGGTGCAATTGAGACAACCAACTCAGAGGAATTTTGCACCCTTGTCAACTGCTTTTTATATAAGCCTTTGCTGTAGGGAAGACCAGTGTGCAATGACAAACACAGTTGCTGCATAAAGCTTTGAATCTCCTTTAAAGCTGTAACTTCCGTGCTCATGTCGAAATGAATATCTGAGTACAAGTATGAAACTGGTGAAAGGAGTCTTCTGTCTCACTAACTAATAATTCTTGCCATTTTTCAGGAACACTCAGGACGTGTGTTTAGGCTCCAGTTTGATGAATTTCAGATCATTAGTAGTTCCCATGATGATACCATTTTGATTTGGGATTTTTTAAATGTTCCCCCCAACGCACAAAATGAGACTCGTTCTCCTTCCCGAACATACACTTACATCTCCAGATAACAGTCTGCAATTCACTGCTGTCTGAGGTAGGTCTTTATTAAACAATCTTAAGGATATCCTATTATAGCTGCTACTACATTATACCTCATAGTGGCTCTAAGAATAAGAATGGCCAGTAATGCTTTTAATTTGAATTTCCAAAAGGGTATATGTGAACTGTTTGATAATGTAACCATCTGATTGGCTAATCGTAATACTTCTTGGAATAAAGTATTTGTGTTGTAATTTTCCAGGTTGTTATGGTAACCTTCTCAACAGTGGGATGTTGATATTTATCAAGTGGGTTCATTATGAGTTCCTACTGATGCTATTATGGATGCTTAGGTTCACATGTCTTCAAGCTGCTATAATTATGCATACAAGGATACTTTTCACTAACTGAATTTAAGGGATTGTTGTGCTTCTGCATTTTTCTTACATGGCCTACTTCTGCTAAGTAATGGAAATTGGCTTAATATGACTTGCTTTTTTAAAGATGCCCTGGTGTCCAGCCTTGACATCTTTACTCAGGTGGTAGGGCTTGTTCAGTCTAAATACCTTAAAGGCACCAGATCCCATTTGATCTTAGAAGCTAAGCAGGGTCAGCCCTAGTTATTGCTTAGATGGGAGACTGCCAATGGAAAAAAAAACCCTAGGAAATTCATGGGGTCACTATAAGACGATAGGCAACTTGAAGGCACATGTGCGCGCGCGCACACACAGAGTAGCTTGGCTTGGTAAGCTACTGCCAGTCCAAACAGGGACTGTGTTGGGCTAGATAGACCAGTGGTAGTAAAATGTTGGTAAGTCAAGTTTGTTTGTTCCAAAACACATTTTCCAAATCACAAGGTAGAAACATTGCTTTGTTTCAGAAAGTTTGTAAGAGGGATAGTTTTATACAGCATACACAAATAACTTAGATCTTCTAATTTTTTAACCAAACCCTGCACCTTTTTTACAGTGTCCCATATGAATATGTCTTTCAAAATCTATAACTTCTGACAGGCCTACTGCTCTTGGCTATTAAAAAAAAACTTTATTGCCTTCTGTTGAATTCCTTTTTTATTATAACAAGATCAAAATTGTTACCATATGATAATCTAATATAATCCTTTATTTAAACATTTAAGCAAAAACTAAAAATGCTTAACCTCTTAGCAGTGAAACTCCCATGGCTATAATTGAATACCAAAGCCTCCCCACCACCACCCCTTTGGGGAAAAAGCTGTATAAAATTAGATTTAATTATTTTGGTTCAACATTGCAAGAAGTTGTATTCGTTTTCAGACAACTCACCAAGTGCTGTACCAGTGCAACTGTGTAATATTGCTAAGTGAACTTTAAAGGGTCTCTTCAAAGGTGTTGAATCTTTCTCAATAATGAGTTCAAAATGTAAAAGGGGCCATTAGGGCCAGTTTGCCCATTGAAACCTTATGGTGAAAAATCCATGTTAGTTGTTCCCCATCACATCCAGCCGTGGACATTGTCACAACTGTTATTTTGTGTGTTTTGTGAAGTAATGGCAAAGACAGTTTGTGCACAAGGTAATGCTATCTTGTAAATAATCTGGCAAGGACCCTGAGCTGTAATTTTTGTTTTTACTAGCCTTCTAAGGAGCTGGTATTTTGTGTTTCCATGCTGGTAATGGAGGAGGGGGAAATGAATACAGGAATCTAAACACTGAGAGGCTACTGTAAACAAAACCTTCTATCAATCAGGCTGGCTGAGGATAGGCTTCTCTTCCTCCTTGGCCAGCATGGAAACCAAGTAGAGAGCTGAATAAGAGAGCTGTTCCTCCTCCACCAGCCTGGTTACTTGCTTTCATGGAAATCCCTTGCCACCGCTGGCCACTAGGCAAATTGTTAAATGCTGGTTTAATAAAAATATCACAGACCATGTCAGTTAAAATCAGAGAGAACAGCAAGTAAAATGCCAAAATGAGGAAGCCAGGTAGATTTAAAATACACTTTCCACAATTAGGACATCATTGAAAGGCAGTGAAGGTTTCTAAAGAGGGTGTCAGACATATCCCTCAGGGTGAGGAGTTCCACACCTGGATGCTCCTACAGAGGAGTCCTTGCATCAGATCTTAACCCTCTGCTGTTTGTAGATGTATGTGCCCTCCGTTGTCCCTTATCTGACAGTAATGGGCAAATGTGAAAATTAGTTAAACCTTGTCGTTTCCTTTCCTTTTTCAGGATTCCACAGTCTTTGAACTACTGGACATTTGGCTATTACACACCTGAAGACATTAGCCACAGCTAAAGTCAGAAGTGGTTCTAGGTGCTGTGTAGATGGATAACGGCACAACTCTATATCTAGACCTACCTTTTCCAGTCGTCCTTCACTCAGTGGTCTCTAAGGAATTGACTAGGAATTCACTGAGTCCAGGTAGAAGAAACTCAGTTTATCCTTCACTGCAATGCAAGATCCAAAGCTTCATGAGTCAATTGCCCATATACACTGAACTGATGGCTTGTTTTTCCAGGAGTAAATTGGATGTCAAGGAAGGACTTGATCTAATTTATATTTGCTTTGCACTTTTATCTGACTCTGAAGAAGAAAAACATTCTCGGTGAAATTTGGGTGCCAAACACATGCCCAGAATGTACAGGGCTTTGCTTTCAAAGTCATTGTCGTCATCATCATCATCATCCTCCCGTAGACTTTGTTTCCTGACTGGTGATGACTGATCCTGTTCAGATTGCGCAGTATCAATTGGACTGATAGAAATATTTCTGAATGGATCAGTAATATTTTGGATGATAGTTTACTTATGTCTGCACCAGTAATTTGCTTTAATTTAAAGATTGTAAATTGAGCTAGATGATCTGAAGTAGGTGTACAGCACTGTCTTTTCTTTTAATTGTACTCAGTACTACAGCCGTCCTCCTCCTAACGTTTGGTATAGTTGGGTCCTTCGCGTGTGCTTGCCTCATTATTTCCACTACCGTAACGTATAAGCATGTAGATATAATGTACATAAACACTGTAACCTCCAAGTGCTGGGAGTCAGGGTCTCCTGATACTGTATACAGATGCCAAGGCAGAAGTTTCTAAGTATCCAGGCATTCTTACTACTGGCACCACATAGGGTTGGGATGTATTTAGAAATATTTCTCTGTGGAAAGTAGGATTTTGATATTCCTTAGGATGTTTCCTTTTTATATATAAAAAAAATCGAGATGAAATGTCTTAATATCTTACCTTCTAAAACTTCTTGACAAAATTTAAAGTCAAAATGGCCCCCACCCCCAATGCTGCAATAGTTGTGAGAACATCTAAGCCACTGGCCAGAGTGCAGATACAGTAACATTATTTAAAATCCATGCAAATAATCCTTGATTACCATGCTCAGATAAGGAATTAGAAATGACTATTCCATTGTGACCTTGTAAGAGATGATTGATGTTCCTTATCATTTATTTTGAGAAACTTAACAACGAATGGCACACATGTCATTGGAATTCGTTTTCTCATTAAAACCCATGACTGGTCTTAGCAGCTGGTGATACATTTTCCTATATGCAAACAAACTCTCTTGAAATGCTTTCTCTGTATCTTTTAAGTTATTGCTTGGCAACATCGTTTAGTGGCTTATTCTAATATTTTTTTAAAAAAATATATTAACTAATAAAATATAATAACTACTGGCCTAGGAGTTGTAGTGGGCATGGATATGGACACTATCGTTCCTTAGTCATGATTTTGTATTTGCTTTTGATTTTTTCTTTTGCTCCCATTTCTGATTTCTCTCTCTCTCTCTTTTTTTCCCCCCCTCTTTTTTCTGTCCTCTCCTCCCCTCGTTTTGGTTGAGGGGGTCAAGGAATGTTGATAACCAATTTTAAATGACCAATGAATGAATATTGCTTTTTTTAGTGGAACAGCTATGGTTGGATATTACCCTCACACACCTGCCACCTTGTCAGTCAAATTCAAAATGAAAGCACACATCAGATGTGAAAAAGTCACACCCGGAGCTGCTTCTGGCTATTCCACCCTTTGTCTTCTTCCATGTTACTAAATCAACTGTTCTGAGCTCATAAACTCTCCTTTTGAACATGGCAAAGCAGGACTTAGCACACGAGTATGATTAAATCTTACCAAATTCATTAAGAGGACACATCCCCAAGTTCTCAGTTTTTAAAATGGATGGAAGTTATGAAAATGGTTTTAACCCCCTTCCCCCAAGTGCCATCAGACGTTGTAATATGGAAGTTTTCTATTGCAGCTCTGAAGACAACGGTATTTATGGAGAACAACCCATTCTTTAAAAAATGCATGTGTAAGATGAAATTAATGTTTTTCCATGGGAAATAATGGTATTTAAAGATGCAGCCTAACTACTTTTGATTGTGCTTGGTGTAACATAGCTGTGGAATTTGTGACTGGCACCCAAGGAACTTGGCTCCTGGGATTAATGATAGTACTGGCTGTACTCTGGACTTTGTTTCGCTAATCATTACTGAGCAGCTGTATGTTACTGCTAGATTAATGTTTCGAAGCACTGGGATAGTCTTATTCTAACTTGTAATTATGTTTGCCAGTTACCTGTTTGAAAAGTTTGTGTGTATGAACAGCTTATTGGACAACTGTTGAATTGTACAGATATTGTTCCTGATATAACGCTTTGTACTGTGGAATGTGCTTAATTAAAAAAAAACCCTCTAAACTTTGTCCATATTTTTATTTTATTCTGAGTGTTTCAAATAAGATATTCCTTCTGTTTGCCTATACATTTGGACAGGTACTTGCACCCTCCTCCTGAATGCAATTCTTCTAAGTAATCAGATAAGGTTTTAAAATGGACTAAATTATAATGAATTTATATTCCAAAAGTAACATGAGTGGTAACAAAATTACTTTTATTGGTGTAACGAGCAATGTTTTCCCTTTAGGGCACTTTTAGAAACATTTTAACAGGAATTTTCCCAGTTTTATGCCATTCTCTCATTGATTCTTCTAAAGGTTTTCCCCCAGATAAAGAGAAGAAGCAAGAAACATATCTCAAGATGCTCAAAACATGGTTGTTCATTGGTAGAAAAGTGCAGCGTATTTCTGAACACCTGTAAATGGTTGAGTTCCTGTTTTAGAAATTTCTGAAGTTTGATTCTAAGTAGCCCCATGAAGGAGGTCTTATGCATACACATGGAGAAAAACACCAATAAACAACCATATTTTTAGCTTTTTGAGACATGCCTCTGGTTTGTTCTGTGGGTTTCATTGGATGCTCCCCAGTTATTGATGAAAAGTAGCAGAGAGAGAGAGAGATAAAGAGCAGCACAATGTGCATCACAGTGAGTTGCTTTGAAAACATCCTAACAAGTATTGGCAATTACTTGAAAAACTAACACTCCAAATCCTGGCCATAATAAATAGCTAAGTGTCTACCCTTTTTCATTTTTTATTCTAAATTGCTTTCTGTACATGTTTGAATGGGACTGATCTGAACAATGACCGGGAAAGGCCCTTCACTGTTGAATATGTTGTAGGGAACAATGTCCATCCTTATGTAGAAGCTCTTTTGAGGTGCTTTGTGTTGCCCTTTATAAACACATGTGCTCTACACAAGGGTAGCACAAAAAAGGGTAGCTGCCAAGAACTATGCAAAAGCAGCATTGTTTAAAATGATACATGGCACCCAGTGCAGCAAAGATTGCCCCATCTTTGTTGGCCTGAACAGGAACCAATTTTGGAACAGCTTTGGTCTCAGTTGAGCCAAACCCAAAGAACCAAAATGAGAGAGAGAGATTAAAAATAATCTCCAGATTGTAACACGACAAAATATGGAAAAAGTCAAATGGGGTGAATACTCCTGCAAGGCTCTTAAATCAAGATTACATGAGGATTAGGGAATTGGTGATCTTCCAGAATGTAAGACTGCAACTCCCGTCCCTACCTGCATAGTGAATTGTGAGCGTTCATGGGAACTGAAATTCATCTGGAAGGTTACACATTTCTAATCCTTGCACTAGACAGCATACAAAGGAACCAAAAATGGATAGGCTACCATGATCTTCACTTAGGGTTTTTAGTTGCCCATAAACTGATAGGATGAAACTGAGAAGTGAATCCAAAAGTCCTTAGACAAATCTTGTCTCTGTCATGAGCTCAGTAGGCCATCTAGGCCACAATCTTTCAGTCTCAAATGGGACAGCAACAAATATGAAGCTGAGTTCTCTGATGTGTGAATGGAAAGACCAGTGTGAAGTCTTCTGGGAATTTGAAGTGTGGTCATTTGAGAGCAGAACTATGGATCACATACATAGATTGGTGCCCTCCCGCCCCCTCCCTTAGGCATCTTGAATGACAGTTTCTAACTACTAGTTTCAGTCAGAAAGGGAACCAAGTGTTGCCCCTTGTGAATTTTGGACTGTGGTTTCTCTTATTTGTTTGTTTCATTTGTATACCACCTTTCTCCCAAGATGGAACCCAAGGAAGATTCCATAAAACAACAGATTAAAAATACAATATATACAATTAAAATATTTTAAAAATCAGATTAAAACATACAAAATCTAAAACATCCCAAATAAAACATGCTCTGCTGCATATATGTTAAAAGCCTGGTTGAAAAGAAAAGTCTTTGCCTGCCAGCAAAAAGAAATCAGGGAGTTTCTGTGTTTTCTGTCACAATTGTGCCCTGCTACTCCTTCAGGGAGATTTGGTCAACATACATGGGATATTTGCATAACAGCCCATTAGGGTCACATCCATTCTCTTGTGACAGCCTGGCATATAGCATGCATGCCAGAACTTGGAAAAATTACTTCTTTCTGGGGGTCACACCTATGGATTGTTCTGCAACTACACAGTTCCAGTCAGCTGATCCAAGCTTTTTGGGGTGGGAGCAGCAACCCTCCTAAATCACATCTTCAGGCGGCTCCTGTCTTTCCTGCCAAGTCCTTTTCATTTTATCACAGCTGCAGCATTGGTAACCCTCACTATTTGGCGTCATTTCTTGTCAGGTTGCTGAGCGTTCTGAGACTTTCTTCTGTAACCCTCTTTAACATTCCCCTCTTCAGTTGGTTGTGATTGTGCTGGCTGAGGAGATGCTTGGAGTAAAAAATAATTGTTCCAAGCTCATATGTGCATGTGTGGATGTGTACACACCTGCATGTGAGGTAATGTGTGATGAATTCCATCCAAAACAGAGAGAGTGTAATGTGGTGGTTTGTGTGTTGGACCAAGATTGGTTGAAATCTCCAGTTAGCCATGAAACTTACTGGGAAATCTTGGCCCAGCCGCTCTCTCTTAGCCTAATGTAAAGAACATCAGAAGAGCCCGGTTGGGACGGAACAAGACATATCTAGGCCAGCATTCTGCTACTGCATTTGTCAGTCAGATGGGGAATCCACAACCAGGAGATGGGTGCCTTCTGCTTATGTTCCCCAGAGACTGATTGCTCCCAATTTATGCTGTGTGTATAAAATATATAGCTGTGGCAACCAGTAGCCATGAATAACTTTACCCTTCAAGATCTTAAAATCCCATTTTAAAGTCATCCAAGTCAGGGCCACAGCTATATTTTGTGTAACTATACTGCATTTCACTAGATATTATGTCACAAAATTACTTTCTTTGGTCTCTCCTGAATCACCTATTGTTTAGCTTCATTGGATGACCCTGGGTCATAATACTATGATAGGAAGAAGTCATTATTAGTCATAATTATCCTATCTATTTTCTTCACATGGAGGATAATTGTATACACCTTTGTCACATCTGCCCTTGCTCAACTTTTTTCTAAGCCCTCAACCCTTTCCTCAGAGGGGAATTGTTTAACAGCAGCCAGAGACTAGGTTGAGCTACCTTGCAGAGTTTTGATGAGAATGAGGAGAGGGAAAGAACAGGCTATACCTTCCAGAATTCCTGAGTGGAAAGGTAGAATAGAGTGTTAGACTGAGAAGATCCAGGTTCAAGCCATGTATACTGCCTTGAGCTCACTGGAGGAAAGGTGGGATATAAATATGACCAATCAATAAGTAAATATTATACATTATAGTATTTGGGCTTCACAGCTCTCTGGATTAAACCATTTGGTCCTATACTTCCACTGCATCCTATTGGATTCCCTCCCAGCTCCCTTCTCTCCCTCATCACTCCCCCCAGTCAAATGATTCCTAATTCAGCGACAAATAGGCAGTCCTGAAAACAACTTCACATTTGTTTCTCTCCTGCCAAGAATCTTGCCTTTGGCTCTTCCTTGGGGTGTTTCCCCTCCATCTGCATAAACAGAAATGGGCTGGCTTTGCACCTCAGGAATGAGAAGATTTTTAAAAAGAGGAGATTATTTATTTTTCCACCAAAGTTAGAAATATTTTATAGAGTTTGCGAAAAGTTTTTTGTTTCAGGAAATTTCATCATGTCTCCAGGAAAAAGAACCCCTAATTGGCCTCAGATTTACTAATAACCTTTTCATTTTTGTAATCTGAGGAGTTGTAGGTCATCGCAAGGTGACTGTAGTTAGGGTTGGTTTAGTTCCTCTGTGAATACCTCTCTGCAGCCGTTCCTCCCTTTTTAAAAAAGCCACTCTGGCCTGCTGCTCCTAATAGCCAGGTTTCTTGGCAAACACTCACATACCTTTAGCATATGGAAATATTTTTAAGAACACATACCAGGCTTTTAGTCTTAAAAGTGAAATGCTCCAACAAATTAACAAATGTGTATATAGTATTTTTAAAAAACGTTCAGAATCCCTCTGCCATAATTTTTTTTTGGGGGGGGGGAGGTTTAAATCTCCAATGACCTTAAGTCTTTTATAAGAAATGGCTGCAAATTTTGATGTGTTAATATGCAATAAAAATTAGTAAACTAAGGAACTTTGAACTAAAGAACATAAGTTGGGCCCTGCTGGATCCAGATTTAAGTGTTCATTTAGTCCAGTATCCTGTTTCCAATGGTGGACAGTCAGATGATTCCAGGAATTCCACAAGCAAGTTCAGAGCTTGGAAAAGTTACTTTTCTGGACATCTGTTCTCAGAATCCCTCAGCCAGCAGGTAGCTTTTCCCCATACAGGAAAATGACACCAATAGCCTTCTGCTCCTATCAGAGGTTCACACAAACTAAGCTGGGATGAGTCTGATTACTGGTTGCTGGGAATCTTGAATGGGAGAGTGCTGACATGTGTCATATTGTTACAGGCATCTGACTGGCCACTGTGAGATGAGAATGTTGGACCACCTAGGCTTTTGGTTTGATCCAACACAGTTCTTTTTATATCCTACACCTAAAAGCAGCACCCAGAGGGAAGACCTAGCTTAATTTTCATGACTGAGCAGGAACTCAGGTATCAAATATACTGTCAGATATCAACTCAAGTGTTAATGGATTTTGGCAAGAAGGAATGACTGTAGTGTCCCTGGAGAATAATTTTTGCAATGGGGGGGGGAGTCCCCCACCCCCAAAGAACTAGTGGTCACGCTGTCTGGGGTATTATTTGACATGCAGTTCATAGAAACTGCAGGTTCTGAGATTATCTTCCCATTCAGCTGTTTCAACTGCAAGGTTATCAACAAAGGCCCTTCTCTGAGTCCTCTTTCAGTCAGATGTTTTGGAGGAGGAGGATGAAAGAGAGGTGCTTTTCAGCAGTGGCTGCCTATTTAAGAAATGGAAATAGATTCCCAGAGAAACTTGCCAAACACTCCCCTGTGTAGGTGGGCAGAACATCCTGAATGTGGGTTGTTCTGTCCACTTCTCTGAAAGACAGGAAACATGCAATGATTTTGAAGGCACCCAGTACGTGGAACAACTGTCCTCGATATCTTGGGTACCCCACCCCCCCCGTCTCTTCTCCATTGGCACAAGTTTTTCATTGGCTCCACTCTGGTCACCATTTTTACTTCCTTCCTCACTTCCTTCTCTTTTCTTTCCTTGCATTAAAAAAAGACTCATGTTAATCTCTGCCACTTCATTTCTTCCTTCTGTTTTTTCTGCTTCGTATTTGGTTTACCTTGCCTCCTCCTTTCCCCCTCTTTCTCTGCCCTCCCCTCCCAGAGTAGCCACATGTGCAGAGGAAAAACAAAGCAAGCAAGCAGCAATTAAGGGGATAAATGGACATCACAACCCTCCTGCCCCAACCCAATGGAACAAGAGAGTCATACAAAGGGCAAAGGGGGCCAGGGGGAGACTGTGAAGCCAGCAGGTGAGAGAGCTTCCCTCTCCATGGGGCCGTTTACACGATGAAAATGTCCTGGGAAGAATTTGTGTCGATCCCTGGCAGTTTACACGTACATCGGGTCAGGTACGTGATTTTCGGAAGGGGGGCCACCTTTTATCACTCAACCTGCGGGACTTCCAGTTTTTGTGCCGGTTTTTAAAAAAGTCACTGGAGGATTCGGAAAATCAGAAATGTAAACAGCGTGAGACAAAAAGTCTCGGTACTGGGATGACCGGAAATGGTGACTGGGGGTGGGCTTAGAGCTCAGGGACCAGAAAAGGAGGGGTCAGTCACCCGTTCAACAGATCCAGCCTCACCAGCCGAAAACAAAGGCATCCCTTCCAGCTGCACGAAGGTTGATGTGTGTGTGTGCGTGCGCGTGTACTCAATTACCTTTTTAAATGGATTTCTACACTGCAAACCCTTCAGCTTTACCTTTTCCTCAACTGCATGTTACAGAGAGATCGTAGTAGCTTGGTCACCTCCCTGGCACATTAAAATATTCAAGCCTCTGAGCGAATTAGCACCCTTTAATTCCCCCTCTCTGTGTTTGTGTCTTTCAAAACGCCTGCCTATATCCATCTCTGCAGCCAGCTGTAGGGGTTAATATTTTAAAAAGGCAAGAGGAAAACCAAGTGCTTGATTTCAAAAGGAAAGCACTCTGCTTGTTTTCAAAGCACTCAGCTTGATTTCAAAAGGAAAGCCCTGCGACTGAGCGAAAGATCTATCAGGATCTTTCAAAATGCTTCTGCGTCTTTTGAAAGGGTTAAAATGTTCATGAAGCAAGGGGGAATAACAAACCTCTGCCCCCCTCTCTCCACCCCCCCCAGCCAGCCAATAGCATCGCTCGTGGCGGGGAACTCTAAAGGAAGTGCGTCACCGAGGTTGTGAAAACACGAGTAATCGCATCTTTGATTGACAGCCAAAAAAAAAAAAATTAAAACCTAAACAAAACCGGAACTATGGACGTGTAAATATCAGTCACGGGACCACACGGGATATCCAGATCAGAGACATAAATCGTATAAACAGCGAGGGGCGGATTCGTGATCACTATGTCACGGTAGGCAACGCGACAATTTCTGTCGTGTAACTGGCACCCATCACAGCCCAGGCACAGTACACCCACCCGGCCGGGAGTAGGCCAGGATTGGAGCCACAGCAGCAGACAGTTTGCAAATGGAGGACATAATATGGCTCCCATATGGTCACGAAACCCTTCCACCACTGGAATTTATCCTTTGACTGAGGGACTTCATGTCCTGGGAAGCAGTGGCATGTTCCCACTCAACCACATCGATGCCTAATGGGGAGGGGCATTCAGGAATTCCCCACACCAGCACCACCTGTGTACTGGGGGCAACTTCAGGGGTGAGTGGGTGGGTAGAGACCAGGCACTTAGTCCTTCCCTGTCTTTTCCCCAAACCTCTTCTACCACCAACTCCCACACCCCTGTGAGGCAAGAGCTGTGACATGTATAGCAGCCTAGCCGTGTAAAGGGTACCTCATGCAAGCGGGTGGTTTTCACCTGGGAGAGGTTAGAACTTTCCTCCCACAGCTCAGAAAGACTGTTTAGTTCCAGGCAGGTGACTGCCCAGCGTGATCTTGACTCTTCAGAGCCAGAAGCCCAGGGGGATCTTGCTCTTCCAGTGTCACCATGTACAAGATGCAAACGGGATGCCTCAGCAGTACCCAACCTTGATGAGCATACACAATCTCCTGAAGGGGACTACAGGGAGGAGGATCTCCAGAACCCCTACACAGACTCTGAGGAGGGGGAGCTGTCTTCAGATGAAGACCAGGACAGTCCTTCTAGCAATAGCAATAGCAATAGCAATAGCAATAGCAATAGCATTGATATCTCTATACCACTTATCAGTTCCAAAGCACTCCCTAAGTGGTTTTACAATGTGTTAGCTATTTGCCCCCAACAAGCTGGGTACACATTTTACTGATCTACGGAAGGATGGAAGGCTGAGTCAACCTTGGAGCCCTCTGGGATAGAACTCATAATGTTGTGGCTTGCAGTACTGGCATTTAACCACTGCACCATCAGGGCTTCCTACACCTCCCTCCATCAGACTTTTCCAGCTGGAGGACTTTAATGTCTTTTAAAGAAGGCTATTAAGGCCCTGGGAATCAGCATGCCATCCCAAACCCCTGAATGTCAGGACTCTGATCTACCCCAATGCCCTAGTGAATGCTTTCCAAAGGCCAGCATCTCTTCACTGGAGTACCATTTCCAGTAGGGGTCATGGTGTTAGAGAAGAGTGGAATAAGCCTGTGGCCAACAGGTCTGACCCAGCCTGTACCAAGAGGTGCTACACCCTCCCAAGCAATGTGAAGTCCAAGCTTCAGGTCACATTGGTTGATGGGTTTGTCTCCACCCTAGTCTCTTCCTTGGTTTATCCAAAAGATGAGGAGAACTCCCTGAAGTCCACTGTGGACAGGAAGATGGAGGCAGCACTCAAGAGGGCTCATGAGGTTACATCCCTGGAACTAAGGACGTCCACCTCTATCTCCATCACATCAAGGGCAGTACACCTTTGGGCAAAGGAGCTCATTAAAACTATTCCCCATGAGGAGGTTAAAATCAGGCAGGAGATTAACAAGCTGCTTAACGTGTCTGCCTTCTGATGCCAGCCTGGATGTGATCCAATTTAGCGCCAGGGCACAGGCTGCCACCATTGCGGTAAGGCACCAGATCTGGCTAAAGAACTGGATTGTGGACACCAGAGCCAGCACAATATCATCTTCATGCCCTATCTTGGGGCCAAGACCTTTGGATAGTCTCTGGACCTGGTGCAGATAGAGACCAAAGACAAGAAGAAAGACCTGATCCACATCAGGAGAAAAGAGGACCAAAGACAACACTGTCCAGATCAGTCTTTCTTTCATCCCTCAAGGAGAAGCTGTTTCTCCCAGTTTACTGCCGCCTCAAAACCAAGAGATTTCAGATGATGCAACCCTTAATTGTGGGGGAGCAGAGATCACAGACCAGATAGTACTATAACTCAACCAGATCTTAGGCCAGCCCAGCTAACAAAGGCCAGCACAAGAACCAGCAGGTATGACACTGGGAGTGGGCTCCAGGAGTTTATCAGAGTATGGAAGCAGGTGACCCACACCAGTGGATGCTAACCACCATCATCTAGGGTTATAGGATCAAATGTGCTCAGATTCCCCCCAGATGCTTTCATATCCTCTGCTGTATCTGAGAACCCTCACAAACAGTAACTATTCCTGGAGGCCATTAGCCACCTGCTGCAGATTAGGGTGATAGAAGAGTTCCCTCATTTGCAAAATTTCAAGGGATGTTATAAATTATCTTTCTGGTCTCCAAGAAGAACAGATTGTGGTGTGCAATCCTGAACCTGTGAAGGGTCAACAGGTTCATCAGGGAGTGGCACTTCAGGGTAGAGACATTGAAGAGCATCCTCCAGGCAATCCCGGCAATCTCACACAACTGAGATATTGAGGAGGGTTGCTCCACTTGCCAGATGCCCTCAAAATCATCCCATATTCCTGCTTTTCAGAGAAGTGGGAGGAACAACCCACATTCAGGTTGTTTGGCCCCTCTAGACAGGAACAACTATCTCATGGGTAAAACAAACAGCTCTTTTTCTAGTGTCTCTCCAGCATCAGACAGATATTTTTTTCCTCTCTTAGGACGTTTAAGATCATCTCAATAATTTTAGTGTCCTACACATACTGACATGAACATCTCAGTCTCTGTTTTTATGGCAGTTGGGATGCATTTGCCTTTTGGAGTCACTTTACTTCTTTCTGCTCATGTTATTTTTTGTTCTGGTTCCAGTTTTTGTATTGGTGGTAGTATCTTGTGGTTTTAATTTATGAATTTTGTGTTTCCATTGTTCTGAATGGCTTAGTTGTACCTTGGCCAAAGAAACAAGGTTATTAGATGACATGTATCTATAATAACAAAAGAGAATGTCTCTATCTGTGGCAGCCATACTTCATTGGAAATTGTGCTAAAGGTCTCTAATTTTGGCTGTTGTCCAAGTTGCATGGCCTATTTCAAGATGAAATTCCAAGGTCTTCGAAGAAAAAAGGGAAGATTTTTTTAAAAAGATAGAAAGCAGGAGAGATCTCTCTGAGGCACTGCTGATAAGGATCTTGAAGCAGGAAAAATTGGAGAGGGCCAAGGCACCACTGAAAAGATTCTCGAGGTTAAAAAAAAGGAAAGAAGGGAAAATGGGAATGAGCCCTCTGAAGTACTGCTGATAAGATTCTGAAGGTTAAAAATGGAGGCATGGAAACAGGAGGTTCCATGACTCCTTTGGAGGTACAGATCAACCCCCAAATTGGGACCAGTACCCACAATTTCACTTATCAATGTCTGAAAAAATATGTCCTCTTTAGGCATTTTCCTCCAATGCAATTCTATGGTATGCGTCCACCAGAAGTTGGGCCAAAAGTCATTCATTTCAATAGGGCTCACTATTATCCATGGTTTCTCATATCCACAATAAGTCCAGAAATGTATCCCCTGTGGAGGCGGGGGGGCACCTTTATTAGATATGGAGCTGGGCAGTGCCAGGTACAGTTCAGTTAGTAAACAGGAGAGGGCTCTCTGAGCCACTGCTAAGATTCTTAAAGCAGGAAAAGAAAGGCAACACTGCTGCTAAGATTCGCAAGATTTTTTTTTAAAGGAAGGAAAATGGGAGAGTGATCACTCAAGTGTTGCTGATAAAATTCCTGAGGTTATAAAGTGGGGCAGGGGAATTGGGAGTAGTAAGTATGGACTCAGACAGTGCTAAGTCCCAGTCTTTTGGAAAAGGTGGGGTATAAATAAAGTGATTGATGGATTGAATGATTGGTTGATTTTTGCATACGTTTTTGTTCTTAACTAATACAACAAATAAAAATGCAACCTAGGAACTTCAACTAGTTCAGAATGTTGTAGCTAGACTGTTTTCTGGGGTCAGCATGAGAACTTGCTAGGAGCTGAAATCCAACAACATGGCATTCCATATACCTACCTAACACAACTTTTGTATTGATTGGCTTCTCATTTGTCCAAGTTAAGATGCTGCCTTTGCATTTTAAAGCCTTAAATGGCCTGAGGCCACATTATTTTAGGAACCACCATCACATATATCAGGGATGGAGAACCTGTAGCCATCTGGATATTGCTGCCCTAGAACTCCTAGCATACCTGCTCACTGGATATGATAGCTAAGGAGCAGAGATCTAACATCATCACATTCCTCACCCCTGACCTATATGAACCTACCTGAGATTGTGGTTGGGTTTCTGTACAAATGATACGTTTTCCAACTAGTTTTTGGTGGGGACCAGTAGAGGGACTTTTGAAACTGTATTGCTAATGAACTCCTTTAAGCGAAATATATTAGATGCTATGAAAAAGCACACCAAAGGAGGATTAACTGTCCGTCTCTTTGCCATTTTTAAATGGGATCTTTAGACAGTTTTGTTGTAGCAGACATGTCTTTGCTTACAGGCTTTTAGCACTGCTGTTTGCTGATGTGTACAGCATGGTTTTACTTTTGCTGCTGTGTTGCTGAGACAGTTTAGACTCCATTTTAATTTTAGTTAATGATGATATATTTCTATCCCTTGTGCAACCTGAACCTTCTGTGAGCCTTCTCACACAAAAAGTAGGCAATAGATATCACAATAAGCAAAACAAATGAATAAATGGATACAGTATATATAATAAATGGCATTCAAACAAAGCATATATAATTTAGTAAGTATGTTATGTATTTATCCATTGCATGTTACTTGCTTATCTGTAGTATGAAATATCCATCACAGAAAAGAATCAAAGGATTTTAAAAATGTGGAGATGCTTCTTTAGGGACAAAGATATAGAAATGGCAAATCTAGTGTTAACTCTTTTGACTGATCCTGTGTGAGATTACATATACATTCTCCTCAAAAGAGAAAGAGAGAGATTTCTTTCAAAGGATTTGCTTTGTGTAAACTGAATCATCCTTTTAAGCAGGAAGTACTGTCTGTCTTTTTTTCAGGCTGAACCAATTGTTACCCACAGAGTGTCATTCAAAATGTCAGCTTTAATTTTCCATGGGCTGCTCACAGGCAACATGGCTGAGAATCAAAGGCTGGTCCAACTGTCCTAATCTGTTGGCTGTATAGTCCTATTAAGAGTGTAAACCCCTGCCCCCCCCTCCTGTGACATTGGCTTAATTTATTTAATGGCAGCTTGGCCAAGGACACTGGTGTGTACAATGGCTGTGCTGGCTGGAGATTATGGGAACTGTAGTCCAACACATGTGGATGGTATCAGGTTAGAGAGGACTATCCTACATAAGGATGTAAAGAACAGTCACTATTTTTCTCATCCTTAATGATACATCAAGACACTACCTTGAGAAAATGATCCACTGGCACACAACTTTGGGCATTTCAGGAAAAAATCATTTGCAAGAAACAACTTGTTTTGCACAAAAGACACTGGCTGGCATTCTGCTTCAGACTTACTTCTTCGTAAATGGCCTTATGAGAGCCAGCATGGTGTAATGGTTTGAATGTTGGACTATAACTCTGGAGACCAGGGTTTGAATTCCTGCTCAGCCATGGAAACCCACTGGGTGATCTTGGGCAAGCCACACTCTCTCAGCCTCAGAGGAAGGCAAAGGCAACCCCTCTCTGAATAAATTCTGCCAAGAAAACCCTGTGATAGGTTTGCCTTAGGGTTGCCGTGATTCAGAAATGACTTGAAGGCACACAGCAACAACAAGATGGCCTTATGTGTGCACAAAGTTGAATTAAGCAGTTTCACAACATCCTTATTTACCTAGGGGCTGCAGTGATGTTACAATGCACAAGGATCTGTTACACAATGGTAGCCAGTGGAGTGACTGATGTGCCACAGCCTGGTGAGCAGTGGGCATTGATGGACATTGGGGCTCTCCTTGGCGCACAATAGGACACTGTTGGACTGGGCCTAGAGGCACTGTCTGATCTTGGAAGCTAAGCAGGGTCAGTCCTGGCTATTACTTGGATGGGAGACTGCCAACAATTACTGGGTGCAGTAGGCTATATTTCAGAAGAAGGAACTGGCAAAACCACCTCTGAGTATTAAGAAAACCCTGTGATACTCATGGGGTCACCATAAGGTGACAGGTGACTAAAGAGCACATATACACATATCCGTTGGACTGCATGTCTCATTATGAATCTGTACAGGTATTAATATAAATAGCTGGATGAATCTCTGTTGCTCCTTCCACTTTCCACCCACACAGAAATGGATTTCTTCAGTGGTAGTGGGGCTGTAACAGAGGAAAGGTGGTATGGGGGAGAGGGTTGCATCAGGAGACTTGTGTGCCTTCAAGTCATTTCCGACTCATGGCAACCCTAAGGTGACCCTATCACAGGGCTTCTTGGCAAGATTTATTCAGAGCGGGTTTGCCGTTACCCTCCCCTGAGCTGAGAGAGTGTGACTTGCCCAAGGTCACTCAGTGGGTTTTCATGGCTGAGAAGGGATTTTAGCTCTGGTCTCCAGAGTCATAGTCCAACATTCAAAACACTACACCATGCTGGCTCTCACACAGACAGTACGTAGATATAAATAAGTTAATAAATAAATATATCATAAATCAGATAGTTTGACCTGTGGAGAAAACCACTCCCTGTGATATCTTCTATAAGAGAATTCAAGAAAGGAACCATTTCACATCAACTCAAACATATGTAAACATACAGGAGTATGGATCTGCTCAAGAAGGGATCCATTTTGGACATTGCTGACTACTTGTTGAGAGCACAGTAATGTAACCACAAAAGATGCATATGAACCTCTAGCTTAACCTGAGGTCCTAAACTATAGCTTACTTAGCATGTGCATAATTCCAGCACAGGGAAGATGTAACCATGATGAACTCCTTAAGGTGGGACCACAGTCTAGTCAAAGAGCACACGTTTTACATACAGAAGCCTCCTTCTGGGTTTGGTTCCTGACAACTACAGTTAAAAGATTAGGCTATAGATAGTGTGAAAGAGCTCTGCCTGGAACACTGAAGAACCTCTGCCAATCCGAATACAGATTGACTCCTGTATCTGCAGGGGTTAAATTACAAGACCCCCCCCCCAGATACCTGAAACCATGGATAATAGGAAACCTTATAATTTTCATTGAGACAAACACCAGAAATTGACCATAGAATCACACTGGGGGACCTAGAAATGCCTAGAAAGAACATATTTTTTGGATGTGGATAAGTGAAACGTTGGATACAGAATCCATGGATATGGGGGTTGACCTGTATGCAGTACTGACTAAAATGGACCAATGGCCTGACTCAGTATAAAGCCATTTCCTATCTGTCTGGGCCTGGGCATCTGGGAGCAGGGGAGCAATGTGTCTTTTGTGGATGGTGCATCTCTTTCCTCTTCTGTATTTGCTAAGTCATGCCAAAGAAAAGAATCCAATACTAACACATTCATACTGTGTCAATGGAAGGAAGTGAAGCAGATTATTAAATGACCCTATTAAGTTATTGGCTGTTGCTCTGCAGCCATACATTCTGAATGTATGCCCCATTCCAGCTGATGTGAGCACCAGACAGGCAAGAAGGGAGGGGCAAAAATAACTCAGTTTCTTGAGCTCAGGTTACAGATGAAGGCATGGAAGCCTCACCCCATAATGTATAAATTATGATCTATCAAGTAGGCTGAAGCCATAATGAGGAGGGAGGGGTCAAGTGAATAAGACGGTGAAGGAGGAAACACAAACATGGTGATTAATGCCCAGACACAAGTCCATGTCTGACCACATTAGATAGTGTAGTTTAGTGCCTTTGTCTGGGCTTGGAGTCTAGACGATAAATCAAGCGGGGTTTTTATGTTGTTGATAAAACACAATTTCTCCACAGCAGTTGGATTTAAATTTTCCTGGATCCAGAACAGCCTCTCAGTTTAGAGTGGCAAACGATATTCCAGGTCTATGCTAACAATGGCTAAGATACTATAAGATCAACATGGGAAAAGTTTTTTCTGAGCATAGTACAAGAGGCCATAATAAGAATGCCTGCCTGCCTGCCTTCTTTTTGTTCACTTCACAATGAGGGGGGTGGTGGTGGACTTTGAACCACAACTTCCATCATTCCTGGCCATTGGTGATGGGAGTTGAACTCCAGCACAATTTGGTCTGTAACCACTTATTTTGGCAAGTTGCTCTTCTGCTCTCTCAGTTGTTCCTATGCTTGTTGTCATTGAGGTGATTTGTCTTTGGAGGGTAGTTTTCTCAACTCAGTGTGGGGAAAAATGGCCCTTTAATGCTATCAAAGAGTACAGCTACATCTAGGTCTATGACTCTGTCATACTGTTGCCAGCAAATGTGAGTGTGGCTGTGCCTTTCTAAGAGCACCACATAGCTGCCCACCAAAGCCCATTACAAAAGAAGGTGATTACACAGCAATTTTATTGGTGCTTTTAATACCTCAGTCTTTGGCAGTCTTAATTTCACTTTGCTGAAAGCTCTCTTCCCAGTGGACTGCTAAATCATCTTGCACTGTGTTATGTTATGATACATATGTGACAATGCAGCTATAAAGCAGCTGCTGAATTCCACAGCTATCTTAGTGTCTTGGCTGGGCGGATAACTTGTCCTGGTGCACACAAGAGAACTTGGAACAGGTGGACACTGCTGGGATTGGGGAGAGGTCATTCCCATTTGTAGCCCCGGGATACGTGTTATGACCTAAGAACTCAACTTTCCTCCTCAAGAAGATGTTTCCAATTTAACAGATTAGGGAGAGGGCATTGTTACAAAAGACACTGTGAAATTTCTGCCTCTATAGAATCTCGTTGCTAGAGAAAGTCATATCACATGCAGCACTTCTGCATCGAGATGAGGCAGTATTGCTGTCCTCCAATTCTGAAGACTCCAGGCTACAAAAATATTGGCCCCAGTCCTATTGGTTAGTCCCAACGAGGGTAGATCCACTGAATCAATCACTGAGTGGTGAGTCAACACTTAAGTAAATCCCATTGTTTCCTTGGGTCTACACTAGTTGGGACTCTAATAGAATCCAATATCATACAGTCGGCCCTCTGTATCCACAGATTGTGCATCCACAGATTCAATTATCCACAGCTTGAAGACACCTCCAAATCCACCCCCCCTGGATTTTGCCATTTTATATAAGGGACATCATTTTACCATGCCACTGTATATAATTGGACTTGAACATCCACAGATTTTGGTATTCACAAGGGGTCCTAGAACCAAACCCCAGCAGATACTAAGGGCCCACTTTATCCCCCCCAAAAAAAGAAAGAAAAAAAGAAAAAAAAGGTTTTTTACTAAATTTAACAACTCCAACATCCATTCCTCCATCTTATTTAGTGTTAAAATATTCCATCATCTTCCTTGACTCTTTTCAGCTAAACAGTCTACAGTGGGCCCTTGGTACCTGCTGGCGTTTGGTTCCAGGACCCTCCACGGATACCAAAAGCCATAGATGCTCAAGACCCATTAGATAAAATGGTGTCCCCTATATAAATGGCAAGATCAAGATTTGCTTTTTAGATTTTTTTGGGGGGGGGGATTATTTTCAGACCATGGTTGGTTGAATCTGTGGATATGGAGGGCCAACTGTATATGTTTCAATCCATATTTCTACCACATATAATAAAATGGCTTTACACACATATCCCCACCAACATCTAAAACCCCTTTATACATTCTAAGCAATTTATTTCCCCCCTTCCCTCCATATAATACAGCCAGAACATTCTATAGCAACTATATATCATTTTATAAAAAATCATTTTATGGCATAATCCCAGTCTCTATCTCTTTAATCACATGTCTTCCCATTATCCATCAGTACATTATCGCCAGAATTCTTAAACTATTTTAACACTCACTCTTTAATATAATCTTCACTTTATATTTGACTCTTGGTTTTTCCCCCATGCCTTATAGCCTTAGGTACTTCCCTTTATCATTGCTTAATCGGTACATCAAATATCAAAACAGCCATTATCTGAAGTAGAAATTTCCCTCTGAGCAAAACGTTTTTCCCATCCCAGAATTTCTCTCCATCAACAACAGATTCTATTTCTCCCATCCAATCGATTCTTTTTCAGTTCCACTCCATATCTCAACACAATTATTTTGAAACAACATCACATCTACATTTATCTTAACATCATTCCCATATTCCACTTTTTTTCTCCAGTTTGATAACTGATTCATCTATCAACTTTGTACTTGGACTTCTGTACACACTTCCATTTCTTTGTTTACCAAAACCAGCTTAACCAGATCAATTGCCTTCTCTTTACATATGTTCAAACTTTCTGTTCTATCTTCACTTTGTTCCACGGCTTCAGGCAATTCCTTCACAGCTTCTTTAAATTCCTTGGCCTACTTTTTTCCAATCTTCTATCAGTCCCTCTTTCAATTCTGTAAATTTCTCAAATACCTGATCTCTTCCAGCAGTTTCTGTAAAATTCCTGAAAAAAGCCCCAGCTTCTATAGATCCAGCAATTACAGAGTGAAAAGCAGAAGGTAAGTCTCTAAGGTTTTAAGACCTCATGCTGTCTCTGTAGTTCCAACACCACCATCTGGTTATGCTTAATCTTATCTTTTTAAAAAATGAACAACAACTTTCCTTTGGAGGAATAGGCTCTTAATTATATTCAGTATTCTCAAAAAACATTCAATGGCAAAATGAACAGCCTTGTATCTTTTAAAGTTATTACCCCTTCTATACTTAATGTAAGTTTCTAAATTCACATCTTTTTCAGCTTTTTACTTTTTCTTTTTTAGTTTAAATCTCAGATCTTGTCTACAGAAAAAGGAAACTTACCAGAGCTGTATTTTCACTACCAGAAGGAAGAACTCTCTTCATTTCTAAATTAAATCATTCAGAGTTATTAAGAAAGTGGGGATTTCACAGACCCAGTGTCCTTTTAGGGCTTGCTTAGCAGCTTGAGTTTGATGTTTATCTCTGAGCTCTCCACTGCTTAAAACACGCTTCCAATTGCTGCTAATTCAATGGTCTCCTCATGAGGAGCAGCAATCCTGAGCATGTTCTGGCAATTTCATGCTCACTTCCTTGTGTGGAGAGAGTTCTGCAATTAACTAACATCATGCCATCTTGTGGGCAAAGAGAAAAAATATTGATGCTTTTTGTTCTCATATGAAAGAATAAGATGAATAAAGATTTACATGCCTAGTTACAAGTCATTTTAAGCAGAGCTTGAAAATTTTAGCATTATGGTTAATGTGTTAACATTAACATTAATTTAAAAATTAATTCATTGCCGTTATTCTCTTGGATATAGTGCATTGCAAGTAATAACCATATCCTGTAACACAGTACTTCTTGAGTTAACAAGGGCATAATGACCTTCCACTTGTGTACTAACATAATAACTGATAGCACTAACAGGGTTATTTAGTGTAACAAGTGACATTTGCATGCATCTTTGAAGACATTGTTTTTGTGGACCATATTGGGGTGATTGTTGGTAATTTTGTTTTGTTTTTCAGAATTAAAATTCATTAAAATAATACATCAACAAGGTAGTGTGCAATGAGTAATGTTTTACCATATTAAGTCTTAAGTTTTCAAAACAATATTCTAAGTTCTGTCAGTAGCTAAGTGTTTATGGACAACTATAAGGCTCTTCTTTATTCTTTCTTCCGTTTTTTTAAAATTTAAGCCAGTCTTGGACTAGACAGCCTTTCTAATAGAGGCCACCTTTAAACAAAAGATTACTTTCTGACAGTCCTTCAAATAGAGAGATGTCCTTTGTCAAATAAGAAGGATAATCAATCTACATCCTGTCTTCTGACAAGAATCAAGGCTTCCATGTTTTATCTGGAATCTGGAATCATGGGGCTCAGCTAGATGGGAGAATTAGTAGTGAAAAATAGTGCCTTACCTCCCTATTGCTGCAGTGTTCTTTTGTGCCCACAACTCATTCGCAAGCTTGCTGGAAAGGAAAATTAGCGAGTTTGCAGTTTACACGGAGCAGCATCCCCGAAAAAAGATGGTGGTCGCGAGTGAGTTGCCTCCTGAAAATCTCCCTCCATTCGCCCTCTCTTTAAAAAAAAATACAGATGCAGAAGAGCTATTTTCCGCTCTAAAAACCTTCTTGCTTTCACTCTGCTGCTTGAATGAGCATGCACAGGATTGTTCAGTGGCAAAAACAACAACAATGGTGGCTCTGGCAGCTTCTTTCCTTGCAAGCTCGCCCCCGCCGAGGTCCAACCAATCAGATTTCAGCTCTGCTGTGTGCCCCTTTCCGAATTGGTTGTTCAGACGGGCTGTTATGTGCATTTTCACCCAATTTTTTTAAAAGATTGCGAGAAACAGAGAAAGCTGTTATCATGATCTATTTGGAGTTTTCAGGCCCCCCCCTTACTTCTGATTATGGCAAAACCCAGCAGGAGCTCATCTAAACTAATGGTATTCTGTCCGCATTCTTTCTGAATTTTTGTTGTTGTCTTAACAATCCCTTATTTAAGTGTAGCTAACTCTAAGATCTCCAGATAGGCACTCCCAGCAGTTTCATATAGAACAATGGTTCTCAGACCTTGGTCCTCCAGATGTTTTGGACTTCACCTCATAGAATTCCTGATCATTGGCCATTGTGGCTCAGATTTCTGGGAGCTGAAGTCCAAAATATCTGGGGGACCAATCTTTCAGAACCACTGAAAGTTGGTTTTATGTTGAAGATAAACAGCATAGGAGACAACATGGAACCCAGAAAACTTCCACAACACAAATGTAATGGTTTTATAGCTGCACTGGCTGCCCTTTGTAAAACTCATTCCATGCCCCAAATAGCCCAAGATGGAAGAGCTGATGTTTTATCAGTGGCAGCAAAAGACAAGAGATGATCTCCTGCTAGCTGGGAATGTCTCTCCAAGTTTTCAAATGTGATTCCCATCAGAGCGTGGAAAAGATGGGCAGTCCTTCAGCAGAGGGGGATGTAGGGAGATAAACAGCTTGAATGAATGAATGGGAAGCAGTTTTCAGAAGGACCTGGGTGAGGATGAGGTGCCGTGAGTCGGCTAGAAGTGGTTCAGTGGATTTGCTGCTTGCTGAGGAAGCCTCTTTGTCTATTCTCCATGCTCTGCTTGTATATTTGTAAATAAAACAAATATTATAAAAACACCCTACATCTCCAGTTCTCTGCAGTTCAAGGGAAACAAAACCCAGTAGTGCTGCCTCTGGAACTTCTCACTGCTCTGAAGTGGGGTTGTTATATGCCTTCGTCATGGGGAGCATATGACAGTACAAAAAGAAAATGGCAAGAAAAAAGTATTGGCACTCAGTGAACACATAGCTCAGATCTTCTTGACGTTGCAGGAAGCTTAGTTTAGAGCTACTTCTCTCTGGGTGAAACTAGAAACTATGTTAAATATACAGTTGTCCCTTCATATTCGCTGGGGTTTGGTTCCAGGACACCCCCCCCCCGAGCATGGATACGAAAATCTGTGAATACTCAGGTCCCATTATATGCAATGGCATAGCAAAATGGTGTCCTTTATATAAGACGGCAAAATCAAGGTTTGTTTTTTGGATTAATATTTTTTAAAGAATCTTTTCAAGCCATGAATACTTAAATCCATGGATACCAAATCCATAGATACAGAGGGACAACTGTATAGCCTTTTGTTTAAGCTCAGCACTGATATGTAAGGTTGTCCTTCCTTCTCTGCAAGTGAAGCCAAACTCTTGAATGTGCCCGCTGAGCATGAGGAGGGATGGTTTAAATGTGCCCCCCTTCTATTTCTTTGGTTTCCCAGAATTCCCACACAGCCCACAAGGTTTATAAAAGAAGAAAAACTCCTTTGTGTTTCCTCGCCTTTCTTTTTATTCTATGCACAAGGAGATGAATTTGAGGGAGAAAATCTGTGTGTGGGTGGGAGGGTTTAAACTTCCCCTACCCAAATGTGGCAGGGCCCCACCTACTAACTTGCAAATAAAAAGAGAAAGGCTTCACACATTTAATGGGAACATTTAGTTTTAATGTCCCTAGGCTTCTCACATGGGCAAGCAGTGATAGGCTACTGTTAGGGTGCATATATGTCTGTATATATGCACTGTGTGTGTGTGTGTTCTCTTTATAGAAAACAAAGGAGTGAATGGCCTACCAGAAATCCCTTGGGTGTATTTGCCTGATTTCCCAGGCAGGCCCTATTCAGAATGCAGACAATGGAGTCTCTTATGGAGTGTTGTTGTTGTTAACTGTAGTCAACTAGACTTCGACTTATGGCAACCTGATGAATGAGGGACCTCCAGGTCACCTATCACCAACAGCCCTGCTCAGGTCTTGCAGACTCAGGGCTGTGGCTTCCTTGACTGAATCCATCCATCTGGAATGCAGCCTTCCTCTTTTCCTACTGCCTTCTACCTTGCCAAGCATTGTTGTAGAGTTACCATCCCACAGATAATTTCTGGTGTGTTTCCCCCTCCCTACTTTCCTTAGCAACTTGAGGGAGATTCCCTAATGTGTACAGTGACCATTTTTAGAACAAAGGGAGTGGTGGCTTTTGTCTCATTGTCTTTGCTCATTTTAAACACTCCATTACTTCCCATCTAAGCCTCTCCCTTCCCAAGCAAAACAATCCTTAGCTTTTACAGTTTATCCCCCTACATCAACCCCACCCAGACCTCTCACCATCCTGTGGCAAACTCTTGTCTGATTTCCAAGCCAAAGAAGGTTTCCAGAACAAACCTCCAAAACGTCTGAGGTTTCTCCATCTCTGCAAAAGCCACTTTCCAAGAGCACACTCCCAAGCAATTTTGTAGGCAGCCTTATAAACTAACCGTAGAGTAGTCAAGAACATGTCTGGTTATATTTTATAATGAACATCTATGTTTTTGGGAAGTATTAAGCAGCCATAGGCTAACCTCAGACACATTAGCCTTCTTCTGTTTTGATCTAAAATATCTCACTAAGTGCAATTGGGTTAAGGATGGCTTGCATGCAGCAAGACATTTTCCATAGACAAGCAGGGCCAGTCCTTCATGAGGCAGAGTGAGATGGCCACCTCAGGCAATATAAGTTAGGATGGTGGGAAGGAAGTTGGGAAGTGTTGGATCTCTGGGAAGACTGTGGAAAGGAGTACATGACAATCCTATAGCATAATGCAAGAAAGCATTGGCACCCACTGAACATGTAGCTCAGAGCTTCTTGGGGGTTGTCTAAATGGTGAAAATAAACCTCATGGAATTCACTGGGAATACGACCTGTCTAAATGGGATCCTGCATCATTCCACTGTGTTTGGAAGGAGGGGGCCCAAAATGGCAAAAACACCATAGGAAAAGTCTCCATAGCTTTTCCCATAGTTTTTTAAAAACAGGGAGAGGGAGTGCACGTTCCTGCTCGTTGGGACAAGAGATTCAATATGAATTGCTTTCCCATAGGAGAGGAAGTATAAAGCTGATTAGCTGAGTGAGCACAGGGGGCGGGGCTTGCTAACAAGGCAAGTGCCCACAAAGGAAATAAAATGGGGTATTGTGTTTTTTTGCTTTCCTATTAAATAAAAAAAAAATCACTCTAGCACACCTTAGACATCGAGTTTCTTTTTAAAAAGTTCAGCAGTGATAAAATGAGTTTAGTACAAATGCAAGCAAATCACTTGCGGCCACCATCTTGCATGCGAAGCTTATGGGGACTTATGGGGGCAAAAACACTGTTAAGACAAGTTGCTGCAGCAGCAAAATGTCATTATTGCAAGGCCCTTGGGTTGTTCCCCCACCCTCGTATAGATGGGCCCTTGGTGTTCCATAAGGCTTAGTTTACAGCTGCTTGCCTCTGAGTTAAACTAGCCATTGTATTAAATACATACGTATCTTCTAAGCTACCTTGCTGTCTTCAGATGTGATGGAGAGCATTTTCCTTTGACAGTGCAGAAGCAAGATCACTCCAGTCAGTTTCCATTTATAAAATAGGAGAGGGACATTGTTTTATCATTCACTCCAGACAGCAAAATATGTTGGGTCATCTCTGCTGTCAATACTGGAAGGTTACTCTCAGTTAGCACTACCAAGAAGTCCTCTCCAGACTGGTTAGTATCATCACTCAAAATGATACTGAAGATACAGGGGAGAGGAGAATACTCTTTGGGATATTTTCTATGGCAGGGATGGGAATCTGTGACCTTCTAGATATTTTTTAACTCAAACTCCCATCAGCCTCAGTCAGCATGTCCTATAGTCAAAGTTCATGGAGGGTGTGGTCCAGGAATGTGCAGGGGAGATGTGGTTATGGAGATTTGTGTGCTTTCCTAAACTCCTTCCCTACTAGAGGAGCGTTTTATAGTTTAAATGCTTCCCATCTTGACTTTGTGGCATTGATATTCTTGCAAAACCTTTTGGATGTTTGTCTGAGTATCAACTTTGCGGAGAAAGATCATCATCATCACCACCATCACTATCGCCATCACCATCATCATCATCATCATCATCATCAATTTTTATTATCAGTTTTCCAAATACACTACAAAGTACAAATACAAAAAGAAAGAAAAGAAGAAAAATAAAAAGAAAGATAAGATACAGAGAAATACAGAAACAAATATATAAGCAAAAAAGAAGAAAAATGGCTTATGACTTTCTTCTCGGCAGTTATACTCACACATAACATAATCATACCTCTCCCTCCATACAACTGCTTCTTACAGTTCTTCCACATGTCAAATTTTTAGTAATTGTCAAAACCAAAAGTTATCAAATCATATTCTTTTTTTCACAAAAAGTCTACAAGAGGTTTCCAATCTTTTAAACATGTTGTTGTTGTCGTTGTTGTTGCTGTTGCTCTCCTCCTCCTCATTATTATTATTGTTATTGAACATTTGCACTTGAGAGGCCTCATTTCAAGGTTCAGTCATTCATTACAGGTAGTGGGAAGCAAAGAGATTTCAGCAGGAGGAAGAAATTTTTCCTGAATCACCTACTGGTTCCATTCACTCCCATCTCCATCATTAGTTTCTGTATAAATATCTCCTCACCAAGAGTGGAGTCCACAAAAGCTTATGCCAAGTAAGATATGGGCTGGCATCCTGTCACAACTTACACAGGGAGAAATCTCTCCGACCTCGCAAAATGGCCAAACTCCACTCCCACGCACATCTACCTTTTACCAGAATGGCTTGGGGGACAGTAAAGGAAGAGGAACCTCTGGCTGTGTTCCTGCAGCAGGGCACTCAGCAATTATATCATCCTCTGGGACCTCCGAAGGAGCCCGGTGAAATCCATGGGGAGGCCTCATCACTGTGAGTCCATATGGCTATTCAGATGCTAAATGGTTGTGTGTGTGGGAGAGCTCCAGCAAGCAAAAGTGTTTTTTGGGGGTGGGTGGGTGGGTGGGATGGATGGAGAGGAGATGAGCCATAGTTCCTCCTGGCAGAACTTTATGTTACACCTCCCCAATCCAGGATCTTGACCACATTCTTGAAAGTGCCACAAGACACTTTGCTGCAACAAACTAGCATAGTTCCTCACCGCCACCCTTGCAATATTCAGAGATCTATTTTTGGATTTACTCAACTCCAGACTGTAAAGGATTTGTCTATTTTGTTTATTCTCAATTTTAAGAGTCTGAGAATTATTATACCCAACAATACATGCTGGTTTAACAAAACACATTTAAAATGTGTTTTCCCAATGTTACCACAGCATAGATTTCAACACGTTTCATTTACGCTATGTGTCATCTCCTCTATTAGATTCGCCTTGATAATTTGGTAGACCAATGATACTTAAAGGACTTTATCAGACTAGCATCTAAAAATGCTACAATTCCATGACTGAGGAAAGGAGAAACATAGTGGCATGATTACAGTAATTATCACATGTCACCATAATCATGCAATACTACCGCCATGGAATTATTGAACAACCACCACTAGTGGTATAAGAACAGGATTTCAGCTCATGTTATAGTAACACTTATCTTCGAATCACCTTCTAATGACAGAGTATTAATGCTTCCTCCTGGCCAGTGCATGCACCTTTAGGAAAAATCTTCTCTTACTTCAGTGATTTTACATGGGCGAGATTTCGGCTGTTCTTGTGAGAATATGCAACTTCGCTAGAAAATATGAAAAACAAATAAATAACCAAAGAACTTCACAAATAAACATGTAAACAAACATAAAATGGTACCAAGATAAGGTAACAGTTGATTAAAAGAACTGCCTGTAGGCCCTCTTCATGTTCTCCCCTGGAGATTTACTTATGTGTTCTAATTGGGAAAGAGGAGGGAGAAGAGAGGACTACCCATTCATGCTGTAATCTCGCAATTACAGCAGGACAGGATTATCACACACTCATCAATACCACACAAAGAGTGATATTGAGGGCTATTGAGGGCTTTGCCCATCAATTAAAAGTTATGCCTAATTAATGGGTGGAGCACACACTGACCACAGGAGGATGATAACATCATGCCATAATGGGAACTGTTTGTGATATTATTATGTCATCATTCCAGTATTTCAGCCCCATGTGATAAGGTCCATACAGTATTTTTGAATGTTCAAAACACTCCACACACATTGTCTCCCTATAATCCTTGCAGTAGAGGTGGGGATCCTCCAGCCCTTTTAGACGTTGATGAACTACTGCTGCCATCATGCTCAACCACTAGTAGAGCTTGCAGCAAGAACTAGAGAGCCCAGTCCTGCCTTACTTACAGCCCTGAGTACTTTTTGCTCATAGCAGTGTTGTCTAATACACATCTTAAAGATTATACATGTCAAATCTTGGCACATGGTCTACCTTATCTTGTAGCTCTCCCAGTAGTGGGAAACATCTTGAAATGAGAGACTTAGCCTATCTGTATCTCAACACAAAATGCTTTCTGAGGCTGTTAAGCAACACTTAAAAGTCTATGAACATTAAAACAAAAATCTTTCAGGAAGTCCAGCTGAACAATATCTGGTTTCTAATTTTAACTTCTGAGAGGAACTTTTCTGTTTGGCCTGGCCTGAGTGGACAGGCAATGGCCAATAACCTGCGGTGGTGTTAATATGTCAGGAATTCGAGCTGGCATCCCACATCCTTCTGAAGCTGGTGAGGATTTATGGCTTCTCGGCATTTTCTGTCTGCTTCAGAAGATGGCCTATAAGGAAGTCAGAGAACAGAAGATTTCCAGGGTCAAGACTTGGCAATGCTGCTGAAGTACTACATAGTAGTGAATAAATGTGGTTGCTTGCATCTGGGCCACCTCCTGATTCTCAGGTGAAGCCAAGGTCAAGTTGGAAGGCAGCTGATCTGGGTAATGTTTGTTTCATTTTGTCTCAGAGGCAAGGCAAATATTTATTTGGCATTTTACAGATCTCAAATTGAACTTTTCCATTCCAGACATGGAGAAAAAAAAAAGCTTGAGTTTGTCATTCTAGCTGGGTAGTTTTTCAATTCCGTTAAGTACTTTCAAGAAGAGGCATGTTGGACCTTTTTCCAAGTCAGAAGGTTTGTGACTCCCTTGTGTGAAGAAAAAACACATAAAGGGTGGTTTTTTTAAAAAAATATATCAAATACACTCACAATCAGAAGGGGACCTTTAAGACTACACAGCCATAGTGCTGTGATTCCACTTTAGCTGCAATAGCGACATCTTATGGAATCCTGGGATTGGGAGTTTAGGGAGGGACATTTAGAATTCTCTGCCACAGACCTCTATTGCCTCACCCTCTATGTCCGCGACTTCAGTATCTGAGGATTCCAGCATCCATGGACTGTCGTCACATACTTAAAATGGCGTGCCCATATTTAAAATGGTGATGCCACATACTTAAAATGGTGGCACCCATACTTAAAATGGTGGTGTTGCACACTTAAAATGGCAGTGGCCATACTTAAAATGGCAACACCCATTGATTTATATAATAATAATAATAATAATAATAATACTTATTTGTATCCCACTTCTCCCATCAGGATCGGGGCAGCAAACATCATTTAAAACATTAATCCATAATCCACAAAGATTAAAATAACACCATTAAAACTACTATACAATAGTAATTTAATTCAAATTTTACCTATAAAAATACTATCAAAATAACTTAAAATAAGAAAAGGCATAAAACAATTTTAAAAATATTTTTAATTTTTTAAAAAAATATAGTTTTTGCTATCCGTGGAGGGTTCCAGAACCAAATCCCTGCAGATACGGAGGACCCACTGTACAAACTCCATAGGATGCAGCCATGGCAGTTACAGTGGGATCATAGTTCTATAACTGGATAGTGTGAATGGGCCCATGGAAACCTTGATTACTACAGGACAAAGGCTGCTTCCATAGTTCAAACAGAAAAGCCCTTCAGTTTGGTTATATATTGTTTCAGTCACTGAGCCCTGTCACACTGAAGTCCTAGAACCATTAGTTACTGTGAGGTCCAATACAGAATGTCTATCATGGATATTAGAGTGAGTCAGGTTCAAGTGGATTCTGACTAAGCAGGAGTCACATGTTCCGGACAAGCAGAAATAGCACCACGGAGGGCACCAAGTGATGCTGGGACTGGAAGCCAGACAAAGGTGCCTATGTCACTCCATCGAGCAACTGATTGTGACTGAGCCTAAAGTATGGTTTGACTTCTGTTAGACTTATCAGACCTATCTCCATACCAACTGATGTTGATCCCTCAAAGGATCCTGATCTATGTATTTCAGCAGCTCTTGGTTAACTATAAAGAAATGGCTGGAGCCACCAAGAAGTCCCTCCCAGACTTTGGAACTCCCTCCCTAGAGAAGCCAGGATGGCCCTGTCATTGCTAACAACCTTCCTCTAATCAAATCTTGTTCTCCTTCCATCAGCAGGTCAAGACATTTTTGTGCCATCAGGCTTTTACCACCTGACTAGGGTTGGTCTTTTAATGCTATGTTGCTGTTTTTAAGGTTTACATATAGTCTTTTACTACATTTAATATTTTTTAATGTTTTAATTTCATAAATTGTTTTTTAAACTCTATATTTATACTTTTATTAATGCTTTTGTATTGTTTTTATTTGTATTGTTTTAAATACGTAGTTAGCCACCTTGAGTACCACTATCGGGTGAAAGGTGGGATGTAAATGAAAATGATGATGATGATGATATTAATGTGTCAAGCTGCTCTTAGAGGCATGGGAGTATGGCCAGTTACTCTAGCTGGCAAACTGAATTATGTGTTTCAGAGCATTTGTTTTATTTATTTTAGAATTAAGCAGGTGATACCTTTCCGGTCACTTTAGTTCCATGCCAGGGAAAGCTTGCTTGGCTGCTGTTGAAGAAACAGGATGAAGACTAGCAAGAAAGTTAGCAATTCTCCTTAAATATTTTAGGTTTTGAAAATATTCTGTGTTATTACATTTCAGCAAACTGGAAAATAGGGCAAAGTATTGTCTCTGAGGAGTTCACCATCAATTAAGGGAGCAATATTATTTAGAATTATTAGCTTTAAATTAGAATAGCTTTTCTTAGGACATTTTCAGATGCCCCTTACTGCGCAAGCAGCCTCCGGAGCAGTAACGAGGCTGCTGCACAGCAGGGGGTCCTTTTCGGACACCACCGTCCCTCTTCTGGGATCATTCATGGAACGTCCGTGAAGCTTTGGAAGCGGCTGCACCATATTTTAATCATGGGCAACTTCCGTGATTGAAACATGGTGCATCTGCTTCCAAAGCTTCACGTACATGCCAAGAATGGTCCCGGAAAAGGGACAGTGGTATCCGAAAAGGACCCCCTGCCACGCAGCAGCCTCGTTACTGCTCCGGAGGCTGCTTGCGCGGTAAGGGGCTTCTGAAAATGTCCTTAGCCTTTTTACCCTTGACGAACCCATTATATAATTTTCAGGTCTCAGAGAACCCCTGTATAAAAATTATAGGTCTCGGGGAGCCCCTGCATAAAGATTATTATCTTTATAGCTGATTTTTTTTAAAAAAAAATCATGATTTTTCATGGAACCCATAGCAACTTCTCAAGAAACCCTACAGGTCCAGTGAACCCTGGTTGAGAAATCCTGAATTAGACACATTGGGAACAGGATGGAAAATTATCGGCTTTCTTCTCAGTTTGTAGTTCTGCTGCTCATTGTTGAGGTCATTGCCTGAGGCAGAGCAGAGCAAGGACTGGCCTCCTTCCCCATCTGTAGAACTGTCCCTTGTTTTCTGAAATCCAGCATGACCTCTGAGCACTCAGAAAAAGAGAAGGAACATCTTGGCCTTTTGGTGAGGGGTGTGTGTGTTTAGGGAAACGGGTATTGCTCCGCATTTCCTCCCCCCTTTCAAATCCAGCATTTGTATTTTCAAAGTGGGAATATCATAAATGTACAAACCTAAGCTAGGGTTGCCAGAGTGAAAACAGGAGATGGCATCTGTACCTTTAATGGTTGTGTAGAACTGGGAAATTCAGCGGTTGTTACTTGCTATTTGATTGGGTGACAAGAAAAGCCTGCTGAAATTTCCTCTTCTACAAAACCATTAAACGTGCAGGAGCTGCCTCCAGTTTTCAATTTGGTATGCTTAAAATTAAGGCCCTCTTTAGAAATTAGGAATGCAGCTGAAAGTAAACATGTGAGGAAAGAAGCATGCTAGGTCTGCTCCCCACTATTGTTACTCTCCACTTGTGGGAGTGACAAAGCTGAAGAGGAGATCCTTGACCATGAATAGAGGCTCTCTCTGTGATTGGAACCCCTGATTTTTCAGGTTTCCCAACTGTGCAGGGAGGCTCCACATGTAACTCAGGACATTATGAGATGTGGCAAAAACCGTGTCATTAGGACAGGACGATAGCAGAAATGGCTGAAATTATCAGACGACGATGTTGCTTACCTGTTCCCACTGTGTCACACTGATGTGAATGAGATGTCACTTTTTATTGATGGCTTAGCTTGTCAATAAAAAGTGATGTCCCATTCCCGCAAGTGCAATGTAGCGGGAACACATGCAAATGAACTCCACCCAGAGACAGGGGGATTCCCAGCAGACAATGGACCATTAGCCAAACAGACACTAATCCTCCTTGGATATCTACCTCCAGGAACCAGCCATTCAAATACACAAATTTACATATTCTCTCCAACAGGGACCCACAGTATATAAACCGACACACCCCTACCCAACCATTCTCTGAAGATGCCAGCCACAGATGCAGGTGAAATGTCAGGAATAAACTCTTCCAGAACACGGCCTCACAGCCCGGAAAAAACCTTTGTTTGTATTTCTGCGTGTCTTATAATTCCCCCATGTTAGAATCTTTGTATTTAAATGAGCAGAACACAATGATTTGTTGTTGAGCTTGTGAGTTAATATTCTTAGAGATGTAAGTGAGGAGAAAAAGGGGACCCCCACTGTTATTTCTGGAAACTCTTTCAGGAGGGGGGAACTACTGAGTTTATGGAAGGCCCTCAAGCTGGATTCCACATGCGTGGGTGGGCTAGCAGCCATTACAGAAGAAATGTGTGCTGCCGTTTCCATAGGGCAAAGGACAACATCCGCACTAGACTTTATGGGGAGAAGGAGAAAGGAAGCAGATCCTAATAATAGTGATCTATGTAGGATATGTTGTTATTTATGTTGAGCAGATTGCAGCACAGCCCCCGTGCAACATGAGCTTCTGGTACAAAACAGGACATAAAACATACAGGATGCTCTAGTAAAGTTATAAAACAGAACTTACATTTATTATGGCAGAGAATGCATCTTAGATAGGAAAGATAGATAAATAGGAGATAGTTATCTGACTTCAGGTAAAAGAGTCCCTAAGGCTGACTCTCATGAGTGCATGATGGTTGCCAGTGTCTTGCTTCTGAGACAAAGGGTTGTAAAACACTAAACCTTCTTGCAGCAAAGGGGAGGAAGTGACCTCTGCATGCAAGCAGGAAGTAAACACATATCAGGGACATACACAGAGAGATGTAAACAAGTGTTGATGCTTCTTCACTTCCAACAATCTACATACCAACAATGGTTACTTAGAAAAACATTGGGTGAGAGATCTGGATCTACCTGGCTATCTCTTTGGTCTTTCACCCCACCCCACTGGTTCAAGCCTACCTGTTACATGCACATTGATGCTCAGGTCCCAATGTTCTCCTCCACCTCGTGCCTGGATTGTAAGGTTTTGGCAGCATAAGCAATGGAAAGCTGATAGCTAAATGGAACCTTTGGGCCCATTCACACTACATGATTACTGGCTGCCCCTTGCATTTATGTGGGGAATACTTCCCAAACTTACCATAGATACTTGAAACTGCTTATACAGTAGGATCCCCATATCCACAGGGGATTGGTTTCAGGGGCCCCTGTGGATAATGAAAACCACAGATAACAGCAAACTCCATTGAAAATAATGGGACTTCTGGTTTAAAATACCATAGAGTTTGCCTTGAAGGAGCTAGAAAATGACTAGAGAGGATGTTTCTCTAGGCATTTTCTAGGAAGACTCTATGGTAGGTGTGCTATTTTGTGTGCCGTGGATAACTGAATCAGTGGATAATGAATCCGCAGATATGGGGGTCCTACTATAATAGCAAAGTGCCATATTACACCATAGAATTGTGCCAGAGGACCTAAAAATGCCTAGAGAAGATGCCTCTCTAGGCATTTGGCACAACTCTATGGTCATCTTCTGGCAGAAGTTGACCATAGAGTTGTGCTGGAAGATCTCCCAATGCCTAGAGAGACCACCACCAGCATGATTCTATGGTTCTCCATATGCCTAGAAAGACCTTTCCCCCCTGATTGCGGGTAAGTGAAACCGTGGGTATAGATCCCATGTAAACAGGGGGTGACCTGTATAGTGCTATGTTTCCACTTCTACTGCCATAGTTTCATCCTGTGGAGTCCTGGGATCTGGAGTTTAGGGAGGGACATTTAGAATTCCCAGCCAGAGAGCTCCTCTGGTGCCTCTGACCAAACTGCAAATCCCAAGATTCCATTGGATGCAGCCATGGCACTCAAAGTGGTAATCATTGTGCTGTAACTATGCAGTGTGAAAGGACTCCTTGTGCCTTGGAATATTATGCCAGCTATTGAATTACATTTGTGGGTGAAAGGCAAAGGTGGAAGAGGATTGTTCCCTGATGGTGGACTTCCTGGATGCATCTGATTGATTTCTATTAGAATTGTGAAGTCGGTCTCGATCATCCTTCTCTAACCTGGGTCCCTCCAGAAGTGTTGTTGTTGTTAATTTAGTGCCATCACTGTACATGGCACTTTACAAGTAAAAGAACAAGAAAACAGTTCCCTACCCTCAGGCTTACAATCTAATTAAGACATGACACAAAAGGAAAAGGGATGGCAGTGCAGGAGGAGATTAAGTCCAGCAAAAACTGCATCTTCTTCTCTCCCTCTGAGGCCATGGCAGTGGGCCTAGGCATGATGAAGCTGGGCCTGCCTCTTCTTCTCTCCCTCTGAGGTCATAGCAGTGGCAGTTGGGATGGATGGAGCGCCTTTCATCTGCTTCTGGGGCTAGGCATGGTGGAACTATGCCTGCCTCTTCTTCCTTCCCTCCACGGCCATGGCAGGGGCAGTTAGAATGGAGGGAGGGCCTTTTACCTGCTTTGCATGGCAGTTCCCATAATTCCTGGCCATTGGCCATGTTGGCTGAAACTGATACGAGTTGTAAGAACTACTGTTATAGTGCTATTATTCCACTTTAAGTGCTCTGGCTGCCTCCTGTGGAATTCTGGGGTTTGTGGTTTAGTGAGGCCTAAGAGCTCTCTGGCTGAGAATGCTAAATGCCCCTCCCTAAACTGCAAATCCCAGGATTCCACAGGAGGCAGCCAGAGCACTTAAAGTGGAATAATAGCGCTACAACAGTGTAGTGTGATAATCTCCTTAGGCTGGGGAAGGCTGGGCTAGTTGGACATTTGATTTGACCTACTTAGTCATGTAGCCTCAGGGCTAGTTAGGGCTCTAAGTAGCACTTACCATTGCATCTAGAAACTAAAAGTCAAAGAACTGTGCTCTTTTGATATGGGTGTGCCTTGTGCTGCCTTCCCCAACATAGTACTATGCCATGCAAATGTGATGAAACTCCCACCACCCCAATATCAGCTGTGCTGGCTGGGGATGATAGAGGGTGGAGTCCTAACCATATGGAAAGTGCTAGGTTGGGGAAAGCTGCTGGAATGTGTTCCCTGTAGCCAGTTAACAACCCAGCTAAGAAATTTGAGGAGAATATATATATATATATATATATATATATATATATCCCCACTCAAAGGTGACTCTAGGCAGCAAGATGAAATATTGCTTGGCAGTAGAGGAGAGCTTCCAATTTGAGAACAGGATTAGGTGGGGCTATTTTTCTTTCAAAATTAGAAAACATTCAATGACCTTCTCCATATCCCCACACCCCACTGTGATTAACAGAACTGTCCGCTGGATGTCATTGTTTCTCTACTAAAAGAGGTCCAAGGCCTTTTACTGCCACTGCATTTGGATGGGCGAAGGAATATTATTAGCTCAGTTAACACATGGAATTTTCAGGTGTCTGGCACCTTCTCTGCTTGGCTGAAGGCAGGCCAGCTCAGGAAACAGGTTATGCTTCATGTTTGCTTAGGGTGGGGAAGGGTCGCTGTCTCCTCCTGGCATTACTGAAGTTCTATCACTTGGCCAGCCGCAGGTCCTCAGCAGGTGTAAACCAACATTTGGGCTGCTGCTGCAGCTGTACCAGTCTGTGCCAGATGAAAATTTCACCAGGCCATGTGTGTTCCTTCCTGCCTTCATGCAAACACGCCATGTTCCCTCCCTTTTCCTTCCTCACTTATGACTTACTGTCTCCCTCATTCCATACATTTCCTGTAACTATTCCCTCCTCTTTGAATCTGATCCAATATGCAGGGTTTTTCTCATTCCCCCTTCCAGTATTTAACAGAGGCTATTTATTATATATTCTGTACAGTTTGGAAAGTTGTGTTTTTTTAAAAAAGTAATTCATTCCTGTTACTCAGTATAGTATTTTAAAGTAATTTGGTGTTGCTCATGGTGATATTTAAACAGTAACTGTTTGTGTTACTCATTGCATGCCTTCTGCTTTTTCATGGGGTGGAGTGATGCTGTGAGGAATGATAAGTGAATTTGGTGCAAAACTTGAAAAATATCTGACAAATGCCTCTACAAAGTAGTTGCTAAAAGCCATGAGAAGAATCTTACTCATTGTACCAATAAAGTAAATTCATCTTCACTCATTATGTTACTTTTCAATCATGCTTTTGCCATGCTCTTCTTACCCTTAAAAAGAACTGATTTCAGGTAATTACATTACTTGTAACTTATTACTTCCAGCCTCTGACATTCAGAAAAACAAGTGGCTAATCTTTCCCTGGAATGTAACACATGAGATTTCAGGAAAGGTTGTGTGTGTGTATGTGTGTGTGAGTGAGAGAGAGATAGATAGAGAGGGGGGGGGGAAGGATGGTTTTTTATAGGAGAAACTCCCTACATAGACAACAAGAGTATCAGGAAGAACGGTTCAGTCTACCTTTCTCCTTGCCATGCTTTTTGTCTAGATAATTTTTTAAAAAGTGGGGTAGGGCATAGGGCTAGAAGACATGGTTATGGAGGGCATGTGGAAGAGACAGTGTGGGACTATAGTTTGCCAAAGCAGTGCTATAGTGCTATTGCAGAGAAGTGTGATGATGTATGTTCCCAAACTGGTATGTTTCCATTTCCTTAAACTAAGGTGATTGCAGCGAGACAGCAGGCTGGTGTGAAAAAGTCCTGAGTGTTGGACTAGGGGCTCATCTACACTTGGGGTAAAAATCCAGGTGAAATTCAGACTACTCTGGCCCAGAGCTGCACTGGGTAAAATTTGGGCTACTCTGGCCTGGAGTTAAGTGCCACACCTTTCTTGGCCAAAAGCTCAAATCTGCATGATTCGTTGCTGCTGTGGGTCTGCCGCTGCCGCCTTAACAGCCAGGCACCCCCATGGCAGAGCCCCGCTGGCACATGGCTATTCCCACTTTATTTTATCTTAGCGTTTAAAGACTTGCTGAGCTGTATTGCCAAAAGTGACTCAGTTCAGCTTAGCTCTAAGGGGAAAGGCCAAAGGAAGACATTTTGGATTTTCTTGCCTCAAGAGAAACAACCTTTTTTTAGCTACTTGGGGTCTCATATGGGAGAAAAACAGGATAGTAAGTAAGTAAGTAAATAAATAAATAAAATGAGTTTGCGGAGACCATTGTTTTGTCCACTGTGGTGATAAGCTTCATTTCAGCTAGCCAATAGTTCAGCTGCTAAATCATAAAATTATTTAGGAGTTGGGTTACCCTCTTAACAACTGCAAACCTACCTTTCAAATGAAGCTCTGCTTTCTAACTGAATGGACTATTATGAACAAGAGATCACAGTGTAAACGCTTATTATAGAATGCAAACTAATTTGGCCTATTCAGGTTTCTTGGCAGGAGTCCCCATCCTCAGAGGCTCTAGATGGTGCTGTTGAACTATATCAGAATAGAGGGTTTCTGTCACAGGTGTATTAGTACACTGTCCAGAACCATTTTCTTTCAAAGTAAATTTAACACATTGTTTGATGTCACATTGGGTCACTTTTAATTCATGGAATAGTTGCAGAGGTAGAAGAGGCATACTCAAGTATAAGAAGCAACAGGTACTAGTGAATTGGTGTGTATAGCTCTAAGGGGTCAACTATATGAGGGGGGAAATGGATTGCTCTGCAGCAATAGCAATTTGCAGTGGGTGTGACTTGTCTTAATGGTTTTATAGCCCCCATAAATTCCGCATGCCCTCTAGCCAAGATGGCAGCCGCAAGTGAATTACTCGTGTTTTTAAATCTGCTGCTGCCAATTTTTTTTTGAAAAAACCTTTTCCCAGGAAGTACACAAGCGATATTTCATGTTTACAAAAAAAGTGAGAAAAAGGTAATACAAATCCTTGTTTTATTGCCTTAGTGTTTGCTTGCTAAGGCAAAAATCCAACATAGCAGCATCAGGTGTTTGCCTTGTTAGTAAGCCCCGTCCCTGTACTAATCCAGCTAATCAGCTTGTGTTTCCTCTCATATGAGAAAGCACAGCAATGTGAATGCAATTGTCTTAACGAGCGGGAATGCACATTCCCTACGGAGCTTTTTAAAAACTCCAGAAAAAGCCATGAAGGCTCTCGGGGCATAGTTTTTGGAATTTTTTGCTGCCCTCCATTCCGAGTACCATACATTGATGCGGGCTCCCACTAATACAAATTGTATTCCCAGAGAAATCCATGAGGATTATTTGACCATTCAGACAGGACTTAAGTTAACATTTTGCATCCACACTTTGTCTTTAGATAATTAAGAAACAACAGCTACACCTTGGCTTAGACACACTCTTTAACACTTCAGAAACATTTTGGCAGGTGGGCTACCATGCTGGATGGGGAACTGTAGTTCAAAAAAGCAAACTTTCAAAGCTCGGCATCCAAGGGAGGAAATAGTAAGTGACAGAACCAAGGAAGAAGACAGAATATAGAGGAGAGACTCAACACATGTATGGAGAAGGGATTAAGGAATGTAGAAGCAAATAGGAACAGATTGAACTAGGGTTGCTAGATTGAAAACTGAAGGGGACTCTTGTACCTTTAATGGTTGTGTAGGAGAGGGGAGATATATATATATATATATATATATATATATATACTTTTTATTGGTTACAGGCAATTATTTCATTCCACATTTTACATTTTCCTTTTCTTGCATCCTTTCATCCTGATCTACAAATTAATTAATAAGTTATTACAGCTCCTCCAGTGCATTGTATTCCATTATTTATAGTCTGTAACATTTTCCTATATCATAAAACAAAAAGAAAAAAAGAAAAAAGAAAACATATCTTTACTTTTTCCTGCCCTTTTAGCATTACCTCTTTCTGTTTCCTTTCTATTCTTTATTTTCCTTCCTATTTGACCTCCATTGGTTTTCTTCTTTTATTAATTTAATTTCCATTCCTTTTTTTTCCTTTTCCCTTTCCTTGTACTTCTATAGATTCTAGGCTGGTTGTTTGATTTCCACCCTATTTCTCCCCTTCTGCTACCGTATTTATAACCATCCTCCCATCTCACAAATCCTTCTTTTCTTTGTCTACAACCGGTCTGTTTGTCACTTTTAAAGGGATCTTTTCTATTTGGCCTTGTCCTCTATATCTTCTTATTATTTAGCTTTCTAAGATTGACCTCTTGTTCATTTACCGGACCCACATTCTTATGTGCTCCATTTTTGATCAAGACCAAAAAAGACGTCTCTCAGTCATTTCCTATTCTTTTTCCGTCTTTCTCATTGACCCTGTCCTCATAATCGTTGTTAAGCTATCTGATTCCCACATATTGTACATTTTCTCGGCCCATTCTTCTATTGTTGGGATTTCCTTCTTTTTCCATACTTTTGCATATATTATTCTAGCACTTGTTATCATATATAACAAAATCCTCCAATTTTTTTTCCCATATCTCTTCCTTTTACATCGTCAATCATATATAACAAATAAATTTCTGGGGTTAGCGGATAATCTAGCTCTAGGATCTCTTTGATTTTTATATGTACTTTTTTTCTAATTTTTTTTTAGCTTTCTGACAATTCCACAATAAGTGTATTAATGTTCCTGTACCTTGTTCACACTTCCAACACTTTATCACTCCTGTCTTGTAATATTTTATTCAATTTAACCGGAGTTAAATACCATCTAAAAATCAGTTTTATAAAATTCTCTTTCAGGTTCTGTGCCAAAGTAAACTTTTGTGTGTTTGCCCATGCCTTCTCCCACTTCTCCATTTCAATGAGTCTTCCTATTTCCTGGGCCCATTTTATCATGTACTCTTTCACCTGTTCTGTTTCTAGTTCTCGTTTCATTAGAATTTTGTAGTACTTCCTTATATGCTGTTTAGACTATCAAATATCACCTTATCTATTTCATTTTTTTCTAACTGAAATCCTTCCAATTTCAAGTCCATCTTATATTTTTCATAAATTTGTTGGTATGCAAACCAGTTTAATTCTATACCTTCCTTCTGTAATTGTTCCCTTGTTTTTATTTTAACTGTCTTTGTTCTATCCCTTTGGATTTCCTAAAGAAAGGTTCTTGAGTTGAGATCCAGAGTGGTATTTTTTTGTATAATCCCTTCTTTACCTTTAGCCAGGTATTTAATAGTGATCTTCTAACAAAATGGTTATCGAACTCCTTATTTTCCCTTTTTTTATTGAACCAAATATCCATGCCACCCATAAATCAAATTGTGGCCTTCCAATGCCAACATTTTTTCATTTTCTAATTTGACCCACTGTAGGAGAGGGGATTTTTGCAGGTATTGCTTGTCAGACAACAAGGTAATAAGCAACACTTGCTGAATCTCCCTCTTCTACACAACCATTGAAGGTATAGAAGCCCTCTCTACATTTTACTCTGCAAGCATACCACTGGACCAGGGAGGAATATCAAGGAGATACAATCAGAATGTGGGATGAGGGGTGAGAGGAAGGAAGATGTATGTGATGGAGAAATGGAGAGCAATAGGGTGTGTGTTTAGCATGGGCATCAACCCTTCCTTCTGGACAGAGCAGGGACTTTCTCCCAAGGAATGATGGATCTTAGCCTCAGACTATCGGTCGACCCTTGCTTAGCCCATTGAACTCATCAAGCTGAACTTTTTACTAGGTGGGCATAAAACTATGCAGTAAGTTTCAGTAGAAGAGGAGATGTGTGACCTGACAGATGTCACAGAAAAGGTGGATTTTGAGAAAGGAATAGAGGGAAGAAAATGAGGAAGTGGCATGCAGGTATTCCACTGAGGCATAAGGGACAGCAAGGCAGGAAGGGCGGGCTTGCTTAAGGTATCAGAAGGCCTTTGTATAGTGATGGGGCAAATAAACATATCTTCATAGGAGATTTTCAGATGGGGAAATTATTCCCTGGGGAGATCAAGACAGAATTGTTTCTGTCCCAGAAGCAGCACCCACTTCCCTCTCCTGATCTTCCGTCATCCTGACGCTGTCCTTGTTCTAGTTCTTTTTATTAACGATGAACTCTCGTTAATAAAATATACCGGCAGGGAACTAGAACAAGGACACCATCAGGATGACGGGAGATCAGGAGAGGGAAGTGGGCGTGCGAAACGTGGTGCTGCTTCCGGGACAGAAACAATTCTGTCCCGATCTCCCCGGGGAATAATTTCCCCATCTGAAAATCTCCATAGTCATGAATGAACAAGGAATAAAAGCAAATTACAAAGAAGTACTACAGTAAAAAAAATTCCACTGAGGTACCACTAAAAGGACTGGGTGGAGTAAGCAGCTTTTCTCTCACAGCTTCCTCAAAATGTCTTGAGGGAAATAGCAAAATGCACACTTCCCTCCAGGGCAGCACCCTCCAACCAAATGCCTTCCCAAACATGTTAGACTATTGTTCCCATAATTCCTAGACTCCGTGGTTGTGCTTGCGGAGGATAATGGGAGTCATAGTCCAACACATTGGGAGGACAATAGGCCAGAGAAAGCTGCTATGGAAAACTTCGCAGCCTGAGGGTTTGCCTACACAGATGAAAATATTCTGCTTCAAACTGCATTTTTCTGGTCTGCACACATCTTGTTAATGCCACACAAATCTTATTAAAGCAAGGTAAGAGGGGCATTACCAGCCAAACGATTCCCCAGGCAATCTCACTTCAGTGTCAAAGGGCAGTCCTGATATGATTACATGTCCTATACTTTGCATTATTTTCAGCCACATGGCCGTGGGTGCTCCACTTTTTTCTTCTTCCCATCATGATGTCAAATATATGACTATGAAGACAGGCAGATGTGCTAATAATGATATACAAGTATCCTTACAAACACATCTTCAAAAAATAATAACTGCACACTGACAAAATGTAAATATAAACAGAGGTAGTATCTGTCCCTGGTGGGAATGATCAGGTGATCCCAAACCCCATCAATGGCTCCATACCAAAGCCACCTCAGAGGGCTGGCCACACATACAATTATCCAGATTTTCCAGGAATGTGTGGAATAGAAGGCAAGTTATAAAAAATTGGATTAAAGCCCCCAGGCATTGAAAAGAACTGCATTCTGAGTGAATCATCAAAAATGTTGTATGTCATGATCGCAGGGACTATGAGGAGAGTACAATTTCTTTTTCCTGGCAGTGTAGACAAGTCCTGAGTTGCCATTGCTTTACCTTAACTTTGGAATATAATAATAAAATACAGTAGGACCCCCTTATCCACTGGGGATTGTTCTGGGGGGGGGGCTGTGGATATTGAAAACTGTGGATACTAGTGAACGCCATTGAAAATAATAGGACTTCTGGTTTAAAATACCATAGAGTTGCCTTGGAGGACCTAGAAAATGGCCAGAGAGCATACATTTTCTAGGAAGACTCTATGGTAGGTGTGCTGTTTTGTGTTCCAGTGTGTTCCTGAATCAGTCGATAAGGACTCACTGGATACGGGGGTCCTACTTTACACAGAAACTTTTTTTTTAAAAAAACCTTGATGGCAAAGTGTGCCTGTCAATGTTATGGAGACACACTATTGAAAAAAAGATTGCCAACCACAGAGAGTTTTTTTTGTTTCTGCCTTTCGCATGGATGGTTTTCTCTCCCATGAGTTTTGCTGAATTTTGTGCAAGAAGCCTCTGCAAACCTGGTTTCTTTCTCCTTAATGAAGCAAAACACACACACAGAGCAAACACAGAAGGGCAGAATTCCTTATAAAAAGATACGCATAACCCATCCACAACAAAGTAGCAGTAACTGTAATTTCCACAAATATTCTGTAACTTGTAAAAAAAAAATTGCTTTGCAAATGTGACTGTTTTCTGGAAAAGCACAAAAACCTCTTGCCATCTCGCCTGGCAAGGAGAAAAAAATGAGTTTTTGTTCCACATTCTCCTTTGCAAGAAAGAAATATGTGGGGATTTCCATCCCTATCTTACACACCATCTTGTTATTTGCACTTAATTTGCACCTCTCCAGGTCACACTGAATCAATCTAATTTTAAAATAATAATTAAAAATACTCACTTTGAGAAGCCTGCTGTGCCCTAGGAGGGACTTCAGTTTACAGTCATAACAATGGAAAAGGACAGCCATATGTGACTCATTAACACAGAAGATTAAGAAGAGCATAAAAATAGATCTGTTTGATTTGTCTGAGAAGACTGTACATGACAAAATATATTTTAGCTTCCATCGCTTAAGTTGCTTCATTGCTTAACCTGAGCATGGTTGGTTCAAAAATGAAACTTGAACTGCAGTTCTGAACAAGTGAACTGAAAAAGTTTCCTATGAGGCTGTTGTAATGTTGCTTCTGGCATTACCAGTAAGTAAAACACCCTGTTTTGTAAAACTGTCCTGAGGCAACTGTTGAAACAGCCTATCCTCCTTAGCATTTTTTGCTGGTGTAGCCAGGGCTGGCACTGCCATTTGACTACGGTGGGGGAGGGGATCATCTGACTCTGCAGATATCATTGGACTGCAGGTCCCAGCATCTCTTGGCAGCATAGCCTATTTTGTGCAAAGAATGCTAAGAGTTGCAGTCCAACACCATCTGGAGGGCTGCATGATTCCTATTTCTGCATTAGGCCAGAGTGGGCAGCTGCCTGAGGCAGCAGATTTTGTGTGTCAGGAAAAGGCATAAATAAATTCTTAGTGATTTAGTTGATTGTATTTGTATTGTTACTGCCCGAAATGGAGAGAGGTGCTAGTAAAAATGTCTATCTCTGTTTTCAGAATAAACAGGCTGTTCTAGGGTGTTATGCAGCTTGATTTCGGGAGCGCATGAACGGATGTGAGTGTGTGGGAAGGTGCCATTGCCACTCTGCCTTTGGCACCAGCCCTGGGCATAGCCCAGTGAAATGAGATTACACACATCAATAACAGCATTGAGTGGTTAGACTCCTGGTTTTGAGAGAGGCTGCATTCACTCAGAAATTTAGCCTGAAGGTAAAAGGAGCTATCTACAGTTCTGAACTTATTTTGGAGATTGGGTCAGTACCTTGGATAGCTCCTTTATAGTTCAGACTAAGGAGATTTTCACACAGTGGCCAAATGCCCCATTTCTGCTCCGCCAGCCCCTCTCCTGTCCCTGCTACAGGATTAAGGAAAATGTTCACACATTTACCTTAATCCCGCAGCAGGAACGTCCTTCCTCTCCCCTCAGCTTCACTGCTGTAAATGCAGCTGCCGTAAAGCTGCTTTTACAGCAGTGAAGCCAAATCCTGCTCGTTCTCACGAGAGAACGAAGTGAGGGAAATTCAAAAATAAAAAGTAAAAAAAAAACACTTTGAAAGTACACCAACCAACAAAAATTACAACCCCCCCCCCCAAGTAACCCAGAGAGCTGGGGAAAGGGTGCCACTTACCTGGGTGTCCCATTCCTGCCCAGAAGTGTCCAAAATGGACCTCCCCACTGCAGCTGTCATCATGGGAGAGGAACGGGGACACCTTTCAGACCACCCATGATTCCATGACAGAAACGGAATGGGTGGTCATTAACGACTTTTCCCTGTGACTGAAATATCACAGGGAGAAAACAGAATGGTCATGTTGAGGGTACGGAATCGGGTGAACATTGTCTGAAAGAGAAATCTTTCAGCGACCTTGTTCCATGCCTTCAATGGAATAATAAGCTTGTGTGAAAATCTCCTATGCCCTTAGAGAGGATTCACTGCCCCATTGGCATGGGAGCTGTTTATGGACAGAGGAAGCTGCCTGTCCTTTTTGCTCAGTATTGCCTACTTTGACTCACAGCAGCTCTTGAGGATCTATGCTCTCTGGTCCTTTCAAATGGCAATTCTCCCAAACCCAAACTCTGACATATTTCCATCAGGGCTGGGGAATCTGGGGCCTTCCAGATGTTGCTGGGAATCTGGGGCCTTCCAGATGTTGCTGGGAATCTGGGGTCTTCCAGATGTTGCTGGGAATCTGGGGCCTTCCAGATGTTGCTGGACTTCAGTGCCTGTCAGCTCCTGCCAATATGGCCAGTGGTGGTGGGAGAAACAATTCCTTATCAGCCTAAAGGATGATAAGTTCCTCATTTCCTACTCTATAGGCAAAGCATGTACTGCCTCTGCTACTGAGCTATGGCATCCCTCCCAAGAAGAACATGCTTTTCTAGCCGGAGATCCTGCACTGAGCAGGGGTTGGACTCAATGGCCCATGAGGCCCTTTCCAGCTCTACGTCCATGAAAAATACTGAAAAGTAGGGTGACCCTCTTAAGAATGATAGATGGAGATGGTGAATAGAAATATTACCCAAAACGCTGGGTTTCTTAAGGACCCTCTAAAGTATCGATATTAATTTGGGGAATTAATTAATATACTTGACTTGGCAATATGAGAGGCAGGCAACAAGCAGGATCTTTGGACCAATGTATACCAGTACTCAGGAGGAGACGTTAAGCTAGATAATACAATTAATTGATCTTTATTGAGAAAATAATAGTAACAACATTCATACATATGTTCGGACTTCAAGCAGCCATGCAAGGCTAACAAATAAAGTAGAAAGGATTGGGATAGAAGAATAGAGTAAGGGGTTGTTTTGGGGTGATACTGTACCAATCAGAGGAGTTGCGATTGTGGAGAGAACCAGCAGAGTGGGAGTCCAGAAGCAGGAATGATGAGAAAGATGATGTGTAGTCTAGTAGCAGGGGAACTGTGTATGCTTGAGTGGAATTTGGAATTTGGGTTTTTATACCTAATATTTCCCTTCAGGGAATAGGATTTAGAGTGAAGGACCATGCTTCTTGGAGTCTCCCAGGCTAAAACAATGGATGACTCCCAGGCTTAACAATCATTAATGTGTTATCAATTTGAAATTGAATGAAGCAAGCAACCCTCTTTATTTGCAGTAGCGGCAAAGGGAAATACAGCAGTTCTTTACAAACCTTGAGTACTTCAGCTATATTTGATGGGTTTAGCCAGATGTTCAGGCAAGAGGTTGCCCCACAAGTTAGTCATTTTTCTTTGGAATTTGTAATGGCCCCTCCTTAGGGTGTGCATGACTATGTTCAGGTCTTTTAAGGGTCCCTGGTTTGGGGAGTTCCTGATATACCTGCCACTCTATCAGATGGCCACAGTTAGCCAGATTATTAAATATTGCCAATTATTAAGGATAAAGGGCAGGGTGAGTCAAGGCTGGTAACAGAAACATACACACAACATGAATGACAAATCAAAACCCAGGTATTCAAAGCTTGATTTCCACAATGTTTGGTTATCGTGATTTTCTCATCTTCCTCTGAATGCGCTAATACCCACACTGGACCAAAACAAAATAAGTGCATTTTGGTTTCTCCAGATACCTGACTGTGTTGGATTATACTGCAGTGCTTATCCTAGCACCCAAGGGGGGTTGCTCCAGCACTGCATCATGCTCTAACCACAGGTTGATCATGACCTTTCAAGGGCATCCTTAGAGCAACCTTAAAAGTGTGCTTTTCCTCTGCACTTGGTTTTAAGAATAATGAGTCTGTTACTTAGTACGTGGCTTGTGAAAGATTGATGATGACATTGGTAATTATTCATTTCCTTGCTTTTAAGTGCTTGGACATTGTAAATGCATCATTGTCACTTAGCAACTGGGCCTGCTGATTTATAACTATATAGATTAAATGAAGACAGCTATTTCACGAAAGAGGGAAAATATATGAAGGTGCCGATTTGCATTTGCAATAAAACCTGGGCAGCACAAACTATCAGGCTTGGTACCATTAGCAAAGCCCTGGGAGGAAGATGTTAAATTAATTCTGAGGAACAATAATTTTTCTCATAGATCAAATCCTTGAATTTCTGGAATCTCTGGGTGTTGTATTGCTGGCTGCAGGATCTAGCCATGCTAACACTATGTTTGATTAATTGAGCTGAGACAGCTTTGGCTTTTCTAAGTGTTTTATTTCCGCTAACTCCACAAACATTTGTGTCCCCTTCCTGCTGATATCATCCATCTCTATCCTTTGGCAGGAGGTCACCTGTTACTGTTGCAGGAGGTAATTAATTCCAAAGGAAAAGAATTTCTCTAATGGATCAAAGTCTTAATGGCCAGGCTGATCCCACACCAAATGAGATGTACAGAGCAGGTAAGGAATAGCCTTTTACTGGACCCAAGTGGTGTTCAACATCTGGGATGCAAGCTTTAGGGGCTCATCAAAGTCCTGATGCTCCGATAACAACATTATATATAGGGTATTACTACATTGCATGATGATGTTGATCTAATTATCTCCTGTCTGCATATTGGTTAAACTCATGGACCCTGAAAAAGGGAGAGCAGAGGGGACTTGAGTCTCCATAGACTAGGCGGGGGGAGGGCTGAGCCCCCTTAACATGATTGTGCAGAATTGGGCCACCAAGACTGCTATGTAACTGAGTCCCTAAGGGACTATCATGTAGAAGTATACTAAATGATCAAGCAAGCAAGAAAGCTATTGTAGTCGAGCCCCTTTCCAAAGGCTGCATGCCATCTGACTTGGGACAGCTACATTGAACCCATGGAGGGGACTTTTAAGAACACATTGTGCTTGTAAGGGTCTTCATACGTAAAGATGTCTGAATGGCAATGCATGGGAGAAGTAATTTGCCTTCCTCCTGACTCAGGCACTATGATAACTGTTCTGATGGCCAGGCTGGTATCCAAATTACAGCAGGAGGCAGAGTGTCCTGCTCAGACCTCTGGAAACATCCATTCTCTTTAGTTGTTTTGTTGAAGCAAAGATGAACTTACCTGCTGGAGCATGATGAGAATAGGGCAAGGGAGCTTGCAGCAGTTATTTTTACTCTGTGATCCAAAGAAAAATCTGAAGAAAAAGAAGGCTTATTACAGCATTGTGATTCACAGGTCAGAAGGAGTGGCCAATCCTGCCATCGTGAGGAAGGCTGCCCATTCTGACCTGACAGAGAGCAACTAGCACCAGGCCTCTGCTTTCACAGTGCACAATTGCTTTCTCTGAGGTCAGAATGGGCAGGCAGCCTCATAGGGCTGGCCGCTATTTCTGACCTCAGAGAGAATGACTGGGCTCTGTGGAAGCAGAACCGTGATGCTAGTAGCTCTCTCTCAAGTTAGAATGGGCAGCCAGCCTCATGATCGTGGGGCTGGCCACCAATTCTGACCTCAGAGAGAGGGACTAGAACCAGGGCTCTGCCTTTGGAATGAGGAAGTGGCATTGAGGAGAAGGAAAATGGTGGCACTTCAGGCAGCGCTTGTCCTTTCTCCCCACCTCCTGAATCCAGGGCAGATGCATTGTGCACACGACAGTGTTCTTTGAAGTTTCAAGCGTACTCCAGAGAAAACTGTAAATTTCCTAAAACCTGGTTTAAAGTGGTATGCCCCAAGTTTGGTGCAAATGGGGCAGTAAGGTTTTTGGACTAATTACACCAGATTCAGGGGAAAAGCCATGGTTAGCGTGGACTAATCACAACAGATTTGTTGATGGGGGGTTGTTAGATTTTGTCAATAGTGCAGATAAATCCATCAATTGGTTGAATTGGAAGGGATCTTCGGGATTATCTTGTCCCTGCCAGTGCAGGAATCCACAGTGAGGCATTCCTAAGCAATGGCCTTCAAACCTCTGCTTAGAAATCTCCATGAAAGAGAGTTCACCACCCTCCAAGGCTGAATGAATGTACTGTGCATAGTATGGGCAAAGGAAGACTGCATTATATAGTACTATGTTATGCTTAAGACCCCACTTTCTTTAAAATTTAAACTTTATTTTTGATTCTGTAATACTAGTGATAATTCTATACAGTCAGCATTCTATATCCATGGATTAGGCATTCATGGATTCTACCATCCACAGCTTGAAAATATGTATTTTTTAAAAATATATTTTTATTAATTTTATAATCATACATTATATTATACAATCTATACTTAGTATAACACATAAAATTACTATAAACATTGCAATTTTTCTATTAACTAATTTCAAAAGTTAACATAGATTCTTTACTATAATTCTGTTCAAAAATATTAATTCCCCTACACCCCCACCTCAGTGCTCCCCTTCACTGGAGCTGTTATCCCTTACCTAATCTTTCCAGAATCTCATTTCTTCTCATGGAGGTAACCTCCCATCTTTTGTCTGTAATACTTTTTTAACAAATACTTTCCAAATTTTATCAAAGTCACTTTCTTTCTAACTTCCTCTTCTTACTTTAATTCTACATGTTAACTTATCATTTATTGCCATATTCCAAACTTCTTTATACCACTCCTCCACTTGTACATTTATTTGCATTTTCCAGTGTCTTGCTATAATATATATATATATTTTAAAAATCCACCTTGTTAATATTCTTCTTGAATTGTGGTGCCCAGACCTGGACACAGTATTCCAGCTGAGGTCTGACCAAAGCAGAATAGAGTGGCACTATTACTTCTCTTGATCTAGACACGATATTCCTATTGATGCAGCCTAGAATCGCATTGGCTTTTTTAGCTGCTGTACCACACTGCTAACTCATGTTCAGCTTGTGGTCCACAAAGATTCCTATATTCCTTTCACATGTACTGCCATGAAGCCAGGTGTCACCCATCCTATATCTGTGCATTTCATTTTTTCTGCTCAAGTGTAGTAGCCTACATTTCTTCCTGTTGAAATTCATTTTCTTAGTTTTGGCCCAGCTTTCTAATCTGTTGAGGTCATTTTGGATTCTGAGACTGCCTTGGTTGTACCACCCCCACCAGGAGCCCATTGGAGGCTACTGCACAACTTTCCTGTGGGGTGCTGTTTCATGAAGGAATTTTGTACCAGTTCACTTCAGTCCATCTATTGCTTATAACCAGAGGTCATCACAATTTTGTGCCATGTGATGCAGGCCAGCAGATTTCTCTCACCTGGAGCCCTCTGTTGAATGCTGCTTTTTAAAAACATACAGACTTCTAACTTACCACTAAAGGACATCCTGTTGGTGCTCCACACAAGCATAACTATGCTGGAGTGCACTTCCAGGAGCTGCAATTCAACTTTTAAATAGGGTTTACCGCTTCCTTCCATGATTTACCGTAACATTAAAAATACCTTAATTTTTTTCAAAACCAGAAGTGAACTGTCTGGCCCCTTCCAGGTTTTAAGAGGGGGTGGCACTTCCAGTATTTCATGCAGTCTCTTTAAAATTTAAACTTTATTTTTGATTCTGTAATACTAGTGATAATTCTACACAGTCAGCATTCTGTATCCATGGATTTGGCATTCATGGATTCCACAATCCACAGCTTGAAAATATATTTTTTAAAAATCCAGCTTGTTAATATCCTTCTTGAATTGTGGTGCCCAGAACTGGACACAGTATTCCAGGTGAGGTCTGACTAAAGCAGAATAGAGTGACACTATTATTTCCTTTGATCTAGGCACTATACTCTTGTTCATGTAGCCCAGAATCGCCTTGGCTTTTCTGGCTGCTGCATCACACTGCTGACTCATGTTCAGCTTGTGGTCCACTAAGACTCCTAGATCCCTTTCTCATGCACTGCTATCAAGCCAAGTGTCACCCATCCTATATCTGTGCATTTCATTATTTCTGCCTAAGTGTAGTACTCTACATTTCTCTCTGTTGAAATTCATTTTGTTAGTTTTGGCCCAGCTTTCTAATCTGTTAAGGTCATTTTTAGCAGGCTGATCCAGATGATTTTGAGTTGTGAATTTTAAATTGTGTACTGATTGTTTTAAAATGTCTTAGTCTTACTTGTTTTTAAATTGATACGTTTTAACTGATATGCGTTTTTAATGAATATTACGTTTATGTGTTGATGTGTTGTTCCCTGCCTCGATCCACAAGGAGAGGTGGGTAAGGAATAATGATAATGATAATGATAATAAAGGATTATGTACCTGTCCTCAGCTACCTCTCCTAATTTGGTGTCATCTACAAAGTCTGCAACCTTAATGACCCATTTGTTCATCATTGGTGCTTCAGTCCATTTCTAAGTTTGAGCAAACAATAGTCTTACAGATATTATCATATATCAAAGAAGTAGTCCATATTTATTATCCAATTCTTTATCAATAATGACCAACAGAAACATTTCTGGTGACACTGAAAATTCTGCCTTTAAAATTGTTTGAATTAACACATAAATCTTAGTTCAATAGCTTTTTGCCTTCTTGCAGGTCTACCACATATGAAAAAAAGATCCATCATAGAATCATAGAATCATAGAATTGTAGAGTTGGAAGAGACCACGAGGGCCATCCAGTCCAACTCCCTGCCATGCAGGAAATCTTGATCAAAGCATCCCCGACAGATGGCAATCCAGCCTCTGTTTAAAGACCTCCAAGGAAGGAGACCCCACCACGCTCCAAGGGAGTGTGTTCCACTGCCAAACAGCTCTTACTGTCAAAAAGTTCCTCCTGGTATTGAGGTGGAATCTCTGTGCCTGGAGCTTGCATCCATTGCTCCGTGTTCCAGTCTCTGGAGCAGCAGAAAACAAGCCTGCTCCATCCTCAGCGTGACACCCCTTCAAATACTTAAACAGGGCTATCATATCACCTCTTAACTGTCTTTTTTCCAGGCTAAACATACCCAGCTCCCTAAGTCTCTCCTCATAAGGCATCGTTTCCAGACCTCTCACCATTTTAGTTGCCCTTCTCTGGACATGCTCCATTTTGTCAATATCCTTTCTGAATTGTGGTGCCCAGAACTGGGCGCAGTATTCTAGGTGAGGTCTGACCAAGGCAGAATAGAGCGGCACTATTACTTCCCTTGATCTAGACACTATACTTCTATTGATACAGCCCAAAATCGCATTGGCCTTTTTAGCTGCTGCATCACACTCTTGACTCATATTCAACTTGTGGTCTACTAGGACTCCTTTTGCATGTAGTCTCGTTCAGCCAGGTCTCTCCCATCCTATATCTATGCATTTCATTTTTCCACCCTAAGTGCAATACTTTACCTTTCTCCGTGTTGAATTTCATTTTGTTAGCTTTGGCCCAGCTCTCCAGTCTATCCAGGTCATGCTGAATTTTGATCCTGTCCTCCAGGGTATTAGCTACTCCTCCTAATTTGGTGTCATGTGCAAATTTGATAAGTATGCCCCTAATTCCCTCATCCAAGTCGTTGATAAAGATGTTGAATAGCACTGGGCCCAGGACAGAACCCTGTGGCACCCCACTGGTCACATCTTTCCAAGATGAAGAGGAGCCACTGCTGAGCACCCTTTGGGTTCGGCCAGTCAACCAATTACAAATCCATTGAACAGTTAACTTGTCTAGCCCACATTTTACAAGCTTGTTTGCAAGAATGTCATGGGGAACCTTGTCAAAGGCCTTACTGAAATCAAGGTATGCGATGGCCACAGCGTTCCCTTCATCTACCAAGCTGGTAACTTTCTAAAAAAAAAGAAATCAGATTAGTCTGTCATGACTTGTTTCTCTGAAACCCATGTTGACTTTTTGTGATTATGGCATTGCCTTCTAAATGTTCACAGATTCTCTGTTTAATGATCTGCTCTAGAATCTTCCCTGGTATTGATGTCAGACTAACTGGACAATAATTGTTGGGATCCTCTTTTTTCCCCTTTTTGAAGATGGGGACAACCTTTGCCCTCCTACAGTCTGCTGGGACTTCTCCTGTTCTCCAGGAATTCTCAAAGATTATTGCCAATGGCTCTGAGATCACATTTGCCAGTTCTTTTAATACTCTTGGATGTAGTTCATCTGGTCCTGGAGATTTAACTTGATTTAGATTAAGAAGGTATTCCTATACAACCTCTTTGCTTATTCTGTGCTGGATTTCTCCTATTGTGTCCTCTGTTCCATTCTCCTCAGGTTGGTCCCCATTTTCCTTTTCTGAAAACACTGAGGCAAAGAAGGTGTTGAGTAATTCTGCCTTTTCTCTGTCCCCTGTTAGCATTTTGCCATCTTCTCTATGTAGTGGCCCTATCATTTCCTTCTTTCTCCTTTTGCTGTGGACATAGCCAAAAAAACCCCTTTTTATTGTTCTTAACCTCCCTAGCAAGCCTGAGCTCATTCTGTGCTTTAGCTTTTCTGACTTTATTCCTACACGTGTTTGCTATCTGTTTGAATTCTTATCTTGACAACCACATCCTTATCTTGACAACCACAGCATTGATTTGAAGCATTTTTAGACAATTTTGGCAACTTATGTGGAGTTACATACCATCTGTACACCATCTTGTACATATTTCTTTTAAATTACTACATGAAGTAAATGTTTTATCTTTAGCCCTATTTCTCCCCATACATCCATTTGTATATTATGTCCCAATTTTTCGCCCACATTATCATGTACTCTTTTACTGATTCATCTTCTGGCTCTGATTTCAAAAGGCATTTGTACACTTTTTTGATCACAAGATCATCATCTTTACAAAATTCTAAACAAAAATAATTTTCTCTAACCTCTTTGGCTAGATCTCTCTTATCTTGATGAAGTCTCTCTTTGAGTTGCAAATAAGCAAATCAATTAAGATCTATGCCCTCTTTAAGAAGCATCTCTCTTGACATAGGTTCCCAACAATCTTTTGCCAAATACAAGAGATCATCATAATATAGCCATTTCCTAATTTTCACCCATTCTTTCCTTTAAAAAGTTTCCTGTGGTGAGTACCCAGCTTGTGGGGGCAATTAGCTAACACACATTGGAAACTGTTTAATGCAGTATAGATGTGTAAACAGCTATTGTTTAAAACAATGTGTAAGCCGCTCTGATAGCCTTGTGGCTGAAGAGCAGGGTATAAATAAATAAATAAATAAATAAATAAATAAAATAAAGTAATTAGTAATATCTGAGGGGAGAAAATATTTGCTTGTATTTATACCAAACTCTCAGAAGAGCCTTTCTGATACAATGATTTTTAAATGCAGCATATGCCTTGACTTTATCATACCAACCTCACAATCTTCAAGTTCTAAAAGTCTCTTGTCTCTAAGTAAAATCCATTCTTCCAATTACAGAAAGCAATAGCAATAGCACCTGTATTTCTATACCACTTTATCATGCTAAGCACTCTCTAAGCGGTTTACAATGGACTTTTTCAAACGGGGTAACCCCCCCCCCGAGGGGTTCAGGAGAAGAATGGGGCTGTTGTGCTTACAGAGCCCTGTTTCAGACAATGCAGTCCTCCTCCTGACCTCCCGACCTTCCCGTGTTGCAGGCGCCACTTTTTATTGACGGAGGTTTTCTGTCAATAAAAAGCAGTGCCTGCAGCACGGGGGAAGCATGGGGGAAGGTTGGGAGGAGACTGCATCATCTGAAACAGGGCTTTGTAAGTGCGACAGCCCCATTCTTCTCCCGACCTCCTCAGGGTTGTTGTTTTTTTACCCTGTTTGAAAAAGTCCAATGTGTTAGCTAATTGCTCCCAACAAGCTGGGTACTCATTTTACCTACCTATAGAAGGATGGAAGGCTGAGTCAACCTGGAGCTCTGCAGGACTGAACTCACAACATTGTAGTTGCAGTACCAGAATTTAACCACTGTGCCACCAGGGCTCATCAGTATGCCTCATAATACAATTTAATATTAGGAAATCCCAGACTGCCCTTTTCTTTAGCATCATACAATGTTTTAAATTTCATTCTGGGTTTCTTTGCCTGCCAGACCAATCTGGAGATATCTTTCTGCCATTGCACAAAAGGCATTCCATTTCTTATTATGGGAATTGTTTGAAAATAATAATAATAATAATAAAGCCTTGGCAAAGCTTTTATTACTGCAATTCCCCCCATAAGAGATAAATTTAACTTTCTCCATTTTTCTAAATATTTTAAAAATTCTTTCCAGATTTTCTCATAGTTCTTTTGAAAGAATACACTATTATTCTTTGTAATTGTAATTCCCAAATATTTAATGCCCCTTTTCTCCACTTTAAAATTAGAAAGAGCAATTAATTCATTCTCCTCTTCCAAAGTCATATTTTTGGTCAACAATTTTGTTTTGTCACAGTTCATTTTAAATTTAGAACACCTTCAATTTTTCCAAAAACCCTTTCATTGAATCTAACGGATTTTGAATCATTATCACCCTCAGCTCTTCCTCTTATACTCTTCTTCTTTTTTTTTTTTACTCTCACTCCACTGATTCTATCATCTTGTCTAATAACTCTTAATAAAGTCTCCAATGCCAAATAAAAAGCAAAGACAAAAAGAGACATCCTTGTCTGGTTCCTTTTTATATCTCGGTGTTGTAACATTGCTGTTTACTAAAAACTGAGTCTTTTGAACTGGGTATATTGTCTTAATAGCCCAAATGACACCCCCCCCAATCGATTCTCTCCAATACTTGAAATATTTAGTTATAGGAAATGTTATCAAAAGTCTTCTCCACATCCAAAAAAATCAAGGCAGCCTTTTTGTCACTGTGGTATTCCGAATATTTGATAATCTTCAAATCAGTTCTTATATTACTCCTTAGATGACTTTTTGGCAAAAATCACATGGATCCTCATGAATATTCTCAAAAAATGTTTCCTCAGTCTATTTGCCAAAATGGTGGTAAATATCTTATAATCATTGTTTAATAAAGTTTTTTGTCACTGTCTAATCTGTGCCCCTTTTTGAATGAACCACCGTACTATAGGGGCATTGTACTTCTCAGTGGCTGCTCTAGTTTCTGCAACTCCCTCCCTAAGCAGGTCAGAATGGCTCCCTCCTTGCTGTCCTTCCAATGGCTGTCTTTTTTTGGCCTTGGAACTGAAGATTTTTAAGGAAAGAGCTCTTGAGATGATTCTGTATTGTTTTAAGCTGTACTATTTTAAATGGCTTTTAATCTTTTTTTAAGTGAATAATTGTTTTAATCTCGTTAATAGTTGAATTCATTTTAATGTGGACTTTTTGTATGTGTTTAACTACATTGTAATTGTTTTAGTTTGTAAGCTGCCTTGAGTCCCAATTTTTGGGGAAAAGTTGAGGGTATAAAGTTTGTCGTTGTCGTCGTTGTCATCATCATCATTGGCCATTAGGGCATTAATGTGGGAGCTTTGATTGGCCATGCACTTATATTACTGTAGGTTTTGAACCTTCATTGAAGAGAATGTGGAATAACTCTTGAAAAATACCCAATCACCCCTTGGAAAATAAAGATTTGGTTTTGACATTTTGACTGTGCTATCTTCTTGGAAAGAGATAAACTTGGACCCTCCATGGGGGTTCCGTTCCCAGACTTAGCATGGATAGTGGAAACTACGGATAACAGCAAACTCTATTAAAATAAAGGACTTTTGGTAAAAACACACCATAGGGTTGCATTGGAGGACCTAGAAGATGCCTAGAGAGGATGCCCCTCTAGGCCTTTCTCAGTGCAACTTTATGTGTGTAATGTTAGTTCTGAATAAAAGGTTTGCTTGAAACGTGTTGAAGGCCCTTTTCTTTTTTGTGATGTAGGAACCTCTCCCTATTCTTTCCATGTTGTTCCTACCTCTGGTACCAAAGTTTTGTTTATAGAAGAAAAGCCCAGGAAAACATCTACTTTGTTAACTGAAGCATACTTATACAGTTATGTCACCTTCAACTGCCCCTCCAGATTTTCTGTTTCTTAGCTTAGCTACAATCCTCATAGTAGCTGGCTTAGGGGACAAGGGAGGAAATGAATTTCCTAGCCTATTTTGTGGGTGCTAGCTTTGTTGTAATCAAAATTACTTTGGGAGTCAGTTTTGAATCAGCAGTTAAGATCCATTTGATTTAGGAAGGACTTGCTCCTGGTGGAGATGAAAACTGTTAGAATGGGTTGGTTGATATGAATCAACGTGTCTCCTTGCATTTTTGGACTCTCCATGGGGACATAACTCTGGAGAATGTCATGGTGAGCTTCTGCACTTACAATATTTTCCAGTACAACATTGGTTATGGCCACTGGCTTAGACAATTTAATCAAGGACATGTTAGCTGCATCAAATAGCCCCAAAGCCCCAGAGTTAGGGCTTTATCACACAAGGCTTATACAGTGCTATTGCAGCTGTATAAGCTCTATAGCTGAACCTTATCACACAATGCCATCTCCATCCTGTTGGCAGTTTGTATTCAACTCATTGTTGGAGTACACCTTTTCATTGATGGGGTAAGCCTGTCAATAGCTCTCAATCTCGCTACCTTTCCATGACAGCCCTCTGTACAATAGGTCCCTTTCATTGCAGTAGTGAGATGCTGGAACTCATGTGGCATCAATGGGTGTGATTCTCATCCTCTCCCCCTCCTCCCTGCTGTTCCAAAGCAGGCTCTCTTTCCTTTCCTTTCCAACCCCCCCCCTGCATCATATGGCCCTAATTGCAAAATTATGACAGAAAGAAAAAGAAAACAATACTGAAAGGCACATTGGGTAGGCATAGCTCAGAAAGGTGGAATTATGGTACTGGTGTGGAAGACAGATAGTGCAACCACAGACCACTGAAGTAGCGCAATTGCACAATTCAAGAGGGTTGTGATAAGGAATGTTCCCAAACTAGTATGTTTCCATTCCCTGAACTAATGCTATTACAATTAGACACAAGGCTGGTGTCATAAAATCTTTAGAAGCAGTATGCAGCTGAATACCTGTAGCTGGGGATCAGGCTACAATGGCCTTCATGTCCTACTTGGGGTTTCCCAGAGGCAATTGGTTGACTGCTTTGGGGAAGAGCATGCAGGATTACACCAACCCATGGTCTGAACTAGCAGAGCTCTTCTTTTGTTAATGCAGTGGTAGCAATCATGTGCCCCCCACAGCTATTTTGTGGCTCTCCAGAGCACAAGGATTTTAAAAAACTCCTCCAACTTTGATTTCCCCCCCCTCCAAGAAATGGGAGAATTGCACCTCTAGGGGCCTGATTCTTCTTGAAAACAAGGTAGTTCACACCATCTTGTTTCAGAAGAAAAAAGAAGTGAGTTTTAGAAGTAAGGCTTTTCTAAGAATTCATTTAATGTTATATTTTAAGAAATAGCTGTGCTACTCTGTTTCTTTTCTCCCCTAATTTGTATGAAGTATTATATAGTTCTGCTACTATAGGTTCCTAAGGTGTATTTGTTGAACTCAGAAACTAAGATAAACTTGAGAATCTGGTTTAGGGTCAGGATATTTGGAAGGCCACTTCCTCCCATACAAACTCACTGGTAGTTGGAGGTTATCATCTGAGGTCCTTTTAAAATCCTTTGCCTAAACAAGTTCAGGTGCTGTGTGTGGGGTGGGTGGGCAGATGAGTCAGAACTGTAGCAGGATCCCTGCTGGTTCTTAGGCAGGCAATAGTCTCATGCTGGAATACCATTGGTGTTTTACACATGCCTGAATTCCCCTGCAGAAGCAGATATTTTTGACCAGTGTAGAATGTCTGCATCTAGTTCAAAGTTGCAGAGGTGGAGTAGCATGTGTTCTGTTGTTGTGTGTGTAGAAGTTCATCGTGCTTGAATGCACATGTACATTTGGTTGCACATTTGGTGTTCTAGTTTTGTTGTGCAATGTTGCCATTCAACACAAGGGTTGCATAACACTGTTAATACTATGCAATTCCATGTGTAGAAATGTATGCTAAGTAGCCACAATGTAGGATCATAGTCTTAAAGTCTTGACCTTCTCTGTTTTCTCTCCCTCTGTGTTAGTTCTGTTAAAATGTTATACTTGTTTTTGTGATTGTATTGGTTTTGAATGTATTGTAAATCTGTGTTCTCTTGTAAAGCATTGTAAAAGTGTATGTGTGTGTTAAGGCTAAAAGGCTAATTCCAGTTACAGAATTACAGAATGAAATGCTTTTGTAATAATAATAATAATAATAATAATAATAATACAGAATTGTGGGCCTTGGGCAGGGGTGCAGATTACTGCTAATTGAACCGTTGGGGCTCTGGCTTTTGCTGGTCACTCTATTTACACTGCAAGGAAGACAGAATGGAGGAAAATCGCCCCCTACTTCAGTTACTAAGGATGGTTGTAGATACAATACTAGATTAAGCAACCTTGAGGGAACAGTTAAATTTAAAGTGCACCCCTGTTTCAACATTTCCAAATATAAGCTGCCATCTTTGCCCTGTTGTGACTCATCCTTGTGCAAAGGGCTGGCCCTACCATTGGACGGACTGAGATGCGACTGCTTCAGGCAACAGATTCTGAGCATCATAAGAGGGCAACAAATTGATTGTTATTTAATGATTTGTTTTTACTGTACTTTTACTGCCAATAGGGGTATTTACAGGATTTTCTTCCTCATGTGCTGAGGAAGAAGGTTCAGGGCTGGATCTCAGGCCCAGGTTCCTAGAGATTGGAGGGGGGTTGTCTCCAAAAGGCCATCCAAAGAGCTGCAGGTGATGAGGGCAGTTTACTCAGTTTACTAGCAAATGGACCCTGCACTGGGACCAAGGTCAACATGGCTGGCTGTGGGTATTTACTTGGGTGGGTGAGGTGCATCATTTTCTACCCCGCCTCTGGGAGCAATATGCTTCAGGCTGACTTGGTTTACATAATGTTAGTGTCTCTGACAGGGATCTAGGTTTGTCTACACTACACATGAAAACAAAAAGCCAATGTGATTTCTCTGAGAAAACATTTCTGACCTCCTGCCTCTCAATTTAAGCAGTATGAGTCTCTAGCACAGCCCTATTAAAAAACTATTTCCCCCCTTTTCTTCTCTGCTTAGTATTACTAGATTTTGCTGACACTGCTTTCCTTGTTTTGTTCCTTCTGCTGGCACCATGATTTTGCTTTCCTCCTCCTCTTGCTCTTTCCTTCATCCCTCCTCCGTACTCGACACTCTTGTAATATAATCTCCCAGTCAATGTCTTGCTTTAATCAAGTCTCTGTCATGCCAATTATATCACACGTCTTCCCTACCACATGTGCTTCTAATTCAGTCACATTATTAATGCTCAGCTAGCATTTCTGCAAAGCACATTTCAGGACAAATCCCTTCTTGGCCAAGGCTGGGTAAGAGTACTCGGGAATGTGCCATTCCTCCATTTTCCCTTCTGTTCAAGGGGGCCAATGGCCAGAAGGACCGACCTTGTGAGAATTCATCTGGGCAGCATGTACTGTTCAATTCTCAGCTAATGGTAGATGGTAGAGCTTAAAAATGATACTTTCCTGGACTGTAATTCTCAGAATTTGCAGCAAGCATGATCCATGGCCATGCTGGCACAGGCTTTCTGGAGGTTATACTCCATAAAAGTACATTTTCCAAGGCACTGGTAGATGTATACTTTTTACCTGTTTGGGGATGGTGTAAGGCCCAGCTTTGGCCAAGCTAGACCGTTGCTGTTTCTACCTTTACTAAACATGCAGCAACATTTCCAGCAAAGGCAAACCAAAGTGTTCCCCTCAAAGGGCACCTCTTCTCCTTCTTTAGAACTGGCACTGCTGAGGGGCTATTGCATTCTGCCTCACCAGGTGTCACTTAACTTTCCTTATGTCTTGCAATGCCATATGCTCTGACTATCTCACTGAGTGTCACCGTATGTAAAAGTGTTACGTTACTCAGCCACCCTGTAGTCAAACCTACCGTATATTCTGGCGTATAAGACGACTGTGTGTATAAGACCACCCCTCCCCAATTTCCAGCCAAAAATCTAGGCTTAGGCATATATTCGCCATATAAGGACCCCCCCCCAAATTTGGCTGGCTGGCTGACTGGCTGGGGGAGCCTTGCCAGCTGATCCTCTTTGTTTCCCAACTCATGAGGATCTCCTCGTGAGTTGGGAAAGTGAACAGGATCAGCTGGCAGGGCAACATTCGCCCCTCTTCAACCTTCCAGTCAAACTGGACTCGAAGGTGTAGGAAAGGGGCGAAAATGCCCAGTTTGCCTCAGCAGCTCCTTTCCCTCTGTCTTGGCTCTTCCGAAGGGGACCAAGGCGGGGGAAACAGGGGCGGCCATGGCAAAGCCCTAGATTCTCCCCCTCTCCCCACCTTCAGGGAAGGTGGGGAGAAGGGACGAACATGCCCCGTTTGGCTGTACAGCCCTGATCCCTCCTTCTGGGCTCCCTTCCAAGGGAGCCCAGAAGAAGGCATCGGGGCTGCAGAGTTAAACTTGGCATCTTTGCTCGGTCTCCCCACCTTCCTGGAAGGTAGGGAGGGGGAGTAAATCTAGGGGTTTAACTCCACAGCCCCGATGCCTCCTTCTGGGCTCCCTTTGCAAGGGAGCCCAGAAGAAGGCATCGGGGCTGCAGGGTTAAACTTGGCATCTTTGCTCGCTTTCTCCACCTTCCTGGAAGGTAGGGAGGGGGAGCGAATCTAGGGGTTTAACTCCTCAGCCCAGAAGAAGGCATCGGGGCTGCAGAGTTAAACGGGGCATCTTTGCTCCTTCTCCCCATTTTCCTTGAAGGTGGGGAGAGGGGGCAAATCCCGGGTTTGGCTTCACGGCCTCTGCGTCCTCCTCCTGGGCTCCCTTCCAGGAGGGAGCCCAGAAGGAGGGATCGGGGCCGTGGAGGAAAACGGGGCATTTTCGTCCTTTTCCTCCACCTTCAAGGAAGGTGGGGGAAAAGGGCAAATCTAGTAGTTTGCCTCAGCTGCTGCAGAGGCGACGAGCGGCGGCCGCGGCAAACCGCAACGTTCGCCCCCCTGCTCTGTCTTCTGTTGCTCCCCAAAGAGAGAGAAGGCAGAGGAGGGGGGCGAATGAACTGCAAAACACTTTGCTTCCCCCCCCTTCCCCCTCCTGCCTCTTCACTCCATTTGTGAAGAGGCAGGAGATAGGCAGGCAGGCAGGCGAAGCAAAAGTATATCCGGCGTATAAGACGACTCGATTCTGGAGGGCACTTTTGAGTGCTCAAAAGTAGTCTTATACGGTGGAATATACGGTAAATGCAAAGTAGAACAGGAAGACCCTGAACTAGCTTGGTTTATGGACTATTTGAAAGGTTACATTATTGACACAGTGGCATTGTTGCATTCATATGGTCAAAAATGGTGACATGTCGTCATAACTACATTATTGTATTGTGTATGTATATTTATCTTGTTACAAGGGTCTATATATTTTATTAGTAAAATGTTTATTGCTTAAATTAGACCTACCTGATTGCTAACCATATTTCAGGACATTATCACACAAGCCCCTCTGTGCATTTGCAAAAGTGAATGGATAGAAACTGGTTTGGCAGCCCTCAGTATTGCAAATCCCTTCAATAGTATGCCTGGGGCTGTTCCAGCCACTGATGGTCCCTCAACTCTCTTCTGGACTTTCCCTTAACCCCTCCTCCCTGTCCCATTGCCCTACTTGGCATGCCTTTTGTGTTTTTTTATTTTTATTTTTAGTTATAATGCAATTTGACAATTATGGCAATGCAATTTAGTGAAACAAAGAAAAAAGAAAAGGAAAGAAAGTGAGGGGAAAAAAAGAAAACCAGACTGTTTGGGGATAGCAGAAGGGAGAGGGGAGGGGGAGAGAGGAGGAGACTGAAACCACATGACTGCCCAATTTCAGGACTGCAACTGAATAAATTTATCACACCCGAGGATTCATGGCACAGCAGTGTGATTGGGAGCTTATTGACAGGTTTTCCCTGTTAATGGCAAGGAACACTCTAAGCATGCTTTGGAGGCACAGCAGCAACGATTTGGAGGTGATGTCATGTTGTAAGTATTGCCAATGGCATTATTATCCAGCTTTAATTTTGCTTTAAAAGACTAGTGTGATAAAGTTCTCAGTGAGCTAGTTCAGGGGATTCCTGTTTTACTTTGTATATATTATGCTCTGATTATCCTAAGGACATCAGGACACGTGTGGCCAAGCAACATCAGCGTGTGGTCAAGATGGCAAACGGTATTAATGAGGAAGGACACACAAGTCAGGAGAGGCTGCAGCTGTTTCCTTTTGCTTGAGCCTACTGGGAAGGGTGAGACTTCACTCTGTCTTCTCCTCTCCCCCTCCTCCATTGAGTCAATTGAATGCAAACTACTTTGGCACCTTGAACTCAGTTTGCAGCAACTAAAGTAATCTGAGAACAAAGGGAGAAAGTGGGAGAAATAGAGAGAAACTGGGATGTTCTAAAAGCAGCTGAAAAAGTGGGATGGCGGAGGATTAACTGGGACTGTCCCTGCCAAATTGGGATAGTTGGAGGGTATGAGGCTTCAGCTGAGCACTCCCCCCCCCAACAACAATGTTGTCCCTCAGCTCAGATCTTCCAGGGCACACTTCCTTCTCATGATATTAGAGATATCAGATGTGCTTGCTAAATGGGCACTGCGCCACTAACTCTGGGCTGCTGTCTGGACACACTGCCACCTTTGTACCTGGATTTGATCATGGTGGGCCTGTAGCAAGGAGTTGGGGGTGGGTGGGATGGGGGGCATGTCCAAATGCTTTAGTTTGTTCAAAGGCCACAACCTCCTCCAGAGAGGCATTAGCTCCTAGTTGTGGTCTCAGAAGGGCTACTGGCAGCCTGTGACTATAGTTGTCAGTTTTGTACCAGCCCAGGTCCCTGAGATTGCAGGGTCAAAAACCTGAGACCTAGGGTTGGCCCCATGGTGGTGTCACAGGGGGCCGGTCAGGCCCTGGTGATGTCACTAAGCATGATAGATTAAGCATTAAACAGAGTTGCTCAGTATACTGCATTCAATTTATTTTTAAACAAAAGTTTAACAAAAGAGAACACACACCACACACACAAACTTTTCAAGGCAGTTCTTTTGGCCCAAGGACTGGCCCTCCTTCTTGCCCTGAGGACTGAAAAAGAAGGTCTAGGCCCTGAGACTCAGGAAATGATTAGACACATCCATAAAGTACCTTAGCAGAATGCCAGGACAACATTTCTGTCCTGTGAATGGGACCCAGTTTTAGATGTCCTTGTCCTTGTCATGTTCCGCTCCTGTGCTGCAGCTGTTAGTAAGGTGTTGCTTTTCATTGACGGGACCTCATGTAATTCACACTTGAACAAAAGTCTGTATTTCTCCTCACATAGAGCAGGAATGATGGTCCAATGACTGGCAGAGTACTTCTCTCCTCCAAGTAGATTAGCCACTGTGTCCAGAATGTGTTAGGCCTGAAACGGGAGAGGACGCATGCAGAAAAACCCACCCTGCAGAATCCTTAGAAACACTGTTAATTTCCACCAAAGAAAGGATTCTACTGACATAATAAGGAGGGAACCAATGAACTCACACAGATGGGGACACAGAACAAGCATACTCCTTGGCATTATCACCCACACTATATGCACTCACATCTTTGATCTAGGTCAGCACCAGCTCAGAACTCAGGTGTTTCGCAAACTTATTCCCAGCACCAGATTGTCATGTGGCAACAGAATTATTTATGGTTAAAAAATGCAATAGAAAATCCTAGTTCTGGTTCCCATACAGTTCTAGGTTCAATATGTGAAAGAAACTTTGCTGCTGTTTGCTAACTGCCTGGGTATTTGGGGTGACTTCCCCCCAATCACCTAATTTCCCCCTAAATTAAATACATACACATATACATATACAGAGGGACGGAGGGACAGGCAGCTGCCATGTACCCTTGGTCCATTGGCACCATTTAGGCCAGTACTGTCTTCTTGTCTCAGAAAATCTCTTCAAGATCTCCCATTTGGCCACCAGAGACCCTTTTCAAACACCAGGCTTGAACCTGGGGCCTTTTGCATGCCAAGCATGTGCTCTGCCATGAGCCACAGCCCCTCTGAATGTCTTGCAGTCTATGTAAAATGTATGGGAGTTAACCCAGAGTTTGAGAATGTTGGTTAGCCCAGAGCAGGTGGAAGTTTCTTTTTTGGGACCACAACTTCCACCCCACCCCCCATCCTGCTGCCAACATGGCCAGTGTAAAAACTGGCTGAGGGATTCTGTGAACTGAAGTCCAGCAAAGGAACTCCCCCCTCTCCAACTCAGTGTGATGCCAAATCACAACAATATTGTCAACTGTGTGCAATGTGCAAATGAAGCAACGACAGACTCATCTATATATTTGAAATTCCCATGCCATGTTGCATTTACCATTTTATACAAGCTAGCAAAAATTTCTCTGTGCTGTGGCGAATTAATATAATTGCTGGCAGATGTGAGCTTTCGATTAGCATTCCCAAATTACTCACCATTTCAAGGGTTCCCCTGAAACCCAGCTAGAACACATTGCTCAGGGATGGGGAAAGGAAAGGTTGCATGCCTGTTAATGGGAGCTGACAGGTGGGAGTGACTTTTTTGCCCTTGGAAGAGGCCAAAATCAGTAATACTTCTTAATGCCCCCTCCCCCATCTCTGTCTGTCTCTCTCTCTCTCATACACACACAGAAGGGGAAAAAATGGGAAAGAAAAACCCTGGCAAGCGTCCTAGCTGTTCCTTGTGAAATGACACCACTTTGACAGCTTCTCTTACAACTTGATCTCCAGATGTTCTGTTGGTTTCAAATAGATGCCACGATGGTGTTTTTCATAGTTGAGGATTAGTGTTGAATTTACAATCTGTCACTCCACTATTCCATGACCTTGCTGTTTATGTAAAGATGCATCTCGCATAATGACAGACATGTTGAACACAGTTGAAAGCTTTGCTGATAGCTTTCCAGCAAGTGTGTCCATCACAACTTATTGTGTGAGGCTGGATGACACAGCCTGGCTCACACATGATACTACTAGTCATAATAGCTGAGGTGAGGGAATCAGGATGGGTTGTCCTCCTTGGTTTCTTCAAGCAGTGGTACTAGCTGAACATAATTTGAGACTCTTGCTCTTAAAGAAACACCCTTCAAAAATTGTTATTCCAGCTCTAGTTTCAGTTACCCCCCCTGACAATTTTTCTGCAGGGGGTCCAAGATTTCTTCCCCAAAGTCACACCCTGATGGCACCACTATCTTCAAGTGTGTAAACATTTAGGTCTACGTGTATACAGTATTGTGCAAATGAGTAACTTTTCCCTAGCATTCATAGGCATTTTGGAGGCATTTTGAGTGGAATTGTCCCAGGTTTTAGGTTGTCATCTTATCCAACATAGGTTTTTTTTTTGTAAAATTAAAAAATGTAACCAAATTAACAAGTAACTTAATGATCACTTTGGCATGCTGCTCCCTAAATACTGCAGTGAGCAACAACAGTAAATGAGGAGTTACAGGAATCACTATAAGAATGTTTGCAGCACTACATTTCCCTTAGAGGGAGCAGATTGTCAAGGGCCCTTCTCTGGGTATCCTGAGGCCTCCCTTGAATCTCTCAACAGAAGAGTCATCAGAAGGGGAGGGTTCTCTCCTAGTGGAGGGCAGGTGCTGATGTCAGGTATGAAGAGAAAACAGTTTTAGTTAGTTCATGAATGCTTATGGCCAGGATCCTGCATCAGGAGACATCTTGTAAAGTTTTGGCCAGATGGAACTATGAAACATCTCCCCTCTCTATTCCCACAGGACTCCCCTTTGGAGATTATCATATGGGTTAAATATGGCGTTATCACAATGCCAGGAGATTGCTAAAGGGCTTCCCTTTCAGACGATGTCGTTCCCATGTCGTCTTGCTCCCATTTTGCTGCTGTTCTGCCAGCGCTGCTTTTTATTCATGGGATAAGCTGTGAATAGATTCCCCCATTCCATTTCTGTGATAGAATTGACAACTTGTGAAAAGGTGCCCCATTATGCTGGTGTGATACCAGTGTCAATGGAAGGTCTGTGCCATAACACTTCCGGGTGAACTTGGGACATCGAGGTAAGTGACACACTCTTTTGTACCCTCTCCAGGTTACTTGTAATTTTTAAATTGTGTTTAGGTGCTTACTTTAACTTTTAAAAGTGTATTTTGCTTTTAACTTCTGAATTTCCTGTGCTCTTGTCTTCTCACAAGAACAGCCGGGATTTCAGCATAGGAAGTGAATGGCACTCTCATGGAGCTCCATTCACTCCTGGGCAGCCCTGCCGAGGGAACATCATGCGAAAGAGGTAGGTCTGAATTTTTTTCTTTTCTGCCGGAACAGGGACGGGAGAGGGGCGGGAGAGGAGATTGTGAGATGTGAGCACTTTTTTTTGGTTCCCATCTGATAATCTCCTTCCTCTCATGCCCTCCAAGCATGGTGATTCAGGGCTGGTGGGGAGGGGGGCTTTGAAGAAGCATCTGGCTATGCCCCTATAGCTGGAAGCATAATGATGATGTCATCCTGTGCAACCTCTTGAGGAGTCCCAGGAGGTCTTGGAGGATGCCTTTTGTGTCTGGCTGTAGAGACACAGCTAGATTGTTCACTGACGCCCCTCTGCTCCCCACCAGCCATTAAATAGCCATGGGAGGCGTGGGGGTTGGGCTACAAGAGGAAAGTAAGTCCTGAGTGGTTTTGGTTGTTGCACAAAGGAAGTAGGCGATCAAGATGGTGGGAGGTCTGGAAGCCATGCCCTATGGGGAGCGGCTTAGGGAGCTGGGTATATTTAGCCTGGAGAAGAGAAGGTTAAGAGGAGATATGATAGCCATGCTTAAATACTTGAAGGGATGTCATACAGAGGATGGAGCAAGCTTGCTTTCTACTGCTTCAGAGACTAAGGGCTTTTATCAGACTAGCATCTAAAAATGCTGTAATTCTGCAAATGAGAAAAACTGAAACATAGGACTTTATCAGACGCATAAAATACGGTGTCATAATGATGCCACATAAACATGAAAGGGTGTGTGTACCACACGACATTGCCCTTTCGCATTTATGTCCCCGCCAAAACCCATACTTTTTAATTGATGGCTGAAGCCATCAATTGATCCCCTGTGGCGCTTTTGTGCCGGCATTGCTGGCATGTGAAACCTCGCTCCATTGTACTCACATCAATGCATTGAGAATGACCGGTCCAGCATGAACACTTCCGGGTGAGATTGTGATAGCCAGGTAAGTGACGCACTTTTTATGACCCTCCCCGGGTTACTTTAAAGTGTGTTTTTGTGCTTTGTGTCATTTTTATGTGTGTGTGTGTGTTTTGTTTATTTGTTTTGAATTTCCTGCACAATGAAGTCTCGCAATAATCCACGGGATTTCAAAGGAGGAAGTGAATAGAGCTCCATTCACTTCCTCTTTCATTGTTGGGGAAGCCTTTGCCAGGAAAGTAAGGTAAGTAGGGGTGGGTGTTCTTTTTCTGGCATAAAAATGGTTTTTTATTAATGCCAAAAAAAGAACGCTTTAAGGGGCTCGTCTGATATAGTCCATAGTGGCATTATTACACTTACTATCGCACATTGCTGTAATTGCACAGAAGAACCGTCATGGAATTATTGCATGACCACCACTAGTACTTTAGGAACAGGACTTTGCTTCCATAATTTAGCATGGGTAAGATTTCAGCGGTTCTCGCGAGAAGACACAAGCATGCTTAAAAAAACACACACAAAAACCCTTAATTTGGAAAGTAACAAGCACACAAACACTTAAACAAAACTAAAAATAAGCAAGCAAACCAGTACAGTTCATAAAAAGAGCATCCTGTGGATAGTTTACAAGTTCTCACCCGGAAGTTTTCTCATCAAGAATGGGGAGGGGAGGGAAAGAGGACTTCCCATTCATGCTATAATTTCGAGACTACAGCTGGACATATTTTTGCACACTATTCAATACCACAAAAAGAGCAATATTGAGGGCTATTAATGGCTTTTCCCGTCAATTAAAAGCAATGCCTCATTCGCAGCTGGAGTACAGATTGACCATGTGAACATGACAACATTGTGTGATAGCCGAAACCATTTGTTCTACTGTAACATTGTAATTGTGTGATTTTGCTGTGCCTGATAAAGTCCTAGGACACGGAGCAATGGACTCTACAAGAAAAGAGATTCCACCTAAACATTAGGAAGAACTTCCTGATGGTAAGAGCTGTTCAACAGTGGAATACACTGCCTCGGAGTGTGATGGAGTCTCCTTCTTTGGAGGTTTTTAAACAGAGGCTGGATGGCCATCTGTTGGGAGTGCTTTGATTGTGTATTCCTACAGGGCAGTGAGTTGACTAGATGGCCCTTGTGGTCTCTTCCAACTTTATGATTCTATGAAGTAGTGAATTCTTCCCTCCACAATGACAAAAAAAGGGGAAAAAAAGTTCAACATGTAAGGGTAACTTTCGGTTACACCTTCATGTGTCAGGATACCAGCCTATATTTATGCCATTTTCCTGATAAAAGCCCCCCAATCCTGGTGTTAAGAAATGTTTCCAATGCCATTAAGATCTATCTGGATCCATGGAGTTCTGAGGTTTGTTCATCCTAACAAGTGTTCTACCTTGAAGATCTAAATTCTATCAGTTATTGACTTGTCTATGGCACAGGGATTTATACCAACTCTCCCTGCCCTCAAATCCACATAGTCTTGAGTAGTATAAAGTATTTATTATTGAATTCATGTACCCCAACAGTTAGTTACTGTATATTCCGGTGCATAAGACGACTGGGCGCATAAGACGACCCCCCCAATTTTAAGTTAAAATATAGAGTTTGCCCCCCCCCAGCCAGCCAGCCAGCCAGCTGGCTGGAAAGCCTGTCCCTCACCAGCCAGCCAGCTCAGTGGCTGTAGATGATGGAATAGTCTGTGAAATTAAAGGACTGAGAACAGCTAAAAAAGCATGGGATACTTTGAAAAATCTCTGTGGTGTTCAATCTTTGGAAAGTAAGGTTGCATTAATACTGTAAGTTGGTTAATATGAAGCTATCAAATCCCAAATTTTTGAATGAGCACATTAATGAATGAGCACATTAATGTTTTTAGAGCCACATTGGCAGACAAGAGAATTTCACCATAGACAAAACTTGATGCAAAATGAGAAGTTGAATCCAGAAATTCTAATTTTAGGCTAACTTGTCCTGAAAAGAAACATCATTTTGACTCTCCTGAGCTAAATGGAGGGCCATTTAACTTTTCAAATGCAAAGCAGTCATTCTCACAGCAGGAGGAAGGATCTGCTGGGAAAACTGCCCAAGCCATTTTACATTTCAGTCATTCTCACAGCAGGGGAAAAGGTCTACTGGGGTATAAGACCACCCCCCCACTTTTGAGGAGATTTTCAAGTGTTAAAAAGTAGTCTTGTATGCAGAAATATACGGTAGTTAGTTTCTTTGTTACTATATTTATATTGCTTCCTTTGATCACAGTAGCAAGCAAAGAAATATAACATTGAAATGATAAAGCAGGAGTGTGTGGGGCTATATAGGATCAACCAGACAGGGTCAACCAGAGCTGACATGTGCCTCCCATGTGACTGCTCAAACCCCATTGACACTCCCTTTCACTCTCACACACTCTCTCATATACACACAGTCATACAAAAATACCTACGGAAGTATGTGGACAGCACAAAGTTAGGCAACCAAGCAGCCACCACTAAAAAGGCTCTCTCCCTAATAGTTTCTTGCTTCATGTAATTCAGTGAGCGTATTTAGTATTATTTTTGTTTTTGTTTTTGAATTTCCTGCACTATGTATTCTCACGAGAATCTGTGGGATTTTAATAGAGGAAGTGAACCGAGCTCTGTTCACTCCTCATTCATTGCCAAGGAAGCCTTTAGTGAGGATAGAAGGTAAGTGTGGCAAGGGGAGTTCTTTTGCCGGCATAAAAATGGCAGAAGTTATGTTGGCAAAAGAACGGGGTTTAGCAGGGTGGTCTGATAAAGTCCTGTTTTATTTATCTGCTAAAACCTGTGTATGAGTGGTGGTGGTGATGGTGGTGTGGGACTGGTTGTTGCTCACTTTTTGCTTGTGACTACTAATTACTTTGCTTTTGAGATATACAGCTGTCTCTCACATTCCCCCACAGTTAGAACAGGACCTCTGAAGATCTTAAGGCAGGTACACAGGAAAAGGAAATCTTTCACATACTGCTGGTTCCCAGAAGCTTAGGGCTTTAAGAGTTAAAACCCTGAACAGGATCTGAAAATAGTGTGGGAAAATCCAAAACCTATGTTGCTTGCTACATGTTCTATCTTCAAATCAGGATTTACTGTGTTATATTTTAAAGATATTTTTGTCACACTGGAAAATGAAAGAAACTTGGATCAGCATTCCATTTGAAACATCTAATAATTCATGGTCTTCTCCACAAAGACACTTGATCCCCATTTTGAAATTCCTTGGGCTCCATTTTCCAAGCTTAAGGTGCTGTGCAAATGATTATCTGCAACAAATAAACAGCTGTGATTACATAAGCAAATTGTTGCTTTCTTTCTTGGTTTTTAAGAAACCTTTCTTTCTTTTTTTTTTTAATATCTGTAGTCTTCTGTGTTCTCCTACCATCTTCTGTGATGTGCTGAGTAGTAACTTTTAAAATGATCCTGCCCTGGAGCTCATTTTTCAAGCTGGCTGACATATGCCTGGAAAGATTTAGCTGTATCAAGCCTTGATCCCACTGCTGGGATTTTAATGGATCCTTCTTTAATTAAAAGTTTTCAACTCCTTTCGGTATCATAGGACTATCTGATTAAAAATTAGAGATCTTCTCTCTGAGCATTTAAGAAAGATAAAATGAAACTTTTGGCCTAGAGGTCAGTATTAGCATTTCTACCCTTGAGAATGGTTTAATAGGTATTATATTACATCACCTCCATTTGGGCCTTGAGAAAGTGTTTGGAGATTTAATGTAAATAACCTCAGTCATTAAGCCATTGTGTCATCTCTTCAAGATCCTCAGCCCCCAAACTGGCAACTGCAGATGCCCATGTTTATAAGATACAGACACCAAGTCTTTAGGAAAAATGGTGAAGTGCTTACAGGGTCACCTTTATTATTTTTCCTACCAGAGATACTCTTGACTCAGAAGTTATGTCACTCTGTCCATAGGCCTGGGTCATATTATTAGCATGGAATAAAGAAGTCACAGTATATTTGGCAGACTAGCATTCTTGGATGGGCCTCTCTGGTTAGAAGTATACCAGAAAGAGAGTTTTACTTGGAGAATTACATACTTGACCCCTTTAGCCCTTCCTCCCGTTGGAGACAGCCAACACTTAGGAAGACTCCTGTGCTTCAACATTTAGCTCAGTGCTTTGGTTCTTCAGACTTTTTGGACTTTAGTTCCCAGAAGCCACAGCCTGCATGGCCAATGATTCGGAATCTGGGAGTTTGAAATCCCAAACATCTGGAGGAGCAAAGTTTGAGAACTACTTGTTAAGTTCTAAGGCAGACATTTATAAACCAGGTTTATATATTATGGTTTGACTTCATGCATCCCCAAAGGCCTATACCAAATTGTACTTTTCATGCTATAATAATTAGAATAGATAATAATAAAACTGGCTTGTCTTTAAAGTGCATAAGGTTCATTGGTGTTTTAATTCTCCCAAACCCACAAGCAAGGTAGGGCACCTCTTTCAGCCCAAGAGCCAAATTCAGTTTCAGATAAATTCTCAGTGGGAAAGGGGCACATTCCATTGGTGGGATGGTGTGAAAATCAAAATATGGTGGGCAAAATGCCAAAGTATTTTGGCTTAAAGCTCTTTAGCCAAACCTCTGCCTTTTAGAATTGCGTGGGAGTGGGGATCTGTATAAAAGCTGGGAAATCTTCAAAATATATTATCAGGGTGTTACCTGAATTGCTGGGGGTTTGTGGGAACCCCACTCATGTCAGATATTAATATGGGGATTTTTAATTAGCTCAATATGGCAGTGAGAGGCAGGGTATGGTATGGTATGTATATCGGTACTAACTGACGAGACTCATAGCCAGGAGACAAAATAAAAATGGTTTTCATTGAAAAATAATCACAGGAATACACACATGCATCCACTCAAGCTTCAAGACATCGCACAAGGCTAGCGAAGAATAGGAGGAAGAATTGGGATAGAGGAATAGAGTTCAGGATAATGGGCTATACTATATCTGTTCAAAGAACAGAGAATCATGCAGAGAAGAAGTACGACTATGCACCCCAGGTGACACAGCAAACCAACAGAGTGACGGCCTCTGTAAAACTGATCATGCTTTGGCTGTGTTTTGGGGTGATATTTATATAAAATATTCCCCCTGAAGGGATGTTATGAGTGGAATACAATGTTAGATGGAGTTTTCCACAGTTAGACAATGGGCGTTCTGGCTATGTTAACAATCGCTAATTGCTGAGATATTAAGACTGATGGGCATCAGGCAGCCTTCTACTGTTGAGGCGAGAGGTATGAATGCCTCTCCTGGCTTGGTTGGCCATATGCTATATTCTACAGAGCACCATCCTCTATCTGACAGGGCTGTCCTGTCCAAGCCTGTTTTAAAGATAAAGATAAAGAACCATAAGGAAGGACAACAAACACAGGCCTTGCTGACCATCAGCACCCACACATCAGACTGAGCAGTGTACCGTTCACTTGGTTGCACGCTTCTCCATTATGGGCTCCTCCAGGTGGGGCAAGTGTGTTGAGAGGTTGCGGCATTTGTTACTGTAGTTCTTGGGGCTTTTTTAAACATTGAAAATGACATTTCTGTGTCCCAGATTATTTTGTGGCAATTTGTGGCACTAGCTACAACATTTTAGTCCCACCCATGAGTGGCCTTCTTTTTAGTTCTGAGGCAAATCGGAATAAAAATGTCATAGGGCTATAGTGCATCAGTGAAATGGCACTTTTGTACTCTAAGGGAAAAAAATGTTAAAAATCAGAGGGGAGAAAATTTACCTTTCACATTATAGGACCACCTCAGCAAACTGCAGGTGAGTAAAAAACCAAACCTTTGGAAGAGCCCTAGTGCAGTTCCAAGAAACTACTGCAAATAACCCCCCCCCCCAATGGAACAGGTGGACACAGAGCTGACAACAGCTGGCAAACCCAGCCAAGATCCAAGGAGCTGTATTGTGAGAACTCACACTTCTTTAGACCCATCCAGAAGAGCCCACTGTTGAGATATATTTCTATTTAAATTCTAGTAATAATGTCTGAATCCCTGCTTGGCCATGAAAACCCATTAGGTGACCTTGGGCAAATCACATACTCTGAGCCTCAGAAAACCCTGTGATAGGTTTGCCTTAGTGTTATCATAAGTTGGAAATGACTTGAAGGCATACTAGAGCAACAATAATAATGTCAATAATAATGTAAAAAACTGGAGGTATACTTGACAATCACCATATTGTCTTGGCAGTTTCAGGGGAAAATATGTTCTCTCTTGTCCTACATATGTAGGATGGGCAGCATTTAATAAGTGCAAGCCTATGCTGTTCTAAAAGTAAGCTCCTGTGCAAGGCCATGTCCTTAGGAGTTCATTGTATTAATAGATATTATCAGACGTAGCAAATACAGCATCATAACAATGCCTAATTAATGCGAAAGGGTGTGCATATAAAATGACGTCCTTTTGTGATCTTGTATTGCTAAAAAGCCATTCTTTCCTTGGTGCTTTTTTGCTAGCATTGCCGGTGTTTGAAACCTGGTGCCATTGTGCTCACGTGACTACAGCATCAATGACAGAACCCTTCCGGGTGAGAGCGGAACAGCCAGGTAGGGGACACTCTTTTTATGAATCATCCTGTTTGACTTGGGACTTTGTGAGTGTGTTTCTGTGCTTGTGTGTACTTTTTGTGTTTTTTTTAAAATGTATTTTTGAATTTACCTGTGATCGCGTCGTCGTCTTCTTCTTCTTCTTCTTCTTCTTCTTCTTCTTCTTCTTCTTCTTCCTCTTCTTCTCCTCCTCTTTTATTTCTATAGCACCACCAATGTACATGGCTTTTACAAGAAAAAGAACAATGAAACTTGCTGCTATTCACCACTTAAGCAAATTTCCAGATGGGCACCACTTTCCCTTCAAAGAAAGATGATCTCATTATCATGATACATTTGGGCTGATTCCTTGTTTCTCCCTCACCCTATAAGCTGAACCATGCACTGAGTATGTGGAAATATCCTTAGAAAGAACTGAAATCAAGGGAACACTTATGGAAATCCCCCCCGCTCCCATCATGTCTCCATATTGAGATATAAACTAGTGGTTAAAACTAATTAATAAACATTGTATGTCCACTGTCATAATAATTCAGGAGTATAGGGACTCTGCGTCATGAGAATGTGGGTCACCTTCATTATTTTACTAACTCCACATGGATCTCCACACCAACAGAGAACTGCTTGTTCAGTTTTGTTCTGGCTGAAAACACAAGGTTGGCTAGATTTGTGTGTGTGTGTGTGTGTTTGTGTATGGGAAGTTGAAGGTGGCAAGCAGGTATTGTAGGTTATTGTGGTGCCAGAGCCACTCCCCACTGGCACCAGTCTCCTGCAGGATCTTGGAGGCCCACACTCCCTCAGTCTCTCTAGCCCCCTCACATTTTAAAGAAATTAAGAAAAGCATTTTAAAAAATGCTATGCCTTTCCATATATACATATCTATCTGTCTGTCTGTCTATCTATCTATCTATCTGTAGAGAAATCCTCCCATGGGGTGTAGGACAATGGACCCATCCATGCTATCTAATTATAGTGCCACGTTTCCACTTTAACTGTCATGGCAACATCCTATGGAATTCTGGGATTGGCTGGTTTGAGAGGGGTATTTAGGAGATTATCAGATGCAGCAAATGTGGTATGATAATGACGCCAGTGAAACGCAAAAGGACACCAATATCAGACAATGACGCCGTTTTGCATTCCACTGGCATTATTCTGGCATTTCTTTTTATTGATGGCTGAAGTCATTAATAGATTGCCCATCCCATTTTGGTGTGTGAAACCTCAGGCCATTTAATGCTTGTGAATGGTGTCAAAGGCCAGTCCAGCGCGGACACTTCTGGGTGCTTGGTGTAACCTTTTAGGCTTTATTTTTGTTTTTATTTTTGACTTTCCTATGCGATGAAGTCTCGCGGGATTTTGAACGAGGAAGTGAATGGGGTTCCATTCACTTCCTCTTTATTGCTGGGCTGCCTTTGCCAGGAGAGAAAGGTACGTGCCGTGAGGAGCGTTCTTTTGCCAGCATGATAATGTTTTGTTTTTTTAAATGCTGGCAAAAGAATGTTTAAAAGGGGATCGTCTCATAATCTCTTTAGAATTCTCAGCCAGGAGACTCTAGTGCCTCCTCAAACTACAAATCCTAGGATTCCATAAGATACACCTATGGCAGTTACAGTGGAATATAAGTGCTATAATTAGTTATTGTGTGAAAGGCTTCAATATCACCACAATCTGTTTGGGGCTATGCAGTCCTCAAAAACAACGCACAGGCTGCGCATTCCCTACCCCTACTATACTGTCTGAAAAGCCCACCAGACCTGCTTGACCAGTGACAACAGTGAGAGAAGGGGGATGCCTGTATCCCAGGGGAAGCAAAACCTCTCTCAATATACTCTCAGCTGTCTGAAAAATATTGCTTATCTCCAGCCTTATACGAATAAGCACCTGTGTCAAATATAGACAGAGATGGTTTGGCAGCGTATGTGTGGATTTGCCATAAATCATTCCTTTAATTGAATAATCTTCAGCAATATATATTTTAAAAAAGCTCCTACTATGAAAAGAGGTACGGTAATCCCACACAAGGTTTTTCCTGCTGGATTGTTTTACAGGCACAAAGGAAGCAGTAAAATGTTGCGCCAATGAACCTGAGAAGAAGTGTAGCAGAGTGATGGAAGATGATAATAAATAATGGTAAGAAAATGAAACCAAGTGAAGTATAGCTTTGTGTCCTTTTCATTCCTTAGGGTATCTTTTGGAATGGGTTCAATTAATAAATTATGGATCCTTTGATGGGTTTGGATCTGTGTACTAAGCATTCCATGGCACCCTATATAGAGTCAGCTTGAGTTGTGTACCTTCTCCCATTTTTTGGTGAAATTTCATAGTAAATACTTCCATATGACACAGAACTGTGCCATTTCATTTTTTGTGTTGAATGTTGAAGCAGTCTTCTAAAACTTGGATATGCTAAATAAGGAAATGCATGGATAACAGAAAAATGACCCTGGTTTCAAAGACATAAGGGATGTGTGATGGGGATGATTTCTTTGAAAAAATGTTGTTGAATAGTTTGATTCCATTTTAATGATGATCTTTTATATGCTTTAAATATGTTGTATTTTAATTTGCAAGCCACCTTGAGTCCTGGTTATGCAGGAAAGATGGGGTATAAGTAAAGTTCATAATCATTGTCATCATCACCAACATCTTGTTCTCTCTCTTTGGGAGGGGGGTCTTAGTGGTTTGTCTAGTGATGGAGCCCTAAATACCCTGAAGATATTGTTGGGAAAATCCATTATTCTCTCTCCCCCATTCTCTTGTCATTAGGACAAGTGAGTTCTAGGTAGGATAGAATTTCCTGCATGTTAAAATCCTTCTCTTTCTCTCATTCAAGAACTTGTTAGTTCTACTTTTGAAGTGTATGGTTGTAAACAGTTTGCAACCAAGCAACAAGACCATGTGACCTAGGACCCATCCATTGGTCTTGGTCCTCAGCTCTCCCCTCTTTCCTCACTTTCATGCTTCCTTCTCATTGTCAAGATGAAGCATCTCTTACCAAAATCTATTCATTAGTTAGTTAGGATGTAGACTCTCCATGCATATGTAGGTGCGTAGCCATTAGTAAAGTTTTAAGTCTTTTAACTTGAAGCTGCCTGCCTCTTGTTTTTGAGTTCAGGGCAAAGTAACATATAATTGAGTCACATGTTAAGCTGCCACTCTGCTACAAGCAAGTTAACTCTTAATAGTTTTAACTTCATAGAGTTTCCCAAACAGGGCTAACACCCTGTGACTCTCTAATTCCTCAGCAGGCATGAGATCCCATCTGAAGCTAAGCAGGGTCAGGCCTGGTTAGTGCTTGGATGGAGGACCACCAAGGAATATCAACTGCTATAGGCCAGTGCTTCTCAGGATGTCTGAGAACCCCCCCCCCCCATGCGCCAGGGCCCAGCACAATATTGCTGCTGGTCCAATTCACTACAATTGATAAAATTAGCTAACACACATTGGAAGCTGTTTAATGCAGTTAGATGTGTAAATAGCTATTGCTTAAAACAATTTGTAAGCCGCTCTGATAGCCTTGTGGCTGAAGAGCGGGGTATAAATAAATAAATAAATAAATAATAAAAAATAAAATCATAGAATCATAGAGCTGGAAGAGACCTCAAGGGCCATCCAATCCAATCTACTGCCATGCAGTAATAAATAATCAAAGCATTCCCAACAGATGGTCATCCAGCCTCTGTTTAAAAATCTCCAAAGAAGAAGATACCACCACAGTGCATTCGAGGCAGTGCATTCCACTGCCGAACAGCTCATACTATCAGGAAGTTCTTCCTAATGTTTCGATAGAATCCCTTTCCCTGTAGCTTGAGTCCATTGTTCCACGTCCTAGTCTCTGGAGCAGCAGAAAATAAGCTTGCTCCATCCTCAGTATGACATCCCTTCAAACATTTAAACATGGCTATCACATCCCCTCTTAAACTTCTCCTCCCCAGGCTAAACATACCCAGCTCCCTAAGCCACTCCACTTCTTTCTTTTCTCCCTAAGCTGCTTCTTTCTTTTCTAGAAACTTGCCGGGGACCAGAACCAGTCCAGGGAGTACCACTTTGAATAGCACTGCTGTAGGCTATATTACAGAGGAAAACAATGGCAAACCACCTCTGAGTATTCCTTGACCAAGAAACCCCTATGACATTGATGGGTTCACCATAAATTGATAAGTGGCTTGAAGGCACATGTGCACACACACGTTGGCCATTGCCAGGGGCTCAACCTTAGGTCATTCTTAGAGGTCAGAAGGTTTCCTTTCTTGAACTCAACTCCTAGAGCCCCCACAGCAAGTATGGGCACTGTAGTGTTTCACTTAAAGAGGCTGCATTTCTCTGGTCCTCCGTGTTAGAAAGAAAGAGGCATCAATGCTTTTATAAAGTGATTGGTAGGATAAGGGAAGTCCTGGTGGCATAGTGGTTAAATGCTGGTATTGCAGCCACAAAGTTGTGATTTTGATCCTACAGGGCTCCAAGGCTGACTCCGTCTTTGTAGGTCGGTAAAATGAGTACCCAGCTTGTTGGGGGCAATTAGCTAACACATTGTAAATTACTTAGTGAGTGCCTTGTGCTATAAAGCATTGTAGCCGTGTAAGTGCTATTGCTAAACAATTTGTAAGCCGCTCTGAGAGGCTTTGTGGCTGAAGAGTGGGGTATAAATATCCTAATGAATAAAAATAAATAAATAAAAGGGAACCAGATCATGCAATCAGTTCCCCCCTCTCTGTATCTTTCATTAGTCTTATTTATTTATTTATTTATTTATACCCCGCTCTTCAGCCACAAGGCTATCAGATTGTTTTAAGCAATAGCTATTTACACATCCACACTACATTAAACAGTTTCCAATGTTTGTTAGCTAATTGCCCCCACAAGCTGGGTACTCATTTTACCAACCTACGAAAGGATGGAAGGCTGAGTGAACCTTGGAGACCGCTGGAATCGAACTTGCAATGTGGTGACTTGCAGTACTGGCATTTAACCACTGCTCCACCAGGCTTAAGTCTATGTACTTAAGCCTTTTTCTCACTGTTGGGGTCACATCCTCCTTCTTTGTTCCCTTTATCTAAGGAGGGGGCATCCAAGGGGCTCCAACTCTAATAATGGCTGCTAGCTTACCCTCATACATGACAGCCTGCTCTTTAGGGGCTCTTGTAACCAAATACGGGTCAACTTCTTTTATCTTTCTCCTTTCCTATCCTGAGAAGGATATGTACACTCTGCTTTGTGTGTGTGTGTGTGTGTTTACTTACAAAAGCATCCTCAGTAGTTGCTCCTGTTTCTACCACAATCTCATATTGCACCAGCCCTGCCATACTCTGCTTAATACAGATACCAAATATTCCTACACTCTGAACTCCGCAAAGACCATATGCACAGGCTACATATGCCAAAAAGGTAAGTAAGCTCCAGAAAGGGAAGCTACTAGGTTGAAGGGAGGAGGAGCGGCTGGGTGTTTGACAAAGAGCAGGGGAAGGAGAGAGTTCATGTCTTCTGGAGAAGAGAGTTTATTAGAGAAGAACTCTGGGGAGAAGCATTTTCAGCCCATGTTTCCTGTACTTTTTTGTTATTGGTGGGGGTGGGTGAGTGGGATGCAGGCCATAAACAGTAATAATTTCCTAAATTGTAACATTTTGAAAATTTCAGCCCACTCTTTGATCAAAAGGGAGCCGTTCAATAAGTTACAGATATATGTACAGCTGGACCCCCATATCCATGGTGGTTCACTTCCTGGAGTTTCTGTGAGTATTGGAAACCATGGATAACAGAGAACCCTATTAAAACAATGGACTTCTGGTAAAAATACAATAGAGTTGCCTTGGAGGACCTAGAAGATGTCTACAGAGGATGCCTCTCTAGACATTGTATAGGATTACTCTATGGTATGTTTTGGGTCCTATAGATAACTGAAATCGTGGATATTGGTTCCGTGGATATGGGTTCCGACTGTATTTGGCTAGTGTCACAACCTTTAAATTTGGCTATATTTTGAAACATTCACATAGACACACTCAAATTTTGCTGCAGACAAGAATTTCTCTATGGGCTTGCATTTCCAATCTATAGTTGTAGCAGGGATGAGATGTATGAGGACAACTCAGATTCTGAGCAGAATATAATGGAGTGAAACATTTTATTATGGCCTTCGACATGCTTGGGATTAGGATCTCACTGCACACAACATCACAAGTAGAGCCAGCCCAAAGGCTGATTTTGCTGCTAGAGGATAAGATGGTGATGCTCTTCTTACTGCATACAGACACTGACTGGACTGAAGTTGTCTCTTGTATTCAACACTAGCAGCAGGCTTGTTTGAGGGTGGAGGAGAAGATATGAAGCATACATAGTTCTGACCCCTGAGACTTAAGGGGAGGCTGCTACTGCTGCCCTCAACATCAGCTGCCTGGGGTGGCTGCCTCACTTAGCCTAATGGCAGGGCCAGTCCTAATCATAAGATCAAATATTGTCTGGTAAACAGAATAGTTTTGCCTAGTGTGGGGCTGTGTCATTGCATGCTTTAGTCACTGCATGGCACTGGATGTAGTTGCCTATTGGTGAAATTAGGAGTTTTCTGTCATGAGAGAGAGAGAGAGAGAGAGAGAGAGAGAGAGAGAGAGAGAGAGAGAGAGAGAGAATGAGTGCTGCATCAGATGCACTAAATATGGCATCATAATGACTTCACATAAACGTGAAAGGGCGCACATACTAGATGATGTCGCCCTTTCACATTTATCTCTTGTCCTTAAGTTGATCTATTTTATTGATGGTCCAAGCCATCAATAATTAGCTGTGCTGTTTTTTGTTTGTTTGTTTGTTTGTTTGTTTTTGCTGGCATAGCTGGCGTATGTAACCTCATATTTTTTTTCCATATACTTACCTTGTGAATGGCCGGACCATCCAGAACACTTCCGGGTGAGATTACGACATCCAGGTAGGTGACGCACTTTTTATTATCCTCCCCTGTTTACCTGGAAGTTTTAAAGTGTGTGTATGTGCTTGATGTAACTTTTTATGTTTTGTTTTCTGTTTTATTTTTACATTTCCTGTGCAATGAAGTCTCACAGGATTTCAAAGGGGGAAATGAACGGGGCTTTGTTCAGTTCCTCTTCATTGCAGGGGAAGCCTTCTGCCAGGAGAGAAGGCAAGTGTGGTGCTGGGCATTCTTTTGCTGGCATAAAAATGTTTTTTTTTTTTAATGCCAGCAAAAGAATGTTTAAAGGGGTTCGTCTGATAAAGTCCAAAGAGAGAGTATAGAGTTCATTGTAAGCTTCCTTATTAAGCCTTCCATGGCACACAGTAACCTGAAAGAATAAGCAAACATCACAGTAAATTTTACAGTGTACTGATATATGGGTAGAGAGAGCATTTAGTTGTAATACTGTATATTGGTCACAGATAGGAAGACTTATGAAGAGTATGGATTGGATCTTGAAATACACTAGCATAAGAAATTCTGGTGGTGGAGCTGTTCTGCAAACAGTTGCACTAGACAAGAGCCGGCAGAATACCACTTAATGTGGAGTTAGCACAAGCACATGTCTTAAAAATATTTGTGTAGAAATGCGTGCAATGCCTTGGGCAATGGAAACACTCTGCTGGCATTAAATTTTCTATTCATCAAACAAGAATGGAAACACAGGAAGTCACCATTCTGAATGGGTGGAGATCTCGGGCCCATCTAACTCTGTGATCTCTACAGGCTGGGAGCAGCTCTCCAGGGTTTCAAACAGGAAACTTTTCCACCTCCATCAGAAGATGCTGGGAATGGAACTCAGGACATTTCAGTGCAATGCATTATGGCACTTTCTCATGCGGACAATTTGTGAACTGTGATCATTTTACACATCTTTCTGGAAGAAATCAGGAGTGGCAACTGTACACTACTGGAGGAAAGGCCTTCGCTCAATTCAGAGGACATTATCAGATGGGGCCAAAATGTCCCGTTACTGCCCTGCCGCCTCCTCTCCCGTTCTTACAACAGAATGGAAGTAAATGTTCACACACTTACCTCCATTCCACTGTAGGAGCGGGCTCCCTTCCTCTTGTGCCGGCCGGCTGTAAATGCAGCCGTTGTAAGTCTGCCTTTACGACTGGCTGACTGAAATCCCACTCATTCTCACGAGAGAACAAGTGGGAGGGAAATTTGAAATAATACCCCCCCAGCTGTCAAAGAAAAAAAATAAAAGGCAAAAATAAATTAAAAATAAAACAAGCAACCTGGGGAGGGTGCCCCTTACCTTGATGTCCCGATCATGACAGGAAGTGATTGGCACAGAGCTCCTCCCCCGTGCCTGTCATCTCGGAACAGGGACAGGGCTCCTTTTCCCATGTCCCTGATTCAATGACAGGTATGGAAGAAAATGGAAAAGGTGTTCTATTCATGATGTTTCATTGTAAATAGAATACCCTGGGAGCAGGATGGGGGCAGGGCAGGAACATCATGGAGGGGGTCGACATCATCTGAAAGGGAGTCCTTTTCTCACCACTGTTCCGTTCCTGCCCCACAATAATTGACCCGTCTGATCATCTCCATACACACTCACAGCTTAGAAAAGTTATTTTGAAGAATACAACTGCCAGAATTCCCTAGCAAGTGTGGCTAGTGGCCATATTATCTAGAGGGCTAAGGAGATGTAATTCCAGGTTCTCCAAGCTCTGCCTCACAGTTGGCCCTTCTTTCCTGCCAATGCACAGTGTACTTCTCCTTTCCTTCACAGTGCTCAAAGAGGGTCTTTGATTGGTATCTTTCAACATCCAAAACTGATATAGCTGGTTAACAGAGAGTCAGTCAATCAGTGTTTCATTTCTAGAAAGAGGTGATCAAGTAGATTCAGGAGAATATTCTGTAGTTTATAAAGACATTTGTTCTTTTCATCTGAAATTAACTCTGAATGAGTCATGTTGAGCTAAACACAGGAAGTGTGGCGGGGAGGGGATCAAAATAGCAGTGATGTAATTCTTGTCACTTCCCTGAAAATAGCATGGTAATGTCCATCAAGGTTGGCTATGTTTCTTCATCTCTGCTAGCATTGCTCTTGTCAAGATGACATCCAGAGAGCACTGAAACAGAAAAGGTAAAATTAAACAAATCCTGAAGTTGTTAGAAAACAACCGCTAATTTTTTTAAACTGAGATTTACAAAGGAGATTTTCACATGGGGAAAGTAATGCCTGGGGAGATCTGGAGAGAAACGGGGCTGTTCTGGTAGCAGAGCTCCGATTCGCACTCACCCTTCCTTCTCCCGATCTCCCGCCGTCCTCCCTCTGTGCTGCTTCCATTTCCCTCCCACTATGTTTTACTAATGAAAGTTCCTCGTTAGTAAAAAATAGCAGAACATAGCGGGAGGGAAATGGAAGCAGCATGGAGGGAGGATGACGGGAGATCCGGAGAAGGAAGGGGGCATGCAAAATGGAGCTCTGCTACTGGAACAGCCCCATTTCTCTCCCAATCTCCCCAGGGATTACTTTCCCCATGTGAAAATCTCCAAATAGTGGTTGGAGCAGCCCACAAATATTTGGGAAGAAAGCCTTATCGCACTGCACTGTTATAGCACTATTATTCCACTTTAACTGCTCTGGCTGCCTCCTGTGGAATTCTGGGGTTTGTAGTTTAGTGAGGCCTAAGAGCTCTCTGGCTGAGAGTTCTAAATGCCCCTCCCTAAACTGCAAATCCCAGGATTCCACAGGAGGCAGCCAGAGCAAATAAAGTGGACTAATAGCACTATAACAATGTAGTGCAATAAGACATGCATCAAATTGCCACCTGAGATGGTTTAACTACTCTGGGGTGGGGCCAGAGTACTCTTGAAAAGGGATTTCATACAGTTGGCTATTTCATTTGCCCACCCTCCCAGGTTTGCTGGATACAAAACAGCAAAAAAATGGACCTCGCCATCATGGGGAAATAAAAGTATTATGAAAATGAAAGTGAGTTTTGTACTGCCCGTGTGTGTGTGTGTGTGTCTGTGTCTGTGATTATTAGGGTCATTTGATCATAGCTGTTACCCTCTTGTCATGTCAGATAAACAAGAGGTCAGCTCTTCAGAGGCCTAAATCCCTGAAGATAACAAGATCCCTTCTGATCTTGGAAGCTAAGCAGGGCCAGGCCTGGTTAAGATTTGGTTGGGAACTGCTAGGGATTACCAGGGGCTTTAGGCTACATTTCAGAGGAAGGCAATGTCAAATCACTCTGAGGATTCCTTGCCTATGGAAACCCTATGAAATTCATGGGGTCACCATAAGTCAACAAACTATTTGAAGGCACATGGATAATACGTCACAGTACTGCACTGGTACCTCTGAGCATATCAAGAGGACCAGGCAGCAAAAGTTGTTGTAGCAGAGTTGCAATCATCAGGCAAAGAAATGAACACAGACACAGATGTATGTCTAAACTATTCCTCCTTACTAAAGCATGTTGTAGTAACATTTACAATGAGTCTGAGGACTTTTTCGGACATTGATTTACCGTGCCAGAAGGCTCGTAACACTCACGATGCTGCTGTGCAGCAGGGGCCCCATTTCGTATGACGCCGTCCCCCTGCCGAAATCAACCGTTTCAGTTCCGGGAGAGAAAAGAGGCAGCCACGCCATATTTGGCCATTTTTTACTCATGGAAGTTGCCCATGAATAAAAAATGGTCAAATATGGTGCGGCTGCCTCCAATCTCTCATGGTACTGAAACAGCATCATACGAAACGGGCCCCCTGCCAAATGGCCAAATATGGTGCGGCTGCCTCCAATCTCTCATGGTACTGAAACAGCATCATACGAAACGGGCCCCCTGCCAAATGGCCAAATATGGTGCGGCTGCCTCCAATCTCTCATGGTACTGAAACAGCATCATACGAAACGGGCCCCCTGCCCTGCAGCAGTGTCGTGAGTGTTACAAGCTTTCGGGCATGGTAAATCAACGTCCGAAAAAGTCCAGAGACTCCTAGCATACAGACTGCATATCACAGCACAATGTACAGCACAGTCCTGCACTGTACAGCCCAGACCGAATGCACACAGTCTAAGAGCTAAATCCAGCTCAAGTGCAGAGACAGTATGTGGGGTGATCTAAATATACAGTACAGATGCAGTACAATCATGGGTTATACAGTTAGTGGTTCTCACACACATTTTCCCATACAGATAGGACTTTATCCTTCACATGTTCTTCCCACGCCTGTCTCCCAGACATAATCTAGATATGCTCACCAGCTGTATTTAGCCTGCTCATTGTTGGTCCCTGCAGGCTGTAGCATATTATACCATGTCAGCTCTTTACAGTATAAATTTCCAGTGCTTGTATATTTCATCACCTTGACATAATAAACAGCTCTTCAGAGGAAGCACTTCTGTTGCCTGAAGTGCAAGGGGACATTGGAATTAGCCTGAATGTACACATCTCACTGAATGCAATGCAGGGTATCCATCTTTCTATTGGGATTTGCTTTCAAATGCCTGTTTCTGCCACATCTTGACACAAAGGAAAATGGGTGGCCTGACTATGCTGCCCTGAGTTTCATGAGGGTACAAAGACAAGATAGAAATACATGAAATAAATTAAGCAATAGATTTGAGAGTGAGAGCATCAGTCACAGCCATTAGGATGCATGTCCTTGTCTTGCTGACATCCACCTACTTGGGAGGTTTGGGAGCCTTTTACAAAAATAAACTTAAAGGGGAGGGACAATTTGGGAAGAAGAACTGGATGGAGAGGAAGGAGTCCATTCACTCATCTTGGCTCTATCCTCATTCATAAATTTGGTAAACACTTCATCAGAGAAAACAGCAGTGAGTATATACAGTATTGGTCGGATCTTGTAAATTTCCATTCAGCAAAGTGACACAGCAAGCCTATTGCCTGGCTTCCCTTAAAAAGGAACAGATGCGCTTATCAGGCTGTGGAAATTCAGACCCTGATGAAATACTTTGTCTCTTGTCTTGTGCTTGTGATGACATCTGTTTGTTCAAAGTATCCTTTCTCCACTGGGAAATACTTTTTAAAAGTTCTAAGGATTTTTTTTTAAAAAAATGTAAAATAGCTTTTATGTCACAGCTAGCACACTGAAGCAAACCAGTTTTAGGGGCCGGTTCCACGACAGGAAAAAGTTCGCCAGATTCCGGATTACCATCCTTTCGTATCAGGAGCGCATAAATCACACGGTGCCTGCCAGTTTCGAATGATCCAGACACTTTCTGTTTTGCTTAATTCACACAGGCAAAGGTGGGGGGGAATCGCCTCCAGATGATTAAAGTCAGGCAGGAGGCGGGGAGGGAGCAGGGAGGGGGTCATGGAGACCATAAATAATGAGAGGAAAGAAAAAGGACAAACAAACAAGCAATCGAAAGAGCGATCTGACAAACTCCCCCGTCTTCCCCAGCCCTGAAAGGCTTTTGTAAAGAAAGGAGTCAATGAAAGCACGAACAAGCAAAAGCATAGTGGAGCAGACTCCGTTCATGCATGCATGCACACACAAACACACACCACAGAACTAGGGCTTGCCTCATTTGGTTTCCCTCCCTCCGAAGGCTTGAATAAAGGCAAGTGAATGGAAGGACAAACAAACAAAAGAACGAACATGCGATCGGCTGTTTTCCAGCACACCCACACACCCACACACCCCAGCGAAGCAGCGAAGCATCTTCCCACCCCCCCACCCCCCAAAAGATAGACAGGAAGGGCTCCGTTTTCCAAAGTGAGTTGCAAGCAGAAGGAGGGTGAATTTCTTCTCTCCAACCCCTCAGTCTATTCGGATAAAGCACTCCAACCAATCAGGATTCAGTTCTGCTCACAGTAATTCGAAAAGGCAGATGCCAGTTTACACGATCGTTAGTTCCCACGGTAAAGTATGCGCATTTTCGCGAACTTAATCAAAAAAGTGCGGAAAACTAGCGAAAGCAGATACTGCGCAACTTATGGGTTTTTTGCACCCCCTCCTTTTGAAAAGGGCGCTGTTGCTTTGAGATGCGTGGGAACTATCAGGCTTCTTGTCGCATTCTTTGAGGATTTATTTTGCCGTGGAAACGACCCCTTAGTGACTTCAGCATTGTTGTTGATGTGCCTCAGACAGAAGGAAGAACCCTTTGTATTGTGTTATGTTCTGACAGAAATGTATCCAAAGAAAGACAAAATTTCCATTGAACAGGCTGGAGAGAAATTTCTGTAAGGTAAGAAAGTGATTACTGTAGTTTAAAGCAAGAATAGGTGACCTTGCCCTGTCCAGAGATTTTTGGACTGCAACTCTCATCATCCCTCACTATTGGCTATGCTGGCTTAGGCTGACAGGAGTTGCAGGCCAACAATATGTGGTGGACCAACACTACTCACATTTGATTTAAGCACACAGTGAAACTCAAAATCTTTGTAAGGAACACATCAACTTCCAATCCAGTTCCTAATCAATAAAACAATGTGTTACATTTCTAGCCTGCTTTTCCTCTAGTGATTTCAAGGCAGCATACATGTCTCTCCTGCTCCTCATTTTATTCTGACAATAACCCTGTGAGGTAGATTAGGCTGAGAGAGAGAGGGGGGGGAGTAGCTAGCTTAAGGTCACCCAGTGAATTTCATGGCCTAGAACCTGGATCCAGCCCTCTAACCACTATGCCACACTTTGTCCTTTCACCGTATAACTCATTTGGTTTATCTCAAGAACCACTAATCCATGGGTTTCATGCTAAACCTGGCAGAGTTAATTGAAAAAGCGAGTAAGTTACGTTGGTGTAACCTCCCTCTGGTGTCAGCTTCACTGGAAAACATAGAGAGCTCATGGGCCAAGTTCATCTATCACCGAGAGCCTCTGTGGGGTGAAATTACATCAGACTTCAGATTGGTCCTTTTACATGCCACAAGCCACGAGTCAGATGTTACAGATGCGGTCAAGGACTTGGCATCCAGTGCAATGCACTTGGCGGATACATCATTAACATCATGAAGCATTTAGCAGGCATTATTAAACATTATGTGAGATGTGTGGCGGATGTTATGAATGCTGTCAAGCACTTGGCAAAGCATTCAAACCTTGCGAAGCTCATGAGAGACATTATAAATGTCATTGAGCATCAGCCAGACATTTAAACATCACTAACTGCTTGACAAACATTATTATGTCTATAACAGGACTTTGGGCACAGAATTGTAAATGACAGGTTCAAAGGAGAAGGTAACTTACTTAGCTTGGGTGAACAGGTGGGGTCATGACTTTGGAAAGCTATGCTAGCATTTTGTCCTGTGAAGATCCAGTACACAGATGTTATACACTGTATGATTACCACAAAGTGAACTATTACAGAGTCTGGAATTAATTCCTTTTTGAAATAATTAAGTCATAATCAAGTTACATGCACAGTCAGCCCCCCATATCTGCAGATTTAACTTTTGTGGATTTGATTATTCATGGATTATTTGCTGCTGCCTCCACTGCTGCCCTATGCCATTTTAAATAGAGACTTCAAGCTTCGTGAGACTGAGAGAGGCTGCGAACGCACAGCAAAACTTGTAAGTCGCTAATAAATATGGTGTTGGGCAGCAGTGGAGGCTGCAGCAACTTCTGCTTTGCAAAGGAATTGTGCTGCCTCAAAGGTATCCATGATGGGATTTTTGAATCTGTGGATTTTTGTGTGCGTGTTAAGTAAGGTATGGGAGGCAAGAGTTATCCGTGCCCCTATCCCCAGTGAATGTGGAGGGCCAACTTTACTTGTAACATAATTACAAGTCATCCTGAGTTATAACACAACAAGGGATAACACCACTTCTTTTCTGGTAAGACTGTAACTGGTTTTAGTCACTTCCATAGTTTTAATGCATGTGTGGCTTAATGGCTGCCATGTATTTTACAGAGTTTGGAAAAGTAAAGAGTAACTTTTAAAATGCTACTGCAATTATAAGTAGCTATCTTTGGGGCCTTGGAACTGAAATGACTGCTAATTACTTTTCAAAACGTAGCTGTCCAATCTCTTGAATCCTTTCCTCCATGAACATAGGAAGAATTCTGTGGGATGAAACCAAAGGCCTATTTAGTCTAACATTCTGCTTTCTAGCAGCCTCTGAGAAGTTTGGCTTGAAACCTTTGGGATGTTTGACTTGAAGCTAGTCAAGCCCTCCTGCTCTTGTTCCTCAGTAATTTCAAAGATGCATTGTCTCCTATCCTGGAAGCAGCATATAGCCTTTACAGCTAGTAGCCATTGATGGTTTTATCCTCCATGGTACCATTTTAAAGCCATTGTAATGTGTGGCTCTCGTATATTGTGCTTGCTTATAGTTATATCATACACCATCAGACCCAAGTTGTAACAGACCTAGGATGGATGAGAAATCATCATTGTCAAATTTTTATTTCCTAAATGTCAGCACACACTCTAATACATTTTGGACATTAACAGACACACCAAATACAGCATCATAACGATGCCACATCAACTCAAAAGGGTGTGCATACCAGACAACATCGCCCTTTCACGTTTATGTACTGGCCAAAATCAGTACTTTTAAAAATCGGCTTCAGCCATCAATTGATCCCTGTGGTGCTTTTGTGCCGGCGTTGCCGGCAGTTGAAACTTCGCACCACTCTACTCATATGAATGCAGCGTCAACGGTTGGTCCGGTGAGAACACTTCTTGGTGAGATCGCAACATACAGTTAGGTGACACACTTTTTGTGACCCTCTCTGGTTTAAATGGGACTTTTATAGTGTGTTAATGTGCTTTTTAAAACTTTAAGTTTGTTATTTTGGTTTTTATTTTTGAATTTCCCGCGCTATGTATTCTCGTGAGAATACATGGGATTTCAATGGAGGAAGTGAATGGAACTCTGTTCACTTCTCTGTCATTGCTGGGGAAGCCTTTGGACGGGAGGGAAGGTAAGTTCAACATGGGGAGTTCCTTTGCCAGCACAAAAATGGCAACGTTATGCCAGCAAAAGAACAGGGTTGGTGGTGGTGTGGGTCTGATAAAGTCCTTAGACCTCCAAAATTGGTATTTCCCCAAAGTTTGCAATGAAGGGTGTTAAACAAATAAACAAACAAAATCAATGTATACAAATGTGTACCTGTGTTACAGTGCATATAAACATTCACATAGTTTGAAAAACCCATAGGGGAAAAAAGTCACTTGGACAAAAGTCTACAGTTGAAAAATGAAAAAAATATGCATATGCTTAGCAATGCATACAAAATGTTTTGCATCTATTTCAGGGACAAATATTTTGGTAGCATTGTGAACTATAATACTGTATATCATTGTTGGGAAAATTCTACAGCAGTTTTGAAATGCAGACCTTTTGGAATCATAGTGCACGTTCAAAGGCTACTGGCATCAGGACATCTACAAAATATGAACTATATGACTGCTAACAAAAGGCCAATGATGGGCAGGACTAATGTTGCCCCACAAGGAAATCTGGGGCCTTTTGATGTTCAGCCTGTTTGAACAGTCCTACTGGCCAATGAGTGATGTACCTTTTGGGCCACTCTAACACAGGGGTAGTAAAAAAGGTTGAGTTGGTGCATCTCTGGGTGATTTTTGAGAGATGAGAAACGACTTCTGATTGCCAGGGATCTATTAATTGCAACAACTAAAATGCTCCCCCATTCAAAAAGGAAAAAAAAAATTAGGCTGCTAAAAATGAATGCTAGAGGAAAGAGGGAACAGGAGATGAATACTATACAAAAGCTTATGAGTTTAGTTGTGGTACCTTTTCTGAGGTTTGTATCTGTTTCTTAAGAACAGGCCATTCTTGACTGATGTAAAGAAATGTGAGGGTGTATCTACACTGTAGAAATAATGCAGTTTGACACCACTTTAAATGCTGTAGCACCATCCTATGGACTCCTGGGATTTGTAGTTTTATAAGGTCTTTTGCCTTCTCTGCTAAAGAGTGCTGGTGCCTCACAAAACTACAAATCCCAGGATTCTGTAGGATGGAGCCATGGCAGTTAAAGTGGTGTCAAACTGCATTATTTCTACAGTGTAGATACACCCTGAGTTCTTCCTTGGGTTTTGCCAATTGTTAGCACCTCTTGTCTCCATTCTATTTTGGGACTGTTTGTACTGATTTCTTGGATCTGCAGTCAGGCTCTTCCAAAGTGTTTTTTTTTTTTTTAAACAAAAAACAAAAAACAGGGCATGGTTTGCTGAGATGTTCCTATGATCTAAAGACCAAATTTTATCCTCTCTGAAAGTGCTATTTCATTGATGCACTATAGCACTATAACTCTAAAAATTGTGGGTTTTAAAAAAATAAAGAAGACGAAGGAGGAGAAGAGGAAACTCCCCCCAGTGTCTCTTGGAATTAAAAAGAAAGCAAACTGAGATTTGTAATAAAATGTGACAGCTGGTGCTGGGAATTGCCAAGACAATAGTCCAGGACTATAGAGCCAGTGTGGCCTAGTGGTTTGAACATTGGACTATGGACTTTATCAGACATGGGGAAATGTAGTACAAAACCATGTCTCAAATCACATCAGAGGAATGGGTGACATTATCAGATGCCAGCGTCCTCAGCCATTCTGGGGATGTAGCATGAGTGTGAATAAGGCATCCCTTTTTGGCTGACGGGCTAAGTCATCAATAAAATGTGACACCTTATTCATGTCCGTGCTATGCCCCAAAACAACTGAAGGATGAGATCATCTGATAATTTTGCCCCTTTGTGTTTTCATCACGTTCTTCTGATGTGTTTTTTTTTTTTTCATGTGTCTGATAAAGTCCTATGACTCTGGAGACCAGGTTTCAAATCCCTGCTCAGCCATGAGAACCCATTGCGTGTCTTTGGGCAAGTCATGCTCTCTCAGACTCAGAGGAAGGCATAAAGGCAACCCCCTCCCTGAAGAAATCTTGCCAAGAAAACCTCGTGACAGGTTCACCTTAAGGTTGCTGTAAGTTGGAAATAAGTTGAGGGCACACAACAACAAAGTCCAGGACAAGAGAAAAGTTGTTTGGATATTTGTTAAAAAATGAAAAATGTAATTTTTTTTAAAAAAAATAAACAAACCCAAGTACTACTGTAGTCTCCAGCACCCACTGACATGTTTGGCACATGTTTGTTCGTTTTATAATGCTTTGGTTTATGTAATGCTGTTTTATTAAGGATGTTGGCTGTACTGTTTTTAGGCTGCAGATTAGTAAGGAGTTAGCTCTATTTTTTTCTATTCAGCATGGTTTGTTTGTTCTGATAATAGTATGAAAGTATGATATTAAGACTAAGAACAGATTATGCCAAATGGTTCTTTGCATTTATTTGCAATGTCCTCTGGACAAAAAAGGAATCCCTGAAACCTGTTGAGCTATTAAATTAAGGCACTCTTTCAGACTTGCTTTGATTCTGGTGCTGACTACATATTCCTTGACTGTAGTCTCAGAAGAACATCATTCTTTAATTCTTAGTGTATGTCCACTGTGTCACGGCTGGCTTGAGTTTGTTCACTATAAGATTTTAAAACAAAGAAGATCCTGCAGTCCTGAAGTCTACCCACCACCCCTGTTGCAGAAAGAGATGGGAGGGGAAGTCATGTGTTTCAGAATTTCAGACAGAATGATGATATGCAATTTTCATCTTACAAGTGAATCAAAATTTATTTGCCAACCAAAATTTGTCCTTTCCTGAATTTTTGTGGTACAGTTCTCCAGTCAAAAATGTGCAAAAGAATGTGTGTACATTAGGAAGTGTGTTAGCAAATGTACATATTATGTGAAACTACTCACAAAAATAAGTAGGAATTGCTTGCAAGATGGTTCCATTGGAGGAAATGCATGCATTAAAGGAGGGGTGGGAAAGCTTTGGCCCTCCAGATATTTTGCACTATAATTCCCACAGTCTCTTACCATTAGGCATGGGTAATGAGGGGGTTGATTGAAATTGTGGGCCAAAACATCTGAAGAAACAAAGGTTCCCCAACCCCTGCAGAAATGTGGGTATTAAGATGTACATTAGAAAATGTGCTCAAAGATGCATACATATTTTCATTTGGACAGCAGCCATCCCATTGGTCTGAGGACTCAACCTCAAGTTTTTTGGGTTTTGTTCCAGGACCCCCTGTAGATACCAAAATCTGAGGATGCTCACATCCCATTATATACAATGGCATAGTAAAATGGCGTCCCTTATATAAAATGGTGAATAGCATGGTTTGCTTTCTGGGATTTTTTTTCCTGAATCTTTTTCAGCCATGGTAGATTAAATCCATGGAGACAGAACCTGTGGATATGGAGGGGTGACTGTAATTTCATAACATTGAAAACTTGAGTTTGAGTTTTTTAACTTTCTTACCTCCTCTCCGTTCCTCTTTCATTTTTTGTCACACCTTTTCAGATCATAAGCCTGAGGATCAGACACTGTATCTGGAGGGCCAAAGGTTTTTGTTTTAAAATGATATGTAAGCCACTCTGTGAGCCTTTCCAATTATAGTTGTTATGTGCCTTCAAGCTGATTCCAACTTATGGCAACCCTTTGCTAGGGTTTTCTTGGCAAGATTTGTTCAGAAGAAGTTTACCGTTGCCTTCCTCTTAGGCTGAGATGTGTGACTTGTGACTGAGATGTATGTGACATGCCCAAAGTCATCCAGTGGGTTTCCATGGCTGAGTGGGGATTCAAACCTGGCATCTCAGAGTCCCAGGCCTCATCTACACAGGCCAGCTCCCTGCTGGCATCTTATGGCTACAGATCTGGCCCATTTCTCCCTTGTTACTAGCAAGAAATGGGATGAAATCCAGACCACCACGTTGGCCCATCTCTGCATCTGCCACTGCTGCCATCTGCATCCCATTCTTTAAAACCAGGAAGGCAGCCCACAGCACATGAGCAAGGCCCCCTGCATGTGACCAGCCTAGTCACATGCTGCAGGTCTGCTTCCTAGATCTGAGAGTACGATGCAGACAGTAGCTGCAGGGACGGGCCAGCGTGGTGGTAGGGTCTCCTACAGTCCTGCAGGGCCTGATCTGTTTCTTCCAAAGAGAAACAGTCCCCCCCCCGGATATTTTAATGTAATGGTTTATTGGGCTTTACCCCATCTTAGTCCCATTTTAGCCCCAGGAGTCGTGAGGGCTGCCTGGGGGCAAAATGGGGCAAAAGCCCTGTGTCGTTAGGACTGCAGGGCTCAAAGATGAGGCCAAGATGGTGTCATGCCCTGACTCTCAGAGGACAGTGATGAGGCAGAGAGAATGCCAGGGCTAGAGAATACCAGGGGAACAGAGCCACCATACTCTGAGGAACAGTGTCCAACAGCTACAAACCTCTGAGGGACAGAGTGTCCAGCAGGCTCACTCATCTGAGCAACAGAATATCCAACATCCACAAACTCCTGAGGAACAGAATATAGACTTACCCAGCTTCACTCAGCATCAATGATAAAAGGAGTCTCTCTGGCAGTCACCGAGGTTATATAGGAAGCATGAAGTAATCAGGAATCACCTGTGAGACTCAGCTGGACCATAAATAAGCAGCACCTCCTCCAGAAGAGCATGGCTGACAACCAACCTTTTTGGGTGAAAGTCATGCTGGACTGTGCTTTGTGACCATCTTCCTTCTACCTTGAACATTGCCTTCAACTTGTGACATTGCCTTGGATTACCCCTCTGAATTGTTTGCCTGGCTTGCTGTTTAACTGTGTATGACCCTGGACCAGACTGCATTTATTCTACATTGCTGGTAAGCTGAATGAGACTCAGCTTCTCCTTTGAACTGTGAGCTAATTTATTGGGACTCTGCAGCCTGCCTCAAGAAGTATAGGATGGACAGGGTAAATAGCCCATCTAAAGGCCCTAGCCTGAAACTCAAACCACTATATCACATTGGTCTCTGTCCATGTAAAGATGGGATTATAAATGGTATGAAGTAAGTAAGTAAGTAAATGCCATATGGAATCAAGATGAAATGAACTGAAGGTTGGTAAAATCAGAAATGGAGAAAACCTGTAATTGACAGATTCACCCATGTATAACTGTAGAGAATCTGGGATAGTCTCTGTTCTCAAGGACCATATTCTCGGAGGCTGCAAAGGTCCCAAGGCATCATGGGGACAGTCTCAACACAGGCCAACAGAAGCTGTTATTCTACTGGCAGAACTTCTTCTTCCTCTTTCCTATTCAACCTGGTGTTCAGAGACAAGGCTCAAGCTACAGTGATTTTCTGGCAAAGGTTTATCACAAGAAGGCCATAGTGGTCTGTTTTTCAGAAAAACAATATAGCTTGTACACCCTCTCACAGCTCCCACACTTCAAAATGACATGCCCCTCCAATAAAATGAAGGCCATTTTCAAGTATGGCTTACAATATTTAGGCAATGCTTAGCTCTTATTTTTGTTTTGGCTTCCAGAAAGCACTATAAAATAAACACTTGTTAACCAGGGTTTGTTGAAATTGTTGTCACACAGATGGATCCAGTAATTACTATTCAGCTCATTTTTTCCTGCTGCAGTTTCAAGTAATGGCTGGGCTCTCCATTTTGTTGGCTTTAAGGTGTTTGTGCATACTACAAAGTGGCTGATATGTTCTAATTTCTTAGACGTGACTAGGCCTCAGCAGTGTGTGAAATTGTCCTGTGACATTTGAAAAAAACACACACCATAAAGTGTTCTGGGGATTTCGCAGGGGATGGCAGAGGTGGGTGTGCAAGTTAATACAAAACAACACTGCTTTTGCACTGTGGGTCCTTAGATCTAGGCGTGGACAACTACAGTGGGTGTGGAGGCCAGATTTGGGCTTGTGGAACTGCCTAAGGGCTCTGTTACCGTACCCTACCACCCCCACCCCCCATTTCATAACTGCACATTTTTGAGGCCACATTGGCTGTACACTGTTTGGGGTTAAGTTGATTGGATGACACTTGGGGTCACGATGACCTGAAACGTGCCTGGAATGTTAATGGTGGGAAAACCAGCTAGGATTATGCAGAAAACCCAGCTATTAATGGGTCTATGCTAATCCTTTCAACATGCAATTAATGACCTTTCCCCAACCCATACCACACAGAAATCTCTGCTATACCCCCTACCTGACCAAACATTAAGAGGCTGTTGTAGAACCATCAATGCTTTGTCACTCTGGAGCTAAGGCAATCAGCTCAGTTTCAGACCCTTTGTTCTCCCCATGAGAAAGCCATCCAGGCTTTGTCATAACCAGAGTACCCCTTCAGGGTATGAAATAGGGTATAAATATTCTAGCCCAGACCCCAATCACGTGTGCCACAGACTGGACCCACCATTCTGCCTTTCTCTTCAATAGCCTTGTATGGTTCTTAAGAGTATATGTTCTTGTACAATAGTTTATCTTTTGTGTTAATTCAAATAAAATACCTTGCTAAACTTTTAACTGGTGTGCTCTTTCTGCATTACTTTCTACAGTTAATGTTGGTACAGTAGGACCCCTGTATCCACTGATTCATTATCCACTGATTCAATTATCCATGGGACACAAAACAACACACCTACCATAGAGTCTTCCTCTCTAGCCATTTTCTAGGTCCTCCAAGGCAACTCTATGGTATTTTAAACCAGAAGCCCCATTATTTTCAATGGCATTCATATCATCAACGGTTTTTGGTATCCCCCCCCCCCAAACCAATCCCCGGCGGATACGGGGATCCTACTGTATACATAGGTGGAAAGATCCTTGAAGTTACCTTTCTCTTGCAGGCCTCCCTTTGGGCTACAATTTTCCCAGACTTCAAGGAGACACTCTTAGTGTAAAAGCACATCTTAAAAAAGAATTGTTTTATTGTTTATTATTTACATTTTTCATTTAATTATGTTGCTTGCTATCACATAAAACATTAACGCTTTAAAATCTTTATTTCATCAGCTTTAGTAATAATTCAATTAAGTAATTTTTCTTGATTATTTTTACTTCAGCACACTTACTTCAATACACTTATTAGAATCTAATAATCTCATGTGAGCACTCTATGCCCCAGTGTTTCCGTTAATGAAAAATCTTTCCTTAAGTTGGAGTTGGGGAGCTTTGGCCCTTATCTTATTGGAGTTGTGAGCCCACACATCTGGTAGGCCTTTCCCACCCTTGACTCAAAAAACATAGTAGTAGAAGAACCTACTACGGACCCCTCCATATATTTTTGGCTACAGCTCCTATTGGCCTTAGAGAACATGGCCAATGGACAAGAACTCTGGGAGTTTTAGTCAGGTGACATCTAGAAGGTACCTGCTTGGGGAAGGCTGACCTGGAATATGATTTGATATTGACTGATTTTCCAACTCACCCAATCTGAGACAGACCTACTCAGAGGTAAACCTGCTTGTGGTCAATGGGACATTCATCCAGATTAAATGAGCAGAGGACTGTAGCTATGGTATACTTTAACCACTTCTTTTGGTAGCCAAAATTAGTGAATTTTAAAAGTGGTAACCTCCCCCCGCCACTTTTTAGGGGTTTAGGGCAGTGTGCTACTGATTGCCATTCGAGCCCTAAATGTCTTGTGAATGGGCTTTTCACAGACAATGGTTGACTCCATGGTCGATATAAAATGGCACATTAATAGGGACAGGACTGTGTTCCAAGTGAAAATACAGGACTGTGTTGTAAGAGTGCTCTTTCTTTGTGCTGGCCCTGGAGCCTGTCCATGAGCCCCCATTCCAGTATTGAACACTGAGCTCCATTCCACTTTATGGTCACTCCAGCATTTTTCATGGGTTCACAGATGCACTGTCCACATGTTCTACTGTCATTTCTGAGCAAATGTGCTGGTGTAGCTTTCGTGCCAGCCACAAAGCTGGTGTGTTATAGGCCAGTGCAACAGCAAGCTTCAGCCCTGATGGAAATACAGTATGGGATTGCCCCTTTAGCTGGGCCCAACCCATCCTAACCAGTGTGAAAAACACTCTTGCTGATCATTCTTGCTTCATTTTTGGCTGGAGTGTTCCCCATTCTCGAAACCAGCCTGTGCACCCTCTATGAATGTTTCAAATATGTCAGGCAGGTGTTCCAAAAAGTACCTTATGCTGCAGGGAAATATACTGTGATGTAATCTGTCTAATTTGGCTCTTTGAATTCCTTTCAAGAACACTTGCTGTTTTGCAATGGAAATAGCTCCCCAACCACTTCAGAGAGGTCTTTGTAATGTGAGCTGGTAAAACTCTGCAGGTGTAGCAGTCTCTTCTCCCCCCAACCTGCCCTTAAAAAAAAAAAAAAAAGAGTTTGGGTTTGCTTACTTTACTGCTTTACTGAAAAAGTGACCTAAAAGTGGGCTTGAGTCATTTTTTTAAAGGTCTTGTTAAGAAATTTCACATACAGCTTTTAACTAAAGTACTACCGTATCCAGGAAACCATGTATTAACAAGAATACATTCCCTCAGGCTTAAATTCCCCCAGCTTGGGCAGTTTTTGTTTTTGAGGGATTTGGACATACCTGATGTGTTTTGGCATAAGTGGTGACTAGAAAACAGGAAAAAGTGTTTTCCTTGCTAATTCTTGTCCAGTGAACGAAGGTTTCAGTTTGTTTTTACTTCAGCCAATCTACTACTACTGCTGCTGCTGCTACTACTACTACTATTATTAACCAAAATCTTTTGTCAACTAGGAAAAGATATGTGGAAGCTTTCTGTATTATGTAAATACAAATGTCAATGAAGGATTTATGCCTGGACAAAAACTGTGCTGTGAAGTAAATGTGACACTTTTCATGGTTATTACCTCAGGACAAATTGAGTAGATTAAATGCCATGAGATGAAAATCCAAGGGAAGGAAACCACAGTGTAAGAGAAACAAAACAGAGGACACCAAAAGAGAGGTCCAAAGAAGCCACTGGTCTGCATCCAATGTCCATATGCTAATCATAGGTGTAACTGAAAAATCGAGAGGTAATTACGAGAACTGAAAGAAAAATGCAATACCTCTCAACATAGTTAGGAAGAATGACTAGGTCTCCTGTGTTATTCAGTTTGCTATCCTGGCGCTAGCAAGTGAGGAACAACTTCAATGCTCCTGTTTACTCTCCTGTCTTAGGCTTCTTTAGCTGTAAACCAGACTTTAGCCTTTAAACTGAGGAGGGCTCCTTCAAAAAGAGGATGGTACTCTATGAAGTAGGACACATGGTTACCCTATGTGTTTCTTCTTCCTCCTCTTTTTTCTTTCTTTTTTATTTTGAGTCACCCTAAGTGGTTTGTTTTTTGAAGTCACATTTTATCTATATGAAATGTCTAAATAGCTGTAACTGCTAGCCTTGTTGTAGGCCAAAAAGTAGTGTTTCCCAGCTCTGTTTAAGAGAAGCAGAGCAGAGAAGGGTCAAAAGATGAAACTGAGGCAAATGTGTCTTCTACTAACATTACAATTCCATTTTTTGAATTTATTTTACAGGTTGAGCCCTGTATCCACGGATGCAGTAGCCACGGTTTCACTTATCCACATCTGGAAAAAAAAGGTTCCCTCTAGGCATTTCTAGGTCCTCCAATGTGATTCTGTGGTCAACTGCCAGTGTTTGTTTCATTGAAAATAATAAGGTTCCCTATTATCCATGGTTTCAGGTATCCATGGGGGTCTTGGAACGTATCCCCTGTGGATATAGGGGTCCACCTGTATTGGATTTTCAAAGTCTGCTTACAAACAAAACACCTAGAAAGAATAAGAGTGGTAGATGGAAAAAAATGGAAGAGGAAGGGAAATACACAGGATACAAACAAGGGGTAGGCATATATGGTATATTAATATAAGGTTAATGGACTATATTTCCAAAAAGACATTTTCTTGAAGCTGACACCTATAACATCTACATGCATGCATAGCTAAGCAGTAAGATCTATTAACAGTTGAACAATGGATGGTGAATGTTTACCTTTCCAGCCCTGAAGTGCAAGACATTTTGCAACAGTATAGTAAAAACATGCAGGATCCAACAATGTCGACCCTCAGTTAATTCCACATTGTGGCAATGTAATTTAAAGAACATGTACATCTACAAATACTAAATAGGTTTTAATACAAAACCAATATGTTGTAACACATCCAACCAAGAAGGAGTAACATGCCCATATCATATGTCACAAGAAAGTATTATCTGCATGACATAACCAAAATTTAGTTGAAGCAGCCAGATTCTTTCTAAAAAGACATACAGTATCCAATACAACTGAAACATCGATGTTTGCTGAGCCAAATGCTGTATTAGGTATAAAGAGTCACAAGCCAGAACACCAATGGCCAGGGAAACAAACTGTGGATTCTTTTCATGCTGTACAGTTATAGTGCTATGATTCCGCTTTAATGGTCTACACTCTACAGGGAGAGAAGGAACCGGCAGTGCACCCCAATAATAGTGCTGCCTGCCTTCCTTGTCACACAATGCCAGCGTGTTTCAGCTGTTCTTCGATTATGGTCCCATGGCAAATGGTGATAAATGTGAGTCTTTTTGCTAACTGGAAAAACCTGTTAGCAAAAAGACCCATCTTTACCACTGTCTCCCACGGGACTGGAATGGGAGAACAACTGAAACCCACTGACATTGTACAATAAAGCAAGGTGGGATGCACTAGTTTTTGGCTTCACTTCCAGTTCCTTTCCTTTGTGCAGTCAGCCCCATAGCTGCGTCCTATAGAATCTTGGGATTTGTAGTTTGGTCAGAGGGACCAGAGGAATGCCTTGGCTGAGGATTGCAATGCCCTGAACTGCCGGGATGGTGTAATGGTTCGAGTGTTGGACTATGACTCTGAAGACCAGGGTTCAAATTCCTTCTTGGCCATGGAAACCCACTGGGTAACCTTGGGCAAGTCACATTCTCTCAGCTTCAGAGGAAGGCAAAAGCAACCCCCCTCTGAACAAATCTTGGTAAACCCCATGATACATTCACTTTAAGGTCACCATAAATTGGAAACAACTTGAAGGCACACAAAACCAACAACCTGCCAATCTCAGTTTTCCACCAGATGAAACCATGGCAGTTAAAGTGGAGTCATAGCAGTATATCTGTGTAGTGTGAAAGGGTCCTTTATTTCAGAATGCAAGACATTGTGATGGAGAAGGTAGGAATGGATGCCGTATTTCCTCAAGAAATTTAGTTAGAAAAACAAAGATGAATAAATCAAGAAGTTATACAGAAAATATGAACCTCAAATTAATTAAATAACAAGAACAACATAGGCCAGAATCTACTAAGTCATTATGAATGTGTAATCTAAAGTTACACATTCATGACTGTTGCATAATCATGATCACTACATATTCCCTAGTCCAGGGGATCTGTGAATGTGTGTGTGTGTGTGTGTACCTTCATATTGCCTGTCAACTTATGATGACACCATGAATTTTATAGAGTTTTTTTAGGCAAGGAATATTCAGAGGTGCTTTTGCCAGTTCCTTCCTCTGAAATATAGCCTACAGCACCTGGTACTCCTTGGCGGTCTCCCATCCAAGTACTAGTCATGGCTGACCTTGCTTAGTTTCCAAGATCAGAGGGAATCTGGTGCCTTTAGGGTCTTTAGGCCTCAAGGGATACATAGGGACCATAAATGTCCCCCAAGCCCCACCTACCAGGCAGCACCCACTGAGATCAATGGGCCTGTGTTCACTTGTCAATCAGGAAGCAGCTGACTGACATTCATACCCCCCTTCATTGTGAGCAATCTCCAGTGCGAAGGGGGGCTTGTGACAGGGACTCTGTTTCTGACTGTCACACCAGAGATCACCCATGGGAGTGACTGGGACTGCCAGTCAGCTGCTTCCTGATTATCAGGGGAACAGACCCCTGTCAATCACAGCAGCTGATGCCCAGTAATTAGAGATTGGGAGAGGGGTTGGGCTGGGAGTCAAGATGGTGGTTATGACTTGTTTAAAAATAATTATAAGAAAATATGGATAAAAATTAAGGAAGATCTAGGAAAATGGATGAAGTTAAACCTATCATTATTAGGAAGAATTGCTACATTAAAAATGAATATATTACTGAGATTAATCTGATTATTTCAAATAATTCCCATTTTGAATAATGATATTCCTTTTTTGCCATTGGCAAAAGTTGTTATCTAAATGTATATGGGCTGGGGAAAAGCCAATAATAAAGTGGAAGGTAATGCAGGCTATCTAGGAAAGAGGAGGACTTGGCCTACCCAATATGAAATTATATTATCATGCTGCATGTTTCTCTTGGCTTATTGATTGGATAAATTTAAATAACAGAAAAATACTAATATTTGAAGGTGCAGATTTAAATTATGGATTCCATGCTTATATGTGGCAAGAGAAGTTTTAAAAATATAAAGATTTAAAAAACCACTTTATAAGAAGAGCTTTATATAGGATTTGGCTAAAATATAAATTAATACTCTGTCCAAAAGTACCAGGTTGGATATCAGTTCACAAGGCATTCCATAGAAATTATGATATAAAAGGTAATGATTGGATTACATATGAAGACCTCTTAAATACAAATAAACAAGGTGTGCAATTTAAATCAATGGAAAAACTAATACTATTGGGATATAAATGTAATTGGTTTTTATATAAACAATTGAAGGAACAATTCAAAATGGACTGAAAAATTTATGGAATAGAAACGGAAATAATAGAATTTGAGAAACTAAGAATTTTGGATAAGGAACATTTATTATCTAAGTTCTATAAGCTATTCCTGAGAACTGAGATGGAAGAGGAAATTATAAAGACAAATATGTTACTGTGGGCACAAAATATTAGATACCCAATTGATTTGGAAAAATGGGAAAGATAATGGACGAGAGCTGTGGGAAATGTAACATTCTTCTTGCACCCCTGCTTAGTAAGTTTAGGAAATTCCTTGGATGCTTAAGTTCCTACCCCCCTTCTCATCTCAAGCTATCTTAGCCATTTGGAGCTATGGGGTGACCATTGAGTCATTTATCACATGGCCTCCTAATTTACATGTTTTATGATTCTTTGTCTCTTCTTGGGGTTTTGTAGCCTCAACATGAGGTACCTTCTTTTTCCCCCTTTTCTTCCCTTCTGACTATGCATCTGACCTCGATACACAACGAAGAGAGATGAGCTCTCGCTTACCTACAAATACCTCTTTTTCTGAGGAAATATGGATGTTACTGCTGTAATACTTAGAAACATCTGATTTGATTATCCTAACCTGAACCTCCCAAGATTGGGTGAGTTTACTACCCTGAACTGTAATCCTTTTATAGTTAGTGAAGGACCTAGATTTGTTTTGAATATGTAGATTAAGATTGCTATACTTTCAGTAAACTTTTGATATGTATTTTTAAGCAAACATCTTTATTGTCCTTAATTTTGTCTGCTTGACTTTAATGCTGGGTCAGAACATATACAAATGCAAATTGAGCTTGGTCAGTCTTCCATAGGCTAACTCTGCTTACTTTAAAAGAAACTTTTCTTGAGAAGATATTCCTAAAGGGCTTGCTCCCTGGAATCTTTAATAAATTTTTAATGTTTATACTCATACACCCCCAACAAGAATTTTAAAACATTCTCAATCATCTAATATGAAAGCAAATTATTATAAATTATTCTATAGATGGTATTTAACACCAGGTAAACTGTTTAAGATCTACAAGAATCAGAGTAATACCTGTTGGAAATGTCAAGGGGCAAAAGGTACATTCTTTCATATGTGGCAGAGCTGTCTAGTGGCAGAATCATTTTGGAAAGAGATCCATAAGCATTCCATACATTCTAGTAGATTTGAAAGGTTCACAGGGTTTAGCTACATGCTATTATTGAGGGGAAAATATTTCAGTGGTGGTGGGTGGCTGAGGGAGTGAGAGGAGGGAGGGGCCCTTGTGAGGCTGGGGGTTTAGATACAGATTGAGTGGCAGGAGTGGAGTATGAGGTGGAGAGGGAATTTGCATGTGGGTGGTGATTGGCTGAGGGAGTGAGAGGAGGAAGGGGATTGGTTGGGTATGTTTCCTAAGTGGCCAATCAGCACACTGGGAAAAGATACATACCCAAGCCTTTTATATAGATATAGATATAGATATAGATATAGATATAGATATAGATATAGAGATAGAGATAGAGATAGAGATAGAGATAGAGATAGAGATAGAGACAGAGACAGAGACAGAGACAGAGACAGAGACAGATATTGTAATTTTTTCCTATTTTTATGTTATTTTTTAACTTTAATAAAAATAATAATTTGTCGACCTCACCAAAGCCTTTGACACTGTAAGTAGAAAAGGTCTGTGGCAGATCCTGGAAAGACTAGGATGTCCCCCCAAATTCCTTAAAATGATTATCTTGCTACACGAGGGACAGCGTGGTCAAGTCAGATATGGCGATGCTCTTTCAGAGCCCTTTCTAATAACTAATGGAGTGAAGCAAGGTTGTGTTCTTGCACCAACTTTATTTACAATCTTCTTTAGCACGATGCTCCAAAGGGCTATGGCAGAGCTTGAAGAAGACAACGGCATCTATATACGCTACTGTACTGATGGTAGCTTGTTTAACTTAAGCCGGCTGAGGGCTCACACTAAGACTCTAAACTATCTAGTCCGTGAGCTGCTCTTCGCCGATGATGCTGCCCTTGTTGCCCACACAGAAGCAGCTCTGCAGCGCCTAACATCCTGCTTTGCAACAGCTGCAGAGCTGTTTGGGCTAGAAGTCAACCTGAAGAAAACAGAAGTTCTTTACCAGCCTGCACCACAGGATGAACACCACCATCCCCACATTGCCGTCGGCAAATCAGTGCTCAAGTCCGTTCAGCAGTTCACCTACCTGGGAAGCATCATCTCCTCAGATGCCAAGATTGACAAAGAGATCGATCACAGATTAGCAAAGGCATATAGTGCATTTGGAAGACTTCACAAAAGAGTCTGGAGCAATAAACACCTGAGGCAAAGCACAAAAATCAGTGTGTATAGAGCCATCGTACTGTCTATCCTCCTATATGGATCTGAAACATGGGTCACCTATCGCCACCACCTACGACTCCTCGAGCGCTTTCATCAGCGCTGTCTACGCACAATCCTAAATATACACTGGACTGACTATGTGACGAATGTTGCTGTCCTTGAGCAAGCAGGGATCACCAGCATTGAGGCCATGATATTGAGAACACAGCTGCGCTGGGCAGGGCACGTTTCTAGAATGGAGGACCATCGCCTCCCAAAAATACTACTCTACGGTGAACTCACCACGGGTCAGCGTAAGAGGGGCGCTCCAAAAAAGCGATACAAAGACTCCCTGAAACAACATCTCAGGCTTGGCCAAATTGATCACCAACAGTGGTCCGCCCTGGCCTCACATCGGGAGGCATGGAGACTCACTATCCACAATGCTGCAGCCTTATTTGAGAACTCACGACGAACAAGTCTTGAAGAGAAACGACAACGCAGAAAGAATCACAACCCAAAAACATCACCCAAGGAGACCTTCTGCTGTGCTTTTTGCAACCGGACTTGTTTATCTCGGATTGGCCTTTTTAGTCATCAGCGCGCTTGCAGAAAGCGCGGGATGAGTCCTTCCTGAATCTTCGTTTGCGAAGAAAAGCCAGAGAGAATTAAAATACTTTTCGCTCTAGAAAAATGGAAAGAATCTATGGATATGTGTAATAAAATGTAATCTCTGGGAATAAGAAGCTGCTCCAGAGCAATTGTAATGTCACAATTTATTGTGAGAACACATGAGGAACCTGGCAGTCATCCTATCAGCCCTACTACCTTATGCTCAAAAGGACAGAGGAAGGTAAGTGTGTTAACCCAAGGTGAGTACCTGGCCAGATTTGCATACCCAAGGTAGTTTGTTTTTCTGGAAATGGGCAGGTAAGCAACTTCTTATCACCTGTGGTGAGGGAAAGGAGAAACCAGAGTAGTGACATCCCTAGCATCTAAAGCTCCTGCTATGCAGCAACCTTTTGAGAGCATTCAAAACTTTATCAAGGGCTAGTTTCCTCATGTGAAGTAAAATATTTCAGCTTGGGAAAGTTAACTCATTTCAACTTCAGCTCCCAAAATACTCCAGCCACTGTCTGGGAGCTATAGTCCAAAAAAGTAACTTTTCTGGGCTCTACTCTGAGGAAGAAATGGTTATCATAACACAGATAGGGGATGTAACAGTGATGGAAGCTATAAATCAGAACCACTTCCGAGTCCTCCAAAACCCAAATGGGACCTGGAGAGGATCAAACAATTTTATTTTATATATTTTTATAACAATTAAAAGGTTTTTCCACAGCCATGTGCTCAGAAAAGGCTGAGTGGAATTATACAAAACTGTCTACAAGTATTTCCTTCTGGCACATAATTTTTCCAAACTTCTCTTTGATATATATATTTTTAATGTTCATGCCCTTTTCATTGTTACAATAGAAGCTTTTGAATGGTCAGGACGTTTGTTGCATTAACAGGGTGTGGTCCTTCTTCACAGAGAATTGGACCTGAAAAAGGCTATTTAGTATGTGCTATTTATTATACTCCTATTTTTAAACATTTGCCTTTTTAGCTAGCCGTCATAAGGAACACCATATGACTTAGATGACCTATTACACAACATCAATAAATTTTTAGACAACCGCATATATGCCAACAATGAAAAATCCAAACACACAGTCTTCTTCCTCATAATGTCAAAAGGCCTCATCTCTGTCATGCCTCTCACCTACACTCTTACTCATCTTGAATTTAAACCAATAAAACTAGGTCAGTACAGTATTTTAATTTCATCGGAGTCGAACCTTAATATTTTTAGACGCAGGAAGGCAAGGGGCGGCAATGGGATGACACACATTTTGAACCTGGTAATAGAAAATTCCTTGGGGATGTTCATGATTTGGAGTGCCATGAAGTTGCAGGCAGGCAAAGAGTTAACAGTGCCATCTTCTTCCAAAGTCCATGTTTCTGGTTTCTCTTCAGATCGTATAAATCTTTCACCTTTTACAAAGTCCATGTTGTGGTAATACTTTTATTTGGCCAACCAAAAGGACACAAAATTAATTGTGCAGCCTTTCAAAACCTTTCTTCACTAGACAAAGATGGTTAAAAAAAATTATGCAGGACGCAGCAGAAAGAAACAGTGACAAAAGGCTTGTTTACACTGCCAGAATATGCCACCTTCCAGGTGGAGTGTTCTGGCCCCAGAGCTAGTCTGAACCCCCCCATTACCATGATGAAATGGGCAGAAGTCCACATGTACACGCCAGCTGGTATCAGTGGTCACCTCCACTGCTGTTGTGGGTTGTACCCTCTGAAGCCAGGACAGAGTCCCTCAGCCTGTAATCAATACTCATCACATGCAGGGAGCCTTGATCACATGCTGGGGGCCTCCTTCCTGGTTTCAGAGCAACACCACCAGGAGCAGTGGAGGCATTCGATGATACAGCCAGTGTGCAGGTATGGACTCCTGCATTCTGGCACCTGACCCATTCCGGTTTTCCCACATGACACGGGTTTTCTTGGGGGTGACTCTGAAACATTTTAAAAGGGTTTACTCTGGCTTCCCCCCTAGTTTTGTCCTGGACATCATCAGAACTGTCTGGAGGTGAATTCGGGAAAGAAGCCTGCCTTGTTTGGAGTGCAGGGCTCCAAGATGGTGGAGGGGGGGGATCTGGGGTAAATTGCCTGTCTAGACAAGTCTAAAGTTACAATTATTTAGTTTAGTCTGCATATTGTATAGAGATGGTATGGGTAAAGGCTGCTGTGGAGGGGGACCAATTGCTCTTGCAGAAGTCTGAGTGGATCACTTCTAGAAGGTTTCTCAAATTCAGCCCAAGGGGCACATGAGATCAGGCCAGAGGGCTGGCCTCTGTGTTAGAACACACTCTCTCTGGCTTCTCTTCGCAAACGAAGATTCAGGAAGGACACATCCCGCGCTTTCTGCAAGTGCTCTGATGACTAAAAAGGCCAATCCGAGATAGACAAGTCCGGTTGCAGAAAGCACAGCAGAAGGTTTTCTTGGATGATGTTTCCGGGTTGTGATTTTTTCTGCGTTGTCATTTCTCTTCAAGACTTGTTTGGCGTGAGTTCTCAAATAAAGCTGCAGCATTGTGGATAGTGCGTCTCCATGCCTCCTGATGTGAAGCCAGGGCGGACCATTGTTGGTGATCAATTTGGCTGAGCCTGAGATGTTTCAGGGAGTCCTTGTATCGCTTTTTTGGAGCACCCCTCTTACGCTGACCCGTGGCGAGTTCACCATAGAGTACTATGTTGGGGAGGCAATGGTCCTCCATCCTAGAAACATGCCCAGCCCAGCACAGCTGTGTTCTCAATAGCATGGCCTCAATGCTGGTGATCCCTGCTTGCTCAAGGACAGCAATATTCGTCACATAGTCAGTCCAGTGTATATTTAGGATTGTGCGTAAACAGCGCTGATGGAAGCGTTTGAGGAGTCGTAGGTGGTCGCGATAGGTGACCCATGTTTCAGACCCATAAAGGAGAATAGACAGTACAATGGCTCTATATACACTGATTTTTGTGTTTCGCCTCAGGTGTTTATTACTCCAGACTCTTTTGTAAAGTCTTCCAAATGCGCTATGTGCCTTTGCTAATCTGTGATCTATCTCTTTGTCAACACTACTCCATCAATTTTAAGACTTCATTGATCCCAGCACACATTCCTTGGATTCTCAAAGCCCCCAAAATACAAAAGATGATGTTCATAGTATATGAAACATTTCAGATAGCATAAAGAACCATGATATCTGCTCCATTTTTCCAGCAGAAGACCCCAGCAATGGCTATGTACCAAGTGGGTAGAGGTAGAGGAAGAGAGAGAGACACACGGAGAGATGCCTACCAGAATGTATAAGCCCATTCCTTAAATGCTTATGGTGCTTTTTGTATATTTAGTGCTTGCAGCAACCTGGCAAGCCAGGTATTTATTATTAACTCTAATTGGGGCTGGCACAAGATGTTTTGCTGTCTGAGATAAAGCAGTGAAGGGTGCCTCCATTTCCCATACCAGTGAAGTTGCATAGTACTCAAAGTCAGTCAAATTATTTAGGTATATGAGGAAGAAAATCCATTAAACACCTCTCCCCATTCCTAAAATCCAACGACAACAAAGTAAATCAGTAACAATTTGCTGCCCTTTCATGACACTGGAAAAACAACCACCTAACGTGGTCTAAATACTCTAAAGGCACCAGATACCGTCTGATCTTGGAAGCTAAACAGGGTCAGCCTGGTTAGTATTTGAATGGGAGACCTCCAATGAATACCAGATGCTGTAGGTTATATTTCAGAGGAAGGAACTGGCAAAGGAACTTTCTTCCGTCCTGGACTGTTCAGCCGAACCCCGCACACACTGCTGAGCCAGATTTCTCATGGCTGCCTTGGGGGCCTGCATTGCAATCCTGGTGGGTTTACACAGGACCAAAGTCTGACTGGGCTTCCGTTCCTGAGGAACTGGCAGAACTTGGTCTCTCCCCCCCACCCGCCATGAAGCATGTTGGAGGAGTGGGATAAGATAATGGTGTACGATACACCAGGTATAGTTAGTTATAGGTAATTGGCTGAGGCAAGGAGATAGTGTGCTGCCTGCAGCTGTACCTTTGCAAAAGTATGGCTATATTGCCCACTATAAGGCAGATCCTTTTCTTTGGCTACTACCCCCCCCCATTTCTTGCATGTAGGTTGAAAAATGGTGGTCCATATTGATACAGAAAATGTATTGTTTATACAGTAGGCTCTTGGTATCCTCTGGGGTTCAGTTCCAGGGGCACCCATGGATACCAAAATCAGTGGATGCTCAAGTCCCATTATATACAATGGCACAGTAAAATGGTGTCCCTTATATAAAGTGGCAAAATCAAGGTTTGCTTTTTGGATTTTTAAAGATATTTTCAAGCTGTGGATGGTTGAATCTATGGATACAGAATCCATGGATACAGAGGGCCCACTGTATTGATATTGATAAAATCAATATGAGATTATGTACAACTGTATCACATATTAGGAAATGTTTCTCACAAATAAATTGGCAAGCAATATCAATAAGTGAAATATCTGAAATTAGGAGCTCTGTGTTTATTCAGTGATATTTCATATGCAATGATGCATAAAGCTGACAGCATCTTCAGTGGCCATAATGAACGTTTCAGAATTACATTTTCTCCCAGTATTAAGAAAGTAAAGGAATTACAAAGTGCTGAACCCTATTTGCTTAATAGATTTAGCACCTTGGATAGCATATTTAAGGCTACCCAAAACTTGGAGTGAATCCACCACTCCACTGACATGGGAGCCACCAGTTGCTGCTGGTATGGAGGATTTTTATATTGCTGAGCCATCTATTCACTAAAGTCTGAGATCTTTGGTGACAGATCACCAAGGAAGAGAGAGAAAAGGGGGGAAAAGATGATGGGATCTGATACTTGAGAGAGGCAAAAAGCCACCATAGCCATCCCAAGACATTTTGTTGCCTGCAGCAAAGGACAAGAATGCATCCTCCTGCATTCAATGGACTGTCAGTGGAATTTTACATCAACATTAGCAAATGGGTTCTCCAGCACACTTGAAGGCAACAAACTGATTTGGGTGGTGTTAGACATGTTATGTACCTCCCCTCCCTGCCCCCCCCAACTCTGTCCTCTAAAAGTGGCAATTGCCCAGGGAGCTCAGGAGAAATGGCTGGATAGCTATCAATGATATTCCCTAGTGTTTGCTATCAGAGATGGCTCCCTCTCTGTGCCTAATGGTACAGAAAGTACTAAAGGCCACAAGGAGTGTAGTGAAATGAGGCTTAGAACCCACCGGAGTCATACAGCCTGGACAGAACCATAAAGCTATCCAGTTCAAGCCCTTGGTTAATGATGAGGTCATCTTCCAAAATTGAAGGAGAGATGCAGGGTGGAAAGAGATGGTTGAAGTTAAATGAAGGTGCATTTTTTAATTAGATGTAGGAGACGATGGGCTCTGATGTATGATCATGTTAAACAGTGGAATTCTGTATGAAAAAGTCCTTTACTGAAGCAGGCAAGCTTGAGAGGGGAAGGGCTGATATTCAATGATAGAACATGAGATAGGTTCCTGTCAGGTTCAATACCAGCCATCTCCAGCTAAAAAAAGAATGGGTCACAGAAAACTGTGCCTGAGGCTGCCTCCTCTCTTATTTCAGTGTCTCCTTTGCTGAGGGATCTACTGGCAAGCTGCCATTTAAAATCTCCTGTGATGTCCTTGGGCACTCTTGGCCATTTTGGGAAATTTAAAACAGAGTCTTGTAGCTGGTGTGTGTGTATGTGTGTGTCAGGCAATACTACTGGCAGACCATTTTTGGGGTACTTGGGCTCTGCTTGTTGCCCAAGGATTCTGAGTGCTGATGCTGGGCTGCACATGAATGCACAGACCTATAAATAACACTTTTTTTCCTGAAAATAATGGGAAACCATTCTATTTAAATAAATTACTAATGATATCAGCACATGGATAAATGTGAACACCTTGACCCATATATTTTTGTCTTAGATGTATTTTTGTTTTGATGCAGGGTAAATGTAGTGTTGTAGTGGAACTAGGACTTCCAGGGTTGAAGCACCAGCTCTTTTTTTTTTTATTGATAGGGATTATTATAGTGTCTTCCATCCCCTCAGGATTCCCTGTTCCCTCTGAGCTTGGCCTTGAATCAGCAATAAGGACCCATTAGCTTTACAAATGACTTCTTCCTGCTGGAGACAAGAATTAGTAGAACAGGTTTGTTGGTACAGTTCAACACCCCTGCCTGGGGTTTGGAATCTTTTTGGGGACATGGTTATGGGGAATGTCATGATGTGAACACCTTCACTTTAAAATTTATCATAACACCACTGAGTAAATGAAATGATTATCTCCCCAGATTCTTCTAGCTAATGTAAGAAGCTGTGTGAAGCTTTAGGATTTCCCCTTGTTCTGCCAGACAGGAATATCTCCTCTTTGCCCAGCTGTGGAGTTCACAATAAACACATTCCAGACATATCTGTGGCCCACACCTATCGTCAACCCCCCCAACCCCCCAAATGCTGCCACCTCCTTGGGAATGACATAAACATTTAGAATATTTTCCATCTGTTGGAGCATAAATATGTGTTAGTATTTGCCCATCTTCAGAAATACTTGAACTTCGACTATCTTATCATGTTTCCCAGTGCTGCCAAAGACAAACCAGACTGATTTTTTGTCTTATGTATCTCTCTCTCTCTGGCTTTTCTTCACAAATGAAGATTCAGGAAGGACTTGTCCCGCACTTTCTGCAAGTGCGCTGATGACTGAAAAGGCCAATCCGAGATAAACATGTCCAGTTGCAGAAAGCACATCAGAAGGTCTCCTTGGCTGATGATTCCGGGTTGTGATTCTTTCTGCACTGTCATTACTCTTCAAGACTTGTTCAGTGTGAGCTCTCAAATGAGGCTGCAGCATTGTGGATAGTGCATTGCCAAGCTTCCCGATGTGAGGCCAGGGTGGGCCATTGTTGGTGATCAATTTGGCTGAGCCTGAGATGTTGCTTCAGGGAGTCCTTGTATCGCTTTTTTGGAGCGCCCCTCTTATGCTGACCCGTGGTGAGTTCACCGTACAGTAGTATTTTTGGGAGGCGATGGTCCTCCATCCTAGAAACGTGCCCTGCCCAGCGCAGCTGCGTTCTCAATATCATGGCCTCAATGCTGGTGATCCCTGCTTGCTCAAGGACAGCAACATTCGTCACATAGTCAGTCCAGTGTATATTTAGGATTGTGCGTATACAGCGTTTGAGGAGTGGTAAGTGCTGGCAATAGGTGACCCATGTTTCAGACCATTGAGCCATCAATAAAAAAGTATGTTTTTTAACTGGACGTGACCACGAAAGGGTGACATCAGCTGGTATGCGTGCCCTTCATGATCATTAGGCATCTTTATGATGCTTTATTTGCCTTCTCTGATAAAGTCCTTTCTTAACCATGGGAACGTCTGTTACTGAAAATCAAGGTGCATATATTCTTCCTGAACCCCACTTATTACTTTAGTGCATCCATTCAGTACTGGATTAATAAAGGTTGTCACTACCTATGCTACAAATATCTCTAGGAAGAGGCCTTGAATTAGACTGTAATGCAATCTTACAAACAGTGCATGAAATGGGAAGAAAAGAGCATTGGGATGGTTTAAGAATGGCAGACAAAAGGAAGCCAGTTTCTTAAGTCTGACTCCATTATGTCCATCTGAAAAGAAGTAGAATTGTTATAAACCTGCCTGAAAATAGCTGAGATGCCATCACATCCTATCAAGAGCCACAGTATGGTTCATATACTGGACTGAGACATGAGAGAGCCAGGTTCAAGTCCTCACTGAACCTTGAAACTCATGGGTGACTTTGAGCCAGACTCTCTCAGACTTTCCTGGGGTGTTGTGGGGATATGATTGCAGGGAGAAGAGCCCTGTGTGCTTTCTTGAGCTCACTGGTGGAGAGGTGGGATATAAATGTAACTTGTAGAACTAAATGATACATCCCATGCCAGTCCACTTTGAATTCTGCTTGTAGAACTTATATGGGGAAGAAAAGAATATGGACATTTAGACAGTCTCCAGTTTTTTCAGTTTTAAAATTGAGCAAACCCCAAGTTTCTGACCAATGTGCTATGTTTCAGTGAGTTAACAGTTTAATCCTGCAGACCACTGATGATGAAATGTGCAGATGATCACCAGAATCCTATCTCACCTTTTACTTAATGTAACTTTATGTATACTTAGCTAAGTAGCAGAGGTGCTAATAAATCCATGTAGTGAATTGTGAAGATGTGTATTGGGACAAGAGCAAAAGTGCCCTATTGCACAATGGGATCAATGCACATTGGTGCCCAATGTGAATTGGTCTGGATGCACATTGGTCCCATCATGCATTGTTCCTGTTGGGCTTCAGTCCCATTGTGCAGCATTCACTCTGTTAGTTCTGCTACTAGTAGCATAATAGCAGCCCTCTTCTGGAAATGGGCATTATGAAACTGCCCAGTTCTAACTTATGTAAGCCTACGTACAAAGATGTAACTTCCATACAAGATTCTGGCCATTTATTGTGAGCTTGATCACTATGAATAGATTGCCATGGACCTGCTAAAAATGTAAGTACTTCTTCAGACCTGTAAGTGGTTTCCTGAACAGGCAGTTACAAAAACACACTGCTGTCTTATCCCAGGGAAGTTAAACCTGGTAGTAATGCCCCACCTAGAATAATTATCGTGCTGAGAATTAGAGAATGTAACCCTTTATCCAAATGGAATGAAGAAACTGAAATTATATCATATGCTATGCACAATAGAAACAAGAACATAAATTACCTTGGTCATTCTGTGCAATTTCCTAATGACAAGCCTTGGTGGATGCAGCAAGCCGGGAAAAAAAAGGACATTCAGACAAGGGAGAGAAAAATCACTTTGGTGGCTAAAGCACCCTTTTTATTACTGAGCAAAAGCTTTATTATGAAAGAAAAAAAAATTAAACTCATCCAATTTGTGAGATTTGAGCTTCAAAGGATTTTTGAATTATATATTAGGTTTGTAATAACATTGATTTCACCATCCTAAAGCCATCTTAGCTGTGGTGATGGGGCCATTGTTTGGCTGTGGGGGCATGCCCCTGCTGTTCAGAGGGTCCCAGGTTTAGTCCCTGGCATGCTCCTTTCAAAGGCCAGGGGTAGCAGGTAATGCTGACCGAGAACCTGGAAAGCAGCCGCTTCCCAGAGAAGGGAAATGCATGCTTGATGATGAGGAGGAGGAACAACAACAATATTTTAATGCCCTCCATTATCAGTGTGTTCTCTGATACATATTAGAGCAGTGTATATATCTTTTTATTAAGCCATAAAATATCAGAGCCGTGTACATATCTTTTTATTAAACCATAAAACTCAGATATAAAAATGAAAGAGCAAACAGAAAATTTTAAAAAGTTAGAATAGCAATAAAAAAATAGCTACTGTAGTGCCCAAGATCTCAAAAGCACAGAAATGGAAAACTAAAAGGCCTTTAGCTGGTGTTGAAAAGATCCCAGAACTGGTGCCTGGTTCTCTAAGAAGAATATTGTACAACTAGGGTGGTAGATCTATGACAAAGCCTCCTCCTTATAGTCTGCTGACCACATGGTCTGCAATCCAACATCCCATCAGAGTAGTTTACGTAATTTAATGCTATGCTGAGCCATAAACCCTTCCCTCAACTTACTGAAGAGCCTCAGAAACCACCCTACACAGCCATTCTGTGCTTTCTATCAACCAGGCAGGATTGTGTAGAATTATCTGGCTGTGAAATGATTACAGCAGTGCTGAGACCTCCAATGTGATTATAGTGTGTTTAGATTAAAGGGAAAAATACATTAGTGTTAGGATAGATTTACTTTTGTATTAGTAAGAAAAGAGGAAAATAATTAGTATTGTTTTTGTATTATTGTTATGGCCTTTTGCGGTCGGGTGTATTTTTTAGTAGAATGGTCTTACTCCAATAAAAAAATTCCCTAATAAAAAATTCCAGAGGAGCTCACCAGATCTCAGCAGCGATGTCATCATTTTACATCAAGCTAAGGGGACATACCCAGGCACTTCTCTGAGCTTGCCTGCTCACTGTGAAGCATGGAATAGCAGTGTGGGGGTGCTTCAGGGGCTTTTCATAAAGCATGTGTGAGAAGGGGGGAGGCTTTCAGTGAAGCGGGAAGAGGAAGGAAATAGCCATCCCTGCAACACCCAAAGCATCTGTCTGCTTAAGGGAAACTTATCTGTGTATGTGTCTGTAACAAATTCTGGCCATTATTTGTCAGAGTCTCCTAGTGAAAGGCATTTGGAAATGATTCTTACAGTTCAAGCATGTATATATGGCTAACTTTGGCTTCAGCTGTTGAGGGCCATAAGGGTAATATCAGCCCAAAACTCAGCTGAAAGCCAGTGCAGATCACAGGACGCAGGGATCGTATGATCGTATCAACCAGTCTTAATTAGGAATTTTGCTGTCCTGTTTTGAACCTGCTGAGGTTTTGGAGACCATTTTCAACAGCAGATTCACATATAATGCATTCTAGTAATCCAAATGACAGACCACCAGAGCATAGATAACTGTAGCTAGGTTGTTTCTACCCAGATAGGGTCATAGCTGGTATATTATCCTAAACTGAAAAAAAAAAAGGTGATCACGTGTGTACCTAGACTCACAGTTATAGCAGTCTGATGTCACTTTAACTGACCTGACTCCATCTACAGAATTCTGGGATTTGTACTTTGGTGAGGTCCTTAGAACAAAAAGAGCTGCTAGTGCTGTAGCTGAATGGACTAGCAGTCTCTAGTCTAAGTACTTCACAAAATTATAGCTTCCAGAAATCTATAGGATGGAGTCAGGGCACTTTAAAAAGGAATCAAACTGATGCATTTGTATAGTATAATGTAGGCATACAGTAGGTCACCAAGGCCATCCATGTTTCCAGTGACAGTGCCACATTCAAGAGCATCCCAAACACTGAACCTGGCTCAGATCCTGGGTGGTGGGTGCAAACCCTTCCCAAACAGGCTGATCACCATCCAGTGTGGTAGATGAAACACCCATTAAGATTACCTCCATTTTGTTTGCATTTGTATCTCAGTGTATTGGCCCTCACAGGTAGACCAGTGATGTTTGTTTTCTTTCTCTCTTGGTAATTAGAAATATCCTCATGATGGGGAACTCTTCCATTCTGTGAAGTACTTTTCTGGACATTCTCCACTTGGGAACCCACAGGGAAGAGAACCTTTGTTGAATCCCTCTGAATGCAGCCCAACCCTATGCTGTGTATAATTCATGATACACAGTGGTGAAATTACATACTTTTCAGGTGGTAACTACCACACCTTTGCAAGTGCCCTCCAGGCTTCCACCATTGATTTCCTAAATTATACTGTATTAGTGAAATTCCTAGGGAGTCTATTCTGGAAATTTCAGAGTTGAACAATGAATAATTAAGAAACGAAAATCAAAGCGAATACTCTTACTACCTATCTACACACACACACACACACACACACAGACAGACACAGACGCACAATATCAACTCTTTTGCCAAGATTCCAGGGGTCTGAAATAAAATCAGACTATGACATTATGGTATTGGATTAAGGCGGCTGTTGGCTTAGTTCAAACATCTCGCAGGTTCAAGTCTCCTGGCTAGCACAGTCTGAATGATTAGCATTATATTAAAGTCCAAACCATTGATTTTCCTTGGTTTTTTTCCGGGCTGTGAGGCTGTGTTCTGGAATAGTTTCTTTCTGAAATTTTGCCTGCATCTGTGGCTGGCATCTTCATTCTCGGAATGAAGCCCAGAAAAACCCCAAGGAAAATCTATGGATGCAGGCCGTGAAAGCCTTCATGTCCAAACCATTGTTTGGAAGAATGTGAATCTCTGATTCTTCAGATTCTACTGTAATTACTACATATAAACTATTTATTGCTTGCCTCTAATGCGGCTTCCACATTTTAAAATTCCGGTCATTCCACACATGCTTTTAAGTATGCCCCACATGAAGTCACATTTTGCAATATGCTTCCACATTTTGCCTCCATTGCAATATTCCAAAATGTATCTCAGGGCCAAACTAGATGTGATATGAAATGTGACTTCCAAATTAAAATGGTATTTTTAAAAAACTTCAAATAATACTAATTAAGGAATGGAATAAATTGTTATTTGTGTCCGCGGAGGCATAAGGTAAATCCCTTTCTCCCCTGCTATAGCCCGGGGGGGGGGGAACATTTCCCTATTACGGCCTTTTGTAGCCACAAAGATATTAAATTCAGAGAATAAATTGTTGTTAATTGCTTCAAGTTGACTTTGACTTATGGTGACCCTACGATGAAAGACCGACAAGTTAATCTATCATCCACAGCCCTGCTGAGGTCTTGCAGATTCAGGGCTGTGGCTTCCTTGACTGAATCTATGGAGATTTTCAGACTACGGAGATTTTCAGACTGCGTTTCAGCGTGCCTAGTGCGGGAGGAACTTTCGGGAGAGGGACAGCTGTCTTGCGCAGCAGGGGGGCATTTTCGGACGCTGTTGTCCCTCTCCTGAAACCATCCGTGAAGCTTCGGAAGCCACAGAGCCATATTTTAATCACGGAGGTTGCCCGTGATTAAAATATGGCTCTGCGGCTTCCGAAGCTTCACGGAAGTGACACGGATGGTTTCGGGAGAGGGACAACGGCGTCCGAAAACGCCCCCCTGCCACGCAAGACCACCGTCCCTCTCCCGAAAGTTCCTCCCGTGCTAGGCACGCTGAAACGCAGTCTGAAAATCTCCTACACTGTTATAGTGTTACTATTCCACTTTAATTACTCTGGCTTCCTGCTGTGGAATTCTGGGGTTTGTAGTTTAGTGAGGCCTAAGATCTCTCTGGCTGAGAGTTATAAATGCCCCTCCCTAAACTGCAAATCCCAGGATTCAACAGGAGGCAGCCATAGCAAATAAAGTGGAATAGTAACACTATAACAGTATTGTCTGAAAATCTAGTATCCATCTGGAATGCAGCCTTCCTCTTTTCCTACTGCTTTCCACCTTGCCAAGCGTTATTGTCTTTGCTAGTGAGTCACGTCTTCTCATGATATGGCCAATGTATGACACTCTCAGTTTAGTCAACTTGGAAGAGTTCAGGATTGATTTTCAATAGGGACCATTGATTGGCCTTTTTAGCAGTCCATGGTATTAGTAGAACTCTTCTCTAGCACCACATTTCAAATGAAAAAAAAATCACATTTCAAATTAAAAAAAAAACATTTATCAGAATGTGATGGTTTGTATGATTATTACAAATAACAGTGTAGTGCTTCACAGAATCTGAATCATATTAATATTGGTGCTTATAGAAAACATTGATGTGCTGAAATTTAGCAACAAACATTTATGGCTGCTCTCTGGTCTCTTGAATTATCAAAGTTTATTTTGTCATATAGTCTTTGTTTTCACAGTGCCAAGGTCTTCAGAGATCTTGGCCCTGGCGATCCCCCTCTACTGTGCCCCCCCCCAAGCTCTGGCCATTCCACATCATCTCACCTACTTTCACCTACCCATTTTTTACCTCACTGCTGGTCCACATGCTGTATTCACTCAGCACATTGTTTGGGACTGGCCCATTCATCCCATCCCATCCCATTTTGTTTTAGAAAAGACACGTCTGCAGATCTTTTCATTTCCCCAAGCCTGTTGGTATCTCCCCTTGTGTTTGGGCAGCACTTTTTGTTTTGTTTTGAATTGTGTGTGGTATTTCATATTTAGCAAGCGGAGTTTGCAATACAATGTGGCAGTGTGGAGATCTTTGGCTCACAGTTCTAGCCAAAGAGCCACAGCTTCTTGTGGGACACTCCATTCCATTTCTCCCTTTGCTCCTGGTTTTCTACCCCTTCCCAACAGTCAGTCAGCATTCCATGTTCACTGTGCATGGCCCTCCTTAACTAGGCTATTCTTTGTCCCACCCCCTTAGTGACTTGTCCTTTACACATTTCTATCTATGTAGATGGTACTACGTATTTTGGCTAGGCAATGACTTGCAAAAATAAAGATTGCTGTTAGTATATCTCATGGATGGGGAAAGTGTCTGACCCTCAAGATGTTGTTAGTCTGCAGTTTGCCACCATTTTTTAAAACTATGCTGGCTAAAGCTAATGGGAGTTGTCGTGCAACTATATTTTGAGAGACACACATTCTCCACACCTGGTATATATGGAGGCTTATGCAAATCTTTTTACATTTCTCTCTCTCTTTCTCTAGACACACACACACACAGTAGGTTGGAATGCATCCATGTTGAGGAAGCCATCAAAGTGGAGAAATAGATTTTAAAGTGGGGGAAAAGTTAAAAAACTTAGAGGAACAAGCTCTAATGTCATTAATATCTGTCTCGCTCTGGCTGTGTCGGTGTGGTTTTTATCCAAAGCACTGCATTAAAAAAAGATTACCCTTCTATGACCTCCTGCTCTTCCTTTTCCACCCAAGAGAAAAAGAGGAAAGGGAGCCAGCAGGCTGGAGTTCAAATGTAAACAGACGTGGCTTTGAAGGCATTGTGGTATGCTTTGTCGGCGATGTGTTTCTTCAGTATGAATTAGAAGTCAGTATAATGTGTCTGAAAGACTCTGGGACATTAAGGTAAATGTAAGTCTAATTCAAGAAAGCCCAGGCCTTGGCGCATGTCCGCAGAAAGAAATGAGCTGTACTCTTGAAACTGAATTCCATCTTAAGCACAGTGAGCTACAGCAGATGAAGGCCATTGGGATTGTAATTAACCATTGGCAATTCAGAGCCAATCCAAGTATGGGATTCAATATTTAATATATTGACATAGACTTGGGGATGGTGTTACCATTAGGCTGAGTGAAGCAGCTGCTGAAAGGCACAGAATGGAGGTCTTAGTGCTATGTGACCTCCCCTGAGCTTCCCTGCTGCCCTCAGGCATGGCGGAGGATGCTGTCCTTTCATCTGAACTGAAAGAAGATTCATCTGCCAATGTGGTCAGCTTTTGTACCTGCAATCAGGCAGGGGTAGGTGGATGTGAAAGGAGCCATCTTGTCCTTTTCTTCAGGCAGAAAAATGTTTTTGGCTTCTTGATGTTTCTTCATGACTCACTATTGACATGTGAATAGACAAGGGCCAAATCCACACTATACTAATAACCCAGTTTGAAACCGGATTATTTGCTATGGCTCCTTTCTATTGAATCCTGGAATTTGTGGTTTTATAAGCCTTCTCTGCCCAAGCCTGCTGGTGCCTCACTAAACTACAAATCCAAGGAAGGAGCCATGGCAAATGATCCTGTTTCAAACTGGATTTTTGTGTATGGGGCTTTCTGCACTCTAAAGAAAAGTGGCAAGGGAGCAGGAATGTTCCATCTCCTGTATCATAACAACAAGACAATATCATTACCTGACTAAATTATCAGACACAGTCCTCCTTCTGTCAAACTTGTGTGAACCAGGCACAAATAAGGCGTCTATTATGGGAAAAGCCATCAATAGATCCTTAATATCGATTTTTTGGTGATATTACAAGCTTCTGAAACCATTTCCTGCTGTAATTGCAAGATTACAGTGTGAATGAGTGGTCCTCTTTCCCCCTTCCCCATTTCCAGGGAGAATGTGAAAACAACCAACAGGATGCTGCTTTTATGAACTGTCCCATCTTGCTGGTAAGATTTAATGTTTGTTTCAGGACTTATCTGTACATTTTGTATTTTATTTTAAGTGTTTTTGGTGCTTTCACATGAGCTTGCATCTTCCTGCAAGAACTACTGAGATCTCGTGCCCTGGTTAACAAGGAAGTTAAGTGGACATTTCTCTTAAAGGCACATGCGCATGCCAGTGCACAGTGTTAACACAGTGTGATTACAAGGCTATGCAAAGAGAAGAGCTACTGTAGTGGGACCTTTAATCCTGTTCTTAAAACGTAAGTGGTGGTTGTTTGATTATTCCAGTTATTATGCCATGATGTATCTGCCTTCCTTATTCATGTTATTCCAGCATTTTAAGATGCTTGTCTGATAAAGTCCACAGTGTTATAGGTGAGTCAATGTGGAGGTTTTGTACATGCTGTTTGTTTAGCGGTGGGCTCATACATGCCATCAGTGTCACAGCAATCAAAGGAATCAGTCCCCTTTACCTCATTAAATATGTACACATGTTCCAGAGCCTTAAGCTATGGAGAAGTAATAAATGGAAAAGAAAACACTCTTCCGCACCCACTGGTTCCAGTTCAGTACAGCTGGTTTATGGGCTCTTCCTCTTAGCAGGCCTGGTGGATGATAAGAACATAATAATGTAAGAAGAGCCCTGTGGGATTAGGCCAAAGGCTATACTGTTTCCACAGTGACCAATCAGATGCCCCAATGGGAAGGCCACCAGCAGGATATGAGGGCAACTTTACCCTCTTGCTAAGGTGCTTCAGAACCTGGAATTCTGAGCTGCACTGCCTCTTATATTGGAGGTAATAGTCAGTATGACTAGTAGTTATTGATGGCTTTCTGCTCTTGTATAATCCTCTATTAAAGCCATCCAAGTTGGCAACCATCACTACATAGTGCTATATGGAGAATTCTTTAGTTTTATCTAGATATCAACTTTCTTCCAATGAGCTCAAAGCTCCATACATGGCTTTTCTCTCCCCCCCACAACCCACTTTATCTTCACAACAACCCTAGTCAGGCCAAGAGAGAGTGACTGGCTCAAAGTTGCCTAGAGTTTCGTGGCTCCATGGGATCTGGAACCTAGATCTCCCAAGTCCTGGCCCAACATTCTTAACCACCATGCCATGCTGGCTCGGAGTGGGATGCAATGGGATAGAATGATATTTTCAGGCAGAGCTTGAATACTTCTTTTCAGGTGAACATGTTTTGAGAATTGTACTTCCTTTTGTGTCCCACTCTTAAACCATCCCACCTCAGGCTACAGAAAGGCCCAAGTCCTGGTTCAACACTCTAAACAAAATACCTCACTTCCTTCCCTGTCCTGAATCCCCTAACATTCAGCTTTATTGGATAGTGTGTGTGTGAGAGAGAGCCTTCAAGTCACCTGTTGACTTATGGTGACCCCATGCATTTCATAAGGTTTTCTTAGGCAAGGAATCCTCAGAGGTGGTTTTGCCAGTTCTTTCCTCTGGAATATTGCCTAAGGCAAACCTATCATGGGGTTTTCTTGGTAAGATTTGTTCAGAGGGGTTTGTCATTGTCTTCCTCTGAGGCTGAGAGATTGTGATTTCCCTAAGGTCACCCAGTGGGTTTCCATGCAGAGCAGGGATTCAAATCCAGTTCTACAAAGTTGTAGTCCAATGCTCACACCACTACACCACACTGGCACTCCTTTATTGGAGAGTCCCAGGTGCTAATATCACAAGAAGAGGGAGAAAAGTGTCTCCCTATTCACTTTCGCATACTATGGGGCCCTATTACACTACACAGTTATAGCACTATGATTCCAGTTTAAGTGCCATGGTTCCATCCCACAGAATTCTGGGATTTGCAGTTTAGGGAAGAGTGTTTAGAATTTTCAGCCACAGAGCTCAGTGCCTCATCAAACTACGGACCCCAGCATTCCACCAAACGCAGCCATGGCAGTTAAAGTATAATCATAATGCTATAATTGTACAGTGAGGTAAGGCCCTATAAGTAATTGCATTCATCTCCCTCATGTTTCTCCTTTTTTGCATTTCTTTCTAGGTGAAAACCCCGCACATTGGGGTTTTATAGAGCTTTTAAAAATGCCATATAATATTTTTAATATTTAATGTTTTAAACTTATAAATGGTTTAATTTTTATATTTATTCTGTTATTTTTACTTTTGTATTGTTTTAAGTTGTATAGTTTTAAAGATGTTAGCCGTCTTGCGTCCCATTGTTATGAGAAAGGTGGGATATAAATGAATAAAATAATAACCTTTCCTCAGAAGTGATTTGTTCCACTACCCTGATCAATTGGTTGCCCTCTTCTGCATTGTTTCCAGCTCTACAGTTTTTCCCCCTCAAAATGCAGTGACTGATTGTACAAAGTTTTACAAGCATGGTTATTATACTATACAGGTTGACCCCTGTATCCATGGATTAGATATTCACCATTTGACTAGATTGACCAACGCTCCCTTAGTTCCTGGGCTCTCCCTTATTCAAGCTAATTTTTTTGGATCCTCCTGGCTCCCTTATTGACCTTCTATTTCTCCAGTACATTTATGAAGGTCTGACATTCAGATGTCAAGGGCAAGCAAGTCACACAGAGGGAACCTGTGAAAGCTCTGTGTGTGTGTATCATCAAAAAGAAAGCCAGGAAACTCTTGCTGGCTTGAGGTGTGTGTGTGCATTTATGTCAGAGAAGGGTGTGTATATGTGTGAGAGAGGGAGGGAGAGGGGGAGAGAGCTATGTGTGTGTTGTTGCATCTGTGTGCATGTGAGAAAGGGAAGTGTATGTTTGCATGTCCCTGTAAGGGGGGAATGGGGTATGTGTGTGCTTTTGCATCTCTATATATAAAGGAAGATTTTTGATTTGTGTAGGGGTAAGTGTGTGTCTTTGTGTATCTGTTTTGATAAGATATCTGTAATGGTTCGTTCAGTTTTCTTTAAAGTTAGTCGTGGTGCTTGGGATCTTTTTCGAATAGTTTTTGTTGTTCTTGTTGTTGCTGTTTAAGTTCCCTGGATAGTGCATATATATACATACATACAAAGACAATCAAAATATTAAACAATATGACCTGGCCGTTAAAGAGGTAATCCTAAACCAATGCACATTTGCTAGAGTGATGCCACACCATTAAAAATGTGCAAAATTTGTAGCAACTAAATCTCCCTTAAATTTATGGCTGAAAATTGGTCACCCTAGGTTTCACTTATCCATGTCCCAAAAAGTATGTTCTCTCTAGGCATTTCTAGATCCTCCAATCCAGTTCTATGGTCAGCTTCTGGCATTAGTCTCATTGAAAATAATAGGGTTTCTTATTATCCACAGTTTCAAGTATCCACAAGGGGTCTTGGAACATATCCTCAGTGGCTGCGGGGGTTGACACGTAGATTAGTATGGAGGCATTGTGTTTGCTTATGTTTTTATTCGTATTAAGCGATTATAGCCTTCGCATGCTTAGACTGACAAAATTCATAGCTTAAGTTTTTTATTGTCCCATTGCAAGGAATGTGAATCAAAAATCATGACGAAGTCCTGGAAAATGCATTTTTAAGTTGTGTTTTCATCTTCTGTTGTTAATTTATGGTATTCCACAGCCACTCTTTTAAGGCGACAATGTGCTCTTCCAACCATTTTATGACACTGAGCCACTTCCTTTGCAGTGCTATCACTTGGACTCTCCCTAACATCTTTGCCCATGGATCCAGATGTAGCATTTTCCATGACAAGTCTTGAGAGGTCATTTCTTTAGATGTGGCATTCCTGTCTAGCCACTTACTGGTGGCTGCTGTGTAGTTGTTCAACAACTGTTCTAGAGTTTTGACATGGTCTTCTAAGTGCTGGAGATGTGCTTCAGCATATTCTTGCAGTGAACTCGCCACATTACTGCCCTGCATCTCCCATTCTTTGTAGAACATCAGTGAGGCTTCATCCATCCATTTGTACATGGTGACATTGGGGTGTCCCTGCCACATTTTGGCCTTACTGATGTCTTCATCCCAGCATTTCTCATGGAATAGGATCTCTCTTCCCAACTTGTAGTCTGAATCTTGCATATACTTGTTGTGAAACTCTTGGAGTATCCAAAAGTACATGTTGAGCCATACATTGAGATCCTTGGTATGCTCCTCAAGCCACTCCCATAAGTTCTTGACATGGTTGCTTAGCAGTATGTCCAAAGCCCCCATGTGTTCATCCACCCAGCTGTCAAGTTTTTGCAGTAGAAGATTTATGGTTTTAATGTGGTCTTCAAACCTATCTCCCATTTCCTGGTAAACACAATGCATGGGGGAAAAGAAAAATGATATTGGAATTAATTATTAGGTATGAATATGTAAATTTACACATGTAAACATTGTAAACTGCTTAGGGAATGCTGTGACACTGATAAGCAGTATATAAATATTGTTTAATGCTATTTTTTTAAAAAAAACCCACAATTTTTAGGAAATTGCCATCCAAGTTGGACAAAAAGAGAAAGGCCATAGCTTGGTGGCTGAGCAAATGCTTGGTCTGTAGGAGGTTTCAGAAGAGATGCTATAGCATAGACAGATTATAAATACTTTTTATCTTTCCACCAGTAGGCAAAGACAAGAAGTCTGCATTCACATTTTTTGTTCAGGTAGGCCTTTGGCAACTGATAGCACTTGTAGTGGAATGTGCTTTTAATCAGGTGTGTAATGTCTTTTATTGGGGAGTTTTAAACTGCTTTCTAATCTTTTATGATGAATTTGCTTTATGTTTTTATTGTCTGTATTTAATTCAATGTTATTATAAGCTGTGTTGAGTCATATTTTTGGGAGAGAGACAAAATTCAATTAATAACATAAATAAAGTAAACAATAGAATCAGTAAAATTGTCCATGTGTGCATACAAACACTTTGCAGGTTTAGCCTCTATTATCGCAGTTCACCTTGATCAACATGAATCATTAGAGTGTTACTTCACCCCACACATCTCCATCCAATAGGCTGGATCTAGGCAAAAGTTCCCATTGAAATCCATGGGAGAGAAACTGGTAAGACTTAATTCTTCCCAAGGGACCAAAATGCAACTCATTTAGTCTAAATCCAATCAAAATGTGTGCTTGTGACATGGATACACATGTAAAGAAGGGTTCTTTTGACATAGGAGACGAGGGCTTGGGAAAGGGCTGTTGGAAAGCTGTATGTCCATCTTAAGCACAGTGAGCTCCAGCAGATGAAGGCCATTGGGATTGTAATTAACCATTGGCAATTCAGAGCCAATCCAAGTATGGGATTCAATATTTAATATATTGACATAGACTTGGGGATGGTGTTACCATTAGGCTGAGTGAAGCAGCTGCTGAAAGGCACAGAATGGAGGTCTTAGTGCTATGTGACCTCCCCTGAGCTTCCCTGCTGCCCTCAGGCATGGCGAAGGATGCTGAAAGAAGATTCATCTGCCAATGTGGTCAGCTTTTGTACCTGCAATCAGGCAGGGGTAGGTGGATGTGAAAGGCGCCATCTTGTCCTTTTCTTCAGGCAGAAAAATGTTTTTGGCTTCTTGATGTTTCTTCATGACTCACTATTGACATGTGAACAGACAAGGGCCAAATCCACACTATACTAATAACCCAGTTTGAAACCGGATTATTTGCTATGGCTCCTTTCTATTGAATCCTGGAATTTGTGGTTTTATAAGCCTTCTCTGCCCAAGACTGCTGGTGCCTTACTAAACTACAAATCCAAGGAAGGAACCATGGCAAATGAATACATTGAGCCATATTCCAGGATTCTTTCCTTCACACTGTTTCTTCCCCTTGTAATAATGCAAAGCAGTCAGTTAGTGACAGATTGAATCTAAGTAGAAAACAGAGCTGGTAAGGAGAGGCTACTCAACTTTCGTGAGTAAAAAATCAACGAAATATGACGCTCAGCTTTCCCTGCGGTACCGCAACAGTACCAGCAGGGGCTAGCGTCATACGAAAGGGGCGCTTTGCAGCGCAGCAGCCTCGCAAGCTGTAGAGGTTGCTTGCGTTATTTTTCTTCGTCTGAAAAAGTCCTAAGACTCTTGAGCAGCAGAAAACAAGCTTGCTCCATCCTCAGTATGACACCCCTTCAAATATTTAAACATGGCTATCATGTCACCTCTTAACCTTCTCTTCTCCAGACTAAACATACCCAGCTCCCTAAGCCACTCATCATAGGGCATGGCTTCCAGACCTTTCACCATTTTGGTTGCCCTCCACTGGACATGCTCCAGTTTGTCCATATCCTTTTTGAATTGTGGTGCTGAAAACTTGACAGAGTGTTCCAGGCGAGGTCTGACTAAACCAGAATAGAGTGGCACCATTACTTCCTTCAGTCATACTCCAATTGAATCAGCCTAGAATCACATTGGGTTATTTTAGCTGCCATATCACACTGTTGACTCATGTTCAGCTTGTGGTCTCCTAAGGTTCCTTGATCCCTTTCACATGTACTGTTGTCAAACCAAGTGTCACCCATTCTATACCTGTGCATATCATTTTTCCCCCTGCTAAGTGTAGTACCTTACATTTCTCCCTGTTGAAATTCATTTTGTTAGGTTTTGAGCCAGCTTTCTAATCTATTAAGGTCATTTTGAATTCTAATCCTGTCCTCTAGGGTATTAGCTATCCCTCCCAATTTGGTGTCATCTGCAATTTGATAAGCATGCCCTCTATTCCATCATCCAAGTCGTTGATAAAGATGCTGAATAGTACTGGGCCCAGGACAGAACCCTGTGGCACCCTACTACTCACTTATCTCCAGGATGAAGAGCAGCCATTGGTAAGCACCCTTTGGGTTTGGTTGGTCAACCAATTACAAATCCACCTAACAGTAACATTGTTTAGCCCACAGGTTACTAACTTTTTTGCAAGAATATAATGGGGCACTTTGTCATAGGCCTTATTGAAATCAAGATATGCTACATCCACAGCACTGTCTACCAAGCTTGCCACTCTATCAAAAAAAGAGAATAGATTAGTCTGGTGGGACTTGTTTTTGATAAACACATGTTGATTGGGTGTTTACCAATCTGCTACAGAATCTTTCCTGGTATTGATGTTAGGTTGTCTGGGTGATAATTGTTTGTGTCCTCTTTTTTCCTCCTTTATGAAGATGGGGACAACATTTGCCCTCCTCCAGTCTGCTGCGACTTCTCCTGTCCTCCAGAAATTCTCAAAGATTATTGCCAATGGTTTTGAGATTACTTCTGCCATTTCTTTTTATACCGTTGGATGTAGTTCAATAAACCTTGGAAACATGAATTCATTTAGAGTAGCCAGATATTTCTGTATTACCTCTTTGCCTATTCTGTGCTGCATTTCCCCTATTGCATCATCTGCTCCATTTTCCCCAGGTTGAACACTATTTTCAATTTAGGAGAAGACAGAGGCAAAGAAGGTGTTGAGTAGTTCTGCATTTTCTCTGTCCCCTATTAGCATTTCTCAATCTTTTCCACACAGTGGCCTTACCATTTCCTTGTTCTTCCTTTTGCTATGGACATAACAAAAAAAAGGCCTTTTTATTGTTTTTAACCTCTCTAGCAAGCCTGAGTTTGTTCTGCACTTTAGCTTTTCTGATTCTCTCCCTACACATGCTGGCTATTTGTCTGAATTCCTCTTTGGTTATTTCCCCCCTTTTTCCATTTCTTGTACATTCCCATTAAATCTTAGTGCAGTTGAAAGCTCTTTAGACATCCATACTGGTTTCTTTAGAGACCTCCCATTTTTCCTTCTCATTGGAACTGTTTGAAATTGTGCCTTCAATATCTCACTTTTAAGAAATTCCCATCCATCATGAACTCCCTTTTCTTTTAGTATTCCTGACCACAGGATCACACTCAGTATTTCCCTAATTTTACTGAAATCATTTTTCTTAAAGTCTAGAATGTGTGTCTGACTATACTTGGCTTCCCCTTTCCTCTGTATAATAAACTCCAGGAGAACATAGTCATTCCCACTTAAGGATCTTGCCACTTCCATCCTATTAACCAGGTCATCAATGTTGGCTAGGATCAAATCTAAAATAGCTGATCCTCTTGTTGCTTCTTCTACCTTCGGGACAATGAAATTATCTGCAAGGTAAGTGAGGAATTAGTTGGACCTTGTATTCTTGGCAGAGTTTGACTTCCAACAAATATCAGGATAGTTGAAATCTCCCATCACGACTACATCTCTCCTTTCTGAATTTGTGGTCATCTGTTCCAGGAAGGTATCATCCAAGTCCTCACTCTAACTTGTCCACTACTACAGATCCCCACAATTACATCCCTGTTGTTCTCTCCCCCTTAATTTTTACCCAGATGCTCTCAACCTGGCTACCAGGATTTAAGACATGGATCTCTTTACACGTATAGACATCCTTGACATATAATGCTATTCCTCCTCTTTCCTGTTTGTTCTATTTCTCTGAAATAGGTGATACACCCCTCTATTACTGCATTCCAATCATGAGACACATCCCACCAAGTTTCAGTGATACCTATTTATATCGTATTTGTTTTGCTCTGTTAGGTGTTTAAGTTAATCTTGTTTATTTCCCATGCTCTGTGCATTAGTGTAGAAACATCTAAAACCATGGGTCATTTCCCATAGCTGCTTATTTAAGTTTTTTCCCCTTTCATTGTTGGTTCATGTAGTATTTGTCCAGTTCTCTCTATAACATTTGGACTATTATCTCCAGCACTTTATGAACACCTGCCCTCAAGAATACAGTCTCCCTATCCAACACAACTCATTTAAATCCCCCCTGATCAGATTAGTGAGCACCTTGGCAGAAACATTCCTATTAACTACTGTGAGGTGCAACCTCATCACTTACCAGAAGTCCATCTTCATGAAATCGTACATCATAGTCCACAATGCCAAATCATTCTCAGTGACACCATCTGTGGAGCCAGTTGTTCACCTCCACTATTCTCTTCCTTCCTGGTCTGTGCACTTCAACTGGGAGGAGAGATGAAATAGCAACCTGTGCATTAAGGTCCTTCAGTTTCCTACCTAGAATCTTGTAATCTCTTATGATAGTCTTCAGTGTCATTGGTTTCCACGTGGACCAAAAGGAAGGGGTAATGCTCAATGGGCTTTACAAATCTTGTCAGCCTCTCTGCAACATCATGGATTTTTGTCCCAGGGAGACAGCACATCTATTGAGACATCCTGCCAGGCCTGCAAACCACTGCTTCTGTTTCCCTCAGCAGGGAGTCCCCTACCACCACCACGTATCTTCTTTGAGGATTGGCAGGGGCCATTCCATGTGCTGAATCTTCCAAGGTCACTTGTACATTTTATTTTATTTTATTTTTTTGCTGTTCCTCATCATAATTGATAAGGGAAAGAGTTTTGAATTGATTCCAAACTGACAGAATGATCCCTGGCCCTTTTACTTCAATGTCTTACAATCCTCCAGATGTCTTCCTCCTGTGTTTGGGAACTGATCTCCACCTCAGAGACATCCCCCGTGTGTTCATCATCCAGGCCTGCCTGCTCCACTCTGTCCAAGAAAACCTCATGCTCCCTAATATGCTGAAGAGTAGATACACAGGCCTCAAATTGTTGGACCTTCTCTTCCAATAGGGCGACCAACTTGCACTTGCTGCAGGTGTAGCTACACAGATCTTCCAGCAATAACACAAAACAGCAGCAGCTCCCTCACCATCCATATTCAGTAGTCTTTAAGTAGGCACTGAAGCAGAACTATGGGTCTCCCTCTCAAGGCTCCCCCACTAAGCGCCCATGCAAAATGCCTGCTGGCCTTGCCACCTGTTAGCTGAGCTCCTGTTTGCCAAGCTCCAGAGGCTGGGGCTGCAGCTATATAGAGAGCTAGTTGCTGCTAGCTTCTCCTTCAACCATGTTTCTGACTAATTTCTTCTCACTAGATTCCAACACCTCCCCCCCCCCCCGACCATGTGCTCAGGCAGAGGACCTGGGCTCACACACAATAGAACACTAGAGCAAGCCTCCACTCAACCCACACAAACAATCAAGCAACAGACATGAGGTCACCAAAACACAATAGAACACTAATGAGCACCCAAACAAGCCCCCTCCAAGCTCTCTCTCACACACACACAAACAGCTTTACTGCAACAGGCACAACAGCCTTAAACCAACAAGCTCTCCCAAAGAATTCTCTGAGCCTGGGGAGGTTTAACCCAACAGACACAAGATCACCTTATGCTGTCTATTCGACCACACCAACACAAAATGCCTGTTGGCCTTGCTGCATGTTTGCTGAGTTCCAGGGACTGGGGCTGCAGCTATATAGGGAGCTAGTGGCTACCAGCTCCTCCCCCAACCAAGTCTCTGACTCACTTCCTCTCAACAGATCCCCCCCTCCCCTGAGACCATGTGCTTAGATAGATGACCTGGCCTACACACAAAACAACAATAGAACACTAACAAGCACACAAGCAAGCCTCCACTCAGCTCATACAAATAATCAGCTAACCCAACAGACACAACCTCACCAAAACACAATAGAATAATAGAATGCTAATGAGCACAGAAGCAAGTTTCCTCCCAGCTCACACAAATACCAGACAAGATCTATACAGAAATATTTGTTATATCAAGCTGGAGAAAACAGAACATTATTCATCCTCATTTAAAAGGAGAGTGTATGATTAAAGCCTTGCCTGGAAACATCCAGATCCTGTAAAGAGGACGGACAATATGATAGGCAACAGTTTCACCCACTCATTTTAGTGTGTGGGTGTGGGAAGGAGGGGAGGCTAAAATTGGAAGTGTGTCCTTTGGGCACTTTCAAAACAAGGAACCCATCTATATGGGGGGGGGGCGGATAGCTGAAGTACCTCGTTGCAATGGCATTTTGCAGCAGCAGCGCCTTATCTTGATGGTGGTTTTGGCCCTAGAAGCCCCCATAAACTTTGCATTCTAGATGGTGGCCTTGAGTGATTTACTCATGTTAGTACTTCACCACAGCCAAACTTTTTAAAAAATATATCTAAGGTGCACTGGAGCGATTGAGCAATTTTCTGAGTTACAAGGACAGAACCCCTGCAACCCCATTTTATTGCCTTAGCGATTGCTTGCTAAGGCTAAAATTCAACATGGCGGTAGCGGACACTTGCCCTGTTAGCAAGCCCCACCCCTGTGCTCGCCTGGCCAATCAGCTTTGCACATCCACTTATATGGGAAAGCGATTCCAAACAAATTGCTTGTCTTAACAAGCAGGAATGAGCACACCCTCACTGTTTTAAAAAAAAACTATGGGAAAAGTCACAAAGGCTTTTCCAGCACTGTTTTTGTTGTTTTGGGCCCCCCTCCTTCCAAATACTGTAGATTGCTGTGAGATCCCATTTAGACAGGTAGGATTTCCAGCAAATTCCATGAGAGGTATTTTCACCATTTAGACAACCCCTAGGTAATGTCCACGAATAGCTTATGCAAATCATTGCATAGCAGAAGATACTTGAACAATAGATTAATCCTATTACTCCAGCCATACCTGAAGAGAATGGTACCATGAGTGACTATCATCATGAAGCTCTTGCCAATAACACCAGCTTCTCCCTGTCTCAAAAATTGAAAAGCACTGATTAGTTGTATTATGTATTTATTTATATTCCACCTTTCTCCCTACAACCTATAGTTGTAGTACACCATTAATTGTCAAAAGACTGGGAAATTATTAGGCTGAATGTAAAGTGAATGTATTTTCTTGCTAGAGATCACTCACGGACACTCAGATTAAAGTTTTGAACAGACTCTCCCAACCACCAGAAGTTGTTGGACTCCAGCTCACATTACTCCTGACCCATACTAACTGGTGTTGATGATGTTGGAGTCCAAAACATGTAATGGGGAATAGATGGGAGATGAGGAACTTTCTGACAGTAAGAGCTGTTCAGCAGTGGAACACACTCCCTTGGAGCATGGTGGGGTCTCCTTCCTTGGAGGTCTTTAAACAGAGGCTGGATGGCCATCTGTCAGGGGTGCTTTGATCGTGATTTCCTGTGTGGCAGGGGTTGGACTGGATGGCCCTTGTGGTCTCTTCCAACTCTATAATTCTATGATTCTATGATTGGCTTAGGGGTGCAAAACAAGTAGGTGTTTTTTTTTGTTTTTGTTTTTTTGTTAGCATACCCTACAACCTCTTCCCTGCGAGATTCCATAACTAAACATATTGGACACTTTTCAGGGTCACTTTGGCTGGGAGGTTAGGCAGACTGGAGGTCAGTCTAAGGTCACAATGACCTCAGATGTATCTAGAAATATAATGGTAGGAAAGCCCTAGTTAGGATGAAAGCCCCCTCAAAATAATGGGTTTATCTTAATGATACAGTTGTTAAGGGGTATGTACTAATCCTTCCAGCCTTGGAGGTTTCAAACAATAATTCAACCAAGCAATCAATTGAGGGACCTTTCCTCAATCCATACAGTACAGAAATCTCTCCTCACATCCCCTCCCGCCCAACCTTACAAGGTTGTTGCAAGCACATCAAGTTTTTAATTAAAGCACTCAGTTGATTTTTTGTTCCTTCTGTTTGTTCTGTGGGAGAGCCACCCAAGCTTTATTACTAACTTGTTCCTCCAAGGCATGTAATATGGTATAAATATTGGAGTGCTAATAATAGTAATGTGTGCCACAGTGGATGGACCTGGTCACTTTCTTTCTCACTGTGCCCTGGATTGAAATCTCTTGTGTCACCCTCAGACACCTGTCTGAGTAGCTTTGCTGTTCTTTGAGACTGGTAACTATCACCCTATCTCACCAGACCTCTACCCCCTTCTCCAGCCTTTCTGCCTTACTCTTCTATACTCCTCTGGCATACTCTTCTGCCTTACACCCCAAATACTAACTAGATTTTGACATCACAGGTGGGACTCTAAAGTACTGCCCCTACCTCTTAAGATAACATTGGGCAGGGGTGGAAAGGATGCATTCCAACTTTTTCTTTGGGAAAAAATGTATTTTCCCTTTCTCCGGTTGACCACACTATGCCAGTCAAAGTAGGAGACAGTGCAAAATAATGTTGGATCACATTGTATTTAAATCAGTATTTTTTTCCCTAGACACTGAAAGAGAAGATTGGGAACACCCTGTCCCCAATATAAACTTTATATGGAGACTGCCCTGTATATAAACTTTATATAGGACAATTCTGTACATAGTGTCCTAGATCTGAGAGAAAAATAGTGAAGGTTGCAATTCCAAATGCATTTGCCTAGGACTGTGTTCCATGGAGCTCAGCATGACTCACTTCTCAGTAGACAAGTATGGGATGGCACAGTGACCAAAAAGCCCATGGGGATGATCTCTTCATCTTCCCCTTCCCATGTGGTATTCTATGTGGGACAGCAAGGAATAGGTTTCCCTTATTGCCAGTTCCAATTAGCACATGGAGAGTGGAGCTTGCACAAAGCATGTGATGCTAACATTTTTTAAAAATGGTATACAGGTAAGAGTTACTGAACTGTTACATTGCCTTGCCCTAAAATTACAGTCTCTTCTTATTCTTCATGAATACACTGACTGCAAAGGTGTATATTCCCTTCCTCATGAGAAGACTTTGAAAAATTGCTTTAAAAGTAATAAGTTATAATTATATTGTTGTTGTTGTTTGCTTTCAAGTCATTTCTGACTTATGGCAACTATAAAGTGAATCGATCACAGGGTTTTTTCCTTGGTAGAATTTGTTCAGAGTGGGTTTGTCCTTGCCTTCCTCTGAGGCTGAGAGTGTAAGACTTGCCCAGGGTCACCCAGTGGGTTTTCATGGCTGAGTGGAGATTCAAACCCTGGTCTCCCAGTGTTCTGGTCCAACAATCAAACCACTATACCACACTGGCTTATATTATGATGGTTTGATTTTTTTTTTTAAATGATTGTTTTTAGTGGTATACAATGGTCCACCCTAGCGTCACATCAGGAGGCATGGAGATGCACTATCCACAATGCTGCAGCCTTATTTGAGATCTCACGCCGAATAAGTCTTGAAGAGAAATGACAATGCACAAAGAATCACAACCCGGAAACATCACCCAAGGAGACCTTCTGCTGTGCTTTCTGCAACCGGACTTGTTTATCTTGGATTGGCCTTTTCAGTCATCAGCGCGTTTGCAGAAAGCGCAGGATGAGTCCTTCCTGAATCTTTGTTTGCGAAGAAAAGCCAGAGAGAGAGAGAGAGAGAGAGAGAGAGAGAGAGAGAGAGAGATGTTTGGGCTGCCTTGAACCCCACGTAAATAAAGTAGGTAGGAAAAACGTGGGAGTTAAGGAGCAGAATAGAAAAGGAGGAAAGGGGAAGTGGAGAAGAGGAACGGGGAAAGGTCCTGGAAGACAGGAAGATATAGTCAAGGTAGTGAAACACAAAAGGAAAAGGAAGGAAACTTTATAAGACAGTGAATAAGACAGCTCCAAGGGGGCAGGAGAGAAGAAGGGAGAAAGAGTAAGTGATAGAAGGAAGTAGGTGTAGGTCAAGGGGGGAAGAGAAGGTTGAAGTGGGTGATTGGTGGGAGACAAGGCAAAGCAAGACAGATAGAAAAGAAGGCAGAAGAAAAGAAAGCAGAAGAAAGCGGAAGAGGGATAATAATGGTGGTGTGAATGAAGGGAAGGAAGGGGAAAGGGTAAATGAGGTAAAGAAGGAGGGAGGAGGAATGGAAAGAAGCTGTTTGGGATTGGAACAAAATTTTGTATAAGCAAAGTGGGAAATTGTTTTGCAAAGAGATATCCAGTATCTGTTTAAATCGCCAAAAATTGTTGAAAATAGCAAATAAGATTTAATCACACTTTGATATAACTGTTATAACCGTTATAATATAAGCATTCGATTATATATAGTATTTGATTGTAGACAGATTTTGATATTCACAAAGAATTGAGGTCGGTAAACTCTGCTTGCTCAGAGGTAAACATATCTTGCTGAACTCTGGTAGATTAATTTGGGAAAATAGTTTTCCGGTTACGTCGATATTACATTTAGCTCTACTTTTTGCTCTCCTATTTTTCTTTAATTTTGCTGAGAAATCTGATTGTTCAATTGTCAGATAATCGATATAATTGATATTAGAGAGTGAATTGGAAATTGAAATTATAGATATTTACATATTTGAGATTAAAGTGACCTGATCAATCACTTTGATAGAAGATAAAAACAGTAAGCGATAAAAGACAGAGAATCAACAATAGAGTTTTATCATATCCCTTGATTTGAAGAGACAGAGTCTTAAAACAAACAAACAAACAAACAAAAAATGAGTGGCCAACAACAAAGGATTGTAATTACAATATACCAACATCAAATAATATCAACAGTATTTTTTTTAATAATAGGAAAGAATACATTTATGCATATATTTCTGTTGTTGCAGATGAAGGGAATATAAGGAGAAACAAGTAGGCAATGCAACAGGAGAAGGAGGAAATAAGAGTTGGAGAAATAATAATAAAATAACATTATAATAGAGATAAGAGGAGTAAAGAAAGAGGGGGAAAAGAGGTAAGTAAAAGGAGGAAGAAGAAGGGAGAAGAAAGAAAAAAAGAAAAGAAAAAGAAAAAGAAGAAAAGGGAAGGTGATTAAAGGGGTATAAACGAAGGAAGAGAGAATAAAAATGATGAGTACCAGTGAAAGCAGCAAGAAGACCATCGAGTGAACTTAACCAACAAAGTCAAGTATCAATAATAGAAGAAATAAGCCTTATGAGAGCTGAATTTAAAGAAATGAGAACCGAACTTAAGCAAGACATGAAAAGAGAGCTTAAAGGAGTCAAAGAATCTATAGATAAAATAATGGAAGAATCAAAAAATCTTAAAGGAAAAGTCACAGAAATAGAAGGGAAAATGGAGTAATTGAAAGTCAGAACTGAGAGGTTGGAGATAAGACAAGAACAGGAACAGGATGAAAAAGCACTTGAGGACTTAAGATGGAGAGAAAATTGCACAAAAATCAGAGGACTTCAAGAGCAGAAAGATGAAGACTTGTATAAAATATTAATTCCAAGACTGGCCAAATTCATTGGTAAAACAAAATCTCAATTCGAATAGGAAATTGATAAAATCTACAGGATATCATCCAGAATTGCTAAGCAGAGAAGTATACCTAGAGATGTGGTGGTGTACTTTGTGAGGAAGAAAACTAGAGATATGATACTCCAAAGAAACTTTGAACAGAGGTTTCAGATAGAAGGAAATGTAATAATGATCTTCAAGGATATTCCCCTGAGGATTTTGAAGAAAAGAAGAAACTACAATTTACTAACGTCGGAATTATGGAAGAAAGGAATCAGATATAAGTGGAAGAAGTTAGAAGGAGTAACATTTAGATTCAAACAGAAGAACTTTAAAATCAATACCCCGCAGAAAGCAGAAGAATTTTTTGGAGAAATATAGGAAGGACTTAGGAGCAAAATATGGAGATGAACCAAAAGTAAGAAAAGAAGCAGAAGGTGAGAAGGGGGAGAAAGAAAGAGGTTTAAATGATGATGATGATGAGGAAGAAGAAGTACAAGAAGAGGAAAATAAAGAAGAAGAGGAAGAGATAGTGGAAACATAGATTTGAGGAAACAAAATGGTAAAAAGGAATCAAAAGATTGGAACTTGGAATGTAAATGGGTTGAACATACCAGAAAAGAGAAGGAAAATATTTCATTTTTTAGAAAAGGAAAAAAATAGATATAATTTGTCTACAGGAGATGCATATAAAACAAGAGGATGCTCATCTATTCAAAAATAAGAAACTAGGTAAAGAATTTGCATCATTGGCTAAAGAGGAAAAAAAGGGGGTAGTCATATATGCAAGGCAGGAGGTACAAGCAGAAGAATTATTTAAGGATCCTGATGGACATTTCATTGGAATAGTAGGAAGAGTACAGCAGAAAAAAACATTAATTATTGGATTATATGCACCATTGGATAAGAAAATTGATTTTTACCAAAAACTCATGGAAAAAATATTGGATTATGATCATGATAGAGTGCTGATCTGTGGGGATTGGAATGGAGTGATATCACCAGAGATAGACAGGAAATCATCAAAAAATGTGAAAGAAAATCAAGGGAAGTTGCCAAAAATATTTGAAGTGATGACAGAGAATCTATCCCTGGTTGATATCTGGAGGCCCAAATATGAAAATGCTAGAGAGTATACGTTTTATTCAGAAAGACATAACTCTTTCTCGAGGATAGACTTCTTTATGATATCTCAAAATATGTGTAAAGAGGTGCAGAAAATAGACATTCTCCCAAGGATCTGGACAGATCATAACCCAGTAATATTGGAGACAAAAGGAGAAAAATGAATATAATTGGAGATTAAATGATTGCCTTTTACAAAGAGAAGATGTAATAGGGAAAGCGAAACAAACATTAAAATGGTATTTTGAAGAAAACGTAAATGAAGAAACAAACATTATTACAGTATGGGAAGCATCTAAGGCAGTCATGCTTGGTTCTTCATCCAACAAAATATTGAAATAAACAAAAAGAAAAACAAGAAAACAACAAAGATTAAAGAAGAAATAAGGCAGAAAGAAAAGCAACTTCAACAAGATCCATCTAAAAAAGAGATCATTACAGAGATTAAAATGTTACAAAAACAACTATCAATGGAAACAATGGAAGAACTGCAGAAAAAATTGCAATTTATAAAGCAGACACAATTTGAGCAAGCAAATAAACTGGGAAGGTGGCTTGCACATAAACTTAGGAAATTAAAAAACAGAAACTATATCGCTAAAGTGAATGAAGCAGGAGAAATCTCTTTGGATCAGGAAAAAATAAAAAAAATGCTTCAGAAACTACTTTGCAGAATTGTATGAGAAACAATGTAAACAAAGTGGAAACATTCATAACTTCTTAAAACAAGATTTACTTAAACTCACAAAAGAACAAAAACAGAGTTTGAATCAACCTATAACGATAATGGAAGTGGTAGAAGCTATAAAGAAATTAAAGATAGGGAAGGCACGCAGTCCAGATGGCTTCACTCCAAAATATTACAAAACGATGGATGATCATCTCATTATATCAATGAAAAAAAACACTGGAAGCTAACAAAAAAGGCAATTACCCTAAATCATGGGAAGAGGCTAACATAACATTAATTCCCAAAGAGAATCGGGACCTACAAGAACCTAAAAATTATCGGCCAATATCTTTATTAAATGTTGATTATAAAATATTCGCAAATATATTAGCCCACAGATTGAAGAAGGTTTTGACAGACTGGATCGAGGAAGAACGAAGAGGGTTCTTACCAGGAAGATATTTAAGCGATAACAGAAGACACGTTTTAAATTTGGTAGAATATGTGGAGAATCATGGAGACAAGAAATTGGCCTTAATCTTCTTAGACATTGAAAAGGCCTTCGATAATGTTAAATGGTTAGTAAAGGTCCCATGTAAATAAATGAATAAAAATAATTTGAGCCCCGCCCCAATAGTTATTGTTATAGTTAAAGTTTTTAAAAAGTAGTTGTTTACTTTCCCATCTCTCTAAAGTAAATTAAATTGTGACTTTTTAAGTTACTTAAAAAAAAAATCCAACAACACCAAAATGCTACAAGCTACTGGCCTATGGTGCAGAACACACCCATTTTACATCCATCTCATCATTATCTCAACACCCAGAGGAGAGTATGAGACACAGCTTGAATCATGTGATATTCCTCTTTCAACACTTAATGCCTTACAGCCACTCCATTGTAACGATAAAGGAAACTAAAAGTTACAATTATGCTACAAAAAGAGTTATCCCTTATGGAGTCATCTACAATTTGTAACTTAACCCTCTCCCATCTGCACTGTTCTCCTGCAGACACTGGCTAATGGCTGAAGACTTCTGCTCTCAGGAAGGAAGAGCAGCTTTGATGGCTGGTTAACAAGAAGTTGTTGCTCTCTTTGCCTCCATTTCTGCCAGTGCCCCATATAGTTGTTTGCAGGTGGAATCTGAGAAGAGCAGCCCCAGTAGCAGTTTCAACCGAAGAGAAGTTGCTCCCTTTTTCTCTCCATGAATTAATTGTCACCAAGTCTAACAAAGCTGATGCTCCAACGTCTTTCTCGTAGTTTCAAGGGTGCTACAAGATCCCTCTGCATACTGATATTCCATAGTAACATGGCTATATGTTTTTGGAATGGAGCAGAAGGAGTTAACTTTTATGTCTTGGCTGCAGCCAAGTAAAGGACACTTACCAGGAAGGAGGCTAATCAAATGCAGTGCCAGAAGCAGAGGCAGAAGCATGACCAGTGGAAGTGCACCTGCACAGGATAGAAAGAGAATTCAGCATGTATTTTTTTTTTAAATGTTACATCAGACCCAGTTAGTTGTTGAAGGAGCTGAATGTCACACTGTGATCACTTCAGATGAATCAACAGTCCCCTTAGGGAGAAGCAACCAAGGCTTTCCTGTATTCAGCAGCTACAATTAATATCAAACTGACCAAGGTATCCATTAAAAAAGCAGTGCTGTCTAAATGCAGGTGCCTGTTGAGAGACACTTTGAACATCTTGGTTGTCTAACAAGAGTTTATTCCAGAACAGGAAGTAAAACAACCAGGTATATACTCACCAGAGCTGAAAAAGGCATATGGTCACCCTGTGTTTGGGGCTATGCTAGTAATTTTACTTCTATATGATTTTAATAAAAATTCATATATATGAGATGTTTAAATCTCAGTGTTTTCTATCAAATTTTCAATATAGTTTATTAAGCTGTTTTTAAAATGCATTTATATGTAATTAATTATATCCTGCTGCTCTATTTTAACATAGATTGTTTATATTACTTATGTATAAAATGTATATAATTAATTACTTTTGTGTAGAGTGTATAAAATTACTTTATTGCCTCATGGTTTGTTGACCATAATAAAGGTTTGATGATCTGAGTATGGTGATGATAGTACTTTTCACTCCTATTGGGCTTTCAGGTGTTGAATGTCCTTCACATGCATTAACTAAGCCTTTAAAATGGGAGTAGATGGCTGCGTAGAGCCTATGGGTCATACCTGCCCCATTTTCCAACCCTGCCACCGCCCACAGGCTACACCCACCCATTTCCCCCCAACCAGAAGTGATTGGACCGTGTCAGTTTTTTTGGGAAAAAAGGGGCTAATTCCATCCCCCTAAAGGTCATCATGGGGGTAAATAGCCCAAAAAATGGAATTCAATGTAAGGAACAATAGGAAAGTTAAAGAAAGACATATATACTTTATCCATTTGATTCTCTCTGTTGAGTGACCCAACTGTCAAGCGGAGAAAACAAAAATACATTTGGTTATAAGTCTGATTTTTCTGCATACTGTGTCCTGAAAGTATCTTTACCTGTTTGTTACTGCTGGTTAACAAATGATCAGTGAAATCATATCCTCCTCCCCTCTCGTTCTTCTTTCAATGGGCTGTTGTCCCCTTGGCTTTGTTCCATTGGAGAGCCCTGAAGTGATCCCCATGACAACAAGTGATGCTATAAAGGCCAGTGCCACTAGGTGGCAGAATGACAGGAAAGCCAAGTGCAATGCACCCAAGCTGTAGGAGGCTGTGTGGGTGGGTGGGAATCTAAAATTATTTCCATTGAATTCATGAAGAACTTGGCAAATTTTGAAATGTTCTTATACAGTATGAGCATTTGGATTTTTTTTTTAAATACTATATAAGAAGGTTTCAAAATTTTCAAAGTTCTTCATGAATTCAATGGAAAGAATTTTGGATTAAAAAAAAACAGAATGAGGAAGAAAGAGAAACTGACCAATTTATCCCTCTATGTGTAAGGCTTGGAGTCCTTATCTCTTTTAAAAGTCTGATTTTGAATCACTGTGTGGTTAGCCAAGCTTGTAGTACTGAATTAGGGTTTCCACCCCCATTTTTTTTTTCCTGACAGACTTCTCCTTTTTAAAAGCTACATGGCAAGAATGAATAACTGGTCTTCTCTGTCCAGGGAATAGCCATACCAACTGACTTTTCCTGTACAGATCAGTGAGAATTTCATTCATTTTTGATGAGAACTTCCCCAAATTCACACATTTCTTCCCAAATACAAAGGAATGTGTGTGTGTGTAATAAAATCAGGCAAAGCGCTTAGTGTTTCAGTAATGGAAAAAAATGTAAAAATGTTCAATAAAGTGATGGGAAATAAATTCATATAGTAAAAAACAATTCATTGTAAAAATAAATGTTTTACTTTCTCCCCACCCCCAGAAAACTTCATGACATCAACAGAACAGATCTTTGATTACAGTTGGACCCACATATCCACAGGGGTTTGGTTCCCAGACCTACCGCAGATAACAGCAAACCCCATTAAAAGGAATGGACTTTGAGTAAAAAATACCATAGAGTTGCCTTTGAGGGCCTATAAGATGTCTAGAGAGGCCATCTATCTAGGCATTTTCTAGGATGTCTCTGTGGTATGTGTCCCTGTTTGGGGTCCCATGGATATGGGAGCCTGACTGTACAGAAAACATTGCTGTGAGAGAAAATAATAATCTGACTTGCATCCAAATTCTTACGTGACATAAAGCTAGCTTTTATTCCTGAATAATCCATTAAAGTTTATAAACAGATCCTATTGCTACTGTTAATTTGATCTGCTTTACCTTTGTTAAAAAATAGTAATAGAAGTGTATTCCATCAAAGTAGGAATGAGCCTGCTATTTCTAACACACTGGAGTCATTTAAGGCAGGCATGTTTCTGACTGAATGAGGCAAATGAAAATTAGACTCTGCTATAATATATAAGGAGATAAAAAGAGGGCTGTTCTTAAAGTGCAGTTATGTACTCACTTACTTGATAGATAGTGCCAGTAATTTTAATTAAACTCTGGTGCCTAGGATTGCACTATTCTTCAATGTCTGCATGATCTCTGCACAAGCTGTCTCTTGTGAGCCTGCTAGTGGTGGCCCCAGTGCCTTATTTACATAAAGATGGAGACAGAGCTGCCTCTGTCTCTAAGCAGAGTGATGCAACAACAGCAGTCCCTTAACTGTTCCCTTGAAACCCCTTGACAATTTCCCTTTGTTAGAGGACAGAGTTGCCTGTGCCTCGTGGTCCTTTCTGCTCCCCTCAGGTGTGGCGCAGGCTGCTATTTCATTGTTGGTACTGAAGTGAGATTGAACTAGTAGTTCAATCAGCTTCTAAAGCTGGAATTGGTTGTCCTTCATCTCTGCAGCAAAACATCTTTTTCAGGCTCTGATACTGGATATTGGAGACAAACACTAGGATGAGCCATTGCCTTCTGTTTGTAGGCATTCAAAAAGCATCTGGATGGCCTTGACTGAAAGTATGGAAGAGGCATAAGCTATTGGTCTGATTCCACAGGGCTCCTCTTATGCTTAGGAAAGTATAAGTTGGTTGCTTCACAAGTTTATTTCTATACAAGCTGTACCCAGTGTAACATACACAGTTACAGTAGATTGGAAAGGTTCACACAGTTCAGCTACACACTATTACTTTAGGAAAAATGATTGCATGGTTTTACATGTGGGTGGTGAGTGGCTGAAGGAGAGGAGGGAGGGGCCCCTTGAGGCTGAGGGTGTAGATGCAGATTGAGTGGCAGGAGCAGATTGTGACGTGGGGAAGGAATTTGCATGTGGGTGGTGATTGGCTGAAGGAGTGATGGAAGGGAGGGGATTGGTTGGGTATGTTTCCTAAATGTCCCATCAGCACACTGGGAAAGGAAAACTATACACACACACAAACATACACACACGTGGTGAGAAAGGCCATGGAGGGTTGGAGAAGGGCAACTCCAAAGGTCGCAGATGGACGGCAGCCGCTGTCATACGAGCTGCTGGGGCAGCTGGTGGCGCTGCTGCCATTCATATGCCATTCTCGGTACGAGGCACTGCTTTTCAGCACGGCTTACACTATGGCCTTTTTTTGGGCTCTGAGAGTGGGGGAGGCTGTCTGCTCTTCCAAGAAGGACGAATCCGGAAGGGCTTTGCAGATGTGCAACGTGGTCCTTTCAGAGGGGAGCATGACTCTGCACATACGGCGTTCGAAGGCCGACCAGCATGGCTGCAGGGCCACTTTGCAGCTACAGCAAGTGGCGGGATCCTCCCCATGCCCGGTGGCCTCCATGCGGAGCTTCCTGTAGATGATGGGCTTGGGCAGTGGCCCCATGTTCAGGCACCTGGACGAGCTGCCCCTGACCCGGTTTCAATTTGTGGGTGTGTTGAAGAAGGCCCTGCATCGGATGGGGCTGCCGGCAGAAGAATTCGGCAGTCACTCGTTCTGGATAGGAGCTGCAACCATGGCAGCGTTGGGGGGCCTGTCAGCACAATCCATCATGCGATTGGATCGCTGGCAGTCCGGGGCCTATGCAGTCTATATCCGGCCAGAAAGACAGCTGCGAACACAGCCAGGGGACAGTCTGGACCAGTAGGGTTGCCTGTTGATGTGGGTAATGGTTGGCGGAAGGCGGTTCCCATGGGGAACGCCTTGGTGGCGGATGTCATGGGTCGTGATAAGGGAGTAAGTAAGGGGTCTCCGGCAAGTACAAGTTCCAGTTCAAGTTCATGTTCAAGGAGACCCCTCCCCTTGCTTATAACATTCACTTGTTTGCAGGGGAGGAGAGAGAGTCAGGCGGGTCGGCTTGGCCATCACCTCTCTCCTCCAAGGGGTGTCGGGATTGACCAACACGTAGCATTGATCCGCATGGGCGGAGCAATGAGAGATCACAACCCATGCATGGCCGCTAACCATTTAGCTTGCAAACTGCGGCCAATTCTATTGCCAACAACAACGTATTATTTGACAACAATGTATTACTCTATTATGTTTTACTAACCTGTACTTAACCCAAGTTTTCCAAAGATGTAGAAAATATATATCTGTTAGAAGCTTACCACAGTGAGTATTTGTCTCGTTATTTGAGGGTGGAAGGGGCGGTACAGTCTGGGTCTGCAAGGGGGCTCACCATTAAGCGGTGGGCCGTTTTGCAGCCCAGCTGGCTGCCTGGAATGGAGCCCTCCAGGGGCGGCCTCCTTCCCCCCCACAAGGGTGGTGGTGGTGGTGGGTGGGCGACTGCATGGCCGGTCGCCTGGGAGGCTGCCATTGCTGGCCCGTCTCCTTCCCAGCATGCACTGCTGCCGGGGGAGGCGGGAAGGTGGCGGCCAATCAGGGTGACCCAACCCTGCCGTGATTGGCCGGCCGGGCTGGGAAGGGGAGGGCCATCTGTCCGGGCCGCAGTGCAGCCGGATGATGCAGGCAGGCTGCAACGGAGCCGATAAAAGGCGGCTCTGTCGCCGCCTCCGCACAGTTGGGCTCTAGAGAGCCGAAGACCCGTCCACCCTCCCTCTAATCTACAACAATTCCGTCGCAATTGCAGGGTGGAAGTCATGGGTCGTGATAAGGGAATAAGTAAGGGGTCTCCGGCAAGTACAAGTTCAAGTACTAGTTCAAGTTCACGTTCAAGGAGACCCCTCCCCTTGCTTATAACTTTCACTTGTTTGCAGGGGAGGAGAGAGAGTCAGGCAGGTTGGCTTGGCCATCACCTCTCTCCTCCAAGGGGTGTTGGGATTGACCAACATTTAGCATTGATCCGCATGGGTGGAGCTATGAGAGATCACGACCCATGCATGGCCGCCAACCATTTAGCTTGCAAATTGCAGCCAATGTTATTGCCAACAACAATGTATTACTCAACAACAATGTATTACTCTACTATGTTTTACTAACCTGTACTTAACCCATGTTTACCAAAGATGTAGAAAATATATATCCGTTAGAAGCTACCACAGTGAGTATTTGTCTCATTATTTGAGGGCGGAAGGGGCGGTACGGTCTGGGTCCGCAAAGCTTAATGCAATGTATACATTCTTTCCTCCTCTGCCAAAGTTGCTTCAAGTAATGTCAGCTGTGGCTACTACACTAGTTCTCTCCAGGAGCAATTGCCAGCAGTATGTGAAGTCGAAGGCTTTCATGGCCGGCATCTATAGATTTTCCTTGTTTTTTTTCCAGGGTGTGAGGCCGTGTTCTGGAATAGTTTCTTTCTGACATTTCGCCTGCATCTGTGGTTGGCATCTTCAGAGAGCGATCTTTGAAGAGATCTCAGAGAGAGAGAGAGAGAGATATCTCTGAAGATGCCAGCCACAGATGCAGGTGAAACGTCAGACAGAAACTATTCCAGAACATGGCCTCACAGCCTGGAAAAAAAAACAACCAAGGAAATCCTATGCCAGCAGTATCTCCTTCGTGTTGTTTTGTCTCTGAACTGTGATTTGCAAGGAGGAGCAGAACTGAATTCTGCTTCCACTTAGCCATGGCACTTCGTGGTGTGGTCAGCTTTTTTGGTAGGGCTGCCTGCCCACACAGACATACCTTGATATATTCAATTCGGCTTTTTTTGAGGCTGCCAAATGCGCTCTCTCTCTGTCTCTCTCCCTCCCCCCCCCTCTCTTGGTTATTGTTCTGGGCAGCGCTCTTCATTGGCATGGGCAATGTCTTGAGATTAGAATTTCAAGATCAGACATAAAGGTCATTTTCCACTGTAACAAAAAGCTTTCAAGGAGAGAGAGAGAGAGAGAGAGAGAGAGAGAGAGGGAGAGAGAGAGAGGTGGGTAGGGGGAGATGAAGAGAAGTGAAGCAGAATTCATTTTTGGAAAGTGGGAAAATATGTTTAGAATGTTTTGTTGGGGAGTGGGGGAAAGGAAAAACAAAAGTCCTTGGCCAAATAGTTCTTCCATTTGGTTGCTGGCAACTCTCAGAGGGTTCTATTCCAGAATGTCTGCAACTGAATGAATCACACCATGCTCTTGGGAACTCTTGCAACCACATTCATTATTCTACACAGGGCATCAGACATCACCTGTAGATGAAGGGAGTGGAAAACTTTGCAGATTCTAAAGCTCACCTCATTATACCACAACATACAATTAGCCATGTGTATGCATTTAATAGCTCCCAGGAGAATGTGTGTGCATGAGACTGAAAAAGTCAAGCATGCTTATACAGTTCACAACGTTACTTGCTGTTGACAGTAAGGCTGTTTTAGAGATTAACCTACTAACTATTTTTTCTTAAGAGGTCACGGCCAACAAGGTTGGTTTCTGGGGGGAAAAAAGCAATGTAGGCTAGCACATTCTTTCTTTTTTAAAAAATGTAATGGTGGGAATAAAATTTTGCTATTTTGGATTTACCTATGTATCTATAAGTCACCAGACCTTGAAATCCTGTTCGGCTTTGTTTCACAAGTGATCCTTCCATTGTTTTCATATTTCTTGTATCAGCAAATCAAATTATCAATGCATGAACTATAATATGCATTCTATTCTATTCTATTCTATTCTATTCTATTCTATTCTATTCTATTTCATTCTATTCAATTCTGATTTGTATCGGCAGCATTACAACACAGTCCTATGAATATTTACTGGGAGGCAAGTCCCACTACATTCAGTGGTAAGTGTGCATAAGATCACAGTGTTAACAAGTAATATATTCCAGAATAAAAGGCATTTTCTTCTTAACATCAAACATTTCCTCACATCTCTTCCTCCCCCCACCCCCAACATATGTTCAGAGAAAACAAGAAGTTAGTAGGATTTTTCAGGCTTATTTTTATATAGCATAGATGTTACTCGTTTAACTATAACTATAAACTATAAATTATAAACATTTAACTATAAACATGCACTCCTATAGACTCAAATATGTTCAGTTGAATTTCCACTCCTGAGTGGAAAGAGACAGTGTGGTATAGTGGTTTGAGTATTGGATTGGGACTCAAATCCCCACTCAGCCATGGAAACCCACTGGGTGATCTTGGATAAGTCACACTTTCTCAGATTCACAGGAAGGCAATGGCAAATCTATGCTGAACAAACCTTGCCATCAAAACCTCAAAAGAGGCTCACCATAACTCAGAGTTTACATGAAGTCACATAAAAACAAGAAATTTGGAAAGCATTGTAGCCCAAAATGTAATTCTTCTGATACAAAAGTGCCATAGCAAGCAAGAAGGAAGTTTAAAATGGTGACCTTTACCACCTGGAAGAGTATTAGGTTCTTTATGGTGAATTGTTCACCCATATAGTAATAGGAGAAAACAACAACTCATAGTTCCAGTTTAAGCCCTGGTTTATGCAATCATTTTTAAGGTTTAAAAAACTCAGTTCCTGTTCTTTGAGCTTACACTCCACACATTTAGCAGATAATCATTTTCTCAAGAATGATCACTCTGAAGTCTTTTTCACCATGTCACAAATACCCTCACAAATTCTTTTTTAAAAATTGCATTTCTCTTTCCCAGAGTAAGCCAGCTGCATGTTTGTCCATACATTTCCTTAATGGGAGTGCAAACTGAGCATGGGAATTTTAAACAAGACATATGCTGAAAGGATATAGACCAAACATTACCTTGTGTAGGCGATCCCTGAATAGAGCACCTTTTCTGGTTGCTTTTTAAAGTGAATATGCAGACATGCTGTTCAGAAGAAGGGGAATGAGTCCACCATTTTCTAACTTCAGCCCACCCCGCATCCAGCTACACCAACTGGAGAAAAAATGGGGCTGAGGGTAGTATGTGGGAAAGAGGTATGCATTTCTCTAAAGAAATGAATAGCCTCCTCCAAATGCATTTCAGAAGTGGGAAGTTGATCAAGGATTTCCCATACATATGAGGTTCCATCACAGAGTAAAGCAAATACAGTTGTCCCTTCATATTTGCTGGGGTTTGGTTCCAGGACCCCCTGTGGATACCAAATCCATGAATATTCAAATCCTATTATATGCAATGGCATAACAAAATGGGGTCCCTTATATAAATAAGATGGCAAAATCAAGGTTAGCTTTTTGGATTACAGTTGTCCCTCCATATCCATGGATTTGGTATCCATGGATTTAAGTATTCATGGCTTGAAAATATTCTTTAAAAACTAATAATCCAAAAAGCGAACCTTGATTTTGCCATCTTATATAAGGGACACCATTTTGCTATGCCACTGCATATAACGGGACTTGAGTATTCATAGATTTTGGTATCCACGGAGGGTCCTGGAACCAAACACCAGTGAATATGAAGGGATAACTGTATTATTTTTTAAGAATATGTTCAAGCCATTAATACTTAAATCGGTGGATACCAAATCCGTGAATACAGAGGGACAACTGTATGTCATTCTGTTATATAACAAAACCACTGGACTTTCATAAGGGATGGCAGCTTTCTTATCAAAATGGAGTCAACGTGTTGCCTCCAACAGCTCTGTATTAGAATAATTTAGCATTTATGTCAGCAGAAAGTTAGAGGTGAGCTTTTGGCTATGAAACAAGAGTGACTAGTGTGGAAGCCTCTGTTTGATAAATATTTTTTAAACAAAACCTTATGGTTCCAGTCAAAGACACAGCAGGAGAAAGATTCCCAGGCTCCTCCATTGCAGAAACAATGCAGTTTGACACTTCTTTAAATATCATGGCTCCACCCTATGGAATCCTGGTGCCACTATTAAATTGTGACATCAGAGAACTCTGACAGAAAAGGCTAAATATCTCACAAAACTACCAATCCCAAAATTCCATAGCATTGAGCCGTGACAGTTAAAGCGGTGTCAAACTGCATTATTTCTGCAGTGTGGCAGCAGCCCTAGATGTGGTTATGGAAGCCCCCTAATTCTGACTTCCATGTGTACAGCTGTATTGGCAGCCATTATGGGGAGAAGACCTTAATGTGTCACCTCTCTCTAAGACAAAGAGAACAAAAGACTGTTTGACTTAGAGGAAAGGAAAAGGAAATCCAGCTTAAGTGAAGTAGTCACTTATCAAAGAAGTTGTCCCTTAGCAAAGTAAAGACATGCCCAAGCCCACTTGTTTATCTATCAACCCCCCCCCCCGATTGCTTAAGTTAATTTATTACAATGTTAGTACTTGATTTCCAACATCCTGGGTATCACATAGACTCCTCCCCCTGAAGCCTATGTAAATCAATCAGGCTTGTGATTTTGTGTCAGCTTCTGCCACTCAGGAGATTATCAGAAGCGGCTAATGTGGCACCAGCATAACACAAAAGGACAACAATATCAGATGATGTCGCCTTTTTGTGTTCTGCTGGCTTTTCTTCTTATTGACAGCTGAAGTCATCAATAGATGATCCCCCACTTCCATTTTGGTGCTGGCATTTCTGGCATGAGAAAACTTGGGCCATTTAACTCTAATGAATGCAGCGAGAATGGCCAGTCCAGTGCGAACACTTCCTGGTGAGATTGGGACATCTGAGTAAGTTTCACTCTTTTTATGACCCTCCCTGGGTTACTTGGGACTTTTAAATTGTGTTTAGGTATTTGGTGTAACTTTTTTTGTGTTTATTTTTATTTTTGAATTTCCCATGCTCATGTCTTCTCGCAAGAATGGGCGGGATTTCAGTCCAGGAAGTGAATGGAGCTCCGTTAGAGTTCTCTTCATTCCTGGGCTGTGTTTTCCACAGGAGAGAATGTAAGTGCTGTGGGGAGGGTTATTGTGCTGGGACAGGGCAGGATTGGAGATTGTGGGACAGGAACGCTTTTTGAGTTCCTGTCTGATAATCTCCTCTGTTGTGCAGTGGAGCCAGGGCTTGTGGGACTGAAGTGCTGAGACTTTTTGATCATTTGCCCACCCCTGCCTGGCTTCGTCATTCCCATGGAATTTATCTGCAATCCTCTTAAGAGCAACAGATTTTCCTAGGAAGAATAATAATTTTCCTAGGAATGATGTTGTGAGCTATCCCTGTTATAATAAACATGTGCCACCCTGACTATTTACGTGGGATTAATACTCATGGCTCCACTTACTCATGATTAGGGGAAAAGGTCTCTTTAGGCATCTGGAAGACAATAGAATCACAATCGAGGTGGTTTCTCTAGCCATTGGGAGTTCCTCCAGCACGACTCTGTGGCCAACTTCTGCCTGAAATTGACCAAATAGTCACACCAGATGTTTAGAGAGGCATCCACTCTAGGCATTTTCTAGGTCCTCAGGCATGAGGGGTCTAATATGGTGGCTTATTATTATACATGTTTTTGGGTATCTGTGGTAAGTCTGGGAAAATATCCCACATAAACTGGGTGACCTGTATAGTGATGGGAGCTTTGTCTTGAAAGGGCAGTTAGGATCCATTGGCTTAAAACACACACACACACACACACACACACACTGCTCCTGATAGAGATGAAAACTCTGAGAACTGGTATGTAGGTATGGATCAAGACTGCTGTCCTAATATTTAGCCTCTCCAGGGCCGGGGGGGAGAGCCATGGTTCTGTTGTTAGTATGCCCTACTACCCCCTCCCTCCAGTATCTCATAACTGGAAATACTGGACACTTTTCAGGGTCACGTTGGCTGGGAGGTTAGGCAGACTGTCTAGAAATATAATGGTGAGAAATCCCAAGTTAAGATTATGTGGAAAGCCCCCCCAGTAATGGGTTTCTGCCAATGACCCAGTCATTAAAGGACATGTGTTCATCCTTTCTTCTAGCCTTGGGCATTTCAAGCAATAATTCAATTATGCAAACAAGTGACCATTTCTCATTCCAGACTTTACAGAAATCTTTCCTCCTCCTGTCCAACCTTAAAAGGGTGTTGGAATCCCATCAATGTTTTAACTAAAGCAATCAGTTGAATGTTGATTCCTTTTGCCTGTCTGGTGGGAAAGCCATCTAGGCTTTGTCATAACCAGAGTACCCCTTCAGGATATGAAATAAGGTATAAATATTAGACCCTAGCTAAGTGTGCCACAGTGGATGGACCTGGCCCCCCAGATCAGAACCTCCTGTGCCACCCTCAGATGCCTGTCTGAGTATCTTTGCTGCTCTTTGAGACTGGTAACTATCACCCTATCTTCCCTGACTTCTCTCTCTCTATCCAACGTTTCTGCCTTACTTGCTATAGCCTTGTATGGTTCTTCAGCATATGTATTCTGTATGATAGTTCACGTTTGTGTTATTCCAATAAAATACTTTATTTCACTTTAACTGGAGTGTTCTCTACAGTTAGTACTGATATATATATATATATAGGTGAAAAGATCCCCCAAATTACCCTCCTCTTGCAGGCCTCCAGTTGAGCTAATCATTCCCACCCATATTACAGGAGATTTTGGCATCATAAGATGGGTTCCAATGTACCCCCATCTGTTAGGGTAACACTCTCATAATAAGCACCTGCATTTCAGAACTTACTACTGCACCACTGCTGTCACTTGTTTATTAAACTTGGCAGCAAAGTTTTAAGATGACTGAATGTTTAGTGCATAAATATTCTTATAAATTTTATCTGTATAAAAATTAAATATCTCTTAGGGCTTGTCTATATAATGAAAACACTCCTCGTAGGATTGAGGAGAATACCTTTTGTCCCAATAGGATCCCACATCATTTTGCTGGATTCAGGAGGAGGGGGAGGACTCGAAATACTCCACAGGAAAAACCTCCCACAGCCCCCCCACCACCACAAAGGTGAAACATAACCAGTGGATAAAAATTGGAAACAGGTGGCTGAGACCCTATATCAAAGCATAGACTTACAATGTTGCAGCTATGATTTAACTTCCCTTCTGATCCCTGAAACCCACCTTTAAAAAAAAACCTCCAAAGGAAATGTGCATCCCCACTCATTGGCAGAAGCAATTCACTTTGCTGCGCTTCCCTGATAAGGGCAGAAATGGAAAGCGGATTGGTCGGACATGGCAGGGATCCCATATTCTGCTCTCTGCACCATAGGTCACTAGTGGGAAGGGAGTGGGAACGTCATCCTGCAGTGCTCTGCTCAATAGCAGCACAGACCTCCATTGCTTCAGCTGGCTGGCTGGCTGGCTTTTAGGGGGCTTTCAGGGTCATTCGCAATCATGGCAACAGGGCCATGATCACATATGAGAATACAAAGCAGTTATGATGTCCTAAGTCTAATTTAGGATTTTCACCATGGGCATGTTGCATCTGGTATAATGGTGATGATGACAGAGGTGTGGGTGTGTCATCTAACAACAACTCTTCCCTCTGTATTCCCCCCCCCCAACAAACCAGATTTCCCTCCTTTACTTGTGGCCTAATAAGAATATATGGAGAAGTCTAACTTAGGACATCATAAATGACTTAGGACATTGTAACTGGCTAAAAGGTTGGCAGCCAGAAGACAGGTAGGGAAATGACCCAAGACAGATCCCAAGCAGTATGGAGAGCAAACTCAGAATGAGACAGGGTAAAGTGATATCAGGAGGTATGACACGTAAGTATGATCTGGAACAAAAAAGCAATAGTTATAAGAAACACACATCTTGATCCTTCGACTGTCTGGGCCCAAAGAATTTGGCCAGGACTAGATTAATTTTTGGACTAGATTATCTTGTTAAAAACTTGGATGTTTATCAGTCACTAATGTTCTAAAAGAAGTTCCTTACAATGCCTCATGTTGGAATATATCTCATTTAAAAATAGAATGAATTGGGAGGAAAATATAGTTAAAAATCTAGGAGTCTATTAAAAAGCAAAGTGACCTTTATAAAAATGCCACACATGCCACGGCTCTCAAATATGATTTCCTGTACACTGTGCTTTGTAAAAAGCCTGATGATATTATAACGTTCTCTTACCTGGCAGGCCCAAACTGGAGGAAGCAAGGTGGGGGGACCCTTTTTTAGACTTGGAAGCTGACTGAGATTCATCCAGTGGTGCCCATTTTCTGATGTGAAAGCTAGGCTATTTCAGGTTACTACTTTCCATTTCACAAGATCTGGCATTACCCCCACCCTCCTTTCCACCAGGTTTTAAGAAAATGGTGCCACCCCTCTTCCTGTTCCAAGCTTCTCAATTCCGGTTCCAAGCACCATGGCATTAAAAGGCCATGTGAGTGGTCAGAGAACATCAAAGCAACATTACACATGGAAAAAAGGCATCAGAGCACTCATGGAAAGCTTAGAGGATACCACACACATGGAAGGTCGGCAAGAACTTTATTATCTCTCTTAAGAAAATAACATTCAGGAAATGTGTGACTCCACCCAGATGGACAGCTTATTTATTGACCGATTTATTACATTTTTGAACTGCCCAATAACCAAAGTGCTTTGGGTGGTGAGACAAATTAAAAACATTCAGTACAAGTAACTAGTGCCATCTAGTCTAGTGACATCTAGTGAGTGAATCATATAATGATGCTATCCACAAGAAGAGCCAGTTTGGCTCCCAAGACAATCTTCTTCAGGCCAGTAACAAGCTACCTGAGGCAAGTCAGTAAAAGTTTATATTACTTCATGTTAAAGAGCTAGATCTTAACAACAACAACAAAAATAAACTAAGCAGAGATATATGAACTAATCCTTGCTTCCAAAATAAAGTGTCTGATGTAATCGCTGCTGGCACATTTTAAAAAAAGCACAAATATGATGAAAACATGGCAGTTCCACATTGCCCATGTGCTAAATGCATCCATCTGAACAGGAGCAACCTGTATAATAATTAACCTAATGATACTATGAAAGTCTGAAGTGCTGTGAGCGTCCACACTCATTGGTGAGGCTCAGCATTTTCTGACTCTTCCTGTGTATGTCTGGGAAATGATGCTTCAGAGACATCCCTAAACATGTAGACATGCTCAAAAAGGCCTTGTGAATTTTGAAAATGTATGATACTATGATAGCTTTCACAAATAAATATCCTTATGAAAGAAGTATAAGAGGAGGAAAGATTGACAGTGTGGGCCAGAATGGAATGATGAATATAGCAAGAGACCATTAACTGAGACAGTTGGGATGGAGAGAGACAGGTGGCAGAATTAGCAGGCAAGAGTTTGTGTTGGAGTTAATAGAACCAGAGAAAGAGAAAAAGAAAATGTAACTATGAAGCCTGGTATTAATTGTTGCTGTTACAGTGGAGATTCAGAGGTGTCAGGTTATTAAAGAGAACCATTATTTATTATCCTTTATCGGAGGGTTGTTTGGGCCTATGTGGACATACCATCTGGCTGAAAGGCTTCTTCTGCTATCACTTCAGATCAGATGACACTGGTGGCTCCCAAGTCAGTATGCTGGTGACTCCACGCCAGGTTTCAGCTCACACATTAAGGCTGGCATCCTGTTGGTTAACCCCAACTAGAGTAAACTCATTCAGTCAATTGTTGTAAAGTGGGTTAACACATAGGTAAATCCAATTGATTTAATGGGTCTGCTCTAATTAGGACTAAACAACTTTTAGGACTAAAAAGGAGCTATCCATGGTGCTGAACTCCAACAGTTTCAATACCTTGGAGAGTTCCTTTAAAGCTAGCCTCAAACCTAAGTGGATTTACCACCCCTTGACATGGGCATCACCATCCGCCACTGCCTCAAATCAACTGTAGAAGGTATGCAAACTTCAAATGCAAGTTAAATTGGACACAAATTTAAACCCTGCCTACAAACCACACTTCAGTTCTAAGCAGTTTATTAAAAATGAAATTTAGCTTCAAATATACTACATAGAACTGAGTTTGGTTCGCAAGCAGAAAAGATGTTTTGTGGAAAAGAGCTATGATTTCGAACACAGCTAATCAGAAAACTCATGCATCCAGTTGTACTCTGTAGAACTCTCATGGCTCTTTTTCTCTCCACAACTCAATTGATGCCTTAGCTGGTTGGGTCTGAAGAGGTGAAGAGACTTAGATTTGGCTTCCCAGTCTCCTACATTCAGGACCAGTACAGAGGAAGACTGTGGAGCTGAGTTCCTTGCAGGGGTTATAGGAAATGCAGAAAGGATGGGGCACTCCTGTGGCTGTCTGAGTCATCCACGTCTGAAGCCATGGGGTGAGCCAGTTGCCCAAGAATGATTTGGGTAAGGGAAAAGAAAAGAAAAAGAAGGGCCGATTCCTCCTTGTGGTTTTCCATGCTCTACAAATCCAGCCAAGTGAAGAGTAGGAATGGGTGTGTATGTGTTAAGTTCATTTCAGTTCATTTTTGATAACAATTTACCAAAAATTGCCAGTGTCTTCATATTTGGGATTAAAAGAACCTGTTGTGAGTTTTAAAACACCTGAATGTGGGAGAAACCAAAGAAGATTAAAAAAAATTCTTTAAGGTTCAATAACAGACTAAACTCAGCAGTTAATTTAACAACACACTGTTGGGTGGACTCTGGCTTGGAAGTCCAGGTTTCCACTCTCAAACGCAAATAAATCAACATGGTGGCAACTGATCAACAAAAGTCTATGACAGGCTTACAAACTCAGCAATAAGCAAGTACTACCATATTCCCAAACTACATATGTCAAACTTGTTCTTTGTATCTTATTTCAGCATTCTACATGTTAACATGTCAGCAGAACATATCAAGATGTTTTGGAACATGGCTCCGAACATTTTGTACCTGTTTAACTTGAAATTGCTAGAAACTTACAACATTTTCTGTGTCTAAGCAGACTTTTTTTCAACATGGTTGTACTGCACTTAGGCTGTATGGCCACTTTCTGACTTTTCTCCTTTGGTACCAAAACTTTCACCCATCCATACTTCGAGTGTTTAACTCTTAAAAATCTGCGTTTGCACCTCTTAGCGTTTAACTCCATGTTAATGTTGAATTTGGGCTCTTGGCTCTTCCCCTCCAGAGCTTCCTCCTCTTCTAACACCTATATGACAGGCAGGACCAGTTCAGTTTTCCTTTCCATGCTAGGAATAGCTGTACCTTTTTGAGCTGGTCAATGCAAATAAGAATATCAGTTCAGTTCATTTCTGAAGAATTTACCAACATTTGCAAATATCATAGTCTGGCTGGAAAGAACATGAAGTTTTTAAAAACCCAGAATGCAGAGAAAATGAAATGGAAAGAGTTTTCCCATCATAGTGGAGAATGCTGAGATTCTGCTTGCACTAAGAGTCTTGAGTTGGACAACTTACATTGTTATGACTGCTCGGCATTTCCGATCTGTCTTACAGCCACCTGCTTGGTTTCTTAAGTATAAATCCTTGTTTGTTTGGGGTGGATTAACTGAGTACACTGAGCTGCTAGACAGTCTAGGAAAGGGTGGAATGTGTGATCTCCACACATGGACTAATGAAGTGCAACAGAGAAAAGGCCAGAGGCAGGGATCATGCTTAGGAGCAACTAGAAAATGTTTTATTATGAGAATGAGCAGGCGTCTTGGAACCTGATACCTCCCATTATTGTCATCTATTTTTAACATGGAACTCTCCCTCGCCCCCCAAACTGGAAATGTTACAGAAAAAACAGAATCTCAAAGACCAAGGAAAAGGATACACACATGCACACACACCAGATGATGACAATCAGCAGATGCCACAACCTGGTGTGAATGAAAGTGAAAAAGAAGTATTTTGTTTGGTTTTAGAAGTTTAATGGCTTGGATTATCATCAGTTTCTGGGATGAAGGAGGTGGATTGAAAAGGGAGCATGGGAAAAAGAGTAAGGAATGCCAAGGCAGAATGAAAGGGGTCACAGCTGGCCCTATCCTCAGGTGAAGTGAGATGGCTACCTCACATGTCAGATACTAGGAAGCGGCAATGAGAGCTGATATCCTGTTAGTTACATATGTAAGCTTAAGTGCACTGTGCATGCCTTTTTTGGGGTTCATATAGAGGTTGGTAACCTCTTCTTCCTGCCATACCAACATGACACCCTGCCCCAGTACACCACTTCACAGCAATAGTCCTCTCTGTTCCATAGACATTCAGTTGCTGGTAGATTATTGAGAGAACTGCAGAAGCATGTGGCTATGTCCCCACAGCCAGACATAGAATGATTACATCATCTGGCATGACCTCTGGAGGACTTCAGTGGATCTTGGCAGATTATGTCATAGCTCTACATCTGTCTATAAGAACATAGCCAGATACTTCTTCAACTCCTTTCACCAGTCACTGAATAGCTATGGGGGGGGGGGAGCTATGGAGATTATCAGATGTCCTTAATATGATGTTACACAAATACCAGGAGATCACTAAAGGGTTTTCCTTTTGGACGATGTCGTCCTCGTCCTGTTATGCTCCCGTACTGATCCCGTTTCACCCTCGTTTTGCCCTCGTTTCGTCTTATTCATGGCTTAAACTGTGAATAGATCGCCTGTTCTGTTCCTGTCACAGAATGACAGGCAAGTGAAAAGGTGACCCGTTATGCTGGTGTGATGCCAGCCACATTGGGAAGTTCATTCCAGAACACTTCCGGGTGTGATCGGGACATCAAGGTAAGTGACACCCTTCCCCCTGCTCCCTGGGTTACTTGGGGTTTTTAAAGTATGTTTTTCTGCTTGCTGTCTTTTTTTTAAAGTGTTTTTTTTTTTTAAGTTTGAATTTCCCATGCACTCGTCCTCTCACAAGAACAGCCCAGAATTTCAAACAAGGAAGTGAATGCAGCTCCGGAGAGCTGCATTCACACCATGGCTGCAAGGCATGCGATTAAAGGTAATTGCAAAGCTTTTTGTTCTTGTGCTGGGATGAAGTTGGGAGGGTGTTGGGAGAGGAGATAGTGAGACAGGGATGCTATTTTTGTCCCTGTTCAATAATCTCCTATCACAATGAAATCAGCTGGGTGGGATGAGAAAGGGGCCATAGTGTAGTTCCATAGAACTTTTGTGCTACTTTTGGTAATGTCAAATCTTGGCCATGGTGTTGGGGGCGGGGGAGAGGAGAATTGTTTGCTGTTACCTGAGGACTGTGTGTGGGTCCATGGGGGCCTAACTGTGATGCCAAAATATAAGTTATTAATTGGGGAAATTATTAGCTCAAATGGATGGCTGTCAGAGGTTGGGTAACTTTCAGGACGTTGGGCACCTATGTGTACCACTTCTCACTGCAGAGAACTCCAGTTTGAAATAAAATAATGATGAGGACTATTTCCTGGGACAATTAGCATCTTCTTATTCTAAAATTAAGTAAATTTTAGGGAGAGGTTCAATCTAATTTAGATTATACTTCTGCATCTCATTGCAAGGTAAAAACCAGGGATGGGGGACTTAAGGTCCTCAAGATGTTTCAAATTGCACCTCCCTTATCCCTTGCCATTGGCCAAGCTGTGTAGGACATCTGATAGTTGAACTACAAAACACTTGGAGAGCCAAAGACTGATAGAATCATAGAATCATAGGGTTGGAAGAGACCACAAGGATGCCTATTAAATCATATTTGCTTTGCTGTGCTAAGAGTTCCAGTTCATCCTGTTTATTTCCCTTGCTCTGTGCATTAGTATAGAGACATCTAAGGCCATGGGCCATTCCCCCTATCTGTCTTTTTAAAGTTTTATTCCTCCCACTGTTGGGTTCTTGTACTATTTGCCTTGTTCACTGTATAACATTCAGGCTATAATCTTCAGCACTTGATGAACGCGTGCCCTCAAGAATACTGTCTCCCTCCCCCACACATCTCAGTTTAAAGCCCTCCTGATCAGATTTTTCAGTGTCTTAGCAAAAACATTCCTGCCAACTGCTGTGAGGTGCAATCCATCTCTTGCCAGAAGTCCACCTCCCTGAAACCATGCCCCATGGTCCAGGAAGCCAAACCGTTCCCAGTGGCACCATCTGTGCAGCTAGTTGTTCACCTCCACTATCCTTCCCTCCCTTCTTGGGCCATGCACTTCCACTGGAAGGACAGACAAAATGACTACCTGTGTATCCTAAGTCTTTTAGCTTCCTACCCAGAGCCTCATAATCCCTTTTGATATTCTGAAGGCTATGTCTTGCATTATCATTGGTTCGCAGATGGACCAAAAGTAAGGGATAATAGTCAGTAGGCTTCACAAGTCTCGTCAGCCTCTCTGTTACATCGCAGATTTTTGCACCTGGGAGACAGCACACCTCTCAAGACATCTTTTCAGGCCCACAAACTACTGATTCTGTACTCCTCAGCAAAGAGTCTCCTACCACCACCACACGCCTGCTCTGAGGATTGGCAGAGGCCAAATTGTGTGCTGAACCATCTCATGCACATTCTCTGAGACCTGGCTCTGCTGCTCTCCTTCCCATTCCTTGTCATCACTGACAAGGGAGAGAGCTTCAAACTGGTTCTGTAGTGCCAAACTCATAGAATGGCCCCTGCTCCTTCTCCTTCTATGAGTCACATTCTTCCAAACACTGACCTCCTGTGTATTAGAACTATCTAACTATGTATTAGAACTGTCTAAGAAAACCTCCTGCTCCCTAATATGCTATATAGTGGCTATTCGGGCCTCAGGTTATTGGGTATTCTCTTCCAGCAACACAACCAACTTGCACTTGCTGCAGGTATAGCTCTGCACATCCACAGTCAAGAAGAGAAACATACAACAGCTGTTGCAGGTGACTGCAGCAGTTCCCTCATTGTCCATATTGAATACTTTGAAGCAGGTACTAGAACAGAACTCTGGGTCAAACTCCCCTGATAAACACCCATGCCAAACACCCCTGTTGGTCTGTCTCCTATATGCCTTGCTCCTATATGCTGAGCTCCAGGGACTGGGACTGTAGCAATATAGAGAGCTACTGGCTGCTAGCGCCTCCCTCTGTCTTTCACTCACTTCCTCTCAGCAGTCTCTGACTCACTTCCTCTCAACAGAAGCATCTCATCAAAAAAATGCTAATGAGTCCCCCCCCGGCAAGCCTCCACTCAGTCCACACAAATAAATAGCTTTGACAGAAGCATGCATACCAGTGTTAGCCCAACAAACTCTCTGGGGCTGAAGAAGTTTAATTCAACAGTCCCAAGCTTACCTTATGCTGCCTCTTCCATCACATTCACACCAAACATCCCTGTTGGCCTCTCTCCTGTATGCCAGGCTCCTGTATGTCGAGCTCCAGGGACTGAGAATGCAGCAGTATAGAGAGCAACTGGCTGCTAGCTCCTCCGTCTTTCACCCACTTCCTCATACTTGGTTTACAATACTAGTGGTCCTGCACATTCAGACATTCTAGGAAGTTGTATTTTATATTCCACCCTGGGATGGAACACAGAATAGGAGTTCAGTCTGTTAGCATGCCTTACTACACCCTCTCCATGATATCTCATAATTAGAACTGTCTAAGAAAACCTCCTGCTCCCTAATATGCTATATAGTGGCTATTCGGGCCTCAGGTTGTTGGGTATTCTCTTCCAGCAACACAACCAACTTGCACTTGCTGCAGGTATAGCTCTGCACATCCACAGTCAAGAAGACAAACATCCCACAGCTGTTGCAGGTGACTGCAGCAGTTCTCTCACTATCCATATTGGATACTCTGAAGTAGGCACTAGAACAGAACTCTGAGCCTCCCCCGCAAACTTCCCCGATAAACACCCATGCCAAACACCCCTGTTGTCCTCTCTCCTCTTCACATTGCTCCAGAGACTGAAGCTGCAGCTATATATATATATATATATATATACACAGAGAGAGAGAGAGAGCTATTGGCTGCTAGTTCCTCCCTCTGCCTCTCATCCACTTGTTCTCAGTAGTCTCTGACTCACTCCCTCTCATCTCAAGCAGCTTACCAAAGAAATAGTAATGAGTCCCCCCAGGCAAGCCTACACTCAGCCCACACAAACAAACAGCCTTGACCCAAGCAACCACACTAGCATTAGCCCAACAAACTCTCTGGTGCTGAAGAAGTTTAATTCAACAGCCACAAGCTTTCCTTATGCTGTCTCTTCCACCACACCCACCCCAAACAACCCTGTTGTCCTCTCTCTTGTTCGCCTTGCTCCTGTATACTGAGATCCAGATACTGAAGCTGCAGCTATAGAGAGAGAGCTACTGGCTGCTAGCTCCTCTCTCTGCCTCTCACCTATGTCCTCTCAGCAGTCTCTGACTCACTTCCTCTCATCACAAGCAGCTCATCAAACAAACGGTAATGAGTCCCCCCAGGCAAGCCTACACTCAGCCCACACAAACAAACAGCCTTGACCCAAGCAAGCACACTAGTGTTAGCCAACAAACTCTCTGGGGCTGAAGGAGTTTAATTCAACAGCAACAAGCTTACCATATGCTGTCTCTTCCACCACACCCATGCCAAATATCCCTGTTGTCCTCTCTCCTGTTCACCTCGCTCCTGTATGCCAAGTTCCAGAGACTCCCATCCCCACCATGGCCTGTATGAAGGTTGCTGTAATCTGGTGTGTGGGTGTGTTATTACTCTCTTCAGAGTTCCTCCTCTGTTAATTTTATTCTGGTTTCTACTGAAAAAGAAATGCAATATACTAATTGCAATTAATCCCTTTGTATTCCATTATTGTGTTATTACTTCTCACACAGTTCTTATCACTTGGATAACTGAGAAGCTTTCCTTCTCCTTTCCCACTTCACTCTCTCTCACCTTCTTTCTCTCTACCATCCTTTCTGCTTTCCCCACCTTCCCTGCTTCACTGGGCCAAAAGCTTTGAATGGTTGTTTGGAGCTATTAAGCCTTCCCCAACCTTACAGTTTCAAGATGTGGTGTTCTTTCACCATTCCTAAGCAACAGGCATATTGTAGGATTTGTTGTCCACCCAGAAAATGTTCCTGGTTGGGAGAAGCTACCTTAAAAGGACACAGAGAGCCCTCTTGAAAGTGCCAATAAGATAATGTGCTCCTAGATTCCCACAGCAGCATGTGTACAGATTAATAAAAACAAGAAAAGAGTTCTTACCTGAAGGCTTATAGCCCAAAAGAAAAAAAGGGATGGCAAGAGTAGAGGAGGAAAAGGTAGTTGTTTTTCAGCAGGGCTTGTGAAATGGTCCTTCTTCCCCAGTTGAGCGAAGAGCTGTGCTTGTCTTACTGTCAAGAAGTTCTTCCTAATGTTTAGGTGGAATCTCTTTCCCTGTAGTTTGAATCCATTGCTCTGTGTTGACATTTTTTTGATCTCTTGGATTTTAATGCTTGCCCACCTCACTCCTCTTTTGTCACACACCTCCAATATTGAAGAGGTAAAAGAGCACAGGAATTTTCCACAAAGCCTGGGCGAACAAATCCAAGGTGTTACACAAAATGCTCAGGGTCCATGGGGACTCTATAATGTCTAATATTAATATGGGGTACACGAACAAGTCTTGAAGAGAAATGACAATGCAGAAAGAATCACAACTTGGAAACATCACCCAAGGAGACCTTCTGCTGTGCTTTCTCCAACTGGACTTGTTTATCTCGAATTGGCCTTTTTAATCATCAGCGCACTTGCAGAAAGTGTGGAATGAGTCCTTCCTGAATCTTCGTTTGCGAAGAAAAGGTAGAGAGAGAGTAATATACTCAACTTGGCAATGTGAGAGGGGGTAAGGAGCAGGATCTTGTAGACCTGTGTATGCTGGTACTGGGGAGGAGACTTTAAGCTAGATAGTTCAATTAAATGACCTTTATTAAGAAAATAACAATAACAACATTCACACACATTCAGGCATAAGGACTCATGCAAGGCTAACAAAATAAGTAGGGAATATTTGGATAGAAGAATAGAGTGAAGGGAGTTTGTTGGGTGATACTGTACTGATCAGAGGAATTGCGATCATGGTGAAAACCAGCAGAGTAGGGGTCTGGAAGCAGGAACAGTGACACAGGTGATGAAAGCACGGGAACTGTGCACACCTGAGTGGAGTTTTGGAGCAGTTTTTATAGCTGATATTTCCCTTCTGGGGATGGGATTTAGAGTGAGTTACAATGCTTTTTGGAGTCTCCCAGGCTAAAACAATGAATGCTCCAGAAATACTAATGATCATTAATGTGTTAACAATTTGGGATTGAATGAAGCAAGCAACCTGGTCTTAGGTAGAGGAGATGGTAAATAGCTCTTTTACAAACCTTGAGAACTCAGCTACCCTTGATTGGATTAGCCAGATGTTCAGGCAAGAATTTGTCTTTCAGGTCACCTTTCTTTGGAATTTGGAATGGCCCCTCCCTAGGGTGTACATGACTTAGTCTTAGCACTAGTCCTTGGGAGTGCCTGGTTTCTGGAGTTCCTGATTTACTTGCCACTCTCGTGGAAAGCCACAGTTAGTAAGATTATTAAATATTGCCAGTTGTTACATGGAAAGGGGGCTGGGGGCTATCAGGGCTGGTAATAAAGGTGTGATCTCCCCCTCCAAAGGCAGACCTGTCTCTCTATCCCATGACCCCTGGGATGGCCTCACAAGACAATAATTGTTCTGAAGAAGCAACAAAGAGTGTTGTGGCACCTTAAAGACTGACATGCCTTCTTATGGCAGAAGCTGTACTTTTGCACTCTGAATTCATTCTTCAGCAACTGACGTAAGCTACGTACAAAGGGGAAAATTGTGTGTGGGAGAGAAATGCTGACATTTTAAAAGCAGCTGAAAAAGTGGGAAGACAGAGGATTCATTAGGACTGTCCCTGACAAATTGGGTTAAAACAGTGTTCATTACCTTGGCATTACTAATTAATTAATTAATAATTAATAATTGGGTAATAACTATTATTATCCCTTGCAGTGAGCTGATTAATACATGCAGCATGATAAAATGCCTTTATCCCTATATAAGCCAGAGGATAAAGCGTTGAGCCTCTTGATGAATTCTGGACCCGCCTTGTATAAGGTTTGGGGATAGCTGCTGTTGTCCATAGTCATTACACTTGATGTACATGAGGTTTCCTTGCTGTCTTTTTCTACTGGCTGAAGATAATGCTGTGTTACAGGCATTTTCTAAAGTACTTTTCACAGAAATGAACAAATTTACAAATATGAGAGTGTTAACAGGCCTTGCTGTTTCAACATATGGTCATTATTAAGATGATCAAGGTGCTTGGTTGTGGCTAAGCTGTAAAGATGGGACTGAGTTTTATGTTTACGTTGTAGAAACAACTTTGCCTTAAACAAAATTACTTTTATAAGTTGTAGCCAAGCACCTTGAATCCAACAACTTCTGGGTGGCCATAAACTCAACAGTGTTAATGAGGCCTTTCTGTCAAATTAGTTTATGGCTGCTGATTGTTGCTGAACAGCTGTTCCTAAGAATTTGAACTTCTTCTATAGACAGCAGGGAGGAAAAAAAAGAGATTTAAAAAGGTGAACGCAAAAAGATGGGATTAAACAAGCTACAGTTTTTTAAAAAGGCGTGCCAGGCCAGGTGTTTAGACTAGTGTGAAGGATTTTAAACTACAACTCAAGGGCAAGGGATGTGTGGGTCTCCAGATGCCGTGGGAAGGGAATTTCAAGCCATCTGAGCCAGCATATCATACAGTGAAGGATAATAGAAGTTGCAGTTCAACACACAACCTGCATTCACACCCTGCATTCCTGTTGTGACCCATTCTGAGGAGACTTCCAAGGAGACTGGCATGGACAGCTAGCCAAAATGTTCTGCTGACACATCCTGACACTGAATTGGGAAGACTGCCCATCCTTGTCACAGGGAGAGAGATTCCTGAGACCCCTGCTGGCTGGCCTGAACCTTCACTGTCCTACAGACAGCTGTGGGTTCTTCCAGCCTTGTGAGCACTTGCCAACACCTGCTGCAAGTGAATCGTCCCTTTCAGTTACTTTCCCATGCTCTGGGTCTGCATGAGCATGAAACACATCCACACTGGCCTTATGGACAAATGTTGAGAGCAGAACAAATAAGATGTTATGACAACAACAATATTCAACTACTTAATGAAGGGCAATGAAAAGCCAAGTCAGGAGAAGGAACATCTCCAGGAAGCTAATAAACATGCTAGCCCAGTAGCCATGGAGGCAAAATGTTATCTGTCTATATATATAATTCTCTTGGGTATGTTTCCTCTCCTAGTGTGCTGGCTGGCTGTTTAGGAAACTTCCCTCAGCCAATCACCACCCACATGCAAATTCCCTCATCACCTCACAATCCACTCCTGCCACTCAATCTGCATCTACACCCACAGCCTCACAAGGGCCCCGTTGTCGGCCATGGCAAGGACTCTCAGAGTCCTCCACTATATGCCTCACTGTGGGACAGCAAGAGGAGAAGCCACCACGCCACAGAGGTCTGTGAGTCCAGGGCAAGAGAGCCAGCCAGCAAGCGGTTGCTTGGTGGTTGTATAGATTTTGGTGGTATTTTCCCCCACAATAATAGCGTGTAGTTGAACTGTGTGAACCTTTCAAATCTACTATAATGGCATATGTTACTCTGGGTACAGCTAATTTACTTACAATATAAACTCTGTTAAAAGATGAACAGCTATGTCCCTGTGTGCTGCTTCTCCCCACTAAGCTGTGCTGCCTAGAGTGGAAAGTGGAGTACTAAGAAGCAGGCTTCTTAGACTACAACTCCCATTATTCTTCACAGTTGTCTATCCTGGTATGGGACTTTCAGTTTGAGAACAGTTGGAAGGGCCATGCATCCCACATTTCTGCAGTATTGGCTCTCTTCCTGGCTCTTCTAGAGGGGTCTGTCTCATTCCCCTGGGGTTGAAACTTGGGGTGATGTAGGTTCAGGGTCTTGCAAAGCCAAACCTGTTCCCATGATGCTCCACAACTCACCACCATCCCTTGTAGGCTTGGCTGGGGCAGACTGGGGAGCCCTTTTCACCTTGGCTGCTTATGAATAATAACAGGCATCTGGAATGTCAGTTCAAAGTTTGAAGAAAATATACAGGCTAATTTGTTATTAACAGGTCCCACACAGTCCAAAACTAGGTAAATTATATCCAATTGATACAAGTCTCTCCTTACTGAGATGCAACCTTGATAACCCCTTGTTATAAATTTTGGCTGCAATGGGAGAAAAACAACAAAGCAAAGCCCTAAAACAAGTGCCAAACGTTTATTGCAAACACACTCTGACTGATAGCTCCCTTAGACAAATAAAACAAGCCATCTGATCCTGGGACTCTCAGTTTAGATTCTCCACCATAACTTTTCACTCCAGCATCTGGCTAAGAGCCAAAAAAAGATGATGAGCTCATATATTTTCCCTGTGTCTTAGGTTGGTGATCTGAGAAAAGAGAAAGTATTTTCTTTTGTCCTGCAAGAGTGGTTTTCAGGCTGTATTCTAGGCTAGGTGTGAGAATCATGGAGCCCTCCAGATGTTGTTGGCTGGCAAGTTCTAGCAGCCCTAGGCAGCATAGCCCATGGGAAGGAAAGCTGGGAATTGTAGTCCAGCAATATCTGGAGAGATGCATGATTTCCACCCAGACTCTCAGAGATACTGTGAAACTTACCAGGAATTTCTTAATGAAAGGGTCAGCAATTGTGCTCTGTGGTTTACCAAAGGGTGCCTGTTTCAAATTGTGGCACTGGCGTAGAGCAATGGTGGGTGTCATTTTACTGCTGGTACAGCTGGCTTCTTCTTCCCAAAATCCCATGTAGCTTTTGCCAGCTTTGGCTGGTTTTCCTGTTTCTTCCCTAATAGTGTGCTAGCTGATTGGCTGTAGGTGGGACCAGCAGCAGCCTTCCTTCTGGTCAGGGGCTAGGCTATATAAGCTGGTCCTGCTCCTCATTTTGTTCAGGAACTTCATCCCTGTTTCCTGCCCTTTGCATGCTTCCCATGTTATGGCACTATTTTCTTGTATTTCATCATAATCTTTGGAGGTGGTTTGGCATGGGATTCATATCCAGTTGGGGAAGAGATGGAGAGGGTGTACCCATCAGGATGGATAAGAGGGTCCTCTTATAGGACCTTGGGAGTGGGGCAGAAAGCTCAGGTGTGGTGCGGCTTTGTCCCACTCCCAAGTGGCATGAGAAATAGGCAGTGGCACCCACCTATGTAGACTCCCATATATGTCATGTGAAATTTTGCCCAGTAAGTGGGCTCAATTCATGGTGGTTCCTCAATCGGCAGATGGTTCATTCAATGGCTAAATACGGACCCAAGCCAATTTGCAGCTGTAACTAATAAAGCAGTGGCCTGTTTTAGCTCAGTTTGCTCTCTCTGTGTGGCAGGGATGGAAATTCTTGATTTTCCCTGTCCTGATAGGTGTTGAGAAAAATCCATCTATTTTGATTCCTGCATTCTCAGAAGGTGTGGCAAATTTCACCCCAAGATGACAGGAAACTGTGCAACTTTCTTTGGAAACTGCACAGATTTTCTAGCTGACATGTACTGGGTACTGTTTTTCTGCAGTTTTCCCTCCCTTCTCTCCCTCCTGATCCTAAAGTTGCACAGAAACCATCAGTTGCTCCAGATGTCTAATCAGGTAAATGCGACGGTCAGGAGTGCCTGTTATCAACTTTGGCTGATACACCAGCTGCACCCTTTCCTGGAAACCAGGGACCTCAGATCTGTGGTACATGTGCTGGTAACCTCCCATCTTGACTTCTGTAATGCACTCTACATGGGGCTACCCTTGTGCTTGACTTGGAAAATTCAGCTAGTTCCGAACATGGCAGCCAGGTTGATTTCTGGCATTTCCAGAAGAGAGCATATAACACCTGTGTTAAAAGTTCTCCACTGGCTGCCTATTAGTTTCCAGGCAAAGTACAAGGTGTTGGTTATGACCTTTAAAGCCCTACATGGCTTGGGTCCAACTTACCTCCAGGACTGCCTCCTCTCCTACGATCCTCCCCACGCACTTCAGTCCTCTGGAAGGAATCTGTTACAACCTATGAAAACAAGGCTGTCGGTGACCTCCCAGAGGGCCTCCTCTGCTACTGCTCCTAGATTATGGAATGGCCTGCTGGACGAGATCCGTCTTATTACCACCTTAGACAGCCTCAAAAAAGCTGTCAAGACGGATCTTTTCTGGCGGGCCTTTCCTGAATAGCTATCCTGGCCTGAAGATTCGGCTGTCTTTTCCCCTTGACCTGCCATTGAATCATTCCATTTCCCCCCCTCTCCTTTAATTATTCTATGTTTTTAATCCTTTCTAATTTAATACTGTTTTAAGGGGTGGGTGGGTTAGGGTACTGATGTAATCATGGAGTTTTTATGCTGTAAGCTGCCAATAATTTGTGAAAAGACATTACAGCTCTCAAACCAGCTAGGGGTCTGAGGGGAAGGAGGGAAGTTGCCAGCTCTTGTTTGAGAGCGGCAGCCTCTAGCCAGGATTTCTGTAAAAGATTGTGGGTGTGGGTGAAGCCTCTACTGGAGGGGTTCCAAAGTGGGTGTGGAGAGTTCTGGAGGGAAGTTGCAGGGGGGGGGGGCTGTTGCAGATCTTTTGGCAGCTATGAACTACTGTCTGTTTTCCCCGCAACTTCCCTCCGTCCAAGCCCCAATGCTGACAAGAGGCTGTGCAGCTAGGGGGAGGGGGAAGAGGAAATTGAACTATCTTTTCACAGCCTCTAGTTAGTGTTTCTGTGAAAGACTGGAACTTGGTGTGAGGAAAGTTGCAGGAAAAACAGAAGCTAGATTGTCAACTGCCAAACACCAGCAACTCCCCCTCCCCAATTTTACACAGAAATCCTGACTAGAGGCTTTGAAAAGACACTTCAGCACTCAAACCAGCTGGCAGAGTGGGGAGAGGAGGAAACTGAAATGTCTTTTCATGGCCTGGGCTGGGGGGGGGGTGCAGTGCAGGAAAGACAGAAACTTGATCATCAGCTGCCAAACATCTGCAACTCACCCCCTCACTGCAATCTTTCATAGACAGATTGCTGTGAAAAGGCTGTGAAGGCCTAGAAGCAGTGAAAAGACATTTCAATTTCCTCTTCCCCCAGCTGCCTTATATGTGTGTATGTGCGTTCAAGTCTCCTGTTGACTTTTGGTGGCCCCATGAATATCATAGGGTTTTCTTTGGCACGGAGTGCTCAGAGGTGGTTTTGCCAGTTCCTTCCTCTGATATATAGCCTACAGCACCTTAGTATTCATTGGTGGTCTCCCACCCAATACTAACCAGGGCTGACCCTGCTTAGCTTCCAGGAACAGACTGAGTGAAATAACTTGTCTATCTTGATAAGTCTTGCAACAGTTCTCCAGAGTTTCAGACAGGTCTGCCTGGTGAACTTGGAACTTTCTGCAGGCAAAATAGGTGCTCTACCTTGGGCCTTTCATTAGCTAGTAGGGATATAACAAGTGTTTCATGTGTTACAAGGCAGCTTCCTATGATTCTGGCTCCTCCATAGAGTTGCTGCTTCCCCCAAATGACATACTGTTAGGCTGGAAGTATACTGCATATCACAAAGGATTTTCATAATGCCCACCAGCTAGTGGGAATCAATCCATTCTGTTGTTACAGGACATGGTCAAATACTCTGGCCATTGTAGAGGTGACTGGACCAGAAACCCAATTACTGAATGAAGGCAGCACATGAAATCTGTCTGGCTTTCAGGACTAGTCTCTGATGCAGAATTAGCATGTGAGGAATAAGGTGGAACTCATAGGTTTCCCTCGGCTGTTATTCAATATTATTTAGTTGTCATTTTTTAAAGTGATGCTTTCCATGCTCTCAATGGCCATTTTCCAATGCTTTATTCCTTCTGTAGAGGGCTTTGCCTTTACTCCTAGCTCTTTATAAAGAAATCAATGGAGGAAAATCTGCCATTGGTCTCCCTAAGAGACGATTTTGTGCCCTTTACTGTGCGTATGTTGTTATACATGACACTGTCTAAACAGCAGAAATGCTAACATGGAAAGCGTTTGAAGGCTTTGCCATATATTACTTTTTTCCTACCCAGAGAATCACAGTGTAGGGGGAAAAGGCATGTATTTTGTTGACATATATAGAGTGACATGTATTTTTCTTTTTATCACAAGTACATGGATTAGGCAGCTGCTATGGGCTGCCTTTGGGTAGGAAAAAAAGTAATGGAAATAGCCTTGAGCTACCTGGGCAGAAATATCTTTATTCTTTGGAACCCCTCCAGTAGAGGCTTCTAAAATCAAGAGAGGACTTTCACCAATGCCAATGGAACTTTACAACTGGGTTGTTACTCTTATGTATTGAAGTTGTCCTCTTGTTACAGCATTTTAGCTTGAGCTTGGTAAGTGGTATTATTCAAACTCCAGACAATCTCCCTTTTAAGACAGCTGTATTGACTGTTTGTTTTATCTTCTTTCATAATAAAGGATTATCATAAGTATTTTTAAAAAAATTGCATTGGTAACAGTTTGAATGATGAACACTGTTGGCTAAGGAACCTAAAATTCCACTAAACGTGAGTGACAGGAAGGTTTGATTTATCACTACATGAGGGGGTGATGTATGATAGACCCAGGCTGCAGCCACACTGCAGAAATAATGCAGTTTGACACCACTTTAACTATCATGGCTCCATCCTATGGAATCGTGGGATTTGTAGTTTGTTGGGGGCACAAGAACTCTCTGAAAGAGAAGGCTAAATAGCTCACAAAACTACAAATCCAAGAATTATGTAGCATTGAGTCAAGGCTGTCAAAGTGGTGTCAAACTGCATTATTTCTGTGGTGTGGCAGGAGCCATAGTTTTTCACAGAACTTAGAAATGTTTTGGGAGGCGACAGCTCCCAGAACTCCACAGCCAGCCTGGGCATGCTAACTAGAGGATGCTGGGAGTTATAGGACTTTATCATGAGTTTGTAAAAATGCTGCAATTTGGCAATTGAGGATAGCGAAAGCATGTCATCAATATTACATTAATTATCGCACTTGCTGCAATTGTGCAATACTACTGCTAATGGAACGTTGTATGACAACCTACTAGTGCCTTATGAATGGGATTGAAGCTTGTGCTATTGTAAATCTTGTTTGGCCCACGTGTGCACCTTTAAAAAAATTTCTTTTCTTTCCGCAGTTTCACAAGAACGCTGTTTCGGCTGTAATTGCAAGAAGATGCCACTTCAATTAAGCAGGCAACAAACAAACAAACAAATTAACAATTAAAAAAACAAAACAAAACATACCAAGAAAAGGCGATGGTTCATTAAAACAGGCATCATGGAGGTCCTCTTCACGCTCTTCACCAGAACTTGAATTATGTGTTTTTGTTGGGAATGGGGAGGGGAAAAGATGGAGGAATGCTCACTAACACTGTAATATTGGAACTACAGTGGGAATGAATGACCACACGCTTACCGATACTGGGAAAATAGCAATATTGACAGCTATTCATGGGTTTTGCCCATGAATGCAAAGGTGTGCCACAGTAATGGTTGGAGCGCTCAACAACCATGGTATCAAGATGATGTCATGTGATAACGGGAAGCCATTACCATTACTATCCCAGTGTAATTCCATGATTTTGGCTTTGTGTAATAAAGTCCATACTCCAAAAAGTAACTTTCTCAAGCTCTGTTTTTCCAGATGCAATCATTTTGGAGATCTCGTAAAGCTTATCAGGATATAGTATTAGAGGATATCCATATCAATATGTAATTTGCAGTGAGTGGGAAAACCTAGCAGTGGCAACATGATTATTACAAATACAGAGGGGGGGGTGGTTGTGACATGTGTATAGGCCGCAGGGGGGAAGTAGGGGGAAACCTTTTTGAGATGTCCCACCCCCCCAGTCAGTCTTGAAAAAACTCAGGGGGCTTTGGGAGACTGCCAAAGGGTTCAGGGGGTCACAAAATGGGGGTCAAATGTAATCTGCATCCCATACCTTTCCCACTCCTAGTCTGGCTGGTCACCTAAGAGTTCTTTAAAACTCAAATAATACCACCACCACCAATAATAGTATGTTAATAATAATTACCCTCCTTTTTTCCAAAATTGGGACTGAAGGTGGCTTACAATTTAAAAAAGAACAATACGGCTAAAAACATACAAGAAGTGAACATTAAAATGGAATTAAACTCTTCACAATAGTAAAATAATTCCAACCCAATGTGTTGCTCTACCAAGGTATATAATGTGCCCCAAACACCAGCCTCTGCCCCAGAACGCTAGGAACACCCAATGTAACCATACTTTTAACCCACATACAGTATGATAAAACAAACTTGCACTGTGTGAGCTATGGGATATTTTCTGATCTCAATGACATTACAATATACTGTGGAATATAAAAATGCCCCGTGTCCAAATGTGTTTTAGGATGCAGAATCAGGTGTGTTTTATACAAACATTCAGAGAATAGAGAACACAAAGTAGAATAAAAATAAAATAAAATCAGATTAAATGAAATGTGTTCCTCTTTCATTGTGGTGTGTTTCCTTACACTTCTTTCTCTTCAATGTACAACATTTTGATTCCCCTTAAAGAGGGCTAACCTATGGGCAACCAGGTCATATCACTTTTTCGACACTTCTTCTTTACTGAGGATCAACACAAATGGCATGGACTATCTTTTTGTCCTAGTATTACATGAGCTGAAAAAAAGGGACATGATTGGAAAAACTAAACACATTTGTTCAAATCCTTTTGTCTCAGCCATGTTGCTGGAAAAACCTGAATGTAGCAAGTGGCTGAAAACAGACAACATTGTTTTTTTTTTTTAAATAAACTTTTATTGAATTTTGGAATAGCTAACAAACATTATTTTTACATACATACATACATACTGACAGACACACACACACACACACACACAACACATACAAATGATATACTGTACCCCAAAATTAATTCAAAACCGTTAGTACTAACATATAACTATCAAGTTAATTATCCCAGACAACATTGTTTCGATCTGTGCAGGAGACAATGTTGTACAGGGCCATATATTGGTAGGTTTACTTCTGTATATATTCTGGAAGACAAATTTTTGTCTGGGAAACTAAAATGCCCCATCTCAGTGGGTGCAGGTGAAGGAGAGATCCATGGAGTGGATAGAATCCAGGAAATTCTAGGCAGTTTAGCTTAACAACTATTCCAGTTAATTGGTGGAGTATAATACAATCATAAACTTATAGAAAGACCACTCTGGTTGAAGAAGAATCAAAAAGGCTTCTGCAAAAATAAACTCTATCCCCTTAATTATTCTGGAAAGTCAAAACAAAAAGAAATTGTGTCAAGCCCTCAAAAGAACTTTACAAAACAAGGCAGAGTCATTAAAACGTTTAGTATAGCTCAATGTGGGAGCCAATGTGGCATAGTGGTTAGCGTGTTGGACTATGACTCTGGAGACCAGGGTTCAAACCACTGCTTGGCCATGAAAACCCACTGAGTGACCTTGGGCAAGTCACACTTTCTCAGCCTCAGAAACCCCAAAAGCCTTAGGGTCGCAATGACTTGAAAGGACACAAGAAGAAATAGTTCAATATAAGAAGTGCAAAGTGTTGCATATTTGGGCAAAAAGATCATAAATTTGCAGCAACTCTGAGCTAGCAGCAGGGAAAGGACCTTGAGATTGTGGTGGGTAGCTCAGTGAAAACATTGACTCTGCATGCAGCTAAGAAACACAAGAAAGGGACCAAAAAGTATTAGAATGACTTTACTCAAATCTTTGGCAAGATTACACATGGAATGCTATAATTAGTCCTGGTCACATCTCAAAAGGGACATTGTAAAAGTTGAAAAAGTAATAGAAAGGGGCAACCAAAAATTCTCACTCCCAAGACTTAACTCAAGATTTAAAACCTTAACAACAACAAACCATTAACAATTATACCACCCATTAAACCTTCCCTCAGAGTCACCAGAGGGAGAAGGAAGACTTTTCTCCTGCTTTTTCCTGCCAGTTTATGGCTGGAGTGGATTGAACAACAATGCACAGGCCCAGCCAGCCAGCCTTTGCCTTGGCTCCTGTCATGTGGCCGCTCCACTGCAGGGAGGTGTGCCAAGTAGCCTTCAAGCCTTCAAGGACCCTCTGTGAGGACATCGTGGCCCGTGGGGTCCACGGACCACAGATTAAGAACCACTGAGGTAGGATTTCAAGCTGATCAATATCTTCTTAAGGGTTAAAAAAAATCAAATCTATTAATATAGCTTCAGCTTTCCATTATTTCTCTATTTTCTCTTGTTCTGTATTTTGTCTTCTACTTTAATTCCATGATTGAGGAATAAAGAATACACTACATACTCTCTGTGCGCTACACTGAAGGTGTTAACTTCCTCCACCCCTTAGTATTGTTTTTGGAAAAATAAGAACATGTCATAACAAATAATTCTTTAAAAAATTGGACATGCATATGGATTTGATGTTAGTTATGACGCTTACATGGGGAAAGCATCTGGACTGGTGTGTGTGTGAGTGTGAGTGTGAGTGAAAGAGAAGGAATTTATCTGGAGAATATGTTAGTTGAATGCATTCCATCCCTTTCCCCATTATTTCTTGTGTCTACTCCACAGGGATAGGGTTTGGAACCTAGTCTGTGTACGGATTGCTTTTGAAGAAGATTCTATTATGCAAATAAAAAAGTCTGTGCCTTCCAGAAGTCAAACACATCTGCCTCATGACATGACAAAGTTCAAAGCAGCCTGAGGAAGTTTATGGAAAGCAGCTGTTGCTTGTCGTGGCTAATTAAGAACAGGGTGAACTTGAGAATTTGACACAACAGGTTTACATAGTGTTATTAGGTAAAGAAAATTAATGTCTGTTTTTAATAACATCAAGTAGCAGAGGTGGCAAAAGTGTTTTGAATGATATCATACACCCAGCTGTTTTACACATCTGTAATGGGGAACATCATTTTGGTTGTGTAACACTTCATCCTTGCTCTTCCACACGTTTTGGATGAGAGAGGGGTAAAGTTACCTCTTCAGAAGGCCAACCAACGGGATGGTTGTCTTTGTCAGTCAGTATCAGTGTGGTTAATATTAAACATGGACTAAGTTTTTCGTAAGTGTGCCACACCAGGGCTGTATATGTGTGTATGCTAATTATTTCACTGTGTTTTTGGCACTCCTGCAAGGTTCCTTGTGGTTCCAGCCAAGTTTACATCTACAAATCAAACATTTGCTACAGCTGCAAAAATGTTTTTACTTATTTATAGCATTATAATATTTTATAGCTATGAATAATGACAAGTGGATAAATCACTCGTTAATTTGTGTAATGTTTCTTTCTTCTTTCTTCCTTTTTGCCCTTTCTTACTTTCATTTGCATAGGATTATTTACATAGTGATGGGGATAGTAAGAGAATGATAATGGCACAGGGCTACGTATCACCGTCTTTGGGGAGTCCTGTGGCTGCAGTAATATAGACACATATGTGGAAGTGAGCCCCATTAACCTCAGCAAACTGGTGCCCATTGGGACTGGTAATTCAGGAAGGGGCAATGGAAGGTAAAGCCAAGGGCAGTAGTAAATAAATGGAGACAACTAATTATAATTTTGATCTCTTCCTCCTCCCTTGGCAATGACAATGTCATAAGCTCTTTAACACTGAGCATCTAACTACACTGAAGAGTAGTGCCAGGTGTTGGTTCAGTAGGTTCTTGTGAAGAAACAATCGTATTCTGAGGAAAACTAGCTGTATCCAGCATAACATATGCCATTATAGTAGATTTGAAAGGCTCACATGGTTCAGCTACACACTATTATTGTGGGAAAAAATACCACCAAAATCTATATACTGTAACCACTGAGTGACTGACTAGCTGGCTGGCTTTCCCGCTTGGACATGAAGGCCTCTGTGGGGTAGCGGCTTCTCCTCTTGTGCTCCCACAGCAAGGCATATAGTGGAGGTGGATGGGGTCTCCATTTAGGCTCCCAGAGTCCTTGCCATGGCAGGAGGGTAGATGAGGGGCCCTTGTGAGGCTGGGGGTGTAGATGCAGATTGAGTGGATTGTGAAGTGAAGAGGGAATTTGCATGTGGGTGGTGATTGGTTTGGCTGTGTTTCCTGAGCAGCCAATCAGCACACTGGGAAAGGCAACATACCCAGGAGTTTTATATAGAGAGATGTTTATGATGTAGATATATCTGTCTTTAATGTTAACAGCTTAATCAACCAGCCAAAAATTGTTTGTCCTTTTTAGTCTAGCAAAAATGTCCAGGCTTTGCTCTGAAGAGACTACATTATATTTCAATTGACACTTTCACTATTTAACTGCCTGTGAGAATGGGTTATGAAGGCAGGTTTCGGAGGCATATATATCAAGCAAAGGACTCAGAAATGTGCAGATATTTTATTGTTGGGTCTTGGAACATTCCATGGCAGGTGATTGGCATGGAAGGTACAATTAGGTGGAATTTGGGGACCTTGGAATATGTTTACTTGTTCATCTGTCAAAGAGATCTGTCAAAGAGAACTGCCTGAGAGACTAAAAGACAGAGCCAGAAGCAGCTGAGGAGGAGTCAGAACCAACCACAAAACTCAGAAGATGAAGGCTGAAAGCTGAATGAAGCAGCTGAAGGGCAGAGAGAAGACCAAGATGCCGCACTTACTAAGCTGACGGGTTGTGGTTGAAGAAACAGAGAAGAGAACGCCTGTGTCCACCTTTAGCAGTAGCAGAAGCCTGAGAGTGAGTCATTGGTTTTGGTCAGAAGTGGTGGTTGTTGGACTAGAAGGAAAGCCTCAGAGGGAAGTTGACAAGCTGCAGAGATTCAGATTTTGGGATCATATTGGGATCTGTAAACTCAACCAGCATACAGCCTGACCATCCAGTTTCAGAGCACTGCCTGTGAGTTGTCAGTCACAGAGGCCACACCTCTCCCACATGAACTGCAACATTGCTAATTTTTTTGGATTTTATTGGAAAAATGACTTTAGGACAAAATCATGTAAACTGCTCAGCACTGGTTCGAAAGGGAGGTAAGCCGGCATTTTTTGGATTAAAAATGGTTGTGTAAACAATCCCAGTGTTTGTATTAGTTACTGGTATTTTAAGAGAAACAGAGAGAGAGGCTTCTCACCTGTTGGATGAGGTTTTGGATGGAGTGCAAAGGGCTAGAGCAGTGGCTCATAACCTTTTCTTTACCAGGGACCCCCCTTTAAATATCTTTTGTTGCCATGGACCCCCAAAACTTAACTCAAGATTTAAAGCAGCAGCAGCAGCAGCAGCAACAACAACACAATTATACCATCCATTAAACCTTCCCTCAGTGGCATTGGAGGGGAAGACTTTTCTCCTGCTTCATCCTTCAGGTTTGTAGCTGGAGCAGATTGAATGGCAATGGGCAGGCCAAGCCATCCATCCAGCCTTTGTCTTGGCTCCTGTCATGTGGCTGCTCCACTGAAGGGAGAAGGTGGGCCGATCAGCCTTCAGCCTTTGTGGACCCCCCTGTGAGGACATCATGGCTCCCTGGGGGTCCCCAGACCACAGGTTAAGAAGTACTGGGCTAGAGAATAGTCCCTTTCACTCTATACAAAAAGTGACATACGTGTGAGTAAGCCACACTAATGTCTATATATGTCATGAACAGGATCCCATCCATTAGTTTAGATGTGGGATAAAAAGAGATTAAGAGGATACAATAAGGCTATGAAATAAATTTAAAAAAAAACCCAACACAGTGAATATACAGCTTTTACATTAACAGACTTGAATCAAAAGTACTAAGACATGAATCCAGGGCTCATTCACACTACAGAATTATACTGCTATTATTCCATTTTGACTGCCATGGTTCCCCTCTGTGGAATCCTGAGACTGGCACGAGAGCTCCCTGTCTGAGGATTCTAAATGACTCTCCTGAACTGCCAGTCCCAGGATTCCATAGGTCACAACCATGGCAGATAAAGTAGATAGTGCTTATAGTTCTGTAGTGTGAATGGGCCCCAGTTGCTCATCCCAACTAGAGTTGAGCCATTGACTCAATTGCTTAAGGGCAAATCAAAACTTATAAATCCCGTTGATTCAGTGGATCTACTCTAGCTGGCACTAGGAATTGGATTTAGGCTTATGACTAGGAATTGGATTTAGGTTTATACAAGTTGGGCAAATATTAGTACTCAAATTAAGATGAAGGAATCTCATTTATGTATTTCAACTATAGCAATCTGTTCCTCCCTTTCCCTTGTCTCAGTCTCTTAGGTTTCAAGCATGAGCACAGAGCCTGCATTTTTATTTATTTTTAAAACTTCATAAGCCGCCCTTTGCCGACAAGGGATCCTGTGGTGTGTTTGCTTGTGTGCGTGTGTGTATATACACCACCCACAGGCAAATTCCCTCTCCACCTCACAATCCACTCCTGCCACTCAATCTGTGGCCCGGGTTGGGACCCAGACAGTCAACTGGCGGCAGTGGCAGTACACTGCAGTTGCAGGGACGGGACCCCTCCGCCGCTGCTATGGGACTCAGGTAGTCAACTGGCAGTGGCAGTAGGACACCACTGCTGCTGCTGTAGTAGAACCCAGACAGTCAAGTGGAGGTGGCGGCAGGACACTGCTGTTGCCACTGCAACACATTCCAAACCGTCAACTGGCAGCGGCAGGGCAACAGAGCAAGTCACCCTCAGCAATTCTGTGAAAAGTGTAGAATGCTAAGAAGGGGGAGGAGGAATTTAAAAATCCACCAGCCTACCTTACAGGGTTGTCATGAGGTCTACTGGTGTTTTGGGGTGAGTTTTTTAATGGCATATGTTATGCCGGGTACAGCTAGTATATATATAATCATCAGAGTTTGGAAATGTTAGCTTCTTGGATCATGGCTCCCAGAGGACCCCAGCCAGGAGGGCCTAGCTGCAGAATTTGTAGATCAAAAATGTAAGTTGTCCAAGTTTTGAACATAATGTAGTAACAATGATAACATTACAAATTAAGGTGTAAAAACCCTTCTATCAATGATCCCACCCTCCAACAAATAAACAAATGCACCATTTTTTCATGTAAAGTTTACATTTTAATATTACCAAGAGAACAGAAAAGTTTTGGTTCTGTGCTACAAACAAAGCAAACAACGTGCAAATTACATATATCTCATGAGTGAAGGCATTCCAAACTTAGGGTGCCACCACAACAAAGTCCTTGTAATTGTATAATGAAATTTCTCCCACTGATGGTGCTCAGGTATGGGACTCCTCTGATGATTTCAGTGCACAGGTAGGATGTCTTTTTTATTTTTATTTTTTGGTAGAATACCTAGTCATTGAAGATACTTTAAAAACACAAGATAAGATAAGATAAGATAAGATAAGCATTAAAAACAGTCACATGTTGCTGAAAATTTTTGCCCCCTAATTGTGTAAGCAAATATAGGATTGGGCTGCACATCATGCCAACAACTAGACCTCAATGAGAGTATGATTAAAATGTACTCATGTTGTATTTGTATTGAACTAGCAAATGTTGAGAAATCTCTGATTTTTTTTTTTAAATCAGGCATGGAACACAATTCTTTGAGTATCTACTTAGACCCACAGATTTCAATGGAACTTACTCCTGGGTAAGAGTGTAAGGTATAGCTGCTTTAATATACAAATGAATTTTGGGCAACGGGATGACTTGGCATGCCAAATACATGCAAATATGCTATAGATTAATGGTTCTAGGCTAACACTGTACAATAAGCACCCAGCAATGAAAAGTTAAAATGAAAGTAATCAAACATTTATTTTTTATTTTTATTTATTTATTTATTTATTTATACCCTGCTCTTCAGCCACAAGGCTATCAGAGCGGCTTACAAATTGTTTTAAGCAATAGCTATTTACACATCTACACTGCATTAAACAGTTTCCAATGTCTGTTAGCTAATTGCCCCCACAAGCTGGGTACTCATTTTACCGACCTACGAAAGGATGGAAGGCTGAGTGAACCTTGGAGCCTGCTGGAATCAAACTTGCAACATGGTGACTTGCAGTACTGGCATTTAACCACTGCGCCACCAGGGCTCCTATTACTATTTTCTTAACTGTCTGAATTTTTAAAAAAACTCTTGGGAGAGTATGCTTGTTGCTGAGGGGCTGGACCTTCTGTGAGTCTGAATTTTTTAAAAAACTCTTGGGAGAGTGTGCTTGTTGCTTAAGGGGTGGAGCTTCTGTGAGTCACATCTGTGAGTCACTAGGGGGTGGAGCTGGGAGCCTAGTTCTTTATAAATCCTTCCAGAGGCGCAAGCCTACCGGTGCACGAATTTTATCAACCAAGCAAAAGTACAGCATAAGCAGCACTGATTACCTAAGACTTCTCAGTATGGACACTGAAGGAACTGCTGCAGTCACCTGCAACACTTGTGAGATGTTTGTCTTCTTGTCTACATATGTGGGGGATTTCACATGCACCAAGTGCAAGTTGGTAGCCCTCTTGGAGGAGAAAGTCCAGCACCTGGAGACCCGGGTAGCTACATGTCTCCATATTCATCAGCAAGAGGTTTTCCTGGACAGAACAGAACCAACAGTCTTGGACGGGAACCACACAGAGAAAGTTGCTGCGGAGGAGAGGGTCACTTCACATGCGCAGGAGGTAGACAGCTAGAGGAATGTCACACACAGAAGTAGAAAAATCAGGGATTGTTCTGGCAACTTGCAGCTACAGAATTGATTTGAAGCTCTCTCTCTTATCAAGGACAATGAGGAAGAACAGCATGGGCAGACTTCAAGGGCAGAGCAGGGGACCCTGAGAGTACCACCGCAAGGAACAGCCACTGCTAAGCCTCGGCGGAGGTGTGTGGTGGGGGTGGGGGAACTCCTTGCTGAGGGGTACAGAAGCAGTCATTTGTGGGCCTGACAAGATTTCATGGGAGGTATGTTGTCTCCCTGGAGCAAAGATCCATGATGTGATGGAGAGGCTGACTAGATTGGTCGAGCCTACTGATCATTATCCATTCCTTTTGGTCCATGTGGGAACCAATGATACTGCAAGGCACAGCTTTCCCAAGATCAGAAGAGATTATGAGACTCTGGGGAGGAATGAAAGAAATGGATACACAGGTTGTCATCTCATCTCTTCTGCCAGTTGAAGGGCATGGTCCAGGAAGGGAGATGAAAATAGCCAATGTAAACAACTGGCTCCGTAGATGGTATCGCCGAGAACAATTTGGATTCTTGGATCATGGGCTGCGGTTCCATGAAGGGGGACTTCTGGCAAGGGATGGGGTGCATCTCGCAACAGTTGGCAGAAACGTTTTTGCCAACAATCTCAAGAATTTGATCAGGAGGGCTTTAAACTGCGTCATATGGGGCAGGGAGACAGTATTCTGGAAGGCAAAAGGGCTGGAGAAAATAGTCAAACTGTCATAGAGGGAACAAGGCAAACAGTGCAAGGACCCAACAATGGGAGGCAAAAAACTTGCACAGGCAGCAAGTAAAGGGAACAAATGGTCTTAGATGTCTCTATACTAATGCTCAGAGCATTGGAAATAAGCAAGATGAACTTGAACTCCTAGCACAACAAAGCAAATATGATATAATAGACATTACTGAAACCTGGTGGGATGAGTCTCATGATTGGAATATAGGAACAGAGGGGTAAAACCTTTATAAGAGAAACAGGCCAAACAAGAAAGTAGGAGGAATAGCATTATATGTCAGAGATATTTACACCAGTGAAGAGATCCATGACATCAGTACTGGAAACCAGGTGGAGAACATCTGGATAAAAATTAAAGGGGAGGGAAACAACAGGGATGATACTGTGGGAATCTACTACAGACCCCCAAGTCAGGTGGAGGAATTGGATGATGCCTTTCTAGAACAGATGACCACACATGCAGAAAGGAGAGATGTAGTAGTGATGGGTGACTTCAACTATCCTGATATTTGCTGGAAATCTAACTCAACCAAAACTTCAAGGTCTAGCAAATTCCTTATTTGCCTGGAAAACAATTTCATGGTCCAAAAGGTAGAAGAGGCAACAAGGGGGTCAGCTATTTTAGATCTGATCCTAACCAACAGGGATGACCTGGTTAATGGGGTGCAAGTGATAGGATCCTTAGGTGAGAGTGATCATGTTCTCTTGGAGTTATACAATGGGAAGGAGAAGCCAGGCATAGTCAGACATGCATTCTAGACTTTAGGAGAGCTGATTTCAATAAACTCAGGGAAATACTGGGGGTGATCCCATGGTCAGGAATGCTAAAAGAGAAGGGGCTTCAAGATGGATAAGACTTTCTCAAAAGGGAGATGCTGAAGGCACAATTTCAAACAGTACCTATGAGGAAGAAAAATGGGAGGTGTCTCAAGAAACCAGGATGGATGACTAAAGAACTTTCAACGGAGCTTAAGTTTTAAACGGAACATGTACAGGAAATGGGAAAAGGGGGAAATCACCAAAGAAGAATTCAAACAGATAGCGAACACATGTAGGAGTAAAGTCAGAAAAGCTAAAGTGCAGAATGAGCTCAGGCTTCCTAGAGAGGTTAAGAACAATAAAAATGGGTTTTTTGGGTATGTCCACAGCAAAAGGAAGAAGAAGGAAATGGTAGGGCCACTACATAGAGAAGATGACAAAATGCTAACAGGTGACAGAGAAAAGGCAGAATTACTCAACACATTTTTTGCCTGTTTTCAGAAAAGGAAAAGGGGGACCAACCTGAGAATAATGGATCAGAGGACACAATAGGGGAAATCCAGCACAGAATAAGTAAAGAGGTAATACAGGAATACCTTCTTAATCTAAATGAATTTAAATCTCCAGGACCAGATGAACGACATCCAAGAGTATTAAAAGAACTGGCAAATGTGATCTTAGAGCCATTGGCAATAATCTTTGAGAATTCCTGGAGAACAGGAGAAGTCCCAGCAGACTGGAGGAGGGCAAACGTTGTCCCCATCTTCAAAAAGGAGGAAAAGGAGGATGCCAACAATTATTGTCCAGTTAGCCTGACATCAATACCAGGGAAGATTCTAGAGCAGATCATTAAACAGAGAGTCTGTGAACATTTAGAAGGCAATGCCATAATCACAAAAAGTCAACATGGGTTTCAGAGAAACAAGTCATGACAGACTAATCTGATCTCTTTTTTTGATAAAGTTACCAGCTTGGTCGATGAAGGGAACGCTGTGGCCATTGCATACCTTGATTTCAGTAAGGTCTTTGACAAGGTTCCCCATGACATTCTTGCAAACAAGCTTGCAAAATGTGGGCTAGACAAGTTAACTGTTCAATGGATTTGTAATTGGTTGACCGGCCGAACCCAAAGGGTGCTCCTCAGTGGCTCCTCTTCGTCTTGGAAAGATGTGACCAGTGGGGTGCCACAGGGTTCTGTCCTGGGCCCAGTGCTATTCAACACCTTTATCAATGACTTGGATGAGGGAATTAGGGGCATACTTATCAAATTTGCAGATGACACCAAATTAGGAGGAGTAGCTAATACCCTAGAGGACAGGATCAAAATTCAAAATGACCTGGATAGACTGGAGAGCTGGGCCAAAGGTAACAAAATGAAATTCAATACGGAGAAATGTAAGGTACTGCACTTAGGGTGGAAAAATGAAATGCATAGATACAGGATGGGGGAGACCTGGCTGAACGAGACTATGTGCAAAAGGGATCTAGGAGTCATAGTAGACCACAAGTTGAACATGAGTCAACAGTGTGATGCAGCAGCTAAAAAGGCCAATGTGATTTTGGGCTGCATCAATAGAAGTATAGTGTCTAGATCAAGGGAAGTAATAGTGCCGCTCTATTCTGCCTTGTTCAGACATCACCTAGAATACTGGCTCCAGTTCTGGGCACCACAATTCAAAATGGATATTGACAAATTGGAGTGTGTCCAGACGAGGGTGACTAAAATGATGAAAGGTCTGGAAACCATGCCTTATGAGGAGAGACTTAGGGAGCTGGGTTTGTTTAGCCTGGAAAAAAGACAGTTAAGGGGCAATATGATAGCCCTGTTTAAGTATTTGAAGGGGTGTCACGTTGAGGATGGGGCAGGCTTGTTTTATGCTGCTCCAGAGACTAGAACACAGAGCAATGGATGCAAGCTCCAGGAACAGAGATTCCACCTCAACATTAGGAGGAACTTTCTGATAGTAAGAGCTGTTCGGCAGTGGAACACACTCCTTCGGAGTGTGGTGGGGTCTCCTTCCTTGGAGGTCTTTAAACAGAGGCTGGATTGCCATCTGTCGGGGATGCTTTGATCAAGATTTCCTGCGTGGCAGGGGGTTGGACTGGATGGCCCTTGTGGTCTATTCCAACTCTACAATTCTATGATTCTATGATAAAACTGCTACACTGAACACCTAGCTGTATGGGCCTTGATTATTATGCAGTAGTTGTAAATACCATTTTAAACAAACAGTGGTTAAAAGTTATTACATGATTTATTTTTATTACAATTATGTTTTTTTTTACTGTTTTACTGTATTGTATTTGTGGCATCCTTCAGTTTGTTCATGCCTTTTGTAACAACATGGTACCAGTTAGCAGGGATGGTCATTGACAAACACTTCCAAAAAAATAAACAACTAAAACAATACATAGTGTTAATCTATTTGGAGGACTTGAGCAGCAATGTATTTAATTACATGAGTACTTTGGAAAATTTTGGGACATTCTATAAGTGATAGATGACCCTTCCATTTCTTATGTCTTGATAGAGCAGTATTACATGAATTCACAAAAGTTTGGACTACAAGCATTCGTGAGCCAGAGAAAATGGTAATGACATTGGTAGATTTAAGGTTATAGGAGACGAGTCTACTTCAGAAGTGGGGATGGGATATATTACTTCTGGGGTAGGTGTAGAAAGAATGTTCAGAAATATCCCCCCCCCCCCAGCAGCTGAAAAATGTATTTCTTGAGTGTGAAAAAACCCTGACAAGAAAAATACTGGACTGACAACAATCTTTGCTGTTTGGGACTTGCTTTGTACAGAATTCCTGCATGGTATTTTTGTGGACAAACCAGCATTTTCTGCTGGTTTTTTTCTGTGGGGAAAAGGCATGTGTGGATTCAGAATAAGTTCCCAACTACTGTATTTTCTGCATAGAAATGCTGCTTTCTGTGCAAAAATGTCAAATGCAAATTCGGTGCAGAGTTAAGTCCCAAACTGTGTATAGTCTGCCAACAATGCAGTTTTTGAAGACTGTCTTGCAGCAGGAAAAAATATAGCTAAAATAATGTTTTGCTTTCATCAGTAAGAAAATTAGCAAAAAATTACATCCCATTCCTGGATATTAAAAAAACAAAAAACAAAACCACATTCCCATGGCTCTTCCAGACGGGAGATCTGTGTCACACTATTTAATGTCACTTCTTGCTGCTCTTCAACTGTGAAACGTCAACCTTCTGGGTCATTGGTAGGCATGCTGACCATGTAGGTTGTAATGATAAATGTGGATATGCCTAAACCCCATTCCTTCTGGTGACATTCCTGTCTTTTTTCTCTGCAATGTCCTCTTACAATTGTGTGTGTGTGTGTCAAAAAGAAATCCTTTAGAAGTAATGTAGTAAACCACTTTAGAAGCTTAATGGTAAGCAATATAGATGTTGGAGCTATCCTCCTCTAAAACCATCCCATGTAACTCAAACAGCCTCTAGTGCTTAATAAGTTATTTGTATCTCATGACATTTCTGTGTTTCTTGGATGCCCGCTAACACATTGCCAAAAAACCAGGAAATGTATCATCAAAGTATAAGGCAAAAAAGGACATCAATTTACAGAATATCTACATTGGTTCTATGCATAGATGCACTTTAAGGCTGGGATGTAATAGTAGCATTGTACCACTCTGGGGGCTTGTCTACACTGGCCAGAATACTCCATGTTTTTGCCAGAGCATTGCAGCCCAGGGCCTGTAGCATTCCCCCCACCCCCACTTACTTGACATTCTGTTGTGGCAACATAGGGGTGTCTGCCCATCCACGGCCCAGTGCTTTTCTTCCCTATGCCAATCATGTCTTCTGAGACCAGAAAGGAGGTGCCTGGCTGTGATCACATGGCTTGGCACCTCACAGTGATCTCAGCAGATGTGACCCATGTGACCCGGCCAGGACATGGCTGTGCCGGGCACTGTGTCAGCTGCATGTGGAGACATCCTTCCTTTGCAATAACAGAACTAACTGCTTTCTCTGGAACAACCACAGCAAACAGTGAGGGATTTTTTTTTACCACGTGTCTGCTCCATTTTGAGGGATATTTACCCTGGATGCTCATCGGAATTGCCCAGACATCATATGGACAGTACAGACTAGAAACGGGGCCAAAAACCTGCATCATCTGGAGAGCTGGGCATAGGAATGGTGGGGAGGCTGTTTCATTTGGCTGTGTAGAGAAGGTCTGACATTTCCAAAGTTTGTGGAAGGAAGCATCCAATACTTCTTTGCATAAGCAGTTTTCCCATTCAGCCACTCCCTGCCCCCAGTCAAGCAACCTCTGATTGGCCTGTAGGATACACCAGGAAGCTCCCAACTGGATGAGGGAAATGCCTGTTGTTTCCATGCTGTATCAGTTTCCCCTCGGCATCCATTCTCCATCTTCCAGTCCTATGTAGGTATGTTGGTGGGGCTTTCCACTCCACTGGCATCAAACAGGATCTCAGCTTAAGAATTAATTACAATAATAATAATAATAATAATAATAATATTTATGTATACCCCGCCCCTCTGTTAAAACAATCGGGGCGGCTTACAAAATTTAAAATACAATACAAATAAAATCCCTAAACACCCCCACTCCCACCCTCCCCCATAAAAAACATTAAACAAATATAAATTAAAACAACTAATCTAAAATCACATTTAAAACTATAAATACAATAAAATATAATAAATGGCCAGCAGCCTAGAAGAGGCCAGGATCCCCTGAGGCCGGGATCTAATTAGGAAAGGCCTGCCGAAAGAGATCCGTCTTTAGTGCTTTTTTAAAGCCACTCAGGCTTGTTATCTGACGGATCTCATTTGGCAGGTCATTCCACAATTTGGGGGCGATTACCGAAAAGGCCCTCTGGGAGGTTGCAGACAGCCTAGATTTTTGTGGCTGAAGCAAATTCCTCCCAGAGGACCGGAGTGCGCGGGTAGGATTGTATGGGAGGAGGCAGTTCCGGAGATAAGTTGGACCCAAGCCATTTAGGGCTTTAAAGGTAATAACCAACACCTTATACTGGGCCCGGAAACTGATTGGCAGCCAGTGGAGAGATTTTAATACTGGAGTTATATGGTCTCTCCGAGATGTTCCCGAGACCACTCTGGCTGCCATATTTTGTACCAACTGAAGTTTCCGGACCAAGCATGAGGGCAGCCCCATGTAGAGCGCATTGCAGAAATCTAGACGGGAGGTTACCAGCACGTGCACCACAGTCTCGAGGTCCCTTACTTCCAGGGATGAATTTTCAAATGAAAATCTCCTTCTCTGTTCTAGTTGGGTGGCTATCTAGTGACCTGTGTATCTGTGGCAGGCCAGGTGCTAAGGAGATTATCAGACCCTCTAAATATGGCATTATCACAATGCCAGGAGATCACTAAAGATTTTCCCTTTCACATGACATCGTTACCCTCTCGTAATGCTCCTGTTCGGCTCTTGTTATGCCAGCGCTGCTTTTTATTGATGGGCTAAGCCATCAATGGATCCCCCATTCCATTTCTGTCATGGAATGTCCAGCAAGTGAGAAGGTGCCTGTTTCGCTGGTGTGATCCCAACATCAATGGGAGGTCCATGTCAGATAACTTCCAGGTGAGATTGGGACATCCAGGTAAGTGACACTGTTTTTTGTACCCTCCCCGGGTTACTTGTAAAGTTTTAAGTGTGCTTTTGTGGCTTGCTGTCACTTTTTCTTTTTTAATAGGGTTTTTATTTTTGAATTTCCTGCGCTCTCATCTTCTCGTGAGAACCAGAGGGATTTCATTCCAGGAAGTGAATGGAGCTCCGTTAGAACTCCATTTACTCCTGGGCTGTTGTGGAAGCAGGAATAAGGTAGGTCTGAAACTTTTTTTTTCTCGTTCCGGGGCAGTGATGGGAGAGGGCGGGAGAGATTTTTGAGGGACAGGAACACTTTTTTTGTTCCCGTCTGATAATCTCCTAAGTGTTGATGGAAACTTTAGGTTTTCTCTTCCCATGAAGCTTTATCTTTAAAACTGTCTGTCTGGATCAGACAGACTTTTGAGTGGAAGATGCCTCCAAAGAAAGGAATGCCCTCTGTAATGTAGAACATGTGCTCTCCCTCAGTGTTTCTAAGGTATAATGTAACCCAGAGTTTGGAAAGTTATTGTTAAGAATGAGTGTAATGCCATGCTGAAGCTGTCCCAAACTGACCAATGGTAGATAATCTCTAATTTCACAAAATATGATGCCTTCCATACAGGGCTGGACCAAAACATTTTGCTGCCTGAGTATTGGTGAAGGGACTGTTCCTTCTCAGCTGGTGGAACTTAGGGAGACCAGGGAAGGCTAGATTTGGGAACATAGGGCTTTTTTTTAAGGGGCTATTAACAACCTGTGGAATTTCCTTCCAAGTTGTCCTTCCCCCTCTGTTGTCCTTGTCAGGGGATGCTAGGACACTCAGTCCCTGGCAGAAGCCAAAAACTATCTCAGCAGACTTAGTAGCAACCTGTTCCCAAGAATACTCACACACAGAGTGTTTGACGTCCAAATAAGCAGGAGGCACTTTTATCTTCAGAGTCAGACAGTTGCAATATGTACAAATATTTACAATTCAAAGAGACACTGCTTCACCAGGCATCAGCATTCACAAGAAGAGAGTGAGTGAGTTTTGGACTAGCAATCTCTCTCTCTCTCTCTCTCTCTCACACACACACACACACAGACACACACAAACATAAACACACACAGAGGACATTGCCCTCTAGTGGTTTGACTAGGCATGACTTGGTAGTTCATGGAGTCAGCCATTATGATTCAGCCTGATTCTGTAGTTGTTCGGCCATTTTATAATGGAGTTCAGTCTCTAACTCCTGACAGTCCTTCTGTTGCCAGGCAAAGACAACAACAAAGATAGTCACCTTCCTTGTTGACGAAAGGGCTTTTAAGAGGTATGTGCTGGACTTCCGTTTTTAAATTGCTTTTAATTCAGTCATGCTTTATTATTACAGTTGCTTTAATTATCTTTGAGGGCTTGTTTATATGAGGCTATAAAATGTGGATTGATGTGCACTAATGCCAATTCACAGCAGCTTTCATTTGTTTCAATGATTTTTTGGCAAGATTGCAGGCATGAGAAGCTATCTGCATTGTTTGCTCAAACAGGCATGCCTATGAATCAAGATGGCAGGAACGAGTGAGTTACTCGCGTTTTTATTCTCTCCAGTTGCCGCCGCCAAATAGTATTTTTTTAAAGCATATCCAAAGTGTGGAAGTGCAATCTTCTGCTTAAACAAATAGAGGGGGGAAGGCTGTTTTGTTGCCTCAGGGCACGATTGCTATGGTAAAAATCCAACATGACACCTGCCTTGCCAGCAAGCCCCACCCCTGTGCATGTCTGACCAATCAGCTTTCCACTTCTGCTCTTATCGGGAATGTGCAGCAAAGCGAATCGGTTGTCCCAATGAGCAGGAATGTGCATTTCCTTTGGAGTTTTTCTTTTTAAATACAGGAAAAACCATGAAGGCTTTTCCCATGGAGTATTTGGTGTTTTTGTCTCCTCTCCTTCTGAATAAGTGGATTGATATGGGATCTCATTAAGACAAATCATATTATCTTCAAATTCTATGAGGAGTATTTTTTGTCATATAAACAACCCCTTAATTATATCTCTATCCACGTAACTTTTACCTGCAGCCTTTTTAATGTAATCTTGTTGCAAGCTGCCTTGCATTCCAATTTTGGGAGAAAGGTGAGATATAAATAATGAATTAATTAAATTAATTAATTAATGGTGGACAGGTGCTGCACTTCTTGCAGTCTGTGTCAGTTATGACATCTGCCTCATTCTGCCTAATGGTAGGTCTGACCCTGTTTACAAATATTCCCACTCTGGGGAAGTATCCCAATTAGTTGCATGACCTCTATGATTCCAGACATTATCTCCCACACAAAGAGATACCAGCAGAGCAGGGTCATATTAAAATACAGCATTGCATGATTCCAATGGGGAGCCAGCAGACAAGCTGTTTTAACAAGCTGGCTATATATTATTTTCCCATGAAGAAAAAAAACTTTAAAAAGTTTAAACTATGTGATTTTTACACACAAAAACTAAAGGTAGGCAACTTGTTAGGAGTTAGCAAGAGCACTGAGCCATAATTAAAAACAGGAGAAGTGGGGGAAAGGCCTATGAGAAGAAACAGATTCCTCGGAATATGCCTGATGTAGCAAAAAATCTAAATGGAAACTGCTAATTTGCCTAATTGATTTAAATTAATGGGTAGATTGCAATAGTGTCCCATTCTCAGCATAAGTTATAAAACTGTGTGCTGCTGGCTTGTAACCCAGGTATGTGTGGCCTTGGAATGTCATTGTTCATTGGATAACTGTTACAAGCTGTACTGCTGGGTTCCAACAGTTTGCTGTAACAGTATGTACAGCAAAACTCTAGTTCCTAGATTGGGTTGCAATATCTCCCCCATGCACAGACACACATATCTATGCACACAGATTGTAACAGAACTCTGGCTCAGTATACCAAAGAATTACACGTGGTTTGCATCATTTTGCAATTCCTTCCGTGTACGCAGCTTACATAATACAACCTGATGGGAGGTTATCTGCATCTCAGAGGATATTTTCTTTTTAAGGCTTCAAACTATAAGACTCTTATTCAGTACTGTGATGGACTAAAATTTTAGTTGATTGATTGGTGGATGTAACATGTTATCTCTTCCAGGAGGGCAAAAGATGTGTTCAGACTCTTGGCTGAAGCTGATTACAAGGAGCATATGGTGACCCTTGTTACTATAGTTTTACTAGCTACTGTTCTGTTTCTGGGCACAATTCAAAAGCACACATTGCGATCAAAAACGTTGTGTGGCTTGTGACCAGGCTATTTGAAAAACCACATTCTCTCAGTTGAGTCTGCCCAGGTTTTAAGGTCTATGGTTCTCCCACCACAATTGGAGCCACATTTAGGAAGTATAGCCAAGAGAGGACCTTCTTGGTGGCCTTGCCTAGACTCTGGACCTCCTTGCCAGGAACTCTTAAGTTCAGTTCCTTTCTCTTGGACTTCTGCTGGCAGACAGATATATTTTTTTACTCAGGAAAGCCTTTTGGCATGGAAGTTGTTCTATGGCTGAAAAGGGTCTGGGTGCTGCCTGGTTATCGCCATGTATTTTGTTGTTGTATTTAAGACTGTATTTTTAAAATATTGGTTTCTATGTTACGTTTTAAGTAATGTGGTTTTGTTTTGCATGTGTAATCTACCGTATTATTGTTAGCCATCCTGAGCATCCTTACTGGCAGAAAAACAGGGCATTGTATAAGTAAATAAAGTCAATTAAGAAAGGGGCATACTTGCTTATTTCTAAGGGTATTTGGGGGTTCTGCTGTTATCGTTGCTTCTACAGATTGGGCTAAAATAACATGGTTAAACATTCCTTTTCTTTTGAATGGTAATTCAGTTTAAACATTACTCCAGGAAGGGGCATTTCCATCTTTCCATACATTGTCCTTACACTGGTTTGTTACTTTCTGAATTTTGGCAAGCCATTGTTTACTGTCTGTGTCTGAACTGGCAAACTATGGTTTGTACCAGCCCTGTAAACTGGGCTTGAATTCTAGTTTGCAGGATAAGTGCAAATCTTATGTTGCCAGTTTGGATGTAATAATGCCTGTCGCCTAGCTTTCATGTATCTTGCAAAATGCAGTATAAACCATCTAGATTTTTTAAAAGCTTAAGGATAGATAACTAAGGGCTTGTCTATACAAGCTTATGAAATGTGGATTGATGTGCACGAATGCCAATTCTCAGCAGCTTTCATTTGTTTCAACCATTTTTGGTGAGATCGCAGGCATGCAAAGTTATCCATGTTCATTGTTCAAATGGGCATGCCTGTGAATCAACATGGTGGCCACGAGTGAATTAATTGGGTTTTTATTGTCACCAGTTGCCACCGCTGAACAGTTGTTTTTTTTAAAAAAAGCATATCTAAGGTATAGAAGTGCAATATTCCACTTAAATAAATAGAAAAACAGGAAAAAAGGGGTGTTTTGTCACCTCAGTGCACAATCACTTTGGCGAAAATCCAACATGCAGTTTTGGGTGCTTGCCTTGTTAGCAAGCTCTGCCTCTTGTGCATGTCTGACCAATCAGCTTTCTACTTCCACTCTGAGCGGGAATGCGCATCATAGCAAATCAGTTGTCCCAATAAGCGGGAATTTGCATTCTCCATGGAGCTTTTTAAAAACTTTGGGAAAAGCTGCAAAGGCTATTCCTGAATAGTTTTTGGACATTTTGTCTCCCCCTCCTTCTAAATAGGGTGGATTGATGTGGGATCTCTTTAAGACAAATCATATTCTCCTCAAATTCAATGAGGAGTATTTTCACCATATAAACAACCCCTAATAAAACAATGAACAGGAATTGAGATCTCAGAATGGTTGCCTTAAATCAATAATAAACTGGATACAGAAGAGCTTGGCAAAGTTACTTTTTTGAACTACAGCTCCTAGAATTCCCCAGTCAGCATGGCTATGGGCTATGCTGGCTGGGGTATTCTAGGAACTATAGACCAAAAAGTAACTTTTCCAAGCTTTGGAGTGAAGAGTGCACAAACATTAGTTCAGTTCATATTAAAAAATGATGTTGAGAGTGTGGGAGTCACAGTGGTCTGATTAGCCATAGAAATGACTGTTCTGGATGGGCCTGCATTCTTTAAGAAAGCATAGGTTGTGACTTTGGTTCTTGCATTGCTCCAAACCCAAATTACAAGTGTGATTCAGAATGGTTTTTCCAGCATCTGTGGATACATATCCCAGCCACAGATCAGGCCTGCTCTGCCCCCATTACCTGCATGAAATGGGCTAGAGTCCAGATAGAATGCCAGCCCATCGCTGCAGCCACCGCCATTTTCCTTGCTCTGCCAGGTCCAGGATGCCGTCTCACTCCATATGTCAAGGCCCCCTCCATGTGACCAGCCTTATGGACCCAGAAGAGTAGGGATGACTGGCAGCTACAGCAACAGGCTGGCCTGCAGGGAAAGGCTCCTGTGGACACATGGAGCCTGATCCATTTCCTCCCAGTGGAAAAGGAGTAAACAGGGTATTTTTAGGACTGTCGCCTCCACAAAATAGTACTCTATGGTGAACTCGCCACGGGTCAGCGTAAGAGGGGCGCTCCAAAAAAGCGATACAAGGACTCCCTGAAACAACATCTCAGGCTTGGCCAAATTGATCACCAACAATGGTCCGCCCTGGCCTCACATCGGGAGGCATGGAGACGCATTATCCACAATGCTGCAGCCTTATTTGAGAACTCACGCCGAACAAGCCTTGAAGAGAAACAACAACACAGAAAGTATCACAACCCAAAAACATCACCCAAGGAGACCTTCTGCTGTGCCTTCTGCAACCGCACTTGTCTATCTTGGATTGGCCTTTTTAGTCATCAGCGCGCTTGCAGAAAACATGGGATGAGTCCTTCCTGAATCTTCGTTTGCGAAGAAAAGCCAGAGAGAGAGAGAGAGAGAGAGAGAGATAGCTGGCCCTACCCCAGCATGCCTCCATCCAAGCCCTGTTTCTGCAATGGGGGTTGTAAGGACTGCCCAGGAGCAGAACAGGGCAAATTCCCTGCGTCATTTGGACTGCAGGGCTCTCAGATAGGGGCAGAATGGGGTAAATAGCCCATGTAGATAAGGTCTTTGTGACAACAATTCCTGCCTTGATTACTTCCATATCAGATTGCTGTTGCGCATTTTGTATAAGACTGATCTTGTGGACTGGACTTCAATTGTATGTTCCCTATACTCAGTCAGTAAAAGCAAATTGTTTGAGAATTTTTTTGAGAAATACGTATTGAGCTATGTGCCTTATAAGCATGCTCATCAGATTTGTTTATGGGGTTTCACTTAACTACTGCATTCTGTTTCACTGGCATGAATGTTCTTATTAAATGACTTTAACAAAACCTGGGGCTTTTAAAAATGCAACATGCAGTTAAAAGAGTAAAGCTATGGATCCACTAACTTGCAAGTTGTTGCAAAAGATGTGCCTCTCGGGTGCAACAATACCCCAGTAGAGACAAATAATTCTATCGTATCCTGTATCGCCTGGTTTGAAATTGTATATCTCCAAATAAGTACAGTTCTAATGTGTTATTTTATGTATTCTTCATGTTATGTTTAATACCTAATTGATTTGTGTCCTTGTCATTTCTGGGGTTTGTTTTTCATAGAATCAAAAATCATTTTGAATCAGGCAACAGATCAGTTTTTCACCAGTTTTCATGATCCATTTCATAGTGCACTGTGCCGGATGTTGTGGCATCTTCTGGACTGGTTTTGGTATGTTACTTTTGAAACTGGCTGAGCATGTTTGTTAATTTTACATGTATCCTTCCATCTTTCAATAGAAAGCTTGATTGCATATCCATTTTCCTTGGTTATGAAGTGTCCCTCTCCACACATCATAACTCACATTTATATTGGTTTCTATTGCACCTCATAATATGTTGAATTTCCTTCTCACTCTGGTTATAACAAGTCTCACATCACATTGGTGTATAATGGTTTTTGGTTTGTAAAATATTATTATCCCAGATTAACGAGTCTCTCATCACATTTTACATTAGCTCTACTGGTTTCATTTATGTATTGTAATTCAATGAATTCCTTGTTTAAATCACTGTATGATTTTATTGCCTTCTATTGCACACTGAAACATAATAGTGAGCTTTCATGTTTTTTCCCCCATTTTTTTCCTCTAAAGCAAATGGCATTACCAGTTCTTCAGTAGGGATAGTGAAGTTCTCTATAGACTAAGATCATGCTAGCTTGTTTCGTGCACCTTCAAACCACGCAATTCATACAGGCTTTTACCTTGTACTCTGGTGCAATGATTGCTAAATCTAGGCTGAGCAATGTGATTAATGGGAATTTGCATGATGCATGGAAGGCTGTGTGTGTTCATGGACCTCTCTTGATAAAATTAGATGAATATGCTTGTTTATTAAGCTTAATTGGTATCATTAGGACTTCACTATCCTAGCCCTTGCTTGGCTTTAGAGATGGGACATTCAGAGGTATTGTATGAACTAAATTCAAACCAAATTTCATAAAGACTGGTGATTGTTTCTTTTGAAATGCTTGAGCTAACATCTTTCTGACACAACATACAGGTGTAGCCAAAAATAATTTTTTGCTGACTATTCAGTTGTATGTCATCAGTAGTAACAAATGGTGCAGTGCGAAGTGCTTGTTTTCAGACCACACACCTATATGTACTTACCTGGAAGAAATGCACATTGATCTCTTTTGAGGCTCACTTCTTCATTAATTGTGAAGTCAGCTATCTACAGTATGTCCTCTTCCATAATACAGTGGGCCCTTGATATCCATGGTTTCGGTATCCGTGAATTTGAGCAACTGAAGATTGAAAAGAAGATTTTTTTTTTTTTTAAAAAATTACCTGTTATTGACTGCAACCATGGAGAGAAGCGGTCCCAGGACAATAGCAGTGACTGGTATGCAGGAAGTAGGAAATAGGAAACATATGCACTTGGCCTTTGGAGATTGCTGCTGCCACTGCTGCCTCCCCACCTCTTTGGCTGATGGAAGTCAATCCCAGTAAGGACTTAGCAGGGCAGGCACAAGCAGTGAGCACCTGGCACTGGGAGATTGTTCACCGCTGCCTCCCTCCCCCCGGCTGATGGAAGTCAGTCCCACAAGGGGTTAACAGGGGAGCCAGAAGCAGTAGGCTCCTGGCACTGGGAGATTGCTCACTCCCGCCTCCCCCTTGGCTGATGGAAGTAAATCCCAGTAAGGGGTTAGCAGGGGAGGGAGAAGCAACAGGTTATGACACTGGGAGATCACTCGCCACTGCTCCACCCCCACCCCCCAGCTAATGGAAGTCATTCCCAACAAGGGGTTAGCAGGGCAGGCTAAAGTGGTCAGGCTTCTGGCACTGGGAGATTGCTAGCCACTGCCTTTCCCCGTTGGCTGATGGAAGTCAATCCCAGCAGGAGAGCCAGAAGTGGAAAGCTCTTGGCAATGGGAGATCACTCACTGCCACTTCCTCCCCTTTTGGCTAATGTAAGTCAATCCCAACAAGGAGTTAGCATGGGGGGGGCACTTATAACTGCCCTGCTAGTCCCTTGCTGGGATTGACTTCCATCAGCCAAAGGAGGGGAGAAGGCAGTTGTGGCAGAGGAAATCTCCAAGGGCCAGGTGTGTATGTTTCCTGCTTCCTGTACACTAACGACCACTACTACCCTGGAACCGTTTCTCACCCTGGCTGCAGTCGATCACAGGTACAGTACCATAATTTTAAATGTGAAATACCTGTACCTGTACTGACTTGAGCATCAGTGTTTTTTGGTATCTGCAGGGGAACCTGGAACAAAAACCCTAAGGGCCCATTGCATTTCCTTCAACCCTTCCCCCCAAATCTGCCATGATTCTGGGCCACTGAGCATGTTCAGTTCTCAAGTTCTCATTGGGCTGTTTTTATGTTCCCACCTCAAGCTTTTACAGATCTGTTGGTTCTCCTGACCCTACTGATACCTCCATTAGACATGGATGGTAGAGTTTTGGCTCCTTAAGAAATGACATCCTCTACATGGACGTTAGAAGTAAAGGGAATGATAGTGGTACTTCTTTTGAACTTCTCAATATGCAGTGCACTTTGCATACATATCTTGAGGCAATCCTTATGAAAAGGTAGGCATTATTCTATCTTCTCTGTAAATGTGAGTGAGTTCATAGTGGAGATGAAATTCAGACTTGGGAGTGTGTTCAGGGTAGTCCAATTTCTTTGCCTTTATGCTACACTAGCTCCCTATTGGAACTGTTAAAAATATCCATATCTTTGACTGTCCATTAAATTCATTTTAGCCATTAGAGTAGATCCTCATTTTAACACAAACACTCTTGATCCAAAAGATTTTAGTGGGAACTGACACAGAGATGTCTAGCATAGTTATATCTTCAATCCCAGTTTTAAGAGCTGATTGAAAAGGAAGATCGATCAAATCATGTCAGACCCATTTCTCCAGTTGTGCTGATAGAATGTTGTGGAGGGGTGGATAGTAAGGCAACCTCATTATGCTTTGTTTGGTTGAAACAGGAGAAATAAAATTGCTGTAGTAAGGATTATTTTTACAAAAAGCATTAAGGACATCCTGTTTTCCTTTGAAGGATGATGATTACTGGAACTGGATTAGACATATGGCAGTACAGTCGTCCCTTCAGATTCGCGGGGATTACGTTCCACTCATCCCCGCGAATGTGAAAAATCCATGAATATTGTTTTCCCCCCTCCCCCGCCAAAGTGGCCATGGGGCCTCCGGAGGCCCCATAGTTGCTTTCCCCCGCCTCCCCACTCCCTTCCTAGGCCTTCCCGGGGCCTCCGGAGACCCTCCCGAGGCCCCGTTGATGCCTCCCCAGCCCTCCCCCTCCCACCCAAGCTGTCAACGGGGCCTCCCCGGCCCTCCCCAAGGCCTTCGCGGGGCCTCTGGAGGGTCTCCGAAGGCCCTGCGGAGGCCTTCCAAACCCTCCCCCCTCCCCCCAAGGCCTTCACGGGGCCTCCGGAGGGTCTCCGGATGCCCTGCGGAGGCCTTTCCGCTCCTCCCCCCCCAAGGCCTTCACGGGGCCTCCAGAGGGTCTCTGGAGGCCTTCCCGGTCCTCCCCCTCCCCCCCAAGGTCTTCACGGGGCCTCCGGAGGGTCTCCGAAGGCCCCGCGGAGGCCTCCCCAGCCCTCCCAAGGCCTTCGCGGGGCCTCTGGAGGGTCTCTGGAGGCCCTGCGAAGACCTTCCCGGTCCTCCCCCCCCAAGGCCTTCGCGGGGCCTCCAGAGGGTCTCCGAAGGCCCCGTGGAGGCCTCCCCGGCCCTCCCCGCTCCCTCCCATGGCTTTCATGGGGCCTCTGGAGGCCTCGTGTTGCGGTATTGGGGGGGCCCTCCCAAAACCACGAATAATCAAAACTGCGAATGCCAAGTTCGCGAATGTGGAGGGACAACTGTAGTCACAGGACACAGAGCATCCTTGACAACTTTGAATCCTAAGTTGTACATATCTTTTTTTCCTTAGAGGTAATTTTTACTTTGGGGCAGATGTTCAGAATTGCATCTCTTGATCTTACCCTTGTCTCATAAAGCACAATATGTTATCAGGTCCTCAAGGTTCCAACTGTGTGATCTGTATCCTGCCAAAATGGAAGGAAGCCACCTTGATAATATAATAATAATAAAATTTTATTTTTATCCCGCCCCTCTGCAACGCAATTGGGGCAGCTTACAATATAAAAACTCCATAATTACAATACCCTAGCTCACCCTCCCCTTAAAATAATATTAAATTATAAAGGATTAAAACATACAATAATTAAAAATATATAAATTCAAAAAAAATTAAAACATACAATAATTAAAAAAATCCAATTGCAGCTCAGAAAGGACAGCCGAGTCTTGGGTCAGGATAGTTATTCAGGAAAGGCCTGCCGTCTTGACAGCTTTTTAAAAGCTGTCTAAGGTGGTAATAAGACGGATCTCGTCCAGCAGGCCATTCCATAATAATAATAATAATAATAATAATAATAATTTATATCCCGCCCTTCTGCGAACAATCGGGGCGGCTTACAACAGTAAAATAGTACACAGTATAAAACAACTCAAAATCTGGGAGCGGCAGCAGAGAAGGCCCTCTGGGAGGTCACCGACAGCCTTGTTTTCATAGGCTGTAACAGATTCCTCCCAGAGGACTGAAGTGCGCGGGGAGGGTTGTACGGAAGGAGGCGGTCCCGGAGATAAGTTGAACCCAAGCCATGTAGGGCTTTAAAGGTCATAACCAACACCTTGTACTGTGCCCGGAAACTAATAGGCAGCTAGTAGAGACCTTTTAGCACAGGTGTTATATGCTGTCTTCTGGAAACACCAGAAATCAACCTGGCTGCCATGTTCTGGACTAGTTGAAGTTTCCGAGTCAAGCACAAGGGTAGCCCCATGTAGAGCGCATTACAGAAATCCAGACGGGAGGTTACCAGTGCATGTACCACAGTTTCAAGGTCCCTGGTTTCCAGGAAAGGGCACAGCTGGCGTATCAGCCGAAGTTGATAACAGGCACTCCTGACCTTGAGGCATGGTATAAATTAAAAAAAAGGTATAAATAAAAATGATGATGATGTCATCATCATAGTCAACAACAACAACAGTGCCAGTATGTGCAGATAGAGTCTGTGCACTTGTAGGGGCTTACCACACTCCAAAGTAAAGCAGCAGGGGGGGCAGGAAGGTTCTGTCTTCCATATTGCCTTGCTGTATGACATTGTCGTACTGTATGACATTGTCTTCCGGCATTCTTTTGTTCCAGTCCTGTGGGGGACCATGGTAAAACTGCATCTTTTTACTAATGGTTTTTTCCAGTTAGCCAAAAGATGCAGTTTTACCTTGGTCCCCCATGGGACCGGAACAAAAGAATGACGACATCATGTGGTAAGGCAGCATGGAAGATGGAACATTTGTGCTGCACTGCTGCTTTTCTTTGGAGTTCAGTAAGACCCTCAATCTCAGTGAAAAGTGGGACCTTGCAACCCAGGAAGGTTAAGTGTGGTAAGACAGAAGAGGGGAATTGTTCCTGGAGTCAAAGGAAACTGCCTGTCCCCATCTTCCCCACCACCATTCTCTATCCTACCTCCCCATATCTTCTGGGAAGGCGGAAGGAAAGAGACAGCAGAAACATTCGAACATACAATGCATGACAACCACAAGCTGAGGCTCCCACAGAGAGTTAGTAAGTCCGTTCCTGTGGGAGGTGCAAGCTCATGAGAAATGTCCCTGGTGTGCGGGGAGCAAGCAGTTGGCAAATGACAGTGCATGGCCTTTGCTGTGCATTTGGTTCATGCCAACCTTAGTTTAGTCATCTTGGCCATCTTGCTCATAGGTGGTGGTACACAAAATATCCGTGTACATTGGTGATGAGAGATGGGGAGGGGTCAGGCAGACAGGTGAATGTGCCTTGGAGAGGAATATTTAAGTCTTCAGTTATTTATTTATTTATTTATGCAATTTCTATGCTGTATCCACGGCGGCTCACAAAGCAATTAAAATCACAATTAAAACCAATTAAAACATACACAGTAAAAAACAGATAAAAACAACATAAACAACAGCATAAAGCACCCCCCCAATAAAAGCCACAATTATATGTGAAAGGCCTGCTTAAACAAGAATGTTTTTGCCTGATGGCGAAATGACAACAGGGAGGTGGCCAGCCTAGTCTCCTGTGGGAGGGAGTTCCAAAGGGTGGGAGCAGCCACAGAGAAGGCTTGCGTGTCCTCACCAAGTGAGCCTGTGATGGTGGTGGGACCGAGAGAAAGCCTTCCCCAGCAGATCTTAAAACCCTTGCAAGTTCATAGAGGGAGACAGATCTTTCAGATAGTCTGGACCTAAGCCATGTAGGACTTTATAGGTCAAGACCAACACTTTGAATTGTGCCTGGAAATGAATCGGTAGCCAGTGGAGCTGTTTTAACACAGGAGTTATATGCTCCCCATAACTGGCCCTGGTCAGCTTTCCAGCTACAACATTCTGGACCTGCTGAAGTTTCCAAAGTTATGGGTAGCCAGAAATAGTTCAAAGGGCAAAGGACTCCTTTCCCTATTTACTGGGGAAGAGAGCATGAGGGCTAATGCAAGATGCTTTCCTTCCAGAGCTAAAGGACAAAATGAAAGCCTTCCATTCCATATACACAGACCACACTGGAAGGTGAGTCTTGTCCCAACACTGGCCATGGGACAGTGAAATCTGTTGCACCCGAGGCTGCAGGGAAGGCACAGGGCAGGCTGAGTGGCTCATACAAAGCTTGTCTTCCAACTGCCACTGTCTTTCCTTAGCATCTGTAGCCTGAAGCAGCTACTTCATGCTGCCTAATGGTTGGGTTGGTCCCAGAAAGCATGCATAATGCTGCTAGAATGCACCGAGCCCACAGAGGCAAAGAAAACATGCAAAATGTTAGTAAACCAAATGCTGAGAAGCTCAGAAGTCCAGGTTAGGCCCTTTAAAGAATCTAAATAGCCACATCTCCTGCCCTTCTGCTTCAGCAGTGGTTGGAATTTCTTTTGTGCTCTTGCCACCTGGAATGCTTTGTTGGCCACTCAGGTTGCTTGTTGGCATTTCTCAGATAGCCTGCCCATACACTTTCTGTTTCAGCCTCAACCTCACACTTGTTTTGCAAGCCACTGGGGAACATCATCATATGTCTGCAATTTGGCAGGCAACCAAAGCATCTGGATGCCACATTTCTGTTCCATGTGGACAGGAGATAGAGTGAGATAATGGGCCATTCAGGGAGGGCATGCATGCCGCTAAAGCAATCTCTACATGGAAATGGGATTAGATGATTGAAAATAATGTAAATCAATGATGTTCTGAAACCAGACTCGCATATTGCAGTGCTGTGATTGATATAGTGGAATGGAGTCATTTGAACCCTGCTCTTTGAACACCCAACTCATCAGTGTAGTATGCACACTGACTTTCCAGAAACATTCCAGTGATAATATCACTCTCTCCTTCCACCTCCAGTTAGTAGAACCCTTAGGAGCAGAATTGGCAAACAAATACTTTACCTCAGCTTCTAAGTCATGGTGAAAGTGCACTGCTAACCCACACCATTCCATGGCCTCCTGGGACCATGTATCTTCTTCCCTTTTTGTTCACCATAGCCAAAAATTACTGTGAATACGTAGGAAATTTGCAATAGCAGAAATCTGAACATGGAAGAAAAGAACAAACCCCACCCCCACAAAATAAAGGAAATGCATAATGCCATGTGTTGTTGTGTGCCTTCAAGTCATTTCTGACTTATGGTGACCCTAAGGCAAACCTATCACAGGGTTTACTTAGCAAGATTTGTTCAGGGAGGGGGGTTGCCTTTCTCTGAGTCTGAGAGTGTATGACTTGCCCAAGGTCACCCAATGGATTTCCATGGGTGAGTGGGGATTTGAACCCTACTTTCCCAGGTCCTAGTCCAACTCACACCCCTACACCAGGCTGGATCTCACACACAGTGCCATACTGACGGGAAAAAGAAACACAGCCCTGGTGGCGCAGTGGTCAAATGGCAGTACTGCAAGTCACCACGTTGCAAGTTCGATTCCAGAGGGCTCCAAGGTTCACTCAGCCTTCCATCCTTTTGTAGGTCGGTAAAATGAGTACCTGGCTTGTGGGGGCAATTAGCTAACACACATTGGAAGCTGCTTCTTGCAGTGTAGATGTGTAAATTGCTATTGCTTAAAACAATTTGTAGGCTGCTCTGATAGCCTTGTGGCTGAAGAGTGGGGTATAAATAACTAAATAAAATAACTAACTAACTAACTAAATAAATAGAAATTATATTTCAGGTTGCTTCACAGTGGAACTTTGGAGCTAAACTCAAAGGTGCCTGACCCCTGTTTTGCTTCAAACATGTCTGTGACATGGATCCAAAATAAGCTAGGTCACAACTTAATGTAAAAACTGACATACTGGTTCACACTGCTGTTTTCTGAACAAACACCCCACATGTTAAGTGTGCACATAACTGTAAATAATCTATAGAAAACTGCCATTTTGGAAGACTTTATCACCGTGGAAAGAAAATTGCTAAAATTACTCACTGTTTCCTTCAACAATTAATTTAGTGAAGAATTACACCCCTAGCTCAAGCCTAATGCCAATCACCATTGTCTGGAATGTTTCCAGAGGAGGGCGAACAAAATGGTGGGAGGTCTGGAAGCCATGCCCTCGGAAGAGTAGCTTAGGGAGCTAGGCATGTTTAGCTTGGAGAAGAAAAGGATAAGAGGTGATATGATAACCATGTTTAAATATTTGAAGGGATGTCACACTGAGGATGGAGCAAGCTTGTTTTCTGCTGCTGCAGATACTAGGACATGGAGCAACGGGTTCAAACTACAGGAAAAGAGATTCCACCTAAACTTTAGGAAGAACTTCCTGACAGTAAGAGCTGTTTGGGCAGTGGGATGCACTGCCTAGGAGTGTGGTGGAGTCTCCATCTTTGGAGGTTTTTAAACAGAGGCTGGATTGCCATCTGTCGGGAATGATTTGATTGTGTATTCCTGCGTGGCAGTGGGTTGGACTGGATGGCCCTTGTGGTCTCTTCCAATTCTATGATTCTATGTTCTTAGAGATTTAACCAACAGTAGAGGGACGTATGCATGAGTAGCCTACAGATGGAACTAGGTCAAGGGAATTTAGAGAAATGGCGAGGTATGCTTTCTCTATACCCTCAGTATTTTCCTGCACTGATAGGGGGTTTCTCGTACTACTGATTTGTTACCCTAAGAGGTGGGGGTGCTTTAGAGGCCCACCCATGATGCCAAAATTTATCTGGGGGAATTATTAACAGAAACAAGAGCCTGTGAGAGGCAGGTAGATTCAGGGATCTTTTCACCTATGTATACCAGTATTAACTATAGAGAGCACTCCAGTTTAAAGTGATATGAAGTATTTTTATTGGAAATAACACAAAGTGAACTCACACATGTTCCTAAGAACCATATTAGGCTATAGCAGAGTAAGACAGAAAGATTAGATAGACAGAGAGATCTGGGAATATAGGGTGGTCGTTACCAATCTTGAAGAACAGAGTTTCATGCAGTAAAGATACTCAGGTATCTGAGGGTGGCACAGGAGGTTCTGATCCAGGCCGTGCTGAGAAAGACAGTGGCCAGGTTCATTCACTGTGCCACACCTAATATTTATACCCTATTTCATATCCTGAAGGGGTAATCTGGTTAGGACAAAGCCTAGATGGTTTTTCCATCAGATAGACAAAGGAAACTGAAACACAACTGATTGCATTAATGGCAGGGAGATAGGAATTGATGGATTTATGACAACCTTGCAAGTTTGGACAGGAAGGGATATAGGGGAGATTTCCTTAAGACTGGATTTAGGAATGGCCACTTAATTATTTGATTGAATGACTCATTGCTGAGGCACCCAAGGCAGTCTAGAAGAAAGGATTAGCACACACCTCCTTAATGACTGTGTTTACTAAGGGGCTTCCACACAATCCTAATATGGACTTCCTTGCCAAAATATTTCTAAGACATCCCAGGTCATTGTGACATCCACCTGACCTTTTTAGTTCACCCCAGTCAACCTGACCCTGAAAAGTGTCCAATATTTCTAATTATGAGATATCATGGAGAGGGTGTAGTAAGGCATGCTAACAGACTGAACTCCTATTCTGTGTTCCATCCCAGGGTGGAATATAAAATACAACTTCCTAGAATGTCTGAATGTGCAGGACCACTAGTATTGTAAACCAAGTATGAGGAAGTGGGTGAAAGACAGAGGGAGGAGCTAGCAACCAGTTGCTCTCTATACTGCTGCATTCTCAGTCCCTGGAGCTTGACATACAGGAGCCTGGCATACAGGAGAGAGGCCAACAGGGATGTTTGGTGTGAATGTGGTGGAAGAGGCAGCATAAGGTAAGCTTGGGACTGTTGAATTAAACTTCTTCAGCCCCAGAGAGTTTGTTGGGCTAACACTGGTGTGCATGCTTCTGTCAAAGCTATTTATTTGTGTGGACTGAGTGGAGGCTTGCCGGGGGGGGACTCATTAGCATTTTTTTTGATGAGATGCTTCTGTTGAGAGGAAGTGACTCAGAGACTGCTGAGGGGAAGTGGGTGAAAGACAGAGGGAGGAGCTAGCAGCCAGTAGCTCTCTATATTGCTACAGTCCCAGTCCCTGGAGCTCAGCATATAGGAGCAAGGCATATAGGAGACAGACCAACAGGGGTGTTTGGCATGGGTGTTTAGCAGGGGAGTTTGGCCCAGAGTTCTGTTCTAGTACCTGCTTCAAAGTATTCAATATGGACAGTGAGGGAACTGCTGCAGTCACCTGCAACAGCTGTTGTATGTTTCTCTTCTTGACTGTGGATGTGCAGAGCTACACCTGCAACAAGTGTAAGTTGGTTGTGTTGTTGGAAGAGAAGGTCCGACAACTTGAGGCCCAATTAGCCACTATACAGCATATTAGGGAGCAGGAGGTTTTCTTAGACAGAGCAGAGCAGAAGGTCCTGGCTCAAGAACATGTAGGGGATGTCTCTGTGGGGGAGGTTATTTCTGATACACAGGAGGCCAATGTTTGGAAGAGTGTGACTCATTAAAGGAAAAGGAGCAGGGGCCATTCTATGAGTTTGGCACTATAGACATGGTGTGAAGATCTCTCTCTTGTCAGTGATGACAAGGAATGGGAAAGAGAGCAGCAGAGCCAGGTCTCAGAGAGTGTGTAGTAGTAGTTTATTATTAATGCTTAGACCAAAGGCCATTTGCATACACAGTGAATAAGAACAATATGAAAATACGCATATGCATGAGACTTCGGACGGTTCAGCACACAGATTGGCCTCTGCCAATTCTCGGAAGAGACGTGTGGTGATGGTGGTAGTTAACTCTTTGCTGAGGGGTACAGAATCAGTAGTTTGTGGGCCTGAAAAGATGTCTTGAGAGGTGTGCTGTCTCCCAGGTGCAAAAATCCACGATGTAACAGAGAGGCTGACAAGAGCTGTGAAGCCCACTGACTGTTATTACTTCCTTTTTGGCCACATGGGAACCAATGATACTGCAAGACATAGCCTTCAGAATATCAAAAGGGATTATGAGGCTCTGGGTAGGAAGCTAAAGGACTTGGATACACAGGTAGTCATTTTGTCTGTCCTTCCAGTGGGATGGCATGGCCCAGGAAGGGAGAAAAAGATAGTGGAGGTGAACAACTGGCTGCGAAATGGAGCCACCAGGAATGGGTTGGCTTCCTGGACCATGGGGTGTGGTTTCAGGGAGGTGGACTTCTGGCAAGAGATGGGTTGTACCTCACAGCTGCTGATAGGAATGTTTTTGCTAAGACACTGAAAGATCTGATCAGGAGGGCTTTAAACTGAGTTGTGTGCAGGAGGGCGACAGTATTCTTGAGGGCAGGAGTTCATCAAGTGCTGGAGATCACAGCCTGAATGTTATACAGAGAACAAGGCAAATACTACAAGAACCCAACAGTGGGAGGAATAAAACTTTTAAAAGGCAGATAAGGGGAATGGTCCATGGCCTTAGATATCTCTATACTAATGCACAGAGCATGGGAAATAAACAGGATGAACTTGAACTCTTAGCACAGCAAAGCAAATATGATTTAATAGGCATCCTTGTGGTCTCTTCCAACTCTATGATTCTATGATTCTGTGGGTTTTTGGCTCTCTAGGTGTTTTGTATTTCAACTATCAGATGTCCTAGACAGCTTGGTCAATGGCATGGAATTAAGGGAGGTGTAATTTGAAACATCTTGAGGATCTTAAGTCCCCCATCCCTGGTATTTACCTTGCAATGAGATGCAGAAGTATAATCTAAATCAGATTGAACCACTCCCTTTCCCCATAATTTACTTAATTTTAGAACAAGAAGATGCTAATTTTAGTTGGTTCCATATAATAAAATGAACACTTGCTATAGAGATTATGAAGAATGACATGCAATCCAGATAAAGATAAGTGTTTTTAAATATCACCAATTTCCATTGATAACTGGAATGTTACCTATATGCTTAAATTTCTCTTTCCAAAGTCAGGCATCTTAAAAGTGCTTCACTTTGAATGTTTTTTTTTTTTTCATAATGTTTAATTTGTTCCTCTTGTTCTGAGAGTGACATGTGTTTGCATTTCTGGCAAGAAATTGACATGTGGCTACATTTAGATGGGATCTGTTCTCTGTGTGTATTTGTAGTCACTGTATAGAAGCAATTACAGTTACACTGGTATCTTAAATTTCAGATTCTTGTACAGTATATTACGATCATGTTGTTTCAAGATTCCATCCCCCACCACTTGACCAAGCAGATTTTCTGTCTCCTCACTGTGGAAATATCTTTTCATAAAGCTCTCAGTTTTCCAGTAACCAGGGCTGATTGGTTTAATGGACATCTTGATAAGAATATGGAACAGCAGAGACTGATGTGGGATATCCATACTAATAGGTGTGACCTGCTTACTTCCATTCCATTGAATGAATGTTCATTCCCATCTTAATTGTCACCCTCTCTCCCTTTGGATTATCCCCATCTTGTCTTCCTTGATCCTGGGCTTGTCTAGATGGGCAATTTATTCTGGCATCCCCCTGTGTTGGAGCCCTGCAGTCCAAACAACTCAGGGCTCTTGCCTCAATTCAGTCCTGATGACATCCAAGGTGAAACTGGGGGAAACGAGGGAAATTCCTTTGAAATGTTTTAAAATAACTCCCAGAAAAACCCATGTTCTGTGAGAAAACCCAGGGGGCCGTTTACACAATGAAAATGTCCTGGGAAGAATTCGTGTCGATCCCTGGCAGTTTACATGTACATCAGGTCGGGTACGTGATTTTCGGAAGGGGGGGCACCTTTTATCCCTCAACTTGCGGGACTTACAGTCCCGTGGTTTGTGCTGGTTTTTAAAAAAGTCACGGGAGGATTCAGAAAATCGGAAATGTAAACAGCCTGGGACAAAATGTCTCGGTACTGGGATGACCGGAAATGGTGACTGGGGGCAGGCTTAGAGATCAGCGACCAGAAAAGGAGGGGTCAGTCACCCGTTCAACAGATCCAGCCTCACCAGCCAAAAACAAAGGCATCCCTTCCAGTTGCACGAAGGTTGATGTGTGTGTGTGTGCGTGCGCATGTGTACTCAATCACCTTTTTAAATGGATTTCTACACTGCAAACCCTTCAGCTTTAACTTTTCCTCAACTGCATGTTACAGAGAGATCGTCGTCACCCATTCATCCCCTGCCTTGGTCACCTCCCTGGGTCAGAACGGGCACATTAAAATATTCAAGCCTCTGAGTGAATTAGTACCCTTTAATTCCCCGTCTCTGTGTTTGTGTCTTTCAAAACGCCTGCCTATAGCCGGCTTGAAATCTCTGCAGCCTGCTGTTAGGGTTAATATTTTAAAGAGGCAAGGGGAAACCCAAGCGGCTTGATTTCAAAAGGAAAGCACTCAGCTTGATTTCAAAGCACTCAGCTTGATTTCAAAAGGAAAGCCCTGCGTCTGAGCGAAAGATCTGTCTGGATCTTTCAAAATGCTTTCTGCCTCTTCTGAAAGGGTTAAAATTTTAAAGAAGCAAGGGGGAATAACAAATCTCTGCCCCCCTCTCCCCCCAGCCAGCCAATAGCATCGCTCGTGGCGCGGAACTCTAAAGGAAGTGCGTCACCGAGGTTGTGAAAACACGAGTAATCGCATGTTTGATTGACAGCCCCCCCAAATTTAAAACCTAAACAAAACTGGAACTTTGGACGTGTAAATATCAGTCACAGGACCACCCGGGATATCCAGATCAGTGACATAAATCGTATAAACAGCGAGGGGTGGATTCGTGATCACAAAGTCACGGTAAGCACCGCGACAATTTCTGTCGTGTAACTGGCACCCAGATGGGTCTGCCACAAGAACAAAGGAGTCCATACCTGCACGCAGTGTTGTATGACTGTCCACCACGTGTTGCTCTGAAGCTGGGAAGGAAGCCCCCAGCATGTGATCAAGGGCCCCTGCATGTGACCAGTCTTGATCACATGCAGGGGCCTCCTTCCCTGCTGCAGAGAGTGTGATATGTGACAGCAGTGGAGGCACCCACCAATACAGCCCAGTGTGTGCATGATGACTTCTGACCATTTTGTCACAATAACAGGGTTGGGGGTTGGGATCCGGGCCAGATCCGGGGCCATTAGGGAGAGAGTTCCAAATCTGGGAACAGCCAGCAAGAAGGCTTTCTCCTTTGTACCCCCCAAATGTGCCTGGGAAGGTGGTGGGACTGCCTTTCACCATCTCTTTTCATTACAGCAGTCCATTCCCAAAAGGCTATTAGTCTATGAGTGCTGTTGATAATTTCTCTGGTTTTCTGTTGAGAACTCTTAGGTTCCTTATTTAGCTCTCTTTTAGGGTTCTTATTAAGGTCTCATCTACACAGGCCAGCATTTTCTGCCTGCAGATCAGGCCCATTCTTTGCCCGTTACTGGCACTAAACTGGCACCACACTGGTCCATCGCTGTAGCTACCGCCAGTGCCCACATCCCATTCTCTGAAGCCAGGAAGCTGGCCCACAGCATGTATGCCAGGCACCCTGCATGTGGCCAGCCTGGTCACATGCTACAGACCTGTTTTCTGAATCTGGAAGAGCAACAACAGCGGTAGTGATGGGCCAGCATGCCAGAATGGGATCCTACAATCAAGCATGGTCAGATCCATTTTTTTGCCTGCTGAAGCGGATTTTACCAGGTATTTTTTTTAAATGGTGTAATGGGCCCTATCCCATCTTCCCCTGTCTTTGCACTGGGCATTGTAAAGAATGCCAAGGGGCAAAATGGGGCAAAAGCCCTGAGTCATCTGGAGTGCAGGGCTTCAAGATGGGGACAAGGCAGAGTAAACAGCCCATCTAGAGAAGCTCTGAATCTTCATTATTAAGACTGGCCACTAGCATGGCAGGATCACTGGATTGTTCCATCTAGGAAATATTTTGGGATGACAGAAAGTTGTTAGATTGGAAACTAGGATGGGAAATCTCTTTTTACACATCTCCCTTTTATAAAAAGTAACTCAGTTTTTTCTTCCGCTGTTTGTTATTCATTAACATTTGGATCAGACTATTTCCCTCCTTGCAGTCTCTTTTTTAAAAATCCTCCTGGCCATAGCACTTCTTTTAACAGCTTCTTGGGTTGATCTTGGTGCCTAGTTAGCTACTCTGAATGCTTCACTTTAGCTCCTGTTTAGGAAACAAAGAGACAAAAATGGTACGGTCTGGCAGTGGCCCATATATCTGATTACCCAGATAGAATTAATACAACTTAACTGAGAAAGTGTGGCAATATAACAATTGGGTTTGCCAGAGTGAAAACTAGAGAGGGTTCCTGTACCTTTAATGGTTGTGCTGAAGAGGGGATTTCAGCAGATGTTCGTTGCCAGCTGGTTGCAACACCTATGGAAATTCCCTTACCATTAGAGGTACAGAAGCTGCCTCCAGTTTTCAGTCCAGCAACCTTAAGGGTAATAAAGATAAACAGAAGGCTAGAGCTGAATGATGAGGCAGAGGAGAAGCACAGGATTCCTTTCTCAGCTAATATCACTTTGTCTTTATTTTGTTTGGCTCCTTCTGCTTCTTTCTTTGCTCCAGTTCTTTGGGGCCCATGTCCTCCCCTGCCTTGCATTCTGCATTGTTGTGAGAGCACCCATTTCCAAAGTTTGAAACAGTTGTAGGTTTTAGACTACAACTCACAGAACTTTCCATACCAGCATGGCTTCTTTGTGTAAATGATCCTCAAGGCAGTTTTATTTCTAAGGAAAATCATGCTTTTAAAAACTACAACCCACTCTCCACATTACTAGCTCCCACCCTAATAGTTTTTCTTAGGTGTGTTCATTTCCAGATAGGTATTGAAAAATGGCTGAGTGGAAAGTTAAGATCTGGTGTAATGGGATACCAATGTCACAAAAACCTTGCTTCTGTTCACCACCAACACCTTTCCTCCAGGGAAGGAAAACTGTCCTCATTTCCTGGAGAAGTATATTTTGGGATTTCTTTCAGGTGAAATGTATTTTTTCCTTCTTCTCAGCTTCAGGGCCATACTTCTCTTGTTCATCAAATTATGAGAATGTATGTTATGGGGCCAAGCCATGTATACTGGCTCTTACCCAGACCTTGGAGATTCTCATAGAGACATTTTATTATCAGATTCCCCAGTTGTGCAGATGGGTCAGCATATGTGAAAACTTGGCATTTCTAATTCTTTGGTGGAGGGACCAATGGAAGTGTCCAACCATACTTAGGAGAACATAGGAGAGTAAAGACCTGTAGCTTCAGAAGCTGACAGCCCAGCCTTTTCAACTAGGTTTTCTCATGCAAAGGAGCCAGGACACTTGTTTCTGTGTCATGTGATGGTGAAGGCATTAGCCAGTAAAGGACTATGACCTCTTATATAACCACATCTCATATAATAAAGGATTTATCACAATTAAATTTACTAGTGTTTAATTTTGTCTACCATGGAAGCCATTATCTTGGTAAGGCCATCTGGGTTGTATGAAACCCAAACAGTTTTGGCCTTACTGCACTCCAAAGAAAAGCAGAAGGGGAGCAGAACCATTTCATCTTCTGTGTTGCTTTACCGTATGACGTCAATGTTCTTTTGTTCCAGTCCTGTGAGGGACTGAGGTAAAACCATGTCTTTTTGCAGTTTTACCTGAATCTTCCATGAGAATGGAATGAAAGAATGCTGGAAGAAGGACAATTGACATGTGGTAAGGCAGCATGGAAGATGGAATATTCCTGCTGCATCACCATGTTACTTTGGAGTACAGTAAGGCCAAGAAATAATAACCACAGTACTGTATTTTTTTTCCAGGTGATACTGAACCACAGATTCTATGCACCACTTTGAAAAGCAGCAATGTGATGTCCATACTCTCAGATATTTTGTAGCCAAATGCCAAACATTACTATATAGATCTCTACCTCGGTTAACTAAAGGAAACCCAAAATGTTTGCCTTTGAAAACATCTGTTATATCTTATGCATGGTTGCTGGAAGTGAATCTTGCTGCATTCAATGGGGTTTAAGGAAGTGGTGATATGCCTAGAACTTGGACATTTTACTTTTGTAGGTTACAACAAAAGTAACTCTCTGAGTCACCCCACCCAGCATGGCCGGCATTTATTCTGGCTGGAAGATTCTGGGAGTTGTAGTAAAAAACAACAACACCCTAACTTCCCCAAGTTCTGCCAGGATTGCAGCTGTAGTTAGCTAGTGCTCTTTCTCAGTAGGCTGCTTATAGAGAAACAGAGGCAAATGTTTTGCTTTTCTGAATGGTGATGACTTATCTAACTTCAGGTAGGAATGTTTTCTGGATTTTTGTATTTTACATTGTTTCAGTTGTATTTCATTTTTAGCTTATACTGTAAGCCACTTTGAGTCCCATGTTGGGATAAATGTAGGATATTAATTAATAAATTATAATTAATTAATTATACCTAATTAATCAAGTAATAACCTGCCTTTCTCCCAACACAGGGTCCAAGGCAAGGCAGCATACAACCTTTTAAAGACATAATGCAATGAAAATGCTTTCACTACAAAAGTTAAACCACAATTAACTCATTTTTTAATTTAAAAAATGCTCATCAAAAATGCAGCTGTAACACATGAATAAATAAATAAATACTACTGGAGGATTTTCCTTGTTTTTTTTCTGGGCTGTGAGGCTGTGTTGTGGAAGAGTTTATTTCTGATGTTTCGCCTGCATCTCTGGCTGGCATCTTCAGAGATTCTGACTACTGGAGGATTTTGTTAAGTTTGCATTTCAGAGCAAAATGGTCTGATCTGGAATAATAGGTAAACCAGCACTTCCTCAGTTTTTTAAAAATATTTTTTATAAATTTATAAAATATGTGTCTTTTCTGTTTCATTTTAACAAAAACAAAATCAAGTGAAGCTGCAGAAACAACTGTGAACAAATGCACTCAGTAGGCCTCAATGGATGGAATGGCTCCATTTGGAGAAGGAGGGAGAGAAGGAAGGAAATGGGGGGGGGGCTGGGGGAGAACAAAGGCAGGGGAGTCCCCAGCACCCACCTCCTGCTCCCATCACTTCCTCAAATTTTGCAATGCTTTTCTGAGCTCAATAACCTAATCAATAGGCACATAGAAACATTTTTTAAAAAATAATCAAATGCATTTAGAAATGGGTTGTTTGGTGGGAAATGATATTTACAACTGTGTGCTTTGTGAGGAAATATATACAAAAAGATGTATGTAAATATGAATTTTGAAGTCAATTTCATTTTTTTTAAATGAAAAGTCTTCACATTAATGCAGGAATGCAATAGAATATCCTTATGAGTAGACCCAGTGAAAACTGACTGGGGCTAGAAATGGACTGATTTATCTATCTCTAATCTGAGGTCATCTTTTGGGGCTTAGATCAGAAGATAATGAAGGAAGGTCTGTGCTACAAAGGAAAACAGTTTATCCAGTCACAGCTACAGGAGGGGGTCTGCTTGAGGGATCAGATAGCTTTGTTTTCCAAGAATGGAAGATTGCAACCCATCTGGAACCGAATTGTCTCTTTCACAGAGGGCATAACTTTTATCACCTGGTGACAGAATGCATCAGCCCTGGATTAATGAGCCCAGCAGCATCCAGGGGTTAGGGAAGGGACTTGCATAAATCAACACCAGTGTGGCAAAGTTATCTGGTTCCTAAATGAGGAAGTGCTCCCACAGGTGTGATGTTACCCTAAAAGCAACACTTACTTTGGCACATGCTAATTCTTCTTTAAGAAACCTGGGGAAAGAAATTTGGATGATATACCCAGAGTCATTTATCTATCACATCTATCCATACCTCATTAGTTAGTAAGAGAGACATGTGAAGGAAATCCTAGTTATTCCTTTTTTTTTTCAAAAGGAGACTTAGGACTTTATCGGATGTGGCAAATATAGCATCATAATGACGCCTAATGAATGTGAAAGGGCATCCTTTTTGCGACGTTGTGCTTTCTTGATTATGTGTAGAAAATAAGGCATTATTTTTTATTGACAGACCAAGCTGTCAATTGATTGACCATGGCGGGTTTTTTGCCGTGATTGCGAGCCTGTGAAACCATGCCCTATTTTGCTGGCATGATTCCAGCATCAATTGGCAATCCCCATCAGAACACTTCCAGGTGAGAATGCAAAAACTAGGTACTGGACACTCTTTTAATGAACCTCCCTGTGTTGCAGGCAAGCTTTAAAGTGTGTTTCAGTGCTTGTGTGTACGTTTGGTTTTTTATTTAGCTGTTTTTAGACTTTTAAGCATGTTCACATCTTCTCATGAGAACCACTGAGATCTCACTCTCCCACAAACACAGAAGTACGGGGCTTCTTTTTTACACTATTACAGTAACGTTTGATAAAAAGGGTCCTTTTGCCGCAACATTGACAGTTTAAAATATGGTGGCAAAATAACATTTTTTAAGGCTTTTCTGATAAAGTTCTTAACTGACAGCCCAAGCCTACGGGTGTCTACTCAAAAGTAAATCCTGTAACATAATCCCAGATAAGTGTGCATAGCAGGTAGTATGCATCTCTACATATGTTGTCGGACTGCAGCAATGGTGAGCATTTCTCACCATTGGCAAGGCTGGCTTGGACTCCTGGGACTTGCACTCCAACAAACCTGGAGGGCTGCATGATTACCCCTCTGGTGTATAGGATGGCAGCCTGAATCTTGGAGATAGTGGATTGGCTATATTCCTTACTTCCCTGGATACATCATGGCTGAGTCAAGACTGAAACACAATTTCCCTTATCCAGTTCCAGCAGTGTCCAATCAACTGCAGTGGATCTAAATGAAAAAAAAAAGTCTGGAAGAAATGAAAAATGAATAATGAAATCACTGGCATATCTTTTTTATTCACCAGGAGGATTTCAACATTTAGTTCACAACTTCATTCACATTAGATAGCTTATTTTATTACTGATATTGTGATATTTCCATTGGGGTAGTATGAAAGGAAGAGTGTAAAGGATAAGAAAAAGTGGATGGGTAGCTGTCCAACTTGGACTGTGTAATTATTTTGAGAATAATCAACAGGGCTGTTCTGTATTGAAGTAGAGATGAAGGAAAAGGCAAGCTGCCACCCTACCCCACATCTCCTTGGAATGCTTGAAGGGTTACCAGTTGCAACTTGGAAACCATAAGCAAGGAATAATCCTTTATGAGGAGAGGGGAGCCTTTAACCTAGGCTTATTTTCACCCATGGAGGTTCCCTATTTGCCCCATGGAGGACTTGCTAGATACGGGACCTATCAAGTGTATCCATTCTTTCTTCTTCCATTTGCTTTACTGCACAATCCTATGTATGCTTACTCACAAGCTAGTCCCAGTTAATTCGATAGGACTTTTGCCAAGCAGGTACACCTAGTATTGCAGCTTCTATGACAGGAGCATTGCAATTAGGGCAGATCCAGGCACAGAATAAGTCACCGTTGATGAAAAGGAAGTCAGGCTTTCTTTATAGGCAGATGGCAACTTTGTGCAAGTATAGAATCTTTTAAAATTTGTGATTGCGATATTTACCACCTGACAAGAATTCCCTGTGACGTGTGGATATGTACAGGATATAAATAAAGCAAAATTATTCACGTACGAGGTTGGAAAGGGCCAAGTGACCTGGGTTAATATGAAATAATAGACCAGTCAAAGATTTGTGAGGATTACTATCAGTTCAGATTGTAGTCAGTGGTTTCAATTAAATTACTTCTGAAGATTAAGTCAGATTTAGATAATTAGGATAAGACAACATTGTCATGGACTGCATCAATATCTGCAATGGAAATGTCAATTATGTCTAAGCTTCTGTTTGTTTTTAGTTCCGTTTCAGTATCTATAACAACTTGCCTTTTAAGAAAATAGCAGAATATAAGTTTTTGTGGGGATAGGTAAGTAAACATGGTCCTGAGCCAATTGCAATGAGTATGCCAGAAGGAAAATTAGACATTGTTGATATAATCTTATTATGTGGTTGCTAAGAATGGATAATGCAGTCTTAATCCAGAGTGCAGAAGTAACTAAGTACAAATAATGAATTACTTTTAATGAGTGCTGTTTACTAATAATGAAGGTATAATGACATTAATGATCACCAATGAGCCACAGTTTTATTCCTTCTGTGATAGAAATGTAACTTTTCGTTCCATTTATAGTTGTAGAGTATGACTTGATTAACTGGTTAAGGAAGACTATTGCATGGATCCTTGACTTATACTGTGTCTTGTGTTTCCATTATGTGTTCTTGTGTTCTTTTGTTGGTGTTGAGATTACTATGAGGTGGACATTGCTTTAGACCACAAGCCAGTGGCTTGTAGAATTCAGAATTTTTAAAAACAACTAAAAAGGTACTAATTTTAGTTATTTATGAGAAACATGAAAGTAAGTCACTACAGTGACAAACTAGCATTCTCTCCAGGAACCTACTAAAACATCTAATCAGCATTCTGTACAGCAAAACAAAACAAAACAACAAACCCAAAATCAAGAGTGATCTCTCCAGTTTAGAAGCACATGTAAGGAACCAGTCCACTTGGCAAGTCATAAATGGGCATAACTTCTCCAAGACCAGGAAAATAATGTACAAGACATATTTATCTTCCCTGATAAAAAAGAAGGAAGAGAAACTTTGCTTACTACTACAAGATTCCACAACCCACAACAGGAGTACCGTGAACACAGGAAACAATATTGTAAATCTCTTGAGCTGTATCCTAAGTCAAGCAGAGGGATCTGTTCTGTTATGGAGCTTATCCTTCTGCCCCTCCAACCCCCCCCCCCAATAAGTTTTTGTACTGATCTAGAAGCCATCTTATGTCACCTACGCCTTAAAGAATACTTCAAGGGCAGTGACACCAGTTAGGACAACAACTCACAAGGATCACTCCTGTCTCCACAACACAACAATAGACACAACCCCAATATACAGCACAATACCTCTAAGAATGAATAAAAGAACTCCATATGAACTCTTCCTGATGGTCGGTGCCTGGAACTTGACTTCTACATAGAATGCTTCTGTCACTGTGTCCAGACAGAAATAATCAATAAGAGACATAATTTACCACACAATCTCAGCAAAAAGGAACAAGATACTGTACACAGTCTCAGGAACAATCCTTATGTTGTCATCAAAGAGTCTGACAAAGGAGGAGGTGTAGTCATCATGGACCAATCTGACTATATACAGGAGGCCCTGAATGTAACAATAACGGTAACTGTTTACTTTTAAAAACAATTTCCTAAGTCAATGCAGTGGTTCTATTCAGAGAGTGCTAAAGTACAGTGTGGTTTGGAGCACCATACTATTGAGGACACCCCATCAGCTTTCAAAGAATAAATCATCTAGATTAGTATGTATGGAACAAATATGTTACTGCAGTATCTCACGAGTTAGAATAGATACAGAAAACTTTTATCACCAGACACCTCACTTTTGGTATAACTTACTTTAAATGTATGGGGGGTGGGGGGGTGGGGGTACTTGGATATTTTTATTTTTGTTTTGTTTTTGGCCATAAAGGAACCTAATCAACTTGGTGGGGGAAACTGGAGACAGCAACTTCTTTGTTAAATCAATGTATGTAGTTGTAATCAAAATTATTCAACCCCCATTGCAAATCAGGTTTATTGTCAACATTTATAAGACTTTCAGCTGTTTGCAATGAATAAATCAAACAAAAGCAATTGAAATAGCTCAACACAATGGATGCTTCAAGTGGTTTCTCCAAATTCAACTGAAAGTGCAATGACTTCTCCAGTCTCAAAATTATTCAGTACGTCATGGCAAGCATCTTCAGTACTTAGCATCCTTTTGCTGTTTTGACTTGCTGCAAACAAGATGCATTGCCTGACACCAGCTTCTGGCAGAGTTCCTGAGGAATCTTAGCCCATTCCTCATGAGCAATGGCCTCCAGTGCAGAAATATTCTTGGGTTTGTGTGCTGCAACTGCCTTCTTCAAATCCCACCAGAGATTTTCTATGGGGTTCAAGTCAGGTGACTGTGATGGCCACTGTTGAATCTTCCAGGACTTCTTCTACAACCAAACCTTGATGGAATTTGAGGTCTGCTTAGGATCATTGTCCTTTTGGAAGGTCCAATGATGCCCAAGCTTCAGCTTCCTCACAGACACATGATGTGTTCTCCTTTCACACGCTGCAGGTTTCCAGATGCAAAGCATCAGAGCATCATTGAGCCACCACTATGCTTAACTATAGGCAGAGTGTTCTTTTCAGTGTATACTTTATTCTTCTTCCTCCAGATATACCGTTGATCCAGCGGGTCGAAAAGTTCCAGTTTTGTTTCATTGCTCCACAGAATAGAATCCCAAAACTTCTGTGGCTTATTTATATGATTTTGAGCATATTGGAGTCGATTTTCTTGTGCTTTTGGGTCAATAGTGGTGTACATCTTGGAGTTCTGGCATGGAAACCTTCTGCGTTTAGTACATGCCTTACTGCGCACACTGAAACCTCAGTTCCTGTTGCCACCAAGACTTGCTGCAGGTCTTTTGCAGTCACTCGAGGTTTTTTTCTCAACCTTCCTTCTCAGAAATCTGGTTGCAGCCATTGATAGCTTCATTTTTCTGCCCCATTCCAGGTAGCATAACCACTGCCTCTTTAACTTTGAACTTGCGAACTATGCTTTCAACCGTGTCTCTAGGAACATTCAGTGCCTTTGCTACCTTTTTGTATCCTATTCCTTGTTTGTGAAGGGCAATTATCTCTTCTCTTAACTTTTTGGACCATTCTTTTGATTTAGCCATATTTCTAACATGCAGTCAAATGTGACACTCAAATTCCTAGCCAGTTCAGGTATTTCATGTGTTCCAGCTCAAGCACACCTGGTGCAACTAATGAAGCCCTTGATTAGTTGCATCATGTGTGATTGAGACAACACCTGTTTTCCATATTTGTGCTGTTGTGAGGGATTCTGTTCAGGGGGTTGAATAATTTTGAGACTAGAGAAGTTATTACAAGTTGCATTTTCAGTTGAATTTGGGGAAACCACTTGAAGCATTCATTGTGTTGAGCTATTTCAATTGCTTTTGTTTGATGTGTTCATTGCAAACAGCTGAAAGTTATAAATTTTGAGAATAAACCTGATTTGCAATGGGGTTTGAATAATTTGGATTATAACTGTAAATATATCAAGATACCTTGTATAGAAATATCAAGGAAATCACTTGTGGGAGCATGGATATGTTAGCAAAAGTAAGAGAAACAGAAACCATTTAAAAGTAGATGAATATCAGCTCCAGCTAACAATTCTACCTTACCAATTCCAGGTGAGAATATGGGAAAATGTTTACATCTTTTAAATTATTTGTGAGACAACTGAGATGCTTAATATGAATTCCTTAGCTAGTCAGATTAAATACCTAAAGTTCCCATGTAGTAGATACTAATGTTCAGCACATGTGGTGGGAATGCTTTTTGTTTAATAAACTATGAGGGAATATTATAACTATTATTTGGCTAATACTGGGAAATATATTGAGATTGGATCCTCTTTGTGATTCTCTCCAGTTTTCTAAATGACCATAAATCTTTTGTTGAATGCCTCTTGTTTGCCAGCCCACAGAATGCCAAAATGCCCTCTCATTCCTCCAAATCTGGAAGTGGTCAAAAGTCACTTCTGGATCTGAAAAATGGGCAATTTTTATGATAATAAACAGTGCAGTGGGGTCCTGAAATCCACTTAAAAGGTAGCTTGTCCCCAGAAGCCCATCCACACTACACAATTATAGTGCCATTATTCCACTTTAACTTCCACAAAGGCATATTATGGAATCCTGGGATTGACAGATTAGGAAGGGGTATTTAGAATCCTCAGCCAGAGAGTTCCTCTGGTGTCTCTGACAAAACTACAAATGCCAGGATTCCATAGGATAGAATCATGGCAGTTCAAGAGGCATATAGGTTGAGTATCCCTTATCTGGAATTCCAAAATCCTATAGAATCCAAAGTTGTCCACATGGGTGGCTGAGATACTGACACCTTTGCTTTCTGATGGTCTAATGTACAGAAATTTTGTTTCACGCAGAAGATTATTAACAATATTGTGTACAAAATTACCTTCAGGCTATGTGTATAAGGTGTATATGAAACATAAATGAATTTTGTGTTTAGACTTGGCTCCCATCTCCAAGATATTTCACTATGTATGTGCAAATTTTCTAATATCTGAAAAAAATCAAAAATATGGAATACTTCTGCTCCCAAGCATTTAGGATAAGGGATACCCAACCTGTAATAGGGCTATAATTGTGTAGTGTGAATGGTTCTCAGGAGAGGCAATTTGGCCTGAAAAGGGGTGTTTTTTTGGGGGGGGGGGTCTCATGGGGTCAAGGGCTGCAAAAACAGCTGGGGGGGCTGTGTACAGCCCTAGGGCTGCTCTGGGGTGTGGTGTACCCCTACTCCTGTTTCCAAAGAGCCTTTGAAAAGGTTGAGCTGATGGGTGCCCTTGTAGTTTCTGCTTTGATTGCCTAATTGGCTGATACATTCTCTGGTTTCATTCATTTCTCCCCTTCTGAACCTCCTTAAGGAGCCATGGTGAGTGAAAAGGTGTCAAATGTACAAATTATAGGTAACACTACAGATAATTATTATAGATAACATTATGTAATATCGGGCTCTTCCAGACAGGGCATATGTATTGAAAAGTGGCAGTATTTGTTGCTGTATGTCCCCCCCCCCAACTTTTTTTTTTTTAAAAAAAGATCCAAATGATGTTTTGTCAATTCTGCATCAATCCTACATCATACCTATCCTGTTGCTGCTTTGCACTTGTCATTCCTGTAGCGCATCTTTTTATTGATGGGGGAAACTTGTCAGTGGCTCCCAGTATCACTGCTATTCCATTAGTCCTCCTGGTGTGATAGGTCCTGCTGCAGTAACAATATGATGGCAGTCACGTGTCATGAGGGGGCATGATTCTCCTCCTCTCCCCATCTCTCCCCCTCTCCCTCACTATTCCCAAGGAGGCCAAAGTTGTCTTTACTCTATATCTTTGGGGTTTTTTTTTAATTTTTATTTTTGCTGTGATTGCGTAAGCATGCCAAAATGATAAAATAAAAATATTTTTATTGTTTTCCTGTACATTAATTACAAAATCACAGAAAAAAAAAAGAATAAAATACTCCAAAAGGCACATATACACTAAGTAGGGCATATAGCAGGGTTACAGAGCTGGTGCGGAAATGACCATGGTTTAGCAAAGCAGCACACTCGTGCAATTGCAGAGAAGTGTGATACTGAACATTTTCAAACTGGTATGTTCCAATTTGCTTCACTAATGTGATTGCTGTGAGAAAAAAAAATGCTGGTGTGATAAAGTCCATAGTCAAGAGGTTGTTTGGACAGGAAAGCAACAGGAAACCTCCAGAAGCATTAAGAAGCAACTTTAAATGGTACCATTTTTCTGTCCAAATCCCTGGTCTGGATGAGTCTATCGTTGGCTAATATAGTGGTTTAAAATGTTAAAATAACATAGACTGAAAGACATGGAGCGTGTACTTGTAAAGGCCTTGGGAGGGAGGGGGAGGGCTGGGGAGGTGACCACGGGGCCTCCAGAGGCCCCATGGTGGCCTGGGGAGGGAGGTGGGAGGTGGGGGGAAGTGACTATGGGGCCTCCGGAGGCCCCGTGGTCGCTTTGGCGGGGGAGGGGGAGGGCAGTCGTTATTCACGGAATTTTCACATTCATGGGGGTCTGTGGAACCTAACCCCCACGAATGTGAAGGGACGACTGTATTTGTAAAGGTAGCACTCCCATCCATGGTTATTAATTAATAAATTTGTTTGTGTACTTGTTTGTTTTTGCTGTCACTGTTAGTAGTAGCAGCAACTGTATTGAAAGCCTGGCCACCATTTTGCATCATTCATGATGGCCCAACCCTAGCTTTATTCCTGAGTATTCACAGAGGAAAATGATGGGTGCCACAAGATGATGGTAGAGAATATGTGGAAAACAATTCTGCAAAGAGATCCTTTTTTGTTTGTTTGTTTTGTTGGGGGAGGAAAAGAATAATCTCAGACATTTTCTCAGAAGCATGTGTTGTGGGATATTTTTGCTCATTCTGCTTTCTCCTTCCATCAAGACAAATTGGCCCAATAAAACATCACTTGTATATCATGTGTCTTATTCTTTACAGTGAATTTAACAGCCTTTCTCTGTACTGCAATTATCATGGATTTTTCTTCATCTACTGAGTTTCCCCTCACTGTAGTCCTGTCAGATCAGAACTTGTGATCTCTTCCTTTTGTCCACTTCAGTAGTGTAATCTCTGCTCTGGATCTATGAATGGTTTCATTTTGGATGTTCAGCGGTATCACATTACCTATTCAGTTCCTTTCATTGTTTGAATTCAACATAGTAACAACACAGTACTTCCTCAAAGATGTTTTTTCCCCCCTTGGCGCTGGAATGAATAACCTGCCCAGCTCCTCAAAGAGATAATTATCTCTAGCCTCTGAGAGCTGAAGCTACCTGATCTATGGAAAACACAGATGCTCTGAAGGTGCTATGAAGATATCCGATCCCAAGGAAAGTCACCTTTGTACTGCTCAATACAATGAGCTTTCCTTTGGAAGGGAGGAAAGCTATTACCTCATCACTGCTTTGATTAATGAGGTATATTTTCTGGAAAAGATTTGCCCAACCAAATTTATAGAGTTATGGGGCAATCCAGTCTATTCTTTATGGGTGACCCAAAACTTTTTATCAAAAACATTGGTTACCTGAAACACCAGGTTTCCATGGAGACAGGACAGGAGCTTTAGGAAATTCTCAATATTGTCAGGGGTAGGTACCTCCTCCTAACAGTATTACTGTGCAATTTTACCAGTACTCCTTTTCTCCAAAAATGTGTTACTTAATTTGTTGTTATTGTAGTTCTGTATTTTTGTCACCAAAGGAGGTAGTCTGGCACTAGTGGGATTTTCTTCCACATGTACCAAAATAACTTGGCTGATTTTGGTTACTACAGTCTGCCCTCTGTATCCATGGATTCTGCATCCATGGATTCAACCAACCATTGTAGAAAATATTCAAAATAAATTAATTCCAAAAAGCAAACCTTGATTTTGCCATTTTATATAAGGGAATGCCATTTTACCACACCATTGTATATAATGGGACTTGAACATCCATGGATTTTGGCATCAATGGGTGGTCCTGGAACCAAACCCTAGCAGATATCTAGGGCCCAGTGTATATACTTTGAATTGTGTGTGTGTGTGTGCACGCGCGCATGAATGGTGGTGGTGGGTGTCATTTGGCTGTTTTTGCTTAGGCAGCAAAATGTCTCAGGCTGTCACTGAGTAGAAGCAGGTCAGTGCTAAGGAGATCTTGATAGTGCCATCAGCTCTGGAAATTTCTTGTTATCCATGATCCTTGTTTGCCTCCAGCCTAGACCCTTGTCAGCATAAGCCTATGAAAAATGGCATCCCCATGTTTAAAGAAAAATGTGCCGTAATCCAATTTGTGAGGCTTTCCCCCTCCCATATTCCTTTCATTTCCTTTGGATTAGTTGAAGCTGAAGACAGATGTAGCATTTTAAGAGAAGGCTCAGCTCAAACTCCAGGTATTTAGCATGGTTCCTTTTTCTCTAATGGCTGTAGTGGTAGACAGGTTCTCCAGATGTTTTGAAACACAACACCCACAATGCCTTATTGCTGGCCATGCTGGCTGGCGCAAATGGGTGTTTTAGACCATGTCTTTAAGCCTCAAACTTGGGCTAGGTCTGGTGACAGTATTAGGGCCATTCTCCTCTACAGATCTTAGAGTCACAATTGTGCATCTGTATTGAAATATATTTTGAACATTTCTTTTCTAATATGGTAAACAATGAGGCCTGCAAGTTTCGAGGGGCTCTTGGCAAAATCAAGAATATAAAATATAAGTATGCTAATTTATATGTACTAGCTGGACCCAGTGTACCATACACCTTTAAGAAACTCCCCCAAAACATGCCCAGTAGACCTCACAACAACCCTCTAAGGTAGGCTGGTGGATTTGAATTCCTCCTCCCCCTTCTCAGCGCTCCACACTTTTCCCAGAATTGTTGAAGGTGACTTGCTCTGTTGCCCTGCTGCCGCCACTGCCAATTGACTGCCTGGGTCCCATCACCGTGGTAACAGAAATGATATTATTGTGTAGACTTGGATCATAAGTGGGAATTGTGCAGCCCTGAGACATTGGTGAACTAGAAAGGCCTGCAGCCTCAGTAACTATAGCCAACACTGCAGCACATTGTTTGGTCACTGTTGGTGGTGACTGGCTGAGGGAGTGGTTGGGTATGTTTCCTAAGCAGCCAATCAGCACACTGGGAAAGGCAACATACCCAAGAGAATTATAAATAGATAGATAGATAGATAGATAGATAGATAGATAGATAGATGCACATTTAGAAAGAAATGCTCTGACTTAAGTGGAGACACAAATGATCTCACCTAGAGGGGAAGGTTGTGACCAGCAGGGGGTTGTCTAGATGATGAAAAAACTCCTCCCAGGATGCAAGGGGAATACCTTTTGTCTTGATGAGATCCAGCAGGGATTTGCTATATTAGGAAGGAGAGGGGGGCAAAAACTCCATGTACTCCATGATAAAAGCCTTCACTGTTTCTCGTGAAGTTTTTTAAAAAAATATATATGCAGAAATGCACATTCCCACCCATTTGAACAACTAATTGAAATCAGGGCACATTCTGGAAATCAAAACATGATTGGTTGGATGTGTGCAGGGTGGGTTTGCCAGTGGTGAAGTGGCCAGAGCTGCCATTGTTGATTTTTAAGGAAATGATTGTGCATGATTTTTGAGTGGTAAAGAAGATCACTCTTCCACATCTTGCATTTAATGAGGGTGGGGGGAAATGTGCAACAGCAGGAGCTTTTAGGGAATAATAATGCAAGTAATTCACTTGCAGCCACCATCTTTATTTGTGAACTTCAAAGATGGATAACTTCCTATAGCGGTGATCTTGAGAAAAAATTGTGAAGACAAATGAACACTGCTGTGATGATAAAATAAAGCACAAATATCTGCTCTTAATTTTCCCATCTAGCTGACCCACAGGTAACCCATGCACTTGAACTCTTGATGGACAACCTCAAGGCCCATGCTTTGGTCTCCTTTGGTCTCCCTCCCTTCTTTATCTTTGAAATTAGATTGGACAGAGAAACAGAGAACTGTTCTCTGAAAATTAGGACATGTGACCTCTTTATTTTCATCTAGCCACCCTCAGAGCTGTTCACTTGCTTGTCTTCTCTCACCAGGGCCACCTTGTGCCACCACACTGAAGGAGAGGGAAAAGCCCATGGAGTCTGCCACTTCTTCTCACTTATTCTGTTGAGAGGGCAGGAGAGCTGGCCATGGCAGTAAGGAAATGGACAGAGCTCTGGATCTTGGCAGCAGGCCCCCTACTACTCAGTGGGCTTCTGCTGGTACCCAATAATGCTGACCTCAGGCAGGTTGACACACCTGAAGGTAAAGTTTGGTGTCTCTCACTCTTGCACCCACCCCCGGAAGGTACCTGTGGTTCCTTCCTAAGCCCAAGATTTCAACATTATTTTCTAACTGTTTTAACACATTTTTGTTTTTCAGGGAGCATAATGTGATTCTCTTCTCCAGAGCTAGAATGAAGAGATACCTGTGAATTTCCTAACTTTTGGAGCAGAACAATACTCACTAGACAGATCTAGCAGCCTGACAGGGGGAAAGGCAACACCCAAAAATAGGTTTTTACTTCATCACACCTGCCTCAAGAGACCTGTTTCCTCAGATAATTTTCTCCCTCAGGCCTAAATTTGGAAAGGCTACCCTCTTTTCCCACCAGATTTGTTGCACTTAGTTTTAGGAACTGTGACAACGCACACAGGTTGTAGTGATTTTCTAATATACTGAATAATATGTCAGCAAGACTATTGTGGATTTAGACCAATATATACAGTTTCTTGTCTAAGGGGAACCATATGGTTGTAGGAGAAATCTTTTTATTTTACTTGGATGGACAGTAAGTAGAAACACATTCCAGATTTCATGGGGGGCCCTTTTTCTCCTCCCCCTGTGACAGCTGGAATATTCCTAGTACTTGGCCTCAAGTTGTTCCAACTATTTGATAAGAGCGTATAGTTTAACACACAACCCACCAAGCTGTAAGCTATATTGTAATGCCTGTTGAGCTATATGACTAATATGACACCTCCTCAAGCTAGTTCAGTAGGTCACCTCTGGTGTTGTTGTAACTCTTAGTAGTAAAGAGATTGAAAAGGAGACAAAACATTGTCCCAGTGAAAGCCACTTGCACTTTCTCAGGAGTTGAGAATTAAATTTTATGTACTCAAAAATCTGACCTCATCTAAATTCTTTCAGAAAGAGAGGGAGAGAGAGGAAGGATGAAAGAATTAGAAGCATGTGGTATAATTAGAAATTTACAACAAGACTTTCTCAGCCTTTATATACTAAAGTATACTTCTTACTCATTTTATTGGTAGTTACCATTAAGTTTACTGCTCAGTTTAAATTATGATTGGCTTGCTGAACCATCACTGGTTTAACAAAACATAGAGTACTTTTCCATATCACAATAAGTCATGGTATTTATTAATCATGGTTAGTTTTTGAAGGTGCACATTGCAGGCAGATAAGCAAACCTTGGTTTATCTTCCCCATTCTTGATTTGTTCCTCTCATGCATCTTTTATCATCTCCTGTTTCATGATAGGCAACTGGTGAAACAAGTCAGTGATGAGTTCTGGTTGCAAGCTTAGATGTCACAACAAGCCATGGTTTAAAATAAGGCAGACCTCATAAGACAACAACAAACCATGGGAACAAGGTGTAATTTGTGGCTGTTTGACAAATCACAGTTTGTTTATGGTTTGTATATTATGACAAGCCAGACTGTGAAACATTATGGTTTGTTGTGATGTGTAAATATGTTCAACATACATCTAAATAGAAAAATAATAGGCTTTTTGGTTATTTATGTGAAAAAAACATATTCCCCCACCTTTGCTTTGCATTTGCAGATCCCACATAACTCTTTTGTTCACGGACATCCAGAACTCACACTCTGGAAGGCAGAGGTCTTCAGCTTTATTATTCTTAAGTGCCCCCTTTAGATCCAATATGTAATTATTGTTTACTGTATGTAGTACTTCAAGGGATAGTGCTAAGGAGCCTCCAGATTTGAGAAATGTGAGCCCAGGGTGCCTGCATGGAAATAAAGTAACTCAGAAATAACTTCTAATAATCCGTCTTAGAGTCCATTAGAGAAGGAGGACCTTAGTTTCGTTTCATCCATTGTAAAGCTCTATGTCAGGTATAGGTAAGTCATCCATCATCTAGAAGCAACCTCACTGTGGTCTTTTAAATGCATTTATTATTACTTAACTATGAAGCAAATAATAACTATAATTACTATCTGTCTGCAAAGTTATAGGGTCATCCAGATAAAATAATAAAATGTCTGAGGAACATTCAGCTATCTGAACCAAATGGCTTAGGGAGCATATGGCAAACAAGATTGCCAGTGATGTCTGCCCAGAGGAGTTGCTTGCATTAGGTGAAGACAGATACTGTATCTTAGTGGTAGATCTTGGGGGAGAGGGAATAGCAGTGAGGTGGTAGAGGACAGTTTAGGGTCTCATCTACACAGACCAGAATATGCTGGCTCTCCACTGTTACCTACCCTGACACGCCCTGCTCCATATCTGTACTAATTGGCAATATTTGATAATTTGGCCAAATGTGGCCTTCCACGCAATGTGGCCATTAAAACTGGGAAATTCCAGAGTTTGGAATCCCAGGAATCCCAAAAGACTAGTGCTGAGACTCAGTCAGGTATGCACTAAGGAGGGGCCAACCCAAATTCCAAAGAAAGATAATTTGCAAGGCAACTTCTTGCCTGAACATCTAGCTAATCCCATCAGCCTAAACTGAGACACTCAAGTCTGTAAAGAACCCTCATACCTTTTTCCTTCCCCCAACCAAAGACGGTTGCTTTGTCCATTCAATTATAAAGTATCAACAAATTAAGACTCATTAGAATATATGGAGTGTCCATTGTCTCACCTTGAAAATATCCAAGAAGCATTGTCTTTCCCCCTAAATCCCATCCCCTGAAGGAAATTATTGGGTATATAAACCCTTCCAAAACCCCACTCAAGTGCACATGGATCCCCTTCCTGTGGACACTATGTTTGTCTGTGTAGCCATTCGTGCTTCAGAACCCCTAGTCTGCTGGTTTCTTCCATTACTTCATCACCTGAGATCAGTACAATATCACCCCAAAATGACCTCCCTCCTCCATTCCTCTATCCCAGTATTTCCTACTTTATTCTTTAGCCTTGCATGAATGCTTTAATCCTGAGTGTGTGTGAAGATTGTTACTATTGTTTTCTCAAATAAAAACCAATTATTGTACTATCCAGCTTAATACCTCCTCCTAATTACCAGTATATAGAGTTTAAAAGGTCCTGCTATCTGTTGCCTCCTCTTGCATAGCCAAGCTAAGTATATTAATTCCCTAAATAAATATCAATATTTTGAGGGTGCTTAAGACTGCCGAGCATTTAGGGTAATACCACCAGCATATTCTGGCTGAATATCTGGCCCATTCCTTCTCCATTACCAGCTTGAAATGGGATAGAGTCCAGACAGTCACTCTCTGAAGCCAGGAAGCCAGCCTGCAGCATGTGATTAAGGTCCCCTGCATGTGACCAGCCTTGGTCATATGCTGTGAGACCCCTTCCTGGCTTTAGAGACAGTGATACAGATGGCAGCTGTAAAGCCAGGCTGGCATGACAGTATGGGCTCCTGTGGTTACACAGGGCCCAATCCATTTTTTCCCAGCTGGAACAGTTTTTTGTGGGTGTTATAATACAATGGTATAACGAGCTTTATCCTGTCTTAGCCCCATCTTTGCCCCAGGCATATGAGGACTGCAGGGTTCCAAGACTGGGCCACAATAGAGTAAACAGCCTGTGCAGACAAGGCCTCAAAGGCCTGCCTTCAGCTCCACCAACTCATTTGCTGTCCTCAGTAACTCTTGATTATCAATTTCCTTTCCATATATCCATCATTATTTGTACCACAAAAACTGGGGCTGTTCACAAGGGATAGATTTGGTCCAGAGCCCATTTTGATGATTGAGACCTGGGACTAATTCAGATCTGGACCAAATCCAGATCCAGACCCTAACCTAAGGGAATTGGGATTTCCAGTTCTTCCCACTGACTTGCATTGGACAACCCCAAAGGCTACTTTTAAGAATTGTTTCATATATCCATATAAAATGTGAAGAAATGGTAGACCCTAAAGAGGGCATCAACCCAGCCCTATTTCATTCAAGTGACTCAAAGGATTTTGTGTTAGCACATTTAAAGTTTGCCATTTTCCAAAACAAAAACAATTTTTTCAAAGCTGTAACTTTGAAAATTGTAGTTGACTAGGCAATTCATTTTACGTTCTTTTTGTCCTAGCACTGTCCTGCTAGAGCATCAGTTGGCTAAGTCTGTTAAAGTTTAACTAAGATACATGATTATCATGATAGTAATGAAATGGAAGCACTTTTTTGTTTTACTCTATCAGCAAATCAACTGTGGAGATTCAGAGATGCAACATAAGGAAGTAGGAGAGTAATAGGAGCATACTTTATTTATCACCAGCGGTCAAGTGATGAGATACTCTTGAGAACCCCCCTGCCCCCTGTTACAGCATATCATTGTCTGGGGCTGGTATTAGAAGCCTCTCTCAGGGTCCCAAATCCCCCACCCCCATATTCTTTTCCAGAGATGCCTGCCTAAAACTTTTTTTGGAGGTGGGGGGGGGTCTGCAATCTGGTGCTGACATCACCCTTTGTTCCTGCCCCCACAGGACTTTCCCCTGCTGCCTGGTTGTTTGGACTTTCTTCTGTCTCAGCCCTGAATGAGATTACTTGGCATAAGCTTTTATGGTTGTATGGTACTGCAGCAGATTTCTGGTGCTGTAAGATTTTTAAAATTATTTATTCATCACTTATAGTGAAGGCAGATAGCAATCCTGGGGTCTGCTGTCATTACAGAATGGCTCCAGACAATGCACTGCCTTTTCTGTGGTGCTCAGCTTGCCAACCTTCAATCTAACACCTAACTGATGATGATGATGATAACAGTAACAATAGCAAATTTCCAAGGGGAAATTTGGCTGGGGAGGGGAGTATAAATTGTGCTACCCAAAATACACACAGACACAAATGAACAAGTTAACATCAAGGGCAAACAGGAGGTTAATCCCAAAGACTATTCAGCAAAACAGAAGTAAATTAAAAGTCTGAGGAACTCAGCAAGATCAACTGAGATGACAGTCAATACCCATTCACTCTTACTCCAGCTCTTTCACAATCCGCTTCCAATACAGAATGAAGAGATTAAAGGAGGAAAGGATAGATCATATAACTTCATTCCTTCATGTAATTCCTCCTCATAAAGACTTTGATTGGAGGATGCTAATGAAATTCTTCTCCTAGATTGCACAAAAGAACTGTTAATCAGCAAAGCCCAACTCCTCCTTCTCTGCCTCATACCACCTTGATGTTGCTTAAATACTCTAAAGGCACCGGATCTTATCTGCTCTTGGAAGCTAAGGAGGGTCAGCTCTGGTTAGTACTTGGATGGGAGACTGCCAATGAATACCAGGTGCTTTAGGCTATATTTCAGAGGAAAGAACTGGCAAAACCACTTCTGAGCATTCCTTGCCTAGAAACCCTATGAAATTTATGGGGTCACCATAAGTTGACAGGCAACTTGAAAGCATATACACACTCATGTTGGAGACATGCTATCTCACTTTCCACCACATATTTTTTAATGTCTAGATTGTTCTAAATCACTGCAGACTGTGCCATTCCATTCCATAACTAACTTGTGCATTCTGATTTGCATCTTGTACAAATTTGTCTGAATCAACCAAACTCCTTTTCTTATTTGGGATTTGGCAGAATGGGTTGTCCAGCTGTATCAAAAACTGAACCTTTGGCTGAGTATCTGATGGTGAAAGAATCTTCTCTTCCTGATGACAGAATGCTATAGCCTATGAAAGCTCACACCACAGTAAGTTTGGTGGTCATTATACTGCTACTGAGCTTGATGTACTTTCCATAGATATTCTGTGTTTTGCATACTTTGTTTTTTACCTTGGGGTTGTTCCATCTGTCATGGAAGCCAAACTTGTGTTTTCTGTATAGTGTAACGGTAAAATAAATGGAGTGCATAGCCACCCACTTATATAATATTTTAGACCATCAGAAATATTAGTAACAAAACCCCATAGAAACAAGGTGCTTTATGGTTGGTTTATTCTGTATATTTAAAAGGTATTCAGTTCTTTATAATTGGATTAGTCTGCATGACCCATATACTTGAATATATATATATATATATATATATATATATGCGGACAGGGAGAGAAGGGGTGAACCATCTACAGTAAATGTAAATGTAACTACCTACTGAACATCTCAACTTAAAACCCTTCTGCTTATTAAACTCACACATCTGGGTTTTTTTGGGGAGGGGGGAGATTTGAGTCTTAAAGTCATATCATGTAATGAACTTATGCAGGGGAGCAAATGCTACGCTGATCGGCACCAATAATTAGTTCCAGAAATGATCCCTTTCTGGCAAAGGTTTCACAAAGAAACCCATCCCGACATGTATGGGAGAAAAGATTTCTGTTTATTCAAACATGATATTTTGCCTTTTGTTGTGGTGAGGAGGACCTGCCTCTTATTGCATTATTGAAACATCATCAAAGTCTGGAAACCCTAATGGCACTCCAATGAAAACTCAATGCTTCAGTTGAGAAATCTTAAATTCAAAGCAGCTCTGTGAACTTGGCAGCTCACATAATAACAATACAATATGTGCTGAAAGCCTGTTAGAAAGCAAAATGGAAAAGGCATCCATGCTTCTGGTGATGGCCAGAGATCAGGCCCTGTTGTAATGATTTATTCACTTCTAAAGAGAGAGGAAGAGAGAGACAAAACTTCTATCCAAAGCCAAATATGACCACAAACTGCCATTTGTTGGATTATCCTCACAGGTGTTTGACACTAAACATTCTCAGAACTTTCCCTCTCTTTCTTCCCCTAATGAGGCAAATGTTGCCCAGTTGTATCACCAGAGGAGGCCTCAACAGCAGTGGTTATCCTTCGTACTCACCTCTAGGAAAAGACGGAGGTTTTATTTTTATATTCTTTGGGTGGCTCTGGGAAAGCAGTTGTCTCTGCCTTCTCTCAAGGTCTTGAAATGAAAGAGGCTTTACAAAATGTTAAGGCTATAATCTTTAGCAGACTTCATTGGAGAGCAAGGAGAGATGGTGTTGTGCAGTGGTTAGAGTGCTGGAGTGGGACTTGGAAGATCCTGGCTGGAGTCCCTATAGAGCTGTAAAATTCCCTGGGTGAGCTTGAACCACTCTCTCTCTCTTTGTGTCTCTCTCTTTCATTCTGACTTACTTCCTCACAAAAGCATTGTGAGGATAAAGTGGGGAAGAAGAGAGCCATAGAGCCGCCCTCAGCTGATCAGAGAAAAGTGGGGCATAAATAACAAATAGATAAGTAAAAATAAATAAATAAACAACTCCCTGTGAAAACAAAATAATCAAAACAAATACAAATTAAATAATATTGGCTGGCATTAACTAGTGTAGTTACTGATTTGTAACCATTTTCAATATTCAGCAAGACTGTGTATGTAGTCTTACTATAAGATTATGTAAATGCCCCCCAGCCCACTTTAACAGCCAGCAGCCGCATCTGGCAAAGGAGATCTGTCCAGCTGCTGATTGGGGCATAAGGAGGAGCATGTTTCCAGCACCCTCCTGCTAGTGAGCAAAGCTGCAACTATTAGGACTCTTGTTGCAATTCCTTGTCGCAAGGTCACTCACTGGTGGGAGCAGGGTGGAAACATCACCTTCCTTGTGCCCCAGTCAGCCTGCTGTGGTTAAAGTGGGCTGAGGGGAGGTCAGGTCAGGAGATGTTACTTATGCATGTGTAGCTAAGTAGCTGATGTAGAACATTGGAAATTAAAATTAAAAATGAACAGTAAGACTCAGTATTTATGGCCTGGGAAATGCCTGTTGGCATCCTGTTAGTGAGTTATGATGCTATAAGTTCAACTTATGCCACTGTAACCCACTTTTTTGGTTGTTGCAGAGGTCGGAATTCTGTTCCAACACCACAATGACCAAAATCCCACCCCCCAATGCACCTCTTATTTGTGGCAGCCCCCTTCCTGGCCATTTTGGTGGCTGTGGGAAGCAGCAGTGAAACTCCAGGTATTTTCCTTTGTCTAGCTGTCTAGCAATAATGTCATCCTCAAGATCCTCCTGAGGACCCCTTAGAGATCTAAGGATGCCTCTCATAGTGCTCAGTAGGTTTTGGAATGTTGTAATGGGAAACCTATCATAGCTGTGTACCAGAGATATATCTCCCAATACAGTTTAAAATGCTCTGAAAGTGCATGATGACTCTGGGTGTCTCCTTTATAACAGGGGTGGGGGTTTCCAATAGCTGTCTCTCCCAAGGATGCCATAAGTGAGCACCAACTGCAGAGGTTTTATTTGGGAGTCACTGTTAGAAAATACAGTGGGGTTAACTTTATGTTCTTCAGGTTGCTTTGGGAATGTAGTTGAAAGGGAAGGGTGGAACCACAGAAAAGGCCTGCTTCAACATTTATGCGTACAGTTCTCTATCTGGTTGGCAACATGTAACAATGAAAACCTCTGAACTTTAAGAAACAATGGGATAAAAGAAACCAGATCAAAAAGGAAGCACATAAAAACCAATGCACCATGTGAAAGGAGTGTCAGCATAACTTAGCCGAGTAGAAAAAGAGGAACAAACCTTAAAACCAAGGCAATGAAAACAAACCAAGAGATGGGGACTACATGGAACAGAGACAGCAGAAGAGAGAAAGTCATAAGTGGTCAGAAATGGATGGGGGAGAGGAAGAAATGGAGAATGCTCTAAGAAAACAAAACAAGTGAAGACAAGGCCCAAGGTAAGGCCAGCAGACAGTGGGTTAGGGAACTGATCCAAGGAATTTGATTATAAGATGAAAAGACAGGGGAAAAAATTCCTGGATGGGGAAAAAATACATCAAAGGAAGAATGCTGAAGACTGTGGTGCTCTACATAGTGAACTCCCTTCTTGTAGGGTTGCCTGCTTCAGCTAAGGATCTCTCTTACAAAGAAGCAATATACAAGAGAGAGCACCACCTGTCCTGAATTTTGTCATGGAATGGGAAGTGCTTTGTGGCCTTGTGGAGCGGTACCATACACCCAGCAGCACCCACAACTGCCTTTCGTTTACAACAGAGATGAGTTCCTCATCACTGCCTATTCTGGCTCAGTCTCATGGGAGCTGCAGTCCTAATGAGGGCTTCATTTTCTCAGCCCTATTTTACAACCACCAACCTGCATTAAAAACAAAAGCATCTCATGGCACCTTTCTTCCTAACATTTCAGTCATCTGCATACATATCCTACATTTTAGTCCTCCAGTGGTATTCAGGTAGTCTGTTGAGATCTCTGATCCTACCCATCTTTTCCCCCCACCCCAATATGTGCCACAGCCTCTAGTGTCACTCCCATCCTTCCCCCTTGGCTGAAAACATGAAAAACTCTGAAGCTACCCCCCCCCCAAGATGGTGGTTGGGCTTCCCTTGCTCCCTACTACTTCTCACAAATCTCTTCAAGATTCCCAGAACCAGAAATGATGTGACATCACTTCTGGGCATACTTGGAGTGGTCATGTGACCTGATGATGGGGTGGGGAATAACCTTTGCCCTCTCCACAAGTGTCCACTCCTAGTTGATGGACTGTGGACAGAACATAGCAGCAATCAGATAGAACTGGCCCTAGAAGGAGACACAGTGAGGCAGCCACTCTAGAGCAGGAATAGCGGCCCTCCAGTTATTCTTCTTTAGTTCCACAACCATACTTCTCTCTTGGAGGACAGAATGTATGTATAACACAGCCTGTCCCTCTCTTCCCAGTGGCCTTTGAGATGGTGAAGGCTTCTATTTTGAAGTGCAACTGGACAGCTGATCTAGTATGCTTATGTGGGGTGGTATGCAGAGGATGGGGGTTGTTGCTTTGTCTTTAGCCTCAGGTGGGGAAATGTCATGGGCTGCCCCTACAAGTAAAATGGCTGGGCAGTGTTCATCATTCACTAGCATCATTCACATTTCCAGAACTCTTCCTGCCTTTTCTTGATAGCAATTTCAGTTCATTAAGTTTAGCCACGTGGGTAGGGGTGGCAAAATATTATATTGCACTTTAGTAAGATTTGAAGGTTCTCTGTCAGTGTTTGAATCCTTGGGCAAACATGCTCCAATAGTGTCTTGCTTGGTACATTCCATTAGCATCTGGTTTACTATTTATGAAGAGATAGGGCTTATATGTCCAAGGCCAAGCTATGTGACACACAGCTAATCATCTTCATTGTGTCTCCAAGGGTGATCTGATCTCCATTGCTGTGTAGATTGAATGCCAGACTGTACAAAATGATCCAAGGGATGGATTTTGGGCAAGGAATGGATAACTACCCTTGAGATTTGGCCTTTAGGTTACTATAAAGTGTTGAAAGATTGCAAACATAAGACAAAAAAGAAAGAAAGAAATGCTTGAAAAACACGGTATTCCACAGCTGAGATGAAAGTGAACCCACAATTTCCATATAACCACCACATGACCATCATAGCTTTGCATGGCATGAGACACTGCAAAACAGCAGCTGCAAAATACCACCTCAGAGTTTTCAGCTCAGTTGCTGCAAAAAGGACACAGCAGGAGAGAAGATACATAAGGGACAATCAGATGTACCAGAGTGATGCAGATGTGCTGTCATGGGGGCTTCTTTCTGACACAAGCCTTGATTGTTTTGGAACACACCACTGGCACATACGGTACCTTTGATGCAGCATAAGGTCCCAAAGAAACAATAGCTCAAGTAAGAAACAAAAACCAAGACCAATATTGTCAGGGACTTGTAATTCACACACACTGGATGTCAGGTCACCATGGATGCTTTTCAGAATGCATCCACAAAGGCACAAAGAGGTACATGGATGGTGGTTTCAGTTTTTCCATCCTGCCCAATCACTCATGCAATTTTATTTTTTTTAAAAATGAGGATAATATCTTGGCTCTGATTCAACTGCTGGGGAGATGTGCTCTCTACACCTGGCTTGCCGCCCATTTGCCCTCATGGAACCAAAAACATATATTAGGATGGAAACATAACAAGCCCAGATGCCAAGGAATAGGTCATATGTACTTCAGCCTATGGAGGGGGAGATTTATAGCCCCATGAAGAAAATGTGGAGGAAATAGAACTGGAGGAACTCAACTTCCCATAAATGTGAAGCATTTTGGATAACACCAGGACAAGTTAGATTGAGGAAAGTGCTTTGTACATTGCCTGAAGTTCACAGAATTTTGGAAAGCATTCATGTAATTCATATGGGTATAGTGACTCACTGCTTTTACTGACATAGAAGCCATAATCGTCTATGACTTTGGATAATCCAAGTTTAGGAATTTAGCATGGTTTCAATGAGGATAATTCTTACAGGCTTTCCCTTACTCTGCTGGCTGGGTGCGGAGATGGCTCTTCTCCACACTTTCTGGGATGGATGGGAGGCATGGATTGGGCACAGTGCTATGACAGTAGTAGGCCAATGAGCAAGGGAAGGGAGGTATCTGCAAAGGCAGGTGCCTCCCCATAGCACTAGCATTCATCCAGCTGCAACCCTGCTCAGCCTCCAAGAATGTGACAGTGTGGGCATAGCCAGTTAGATTAGGGACTGAACAGGATATTGTGGGGGCATTTGCTGGAAGTAAGGTTGCCTAGAATAAATACCCTTTTCACCTTCTTCAAAGTGCATTTGTCTGAATGAGGTTCCATAACCCAGTCTGATTTATACTGCTTGTTTAGTCACATCTGGCAGGCAATAGTGGCTGGTGAAGGGAGCCCAGGTGGTGCAGTGGTTAAATGCCAGTACTGCAAACCACAAGGTTATAAGTTTGATCCCAGAGGGCTCCAAGGTTGACTCAGCCTTCCATCCTTCCTAGGTCGGTAAAATGAGGACCAGCATAATAAAGAACTGGGACGACGTGCTATGAAAACTGTTAACACAGTTTCCAAAAAAGAAGCAGCCATCATTATTAGTACAATGCATTTCTGCAGCATCACTCCTGCAGTGTCGTTACATGCCAACAGCGCCGTCTACTGGCATCAGCATTGTATAATTGTTTGTCTTGTCTGTAATTTGCTTTGAATTGTATGTATTGAACTGCTTTGAATCCAATTTGCTTTGAATTGTATGTATTGAACTGTATGCAACTGAATTGTGTTGCACTGTATTGTTTATTGTGATGTTGGCCCACACCCCAATCCTGAGGGGAGTGGGTAATAAATAAGTATTATTATTATTATTATTATTATTATTATGTATTTCACGTTAGTGATGTGGTGAACTTGATCTACCCAACTCTGAAAGGGGGAGAGGTGGGTAATTAACTAAATATTATCATTATTATTATTATTATTATTATTATTTCCATGTTAGTGATGTGGTAAACTTATCTACCCAACTCTGAAAGGGTAGTCTATGTGGTCCATGGGACAGGACAGGTAGCCAGCTCCTGCACACAATCCTTAAAGTTCGGACCATGCTGAATTGCCAAGGGAAACTCATATTCAGTGGTGGCTTCCATGTCAGAGAAGTGGTGAATTTGCTCTGGATTCTATTTTGAACTTTGAAGGAGCTATCCAAGAACTCCAAGTTGGTGAGGACTGCTCCTAATATCCAAAAATGATGTACTAGGGTTGTTTATTTTTATGATGAGACTCTCTCTCTCCCTCTGGCTTTTCTTCGCAAACAAAGATTCAGGTAGGACTCATCCTGCACTTTCTGCAAGCGTGCTGATGACTAAAAAGGCCAATCCAAGATAAACAAGTCCAGTTGCAGAAAGCACAGCAGAAGATCTCCTTGGGTGATGTTTCCGGGTTGTGATTCTTTATCCGTTGTCGTTTCTCTTCAAGACTTGTTCGGCATGAGTTCTCAAATAAGGCTGCAGCATTGTGGATAGTGCGTCTCCATGCCTCCCAATGTGATGCTAGGGCGGACCATTGTTGGTGATCAATTTGGCCAAGCCTGAGATGTTGTTTCAAGGAGTCCTTGGATCGCTTTTTGGAGCCTTTGTCGACCTCACCAAAGCCTTCAACACCGTGAGTAGAAAAGGTCTGTGGCAGATCCTGGAAAGACTAGAATGTCCCCCCAAATTCCTTAAAATGATTATCTTGCTACACAAGGGCCAGTGCGGTCAAGTCAGATATGATGAAACTAGATCAGACACAAAGATAGCACCAATTCCCATGAATCTGAAAGTGAGTACTAACATGGATGGATGAGATACATGCTGAATACACAGAGAGATTACAGTCACATGTAGGAATGGCTCATCCCTGCCAATGCTCTATGAACATTTCATTTTATTTTAGATAGAAGCTGTGGTGCAAAAAAGAGCAATTTGAACCCAACTGTTCCCCATAAACATGGATCTTGTGGCTTGTGTAATTGTAGACATGAGCCCTTGGTTAGCTCCTTCCTTGAAAAACCCTTTAGCTTGAGGTTTTTCTTCTAAAGCAACTCTTGAGGTTCAGATATAAAAAAAAAAACTGAGCCTGAAAACAGTGGGGAATGCAGCTCAATCATTCTCACACCAACTCTGGCATTTCCTGTAGTCTTTTCACCCCTCTTAGCACTTCATTTCTAAACAGATGCACTTAAGCTGTTATTTTTCATTAGTACAAAATAAGAGCAAAGGACATATTTGTTTGGGGATTTGCCCACATTCTTTTCTTTCACTTTGGATCCCTTCTTCCGCTATGGATCATCTGAAGGATCATCTCAGTTTTTATTTCCTACCTCTACTTTGTTGTGCATTCAGTGTAAATGAGGAAGAAGTGTAGCTCAATGATAGAGCTGATGGTTTCCATGCAGATAGTTCCAGATTAAACCCCTGGTATCTCTAGTTGAGGGGGCTCAGGTGAAAGAGCTGGAAAATATCCATCTATATGAGACCTTGGAGAGCTCCTGATAGTCAAAGTTTAGGTTTAAGGCAGCTTCAAAGGAAGCTAAAGCCGCTGAGTTATCAGATGGGCTAGACCAGTGCTACTTGAAGTGGTGGTCAATGGACCCATTCTGGTACTTGAACCATTGGCTGCTCATCTCTGGCAGGTTTCTGGGAAAGAAAGAAACAATTGTACCCATTGAGAACACAGATGTAGTGCTGGTCCCTGGCACAATGGAAAAAAAAATAATAATTGCCAATTTTCCACATCAGGTAGTCAAAGAAACACTGGATCAGACAATGCCATGGTCTCACTGATAATGATGGATATTGTTGGGTGTTGGGGGGGGTGTCATATCATAATGAGAAGTTTATCTTCTTCCATCCTCTATATTTCTTTAAGTTGTCTATACAAATACCAATTGCATTTGAAGCCTTCTTCTTTCAATCCATCTATTGATTTCATATCGTAATTTCTATTTTCCAATTTCAGTAAATTTTCATAGGTTACCCATCTGTTTTCAGCAATTACTAAAATAACTTGTTTAATTAGAAATCATTCCATGGATAAATTCAAGAAGAATGGAAAGAGTTGATAAAATATTTTAAGGAAAGCTGGGGTGACAAAGTAATTAAAGGGATAGAGTGCTAAGCTAATAATGATAAAAATAAGATCAATAAATATCTAATGATATAAAATAATTTTTAAAAGGGAGGAAATGAATAGATGTACAAGTTGATTCTTAATCAAATAGAAATTGGAACTTGTATTACTGTCTCTGTATTGTGTATATGTGTGTTGTGTATTAGGTATTGTGTCTTGTGTTCAATGTGTCTAAGCAAATTAAATGTTTGCTTGTTTTCTGTTTTTTTCCTTAGAAGTTTGTATGTTTTGCTCTTTTATTATGTCTAATAACAATAAATATATTTTAAAAATAATCAGGAGTTATCTTCTGAACAATTTACAGAGCCTTGCAATCCTAAACCAGAGTTAGACATGTAATTTTCATTTAGTTTCTCCCTGATACATTAAAAAAAAAAAACAGCTCCAAAGTCTGCAATCTAAAATTGAAGGTTGGCACAGAGGAAGAAAATTCGTAATCCAGATTTATTACTAATTCAACAAGCCAAGCACTTAATGCACACGTGAAGTTCTTGGGACTGCCACACATATAAGCTTGATTGATGTTTATAACATAATAAATCATAGTGAAATAAACAAATGCTGAGGTGGAGATCCTAAATCCAGACAGTCTCTGTCTCCAAAACATGGGGTTGGATACAGATTTAGACATACAGTCAGCCCTCTGCATCCACGGATTCTGCGTCCATAGATTCCACCATCCACACCTTGAAAATGTTCCCCCCTCCAAAAAAAAAACAAAAAACAAAAAAAAACAAAAAAACAAACAAACAAAAAAAAACAAACAAAAAAAAACAAACCTTGATTTAGCCATAAGGGACACTGTTTTACTACACCATTCTATATAATGGGACTTGAGCATCCATGAATTTTGGTATTCACAGGCGGTCATGCAACTAAATGCCAGTGGATACCAAGGGCCCACTGTAGATGGATATATATAGAAGAGATCCATTGAACTCAAGGGGACCACTCAGTCAGGACTAACTCAAGCTTCCTTGATTATCAAAGTATATTCTACCTAGATGTATTTATTTTATTTTATTTTATTTATATCCCACCTTTCCCTGATACAGGATCATAGTTTACAACAAATTAAAACAAAGTACCACTAAAACGTATGTGATACGAAAGTTTTAAAAATATTAAACAATTTTATTAAAAACACTGGATTAAGACAGTTTAGAAACCCATTAAAATGCAGTAAAAAGGATAAAAGCATAACACACCCCATTAAAAAAAAACGCACCTTCTGCCACAGGAAATTAAGAGACAATGCCCTTCCTAAATAAAAAGGTCTTTGCATGCCTCTGGAAAGAGAGCAGATAGGGGGAAACTAAGCCTCCTATAGGAGAGAGTTCCACAACATGGGAGTAGCCGCTGAGGAGGCCACGTCCCATGTCCTCACTAAATGCATATGTGATCGTGGTGGGATGGAGAGAAACCCCCCACCACTGATGATCTTAAAAGTTAGGCATGTTCAATGCATAACTTTGGATATAGCTCATGAGTTACTATAAGAGGGAACTACAATGGACCTTCCATATCTGTGGGGGTTTGGTCTGGAACTCCCCATTGGTAGCAAAAACCAGTGGTATGCTAGAGCTTTTGACACGTGGGGTGGTCCCTGAGTTTGCCGCCCCTCTCAATACACAGCAAAACTACCACAAAAAGGTGAAACAACATACAGTATAGGGAAATTAAATAAATACATAAGGAATAACAGGGATAAATAGCAGCAGTTAAATGCCAGTACTGCAAGTCATCACATTGCAAGTTCGATTCCAGAGGGCTCCAAGGTTCACTCAGCTTTCCATCCTTTTGTAGGTCGGTAAAATGAGTACCTGGCTTGTGGGGGCAATTAGCTAACACACATTGGAAACCGTTTAATGAAGTGCAGTTGTGTAAATTGCTATTGCTTAAACCAATTTGTAAGCTTCTCCGATAGCCTTGTGGCTGAAGAATGGGGTATAAATAAATAAATAAAAGATAAATAAATCCCCTTTAAAATGTTGGTTTTGTAGTCTGCACGCCTAAAAAACTGTGATATTCTAACTCACCTCAGAAAAACAAAGAATGATTTAAAAAAAATCACAAAGATATTACACGGACTTAACAAGATCAAATAATAACAGTCTTAAGGTTTAGTCACCGTTGCCACTCATCAGACTGGTGGGTGTTTTCGCTGCAGTTCCCTAATTGCCGTAAATGCTATAAACACACTGCAGTATAAAAGATTTGTTTAAATCATTGAAAAATAAAATTGTGTCTCCCCCTCCGCCTCTCCAGCTGTGCCATTGGCAAAAACCACAGATGGTTGAGTCCCATATTAATTGATGGGTGCCACCATTTTAGCTATGCAGTGATGATCAGTGGCCATTTTAGGTATGGGCATTGTCAATTTAGGTACAGGCAATGCCATTTTAGGTATACAGTGGCACCATTTTAGGTATGCAGTGATGATCCATGGCTGCTCGAATCCACAGATATTGAACCTATGGATACAGAGGGCCCATTGTACTGCAATGTTCAAAGAGAAGAGTATCACTATAAAAAGGTTACTCTAAAGAGATGATTAAAAAAAGGGTTGGGTTCACTGCAACTTTTTTGTGGTTTTTCATTTCTCCCCCCTCCCTCCACACTTCCTCTTGGAGGGAGGGAGGACTTGGATGCTGCCTTCCTCTTTGCATGGGGGCTAGGAAACATGCAAATGCCATCGAAAAGTATTAATGGTAATAGCATATGCTTTTAAAAATAAAAACTTGCATTTGCTGTTGTCTGATAGCACTCACTGTGTAACTCAAAGAGACTATAATAACTTTCAATTATACTGTACCTGGTTAGGAATGTAAAGAATATTTGCATGTTGAGATCCCCTTTCAAGAAACTGTAAACCAGTATGATGGCCCACCCTCCACTAGTGACAGCAAAAGGAATAACACCTTTAAAAAAAAAGAGAGAGAAAAAACATAAAACTTGAGGCAAAATAATATTTCTTTTTTAAAAAACACCACATTGGGTGGAATCCTATTGGGCAATTATGAATGCATAACCTAGAGTTACACACTCACAACTGTTTTGTATTGGTGATCTGCATGTAGCTCCTAGTTTAGGGGATACATAGGGTCAGTGAAAGTCCCTCAGTTCTCCCTTACTGGGCAGCAGCCACTCCAATCGATGGGGGTCTGTCCCTCTGTTGTTTGGGAAGCAGCTGGCTGATGGTTCCACCCACCCCTTGCATGAGCGATCTCTGGCACAAGGGAGAATTGTGATTGGATCCTGGTTCCGTTGCACTGGAGATCACTCATGGGAGGGGTGGGGATGCCTAAGCGACAGAGGAACAGATCCCTATTAATCACAGTGGCTGCTGCCTGTTAAGTGGGGATTGGGGGGGACTGGGACAGGAGTCACTGTGTAGCACCATAACTACAGTGCTTTTGCATTCATAACTCCCCAACAGGATTCCGGCCATCGTATTTTGTGCAAAATGTAATGGCTAGAATTCTGTTGTTAATCTCTATTAGTGTAAACCGATTGAATCAGTGAGATTTACCTATGTGTTGAAGCACCCTTCAACAATTAATTTAATGGGTCTAATCTAGACAGAAATAACCAATAGGATCCAGATCAAGGTTTTCTGTGTTAATGATATTTTCACATGTACACCCCAAATGTTGAAAAATGTGCCAACACTCTAAAAATCTTGCCAGTGGAGGAAAACATTTGTCCTTTTGATTCTTGAGCTTTGTTTACCCTCGGGTCACCCCCCCCCCCCCGATTTTGTTTGCTTCTGCTGTCATGGAACCCTACACAAAATTAGACTTACAATAAACAATTTGGCTTTGATAGGATAGGTATGATTTTTCAAATCAGCACTCTAAAGTGGGAAACTAGGGACTTTATCAGTCAATGTTCTTTTGCTGGCATATTTTAAAATATTTTTATGCCAGCAAAAGAAATGACTCCCTCCCAGACCTACCTCCAGCAGCATCAATGAGACTTCCCCAGCAGTACTCGCATCCCATGTTGTTTTCATTGCAACTTCCTCCGAGGCAGTAACAGAGCACAAACAGAGCTCCGTTTACTTCCGGGGTTGAGATCTCACCGATTCTCGCGAGAAGATGCTAGCATGGGAAATTTAAAAATAAAAGCCAAATAAACATATAAAAAGTATAGCAAAGTACAGAAACATACTTTAAAAGTCACAAGTACATGGGTGGGGGTCATAAAAAGGATGTCCCCTACTTGGCTGTTGCTTGGCCGTTGTTCACTTGGAAGTGTTTGCTCATTGATGCTGTATTCACGTGAGTACAGTGGCGCAAGGATTCAAATGCCGGCAAGAAATCACCATGGGAGATCAATTGACAGCTTGGCCTGTCAATAAAAAAGAACAGCTTTTGGACTTTACATGATCATGAAAGGACGATGTTGTCTGGTATGCGTGACCTTTCGCTATCATTAGGCGTCCTTATGACACTATATTTGCCGCAGCTGATAAAGTCCTAGCACAAGGTGAAGAGGATGCATGACCCTTTCCTTGAACATTTTCTTTTCCTCTGAAAATTGTTTCTCCTTCCTGTATCCTTGCTCCATCAAGTTTTAAATAATATAAACTTGGGGAGGGGGATTTAGTGGGAGGAAACTGCCAAAGGAAAAACATTAAGAAGTCCTCTTTCTATTCCCATGGTCCCTCATTCCATTTTAAAAGACTTAGTAACAGAAAAAGTGATGACAGACTGAAGTGCCTCAATGCCATATGCAAGTCTATAGCTCATAAACTTCCCTGAAAGGATGATGTAGAGCAGTGCTTCCTAAGCTATTCCATGTGAGGGACCAACAGGGTTTACCCCCCCTCCATGGACTGGCACCATATTTGTATCTATTGGCTATAAATGTTTCTTTCCTTCCTGGAAATCTGCCATGGACAGGCAGCCAATGGCTCTCAGACTGGCACCGGTCCATATGCCATCACTTTGAGTACTACTGGTGTAGATTATCTTTTCCCCAAACAGAGTTTGTGCATGGTGGCAAAATGAGACACGTTTTCCTATCCCTTCCACCTGGATCTGGGCCTCTCAAGCATCTATGCATGGGTGTAATGAAAACTGGAAGTAGATAAATGTGCAACCCTTGTTGCATAAGTGATGTATGTATCTCTAGCAGGCATGGAGAAATTGTTGGGCTTCCCCACTTTTCCTTCGTTGCATTGTTTGCTCTTTCCTTCCCACACCTATGAGCTGATACACTTCAGATGTAGCTTCCTTTTTGCATACATACTTACTTCTCTCTCCTGGAAATGTAACTAGTGTCTGCAGATCTCATTTTCATCTTTCCCAAATGTATTTTTCCCTAATAAAAACCTTCTCTTCAATGAAAATACTCATTTGTTGATTACTTCTAAACAGTGGCTTCCATGAAGCCAACATACATACAATCAGTTGTTAGCATTCCAGGTACAGGGCTGATTCCCAGATTATTGGTGAGCTGTCTATTGTAGGGGTTGTCTAGATGATGAAAAAACTCCTTGCAGAATGCAAGGGGAATACCTTTTGTCCTGGTAACAACCCGCGGGAAGGAGAGGTCCCCAAACCCCATATACTCCACAATAATAACCTTTGCTGTTTCTTGTGAAGTTTTTAAAAAAAAAAAAATACAGAGAAATGTGCGTTCTTGCCCATTTGAACAACTAATTCAAATCAGAGCACATTCCAGAAGATGAAATGTGAGTGGTCAGATGTGCGTGGGGGTGGCCTTGCCGGTGATGAAGTGTCTGGAGCCGCCAAGGTTGATATTCACAGAAGCAATTGTGGGTGATTTTCAAGCGGTGAAGCAAATAAATAAATAAATAAATAGCAGAAGATTGCTTTAATGAGGGGGGAAATGTGCAACAGTGGGAACTTTGGGAGAATAATAATGTGAGTAATTCACTCACAGCCACCGTCTTTATTCATGGGTATGGTTCGTGTGAACTTCAAACACAGATAGCTTCCCATACCAGCAATCTTGAGAAAAAAAACATGAATACAAATGAACCCTACTGTGATGTTGAGTTAATGTGCAATTATCCGCTGTTAATTCCCCCATCTAACTGACCCTGTACTGTTCAAGTCAGTGAGCACTGAATCTTAGATATCTAGGCCTTATGCAAATATAGTAGCAATACCAGAAGGCCGAGAGGAAGCATGAAGGCACTGAGTGGGGAAGGACCATGGGAAGATAGAATCATGTTGCATATTTGCATCTATTGGGGGAGAAGATTTCTGAAATATGGCCCAGATTTTTTTCTCAAAGTCAAGTAAGATAACAGAGAATGAGTAGAGTGCTTGTGGCCCTTCTCTGTCTCATGGGGATATTCCAGCCCAGTAATGTCTGGGTACCTTTTATTCTTTTTTTTCCTTTAAAAAATTATTTTTATTATCAGTTTCCATCCAAACATATATACAGTATATAAAGATTATACACAAATAAAATTTGTTTCTTCTCTTTGATTTGGACAATAAATCCCATTTTGTGACTTCCTCATTTGACATAATTGGAGTAGGTTCTAATTTGTTGCCTTATTTAACCTCATTTAACATATATAATCTCCCTTTTTGGCTTTGCTATAATACATTCTATTAACACCTGTTTCTCCCTTTTATATGTTTACCCATTGTTTCTTGATTCTTGATTCATATCTTTGCTCATGCAGATTTTTTTTATTGTCTCCTTCTCCCTTGCACATGTACAGTAAATAGCAGAAAGTTTGCAATAAAAGGGCCCAGTATGTCTGGCTTAGGGCTCTCCTTCTGAATGCCATTTACAGATGATGATTGCAGCCCAAATGAATCATAGCAAGACCATGGATTCTTGGCAAGTCCCTTGGACAAACTGGGAATCACTTCATGTGCCACCTGTGGAGAAAAGCAAAGAAAGGAGTGATTTGTGATTCCCAGTGCTGCTGATTTTGGGATGGATGTGGCACATAAATAGCTCCAACTCTTCCAGACATAGTTTCCAACACAAATTGTGACAAAGAAACAATGGCATACATTCAAGCTCTGGAATGCTTGTAGCAACCTTCAGAAAATTCCCAGATGTCTAACATGTCATGACATTTGCAAAAAGAGCAACCCACAATAGGGGATCTAAGCTGACCTCAGAAAGCTGTAGCTGCTCCCTGAGTGATGCCGTTTGGCCCATGTACATTCTGGACCACCTGCTTCATATACTTCTATGAAAGAGGTGGTGAGATTGCACAATAAAAGCCTCACCTGGAAGGGCCCCAAGTCAAGGAAGCAAAGGAAACAACCAAGGAAGCCAAGGCAAAAGGAACTGCTTCTCAATGTGGCTGAGACCTATCAGTGGAAAATAGGGAGTGGAGATGTTAGTCCTAAGCACTATTCAGTCAAAAGTATGAGCTAATGGGGGCAGTCATGCATGTTTCCATGACCAGGACAGAGGATTCCCACAAGCCGAAATCACAGCGGTAGAAGAAACTGGAAGAAAGATTGTATCATCTTGATCAGAAGCTCCTTCCTTCATAGACAACCTGTAGCACATATAGGGAATAAATGCTTTGGATGCAGAAGGTCCCCCCAGGTTCAATTCCCGGCATGTCACAGAAGGGCTAGGAATGACTCCCATCTAATGCTCTCTACAACTGCTGCCAGTCAGAGCAGAGCCTATACCATAGAGTCAATAGTAGATATATTGCCTATAGGATAGGAAAAAAATGAGCTAGATGGAGCAGTGAGCTGAGTGATGGCTAGTGGCATCCATATCAGTGCAATGGTGAATCCACTCAGGGTTTTAGCCATGACTTTTAAGGAAATATCCAAGGCACTGAACCTATTTTTGAGAACAGGGTTCAGTACCTTGGGTAGCTTTTTAACAGCTTGAACTAGAATTTAGGGTGGATTTATTGTCCCACGGACATGGAAGTCACCAGTCTGCACTGCTGTTGGTTAAAGCAAATGAACTATTGCATGGCGAAACTGATCCTGTTCAGCCAGAAGCTGCCACTGGTTGATCTGGCTTCATGTAAGACCATTTTGTGTGTTGCTCTTTGAAATCTACAAATACAAGCATTTTAAGAAATGTCAGTTTAAAGAACAAAACCCACAATGTCAACCCTTTTTATTGAACAGGGGATGAACTCAACAACAAATGCAGGTATGTCTTGTGTTCTGAATTTTCCGCAAGTAAAAACTGCACATGGAAAGGGGGTGAGGAAGGAGGAGTGTGTGATAGGATAGTAATAATGAAGGCCACAGCATCAACGACAATAGCAAAAGAATCATGTCGCCATTCCCTTTGTTTCCGATGTTCAGAGAGCGAGCATTCTTTTTATGTTGACAAAATAAAAATAACCATGTACAAAAAGGAGGCATCAACAGTCTTAAAAGAACCCCAAGTTTAGGAAGAAAAAAAAATAGGAGGAAAAGCTTCAAAGGGGACAGTAACCCCCCCCCTTTGAAGCAGACCAGTAAAAAGAAATCATGTTCTGTGATCACAAAAATGACATCTGATTGTTGGAGGAACTAAAATCAAAACTGGGAAGGACGATGTATGGAATGGAGTATACTGGAGAAGGACATGGTTGATAGATTCGGACTTGGACCAAAAGCCCTCTAACCTGAAATATTGTTGCTAGTCCATCTGCCGCCCCCACCATCTGGTGCCTGTATGTTGTTATTCCCCACAGACGCCATTGGTGATAATACCCATTGGCTCTGAGCATTTTCAATGAGTCAGAAGAAGGTGACTGAATGTTGTCCCTGTTCGTGGCATGTTTTTGGAAAGAAGTCTTGGAAGAACTGAAATATTTTCCCAAGTTTCCAACATTTGTATACTTATAACATGTTCAGTTATTTTTCCAGCCAGGTCTTCTTTTTACTCCATCCATCTCCTCATCTCCAAAGGCGACTCGGCGCAGTGTGATTTACTCTTCCTGCCTGCAGTCACCTGGCGAATGTCCAACCATTTTAGCTCAGCCCTCTCTCCCCCAAGCCCTGCCTTTCCCTCCCTGAGTTTTCCTCAGCTTCTAGGCAAGCTACTCAGGCTGGAGCTGGGCCTAAGTACAATTATAGTAAAAATGGCAGCATCACTTCCAGAAAATAAGCCTTCCTCCAGGGAACAACCTGTAATTATAGCCATGGCAAGGATGAGATGGTGTTAGAGTAACTTCATTTTGGCAGTAGAGGGATGGAGCCATCTGATTTCCCACTAAATGCAGCAGTGATGAAGAAGGGCAGGCAAAATCTGTTGCCTCCAAGCACTCTATCTGGTATTTTTTTTAAGCATTCAGATTTTCTTGGTTGATGTTACTCACATGCTAAGCACCCTAAAGGCCACAATAAACAATAGCTTAGGTCCTAAAAAATAGGCACATGTTCCACCAAGTGGAATAGAACTTTTCTTCTCCCTCTTAATGGTAGGAAGAGAAATAGTCTTCCTTAAAGTGAAGGAGAATGCAGGGCCACAGGGCTGGGTAATCTGGTGCCCTCCTAGTGATGTGGAGTGCAGATTCCATAATTCCTGGTTTTCAGTTGATTTGAGCTGATGGGGGTTGGGACAAGGCCAAAATCCTGTTGTTGAACTGGCAGCATCCGCAGGAAGTAAAAGGCTGCAAGCACTGTCTCTGTGAAGAGAATAAGGCACTGGAGAAATACGGTGCTTGGAGGCAACAGATTTTGCCTGCCCTTCTTCATCATTGCTGCATGATTCTGGAAAAAGTGCAATCCCTAGGATAGAGCACCAGCAGAATTTCCAGATTCAAATGTTTGGAGGGCACAAAGTTGCCTACTTCCTATTGGTATGAAGTATTATTATTTGCTGTCAAGTCAAGTTAGGATGACCCTAAGAGGCTTACTGCACTCTGAAGTAAAGCGACAGTGCAGCAGGAAGGTTCCATCTTCTGTACTCCCTTACTGCATGTCATCGTCAGTCTTCTGTTCCGGTCCCATGGGAGACCAAGGTAAGACCTTGTCTTTTTGCTAACCAGGAAAAAACCATTAGCAAAAAGACACGGTTTTACCTCGGTCTCCCACAGGACCAGAATGCCAGAAGAATGATGACATCATATGGTAATGCAGCGCGGAAAGTGGAACCTTCCAGCTGCCCTGCTACTTTATTTCAGAGTGCGGTAAGCCTCTAAGAATGAGAGACTCCCAAGAGCCCTGGTTATCAACTGTTCTGATCAGGGCAAACTTAGGGTTATGGCCTCATTGACTGAATCAATCCATGTATAGTGCGGTCTCCCTCTTGCTACTGCCTTCCACTTTACCAAACATTATCATCTTTTCCAATGAATCATATTGTTTCATGATACAGTATATCCAAAGTATGACAGCCTCAGTTTAGTCCTCTTCTCTTCTAGAGAGACCCTTCATTTCTAGGGAGAGCCTATCCCTACAGTACCTTCAATTTTTTCTTTCCCTTATACAAGTGCCACACATCTGCTCTAACAGCAAGCACACCTTTTGCTATATGGGAGTGAATTGGTTGACATCCCATTCCCTGCCATGGCCTGCTGGACTTCTGTGTGCAGCTGTTGTGGAATCACTTAGGAGGCATGAAAAGCTGTAGGATTCTTAGAGGAAACAGCTGGCATGCTCGTGCCTCAGGAGTGCAAAACTGGCAAACATCTCAGATCAAATATGCAGCTGGATATTCTCAGCATGGTGCAGGAAAAAGTGACAGAACATGGCATACATGGTGACCAACCAATTGGTTGCTTTTCTTTTCATTGCTGGACAGTTACAGAGCAAAGGGATGTGCAAGAAATCCACTCTAGTTGGATTCTTTTGTGGACTTTGCCTGGTCTGCCCTCCCACAACCATCTGTGCACTCTGGAATGGAATCAGCCTGTCGACACAGATAGCTGTGAACCCGTCAGGGGGGAAAATGTATACATTTGTAAAGCATGCATTTGCACATCAGAAATGTGCAAAGAATATTGCTGAGACACATATTGGAAGCAATGTGCAGCACTGAAAACATAGGGACACCTCTTAGAAACAAAAGCAAGGGACAGATACTGCCCTCCTTTAAAAAAAAAAGTAGAAGTGGGCATAGAGCAGCTATGTAGGTGAGAAATAAAGGAAGTGTTGATTTTATAGATGTGCAAAACCCCGTTTGAGGGATTTATTATACAAAATAAATTTTATGCACTTTTTTTTTCATTTGATGGCACTTGTACAACTATGGTAAGTCCCATCTTATACAATATCATTTCATGCAGAGGAAGAACCCACAGCAAGGCTGGGGAGGTGTTAGGAAAGTAACCATGTAAGTTGGAAACAGCAACATTTTTCTCATTGTGCTGATCTCTTTCTCTCTGTCCCAATTCTAAATAATTTATCTCTACTAGTGATAGTCCCAGCTTAAAAAACTCTGCTGCCTAAAGCAGAGCCCAAATACTGACCCTTCCTGGTAAGGCCAATGCTTTAAATAGTCTTGCTGTACCTTTGAAATACTAATTGCTACCTTCATCTAATCCCACCCTGTTTCTGGCTCAAGCAAGTAACTTCAATCGGGTATCCACATGTCTTACTTTCCACAGGACAGTCATTTGTTTGAAGGTGTTCTCTAGAGCTGCCTAGTCCAAGCCTGATTTAAAGATAAAGTCCAAGATCCTGTTCAGCATTAGCATAGAATAAAGCCACCCAAAATAATATTGGTAGCAACAACATTCTGGTGGATGTTCTCTTTGCTGCTGCTTTTCTTCCAGTCTGTTCTTTCTCTAGGCGTCTGGTCTGGAAGCCTCTGAGAGGAAGACTGGCTGGAGTCATGACCAGGGGCCACCTATATGTGTCTGAGGCATACTGAAATAAAGACTACTCCTTCCAACATCTGCAGTCTTTTCTCCAGGCAATCAATCAGTTTCCAGAGAGGCTGGACTTTCATACCAGTTACAGGAAGTCTGTGCTTGCTGCAGGGTTTCCAGGGAAGATGTCTTCCTGGGCACAAAAAATGGTGGTCCCTTTAGCCTTTGTCCTCCTGCCGATGGTGGTGGTGGAGCTCTCAGGGACTGATCTGTGACCATAATAAAGTTGACTATGACTGACTGACTGATTGACCCACTCACTCACTCTCAGTAAGCTGGGAGCTCATGGCTGTAACTAGAAGAGAAGAATGTGAATTAGGCCAGGAGCAAACCTCCCGCTCCCCAAATAACTGGAGCCATTGAAAGGCCCCTCTGGTGTAGGGCCGTGTGAGGAGCACAATGCAATGTATTCATGACCTACACAGACTTTATAAAGTAGAAAAAATGGAGGAGACATGAAGACGTGTGTTAGGCCCTTCTCACTCCCCCCCTAACCATCAATGGGGATGGCAAAAATATGAAAAGAAATTGTAACTACACTTGACTAACCTTGGCAGCAGCGTTCCATGTGATTTGGGACACTCTTCAATCAGGATTTCCAGTTGCTCAAAGCATAGTATGTTGAGCAACAGATGAGTACCATCTCCCTTTAGACTCCCCATTAACACAGGAAGGTCAGAAAAATGAGTGAGAGTGGGGTTGGGGCTGATGCTCACATTCCTGTGTTGTGTTGCCTCCACAGCTTCTTTTTAATTACACTTGAATAAAGCTTTCGCTAAACCACAACTGTGGTGCCATCAAAATCTCTGCAACAGAAATTATAACTATCTATTGCCTCTTTGAAAGACAGAGACTGACATTTGCAACTATGGATGCTGGATAATAATGTTGGCCTATTGGTGGATTATTCCATTTATTTTGGCTGTAGAATCACCCTTCTTTGAAATGTTTGCATGCAGTCCTGGGTAGGCCATGGAACTCAGCAAGAATGAAGTAAACCCTGACTTGTCTTATTGTTTGGAATGTCTGATTTGTACCTGGAGATTGTTTACTTCTGAATAGTACATAGATCATCTTAAATGTTCAAACCAATGATGTGGCTGCCTCAGGCAATAAAATAAAATAAAATAAAATAAAATATAAATGACTTGCCCTAACCTTGAAGACTAGGTATAGTAGAAGTTTGTTACTTGACCTTTCATTAAAAAGGGATTGGAGTTTTGACTGTCAGGTACATGTGTGAAAGTGACCTTTGAGAAGTTGCAAGAGGACATAGAGCCTTATCGCATGAGAGAAGGGAAGTGGCTTTAAAGCCTCCCACCTTGCCTTATCACATGATGTTTGCGTGCTTCAGCTGTTCTTCTGTTACAGTTCTGTGGAAGATGGTGGTAAATGTGAGTCTTTTTGCTAACTAGAAAAAATCCCGTTAGCAAAGAGACTTACCTTTACTATATCCCGTGGGATCGGAACAGGAGAACAGCTGAAGAACACCAATGTCCTGTAATAAGGCAATGTGGGACGTGCTGCTCTCGTGCTTTATTTCCGCTTTCCTTTCCTCATGCAATAAGCTCCTTAGAGACTATAGCACCTCTATATGGGCGCACAGATGGTTCCCTGGGGTGTGGTTCTGCCACAGAGAATTGTGTGTAAATATCCTAGCAATATGCATGAAGCCCAACACATGTAGCCCATTTACATTATGTAATTATAGCATTATGATTCCCTTTAACTGGGGAGATTATCAGACAGAATGAAAAAAGTGTTCCTTTCCCACAATCCTCCTCTCCTGCGCCTCTCCCATCCCTGACCTGCCACAATAACCAAACTTTTCAAACCTACCTTAGTAGTGTCCACAGGGCAGCCCAGGAGTGAAAGGAGCACTAACGGAGCTCTGTTCAGTTCCTGGAGTGAAATCCCACCCGTTCTCGTGAGAAGATACTGGTGCGGGAAATTCAAAGATTAAATAAAATAAAATAAAATAAAAGAGAACAAGTTAAATAAAAGAGAACAAGTTACACCAACCACAGAAACACACTTTAAAACTTCCAAGCAAACCAGGGAAATTTTTAAAAAGTGTGTCACTTACCTTGATGTCCCAATCTCACCAAGAAGTGTTCTGGCAGGGACTTCCCATTGACACTGGGATCTCACTAGTGAAATGGGGCATCTTTTCAGTCACTGTCCAATCTGTGACAGGAATGGAATGGGGGATGTATTGATGGCTTCTCCCATCAATAATGGGATGGCACCGGAACGGCAGCAGAATGGGTGCATTATGAGTGGGGAATGACATCATCTGAAAAGGGAGCCCTTTAGCAATCTCCTGGCATCTTTATAATGCTGTTTTTAGCATGTCTGATAATCTCCTGGGATTGGTAGTTGAGGAGGGGCATTTAGAATTCTCAGCCAAAGAGCTCTTCTGATGCCTCTCACTAATCTACAAACCCCAGGATTCCATAGAATGCAGCCCTGGCAATTAAAATGAGATCAAAGTGCCGTAATTGTGCAGTATGAATAGGCTTGTGGGTGGTTCATATTGTTGGAATACTCCTTAGTAGTATGGGATAGTTCCAAGAAGAACCAGCCTCAAAACAGCCTCAAGAGACTCTCTCTCTTCCCTGCCTTAGTCTTTCCATCTTTCTCTCTCTCAGGCCATAATAGCAGAATTGTATCACAATAATTAAGACTAAAAGGTTGGAATGTTACTTTTCAAAAGTAAGTCATTCTGCAACGCAGTCCAAACCCCAAAAAGTTAATGTTACCATTTATGGAAGCATGGCAGCACCTTTAAGTCTAACTGGTTTGTATTTTAGCATGAACTTTTGTGGATATAAACCCACTCCTTCAGATGCAGTACAGAGTGATAATAAATGCTCAGGTATAAAGCATATTTATACAGCTGTGGGAGTGGGATAGAATATAATAAGATCCCGAAAAATTCAAGGCATTTCCCTTGCCCTAATTTTTCAAAGAGTGAAGGACATAATATGCATCTTTCTGTCCCACTCCCACAACTGTATAAATATGCTTTCTACCTAAAGCCTTAATATCACCTGGTACTGCATCTCTTTTATGCTGCAAGAGACTAACATGGCTGCTTCTTTGAAAATTATTGAAGTAACTCACTACATTACTCATTAAAGGGCAACAGGAAAAAAACCCTAGAAAATGCTATATGCTACATCAAAACACATTTTCTTCTCTTGCTACATGACTTCAGAAATATAATTATGCCCTCATTGCCTCCCTGCCCCAAAAAGAAAAAGACAGTAACTTGTTGCATCTCATTGTTTCCAAGCTCTGCTAAGGATCATACCAATTCACACATAAAGATACACTTAAAATGCAATCCACATTTATTTTGTTGCTCTCACAAGGATCTCTCTAATGTCAGTTAGCACTGATTCTTTTGATACACGACTGTGTTGTGGTGATTAAGATAAAGAAATTCTGGCATACTGAATGCTCTTTATTATTCCAAACAAATTAAATATGTCAGGCTTCAGATGTTCCTTGAAACACTGACTTATGAGATAAAATCCAATTATCTTTGTTTGAGAACTTACAGGCCTTCTCATCAATTTAGCAGAGTTTGGTCTGTAGCATAATCAGCAGCAATGCATGAAGGGTCCTTCCCAAGCCACAGCAGAGCCATCTGGGAATAGCTGCCTGAAATCTGTGGTGTTGCTTGCAAAAAAATGAAGCTTCCATGGATCCCTCTCCTGAGCTAGACATGTGGTGAAATGTTGATGCACAGAAAAATATCGGATGGTTCTGCTGTCTACAAAGTGTTTTATAATTCCTGGCTTGATTTTCCACCTGTCTTGAACAACAGCTAATGGTTTATGAAACACCTTCTACTTCCATCTTTCACTGAACATGAGGGCTGCCCTTGCCTCCTCCATCCTTTTATCTTTCTCAATACACCAATCATCCAGTGACTGCATTTCTCTGGTCACCTGGTGCAGTGGGGATAAAATTTAGCTTCTTTAGCCCTATACCTTAAATTGAAGGGGAAATAATTTGGAAATGAATATATATACATTGTAAAAAAATATTTTGCAATCTGTGCTAATTTGGAAAATAGCTATTGATAGATTGGAGATTATCAGATGCAGCAAAAAACCATGTCAGAAGATCGTGACAAGAACAGGAACCGGTAAGATTATCAGATGATGTTGTCCTCCAGTGGGGTGTAGCACAGCTGTGTGTAAGGCATCCCTTTTAATTAGCACCTTGTCCCTATCAATACAAAAGGGAAGCCTTGCCCACAGCAGCGCTACACCCCCAGAATGGCTGAAGGACATGGGTGTCTGATAATGTCATCCTTTCCCTTCCCGTGGCATTCTTCTGACACAGTTTGGAATGTGTGGTTTTTGCTGCATTCCACCGTGTCTGATAATGTCCTTTGTCAAACATACCCTCCAATTGTCCCGATTTGACAAGGACAGTCCTGATTAATTCTCCATCATCTCACTTTTCCAGCAACTTTTAAAATGTCCCAGTCTGCAGAAATAATCCCGTTTGATACTGCTTTAACTGCCATGGCTCAATGCTATGGAATTCTGGGATTTCTAGCTTTGTGAGATATTTAGCCTTCTCTGCCAGAGAGCTCTGGTGCCACAACAAACTACAAATCCTAGGATTCAATGATAGTTATAGCAGTGTCAAACTGCATTATTTCTGCAGTGTGGCAGCAGCCATAGTTTCTCTCTCCTCCTCCTTTCTCCTTTGTCCTCAGCTTACTTCAACTGCTGCAAACTAAGTTCAAAGTGCAAAAGTAGTTTGCACTCAATTAACTTAATGGGGAGAAGGGAGAGGTTGGGATGGTATCTTGCCCTTTCCAGTTGGCTCAGGCAAAAACAAACTGCTGCAGCATCTCTCCTAGTTTATGTGTTCTTCCTCATTAATAACTTTCATCAACTCAACCACAATCTGATGCTTCTTGGCCAGATGTCCTAGTTTTCACCTGTGAAGTGTGGAAGAGTATGGGGAAATCATTTGGAAAATATCTATTGGTTCATTTCGCCCAGGGTGGGCAACTATGTGGGAGGTTAAGGGCCACTCCCCCTCAAAAAAAGACTCCCACCTCTGTAGGCTGTATCTACACAGCAAGCCAAAAGACTTGTTTTTTCTTCTGCAATCCCTCTCAAAATGGCAAAAGGAAATAATATTGTTTCCTGTCACCAGAGGTGTTTGAGGTGTAGTACTGTACATGGTTCCGCATTGCTTCTAAGAGTGATTTTGTATGTTTCCATGAATTTGGGAGGCTTTGGGGTGAAAATGGCTGAAAACTGAGCAATTTGGTTTTTTTTTAAAAAAAAATGGTGGGCGAGGAGCTTCAGGGCCACAACAGTAGAGCATGCAGCCCATGGGCCAAAATTTACCCACTGATTTTATCACAGAGGCAGAGAACTGGGTGCCTACCCTCCAGATGTTTAGACTATGGTTCCTGCAATTTGACATCATTACACTTGCTGGCTGGGGCTTATGGTGCTATAGCTCAAAATATCGAGGGCACCTGGTTGAATACCCCAAAGTGGAAGGTTAGGCCAGGTCACAGTGTGCAATCATGTTATTGTTATTATTATTGTAACTGTTTTCATTCAAGTATTCCAAGGGAACTGTAGAGGGTCCTGGAGTCATTTTCCACCACCACCACCCACAGACCACACCTGATCCCTTCAGGACACTTTTGAGTCTCAGAAAATGTTTATTTTCCCTCCACAACTTAAAAGAGGGGAGATTTGTTTTATAGGTGAATCATACCTCCAGAGAGCTTCTGAAAGTGCTGTCCTCCCCTCTTTTTTTGGCTCATGTTTTTTTTTTAATTACCTGGGTCTAGATTGCTTTGAGAGGGTTATTACAGGCAGAAATGATGTTGGACTGCATAATTCCTAATCCTGAAGTATTTTAAACAGCGTCTTTTATAAACTGCCTCTTCCTAGCCATTTTTTTGGAACTGATAGATCATTTCAGGCAGAAGCAGGGAACTTGTTTTGGACCCAAATACCAGATCTGACTTTGGGTAAACAGGCCAGGAGGGTCAAATACCAGCAGGGAGTGGGGGCACAATCCAATGTGGGAATGGCCAACCCCATTGATCCCTGATTTGCTTGCCTCCTCCCAACAAATACAGAGGGAAACAGAAAGTTGAAACCCTCTGAACTGGTGTCTCTGAGAGCTTTTTCTCAGCTACAAGCTCTGCCCTTAATGTTTGAAGGGGAGTATCATGTCATTGTGCCCATCTTAGGATGATGAATTTGAAACAGCCAAATTGTAGTAAAAAAAAAAAAAAGTTTAGAATCCTCAGCAGACAGGAAGAGAGCAGAGCCTTCAGTCAGGGCTATTTCTCTTTCTTTTACAACAGAATGCAGTCACTTAATTAAACCTGACTGAACCAGACAATAAGTGGCTCACAGAGGAAGCAAAAGCAAGCAGGAAGGGAAGACAAAAGATTCCAACTCCTCTCTGTCTAAGGGCTCATTTATGTGAGCCAGGATACGCCATCTCCCTGCTAAACTGAAGCTATTGTACTCTAGACATATCATGAGATGATATGAATCATTAGAAAAGATGATAATGCTTGTAAACTGGAAGGCAGTAGGAAAAGAGGAAGACTGTACCGCAGATGGATTGATTCAATCAAGGAAGTCATGGCAAGACCTGAGCAGGGCTGTTGATGACAGGGTGTCTTGGAGAATTCTCACCCATAGGGTTGTCACAAGGAGAAAGAAGCTGACTTGACAGCAATTAACAACAATGATGAGGGGCAATGATGTTTCAAAACTAGTAACATCATTAAATGGGTGGTGTGGTGTGAGCAATTTTTAGTTATTGCTTGTTATTTGTCCTTGTATGTGATGACAATATAGGTGAAGACCTACATCCCTACCTTCAATAGCCCTTCAAAGGACTTGCCTTTGAGTCACTTTACCTTTTCTTGTGCCCTTTTAGAAGGATCACCTTCTCCCATATAATCTTCTCCATACACTCAGGTGCTTTGGGGGACATCTACTTCAGTCAGCCAAAACTAGGCAAATGTTTTGCAAAGGACATTTCCTTTAGCCTTCCCCAGACTATGGAATGACTTGCTGGGAGAGATTCAGTAGCTGGAGATGATGATGAAAAAGATGATGATGAAGATGATGATGATGATTTTAGTTTTCTAAATGTATCTGGAGGAGAATAGATTTGTGTCAGCGTGCACTTGCAATCTGAAATGGTACAGGCCAGAGACAGTTTATCATCTCTCTTGGTGAACTAGGCATCTCTGTGGATGTTTCTCCACTATATTTTTCTCATCCCCAGACTACATTGCACCAGAATTTTGAGCAGCACAATAATTTCTCATGAAGGGGTCTGACAGGGATCATGTAGTGCTTTTATGCTCCCTGGGCCTGCAGTGATACAGATATAGATTTATGTATGTGTGAATATGCTTTAGTCCTGGACATAACATATTTGTTTGTATGATTCTGGTGAAGGATAATTTTTGAGAATGTAAACTGAACTTTAGTAATAAGACCTCTTTAAAAATGGAAACCAGCTCTCAAGAAGCAAATCAGCTCTTCTTATGTTTGAATATTTGCAGTCTGCTGCAATAAAGATTGCGACCGAGTGTCAAGGAGCCCCCCGCCCCATCGCTTACCCGCAAGGATATCCACACACAAGTAACATGCACAAAAAGTTTATTGTACAGAAGAAAAGGTAATTGGCGGAAAGGCCACAACTTTCAGCTTGGTGATAGGTGTTAGCGGTTGGACTGGGCATGAGTCAACCTCAGCAGGAAGAGAGCCCTCAACCTGCCTGAGCACCCTAGTCCGCCCGACAAGGCGGACTTCGGACTCACGTGGGGGATCACGTGATCAAACACGTGCCTGGCCGCAAGACCATGCCACGTGTTGGGTCACGTGTCTGGGAGAGGTGAAACCACGTGATAGGTCACGTGATGAGCCCCACGTGCCCGTACCTAACCCCCCTGGGGGAGGTGGTTGCCTGATGGAGGACCAGGCCCAAGACCTGGCCCACCATCCTGCAAATCCCACACACCCCAGATGGGTGACCAAACTCATGCCCACCGCCAACAAAGCCAAGCAAGGTCCGCTTGGCTTCCGCCAACCCTGACAGCTATCACCGAAGAGAAAAAGACCCACCGCCTGGCGAGATCCGCTGCCGGCCCTAACTGTGGAGGACGAGTTCCGGGCGGATGTAAGCGGAGAAGACCTTGGACCTCCATCTTCCCAGGTGCTGGATGTCTGCCGATGGCATGCCCTCTGCTGCTGCGGTGGTGGCTGCGCCAATCCGAAAGGAATGACCGCTGAAGTCGCCAGGCGGAAGTCCGAGGTGCTTCAAAGCGGCCCGAAGAATGCTTACAAACTGGAAGCGCGTCAAATAAGATAGGTCCTTATGAATGAAGAGAGGGCCGGTGACGTCTGCCCGCTGCTCGAGGTAACGCCGAACTAAATGAACGGGGCAAGCCGGTGACCCATTGAGGGCTTGAAGACGTATGACGGTCCCCCGGCCACGCTGGTCGTTCTTGGCTTTCCGAAGCTGCAGGTGGAGGGTCCCGTCTCCCAGGTTGACATCTGAATGCAGGATAGCGTGCCCAGTCCCAGACGCCTTGGCTCCGCAGACCACCTCCCCGATTCGCAGGGCTGCGAAGAAAGCGACCGAGAAGGCAGAACGAAACAAAAGAGTTTCATACCTGGAATGGCAGATGGTCGAAAGAGCTGCAATAAGGTTGCATAAGAGTTCAAATGAGACTGGTCTGCGTGTGTCTTGTTTGCTCCCATCCAGGCGACGCCATCCCTCCACGGCTTTGCGGATCAGGAAAGAGCCGCATGGATCCGCCTGCCCGGCGGCCTTGCTGAAGAAGGAGATGGCCGCTAAATGAAGGGAAATGGTCCTGGAGGCGAGGCCATCGTCCCTGAGGGTCCCGATGAAGTGGAGGACTTCTCGTTCCGAGGGAGGCCAGGAGCACCCGTATCCATGACGTTTCCTGAAGCTGTCAAACTGCCGGGTCGCCCGGGAATAACTGGCCCGGGTGGAAGGTGCCAGAGAGTTGAGGACTCCCCAGAGCACCGTTCCTTCCCAAGGTGCCAGAGTTCGACCGGGAAGGTGACCGGAGAATGATCTGCGTCCGGGGCCAGCTCCCGAAATCTGCCATCCTGGAATCGAGATAAAGCATCCGCTATTTCGTTATTTACCCCCGGGACGTGGCGCGCAGAGAAGGAAATATTGGCTGAGAGGCAGACCAGGACGAACTCTCTGACGAGTCGCATGACCCGGTCAGACTTGGAAGATTGGGAGTTAATGATGCGGACCACCGCCTGGTTGTCACACCAGAAACAAACTCGCTTGTTGCGGAACTCGTCCCTCCACAGATAGACAGCCACTAGAATGGGAAAAAACTCAAGAAATGTTAAATCCCGAATGACCTCGGACTCCCTCCAGGTGGAGGGCCAAGGCTGAGCACACCAGTGGCCATTAAAGAAAATCCCAAACCCGGCGCCCCCTGCCGCATCAGAGTGAACCTGCAACCCCTCCCCAAGGGCCGCCTCCCCCTGCCAAAACGTCACCCCGTTGTAGGATTCCAGGAATCTAAGCCACACCCTGAGATCCTCCTTCACCCCCTTTGTGAGCCGGATGCGGTGGTGAGGGGACTTCACGCCGGCGGTGATGCGGGCCAATCTGTTACAGAAAGCCCTGCCCGGCGCCACCACCCTACAGGCAAAGTTGAGGTGGCCTAGCAAGGATTGAACTTCCTTCAAGGATGCTTTCCTCTGCTCCAGAAGGGAACGCAGAAGCCGTTTTAACCCCTCCAGCTTATCTTCGGGTAGTCGCGAAACCTCTGCAACCGAGTCTAAAGAAATCCCCAAGTAGGTGATGCTGCTAGCTGGGCCAACGGTCTTGTCCGGGGCCAAGGGGACGCCAAGCTCCCGTGCCAACTCCTGAAAAGACTCAAGCAAAAACCTGCATTCCGGCCCCCCGGCCGCCCCAATCATGAGGAAATCATCGAGGTAGTGCGTGACCAGTGCCGAGCCGGTCCTGCGCTTGAGGGCCCACTCAAGGAAGGTACTGAAAGCTTCGAAGGCAAAGCAGCTGATAGAGCACCCCATAGGCAAAGCCATATCATAGTACCATTGGCCCTGGAACTTAAACCCCAGCAAGCAGTGGTCCTCGGGGTGTACTGGAAGCAGCCGGAATGCAGACTGGATGTCGCATTTTGCCATAAGGGCGCCCGGGCCGCAGGACCTGACTAGCTTTACCGCCTGATCAAATGACGCATATCGTACTGAGCAGAGTTCGGGCGGTATGGCGTCATTTACGGATGCCCCCTTAGGGTATGATAGGTGGTGAATAAGCCGAAATTCCCCTGGGGTTTTTTTGGGAACGACACCCAAGGGGGACACCCTGAGGTTCCTGAAAGGTGGTGCGGGGAAGGGGCCAGCCACCCTCCCTGCAGCACACTCCTTGGCGATCTTAGCCGCCACAACCTCAGGTAGCTCGGATGCAGACTTTAGGTTGCCTGAATCCGATGCTACCCTAGGGCCAACGGCCGGGATTCTGAACCCCTTGGCGAACCCGTCCCTAAGGTATGAGGCAGCTTGCCTATCGGGATATAAGGCCAGAAGTGGCAGGAGTGCCTGGAGCTTGACAGGAGTGAAGGCCATACGGCCCTGACCTGGCATGCTGCTATTACTTTCCACTTCCCTGCCCGGCGCTGCTGCCCGACCCTGGATCCTTCTTGGCGCCGGAGGAGCCAGGGCGTCCTGAGCGAAAGGGCTGAGCAGACGCACCGGGTCGAGGACAGTTGGTCCTGGGATGCGACCCATAGCAGTTCTCGCAGTAATGCTCGAACTTGCAACGGGATCGCTGGCATTTTCCCGCATTAAACTCCCAGCAAACCAATCGGCGGGCATCCCTCTTGCGAGGCTTGCCTGCTTCGGGCTTCCCTTTTATGTGAGAACCTACAATGACAAGCCAAAGCTTGTCATTGATGAGATCCCACCTGGCCCTGGGGTTCCGGGAAGCCCTCTTGCGGAAGGCGGAGTCATACTGGATGGCTGCCACCTCCCCCGCCAGTGACTTGGCCTTGAGCACATTGCTCAAGTGGTTGGCCAAGTGCCACCCTCTGTCAGGGTAGGCCATGCCCACCACTCCCATGTAAACTGTGAATCCTGCCAACCAGTTGGGGAAAGATCGTTCCACTGGTTCTGGTTTCTCCTTGTCGGAGGATTTCTCAGATTTTGGGGTGCAGCCCACCTCTCCCTCTGGTTTTAGAAGTGAAAAAACATCCACATAATATCCCCTCAGAATGTTGTTGCGGGTTTTTCTGTCCAGGTGGATCCCAGGGGGATCCTCGTGATCCAGAAAAAGGCTGGGCGTGGGGGGCCTAGCAGAGGCTGTCCCACCCCGCCATGCCCTGGATGGTCTGGCAGAGCCCGTCCCCATGTTAGCCCTGGCCTTAATGGCCCAAGAAGGCAACCCCGGGACCAGCGCTGCCGTAGACCAATACCCCGCCCGGTCCCAATCTTCATCAGAGGACTCACCTGATGATCCCTCGCTGTCTGAGTCCCTCCTCTTACGTTTTGCCCGCTTTTTTCCGCCTTCCTTCTCCTTCCCTCGGTCCTTTCCTCCTGGGGCTCTACTCTCCCGTGCTGGGGAAGGGTCGGCCGAGGATACCACACTGATCTCATCGGGCGAAGGTGTCCTGCGTTTTCCCCGCCGTCCCGCCGTTCTTGCTGACTGTTGTGTGGTCTGATCCGTGGCGGAAGAAGAAGCTGCAGTGTCGAGGTTTCCAGCAGGCTCCGGGGTTGGCGCCACTGCACCCACCTCCGATCCCCTGCCGGACCTCAACTCCCCCACCTGCTCAGCGAGGAGCGTGACTGCACGAGTCAGCTCCTGGAGGTTGGGAGTTGCAGTGCCTCTGAGGAGGTGCTCCACGGCCTCAGGGCCAGCAGTCGACCCCTTAGGGGGGTTGGCCTTCCGGGCACGAGGTGCCAGGGATGCCCAGGATTTGGGCGTACGGCCGGACTGCGCCCGGGTCGTGGGTCTACTGGGTGCAGGCTTCTTTTTTGGAGGCATTCTCAAAGAATGTGTGTTGAGTGATTTCAGCTCTGAGTGTTTTGGTATAGGAATCTCTCTCGGCTTGTCCGCCCTGCTGTATGCTACTGCCCTGCCCGGGCTTGTAGCCTTCTTCCTGGCTTGTCCGCCCCACTTGGTTTCTGGCTTGTCCGCCCTGCTTTAGGGGTGCTCCCCCTTAATGCCCTCGGTGGGCCGGTTTGTTCCTGGCTTGTCCGCCCCTTATATGAACCTGCTGATCTCTCTGGCTTGTCCGCTCAGTTCTATCGGAGTGGGGGGGTAGCCTTATTCCTGGCTTGTCCGCCCCCTGCAGGCCACCCGTTGGCCTGCCCTGGGTAGGGTCCTGCGGCCCTCACCCGAAAAAAGGCTCGGGCCTGAGAGCCACGAGCCTCCCCCTGGGTTTGCTATAGGGGCTGCCCCCTGCCGGCCCCTATAGCCCCCCTGCCGAGGACTCCGAGTCCCTCCCCCCAGTGGCAACCGCGCCCTGGGTCCCGCCGGGCGAACGCCCGAAGCCCGACCTCCCGCCTGATGGGTCCACCCCCGCGGGCACCCACGGCGTCGGGGTCCTTCCCCTAGGTCGCCGGGGCTCCGCCTCCGCGGGCACCCCGGTCGCTCCCGCCGGCCAGCCCCCAGCTGGGCTGCCGAGAGGCCCTTGTGCCACCCACTGGGCGCCCTGAAATGGCCCCGGTGCCGCCCACTGGGGGTGCCGCCCCCCCTCGGGCCTGCTGCCCCAAACCGGTGGCAGCCCGATGTTGGGCCTCTGGCCCGGCCGCTCCAGTCGCTGGTGGCCGCCGCCGCCTCCTTGGCTCCGCCGCCGCTCCTCTGCTCCGTCGTCAGCCGCTGCCGCCGCCGCCGCTTCTTCGGCCCCCGCGCTCTCCCTCTTCTCGCCGAGGCCAGCCGGTCAGCTCTACCCGGTGGCCTCGGCTCCTGGCTCCTCTTCGCGGCGGTTCTTCTTTCTTCAGGAGCTCCCCGGAGAGCTCCTTCCTCTTCGGCTCGCAAGAGCCAACTGAGGGAGCCGGGAGCCGGCCGGGAATAAATACCCGGCCGGCGGACCCAAGAGGGGACTAGCCCCGCCTCCCGGCCAATCAGCGGCCGCGCTGAGCGCGGTCTCTGATTGGCCCAGGAGAGGCAAATTCGGCCAATCAGGTGGGGGCGCCCCCCACCTGATTGGTTGGTCTACTATCCTCTTCCCTGCCTGCAGAAGCAGGCTGGGAAGAGGAGGGCCAACATGGCGGCGCCCATGCCGCCATGTGCCTGCTCCAGAGCGGGGGGAGACGCCGGCCGCAAACGCGGCCAGCCAGGTAAGTCTGGCGGCCGGCTTCTGAGCATCATTCTCATAAATATCTGGGATCTTTATTTTTATTATGATTAGCACTAAAGAACTGGTAGAGCCACACCACCACTCTGTTAAACACGGATCACTTAAAGTAGATATAAAGATACAACAGAACCAAGTTCATTTTATTCAAAATTAAATAAAAAGCAGAGAAGGAAATCAACCCACCCAGACAGCAAAGCTGAATGGAAGGGCAAAGGGCCTGTGACCTCCCAAATACTGTTGAACACCTTTTCCTATTAGACCCAGCCAGCATACCCAAAGGCTATGAATGGTGGGGGCTTTAGTCCTACAGCATCTGGAGTGCCACAGGTTTCCCAACCAAGGTCCAAAGAAACCTCACTTTTGTAGGGCATGTCTAGTTAGAATTTTAAAAATTAAAAAAAAATGTTTTGAGTGGATGGTGTCTCAAGTTTCATTCCAGTTTGTAATATCTTATGCTGTAGGGTTGGGCAAGAGAAATGCCTTGCACGGCAGGACAGAACATCAGCCAGTCAGAGCAGCTGGTACTGGGCTGGATGTAGACCAATGGCCTTGCCCTTTACAGGCTATTGACCCAAATGCTCCTTTCCAGAGTACTTCTAACTTTGACTTTTCCATTGCAAGTCTGTCTCCCTTAACCCAGTTAATTAAGCATAGCCAGATAAGCTGGCTGGCCATGCATCAAGGGTCAGAGGGCCATTTTCAGCTCCCCCTAACTATGGGAGTTACACTGATCTCATTTTCACTGATCTGGGGTGATGTGCCAAGAACTGGAAGTCACTTCTGAATAGTTTTGAGGGTTTTTATCTAGTCTTTCAGAGGGGGATGCCACAAATCAGCATTCTAAAAAGCAAAACCTTCTATTTAAGAAAGATACATAGGATGAGACATGTTTTCCTTTTCTGGTAAAATGAGGGATGTTGGGTGTTTTTTACTAAACCAAGGGACGTTCTGCTAAAACAAAGGATGTTGGGTGTTTGGGGGGGATCAATGAGGGTCTAGAGGTGCAAGGGCCATGGAGAGCCCACAATCCTCACACTTCCCACACTTTATAAGCTCATCAATGTCCATTGAATGTTGTGGGTAGCTTTGCATTATGATTTCTGTTTCTAATCAGATGAAAGGAGCTGTAGTTTCAGTCCTGAAATAGTGAATAGATCTTGACTGTCTTGGCCACTTGTTCATTCCTCCCCCACCATGCCCCTTCTCTGATTAGACATTTTGGCTTCTTGCTGAGTTGGCATAATTGTGACTAAGGCTGAGCCAAAAGAGCTCAAGCAAGAAACTTTGGCTCAAAGTGGAGTATGTGAATGCAAAATACAAGCCTGCTAAAATGGGGTGGGGGTATGAAGTTCTTTGAAAGGTTCGAAATCTTAAGCAGAGTGCTAGCAGAAGCATGGTAATCCTTCCTTTGTTCTTTCAATTAAAAATAAAAGATAGCTGCCAACTGCCCCCACTCCCATGCTCCAAACATTGGCTGGGATCCTGCATTGGGAGGCATATGTGTTTCACATGGCTATGTCCCCATAGCTATGACATAGCTGAGGCTATTCCCTTCAAAACTCACCTTGTAAGCCCCTCATCCCACTCTCTGCCCCCAACACAGCAATGTCCATGTGGGAGGGATGAGAAGGGATATACCCAGGCTATGTTTCTATAGCTGGACATGGTGCAACAGACATCTACAGAGACCTCCAGATGTCCTCAGGACATCCATAAAGACAATGGCTGGAATTTACTAAAGCAGTTACAAATGCATGACACAGAGTCACACATTTGTGACTGATTCATATTCATGACACCTACATATTCATGACTTTAAGTAATAATGTAGGGACCATGAAAGTCCTCCAGTCCTCATTTGCAGGGCAGCTGCCACTGTGAGTAACATGGGTCTGTTCCCCTGTTGATCAGGAAGCAACTGACTGTCATTCTCACACACACACCTCACATGAGTGATCTTTGGTGTGAGGGGGGATTGCCATAGGGACACAGCTTCTGCCTGTCACAACAGATATTGCTCACTCAGGAGGGGTGGGAATGTCAATATTTGGCTTCCCAATTGACAGAGGAACAGACCCTGTTGATTGCAGCAGCTGCTGACCAGCAAGTAGGAATTGGGAGAAGAGGTCAGGCTGAGAGACACCACATAGCTGCATAACTATGGTGTTTATGTAGCTGAGTAGTTGATAGGGAATTCTGGCCAAGATTTTTACAGTGCATACTACTGCTGGAAAATTGCTATATGTGTCCCTGCTCTCTGACAACATGGAAATGGTCAGGTTGGGGAGGCTGCCCTGCCTACAAGATGAGTTGTGGGGGTGGGTGGGGATTTTGTTGCTGCATCATCAGAACAGAATTCCTATCTCCACAATGACCAAAAAAATTAGTTGTGATGGTAAAAGTTTGAAGGGCTCACAAATGGTCCCAATCATGGTGCCATTTGCATTGTCAAATTTGGAAAGTGGTTGCAGAGATTTGGGATGATGGGGATTGGAAAATTCTTGAAAAAAAATTCATTACATGTGGTAGCAAGACAGCCCAGTGGTCCCTTTGAAGGTATATGTTTGTGTCACGACCAGCCGGTGGCCACCATTTCTGCCCCAAATGACCCGGTCTGACACTACAGTTCACCAACAGGATGCTAGCCATAGTGCCACTCCATTTGGTGCAGAAATGGTGGCTACCAGCTGCTGGTGACATGAAAATACAATTTCAAAGGGAACGCTATGCTACTGTTTCCACCAGTTGTGAGCTTCCCAAGTTCTTTTCAAAGAATGTTCAAGAATTTTTCAGCCCTCAACCTCCAAAGTATCTGCAATCACCCTCCATATTTGCCACTGTAAATGGTCCCATGATTATTATTATTATTGAGGGTATATTTGAAGAGGGAACATTTTCCTTCATCCTCCGTTGTGGGGACAGCATCGCATCTTACTCACTGTGCTGTCTCAATGCTTTGGAGGTTTCCTCAAAGATTCAGAGTGGCTGCAAAAAGCACTTCTTTTTACAGGACCCATTTCAATTTTATCAAAACAGCCCCTTGAGCCTGTGGGATGTTTTGCACCTCCCTACTGACACAACACAATCCAGATGGCAAACGTTTTGGGGGAGAGAGCACTGTCCTGGAAGAAAAGTGGCCAAATAATGCATCTGTAAAAACCAGAAGGAAGCAGCACCCTCAGGAGAAACTGAACAATTAATCACACTACTTTTGGGGGTATGTCCAAATGATGGCTAAAGAAAAGCGTTGTGATCTATTGCTTTCTTTTCTTTTGAAGCAGCATTTCTGGGAAAATCAAATGTTTTTGTTATTGAGCTGACCCTCTGTCCCTTGTGCCTGAGCAGCTACCTCTCTCTTACTCACTAGAGGACGGTGCCTGCCAGAAATCGAGGCAAAGAGAGCCAAGAAGATTCTGGCTGCAGCACAGCACACATGACATTATACTTGTTCTGCATGCTCTGCAGTGGGTTTCTTTAAAAGCACTTGGAATTAGGAGGAGATGGGGAAAATGTTTACAGCAACTAAGAAATATCATGGACGGTTTCCAGAACTAGTAATAAAACAGGGGTTCAACCCAAAATTTATGAAATTGGCCCAGTAGTGTGAGGGGGAAATGGTTTCACAAACTCTCCCACTCCTCACACTCACAAATTTGTATCACTCATTGATTTTGGTGGACCATCGGCACTTTGCATGGATGTAAGGGGGACATCCAAATACAGTAGGTGTCATGTTTCACATTAGGGTACTCTTGAGCATGGGACTGTGTAATTGACTTTGAAGTAATCCAAACAGCATGTGTTTCGTAGCATCTTCAGTCTTGAATAGGACTTGCTTTGTACAATAGAGGTGAGCAGAAAATAGATATGGATCTCCTTATAGATCACAGACAGTTTTGCAGGAGTTCAGAAGGGATTTCTGAACTGAATTGAAAAGTCTGCAGGGGATAACTTATACTGCTGAAATCAATAAAACTTGGAGACATCAGGAGCATATTTTGGTGAAGGTGAACTATCAGGTCCATTTCATTCTGGTGAGCATAACAAATGAGTGGGCTCTATGCTGTAATGTTTAGAGTGTCTATCTTTTACACCAGTCTCCATTTGGTGGATCTTGGGCTCACATTGTTTTAAAAGATAAATCTCTCACACGCTTGAACTCGGCTCAACTCTTCTTCAGAATTCACTTGCCTACAAAGGAAGAGGGAGGTGTTTATATCTCAATGAGTCCATGTTAGACTTGCAGAGGAAGGCACAAAGTGAATCATGGGAGCTTATAGGGGTACCAGCAAAAAATTTCCTGCAGAATCTGCTGATATTGATTTTCCTGGCAGGGACAGTAGCCTTCTAATGTCAGACTGCCTTGTCTCAGTGGAAAGATCTATGGCCCTTGAAATTTACGAAGATATTTACAAGCCTTTGAGAAATATTGCATTACTTTTGAAAGTGATGGATGATGATGAAAGAGATGTGGATGAAAGTGTGGAAAGAAGCACATTTTTGTGTGCAAATGCATAGAAGTGGCTTTGCATTAGCGTGCCTTCTAGGAAACCGTGTACTATTTTGACTATTATTTTCTGCTAGCATTTAAAATCTAGCACTAAAAAAAATCTATTAGCATTAAAAAAAAATCACAGAAGAGCAATCTGGAAACAATGGAGAAGATGATAGTACCTGACCTGACCTGGTTTGTACTTCTCCAGCTGCCTATCTACTACTCAGCATGAAGCTAAATCAATAATAATTCAGGTGCATTAACTGGGAGGGGGCACACATCAGGTGTCTGTATTCAGTTATGAGGTACAAAATCTAGACTAGGAATACTCAGAAGGTGGATGTCATGCATTACAATTACTGATGTTACTGGTAACACAATACTTCTCAGAGTTATAAGATCATAATGATCTGCCCTTCACAAACTAAAGTAATGGTCAAGAGCCTACATTGCCCAGCATAATGTAAGAACTCTTCAGGTGGAACTCCCCTATGGCTCCCTACCCACCACCCCGAAGACTAATGGTTGTTCTGTGAAAGACCCATGAATAGCTATTCCATGGCTTATGGAGAGTGGGCAGAGGATCAGAGAAGTATTGGGCTATGCAGACGCAGAGTGATGGCAATCTGCCAAGATATTGGACAGAGGACTTGACTACACAGGCAGGAAACCCCATGCCTACCTCATAGCTGCGGTGGATGTTTTTGATCCACAGTGGCCCCATAAAAACCACGCTCACCAAGCTTCTCCAGTTGTAGATTGGAATATCCCACTACGCCGTTAGTTGTGCCAGACTAAAAGATTGGGCCTCTGCTGATCACGTTTCCTGTACTTCATACTATTTCTGGCCACATGGCTGGGGCTGCTCTGGTTCCCCCTCCCCTGTTCACTCATGCATGCGAATCAATGAATATACGTGGTCTTAGGATACTGTATTACTGCATAAGCAGAGACACCCTTATCTAGATAGGCACACAAACAAAAATAAAAAAGAAAAAATTTTAAAGCACCAGAATGGAGTCCTGTCCACTGACAGTCCTGCCTCAGCTTTGCTCCAAAGCAAATCCTTGGCCCTACATGGCCAAATATCCAGATTTTGCCCTCAGATCCAGAGCAAGCTGTGAATCTTACAGATCTGGGGTTTCCTACTGGAACCCCGGTGAAAATGTGCACAATTGCAAATGTGTCATGTGTCAACTGTGCCATGAATAAGGGGTGAGTACAGATTTTATTGCCCATGAGGACAAACTCTCTGATTCCTAACTCTCCCCCTATTGGGTGGCTATTGGGTGGACTATCACAGCAAAATCGTAAGTCCTGGGTAGGAGACTTTGGTCATTGTGAAAAGTGGAAGGCAATACAAACCTCTGCAACAACAACAAAAAGGCAAACCCAGGCATAAGGTGGTCTTATCCTTGCATATGTCACTAACAGGATACTGGCCAATGATTGGTAGCCTTGTTAAAATTTGAGTGTTTGTGTGTGTCCATGTATCTTGGATAACATTTAGTCATTACTTCCAAGATGTTGAGTTGGGGGAATGTTTGTCCATTTTTTTTTAAATTTTTAGGTGCTTAAAAATTGAAATCAACAATTTAAAGTTAATGTATAATGAGTAATGCATTGTGTTTTTTCAAAGTAAGCTTTTAAAAATGATCTTCCATGCTTTAGGAGTACTTCCCTTGCATCAAATATTGGCATACATAATCTCAAAGCATATTTATTTTATTTTAATATTCAGCATGGTTTTATTTTATTTTAATATTCATTTCTGTGTATTAATTTGGATAGATTTTTTGGGCCCAAAACATAGCATTGTCAGACAGACAAAGCCCTTGCTCTTAAATGTGTACAGAGAGTTATAATCCGATAGCACCTCATTCTATTCAGCTTAATACTTCCGGATAGACAGGACACTGCAAAATTCCTAAGGAAATCTCTTGTTGATCCCCTTTTCCCCCTCCTGATTCCTACCTGGGATTAAATCTAATTTAAAAACTGCAACGAGTCCTTCTTTCTACAGAAGAGAGAAGTTGTCCTGAACAGACCAATAAGCAGGGAAATATCTGTTTAAGGCTGGAGTACCAGATGCTTTTGCCTAGCTTCTTTGACTGAAAGAAACAAAGGGCTTTATCAGACTAGCGCCTAAAAATGGTGTAATTCCATGATCGAAGACCGCCCATTCATGCTGTAATCTCACAGTTACAATGGGATGTGTTTTCACATGCCCCCAGTACCGTGAAAAAAGCGATATTGGCAATCTGTTGATGGCTTATCCCATCAATTAAAAGGAATGCTTTATTTGCGGCAGGGGCACGAGGTAACCATGAGATGATGATGATGATGCCATGCGATGGCCGTGGCCATTCACACCACCATGCCATTCTAATCTGACAGTTTTTGCCATGTCTGATAAAGTCCAAAGTCTCACCCCAAAGAGATCACTTTCAAAATGTAAACAAAGAATAAAATGACACATGTAATGCCAGAAATGTTGCCCCGAACTGAATTTTCCTTCTTGAGCTATTGGCGCTCTAACTGTAACTCATTTTGATTTTTGTTACATCTAAACTTTTCCCCCCTTCTCCGTCCCACATAAATAGTTTCCCTGAAAAAGCCTTTGTTTGGGATTTCTTGTTGTACCCTGGTTGATTTGGAAGTTCTAAATTGCTGCTTGCAACCATCTCTTACTATTGATATTACATTTATCTTGTCTATGAATGTATACACTTAGGCTGCTGCCACACTATAGAAATAATGCAGTTTGACACTGCTTTAACTCATGGCTCCATCCTATGAAATCCTGGGATTTGTAGTTTGTTGTAGCACCAGAGCTCTTTGATAAAGGAGGCTAAATATCTCACCGAACCACACATCCCAGAATTCCATAGCATTGAGCCATGGCAGTTAAAGTGGTGTCAAACTGGATTATTTCTGCAGTGTGGCAGCAAACTTAGTTGCTGACCACTTCCCGAGTGAGATGTCAGTGTGAAACCTTGTGCAGGATCAAACGTTTGTACACATCAGCTGTGTCCTGGTTCATTGCTATGTGCTGAAAGCCTTCTGTAGTTGAGAATGTATATCAGAAGTGTAATGTTTCTCTTGTTCTTTTCCCTGGATCTAGTAGCTTTGCATTTGAAAATCGTGGCCCAAAGTAACAAATAAAGGAGATTAAAGCTAAAACTGTGAAACAGACATACTGTACATGCACATTTTTGATTTGTTATAGATGTTTGTCCTCTCCAGTGACTCAGTAAATCACTATTATATAATCTGGCTCTGGCACTTGGGGAACTGGTTTTGACATTGGTAACAGTACATCCAAATCCACTGAAGGACTTTTGCTTCTTTCCTTTTCATTGTTCCCTGTAGTATTGTGTAAAGCTTTGTCATTACTGTTTTCATTTTTGGAGGACAGTGTGCCTAGAAAATTGGCAGCCTGTCATTGGAATATTCATTTCACTTCTGGCTGGGCTCTGATTCCCTCCCAAGCAATGGTGTTCTTAGGTAGGACTTGGTGGCAGATATCCAGGGTCCCACTCAACAGAATGAACAGAACAGAAGGTGTCTCTAAGCACAGCAGGACTGATTTAACACATTTTGAAGTAAGGCCCGGGGAATGGGAAATGAAGGCCATTGAATCCAGAGTCTAAGTTAAGGCAACTGCATCTGAGTTACAGTGTAGACCAGGGGTGGACAACTTGTGGCACTCTGGCCAAATGTGTTTCTCAGCCCAGTTTCAAAAAACATGTTCAAGTGATGAGACCACTGGCAACGGAAATATGTCTCTTGCACTGCAGCCCACTCTGAGGGGAGGGAGGGAATTTGTGTGTGCATGAGACAGAGAGGGAAGGAGAAAGAGAGAGAAGAGGGTGTCTCTACTCACATTGATTCTGGCCCTGACCACCTCTGGCTTCAGCCCTATCCACTTTCAGCATGTGGCCCCAGACACAGGGCACGTGGCCCTTGACATAACCTACTCTGGTACAGTATGGAGGGATTGCTCTTGAGCAATGGTGACTGGTGGCTTCCATGGGTCACTCTGGGTTTTAGTATGAATTTAAAGGGGCTATCCAAGGTGCTGGATGCCTATTTTTAGTGATCAGGGTTCAGCGCAAGGAATAGCGGCTTTAAAGTTTGGATTAACATCCGGAAAGTCTTCACTGTTCCACTGACATGGAAGCCATCAGTTGCCACTATTCTTGTTTGTTGTTCTGTGCCATCAAGTCATCTTCAGTTTATGGCTATGAATGAGAGACCCTCAAGAGGTCCTGTTATTCACTTCCTGGCCCAGGTCTTGAAAACGCAGGACCAGGAGATAATCCATCTGCACTGCCTTCAGATTTCCCTAGCATTATCATTTCTTCACTCCCCTCCCCCTATGAGACAAGCCTTTTCACAATATGTCCAAAGTATGATAATCTCAGTTTAGTCATTTTGGCTTCTAGTGAGAGTTCAAGCTCGATTTGCTCTCTGGCCCATTTATTTGTTTTTGTGGCAGTCCAAGGTATTCATGGTGTCCTCAAGCACATGGTTTGAATTACTTTGTCTGTCAGCTTTCTTTGTCATCCAACTTCATATCCATACATAGAACTCAGAAAGCATACAGTGACTATTAGTATTCTAATTCTTTGCTCCTTCTGTGCTTCTCCCTCTCTCGCTTGACAGACAATATTTTCTTGGAGGGAAGAAGCATTGCCTGAACTCCAGTTCAGTCCACTACCCTTTTCAGAACTATGGGTTACATTCAAAGTAGGGATATGTGAGAAATTCATTCCATTGTGGTTTGGATTTTCTTTCCAGGGATTTGCGTAATTCTGCACCTTCCAGAATGAACATAGATGCTATTTGCTGCCAGAAATCTGTACATTTGTGATCCATTCTATGAATAAAAATGTGTTTGACAACATACATACATTTTAAAAATGTGCAAAAAACATTGCCATAAGTTTCTAACATGAACCACAAACACACTATAGTCAAGAAGGGATATATTAATCAAGGCATCCATTTGAAAAATGTGCCCAAACATACACACAGATTTTTTTCTTTCTTTCTGTAAAAGAAATCTGCACCAATCTGAGGGAAGTAAGAAATATAGTTGTTATTTCTTGCACTTGACACTTTCGGGAAACTTGTTGCTAGTTGCGTTTGTTAATGTCTGGCTGCCTTAGAAAGGTTTGGCATATTTGGCTCTGCCTTATACATTACTGATAAATAACATTAGCTGAAGAGTGGTTGATAGTGCCTGTTTTGTAATTTAAAATGTTACCATATTAACAAATGGATTGTTTAGATTTTCTTGTAATTTTATGTAATTGCAAGATTATATTGGTGTGTATCTTTGTTTCTGTATTATTGTTCTTGTGGTGTGAGCAGCACATGCTATGGAACAGTGGCACCCACATTTAAAATGAAGATCAAGGTAAAACTATAATGGCGATGATAGGGCAGAAGAAACTTGGAGATGGGAAAAGGAGGGTGTCTATGGAAATGGACTCGATTGATCTGCCCATCCCTATTCTAAAGTCATGAGAGTGGATCTCTTCTCACACAATAGTACATGTGAGTAGGGCTTCCCCCCTGCCCTTATAACCCTAACTCACTACTACCACCACAAAAGTTTGTTCCAGAGGGTCCCTCAACTCTCCAGAATACATTGAATACTCCACTAGCAGATACTGCCACTCTATTAGCAAACAGACACAACTAGACCTCCCCCCCAACACATCTTTAGAAAGCAAATGCTGTCGTTTTCAGATAGAAGTAACGATGAGCAATGTGGGGGACAGAACCCCATCTTTCCTTGTGCATTATGTTACAATCGTTAGGAAGAGAACAGGGCTTATTGATAAAACAACTTGCTCTCTCCCTGTACGATCTTGCAAAATGCAGAGATACTGGGGGGAAAGAATCCATTCCTGGAAATTACCTTGGCAGAGAAAAGATACTAAGCATGATGAGAAATGCAGATCACTTGCTGCAAAATCGAGCATTCTGAAAAAAGGAAAAGAGGACAGTACTATTTTGATGAGTACACCAACAACAGGGAAGGGGAAGCAAGTAATTTGTTCATATTGCATGCTGAAATATTCAAAGCACACAGGAAAAGTGAGGAAGGATTGCCATTTTCCTTCTCTTCCTCCCATTTTTAAAATACAGTTGTCCTTTCATATTCACTGGGTTTGGTTCCAGGACCCCCCGTGGATACCAAAATCCATGAATACTCAAGTCCCATTATCTGCTATGGCATAACAGAATGATGTTCCTTATATAAGATGGCAAAATCAAGGTTTGCTTTTTGGATTATTATTTTTTTAAGAATACTTTCAAGCCGTGAATACTTAAATCTGTGGATACGGAGGGACGACTGTACTATTTTCCTTTTCATTGCCAGCAGTGGGAGGGCAAGTAGTTATGTCTGCTGAACATTCACCCTTTGTTAGGGTGTGTGTTCCAGGACTGAGGGCACTTTGAATCCTATGGATTTGAGGCCTTCTTTCCCCCACATCCCCCATGCAGTGACCTTGATCTGCCCACTTTTCACCAGTTGTTGGAATTGTAATTTTGAAAATTAATTTGTTAATGTTAAATCTTAGAAATGTGGAGGGTTATTCATCATTATTAACATTAATAATTGAAATAGGTTAATTTATTAAATTTCTGTTAATTAATTTGTACTTAGAATTTTGTTTTTAAAATAGACCATGGGATTTAAAGAGAATGACATCACTGCTGACCCTAGGGAACATTGATTCCTTCCCAAACACTCTTTTTGTCATTTTAAACTCGGCTTCTACCAACATGGACTTTTGTTTTCCAGATGGACTGCAAAGTCAATAACTGTTGTTCATGTTGGTGGGAAAGTCCAGTGGTCTGGAAATACAAAATTCAAAATCTGTTCTAAAGCATGGGATCTAATCTTACAGTCTATCCAATTGCGTTTTCTTATTCTGCACCATTTTCTTTCCACCCTCTCAAAATGTACACAGTTTATTCAACTTTCAAAGAGGGGTTTGTTAAAAGTTAATAAGTAGTGATGTTAAAGCTTTGTATGGAATTATATGTTTGTTTCACCTAGATGACACTGATGTGCAGCAAGTGCAGCAAGAAGTGGCTAGCTACAAAGATCAGTCAGTGCATCACAGGTAAAACATTCTTAATCAGAACTGTTTTGAGTGCCTCTGAGCATATGAAGAAATGTTTTCGGCACAACTGAATCACTGCATCCTCTTTGCTAATCCACTCTCTATCAAGAAATGTGCTCTGCAAAGATCAATGGAAGAGCATGTTTTGCATGCAGAAGCTAGGATTCCTTGTGTTGAATCCATTGCATGTCCAGTTTAAAAGATCAGACATCTAACAAGCCCGCTAGTCTCTGTATCCATTTCATCTTAATACATAAATGTTTAACTATTTTAATCTTGTACAGTAAGCTTAATGAAATAAAGTAACATTTACATTCATTCTCATGTCATATATGCAGTGGTTTACAGCAAATGTTTAGAAAGGTATTGAAGTCACCTAGTGACTGGTAAATGCATAGTCATTAAAGCAGCTCAAAAACATCTACTCTGGCAGTCTGTCCTTGCTGGTCCTCTGTGGCTAAGCCTTAAAATCTCCAGACACTATTTCTTACATAAGGAAAAAAAATGGCTTATTAGAAATGCTTACTCCCATTTACTTGGGAGAAGGCTGCATCAAATTTTGTGGGACTCATAAATAGACATGGGTCATGGGCTAAGGTAACTGAATCTTTCTACTCCAAACTAATAGGATTAAGTTTACTAAACTACTCAAAGTATCACCCACTTAAGAGGTGGTGGGTGGAAGTAAAATGGGAGTTGGGAGCAAGAAAGAGAGGGGGAGAGGCTGAAGAAGATGAGTGAGCTTGAAGAAAAAAAAATTAATTCAATTATGCCAGTACTTGGCATTGTGGCAGCAGTATACACACAAAAGGAGTACAAAGGGATTCATTGCTGACAGTATATTAATAATAATATACTGTTACCCAAATTGGTGGGGTCCATGGAGACTCAGTTGTGACCCTAAAATTATGATATTAATTTGGGGAATTTTAATTAGCTCAAAGGTATGGCTGCCAGAGGTTGGGTAACTTGTGGGATCTTTACATCTGTGTATACCAGTACTCACAGATGAGACTCCAAGTTAAAGTGAAATAAAAATGGAAAATTGGAAAAAATTGCAAAACAAGGCATAAGCATTCACACATGCACTCATGCTCTCAAGAGACCACACAAGGCTAATGAAGAGTTAAGGTGGAAAGATTTGGATAGAGGAATAGATTAGAGGAAATTCTGGCTATAATTACCAGTCCTGAAGAGCAGAGATTCATGCAGCAAAGAAGACTCAGAAGTGAATCTGAGGGTGACACAGCAAACCAGCAGAGTGATGGTGTATGAAGAACTGTGCACACTTGGCTATTATTTGGGGCCAATATTTATACCCAATTTCATATCCTGAAGGGGTGTTTGGGTTAAAGAGAATGCTTGGATGCATTTCCCAGAGTTAAACAAAGAAAACCACAACTTTGTTCATTGCTGCTAATGGCTGAGATATTAAGGTTGATGAGTTTATGGCAGCCTCCTTATTGTAGGAAAGGGTGTAAGAAAAGACATTTTGTGGATAATGGGTGTTCTGGTCACTGTTTGTTTTAGAGTATGATTCACTGCCAGGTGTGTCCAAGAGAGGATTAGCACATTCCACCTTGATGACTCTGCAATTAAGAGGCTCTGCTTCATCCTTTAATGGGCATGTCTGCTGGGAATTTCCAAGACATCTTCATTAGGTGACTTGACTTGAACTCTCTTTCGGTCTGCCCTGGTCTACCTAGTCCTCATGAAATGTCCAATATTGCCAAATTATGGATTTTTAGAGGGAGGGGGTATAAAGCATGGTAACAATACAAGACCAGAAAATTCAATAAATACTAATTTAGAGGAGGAAATTTTAAAAAACTCAGACCCTCACCACCATCGCCACCACCCAACCAACCAAATACTTCCATACAAGCCAAAGATACAGGGAGCGGGGTTGCCAGAAGGCCTTTTGGTGAGCAAACAAATCACCCCTCCCACAAATGTACACTTTCTGTTTCAGGCAAACCCTCACCATTGTCTTGCTTCTAAAACCCCCAAGGAGCAGGCAGATTACAAGAAGTAAGCACGGAGCCATGTGATACATTTCTTCCAGTCTTAACCCTTCTCCTGTGTTCCTCCTATCTCATTTACTCTGGGAAAGAGAGAACCAACACACAGTGGTGGAGCTAGGAGGGTGGGGAGAGGCCAAACAGCACCAGGTGACACTCTCAGAGGGAGGCGTGACACCAGCCTTAGTGATGCCAGAGCCAACTCAAACTTCTAATAAAGTCTAATAACTGTTAACAATTAACACATTAAAATGTAGAATTAACATCAGTGTTAATCAGGAAATCTGTGAAGTTCAGCCATGTTGAGGGAGGAACCTAACAAAGTAATGATTTGACAAATAAATTAATGACTTTTTAACCATTATTTTTTATCTCCCCCAGTGTCATAGCTCTGAAGGCAGGGAATTAAGGGCTTTACAAATATAGCTGGGTGGCTGGGTCAGGAAATCATATATCTTCCCTACACATATGTACTGAAGTCAGAGCTCTCTCTCTCTTTCACCTTAGAGAGGTCTCTCTCCTTCCAACCACCTTATCTATCCTATGTGCCCTGTGATATTAGCTCAGGTTGTATAGGACTGCAACATACATCAATAATTTGACCAGGGGGCAAAGAAAAGCAGATATCTATGCGTGAAGAACTAAGGGCACAAATATGAAGCTAAATTCCATGGCATTACTAAGGCCAGTGTCACCCCTCCTTCCGACGGTGTCACCTGGTGCAGTTCAGCCTCTCCACACACCCTAGTGCCACCACTGGCTAAATTTATATATAGATTAGCTGAATTAAAACAATGAAAGAAAAATGTGATTCTTTCTATGGAAACAGGCAATCATTCAATACATTTTGGAACAGCAAAGGGGACACAACCTGGACAGTCTTGAAATAAGCGTTTGGTATAAGACTAACAACTAGAGGAAGCTTCCAAATATTTATGGAAACGGACACCACTCCTTACTGAAGAAGTGAACAGTCTTGTGGAATAATAATCTCACATCACAATAACTTTCATTTTTGTCAAAAAGGGTGTCAGGACCCTGGCGTGGTTACTGTATAGTCAGTTAGTTTGTGTGTGCTTTGCTTGTTAGGCCTAGCCAGCATGCCAGGGCCTGTCATGAGGCATGGGGCCTGCTGGGATTTTTAGTAGATTGCTAAAGCTGTAGAGTCGGCCTTGCTGGGTTATCGCTGCACTACCAGACAGCCAAAGTCAAATGCTCAATTATGTTGTGGGAACTGGTATGTGTTGTTTTCAATGGGATGCTCCCTAGTTAGCATTACAGGTGTGTGTATGTAACTGAACCTTATCTGTTTCTTTCTATGAAATTAGCTGCTTTGAGAAATCTGTTTCAGAACAGTCTTTGACCATGATCCTGAATGCTTCAGTTCCTGTTAAAAATAAACCATTTCTGATCAATGGATATTGTCTCAGTGCCTGAGTATTGGCAGAGTCATCACAAAGGGACTGCCCACCCTACATGAAAGCCATAGGGTGGGATCTTATGATAATTTACCTGGAAGCAAGCCTATAGGATTTGATGGGGCTCTCTTCTGAGTAGACATTGACAGACATGCACTGTTCACATCTTCATCACTATACTGCAGAAACAGAGAATAAGCAACCGTTTTGGACCCCAAAATAAGTATGCATACAGGTCACTCTGGGATGAAAACAGCTCTGTGCTTGTTTTCAATTAGTGTGTTTGTGTGTTGAAGTAAATTTAAAAATGGGATTCTTAATGCAAAGCCAGTCTTAACTTCAGCACCCTGATTAATTTTTCCACTGTTCCTTCAGGAATTGCTTCTCTTAATATTTCTTTTTTCACCAAGCTGAATAGGAAGGAAAAAATGAGTTCTGCCAAGCAGATAGATGCCTGTCAGCAAAATGCATGCAACAACTTAAGAGCACTGGGTGTGCCAAGATACACAACTTTTCAAAATGATCACACAGGCTTCAAGAACAGGGAGCCATCACATAGCAAGGAAGGCATCACATGCAGGATCACGGGAGATTTTCAGATGCCTCTTTCAGCCTCTTGCCGCGCAAGCAGCCTCCGGAGCAGTAACGAGACAACTTCCGTGAGTGAAAAACAGTGCGGCCGCCTCCAATGCTAGCTGCAACACTCACGGACGACACCAAGAGAAAAACGGCGTCGTCCAAAATGGACCCCTTGCCGCGCAGCAGCCTCATTACTTCTCCGGAGGCTGCTTGCACGGCAAGACGCAGAAAGAGGTGTCTGAAAATCTCCACAGATGCCTGCCAGTCAGGGTGTACTTGGAATCCTGAGGGTTTATTATTCAAGTTCCACTCATATAGGAAATATAAGAAACATCCTGCACGTTATGAAGGGTATAGCATGAGGGATGCAGAAATCAAATTGGGAGATGGGAGCAGAGGGATGAGAAGTCTATATTTTATTTTGATCTTCTCACCTCATGGAGAAAGAGGTCACATCTGTTTCCACCCCACTTCACTCATGCGTGATATTTACAGATGTGGACGTTTCTCAGCAGCCACTGGTAAAAGAATCAGTTATGAATAAATGAATGCACCTCAAAGAAGGGTGTGTTTCATTAATTAATACTGATCCTTATGATTCAGCATGGAATAGTTGCGTGAGTGTTGGACTATGACTCTGGAGAGCAGGGTTCGAAATCCCACTGGGCTATGGAAACCTACTGAGTGACCTTGGGCAAGATGAAGGCAAAGATAAACCCCAAGGATCAGCACTGTATTTGTGACCATTTACTACATTTGTTCTTTCTTTCCTGGAAACTTGCCAGGGACCACCAGCCAATGACTGAGGGACCAGCACTGATCCAGTGACCACCATTTTGAGTAGAACTGTCTAATAGATGTCAGCCTGCCTACACATGTACATTTCTTGACTCTTCCAATTCTTTCAAGTTATTGGCAGCTTTGATAGCAATTTAATATTACAGCAAACGAGCTGTTACATTACACAACTTAAATTACAGTGTCAATTCTCAAACCAAGAATATAGTCTAAGGGGAGTGTTACCTGAAGTGGGTGAGTGTGGCAGGTGTTAGCACGCACTGGGTGCCTCTTCAAGAGATCCAGGCAGCAAAAAATGTAGCAGAGTATTTGTTCCTTCAGGCATAAGAATAAAGGCATGGACACAGGCTTGTGTCTAAAATAAGCTTCACTTTACTTGGGCATAATGAAAAATATTTACAGATATATACAGCATTTAAGAGAAAACATCTTCATGCATTGAGGTGTAAAACAGAACTGCTCAGTTCAACTCTATAGGACAAACTAAATACCCAGCTCTGCAGAGTTCCTAGCACCTCCCCCAGTCAGCTCTGCACCAGAGCTGAGAGCTCATCAATACTCATACATTTGCTAGCTTTCTGCAAACTGCCACTAGCTCTCTCTCTCTGCTGTACTCTGCAGAATGTTTTTTACATTCCAGCTCTTTACAGAATAAATCTACTGCATGTTCCACTATCCCGACAGGGTGCTTTAGAGACCCATGCATGATGCCAACACTATATTAATATTTTGGAGAATTATTATTATTGTCAGGCTCATCCCTGAATTCTGGACTTTGGAGTAGAATTCATGGAGGACACTGACATGAGGCTGCCTCTGGCTTGTTTCCCTTGCCTAGGCCTCTAGAGGTTCTGGAGGGAAGCCAGCCTGCCTTGTTGGCCTGGGAATGCTGCTCTCCACTGCGGCTCAAGGTCAAATCTTCCAGGTGCAAGCCAGGTTGTTGTTCCTCCCCAAATGCCTTTCCCACGCGGTGGGGGGGGTTATCTGGGGTTTTGTTTCAGTTGTATTCAGTTTCGGCTTTGTTCCATGTTCCTGATACACGAATCCTTGCCAATAAAGAAATTTATTGATTGAATGTGAGCGTGTGTGCTTGGTACATCTCAGTAAGCCGAAACTCCTCTTCAATACCTAATCCTTTTTGAGAGGTTCTACCCACAATGTCAGAAGACGTGGAGGCTGGAACCCAGATGGAGAAAGACCTGGCTGCAAGCGGCGACCAGAGAGCCGGGGTCCCGGGGGAGGGGGCCGGCACATTGGGGGATGTTGCAGGAGCTTCTGAAGAAGACGTGAGCTGGGCCCGCCGGAGGGCTGGGAGGTTTACTCATCCCTTCGACCTGATGGAGCTGGGAGCCAAGCAAGCCCTGGGGAGGGGCAGCCTGTCACTCTCTGGCATTCCAGAGCGAGGAGCTGTAATGGCCCTGGGAGCCAGCTGGTCCTGGCCAGGCGACCGAAGCTGGGAGGAACGCCGGTCCCGTTGGTGGGACATCCCCCTGGCCGAGGGGCACCGAGAGCCGGGGGTGTGGTTTTCGCTGGCAGAAGTAAGAGCTGAGGTCCAGCAGTTGAAGCAGCAAATGGGGGTGATGCAAACAAGCCTCCTAGAGATCCTGCAGAGGTTGCCACAGCCACCACCTGCCCCGGAGGGGCCCGGCCTCCCCAAGTTCAACCAGCAGCCGCCCTGGCACCCAGGGCAGGGGACCCTGCCATGCCTGCTGAGGTTCCTGGCCCACCGGCTCCTGGACCAGCCCCCGCTGGAGGAGCTGGACCGGTCGAGCCACGGGAAAGACCCTGGGGCCTAAAGCACCGAGACTTAAAGGGGATCTTTGATGGAGATGCGGCGAAGCTGCCATACGTCCTGACCCAGGTGGTGGGGTTTATGTCCCAGTGGGATGAGGAGTTCCAGACGGAGGCTGAGAAGGTGCAATATGTGTCCAACCAGCTAGAGGGAGAGGTGGCGCAGTGGTTGGTGGGGCTTTATGATATGGGAGCCCCAGAACTAGGAAACTTCCATGAGTTCCTGCTAGCTTTGCGGGCCCAATTTGAAGACCCCCTGAGAGTGAGAAGGGCCCGTGCGGACCTCAGGCAACTGAGGCAAGGTTCGAAGACCGTGGGGGAGTACACCACTGAATTCCACCACCTGGCCAGTCAGGTGCCTGACTGGACAGAGGCCATACAGGTACAGTTCTTCCAGGATGGCCTGAACGCAGACATCCTCAAATGGGCATCATTCCAGGGGAACCCCGAGACCCTCTTGGGGTGGGCACGGCTTGCCGGAGAAGTGGAAACGCTGAGACGGAGTGTCAAGCTGGCTCGGCGCCAGCAAGGATCCAAGGGGAAGACCACCGGGTCTACCGGAAAGAAAGGTAAAGCAGCCCACCCAGGTGGAACCACAACAGGGGAGTCGGAGAGGGAGCAAAGGATGAGAAAAGGCTTGTGCCTGCACTGTGGAAAAGGGGGCCATCGCATAATTGAATGCCTGGAGAGAAGCCCTCGGGAACCAGCAGCAGCCGAGAAGCTCCAGAGGAGCAAGGGGAAGTCGTTGAGATCGAGGACCCCACTCAAGCCCAAGCCTAAAGCAGCAGTATGGGCCTTGATACCAGGCCACGCGGCAGAGGGGTCTTCGGAAGAACCAGATGTCAACGGATCTTACTCTTCCAATGCGGAGCTGGCGGGAAATGGCTCCAGCCCGCCCTACTAAGCGCCCAAGGGCGGGCTAACCCCAAAGGGCGCCCGGATGCTGTGGTGAGTGGGGTGAAAGGCCCTTTCTTCATAAAAGCCAAATTAGGGGTTGGAAAAGGGGGGGCACCCAAAAAGTAATGTTAATGGTTGATTGCGAATGTACCCAAGTCCTAATGCACCCCTCCCTAGTCAGTGAGCTGGACATTAGCACTATCAAGCTGGACAAGTCAGTGTGGCTGTCTCAGGTGGATGGGGGGATGATGAAGGGGGACCCTGCAAGGCGAATGACTGGTCCAATATGCATGAGAATGGGGAATCATCAGGAGGAACTTCAATTTGTGATTGCCCCAGGGTTAGTTCCCGCTGCAGGGGTGGGATTAAACTGGCTAAAGTTCCACAACCCCATCATAGACTGGGTAAAAGAGACAATGACTTTCGCAGATCCTGTGTGTGTGCAGGAGCACAGGGTGGGGGAATTTTTCCCAGGGGAAGGAACCCCTCTAGAGGCCAAGTCGCAGAACTAAACAACCACTTTAGTCCAAGGAGAGCTGAAAGGATTGCCGGTGGAATATAAGGCATGGCAATATATTTTTGAGGAGAGGGAGTGTGACATTTTGCCACCTCACAGACCTTTTGACTGTGCCATTGAGATACTTTCTGAGACTAAGCTACCCAAACCCAGGATCTATTGCATGATGCCAGCTGAGATGGATGCCCTTTGGGAGTTCATAGACAAAAATCTGGCTTGGGGGTTCATCAGGCCCTCAACCTTGCCATTGGGGGCCCCTGTTTTGTTCAGGCTCAAGGCAGATGGGGGTCTTCATCTAATCCAGGACCACTGGGGGTTGAATGCAATCAGTGTTTCGAATCAGTACCCCCTTCCCTTGATGAAGGATATACTAGCCCATTTGTCCAAGGGGAAGATATTTACCAAACTGGACCTGAGGGAGGCTTATTACAGGGTACAAATCAAGGAGGGGGATGAATGGAAAACTGCTTTCAATTGCCCCCTGGGGGCTTTCGAATTCCTAGTAATGCCTTTTGGGTTAAGCGGAGCTCCAGGCATTTTTCTGAACCTAATCAATGATGTATTGAGAGAATTTTTGTACAAGGGGGTCTTGGTGTATTTGGATGATGTACTGATTTATTCTGAGGACTGTATGTCCCATGTGAAACTGGTGAAAAAAGTGCTTGCTAGAACCATCTGTATGCTAAGATGTCAAAGTGTGAATTTCACCAAAGCTGCTTAGACTACTTGGGGTACCGCATCTCAAATAAGGCGATAGAAATGGACCCAGAAAAAGTAAAAGGGGTGTTGGCATGGGAGGCCCCTAGGATCAGGAAGCAGCTGCAGAACTTCCTTGGATTTGCTAACTTTTACCGGTCCTTCATCCCTGACTTTGTTATGGTAGCCCTTCCACTGACTGATCTGTTAAAAACTAAAGAGGTGGGGAAGAAAACCCGAAAGGGAACAGGGAAGGCAGAGAAACCTCCCCAAAAGATAGTGTGGTCTGACCAATGCCAACAGGTCTTTGATAAGCTGAAGAAACTCTTCACATCTGAACCAATTCTCAAACAGCCCGACCCTTCCCAACCTTTTGTAGTCCAAGTTGATGCTTCAGATGTAGTGATGGGAGGGGTGCTGTTGCAACGGGGTGAGGAGGGATTGCTCAGGCTGTGTGCATACCTGTCCAAAAAATTCAATGAGACTGAGCGAAATTGGCCTTTGTGGGAAAAGGAGGCGGGTGCAATCAAACTGGCCTTAGAAACTTGGTGCCACCTATTGGAGGGATCTTCCAAACCCTTTGAAGTTTGGACAGATCACAAAAATTTGGAAGTTTTGGCCACCCCAAGGTGGTTGAGCCCCAAACAGGTTCGGTGGGCCAGTTTCTTCTACCAGTTCAAATTCACCCTGAAGTTTATCCCGGGATAAAAGAATTTCCTAGCTGATGCTTTGTCCAGACTTCCCCAACATGACAGCAAATGAAAAGAGGTCATTGACACAGTCTTTTCCCCCTCCCACTTGGGACTAGTAGTTCTAACACGCAGCCAGGCCAAGCGCCAAGAAGCCCCAGCCAGCCCCTCTTTGGGGCCAGGACTTGACCCCAAAGCAACTGAAAATGCAGTCTCGCTAGTGGTGGGCGCAGATTCCAGTGAGGCACCGGCCATGCCAGCATTGGCCCCTTCTTCCCCTTCCTCCCGGGGTGATGGGGCTGGATGGCAAACCCAAATGGTGTTGGCCCTTCCCAAGGACCCGTGGTTTTTGGTTCACCCAGGGGAGGTGGCCCTCCTGGAGGGTCTGGCTTGGAAGGGGGAGTGCCTATATGTCCCAGAGGCCATGCGGTCATCCATTCTCAAGCAATGCCATGATGTTAAAAGTGCTGGGCATTTTGCGTATGTCAAAACCTTGCATTTGGCCCGGAGGCAGTTTTGGTGGCCAAAGATGAGGAGAGAGGTGGAGGAGTATGTCAAGGGGTGTTCCACGTGTGCAATGGCGAAAAGGGGGATGGGAAAGCAAAAAGGCTTGCTGCAGCCTTTGCCTACCCGACCAAGCCTTGGGAAGTCATCAGTATGGATTTTATAGTGGAATTGCCGGAAAGTAGGAAGAAGACTGCCATTTGGTGACTGACATATTCTCGAAACAAGCGCATTTTGTAGCCTGCAAAAAACTCCCAACTGCCCCCCAGTTAGCCAGGATGTTCATTCAACACATTTACAGATTACATGGGATTCCTACTAAGATCATGTCTGACCGGGGGGCTCAGTTCATTTCCCAGTTTTGGAAGGCATTCACAAACCTTCTGGGAGTTGAATTGGGTCTTAGCAGTTCCCATAATCCCCAGAGTGATGGGCAGAGCGAACATAATAATCAGATTCTGGAACAATATTTGAGGTGTTATGTGAACTTCCAGCAATCTGACTGGGTGGACCTCTTGCCTTTTGCTGAGGTCGCCTACAACAATGCCACTCACCAGAGCACCGGTCTCTCCCCATTTAAGATAGTTTCTGGGCAAGACTTCAATCCTCTACCCCTAGGGGAGGGGACCTCCAAGGACCCGGTCTCATAACCCAGTGGAGTCAAAGAGTTAAAGGTGCCTGGCCAAAAGTTGTTTCGGCCTTGGACTTTGCAAAAGCACGTTACAAACATCATGCAGACTAGAAATGGGACCCCACCCCTGAGTACGCTGTAGGGGACTTGGTATTTTTGTCTACCAAGTTTCTTAAAAGCCCCCAACCTTCGAAGAAGTTGGGGCCCAAGTATATAGGTCCTTTTCCTGTTACTAAAGTGATAAATCCTGTAGCATTTGAACTAGAGCTACCCAAACTGTACAATAATGTTCATCCTGTGTTTCATTCTAGCTTGTTCAAGCCAGCGTGCCCTCCGGACCGTCATCATCCTGACCCGGGACCTGTACCCCGTCCTATCCTGTTCGACGACCATCAGCATTTTGAAATTTTTGAAGTATTGGACTCTCGGGTTCACAGGGGGGCCTTGCAATATTTAGTGAAATGGAAACATTGGCCTTTAGGGCATGCCGAATGGGTCAGTAGCGAACATGTGAGTGCCCCGCGCTTATTGCAAAAGTTCCATGCCCACTTTTCTGATAAGCCGGGTTGAGAAGGGGGGAATTATCTTCGGGTGGGTGGTATGTCAAGCTCATCCCTGAATTCTGGACTTTGGAGTAGAATTCATGGAGGGCCCTGACATGAGGCTGCCTCTGGCTTGTTTCCCTTGCCTAGGCCTCTAGAGGTTCTGGAGGGAAGCCAGCCTGCCTTGTTGGCCTGGGAATGCTGCTCTCCACTGCAGCTCATGGTCAAATCTTCCAGGTGCAAGCCGGGCCGTTGTTGCTCCCCAAATGCCTTTCCTGCACAGGGGGGGGGGTTATCTGGGGTTTTGTTTCAGTTGTATTCAGTTTCGGCTTTGTTCCATGTTCCTGACACACAAATCCTTGCCAATAAAGAAATTTATTGATTGAATGTGAGCATGTGTGCTTGGTACATCACAATTAGCTCAAATGGACTACTGTGAGAGGTGGGTAACTTTGGGATCTTTTCATCTCTGTATACCAGTACATGCAGAGAACTCCAGGTTAAAGTGATGATTTTTATTGGAAAAAAGCATTCACACATGCAACACACACTCTCAAGAACCACATAAGGCTATCAGAGAGTTAAGGCAGAAAGGCTGGATAGAGGAATAGATTCAGGAAATAGGATGATAGTTACCAGTCTTGAAGAGTAGCAAAGTTCTCAGACCAAAGTCTGAGGGTGGCACTGGAAGTTCCAATCCAGGGTTGTGCAAACAAATAACATGACCGGGTCTCATTCACAGTGGCACACTTTGCTATTGTTTGTGGTAATATTTATACCCTACATTGTAACCTGAAGGAGGTACTTTGGCTAGAACAAATCTTAGATGGGTTTCCCACTGTGTAAACAAAGGAAACTGAAACTTAGCTGATTGCTGTTAATGGTTGGGAGATAGAACTGATGGGTTTATGACAACCTTGCATTGTAGGACAGGAGGGGAGTTCTGATGGATATTTCCTGGGGATTTGGGTTGCATATGTCACTGGATTGTTTAGGATGTGTGACTCATCATCGAGGGCCCAAGAAGTAATTAGCACATACCTCCTTAATGATTTTGATTACTAACGGGTGTCTACTCAATCCTAGCTTGGGTGTGCTTGCTAAAATATTTCTAAGACACCTTCCCAGGTCCTTGTGACCTCCATCTGACCTCGCTTTGGATCACCCCTGTCTATTTGACCCCTTTGAAGTACCCAACATTTCTAATTATGAGATATTATAGGGAGGGGTAGTAGGGCATGCTAACAGGAGAAAAGGAACACAGGGGACTAAAAAGTGTATGCAAAGTGTGGAAATTCGCAGAATAACATAATATTGCCATGTGAGTTGAGGTGAAAAAGACACAAAAGAGAGCTAGTCTTTTACTTGAATAATGTGGGTGGACATTTCTTAGGAAGCAACAGAGGCAGCTTGGGTTTACATCTGAGCACATATGAAAAGCCAAGTCAGGAAAATTAGCATTACGATTAGTATAGTCAGGTGAGAATAATGTGCCTCTTCTACATGAAACTAGATGAGGTGTGTATTAAAACCTTGCATTCCCCCACCAGCCAAAGCGGATTCAATAAAACCTATTACACTCCCTAAGTCCCCATATTGAGTTTCCCAATAAAAACAAACATAATTCACCACATTAGCTAGCTGAGATATGGTATTTTCTTCTTTGCAAAGAGAATCCTTGATTTCTTAACTAGGATCACTGATTGATGAGTTAGGAGCAAAAACAGTGATCAATAAAGGAGGTATTTCCATAGAAATGGTTGGATGTAACTGAAATATACTGTAACAGCTACCAGCATCTTTCTGTATCTGGCTGTGATCACACCCACACAAGTGTGTAATTGTTCTTAAATAGCTGTGGCTCTCCATCATTGCATCTGAAGAAGTGAACTGAAATCCACAAACGCTCATGCTAAAATAAATCAGTCATAAAGTAGCTGCTAAATTCTTTACTCCAACCCCTTTTTTCTTTTTATGCTGAATCAGATTAACATAGCTATGTCTTAGAAAACAGCAGAGATGTTGTAAGTATAAATATAAATAGTTTTCTCTACTGTGCATTTGTTATATGGTTTCTATATCAATGATTAGCACTAACACCAAGGACTTTTTCGGACAAGTAAAATGCAGTGCAAGCATTCTCGCCACGTTGCGAGGCTGCAGTGCTGCAGGGCGTCCCTTTCGGATGATGCCCGTCCCTGCTGGTACTGTTGCGGTACCGCAGGGACATTTGAGTGTAATATTTTGGCGATTTTTACTCACGAACAACAATGATCGTGAGTAAAAATCGCCAAAATATTACACTCAAATGTCTCTGCGGTACAGCAACAGTACCGGCAGGGATGGGCGTCATCCCAACGTGGCGAGGCTGCTTGCGCTGCATTTTACTTGTCCAAAAAAGTCCTAAGACTATCTAAATTTTTTTTTGCATTTATCTCACAAAATTTATCAATTTTGTGAGATAAATGACTCATTCCATTTTATAGATGTGGCACTAAGGAGATTTTCACATGGGGAAAGTAATCCTCAGGGAGATCGGGAGAGAAACGGGGCTGTTCTGGTTGCAGCGCCCCGTTTCACACGCTCTCTTCCTTCTCCCAATCAGCTATTGTCCTCCCTCTGTGCTTCTTCCATTTCCCTCCCACTATGTTCTGCAACTTTTTACTAACAAAGAACTTTCGTTAGTAAAAAATAGCAGGAGGGAAATGGAAGCAGCATGGAGGGAGGACTACGGGAGATCGGGAGAAGGAAGGGAGCGTGTGAAACAGGGCGCTGCAACTTGAACAGCCCCATTTCTCTCCCAGTCTCCCCAGGGATTACTTTCCCCATGTGAAAATCTCCTAAGACTGAGGTCCCATGTGCTCATGATAGTTCCTTCACCTGTTTGGTATCCATGGGTATCATAGGCTTTGTCTCCCCCTCAAAATACTTTTTTAAAAGCCAGTTTTTTGTGATAGTTAGTTAAAAATCTGACTGTCGGCAAGATTTTAAAACTTTGAAATTAGTTGACCGCTAAACTACCCATCAGGCTTGTGGCATTTCCAAGGGCTCAAAAGGTGCCTTTTAAGTGATATGGATAGCAAATGGATCCCTAGTATTCTTTCTTTCCTGGTGGTGACCTAGGTGAGCTAGAAACAGCAGGTAAAGTCATAACATAACACAAACAGCTACAGGAGTCTCCCACACAATGAGTCTCTGAACAAAGTGTTCCGGAGGGTCTTGAACCCATCAGTCCTATGGCTAAAAGATTAATGTAACCAGACATGACAGATGTGTTCCACCCCTGGTGATGCTGCCCTTATTACAAATGCTGAATGTTCAGCCACTTTTTCCTGGCAGTAAAACCTTGACACTAGTTCAGGAAACCTACTGTACTTGTGAGAAAAAGTGAAGTAAGAGTTTCCAGTTACTCTTTGAAAGAAAACACAAACAAACGATCTGCTACTGAATGTACTTTTCATATATAAAAATAAATTATTAGAAGCCATCCTAATTTATGTTGGATTCATAATTCCTTCAAATTATGGAGGAGGAGGAGGAATATCTGTCTCTAGAGCACCAGTTGGGAAACAGGACAGTATTGTGGTGTTGATTGTTCCTGATAATGGTGTCCACTACAATTTCAAAAACATGGCATAAATTTAACCAGGAAGGAATGAAATATATAGGTTATAAAAGTACAGGTGAACAGGTCGAATCTGATGCCATGGATTTGGTATCCATTTTTTCACTTATCCACATCTGAAAAAATATGTTCTCTCTAGGAATTTCTAGGTCCTCCAATGGGATTGTATGGAAAACCTCTGGCATTGGTCTCATTGAAAATAATAAGGTTCCCTATTGTCCATGGTTTCAGTTATCCATGGGGGGCAGGGGTTGTCTAAGAATGTATCTCCTGCAGATACGGGAGTCAACCTATATAAATGCCAACTTGATTTTTCTGTTTTAATGTAAGATTGAAAAAGTTTGTCCTAGAGTGTTTCTATGCACCATAGTAACAACAGTGCAATAACTTTGGTTATGGCACTATCTGAAGGAATTTTGGGATTTGCAGTTGAGTGACATTATTAGAATTCTCTCTGCTAGAGCACTCTAGTGCACACCCCCTTAAACTACAGCACTAGAACTCTCTAGCAGCAAATTCTAAGTACCTCTCAAAACTAGACATCCCAGGATTCTCTAGGGTGGAGCCATGACAATTGAAGTGGTATCAAACTGCTATAACTGTGGAGACAATGCTCCAAGAGGAATTGTCTTAGGGCTTGCCTACACTGGCAAAAATATACAGACTCACCCTGAACCTGGTGCTGGCAGTCCCGATGACTTATGGCTGCTTCCAGGGAGGATCTGCATTTATTTATTTTTTGCCCTTTTCCCTGAACTAAGCAAAGTTGGGAAAAACCCCAGAGTTTTCTGGAAACTCTGGAGTGACGCCGGGATCTTTTGCTGTCTGGACAGCTAGGTTGGGTCTGATTCAGCCCTATCCAGTTGTCCACACACAAATGCAGTGCTTTCTCCCTTACCATGGGCACAGCAGCACAGGGAAGGGGATGGGTCCCCATCAGAGCTGCCGCCACTCCTTTCTCACTGGCCAAGAAGCTCTGTGGAAGGCCAGCCTGGGGCACCATTGCTTCTTCTGAGGTCAGAATGGGATGCCCATGTGATCAACAAGAGCATAAGCAGCCAGTGTAGATGAGCCCTTAGTTCATAACATGGCCATGCTGATTGTGACATGTGTGTACACTTTATCCAATTGCCCCCTGAGAAATGTAGTTCTTGCACAAGGCATGTTGGAACACAAGTTGAAAATTTAACTGCTTCCCTCTTCCAAAACAAATACTTGGGAATAAGAGAGGGCTTTAGATTTGTATTAGGATGGCAAAAGCAATATTGCAAAGTGTTCCAAGAAATAATTGAGAGAAGATATGAGATATTCATTTAACTTTTCTTTATTGTTTCTATTGGTCTCAGCACCAAATGAGATAGATCAAAGAGTAAGGTCTGAGCAATAAAGGATGTCTGTACATGCACCAACAATGTAGTTGGCATTGTGGTCCATTCAGTTTCACAGTGATCAATGAGAGGGAGTGGGCATAGCTTGGTTGCAGACTACAGGCTTTGCATGATAAAGGTTCCAGGTTAAATTCCTGACATCTCCATTTAAAATCAAGAATCTCAGTTGCATTCTGAGCTGGGATAAAGCTTCTCAAGGGAAAGATGCTGCATTAAAGTGCTAATCAATTCTTACTAAGGAGCCAGGCAATTAACAAACTTCAGAGAATGTTTGGGTTATCCCCAGTATCCAGGCAGCTCAACAAATGTTCAACAAAGGCAGGCCTGTAGCCAAAGGAAAGGATGAAAGCAAAACATCTCTCAGTTTCACTTTCCTCTTGCATTTGAATTTTTGAAATCTCAAATTCTTTCCATCCAGTATATGAAGAAATATGCAAATGTTGGTACCTTCTTCAAAAATGAAAGGAAATTTAAATGCTGTTCCACTTGCCCAGAGCAAATTCAAAAGGCATGGCTACTCCCAGAATGGAGAGGAACATGCTGTACACCTGCAATGCAGGTGTAAAAAGTGAAGGGTCTCTCAGATAAAAGAGGAGGCAAATCTGTTTAAGCACAGATTTAAATAGGAATTCAAATCGACTTCTGAGAGTTAGATACCCAGAAGGCTTTAGACCTAGATAGGTGACTCTCCCATTTGCTCCCACATTCAAAATGTTAAAATCTTATATTGTCTGTATCCAGGATATGACAAGACTTGTGGATGTTAGTTAATTTTTTAACAACAATGGGGAAACTGAAATAAAATTATCACCTATTTCTAGTCACAGCAAGACCAGTTCAGGCTTTGGTACTTTAGAGGGCCTGTCTGTATGAGGGGAGGGGGGAACAGAGTACCTTGTAGTAATGGCATTTAGCAGCAGCAGCAGCAACATGTCTTAACAGTGTTTTTGGCCTCAGAAGCCCCCATAAGCTTCACATGCCAAATGGCAGCTGAGAGTGATTTACTTGTGTTAGTTCTTTGCCACCGCCAAACTTTTTTTTTTTTTAAAGAAAATGTCATCTAAGGTGCACTGGAGTGATATAACAATTTTTCAATTTAACAGGAAAGCAAAAAATAAAAAATAAAAACCCACCCCATTTTATTGCCTTAGTGATAGCTCGCTGAGGCAAAAATCTAACATGGTGGCAGTGGGCGCTTGCCCTGTTAGCAAACCACACCTCTGTGCTCACCCTGCCAATCAGCTTTGTGCTTCCTCTCAAATCTCTTGTCCTAATGAATGCATATACCCCTTGCTTTAAAAAAAAAAAAAGAAAAGCCACAAAGGTTTTTCCCTGCGTTGTTTGCTGTTTTGGGCCTCCTCCTTATGAATAGTGTAGATTGGTGGGATCTCATTTAGACAGGTAGGATTCCCAGCGAATTCCATGAGGGTTATCATGGTCATTTAGACAGCCCCAGAGATACATGAGGACTCAGAAGTTTAAATTTCCCTCCTTCCTTCTCCTATGAGGGAAAATGGGCTGGTCATATTCCACCCAAGTTCTCAGTAAAAAGTAAGTCTGTTTCTGTAGATTTTCCGTGGGTTTTTTCCCCCAGGCTGTGAGGCCATGTTCTGGAATAGTTTCTTTCTGATGTTTCACCTGCATCTGTGGCTGGCATCTTCAGAGAAAGATGCCAGCCACAGATGCAGGCGAAACATCAGAAAGAAACTATTCCAGAACATGGCCTCACAGCCTAGAAAAAAACCAAGGAAAATCTATGGAGGCCGGCTGTGAAAGCCTTCGACTTTACATTAAGTCTGTTTCTGCTTTGCAGTATTCTGTTGGCCAGTCAGTGCAAAAGTATTGGAACCACTGTCAAGCCCTGGATGTTAAAAAAAAAAAAATACAAAATCAAGGGTTTGTTAATTTTTTACACAAAAATCTCTACAATTAATCACTTCAGACCACTTGTGTTCACTTTCTGGTTGGTTTGCATAGGTTCCCTTCTCCTATGCTGTGCCACCATAAATGTTTTGACTATGGCTCTGATTTTATCATGGAATAAGATAAATAGGGCATCCAAATGTACCAGTAGGAGGTGTTTGAAAGAGAGAGAGACTGTGTGGAGCCGTGTAGAACATGCAGATGCCAAGGACTGACTGCCTGGCCTTAGATCATTCTGTTGAGGGGGATGATCAATGGAATGCTGATGACTGTTGCAGTTTTTACAGAACCAAATACAGAACTAAGAGAGTTACATTTTTTTAAAAGAAGTAATTCATTATGTTAATCAGTGCAACCTACCTGAAGGAACACATTACTCTTAGCATCTGGGAGGGTGCAGTAACTCCTTGCCTTCAATGGATTTTTTTAAAGTTGTGTTTTATTTCCTTTTTCTCAACCAAAAAAAAAAAACTCTTAAAAAGTAAAATAGACTATTTTTTTAAAAAAAGAAAAACAACCCTCCCATCCCCCCACCGGTAACAAGAAATGATGTCATTTGTTATATGGGAAAGCAACACTGTTACTAGAAATTATGTTGCAACAGGAATATTGTTTTGTTCCTATTACCCCACAAAAGTAATATGTTACAAATAATGTGTTTAACAATGTTTACAAGTAATATTATAACATGCTACTTCCAAGCTCTTGTTGAAATGCCAAAGGGGATATGAAGGTATGGAGGATCAAGGGACCCTCGATGGGATTGCTTTTGTCCTGGAGCCCAGTAACAGCTTGTGAACATTGTCTTTTCCCAAACAGTTTTCATCAGCCACTTCAGCTCAGTGAAATTTAGCGGATGAGAGCAATTGGTTAATGGTTATTAAAGGAGGCATTTTAAGCTATTTGCATTGGCTGAGAAGCACTAACTGACAGAAGAATGGTTTGGACAGACCTTTGGTTCCTATACAAAGGACCATATGCATTCCCATTCCAGCCTTTATGTCACAACAATTTAAGGATAAGATGTGAAATGGTGTTGTGGTAGTCATACAACATGTCATGAAACCACATGCATTGTGAGTGTGACCATCAGTCTTACATCAGCCAAGTTCACACTTAGTGGGGAGGGGGATCCTTACCTTGCCCCATCCTGTCCTGTGTGCTCTCTGGCCACATGTTTTCCCCTCATTTATAACAGTACACTTACAAGCAATACATTTTTTCCTAAATCAGGAAGTTCCTTCAAATCTAAGTAAATATATTCTCTAATAATAATAATAATAATAATAATAATAATAATAAAATTTATTTATATCCCGCCCCTCTGCGAACAATCGGGGTGGCTTACAACAGTAAAATAATACATAATATAAAGCAACTCAAAATCCCTCCCCCCCTGAAAACATTATTAAATCAATACAAATTAAAATCAACATATAATACAATTGTTATTAAAAACCCTTCCTAGCAAGCAGCAACAGTTAAGAGCTCCAGAATCAACTTCCAAAGGGGGTTCCTGAGGCCGGGATTAGCTATTCTGGAAAAGCCTGCCTGAAGAGATCCATCTTGACAGCCTTTTTAAAGCTGTCTAACGATGTCAATAGGCGAATCTCATCCGACAGGCCGTTCCACAATTTGGGGGCGACAGCCGAGAAAGCCCTCTGGGAGGTGGTCGCAAGCCTAGATCTTTGTGGCTGCAACAAAGGCTGTGTCTGCACTGCAGAAATAATCCAGTTTGACACTGCTTTAACTGTCATGGCTCAATGCTATAAATTCCTGGGATCTGTAGTTTTGTGAGATATTTAGCCTTCACTATCAGAGAGCTCTGGCGCCACAACAAACTACCAGTCCCAGGATTTCATAGCATTGAGCCATGGCACTTAAAATGGTGTCAAACTGGATTATTTCTACAGTGCAGATGCAGCCCAAATTACTGATCTTGGTGTATTATGAGACAGAGGACTTTATCACACGAGCGTGATATAGCACTATTTCTACTGCATAATCATGTCTTTGGGTGATGCTTATCAGATGACACCATGGCTATCAAGCAGCTGCTTCATCCTCCATGCTTTGTCCTGCTGGAGCACTCCTTTTCATTGATGGGTAATGCCTGTTAATGACCCCCAATTGCACAAAAATGAATTGCCTCATGTAATGTGTGAAATTCTAGTTACTCACATGAGAGCTTACAACACCCACATGCACATGGAAGGCCACTAGAGATGTCTTCTCTACCTGGATATGAATATTACTGCCACCAGGAAAACTGGAAACGGCATGAATAAGTCCATAGAGTAAGTCTAACAATGCAGGCTGCACAGTCTTTGAGAGTATCAGATGCGGCTAATGTGGAGCCAGAATAATGACATCGGAATGCAAAAGGATGCCATTATCACATGACATCATCCTTTTGCATTCCGCTGTCACAATCCTGGTGTTTCCTTCTATTGACAGGACAAACCATGAATAGATTGCCTGTCCCATTTTGGTGCCGGCATTGCTAGTATGTGAAACCTCAGGCCATTTAACTCATGTGAATATAGAGTCAATGCCCGGTCTGGCGTGAACACTTCTGGTGAGATTACAACATCCAGGTAAGTGATGCACTTTTAAAAACCTATCCTGGTTTACTTGGAAGTTTTAAAGTGTGTGTATGTGTATGCTTTTTGTCACTTTAAATGTTTTATATTTTATTTTATGTTTGAATTTCCCATGCGATGAAGTCTCGTGGGATTTCAGACAAGCCTCAACTCCCCCATCTGCGAGGAAGTGAACAGGGCTTTGTTCACTTCCTCTTCATTGCCAGGGAAATCTTCTGCCAGGAGAGAAAATAAGTGTGTGTGTTGGGGGTGTTCTTTTACCTGCATAAAAATGGATTTGTTTATGCCAGCAAAAGAACTTTTTAAGCAGATTGTCTAATAAAGTCCTTTGTCAGTAAAGCTGACACTGTACCATTCCCCATAGTCTTGCTGCCAATTTGAGTCAGCATCCTGCTCAGAGTGCTAAGCAATGGGATACTTGGCTAGCCACTTGCTTTCAGGAAGAAAATTAACAGCATCAATAAACCCTTCCATGGCATCAGTACCAATGACGCAGGCACAGCAATAGCACACTAATATACTAGAAGCTCCACCCACAAAAAGCTCTCACATATCACTTTGATTATCTCCATCACTACTTCCATTCCACTCCAAGGAAACATAGGTGAAGGAAACCTGCGGTTGGGCAAGAGTTAGGCTTGGATCCCATCTCGGGAGAATGGTGGGGTATAAATTAAATACATAGACATACGTATGCGCATACATACATACATACATACTTGTAGAAAAAACAGTCTTTACCCATAAACCTGCAAAGCAGGTCAGTGTTAAATCTTTACAAAGCATATGGGGGAGTTGAGGCTTGCCTGCAGATATCTAAAGAGTTGAGTTGAGATTGAAACCAGGGGCTTGTTCCACAAGAAATCAGAGGCAATGGACTGGACCATGACACCTAATCAAAGAAATGCCTAAAACTGCTGCAGATGGCTCTGAATATAATTGGAGCAGCAGTGCCAGGGAAATGAGCTTTTGGCTCAGTGTAGTCCTCCAGATGGAGTTAGACTACAGTTCCCAGCATTCCTTGCCATTGGTTACACTAGCTAGGACTGATATGAGTAGTAGTAGTAGTAGTTGTAGTAGTAGTTATAATTATCTTTTATTTCTATAGTACCGTCAATGTACATGGCACTTTATAAGAAAAAGGACAACAACAAAGCAGTTCCCTGCCCTCAAGCTTACAATCAAATGAAGGCACAATACAAAAGGAAAGGGGATGGCAGTAGGGGAAGGAATTAAGTCTAGTATTCTCTTCTCTCCCTCCTTGGCCATGGCAATGGCAGTTGGGATGGAGGGAGGACCATTCTGCTTCCTAATTGCAGCCCAGCAATGTATGAAGGGTCACAATTTGCCCACCCTTGTTCTTGCTCCACAGTTAAGGGAAGGAAAGGACCATGTTTGCTTGTTTAACTGCATGCCCCATCCTTTGAAAGCAGGGGAGGGCAACCGCTGCAGGTCCAGGGGACACTTTTCTATCTGAGGAATCCTTAGAGGGGGGAATGCATTGATTGCCAAAAACACTCCCACAATACAATCAGCAGTGACTAGAAGTTCACTTCTGCTTTTAAAAAACTTGGTTTTTTTTTTTAATGTTACACAGGGCTACGGGGCCTGTAACCTATTTCAAAGTTGAATTGCTGCTCCTGGAAGCTTCCAGGAAAGGATTTCACTTTGTGGGGGAGGGCAGTGAGTCTAGAAATGTTGAGAGCCACAAAAACAGACTTAGATGTCTTGTGTGACCTTTTTAGAGATGGAAAGAACATTTAAAAGTATTCAAAAAATGGTAAGAAAACATGTTTCCTGGGTATCAGGAAATCCTGCAGAGGAGAATTCTGGACCCACTAGAATGTTCAGTGTTTGGGACTCTCATATTCTGCACAAAATTCACATGTGAGGCTTTTGCACAGATTTTTTTTTTAATGAAAATGCTTTTTATGCACAAAAAAAAATCACTAATAATATTTGGTGCTTCCCTTAAGAACAAAATTAGCAAAAAGTTACATCCCTGGACCCTGGAGGCCAAAGCTTGCAATAGTGAACTTTTTCAGACGGGGGACCCTCCCTGAGGAGGTTGGGAGAAGAATGGGGCTGTTGCACTTACAGTGCCCCATTTCAGATGGCCCCGTCCTCTTCCATCCTCCTTCCACCATGCTTCAGGTGCCGCTTTTTTTATTGACAGAGGTTCTTCGTCAATAAAAAAGCAGCACCTGCAGCATGGGGGAAGGTCGGGAGGAGGTCAGAAGGAGGATGGAGGAGAACTGTGTCGTCTGAAATGGGGCTCTGTAAGTGCAACAGCCCCATTCCTCCCCCGACCTCCTCAGGGCTCCCCCCCCTCTGAAAAATTCCAGCATTGCAATGACAAAGGTAAAGGACTTTACCAGACTAGCAGCCAAAAATGCTGTAATTCTGCAAATGAAGATAGTGGAAACATTGTGGCATTATAACAGTTATTATCACATGTAGCTGTAATCATGTGAAAGAAATGCCATGGAATTTACCACTAGCGCTTTAAGAATGGGAGTTTACTTCTGCGATTCAGCATGGGCGAGATTTCAGCAGTTCTGACAAAAAGATGCAAGCATGCTTAAAACTCCTAAACCTTTTAATTAACAAAGTAAATAAACACACAAGCACTGAAACAAACCTAACAGTGTTCAAACTAAAGGGGACAGTTCATAAAAAGAGCATCCTGTTCTTTCGTTTTCACTTTCTCACCCAGAGGTTATCTTGCTGAGTACTGCCGCTTCACACTGTAATCTCGCAATTACATTGGGATGTGTTTTCACATGCAGTCAATAGAGCGAAAAAAGCAATATTGACCCTCTATTGACGGCTTATCCGATCAATTAAAAGTGATGGCTTTTTTGCAGCTGCAGGATGGGATAGCCATGAGATGTTGACGACATAATGCGATAGCTGCGGCCGTCTGCACTACTCAGATGTCATAATCCCACAATTTTTGCCATATCTGATAAAGGCCAAAGTCAAAGCTTTGGGCAATATTGCTCAATGAATGAAGTCCTAGCTTCCCACCATAATGTCTGCCATCACCTGTGGCTGGTCTCTTGCTAAGGCACTCCAAGCATGACTCAGAACAGAATGGAATGGCATGAAAGGGTCAGGGATTTCCATACTTCTTAGAGTCACATACTGTCCAACTGTCCCAATTTGGCAGGGACAGTCCTGATTAATCCTCTGTCATTGAACTTTTTAAAAAATTCCTATTTTCCTCCTCCCCCTCTTCCTCACTTTCCCCCTTTGTCCTCAGCTTACTTACATTGGTGCAAACTGAGTTGAAAGTAAGTTGAAAGTAGTTTGAACTGAATTAACTCTGAGATGGGGGACAGGGGACGGGAGGGGAGCAAAGGGCAGAATCATGCTCCTCCCAGTAGGTTCAGGCAAATGCAAACTGCTGCAGTCTCTCCTAATGTGTGTTCTTCTTCATTAATAGCTTTTGCTGTCTTGGCTACACTGATATTGCTAGCCACTTGCTTGGCTGGTTTTCATCTGTGAAATATTGGAAGGTATGGAGCCACAAATTACTTAAATACTCAAAGCCCAGTGAAACAGGACAAGGTTCCTTACTTTCTTTAGTCTATTTCATTTCATTTCAATGCAGTAAAATGATCTGAGCCTCAGCAAAAGGATGGGATATAAATTTAGCTGACTAACTAAATACACTTTGGATCATGTTAAGTATGGAACACCTATTCTTGTCCATTCTGGTAGTCAAATTCCTCCAAACTCAAAGGAGCATTCAATCACAGAGAGAAAAATGTGGCACGGTACAATGGAGAACGACAGCCATGGAGGTCAATTTACACCTCTGAAATCTCCTTTGCTTAACTTAGAGCTGTAGCTAAGAGAAGAAATCCCATTTCCCCATTCAGTCCCCCACTCCATCTTTTTACTGTGCATTATTAAAATGGGCCATCTGGATTTGTATTTCTCTCCTTAAAAGCTATGTGTGAGTTGTGGTTGCCAGAGAAGCACATCTGGGAGTATAATGGAGGTAAGATAAGTGTCTTTCCATATGGCCAACTGATAAACTGTTCATTCTACAATGTTCAACGTTTGGGATAAATCGAGTGCTATTAAGATGTTAAGAGCAAGCAGTCCAAGACTGAAATAGGCCAATGGTAATTTCATCCTGTTTTTAGTTAGCCATTCTTACATATTTTGGGGCAAACATATATTGATGATGATGATGTATATATTTATAAATATACCTATGGAGATATGGGAGAAACTATGAAATGAAGGTCATAATTTCTCATTAAGGCTGACAATCAGAGAATAACTATTGCAAGATTATGACAAGGTGGTATATGACCCCAGCTCTGACAAATAAGAACTATCTTTCTATAGTTTTCGGTAGGTTAATATATGGGACGAGACTTTTGTCCTTCGTGACCAGGATTCAGTGGGGCAATTCTGTTGATGAAAATGCCCCATTGCAGTCACATGCATTTCCCAAACCATTTTTTTAGGTCCAACAATCTTCTGGGGCTGTTTCCCCACCCACCCACCACCATGGTGAAGAGGGTTTTAGAGGAAAGGGAGAGAAAGACAATTCTGTTACACTAGTGGGTGTCAGCTACCATGGATGCAGGCCATGATGGGAAGGTTGATTGGCCAAAACAAATAAAGCAGTAGAAAGAAATAATATTTTGATGAGAAAAAAATGCTGGTGCTGCTGGTGGTTCATACAGTTCCATTAGACTCAATGCTTTCTTTCTTGAATTATACTGATGAGTCAGTCAGTTGAAATCACAAAAAAATTAGAATCTTATATGACTATTGCAGCTAGGAGACTCTGGAGATTATCAGATGTGGCTAATGTGGCACCAGAATAATGACATCTGAACACAAAAGGAGGACAATATCACATGGTGTAATCCTTTTGCATTCCACTGTCATTATTCTGGCATTTCTTTTTATTGATGGGCCAGAGATGTAAATAGATCACCCGTCATGTTTTGGTGCCCGCATTGCCAGTGTCTAAAACCTAGCATCATTGTCCTGCCATGAATACAGCAATAATGGGCAGTCCTGCCAGAACACTTCTGGGTGGGATCACAGAAACAAGGTAGGATACCCTCTTTTTATGAACCTCCCCGGGTTACTTGTTATATTAAAAGTAACCCTCCCCGGGTTACTTTTTTCTTGTTATAAAGAAAAAATGTGTGTTACTAAAAAAATGTGTGTTTATGTGCTTGTGTAAACTTTTTTCTTGTTATTTTTCTTTTCTCATGCTTGCGTTTTCTCATGAGAACAGCCGGGATTTCAATCCAGGAAGGGCATGGATGTCTGTTAGAGCTCTGTTCATTCCTCAGCTGCCTGTCGACAGAAGAGAAGGTAAGTGTGATGAGGGGGTTATTGTGCCAGGACAGGGATGGAATTGGAGATTGTGGGACAGGAATGCTTTTTGGTTTCCTGTCTGATAATCTCCTCTGTGTGCTAGATATTGGAGACAAGAGGTTATACCCAATCTCATGAAATGTGGGATTTCACATTGATGGCCACATTAATGCATTATATAAAAGATAAGAAAGAGGGGAAACAGGAAGAGAAAGCCAAAGACGGAACACATGGAAAGAACAAATGGAAATTTGTAAGATGAATACTTTACTTCCAAATATACATCTAAACTACCTAAAATTTCACCGTAAGAGCAGAGAAACGCCATAATTTATATTTAAAAATAAAGGTGCCACCAATGAAAAGCATACTTTTGCTAAGTCATTTCCCTGCAATCCCAGAGTTTGACATATGACCTTCTAAAACAATTGGTTAATCAGTATTTGAGTAATCAGAGAAGAAAACAGTGAAGAAAGAGAGCCTACGTTGGTTTCTCAAGAACAAGTCATATCAGATTAAATTTATTTCATTTTCTGATAAGGTTACTACTAGCTTGGTAAAACCAGCCTATGCAATTCTAGGTTACATCAGTAGAAGTGCAGTGTCTTCTTGATCATGAGAAGCAATGACACATTCTATTCTTCTCTGGTCAGACCTCCTCTGGAATATTGTGTCCATTTCTGGATATTTTTGGTATCAACTAATCAGAACATGTTCAGAGAAGAAAAGCAATGATGGTGAGGGGCCTGGGAATGAAGTCCTATAAGAAAAGATAGAAAAAACTGGGTCTGTTCACCCTGGAGAAGAAAAATCACCTGATAGCAAATATTTGAAGCTATCATACTGATGATCAAGCATTTTTTTTTCAGTTGATGGATATGGTAGGTCCTCAGCCAATGGGGTGGTGGTGGATTTCAACTAAATATTAGGAAGAACTTCCTAATAGTAAATATTGTTTGATAGTGAAGCACATTGCCTTAGAAGGTGATTATACTATCCTTCATTCAGCCCGTTTTTTCAGCAGAAACAACTGGATGATTACTGATCAGTGATGCTACAGAGGTGGACCTCTGCTACTCGGGAATGTTGGAGTATATTACTTTGAGGTTACTTCCAGTTCATGTGCAACATGATCCGATTTGTATTTACATGGAGATAAGGTCCACATTGTGAACAGGAAAGCAGAAAGCAGCTGAGAAAGTGGAGGCACCTGCAGCCATCACCAGATGTAGGAAATTCCATGTAGTCCAGTCATGAGGCTTTGCATACAATAAATGACTAATCAAGATCAAATTCAACAAGCTACTTTCATGTACCACTTCTAGTGATGTTGTGGATTATCACTACAAGAGGGCTCCCATGCTCGGCCGGCAGCCCCTTTGTGGCCCGCTTGGCTCCCCTCGGCTTCCAGCAGCCCCACAGCTGGCATGGGGGCCTCCATGCTGGGCATCTTCCTCCTGGCCTGCCTTGCAGGCTGGGGAAAGACCATGAAGGGGCAGCCAATCAAAGTGGGCCCCCACCATTCTGATTGGCTGGCCCTGCAGAAGGGGAGGATCGTCCAGCTGGTGCAGCTGTATGATGTTGCCTTTTTGTGATGTTTGCAGCAGCTGCTTTATGGCTGCTGCTTTACGACACCGAGGCCAGGTATAAAACCTGGCCCCAGTGTCAAGATGCTCAGTGGCTCGCTGGGAGCCAAAAACCCACCCTCTGTCCCTTTGTTGCTATTGCACATTTTGATGGTAGCAGTACTGCATGTTATTTTCTTCATTCTATTTTCTCTTCTGTCACAGCTTACAAGGGCGGTTGGCATGGGTCCTGATCTGGGGTAAGTGGCTGGGGGAGGGGTCTCCTTCAAGTTCAAGTTCACAGACACCCCCTTTTCTTGCTTTGTTTCACAGGGGAAGGGATGGTCATCAAGTAGGCGGAGCTTGGCCAAGACTCCTCCCCTCCATACAGTGAGGTGTCGGTGGCAACTGACAGATGCACCATTGACCAACAGTGTGTTGGTTGATGATGGGATCTGGATCCATGTCATTTGTGCCAACCATTTACAGCTATTACCAAAAAGTTGTGGCCTTTTATTGCCAATATTAAAATATACATAACTTTTCTAAACATTACTCATCATTATGTACCCAATATAATTTTGTGACACTACATTGTGTTTGTGTCTTCGTTGCTACATGGGAGGAGAGGGGAATGTCCAGTCTGGGTCCGCAATAAGGGCTTGTAGATCTTGTTCATGCTTTTAAAGTATAGACTTGATTATTTTTAGAATTGATAGACTTTATTTGTAAAAAATGAAATATAAAAGGAGTAACCAAAGGAAAGAAGTACTGCATTGTTGGTTTTTTGCTATTCGGAAGTGGAATACACTGCCTCAGAGTGTGGTGGAGTCTCCTTCTTTGGAGGTCTTTAAACAGAGGCTGGATGGCCGTCTGTCAGGAATGATTTGATTGGGTATTCCTGCATGCATGGTAGGGGGTTGGACTAAATGGCCCTTGTGGTCTCTTCCAAATCTATGATTCTATGTTTTTTTTTTAAACTATATTTTTTCCATCTGAGTTCTAATCAGATATGCTTTCCTCCAGGTTGTTTAAATTTTAAACAAGCCAATCTACCATCCTGGTTTGCTTTCCAACTTCAGAAGCTAATTTGGTTTCAGAAGCTAATTTGGTTTCACTTTCTCTCTCTCAGCTGACACACAGCATTGAATGCATAAGTGATCACTGAGCATACTCTGATGTCATTTAATGGTTGTTTTTCAGGGGAAAACAGTGTTTTTAAAAAACCATTTTTTGCAAACACCAAGGTTCTCCTGAAAATGATGATCCCTTTTGCTTTCCGTGACTGCATTTTGACTCCATTTCCGAGAGCATGGGAGTACTGAGTTGACTGTTAGGGGAAATGACATATAGCAATACAATATGGACATTGCTGTGGTGTCTGCAGAGGGTGGCTTACTTTGGAAAATCCCATCTTTTCTATGTAGTCTTTGATTTAGTCTCTCGGGCCTCATATACTACCCTGAAATAAAATGAATCAAACTACAGGAAAAGAGATTCCACCTAAACATTAGGAAGAACTTCTTGGCAGTAAGAGCTGTTCATCAGTGGAATGTGCTGCCTCCCAGTGTGGTGGAGTGTTTTTTGAAGGTTTTTAAACAGTGGCTGGATGGTCATCTGTTGGGAGTGCTTTGATTGTGTATTTCTGCAGGCCAGGGGGTTGGACTGGATGGCCCTTGTGATTGTTTCCAACTCTATGATACTATGAATGCAAGTCCTATCACTCCTTCACCTTTCTCATCCCCTACACCCACATGCCTGGGGACATCTCTACACTGAATGTAAATCAGAGCTTGGAAAGTAACTTTTCCATGCTCTTTACTTTAGGAGATTTTGGGAACTGCAATCTCAAAAAATCTCACCACTCCCAAGTTATGATTTAGGACTTTATCAGACCACCCCCCATTAATGTTCTTTTGCTAGCATAAATTGTGGTGTTTTTATGCCGGCAAAAGACCCTCCCCCAGACTTAACTTGAGCAGCATAAAAGAGACATCCCTGGCAGTAATGGAGCACGAATGGAGCTCCATTTACTTCTGGAGCTGAGATGTCACCAATTCTCATGAGAAGATGCTAGCACAGGAAATTTAAAAATTAAAGCAACCCTCCCCCACAAACATAGACACAAGCACAGAAACACAGTTTAAAAACCTCAAGTACATGAGAGGTGTGTGTGTCATAAAAATAGCATCCCCCTGGCTGTTGCAATCTCAACCAGAAGTGTTTACCCATTGATGTTGCATTTGCATAAGCACAATTGTACGAGGATTCCACCACCGGCAATGCCAGCATAAAAGCGGAATGGGAGATCTATTGACAGCTTGGCCCGTCAATAAAGAAGTATGCCTCATTTGCATTACATGATCACAAGAGGACGATGTCATCTTGTATGTGTGACCTTTTGTGGTCGTTAGGCTTCCTTATGATGCCTTATTTGCCTGGTCTGATAAAGTCCTAAGTTTCACTATGAGTATAATGTCTGGTCTGGCTGCCTCCTGTGGAATCCTGAGATTTGCAGTTTAGGAAGAGGCATTTAGCATTCTCAGCCAGGGAGCTCTTAAGCTTCACTAAACTACAAACCCCAGAATTCTGCAGGAGGCAGCCATGTCAGTTAAAGTGGAATAATAGCGCTATAATAGTATAGTGTGATAAAGTCCTAACACTCAAACCACTGCAATACACTGGTTCTCCTGGCACCATTAGCCCTCTTGTGAACACTCAAGTATTTATAGCGAGCCCTGATGATAGATTGCTGGTAGCTTGGCATCACGTTACCTCACCTACAGTTTGATTTAATTGTTGCCACTTTGATATCACACTAAGGACTTTATCAGACTAGCGTCTGAAAACACTGTAATTCCACAAATGAAGATAGTGGAAATATTGTGGCATTATTATACATAGCTGCAATCATGAGAAAGAAATGCCACAAAATTATCACATGCTGACCACTAGCACTTTAAGAATGGGAGTTTACTTCCATGATTTGGCATGGGTGAGATTTCAGTTGTTCTCATGAGAAGATGCAATTGAGCTTAAAACTCCTAAACCCCATTAATTAACAAAGTAAATGAACACACAAGCACTGAAACAAACACAAAAACGTGCAAACTAAAGGGGACAGTTCATAGAAAGAGTGTCCTGTGCTTCATTTTCACCTTCTCACATGGAGGTTTTCTCACTGAGGATGGCCCATTCACACTGTAATCTCACGATTACAATGGGATGTGGTTTCACATGCTGTCAATACTGTGAAAAGAGTGAGATTGACCATCTATTGACGGCTTATCCTGTCAAATAAAAGTGATGGCTTTTTCATGGCTGGGGCATGGGATAACCACATGATGACAATGGCATCATGTGATAGCTGCAGACTTTGTAATTCCATGATTTTTGCTGTGCTACCCAGACATTATAATTCCATGATTTTTGCTGTGTCTGATAAAGGCCTTAGACACATGAAGTATAATCAGGAATGATTGTGGAGATCACAGCAAGAGAGCTGGCCCAGGACATTCTGCTGCCTAAGGCAGAAAAGCAAATGGCACACCCACCGAAGTCAAGGTGCATAGCCACCAAGCCAACAAGATTATTTCGGTAGATGAGACAGAAAATCCCCTGAGCACCTCATTCTGTCCCTGTCAGTAAAAAAATAAAAAAATAAAAAATCTCTACTAGAATTTAAAATGTCTGTTACTGTATAGCAATCCATACACATTTGATCACTCACAATCACCAAATTTAGTGTGTTTATATAATGCAGGACTGGGCAACTGTTTGAGGTTAGGGACTGCATTGGCCCCCTGGGACCCTGAGGGGGGCACCCATTCTGCCACCATACCCAAAAACAAAAGAACAGAAATCCTTTGTTAACCAAAACATAGTCATGGCCAATACAGGCAAAACTGAAACACTGTTTCAACTTGGTACTGCAAAAAAACCCCAACAACTAGCTATCAAAATAACATGTTATGTATAAAAATAACTTCAGTCTCTGGTTATTTGTTTGATTTATTACTGTTGTGTTTTCATTGCCAGAAAAAGAGACAGGTGCTATGTCAGGATATTGGGACATGCAGTAGATTTATTCTGTAAAGAGCTGAGATGTAGTAAACAGTCTGCAGAGAGCTGCAGAGTGAGCTAGAAGAAGACTGCAGAAGCTAGCTGGGTAAATGTATCCATGTTGATTAGCTCACAGCCCTGGAGCAGAGCTGAGCAGAGCTGGGCTGGACTGAAAGCTAAGCAGTCCTGTTTTGGATCTCACTGTGTGAAGCTGTCTTGTGTAGGATCTCACAGTGGGATGATGTTTTTCTTCTGAATGCTGTATATATCTGTCAATATACTTCATTATGCCTCAGTAAAGAGAAGTTTATTTTAGACACAAGCATGTGTTTGTGCCTTAATTCTTATGCCTGAAGGAACAACACTGTGCTATTTATTTTTGCTGCCTGGACCTGTTTAGGTACCCAGTGTGCGCTAACACCTGACATGCTATTGTGATGTTCTACCTCAAATGCCAAAAGAAAATGGTTGGTCTTGGGTGCAATGTACCTAGGCTTGGCTGGGGTGCAGCTGGTGTGTGCTGACATTATAATGTGGCTATGTGGGACACTCAGAGCCTTACTGCATGAAGGAGGGGAAACAGAAGTGAAGTCCGAGAGTAGCGCATCCTACCTTGCCTTATTGCATGATCCTGGCATGTTTCAGCTATTCTCACATTCCAGTCCCATGGGAGAGAGTGGTAAATGAAGGTCTTTTTACTAACAGATTTTTTTCAGTTAGCAAAAAGACTTGCATTTGTCACCATTTCCCATGGGACCGGAATGGGAGAATAGCTGAAACATGTTCATGTTGTTCAATAAGGCAAAGTAGGCAGTGCTGTTATCAGGGTGCACTGCGACTTCCTTCCCTCATAAGATAAGCCCCTCAGGAGTAAGTGCTTCTTACGTTACTGGTGCTCCTTAACTTTTTAGCCTCTGGGAATATACCTCTACAAAAATAGTATTCAGAATATGAACAAAACCTTTCCACAATGCTGTCTAGCAAGTTAGAAAATACTGGTTTGAGAAATATAGCCATGGACAGACTAGCCACCTTTGGAGACAGACAGCTAAGAAATACGATCAGGCTACAGTTCCGTTTTCAATTCCAGGTGCAAGCTATCGAAGTTGCAAAACAGGATTTTTGTTTCTTTCATTTTTTCTGTCTTTCTTCTAACTCTTTTTCAATATGAGAGAAATCCCAAATGAATTGGGGAGATTGTATATGACATAGTAATAATAACAATAAAAAAAAAAAGCTTGCACTGGGTTCCAAATAGCTGTCTTACTCCTTATTTTGATCCCTTGAAATTTATTGTTGCTGAAAGTCCCAAGTATTTTAAAGCCTGCCAAAATGTAAGGCAAGTTGCTCACAGGTGAGTGTTACCAGTACCAGGACAAGTAAGTGCTCATGAGAAAATTAAAGAAGGAAATGTAAAGGACAAGCCATTTGTTTAACCAGTTACAGTGACACAAGGAATGTGTGATTGGAACCAATGATAGTAAAAACAGGCAGGTGAAATCCCGTTGTTACATTGACTGGATCAACACAGAAATGCCAAGTAATTTCCTATTGTTTTTAGGCTGCCATTTCAAAGGAGCTTGTGGGATTTTTTTAAAAAAAATGTTCAGTACTATCCAAGTTCAATAATAAAGACAAACCTGGCATCCAGTTTCCAAACATCTGCACCAGCACAAGAGTTCTGCTAGGATAAAACCAAGAGTCTATTTAGCTCAAGGTGAGACTCATGCACCCCTCTATATGTCATTGGACTGCAACTCCTAGCTTTCTTCACCATTTACTATGCTGGCTAAGGCTGCTGGGAGTTGCTGTCCAATGACATCCAGTTACCCAGTGTCCTATCTCCAGCTGTGGCCAACTAAATCCCTCTGGACATCCACAAGCATGGCATGAAGACTACAGCCCTTCCCTGTAGCAACTTCTGTTCAGGAGTGCATTGCCTCTAATTGATAAGGAAGCTTCATTACCAGTTGCCGTTGACAGAGTTCTCCTCAATGTGTAATTCTAATGTATTCTCTTCCTCAAATAATCAAAGCCAGTAAACATTACTGTATCCATATACAGTATACCTATGCATATGAAGACATTACTATGCATTGTTGGAGTAGTGCATTCATTCAGTTTTTATTTACTTATTTATTAGTTACATTTCTATCCACCTTTCCTCCAGTGAGCTCAGGACAACGAACACATCCCTCCTCCTCCCCACTTTATCTTCAGAACAACCCTGTGGGGCAGATCAGACTGAGAGAAAATTAATTACATGCTTGGAATGAGACTAATAGCCAGAAAACTATAGTTACAGCACTACAATTCCAGCTTAACACTCATGGCAACAGCCTACAGAATTCTGGGATTTGTAGTTTGATGAGACACTAGAGCTTTTTGGCTAAGAACTCTAAAAGTGCCTCTCTAAACTGCAACTCTGAAGATTTCATCAGATACAGCCATGTGAGTTAAAGTGTAACCATACTGTTACGATTATGCAGTTTGAATGGGCCCCGGAAGAATACTATAACCACTGTACCACTTTTTAATGGCTACTTTCCTAATTTCATACTTTCATATCAACAGATGAACTGAAAATGCAGTTTGCACTCTTGAAATGTTGTGATGGCGTTTCTAATTTAAGAAGTGAGCAAAAAAGACATATTATGGAAAAGCTCACATATTATGGAAAAGTTTACATTAAAATGTACATTGTATATGAAGCCTGCTGGGTGTCAAAACAGGCCAGGTTGTGTGAGATGAGGCCCTTCATTGACTCACTATAAATCTTCCCCTTAAATTTCACCAGAGGGCTGAGTCCCAGTCCTTGCTAAACATCCTTCCCTACATGCCTCTCATAGGCAGACCTTTTGGCTGTCAAGGTGAACCTGCCTTTCAGCCAGGCTGAAATGCATGTTTGTTCTTTCCTGGTCAGTGCAACCCTCACCCTTCCCTATGGCAAGTGCCACAAATGCAGGGGGAGTTGGGGGGTCTTTTCACTGTCCCAGATGGATGGATGGATGGAGTCTATTGTGTTAGTCCTTGGGCCATAGCAGATGCCCTGAATCAATGGATCATACCCTCCAACATTTGACAGATGAAAACCAGGGCATGTAGCCGAATAACGTCAGAATGTGCTCAAACCAAGACTGTAGAAGGGCAAATGTTATTTATGAGGAAAAACACAGAGAACTACTGTTTTAAGCAGAGAAACCTCAGAATTTATGTTCTGAGTTTAGGAAACTGTGTATGTGATGGGAGTGGAGACCGAAATCAATCATATACAGAGTCAACAAAACTGGCAGCCATCTCTTATTTCTAACTATATAGCATCTTCCACTATGGACTAAGGACTTTATCAGATGCAGCAAAAACCATATCAAAAGAATATGGATATAACAGAAGTGGGCGAAATTGACAAACAATGTCATCCTTCAGCCGTTCCGGGGGCACACTGTGGGCAGGAATATGGCATTTTTTTATTGATGACTTAGCCTATCAATAAAAAAGTGACACCTTGTCCGTGCCAGCGCTATGCCCTGGGAATGGCTGAGGAGGCTGGAGTCTGATAATGTCATCTTTTCTGTTCTCGTTGCATTCTTCTGATGTGGTTTGGGATGCAGTTTTTTGCTGTTTCCCTGAGTCTGATAAAGTCCTAAGTCAGGATGGCCCCCCTCTCGTGAGTGATCCCTGGTGTGAAAGACAGAATCAAATTGGGAGCCCTGTTGCAATTGCCCCTCATGCTGGAGATTACTCACATGAGGAGGGGTGGGAACAGCTGCTTCCTGATCAACAGGGGAACAGATCTTCATCAGTCGCAGTGGCTGCTGCCCAGTAAGTAGGGATTGGATGACTTTCACTCATCCCATGTAGCCCCTAAGCTAGGATTGTGAATACATAACAGTCATGCATATGTAACTCTAGGTTATGCATTCATAACTGCCATCAAGGATTCCAGGAATATTTTTTTTTCATAAGGGGAGTAGTACAAGAGTGTAATTCCAATGTCATTCTATTAAAGATTAATACCCAGAGAAACCATGAAGTTCAGGAAAAGTTTAAAGAAAAGTTAAAAGCGTCATTGTGCTCAATCACTACGAAGCTTATTGCACACCGAATTAAAGTGGCAGTGCAGCCGAAAGGATCTATCATCCGTGCTGCCTTACTGCATGAGGTTGTTGTTCTTCCATTCTGGTCCTGTGGGAGACTGAAGTAAAACTGCATCTTTTTTGCTAACCGAAAAAAATAAAGAGTAAATTTACAAATGTTTAAAGAGTAATATATAAAAACAAGACCGGACAAGTGTAGGTTCAGAGGAAAAATCATAGGGGGGGGAAATGGTGGAAGCAGAGTGGTGTGTGTTAATTTTCCTGATCTTGGTGGGGAGTGGGGGTGGTTCCATAATAGAATCATTATGTAATTGCTCAATTATGCAATTATGGGCTTCCCTTTCTGAAAAAATAAACAAACACCAATCATGCAAGGGACAGAAGGCAGGGAAATGGGTTGATGTAAATTGTATTGTCATATTTCCAGTGTGGAAAAGAAAACATGGGAACTAAAGCAACTGAAGCGTCAATGCAGTGATGTTGCAAAAGAATGGCATCGCCATTCCATTGCCTTTCTGATTGCAGGTGTGGAGAACCCTGTACTCTTCTGGAGCAAAAGAGGGACCTCCAACACCTCCATCAATCACAGCAGCTGCTTCCCAGTAAGTGCAGATTGCGGGTTGTGGTCAGGCTGAGATTCACTGTGTACTAGCATAACTATGGTGATTATGCATTCATAACTCCCCAACAGGATTGAAGCTAATAATTAAAATATGCATATATGCCAGAGAACAGTGAACAATCATACAGCATTTTTCTTGGGAAATCCTGGGAATCCTAATGTTCTGCCCACCCAACCACTGGAAGCAGTCTGGAGTTTTCCTCCTGGAGGTCCCTGGAGATCCACCCTGCACTGACTGTGGCCCCAATATTGCAACAATGCAGGACAAGTCATTCACACTCAAAGTGGTCACTAAACCATAGTGGGACAGGATTCTTTCATTTTTTTATTGTTATTTTTTAAAGTTACATATCTCCATACATGTTTATATATGTTTATATATATTATAGAGCTATATATACATACAGAGAAAAGCAAAAAAATTCCATAACGTAATATCGTATCATTACATCATGTAACTGTATTTTTCTAAAAATAAAACCCGACTCTTTATATTTCTCCTTTCATTCCATTAGATACTTTACTTCCTATCTAGTTTATTTTTCCATCTTTTTCGCCATCAGCTAGGCTCTATTCCTTATCCACTATCCAAATTTTAAAAAATTATTTTTGGTTCTATTTTCTCTCATAATCTCCATACATCCAGTTTTCTACTTTGGTATGACAAGATACTTTAAAAATAGGAGGTCTATCTATTACCTTTCAGTTTTCTCAACACTATTTCCCACTCTTCTTCTATGTTGTCTATCGGCTTGTTTTTTAATCTCGCTGTTAGTCTATCAGATTCCAGTGCTTCATACAGATTTCCCAACCATTCTTCTATGGTTGGTATCTTTTCCTCTTTCCAATATTTTGCGTACAACATTCTTGCAGTGGTGACCATATATAATAGGATCTTTTTTGTTGCCCTCCCCACGCCTTTTCCTATCCTATCAACCATGTTGAGCAGGTAGATTTCTGGGTTTAAACCATAATTAATCTCCCAGAAGTATCTTATTTTAACATGCAGTATCTTCCAGTATACTCTTGCCATTTGGCACCTCCACCATAGATGACAAAAAGTGCCCTCCGATTTCCCACACTTCCAACACTGAGTCTTACCAATCTTATACATCTTATCCAATTTGATAGGTGTTAGATACCATTGAATAAACATTTTATAATAATTCTCTTTCATTTTTATAGCCAGTGTAAATTTTTGTGTAATCTCCCAAGATTTCTCCCATCTTTCCATTTCTATCACCTGCCCTAGGTCCTTAGCCCATCGAATCATGGTTTCTTTTACAGTTTCATCTTCTAACTCTCTATCCAGCAATAATTTACAATATTTGGCTACATGATGTTCATTTTTATCAAAAATTATCTTATTGATTTCATTATGTTCACACTGGAAACCTTCTAATTTTGAATCCATTTTATATCTTTCACATATTTGTTTATATAAAAACCAGTTTACATTATATCCTTCCTCATTCATTTCCTCTCGAGATTTGATTGCTGTTGGTACCTGGGTCACATTTTAAAGAATCTGTTGGTAGGTAAGCCAATCATGATTTGCTCTTTTCGAAATCCCCCCAAAAAAGGCTTTTTGAGATGAAACCCATATCGGAATTTTTTGATAAAACTTTCTTCTCAAATCCTCCCAAACTTTAAGGATTGCCCTTCTGATATAGTTCTCATATATCTTCTTGGAAGGAAACCATTTTGATCCATATGAATTATTTGACTCAAAATATTTTTGAATCTGTCAGCAAGAATAGACACAAAAATCTTGTAATCTGTGTTTAACAATGAAATAGGTCTATAATTTGCAGGATCTTTTCTATCTTTCCTTTCTTTTGGTATAATCGTGATATTACTTTCCTTCCAAGAATCAGGTATACCCTCTTTTTTAATGGCATTTTAATGGCATTAAACAACTCATCCTTTAACTCTTTATAATACCTTGATGTAAAACTGACTGTTCCAGGAATTTTGTCTAATTTCAATTTCATAATCGCCTCATTTACTTCCATTATTGTAATATCTTTATCTAATATTTCTTTCTGAATTTCTGTCAATTTTGTTACTTTTTGATTGTAGAGATAATTTTTAATCAAATCTTCCATGTCCTTATGTGGTTGGTCCTTATACAATTCTTGAAAACTTTCTTTTATTTGACTTTGTTCCATAGTGGTTTTCCCTTTATAATTTATTTCTGTAATAATGTTATTTTCCCTGTGTTTTTTCAACTTGTAGGCCAACCACTTCCCAGGTTTATTAGCTTGTTCAAAATATTTTTTGTTTGGTCACTTTCATATATTGCTCTACCTCGGATATATTTAATGATTGCATTTCCTTTTTCAACAGTTCCAATTTCATCAACTTTTTTATTATTTGGATTTTGGTCAAGTTGGCTTTCCATCATTAGTAATTCCTGTAGAAGTTGCTAGGTTTTCTCTCTGTGTTGTCTCTTTTTCTCGCATGCCTTTTTTATGAAATACCCCTTCATTACTGCCTTAGTGGCTTCCCAGACCAAGATTTTCTTGACCTCATCCGATGAATTTTCCTCAAGGTACTGTTTCAAAGTTTTCCTTGCTTCTTTAATGTTTTCTTCCTCTTTCAACAAGTTATCATTCAATCTCCATTGAATCTCTTTTTTTCACTCAGTTAGTGTAAGCAAAATGGCGTTATGGTCCGAGATCCATCTTGGCTCAATTTCCATAGATTTAGTCATTGGTGCAATCATTTTAGTTACTAAAAACATATCAATTCTAGAGAGTGATTTATGAGCATCAGAGTAAAAGGTAAAACCTTTCTCCCCTCTATATTTCCACCTGCAGACATCAATCAATTCCAATTCTTCTTTCAATTAAAAAAAATATTTTGGTAATTTCCCCTGATTCTTCCTTATAGTCTTATCTGATTTCCTATCATTCCCTGGATTGAGCACCCCGTTCCAATCCACTAGCAGCACCATGTTTTCAAAGGTTAGATCACACTCTGTTATTTCTTTTTTCAGCTTATTAAAAAACTATATACTCCTATTATCAACAGTTTTTTCCCTGAATTTTCGTTTCAATCCCTAGATATGACCCTTCTTCATCAATCAACACCAGTTTAGCTTGTAATCTCCTATTCACGAATATAACTACCCCTTTCTTCTTTTTATCATTAGCTGATATGAAACATTGTCCCAATCTGGGATTTTTCAATAGTTTCTCATCTTTTTTTCTTGATCCGTGCCTCTTGGAGGCATATAATGTCCAATCTTGATTTTTCTAAATAGTGAAAGGTTTGTTTTCTTTTATATTCAGTGTTTAAACCTTTTATATTCCAGGAAAGTATTTTTATATCCATTTTATCTTGTTTAGATAATTATTATTTATTCATATACTTATATACTTATCCTTAATTTCCTCCTTCTTCAGTCTCCTCTTCTTCCTCTTCACCTTCTCCTCCCTCTTGTACTATCTCATCTTCATCTGAGTTATCCCCTCCAACTTCTTCTTCACTCTCCTCACTTGATTTTGTCATACTCTCCTTATCTTCCCCTTCTTCCATTTCACCTTCTGATTCTTCCCTATTTCTGTCTAATATATTTCTTTTTTCCCTTGTTCTTCTTCTTCTTCTTTTTGCAGTTTATTTTCTCCCTCCTTTCTTGACTCTTTCTGTTTTTTAGTTTTCACCTTCTTGTCTTTTAATAGCTTTTTGGAAAGTCCTTTGCCTTCTCTAGCGAATTAATTCTGTACCTTTTATGTTGATACATAAAAGATACTCCTTCTATTCTCTCCCATCGGTAACTAATTTTATTCTCCACCAGCAATTGTGTAAAAAATTTATAATCCTGTCTCTTTTTTAAAATTTCAGGTGGGATATCCTTAAATATTTTCAGTTCTGTTCCTTCTATGTTTAAATTTTCATTGTAACTTTTTTGAATGAATTGTTCTCTTAAATTATTTCTTGTAAAGCATATTGCAATATCCCTCGGGATTTTCCTTTCTCTAGCAATACTTGAGTTAATCCTGAAAATTTTATCAATTTGCAAATCAAGCCTTTCCTCAGTTATTTCAATAAATTTTGCCATTGGGGATAACAATTTTTCCAGTAGATTTTCACTATCTTTTTCTGGTAACCCCCTAATTTTTAAACATTTTTCTCTGTGCCTCAAATCATTAATTAACAATAGCTTTTTTTCTCATTTTCTTGTTCTTGAGTTAATAAATCTGTTGTTTCCTCCAGTGACTGTGCCTTTGTCTTTATATTTTTTACCTTTTTTACTAAATCAATATCTTCCGTCAGTTTATTTAATTCTTTCCCAAAGTTTGCCATTTCCATTTTTAAATCACTTTTCATCTCAGCCCTTATCTCTTTCATTTCCTCCCTTATTTCCTGTCTCATTTTTTTCATTTCTTTCTTTAATTCTTCCAATATAATTGAGCTTAATTCAGTTGGTTTAGTAGTTCCCTCTGTCGATGGTCTTCTTTGCAGTACCAATTGAGTTTGTTGTGTTTGTGCCTGCAAGTGTCTTCTAGTACCTGTTGCCATTTTTATTTTACTTCAAGGATTAAGATTATGATTTTAATTGAAACTAAATAATTATATCCAAGATTTTATGGGAAATTAGTAGGGTTTAGGTTGTAGCTAAAATATATATTTCACTCCAAACAGAGATCACTTTCCCTTTTTCACTTTTTACTTCACACTTCTTTATCTTTTTTCCTCTTTCTTTTACCTTTTAAATCTCCTACTCCTCCCGCCTTCTCTCACCCATTTCCTATTCCACCTTTATTTACTCAAAATGATGCAAATTATACTTCAAATAATACCAAATGGACCTCAATATAATTTTCAAGAGTTCTCAAATAATGCTCTTGTTACCTTATATCCTCTATCAATTTACTCCCATAGAAAAGAAATCAAATTTTCCCTATTTCTCAAATTCAAAATGTATACCTTGCAAGTTAAGTATGTTCCCTTTGCTTTTATGGTCAGCTTGTTTTAACCATCTCTGAAGCTCTCCCTCACCAATATAGTATTATAGTATTATAAACAATATTTTCAAGATTACGATATTACCTTATTAAACATTAACTGTTCTAATTTTTCATAACACATACACATTCCAAAAATTCGAACCTTCAGGTTTTTTTCAAACTTTGCCACCACAAAGAGCTTTTCTCAAATTGAAGCCTTAACCCCCTTCTTTATACTATAAAGCTTATATGCATAAGTTTTCACAGTTTTACAGCTTGTCCCCAATTCTTACAACACACTCCCTCACATCTTTGTCTTTCTCTCTTTCTCTTCCTCTTACTCCACACCAGTCCTTTCAGCTTGTTCTCTCAACCCTCCGTCGCTCTTTCTTACTTTCCCATTTCCTCTTACTCCCCGCCAGTTTAAACTCCACGCCAGGTCTTACAACTCCCTCTTTCATGTCAGCGTCATTCTCACTTTCTCTCTTTCTCTTTCTCTTTCTCTTCCTCTTACTCCCCACCAATTTTTACTCCACTCTGGTTCTTCTAACTTGCTTCCTCAATCCTCCGTTGATCTCTCTTTCTCTTTGTTTAACTCCACCTTAACTCTTACGACTCCACTCTGGCTCTACAGCTCCACTCACACCAATTCTGACCAGTTCTTACAGCTCTCACTCTCTGCCCTCTATCAACTTTTAATCTTAACTCCGCTCCCAAACAAACCACTTCTTGTCCAAGATCTTCTGTTTCTTCCTCCTCTGCTGTAAGTATATTTCCCCTTTTTACTTCCCTTGTCACCCGTTGTTAATCACAAATTAAGTCTTTTCTCCATCCCAAAAATAGTAGTCCGTCAGAAACAAATCAATAAACTATATAAACTCAGTCTTTTAGCTTACTTTTTCAAAATAAAATATTAAAATAAAACGTGGGCATTGCTCTGGTTGCTTATCTGCAACCACTCCAGGTCCCATTTGTCCTGGTTCTTCGGTCCCTTCAACCCTTCCGCCCTTTGTAAATTGTGTCCCTTGTGGAACAGAACCCAAAAGGCCAGGCAGGACCCCCGACAAACCTTGACACCACCCCTTACTGGGGCTTGGTGGATGTTGTTGCTGTTTCAAGGTCTCTTTCGGAGCCCAGATAGCAGCTGGAGTGAGAGCTCCTCTCTCCTGCTGCCGCTTGCTACGCCGTCACACCAGAAGTCCGAGACAGGATTATTTCAAATGAGAAAATAATCTATTGTCAAATTACCCAACAGCGGTACAGTATGGCACAGCACTGGGAAAGCCACAGTGTCATGTGATAAGCTCTGGGAACTATATGTGTGGGTTTCTTTCAAAGTATTTTGGGGAAATACAGGTCTAAATTCAATTGCCAGTGTATCAACACTGTAGAATTATTGCAGTTTATTCCCACTTTAACTGTCCTGGCTCCATCCCACAGAATCCTGGGATTTGTAGTTTGGTGAGGCACAAGCATATGTAGAGAAGACTAAAGATCTTGTACAACTACAAAGCCTAGGATACCGTAGGATGGAGCTATGGTACTTAAAGTGGTATCAAACTGCTACAACTCTGCAATGTGGATACATGTGAGTCCAATCTAGAAGAGGCCAACTGAATCCATAGGATTTACATAAGTGTTGAGTAATGAGGTTCCCATTTATTCAGTTCTGTTCTGGCTGAAGCTAACAATCAGATTTAGGCCATTTTAAAAATGAAGTAATACATTCTTTCCTTCTCTTACCCCCAAAATCTGTTGCCTGAATAATCCATTAAAATGCTTGGTTTATTAACAAAATATGAATTGCAGCCCTTTTTTAATATGAAGGGGTTGTCTTCTACCAGTAAAATTGAGAAAATTAACATAGGAGATTATCAGACGATCTTAATATCCCACCACAAGGATGACAGGAGATCACAAAAGGGCTTCCCTTTCAGATGATGTCGTCCCTGTGGCGTTATGCTCCAGAGCCCTTTCCGCTGCCCCCTCCATGCTCCTTTTTATTCATGGCTTAAGCTGTGAATTGACCCCTTGTTCCGTTTCTGTAATGGAATGACAGGTGAGCGAAAAGGTGCCCCATTATGCTGGCATGATGCCAGTGTCACTGGGAGGTCCCTGCCTAACACTTCTGGTCAAGATAGGGACATCAAGATAAGTGACACACTTTTTTTCACCTCCCTGGGTTACTTGGGGTTTTTAAAGTGTGCTTTGGGGCTTGGTTTTTCTTTTTGTCGTGTATTTTTATATTTCCCACACCACTGTTCTCTCATGAGAAGGGCTGGGATTTCCTTTGAAGAAGTGAATGGGGCTCCGTGAGAGCTCCATTCACTCCTGGGCTGCCAGACGGGAGGGGAGCAATTTTTGCTGCATGAAAAATGTAGGTCAGAAAAAAAATTAACATGTTACAGGGATGGGAATGGGGAGAGAGAGGAGATTACGAGATGGGAATGCTATATTTGTCTCGTCTGATAATCTCCATAGAAACACTGTAGTGGTAATAATAAGCAAATGAACAATATGGAGGGAAAGATGACATCAAGAGTGACTAAACTGAACACTTAGCAGTTTGACCAGGTAATCAGTGATTTCCACACTTTGGTCCTCCAGGTGTTTTGGACTTCAACTTCCAGAAGCCCTAGCTGACTTGAGAACTTGCAGGAAATCTGGGAGCTGAAGTATAAAACATCTGGAGGACCAAAGTTTGGGAACCACTGAGCTAAATAAAGCTCTTTCATATGAACAGAATAGCCAGACATGATGTATTATAATGGTGATAAAAATCAGAATGTCAAAAAACTGCTGCAATGGAAGCTGCTGTTAAAACCTGCTGATAGTAACATTCTGGAATTATGTTCAAGAATCTACCATCATGGTTATTTCAATTTTTCCATGGTTCAGCAAAGAATTGTGCACCAAGTCTTGATAAAAGACCAAGAGAAGAACTTGGAAATACTGTATTACTATTTTAGGAGATTATCAGATGTGGCAAAAACTGCATCAAAAGATTGCTAGGAGCACCAGAAGGGGTAAGATTATCAGACAACGGTGTCCTCCAGCGTCCTGGGGGCATAGCATGGTCATGATTAAGGTGTCCCTTTTTATTGGTGGCTTGTCCCCATCAATAAAAAACAGAAGCCTCACCCATGGCAGCACTCTGCCCCAGGAATGGCTAAAGGATGCGGTGTCTGCTAATGTCTCTCTTTTTGTTCTCCGTTTTTCTGATGTTGTTGGGAATGTGATTTTTTGGTGCATTCCCCTGAGCCTGACAATCTCCATAGACTGCAACTTCCAGAATCCTTCAGCCAGCATGGCCTTGGCCACCATTGATGGCAGATTCTGGGAGTTGTTGTCCAAAGAGTATTTCTCCTGAGGTCTGACCGAGACACAGTCTTAGACCTTGTTGTTGTTTTTGTTGTTGTATGTTGTTGTGTTGTGTGCCTTCAAGTCATTTCCAACTTACGGCAACCCTAAGGTGAACATATTACGAGGTTTTCTTGGCAAGATTTGTTGAGAGGGGGTTGCCTTTGCCTTCCTTTGAGGCGGAAAGACTGTGATTTGCCCAAGTTCACCCCATGGGTTTCCATGGCTGAGAAGGGATTCAAACCCTGGTCTCCAGAGTCATAGTCTAACACCCAAACTACTGCAGAATGCTGACTCTCATCTTAGGCTGAATCCACATGAGGGCTGCATCCCAGCTCCAGTGTGCAGTATCCTGCCCCAGTTTGACCTTGTTAATGTCACACTCACCCATGTTAATCCAAAATCAAATTGGTTTTGAGAACCACACAGTTCTCCCACTCTGAAGTCACTTTGGTATAAAAGGGTGTTTCCACCATGCACACCTGTTCTCTGTATTGGATTATTTTGGGTCACACAATCATAGCAATTATGTTTTTTCTTCCTGGCATGCATGTGGATATATGTATATCTACATTTCCATATAAACCAATGGCCTTTCTTGTTTTCCTGTCATTCTTATCACACACCTGCACTCTGTAAGAGGTATGAGTCTCAACATAAAAATGTATTAAAAAATTCCAGGAACCTAGCCCTTTTAAAAAGAAATAAAAATATCTTCTTTAAAAAAGTTAAAATCATTTCACTTTCAAAGTCATGCAGAGTGACGCTTAAGAATTCAGACAAGCTCAATTAACATTTAAAAGTGTATTCTGAGGTCTGTGGTCTGATCACCCAGTTAATTAGACTCATTACAAAAACAAAGGAGTCAGTTTAAAAATGCATATCAAAAGTTTACTGAAGGTATATCAAATCTTAATCTACATACTAAAAAAAACTTTAAAAAAGAGGGTTCCTAACTAACTAGGAGAATTTAGGATAGAATGACTCACCCAGCCTTTAGCAGTAGAGGCTGCATGGTGAACATCATGGCATAGCATCATAGCAAGGCTTCATAGCAGCATGGCTACATAAGATGGCTACAGCCGCATGGAGACCCAAACTTAAAAGAGACTCACACAAAGAGCAATAAAATTTAAATTAGGTCATGTGTTGAATGACCCATCTCTCCAGTTGGCTGGAATTGCCTAGTGAAATAAGAGAAAGGGAGTTTGGGAGAACAGAAGCATGCAGGGAAAATTCCTAGACTTATCTTAGTATGTGAATGGGGTACACAAGATTGTTTTACATTACAATAATTATTTCCCCACATACTACACACTCCCATTGGATGGCTTGTATACAGCTCCCTCACCGACCCCCCCCTCACCTCACTTGTGTGTGTGTGTGTCTGTTGGGAGAATTCAATGGCACATCATTCAGTTTAGGCCACAACATTTAAAGTTTGCTATATGATTTTCACTCAAGATTAACAGGATTTTTTTTAAAAAAAGACCCTACAGAATGGAACAGTTAAGCCTATGGGCCCCAATCCAGCAAAAAATAAGCCTGATCCTCCTGATGTTTCTTTGAATCTACTTCCTGCTGGGTCCAAGGAAATTTTTTGTCCAATACAGCTGTAATCCTCTGCCATCTTACCTGGGAGTAAGTGCCACTGATCTCAATTGGACTTATTTCTGTGTAGAAATGTATAAAACTGCACTCTTAATGAACAGTGGAGCAGAACTGTTATCAGGAGCGCTTGAGGATCTTGGGGTGGGTGGATCAATCCCTGATCATTTACAACTTGAGCCTGGTGGGTGGAAGATGGGCAAAGTTCACAGTGGGAAGGGTCCCAAAGGAGTTTACCTTGGCATCCATGTCTGGCAACTGTGGTGTCAACATTTTTTTTAGTTCAGTGTATGTATACCTGCATACTCAAATATTCATACAGATAGCTTCTGAAACAGAGGGGTTCCTTCCAGCTGTCTCTACCTCTTGCCCACTGAAATGGCCTCTCCTCAGTGGGATTCCTTAAGTATGCAGCGCATGGCAAAGACAATTAAACAGTTAGCATTTGATTTTTATCTAGCAAGAGGTAAGAAGAAGTTGAAGCAAGCTCTCTGTTTTGAGCAATAACTCAGGAGTTATCTAAAATACCCTTTCAGAAACAATTCATTCTGAAATTTCCCAGCAATGCATTAGTTCTACAGTGAAAACAATATTAAAATCCATGATTTAGGCTTGGGCACTTTCACACTATGTCTCTTGTTCCAGGTCATCTGCAGTTACAAGTATATGCTGAGATGACACACTCTGGGAATCTTGCCCGAATGGCTCCCCTGTGTTCCCCGTACTATGTTGCTAGGCCAGGTTGTCAGCATGCTATATAAAAGAACCCTCTGTGCCTCCTCCAGCTCTGCCCCAATTAGCTGTGTGCACCAGCAAGACCCTGCAAGAAGGCCAGAGGGAATTGAAGCAGGTAGCAGTCTCAGGGGCAACCTGAAAACACCCTCTTTCTTTTCCAATATTCATCTATGTTTCAGGACAAACATCTGGTTATTAAGCAATCTCTTTCTTATGCTAGCTTTTGGGTTTGCATGAAAGAGGGAGGGGACTGCTCTTTCCCTACATTATTGGTTACTGACCTTAGAATACCACTTTTAAGAAGAATGACTAAAACAGCTTGCAGAAGCCATCCTTAACTCGGTAGTGGTAGGATGATGCTCTGAGAGCCAGACCATCAAACTGTCACTGAGTTGCCCCAATTGTGTGGGTCCGTGAGGATCCCACTAGTGTTTGAAATTATTATGGGGAATATTAATTAGCTCAATAATGGCAGCAAGAGGTTGGGTAATGGGTGGGATCTTTTAACCTATGTATACCAGTATTAACAGAGGAAACGCTAAACCAAAATGTACAATGAAATCATCTTTATTGGAAATGAATAGTAACAGCATTCATGCAAACACTCAGGCTTCAGACACCCATACAAGGCTATCCAAGATAGTCAGAAGCATTTGGAAAGAGGAATAGAGGAAGGGGATGGAGGGTTATACTGTACCAATCTTGCAGAGCTGAGATCGTGAAGTAAACCAACAGCGAGGAGGTCCAGAAGAGGGGATGGCTACACAATCTGATATGAAGTGGAGAAGAAGCTGAACTGTGTGCACTTGGGCTGTATTTTAGGGTGATATTTATATGTGAGAATTCCCCTGAAGGGATAGGATTTTGAGAGGAATACAATGTTTCTTAGAGGTTCCCAAGACTAGAAAACGGGTGCTCTGGAAGAGTAAACGATCGTTAATGGGTGCTATATTTGGAATTGAATAGGAGCAGGCAAGGTCTTTTGTTGGAAGGGTATGAGGGAAGGAAGGACCCATTTTACAAGCATCAAGGTCTCTGCTATCATTGAGTGGATTAGTGAATGACTCATCTCCAGGTGTTAAGTTATGAACTCAGTATTTGTTTTGGGGGAACTTCCAAAGACCCCTCCTTTGGTCATACATGATTCCAACCTTGGTATTTGGGGATCCCTGTTTTACCTGCTTACCATGTGGAAGGCCACATTAAACCAAATCATTAAATATAGTCAATTATTAAATATTCCAAGATGAGGACTATCAGAGTAGGTAACAACTGCTCAGTTATGGATGGTGTCAATATACAGTTATATGCAGTCATCTTAAAAGTCACATTCCATTCCGTGATGCTACACATGATAATGTCTTATCTCATTCCTTGATAAATAGGTGTTTCATATCACTTAATTCAATCCATGTTTACTTCAAAGTAGGTGCCCACCATGCCCAATGCAGCTTCCTCCCTGATTTTATGTTTAGGATTGTATCCTGAGAGGTAGTAGACCTGGATGACCCATCTGACTGATACACATTTAATCTGGGAGTCGGGGGAGAACTGGTGAGGGAAGAAATTCAGTTTTCTGCACATAAATTTAAACCAACAGAGATAAGACTTCGTGCCAGGCTATGTGGAATTCCAAGTAACCCAATAATTTCCTGACTAACCTCTATCCTTGTTTGAAGTTTCCCGGAATGGACTGGAAAACGTCTGATGAAATGCCTCTGGGACTTTTCTCCTACTAATGCAATTTACTGAAACACTAATAGAGCAAAGTATGTTGCAGGAAGAAACAGTTCATTTTCCCAGGACATCTCAATTGGCTATATAGAGCCATTGTATTGATTGTTCATTCAGACAACAAATGCATGTGTATGTCTGTGCATGTGTCTCTGTGTGTGTATGCATGTATGCACACCTTCCACTCCTTTATTTACTCTACATTCCCTGAAACCTACACTCATTTGCTCTTCAAGGTTTCCATCTTGATCTCTTTTGCAGCACTTAGACAGTGACTCTCTGGTTTTCTTAAAAAAACATGATGCATTTTGCAAGCACTGACAGCTATATAATAGGGCCATATGAAAAAGCAAGAAGAACATTGGCTATAACCAGTGGGGGCAGTTGTCTACATGAGCTACAGAAAGAGCAAATCTCTCAGCCTTGAGTCTTTCCGGATTAGATATATAATTATCATATATTTATTTGTTTAATCCACATCTCATTTGATGTCAGTGGTGATAGAGAAGTAGGTAGGGTTACAGGTTGAATAAGGGATGGGGCTCCTATAGTTCTAACCCTTAACAGGTCTTGAATCAGGAAGAGGGACCATGAAGTTATCTCAGGTAGAACTACAGCACATCTCCTCCATCGCCTCCAGACTCACCTTTTAGGTGCTGCATCCCCTCCCCCCATGGCTATGTACTGTCCAGTGGAGAGTGTGGAGGGCCACAAAGAAGCGTCCAGCTCTGTTCCTGTAGCTAGATGCAAAGCAGCAACATCCTCTTCAATGCTGTGTGAGCAGCTATAGGAACAGAACTGGATGCTTCTCTGCACACACCCCACCCAACTCTCCACTGGCCAGTACACAGCCATGGGGGAAGGGGGAGTTGTAGCCACTAAAAGGTGGGCTGGGGTGTGTGTGAGGGATGACATGTGCTGTAGTTCCACCTGATGGAAACTTACAGCACTTTCTCTTGATCCAGGACCTGTTAACAATTAAAGCTAAAGGAGCCTCCTCCCAGATTCAACCTGGCAATGCTAGAAGCAGGAAATACAGATGCAGGAACAGCAAACATGGTTTTTGCCACCCTGCAGGTGACTTTTTTAAAAAAAACCACTGGAGAAATGTTCTCAGCCTCTGCCCCCTCCCATGGGTGGGGAGCAGAGGGAGATGCTATGAGGTGTTGTGCCCAGAGAAAGTGCATCACAACACTCATTTCTTCTGAGGCCCACATTGTCTAGGGGTCAACTGAGTCTAGGCCCCAAGTTAGTCACTAGAGGGGAACATGTTAGGTCAAGAGGAAACAATAGTACTTTAAGTTTATAAAGACCTTCAGAGTAGGGGTGGAAGAACCTGTTGACTATCAGGTCTTGTTTCTATGAGCCCCAGGTAGTATGACCAATGGTCAGGGGTGATGGGAGCTATGGTCTAACAACATCTGGAGGACCACAGGCCCTCCATCCTTGCTTTGGAGTCTACAAGTGCTTCAACACTTCATGACCGCAAGAGCTGTTTGGCAAAGGAATGCACTGCCTCAGAGTGTGGTGGAGTCTCCTTCTTTGGAGGTTTTAAAACCGAGGCTAGATGACCATCTGTTGGGAATTCTTTAACTGTATATTCCTGCAGGGCATGAGGTTGTGTGGTAGCCAGTTGGACTAGATGGCCCTTGTGGTTTCTTCCAACTTCCAATGATTTTATGATTCTATGAATACCTACATGATCTAGCTACCATCTGTACCACTCTGTAAGGTTGTAGAGCCATTGCATGATGCTGGACCAATGCTTTCCTGATTCATAGCCCAATATTGGGCCACTATTCTACACCAGCTGCCAAGGGATTAGCTATTTGCTTTCCTAGAAGAGCCCACAAGTGAATTTGTCAGTGTTTTCACCTGATCTCATCAGTTTCACTGTGGAGGAAGGATAAGAAAAGGCATGTCAGGAGATTGACTACCATGAACCCTGATTATGATGGGATTGCATTCAAGTCCAGTGCTGACATTTAAAGGAGGAGAAAGAATAACATGGGAAGGATAGCAATTTACATTATAGAAAATGAAAAAGATTCTCCAGTGATTGCAGAGGAACTTTAAGAATCCATTTGTGATATAAAAATCTAAATACTATGGGGAAGGGTTCTAATCTAACCATTTCCCTGGTATGCTAACTTTCTATGTTTTGATATGAAAGAGTATTTCCTCATACATGTCTTTGCCAGCAGCTCAAAAACAGGTTGGTTCTCCTGAAAACTAGGACAAGGGCAGAATTTTGTGTGGTGAGCTCTTTCGCTGGAAAAAAATATATATTAAAAATGTATTTATTTGGGTTTGGTCATCCTTCATGGTTCTGATCCAACTGCTATATACATCAAAAAGAACAATGACACACATTAATTTTGTTCATACAATTAACGTCATGTTTAGTTTGGCACTTAGAAATGTTAGCTTAATGGAACTGTTATTTCTGGGTTTTGCTCATTTCTTTTTGAAGTTTTTTGGATCTGACAGTTTCATTTTTTTCTACATTAGAATGTCTCCCCTCTCTTGTTTAGATTCCACCCCCACACATACACACACTCTTCATCCACTCTGTAGCAATAATTCATTGCAGGCATCATCATTTTAAAATGGTTATTTGCTTGTTTGGGTCTTTTGATAATTTCTGACTTGCACACTAATCTCGTCACTTTCAATTATTTCTACACAAAGCACCCAACCACATAAAAGGCAGGATTAAAAAGAAATAATAACTTCGGCACAGCAACTTACGTCGTCTTGGTGGAATTCTCTTGAAAACATGTTTCAGTGAGGTAAGATGTGTGCAAAGCAAATGCTTTTCTTGGTGGTTTTTGAGCTTTGAGAAACATCCATGTTCCCCTGCCTGCCCTGTTGCCTTGGTTGTGAGTGTGGATGCAATTGTGGATGGGTCAGAAGAACACAGGCCCTGAAGATGGTGTGGTGAAGATGCTTTGAGGAGGGGACTGAGGAGCAGAGATTGTAAGGTTTGTTCTTTCCTGAGAGCCCCAGAGCTACCTCCTTACTGGCTTCTTTTCATTTCCAGCTAATAGGTTCAAGGTTTGATGATCAAAAGGCCTTGCAAAGCCAACAGGACCAGTGCATTTATTGTGATGACCTTATAGCTGCTTTTGTGTTGATCTCCTTTTCTACATGGGGCCAGAGAGCTGGGGCATGTCCTGATCTTCTCAGTTCATTAGTTATTTCTTTATTTATAGCCTCCCTTTTTGCCCTAAAATGGCACCCATGATGGCTGACAATGATAAAATTCCATTATAAACAAAATAGAATCAAATCATAAAAATAAGTCTGTTAAAAATAGGAGAGAAAATTCTATATTTTTTCCCAATGTATGTCTTTCAAGTTGATGGAGAAGAAATTTCCTCAGAAAAAGAAGAGGGATTTTCAGAGAAATTCTCAAGGATGGGTCTTGGGTTTCTTCTGGTTACTTACTTATATGGTGGCCAGATGTTGTGTACCATCGTCCTATTTCTCCACCATATAATTCTTTATTCAGGAGCTGGTACTAGTCTCCTCCTCTCCCTTCTCCTGCAATTCAGTTAAAGCCCTGAAGAAGATGCCTTGAGGTAGCCTACTGGGTTTTTCAGATTAAGAAACACAGAATAGCACTCCCACACAATTCACATTTACAAGTTAAACTCAAAAATTCCACTGAAAAATTCCTTCCGGAGTAGCCAGCTCAGGAGCATCCCAAGGTCTGTTTTTCTCTATTATTTTGCCCCCCCCCCGTTCATTGCTTTCTAGCATCAGTAGTACAAGGCATAGCAGAAGCAGTGGTGGTAAAGCCACTGTTAGTTCGGCAACTCAGCTGGGAGGGCCCAGAGATTAATGTGCATAAATATGGCTCACCCCATCAGCTTTGGGGGCTGGCCAAGGTCTGTTGGAGCCTTGGAGGAGGATCATATGAGAACCTGGGCAAGGTGGGCCATTTTCCTCCCATGTTTTCAGTGCTGTGAAGAAGTAAACTTTTTTGGTAAGCATAGCATTAATTCATCAATCTCTTTCCAGTTCACCCAATACACTTTGATCCTTTGAGTCAGTACTCTACCTCTTACTTGGCACCTAAGCCTTTCAGTTCCTTGTTGCAATGATCCAGGAAGAGCTAGACTGGCTTACCTAGCATGGTGCATCATCACCTAATTTGCAGGAGATGTGCAGTGAGGCCATTGACTCAAGCTGGTGAACAAAGATGTTCCAGTGGCTGAAGAAGTGGGAAATTACTTGTCATGGTTGGAAATAGAGGGTCTTCTGTCTATCTTGACTTTGCTAGATACTGTGACCGATTCTGTGAGACAATGTAGTTGGCTTCTAGTGGGGAAGGCTTGTGACACACAGGCAGCAGGTAAATAAGATTTCTCTGGCCATACGGAGACACTTAGGTGGTAACAGGAACTGGTGAGACCCCATACCTTTGAATGACCTACTATAGATTATCAGATGCTTCAAAAAGCCCAACAGGAGCACATGAGGATGATGTCACTGTACCGGGAACAGGTCCCAGTTTTGCATGACGTTGTCATCCTCACGTGCTGCCTCCATGCAGACTCTGTGCTGCAATGGAGAATAAACCATCAAATGTCATTGATGGAAGTTTCTACCAGTGAAGAGCAACAGCTTGTTCTCCACTGCAGTACAGAGTCTTCATGGAGGCAACATGCGAGGATGATAACACATGCGAAATCACACGGTACAGTGACGTCATCCTTGTGGGCTTTTTGCTGGTGTCTAATAATCTCCATACTGCCAGAGTGGACTTCTCTACGGAGCCTCTGTGATGTTGCGAGGGGCTCGCTCTGACCAAAGCACTGTGTTCAAGTGAGAGGATTTAGGGATGTGCTAGGTACCTGGGAATAACCCTCAGATCATTTCAGTAGGGCATCATTTTGGAGGCAAGACTTACCCACTGAGGTGGAGCTCAAGGTGTATTCTGACCTTTCCCAGGCTTTAGGTTTCTGAACAGCTTTGCCAGAGAAAAGGCAGCTGAAGGAAACATACCTCTGCCTCTTCCCTACCAGAAAGTACACTGAGATCAAATGTTTCCTTCCCCTACCCATTCCTATTATTGTATCCTAACTGTTAGTTTTTCTTTTTTTAAAAAAAACTTTATTAATACAGAAAGTTTTAATAATACAGAAAAAATATAGGGAAAAACTACAACAGAAATTGCAAATATAAATAGAGCCACTAAACTAAAAAGGGAAATAACAAGTGACTTCCAACTTTCCAGCTAATGATTATAGTTATCCACTTATCCCACTTCTTCTAAATCAACACCTTAATACATTTCTACATAATATTTGATTCTACTATTCTTCAAATCCTCTCTAATAATCTCTCTGAAAAACAATTTTTAATTCCCAATCTTTATTAAAATGACTTAATTACCTTTTCTCTAATCAAGGTAGTCAATTTATCCATCTCTGCAAGCTCATACAATTTTGTCATCCAATCTTCTTGTGATGGAATAGCCACATTTTTCCACTTCTGTATGTAGAGCAGTCTGGCAGCAGTAATCATATATGGAATATCTTCCATATGTCTCCTTGATCTGTTCATCCATCAAACCCATCAGAATCAGTTCTGGTTTCAATTGAAATTTTAATTTAAAAATGTCTTCCATCAAGCAATGAATGTGAATCTTTTTTTTTTTTTGCCTTAGAACATGTCCACCACATATGACAAAAGGTTCCCTCTTTCTAAGAACTTAAAATGCATTGGTTCACATACGAACAGATAAAGCAAAGATTTAAAGAAGACAAGAAGGAACCAGGGATTGAAGAGGATCAAAATGAGTTAGATAAAATCATTGAAGCTCCAAATAAAAACAAAATTTCCAAACTGTATAAAATGCTACTTTTGAGAGATTTAGAAATTGAAGAAATAAAAGACTCAGTGCTGCAATGGGCAGTAGATGTTGGCTACAATTTAAAATTAGAAGATTGGGAGAAAGCAAGAAAGAAAACAAATAAATTTACAGCGTGTCAAAGCCTTAAAGAAAACTTCTTTAAGATGGCAAATAGATGGTATTATTCACCAGAGAAAATAGGGGAAACATTCAAAACAAATAGAAACTGTTGGAAGTGCCAGGAAGTAACAGGCTCATTATTCCACATGTGGTGGAAATATAAAAGAGTAAAAAAATACTGGACAACAATTCATAGAACAATAGAGGAAATGTTTCATATACAGTATCCAATGAAGCCAGAATTCTACTTGTTGAATATGACTCAAATATTGGAAAAAGAAGAGGGAAAGATTAGTTGGAGAATAATGTTATATTTAGTGACTGCGGCAAGACTGGAGATAGCGATGAAATGGAAACAGAAAGATATACCAACAATTGATGACTGGATGAAGAAAGTTCTGGAAATGGCATGTATGGACAAACTAACTTTCAAAATTAGAGAAAAAGATACACAAGCTCAAGAAGATGAATGGGCTCCGGTATTTAAATTTTGCAAAGAGAAATGGGGGAGGAAGGGATTCCAGGGGGTGAAAATAAGAAGAATAAGGGTAATGACAAAGGAAGATACAGGGACAAAATATAAGAAGGTTGTATGGATATTCTCTCAGGAACAAGGAATTTTGATCTTATTGGAGGGAAAAGATTCTAACGGGTTTAAAAAAAAAAAGGAATGAGGAAAATAAATCCGGAGGAGATTAAAAGAAGAAAATATAGATTAGAGAACAAGTATACAAAGTCAAAAATGGGTTGGAGATAATACCGAAGGGAGCTGAGAAAGAAAGGAAGTAGAACAAGAACAGAAGTTAAGAACGTGGGAATACAGCATAAGGGAAAGGAAGGGAAAAAGAATGATAGCAATAGAAGGAAATGTAAGTTTGAGGGTAAGAGAAAATGTAGGAACAGAGGAGGGAGAATATAAAAGAGAAAAATTGGGGGAGAATTGAAAATGGTAAAGGTTATGGGATGGTAAGAATACTCTATCTCCTAGAATGGAAATAGAGATAGAATTCATCTGAATGTGCAAAATGTTAGCGACTTCCATCTTAGGTAATATGGTAAGAAGAGTGAAAGGGAAAAAGTATAAGAAGGAGTGAAAAAGATGGAAAATATAGACTGGAAGATCATATATGCAAAGAACATAAGTGTATAAATGGGGAGATGTTTAATATACATGCTGTGTGCATTTTAACTTTCATGGTTTACAAATATAAGATTAAATAAAAATAAAATTGAAAAGAAAAAAAGAACAAGAGCCAAAATTGTTGAAAGAAGCATTTGATGTGAGGTGTAGGAAGAGGGTGATTAAAGAAATAGCAGTACAGACAAATGAGAAGTGTTTTTCACACTTTGGTATAAGGATTTATATGTATATTATTTTGCATATGTGTAGTGTTTTTCCTTCTCTCTGTTTTGATAACTTTTTTCATTATGTTAAGATTGTACTTTTTCATTTTGCTTTTGCTGCTCTTTGTTTGTATATTAGTCATGTTAACCTATGCTGTTTTTATAGCCTTTGTATTTCACTAATTTATACATATATATATATATATATGATAAAAAAAGCCAAGAGTCTTTAAAAAAGGGTCCCTCTTTCTGATTACACTTCCAACAAATATTAGTAGAACCTTTATTCATCTTAGACAATCTTTCTGGTGTTAAAAGTGATAATCACCTTATAGAAATTATCTTTAAGTTCATAACTTAAAGTAAACTTTAGAGCCCTCACCCAAATTCCTTCCCATTGATCCATTTGTATATTATGACCAATATTCTGAGCCCATTTCATTATACATTAATCTGTTCATCCTCCATTTGTGTTTTCAACAATAACTTAGCAACCATATACCTTAGCAATTAAATGTTCTTCGTTTGTACACAATTGTACTTCAATTTCTGACTTTGTTCAAAACCATATAGTATTACTAGCTATTACATCCCCACTCCCCTTTCCTCTGGGAGTCCCCTCATAATTATTGTCAACATTTCAGCAACAGAAACCAAAGACAGAATAGAGGAATACTTAGAGAAAGAAAACATTCCTCAAATTTCAGAGGAATAAAAACAGAATTAAATAAAAGAGTCATGATAAAATAAATTAAGGAGGCAATAAGGAGAATGAAGCTCAGGAAAACTCCAGGACCAGACGGTTTCTTTACACTTTATTATAAAACATTTGAAGATGAAATAATAATCCAACTATATAGAGTATTTAACAAGATTAACAAAAAAAGTCTGGATTCATGGAAAAAGCAGATATAACATTAATCCCCAAAGAGGGCAAAGATTTAACATTAACAACTAATTATAAATCTATATCACTACTTAACATAGACTACAAAATTTTCACAAGCATCTCGCAGAAAGACTGAATAAAATATTGGTAGAGTGGATCCATGAAGACCAAAATGTTTTTTTTTAAAAAACCAGGTAGACAAAAGGAAATCTAAGAACTCTTCTAAACATAATAGAATATTATGAAAACATAATGAGAGAAAATTGGTAATTTAATTTTTTTCTTCTAACTTATATATTTTTTAATTATTGTATGTTTTTAATCCTTCATAATTTAATATTATTTTAAGGGGTGGGCGGGCTAGGGTATTGTGATTATGGAGTTTTTATATTGTAAGCCACCCCGATTGCGTTGCAGAGCGGCGGGATAGAAACAAAATTTTATATTATTATTGTTATTATTATTATTATATTTGCAGATGTCGAGAAGGCATTTGATAATGTCAATTGGGATTTCATTTTTGAGGTACTAAAAAAATGAATATAGGAAGGAACTATATTGACTGGATTCAGAAAATATATAGAAATCAAGAAGCACAAATTATAATAAATGGGGGAAAACAAAATCATGTCAAATTGGAAGAGGAACTTAGCAAGGATGTCCATTATCACCCCTATTATTCATAATAATCTTGGAAGCATGAAACAGGAAGATAAGACAAGAACCTCAAATTAAGGGATTTGAATTACAGTCATCCCTTCACATTCGCGGGGGTTAGGGGCAGACAAACCCCGTGGATGTGAAAAAACCATGAATAAGAAATGAGCCTGCCGGCGAGCGGTTTTCCACCCCGGTCCCTTCCCAAGGCAGCGAGGAGCTTCCTGAGAAGCCCCTGGCTGCCTTGGGAAGGGAGTGGGGTGTAGCACGAGCGTACCAGCTGGGTCCCACCCCCCTTCCCAAGGTAGTGAGGAGCTTCCTGAGAAGCCCCTCGCTGCCTTGGGAAGGGAGTGGGGTGTAGCGCGAGCGCACCAGCTGGTTCCTACCCCTCCTTCCCAAGGCAGCAAGGAGCTTCCTGAGAAGCCCTTTGCTGCCTTGGGAAGGGAGTGGGGTGTAGCTCGAGCACGCCAGCTGGGTCCCACCCCCACTTCCCAAGGCAGTGAGGAGCTTCCTGAGAAGCCCCTGGCTGCCTTGGGAAGGAAATGGGGTGTAGCGCGAGTGCACCAGCTGGTTCCTACCCCCCCTTCCCAAGGCAGCGAGGAGCTTCCTGAGAAGCCCCTGGCTGCCTTGGGAAGGGAGTGGGGTGTTGAGCAGCGGGGTGGTGGTGCAGGCAGCTTTCCGTGAATGATCAAAACCGCGAATGTGACAGTCGCAAATATGGAGGGGCAACTGTACACAAATATGAATTCAAATCTAAGACATTTGTGGACAATCTTGTTTTCATTTTAGATGATCCTATAGAAAGCATAGCTAAATTAACAGAGACAATAGAAGAATTCGGAACATTGGCAGGATTAAAAATTAACATGAATTAGATAGAAAAAACAAAATTTAAATTGAAAAAAATATCTGGGTATAACAGTATCAAATCATAATTCAGAACAATATGATAATAATTATAGGAAAACTTGGAATAAAATCAAGGAAGATTTTAAAAAATGGGCCAAACTAGACCTCTCTCTATTAGGGAGAATATCCACCATTAAAATGAATATTCTGCCTAAGCTAATGTATCTATTCCGAAATATCCCAATAATAGTTAATGATTTACCATTTAAACAATGGAATAAGGACCTGTCCAAATTCATGTGGGCAGGGGAAAACCCCCAGAGTTAAATGGAAAGTATTGCAAGATACAAGGTATGGGGTGGACTAGGTCTCCCAGATCTTAGAATATAATCATGCAAGTTGCATACTATGGATTATGGACTGGATACATCTTGAAAATACAAGACTTTTACAGTTAGAAGGAATTGACTTAAAATCCGGCTGGCATGCATATATGTGGTACAATAAATCATCAGTACATAAAGAGTTTAATCATCTCCATGTAAGGCAAATCCTGTTAAGATTCTGGTTAAAATGCAAACAAAGATTATCTCCCAAATTACCGCTATGGATTTCGAATCATGAAGCTTTTCATAAAAAACAAAATTTATATAATGATAAATGGCTACTTATAATGACATATTAAAAAGTGGGAAAACGTATATAATGAAAGCTCAAGAAGAATTACGAGATGAATTAGAAACAAATAGAATTAGATATATTATTGCAAGGAGGAAAGAAGAAAATGTTTTCCAAGATATACAATATTCTAATAAAAAATTAATCTAGAACAAGAAAGAATTAAAAACTGTATGATAAAATGGGCCCAAAATATCAGGCACATGATTCAATTAGATCAATGGGAGAAAACCTGGAATAAAAATCTGTCATATACTAAAAGTTATAATATAAAATAAAACTTTTATACAATTTTATTTAGATGGCATTTAACACCAGAAAAATTAGCTAGCATTTATAAAAATTCATCAGACAAATGCTGGAAATAGGGGAAACAACATTATTTTATGTCTGATGGATGTGTGAGAAAACAAAGAAATATGGGGGGGATTCATACTTTAATTGCTAAAATATTGAATATAACTTACCCATGTGAACCAGAAATTTATCTTTTGAACACGCTCTATAATATACACATACAGATCCAGAAAAAATATTGGAAAATCTTTCTCTATATGGTATTGGCAGCTAGAATAACTTGCAGACAAAAAATGGAAAAGTCAAGAAATACCATCAACTGAAGACTGGATTATAAAATTATATGATATGTATGAAATGGACAGGTTAACAACTATAATGGATGAAAAAAACATGGAAAAGTAACGATGACTGGAAGGCATTAATTCTCCTATGGAAAGAGAATTGGGGAGAATTGGCAATTGTAAGTATGGATGTTTAAGATAAAATAAAATATGTAAAGGAAAAAAAAGAGTCAATGTAATTCAAGATGGAAGGGGATGATAATCAGGATGTTGTCAACACAAAATGGGAAAGGAAAAGGAAGTTTGTTGTGCGAGATTTCTTTTATGTAAATGTCTGTTATGTCATGTTGATTACAATGTCTTGATGTCTATTGTAATTGTATTTAAATATGACGGTAAATCTGAGTTGAAATAATAATAATAATAATAGGCAACATTTAACAATTTGGTCAGTGATGCGGTCTTCCATGCAGTGCAGCCACTAACATAAAACCCAAAAGACATGTTGCTTAAATCAGGAATGCACTTATGGAGGGGCCGAGCAAAATTCCAAAGAATTGTTAATTTGAAGGCAGCAGCAGTTTGCCAACGCCCCAAATTAATCCTATTTTCTAAGGCTGACACAACCAAAACTTGCCAACTACCCTCTATCTCTTGCCTCACCTAAACAAAGGAATGTTGCTTCCTCTCTTTGATTCGCAAAATATAAACTTATCAACATACTATTAACATATTCAGAATGTCTTTGTCGCTCTCTGAGCCACACCTTAAAGTATTGTTTTCCACTCAAAATCACATCTCCAGAAGGCAAATATTTCCTATATAAACCCCGTGAAAACTACTCAAGTGCTCACGGTTCCCCTTCCTGAGGATACTCTGTCTGACTGTGCAGCCAATCCTTAGGTCTCCTCCTCAATACTTTCCATCATATACATATATATATATATATATATATATATATATCACTAAATCATCAGCAAAAGCTCTCAACTTGAATGTTTGACCTTTGATATCCACTCCTTTACTTCTTTCTTCTTCCCTTATAGTTCTATTAAGAACTTACAAGACTAATAAAAAAATTAGAGGGGATAGAGGATGACCTTTTCTGGTCCCTCTTTGAATATTACAAAACTTAGTTTTCTCCATTGATCAGAATCTGAGTTTTTTTAGGTGCTGTATATCACTTTGATCCACGAAGTAAAATTCTCTCCAAAGTTCATCTTTTCCAAAACTGCAAACATAAATGACCAATCCTTCTTTCTCTGCATCCAAAACCTATCAATGCTGCCTATTTCTCATTAAGTTTATGTAAACTTTCTAAAATATGTAGTACACATTGAGTATTAACTTGTGTAGCCTCTTTGGCAAAAATCCACATTGACCATCATGTATCAAGTTCTGTAATACTTTTTATCAAACTCTCTGCCAAAATTAAAGGAGAAATCTTGTAATCTGCCTTACTAGCATCCCAAACCATTTTTACATCTATTACTTTATTCAAATTTTCTTCAAATAATTCTTTCAGTGTCTTTTTTGCTTTAGTCAACTATTTTCCATCCTGTAGCAATGTATCATTCAATCTCCAGTTAAAATGGCTCATTCTATTTATTATGGATACTGGATTATGATCAGAAAAAGTTTTGGGCAAAACCTCAATTTTCTTAGTTTTGTTACATAATGACTTGGAAATTAGAAACATAGCAATTCTAGAAAATATTTGTGTCTCTCTGGGGAAAGAAAGTATATTCTTTTGCCTCTCTATATTTAAATCTGCAAGGATCTTGAAGTTCAAAATTATCAAAAAATAAATTAAAAATGATTTTTTTAAGTTTCCCTTGATCACCTTTTATATTCTTCTCTGAAGTCCCATCAATCTGAGGAGAGATGTCACCATTCCAATCTCCAGGAATAACCAACACTCATAAGATAATTCTGATATTCTTTGTAGCACATTCTCATAAAAACCAGCCTTACTCTCTGTAGGGGGATAAACATTCACTACCAAAGTTCTCAATGCTTGAAGTTGTACCCCTATTCTTACATATCATCCATTACGGTCCTCAAAAAATTGTTTTGTGGGGGGATTCAAATTCTGCTTAATATAAACAACCACACTTCCTTTCTTCTTATCCACTGATGAAATATATTCTTTTCACAATTTCAAATTTAATTAAAATTTCCCATCTTTTTTCCTAATATGTGTCTCTTATAAGCAGATCAAATCATATTTAAATCTGTTCATTTTCAAAACAACTATTATAATCCAAAGCCACCTCACTGAGTAGTTAGTAAAATTATGGTTACATTTACTCTTTACTCAACTGAATAAAAAATAAACTCATTACAATAACTACTTTTAACTACTTTTAACTGCTTTAAAACATTTGAATTCCAGAAGTCACTGACACATTTTCATGACATCTACTTCACTGTCACTGTCACAACATCCACAAGACTACAAGACACAGCAGCACAAGGCAGCAATTTAACCACATTTCAATTTAACCACAATTTAACTCACCAAATCCTCTACCATTTGGTGAGTTCACATCTCTCACAACTATAAAAAAGGACTTCAATGTTACAGTTGCATTCAGTGGTGTGAAGCTATTCTTCACTAAGCTGTCATAACTCAACTTAGGCTACTGTCACAGTGCAGAAATAGTACAGTTTGACACCACTTTAAAAATCATGGCTCCATCCTATGGAATCCTGGGATTTGTAGTTTATTGTGCCACCAGACCTCTCTGACAGAGAAGGCTAAATATGTCACAAAACTACAAATACCAGAACTCCATAGCATTAAGCCATGGCAGTTAAAGCAGCGTCAAACTGCATTATTTCTGCAGTGTGTCAACAGTCTTAGATACAACATTTTTGTTAGAAAAAAGAATGCATTAGATGTAACTACAGTCAACCCTCTGTATCCACAGATTCTGTATCCATGGATTCAACCATCCATGGCTTGAACATATTCCAGAATTTTTTCCCCCAAGAAAGCAAACCTTGATTTTGCCATTTTATACAAGGGGCACCATTTTATGTGCCATTGTATATAATGGGACTTGAGCATCCATGGATTTTGGTACCCACAAGGCATCCTGGAACTTAATTCCAGCAAATAACAAGGGCCCACTGTATTTATTTGTAACTTCTCTGAAAGACCGCCTCCTCTCATATGAGCCTGCCTGAAATGCAAGATCATCCGCAGAGGCCTGGTTTTATGTCCTGCCACACCATGAGACTAGGCTGGTGGATGTACATGATAGGGCTTTCTCTGCATCAGCACCTCAGCTATGGAACTCCTGCCTGAAGGAAGTCAGGCTGGTTTCATCCCTTCTGAGTTTCCAGCAGGCAGTGAAGACTGTGCTATTTGGCCCTTGGTTCTTAAAATTAAGGATGTCAGCTCTGTCTGTTTGTTTTTTACAGTGTTTGTCTGGTTTTAGACTTATTTTTAATGAGGTGTTTGGGTTGTTTTTATTTTATTTTTTTAGTTAGTTATTTCATGTCTTTAATTGGGTTTTTATCCATTGTGTATAGCTTCAGTAGCTCTGGTGGGTCAAAAGGTGATAAATAAATACCCTGAAGAAATAAACAGATGAAATAAAAAGTAGCTACCAAGCTCTGTCATGACTGTCTTATCTTTTAATCTCAGCATAGTGCTTATAAAAACATGGGCACTTTATAAGTGACAAATAACAAAGATAGTGATCTTGCTTCAACTGAGGCAAAGAGTAACATTTTCATAAGGCACCCTCTATCCATCCCAGATCTTCTTATATTTATACACATAGCAATCCAGATGATCCAGCAATTCAGATTTCTAGTGATTGGAAAGAAATTGCCCAAAGTACACAGTAAAACATATGTGAGCCAAGCAGCTCTTGAATGGGGAAAGGATCATATGGGAACTGGATAGCGCATTTGGATAAAAGGAAATTGAGCCTGCCCTTAAAGGAAATAGGACTTAGCCTCCTCTGGACACTCTATAACTCAAGCATACATTTAAACCTCAAATAAGATTTTGGGATTCACTAAGATAATAAAACTTAGGAAGAAAGTTCTTTAAATAATCCTGCCTCCTGAATCATATAACCCAGTTTGAGGTACTGGAGGGGAATGTAACTTATACTAAGTAGTGAAGGACAGATGAAGTGGACTATGTGTTACCAAATGGTAACACAGAGCTCATACCAGAGACAGAAGGAATTGAATGACAACAGTCTACTTTCCTATATAACACCAATGGCAGTGGCACACTACTATGCTTTTGTGTCCACTTGCCCTGCTTCTTTTCATCCATTCATTGACTTTTTCTCAAAGGCCTTCTCTTGTCTGTGGTCCACATACTTGACCATGCATTTGCAAGGCACTTATAATGCCAAAGGACATCATGTAAAATGACAGAGCTGGCCCAAGACATTTGAGGCAAAGCAGCAAATTGCATTCCAGCTCTCCATATGCACACTTCACCCCAGTCAAAGTTCACAATGCCTAAGGCCTACCAAGTTATTTTTGTACCTTTTGTACCTTCTCTTAATCCCTTGCATTAAAAACATAATCAAGGCTGGCTCATGGACCAAGTTGGAGGGGGGGCGGAATATGTCCCCTCACCATTTGAGAGTGAGCTGCCCTTTGCTACCACCATTCCACAATAAATAATTATTAATTAGTTTTCTTCCTGCTGCCAGATGTCTTCAAAAACTATGCTGTTTCAAGGAGATCTCATTGAGGTGGAGAATGTCAGGATGCGGTAGGGAAGCTAAGTTAGGACTAGGTAGGCTATAGCCTTCTTTGATCCTCTTTTGGCTCCCCTCCCCCCTGCAGTTGGCTCTCACATGACATCAGGAGGGTGGCGAAAACTGAGCAAGGATTGGAGAGGCTATAGCCTTCCACAGTCAACCTAACTCCTCCCTCCCAATATCACCAGGAGGTGGGGAGCAGCTGAGTGAGGAGGATCCTCTTCCTCACCTCTGTTCTGATAGCTGGTTCATGATGATGTAGATATCATTGTCATGTGCCTGCTATTGCAACACAGTCTGTGATCATCCTTCCTGCTGTGTTTCCTTCCCCTTTCCTGCCTTATGGAGACAAGAAAAAGGAGAGACTGGAGAAGTCGTCAAGTCTATTCAAGGCGGGGGGGGGAGGAAAAAGAGGCTTGAGGAAGGAGATTATCAGATGCAGCAAAAACTGTGTCAAAAGATCACTAGAAGAACAGAAAGGGGTGACCTTACCAGACGATGTCATTCTCCAGCATTGGGGGAGGGGGTAGTGTGGGCATCAGTAAGGTGTCCCTTTTTATTAGTGGCTTCTCCCCATCAATGCAAAAGGCAAGCCTTGTCCTCAGCAGTGCTATGCCCCCAGAACAGCAGAAGGACATGGGTGTCTGGTAAGGTTGCCCTTTCTGTTCTTTTAGTGATCATCTGATGTGGTTGGGAATGTGATTTTTTTGGCGCATTCCCCCGTGTCTGATAATCTCCAAAGATTCCCCTTATTAGGGGTTTTGGACACACGAGAAACCCCTTTCTCATCTTTTCTCTCAAATCTTTCAATATTCTTTCCATTCCTAGAACACAATAATAACACATTTGATAACTAAGGATCTGTTACTTTTTCCTGAGATCCAAACTCTACTGCCATAGGTGATTTCTCCACTACCTAATGATAGATCTGGCTATGCAAAATGTGTGTGTTGAGTGTCTTCAAGTTGTTTCTGACCTGTGGCGACCCCAAGGTGAAACTATCACAGGGTTTTCTTGGCAAGTTTTTTTTGTGGGGGGGGGGGTTGCCTTTGCCTTCTACTGAGGCTGAGAGAGTGGGGCTTGCCTAAGATCACCCAGTGGGTTTCCTTGGGTGATCAGGGATTCAAACTCTGGTCTCTGGGTGTAGTCCAGAATTCAAACCACTACATTACAACTGGTTCTCAGAATAGCTCACATTTTATAGTAGTGGTAATAATAGGAGAAGAAAAAAATAGTTGTTGGTTGTGGCTGGAGTAGTGGTGTTTATGTATCACCTTTTATCCCACAAAGGGTCTGAAGACAATTCATCATTTAAAACTTAACATCACTGCACATTCAACAATCAATTGAAAACAAAACAGAACATCCTAGAAACAAACCAGACAGCAACATTAAAATCTATCAAAATGTAGGTAGAATAGTGCATTTTTTACTACCTGCCTAAAACAAGACAAAAATTGAGCCCATCTAAACTTCTTTGGAAGGGATTCCACAGCTGGGGAATTGCTGCAGAAAGGTCTCCTCAGTTTGTTTAGCCACTTCTAATATCCAATATCCAATATCTCAGTGCTTCCAGGTGGTGGTTCATGATTTCTAAAGCTTCAGTAGAGAAAGTGGCTCCTGCAAGATGTCTTTTTTTAAAAAAAAGTTAAACAAAAAACACCTTGGTATGCCCTGATATACTTTCTCACCTGGCTTTAAAACAAATGTAGACTAAATAACAGAGTCCTCTGCATGTTTACTCCCAAGAAGGACTGAGTAAGATCAGCTGGTGGCACTTCCCAGAAAGTATATATAGCTCAAATCCCATTATATACAATAGCATAGGAAAATGGTATCCCTTATATAAAATGGCAACATCAAGATTTGCTTCTTGATTTTTTTATATATATTTTCAAGCTGTGGATGGTGGAATCCGTGGCTGCCAAATCCGTGGCTACAGAGGGCTGACTGTACTTCAGTTAATGAAGTAGACGTGTCCCTGTGCCTTACTTCTTTAACAGAAAATTTGGTATCAGAGACAGAAATAACATGTAAAGAGTGGGAATAGGTTCCTATAGCACAAAAAAGAAAAAAAGAAAAGAAAAGAAAGAAGAGCAGTTTAACGTGTTTCAGCAAACTTTTTATCCAAAGCTAACAATATGAAAGTGTTAGCCTTGCATAAGTAAACAAAAACATTTTGGGCCTTCTAGACACCACTTGAAGGCTTCTTCCGAAATGTATCCAGGGATAACATTCTCTTTCATCAGCCTGCACTTTACCTATTATTTCCATTTCGGTGGCCAAACTTAAAGATCTTGCTTTTTTAAAATGTTGGGGGTAGTTGGTGTGGCAGGCTAATCTACTCTCCCCTTTATGATCTGTTTTTCTGTTCACCCATACTCAAGAAGGGACTCCAGAGGCAGCTGCTATTTACCTTGCATATTACAGTATAAGCCGGTGATGGCGAACCTATGATATGCATGTCAGCACTGATGCACGTAGCCATTTGTGCTGACACGCAGCCATAGGCCTCCTCCGCCCCCCACCCGCAACCTCACCACCCTCCCTAAAGTGGTGATCCAGGCTTCAAAGCCTCACTTTAGGGAGGGGGGGAGGAAAGTGGCAGGCGGGGCTATGAAGCTCCGATCACCACTTTAGGAAGGTGGGGGGTGGAGCCTCCCCCCAACCTGGCCACCACCACCCCTGAGGCCTGCCGTGCTTACCCAGAGCTGCCTTGGAAAGGCCAGGTAAGGTGGCTGGTGGGCAGGACTCTGCTGGGGAACGTGGTGGGCGAGTGGAAGGATGGCCACCCGGTCTCTCCCCGGCCTTCCTGAGGTGGCTCTGAAACCTCAGAGCTGCCTCAGAAAGGCCAGGGAAGATGGTGGGTGAGTGGGAGGGTTGCTGCCCTGCCTCTCCCTGGCCTTCCTGGGGTGGCTCCAAAGCCTCAGAGATGCGTGGGAAAGGCCAGAAAAGATGCTGGGTGAGAGGGAGGGTGGCTGTCCGGCCTCTCCCCGGCCTTCCTGAGGTGGCTCCAAGGCCTCGGAGCCGCCTCAGAAAGGCAAGGGAAGTTGGTGGGCGAGCGGAAGGGTGGCCGCCCAGCCTCTCCCCAGCCTTCCCGAGGCAGCTCCGAAGCCTCGGAGCTGCCTCGGAAAGGCTGGGGAAGATGGCGGGCGAGTGGGAGGGTGGCTGCCCGACCTCTCCCCGGCCTTCCCAAGGGGTCTCTGTGGCTTGAAGCCATGGAGCTGCCTCAGGGATGCCGGGGAAGGCAGCGGGCAAGCGGGAGGGTGGCCGCCTGGCCTTCCAGAGGGGGCTCCATGGCTTTGAAGCTGCAGAGCCGTCTCAGGAAGGCCACGAAAGGCGGCGGATGGGAGGGAGGAACTCTACCCTGCGTCTCCCCAGCCTTCCCGAGGAGGCTCCAAGGCTTTGAAGCCTCGGAGCCACCTCGGAAAGGCCAGGGAAAGCGGAGGGTGGGAGGGAGGGACTCTGCCCGGCCTCTCCCTGGCCTTACCAAGGGGGCTCCAAGGCTTTGAAGCCTCAGAGCCCCCTCGGTAAGGCCGGGGAAGACAGCGGGCAAGTGGGCCTCTTGTTTGAGCCCAGGGCACCGTGCGCATCTTCTCCAATGGAGCCCTCCTAAATAGCTCCCCACAGGGGAGCTGCCAAAAGAGGGAGGGGGGAGAATGCATGTGTGCATGTGTGTGTGCATGTGGCATTGTGAGGAGGGGGAGTAAGTGCTGCGAAGGGAAGAAGCCGAGGGCCTGGGAGCCGAGGAGCTGCCCGCATAATCGCTCCTAGGCTAGCCGGCAACACATGCTCTGCTCCATGGCTCACTCAGGCTGCCTCCTCGTCTCCAACTCCACCTTGCTTCCACACTCGCTACCATGCCCCCCAGCCTTCCTCTACCTCCAGCAGGTAAGTCCGCCTCTTTTATATCTTTCCCTGCTTCACTTGTGGGTGAGGTATCCCCCCCAAATAAACCCATGGGTCAGAGGGAGGCCGAGGGAGGTGGGGGAAAAGTAGCGATGTGGCCTCCAAAGGCCAGGGGAGGCCAGGGGAGGCTGGGGGAAAAGTAGCGACGGGGCCTCTGAAGGCCCCATTGCCACTTTCAGGAGGCTGAGGGGGCTGTTATTATTCGCGGATTTTTCACATTCGCGGGGGTCTTCAAAACCTAAACCCCACAAATGTGAAGGGATGACTGTACATTTTATTACTCAGTTGTCACATGAGTTGTGACAACTCATTAATTATTAATGAACAATTAATAATATTGTTGATTAAACAATAAATATTGCAAAATAATGTTTTTTCCTCAAAGTGACACACCACCCAAGCTATGCTCAGTTTTTTAGCGACGTTTGACACACCAAGCTCAAAAGGTTGCCCATCACTGGTATAAGCAGGTACACCCAGCTAGAATAGCATTAGCTAGAACAGAGGCCTCATCTGCACTAGTGATAAAAACTGAATCCCCCCCTGCAACCCAGCCCAATAATGCCATGCAATGTGCAGCATTATCCCTGAATCTGGAGCAATAGTGTCACATGAAGTACAGCCCTATCCGAGCCAGACTCAGGGTATACCACCTAAAACCCGGTTTTGGAAGACTCACAGTTTTCTCTGGAGTTTCCAGCAAATTCCAGAGAAGACTGTAATGTGGAAGAAGGATCTGCACTGGATTCGGGGGTGGGAGTGGGGAGGCAGGAATGCATTGCCTGACAGGTGCCACCATTTCCCCCCTCCTTCCCCCCCTTCACCACTGGGTCTGTCTTCCCAGCGTATAGTCACTCATTCACTATGCACCTTGAAGTCAGAGCCAGCAGGGGTGGCACCAAGGAGGGGGAAATGGTGGTGCCTGTTGTCTTGTGCCAGGCAGAGTCACTTGCTCTGATCTTCAGAAGGAGCGACTGCATACCAGGGGTCTGCCTTGTTAAAGAGTATACATGAAGCTCTTTGGGAAGAGGTGCCTGGCTGAGCAGTAGCATCGGATCTACAGCAGGGGGTTAAAATCCAGAGGTGAGGTTTGGACTTTTTGGCCAGGTAGGTGTGGTGCTTAAAACTGGACCAGAGTGGTTTGAATGTCATGTGGGGCAGCTCTAAGCCAAATATATTTTTATTCCCTGTGTAGTCAAGCCCAGAATCCCATTCTTTCTCAGCTCAAGCTTTATCCCCTTGTTTATTACAGATACGCCACTGCAACATGAGACTAGAAGCCTGCGTTTCTCCAGCCCTCCTTCACAGTTCTTCATGACCCTCCCAATTCTGAGGCTGCCAAAAACCAATAGCTTCCTGTTAGATGGAGGACATGGAGAAAAGGGAGGGGTTTGGAGAGCACAAAAAGACTTTGGGGTTGTCTAAACAGTCAAAATAACCCTCATGGTATTCGCTGGGAATCAGTGTAGGACAACCCTTCATGGCTTTTCCTGTAGGTTTTTAAAAACAGCAAGGGTGTGTGTCGATTCCTGCTCATTTGGACAAGCTATTCAAGACGAAGCGTAAAGCTGATTAAACAGGTGAGCACGGGGGCATGGCTTGCTAATAGGGCAAGCACCTGATGCCACCATGTTGGATTTCACCCTAGCAAGTGATCGCTAAGGTGATAAAACAGGGTGTTTTTTTTTCTTTCCTGTTAAATAAAAAAAATGCTATATTGCTTCAGCGCACCTTAGGACTTTATCAGGAGATTTTCACACGGGGCCAAAATGCTCCATTACTGCCCCTCCTCCTCCTCTCCCATTCCTGCCATGGAATAACGTAAATCTTTCACACACTTACCTTAATTCCGCGGCAGGAACGGGCTCCCCCTCCCCTCGCTGGCCGGCCGTAAATGCAGCCGTCGTAAGGCTGCTTTTACGACCAGCCATCTGAAACGTTATCACGTTATCACATGATAACGGCTGGGCGGTAAATTTAAAAAATAAAACTCCCCCAAACATAAAATCAGTTCACCAAGCACAAAAGCACACTTTAAATCACACAATCAAAACAGGGAGGGTAAAATAAAGGGTGCCACCTACCTGTCCAGATCATACCAGGAAGTGCTCGGAATGAACCTCCCCTCCGCGGCTGTCATTTCGGAACAGGAACAGGGCTCCTGTTCGCACACCCGTGATTGCATGATAGCGACAGAATAGGAGGTCTATTCACAATGAAAAATTGTGAATGCATTGTTCCAGAACAGTCACAGGAGCAGGATGGATGCAGGACAGAACAGGGTCAATGTCGTCCGAAAGGTAAAACCTTTCCTGACCCTGTTCTGTTCCTGCCATGGGTTATATAGCCTGTGTGAAGATCTCCTCAGATGCAGGAAATATGGTATCATAATGATGTCCAAGGAATGTGAAAGGGTGCCCATTTCACATGATGGCATGCTTTCTCATTCTTGTGTTGTGAATAAGGCGTTATTTTTTATTGATGGGCCAAGCCATCAATTGATCAGCTGTGGCTCTTTCTTTCTTTCTTTCTTTCTTTCTTTCTTTCTTTCTTTCTTTGGCGTAATTGCAAGTGTCTGAAACTGCAACCTCATTCTGCTGGTGCAATTTCTGTGTCAATGGGCGGTTCAAGCCAGAACACTTCTCAGAGAAAATGCAAAAATAGCAATAGTAATAGCATTGATATTTATATACCACTTATCTGTGCCAAATCACTCCTTAAGCAGTTTATAATGTACAAAAGCTGGGTACTCATTTTACTGACCTACGGAAGGAGTCAACCTTGGAGCCCTTTGGGATCGGGCTCATAACCTTGTGGCTTTGCAGTACTGGCATTTAACCACTGCACTACCAGGGCTCTATGTATGGGACACTCTTTTTATGAACCTGGCCATTTTTCAGGCAAGTTTTTGAGTGTGTTTCAATGCTTGTGTGTCCATTTTGTTTTTTAATTTAGCTGTTTTTCGACTTTTAAGCGTACTTACATCTTCTCACGAGAAATCGCCAAGATCACACGCACCCACCAACACGGAAGTATGGGGCTGCTTTTTCACACTATTACAGCAACATTTGATAAAAAGGGTTATTTTGCCGGCACACTTACAGTTTAAAATATGGTGGGAAAGAAATGTTTTTAGAGGTTCCTCTGATAAATTCCATAGATGACTTTAAAAAAAAGTTCAGTGGCAGTGAAGAACTAACATGAGTAAATAATTTACAGTTGCCATCTGGCACGTGAAGGTTTTGGGGACTTCTAAGGCCAAAAACACCATTAAGACATATCGCTGCTGCTGTGAAATGCCATTACTACGAGGTACTCCATCCCCCCTCTGATAGATGGACCCTTTTTAAAAAGAAGCTTCTTTGTTAGAGGCTGATGTATGCGTGTATACACCATTGAAAATAATGGGACTTCTGGTTTAAAATACCATAGAGTTGCCTTGGAGGACCTAGAAAATGTCTAGAGAGGACACATTTTTCTAGGAAGACTCTATGGTAGATGTGCTGTTTTGTGTCCCATTGATAATTGAATCAGTGGATAAAGTGTCAGTGGATACAGGGGTCCTACCATACATTTTTTGAGTTCTTCTGTACTGATCATTAAAAACTCTGAGTATTTTTTTTTAAGAAAATCCAGAAATCTCTGTGTATATTTCTTGTGCCTCTTGCATAAGTCCCCAAATAATAAAAAATGTAGCCCCTGCAGTTTCAGAAGAGGTGCATAAGGGTCTTGCCCCAGAAACACAAGCCAGTCCCCCTGTGGGTGCTGGCCCTGAGTACTCCCTGGGTTACTTCTTGTATTCCACCCCCGCCCCATGCACTCTCACTTTCTGTTCCATTTCTTGGCAACTGACTTCCTCTCAGCATCTTCATCTCAGATAGCTTCCTGTAAACCTTTGTCATGAACAAAGTTTGATAAACGATGCTAACAACAGCAGTTATTGAGTGGCAAATATGGAATTAAGGTATGCCAATAGTTCAATACATGTGGTCAGGGCAGGATGATTTGTACATATTGTACTTTAAGCAGGACCAGTGGTGAAATCCTAATTGGATCTTACATCACAATGATTGTTGGCTGCTGAACTGGGTGTGTTTTTTTTACCACAGAATTCTGATTTACACTGTCTGCTTATTCATTTCCAAGTTGAGGGGATGTCCAAACAATGAAAATACTCCTCATAGAATTTGCAGAAAATACGATGTGTCCCAATGGGATCTGAATGAGATTCATGGTATTCAGGAGGGGGGCTAAAACACCACAAACGATGCAGTAAGAGGATTCACGGTTTTCTCTGATGTTTTCCAGAAAATGCACACAGATGCACATTTTTGCATGTTTGGACATCTGACTTCACATCGCTGTGCCATTTCACTCTATTGCCCATTACTAGAGCACATGGGCACTCCATTCAAATAGATGCAAATGGGTGTGAATAGGTGAAAAAATGGTGAAGACAAAACAACGTCACTGTGAATGGGCAAAAATGTGTACCCACTTGCAGTATACCATCATATCTAGACAAACCCCTAGTGTGGGTAGATTTCTGTTTTAGTTTCTTTATTCTCCTACTGTTGTCTTGTACATTGCTTCATTTTGGATCTACTGCATAGATCACTTTGGAAAGAAAGGAGGGGAAGGATGTATTTGGTGTTTGGTGTAATTGTGTTTGACATGCCAGAAAAAAAAAAAATAACCTGACCAAGTGAAATGACCTCCACAGTTGCATAAAAAATGTTTTCATAATTATGTTCTGAAGAGTGTCCCATCCTACCCCCAGGTTTCTCATGAACAGTTCTAGATGCATTGGAACTGGAACTTGGTCTTTTCCATACCTTTGTATTTACATGGCTTTCTTGTCATCCCCTTTGTAGTTTTACTATAATTAAGAAGGAAGGAAAAGAAGATTGGGGAGGGGGGAATAAGAAGTGTTATATCAGTAGATGTTCCTGGGTGTGCCAGGAGAGATTGGATTTGCAAAGCCCTTCCAGGCCACAAAGTAGCCCCACGCTGGAAGAAATATATGCTAGCCCTAGAGATGGAATAAATAATTTTCCTTCTATTCCTTGCAGTGGAAGGCTGTACCATTTCTTTAAGGAAGACAATTTTCATATGCTCCCCAAATCAGGATGTAGGATAGCCCTGTAAACCAATTAAAAGAACAGAGCAGATGACTACAGACTTTATCAGATCAAGCAAATATGGCGTCATAAAGATGCTTAATGGTCGTGAAAGGGCACGCAAACCAGAGGACATCGCCCTTTAGTGATCATGTGCAGGGAATAAGGCATACTTTTTTTTATTGATGGGCCAAACAGTCAATAGATCTCCTGTTCTGCTTTTGTGCCAGCATTGCTGGCGTTTGAAACTTTGTGCCATTGTGCTCATGTGAATACAGCGTGAATGACAGAACACTTCTGGATGAGATCGAGACAGCCAGGTAGGGGACACGCTTTTTTTACCTCCCCAGTTTACTTGGGACTTTCAAAATGTGTTCCTGTGCTTGTGTCTATGTTTTATGTCTTTATTTTACTTTAATTTTTGAATTTCCCGCGCTAGTGTCTTCTCACAAGAATTGGCGATATCTCAACCACAGAAGTAAATGGAGCTCTGTTTGTTCATTGTTTATGCCGGGGTTGCCTCATTGACACTCCTAAAGGTAGGTCTGGTATGGGGGGGGGGGTCTTTTGCCGGCATAAAAACTCCACAATTTATGCCGGCAAACAATCATTAATGGGGGGGGGGTCTGATAAAGTCCTAAAACAGCACTACAGTCCCATCAAAACGTGAAAGGCCTCATCCTCACATTTCTTTTCTGCATGAAATCAATTATGTACATCTTATTTATTTATTTATTGGATTTACAGTATATCCCACCTTTCTCCCAAGAGGGGATTCAAGGCAACTTACAATGGTTTAAAAAATACAACTAAAACACTACAAACATTTTAAAAGAATTAAATTATTACCATTATTAGAGTATAACGGTTAAAAAAACAATATAGATTGAAAACATAATATCAATAAAAATTACAAACATTAAAAGCAGTGCACCAATTAAAATTCACATTTCAAAAGCCTGCGTAAATAAAAATGTCTTTGCCTGCTTTCTCTTGTCTTTCTCCTTAAACAAGATCTGAGTAGCTTCCAAAGATTTAAAAATACAGTACAGTTTTAAAAATTATTCACACAAAAGTTAAAAAAAATGAATGTCAGTTTAGTTAAAATAACAAAAGGTTAAATCAATACACAATTAAAACATAATATTTAAAAAAAAATCAAAACAGATTCAAAACAGCCACTGAGGAGTCTTCCTTCCATCTCCTCACCAAATGTGCTTGTGAGGGAGCTGGGACTGAGGGAAATCCATCCCCTGAAGAGCTTAAAACTTGAGCTTTTGTTCTTCACTCTAGTTCTGCATTCTAGTTCAGGTTAGATTTAACTGAATGGGTAGACATGTCATGAATCTATGGCCTACTGGTTGAAATGTTTGTTTCAATGTTCTGTAAGTGCTCTAGAACACGCTTCCTTAGATTGGCCTCCTTCGTTCTATGTTTCTGTAGGCAGATGAAAATCTTTTTTATTCCAACAAGTCTTTGAAGACTTAGGGGCTTACCATACTCCGAAGAAAAGTGGCAAGGCAGCAGGAAAGTTCCGTCTTCCTTACCATACTGCATGATGTCGCCATTCTTCTGGCTTTCTTTCATTCTGGTCCTGTGGGGGACAAAGGTAAAATTGCATCTTTTTGCTAATGGTTTTTTTGGGGGGTTAGCCAAAAGACATGGTTTTACCTCCGTACCTCATGGGACTGGAACGAAAGAACACCATCGCTGTATGGTAAAGCATCACGGAAGACAGAACTTTCCTGATGCCTTGCTGCTTTTCTTTGGAGTGTAGTAAGCCCCTAATTGTTCCTGGGGAAGGGGCCTTTAATAATGTGCTGTATTGTCTATATTGCTTTTTTCTTTCGTCCTTTTCTTTTTAAAAAAATTCTATTGATAGTTCACTGATTTTTTAAATTACATTTTTATCTTTTATATGATGTGAACTTTTAGCTCCATCTGTTTTAACTTCTGTAAACTGCCTTGAATCCTGGACTAGGAAATAAATACATACATAAATTTAAAATATTTATTTATTTGATTTATAGCCTGCCTTTCTCCTAAAATGGGACCCCAAACAGCTTAGAATATAAGTTAAAACAAAATAGCTAAAACAATATGTCGTTGTTGTGTGCCCTAAGTCATTTCCAACTTCTGGAGGCTCTCAGGCAACCCTATCACAGGGTTTTCTTGGCAAGATTTGTTCAGAGGGGTTTTTCCATCCCCTCCTCTGAGGCTGAGAGTGTGTGACTTGCTCAAGGTCTCCCAGTGGGTTTCCATGGCCATGTGGGGATTTGAACCCTGGTCTCCAGAGTCCTAATCCAACACTCAAACTACTACACCACATATGCCAAACAACCTCTTCTGACTTGTTAGTGCTGATGGAAAATGGCATCCTATAAAAACAGGGGGCTTATCTACATGAAGGGAGGAAAAAAAAAGACTGCTACACAGTAAAAGCTGCAGCTGCTGCAACCTATCTTAATGGTTTTACAGCCCCCATAAACTTCACATGCCTGTAGCTGAGATGGCAGCCACCAGCAGATTACTCACATTTTTAAATCTGAGGCTGCAAAACTTTAAAAAAAAACAATTTTTAGGGTGTGCACTAGTGATATTCCACCTTTCCCAAAAAGAAAGAGACAAAAAAGATAGCACAAACCTTCATTTTATCACCTTAGCAATCACTCGCTAAAGCGAAAATCCAACATGGCAGCAGCAGGTGCTTGCCTTGTAATCCAGCCCCTGTGCTCATCCAGCCAATCAAGTTTGCACTGTGTCTGCCTGGGGAAGTGATTCATGTAGAATCACTTGTCTTAATGAGGGAAAATGCACATATCTCTGGCATTTTTTAAAAAAGTTGGGAAAAGCCATGAAGGCTTTTCTCACATAGTTTTTCCTCTTTTTGACCCCCCTCCTTCATAATACAATGAGACAATACAGGATCCCATTAAGACAGCTCATTTTCTGAGCAAATTCTGTGAGGAGTATTTTCACTGTGTGGACAAGCCCGAAGTTTACAGCTTTTTTGTTTGCAGTGAATAGAGTATAAAAGTTTTTAAAAGCAACATTGTTATTTTAAAACATATTTATTTTAACATCTTGAAAACTGTACAAAAACATCAAAAGTATAAATTTAAAAGTTATTTTAAAAACAATTAAGGAACATGTAAAATTAAACAATTAAAATTCGTTAAAAGACTGCATTTAAAAAGTGCAGCATTAGGTCCTTCACAGTCAATTTCTAAAACTCTGATGACACAAGAATGTTTTAACTTGCCTGTGAAGAGAGATCAAGGAAGGCGCTATCCTAGCTGCCCTGGGGAGAGAGTTCTAAAGGCTGGCAGTGGCCACTGAGAAGACCCTCTCCTCTGTTCCCATCAAATGAGTCTGAGAAGGTAGTAGGACAGAGAAGAAGGCTTCTCGTGAAAATCTTAAAGGCTTATTGCACAAGGGAAGGGAAGCAGAAGTAAAGCCTGAGAGTAGTGCGTCCTGCCTTTCCTTATTGCACAACTTCTGCTTGCTTCAGCTGTTCTCCCATTCCGTTCCTGAGCGAGATGGTGGTAAAGCTGAGTCTTTTTGCTAATGGCTTCCCATTTACCTCTGAGTTTAGTTCAAGGTGATACTTTATGGCCAGGATATCCTGAAAGATTGCCTCTTCCCATAGGAATCAGCTTGAAATCTGAAACCCTCAAGAGGATTGTCCTACCAGGCCAAGAAGCTGTGTTGGTTGGTGAGTACACAAGACAGGGCAGTCTTTGTTAGCAGCACCTCAGTTGTGGAACTCCCTCCCAAAGGACATCAGACTGGCACCATCTTTTTTGAGCCAAGACGGTGTCAGCCTATGTGACATTTGGTCCTTAAAACCAGATAACTAGGAGGGACTCTATTTATAATTTTTTACAACTTGTTTTTTTTTAACACATTGTTTTAATCTAAGTTTAAGGATGCTTTTATTTGTTGTGCACATATTTTTCTGTGTTATGCATCACCTTGGGAGGTGCTAAATGAATAGTTTTAATAAATGTATAAGGTACCCATTTAAAGTAGTACGTAGAAGCACTTTACATGTTGGCACATGAGGAGAAGCTGGTAGAAATAATGCAAATAAGCACCCCCAGAAGCAGATGACAGCAAACATCAACACACAAACAAATGCACATACACGTGTGTGTGTATTAAAATGTGCAAAAGTGAACCATGCACAGTCAAAGAACATTCTAGAAAATTATATGCCAGACCAACCCTTCTGACTTTTGTTAGTGCTGATGGAAAGTGGCAACATATAAAAACAAGGTTTACAGCTGACCATATTTTTTTTATTTTTTTTTTTAGTAGTTGTGAGTAGAACAGATGGCAAATTCATCCCCACCAAACTTGGCACTCCTAACAAAGGGAACAATATGCACTGTGCTCCCCTAATTTTTCCCTTAGGTATCCTCGCAGGTGACTGGAAAGTCTGATGACAGGAATGACATGGCTGGAGGTCTCTGAGGCCTAGAACCGGTCTTTGGTATGGTATTACCATTGTTTTACCCCATTACCTTCTCCCAAGCAGCACCTGCAATTATTATTATGTTTTTGAAGACACTCTGCCCTTCCCCCAATAGATATTGACAATATAAAAAAGAGTGTGTCTATAAGAACAATCCCTTTTATTAAAAAAGAAAGAAAGAAAAAAGACTACACCAGACCATTTGTACATAATACTACAGAAAGCATTCATTTATCTTTTAGGCTTTCTTGGCAGAATTAAAAACAGCGTTCTCCCTGCGAGGATTTGCATATTTATAATAAACCCCAAGCTTCCAGAAAGACTACTTCATCTCTCTCTCTCTCTCTCTCTCTCTCTCTCTCTCTCTCTCTCTCTCTCTCTCTCTCTCTCGCTCACATGGATATCCTTCTCTGTTAAAGTAAGGCTCCAATACTGCATGAATTTAATGAATGTGCCTTGCATGAAGGGCTCACTTTTCTGGGGATATATAGATGTGCATGCCAAAATGGTGCTGATTTTACAAAGGGAAAAAAGTTGCTTCAGCTTTGCTGATATGTTTCTTTCCCCCCAGTTAGTTGGAAGAGGAGTGAAACAAAGGTCCCAGGCAAACAATTCATATTTAACACTATATATTAGTGGGAACTGTGTGGTCCTCCAGATGTTGTTGAACTGTAACTCTCAGCAACTCTAGCCAGCATAGCCAAGGGTGACAAATGCAGTGAGCTGCAGTTCAGCAGTGGGAGCACAAGATGTGGGGTAGTTGAATTTGAAGCAGAAGGCAGATGCAAGGGAAGCCATGGGCATACAAAGGATTTGTGGAAGCCCTGATGGCAAAGAGAAGTGGAACTATATAGGACTAGCTGAAAGAGCCAGGGAAGGGACAAGAAAGCAAAAGACAAGGGTATACTGTGTGACTAGAGAAGGAGTCAGGAAGAGGGGAAGGGAATATGCAGGAGTGAATGGAGGTAAGGGAGCCAGGAGAAAGAAGGATAGATGTAGAATAAGCCAAAGAGAAGGCAGCAAGAATGAACCAGCCCTGGATACCTTGTCTTTATTGTTGCATTATTAGAAATGTTATCAGTTATGCAATATTGTGCTACTGTAATTCTTTGTCAATACAGCATAACTGCTCATCTAGCACTTCTCGTTGCCTGGATCTTCTAGATATTAGCCACTGCCATGCCCTCTTGTCCAACCAGGAGAAGAAACTAAGCTTGGATTGTATTCAAAACTCTATGAACTTCTCCTGGAAGTGTGCCTATCTGTCCTGGTAACAATAGTGTCCTGGTAACACATAATATAGTGGCCAGTGAGGAGGTATAATTGTACCAAATTGTAGAGGTCTCCATCTGGGTAGCCCTGTGTGTGTGTGTGTGGTTAGAAATATAGACAGTACTGGGAATCCATTCCCACCTGCATGAATGGGAAACCTGGGACATTCATCATCACATCATTGCAAGAACAAGCTCCCATTGTTCACATGGTAGGAGTGCATCCCTAGCCTGTAAAACCAAGCAGATTTCCCTTGCCCTAGCATAGGCACAGACTCAAACATTATCAGTTGCTATATTAGTAGCAAATGTTTCACATGATTTGCTTTCTGTGGGCAGACAGATTCACATTGTTCTGTATGTTACTGAGAAGCCTCCTTACTTCCAAAATGCAAGGAAACTGTACAATGAATTATACTGGGGGAGGAAGAAGAGGGGAGGGAAATCCTTTCTGAATGAGTCATACGCAATCTGATTCACAGGAGGTAGTAATATATGCTGACATAGCATTATCTGTCCCAAGCTGTGCAAGGGTATATGTCTCATATCATACTCCACTTCTTATGTAATCATGTCATTAGGCCTCAATGGCTGCAGACATGCATTTTTCCATAATGCACAGAGCATAATTTTGCAAGAGGAAATGACTCACATAACTGCCCCATGGACTAAATCATAGGTTATTGGCAGGAGAGATGATACTGTGGATAGGATTTATATCATTATCAACACACATACACACACACAGCTCAGATCTGTACTTTTTGAGGAGAAATATTAAGCTATCCCTTTGACAAGCTGGATAGATGTTGTTGGCTGCAGGTACATGATTTACTATACTGCCTTCTTCAATGCAGGCCCAAGAAGAATGTGCCTGTTGTGTAGTCTTTTCTGTTGCACAGATAAAATCCCATGTTTCTTCTTTGTGGTCTCTGTGAATGTACACAATGGGTTAATCCTGCACCTGCACACAGCACGCAGGCACAGGATTAACCCTTTTTGTGAATTCTCAGAAGACCACTAGAAGAACTATAGTTATGGCAAGTAACCCGTTCATATGCTAGCATTCCTTGATAAAGTTGTCAGGAATGTATGTGATGTGGCCATAATCTTGTAACCCTTCAGCATAGTGTAAATATCTGCTTAAGGAGATATGCTACATAACATTACACAACACTAGTAAAGAATAGCAGCAATGCTCAACACATGTCCATGAATGGGCTCCTGTTGTGCATTCACATTGTGCAATGGACCCTTTGCACAGCTTGGGACAGATAGTGCTATGTCAGCATTTATTACTACCTCCTGTGAACCAGATTCCATATGACTCATTCAGCAAGCATTTCCCCCCCTCTTCTTCCTCCGCTAGTACAACTCTGTTTCTACCATTGACAGCAGAATATGACTGCTGAGCAATATCAGATAATTCACCCCATGCGTGCAGTGCAACTTATACATGCATATCTCACTAACAGGACCCCTGCCTCTATTTTATTTGAGATTTGAAAAATTCCTAATCTTCAGTTTGAAAAGTCTATAATATACTAGACAGTGGAGATTTTCACACGGGCTATATATCCCGTGGCAGGAACAGAACAGGATCGGGAAAGCTTTTCCCTTTCAGACGACGTTGACCCCGTTCTGTCCTGCATCCATCCCACTCCCGTGACTGTTCCAGAACAATGTAATCACGATTTTTCATCGTGAATAGACCTCCCATTCCGTCACTATCACGGAATCACGGGTGTGCGAACAGGAGACCCGTTCCTGTTCCGAAATGACAGCCGTGGAGGGGAGGTCCGTTCCGAGCACTTCCTGGTACAATCTGGACATCCAGGTAAGTGGCACCCTTTATTTTACCCTCCCTGTTTTGATTATGTGATTTAAAGAGTGTTTTTGTGCTTGGTGAACTGATTTTATGTTTGGGGGAGTTTTATTTTTAAAATGTACTGTCTGGCGTTATCACGTGATAACGTGATAACGTTTCAGACAGCTGGTCGTAAAAGCAGCCTTACGACGGCTGCATTTACGGCCAGCCAGCAAGGGGAGGGGGAGCCCGTTCCTGCTGTGGAATTAAGGTGAGTGTGTGAAAGATTTATGTTATTCCGGGGCAGGAACGGGGGAGGAGGTAGCGGGGCAGTAACGGGGCATTTTGGCCCTGTGTGAAAATCTCCAGTTTGTTAGACAGTTTGTTAGCAAGTGGTTCAAAAATAGATTGTATCTGATCTGATCTGTATATGGATACTTTTCAGTGGCTATCATGCAAGTTGGTAAAGTAAGTTTTCACTACATCTTCAGCTGGGCTTATCATCACTGTTTGTTTAATACTCTCCTTTCCCTCAAACTTTACCCAAGCCAGCTCACACATAGATTAAAGCAATTAAGAAAAAATATGTTAAAATTTTAAAATGTTAATTAAATAAGCCATCATTCAAAATAAAATCCTTTAAAACCATGACAAGAACTATTTTTAAAAATGCAGCATATGCACCCCATGAAAGACCATTAGCCATCCTGTATGAAAGTACAAACATAACCTGCAGCAGAAGCTAAAACTAAAAGCAAAAGCCGGCATTTGTATTTGTGACTCTACTTTCTTCCATTCTCCCATTCCTGTACTAGTTTGTTGGGTTATGCAGTTTGCAATCCAATAAATTGAGATGATTGTCTGTTGAGTTAACTAATAGAAGCAAACAGAATGTATGATGTAACTTCCTATTGAAATGTAATTGGCTTCCCAGAGGAAGAGGTATGTCCAAGTCCTTCTCTTTGTCTGGAAAGCTGCCATGAGGTTTACCACTTGCCATGATGTTTTCCTAGGGTCAGGACGCTCATGCAGGGCTCTGCATATTTTTGCTTTTAACATGTAGTTTTTAGTTGTATTTTACTAGTTTAGCTTTCACTTCTTGAAATGCTCCTGATGTTCAATAAGATATGCATATTGACTGTAAGTAAAGATATTTTTATACTTCTAAGCTACTTTTGAGTGTTTTTGAGTCCTTTTATGCTAGAGAACATAAACTGTGGGAAATTGTGTGGGTGGTTATCTTAAGCCTGCATGCTGGAATCAATACATGTCTGCTGCATATGTGTTTTAAATAGAAAATTCTGCTGATTAGTTCTGTGCTTTCTAAGGAAGTTAAAGCCATAATCTTTATGGTGCCTGTTTTGTAAGGTACTTCCAGTAAAGCACAGGGGGTAACACTGTTATTTTTAACAAACCCCATTATAGTTGATAGGAATCATGGTTAAGTGAACTTGATGGTTTTTTGATGTACAAAGTATAGTCAGAATAATGTTAACATCCTTTTCAGGAGTCCTCTAAGATGAATATGCGTAGACTAGTTGAAAATATGATGTTGATCTCAGCCGATAGTCACTGAGTATGTCCGCACCACACAATTGTATTGTTTTAATTCCACTTTAGATGTTACAGCTCCTTTCTATGGAATTCTGGGTTTTGCAGTTTCATGAGGTAACTAGAATTCTCTGCTACAGAGAATTCCAGTGCTGTAGTTCAAGGACGCAGGCTAAGTATATTATCTCATCAAATTCCACATCCCAGAATGCTATAGGAACTACTCATGGTAGTTAAAGTGGAATAAAACTGGTATAACTTTTCAGGGTGGATGCTCCTGCTGTTGTGTCAATAGTTGCTCATAGCTCCACCTCATTTTTGAAGCTAAGCACAATGTCCAGCAGGTTCATGGCTGAAATCAGTTGTTGTAGGTATAATGGTGATAGTAGAAGAAACCATGAGTATTGGGCCCAGCTCTCCCAAAAGTGCACAACACACTTTTAAGAGACAGGGTGAGCAAGTATCAGGGAGTTGGGGGGGTCTCATTGCCCCCCTGGGGGATCTTGGATAGCCAATCCCCAGCAGCCTAAAAAAAATGGAAACTTTTTTTTGCTCCAAATGCCCCCATGCCCCAAAACTGACCCCCAAACTCACCACCAATCTAATTAATTTGAACAAACTAAGAAAACTATCATGTTCATGAAAACTGGTGTAGAGTAGAACTTTTACTGATAAAAAAAAGATAAACTGCATCCGATATTTCCCTTGAAATCGTGGCAGCTGAGCTTATAACTCTGAACTCATGCCAATGATTTTTAAAGCAATGATTTTTAAAGCAATGTCTGCATGAGGGAAACTTTTGTTATCATTGAAGCCGATGAAAATGCCATCCTGGGCTGAGGCTACTTGAGGCGAAAAGCTTTAAAGGACAAGAGTATTACACAACACTTGACATCACTGTATGAAATTGTCTGACTTCACCCTTGAAGAAAAAACCCCCCACATTTTCCTCTCTCCCTGATTTGTCACCTAGTTCTCTTGTAGGGGGTGAGTCCTCTGTGTCTATAGATCTAAACGTTTGCATTCTGGATGCATCACTATCATTGTGTGTATGTATGTCATTATGTGTACATGAAGAAAACATGGGAAGGGGGATCACATACCTCTAAGGCTGTTTTTGCATCCCCCCCCCCTACAATTTGGCAGCAGACCAGGAAAGGCTTCTCAAAACAAACATAAGAAGTCCTTGTCTTAAATGAGGTTTTTCTGGCAAATGCTGGGGAAACTCTGTAAGGCAAGCATTCCTTGTTTGTTTCTGAAGAATTTCTGTTGTCTGTCACAGAACTGGAGTGGTGTGGTGGTGGTGGTAGCCCCAGTGGGTTATAGGTAGGGAATGGATCCCTGGACTCACTGAGGTTGCTCACATTTGATCTCCATGATTGTTGTGCTCATGTGTTTTGTATATGGAGGATGTGGTTTCCATACCAGGGACCCTTTGACACTGTACAATTATAGCACTATGATTCCTCTTCAATTGCCATGGCAACACCCTAAGGAATCCTGGGATTTATAATATGGGGAGGCACTAGAGTTCTCTGGCAGGCAATTCTAAGTATTCCTCCCTAAACTGCAAATCCCAGGATCCCATAAGATGGAACCATGGCAGTTAGAGGAACCATAGTGTAGAATGAAAGGGCCCCAGCAGTGGGGAACCTGTGAGTATGTTGCCAGATGACAGCTGTCATCATTCCCAACCAGTGGCTATGTGGCTGATGGGAGATGGAATATAACAACCTCTGGAAGGCCACAAATGTCCTTCTTTTGTGTAAGAAACAGCACTCTCTGTGACAAAACAGATGCTCATCAGAAATTGGAATTCCACAAAAACAAATGATGCTTTTCTTCCACGTGATGCATTAGTGGAGTGACTGGGATTGAAAATGAACCTTGGACTGCCCTTGATTGTGTGAACTATAGGGGAAAGAACCAGAGAAGAGTTTATGTCACTTGGAAGAGTCAAAGCAATGTGAAGCTCTCTAACTAAATATCTTCATTAGCAACATTTAAATCACTTATATAAACTGGAAAGGGATCAGACAGAAGATCAGGCTACAGCTGTGCTCAACAGCTGCTTTGGAAATGGAAAAAGATGCTTGGGTTGGGAGGAAGGTAGACATAATGGAATTACAGTAATGGTACTGTGTGCACTCCAGAGCTCAAATAAGTGTTAAGTTTGTTTTGGAACTAATTTAATAAGTGCAGGGATGTAAATCATCCCATCAATAGCTGAATTTTGTTTATTGTTTTATTTAAAGCAACAAAGAATCATTCCAGGGAGTTCTATGAGCCACCCCAACCCATCTCTACCCCTGAAAGACCAAAAGCCAAGTTCTTTGTTGACGGCACTATGTTTTCTTTCTGCAATGGCAAATTAATCCACAATGAACAGTTGGGCAATGCCTCTATTTGGCACAACAACAAAAATGCTGTCAAAGCATGCAAGTATTTGAGTTCTCTAGAACTCTTCCTCAGGCTAGGTGATACAAAATGTAGGAGCAAGCTTGTTTTCTGCTGCTCCAGAGACTGGAGCCCGGAGCAATGGGTGCAAGCTACAGGAACAGAGATTCCACCTCAACATGAGGAGGAACTTTTTGACAGTAAGAGCTGTTCGGCAGTGGAACACACTCCCTCGGAGCGTGGTGGGGTCTCCTTCCTTGGAGGTCTTTAAACAGAGGCTGGATGGCCATCTGTTGGGGATGCTTTGATCAAGATTTCCTGCATGGCAGGGGGGTTGGACTGGATGGCCCTCGTGATCTCTTCCAACTCTGAAGTTCTATTATTCTATGATTCTATGAAAGAAAAGAATAGCTGATGGCTGATGTAATCTAATGTCAGGCAGCCAGGAAACAGTGGTTAGTGACTCTCGCAAGTGATTGGTCACTGAGTGGTCTTAGATAAAGATCTCATCTTTGATTGGATGAAATAATCTTTGTTCATGGTACTGAAGGCTAGTGAAATCCATCTTTGATTGGGCAGACAGAGACTGAAAAAATGGTATAAAAACAAGCTCCTGAAAGATGAGAGACAAGCTGTTCATACAGCCTCCAGCAAACCTATGCTGATAATGCTGTTCTTGGCTGATAGATACCCATAAAATATTGGTAAAAGAGAGGGTGAAGGAATCTCTACAGAAATAGGTTATCTTTCTTACCTAGAGAGATAAATGCCTGATTTACAATAGATAGATACATAGAGGATGCTGCACTTATTGCAGTGTCTGTGTGCTTTATCCACAAATGTTTACATTCCTGTATGTATTAAATTATAGAGGAACTTAAACATTTGGGGATAAAGCATCTTTATATATTAGCCTGCTAGAGATAAAGCACATGATATGAAGCATTCTTTACAAATGCAGCCATAGACAGATTATGTGACAGTACTATATAAGATGCTAATATGCTGTAAGATAAACATATAATGTAAAGTTAACAAGAAGTTACATGCCTAGATGATGATGTCAGGGGATGGTAGGACACTCAGTCCCCAGCAGAAACCAAAAAAATTATCTCAGCAGACTCAGTAGCCACCCTTTCCCAAGAATACTCACACACAGAGTGTTTGACATCCAAATAAACAGGAGGCACTTTTATCTTCAAAGTCAAACAGTTGCAATATGTACAAATATTTACAATTGAAGGAGAAACTGCTTCACCAGGCCTAAGCATTCACAGGAAGATCAGGAAGTGAGCTCTGTTTTGAGCTCTCACATATACATCTACAGGACATTGCCCCCTAGTGGTCTGACAAGGCATGACTTGGTAGTTCATACAGTCAGCCATTATGACTCAGCATGGTTCTGCAGTTGTTTGGACATTTTATAATAGCGTTCAGTCTCTAACTCCTGACAATCCCCTCCAAAATGGTCAAACTACTGCACAGGACACATATTATCATCACAACATAACATCATTAATATACATTGTTGGACATCAATCTTCCTGTTGGTTGACCTTCCCTTTTGACACCTTTCAGTTTACATACTAGTGAAAAGGCCCAGCCTCTTTGCCATCTCCTCATGTCTTCCTGCTGGAAGGGCTTTGGTGAGCAGGTCTGCAACATTGTCCTCAGATGGACAGTACTTCAGACATAAGACACCTTCTTGTATTAACTGCCTCACATTTGGGTAGCATACCCCAATGTACTTGGTCCTGCATTTCAGATTTTCTGCTTCTGTCATAGCTATGCAGGCTTGTGAGTCCTTGTGCACCTCAACAGGCATTAGGCATGGCTCCCCAAGGTCTGCAAGCATCTGCCTTACCCATTGTACCTCGCTTGCCATCTCAGACAAGGCTGCAAATTCAGCTTCAGTGGTACTAATGGCCACACAATTCTGCTTCCTTGATCTCCACATACCTGACCACCAACCCAGTCACTGACTTCCTGTCTGTAGTCTTGGCAGCAAAAGAGCTGTCCACATAGCACTCCAGGATCACCTGACTTCCTGTCAGCTTCAAATCCATGTCCCCGGTCCCTTGAGAAATCTAACTACCATCTTCAGGGCTTCCCAATCTGCCTTCCTTGGCTTGGAGACTCTTCTGCTGAGCACCCCAACTGCAAAACTGATGTCAGGCCTTGTGTTGTTTTTTTCAATAAACAACAGACTGCCTACCACTGAGTGGTACAAGTCTGGCCTCTCAAATTCTTGTTCTGCCTCCAAGTTCACAAAATCAGTGGTCACTGGTGTCCTGACCACTTTGGCCTCACTAAGCCCACACTTGACCACAAGACTGTCATTCTTCTTCTTCTGGCTTAGGAAAAATTCCCCAAGAGCGGTTCTTTCTACCTCTACTCCTAGATAACATCTCAGTCTGCCTAGGTCCTTTAACTTGAACCAGCTTCCTAACTCCACCTGCATTTTCTTGACATCACTGGCACTCTGCTGCCACACAAAGGTCATCCACATAGATAACTAGCATGACAGCACTATCACCTGCCCCCTTGGTGTACACACAGGTGTCTGCGATGCTCCTTGTGTAACCTAATGACACCAAAACTTGGTGTATGCACTTGTTCCAGCAATGTGCACTTTGTTTCAAGATGTAGAGCGCTTTGCGTAACAAGTACACCTTACATTTGCACTGTCATATCCTGGGGCCTGTTCCAGGTACACTGTCTCTTCAAGATCAGCATTCAGGTATGCTGTTTCAAAGTCAAAGTGTTGCACAACCATCTGCCTCTTGGCTGCTACAGTTAACACTAACCTAAGACTTTCTGGCTTTGCTGTGGATGAAAAGGTTTTGTCAAAATTGGTGTAGCGCTCCTGCGAAAAGCCTTTCGCAACTAAGCATGCTTTATATTTTTGTGTTCCATCAGGAATGTCCTTAAGCTTGTACACCCATCTACAACCAACAACCTTTCAGTCTTTGGGCCTCTCTACTACCTGGAAGACTTTCCTCTGAACTAGTGACTCAAACTCAGAGTCCATGGCTGAGTTCCACTTCTCCTGCTTTTCCTGGGGAAGTTTTAGGAGATCCTGAAAACTTACAGGCTCCTCTGCCGTGACATTGCATAGCCTGGCTTCCTGAACAATAAATCTGTCAGGAGCCTTTCTGATCCTTGTTGACCTTCTGGGGATGAGCACCCTAGTTCTGCCTGACTCATCCTTACTTGCACTGCTGCTGCTATCTCTCCCTGTGTCAGGCTCACTGCTTGTTTGTGGTGGTGTGTGTGTTGGAGTGGCATGTGAAGTGTCAGGCTTTTCTTCCTCTGCCTCCCCTTCATCATCAGGCATTCCCACCCCTCCATTTGTGGTAGCTGTTGACATATCCCTCCCCAAGGGAACAAACACTGCCTGATTGCAATGCAATCTGTCTCACCCTGAGTGCATTTCAAAGTTTGCACTCCTGGAGAATGTAACCTTTCCAGGATGGAGAGAAAACATGTACTTGTTACCCTCATAGCCTAGGAAATGCAGCCTCCTGGTTTTAGGCTGCCCAGGCTTCCTTAGGCTCAGGTGAATCAGTACATTTGCATATTGTCCAAAAACCCGCAGGTGCTTGTGGTTTGGTGCTCTACCATACCATAGACAATATCGGGTCTGGTTGATGCTAGATGTCTACAGTCTATTTAAATGGTAAGCAGCAGTCTTCACTACCTCCCCCCACAGCCCAGCTGGGGCTTGTGTATCTTCCATCATGCACTTCACCTTCCCAATTTTCCTTTCTGCAAGCCCACCCTACCCTGGAGACATTGTGTTTGTGGTCTTGTGTCTAATGCCCCTCCTATGCATCCTGGTCTGCAGACTGTTGGATAAAAATTCTCCTCCCCTATCAGTCACTAGACTGGAAACCTTATGAGAAGGAAATTCGCGTTCCACAATGTTCACCTACTCACGGAACCTGTCTGCAGCCTGACTTTTCTCCTTCAGTAAGTATACATAGGTATACCTAGTGTGTCTGTCCACTTTCACAAATAAATACCAGTTACCCCCTTCAATGGGCTTATAGGGGCCTGCTGAATCAACATGGACAACTTCAAAGGGTCTCTTGGTGACACATTGGGTCTTTTTGGCAATAGGGAAAGCCTTCACCTTAACTTTCCTGCACACTGCACATTATAAGAACCTGGGGCAGTGTTTCATGCTTAAACCAGGGCACACTTTTGCTAGCTCCTTTAACCCTTTGTAACTAGCATGGCCCATTAGCCTGTGGTAGTAATGAACATACTTGTCATGTAGGGGCACATTGTCTGCAGGGTTCACATTTGCCACCTTCCCTTTAGGCAACATGTAATACAACCCATGTTTCTTTATCCCTTTTGCACAGACATTATTCATGTTATGCCTTTCTGTTACTGTACAGTGTTCCCCCTCAAATATCACTTTATAACCATCAGTAGTCATTTGGGACACACTTAATATACAATTCTCTAGTTTGTTAACACATAATATATTTTCAAAATCTTTACCAAAAGATGGCACATATGCCATGCCCATTTTCTGCACCTTGCTGGAAGCACCATCTGCAAGGTTAATATTGGTTATTGAAGCATTTTTAACATTGCTTAACAACTGTAAATCATTAACCATATTGTGCGTGGCCCCACTATCAAGTAACCAAATTCTTTCCTCAGTACCATCAGGATGGTGTGTGCTACAAAGGCATGGCTTGCAGCCTGAGAGGATGCACCCCTCCTATCCGGTCCAGGTATTTTATAGTCCTTCTGAAAATGTCCAGGCTTTTTGCATCTGAAACAGCATTTCACATAGCTGCGGGCTCCCTCTTCGACAGGTGCCTCTGTTTCAGTGCTCTCCTGATTGCGTCTGGTAATTTGTGGCTGTTTATCCCCTCCCTCTGGGAATCATATTGCTTGTGTTAGACTTCTTCTAGCCCAGCTACCAGGTCTACAGACAAATCACTCTCCCTGGTAGCTTGCAGACTGTACATTAGGAAATCCCATTCCTTTGGCAAACTGCCCAATAAAATAAAACACTTATGGGCTTCTGGAATGTCCACCCCTCTATTGGCCACCTCTTGAAAAAGCTGCCTAATTTCCTCCATATGGGCTTTCACACAGCCTTCTGTAGGCAGCTTTGTGTTATAAAGTCTCTTAGTCCATATCATCTTTGAGAGGCAGGATGAATTTTTTGAGAGGCAGGATGAACCATTTTCAAAGCTGTCCAAAGCTGAAAGGCTCTTTGCTGGGGCTGCATGTATTAACTGGGAGGGGCTGAGTGATAAGAGAATTGCAGCTCTACCCTTCTGATCTGCTAGCCTGAATGCTGCTATTTCATCTTCTGAACCCTCTGGGATCACACTTTCATTCTCCAAAACGTGCCACAAATTGTCCTTACTTAATAAAGCCTCCATGTATAAACTCTATGCTGAATAATTTCCATCAGCCAGCTTTTCAAAGCAGACGAGACTACTATCTGCCATTCTGGTGACTGAGTCAACAGTTCTTCAGCTATGAAACACAGGCAGCTGGCAGCTGGCAGCACATCAAGGTTACTTGAAGATATTACAGGGCCTGGCTGAAACATAACTGTTTCTTAGCCAACTAGCCAAAAACACTCAAAAGAGTTTCTGGGAATTTTTCTGGGTGCACCTTATCAAATCTGAGATCAGTCAGCTAGGCCCATAACCACTGTTAGGGGATGATAGGACACTCAATCCCCAGCAGAAGCCAAAAAACTATCTCAGCAGACTCAGTAGCAACCCTTTCCCAAGAATACTCACACACAAAGTGTTTGATGTCCAAATAAGCAGGAGGCACTTTTATCTTCAAAGCCAAACAGTTGCAATATGTACAAATATTTACAATTGACGGAGAAACTACTTCACCAGGCCTAAGCATTCACAGGAAGATCAGGAAGTGAGCTCTGTTCTGAGCTCTCACATATATATCTACAGGACATTGCCCCCTAGTGGCCTGACTAGGCATGACTTGGTAGTTCATACAGTCAGCCATTATGACTCAGCATGGTTCTGCAGTTGTTTGGACATTTTATAACGGAGTTCAGTCTCTAACTCCTGACAGATGAAAAGTCTGCATTCTACCCTAAGGGAAGTGTATATACTATACATATCCATTTTAATAAATAGCCTAAAAGAGTACTAAGCACCCTGCTCATTATCCCATAATAAAAATCCTAACATTCGAAGACTTAAGAGTGCTTAAGTGGCGTATTGATGCTAAATCTGACTGTTTGGACTATAACACTGGTCACAAGTTGGAAGCTCAGGTGAGAGGGTGACTGGAGAGATCACCAAACCAATACAGATTATCTTACAAAGTGCAAAGAACCTTTAGTCACTCCAAAAGTCTAAAGAGATGGGATGGAGGACCATGCATATTTCAATTTCCCCACTCCGTAGGCCAGTAATTGTCAAGCTGTATTGAACAGCCAGGAACATGGAAGCCCAGTGGAGTAATTGTTGGTGGAGCTTTATGATCTGCCAGAGTTCCTGTTGGACCAATACCAGTATTTAGCTTTATGCCAATGATCTGGTGATATTATTGAATTTTAGAGAAGCTTAAAGTAGCTATAAAATGATTTCCCCCCATCTCTTGCAGGAGTAATGACTTAAAGATCAGCTATGAAATATCTGAGAAATAACAGTATGGTGGGTCCTCAAGTGACTTTATGGTTATATAGGTCAAAAGGTTCAAATATCTAGGGGTGACACTACTGTTCCAGCTCCAGAAAACTTCAGTGAATCAGTCAGCTTTAATACATTTCTCCCACAGGAAGGTGGTGCATGCATTCCAGCAGACATTTTTTTGAGTGCAAATATCTCTGCTCAACTCCTCACCTGAGTCACTAATTAGATCAAAGTGAAGTCCTCTGATATTAACCATTCAGGCCTGATTACTAGGGTCTCTCTTGTGCTTAACAAGATGTGCCCACCCAGTGCTTCTCTCTTATCGGAAACTACACAGCATTCATTAGTACTGAGGGATCTGCTGGTGACCTTACAGTTCTGCCTCACACTTATAGGCTTAAACTAGCTCCTGGCTCACTGTGATGTCTATCAGGTGAGAATTATAAAAATTCTATGGCAAAGTATGCGTTTTCAAGTGCTTCTTCTGTTGGACTGTCTCCTGCCCACTTAAGTGTGCTTATGTAATTGGAGATTATTTGACATGGCAAAAGCCATGTCAGAAGATTGCTAGAAGAACAAGGAAGGGGCAACCCTACCAGACAATGTTATCCTCCAGCATTCCAGGAGTGTAACGCAGGTGTCAGTAAGGTATCCCTTTTTATTAGTGGCTTCTCCCCATCAATGCAAAATGGAAGCCTCATCCACGGCAGTGCTATGCCCCAGGAACAGCAGAAGGACACAGGCACCTGGTAAGGCCACCCTTTCTGTTCTTGTAGTGATCTTGTGATATGGTCGGGAACACAGTTTTTTGGCATATTCCCCTGCATCTGATAATCTCCTTTGACTCTGCTGTCACCACAACAAAGGAAAGACTCAGGAAATGGAACAGAAGAAGCAAGGGAAAGGAGCTGGTTTGGGGAGCTTTTCCAGACAGACACATTTTCTTTCAGTCATTGACCAATTAAAATACAATCAATAAAAGAAACAACAAATTTAGTATCTAACATCAATAACTATTATTGACCATTTGTGGGCAAAGCTTACACATAATATAACAGAATTTTACTTCTGCTCTCACCGCAACAAAGGAAAGACTCAAGAACTGGAACAGAAGAAGTAAGGGAAAGGAGCTGGTGTGGGGAGCCTTTCTATACCCAAGCTTTACCTGGTATCCATGTTCCCACAGGTTAGGGGCACTCCTAGGCTTGCTGAAGTTGCCCAGAGCCTTAGGTCCTGTCTAAATGGCTTTTCCCCTTCATTTCCCATCTCCCCTTCCTATTGGCTATGGGGTTGTCTAAATGGTCAAAATAATTCTCATAGAATTTGCTGGAAAATCAATCTGTCTTAATGGGAATCTGCATCAATGCATCGTATTCAGAAGGGGGGGAGCTAAAAACTCAAAAAAACTATGCCCAAAGAGCCTTTGTAGCTTTTCCCGGAGTTTTTAAAAAGCTCCGTAGGGGATACACATTCCCTCTCATTAAGACAGTCGCATTCACTTCACTGCGCTTTCTCATAGGAGAGGCAGTGCAAGCTGATTGGCTGATGAGCATGGTGGGCAGGGCTTGATAACAGGGTGAGCGCCTGCTGCCGTCATGTTGGATTTTCTCCTTAGCAAGCAATCGCTAAGGCAATAAAACAGTGATTTGTATTCTCTCTCCCCCTCTTTTTGTAAATGTGAAATATCACTTGTGTGCACCATGGTAAACGGTTCTTTAAAAAAAAAAGTTTGGCAGCAGCAGACTTAAAAATGCAAGTAATTCACTCATGGCTGCCATCTTGGCTAGAGAACATGTGAAGTTTATGGGGGCTGTAAAACCATTAAGACAGTTCGCAGCTGCTATGAATTGCTATTACTGTGGAACAATCTGGTTTTTTCCCCACTGGTGTAGACAACCCCTTAGAATTATCCTTTGGTACCTTTTCCATATTTGTGTCTGAACAAAAAGTAAAAAATGAAACTCTTGGTGGAGGGTGGGAGGGCTTTCCCATCTGATTTTCAAAGCCTGAGTATTATGAGTTGGACAAATTCATATTATGAACCCAGCAATTATGAATGCGGAAGTAATGCATTAGAAATACTGCACTACCTGGTAATTCATTCCTTTTTCCAATTATGCGAGTGTAACATAACATCACCAGATCATCATCAGCCTCTTCCCTGAGATTTCAGGGCACAAACCTGAGATTATCAGTCAAGTCCTTGTGATGTCATAGAGGTGGGCAGGCAAAGGTTGTGAGATTGGCAGAAAGTGCTTCAGGGTCAACTGATTGTGGAAACTGGCATGAGGACAGTTGGCCCAGAATTTGTAAAGCCTGGCTACCCAGGGACTGGGACAACCCAAAGAGAGGGGAAGCATTTTTCATGGACACACAGGAACTACATGAGTTGTTGCCCTTCCGTTTTGGGCTCACATTGCACGTGGCCTGACTCCACACCTGAGATGCCGGTGGTTTTTCAGGCTTTGTAATGCTGCTGGGGCTTGTGGCCATTTCTTGAGGGCTTTTCCCCCTAGACCTTGTGCCATTGTTGTTACAAAAGCAAGGCTCAAGAATCACAGTGCTGGCACTCCTCTCCCTGTCTAGGGCAAAAGGGACACTCATCTCTTTCCTCATTTCCTTTCCCTTGGTCCTAGATGCACAATGATGCACAAGTGAAAGGCACATAGAAATACCATTTTACTGAGGCACAGAATCCTGTGCCAGCTGGAAATGGGTAGAGATGAGTGCCCAGGCTTTAGTGCTACCTCAACATGCAAAAAATCCACCTTCCTCCTCCTCCAGTGTTCCTGGCCCTGAGATTTGTTTCCACACTTGAAGAGCAAAATAAGCACAGCAATTGCTTGAGATATCAGCTAGCACCCTTAGACCTGGCAACCTTATAGTGAAACTACCGTATGTTATATTATTATTGTACTATAATAAGAGATAACTACACTCCTTTTGTGAAGCAATCATAGGTGCTTAAAGTTATTTTATTAATTATCCTCCCCCCTAAATGGTGGAGGAGCAATATCACATGGTTCTCTCATGCTATTTTTCCTGCTCTGTTGGTGTTGAGATGAGGACTAAAGAGGATTGGGAGGACTAAGGACTTTTATCGGACACAGCAAAAATCACAGGATTACAATGTCATGGTAGTGTGAATGGGCCCCGCTACCGCATGACATCATTATTACTCCGTACTCCAGCCACGAAAAACCCGTGGCTTTTAACTGATAGGTTAACCTGTCAATAGATCGTCAATAGTGCTTTTTTTAAGGTATTGCAGGCATGCAAAACCACATCCTGTTGTAATCACAAGAAAATGTCCTGGCGAGAATGCAAAAACGAAGAACAAGGTGCTCTTTTTATTATCTGTCCCATTTAGTTTCAATGTTTTTAGGTTTGTTTCAGTGCTTATGAGTTCATTTACTTTGTTACATAAGGTGTTTTGGGGATTTTAAGCATGCTCACATCTTCTCGTGAGAACCACTGAAATCTTACTCATGCAAAATCGCAGAAGAAAACTCTCATTCTTATAACACTAGTGGTCATTGTGCGATGATTCCATGGTGGTTCTTTCATGTGATTACAGCGACATGTGACAGTAAGTGTAATAACACCACGATGTTTCTGCTATCTTCATTCACAGAATTACAGTGTTCTGCATGCTAGTCTGATAAAGTCCTAAGAGAGCAAGGTCAGCAATCATGTGGACAAGGAGGAGAGAGTCTGGTTGTTTGTATCATTAGAGAGTTCTTAGAATGGAGATGAGAGGAGGAAATGAGCTTGGAATCCAAAACCGTTCCTCTGTCCATTTTTTTTCTTGTGCTCCATAGAATGCCACCAAAAAAGAGAAGCAGCAGAGAAGCCTAGAGGCCTCCAAACAGAACTGCCTTGCATGTTATGTGCCAGCAGCACTGTTGCTTGAGGTGGATTGGAACCTTCTTTTACACAATGTGCTGTCTACTTTAAACAAATATATGAGCACCATTTTGTAAAGATTTAGTTTGAACTCTCTTACCCTTCTTTAAGAGAAAGGACTTTTTCAGATGCCCTAAAGCCCATCAGGGGAAGGCAGGAGAGGTACGCAGCTATCCCATGGCATGGGATCAATTTTGGACAATGCTGTCCCCCTCCCATCGTTGTCCGTGTTACTTCTGTGTTCAATCTATTGCAAACGTGCCGTTTTTTACTCACAGAAGTTTTTTGTGAGTAAAAAGTGGCACGTTTGCAATAGATCAAATACATAATGGTAATTGAAGGACAAAGGCAGAAGGAAGGGGGCTTGCCGCTGGCCGGCGGGCCTGTTTGCGGCCCGGCCGGCAGCCCCGAATGCCCGCCCTCTGGCCCCGCCCCCGCTCACTGGGCATTGTCCGCGGTGGGGCGGGGGAGTGGTGGGGGAAGGGCTGGCCGCATGGCACGCCATGCGTGCCGCCATTGTGCCTTTCTTCTCCCCATCACCCCTTGCATGGGGGGAGGGGAAAGGGAGACCGGGCCAATCGGGGGCGAGTTGGCTCGCCTCTGATTGGCCCTGCGGATCTGGGTAAAAGGGACATGCGCAGGCATGGCCCTCCCAGATCTGAGGCAGCGATGGAGGCAACAGCAGCACTCTCCGACGCGCCAGGTGGCAGAAACCCCCCCTCTCCGCAGGTACAGGCTGGTGAGGAGAGGGGACGGTGGGCGGGCAGTTCCTGGGGGGGTCCCTGTAGTGGGTGGCCCGGGGCGGGCCGGGGCGGGCCATCGCCTCTGGTGACTAGGCGGCGAAGGCAGGGAGGCTGGGCCATCGCCTCTGGCGACTAGGTGGTGAAGGCAGGGAACGCCACATCACAGCCACTGGGCAAGCAAGGCGCGGGGCGGGCTGCACGGGGGGCAGGGGGTTGTCAGCCTCTGGGCCTCCAGAACTCAATAGGCATGGGGGGGAGCCCCTCATGGTGGTCGCCGGACCCGCGGGGAGCGGGCAGCCATCGGGAGCCACTCGTGGCAAGGCAGGGGAGGCACGGAGTGCCACGTTGCGGCCAACCCGCCAGCAGGCATGTGGCGGGCCTCACGGGAGGGGGTGGCCGGATTCCGGGTCTTCAGGATTTTCAGTGGGCATGGGGGGACTACCCCTCACGACAGCCGGGTGTGGGCCGAGGAGAGCGGGTGGTCGCCCTGCTCCTCAGGCCGTGGTTCATGCAGATGGGGATCAGGCGGACAAGGCCCGGCTGGCTAGCTGGACGGCTCTCGGCCTGGCCATCAGGCCCCTCCCTGGCTTGGGTCCTTGTCCAGCAGGCCGCGCACGGGCCAACCGGGAGCGTGACGATGGCAGATTATCCCCTCCCCCCCTTCGGTGCAGGCTGGGCAAGCGGGCCTCACGGCCAACAGCGGGGCAAGCAGCCGGCCAGGCATTTCCCTCCCGATTGGTGGACTGGGGGAGGGGCTCCTCGGAGCTCACCCAACCCCCCCTCCCCCTATCCAGCAGTGCAACTTTGGGTCAATGGGGGGCACAAGTGCACATGCAGTCTCTCACACACACTGTAAGCTATGGTGAGGTTTTTTGCCTTGCAGGTCTCGGGCCGTGGGGCGACGGCCGGCATTCAATAAAAAAAAATCAACAGTCACGAAGCATTTATTCAGACGCCCTGCTGGGAGGCTCCCAAGTGAAAAAGGGCTACAGAGTTCTTGGGTCCTAAGAGGGCTACGAAGCACCGCCAACGACCAGAACCCGGACCCCCGCAGTCAGAGGAAGCCACCTCGACAGGCGAAGGGGCTGGAATGCAAGGGCAAGGGGACAGCAGTGGGGTCCCCACAGTGCAGGCACCTCGGCCTCCTGTGGAGGCCTTTGGCCACCCAGCTCCCACCTTGGTCGATGTCATGGGGCCCTGTCAGTGGTCTTGCAAAAGATGGACAGGGGGGCTGCCGCTGGCAGCGCGCCAGATCAGGCGGCTCTGCAGCTGGTTGAGGCTGCCAAAGCTGCAGTGCCCAGTACTTCTTCCAGTTTAGGTGCTCCTAGCAGCGGTGGGCGGTGCAGATGATCCAGGTCAAAAGAGAGGAGCGGCTCCAGGCGGTCGGGCTCACATGGGTCTTCAACATGGCAGCGCAGCAGGTCCAACGGGAGGCAGAGTCCACACAGGAAGCGACGCCGGTCCCGTTCCAGATCCTCATCAGGTGAGTCCTCGGATGAGGACAAATACAGGTATTGGGAGAAAAGGGCGTTCAAACCAGGTTTGCCGGCATGGGCCCTCAAACTGCGTAGAGCCTGGGAAAAAGCCGGGGCTGACAGGAAGGTGGAGGGAAAACACCCACAGGGGGAGGAGCTACGGGAGGCCAAGTCCAAGGAGGATCACCTGGGGGGGCACTTGGATCACAAGGTGCATTCCAAGATTTTACAAGGCTATTATGTAGACATCTTCTCTCTGGCCCCGCCTCCCGGGGCTGAAGCCAGGGTGCACAAGAGCGATAAGAAAGAAAGCGGCAATGCTAGCATGGAGCCTTTGGAACACACCTTCGCCAACTGGCTCAATGGGTATGCAGTCTACATGGGGGTGGCAGCTTTGGTTTTCCCTGAGCAGGCATGGCACCTGATCAATCACCTCCGCCAGGTGCTGCTGGTGCGGGCCCAGGCAGGGGACTCCAACGCAATACTGTATGACATCGAGTGCAGGAAGAAAGCATCTCAGTCTCCCATGCACAGATAGGAGACCATCGACTACCCCAATTGGCTGCAAGCCACGGGGCCAGGCAGGCAGGAGAAGGGTGAACCCCAAAAGGTGGCACGCAACAAAGAAGGGAAGAGGCCGGTGTGCTGGGAGTACAGTGGAGGCAAGTGCTCCAGATACAAGTGCAGATTTGAGCATGCCTGTGACAGCTGCGGGGTGGCATCCAAAGGTTAACTGTTCATGTCAGGGTGGCAGCGGCCAGTCCTTTCGGAGCAGCCGCCCCGCTGCATCCAGCAGCAGGAAAGAGAGCGGTCCCAGTGGGAACACCACCAACAGCAACTCAAAATTAGGTGGGGGTGGGGGTTGGGAGGCCCATGGCGTTCACTCCAGTGAGAGTGGAGGCCATGCGTCCTCTCTTGGCGGCCTACCCCAAGAAAGAGGTGGCCAATTATTTGGCGGAGGGATTTGAATTTGGGTTCCGCATACCTTTTCAGGGCCCAAGGGAAGCCACTATTTCAGGCAACCTGAAGTCAGCAACACAGCTGCCTGAGGTGCTGGCTCACAAGATCAAAAAGGAGGTCGAGGCTGGGCGCATAGCAGGGCCTTTCGGCCAATGACCCATGCCTAACCTAAGGGTCTCCCCACTGGGGGTGGTTCCCAAGAAGGCCCCAGGCGAGTATCGGCTCATTCACCACCTCTCCTACCCAAAAGGGGCGTCCGTCAATGATGCAATCCCACCGGAACTTTGCATGGCGAGGTATGCCTCATTGGACTACGCGGTTCGCCTACTGCAAAATTGTGGGCAGGGTGCGCTAATGGCGAAATGTGACATCCAGTCGGCCTTCTGGCTCCTGCCGGTGCACCCTGACGATCACTGCCTATTGGGCTTCAGGTTTCAGGACAAATGGTACTACAACATGGCATTGCCCATGGGCTGTTCCATCAGCTGCTCTGCTTTTGAAACGTTCAGCACATTCTTGGAATGGGCCTTGCAGCGGCGAACAGGTTCCCCCTTTGTTATGCACTATCTGGACAACTTCCTGATGATGGGCCCAGCTGGGGGGGGGGAGAATGCGGGTTTCTGCTTTCCTCTTTCCAGGCTTTGGCGGTGGAGTTGGGGGTACCGTTGGCACCTGACAAGACTATTGGACCGGCGACGTCCCTGGTGTACCTAGGCATACAGCTTGATTCTGATAAGGGGATATCCAGACTGCCAGATGATAAGTTACGCAGCCTGAGGGCATTGCTGGCTGACCTGCTGAGGAAAGAAAAAGCCACACTCAGAGAAGTGTAGTCACTATTAGGGCATCTGAACTTTGCCTGCAGGGTGGTGACCCCGGGGAGAGCATTCTGCATGCGCATTGCGAGACTCACCGGGGGGGGGGGGCACGGGCGCAGCACCACCACATCCGCATCACAAAAGGGCTAAAGGAGGACATCAGGTTGTGGCTGTCTTTCCTGGAGACTTACAACGGGGTAACCACATGGCAGGGCCGCCTTGAGCTGGGCACCAGTCTGAAGGTTCACTCTGATGCAGCGGGCAGTCGGGGTTTTGGGGTCTATTACGATGGGCACTGGTGTGCTCAGCCCTGGCCAGAAGACCGGGCAGAAAGGGGCGTCACCAGAGACCTCACTTTCCTGGAGTTTTTTCCCATAGTGGTGGCCATCACTTTGTGGGGAAGAGAATTCAGAAACAAGAAAGTCTGTTTCTGGTGCGACAATCAAGCAGTGGTAAGGATCATCAACAGGCAGTCCTCCAGGTCCGAAAGGGTCATGAGGCTAGTGCGCAAGTTTGTGCTTGCCTGCCTAGGGGCCAACATCAGTTTTCATGCCCGGCACATACCCGGGGTGGATAATGAGATCGCAGATGCCTTGTCTCGGTTTCAGGCAGACCGGTTCCGCCTGCTGGCACCGGACCAAGATGAGAAGAAGACCCAGTTCCTGGCCGACCTCTGGAGCCTTGGGAGCAAACCGTGCTTCAGGGCGTAGCGGCTTCCTTTGCCCCCTCCACACAGGCCAGCTACCAGAGGGCGGCGGTGCAGTTCAGGCAATTCAGACAACAGCAAGGCTATGGGTCCGCTGGCCCAGCATCGGAGAGGGAAGTTCTGCACTATCTCGCTTCCTTGAAGGACAGAGGGATGGCGTCAAGGACGATAGCGGGCCAGGTGGCGGGCATCTCCTTCTTCAGCAAAGCGGCAGGGTACGGGGACCCTTGCGACTCCTTCATGGTAAGGAAAGCGTTGGAGGGCTGGAAGAGGATGGCACCAAGGGCACGTGACACTCGGCGCCCCCTATCCTATGCGATGTTAGCACAGCTGGTAGACCACCTGCCATCCGTATGCCACTCCAGCTATGAGGCCCTGCTCTTTGGCACAGCATACACGATTGCCTTTTTCGGGGCACTGAGAGTGGGGGAGGTGGTGTGCTCCTCCAAGACGGACTCTTCCCACATGGCGCTGCAGATCGGCGATGTATCGTTGGGGGCCCAAGAATTGTCCCTCCGCATCCGGCTCTCAAAGGCGGATCAGCACGGCCATGGGGCCACCCTGCATCTTCGGAGGGTCGAAGGTTCTTCTCCGTGTCCCCTGGAGAGCATGAAAAAGTTTTTAGATGCACGGGGATTCGGGCGAGGTCCCCTGTTCCGGCACCGAGATGGGATACCTCTCACCAGATTCCAGCTTGGGAGTGTGTTGAAAATGGCCCTCAGAGGTTTGAGCCTGCCGGTCGAGGACTTTACCAGCCATTCCTTCCGGATAGGGGCAGCGACCATGGCAGCAGAAGCCGGCATGTCCACAGAGTCTATCATGCGCTTGGGGCATTGGCGTTCCAGGGCCTATGCTACTTACATTAGACCAGGAGGAGCACTGCCGGCCAGGCCAGGGGCCCATGGGGACCGGTAGGCCTGCCTGTTGATGGTAATGGTTGGCGGAAGGCGGCTCCATGGGAACGCCTTAGCGGCGGATGTATTGGGTCGTGAGAAGCTGTAAGAATTCAGGGGTCTCCGTCAAGTTCAACTGCAAGTTCAAGTTCAAGTTCAAGGGAGACCCCTGTTAGTTGTTAACATATGCTTGTTTACAGGGGAGGAGAGAGCATCGAGCATGCGACTCGGCCAGAGTCTCTCTCCTTCATGCAAGGGAACCGGGATGGACCGGTCCTCGCACCACCCACATGCGTGGGCATAGTTGTGCTCATGACCCATACATTGCCGCCAACCATTTAGCCTGCAAGTTGCAGCCAATTATTGCCAACATATATTATCATCTTATCTACCTCAACATGTATCTATTTACTAACCTGTATCTAACCATGTTTTCCAAAGTTTTATATTTGTAATCAATACAAAGTTAATAGAAACTGTGTGTCTGTGTTTATTCAGGAGGGCGGTGGGGGCTGTCCGGTCTGGGTCCGCAAAGATATTGCCTAAGATCAGGTGGAGTGAATGACCATATGAATGGTGGAGGGAGTTTTGGGATGTAGTGCGATGTTAGCTGGGAACCAGAAAGGAGATGTGATAAACTGGCCAAGAGACATGAGACTGTGGTATTAACTACTATTATAATATATGTAGTGTGCAGGAAACCATTGCCTCTGTTCAACTCACTGTTGCTTGACTGGAATTTGGGGATATATTCCAATTCAGCTGTTTCTCTTTCCAGTCTTCCGTTGTTGTTGTTGTTGTTGTTGTTGTTCAAGTACTGCTGTCCTGAGGTTAGCAACGGAACAGCCAGGAAGACTGAAGTGTCCTGCAACTAGTTTTTCTGTATCCCCATTCCTAATGTCTGATTTATGTCTATTTGGTGTAGAGACTGGCCAGTTTGCCCAATGTAGAGTGCTGAAGGGCATTGTTGACAGAGGATGGCATGCAGTATATCACATTAGAGGATGAACAAGTGAAAGTATCTCTAATATTGTGGGTGATGTGACTGGGTCCTGTGATGGCATTTCCTGAGTAGCTGTGTGGGTGGAATTGGCATCTGGGTTTGTGGCCAGGTCTTGTACATGTCTTCAAGCTGTATGTTTATCGATAATATTGCAGAAAAAGTCATATTAAATACTATGCAATCATATGGTGGTAACTATTCATGCAGATCAGGAAAAATCATGTGGGGAGAAAGATGACTCATATGTCTGTTGGAATGTAACTGGGAATGCCTAAGGAAAACTGCACAATAACACCATTCAATTGTTTCTACCTGGCTTGCATAATTTGTAACCAATCAAGCCAAAAGCTTCTTGGGCTTTACTGCTAGTGGTGGTGGTGGTGGTAACATCTGAGTATACTGTTAATCTGATATGCCAATCTGTTCTGCATAACAAAATTTGTTTATTCTTGCCTGTGTGTGTGTATTTATTAAATTTTTTTAAGCTGCAGAAAAATACCCAGCAACTGCCTCCTAAATTGGAACAGCAAAGAGAGGAAGTTATGAGCAGGAGTTTCAAAATGAGTTAGATAATGGATTACTTTTTTTAAAAAAGTAACTTTGTGTAAAACTTCACATCCATGCAGCTATCTAATACCTGTTGGGTGGGGCAAAGTTACCTGTGTCTGACTCACCTGGAAATACTGGTCCATCAGTTGATTGAATACAGGGATTTGTTTCCAATGTATCCTGATTCTTAAGGTGTCATAAGGTGGTGGTGGTGGTGGTGGTGATGTCCATTATCCTTTTCTAAAGGAGCTGGAGATTGGGGAAATCAGAAGAGAATTATTGCTTTCTATTTTCCCTCTTTGCTGACCACAGTGGTCTCTGAAGGCAAATATACATACAATATTTATGAAGACAAAGCTGTGTGTGTTCTTGGTTCAGATGTCGATGAGGATCTTCCCCATATCAATAACAGAATGGTGATGTAAAAAACAAATATCTAAAATTTGTGTTATTCAGAGTCTATAATTTGACTATCCCAAACCAGATCAAGCATGTATTAAACAGTACCAACAAGCAAAATAATGAGGAAATTTGCTTTCTTTGCAATTACAGGCTCCGAACAGGGTAGTTTTTCATCTAACATAATAATAATAATAATAATAATAATAATAATTTAAAATATAAAAAATATAATTTCTTTGGTAGTCAGGACAATTTGTGCAGACACTCAGGACCAGCCTTACCATTAGACAGAGTGAGCCAGTCCCCTCAGAGGGCAGATGAGGGAAAATGGCACTGGAATGGAGAATTTTGTACCACGCAGCATACCCTACATTCCCAAAGCTAGCTTGCTGCCTTCAGGAGCTATGAAAGATGGTGTGCTATTGCCAGCATTAAAGAATTAGCTGACAGTGAAGTCAGCTTTGGTATGTGGAATAAAAAGAGGCACCATCTTCTTTACCTCAGGCTTTTTCATGTCCAAAGCATGGAAGTAACAAGTTACAAGTAACACAGTTATCCATAACTAGTTACCTGGAGTAATGAGAATATTATGAAATTACATTGTAAAAGTAACACAACAAGGCTGAAGTTGGTTTATCATATGGAAAGTAATGGTTTCTAATTACTTTCAAAAGTTACAGTGTCTTACAGAACACTGTATTCACCCCTTCTGACTTTTTTCACATTTTGTTGTGTTGCAACCTGCAACTGAAATGGATTTAACTGGTGTTGTTACCATTTGATGTACACACACACCACTGTAAGCCCTGTGAAGATGCAAAATATTTTTTTACTCTGGCACAAACATTAAGTAAATGAAAGCAAACTGGGACTTGTTGGTTGCCTAAGTATTTACACACACTCCTGAATCACTACTGGTTGAAAACATCTTTGGCAGCAGTTACAGCTGTGAGTCTTCTTGGAGAAGTCTCCATCAGCTTTGCATAGATCCTGCAATTTTTGCCCATTCTTCTGGGCAAAATTGCTCCAGCCCTGGATGAGGTCATTGATAAACAACAGCTTCCAAGTAATTAATTCTCTATTGGATTGAGGCTTCGGCTGTGAGACTGGGCCGTTCTAAAAAATTCAGGGTCTTGTTTTTACACCACTCCAGTGTGACTTTGACTATGTATTTAGCAGCATTGTCCTGCTGGAAGGTGATTCTTCATCACAGTCCCAGGTTCCTTCCAGAATGAAACAAGTTTTCCTGTAGATTTGCTTTGCATTTGGCCCCACTGCAGCTCTTTCCAGCTTCTTCAGAATTACCATTGGCTTCTTTGTTTCTTCTCAGATTAATGCCTTCCTTATGGAGTCACTGAGTTTTGGCAGACAGCCTTCTGTGGGCAAAATCATCACTGAACCATGCTCTTTCTGTTTTGTCATTATAGACTTAAGGTGTTTTAGAAGATGTTCATATTTAGGGTAATTAATAATAGTAATAATAATCCAGCCCTAACTGGTACTTCTGCCACAACTTTCTCCTGAATTTCCTTGGATATGTTCTTGGTCTTCATGATTATATTTGTTTGGCTATGCTCTCTAGCAAGCTCTGGGGCCTTTGAGAAACAAGTGTATTTAATCTGAGGTCATGTGGCACTGGAACTGCACACAGCTGGATTATGTTCAACAATGTGAGTGACTTCTGGGCAGCGCCACAGCTTAATTTGGAAGGACACAGCAAAGGGACCGGATACTTATGCAACTAACAAGAGACCAGTTTGTTTTTGTTTATTTACCTTATGTGCCACAATTAAAAACTTTTTGTGCACTTTCACAGTGTTGAGTATTTTGTGTATAATGAGTGGTAACAAGGCCAATTAAATGCATTTCAGTTCCAAGTCCTAACACAACAAACTGCGGAAAAGTCAAGGGGTATGTGTGAATATTTCTGCAAGGCACTGTGCTTTTCAAGAGCATTTTTAGGGACATTTTGAATTTTTAAAGGCATTTTGACAGGATTTTTTCCCCAGATTTCAAGCCATTTGTTTATCAATTGTAAATTTTTTCTCTCCAAAAATAATAACAATAATGAAATAGTAACAAAACAGTAATGACCAGGGGACCATTCACACTATGGAGATTACCAGATGCCCTAAATATACCAGCACAGGGATGCCAGGAGATCACGAAAGGACTTCCCTTTCAGATGACATTGTTAACAGGTCATCATGCCCCCATGCTGCTCCTGTTCTGCCAGTGGTTCTTTTTATTGATGGGCTAAGCCAGTGATTCCCAAAGCGTGTGCTACCGCCCCCTGGTGGGCACTGCAGCGATCCAGGGGGGCGGTGATGACCACAGGTGCATTTGGGGGTGATGAATAACTGTAAGGGGGTGGTAAAAGCATAAAAGAAAGAAGAGAAGATTTAGACAAATTGAATTATGTAGTCCGCTCAAAACGCTTAATTTTTCTTTGAATAACGTACTGGACGTTGGCTCGGTTCCTGCATACTCCCTCACTTGCACTGAGGTATGTGCAATCGCGCACTGCTACTGTTCATGTGGTGCCACTGAATTGCCGTTCCAAAACACGTGAGCACTACGAGCATTGCTGCGGGCAACTGCCACTCGTGCAATTGGTCGATTGCAAGGCCAAAGCCTGGAACGGCAGCAGCAGTACTGGCTACTGGCAGTACTACCAGCAGATTTTGGAGCACGCTATGAATCAGGAGATTTCCCATAATTATTATGGGGAAATTATGGCATAATATAACTCTGAGGACTTTTTCGGATGGAGAAATACACTGCAAGAAGTGTCGTCCCTCTTGCAACACTGCTGCGTGGCAAGGGGGGTGTTTCATATGACACCGTCCCCCTGCCAATTCTGTTCCAGTACAGATCACAGCTCCAGCATCATATTTGGCCGTTTCTTAATCATGGTCAACTTCCGTGATTAAGAAATGGCCAAATATGATGCTGGAGATGCGATCTGTACCAGAACAGAATCGGCTGGGGGACGGCGTCATACGAGATGCCCCCCTGCCACGCAGTAGCATCGCAAGAGGGATAACCCTTCTTACAGTGTATTTCTCCATCCGGAAAAGTCCTAAATTAGATTGTTGTGATATTGTGACAAGTTAAAGTTAACTAATAAATAGTGCAACTATAATTGGTTAGTGTTGTTTATTTATTTTGTAATAATTATATGCGCTTTACAATTAATAATATCATATTTATTTATTTCATTAGTATTTATTTTATGGCAAATCTGTGCTCAAGTCCATTCAGCAGTTCACCTACCTAGGAAGCATCATCTCCTCAGATGCCAAGATTAACAAAGAGATCGATCACAGATTAGCAAAGGCACATAGCGCATTTGGAAGACTTTACAAAAGAGTCTGGAGTAATAAACACCTGAGGTAAAAAACAAAAATCAGTGTGTATAGAGCCATTGTACTGTCTGTTCTCCTTTATGGATCTGAAACATGGGTCACCTATCGCCACCACTTACGATTCCTCAAATGCTTCCATCAGCGCTGTTTACGCACAATCCTAAATATACACTGGACTGACTATGTGATGAATGTTGCTGTCCTTGAGCAAGCAGGGATCACCAGCATTGAGGCCATGATACTGAGAACACAGCTGCGCTGGGCAGGGCATGTTTCTAGGATGGAGGACCATCACCTCCCAAAAATACTACTCTACGGTGAACTCGCCACGGATCAGCATAAGAGGGGCGCTCCAAAAAAGTGATACAAGGACTCCCTGAAACAACACCTCAGGCTTGGCCAAATTGATCACCAACAATGGTCCACCCTGGCCTCACATCGGGAGGCATGGAGACGCACTATCCACAATGCTGCAGCCTTATTTGAGAACTCACGCCGAACAAGTCTTGAAGAGAAACGACAACGCAGAAAGAATCACAACCTGGAAACATCACCCAAGGAGACCTTCTGCTGTGCTTTCTGCAACCAGGCTTGTCTATCTCGGATTGGCCTTTTTAGTCATCAGCGCGCTTGCAGTAAACACAGGATGAGTCCTTCCTGAATCTTCGTTTGCGAAGAAAAGCCAGACAGAGATATTTTAGTTTGTTTTTTACAAAAATATTTCAAAAAAATTACAAAAAAAATTAATTAAAAATACCTCCATAAAATTTTTATTTTTTCTACAGATAATAATGGCTCAACCAAAGAAAAAAGTGTAGACAATATAATATTGAATATTTGAAATATGGCTTTATTGAGTTGCCTGTAAACAATACATTACCAATGTGCCTGATTTGCCAGAAAGTTTTATCAAATGAAGCTATGAAGCCTTCCAGGCTACAAGAACATTTGACTAAAATTTATGATGATAAAAAAGATAAGGATTTATCTTATTTTCAAACACTAAAAGAAAAATGTATCAAACAACCGACATTGGCAAAACTCTTCTCAACCGCAACCACAGAAGATGGTGATGGCTTGCTTGCTTCTTACAATAGTTTGTTAATGATTGCCAAATCGGGAAAATCTCATACTATTGGTGAAGAACTAATTACACCGGCTATAAGTGAAGTAATACCTACTGTGCTACACAAGTCAGCATCTCATATTATCAAGAAAATTTCATTGAGCAATAATACAGTGCAAAGAAGAATTGATGAAATGGCTCAAGATATTGAAGATTCATTGTGTGGCTATTTAAAAACATCTTGGTTTTCTATTCAACTTTGTTAGGAAATGAAGCTTTTCTTTTAGTATACATGCAGTTCACAAAGGAAGAACAAATTTGCCAAGAATTATTATTTGCTAAATATTTGCAAACTGATACTAAAGGAGAATCAATATTTCATGCATTGGATGAGTTTTTTAAAGAAAAAGAAATACCTCTGAGTAATATCTTATCAGTAGCCACAGATGGTGCTCCAGCGATGGTAGGGCGCTACAGGGGTTTTCTTGCATGTTTAAAAAAGGAGGTGCTGAATGCATTCACAGTACACTGTGTCATCCATCGTCAACATCTAGTTGCCAAAAATTTAACTGCACGTCTACATAATTCATTACAATATGCAATTAAAGCTATCAACACAATCAGAAGCAAAGCATTGAATGACAGATTATTTAAACAGCTTTGTATTGAAAATGATGAGGAATTTAATCGTTTGCTGCTTCATACAGAAGTTCATTAGTTGTCAAAGGGTGCCTGTTTAGATAAGTTTTATAAGCTGTTTAACTCTGTGCTGGAGTTCTTGAAAGATAAAAATGATGCTTTACTATCCAATTTAATTCAATCCAAAAGTGACATTGCTTACTTGACCAACTTGTTTCAAAAATTTAATGAAAGCAATCTTCAGCTTCAAGGTGATGAACGGAATTTAATAAAAACAAAATCTGTTACTTCTGCATTTGCGACAAAACTTCTGCAGAAATGAAATTTTGGATGAAGGGAATTCAGACAGTTCCCAAATTTATCAGGAGCAGAGGGAAAAAAAAGATGAAGACATACTTTCTTATTGTGAGCACTTGGATGCTCTCCATTCAGATTTTAATCAACAATTTGATGATATTTTGAAAATGAACATACCTGATTGGATTTTGGATTCTTTTTCAAGTGCAAACCCAGAAGAATCTCCACAGTTACAAGAAGAACTGATGGAAGTAACTACAAATGATGAATTGAACTTTAAATTCAAAAGTAGCTACCAACAATTCTGGCTGCCAAAGGAGATCCCTATGGCTTATCCTGAAATATGGTCTGTAATTCAAAAGTTCTTAATTGCATTTCCTTCATCATATTTAGTGGAACGTGGATTCAGTGCGTTAACCAATTTATTAACAACAACAACAAAAAAAATAAACCGATTGCAAATAGTCAATCACGATGATTTAAGATTACTGCTGATGAAAATAGAGCCAAGGATTACTAAATTGGTAGCAGCATACCAGGTTCATCCTTCTCATTAAGATGATTTCAAATGTTTTAACATTTTTGTATTACCTTTCTATTCTGAGTTCAATAAATAGTTTAATAATTTCAAACTTCATTGTTTCTAATTTACACCTTTCTTTACCATATTTTACAAAAAAGGTAGAAACATTAATACATATATTCTTCTGTTTAATTGCTATTAAAATTTGAAAAATAATAATTTCCAGGGGGCGCTGAGTAATATATTTTCTGGAAAGTGGGCGGTAGGCCAAATAAGTTTGGGAACCACTGGGCTAAGCCATCAATAGCTCACCCTTTCTGTAATGGAATTCTGTAATGGAATCATGGGTGAGTGAAAAGGTGCCCCATGATGCTGGCACGATGCCAGCATCACTGGGAGGTCCGTGCCAAACACTTCCGGGTGTGATCGGGACAAGGAGGTAAGTGACACACTATTCTGTACCCTCCCCAGGTTACTTGTATTTTTTAAAGTGTGTGTTTTCTGCTTGGTTTCAGTTTCTGATGTCTATTTTTTTTTCTTTTTGAATTTCCCATGTGATTGTCCTCTCATGAGAATGGCCAGGATTTGCATTCCAGGAAGTGAATGGGGCTCCATGAGAGCTCCATTCACTCCTGCACTGCCAAGGGGAGGGTATGGATGTGGAGAAAGTAGCTCTGAAAAGGTGTGTACTTGTAGCGTTACAGGGACAAGAGGGGGGTGGATTAGCATGTGATGAGATGGGGACGCTATTTTTGTCCCCATTCGATAATCTCCTATGCAATTATAGCACTATAATTTCACTTTAACTGCCATGGCAATATCCTATGGAATCCTGGGATTGGCTGTTGTGGTGTGTGTGTGTGTTAAGAATGTTCAACCAGATAGCTCCTCTGGTTCTTCTGACTAAACTACAGTCCCCAGGATTCCATAGGATGCAACCATGGCAGTTAAAATGGAATCATAGCACTAGAAGTGTGTAGTGTGAATGGACCACTGGGCAACAAGTCAGCATTGTAACAAGGAATGGTAAAAATGATGTGTTAATCACTGTAATGAGTAAAACAAATTAATTACTTTTTAAAAAGTAACTTTCCATGCTGTGAAAATGTCTTAGGCTGACTTGGCTGACCAGACAATAACTTTATTTTGTCTTCTAGAAGGTTTCCACTTCTTCCTTCCAGGTAACATGCATAGACAGTTCAAGATATCTGCTTGCAGTAGCTTTGGGATATCCAGATAGTTAGTTACATTTGCCTCACACCTAACAATGTCCCTTCTTGACTTATGAAATAAGAGAAACTACTGTCTGGAACTAAAGGCGACAGATAATGATGAGATTACAATATAAAATCACTGTGCTGTTTTTTCTTTGGTTGAAGACCAGGAGAACAGCCAGTCCAAAGAAAACTATTTAGCAGATTCAAGCAGTTGAAGGGGGGGGGTACATTTAGTTGTTAATACCTAATTGTCTTGAATTTCTGCAGTACAAAGGAAAGTATTGGAACAGCTTAAAAGTTTTATGCTTAAAAAAACATGAGATTAAAAAAACTGCATTTTTGTGAGACTCGTTAAGAAACCACATAGTTCAAGGTGGGAATTCCGGGAAAACCCTAGGGAAACCACATGTTTTGTTTTGCTGAGAAAGGAATGGGGCAGGGGTAAAGAGAGATCTTTCCCCCCTGTTAAGGAAGAGTGGCAGCAGTCCAGGATGGTGGAGGTATTTCATTCCCAGAAAATATTGCTTCTTCTTCCTCTTCTTCCCCCTCCTTCTCCTCCTACTCACAGAAACCATAGAGCTTTCATTGTTGAGTATTTCTCTACATGGCTCCTGTAGCATTGCTGAGACATTGCTTGCTAATCCCGCAGCTGGGATCAACACGAAGTCATAAAATGGGCTCAACTTGTAAGGAGGAAACATTTAATTTAAAGGCACAGGAGGCCCCCAAAGCCTTAATAACAGCTCCTTGACTGTCCACACTGTGTTATATTACAGCAACAAAAACTACCACAAACGAGACCACCCACCCTTGCTTCAGAATAATTTATTCTTCTCCATCTCCCCAAAGCTGCTATGTAACATGACTCATTTTTTTTAAAGGCAAATACATAGTTGAAAGACAACTATCTGTCACATGCTCTTTTGGGGGGTTGGGGGGAGCAAGAACAGAAACTTAAAAGGCTTACTTAAATCAAACTTTTGTGGCATCATTATGACTAAAGATGCGTCTGCACTACACTACCCAATTAAGGCAGTTTCATATGACTTCAATTGCCATGGAATCTTGGAATTTGTAGTTTGGTGACCTATTTATAATTCTCTGCACGAGCATACAGAGAATGCTGTGTCCTTAACTGCTTGGAGAGTTTCATCTGTCATTCATTGAGGCTTCTCTCTCTTTTTGGCTGCAGATAGTGTCTTTTTGCATTCTTCCCTGACAATGTCTCTGGCTTCAGTCCAGTATTCTTCTGGCTCCCGGTAAATCGGGCTTAATAATGCAAATCTCTTTCTCTTTTTAAACATTACCTTTAAATTCTAAAGGAATGTTCTTCAGGTTGTATTTTGGGATGATGGCTCATTTAGCGTTCTTCATTAGTTTTACTCTAATTTTTGATATTACTAGTTCGTGGTCTGTGCCACAATCTGCTCCTGATCTTGTTTTTGCAGAGATAATGGAGTTTCCATCTTTTACTTCCAATTATGTAGTCTATTTGATTTCTACATTGGCCATCAGGTGATGTCCATGTATACAGTTACTTCTTTGGTTGCTTAAAGAACATGTTTGTGATGAAGAAACTATTGGCTTCACAAAATTGAATCAGTCACCACCCCATTTCTTCTTAGATTTTCATTTCCTAAGTAAAGCATGGTGTAATTATCTGTCTCAGAATGTCCCATTCCCATTCTCTTTAACTCGATCACCCCAAGTATTGAATTGTTTACACGTCCCATTTCTTGTTTTACTTTGTCTACTTCCCCGATTCATGCTTCTCACATTCCATGTTCCTATGCTTTGGACTTTCCTTTCACCTCTGAGCATGTCAACAGCTGAACATCCTTTTGGTTTGAGTCCAGTTGTGTCATTAGTCACAGCACTATTCATAGTTGTCCTCTGCTATGCTTGTTGTGTACCATCTGACCTGGGAGTTTCATCTTCTGGCACTATCTCTTGTTTCATTTTGGATTGTCTCATCATAGGGTTTTTGTGGTAAAAGATATTCAAAAGAAATTTATCATGCCTCCTTCTGTGCAGTACTAATAAGTGTTAGCTATGGTGCCACTGCTGTTGTTCCGGAGAGATCCTTCACCATTGTCACCTTCTGCTGCTGCTGCCTAGCAGCTGTTTGGCACATTTAATCTGGCTTTTCAGCAAAAGCCTGTCTAGCATGGGGGACCCTACCAGCAGCACTGCTACAGCCAGCATAGCCTCTTGCCTCACAAGAGCACACAATCCCACTACCACAGAAAGGTAGGGGTTGACTACACGATGAAAAAAATTCTCTAAGAATCTGAGCAGGATGCCCTTGGTCCTCATGGACGCTGGCCCCACATTTGCCATATTCAGAAGGAGGGGGGCTGAAAAATCCCACCCCGCCCCCAAAAGATCATAATAACAGCTTTTGCTGTTTTTAGCAATCTTTTTTTAAAAGTTCACGAAATAGCACATAATTGGTTGTGTGATCAAACAAATCGAAAAGGGGCACACAGCACATAGCAAACAGCAGGGCTGAAACCTGATTGGTCAGACCTCAGGGGGGCCGGCTTACAAAAGAGAGCTCTCGATGCCAGAGTAGCCATTGTTGTTGTTGGCCGGCATGATCGATAAAGCAGCAGAGTAAAAGAACAGAGGTACTTTAGTAGAAAATTGCTCTTCTGCAACTGGTTTCTTTTTAAAAAAAGGGGGGGAGGGTTTCGGGACTCAATTTACTTGCAGCCACCATTTTTTGGCAAGGAACAGCCAAATCACAACTTTTCCTTTTCTGCAAAGTATTGGATGAGTCATGGGCACAAATGGAGTCTGCAGCGATAGAGAGGTAAGTCACTATTTTTCGTGACAAATTCTCCCATCTAGCTGACCCTGTAGTGCCATGTTATAGCTACAATTATATCTAAGGGTTCCTGCTGGCTGGGTAAATGTATCAGAAATTGCAGTTTTTGTGGCTGTAGTTTAGAAAAATCTTAGGATTATACAGTTGTCCCTCTGTATCCATGGATTTGGTATCCACGGATTTAAGTATTCATGGTTTGAAAATATTCTTTAAAAAATAATAATCCAAAAAGCAAACCTTGATTTTGCCATCTTATACAAGGGAGACTGTTTTGCTATGCCACAGCATATAATGGGACTTGAGTATTCATGGATTTTGATATCCATGGAGGGTCCTGGAACCAAACCCCGACAAATGTGAAAGGACAACTGTGTGTGTGTGTGTGTGTGTTCCAATTGTGTTTCTCTTGTCCTGGACTATTTTCTGGCAATTTTCAGCACCAGATGCAAAAATTTATTCCCATCTTCAGTGGGTTTCTTTCTAATTTGGAAACATATCAGGACAATATGCTCCCTTCTATTATCCTCTTTTCTTCTAATTTTTTTAGAGTTGTAATTCTATGGTGCATCAGTGAAATAGCATTTTTGCACAGTAGCTCTATGACTCTAATTTTAAAAAAAAAAACCAGAAAGGAGAACATTTGCTCAACAAACCACTTGTCAGTAAACCATGACCTATCTATATATAAAAGGTCTGGGTATGTACAATAGGCTTGAGTATGTTTCCTTTCCCAGTGTGTTGATTGGCTCCTCAGGAAACAAACCCAACCAATCACCACCCACATGCAAATTCCCTATCCATCTCACAGTCTATACCCCCAGCCTCACAAGGGCCTCTCCTCTCACTCCCTCAGACACTCACCAGTCACGGGCTGTGACAGAACCCAGGCAATCAACTGTTGGCAGCAGCAGTGGGATGCCACTGCTGCCTCTGCAACAGGACCCAAGCAGTCAACTGGTGGTGGTGGTGGCAGCAGCGGTGGCAGGGCAACAGAGTGAGTCACCCTCAACGATTCCAGGAGAACAGCGTATGGTATGCCAAATCCAGCTAGTTTATGTAAAAAAGCCCTAACAGAAATCCAAGAAAATGCCACAAACAGGCCCCAAAGGAGAATAGAATGAGTGGAGGCGGAGGCGACAACAATGAGCAAAACCCGGCAAAACCTAAAGAGAACTCATACACCTTTAATCCAATCTGGAAGACCCTCAAGTTTCCTATACAGTTGTCCCTCTGTATCCACGGATTTGGTATTCATGGATTTAAGTATTCACAGCTTGAAAATATTCTTTAAAAAATAATAATCCAAAAAGCAAAGCTTGATTTTGCCATCTTATATAAGGGACACCATTTTGCTATGCCATTGCATATAATGGGACTTGAGTATTCATGGATTTTGGTATCCATGGAAGGTCCTGGAACCAAACCCAAGCGAATATGATGGGACAACTGTATTAGTATATGTGCGTTCAAAAGAGTTTGGTGAGTGGTAGATAGCAAGTCTGACTTCCTTCCTGGATCACTCCTACTTCTGGTTCCGTTTGAAAAAGAGATAGTTTTAAATAACCCAGAGTCCTCCTCCTTTCTCCCTCAGGCTCTCACTTCTGTCCTCTTCTATCTTCTCTCTGGAAAGTTGTAGGTCTGGTTCACTTTGGCAACTGCCTGGCCAGCTCATGAACTAGAGGCTTGGCAGGAACTTCAGCCTATGAAACATATGCAGGCTTCCTGGTGGGAGAGGAAGTAACAGTTTCTCTTTACCTTCCTCTTTGCAAACTTCAACAATAGGTGAGCTGCTGAGGCAACTGTAACACAGTCAGGTGCAACCACCTACCAAAGATAGTTATATAAAAAACATTATTACTTAATGCAAATCAGAATTCACTGATCCAGTTGGTCTTGACACACTTCTGTAAAATAACTCTTTATGGCATAAAAGTGCAAGGGATCTCAGTGTATGTGGTGAGATGTACTGCATACAAAACCCTTGGAGTGGTGAACTTTTTGCCTTCCAGAAGTTTGGGGCCTAAATCCAACTATAGCCCCAGATAGATTTGTCCCATCGAACTTTCTAGTTACTTTCAGAAAGCAGGAAAGCAGAAGGTCACTTTTGTTATATAAAAAGTATGCAACTATAAATGCTTCGGGGATTTCCAGAATGAATAACAATAAATAATTAGTTAATGGAAACAAATTCATTTTTAAACAGTGATGTTCTATGCTCTGGCCAAAGGTTTCTGAGGCCTAGCATAAGAGCTCTGGAGCCATTGGAATTTAAATGCACGACCAGAAACATGGCCTCCAGAAATTGAAAATGTTTCCATAATGGGGCAGAGATGGGAACATATGTAGTATGTGGGGAAATAATTGTTGTAATGCAAAAGCAATCTTGTGTACCCCATTCACATCCTAAGATAAGTCTAGGAATTTTTCCCTGCATGCTTCTGTTCTCCCAAACTCCGTTTTTCTTATTTCACTGGGCACTTTCAGCCAACTGGAGTGATGGGTCATTCGACACATGACCTAATTTAAATTTTATTGCTCTGTGCAAGTTGTCTTTTAAGTTAGAGTCTCCATGCGGCTGTAGCCATCTTTGTCTTTACCATCTTTGTCCTTGCCATGATGTCCTAGCCATGCTGCTGCAATGAAACCATGCCATGATGTTTGTTTTTCAAATCACCATGTAGCCTCTACCGCTAAAGGCTGGGTGAGTCTTTCTACCCTAAATCCTCCTAGTTAGTTAGGAACCCTTTTTAAAGTTTGTTTTAGTATGTAGATTGAGATTGATATATCTTCAGTACTACACTTGATCTTAGCCAAAAGGCCGAGAAGTGGATGTGAGGGCGATCTGGCTGTGACATCTGTCACCCCATTGATCGCCAGGGTTGATTTGGCTGATCTGGCTGGCTAGGCGGGTGTCCCCTTCCTCCCTCACCGCTCCATGTGCGTCCCTCCCGAAGCTGCACGCTCGGTGGAAGAGGACAACCATCCCAGATAGAAGGAGTATACATACCTTCAGTAAACTTTTGATTTGCATTTTTAAACTGACTCCTTTGTTTTTGTAATGAGTCTGATTTAACTGGGTGATCACAGACCACAGGCCTCTGAATACACTTTTAAATGTTAATTGAGTTTGTCTGCATTCCTAAGTAGCACTCTGCATGACTTTGAAAGTGAAGTGATTTTTTAACTCCTTTTAAAGAAGATATTTTTATTGCTTTTTAAAAGGGCTAGATCCCTGGAATTTTTAATACATTTTTATTTTTAGACTCATTACACCTGCAACATAGAGGTCTGATAGGCACCCAGCCACAAAATATGGGTTCTCCCTTCTGTTCCACATTCAAATCAGGTGGTTCTGTCTCTCTGTGTCCAAGGGCAGGCCACCTCTCACCCTCGAAACATTGCTGGACTGCAGCTGTCATAATTTTTCACTATTAGCTACTCTGTCTAAGGTTGATTGAAATTGCATTCCAAGACCTGGAGAGCCCTTTGTTTTAAATGAGTGGTGTGTTTAATCTGGAGACACACCACTGAAGTCCAGTTGTATTATTTGGTGGCCTGAGTCCTGTTGATTTTTTGTGATCCCTGCAACCCCTGTGTTACTATCCACAACCTGTGGACACCCTCAGTAGCAGCCAGTGCCAGAGTCAGGAAGGAAAGGTTTTAAATCTGGTTTTATGAACCTTCTAAACATCAGAGTTCAACTTTGCTTTGAAGGATAATAGTTTCACCCTGCAAACTTAAATTATTAAAACATTATTTTAATATTGGTATCAAGCCACTCCAGTTGTGTTGACATAAATGCCCATTGCATCTGACATATCCTTGCCTTGTTCATTGTTTTAAGAGCTATTGGGGGAGGGCTGGAGAGAAAGAAAGTCGGATGATGGAGTTTTATACATGCTAAGCAAACCTTGTCATTTTAATCTGAAAGTCTGCCTGATTTTTGACCTTCGGTTGACATTTATTGTTTTAAAAACTTTTAAGAAAATGTACTGATGAATTGCCTGTTCCCATCGTTTTAAGTATGAAATGTTTAAAAGTATCTAATATTTCATCTGGTGCCAGCACCAGGATCACAGCCAACACTAGTTTGACAACCAGATGACTAACACAAAGGGGTTCCCCTTATGAAAACTCTTGCATTATGTGAATTGGCACATGTAAGTAACTCACAACATCCCCTGTGGAACACTGATTGCAGTCATATGTGGGGCATATGGACAGCCACATGGAGAAGAACTGTAGTGCCACACAGACCTGTCGAAAGATTGGACTAAATAATCAGATGGGCTAATTTGTGAGGTATTTTGTAATTCAGCAGTGTACATATCTGGAGTTCAATGAAAACAATGTATAAAGAAGAGGAATCTCTCTCTCTCTCATACACACACTCTCATTAATTTATATTATATTCAACAATTATATACCCCAGTCAGGAGAAGATTCATTGTCCTGCTAATATGTAAGCCACCAGCAGACACTGCCCATACTCCTTAGAATGAGATCTGTACGTTCATGTGTTAGTAAGTGATCTAGAACTTAATAGACTTAATTCTAAGTAGATGTGTATCAGGGTAAATAAAACTGCACTGGAAATCCCCTTCACTGGAAATCCCCTGGGGAAAGTGAAGCTGTCTAGGGTTTGCTGGCGTTCACCTCCCATGATTTCCAGCCAGCATAACTGAATATGTTGAATAATGGGAGTAGCAGTCTGAGAATATCCCCATTGTACATGGCTGGTGACTGTAGCCAGGGAGGGAAGGTGAGAGTAAGATGCTGATCAGCTGCTCTGTGTGCATGTTTGTGCATGTGATAACGGGCTCTCCCATTATCTGGGTAGCACAGCCAACCAGATAAACAAAGGGTTAACTAGGTGTTGAGAGTAAAATTACAGTTTATTGGGGTTCAGCATCATGAAGGAGTGACAGGTCATGAGGGATAGCTGACCAATGAAGATGTCCAGCAGAAGCAAACTTGGAGATGCTTCTGTGAAGAGGTGATAAATACTGCCTTTGGGACATGAGGCAGAAAGAACAAAGAGAGACCTGAGCTGGGGAACTCTCATCTCACTTGGTAGAGGCTGGGCTGAAATGCCTAGACTCCCAACCTCCATGAACATCCAGCAGATCTGGACTGCACCCTGGTAAGTAGATTAGGGAACTGTCGAGTTTAGTCACTAAGGGCTTATGTTTATTTTATAAACTTTCCTGAAATGACTAGACTTACCTGTAACTTTGTAATTTCCAAAGTATGCCTGGAAGGAAAAAGCCTTCCATGGAAAAGATACTTTTATTATGCTATGTAGTTCTGCTTAGAATAAATTTCCTTTCAAGCTCTCCTTTCTGTACACTTCTTTGTTGTGTTCCTTGCTCGGCTTTCTTCCCACAGGGGTGGGGGGAGGTAAAGCTCTGCAGAGACAGAGTGGGAAGTACAAATTGAACTTCTCATTGGGTTACACTGAAAGGGTTAAAGTCAATGGGTGGTGGCAGCAAGATTTAGATTAAATCTGGAGTTCTCAGGGTGCATGTGCATGCACACAGGAGACCACCAGAGCATCACAGTGCACCATAGGGAAATTAAGATTGTTTACCCAGCAGCTTAGCTGGCAGTTCTCTTTGCATTGCAAGATCCTGACAAGGAAGTAGAAATGTTGTTGCTCCATATCCAGTCTCCTGGTTCAGGAAGACTTTCATGCTCTGGACACTGTTGCTTCTATAGTGATTGACCTCAGAGAGCTTATTTTGGAGCAGGAGGATCCACTCCTTCCTGAATCTCAGCCATATGCTGATATGGGCATGTTCTTACATTTACTTGTTTCATTTCATTTCATATGTCTAGGGGTGGAAAATTAAAAATCACAAAGGTCCCAGGGCGTAAGCCCTTTGGGAAACTTTCTTCAAAGTTAAAACTGTCAGGAATTTAGTATAGCAGAGTTGAGACTCAATTAAGTACAGTGCTTAGACCTCAAGCTGCTGAACAAAGGAACAGGCAACTTCTTGAAAGAAATACTAAAGCTTTACTAATGGCTTTTAAATCTACATATGCATAGGAAGCTACATTCTAACTAATTAATGGATTTAGGCTAGGGCAAAAGTCTTGACTCACCATTCAGTGAGACTGGGAAAAAGGGAAAAGGCAAACATCCCTATGGAGCATGCAGGGAGGTGTCTTTCTTCTTCAGAAGTAGAACAAAGAGTCATAAAGTGATCATGGGCCACAAAGTTAGTGAACCTGCATAGGCTTGGTTGTGTCTATTTACAAGTCTCAGTGAGGTTTAGGGGGAGGAACCCTTGACATGCAGGAAGTCCCTAAACTGCACTGAGACTTGCTTGCTCTATATTTGTACTATTTATGCCTCTTACCTCTGCAAATATCTACAGAATAGAAACAACATTCAGCATCTGAGTGCTGTTTCTAGTTGTTTAAAATCTACCTTTGTAAGAACTGTTAAAAACAATGAAAAAAATAAAAATGTGTAGGGGTGTATGATCAGAAAAATTAAAAATTTATTAAAGATTCTAGGGAGCAAGCCCTGAAAAGTAAAAGTTTACTGTAGAGCAGATTTACGCAGAGACACAAAGCAAAGCAGACTCAATTAGCATTGGTAAGTTATGTAAATCACTCAGTCATTAAAGCTACATAAACAAAATAAAGACAAGAAATTTTTTCTTTAAAAAAAAGAATGCCAAAGCATTAACTAATAGGTCTTGCAATCTGTATATTCAAAGGCAAAGATAGCACTTTAACTAACTAAAAGATTTCAGGGTAGAACTCACCCAATTCAGTGAATTCAGGTTAAGATATGATAAACAATGCAGGATTCTCTAAGTTTTACTTGCAGTAGCATCCATATTTCTTTGTTCCTCAGAAAGGGTAAATGTGGGTAAGTGAGAGCTTAACTCCCATCTTCATGTGTGCTGAGTTAGATGTGTGAGAAAACCTCATGTGAGACTTCTCTAAGAAGAGAAGGACAAAGAGCAATGAAACATTTAAATCATGAGGTCATGTAATGGATGACTGAACAGGTCACCCCATATCATATAGCTTCAATGAGCTACAAATAACTAAGGTAGGTTGAGGAGAAGGGGAGGAAAATTTAGTATGCAAATGAGTTCCCTAATCTTAGCAAGTGAAGGGGTGCAAGAAGAATGCTGTATCTCCAACAATTCCCCTTCTCATTCTTCTGGACCACCATGGATAATCTTTATTTCTTCTCATAGTTTCTGGAAATTTTCTTTGGAAGAGGTTTAGTTAAAATATCAGCAATCATTTCTTCTGTGTTGCAGTACTGAAGTTGAACAAGATGACTTTGACACATCTCTCTCACCTTGTAGAAGGCAATGTCGATATTCTTCTTAAGAGGTTTGTCACTCTGAGAAATCTTGATACAGCTTTTCTTATCTTGCATCAAAATGGTTGGCTTGGGTTCTGTTATTCCAAAATCCAGAATTAAATTCTGCAGCCATTTGATTTCATCACAAGCTGTTTTCACTGAGTCACACTCTGCACCTGTGGAACTATCAGCCACTGTACTCTGCACCTGTGGAACTATCAGCCACTGTACTCTACACTGTACTCTATTTCTTACTTGTCCAGCATATGGCTCCTCCTCCATAAAATACAATGTTTCTGCTAGTTCACTTCCTGTCCAGCAAATCCAAGGTCCAGTCAGAATCTGTCAGAATCTGTCAGAATCAGTCATGGCTGGTCACACACTGGCAACATCAGTTTGAAGTCTGCAGTTGCTTTCAGGTATCTGGCAACTCTCTTCACTGCAACAAGATCTTTGAGAACAGGGGAGTTAACCATTCTGCATAAGATGCCCACCGCACTTGTAATATCAGGCCTTGTGAAATTAGCGATGTACAGAAGTTTTCCAACTGCAGTTCTGTACTTTTCACCATCTTTTAAAGGTTCAAAGGTCTCATTGTTCTTTAAGAAGCCTACTTCCATTGAAGCTGGCACCTCTTTAGCATCTTTTAAGCCAAGACAGTCAAGGAGATCTTTTATATTTTGCTTTTGATTAAGGAAGAAGCTTCCATCACTGCTTCTTTCCGCTTATACTCCAAGATAGTGTGAGATGTCTCTGAAATTGTTGATCTCTTTCTCTCCCTCTCTCTCTCTCTATCTCTTGAGATTCAGGACTATCTGTTCACTATCTGCTTTGTCTTGATTACACATGATCAAATCATCAACATAACTTGCAATAGAAGTCCATTTATTATTTCTGATCTCTTGTAGACACATTTATCAACAGTGCCTGGAGTAAATCCTTCTTTGATAAGGAACTGATTTAATTTTTCATTCCATTGTTTTTCAGTCTGTTTAAGTCAATAGAGGCTTTTCTCAAGTTTGCATACTAGATGCTCTTTTCCAAGAACTTTGAATCCTGGAGGCTGTTCCATGTACAGCTCTTCATCTAGGTCTCCATAGAGAAATGCAGTCTTTACATCTAGATGTTCTACATGCATTTTCTTAGAAGCTGCAACTGCCAGTAAGGTTCTAATGGTTGTATGTGTGACTCCTGGGGAGAAGGTTTGATGATAATCTTCTCTATATTGTGGATTGTAACCTTTAGCTACCAGTCTGGCTTTGCATCTTTCAGTCTTCCTTTCTGCATTTTGCTTTGTTGTAAAGACCCATCTATAGCCAATTGCTTTCTTGTCTTTTGGCAATTCTGTCAAAGTCCATGTCTTATTTTTATACAAAGATTGCATCTCCTCAGTAGCTGCTTGTACCCATTTCTCAAAATCAGACTTTGGCAGTCCCTTGATCTTTTGCCAGTCAGATGGTTGCAGAAGACTTTCACCTGAGGCTAGATAAGAGAATCTCGAAGGAGGCACTCCCCTGTTATCACTTCTAGACTGTCTCACCTGGGCTTGAGTACCTGGCTCTGCCTCTCACTGGCCATCTGGTTCCTCATCCACTGGGAGGCCCTGGGTTGGGGTCACCCCTTCCGGATGCAAAGCATTTGCAGGAGGATGGAAGAGCTCCACACACTGCTGCTGGTGGTGGGAATATTTTTCCACTGCAAACACATCTGAATAGAAATCTTTGTTTGGATTAGTCTTAGTTTGAGGTCTTTCATCAACATAAACAGCATTTGCTGTTTTCATTGTGCTTCCATCTGGGTTCAAGATTTTTTGTAAGCACCTTTAGCATAACCAATAAAAATTTCGTCTTTACTTCTACAGTCAAGTTTGTCTCTTTTCTGTTTGGGAATGTAAGTAATTGCCTTAGATCCAAAAATTCTATGAGGATTAAGTCTTGGTTTAACACCATGTCACAATTCAAATGGGGTAACATCTCTAGACCTCGTGGGAAGTCTATTGCATAGGTATGTAGCAGTCAGAATGGCCTCAGACCAGTAGCTTTTAGACATGTTAGCTTCTACAAGCATTGCAATTGCCATCTCCTTCAAAGTGCGGTTCTGTCTCTCCTCCAGTCCATTTTCCTCTGGAGTATAAATTTCAGTAGTCTGATGTTGAATGCTATGTTCCTTTAAGAACTCATTGAATTCAGTATTAACATATTCTGTCCCATTATCAGTCCTTAGATTTTTGGGCTTGTAACCAAATGTATTAGTGACATAATTAAAGTACTCTTGGAATTTTTCAAAAGCTTCACTTTTCTCTTTCAAGAGATAAGTATGTGTATATTTGCTGAAATAATCAATAATGGTCATAAAGTAGAGATTTCCTCTCACAGACCTCTGACCAAATGGCCCACATAAATCTGAATGTAGCAAGTCAAGAGTTTTCATGGACTGCGTCTCAGTAAGGGGCCAATGTGAATGTCTTGTAGCCTTAACTTTTAAACATCCCACACATTTTTCATCAATGGTACAATTTTTAAAATGAAAATCTCTTGGAAGCTCTTGACTAGCCAATTTCTTTATATTTTCAACACTTCAGTGTGCAAATCTCTTCTGCCATAAATTTATGCAATCTTTTGCTTACACTGAGTGGCAGCATTTGCATATGAATCACTAATCTCCATATGGTAGAGATTGTCATCCTTTAGAGTTCCTTTAAAAATTAAACTTTTGCCATGAAGGCCATAACATGAGTTCTTTTTGAAAATTACTCTGTTATCCTTAGCTGTGGTGTTTTTTACATGGTAAAGAGATGCATTCAAATCAGGGACAAAATATGCATGAACAATTTTTAATATTTCTGTATTATCAGGTCCAAGCTTGTCTGCCAAAACACAGCCCCTCTTCCTTTTCACCCTTGCTGTTTTACCATTTTCTAAATACAGAGGAAAATCCACATCTTCACTAAAATCAAAATCCTGAAAATATTTCTTTCGATTGAAATAGTGGCTTGTGGTGCTGCTATCAATTGTTATGGCATTTCCATATTGATTTCCAGAAATCCGCATCATTTTCTCATTAGTCAAACCAATATTAATTTTTCCAGAAGGCTTTTGTTTAAAGTTAAAATTGCCTCTTTGAGTTCTGTGAGTATCTGGCCTTTGAGCATTTGTCTCAGCAGATCTCCTCTGTTGTGCTGATGACTGCTTTCCCTTTGAAGTGTTAATTTCTCCCTCATTTGGCTTGGGAGTAGGAGACTATTTGATATGTGGCTTTTTATTAGCCAGATTAGCCTGTTGCTGAGACTAAGAATTTATTTATTCAAATCTCTTATTTTGTATCATGTCTTGTCTATGATGAAATTCCCATACTTGAAGAATTGCTTCTTGCAGTGTTAAATCATTCGTTAATTGCAAGGCATTTATTATGAGATTATAAAATTTTGGTAAGGTTGCCAAAAAAATTCCAAGTTACATGAATCTCTTTTTGGAATTTCTTCTGATTCCAAATCAGCCAAAGTGGCTCTAAAGTCATTAATATGCTCATTCAAATATTTGGGACTTTATAATTTCATATTAACCAACATCATTATTAAGGCAACACGATTTCCCAAACTGGGAGAATGATAAAGTGTTTCCAAAGTCTCCGAGGCTTCTTTAGCTGTTCTCAGTCCTTTAATTTCATGCACTATTCCAGTATCTACAGCCAAAATTATGTAAGCCAAGACTCTTTGGTCACCTTTATCATATTTATTTTGTGCTCTCCCAGGCTGGGCAGGTCTGGCATCTTCTTGTATATGAAATAATCCCATAGCTTTGAGATTTGTTTCAAAAGAAAAAGACTATTGCTTGTCATTTGCCCTGTTTAGTTTCTGAATATTGAGTATGGAGTTGAGGCCAGGATTAGCATCGGCCCTGATTGCTTTATTGCCTTTGTTCCAGCTGAGCTGAAGACCGAGGCGAACAGCAGCTGAGTGATCAGATAAAAAAAATACATTGCAAAATAAATAAATAATGTCTTTCAATAGTCTCTAACTGGGCCCATAACCCACTTTGTTGAGGTGTATGTGCACAAAAGTTAAAAATTTATTAAAGATTCCAGGGAACAAGCCCTGAAAAGTAAAAGTTTACTGTAGATCAGAGTTAGGTAGAGACACAAAGCAAAGCAGACTCAATTAGAATTGTTAAGGACTGCAAATCACTCAGTCATTAAAGCAACTTAAACAAAATAAAGACAAGAAAACTTTTCTTTAAAAAAAGAATAACAAAGCATTTACCAATAGGTCTTGCAATCTACATATTCAAAGGCAAAGGGAGCATCTTTAACTACCTAAAGGATTTCAGGGTAGAACTCACCCAATCCAGTGAATTCAGGTTAGAATAAGATAAACAAGGCAGGATTCTCTACATTTTACTTGCAGTAGCATCCATATTTCTTCAGAAAAAGTGAATGCAGGTAAGTGAGAGCTTAACTCCCATCTTCATGTGTGCTGAGTTAGATGTGTGAGAAAACCTTATGTGAGATTTCTCTAAGAAGAGGACAAAGAGCAATGAAACATTTAAATCATGAGGACATGTAATGGATAACTTAACAGGACACCCCATATCATATAGCATCCATGAGCTACAAATAACTAAGGTAGGTTGAGGAGAAGGGGAGGAAAATTTAGCACGGAAAGGAGTTCCCTAATCTTAGCAAGTGAAGGGGGGTGCAGGAAGAATGCTATATCTCTAACACAATGCTTATTACGTGCCTACAGGGAAATTATCCTATAGAAGATTAAGTATCTCTCCAACTCCAAAAGGTGCAGTTCATAAGCTGCAGGAGAATTCCTTCTAATCAGTTTGGACAAATTGAGCAGAAGTCAGTGTGAGTTCTGACACATAAACTCTCATAACTACCTCTCCAGATGTATTCACACGTTTTTAGCATTGAATCTATTGTTTTTAATTGGTGGGGTGAGGGAAAGAAGAGGAAGGTAACCTTTACAACCTTTTCACATTAACAGCTGTTTCTTCTTCTGGCTACAAAGGAGTGGTGTTAAATAGGGGATGAGGGAAGTGCTGTCATATTGATAGCAACCTAAGCAAGGAAGGAAATCTGAATAAGTGCAAGCATCAACAAAATGAAGCTGACAACATCTAGGTCAGCTGCCAAGTTATTGTTGAGAAGAAATTCCCAAGAAGCATGATTTCACAATGTAAGTTCAGGTTATTGGGATTTTAAATATCCCCCACACACCTCCGAATGCTGGGAGTACTTTGTGTATATGTGTGTGTTGTTTAAAAGAGGCAGGCAGAGAGGCAGGCAGGCAGAGGTGTGACAAGTTGATCCAGGATCTGAACACTTAAATCCCATCTTTGGCAATAATGAATAACTTGCATTTTGTTCCTTTTCCCCATGAACAAAAGTGTAATTGTAGTATGTGGGGAAATCATTTTTGTAATGCAATACAATCTTGTGTATCCCATGTTGAGCTCAATTTAGGCATTTACCCTGCATGCTTCAGTTCTCCCACACCCGCTTCTCTTATTTCACTAGGCAATTTCAGCCAACTGGAGCAATGGGTCATTCATCACATGACCTAATTTAAATATTATTACACTTTGTTTAACTTCCTTTTAAATTAAGGCTCCATGCGGCTGTAGCCATGTTGTTGTTGTTGTTGTTGTTGTTGTTGTTGTTTGAGTCTTTTCAAATCACCATGTAGCCCACACCGCTCAAGGCTGGGTTAGTCTTATCCTACCATAAATCCTCTTAGTTAGGAACCTTTTTTAAGTTTGTTTTTAAAATGTAGATTAAGATTGATATAACTTCAGTAAGCTTTTGATATGCATTTATAAACTGACTTCTTTGTTGTTTTTAATGAGTCTAATTGATTGGGTGATCAGACCACACATTTAAATGTTAATAGAGCTGTCTCTGTATTCCAATGCATTACTCTGCCTGAATTTGAAAGAAAAGGTTTTTACTTTTAAAGAAGATATTTTTATTTTTTTAAAAGGGCTAGATTCCTGGAATTTTTAATACATTTTTAATTTTAGACTCATATCTCCCAACAATAATTACATTTCATTACAATTGTAACCAAAAGATGGATGCCTTTTTGACATGACTGTAATGTTTAGTTCCTCTCCATTGATGCCCCCTTGTCGTGGGAGAGAGGCTTGCGTACCCTAATGATGTTTTGAGCTATGCTGGCGGTGGCATAATAGCCACTGGTAGGGTCTCCCAGGCCAGACAGGTCAAAACCAAAGGGTCTGACAAAGAGCGTCAAAGGGCAGGATGGGCTCTCTAGCCTTGTGGCAACCGTCCTAGGAGAAGGAAAACTCCAATCCCAAACCCGGGCAGATGGTGCTCGTCCAACCCTGTAAGGTCAACCATCTAAGAGAAGGAAACTCTAATCAAACCTACGGCCCGAGGACCTCGCTGCCACGTCCATGCTTGCAAGGCCACGGCAGATGAATCTCTGGTTTAAAGGGTGAGGCCAGCTCTGTGCACGCTGCGCTCCACCTGAAAAATCCATTGCACAGGCTCGAAGGACAAATCCAGTTCCAAAAAAGCCCTGTAGCGACTGGCGAGGGATGAAACCGGCAGATGTAAAGATGCACTGGAAGCCGCAGCCCCAACCCTGCATGCAGGCGGTTCAGGACATTGGTCGCTTGAGGCTGACCCGGGAGATGACAGTCTTGTTCGGCAGCATCCTGAATGACCATGCAGCCTTTTTAAAGGAGAGCACTGCTTGCTCCATATGGAGAGGGGCCTAGAAAAGGTGGCCTAACGAAAGCTCATCCCCAACTACCTGGTTGGCTAGCCGCGGCCAACGGGAATCTTCTGATGCGGTCAAACCAAGGCAAAGAAACAAAGGCACACACCGGCCTCCAAAGGTGTAAATAAACTGACACTTGCATGCTGGAACATCAGAACCATGCAAGACTCTGAAGATAGTGGACAGCCTGAACGTCGTTCTGCCCTAATAGCCCATGAACTATCACGGCTTAATATTGACACCGCTGCTCTTAGTGAAGTTCGCTTCCATGAGGAAGGCAGCCATAAAGAACATGGCGCCGGCTACACACTTTACTGGTCTGGCAAACCCAAAACCGAAAAACATCTTTCAGGAGTAGGCTTTATGATTAAAAACTCCATTGCCTCCAAACTTGAAACCTTGCCAACAGGACACTCTGGTCGCATTATTTCCTTACGCCTCCCTCATGTTGTTCTCTTTAGTATATATGCCCCAACTATGCAAGCCGACCCTGTAGAGAAAGACAAATTCTACACAGACCTACGCCAACTCATACAAAAAGTCGCTGTAGAAGATAAAATTATTATCCTTGGTGACTTCAATGCCAGAGTAGGAAAGAACTCCGAAGCCTGGAAAGGTGTCTTAGGCAAGCATGGTGTTGGAAATTGCAATGATAATGGATGCCTCCTGCTAGAGTTCTGTGCAGAACAACAGCTGACTATTACAAACACAATCTTTCAGCAGAAAGATAGCTTGAAGACAACCTGGATGCATCCCCGATCCAAACATTGGCACCTCATTGACTATGTTCTAGTCCGTCAGAGAGACATTCATGATGTCCGTCATACCCGAGTGATGCCCAGTGCAGAATGCCAAACAGATCATCGCCTCGTCAGATGTAAACTAAATCTTCATCTTAAGTTCAAACCTAAGAGGGGTGGCATCCTAAAGAAGAGACTCCAAGTCAACAATCTTCAAAAAGCTACCATGAGAGACAACTTCCAGGCAAACCTACAAACGAAACTTGAAGACCATCCTACAGATCCTTCTCCTACAGTGCTTTGGCAACATATCAAAAACAGTATCCTCCAGTCTGCAGAAGAATCCCTCGGGTTCTCCCACAAGAAAAATCAAGACTGGTTGATGAAAACAACCAAGAGATCCAGGAGCTGTTGGCAAGGAAGAGAGCTGCTCACCAGGCATACCTCGCCCAGCCAACCTGTCATGTAAGAAAAGCAGCCTTCCGCCTCACATGTAGCAAACTTCAACAAAAACTCCGAGACATGAAGAACAAGTGGTGAATCAATATAGCAGAAAAGACACAATGCTGTGCAGATCTGGGTGATCATAGAGGATTTTATGAAGCTCTTAAAGCAGTGTTTGGAAATGCTTATCAGGTCCAAAGCTCCTTATACAGTACAGATGGTCAAACATTAATTACTGATAAAGCCTCCATCCTGAATCGATGGGCTGAACATTTTCAAAGTCTCTTTAGCGCCAACCGAGTAGTCCAAGGCTCAGCTATCCAACATATGATACAAAAACCAATGAAAAATGAATTGGACATAACTCCCACTTTGGAAGAGACCCTTAAGGCCATACAGCAGATGAAAAACGGCAAGGCAGCTGGGATTGATGGAATCCCACCTGAAGTTTGGAAACTCAGAGGTCATGCACTCCACGAAAAATTCCACGAATTCCTTGTGAATTGCTGGGAAAAAGGGGAACTGCCATCAGACCTCTGAGATGCAGTCATCATCACCCTGTACAAGAAAAAAGGAGCAAAATCCGACTGCTCAAACTATCGAGGCATAACACTGCTCTCTATTGCTGGAAAAATCCTTGCAAGGATCCTCCTGAACAGATTAGTTCCTGCTATTGCAGAAGAACTTCTCCCTGAAAGCCAATGTGGCTTCAGAGCCAATAGGAGTACTGCAGACATGGTATTTGCCCTTAGGCAACTGCAAGAAAAATGTAGGGAGCAGAACAAGGGTCTCTATGTAACATTTGTCGACCTCACCAAAGCCTTTGACACTATAAGTAGAAAAGGTCTGTGGCAGATCCTGGAAAGACTAGGATGTCCCCCCAAATTCCTTAAAATGATTATCTTGCTACACGAGGGACAGCGTGGTCAAGTCAGATATGGCGATGCTCTTTCAGAGCCCTTTCTAATAACTAATGGAGTGAAGCAAGGTTGTGTTCTTGCACCAACTTTATTTACAATCTTCTTTAGCACGATGCTCCAAAGGGCTATGGCAGAGCTTGAAGAAGACGACGGCATCTATATACGGTACCGTACTGATGGTAGTTTGTTTAACTTAAGCCGTCTGAGGGCTCACACTAAGACTCTAAACTATCTAGTCCGTGAGCTGCTCTTCGCCGATGATGCTGCCCTTGTTGCCCACACAGAAGCAGCTCTGCAGCGCCTAACATCCTGCTTTGCAACAGCTGCAGAGCTGTTTGGGCTAGAAGTCAACCTGAAGAAAACAGAAGTTCTTTACCAGCCTGCACCAAAGGACAAACACCACCATCCCCACATTGCCGTCGGCAAATCTGTGCTCAAGTCCGTTCAGCAGTTCACCTACCTGGGAAGCATCATCTCCTCAGATGCCAAGATTGACAAAGAGATCGATCACAGATTAGCAAAGGCATATAGTGCATTTGGAAGACTTCACAAAAGAGTCTGGAGCAATAAACACCTGAGGCAAAGCACAAAAATCAGTGTGTATAGAGCCATCGTACTGTCTATCCTCCTTTATGGATCTGAAACATGGGTCACCTATCGCCACCACCTACGATGCCTCGAGCGCTTTCATCAGCGCTGCCTATGCACAATCCTAAATATACACTGGACTGACTATGTGATGAATGTTGCTGTCCTTGAGCAATCAGGGATCACCAGCATTGAGGCCATGATATTGAGAACACAGCTGCGCTGGGCAGGGCACATTTCTAGGATGGAGGACCATCGCCTCCCAAAAATACTACTCTACGGTGAACTCGCCACGGGTCAGCGTAAGAGGGGCACTCCAAAAAAGCGATACAAAGACTCCCTGAAACAACATCTCAGGCTTGGCCAAATTGATCACCAACAGTGGTCCGCCCTGGCCTCACATCGGGAGGCATGGAGACGCACTATCCACAATGCTGCAGCCTTATTTGAGAACTCACGACGAACAAGTCTTGAAGAGAAATGACAACGCAGAAAGAATCACAACCCAAAAACATCACCCAAGGAGACCTTCTGCTGTGCTTTTTGCAACCGGACTTGTTTATCTCGGATTGGCCTTTTTAGTCATCAGTGCGCTTGCAGAAAGCGCGGGATGAGTCCTTCCTGAATCTTCGTTTGCGAAGAAAAGCCAGAGAAAGAATGTTTAGTTACTTTTGCAGTTATGGAGATGTGGTCTCAACAGTGAGTGGAGGAGAACTGTAACATGGCTCCCACACAGCCTCAAGCTGAGCCTTACATTGCTCTGTCATTGATGCTGGGGCAGGAACAAGGAGAGATGGGAGGACAGGATATTTTTGTACCATAGGCTAGTGACTAAAATATTCCAATGTTCTCCATAGCCCTCCAAATAAAAAAAGGGATTATTTTAGTTACTTCTGAGAAATTGGCAAATAAATTGTTACTTTTAGAATCAAACTATAATGGTTCCAAGGTTCACTCAGCCTTCCATCCTTTCATAGGTCGGTAAAATGAGTACCCAGCCTGTGGGGGGCAATTAGCTAACACACATTGGAAACTGCTTAACGCAGTGTAGATGTGTAAATAGCTATTGCTTAAAACAATTTGTAAACCGCTCTGATAGCCTTGAGGCTGAAGAGCGGGATATAAATAAATAAATAAATAAATAAAAATTTTAAAAAATGGTAACTAACTACTGAGGCAGGGCTTGCAACTATAAGTTTAAATCATTATTTTTAATTAACTTTGCAGGGTCAGCAAATATTTAAAATATTTATGACATTGTATCTGTCTTAGCATGACTTCACTTAAAGCACCAATCTTGGCATAGTAACTTCACTTAAAAAGCTTTTGAGTGACATTGCATTAGAGAAACTGTAATGGCCCATCTTCAGCATTTTTATTTTAGGGATGGAAAGACTGTTCAAAAATATTTGAAAAATACTTTAAAAAGAGCGGACACCTTTAGAGACAAAAGATTACTGAAATTAGAAGGATTCAACGATAGATATGGTTGGCACACCTATCCGTTTTATAATAAAGAGTTGGTAAATAAGGAATTCAATCATTTCATAAGGAAAAACTTACTTAAAGTTTGGAACAAGGATAAAAGGCAGTTGTGTCCCAAGATGCCCTCATGGCTATCACCCCATGAAGCGTTTTTTGGTAAAGAAAAACTACCTGTTCAAAAATGGATAACTTATAAAGATCTAATGACATCTGAAGGAGGTCAACATAATATCAAATCTCAAGAAAAATTAGATGAAGAAGGAATTCAATGTCATTGGTATCTATACAGACAACTACATGAAAGGTTTAAAACGGATGAGAAATTAGAAGGTATAGATTTATCTAAATCCACATGGGAAAGATTAACACAAATTGGAAACAAACAATTAATCTCTAGATTTTATCAACAATTACTAGAATGGGATACTGAAGATGAAATTGTTAAAAATAATATGTTAAAATGAGCTCAAAATGTAGGTCATCCAATTGAGTTTTAAAAATGGGAACAAATGTGGTCATCTAAAATAAAATTAACTCTCTGCAATAATATTAAAGAAAATTGGTACAAGATGTACTTTGATGGTACATCTTGCTGCTTGTATGGTACCTCTCACCAGATATGTTATCCAAAATGTATAAAAATCTGAAAAGTGAATGGTGGAATTGTGAAAAAGCAAAAAACAAATTGGATCCAGGTTCAGAAAATAATTAACAAAATACTAAAGAGTAACATCCCTTTATATCCAGAAATATATTTATTAGGAATGCATGAAGAAAAATTTGATCGGGGACAAGAGAAATTCATATTCTATTTGTTGGCAGCAGTGAGAATATCTTATGTGTCAATGTGGAAAACCCCAGACACTCCAACAGTAGACCAATGGCTAGTAAAGGCATACGAAATGGTAGCAATGGATAAACTGATGTTATTACTAAAAGGTAAGTATGCTGAAGAGTATTGGGAAACATGGAATAGATTTTCAAATTATGTTGGGGAAAGATGGGGGATTTTGCTGTAATCCCTAGATGAGTATAATGTATATATTCAATAGGTTAAAACCAACTCCTCTCCGTTGATGTCCCCTTGTTGTGGGAAAGAGGCTTGCGTACCCTAATGAAGTTTTGAGCTATGCTGCCGGTGGCATAAAGCCACCGGTAGGGTCTCCCATGCCAGACAGGTCAAAACCGAAGGGTCTGACAAAGAGTGTCAAAGGGCAGGATGGGCTCTCTAGCCTTATGGCAATCATCCTAGGAGAAGGAAAGCTCTAACTCCAAACCTGAGCAGATGGTGCTCGTCCAACCCTGTAAGGTCAACCATCTAAAAGAAGGAAACTCTAATCAAACCTACGACCCGAGGACCTCGCTGCTACCGTCCATGCTTGCAAGGCCACAGCAGATGAACCTTTGGTTTAAAGGATGAGGCCAGTCCTGTGCACGCTGCGCTCCACCAGAAAAATCCATTGCACAGGCTCGAAGGACAAATCCAGCCCCCCCCCAGAAAACCCCAACTACAATGTGATAAATTGTATTAAATGTAAAAAAGGCATGAGCACTTCAGTCTTTCTACAGTTTCAATAGGATTTTTATGGATTTTCATGGATTTATGTTAAACAGTTATTAACTATATCATGAACAATGTAAATATTAGTCTAACAAAGAAAAACATTATATAGACAATAACTTGCTGAAACTGAGAATATAAGATATATAATAATAATAATATTTTTTTATTTTTAACCTGCCCCTCAGCTCGGCAACCGGGGTGATGTACAACAAGATTAAAACACAGCAGTTAAAACAATCCTTCCCAATCCTAACCCTCCCACCCCTTAAAACTAAATTAAACTAATAGACAATTAAAACAAAGATAAAATACAATACAATATACAATAAATAAATAAATAAATAAAGGCAATAGAGGCAGGGGGGCAGGTAAGCAATCAGCTCCACTTGAGCCGGGAAGTTATTCCAGGAAGGAATATTCCAGGATTCGTCTTTAGCGCTTTCTTGAAGTTATCAAGAGTAGTGATAAGATGGATCTCATCCGGCAGGCTATTCCAAAGTCTGGGAGCCATAGAAGAGAAGGCCCTCTGGGAGGTCTGTGACAGCCTAGTTTTCATAGGCTGCAACAGGTTCCTCCCAGAGGACCGAAGTGCCCAGGGAGGATCATATGGGATGAAGCGGTCCCGGAGATAAGATGGACCCAAGCCAAGTAGGGCTTTAAAGGTTAAAACCAACACCTTGTACTGTGCCCGGAAACTGATCGGCAGCCAGTGGAGAGATTTAAACACAGGTGTTATATGCTGTCTCCTAGATATACCCATAATTAACTTGGCTGCCATATTTTGTACCAGTTGAAGTTTCCGGGTTAGGCACAAGGGTAGCCACATGTATAGTGAATTATAGTAAGCTAAACGTGAGGTTACCAAAGCATGTACCACAGTTTCCAGATCCCTTGTATCCAGGTAAGTGTGCAGCTGGTGTATCTGCCGAAGCTGATAACAGGCACTCCTGACTGTCGCACTCACCTGACTAGTCATGTGAAGCGACGAATCTAGGAGTACCCCCAGACTGCAAACACAGTCCTTAGAGGAGAGTGTGACTCCATCAGGACTGGTTTCAGGCCTGTGACTGTCAGTACCTCTGTTTTGTCTGGATTTAGTCTCAATCTGTTTTTCCTCGTCCAATCCATTACCGCTCTAAGACAGTCATTGAGAGGATATATTGAGTCATTGAGATGTATACAATGAATACAATGAATAGGACACAAAGGTCTACATAAATAATCATGAATAAGTTGGACAGGAAGTTGTATTTTAGTCTGATTGAGTGAAATGTAAGGTTGAGTGAGAGGATTTGTTTGCATTGATTTGTTTGAAAGTATTTTATTATGGATGTTTTAATTAAAAATAATAATAAAAAATGTGTTTCCAGAGTATCAGGAGATACTGATGAGAAGACTCCCAGATTGATGAGAATCTTCACAGGTAGGTACTTATTTTGTGAAAAATTTACATATGGATTTTGTTTTTTTGTTTTTGTTTGTCTGTTTTTGAAGAAAACAGCATTTTCAACATAGGAAACAGCATTTTCTGTGCAGAAATATTATTTTCTGTGCAAAAAAAATGCTGTTTCCTGCACAGAAAATGCAGTTGGGGACTTATTCTGCATAAAATTTGCACAAGTATTTTAAGGCAGAAAACAGCATTTCCTGTTGAAGAAGTGGCATTTTGTGGACAGAAACAGCTATTTTCTATGCAAAAAAAAAAAAATGGGCACATTTTGCACAGGCTAAGATCTGAACTGCAAGTAGTCTTCAAAATCTACACAGTTTCCAAATACTTTTTCTCATTAGGAAGATTATTCCTAAAATTACTTGTTGCTTCCTTTGAGAATGACCTTAGCAAAGAGTTATTACAACCCAAATGTTTGTTTGTTACATTTATATTCCAGCTTTCCTCCCATGAGTTCAAGCTGACGCAAATGGCTCTCCACACAATTAATCAGTTAGCCTTAGTGGAGGTGATGAGAGACTAGCCCAGCTATCTGACTGGGAGGGCAAGGTGCCCTCTCTACCTAAAATGGTGGGATAATGAAAAGAAAGGAAGAGACAGCAGCATGGAGGGGGTAATGCCAGGATCAGACTATGGCCTTAATGTCAGAAGATGATAGGCCATTCAATCCCCAGAAGAAGCCCCAACAGCCTGTCTCAGTAGACTCAGTAGCAACCCGTTCCCAAGAATACTCACACACAGAGTGTTTGACATCCAAATAAGTAGGAGGCACTTTTATCTTAAACTCAGTTGCAATATATACAAATATTTACAATCCAAGGAGAAACTGCTTCACCAGGCCTCAGCATTCACAGGAAGAAGAGAAATGAGCCCTGCTCTGAGCTCTCCCATATACACAGTCTCCGGGCATTGGCTTACTCAATCACATGATCTTACACATCAATAAGAACCCTCTTTCTGTAGCTAAGGAAGACTAGGCAGTTCATGGAGTCAGCCATTATGACTCAGCATGACTCTGCAGTTTGTTTGGCCATTTTAAAATGGAGTTCTAACTCCTGACACTTAATTCTGCTGGTCACCTCCCACTGAATTATTTGTTGAACAGAGTGTCAACACTTATTTAAATCAAATTGATTCAATTTATCTATTCAAGTTGGGAATAACGACAAGATTCAGATTCATTTCTATGTCTCCCCCTTTCAGCCTAGAAAGGATGGGCAAATCTGTCAAGGTCAATTCTGCTCAGATATTCATTTTTTTTTTAAAGTAAGGTCATTCTATCCCATTTTCTCAAAAGTATAGTCAGCCCTAAACTTTCACGAGGGTTAGGGGCACAGGATCCCTGTGAAAGTGGAAAAAACACACATATCTTAAGCCCACCCCCAAACCATAAGACCCTGTTTAACACAACTTCATTGAACATGGCTTCAGTTGTAAGTGGCCAAATAATATGTTCTCTGTAGGCATTTCTAGGTCCTCCAGCACAATTCGATGGAATCACACCTAGAAATGCCTAGAGAACTGTTCTCTCAGGTTAAAAAATATAGTGGAAGAACGGAAGGTGGGTATAATCTGCAGATAACCAAATCCGTGAAAATTAAACCCGCAAATGTGGAGGGCCAACTGTATAATTTTTTTTTAAAGGCGCCTCACAAAAATAGTACATAGATTTATTCTAATGCACACATGGATATACTTTTCCATATATACACATCTTTTGCAAGCTAGTCTTTCCAATATAATATATTTTTGTGTGCATTTTCCCCTTATACATACATTGTGTGTGTTCTTTCTTCTATTATATGCATTTTTGTGGACTTTTTTTTTTTTTGCAAACTGCATTACAACATTCAGTGTGTGAATATCCCAGTATAACTGCATTCAAGATTGTGAGTAGGTAAATTCACATTACAACAGAACCAAGCAAATTTCTGACTCCTCCCTATAGCCCAAGGATATAGGGCCCTTCATCTGGCTTTCTGCACTGGAGAATACATATACCACCCATTCCTACTTGAAACAAAAAAGCACACATTCCACCTTCTTCTAGTTCTCTTATTGCAGGAAATCAGTTCACACTTACTGCCTGGCCTGCTTGTTTATCCTCAGTTTTCTTCACTGAAATGAAAGGGAGAACGAGAGAAAAGGTTCATTTAAAAAATCTGTTGAACAGACAAGCACAAGGCAATTTGGGACCTTCAGTCAAATTTGGTGAATCTTTCTGCTTTACTGAATATATGACTCATTTGTGCATTTTATCATAACAGGATCCTACAGCTTGCCATCTAAATCCCCCTTCCGTCTCCATCTTTTGTCTTTTCTTGATCATATTTCTGGTCGGTAAATGTAACCCACCTGCCTGGGTTGTTTCAAACTCTGATTAAAACATCCCAGACATAATTACTTTACCAGCATGGTCCTTGTATAAGTAGCAGTCAGCAGCAGTTACGACACCCAGAGACCAGGTTTTAATCAGTCTTGACTGAAGGCTGAAAATGATTCACTCCTGTCAGCACTGGGCAACACAACAAACAGCTTTCCAGAAAACCACTTAAGCAGAAATATGTTGGGATGTTTCTATAGTAACATGGGGGGAAATATTTCACACTAGAGCCCATCTGCTGTAACATATAGCTGAGTAACCTGGCAAAGGATCAGATTACAAATTAATGTTAATTTGCAAACTTCATTTTACAATCTCTTGCACACAGGCATGCAGACAAAAATGCAAGCACACCAAAGAAGGGAAGCACAAGTGGCCTTGAGTATGTGTTATGCAGTAAATCAAAAGGTATCTATCATGGGAAAGTAAATTAAGATAAGAACATGGAAAGAACCCTGTTAGGTCAGGTCAAAGTTCATTTACTCCAGCTTCCTGTTTTCACCATTGGCCCATCTGATGCCTCCAGCAGGCAGGCTGCAAAGTTCAGGAAAGGTCTTTGTTTGTGAACAGCAACCCAAAGACTACTCTACTCAGCGTGGCCCCTTGTGGTTCTAGTCCAAAAATGTAACTTTTCCAAGTTTTTGCCAAAATAAAATAATCTTCCAGAGTTGTTGCTTTCCAGGTCCCCTGTCTCATGGCCCTAGTCTCAGATGAGGTTGTTTCACTTTCTTTTTATCCCGTTTTACTAACTTACTCATATTTTTTCATCCTTGGGATGGAAAGAATTTTAAATATTTCTTTTAATGAAAGTGGAAGACAAGGAAACAAACAGATTTGTCCATCCATGTTCCTAGACATTGTGTCCTCAACTCTAAACAAATCTGGGTTTCTAATACTGGATAGCATCATGTTAGTGGCATACGCAAGCATAAGTCCTTTTTCATCAATAGAAAGGTTTGTATTCCTTTCCTTCCTTTGCAACAACTCCCCCACCCCATGAAGGCTTAATGTAGAACCATTGAAGCCCCTTATACAGCCATTCTATGCTTGGTGGACAGTGGGGGTGGGATGCAAAAATGTCTGGCTACTGGCTTGTCTACACGAAGGGAAAAAAACAGACTGCTCCACATCTGTGACCTGTCTTAATGGTTTTACAACCCACCAAAATTTTGCATGCCTGTAGCTGAGATGGCAGCTGCAAGTGAATTGCTCACATTTTTTAAATCTGCTGCCACCACCCTTTAAAAAAACCGCTATTTCTATGGTGCGCACAAGCAATATTCCACCTTTCAAAAAAAAGAGGGGAAAAAGATAGCACAAATCCCCATTTTATTGCCTTAGTGATCACTCGCTAAGGTGAAAATCCAACATGGTGGCAGCAAGCATTTGCCCTGTAACCGAGCCCCGCCCCCTGCACTCATCCAGCCAATAAGGTTTACACTTTGTCTTGTATGGGAAAGCGATTCATGTCAAATCACTTGTCTTAATGAGCAAAAATGTGCATATCACAAGAGCTTTTTTAAAAAGCCGGGGAAAGCCACAAATGCTTTTCTCGCATACTTTTTCCTCTTTTTGCCCCCCACTTCACAATTTGATAAGACAAAGTGGGATCCCATTAAGACAGCTCGTATTCCAGGTGAATTCTGTGAGGGTTATTTTCACCATATAGACAATCCCTATGTCCCTATAGTCAGATGCAAAACAGCAACATCCTAAGGCTGGTGTCACCCCTCCCCCTAAACAGCATCACCTGGTGCAGTTAGGCACCCCCCCCCTGCTAATGCAGCCACTGGCTACATCATCTGTTTGAACCACTGAAGGATCCTAGTTTTCTAAGAGAGCACTCATCTCTAATACCTGTGCAACAAGAGAGTACAACCTGAATTTTGTCATGTTGTGAATAATTGTATCTGTTGAATTTGGTTGGTGCAGATTGGAAAGAATTTCCTTTCTGGCTGTATTTGAAGGAATTTACCAAAAACATTTCAAAGTCAGAATGGAAAATGATTTCAAGTTTAAAACATCTGAATGAGGGAGAAAGTAAAACTGACCTATTTCCCCATCGGTAGAGCAGGATGGACTGGCTTAGTCTGAGGCAGCTGTATCTCCTACTGAAGTGCTAGATGAGACTCTTGAGCCAGACCTGGACCAAGGCCACTGAGCAGAGAAGTGCCCATTTCTAGGTCAAGTGTTTGTCCTCTGAAAGAGTCTGCATCCTCTAGCATGGCAGACAGACCTTGGGAAGGGTACACTTAGGGGGAGGGACGAGTCTTCCTAAGCCCACCTCTGATGTTTGTTGAATTGTGTTGCACACTTGGAGCTATCCGTGGTACTGACCAAACAGAGTTCCGAGTTTAGAGGATCATTCTCTGCGTCTGCAGATGAAGAGATTTCACATTGTTCAGCAGGCTGTTGCACTGAATGTGTAAAGCTTGGAAGCTGAACTGAAGTTTGCACAGACATTGAAGGTAGGACTTGCATGCATTCTCCCACCCCACATTAAGCCCCCACAGGTTCACCTAGGGTTCAGCATAATAAGGGCAATGTTGCAGCATCACATGGACTCATTATATCAGATAGGGCAAGCTGTGGTCCACAGGCCACATGCAACACTCCATGTTTTTTTGCAGCACCCCATGGTTTTTCTCAACTTCCTAAGGTCCTGCCAGACCCCCTCAATCCCCCAAGCCTGTGTAACCCCACAAAAAAAAATAAAAAAAATAGGGGGAGAAAAGTGAAAAGCCATTCCCGGAGAGTGGCTGATATGGCCAGAATATGCCCATCCCTGCAAAATTTCAAGAAAATTATCCAAAAATGAAAAGAAAAAATAATTTCCCATTTTGTTTTCAGCCAATTGTTAGTTAATTTTCTGGTAGGTATGGTCCACTGGGAGAGGGTGGGGGAACTGATCCTCACACTCCCCACAGTTGCCCACCCTTGCATTTCATGAGCTCAAGAAAATCCAGAGGGCTACAAGTTGGCTATCCTTGTGAACAGAGGTTCACAGCATTAGGGAGGGTATATCCATATATGAGAGTCAGTGTAGTGTAGTGGTTTGAGCTTGGACTACGACTCTGGAGACCAAGTGGGGGTTTGAATCCCCACTTGGCCATGGAAACCCATCGGGTGACTTTGGGCAATTCATACTCTCTCAGCCTTAGAGAAGGGCAAAGGCAAACTGCCTCTGAACAAATCTTGCCAAGAAAACTCCATGATAGGATTACCTTAGAGCCGTAAGTTGGAAATGACTTGAAGGCACACAACCATAAACAACATGGCACTTTAGTGACTGTAATTCATGTTCAGCCACTAAGACTGAAATTTTAGTAAGATCTTCAGTTATAAATAGGCTAAAGCAGAATAAAATGAAAGCATCAGTGACATATAATAGTCATTTAACAAATTTCACCATTGGTGAAACTTTAGATTTGGTCACTATAGCAGGACAATAAGGTTATTTATGTGAAAGATTCAATGCTATCTACTTTGCTTTATTGAGTTTTATGACTTGCGATACATATTATTCTAGTATTACTATATGTTTTACTTTTACAGTTGGCCTTTGTTTTATGGGTTTATTTCTTATTTTAGATCTAAAGGCTACAATTGGGCTTAAACGTAGTGGACCAGTAGAGCTGTACATTTCTCATCCTGTATTGCTGACACAAAAACATTTGAATGATGCAATTCTTAAATTCCAGCATTAAATACATGGTTAGATTTTGAATCCCTTTTTGCATTTCAGAAAACAGCCTAATGCAGCTTGAATCTTTTCAGAGCCTGTATGACTGAACTCTGATTCAAATCAGTATCTCGCTTCAGGAAATCCCAAGCTACATGACTTCCTGTTGGCTATAGTGGGAAAATCAACATTACATTTTTAAAAAAATCTGAAGAGATTGGATAAAATTTTGAGATATAGTAACCCTTTGTGCAAGGATGATCCATTCCAAATTTCAAACAAATAGGCACAGTCCAACTGCTTTTAAATTTTGAGAGTTTATTAGAAGTGTTTTTAAGATCAACTACTGTTACCTTTGCAGAAAGTAATGAATTCAGTTCTCTGGAATGGGAGAATGTCTGAGACATGGGAGATTATCAGATGACTTAAATGTCCCACGACAGGGACAACAGGAGATTGTGAAAGGGCTTCCCTTTCAAATGATGTCGTCCCAGTGTCGTTATGCTCCCTTGCCCCTTCTGTTCTGCGGGTGATCCTTTTATTCATGGCTAAGCCATGAATTGACCTATCATTCCGTTTCTGTAATGGAATGACAGGTGAGCAAAAAGGTGCCCCGTTATGCTGGTGCGATGCCAGCATCACTGGGAGGTCCCTGCTGAACACTTCTGGTTGAGATCAGGACACTGAGGTAAGTAACACACTTTTTTTTCCTCTCCAGGTTACTTGGTTTTTTTAAATGTGTTTTTGTGCTTGGTGTAATTTTTTACATTAATTTTCTTACATTTTTACATTCCGCCAGAGAAAAATTCGCAATGTCCATCATACCTGAGCGATACGCAGTGCAGAATGCCAAACACATCATTGCCCCGTAAGATGTAAACTAAATCTTCATCTTAAGTTCAAACCTAAGAGGGGTGGCATCTTAAAGTGGAGACTCCAAGTCAACAATCTTCAACAAGCTACCTTGAGAGACAACCTCCAGGCAAATCTGCAAACAAAACTTGAAGACCATCCTACAGATCCTTTTCCTATAGTGCTTTGGCAACATATCAAAAACAGTATCCTCTGGTCTGCTTGGAATCCCAAGGGATTCCAAGAAGAATCCTTTGGGTTCTCCCACAAGAAAAATCAAGACTGGTTTGTTGAAAACAACCAAGAGATCCAGGAGCTGTTGGCAAAGAAGAGAACTGCTCACCAGGCATACCTCGCCCAGCCAACCTGCCATGGAAGAAAAGCAGCTTTCCGTCTCACATGTAGTAAACTTCAACAAAAACTCCGAGACATGCAGAACAAGCGGTGGATCAATATAGCAGGAAAGACACAATCTGGGTGATCTTAGAGGATTTTATGAAGCTCTTAAAGCAGAGTTTGGACCTACTTATCAGTTCCAAAGCTCCTTATACAGTACAGATGGTCAAACATTAATTACTGATAAAGCCTCCATCCTGAATTGATGGGCTGAACATTTTCAAAGTCTCTTTAGTGCCAACTGAGTAGTCCAAGGCTCAGCTATCCAACATATGATACAAAAACTAATGAAAAATGAATTGGACATAGCTCCCACTTTGGAAGAGACTCTTAAGGCCATACAGCAGATGAAAAACGGCAAGGCAGCTGGGATTGATGAAATCCACCTGAAGTTTGGAAACACAGAGGTCATACACTCCACGATAAATTCCACGAACACCTTGTGAATTGCTGGGAAAAAGGGGAATTGCCATCAGATATCCAAGATGCAGTCATCATCACCCTGTCCAAGAAAAAAGGAGCAAAATCCAATTGCTCAAACTATTGAGGCATAACACTGCTCTCTCTTGCTGGAAAAATCCTTGCAAGGATACTCCTGAACAGATTAGTTCCTGCTATTGCAAATGAACTTCTTCCTAAAAGCCAATGTGGCTTCAGAGCCAATAGGAGTACTACAGACATGGTATTTGCCCTTAGACAACTGCAAGACAAATGTAGAGAGCAGAACAAGGGTTTCTATGTAACATTTGTCAACCTCACCAAAGCCTTCGACACTGTGAGTAGGAAAGGTCTGTGGCAGATCCTGGAAAGACTAGGATGTCCCCCCAAATTCCTTAAAATGCTTATCTTGCTACACGAGGGCCAGCGCGGTCAAGTCAGATATGGCGATGCTCTTTCAGAGCCCTTTCTAATAACTAATGGAGTGAAGCAAGGTTGTGTTCTTGCTCCAACTTTATTTACAATCTTCTTCAGCATGATGTTCCAAAGGGTTACGGCAGAGCTCAAAAAAGAAGATGGCATCTATATACGTTACCGTATTGATAGTACCTTGTTTAACTTAAGCCGCACTAAGATTCTAAACTATCTAGTTCGTGAGCTGCTCTTCGCTGATGCTGATGCCCTTGTTGCCCACACAGAAGCAGCTCTGCAGCGCTTAACAGACCAGCCAGCAAGCCAGGGGTTCTCCAGCCTGCAGCAGCCTTTCACCCCATTCCACCGGGCCAGGAGGCTGTAGTGGGGCCCTGAGGACTTCTTGGCAGCGAGGCAGCAGCAGGAGGGGGGCGTGTCCAGGAGTGGCTGGCGTCTTAAGCTACTCCCACACCCCTCAGGAACACCAGCCAGCAAGCCAGGGGTTCTCCAGCCTGCAGCAGCCTTTCACCCCATTCCACCGGGCCAGGAGGCTATAGTGGGGCCCTGAGGACTTCTTGGCAGCGAGGCAGCAGTGGGAGGGGGCGTGGTCCACACCCCTCAGGAACACCAGCCAGCAGCCAGAAGGACTCTAAGCCTGCAATTGGAGTCAGCTGAGGCCGGGAATGGAGTGGGGGCAGAAATTGGAGTTGTGCTGGGGAAAGGGAGGTATGGTCGGAACAGAGTGAACAGATGTTACGAAAGAAGGCGGGATCGCTGTTTGTTAGCTATCCCACCTTCAGTTCACCCTGTTTCCCAGAATGGATTGGAGAGCGTACCAACCATTCCACAGAACCTTACTTTGCTCCTCTGCAATGCCAGGTCGGTTAAGAATAAAACTCATATTATATATGATCTACTCTTGGATGAGGATGCCAACCTGGCTTGCTTCACAGAAACCTGGCTGGGAGAAGATAGCGCTGTCACCTGGGCACAGGCCCTCCCAGCCGGGTATTCTGTCAGTGAGCAGGTGAGGGGAAGTGGGCGGGGGGGCAGAGTGGCTCTGGTTTATAAGAACAATCTGACCTTGACCAGGATACCTGTCTGAAACACAGTCCACTTTGAGTGTATGTACCTTAGCCTGAGGACCAGGGATAGTTTGGGGATTCTGCTAGTATACCGACCACCCCGTTGTCTAGCAGACTCCCTAACCGAGCTGACACAGCTGGTCTCAGAGTTGCTGTTGGAGTCGCCCAGACTTTTAGTTCTGGGCGACTTCAACATTCCACTCGAGACCAGCTTGACAAATCTGACTGGTGCAGCTCGGGAGTTCATGGAAACCATGACAAACATGGGCCTATCCCAAATGGTCATCGGGCCCACACATTGTGCGGGTCATACCCTCGATGTGGTCTTTAGTACGGAGCAGGAATATCCGTGGGTGGAGGTTATAAAAACCACCGCATTGTCATGGACAGATCATTTCCTGGTCAAGACTGAACTAAGAGTCTCTTCCCGCCCCACCGGGGGTGGTGGACCCATTAAAATGGTCCGCCCTCGAAGGCTAATGGAACCAAGAGGATTCCAGAAAGCCTTGGAGGGTTTAATGGTTGGTAACGCCGGTGACCCTGTCGAAGCTTTGGTTAATACCTGGAACACCGACCTTACCAAGGCTATTGACACGATCGCTCCCAAGCGTCCTTTCCAACCCACTCCAAACCGTAAGCCATGGTATACAACAGAGCTTAGGAAAATGAAGTGGGTTGGACAACGACTAGAGCGCAACTGGCGGAAAACTCGACTCTTATCCGACAGGACTCGTCATAGGAACTTTCTTTGGTCCTATCGAGAGGCAATACGTGCAGCGCAGAGATCCTTCTCCTCTGCACGTATTGCGTCTGCAGAGTCCCGTCCAGCAGAGCTGTTTAGGGTGGTAAGGGAGTTGATGCAGGTTATTCCTGCGCAGAACCTGTTGCTTAACCCAACGACAGCCTGCTGTGACGCGTTTAACAATTTCTTTGCAGATAAAATCTCACGGATAAGAGCTGACTTAGATGCCAGTAATTTGGCAGAAACAATTGACAAGGTGTCCAGCAACTCCGTTGATGTAAGTTTACTGGATGAATTTCAATCCGTGAGTACCGAGGATGTGGACAAGCTACTTGGTAGGGTGAAGAAGACGACCTGCCCGCTCGATCCTTGCCCTTCATGGCTGGCCATCCGGGGGGGGGCTGCCTTGATGATGTTCCTTAAGGACATCATCAATGCATCCCTCAGAGAAGGGTGTGTTCCATCTTGTTTAAAGGAAGCAGCCGTTAGGTCACTCCTGAAAAAATCTTCCCTTGACCCCCTGGACATGAACAACTATAGGCCGGTTTCTATGTTACCATTCTTGAGCAAAGTGATCGAGAGGGCAGTTGCGCTTCAACTCCAAGTGGTCTTGGATGAAACCGAATATCTAGACCCATTTCAAACTGGCTTTAGGACGGGATTTGGAGTTGAGACTGCCATGGTTGCCTTAACCGACGACCTGCGTCTAAGCATCGACAGGGGTAGCATGACCCTGTTGGTGCTTTTGGACATCTCAGCAGCTTTCGATACGATAGATCATAGCATCCTCTTGGATTGCCTGAGAGGGTTAGGAATCAGAGGCACTGCGCTCCAGTGGTTCCGGTCCTTCCTCTCGGGCAGGTCCCAGAGGGTGTTGCTCAGGGACAGTTGCTCCAGCAGAAAGGAGCTTACTTGTGGTGTTCCGCAGGGCGCCATTCTGTCCCCGATGCTGTTTAACATCTATATGAAGCCGCTGGGTGAGATTATTCGGAGTTATGGGGCTGGGTGTTATCAGTACGCTGATGACACCCAGATCTATTCCTCCTTGTCCCAATCGTCGGCCTCGAATTCCAGTGGTGTCTCTCCTCTTAATGACTGTCTTAAAGCAGTAGTGGGCTGGATGAGGAAAACAGATTGAGATTAAATCCAGACAAAACGGAGGTGCTTACAGTAGCGGCCCCGGAACCAGGAGTTGGGTTGCAACCTCCAGTCCTGGATGGGGTCATGCTCTCCGTTAAGGACGGTGTTCGCAGTCTGGGGGTGCTCCTTGATTCATCGCTTCAGATGACGAGTCAGGTGAATGCGACAGTCAGGAGCGCCTGTTATCAGCTTCGGCTGATACGCCAGCTGCGCCATTTCCTGGAAGTAAAGGACCTCGAGACTGTGGTGCACGCGCTGGTAACCTCTCGTCTAGATTTCTGCAATGCGCTCTACATGGGGCTGCCCTCATGCTTGGTCCGGAAACTTCAGTTGGTACAAAATATGGCAGCCAGAGTGGTCTCGGGAACATCTCGGAGAGACCATATAACTCCAGTGTTAAGATCTCTCCACTGGCTGCCTATCAGTTTCCGGGCCCAGTATAAGGTGTTGGTTATTACCTTTAAAGCCCTAAATGGCTTGGGTCCAACTTATCTCCGGAACCGCCTCCTCCCATACAATCCTCCCCGCACACTCCGGTCCTCTGGGAGGAATTTGCTTCAGCCACAAAAATCTAGGCTGTCTGCAACCTCCCAGAGGGCCTTTTCGGTAATCGCCCCCAAATTGTGGAATGACCTGCCAAACGAGATCCGTCAGATAACCCTGAGTAGCTTTAAAAAAGCACTAAAGACGGATCTCTTTCGGCAGGCCTTTCCTAATTAGATCCCGGCCTCAGGGGATCCTGGCTTCTTTTAGTACGCTGGCCATTTATAGTATTTTATAGTATTTATTGTTTTTAATTGTGATTTTATATCAGTTGGTTTTAATTTATAATTGTTTAATTTTTTTATGGGGGAGGGTGGGGTGGGGGGTGTTTGGGGATTTTATCTGTATTGTATTTTAATTTTTGTAAGCCGCCCCGATTGTTTTAACAGAGGGGCGGGGTATAAATAAATTTTATTATTATTATTATTATTATTATTAACATCCTGCTTCGCAACAGCTGCAGAGCTGTTTCGGCTGGAAGTCAACCTGAAGAAAACAGAAGTTCTTTACCAGCCTGCACAACTGGACGAACACCACCATCCCAACGTTGCCATCAGCAAATCTGTGCTCAAGTCCGTTCAGCAGTTCACCTACCTGGGAAGCATCATCTCCTCAGATGCCAAGACTGACAAAGAGATCAACCACATATTAGCAAAGGCACATAGCGCATTTGGAAGACTTTACCAAAGAGTCTGGAGTAATAAACACCTGAGGCGAAGCACAAAAATCAGTGTGTATAGAGCCATTGTACTGTCTATTCTCCTTTATGGGTCTGAAACATGGGTCACCTATCGCCACCACTTACGACTCCTCGGATGCTTTCATCAGTGCTGTATATGCACAATCCTAAATATACACTGGACTGACTATGTGATGAATGTTGCTGTCCTTGAGCAAGCAGGGATCACCAGCACTGAGGCCATGATACTGAGAACACAGCTGTGCTGGGCAGGGCACGTTTCTAGGATGGAGGACCATCGCCTCCCCAAAATAGTACTCTGCGATGAACTCGCCATGGGTCAGTGTAAGAGAGGCACTCCAGAAAAGCGATACAAGGACTCCCTGAAACAACATCTCAGGCTTGGCCAAATTGATCACCAACAATGGTCCGCCCTGGCCTCACATCGGGAGGCATGGAGACACACTATCCACAATGCTGCAACCTTATTTGAGAACTCACGCCGAACAAGTCTTGAAGAGAAACGACAACGCAGAAAGAATCACAACCCGGAAACATCATCCAAGAAGACCCTCTGCTGTGCTTTCTGCAACCGGACTTGTTTATCTTGGATTGGCCTTTTTAGTCATCAGCACACTTGCAGAAAGCGCGGGATGAGTCCTTCCTGAATCTTCGTTTGTGAAGAAAAGCCAGAGAATTTTTTACATTTTATTTTTATTTTTATTTTTGAATTTCCCGCGCAATCATTCTCTTGCAAGAACGGCCAGAATTTCCTTTCCAGGAAGGGAATGCAGCTCTGTGAGAGCTGCATTGACTCCTGGGCTGCCAGAGGGGAGGGGATGCAGTTTCTGTAGTGTGAAAATGGTAGGTCTGGAAAAAAATTATTAAACCGTTACAGGGATGGGAGTGGGGCAGGATAGGAGGAAGCGAGATGGGGACGCTATATTTCTCCCTGTCTGATAATCTCTATGGAAAGAGGCAACAATAGTTTTAATATAGAAAGGCGATCAAGATTTGACATTAGGAAAAAATTAAAGAATACTGAATAATGATTATAAGATACTGACATTCATTTTAGCAGAAAGATTGAAAAAGTTTTTTATCCATGGAGATCAATTGGGAGTTTTACCGAAGAGACAACTACATGGCAACATTAGATGTGGAAATGTCACATCTCTGATCATCTTGAAGATGAGCAAGTAACACCCATGCTACAATCTGCTGTGAAAATACACGCAGACACAAATCCAGGAGTAATTCTCCTCAAGTTCTGCCAGTTAAGTTCTTGCACAGAAGTGGGCCCACCTGTTGCCCCTCCTCTTGCTTGTTCTCAGTCTTTAATCAGATTACTTTCCCTCAATTCAATGTCTACCATGCCAAATAGTTACAACAGATGTGTCAGCTCATCACCTCTTTTCCACCTGGCTTTTTGTAAATACTGGCCCTAAACATTTTGCTTCCTGAACCCGGCAATTTCAAAACTCTTGTTGTACCTTTCAAACAAGCATTCCTTTCTCCTTCTGTTTTTTCCACCATCCCTTTCCTGTTCTAGGATGCTGCCTAAGGAATGGACTGTTTCACTCTACTGCACAGATGGCCTAACACTTCTCATTGGAAATGGCAGAATATGTAATCTTGGGAGTTCTGCAGGTAGCCAGGGGTAGATTCCATGCCAGTAGGACACTCTGGGTTTTAATCCAAACTTTAAGGGAGCTATCAAAGGTGCTGAACAGCAACCTCAAATTTGGTTCTGCACTGTGGATAGCTCTTTTAAAGTTCATCCTAAAATTCAGAACAATTTCACTGCTCCATTGACACAAACAGCCACTGCAGGTATGCTGCATAATCCAAAGTATGTGGACACTACAGGAAGTCTCTCATGGGCATATGTGGCCTGCAGTGATAGAAGGAGGGCAACAGTCAAAGGGTAGACAGTTTTATTATAACTATTTATTACATTTTTAAAATATTTTTATTAATACAATATATATATATATATAAAACAACATTTAAGGAAAACACACAAAAATACAATACAATACAACCTGGAAACAAACAAAACTAAATGACAACTAACAACACAACACAACAACTACAAGGGAATAAAAATGGCTTCCGCCCTTTCAACCAGTGGTTATAATTATCAAATTGATCAATTTCCTTTAAATGAAATCTCAACATTGCTTCTACTATATTTAAAAACTCTATTAACCCTTGAAACCAAACACCAATAACATCCCCAACATTGTATTTTAAAAGAAATAACCAAGTTCCAATCCTTCTTAAAGTTTAACAAAGATCTGTCCTTAATCAACATTGTCAATTTGCCCATTTCAGCCAAATCATGTATCTTCATCAGCCACTCATCTTGTGTTGTACAATATTGTCTTTCCATCTCTGAGCAAATAAAACTCTTGCTGCTGTTATCATACATTGGATGATTCTTCCATGCTTCTTCTCCAGCTGTTCTTCCATCAGCCCCAGCAGATGGAATTCAGGTCTCACTTGTAATTTTAATTTAAGAACGTCCTCTAACATCATGTGAATCTGGATCCAGTACTTCTTGTACTTATCACACGCCCCACCTTTTGATCACATTTCCAACATTTGTTTGTCAAACCGTCATATATTGTAAAAGTCTATCCAGAGTCAAATACCAACTATACATACATCATTTTATAAAAATTCTCATAATTATTTATTAGATTTATATCAAAATGTTCCTTCAAGAAGCTCGAAGAGCCATATATGAGCCTCCCTTCATCCATTTCATTCCACCCCACCCCCCAAACAACTCTGTGAAGCAAATCAGGCTGAGAGAATGTAACACTCTGGCCTAATTCACACTACACAAATAATCCAGTATGAAATTGGATTATTTGGCATGGTTCCTTCCTATTGAATCCTGGGATTTGTAGTTTTGCAAGGTCTTTAGCCTTCTCTGCCAAATAGTGCTTGTGCCTCACCAAACTACAAATCCCAGGATTCCACAGGAAGGAGCCATGGCAAATAATCCAGTTGGATTGCTTGTGGAGTGTGGGGGCACACACACCCTCACACACACATGGCTAGCTTGGGTTATGGCTCAGTGGGATTTTTACCTGGATTTTCCAAGTCCTACAGCAGCACTCTGACCACTGCACTACACTACACTAGCTCTTTGCTATACAAAATGGGCATGGATTAGTCTTTTCAAGCTGTGAGTTTTAGGGAAAGTAGGAAAGGGAAGAGGGAGGGTTAGAAAGCTTTCCCACAATGTGTGTCATAAAGGGAGGAGACATGGGGCACAAACAGCCCATGCCCTGGTGATTCAACAAATATAATAATAATAATAATACTACATCAGATCTGGAGTTTCCTCATCTGACTTTCCTGTGGCTGTTCCCTCCACCCAGTCCTTTCTGTTTTAACTTGACAAAGGTTGTTTGCTTTGTCCCCAGAAATTCTCTTTTTCCAAAGGTAATTCTTTACTGACATGTGTTCCCAGCAGCATCCAGCCACAAGTATTCCTTTGGCTGGAATAATTAGTTGAACATGCTTTGAAATGAGGCAGACAGGAGTCATTCCTTTTTTTCCCTTCTTCCCCCCACTTACTTTCTTTCTTTCTTTCTTTCTTTCTTTCTTTCTTTCTTTCTTTCCACAGGGTTAAGTCAAGTCTGCTAAGTAAGTAAAGGAAGTCAGAGTGAGGTTTTGTTTAATAGAGATAAAAAGATGGGCCAAGCCCAGCTAAACTCGAGAAGGTTCAGGGAGTGTCTGACCCACATCCCTGTAATTTGTAAGGCAGTACACAGTATGTAAGTTCACCCATGAGACACCTGCAAGTCTTTTCTTTCAAGTCCAGCAAATCCCAAGCAAGGCATGTTCCCAGATAGCTGGGTTTCATCTGCTCCCTCCCTCCCTCTGCCTCTCAGTTTTCCAGAACTGGATAAGGGATTGGCTCACATTTTAATTTAAACCATTCACCCATTACTAATTTTGTGCAGACGAATTTCAGACTTCATGAAATGTTGCTCATCTTGGTTAGTGAAATAGCTGGTATACCTGAAGAGTTTGTAACAACTTTTTAATGTATTTGTAATTTTAATGCATTTGTAAAATAAAAAAGAAGCTAACAAAGAGTTTGTAACAACTCTCTCTCTCTCTCTCTCTCTCTCTCTCACACACACACACACACGCACGCACACGCACACACACACACACACACACCCCACTCCAGATTATTTCTTTTCTCCACAGCAGAGGAAGGAACTGGCAAAGCCACCTCTGAGTATTCCTTGCCTAAGAAAACCCTATGAAATTCATTAGGAACAGAAATTTAAATAAAACTGCCAGTATCATCCTTCTTGCCTTTATACAAATTTATGGTGCAATGTTACCAAGTATTCTGTCAGTACAAGTGTATGTGGTCGTACATGTTCTGAAGAGGCATACCTGTAAAGAACCTGTTAACCTTGGCAGTAGCCCATCTTAGACAGTTTGGAGCCAATAACCCAGACAAGTACAGAGCGATCTAAATAGGAAATTTATTGAATACACAAGAATCAAAATGCATACAATGATTTCATTGAGAAATAGCAAATACTATGATGGAGCTTCATAAATAATGGAACTTCATAAATACTATGATGGAGCTTCATAAATAATGGAACTTCATAAATACTATGATGGAGCTTCATAAATAATGGAACTTCATAAATACTATGATGGAGCTTCATAAATGCAAACAGTAGGTGCATAACACAAATTACAGGCTAATAGGGCATAGTTGTACCTTATTAATAGGCAGATATTAATTCAAATAAGCAGAGAATTTCAAGGTCCAGGTTGTCACTGAGGTGACACAGAATACCAGATTCAGATTGCTGGAGGTGGCAGGAAGTTGAGGCTAAGCAAGCCAGCATTTAGAGGGTGCTAAGAGGAGAAGGAAAAATAAATCAAGAGAGGTTTTAAAGTGTATGTGTTGCAGGGGGTAATAAGGATTTACCCTGAGCTGCATACATTACATTAGGGAAGAAGGGATAGACTGAGGGAGCTGCCAATGCACAGAGAAAATGTGTATGTCCCAATTTACCTTTTGATTTATGGTAACCCCAGGAATATCATGGTGTTTTCTGTTGCAAGGAATATTCGGAGGTGGTTCTGCCAGTTCCTTCCTCTGAAATGTAGCCTATAGCACCTGGTATTTGTTAGGAGTTGCCCATCCAAGTATTAACCAAGGCTGACCCTGCTTAGCTTCCAAGATCAGAGGGGATCTGGTGCCTTCAGGCCCTTACAGAGAAAATACTCCCTGAAAAAATAGATTTTGGGGTTGATAAAGATTGACTTTCCTGAATACTATTAAATTGTTACTGAGGAAGACAAAGGTAGCATTGCACTTCTAGCTGGAGCAGTGCAAAGAGGAGGAGAACAAATTAACCTGTATAAATGTAGGATAATGGGGGAAAGGGATAATTCTGAGACGGTGATTCAGGTAAGCCTTGAATTCCCAGATTCTGGGATTTCTGTTTGAATGGAAGTCACTGTAGGCAAGGCCTAGCCAATAAATTCAGCAGTGTCTCAGTAGGAGACATTCAGGAGCAGGAGTCAGAAAGCTTCTGATAGAGGCAACAGACAAATCCCTTCCCCAGAATGGCTTTGACAAAGAGAGAAGGTGGCCCTTTCCCCCAGTATTACGTTTGTGGAGGCCACTGAGGGGCTTGGGAGTTGGAAAGTAGCCTTTGGATCAGGCACATCCTCTAAGGAGATTATCAAACATGGCAAAAAACGTATCAGAAGATTGTGACGAGAGGAAGGCCATATACCAGATGGATAAACTCAATCAATGTGGTCACAGCCCTGAGCCTTCAGGACCTGAGCAGAGCGGTTGAGAATGGGGGGTCTCAGTGGTGTCTCATTCATAGGGTCACCATGAGTCAAAGTCAAATCGAAGGCAGTTAACAACAACAACAAATGTGTATTACCAAAACCTCCTATATATACTGTTTCTGATAACAAAGCAAATATGCTATAACAAATACCAGCCATTGATCATGGTTAGGAGGAAGGAAAGCCATCTTTAGTGTTATTTCCCCTCCCCCCTCCATTTCCTATTACAATAACAGATGGCAGGTCAAACAAATGCATAACTTTGGTTTCATAGTCTCTGGATCATTGATTAAAATGTACCGCTACCAGTTAAAAGTGCCTCCTAATATCAGGCACCTATAGTTTGCCTTTTGTGCTCTAATCAATGGTTTCCAGTAATCAAAGTGTACACCTATGTTTCATATGAAGTATGACTCCTTGGAATATATTAAATCCAAATGTAGATGCCTGATACAGTTTATAAAGCCTTGGTAATATTTTGGAGACAGTAGACAGATGGTCTGGGATGTCAAAAGAAGAGAATTAGAAATGTTAGGGATGACACAACAGCTTTCTCCACGCCACCCCACCCCACCCCATAGGGAATACAAAAGATGGGAAATGTAGAAACATTTATTATGTGTGTACTGGTTAGCTTTATACTCTTCCTTCCAGTGAGATTAAGGTGATCTATAGTTGCTCCTCCTCCCTACTTTAGGCTCACAAAGGCCCTGTAAGAGGTGGTCAGGCTGAGAGACAGAGTGAGCAGCACAAGGTCATTTTGAGAGCTTCATGGTTTAGTGGGTGTCTCTAACATCCCAAGTCCCAGTCCAACACATTAACCGCTACACCATCCTAGCTCTCACTGCACATTTGTGCGTGTGAAGCTGTTTTGAATGTACTGGCAGAAATCCAGGGACACTGTTGAGAAGACGACAGGTAGAAATAATGAGACTGGACAGATGAAGGAAGGTCAGAGACAGATTTGGAAGTCTTTTACAGAGCATCAATAGCTGAATTCATAACACTGAAATAGGATAAGCTCATGGTGTAGCAGCAATATTTATTTAATCACTAACACCTATCTAGCTGCAGCTGAAGTTCAGTTTGAGCTGACTCTCCAATAAATCATTTGAATTTCTCAGAGAGTTATATTTTATATAGTGGCTCTTCCCTCCTAGTTAACATACATTTGTTCACCCATTCTGATTTTTCACATTCCATGTGAGCTATATCATTCAAGTCATGAATGTTCTGGAATTGCTTAATAGTTTCTTGAAGCCAGAAGCAGAAAGAAAGAAAGAAAGAAAGAAAGACCGGCTGGAGTCCATTTGGACAGTTACAAATAAGTACACTAGAGTTACACATTCATGGTTGGTTCATATTCATGATCCCTACATATTCCCTAATTTAATTCTCTAATTTAGGGGGTATGTAGGGACTGTAAAAGTCCCCTAATCCCCACTTACAGCCACTGTGATCACTCTTCACTAAGGACTTTTTCAGACATTGATTTACTGCGGAAGAAGGCTCATAACACTTGCGAGGCTGCTGCACGGCAGGGGGCCCATTACGTACAATGCCGTCCCCCTAACGCGAGAGATCAGAGGCAGCCGTGCCATATTTGGCCATTTGTTACTCACGGAAGTTGCCTGTGAATAAAAAATGGCCAAATATGGTGCGGCTGCCTCCGATCTCTCCCGGAACTGAAGCAGTTGATTTTGGCAGGGGGATGGCGTCATACGCAATGGGCCCGCTGCCGCGCAGCAGCCTTGCAAGTGTTATGAGCCTTCTTCCGCTCATAATGTCCAAAAAAGTCCTAAGATTTGGTGCATGGATGATGTAGAACCAAAAACCGCCAAAACTACCAAGAGATTAGCATAGAAGAAGGCAGTCTTGAACTTAGAGAAAAGTCTTTGGCACTAAGTAACAAATAAATTAATGGTATTCTTTCAAGTGGCTGTGTTTAGATGAAATCAACAGGTACGCATCTGTTCAGGAACCACCCCATATACATAAAATACTACATGAGAATTGGATTAGGTAAGATAACTTCTATAAGCAAATAACTTGGACTTTTCCTTCTCATTTCAACAAAACACCAGGTCTTTTAGGATGGAGAAACTGGGCCTAGTTGATAGCCAAGGCCATCCTTTGGTTGAAACCACTTGTTCTATCATTGTGCTCCTTTGTAGCATTACAAATCTCTTGAATGAATCCTATAGATATTTAAATTGTTACACGTTATGCTCGATAAATATTAATTACAAGTAGACTTTGATGCTTAAGGCAGGGAGACGCCTCTTGCCAATGTCTGCACACATTGTAAAGTGCCATATGGAAGAGCAGGGCAGTGACAGGCCTGGATCCTTTCTGCCTAAGTCATGCCTCATTTTAAAGTACAAACTGGAATTTTCCTCCCTCCTGCTGACAAGGAAATAGTCTCATTGAGAGCAATCAGTCTTAACTGTCTTGTTTACCTCCACGGAATGGAGACCCTGTCAAATTGGCTCAGATTGGTGCAACCCCCCATTGTAAGTTATTGCGGAGTTTCCAGATATGCTAGGCAATCCTATTTGAATTTGAAATAGGGCAAAGGTCTATATCTGATTGGCATTGTTTCAGGTGTGCAGCTTCATTGTGTTTATCTCCCTAGACCACCTAAGAGTCATTACTAGTGTCCAGAGGATGAAAGCAGAGGTCACATTCACATCGGCCTTTTCCACATGGACCAAAAAAACCCCTTTGCACTCATCACTCTAAGTACATGGGGCCTTTCAAGCCCTTCAATATTTCCCACCTTAGAGGTATCCCTTCACCCCAGGCGACAGCCCCAAGTTAGGGAAGGGAGATATATATATATATATATATATATATGCCAGAGAGAGAGAGAGAGAGTCTCTTCTCTCCACTCTCTTTCTTCCAGAAGCTTTCCCTAGAAGCACTCACTTCAGCCACCCAGCTTACCTGGACTCTTCTTTGCACCACAGGGTGAGAAAATCCATGTGTGTCTTAGTCTGTAGTCCCTTAAGCTTTTTAAAATTTATGTATACCCTGCTCTTTAGCCACAAGGCTATCAGAGCAGCTTACAAATTGTTTTTAAGCAATAGCAATTCACACATCTACACTGCATTAAGCAGTTTCCAATGTGTATTAGCTAATTGCCCCCACAAGCCAGGTACTCATTTTACTGACCCACGAAAGGATTGAAGGCTGAGTGAACCTTGGAGCCCTGTGGAATCGAACTTACAACATGGTAACTTGTAGTACTGGCATTTAACCACTGTGCCACCAGGGCTCCCTTAAGCTTAGCTGCATCCCTCTAGCTCCCTTAGATTGGTCAGGAATAGGATTTTAGCACCCATGCCATTGCCACCCTCCTTTCTTTTGAGAAACTGCTATTAACAGCTTGTATTAAGTATAGATTGTTCTGTTGGTCTCTACTGCTATCTTTTTCTGTCTTTTTAATAAAGACATATTTGTTTTTGCTGGAAAATCAGCTTGTCCTCGACCTGATTTCTTTCTTTCAACCTCAGTTTTACTTGGAGTCATTCAGGTTTAATTGTCTGTTTTTAAAACCTTTAGCCTGTAAGTTCCTACAGAGATTTAGTGCCTGGAGAAGCGTTTTCCCCAAACCAGTAAATGGAATGCACTGCTCTTAACAGAATGAAATGAAGTATGAATGTTCAGGTCACAGTTCTTCAATTCAAGTTCAAAATCAGTTGGAACCCATATGCACACACTGAAGTCACTAACGTGGCCATGTGTCACCTATACAGCACATCATTTGTGTGCAGAAGGTCCTGGGAACTAAGAGAAAATATGGAAGGTTGCACTGTTGGACAATTGTGTTGGTAGCTGGGGGAGCTGTAGAAGATGCTGGGCTGCAGGAACCAATTGTCTAATTTTGTATAAAGCGGTTTAACACGTTATACATTTCTATGTTTCAAGTTCAGTCTGAATTATGTCTCCAGCAACTGTTTTAAATGATGGTGGAAGAGAGCAAAAAAGACAAACATAAGGTTGTATCCCCTTAAGGAATGAGATTGGATAGACATGCTCAGGACCCAATTCTTCATTTCAAGTTCAAGCACCATCATGACTCCCATTTTCAAATGGACCAAAAAATAGGTCAAAGTAAGCTTAGAAATGTGTGGGTTTCTTTTTTCTTTTTGTTTTTTAAAACAACCCTACAATTTCTAGAAACCACCACCAAGTGGCCAGTACCAAGAAGTCTGGGGAATTTTAGAAGTTCTAATCCAAAAAAGTAATTTTTCTAAGCACTCAAATACATCGTGAAATGTGCCCTGAAGATGCATTGTGTTGTGAGCATCAAAGCTGATCTGCACATCCAAAACTTAGTCATATATTTCAAGTTTATTTAAACAGCTTTGATTACCAACACATGAAATAACAAAGACAGACACAAAGCTTGGGTTAAAATAGAGGCCACTTTATTTATTCTGTCATCTATTTAATCTTTATTCCTTGGCATATGCAAACTAGGGGGGAGACTCAATCCAGGAAAAGCTGGAGCTGATGGTCTCACCCAGACCTACCTCCCAGCTTCCCTGGGTGAATGCCTGAGCCCTGGGGGGGGTCTCCATCAATTGGGCTATCCCCCTGGGCACCATCTGCTGGAAGACAAAACCCCAGGATGAGACACTTCAAGTTGAATGACTTATGGCAAGGGCTCAACCCTTAGGCCGGCCTCAAGGATAGTCTACTCCCCATCCCACAAGTCTCATGACCTGCAAGGGTAGTTTGATAGAGCCATCCTTCATCCAAAGGGGGTGCCATAGGTGTACACCGAACTAATCCCCATCTCCCCCACAACCTGCCATGGATAAGGGGCAAGTGTCTGCTTAGCTCCTATCCCCCACCAGGCTGGCTAATACAGCCCTCAGCCCTTGTTGCATATCCACCAGGAATATCTGGATCCCCAAATCTGGAAGGTGGACCCTATTCTACATTTCAAATTTATTTAAACAGCTGTTCCTTCCTTAGACCAATTTTACATGAGGGCAGTTAGAAAAGATGCAAAATATATTGGGATGCAGTACTTGAAGTGAGGCCTTTCAAATCCTGTAATTTACTAGCATGTTATAGCAACAAAAGTATTTCTATATTGCTATAGCTAGTAAACAACCAGGCCTGCAGGAGAAAGATTCAGTCACTGGATAGGAGGCAAGAATCAATGTTTCCTTCTACAGGTAGTATTACTCACTTAAAAGTAAGTTGAATTTGGCTTGAGTACAGAACTCTGTCACTATAACCTTTTAATCTCCAAGCTGTCAAACCATTTTAGAGCCAGAGATCTCAGAATGTTAGCAAGCTTACGGGGTAGAGGAACCCCTTTAGTGAAAAATGTTCTTCCACAGGAAAATATGTTCGAAGAATCTAGTTTGTAGTGAAAAATGGGTAGTGTCAATTTTGGTAACAGTAGTTATAGATTCATGTTAGTTTCTTTGCCTAGAGAATGCCTCAGTTCAAGAAACCCGCAGATTGGAATTAACTATTTAGTCAGAACTTGGAAATTAATTCAGAACTTGAAATTACTTACTAATAACTAGTTAGTTGTCATTAGTTCCCCTCCCTAATAACGAAGATATAACTAGGTTACATTTGTTACCCGAATTGCGTGGGGTTCTGTGGAACTCACTTGTGTCATTCAAATTAAGATATTAAATTGGGGAAATTAGGCAGTGAGAGACCGGGTAACTATGGGATCTTTACACCTGTGTATACCTGTAAATCACTGATGAGACTCCAAGCCAGAAAGTAAAATAAAAATGGTTTTTATTGAAAAATAATCATGGTACCACTCACACATGCACACATGTTTTCAAGCAGTCACACACAGCTAACGAAGAATTAGAAGGAAGTATTTGGACAGAGGAATAGATTTTGGGGATAGTGTCCAGACAGTAGAGATTTGTGCAGCAAAGAAATACTCACACTGGATGCTTGAGGTTCACACAGCAGACCGGCAGAGTGACAAGGTGGGAGAAGCTATGCATACTTTGGTCATGTCTGGGGTAATATTGATACACAATATCGTATCTTAAGGGGTGTTTTGAGTGGAGAACAATGTTTGAGTGAGTTTCCCAGAGTGAAACAATGGAAGCTCCGGCTTCATTAATTGCTGCTAATGGTTGGAACGTCAAGACAGGTGGGTTTGAGGCAACCTCATATTCTTCACCTCTCCTTGGATAGGAGAGTAGTGAAGGAATACTTTTGCAGAATAATGGTATTCTGATCACTTGGGTGTTTTTGTTTTTTGTTTTTTTGGTTTTTTGTAGAGTATGACTCATTGCCAAGCATGTCCAGGGTCGATTAACACATTCCTCCCTAAGGGGGCTTCACATAACCAGAACTGGGTGTGATTGTTTTTTTAGAATTTCCAAGACAACTTCATTTAGGTCTCTGGTGACCTTTGCATGAACCCTTCTGTGGAGGTCCTGGTCAATTGGGACCCACTTGAACTGTTGTTTAGTGTCAAATCTATGAATTACTTCCAATTAATAAATTATTGTATGGGAAGGAGTGTAAAGTCAGAAAACACATTAAGATTATAATAGAGGTATACCTCAGGTAATGAAGTAGATACATTCCCTGGGCATTATTTCTTTAACAGTAAATTTGGTACCAGAGGCAGAAATAACATGGAAAGAATAAGGACCACAAAAAGAAGAGCATTTAACATGTTTCAGCAAAGTTTTCATTCAAACTAACAATATGGACAGGTGAAATGAAACAACTACATTGGTTAATACTTGCAGAAGTAAACAAAGACATTTAAAACCTCCTAGAGTAGAGACCACTTGAAAGCTCCCTCTAAATGCATCCTAGCATGAGTTTTAAAAAAATCACCAGCCTCCACTTTTCTTCCACTTTGGTGGGCCACATTTACATATCTGTGTTTCTTTAATGTGCTGAGGGTAGCTGGTGAGCCAGCTTATCTACTTTCTCCTTTTCTCTCTGCTTTGCTATTCACACACATTCAGTAAAAGATTCTGGAGGCACCTGCTGTTTATTTTGCCTGTTGTAGGCAGACCCACACAGCAAGAGTAAGATTTGCTAGAGCAGAATCTTATTCTTCTCAGTTCATGTATTGCATTGTTTACTGCAGAAACGTTCCTGCAAACTGACATAGACAGTCTGTGTTTCCTTTACCATTCTCCCAGCACCAATGCTGGTAAAAATTTCCAACTAGACAGAGAACAAGGAGGAAAAGCAGGGCCTGGGGTATAAAAAACACTTTGTAAAAAAGAGCTTCTTTGTCAGAGGCTTTGTAAACTGAGACATAGCTGTATGAGGTCTGTCTATTGAATAACAAGACTGTGGAGATTTTCACACAGGGAAATTATTCCCCTGAGAGATCGGGAGAGAAATGGGGCTCTTCCGGGAGCAGAGCTCCATTTCGCACGCCCCTTTCTTTCTCCCGATCTGACGTCATCCTCACTCTGTGCTGCTTCCATTTCTCTGCCAGTATCTTCCGTCATTTTTTAAGAACGAAGAACTGTCGTTATTAAAAAATGACAGAAGATACTGGCAGAGAAATGGAAGCAGCACAAAGTGAGGACGACGTCAGATCGGGAGAAAGAAAGGGGCATGCAAAACGGAGCTCTGCTCCCGGAAGAGCCCCATTTCTCTCCCGATCTCTCAGGGGAATAATTTCCCTGTGCGAAAATCTTCTGTGTTTCTACATTTCAGACAAATAAGGGAGAGCTGATTGTGAATGCTTGAGTGGTGACCTTGAACATGTCTGAACCTGCATGACAAACGTCAACACTCTCAGCCAGTCAGCTAATTGTCGGTCATTGTTTAAAGCAGCTGTGTTGTCTGTTGTGTGCCAGAAAAATGCTAAGTTTAAAAGTTGAGCAATGTGTTAATTTGAATTTTTTAGTAAAATTGAACAAAACACCAACGCAGTCCTTTCAAATGATTGCTGAGGCTTACAGGAAAGACTGCATGTCTTGTGCGTGTGTGTTTGAGTGGCACAAAAGATTCAGAGAAGGATGTGAAAATATGGAAGACTATGAATGCCCTGGATAACCTTCCCTTAAAGAACCGAAGAAATTGTGAGAAAAAATCAGCCAGATTGTTCAAGGAGACCACCAACTCAGTGTCCAAATGATAACTGAAGCCCTGAACAATGACAAAGACTCTGCATGGGAGATTTTACATAAGGATCTCAACATGAGAAAAGTTTGTGTCAAGATGGTCCCTAAGGTTCTCACACCAGAGCAAAAAGAGTTCCACAAGGAAATTTGCACTGACATTCTGCAGCAGCTTGAGGTGGACCCAAACCTTTTCCAAAAAATCATCACTTGTGATGAAACTTGGATCTTCCAATCTGATCCTGAGACAAAATGATAGTCAATGCACTGGAAAACACCATCATCACCAAGAATGAAAAAAGCATGCCAAAGCAAGTCCACATTCAAAGCCATGCTCGTTGTTGTTGGTTTTTTTACATCAAGGGTGTAATTTTGGCAGAATGGGTTCCAGAAGGCAGAACAGTGAACCAGCATTTTATTATAAGGAAGTTTTAACAAAGCTGAGAGAAAGAGTCAGAGAAAGCTGTGGAACAACAGTTTCATTTTTCATCAAGACAATGCTCCTGTTCACACAGCACTTTCTGTAAAGCAGTTTTTGATCAATAAATTCATTACTACACTTGAACATCCTCCATATTCACCAGATTTGGCACCATGCAACATTTTTCCCTGAAGTGAAATTGGTGCTTAAAGAAATACGTTTTGAGTCAACTGATGCAGTAAAGAAGAAAACAGCAGATGTGTTGAAACAGCTGACAGAAACTGATTTTGTCCATGCTTTCAACTAGTGGAAAATAGGACTTCATCATTGTGTGAGTGCGAACGGGGAATATATTGAAGGAGTATATTGAAGGGGACAAGCATTAGAATTGTGATACATAAAAATAAAGATGGGTTATTGTATCAGTCTTGTTATTTAATAGACAGACCTCGTATAAGGAAGGATAATTTTATTCCTTTTGTGGTATATTTCCAAATTTAATGTTATATTAAACTACTATAGTTACTGATAAGGAATTATTTAAAAATGTAATCATAACAGTAATGTAACTATCTTTAGGCTTTTTGAACTATAATGGCAATGAACTACTTTTAGAAAGTAACTTTCCATGCCCTGGCTGATCTCAGGGTTAAACTGCCTGTGAACTGAATAGGGTTAGGAATCTTGCCCAAAGCAATTCTTGTCTTAATGGAGCTCAAAGAGGGTTAGGAATCTTGCCCAAAGCAATTCTTGTCTTAATGGAGCTCAAAGAGGGCACAGGTGGAGCCTAAATTAATCTAAACATGCAGTGACGCTGCTAGGCAAAGTGGCGGGGAGAGATGGGGTTTTGGAATTACCATAGATTCCCTAGAGATCCCTGCAGCACCCAATAGGGAAATAAAAGAGGTATCTATAGTCATGAAGCAAACACATCATCTAACTTGAAGCTGCCCATTTCATGATTGCTTGCTAGATATTTATACTAAAAAATAACAGATGTTTCAAATTCAGCTAAGCTATAAGAAGCATCTCCAACAGAGTAAAACTGCTATTTGCTTGTTTGTTACCGCTCTAGAGTTTGCAGTGTCCATAATATTTTTTTAAGTCCTTTGGTACCCTAATGGCAAGACATTTTATTATAGCATGAGCTTTCATGGGGTTATGCTATATTAAATTTGTTCGCCTTCAATGTGCCAGAGAATTTTTGGTGGTTTTTAAACCCACCAGATGATGGTCTCAATCTTATTGGTTAGAGCAGCTCTCTAGAATCAATTGTTGAATGGTGAGTTAACATATAGGTAAATCCTATTGATTCTATAGGTCTTTAGTAGTTAAGATTAGCAATTGGATTCAAGCCTGACAGGACTACCCATTTGGAAAGTTCTTGGAAAGCAAATGTTTTTATTGTTTGTGGTTGTTGCTGTGAATTCTTCCTAGTCAGGAAAAACAATTTTAGAAAGTTGTTTCTATACTTTTTACCCTGATGAATTTTTATTGGGCTGTGAAATCTGCTCTCAAAATTCAGCAATTAAAATTAAAATTGTTGATTCATTCACATACATAAGCCATCTGTTTTGATTGGCTAAATTGATTAGTGTATGAAGTTAATACAAAACTCCTATGATGGATTCTAAATGAGCTTCCAATACTGATCGTTATGATAAATAAGTTACCAAAAATTTCAAATTTCAAAAATTTCTTTCTTCATATTTGGGAAAGAAATATATTGAGATTTGTTTTTTTAAATGCAGGGGAAAAGTAAGAGCAATAGATTTTCCAATCCATAAAGTTGAGGCTTAGGAGAATATCAGACGTAGCAAAAAGTACCCTAGGGAGAACACCAGGACGATGTTCCTGTCCCATGAATGGGACCCGGCTTCTGCAGTTAGTAAGGCAGTGCTTTTCATTGACAGGAGTTCCACATCAATGAAAAGCATTACCTTACTAACTGCAGAAGCACAGGAGCAGAATGCGATGAGCACAAGATGTGTGAAACTGGGTCCCGTTCATGGGACAGGAACATCATCCTGGTGTTCTCCTAAGGTACTTTTTGGACACATCTGATAATTTCCTTAGAGAATAACTGGCAAGATAGTCAAGGACCAGATGAATCCAAATCACTTTCAGTAGAGAGATTTTGGAAAGTACATTCAGTCCTTATTATTTGCTGGTTTCACTTTTGTGGATTTGATTGGTTGCAGATTATTTGCAAGCCTCAGTAGACTAAGGAGATCACCAGACCATAATCTCCAATCCTGTCCCTGTCCCAGCACAATAGCCCTCCCCATCAGACTTACCTTATCTTCCATCCAAAGGCAGCCCAGGAATGAACAGAGCTCTAACGGAGCTCCATTAACTTCCTGGAAATGAAATCCATTGTTCTTGTGAGAAGACGTGAATGCAAGAAATTCAAAAATAAAAAAAATACACAAAAGTTCACAAAAGAACATACACACACTAAAAAATTAACAAGTAACCCAGGGAGGGTACAAAAAAGAGGATAGCCTACCTGGTTCTTGCAAATGTTCTGGGAGGATCGCCCGTTGATGCTGTAATCACGAGTCAAAAATGGTCTGAAGTTTCAGGCACTGGCAATGCTGGCACCAAAAAGGGTTTGGTGATCCATTGACAGCTCCAGCCCATCAATAAAAAGAAATGCCAGAACAATGACAGCAAAATGCAAAAGGACTACATTGTGTGATATTGGCATCCTTTTGCATTCTGCTGTTGTTATTATGGCACCACATTAGCCGCATCTGATAATCTCCTGAGAGACAGCGAGTGAGGCTTATAAGTCCCTACTAAAAATGGTATAGGGCAGCAGTGGAGGAGGCAGCAAGCCCCACCAGCTGCCTGCTTCTGTCTTGCAAAGGAGCACTGCTGACTCGAAGGCATCCACAGTGGGCTGAATCCACAGATCATACTTTTTCTCCGTGTTAAATATGTTTGTGGGGGGGGCTAGAGTTACTTGTGGTTTTTCTACTTTTCTTGGGGTCCTGTACCCCTAACCCCAGTGAATGTGGAGGACCAACCAGTACTTAGCACTACTCTTGCCCTAGGGCCTATCCACATGACACAATCATAGACCTGTGATTCCATTTTGACTGCAGTGGTTCCATCCTATGGAATCTTGGTACTGGCAATTTGTGTGTGCACGTGCCTTCAAGTCACTTGTTGACTTATGGCGATCCCATGAATTGCACAGAGTTTTCTTCGGCAAAGAATACTCAGAGGTGGTTTTGCCAGTTCCTTCCTCTGAAATACAACCTACAGCACCTGGTATTCATTATCAGTCTACCATCCAAGTACTAACCAGAGCTGACCCTGCTTAGCTTCCAAGATCAGATGGGATCTGATACCTTTAGGGTATTTAGGCCCTCATTGTCAATTTAGGGAGGAACATTTAGTATTCTCAGCCAAAAAGCTCCTCGTGCGCCTCTGACCAAACTGCAAACCCCAGGATTTCATAGGATGCAACCAAAGGAGTTAAAGTGGAATCAAAGTGATATGATTATGTAGTGTGAAAGGGCCACTGGAGTAGCATTGTCACTGCTTCCCTTGGCTGAAAGTAGTTTGGATCAGGTATATCTCAGCCCTTCCCTTTCTGTATCCCATGCCTCATCCACACATCCACTCATCTTTTGGATTTTCTGCCAGCAGATCTTAGCTAGCAGAGCATATTTGCCAGCACAGTGCTATGCTGGTAAATCTCTGAGCTCAGAGGAAGCTCATGCCTAATCTTAACCCTTTAAAACTGTGTCTTTGAGTGCGGATTGCACAGCCTAGCAAATGTTAGTTGCTATTTGCTGGTTTATTATGCATTCACGTGCCTGTAGGTGGCAGCAGATAACAACAAGAGGACCCCCTGAGGTTTTCTTCTAGTTTTCTCACCACCCTCAGGGATTAGTTTAGCTGCCTTAGGGTTCAAACTAGGTATGACTCCAGGCATATGATTAAAAATGTGTCTAGACTGGCCATGTCTTTCTCTTCCTTACCAAATAGCAGCCACAAGGGTGCACACTGATCCAGATCAGGGACAGAGCAGTGGGCTTCACTTTTCCCCCCTCCCAACCTTTTTTCTTTCTTGCTGCTGAAAAGCACCCCATTGAAGCTGCTATTTGTCCCAGAGTTCTTCTTTTGATTCAATGTTAGAGGAAATAGCAGCTTGGGGAGAGGCAGTGTTTTCAGTGGTAATGTGACTCAGAGGGAAAGTGTAAAAGGGAAAATTCCAGTTCTGTAGTATTAGTTTATACCGGAACCTCATATGGAGGTTTTTGTTAAGAAAAAGCTATGGCCAATGCAATCATATTCTTGAACCACAGCTATAAATAAATTTGATGATGATAATGATAACGACAACCAACTCTCATTCCTCCTCCATACATAGAGCATGTTAGCTTGTGCAGTGGGCTTTTTAATGTTCAAGTCAACAGAAAATTTAGTACAAACACCATGAGTGAAATGACTTGCATATTTTTGTTGTTTTTGTTGTGTAGGAATAGGAGATATTAAGGATACAGTCAACAAAGGGTACCAAAAGATATAAAACAGAATAGTTTACGCTGTAGTTCTTTGGAGTCAGTTTTCACCAAATAACAGTTTGGATCTTATATAACAATGACACCAATACAAAAGACCAGGTTTTGAATACAGAGGAAGATCATATCACAGTGCAACATTTGTCAAGCATTTAGGGAGAGTGATGTTAAGAATCATATGCATAACTCTCTAGTTGAAGTCAACAAAAATGATCCCTTAACTTTGTAAAATATATGCTTCTTTGCTGTAAACTTGTAAAAATGCTTGGTAATTTCAGAGTAAGGAACTGGCAAAACCATTTGTTAGTGTTCCTTGCCTAAGAAAACCCTATGAAATTCATGGGACTGCCATAAGTCAACAGGTGACTTGTAGTCACGTATACACAGAGATATACAAAAAAGCTTTCCAAATGGTTTGTTGTTGTTGTTAATTGCTGTTAAATCAGCTTCAAGTTATGGCAATCCTATGAAAGAGACCTCCAAATCACCATTGGTAAGGCCACAATAAACTTTTTCAGAGAAGACCTAAAAAACTTACCTGCCTCGTCTATCATCCAATCTCTCTCTCTCTCTCTCTCTCTCTCTCTCTCTCTCTTTCTCTCTCTCTGGCTTTTCTTCGCAAACGAAGATTCAGGAAGGACTCATCCTGTGCTTTCTGCAAGCGTGCTGATGACTAAAAAGGCCAATCCGAGATAAACAAGTCTGGTTGCAGAAAGCACAGCAGAAGGTCTCCTTGGGTGATGTTTCTGGGTTGTGATTCTTTCTGCGTTGTCGTTTCTCTTCAAGACTTGTTCAGCGTGAGTTCTCAAATTAGCTGGCTTTTCTTCGCAAACGAAGATTCAGGAAGGACTCATCCCGCGCTTTCTGCAAGCGCGCTAATGACTAAAAAGGCCAATCCGAGATAAACAAGTCTGGTTGCAAAAAGCACAGCAGAAGGTCTCCTTGGGTGATGTTTTTGGGTTGTGATTCTTTCTGCATTGTCGTTTCTCTTCAAGACTTGTTCGTCATGAGTTCTCAAATAAGGCTGCAGCATTGTGGATAGTGTGTCTCCGTGCCTCCCGATGTGAGGCCAGGGCGGACCACTGTTGGTGATCAATTTGGCCAAGCCTGAGATGTTGTTTCAGGGAGTCTTTGTATCGCTTTTTTGGAGCGCCCCTCTTACGCTGACCCGTGGTGAGTTCACCGTAGAGTAGTATTTTTGGGAGGCGATGGTCCTCCATCCTAGAAACGTGCCCTGCCCAACGCAGCTGTGTTCTCAATATCATGGCCTCAATGCTGGTGATCCCTGCTTGCTCAAGGACAGCAACATTCGTCACATAGTCAGTCCAGTGTATATTTAGGATTGTACGTAGACAGCGCTGATGAAAGTGCTCGAGGAGTCGTAGGTGGTGGCGATAGGTGACCCATGTTTCAGATCCATAAAGGAGGATAGACAGTACGATGGCTCTATACACACTGATTTTTGTGCTTTGCCTCAGGTGTTTATTGCTCCAGACTCTTTTGTGAAGTCTTCCAAATGCACTATATGCCTTTGCTAATCTGTGATCGATCTCTTTGTCAATCTTGGCATCTGAGGAGATGATGCTTCCCAAGTAGGTGAACTGCTGAACGGACTTGAGCACAGATTTGCCGACGGCAATGTGGGGATGGTGGTGTTCGTCCTGTGGTGCAGGCTGGTAAAGAACTTCTGTTTTCTTCAGGTTGACTTCTAGCCCAAACAGCTCTGCAGCTGTTGCAAAGCAGGATGTTAGGCGCTGCAGAGCTGCTTCTGTGTGGGCAACAAGGGCAGCATCATCGGCGAAGAGCAGCTCACGGACTAGATAGTTCTCAAATAAGGCTGCAGCATTGTGGATAGTGCGTCTCCATGCCTCCCAATGTGAGGCCAGGGTGGACCATATATTGGCCCTTAATTGGCTTCAGCTCTTTCCTGGGAGGTGAGGGGATAGGGAAACAATCATAAGACTACACAGATGCCTTATGAGACACAGGACTTTTTCAGATTGGCTATAAACTCCATGGCAGGCACGGAACAGGATCGCTGAAAGATTTCCCTTTCATACATCGTCCCCCCCTTCTGTGCTGCTCCCATGCTGCTCCAGTATTTTTTTTTTTTTTATTAACAATGAAAAGTCGTGAATAGACCACCCATTCCATTTCTGTCATGGAATCATGGGTGGTCTGAAACGTGCTCCGTTCCTCTCCTGTTATGCTGGTGTGATGCCAGCCACAGGGGGAGATCCAGAGAAGATTGGGACAAGGAGGAAAGTGACATCCTTCCCCCTCCCTCTCCTGTTACTTGTAAAATTGTTAGTGTTTGGGGGCTTGGTTTTCTTTTTTTACTTTTCTTTTTAGTTTTATTTTTAAATTTCCCATGCCACCATTCTCTCGTGAGAATGGGCAGGATTTCATTTACGGGACATGAATGCAGCTTTATGGTAGCTGCATTCACTTCCAGCCAGCCAAGGGAAGAGGGAGGACATTCCTGTCACAGAAAAAGGTAGGTGTGCGAAAAAACTACCTTTATTCCATGGCAGGGACAGGAGTGGGACAGGAGAGTGCTTTGCGGTACAGGAACAGGGTTAAAGTCCCCGTCTAAAAAAGTTGCAATTGCTATACCCAAGTTCCCAAAGAATTGTGTAGCCCAAGTCAGATAGAGAAAAGGTGTAATAGAGTTAGGGCAGTCAGAGATGAGAGTGAAGATGTGAATAAGGTTTTGGAAGGTGTGATATTGTGATAAATGATGGGGTCCAGGGCATATTTCCATACTGACTAAAGGCCCATCTGAATATTACTGACAGAAGCCAGGTTTTCCCCTCTCCTTTGTGGAGTTCTCTAAATGCCAAGAGCATCGGACTGACTGGGATGGGGTGTGAAGCAGTGAAACAAGGTAACTGGTTAGCTCTTTCCTGAGTTTGGTACAGTGTACTCAACACTTTTAAAATGATCATGCTGAGAAGGATATCCACCTTTATCAGCTTTATTTTGATTAATTCACTGATTTTGGTTATTGTGAAGAGAGAGGCTAGGCAAACCTGGTCAGAGCCAGCCAGCCATAGTTTAGGGATTGCTGTGAAAGGGGGGAGCAAGGGGGGGGAGGATACACACTAGAGACTAGTCTGTAAAAAAGTCAGATGGGAATCAGATGGGGAAAAGGAGATGGGGGAGATCTGAATATGGTTTTAGGAGCTGTGAATGAGGAGAGAGTTCAGAGAGTTCATCTTCAATCATTATATAGTAAATATTTACTTTTGTTTTGTTTTCTACAACTGTGTCTGACTGTTCCATTTAAGAATTGATAAGGAGATCAGTCACACTTTACCGCATTGAACCCACTGATCAACATGGTTGCTTGTCCAGAATAGGGATGCCCTTGAGGCTGGAATACCAGATCCAGAGAGGGATCTTAAAGGTAAAAGGGCAAGGTGAGTGACAGGAGCCCATGGCTTGGAACTGCAGGGCCAGCCTGGAGAGGGGTTCCTTCACACCTATCTATCAGGCTTCAAACTGTATTACTTTTCCAGCTGCAGTTTGTGTCTAATGGCACACTAAAAAAAAAAACCTGGTAAAACTGTATAGTATAATCAATAAGTGCAATAATGAAGTGCATTTAAAAGATGTTAAATGTTAAAAATGTACAAATGATGAAAAGTCCATGGAAGTAAAAATACCTTCAGTTCTGGTTAAGATATACAAAGAAGGACCCTGGCAAGTTTCAGTTGGGAAGGCATGTTGACATGAATCGATGACTCTCTGGTAGGGTTTAAGCTCGAAGGCTATGCAGTGATGGGGTCAGTTCAGGGGTGGGCAACTGCAACAGGCCTGGGGCCCTCCTTTGTACCCTGGGACTCTGGGGTGGGTCACATGTACTACAAAAGATAGAGTCAAAGAAACCAAAGTGGCCCTTGTACTGATGTAAAGAGGCCTTACGATGTATTTAAAAAAGGAAAAAAGACTTCCAAAAACAGCAATGTACCCTCTTTCTTTGACCAGGAAAAAAGCTTCATCTGGGGATTTTGGAGGTGTCAAGGAGCACAAAATCATCCGTGGTGGACCACATGAACCTCCAGGGCCACACTTTGCCCACCCCTTATTTAGATGGTCTATCCCAGGAGGGTAATGGATCCAGATAGCCTTTGGATGGGATGAAATAATTTCTTAGCAGGGGGAGTGATCCTGTAACCTCAGCAGGTGATTCTGATGAAGCCCTAGTTGCCCTCTTGGAGGGGAAAATACCCTGCATGGTGGAAACAGTTGGGCTGGATCACAGAAGCACAGAACAGGGAAACCTCAGTGAGGGGGCAGGTAATGATGTCATTGTCCTGCAAATCAAATAGTCCTGGCATTTTAGAGCTGCCAGCCCTGACTCTTCTAATGCACGAGCTGCTAGGTGGGGCTACCTTTGAAGGCAGGTCTGGAAGCCTCCATACACAGGCCAAAGCATACACAGTCAGCCCTCTGAATCAATGGATTCTGCATCCATGGATTCCACCATCCAAGGCTTGAAAATATTCCCTCCCCCCCCCAAAAAAAAACCCTCCAAAAAGCAAACCTTGATTTTGCCATTTTATATAAGGGACACCATTTTACTACACCATTGTATATAATGGGATTTGAGCATCTACAGGTTTTGGTATCCACGGGGGGTTCTGGAACCAAACCCCAGTGGATACCAAGGGCCCACTGTAATTTCAATCTTAAGTGAACACCATTGGCTTCCTAGCTGCTTCTCAGCTCAATTCAAAGTGGGGCCCTAGTCTTTCATGCGCTCCTTCTCTGTGGGTCAGTCTTTCTGTGCAGAATTTAAACCATATTGGTACATCTGTATCTCTGGCATATTTTTTCCCAGTGAAAGTGAGAGCACTTCTTTCTGGTTTGAACATGTGACTGGCTTTTTGAAGAAAAAACACTAAGTATTTGGCCATTTATGAGCCATCTGATACATGCCAGGATCTACTGCATTGCCTGGTGTCAATTAACAGCACTCAGCAAACACCTGGGAAGACTGAAGATGATTGAGCATGGAGAACTGCTTTTCTCTTTCTACAAAATATTACACTAGGCAAAGAAGTTTTTGGACCTGAATGAAAGTAATGGATCTAATTTTAGACAGTACGTATGAATGAAACTTGAAACAAGCTGTGCAGGAAATTCCTTCCACTAGGTCATTGCCAGGGAGTATGTGATTTAATGCTAAATTAGGCAGTGCCTGAGAAAAAGTTGCCATAAGAAGTTATTTAAAAGCAAAATTTATTTTTAAAATCTCCCCCCACCACCCCTAAATATACATTCACACCATTTTGAACAGATGAGGAAAGATGGAACAGACCTGAAAAGTTGACAATTCTCTGTTTTGGTTTCCAAATGGTTCATTCCCCTTCATAATATTACTGTTTCATGTGGCCCTCATTGATGAGGTGATATTGGGCATCCTGAAAAGGTAGATGAAAATCCTCCATCACAGCAACCCAAGGTGTAATAAAGTGGAAATGACAAAGTGATATGAATGTATAAAACAGGGTTGGCAACTCTGGCCATCCAGATATTCTTTGGTTTGCAGCTTCCATCAGCCCAAGCTGACATAGCCATGATGAGGAATTGTGGGAGATGCATTCAAATAACAACCTGATTGGGGTGGGGAACCTTTGGCCTTCTAGATGTTTTGGACTTCAACTCCCACAAGCCATAGCTAGCATGGCCAATGGTGTGGGATTATGGGAATTGTAGTCCAAAACATCTAGAAGGCCAAAGGTTCCCCATCCTTGTTCTGGATAGTCACATTTATCACTGTAGACCAGAACTGCTCATTCTGGTTGTCTGTTCTCCATGGTCTCAGGTAGATACATGTTCTTTCTAGCAATTATGTGATTGGTGGGTTGGGTTTTTTTTTCTGCCAGAGTTGTCAACGATGAGACGGTTGGGGGGCTTTGGATATCCAAAGAACACTATCTGTAGCAATGGCTACTCACAGGCTATGAAACAGATTATCAGAAGCGGCTAAAAAGTCCAAGAGCCACATGCAAGGACAATGTTACTGTCCCACAAATGGGTGTCTGTTTCAGACATTGTCATCATCGTCACATGCTGTTTCTGTACTGCAGCTGTCAATAAGGCATTGCTTTCAATTGACAGGGAGGTCCCTTCAATGAAAACCAATGCCTTACTCATGGCTGTAGCACAGAAGCAGTCTACAATGATGATCATGTCATCTGAAACCAGGACCTGCTCATGGGACTGTAATGTCATTCTCGTGTGATCCTCTTAGGCTTTTTCCTGCATCTGATAATCTCCAGAGTATTGTGTTGTCATTGACAATGTGTTGTCATTGACATTTGACAATGATGCTCTAGCAGGTTTGGGGTATGTGTGTTCAGAACAAGACTTTTGGCACCTTGGTGCTCAAGTGGTGTGGGACATCCCATGCTCTGTATTTTCTGCAATTGCACTATTCACATGAAACATTTGGTATTGGGCTCAGAATGACACTTCGTGTTTCTGGCCCTTATTCATACATTGTAAGTTTACCCTTAGAAGACAGGGTAAGTATAGCTGAAGAGGATTTCAAATGTCTGGGGTTGGGGCTTCAGCACTCTGGATAGCTCTTTGTCCCTTGCCATAACTAGTAAAAGAGAATAATGGAAAATAAATGCATGCTTCATGTGCATTGCTTATATAACTCACAGAATTTAAATCTTCTACACATAGAATTTGGGATGGCACTGTAGGTAAACATTGCGCTAAACTTGTTCAGAAAGCTGTACTGTACCAACACACATCTACCCCTATGCATCATTTGAACCCTCTTTCTACTTTGGCTGGGTTTGATTGGTTCATAGATATGCAAATTCCTGAAAGGTAACAAGAGTGACATTTAGCTTAAACAGTTTTCAGCCATTCTTTTCTTCTGTTCTATAGTCAGATACTTTGGACTTTTTCAGACACCCCTTACCGCGCAAGAAGCCTCCGTAACAGCAATGAAGCTGCTGCGCGGCAGGGGGTCCATTTCGGATTACGCCATCCCTCTCTCGGCATTGTCTGTGACTGTTCTGGGTAGGATTGAGGGCGGCCGCACCATTTTTTACTCACAGAAGTTATCTGTGAATAAAAAATGGTGTGGCTGCCCTCAATACAACCCGGAACAGTCACGGATGACACCGAGAGAGGGACGGTGGCATCCAAAATGGACCCCCTGCTGCACAGCAGCTTCACTGCTGTTACAGAGGCTTCTTGCATGGTAAGGGGCATCTGAAAAAGTCCTTTGTTACTTGTTTCTGCAAGCCCTGTGTATGCATTTTATGCCTTCTTTTTTCCTTTTTTTTAAAAAAGAAGTAACCATATTGATTTTCTGCTCATAAAATACAACCAGACCCCCGTATCCACAAGGGTTTGGTTCCCAGGCTAACCTGGATACTGTAAACTGTGAACTTACCACAGATACTGTAAACAATGAACCCTATTAAAATAATAGGACTTCTGGTTTAAAATACCATAGAGTTGCATCGGAGGACCTAGAAGATGTCTAAAGAGGATGCCTCTCTAGGCATTTTCTAGGAAGACTGTATGGTATGTATTCCTCTTTTTTTTTAATCTTGCAGATAACTGAAACCAGGGATATTGGTTCCATGGATATGGGGGTCCAACTGTACTAAAATTTAAGCCAGTTCCCTCTCTGCATGTCCTTGCTTAGGGTGCATCAAATAGGGATGCACTTAGAGCTGTCTAATAGCAATGTCCAATTTGGCCAAATCCAAAACCAAACCAGGCCTATTCAGACTGATTGGGTCCAATTCAGATCAGATCAGCCTGAGCTGAGTCTGGATTGGTCCATACCATTGTCGACTAAGGACTTTTTCAGACAGTGATTTACCGTGGAAGAAGGCTCATAACACTTGTGAGGCTGCTGTGTGGCAGGGCCCCTGTTTCGTATGACTCCATCCCCCTGCTGTGAGAGATCGGAGGCAGCCACACCATATTTGGCCATTTTTTACTCATGGAAGTTGCCCGTGAATAAAAAATGGCCAAATAAGGTGTGGCTGCCTCCAATCTCTCCCGGAACTGAAACAGTTGATTTCAGCAGGGGGACGGCATTGTACAAAATGGGGCCCCTGCCACACATCAGCCTCACAAGTGTTATGAGACTTCTTCCATGGTAAATCGACATCTGAAAAAGTCCTAAGTCATCAAGCCAGATAGCAAAATAAGGGCAGGCACGGTGATTACAATGTTACAAGAGAAGACCAGCCTGTAAGCACTTAGAAAGGAATGCCTTGATCACTAAAAGTCCACATGGATTTCTCAAAAACAAGTCGTGCCAGACTAATCTTATCTCTTTTTTTTATAGAGTTACCAACTTGATAGATGAAGGGAATGCTACAGATGTAGTACATCTTGATTTCAGTAAGGCTTTTGACAAGGTCCCCCATGATATTCTTGCAAAAAGGTTAGTAACCTGTGGGCTGGACAATGCAACTGTTAAGTGAATTTGTAATTGGTTGACTAACCAAGCCCAAAAGGTAGTCACCAATGGCTCCTCTTCATCCTGGAGAGAAGTGACCACCGGGGTGCCATAGGGTTCTGTCCTGGGCCCAGTGCTATTCAACATCTTTATCAATGACTTGGATGAAGGAATAGAGGGCATGATTATCAAATTTGCAGATTGTTTACAAAATTAGCAGGGGTAGCCAATGCCCCAGAGGACAGGATCAGAATACAAATTGACCTTAATAGATTAGAAAACTGGGCCAAAATTAACAAAATGAATTTCAGCAAGGAGAAATGTAGGATATTATACTTGGGCAGTAAAAATGAAATGCACAGATATCGGATGGCTGACACCTGGCTTGATGGCAGTACATGCAAAAGGGATCTAGGAGTCTTAGTGGACCACAAACTGAACATGAATCAGCAGTGTGATGCAGCAGCTTAAAAAGCCAATGCGATTCTACTCTGCATCAATAGGAGTATAGTGTCTAGATCAAGAGAAGTAATAGTGCCAGTCTATTCTGCTTCGGTCAGATGGAACTGACCTGGAATACTGTGTCTAGTTGTGGGCACCACAATTCAGGAAGGATATTGAGAAGCTGGAACGTGTCCAGAGGAGGGCGACCAAAATGGTGTGAGGTCTGGAAGCCATGCCCTATGAGGAGCAGCTTAGGGAGCTGTGCATATTTAGTCTGGAGAAGAGAAGGTTGAGAGGTGATGTGATAGCCGTGTTTAAATATTTGAAGGGAAGTCATACTGAGGAAGGAGCAAGCTTGTTTTCTGCTGCTCCAGAGAGAAGGACACAGAGCAACGGACTCAAATTACAGGAAAAGAGATTCCACCTAAACATTAGGAAGAATTTCCTGACAGTAAGAGCTGTTTGGAATTGAAATACATTGCCTTGTAGTGTGATGGAGCCTCCTTCTTTGGAGGTTTTAAAACAGAGGCTAGATGGCCATCTGTCGGGAATGCTTTGATTGTGTATTCCTGCATGGCAGAGGGTTGGACTGGATGGCCCTTGTGGTCTCTTCCAACTCTATGATTCTATGTAAACAGCATGTGGAAGGAAAACACTCTGGTGGGGCAGGGGGAAGGAGGAGGCAGGACTTTGACCATTGACAGCCCAATATTCCAATATGGGGCAAAAATCTCAGTAGTACTCTCCAAGCACAGTGCTTTTGGAGACAGTACAGATCCCTCTCCCCTCTTTTTCAAGTTCTCCTCTTATAGAAACAAAACTTTGGAGAGAGCTTTGTTAGAGTCTGGTGGCAGTTTTTTGCTGGAATTTGGTATGAGTCTGAACTGAATCAGGACTAAATCTAATCATTCACTCAAATGTTGTCTAAATGATGAAAAATAAACCTCATGGAATTCACTGAGAATCCTACCTGTCTAAATGGGATCCTGCATCAATCCACAGTATTCAGAAGGAGGGGGCCCCAAAACAGCAGAAACAGTGCAGGAAAAGACTTTGAGGCTTTTCCTGCAGTTTAAAAAACAAACAAACAGTGAGGGATGTGTGCATTCCTGCTCATTGGGACAAGCAATTCACTTTGCTTGCTTTCCCATACAAGAGGATGTGCAAAACTGATTGACCAGGCGAACACAAGGGGTGGGTGGGTCTTGCTAATAGGGCAACCACCTGCTGCTGCCATGTTGGATGTTTGCCTTAGCAAGCAATTACTAAGGTGATAAAATGGGGTGTCTGAGGTTTTGTTTTGTTTTTGCTGTCCTTTTAACTCAGAAAATTGGTTTATCACTCCAGCGCACCTTAGACAGCATTTCTTTAAAAATCAGCAGTGGGGAAGTACTAACCTGAGTAAATCTTTGATGGCCACCCCCTGGCATGTGAAGCTTCTGGGGGCTTCTGGGGCCAAAACCACCATCAAGGGATGTCATACTGAGGATGGAACAAGCTTGTTTTCTGCTGCTCCAAAGACTAGGACATGGAGCAATGGGTTCAAACTACAGGAAAAGAGATTCCACCTAAACATTAGGAAGAACTTCCTGACAGTAAGTGCTGTTTAGAAGTGGAATATACTGCCTCCTAGTGTGGTGGAGTCTTCTTCTTTTGAGGTTTTTAAATGGAGGCTGGTTGGCCATCTGTCGAGAATGATTTGATTGTGTACTCCTGCATGGCAGGGGGTTGGACTGGATGGCCCTTGTGGTCTCTCCCAAGTCAATGATTTGATGATTCAATGAAGATAAGTAGCTGCTGCTGCTGCTGCGAAATGCCATTACTATGAGGTTCTCCTCCCCACCCCCTTCATAGAAATGAGCCCTCAACCTCCAAATGGAATTGGGGTGTGTCTTGTACAGCCCTAATATCTGACTGGAGATGACCAGGATTCCACACTATTTTGTGCTGTACTATTTGCTGATCTCAGCTGGGCTGGCAAGGGAAATGATATCAGAAATCCTTCTCTAATTGCTGATCAGTGCTTGGAGATTACAGGGGGTGGGGATTTCTTTGTCCCAATGGAGCCAACACAGAGAGATACAGCTGACTCTTTGAGGAACTCTTCCAAGAACCAGCCAAATACCTGGCACAGAGAAAGTAGAAATGGATTGGGGAGATGGTAATAAGACCAGATGGTGCCTGGAATAAGGTGGGGTGAAAGCAGAGCATCACCCCCAACTTCATCTGATCCTGGGAGACAATCCTGTTTTGGGGTCTAAAACAATTCCTTGTCCCCTAATGTACATGATTGACTCCATCTCTATTTGGCCATAATCTGCTGCCAAAGAAACTTGATGGATTTCATTGATTGAACCACATCATCTGCACAGATACTTCCAGAACCGGGGCAAAAACCAGCTCCCACCACAGTGAAAGCATACAGGACAGAGATCGTGGCTTCCATAGTGCTATTCATAATAGTTTGGTTTTCTTTTGATTTCAGGTTTTTTTTTAAGCCTCTCATATTTCCAAGCATCTTTAAGCAAAAATATTATGCTTGAACTTTTTCCTTTAACTTCCAAAGCTACTGAGAAGGGCTGGGTCGCACTCTCTCTCTCCCCTCCCCATGTGTGTGTGTGTGTGAGAGAGAACATACCCGTACTAAATGCTAACCTCATATTCTACCACTCCATCCCCTGCCATTTGGATGGCAATCACACAACTGGGGTGCCAAACTGTGGAAGATATATTTTTTTCCACCAGCAGCAGCTGGCTTCTTGGCAGACATCTCTGTCAGTTGTGCTGGCAGTTTCTCGGGCTGCCTGGATCTGTCAAGTGTTTAGGCTGCTGCAGAACTGTCTGAAGGCCTTGTTCCTTTCGAAAGCATGTTTGTTCAACCTCCACTTCATTTGGACAAATCCATAGCTGCTTGTATTCTGTTAATGAGGTTCTGTGGAATCCGTTGTAGCTAAATACTGGGGCTTAAATTCAATTGCTAGCTCTCACTCCAGTATCAAATAAATTGCGGAATAGTCTGTCAACCTTAATGTAAATCCCAATGAATTAATGGGTCTACTCTCTTTGGGGCTAGCAATTGGATTGAAGCCTACATAAATATTATATCATGCAGAGTTATGACCTTACACATCCTAATGACTGGTGTCTATAGAGCAGATGCATTCTGAGAAATTCTATTTTGCTTCCATATGTTGGACCTAACGTTACACTGTGAACAACAGGAACACTGATCCTACTTTAGCCTTGAGGGAAAAGACACCTTTCTGTGGTTTGCATGTAAAAGGTTCCAGATTCATCCCTTCACACATTCAGTCACAAGGGTCTGGGGTTACAGGTCTAAGGAGAGATCTCCGGCTGAGTCCTGGCAGGGCTACTTGTTGCAAATAGCCTCTTGAAATTCTCCACCCTATTCATGGACAGAGAAATTGTTTGTAGGAAGTAAATTTTTACTGGCTTCTCCAAGAGATGCAAGAAACTGCCAACAAGCTTTTTTGGGGGGAGGTGTCACCATTAGCAGTGGTAGTAGCATCTCTCTCCCACCTCCCACCCCCCAGTTTCATATATCTGTTGGTACCTGGGCCACTCCCTGGGCTGTGTTATTCAAAGGCATTGAGCAGAAAACAATGGCTGACACCACCAAAATGGTGGATACCACAAACTGAGCCAGGTGTGTGTGGCATTACCTTCTGTTCAGACCATGATCACTGGTAGTGGATACTAGATAAATGGTGAAGAATATTTAGACTACTTTTTCAAGAGAGGAGAAGAGAAAAAGAACAATCTTTGAAAATTTCTCAGAAAAATGTCTTGGGATAAATTTTGGCTGAAGTGTATCTGTTACTGTCCAAGCAGATGGTATTGTCCAAGAAGATGTCCTGAGTCAGCATTAAGCAGATCCATGTTATATAATACATGAATTTCCATTTATATATGTAGTTAAATGACTGATAGCTTGCAATGTTTTAAGGGCTCATGTGAGGAAAATAATTGCATGTGCATCCGCTTCATGTTCTCCAAATGCTCATCATCTGGAATCCTGATCTTGTAAAGAACCGTACACTATTCAGAGATAGATAGATTTATAAATCAGTTCCTGAAATTCCCGCATAGAGAACACAAAACCTTACACTCCATCATCTGGCACCAGGCCAAACAGCAGGATTCAAAGTAAGTTTTGAATAATTTCTATTGCCTCATGCTTTCTGTGAATGGGAAACCCGGGAGAAATGCATCCTCCAGGGCATGCGGAAGGATCCTTTGGCCCTTCCAGTGTTATTGGCTTAGCCTGGCTGCAGGACAGGTTTAAGGAATTTTTTTGGGGGGGGGGCCTGCAATGCTTTATTTTGGGAGGCCCATATGTATCTCAGGTCAGTGTAACCTAACTCAACCTAAGCTATTCACAGTATAGGATATTCAGATTATTACTAGTAATGTTTTTGCAGGAGGAGGGTTACTACGGGGCCCCCCACAATGATGGGGGCCCCCTGTGGATGCTGATGCCGCTGTGCCTTAAGCCATCCCCGCCTGGCTGCTTTTGATGAAAGAGCTCCCATGAAACCAAAATCTGGATTGCCTTCCTGATCTGAATCAAGGCTTATACCAATTTTCAGCTGAAAATTGTCCCCTAACCATTTGCTATTTGCCTCTAAAAATACTGTTCATGAGAAATGTTTGGGGAATTTGATCTTTGCACTTCTGATCCAAACTGTACCTCTTATACTGTTTGGAACAGAACACAAGGACTTGTCAATTTTCCTGTTTCTCTTAACTTTCTTGTGCCACTCAAAAATGTATCATAATAGTTTTGAAATCAATAAAATATGCTTAGGGTATATGCTTATTTAAGGAGAGAGACTGGGTTCAAAAATAGTATTTTAACATGTGCAGTGAGCCCTCAGTATCCACTGGGGTTTGGTTCCAAGATCCCCCCCCCGTGAATATCAAAATCTGTGGATGCTTAAGTCCCATTATATACAGTGGTGTAATAAAATGGTGTCTCTTATATAAAATGGTGAACAGTAAGGTGTTTTTTTTAGAACTTTTCCCCCCTGAATATTTTCAAGCCATAGTTGGTTGAATCTGTGGATGCAGAACCCATGGATACGGAGGGCCAACTGTACTTACATATTAATTTTTGAAGGTTTTTTTTAAAAAAAAAAAATACTGAAACGGGACCAAAAAATTATGAAAGAACATGTGCAAAACTGACATCCATCCGAACTAGGCTGATCCGTCTAATGCCACTGTTTGCCCCTTAAAGCCAATCCCAATGCTCCAACAGCCATTTCAGGAGTCTCCACCCCCTACCAACACCTCACACTTCCAGAGCACATTTTAAGGATGTGCCAATGTCCCTTGAAGCATGCATACAGTACACCAATCTATTTTGAGCCAATCAAGAACTATCCAAATAAAACAGTGCTGGTGGCACACAGAGGTCAAGATCCTATTCAAGCATTATGCTGGTGTACATTTTGGGTTGCACCAATAATTGTATTTTTTCCCCTTTTTATATGCTTGTGGAAAGTGGTATACTGGTTACCTACTGTATGTGATCACTGGATACCTAGGATACATTGCCTCTCTGATGGGGCTCCTGTAACTTTAAACCTTAACACATCTTGGTGCAGGGTGAGCTAGCATAAAGCTCCATCAATCCAGACAAAGGTACCTGTCCTTCCTCATCTCCCAAACCCCAGTTTTCAGTGGCAGCCACCCCCTCCCAACATGGCTATTGCCGGGCAGGTACAGGCAGTGGAGGGGGTATGGTGGAGCACCCAACTGGGAGCATGTTTTTTTTTTAAAAAAATCTCTCCTTTGTCAAACCACCATACTCTTAGATTCAAACTTAATTAATTCAGAATAAAAAATAAGCAACCCAAAGCTCCCCAAATTTAGCTGGTCTGAAGCTGCTCCTGGCTTCATTCCCAGTGCCTACAATGCCTCATTGCTCCTGGAACACTCCCTGCCCCCCTCTCAGATCTCTAGCTAGGTATGAGCAAGTCATCTGTAACTTGCCCTGGAAGCAGCAGTTTGCAAAAGTAGAAAACAAAATAAATGCAAAAAAAAAAAAAAAAGAAAAGAAAAAAGAAGTGAGTTTAATTTTTTTTTAGTACCATGAGGATTTTGTTTCCCCAGGGAGAATGATGCTTTATTTTGTGGAAAACAAAATCAGTAGCACATGGACATGTGCTGTGCAAACCTATGCATGTTTACTCAGAAGGAAGTCTCACTGTGTTTAGTGGGATTTACTGACCATAGAAAGAAGGGTAGGCACCATTTACCAAAAAGGAAGGAAAAGAAAACCAAACCAAAACCAAAACCAAATGCTGAACAACAAATTTAATCCAGTCTAGAGTAACAGAGACATAAAGTTGGCCCTCCATATCCACAGGTTCTGCATCCACTGATTCAACCAATCATGGCTCAAAAATATTTCGGGGGGGGGGGATTCCAAAAAGCAAACCTTGTTGGCCTTCATTTTATATAAATGACCCCATTTTCTTACACCATTGTATATAATGAGACGTGAGCATCCATGGATTTTGGTATCCATGGGGAGTCTTGGAACCAAATCCCAGTGGATACCAAGGGCCCACTGTATCTCAAAATGGAACAAATCTCTCCTCAAAAGTCATTTTGTCCTCCCGCTACCCGGATCACAAGCTTTAGTATTTTCCAGGGGCAATTATTTCATATACACGTAGAACGTTGTTTCTTCTCCCAGGGGAAAAAAAATGGAAGAGTTCTAATATTCTATACTGCAACATTAGAATGTATATTTTATCATCTAAAATATTTTTATATTAAAAACACATGCAAAGGGCCACTTTAATCTCTCTGTGAATGCATCTGCTCAGAAGCACAGCATTGCTGTTTTGAGAGAAATGCTTGAATATTATCAGAAACTCTGTTTCTGTAAACAAAATAAATCTGGCTCCCATTTGTCACAAAATTACCAATTTTGGCCAGCTACCAAGGCTACAAAACTCTGAAATCAGCACACCCAATTTTATGGAAAGATCAGATTCCCCAACTTTCACTCCAACAATTTTTCTAAAATTTACTTTTTCAGATGTTTCCAGCTTCTTATGATGAAGATTTCTCCAAACACATTCCTTCTCTAAAACTGTTCATGCTACAATCCTTAGTCATCTGCAAGGTGCTTGTGGAATGCTCATAATACAAACACCTGCACTCTATTCAGTTTTACAATATTTAAATCCCCTTATAAAATAAACAGCCCTTGCTCTGGCACACTATATGGCAATGTTGTATTATTCAGGCTACAAATGTAAAATCCTTTGTGCTACAATGAGGGATAGGGGAGAAATATTTTCAGTTCATATTTTAATGTGAACCTACCTAATTTGCACTTCCCAAGATTCAACTATTCACACTTTGCATTTTACGTTGTAGTTCTCCATTTAAAAAAAGTGTCTGAATAGGTGTGTGTTAGGGAAATGTGCAGATGGAATGTATATCCATAAAAAGAAGAAAAGACCAAAACACAGTGGCCTAAATCTAATGGATTGTCTGATATGGAATAGACTCATTCACTCAATAGAACATAGACATGTATTGACTTATAAGTTCGCATTCATTGAGTGGATCTACTCTGGTTGGCACTAACCATAGGATTTACAAGGCAACCATAACTCACAAAGACTAGCCCCTTTAAACTTTCTTTTGCTGGCATAAAAAAACCCATTTTTATGCCAGCAAAAGAACGCTCCCTCCACACTGACATTCCTCTCCCGGCAAAGGCAGCCCTGGCAATAAAGAGGAAGTGAACAGAGCCCCATTCACTTCCTCATTTGAAATCCTGCAAGACTTCGTTGCATGGGAAATTCAAAAATAAAAACAAAACTAACACATAAAAAGTTGTACAAAGCACATACACAAACTTTAAAAGCCCCAAGTAACCCAGGGAGGGTCATAAAAAGAGCAAAACTTACCTGGATGTCCTAATCTCACCCGGAAGTGTTCGCGCCGGACCGGCCATTCTTGCTGCCGTGACAAGATTTAAATGGCCCAAGGTTTCGCATGCTGACAATGCCGGCACTAAAGCACCATGGGGGATCTGGCTTCAGTCATCAATAAAAAGGTACAGGATTTTGACAGGACATAAAATCAAAAGGGCAACATCGTCTAATCTGCATGCCCTTTCTCATTTATGTGGCATCGTTATGATGCCATATTTAGTGCATCTGATAAAATCCAGAGTCAGCTTAAGATTTGTTGAATCCAAACCCTTTCCAGCCAAGGAATGTTGGAAATTACTTAGGACTGCCCTGACCCTGATGTAACTGGGTGCCAGCATACCAGCTGTGTTCTTCTGCTGAGGGAAGAATAGATGGGGCATAACTGAGCTCCTCCCTTGCTCTACTCTTCTCCACCTCCTTTTTTGCTCTTCTGCCTAAGGCCAAGGCAGCAGATGTAAAATGGTCCTACACCACAAAGGACAGTTCTTTATCTGAAAAGCTGCCAAAGGAATGTCCTCGGTTTGAAGGAATCTTATTACAAGGGCTACTCAGTTCACATTCATTTTAAAACTAAAGAACCAGAAGAAAGGTAAGAAGAATGAAGAGTAAAACAAGGAAAGGAAGCAAAGCCAGGCCTTGAACACTGGGCAGATAGGACCACAGATCATCTAGGCTGCTGACACGCTGCAGAAATAATGCAGTTTGACACCGCTTTAATTATCATGGCTCCACCCTATGGAATCCTGGGATTTGTAGTTTGTTGTGGCGCTAGAGCTTTCTGACAGAGACGACTAAATATCTCGTAAAACTACAAATTCCAGTATTCCATAGCATTGAGCCATGGCAGCTAAAGTGGTATCCAACTGCATTATTTCTGCAATGTGTCAGCAGCCCTAGTCACAGTCTTTCCCACTAGGGTGGCATGCCTTGTATTACTATTTAAATTACAGCAATTATGCCTAACTTTTCATGTGTACATATACAGATTTGCACATGCAAATTTTTATAGGCATCTCTCCTCTTTTGTCCTCTTTTCCCCTCCACTGGTAATGGCCTTGCTGAGATATTCTTATATGTATACACATCCTTGAGCACACATAGAAATCCAAAAATAGCAGTGTCTGGAACAGTTTTATTGCACCTCAGCACTAAACATGGTGTCTCAGTTTATTAGAAGCTGTAGCCATCAAATTATCATTCATCCATATCATAATCAGACACTTTTAAGCCTCTTCAGCATTTTGAATGCATTACCCATCGTGCCGAAGAGGCCCTTGGCTGAGCTCAGTTATGTTTGGCTGGATCCACTTGGGTGTGTGAGAGACACTGCTATTCAAATTCATCTCCTACTGCCACTGAGACAGCCAAGCACTGTTGGCCCTTGGTGGATGTTGCTCAGCAGATTTTTATCAGACTTGTTAAAACAAAATTTGCTACCATTGACCTCCCAGCTATGAGTTCGTGCCTCTCCTTTAAAGTTCCCAAGCTATGGTAACTTTGAAGAAGGAGGGGGAGATCAGTTAGCTCACATTTATTTTTGAAAACAATTGTCCTGTATGAGATTGATTGTTCACTGGGGCATGTTATTCTCTTTAATATTGCAACTGGTATAATTCTGATGTCAGGTGTGCCAGTTACCAATAAAAAGAAAGCAATCTTGGAGACTAGAGTGGTGGTGTTGGTGTTGCTTTAATGAAGCTAGAACAGAATTGAATGTTGGTTTTCAGACCTACCTAATTAAAGTTTGCAAAGCACATAGAATTTTACTGTGGTTTTAAAGGATGCCAACTCACCTGCTCTTGGAAATATGAGTAAAACCACCAAATGTCTCCCTTGGTGGAGGTGTAACCACATTACACATCAGCAATAGTAGCTGTCCGAAATTACAAAGTAAGACTTCATCTTCTAGATTCCAATGTCAATGGCTCATCAGAGGAAACTTGATTTGATGACCAACCATAGAATAACAAGACCAGACACAGAAAGTTGGGTTAAATAAGGGCAACCTTATTTCACCTATATCCTATTTAAGTTAATTGGAAGTGAGAGGAGCAAAGGAGGGAAAGCAACCTGATGTGAGTCCAACTGAGGCCAGGTATCTACCTAGACAACCTCCTCAACCTTCCCTTGGGTGAAACACCTGAGCCCTGAGGGCAATCCGATAGTTGGTTTGCTCCCCTGCTGGATTTATCTTATTGGAAGATAAACCTGGAGTATTCCCACCCACGTCACAGGACCTTATATGTGAGAGCAAAACCTCCAGGTTAACCTCAAAGGTAGACTCCTTCCCATCCCACTTCAGGTCACATGTTCTGTAGAGGCCATTCCACAGCCCTATCCTTCACCCAAAGGGTGCCAAGGTATACACCGATGACTTAAATTCTCCCCCCCACACACACACACACTACATGACAAATGGTGGCCTATTTAAAGGCACCACTTTGAGCCAATTGCCCAAATCCCTCAGATACAGTATGGAGTAGGGGAAAAAAAGTAAGGGGAAAAAAACTCCTACCCAGACCTGAAGCAACCAGTAAACTCACTGCATTGAGGGTGGGAGAGTGGACCACACTGCAACAATCCAAAGAAGCACATGAGAGGATAGGCAGGCATTAAATAGCCTTCCACCTCACCCCATTATATGCCGTGTTCTAGCACCATACACAAAGCCTCCTGGTCTCTGATCATGGAGGTTACCAAAAGAGTACCCTCCCCTGCAACATCTTTCATTGTGCTGGTCCAGGTATGTATTCCTGATCTAGTGGTATATTTCTAGTGGGGAAAGGCCCTGGGTTCATTTCCTAGACCAAGCATAAAAAGATAAGAAGACCAAAGGCTTTCATGCCCAGCCAGTAGGCATGAGAAACCTATAGGCAAGACAAGAAAGCAATAGCTTGGCCAGTCCTCTGGTGAGGGAGTGTTCATACAGCAAAGATGTAAACTCTATTAGACATCCCCAGCTGTCATGTCAGTTGGTCAGGCCGGCTAAAGGACTGTAGGAGCTATAGTCCAAAAATGTAACTTTCCCATGCTCTAGTCATGCATTCAGTCCTTAGCTTCTTCAGTTTTAAAACTTGGATCACAGGGCTATGTCATCCGGAAGTGTTCGCGCCGGACCGGCCATTCTTGCTGCTGTGACAAGATTTAAATGGCCCAAGGTTTCGCCACCTCTACTGCTGCCCTATGCCATTTTAATAGGGACTGCAAGCCCAGGTGCCGTTTACACGATGAAAATGTCCCGGTAAGAATTCGTGTTGATCCCTGGCAGTTTACACGTACATTGGGTCGGACATGTGTTTTTCGGAAGGGGGGACACCATTTGTCTCTCAACCTGCGGGACTTTCAATCCCGCGGGTTGTGCCGGTTTTTTAAAAAGTCACGGGGGGATGCGGAAAATCGGAAATGTAAACAGCCCGTGACAACATATCACGGGCACAGGAGATGCCCGGAAATTGCCCTGTCCATGGGCGGGCTCTGGCCAGTAAGTAGGAGGTGTACCTGCCCCCTTTCTGGCCATCCCAAAATTTGAAGAAGATACCTCTCCATTGTTCTCCTGGCTGTTTACCTGAGCAGTTAAAGCGATGGATGCCGAAAGCACACCTCGTCCCATGAAAGGCGGCCGTGGGATCTCCTGGTCCTACAATGAAACCATAGATCTTTTGGCCATATGGGGAGAGGAAAAGGTGCGGGAACAGCTGAGGGGATCCCACAGAAATATTGACCTGTTTGAAAAGATTGCTGCCAAAATGAAAACCAAAGGGCATGATCGCACCGCAGAAGAGTGCTGTACGAAGACGAAACTGATGCACAAGAATTACCGCCAGGTAAATGACCACAACTCCAAAAGTGGCAATAATGCAGCAACCATGCCCTTTTATAAAGAACTGCATGCCATTCTGGGTGGTGATGCCAACTACCACCCGAAGCAGCTCGGAAGCACCACCGACATTGTGCGGGTTCCGCGAGGGTCAGCAGGGCCCCATCACGCCCCCCTCATCGAAGAAGAAGTGGGATTCCCTCCCTCATCCCAAGAGATGCTGCAGGGGTTCTCCAAGGAATTGTTCTCACAGCCCCTAGGTAAGTTTTCCGTTTACTTTTTATTTAAAACATTTGAGAAGTATGTGAAAACTCGATTAATCCTTTTCTCAAATTTCAGTGTTTTGCCAAGTTATTTTCTAAATGTTCAAGGCTAACCCATTACTGATATGCATGCTTTGTGTCTTTACTGTTTACACCGCTAAAATTACAGCTTTAGCTGTTTGCTTCTATTACTGGAAATGTTTGGCAACAAAGTGAAAACACGAATGTTTAATTTTCCGTTTTCACAACATCAAAATATAATCTAAAAATTCAAGAGCTGAAGTGATGAAATATTGCTTTAGTGCTTAGAATTCTACCAATACAGACAAACTTCGCCATGTTTAAAAATATGCCCTGTAATGGAGATGTCTTGGTCTGTGGTTTTCTCTTTATTATGTTAATGACGGCTGTTAAAAACAAATGGTGCGCTTTTGTTTGTGTGCCCTGGGGTTGTAAAGTGATGCGTGCACCTTGGCATGTTTGCAATGGCGTCTCTGGAAGTAGCCATAAACAAGGAAGCCAATTACTTGTTTACCTCTTCCACAAGCAATGTGGGAGTGCTGATGATTAAAGTGCTTTGATTTATTCTATTTACAGACTTTCTTATTTTCCTTTACTATTCTATTTTATACAGATGTATCTGGCACCCAGGGATCTGATGAATCTACTGTGACTTTAACCGTAACTGGGGAGAATAATGAAACCTTGGTAGTCAATGAAACTGAGGGTACCAACACGGTAGTGGTAGAAGAGACTGACACTGTGTGGTCAACCACACCTCCATGTAATGGTATGTACCTAACTGTTATAGGGCTGGATATTCATTATACATTGCTCAGTACTGTAAAAAACTATGTTACTGATTCTATATTTCCAATTTTTTTCAGTTGCAGATTTGAGTAATCCTACAGCCACATTGCCCCCCGCTGAGAGATTGGCCTTATTTCATAGGAAGAAGCATTCTTCGGATGTGACTGAATTGATGGCTAATTTGAGATCAGTAGCTGAAATGTTTGCGTCTAGAATTGAAAAAATATCTAAAGAACAAACAATGTCTTCGCAAGGGTACCTAGAAAAAATCTATGAGCATTCCGTGGATGAATCAGAGAGGATGCTGAAAGAAATACAAAAACAAAATGATCTATTTGGGGACTTGGTTACTCATATTAAGTCCATGGGGAATGCTAAAAAACCTGTAGTGGAGGAAAAAAATACTAACACAAACAATGTAAATGAGGAAGATAAGGAGAATTCACATGATAATAATCAAACACCCACAAAAAGTTTACCTGGAAGTTCTTTAAATCCCAGGTGACCAGCAAGGTTAATTAAAAAAAAAAAAGTGCTCTTGTCAATGTAGCTGTACTTTAAATAGCAAATGATTTAGCATTACTTGTAGGGGTAAAAAAATGTTAACTTTTTTCATAGTTAACTTGTGTGTCTCTTACATTTATCTACCTCATATCTGAACCCATTTAAAACACTTTTCTTTAAAGGATTTTTTAACTGCTTATAGAATGGATGTTGTGAACTTCTGGGGAAATAAACAGGCTTTTTGATGTTCAAACAAATAACAGTTTATTTTTTTTAATAATATGAAAGTAAACTTTTTACATTATATTACACATATATACATACTTTCAGAAATAGAATTTTACATATTAACATATTTATAGGGAAACAAGATTTACACTATTTACAATAATTAAATGGTAAAGGAAACAACACAACAGAGATGGGATGCTTAGGACAAGGGAGAACAAAAAGTTTTGTATGGAGGAGATTATATACAGTTTTTACAATATTTACAAAGCAAAGCATACTACAGTATAAACACAAAATTAGCTATTTACGAAACAACATGAAAAATACATACAATATTTACAAGGCAAGCCTTTCCTCTAAGGCTTGCACCCTCCTAGCCAGGTCCCTTATTTCCTCTCTGAGACTCCTCCCTGTATTGGAAAAAAAAGAAATTATAAATTAGATGCAACTGATCTATGTGCGTAGCAGCTTACCCTATTCTAAATTTTCTCTACTTAAAAATATTTACCTAGCTCCTCAATTCTTGTGATTATATTTAGCCCAGCCAGCTGGGCTGCGGCCTCCTGGGCATCATGGGGACCTTCAAGGGAATGAAGCATAACTTTAAGATATCAGCACTATACTATAACATTTATTAATCTATGGGCCCCATAACTATGAAAAAATATTACCTTAATGAAACTTACCTGGGGGGGGGGGTGCAGCCGGTGCCGAGCCTGCCTGAGCCTCCTCATCTGACGAGGAATCTGATATGAGCTCCCCAGCAGCCCGTCTCTGGATCCGGACCGCTGTAATAAAACATAGACGGAATAAGATTAGCAGCATCCAGAGGAGGACACACACACACACACATTCACACGGGCACACATACAACTTGGTACCATAGATGCCTTGGCGGAGCTTACCTCTGGGGAGCCTGTTGCGCCAGCTTGGCCATCCTGCATGGACCCACAGGTCGTGCACGACGGCATAAAAAGGCGGCCGCCTCCGGGGGGGGGGTGCTACCGTCACTGGCCTCCAATGCCGCAAAGAATTTGCCCTTCAGGGTCTTAAATTTGGATCGGCATTGGGGGCCAGTATGTATGTAGCCCCTCGACCAGAGGAACAGTGCTGCCTCCAGAAAGCAGTTGCGGTTCCTCCAGTTAGAGGACCGCATCAGCTGGTCCAGCACACCGGCCTGCTGGGTCAGGGATTCCAACAGAAGGTTGGTCTCCCTGGTGTCCCAGTAGGCAATGCACTGACCCGGCCTGACACGTCCTCTCCCCCCTTCGGCCATCGTAACGCCATGTGGCGGGATGCGAAAACTCAAATTTATATGTTTTTGCGGTGACCGTTTCATTTTTAAAAGAAGCCTATGGTCTTAGGAATGAGCTTCAATTTTTAAAATTTAAGTAATTTTGGCTAAGTGATTGGTTATTTAGCGGAGGATACTCCCCAAAGGTATTTGGCAGTGTCTGGATCCTTTACCAGAAAGAGTAATCGCTTGCAAAAGCCTGCCAAACCATTTAACCACCCAAACTGCAACAATGTATAGGTTCTTGCTGCTTGTTTTAAAATATAACTGTATCCCTTCTGACCTACTTTCCAGGGTGCACTAGAACTGTCATTCAAAGCTGTTATATACATTGACAATTATTCAGAAAGTAGACAATGTTAGTGTACCCTTTTGGTTAAGAATGAATCGAATTTGTTAGGGCAAAGGAATTGCAGACACAGTTTAGAATGCCACAATTTTATTAAGAGAATGTCAAGTATTCCAGGTTATTGATAACATGTCAAACCATTCATTGCATTACTCCCCACCTCCCCGGTGATGTTCAAGCCAAAAATATTCTTTTAAAGCATTGCGTACCACCTCCCCCCGCTCCTTCTCCGAAGCATCATTATTAACCATCGGTGCACCCAGCGTGTCCAGACAAACCTCTGCACACGCCGGTGGGGATCATCAAGGATAGTACCTTTTGTTTCAAATATATTGTGAAGAATAACACATGCACATATTACAGAACATACATTCTCCTCCGCAACCTCAATACAGTATTTTAAAGCCCTCCACCTCGATTTCAAACAGCCAAAGCATCTCTCCACCGTGGATCAAATTTTGTTATGGTACCTATTGTACAGTCTCTGTTTGGGATTTGTGGTCCTCCTAAAAGGTATCAGCAGCCAATTCCTTATTGGATATGCACCATCTACCAGAGTTAGAGGTACTACCTGCTTCCCCATAATTGTCAGTGTAGGATTACCAGGCACAAAGATGCCAGCCTCCATAGTCTCAAAAAACCAGAGTTCCTTAACATTTGGGTGTCGTGATTCTTCCCGCTCCAACCGATCTCCATGTCAATAACCCCCCCCCTGTGGTCACAAGTCCCTTCCTGTTGATAAATTTGTCCCCTTGGCAGATGGGGGGGGGGATTATATTAACATGGCATCCATCCAGGCAAGCAACCACTTGTGGGTATCCCATTGCTGCAAAGGAATCCATCACCTAAAAAAATATCAAATGGAAAGAAAAGGGAACAATGAGAACACGGAAGGACGAGTTTTCGATTAAACATATATGTCCAAATATAAGCATTGCTATATCCTGTCGCATGATCTCCATGTCCTTAATAACAACATACAGGGAAGCTTAAATTGTTATCATTCTGGTATCATATAGGGGACGGTGTATTTTGATTTTTAAAAACTTAGCAGTAGATGCGATTAGACAATTTTTCACAAGCATATAAAATTAAAGGGGAAAAATACCTTTCTGTGATCTCCAAGGAAGACTGTCCACTTAAGAAGTAACTTCGCGATAGCGAGGACAACCTCCACAAAAATCTTACACACAGTTGCTCTTCCTACACCAAACAACTGGGAAACTGCACCATATGAGCAGCATTGGGCGAGAAGGAAAACGGCAATAGCGAATCTCTTCTCAACAGGAATGGCTTTCCTCATGTTCGTGTCCGACTTTGCAATCTCTGGACAGAGTAACTCAGCAAGGTGCATGAACAGGAACCGTGGCATCCTGAAGTACAGTATCCACCATTCGTCCGACCAGATGTTCATCATGAATTTCTCCCACCACTTGTCTGTTGTTGGGTACACGCACCACCGTCGCTTCCTCCGGTTGGGGCGAACATGCCTCAGAACCTCCGGGGATTCAACGACAGCAAAGTACATAAACTGTGGTCGTAAAATTGCTGTTTCCATCGCTTGGGAATGGAGAAGGATAAGGAAAATGAGAAGCATCCTTCTCCTATGCCTGATTACTAACCGCCTCTTAAAAGCTAAAAAAGATAATCGCAAACAGGCAGTGGTGGCCAGAGCAGCCGATGTGGCTGCCTCCATGTTGCCATACAGAAGAACACGAGGTGCATGAAAAGCACATTTGATGTCCTTCTTTGTTTAAACTGTAGCCAATCACTGCATCCGTGGCGGGGAGAAGAACCAGAAACACGTAGCCCAAAGCTTGAAAAAACGAGTAATCGCATCCTTGATTGACAGCCAATAAATAAATAAATCCCGGTATGTCTCACGCGTGTAAAGAATCAAATCACGGGATAAAGCATCGCGGTACCAAAAATAAAAAATGGAACTTTGGACATGTAAATATCAATCACGGGACCACCCAGGATATCCAGATCAGTGACATAAATCGTATAAACAGCGGGGGACGGATTCGGGATCACAATGTCTCGGTAAGCCCCGCAACAATTTTTGTCGTGTAACTGGCACGCTAGTGAGACTGAGACTGCGAGCATGTGGCAAGGCTTGAAAATCCCTATCTAAAATGGTGTGAGGCAGCAGCAGAGGTAGCAGCAAGTCCTGCCAGCTACCCACTTCTGCCTTTTGAAGGAACCCTGTTGCCTTAAAGGCATCCACAGTGGGTTGAATCCACAGATTGTACTTTTGTGTGTGTTTTAAATAAGGTTTGGGGCCCTAGAGATATTCACATTTTTTCCACTTTTGAGGCAGACTTGTGCCCCTAACCCTAGTAAATGTGTAGGGCCAACTGTAATTGCGTAGTGTGAAAGAGCCCCAGGTGTCAGCATCAGATGGGTCATATCCCTCTTCTTCTTCTCCAGGGAGCCCAGAGCAGCCATACTTTCATAATCTGAATTGCCTCCCCCTCCGTCCCCTTCCCTCCAAAGTAGCAGCAGCAGTCCATCCCAGGTCTTGACAGCTGACTGGGAAGGGGAGGTTTTGGGATGGCACATAAAGGAAAGAAAATACTACCACCCCCTGCATCCTGTCCAAAAAGAGATATATGCACACAGAAGTCACACTTATACATGTACATATCACTAACTGGATGCCAGCATAGTCTGAAAACTTGTCAATCTGAACAGGTATTTGTGTCTGTGCATGTACATTGTATGTGTATGTGTCTCCTTTTATCTGGACTGAAGAGTCAACACAAATGTGTCCCTTCCTCTGAGCTGTTATTTGCACTGTAACTTCCCTACAAGTACTCTTGAAGACAGGAATAGGAGTAGGCAACAGAAGGAGTATCCACACTGCAGAATTATAGCCATTTGAAATGACTTTAAATTGGCATGGCTCCATCCTACTGAATCCTGGGATTTGGAGTTTGTTGAGGCAACAAAGTTCTCTGACAAAGAATTCTAAATAGCTTCCCAAACTACAGATCCTAGGATCCCCTAAGATGGGTCCATGTCAGTAAAAGTGGTATCAAACTATAGATTTTCCTTGTTTTTTTTCCGGGCTGTGAGGCCGTGTTCTGGAATAGTTTCTTTCTGACATTTCGCCTACATCTGTGGCTGGCATCCTCAGGGAATGGTTGGGTAGATGTGTATGTGTGGAGTTTATATGCTGTGAAGCCCTGTTGGGCAGTATATGCAAATTTGTGTAATTGAATGGTTAGTTTCTGGGTATAGAAATGCAAGGCTCGTTAGTGTCTGTTTGGCTAATGGTTGGTTGATGGCCCATTATCTGCTGGGAATCCCCCTGTCCCTGGGTGGAATTCTTTTATAAGAGTTGAGTTTTGATTCTATTTTATTTCAAAATTGGGAGCGAGATTTTGTTTACTTTTAAGGTTTCTTCTTTCCTGTTGAAGTTGTCCAGGTGTCTGTGGATTTCAATAGCTTCTTTGTGCATTCTGACATGATAGTTGTTGGCCTGGTCTAGAATTTCTGTGTTTTCAAATAGCATTGAAAACGAACTGAGGCACCTAAACTGGGCCCTACAGGCTAATGGTTACTCCAGATCAGACATCACAAGAGCAGCCAGACCCAGAAAAAAACACAGGAAGGAAGAAGAAAAACAACCACCCAAAGGGAAGGTATTTTTACCATACATCAAAGGAGTCACAGACAGAACAGGGAAACTGATGAGGAAACACAACCTCTAAACAATCTAGAGACAAACAAACAAACAAAAAAATCCAAGAAATGCTATGCTCAGCGAAGGACAAAAGAGACCCTGTCACAGCTGCAGGAGTTTACCGCATACCATGCAGCTGTGGTCAAGTTTACATAGGGACCACTAAATGCAGTGTGTAAACACGAATCAAGGAACATGAGAAACACTGCAGACTGGGCCAGCCAGAAAAAACAGCAGTAGCAGAACATGTGATAAACCAACCTGGAAGCAAAATGCTATTTGAAAACACAGAAATTCTAGACCATGTCAGAATGCACAGAGAAGCTATTGAAATCCACAGACACCTGGACAACTTCAACAGGAAAGAAGAAACCTTAAAAGTAAACAAAATCTAGCTCCCAGATTTGAAATACAATAGAATCAAAACTCAACTCTAATAAAAGAATTCCACCCAGGCATAGGGGGATTCCCAGCAGATAATGGCCCATCAACCAACCATTAGCCAAACAGACACTAACAAGCCTTGCATTTCTATACCCAGAAACTAACCATTCAATTACACAAATTTACGTATACTCCCCAATAGGGGTTCACAGCATATAAACTCCACATTCACTCCTACCCAACCATTCTCTGAAGACCCAGCCACAGATGCCGGCGAAATGTCAGAAAGAAATTATTCCAGAACACGGTCTCAGAGCCTGGAAAAAAACCAAGGAAAATTTATGGATGCCGGCCGTGAAAGCCTTCGACTTCACTTGGTATGAAACTGCTATAACTAAGTACTGTGAATACACCTCAGTCTCTCATTTCAGGGGAAATGAAAAGAAAGGCTTGTTTAGATGATGAAAAAAATTCTCAAGGAATGCGGGCAGAATACCTTTTGTCCAGATGAGCTCCTGCTGGGATTCGCCATATTTGGAAGGAGGGGGGCTGAAAACTCCAAGTGGTTTGTGATAACATCTTTCGCTGTTTCTTGTGATCTTTGTTTAAACAATACACGAAAATGCACATAACAGGCCATCTGAACAATAAATTCAAATCGGGGCACATCCAGGAAGTCAAAATGTGATTGGTTGGATGTGCAGGGGGGGGGGCTTGCTGGCAATGAAGTGACAGGAGCTGCCATTGTTTTTTTTGTGGCCATGACTGAGCGCTATTTTCGAGTGGCAAAGCAAAAAATAAAAGTTTTTTAAACAGAAGATCACTCTTTCACATTGCTTATTTAACAAGGCAGAAAAAAAAAAGGAAATGGAGGGAGCTTTGGGGGAATAATAAGGCAGATAATTCACTCGTGGACACCATCTTTTCTCGTGAGCATGCTCCATGTGAACTTCAAATTCAGATAGCTTTCCGTGCCAGTGATCTTGCAAATGAATTGTTGGGGATAAACGAACATTGCTACAATAGTAAGGTAATGTGCTATTTTACGCAATTAATTCTCCCATCTGACTGAGCCCAAAGTGTAAGAGAAGTAATGGGGTAGAGGGAGCTCTTTTAATTCCTGCTCTAGCTGAGTCATACCTTTTGCTTAGTATGAACACGATATGCTCTTTTTTCTTTTATTGATAATTGGAATGTTTGTAATTATTTAACAATGTATTATTTTAAAAGTCTCTCCAGTTGTTTTTGTTTTGCCTTCTTTTACAGAGAACCTCTCAGAGGCCTTGCAATATCAAGTACTATATAAATGTTATAAATATATAAATAAAAGATTAAATTCTTGAGAAACACAACATGGATATATGAAGCTGTTTTTGCTTTGGATGGAAAGGACCTGACTGCCCTGCAAAGGCACAGCAAGAGGCAAGCTTGCTATATACGCTTGAAGAGAAGGAAAAATACTGATGTAGAAACAGGTGTTCAGGATATATCTTTCTCACCTCACATCCCCATCCAAACTAATCTCCATTTGAAGGCACCAAGTACTGTGAGCGTTCCTTCTCCTCTTCATACAACTGCCTTCATTCTCCCAGGCCACAGCTTTCAGCACCAGGCATCTTCCCTCCACAGAGAACATAACTGGCATTCCTCATGAGACCACAAACACACATCCTACTCACAGTCGCCCATGTTTATAGGCACAGCCTTGGTTAGAGAGTATTATACCTCACTTAGGCTTTTGGCTGGCCTTCAAGGATGTCTGTCCATCCAAAGGGAGACCCTCTTTTTCTGTGCCTATCTGCCTCAAGTTTCAAAGGTTAAGACATTTCCCACCCTACACCCCACATATTTTGTGTCCCTTTTTATTGCTGTTAAGCCTCCCCCCAAAAAAAACAAAAACACAGCCAAAGATGTTTCTGTGAAAAAGATAGTATTACAGAACAGATGGAATAAAAGAAGCAGCTTCTTAAAAATTATGCCCCAAATTGGCATTCAACTGCTTTTGTAGGGTTATGTGAAAACTGTGAACACAAGGTTGGCTGTGTGTACAACACATGATCCAAACTCCTCAGATACTCAAGGAACAGTGTGTTCTTTTACGTCTGCAGGGAATTTTCAGTACAACATGTGAACAGGCCTGGCAATGTCTGAAATAGGGCTGTAGCCTCGGGGAAGCCTACAGGATACAGACAGAGGGCTTAGAGGAGACAGACCCAGAGTATTTCTATTAAGTCTTGCCCACCTTGACTGATAACACCTATCTGAGAGGGGTGGACTATGTGTATTTGAGGGAGATGGCCTGCTTGAGGTTATGATTTCATGTTTCATTCCAAGAATTTGATGTTTTCTTATTAACTATAATTAATTAAGATTTTTGCCATTCACTTTATTCAGGCATTCTCTTATGTTGGGGGGGGGATGAGATGGGAAGCAGAGACATTCCAGGAGTCCTGCGGGGGACGACGACACACACACATCACCCTGTAGTCTCCTCCTTCATTTGTCACCACTGGCAGCCATTCCAGCACAGTACAGCAGGACAAGAAGTGATAAGAAGGAGGGCTGTTTCACAAGACCTGCTGAAACACTGCTTGCTTTTTTCCTCTTTCTTCCCCGCTCACGTTTCCTGTTGTGTCATGTTTTAAGAACTGAATGGATGTAACTCTGGTCAAATCCATACTATACAAATAATCCAGTTTGAAACTGGATTATTTGCCAAGGCTCCTTCTTACGGAATCCTGGGATCTGCAGTTTGGTGAGGCACCAGCACTCTTTAGCAGAGAAGGCTAAAGACCTTGTAAAAGTACAAATCTTGGGAGCCATGGCAAATAATACAGTTTCAAACTGGATTATTTGTGTAGCATGGATTTGGCCTCTGTTTTGCAGTCTTATAGGAGATTATCAGATGTGGGGGAACGTGCCAAAAAACTGCATTCCAAAACATGCCAGAAGATCACTAGAAGAATGGAAAAGGTGACCTTACCAGACGTCCGTGTCCTTTTGCCATTCTGGGGATGTGTCACTGCTGCGGATGAGGCTTCCCTTTTCTATTGGTGGGAACAAGCTGCTAATAAAAAGGGATGCTTTACTCATGGCTGTGTTATGCCCCCGGAACACTGAAGGATGATGTCATCTGATAATCTTGTCCTTCCTGTTCTTTTAGCGATGTTTTGATGCGTTTTTTTGCAATGTCTGATAATCTTCATAGTCTTATTTATTCAAAAGCAGGAGAAAGGTGCAATTAATTAATTAAAATTAGAACCAAGATCTTCCAAGATTCTAAAATGTGCAAAGAACAAACATGGACAGTTTGCCAGTGTGGTTGCTCACCCTTCAACTCCTGAGGTTGGAAGGATGGTAACAGAAGAGGGTGAAGCTGCTATGCTCAGTCTTCTTCTCACATGAGTAAAATTGCATGGAGGATTAGAATACTGAAATAGAGCTTCTAACAACTGGAAACTGGGAAAGTATGTGAGAGTCAAGACATTTGTGTTAATTTGATCCCTCTCTCACCCCTCGAGCCCAAACGACCACTCTTTCCTATTAACATTATTCACTAATTTCTCTGTGTAATAAATGAAGTTTTGTTATTTGTTTTGCCTTGCTGTATTTTATTGTTTGAATGTTGTGGAACATTTGCTGTTCCTTCCTGCTGAATTTGCCCTGAAATCTGCTTCCTCTAGGGCAGAGGAACACTTGAAGTTGAGCTTCTTTAAATATCAGGGATAAGAAACTATTTCTAGGACATGGGACTTTATCAGATGCGGCAAATATGGCATCATAACGATGCCTAATGATTGCGAAAGAGCGTGCATATCAGATAATGCCATCCTTTCATGATCATGTCAAGTCAATAAGCCATTCTGTTTTATTGATGGGACAAGCTGTCAATTGATCTCCCATTCCACTTTTGTGCTGGCATTTCTGGCGTTTGAAACTTCAAGCTATTTTTCTCTCATGAATACAGCGTCAATGACAGAACACTTCCAGGTGAGACTGTGACAGCCAGGTACCATATGCTCTTTTTATGACCACCACCCCACCCCCTGTTCACTTGAGACTTTTAAAGTGTGTTTTTGTGCTTTGCTGTACTTTTTGTACGTTTGTTTTTCTTTATTTTTTGAATTTACCGCACTCTTGTCTTCTTGTGAGAATCAGTAAGATCACAAGTGCAGAGGTTAATAGAGCTCCATTCATGCTCCATTCATGCTGATGGTTGCTTATTCACGATGATCAAGGTAGGTCTGGTAGAAAGGGTTCTTTTGCTGGCAGAAGAATGCTTTAAAATATGCCAGCAAAAGAACCCTTGGAGGCACTTGTCTGATAAAGTCCATACACTCAGGTTTGTAGCCTTAGAAGATTTTGCATGGCACAAAAGTACAGATTTGCAGAGGGGCAAACCTTTGCATTACAGAGGAACTCAGGTTTGCAGAGGCAAGCTTTTGAAGGGTACAAGAGCTCTGGCTGACAAAACAGAAAGTTTTTACATGGCACAGGAGCCCTAATTGGCAGACTGTCAAGCTTTCTCATAGCACAGGAGCTCAGGTTAGCAAACTGGAAAGGTTTGGAAGCCTTGAGAGCTATTGCACTGGGGTAAATTGGTAAGATTTCATCTTGAGCTCTGAAAGAGGCCATAACAAGATGAGCCTCAAGGGAGGCAAAGTGACAACTAAGCATTCTATTCTCTGAAAACCCCATGGTCTCTTTGGACATTATCAGACGAGTATCTAAAAATGCTGTAATTCCATGAATGAGGATAGCAGGAATATTGTGGCATTATAACACTTATTATCACATGTCACTGTAATCACGTGAAAGAACCACCACAGAATTATCACACAATGACCACTAGCATTTTAAGAATGGGAGTTTACTTCTGCAATTTAGCATGGGTGAGATTTCAGTGGTTCTCGTGAGAAGATGCGAGCACTCTTAAAACTCCAAAAACACCTTAATTAACAAAGTAGATTAAGATGAAACAAACATAAAAAACATTGAAACTAAATGGGACAACAAAGATATAAAACAAACATAAAAAATGTTAAAACTAAATGAGTCAGTTTATAAAAAGAACATCCTGTGCTTTGTTTTTGCATTCTCACCCAGACGTTTTCTTGTTGAATTACGAGATTACACCCATTCACACTGTAATCTTGCAATTACAATGGGACATGGTTTTGCATGCCAGCAATACCATGAAAAAAGCGCTATTGATGATCTATTCATGTGAATTAGAAAAAAATGCCTTTTTTGCGGCTGGAGCACAGAGTAACCATGCAAAGACCAAGATATTATGCGACTGTGGGACCAGTTCGCACTAGCATGACATCATAATCCTGCGATTTTGCATTTGATAATGTGCTGTTACCCAAAATGCTCCTTGGAAAATTCCAAGAAAATGTTGAGTTTCTAATATGTTGGGGAAATTAGCAGCAACTCGACTTTAGCAATACGATGGGGGTAACAAGGGAATCTTGAAAACCTTTGCGTACCAGTACTAGCCTGGATGGAATACACACACATGTAAAATTAAGTATGGTTTTTATTAAAGAGTTCAAAAAATAACACCAGACACACACACAGTCACCCAGAAAAAGCATTTGCACAAGGCTATAGGAAAAGCAGCAAGAAACCTTGGGATAGAGGGTAGCAAGAAGATTTGTTGGGGTGATGCAACCTGTCCTGTAGTGAATCCGGCAGAGTGGATGGAGGAACCTGGGGTGGCTAACACAGAGTGAAAGGGTTTCTCCTATAACTGACTGTGCACAGTGGGAATATTTTGTGGGGGAGGTCATTTATATCTCCAAATACACCTGAGGGGAGTGGTGTTTCATGGGTTAAAACAATAGATTCCGTGAGCCTTCATGGATTTCACAATGAGTTTCCTGGTCTTGACAAAAGGTGTAGAAAATGCTAAATGTGTTTCTTAAGGTCCAGTGATTGGATGTTAACAGCTTGAGCAAGGGTCTTAAGATTTGGGATTAAGGAAAGGAAGTTTCGAAATCAGCAAATACAAAGGTTTCATTTCATCCATTGTCTCCCTTTTCCTGGGAAATGTGTCCTTTTTGGCTTTTAGCCTTAGGCACAAAGCATGGCATTCAGCTGTCCTCTTCTCTGAGACCATTGTACCTTTTCCCTTGTGGAAGGTCACATTAAGGAACCAAATTAATAATACACATTTCTAAGGTATCTAGAAGTGGGGTATAGGCCTCTGGAAGTGGGGGTGTAAGCCATGCTTAGCAGTGCTTTAAAAACAATGATATCTTTAATGAATTGATAATTAACACAATTAATTAATTTGCACCCTCTCAACATTAAGAACAATTAATTAATCTCTCTGTTTCCAGTTATCATTGCACTTGAATTAATTTTCAAAAGTAACATCCCAAGCTTTGATAAGAATGATAATAGAAATGATGGCCAAGATCCTAGATCAGCTACTTTGTTACAATATGTATATTTAACTAAGTAGCGTCTCCTGGCCCAATTACCTCCAATCCTGTGTTACTGGGCATCAGGTGTTGCAAGTGACTAAGGTCTGTTCTCCTGTCAATTGGGGCACAGCAGACTGGCACTTCCACCCCTCTCCCTCCAGTGATCTCCAGTGCAACCATCATAAGCAGGAACCCTGTCACCATCCCTCCTCACATCAGAGATTGCTGGAGGGAGTGGTGGAAACATCAGTCTGCTCAACCTGACTGAAAGGAGAACAGAGCGCCATTAGTCACAGCAGCAGCTGCCTGATAAAGCAGGACTAGGCGACTTATACTATCGTGGCATGAGTGCCACAATCTTAATATGTAGGGACTGTGAATATGAATCAGTTACAGATGCTTAACTCCAAGTCATGCATCCGTAAGTGTGATAGTGAATTCCAACCATTAATGGAAATTCTAGGATCATTGTAAAAGAAGTTGCAAATCCATCAAATAGTATGTGACTAATATATTGATGGGCCTGCCTTGTCCTCCAACTATGTGAACAGTAAACTGGTCCTATAGATCAAAGAAGGGCAACTGCTAGAGGATGGGAGTTTCCTTGCATCCCACAGGATCCCAGAAGCTTAGGCGTGCTCATTTTTTACTAGCTCAATGCCCAAAACTTGGAGGTCCAATACTTTTTTGCCCCCTAATGATCACTATTGCCCCCTCAAAGTTACTGAGAGATGCTGCTGGGTACTTTGCAATCTTTGGGGGGTTTCTACACCCTGCTCATCTGTTCTAGGCAGAGATAGAGCTGTATTTCAAATAGAAATGGATTAGACTTTTTTTTAAAAGCCCCAATCCAGCCTTTTTAAAACCGTAAAGCTCTGCCAAACATAGCAGAACAGCCAATGGCTTGTCATTTGTGGGGTAAAATATCATCCCAAATTATTCTTTTTTTGGGGGGGGGAGACACTTGTGTGTATATGCCTTCAAGTTGCTTGGTGATTTATGGCGACCCCATAAATTTCATGGGGTTTCCTTAGTCAAGGAATACTCAGATGTGGTTTTGCCTGTTCCTTCCTCTGAAATATTACGTACAGAACCCAGGATTCACTGGCAGTCTCCCATCCAAGTACTAACCAAGGCTGACCTTTGAGGGCCATAGAAATGCTTTTGGGTCCATATGCAACCATGACCCACATTTTCCTTCCCCCTACTATAGATGTCCATGCATTGGCAGAGAACAGGGATGGGCAACTGTATAAAATCATGTATTTATTTAAAATTTATTTCTTTAAAATCAGTTATTCACAATGTAAAATAATTTCATTAATATATTAAATTGTTCTAATAGTAATAAGAATTTGTTCTGTTAAACATTAATAACATCATTAATCCTTAAAGCATGAAACCATTAAATAAAAAACCACTTAAAATTACTATAAATGAACAAAATTAACAATTAAAATTATTTTTATAAAGACAGCCCCCCCCCATGCAACAGATTGAAAAACATTAAACTTTAATTATTACGCTAGAAAGTTACATTGTTGGCATATAGCACAATAAGGAAATTTATATTTGTTGTTGAAAATTTTAATGAACGTGGAGCAATCTATTAATATCCAATGGGTTATTTGCTAACTCTGTTTCCAACCACCCAGCTGTTTGGGGAGCTGTTGGGCTATGAACAATCTTAGCACTCTGACCTGAGGCATTCTGAAAAAGTTGGAGCTCCTGTTTATTTTGGAAACACTTCTTGGCTCCCCATCCCTGTGGTCAATATTTCCCATGTATGTTGAGAGAAACCCACCACAATCTCCCCAGAGAAATCAATGCACACTTGTGAGGCATGCACCAGTGTCAGGGATGTACTTGGAGGGAGGATTTAGCCAAGTGAACATTTGGAGTATGTTGGTTTCTCGTATTTGTTGTTATAATTCTGAACTGTTCTTTTGTAAACAACTTATATCTGGGTTGTTATTTCATGGTTATTGGTGTCTGACACAAGGTTGTGTATCCTTAAAAGAAACGAAAACAAAACCATGGCAAAACTGGGCAATTATTCATATAAAAAAGGGTTAAACCTCTGACTTTTCCTTGCCTAAGAAAACCCTAGGAAATTCATGGGGTCACCATAAGTCAACAGGTGACTTGAAGGCACATATGCAGACATATAAGACTTTATCAGATGCCAGGAAATGTGGCGCAAAACTGCATCCCAAAACATGTCAGAAGAATGCAACAAGAACACAAAGGGTGACATTATCAGACACCCTCATCCTCAGCTGTTCTGGGGGCATAATGCAGGTATGAATAAAGCATCCCTTTTTATTGATGGGCTAAGCTGTCAGTAAAAAAGGATGCCTTATTCATGCCCACGCTACGCCCCCGGAATGGCTGAAGGATAATGTCATCTGATAATGTCGCCCGTTTGTGTTCTCGTCGTGTTCTTCTGATGTGTTTTTTCAGGCATCTGATAAAGTCCTATACACTTCCAGGGGGCTGAGGGTCAACAAGGTGTCACTTTATGATTGAAATAACTGTCCACATGAAAGCAACAATATAATAAGGCAATTCCTATAAGTAGGTTTCACCTTTTGAAAAACACTAAAAGAAAATGTGAAACTAATTTTTCAGTCATGGTTGGTTTTTGGAAAACAGGATGGAACCCAAAAACCTGGCTCTATACTGAGTGGATCATTGGATTATCTAGCAGCTAGATTCTAACACAATATTGTTTTCTCTGACTGACAGTGGTCTCCAAGATTTCAGGTAGAAGTCTTCCATGACACTTATTACCTACAAATATTTTTTTCCAAAAAAAAAGTTCTGATTTACTTAGCTTTTGCCATATTCTCTGATCTATGAATAAATCAAGTGAGTATATACAGTTGACCCTTCATATTCGCTGGAGTTTGGTTCCAGAACCCTACATGGATACCAAAATCCGTGAATACTCAAGTCCCATTTTATGCAATGGCATAGCAAAATGGTGTCCCTTATATAAGATGGCAAAATCAAGGTTTGCTTTTTGGATTATTATTTTTTAAAGAATATTTTCAAGCCGTGGATACCAAATCTGTGGATATGGAGGGACAACTGTATAGGAGATAGGCATTTCATAATTCACTAAGAGGTGGGGGTGCTTTAGAGCCCCACCTGTGATGCCAAAATCTCTATTATTATCTGGGAGAATTATTAGCTCAAAAGGAAACCTGTGAGAGGAGAGTAACTTTGGAGATCTTTTCACCTATGCGTAGTGGAAACTCCAGTTAAAGTAAAACAAAGTAATTTTATTGGAAATAACACAGAGAGTAAATGAACATACACAACACACTTTCCTATGAACCATATGAAGCTATTGGAAAGAAAGGTGGAAGGGTTGGATAGAGAGAGAGATTTGGGGAAAAGAGAGCTATAGTTACCAGTCTTGAAGAGCAGAGTTCCATGCAGAGAAAATACTCAGACTGGCATCTAACGGTGGCACAGAGAATCTGGAAGAGTGACGATGTTCAACTGTGGCACATTTTACTAGGGTCTAGGCTGGGATATTTATACCCTATTTCATATTCTGAAGGAGTACTCTCGTTATGACAAAGCCTAGATGGCTTTCCCACCAGACAGACAAAGGGAATGAAACTCAACTGATTGCTTAGACAAAGGAAGCTAAAACTCAACTGATTGCCTTGATAGCTGGGAGATAGGTATTGATGGGTTTATGACAACCTCACAATGAAAGACAGGAGGGGGGATCTGAGGTAAGATTTCCTAAGGAGTGGGGTTGGGAAAGGGCATTTCATTGTTTGGTTGGATGACTCATTGCTGAGGTGCCCAAGAAAGAATTAGTACATACCCCCTTAACTATTTTATTTACTAAGGGGCTTCTGCACAATCCTCAATTGGGCTTGCTTGCCAAAATATTTCTAAAGACACATCCCAGGTCATTCTGACCTCTACCTGATGTCTTTTTGGTTCACCTTGAGCCAGCATGACCCCGAAAAGTATCCAATATTTCCAGTTATGAGATATCATGGAGAGGGGGTAGTAGGACATGCTAAAAATCAAGATAAATGTAGATGTAGTTATAGATATTCAAGAGGGACATTCTTTTACAGTTGCCTTAGTTGCTCCAGTATCAGCCCATTCTCTCCCTACAATCTTGAAGTTATTTTGATGAATCATTGGAGACAGGAATGTTATCATTGGAGACAGGAATATTTTGTCTATGGTTACTGGACTGCCACGTGGAAATTGTAACTACATCTTATCACTGATGAAGACCTATTGAAACAACTTTACAATCCTAGAAGTAGTCATTTCAGTCCACAGTCCACTTTATGTACACAACCTGATCGGCAATAGCAATTGTGTCTATACATCCCACCCTTTATGGATTGGATTGGCTTTTGATATCTAAGTGGTTTTTAGCCTACTTGAGAAGTTTGTTAGATGAATTTAAGACTATTTTCCACAACTTGAAGCTTACTTACAATATTGCTTTTTGTTCACTAGGATTGTTCTCCCAATGTGTTTCTATAAGTTGTGGTGCTTAGCATTGCTGTATTGTTTATAGTTGTTATTTGCAGTAATGATTACTTACATATATTTTGTACTTTATGACAACACTTACTTGTTACATTTTTAGAGGTGGCATTAATTTTATTTGAGATATGTTTTGTTTTTGTTTTTTGGTCCTTCGAGTGGGGGAGGGAGGAATGAGACCCTTCCCTTTGGAGGGTTTAACCAGAGATTGAAGCAATCTGAAGGTTGGTGCAGAGGAAGAATCTTTAAGGAAGAGATGGGGAATGTTTGACCAACACTACAGTTATTCTGGACTACAACTCCCACAGTTCATTTCCATTGGCTATTCTAAATGGGGCTGATGTGAGTTGTCATACATCTGGAGGATCAAAATTCCCCATTTATGGATAGATAACTTTTAATTTACCTTTCTTATGTACCAGGATCAGCAATTCTGTGAAACAGTAGAATATCAGATACATGAGGAAAGAATGTCCGATGCAGAGGGGCAGTACCTTTACAGAAATATTAGCGAACATCATGACTTCCTGATGATGTAAAAGAATGAATAAGATGCCTTCCCTGTAGAAAGAAAGCTTATTGATTCAGAAAAACCAATGATAATCAATTATCTCTGCATCATTCTCGGGGACCCCAAATGGAAGAAAAGGAAGAAGAATCTCAATTAATGGTACAGGTCATACTCACAAACAATATCATGAAGATCAAGGAACTATGAAACCTAATCCAAGATCAAATTCTGCAAAAGCACCAACCAGGGTTTGATTATGGGAAAATAATAATAATCCCAGATTATGAACTTTCCCAGACAAGTGTTAAATTCATTAATACAAAATGCAATATCACTTCCTTACACCATTTTAAGAGGGCCTGCAGAGCAAAACAGAGCTATTTGGTCTTGCTGCAGGGAGGGGGGTGCAGCCTGTGGAAGAGTCTGGGGAGAATTGGTCCCTGGACAGATCCAGAAAAAATTATACATTTGAGAACTGAACATAGGCACACTCTTTCATATGTATGCAAAACACTGCTTTACACCAATACAGTTGGTCCTCTGTATCCATGGATTTGGCATCCATGGATTCCTTCATCCATGCCTTGAAAATATATTTTTTTTTTTTAACTGAAGAAGCAAAGCTGATTTTGCCATTTTATAAGGAACACCATTTTACTGTGCCATTCTATATAATGGGATTTGAGCATCCATGGATTTTGGTATCCACGGGATGTCCTTGAACGAAACCCCAGCAAATACCAAGGGGCCACTGTACTGACTTAGTAGGCTTTACATTGGCATATCACAGCAATTTATCTGACATAAACTCTCCAATATCGGTATAACTTCACATCCTTGGTTAGAATCCTGTTGGTATCTTACTCAAGTTATCCTGTGGAAATAGTTGAGCATGCCTATTCTTTTCAAGGTTATCAAAGCCAAATTGCAAATGCACAAGTGACCATGTATATTTGGTTCTGCATTTGGTTGTGCAACAATGTAATTCACTAAGTGGCATTGCACAACCATTACATAAGTCTGAGAGCATAAAATTACACTCTGTCCTCATTGTTGGACCTGGCCCCTTGAGGTGGAGGGCTTTTACCAGAATCTTGCTGGTATACTACAAGGGGCATCACTATGACAGCCCAAGAGGGAAAAGGCCATGAGCACAGTGACACAAAGGATGTGAGGCAATGAAAAAACAACAGGCTGCTCACAGCTGGCCAATTTTGTCTTCCGTCACTACCACTTTGTGACCCAAGTGAAAGTGGAAACATGATTCCTAAGGCTGCCTAGCTTTCATAACAGGACTTCAGGATTCTGCTATCTGCCTGCCCATCCATCCAATCAGTTTTTCAACCAGTCTAGCTAAAGGTTACTTCCATCCTACTTCCTAGGATCTCATGATGGTGTAGTTTCTTCACCCTTCTATCTTTTCAGCATCCTTGTGAGGTAGATTAGGCTGAAAGACACATCACCCTAAAAGCTTTGAAACTGAGGGGGGATTTGAACCCAGTCTCCTTAATCTATGTTTTACACTGTAATCACTACATGCTAGTAACTGAGCTGGACTGGTGGCCTGAGACGGGCTCCTATCTTTTGCCTTGATCTTGATCTACAATACGGGATTGTAATATAAGGTCAACCCTACAGGGGTGTAGTAGTATCTCAGGAACATATAACTCCATTGTTACAACAGCTTCATTGGTTATCACTACATTTCCTGGCATAATTCAAAGGGCTAGTTGTGAGCATCTACACAAGCCAGGATACACTTTTGGGCTCCTATTTTGGCTTCTCTTTCCACCTGCACATAACGTCCCTCTGATTGGGGGCTGGCAGTCATTGTTCCCATCTTCAATAAAGGATCAAAGAACAACCCAGCAAACTACAGACCAATTTGTTAACACTATCATTAAGCTATATATAAGACACTTACACAGGAAATTCCTGGATTGGTTGGAACATGAAAACATTCTAGCAGATGAACAAGCTGGCTTTAGAGAAATGTGATCTACTACCGACCAATGTTTTGTATTACACAGTTTGATTGGAAAATACTCTTCTAGTCACGTAACCTCCCTATATGTTGCCTTCATTGACTTCAAAGCAGCTTTTCACTCCATATCCCATCCTACACCATGGAAAAAAATGGAGGCATCTTCGATCGATGTTTTGTATTACACAATTTGATTGGAAAATACTCTTCTAGTAATGTAACCTCCCTGTATGTTGCCTTCATAGACTTCAAAGCAGCTTTTGACTCCATATCCCATACTACACCATGGAAAAAACTGGAGGCATCTTCGATCGATAGACGATTGCTCCACTTAATACAAATGCTGCATGAAGGGACTTCCCTTAAAGTAAGATATACACCCCAGGGTCATCTTACCAGAGCAATAAAAACTGAGAAGGGAGTAAAGCAAGGCTGCATACTGGCACCTCTCCTGTTTAATTTTTACATCAATTCCATGGTGGGCTATCTTCATAATACCAACTTTCACTCCCCCAAATTAGCTGGAAGAAATATTGCTGTGCTGCTTTATGCAGATGATGTCGTCATTCTATCAAGAGTGCCTGTTGGCCTGAGAACACTGACAGCATTGTCTCTTTTCTGAGAAGATCATTTAGTGCTTAATTACCAAAAAACTAAAATTTTGACTTTTGCCATAATTTTAGGAGTCACTCCTGGACCATAGATGGCAACAGGATAGAACAGGTTTCCAGCTTTATATACCTGGGGGTAGTCTTTCATGCTACAAGAAGCACATGGAGATTATGTTTCTACTAGTGCTCAGAGGAGCTCAATGGCTATACAAAAATTCTTTAGATCTAAAGGAGGACATTACATACTGGCAGACCTGAAACTTTTTGAAGCAAAGTTAATCACTCACCTTTTATATGGTGCCCAGTTAAGCCCTTTTCCCAATTTTGCTCCACTGGAGCACATACAATCTACGTTTTTGAGATTAATTCCTTCAAGTCTCAAAATGTATCTCCAATGCCATCCTGTGGCTGGAGGCAAGTGTTTTGATTATAGAGGCCAGAGTCTGGACAGCCATACTTATTTACTGGCTGTTTTTCTCCTATTGGGCTTGCTCTCCTTGTTCTGAAGGATGACTTTCAATCTACATGGTATCATGTGGTTACAATCAAGATTTTAGCCTTGGGACTGTCCCCTGATGTTTTACTAAATATGGGATTTGACCAGACTAAAACAGTTATAAAACAGTGTATCAATGATATAGAACATCAAATGGATCTGGATAGGTCCTCTTCCTTTATTGTCAGTGAATACAGCAGATACCTTACAATTCCTATGGCATATTCAAGTAATTTAGAATTGCCAAAACATCATAGTGCCTTTACTTTGGCTCAATGTCATGTTCTTCCTTCAGCTGTCCTTGAAGGACATTATAGGAACATTCTATATCTGGAGAGACACTGCCATGTGACTCTGGCCAAGTTGAATCTGTAGAACACGTGCTTCTTCAGTGCTTGTTCTATAGAGACATACAATCTGATCTTATCCTGCCAATACTCTGCAAATATCATGGAAGCTGTCAGCAGTTCTGTGCCACCCTGCTACTTTCTGATACTAATCCTATTATAACATATAAGGTGGCTAAATTTTGCACAGCAACAATGAAAATGAGACGAGCGATGATTAGCACCAAGGATTAGTATATAATGGATTTTTTTTATATAGTTAAATAGCTATCAGAATTAGGGTTTGTTTTTTAAAGTAATCAATATATAATATCTAATTCTATTCCATTTTACTTTGCTAATGACCTTTTAAATATTTTAAATGTTTTTAAATGTTTGTATTTGCATTTATTGATGGTTCCTGTGTACTGGTCTATGACTGTAATAAATATTTACTACTACTATTTAGCACATTGGCATCATCTTCCATTCCTGTGGAGAGCTGCAGTGTGTAAACCAGACTGCAACAAGCCACCAAACAGCCTGAAGCCATTGCACAAGGAAGAGGGCTGATAGGAATTCAAACAGTTCGCAAGTAGCAACATGCACCTTGTACCTTCCGTCCTTCTCCAGTTCATAAAATCCTTGCATTTAAGAAGATTAAGAAAGTGCCCTCATTTGATTTCTCCATGCCATTCTTTTCCTGGCACAGCAGGGAAGAAAATTCTTTTTGAAACTTAGCCCATAAGCGGCTAGGGTGTCTCTTTAAATTCAACCAGTAGTTTGAAAGCAATCCAGATTTTGTTTTTGCACAACATTGACATGAAAATTGAATGCTTTCAGCTGAGTAGGAAAGGCTATGTTTGCCTTTAGAAATGTTACCACAGCAGCAGTAAAGCTCTGGAAAAATCCAAATAGTTTATTAAACTCTTTAAATCTCCATTGTTTAGGAATTAGGCACAGAGATGAAATCACATTTTTGCAGAGTTAGCAAGATGTTCTTTAACTAACTTTGGAATAACAAATTAAAACTGGGCCATACACCAATGCCATACTCAATGGCCTCACTCAATGGCCTTACACCATTGAGTAAGGTCATAAGAAACTGCCTAATAACAGAGTTCATTAAGCATGGCATTCTCTCCTCTGACTGACAACAGCTCTGCAGGGAATCAGCCAGAAACACATTTGATCCTTCAGATTCACCCCACACTAGGATTTATTGATTTATTTATGAATGTGCAAATCTATAATGTCCCTATCTGCAGACCGCCTCCCTTTTTGACCTCCAGATCTGGCCCAATCTGGTTTTAAAAGGCTACTGTTTTATTATAATTAGATGGACTAACATTCAGTACTAAAGTTATGGACCTATAACCTAGGCTTGTCTACACTGGCCAGAATACTCTGCCTTCTGGCCAGAATATTCTAGCTCTAGAGCTGGCCCGGATCTCCCCCATTACCAAGACAAAATAGGCAGAAGTCTGCATGCACACATCAGCCTGTATTGGTAGCACCTCCACTACTGACACACGTAGCAATTTCTGAAGCTGGGAAGCAAGCCCTCAGCATGTGGTCAAGGCTGGTCACATGCAGGGGGACTTGATCATGTGCTGGGGGGCTCCTTCCCAGCTTCAGAGTGACACCAGTGGTGGTGACGGTGGTGGCCAGCAATGCAGCCCAGCATACAGGTGCAGACTCCTGCATTCACACACTGGACCCATCCAGGTTTTCTTGCATGATGCGATTTTTCCCCAGGGTTATTCTGAAATGTTTTAAAAGGATTTACCCTAGCTTCCCTCTGGCTTTACCTCGGATGTTGTCAGGACTATCTGGAGGCGGATTGGGGCAGGAGTCCTGTGTTGTTTGGACTGAAGGGCTCCAACATGGGGGAAAGCCAGGGTAAATTGGCTGTCTAGACAAGCTCCTAGAGTTATGGATCTATAACTGATCTGTATTCAGTAAGAGTACATAGTATTATTGTTAACCTACATGAATACCACCGCAGTCCACCTTAAGAACCAGCCTCCAAAATGAGTGAAGGATGTCCATTCAGCCAGATCTGGCTGTGAGGAGGAGGAGGAGGAGGAGGAGGAGGTTTCCACACCCCTCCCACCAGTGAGGGAGGCTGTGACCATCAGAAGTCAGATCCCTGTTGCAAATCATTGTTCAGCCTCACTCATTGGCAAAAGGGGTATGTGGGAGTGTCATCCTCCTTGTGCTCCAATTGCCAGCTGAATTGACCTCCTTTGCCCAATCTGGCAGCTGGCTGATAAGGTGGACTGTCGCAGCAGGGTCAGGCCAGGAGATTTCACTTAGTTATGTCTCCTTAACTATGTAGCCATTCTCAGATTCTGGCATTTTTTGCTTGTTTTTGCTTTTGAAGCTGTGAATGTGGATGCATCAGTTTTAAATTGTAGACATTGTTTGAACATTCCCTGAAGCTTTGCTCATTGACTAAAGCAGTGTTCTGCATACATCTGAAAGAGCATGCCTATGAGCAGTTCTCAAATGTGTACACTTTTCTGGATCAGTCCGGAGCCACCCACCAACATGCAAACTCTAAAGTTCATTTTGCATCAGTCTGGGATGAGTAGATTAAGCAAAATCTGTAAAAAGATTCCATTAAAATGAACTCCTCATCTATCGCTATATCACACTATCCTAGGCATATGACTCAGGAGTCAATCATACAAGGTTGAATGGGTTTAGTCCCATTTAGCATATATAGCTGTAAGTATGCATAGGATAAAAGACTTCAGCAGAAGGTGCTGCTAATTAAAACTGGGGTCTTTCACATACAGAGTGCATGCTATGTTGCTGAGCTATGGCCCTTGCCCTCAAATTTGAGATTCTCCAGTGATTTTAAGTGGAAAATAAGGGGAAAACTGAGTAACCAAGGGATAGATGCACTCTTGAATTTTCAGATGTAGGTTGTGGCAATGATAGGCTAAGGACTTTATCAGATGCTGCAAAAACCACGTCATAAGGATGCAACGATAACACAAAAGGGCGAAATTGTCAAACAATGTCATCGTTCAGCCATTCCAGGGACGTAGCACAGGCATGAATAAGGTGTCACTTTTTATTGTCGGCTTAGCCCATCAATAAAAAAGTGATGCCTCATCTGCGCCAACGCTACACCCTGGGAACAGCTGAATGATGAGGGTGTCTGATAATTTCACCCTTTGTGTTATTGCCACATCCTAAATGACATGGTTTTGTAGCAACAGATACCTCATCTGATAAAGTCCTAAGACTTAGAAAGGCAGGGTTCTCCTCTAGAATGGATCACACGGAGGTGTAAGCCGTAGAAACATGTTTCTCCAGCACGTATCAGGTGTCTAATTCTTTCTGCCGCCATTTTTCCAGATGCAGATTTTCTCAAAATGAATAAAAGGTGGGGAGGGCTACCTGCTTTTCTATGTCCTTCTTTCTCCTACTCTCTCACTTATTCTCCATGGGTTCATCCAGTTGGACAAAAAGCCTTGGGATCTGGCAGAATTTGTTCTGGTGGGAAATGGGGGGCAGGGAGGGGTTGAAAATCCAAACTTCACATCTCCTGTACTGGTCTATATTTCATGAAGTCCTGAGAACATCCATGACTTTTGAAACCAAGAGCAGGAGGTCCTTATCATCTTTACCTCCAGGAGATTCTGTTACAGGCAGAGTTGTCTCTCCAGAGGATCCTTTGGCTCAGTTCCTGCTCTACCTCTAGGCAGTCCCTGATGATGTTTAGCAAGGAGAAGGATGGGGAGGGAAGGAAAACCCACCCACACCTCAGTTAACCACACATCCCTCAAAACAATGCATCCCAATATAATTATGCCATGACAAGTGGTGGAACTGCAAAAAAAAAAAAAAAAGAAGCATGAGTATACTGGGTTCAAATACACAACACTATATAAGAGATTTTAAATATAAAATTACAGTTGAGTCCAGAGTTATATTTGTTAAATATAATAGAAGGAAATCTATGAAAAGAAGTAGAAAGAGTAATTTTGTACATGATTACAGCAGCTATAATTTTATATGCCCAACACTGGAAGAAAGAAAAAGTACCAACACAGGAAGAATGGCTGCTTAGGATTTGGAATTTAGCTGAGATGGATAAGCTGAAAAGACTGCTGAAAGAGAGGACATCAAACAGCTCTGAAGAAGACTGGAAACTGTTCAACATGTATCTGAGAAAAACATGGGAGACACGGGAAACAGGTGTGAGAGCTTAAATAGATAATACTCAGTGAGAAAAGGACTATTCACTTATTTAACATCTGAGAACTGAAATACTTAACAAATACAACCATCAACTAAACAGTGGGACATCAACTCTTTTGTTTATTATATTTTACTCATTATATATTCTTATACATTAACATATCCTTATATAATACTATTTACATATATATTAATTATTAATAAAAACATTGACTTCCTCCATAAAACAAGCTCAAAGGGTTTTTTCCTTACAAAAAATTCTTTTGTCTTCCTGTTTATCTCCATATTAAACCATTTCCCCCCCTGTATTCCTAATTACCCTTTTTCGTTACTCTCTCTGGCTTTTCTTCGCAAACGAAGATTCAGGAAGGACTCATCCCGCGCCTTCTGCAAGCGCGCTGATGACTAAAAAGGCCAATCCGAGATAAACAAGTCCGGTTGCAAAAAGTGCAGCAGAAGGTCTCCTTGGGTGATGTTTTTGGGTTGTGATTCTTTCTGCGTTGTCGTTTCTCTTCAAGACTTGTTCGTCGTGAGTTCTCAAATAAGGCTGCAGCATTGTGGATAGTGCGTCTCCATGCCTCCCGATGTGAGGCCAGGGCGGACCACCGTTGGTGATCAATCTGGCCAAGCCTGAGATGTTGTTTCAGGGAGTCCTTGTATCGCTTTTTTGGAGCGCCCCTCCCACGCTGACCTGTGGCGAGTTCATTAGCATATAGTGCATTTGGAAGACTCCACAAAAGAGTCTGGAGCAATAAACACCTGAGGCAAAGCACAAAAATCAGTGTGTATAGAGCCATCGTACTGTCTATCCTCCTTTATGGATCTGAAACATGGGTTACCTATCGCCACCACCTACGACTCCTCGAGCGCTTTCATCAGCGCTGTCTACGCACAATCCTAAATATACACTGGACTGACTATGTGACGAATGTTGCTGTCCTTGAACAAGCAGGGATCACCAGCATTGAGGCCATGATATTGAGAACACAGCTGCGCTGGGCAGGGCACGTTTCTAGGATGGAGGACCATCGCCTCCCAAAAATACTACTCGTTACTCGCAATTCATCCTTATATCTTATTATCTTGCTTTAACAAATGCAACTTCCCCTTTCTTTGTCTTATAATATTCTTTAAATATTAATATCCGTATTCCATCTTTTTCTGCAATAACCCATTATTAGTAACCATTCAATATCTACTTTATCTGTTTTTTTATTCAGCATATGTGTTAATATATCGTTTTCTTTGATTTCTAAAACTCTATCTAGCCAGCCTTCGATCAGGGGTGGATCTTTACTCTTCCATTTTGCCACTATGTTCATACGTGCTGCCGTGCACATACATAACAGTATTCTCCAATGTCTTTTCTCTGCTTGCCTATCCAATATTGATGTAATGTTCAATAAGTACAATTTGGGATTAAAGGCAAATCGTATATTGAATGTATCTTGAATTATCTTATGAATCTTTGTCCAGTATTTTTTAATAATCGGGCAGTTCCACCACATATGTAGTAGCAAGCCCATTCCCTTTCCACATTTCCAGCAAGCATTTTCTTTTGTAGCATATCTTACTTAATCTTTTGGGGGTCAGGTACCATCTATGGCTTATCTTTAGAAAATTTTCTTTTTAGTCCCTGACAGGCTGTGAATTCTTTAGTTTTTTTCCATGCATTCTCCCACTCATCCATATTGTTTCTCTAACCGTCTCCATTTCCAGTTCTCTAGATTAAAAAGTACTTAAACAGTAGGAAGTCAACTTTTAATGTTTGTCTTTTGTTTGTTGATATGTGTGTTTTAATATGGAAAATCTGGGGGGAAATAAACATTAAAAAATAATTATGGCATGACTAGATGCAGGGATAGGAACAATTGCTATAAGACATGCAACAGAAGAACAGACTAGCCCAGTTTTTATTGGAAGTTATGACAGAGGAGCCTCCTGTCTCTCCCTCTCTCTGCCACTCTTTATACACCTTCTCCTGACTATTTTTTTTGGGTTTATTTTTGTTTTTTGTTTTTTTGTTGTTGTTGTTTGTTTTGTTTTGCATGAGCCCCCAAATCCAATTCAGGATCTGATTGAGCAGTTTGAATTTTGCCCGGGATTGTTCTCAGCGCAGCCCAATCCAACCCAACCCAATCTGGATTTTAGATCTGGGTCACCATTCAGGAATCCAAATCAGCTCTGTTTCCAGTCTCGTCTATTGGGAAAATAAAACAGCTTCCAGGCTCAATTTCTGAATGAACATGAAAACAAGTGTTTCAACAAATCTGTGGTGGTTTCTGTGTATTCTGTTTTTCTAAATAAACAACACTGTTTCTGTATCTTTTTTGATGGATGGATTAATCCAGAAGGATTGCCAAACTATTTAGTTAATTCAAACATATTTTAATTAACAAACTAATCCCAGATGAAGGCTGGGGAGTGGGGTGCATAAAATGATTGTAAAGACTAGAAGGACCTGACTAAACCCCAAACATATAAGCAGAGCACTAGTACTGTAGTAGAAGAAGCAGAAGAAAATGTTTTCTGAAGTGGCTTCTGACAAATACACAGATACTTCCTTTCCCTAAAAGGCATTCTCTCCCACTCAAAAAAGGTTATTATTTAACCAAAATAACTGAATATAGTTAAACCTAAAAAGAAACCTCTCCTAAAGTACTAATGCATGCACATGCATGCCACTCAGGAACATATGGGTTAATTAAAGTCTAAGAAAAGTGAGAAACACTCTCTCTTATTTTAAGCTATTTCTCACTAAAGCAGACAGACATGCAGCTCTATAAAAGGTGAATGAACATATAAACCTAAGAAACATAAGAAAACTATCACGCCTTCCTGTTTATTCATGCTAACGAGAAAGAGAGAGAGAGAAAGAACACGCATGCTCAACTTTTCTGAATCTATATCTAGCCCTGCTTAGCAGGCCCTAAACCAAATGACAGGGAAAAGAAGGAAGCAAGCATTTATAACTTTAGTGACATCACACACAAACCTTCCCCACAAACACCAAGGAGATTATCAGACAGGAATGCAAAAAGTGTTCCTGTCCCACAATCTCCTCTCCCACCCTTGTCCCATCCATGTCCTGCCACAATCATTTTTCCCACCGCACTTACCATCTCTTCTGACGACAGGGCAGCCCAGGAGTAAATGAAACCCTAACAGAGTTCCGTTCACTTCCTGGAGTGAAATCCCATAGATGCTTGCAAGAAGACACGAGTGCAGGAAATTCAAAAATAAAAAAAGAACACAAAAAAGTGACAACAAACACAAAAACACACTTTTAAATGTACAAGTAACCCAGGGAGGGTCATAAAAAGCGTGTCACTTACCTGAATGTCCTGATCTCACCTGGAAGTGTTCAGGCAGGGACCACTCATTGATGCAGGAATTTAATCAGCATAATGGAGCACTTTGTTGCACATAGCCAAATCCAGACTAGAAATGGAACGGGGGATCTATTGATGGCTTCTACCATCAATAAAAAGCATTGCCCACGGAATGCCAGCACGGGTGCATAAGGATGGGGGATAACATTGATAAGTGACTCCTTTTGTGATCTCCTGGCATTGCTGTAATGCCACTTTTGACATGTCTGATAATCTCCCAAGACTGAAAGTTTGAGAAAATGCTAACTAAACTCTTGCCATGGGCTAGGGATTATTGCTGCCACTCCAACCGCACTCTAGTTCCTCTCTTTTTTGCTATGATCATATCACTGTGGTGTCCTGAGTTGGAGTGGAAATGCACATTCACAGGCTTTCTGCACACACACAAATTTCATCTGATGACCTTGGGCTTGTCTAGACGGGCAATCTACCCCAGCTTCCTCAGCTTGGAGCCCTGCAATCCAAACAACTCAGGCCCGTGCCCTGTTTCACATCCGCGCAGTCCTGAAAATGCCCAAGGCTAAGTCAGGGGGTGGGTGGGACCAGAGTAAACCCATTTAAAACATTTTAAATTAACACCCAGGAAAATCCATGTTATGTGGGAAAACCTGGATGGGTCCAGAGAGGGAATTCAGGGTCCATAACTGCACACTGCTGGAGCTGCTCTGCAGCCAGGAAGGAGGCCCCTAGCACATAGAATCATAGAATCATAGATTTGGAAGAGACCACAAGGGCCATCTAGTCCAACCCCCTGCCATGCAGGAATAAACAATCAAAGCATTCCTGACAGTTGTCCATCCAGCCTCTGCTTAAAAACCTCCAAAGAAGGAGAGTCCACCACACTCTGAGGCAGTGATCAAGGCCCTGGCATGTGACCAGCCCTGATAGCATGCTGAGGGCCTCCTTCCTGGCTTCAGAGAGTGTGACAACAGCAGGGGGGAGATGCCTGCAGAAACTGGTGTGTGGACCTCTGCCCATTTCATCTTGGCAATGCAGGGGGGTGGGTCAGCTCCAGGGTCAGAATATGCCAGCCAGAAGGTGGTGTATTCTGGCCAGTATAGACAAGCCCATGGAAGGGAGTCCACAAAATCTTATGCTAGAAAAAAAAATCTCAGTCTCAAAGGAGCTGAAGGGTTCTCTTACGTCTTTTTTTTTTGCTGAAACAGACAAACACAACTATGTCTTTGAACACAAAGGCATGTGTTACCCAGAAGCACTCCAGTGTGATTTGGTACAGTACAGCCCACTCAGAATCCATTCTACCTGACACAATCCAGTCCAGACCCATTCCAGTTTGGGCCAGATTAAACCAATCGATACTGGACTTCCAGTTTCAGCTGAATTCCATGCACTACTTTCTCTTTTTGACAACTGCCTTCTTTTCCTCCTTCATCGCATAGGCTATCAAGGGGAGCAACAGAGCTCTTACACTGGAGGTCTGAATTAATCACTTTCAGGGCCTTTGGAAATTAGGCTGAGCACTACATCTGGCCTTAAAGACATCCCAACTCTGTCTCTGTGGTTTAGAGATAAACAAAAGGTGGCTGGCCGTGTATTTCTGTTGTTATACAATGCTTTCGTATGCCAGAGGATATATGGAAATAGTGTCCCCGCTAGCTACTGTTTTCCAGCTGAACCATCATCCTGAGTTTCAGTAAATGGAATGAGAAACATATGTGGGATCATGTTTTCCAAAGACTGTACTCCTATCAGAGCAACAAAAAGGAGTGATATCCATACACATTTAAGTGACCAGCTGTAGACAAGCAGCCACACAAACATGGAGGCACATGGACACACAAACACACATACACAAACAAAACCACAGATTATTTTTCATTAAGCCTTGATGCATGTTGGCATATGCCATACACATGCAAAGAACTGTGCATGGCAAACAGACATGGGAAACTATTTACATGCCAGGCATTTGACTTCCCACAGCAATGCCTGGGAATGAATTAGCACTAATTTAGTCAAGACTGTGCTTGTCAAAAATCTGATGACTTTGCCATTGGGGTATTGAAGGCTGCACTTTGACTATTAGTCACTATTTGCTTACAGTGCACAGAAAATGCCACAATGGTTTAAAACATTTCAGAAATCAATTGGGTTTTAATTGATCCCCATGCTTCTCACTGTTTACACCATCCCAGATCCAAATTTTACCATTAGAATAATACAGTAGTGTAAAAGCATCTCTTTGCAAAGCAAATGAACTGTGACCACATATTAAAAAGCTAAACATTAATTTCACAGGATGAGGTTTTGCAAGCTTGTTGGTGCCAATATTTTTGTTTGTTTTGTATTCTTAACTTGCAAGTGGTTTTCTGCTTTTGCCGTAACAGGCAGTTTCACCATCCCTGAGTAAATGATGCCCAAAGGATGTAATTGAAGGCAATGCTTCTCAAACTATCTGATGTGGCAGACTGGTATTCTTTCCCCAATGTGCCAGGGTCAGGTACCACATTTGTGCCATATTATTACAGTGTATGCACAGTTTCCAGGAAACTTTCTGTGGACTGGCAGTCAGTGGCTCATGGACCAGGACTGACATTTCAGTAGCACTGATTTAAGGGGTCAGCACATAACATGGAGCCATGTTATCCTATCTGATCTTGGAAGCTAAACAGGGTCAGCTCAGGTACTTGGGAATACTAGGTTAGTACAAGGAATACCAGGTGCTGTAGGCTGTATTTCAGAAGGCGGCAATGGCAAACAGCCTTTGAGTATTTCTTGCCTAAGAAAACCCTATGAAATTCATGAGGTCTCTGCAAGTTGACAGGTAACTTGAAGGCATACATAAAAACTCTCACATGAGAACTTTGCACGCAACAGAGCATGTAATATTTGCATGTTATCATTCGTTTCAAGAGAATCTGCAGTTATGGTTAATACAGTACCTGTGCTGATGCAATTAGTGCTCCCCACAAAGTCCTGACCTCAAAAAGTCTCTGGGTCCAGAGCTTGGATAAATGCTAACCAAGGGATTCTGGGAGTTCCAGTCAAAAAAAGGAAATTCTCCAAACTCTGGAGAATACTTCCCCAAATAACCAGATGCTACTATCTGCTAAGGACTTTATTACACAATAGGTTTGTTGCCCAATTGCACTGGCTTACTTCCATGTTTGATCTTTCCTTATCACATGACATCATGACTCTCCCGTTGCTGCATTGCATTTCCCTCATTATTGGATCACATCTTTTCACTGACGGGAAAAATCCATTAATGGATTTAATATTGCTGCTCTTCAACTATTGTTTCTGGTGGAATTGTTCCTTCTGCTGCAGTTCTGATATTCTGGCAATCATGAGGGGATGTGGTTCTCCTCTTCTCCCCCTCCCTATCCCCAAGCAAGGTGAAGTCACTCCACTTCTGGTGTCCAGACAAAGAGGACATCACAGGAACAGTATTGCTTTTGTTCCATTCCCTAGTTATTATTTTATTTCTTGCCATAACTGTGCAATTGTGCTGCCATGCCATTGCACTAGTCACCAGCATGCCACAATTATATTATTACAGCTGCACCCTCATAACATACATGGAAAAGCAGAGGAAAAAAAATAATTAACAATTGTGCTGCTATGGCAGGTCACCAGCATACTGCAGTTAAGCAATTACAGCAGCATCCTCCATTTGTGTGAAGTGCTGAAACTGATCAAGTGTGCAATTACAGCATTAAAAAAAGTGGGGGTACAGTGCATATTCACTACATAGGACAGACACAGGTAGGAAGGTGGGGCCAAACGAGGCAATGCAGAAGACTGATTGCAGGAATGTGTACTCAAAGCAGTACAATAGCACTACTGGAGAGAATATGTGGTGATGATTGGTTCCATACCAGTATGTTTCTGTTTGCTTAATCAATGCAATTGCTGTAAGACAATAGGCTGGTGTGATAAAGCCCCAGTTTCAGAAAGCAGTAGGAGTCAACACATGGGGCGAGAATCTACCTAGACCAGAGCAAAGGTAGTTAAAAGATTAAATATTTATGATAAGCAGTAATACTTAATGACTGGAGTTCAACTGGATAGTTACATTGACAGAAGAAGTAGCTTCCTCTCCACACACTCAGCCCCCATGTGCCATCAAAGTCTGCTCTGGATAACTGGAAGACCCTCCAGAGCAGAGTATGGGGTGGCAGAGGGCTGAATGCGGGGAGTGAGAGGAGATCTGTCTGTGGGCCCTATGAATTAATCTTCTGAGAGGGCTTTTTCTGACACCTACCCAGGTAGACCTTGACCAATATTTTCTAATAACACTGTAAGCAATAATAAATAACACTGTAAGCAACAACACGATGGCTGCAAACCAACATCCCCTCAGCGTAACATAATTATCCACATATGGAGGTACACCATGTGAGTGCTGTGTAACCTCCCTGCAACATTGCACAACACATGTCAATGACTAGGTGCCATTGCACAAGTACAATACATGATTCACAGCCACAATGTACAATGTGCAGCTTGCAAAGATAAAGCACAGAAGAACATGCTGTTTGGCAACTCTGCTTTTGACACTGCCAAAAGAATATGTCCATTCTGCAATGGTGATGTTTTGGCCCCACATGTGTAGCATGCATATTTCCCTAACAGGATGCCAGTCAGTATATCGGTACCCAATGCATACCTTCCCTATCTCCTATCCCACAACCTGCCTTTGCTTCTGCTCACTAACTGCCGCCAACTCCACCATTCCATTCTGCTCTTCAACATTCCTCCAGTTATTCTTATATTACACTTGACTATGTTGAATTAACTACACAGTATTGTTAATACTGTGCAGAAGGAGACACGGTAAACCTCCTTTTGAATATCTTTTACCATGAAAACCCTATGATGAGACAATCCAAAACAAAACAAGAGATGGTGCCAGAAAATGAAGCTCCCAGGTCAGGTAGCACTCAACAGGCTACTGGGATACAGCAGAGTCTCTCTCTCTGGCTTTTCTTCGCAAACGAAGATTCAGGAAGGACTCATCCCACGCTTTCTGCAAGCGCGCTGATGACTAAAAAGGCCAATCCGAGATAAACAAGTCCGGTTGCAGAAAGTGCAGCAGAAGGTCTCCTTGGGTGATGTTTTTGGGTTGTGATTCTTCCTGTGTTGTCGTTTCTCTTCAAGACTTGTTCGGCGTGAGTTCTCAAATAAGGCTGCAGCATTGTGGATAGTGCATCTCCATGCCTCCTGACGTGTCAGGCTGTGGCTAATGGTGCAACTGGACTCAAATTGAAAGGATGTTCAGCTGTTGACATGCTCAGAGGTGAAAAGAGACTGAAGCTGCATGACACATATTATTGGGACATGGGATGTGAGAAGCGTGAATCAGGAAGTTAGACATAGTGAAACAAGAAATAGAATGTATAAACATTGCAATACTTGAGGTAAGTGAGTTAAAGTGAACAGGAATGGGACATTTTGAGTCAGATGTTTATACCGTGTTTTACTCAGGAAATGAAAACCTAAGAAGAAATTGGGTGCCATTAATAATGAGGAGAGATGTAGGAGATTTTCACACGGGCTATATATCCCGTGGCAGGAACAGAACAGGGTCAGGAAAGGTTTTCCCTTTCGGATGATGTTGACACCGTTCTGTCCTGCATCCATCCTACTCCCGTGACTGTTCCAGAACAATGTAATCACGATTTTTCATCGTGAATAGACCTCCCATTCCGTCGCTATCACACAATCACAGGTGTGCGAACAGGAGCCCCGTTCCTGTTCCAAAATGATAGCCGTGGAGGGGAGGTCCATTCCGAGCACTTCCTGGTACGATCTGGACAGCCAGGTAAGTGGTACCCTTTATTTTACCCTCCCTGTTTTGATTATGTGATTTAAAGTGTGTTTTTGTGCTTGGTGAACTGATTTTATGTTTGGGGGAGTTTGTTTTTTTTAATTTACCATCTGGCCGTTATCACGTGATAACGTGATAACATTTCAGATGGCCGGTCGTAAAAACAGCCTTACGACAGCTGCATTTACGGCCGGCCAGCGAGGGGAGGGAGAGCCCATTCCTGCTGCGGAATTAAGGTAAGTGTGTGAAAGATTTATGTTATTCCATGGCAGGAACGGGAGAGGAGGTGGCGGGGCAGTAACAGGACATTTTGGCCCTGTGTGAAAATCTCCGTAGAAAAAGCAGTCAAAGGATATACTGCAAAGTATTACCAAATTATACCAATAAGACTTCAGGGAAAACCCATCAATATAACCATAATCCAAGTTTATGCTTCAACTACAGAGGCAAAAGAGGAAAAAGCTGATAGATTCTATAGTATGTTGAGTCCAGGAGGAAACTGATCACACATCAAGACAGGACATCTTTTTTATAATAGGTGATTGGAATGCAAAAATAGGAAACAGAGCAGAATCAAAGATTGTAGGAAATCTTGGCCTACAATAGCAACTGATTCAATTTTGCAAGGACAACAGTTTGTTCATCACAAATACATTCTTCAGGCATCCTAAAAGGCAACTATGTACATGGACATCACCTGATGCCCAATACATAAATCAAATAGACTACATAATTGGAAGCAGAAGATGGAGAATCTCCATTGTCTCTGCATAAACAAGATCAGGAGCATATTGTGGCACAGACCATGAACTGATATCAAAATTTAGAGTAAAGCTAAACCAATCATCATGCCAAAATACAACTGAAGAACATCCTTATGGAATTTAAAGATAATGTGAAAAATAGATTTGCACTATTAAGCCTAATTGACCAGGAGTAAGAAAAACTCTAGACTGAAGACAGGGACATTCTCAGTGAGCAATGCAGAAAGACACTATCTGTAGCCATAAAGAAAGAGAAGTCTCAATAGATGACTGATGAAACTCTTCAAGCAGTTAAGGACAGGTGAGAAGCAAAAATAAAAGGTGACAGAAATGGGGTCAGAACCCTGAAAGCACCTATTCAATGACTTCTGCGCAGGGACAAGGAGAACTGCTATAATAATAAATACAGAGAATTAGAAGGTGACAACAAAAAAGGAAGAACAAAAGAGACCTCTTCCACAAGATCCGAGAAATCAAAGGGAAATTTAAACCAGGAGTGGGGATGCTCTGTGGCCAGCAGGGGAACACATTACATGACCAAGTAGAAATTTAAAAAATGATGGAGACAGTATATGGGAGAACTACATAAAATAGATGGAATTGTGACAGATTCATTCAAGGAAGAACTGTGGTCACATGTTGTGGGCCAGCTTTCTGCTTGCAGAGAGAGCGAAACATAGTATTAAAATGTTTTTTATTTAACTGCTCTAGTACTGGTATCTTAATAAAGTATGTATTTAAGAGAGAAGAAAGAGAAACAGCAAAACAGAAGACTGGTGACAAAAAATGTGATTCAAACAGTGCTCACCAGAAAAATACAGTTGTCCCTTCATATTCACGGATTTGACATTCATGGATATAAGTATTCATGGCTTGAAAATATTCTTTAAAAAATAATAATCCAAAAAGCAAACCTTGATTTTTGCCATCTTATATAGGGGACACCATTTTGCTATGCCATTGCATATAATGGGACTTGAGTATTTACAGATTTGGATATTCAGGGAGGGTCCTGGAACCAAACCCCAGCGAATATGAAGGGACAACTGTAATAATAAAAATATGGGGAGGTCTAGCTGCATAGCAGTAGACTCCCTCCTCTGGTACAGCAGTGGAAACACACACGCACGCACACATACACATCTCTTAAAAAGAGAGACAGGTAGCACTATGGCAATCCATACCTGGGGACACTGAGCAAGTGTTCTGGTTTTTGTGTTTTTTCCCATAAACTGTCAGATTTTTTTTACAGTCTGAAAAAAAATGATGGAAGAAGCAAAGGGAAAACACAAAGGGAAGGACACTTTGATGCAGTAAAGAATGTCAAGAACTTTGAAACTCTGAGATTTAGATGGATTGAAGCAGTATGTTGGCATTCCTCCCAGAGGAATGTAGAGCAGCAATACTGTGGACACCATTTCAACCCAATTCATATGTTCATTTGCAGGACTGGTCTCCTACCATTAGGCAGAGTGAGCCTCCGGCAATGGATACTGGGGATAGTGCAGACAGCCCCTTGGGCCTTCCTCTTTTGTCCTCTAGCCAATGGTCCTTGTTTGTGGCATGTCTGGAACGCCAAACCCAACCTTCTGCCTTTGGGTGTGGTGGAGGATACCACGATGCTGTCCATGTTTTGTTTCATTTTTACCTATAGATATGTAAAAGGCCTTTGAGAACTGAATTTTTTGTGACCTATAATATCCTTTGAGCACTGAACTTTTTGTACATCAAATGACAGGGGACACGAGCTGATCCTTTGCTTCAAGCACTTGGGCTACCCATTATTCCCTGGTGGCAACCAATCCTAGTGGTATGGTCGACAATGGGCAAGCACCCTTCCCCTATAATGTCATGGGATTGCAGAAGAGAAATAAACACTCTCCCCCCATTAATATAGAATTGGGGGTAGAAAGGGGCAGGGGTAGGGCAGTCCACTGTTCATTGCAGAAAATCCCGAGTAAGGGCTTCCCCCTTAGATGGCTGTCCAGCCTATACTTATTGATTCAGTTGTTGGACTGCTCTTACCATTAAGATGTTTCTCCTAAAGTTCATCTGAAAACTCCCTTCCTGTAAATGAAGACCATATCAGTGCAATGTGTGGGTGTGTGGAGAGGCCAAATTGCATCAGGTGGCATCGTTGGGGAGGGGGAGGGGAGGGTTGACACTGGCCTTAGTAATGCCACAGTATCAATGGTAATATTTTAGAAGCCCATGGCCACAGTAACAAACTTGTGACACAAAGGTGGATTCTACACTGTGTATCTGGTAAAGTATTTTCCATTCCTTTGCTCTTTTCATGGTTGTGGGGTTTATCCGTTTGCTTTTTAGTCCTTGGGGAGTTCTGCAGTCTTCAACACAAACTCCCTGTTTTGTTTCCTTGAAAAGAGTCATTTAAAGTGTTTGCAGTCCTTTGGCAAAAGAAACTGAAGCTCAAAGACCTACAATAGAAAGTGTTGTTTTTTTAAGAGTCTTTTAACTGAAGGGAACTGAAGGGCCATCTTGGGAGACACTTCTTTGGCTGTGCTTTTATTGTAGATTTTAACCCATCCAAACAGAATTCTGATTCCAGGGCCAAATATAACATCAAATAATGGTGGGGGGAGGGCAAGAAGAAACCTCAATCACAAACATTAACACAAACAGGCATCAACTATATTAAACTATTCTCAAAATGTAGCAGGCCAAATCTGCAAATTGGGAACAGGTCCTTTAATTGGCAGGCTTTTAAAGGCAGTTTTCGTTTGCCATGCCCGGATTTTGTACACGAAGTACACATAGTGCATATCTTCATTAAGTGTTTACATTAAGCTCTTTGTGTGTCATGCTGGAGTCAGGTGTTTATTTTGGCTATGGGAATCTAGTTTTCGGTCATGGATGCCTTCAAGCGATGCTCAAGTTTGGATGCTTAAATCAGCAACCAGGATTCTCATCTTACATGCCCTACTGACAGTATCCTGCAGGAAGATCTAAATAGCCCCGTTTCTTCAAAAAGTTAAACATACTATTTAAAAAAAACAACAATCTGGAAGCCAAAGAGAGCAAATTCTTTTAAAGAACAGGGGCAAATCTCCCCCAATTGCCCTGCCTTGCACTAAGTTTATATACTATTCTTTTCTCCTGTGGCTCCACATGGAAAAAGAGAGCAGGATAGGAATTACTTGTGTAATTCTCGAGTGTTGGATCACATGCAAACCAATTGAGGAGGCAGGATATTCAGCTGTCACTTCACATTCAGAGCTTTCACACTTCAGGATCCACCAGCAAGGGCACAGGAGGCTGAAACAAGCTTTTGGGAAAGTCGGAAGCTGATCTGAGACAGACCATTGAGGCTGGGGAGGGGGTAGACAAAAGGTTGCCCATGAGCCATAGCCAGCCATTGAAAGGTGCCTTTGCAGGTCTTTAATCTGTGGCACCACTGACAGAACCATGCCACTGAAAATTGGTCATGATGCAAAATGACATATGCATATCTGTTTTGTTTTGGTTTTCCTTTCCTTTCCAAAAGGGGCCCTTGCTGACCCCATCAGTGCTCTGTGGTACAAGACGGCATTCCAACACCCTGCGGCAGCACAGACAGATGGGGTGGTGTGGGGTTGGTGGCAATTACTGTAGCAGGAACCTTGGTGTAGAATAACACCAATAGGTCAGGCATCTGGGTGTTCCATGTGGGCCATCATCCTTGGGAAGTTGACTACTGCGATCTACATTCTGTTGACTGCTAGTGGCTCTCCAGAGTTTAAAACTAGACTCATTCCCAGATCGGTCCTGCCTGCCCGCCCGGAAGTTCCAGGGATTGAAATTGGGACTATATGCATGCAAAGCAAAGGCTTTGTTACTGAGCAACAGCCTTTCCTAAGTACTTGCCCTTGCTAGTTGGCTTCCTCCACAAAGCAGCTGAAGAAAGAGCATTCTCATAATTCTCATTCTCATACTCATTAATTAATTTCTGTGCCACCTTCTTCCCAACATAGGGACTTAAGGTAGCTTACAAATTTGAAACATGGATGAAAATATGCTCAAACACATCAGTATTCCAGTCATTTCTGACTTATGGCGATCCTAAGGCAAATCTATCACAAGGTTTTCTTGGCAAGATTTCTTCAGAGAGGTTTGCTCTTGCTTTCCTCTGAAGCTCAGAGAGTGCAACTTGCCCAAGGTCACCCAATGGGTTTCCATGGCCAAGTGGGGATTTGAATCCTGGTCTCCAGTGTCCTAGTCCAACATCTTAACCAGTATGCCACACTGTAAAAGCATATAAAAGTTATTTTTTTAATGCAATTAAACAATCTACAGAATTAAAGCCAGCTATAAATTCAATGAAAGATAAAAATCAGCAAGATGGCACACCATTAAAAAACAAAACCCTTTGCAATCACTACCTGCCAAGTCATTTCTGGCAGACCCTGTCAAAAGATCCACCTACAAAAATGAGCCTTGCTAAGTAAAATAAACCAGCTGGAATGTCAGGGTATCCTCCTTCCATCCATCTGCTCTTTGGTCCACTGCAATGTTATAACAGTATATGAGTGGCAAAGAGTCTTGTGTGGCACCTTAAAGGCTACCAACCTCTGTCCTCTGGTACAGTAACACCCTTCCCCACCCTACCTTGGAAAGCTTCAGCAGACAGAGCTGCCAGTAGAAATGTGGACAGATCATTGAGATGAAGTATGCTGTCTGCATCATGAATCCAAGATGTTCCCATGTCACTTCAATGTTGGGGTCAAATATTGTACAGATAGTGGGCGGGAGGGGGGAGGAACCTACATTTTGCTTACAGCCTTTGCCAGTGAGTTATGTTTTAATGCAATTTAGCTGTAATCTCAGAGTATTTTTGTTAGCTATAATTAGTAAAATATGTCTGTTTTCTCTGTGCCTCAAAGATGTCTGAACTTCTGCCAGCTCCCTATGCTTTTTCTGACATGTGGTGTAACAAGTAGACCACCAAACTCTATTTACCAATAACTGTTTATTTACATTCCATGAAATTTAATAAGGCTTGCCCCCTTCATTCTGGTGAAATCCTGGCCGTCATGGGGAATGTAAAGAAAACAAATATTGCCTGGATTTCTAGTCCTGAAAAGTTTGGTTTTTTTTTTTTTTTTAATCTTGTCTGCCCAGTTTGTTATTCTCTTGGCATTCTCATGTTCTTGAAGCACTTCCAAGAAAATAAAAAAGGAGAGGGGGAGGTTGCAAGGTATCTTCTTTTTTTTTAGTACAAAGCATAGAAAGATGCACAGCTATTTTTCATTTGAAAAGGATGGAGTCATTTTCCTTGTGCTTGGATCCAGTGGAAGTGGAAGCTTGTAAAACAGTGTAAATTTCACATATGAAAATTTCTGTGATCCTTAACATCATTATCTACCTCAACATTCCCCAAGCTAGGTCCCTTCACTTGTTTTAGGTTGCATTTCCCATCATCTGTGGCCACTGGCTACAGAAGAGACCCAGTGGAGGCTGACCTACCCACTAGCATGTGTATGGGAAGGGATACATTCTGTGTGACTCTACAAGATTATATACAACTGAGGCAACCCAATATGCTTAGTATTTTTTAACTCTCTCTCAAGTAATGAAAAATGACTATTTGCCACAGCACATGTTTTTCCTCACTACCAGATCCCGCATATGCCCCCCTCTTTATGATTGGTCAGTAGAAGATGAGTATGGACTTAATCTGACTGCCTAAGCAGGTATCTCTGAGAAAGTCTCATTGTAGAAGGAAAAATACATTGGAGGTTATATGTAACTGAAGGCTAAATGTAGGTTAATGAGCTTCAGTACTGTGATGGTAAGGCTACTGTATACTCCCAGTTCAGCTTCCTAGATGGAAAAGTTGATTTTATCATCAGTAATCAAGCAGGCATACAAGCTTTCTTAGAACATGAGCCACACTGAATTTAGCATAAGATGAAATATGTATAGGACTGAACCTTTAATATGATTATTTGGAGCAGGTTATTCTCCATAGGTTCACCGGATGGCGAAGCAGAAATTGAAAAGATTCAGTCAATATTACAATATCCCTTCAAGGCAGACAGGCATGTTTCATATGAGCTTTTAGCAAACCTGCTCATCCTTTAAGGACAGGACAGCCTGAATATCCAAATAAATGAATTAATGGGCTTAAAAGGAGGGGGTCTCTGTGAGCTGTTTTCCTACTTGTTTCCTTCCTTCACTTGACTGGAACATTTTTTTTTACTCCTTTTCAAACAATACGTCCCATTTGACTTAGGATGTGAATGCTCTGCAGTCATCTCCTGAGATTGCCTCTAACCTGAGGTTAGCTCTCTGTGCCTATCTTGGTTAGCTCTGTGCCTAATCTGCCTTAGTTTTCCCAATATTGCAGTGCATTTTGATGAACCTCTTTACCTAGGGAACAGTTATATTTTTTTTGAAATGAAAGTTATGTTTTTGAAATTAATTTCCCAGAATCTCCCAGCTAGGGGAAGGAGCTGTAATTAAAAACAACAACAACAACAACACTAACATTTCTTAGTTCTGGAAACTGAACCAGTTTATCCTGCTCCCATACAGTGCCTGCATCAACTTTTCACCAAATTTCCATTTTGTTTCACTTTTCACCCTTTACTATCCCACTTTACAGCCACCCATGCCTATGACTTTTTTGAGCCAGGGATTAAGATTCGCCAGTATCAGCTTGTAGTTTTGTGGGAAGGTAATGAGTCTAAAAATAAAATTTTATTAAAAAATTCCAGGATCTAGTCCTTTTAAAAACAACAAGAATTATTTTCCTTTAAAAAGAGTAAAAATCATTCATTCACTTTTGACTTCATGGTCATGCAAAGTGCGCTTAGGAATGCAGACTAGTAAGATCAATTATCATTTAAAAGAAACATGTATTCAGAGGTCTGGGATCCCCCAGTTAAATTAGACTCATTACAAAACAAAGGAGTCAGTTTAAAATGCAAATCAAAGTTTACTGAAGGTATATCAATCTCAATCTACATACAAAAACAAACTTAAAAAGAGGTCCCTAACTAAAGGTATTTAGGTAAGAAAACTCACCAGCCTACAACGGTAGAAGGCTGCATGGTGAAACATCATGGCATTGTTACAGATGGCTTAAGATGGTAAATATAGCTTAAGATGGCTAATATGGCTCCAGCCTCATGGAGACTCAAACTTAAAAGAAAAAGTTACACAGAGTAATAAAATTCAAATTAGGTCATGTGTTGAATGACCCAGCACTCCAGTTGGCTGGAACTGCCCAGTGAAATAAGAGAAAGGGAACTTGGGATAAACAAAGGCATGCAGGGAAAAACCCTAGACTTATCTTAGGATGTGAATGAGGTACACAAGATTGCTTTTACATTACAATGATTATTTCCCCACATACTACAAGTTTCCATGCCTATGGGGCAGTAAATCCACTCCAGGTTTCAGTCTGACAGGATCTGTCCAAGGTGCTGAAACTCTTTTTGAAGATAAGGTTCAGAACTTTGCATAGCTCGTTTAAAATCCAGACTAAATAGTCGATCAGATTCATTGCTGCACTGACATCAAAACCACAAGCTGCCCTGAGATTTGGCTGACACACAAAGATTCAGTTAGTCTAAAACTGTTGCTAGTGTTCTCCATGAGGCTGCTCTGGAAGACAGGAGTTTATGGGCCTGGTGTGCAGAAGAGAGAGCTAGGCTAATTTCCATCTTGTTAAACTATGGGGTTGTTTTTTTAAATGATGCCCAAAGACAGCTAGTCATGTATACATATCTTCTTCACTTAAAATGTGCCTCTTTCTGCTATTGTCAAATTCTGACCAGTACCATCATATAAGCATGACAATATGGTGTTGCCCAAATAGGATTTTTAGAAGTCATTTGTAGAAATTGAATTTTCCCATTTCCTGATTTGCCTATACCATAATGTCTGCATGTTTCAGATCTTAACTCTGAAAAAATTGAAAAAGCATGCCAGCTCAGATCCTCTCCAGTCTAGCCTTTCTAGGACAGGCCTTGGTGACATTGGTTGGGTATTTGAACATTTGGGTTGCACCTGCTAGCAATCCAGCTGGCCAGCAAACTGAGCAAATTTAACTTGTGTTTCTTACGCTGAGCCATTTACCCTCGTGAGTTCTGGAAAATATGACTTACAATTAAAAAATAATGAAAAAAATTGTGAGATCATTCCAGTTAATAACCCCATGGTTTAGCAAGTTGCAAATATTTTTACTAAAGTTGAGTTGGGACTCTCCCTCCTCCCCCTGCCCAATTTTCTGAATCCTTAGGAGATTTCAGGGTAATAAACAATGAAACAACATTCAAATGAACTTCAAAAAGCATGAAGGTTTTTTTTAATGAAGTGCCCAGATCACAGATTTTCTCTCTGAACCACCACCACCCTGACAAGCTACAAAACTACTATGAGCAAAGGTAGGGTATGAAGAACAGACATATGAGCTCAATTACCCTGCTGTCATTTTGCCTTTGTAGCCACTGTGCAAAAATGTAGTGGGAAGACTTGGTGCCATCTTTTGCTGGGCAGCCTCAAAGACAGCTTGCTGGCATCTGGTTACAATTCTCAGAATCCCTAAACCAGCATAGAGTATAGTATGGGCAAAAATCACTGAACCAGACATAGTATGGCTAATGGACATTTGTAGATTCTCATATTTTCTTATTAGGCAGCAAAGTGGCTGGCCAGTAGGTCACAATTTGCACCAGCTTTTGTAAATAAATTTCCTTTCCTTTCTTTGGGACACAGAGCAGCTCTAATCAGCCGTTGTCTATTTGTTTTACCACTTTTGGCCACTTCTTTTTTTGGAAAAGTCATCACAGCTGGCCTATGGGAGACTACACTTGTGAAATGAACCATAAAAAAACTGTGTAGTGGCATCAGAAAAGCAAGGAGCACACAGACACACGACACATACCTATTTGCTGGGTGTGGTGATTTAAAAGCCCCTCTGTTCCACACTTCACATCCCAAGGAGACCAAACACAGAGACAGAGGAGAACCCAATACCTTACTCTTTATATATTAGTTCAAAGAGATCACTGCATACAGACATGCTTAGGATCTTACACAGTGCGATACATTAAGCTATCTAACACAAAACCTGGAAACTTTCAGACAAAACTTTCCAGAATCCCCAACCCAGCAAGGGGGATTCTGGAAATGTAGTCCACAAAATCAACATTTCCAAGTTCTAGTCTACTTGTAAGGGCTGGAATCCTGTTCAGGATTTACTTATGCATAAACACTGTAGTACAGGTTTCTCAACCTGGGTTCCCTGGAACCCTAGGGTTCCACAAGATATTGCTAGGGGTTCCTCGAGATAGTGATTGGGAAAAAAAACACCACATTTTTTTTTTAGCTGTAGATATAATAATTTTTAGGCAGGGGTTCCCTGAGACATGAAAATTGTTTCAAGGGTTCCACCAGAGTAAAAAGGTTGAGAAAGGCTGTTGTAGTGCTATCTATAGGGGGGGGGGAGGTCTGTTCCCATGTGAATCAGGAGGCAGCTGTCTGACGGTCCCATCTCCAGTGCAACAGGCAGAAGCATCTGTCACATTCCCCCCTCATGCCAAGATCAGTCATGCAGGTGTTGGGGGGGAGAGGAACTGTGAATCAGCTGCTTCCTGATCAGGAAACTTTCCCAACTGGGGAACAAGAATAGTGGAGGTGAACAATTGGCTATGCAGATGGTGCCGCCAGGAACAATTTGGCTTCCCGGACCATGGGATGCGGTTTCAGGGAAGTGGGCTTCTGGCAAGAGATGAGCTGCACCTCACAGCAGTTGGTAGGAATGTTTTTGCGAAGAGTCTGAAAGATCTCATCAGGAGGGCTTTAAACTGAGTTGTATGGGGGAGGGAGACAGTACTCTTGAAGGGAGGAGTTCATTGAGTGCTAGCGATAATAGCCCAAATGTTATACAGAGAAGAAGGCAAATAACATAACAACCCAACAATGGGAGGAATAAACCCTTTAAAAGGGAGATACGAGAAATTACCCATGGTCTCAGATGTCTCTATGCAAATGCACAGAGCATGGGAAATAAACAGGATGAACTTGAACTCTTAGCACAGCAAAACAAATATGATATCATAGGCATCACTGAAACCTGGTGGGATGAGTCTCATGACTGGAATGTACTAATAGAGGGGTATAGCCTATTTCAGAAAAATAGACCAAACAGGAAGGGTGGTGGAATAGCATTATATGTTAAGGATGTGTACACCTGTGAACAGATCCATCACTTAAATCCTGGGAGCCGGGTTGAGATCATCTGGTTAAAGATTAGGGGAGAGAGAAACAGCAGGGATGTCATTGTGGGGGTCTACTACAGATCTCCAAGCCAAACTGAGGACTTGGATAAAAATGCCTTCCTGGAACAGATGACCGAACATACAGAAAGGAGAGATGTAGTAGTAATGGGGGATTTCAACCATCCTGATATTTGTTGGAAGTCCAATTTTGCCAAGAATTTAAGGTCCAACAAATTCCTCACTTGCCTTGCAGACAACTTCATTGTCCAGAAGGTAGAAGAGGCAACAAGGGGATCAGCTATTTTAGATCTGATCCTAACCAATGGGGATGACCTGGTTAATGGTGTGGAAGTGGCAGGATCCCTGGGGGGGGGAGTGACAATGTTCTCCTGCAGTTTGTTATACAGAGGAAAGGGGAAGCCAAGCATAGTCAGACATGCATTCTAGACTTTAAGAAAGCTGATTTCAGAAAACTTAGGGAATTATTGGGGATGATCCCATGGTCAGGACTACTAAAACCAGAAGGGAGTTCATGATGGATGGGAGTTTCTTAAAAGTGATATATTGAAGGCATAATTTCAAACAGTTCCAATGAGGGGGAAAAAGGGGAGGTGTCTAAAGAAATAAGGATGGATGTCGAAAGAACTCTCAACTGAGCTAAAACTTTAAAAGGACATGTACAAGAAATGGAAAAGGGGGGAAATCACCAAAGAAGAATTCAAACAAATAGCCAGCTCATGTAGGGGGAAAGTCAGAAAAGCCAAAGTTCAGTTGGAGCTCAGGCTTCCTAGAGAGGTTAAAAACAATAAAAAGGGCTTTTGGGGGTATGTCCGTAGCAAAAGGAAAAACAGGAAATGGTAGGGCTGCTGTGGGGAGAAGATGGTGAAAGGCTAATAGGGAACAGAGAAAAGGCAGAACTTCTTAACACCTTCTTTGCTTCAGTCTTCTCCCAAAGGGGGAAAAGTGCTCATCTTGGGAAAAATGGAGCAGATGATGCAGTAAAGGAAATACAGCACAGAATTGGTAAAGAGGTAATTCAGGAATACTTGGCCAGTATAAATGAGTTCAAGTCTCCAGGGCCAGATGAACTTCAATCAAGGGTATTAAAAGAACTGGCAGAAGTAATCTCAGAACCACTGTCAATAATCTTTGAGAATTCCTGGAGAACAGGAGAGGTCCCAGCAGAATGGACAAGGGCAAATGTTGTTCCCATCTTTAAAGGGGGGGGGAAGAAGACCCAAATAATTACCGCCCAGTCAGCCTAACATCAATACTAGGGAAGATTCTAGAGCAGATCATTAAACAGACAGTCTGACCACTTAAAAAGGACCCCATGATCACTAAAATTCAACATGGATTTCTCAAAAACAAGTCGTGCAAGAATAATCTCATCTCTTTCTTTGATAGAGTTACAAACTTGATAGATGAAGGGAATGCAGTGGATGTAGTATATCTTGATTTCAGTAAGGCTTTTGCAAGGTCCCCATGATATTCTTGCAAAAAAGTTAGTAACATGCAGGCTAGACAATGCAACTGTTAGGTGGATTTGTAACTGGTTAACTGACCAAACGCAAAGGGTGGTCACCAATGGCTCCTCTTCATCCTGAAGAGAAGTGACCAGTGGAGTGCCATAGGGTTCTGTCCTGGGCCCAGTGCCATTCAACGTCTTTATCAATAACTTGGCTGAGGGAATAGAGGACATGCTTATCAAGTTTGCAGATGACACCAAATTAGGAGGGGTAGCTAATACCCCAGAGGACAAGATCAGAATCCAAAAGGACCTCAACAGATTAGAAAGCTGGGCCAAAATTAACAAAATGAATTTCAACAGGGAGAAATGTACACTTGGGCAGTAAAAATGAAATGCACAGATATAGGATGGCTGACACATGGCTTGAGGGCAGTACATGCGAAAAGGATCTAGGAGTCTTAGTGGACCACAAGCTGAACATGAGTCAGCAGTGTGATGCAGCAGCTAAAAAAGCCAATGCGACTCTAGGCTGCATTAATATGAGTATAGTGTCTAGATCAAGGGAAGTAATAGTGCCACTGTATTCTGCTTTGGTCAGATGTCACCTCGAATACTGTGTCCAGTTCTTGGCACCATAATTCAGGAAGGATACTGAGAAGCTGGAACGTGTCCAGAGGAGGGTGACCAGGATGGTGGGAGGTCTGGAGGCCATGCCCTATGAGGAGTGGCTTAGGGAGCTGGGCATTTTAGTCTGGAGAAGAGAAGGTTGAGAGGGGACATGATAGTCATGTTTAAATATTTGAAGGGATATCATACTGAGGATGGAGCAAGCTTGTTTTCTGCTGCTCCAGAGACTAGGACATGGAGCAGTGGGTTCAAACTACAGGAAAAGAGATTCCACCTAAACATTAGGAAGAACTTTCTGACAGTAAGAGCTGTTTGGAAGTGGAATGCACTGCCTTGTAGTGTGGTGGAGTCTCCTTCTTTGGAGGTTTTTAAACAGAGGCTGGATGGCCATCTTTTGGGAACGATTTGATCGTGTATTCCTTCATGGCAGGGGGCTAGGTGGCCCTTGAGGTCTCTTCCAACTCTATGATTCTATGATTCATAGTCCCTAAACTAGTGGCTACCTAGGAATCATGAATACAAAGCATTCATGAATGCATAACTGTAGGTTACGCATTTGAAACTGCCATGCAGGACTCTGGCCAACATGTGTTAGATTTAGAGGTATTCAGTTATAAATCTGTTCTGTCCAATTTCTGCTTCTGTTTGTTTGTTTTTTTAAAAAAATAATGTATGGAAATTTGGATTAAATTGTGGATGTAACTTTTTCTAATATACAGATTTGTGTATACAGCTTTCCCTACTGTACACGTTTTTGTAAGCAGTTTCAGAGCTGTAAATGACATCATCAGCTCCAGAGAAGTGTGTAGACTGAAAGATAGCTGTATTCTGATCTACATGTTAGTCACAGATGAGGTCATGAGGAATGAATTCAGTTCACTTAAAATGTGGAGCCAATGATATTCTCCCCTCCCCCCAGTAGTTCTGCATGATTGCAAGACTTTCATTTTATAGCACTATCCCTTATTTGTCAATTTAAACTTGGTATTGCCTGTCCTTTAGGCAAACAGGCTTCTAGAGCTGCTTGCAAGATATGTAGGACTTTATCAGACCAGGCAAATATGGCATCATAATGATGTCTAATTAACATGAAAGGGCATGCATATCAAATTACAGCATCCTTCCATGGTAATGTCATGTCCAAAACCCATTCCTTTTTATTGACGGGCCAAGCCATCAATTGATCTCCTGTGGTGCTTTTTTGCCGGCGCTGCTAGCACTTGAAACTTCATGCCATTATGCTCACTGAATACAGCGTCAACTGGCAGAACACTTCCAGGTGAGATTGTGACAGCCAGGTAGGGGATGCTCTTTTTATGAACCTCCCCAGTTTACTTGTAATTTTTAAAGTGTGTTCCTGTGCTTGTGTCTACATTTTGTGTGTTTATTTTGATTTATTTTTCAAATTTACCATGCTCACATCTTCTCGCAAGAATTGGCGAGATCTCGATCCAGGAAATGAATGGTGCTCCACTCACTCTCCATCAATGCTAGGGCTGCCTATTCACACATAACAAAGGTAGGTCTATTCAAGAGGGTTCTTTTGCTGGCATAAAAACAGTTTAGATATGCCGGCAAAAGAACGTTTGAGGAGGGTGGTCTGATAAAGTCCGTAGCATGCCTGGCCCCTCAGGCTTACAGTTAAATAATCAATCTAACCATTGTATGGAAGCACAGAGGTGCACATAGAGCATGGAGGAGATCCTTGTATCTTCTGTTGATACAAGGCCAGCAGGTACAGTGCACAGGGGTGCAGCTATGGGGCTTATCGTGCTCTGGTTCCATCTTCCATGCTGCCTTACTTCATGACATCATTGTTCTTCCAGTCTGGTCCCAAGGGTGACCAAGGTAAAACTGTGTCTTTTTGCTAACCTGAAAAAAGCCATTAGCAAAAAGACACAGTTTTACCTCGGTCTCCCTTGGGACCAGAATGGAAGAATACCAGGTGAATGATGATGTCATGCAGTAAGGCAGCACAGAAGATGGGACCTTCCTGCTGTGCTGCCACTTCATTTCACAGTGCAATAAACCCATATGAAAAGGAAGAATTCTGCCCTCCTCCCTTGAAATTTTCCTTCGCTCCCCAGATTTCTAGCATTGCACTCAACATTGCTCACAGAATTCCTACATTTGCTGTGTTTTCATTCCCTGGTCACTTGTCCTGCCCCTTTTCTTTGGATCCCTTAACTGTATTTTTAAATACTCAACTGATTTTAAGTTATTGCAATGCTAGGAAGGAAGGCTGGATTTCACTGAGGGGGCAGAATTCTTATTTGGGGGGAACCAGTGCTCTCATATTGCCCTCCCCAGGGAGCTACACTAATGATTGGTGTAATAATTTAAAATGTAAAAGAATGGGCTAAGATCTCCTCTGGGGTTGGAAGAATCTCTCAATTTTATTTCTGCATTTTTTAAAAAAACAACAATTTTATTAATTTTATAATCATACATTATAATATCCAATCAATACTTATTTAGTATAATACATAATACTACCATAAACATCACAATTTTTCTATTTAACTAATTTCAGAAGTTAACATAGATTCTTTACTATGATTCTTTTCAAGATTATTATTTCTGCATTTTTTTTTAAAAAAATCTCTTTTTAAAAGAATGAAGGAAATAATTTGATATTCTCTGAGTCACTTTTTCTGTTATTTGTGTTTAAGAACTTTCAGAAGTGTAGCTTGCATGATCATTGGAACAAATTGTGGGCCCTTTCACGCTACAGGATAATAGTACAACTAGATGTACCTGGCGCAACATATGCTGCTAAGAAACTCCCAAAAAATGTCTGGTAGACCTCGCAACAAGTTGACTGCCTGGGTCCCATCATAGGTGGCTTGCTGCCACCCCCAGTTGACTGCCTGGGTTCCGTCATAGGCAGCCAATTGTCACTGCCAGTTGACTGTCAGGGTCCTGTTGCAGCCCGGGACTCGTGAGTGGTTGAAAGAGTGAGAGGAGGGAGGGGCCTTGTGAGGCTGGGGGTGTAGATGCAGTTTGAGTGGCAGGAGTGGGTTGTGAGGTAGAGAGGGAATTTGCATTTGGGTGGTGATTGGTTGCGTGTTTTCTGAGCAGCCAATCAGCACACTGGGAAAGGCAACATACATAAACTATATATATATATATATATATATATATATACACACACACACATACAGTTGTCCCTTCATATTTGCTGGGGTTTGGTTCCAGGACTCCCCCCCCCCCGTGGATACCAAAATCTGGGAATACTCAAGTCCCAATATATTCAATGGCATTGCAAAATGGTATCCCTTATATAAGATGGCAGAATCAAGGTTTGCTTTTTGGATTATTATTTTTAAAGAATATTTTCAAGCCGTGAATACTTAAATCCATGGATACCAAATCCATAGATGTGGAGGGACAACCATGTGTGTGATTTGTTTTTTACTGCCATGGAAACATCTTGTGAAACCCTGGGGTTTGTAGTCTGGTGAGGCAATAAAGTTCTCTGACTGAGGATTTTAAATGCTCCTCCCTAAACTGCCAAGCAGAATTAGATTTGGAGGAAGGAAGCATGAAAACTGGAGGAAGGAACATGAATAGTCTAAGGGCTCAGTTACATGGCAGTTTTTATCCCAGGGAGAAGCGAGATCTGGAGATCCCAAATCTGTCTCATACTGTTCCCACGATTTGTCACTGGTAGCAGAAGTCTTGTTTTTTTGGATTTGTTGTTTACACGTACCCCCATCCCAGGAAAGGGGCACATTTTGATTGGTCGGACTTTGGAGGGGACGGGCTTGCAAGGGAAGCCTGGAAATTCTGGGTCTGCTATTTTTGGTATGGTCATTGGTATGTTTATGAAAGCCTGGCAATTCTGGATCTGCCATTTTTGGTATGGTCATTGGAGACGCACCACCCGCCACAGCTAGCCTCACTTCTATGGAGAACCCTCCCCCCGGCCCTGCACCGCTACTCCCTCCCACCCTCGCTGCTGTATGAGATGTGGAGGTGGCTTCTCCATGACTGGTGGTCACGGAGAAGCCAACCCCACCTTGTGCAGTGGCGAGGGCAGGAGGGAGTAGCCATGTGGGGCAGGGGGATTCTCCATGACTAACAATCACAGAGAAGCCACCCCACCCTGTTCAGTGGCGAGGGCGGGAGGGAGTAGCCATGTGGGGAGGGGGGCTTCTCCATAGCCACGCGGTTGATGGCAGAAGCCCAAAAATTATCTCAGCAGACTCAGCACCAGAAGTCTTTGACAGAGAAGGCTAAGGACTTTTTCGGACAATCCAAAAATAACGCTTTTTCGGACAATCCAAAAAATAACTGTCATATTTTACTCACGATCAACGATCATGAGTAAAATATGATGGTAAAAGCAAAAATATCATGGTCAAATGTCCCAGCAGTACTGCAACAGTACCGCTGGGAAGGAGCATCATGCGAAACTGATGCCCTCTAGCGCTGCAGCATCGCGACCTGGTGACGCTGCTAGCGTTATTTTTGGATTGTCCGAAAAAGTCCTTAGCCTTCTCTGTCAAAGACTTCTGGTGCCACAACAAACTACAAATCCCAGGATTTTGTAGGATGGAGCCATGATAGTTAAAGTGGTGTCCAACTGCATTACAGTTCACCCTTGGTATCCGTGGCGATTTGGTTCTGCGATCCTCCCATGGATACCAAAATCTCTGGATGCTCAAGTCCTATTGTATACCACAGTATAGTAAAATGGTGTTCCTTATATAAAATGGCAAAATCAAGGTTTGCTTTTTGGAATTCTTTTTTTAGCGGAATATTTTCAAACCATGGCTGGTGGAATTCATGGATACAGAATCTGTGGATACAGAGGACCAACTGTATTTCTACAGTGTGGCAGCAGGCTAAGACATCATTCTGACATTTGTTGATTACATTTCCTTATGGGTTAGTTACATTTAATATCCCACCTTTCTTCTAATAAGCTCAAGGGGACACTCATTGCTCTCTTCCCTTCTCCCTCCCCTCTTTATCCATACAACAACAACGAACAACAACAACAGCAAGGGAGAGCCTTCTCAGTGACTGCTCCCACCCTTTGGAACACTCTTCCATGGGATGCTAGGCTGGACCCCTCCCTGTTTTCTTTTCACTTGCAGGCAAAGACTTTTCTTTTTAGCAGGCTTGTATAAGCAGCAGGGTTTGTTTTATTTGGTATGTTTTAGATTTTATGTTTTAATCTGTTTTCTTATATTGTAATAGTATATATTGTATTTTTAATCTTTCTTTTTTAATGGAAACCACTGTGGGTCCCATCTTGAGAAAAAGGCAGCATACAAATGAAATAAATAATAAATAACAACAACAACGTGAAGAATTTTAGCCTGAGAGACAGAGTGCCCATGGGCAAGGTCACACTGAGTTTCACACCTGAGTGGAGGCTAGCAGCTGATTCTCTCAAGTCCCAGTGTAACATGCTAACTACTACACCACACTGCCACTGTTTCTTTGTCTCAGTGCCTAAAACATGGGATACAAAGAAATGTAGAACTACTACCGTGTGCCCCATAGAGTACCTTTGTTGAATTAGATGGCCTCTCAAAAGCATTTTATCATACATCATGGAGATTGAGGGGGGGCATGGGTTGCATGGGAGGTCTGCTATCCAAACAAAATGGGTGCCAGTTAGACCCTAGTTATTGTCGCGGGGCGTCCCGGGACTTCTTGATCCTGTATTTGTCCCTCGTTGTTTACATGATTTTTGTCTCTGGTTTGGATATCCCGGGAGATCCCGGGATAACTGTTTACATGGCATCACATCCCGTGTTATGTCTCCTCTCCCACTATATACTAACCCATGGTGCTTTTTTTTTTTTTACACGCATTTATGGTCCCGGTATTTTTTTTTAGCTGTCAATCAAGGATGCGATTACTCATTTTTTCACAACCTCAGTGTAGTTTCCCACTGTGAGTGCTGCTATTGGCTGTCACAAATGTTTGTTCAAGCTTCAGCATTGGTCAGAGAAGGAGGGCAAAGACAACCCCATCTGCACAATTTGATTAAACAAAAATCGATGGGTAAATGCCAAAAAAATGTTAAAATCCATGTAAAAGGAGAATGCCAGTACAGACACACAAGGCATTTTAAAAGTGTGTGCGTGTGTGTGTGTGTGTGTGTGTGCATGTGCACGCACATGAGCGATCATCCACCCAGAGGCTTGCTTTTTTTACTGTCTGTCTCTTAAAACCCACCATGGAGGGGATGCTGTGGGGCAATTGTACGCCCACAACTCTTTAAAATTTACTCTCTTTAAAATTTACTCTCTATTTAAAATTTAAACCCAGCATGCAGGGGAGGGACAGGTTAATGCTGAAGGGTTTGCAGTGTAGAAATCCATTGAACAGGGTGACTTAGTGCAGAGACACACACACAAACCTATGTGCAGCTGGAAGGGATGCCTTTGTTTTCAGCTAGTGAGGCTGAATCCGTTGAACGGGTGACTGACCCCCTCCTCTGATCTCTGAGCCCGCCCCTGGTCACATCAATTTCCGGTCATCACCAAGTATCGAGATATCTTGTCCCGGGCTGTTTACATTCCCGATTTTCCAAATCCTCCTGTGACTTCTTTTAAAACCACTACAAACCGCAGGACAGAAAGTCCCGCTGGTTGAGGGGTAAAAAGTGGTTCCCCTTCCAAAATGCTCGGAGCCGACACGATGTACGTGGAAACAACCAGGGATCAACACAAATTCTTCCCACTACATTTTCATTGGGTAAACGGTACCATGAAAAGTCCAAAATCTCACTCCTAGTTCTTTGAATCCCAGGTGTCATTTCCACATTTGATGAACTGGTCAAAGTCTACTGAACAATGTCTCAGCTATTTCTTACAGTCCCTTTTAGAGTAATAATCTTTGGACATCTGAGGAGGTTCAACCAGGATCCATTTTTAATAAATATATGCCTATGGCAACCCACTTCTTAACCATCCTCCTGTATCACTGAATGGTGGTAGAGCTGCTGCTGCTGCTGCTATCCATCTTAAATCAGGATGCAACCTGGGACTTGTCTATACATGCCCATAAAAAGTGGAGCCCCTGATAGTAATGACATTTCGCAGCAGCGTAACCTGTCCTAATGGGTTTTTTTCCCCATAAGCTTCACATGCCTGCTAGTAAACATGGTGGCCATGAGCGATTTACTTGCATTTGCACTTACCTCAATTTGCTGCTGCCAGCCTTAATTTTTTAAATAATGTCCAAGGTGTGATTCAGTGATCTTTTGCTTGAACACAAAAGCAAAACAAAAACAAAAACAAAACACACACACACAAACCAACAACCCATTTTCTTGCCTTAGTGCTCATCTACTTAGTGCTCATGGCAACAGCAGGTGCTTGCCTTGCTAACAAGCCCTGCCCCCTGCACTCATCTGGCCAATCATCCGGCCAATCCGGCCTGTGCTTCTTCTTGTTTGGGCAAGCAAATCAGATCAACTCACTTGTTCTAATGAGCAGAAATGTGTACAACCTCATTTTTAAAAAAAAAAGACAGGAAAAGCCGTGAAGGCTTTTCTGGCAAGGCTTTTGGCCTTTTTGCCTCCCTCCTTCATGAAACAACAAAATCACATGGAGTGCCATTAGGACAAGTAGGATTCTCCTCGCATTCCATGAGGGTTTTCCCCCCCACCATTTGGACAACCACCTTGTTATGGAAGTCCTGACCCACAAGTTGAACATCAACATTTGGCGAGACATATTCATACATACACATGTGGGCATCAGTACCAGAAGCCTGTTACTATTTCTAAGCAGATCTAGAATCTATCTTTAGTACTTTCCCATCCTGACCAAAGTTATCTGGAGCGATCACATATATTGAGGAATGCAGACAAAATAAGGCATTGGCTTTTTTAAAAAGCAAACAAACCACCAAACTCCTGTATCTTAAGTCCTTGTTGATGCAATTATAACCACATACTGGTGTGGGTACCCTGTGGTTATTTTGTATATATGTGCTCGAGGGGTTGTGGTCATTCTGTATGCAAATGTGTCTGGGTAGCTGCCGCTGGTGGAGAGGAGGTGCAGTCCCCCAAATCATGTGGTCGCTTTTGGGCTTCCAATCTCATTCCCTTTTCCAAGATGAGGGCTGCTCCTCTTTCATCTCTTGGATCCAAATGCACCATAATAAATAAAATTCTTCCTGTCTGAAAGATACATTAATTTTGGTGGTCTCAAAAGTAATGAAAATAAATACTTGACTTGGCATCCCAAGTCCCTGGCTTGACTGGAGACCAGAATGTGTGTACTTGAAGCTGTTTTTACAAGAATATAAGCTGTAGGAAAAACCTTGGCTTCTGAGCCCATGTGCCTTGTTTTTGAGACAAGGAAAGAAAAGAAAAGACAAAATGTGGACAGTGAAGTCTAACCTGAAGAGGTCAGATGTAGAATTCTCACTGGAATGAATACAGTCTGGATACAGTCCTTGGCCACCAGTGACATGGATCTGATTTTGCCAACCAAAGACACACACACTCACCACAATCATCACCACCACAAATTGTGATCTCGGCCAGCAGCTTTGGATGTGTACTTGTCCTCTATTCATTTCTCTGGCAGCCTCAGCTTTGTTTGGAAGTCAATTCCTGTTACTTTCAATGGACCTTGATTTCCAAATTATCAGCATGGGCCAACCAAAGTAAAGCACATTTCAACTTGAACTCCTAAATAAACTTTTTCAGAAGTAAGACAAATTAAGATTACTAGTACTTATTGCTCAGCAAACATGGTTAGGATCGAGCTGAATGTTTTCACTGAAGCCAAACAACTGGCTGTGCACATAGACTATCCTATCCTTTGTCCACCGGATTAAAGATCGACCATTATATCCATGGCGGATCCAGTCCAATACTCCCTGTGGATACCTGAAACCATGGATAATAGGGAACCCTATTATTTTCAATGGGATGAACACTGGAAGTTGACCATAGAATCACATTGGAGGGCCTAGAAGTGCCTAGAGAGAGCTTCTTCTTCTTCTTTTTTTCTTCTGGATATGGATAAGTAAAACTGTGGATACCAAATCCATGGATATGGGAGTAGACCTGTATCTCTCCTTCTCCCACCTCTTTCACCTCCCCAGCTTCCTGCTAGGCATATACTGTAACCAGGTGATTAGCAGAAATGACATATACTAGGGTTAATCTAAGGAGATACATTTCTTTATTCTTTTCTACAAAGTACCCAGTATTAAGTCCAGTAGCCATCATACCTAAATTTGACTTTTTTAAAAAAAGAAATTAAATTCATTCCTCAAGCACAAACTACTCATAATACCAACTAATCAATACATGGAGCTATTTATACATTTTCAATAGTGGTAGGCTGCCCTATAACCATCCTGCCAAAAGGATCTTAGGGATACTAACAATTTAACAGAGGAGTTTTATTATTTGGTATGGATTGCTCCAGTGATGGAGCCCCTAAAGAATTCCAATCCCTGCTGGTACAAGCCTAGCAAGGCACAAGAGGGAGAAGTGAAGGAGTGGGTTGCTTTAATTCCCAACAGACAACAGTGGGAGAGAAATTATCTATACCAGCACCAACATTGGCATAGTTCTCCCTTGATTCTGCATGTGTCTCAGAGACATGCAATGGCCCTGAATCCTGCAGCTAACAGCCTCTTTGAGCACGCCCAACAAACCAGCTTCCCTCCTTTTTTTTCTTCCTCAGACCAGTAGGCAATGTGGAGATTCTGCAGAGCCAGGGAAGGGACATAAAAGGTCAGATTTGCCTTTCTGAGAGCAAACCATACTTAGAAGAGTAGATCCAAAAAATCTCAGGGACTGAAATATTTCAAAGGACATTATGCTTGGAGCAGTAAAGGTATAACACTGCAATGATATAGTTATTTATAACGTATCAGAATTCCAAAACAAAATGAGTGAAGGCCGGTGTTCTGACAGTGCGGACAATATATTCCACTGGCTTTAGTAAAACTTTGTTGAAGATACCTGGGTACAGGATTCATGGCTGCTCATCTACCAACAGCGATTCATTATTCCTCCAAGTTTCTTGGGAATTTTAAAATTAACAATAAGGTTGCCATAATCAGGTTCAGCATATGATCTGCTGTCTGCTTTGGAACAAGACTTTTTTGTTATAACCACTGATACCAATTTTAGTTCTACCTGTTGCCATAATTATTGATATAATCTTCTGATATTGCTGGGGAAAATTATCGATCATGTCATATTCCCAGAGCATGTGGATGTTTCTTTATATGAGGGTAATTATGTGCATTTATTGATATTGATACTTGAGAGGGTTGATTTCACTTTCACTCATAGAGCAATGGAATGCTGGTATAACTAAGGGGAAATTCAGGTCTGTGTGGAAAAGGATAAGCTTGCAGTATATAGAAGTTTTTTTTTAAAAAAAAAACACCAAATACTAGGCATTCTTAGGCCCCTGAGCTTGCTTAAAGTGGCTTTTAAAACTGATCCATGATTTCTTTGTCCATATGACTAGTGTTCTATAGGACTGCCTTTGCAGATGGTTCAGAAGCCTTACCTGGTGCAGAATGGAAGCACAAGAAAGTTAGTTAGGACTCATGACACTAACTGTACCAGTTACACTGTTTGCTGATGCATTTCTGGTGCCAATTTGAAGAGCTTGTTTTGACCTATAAAACTGACCTATCAGTGACCACAGACACCAATACAAACTTGCCCAAGTATTAAGTTCAGTTTCCAAAGCCCTGCTTGAAGTCTTACCAGTTAGGTTGATTAGGTTGGTGGGGCATCTATGGTGGCACCCAAACAGTGGCATTCCATCACTAATGAAATGTGTTTGACTCCAAGTTTAGAAGCCTTTAAAGTGGCTTCTAAAACTTATTTTGCATAGCTTTTTCTTGAGATATTATTGTAGCCAGTTTTTAATTTTGAGTTGACTTCAAGTTGTTTTTAGTACATACATTATTCATTGGAGTTCAAGTGGCAGTTTATTAATATTTTGTTAAAATCATAGTCTGGCTTATGTTAGTGTTTATGCTGCTGTGTTTTAAATGTTTGGATTGCTTTGTTTTAAATGTATTTCATATATGCTATTGTATTGTAACTGACATGAGCTGTGCTCCAAGATGAAGCATATAAAAGCATTCTTAAATAAATGTTAATAAATTTCAAAAGTATCAAATGTGAATGCATAGCAGGATTTAAGTCCAACCCATAGCAGGATTTAAACCCAATGATGATGGCCTTATACAACCAGACCATTTCAATAAAAACAACAAAGAGTCATGTGTCACCCTAAAGACTAAGAAATTTAATTTGGCATGCCCCACCAAAAGGTTGGCCTTTAAGCTGCCAGAAGGTTCTTTGTTGTTTTTGCTGCAATGGACTTGCACAGCTACCCCACCCCCCCATTTCAGTGCTATCTCAAATGCTTCAATTCATCGGCTACACAGCAATTTCTTCTGTGTGTATGCCAAAATAGGTTTCAATCAGGAATATGCTTACAGAAGCTACTTACAGTCCATTTTCACAGGAACAGAGATCTGTGCAAGTAGGAATTGTGTACAAAACCTGCTACTAGTTGGAAAGTGTGAAATTGAAAAATTAACAAATACAAATGTGAGACAAACCCCCAATTTAGGCTTAAAGGAAGGGTGTAGGAGTTCAGGCTTTATTTCAGAGGAGAATTATGCTCCTTGGAGGTTTCCAGGACACTGATTCTTCTCCCATACATTACATGCTTTGCCAATGCACTTTGTTCTAGCTTGGATTTCTTAAGGAGGCATATTGTAGCAGTGGTGAATGTTGCCAATGTGCCACTGAATTTTGGGGTGGTAGTGGGGATTCTCAGGCTAAAAAAAAGCAGTTGTGTGTGACCCATAGGCTTCATATTATCTACCTTTGCCCTAAGTCATCTCTTGTTTGTTTTTATGGTTCGTGTGAGGAGGAGTCTGAAATATCTCTGTTCATAGTTCTTGCTATTTAATTGATCCTATACAGGTAACTAAAATACAGAGCTTGGAATCTTACTTTTTAATAGTGATTCATTATGCAGTGCATCACATATACTAAAAACGTAATTTGTTAGCACAAACATTATAATATTTTTAAAGTAATATTACATTAGTTGTTAACATTCCTCAATACTTTACTATTAAGTTTTGGTTACTATTTTTAAAGAGGATTGAGATGAAAATGACATAAAACCTGGAATATTCTTCTCAAAATGTCTCTAAAATGCCTTTTAAAATATTAGCAGAGTGAACAGAAGTATGCTAGGTTATTTAAGAACCAAACTCCACCAGTTCATTAACTGGGCCCATAACCTATTACCAGATTGAGTCTGAGTCGTTTGAGCCTTCTGACATAAGAGGGTGCTTAATCAAGTTTTTACTTCTGGAATGCAATCATGTTAGGTTCTTTTACTTAGGAAAATAAGACAGCTAGGTTTTATTTTAGGAAATACACTGTGACATGAAAGATAATAGGGATCCTAGTTTACTAAGAAACTAAGGGGCTGAATAAATGGTGAAAATACTCCTCACAGAATGTGAGGAGAATCTTACCTGTCTTAATGGGATCCCACATCATACTCTTTATTTGGAAGGAGGGGGGCCAAAAATGTCAAAAACTCTGAAGGAAAAGCCTTTGTGGCTTTTCTCAGAGTTTTTAAAAAACAGCGAGGGGTATGCGCATTCCCGCTTGTTGGGACCAGTGATTCACTTTGAATTGCTTTCCCATATAGCAGAAATGCAAAGCTGGTTGGCTGGATGAGTGTGGGGTGGCAGGGCTTGCTAACAAGGCAAGTGGCTAGAGCCACCATGTTCATTTGTTGCTTTAGTGAGTGAGTGCTAAGGTGATAAAATGGGGTGTATGTTTTTTTTCTTTTTAGTAAAAGCAAAATATTGTTCTATCACACATAGGAATTTCTTTTTTAAAGTTTGGCAGTGGCAGGTAAGTTAAAACACAAGTGATTCATTCACAGCTGCTATCTTGACTGGTGGGCATGTGAAGCTTTGAGGGGCCAATAAACCATTAAGGCAATCCATTATTATTATTGTTTACCTCATATAGACGGGCCCTAAAGTAAGGATGCAGGGTGTTATGCTCACTTCCAGCCCCCCCCCTCTAGAATAGTGGCCATATATCCTTTCTCCAAAGAGACAGGTCAAGAGCGTAAAGGAGAAGAAAGAGGAAATGGCATCATCAGCCCTATGACTTATCACTCTAGGATTACAAGGAAGACCAGCACAGGTCAGAGCAGACAAAAAACTATGTAGCAAACCTGGGGTCTCTCATTTTCTTCCTTTCTTCTGCACTAACACAGATTAACACATGCATTTTCAGTGCATATTGCATTATACCTCTGCAGCATCTAATAAAACTGCCCTTTAATAGCTTTCCAAGTATCTAGAATGTTGCATGTTATACTCAAAGTTGTTCCCACTTGTGTCAGACATGTAACTTTGTGCCACACTCATTACTTCCCTCAAATGATGAAGAGACAACTGTGTTACAGGTCACTTGTTACTTCCAAGCTCTGCTTGTATATCACATGCCTTATTAAATTTTCCTCTATACCAGTATTTAAGATCAATTTTTATAACCTAGAATGAGATTAGGGTAACAATTGTGATATAATTTGACCTCTTATCTTTTGATAAGCAGCAGGATCATAATTTGGGAGACAAACCCCATCCATCTTAGACTGTTACATGCATCAGATGAGTTGTTCTAGTAAACAGACAAAAAAAATGCAACAGATGGAAACATATAATAAAGGCATTTTTACAAAACATGTGGCAAGCTAAGCAACTATAAAATGGCATCAGACAGAAAACAGAATTATAGAATTTCAGCATTGCTAGCTATTTTCCCTGGCAGCAATGTGGGAATGAAATGTGGGTAGTAAAAATCAGTCTGTCCTTTGGGAAAATCTGCATGGACAAGTAAGACTGGGTTACAGAGATCAGATAGCAAGGAGCATCAGAAAGAAACCTGCCCTCAGGTGGCTTCAAAGTGTTGAGGAGTTATGCTATTTATTTTTTATTTCCTGTCGCTAACAGCAGCCTTGTTGATCCTTACGCACAGACACAGATCCACAAACAAACACTCTTGGTAAATGAAACACCTCTGGCAGTCAAGTGTGTTTGTTCAAAACCAGAGAAATATAGTCAAAAAGCTACATTTAATGCCAGTTTCAAAAGTTTTTCCTGATCAAACCATCATTGAGCCATCATGAAATAAAGTCTACAAGATTAGATCCTTTGTTTAAAGTGAAATTGTCTTCAAAGCAACCTTCCAAACTTTTATACTAAGAGAGAGGCCTTGTCCATATGGCCTCCCCTTGTTCCCACACCCAGTTGCCCAGACAATGCAGGGTTTTGTCCCCAATTCTAATCCGAACTGTCCAGATGACGTCCTGGCCATTTCAACAAGAAACCATGGCAAAACTCCCTTAAAACAGCTTTAAAAAATACCTGGAGGAAAGCAGATCCTGTGGGGAAAAACCAGAGCATTCCATGGTGGGAACAGGCAGCTGTCCACAAACAAAACACTCCTCTGTATCAGTGGGCACCTCCCACCACTGGTGTTGTGTGTCATGCTCTCTGAGGACACAACAAGGCCCCCAGCATGTGATCAAGACTGGCACCTCATTTCCGGCCTCAGAGAGTGCAACATGTGACACCGGCAGCAGAGGTGCCCACCAATACAGCTGAGCACATTTGTGTGGACAGTGCCCATTCCCTCCACAGAAAGCAACATTACCTAAATTGCTTGGGGTTTGTGGGGACCCTCTAATGTCCAAAATTGATTATGGTGAATGTTAATTAGCTCCGTTACGGCAAGGAGAGGTCAGGTAACAGTGGGACCTTTTAACCATTGTATACTGGTAATAACAGAAGATTCTAAGCCAAAAGGTACAATTAAATTATCTTTATTGGAAATTGATATCAACAGCATTCACACAGAGGACTTTTTCAAACTGGCTTTAAAATCCATGGCAGGCACAAAACAGGGTCAAGAAAGGTCTTACCTTTCAGATGACGTCTTCCCCATCCTGTGCTGCTCCCTTGCTACTCCTGTGCTGCTTCCGATTTGTTGTTATCACGGGAAAAACATTGTGAATAGATCACCCGTTCCACTTCTGTCATGGAATCATGGGTGGTCTGAAAGTGCTAGAGAGTAAATGATTAAATGTAGTTAAGATGTATGGACCAGTTTTGGTGCTAATGGATGCTTTACAAGGACAAAGGTGTTATGCTGGCGTGATGCCTGTAAGACTCCAGGGAATGTGCGGGTAAGGTTGGTCCGTATGTATGTATGTATATATGTATTTATTTTGAGTATCTGCTCCTACAGTAATGAAAAATATCTCAAAGGAATTGCATTTTGGCAGATGCCTAATTCAGAAATGAGCAAGCCAATAAGCTGAGAAGACATGCCTTACATTGTTTGTCTGTATATATGGTCCTTTATAATCATTTTTGTAGGTTTTAAACTACTGCCTAGATGACATGTACCTCAACAACCAATTGGCTCTTCCAGTCAATTCCAGCCCAGCTATTATCTTTGCTTGCCAACAGTTCCAAAATGCCAGCGATCAACTGAGGTAAAGTATCTGCAGATTGCACTCAAGAGGAAGTGTGATGCCAGCCGCAGGGGGAGGTCTGTGCTGAAGACCTCCAGTCCAGATCGGGACGAGGAGGCAAGTGACACCCTTCCCCCCACTCCCTTGGTTACTTGGGTTTTTTTAAGTTTGTTTTGGGACTTGGTTTTTCTTTTTTGACATTTTGTTTAGTTTTTATTTTTAAATTCTCCATGCAATTGTTCTGTCACAAGAATGGGCAGGATTTGCTTTCTAGGTCTTAAATGCAGCTTTACGACACCTGCATTTGCTGCCAGCCAGCCAAGGAGAGAGGAAGCAGTTTCTCTCATGCAAGAAGGTAGGTGCCTGGGGGAAAAATTATTCCATGGCAGGGGCAGGAGTGGGGCGGGAGGGTAGATAGTGAGGCAGAAACGGGGTAAAAGTCCCCATCTGAAAAAGTCCAAACGCTCAGGCTTCAGGCACTCACACAAGGCTAGCAAAGATAATTAGAAGCATTTGGATAGAGGAATAGAGTAAGGGGATTGTGGGTTATACTGTATCGATCCTCCAGAGCGGAGATCGCAAAGTAAACCAACAGTGAGAGGTCCAGATGATAAACTGGTACCAAAAACTGATGTGAAGTCAGAAAGCAGGGGATTCATGCACACTTTGGTGGTGTTTTATGGTGGTATTTATATGAAATAATTCCCCTGAAGGGATAGGAGTTTGAGTGACGTACAATGGCTCTCGAAGATTCCCAGGCCCAAAATAAAGGATACTCTGGAAGAGTTAATGATTATTAATGGTTGCTACTTTTGGAATTAAATAGGAACAGGCAAGGTCTTTTGTTTGGAGGGGAGTAGGAAAGGAAGGTCCTATTTTACAAGCAATAAGGTCTCTTGCTATCATTGAGTAAATTAGTGATTGACTCACCTCCAGATGTTCAGTCCCAGCCAGAGTATTTATTTTGGGGAATTTCCAGCAGCCTTTCCCTTGGTCTTGCATGAATCCCACCTTGGTATTTGGAGGTCCCTGGCTTACCCGTAGCCACGTGGATAACCACCTTAGCCAAATTATTAAATATAGCCAATTATTTGATATTCCAAGATGGGAGCTATCATGGTATGTAACAAAGATAACAGGGAGACTCAGGGGGTAGCTCTATGGCCAGAATGTTACAGCCATAATGTAGAGTATTCTGGTCAGTGTAGACAAGCCCAGAGAGTCCAGGAGTGTATATAGGACGGATCCCAGGTTCTGGAATTGCCTTCCTAGAGAGGCTAGAATGATCCCTTTCATAGTGTCATTGTGATGGCAAGTGAAGACTTTTCTGTTTCAACAAGCCTCTAAGAACTAACTGCTCAAGAAGAAAAACCTTTTAATAACATGCTGTGATGTCTATAGTTGTTATTGTTTGAATGGATAGGCTTTTAAGTTGCTGTTCATTCTATTAACTGTCTGATTATATTTTAACTTCCATATGTTTTAAGTGATGTGAATGTTTATCTATAACTGTTTTAAATATTGTCTCAAGTCCCAGGGTTGGGGGAAAGGTGAGATATACATAAAGGAGGCAGGGGAGGAGCTCCCTCAAAGGAACCCAGAGCTTCTTTACAAAGTCAAAGGGAAGTACACAGACTGCTAGAGCACAACAGCAACATTGCAGCAATAGAAGATAATACAGGTCTGTGATGCTCGCCTGTAAAATGAAATGGAGCTACAGGGTCATTCATTACTTTCAAGATTAGTATAATAGTCCTTCAACGGCATATCAAATGAGATGGCCTACCCAGAGCACACGTTCATATTTCATGTAGTACATGGTACATGTAAATCATGAGTTAGCTGTCATTCCTTGAGTGCTAGAGAGTAAATGATTAAATGTAGTTAAGACTTATGGACCAGTTTTGGCACTAATGGATGCTTTACAAGGACAAATATCACAAGCATCTTATTTTTTCATCTATAGATATTGTTTGCTGACTTATTACTATTCCTTTTTAAAGTCTCTTGGCTCCTTGTGATTCATCATGACAAAACTCACCCTGCCATTTCCAGCATTCCAGAATGTGAAAGCAAGTTTCATTTATGTCAGTAGAATAACCCAATCTTTGAGTTGTGTGTCTTAGCAGTGACATCTAAATTTACAGTCTTGGTCTAAGAGAAGACTTTTTAGTTGTGGAGTTTTCCCTAGGAATCCTTTCAAGCTAAGCACAGACGAGAGACAGCTTTAAAAAAACTGTACATTTTCCCTTACCCTCCAGGTCCTGTCACAATTCCAGAGATCTAAATTAAAGTATAGATCTCCCTTTAAGTCCCTAATTAGAGGTAAGATGGGAACAGTTTTCACACAGGACATTCATAGTCTTTGGAGATTTTCACACGCCGAAAATATCGCACGCTCACCTCCCTCTTCCGTTGTTCCGTCGTCCTCGCTTTGGGTTTTTCCCTCCCTCTTCTGGAATATTTTACTAACGGGAGTTTTCCGTTAATAAAATATTCCGGAAGAGAGAGGAAAAAACCCAAAGCGAGGACGACGGAACAACGGAAGAGGGAGGTGAGCGTGCGAACCGCGGTGCTGCTTCCGGGACAGAAATATTTCTGTCCCGGTTTCTGGAGGCAATATTTTCGGCATGTGAAAATCTCCTTTGTCCAGTACTATGTAATGTTACCCAAATTGCATGGGGTCTGCGAGGATCCCACTAGTGTTCAAAATTAATATGGGGAACATGCAATTAGCTCAAATATGGCAGGAAGAGGCTGGGTAATGGCAAGATCTTTTGACCTATGAACACCAGTAGTAATGGAGGAGACTCTAAACCAGAACATATAATTAAGTGATCTTTATAGGAAATTAATATCAGCAGTTTTCACACACACACACAGGCTTCAAGCAATCACACAAGGCTATTGGAGAAAGTAGGAAGTATTTGAATAGAAGAATATAGTGAGGGGACTGCAGGTTATACTATACTGATCCTGTAGATCCGAGATCATGAGTAAACTGACAGTGAAGAGGTCTGGATGATAGAATGGTGACACAAACTGATATGAAGTCAAAAAACGGGATTTGTGCACATTTTGGTGGTGTTTTGGAGTGATATTTATATGTGATAATTCCCCCGAATAATAATAATAATAATAATAATAATAATAATAATATTTATTTATTTATTTATACCCCGCCCCTCTGTTAAAATAATCTGGGCAGCTTATAATAATTAAAATACAATACAGATAAAAATCCCACAACACCATCCACCCCCACCTTGCCTCATGAAAAGATATTAAACAAATATAAATTAAAAAGCAGCTATCTAAAATCACATTTAAAAACAATAAATACAATAAATAGCCAGCAGACTAAAAGAAGCCAGGAGCCCCTGAGGCCGAGATCTAATTAGGAAAGGCCTGCCGAAAGAGATCCAGCTTTAGTGCTTTTTTAAAGCTACTCAGGCTTGTCATCTGACGGATCTCGTTTGGCAGGCCATTCCACAATTTGGGGGTGATTACCAAAAAGGCCCTCTGGGAGGTTGCAGACAGCCTAGATTTTTGTGGCTGAAGCAAATTCCTCCCAGAGGACCAGAGTGCGCGAGGAGGATTGTATGGGAGGAGGCGGTTCTGGAGATAAGTTGGACCCAAGCCATTTAGGGCTTTAAAGGTAATAACCAACACCTTGTACTGGACCCAGAAACTGATAGGCAGCCAGTGGAGAGATTTTAATACTGGAGTTATATGGTCTCTCCGAGATGTTCCCGAGACATTCTGGCTGCCATATTTTGTACCAACTGAAGTTTCCAGACCATGCATGAGGGTAGCCCCATGTAGAGCACATTGCAGAAATCTAGACGAGAGGTTACCAGCACATGCACCACAGTCTCGAGGTCCCTTACTTCCAGGAAAGGCGCAGTTGGCGTATCAGCCGAAGCTGATAACAGGCACTCCTGACTGTTGTATTCACTTGACTAGTCATCTGTAGAGATGAATCCAGGAGCACCCCCAGACTGCAAACACAGTCCTTAACGGAGAGCGTGACCCCGTCCAGGACTGGAGGTTGCAACCCAACTGCTGGTTTGGGGGCCGCTACCGTAAACACCTCCATTTTGTCTGGATTTAATATCAATCTGTTTTTTCCTCATCCAGCCCATTACTGCTTTAAGACAATCATTAAGAGGAGAGACGCTATCAGAATTTGAGACCAACGATCGAGACAAGGAGAAATAGATCTGGGTGTCATCCGTGTACTGATAACACCCAGCCCCATAACTCCGAATAATCTCACCCAGCGCCTTCATATAAATGTTAAATAGTATCGGGGACAGGATGCCGCCCTGCGGAATGCCACAAGTAAGCTCCTTTCTGCTGGAGCAGCTGTCCCCGAGCAACACCCTCTGGGACCTGCCCGAGAGGAAGGACTGGAACCACTGGAGTGCAGTGCCTCCGATTCCTAACCCTCTCAGGCGATCAAAGAGGATGCTATGATCCATTGTATCGAAAGCCGCTGAGAGGTCTAGAAGCACCAACAGGGACACATTACCCCTATCAATCCTTAGACTCAGGTCGTTGGTTAAGGCAACCATGGCAGTCTCAACTCCAAATCCCGACCTAAAGCCAGTTTGAAATGCGTCTAGATAATTGGTTTCATCCAAGACCACTTGGAGTTGAAGCACAACTGCCCTCTCGATCACCTTGCTCAAGAATGGTAACATAGAAACCGGCCTATAGTTGTTCATATCCAGGGGGTCAAGGGAAGATTTTTTCAGGAGGGATTTTGAGTGTAATAAATATTTCTTGGAGTTTCCCAGGAATAGACAAAGAGCGCTCCGGAAGAGTTAACGATTGTTAATGGGTGCTGGATTTGGGAGCAGGCAAGGTTTATTGTTGGAAGGGAAGAGGAGAGGAAGAACCCATTTTATAAGCATCAAGGACTCTGCTATCATTGAGTGGATTAGTGGATAACTCACTTCCAGGTGTTAACCTGAGTATTTATTTGGGGAATTTCCAAAGGCTCCTCCCTTGGTTATATGTGACTCCAACCTTGGTGTCTGGGGGTCCCTGATTTACCTGCTAATCATGTGGAAGGTCACAGTAAGCCAAATTATTAAATATTGCCAATTATTTGATATGCCAAGATAGGGGCTATCAGGGTGGGTAACAGTAAAAATTGTCCTTATACCAAGCAGAACCATGAAGTTCTGTATTCTCTTTGACCATTCATTTCAATTATACAGCCATGTTGTTGTTGTTGTTGTTGGCCTTCAAGTCATTTCTGATTGATGGAGACCCTAAGATGAACCTATCAGCATGGTTTCTTGGCAAGAATTATTCAGAGGATGCTTGCATTTGCCTTCCTCTGAGGCTGAGAAAGTGTGACTTGCCCAAGGTCACCCAGTGGGTTTCCATTGCCATGGATACATTAGCTGTTAATTGCATTATTGCCATTAATGTATCTTTGGCTGAGATCCTGCTTTGGGAGACATACCAGCACATAGCTACAATACATCTTCTGGTGCAACCCCCAAACCCATCTTTTCAGCATGAAAGTCCCCCTCCCCAGGACAGCCATTTCTGTGACAGTCGAGAGCAGGGGAAGCACCACGGATATGTCCAACTAGTTTCCTTTATTTAGATGCACAGCAATGACATCATCCTCAGGGACCTCCTGGGGATCCTCCAACAGTCCCTGAAGATGACATCATTGCTGTGCATCTAGCTACAGGGAGAAAAGCTGGGTGCTTCTCTGCTCCTCCCCCTATTCTCCACTGACATGGAAATGGCCTTCTAGGGGAGAGGGCCGCCACACTGAAAAGATTTGTTGAAGGGAAACTTGGGTTGCTGTGTAGTCCAAACAGCTTGTGTAACAACCCAAAAAGTGGGTTATGATAGCATAAGTTGGACATACACTGGCATTGCTCACTAACAGTATGTCAGCCTTTGTTTTAAAATTCTAAACATCCATTGAGAGCAGGTGTAATCAGGACTGGGATGATGGAATGTAGGGAGGGAACAAGCTAATCCTTCCCTCCCCATTCTCTGCTCCTGATGAAAATCCATCATCCCAGGATGCTTTTCATCATGGACTGGATGTTTCCACTGGAGCTCCCACCCCACTCCCGTCCATCTCCTGAAACTAATTTTTTTTCATACACTTACTTAACTGTGCTATAAGGAATCCTTCCCCTCCCTTTGGCAGTCAGGGTGTGAATGGAGCTTTGCGGCAGCTCCATTCATGCCCCGGAAAGCAAATTCTGCCCGTTCTCACAAGAGAATGATCGTGCAGGGATTTTAAAAAGAAAAACAAAAGCAAAAGAAAATAAGTGACAGCAAGCACAAAAACACACTCAACACTTAAAAAGGAAAATGGGAAGGGGGGGAAGGGTTTCACTTACCTCCTCATCCTGATCTCAGCCAGAAGTGCTCTGCTGGGTTCGGCAGGGACTTCCCACTGTGGCTGGCATTGTACCAGCATAACGGGGCTCCCTTTCAAATGCCTGGTGTTCCATGACAGAGATGGAATGGGAACTTATTCACGATTTAAATTGTGAATAAAAGAACATGGGAGGGGGAGATGGAAGAGGCACAGATGCTCGACACCACAGGGACGACGTCGTGTAAACAGGAAGTCCTTTGATGATCTCCTGTCATCCCTGTGGTGGGATAAAAAGGTTGTCTGATAATCTCCACAGTTGCTATTCAAATCTGAAAAACTGACTAATCACACTGCTAACATCATGTCTATTCTTATTCTCTGTATGCCTCACAGCACATATAGAGGACTGTTTATACACACTTCCATATGAAGAGGAGTCCTAGGTGTATCTAATCTTGCCAGTAGCATCTAGACACAGGAATTCCTTGACACAAGATATCTGGTTAGCTTGCTCCCTGATCAAATAGCATTTTAGATGCCAGCTAAAGACCATTTCATTCCAGCAGGCATTTGCCCTACTTGATTCTTTCACTATTTTTTTTTCCTCCTTCTTCTCCCTTTTGGTTGTTTCTTGTGTTACGTGTTTAAGAACATTTTGATTGTAAGCCACCTTGGGCAACTGCTACACATGATGGAAACAGTACATAACAGAACAATTGAATGCTAGTTAATCCAAGCAACTTTGGGAATTTTTTCATGCATTCATCCACAGGGTATCTCCTTTCCAACATGGTGCTTTGGCAAAGCTGCACAGTGAACTTCTGAGAAATATGGAATTCTTCTGTCTATGGGAAAAATAAATCCAAATGGCATCCCAGCAAATGCAACCATGTAACCTTTAGGGCCTGTATGTTCTCTTTTCCCCACCCCCTCCACCCTCTACTGGAGTTGTCAAGGAGTTATATTACCTGCAACAGCTGGCTCTAATTAGTACCATAATCACAACAAATATTTTAAAGGTCTCGAAAGTTGTGAAGGGAAATTTGGGTTCCTTGGGGAACCACTTTGCTCTGCACTCTCTGTGAACATTGTGTCATGAATGACTCATTCTCGAGAAGAAGTCACATGACTCCATTATAATTTGAGGCATATAAAAGAAGGAGGGATGAACATTGAGATTCTGGCCCAGAGTCAAAAATTAAAACTTTCTTCCTCCCTCGCCCCCTGACATCAAGCATCGGTCCACTTGCAGTGTCAATCTTAAACTGCGCTAAAGGATCTGAGGCATCCTTGTCTTTCCAGAATTCTCCCTTGCCTTCCCCTTTTCATGTTACTCTGAGAACCAGAGTCTGCTGAACACTAAACACAGTTCTTGGTGGAATCAAATACTTAATTTATTTTTCCTAGACTGACAACTCTCCCTTGAGTTGCCCCAAGACTTTCTGCTGCCCATGCCAAAGGGCAAGATGGTGGTCTGCTAAGGTGGCCATGTAGCCTATTCTACAGAGAACGATAATCTAGTTGAGCTTTAGAGCCTATTCCTCTATTTGAAAGTGTCTTGTATTTGTCCTGTCCAAGTCTGTCTTAAAAATAAAGAACCAGAGGAAGAAGAGCTTCCTATAGTCCTCTCCACTATGATGAGATGAATTTATACTTAACTTTCTAAATGTGCATCCATACATAGGGTCTGCAAAATGTATGCAATGCTCTGTCTTCTTTCCAAGGCCCCTTTCTCACTCCACAAATATAATGCTATATTCCACTTCAACAACCATGGCTGCCTACGATGGAATCCTGGGGTTTGTAGTTTGATGAGACCCTAGCATTCTGTGGCTGAGAATCCTAAATGTTCCTCCCTAAACTTTCAATCCCAGGATTCCATGGAATATTTCCATGGCAGTTGAAGTGGAATATAGCACTATCATTGTGTAATGTGAATGGACCTCTGGTGATGCATAAGTGGTCACCTTGTGTACCACTTTCACCTCATACCATACATAAAATCCAGGGCTCTTTTCCACTACACATTTATAGTGTTACATTAACTGCCATGGCTTCATCCCATGGAATCCTGGGATTTGCAATTTAGGGAGGGACATTTAGAATCCTCAGCCCAAGAGCTCCTCTAGTACCTTCGAAGAAACTACAAACCCCAGGATTCCATAGGATCTAGCTGTGGTAGTTAAAGTGGAACCATAGTGCTAGAATTGTGTAATGTGAAAGGCCCCACAGTTTGTTTAGGGAAGGAAAGAATATTTTTTAAAAATCAAAAAATATGATTGAAAAACACTTCTGAAGTATTGGGAAACTCTGATAAGGAGAAGCCTTAAGGAGAATTTTTGCAGTTCAGGACTTATTCTGCACAAAATTTGCACATGGACTTTTTTGTGCTGAAAAAGTATTTTTTTCTGCACAGAAAACAGCATTTTTTTCCTGTACTGAAAATGCTGTTTTTTGCACACACACAAAAATATGTACTTGCAGAGTTAAGTCCTGAACGGTGAATAGTCTTACAACTGGAAGAAAATTGTTAAATGTTGCTTCTTTGTACTTGTTGCTTCTTTAAGAATGAAATTAGCGAAGTATTACATCCCTAGGGGTGACCAGGCCTTTGTGAGCTCCTGCCACATAACTCCAGGTCTGATGGAACTGGATGGACAAATAGTCTGACCTGGTGTAAAGGAGCTTCCCATTTTACATGATTTTCTCATTGAATTAATAAAATTAATGGAAAATGGATGTTAAATGGTTGATGAAAGATGACTTAGATGGGAGATAAAGAGTACTGCAGCCTTATGAAAAACTAGCCCAGCTACTTAAGATCACCAGACCTATTTATTTGGATTAAGAGTTAATGGCTAGCAAGTAACATCCTGATTTGCAGTACCTGGCCAATGTACAGGGAGCACCAGGGGCTCCCTGTAGCCAGATACAGAGCCCTTAGTGTCAAAGTTCATTGCGTAACACCCTTGGACTATGGCTTCTCCTCATTTCTTTGGAAACTTCATTTTCCCTCCCAGAAAATGCTCCATAGCCACCTTGGTAATGGAATAAGTCTTGAATACAGGCCACAGTAGACCTTAAGTGTAAAAGCAAGAAAGCAAAGAGATATATTTACTGTGTAACTAATATTCTAACCTGAAACATGTTTACTTAGAAACAAATCCCACTTATTTTGACAGAACTTTCTTAGGACTGAAGCCATGCAGTCCAGTTCAAAATGTGTTGACTTGGAAATAAATCCATTAGATTCAACTAGAACTACATGGTTCATATGCTTAGCATTTCAGTGATATAATTATCCCCTGAAGGTATACATTTACAAGTAGGCTGAGTTTGCAAGGTCCCCTCAGGGCTCTTGATGACCAGGGTTCTTGGGGGTCTCTAACTCATAGGGTTATCCTAAGTCAAAGCTAACTTGATGGCAAATTAAAACAACCAATGTGGTGTCTATCACTCCTGATCTTGTTGAGGTGCTCATTTTTCCACTGGTAGATTTATTCTGTCCCAGTTCTGTGTGGGTTCTGCCCCCCCTCAAAATCCAGATGTTTTGTATGCATATATAAATAGTTGTGGCTGGTAGTTTCCATGCCAGTGGAGTGGTAATTCCCATTGTTCAGTTCAAACCTTAAGGATATTACCGAGGGTGATGAATCCTATTTGCAAAATGACCCTACTTTAAAGTTCAGTCTGAACCCTTGAATAGATTCGCCACCCCAGTGACATGGAAACCACCAATCATCACTACAGATGGGCACCATTTTGTGCACTTTTTTTCAACAGTTCACATTTTTAACCCACTCACTAAAATGTTTTTGTGAGCATTTTATAAATGTGCCCCTTGTACTTGGTGCATTTTAAAAATGTCTGCACATTGCCAAGTGTGTGTGTGATTGTGAGTTCCACAGAATGCATCACAAACTAGGACATGTATGTATTTCTAATCACAAATTGCATCCACATCTGTGTTCAGTTCCAGGAGATGCAGATTGGATAAATTTGTTAAAAGAGAAATACTTGAAAGGATGAATTCCTCCACGCATTTCTATGTACAGGAGCTTCAAACTCCAGATGGCATGGAGACATAGCTGCAGAGTTGATGTGAGTTTTCTTATTAGGAGCAGAGTTTAGAAAGATTACTTTTGTGGATTACCACTCCCAGAATCCCTCAGCCAACATGGCTAAGGAATTCTGGTTTTTGTAGTTCAAGAAGAAGACAAGGGGGACAAAGGAGGACCAGTGTAGTGTAGCCGTCTGAGTATTGGTCTCCAACTCTGGGAGACTAGGGTTCAAATCTCCACTCAGCCATAGAAGCCATGGCAAGTCACACTCTCCCAGGATTACATGAAGGCAATGGCGAACCTCCTCTGAATAAATCTTGGGTTGCAGCCACACGACACAAATAATCCACTTTGACACTGGATGATTGGCCATGGCTCCTTCCTATGGGACCCTGGGGTTTGTAGTTTGGTGAGAGGCATCAGCACTCTTTGGCAGAGGAGGCTAAAGACCTTGTGAGACTACAAATCCCAGGGTTCCACAGGATGGAGCCATGGCAAATAATCTAGTGTCAAACTGGGTTATTTGTGTAGTGTAGATTAGGCCTTGCGAACAAAACCATACAACAGGGTCACCACCATAAGTCAGAGTCAACTTGATAGCACAGAACAACAACAACAACAAAAACACACCTAATAATGATGATAACAACACTAATAACTGTTACTAACTCAGAGAATTACTCTTGAACACACAAGAGATATACAGACCTTAATGAAATATTCTTTCTAATTTTTTTTCCAGGTTGCAATATAAAAGAAATATGTCTATAGAGAATAGTTTGTCATTTACAAGGGACCAAAAAGGCTTTTCTCCTATATGTTCTACTGGAAGAAGATGCATCTTAAAACAACAAGAGTATATCCAAAGAGGAAATCTGTTAATGGTAGTGGGAAGAGTTATAAGCTATATTTGCTATCCTAGGCTGACACAAGAAACTAATGACTTTATCACACTACACTGTTAATTTCAAATTGGGGGGGGGACCCCGAGGAGGTCGGAAGAAGAATGGTGCTATCGCACTTACAGCACTACATTTCAGAAAGTGCCGTCCTCCTCCCGACCTTCCCCCATGTTTCCCTCGTGCTGCAGGCACTGCTTTTTATTGATGGGGGTTTCCTATCAATAAAAGCAGCATGTTTCTTGTACCCGCAGCACAGAGGAAGTATGGGGGAAGGTCAGGAGGAGGACAGCGTTGTCCAAAACGGAGTGCTGTATGCACAACAGCATCGCTCTTCTCCCGACCTCTTTGGGGTTTTTCCCCCATTTGAAAAAGTCGTTAGAGTGCTATTATTCCACTTTAACTTTTATGGCTGCCTCCTGTGGAATTCTGGGGTTTGTAGTTTAGTGAGACCTAAGAGCTCTTCAGGTGAGAGTTCTAAATGCCCCTCCCAAAACTGCAGATCCCAGGATTCCAAAGGAGGCAGCCATAAAAGTTAAAGTGGAATAATAGCATTATAACATTGTAGTGTGATAATCTCCCTTAATAGCCCAGAGCTTGAGAATTTGGGAGTAGTAACAGAGCAACTGATGAAGACAGCACCGTTAGCCAGATGGAGAGGCTTCAGCCTTATTTGCTGTGTGCTTGATCCAAAACCTATCAGTAAAGTTAAGAGTAATAAGATCCCAACTTCCTTTTGTCCAAAATTAAAATTTACATTTTATTTCACAGTCAAGGATGAGGAATGTGCCGCAGCTGGGATGGTCCAGCTAAATATGGAACGTCGCCTATTGAATTGTGGAATGGGGGAGCAGTAGTCCAATAGGATGGGAAGAAATACAGCCTTTTTTCTCAGGAAACATAATTAACCATCTGTGACAAACCCTATATAGACTAACAGTTTTCTATCATATCTGTGATTTGGCAGCGATAGGAAATGAGCCTGAGCTTGGCCTCAGTACATATTCCCAGGTTAGTCTCTTTTTTACAATAACTCAACTGGCTGACACTAGTTAGACTTCTGTAACAAGCCTCTAAATGCTCTTCTACCTCACCCATTTCCATCAGAGATGGAGCCTGACTCACTTTCAGCCTAAAGAATATTCCGCCTCAGTTAAGACACCAGATTTTACTGATAACTAACTCCTTAAAATAGTTATCAGAACCATCGCCCCAGTATTTTTGACTCCCTGGAACCATTCATATCAGGACTCACAAAAAGATTCTCATATCCTGTCAGATATTTGGAAATCCCAGACTTTATGCGGACAGATAAATGTAGTCAGATTGACTTGTTCAATTTTATTTGCAAGTTTTGCGGGACGTGTGCATGTGTGTGTGTGTGCCTTCAAGTCGCCTGTTGACTTGTGATGACCCCATGAATTTCCTAGGGTTTTATAAGGCAAGGAATACTCAGAGGTGGTTTTGCCAGTTCCTTCCTCTAAAATATAGCCTACAGCACCTGGTATTTGTTTGGAAGTCTCTCATTCAAGTACTAACTAGGGCTGATGTTACTTCGTTTCCAAGGTCACATGGGATCTGATGCCTTAAGGGTATTTAGGCCCTGAGAGGTGTTTGGGGTTGTTGTTGTTGTTTGCCTTCCCCTTGCCATCTTGCCCTTGCCCCATTCCTTCATTAAGTTACTTATCTATGTGACCACCAGACTCAAAGGTTTTTTTCTGAAATTTCTTCTGAAAATCTTAGCCATATGGTAATACTGAGTGGTTCATAAGCTAGCCCCTTGTATTCTTAGGATCGTTCACAATTTACCACCGGTTGTGTAAGATGTGGCAGCTCTTGGACTTTGGCAAAGTAAAATTGAAATCTCCTCTGTCTTGTTTTCCTTTCTCTCCTAGAGCTGGTCTGGAGGAAGGGGTCCTTGTCCATAGGGCTTTGGAGTTCATTCAAGCAGCTGGACAGCAGGAGGTTCCTCCTCGTACTGAATCATTGTACAAAACCATTGTGTGACACCATTATACAAAAGTAGAACCGTTGTGGAAAAGGGGGGGGGGTCCTGCAGTAAAGAATATCTCACTTCATGTATCACTCTAGCCAACTTGTAAAGAGACATGAGGAAAAGGTGGTGGCAGGGCAAGATGAAAATGGAAAATGGGAATAAATCAGAAAAAAAAAACAGAAAGCACAGTGGGCCCTCTGAATTCATCCATGTGCATGTCACCGCCATTTAATAATATGGGGTGTGACCATCTGTGTTTTTTGCCATCTGCAGAGGGTCTAGAAACTGAACTCCCACTGATCTGGAGGGCCCAACGTAATAAAAAAGTGAATTGGTTAGGAACTGATGTGCTATTTGGGAAGAAAAATCTGAAGGGAAAATTTTTACAGGGACTGTGCACACAGGTATGTCTTCGTACCTGTAACTGGACTCTGGAAACTTGAATAACCAAGAGTGAAATCAAGATGCAACATGAAGGCAGTTTTAAATCAGATAAAAATTCAAGGGAACAGCTAAGAACATGAGAAAGCTTGATTTGCTATGTAGAGAGAACACACTACAGAGAATGGACAGCTATCCACACAAAATATTCTTACACAGGAACAGCACAATAGGTGAGCATCTTTTTTCTGCTTGATCAGCTCATACAATAACTAAAGCAAAAGCAAAATCAAGCAAATTTTATCTTAATGTGCCTGCTCCAAGGCTGGGATGACACATTATGGACAACTTAAGCCAGTGAAGGAGAGAGAGAGAGAGAGAGGATGGAGACTATAAAGAGAATGGAGATTATAATGGTTGGCATCCATGCTGTTCAAATGCTACTGGAAACAAATCAGGCAAAACTGTGGCACAACCAAAGAAACTGCTATAGGATGTTGTTGATGAGGCTATTTGGCAACCCCCAGAGAATGGCACCGCAGGAAGGCCACTGTAACAGTTCTCACTACACGGGACTGTTGCTTTGAGTTCCACCTGCTTTCAATTCTGTTTTCAGATTCCCTGTAAGATTTTTCCCTTCAGATTTTGTTTTCCAGATAGCACCTCAGCTCCGAGCCAATTTACTTTTATATTACTTCACTTTCCCCCTAGGTTTGACCTAGGTATTCATTGCCATTTTTCATTTTCATCTTTGCCCTGCCTCCAGCTATTCCCCCTGTGCCTTCCTCTGCACCAAGGGTGAACAGCTTCCTGAGGTCTGAGGGCCATACAGGCCCCTGACTGACTTCAGAGGATCACACCTTTCCCACACACTTCCTGAATTTTTTTTTTTTTAATGTGAAAAATATCCCCCCCCACCACCAAGCCCTCTAGGGCAAGGTTTCTCATCCAGGGTTCCCTAGAATCCTAATGTTCCACAAGAGATTGCTAGGGGTTGCATGAGAGGTCATGATAGGGGGGGGGGGACTTTTTTTTTTGGAACTGTAGATATAATAATTTTTATGCAGGGGTTCCCTGAAACCTGAAAATTATTTCAATGATTCCTCCAGGTTAGAAAAGATGAGAAAGGCTGCTCTAGGGGGATCTGGGGGCCAATTTCACAATGTCCCTACATCTATGCTATTTTAGGCCAAGGGGTGCCTTTTTTCTTTTCCTTCCTTCCTTCCTTTCTCATTTAAAATTGGAAAAGAAAAGAAAAAAACCCTGTTTTCCTTAACTTTTTTCCCTTCTCCAGGTAAGTTCCTGAAAGATAAACTTCCATTGCTGAGGTTCTCAAGCTGTCCTGCGTTGGGCTGAATGGCATACTGCCAAGTCCAGGCGGAACATTTCTGCTCCTTCTGAATGGTCTCTGTCCCTGGCCAGTCTCATCATTTTTCTTTCCCCTCTCACAGTTTGATGCTCTTGTGTCCACCAATTGTCATCTCTCTCTCTCTCTCCAGCCCCCCTCGAGGCACTGCAGCCCCCTAACTCTGCCCCCTGCTACTCTTCTGCCCACTATCTCCTGCCATTTGGTCTCTTTCTCCTGAACTGCCCTCCTGCCATGGAACACATCCCAAATGTTGCAGTTTCTTGTAGCATCTGGAACGTTATGCTGGTATTTGCCATTCTTCCACTTGCAGTGCCAATTTGCCTTTCAAACTCTGTCCAGTTCTGGCAGACTGAGGCAGAGGTACTAGCAAAATTCCTGTTAATGTCTCCATTATTTTAATCTCTTTTATTCCAACCCCTTTGGGTTAATGTGAAATCGAAGGCTTTCACAGCTCATTAGTGTCTGTTTGGCTGATGGTTGATGAGTCATTATCTGCTGGGAATCCCCCTGTCCCTGGGTGGAATTCCTTTGTAAGTGTTAAGTTTTAATTCTATTGTACTTCAAAACAGGGAGCCAGATTTTGTTTACTTTTAGGGTTTTTTCTTTCCTGTTGAAGTTGTCCAGGTGTTTGTGGATTTCAATAGCTTCTCTGTGCATTCTGACATGATAGTTGTTGGCCTGTGCTTTCAAATAGCATTTTGCTTCCAGGTTGCTTTATAACATGTTCTGCTACTGCTGATTTTTCTGGTTGGCCCAGTCTGCAGTGTCTCTCATTTTTCTTAATTTGTGTTTGCACACTGCGTTTAGTGGTCCCTATGTAAACTTGTCCACAGCTGCATGGTATGCGGTAAACTCCTGCAGCTGTGAGAGTAAACAAAATCTGGCTCCCAGTTTTGAAATACACCCAGGGACAGGGGGATTCCCAGCAGATAATGGCCCATCAACCAACCAAACAGACACTAATGAGCCTTGCATTTCTATACCCAGAAACTAACCATTCAACTATACAAGTTTACAGGCGATGTCAGAAAGAAACTATTCCAGAACACGGACTCACAGTCCAGAAAAAGACCAAGGAAAATCCCTCTGGGATACTTGCAGGGACATCTGCAGTACCTGCCTGATAAGAATTTGGAAAAGTTACTTTTTTGGACTTTAATTCCCCAAAGCCCCTAACTAGAATGGCCATGGGCTCCTCTCCTTGGCTACTGTTTCTTTACTGACACACAGCCAGTTCTTTTCAATAAGATATTAACAACCACTGTGCTCGTGGCTACTGCTGCTGCCCACCTTAATATGAGAGTGTGTCCCTATGATTCTGCATTTGCTCATCTTACTGAGAGTGATTTACGGCCATACCTTCTTGGTTCTTTCCTTCCTTGAGGACTGGGATAATGGCAGGAATCCTGTTGATAACTTAAAATGAAAGACATTTTACATACATCAACACAGGCCCCTTTTCAACCGTGTTGTAGCAGAGGTAAGAGAACAGCTGCAAAGCCATCTCCCTCAGGCAATAAAGCCACAGTATTGGGTCCTGAGCAGCTCAGAAGCCAGCAGGGTAACTTTCCTGACTGAGATGGCTTTAATTGCCATCCCCAATGTTGTTGCGCAACGCCTATAAACACTTTTCCATTTTTTTTTAATTAGAGCATTTATACCCCACCCTTCTGTCAATAAGACTAATTTCACAGTTCCCTGCCCTCAGGTTTACAGCCTAAAAAACACAAGGAAAGGGGGATGACAGCGGGGAGAAGAATAAATCCAGCCGACACTGACTGCTCTTCTCTCCCTCAGAGACCACACCAATGGCAGTTGGTACGGAGGAAGGGTCTCTCACGAACCACAAGGACTAAGTCATGAGGGAGCTGTGCCTGGCTACTGTTCTCTCCCCCAGAGGCCACAGCAGTGGCAGTTGTTATGGAGGGAGCACCTCTCAACAGTTGGTAGGACCCACTGCTCCTCTTTTCCCACTGTAGTTATGCCAGTAACCTCTCCATTGACACCCCCTTGGGCAAATCTGTGCTTAACTCCGTTCAGCAGTTCACCTACCTGGGAAGCATCATCTCCTCAGATGCCAAGATTGACAAAGAGATCGATCACAGACTAGCAAAGGCACATAGCACATTTGGAAGACTTCACAAAAGAGTCTGGAGTAATAAAGACCTGAGGCGAAGCACAAAAATCAGTTTGCATAGAGCCATTGTACTGTCTGTTCTCCTTTATGGGTCTGAAACATGGGTCACCTATCGCCACCACTTACGACTCCTCAAACGCTTTCATCAGCACTGTATACACTGTATATATAAATATACACTGGGCTGACTATGTGACGAATGTTGCTGTCCTTCAGCAAGCAGGGATCACCAGCGTTGAGGCCATGCTATTGAGAACACAGCTACGCTGGGCAGGGCACATTGCTAGGATGGAGGACCATCGCCTCCCAAAAATAGTACTCTACGGTGAACTCGCCATGGGTCAGCATAAGAGGGGTGCTCCAAAAAAGCTATACAAGGGCTCGTTGAAACAACATCTCAGGCTCGGCCAAATTGATCACCAACAATGGTCCACCCTGGCCTCACATTGGGAGGCATGGAGACGCACTATCCACAATGCTGCAGCCATATTTGAGAACTCGCGCTAAACAAGTCTTGAAGAGAAACGACAACGCAGAAAGAATCACAACCCGGAAACATCACCCAAGGAGACCTTCTGCTGTGCTTTCTGCAACCGGACTTGTCAATCTCGGATTGGCCTTTTTAGTCATCAGCGCACTTGCAGAAAGCACGGGATGAGTTCTTCCTGAATCTTCATTTGTGAAGAAAACCCAGAGAGAGGGGTATGTGTAGGAGTAATGAGTCTAAAAAATAAAATTGTATTAAAAATTCCAGGATCTAGTCCTTTTAAAAAGCAACAAGAATTATCTTCTTTAAAAAAAAGTTAAAAATTCATTTACTTTTAAATTCATGCAGAGTGCAACTTAGGAATGCAGACTGTCAAAGCTCAATTAACATTTAAAAAGGTGTGTTCAGAGGTCTGAGATCCCCAGTTAAATTAGACTCATTACAAAAACAAAGGAGTCAGTTTAAAATGCAAATCAAAAGTTTACTGAAGGTATATCAATCTCAATCTACATACTAAAACAAACTTTTAAAAGAGGTTCCTAACTAAGAGAATTTAGGGTAGAAAAAACTCACCCAGCCTATAGCGGTAAGAGGCTGCATGGTGAACATCATGGCATGGTTGCAGGAAAGATGGCTAAACAAAGATAATATGGCTTAAGATGGCTACAGCCTCATGGAGACTTAAAAGAGAACTTACACAGAGCAATAAAATTCAAATTAGGTCATGTGTTGAATGATCCTGCACTCCAGTTGGCTTGAAGTGCCCAGTGAAATAAGAGAAAGGGAATTTGGGAGAACAGAAGCATGCAGGGAAAAAAACTAGACTCATCTTAGGATGTGAATGAGGTACACAAGATTGCTTTTACATTACAGTGATTATTTCCCCACATACTACAGTATGCCAGCAAACAGAATCTTGTCCAATGTCTCCAAGGCTCATGCCTGTTTCAGTTAAGAAGAAAAGAGAGAGAGGATTACCATGCTGATGAAACAAAGCCATTATGACCTCATGATGCTGCCCACTCAGAGGAGACAGACTGACCATTGTGACCTCATGCTGATGCTGCTCACCCAAAGGAGTCTCCAGTGTGACCTCATGATGGTGCCTGCTGTCTAAAGGAGAGAGAATGACCAGTGTCATTTCACAATGCTAGTGCTGTTCACCTGAAAGAGATACACTGGTCTCTTTGTCCACCCATTGACAATCACTCTCAGGGTGTCCTTCAACTCTCAGATCACACAGGGACTTCATTTACTTTCTTTCTTATTCCTGCATCCTTTCAAATGGAGATCGCAGCTACCAGGTAGGTCAGTTACCTAATTCTTCTTAGGGCCTGGCATAGCTTCCTTCTGATTCTTGATGGCTTCCATCTGAACAGAGCATCTCTCTCTCTCTCCTCCCTCTGCCTATCACTTGCCAATAATTCTCTACTGAACAGGAGCTATGGATGAGTTACCCATCCCTGTTTGGGATGGGAAAGCACCAGGGAGCCATTTTGAGAGAGCCTTAGGGAAGAATAAAAATAAAACTCCCATAGAGATGGAGGTAGGAACTTCTAAGTCAAGAGTGAGAAACATGTAACACTCCAGATGTTGTTGGGCTCCAACTCCCCATCAGCATAGCCAATATCGATGAACGATGAGCTCTAGGTCAGCATCATCTGCAGCCACAAGGTGCCCAAACCTATCCTTGTTCTCCATCCAGAGGGGATGGTAGGGCTAACAATGGAACCAAGCAGCCTCATAGCAGATGAAGCAAATCTGTTCATTTATCTAACATACACTACAAAAACAAGCATGGGAAATAGACTAATGCTCTGGGTGCTTTCCCATGAATTTCTATAGATGGCATAGAAACTGCTGCTTTCTGGAGTCTCAGTGCACTGATCCTTGCCTTATCAGCAAAGTAGGAATTAATACTGAGAAATACAAGAGCATATATATGAGATCATTCAGTCTTGGGAGGGGGGGGGAGAGAGAAACTCCTTGACATGGGATGGTTCTACTCTATTGTTTTGGGAATGCTCAGATTATGTCATTACCAATTACTGCAGAAATGCTGGTGTTCCTGAGCAATAATCCTATGAGTTCTGAAACATTCTTCTGAGGGACTGCCTTCTCATTCTTCCTGTCTTCCTTCTGGAGAGATCATCTCTCTCTGCTCTGTCTCCTATGTCTCACCAACCAGTTTGCTACTGAACAGGAGCTATGGAAGTGTCAGCAGCCCTCATTTGAGGATGAGAAAGCATCAGAGGGTGATTTTGAGAAGGCCTGCAGAGAATAATTCTTCAAACTCCCAGAGACAATGATAGAAGCTAAAACTAATAAAAACTAACTATAGCTAAATGTTAAAGAGTTTTCTTCCATATACCCCCAGTGTACTTAGTGAAAGCCAAGATGTGCTCCTGTACTATGCATTATTCATATCAAATGTACAATAAAGATATAAGCCTCAAAAGCCTTAACCAAAATACATTGAAAGGCAGAAGCTCTGAAATCTTTATTCTTGAATATTTCATGACAAAACTGGATAAACATTGGTTGAGGCTGTTTTAAACACTGTTTTAAAACATTGGCTGAGGTGGTTATTCTGCCTTGGAGCCATAGTTCAAATCATATGTTTTGTAGAGTCCTGTCTTTTTCTCAGTTGTCCTCAGGTGGGGACTAGACTTAGTGCCTCTAATCAGACTCCCAAGGTTCTATACAGGTATCCATCAGTTTGGGCTCATCTACACTGGCCATTCAATCCAGATTGGCCCCAGATCAACCATGATGGCAGCCACATGCACCAGGCCGAATTCAGTGCAATGGCACATTGTTGTCCACAGGCCAGATGGGCCAACATTGCATTCATTCTGCCAGCCCATCCCATGTTGTCAGAGCCACCACCATCACTGACCTTGCTGGTCAAGTAGCTCCCTGCGAGAAACTGGCTGGCGGTATCTCTTCTGCTGAGGGTAGAATGGGGTGCCCATGTGATCAAGCAGGAGGGGGTAGATTAACCCCCTCCTTGTTGATCACATGTCCAGGTATATATTTCTGCCCTCAGTAGAAGTGTTGGCATGCTGGGTGGGGGGTGGGGGCGAGATCGCTGGCTGTGATATCTCTAGGAAGCATCCAGCCATGCGATCAATGAAGTGGGGGGATGGTTCTCAGTTAGGGATGAGTGAGCATTTCATTTCAACTCATTTTTTTAAGTCCAGAATTTACCAAATTTTGCAAATTTTGCATATGGAAGAAAGCAGAACTATTAGAGTTGTATATCCCCTACGCATGGGTGGGACTTAAGATTCCATTCATTTTCTTTTAATCAGAATTCATGAAATACCAGTGTAGGAGAAAGCAAATCAGGGTCGCCATCCATGGGGTAGAGCGAATTTCATTTCAGATTATTTTAAGTAAGAATTTGCCTAACTCTGCAAAATTCAAAGGTGAGAGAAAATAAAACTGATAGCTCTCCTACTGTTTTCCACCTTAATCCAAGGAGCTCCTTTGATTCTAAACCAGTCATCTAAGTCTGCCATCAGTAATGGACTGGATGAGGGTGAAACAAATTAAAAATAATCTTGACAAGATGGAGGTGCTCCTGTTCAGTCAAAAGGCAGATCAGGAAACAGAGATTTAGCCAGTGCTGGATGGGGTTACAGTCCCCCTGAAAATGCAGGTTCACAGCTTGGCTGTGCTTCTGAATTCATCCCTGAGCCTTGAAGCCCAGGCTTCAGTGGTGATGTGGATGCTTTTGTACAATTAAGGCTCGTGCATTTGAGATGTCAGATCTGGCCATGGTGATGCATGCCTTAGTTACATCCCATTTGGATTACTGCAATGTGTGCTATGTGGGGCTGTCTATGGAGAGTGCTCAAAAAATTCCACTGGTCCAAAGAGCTGAAGCCAAATTGCTAACCAGGGCTGGCTACAGGGAATATACAACTCCACTGTTGAAACAGCTCCACTGGCTGCCAGCCTGTCTCTGGACACAATTCACAATGTTAGTTATGACCTACAAAGCCCTATAGAGCTCAGGTCCAGATTATCTGGAGGACCGTATTCTCCCATGTATGCATACCCATAGTTTGAGATCTTTGGAGGAGACCCTTCTCTCTGTCTCATCACCCTCACAGGTCCATCTGGTAGGAACACAAGTGAGGGCCTTTTCGGTGGCTGCTCCCAGCCTCTGGAAACCCCTTCTTAAAGAGTTTAGACTGGCGGCCTCTTTGCTATCCTTTTGTAAGCAAGTGGAGATCTTGTTGTTTTGGCAGGTCTTTGAAGATAGACTGTTCAGGGGAAAAGAGCCTTCTATGTGCTGCATTCTTTATACTTGTCCTTTTAAATGGCTTGTTTGTAACCACTTTTAATTTTATTGATAATTTAATTATATTTTTAACTTTTGTAGGCTGAAAGCTTTTTAGCTGTGTCTGTTTTAACTTTTGTAAGCTGCCTTAAGTTCCAGACTGGGTAAAAGGTGGGATGATCATGATGATGATGATGATTTTATTATTATTTGCTTATCCCCTAATGAAATGGAGAAGGGAAAGAACATGTACGCAGTGCCAGTCTCTTAGAAGAAAGCTAGAGGAGGGGAAATTATCATAAATAAACAAGATAAAAAAATGTGTTTAATGCCAAAATGCTGCTCCTGAATGGGAGCAGGAAAACAGTTAAGGATGGTTGCAATCAAATAGCCTTCACCCAGCCATAGTTTCCAGCCATGTGCCAAAAAACCTCCAGATCTTTACTCGGACATTTGAAAACCACAGAATATTCAGCAACATTGCATATTGCCCCATAATTTTCTTTAAAATGCATTAGTAGTTTTCAGAGGGTCTTTTGGACATCTAGAGCCCTTGACTTGTTGCTATTCCTCCAATGTCTCAGAATATGTAGGTGTCCTAATACCAAAATCCTGAACTCATTGTTATAGGATATACAGTACATAGCTATATTGTATCAATGCAAACATGTTTCCTTTAGCTCATTAGAAACTAAGGGCGCCCTCTGCTGGTTTATTCAATACATGAACAATTGTGAAATTTTCATTCTTTCCAACAAACTTGAGAAATCTTTGCAGACCGCTGGTCTAGAATTGCAGCTCAAGTTTAAGTGTCCTTAGATCATCTTTAGATAATGTTCTGGAAATGGAATACATATACTTTCAAAGAACAAGTCATTATTTCATCACTGGAAAAACTAACATTCCTGTTACAGAAGCACTTTTTAAACTAACAGGGAAGAAGAGATCTCTAGTAGAAGCTTTTGTGGATACAGTCCACTTCATCAGACATAAGAGGACCATAGAAATGCATCTGATGAAATGAGCCTTCTGCTAGAAATTTATTCTTCCCTGTTAGTCTCAAAGATGCTACTGGATTCCTTTAAGTCTTTTTATGCTAATACAGACGAACATATTTATCTCTGAATGTTTCCTGTTTACAGGCTTCCTACATAGAAAAACTCTTTGGAGTCTCAGGAAGAAAATGTTACTATGATAACCTTACTCCATTCTGCACTGAGTGAGATATTTGTCTCATTAGATTGTTGCAAGGTATAGTTCAGTGGCTCTTAACCTTTTCTTTACAAGGGACCCCTTTAAATATCTTATGGTGCTGCGCATCCCCAAGACTTAACTTAATATTTAAAACAACAACAACATCAATAATAGAATTACACCATCCATTAAACTTTTCCTCAAAGGCACCAGAGTGGGGAGGGAAGACTTTTCTTCTCCTTCCTGCAAGTTTGTGGCCGGAGCAGATTGAATAGCAATGCACAGGCCAAGCCAGTCAGCCTTTGCCTTGGCTCCTGTCACATGGCTGCTCCACTGTGGAAAGGAGATGGGCCAAGCAGCCTTTAAGCCTTCGTGGACTCCCTGTGAGGACATCAAGGACCCCTGGGGGTCCACAGACCACAGGCTAAGTACCACTGGCATAGTTCATTAGCAGAAAGATAACACCCTATATTTTACTGGAGACAGCACCCTCTTCTATTCCAGGTATAGAAGCCAGAAGGGCTTGCAGTTGAGATCTTACATCAAAGCTATCAATGAGAGGGAGGTCTTCCTACCAGAACTCAGGGCAGCAGGTGAGTTCAGATTGTTTGAGCCTATTTGTATGCAACACAGTGCTTTGCTGTTCAAGAAAGGCAAATGCCCAGGGGGCTCAAAAGCAATGGTTGGGAGGCAGCCACTGGTGCCCCCTCAGCAAATACACCTGAGGGGGTTGCCCCCTTCTGCCAAGTGGTAAGTCCATCCCTGCATTAATATACATCTCCCAAGCATCTCTGAGGTTTGGAAAAACAGACAATTGATCATTACGAGAGACAAGAAAAATCCTAACTTGTCTCATTTGAACCACACAGTTCGTTTTTAGAAAGGCTTGTTTGTAAGAATGTTACCAAAACCTGTGGTACAATATTTCAGCTGTAAGCCAGAGATCAAAAAGAACGAAGTGAGTTCAATTAAGATGAAAAGAAGAGAGAATGAGAGTGAACCACAAGCAGTGTGTGATCCCTGTTTTGGAGAGTTAATGGTGAGGCAGGGTAGAGTGAAGTGATCAAGAAAGAGAAAGACTTTGGGAGAATAAAAAAAGGAAATGATGTGTGGGCTACAATCCGACATCCCCTCAGTGTAGCTTGAATGTTCACATGTGAAGATATGCTACACCAGCACTACACAACCTCATGAAGAATGTTGTTGTTGTTATTAATATTATATTTATTTCTATCCCACTTTCCCCCCCAATTTGGTACCCAAAGCAGCATACAATAAAAAGACATTATTAAAATCAGCAAAATACAAAAGTTAAAACACAAACAACTAAAAGACTACAATTTTAAAACATACACACATATGCACATACACATACACAACACATAGATATACATATACCCCAGCACTGCCATTAGCAGAGATCAGCAAAGGCCTGCCAAAACAAGAAAGTTTTTATTTGGAAGGAAGGCAGGGAGGGCGCCAGTTTGACTTCTCTGGGCAGATAGCTCCAGAGTCTGGGGGCAGCCACTGAGAAGGCCCTCCCGAGTTTCCACCAGATGTACTTGTGAGAGTGGTGGGACAGAGAGATTACAACTTTGTGCAACACATGTCAATAATTTGGTGCCATTGTACAATGCACAACAGCAATGTCGAATGTGAAACTCCACTGTGCAACTGTAATGTCCAACCGCACAACTATAATGTATAACCACAATGCAAAACATTGTTATATGCAGAATTTGTCAGTTGTGCCATGGCAAAGAACTCATCCTGCACACGTAGTGTTACTTACATAAGTATATGCCATTAACAGGATGCCAGCCCACATTTACAGAAAGTTTGGGAATCATGCAGTTCTCCAGATACTGTTGGACTGCAGCTCTCAGCAGTCCTCACCATTGACTATGCCATCTAGGGCTGATGGGAACTGCAGTCCAGCAACATCTAGACAGTCACAGTTGCCACCCTTGGTTAATGGGACATGAGCAGATGGAAATGTCCTGTGGTACCTTAAAGGCTAACATGTTTTATTTGGCATAAGCTTTTGTGGAGTCCAGCACACTTACTTCAGATATGTCTCCCTCTTCCAGCATTCCCTGGTGAAGTAAGAGTGAATCTTCAAGAATTGTTTTTGTTTTTGTTGTTTTGTTTTGTTGTTGTTTTGTTAAAGATATAGAAAGACCTAGGCTGCTGACACACTGCAGAAATAATGCAGTTTGACACTGGTTTAACTATTATGACTCCATCCTATGGAATCCTGGGATCTGTAGTTTGCTGTGGCACCAGAGCTCTCTGACAGAGAAGGCTAAATATCTCACAAAACTAAAAGTCCCAGAATTCCATAGCATTGAGCCATGTCAGTTAATGTGGTGTCAAACTGTATTATGTCTGCAGTGTGACAGCAGCCCTAGGAATTAATACTACAATACTATGATTCAAACAATAGAGAAGTCTTTCCTTTTCACACATGATGAATCAATTGTAAGGAATTTACATAGTGCTTTATCTTCCATCAGTTTGGACATAGAGACTAAATGAACCAAAAATGAGCTGGGGAGGCTAAACCTCAGCAATCCCCTTCTGCCTTTTGTCTCTGACATCCTACACTGGACAAGAATCAGGGGTGTTTTGTTTTTGTTTTTTTGCTCAGCTGTAAAAACCTGGTCCAGATCTAGCGCCAATGTTGTATGACCTAAAGGTTGCCAAGGATTGGTGCAATGCCTCTAACTGAACTGTAAAATTTCTCACTGGAGTCCTCCAAGGAAAGTTGATGCTGATGCAAGCAATGGTCATTAACAGTTCACCCAAAGTTGGGAACAGGAAAGTTATTTTGCCAGGAATACCTTGCCATCAATCTCCATTGGAGTAGGCTTGGCCTGGCCACTGGATACCAAAGGTCCATGGATGTAGCTGCCAGGTGTGTCTAACTGCCAGATGTTGCTACTGCAATAATTTTGCTCCAGAAAAGCACTCTATAAGGGCAGGAAGAGAAAGAGGAGTTAATTGTATTCATCTTTTGCCAAAGGGTCCTTGAGGTTTAATATATTGCCATCTAAAAATAACAGGATGGCAATATATTAAACCACATAAATGCCACATGCAGTGTTATTCTTTTTAAAAAGGCTAACCCTGAGTTCGGTGGCAATTTAACAGCTATTCTAGCATGAGATTTTGTGAACTACAGCCTACTCTGGGAGACACAAGGTGATGAGCAACAGGAAAAAAAGGGGGAAGGGAATCAGTAGGAAATCATGGGCTTGTCTGTACAAGGCAATAAAATGTGGATTGGTGCGCAGTAACACCAATTCTCAGCAGCTTTCATTTCTCTCCATTTTTTTCCCAAGATCACAGTATGCAAAGCTATCCGTGTTTGATGTTCACATAAGCATGCATGCCTGTGAATCAAAATGGTGGGCATGACTGAATTACTTGCATTTTTATTTTCACCAGTTGCTGCTGCCACATGGTGGTTTTTTTTTTTTAAGCAAATCCAAGGTGCCTCAGTGCACCATCACTATAGCAAAAATCCAATATGGTGGTTCCAGGTGCTGGCATGCCAGCAAACTCCAGCCCTCATGCAGACCCAGCTAATCAGCTTTCCACTTTCACTTCAGGAAAGTGCAGCAAAGCGAGTCAGTTGTCCCAATAAGCAGGGATGCACATTTCCATCACAGTTTTTTTAAAAAAAAAACTTTAGGAAAAGCCGCAAAGGCTTTTCCTGTGGCATATATTGCATTTTTGGCCCCCTCCTTCCAAATATGGCAAAATGATACAGGATCCTGTTGGGACAAAAGGTACTCCCCTGGAATTCTATCAGGAGTATTTTCACCATTCAGGATGGATTTCTTACAAGCTCTTGTACAAAACAAATGTTCAGGTACTTGGGAAGGGGAGGAGGAAGGGCCAGATGTAGAGTGAAATAAGGGTGTAAATCATTCCCCCTCCCACCAGCTGGATAGGCAGGAGTTCTAAATTCTTTTCAGTTACAACCCTTGACTCCCTTCCCTAGCTTGCCAGTTTCTTTCTATAGCCTTGGTAAACTATATACCTATACTTATAGAATCAAAGAATCAAAGAATTGTAGAGTTGGAAGAGACCACAAGGGCCATCCAGTCCAACCCCCTGCCATGCAGGAATACACAATCAAAGCATCCCTGACAGATGGCCATCCAGCCTCTTTTTAAAGACCTCCAAAGGAAGGAGACCCAACCACACTCCAAGGGAGTCTGTTCCACTGCCGAACAGCTCTTACTGTCAACAAGTTCCTCCTAATGTTGAAGTGGGATCTCTGTTCCTGGAGCTTGCATCCATTGTTCCGTGTTCTGGTCTCTGGAGCAGCAGAAAACAAGCTTGCTCCATCCTCAATGTCTCTCTCTGGCTTTTCTTCGCAAACGAAGATTCAGGAAGGACTCATCTTGTGCTTTCTGCAAGTGCACTGATGACTAAAAAGGCCAATCTGAGATAAACAGGTCCGGTTGCAGAAAGCACAGCAGAAGGTCTCTTTGGGTGATGTTTCCGGGTTGTGATTCTTTCTGCGTTGTCATTTCTCTTCAAGACTTGTTCGGTGTGAGTTCTCAAATAAGGCTGAAGCATTGTGGATACTCCGTCTCCATGCCCCCTGATGTGAGACCAGGGCGGACCATTGTTGGTGATCAATTTGGCCGAGCTAAGATGTTGTTTCAGGAAGTCCTTGTATCGCTTTTTTGGAGCGCCCCTCTTACGCTGACCTGTGGCGAGCTCATACCTATATTTAAAAAGCTACATAAAGTTAACCTACGTATCTAAAAACATTTTTCCCCCAGCAGCCAATTAGTGCGAGCGTGGGAATTGCCCCTCCTACCATCCAAGAATGATCATTCACAGTAAGTACCAACTCTTCATTCTCTGGATGGATTAGAAGGAGCAAGCCACTATACCAATGGGGGATAGCCAAGCCTCCACTAATAGGTCAGGAATTGGCTGCTTTGTATTATCTCACTCAGCATTTCTCAACTAGGGTTCCCTGGAACCCTGGGGTTCCCCAAGAGTTTGCTAGGGGTTCCTCAAGAGATTGTGATTGTGGGTAGAAAGCAATAGCAGTATATAGAATAATGTTTATGCAGGGGTTCCCTAAGACCTGAAAATTATTTCAAGGGTTGCTCCAGGATAAAAATGTTGAGAAAGGCTCATCTCACTGATTGTAGCACTACCCAGCCAAATGCCGCCTATGCTGAGTTATATTTGCCTCACAGACATCCTTATCAAAGCTACAGCTTCCCCACCCACCCCCTTTTCTGGATGTGATCTACCACGAGATGACTTGCTTTTGAGAAAATTGTCTTGGAGAAAAGTTGTGCAATTTTGTAAAGTGTATCAGGAAATGCCATAACCATTGTCTCATTGCATGAACTAGTAAAAGGAGCAGCATAGAATGGCTTGCTTGTTATGTCTTTCTGATCAATCAGCCTGCCCTGTTGTGCTTGCTGTGTGGGAATGTGCTTAGCTCCATCCACACATGGAAAAGGCACTTGTTTTGTACCAAAACAGGAGTTTTAATACAAATAATATTTTGCACAAATTGCAAAACAAAACAAAACACCATGATGGAAAAAACACCAGGGCATCTCAGTCTCATGCCAGAAATGAGATCTCTTGTGGGAGTTGCAGAATGTTCACAATACAGTCTCATCCTGTTGAGAAACTACATTTTGGTAAAATTGTGGGAATAGCATGAACTTTTCACATCCCATTGGGATGTTCATCCCAATCCTGTTCATGTCTACTGGGGAGTTCATGTCTACTGGGGAGTAAGTCCTTATGGAGCCTGCAATCCTGTGCTAGTTTTCTTGAGAGTGAGTCCCACTGAATTCAATTGGACTTACTCCCCAGTAGACGTGAACAGGATTGCACTGTATGAATACTACCACAGTAGCAGTCCAGACAGTCATTGAGAGCAATTTGAAGATGCTTTCCCCACATTGCTGCTGGTGGCTAAGCTCACCCCCCCAAGCTGAGGTCCCTAGAGCAGGCCTGAAACTCCTAGAATGCCGACATAAATTGATTGATTTGTTACACTTACGTATAATTGCCATGACTTTATCATATGGAATTCTGGGATATATCATTTTGTGAGAGCTCTAATCCCTCACTAAACTAAAAATCCCTGGATTCTGCAGGATACTGGAACTGAAAATGGGTCATAGGTAACAGTGGAAATCATGTATTGTGGTCTTTGTTGGTGGTCCATAGCAAGGTAGGAGAATTTCCCCTACACATAGACACTCTCTACATTGTTAGGAACCCATATTTTTGCTATTCTAGTTCCCAGCCATGTAAAAGAGTGTCCATGTGTCTGGGAAACTCCCCTGTTCAGACACACTGCCTTCCACATAAGCTAGAGACTGAACTAGAGGCAGAGTGCAGTGGGGTTAGCATGCTCTCCTTTCCATGTGTTGATTCAACACACTTGCATAGTGACTGGATAGGGAAGTTGTTGACAAAGTTTTTGATTTCATTTCCTGTGCCACAAAGATTTATGAACAAGTCCAGAACATCCAACTTTTCATCTCTCAGTCTGAACTCACTGCCTCTCTCTCCTCCATTTCAAAGTTATTCCCATGCCACTCCCCCACCAATTGTATGTTGCTGGAGGGTTGTTGTTAATTGCCATCAAGACAACTTCGACTTATGGTGACCCTATGAATGAGAGACTGCCAACAGCCCTGGTCATAAACTGCCCTGTTCAGGTCTTGCAAATTCAGGGCCGTGGCTTATTTGAATAAATCGATCCACTTGTAGTCCAGTCTCCCTCTCTTCCTACTGCCTTCTACTTTGCCAAGCATTCTCATCTTTTCCAGTGAATCATGTCATCTCGTGATATGTCCAAAGCCTCAGTTTAGCCACCTTTGCTACCAGTGAGACTTCAGGCTGGATTCGCTCTTAGACCCAATTGTCTTTTTAGCAGTCCATGGTATCTGTAGAACTCTTTTTCTCGCTGGAGAGTGGGAAGCCCAAACCTAATAAATTCTATAACATGAATAAATTAAATGGAAGTAGTAATGCCCTGAAGACTACACACTGAAGGCTACACTGCAGTGTAAAATCTAATCTTTTACTCTTCTTCCTCATGTGCACACTGCCCAAATTCAACAGCAGACGCACTAGATTCACTGCCACTGCTGCACGGCACTTGAAGAAATTTCTCAGAAATGCTTAAGGCAGACAAAACTGTGAAGAAAATAACTGCCTCTTTCTCAGGGAAGGGCAACACATGTGTAAGGAGAGGTAGGGAGTCCGCACATGCACTAGCCATGTGTAACCCCTATGAGTATCGGTTTGGCCCAGTGGGTGGGGAAATCCTATGTGGTGGGCTGTACTTGCTGGCTGAGTTCAGAAGGAAAGGGGGAGCTGGAGAGGAGCTGCAGATGCCAGGGCTAAGGAGGAGGCCCTTCTCACCATGAATAGGTTAGTGGTATTTTCACTTGTGTATTTTAGGAGGGAACCAAAGGATCAATTCTTGGTAGTGAAATGTCTATATTGCATTTGCTTCCATTTTTCTATTCTTTTTAATAAAGGCTTTATGATCTGCATCCAAATGTTGCAATACTACTGAGCAGCGCAGGCAGAACAGCCCGGCAGTCAGCTCCTGCACTGGCACCATTGTGGACGCACTGAACTTTTGGGAAAGTCCATATGTGGCAAATTTAATACACAATTTGTTGTATTGCTATTAAAAATATATACAAGTTAACCCCTGTATCCATGGATTCAGTATTCATGGTTTTCCTTATCCATGTCTGAAAAATATGTTCTGTCTAGGGATTTTTAGGTCCTCCAATGTGATTCTATGATCAACTTCCAGCATTCTTCTGATTGAAAATAACAGGGTTCATTATTATCCACGGTTTCAGGTATTCATTGGGGGGAACATACCTCCCCGCGCATATGAGTGTTGATCTATATTGAGATTTTAAATGCAATTGTGTTTACAATATTCAATTTTAGTTGGCCCCATAGGACCTAGAAAGAAGTACACTAGCCACACCTGGAAGTCACACAACAAACCGACTATTCCAAAATGAGTTGCATGTGAATAGCACACCATCCGATGAACAGCATCATCAAGGCCAGGTTGAGATGTCACTCCTCATTCATGAAAGATTCTCAGATGACTTGTTGAAGACATGCAAAATGCCAGAAACAAAAATCTGTAAGAAACTGACTAGCTTGTTGTTTAAAAGGTGAGGGAATGGCTGCATGGCCCCGTCTTTGATGAGACAAGACTTCTTTGGATTGGGAATGTGAATGGAATTTTATTCCCTCTCCTTTCCTCTCCCCTCTCAGCTCCAATTTCAGGATAAAAGAAATGTACAAAGAACCGTTTTTGCCCTCCGGCTTTGCCTACCACATTCCCCCAAAAGAGACAATGCCACAGATAGAATCTCTGGAAATAGGGAAGTGACAGATGAGTGGCTGAGGAGCTCTGAATAACTAAATAAAGTCTTCAGTGTTTTCCTTAGCAAGTAAAGAAAATACTTTTAGTATTTTACGGTCACTTTTGGGGTCAAGGAAAATCTCGAATCCAAATACAACAAACCCAGAAGGCAGATCCTGCCAAGAGTCTGATGGTTAGGCTCGGAGCTCAGCTTCAGGTTCAGATGCTGAAAAGGAAACTTGTTGATGATGGACTTAATTTGCACTTTGATTGGATCCTGGGAAACTGGGGGCTATTTCCTTTTAAACCAGCTAGATTGCATCTAAGCATGCATAAGCAAACACCAGCAAAGAAGGCTGATATCTGCTTCTTGAACTGGAACAGAGAAGCTCCACTGACAAGGCACTTGGGGTGCCTTTATTTTTGCATTCCTTGTAGCATTTTCATTTTCCTACCATCAGTATTTCTTTCTTGAGCTTCTGTTATCCATTTTTGCCGACAGGCCTTTGAAGAGGTCTGCAGTTTGAAAAACAGCACCACGATCAATATAAACTACAGGGCATTTAAAAACTTGCTTCAAAACCATTTATTTAATATTTCTTAAAAAAAAATATTTTAGCAGTTTGGTTGCACAAAGCAATTCCCTCTCCCTTAAAAAAATCCATCACCATCACTACCACCACCACTGCCAACCATATGCATGTGGCATCTAATTGTTGTTGTCAGGAGGAGGAGGAGGAGGAAAGGGTGGCTGCCTTTTGGCCATTGCTGGACTCTCATTTGTCATAGCAAGCAATGAGGAATGATTTGACAATCCATGACCACACCCTCCAACTGTCCTAGTTTAGTATGGACAGACCCACTTAATCCTCTACCATCCCATTTTTTCAGCTGCATTTAAAATGTCCCAGTTTCTTTCTATTCCTCCTACTTCCCTCCTTCATCCTCAGCTTACTTCAGTTGTTGCAAATTGTGTTCAAAGTGCAAAAGTAATTTGCATTTGGTTAATTCAGAAGGGGAAGAAGAGAAGGGGAGCTGGAGAATTGTCCTTCCCTGAAGACTCAGGCAAAAGCAAACTGCTGCAGCCTCTCTCAGAGCTTGTCTACACTGGCCAAAATACTCCATGTTCTGGCCAGAGTATTCCAGCCCTGGGCCTGCACTGTTTTCCTCATTACCCACCCTTCTTTTGCAGCAACAGAGGAGTGTCCACACACCCACGGCCAATGCGCAAACCAGTGCTTCTCTTCTCTCCTCCAGTCACATCTTCCAAGGCCAGGAACAAGGGGCTTGGCTGTGGTCACATGGCTGGGTGCCTCGTGGTGATCTCAGTGGATGTGATACACATGACCCAGCTGGGAAATGGCTGCACCAGGCACCGCATAGGCCACATGTGCTGACACACAGACACACACACACCTGTTGTGGTAATGGAACTCACTGTCTTCTCCAGAAGAACCACAGCTAATGGTGAGGGTTTTGGTTTTTTAACCATGTGTCTGCTCTGTTTTAAAGAGTATTTGCCCCAGATTCTCATTGGAAGTGTCCAAACATCATCTGGACAGTTCAGACAAGAAACAGAGCCAAAACCTTGTGTTGTCTGGACAACCAAGCGCAGGAACAGGGGAGGCTGTTTCCTTTTGGCCTGTGTAGACAAGCCTTCTGTTTATGTCTTCTTCCTTATTAGTAATGTTTAGTATCTTGACCATACTCTGATGTTGCTTGGCCACATATGTCCTGGTTTTCATCTGTGATGTGTTTGGTGGATATGCATGACTTACACCCGTGCTTATTAAGCTATCTGATATACATCTTCTTGTGGCAATTCTTATCATAATTCTGTAACATTAATCAAAAGTATCTAGCATACCCTCCAACTGTCCAAATATGGCAGAGACAGTCCTGATTAATCCTCTGTTCTCCCACTTTTTCAGCTGCTTCTAAAATGTCCTAGTTTCTTCTCCTCCTCCAACTTCCCAATTTGTCTTCATCTTACTTCAGTTGCTGCAAAGTGAGTTTGAAAGATAACAGTCCTTTGCACTGAATGAACTCAGCAAGGGGGAAAAGAGAGGAAGAGACAGAACCTTGCCTTTCCCAGTAGGCTCAGAAAAACCAAACTACTGCAGCTTCTTCTTGTCTGTGTTTTGCCATCTTGACCACACTCTGATGTTGTCTGGCCACATGTGTCCTAGTTTTCATCTGTGAAATGTTGGAGGGTATGCCCTAGATCTCCCTTTGTCTTGTAGGAGAAATCAGAGTTCAAATATTATTTCAGTCATAAATTCATTAAGTAGCCTTAGGTATGCCATTATATCTCTCCTTTATCCTTGGCCCTATCCTTGCCTGCTTTACAGTGTAATAGTCATAATTACCAAGTACGTGGCATAAATGGCTATATAAATACAAGTTGTTAATAATGCTAATTCTCATCCAATTAACTAATCTCTCTCTTGATTTGGTATAGTTGTTTCATAAAACATTCAACAATCCAACACTCTTTTCCCCAGCATGACTTTCCAGTTACTCATCTATTATCTTGCATATGCTACTTCTTACCAAATATCTACAAGCAATTCTGTTGTTATGAAATAGAGGGGATCTAGAAAGAGACTGTTACAATCTGGACCCTGCCTTCTGCATTTTCTTATGGCTTCCTTTGGATATCTTTTTTTTTAATTTCATTTTTGTTTTGTAAAACATTCGATGCTGATTTGTGTTGCCTAGCAGCAGTCAAATATTTTCACAATATGAGAGAACTAAGAGAGGCCTTTATTACTGTATTGTACTGTCTATAGTTGCAATGCTATCCACCATTTTGATGTTGCTGTGTATCTTCAAGCCAATTCTGACTTATGGTGATGCTAAAGCAAACCTATCACAGGGTTTTCTGAGGCTGAGAGTGTGTTACTTGCCCATGGTCACCCAGTGGGTTTCCATGGTCAAGCAAGAATTCAAACCCTAATCTCCAGAGTCATAGGACTTTTTCGGACAAGTAAAATGCAACGGAAGCAGCCTCACCATGTTGCAAGACTGCTGCGCTGCAGGGTGTCCCTTTCAGATGACGCCTGTCCCTGCCGGTACTGTTGCGGTACCGCAGGAACATTTGAGTGTAATATTTTGGCGATTTTTACTCATGAAAGTTGATTGTGAGTAAAATTTGCCAAAATATTACACTCAAATGTCCCTGTGGTACCGCAACAGTACCGGCAGGGACGGGCGTCATCCGAAAGGGACGCCCTGCAGCGCAGCAGTCTCGCAACGTGGCGAGGCTGCTTCCGTTGCATTTTACTTGTCCGAAAAAGTCCATAGTCCAACACTCAAACCACCATTACAAGGGAGTAAAAGCCACATTGAATTCAGTGGGACTTACTTCTGAGGAAAGATTTTTCAAAATGCACAGGTAGGCCCTAAAATTCACAATAAGATGTCTTATTATGGGAAAGACATTTGCAAAGCAAATTTGTTGCACTTTTCTGGACAGAGCAGATTCAATTACCACCTCTCTGGTCAGTGACTATACTAGATGAGGGAATCTTTTGTCTGCAGTCCAAAAGTAATTTTTCAAAGCTCTTCTCTTAGAGTTGCTAGGTCCAGACTACTCTAGTCCCTTAGATTTGGGGGACAGAATCTGAGATCTTGGGAGAACCCCTTGGTGATATTATGAGGGGCAGCCCTTAGTGATACATTAAGCATCCCCCACAGCTCCACAGAGTATGCCATTTAAATACAAAACACCAAGTCTAATAAATGAAGAAAACACACACACACGTTTTTCAAGGCAGTGCCCTCACCCAGAAATTCTTCACCCTGCCCTGCATACTGGAGACCTGTCTGCTCTGAAATCTGGCAACCCTGCCCTCCATATATCTGTGATGTCCCACAGTAAGGGGGACAGGCTTGGTAGAACAGTACACAGGGAAGAAGGACTAGGATCACAAATGCCTTCCGACTGTCACATGTTGACTGTAGCCTGGAGCACATCTGCACCCCAATGCATATGGTGCAAGACATTGGCAGGGATGTAGAAACCTGTAATTCTTTTTGCATTTCTCAGAATTCCACCACTATTCATGAATGTAGCCATGGTAGGGATGAGGGCATTGCCCCCTCTGAATATGAATTCTACCCCCTCCAGTGTCCAGACTTCTAGTGTTGCAATCCTTTAAAACTTCAGTTGAGTATTAGAAATAGACTTTTGGCATCCAAAGAAAAGAAACAGGCAGAGTTCCCAAGGGAATATGAATGCAGCAAATGTAAGAGTTCTAGGTGTGAATGAATTTCAGAGTATCAATTTCTGCAGTGCTAGAAATTTGGGGATTGAAGGAAAATTTCATAGCGGGGAAGAGAATTCTTATTTGCTGGATCACTGCCCTCATTTTGCTCCCCTCCTCATTGCTACACCCCTAATTCCAACTCATGTCCAATTCTATATTGGACATCTTCCCCTGCCCCCACTCCCCATGAAAATTTGTGAGCATTTGTGAGCATGTGGTTTTTACACATTTTCCCCCACTGAGTGTTTGTGGACATCTTTCAAATCTCTTCATTTATTGTCATGTATATTTACTTGTGTATCGCATTGAAAAAAGAAAGAAAGAAAAGAAGAACAAAAGAGAGGGGAAAGAATCTGGTACTTGCAATTTCATCCCACTGATGCGAAACCAAAATATATGCTTATGCTTTCCTTATTAGTCTTGTAGGCCAGGAATTGGATTAATTTATTTTTAAAAAAAATAATCGTGCAAACTTCTTTTTCTTTCTTAGTTTCTGAACATACAATTGGGCCAATGTAAGACTGGAAGATTGCTGTGGCTCTCAGTACCCACTCTTGTCTCCTTCAGGTCTAAGAAAGCCACGTGCATGGACTCCACAAGGGGGAAAGGGCTGACAGGGCTCTAGCTTGAGGGCCCAGGGGCCCAGGATTAGGAGGGGGCCCAGCATGGTATTATTGTAAGTTTTTATTATGTAAATCCATTTAGATTTTTTTTAAAAAAATAAGTATAAATATTACTTTGGTGTTATTTAAATGGACTTATTTTAATTTTTATCCTAAATCCTGTAGAGCATCTCACTCCCGTTAACTTTAGCAGTAGGTAGGGGGCCTGCCAAAGATCCTGGCCTAGAGGCCTGCTTCAGGATGTGGGGGCCATGGCCACATGCTCCCATTAGCTCCATCAGAAACTTAACAGCCTTGGAGGTGTGGGTATGGGTGTCTGGCTGCAGAAGCCCAGGTGGCTTCATACTGACTGTGACCAGCGGGCAGAAGCAAGGTAGTGGGAGAGAAATGGCTACATCAGAGAGAGGTGGGGATCAGAACAAAAGTGGATAGCATACTCTCCAACTGTCCCAATGTGTCAGGAACAGTCCTGATTAATCCTCTCCCCATTCCCATTCTTTCATCTACTTTTAAAATGTCCCAGTTTCTCTCTTCTCCTCCTACTTACCACCTTTGTCCCCAGTTTACTTCAAATGTTGCAAACTGAGTTCAAATGTGCAAAAGTAGTTTGCATTCAATTAACTCAGCAGAGGGGAGAGGAGGGGGTGGCAGCTTGCCCTTCCCAAAAGGCTCAGGCCAAAGCAAATGGCTGCAGCCTTTCCCAGTTCATCCCTTTGTTCTCATTTATAACTTTAGCCATCTTGACCACTCTCTTATGTTCTTTGGCCATATATGTCCTGGCTTTCATCTGTGGAATGCTGGAAGGCATGGCATAGAACAGGAGGAAGGAGAGTATTTATTTTATTTTTATTTAGTTAGTTATTTATACCCCGCTCTTCAGCACAAGGCTATCAGAGAAGCTTACAAATTGTTTTAAGCAATAGCTATTTACACATCGACACTGCATTAAACAGTTTCCAATGTGTGTTAGCTAATTGCCCCCACCAAAGGACTTCCCAAACCTTGAAATTAAGGGCTGCTGCCACACTGCAGAAATAATGCTGTTTGACACCACTTTTCATGGCTCAATGCTATGGAATTCTGAGATTTGTAGTTTTGTGAGATATTTAGCTTTCTCTGGCAGAGAGCTCTGGTGCCACAACAAACTACAAATCCCATGTAGTTTGTTGAGCCATGGTAGTTAAATCGGTGTCAAACTGCATTATTTCTGTAGTGTGGCAGCAGCCAAGGACCTTCAAACAAAGGCAGGCCTTCTCTTTATTGAGTGCAAGTGACATGGCCCAATACATATTTAAGAATGGTTTTGAGTGTAGATAAAAATAATCATCTTTTTGAATGATCCACAGTCATTCCTACACACTGATAAACATTATCCGCTTTAGACTCCCGAGCTCCTATGTCAAGGTGTTGCAGACCTCTAGGGCCTCCTACTCAGAGGATGAAAAAAAATCACCAGTTTTATGTCTTCATTTTTCTCTGATAATAGGACCACTCTGAAAGCTTTTGAGTTGTCTACTGAGAGAGTCTGAATCACTGTGATGCTGGTTAAAGGGCTTTGAAGGCAGGGGGGAGGTGTGACCCTAAGAGGTGGGGGGTATGTTAGAGTCCCACCCATGATGCCAAAAACCACTTTAATATTTGACTGAATTATTCGCTCAAATAGGAGGCCTGCGAGAGGAGGGTAACTTCAGGGACTTTTTCACCTATGTATACCAGTACTAACTGTAGAAGAGGCTCCAGTTAAAGTAAAACAAAATATTTTATTGGAATAATGCTGAAAGTAAACTAACATACACAACACACGTTCTTATGGACCTTACAAGGCTATAGCAGACAAAAGAGACCCCCTCACAGCTACAGTAGTTTACCGCATACCATGCAGCTGTGGACAAGTTTACATAGGGACCACTAAACGAAGTGTGAAAACACGAATCAAGGAACATGAGAGACACTGCATACTGGGCCAGCCAGAAAAATCACCAGTAGCAGAACATGTGATAAACCAACCTGGACACAAAATGCTATTTGAAAACAGAAATTCTAGACCAGGCCAACAACTATCATGTCAGAATGCACAGAGAAGCTATTGAAATCCACAAACACCTGGACAACTTCAACAGGAAAGAAGAAACCCTAAAAGTAAACAAAATCTGGCTCCCAGTTTTGAAAAACAATAGAATCAAAATTCAACACTTACAAAAGAATTCCACCCAGGGACAGGGGGATTCCCAGCAGATAATGGACCATCAACCAACCATTAGCCAAACAGATACTAATGAGCCTTGCATTTCTATACCCAGAAACTAACTATTCAATTACACAAATTTACATAAACTCCCCAACAAAGGTTACAGCATATAAACTCCACACACACCCCTACCCAACCATTCCCTAAGGATGCCAGCCACAGATGCAGGTGAAACATCAGAAAGAAACTATTCCAGAACACGGCCTCAAAGCCCGGAAAAAAACCAAGGAAAATCTAAGGGAGAAAGGTTGGAGAGAGAAAAAGAGGTCCGGGAAGACTGGGTGATAGTTTCCAGTCTTGGGGAAAAGAGAGTTCTGTGCAGCAAAGCTACTCAGACTAGTGTTGAGGATGGCACAGCAAAGAAGAGAATGACGAGGTCCAGTGATATCACACTTCAGGTATGACACACCTAGCTATTCTTGGGGCTTTGATATTTATACTCTGTTCTGTGCCTTGGAGGGGTGAGTTAGTAATAACAAAGCTTGGCTGGCTCTCCCACAGAATAGACAAAAGGAACTGAACTCAATTGATTGCTTTCATTGCAGAGAGATAAAACATTGATGGGCTTGTGACAACCTTGTAAAGTTGGACAAGAGGGGGTGTGAGGAGAGATTTCTATAGGTATGGAAAGAGAAATGGCCACTTGATTGCTTGATTGAATTATTGCCTGTAACATCCAAGGCTGGAAGAAAGGATTATCACATACCCCTTAATGACTGGGTTGTTAGCATAAACCCATTATCAGGACTTTCCCACAAAATCCTAACTTGGGCTTTCTCACCATTATATTTCTAGACATGTCTCAGGTCATCATGACCTTCAACAGAATTCCAATCTGCCTAAGCCAATGTGACCCCAAAAAGTGTCTAATATGTCCAGTTATTGAATCTTACAGGGAGAGCTAGTAGGGCATGCCAACAGGGGGACAGGATGTGAATGTGACCTAGGCCTTCACATTCACATTCAGTCAAGAGTGGGAATCATGCAGCCTTCCAGATATTGTTGGATTGAAACTCCCAGCATTCTTCACCATTGGCTAGGCTGTTAGGAGTTGGAGTCCAACAACATTTGGAGGGCCACAGGATTGCCATCCCTTAGCTCTCTTCCTCTAAAAGCTTCTCCCTTCTTCTTACATATTCAACTTTAAAGTGGCAGTAACACAACATATTGCAGCCAGCTCTGTGGTTGTAGTGAAATATGTTTTCCCAGCAGTTGTCTGAGGTGCCAGAACAATAAGTTATTTGTATTGTGCATTTCCTGAATGCTGTTTCACCAGCATGACAGATAATCAGTGGAGAAAATATTTCCATACAATGTACAGATATACGTACCTCAGTTAATAAAGCCCTTGACAAAGAAGCTGCTTTTTTACAGTCTTTTTGTCATGTATCTGCTTCTTCAGAGTTAGTGGACAGTATTTATTTATTATATTTTATTTATTTAGGTATTTATATCCCACTCTTCAGCCACAAAGGCTCTCAGAGTGGCTTATAAATTGTTAAGCAATACCACTTTACAGGTCTACACCACTTTATAGTGCGCTATACACTAAGCGGTTTCCAATGTGTGTTAGCTAACTGCCCCCACAAGGTGGGTACTCAGTAGCTTCAGGGTTCAACAGTAAGCTTTATTCCCACAGAAAAATGGAAGAGTCAAGACTGCAAAATTGTTGTTTTGAATGAAGCTCATAGGAAATGAGGGGGGACTTCTGGCAAGAGATGGGGTGCATCTTACAACAGTTGGAAGAAACATTTTTGCCAACAGTCTCAAGAATTTGATCAGGAGGGCTTTAAACTGAGTCAAATGGGGGAGGGAGACAGTATTCTGGAAGGCAAAAGGGCTGGAGAAAATAGTCAAACTGTCATAGAGGGAACAAGGTAAACAGCGCAAGGACCCAACAGTGGGAGGCAAAAAAACTTGCACAGGGAGCAAGTAAAGGGAACAAATGGTCTTAGATGTCTCTACACTAATGCACAGAGCATGGGAAATAAGCAAGATGAACTTGAACTCCTCGCACTACAAAACAAATATGATATAATAGGCATTACTGAAACCTGGTGGGATGAGTCACATGATTGGAATGTAGGAATAGAGGGGTATAACCTTTATAGGACAAACAGGCCAAACAGGAAAGGAGGAGGAATAGCATTATATGTCAGGGATATTTACACCAGTGAAGTGATCCATGACATCAATACTGGAAGCCAGGTGGAGAGCATCTGGATAAAAATTAAAGGGGAGGGAAACAACAGGGATGTTATTGTGGGACTCTACTACAGACCCCCAAATCAGACGGAGGAATTGGATGATGCCTTTCTAGAACAGATGAACACACATGCAGAAAGGAGAGATGTAGTAGTGATGGGTGACTTCAACTATCCTGATATTTGCTGGCAATCTAACTCAGCCAAAACTTCAAGGTCTAGCAAATTACTTACATGCCTGGAAGACAATTTCATGGTCCAAAAGGTGGAAGAGGCAACAAGGGGGTCAGCTATTTTAGATCTGATCCTAACCAACAGAGATGACCTGGTTAATGGGGTGCAAGTGGTGGGATCCTTAGGTGAGAGTGATCATGTTCTCCTGGAGTTTGTTATACAATGGAAAGGAGAAGCCAGGCATAGTCAGACATGCATCCTAGACTTTAGGAGAGCTGATTTCAATAAACTCAGGGAAATACTGGGGGTGATCCCATGGTCAGAAATACTAAAAGAGAAGAGACCTCAAGACAGATGGGACTTTCTCAAAAGGGAGATACTGAAGGCACAATTTCAAACAGTACCATTGAGGAAGAAAAATGGGAGGTGTCTCAAGAAACCAGGATGGATGACTAAAGAACTTTCAATGGAGCTAGGTTTTAAATGGAACATGTATAGGAAATAGAAAAGGGGGGAAATCACCAAAGAAGAATTCAAACAGATAGCGAACACGTGTAGGAGTAAAGTCAGAAAAGCTAAAGCGCAGAATGAGCTCAGGCTTGCTAGGGAGGTTAAGAACAATAAAAAGGGTTTTTTTGGGTATGTCCGCAGCAAAAGGAGGAAGAAGGAAATGATAGGGCCGCTACGTGGAGAAGATGGCAAAATGCTAACAGGGGACAGAGAAAAGGCAGAATTACTCAACACCTTCTTTGCCTCAGTGTTTTCAGAAAAGGAAAAGGAGGACCAACCTGAGGATAATGGAACAGAGGACACAATAGGGGAAATCCAGCTCAAAATAAGTAAAGAGGTAGTACAGGAATACCTTCTTAATCTAAATGAATTTAAATCTCCAGGACCAGATGAACTACATCCAAGAGTATTAAAAGAGCTGGCAAATATAATCTCAGAGCCATTGGCAATAATATTTGAGAATTCCTGGAGAACAGGAGAAGTCCCAGCAGACGGGAGGAGGGCAAACGTTGTTCCCATCTTCAAAAAGGGGGAAAAAGAGGATCCCAGCAATTATCATCCAGTTAGTCTGACATCAATACCAGGGAAGATTCTAGAGCAGATCATTAAACAGAGAGTCTGGGAACATTTAGAAGGCAATGCCATAATCACAAAAAGTCAACATGGGTTTCAGAGAAACAAGTCATGCCAGACTAATCTGATCTCTCTTTTTTTATAATGTTACCAGATTGGCAGATGAAGGGAATGCTGTGGACATCGCATACCTTGATTTCAGTAAGGCCTTTGACAAGGTTCCCCATGACATTCTTGCAAACAAGCTTGTAAAATGTGGGCTAGACAAGTTAACTGTTCAATGGATTTGTAATTGGTTGACCGGCCAAACCCAAAGGGTGCTCAGCAGTGGCTCCTCTTCGTCTTGGAAAGATGTGACCAGTGGGGTGCCACAGGGTTCTGTCCTGGGCCCAGTGCTATTCAACATCTTTATCAATGACTTGGATGAGGGAATTAGGGGCATACTTATCGAATTTGCAGATGACACTAAATTAGGAGGAGTAGCTAATACCCTAGAGGACAGGATCAAAATTCAAAATGACCTGGATAGACTGGAGAGCTGGGCCAAAGCTAACAAAATGAAATTCAATACAGAGAAATGTAAAGTACTGCATTTAGGGCGGAAAAATGAAATGCATAAATATAGGATCGGAAAGACCTGGCTGAATGAGACTACGTGCGAAAGGGATCTAGGAGTCCTAGTAGACCACAAATTGAACATGAGTCAACAATGTGATGTGGCAGCTAAAAAGGCCAATGCGATTTTAGGCTGTATCAATAGAAGTATAGTGTCTAGATCAAGGGAAATAATAGTGCCACTCTATTCTGCCTTGGTCAGACCTCACTTAGAATACTGTGTCCAGTTCTGGGCACCACAATTTAAAAAGGATATTGACAAATTGGAGCGTGTCCAGAGAAGGGCAACTAAAATGGTGAAAGGTCTGGAAACGATGCCTTATGAGGAGAGACTTAGGGAGCTGGGTATGTTTAGCCTGGAAAAAAGACGGTTAAAAGGCGATATGATAGCCCTGTTTAAGTATTTGAAGGGATGTCATCCTGAGGATGGAGCAGGCTTGTTTTCTGCTGTTCCAGAGACTGGAACATGGAGCAATGGATGCAAGCTCCAGGAACAGAGATTCCACCTCAACATTAGGAGGAACCTTTTGACAGTAAGAGCTGTTCGGCAGTGGAACACACTCCCTCAGAGCGTGGTGGGGTCTCCTTCCTTGGAGGTCTTTAAACAGAGGCTGGATTGCCATCTGTCGGGGATGCTTTGATCAAGATTTCCTGCATGGCAGGGGGGTTGGACTGGATGGCCCTCGTGGTCTCTTCCAACTCTGCAATTCTATGATTCTATGATTCTATGAAATACAGTAAAATAAAAACTATTCACAACCAGTCAAAATCTAGTGGGCGCTTGAGCCACTGGTTTCCCGTCATCCACCCACCCTGTTCTCACCCAGTTGTAACTCCACCTATTGATTCCAAAAACAGTCTGCAGGTGTAAGGTTGCTTTGCCCGTTACTAGACAGACTCTATACTCATATGGCTATTCTCAGCCACTGAATGGTTTTATCTACAAGGAATGCAGTTTGCGTTGCTGACAGATCATCCAATCTGCCTTAGTAACAATAAATTTGCATTTCTGTGAGGGTATATTTCTAGCATGAAAAAAATATTAATATACTATTGAAGAGGGAACGACATTAGAAAAATATTAGTGGGTGCTTGGTTTTCACCCTTCTTTTAAAAACTTTTTTTCTGAATTTATTGATGGACTTCTGAATTGTCCCTTCTGTCTATATTGTCTTTGAGGGTTGCTATATTACACCATTGCAAAATTTCAGTCCTATCTAGTGAGGGGGATTGGGGGGAAGGTAAAACAAGTGTCAGTAATTTGGTTTTATTGTAATTACAGTATATCTTTGTAGCTGTCATTTTACTATTTTAATATCTGTAATTGTTTGAAATGGTCAATAGACTAATTCAATAAATCAACTACTACAAGGAATGTGAAAACAGCGGACAGTTCAAACATGAAAGATCAAAAGTAATTGGCTACATTTTGAAACTTGTTGGCAGGAGGGTCACTTTTACGGACCATCTTGACACTTTTCTATGGCCACTCAGCTCCCCTTTTCCTCCATGTCGTCTATCCAACTAGAATTTTTTTTAGCAGTACTGGCCTTGGAAGGATAGTGAAGGAAGGCTGGAGAAATACAGATGTTCTCTGTTGTTTTGCAGCTGTACAATACAATGCAATAAAGTTTCAGCTGGGAAAGAAGGAGATTCTACTTCAGCTGGTCCTACTGTAGCCATGTGTGCTAACCCACAACAGGCATAGTAAGCAGTAGCTGCCCCTGGAATCCCTTACTGAGCATGAATGAACAACAAAACAGAGAGAAAGGGGGAGGGCAGATAAGCTTGCCTCACCAGCTCTACCCAATATGTTTAAAACATAAAGCATAGACCTATGAGTTTTGGTTGCCAAAATGGAAATCCTAAGGGAAGCGGAAGCCAATGAAATGGGGGGATCACTCCTGGAAGACTTTTGGAAGAAGCTTTCAAGTGGTCTCTAAAAGGTTCTAAATGTTTTTGTTTGCCTAAGTAAAGTTGACCCGACCAAGTTGTTTCATTTCACATGTGTATATTGTTAGTTTTATATAAAAATTCTGCTGAAACATGCTGAACTGCTCTTATTTTTTTGTGTTGTGGGAACCTAACTCTGTTCTTTCCATGTTCTTTCTGCCTCTGGTACTAAAGTTTCTGTTCAAAAAGTTATGCCCCGAAACACATCCACTTTGTTAACTAAAGTATACCTGTAGTAACATGTTCTCTCTGTTTCCAGTGGCCACGGTGTGAGTGTTTAATCAGTCAAAATGGTGCCACACAATCTCTGGAAGGATGTATCAGCAGGCTTAGGAAAGCCCCAGTAATTGCAGAAGTACAGTAATCTCTAGCTAAATAATCTCATATAATACAATACAAAACAATAATCTCATGCTAAAATTGGGGGAGGGACATGCCAGTCAGGTCTGGGTGTGCTTGCTGACCACAGAATGCTGACTGGTTTGCACAGGGATTCTCTACCTGCTCAACTTTCCCACTGGAATTTCCTTGCTCTCTCTGATCTGTTATTGAAGATAATGAGATTTCCCTTTGTACAGCCTTCATTGCCTGTTGGGTGATGCGGTGGGCATGGAACTCCACTCCCTTGCCCGTGCATTTATTCCTACAGAGCCAGAGCCCTGTGACTCCCCAAATTCAAACTCTTTTCAGCCACACATAGCATATCTCTGACTTGATCCTTAAATTGTCTGTTTGCCGTCACCCTTTATGGTTCACTGATCCATTGTCTGGTGCCTTGCCATGGCTAACCTTCACGTCTTGATGCTCTTTCTACAGGGCATCTTAGAGAGGAGGAGGAAGATGAGAGACTTTATTGAGGCTGATAACAGCATTTATTGAGACCAAGAGACAATCAGATGTATCTTTTGTGAAGTGCCATTTGAGATACAGGATAGACTTGTTTGCATCTCACTCAAAGATTTGAGAGGGACGTAGATGATCTCTTGTTGCTCTCTCCCCAGCTGTACTTACTTAGTCCTTATGACACATGCTCATTTCTTCCACAAGCTAATCATGGAGCAATTTTGGAGGCGCATGGCACATGACAGCTTACGGAAAACCCTTGTGATTCTGTTTATTCTTTCCTGCAGATAAAATACCAGTATTCTGTCACCAAATGGAATGGAAATCAATCTTGCCTTTTCAATGTGTGACTTCTGGAGTTATTCTCCTCCTCTTCTCCTTCCAGAGCTCCAACTCTGTGAGAAAAGGAAAACAAGAGAGCTGTAAAAGTTTCTAGAGTGACATTTCTCTGCTAAATGGGGTTTGCTTTTTATGACTTTAATTGCAAAGCCCCTAACATGAAATTATCTTCCAAAATTGTCTGCTTTAGAGTCTTCCAAGATTGTAGAATTCTTAATATGTTTATGTTTTTGGCAGCCTTTATGTTTTAGACATAGGACTTTGTTATGAACCAAAAAGGGCCCTCCTTAGTGTAATCTCTTATTAAGACATTACTTTAAGAAGAAAAAAAACCCTTGAGCACCCTTCCTGGTTTTTTGTTTGCTTGCTTGCTTTTTTTTGGTAAGGAATACAAGTTACATTTACAACTATAAAGATATGAGGTCTGTCTATTAAATAATGAGATTGATACAATAACCCATCTTTATTTGTTAATGTATTACAGTTCTAATCCTTGTCCCCTTCTATATACTCCCTGTTCATACTCACACCAATGCAGTCTTGTTTTCCACTGGTCAAAGGCATGGAGCAGATCAGTTTCTGTCAGCTGTGTCAACACATCTGCCGTTTTCTTCTTTATTGCATCAGTTGACTCAAAATGTGGTCCTTTAAGCACCAATTTCACTTTAGGTAAAATAAAAAAGTTGCATGGTGCCAAATCTGACAAATATGGAGGATGTTCAAGTGTAGTAATGCATTAATCAGCCAAAAACTGCTTCACAGAAAGTGCTGTGTGAGCAGGCACATTGTCTTAATGAAGAATGAAACCATGTTTCCATGGTCCTGACCTTTTTTTCCTGGCTCTTTCTCTCAGCTTTGTCAGAACATCTTTATAATAATACTTGTTCACTGTTCTGCCTTCTGGAACCCATTCTGCCAAAATTACACCCATGATGTCATAAAAACCAATGAGCATGGCTTTGAATGTAGACTTGCTTTGACATGCTTTTTCATTCTTCGTGATAATGGTGTTTTCCAGTGCATTGACTGTTGTTTTGTCTCAGGATCATACTGGAAGACCCAGGTTTCATCACAAGTGATGATTTTTTAAAAAAGGTTTGGGTCCACCTCAAGTTGCTATAGAATGTCATGTTGCTCGACTTTTAAACTTAGCAGACAACAGACAACACAGCTGCTTTGAACGATGACTGACAATTAACTGAACAGCTGAGAGTGTTGATGTTTGTCATGCAGGTTCAGACATGTTCAAGGTCATCACTCAAGCATTCACAATCAGTTCTTCCTGATTTGTCTGAAAGGTAGAAACACAGTTTCATTATTTAATAGACAGATCTCATACTTTTATTTTGCAAACCTCAGTGCTCTGAGGAATAGTGAAAAAAATGGAGTTTTTCAAACATATTCTTGAGTTTAGAAAACTCAACTAATTTTCTAAACTAATGTGTGTGTGTCCATCTTTAAGTCTCCTGTCGACTTATGGTAACCCCATAAATTTCATAGGGTTTTTTTAGGCAAGGAATATTCAGAGATGGTTTTGCCAGTTCTTTCCTCTAAAATATAGCCTATGGCACCTGGTGTTCATTGGCAGTTTCCTATCCAAGTACTAACCAGGGTTGACTCTGCTTAGCTTCCAAGATCATATGGGATCTGGTGCCTTTAGGGTCTAATTAATACCTACTGAGAATTGTGGGAAGGTGCTGTGAGGATGTAAACCATTAAAATGTAGAAGGAACCAACTATTTTCCAGAGGCAGTACAGGAAAGAGAAACCCTTCTTTTTGTTGTGTCATGAGACAAATTATTTTGTAACATGAGTTAAGCCCTATTGACTTTAATGGAGTGTACTTCTGAGTAGACATGAATAGCACTGCTCTGCAAGGCTGTGGCACTTAAGTCTCTTTACATTACACAATTCTCTCTCTCTCTCTCTCTCTCTCTCTCTCTGGCTTTTCTTCGCAAACGAAGATTCAGGAAGGACTCATCCCACGCTTTCTGCAAGCGCGCTGATGACTAAAAAGGCCAATCCAAGATAAACAAGTCCGGTTGCATGGATTTGTCCTTTGAGCCTGTGCAATGGATTTTTCTGGTGGAGCGCAGTGTGCACAGAACTGGCCTCACCCTTTAAACCAGAGATTCATCTGCCGTGGCCTTGCAAGCATGGACGTGGCAGCGAGGTCCTCGGGCCGTAGGTTTGATTAGAGTTTCCTTCTCTTAGATGGTTGACCTTACAGGGTTGGACGAGCACCATCTGCCCGGGTTTGGGATTAGAGTTTTCCTTCTCCTAGGACGGTTGCCACAAGGCTAGAGAGCCCATCCTGCCCTTTGACGCTCTTTGTCAGACCCTTTGGTTTTGACCTGTCTGGCATGGGAGACCCTACCAGTGGCTATTATGCCACTGCCAGCATAGCTCAAAACATCATTAGGGTACGCAAGCCTCTCTCCCACGACAAGGGGGCATCAATGGAGAGGACACAATTATAGCACATTGATTAATTGCCATGGCCCCATCCTCTAGATACCTAGAGTTTGCTGTTTATTGAGGTACAGGTATACCTCAGTTAATGAAGTACATTTGTTCTGGAGCATGACTTCACAGAAACTTGTACAAAACTAACAGTATGTACATGTGAAATGAAACAATTCAATCAAGTCAACTTTGCATAGGTAAAGAGACCACATGAAAGCTTTTTCCAAAAACTCTCCAGGGATTTCTAACCCACCCCATCTTTCACCAGTTTCCACTTTCTTTAGGATTTCCATTTTGGTGCCCAACCTTATAGGTCTATGCTTTTTTTTTTTAAGCATGCTGGGGGTAGCTGGGGGGGGCAAGCTTATCTACTTTCCCATTTCCCCCCTCTTTTGTTGTTTATCCATGCTCAGTAAGGGATTCTGGGGGCGGTGTCTGCTTACTATGCCTGTTGTGGATTAGCACACATGGCTACAATAGGACTAGCTAAAGTAGAATCTCCCTCTTTCCCAGCTGAAACTTTATTGCATTGTATTGTATGGCTGCAAAACAACAGTAAACATCTGTATTTCTCTAGCCCTCCTTCACCATCCTCCCAGTTCTGATACTGCTAAAAGCCTCTAGCTAGACAGAGGACAAGGGGGAAAGGGGGACTGAGTGGCCATAAAAAGACTTTGTGTAAGGACTTTATCAGATTGCGGTAAATGTAGCATCATAATGATGCCACATAAACACAAAAGGGTATGCATATCAGACAATGTCGCCCTTTTGCATTTATGTCCTAGCCAAAACCTGTACTTTTTAATTGATGGCTGAAGCCATCAATAGATCCCCCGTGGAGCTGTAGAGCTGGCATTGCTGGCATATGAAACCTTGTGCCAGGTGAATGCAGCGTCAATGGCTGCTCTGCCCAGAACACTTCCAGATGAGATCGTGACATCCAGGTAAGTGAGGAACTTTTTATGACCCTCCCCAGGTTACTTGGAAGTTTTTAAGTGTGTGTATGTGTTTTTAAAAACTTTTTGTGTGTTGTTTTTGTTTCTTTCTCTCTCTTTTTTTTTAATTTTCCATGTGAGCATCTTCTCATGAGAATCTGTGGGATTTTGAACAAGGAAGTGAACAGAGCTCTGTTCACTTCCTCTTCATTGCTGGGGAAGCCTTTGCCGGAAGACGAAGGTAAGTGTGGTGGAAGGTGTTCTTTTGCCAGCATAAAAATGGCTTAAAGTATGCTGGCAAAAGAACATTGTTAGAGGCTAGTCTGATAAAGTCCTAAAAGAGCTTTTTTGTCAGAGGCTTTGTTAACGGAGGTATGTCTGTATTTAAACTCTTCCTCCAGAAAGCCCTAGTGCTGTTATTTAGGGAAGTTTCTTAAAGAATGTTAAGTCTCTCACCCAACCATATATCCCAGAATTCTGGAGGTTGGAGCTATGGCAGCTAAGCGGTATCAAAGTCCTATAATTGTGGAATGTGTAAGGGAACTTAAACAGCATGCACCCCATTTAACAAAAGAGGAATAATGCATGAGTAAACATAGATAGGGTGGCACTGTTATTCCTAATGAAAGTGTTGTGCTGGACATCCAGAATGTCCAATGTCTATATGTTGCTAACTAGTACTATCCCCTTTCTGACAGATAAAATCCTATTAATTTGTTTCACAATGAGCCCCAAATTCTTGAAAGCCAAGAAAACAAAATGTTAGGTTGCTGGCACACTGCAGAAATAAAGCAGTTTGACACTGCTTTAACTATCATGGCTCCATCCGATGGAATCCTGGGATTTGTAGTTTGTTGTAGCACCAGAGCTCTCTACCAGAGAAAGCTAAATATCTCCCCAAACTACAGAGATTATCCGTATAAATATGGTGTTACGAGGATGCCAGGGATCGGGAAAGGGCTTGAATATCAGACAATGTTGTCCCTGTCACGTTATGCTCCTGTGCTGCTCCTGTTCCCATGGCGCTCCTTTTTATTCATGGTTTAAGCCATGAATAGATCACTTATTCCATTTCTGTAATGAAATGACGGACGAGTGACAAGGTGCCCCATTTCTGCATGATGCCAGCTGCAGTAGGAGGTCCGTACCAGAACACTTCAGGGTGTGATCAGGACATCAAGGCAAGTGACACCCTTTTTTGTACCCTCCCTGAGTTACTTGGTAATTTTTAAGTGTGTTTTTGTGCTTGCTTTTTAAACCTTTCTTTTTCTTTTTGGATTTCCCATGTGCTTGTCCTCTCATGAGAACAGCCCAGGATTTCAACCAGGGAGTAGATGCAGCTCCATGCAAGCTGCATTCACTCCATGGTCGCCAAGGGGGAGGGAAGGCATGTGATTAAAGGTAGGTCAGAAACTCTTTGTTACTGTGCAGGGAGAGGGTTGGGAGGATAACAGGAAAGGAGGCAGCAAGACAGGGATGCTATTTTTGTCCCCGTCTGAAAATCTCCTACAAATCCCAGAATTCCATAGAATTGAGCCATGGCAGTTAAAGCGGTGTCAAACTGCATCATTTCTGCAATGTGTCAGTGGCCACTGAGTCAGATTGTTAAGCAAAAACATTATCATGAACTTTTTACCAGCTATGCATGGCTTCACTCCCTTATTTCCTCATTTGTGTCCCACTTGGGATAATTATGGTTATAAAATTCTATGGTGTCATGATCTCGAAGAAATAAAATAAAATTAAAAAACCACCACCACCAAAATCCTGCTACATTTGAAAGCAAATGGTAATTGTACAGCCTGGAATTAGTGCACACAGTTCTGGGCTTAAACAAACATTGCAGGCAAATGGGTGCAATGACCCCTCAATAGCCATGTTATTTTAGAGAGAAGACACTCCATCACTGGCTAATTTACAGCAGAGCAGAAATAAAGTCTTAACCCATTCCCCGCCCACTATTTCTCCTTTGCCATTCATTCATTCACTCACTCACTCACTCTCACACACATATATGCACACAGAGAGAAGAAACATACTCTCTCTCTCTCTCTCTCTCTCTCTCTCTCTCTCTCTCTCTCTCTCTGGCTTTTCTTCGCAAACGAAGATTCAGGAAGGACTCATCCCGCGCTTTCTGCAAGTGCGCTGATGACTAAAAAGGCCAATCCGAGATAAACAAGTCCAGTTGCAAAAAGCACAGCAGAAGGTCTCCTTGGGTGATGTTTTTGGGTTGTGATTCTTTCTGCGTTGTTGTTTCTCTTCAAGACTTGTTCGTTGTGAGTTCTCAAATAAGGCTGCAGCATTGTGGATAGTGCGTCTCCATGCCTCCCGATGTGAGGCCAGGGAGGACCACTGTTGGTGATCAATTTGGCCGAGCCTGAGATGTTGTTTCAGGGAGTCTTTGTATCGCTTTTTTGGAGCGCCCCTCTTACGCTGACCCATGGCGAGTTCACCGTAGAGTAGTATTTTGGGGAGGCGATGGTCCTCCATCCTAGAAACGTGCCCTGCCCAGCACAGCTGTGTTCTCAATATCATGGCCTCAATGCTGGTGATCCCTGCTTGCTCAAGGACAGCAACATTCGTCACATAGTCAGTCCAGTGTATATTTAGGATTGTGCGTAGACAGCGCTGATGAAAGCGCTCGAGGAGTCGTAGGTGGTGGCGATAGGTGACCCATGTTTCAGATCCATAAAGGAGGATGGATAGACAGTATGATGGCTCTATACACATTGATTTTTGTGCTTTGCCTCAGGTGTTTATTGCTCCAGACTCTTTTGTGAAGTCTTCCAAATGCACTATATGCCTTTGCTAATCTGTGATCGATCTCTTTGTCAATCTTGGCATCTGAGGAGATGATGCTTCCCAGGTAGGTGAACTGCTGAACGGACTTGAGCACAGATTTGCCAACGGCAATGTGGGGATGGTAGTGTTCGTCCTGTGGTGCAGGCTGGTAAAGAACTTCTGTTTTCTTCAGGTTGACTTCTAGCCCAAACAGCTCTGCAGCTGTTGCAAAGCAGGACGTTAGGTACTGCAGAGCTGCTTCTGTGTGGGCAACAAGGGCAGCAGCATCGGCGAAGAGCAGCTCACAGACTAGATAGTTTAGAGTCTTAGTGTGAGCCCTCAGACGGCTTAAGTTAAACAAGCTACCATCAGTACGGTAACGTATATAGATGCCGTCGTCTTCTTCAAGCTCTGCCATAGCCCTTTGGAGCATCGTGCTAAAGAAGATTGTAAATAAAGTTGGTGCAAGAACACAACCTTGCTTCACTCCATTAGTTATTAAAAAGGGCTCTGAAAGAGCATCGCCATATCTGACTTGACCACGCTGTCCCTCGTGTAGCAAGATAATCATTTTAAGGAATTTGGGGGGACATCCTAGTCTTTCCAGGATCTGCCACAGACCTTTTCTACTTACAGTGTCAAAGGCTTTGGTGAGGTCAACAAATGTTACATAGAGACCCTTGTTCTGCTCCCTACATTTTTCTTGCAGTTGCCTCAGGGCAAATACCATGTCTGTAGTACTGCTATTGGCTCTGAAGCCACATTGGCTTTCAGGGAGAAGTTCTTCTGCAATAGCAGGAAATAATCTGTTCAGGAGTATCCTTGCAAGGATTTTTCCAGCAAGAGATAGCAGTGTTATGCCTCTATAGTTTGAGCAGTCGGATTTTGCTCCTTTTTTCTTGTACAGGGTGATGATGACTGCATCTCGGAGGTCTGATGGCAGTTCCCCTTTTTCCCAGCAATTCACAAGGAATTCGTGGAATTTTTCGTGGAGTGCATGACCTCCGTGTTTCCAGTCTTCAGGTGGAATTCCATCAATCCCAGCTGCCTTGCCGTTTTTCATCTGCTGTATGGCCTTAAGGGTCTCTTCCAAAGTGGGAGCTATGTCCAATTCATTTTTCATTGGTTTATGTATCATATGTTGGATAGCTGAGGTCTAGACCTGCCAGAATATACCCACTTCCTGCTGGAATAGTCTGGACCTCGAAAGGGCCATCGACCCACCCACCCCATTATCTACATAAATTGGAGGGAGTCTGTACCTGCACACCGGACCGTATCTGCAGCCACCACCGCTGGTGTCTCCGAAGCCAGGAAGGAAGCCCTCAGCATGTGATCAAGGCTGGTCACATGCAGGGGGCCTTGATCACATGCTTCCTGGCTTCATATAGAGACAGCAGCAGCAGGTGTCCTGAGCAGGTTTTCCCAAGTATTCTAATAAAAAGGCTTAATAGGCTTTAACCTGTCTTCCCTCTGTCTTTCTTCAGGCATTGTCAGGACTGCCTGGGGGGAAAACAGGGCAAAAGCCCTGCGCCATATGGACTTCAGGGCTCCAAGACAGGGGCAAGATAGGGTAAACATCCTATGTAGACAAGCCCATAGTCAGGGGGAGCCGTGTTGGCCATGCAGCAAAACACAACAAAATACAAAATCCACAAAACAGCGGTATCTTCATTGGCCAACCAAATTACACAAAGTAACTTAACTGGCTTTTTCATCAGGCAAAGATGTTAAAAATCATACAAGAGAAGAAAAGTGACTATGTTAGAGTCACTTTTGTCTCTAGAGCCTACATTTTGTCTCAGATGTTCTTTCTGTTGTCAGTTAAGATGATCTAGACTAGAGGGATATCAATACAGGCAGATGCCAGTTCCCTTCTTGGCCATGTGAGGACCAGGGACAAAGGGCAATAAAAGACAGGTAATAAAATTTCAACTCCATTAGCAACAGAAAGGTAACTTCCCTTGAGATCCAGGCTGCCCATGTTTTTGAAAGAGGTTATTCAGTGAAAACTGGTGGCTTCCATGTCATTAGGGCATGGAATCAACTCCAGGCTTTAGACCAGATTTTAAATGAGCTATCCAAGAGCTTGAGTACACTGGCAAGAAACCTTGCACCTACCTTGTAGCTGTGATGGATGCTTTTGATCCACAGTGGCCCTGTGGATGCCATACTCACTGGACTTCTCCGACTGTAGATAGAAATATCTCACCACACTGTAATCTGCATTGGAGTAAAAGGGCAGTCCTATACTAATCACGTGTCCTATCTGTTGTACTATTTCCAGCCACACGGTCAGGGCTGCTCCATTTGTTTGTTTTTCCTATTCGCCCATGCATGTGAATATGTGAATATACATTGTCCCAGAGTACTGTATTACTGGATGAGCCGAGATATGCTTATCCAGATAAGTGCACAATAGGAAAAAAAATTTTAAAGTGCCAGAATGGAGTCCTGTCCACCAGAAGTCCTGCCCCCAGCTTTGCACTGAAGCCAATGGGTGGCTGCCACATGACCAATAAGCTGGGTTTTCCCCTCAAATGTGAAGCAAGCCAGGACTCTTTCAAATCTGGAGCTTCCTTCCGAAACCCCGGTCAAGATGCGAATTGCCAAAAAAGTGGCAACTGTGCCATGAATATGGGGTAAGTACAGGTTTGTGAGGGTTTTGCCAGTGTAGACAAGCCCTAAGACACTGAACCCTATCACCCAAACAGGTTCAGAACATAATTCAAACTAAAACATGGAACAGATTCACTATCTCACTGACATGGAATCCACCAGTTGCCATTGCTTTTATGGAGTTTCATTCTTTAAGATAAAGATGAGCAGAAGGTAGATATGGATCCACCGGGCAATCTGCAGTTCATTGGCAAGGACTTTTGATTTCCAGACTGGGTGCATCCAGACTGATCACAAAGACCAGAAAGTCCCAGGTTTTGTTTCTGTTCTTTCTTGTTTTGGAGATCCCAGAATATTTTCTGTCATTTCCCACTATGATCAGAGACTTTTAATAAGAGCTCCCAGGGTAAGTTTATTTTAATCCAATATAAAATCAGAAAGAACAACTGCAGCAAGACAATGACCCACTGCATCTCACCCTAAATTACTGAAAAGACAAAAAATCTCGGGTAATCAGAAGTGGATCTTTATAAGAAAGGGTTGTGAGCTCCATTCAGTTTGGTACACAGAATGAATGGTTTGGGTCCCGAATACTTGAGATCAAAGTGCATGTCTCTTGGACCAGGTTCCAGGTAGTGGGTTTCAGGATTCAAGAAAGATCCCGTAAACTTTAAATCTCCATACTCTTGCATTAGGAACTCATCCAGGGGAGTCATGGAGCAATTTAAGGGGATCTTTTGGAGTGAAGAAGTTGCAAGTAGAAAAAAAGTCTGTATGTGCACATATGCACACACACAAGCATGGACACACATGCACATAAAATGTGGCATCTTCAGGTTACTGTCAGGGTTTCACATCCAGGCACAGCATGCCAGACTTTTCTATCCAGTATGGTCAATGGCCATGCTAGCTGGAGGATTCTAGGACTAGTAGTCCAAAAGTTTGGGAAAGTCCAGCTTTCCCAAACTCAGTTCTGGGGCTTAGGAGAAAAATTAAAATGCTGCTGCCTAGTACTTGCTGCAAATTTGAAGCACTTTGCCTTCTTCTGGTGAAGTGGCTCATTGCCGCAGCTGGAGCCTAGAGAAGTAGGAGAGGTCCAGCACCAGAGGACAAATTGCTGAGGGGTTCTTATGCTGGTGGACATCCTGCTGCCTAAGTTGAAGAACGTGCCCCTTCCTGCATTCCACATACAGAAGCTGATTGGACTCCTAGCTGAATCGTACTTCAGTACTAATGATGGGACAACCTTTTCCACCATCCCTGGTGGAAGAAGGCTAGTTTAGTAGTCTCCATTCTGCCTAATTGTCAGGCCAGCCCTCGTCCTCACACAAATGTTTTCCTGTTCTAAATCACACACACCAGCTGTTTTTTCCCAAATAAATAAACTGATACAATTTTGTTACACACATCTGCATGCAACATTTAAGCCAGGCCCTAATGTAGTAGACAATACATTCTGGTTCTGACTGAAGCTGAAAATGTTGAGAGAGGCAAGCCCAGAAGAGCATTATGTCCACTCTCTGAGAGCCGAATCCCATGGAGGTTGGAAACTGCAATCAAGGACAGCTGTGAGTATGCTTAGTATTAATATCAAATATAATGGTAATTCAAAACAGAATCTTTTGGGTACAGATCTGAGCTGGGGAAGCCAAATTATGGAATGATGTTAGCATCTGGATCTTAGAAGCAGCTAAGGAGAAGCTTGCCAGCATTTGCCATATGTCGCATCTGTAGAGAATATTTAAATACATAAACACAATGAGTTAATAAAGGGAATTGGAAGAGAAACACTTCTCCCTGTGCTAGTGGCATGGCAAATTATCAAAACAGTCAAGTTGAAATGGAAAGTCTCAAGCTATGAAAGCCAATGTAAGATGGCAAATGACTCTCTTTGTGCGCCCTTATCTGATTTTCAGATGGCAGCAAATAAATAAATCATGACAAACATTTATGATAACATCACCTTATGATCAAGGAGAAAAATAAGTGGAGTTGCCGAAGTTCTCCCACTTGGTTGTTTAAAGAGGGGTCACTCTAGGGAGCTGAAACCTTCCCCAAAACACTTCTTTAGGGGACAAAACAGTAAATTTGGAAGTGCAGGCCCTCCTGAGGATAGCCACATAGCCACCCACCAAAGGATAGTCAAAAAGTGCTGGATCAAAAGGCCTTGCCTGGATCCATCTCAACAAATCAGTTCTAACAGTCATCATCTCTACCAGGAGCTGGTCTTATATTTGTTTTTGGTTTTTTTAATCATTTACAGACTGCTTTTCATCATTAAAAAAAGAAAGAGAAATAACAAGGTAAAAGCAATACAATAAAAAACGCAGTAAAACACACAGCAAGGTATGACAAAAGTTCAGCAAACTCTGTACTAAAACTGAATGTGTGGGAATACTCATGCCAATAGGTACATTTTAAAGAACCTGCAGCATACCCACATTATAAAGCTTATGGGGCATAATTGCCCAGTCACATTCTTGTTTGCCTTCGGGTTGTTTCTGACTTATGGCAACACTAGGATCATGGGGTTTTCTAGGGGGAAAAGTTCAGAGGAGGTTTGCCATTGCCTTCTTCTGAAGCTGAGAGAGTGTGGCTTGCCCAAGATCACTGAGTGGGTTTCCATGGCTGAGTGGAGATTTGAGCCCTAGTATCGTGGAGTCCTGGTCCGACACTCAAACCACTAAAACATGCTGGGTCTCATTGAAGACCTAGGACCAATCTAGATGAGAAGATATATGTGCATTAATGCAAATTTGTAGCAGTACTCATTTGTCTCCAAAGTCTTTGGGGCTAAGTCGATTGTGTGCAAGGCTATTGTGATACACCAAGCACACACACTCACATTCAATCAATCAATTTCTTTATTGGCAAGGATTTGTGTGTCAGGAACATGGAATGAAGCCGAAACTGAATACAGCTAAAACAAACCCCCAGATAAACCCCACAGCGTGAGAAAGGCATTTAGGGAGGAGGAACGGCCCGGCTTGCACCTGGAAGATTTGACCTTGAGCCGCGGTGGACAGCAGCGTTCCCAGGCCAACAAGGCGGGCTGGCCTCTCTCCAAAACCTCCAGAGGCCTAGGCAAGGGAAACAAGCCAGAGGCAGCCTCATGTCAGGGTCTCTTCCATGAATTCTCCAAATACCAGAATTCAGGGGTGAACCTGACATACTGCCCACCCGAAGAGAATCCCCCCTTTTCAGCCTGGCTTATCAGGAAAGCAGGCATGGAACTTTCATAATAAGCGCGGAGCATTCACATGTTCGCTACTGACCCACTCGGCATGCCCTAAAGGCAAATGTTTCCATTTCACCAAATATTGCAAGCCCCCCCCCCCCGTGAACCCAAGAGTTCAACACTTCGGAAATTTCAAAATGATGATGGTTGTCGACCAAGATAGGACGGGGTGCAGGTCCCGGGTCTGGATGATGACAGTCAGGAAGGCATGCCAGCTTGAGCAAGCTAGAATGAAACACAGGGTGAACATTACGGTACAGTTTGGGTAGTGCCATTCAAATGCCACAGGGTTTATCACTCTAGCAATAGGAAAAGGACCTGTGTACTTGGGCCCCAACTTCTTCGAAGGTTGGGGGCTTTTAAGAAACTTGGAGAACAAAAATACTAAGTCCCCTACGGCGTACTCCGGGGTAGGGTCCCGTTTTTGGTCAGCATGATGTTTGTAATGTGCTTTTACAAAGTCCAAGGCCGAAACAACTTTTGGCCAGGCATCTGTAATTTTTTGACTCCACTGGGTCACTGAGACCGGGTCTTTGGAGGTCCCCTCCCCTAGTGGTAGAGGATTGAAGTCTTGCCCTGAAACAATCTTAAAAGGGGAAAAGCCGGTGCTCTGGTGAGTGGCATTGTTGTAGGCGACCGCCGCAAAAGGCAAGAGATCCACCCAGACAGATTGCTGGAAGTTCACATAACACCTCAAATATTGTTCCAGAACCTGATTAGTACGTTTGCTCTGTCCATCACTCTGGGGATGATGGGAACTGCTGAGCCCCAATTCGACTCCCAGAAGGTTTGTGAACGCCTTCCAAAACTGGGAAGTGAACTGAGCCCCCCGGTCAGACACAATCTTAGTAGGAATCCCATGTAGTCTGTAAATGTGTTGAATAAACAACCTGGCTAACTGGGGGGCAATTGGGAGTTTCTTGCAGGCCACAAAATGCGCTTGTTTTGAGAACATGTCAGTCACCACCCAAATAACAGTCTTTTTCCTACTTTCCGGCAATTCCACTATGAAATCCATGCTGATGACTTCCCAAGGCTTGGACGGGGTAGGCAAAGGCTGCAGCAAGCCTTTTTGCTTTCCCGTCCCCCTTTTTGCCATTGCACATGTGGAACACCCTTTGACATACTCCTCCACCTCACTTCTCATCTTTGGCCACCAAAACCGCCTCTGGGCCAAATGCAAGGTTTTTACATACCCAAAATGCCCAGCACTTTTAACATCATGGCATTGTTGAGAATGGACGACCGCATGGCCTCTGGGACATATAGGCGCTCCCCCTTCCAAGCCAGACACTCCTGAAGGGCCACCTCCCCTGGGTGAGCCAAAAACCATGGGTCCTTGGGAAGGACCGACACCATTTGAGATTGCCACCCACCCCCATCACCCCAGGAGGGGTGGAAGAAGGAGTCAGCGTCGGCGTGGCTGGGGCCTCAGCGGGGCAAGCGTCTACAGCTGGTGGGATGGCATTTCCGGTTGCCTTAAGGTCAGGCCCTGGCCCCAAAGAGGGGCTGGCTTGGGCCTCTTGACGCTTGGCCTTGCTGCGTGTTAGGACTGCTAGTCCCAAGTGGGAGGGGGAAAAGACTGTGTCAATGACCTCTTTTCATTTGCTGTCATGTTGGGGAAGTCTGGACAAAGCATCAGCTAGGAAATTCTTTTTTCCCGGGATAAACTTCAGGGTGAAATTGAACCGGTAGAAGAAACTGGCTCACCGAACCTGCTTGGGGTTCAACCGCCTCGGGGTGGCCAAAGCTTCTAAATTCTTGTGATCTGTCCAAATTTCAAAAGGTTTGGAAGATCCCTCCAATAGGTGGCACCAAGTTTCTAAGGCCAGTTTGATTGCACCCGCCTCCTTTTCCCACACAGGCCAATTTCGCTCAGTCCCATTGAATTTCTTGGACAGGTATGCACACGGCCTAAGCTCCCCCTCCTCACCCCGTTGCAACAGCATCACTCCCATTGCTATATCAGAAGCGTCAACTTGGACCACAAAAGGTTGGGAGGGGTCGGGGTATTTAAGAATTGGTTCAGAGGTGAAGAGTTTCTTCAGCTTATCAAACGCCTGTTGGCATTGGTCACACCACACAATCTTTTGGGGACGTTTCTCAGCCTTCCCCCTTCCCTTTCAGACTTTCTCTCCCACCCCTTTAGTTTTCAGCAGGTCAGTCAGTGGAAGGGCTACCGTAGCAAAGTCAGGGATGAAGGACCGGTAAAAGTTAGCAAATCCTAGGAAGCTCTGCAGCTGCTTCCTGGTCCTAGGGGCCTCCTATGCCAACATCCCCTTTACTTTTTCCAGGTCCATTTCTATCCCCTTATTTGAGATGCGGTACCCCAAGTAATCTAAACGGCTTTAGTGAAACTCACACTTTGACATTTTAGCATACAGATGGTTCTCCCCCAGTCTAGCAAGAACCTTTTTCACCAGTTTCACATGGGACGTATAATCCTCAGAATAAATCAGTACATCATCCAAATATACCAAGACCCCTTGTACAAAAATTCTCTTAATACATCATTGATTAGGTTCTGAATAATTCCTGGAGCTCCACTTAACCCAAAAGGCATTACTAGGAATTAGAAAGCCCCTAGGGGGCAATTGAAGGCAGTTTTCCATTTGTTCCCCTCCTTGATTCATACCCTGTAATAAGCCTCCCTCAAGTCCAGTTTGGTAAATATCTTCCCCTTGGACAAATGGGCCAGTATATCCTTCATCAAAAGGAAAGGGGGTACTGATTAGTAATGCTGATTGCATTTAACCCCCGGTAGTCTTGGATTAGATGAAGACCCCATCTGTATTATGCCTGAACAAAACAGGGGCCCCCAAAGGTGAAGTCGAGGGCCTGATGAACCCCCGAGCCAAATTCTTGTCTATGAACTCCCGAAGGGCATCCATCTCAGCCAGCGTCATGGAATAAATCCTGGGTTTGCGTAGCTTAGTCTCAGAAAGTATCTCAATGGCACAGTCAAAGGGTCTGTGGGGTGGCAAAATGTCTCACTCCCTCTCCTCAAAAACATATTGCCAAGCCTTATATTCCACTGACAATCCTTTCAGCTCCCCTTGGACTAAAGCAGTTGTGCTGTTCTGTGAATTGGCCTCTAGAGGGACTCCTTCCCCTGGGAAAGCTTCCCCCACCCAGTGCTCCTGCACACACACAGGATCTGCAAAAGTCATTGTCTCTTTTACCCAGTCTATGGTGGGGTTGTGGAACTTTAGCCAGTTTAGGCCCACCACTGCAGCAGGAACTAACCCTGGGGCAATCACAAATTGAAGTTCCTCCTGGTGATTCCCCATTCTCATGCATATTGGGCCAGCCATTCACCTGGCGGGGGCCCCCTTCATCATCCCCCCATCCATCTGTGACAGCCACAGTGGCTTGTCCAGCTTAATAGTACTAATGTCCAGTTCACTGACTAGGGAGGGATGCATTAGGACTTCAGTACATCCACAATCAACCATTAACATTACTTTTCGGGAGCCCCCCCTTTCCAACCCCTAACCTGGCATTTATAAAAAATGGGCCTTTCACTCCACTCACCACAGCCTCCGGGCACCCTTAGGGGTTAGCCCACCCTCGGGCGCTTAGCAGAGCAGGCTGGAGCCGTTTCCCGCCGGCTCCACATCGGAAGAGTAAGATCCGCTGTCATCTGGTTCTTCCGAAGACTCCCCTGCCGTGTGGCCTGGTATCAAGGCACGTACTGCTGCTTTGGGCTTGGGCTTGAGTGGGGTCCTCGGTATTGATGACTTCCCCTCACTACTCTGGGGCTTCTTAGCTGCCGCTGGTTCCCGAGGGCTCCTCTCTGGGCATTCGGCTATGCGATGGCCCCCTTTTCCACAGTGTAAGCACAAGCCTTTCCTCATCCTTCACTCCCTCTCCGACTCCCCCATCGTGGTTCCACCTGGGTGGGCTGCTTTACTTTTCTTTCCAGTGGACCCGGTGGTCTTTCCCTTGGATCCCTGCTGGTGCCGAGCCAGCTTGATGCTCCGTCTCAATGTCTCTACTTCTCTGGCAAGCTGTACCCATCCCAAGAGGGTCTCAGGGTTCCCCTGGAACAACACCCATTCGAGGATGTCTGTGTTCAGGCCATCCTGGAAGAACTGTACCTTTATGGCCTCTGTCCAGTCAAGCACCTGACTGGCCAGGCAGTGAAATTCAGCGACGTACACCCCCACGGACTTCAAACCTTGCTTCAGTTGCCAGAGGTCCATACAAGACCTTCTCACTCTCAGGGGGTCTGTAAATTGAGCCCGCAGATCCAGCATGAACTCATGGAAGTTTCCTAGCTCTAGGGCTCCCATATCATAAAGCCCCACCAACCACTGCGCCGCTTCTCCCTCTAGCTGGTTGGACACATACTGCACTTCTCAGCTTCCGTCTGGAACTCTTCATCCCACTGAGACATAAACCCCATCACCTGGGTCAGGAAGTATGGTAGCTTCACCGCATCTCCATCAAAAGTCGCATTAAGGCTCAGTGCTTTAGGCCCTAGGGCCTTTCCCACGGTTCCACCAGTCCAGCTCCCCCAGGGGGAGCGGGTCCAGGAGCCGGCAGGCCAGGGATCCCAGCAGGCACAGCAGGATCCCCTGCCCCAGGTGCTGGGGTGGGCGCTGCTTGAATTTGGGTAGGCTGGGCCCCTCCAGGGGCAGGTGGTGCCTGACGCAACCTCTGCAGGATCTCTAGGAGGCTCGTTTGCATAACCTCCATTTGCTGCTTCAATTGCTGAACCTCAGCTCCTACTTCTGCCAGCGAAAACCACACCCCCGGATCTCGGTGCCCCTCGGCCAGGGGCCTGTCCCACCGACGGAACCTGCGTTCCTCCCAGCTCCGATCATCTGACCAGGGCTAGCTGGCTCCCATGGCCATTCCAGCTCCTTGCACTGGAGTGTCAGAGAGTGGCAGGCTGCCCCTCCCCAGGGTTTGTCTGGCTCCCAGCTCCATCAGGTCAAAGGGATGAGTAAACCTCCCAGCCCTCCGGCGGGCCCGGCTCATGTCTTCTTCAGACACTCTTGCAACATCCCCCGATGTGCCGGCCCCCTCCCCCGGGGCTCCGGCTCCCTGGCCGCCACCTGAAGCCAGGTCTTTCTCCATCTGGGTTCCAGCCTCCGCGTCCTCCAACATTGTGAGTAGAACCTCCCAAAAAGGTTTAGGTAGTGAAGAGGAGTTTCGGCTAACTGTGATATACCAAGCACACATGCTCGCATTCAATCAATCAATTTCTTAATTGGCAAGGATTCGTGTGTCAGGAACATGGAATAAAGCCGAAACTGAATACAGTTAAAACAAACCCTCAGATAAACCCCACAGCGTGAGAAAGGCATTTAGGGAGGAGGAATGGCCCGGCTTGCACCTGGAAGATTTGACCTTGAGCTGCGGTGGAGAGCAGCGTTCCCAGGCCAACAAGGTGGGCTGGCTTCTCTCCAAAACCTCCAGAGGCCTAGGCAAGGGAAACAAGCCAGAGGCAGCCTCATGTCAGGGTCTTCCATGAATTCTATTCCAAATCCCAGAATTCAAGGGTGAGCCTGATAGCTATCCACATTTGAAGTGCACATGGAGCCATGCCTAAGAATCAATGTGGTGGCTGGGAGTAAATTACCGCATTCTATCATTGTCCTAATGATGAGAACAATGCACACTTTTTCCTCTGTGAAACTTGTGCACCGCTTCTATTGTCACGTGCTTCCTGTCATGGCAGTTCACTGCCATTGGCTGTTGTCACACGGAGGGAGGTGACAGTCAGTCTATAATCCGACCTTTGCGTGAGACCTGCCATTACCCTACCTCATTGTCTCGGGCAGTAGCTGGGTGGCAAACACACATCTGTTCTCAACTTTTCCATGACCCTACACCTTTCTTTAAAGCTTTACATAACAGCTTTTTTAAGAGCCAATCTGACCCAAGAACTTTTTTAAAAGCTTTTTTAAAATCTCCTTTTTGCTCCTTTTTCCAAGGGTCAGTTGGCCTTCCTTATTTCCCCCACTCTTTTTTGCATTTGTTTATTCTTCCCACTCATCTTTGTGCTCTGATGCCATGGAGGATCTGATCAAGTGCTGCATGGCTGTCATTTCCTGGATGCAAGCTACTCTAGTGACTCATGATCCACTGGACCACATCCACCACCAAAGATGAGTGCATCACCTCCATTTACTGCCATGAATGACAAAGGAGGTGCTGATGTTGGAGCACACAGAGGAATCCAAGGTCCCTGAGGAATACCTTATAGTCTGAAATAAGGTCATAAGTATGGATATTTTGATCAGATTGCAGCAGACCCTAGTGCATCATGAGCTTCTGGTACAAAACAGGACATAAAGCATGTGGGATGCTCCAGTAAAGTTACAAAGCAGAACTTAACGTTTATTATGGCAGAGAATACATCTTAGATAAGAAAAATAGATAGGAAATAGTTATCTGACTTTGGGTAAAAGAGCCTAAGGCTGACTCTCATGTCTGCAGGTAAGGCATCTTGAGGCTGATCTGCTTCATGTTGCTGACTTCTTGCTTCTGAGGCAAAGGGATGTAAAACACTAAAACTTCTTGGAGCAAAGAGGGAGGAAGTGAACTCTGCATGCAAACAGGAAGTAAACACAGATCAGGAACACACAGAGAGAGCTGAAAACAAGCAATGATGTTTCTTCCAACAATAAGTGGGGTCCATGAGGCATTTTTTTGTCCTGCATGGGACCATGAGGCAATCTCCCATCTGTGACCATTGCTGGTGGTTTTACCCATCCAACAAACAGTGGTAGAAGGAATTTGTCATGTCCATCTGGTTGGATGAGAGGTGGCAGGCATTCTTCAGTATGGCACAGACCATCTTCTTAAAGTTGGTGGAAGCTTTCCGTCCAGAGATCACAAAGCAGGACACCAACATGAGAAGGGCCATCCCATTGGAAAAGTGTGACGCCATCACCATCTGGCTCCTTGCTCACTGCAGATCATATGCAGCTGCTTTCAATCAGTTCAGGGTCAGGCGATCCACCATTGCTGCCATCTTCATTGAGGTTGTTCTTGTGATGGAAAAGGTTATTTTGCTGTGGACAATCTACCTGGGAGATTCTTGGAAGGTATGTATGCATGGTTTTTTGGGGGGATGGAACAATATCATTTTTGCACCTCAATTGTTATAGTATTTTGAGCTGTCCAATTGGTCATACAGCTGCTGAGGTCTACTGCACTGTAATTTTTTTAGGAGGGGATTTTGTTTCTGTTCTTCTATTGTCAATTTAGTTTTGACCTTTCCATTTGGGCACACAGCTTCAGCCATCTACAGAGAGTGCACTGTGGGGGGGGGTTAGGGGGACTTTCTGCACATCTATTGTCATATTTCATTTAGAACTTTCCATTTGGGCACAAAACTTTAGTAGTTTCCTGAAAGTGTGCTGTTATTGTCAATATTTCACAGTTGTGCCCCATGTAATGCTGATTGCTGTGTGTGTTATATGTCTCTGTGTGTTCTCCTTCTGTAAAAAATTTATGGTTGCTGTTCTCCCCCTCTCTCTTTTCAGATAATGGATGGCTTTGCAGAGCTGGGCTTCCCACAAATGGTTGGTGCTGTCAATGGATGCCATGCGAATATCACATTCCCAGTCCACCAAGGCAACAAGTTTATAAATAGGTAGAACAGTTACTCCATCCTCCTCCAGGATGTGAATGTGAAGATAGGATGGAGCAGGAAGACCCACAACACCCTGGTGATAAGGAACTCAGCCTTGTATGAGACCATGGAGGCAGGGGTCTTTATTCTGGGAATCCAACCATTACTTTGTGTGGCAAGCAAATAGGGCCAATCATGTTAATGGACAGGGCATACCCAATCAGGAATTGGCTCCTCACTCCTTACAAAGATTCAACAATACCCAGGCAGACCCTTTACAATAAGTACCACAACTGTGCCAGAAATATCACTGAATGGACTTTTGGACGATTGAAGGCATGTTGGAGGTGCCTGACTGCTTCATTGGAGGTGGCTGTGGAAAATGTGCCCTTGGTCATCTCTGCCTGTGTCATCCTGCACAATATTTGCAAAACACTAGGGTAGGTGTTGGAGGAGTACCCATAGCATGTTTAAAATTATGTGTTGGACAGTTTGGGGGCTCTTGTTAACACCAAGGATCAAAAAAAGAATGGTGAGGTGGTGCGGGATGTTCTTACAGAGTACTTCTGGCAGCAGGCACACCAGCAGTAGTCTGCATGGCATTGCATGGACTGGTGGTGTGTCTGCTATGGAGCCACTTGTGTTATCCTCTTACAGCAATGCAAAGATGGTTATAATTGTGGATGTGTTATTTTCATTTTATTCTGAAACATGAGCAGAAAAAAATGTTGTACTATTCCATTCCTTTCAAATTGATCCAAATAAAAATAGAAACACCATGTTGCTTAAACTGGTTTGGAATTCTTTTTCTTCTTCCTCATAAACCAATGCAAAAAATGATGGGCTTTGCAGTGAAAACTAACACACCTCACACATCAATGGTACATTTGTTGCTAGTTGGCCCTGCACAGCTCTACACAGGTCCAACACACGCCATATTGTTATGATTATGATTATGATTAGTTATATAGCACCATCCATGTAAATGGCACTTTACAGAAGGGTACAGAATAAAACAATTATAACCATCCCAATAATATAAAATAATACTAAAATACAATAGAAGAAAAAAACCCATGCACATATACATAATGCAGAATAAAACAAAATAATGAGTACAGGTAAACAAATATAATAAAGATATACGCATTAATCTGAAATTCCAAACATTTCAGAGAACAAAAAAGTTTTCAATTTGGATTTAAAAACAGCAAGGGAAGAAACAGTCTGTAAGTTTATAGAGAGGCAATTCCCGGAATAAGAGATGGCAATCGATTCACTATCCTGTGGAATTCATCCTTCAACAGCTTTTGAGGGGGGGCTTGAATGCACCCACATCCCTCCCCTCCAAGTTATGCAACTTTTATCCCCACAGTCAGAAGCAAAAAATGGTCAGCTTAGGCTGGCAGTCAGAGGTGGGGGGAAATGATGTGAGATGCAGGGTTCTGTTTTAGAGTGTCAGTGCATTTCTAGTTCCAGTTCACCATCACTTTATTGGGCTATCCTCTGTTGGGTTGGCCATAACAGTGACTGAAAAGGAAGGAAGGAAACAAAAGAAAGTCATTTTTGCTGTAGTGAACAGCCCTGGGGAAACAGCAGCCTATCAGTTGGAAAGAGAAATATCTAAACATGCAATCCAGAATGAAACATAACCAGTGTAGGGCTGAATCCATTAAAAGTGTCTAGTGAGTAACATCACAGTAGAAGGGTGTTGGCATGCTGGATGTGTTTCACAAGGGCTGCTAGTGGCACACTCTCAGAACCACCACCACCACACACAAAGGATTTTATCAGACACTCGAAATATGGCATCATAACAATGCCACATAACCACGAAAGGGTGTGCGGATCAGACGATGCCACTCTTTCATGGTTAAAAACATCCTAAAACCCATACCTTTTAATTGACGGCTAAAGCTGTCAATAGATCCTCCTGCTGGGGTTTTTTGCCAACATTGCCAGCATGTGAAACCTCGGGCCATTTAAATCTTCTACTTACTCCAACAATGGCTGGACTGGCCAGAACACTTCTGGGTGATATCATCACATCCAGGTAAGTGACGGACATTTTTTGACACTCCCTGGGTTGCTTGGAGGTTTTTCAGTGTGTGTGCATGTTTGGTGTGACTTTTTGGTGTTTCTTTCTTTTTTTATTTTTGAATTTCCCATGGGATTTCATCGCACAGGATTTCAAAAGAGGAAGTGAATGGAGCTCTGTTCATTTCCTCTTTATTGACAGAGCTGCCTTTGCTGGGAAAGGAGGTAAGTGTGTGTGTGGGGTATGTTCTTTTGCTGGCATAAAAATTATTTTTTATGCCAGCAAAAGAACATTTAAAAGGGGGCGTGTGATAAAGTCCAAAGAATAAAATTAAAAATTGTAGAACAAGTGACTCATAATAATAAAGAAGTGCAGGTAAATTCAAGGAAAGGGCATTTTACCATTTTGTGCATTTCAGCAGCTCCACATCAGCTCACACTCAGATATCACACCCTTTTCTGTGATATCTGTAGTCTGTGGGGGCCACAACACTGTCGAGGGAGGTGTCCTGTTCTTCAACAGGGAACAGTGTGAGGACTGTGATGTCCTCATCCTGTTCCTCCTGCATTTCCATTCCTGAAATGACAAATTCAACAAGGTTACAATAAATACTGCACAGCCAGCAAGCACTCACAGAGAAAATAAACAAAACTTAGCACCATCCAGCTTTCCCACCTTGGCCCCAACAGTAATATTTTGGTGGAACAGGCACGAGAAAGGGGTGGGTGGGAGCTACTCTGGTTGGTGGCCATTAAAAATGGTCGCTTTACGTGGTGCACCAAATGGACATATTGGTAAACGTGATTAATTGAGCATAAAATTACAGTTCTGAACATAACATTACAATTACATTAAAAAGACAAAGACTGCATCCTTGCAAAAACACCAGTGATCACACATGCACAGTTATTGTCAAAAAAGGGAAAGGTCTTGCCCTACCATTACAGAAAACAGAAAACTACATTACAAAGGAGACCGACTGCATGCTCATGAAAAACCTAACATGTGTGCAGTTATTGTCAACAACAAAAAAGAAGTGAAAGGTCTTGCCCTACCATTACCAGACCACAGAAAACAACATGACAAAGGCCACTGACTGCATGCTCGCAGAAACCCAAATGATCACATGTATGCAATTATTGTAAAAGAAAAAAAAATCCTGCCCTGCAATCATCCTCCATCAGAAAAGAACATTACATGAGACAGTGAATGCTTGCAACCAAACTTACTAGGCTGCATAGGTGCACAACAGTTGTCACAATAAAAAGAAATTTTAAAAATTTTCTTACCTTTTTCTATGCCAAAAAGATCCAGTGAGTTAGGCTCTTGTGTGGTTTCTACCATTTCCACTGGCTCGGCATGAGGACTTGGGCAATGGCAGGACCCTGCTCCATGGGCACAAAGAGAACGATGGTGCTCCTCACCACACACTTGGGACAGATGGTGGAATCCCCTCCCAAGATGGTGTGGAGCTCAGCAAAGAAGGGCATTGTCACTACACCATTCCTGCTCCAGCCATTGTGGTCCACCACCTCGTGGTAGCATTGGCAGAGGGCCATGCTCTTCATCCTACACTCCTCCATGGTGCAATTATGCCCTTTCAGCTGCATGTCTGCAGCAATCCTCTTGAACAAATCAATTTTTCTATGATACTCCCATAGCTGCTCCTGGACCTTTTCTACACCCCTGAGGGCGATCATGTCCAGTGTCTCACTGTGGGACCAGGCAATGCTCCTGCCACCTTTCGTTGGCTGTGATGGTGGTGCTGAAGCCACAGCTCATCCCGGGGAGGTGGGAAGGAAAAAAAATCACAAAAACAAAGATAGCCTTTTAAAAAACTCTTGGGTCTTATTAGCTTTTAAAAAAAGCTGTTGAGAATGCAAGAAAGATGTTCTGTCACCTCTGGAAAAATGTACACGCTTGATCCAGCAACTCATGTGAAAATGGCGCTTCCCCCCCTTTCTTGCCAGATAAGAAAAAATGTGCGCTACATTCCGAATCGATTGTCTGAAGCAGAAATGTGCATTGTTCTGTATTTTTTTAAAAAAAAAAAAGTCGGGAAAAGCCACAAAGGCTTTTCTCGTGTATTTTTTGGAGTTTTTTGCCCTCTCCTTCCAAATACCATGAACCTCATTGGGACAGAGGGTATTCTCCTCAAATGAGGAGCATTTTCACCATTTAGACAAGTCCCTAGGCATTCTTAATATACTTTGCATCACAATAAGGATCACTCACAACCAAATATTATTGCTGGGAAAATCCATACCACCTTTCCCTCTACTCTGCCAATTGTAACTCAACTCAAAGAGAACAAGAAAGCCTATAACTCTCTCTCTCTCTCTCTCTCTCTCTCTCTCTGGCTTTTGTTTGCAAACAAAGATTCAGGAAGGACTCATCCCGCGCTTTCTGCAAGTACGCTGATGACTGAAAAGGCCAATCTGAGATAAACAAGTCCAGTTGCAGAAAGCACAGCAGAAGGTCTCCTTGGGTAATGTTTCCAGGTTGTGATTCTTTCTGCATTGTCGTTTCTCTTCAAGACTTGTTCGGCGTGAGTTCTCAAATAAGGCTGCAGCATTATGGATAGTGCGCCTCCATCCTCCCGATATGAGGCCAGGGTGGACCATTGTTGGTGATCAATTTGGCCAAGCCTGTGATGTTGTTTCAGGGAGTCCTTGTATCGCTTTTTTGGAGCGTCCCTCTTACACTGACCCAAGGTGAGTTCACCGTAGAGTACTGTTTTCGGGAGGAAATGGTCCTCCATCCTAGAAACATGCCCTGCCCAGCGTAGCTGTGTTCTCAATAGCATGGCCTCAATGCTGGTGATCCCTGCTTGCTCAAGGACAGCAACATTCGTCACATAGTCAGTCCAGTGTATATTTAGGATTGTGCGTATACAGCGCTGATGAAAGTGTTTGAGGAGTCGTAAGTGTTGGTGATAGGTGACCCATGTTTCACACCCGTAAAGAAGAATAGACAGTACAATGGCTCTATACACACTGATTTTTGTGCTTCGCCTCCGGTGTTTGTTACTCCAGACTCTGCCAACTGTAGCTCAACTCAAAGAGAACAGGAAAACCTGTAACACTAGTGGCGGATAAATTATACGGACACTTTTGACCTGATTATTACTTGTTCAAGAGGAAAGGTCATAAACAGGTTATAAGAAACAACACATCTCCAAAGATATGGTTCCCATCTTAAGGAACAGACCTATAGTAGCATGGGATCCACGGCTACAGTAGTACAGTAAATATAAATAAAGCGAAGAAGTCATAATAAGAGGAGGAGGGAGACTTAGTGGGTGAGAAATGTCTGAGTTTATTCCACAGAAAGAAGGAGGAATGGATAATGATACAATGGTGGCATAAGATGATGATGTTGTTCTCCACCGGCATGGCTCTCTTGTCTTTCCAGTCCCTGTACTGCCAAAGGTCTTGCATAAGTCTTGCACAAGTTAAGAAACCACTGCAGGCATCCTTGTTATATGCAGTGGAGCAGCAGTAAAGTTTGAAGTGCAGATGCCCATTAACAGTCCCCATACCCCTACTTCCAAAGACATAAAAAATGCAGGTAGCTGTGTATCAAACCCCATTATCTTCATCGTCATCATCATCAATAGCCTATCTTTTCCCAAAAAGTAGAACCAGGGCAGCTTACTAAATAAGACAAATGCAGTATAGCTAAACCACACAAAAGATTAGCATTCAAATGTAATTACACTTTCAGTAATATTAAAAACAATTTAAAACATACATTTACAAATTAGCAAAAGCAGTTTAAAAATGGCACAGTTTTAAGAACAGTAAGGAGGGAGCCATTCTAATCTCCTTAGGAAGGGAGGTCCAGAGCTTTGGAGCAGCTAGTAATAAGGCCCTGTCTTACATCCCCAACAGAGGTGCCTTTGGTGGTAGGACTGAGAGAAGGACCTCACAGAGTTGTAGCAGTTTTAATCTCTACCAGGGATGTAAAGAACACTTAAAAATTTTCTCACCTACAACCAGAAAATGTGTCTTATCACAAGAGAGACAGCCTGTTGAGAAAATGGCAGCCACCATGAGAGTCTTCATAATTTGGGGGGCTTTTTACAAAAAAAAAAAAAATTAAAATTGCACAGAAACTTTAGAGTTTAGTGCAAAACCCTAAACTCTAAACTGTTTTTGCACTTACAAACTTTTTGCCCCGAAGTCCTGAAGTCTGAAAAATCATCAAAAATGTGCGAAAGCTCTGGTGTTCTTATCTATCAGGGAGAAGGGAAAAAAGAAATCATTTTATTCCATATAGGAACAAAATAAATGAATATTTACACCTCTACTAGGAGATGTGTTTTTTTTGTAAAGCTAAAGAATCTGAATTGCCTAATCAAAATCAAGACACTCCCAAATATTTTGCATTACAGCAGGATCAGCTTATAACAATCTATTGTTGTTGGGGAACATTCAACACCCTCCCTCCATTTGCTATGAAGATCACACCTATGCCCCAAAGGGGACAAAGAAGCCTGAGAGGCTGGCATCATCTTCCCTGGTTGTACAAAAGATCATGAACCACATAAATTCCCATCACTGACTGACATCTCCTTGTTTTCAGGTAGATCAGTTCAGAATCTCAGATGTTAAAAATGCTCATAGGAATGAACAGAAATTCAAGAGAACAAGTGCCCTTGGAAAAGTATGACTAAGCAGCACAGCCTGCAAACAAATACACACAAAGGACAGTGGTTGCTGACAGGTATGAAATAATTCAGACCCAACCAGCCTGCTCCAAGGCTCTGAAGCAATTTCATAACCGAGTAATAGAATACAGCAGGGTATGAACCATGGTATATCATAATCTGAATGGAATGCTGGGAGGTCATTCAAGCAGTTTGATCACCCAGACTTAGAAAAATGCTGCTTGCGAAGCTTGCAAGTGTTGGGAAGGAAGAGCGTGGCTGGATCAGTGCTGTTGTCTAGATCTCCAAATTCAAAGCAGGAGTTGCTCCTATTTGAAGCCAAAGTTCCCCCAGTTCAAAGGGAATTGCTTTCAGAGACCTCTGCCTAGAAAAAGGGATGGCCATTCCCCATGGTACACAGTCTATTTCCCTGCAGCTGAGCCAGGCTAATGAATCCTAAATAACTTTTCTAATCGACCTTATCAAATATCTAAAAATATACGCTATAGCTGAAAACCAAGAAACTAGCAAGAGATTAGACCAGTGTTCAGAAAAATCTCTTCTTTTTTTTGGACAAAACCTTCCAGGAATACCTAGGGCTCAGTTACATGGCAGTTTTTATTACAGTAATTTGCACTTTATTGCAGTTTCGCACCAGTGCTGCATAGTTCACATGATTTACTGCTAAATCGGTCTATCAGTTTAGTTTTCCACTTTTTTCTGCTTTGTAATTCACACACAGACTGAGGCGGGGGGGCGTGGCCTCCCAAGCACATCTGGGGGAAGAGAGAGAGAGAGAGAATGTGCTGGCACCTTTTCCTCCTCTGATTACCAGAGGAATGCCTGCTAATTTTTATTCCTTTATTTTTATTCCGGCAAGCCCCCCTTCCCCTCACCCCCCTCTCTCTTCTCACACACAGAAATGTCTCAGCAGGGTGAGGGAACACGAATGAACACACAGAGAGAGAGAGACGGGGAAAGGCTAGCTGGGGATTTTTCAGTTGGCAGCAGCCAAGCAGGAAGATACTGAGGAGCTGCGAGGGAGGGAAGGAAAGAGAGAATGCCTGCTAATTTTTATTCCTTTGGGAGTGTCAGCCCAGCAAGCCCCCCTTCCCCTCACCCACTCTCCCCCTCTATCTCTCTTCTGACACACAGAAACAGGATCTCAGCAGGGCGAGGGAACAAACACACACACACAGATGGAGCAGCCAAGAAAGAGACAGCTGGGTGATTGGGGTGGGTATAGCACTCGCTCGTCTTTTCCCTGGCTGGAAACAACAGTGGATGTATCTTTTCATCTGTGGCTCCTCCATCCCTTCCTGGTCAGTCCAAACCCCTCCCTGCTGTGTACAACCAATCAAAGCAAAGCTCTGCTGTGACTGTATTGGAAAGATCGCTGGTAATTCACACAGACCTTTGCAAAATGGTAGTCCACACAATCGAAAATGTGCTAAGTTGCGCTACTTTTCAAAAAAAGTTGGGAAAAATAGCAAAATCCCCTATCACACTACTTTTGAGTTTTTGAGCTCCCCCCTTCTGAATGAGGCAATACTGTGGCACGATGTGTGGGAACAATTAGGAATCTTAGCAATTTATTCAAGGGAATATTTTTCTGTGTAAATGGGGCCCCAGTTTTAATTCCCAAAGTAACTTTTCTTAGTTCTAAAATAGCCACCATATTTGTGTCATGTTTGGTTGGGATTAGCTCAATTTCTGTAGAGAGGAGCACTAGTAGTTTCTCCAAAGAATTATTTCAAAGTCATAATGTTGATGGCCTGTTCAGAAAATATTCCTTGAGTTTGCTTAGTAAGGAAAGCTTCAGCCACAGCATACATGAACTTTTGTTTTCTGCCATTTTCAGTTTTAAAAAACTTTCTCCCTGTCACCAAATGCAAAGAAATGTGCGAATTCTGGTAAATTCTTTCACAAGTAGCTGTACCCAGCATAACATACACTATTACAGCAGATTTGAAAGGTTCACATGGTTCAACTACACACTATTATTTTAGGGGAAAACATTGCACTGTTTTACATGTGGGTGGTGAGTGGCTGAGGGAGTGAGAGGAGGGAGGGGCCCTTGTGAGGCTGGGGCTGTAGATGCAGATTGAGTGGCAGGAGTGGATTGTGAGGTGGAGAGGGAATTTGCATGGTGGTGATTGGCTGAGGGAGTGAGAGGAGAGAGGGGATTGGTTGGGTATGTCTCCTAAGTGGCCAATCAGCACACTGGGGAAAGAAACATACCCAACCATTTTATAGAGAGACAGATGAATTGAAACAATGGTCATCATCATCTACACCAGCCAAATTCGACAGGTACAGCTATTCCCAGCATGGAAAGGTCCAAGTTGTGCCTAACATATAGGAGTTAAAGATGATAATCCTTCAGGAAAAATAGAGGCTGCCTAATTCTATTTACACATGAAAACTGTTGAATAGGCTAGACTTCAAACTCAAAAATTTAACAGTCAAGCATTCAACCCCCTGGACCTTGATGCACAGATCTCTCAGTTTTGGTTTCTTCCACATTTCATTTTAAAAATATTATTAATAATAAATTTCAAGTTCTTTCTATCCTAAACATGAAAAAAAGCCAGAAAAGTGGTATTTTTAAAATTAAAAATGAACTTAACTGAATTGAAATTCCCACACACCCAAAATCATCAATCAAGTTAATTCATACATTTCCTGCTGTGGATCCCATTTCTAAAGCCAAGTGAAACATGTTTAGGGAACTTCAAATTCCACAAGTTGACACAGTAGAACATTGAGCATGAACGTTCTTTCTTTTTCAAGACTTTCAAAGCTTCACAGATATATTGTTCAACATTTTTACTTCCAGCTTGACTAAACTCAAAATCAGATCCATTCAATGGCCAGTATCATACAACCATTTCCCCCCAATTAGACAGCATAGGTTGATGCTAATGCATCATTGGAATTATGTAGGTGATTGATAAGTAGAAGAACTATGAAACATATTCAGGGTAGCCATGGTGGCCATGAAGCAAAATACACAAAATTCAAAATCCCCAAAAGAGTGAACCAATAAAGGTATTGCTCTTTTATGAACTTAGTTAAGCGATACACTCTTAGGACTTTATCAAACACACTAAATATGGCATCATAACGATGCCACATAAACACAAAAGGGCGCACAGATCAGACGACGTCACCCTTTCATGTTTATGTATAATCAAAATCCCGTACCTTTTAATTGACAACTTAAGTTGTCAATAGATCCTCCTGCCACTTTTTTGCTGGCATTGCTGGCGTACGAAGCCTCAGGCCATTTAAATCTTGTCAATGGAGAGTCAATGGCCCAAATGGGCAGAACACTTGTGGGTAAGATCATGACATCTAGGTAAGCAATGAACTTTTTATGACCCTCCCCGGGTTATTTGGAGGTTTTTAGTGTGTGTAAATGCTTGGTGTGACTTTTTACATTTTTATATTTATTTTTTAATTTCCCATGTGAATTCGTCGCATGGGATTTCAAAAGAGGAAGTGAATGGAGCTCCGTCCACTTCCTCTTTATTGCCAGAGCTGCCTTTGCTGGGAAAGGAGGTAAGTGCAGGGGGAACATTCTTTTGCCAGCATAAAAATGGGGAAAAAATGTATGCCGGCAAAAGAATGTTTTCAGAGGATTACCTGATATAAAGTCCTCAGCCTCATAACACCCTGTGAAAGGCTCACCTTAGTGTTGCCATAAGGGAGAAACAACTTGAAGGCACACAACAACAGCAGCAACAACAACAACAACAACAACAACGGTGTTCCAATATGGTGGAGGAGGGGATGTGCTGCTTAGTGATGTCTGCAGATATGCAGTCCAGTCCTGTGGCTATTTGCTCATAAATCTCACCCTGTTCAATGTAGTGTGCTTTGTAAGGGGACAAAGAAGTAAAGCCCAAGTGATGCTTTCCACAACAACGATGCCAACAGTAGGAATTAAATGAGGGAGTGAGGAAAAGAATTTATCTTGTCTACAAGACAGTTCTAGAGAATTGCTTGCCAGCATACACATATAAGGTCGCTGCTCACCAACAAGATGGATAAATTAATGCTCAGCAGAGGAGCCAGGTGTTATTCTGTTGGCCAAGATCCACTAGGGATGTTAGGCTGACAGCACTGCTTCCTTCAGTGAAACTAAGAAAGGACAGTTCCCCCATTCCATCCCTACATCCCTCCCCCTGCCCCCGAACTCCCAAAACCTGCTCTGGAAGGCTTTGAAACTATCTGGAGCAGGGTTTCAGGTGGCACAGAAGGCTGCAGGGTCAGATCAACACAAGACATTTTTCTGCTCGACACACATAGCAAATCAAAGCACTTAGTGCCCAAACTCTTGGGCACATAAGGCAGGAAACTCTACAAGCACCTCTCTTCAACCATGGCAATAACTTACAAGGCTGATACATTAAATTACTGCTTTTTAAATAAGCCCTTTTATGATACCCAAAATAGCTTGACTCTGCCCCACATGTGGACATCAATAGCGGCTGCCATTTTCTCACATGCAATATCCCCCAAAAGAGATTAAGGAATCCAGTAGCACCTCTGAGACTAAATGGGAAGAAGAAAATTCTGGATGATGATGATGATGATTTAGCCACTTCTTCCTATGGATCAAGGTGGAGAACAACAGATTAACACAGTCTGCTTCATTATATATATATATATATATACAGAGTGAATTCACAAAAGTGTATGCTAGAAGGTTCTTCCCACTTAGGACTTTTATCAGCTGCACAACATATGGCATCATAATGACACAACATAACTGTGAAAGGGCCTGCATATCAGAAGATGTCACACTTTCATGGTTATGTCCCCACCAAAACAGGTACTTTTAAATTGGTGGCTGAAGCCATCAATTGATCCCCTGTGGTGTTTTTTCACTGGCATTGCTGGCGTGTGAAACCTTGCCTCCCCCCCCCCTCATACTTACCCCATCAATGGCCAGTCTGGCACAAACACTTCTGGGCAAGATTGTGACATCCAGGTAAGTGACACACTTTTTATGACCCTCCCCAGGTCACTTGTAAGTTTTTTTAGTGTGTTTAGGTGCTTATGTAAACTTTTACTGTTCTTTTCATTTTGTTTTTTTGAATTTCCCATGCAAAGAAGTCTCATGATAATCTGCAGGATTTATGATCTTCTTTGGGATGAGGATGCCGACCTGGCTTGCTTCACAGAAACCTGGCTGGGAGAGGATAGCGCTGTGACATGGACGCAGGCCCTCTCAGCCGGGTATTCTGTCAGTGAGCAGATGAGGGGAAGTGGGCGGTGGGCAGAGTGGCTCTGGTTTATAAGAACAATCTGACTTTGACGAGGATACCTATCCAGAACACAGTCCACTTCAAGTGTATGTACCTTAGCGTGAGGACCAGGGATAGTTTGGGGATTATGCTAGTATACCGACTACCCTGTTGTCTAGCAGAATCCCTAACTGAGCTGACACAGCCAGTCTCAGAGTTGCTGTTGGAGTCACCCAGACTTTTAGTTTTGGGCGACTTCAACATTCCACTTGAGACCAGTTTGACAAATCTGACTGGTGCGGCTCGGGAGTTCATGGAAACCATGACAAACATGGGCCTATCCCAATTGTGCAGAGCCTGTTGCTTAACCCAACAACAGCCTGCTGTGATGCATTTAACAACTTCTTTGCAGATAAAATCTCTTGGATAAGAACTGACTTAGATACCAGTATTTTGACAGAAACAAGTGACGAGGTGTCTAGCAACTCCGTTGATGTAAGTTTACTGGATCAATTTCAATCCATAAGTACCGAGGATATGGACAAGCTACTTGGTCGAGTGAGGAAGACGACCTGCCCTCTCGATCCTTGCCCTTCATGGAGATGGGGTGCCTTGATGGTGTTCCTTAAGGACATCATCAATGCATCCCTCAGGGAAGGGTGTGTTCCATCCTGTTTAAAGGAAGCGGCGGTTAGGCCGCTCTTGAAAAAACCTTCCCTGGACCCCCTGGACATGAACAACTATAGGCCGGTTTCAATGTTACCATTCTTGAGCAAAGTGATCAAGAGGGCAGTTGTGGTCTTGGATGAAACCGATTATCTAGACCCATTTCAAACTGTCTTTAGGACGGGATTCGGAGTTGAGACTGCCGTGGTTGCCTTGACCGATGACCTGCGTCTAAGCATCGACAGGGGTAGTATGACCCTGTTGGTGCTTCTAGACCTTTCAGCGGCTTTCGATACAATAGATCATAACATCCTCTTGGATCGCCTGAGTGGTTTAGGAATCGGAGGCACTGCGCTCCAGTGGTTCCAGTCCTTCTTCTCGGGCAGGTCCCAGAGGGTGCTGCTTGGGGACAGCTGCTCCAGTAAAAAGGAGCTTACTTATGGCATTCCGCAAGGCGCCATCCTGTCCCCAATGCTGTTTAACATCTATATGAAGCTGCTGGGTGAGATTATTTGGAATTATGGGGCTGGGTGTTATCAGTACACTGATGACATCCAGATCTATTTCTCCTTGTCTCGATCGTTGGCCTTGAATTCTGATGGCATCTCTCCTCTTAATCACTATCTTAAAGCAGTAATGGACTGGATGAGGAAAAACAGATTGAGATTAAATCCGGACAAAACAGAGGTGCTCACAGTAGCGGCCCTGAAACCAGGAGTTGGGTTGCAACTTCCACTCCTGGACAGGGTCACGCTCTCCGTTAAGGACTCTGTTCGCAGTCTGGGGGTGCTCCTTGATTCATCGCTTCAGATAACTAGTCAGGTGAATGCGATGGTTGGGAGCACCTGTTATCAGCTTCGGCTTATACGCCAGCTGCACCCTCTCCTGGAAGTAAGGGATTTCAAGACTGTGGTACATGCGCTGGTAACCTCTCGTCTACATTTCTGCAATGCGCTCTACATGGGGCTACCCTCATGCTTGGTCTGGAAACTTCAGTTGGTACAAAATATGGCAGCCAGAGTGGTCTCGGGAACATCTCGGAGAGACCATATAACTCCAGTATTAAAATCTTTCCACTGGCTGCCTATCAGTTTCCGGTCCCAGTATAAGGTGTAGGTTATTACCTTTAAAGCCCTAAATGGCTTAGGTCCAACTTATCTTCGGAACCACCTCCTCCCATACAATCCTCCCCATGTACTCCGGTCCTCTGGGAGGAATTTGCTTCAGCCACAAAAATCTAGGTTGTCTGCAACCTCCCAGAGGGCCTTTTCGGTAATCGCCCCCAAATTATGGAATGGCCTGCTGAACGAGATCCGTCAGATGATGAGTTTGAGTAGCTTTAAAAAAGCACTAAAGACGGATTTCTTTCGGCAGGCCTTTCCTGATTAGATCCCGGCTCAGGAGCTGCATCTCCTGGCTTCTTTTAGTCTTGTTGGCTGTTGATTTTTGTATTTGTTTATTTATGTAATTTTAGTTTAGGTGGATTTTAATCTGATACTAGTTTAGTATCTCTTTATGAGGGAGGTTGGGGGTGGGTGGGGCTTAGGGATTTTAGTAGTATTATTGTATTTTTACTGTTGTAGGCCACTCCAATTGTTTTTAACAGAGGGGCAGGATAAAAATTATTATTATTATTATTATTATTGATTATTGATTATTGATTATTTGGAATGGGAAAGCACCAGGGAGCCATTTTGAGAAGGCCTTAGGGAAGAATAAAAATAAACCTCCCATAGAGATGGAAGTAGGAGCTTCTAAGTCAAGAGCATGTAACCCTCCAGATGCTCTTGGGCTTCAACTCCCCATCAGTTCCAATCAGCATAGCCAATATTGATGAATGATGAGCTCTAGTCCAGTGTCATCTGCAAAGCCACAAGGTGCCCATCCCTATCCTAGGTTTTGCTGTTCTCCACCCAGAGGGGATGACAGAGCTAACAATGGAAGTGAGCAGCCTCATAGCAGATAAAGCAAATCTATTCATTTATCTATCATGCATTACAGAGACAAGCATGGAAAACAGACTGGAGCCCTGGATGCTTTCCTATGAATATCTATAGTTGGCATAGAAACTGTTGCTTTCTGTGTGTGAAGTTGAAGGCTTTCATGGCTGGCATCCATAGATTTTCCTTGGTTTTTTTCCGGGCTGTGAGGCCGTGTTCTAGAATAATTTCTTTCTGACGTTTCGCCTGCATCTGTGGCTGGCATTCTCAGAGAATGGTTGGGTAGGTGTGTGTGTAGAGTTTATATGCTGTGAGCCCCTGTTGGGGAGGATATGTAAATTTGTGTAATTGAATGGTTAGTTTCTGGGTATAGAAATTCAAGGCTCGTTAGTGTCTGTTTGGCTGATGGTTGGTTGATGGGCCATTATCTGCTGGAAATCCCCCTGTCCCTGGGTGGAATTCTTTTGTAAGTGTTGAGTTTTGATTCTATTGTATTTCAAAACTGGGAGCCAGATTATGTTTACTTTTAAGGTTTCTTCTTTCTTTTTGAAGTTGTCCAGGTGTTTGTGGATTTCAATAGCTTCTCTGTGCATTCTGACATGATAGTTGTTGGCCTGGTCTAGAATTTCTGTATTTTCAAATAGCATTTTGTGTCCAAGTTGGTTTATAACATGTTTTGCTACTGCTGATTTTTCTGGCTGGCCCAGTCTGCATTCTCTGTGGACTGATCATTTTGTCCTATCAGCAAAGTAGGGATTAATGCTGAGGAATATATACGCATATAAGAGATCAGTCATGAAAAAAGAGAGAGAAATTCATTGACATGGGACGGTTCTACTTTATTTATTTATTTATTTATTTAGGAAAGTGGCAGGATTTACCCCACTGTCATTTCCAGAATTGGATCTCTGTGAAATCTGGCCAGCCTGTTGCAGAAAATGTTTGTGGGAGGGTTTTTTTTTGTTTTGGTTTGGGTTTGTTTGTTTGTTTGTTTGTTTGTTTGGTCTACAACTCCCAGAATTCCCCACTCAGCATGGCCAGTCAGATTCTGAGAGTTTTAGTTTTAAAAAATCAACCTTTTCCAGCTGTGGTCTATTCCAGTTTTAAGGCATTTCAAGTCATGGGCCCAATTTGAGCTGACCGTGAAGCATGTTGTTTCTTCCAGCCTCTGGTTTGGTGACACCACCCTTGCTGGATACTTGAGTTTGCCCTTTCCCTCCTAGGCATGATGTACACAACAGATGCTGCCAAAAAAGTAACACCTAACCATGCTGGAAGTAATAGAGAAATGAGAATGACTCAACATGGATCTATGGGCCATCTGATATGGAGTTGGGGTTTTGCTTATTGCCAAATCACTACTTTGTGCTCTTTAACCACTTGGAAACCAATTTCAATAAGCAAGGTTGATGAGCCAAGGAGGCATCTTAAATCTGCAGCTTGTTGGAGCAAAGGAGATCACTGAGCAATGTGATAACATTGGCAGGAGAAAGTACAGTTCTCAAATTTTCGGCCAGCATCCAAATGAATGAACTGTTAATAAGGGAGAAGGTTTCAGGTTCACAGCAGGATCATCAAATGTTTTGCAGACCTTAGAAAGATATTGGAGCCATTATAGATTTCATCATATTAGTCATTACACTTTAAACATCTTGATTAGCAACTTTCAAAGTAATGTAACATTTTCTAAAAGAATTCATAATATTTTTAGAATTGTGATACTTCTGTTTTTTTAAAAGTTTGTCAAAGCAAAAACCTCATGCACTTTATTCCTGTAAAGAGCCAAGTACTGTATATTGGTAGCACAATATATAAACTAATAATAATAATAATAATAATAATAATAATAATAAAAAATTTGTAACATACATCTCCATAGAAAATTAGACAAATAAATTTTGTATATGGTGTTTGGAATCGAAAAAATGGCCTACATCCAAATGATAGTTCCAAGTACATTTAACCTATTGAATCAATTAGAGTTGGGGTTTTTTTAAGTGTTGATTTAGCACTCAGCAACTGAGTCAGTAGGTTTTTAATATAACCAGACTAAGCAATTGGGTTTATGCCAATGTACCTCAATCCTTCATGGGGTCCTCAGATTGTGAAAACTTCTACTTTGCAAAAGGCATTGTTTCTACTCTTTGCATGCTTTAAATTGCTATACCTTGAAGAACATACCCTCCAACATTTCACAGATGACAGTCAGAACATGTGTGGTCATGCAATATCAGGGTGTGGTGAACATGGTAAAACTCATTAATAAGAAAGAACACACAGGCTAGGGACTTTATCAGACCACCCTCCTCAAAAGTCCTTTTGCTGACATAAATTGTCCTGTTTTTATGCCAGCAAAAGAACTTCCCCCCCACCACCAGACCATACCTTCTTCACATTAAAGAGGCTTTCCAGGCAGTAACAGGGAGTGAATGGAGTTCTGTTCACTTCCTGGTTTCAAATCTCACCGAATCTCACAAGAAGACACTCATTCGGGAAATACAAAACAAAACAAAGACACAGAAAGTACATCAAAGCACCAAAAACACACTTTAAAAGTCCCAAGTAAATGGGGAAGGTGTCATAAAAGGAGCATCCCCTACCTGGATGTTGCGGTCTCATCTGGAAGTGTTCTGGCCAGACCGGCCATTCACATTGCATTCACATGAGTACAATAGTGCACAGGTTCAAACATTGGCAATACCAGCAACAAATTGCCATGGGATCAATTGATGGTTTGGGCCAACAATAAAAAAGTACGGGTTTTAAACAAACATGATTGTGAAAGGGCGACATCGTCTGGTACGTGTGCCCTTTCGTGATCATTAGGCATCCTTATGATGCTGTATTTTACTCATCTGATAAAGTCCTAGGAGAGGTTGTACCAGTTTACTTTTGCTTGAATCTACAGGGAAGGGCAAGATTCTGTACCTCCCCTTCTCTTCCTGCTGCCGAGTTAATTGAGTAAAAATTACTTTTACACTTTGAACTTAGGTTGCACCAACTGAAGTAAGCTGTGACCAAATGAGGAAATGGAAGGAGGACAGAGAAACTGGGACATTTTAAAACCAGCTGAGAAAGTAGGATGATAGAGGATTAACTGGGATTGTCCCTGCCAAATCAGGACAGTTGGAGGGCATAAAAGAAGCAAAGAAGCTACTGTGTGTCATCTTTCTCGCTGATTTATATTCTCCTTTTTGTCTGATGTGGTACACTTCTGAAGGTTACCGTTTTAGAGTGCTGGGTTATAGAGGTATAAAATGGGATGTGTGACATAAAGCACAGAACATTTGTGTTTGTTAAAACACAGTTGTTCTGAAAAGAAGGGACCAATTTATTTAAACTACCAAGGCCAAAATATGCAGAGGAACATGTTGGAGGAGAGAAGATTTATTTGGGGGAACCAAAGAAACTCATTTCCAGTTATTTTTGCCAGAAGGTTTTATATATGGCCCTTCTTACTCAGACACTCAGATAACATGTCATTCAGTTATTATCAACTTTAACACAAGCCTAGGTTTAAGTGTTGCCATCCTCCAAGAGCCCATCAGTGAACATTATTCCTCAGTTTTACACATATGCAGATGTGTCATTATCCAATTATTAATTTAGTCCTAAATTTGATTAGAAGTACCACACAGATTGCAGCCATTTAATCAATTGCTCAATAGTAAGTCAACACTTATCTAAATATAATTGATCCGATAGGTTTACTCTAACTGGGACTAGGTACTGAATGCAGGACTAAGGCCATAATTTTATATACAGTCATCCCTTCACATTCATGGGGGTTAGGGGAAGACAACCCCCGCAAATGTGAAAAACCACGAATAAGAAATGAGCCTGCCGGCGAGCGGTTTTCCACCCCAGTCCCATCCCAAGGCAGCAACGAACTTCCTGAGAAGCCCTCGCTGCCTTGGGAAGGGAATGGGGTGAAGCGGGAGGGCGCCAGCTGGTTCCTACTCCCCCTTTCCAAGGCAGAGACAGGCTTCCTAGGAAGCCCCTTGCCACCTTGGGAAGGGAGTGGGGTGTAGCGCGAGTATGCCAGCTGGTTCCTACCCCCTCTTCCCAAGGCAGTGACAGGCTTCCTAAGAAGCCTCTTGCTGCCTTGGGAAGGGGGTGGGGTGTAGCGTGAGCGCGCCAGCTGGTTCCTACACCCCCCTTCCCAAGGCAGCAAGGAGCTTCCTGAGAAGCCCCTCACTGCCTTGGGAAGGGAGTGGAGTGTAGCATGAGCGTGCCAGCTGCTTCCCACCCTGCCTTCCCAGGGCAGCGACAGGCTAACTGCCTTGGGAAAAGAGTGGGGTGTTGAACAGCGGGGGGGGGGCAGCTTTGCGCGAATAATCAAAACCGTGAATGTGAAAGTCGTGAATGTGGAGGGGCAACTGTACACTTATCCAAGAATACACCCTGTCAAACCTATCATCTCCAGGGAGATCTAGACCATGCTTTCAGTAAGACTGAATTTTATGTCCACATTTGACCAAAAATTGTCTTTTCCCATTTTATTAAGCTCTTCAGAGTGTCCTTTTGCATGTCTTTATAACATAGGTAGCAAATATAATACTCAGCATTACTCTGTTTTGTAGAAATGGCAGACAATATACCATCCAAGAAGCTCTATGCTCAGAATATTACCCAATATACCTTTACTGCTTCCACTGATCCATTCCTTTTTTATTTATTTCTCTTGAAGGCTTCATTCTAGTTCTTAAATTCTTCATCTGTAGCAGATGATGCCTTACCTGTATTTTGAACAATAAGGTCAAAGATGTTGCCATGGTAATTTTGTCTCCATACTGCCCCCTAGAGCATAACACTAAGAATGGTCAAGTTTCAACCTTAGTCTTATTTACAGTGTGATCCTAGGACTTTACCAGACAAACCTTCCAAAACATCACTTTAGCACCATATTTTGCAGCATTTTTCTGCCAGCAAAAGAACCCTTTTTATCAGACCTGCCTTCAATGGTGTGAAAAGGCAGCCCCAGAATTACCGGAGCACAAACAGAGTTCTGTTTACTTCCACATTAGTGATCTCGGCAATTCTCGCAAGAAGACACGAGCGTAGTGAAAATTTAAAACACTGTAAAAGAAACAAACAAAGAGTACACACAAGCACAGAAACACACTAAAAAAAAGTTCAAAGTAAACTGGAGAGGTTCATAAAAAGAGTGTCCCCTACCTGGCTTTCACATTCTCAGCCAGAAGTGTTCTGCCCATCGACACTGTATTCATGAAATCAACATGGTCTGAGGTTTCAAGTTCTCTCTCTCTCAAAAAAAAAAAAATGCTATGGCAGATCTATTGATGGCTTGGCCCATCAATAAAAAATAACACCTTGTTTTCAAGACATAATTGCAAAAGCACAACATCATCTGGTATGCGCAACCTTTCACGTTCATTAGGTGTTGCTATGATGCCATATTTGGTGAGTCTGATAAAGTCCCTAGTCATGTCTACTCTGACGTAAACTCAGTTGTAACCTGGGTAAGCACGCATAGGATTGAAATCTCAATCTCAGTTATTACTGGTATGATTCAGACATTATGATACTACAAATGCCAATGGATTAACATATTTCTCTTCAGTCTTCCAGAGTATTAGCCAGATCTCATCCTGAAACTCAGCAGTGCAGAAACTCAGAATCAGAATCTCCAGCCTAGTGCAGAACTTGGAAACATTTTCTTTCCTTTGTTGTTTTGTTTTGGACAACTCCCAGAATTACCCCAGCCAGCATGGTCCCTCTTCCAAGGACTGCTTTAGCATTTAATAAATATGTACTGAAATGTCTTCCAACACATGTCCAACAGTGTCAGGTGAGAAATGCAACCTGCCCCACCTCACCCACAAAACCCCCAGAACTATCTTGTCACCCAGAGCTGCTACAAATCTTTAGAACTTTCCTGATTCCCAGAAACTGTCTACCATTTGTTACATTTTCCATGTCTCAAATGACAGAGTTGGCACCTAGGTTGGTGGTCAGGTGGCACTTTGGCAAGAGGGAGCAGATGGCCAAGGAGACACCTGAAGAAGAACTGTTCCTCTTGAGAGCTAAAGCCACCTGTCAAAATACAGGTGGGAGACAGAGTCAGGGGTAAATTTTAGAGCACAAGGTAATGCTTGGCACTATTGTTGTGTAAACAAGCTCAAGAATGATGAAAACCTCACTTGTGCAATATTTTGTTTTAACCGCCCTGATTATTTTAACAGAGGGGCAGGGTATAAATAAATAAATATTATTATTATTATTATTATTATGTTACTCTTCTTGTTTTGTTGTCCGTTTGGGGCATCAGTTTTATGGACTGGATAAGGATCTGCCTTCTGTAGATAGAAATGGTCCATGCACTTAAGATGATTCGGCCTGATTTTCTGATATTCTCCCTCTGCACTGCTTGGCCGGTGACCACGGATTGGCTTCAGAGCAAAGCAAAGCCAGGGGCAGGGCTTCCAGTAGACCGGACTCAGTTCTGAAGCTTTTCTTTTCCTTGATTGCACACATATCTGAATAAGCCTATCTCTGCTTATCCAATAATACAGGACTTTGGGACAACATATATCTGCATGCACAAGCAGACAGGAAAAAGAACCAAAGCAGTCCTGGCTTTGTGGCTGGAAATAATGCAACGTATAGGACACATGATCAGCATTGGACTGCCTTTTTATGCTGACTCGAGTTTGCTTACAGTTACAGTGTGGTGGGATAACTCCAGAGAAGCCCTAGTGAATGTGGCATTTATGGGGCCTCATAGAATCATAGAGTTGGAAGAGACCACAAGGGCCATCCAGTCCAACCCCCTGCCATGCAGGAATACACAATTAAACCATTCCTGACAGATAGCCATCCAGCCTCTGCTTTAAAACCTCCAAAGAAGGAGACTCCACCACACTCCGAGGCAGTGTATTCTACAGATCAAAAACATCTGCAGGGCTATGAGGCGGGTTCAGAGTTTCCTGCCAGTGTAAACAAACCCTAGGTGATTCTTGCAGTCCCTTCCAACTCTATGATTCTGTGCTTCTATGCTCATTACATGCAATATGCCCATAGTGTTTTGATTTTTAGAAAGGATTTCCCTTCCTGGAAAAGATTTAATTTTATTTATTTATTCAACCCCTCACCATTGGCTGGAGATTATCAGAAAGGAACACAAAAAGCGTTCCTGTCCCACAATCTCCAATCCTGTCCCTGTCCTGGCACAATAACCCTCCCCATCAGACTTACCTTCTCTTCCATCGACAGGCAGCTCAGGCATGAACAGAGCTCTAACAGAGCTCCATTCACTTCCTGGATTAAAATCCTGCCCATTCTTGCGAAAAGACGCGAGCGCAGGAAATTCAAAAAGAAAAAGAAAAGAAAAACATTTACACAAGCACATACACACTAAAATAATATGTAACCTGGGGAGGGTACAAAAAAGAGGGTAGCCTACCTGGTTCTTGTGATCCCATCTGGAAGTGTTCTGGCAGGACCACCCATTGATGCTAGAATCATGAGTAAAAATGGTGCAAGGTTTCAGATGCCAACAATGCCGGCACCAAAACGGGATGGGCAATCCACTTACAGCTCTAGCCCATCAATTAAAAGAAATGCCAGAATAACAACAGTGGGACGCAAAAGGACATTGTGTGATATTGGCATCCTTTTGCATTCCACTGTCGAAATTGTTCTGGTGCCATATTAGTCATGTCTGATAATCTCCTATGCCAGATGGGATTGATGGGAATAGGAGGGCAAAAACATCTGAGGAACTACTGTTGTTCACTTCTGATTTAGGCCATCCTTAATAGTCAGCCAGTTGCTCCAAGGAAATATATGAGAACATTTAAAATGACTGAACACAAGAAAACATTGATAATAATTATAATAAGAATAAGCTCAAAATTAACGATTAAAACCTTGACTGAAGCCCAGGTTGGTGGGAGCTGTGCATATCTGCATTCCTACTGTCCCTGAGTAAAGATTTTGCCTCCCTTGGCAGAAGGCCTACCCTCTGGGAAATGACATCAAATCTGACTGGCATCTTTTCCCACCACGGCTGAAACTTGCTGAAATTGTGGGGATTCCTGGGAAGTGAGAGAGCCACATCATCACAGCCCAACATGGCACTGTGCCTCCACTTCCCGTCCCTGCCACAGACCACAACTCAGTCTCCTAAGTAAGGTGATCATCAGATGCATTAAAAAGTACAAGAGCAGCATGCAATGACAATGTTATTGTCCCACAACTGGGACCTGGTTTCAGATGATGTCGTCATCATAGTGTGCTGCTCCTGTGCTGCAGCCATTAGTAAGGCATTGCTTTTCATTGCTGGGACATGACTGCTATAAGCCACTGGCATGTAGTCTATACAAAACACACTCTTCTCCCATCCACCTTGACGTTTCAACACCCACAAAAGAACAGCAACACAGGCCAGCCCTTGAACCACATGATATTCCCCCTCCAGCACTGAATAAACCCACACCCCTATCACTATAAAATTGACGAAAATGTTGTAGTTACCATAATAATAGAGAGCAGTTACATCTTTCTAACTGACTGGCTATTTAGAATTAATTACTTCTAAACTCTATTTCAGTACTATATGCTGACAATGATTGCTATTAAAATGCATTGGGCAAATTACATGCAATACGAAATCACTACTTTTGAAACACTAGCTCAACAGTATGCCATCATCATCAACATGATGCTAGCCATCATCAACATTTATTGTGCTAGCCAAAGGTAATGACAAAAAAATTAAAATACCTAAAAAAAATTAAGATAAAAAAGTACAAAAGACACCCCATAATTTTACATGTCATGACCAAAGTTATTGCCAAGCTGGTATAAAAGTAAAAACCTAAATGTCTAAGTTCAACAGTATGCGTCTCCCACCCATCCCCTTTTCCCCTCCTCCTGATTCTTCCTCACTTGGAGAACAACACATCTGTTCCTTGTTTCTTGCTAGGCCAAATGTCCTGAACTTACAGGTGGGTCTTATTGATGAAATTTTATGACTGAAACACGGTGGTCCTCGGCCAGTATTTCTACATCCATTTCTGGTTGGTCATAGGCTAACTCAGCTCAGTTATCTGTCAATTACAAGAGTTAGAAATTAATGTCTAAAGAAGTCAAGTTTTTTTGTTTTTGTTTTGTTTTGTTTTGTTTGTTGTTATTATTACATTCTCGTGAGCTTTTTTCTTTGTTAAAGTTGTGGGGAACTCTACAGCCAGGACAACAGACATAAATACAATTATCCTGTTATCCCAGGATAACAAGCATAAATACAAAATAGAACACTGTAAAATCACATTAAATATTTAAAATGTTAGACATCTTAACTAAACAGAGACATTTTAGTGGCAAATGGGGGGAAAGAGATATGGATCCCCCCTCCAAAGAAACTAGATGAGATGCTTCCAGATTAGATAAAGTAGCTTATAGATGATATAGAGAATATATACCAGTGCAGCTCCTCAACACAGCAGTTGGTAAATATATGTTGGTTGATTCTGTTATTTGCCTTAAGAATAGGTTCATTTTTTTAAAAAAATATTTTTATTGTGTATTTCGTCATCATGACCTATACATTGCTGCTATAAATACATTTCTTATATACAGATTTCGTATATATTTTGCACATACATACATATGCAATTCATCATACCCGGTATATTCTTCCTTATGTACATTCCTTTCAATAAATTTCACTAGATTACATATGCTTTCCTCCTTAACGTTTAATAAAGTCAAAATATGTAAAAAAGGAAAGTTACACTTATCAATTATAACTTCCTCAAATTTGCCATTTTGATGATGTGAGATAATTAGCTATACTTCTTGCTTTCTGACTTCTGCTTCTACTTTATTGCTGTTTAATTACATTCAGCTTCCCTTTTCCTTTTATATTTTTGTCTTCCTTTTCCATCTGGAGTTACCATCCATTTGTGTATATTTTATTATCTAACAATTCTCCCTTTTCTTTCCAATACCATTACTTTCTTCCATTCTTCTTTCCATTTCATGTTTTTGCTATTACGTATTTTATTCATAAGAATGTCTAGTTCCATCATTTCTGTCAGCTTCAGCTTCCATTCGTTTATTGTGGGATACACTCTCAGTTTCCATTTTTTCGCTATGACCATCCTAGCCGCAGTTATCATATATAATAGAATTCTCCAGTGTCTGTTTCCTTTACAGCTATCTGAATTTTTTATTATATTTAACAAATATAGTTCAGGGGTGAATTCAAGATCTATTTGTAATATTTTTTTATTATCTCATGGACTCGTTTCCACAATTTCATTATTTTCTCACATCGCCACCACATATGATAAAGATTGCCTTGATTCTTCCCGCATTTCCAGCAGCCATCTGGAATAGATTTATTCATCTTACTTAGTTTTGTTGGGGTGTAATACCATCTCAAGGCAATCTTTATATAATTTTCTTTTATGTTTTGACATGCTGTGAAGGAGAATGTTCTTTGCCTTGCTTTTTGCCAATCGTCCATGGATATTGGTTTGCCTACATCTTCTGCCCACTTTATCATATACAGTCGCCCCTCCACATTCGCGAATCTGACATTTGCGGTTTGGATTATTCGCAGTTTTGGGAGGGCCCCCCGGGCCCCCCCAAAACCGTGACACGGGGCCTCCGGAGGCCCCGTGAAAGCCCTGGGAGGGAGCGGGGAGGGCCGGGGAGACCTCCACGGGGCCTTCGGAGACCCTCCGGAGGCCCCGCGAAGGCCTTGGAAGGGAAGGGGGAGGGCTGGGGAGGCCTCTGCGGGGCCTACAAAGACCCTCTGGAGGCCCCGCGAAGGCCTTGGGAAGGAGGGGGGAGGGCCGGGAAGGCCTTCACGGGGACCCCGGAGACGCTCCGGAGGCCCCATGAAGGCCCGGGGAGGGGGTGGGAAGGGCTGGGGAGGCGAACATGGGGCCTCCGGAGACGCTCCGGAGGCCCCACGAAGGCACGGGGACGGAGGGGGGAGGGCCGGGAGAGGCCTCCGCGGGGCCTTGCTAGGCCCCACAAAGGCCCGGGGAGGGAGGGGGAGGGCCGGGAGAGACCTCCGCAGGGCCTCCGGAAACACTCCGGAGGCCCCATGAAGGCCTGGGGGAGTGCTGGGGAGGCCTCCGTGGGGCCTCCGGAGATGCTCCAGAGGCCCCATGAAGGCCTGGGGACGGAGGGGGAGGGCCGGGAGAGGCCTCCGCGGGGCCTTGCTAGCCCCACGAAGGCCCAGGGAGGGAGGGGGAGGGCCAGGAGAGGCCTCTGTGGGGCCTTGCTAGGCCCCACGAAGGCCCGAGAGGGAGGGGGAGGGCTGGGAGAGGCACTCCGCGGGGCCTCTGGAGACGCTCCGGAGGCCCCATGAAGGCCTGGTGGAGGGCTGGGGAGGCCTCCATGGGGCCTCCGGAGATGCTCCGGAGGCCCCACGAAGGCCCGGGGAGGGAGGGGGAAGGACTGGGCGAGGCCTCCATGGGGCCTCCGGAGATGCTCCGGAGGCCCCATGAAGGCCTGGGAGGGAGCAGAGAGGGCCGAGGAGGCCTCCATGGGGCCTCCGGAGATGCCCCGGAGGCCCCATGAACACCCGGGGATGGGGTGGGGAGGGCCGGTGAGGCCTCCATGGGGCCTCCAGAGACGCTCCGGAGGCCCCACAAAGGCCAGGAGAGGGAGGGGGAGGGCCGGGAGAGGCCTCCGCGGGGCTTGCTAGGCCCCATGAATGCCCAGGGAGGGAGGGGGAAGGGCCGGGTGAGGGTTGGGGGAGGCCTGGGGGAGGGCTGGGGAGGCCTTCATGGGGCCTCTGGAGATGCTCTGGAGGCCCCATGAAGGCCTGGGAGGGAGCGAGGAGGGCCAGGGAGGCCTCCATGGGGCCTCTGGAGACGCTCCGGAGGCCCCATGAAGGCCCGGGGATGGTGTGGGGAGGGCCGGGGAGGCCTCCATGGGGCCTCCGGAGACACTCTGGAGGCCCCATGAAGGCCTGGGAGGGAGCGGGGAGGGCCGGGGAGGCCTCCATGGGGCCTCCGGAGACGCTCCAGAGGCCCCAAGAAGGCCCGGGGAGGGGGTGGGGAGGAGCGGGGAGGCCTCTATGGGGCCTCCGGAGATGCTCCGGAGGCCCCACGAAGGCCCGGGGAGGGAGGGGGGAGGGCTGGGAGAGGCCTCAGCGGGGCCCTGCGAAGGTCTTGGGGGGGATTGGGGAGGGCCGGGGAGGCCTCTGCGGGCCCTCCAGAGACTCTCCGGAGGCCCCGTTGAGGGCTTGGGCGGGAGGGGGGAGGGCTGGGGTGGCATCCACGGGGCCTCGGGAGGGTCTCTGGAGGCCCCGGGAAGGCCTAGGAAAGGAGTGGGAAGGCTGGGGAAAGCGACTATGAGGCCTCCGGAGGCCCCATGGTCGCTATGGTGGGGGAGCGGGAGGGCAGTCGTTATTCGCGGATTTTTCACATTCGCGGGGGTCCATGGAACGTAACCCCCGCGAATGTGAAGGGACGACTGTATTCCTTAACACAGTCCTGCTCTGTATAGCTCTTTAATAACACTCTATAAAATTTGGAAATTTCCTTAGTTCTTTTTTCTTCCTGCAGAATTTTATCTAGGTCGTTATTTTCCATTTCCCAGCCTCCCTTTTTTTATCCTCTGTAAATTTTTCATTTAACTGTAAATAAGTAAACCAATTTAAGTGATATTCTTCCTGAAGTTTTTCTCTCGTTTTCTTCTTGAGTTCAGTGTCACCAGCTTTTTTTGTAATGACAGAATATCTTAACCACTGACCTATCTTGCCCCATCTTGATAGAAAAGCCTCTTGGGGTGGTATCCATAGTGGCACTTTGAAGTAAAACAAGCTTCTTATTTTTTCCCAAATTCTTAATAGGCCTCTTCGCACACAGTGATTTGTGAACTCCCTATTTACTTTGGTTTTCTCATAACACATGTACGCGTGCCATCCAAATCTAATGTTATGGCCCTCCAGACTCAATAATTTCTCGTTATTTAGGTTTACCCACTCTTTAATCCATGATAACACCAATGCTTGATAATACACTTTGAAGTCTGGAAGGTCACAACCACCCCTTTCTCTGGTATCAATAAGGCATTTCCATTTGAACCTTGCTTTCTTTACCCCCATATAAACCTGAGGAGATCTTTTCCCCATATTTCAAATACTTTATCATTTGACAAGATAGGTAGGTTCTGAAACAAGTATAATACTTTCGGGAGTATAACCATCGTAATAGCAGCAATCTTACCTAATAGAGTGAGATCTAGTTTGCTCCATCTGTTCATATCTTTTTTAATTTCTGACCAAGTTTTTGTGTAGTTGTTCTCTAAGAGGTCAGCATTTCTTTTAGTCAGCCATACACCTAAATATTTTGCTTTTCTCCCCACTTTACAACCTGTTAATTCCATCAACTCTTTTTCTTCTTGTTCTTTCATATTTTTAGTTATTATAATTGTTTTATCTTTATTTATTTTGAATCCCGCATACTTTCCAAATTCATACATCATGTTCAAGCATTCTTCTACCTGTTCTTTTGGGTTTTCCATTAGTATTATCATGTCGTCCGCGAAGGCTCTTAATTTATAATTATGTCCTTTTATCTTTATACCAGGAAATTTTACATTACTTCTTAAGTTCCTATTTAGGACCTCTAATATTAGAATAAATAAAAGGGGAGACATAGGCATCCTTGTCTTGTTCCCTTTTTTATTTTGTTTACTTTATATCTTTCCCCATTGATGATGAGTTGAGCAGTTTGTTCTAAATATATTTTTTCCACCCTTGTACAAAACCTTTCCCCTAGGCCTGATCTTCTCAATACTTCTAGCATGAAATCCCAGCGTATGCTGTCAAAGGCTTTTTCAGCCTCAACCATCATCATTCCTAGTTGTTTCTCATTATGAGCTTCATAATATTCTAGTATATCCAGTATTATTCTTATGTTATCACCTATTTTTCTTCCAGGTATAAAACCATTTTGGTCTTCATTTATTATTTCAGCCATTATCTCTTTCAGCCTGTTTGCCAGTATCATCATATATACCTTGTAGTCTTGCAAGGATACTCCTGAACAGGTTAGTTCCTGCTATTGCAGAAGAACTTCTCCCTGAAAGCCAATGTGGCTTCAGAGCCAATAGGAGCACTACAGACATGGTATTTGCCCTTAGGCAACTGCAAGAAAAATGTAGGGAGCAGAACAAGGGTCTCTATGTAACATTTGTCGACCTCACCAAAGCCTTCGACACTGTAAGTAGAAAAGGTCTGTGGCAGATCCTGGAAAGACTAGGATGTCCCCCCAAATTCCTTAAAATGATTATCTTGCTACACGAGGGCCAGCGTGGTCAAGTCAGATATGGCGATGCTCTTTCAGAGCCCTTTCTAATAACTAATGGAGTGAAGCAAGGTTGTGTTCTTGCACCAACTTTATTTACAATCTTCTTTAGCACGATGCTCCAAAGGGCTATGGCAGAGCTTGAAGAAGACGACGGCATCTATATACGCTACCGTACTGATGGTAGCTTGTTTAACTTAAGCCGTCTGAGGGCTCACACTAAGACTCTAAACTATCTAGTCCGTGAGCTGCTCTTCGCTGATGATGCTGCCCTTGTTGCCCACACAGAAGCAGCTCTGCAGCGCCTAACATCCTGCTTTGCAACAGCTGCAGAGCTGTTTGGGCTAGAAGTCAACCTGAAGAAAACAGAAGTTCTTTACCAGCCTGCACCACAGGACGAACACCACCATCCCCACATTGCCGTCGGCAAATCAGTGCTCAAGTCCGTTCAGCAGTTCACCTACCTGGGAAGCATCATCTCCTCAGATGCCAAGATTGACAAAGAGATCGATCACAGATTAGCAAAGGCATATAGTGCATTTGGAAGACTTCACAAAAGAGTCTGGAGCAATAAACACCTGAGGCAAAGCACAAAAATCAGTGTGTATAGAGCCATCGTACTGTCTATCCTCCTTTATGGATCTGAAACATGGGTCACCTATCACCACCACCTACGACTCCTCGAGCGCTTTCATCAGCGCTGTCTACGCACAATCCTAAATATACACTGGACTGACTTTGTGATGAATGTTGCTGTCCTTGAGCAAGCAGGGATCACCAGCATTGAGGCCATGATATTGAGAACACAGCTGCGCTGGGCAGGGCACGTTTCTAGGATGGAGGACCATCGCCTCCCAAAAATACTACTCTAAGGTGAACTCACCACGGGTCAGCGTAAGAGGGGCGCTCCAAAAAAGCGATACAAAGACTCCCTGAAACAACATCTCAGGCTTGGCCAAATTGATCACCAACAGTGGTCCGCCCTGGCCTCACATCGGGAGGCATAGAGACGCACTATCCACAATGCTGCAGCCTTATTTGAGAACTCACGACGAACAAGTCTTGAAGAGAAACGACAACGCAGAAAGAATCACAACCCAAAAACATCACCCAAGGAGACCTTCTGCTGTGCTTTTTGCAACCGGACTTGTTTATCTCGGATTGGCCTTTTTAGTCATCAGCGCGCTTGCAGAAAGCGCGGGATGAGTCCTTCCTGAATCTTCGTTTGCGAAGAAAAGCCAGAGACAGAGAGAGAGATGTTCAAAAGAGATATGGGATGATAATTACCAACTTCTTTTCCATCTTTTCCTTTTTTTAGTATTATTGATATGTTTGCGTTTTTCCATGAGTCTGGGATTCCATTTCTTTCTATATCGTTATATGTTTTGTAAAGTGGTATAGCTAATTCGTTCTCAAACTTTTTATAAAATAGAGCCGTAAATCCATCCACACCGGGAGCTTTATTTAATTTTAAGTCATGTATGGCTTTAGATATGTCTGCCATGGATATTGTGGCATTTAATTTTTCCACCTGTTCTTTCTTCAACTTTGGGAAGGTTTGTTTTTCTAAGTAGTTTCTCATCTTAACAATCTCTTCCTCTGATTGGAGCTTTTGGTCAAATAGTTGACTGTAAAATGTTCTAAATCCTTCACTTATTTCTTCTTGTTTAGTAGTCAATTTTCCATGTTGCATTATTTCTGTTATCAGTTTTTTTCCTGCTTCTTTTCTCAGTCTGTACGCCAGCCATTTATTAGCTTTATTTGTGTATTCAAAATTTATTTGACGTGCTGTTCTCATTCTCTTCTCAAGTATCGACATGGTTTCTAGAATTATCTGCATTTGAATTCGTTTGATTTGTCTTATTAACTTTTCTTTACAGGGATTCTCTCTAAGTTCATCCTCTTTCTTTCTCAATTCTTTAATTAGGTAATTATATCTCACAGTGTTTTGCTTCTTTACCTCTGCTCCCCTTTTAATTAATAATCCTCTAAACACTGCTTTTCCAGCGTCCCAAACTGTGTTTTCATCTTGCACTCCTTGTTATCATTTTCCTTAAAATATAATGTGATCTCTTTTTTCAGACTCTTAACAAACTTTTCATTTTTCAGTAAGTTATCATTTAATTTCCAATTTGATGTTCTCTTATTTGCTTTCAATGTTAATTTAATCGGAAAGTGATCTGATGTAATTTTTGCCAGTATTTCCATGTCAATAATTTGTGGCATCAAATTTTTAGAAACCAAAAACATGTCCAATAATGACATGGACTTAAATCTTTCTGAATAAAAGGTAAACCCTTTCTCCTTTCCATACATCTTGGTCCATACATCCTCTAGAATGAACTCTTCTTTTATGTCAAAAAAGCTTGATGGAAGCTTTCCTTGCGGTCCTAGTTGCTTTTTAGTTGATCTATGCAGTTTTGGGTCTAGAACCCTGTTAACGTCTCCTACCAATATTATGTTACCTTTTACATGCTTGCTTATCTGCTTATGCAATTTCTTATAGAATTTTTCTTGTTTAACATTTGGGACATATATTCCCACAATTGTTGCTCTTATATTATGAAAGTTAACTTCTGCCCCTATGTATTCTCCTTCCTCATCTTTGAATACTTCTTTTGCATGGTATTTCTGATCAATGTACACAGCAATTCCTCTCTTTTTCTTTTTGGGGTTGACCGAATAGAAAACTAGTCCTAACTTCGTGTTCCTTTGAAATCTTGTGTCTTCTTGTCTTATTTAAATTTCTTGTATGCATGTAACATCAGTTTTTTGTTTCTCTAAATAATGAAAAACTTGCTTGCTTTTGTATTCTGAATTTAAGCCCTTCACATTCCACGAGCTTATTTTGATTGGCATATCTTATCTAGTTGTCTCTTGTCTCTTCTTCTTCGTCCTCTAATTCTATTTCTTCTTCTTCTTCTTCTTTTTCCTTTTCTTCTTCCTCTTTTTCAGATTCCCCTTTGTCGTCTATTTCTAACTCTACTTCTAAATCCTCCTCTTCTCTACGTCTTTGCTCTTCTTCGTCTTCCACTTCCTCCGATCTTGTCTTTATCTTCTTGATTGGCTTGTCCTTTTGTCCTGTTTTCCCTTTAGATATGTCTGATTGTTTGTCTTTGTCTTGTTTCTTTTCCCCAATTTTTTTACAGAATTCTATAGCTTTCTGTACAGTATCTATATTGTATTTCCTTTGTCTATATATAAAGGATATTCCTTCTATTTTATTCCATCTGTAGTTGACTCTGTTTTTTGTTAGAACCTGAGTTATTGTTTTGTAATCTTGTCTTCTTTTTAGTATTGATGAAGGTATATCCTGAAAGATTTTTACTTCTTCTTCTCCTATTTTACATGCGTTTCTATAGCTTTTTTGCAGTATTCTATCACGTATCTTAACTTTGTTAAATTGAATCACAATGTCCCTCGGTAGCTTTCTTTCTCTCGCTGTCGCTGAGTTAATTCTGAATAGTTTCTCTGTTTCTTCTTCAAGGTATTCTTCAGAATAATCTATAAATCTTGCCAGTTCTGGAATAATTCTGTCGAATAAGTTCTCATTTGTTTTCTCAGAAGTCCTCTTAACTTCAGGCATTTTCCCCTATAATATAATTCTTGATTTAACATTAATGTTTCTCCTATGTTTTGTTTTTCTTGTAATTTAAATGTTACTTTTTCTGATTCTTGAGTCTTTTCTTTTAAAGTTTCTATTTCCTTTTTCATTCCTTCTATCTCCTTGTTTATTTTATCCAACTTTTCCCCCAATACTTCAGATTCTTTTTTGTAATCTTGTTTGATCTCTTTTCTAATATCTTTCAATTCTTTCCCTATCTCTTGCTTGAAGTTTTGGAGTTCTGTTCTCAATTCTTCCAATATTAAGTTTTGCATCTCTAGTATCTTTGGAGCCTCTTGAGATCCTTGTCTAGTTGTAAGAGTTTGGGTTTGAAGTTGTACTGCTGCTTTCCTTGTGCTATGTGCCATGTCTTTTCTTTCTTTCCTGTTTTCCTCCTTTTCTTTTTTTCCTTCTCCTTATTTCTTCTTTGTGTATTTCTTTATGTATATTTATTTTGTTCCCTAATTGTTTATATACTTCCAGTTTTAATTTCTTATTTGCTTATTGCTTAATATTAGCTTGTTCTTTGATTGTGAGCTTCTCAACTTTTTTCTTTATTTCTTTATTTTCTTTATGTCCCACTCTGTTCTATTTCTTGTTTACTTTTTTCCTTGATTACCCAATTACTAAATGATTAGCTGTTAAATAATTAATGATCCTTACTTATTTTTGTGTTTTAAATTCTGTAACTCCTTTTAATTCTAGTCTTAAAAATAGTAATTGTTCCAATATGTGCCCCCAATACAGTTGATCAATTAGTTTGGGTCTTTACTGTAGTCCAAAATCAGGGAAGAAGAGTGGGGGAAGGAAAAACCTTTTTCAATATTATTAATTTTCTCCACACAATATTTCTTAACTGACCTATATATACCTAATCTATATTTTTTCACCTGTCTTATCCTTGGACTTTCCCCCATCAATTTACATAATCAATATGTCTTCCAGTTGTCAGTATGTATTTACTACTTAAATACTTTGGTTAATTAATTAATTAATTAATTATTACAATTGCTTCTGATCGATCTGATTTTGCTACTATAAGGTCTGCAATCCAAGATAAATGTCACAATTGTTATTATTTGTTCACTTCTCTTGTGATACAATCCCTCCTTATATTCTATCCCCCAATCAATATATATTTTCTCTATATCATTCAGTTGCACATATGGCTCAAATTAAGTTCTCCAAATTACCTTATAAACATTAATTAATTTATACATTTGTTTCTGATGAAATTGATTTCATACTATAAGCTCTGCAATATAAAATAAATGCACAATTGTTTTAATTAACTCACTTAATACAATTGCAACCTCTCTTTATGTTCTGTCCCCTACACAATTGTGAAATTATCACAATTTCATTCATTTAATTTTATAGCTTAAATCAAATTCTCCAAGTTACCTTCTAAACACAGGCTTCTATTTCTAAACACAGGCTTCATTTTTTTCACATGAAAATTACAGCTATCACACCACAGCTTACTAAATTCTGAGACTGTAAGCTTTAATCAGTTAGAATATTATATATTTTGTAGGGCTTATCTACACAGGCAATACATATATCACATCTTGCCCCTATCTTAGAACCCTGAAGTCCTGTCAATGCAGGGCTTTTGCCTCATTCTGCCCCAGGCGGTCCTCATGACCTCCAGGGCAGAGACGGGACCAAAAGAGGGGGGGAGATTGGGTAGGGACCATTACAGTGTTTTAAAATAAAACCTGCCTTAATCTGTTCCCACCAGCAAAAAACGGATTGGGCCCCACGTAACTGCAGGAGCCCATTCTGGCATGTTGGCCCATCTCTGCAGCTGCTGGTCTGCCATCGCTCTTCCATAGCAGGAAGGAGTCCCACAGCATGTGGCCAGGGCTGGTCATATGCGGGGGGACTTGGTCACATGTTACAGGCCAGCTTCCTAGTTTCTGGGATAGCAAGGGAGACTGCAGCAACTGCAGCAATGGGCCAGCATGCCCATCTGGACTTCCTCCCAAAGGAAGGGATGGGCCTGATCCATGGGCAGGACCCATGAAGATGAACCCATGGTCAAGCAGCACATTTTTGAAAACTATCTATTATTTTAGCACACATGATTATGAATTCCATGAGTGTCAGATGCTATCTTGGAAGAGGCATTTCCCCTTCTCTTTAAGGTCAACTCTAGCCTCAGGCAGAACAAAGCACTTGCCTTGGGCAGCTGGTTCTGGCTGTTGTTGAAAGGGCAGCATACGGCTTGCAATTTAATGTATTGGTGTGTGTGTGTGTGTGTGTGTGTGTTTTAAATGTACTGCCAGGTGGTAGAGAGGTAGAGAGGATTTTGTGATTCAAGTGCCAAAACAAGTGCTTTGGATACTATCTCTTTTAACTAGAGGGAATGGATGCAAACATCTCATTGGTGGTATGGCTTCCTGCAGTCCCATGGGGTCCAATCTGTTTTTTTCCAGAACAAGATAGATTATCCTGGGTATTTTGCTAAAAGATTTTATTGGGATTAACCCTATCTTCCCCCTGTCTTTCCCCCATCTCTGCCCTGGGCTTCATCTGGACCGCCTGAGGGCAAAATGGAGCAAAAGCCCTGCATAATTAGGATTGCAGGGCTCAAAGACGGGGGAGAGAGGGTTAAATTACCTGTCTAGGCAAGCCCTCTGATGGTCAGAAGGTGATGCAGTAGGGAGCAGCTACAACCCACACTGTTTCTGAAAAAAGCCACCAGGTAAATGAAAGAGTGTGTTCTTTATTGGTCATTAGTGATGCTACTGAAAAGTAAAGCATAGTCTATTTGCAAGTTGATTCTATTTGGCTCATACTTTTCAAATATATAAAGAGTGTGAAGGCTTTGACCCAATGAATTTTAAGATAATAACACAAACCAAGTAATTTAAACCAGGACTGGGTAGAACTTAATTGTCATTTGTGATGCCTGTACAGTGTGCAAAATGAAAGATTCAAACTCTACCTGGCAATAGGATTTTATGAAGACATGGGGTACAGAAGCTGAAAGAAGAGGTGAGCCACATGACAAAAATTCAGTAACCAGAAGCAACCAAAAGATTGTAAGTTCTGAGTGGTTGGGTCAGGGGCTTTCCAAAAGTGTCTGGTAGTCTTCTATCTGAAATGAATTGTGGACAGAGAGGAAGAACATGTTGAAGTCAATACTTATGTACGTTCCCTTGACTGAATGGGTCTGCTGTAGTAGGGAGTAAGAATTGGAAGTAAGTCTTAGAGTGCAGATAAAGTTACTCCAGATTTGAAGCTGTCCTTTTAATACTTTTATGTAGGATACTAGAGGACATTCACTGTCCCAGTAATGTCAGCACTTTAATACACCATGAACACTCCCATCTCCTCACCCTCAAATAGCAATCGGTTCCTATTGCAACAGCTTCTGCTGCATCCACCACCTTGCCTAAGTTAAAAACTAACAAGCAGAACCTCCTTTAAGAGGCTGGATTTGTGGTCTGCTAGTTGTCGATCTCTAAAAGAAAGAAAGAAAGAACACACTCCTTCGGAGTGTGGTGGGGTCTCCTTCCTTGGAGGTCTTTAAACAGAGGCTGGATTGCCATCTGTCAGGAATGCTTTGAACAAGATTTCCTGCATGGCAGGGGGTTGGACTGGATGGCCCTCGTGGTCTCTTCCAGCTCTACAATTCTATGATTCTATGATTCTAAGAAAGAAAGAAAGAGAAAGAGAGAGAGAGAGAGAAAGAAGTGGTTTGGATATTTTTGTTTGTCATCCCAAATAACATTTGCATGAAGAAAATAGTTCCCAAATCAGAGGAAAATGTTTCAAGTATTTTCTTTTTCAGCCAAGCAAAGTTTAGAGTTGAATAGGATTTTAAATCAACATGCTCAGTGTAAAAACAGGCACCCCACCCACCCATAAAGGCAAGCACCAAAGTGTTACGTTACTTCTCCAATCCTTTCAGATTCACATCTAAAGGTAGTTCAGAAGAACAGAGTCAATATTCCTGTTACCCTGTTCATTTGAATTTGGGTGTATTTGTGCAGCTGTCTCTGGAAATCTTAATTTCAGCAGAAGTCCAATACAACACCACCGTAGCCAGCTAGAAGTTTCAGCCCTGCAAAAATAAACACACACTGGCTAAAATCAACAACAACATCAGCAGGCGCAGCAGCAGCAGCAGCAGGCAGCTCTGGAAGAAAAAAAAGTTTGCTGCTGCTGCTAAGTCTGGTTTCTTTAAATTCTTGACCTGAAGATATTGATCATGCAGTGTGTCTTGATAAGAGCAAAGTTTGAAATAGTACATCCGTGGACTACAGTTCCCCCATTCCCCCAGCCAGCATGTCCAATCCAAGAGTGGATTTGCCACTGCTACAGTGGGCCCAATCTTGACTGATGTCTCATCTGCTTCTGTACATGGAACAGAAATGGAGCATCAGCTTATCCAGACCATGCAGCTTTTCCTGGATCCAAACCACTATATGTAACACAGACATGATCAGGGATCAGGAATACACAAGTCCATTAAGGTCCAGACTCCATAAACCCTTCTTAGAATGGGTGCATATACAGACACAAAGCCCTGGGGAAAATGGGGAGCTGAACCCTTTTTTTCCTGTATCCCTGAATAAAATATTTAAGAATATTCATTTGTTTATTCCCACCACATTATTTCTAAACATTATGGAGCAGGTAGACCTTCATGTAGGACTATGTACAAAGTGGCAGTCTATAGACCAGTGCTGGTGCATAAGCCATTGGCTGCCAGTTCATGGAAAGTTTCCAGGCAAGAAAGAAATTACTGTAGCCAATGGGCACAAATGTGGTACTCTTCCCTGGCACATCAGGGGGAAAAAATGCCAGTTTTCCCACATTAGAGAGATTCAGAAGCCCTGACATACAGTATCAGATCATTGTAATTCCTGGTCCTGGTTTCCTTTTTTTGGTTCTTTTTATGAACATGGGTGCTTTGTGTCTGCTTGACACTGTAGAGGACTAGAGGAGACAAAATAGTTTTCTTTCTTTACTGTTTTTGATGCTGAACTTTATCAGATGCAGCAAAAAAAAGCGCATCATAGGGACACGACAATAACACAAAAGGCTTAATTTATCAGACAACAACATCTTCATTCATTCTGGGGGTGTAGCACTGGTGTGATTGAGGGGTCACTTTTTATTGATGGTTTAGTTTGTGCCATTTGTGTTGTCACGTGCTAAATGACACAGGGGTTTTGCACATGTTACCTCATCTGATAAAGTCCACTGTCTTCTTTTCTATTGTTTTTTGGCTTGATTGTCATAAACAAAAGAGGTTAATTACAGTTCAGTTCAGGATCATGTAACTCCATTGGTAAGACAAAAAATATATTTTTTTTAAAAAAAATTTAAAATTATTTTCTGAATGAACTGTACTTTTAATATACCAAACATGATGATTTTGTGCCAAGTGGAGTTATACACTATTTATGTTCCTAAAGTTAACAAAGTGGCTTTCAATCTGTAAAGGGTGCTAAATATGCATTTTTCAGTTTTTGTGAAAATTTTCATTTTTTCACAATGGTTTTTTTTTCTCCCATGGCTTCAAAATTTCCAGAAAGTTTACATCTCTAATGGTGTGCCCCCTATTGCTTTTTAGTATTTATAAATGCAAACCTTGAACCTTAAGAATTGCCAATTTAGTATTGCTAACTCCTGAGCAAGCCATCTAGATGACATAGCATTCAAATATTTACTGCCTTTTCCACCAGATTTGGGAGAATATCCATTACATATGTTTCATTTGCTGAGAATGGATTCAGGTGTCAGGCAAACCGAAGAATTCAATCCCATTCCTGTAGGCTTCAGTTTGGAGAACAAATTAAAAAAAATGGTGGATGGGAGCAGTACAGTTTAACAAATATCAGCTTAGAACCCAAATGCCCTGAAAATACTTTCTGTCTGCTTTAAAAATGAAAATAAAGCAACATTGAAGGGCACAAATAGGATTTCTAGGACAACCTACAGTTTTCACTCGATTGCCTTGTCATGTTGAATAAAAAAAACTGCTGATATTTTAAAATAAAAAACTCAGTCCTTTTCTCTTGAGTGCTGGCTTGAACCTGGGGCCCTAAACCATAATGTCTGTAACAGACCTGCTACCCAATTAAATTGTTAGGGAACAGGCTTTTATATCCTTAACACCTAATTTACTATTGTTTCTTTTAAAGTGTTTGGCTTCCCTGTGGCTTTTGTGCCCCTTCTTCTGTTTTATGGCAGCTTTTATGTGTGTGTTTTTGTGTATGTGTTGCACTGCATGTAAGTATTCTTGAGGCCTAGTTAGAGTGTCCTCTCAAATTTGGTACGAGGAAAACATGAGTGTGATTGATCATTCTCTTCACACTGAGCCAGGGATCAGTCCAGTGCCAATTAGATAATTAGCCCTTTTGAGACCAATTTTTATAGCACTTGGTTTGACAGTCCAATTTCCCCTTTATTTTTGTCCATTTGGAAGTATGGGGTATTGAACCTAAGGAACAAGCATCAATATGTTGTGAGCCATTCAAGGTGTAGCTGAAATCACCAGAGTGAGAATCCCAGTTCCACACATACCAACTATTTCAGTAGTGCTGAATTATTATAAGGGTTAGCCAATATATATTTGCTCAGAATTTTCAGGGGGAAATACAATACAAGAGAAAAATGACTCCATTACCAGTCATTTTTAATTTTGATGCAGTAGTTTGAGAAACAGGTCAACCCGCATATCCACAGGGGATACATTCCAAGATCCCCTGTGGATACCTGAAATGGTGGATAAAAGGGAACCCTATTATTTTCAATAAGACTAGAAGTTGACCATAGAATCACATTGAAGCACCTAGAAATGCCTAGAGAGAACATATTTTTTCAGATGTGGATAAGTGAAATTGTGGATATGGAATCTGTAGATATGGTGGTCAACCAGTATTAGTATTGCTATGAAATCAGACAAGAGCCAGTATGGTATAGTGGTTTGAGCACTGAAATACAACTCTGCAGACCAGGGTTCGAATCCACACGCAGCCATGGAAATCCACCGGGTGATTTTGGGAAAGTCACATTCTCTCAACCTCAGAGGAAGGCAAAGGCAAGCCCCCTCTGAACAAACTGGCCATGAAAACCATGTGAGAGGTTTGCCTGAGTGTTTCCATGAATCAGAAAACACTTGAAGGCACACAACAACAACAAAACCAGACGTATACATCCCAAATGATGAGGTGGCATGAAAGGATCTTAAATAAAATTGATTGAACTACATGACAAACTCACTTTCATTCACAACTGAAAATTAAAGCCCTGCGATTATATAACTGTGCATACATACATAAGGCTGAATAATATACTCCATGCATACATTTTAGGAAGTAGATTGTAATCCACAAAAGCTCAAGTTAAAATAAATATTTTTTTAGACTCCTTAACCCACTTCCTCCTCCTCTTCATTTATCCTGAAATTGACACTACTATTTCCTAGAAAATTACTTTCTGCTTTTTTAATTATACCTTGCCCTTCTCATATGAATTCAGAAGGGCTAACAATGTACAAAAAAATACATAACTAAATTATGTATATACATATCATACATATATCTAAAATTGTATGTGTGTGTGTGTACCTTCAAGTCACCTGTCGACTTATGGCAACCCCATGAATTTCACAGGGTTTTATTAGGCAAGGAATACTCAGGGGTGGTTTACCTTTATCTTCCTCTGAAATATAGCCTATAGCAGCTTGTATTCACTGGCTGCCTCCCATCCAAGTACTAGACACTTGTTAGTACTTTAGCCATTTGTTCTGGACAGAACTTCACCGAAGGCTCTTGAGGGTGGAAAGGTGAGCACATCACTTTGCACAAATCCATGGGGTAGCAGTGATACCCTGAGGGGCTTACTGCACTCCAAAGTTAAGCGGCTGTGCAGCAGGAAGGTTCCATCTTCTGTGCTGCCTTGCCACATGATGTCATCATTCTTCCAGTTTTCTTTCATTCTGGTCCTTGGGGTTGTCTATACAAGGCAATAAAATGTGGATTGATGCACAGTAACACCAATTCGCAGCAGCATCCATTTGTCTCCATGGGTTTTTTTTTTAGCAACATTGCAGGTATGCAAAGCTATCTGTGTTTGATATTCACAAAGCCATGCCATCAATCAAGACGATGGGCACGAGTGAATTAACTTGCATTTTTATTCTTTTCAAGTTGCTGCCACTGAACAGCATTTTTAAAAAGTAAATCCAAGGTACAGAAGGTACAGGTAAAAAAGTAAATCCAAGGTACAGTGAAACCTTCCACTTAAACAAGCTGAAAAAAGTTTCATCTCCTCAGCGCATGATCGCTACGACATGGCATTTCCAGCCACTCCATTGCCAGCAAGCTCTGCCCCCTACACATGTCTGACCCATCAGTAATCCACTTCCGTCTTCACCAAGAATGTGTTGCAATCCAAATTGGTTGTCCCAACGAGCAGGAATATGCATTTCCTTCACGGCTTTTCCAGCACAGTCTATGGCATTTTTGTCTCCCCCCTCCTTCCAAATATGGCGAATCACCATGGGATCCCATTTAGACAAAAGGTATTCTCCTCAAATTCTATGAGGAGCATTTTCAACATTTGGACAAGCCCCAAGGTAAAACCACATTTTTTTTGCTAATGGGTTTTTCTGGTAAGTAAAAAGATGCAGTTTTACCTCAGTCTCCCACAGAACCAGAACAAAAGAACAATGACATCTTCCAGCAAGACAGAACAAAAGATGGAACTTTCCTCCTGCATTGCCACTTTACCTCAGCGTGTGGTAGGCCCCTGAGTCTCAAGCAGAGCACATATAATGTACCACATCAGAGTATTAAAGCGGCAGGGGGGGGGCGGACAGAGAGAAGCAAGCATGGTGTATCATAAATGGACATGCTGAGGGGAAAGATAGGGAATATAAGTGAATAGCATTTCCAAAGCAAATGCAATTCATTGTACCCATTTTGGAGGTTGTATGTGGGAAAGAGTAGCTTACAATAGCCCTACAATGTAGTTCAGACTGACTACTGTTAGTTGGGTTCTAGTGGTTTACAACAACTATATTATATTATCAAGAGGTGTTGGAAGTCTACATGGCTGTGTTGAGGGTAGTTTACTTCAGCCCTGTAACAGAGTCTACAGTACTTCTAATTTTGCAGGTACGCACAAGGGATGAGGATAGTTTGGATATGCACTGAAACGTCACCTCTCATGGTGGAGGTAAACCTACTTAACTTGTCCTGGAGGCCTCAACCTAAGCAACAGTTGTTGCTGTTGATTTTTTTGGAGGGGGGTTGTCATCGTCATCCTTATTTATACCCCACATTTTCCTGAAATTGGGACTCAAAGCGGCTAACAATTTAAAACAAGTATAACATGGCTAAAAAGATCCCAAAGTTAACATTAAAATAGAATAAACTATTCACAATAATTAAAGCAATTTAAAACATGAACCTAAAACCAATAGAAAGCCATTTAAAGACTCTTCAATGAAAACAATATAGCATTCAGTTGGATGCAGAAGTCTCAAATTCCATTGACTCACATGAAGACTCGGGACTTTATCAGACCACCCCCCTATAAACCCTGTTCTTTTGCTGGCATAACTTTGCTGTTTTTATGCTGGCAAAAGAATTCCACATGTCACACATACCTATAATCCCAGCAAATTGCTTCCCAGCAATGAACGAGGAGTGAATGGAACTCCGTTCTCTTCCTCCTTTGAAATCCCACAGATTCTCACGAGAATACCTAGAACGGAAGATTCAAAAATAAAAACAAAAAGAACACTCAAAAAGTTTCAAACAGCACAGAAACACACTTAAACACTTCCAAGTAAACCAGGGACGGTCATAAAAAGTGCATCACCTACCTGGATGTCACCATCTCACTTGGATGTGTTCTCGCTGGACTGGCCATTGATGCTGCATTCACATGAGTACAGTGGTGTGAAGTTTCAAATGCTGGCAATGCCAGCACAGAAGCACCACGGGGATCAATTGACAGCTTAAGCCATCAGTTTTTTAAAGTATGGTTATTTAACTGGACATGATCACAAAAGGGTGGCATCATTTTGTACGCATACCCTTTCACGACCATTAGGCATCCTTATGACGTCTTATTTGCCTTATCTGATCAACTCCTTTTTAATAAATAAATAAATAAAATGACACATGAGGTAAGACACAAATCAGAAGTAAGATTTCTCTATTTGACACTTTTACACACACACCCAAGCCTCCTCAGCTACTCCCTGCATTCAGAATGTCCTGAAAATAAACACAGGAAGAGTAGGAGAGTCCAGATCCTGCCCCACTCTGTCATCATTTTCCTCACATGAAGAAAGACAGTCTGAAGAGGAGAGTTTCTTCTACAACAATGGAGGTTCTTCAAAGGCTAATTGTCCAGTGCTCTGGATTGCCTAGAAACCCTCCACATGTAGAGGAGTCTCTCTCCTTCAGACTGTCACTTTTCCAGTGAAGAAAACAATGACATGGGGGGATAGTATCCCACTCCCTTCCTTGTATGTTTGTTTTTACTACACCTTGAAAGCCTAAGTAGGGCTACAGCACACACATGGGATAAACTGCCTAAATTTGATTGCTGTGCCTCATTCACATGAATAATATTTACCATTTGTGGCAAGGGTGGGCAAATGCAATCTTCCAGAAACTGCTGAACTGCAATTCCCAGCAGCTCTAACCAGCATAGGCCACAGTGAGCAATGCTGGGAGTTACAATGTCATCAGTAACATCTGGAAGACCATACTTTGCTTATTTGTGCAGTGCTCTCAAGTGTTCAAAGTGCTTAACATCTGTTATTTAATTATGTAAGCAATATTTCCACCATTTTGCAGATAGGATGTCTGAAGCAGAGGAAGCCATTAATGGAAAGTCACCTACTGCATTTATGTGCAGTGTGGACAAAATTTAAACCAGGGATGTCCTGATTCATAGCTCTTTCTCTTATCCTTTACAATAGATCAGTACTGAGGAAGGAATGGTAGATAATGTATTACAGCATGGTTGGTTTTATTTACATAAATAAAAGCTATCCAACCAACATGAGTCTGAATACTATTATACATGCCAATGAGTCTGATGTCACTATCAGGGTAAATTTATTGATAAATTAATACAAGCCAAAATTATGAGCTGCTGAATTCAACATACAGATGAACAGGATGTATTAGGAAAGTGTAAACAAGGATTTTCTGTAGGAAAAATACATCTTATACCTCACTAGAGTTTGGGAACTTTGAGTAAACATCTAGGTAAATATAATATATCCTTCAGTTATGTATATTTAATAGTTATAGTCCTTTTTTCTCTTTCTAGGAGTGCCAGTGGCTAGTATGTGTCAAAGTTTTACTGAACAGTAGTGTACTTTGCTGTAAATGTTAAAAAAAAATGGCTGGCACAATACCATTTTGTGGCTTTGGTGTCAATACTATTAAGCATGGATTTTTTAAAAAAAAACTTTAATAGTTGTAAGAAATAACTAGATGTTCATATTTATGAAATTAAATTATAGAAATACATCATTTTGGATCTGAGAAACCCCAGACCAAATGCAGACCACAATATCTGCACTGTGAACAAATTTCCAACATAGAATAAATTAAAGGAACATTTTCTCATGCATATTCAAACTAGAATTACTTAGAGTCGTCTAATGATATTAATTGGCATTAGATTCAGGACAACAAAGAAGTCTGTGCATAATTTATAATTCTCTGGCATAAGGTTTTGTAATGGCCACTGCCATAGATCACTATTCTACTTTTAAAGATTGATGAGACACTGTGTTTGAGCAACCTTGCTTGATCCTGGTCCTCTTGAAAATGTCTGTATGAGTCGAAGTGGGGTAAGAGATAAGGAAAAGTGAGTTTTCAAAACACAAGCACAAAAATAGAAGGGGGGGGTGAGGCTTCAATAATGTGATCCAAAACTGAAGTGAACAAAAACCCCTTCAAGTAAAACTGTTATCAAAACTGCTACCTTGTAAGTCTATTCTAAGATGCCGAAATGGAAGTGACAATTTCATCAAAGGTTTTTTTTTTTGTTTGTTTTGTTTTTTTGTGACTTGTTTGGAGGTTCTAGCAGGGAGCACAGTATTTGTGTTCAGCTTTAAAGTCTAGTAGTGTTTCATCGACTATAGAAGAACATAGAAGATAACACTTAAGAGAAAATTAGAGATAAATAGCAATTATAACCAACAACTGGGGTGGGGGTAGGAAGTTCTGTTATGTGTAGTTTTAGATGTAGCTAGTTTAGTGAGGTTTGTTTTTGTATTTTGTATTTGTATCTTGTGTACTTCGTATTGGTTTGTTTTCATGCATAATTAATTTGTTTGCTTCTTTTGTAGTCTGTGTTTGAGTTAATAAAATTATTATTTAAAAAAGATTTTTTGGGACAAGGAGAAATTTGTATTTTTTTTTAACCCTGTGAAGGTGGATAACCTTCACAAGTGGCAGAGTGGCATTATTTCTTCAACAGATTGACCTACCACTCCATGGCAACCAAGGTCCAAATCAGCATCTCAGTGGAGTTTCCCTGTAACCTTTCCAACGCCATGGAAATAAAGCTGCATCAGCAAGCCTGGATTAAGGTGGTTGGAATTAGAGATGTAATTCTTTACTAATTTCATTCTCAAGGGAAGCAGTGAGCAGCTTTAGAAATCTTCTTCCCACTGTGAGAACATATTTGAAAAAAACAGTCATCAAAGACTGTTTGCAGTTTGAGACTTATTTTTTGCAAAATTCACATATGGTATTTTTGCGAGAACCAGTATTTTCTGTGCGGGTAACAGCATTATCTGTGCAGAAAATAATAGAAATATTATTTTGCTCAGAAATATTATTGTCTATTCAAAAATTCTGTTTTCTGCACACACACAAAATATATGTGTGAATTTTGTGCAGAATAAGTCCCAAACTGCAAAGATTCTCTTCAGTCCAGGATTCTACTCATTAGGGTTTCAAGAAACACATTTTCCACTATTTTTCTAATATTGTCAAATGCTCTTCCCATTCCTAGTTGGTACCATGGAACAGGTCCAGAACCAGGTCTGCTTTCTTGCACATGCTCTTCTGTTGGAAGACCAACTTTCCAATCTGGTGGATAAGACTAGACAGGCAGCTCAACTGGGGCAAGACGAGCTCTTCTTGGGCCAGAGCCAGCGCCTTTCAGGCCTGAGGGAGGGACAGCTCTGGGATCCCTTCCCTACCTTTGTTCCAGCTGGCATTCCTGAAGCCACCATGAGCTGTTGATGCCACCCAAATCTTTACTTGTTACACAGCTGGGAAATGGTGCTGGGGTTGTGGTAAATGCTATCAACCATTTGGGAGGGGAAGGAAAAAGAGATCCACAGCCCCTTCTTCCTCAAGAGAATGTCTCTCTAATAACCTCAAGATGAGTGTGCATGTGTGTGTTGTTCCTGCAGCAGCATGCAGTCCCTAACTACATAGAGCCCTGGCACATTTGTTCTAACCGCACCGTTGATAATCGAGGCTTGTTTATCAGGCTCCTCCCAGACTCTGGAACCCCTTACTGATGGAGATCAGCTTTACTTCCTTTCTGTTATCCTTCCACCAGCTAGTAAAGACATTTTTACATGCCTTTGGCCATATGAACCCAGCAGAACATTAAGATCAGCTGAACAGACCCTTATCTCTGTCCCACCACCTTCTCAGTCTCGTTTGGTGGAAACTAGGGAGAGGGCCTTTTTGGTGGCTACTGCCAGACTTTGGAACTCCCTTCTTAGAGAGATTAGGATGGCCCCATCTTAAACATTTTAATGTCACCAGGCCTTTGCTGACAAATGAAGGTTGGACTGCTGGTGCTCCTGTTTTTAAGATCTACTTTTAATTTTTATGGAGTTAAAAAAAATATTTTATCATTTATGTGAAATTTTAATTATAGAAGTGGTTTAATCTTTTTTAAATTCTTATTTATTGTATTATTTTTTTTAGCTATTGTTGTTTCTAAATGTTGTGAGTTGTCTTGGGTCCTGCCATAGGGAGAAAGGCGGGATATACATAAATAAAATAAAATAAGATTATAAAATATCTCTCTGGCTTTTCTTTGCAAACGAAGATTCAGGAAGGACTCATCCCGTGCTTTCTGCAAGCGCGCTGATGACTAAAAAGGCCAATCCGAGATAGACAAGTCCGGTTGCAGAAAGCATAGCAGAAGGTTTCCTTGGGTGATGTTTCCGGGTTGTGATTCTTTCTGCGTTGTTGTTTCCCTTTAAAGGTTTAACTGGTTTGTTGCTAGCTGTGGAGGTGTGTGTTGGGATGAAATTTAAAATTTGTTCGTAAGTTGTTAATTTTTAATTTTTAAATTATGATTTTTGTCAGAACCCTGTTGGGGATTTATGTGTGCATAAACACCATCGTTATGGTGCTATCAGAGAATCCCATCCTGATCCCCCTCCATAATCCCCACATACTGGGAAGCAGAAAGCAGCTGCTGTGACTGATGGGGGGCTGTTCCCCTGCCAATCAGGAAGCAGCTGGCTGACAGTCCTGTCACACAAGTGATCTCCATCATAAGGGAGAATTGTGACAGAGGTCCTGTTTCTGCCTGTCACACCAGAGATCACTAATGGGAGGGTGTGGAAACTGTAGTCAGAACAGACCCCCATCAATTGCAGTGGCTGCTTCCCAGTGAGTAGGGATTGGGGGATCAGGATAGGGTTCACTGCATAGCACTGTACCTACAGTGTTTACACATAAGATTTTGGCCAGTGTCCTGTTGGGAATTTATATGTGCACAAATGGCTTACTTATGGTGCTATGCAGTGAATCCCATCCTGATCCACCGTACCCCCACTTAGTGGGAAGTAGCCACTGCAATCAATGGGGGTCTGTGCCTCTGTAGATCAGGAAGCAGCCACTTAATTATTCCACTCCTTCCCATGAGCACTCTCCAGGCAGAATCAGGACCCCTGTCCCAATTCCCCTTTGTGCTGGGGTTCACTCACACAAGGGGGGATGGGACTGTCAGCCAGCTGCTTCCAGATCAAGAGGAGAACAGAGCCTCCATCAGTTGCAGCAGCTGCTTCCTAGTAAGTGGAGATTGGATACTTTCACAGTCCCCATGTAGCTCCTAAACTAGGGGCTCTATAGGGATTGTGAATATAAAACAGACAGAAGTGCGTAACTCTAGGTTATGCATGTGTAACTGCCCAAGAGGATTCCAGCCATTGTTTTAATGTGTATTTTATTATTCTTACCCTGGGTGCCTTTTTTTTTTGGCAGACGAAATTATATAAAATCAATAAGTAAATAACTGAATTTCAGAGGCATTATGGGTTTTAAAAAGTGACAACATCCCCAATTAAAAATGTTGGGAGCCACTGGAGACCTTTTTTTTTTTTTAACAGTGACCAAAACTCCTTTACTTGAAGAGAACCTGAAATGATGCTGCATCCTACTGAAGGGTCATACCTTTCTGGAACAAATGAAAGGGGCATCAATGCTCGGAGATATTGGAACCTGATCTAATTTTGAGCCTGGTCATTGCAGAGGCAGATCAACTGATCACATAAATAAGAGTGACAGAAGGAGGGAGGCAAAAATATAAAGATGTTCCCCTCCTGTGAAAAGTGTGTGAATGCATGTGAGTGTTTGTACTAAAAAATAAATCCTACTAATTTCAATAGGGCTTTCTCTCAGGTTTTATGGGACTGCAGCCTTAATTTCAAGATATATGAAAGTTTCATGATAACACAGAGAAAAAGAAAGGAGTTTCTGCTGCATGTTACAGTGACGTCATGGACACAAGTCCGCCGGTGGCACAAATCTTCCCAGATAGTACACATGATGAGAAAGCACAGCATGTTTCTCATGCAAACAAACTAAAATAATTCCAGAAAGGCTGTGGTACCTGGTCTATTATCTCAGTTGCACCATAATAAACTCCCAACATATATTAGCTTTAAAACTGTCTTCTGTCCTAATAACTCACTGTGTGTAGTGGTCACTGAGTCATATTGTAATTGAATCCAGTTAAGTAGATTGTGCTAAACCACTCCAAACATAATTGCTAAACTTATAGAACCTTCCACCTCAGGATCATAACTATCAGTGGAGGAAAACCCAGAGTGTATATTATCTTCTTACAGCCAGTGGGATTGTAATTCTCTCTCTCTGGCTTCTCTTCACAAACGAAGATTCAGAAAGAACTCATCCCGCGCTTTCTGCAAGCATGCTAATGACTAAAAAGGCCAACCCGAGATAAACAAGTTTGGTTGCAGAAAGCACAGCAGAAGGTCTCCTTGGGTGATGTTTCCGGGCTGCGATTCTTTCTGCGTTGTCATTTCTTTCAGTTAAAATCCATATTTAAGAGAAAGATTTTTGCCAGGAGAGTTCAGTAGCCACAAGATTCCATTCAAATTCCAGTTCAGTGACTGAGAAAACAAGCAAGTTCAGCTTGGACCAGTGTGAAGGCTGCCCAGTTTGATTTGGTTCTAAATCTGAATCTCAAGTTTGGAAATCCATGCCTCTCCTTGGCTAGTCCTGACAATCCACAAATAGCAATAACTTTTTCCTGCTTGGTGTACAATTGGCAGGGTTAGTAACTTCTTAGGAGCGGTCTGAACCTATAAAATTGCTAACAAATAAGTTCATGGAGGGACGAGGATGTATCTTTAAATTTTCATTTTTAAGAAAATAGAATTGCCAGTAATGTGTTTTTGTTTTTTTTTAATTGCTTGGTAGAATTGAGTTGAATGAAGATTTCCTGGTGGAATTCATTGAAACTTCTAATTGTCAAGATTCAGATGTATAGGTGCAGGGAGCAATGTATAGCAGCAATCTTTTCACTTCAGGATTTTCCTTTTAAAAAGGGATGTGTTTATTCCCACACTTTGGTGAACAAATGTTATTAAAATAGCATAAAGAAAAGCCTTTGTCCTGGTTAAGAAATGTGGAAAAAGTTCAGAAGGGCAAATGTTGCACTTTGAGGCTGAGAGTCCTCATTTCCCCAGTGCTATGGCTCTCTGCTCCACCCCCAGGACTCATGATTTTGCTGTGATAGAGTGAGCATCCCATAACTCTTGGGGCCCATTTACATGGCAAAATAAGTCCGTGAAGAATTCTCTAAGATTCCTAATAGTTCACATACATCGTGCTACAATATCGCCTCATTCAGAAGGGGGAGAGCTGAAAAACTCAAAAATAGCATAATATTTCACTACTTTTCCCGACTTTTTTAAAAGTAGCGTGACTTAGCGTATTATCGATTGTGTGAACTACCATTTCAGAAAAGTCTATGTGAACTACCAGCAATCTTCCCGAAACAACAACAGCAGAGCTGATCCATTATTGGTTGAAATGACCAGGGAAGGGGCTGGACTTGTAAGAGATGGCGGAGCCTCAGATGAAAAGATCCAGCCCCTGTTGTTTTCAGCCATGGAAAAAAATCCAGCAAGCTGTCTGCAGCTTGCTTGGCTGCTGGGGATGAGGAAATCCCCAGTTAGTGTGTGTGTGTGTGTGTGTGTGTGTGTGTGTTTGAGGGAGGGAGGGAGGGAAGGAGGGAGGGAGGGAGATTGAGTAGCGATCGGCTCCTCCAGCTGTTCGCTCACTCACACTCCTCTGATAGCATTTGTGTGTGTGAGAGAGAGAGAAAGACAGGGAGAGTGGGTGAGGGGAAGGGGGGCTTTATAGGGGTAATAGCTCTTCCATGGATGAAAGGTTGCCTCCTTTCTCCCACCCTTCTCACTTTTGGAAGAAGAGGCATGAAAACTAGCAGGCATTCCTAAGGCATTCCTTAGCCTTTGCTAAGGCATGAAAACTAGCAGGCATTCCTCAGAGGAGAGAAAGATCTGAGCACTTTCTCTCTCTCTCTCTTTCCTTCTCTCCATCTCATCTTCCCCCAGATGTGCTTGGGAGGCCATGCCTGCCCACCTTTGCCTGTCTGAACCAGAAAGCGAAAAAATAAACAGAGCAACCGATTTCCCAATAATCATGTAAACTATCCGGCACTGGTACAAAAAAGTGTTAAAGCGCAAATTATCACAATAAAAACTGCCGTGTAACTGAGCCCCGGTGGGGGGATCAGAGAGGTGTCTGGCTGTGTCCCACAGTGAGACTGATGGCATCTTCTGCCAAGATCCACTGGGAGTCACAATGGGTGATGTCAATCATTGTGTCTGGCTGCATAATCAGATGCTTCTCTGATCCCCTCATACTCTCCACCAGTCATGGAATGGCCATTGAGGGGCACTATGGCAACAAAGCTGTAAGTCCTGGAAGGGAGGTTGGTCTTTTCACGGGGTGGAAGGGAATACCAGCCTCCACAACAACTGAAAAAAGACATTCACAGACATGAGGTGGATGTATACTTGTGTATGTCACTATCAGGATCCCAGCCTGAGTGTGCACATGTTATGCACATGCATTCATGCACATGTAAGTGGAGTGACAAAACATGTGTTTTGCCTCCTTTCCCTATGTTTTGTTTGGTTTTCACTTTGGCTAATGTATGTGTGCCATGGATGTGTCCTGAGGCAAGATACCGGAAATATTTCAGAAGGATAGATGGAGGGGCCAGGGAGTTAAGATGCATGAAAACAGTTTAATTTTACATTTTTAATGTTTTTGTTTGTTTGTTACATTATAGTACTTTAACAGTCTCTTTTTCTTCCCCTGTGACAGCCTTCCAAACACCATACCTCTTGTCCACCCCTTCCAGTACAGAAATCACATTTTGTGGGTCTAGTCATTTATCAAAATGAGCCTCAGGCATTATCAGTATCTGCAGGGTGTGGTTTATCCTCACTCAGAAACAGGACTAGGGACAAGTTCATTTGACAGTCCCCATTTTTAAGCAAAGTAACATCCAATTCAGATTCAGGTTATCCACTGTGTTGCACATGCCAGCAGTTTCCTAATCAGCGCATGTACACAAAATGCACACATTCCAGAAAGCTGCATACAAAACTGCATATTGGGGAAAGTTACATATAAAACTGTATTTATGGGCAGAGGGTGGAATTGTGTACAGGAGCATGTAGATTGGGAGAAGCTGTATGCTAAATTGTGTGCGTTAATGGAAACTGTGTATGAAAATAAATATAACAGGCTGAACCCAGCACATTTATTACTGAATAAAATGGCATGGACCAGATGTTTCTGAAAACACTTGAAGTGAACATTTGACCTTTCTGGGCTTGGAAGGAAATATCATAGAACTTGAATTTTGGTTTAGAGCTGAACACTTCCATTCTGATCAGCGCTAGCTCTGAATCTGATAATCACTTTCTCTGGGTGAGCAACCCAAGTTCTAATGTTACTGGAGAGGGAGAAACTGCTGTGTTCTCCCCCCACCTCTACATCTCTCCTTCTCTCTCCAACTGCCTTTCCCAAGCTGGTACTGGCTTGATGTGTTAGACTACAACTCCCACCATCCCATGGTGGTGCTGTATAGGGATGATAGGAGTTGTAGGCTAGCATCCTGTTTGTGAGTTACACACATGTAAGTGAAGCTTAAACATGGGAAGTCCTAGCTAGCTAGCTATCTGATGGGCCATAGAGGGCTAATTCTTTTGCCCTTACTTTCCATCCAAAGACATCTCACCTCCCAGCAGCTGTCAAGCCCAAGGAAAGGCCCCTGATGCTCCTTCTCAGCAGTGGGAAGGGGAGAGGGGAGGCAATTCAGACCATGAAGGCTCAGCAGCTTTGAGTTGCTAGGGGAAGGAAAAGGCTGGTGCACTCCATTTGAGATCACACCCTCATTTCTTCTCCCCCCCCCCCCAGCGTGAGCTGAAGCCAGCTGATCATCCATGGTCTAAGTTGCCTCCCTTCCCTCTTTTGCGCACCACTAAACCCATAATGTCTATCACTGAGCCATTAACAGCAATCAGCAGAGCTTCAATTTCCTTTGTTTAAATAGTGGGAAACCCATCTATGCTTTGTTCTAAGCCCAAACACCCTTTCTGGACACAAAATATAGTAGGACCCCCGTATCCACTGGGAATTGGTTCTGGGGGGGCCGGTGGGTACTGAAAACCATGGATAATAGTGAACACCATTGAAAATAATGGGACTATACCATAGAGTTGCCTTGGAGGACCTAGAAAATGGCTAGGGAAGACACATTTTCTAGGAAGAGACTATGATAACTGTGCTGTTTTGTGTCCCATGGATAATGAATCAGTGAATATGGGGGTCCTACTGTACAGTATAAATATTAGTCCCCAAATAATAGCAAAGTGTGCCACTATGAATGACAACCAGCCACTCTCTATGTCGGTGTGTTCCCGGATCAGACTTCAGTGCCACCCTCAGACTTCTGTCGGAGTACTTCACTACCCTCTCTTCATGACTGGTAATTATTGCCCTATCTCCCAAATCTATTCCTCTATCCATCCTTTCTGCCTGAAACTCTTTGTGAGCATGTGTTGTGTGTGTAAGCGCTTTTTGAGTTATCTTCCAATAAAAATCATTTATTTTACTTTACTTAGAGTTCTCTGCAGTGAGTACTGGTATACATAGGTGCACAAGGTCTCCAAAGTAACCAAACCTCTCGCAGTTATCCATTTGAGCTAATAATTCCACCAATTAAAGCTGAGATGTTGGCATCACTGGTGGGCCCCCATGGACACTCCCTCAACCTCTTCAGGTAACAAAGGTCATCCAGTGGGTTTCCATGGCTAAGGGAGGATTCAAATCCTGGTCTCCAGAGTCACAGTCCAACACTCAAAGCACTATGCCACACTGGCTCTGGGGAGAGTTACATGTGGGTTGTTTCAGAAGTGAACATGGGCAGAATCTTCTCACAAACAGCTGAACATGTTGCTGCTTGTTTTCAATGTAATGTGAAAAAAGTTCTCATATCTATTATTGCCCGGCTGCCTCAGTGCATTCTTCTTTCTCTTTACTTTTGCTGTGGAGTAATTCAGTAGCATGGAGTATATCGTTTTGCATTCACTCCTCGCTTCAAGGCATCCTTTTTACAGTGATTGCTTCATTATGAGAGGACACATTCACTATTCCAGAAGGGTTTCTCTCTCTTTTCATTTTTAATGAAAGCAAAAAGAGTCTTGTTGCACTTTAAAGAATAACAAATTGATTACAACATAAGCATTCTAGAATTAATCCCTGAAAGCTTCTTGTACAATAATTGGTTTGTTCATTTTCAATTTGCCACAAGACTGTATTGGTTCCGTAGATAACTTTATTACAGCCATAGACCAGTTTTTACAGTAGAAAATAAGCATGTACAAAATGAACATGGACTGATTACAAGTCCAGAAAGATTCCAACATACTCATACAATGGCAAAAACATATGTGCCTTCATAAGGATCCTAGTGGAGCCTGCTGCTACTGAAAATTACTAAGAGGGTTTAACCAGCTGGTTCTTCATAGAAGCAGCCAGCTAGAACAAGAAATTTTCCCATCATAAAAGTAATTGCAGCCTTCAGCAGTGAGGAGGGGTTGTGCACATCAATAACTATCCAATGCACAGAATGGAATAAATCTGGCCACAGCTTACATAGGTCACAGCTAAAGAGGTTGACTTGGTAAAGGGATGGATTGGTAGATCAAGTGACTTTCTTGCTGGCTAATCAAACCCCTACCCCTACTGCTGGCAGAAGTCCAAGGTGCACCAACAGAAAGCCACACAGGTGGAAGCCAGACAGGATGAGTTTAAGGAATGTTTGGGGCCCCTGCAATGCTTTATTTTGGGGGGGGGCATATGTTTATCTCAGGTCAATGTAACCTAACGCAACCTAAGCTATTCACAGTACAGGATATTTAGATTATTACTAAAAATGTTTTTGTACAAGGAGGGTTACTATGGGGGCCCCCACAGTGATGGGGCCCCCTGCGGATGCTGACACCACCGGTGCTTTAAACCGGCCCTGAAGCCAGATACATGATTCCCTTGTCATCTGGGATTGGGGGAGTCAGGCCAGGCCACACTCCTGAGCTGGGTGTGTCCTGAGCTACCCCATACTCAAGGTCTCCAAGAAAGGATCCCTGAAACCCCACCACCCACCACAAAAGAATGAGTGCTGAAGCCTATATCCAATCTGGCCCCATGACCAATCTGCCACAGTTGTGACAAAGTGCAATATCAGCATCCTAATCTCTAACCAGTCTATATACAAGGAGGGAGGGTGGGGAAGCCGCTCCAAATCAAATGCTAAAGCCTGGCTCAAAGCAACAGTTTTAAGGGAAAGAGGTGGACAGGACTGACAATCTGACAATATGGTCAGCCTCCTTAACCCTCTCCCAATACACAACTCCTGGCCATCTTGCTCCCAATTGTCCAGTGGTTTGTGCCTTTCCCAAGAAATCACAAAAGCACATGGGCTCATGTGGAAAAGAAACTGGTGCTTGCCATTGATGAAGCTTGCCATGTCCTTGCCCCAGACACTCAGGGGCAAACAGGGAGGCCAGCCAGGTAAGTCTGGTTCCAAATATTTCATTAATAGATTCCAAAAGAAGGATTTAAAGATGATAATAATAATGCTTGGATCTCTCTGGAAAACCTGCTAAAACTGGGGTAATATGTAAAAGGCAGATCCTGTTGTAGTTCGGCAGTAAAGAAGCATGTTCCACTGTTACAGACATGGCTGATTGAGAAGAGCAGACATGTTTGGAGTAAAGGATACATGAGTGTTTCCCTTCTCAGATAGTTGATGGTAAGGTGTTGAAGGAAGCCAAGGTAAAGTCTCTATGGTAATTAGGGATCTCTGGGACATAAAGATAATTGGTTGGGGAACAATTTTTATTATAATTCCCAGCTGCCAAGGTAACTTGAAATCTGTGCCTTATCTTCCTGAATTTCCAGATTTGACTATTTGTTTTGCAGGAGCAGGCTGACAGAACCAGTCAAAGTGTTTCATTGCTACTGTGCACCCACACATCCTCCATTATTCCCCATGTGCACATTCCAATAGCTATCAGCTCTCAAATTCAGTTGAGCAACCAAATGATACAAAAACTCAAAACACAGTCACAACTTGTCACAACATAATCACATCTCAATAACAACATTGTACATCAAGGTCTTATGTGCCTATTCTGTAGCCTCTAAGCTCCCTCCATGACCCCAAAGACACATAACCAGCCAATTAAAAAAGATAGCCCCCAAACTGCCCAGAATTGGCTGAAGATGTCTAAACTGCTGCAAAAGTGTTGTGCTTTTGGTAGCTTTGTTCCCCCACTTCCACCTCTGGTCCCTCAAAGCTCTCTCTCTCTCTCTCTCTCTCTCTCTCACACACACACACACACACACACACACACACCTTTGCTGATTTCTCATTAAATGTAGAAATGATGTCACATCAATGCGGGGCTGACCTACCAGAGGGAGCTGAGGAAGAAAATTGGTCCACACCTGATGCAGAGTCAAAACTTATGGAGTACATTGCAGTGCATGGGTGGGGAACTTTCAGTCCTCCACATGTTTTAAACTACAATGCTCATACTTGCTTATCATTGGCCATACTGTCTGAGGTTTTGGGAAGTCATCTTATAAACTAGAACTCACATGACGTCCATCACTCCTTACTGGCTAGAACTGATGGGATTTTCTGTTCAACAACATATGAAGGGCCACAAATTGTCTAAACCTAGAATACATCCTTTGAAATCAACAATGACTAATTCCATTGATTTTAGTATCTGCTCTAAACTTGCTTGCATCTGGAGCCAACTCTGTGTCTGTGAAAGTTTGAAAAGTTCAGAAAAGTGTTATATAAAAAGTTAAATCTTAGTATTATTTCCAAAGCATTGTAATAATTCCTGCTCGGCTCTGATTTGACCATTTAGTGTATGAAAAATGTTCTGTGATATCCAACAGAGATTATTAAAATAATTCTTGGTGTTGTCTAGATGATGAAAAAACTCCTCATAGATTTCAAGGAGAATACTTTTTGTCCCAATGAGATTCTGTGGTGATTTGCCATTTTCAGAAGGAAGGGGGCCAAAAATTACTGCACGAGAAAAACCTTCATGGGTTTTTCCAAAGTTTTTTTTAAAAAAAATATATATGCAGAAATGCACATTACCCCCCGTTTGGACAACCAATTCCCAGCACAACACATAACATCATATAATTGCTGTTGAAATCTGAATTACCTGTAACCTCACAGGATCTTGTAGTTATAATAGCAGGTGTTGTAACATCATATGTCACATGCTTTTATTTAAAAAAATGGCCAGACACGACTCTTACCATGGAGAGGAAGAACAACTAAAGCCACCACACCCATGAACCCCAAGGGGAACTGTCAGCTTTTGTCAAGTGGCCCATCTTTTGTGTTCTTAAATTGATGAAGGAAAACCCAGCCAAATTAGCCTCAGGATCAATGCAGAAGGAAAAGCAGGGCTCACTCCTTACAGATGGGTCTCAGATTACATCAGTGTTGTGTTCCTGGACTCTTAATGTATGTTAAGGCTGATATAAATGAGGAGAGCCACTTCCATGGGGATTCATTGGAGTCCAGGTGAATGCATTCTGATGGAGCTGAAGTAGCCACAAAGTTCAGAGTTTTACTCAACTCACCAGAAATTTTAAAGAGCCTGAAAGCATAAAACATCAGACCTTACCTAGTCCAGCCTAGAGTAATAATCAGATGTTCTCCACAAGGACCAGAAGAGAAAGCGACTGCTGATCTCAATGTACTACCTCTGCAATGCACTTTGCGTGGGGTTGGCCTTGAAAATTACTCAGACACTGCAGCTAGTGCAAAATGGAGCAGTGAGATTGCTCACTGGGGTTCCATTCAGATACAATTTAACACCAGTTCTGAAGAAACTGCAATAGCTGCCAATCTTCTTCTGGTCTGAATTCAAGGTGCTGATGATAACATTTAAAGCCCTAAATCCCTTGGGACCTCAGTACTTTGAAGGAGCATCTCTATTTAGATATATGCCTGCCTGAGAATTGAGATCTATTGAAGGGACCCTCTTCTGTGTCCCACCAGTAGAGGAAATATATTGTGGGAAAACATGGGAGAGAGCCTTCGCTGCAGTGGCACCCCAGCCATGACATTCCCTCCCACAGTGACCTAATTGGCACCAACCTTTGTATAATTTCAGTGCCAAGTCAAAACTTGGCTTTTCATTAAAGCCTTTGGACTTAACCAATTTTATCCAGTGTATATCTGTAGTATGTGAGAGAATCATTATTGTAATGCAATGCAATCTTGTGTATCCCATGTTAAGTTGAGTTTAGGAATTTTCCCTACATGCATCAGTTCTCTCACACCCCCTTCTCCTTTCACTAGGCAATTTCAGCCAACTGGCGCAATGGGTCATTCATAACATGACCTAATTTAAATATGATATGACACTTTGTCTAAGTTTCTTTTTAAGTTTGGTCTCCATGTGGTTGTAGCCATGTTGTCTTAGAGTCTTAGTTCTTAAGCCATCTGTGTTTTTTTTTAGTTGAGTCACCATGTAGCCCACACTGCTCAAGGCTGGGTGAGTCTTATCCTACCCTAAACCCTCTTAGTTAGTTAGGGACCTTTTTAAAAGTTTGTTTTAATATGTAGATTAAGATTGATATACCTTCAGTAAAATTTTGATATGCTTTTTAAACTGTCTTCTTTGTTGGTTTAATGAGTCTAATTGATTGGGTGATCAGACCACACATTTAAATGTTAATTGAGCTGTGTCTGCATTCCGATGCCTTGCTCAGCTGGCTTTCAAAGAAAAGTGTTTTTACTTTTAAAGAAGATATTTTTATTTTTAAAAGGGCTAGATCCCTGAATTTTTTAAATACATTTTTAAATTTTAGACTCATACCTCCCACAATATCTTATGGTTGTACTATTTAAAATGGTTTAAACTCATTTAAATCATTTGGTTTTAATTGATAAACTATTTAATATATTTTAATCTATTGTTATTATTTATTGTTTTCAATTTATTTTATCCTAAGCTGCCTTGAGAACAGAGGATGTAGGGTGGGATATACTGTGGCCCCTCTGTATCTGCAGAGATTTGGTTCCAAAAACCCCTGCAGATAGCAAAAACCACAGATGGCAGAGTCCCATATTAAGTAATGGGAGTGGCCATTTTAAGTATGGGTGCTATCATTTTAGATATGTGGCAGCACCATTTTAGGTGTGCAGTGATGATCTGTGGTTGCTCAAATCCACAAATATTGAACCCACGGATATGGATGGCCCACAGTAAATATTTTAATAAATAAAAATAAATCTCAATAAGCCTTGGCTGGATGTGACAGATCCACTTCCCAGGCTACCCCTGCAGTTCCAGCCCTTGGAATACTGCTACACACCCTGCCCTTGTTCTTTCCTTAATCTCTTCTTGGATTGGGTACCTGTGCCTCAGGGTGAGCCCTTAAATGTGGACCTATGGCTGGGCCGCTATGGTGGATTTGTATTGGTATGTGTGGCCTGATTCCTTAACTGCCAGAGACAATTTTAAAAACAACAATAGGTATAGGTTTATTGATGCTCAGTAAGACAATATGTGAACTTTTGAATACAGTAGGACCCCCTACTGTATTCAAGTATACCAAGAATACAGGTTCCTGGAAGGGGGGGGGAGGTGGATACTGAAAACTGCAGATGTCAGTGAATACCATTGAAAATAATGGGATTTCCAGTTTAAAATACTATACAATTTACCTTGTAAGACCTAGGAAACATCTAGAGAGGATGCCTCTCTAGGCATTTTCTAGGAAGATTCTATGGTAGGTGTGCTGTTTTGTGTTCCATGGATAACTGAACCAGTGGATAATGAATCAGCAGATGCAGGGGTCCTACTGTATTCTATTCTTTTATGCTCCACAAAACTAGACTCAGTTCTCCCTTCTGATTGACCATCCTGTCACTCTTAAATCACAACCCGGTCTCTATCAGATCCAAATACTTATATATATATCTCAATATCAAACCCTATCTTAGGCTACGATTGTATGTTTTTAATTTTTTTTCTTCTAATTTATATATATTTTAATTAATGCATGTTTTTAATCCTTTGCAATTTAATATTATTTTAAGGGGTGGGTGGGCTAGGGTATTGTGAGTATGGGGTTTTTATATTGTAAGCTGCCCCGATTGCATTGCAGAGGGGCGGGATATAAATAAAATTTTATTATTATTATATTATTACTATCTCTGTGTCATCAATTCCCTATTTGGCTCTCTCAGACAAGCCTCTGCTTTTCTTACCTTCTGTTCATTGTAGCCTGCCTTCACAGCCTCACTGAGCTGTGACTGACTGCCTTAAGCCAGGTCTGCTGAGTGCCTCATTCACACTGGGTGAGCTGGTTTGCCATTAGATGAGAGTTTATCTTCAGAGGAGTACACAGACAGAGAAGCAACTGGTAAGAACTGTGTTCTTCTGCTGTGCCTTGTCCAGCAGGTTTCCCAGGTGGAGAAAGCACACCAGGAGAGAGAGAGGATGCACATCTCCTGCCATGCCCTCTCCAACAGGTTTGCCAAAATGAAGAAAGCAGAGGTACTCACCTCCCACCCATACAAGCAGTGGAAACCCCCTTCCAGCCATACCAAAACTCCCAGGTGCCATTTACACAATGAAAATGTAGTGGGAAGAATTCATGTCCAACCCTGGTAGTTTACACGTACATCGGGTTGGTTCTGAGCTTTTAGGAAGGGGGGCCACCTTTTATCCCACAAACCGCGGGACTTGCAGTCCCGCGGTTTGTGGCGGGTTTTAAAAAAGTCACGGGAAGATTTGGAAAATCAGACGTTTAAACAGCCCCGGACAAGATATCTTGGTACTTGGTGATGACCAGAAATTGATGTGACCAGGGGTGGGCTCAGATCAGAGGCGGGGTCAGTCACCCGTTCAATAGATTCAAAAGATTCAACCTCACCAGCTGAGAACAAAGGCTTCCCTTCCAGCTGCACTTAGGTTTGCGTGTGTGTCTCTGCACTAAGTCACCCCATTCAATGGATTTTAAAGCTGCAATCCCTTCAGTTTCAACCTCTCCCCCCCCCCCGCATGGTTGGGTTAATTTTTAAAGGGACAGCACAGGGTTTAAGGAATGTATCACTCCTTCCTCCCCACTTTTGCTTGCTTTCAGTGGTATTTTTTCAATTCGAAAGGACAGCACGGGGTTTAGTGACAGATCGCTCCTTCCTCTCCACTTTTGATTGCTTTCAATGGTGTTTTTACAATTCAAAGGGATAGCACAGGGTTTGGGCATGGATCACTCCTCCCCCCCCACTTTTGCTTGGTTTAAATGGTATTTTTACAAATCAAAGGGACAGCACAGGGTGCTTGCTTTCAATGGTGTTTTTACAATTCAAAGGGACAGCACAGGGTTTGGGCATGCTCCTTCCTCCCCACTTTTGCTTGCTTTAAATGGTATTTTTCCATTCAAAAGGACAGCACAGGGTTTGGGCACGGATCTGCTCCTTCCTCCTTGCTGTCAATGGTGTGTTTACATTTTAAAAGGACAGCACAGCAAGGGTCTGGGCACGGATCTCTCGTTCATCCCCTCATCCCCTCATTCATCCCCTCATCCCCAACGCAGAAGCTTGAACAAACATTTGAGCCAGCCAATAGCATCGCTCCTGGCGGGAAACTCTAAAGGAAGTACATCACCGAGGTTGTGAAAAAACAAGTAATCGCATCCTTGATTGATAGCTAAAAAAAAAAATCCCAGGACCGTAAACTTGTGTAAACAAAACAAAACAAAACAAAAAACGGGGTAGTATATAGTGGGAGAAGATACATATCACAGGATGTGATGCCGTGTAAACAATGATCCCGGGATTTCCCAGGATATCCAGTTCAGAGACAAAAATCGTGTAAAAAGCGAGGGATGAATATGGGCTCAAGAAGTCCCGGGATGCCTCGCGATAATAACTAGCGTCTAACTGGCACCCCAGATTCCAGTTTCTTCCTCTCCCACCTCCTTCTAAGCCAGCAAAGGAAACTCCTTCCTTATAGCAACATCAAGACTGCAGTTGCTTTCTGCCCCTCCTTGTTCTCTCACCTCTCCTGCCTTTCTCTCCTGCCTCACTCAATTGCACAGGCACGTTGGGAGACTGATGCATTATGGGTGAGACTTTCATTATTTATTGGTAGAAAGATGTTGTAAGGTTAAAATGTTTTTGTAAATTGGGGCAATGTAAACTGAAACTCATCTCTCTCTCTCTCTCTCTCTCTCTCTCTCTCTCTCTCTCTGTGTGTGTGTGTGTGTGTTTTGTTGGGTGGGAGAAATAAGTCATCAGACAATAAGATGGAGGACCTCAAAACTGACCTCTTTCCGGGAGGCTTGCAAGACTAGACAGAAAGATGGATGGATGTCATTATGAGTTAACCCCATTACATAATCATCTCCAGAAACCCCACTGGAACCATTCATAAAAATATTAGAAGAGCAAGAGAGAAAGGCATCAACACTATGACAAGTAACAAATGAATAAGATGGGCAACAGGGAAGATAGGATGGTGGGCTCCTGTGTGTGGTCCTTTCTTGACCTCTCTAAGTAATACTCATTTATTGCCATTCTCAGATCTATTTCTTCCTTCACTGCCAAAGCTAGCCAGTCTTTGTCCTCACTTCACTAAAGAGGGAGTAGCCTTGCCTTTTTAGCACCAGGTAAAGACCTTTCATGCCTAAATACCCTAAAGGCACCAAGTCCCATCTGATTTTGGAAGCTAAGCATGGTCAGCCCTGGTTAGTACCTGGATAGGAGACGCCCAACAAATACCAGGTGCTGTAGGCTATATTTCAGTGGAAGGAACTGGCAAAATCACCTCTGTGTACTCCTTGCCTAAGAAAAGCCTATGCAATTCATGGGGTTGAAAGGCAACTTAAAAGCACACACACAACACACATACACAGCCTTTCATGGCATCCTGTCTCTATGATAGCTATCAGTTACCCCACCCCTACTCACAACAGAAACCAGCATTAGGGACTTCTGTAATGTAGTCTAGAAAAGTCTGTCCTATCTTTTACAGATTTCCTGGAACAATAGACACATGCTTTCTTCACAGGAGATTTCAGGAAAGATATATTATAGAACTTTCAGATGAAGAGATGCAAATGACCTGAGCTTGAGTATATAAAGGGAAAAGAAAAAGGGAAATTAATGAACATAATAAGACCAATGAACTGTGAAAATAATAATAATGTTATGTAATAGAGAGGAAATGACTGTAAGAAAGATCAGAAGTTCACACTGGGTCAATTGTGTAGTTTGCTACATTTTGATTTGTAATAAATTGTTATACGTAAGATAAGGGGTGAAAGTTAATATCAAACTTGGGGAAAACCCTATTTGTAAACTCATTGCACTTCCCTATTGCAACACTACTGGTGTAAATACCAAAAGAAAGAAACTACAAGAATACCTGTCCCCATTTGAAAGTGAAGTGCAGGAAGAATGAAGTCTTTCTTTGGTTATCATCATCATCATGTTCATTCTGCATTGTGAGCAGAGGTACCACCACATTTAGGAGTACAAGGCTGGGACAGGCTGAATCCGGGAATCTGCCAGGCTTCCACAAAGATGTGCGAAGGAGCTCACTCTGAAATTCTTTTCTAACTCTGTGAACTGAGCTGTGGCTTCCCAGTTCATCAAAACAGCTCATTTAAAACAGGTCTGTGTTCTGCAAGCAAATTCAGGCTGTAATACTGTCTGCACTTTCTTGGTAGGAAGCCCCAATCAGGCCAGTAAGATTTCCTTCTGAGTAAATGTGTACAGGATTCAGCTGCTACTGTTAAGAAACATGAAGAAAACTGTCATGACAGCAAACTTTGTAATAATACCAGTACCTGAAAGGCATCAGATTCTGTCTGATCTTGGCAGATAAGCAGGGTCAACCCTGGTAAGTACTTGGATGGGAGACTGCCAATGAATACCGGGTGCTGTAGGCTATATTTCAGAGGAAGGAACTGGCAAAATCACCTCTGAATATTCCTTGCCTAAGAAAACTCCATGAAATTCATGGGGTCACCATAAGTCAACAAGTAAGTTGAAGTCAGAGACATATGATTCCTGTGAAACTGAGAAAGTGCAGACAGCCAAAGTTACTCTTTTGAAGAAACTACACACACACATGTGCGCACATGCGCACCCCTTCAGCATAACTATTAATTAATGTGGGAACTGATTACCATGAAACATGGGGACCTATTTTTGTTGGAAACATGTCACTGAGTATTTTTTTTTCTCTTTTTGTCTAATGTCTTTCGCTGCTTAGAATCAGTCAGGTCTTCCTCTAACGCTTTGTGGAGTACTCCTGCCACTAATTATTGTAAGACCACCAGCTCTCAGTACTGACTGAATATAAACATGCTGAGCAATCCAAAAAGGAAGCAAGGGCTTTGCTTGACATATTTTTATTTCTCTAGGAGAAGGACCATCTCCCCTACCCCACCCATCTTTGTGTAGCCTGCTATTAATTTTATTGATGGAGTTCAGGAAAGCGACTGGGAATGACAAAGTGGAACACTTGAAGATCCTTGTACAGACAGTCCTCCATATCCACAGATTCCACCATCCACAGATTGAAAATAATCACACACAAAAATTCCAGAAAGCAAACCTTGAGCTTGCCATTTTAGGAGATTATCACAAGAGTGCCTAAAAATGTTATTATGGCACTATATTTTACAGCATTAGAGTTTTCACATGCTGCTGTGATAACAATACAAAATCGCCCCAAGAATCCAGCAATATGAGTGCTCGTGCCACTTACTTCCACATTTCTCCATGAATGAGATTTCAGCACATCTCACAAGAAGACGTGAGCATGTTAAAAAGCCCCCAAACACCAAAATTAAAAAAGAAAACATTCAGAGAAGCACAAATATATGTTTAGAAACTTGCAAGCAAGACAGGGACGTTTATTAAAAGAGTGTATAGTACCTAGTTTTTCCATTGGCACCCAGAATTGTTCTGGTGGGACCGCCCATTAACGCTGGAATCATGCCAGCAGAACAGGGCAAATTTTCACACATATGAAAATCCAGAACACAAATGCTACAGGAGATCAATTTTCAACTTCTCCCCAACAATGAAAAAGGACTCCTTCATAACAACAGCAGAACTCCCTCAGAACAGTTGCAGAATGCTGGGGCACGACATCTGATAAGGAAGCCCTGTTGCGATCTCATGGCATCATTATAATGCCATTTTTGACACATCTGATAATATTCTTATAAAAGGGACATCATTTTACTATGGCATTGTATATAATGGGACTTGAGCATCCACGGATTTTGGTGTCCACGGGGGGGGGGGGGTGTGTGTCCTGGAATCAAACCCCAGAAGATACTAAGGGCCAACTGTAATTCTCCATCCTGGATTGCAGGCAGAGCTATTGAGGTGGGGTGGGGAAGCTTTCATTGGATTTGTCCAGGGGGAGAAATTCTCCAAGAAACTTTCATGGTGAGACTCTGGAGATTTTCAGACTACACTGTTATAGTGTTACTATTCCACTTTAACTGCCCTGGCTTCCTCCTGTGGAATTTTGGGGTTTGTAGTTTAGTGAGGCCTAAGAGCTCTCTGGCTGAGAGTTGGAAATGCCCCTCCCTAAACTGCAAATCCCAGGATTCCACAGGTGGCAGCCAGAGCAAATAAAGTGGAATAGTAACACTATAACAATGTTGTCTGAAAATCTCCTCACTGTTAGTTGTGCCATTAGTACAACCTTCCTCTTTTTTCTTGAGGTATAGTATTTCTGTCTACAATGACAGTCTGGAGGCCTGGCCGTATCATTGGGCAGGCAGAGTGAAGCCACCCCCTCAAGGTCCTGTTTGAATGCTAGGAGAGATAGTATAAACTTCTCCTAGCATAACTCTGTTATTGGTCCAGAGGTCAATGGCACCACTTCCTTCCTCAAATGTACAACAGCACACAGATAGCTCTTGGGCACAACTCTGCTCCCCTGGTCTTTGATTGGCTTGGGGGTCTGTGTAGGCATCATCTGGGTGCCGTTGCCTGCGTGAGGAAGGAAGCACTGCTGTCATCCTCCAACTTACTGCTCTTTGCCCTTAGTACAAAACAGGGCACAGCTGATTTTGTGGAAGACCTCCATTATCATTCAGCCGCCAGGGGAGTTGCTCAGAATACCTTCATCCTCAATTTTTTAAACGGTATTGAGAGGTCCTCCTCTCAGTCCCACCATTTTCACAGTCACGTCTTGTAGGGACATAATGACTTCCCAGTGACCACCCATGGGCTTGGGAACTCCATTCCTTTAGACAGCCCTCTCCTTTCTAACCATCCATAGACAGGCAAAGGCAACTATTATTATCATCATCATCACTATCATCATCATCTTTTGAGAACTGAATGTTTTTTAAGAGGCTTTTAATACAGTGTTGTACCATTTTTATTTGTACTATTTTATATTATTATTTTTAATTGTATATTTCAAATAGTTTTAATTTTACTGGCAGCTGAATTTCATTTTAATGTTGTATGCTATGTGTTTTAACTATACTGTATTTGTTTTAATTTGTAAGCTGCCTTGAATTCCAATTTTGGGGGCAATGTGCAATATAAATAAGGAGGGGAAAGAAGTGAAGGATACTGGGGGATAAATCCTCAACAGGATGATGCTAGGTTGAGGGAAAGAAGCAACAGCCAGATGTCCAAGGAAAGAGCTTTATGGGCCATGCATCTTGTCCAGGGCCCCCTGGTCAGTTCTAGCATCACTCCAGGGTATGGGGGGAGGGGGCAGAGATGGTGCCACTCCCCAAAACAAAAAAGAGAAGTGGAAAAGATTCTACTGTGTGGAACAGGAAAAAAAAACCTCAATTTTTTTCTGAGAAATCTACCTTCTGGGAACTGTTGGCTCTGTTCAGACTGGGAAGGGAATCCAACCCTTCATGGAGCAAAACTAGATGGGTTAGTGGGGCTCATTTGAGTAGTAATTTATTCCTGGTACCTAATATGCAGTGCAGCTCTTTGAATCTAGGTCTTGCATCTCAGAGACAAGGGAGGATGCTAAGAAACAACTGGAAACCAAACACAGACATAGGATTAATGTTGCTCTCAGCAGCAGACTTCTTTCCTGCATTAAAGTCAACACATCACTGAACACTTACTTCACACTCTCCCTGGGGTGGCCAATGAATTCCCTTTATAAGATTAAGGCAGGCTCCACCTCAACCCCCCCCCTTTACCCTGTGAAATAATTTTGCATTTCTCTAATTTTCATATCAACAAATTCATTCAAAACTTCTTTGTTTAGGTTGGCTTTCTTAATTTCTTCATCATTCTCCTCCTCCCGACCCCGCCATCTCATTATACTCATTTTGCATTTTGCCCCTTGTCCCAAATTCCTCTTTTGCGGTTAAAAATAACAAGTCACCAATGTTTTGGAAGCTGCTGGGATGATTTTTCTTTTCCCTGGAAAAGGTTTCCCCCTCTTTTTTGCCCTCCCTGCCTGGGAGTTCAAAGGGACAAGTTTCCAAGCACACAGAGAGAGACAGAGCACTCCCCCCATCCACCCTTGCTACCGGGAGGGAGAGGAGAGGCAAGAAAATATACTGTGTTTTTCCCCCTGCAAATATTCATGCTGGTGTCAGCTAAGGCTATGATCTTGCTGCCATTAGGCCAGAAGAGAGCAAATGAATTGGACAGACATCAAACAGGATACTTTTTATACCAACATAAAAGATCCTGGATGTTTAATGAAACTTATAAGCAGCTATGAGTTAGATCCACCAGACAGTCGCACTTAGTTCCTACCAAAATCAGTGGGATTTAAGTCATGGCTAACTTTTCAAGGTGCTTTCAATGGCTTCAGCATCAGCCTTGTCAAACTTTTCACATTAAACTCAATGGGACACAAATGCAGTTCAGTTAGCCTTGATCCAATTCTCTGTTTCTGGTGTCAATACCATCCTTTTCAGATTCAGGAACCACATTACAATGGCTAGGGCTCATGTGAGTTGCAGTCCAAGTCCAAACTGTCTGGAGCAACCACCACCGGGAAAGGCTGGTTAAAGAGTTATTTCATTCCATGACTTTAGTGCCTTCTTCATGTACTTTAACTAGACTGCTGGAAAAGAGAGCAACTATCCCCAACCCGGTAGCCTCCAAATGTTTGGTTCAGAGACCTTATTCAAACATTACTGGGTAGACTACCCCGACGGCACTGTTGGATTATCCAGTGCACACCTCCCACTCAAGGCTGATTCTTTCAAGAGTATCTGGCTTTGAGAAATCCTTGGAACCAAGGCACTGTGGGAAGAGTGGCTTGCTTTTTTTAACAGATGATTTCCCAAGCCAATCCTTCCATAGTACCTTGGCTCCAAGGACTCCTCAAAGCCAGGCACTGAAGAAATAGGTGTTTCAAAGAGAACTAGCCTCTGGTGGTGGCACTCAGCAGATGGCCAACTCTTCCTCTAGCAGAAATGTGTGAGCATAGTGGTGGGTGGGGCCATCCACTGCTATTCTTCACCACCAAATCTGTCACTCTTCCATGGGTGTATGCAGTCTTGGGTACCTCTCTGCATGAGCAATGAAACTGTTAAACTTGTGAAATGGTCCATTGCCCAAGTGGTTGAACACTATAAGAATCTGGACTTGGAATCCAAGCCCTATCAGCCCCACCCACTACAGTCTCCGGTTGAGAGTGATGGAAGTTGTAAACCAAAACATCTGAAAAGCCCAAGTTGGGGAGGCTGCACCAGGAAAAGAAACTGTAGTTTTGCCAATGTCAGCTGAATGGCTCATTCATTCATTCATTTAATGGACTGGTATCCTGTCCTTTCATGTAAATATTTCCAGTTTGTCTAACAGTATTGAAGAGAGTAAAAATAATAACATCGTCAAAGTCCTGAGAAGGCCCTGTTTGCCACCTACCTTGCCACTCAGGGCACAGACAATCTGAAGACAACCTTCATTGACAGGCAGGTCAGGGCTGGAGCAGATTATTCTTCAGGAATTGTAATGATATGAAAAGCTAAGGTAACCAATCAGTTAATTGAATTTAGTATAGCTAGCTTTAGTATAGCTATACCCCCCACTTTATTCCATCATGCCACCCAAGATGTCACACATGAGGTTCTCCTCATACTTTCTCCTACCCAGATTTGGACCAGGCTGAAATACAAAGGACCTGGGGGGGGGGAAGATGGCCACCCTATTTCATTACCACAGGGCACCTACTAAAGCAGGGGCTCTTAACCTTTTCATTACGTGGGACCCCCTTCAAATATCTTTTGTTGCTGTGGACCCTCAAGACTTAACTCAAGATTTAAACCCTAACAACAACAACAACAGCCCCTGGTAATAATAATAATAATAATAATAATAATAATAATAATACAGTTACACCAACTAATTAAGCCTTCCCTCAGAGGCACTGGAGGGGAAGGGAAGACTTTTTTTCTGCTTCTTGCTGCAAGTTTATGGCTGGAGCAGATTAAATGGCAATGCAAAGGCCAAACCAGCCAGCTAGCCTTTGCCTTGGCTCCTGACACATGGCCACTGCAGAGAGGAGGTGGGCCAAGCAGCCTACAAGCCTTTGCAGACCCCCTGTGAGGATATTGCATACTCCTGGGGGTCCCCATACCACGGGTTAAGAATCACTGCTCTAAAGGATTCAGATGCAGAGTTTTAAGAGCTTAACAAGCAAAGATGTCTGCCTAGATGAGCAAACCTATCAGTTTCACTTTCTCTCATTTTCAGATTTTTCTTTACATCTCAAATTCTTTGTTTCAAATTTATCAAGTAAGTTGTACTTCTTGGAACATTCCTGACGACAACAAAAATGACCATACTAAATTCTCACCCACTCATAATGGCCCGTTGGGAAATTAGCTGAAGTCTGGTCAGTTGGAGAAACTATCCGGAAAAGCAGCTCAAAATGCCAGCAGGATAAACAAGGGCTGGGAAAGCAGCCAAGCCCCAGTGATAGTTAAGAAGGCAGCGTCATCCAGAAGTCGGTCCATGGGTCAGCAGGATCAGGCAACAGGGTGGTCAGGAACAGTCCAAGGTCAAGGCATGAGTCAAGGCAGCAAGGATTCAGGCACCGTAGTCAGCAGGAAGCTTTCTCCATGGAGATCAGTTGATCTCTGATAAAGCCTCCATTGCCTCCTCCACCCTATATAAAGCAATTAAGGCTTTGCCAGGTGTTTCTTAATTAGCAATTTCTTCTCATAAATTCTCAGAGACCTCCTTTGAGCCTCTTTTTGAACTCACTGCTGGGTATATGATGGTGGAAGTAAGTCCCTCTCCTCTTCTTCCTTATCTGAATGAACAGGACTCTCTGCTGGGACTGATGCCAACCCACCCAGACCAGGCTCTTCTTCTGCTCAAGCCTCCAGGTTGGCAGGGTTCCCTACTGGCACAGGTGTAGATAAACCTGTGCCAGGGTCTCTAGGGCCGTTCCCTGCCATGTCCTCCTCTGACTCTACAGCCTCATCAGGCTCACAGGGCATGACAGAAACCTTCAGCAGCTGGGAAGAGTCCAAAAGATATCTTTTCTTACTTACACTCTGCATAGATCTACTGACTTCCTCACTATTGGAATTTTATTTTATCACCTGGTTTGTCTGTTGGAACAACAAAAAGACTTGCCTACAAGCCCAAGCACATGCTGAATGCCCATCGTTAACTCTATAACAGATTTAATGAAGTCTAAGTTTTGCATTAGAGAATGACCCAGAATTTGGTGGTCAGTGCTATCAATATCAAATGCATTCACTCATAAACTTGCAAGTCCTCACATGGTAGTGCAAATGCTTTGCTTCTAGAGTCTTTGCTACAAAAGAATAAGATTATATTAATCTGGGACAGCTGCAAAAAAGCTAGGCCTCACCCCAAAGGAATTTTTAGACAAACAAATACAGAAGATGTAGAAGATGAATTATGATGAGTGCCTTTCAGCATATTTCCAAAAGTGAATATCACCCCAGAGGAAAAAGTATTCAAAATGCTTGGAACTAGAGGGAAGTTACTTTCCTTACGTAACATCATGAGGACCGTCAGCACAGTCCACAAAAATGTGCAGTGTTCACTACTAGTGATGATCCCAAATCTCACATCCCAACTTCAACCTGTTCATAGAACTGAGAGGAGATAGTGTTTTCAGTCATTTTGCCAGAGTTTTCTACCATGTTGTTTCTACATTCTGGTAGTTGTGGAAGCAGCAATCACACAAATAAAAAAGCATACTTACCCTAATATCTGTCCATTCAGTATAGGCCCACTAAGATGCACCTGGCACAGCCTGGGGACAAACTAACACAGAAGTAGCCAAACAGCAGAACTGCACAGCAGAAGGGGTACAAAAACAAACACTTCAGCTAGCAGCCGTTTCACTGCTCTGACCCATTTTCACACACAAAAAGACTTACAGGCAGCAAGTTCATCCAAAGATATCTGGAGGTCTTTATCTTCAGTTGCAATATGAACAAACACAGTATATCCACAGCAAACCTCATTAACAAACACAACAGCAATTTCTCCAACCTCCACCAACACTGTTCTCCCTACAACACCAGCCCACACATAATGCATCTTGTGCTTCAACTATATTGGTGTGTTTGATAGTCAGCCCTCTGCCTAGCCACAGCTGTGATCAAACCCACTCCAGCTTGCTAGCCTGGTCTGTTGCTCCAACATTTTTCCTTTTACACTTAAAGCAATATTACCCTGACAATATCTCCAGAATAAGAGTAGAAGAACCTGACTGGATCAGACCAAAGAAAGTCTCACTCTCCAGCCTTCAAAAAAAGTGATAGGTGACTTTCATATGCCTTGTTCATGTGTTTGGGTCAGTAGCTGTGGGCTGATAGTTGGGAGGGGAAGTGGTAACCCTTTGTCCCTGCCATGCTGGCTGTAGCACAAGCATCAAAACTGGAGTCGATGTGCTTGGGGGTGTTCAAAATTTATAATATTTCAAAAATGCACCACTGTCATTATTATTGTTACCTGCCCTGACATCCCCAATCTTGTAATACCTCAATAATTGGCAATATTTCATAAATTGACTTACTAGTGGCATTCCACATAGTTGGCAGTAGACCAGAGACTCCCAAGCAGAAGGAATCAAGGGTTTGCTCAGAAACCTAAGGGAGTAGCCTGCTAAAATTCATAAAATACACACCCAGGTGAGAATTACATGAAATCCCCTGGAACTGATAAGTTAGGATGGTAATGGGCTAATTCTTCCTGGGCATCTCTGGAAAAGGATCATTCAATAATTCCATTAAGGTAGCTGGACACTCTTTGCTTTCAGAAACTGGTTTTTTCTTGCATCTGGTAATAAAACAATAGAGGTTTGCCTGAGACCCATGAGTTTTCATGCTTCAACCATTAGCAATCATTAACACATCCAGAGAATCCATTGTTTAATCCAGGAAAACTCTGGCAGATGTTGTATTCCATTCAAGCTCACCCCTTCAGGGGGAAAATCAAATATAAATATGACCCCAAAACATAGCCAGTGTGCACAGATCACCTTCCTCCCAGCACTCTGTCCATCTGTGTCACCAGGGTTGCAGCTTCTACACAAATCTCTGCTCTTTGGATAAGTATAGTATATCCCATCAGCCCAAACTCTATTCCTCTAACCCAATACTTCCTACTTTCTTTGTTAGCCTTGTGTGACTGCTTAAAGCCCGAGTATATGCATGTGTATGTTCCCTTGGTTAATGTTCAATAAAACAATTTTTTATTTCATCTCCTGGCTTGGAGTCTCCTCAGTATACATAGGTGAAAAGATCCCGTAGTTACCCAGTCTCTCTCTGCCATCTTGAGCTAATTAATATTCCCCATATTAGAATTTAGACACTAGTGGGCTCTCCACAGACACCACAAAATTCAGGTAACATTATTGCTGCTTAACTATTCATTGTTAGGGTTCTCAGAGTGAAAACTGGAGAGTGCTCCTGTACTGGTGTATTGCTTCCAACATTTCACAGAGGAAAATGAGGTCATGGCTGGCCAAGCAACATCAGAGTGTGGCCAAGATGGCAAAAGGTATTAATGGATGAAGAACACATAACCAAGGAGAGGCTGCAGCAGTTTGCTTTTGCCTGGGTCTACTGGGAAGGACAAGATTCCACCTCCTCCTCTACCTGCTGCTGAATTAATTGAGTTCATACTACTTTTGTACTTTGACATCAGTTTGCAGCTATTGAAGTAAGCTGAGGATGAAGGGGGAAAGTAGGAGAGTCAGAGAACCTGAGACATTTTAAAGAAACAGCTGAAAAAGTGGGGCAACAAAAGAGTCATCAGGACTTGTGTACCTTCAAGTTGTTTCTGACTCATGGTGGCCCTAAGGCGAACCTATTGCAGGGTTTTCTTGGCAAGATTTGTTCAGAGACAAATGCCTTCTTCTGAGGCTGAGAGAGTGTGACTTGCCCAAGATCACCTGGTGGGTTTCCATGGCAAAGAAGGGATTCAAACCCTAGTCTCCAGAGTCACTGTCAAACCAATACACCATGCTGGCTCTCTTAATTGGGACAGCTTCCATCAAATCAGGACAGTTGGCCTTGAATGGTTGTGTAGAAAAGCAATTTCAGCAGGTGTTGCTTGTTACCTGGTTGCATGATAAGTCACACCATTTCAAGTTTTCTCTTCTACACAACCATTAAAGGTACAGGAGCCCGCCCCAGTTTTCAGTTCAGCAACCCTACACATTGCAATTCATTACTTCACTTCTCCCATAAGCTTGTTACATTTTTTTTCATTGCTGTTCTTTTTTCATTTCTTTGGGGGAGATCAATGGAAAAGGGATTTTTTAAATATGGCTGAAAATGTAAAGAAATCCTCTCTAAATGTATCCCCAAAGCATTTGCTTCCCCCCCAAAAATAAAGAAAAAATAATCAGTAAATATTTACACACAAAAATAACAGCAACAAAATTTCTGCATCGGAAGTCATATTGTAAAGTTTTGCCCAGGTGGAATTACAATATACCTCTCTTCTCCCCTCTCATAGACTTAAATATGATATCCTTGGGATGAAATACAGTAAGTCCCCCATATCCACTGGGGATTGATTCGGGGGGGTGGATACCGAAAATCATGGATAATAGCGAACACAATTGAAAATAATGGGACTTCCAGTTTAAAATACCACAGAGTTACCTTGGAGAACCTAGAAAATGGCTAGAGAGGACACATTTTTTAGGAAGACTCTATGGTAGGTGTGCTGTTTTGTATCCCATGGATAATTGAATTAGGGGATAATGAATCAGTGGATATGTGGGTCCTACTGTAATGTTATCTCTAAACACATTGGCTGAGATCATGCATGCAGAGTGTAGACATCCCACAGACACAGCTCCACATCTCCCCCCCCCCCAAGCAGCTGTTGGTTCCAGGGGAGTGTTGCTGCTGCTGCTGCCATTCATGGCCAAGGAGAAAGAGGAGTAAAGTGACTGAGGCAAGCAAGAAGCAGCCAGTCTTGGCTGTACAGAGAAGAAAAAATGGGGGGAGGGTGGCATCTGCACGAGGGGGGGGGATCCAAAATACCTTGTAGCATTGGCATCTTGCAGCAGCAGCAACATATCCAAATGGTTTTTCTAGCCTTGGAAGCCCCCATAAGCCTCACATTTCTGATGGCACCTGTGAGTGATTTTATTCACATTATTTATTCACTGCCCCTGGGTGTTTGTTTTTTTTAAGTCATCCCAAGGTGCTCTGGTGCTATAGAGCAATTCTCCAATTTTATAAGAAAGCAAAACAGAAAATATTGATCATTTTTATTGCCTTAGTGAGTGATCACTAAGGCGAAAATCCAACATGTGGCAGCAGGCACTTGCCCTCCTAGCAAGCCCCACCCCTGCTCTTGCCCAACCAATCAGCTTTGTGCTTCCCTTCAAGTTTTTTATTGTTCAATAGTCCAAACAAGCAAAAATACGCACCCGCCTCATAGTTTTTGAAAAGGGGGGGAAATCTGTGAAGGCTTTTAACTTGTTGTTTTTGCCATTTTGCCCCCCCCCCTTCTGAATAGTGTGGATTGGTGCTGGATCCTGTTTAGACGGGTAGGATTCCCAGCAAGTTCCACGAGGGGTATTTTTACCATTTAGACGGGCCCAAGGACACTTGCCATTGGAGAGAGCAATCTTTTTTCTCAGGCAGCTTCTTGGTCGCTTGAGACATCCCCTTCCCCAGCCACAGCAGAGGATTTGGGTGGTACACAAAGTAATAACTCCTTATGCACTTCCCAGAAGAAGGCATATGTGCACATAACCCTCAGTTGCATCGATATATGTCCTCAACAGGATTCCAGCCATCATTTTCTGCTTTAAATCTTCTGTCTTCTCCTACTCAAGACATGAATAAAGTGTCACCCACAGATATTCCTTTTCAAAATTAAAATTGGTGCTCGAAAGTGAAATCAGATTCCCACAACTCCAATATCTGCTGACGGTAATAAAAAGATGTAGGTGAATGTTGTTCATTATGGAGTTCTGACATCTGTTATAAAACATCTGGTCTCATTATGTGGTCTATCAGTATACTGAGAGATGAAATATCAAGTGCAAGGCAACATCAAGCTAGATTCTTTTCCCTCTGTCTTAGGGAGTTGGCTTTCAAATATATGAAGGATTCCTTGAGACAAAATAGATGACAAATGAATCCATATATTTAAGAGTGGTTTTAAAGCAAGAACTCGGCTTGAAACTGGGAGAGGGGGGTTGTTTCTGATTCTGTCTTGCTTTTGTTTGTGCCTGATTTATCAGGGCTTTGCAAGATTTTTCTTGTTCCACTGAAACTCCAAATAATATAATCACACCCTCTATTACAAATTGTCATGCATGAGCATTGTTGCCCATGTAGCCAAATCAGCATCAGCCACATATGAGAGATAAGCAGGAATTGCACTCACTGCCTATCTGCTATCCAGCCAGGCTTAAGGTTTTCTTGCTGATACGTATATAAAGTCCTAAAGAACATGGAACCCGATTACTTGTGGGACCATCATTTTCATTACAGTCCTTGAGGTTGTCTGAAGAGACTCTCCTAGTGCTGCCACACGCATCTGAGATCCACTCTGCAGTCATTCAGAGCAGTGTGATCCATACTGGGGCACACTCTTTGTGGAATACACTTCCTGCTGATATTAGATAGTTTCCAATGATTATTTTTAGGTACAATCTAAAGACTATTTTTGCAGGTGTCCTGGGGATGTTACTTTTAAAACAAATGATTTCAATGGCATGCTGAAGCCATTTCCAATTAGTCAGTGGTAAGGTGATGCTCTGAGCCCCAGAGCATCATCTAACCACTATTCACTTATGGATGGCTTCAGCATTTTCAGGGAAATCACTTGTCTTAAAAAGTAACTTTCTGAGCTCTGCTTCTTGGTATACTTCAATCTACTTTGTATTTTGTTTGCTGTTATAGATAATGCAGATGTTGCATGCTGATTCTATGAATTGTTTTAAATTATATGGTCTATTATTTTGGGGAACAGCTTTGAAACTTTAGATGAAAATGATTTATAAAGGTTAGCAAATAAGACAGATAGACAGGCTGCATCCGTGCATGCCTTCAAGTCACCTGTCAACTTATGATGACCCCATGAATACTGACAGTTAAATCAATTTCATACCATTACCATGGCTCCATCATGTAGAATCCTAAGATCTGTAGTTTGGGGAAGGACTTAGACTCCTCAACTAGACAGCTCTAGTGTTGTAAATGAGAGGAGTGCACTAGAGCTTTCTAGCAGAAAATTCTAAATCCATCCCTAAACTACATATCTCAGGATTCCATAAGCTGAAGTCTTGGCAATTTAAGTGGAACCAAACTATTTAAATTGTGAAATGTGGATACACCAAAGGATGGATGGATAGATGGGCCTTAAGATTAGCAGAATTAAATCACCATCATCATCCTTCCTAAAAATGGATAGCAACAACAACAGCTCAATGAGGACTGAGCATACTCAGTGGTCATAGATTGTTGGAAAATTGTTAGTGAATAGTTGGCCCTCCATATCCACGGATTCTTTATCCATGGATTCAACCATCCACAGCTTGAAAATATTTTTTTTTAAAATCCAAGAAACAAGCTTTGATTTTGCCATTTTATATAAGTGACACTATTTTACTGCATGATTGTATATAATGGGACTTGAGCATCCATGGATTTTGATATTCACAAGGAGTCCTGGAACCAAACCCCAGTGGATACCAAGGGCCCATGGGTTATTTTATGCTATAAAAATCCTTTTTTGTTGTTTTTGTTTATGTGTTAATAAATATTTTTTAAAATATAAAGTTAAAATATTTATTTATGTATATACCTGAAAGTGATGTATTAATGAGATGGAACTTTAAAAATAGATAAATCTGAATTTATCTTAATGAATTGACTCTCTTCAGTCCAGCAGCAAGCATCTATATGACTCACCAAGTTTCCTACATCTTTCACATAATTTGATCTGAAAACCTGGTCCTGAGTTCAGCAGGGCAACAAGCAAGGCCAACTCTCACTGGTTTTTTTGTAGTATTGTGGGGTGTTGTTGTTGTTTTCAGGTAGAAATTCATCTACTCAGTAATAAAATGTAACCTGCTCTTTGACAGAGCTGGGTTCTGGACAAACAGCTGGCGATAAAACAGTGGTACACTTGATACTACAAGTGGAATGTAAAAGAGGTAGGATGCCAAACTTACCCCAAGTAGGATTTGGCTTAGAATCCCATGTTCACATCCCTGTGGAGCCTTCCATTATCTTGAGTGACAAGGACTCTGACATAAGAGATTTCTCCCATCCCTCCCCAAAGTCCAGCAACATGAGTGAAGCCTTGCATTTTTGGAATCCTTCCAAGTGCTCTGAGCCCCCATGGTCTTCATGGCTTTTGGTAACTGAAGCTTCTTAAATTTTTACCAGAATGTTTGCCACTTAAAATGAAGCCATTCCAGGTACTTCAAGCTTAACTGATACTCACCCAGTGTTTTGCCAAACATTTTCCCAAGTTTGTTTTCGCCTGTATGTTGAGAGACAGCATGGCCCTTTCTTGTCTAGCTGCAAAGCAGCCAAAAAGGGCTTTTGATTTCCGTTCTGGTTTGCAAAGCTCTTGGCTTCGATGGAAAGGTGTTTAATGAACCACGTACCGTAAAGGTATGTGCTCCATCACAAAGTCCAGCTCCTGGCTCCTTCACAATGCACAGTTACACAGAAGCCTTATATATGTAGAGGAGGCAAAAGCAACCTGTGAGGAAACAGAACCTATGGGTGAAAGGTTTCTGTTGATGAAACATCACAAAGAATGAACCAGATCCTTAATTTTACTCTACCTTTGTAGAAAGACAATCTTTCCATTGATTTCAGTGTTAAAGTGGGGAAGACTTAAGAACAGAATTAGGGGTCTTGATGGACTTGCTGCAGCCATTTCTAATTTCTGAAGTAATTTGTGCAGGCTGCTAGCTTCAGATTCATTGTGCTTTCCATTTGTAGGAAACCTTGCAGTTTTTACAAAATTGGTTAGTTTTACAATTGTCACATTTGGACTTCTATTTGCCTCCTAGTAGTAGAATATTGCGCACAGGGGAGGAGGAAAAACCCTGGCATTGCCCCCCCAAAATCACAGGTTTGCAATGAACTAAACAGGTAAAGTTGACTTGATGGCAGTTAACAACAACAACAATAAAATAGGCTCTGACACAAAGATCCTCACAGTGTCATCTTCCATATTTATGCACAGTGTTTTAACATTTTGTTTCACAGACACTGACCACTCCATTGTTTACAACCAGCTCACATGTACCAGACACATCCCTTTATCTTTCTCTGTTCAAAGCCTCAATATTATGGGACACTCTGCTAAACAGGTAGACTGACTCCATCCAAAAGTGTTGCGCTTGACACAGGAGTTCAAACCAGCACACCCGCTGTTCAAAACATTGAGTTTTCACCCTGGTTTAGTATGGAGAGCATGCTTTGAAACAGCAAGGGGGTGGGAAGGAGGAAAACCTATCGCACCAGGGGTTTACCAAAGAAGCACAGTTACAGGAATGAAAAGTGGCCTGATAATAAACATTTTACAACCACTATGTTCCATTTCCTTTAATAATGTGATTGCCATGAGACACGAGGCTGGTGTGATAACATCCATAGACATTGGAGATTATCAGAGGCAGCAAAAACCACATTAAAAGATTGTGACAAGAACAGGAAGGAGCAACATTACCAGACAACGTCCTCCAGTGTCCTGGGGGCATAACACGGCCATGAGTAAGGTATCCCTTTTTATTGGTGGCTTGTCCCCATCAGTGAAAAAGGGAAGCCTTGTCCATGGCAGCACTATGCCCCCGGGATGGCTGAAGGACACGAGCATCTGGTAAGGTTGCCCTTTCTGTTCTTGTAGTGATCTTCTGACATGGTTGGGAACACAATTTTTTGGCACGTTCCCCCATGTCTGCTAATCTCCTCAATAAAGGAAGCCACTGCCCTGAGTGTACAAGACCTGAACAGGGCTGTTGATAACAGGGTGATTTGGAAGTTTGTCATTCATAAGGATACCATAAGTCCAAGTTGACTTGACAGGAATCAGCAGCCAGAAATGTATGGGAGGCATCATCTAGAAGTTTGAGGGTTGACTAGGACTCTGGGAGACCAGGGTTCAAATCCTCACTGGGCTATGGAAACACACTGGGTGACCTGGAGTAAGTCACATACTCTCAGCCTCAAAGGGAGGTAATGACAACCCCCCTCAGAACAAATCTTGCCAAGAAACCCTCATGATAGGTTTGTCTTAGAGTCACCATAAGTCATAAATAACCTGAAGCCACACAACAACAGTATCAACAATAAAATCGGACTTTATTAATCAACATTTTCTTTTTTCAGTGCAGTTTAGAAATGCTCTCATCCATTGTTCCTGAAATAACAAATAGCAAATAAATGCCTGCTGCTGTAAAGTCCCATACAAAATCATGATCAGAGATCACTCTATATTGTCAGTAGATCCCCTAATTTGAAGTTAATTTTATAGTGATCACTCTTTGTTGTATTCCTTGATTGGTTTTATCCATTTTTTTTACCGCAGCTTTTATGTATGATGTTTTATATAACCTTGCCATTTCTAGCAATTATATTCACAAAGGTGATTTTGGTATCATGCTTCATCCATAAGCAATACACATCAGACTGGCCTTGAAAGCCTGCATATATCACAATGGCAAATCTAAACATCTTTCTGTGGCAATGGAGATCATCAGAAACAAGAGTCACACCTGGCATGGCCACCCCTTTGAGTGACCTTCCAAAGGTCCCCACTCCATCAACCAACTGTAATAAAATAGACTTCTATATCAGATCCCACCGTATTAAACAGTACTTCTCCACAAGTGTCTCAGCAGATCATAGTTGGTGAAAAAGAAGATGCTGCCCTAGGCAAATTGTGATAATGTTTACTATCACCACCCCACCCCAATACAATCCTGTTGTTGTTATCATGTGCCTTCAAGTCATTTCTGCCTTATGACAACCCTAAGGTGAACCTAACATATGGTTTTCTAGGGAAGATTTGTTCAGAGAAGGGTTGTCTTTGCCCTCCTCTGAGGCTGAGAGAGTGTGGCTTGCCTAAGGCCGCTCATTGGGTTTCCATGGTGAAGCGGGGTCTTGAACCCTTGTCTCCAGCATTGTAGTCTAACTCTCAAAACTACTGCATCATGCTGGCTATCACAGTACAACCCTACTGTATCTCAATAGGTAACTAAATAATAAAAACCCCACTCTGCAAGATCCACTCTCAGTGATTAGTGATGCTGGAAAGAATATTTCCAGATTTTCTTGTTGAAAACATGGTGAGCCAGCATGAATTCTTGGGATCTGGGGGTGTAATTTTGTTGCACAAAATACATAGGTCAAGATCCTGCATTGGGAGACATATGTGTTTCACGTAGCTATGTCTCCATACCTATGTCTCCCAGTGGTACTAGAAATAAAACCTTGAAAGCAATGACAGGCATCTGTAAAGACCTCCGGAGGTCCTTGAGAGCTCTCTGCAGATGACTTCTTTGCAGAACATCCAGCTAAAAGAAAATAGCTGGATGCATCCCAACTTATCCCCCAATTCTCTGACAACACAGATAGGGCCATGTTGAGGGCTACACTGCATACTAGCTGAGTTTGGGGGGAAATGCTAGTTGTTATGTTACTGGAACAGAATTCTGACCTACGTAACAACTGTAAAAGTGAATTGCAATGGTGTAGGTCTATCTCACACTGTTGTAATTCACTAACAGGATGGCAGCCATTATCTTTGAACAAAACACACTGTTTTGTATAGAAAAGTTTGCATTTAAGGGGGAAAGCCAAAACCAATTGTTGTACAAAAAAACATGGAAAGCCATTTTGGTGGCAAGATTGGGACCTAGATTGGGTTAAACAAAATTTTCATGAATTTCATGAATGAGGAATTGGGTTGTTTTTAATTCACAAAAAACTTTCATAATCTCACCCAGCAGAGAGAAAACTTTTGAAATCCTTAATTCTTGCATATGAGAACCAAACAAGTGAAGATTTATTTATGTATGTTTGTTTGTTTATTTATTTATTTATTTGTCCGTCCATCCATCCACCCTTAGAGAGTGAAGATATACTGCCATTAAGTGCTACTATTGCCTCCTGACTGGTCTTGTCCTAGGACTTTGTCAGACCATCCCCAAAAAGTCCATTCTCTGGTCTGCATAACTTTGCCAGTTTTATGCTACCAGAAGAACTCTCCATTCTGCACCTACTTTGCTTTCCTGGCAAAGGCTTCCCAGCAATGAAAGAGGAAGTGAACAAAGCTCTATTCACTTGCTCGTTCAAAACCCCGCAGATTCTTGCGAGAAGACACTCACACGGGAAATTTAAACAATAAAAACAAAAACAACACAGAAAAAGTTTTTAAAAGCACATACATACACTTAAATATTTACAGTAACCAGGGGTCATAAAAAGTGTGTCACTTACTTGGACGTCACAATGTCACTCAGAAGTGTTAGCACCAGACTGGCCATTCATGCTGCATTCATGTGAGTACAATGGCACAAGGTTTCACACACTGGTAATGCCAGCACTAAAGCATCATGGGGGATCAATTGACAGCTTCAGCCATCAATAAAAAGGTACAGGTTTGGGCCAGTACATAAACGCGAAAGGACGACATCATCTGATATGTGCAGCCTTTCGTGTTTATGCAGCGTCATTATGATGCAGTATTTAGTGTGTCTGATAAAGTCCTTAGCTGTGTGATCTCTCTGCCAGTGGATGAGACCAGAGCTTGCAAATGTTTCCTTTTTTTTTTTTTTGTATTAGAATTCTCAGAACCCCACAAACAGCATGTATTTTGCAGCCTTCACACAGCTGCAGCTGAGATATGATTCATGTCCATGTTCTGATGGCGGGGGGGGGGAGTGCCAGCTGAATACCACATTCTGTATCTGGACACATTTTGTACAATCCAAGCTACAAAAGAATACCCAAGAAAACAATATTGCCTCCATAATGTATCTGAGCATTACAAGCTGGGCAAAACCATATTCTGAGCCAAGTCCTAAACAAATCTCAGCAACACAGAGATCTCTTCTGGTTCCTCTGGGAAAAAAAAACACTACAAATCCCAGGATTCCATAGGATGCAGCCTATAGGATGCAGTTCAGGAGGAATCACAAGGCTATAATGGTGAAATGTGAAATGGCCCCTTCTTCCACATGTTACTGGATGATTAAATAAAGCCAATAAAACTTCCGGTTATCCTGCAATTTCTCAATAGTAACCATTGGCTAGCATTCTGCATTGTAACTACACACTTGTAACCTAGAGTTATGGATCTGTACTGCTCTGTATTCAGATATGCTACATATTCATGATGATAGCAGTATTGTAAATACAGTACACAAACCCCTTCGTGGATCCCACCTTAAATTCAAGAAAGCCACTGTCAAGGCTATTCTGAGTCATGAAGGTCTGCAATATGGGCTAGTGAGGCATTTAGGATGGCACTAGTCCCCTCCTGCCCCCAAGCCGTAATGAGACAAGAAGACACTGCTTCACACCGTGGCTCAAGGGCAGGAGTGGGGAAGCCATGTCTTCCAGAAGTGCTCCATTCACCCATGCCACCAACCTCCATTGCTTGGACTGACTTCCTCAAATTTAAGGTGGGTTCCAGGGGTTGATTCCTTAGGTCTTCATAACTATGTTTATGTAGCTATGACTTCTTTTTAAATGTACATGAATATAGTTTTAAACTGTTTGACCTTTTAAACCTATTTTAACTTGTTAATTTGTTTAATGTGTTTTACATCTGTTTAAATTCTTTCTGATTCTTTTAAATTTAAAACTGTTTTTAAAGTGTTCAACTGATTTTACCTGCCCAGCTCCCTGAGACCTCATGATATAGGATGTGATACAAAGCTTTTAAAAACTGAAAAACTTTCACTGCCTAAATTTAGGTTGCTGAAAAAGAATGTAGTGGGGATTCGGATGGGCCAGGACTGGATTTCTAGCTGAAAGGATTTGTGAACTTGGCTCTGGTGTGTGGGTGTGGGTGTGCCTTCAAGTCACCTGTTAATTTATGGCAATCCCATGAATTTCCTAGGGTTTTCTTAGACATGGAATACTCAATGGTGGTTTTGCCAGTTCCTTTCTCTGAAATATAGCCTACAGCACCTGGTATTCATTGGTAGTCTCCCATACAAGTACTAACCAAGGCTGCCCCTGCTTAGCTTCCAAGATCAAATGGGATCTGGTGCCTTTAGAGTATGTACCAATCACAAATTTCATGAGCTGAGCATGTGATTAGAGGCCTCATATTCCTCAGTGTTTAGTGAATATATACCTCTACCTGAGCCTATCCTTTTGGTCTGTGGATTTCAGGGTTCTAATCAAAACATCAGTCCTACAATTCAAAGTCTGCCCACAAACTACACATTATAGGATGTCCACGTCTGAATGGCACGTTGAAAGGGGCCAATGGACAGTTCAAATCACTATGCCTCTGAAGTAAGTACAGGTAAACTGTGAACTACAACTCCCAGGTTTGACAAGTAAGGGGAGAAACAGCAGGAGACAACTTGGGAGAAACATGGTATCCACTTGTACCTGACATTTTGGATCTAACAACAGATCAAGCCCACCATCTGTCAGGAATGATTTTATTATGTATTCCTGCATGGCAGGGGGTTGGACTCCAGCAGTTTCTGGATGAGACAGATTATCTAGATCCATTTCAACCTTGTTTCAGGCCTGGTTATGGGACAGAGTTGGCTTTGGTTGCTTTGGTGGATGACCTGTGCTGGCAGCTAGACAGGTGAAGGGTGTCTCTGTTGGTTCTGCTGGACTTCTTGGGAGCTTTCAATACCATTGACCATGGTATCTTTCTGGATTTCCTTGCTGGAATGAGAGGCACTACTTTAAAGTGGCTTTGCTCTTTCCTGGAGGAGCGAGCCCAGAAGATGATGCTGGGGGATTCCTGCTTGACCCCCTGGCCATTGGCCTGTTGGGTCCCTCAGAGCTTGGTTCTGACCCCATGCTATTTAACATATACATAAAATCACTGGCAGGACTGGTTTAAGGAATTTTGGGGGGCCCTTCAATGCTTTATTTGGGGGGGGCGTACATTTATCTCAGAACCTAACCTAACCTAACCTATTCACAGTACAGGATATTCAGTTTATTACTAATAATGTTTTTGCAGGAGGAGGGTTATTATGCCCCCCCACAACGATGGGGCCCCCTGTGGCTGCAGGTGCTGCAGGGCCCTTAAACTGGCCCTGATCACTGGGAGAAGTTGTCCAGAGTTTTGGGATTCAGTGCCATCAGTATGCAGATGACACCCAACTCCATTATTACTTTCCACCACAAACCAAGCAAGCTGTTTTGGTCCTAAATCAGTGCCTGATGGTGAACAAATTAAAACTAAATCCAGATAAGATGGAGATGCTCCTGATCAGTAAAAGGCAGATTAAGGAATAAAGATTCAGCCTGTGCGGAAAGAGCATTTTACTCCCGCTGAAGACACAGGTCCACAGCTTGGGTGTCCTCCTAGATTCAGCTCAGAGACTGGAAGCACAGGTTTCTTTCACAGACAAGTAGAGGCTTCTGTTTCGACAGGTGTTTGATGAGTGACTGTATAAGGTCCATCTCCTCTATGTGCTGGATCCTGCTAATTGTTGTGCAGGGGTGTGTCTCTGTGTGCCTAATGTTATATGTTTTGATCTAGTTTTGATTTTTTTTTCTATTGTTTATTCTGGTTTTAACTTTTGTGTCCTGTGAATTTTTAACAATGTGTTTTTTAACTTGTTGTAAGCCACTTTGAGCTCTGAACTGGGGAAAAGGAGAGATAGAAATGATGATGATGATGATGATGATATCAGAAGAGTATTGGATATGATTGTCATTAAAGTTGTTTAAATGTAAATCTTGGATACTTATTAGAATCATAGAATTGTAGAGCTGGAAGAGACCACAAGGGCCATCCAGTCCAGCCCCCTGCCATGCAGGAATCACAATCAAAGTATCCCTGACATAATAAAAGGCTGGCATCCTGTTCATTCTTTATGAGAATGTAGGCTTGACTTATGATCTCATAACTTTTGGAATTCACATTTATGGTCATGAATGACCAAACATGATCTCCATAACTTACCTCTTAAGCCAGGAGGGCCCCAACTGAAGGGTTTCTGAGGCACTGCTGATTGGGGCACTGGGAAATAAATATAGTAGTGCTCTCCTTGCTGCTGGGAGCATTGAGACAATCAACTGCAGCAAGACCTTGAGGGGTCTTTCTAGCTGCCCATCTCAACATGTTATGCAACTTGGAGGTCATAATTTCCCAGCATCCCAACCTGCAACACCTCAGAAACTCTTCAGTTGGGGCACTGCTTGGCTTAAGAAGTCAGTTTAGGGGGAGTGTCATAGGGAGAAGTAGCCACAATGGTGGGGCTCCATTGTCACAGCTATGTCTGATTATGTAGGATCTCAGTCAAAGGGGGAAGCCAATTCCCATCAGTCCTTGTCAGCATAGCCAATGGTGAGAAATACCTGAGATCTGTAGTCTTGTAATATCTGGAAGGTCATATTTTGCCCACCCTGTGCCTATCAAAAAAATGGGATGTCCATAGTCTGAAAATATTTTGTTGCCAGAGCAGAGAAGAAATGGAAAATAGCACCAAGACTAAGAGGTTGCACAATTGACCCAAAATATTTGAAATAACCTCTCTAACCTATTTGGGCTTGATCTGACTTGTTTTTCCTTTTTATCTTATAAAATCCATTATGAGGAGGAAGTATTAAAACATAACCATTAATCACACAGAAAATTTTCTCTGGTCAGCCTCACCTCTGAAGCAAAGTGCTGAGGACATGATTGCATAATAATAATTCTGAAAGTCTGGGAAATCAAAACTTTCTTTCCTAGTTAGCTATTGCAATTTAGCCTCAATTGTGGAGGGTTTATGCTGCGAAAAGAATATTGCTTAATATTTGGATTCATTCCAGACTTTTCAAAGGGATTTGGTTGATTGATGATTGATTAATGGATTCAATTTTATAACCCACTCTTCCTTATAAAGAGCTCAAGATAGCTCATATACATTTGTTTTTGTTGTCCTTTGTCGGCAAGTTGATTTCAATTTATGGCAACCCTATGAATGAGAGACCTCTGGGATCCTCAGTCATCAACTGGCCTGCTCAGGCCTTGCAAACCCAAAGTGGTGACTTCCTTGATTGAGTCTATCCACCTGTATTGTGGTCTTCCTCTATTCCTGCTCCCTTCCACTTTATGAAACATTATTGTCATTTAATGTCAGTTAATGATTGAAATGACAAATCAAGACACCAAAGTAGGGTTGAAATATGGACCACTTTATTTAATATCTGACCTATTTAATTATTTATTTCTTGAGGTATGCGGGCCTCTCATGCCACCCCCTCACCCACGAAGGAAGGAAGGCTGGCGAAGCTGAGCAATGCTCAGCGAGAAACACATGCATTCATCCCGAATCTCTGCCGAGCCCCCTCACACACCGCCCCCTCCCTCACAAAGGAACAAAGCTGAAAATACCATACTGAGTGGTGCCGGGCAGCAATCAGGAGTGATCGGGGCGACAGCCAGCGGAAGGGCAAACCGGCGACCAACACTCACTCGCACACACCCAGTCAGACACTCCTACACTCATGCTCCCACACAGATAAACCTGACCAGACCAGCTGTTCAATATAATGCCTTCCCTCTCCACTAAACCACTTAGATCTCCCGGGATTTTGAGGCAGGCGCGGAGTGAAGCAGTCGACCAACAAAGCAAACCCAGCTGTCCACGTCATCCAAAGGAAAGAGGAGGAGGCCAGAGGCGTCAGGACCTTAAATAAGGTAACCTCTGCCCCCGCCTCCTCTCAGCCATGGCGTGGCACGCCATGGCCAATGATATACCTCACCATCATGTGTGTTCATTAAAACACCTCCCCCCCCACAACACTGTGTAGTGCTGGGGGGGTGTTCCAATGAGTCACATCATCTCTTGATATTTCAAAGTCTGATAGCCTCAGTTTAGTCATGCTGACTTAGTAGACTAAGGAGATTATCAAACACGGCTAATATGGCACCAACATGATGCCAGCGGAACGCAAAAGATGCCAATATCACACAACATCATCCTTTTGCATTTCACTGTCATTCTTGTGATGTTTCTTTTTATTGACAGGCCGAAGCTGTCAATGGATCACCCATCCCATCCCATTTTGGTGCCGGCATTGCCAGCGTCTGAAACCTCACACTATTTTTTATTCATGATTCCAGCACCAGTGGGCGGTCCTGCCAGAACAGTTCTGGGTGGGATCATGAGACCCAGGTAGGCTACCCTCTTTTTTGTACCCTCCCCGGGTTACTTGTTATTTTTTTAGTATGTGTATGTGTTTTTGTGAACTTTTTTGAGTGTATTTTCCTTTTTCTTTTTGAATTTCCTGATCACATGTCTCCTCATGAGAACAGGTGGGATTTCAGTTCAGGAAGTGAATGGAGCTCCGTTAGAGCTCCGTTCATGCTTGAGCTGCCTTTGGATGGAAGCAAAGGTAAATCTGATGGGAAGGGTTATTGTGTCAGGACAGGGATGGGTCTAGAGATTGTGGGACAGGAACACTTTTTCTGTTACTGATTGAGAATCTCCTAAGTAGAGTTCAGACTTGATTTCCACTCAGACCCATTCATTTATCTGTTTAGTAGTCCATGGTATCCATAGAACGCTCCACATTTCACATGAGTTGATTTTCTTTCTGTCAGCTTTCTTCACTGTCCAGCTTTCACAACTGTTCACAAACCTACATCAAGCAATAACAACTACCTAATAAAATACAGTGAAAACATCAGAACAATCAACAGATAAAACAAGGAGAGTACTTAACGATACAGTGGCCCCTCCAGAATTGCATGGGTTCAGTTCAAGGGAACCCCCCACCACATATGGATGAAAAAAAAAGGTGGATAATCATATCCCATATTATCAAATGATAGTGATGTGCACATGTTTGCTTCAGCGCATCAACGTTCACATTACCACCATTTTAAGTATAGGATATGGCAATCCACAGTCATTCAAAATCACAGATACAAAGTCTGCAGATCATGGGGACCTACTGTACTGCAATAGCTTGCATACATAAATACATTCTTAACTGGTGCGTAAATGAGGGCTGACTCTCTACCAGAAGGGAGCTGTATAGTTGGGGTGCTATTGCCAAAAGGGCCCCACCATGAATCACTGAGCCACACTCCTTAAGAACACTGCTAGCACACCATACCTGGTGGTCTTAAGTCCCAACTTGGTCACTGGAGAATAACACAGTCCTTTCTGTACCTGGACTGTGTGCCATTTAGAACATGGTACACTACAACTAGAGCAGTGGTTTGAATGCTGGAGTACAGCTCTGGAGATCAGGGTTCAAATCTCTGCTCAGCCATGGAAACTTACTGGGTGACCTTGGGCAAGTCACACTCTCTCAGCCCCAGAGGAAAGTAGTGGCAAACTCCCTCTGAACAATCTTGCCAAGAAAGCTTCATGACAGGGTCACCATGAGAAATGATTTGAAGGCACACAGCAACAACAAACACAAGAACCAAGACCTTGAATTGGGCCTGGGGGTTCACTGGCAGCCAGTGCAGAGATTTCAAAACTTGAATTTGCTATCCTTATCTATACACAGGCAGCAATTTTCTGCAGCAGCTGTATCTTCCAGATCATTTTAATAGAAAGCTGCATTTAGAAAACACTGTAGTCATCCAGCTGGGAACTTATTAGAGCATAGACTACTGTTACAAGTTTATCTCAGTCTAAGAACAGCTGGAGAAGCAGTCATAGCTAGCCCTGAACACATCTAATTTTAATCACTCATTCAATTGCTCTTATATTTCTATAATATGCAGAATTCAGGTCTTTACTATATTTTTATACTAATATATACAATAGTATGAGTTTGGGGTTTTTGCATTAGTTTGCAAAGTCAAGTGATCTCTATTTAGCTTACTAGATCGATGTTCAAGCCTGGTAATTCTGATTAGGTTAGTTAATCCTGTAGCCTGCCAATGACTTTTAAGCATTTTCAGTCCATTTTTCATTATTTTTTACTATTTCACTTATTCCTTTGGTCTAAATTAGTTATTTGTCATTTGCAAGCCAATAATCAATATCATTACTGTAATTAATCTCCGTGTGTAGTTATTTGATTGTCTATAGAATGAGGACTCTTTTTCTTTTTATCTAATATGTGGCAGAATGTCCCATAAAGCCAGTGAGTGCCCAGGGGAGGATGCCAATATCTACAAGAACTGGCAGGAGAATGCCAGGCCAGTCCCAAGGCTCACACGGGGTTACAAACATAAGTGTGATCCAATCGGTCCAAGGTTCAAAGGAAGAAAACAGTACTGAGCAGAGTCTATAGCCAAGACGGAATTGCTGAAAAGATTAGTCCAAAAGTATGCACCCAAGGTCAGAGTGCCAGAAAGCCAAGATGTCAGCCAGGATTGTGTGGGCATTTGGGAGCTATTTTTCTACAGCAACAGAATAACCAGGGCTGAGCTAATGTAAAGCCAGCAGTTAATCAGTCCAGCTGGACTCATTAGTTGGAGTCCTAAGTCAACCTGAAGAAAACGGAAGTTCTCTACCAGCCTGCACCACAGGACGAACACCACCATCCCCACATCGACATAGGCAAATCTGTACTTAAGTCCGTTCAGCAGTTCACCTACCTGGGAAGCATCATCTCCTCAGATGCCAAGATTGACAAAGAGCTTGATCACAGATTAGCAAAGGCATATAGCACATTTGGAAGACTTTAGAAAAGAGTCTGGAGTAACAAACACCTGAGGCGAAGCACAAAAATCAGTGTGTATAGAGCCATTGTACTGTCTGTTCTCCTTTATGGGTCTGAAACATGGGTCACCTATCGCCACCACTTACGACTCTTGAACGTTTTCATCAGCGCTGCACATGTACAATCCTAAATATACACTGGACCAACTATGTGACAAATGTTGCTGTCCTTGAGCAAGCAGGGATCACCAGCATTGAGGCCATGATATTGAGAACACAGTTGCGCTGGGCAGGACACGTTTTTAGGATGGAGGACCATCGCCTCCCAAAAATAGTACTCTATGGTGAACTCGCCACAGGTCAGCATAAGAGGGGCGCTCCAAAAAAGCGATACAAGGACTCCCTGAAACAACATCTCAGGCTTGGCCAAATTGATCACCAACAATGGTCCGCCCTGGCTTCACATCAGAAGGCATGGAGACACACTATCCACAATGCTGCAGCCTTATTTGAGAGCTCACGCCGAACAAGTCTTGAAGAGAAACGACAACGCGGAAAGAATCACAACCTGGAAACATCATCCAAGGAGATCCTCTGCTGTGCTTTCTGCAACCAGACTTGTTTATCTCAGATTGGCCTTTTCAGTCATCAGCGCACTTGCAGAAAGTGTGTGATGAGTCCTTCCTGAATCTTCGTTTGCGAAGAAAAGCCAGGGAGAGATATTTAAAGTGGAGCAAGGGTGTTGCCTCATCTTTTGCTCCTGGAGGTTTAATTCATATTGCTCAAGAAGGTGAAATACCTTTGCCTCCTCCTCCTCCTCTTGATTGGCATTGGTTGTCTGGAATGGATCTTACCCTGACTCTGCCAGTGCCATGGCACAACCCAGTGGCGGCACTGGGGCGGGGGGGGGAACACGGAGAGGCTGAACCATACAAGGTGACACTGTTGGAGGAAGGGGTGACACTGGCCTTAGCAATGCCACAGGCACAACCAGTTTTCTCCAGCTCCAACTGGAGCTCTCTTCCTCCCCTTCCTTGTCTGAGGAGGCCTCCTCCAGGTAGTGCATGACAAGGAGGTAGCAGAATGCTTGAGAAAAGTTTCCTCAATCAGATGACAAACACAGACATCAAAGGCAATAGAAGAGCAATCTCATCTTACAGAATCAAAACAAATTGGAATAACCAAAAAATGAATGTGAATGTAATTCATAAATAGCAAATAGAATGAGAATTTTTTTAAAAAAAATATTACTATTACTACTGTTTTATTCATTTATATCCTTCCTTTCTCCTGATAATGAGATGCAAGGCAGCTAAACAACATATTTTAAACAATAAAAATTAAAACAATACAAATCATTAATGAAAGTATAAATATAAGACTAAAAACAATTAAACCATTTATGAGGTTAAAAACATTAAAATATTAAAATACATTTCAAAAACTATATGCCAGTCTTCAAAACAGCACCACACAGCATTAAAAGCCCTACCCTAGTTAGTTTATAAAAGCCTGACGGCACAGACATGTTTAACCTGCTGTCGGAAGGAGAATAAGGACAGGGCCATGTTGGCCTCTCTAGGGAGGGAGTTCCAGTTTGGGACTAGCCATCAAGAAGACCCTCTTCCTTGTTCCCACTGAATGAGCCTCAGAAGGTAGTGGGGCTGAAGGAAGGGCCTTTGCAAATGGTCATAGTGATCTAATGGGCTCATAAACAGAGAGGGAGAAATGAATGGAAATTGCAAACTCCCTTACTCCTACCAAAATCTTGCATTACCTTAAATTATGGCAAGAAACCTGTTGGTGATATGTGTAGGCATAATATAAAATTATATTTGTATACATCCCTTTATTACCATTGTGAATGGAAGTATCCAGCACCCCATTAACAAAAGCCTCCTGCCAGCAACAACAACCTCCTTGCCACCTGGGTGCCCCCATGGCCATTTATTGGCTGGGTGGGGAAAAACAGGGAGTCACCAGGTAGCACCCATCTCTGTTTCTGTGCCAGATGCACAAAGAAGCAGGCATCCACCTGAGCCTCCCAAGGGGTTCTCTAAAGGTCTAAGAGGATTGTGTCATCTCTGTGCATGCAGCTGCAGAAATGGACAGTGCCCGATCCTCCCCTGAGACCCATCCAGATGCTAAATGGACACAGGGCCACCCAAATAGTGGAATGGCAAGATTTACACATGGAGGGGGGCAAGGAATGGAGCTATGCCTAGTGGATTTTTATATTCTGACAGGTTGATATAGGATCTGGGCCACTGTTTAGGATTTCGTGTTAAAATAGTGTTTATCTTTAATACATAAAGATAACGTTCAATACAGCCCTGAGGCTAGATGTTCATGTGCAGAGATACACATAACCAGCATGACTATTTTGTCCACTATGTAAATGCTTTATTAGAAGCATCAGGGTAGCACATGAGGAAACAGGAGCACTGGAAAAAGTACAGTGTACTGGTAGGTTGCTCCCTGATCCACAGAACCAATATCCACAGTTTCAGTCATCCACAGCTGAAAAAAATAGGAACACATATTACAGAGTTGCACTGAAAAATGCCTAGAGAGGTATCCTCTCTAGGCATTGCTAGGTCCTCCAATGCAACCCTATGGTATGTTTGTACTGTAAGTCCTTTGTTTTAATAGGGTTTGCTATTATCTATGGTTTCACTTATAAAAGGTAAGTCTAGGAACATATATCCCCTGTGGATATGGCAGGCAACCTGTGATTCAGAGATAGGGACAGCTACCAGAATATTTCTGATCCCTTATTCAGAAAAGCTGTAGCCCCTGTATGGATCACATTGAACCGCTTTTGTGGGGACATACAAAAAATCTGAACAAGTAGGTCATAGGTTTGCCCTTCTATGGAAGCATCTTCAAAGACCACTCTTCATCTGATCAACAATCACAAGGGAAATCATAGGGACTACTGAGGTTGACCCAAGTTTCTCCTTCATCAGTTAGAGGCCGTTTCTTTAAAAAAAATGGATTCCCTTTGGCTGCTCTGATAAAAGCCTGTTGCAGTGGCACCAACCCAACAGAACAACTGTTATTTACTTATTTGTTACAATTTTTATCCTGCCATTTCCTCCAAAGAGTCGAGGGCAGCAAATATGATTTTTCTCCACCATGCATTACCTCTCACAAAAACCCTGTGAAGTCGTTCCAGTTGAGAGGTGGTAGTGACTATCTCAAGACCACCCAGTGAACTTCATGAACAAATGCAGATTTGAATTCTAGCCTCTTTGGTCCTAGTCCAGCACTCTAACCACTACACAACACTGTATGATGGTGCACCACTATTGCTGAGACATGCTGTGGGAGTAACCATATTAAGCAACCACCCTTGGAACTGGACCTAAACTGGAGGTGTGAGTACAGCACTCTACTCTGGTCTTAGGACCATCCACTTTTATTCTTTGTACTGTTGTGTAATCTGATGCATTATTTGGGGCTTCAACAAGTTGTATTATTTTGAGTAGAGCCTCCCCCCTGCCCAAGCTGGCTTTATCCATAAGTAGTTACTGTTAATTTGAAGCAGCGTATTGTGTACGGGACACATCAAATAGTTCTTTCCCCTGTGTTTTGCCTTTGTGAACAGTGGAGTTCACCCCCATTGTGAACAGCCAGCCCAGTTGCTTAGCATTTGTGTGGTCCGGCACCATCACACCCCAAGGTGGTATGGTTGCAGGCACTGCCATTCCCCTGTTATTTACAATGGCTAATTAAGATCCCACTTACAACCCTTCACCCCACCCTTAATTCTTAGACGAAGCAGCCAACAAAAGGTTTTGATTTCCTTTTTGGCTGGAAGACCTTTTGGCTTCTGTGAGTGAAAGGGGGATTAAGGAAGGGAAAGTGCATAAAGGTATGTGCAAAATCACTGCGCGTCAAAACTGCTCTCAAAATGCTGTCTCCCAGGGATGAAAAATGTTATGAGCAGAGAGGGCTAATTGGAAGCTGGTTCAGAGATTGCACTCTGGGTGGTAGTGGGGGGGTGTGGGGGAGCAGGCCCACATTTTGATCTGCCACACGGCAGGCAGACATGTCTCAAATTCTTCCCCCCTTTGCAATGTGGCTCAGTCTGACACCATGGGAAAGGCCCTTTCCCCACCCCACAGCCACTTCTCCCCCACCTAGGCCGTGCAGAAGACTGGCTCCATAACAGCAGCCAGACATAAAAAAGAATAAAGTGTAACTTGAACAAAATGTCACATCATCTTCATTTCATCAGCTGGAACAAACTCTGGGCCAAACATTCCTTGGATGCTGTAATGGACCCTTTTCTAAGCAAGATTGTAAGTTCTGCTAAGTTCAGGGGGATTCACTGTGCATAAGCATGCACAGAATCACAACCTTGAAATTGTGGGGTGGAGCATTTTCCTCTAAATTCACCAGGAAAACGAATCAGCACATATTGGCTGAAAGTACTTTGTTTCTTTACAGCATCAGCATGGTGTAGTGGTTTCAGTGTTAGATTGGGACTTCAGGAGACCAGGATTCGAATCCCCACTCAACCCAGCAACTCCAACTTACAGCTACCCTATCCTAGGGTTTGCTTGGCAAGATTTGTTTGAAGGAGGTATGCCACTGCCTTCCTCTTAGACTGAGAGTGTCTGACTTGCCCAAGGTCATCTAGAGAGTTTCTATGTTCTCCTGGGTGCCGCTTACATGATGGAAAAGTAGTGGGGGGAATTTGTGTTGAGCACTGGCTGTTTACACGTACATCATGTCGGGCATGGGATTTTGGGAAGGGGCGCCACCTTTTATTCTGCAACCCATGGGACTTTTGGTCCCGTGGTTTGTCTGGTTCTTTAAAAAAGGAACGGGAGGATTCGGGAAATCGTACATCTAAACACCCCGGGACAAGATATCTCACTCCTAGGAGATGACCAGAAATTGTTGTGGGCATGGGCAGGCACTGGCCAGTAAGGGGGTGGGCTACCTGCCCCCCTTTTTTTAAGCATCCCAAATTTTAGAGTGGATCCTCCATTTTTATCCTCTGCCCTTCACCTGTGTTGTCTCAGAGATGGAAGGCAAAACCACTCCCCGCCCCAGGAGAGGTGGCCACAGCATCTCCTAGTCCTACCCTGAGACTGTAGACCTTTTGGAGATATGGGGCAAGGAGAAGGTGCAGGAGCAGCTGAAGGGGTCTCATAGAAATATCGACCTTTTCGAAAAAATTGCGGCCAAAATGAAAAGCAAAGGGCATGATCGGACCGCAGAGGAATGCAGGATGAAGATGAAACTGATGCGTAAAAATTATCATCCGATCACTGACCACAACTCCAGAAGTGGCAACGATGCAGCAACAATGCCTTCTACAAAGAGCTCCACGCTATCCTCTGCAGTGATGCCAAATACCATCCGAAGCACCTGGGTTCCACCACTGAAATCATCTGTGTTGTCTATGGGTCTGTGACTCCGCATCATTTTCCACTACCCAAGGAAGAAGTGGAAATTGCCCCGCCATCCCAGGAGAACATGCAGGAATACTCGGAGGAACTCTTCTCCACTCCTCCAGGTAAAGGGAAACATTAATTTTTTAAAAAATAAAGTTTGCGGTTTGTGAAAACTCGAATAAGTAAGGAACTGATTTCCAACCTTAGAGCAATTGTAAGTGATATCCAGTTTAATTATCTTCCAAGGGCCATTCGCTGCCTAATAAGTTTTTTTCCAAACATTATTACCTAGCCTTTTTTAATTCATTTTTTACTACTTTTATACAATTTAACGTGTGCCTTGCTTGGTTTGTTTGTGAGAACTCAAATATTTACTATTCCATTTTCCATACAGCAATTTTTAAAATAATTTGTTTATACTGTGTTATTCCCTTCTCCCTGGCATTTATTCAATGGTAATATGATCCATGGGGATTATTATTTCTTTAAAGTCCATGCCTAGAAAATGTTTACCTGTTAGCTCTCAATGCTCCTTTGGTATGCAAATGATGGCAGTTAAGACCAAATGGCACTTTTCTTTGTTTGTGTTTGGAAGGTTTAAATGTGTACGTGACTCTAGGCATTGAAAATATGGTGGCTCCACCCAAAAAATAAAATCAGGTGGTACTTTATAAAAAGCCTACCACTCATCCCATTGTGTTCTGTTTGGGAAGTTACTAACATGTATTTGAAAGTGGCATCGCAGTGCTATCAGTAATAGAGATTGTGTTTTCTTTTACATTTCTCAGAGGACATGGGAACCCAGGCTTCTGATGAAATAGGCATTACTTTAACCCTAACAGAGGTACCCACTGGAAGCTTTGCGATAACAGATGCTAAGGAAGTCACACCGGATGTGGTTGCTGAAATTGATACTATTTGGGCAACAACATCAGCTCGAAATGGTAATGATGACTGCAGTACATGCACATTTTTAATACCATTCCTCCCTCCTAATTAATAGTCTGATTTTCTAATCACAAGGCTCCTGCTTTTTGTTTTAAGTGTCCGGACTCAGCAACCCGACAGCTACACTTTCCCCTGCAGAGAGATTAGCTATGTTCAGGAGGAAGAAGCGCTCAGCTGAAACTGCAGAACTGATGGCAAACTCCAGATCCATTGCAGAACTGTTTGTTACAAACATGAATAGAAATGCAGATCGACAGGATCAAAGGGCAATTGCATTACAGGGATATATAGAAAAATTCTTTGAACATGAGGCTTTAGAATCTGAAAAAAAGTTTAAGGAAATACAGAGGCAAAATGATCTATTTGCACAACTAGTGACACACATTAAGTCTTTGTATAATAATCAGAAACGTGTAGTAATTAGAAGGGTTCCCAAGTCTACAGTTTCTGGGGAAGCAGATAAGAAAAACTCACAGGAATCCCAACAGAATGTACCTTCAACTAGTTATGTACCCGTTCAGGTAGGTCTTAGTAGGCCGTCCAGAACTGTTAAAAAATGTGTGCCTCTGACATTATAAGGTATTTATAAAGCAACCACAATAAGTTTTGATACTATTTGCAAAGTAAACAATTATATGTAATGCCACAATGTGATTTACTGTAAATTTGTATCAGTACACCAGCACTATATTTCAATTTTCCATTTCATAAACTGAGCACTCAATATTGTGGAATTTAGATGAAATGTAATAAGTACATAAGACTGTATCTTCAATAAAGAAAATATTTTATTTACATAATTATTTTTATATTTACATATTTATATTGTTGATTATTGTGATTATAAATAATTTTTTAAATAAAGTATTTTCAAACAGGAAGCAATCAGACAATAACATAGTTAACGCAACACATAAATTTTAAAGTATACTGTCTTTTAAATAAACATGAATCCATAAATATTACATAGAAAAATAAATACTTTATATTAAATCCATTATAAAAAACACAGAAAATAAATTATAAATAGTTACTACACATAAAACAAAAGTATGTTACACCCCCAACCCAAGCCTTTCCTCAATAGCCCCGACCCTCACAGCCAGTTCTGCAATGGATGCTTGTAAAGTCCTCCCTGAAAATAAAATAAAAACATTAGCTTAGCTTTAAAGTTCCTTGCCATCAATATTACATTTCCCCTTTTAGACAATAATTAATAAAAGTATTTTACCAAGCTCCTCAATCCTGGCTATAATATTCAGCCTGGCAAGCTGGGCTGCAGCTGGAGCAGTCTCAGGAACAGCAGCAGGACCTTTTAGAATATAAATGTAAAGGGAAAACTTTAAAACCTACACTTATAACAATCATAGCATTTAGAACTAGGGACAGGATGCAAAACCTTTTTTTTTTTTTTAAATGCATTTTACCTGGCTGCTGTGCTGCAGGTGCCGAGCTGGGCTGATTTCCTCTCTCTTCATCAGAAGATTCAGAGACGGGCTACACTGCTTCCCGTCTCTGAATCCAGACTGCTAATACAATAAAAACAAATAGACTAGTAAGATAATGCCCCTAACCATGCAAGTGCACACACAGTCACACATACACTCTCATGCTTGGTGCTTGATATACCAGCGGCATCACTTATCTCGTGGCAGCCTGTCTCGCTGCCCTGCACAGACTCAAAGATCATGCAGGACGGCATAAAAAGGCAGCCGCCTTTGGGGGGGCTGCCATTACCAGCCTCCAATGCTGCGAAGAACCTGCCTTTCAGGTTCTTAAACTTCAATCAGCATTGGAGACCAGTCCACATGTACCCCCTCAACCAGAGGAACAGCACTGACTCAATGTAGAAGTTGCAGTTCTTCCGGTTGGAGGATCGCATCAGCTGGTTCAGCACACCCTCCTGCTGGGCCAGGGATTCCAACATGAGGTTGGTCTCCCTGGTGCCCCAGTAGGTGATGCACTGACCCAGCCTGACACATCCTCTCCCCCCTTCGGCCATCGTAACACCATGTGGCAGGATGCAGAAACACGAGTTTATAAGTTTTCAAGTTGACCATTTCAATTTAAAATAAGCTTATTGTGTTTACAGTAGGCATGATTTTCAAACTTTTAAAGTGGTCATTGTAATCTATTGGATGACAAGTGGAGGAACCTCTTTTTGAGAATTAGGCATTGTCTGGAACCTTTTCCAAGCAGGTTAATTCCTGCAAAAAGACCGCCAATTACACCAACTGCCAAAACTGAAACATTGTATCAGATTTTGCCCACTTTTAGAACTTAGTATGTAAATATTTTAACCTCTTTGTGAAAGCACAGATAATGGCACAATTGCAGAAATGATACACTGATAGTCTTATGGCCCCAGGTAAATGGTTAAAGATGTGACTACAAAACTGTTTAAAAAAAAAGGTACCCTGTTGAGTTTATTTTATACAAGTGGATTTTATTGTATCAGAAGTGCTTCACACTAGTTGCACTTAGATGATTAAACTGATATAGAAATTACCTTTCTCCCTCCCCCCCCCCGGGTCATGTATCCTCCAAAAATATTCTTTTAAAGTGTTGCGCACCGCTTCACCATGTGCTTTCTCAGCTGCATCGTTATTCACCATTGGTGCTCCAAGCGTGTCCATTACAAATCTCTGTACACCCCGGTTTGGATCATCAAGAATATTACCTTTTGTTTCACATATATTATGGAGAACAACACATGCACATATCACAGAACATACATTCTCCTCATCAACCTCTATACAATATCTTAATGCCCTCCAGCGTGCTATGAGGTGACCAAAACACCTCTCCACCATCGATCAAATCTTGTTATGGTACCTATTGTACAGTCTCTACTTTGCATTAATTGTCCCTCTATAAGGTGTCAGTAGCCAATTCCTAACTGGATATGCCCCATCAACCAGGGGGAGTGGAACAATTTGCCAACCCATGATAGTAAAGGTTGGATTTCCAGGTACAAATATCCCTGCCTCCATTGTCTCAAAAAAAACAAAAACACAAAAAAAACAAAAACAAAACAGAGCTCCTAAGCATCCGAGCGTCGTGATTCTTGCTGCTCCAACCGATCTCCAAGTCATTAAAAACACCCCTGTGATCACAGGTACCTTGAAGAAGGACACTGTACCTATTCTTTCTATTAATAAATTCATCTCCTTGTCGCACAGGGGGAATAATATTGACATGACACCCATCAAGGCATGTGGTCGCTTGAGGGTAACCAAAGGCAGCAAAGCCGTCCATTACCTGTAGAAAAACAGTCAGGAATAAAGTCATAATCTATACCATAGAGATCATGCAAACAAAATTATCCGATTACACACATCAATACGTTGATAGCATATTAAATACAGTGGATTTGAGCATTTACTTATCTTTTAATGCCCTAATGTTTCATGCATTTTTTTTTGGAAAATAGAACTTTACAAGGAGGTAAAGTGCAGCAACCATTGTTGAATATATGTGAGTACACGTATTTTCACAAAAAATAATATATATTTTTTTTAAATTATACCTTTCTATGGCCCCCCAGGAAAACAGTCCACTTCAGAAGTAACTTCTCCATTGTGAGGATGACCTCCACAAAGATCTTACATACCGTGGCTCTTCCGACACCAAACAGCTGAGAGACAGGCCCATAGGAGCATCGATGGGTGAAGAGGAAAACTGCAATGGGAAACCTCTTCTCAACAGGAATGGCTTTCCTCATATTAGTGTCAGCCTTGGCTATCTCTGGACAGAGGATTTCCACAAGCCTCATGAAAAGGAAGTGTGGCATTCTGAAGTACATTATCCGTCGCTCATCTGACCAGATATTCATTACAAATTTTTCCCACAAGTCCTCCATAGTAGGGTACACCCACCACCTCTGCAACTGGGGATATGGGCAAATATGCACTCGTACCTCGGGGGACTTGATGGCCACGAAGTGAATACACTCTGGATGAAAATTAAATGTGGAAATCAAATCTGAATGAAATAGGAGCTGAAATAATAACATTATTCTTCTTCTGTGTCTCTGATGAAGCCATCTTTTCAAAGCGGCAAGAGTTAGCCCCAAGCGGGCAGTGTAAGCCAAAACGGTTGCAGTGGCCGTTTCCATGCTCCAAGGAATGGCGTAATGGAGAGACAAAGCATTAAAAAAACCCTAAGACATGATAAACACAGTGAGAGGAAAATGAGTTTTATATTCGCAGATATAGAAAAAGCATTTGATAATGTGAGGTGGGAATTCTTATTTGAGGTCTTAGAACAAATGAAGATGGGTTTAAATTTTATGGATTGGATTAGGAAAATCTATAAGCGACAAACAGCCCAAATTATAATTAATGGAGAAAAAACGAAAGCATGTATTATCGGAAAAGGAACAAGACAGGGTTGTCCCCTGTCGCCTCTCCTATTTATAATAGTACTAGAGGTTTTAACTCGAAAAATCAGATTGAACCCGCAAATAACAGGTTTAAAGATTCAGAAACAAGAATTCAAATATAAAGCATTTGCGGACGACATGGTGTTTGTAGTAGACAACCCAATAGGGAGTATTGAGTATTTAAAAGAACTGATAGAAGAATTTGGAAAATTAGCGGGTCTAAAAATAAATAAAGAAAAAACATTCATACTAACAAAGAATTTAAACAAAAAAGAAGAACAAATATTGGAGGAAATAACAGAATATAAAATATGCAAGGAAATAAAGTATCTTGGGATCGAGTTAACAAACAAAAACTCAGAGCTATTTGAAAACAACTATACAAAAGTATGGAGTAAGATCAAAGAGGACCTAAATAAATGGACTAAATTAGATTTGTCATTATTGGGAAGGATTGCCTCAGTGAAGATGAATGTTCTACCAAAATTACAATATCTGTTCCAAAATATCCCAATTATAATTAACGACAAAGTATTTAAGAAATGGAATAGGGATTTACTGGGGTTCATCTGGGCCGGGAAAAAGGAGAGAATAAAAAGGACATCCTTACAGGATTCAAAAGAACGAGGAGGCCTAGGCCTACCAGATTTACAGCTATATTATCATGCAAACTGCATATCATGAGCAATGGAATGGATGACACTAGCAAATACTAGACTCTTACAACTGGAGGGATTCAATCTAAGATTTGGGTGGCATGCATACTTATGGTTTAACAAAATATCGATACATAAGGAATTTTGCCACCACTATGTAAGGCGTCCACTGATACAAGTATGGTTGAAATACAAAAGAATCCTTTGCCCAAAAATACCACTATGGATATCTAACCATGAGGCATTCCACAAAAAAGAAAATTTGTATAACGACAAATGGTTGACATACAGAGATATTTTGAAAAGAGAAAGGGATGTTTATAGGATGAAAACCCAAGAGGAACTAATGCGAGACAATATACGGTGTCATTGGTTCTTACACAGACAACTATCGGAGAAATTTAAACAAGATTCTAAGCTAGAAGGTATAGAACAGGAGAAGACTGAGTTAGATAAGATCATACAAAGTGGAGGGAAAAAAAGAGTATCTAAAATATATAAAATACTGCTCACTTATAAGTTGGAACAGGAAAGAATAAAAACACATATGGTAAGATGGGCCCAAGATATAGGTCATGAAATTATGTTGGAACAATGGGAACAAGCCTGGATAAAAAACATAAGATTTACTAAGAGTAACAACATAAAAGAGAATTACTACAAGATAATGTTCAGGTGGTATTTATCACCTGAAAAGATAGCTAAAATCTATAAAAACTCATCTGACCTTTGTTGGAAGTGCAAAAAAGCAGTGGGCACCTTCTACCATATGTGGTGGAGATGCGAGGTGGTAAAGAAGTTTTGGAGTAGGATACACAAACTAATTGGGAAAATTTTGAAAGTAGACTTCCAGAGTGAGCCAGAGATTTATTTGCTAAATATGGTACAAAAGATAAATACTTGGAAACAAAGAAAATACGAAAAAAATTTGTTATATATGATAACGGCAGCAAGAATTATATTAGCGAAGAATTGGAAGAGTCAACATGAACCAACAATAGAAGAATGGCTGTTGAAACTATATGATATGTATGAAATGGATAGATTAACTATGCTGTTAGATGAGGAAAAGACACAGAAAAGTTGTGATGATTGGGAAATCCTAGCCCCAATTTGGAAAGAGAAATGGGGGGAATGGGCAATAGTTTGCCTAGAGAAATAACGAACTAGATTAAGGAAAAGAGATAGGAAGTATAACTTTAACAGAATAAGAAAAGGAAAATAAGGAAGAGGGAGAAGTTGAGTGAAAAAAACATTGGATATAAAGGAAAAGAGGAAGTTGTCTATGTGAATTGTTGTGCATAAGTATAAATAGAAGAAAGAATGTGGAGGAATACGGGTTAATTGGGTGCACGAATGGTAGTGTAGGGTGAGGTGTGTTGGGGGGGTTATGTTGGGGGTTTTTGGGTTATTATGTAATGTCAAATGTTGTTTTTATTTTTAATTCTATGTTGTTAAATGTTGTCAAACGTCTTTATTTGGTGTAATGAAATACTAATAAAAACATTAATCAAAAAAAAAAAACCCTAAGACGATGTCCTTCTTTGTCCCTTAGGTAGCCAGTCACAGCATCCGTGGCGGGAAGCTGCACTGGAAACACATAGATCAGTATGTGAAAAAAACGAGTAATCGCATCTTGACTGACAGCCAAAAAAATAAATAAATCCCGGAAACGCAAAATGTGTGTAAACAGAAAAAACACAGGATATAAGGTTGTGGGATTAGGAAATAAACACGGGACCAGATGCCATGTAAATATCAGTCTCGGGATCTTCTGGGATTTCAGAAAGAGGGACAAAAATCACGTAAACAATGCGAGACGAACACAGTATCTAGAAGTCCCGTAACACACCGCGGCATTTATAAGCATCTAACTGGCACTCTGGAGTCCTATTCCAACACCCAAACCATTACACTACCCTCCCTACACAGGCTACAGCCACCAATTTAGATGGGTTTAAAATGGATTAGATGAATTCATGAGCAAACACTACTGATAACTACTAGCAGTGATGAATATATACCACTTCTGAATTATGCCAGTTGTCCTCATGTCCTTGGTTGCAAAAAAAATTTCTGGATGCAACCCATGCTGGAACCAGTGGGAAGGGTGGAGTTGGAAAGTGTTGATGAGATGTAATGGCAAGAAACCCAAGGGATCAGAAAGGAAAGGAATGTAAGGCCAGAGCAGGGTGCTTGGTGGAGCAAGGGATAGTGGTGTGAAAAACTGAGGGAGCAGGTGGGAATGCTTGTCACATGCTGACTGGTTGAGCAATGGCTGTTTCTCACAGGAGAACCACCCCCTCATGGCTGGTCAGGAGAAGGTCTGAGAAATGTAGATACTAGAACCCTTTGCCTCAAGACATCATATCTCAAGACAGAGGGGAACTGGAGAGTTGCAGATCATCATCTGATTTTGGAACTTTTGTTTGTGGGGGCAGCAGTCAGGAATGTATCAAAGAAAGGAGGGAGGTGGCAGGCTTTCTTCTCTCAATCAGCTAACACACATTGGAAACTGCTTAGAGAGTGCTTAGCACACTATAAAGTGGTGTAGATGTGAAAGTGGTATTGCTTAACAATTTGTAAGCCATTCTGAGAGTCTTTGTGGCTGAAGAGTAGGGGTATGAATACTTAAATAATAAATAAATAAATCATCTTACACATTTAATTTTCTTTTTAAAATTTCTTGGTTTGCTTTCTAGGCTGTTGTTTGGCTGTTTCTTTCCACTCTAGTCACACTCTGGACTTTATCACACCAGCCTTCTGTCACACTGCAATAATGTTAGTTCAGGGAATGGAAACATACTGGTTTGGGAATGTTCCTTATCACAACCCTCTCGAATCATGTACTTGCACTGCTCCAGTGGCCTATAGCCATGTGATCTGTCTTCTGCAGTGGCACCATAACTCTGCCTTTATGACCTATGACCTACCCAGAATGCTTTCTGTTATTTATTTTCTTTTTGCTGTAATGTTGCAATTACAGCAATACACTGGGGGGGAGGTAAAAAAAAAGAAAAGAAAAAGAAAAGGAGAAAGATCTTGCTTTGAAATAGCGAGGGGGGGAGGGGAGAATCATGCCCACGGATGCCACGTGACTGCAAACATCTCACTCCTGCAGTGGAAGGGACTTATCACACAGAGGGCTGTCATTGAAAGGTAGTGAAATTGAGAGCCACTGATGGGTTTCCCTTGGCAATGAAAAAGTGAGCTCCAACAATGAGTTGAATACAAACTGGCAACAGGATGGAGACAATGTCATGTGATAAGGTACAGCTATAGACATTATACAGCACACAATTGCAATCCTGTGTGAGGGACAGAGGTGGTCCTGCTTCCCTGAATTAGGAACCTATCTGTACTACACCGTTATATTAGTGTCATATCACTGTAATTGTCATGGCTCCATCACATAGAATCCTGGGATATATAGCTTGCTGAAAGAATATTTTGCTAGAGACTAGTCCACTCCCCAGAACTGTAATTTGGGTACCCTAGGCTGTAGAATTTAACTGATATAATCCTCAGTCCCTCTCTTTTCAGGGTATTTTCTGGCAGAGATTTCCAAACCACAAATCCCATGGTTCTATGGGATAGAGCCATGACAGTTAAAGTGGTTATGAAACTGGTGTAGTATAATACAGTATACTATAGTAGGAGGAAGTGCATATAAATAATTCTTCTGAAGGTGGTTCCTTGCTTACAACCATCTTTTAAAAAGAAGACCATGCAGTTCTTGGTCATACATTATATTTACAGTTGAAGCAACAAACGTACATACATAGTAAAGGCAACAACTATCTAGATTTTCTTGTAACCTTTTTGCATCCATTGGTTAATTTTCCACTAAAAGGAAACTGGAAGAATGGAATTGTGTTGGGCATCCTTTTGGGAATTTATGATGTTGTAAACCAACTTATGATTGTGCAGTATAGAACTGTGGCATTGCACAATGGTTGTATTCCCAGGAGGGGACTACTGGCGTAACTGTGCTATTTGGGTCATTGCACAAGCAGAGCGAGCAGTGTGTGGCCATTGTGCAATGGTCAAAATGTACAGGTAGACCTTGCACAATGACTGCACAAGTAGGGGGGAAACAGCCCCCCAAAAGAACCATGAGAAACTGGCAATCCAGAACAGATGGTGGGGCACTCCACCCAGCTGAAAAGTTCCAATGGCCCTCCCCACGATTCATGGTGCCCCTGCCCCATTCTGTGGTGGGAGCCCTCACTGCAAAACAGAATGGTGCCTCATTTTGCATTATTGCAGTTCTCTAACATGGTTACATACCATGTCAGTGACATCCCTCTGTCATCATGAAGTTACACATCGCAACTCACCATCCGGAAAATACACTTCCAGGGCTTGATGCAATACATTTTTAAAAAAACTTTTTTTAAATGGTGTTTTATTTTGGTGGCAAAAAAGATAAGCAAAAAAAGGGAGGACACCAAACCATACACAGTAAATACTCAATGATTAGCAGACCTCTAACTATCATAGTACAGGGTTAACCCAAGACATTTGGCTACCTGCTGAAAAGTAGTAAATGGAGTCCTCCTCCCCCAACATGTAGCTACTTGGTACTGTTCTGTCACAGAAAATCCCATAAGCACTTTCCCCGCTCTCTGGAAGTAAAATTAGAATAGCAATGATAATTAATTGAGTAATGAACAGTTGATGTCTTCATCACAGCACCCAAAATCACCTGGATGACTTAGCTAACTGATTCCTCTTCATGGTAGAACCAGCCCTGAGGGATTGTCTAGATGGGCAATTTAACCTGGAGTCCCCCTGACTTGGAGCCCTGCAGTCCAAACGACAAGGCTCTTGCCTTGATTCGCCTCCAGGTAGTCCTAACGACTCTCCTGAAGCCTTTTAAAATGTTTTAAATTAACACCCAGGAAAACCCACATTATGTGGGAAACCCCAGATGGGTCCAGCACAGGAACACAAGATCTGTACCTGCACACTGGTCTACGTCACTGGCCACCACTGCCACTGCTTCTGGAGTTGTTCTGCAGCTGGGAAGGAGTGCCCCAGCACATGATCAAGGCCCCCTGCATGTGACTAGCCTTGATCACATGCTGAGGGCCTCCTTCCTGGCTTCAGAGAATGTGACACGTGACAGCAGGGGAGACACCCACCAATACCAGCTGGCATGTGCATGCAGTGACAAGCGTGTGCATTTGGACTTCCACCTTTTTAGTTATGGTAATGGTGAGAGGGATGCGGGCCATCTCCAGGGCCAGAATACACCAGCCGGAAGGCAACACATTCTGACCAGCCTAGGCAAGTCCCTGACTTATTCCAAACTATAATTTTCGTTCCTGGGTGGGTGGGTGGGTAAGAATCTGTATGTGTAGAAAAAATTCATTAGTATATTGAGTAAGTAATTACACATCTTATATAGCACTGAGCATCTTACATGCCAACAAGCATCTAATTGTGAAGTGAAGCATAATATGAGTGGTTTTGAAAGCTGACTTAGGAGTTTTTACCCCATCGACACTGTCATGACTCATGTGAATGAACGGAAAACAAATATAATATCCAGGCCATTCTTTGTTTGTCCATGCCAAGCATAGCAGCAGCTCAGATATTTATATGTGCCCAAAAAGGTTTCAAATGTGAAGCTAATTTGATTTAATTTTTTCCCACCCTTATAATAGGATCTCAGATTTATACTTGTTAAGCCTTTGTGCTTAATTCTTGGAGTACTAAACCCATGCCATGCCTGCAAAAGAACATTTAAGCTCAGCCCGGCTGCCTTCCATTTGGGAAAAAGAACTTCAAGACAAGTGTTAAATCCTCCTGGCATTATGAGTGTACCAGATACCTATGTGTAGAGAGTGAAGGGGAGCCACATCTGCAACATGACTGTACTTGGAGCACAGTTCTGGATGAGAAATAGAAATGGAGATTATGGTGTTGGCACTAAAGCAATCATGAATATGTTGCATTTTTTTAATCACAGAGAACTTGTGTAGCATGCACATTTAAAAGGCAGTTCAGATCTTGGTCAGCTTCTGTCACCACTCTAGTATGAGGATTTTGGACTTCTCTGTTTCTTCTCCCATGCCCTATTCTTTTATTCCACCAAGCCTAAGGAAGAGTGCCAGAGAATCTGACATCCTACACTTTTAGGGACATCATCATCATCATCATCATCATCATTTCCCCCTTATGGACTACTTTTGCTTTGTCTGGGGTTTTTTGCGTGTTTATGCACATGTCACCTTATGGGAATCCCATTAATTTCAAAGGCTTTTCTTTGGCAAGGAATACTCAGAAGGGGTTTACCATTTCCTTCCGCTGAAATATAGCCTACTGCACCTGATATCCTTGATTATCCCTCATCCAAGTACTAACCAGGTCTGACCCTTCTTAGCTGCCAAGAGCTGACAGGATCTGGTGCCGTCAGGGTATTTACCTGTTTTTCATGTTTTGTTTTAATATGGAGATCAGTACCAACATATCTTGATATGGCAAGCCATACCTGAGATAACAATTATCTACCCTCACATAAGATGATGTGTCAAACATCCAAAAGCTTCCTACTAGGCTGGGTCATTTTTTCTTACTTGTAAGACACTTCAGCGTTCAGACAGGAGAATAATAAAGCAGAAACTGGAACAAAATGAAAGGTAATTCTTACAAGTAACTTGCTACTATACTCACATCCAGACATTCCTGTATTGGCTGTGGCAGATAATAGTCACTGTATGCTTCTGAACAGTATCACTGGTTTCCATTATGGAACTTCTAATTCTGAGGTATTCCATTGCAGTATGAGGTGATAATGACTTTCTAGATCTATAATGCTGTTATTTTATTTCTAGAATAGGTTGCACCCAATGTTCCAAGCCTCCTCAAGCCATAGAGCTTTCCCACATCTTCCCCATCCCTCAGGGCCTCTTAAAGCTGAAGGTCAGGAAAAAACTTGAGATGGTATGTAGGGAAAGTGTCTGTATTTTGCAAAGGACACCACCTTGCATGAATGGAAATGTCTTTTCACTTTCACAGCCTTTGGATGAACCCCAGCACCTTTAGAACAAATGGTTTACATTCACTCCAAACCAAGGAATGTAGGGAAAGGGGGCAGGGCACAGCAGAAATCCCAAAGCCTAAGAGCCAAGGCATCCTGTCCATGCAGCCCAATTTCCTGCCCTGCCTGAAGGATGATTGGCTCTCTCAGTGTCAATTCCCCCTTAGCCAGGGCTGGAAAGCAAAGGCTGCCTTAATACAGTGCCACAACAAAGAAACCATTCATGGCAGACATGATGACAATGCTTGTTTCCATTGAGCCCAAGAGACAAGTGAATTAACCAGTGTAAGGAGGTGCCTTGTATCAAGGCAGACCATTGGCTCATCTAGGCAGACCATTAGCCCATATGTTATCTAATAACCTGACTGGCACCATCTCTTTGAGGTCTCCACCAAAGCTCTTACCAGGCAATCCTGATTCTTAAGATCCCATTGTGCCCTTTTATCTAGCATGCAGCTGCCCCGCTTCTAGTTGGATTCCAGTTCAGGCAGATAAGTCCTGTTCCACCAGCCAAGTCACCTACAACTAAATTCAGTTTCCATTTATTGTGACTTTCAACTTGAAAGAAAGTTTGTGGCCTTCTACCCCACTGTTCTGTATGGGACCACTGTGCCAAAGGAGGAGAGGTTTAAGCCCCATCAGCAACATCCTTCTTGAATTTAGCCCCTATGCCATAAGCACAGGGATTTTATTTTTTTAAATGGTAAAATCTGCCATTTGAGCTAATAGAACATTCCCCCCTTACTCCCATGCATGAGGACGTGAATTTTGAGAAGGAAACAGTGAGGAAAGGTTAAAATATCCCATACTTGTATGTGCTGGCTCTGATCCAGGCTAGGACCTTGTGCAATTACTTTCAATTGTTTAAAAAAAAAACAAGAAGAGGACCAGCTATACTACTCAGTGAACATAATGTAGGTGCTCTTTCACACCACTCAGTTCTAGTGCTATGATTACTCTTAAACTGGCATGGCTTACTCCTATGTAACCCTGTGATTGGCAGTTGAGGGAGGGGCATTTAAAATCTTCTGCCAGGGAGCTCCTCTGGTGCCTCTGACCAAACTATGAACACCAGGATTCCATAGGATTCCAAAGTGGAATTGTATTGTGATAATTGTGTGGTGTGAAAGAGCCATAGAATTTGGAGATGATCAGATGCAGCTAATATGACGCCAGAATAACGACTGGAATGCAAAAGGACACCAATATCACATGACGTGGTCCTTTTGTGTTCTGCTGTCATTATTCTCGCATTTCTTTTTATTCATGGGCCGAGACATCAATAGATTACCCATCCCATTTTGGGGCTGGCATTGTGAGCATCTGAAACCTCGTGCCATTGTCCTGCCATGAATACAGCATCAATAGGTAGTCTTGCCAGAACACTTCTGGGTGGGATCATGAAAACAAGGTAGGCTACCCTCTTTTTATGAACTTTCCCAGGTTACTTGTTATTTTTTTAGTGTGTTTATGAGCTTAAAAAAAAATTGTATATTTTCTTTTTCTTTTTGAATTTCCCGTGCTCACATCTTTTCATGAGAACAGGTGGGATTTCAGTCCAGGAAGTGAACGGAGCTCCATTAGAGCTCTGTTCATTCCTGGGCTGCCTTTCGATGGGAGAGAAGGTACGTGTGATGGGGAGGGTTATTGTTTTGGGACAGGGACGGGGTTGGAGATTATGGGACAGAATTGCTTTTTGCATTCCTGTCTGATAATCTCCTTTGACTCTCAGACAGACTGGGTAGGGAGCTTGGAACATTCTGCTCAATCATGCCAACAGAAGCTCAGCCACTGAGCTATAGGCCCACATCACTGCAACAGCCTTCTTACTGAGTAAGTCTAAGCTGAGGTGGGGAACACATGGCCTTTGAAGTGTTTCTTAGCTTCAACTCCCATCATCCCTAACCTGTGGTGAGAAGACATGGGTAATGCAGTCCAACAGTATCTGTAGGGCCACTCTTTCTCAGTCATTGGTCTAGTTGTGCCTTCTTTTCTTAATCATCTCCTTTCAACCAATGATGAGCCCTGTCAGAGGAATCACCCTGAAGTATCAGAAAGAGCTATTCTGTTGCAAAGTGAGTCTCTTCACGGTTGCACAACACCCGGCAGGATTAGCTAGTAGCTGGATGCGGACTTCCCCTGCTCCCCTCTCAGAGGTGGTTTTCATGCTTGCACTTGAGCTGATCTATGTACAGAAAATTATTTTTCACACGGTGATGGCTATCACAGCCTTGGGGGTAAAACAAAACTTCTAAACCATGTATCATTGTGTACTTTCAAGTCATTTCAGACTTATGGCAAACCTAAGGTGAACCTATCATGGGGTTTTCTTGGCATGTTTTCTTTAGAGGAGACTTGACATTCTGAGGCTGAGAGAGCAAGATTAGCCCAAGGTGGGTTTCCAAGGCTGAGCAGGGATTTGAACCCTGGTCTCCCAGAGTCCTAGTCCAACACTCAAACCACTATGCCATGCTGGCTCTCTAATAGGCTTATTGCATGAGGGGAGTGGCAATACAGCCCGATATTAGTGCATTGGCTCTCTCGAAGGTAAGCTGAGCAATAGTTAAAACCGGTGGCATGTTCTAATCTTGAACATACTGGAAAGAGGGATAGAAAGAGATTAAACAAACCAACAGACTTGGTGACAGAACAACTGTGAATGATAGTCTCAGGTACAACCATTTATCTTTTCATCTGGAACATTACTAAAGCCATGTTCATTTGTCATTCTGGACAATCACAAATATCTTCTTTTTTCTTATTTAAGGAAAATAAAGTTTATTTTCGAAGGCTTTTGACTAAGAGTGCATTTTAAACAAAGTACATCAACTTCTGAAGGTCAGCACAAGAGCCCAGGCTGCCTTGTCGCTTCAACTGGCGGTCCCTTTGCCCATGTCCTATGTGCAGGACTGGTTCCAGTGCACTCCCCTTTATAGCTTGCATACGGACTATACAGAGATGCTTATGCTGGACTTTCACTTCAGTCCTAAACACAGTTTCTTTTTTTAAGAGGCAAGTGATATTTTCCTACTGGTTCTTACATCCACACAAATGTGTATCCAACTGGGGTGGAAAAACTGGCAGCTACTGGCAAAAGATGGCAACAATTGGCATGCAAATCCTAGACACATTTCCTTGGTAGAACCATTTACATAAAGCTCCAGCAATGTCATCAGTTCTTAATGGCAGTTCTTCCAAGTGGTGCAGCTAGAGTTAGAACTGGGATCCAAAGTCCAGGGCCTTGTGACTTAGAAGGAGGCCCCAAAGAATGACCCAGAGAATGGTAGGTTGTTGGGGGCAGTGGCAGACCAGTCTGCCATTAGTACCTAGGGCAGCATGGTATCCCATAGCCCACTGTGCTGCTGTGGGGTGCTGCTCATTGAACTAGACTTTCCCCCTTAGTTTTAAAAACATTTCGTAACCAGGCAGCAGCTGGCTGGGCATGTGCATAGGTGCAGTTGCTCTTAGTTTACTTGTTGCCCTTAAAAATATGCTCCATTTTTTCTACAACAAAAGGTACTAAATTCCAATTAAATGTATGAAACATCAGGGCAATAGAAGGAAACTCCAATTTGATGCTCTTGTCAAGATGGTGCCATGATTTAAGGGTATTTTTGACTGCAGAACTGCACATACTCAAAATATTTCTGCTTTAATCAGGACGATCAAGCAAACCGCTTTTGTTTTAACATATAAAGAACTGCAAAGCAGGAGTGAATCAGGCAATGGTGGTTTGGGCAGAGGAACAGAAGCATTAGTTTTGAAGCAGCACACTCGTATTTAAAGGTGTGTGCTGGGGGGCGGGGGGGTCGTTGTCAAGAGCATGAATTCCAGGCCCTAAAGATGACTTAGCTGCACCACAAGTTCTTCCTAATCTATTCCAATTCAGAAAAAGGAATCATGCAGCTCCAGCTAAACAGGAACAAACCCTAGGCAGAGCTTGGAAATGTTATTTTTTGGGGGGCCTATAACTCCTAGAATCCTTTTGGCCAGGTTGGCTGCAGGGGAAAGGGGAGGTTCTATTCCAAAAAAGTTAACTTGTCCATGCTCTGAGCTTGGGTCAGCTGCTGTCATTGAGAAGTGATACACCAGGAGCAGTACGTGAGCAACAACCAATGTTCCCCCTCCTCCCCACCAAACATGTAATACCACATTGCACCCAGTGCAGCTTGGTCCAGGCAGAACAAGATGGGTGTAAGAGAGCAAAACAGGAAAAAACAACAAAAAAACAAAAACAAAATCCTTTTCATGCTGCATTTAAAAACCTCCCCCTGTACTTAGACAAGGCAGAACATTTTGCAGGAAGTCAACATTATGAAATTCGGAGGATGGGGGAAATTCATTCCAGGAGGAGTTTAAATTATTAATTAAGCTCCTGGCGCGTCAGATATAATAACATTTTGAATTTTATACAAATGTCTAAATTCCCCTTGAACTCAACCCCAGGCAGCAAGTTTTAAGGTCTCAGTGTAGTTAGGTGAAAAAACTGGGGGAGATGGGAAATGTGTGAACAGCAGTAATACATGTTCGTGTTTTTAAATAATTTTCTTTTTAATTGTTGAGGCAGTAATACTTGGTTCATGGAACTGCAATATACAGAGAGGTGAAATAAATAGCTTATATATATAATATATATTTATATATATAATAGAGCTGGTTTTAAAATATTCCCTTATCATTGGTGTTATTAGGCTATTTTACTTAGTCACTTGAAGGTCATTAGCAGCATTCTCCAGAAGTGAGCATCATAATGCAGGATCACAGAGGCGTGACACCTTATGTCATCGGAAAGGTTACAAGAGATTGAGGTATTGAGCACTCCACGGAAGCTCAATGACAGATTTGCAGACCAACTTGTCTTGGTCAGATTTGCAGCAAACCATAGAACAGATCACTGCAACACCAGAGAATTATCCAAGGGTTTTCAGGGACTTTGGGAAAAGAACTTTGGTTTTCTTTGGTTTGTGGTTTGGTTTATTATTATTATTATTCTTTTCAGATGAACTTTTCCCCTCTAGGGACTGGCTTGGAAAAGTTGTCCATTCCAAAAGGTTGTCCATTCCAAAAAGAGAAATAAGCACCTGTATGTCAATCCACAGCACACACAAAAAGTCAATTTAAATAGAGCCATTCATTTCTTCTTCTTCTTCTTCAAGTTACAATAAATCTTTTACAGCTTCCCCAGTGGGTTTTTTTTCAATCCAGTCTTTAAAAAAAATTAAAAACAATGTACAAAAATAGAGCTTCTCCCTTATTTTTAGTGTAAAAATATTTCTCTGGTACAGTCTATCTTTCGTAGTTTAATCTCCTGAAACTGTCTTTGTCTTTTAACTGGGGTTGGTGGGTCGTATTCTCCTAGTCCTCTTGGTCACTGTGGTATACTTGAAAGGTTTCTGTAACTCCACTTGACCCTTTGGGTATCTTTTCATAAAATGAACATCTTGCTGATTCTCCCGTGTTTTGGGCCCTTTCCGGGGCCTCCCTTTTTTGGTAAAACCGACATACCAGCCTGAGTACTTTGCTGACATGAGTGCCGTGTAGTTGTTCTCTAGGACTTTCTCAATGAAGACACATTCTTTGCTGGTGCCATCCGGCTGCAAACAAAACAAAACCAAGATCAAAATTCATATATACCTCAGTAAACAATGTACATGTGCTCCTGGACTTTAGTTCTTTTTTTTCTTTTTTAAAGGTACCAGGGGCAGAAATAACATGGAAATAATAGGGGTAAGTTCCTGCACCATGAGAAAGTAGAGCAGTTCAACATGTTTCAGAAAAAAATAACAATACACACTTGTGAAATGAAACAACCAAGTCAGGTAAGCCTTGCATACGCAAACAAAAATGTTTGAACTTTCTACAGACCGTTTGAAAAGCTTCTTCCAAAATGCATTCAGTGATAGTTACAGTATTTCTTTCACCAGCCTTTGGTTTTTTATGAGTTCCATTTTTGGTGGCCAAACTGATAGATCTATACTTTTTTTAACATGCTGGGGAGAGATGGTGAGGTAAGCCAATCTGCCCTCCCTCTTCACCCACCCACCCCCCATTTTGCTGTTCATGCATACTCAGTAAGGAATTATGGAGGCAGCTGCTGTTTACCTTGCCTGTTGTAGGCAGGCACTCACAGCTATAGTAGAATTAGCTAGAGTAGGGCCCCGTTGTTTTCCATCTCCCTCTTTCTCTTTCTCTTTCTCTCTCTGGACTTTTTCAGATGCAGCAAATATGGCATCATAAAGACACCTAATGATCGTGAAAGGGTGTGCATACTAGACTACAACATCCTTTCGCGATCATGTGTTGTTAATAAAGCATAATTTTTATTGATGGCCCAAGTGATCAATTGATCTCCTGTGGCGCTTTTTTGCCAGCACTGCCAGCTTTTGAAACTTTGTGCCATTTTCCTCTCGTGAATAGAGCATCAATGTCAGAACACTGCTGGGTGAGATTGGGACAGCCAGGTAGGGGATGCTTCTTTTTTTTCTTTTTTTCTTTTTTACCTCCCTGGTTTATTTGGGACTTTTAAACTGTGATCCTGTGCTTGTGTGTTCATTTTGTCTCTTTATTTTACTTTCCTTTTTTAATTTGCCACACTCGTGTCTTCTCACAATAATTGGTGAGATTTGAAACCAGAAACCGAACAGAGCTCTGTTCACTCTCTGTTAGTACCTGGGCTGCCTCTTTAATGTGAGCAAGGTATGGTCTGGTGGCGGGGGGTCTTTTGCTGGCATAAAAATGCAGCAAAATATGCTGGCAAAAGAACGTCAATGGAGAGTGGTCTGCATCACAGAATCATAGAATTGTAGAGTTGGAAGAGACCACAAGGGCCATCCAGTCCAACTCCCTGCCACGCAGGAAATCACGATCAAAGCATCCCCGACAGATGGCCATCCAGCCTCTGTTTAAAGACCTCCAAGGAAGGAGACCCCACCATGCTCCGAAGGAGTGCGTTCCACTGCTGAACAGCTCTTACTGTCAAAAAGTTCCTCCTAACGTTGAGGTGGAATCTCTGTTCCTGGAGCTTGCATCAACCCAAGCATCTGCATCAACCCAAGGCTGAATGTCTGTAGGCTTGTCTAAAGCAGTGAAAAACCCAGAATCCCCCCAGAATCCAGCCCCATAATGCCACACAATGTGCAGCCTTTTCCCTGAATCCAGTGTATTAGTGCTGCACAATGTACAGCCCTATTCACAGCAGACCCAGGGAATGCCCCCTTAATCCAGGTTTTAGAAAACTCACAGTTTTCTCCAGAGTTTGCTTGAAACTCTGAAAAAAACCCTGCTGTGTGAACAATCCATCCACACTGGATTTGAGGGGTGGGGAGGAGGAGAGGAAGGACTAGTGCTGCCTGAGGCACCAGCATTTTCCCCCTCCTCAGTGCCACTTTTCATTCCAGAGCCACAGCCTCAGCAGTAGTTACTCTCTCTGAAGTCAGAACCCCCGTGAACCCTGCCACTACAAGGCTAGCCACCTCTTCTGACCTCAGAGAGAGGGTGACCTCTACTGGCGCTTTGTTTTTCCCGGAGCTCAAAGGGGCAATTGTGCACTGGAAAAACAAAGCCCCAATGGTAGTCGCTCTCTCTGAAGTCAGAATGGGCAGCCCGCGCCATCATCACAAGGCTAGTCACTTATTCTGACTTCAGAGCAAGCAGCTACTGCTAGCACTTTGCTTTTCCCGGAGCTCAGAGTCAAGTGTGAGTAACAGCTTTGAATGGAAGCCAAGTAAAAATCCAAATGCAGATTCAGGTTTTGGTAGGTGTGGTGCTTAAATCTGGGCCAGAGTAGTCCGAATTTCATGAGCCAAAGCTCCAGACCAAAGCAGTCCTAAGTTTGTCTGGGTTTTTACCGCCACCCCCCCCCCCGTAGTCAAGACTTATATTTTTCCAACCCTCCTTCACTACTCCCTCCCCGTGCCAATGCTGTGAAAAACTTCCAGATACACTAAAGACAAAAAGGGAAAGGGGGCTTGAAGACATCGAAAGACATTGTAAAAGGGAGCTTCTTTGTCAGTGGCTTCGTTCATTTTGCCTGTATTGAAATTAGTTGCAAATTATACATGATTGTTGGAAAGCCCAAGTGAGTGACTTTACCTGAACAGAAAACATTAGTACTATGTCTTGGCATATTATGTCATTATTTCAGCATATAACTGTGTGTGTCCATGATTTTATAGGAGTGCAATAAACAGCCTTTTCAAGAATGCAGCGTCATTTGTTTTAAACACACACAGAGACAAGTTGCTATGAAAATATGCTTGACACGCTAAATTTCTGGCAGCCAGAAAGGTGGACAAATTAGGTTTTCAGTGGCTGATTTCCTGGACTTGCCTATTTATCACTAGGAAAACCAGAATTGTGGAAAAATAGTGGAAAGGCACAATAGGATTGATAAAATATGTAAGTCATGCAACTGTACACAATATACACATGTTGCAGGATATAGTTTTTTTGACACAGAATTTTAATTGCCTAGCCAAAGACTACTGGATGATCTTGGGCAAGTGACACTCTCTCAGCTTCAGAAGACAACAATGGCAAAACCCCTCCAAACAAATCTTCCCGAGAAACTCTGTGATAGGTTTACCTTAGGGGTTGCCATAAGTCAGAAATGACTTGAAGACACACGACAGCAACAACAAAGTAGTAATAGTAGCAGTAGGACGAGTGAAGAGAAAGCATGGTGTAAGTGTTAGTGTGTTGCACCAGAACTCTGGGATAACAAGGTTCAAATCCCCACTCAGCCATAGAAATCTACTGAGTGACCTTGGGCAAGTCACTCTCTCTCAGTCTCAGAGGAAGGCAATGGCAAACCCCCTCTGAATAACTCCTGCCAAGTAAGCCCTTGGAGAGGGTCACCATAAGCCAGAGTTGATATGAAAGCAAATTGATAACAACAACAACAGTAGTAGTAGTAGTAGTAGCAGCAGCAATACCAGTAGCACTAGTATTCCCACATACAAGGATATAAGATAGATGACACAAAATAAAAATTCTTACTTTAAATGACAGGTGGGAATCATGTGCACCCCTCAAAGCTATTGGACTGCAAGTCCTAGGAGACCTACTCAGCACAGCCAATGGTCAGATAGGCTGGGAGTTGAGCGCTGCATTATTCCTATCCTTGCTTTAAATGTTGTTCAGAAAGTTAAACGCTCCTTGTATTCCACATGTGGGCCTAAATGTCCAAATAAATGAGTAAGCTATTTAAATGTTTGGATATCTGAGAATTAACAAGGTTTTAAAAAAAAAAATCAGGTATAATCAATTAATAGACCCCCCCACCCACCCACATGCACACATTGCGCAAAATAGGTACTTCTTGGTGAGGATGTGTAGCCAAACAAAAAATGATTATGAGTCTTCTGGAGATCATCAGACACTCTAAATATGGTGTTACCACAACACCAAGAGATCGCTGAAGGGCTTCCTTTTCACATGACATTGTTCCCCTCTTCTAATGCTCCCATTCAGCTGTCATTACGCCGGCACTGCTTTTTATTGACAGGCTAAACTGTCAATGGATTCTTCCATTCCATTTCTGTCACAGAATGTCCTGGGAGTGAAAAGGTACCCTGTTATGCTGGCACAATCCCATCGTCAATGGGAGGTCCATGCCAGAACACTTCCTGGTGAGATATCCAGGTAAGTGACACTTACCTGGATATTTTTTGTACCCTCCCAGGGTTACTTGTAATGTTTAAACTTTGTTTTTGTGCTTGGTGTAACTTTTAGTGTTGTATTTTCCTTTTTATTTTTTAATTTCCCCCACTCTCATCTTCTCACAAGAACAGCCGGGGAGTTAGTGATCCAGGTTCAAGTCCTCCCTCAGCCATCAAACTGAGTGCCCTTAGCCCACTCTTTCTGTCATTCTCTCTCTCTGGACTTTATCAGATGTGAAAAATACAGTGTCATTACAATCCATTTAACCACGAAAGGGCACACAGATCAGACGTCAGCCTTTTGCAGTTAAAAACAGACCAAAACCCATCATGATGGCTTAAGCCATCAAAAGATCCCCCTGCTACTTTTTTGCCAGCCTTGCTGGCATGCGATGCCTCTGTCCCTTTATATCTCATACTTATCCTGACAATGCCCTCTCCAGCGCGAACACTTCCGGGTCAGATCAGGACATCCAGGTAAATGACAATCTTTTTTTTTTTTTAACCTTCCCTGGGTTACTTTGAACCTTTAAAACGTGTGTGTGTGCTTTGTGCAACTTTAAATGTAGTTTTCTTGTTTTTATTTTTGAATTTCCTGTGCAACAAAATTACGTGAGATTTTGAGCAAGGAAGTGAATGGGGCTCCATACACTTCCTCTTTATTGCTAGTGAGCCTTTGCCAGGAAAGGAGGTAAGTGCGTGGGGGGGGGTTCTTTCACTAACCTACAAATGGAGTTTTCTATGTCGGCAAAAGAATGTTGTAAAAATTGTAGTCTGATAAAGTCCTCTCTCTCTCTCAATTTAAGTTCCTCACAGCATTGTTGTAAGGATAAAGAGGAGAGGAGAAAAAGTCGAATATACCACTTTGAACTGGCTGAAGGAGAAAAGGTAACATAGAATAAATAAAACTAAAAATAAATTAAGTTAACATGGATTAAAAACTAAGGGCCTCTTAATGAAACCCGCAAGCCTCACCTCTATTACCTCCCAACTTGTTAAAATATTTCTTTTCTTGTCAGCTGTCTACAATTTATTCTCTGTTATGCTTATTCATTATGTCCCCGACTCTTATTACTAGAAAAAAGAAAGTAGAAATGTTGTTCTTTATTTGTCCTCTAGCTCTAGTCCTTGCTTTACAACTTCAGTCTACTGTACTCTACAGTGAAATACTTATATGTGCAATTCAAAGATATAATAAAGCTTTTAAAAAGAAAAAGAATAGGATGCTACACACATATGTGTAATATAATAAAATGGGAAGTCTGATTCCTCTTCAGCTATCATTCCAGTACTTTATCTATAGAATTGTTACAACTGTATCCCTGATGCCAACCATGTCTGGATGCTGCCAGATACTTTATCTTCGGGGATTGTTTAGACAATGAAAAAAAAAATCCTCACAGAATGCGAGGGGAATACCTTTTATCTAGATGAGTGCCCATGGGGATTCACTATATTTGAAAGGAGGGGGGCAAAAACTCCAAGCACTTCACAATAACAGCCTTTGCTGTTTCTCACAAAGTTCTTTTAAAAAATATGTGGAAATGCACATTTCAGCTCTTTTGAACAACCAATTTGAATTGGGACACATGCTGGAAGTGAAAATGTGATTGGTCAGACGTGCACAGGGGTGGGCTTGCTGGCAACAAAGCGGCCAGAGCCGCCATTGTTGATTTTTAGGGAACCAATTGTATATTAAACAGAAGACCGCTCTTCCATATCTCTGATTTAACAAGAGGGGGAGGGAAACATCAGGAGCTTTTGGAGAATAATAATGCAAGTAATTTACTCACAGCCACAGGCTTTACTTGTGGGAATGCTCTGTGTGAGCTTCAAACATGGATAGCTTCCCATGCCAGCGATCTTGCGAATACATCGAATACATCGTGGAGACAAATGAATGCTGCTGCAATGGTGAGTTAATGTGCTACCTTCCGCAATTAGTCCTCCCACCTAGCTCAGCCTTTGGTGAGGGCCTGCTTCCACCATGAGCCATTTGTTCCTTGGCTTAAATCCCATTACTGTAGATTTTAAGTGGATGCTATCAGATGTGATGTTAAGCTTGAAAGAGAAGACTTGTAAAATAAAAGACTTCCTAGAATTCCTTACAATTTTTTAAAAGGAATGGTACCTTTTAAAAAGTGATTAAACATCTAGCTTGGAAGCAAGAGGCAAATATTCCTACAAATGGCAATAACCAAAATTCAGAGTACCATACTCAAATCCTAGGAAAATCCATTAGTCATCCTGTTTCTGCACTGACAGATTCCTGTGAACATCGAACAGGAGAGATCAAAGACTGCTCACGTATCTGATTAACACACGTTGAGCTTGCTTCAGTCATAAGTAATACAGTAATTGTATTGCTTATAATTTGCATTGAACAGCACAGATGGACAACATTAGAGGGTTTGTCACTGCCAAGTCAGAGGCAAGAAGAAAGTTGTTTAGCTTGTCTCTGGAATGGATCCATTGATTCCCTGCCGGAAACATACAGGAGAGTCATAGAGATATAATTCCAGAGATCTGAAGTAATCTGTCATCTCCTTCCCTCCAAAATTTTGCTCACACACAATTCTGCACAACTGCCAAATCAGCAACTTGACTGTATCTTTTTGAGGCCTGGACCCAAATGAAGGGGTTTTTTTAAGGAAAAAAGGAAATATCATTGAAGTATGAGTCAGATCCCAACAGAAAAGATATCAGACATCGAAAATTAATAAAATATTATCCTACAATAAGTATTTAGTATCTTGACTGGAGATTAACTATATTCCCAATCATTCTTATTCAAGAATTATGTTCATAACTCTTATTACAAGAAGCAAGTTATGTAGAAAAGTTGTTCTTTATTTCTCCTATAGCCAGCTTTCATCCCCATAGCTGTACTATGAGATGCGTAATATATAACTGTATTAAGAAATGCTGTTGATTGTCTTAAATGTCCTTTAAACAATATTTAATTTACTACAAGTAAACAAGTGGTTTGCAAAAGAATGTTACAGTAAGAACATGTATATGCCTTTACAGAAATAACACCTGCTAAGTTCAGACTCTCTCTCTCCCCGCCCTCCCCCATTCAGGTAATGGGATATAGGATGGTATCTAATGCCAGTGTGAGCACAAGGGAAATTCCTCACCCACCTCTTCCCACTGGAGCCTCAAATGACACGAAAAGGCCTTTCCTGGTGGGCAGGAAAAGCCTTGGATACGGGGTTGCAACTGCCATAGCAGGAAAAGATAAGGAAAAACAGAATACAGGCAGCGCATGCCTTCAGTACACCGCTTAAACACTCCATAATTCTACAGACTTAATGGCAAAAAAAAAAAAAAAACACACACACACACAAACCCTCCTCACAGAATGTGAGAAGAACCCTACCTGTCTAAATGGCAAGACATGTCATTCCGCCATTTTGTGAAGGAGGGTGGCCCAAAACATTAAAAACTATGTGGGAAAAGCCTTCACAGCTTTTTAAAGACTTTTTTAAAAACTGCAGGGGGAATGTGCATTCCCCCTCGTTGGTACAAGCGATTCAATATGAATCACTGTCTCATATGAGAGGAAGCACAAAGCTGATTGGCCAGACAGGTGTGGGGGGAGGACTTGCTAACAGGGCAAGTGCCCAGCACTGCCATGTTTGTTTTTCGCCTTAGTGAGCGAACGCTAAAGCGAGAAAACAGGATGTTGTTTCTTTACCTTTTTATTGCAAAGGCAAAATATTGCTCTAGTGCACAGTGCAAATAGTTTTTTTAAAAAAAAAAAACAGTTTCACAATGGCAGATTACAGTAGGTAAAAACGTGAGTAATTCACTTGCAGCCATCACAGGCATATGAAGCTTTTGGGGGCAAAAAAAACCATTACGACAAGTCGCAGCTGCTGCAAAATGCCATTACTGCAGGGCACTCCAGGTTTTTTGGGCTCATATAGACAAGCCCCCAGACTTTGTATATAGCTCTCATCAGTCTTTCCTCCAGGATTTATTATTTTAAATTCATGTTCTTTAGTCTCAAAAGAGTTGCATTTCCTCCTATCTAAAATGAAAATAGCAGAAAACCACACTGCAAAAAAATTGCTATCAGTGTTTTACAGTCTTTCATCTGACATGAAAGCTCTCTCACTCCATCCATTGGGAAGAAAAGAGAAAACAATAATGCACTTGCCAAAGCAAACAGGGTTGGGGTCTTGTTTGTTTTCTCAGGAAAAGGGGAAGAAAAACCCCTGTTCTGCATACTAGCTGTGTCTCATTTCATTTCAGTACCATTCTGAGCACCACATGGCCACAGTAATGTTGCACACTCAGCCACACACAGGTTCTTCATTAATCTCACCTTACTTGGGTAGACAGACAGATGATGATGGTAATGATAATGAAGAAGAAGAAAAAGAAGAAGAAGAAGAAGAAGAAGAAGAAGAAGAAGAAGAAGAAGCAGCAGCAGCCGCCATGGCAGTTAACATGGAACCAAAGTGCTGTAAGTGTGTAGCATGATAGGTCTTCAGGGATCAAAATGAGCACAGATGGCTCAGCACTCTGATACCAGCTTTTAAAAAAAGGTAGCAGGAACTAATAATGATTCCCTTCTTTGAAGAGTGTTGTACAATGTTCCAACCCTCTCCGAGCAGTGAAGCAATTTGCAAAAGTGACTGGAGGGTATGAGTTGGGCACTTGAGTCCAGAGACATAGTTACAGTGCCAGAGCTCCATCATCGTAACTATGGCCTTGTCTACACAAGGGGGAAAGAAACACACACACACTGAAACTGGCACAATAAGGCCACGGGATGCACAGCCCTTTCCATACCAAACTCAGGAAATACCAGTTTAAACCCAAGTTTAAAAGACTCACCATTTTATCTGGAGTTTGTAGGAAACTCTGGCATTTCTTATAGTGTGAACGATTGATCCACCCTGGATTCATGGGGGTGGGGAAGCAGGACAGACCACTGCCTGGCAGGCGTCACCATTTACCTCACCAGTTCCCAGACTGGAACAGTTACAGAAAGGTTTTTCTGACCTCAGAGGCATGCTCTGAGGTCAGAAACAAGGTGCCCAGATCACATGGCTGGGCACCTCATTTGCCTCAGAGCATGTGACTATGCATCTTTAGCACCAGGGCATGAGGCCCAGACATTGAGGTAAATGGCAGTGGCACCTGTCAGGTGGTAATCTGTCCTGGCTCTGCCAGGGAGCTGACAGAGAAAAGGCAGAGGTGTTGATGCAGTGACAGATATAAACATCTACCCTATGTCCCTGTGGAGAAACAGGTAGCGGGATGGGTCTGGGGCAGATCCAGGGCAGAACAGGTCAAGGAGTCCATTCGGACTTTTGCCCCTAGTATAGACAAGCCGTACATCTGAGGATGCAGGATTTTGGCCATTATTGTTGCTGTTGTTGTTGCAACAATAAAATATATGTGCAGCAAAGGGAAGGAGCCGTAATGAAACCCATGAGCCCCACTTCTTTCTCTTCTAATCACACCACCATGTTCTTTCCTTCCTGTAGATTTCTGAAAACAGAAGTGAAGAGGGCTGTTACAAAAGGTAAGGGGAATAGCCCTTCTCTAGACCCATTCTATGCGTGTGCACACACACGCAATTTGAACACTGGCTTTACCACCAATCTGTTGGAGTTGCAATCACATCCCTCTGATTATACCTCCCATGTAGTTTCAATGGACAGCAGAGAAGCGAGTCCTAGTTTTTGTTTTTAAATGGCTACCAGGCACTGGGATGAAAAGGTTTTAAACCAGTGGTTCTTAGCCTGTGGTCCATGGATCCCCAGGGGTATGTGATGTCATCACACAAGGTCCACAAAGGCTTGAAAGCTGCTCAGCCCACATGACAGGAGCAAAGGCCAAGCCTGGCTAGCTTGGCTTGTGCATTGCTGTTCAATTCTCTTCAGCCACAAATTTGCAGGAAGAAGCAGGAGGAAGGTCTTCCCTCTCCTCCACTGCCTCTGAGGGAAGGGTTAATGGATGGGGTAATTGTGTTGTTGTTGTTGTTGTTGTTGTTGTTGTTGTTAGAGTTTTAAATCTTGAGTTAAATCCTGAGGGTCTGTGTCAGCAAAGGATATTTAAAGGGGGTTGCTGGTAAAGAAAATGTTAAGAGCCACTGTTTTAAACTATTAAAATAAGAGAACCTTAATACTGTGTTACTTACAACATTGAAATGAAGTCTGCAGTACACAGTAGACCATGGTCTACAAAAAAAAAAAAAAAACACAGGAGAGCTGAAAGGAGGCTTAAGTAGAACAAATGTCTTTTCAAAAAGCCCTGAATCACTTCCTGGATTGTTTGTGCAGAGCATTTGGTTAATTATCTCTCCCATAGTAAACAGAGGCCATCTTCCACATAAAGTAGGCAAACCTGCTGGAACATTTGCTGCCCTTATATTTACATTCTTCAAATCTCCTCACCTTTTATAGTCCAATTTGGCCTAGTTGTTGGAAGTTTGCTTTCATATTGCAGGTTCTCCAATGTGAAAGGATCAAAAGGCCATATAAATACTTTTTCCAGGCAAAGCCTTTTGTTTAGGTCACTAATGGCTTGCTACTTGGGAGGAAATTCTTTTGTGTCCTGGTGCCAGTCAGATGGATAATGTAGACTTATTCCATATTTGTTGTTGTTAACGGCCTTCAAGTCAACCTGGATTGATGGTGACCCTATGAATGAGACATCTCCAGTACACCCTATCCTGGACAACTCTGTTCAGGTCAGGACCCTGGCTTCCTTGACTGAGTCTATCCATCTGGAATGTAGTCTTCCTCTTTAAGGCACCAGATTATGCCTGATCTTGGAAGGTAGGCAGGGTCAGGCCTGTTAATACTTCGATGGGGGATTGTCAAGGAAAACCAGGCATTGTAGGCTATATTTGAAGGAAGGCAATGACCAACCAACTCTGAGTCTTGCCTAAGAAAACCCTATGAAATTCATGGGGCTACCATAAGTCAACAGGCAACTTGAAGGCTTTGTTGCTATTGTGCACCTTCAAGTCATTTCCAACTTAGGGTGACCCTCAGGTGACCCTAAGGTTTTCAGAGGCTGAGAGTGTGTGACTTACCCAAGGTCACCTAGCAGATTTTCATGGCTGAGCAGGGATTCAAACCCTGGCCTCCAGAGTCATAATCCAACACTCAAACCACTATGCCACATTGGCTCTTAACTTAAAGGCAAATACACACAAATAGTACAGATTTCAAGAGGAGTTACTTGGAAGTAACTTGGAAGTAAATGCACACTGAGCTTCGATGCAGTTGATGGAGCAGCAGCAACACTCTGCTGACTTCATTTTAACACCCCAGAGGTTCTCATGTCAAATGTGGGAGAGGAGCTGTTTTGCAAAAAACAAACAAACAAAAAAGAGCAGGGAATACAACACAGAAGCAAGCTCCTGGTAGTAGCAGTTAGGGCAGGAGCGGGGCATCTTGGATCCTAGAGCCAAACCAGCCTCTCTGAGATCCAAAATCTGACTTTCTAGGAGGTCCCCTTTCCCATGACACCATCATTTAGTGGTTTCCAGCTTTTGTAGAGAGCCAGTGTGGTGTAGTGGTCTAAGCATCAGATGACAACTCTGGAAACCAGGGTACAAATCCCTGCTCAGTCATGGAGCCCATCTACATGGCAAAAATGTCCTGGGATGAACTCAAGACGAACTCTGGTTGTTCACATGATCATCATGATGATCTCGAGCTTTTCAGAAGGAGGGCCACCATATATACTCCAAGGAGCATGACTTTCCGTCCCGCAGTTTGTCCCATGTTTTTAAAAAAGTCTCAGGAGGTTGCAGAAAATCGGATATGTGAACAGGTTGGGACAAAATATCTCGGGAGTAGGTGATGGCCAGAAATTGAGGTGGGCAGGGGTGGGAACAGAGTTCAGAGAAGGAGGGGTCAGTCACACTTTTCAATAGATTTTTACATTGCCAACCTCTCGGCTTCAAGGAAAGCCTGTCTGTTTCCCCTCCCTCCCAGCTGAAAGCAAAGCCTTCCCTCCCGACTACATGGAGCCTTGTGTGTGTGTGCCATCAGTCACCCTTTTCAATGGATTTTTACATTGCCAACCTCTCAGCTCCAAGAAAGCCTGTTCAGTTCCCCTCCCCTCCCCGCTGAAAGCAAAACCTTTCCTCTGCACAGAGGCTTGTATGTGTGTGTGCCTTCAAGCTGCCTATTAATTTATTGCAACCCCACAAATTTCATCTGTTTTTTTGGTTGGTTGGTTGGTTGGTTGGTTGGTTTTTTAGGAGGCTTTGCAAGTTCCTTCCTCTGAAATACAGCCTACAGCTCCTGGTATTCAAGAGTGATTCTTGTGGGTTCTTAAAGACAAACAAGTTTTATTTGGCATTAACCTCTGTGGATTTACAGGCATGTTATTCAGCATAAATGGAGCTGGAGACCCTAAGGCAAGCCAATCAGGAGATTTTTTTTAAGGAGTTGTGCAGAGGGGGTTGCCTTCACCTTCCTTCTCTGACCAATGCAGAAGCTTGAGCAAACATTTGTGGCAGCCAATAGCATTGCTCATAGCGGTAAACTCCACAGGAAATACGTCACCGAGGTTGTGAAAAAATGAGTAATCGCATCCTTGACTCACAGCTAAATATATATATCCCGGAACCTTTTCCCGTGTAAACAAAAAAACACAGGATACTATGTCTCAGGAACTTGCTTTCATCACACAAAAGGTTGTTGTGGAAAGAGCAATCCTGGGACATTGTTCATCACGGGACAAATCTTGTAAGCAATAAGAGAAGAACTTGAGATGAGGATATCTTGCTGCTCCCCAGGATAAAAACTGTTGTGTAACTGAGCCCATGGAAACCCACTGGGTGACTTTGGGGCATGTGAAACTCAGCCCGAAAGGAAGACAATGGAGGTTAGCCCCTTTTGAACAAATCTTGCCAAGAAAACCCCATGGTAAGTTCACTTTAGGGCTGCCATAAGTCAGAAATGACTTGAAGGCACACAACAACAGCTTTTGCACTGGCGTTTTCTCCCATTCTAAAAAGCTATAACGCATTCCCTTTTATATGGGGGGGGGATAAAAAATAGAATCTAGTAGTACCTTGAAGACTGATTTATTTTAGTATGAACATTCATGGATTTTAATCCACTTCTTTGGATGCACTGATAGAGTTAATTTCAAACCTCAGGTGTATTAGCAGTTAGGTAGTTGTGTGGCTGGCATTAGAGTGTAATAGGATACAGAAAGATGCATTTTATGACAGTGGCCATGAACTTTCAAATAGTTGTGTAAGGTGATACTGGTCTGTCAGGCTGGTTCACAGGCAGTTCTGAGGTTTGAAAGCAATAAATCTGCTTAGTGAGTCATTTCTTTTAAAGTCAGAGGTTTCATTGGGGAAAACTGCTTGGTTGCATGATTGGTTGTGAAGATGTGGGGGGGGTGTCTGCAAATGTATTTGTGAATACAGTTGGCCCTCCACATTCACTGAGATTAGGGGCACAGGACCCCTAAGAAAGTGGAAAAACCGTGACTTACGTCTAGGCTCCCCAAACCATATTTAACACAGAGGGAAAGTAGGATCCTGGGATTCAACTCACTGTGGATGCCTTCAAGGCAGGGTTCCTTTGCATTGCAGAAGCAGGCAGCTGGTGTGGCTTGCCTCCACCATCATTGCTGACTTGCACCATTTTTAACAGGGACTTACAAGCCTTGCCACATGTTCTCAGTCTCACAAGGTTTGCAATCCCTATTAAAAATGGCAAAAGGCAGCAGCAGAGGTGACAGCAAACAACCTGTGGATAATCAAGTCCACAAAAGTTAAACCTGCAAATGTGGAAGGCTGATTGGAAGCCCCTGTCTTCCAAAGACTCACTCTTTCAACACTTGCAAATTAAGGACAAGTTCCATTCATTCTATAAGGAATCCACTCTTTTAACAGTTCTTGCCTTCAGAGGCTTGCTTGAGACTGACTACACATGTACACACTGCTTACAAACCAAACTGAGAGGGAGAAAAGTCACCAAACTGACTGAGAGACATTGAAAGTATGGTAGCAGGGCCCACAGGCAGTCCCAAGCAAGCCATCGCAATTCCCTCATGTTTCCTATGTGGGTTCTGCTTTTTGACCAATTCCAGTTTCTGAAACTGCTGCAGTCCCTAACGTGTCAGATAAGCAGGGGCTTCCTGTAATCTATTTCTTGACCATGTCCAATGTCAAGACATTGTGTATTCAATGTCCAATGCCAATTCATGTGTATTCAGCCATTACTAAGCACTGTCCATTTTCCATATCCCTTTCCAACCTTAACATTTTTCTCCAAAAAAGGGTGTTTTTTTTAAAAATATCTATAGTTGCTTTTGTAAACAAAGTAGCCAAACATACAGGTTATGTTTGTTTCTTTGATTGTTTTATATCCTGAATATTGGACCCAAGGGACTCACACTGTACATTAAAACAATACAGCTAAAAACAATCTGGAATATGAAAATTTAAAAAGTATTAAATCCAATCCTCTTAAATAAAACATTAATTTAAAACAACTAAAAGCACATTTAAACCAACCTATTTCACTACCCCAGCCTGATTAAAAACTCAAGGCCTGTTTAAATCTAAAGTTCTTGGCCTGCCAACAAAAGGAGAACAGGAAGGGGGCCAACTGAGCCTCCCTTGGCAGAGAGTTCCATAGCCTGGGAGCAGCCACTGGGAAGGCTCCTTCTCGGGTCTCACCAACTATGCCAGTATGGGTGGTGGGTCTAAGAGAAAGCCTTTCTCTGAAGATCTTAAAACTTGGGTAGGCTTGTATAGGGAGCTACCACCCTTCAGATAGCCTGGACCCAAGCTGTATAGGGCTTTATAGGTCATAACCAGCACTCTGAATTCTGCCCAGAAACAAACTAGTAGCCAGTGAAGCTGTATCAGCAAGGGAGTTACATGTGCCCTATAACCAGCTGTGGTCAACAGTCTAACCACAGCATTTTGGACCTGCTGATGTTTCCAAACAGTTCCAAAGTCAGCCCCACATAGAATACATTACAGTAATCCAAATGTGATCACGCATGTGTCACCATGGCCAATTCTGACTTCTCAAGGAATGGGCATAGCTGGTGCACTAGTTTTAGTTGTGCAAATGTACTCTTGGCCACCACTGAAATCTGGGCTTCCAGACTCAGGGATGACTCCAGGAGTACCCCAAGCTGTGAACGTGAGATTTCATGTGGAGTGTCCAGCACAGGCTGAATCGCTATACTCTGTTCTGCCTTCTGACTGAGCGAGAACACTCTTGTCTTGTATGGATTAAGCTTCAATTTGTTTGCCCTCATCCAGTACATTACTGAAAGCAGACACCGGATTAGTACAGAAACAACTTCTGTGGAGTCAGATGGAGAGATAGAGTTGGGCATCAACAGCGTACTGGTGACACTGAACGCCAAATCTCCAGATAACCTCTCCCAGCGGTTTCATGTAGATGTTAAACACCATGGGGGACAAAACTGAACCCCAAGGGACCCCACAGGCCAATGGCCAGGGTGTTGAACAGGTGTCCCCCAGCACACCTTCTGAGGGTGCCCCTCCAAGAAGGACTGAAGCCACTGTAAAACAGTGCCTCTGTTCCCATCCCAGAAAGGGGGCCTAGAAGGATACCATGGTTGATGGTATCGATGGTATCGAAAACTGTTGGGAAGTCCAGCAGGAACACTCTCTCCCTGTCCAGTTCCCGGTGTAAGTCATCCACCAAGGCAACCAAAGCTGTCTCTGTCCCATAACCAGGCCTGAAGCCAGACTGAAATGGCAATCTAGACAATCTGTTTCATCCAAGAACATTTGGAGCTGGGAGACCACAACACACCCCAGGACCTTGCTCAGAAAGGGAATATTGTCTTGTACAGTGGGGTTCAGGGAGGGTGTTTTGTTTTGTTTTGTTTTGTTTTGTTTTGTTTTGTTTTGTTTAGCAATGGCCTCATTACAGTCTCTTTTAGGCAGGATACAATCCTGCCTTGCTGTAGTGAGCCATACACCACTCTCCTTATCCACTCAACCAGTCCCCCTTTGGATGCTTTAATAAACCAAGAAGGGCAAGGATCTAATATACATATGGTGGCTCTCACCGCTCAAAGCATCCTGTCCACATCCTCAGGCTGCACAAATTGAAAAGTATCCAGTAACACAGGACAAGCAGGTGCCAAGATTATACCCACTGGACCTGTATCAACTACAGTGTCCATGTTAGAGTGGATCCAAGCAATTTTATCTGCAAAGTATGTTGTAAATTCCCCTCAGTGGGCTATTTAGCGGTCTGAATTTTGTTCTTGTGGGGCAGAGCGCATGAGGCTCCTCACCACTCAAGACAACTCTGCTGATTAATTCTGTGCAGATGCAATGGCGGTAGAGAAATATTATTTCTTTGCTATAACCATCACCACAGAGTAGACCTTCCACTGAGATCTAGCCTGTGTTCAGTTGGATCTGCTCTGAATTTTCTGCCATCTACACTGTAATCTTCATCCCACTCATTTCATCACTGCCAGCTCCCTCGTAAACAAAGGAGCTTGCTTAGCTCCACTCTGTGGGAGGGGATGCTTGCGGGAATCATGTCCACCACACTAGCCATTGCTCCACCCACAGATCAACCAGGGCTTCAGCAGGATAATAATAATAATAATAATAATAATAATTATTATATCCCGCCCCTCTGCGAGCAATCGGGGCGGCTTACAACAATAAAATAGTACACGGTATAAAACAACTCAATATCCCTTCCCCCCCTTAAAACATTATTAAATTAATACAAATTAAAATCAGTATATAATACAATTTATTAAAAACCCTTCCGAGCGAGCAGCATCAGTTTGGAGGTCCAGAAGCAACCTCCAGAGGGGGTTCCTGAGGCCGGGGTTGGCTATTCCAGAAAAGCCTGCCTGAAGAGAACTGTCTTGACAGCCTTTTTAAAGCTTTCTAATGATGTCAATAGGCGGATCTCATCCGGCAGGCCGTTCCACAATTTGGGGGCGACAGCCGAGAAAGCCCTCTGGGAGGTGGTCGCCAGCCTAGGTCTTTGTGGCTGCAACAAATTCCTCCCAGAGGACCGGAGAGCACGGGGAGGATTATAAGGGAGAAGGCGGTCCCTGAGATAGCTTGGGCCCAAGCCATTTAGGGCTTTAAAGGTGATAACCAACACCTTGTACTGGGCCCGGAAGCTGATAGGCAGCCAGTGGAGGGACCTCAGAACCGGAGTAATGTGGTCCCTCCTAGATGTCCCAGAAACTAGCCTGGCTGCCATATTTTGTACCAGCCGTAATTTCCGAACTAAGCACAAGGGTAGCCCCATGTAGAGGGCATTACAGAAATCAAGACGTGAGGTTACCAGCCCATGCACAACAGTGTCAAGATCCCTTACTTCCAGAAAAGGGCACAGCTGGCATATCAGCCGAAGGTGATAACAAGCGCTCCTGACTGTCGCATTTACCTGATTTGTATATGGGAAGGATCACCTCCCATGGCAACATGAAACTCTAAGAGCCATTAGGAGTCCATCTGGATCCATAAGCCTCCTGGGGCAAGCCATCTTAATTGGCCCTCCACCCCTGCAGAGGCTCTGTCTAGGGTTTAAGACTCACTGAGACTCAGAACCTATGCAGTGGTAAAGGATGGATTTTTCAGTCTATAGAAGGTTCCTCCAAACGCAGATCACCACCAGCCTGCCCAGCACAGAAAGCTAGAGTTGTCCTGCAATATGAGTGGCACCAGATACTATTTTATACAGACCCGTGGCCATCATGGAGGACATGAAGGCCTAAGTTGCTCCTGTCAGACTGGTCTCAGCATGGAAATGGAAGTTTCCCAGCAAGCCAGGAAGACTCCAATACCACCGATGAGACCAACTCTGTCAGCTCAGAAAGGGAGATTGTGAAGCAAAGGGGTGGGCAGTATGCCAACAGAATCCCTATTCTGTCCCATTATATGCAGTTTTTCCATAATATTTACACTTTTATACCAAACTTTCTGTAATATGTGCATTTTAAGGCATCTGTTCCTAAGGTACACATTTTTATTTGCAATCTTTTGAGCAAAGAACTGCATTACAAGATTGGAGAAATGCATGATATGAAGCATAATTGTGCTCTAATCTGCATATTAGTCTAGAAATTGCAAATTGGTTCAGTTAGCTTCAACAGGTGGAACAAATGAAATTCTCCAGAATGGCTAACAATAACAGTTGCTGCTTCCAACAAATGTGAATATTTGGATCATTTAGTATATAATAATAATAATAATAATAATAATAATAATAATAATATTTATTTATACCCCGCCCCTCTGCTAAAAACAATCGGGGCGGCTTCCAACAATTAAAACATTATAATAATGACTAAAAACACCACCCACCCCCACCCTCCCACATAAAAAGACATTAAACACAATAAGATTAAAACCCTTCTAGCTAAAAAAACACATTAAAAACAAATATATACATAATTTTTTAAAAAGCCAGGAGACTGAGTTCCTGAGGCCGGGATCTAATCAGGAAAGGCCTGCCGAAAGAGATCTGTCTTTAGTGCTTTTTTAAAGCTACTCAAGCTCGTCAGCTGACGGATCTCATTCGGCAGGCCATTCCACAATTTGGGGGCGATTACTGAAAAGGCCCTCTGGGAGGTTGCAGACAGCCTAGATTTTTGTGGCTGAAGCAGATTCCTCCCAGAGGACCGGAGTATGCGGGGAGGATTGTATGGGAGGAGGCGGTTCCGGAGATAAGTTGGACCCAAGCCATTTAGGGCTTTAAAGGTAATAACCAACACCTTATACTGTATTGTCGAGAAGGATGACTAGAGATTCAAGAAGACTGTCTATATATGATTGTGAAAACTGTACAGTGAAGGAAGCTGACAAGAAGAAAATGAACTCATTTGAGTTCTATGGATACCATAGACTGCTAAAAGACAAATGAATGGATCCTAGAGCAAGTCAGACCTGACTTCTCCCTAGAAGCCAAAATGACTAAACTGAGGCTATTGTCCTTTGGACATATCATGAGATGGCATACGTCATTGCAAAAGGCAATGATGCTGTGTAAAGTGAAAGCGGTAGAAAAAGAAGATTGATTTAATCCAGGAAGCCACAGCCCTGAGAAGGACAGTTGATGATCAGGGTTCTTGGAGGTTTCTCATTCATAGGGTCACCATAAGTCAAAGTTCACTTGATGGGAAATAAAAGCAACAAAGCCCTAAGCTAGTAATTCTTAACCTGTGGGTCTGTTGGCCCCCTGGGGGCCACAGAGTCCTCACAGGGAGCCTGTGAAGGTTTGAATGCTGCTCAGCTCACATGAAAGGAGCCAAGGCAAAGGCTGACTGGCTTGGCCTGCACATTGCTATTCAATCTGCTCCAGCCACAAATGTGTAGGAAGAAGCAGGAGAAAAGTCTTCTCTCCCCTCCAGTGCCTCTGAGGTACGGGATAATGTAAGGTGTAATTGTGTTGTTCTTGTCATCATCATTATAATCATCATCACCAGGTAGTAGTAGTAGTAATAGTATTATAGGGTTTTAAATCTTGAGTTAAGTCTTGGGGGTCCGTTGCAACAAAAGATATTTAAAGGGGGTCCTGGTAAAGAAAAGATTAAGAGCCACTGTCCTAAGCAATATGGTGTTATCAAACAACCTAAACCAGTTGTATGAAACTGAAAACCACACAAGTTTTATAACCATGCTATAATATATGAAGGAATAAAAATCACAGTGCCAGTCTTTCTTCTAATAGTGCTATAAGAAAGGCCAAGGCTTTCATCACTGTTGACTGGAGAAAGAGCTGTCTGGATAATGGCCTGGCTGAGGGCATTTAGCAAGCTGAAATGTGAAGTGTGGACTTCCTGCCTCACAACTAGATGGTGTATGTTTCAAAAGTTACCTCAGTAATCCAGGTTGTGACCCAAGATGTCAACTGAGCTCATCCTTCAGATGAAGAATTTGTTGGGATTCCTCTTTAAACACTTTGAGATAGATCCAAAAAGGCTTGAGTGGGAGGAAAATAGCCTCCCACACTGTTCTGCAAACATATGCCCCAGAGTTTATGTAGTGGTGTTGTAATTGGTAGGTTCTAGAGATGTTCTTCTGCTTCTTGTTGTGTGAGAAGAATCACAGACATTCATATTTCTGTGATTCATATTCACAGAATGTTAGAGTTGGGAGGGATCTTGGAGGCAATTTACTTCAATCTCCCCTGCTCATTGCAGGAATCTAGCAACTACAGCATCCTCCCTACAAATGGCTACCCTGTCCTTGCTTAAACACCTGCTGTCAGGGGTGGACTGAGAAGAGGAGCATCTTTACCCCTAGGATTTCAGGGTGAGACCCTTCCCACTCAGTCCATAAGCTACCATTGCCTATAGTGCTGAAAAAAACACAAAATATCCCAAAATAATCTGTTCTAATATCAAACAGGTTTGGATCTAGGTTCTCTTTTCTTATAGAATGCTCCAACATAATGGATATACTGTATATATATGCAGGGGTTTTGTTCCAGGTGCAGAAGGGGCACTTTGGATTCAACTCAATGTACTTGTTCACATGAAAATTCTGTTGTACTATGCTGGCACTAAACAGCATTTTGAATGTATTATATCTGATGCTTCATCAGAAAGGGGGAAAAGAACCTCTTACCACAGTATCAGAAAAATAGCAACTCATAAATCTATCGAAAATCTTGGCAGATTGTTGTGGATGTCAAGGAAGATTGTTGAGCCGGAGCTACATCTTTTGCATAATGAAGCCATTGCATCAAATTGTCATAAGAATCTTCTGTTCTCAGCTGTCTGACTTCATGCCAAGAAATCCTGAAAATATGACCATTGAGATTCCCCGTGGTCTATGCATTTTCAGCTGCTTCGCAACACTCTAGACCAGAATGTCCCTAGCAGTAAATGAATGCCAAGTGTTACTCATTTAAATGCATTCTTCCTCCAAGATGCTGACCCCTGAACCTCAAGAATCCCCTGAGAAACATACTCAGGAGTCTTGGCAGAGAGCTCAGCAATTATGTCGGAGGGGCACTGCAGCAGCTGAACTGGGGAATCCCAGAATATGTATCTGAACCCTGGAAGAAGCAAGGTAAATCATATCACAGTGGAGCTTTATTAATCCAGATGATTTTTAAATTATGAATTTTAAACTATAGATTGTTTTAATATGTATTGGTTTTATGTGTTCTTTTAAACTTGTTATGTGCTTTAACTGGGTTATGTGTTTTAACTAATGTTATGTGTTGTATTTCAATCTGTTGCTGTTCCCCACCTCAATGCATAGGGAGAGGCAGGTAAGAAATAAATACTACTGCTATTACTACTACTACTACTCTGGCTACTATCACAGTCCAAGAAGTCTTCTGTGCAGAGCTATGCACAACATGCCACATGTGCTAACAGGGTTGGTGAAGAGGTTGGGCCACCATTACTAAGTGGAACGGCATGCAGAAACATTCCTTGCCTTTCAGACCACACATTATTAATCCATTGCATTCTGCCCCACAAAATTTGCTGGTGAAGGCCACTTACCTAGATGGCTTTAAAAGAGGGTATCAAAAGGGAATTTGTCACAATGGCTCTGGACTTCCTCCAGGATCAGAAGCAGCATGCATCTCAATAACAGCACCTGGGGAACCTAAGTGGGAGAATGCCATTGTACTCATAATTTGCCTGTGGGCTTCCCAGAGGCATCCTATTAGCCTCCCTGGGAAACAGGGTATTGTACTAGATAGGCCTTTGGTTGAATCCAGGGTTTCTCAATGAGAGTTCCCTGGAACTCTGGGATTCCATGAGAGGTCAATGGGGTTCTATGAGAGATTGTGATTGGGGATTTATTTATTTATTTATTTATTTATTTATAGATATAATAATTTTTATGCAGGCTTGTCTGAGATCTAAAAATTATTTACTGTGGCTCCTCCACAGTAAAAAGGTTCAAAGAAGCTGATCTAATCTGATACTTTTAAATTATATGTCAAAGAAAGCAAGAACTGTGATTCTACTCCCTTGCATGCAAAGTGAAACAGCAAGCTGGGATCACAAATCTAAGGCTGAGATTATTCTTTATCATAATAATGGTGGGGTGGTGTTATGCCACATGTGTCTCCAAACACATGATCAAACTATGGCCAATAGGGGCTTTCTCAAATATGGTAAATGTAACCTCCTTAAGTGTCTATATCAATTGGAAGCTGAGCAACCCTGTAAAAGTTGTTCTCAGGAAACTCCCCTTCCTATGAAACATGGGTATGGAATGGATAAACTCTGCAATGAATTTAGAAAAATAGCCAACTTGCCTTGGAGGTGGGCATTAAGAAAGGCAGAAGGAAGTGAGAGTGGACAGGAAACGGTTGTCTCTATAGCTGAATTCATGTTAGAAAATAGCAGGAATAATATTCTTTCTGTAACCCTATTATGTATCTTCTTCACAGAGTTTTGAAAAGCAGTGAGTGTGTATAAGGCTCAAAAGTAGCATATGCAATGGCTACAAGGGATGTGAGAGCTGTTGTCATCATCACAGTTCAATGGCTGTTACGTAACTTACAATTATTATGTTGCAGGTATGCTTAATAGCACGATACAGATAGACCCACGTATCCATGGGGGATACATTCCCAGATTTACTGTGGATAGTGGATTCCATGGATAATAGTGATCCCTATTAAAATGAATGACTTATGGCTCAAGCATACTATAGCATCCTACTGGAGGACCTAGGAGATGTCTAGAGACCATATTTTTTCAGACACAGGTAAGCGAACCTAAGGATACAGGTCCTGCAGATACAGGGGATCTGTCTGTAATTTTGTTCTATGATTTTAAAAGCATAATGTCAATTACAGTAGACACACCATTCTTGTTGGATTACATACTACGTACATATGCATTATGTATGGATTATTGGTTTTGTTGATGCCAGCGATTCATGCTTAATTCCTTCTAATAAATATCTTATTTACATGGCAATTTCAGGGAGTATGTGATCCCAAATTGGATTAATAACAGCTTTTATGATGGTGGAAGAATTAACAATTGCTGCCTCTTGGTGTAGGGTTTTTTTTTTCCTGTTTAAATATGGGCAGAGTTCCAAAAAGACTAATGAAGAAAGCATGGATATGACTTGTTTCAAAGGTCCTATCCAAAACAAGTAATTCAGTTAGAACATTACAGAAAGTTGTCTGGGATAAAACACACTATTCCAGTACAATATACACCACTAGCATCAGACATCTTTATAACTGAAGCAAATCAAAACAGCCTATTAAAATTAACAAGGCATGTTAGGTGTAAAATAAGTCCCACCAATTTCAGTGGGAAATAAGCTCAACTAGTTTTTTCTTACCACAATGCAATAACATTAACATTTTTCTACACTACAGTATTATAAACAGTTTGATACCACTTTAATTGTCATGGCCCCATCCAAATGAATCCTAGGATTTGTACTTAGAATTATTTGCTAAAAAACCTCTAGTACACTTTCAGAAACGACAGCTCCCAAGGTATCCTGATTTAATCTTCAATTTTTCTTCTCAGGGTATATATTTGAGGGAAGTGTGTGAGAGAGGTCTAAGGATCTGAGCAAACTACAAATCCCATGGTCCCTTAGGATGCCACCATGATAGCTCAAATGGTTTCCAATGGATATATAACTATGCAGAGAAGGTATGCCTTATGCTTCGATACAGAATTGCCACTCTCCAACTCCTACTTGATTCCCCTAAACAGCTGAATGTTACCCTTTTGAGAACATCACACACATGCCACAATGCTGGGGAGCAGCAGGGCTTGCCTCTAGTTCCTTTTCTTGGTGGCCAGACACCTCTGTGTAAAGCAGATTTTTTTTAACTTTAGTTTCTGAACAGAGGCTCTCAATGAAGTCAGTGAGTAACTGTTTTCTTTCTACATAAATTGCAAATAGTTACAATAGAAATAGATACTGTTGCAAAAAGGTTTCTCCCTTATTTTGCAACTTGCACAGTGGACTTTGAACTACAGTTGTCCCTTCATATTCGCTGGGGTTTGGTTCCAGTGGATACCAAAATCTGTTAATATTCAAGTCCCATTATATGCAATGGCATAGCAAAATGGTGTCCCTTATATAACATGGAAAAATCAAGGCTTGAATTTTGGATTATTATTTTTTAAATAATGTTTTAAAGCTGTGAATACTTAAATCCATGGATACCAAATCTGTGGATACAGAGGGACAACTGTATTTATTTTATTTTTATTTTATTTATTATTTTGCTTCTTTGTACAAACACCAAAATTGGGCTTGGCACTCTTTGACTGGTGGATAAGAACAAAGAACAAGCTTACCTGAACATTGAACACCAAGATAGATACAAGAAGAAATGCTGTCCCTTTAAAAGGGGGAAAGAGAGAGAGAGGAGGCGGAAAAGAGACAAAGAGCTTAAGAAGGAGGTGCTCATCTTGTGTTTTTGCAAAAAAGAAACTTAAAAAATTTAAGCTACCTCCATCCTAATATTTTATTATTTTGCTACTTCCCTATCAAATTGATTGTTCCCCCCTGGGAATATTATGTACTGTCTGGATTGCTTGAGAGAAGAAAGCTGCTAGACCTGGAGTAGAAATTGAGAAGAAGAATATATAAGAAGAAAGAAAGAATGATTTTAGAGATTAAGGAAGGAGACTGAAGAATTACAAATGAGATAGAAATTAAAAAGATCATCCACAATTATTTTGCAAATTTGTATCAAGCAGGCCCATATAAGGAGGGAAAATCAGAGGCATATCTAATATCACAAAAACTACTGGATGTTCAACATGAATATAAAGACAATTTGAATTAGCCAGTATTTGATGAAGAAATAAGAGAGGTGATCAGCAGTTTAAAAAATGGAAAAGCTCCAGGTCCGGATGGCCTATCAGCTACATATTATGGATGCTTTCAAGAACAATTAATAAAACCATTGAAGAATTAATGAATGGAATATTGGACAAGCAAAGAATTCCTGAATCATGGCAGGAAGCTACCATTGTTTTGATTCCTAAGGAAGATTTAGATATTACCTCCATTAAGAATTATTGTCCAATCTCACTGCTTAATGAAGACTATAAAATATTTACTGCCATCTTAGCTAATTGATTGAAGAATTATCTACAAGGATATATTCATCCTGATCAAAGTGGTTTTCTCCCCAAAAGGCCAATGAGAAACAACATCGGAGCGGTCATAAATATTTTAGAATATTATGAAGTTCACATAGGGGGGAAAGCAGCTCTGATCTTTCTTGATGTGGAGAAAGCATTTAACAGCATCAACTGGCTCTTCATAAGAAAGTTATGGAATATATGAATATTGCGGGGGATTCAAAATTGGATAAACTCAATATATGACTCTCAAACAGCTCATATAATGATTAATGGAGACCTTACAGAAAAAATACAAATCAAGAAAGGGATGCGTTGTCTGGAAAAGCAGCTCAAATGCCAGCAGGATAAACAAGGGCTGGGAAAGCAGCCAAGCCCCAGTGATAGTTAACTAGGGAGAGCCAGATAAAGTTCAGAACAAGCAAGGTTCCGTTTCTTGGAGAAGCAGCAATACAGGCAAGAAGATACACAGAGAAGATTCCAGAATACAGCCCAAAGGTCAAGGCTTACAGAAGGCAGCGTAGTCCAGAAGTTGGTCCATGGGTCAGTAGGATCAGGCAACAGGGTAGTCAGAAACAGTCCAAGGTCAAGACACAAGTCAAGGCAGCAAGGATTAAGGCACTGAAGTCAGCAGGAAGCTTTCTCCAGGGAGATCAGTTGATCTCTGACAAAGCCTCCATTGCCACTTTCAGCCTATATAAAGCGATTAAGGCTTTGCCAGGTGTGTCTTAATGAGCAAGTTATTTTCATAAATTCTCAGAGACCTCCTTTGAGCCCCTTTTTGAGCTCGCTGCTGGGTATACGATGGTGGAGGTAAGTTTCTCTCCTCTTCTTCGTCCTTATCTGAATTGGCAGGACTCTCTGCTGGAACCGATGCCATCCCACTCAGACCAGGCTCTTCTTCTCCTCGAGCCTCCAGGTTGGCAGGGTTCCCTGCTGGCACAGGTGTAGCTAAACCTGTGCCAGGGTCCTTAGGGCCATTCCTTGCCATGTCCTCCTTCTCCGCTGACTCTACAGCCTCATCAGGCTCACAGGGCATGATGCGTCAAGGCTGCCCTTCATCTCCACTTCTATTTATTCTAGCTTTGGAGGTTCTTTTAAGAAATATTTTTTAAAAGATGAAGTGGTAAAAGGAGTTAAAATTGGGAAATTTGAATATCAAGTTATGGCATTCACTGATGATGCTGTAATTTTTCTGGAAGACCCCATCCCCACAATTGATAGATTCAGTGAAATACTTGAAAATTTCGGTTTATTAGCCAGCTTTAGAGTCAATAAAAAGAAAACTAAAATATTGACGAAAAATACAAATGTACATGAAAAAGAACAACTAAGAGAAATATTTGAAGTGGATATTGTCAAGAAAGTAAAATATTTAGGAACAAAGTTAACAGCAAATAATAAACTTTTTCAAAACAACTACCAAAAGAAATGGAAAACTATCAAAGAGAAAATGGAATACTGGCGTAAATTAAACCTTTCATTAATGGGTAGAATCACTACAATAAAAATGTGTATATTGCCAAAAATAATGTATATACAGTATATCAAATTATTCCAATAATCACTAACAACAAATGGTTTGGTCAATGTCAAAAAGATATTTTAAAATTTATATTGGGGGGGGGACCCAGAATAAAATACAAACATATATTAGACCATAAAGACAGGGGTGGAATGGGCCTTCCAGGTCTTAAACTATATTTTGAGGCAGTGTGCTTAACTTGGTTATGCCCTTGGATTCTGTTAAATGAGCACCAATTGTTAACTTTAGAAGGACATGACTTGCTTTTTGGGTGGCAGGCCTATATGTGATATAACAAATTAACAGCACATAAGACCTTTTTAAAACACGCAATTTGTAATGCCCTATATAAAGTTTGGATAAAATATTTAAAAACTATTTTATTGTAAAATCCCTTTATGGGTGTCACCAGTTGAAGATTTTTCATTGAAAACGCTGAGAATCTCTGATAAATGATTAGCATATAAAGAACTCGCCTTACAAGAAGAAGAAATATGTCATTTAAAATCTAGACAGAATTTATTGCAAGAAGGATTTGAAATTCAATGGTTTCCATATAGGCAACTTTCTGAAAGGTTCAAAGTAGATAAAGAAAGTGAAGGGATAGAGCTTACACAGAATGAGTTGGAGAAACTAGTATGGAAAGGCGAGAAACATTTAATTGCTAATATATACAAATGTCTGTTGAAAAATGATCTAGAAGATGAGTTAATAAATAATATGGTATGGTAAACTGGTAAACTGGTAAGGTAAACTGGGCTAGAGATTTTGGATACAATATTGATTTAGAGAATTGTGAAAAGCTGTGGAACAATAATAATTGTTATACGAGGTATTACGCCCTAAAGGAGAATTTCTTTAAAATTATGTATAGGTGGTATCTTCTCCAGATAAAATAGCAAGAATATACAAAAATACCAATAATTTATGTTGGAAATGTAATAAGGAAATTGGGACTATCTATCATATGTTCTGGAATTGCAATAAGATTTTAAAAAATCTGGCTAATGATTAAATGTAGATTGCAACTTATTTTGCAAAACAAAGTTATGTTTAAGATCAGAATTCTTTCTCTTAGGCCTCGCACAATTTGATGGAGAAAATGAGAAAGATAAGGGAAGGCTTAATTAGCACATGGCGACAGTGGCAAGAATTCTTATTCCTAAATATTGGAAGGATAAAAATTCTGCCTCAGAGGAAGAATGGTTAGAAAAAGTAATTGAAATTGTGGAAGCAGATAAATTATCATATATTTTAGAAGGTAATGCAAAGAGTAAATTTGTAAAGCAATGGGAATATCTCCAAGTTTATTTACAGGAAAAGCTTGATAAAAACATTATGCTCGGTTTCTTTGATTAAATCATTAAGGTATCCACTGTTTTTGTAGAGTCTGTAGCAGAATTAAAACCCATAAAGAATGAGATCTTATTAGGAATTATGCTTAATGTATTTTCTTTATGAAATTATAAGAAAGGTTCATGTGTGTGTGTGATATAAAATTATAGCTGTTCTTTCATTGGTGGGGAAGTTTTGTAAATGTCGAGATATGTTAAGTCTCAAGGTGGGAGGGAGAGGGAAGAGGGGTATTTCATGTGTATACATTCTTATATGTATGTGTGTGTGTGTATATGTCATTGTTGAATGTATCTGATATTTGTTATTGTATAGTATATGACTTAATAAAAATATACTAAAAGAGAGAGAGAGAACATCACACACATCAGTCCTCAGGGGTTTTTTTAAACATGGGACAGAGGAGAATTTCACCTAGCTCACACTTTGCACAAACCATCCTAGTTTGTCCTTCATGAACTAACATGCAGATCAGAACAAACTTAGGACTTAATCAGATGCCGCGGATATGGCATCATAATGATGCCTAATGAACATGAAAGGGTGCACATATCAGACAATGGCATCCTTTCGCAATTTTGTGTGGTCAAAAAGCTGTTCTTTTTTATTGATGGGCCAAGCTGTCAATAGATCTCCCATGACACTATTTTGCTGGTACTGCTGGCATTTGAAACCTCACGCCATTGTCCTCTTGTGATTTCACCATCAATGCCAGAACACTTCTGGGTGAGAACGCAAAGGCCAGGTAGCAGATGCTCTTTTTATGAACCTCCCTGATTAATGTTTAAGGTTTAAAGTGTGTTTCTGTGCTTGAGTGTACATTTTCTGTCTTTGTTTTGCAGTCTTTTTTAATTTTACCATGCTTCTCACGAGAATTCTTCTCATGAGAATTGCCGTGATCATGAGCACAGAAGTGAAAGGAGCTCCATTTATACTCCATTAATGCGTGGGGGGTGCTTATTAATGCTACTGAAGGTAGATCTGAAAGAAAGGGTTATGTTGCCGGGATAAGTACGCTTTGGTTAGCTTTGGTGGGACAGAAACGTTTTTGCATGTTAGTCTGATAAAGTCCTTATTCTTTAGCTTGCACACAGGTTCAAATGTTGTGATGAATCTCAACATCTGCATAGAAAAATATGTCTCTTGGGGAAGTAAACTGTTGTTATAATGAATTTTGTCAACCACCTGGGAATTCTGATCATGAAAGGGATAAATATTTTAAATAAATCAGTGGAATACAAAAAGTCTGTATTAGGGAAAGAGACATACAAAAATGCATATACTGGGGAAGCTGCATATGAAAATCTGTATGTTAGGAGAAATTGCCTAGGAAAACACATGTATTAGCTATGATGTAGGAAATAAATGTGTGTTTTCCTTTTGTGCCATATCTTAAATTTGGACTGGAAGCCTCCAAGCAGGGATGCCACATTGCCTATCTTGTGAGTTACTCTGGGAAGCTTTTTTGGCTAAAGGGTGGCGTATAAATGCTTTAAATAAATATACCGTAAATAATAATTGTTTTTCACTGCAGACTTATAAATGACTGCAGTACATATATGCAAAATTGACAAAAACTGGGAAGCAAATTGTTTTGGCCACCACTATGTAAGCCTCCCATTATTAGCTCTTCCAAATATGCCTACAGTATATGGAGAAAAAAAAAATCTTTCTTGCGGTCTCCTTGGCTGCATCTACACTGTAGAAATAATGCAGTTTGACACCACTTTAAGTGCTGTAGCTCCATCCTATGGAATCCTGGGATTTGTAGTTTTACAAGGTCTTTGGCCTTCTCTGATAAAGTGTGTTGGTGCCTCACAAAACTACAAATCCCAGGATTCTGTAGGATGAAGCCATGGCAGTTAAAGTGGTGTCAAACTGCATTATTTCTACAGTTTAGACGCACCCCTTATCTCCCCATCCATCTAAGGCAATCTTCAATGAAAACCTCCATTGAATATACTCAAACTAACTTCTAGCTGAAGACGAAGCTCAGATGAGAAATGTGAGTTGTGGGAATGGGAACCGTATTTTGTCTCTGGTTTGGCTGAAACAACTAAATTCCTGCCCTCAGAAAGCCTACCAGCAGCTATTGGCAAAATCTGAAGGACTTTGAAGACAGTACAAATTGAAGATAATGTAAAACATCTTCACATGGATCTTAAATATTTACATTTTTGTTCCATTGCATGTCAGGTTGACTTTTTTTAAACAATTTAAAAATCATCTGCAGTTTGGCACTGTAACCAAACTGGAATTCAACCACATCAGAAAGGTCAGTGTTTATATACTGTACATTAATAGCTTCAGTTTATGAAATTTGCTACTAAAATGCAGCGCAGTGAATAGACAAAAGGTATTACCTAAACAGAAAGAATTCCCACACTTACTTTTGCTAATCACTGACAGAACAACTTAGAGGGTTCTGAATGACAACAGTTTTGTTTATATAAAATCTAGTATTTTACATCAATTATATAACCCATTTGGTTCAATTATTATAGGTGGCTGTGATGGTTTTTTTTTATGGGCCACTGTAAAATGGCAAATTTGATTTTTGATCTGGATACTATAATTCTGGTATTGCCAATAAATTACCCCAAACCTTCCTGATGTTCGACTCCATCCAATTTGCTTCACATCAGCATACAATTTTTTAAACAACAACAACAAAAAAATTGGCAGCTTGGTGTGGAAATTTGCGTGCAAGATAGTTGGAGAAGAAAACAGCGTCTGGATGAGAAAATTCTTGTACGAGCTAGTTGGAGGTTGACAAATCCTTATGGAATGTGCATACAGCTGAGCAGCCAAACCATGAGTCTCATTGAAAACAACGGCATAAAAAAGACAACATCTTCATTGGAGTGCATATAAAAATATACATCCTATTGAAGTGTATGGGAGATAGTACCCACATTTGGATATCTATTCTGATGCAGATTCCAACATTAATCCAATTTACAATGGTGATTCCTAACAGCATGGTTATCCAAAGGCATTCAATGACATTCCTGCAGATATCCAAGTTCATAAGGCCAAAGAGACCAAAAAAGAAAAAAGAAAGAAAGAAAGAAACCAAAATAAAGAGCTACATTTTGCATCTCTCTTCCCGTAGCTCCCCTTTACTTCAGAACACTGAAATGAGATATTTACTTTCCAAAGTGTCTCATTAACTGGGAGTCACTGGGATAGCATGGCAGTTTTTCTTGTGCCTTACATGCCCCCACTGCTTTATGACATAACTGTTATTCGTGGCATGCTTAGATTGCTTAGAATCTGCCAGGAAATGTTGGAACAAGGGGACACTTCTTATTGGGCAAGACTAGATGTATTTCTCCAGTATCATATAATTTGATGTGTACCTCTGTGTGGACTATAAGCACATTAGATGAACTGGATCATGGTTTTTCCAAGGGATGACCATTCTTTGGATTTCCATAATGAAAGCTTTTTGTTTGTTTGTTTTAATACACACCCAACTGCAAAAGGCCCTCCGTTTTAAAGCTATAAAACTATAAACAATCCCAAATCTTTACTATCCTTTGAAGAACATGTCTGGCAGGAGTTGGTGTTATAAGTATAGCCAATGTAGTATTGTTTGGCATGAAGCAACAATTTGTTTGTGGTCCTCCAAAAACTACAGAGATCCCCACCATCTGGTATTAGTAGTAAGTCTCTAGTAATTTTGAATATATTGGCTTGAAAAGCATTTATCTCACCAGAAAATCTTAAAAGTTTCTCAGTGAAAACCCTTGCTTCATCTGTTTTCATTGTATAGTAAGTTTAACTTCAGACCATGTAGAGTGAGTGACTGATGTGCTTCAGGCCTTACATGTGAGAAGGGGAAAACGTTCCTGAAAGACGAGGAGAAAGGTGGAAAGAATAAAACATTTAAAATGCCAAAGTTATCTCAAGAAATAATGAAAATATAAAGGTGATTTCCTGGATGGTTTGAATTTCAAGTCTTTGTGGTTTCTAAAGAAATCTTGAAGAGATACAGTAAAAGTTGGGGAACTAATCCGGTGTGGGAACAGTGCACTGCATAATTTATAAACTTCATTGCATTACACAGACTAGCATAATGTTTTAAAATGTGCAAGTAAATGATGTTAACAAGACAAAGAATTACTATGTTCAAAAACAGCAGAAGACACCTGTTAAATGCCATGACATAGTCATTTCATGCAAAAACATTGGCCTGGGAGAAAAACCCTGCTATGACACCTCTGTTTATTTTCCCCAAATCAGTGACAAGCCTTGGAAGAACCAGAATTTGGATTGTTATTTTCTTCAGTTTAGTAAATTCAGAGAGCCAGCCAATAAAGGTCCCTTAGCGCCAAAATCCACATGAACCTTCCAGAGATATCTAAGGTCTGGCAACCAGGAGCCATACTTATACACAATTTGAATTTTTTAAAAATAATAATAACAAAAACCATCATCTTCATCATCATCATCTGTAAAATAAATACCTCTCCATGCACTCCCAGCTGTGCCATATGAGTTATTATATGTATCCAAATTAATCACTACCAAAAGTTCAGCAACTTCCCTATTCTAGATCCCAAACTACCCCAAAAATAGAACTACATTGCCACAAATGCAACTGCTACAGACATAGGGCCTAAATATCCTAAAGGCACCAGCTTCTATCTGATCTTGGAAGCTAAACAGGGTCAGCCCTGGTTAGTACTTGGATGGGAGACCACCAAGAAATATTAGGTGCCGTAAGCTTTACTTCAGAAGAAGGAACTGGTAAAACCACCTCTGAGTATTCCTTGCCTAAGAAAACCCCATGAAATTCATGGGATCGCCATAGGCGGACAGGCGACTTGAAAGCATACACACACATGCAAGTTTGGCAACAAATAAATATATTCCTAGCATTTTTACTTGATCTTATGATACCTGGGAAGGTAAAACAAATTCCTCTAGGAACAAGTGGTGTGAGCTGGGACAGACAATTGGTCATAAGCTCCAGTTGAACAACTGTCAGTGAAGGTTAGGTGGAGAGAGAAAGCCTAATGGGAAACCAGGTATCAGCACAAGGAATAGCCATACTTAAGTATAGATTTCCAATGCAGACCAAAATAGGAAAACTAATTCAGCATGGGAACAATTCATTGCATAATGGACAGATAATTTGTCTCAATGTGTACCAGAACCAAAATGATGGTGAAATAGTACATGTTCTGATTTCTGTACCAAGCCCTGTCTCCCTTGGACCATGGAGTCTAGCAGTCTACTATAAGACTTCTTGGAGAGCCCTCTGGCATCTTGGGAGGAGGGAGGGAGCTAAGATGCATGTGGGATCCCACATTTTTGTGTGAAGCTGTTCCTGAGGAGTGTGCTGGCATGCTCTAGGGAACCGGATTGCTGACCCCTGAAACTATGTGAAATAGTGCTCCTTCCCCTTTGACATGGATGTTAGTAACTACTAAGGAGATTTTCACACGGGGAAAGTAATCCCCGGGAAGATCGGGAGAGAAATGGGGCTGTTCTGGTAGCAGAGCTCTGTTTCGCATGACCCCTTCCTTCTCCCGATCCCCCATCATCCTCCCTCTGTCCTGCTTCCATTTCCCTCCTGCTATGTTTTACTAACGAAAGTTCTTCGTTAGTAAAAAAAATTGCAGAACATAGCGGGAGGGAAATGGAAGCAGCACGGAGGGAAGACGACGGTAGATCGGGAGAAGGAAAGGGACGTGCGTAACAGGGTGATGCTACCGGAACATTCCTGTTTCTGTCCCAATCTCCCTGGGGATTACTTTCCCCATGTGAAAATCTCCTAACAGTGGGGTGATGTAATACTACCTTTTCTGTATTATTTGTTGGAAGGGGTCTAAATGCTCTCCCCTTCCCAAACTCACTGGACAAAGCCATAACAACCTAGTAATTGTGTACCTGACTAATGTGAGCTGCCAGCCAGCTCACCACAGGATTACAGGCACAATAACCTAAATATAAGCTCCACTAAAAATAATAATAATAAAACCACTGGTGTCCTATTTCACCAGAAGGCCATCCCTACATTGATATTCACATAGTACTGCAGATCACAGGTGGGCAAAGAATGGCCCCCCACATATTGCCTGACTGCAGCTCCCAGCATCCCTCAGCATTGTTTATGCTGGCTAAGGCAGATAGGAGGTGCAGTCCAATAACATCTGGCAGATTACATTATGTCCACCTCTGCTGTAGATTGCATGCAGAAGGCAGTCCAGTTTTCCCATACAATTTCCGCACAACTAGCCAATATTAGAACTTCCAGATGAAGCAATGGCAGGCTGACATCCCTTCATGGAGCTCCATGAAAGGGAAAGCTGCAACAACCATGATCACCGGTGCAGAGGCAAGTTCCAGATGGTGAATTTCTCTCTGGAGAAGGGAAGAGCATAGAGATTTCCCACATGGGTCAGGGAACCTTGCTAAGCAGTTGAATGTGCATGAAGTTGGGGGGGGATGCTTGGGGAAAATTCCACCAGTCTCATACTGTTGTATGCAAGCCTCTAAAGGACATTGAGCCTGCAACCTCACTTTCTTAATTACTTCTTAAGAACATCTGGAATTGTTTGAATTTATATCAATTCAGTGATTGATTGATATCTTTAGTGATAATACTAATACCTTGGTGAGTTCTCTGCTTTCCATTCTAATAGGAGACTCTAAAGATTATCTCTAAGATATTTGATACTGCATTTTGAAATCAGAAAGTTTAACAAGATCGTGACTGTAAAAAAGTTTTTCAAACGGACAAAGGATATATTAAAAGTTGGAAAGTATTTTTTTTAAGTTGGAAGACTGGCTATTTTTGCAAGTAAAAAAATGGACTAAGGAAAAATGAAATAGAGTGGCCTGTTATGGGAAAGTGGATTTGTTTTATCTGGGAGAGGTATCTCATTGAAAACAATTTAAATAACAAGAGAAGCTAAGTAGCTAGGCTGTGTCATTCCAACATTGCATCTGAGGAATCACTGTGGAGACAAAAGTGTTAACTCTATATATGCCAAGTTCTTGTTTCATAGAAAAATGGTAATGACTCAACCCCCAGAAAATGTAATCGACCCAACAATATGGCAGGAGATGCCGGAGGAATTTAAATTTATGAAAATTATCTCAGGCTATTCAGAATAGTGATGGATGACATTTTGGAAGTCAGAAAATCAGATGAAACAACAGAATATTGGATGGAGGATGAGGACCAAGGGGATATGTCAGACTGTGAAGAAAAAAATATGGATGGTGATTTCCAGCCATACCAAGATGACTGGGAATTTAGAAGTGATCCTGGAGGAACCAAGGAAGAGTATCAGATATACTAGAAACAACAGAGAGGAGAGAAATAACATTGGATAATTGGAAAATTGGAAAAGAGATGGATGGTTTTCCTGAATGTCAGTCACGATGTTGGAAGGAGGAGCACTGAAATTTACAGTAAAATCACCAGAGAGGCCAGTGTTATTTGAGTTGAGTTCCTGAAAGGTAATGATGATATTAGGTTTTCAGTTAGACCTCTGGAAGGAGATAAAGAGGAGGACAAAGTTAAAAAGATCAATATGAAGGGTTTTTATGGAAGGATGTTTCTTCCCCTGGTCTTATTGATTTTGATGATCAATGTTCAATTGGTGCAATTGCAAAGGTTTGCCCCCCCACCTAAAAAAAGGTTCAATTTAAAGTATGAATGGGTAAAGAAATAAGGCTTGGGTTTATTGGATTTAAGCTGTATTCTGTTGCTTGATGTTTGATGCTGAAATAGCTTAAAGGAAGTTGTTATGAAATAAGGTTTTGGTATATGAAATTTAAGAAACTGTATAAAATGATATCAATATTAAATTACATGTGTGTTGGAGATTAGATAATTAGAAGAGATATTAACACAAGAGGGGTGGTTGGGGAAAATAGCTACGGAAAATAAAAATTACTATGAGGTTGAGATTTGTTTTAAAGATGTAGGATTAAACAGAACATCATTTTCTTTTTGTGGGCAATTGGGGAGACAGCTGGAAAAGAGTTAGAGGGGAGGGAGAAACAAATGTAAAAGAGTTGGGTAGACTATTTTAGTATAAGGATGAAAGGCTCTAATATTTGATATTTCATATTATGACAGACTGTTGTTAAAACAGAACAAGATAGTGAGAGTGGGTAATTTGTTTAGTTTAATTTATGGAGTAATTAATAGTAAAATATGATAAAGATTACTAAGCCTTTATTGACTTTCTGTAGAAAATATATGTATATGATTTTATAAGTTTTGATATTGATTTTTAGCAAGTATTTGTTATACAAAGGAGAAGAAGGTTTTATTGTGATAGATGAGAGATGTATAGACTAATTATATCTTTTAATAACCTCTGAAGAGAAGATCGGAAGTCATGTTTACTTTTTCTTTCTTTACTTTTCCTTTCTTTAGCTCATTTTTCTTTCTTTTCTTGTTTTTCTTTACTCTTGGTATCTTTTCTATTATGTATCATTGTTTTGTTATATGTATTGTATCTTGGAAAATTCTAAAGAATTTAAAAAACAACAACTAACTAGTATTAGTCAGGTACCATATAGAACAGGGTACAACTTATTAAAAGTAGGGAGTATTTCTAAAATACTTGTTCTTTAGTAGAGGGTATGTTACTTAGAAGATAGCCGAAAGATTATCTGGGGGCAGCTGGGGGAACAACCTCTCTCAAAAAGGCTTAAAACACTATACTGAGTGAATCCAGATCTTGCGAAAGTTTTATTTTTAAGTTTTTATTAAAGATTCAAGTTAAACAAACAAACATTATACAACACAATAATTATGGGACTTATGAGATGAGTATAAAACTTAGTGTGATTATCCATATGTTTCAGTTTTCTCATTTCAAGTGTCTTAATCTAGAACGTCTGAAGAAAGAGTATCTTTCCATAGCTGTCTATGTTCCCTAGGAGGTTGTAACCCCTGTGATATAGTGTCAACATATTCAATAAAAGGCATCCATTCTTCCTGGAACATCATTTTTGTCGTTATTCCTCTAGTTTTTGTACCATAGTATAAGTAAGTTTCTCCATCAGCAACATACTCCATCTTCTGACTACCAATTCTCCATGGTTGGGTTCCCCATCTTCCAATGCTGAGCTATTTCTTTGCAAGCTGCTGTCAAGAAAAAGGCAGTCATCTTCCGATTTTTTAGATTTACATTAGGTTATTTGTGTATGTTAAGGAATAGTAGTGCTGGACAAAAGCGGATTATTTGATTTGTGATCTGACAGATTTTTTACTTTCTCACAATTAATCAACATATGTTGGTAAGTCCCTAAAGCTTTACATCCTCTCTAGCAAGATGGAGACATATTTTTGATCATTCTAGACACGCAGAGTGGAGTTACTGAAAGTTACTTTTCAGACTATAACTCCCAGAATCCCCCAGCCAGCATGGCCACTGGGATTCTGGGCACTGTAGTCTAAAAGGGAACATTGCCAAGCTCTGGTAAAATGATTGGTCCATCTAGTCATCTGTATAGACCAACGTCCTGCAGATGTTTTGGACTTCAGCTCCTCAAATACTGAACCACTGGCCATGCTATTTGGGACTTCTGGGAAGTTCAAAACAGCTGCAGGGCCAAAAGTAAAGAACCACTGACACAGACATTGGCCCTCTCCACTCTGAGTGGCAGCAGCTCTCCCAGTCCTCCGGAGACCTTTTCAACTGAAGACACCAGTGGCTGAACCTGGGATGATCAATACGCAAATAAATTTAAGTCCAATCAGTTGAGTTTAGGGGGTATTCAAGTCCATCTGCTTGGGCCATGGCTTGCCATTTCCTGCTTTGTGAAGACATATCTCTATATGGAAGTTCAACTTGCTAGAAAATATTGCTGTAATTTTTGTAAGATTGAAGATTGAGGGTTGGATGGAAAGAAAATACTGAGCAAAGTAAGGCTTTATATATTGAGATATATAGTCTGCTGCACTCTGAAGGCTCTGGAAAGCCACAAATTTTAATGTATAAAAACTGAACATTAAAAAAAAAAAAGAATTACAACTCCTAGGACCTTGGATTTTGCAGATGTTTCTGCAACCTACACGCTGCAAAAACAACAAGAGTTACTGATATTATTGCAGTTCCTTGCACAGACATTACTTCCTGCATAGGAAACTTCTTTGCATCCAACATATATACAGTCATAGGAGGCTAACAACTAATACTGCAGTTTATGGCACAAGTACATCCCAGCACCTTCAAAGAAGATTTCTCCCAAGTATATGTCTTTGAAGATAGCACATTATATTTATTTATTTTGAAAAGTGGTCAGACTTTGCCTGTTCAGAACACAGAAAAAAATCCCTATTGGTTAAGACGGGCTCCAGTGTTTATTTTTGAGAACACCCTAAAACTCAGAGATCTGGGAAAAGTTACTTTTTGAATTACAACTCCTAGAATCCCTCAGACAGCATGGCCAGTGATTATGCTGGCTGGGGGATTCTGTGGGGGTTTTTTTAAAGTAACTTTTCCAGGTTCTTAGTATCATTGTGCAGCATGAATGAAGCCCACTTTTCTCCTGTTCCTTTTATAATTCCAGTTGTGTTTTTTCACAGCAAGGTGGGATGCTGCCTAATACAGTGAGACCACTGGTTCATCAAGCCTGGCACAGTAGGACCCCCGTATCTGTGGGGGATTGGTTCCAGGGGGGCCCACAGATAATGAAATCCAGGATAATAGCAAACACCCCCGCATCTCCATTCCTGCCACGGGAGTTATTCCAGGGGGGGAGGCAAACCCAGGGGCAAAGGGAGAAGGGAGGCAAGATCTGCTCCTCCTCCCCTCCCTCCCCATCCAGCCACCCTGTTGTTGCAATCTGCAGATAATTGAATCAGCAGATAGTGAATCAACGGATGCGGGGGTGCTACTGTATTCTCATTACTGACTGGCAGAACTGACTTCCACTATGGTCTAGTACAAGTGATGTATTCAAGTCTTTTACTCCTACGACATTATCAGACATACCAAATACGGCATCATAACAATGCCACATAAACATGAAAGGGCATGCATATCAGATGACATTGCCCCTTTGTGTTTATGTTTTGTAAGAATCCCATCATATTTTATTGAAAGCTTAAGCCGTCAATAGATCCCCCATGGAGCTTTAGTGCCAGCATGGCTGGCGTATGAAACCTCACGCCAATGTCCTCTCGTCATTCCACCATCAATGGCCAGTCCGGCCAGAACACTTCAGGGTGGGATCGCAACATCCAGGTAGGTGATACACTTTTTATGACCCTCCATGGTTTACTTGTAAGTTTTTAAGTATGTTTTTGTGTTTTTTGTAACTTTTTTAGTGCTATTTTTGTTTTTGTTTGTGAATTCCCGTGCTATGTATTCTCACGAGAATATGTGGGATTTCAAACAAGGAAGTGAATGGAGCTCTATTCATTGCTGGGGAAGCCTTTTCACGTGGATAAGGGAAGTGTGGCATGGGGAGTTCTTTTGCCGGCATAAAAACTGCAAAGTTATGCCGGCAAAAGAACAAGACTTTGTGTGTTGGGGGGGGGGGTCTGATAAAGTCCCAAGTCTCAAGTTGAGTCTCAAGTCTTTACAAGATACTTTCAAATCAAGTCTCAAGTCAAGTCTCAAGTCTGGAAGCCAACTTTACAGTGGGGGAAAAGGAGGTGGGGTGGAGTTTCAATAACTAGAAAATCAAGAAGATGTGCACAAAGTTAGGAGCAGGGGAATGAGGGAAAATAGCTCCTTCACCTCCTCAGCATCAAAATGACAAAGAAGAGAAGGAATAATGGCCGTGCTGAGAAGGGCCGTGGGTAGGTCCAACCTATTCTCTATACCAACTGCACCCACAGTGTCGCCAAAGATAAAGCTATTAAGAAGTTTGTCATCCGAAACATTGTAGAGGCAGCTGCAGTCCAGGACATCTCTGAAGCAAGCGTCTTTGACTCATAGGTGTTGCCCAAGCTCCATGTGAACCTTCACTACTGTGTGAGCTATGCCATCCACAGCAAGGTTGTGAGGAACCACTCCCATGAGGCCCAGAAAGACTGTACCCCCCCACCTAGGTTCCGGCCTGCAGGTGCTGCACCAAGACCACTTCCTAAGCCTATGTAAGGAGATTGTTTGAGTGAAGTCAACTTGCTATTATTGACTAATAGGCTTACTGCACTCTGAAGAAAAGTGGCAAAGATGTGGGAACGTTCCATCTTTCCTTTTGCTTTACCTCATCACGTTGGCATTCTTCCAGACTTCTTTTGTTTCGGTCCCATAAGGGACCAAGGTAAAACCACTTCTTTTTGCAAACGGATTTTTCTAGTTAGCAAAAAGTTACGGTTTTACCTCAATCCCCCATGGGACCAGAATGAAAGACCACTGACATCATGCGGTAAGGCAGCAAGGAAGACAGAATTTTCCTGCTGCTTTGCCACTTTTCTTTGGAGTGTGGGTAAGGCCCTAAATGTATACATTTACAGGCTTAAAAAAATGTCAGGAGGAAAAAATTAAATTATCAGCAAATACATTAGGCAATGGGCTTGAGGCAGGGGTTGAGATCTGCTTGGAAGCCTGAGCCTGCTGCACATTGGAGGAGCCAGCTTTAGATGGATCCTTCTGCCTCAAGCCCATTGACGAATGCATTTGCTGTTACTGCTTCTGTCATGTGACTGGTAGGCAAAAAGCAGTGAGAAGCATCATTCAAAGGAGGGAAACCATTTTCTGGATGAATGCATTATGTTACTGAACCAAGGCCAGCATGTCAATTGCTAAAAATATACAAGTCATGAGTTGAGGCAAGTCAAGTCCAAGTTGAGTCATTAAAGTGACTCGAGTCCAGCTTCAATCCTAGCCCTACCTAAACGAATGTTGGGGCCTTTTCCATGCAAGGGGGAACCACCACTTTGTTATGGCCAGAGTATGAGCTCTTGTGTCAGGCCTGCTCCTGACAGGTAAAGAAAAACTCCTCTTGTGGGCCAAACTCAGAGACTCCACAGATCTCAATCACCTTAAAAACTAGCACTTCAGGGGGATCTTGCACAGTTCCCTCTGAACAGTGAGAAAGGTACAAGGCTTCTGATTTTACCAGCTGTTGTTCTTCTCTTGCATTTTGCCTACCACTTCAAAGATCTAAAAATTCAGATTTCAGCATGATAGCCAACACTGTGCAGAGTGTGTACGTGTGTGTGTGTGTGTGTAATACATATTTTTAATTACCAAGAGGTAGAACAGGTAGAGCAAGGCGGCTTGCCTCCATTTTTAACCTAGAATAAACTAAATGAAATATAGTCTTGACCTTGACTAGCCTGTTCATGTTTTAAAACTATTAGCCTTGTCTACACTAGCTATATTTGCTATGTGGGTTGATTTGGCTACATTCTCTCCCCCACCTCCCGTTAATGTAGACCAGCTGTGTGTATGCACGGAACAAAAACATACAATAAACAGATTTAGAACCCTGTTCATAATATCATAGCCAAATCTAGCTGTGAAGTGACAAACAATAATGAAGAGCAAGAAGATGGAGGCGGCAGTACTGCTGGGGTGTGTGGCAGTGGGGAGTGGGGGGAGGAGGGAAATCCTGGGAGATTACCGTACATTCCAGGATCCTGAGAAAGCTCCGCTGGATGGTTTGGCACAAAGGAGCCAGTGGAGATGTATATTAGCCTTGCTGAAGGAAAGATGGACCAGGAGAGCCTATTCTTTTGAGGCTGGCGGATAAATGACCCCAGGTACTTGCATCCAAGAACCTCCACAGTAGGTAACATGTCCTGTTTCTGAAATGGTTAACTTCTGTCAGACTACCCAACTTGAGAATAGCAACAACCTGCTCTCATTTGTACTACCCTTTGTTCATGATTATACGAAACAAAGATTTTAAACTCAAACCAGGTTTTCAGCTGGGGAACTATCCAAAGATGTTCACTGAGAAGAAGAAGAAAGCCAGATGGCATCTGTTGGTATCGTGAAGGGTTACACAGAATAAGTCAATAGGAAATGAGCTGGGGGTGGGGAGGAGTCACAGCCCACGGTTTCATTATTGGCAAGCAAACACTCTGGGGTGATTGCAAAAGAGCTTTATGGGTTTCTTTCCCTCCCATGGTAGACTTAAATATGTGTATCATAACCCAGGCACAAACTTGTATCTAGGGGTTTACTGGCTGTTTAGAGAGCATTTGGTATATTAAAAATGCCGTTACTCAACCTATTGCCACAAAAAGAGCTGAAAGTTATCATACTAATTAAAAACATAACCTTTTGGTATCGCTAATATTTTTTCCCCTTCTGTCCCTCCTGCCTCCCCCCAAGAAGCTGTTAATACATCTGGACTGGAGAACTTTCCTTCCAAAACAGAATGTTCATACTGTATCCCTTCTGGACAGACCAATGTATTTTATGAACTTGTCACCAGTTGGGGTAGGAAAGGAGAGGGCAGGATAAGAATTAGATGTGATATCTTTACTAGGAGGTTTAAACATATATGCATACTATACAGAGATAGGCATACTGGGAGGCAGGCAGAAAAACAGACAGAATGATGACAGACAGATAGACTGTAACTATATGCACACATGTGAATGTGCGCACATACTAGCCCACACAAACATGTACACAGAGACAATGGCTAATGGGTTCCAAATCCTGTCCAAAGCAGACCTGCTGAAATGAATGGCACTTGCTAGCTACAAACTATTTCAAGTACCAGTGATTTCAATGGATCTGTTCTACCTAGAAATGAATTTTGCTCAATAAACACATACATTTTAATGATTTGATACTATAAAAATGTATATGGGGGGAATGAAGACCTACTTTTATGAAAAAAATTGAAATGGGATTTATGACCTTGCACATCAAGCAATCGAATCTGATTAAGCAAGGAGATCTAACCTGAAAGCATTACAATGAATGTAAAGCACTCTAAACATTTGAAAGCACCATCATCATTGTCATTGTTGTTGTCGTCGTCATCATCACCATCATCATCATTACATAATGTACAGGTAGACCCCTGTATCCTTGGGGGATACATTCCACGACCCCCTACGGGTACTTGAAAATCCTATTATTTTCAATGAGAGGAACACCGAAGGTTGACCATAGAATCACACTGGAGGACCTAGAAATGCCTAGAGAGAACATATATTTTGGGGCGTGGATAAGTGAACCCATGGATACCAAATCCATGGATATGGGGGTCAACCTGTAGATTTCTCCTCTTCATATTATTACCTCTAATGTATAATTAATATCCCACCCTTCCTCCAAAGAGCTCAAAGCAGCAAACTTGTGCCATGTCATCCATACAACAACTCTATGAGGTAGATTAGGCTGAGAGACACGGAGCACCCCAAAGTCACTCAAAGAGTGTCGTGGCTGACTGAGAATTTGAAGCTAGCTCTCCCCAGTCTTAATCCAACACTGTCTTTAACCACTACACCACACAAGTTCAACATTATGAGACACATCTGACACACATCTCTCTTCTCAGAAGTAAATACACCACCATGTAGCAACTCTGGCACCTATTTTTTGTTTGGGAACATGGTTCAGTTCTACACTTTTGTGCTCCTCCAGAATGCCCAAAAGTCAGGGCTTTCTGTTTCAAGATCTCACATCTTGTAACAGATGCTTCTACTTCCTCATCCAGTCTTGCCCTAAATATTCTGGGGGTTTGGCACTGTTGTTGCTTGCACCAGAGTTTTGTGCTGCTCCCATTCTGCTCTTTTCTCCTGCTTCAGTTGTGGTTAAGCTATGAAGTGGGTATGGTTTTCCTACATCCCCCTGTCAATCCTTCCATGAATTCAACACCTACTTCCATGCTCTTCCCCCAGTATCTACATTCCCTGTCTCATGCATCTAATTTTTGAAGGAATGTTGTTATAGGACATTATGGAGATTTTCACACGGGGCCAAAATGCCCCGTTACTGCCCCGCCACCTCCTCTCTCATTCCTACCACGGAATAATGTAAATCTTTCACACACTTACCTTAAATCCATGGCAGGAATGGGCTCCCCCTTCCCTCGCTGGCCAGCCGTAAATGCAGCTGTTGTAAGGCTGTTTTTACGACTGGCCCTCTGAAACGTTATCACGATATCATGTGATAACGGCCGGGCGGTAAATTTAAAAATAAAACTCCCCCAAACATAAAATCAATTCACCAAGCACAAAAACACACTTTAAATCACACAATCAAAACAGGGAGGGTAAAATAAAGGCTGCCACTTACCTGGATGTCCAGATCGTACCGGGAAGTGCTCAGAACGGACCTCCCTTCCACGACTATCATTTCGAAACAGGAACGGGGCTCCTGTTCGCACAGCCGTGATTGCGTGATAGCGACAGAACAGTAGGTCTATTCACAATGAAAAATTGTGATTCCATTGTTCCGGAACAGTCACGGAAGCAGGATGGATGCAGGACAGAATGGGGTCAACGTCGTCCGAAAGGGAAAACCTTTTCTGACCCTGTTCTGTTCCTGCCACGGGATATATAGCCCATGTGAAAATCTCCAATTATCAGACTAGCGTCTAAAAATGCTGTAATTCTGTGAAAGAAGATAGCGGGGGCATTGTAGCATTCTAACACTTATTATTGCACATAACTGTAATCATGCTAAACAAATGCCACAGAATTATCACACAATGGCCACTAGCACTTTAAGAACAGGAGTTTACTTCTGCAATTTGGCATGGGCGAGCTTTTGGCGGTTCTCGCGAGAACTCAAAAAATTAATAAGCGAAGTAAATGAACACAAAAGAACTGAAACAAACCTAAAAACATGCAAACTAAAGGGAACAGTTAGGCCCTGTCTACATGACCAAAAAATGGTTTAAAAATTCAATAATAATAATAATAATAGTAATAATAATAAATTTTACTTATACCCCGCCCCTCTGTTAAAACAATCGGGGTGGCTTACAAAAATTAAAATACAATACAGATAAAAATCCCTAAACACCACCCACCCCACCCTCCCCAGCCGTTCAAATTCGTGTGATCTGCCTACACGATTTTTTTTAAAAAAACCCATTCCATATGACCCCCTTTTGCCCAGCTGGCTAGAGCGAGCGAACAAGCAGTGGTCTTAAATCCCTCACCACTTTTTTTTTTAATTTAAAAAAGTGCCGGTGATTGTTTTTCCGTATTTACAACATGAAATAAAAATGAATAAACGTAAAAAATATCCATTTCATGGACTTACCAGACTCTCGCTTAGCCAGGAAGCCAACATGGTGGACACTCCCAATTCCCCTCTGTGCTAGCCCCGCCCCCCTCTGCTCAGGCAGCCAATCAGATTACACTGCCTGTTCGTATGTGTGCGAATGGGGTGTACAAATGATCACAAATTCGAATGGTTGTACTGATTTTTTGCTGAGATCTGCTATACCTCCTGAAGTCCAAATTCATGGACTTTACAGGGGATTTGCTGCCCCCCCTTCCGAAAGACACAAATGTATCCCAACAGCTGTATGTACACATTATCGATCTTTCAAACACCATACAGATTTTGTTCACTGTGTAGACGGGGCCTTAATAAAAAGAGTGCCCTGTGCTTCATTTTCACATTCCCACCCAGAAGTTTTCATGCTGAGGACCACCCCTTCACACTGTAATCTCATGATTACAACAGGATGTGTTTTCACACACAGTCAATAGCATGAAAGAGCACTATTGATGATCTATTGATGGTTTCTCCTGTGAATGAGAAAGAATGCCTTTTTTTTCATGGCTGGAGCACTGAGTAATAACATGAGGATGATGACATTGTGCGATAGCGGGCCCAGTCATGCTACTCTGATGTTGTAATCCCGCAATTCTTGCTGCATCTAATAATGTCCATAGTCGTATTGCTAAAGTGCTATACCACTTTAGAACTATAATAGTAAATGAAGAGGGGGAAAGAACCCTGAATCTGGTAACTAGAAATGTAATGAAGGAATGAAGGTCTGGGACACAGGTTACATCCCCAGTCCAAACATCTTCAGTAGGACTATCCTAAAATGCAGCAGGAAGAACTGAGACAAGGGACAGAAATGTGAGATATTTACCCCAGGATTTATTGGAAACTCCCAGGACAGAAAAAAAACTACCCCCTCACAGTGGGTTTTAAAAGTTGTGGCTAATACTGGAAATTCACAAGAAAAATATCAGGACAAGAAGAACACTGTATGGAAATCAGGAAAAACCCAATAACTACAGTTATAATTCCTGCCAAATCCCAACGCTTTTGGCCAGTCTGAGGAGCCTTTTGTTGACTCAAAATTAAATCCACTTTCCCCACACATACACATACACATATTCACTCTGATGGTAATATCAGTGTTTTAATTTTATGTGGTAGCTAAGGAAAAGTGCTTTCTTATCTGTACTAAGAAAACCATGCCCTCTTTCTCCCACCCACCTGTGTCAAATTCTGGGTTTGCCAACAAGGGGTGAGAGCACAGAGAATATTGGAAGCCACAAAAACAAGTGAATTCATTTTAACTTGATCCCAGCAGCAAATACGTTATGCTATGTAGGCAAATGCAATGTAATTTGTTACATACTTCCATTGTGGGTGGGGGATCAAAGGTAATAAAATATTCCTGTAACATTAGAACCATGAAGCCCATTTATTATAAGATCTTAAGATTGCAATATTAACTTTACAGCATTGTGATTTTTTTTTTACTCTTCTTCTTTTATAGACAGAAATGACATTGCCAAGCTCCTTAAAATGTTTCTACAATTTTTATTTGTTTGTTTGTTTAAATCACTAAGGTAAAAGAGTGTTCCCACATGTAATGCAAACTCTCAATTTCTTTGGAGAGATACACACATCTTTTATCAATTTATGCAACTGTAAAATGGAAACCTGTGTGTACCCGAAGAAATCAGTAATAAAACCCCAGTGGTTAGCCACAGTACTTAATTTTATGAGTTAGGGGTTTCTTTTTCTTCTCCCCCCCCTTTTTTTTTTTTTAAAGTAAAGGCATGAATGCTTTAAGAATTCCACATTCCTCAAGTCCTGCTTTTCATTTGGGGTTGACAGGCAAAGTTCAGAACACATCATTATGGGGGTTCACAGTCACTGCTAAAGGTAACACTCATATTACAAATGAATTAATAGAAAACACTTACCTTCCCTACTAGCTTGCCTTTCCTGTTCATGCAAAGGTAAAAGTCTGTCTCTTTCCCTTTGATCCGGACTTGACTGCCAAATGTGTCTGTTTCCACTAGAAGCTGGGCTTGTAAAGGAAGAAGAAAAGAAGAAGGGAAGGGGGAAAAAATAGGCATTTATCGGACCAGTCACAGAGTGAATAAGCGAAGAAGATACCCTCCTACATATTCTCCCAACCAGAGAGTGAGACAGCGTAGCTCTGCTATATCACAAGGGGTGGATAGTGAGGTGCTGGGGAAGAGCCAGAAGGAGTGCATGAGCCCTCATGCCCACAGTATGACTACTAGACCAACCGAAGGGCAGCAACATATTCCAACATAGTCTTAGGACTTTATCAGATGAGCCCCTTTAAAGCGTTCTTTTGCTGGCATTAAAAAATCCATTTTTAAGCCAGCAAAAGAATGCCCCCTTCTCTACTTACCTCTAATCCCAGCAAAGCCTTCTCCATCAGTGAAAGAGGAAGTGAACAGAGCTCCGTTCGCTTCCTTATTCAAAAACCCATGTACTCTCGTGAAAATACACAGCATGGGAAATTTTAAAAAACAACAAAAATAACAAAGTAAAAGTGGCACAAAGCACAAAAACACACTAAAAAAAACTTACAAGTAACCCGGGGAGGGTCATAAAAAGTATGTCACTTACCTGGATGTTGTGATCTCACACAGAAATGTTCATGCCAGACCAGCCACAGACAGGGTAATTACGAGGGAAAAAACTGCAAGGTTTCACACACCGGTTATGCCGGCAAAAAAACAGCAGGAGGGATCAATTGACAGCTTAAGCCATCAATTAAAAAGTACGGGTTTTGGCAGGGACATAACTGCGAAAGGGCAATGTCTTCTGATATGCACACCCTTTTGCGGTTATGTGGTGTCATTATGATGCTGTATTTGATGTGTCTGACAAAGTCCTAGATACAGCATATACCTGGGGACTATTGCTAATTTTTAAGCTGGGAATATGTTGCATTATTTCTACAGCATAAACCACATCCCTTCAAAACAAGGGACATCTGGCCACTATTGACCCCAGGTTGTATTTCTCATCACAAAAGCAATTCTGCTGGTTTTTAGTCCTCCTTACTCACAATCCAGCTGAAGGAAAACTAATTAAGGAAAAGGCTTTGGGGAGTGGGTTCCTAATTCTGCCATACTACCCAGGGACAAAGAAAGAGACAAATTAGAAGCTGAGCTGGCCCCACCAGGCAGCAAGGTGAGGCAACTTGCTTCAAACAGCCTGTGAGGGACAGATAGCTGAATGTAAGAACCAACTTCTCAAGAGTGCAAACATGACTTTGTAAAGTGTTGTTCTAACTAGGGGAAGGGAACACTTTTACATTATTCCAATTGCATGTCTCAAGTAGAATAGACCCAGAGAATCAGTTGCTATAGAGTAAGCCAAGCTATAGAGTAAGCCAAGAGTAAGTTATGTAAATTCCACTGATGCACTGGGTCTACTCTATTTAGGACTAACAACTGGACTCCAGGCAGTGGCGTCACTAGGGGAGTATGGTGTGTGTGTGTGTTCAGAGTGCACTGAGAGACACTATCAGAGGGAGTGACACTGAAAAGACTGTCTATAAAAATTTTCTGCAGTGTTTTAAAAGAAATTTATTATTTTTTAATAAAAATATCCCTGGCCAGCCATGCCCAGCCAGTTGAGTTTTTCTTCTTGTTCCTCACCCGTATGTAGGTAACCTTCAAAATCACACGTGAATTGTATAGATTGCTGGGGAATATAGTTTCCAGAACCTCCTCTTGGTGCTGAAACGAAGGATTCTGTATGGTCTGCTATGGGAAGAGGTCCATGGGAGTGACACCATGAGTTACCACCCTGGGTGATACCAACTCCAGTGACACCACTGACTCCAGGGAGCAAAACACCTTGGGCTCGAAGGGTGCTATCTAGAGCTGAGCCAAACTTTCTCTGAACATTTTTTTTTTCTGAGAAAGTGTCAGAGATTAGCTTTTTTGCATCTCCTTCCTCCTGCAAAAGGAGGCTGCCTTCTTGGGCTATTCTCTACCCTTTTCATGTATGAGTGGTGGCCACGATTTCCCCACCACCATTGCCACCACTGCAATATCCCAGAATAATACTAGATCTGGAGCACACCATACAATGCAAGATGGTGGCCAGTTTGTTAATAAAACTGCAGCATCAGCAAAAACAGCAATAGCAAAACAAAGGAAGGGGAAAAGATGTTGTACTATTGCCACCTCTAATGGGATGCCCTATCCATGATACACCTTTATTTCTATCCCACTTTGTTCCCAATTTGGGACTCAAAGCAGTGTACAATAAAAAGACATTGTTAAAATCCGCAAAATGCAAACGTTAAAACACAATTAAACAACTAAAAAAGTTAAAAACAGCTAAAAATTTTAAAACATACACACATATATACATACACATTGACAACACACACATATATCCCAGCACTGCCATTAGCAGAGATTGGCAAAGGCCTGCTAAAACAAGAACGTTTTTTACTTGGCTCCGGAAGGAAGGCAGGGAGGGTGCCAATCTGACTTCTCTGGGCAGGGAGTTCCAGAGCTTGGGGGCAGCCATTGAGAGGGCCCTCTCCCAAGTTCCCATCAGATGTACCTGGGAAGGTGGTGGGACAGAGAGAAGAGCCTTCCCAGCAGATCGAAAAGCACAGGCTGGTTCATAAGGGAGAATACGGTCCTTCAAATAACCTGGACCTGCGCCATGTAGGGCTTTAAAGGTCGTAAGCAGCACTTTGAACTGTGCCCAGAAACAGCCTGACAGCCAAATGTGATGAAGAATTTTAAGAGGCCCTTTCCACACAAGTTTTGGGGCTAAACCCTATCCTTCAGTGGTAGGATTATTTGTTCAGCACATGTTGCTAAGAGAAGAACCCTCCTAGTCTGGAATGTGGTTACTGTAGGTATAGTCCTACCTTGGAGAATACATAAGTGCCACATACTGGCAACACTAGGGGGGTGCGGAGAGGCCAAACCACACCAGGTGATACTGTCAGGGGAAGGGGAGACATCAGCCTTAGTGACGCCACAGGTGCCGCAATGAGGAATCACTGCTCCCCCCATTACCGGAGTGTATATACCAAGCAATTCCACAAAGAGTGATAATAAATAGAGTAAATGAATGTGCACATTACGTAGTTGTAGTCAAATTAAAAAAAAAAAAGAGTTTGCTAAAATTTCCTACTAACAGAAATCTGTAGCACTCCTCATCTCATTCAAGGGGGTCTTCCCTAAAGTTTATTGCTATTTCTGCAATGTAGACATTTTCCCCAAGCCTCTTCGTAGCACCTCCCTCTCGTACATGGAAAGTGCCATTTTTGCTACATAAAGATTCACCCTTGGAAAATGAATTTACTAGGCCTATATAGGTTATCCTGGCACCACAGAACTGTTAACCCTGTTTACAGATTCAAGGACATCTTGCCCTGTGTGGGCAAAAATAAATGGTCACCAAAGATCTCAGTTTAAGCCTGTTTGTACTATGCAGTCTTATGCTCAACAGTTAGAATAACACTAGTTAACCTGGCTTGACCTAACCTGGAGAAAGTATAGAAGTTTATCAAGTATGGGCCACATCAGAGGTTCTTCACATATGCCTTCATCAAGGTAATATGTCCAAAGCAGACAAACTAAGGACAAACTATCTGTATGGAGATGCATGGTACAATGTTCCAGGAACCTGAGCCAGAAGTTCTCAAGTGAGGAGCCCTGTTCCGAAGTCAATTTCAGGCGAAGCATCAAAAGGGGCAATAAAGGGCAGAAGCGTATCCATGATCTATAAATACTGTCCTACTTGAAGCTGGGAACAGAATGCGCCAGGCTCATAAACTCAACACACAGATCTTTTGGAGAAGGGGTGGCAGGATGCCACGAAGGAAAATGCCTGTGGCCTAAGTAAGGCATCTGCAGGGAGAGTGAGAAAGCCCCTCAAGGAGCAGAGAAAAGCTTTTGCCAAAGATCCTGCAGAAAGACGTTTTCCCAAGTGCCAATCAGAGTAGGCAATATTGGGCAAAGTGGGTCAATGGTTTTGCCTGAGATAAAGCAGTTCAGTATGTTGGCCTGCCTAGCTGCAAACTGTCCTCTCTCATTTTCTTCACTATGATTGCTGTGTTTCTGTATATCAAGGGCTGAAGGGAATCCAGTCCTTTGTCTTTCTTCTATGACTAATGTTGATTGTCAGATAAAAATAACTTTTGGTGAACTTTGTCCTATAGATTCAACCACACAATGGAACGACAAAAAAAGATTTCATATCATCCACAACATCTTGAGCCAAATGGTCAATTCCATCATTTTAAGTAAAACAGGCCTGCATCTTTTAAAATCCACATTTGTCTCCCAATTCCAAAACACTCTCATGAAAGCTGGGTAATTTCAAAACTACAAGATACATCACCTCACCCTCAAACTAAAACAAGTATGAGTAATACCCAGGCTGATTTTAATTTGAAAAATATCACCTTAAAAAGATGTTGGTTCCCTGCTGTGAAAATTAAAACCATCTGGATGGCGTGATTTCCAATAATTAATCTAGCTCTCCTTTGACACTGTTACTAATTAAAATATGATATCCCCTTTTTTCAAGTAAAGAATTTAAATAAATTTTAAAGAGCTAATAAAATAATGTAATAATTTTGGAAATAAATGAAAATTACCTTTCCTCTTACTTGCCTAGGCTACAAAATGCTATAGCTGTACCTTTATACTAACAAGGACAAATTAAGGCTGAACTGAAACCAAGTACACTTTGTGGGAAAACATCAGTAACAATATTCATCCAAGGACCAGTGCAGACACAGTTTCAAAGGTGAAACACAAGATATTGAATAGGAAAGCCTTAGATTAGGAGCATCAAACATGTGCCCTTCCTAATCTTGTTGGACTATGTCTCCCATCAGCCCTGTGCCCCTAGGCAATATCTGGAAGGTTGCACATTTCACATGATGATTAGGAAGTCTCTTTTGTAGCGGAATGCCTCTGTGTTTGGTTCATAGGATCATGATGTAAATTTATCAATAGGTGCCCAAACAACTGACCATGCAGATTACATAATATATCCAGAACCATCCTATCTTGTTGGCTGCAGATTTATATCTGTGATGTATGAATATAAAAAATACTTATACAATAACGTGTCTGACCACATCAATATTTCCTAGGGATTGTCCACATGGTGAAAATACCCCTCACAGAATTCGCTCAGAAAACGAGCTGTCTTTATGGGATCCCGCATTGTCTCATTGTATTGTGAAGGAGAGGGGGCAAGAAGAGGAACAACTACGTGAGAAGAGCCTTCGCGGCTTTTCCCGACTTTTAAAAAAACTCAAGATATGTGCATTTTTGCTCGTTAAGACAAGCAATTCAACATGAATCACTTCCCCATGCAGGACACAGTGCAAACCTAATTGGCTGAACAAGCACAGAGGCAGGGGCTGGGTTACAGGGCACGTGCCCGCTGCCGCCATGTTAGATTTTCGCTTTAGCAAATGATCACTAAGGTGATAAAATGGAGGTTTGTGCTGTCTTTTTTCTCTTTCTTTTTGGGAAAAGGTGAAATTTTATAAAAAAAAAGGTCTGTGGTGGCAGATTTAAAAACTCAGCTACAGGCATGCGGGGGTTTATGGGGGCTGCAAAACCATTAAGATGGGCCACAGCTGCTGCAACTTCCTGTAGAGCAGTTCCGTTTTTTTTCTTTCATGTAGACAAGCCTCTAGTGAGAAAACAGGGAGCAGTCCCTGAAGTTCTTCATAGTTCTAGGACTTTTGTTTGTATTAAAATACATGCTTTTTTGCATCTCAAAATGTGGAGGGTGGGGGAACTCGCACAGAAAAAAAATCAACAAAAGCAACATTTTGCACAGAAAGGCATTTTATTTGTGTAAAATATACTGTTTCCTGTGCAAAAATGTTGCTCTTCACACAAAACATGTTTCCTGGGAGTGGGAGTCCCCAAGGGCAAACAGGCATCAAAAACAATGCAGAAGCCCTTCTATCTTGCACAGCAGGGGAAAAAAACCATTGAAACTATTCCTTCCTGCATGCAAGAACAAAATTAGTGAAGCTTTACATCCCTACTGTGATGTATGAACACCGTTTGGCACATAGCAAAGGTACAAACCAACAATGGGCAGGTAATGGCTTGATTTGCTGGTTTCTTCTAGATGGATCACTAAGGACTTTTTCAGATGCCCCTTACCGCACAAAATGCCTCCATAACAGTAATGAAGCTGCTATGCAGCAAGGGGTCCATTTCGGATGACACCGTCCCTCTCTCAGCGTCGTCCATGACTGTTCCGGGTAGGATTGAAGGTGGCCACACCATTTTTTATTCACAGAAAACTTCCATGAGTAAAAAATGCTGTGGCCGCCCTCAATCCTACCAAGAGAGGGACGCTGTCATCCAAAACGGACCCCCTGCTGTGCAGCAGCTTCGTTACTGTTGCGGAGGCTTCTTGCGCCGTAAGGGGCGTATGAAAAAGTCCTATATAACAAACCGCACAATTATTCTGACCTTTGCATGACATGAAATTATTGGACCCTGGCTTGAATTCTTTCAGTTGTGGTCATTCTGAACCACGTTTGTAATATGATCCAGAATTACAGCATACATAAAGGCCTGTCTTAACCTTTTCATATAACCTTTTTGGATTATTAACCTAAACTTTTTAAAATAATCTTTTGGGATTATTAACCTTTTTTTAAAAAAATAATCATTTTGATTATTTTGTGAGTGGGCTTTAAGCTGGTCACTTTTTAAAATGTTGATAATATAGAATCATAGAATCATAGAATCGTAGAGTTGGAAGAGACCTCAAGGGCCGTCCAGTCCAACCCCCTGCCATGCAGGAATAAACAATCAAATCATTCCTGACAGATGGCCATCCAGCCTCTGTTTAAAAACTCCAAAGAAGGAGATTCCACCAAGCTACAAGGCAGTGTATTCCACTTCCAAACAGCTCTTACTGTCACAAAGTTCTTCCTAATGTTTAGGTGGAATCTCTTTTCCTGTAGTTTGAACCCACAGCTCCATGTCCTAGTCTCTGGAGCAGCAGAAAACAAGCTTGCTCCATTCAAGTCTCATCAATCTCACCCAGCATGGCCAACAGTCAGGGATGATGAAAACTATAGACCATCATCACTGGGTTGCTTGCCCATTTTAAAGTCAGATCCTAACATAAGCCCAAGCCTTCTCAAGTCCAGCTAGCATACCATAAATGCATCTTCCACATTTTGAGTAAACATTGCATTTTTTTTACTATGCCAAAAAGCATTTGCAGTTTATTATTATTAGGAACAAATGTCCTCTTGGGATTGAAATGTATTGTATCCTTTTCTACTTAAATCTCCAGCTTGTGACAACTGCTAGTATTTCAACACGATGTAGAAGAGAGGGACAATGGTTTTGTGGGGAAAGGACAGAGCAATCTCAGAATTATTTCATAAAGAGAAGTATGGGCAGATATAAAATGCAACCACTTTTTTTTTCAGTTTTCCCCAACACGATTCCTTGTTAAGGTTTTTCATTTTTGCCCGCTCTTTCACAACAGCATGTGACAGTGCTATTGTCACTCTTATAGAACATGCTACATAGGCACAACAAAAAAATACAAACAACTTAGTATAGGTTGCATAGTGGTTAGAGTGTTGGACTGGATTCCAGGTTTCAGACATCACAGAGCCACGAAATTCATTGGGTGACTTTAGATCATTCACTCTCACAGTAAAGGAAAGGCAAGCTGTAAATTAAATGAAAGAACTAACTGGCAAACTAAAACATTACAGTGCATCTAAGTGTACTGAAAGCCCAACATCCCCTTCCTCATTGCAGAATGGTAGGGACAAGTTGCACAGAGAATAGAAGTCGGATGGAAAGGATAATTTCCCTTTAACTGCCATGTGCCGTTTACACGATGAAAATGTAGTGGGAAGAATTCGTGTCGAACCCTGGTTGTTTACACGTATATCGGGTCGATTTTCGGAAGGGGGGGCACCTTTTATCCCTCAACCTGCGGGACTTCCAGTCCTGCAGGTTGTGCTGGTTTTTAAAAAAGTCACTGGAGGATTCGGAAAATCGGAAACGTAAACAGCCCGGGACAAGCTATCTCGGTACTAGGGGATGACCGGAAATGGTGACTGGGGGTGGGCTCAGAAAGCAGCAACCAGAAAAGGAGGGGTCAGTCACCCGTTCAACAGATCTAGCTTCACCAGCTGAAAACCAAGGCATCCCTTCCAGCTGCACGAAGGTTTGTGTGTGTGCATGTACTCAATACCCTGTTCAATGGATTTCTACACTGCAAACCCTTCAGCTTTAACCTGTTCCTCTCCTGCATGCTGGGTTTACATTTCAAAGAGAGAGTAAATTATAAAGAGATTGTGGGCGGAGGATCACCCATTCATTCCCTGCCTGGATCCCCTCCCTGCGTCTGAACGGATAATCAAACATTCACCCACCCACCCCCAAGGCACAATAAAAAATGCCAGCGTCTGAGCGAATAATCACACATTCATCCCCCTCCCTCAAGGCACAGTAAAAACTGCCAGCGTCTGCGTCTTTCAAAATGCCTTGTGTGTCACTGGCTTGAAACCGTCACTCCACAGCTGCCTCTGCTTAAAGGGTTAACATTTTAAAGAGACAGGACAACGGCAAGCCTCTGCCCCCTGCACTCCGTTTGTACTAGCTTTGGGCTTGTGCATGCTTTTTACCTCATACTCCCAGCACCAACTGATCGTTCTCCCCCCCCCCACTTTAGCTGGCTTTAAATGGTGATCTTTCATTTCTAAAGGAAAGCACAGCCTTTAGCCACTGAATGCTCCCCCCCCAATGCAGAAGCTTTAACAAACATTTGAGCCAGCCAATAGCATCACTCGTGGCGCAGAACTCTAAAGGAAGTACATCACTGAGATTGTGAAAACACGAGTAATTGCATCCTTGATTGACAGCCAAAAAAAAAATATCCCGGTACGCTAAACATGTGTAAACAGCAAAAGCACAGGATATAAGAGTGCAGGATAAATGAAAAAATACGGGACCTGATGCCGTGTAAATATGAATCACGGGATCTTCCAGAATTTCCTTAAGAGGGACAAAAATCGTTTAAACAGCGTGGGACAAATACGGGATCAGGAAGTCCCGGTACACCCCGCAACAAAAATTGCCGTGTAACTGGCAACCCAGTGTCCCATGCTCACACTAGTGGGGTTAAAAACAGGTCTGGAACAAAGGTTGCCAGACTGAAAACTGGAGATGACTCCTGTACCTTTAATGGTTCTGTAGAAGAGAGAATTTCAGCCGGCATGGCTTGTCACATAACCACGTAACAAACAACACTTATTGAAACTCCATCTTCTACACAGCCATCAAAGGCACAGGAGCCCTCTCCAGTTTTCATTCTGGCAACCATATTGGTAACCCATCAGGAAACCTAGCAGGAGAGAGAAAAAGAGGGGCTTGGGCAGAAGCAGCAAGGTTTTTATGTACTTTCTTCTTTCTCAGCCCTTTCCAATCCCTCCTGGGGAAATTTTCCAATGAATAAAGGCCAATGAGGGGTGTTGTTATATGTGGCATATATGGAATGGAATGGAATGGAATGCAGAACACAAAGTGTCATTTGCCTCACTCCATCTAATAGCAAAATTCAGGTAGTGGGGGACTTCCAAAATGGCGTCACTGAAGAAAACTAAAGGGATGCATCAACAAACTCTGAGGTTTGCTGAAGTTTGCAAAAATACAAAAACGGCTTTTTTAAAAAATGAAACCAAAAGAATGAGAACTAAGCATGTTCAGTATTCATGAAGTACGATCAGCTGCAAAAGAAAACTGGGAGAACGGAAATAAAAATCCCATACCCTTCAACTGTCACACTTTGGCAACAACAGTCCACCTTAACCTTCTGTTGTCCCACCTCTTCAGTTGCTTTTAAAATGGCCCACTTTCTTTCTCCTTGTCCCACTTCCCACCTTTCTCCCTGGCTTACTTCCATTGCTGCAAACTTCAAAGTGCAAAAGTAGTTTGCACTTAACTCGCCAGGGGAAAGAGGAGAGGTAGGGTGGAATCTTGCCCTTCCTAGTAGGCTCAGGCAAAAGCAAAGTGCTGCAGCCTTTCCTAGCTTGTGTGTTCTTCCTCATTCATAAATTTAGCCATCTTGACCACACTCTGATGTTGCTTGGCCACATGTATCCTGGTTTTCATCTGCGAAATGTTGGAGTATGGCATCCTGCAGGAAGAAAGAAATAGCTGGCTGACTGGTTTCTTTCTGACACATAAGGATTCCTATTAGGAGTGGGAAGAGGTTGGATACAGAAAGCTAACACAACAAGGGGAGCCATTACAAAATGGCAGAATTGTAGCAATCCTTTGGTGCTGAAGTGATATTTCAACACTGAAGTCAGACCAAAAAAATATGTTTTAAGCCATATCTATGGACTTCATCAGAAGAACCTGGGCCCAGAAGCAGGTGAAAGGCCTTCCCTCCATCCCAACTGCCACTGCCCTGCCCTTGGAGGGAGAGAAGAACCAGCAGTATCTGCTGGGTTTAATCCCTGCCCCCATTGCCATTCCCTTTTCCTTATGTGTCATGTCTTATTTAGATTGTAAGCCTGAGGGCAGGGAACTGTTAAATTGACCATTTGTAAGCCGCTCTGATAGCCTTTGTGGCTGAAGAGCAGGGAATAAATAAATAAATAAATAAATAAATCCTCCATTAACATTTCTTTCCTACCATATTTTTCTCTGTAATTGTCCCGGCAAAGTAACCCTTTCTATCAGACCTTACCTTCTGTAGCGTTAAAAGGTAGCCCCAACATTGATGGAGCACAAACAGAGCTCTGTTTACTTCTGCATTCATGATCTCACCAATTCTCGCAAGAAGACATGAGCATGGTAAAATTTAAAAATACACCCCAAAAAAGAGAGAAAATGTACACTCAAGTGCAGAAACACACTATAAAACTTACAAGTAAATTGGGGAGGGTCCTAAATAGAGCATCCCCTACCTGGCTTTTGCGTTTTCACCCAGAAGTGTTCTGGCATTGACACTGAAATCACGAGAGGACAATGGTGAGAGGTTTCAAATGCCGGCAATACTGGCAAAAAAGTGCCACGGGAGATCTATTGATTGCTTGGTCCATCAACAAAAAGGAGCACCTTATTTTCAAGACATTATCATAAAAGGACAACATCATCTGGTATGCCCACCCTTTCGCATTCATTAGGCATCCTTGTGACACCCTATTTGTTGTATCTGATAAAGTCCTGTGCTAAGTAGAAACATGAGGGTTGTATTCCACTTCCCTTTCGATATATGAAAAGTAAGTATTTCTTGAGCAAAGAAATCTTTCTAGGGAGCCAGCCCTGCAATTAATTGGTCTAAGGAACACAGACACTTTTACCTGCAGTGGGTAAATTTCTTGCATTGGTTCTTTTGCCGTCATCCACACCAGCTAAATAAATAATGGGCCAAGATTCAGGTCTTTCCATCAATCTTTGGGGGTAGGATGGGCTGGGCTTACCTTTTCCTGATGGCAGCAGAAGTGCTCTCAAGTCTCTGGCAGCCACAACTTTATTCTCCCAGTATGCCCTGAACAGTTCCAGGGCATTCTGAAAAGAAATTACACCTGCTAGCAGCCATTTAGCTAATGCTATTCATGTTAAAAGTCTTTCAACTTCTGGCCAATAGACTAAGGGAGATTCAAGTAAATGGCCTCCAAGGGTAGAAAAGGAGGATTTAGGGCAGGAGTGAGCAACCTGTGGCCTTCCAGATGTTCTCCAACTGACACTCCCATTATTCTTCACTAGTGTCTATTTGGCCCCACTTCCTTAGTAGGTCCCCTTACATGGAAAAGGGTCTATATGTAAACTGGAAATTCTCTCACATTGTTTCTTATCTTTGTGAGTGCTCCATTCCAAATGATGGTGCCAACTGTTCGAGCAGAAGGCCCTATGTTGGTCTAAGGGTCCCTGACCTCACCAGCCTCTGGAGCTAGCCATGTGAGCTGTTCTATGGTCTGCTGAAATTCTGGACCAATGAAATAATGTCATATTGTCACAATGTTGGCACTTGTTCTTTTATAATTCAAGAAAATAGCCCATCAGTTTATTCCACATTTCGGAGGCTGTCTTAATCGGATTCACTGTTTTGTTGCTGTGTGCCTTCGAGTCATAAGAATTTGCAAAAGAAAGACTGTACCTTTACTGTTGCTGTTTCTTCATTGTTTCAAGTAAGTTGGAAGCTATTCAAGTAAGTTGGAATATCCCATTGCATTAAATGTCAGGTCCTCACTAGGAATACTGGGGGAAGACTGATATCCATTCTTAGAACTCATTTCCAAGAGAAATAGTACTCTTCTGCTTGCAAGCTTTCCCAGAACTGGTCCGTTTAGTCTAAACTTTCTTGAGAACTGCTATGGGGGTGGGTGGGAATTCCTCACATGTCTAGCTGAAAACGACTATATGTATATCTGTATATACTCTGTGTGTGTGTGTGTGCGCGCGCGCGCGCGCGTGTGCGCTGAAAAGCTATAGTCCACCTAAAAAAACATTAAGTCAGAGAAACATTTGAGGGTGGTGATGCCAATTATCTTTCAAAGATTTCCCTTGAGTGGGAGGATGGGAACCAGAAAGCTAATGAAAAGATATTTGGAGGGAGTTACAGGAAACTGAGAAACGTAAGGTGTAGATTTTTCCATATCAAATAACTTCTTGCCACGTCAGGCTAAATCAAAGGGGGGGTGGGGGAAGCTGATAGATTTAACTAAATGGAAGACCTGGATTCATGTGAATACATTTTTCCCTGCCCAGATCTAACTCTCAAAATCCAGCCATGGTCCCTAGGGATACATATGCTGTTTGTATAAAGCAGCCTCCTCCAACCAGGTGCCTTCCAGATGTTTGTTGTTGTGTGCCTTCAAGTTATTTCTGACTTATGGTGACCCGAAGGCGACCCTATCATGGAGTTTTCTTGGAAAAAATTCTTCAGAGGGGGTTTGAAGCTGAGAGTGTGTGAGAGTGTGTGAACCCTGGTGGTGCAGTGGTTAAATGCCAGTACTGCAAGTCACCATGTTGCAAGTTCAATTCTAGTGGGCTCCAAGGTTCACTCAGCCTTCCATCCTTTCGTAGGTCAGTAAAATGAGTATCCGGCTTGTGGGGGCAATTAGCTAACACACATTGGAAACTGCTTAAATGTGGTGTAGATATGTAAATTGCTATTGCTTAAAACAATCTGTAAGCCGCTCTGATAGCCTTTGTGGCTGAAGAGCGGGGTATAAATAAATAAATAAATAAATAAATAAATAATTTTTTAAAAAAATTGCCCAAGGTCACCCTGTGGGTTTCCATGGCTGAGTGAGGATTCAAACACTGGCCTCCAGAGTCCTAGACCAACACCCAAACCACTGCACCACACTGGCTCTCCATTATCAGCCGACAAAGAAGAGTGAGGGATTGTGGGGGTGGTGAAACACACACCCCAGGAAAGCAACTGCAGTTAGAACTAATTTAAAGTGTCACACTTAAAGAAATGTGGTGGATGACAATTCCTATCATATTGTAGTAAGAATTACAGCAGGGTGTGGAGCAGTTCCTGCATGGCCTTGCTATAACTATCCTGTCTCAGCTGCCTCCATGTGTGGCACACTCCTCCTCTACCAAGTGGTTTGTGGCTCTAGGGCCATTCCACTGCACCTGAAGCATTCAGCTGCCTTACTGCACAGGTAGGCAACTGAAATGAGCATACTCTGTGGACACACTATGGGCTCAGCTAGATGGGAGAATTAATTGTGAAAAATAGTGCATTACCTCACTATCGCTGCAGTGTTCGTTTGTCCCCATGAATCATTTGCAAGATCACTGGTACGGAAAGCTATCCGAGTTTGCAGTTTACCTGGAGTGTGGCCGTGAGTGAATTACCTGCCTTATTATCACCCAAAAAGCTCCCTCCATTTCCCCCCCCCCTTTTTTTTTCTTTTGCCATTAAATGACAGATGCAGAAGAGCAATCTACTGCTCACAAACTTTTTTTTTTCTCTGCCGCTTGGAAATAGTGCTCGAGCATGCGCTTCATCATGTCCCTGAAAACAACAAGGCAGCTCTGGCCACTTTGTCACCAGCAAGCCCACCCCCACACACATCCCACCAATCACATTTTGACTTCCTGGATGTGCCCCAATTCGAACTGATTGTTCAGACAGCCCTGTTATGAGCATTTTTGCATTCTTTTAAAAAAAGATCACAAGAAACAGAGAAAGGTGTTATTGTGAACTGCTTGGAGGTTTTTTTTGGGGGGGGGGGCTTCACAATATGATGAATTCCGGCCAGAGCTCACCTGGACAAAATATATTCTGCCTGCATTCTCTGAGGATTTTTTTCATCATCTAAACAACCCCTATTTCACTTGGGATTTTTTCACACTACACTGCTATAATGCTATTATTTCACTTTAACTGCTATGGCTGCCTCATGTGTAATTCTGGGGTTTGTAGTTTTGTGAGGCCTAAGAGCTCTCTGGCTCAGAGTTCTAAATGCCCCTCCCAAAACTACAAATCCCAGGAATCCACAGGAGGCAGCCAGAGCAGTTAAAGTGGAATAATAGTATTATGACAGTATAGTGTGATAATCTCCTTGGAGGAGGAAGGAATAGAGTCAGCCCACCAATGACCTAAAGAACATTCATGGAAGACCTTCCCTGAGTACCGTCTTTATCCAAGATACATTATGTGTTCACAATGGACATTTCTCCAGTGGTGCTCGGATGACTCACCGTACTCTAAAGAAAAGTGGCAGTGCAGCAGGAATGCTGTCTTCTGTGCTGCTTTTTACTGAATGATGCTGTCATTGTTCTGGCGTTCTTTTGTTCCAGTCCCATGGGGGACTGATGTAAAACTGCATCTTTTGGCTAACAGCTTTTTCTGGTTAGACGTCCTTTTCACTTACCTGTTCCTGCTGCGTCACACTGGCGTGAATGAGGCATCACTTTTTATTGATGGGCTAAGCTATCAATAAAAAGTGATGCCTCATTCATGCCAGTGAGATGCAGTGGGAATGGGTAAGCAACAACGTTGTCTGATAATTTCTGCCCTTTCTGCTATCATTGTGTCCTAATATCATGGTTTTTGCTGCATCTAAGTCCACAGTCTTACCTCATGGAACTAGAATGAAAGAATGACAACGTCATGTGGTAAGGCAGCACAGAAGACAGAACATTCCTGCTGTGCTGTTGTTTTAATTTGGAGTGTGCTAAGCCCCAAAATGCTCCCACCAGACAGGCTTAACTAGGTGCAGATACTAGAATCTTACCAGCACCTGTTTAAGGTGTTTCTTTTTGTCTAGGTGAAATTTTGTTCTCTTTGTTTTCATGATTCTTTTTCAGAGATGTAGCTACATGGAGGGGAGCAAAATGAGGACATTTTTCTTCAGTCCCCAAATTTCTAGTATTATAGAATGCGAGACACTGACAATCATTCCCATCTAGAACTCTGCTATCTTCTGCATTCACATTCCTTTCCTATCTTGCCTTCCCATTTTCTTTGGCTGCCTCAGTTGTCTTTCCAAATGCTCAACTGCCATTTAAGTTACAGCAATGTTAGAAATTTGGGGAGTGAAGGAAAATTTCACTTGATTGAGAATTCTTATTGGGGAGAGAACACCCTCATTTTGTTCCTTTCCCCGTGTAGCTATCCCCCTATTCTGTCTGTCTTGTTGCTGCTGTTTTTTACTTAATCAGTTTTACGGTGGTCACTTCCTGATTTATTATATTGTATTTAAATGTTTGTGGGAATAGCTTATTCACAGTTTGGATCACCAATGTGGAATCTTGAAGAGTGTTTAAAAAATATTTCAGATAAAGAAATAAACAATCAGTCAGGCCAGGGATTAGCACAAGCCCTCCAGTAAGGGCGGGGGGAGGGGGTGGAGGCTGAGGATAAACCTAGAAATAATAAATCATTTATTATTGCCTATTACGAATTTCTATATCACCTGCAATATTCAAATGGCTTTTTAATCTTTACTCCTTTACTCTCAAAATACTGACTGCTGCATCTTCTAATGTTATCCACAACAGATGCTTTAGAATAAAATGCCCACAGCCATTACCATAAAAATGCTACACCAAAGTATTATTTGCATTCTCTAATCTCCTGTTTTATTTTTTTAATTGTTTTTGGATCTTTTTATAAAACTATAAAACTATAAAATTTCCCACCCACCCACCAACCCACCACCTCTCATAGAGAGGGAGAGAGACAGAGGTATAGTGGTTTAAGTGTTGAACTAGGATACTGGAAAACCAGGGTTCAAATCCCTGCTTGGCCTGGAAACCTACTGTGTGACATTGACCAAGTCACATTCTCTCAGCCTCCTAAAAGGCAAGGGCAAACTCTCTGAACAAAATTCTGCCTAGAAAGCCCTGTGATAGATTCAGCTAGGGTCGCTATAAGTCAGAAATTACTTGAAGGTACACAAAAACAACAACAACAGAATATTGTGTTGCAGAGAGTCTATAACACAGATACATTATAGATATAGATATGTGTCAGTATAATTCACATTTTATAGATCATCAATAACAACCATCACTTGCTAAAAAATAGGAATAGGTAAAGTGTAGACTTTGATTTCATGTTGAACTGCAACTCCCATCATTCCTCACAAATAGCAATATTGTCTACTTGGAACCAACGCACTCTGTCAGTAAAAGAGAAGTGAGCAGCACACAAAGTATACCAAGCTTGTTGAAATGGGTAGCATCAGGCTGGCTTTAGTAGCCACATGTTGCCATTTCCTAAAAATAAATCTGTGCAATTTTTAAAACTGTCTTTCACACAGAGAATTGGTCTCTGCACCCACAGAATGAACCCATATCAAGAACTTGATTATGGTCCTATCCCATGATGATGATGATGATGATGATGGCTCAGCCTGTGAAGAAAATAATCTGCAGATAAGTCCTCACTCAGGCTTTCTTTGACCACAACGTACATGCATCTTCGGAGATTTTCAGACTACACTGTTATACTGTTACTATTCCACTTTAACTGCTCTGGCTTCCTGCTGTGGAATTCTGGGGTTTGTAGTTTAGTGAGGCTAAGACCTCTCAGGCTGAGAGCTGTAAATGACCCTCCCTAAACTGCAAATCCCAGGATTCAAGAGGAGGCAGCCATAGCAAATAAAGTGGAATAGTAAAACTATAACAGTGTTGTCTGAAAATCTCCTTCATGTGATACGGGGCAGAGAGTTTCTAGATGACATTCATTTGTGCAGAATGTAAGGTCTGTTTGCTTTGTAAGCCAGTGCCTTGGAACACATAGATGATCATCCTAATATGTTTCCCAGGCAAGAAAGGAGTTTTCTGACACTCAAGACCCCCTACTGGGAAGTACAGGGGTGACTGCAAGGCTGCTGCGAGACTCCTTGCGCTTTGATAAGTATTCATCCATGCAGAATTACATGTGGTTTTTCTACACTGAAAACATGTTTTTGAACAGGAAACAAGTTCTATTCCTTGTACAGAACAATGTTTCAGTTATCTCAGACTGTTATGTTGAAATTCCTGGTACCAGCTGCAACAGTTATTCTCCACCTTCAAGTTGGGTTTCTTTTTAATTGTGAAACATAGTGGTGTTACCCAAATTGTGTGGGGTTCATGAAACCTACTTGTATCACTCGAATTATAATATTAATGTGGGGAATTGTAATTAGCTCAAATTAGGCTGCAAGAGGTTGGGTAACTATGAGACTGATGGGTTTCAGGCAAGCTCAGCTTTGTGTATGAGAGAGGTGTGAAAGAAAACCATTTGCAGTTCTTTTGCCCATATCTCTCGCCCATACTGGAGTATTTTGAAAACTACAATTGAACATTTGAGAGACATGGGCAAAAGAACCATATATTACAGCATGATCATTTCTAATTACTAGCCTGTTGGGGTGTTTTGAAAAGTTTATGTTTTTTTCATTGCTTGTATCTTTGAACAATGTTTATGAAACAAGTTTTTGTACATTGAAGTGTTGTTACATACTACTGTAAGTTTTGAAATCCTCCATGAAATAACTGCAGTGGTATAGTGTAGTACTTGTGTATCATTATATTATTTATATCAGGAATATGTATGACTTGCTGTATATATAGGTTGTCTAATGCAATTCAATTGATTAAAGAATATGTTACGTTATTATATGTGAGTTTAGAACACTCCTGCGCAACAGTCTCAGTACCAGGTGCATCCAAGAGAATTAGCACATTCCACCCTAACAATTTGTCTAAGCTGGCTTTGCATAATTACTGTCCGGGCATGTCTGCTTTGGGGGGAATTTCCAAGCCTTTTTCATAGGTTTTGAGTAAACCTTCACTAGTCCCTATATTTGTGCTGCCCTGGTCTACTGCCTAACCACATGAAGTGTCTAAATAAACCAAATTATGAATTATTACCAATTAATGAGTTGTTGGAGGGTAGGGGGTGTCAGGGCATGTAACAGTGGAACAATATGTTCTTTCCTTCTCCTCCTTTTAATTTTTTAAAAAGTTATAGTATATAGTACATCAGTGAAACAGTACTTTTGCACTATAATCCTATGACTCTGTAAAAAAAAAAAAACAGAGAGGAGAAAATTTCCCCTCAGCTCATAAGGTCACATTAGCAAACTTACAGCCTGTTTTTTTAAAAAAACAACTTTGGAAAAGTGCTACTGCAAATCCATTAGAATGGACTGAGTGGACAGGTGACAACAACTGGCAAAACCCAAGAAGCTATATTGTGAAAACAAGCTGCTGCTTCCTTTTTTTTTTACCACTTTGTAAGAGTAAAGGGTTTACCCCGGCTTCACTTCAGACATTGTCAGGACTGTCCAGAGGCGAATTGGAGCAAGACTCCTGCATTGTTTGGACTGCAGGGTTCCAACATGGGAGGACACTGTGGTAAACTGCCCATCTAGACAAGCCCATAATAACATATTGAATTTGTTGCAATATGTGAAGTATAATGAAGGGTTTTTACTTCGGCCATACCCAAATCGGGCATGTATTTGACATGCAGACAAAGGGGAAAACAAACACATATCATTCCATGCTACACTTCACACACTGCTGTAAAAATGGACTCTATCTGGATGTTGGAAAATCCTGATGTGTGCAGGAACCCTTTAGAATGGCTGGAATATCTCTGAGCATAGCTCACATTTACAACCCAAATGTTGAATCCTACGATACATGATAGTATGACCTTGCATCCACTCCATAATCATGACATAATGAAGAGGGAGCTATGCCAAAATTATGTAAAATCTGTGGGGAGTAATAAAACCTGCAGGCTACGAACAAGTGAGAGAACCTATATTGCCAGCATATTGAAATCGTATTCATATAAACACTGAGCTCTGGCATCTGATTTCTCCTTCACTTGCTCTGGTACACACAAGATGTTGATGTTACTAAAGCAAAAGAAATTACTGATGGCAGAAAAAGGAAGCAAGAGGAGAGACAGGTATGGAGCGTCCCACAGACATAATCTTAAATTATAACATTGTGAAGGAAGGGTTTTTTAAAAAAAATTAGGAAAATAGTCTCACATTAGATCACTAAGTGTGATCTAGCTCAATACTTGTAAATTTTTTAAAACCTGATCCCACATTTAATTCCAAAGTGCAGCACAGAACCCACTTCTAAGTCTTGTCATGCTCTGTTTTGCTCCTCCTCTCTTTAGGGTGACAAAAAGCAAAAGAGAGTATAGATTCCTTTGTTTATAGAAGATGACCTGATGGCAGGTGCAACTTGAGAAGCAGGGATAGGAGAGAAGTCATACCAACTATAGTAACTTCATCTTCACAGTGGGGGAGAGATGTAAAGCCCTCCCTGTGTTGGACTCCAAGGCCAAGATCCTGTTTGACACTGGCTGAGTATAAAGTTCTGCCAGCATATTTATGCTGGGTTGTGAAAGCTGGACACTAAAAAAAGCTGTTAAGAGGAAAATCAACTCATTTGAAATCTAGTGTGGAGAAGAGTTCTGCAGATACCATGGACTAAGCAAGCCTGAACAGTCCCTAGAAGCCAAGGCGACTAAACTGAGACTGTTGTACTTTGGCCATATCATGAGAAGACATGACTCACAAGAAAAGACAATAATGCTTGGTAAAGCGGACGGAAGTAGGAAAAGAGGAAGACTACATTTCAGATCGATAGACTCAAGGAAACCACAGCCCTGAGTCTGCAAGACTTGTCCAGGTTTGTTGAGGATAGGGTGACTTGGAGGTCTCTCATTCATGGGGTCACCATAGGTTGACTTGATGGCAGTTAACAACAACAATTCTGGAGGGTGAGACAGTTAGCATGGTGCAGCGGTTTGAGTGTTGGACCTGGGAGATTATCAGAAGCGCTAAATATGGCATTATAACAATACCAGGGAGAAGCCACCAATATATCCCCCGTTCTGTTTCTGCAACACATGTTCGTGCAACTGAAAAGGTGCCCAGTTTCACTGGTGAGATCCCAGCATCAATGGGAGGTCCCTGCCAGAACACTTGCTGGTGAGATTGGGACATCAAGGTAAGTAACACATTTTTTAAAAAAAAACTTCCTTGGTTTACTTGGAAGTTTTAAAGTGTGGAGATTTTGACATGGAGGAAATAACCCCTGGGGAGATTGGGAGAGAAACGGGGCTGTTCCGGTTGCAGCGCTCCATTTCGCACACCCCCTTCCTTCTCCTGCTCTCCCATTGTCCTCCCTCCATGCTGCTTCCATTTCCCTCACGCTATGTTCAGCTATTTTTTTACTAATGAAGAACTTTCGTTAGTAAAATATAGCGGGAGGGAAATAGAAGCAGCACAGAGGGATGACGATGGGAGATCGGGAGAAGGAAGGGGTCATGCAAAATGGAACGCTGCTACTGGAATAGCCCCATTTATCTCCCGATCTCCCCAGGGTTTATTTCCCCCATGTGAAAATCTCCTGTGTTTAAAGCTGCAGCTCAGTGGGCCATGATTGTAGAATGAGGAGGTGCTGCTGAGAAACGCCTTCTAGCTGCTGATTGGCAGGCCAAAGAGTGCTAGGATTGGTTCAGTATGTTTCCTAAGCAGCCAATTAGCATACTGGGAATGACAACATATCCAAGATAAATATGAATTTTCTGTGCTCACATTTTCACTCCAGGTAGTGAATGGAGCTCCATTAGCACTCCATTCACTTCTGGACTGCCCTGTCGACACTACTAAAGGTAGGTCTGAAAAGTTGTGTTATTGTGCTGGGACAGGGGTGGGAGAGGAGATTGTGGGACAGGAACACTTTTTTTTGTTCTTGTCTGAAAATTTCTTAGGACTCTGGGAGACCAGAGTTCAAATTCTTACTGAACCATGGAAAGCTACTGGGTGGTCTTGGGCAAGTCACACCCTCTCAGCCTCAGAGGAAGGCAATGGCTAACCCCCTCTGAAGAAAACTTCCCATGAAAACCCAGCGATAGGGCCATTTTAGGAGCGCCATAAGTCAGAAATGACTTGGAGCTATGCAACAACAATCTGGAAGGTGGTGCTTACTCTTCTGTCCCTGCTGTGCACTCTGGTACTGTTCAGCTGCTGTTTCACATCCAGTGAAGGAAAAGAAGACTTTCCCCCTTCTGGATCAATCTGGGAGAGTAATTTATTGCTGCTCCTTTCCCCCCAGCTGTACAACAGGAGCGGGACCATACTGGGGTACAGTTCCAGTCCCATCCCAGCCACTGATTGGTTTCAGGAGTGTGTTGTAGAGGTACCTTTGCAATGGACAAGGGAATAGGCAATGGACAAGGAGATACTGGACACCTCCTTGTGCAGGGCCTGAAAAACTATTTATACTGGTGTAGCCAACAGTTTCTCTAGTGTAAACCAGTAAGAGGATTCTGGCAGTAGTGACATCAATCCCAGCCAAGACAGCCAATGGCCAGGGTGATGGGAGTTGCAGATCAACAACATCTGGAGGGCCATAGGTTCTGCACCCCCAAATCTTAAAAAAATCAATAGAAATTCTGGTTTCCTTTCCCCCTATGTACTACCATCCTGCTTTTCTCCTTCACATTTCAGAAGATTAGAACAAACAAAACAAGACAACCCCTGGTGCTGCTTCCAAAGTGCCTTAACTTAGGTTACAGCAAGACCCAATTGTGGGTCCTTTGACCTACCATAAAAAGACCAATATTGTTGGCTGAATGTGCTACTTCAGTGGTACACTCTAGACCTTCTCTTTACATGCAAGTACTACCTAACTCAGAAATCTTTCTGTCCCACTTCCATATCAGTTTCATGTTTAAAGCAATGAACTGGGGATTTTTTACACTATTATACTAATAATATCTATGTGGAATTGAACTGCAAGTAGTATACAACATACATTTATCAAGTTTAATTTAAAGGTTAAACCAGGCTCCCTACTTCTTCCATAAGGTGGGAATCATGCAACCGTCCAGATGTTCTTGATCTGCAAGGCCTAATCTGCATAGCTAATGGTGAAGAATGCTAGGAGTTGCAGTCAAACAACTTCTGGGGGCACCCTTTACCCACCCCTGATCTACAGCACCTCATAAACATCCAACAACATCTGTGTAATCACGTAATTCCCACCCGTGTTTTACATGGATCTTGTGGCAAAGGAACTGAAAGGGGGAAATCACCCAAAATTTGCTCAGAAATTTATTTATTTATTTATTTATTTATTTAATAAGAATGAATATAAATGGGTTGTAAGAAGTTTCACTTCTAATAAATCTTTCTCCATGTAATTGACAAAACCTGATCCATCATATCAAAAGCCTAGATGGAATACATTGGAACATTTGCTGATGTTTGGCAAAATGTCTTTGAAGTTTACTCCGCAGTCTATACGGCACAGATAATAACATCACTTCCCAATCCCACTTCATCACACGTGGACCAGGGATGACTGAAGATATTTTGCTGCCTGAGGCAAAGAGCCCTCCTGTTCCATATACAAAAGGCAGCTAGACTGATCGAGGAATCTTTTTTCAACATGGGGCTTGTCTGTATGGTGGGGGGGGGAGGCAGGGCCAGTTTAAGGGCCCTGCAGCACCTGCAGCCACAGGGGGCCCCGGCATTGTTGGGAGCCCTGTCATAACCCTCCTCCTGCAAAAACATTATTAGTAATAATCTGAATATTCTGTATATGAATAGTTTAGGTTAGATTAGATTAGATTCAACATATGGGGCCCCTAAAATAAAGCATTGCAGGGGTCCCCAAAATTGCTTAAACTAGCCCTGGGGAGGGGTGTGGATTGATGCACACTAATGCCAATTCGCAGCAGGATCTATTTGTCTTAACAGTTCTTTGGCAAGATTGCAGGCATGCAAAGCTATCCGCTTTCACTGTTCCAATGGGCATGCTTGTGAATCAAAATGGTGGTCACGTTCTTATTGTCTCCAGTTGCCGCCACCAAACAGTATTTTTAAAGCATATTTAAAGTGTTACAGTGTGATATTCTGCCAAAATAACTAGAAAAGGGGAGGAAAGGTTATTTTGTCACCTCAGCACATGACTGCTACGGTGAAAATCCAACATGGCGGTTCCGGGTTCTGCCTTGTTAGCAAGCTCCACCCCCTGCACATATCTGACCAATCAGCTTTCCACTTCTGCTTTTATGGGTAATGTACATCAAAGCAAATCAGTTGCCCCAACAAGTGATGGGAAGTGTAGTTTCAATCACAAAGTATCCATCCATTAAAACACTATTAATATATCCAACATGCCTTTGAGCAACTCCGAGAAACATTGTCTTCTACTCTAAATCCCATCCCCTGAAGGCAAATATTGACTATAAAAACCCTTCCAAACTTCACTCAAATGCTCACGGATCCCCTTCCTGTGGACACTACGTCCATCTGTGCAGCCATTCCAGATCGGTACCCCCGCCCTGATGGTTTCTTCTGCAACCTCATCTCTACATGAAAAGATGTATCACCCACTAGAAACTCCCTTCGCTATTCCTCTGTCTCAATACTTCCCCACTTTATTCAGTAGTTTTGTGTGAATGCTTGATGTCTGAATGTGTACATGAATGTAGTTATTATTATTATTTTCCCAAATAAAGATAATCTGTTGTACTATCTAGTTTATGTTGTACTATCTCTTTAGTACTGGTATACTTGGTCACAAGGTCCTGCCATTACCCACTTCTTGCATTGCCAAGCTGAGTACATTAAATTCCCTAATTTAATATTGATATCCAGAAGGTCTTCATGACCCCAGAGTGTTTAGGGTAACACCTCTGTTACTGAGAGATGCACTTTGGTATAAACTTTGTTCACGCACTCAAAACAGATACCAGAACTGCAGTGGAACAAGGGCTTGCAGAGATGCTAGGTCTTTCTGATTAGCAGGGATGAGAGTGAGGATGATGGTGGCACATCTGCCAGCCATCTCAGACACTCATGATCCCTCTAAGCTCAGTTGCAATCCTTAGAGCAGCCAAGAGGGAAACTCTTTCCCACCCCCCCAGTATCAATATACTTTTGGGAACTATCCTTGATATTATGCAATGCATTTTGGAGTGGCTTGGTCTTGAATGGGCAATTAAACCTATTAGCTTCATGAAAATTGCTAACAGGCCCAAAATCAAAACTAATTTGAAATGAAAACTGTTAGACCTGATTTGGTGCTTGAATTATGTGGCAGAGGGGTGTTTTGAACACAGTGTGCTGTGCTTTTATCTTTTAATTATGTTTCAAATGTGTTTTTAAAACTGTTTTCATTATGTGCTTTTTAACCAGAGTTGCCAGTTTGTTTATTTTTAAAAAATAGGTTTTTTTGTTAAACTTTGTTTTAAATTTTTGTAAGCCGCTTTGAGTCCCTTGTAAATAAACACATTTTAAATAAATAAAATGTATAGCTGCTGGGATTTTTGAATTCTCCTGAGAGTTATGATCATAGGTGCTGTCATGATGAGTGGCTCCTGATGAGCACCTGCATGTTAAAATTCATCCTCCATCCTTGCCAGACACTCCATCCTTGCCAGATACCTTAAACATTTTCCAGTATACTACTACAGTATTTTTAATATGCCTTGTTGCACTACTTTTTAGGTGCCTGGGTCCTATTTTGAAAAACCACAGTAGGATACAAAGCCTACAGACCCAAGACTGTGCATGGCAACCGACTTCAGGAACAGGGGCTTTCTGGACCCAATTAGGACATCCAGCTGAGCATCCAAAATACATTTGGTTCCACTGGGCCAGAAGAACCAGGCAGAAAGTCCAGATACATCTGGAATTTGCCAGTATCTCTCTAATAACATGGCCCTTTTATTTTCATTGCCAAGTCAAAATCCAAAGAAGAAGTGTGATGTATGAGAAAACAATAAATTACGAAAACAGAGGACATAAGTTATGGGAACATCATGGCTCTCTATCTTGAAAGCAGTCCTAGTTCTGGCCAGAGGTTCAAATGATGTGTGTTTATTCAGAATAATTTTGCCAATCCATCAGTTCAGTAACTGGTTGCTCTTCTGTAGTGGCCAAGGAGGAGCAATTTCTGCACCACTGTATTCTCTTCCCACATCAATCTCTCTGTGTGCCAGGTTCGACACTGTCCAAAAGTGAGCCTCTCCAAGGTCGCACACTGTTGTGCTTGTGAGCACTCCAAGCAGAAGTTAATCAGGGGGAATCTGTCAAGGGTTTAAAAGCATTGGTTGAATTAAAATTACAAGCTGTGTCTAATATAAAAAGATGTTATTTTCTCTGTATGCTGAGCAGGTTTTATTACTCTGCGCCCTCCAATAAAAGGTGAAATTATGATGATTCATTTTACAAATGGGAATATGTATGTTTGTATATTTGCTCAAAGGAGCTCATTCTTCCCCCCTAACCCAGCTAGGTGAGAAATATCCTGAAACTAAGGTTGCACTATGCTAATCTATCCAGTAGGAAAGATTCTTGTGGATCTGGAACTCAGAGAGGTGGGGGAGAAACTGTAGCAATTTATTCCCACTAAAGGCTGAATATTAGATATACCTATTACATTCTTCAAACAAAACAAAACCAGTTTGTTATGACCATTGGGTATAAAAGTACATTAAACAGGGTCTTGGGTGTAGCAAATGCTTCCATACATGGAAGTGGAGGGATCCCATTTCTTCTAATTCCTCCACCCCACCACTGATCACACCATTGCAGAACACGCCCAAACTTCTGTAACAGGTTGATGGGACACAGGGCAGGTTGAGCCGAGATCCCACCTGTGACGTTACCAAGGCTGATGTCACCCCTCCCTCTGACAGTGTCACCTGGTGCAATTCGGCCTCTCTGCACCCCCCTAGTCCTACCACTGGATCCCACACTCCCTGTACTGTGGCCCAACCAGCTGGGTCTTAAACGTGAAAGAGTTTTATGCAGACATTTTGTACATTCCAGTTAAGAATTATAGGGTGCATCTACACTGTAGAAGTAATGCAGTTTAATACCACTTTAAGTGCTGTAGCTCCATCCTAAGGAATCCTGGGATTTGTGTTTTTATGAGGTCTTTAGTCTTCTCTGCCAAAGAGTACTGGTGCTTCACAAATCTACAAATCCCAGGATTCTGTAGGATGGAGCCATAGCAGTTAAAATGGTGTCAAACTGCATTATTTCTACAATATAGATGCACACATAGAAAGACTTCTGACTGTATTGATCTCTCTCTCTTTCTGCTACAAAATATTTCTAAAAGATAACACATTTTATGCTTTACAATCCCTTGGCATATTCAAATTGTACCCTAAAGATCCACACTATAACTTTCTATTGCCATCTCCAGTAAAACTCTCCCATTTGTGTAATACTTTTCAGTTCAAGAATTCTCTTGAAATGCTATTTAATAATTTGCAGAGAGTGAAGAAATGGAAACAGAGGAAAGCTGCATTTTTTAAAGTAAATGTTAATTTTATTTATTTATTTATTTATTTATACCCCGCTCTTCAGCCACAAGGCTATCAGAGCGGCTTACAAATTGTTTTAAGCAATAGCTATTTACACATCTACACTGCATTAAACAGTTTCCAATGTGTGTTAGCTAACTGCCCTCAGAAGCTGGGTACTCAATTTACTGACCTACGAAAGGATGGAAGGCTGAGTGAACCTTGGAGCCCGCTGGAATCGAACTTGCAACGTGGTGGCTTGCAGTACTGGCATTTAACCACTGCTCCCCTTAATTCATGGAGACAACCAATCTCTTTACTCCTTATGTTTTAGTAAACTTCTGCCATGCAAGGGAAAATATCTAGAAAACTAAGAAGATATACCAAAGTTCTTCATCTGACATCATATTTTGTTGAAAACCTCATGGTCCATCACTGAGTTAGACCACAATAAATTGTCGCTGAAAAAAATATTCAGAGACGCTGGTGCTGTCTGGGTGCCATTTCACTGAACAATTTCACTTTTTATCCCTTTTACCAGGCACTGCTCCCGCAACCCACCTCATTCCTGAAGCCTATTTCATTTTTTTAAAGAAAAATAATTTTGCAGGAATATACGCATTTATCATGGAGTGGTAGTATGAGTAGTATGTATTTAGAAGCTTATCACACAAGGGAAGAGAAGCAGCAGTACAACCTGATAATAGCACCGTCTACCTTGCTTTATCGTACAACTTCAGTGTTCAACAGCTGTTCTTCCGTTTCCATCCTGTGGGAGATGGTGGTAAATGTGAGTCTTTTTTTCTAATTAGAAAAATCCATACAAAAAAAAAAAAAGACTTGCGTTTAACACCATCTCCCATGGGACTGGAATGGAAGAACAGCTGTTGGACACTGACACTGTGCAGTAAGGCAAGGCGAGTGGCACTATTATCGGGCTGTACTGCCACTTCCCTTCTGTTGTTGTGCGATAAGCCTATTAGAGAGCCAACATGGCATGTGATTTGAATGTTGGGCTAGGACTCTGGGAGACCAGGGTTCAAATTCCTGCTTGGCCATGGAAGCCCATTGGGTGACCTGGGGCAAGTCACACTCTCTCAGTCTCAGAGGAAGACAATAGCAAATCCCCTCTGAATAAATTCTACCCCCCAAAATACCACCCCATAATAGGGTTACCCTAGCATCGCCATAAGTCAGAAATGACATGAAGGCATACAACAAGTATTTACGTACCATACTTCCACAACCACAGTTAACTCACAAACATGTTCCAACATACACAGTGTCATAACATCTAAAGTTTATTAGTGTTTGTATGTTGGGTGCATGTGGGTGTACAGGTGAGCGGTACAAATTCAACAGTTGAATTAAAGTCTTCTGTTGGGGGAAATTTCTCCAGTCACCAGAAGGGCATACAGTACAGCAGTCCCCCTGATCAATTGCCTTCAAAAGTAGAACTATTGTATATAACAGTATGTGCAGATTTCCTGATAAAAAAGCACCCCACCACCTACACTGAATTTCCTCTCATCCTCCCATAAAAGAGAATGTCACACCACACTGTGATGTCATTGCATTGTCCATGTGTGTACCTCCACTTCACTTTATTTGACATTGACAGCTCACGGACACCCTGCGTACATGAATGCTGCTTTCATTCATATTTCTCTCTCTTGGGACAGGACTTGAGGCAGCAGAGCATGTTACTCTTCAGAGACTAGTCTTCTCTCAGGTATACCAATGTGAATGATAAACCCTGTTCTGAAAACTCCAAGGTCTGAAATAGCCTATGCTGAATTCAGAGGCATAGCCCCAGGCTGGCCAACAGCAGGTATGGACATACTGTGGCCCATGGGATGCAAGTGGCCCCTGAATCCTATATTTGTAGACCATGAAGCTCCCACCAGTCCTCCACAACCCCTAAACCACCTCTCAAAAAATATTGAAAATTGTTGGTGTAATTTTTGTGCAATGTTTGTCCCCAAACAATGCAGAATGAGCAGAAATTTTGGGGCAATGTTTGCCCCCAAACAATGCAGAATGAGCAGAGCCTCATGAAAACACATGAAAATCTCCCACAAGCACCCAGAACCCTGCATTATCCCACTAACAGCTCCATTTTCCTTTGCAGAACCTCTCAAAATGACAACAGGATGTGACACAATAGCACTGTCTCTCACCATTTTGAGAGGAATTGCAGAGGAAAACAAAGGTATTTGGGCTTGCTGTGGGTTGGGAGTGTGGTTGGGGAGAAGGTATGGGGGTCAAATTGGACCCGGCCCCCGTACAGTTGCCTACCCCAGTCTGCAGGTTGAACAGGAAAGCTCAAGGATATCCCTTTACCACACTGAAAGGCAGAGTTTGGACAACTTAATTTCTAGATTACAGCTCCCAAAATCCATGGACATGCTGGTCAAGGGATTCAGTAATTTATAGTTCAAGGCCAAGGGTTTCTGTGACTTATACTCCAAAGGCCAGTGGAGATGAAGGCTCCACTAATATAGTTCTACAGGATTGTGGAAAGATAGAGGGAGCCAGCCCTAGAGAGATGAAAAACTAACCATCAAAGTAGGAGTGCCACAAACTTTTGCATCACCAGGAAATCACAGGGAAACATTTGCATCAGGAGACTTCCTTACACAAAAAAGTCCACCTGCGAATGCAAAGAGCAATTACACTCGCATAGGCCACTACAGCAATACTGCTCAAAGCGGTGGTCCTTGGACCAGCAAGTCATTAGTTGCTAGGACACAACCAATTTCCTGGAAAAAGAAACAGCTGAAGCCAATGGGAAATTTGGTACCAGTGTCTGGCACACGAAAAAAAGAATAAATGTCAACCCTCACATCCAATATTCTGAGAAGCACTACTCTATGGGATCCTGCCCCCCCCCTGCCCTCACTAACCTTCCCAATCTATGCCCTGAGGCCATTACAGAACAAGACAACTTTTTCTTGCACACACCAAGCCACCAGTCCAGTAAGCAGGCAGAAGTTTGGAGCACTCGTAAGATGGTTTACAAGGCAGCCTCGCTTTGCTTATTCCAAACAGATCATGCTCAATTCCTCTCCCACACTCAACTCTTTGCCTCCTTTCACCCATATCCAGAATGAACTGTGGAAAGAATTCTGGCAAAGCAGAATAGATACATTCCACTCACTCTCTGCCAAAACTTGGCAGAGCTGAATCACTTGACTTCATGTACCTGAGGCGACATGGCTACTGTTGTAAAGGCTGGTACCTTAGCAGCAACCAAACCTATTGGGAATTGAGAAGTAGTTTTCTTGTAAGTGATATTTTCTGTGTTTTCAGAATACTCCTCCCCTGCTGATCCAGGAGTATACAATTCCATTAACTTTCCTAAGGTGCTGTGGTCCTCCTTCATTCTCCTTTCCTCTCTGCCAAGCCTGGCCTTAATACTATGCAGAGGTGATTGCCTCAAGCGGCAGATGCTGGGGGCACTCAGGACAGCAATGGCAGCCTCTTGGCTGCTATTCCTGGATTCCACAATTGTTCCTCTCTGCCATGCAACTTTCCAGAGGTCCTGCTGCCCCCACCACCACCACCACCATCTGATTTACTGGAGGATTGTCTCCCACAGCCGGTGTTGAAGTAAACGGTGTTGAAATGTTGAACTGACAGCCTGACCAGCTTCTGTACATAGGGCAGGGCTGGTTTAAGGACCCTGCAGCACCTGCAGCTGCAGGGGGGCCCATCATTGTGGGGGGGGGGAGGTGTTGTAACTCTCCTCCTGCAAAAAAACATTATTAGTAATAATCTGAATATCCTGTACTGTGAATAGGTTAGGTTAGGTTACATTGACCTGACATAAACATTTTGGGGCTTCAAAATTCCTTAAACCAGCCCTGACATTGGGAGAGGGTGACATCTAGTTCTTTGCTTTCAGTAGCAAAACATCTTGGGCCAGCCATGTTGTTTGCCAAGGGTAAGGCTGAATGGTAATCGTTCACTCTATCAGCAATGATGTAGCTATGAGGGGCAAAATGAGGGCACTGCCCCAATCAAAATTCTCTCATTCAAATAACATTTTCCCTCAGTCCCCAAATTTCTAGCATTGCACCAACATAAAACTCCAGTTGAGCCTTTAGAAATACAGGAGTTGTCCAAATGGTGAAAAAACTCCTCACGGGATGCGAGGAGAATCCTACCTGTCCTAATGGCATTCCATGTGATTTTGCCATATTGTGAAGGAGGGGGGCAAAAAAGGCCAAAAACCTCACCAGGAAAGCCTTCACGACTTTTCCCATATCTTTTTTAAAACAGCAAGGGGGTGCACATTCCTGCTTGTTAGGACAAGCGAGTCGATTTGATTCACTTCCTCAAAAAAGAGGAAGCGTAAATCTGATTGGATGGATGAGCACAGGGGGCAGGGCTTGCTAACAAGGCAAGTGCCCACTGCCAACATATTGGATTTTTGCTATAGTGAGTAAATGCTAAGGCGAGAAAATGGGGTGTTAGGTTTTGGGGTTTTTTGCTTTTGTGCTCAATTGAAAAATCACTCAATCACACCTTGGACATCATTTAAAAAAAAATAAGGTTGTCGGTGGTAAATTAAGGTAAATGCAAACATGAGTAAATCACTCATGGCCGGCATGTTTACAAACATGGGGGCAAAAAAAAACATTAGGACAGTTTGCTGCTGCTGCAAAATTTCATTACTACAAGGCAATCCTTTTTTTTTTTAATGGGTTCGTATAGATGGGCCCACAATTTAAGCATCCAAAGAAAAAGGACAGGCACAGTTACCAAAGTAATGCAAACACAGAAAATGCAATAGTTGTAGGTGTAAACCATTTTCAATTTCTTCTATGCTAGAAAGGAAAATTTCATTGAGAGCCAGAATTCTTATAGGGGGACTATGCTCTCCCTATAGTTACACCCATCTGTCAGAGGTCTTGACTAGCTATGATTGTAAAGTGCTTTCTCAGTGCAAAGACCAGAGTTAAACAAAATTACAGGTCGACCCTCCATATCTGCAGGAGATATGTTCCAAGACACACACACCTGTAGATACCTGAAACCGTGGATAATAGGGAACTCGATTATTTTCAACGAGATGAACGCTGGAAGTTGACCATAGAATTGTATTGGAGGGCCTAAAAATGCCTAGAGAGAACTTTTTTTTGGGGGGGGGGGACATGGATAAGTAAAACCGTGGATACAGGGGTTGACCTGTACCTTCAGCATTCTCATGAATCTACAGTTCTATGATTGTTTTAATTCTTTCAGAGGTGTGGGAATTTGTTAACAAAATATAAAACCTTCAGGGAATTATCCATAAGAGAATACATGCTGAAAGCAATTGTTATATTTTGTCCTAATGTGCAACTTTCTTCTGCAATGCCCAGGAAAAAAGTCAGAAAAATCCAACCAATATTGCAGTCTTTCAGTCCCAAAGGCTCTTGAGACAAGAAATATCTGGACCGCATGATTTATGCCTTAACTATTTCTTGAATAGATTTGTTGATGTGGTTGTGTGCCTTCAAGTTTTTATGGAGACCCTAAAGCAAACCTATCACAGGGTTTTCTTGGCAAGATTTGCTCAGAAGTGTGTTTGCCTTTGCCTCCCTTTGATGCTAAGCATGTGACTTGCCCAAGATCACCCAGTGGGTTTCCATGGCAAGAGGAATTCGAACTGGTCTGCAAAGTTGTAAGAGATTATCAGACGCATTAAAAGTGGTGTTACAGGAACACCAGGAGATCACAAAAGGGCTCCCTTTTCAGACAACGTTGTTCCTCTCTTATTATGAACCCATTTTGCTGCCGTTTCACCAGTGCTGCTTTTTATTGACAGGAGAAGCCGTCAATATATCCCCTGTTCTGCTCCTGTCATGGATGTTCCTGCTTGAGACAAGGTGTCCCGTTATGCTGGCGACATCCCAGCGTCAATGGGTGGTCCCTGCCAGAACACTTTTGGGTGAGATTGGGACATCCAGGTAACTGACACACTTTTTATGACCCTCCCCAGGTTACTTCTACCTTTTAAAGTGTGTTCTTGTGCTTGCTGTAATTTTTTTCTTGTTCTTTTTATTTTTATTTTTGAATTTTCTGCACTTGCGTCTTCTTATGAGAATCTGTGGGATTTCGATCCAGAAAGTGAAGGGAGCTCCATTAGAGCTCCATTCACTCCTGGGCTGCTGGAACAATGGGATAGGGGGTAAGTGCAGTGAGAAGGGTGATTGTGGTGTGACAGGGGTGGGAGTAGAGATTGTGGGACAGGAACACTTTTTTTGTTTCTGTCTGATAATCTCCATAGTCCAATATTCAAACACCACTACACCATGCTGGCTCTCTTTTAATAGATTACAATAACAATTTATGTGCAGGACTGGCTTTGAAAAGTGAGTGGGAACTACAACTAGTAGAAATGTGGATACTAGACTTGGGACAACTGGGCTTTATAAGGTACATTACACTGGTCATGGATCAACATCAGTTGCTTCCACTTTTTAAATGGGTATAACTCAAGGTGCTGATTTTGTTCAGCAAATACTTAATGGCCTGATTATCTGAAGGACCATTTGTAATTACAGTAATCAAGCAGCAGGGGAGGAGGATTCCTGTTTTATATTCCACTACCTAGACAGGCTAAGTTAATGGGTACTTGAAAGAGGGCTTTTGCAGTAGCCGCACCCTCATTTTGGAACTCCCTTTTTAGAGAGGTGAGATAGGTTCTTTATTTGTCTTTAGACAGGCAGTTGAGATTGTACTGTTTCTTTAGGTCTTTCACATTTCCTGATGTCTTGCCATTCCATCAGTTTAATGCCACTCTCAAATGTTATAGTATGGGTTGTGGGTGGTTTAGCTCCTTATGCTTTTTGTTTGATTTGTATAAAGATTCAATTATATTTTATTGTACATCACTCCACATGCAGTTTATACAGTATATTAAATAAATGATTTCCCCTTTTTTTAAAAAAGCACTCTTTCATTAAGGTAAGCCTAAACTGCTAAGGATAAAAATGCCTGTTCACCTGAGATGTTTTATTTAAAGGCTCTGTCTCTTACTAAATAATGTATCTTTTGCAGTGATCCAGTATACCATGCAAGGTTAAAAAAAATAGGATGCTTGGATTAATTGCAGGATACTAAGTGCAAATTATAAAACCTTTCCCATTAAGACTTTGGGTCTCAGGGGGAGTTTAATAAGACTGGGAGTTGTTCCTCTGAGGGTTATTGTATACAGGAAAGAGATAATCATGGGGAGGGGAGGGAGACAAGATGTATCTACCATATGGCCAGCCCCAGCAACTATCTCCCAAAAGACAAAATGAAGACTGCAGTAGGTCTGAATGAATGCACCTGACTGGTTTAAAAAAAAACAGTGCTTATTATCACTTAACTCTGGGTGGAATTCTCAAGATAGGCCCTGGTGTTTGTTTGTTTGTTTGTTTGTTTATAGGAGTCTGGGCCTGAATTGCTAAAGAGCAAAAAATGGTTACAACATCATAGCAGACAACTTTGCTGAACCAAGAGTACTGTCTTTCCCCAACATGCTCCGTAATCGTGCGCCAAAGTGGCCCAGGTGATCAGCAAATCAGAGAGAGAAAAGAAGCATCTCAAAGGGTGTTCCAGGAAGAGAATTTTCCTTCAGCCTAGCATTCATTGACTCAAGAAGAAAAACCGCCAGTGTTCCCTGAATCATCCCCAACAGGGAGAATATCATACTGACTGCAGCTTGTTTGGAGGTCAAACAAAATCAATAGAGCTCTCTCTCTTAAGCAGTCTTTATGCTAAACCTCTTTTCAGTGGCTTCTGGAGGAAATGGGCCACATTTTATTGTTCTTTTATTAAGCATTTTTAACCACTAACGGGCCCAAACAAACCTAGCAGTTCTTTCAATCAGACACCCTACTGGCGCTGCCTAGTTTGTCAAGTCATCCTGTTTCTTTTATGGTGCAATGACATTGTTTATTTGCTCTTCTTTGGGAAGAAAGTCAAACCACCTAAACCTTGGGATAAATGGAGGGAGAGGGAATTAATCCAATGAAGCTGGCTGATCAGGAATTATATTTAATTCCAGTCATCAATAGGTTTAACACAGGTCGTACCAATTTAGCCCCAAGGGCTAACAGTGGCACTACATCTTTAGTCAGTTCCTTGCTAAAAAAGATAGTTGGATGTAAGCCAATTTGGTTTTGCCTCTGTAAGATTTGAAAGTTTGATTTTAAGTTTATAAGACTCAGAGGCATCAGGCTCGGAAGGGGACACAGAAAAAAAAGTAACAGCTAAATCTTATGCATGTTTTTTTCTGAATATTCACTGCTTTATTCACTGCTTACTCCCAAGCAACTGTGCATTGGACTGAAGCCTGTAAAGGGCCATGGGCCATGGAGTGATCTCAAGAAATCTAGGCCTTCTAAATATGTTTATTTCTAAACAAACAAAAGAGACCTGTTAAATTATCTGAGATGGGATAGAGAACGTATGTGCCTACCAATACTACTGGACTGCAGTTCCTGTTATAACTCACCATGATCAGTGCTGACTAGGGCCGATGGGCATTGCAAGCCAACAACATGTGGAGGGCCACTGTGGCAGGTTAGGCCTCACCAGAGCCACCGCCTTGCCTTCTCCCAACCTCAGTAGTGGATGAGAGCCAGCTGCATTTAAAGATTCTATAGGTGTTGAGTCAGGTGAGAGGAGCAAGGAGGCCAATAAAGGACCAGAGACAGGCCCCTGAGGAGGAGATGAAAGGCTTAAGTCACAAGATGGCAAAGGGTAGAATTCTTTTCCTGACTTAAGTAAGGAAAGAGCAAAGAGGGCTGTTCTCCGAGACTCAAGGGAAGCCTTGCTTAGTGGCAAGAATTAGAAGATCCTCTCCAGGAGAGCTTTAACCAGAGAGCGGCTTAGATGGAGCTGGGAGATGAAGCCCACAACTAAAAAGGAAACCACTCAAGGGAACCCTGGTGGTACAATACTTAAATGCCAGTACTGCAACCACAGCATTGCAAGTTCGATCCCCAAGGGCTCCAAGGTTCACTCAACCTTCCATCCTTTCGTAGATCAGTAAAATGAATACCCGGCTTGTGGGGGCAATTAGCTAACACACATTGGAAACCACTTAGTGCCTAGCATGCTATAAAGTGGTGTAGATGTGTAAACCGCTATTGCTTAACAATTTGTAAGCCGGTCTGAGAGCCTTTGGGGCTAAAGAGTGGGATATAAATAAATAAGGTTGTCAAAGCAAAGAGAAGCGAAAGGGTAGCTGAGGCTAAGCAACTCCTCTCTTCTTTTCAATTTCTCTTTGTTGATTTATTGGTGTTTCCTCTTGCACCCAGGATTCTAACTCTTTCAGTCTAACCCCTTCTCACCCTGCACCTATTTCCTACCAAGGTGCTCACCCTGCAAGCACCTACCTGATCCCTGCAGAGGCTTATCCTGCAAGCACCTACCTGATCCCTACCAAGGCTATCATCATCCACTCACATGCTCCACCTTGAGACCTCATCCTGCAACTGTTTGCACAGTCCGGCCACAGCCACTCATCAACCTGCCTATCTGATGCCCATCTAAACCTGAAATAAAAACTATTCTCCCCTCTCTCTTGTCACTGAGCTAGACTGAAAGAGCATGCAAATGGGGGAGGGGTGATGTACACCTCCCCATGGAGGCTATGACCTCTGTGACAGCCACACATTCTCCATTCCTCCATTAAGAGAAAAGAAATGGATAGAGATTCTTGAATCTGTGTTATGCTTAACAATATCATGCCCACCACACCAGGGATTCCATGTTTAATCAATTACCTTGATTAATATTTTTAACTGATTAGTTTTAAAAGTGCTCCAATTAAAAAGATAATTATTTTAAATGGAACAATTTTTGCCTCCAGAATGGTATATGATTACTGTATTCTGCAAACATATAAGTAAATTTAATCAAGTAGTTAAGTGTTCAATTCAAATTCATGTACAGTCAGCCCTCTGTAGCCATGGATTTGGCATCCATGGATTCCACCATCCACAGCTTGAAAATATTTAAAAAAAAATAAATTCCAAGTAGCAAACCTTGATTTTGCCATGTTATATAAGGGACACCATTTTACTATGCCATTTTGGGAGAAAGGCAGCATATAAATCAAATAAATAAATGTAAATAAATAAATAAATAATGGGGACTTGAGCATCCACAGATTTTGGTATCCATGGGGGGTCCTGAAACCAAACCCCAGCGTATACCTCTCTCTGGCTTTTCTTCACAAACAAATATTCAAGAAGGACTCATCCCAAGAGCGCTGATGACTAAAAAGGCCAATCTGAGATAAACAAGTCTGGTTGCAGAAAGCACAGCAGAAGGTCTCCTTGGGTGATGTTTTTGGGTTGTGATTCTTTCTGCGATGTCGTTTCTCTACAAGTCTTGTTCGGCGTGAGTTCTCAAGGCTGCAGCATTGTGGATAGTGCATCTCCATGCCTCCCGATGTGAGGCCAGGGCAGACCATAGTTGGTGATCAATTTGGCCGAGCCTGAGATGTTGCTTCAGGGAGTCCTTGTACCGCTTTTTTGGAGCACTCCTCTTACGCTGACCAGTGGATACCAAAGGCCCACTATAATGAATTGCCTGGTGTTTCTTTAACTGGTTGAGAATCCTGGTTTTGTTTTTTGTTTTTTGCATCTCCCCCACAAAAAAGAGACTCTATTCTGGGGTGGGTGGGGAGAAGGAATGCACATTTTATTGAGCAATCTTAAAAAAAAAAATTACCGAAGATGAAAATTTTATACAATGCAATCTTTTTCCAGATTCTGAGTTTGCTAACAAGAAGTTCCGCAATAAGTCACAGAGTTGGGCTGACTGCAACAAACATAAATCACAATAGATAAATAAAAACATACACATGAAAGAACCATCAAATATAGAAGCCTTGCTGGGAAAGATACAGGGAAGGCAGCAGCTGATGTCAACTTGAACATGAATTAATAATGTGATGGATACTCAGGCTTCCTCTGTTCAGGAATGCTCTTCTGGGCCTAAGCAGTCATAAAGGACATAGATAAATGCTATGGCTTCTGCTCTCATAAATGATTCTGTTCATTTTCCCATTTGCTCCCTGCCTGCAACTTTCTTCTGCAAAATTGTCATTGTGCCCACAACCTCAGTGAGTGGGTCCAGTGTAGTACTCTCTTCCCAGGAAGTTGCCTCTAGTGGTCTGTTGGAAGTGCTATCCAGGCTGTCTGGTTTAAAGATAAAGAACTAGGGGTTGTCTAGATGGTGAAAATAATCCTAATAAAAGTTGCAGACAATATCTTTTGTCCCAACGAGATCCAACTGAGATTCACAGTTTTTGGAAGGAGGGGCCTAAAAGCTCAATTTATTGCATGGAGAAAGCCTTCATACCACCCAAAGTTTTTTTTAATAATGCGTGGAAATGCGCATTACCGCCCGTTTGGATGTCCAGTTCATAGCGCAGTGCATTCCTGGCAAGGGCAGAAGTGGAAAGCTGATGGTTGGATATGCGCAGGGGGAGGGCTTGCCAGTACTGAAGTGGCTGGAAAAAACATTTTGGAATTTCGTGTTATCAATCATGCACTTTTTTGCAGCTCTGAGGCAACCAAACATCTTTTTTTAAGCAGAAGGTCACATTTCTGCACCTTTGATTTAAAGTTAAAAAATACTGTGCAGCGGTGACAACTTGTTAAGAAAAAGAATGCAAACAATTCACTCTTGCCACCATCTTGATTCGCAGGAATGCTGCATGTGCACTTCAAACACGAATAGCTTCGCATACCAACAATTTTGCCAAAGGACCATGCAGACAAATGAACACTGCTGCAAATTTGTATTAATGTGCAGCTACCCACATTATGGACTTTATAGACCACCCCTCATAAAAGTTCTTTTGCCAGCATAAATTGTGGTGTTTTTCTGCCAGCAAAGAACTCCCCTCACCAGACCTTACCTTGTTCCTGTTAAAGAGGCTTCCCAGGCACTAACTGAGAGTGAATGGAGCTCCGTTCACTTCCTGGGTTCAAATCTCACCCAATCTCATGAGAAGATGCTCACACAGGAAATTAAAAAACAAAACAAAACAAAACACACAAATGTTCAGGAAAGCACCAAAACACACTTTTAAAGTTCCAAGTAAATGAGAGGGGGTCATAAAAAGAGCGTCCCCTACCTGGCTGTTCCAATCGGACCCAGAAGTGTTTGCCCATTGACGTTGCATTCATGTGAGTACAAGGGTGAATGGATTCAAAAGCTGGCGATACAAACAGAAAATCGCTACAGGGGATCAATTGACAGCTTGAGCCGTCAATAAAAAAACCCTAGTTTTTAAACAATATATGATCACAAAAGGGCGATGTCGTCTGGTACGCACATGCTTTCACTATCATTAGGTGTCTTCAGGATGCCTTTTTTGACTGGTCTGATAAAGTCCCATATTTTCTCATTTAGACAAGCCCCTAGAAGGAGGGACAGCAAGGCAGGGCCATGAAGTTGGCCGCTCGAAGCTCTTCCACACCCTGAAGCCAGACCATAGAGGCACACAGGTCACCAGCTTACAGTCTTTCCTGTCTTAGGAGGTAGAGCTCCTGGGCCATTTGGACTCATTTGAAGTCTCCAGTTTTGGATCCCAGCTCCTAGTCTTCCTGCCAAATTGCTCAAACATCAGGCAGTGAGCAAGGCTCCTATAGCAGCCACATATGGGAGGGAGGGTCCAGCAGGCTTTTTCAGAATCCACCCACTCTGCCTCTGACCCAGAGTAGGAGGGAAGGAAGGGGAAGAAAAGAGAGGTGGGGGAGATGGAGAAGAAGGGGAGGGAGTAAGTTCAGCCAAGACCTCTTGCTGTGCTCTGCATCCCACTAGCTTCAAAGATGGGGAGGGGGGAACAAAAAGTGATCGTTCCAAGTCTGGCTCGAAGGATTCTACATATAAAATGTAAAGGCTGAATTCTCCATTTCTCTTCCCTCTTTACTGTACAATCCACACATGGATGAAAGCCAGTTTTGCCCATACATCTCCAGCCCTCTGTTGTCACTGGTCCTTGCCTAGGGCTGACCCCACTTGCTTGGGCCTCCTGCCGGGACAGGACTACCACTATGATTGCAATAACATAAACATGGTGGGAGAAAAAAAGAGAAACAGAGGAATGAATTTGAGGGGGGCAGGACAACCTGGCATCCAGCCTCTAGTTCAGTTTTGGCAAACACTATTATGTTAGATGGGACAAAAACAAATTATAATACAGAGGTTTGTGAGTTGTGTGAAGGACCGGGAGGATGAATGAAATTCCATGGACTCAAGAGCTTGCTTGGTTTGAAGTATGTTTTTTTTTTTTCCTTGTATGCATGACAGTGGTTCCTATCAGGAAATGTACAAACTAGAGGAGAAAAAACAGGTGGGAGAGGAGCTAAAAACAAGAGACAAAGGACCCATACTAACATGATGTAATGAATAATGAGATAAATCAGAGAGTCCATGCGGTGCTGTGGTTAAAGTGTTGCACTGACACTTGGAAAAGCCAGATCCCAGGCCACACGGAAACATGAAACTTACTGGTTGACCTGGACCAGTCATCCTATCTCAGTCTGCCCTACCTCAAAGAAGTGTTGTAAGGATAAAATGGCAAGGATAAGCGCACACATACTACCTTGAGCTTACTGGAGAAGAGTCAGAATATAATCGTAACTAATAAAGCAAACGAAAGAGGATCAGTAGAGAATGATCAGTGTTATCCAGTTTTGTAAAAGCACAGGATCTAGGTTTACGCTGATTCCCCTGGGAAGTGTACAATTTGTCTCTCCACCCAAGCCAGCTCCCAGAGGATTTGACTTGTTGCCAATTCTGAAAGATAATTGATTGTACTGTATTGGAGAAATACAGATTTAACCAGGGAAGGAAAACCTGAAGGGATGCAGTAGTTTTACAACATTCATTCAGTACTATAACTGCATATGGCACTCAAAGAATAATGTTTAAAAAATATTTACATTTAAAGAAATGGAGTAAGAGTCAGAGACAGAGTTTGATCCAGTTATGATAATTCTTAAAGTCAACCAAAAGTTGTGTGTATGGGGGGGGGGTCCCCTTTGCGCAGTCTTGACCAACAAATTGAACTTGCATAGGCCCTTGCGGTCTCTTCCAACTCTATGATTCTGATTCTAAGGAGATTTTCACATGGGGGAAATAACCCCGGCGGAGATCGGGAGAGAAACGGGGCTGTTCCGCTTCCAGTGCTCCGTTTCACACACCCCCTTCCTTCTCCCGATTTCCCGTCATCCTCCCTCTGTTCTGCTTCCATTTTCCTCCCAATATTTTTTACCAACGAAAGTTCTTCGTTAGTAAAAAAAATAACAGAACATAGCGGGAGGGAAATGGAAGCAGCACGGAGGGAGGACGACGGGAAATTGGGAGAAGGAAGGGGGTGTGCGAAACGGAGCGCTGGAACCGGAACAGCCCCCTTTCTCTCCCGATCTCCGCCGGGGTTATTTCCCCCATGAGAAAATCTCCTATGATTCTGATTCTATGTTTGACATCAGAATGGAAGAGAACGGTTTTTAAAGCTGTGGTATAGTGCTCAGGCTGTCAGACGGGACCTGGGAGATAAAGGTTCAAATCCCCACCGAACCATAAAACTCACCAGGTGACCCTGGAACATTCCCTCTCTCTTCTCTCTCTCTCATTCTCTTTCTTTTTCTCTCTCCTCCCTGCCCCGACATACTTAAAAATACCACATTGTTGGGAGTATGCATTTGGGAAAAAGATAGTGATGTACTCATTGGAAGGAAAACAATATATACAGTCAGCCCTCCACATTCATTAGGGTTTGGGGGAGCACACCTGCAGAATTGAAAAAAATGTGAATATCATAAGTATGATATGCATAAACATAAATGCTACAGACTCCTTTCTCGCCAATAGCCCTGGTTCATACTTCCCTTCCCAAACTTGCCACCACAATCCTCAGCCTCATTCTCAAGACCCACCCAGGTGATACACCTGTCCTCCCCACTCTTTTTCCCCACTATCGCCCGTCTGCCCAAACTGCCAGCCATTAGCTCCAATCCAGCCTCCCACAACGATTCCTAGCCTTCACCCTCAAGACCCACATGGACGATACACCTTTCCTCCCCACTCTTTTTCCCCACTGTCTCCTGTCTGCCAAAACCACCAGCCATTGACTCCAGTTCCCAGCTTGGCACCAGATTTTAATTCTCAGCCTCAACCAGATTTTACAGCCCCTCTGCCTGCCTAGGACAATGAAACCAATTATAGACATAGCAGCCAGGGAACTTTCCTCAATTCTGTTTGGCTCATGCTGAGCAGGGGAAGGAGCTGAAGGCTTGGAGATCAGCAGAGCCATCTTGGTGCTCTTCAGTTGATCATATTCCTGATGTCTAGTTCTTGCCAGAAAGTTATGAGACTTGCAGTTATGAGACTTGCTGCTGCTGACAGGAAATAGTGGGGAGAAGGAGGAAGAGAAGGAGTTGGGTGAGATGGTGTATCACCCAGGAGGGTCTTGAGAATGAGGCCGAGGGATCATGGTGGCAGCCTGGGAACAGGAGTTAATGGCTGACAGTTTTGACAGAGAGGCAATAATGGGGAGAAAGAGCGGGGAGGAGAGATGTATCACCCAGGAGGGTCTTGAGAATAAGGCTGAGGGACCATTCTGGCAGACTGGGAACTAGAATTAATGGCTGGCATTTTTGGCAGACCAGATAGTGGGGAGGAGGAATGAAGGAGGAACAGAAGAAGTGGGGCAAGGAGGTTGAGCTACTATAGCAGCAGCTACAAGCTCACAAATAACCAAATCCATGACAGAGAAACCCACAAATGTGGATGGCTGACTGTACATGTGAATAATAAAAATGGCATCACCAGGAGCCTCAGATAGACTATGAGATGTGGATTGAATTATGAAGCAATCTCATTAAAAATGATATGACACTACGCTTGAATAGTGTGCTCTCTTCATACAGAATACTGTAACTATACAGCCACTACAGCTAGTAATCTTGCCTTTGCTATGAATGTTTGAGGTTGTGGGGAGGGCTGTGTTCTTCCACTGGCTGATGCAAGAAGTTAAGGGCAGCTGTTGGTGCAGCTGCTACTCCCCTTCATCCCACTCTGTCCCCAATGCATTTCTATCACAAACACACCTGTTGTTCCTGCCACTACGTAGCCACCTTCTGCCTCACTTCTGAAGATGATACAGAGGGCAGGAGGGCTTTGTGAGGAGGAGGGCTGGCTACACAAAGTGAATGGTGCTGCTGGCCATGGAAGGGTCCCCACCCCCCACACTTTGGGAGGAGGGTTGTCTGGGTGGTGCAGAGATCATCCAGTGCTTGGGTCTGAGGAAGGACCCCTCACTGCCAGACACAGTGCCACCCTGAACACCCTGCATGCATTAAAACTGGGGAGGAGAGTGTGAGTCCTTCCAGATATTGTTGGACTGCAGCTCCATCATCACTAGCCAGTATAGCCAAGGGGAGTGCATGTGGGAGTTGCAGCCCATCAGCTTTTGGAGGGTTACACATTCCACAGCCCTAGATTCAAGGGTCCCACTCCCTTGTGTCCCTAGACTAAAACAATGCAATACAAGCTGCTTGCTTAGTCTGCTGACACACAGCATAAATAATGCAATTTGACACCGCTTTATCTGCCCTGACTCAATGCTATGGAATTCTGGGATTTGTAATTTTGCGAGATATTTAGCTTTCTCTGTCAGAGAGCTCTGGTGCCACAACAAACTACAAATCCCAGGATCCCATAGGATGGAGCCATGATCGTTAAAGTGGTCTCAAACTGCATTATTTCTGCAGTATGTCAGCAGCCTCAGATTCTGCATTAAACCCTGAGTAAAAACAATAATGACTTCACAGGACAACAATTTTCCAATCCAGAAAGCATTCAAAAACCAGAGAAATGTATGTCAGCTCCTGAAATGAACCTAAAATTGCCCCGAGAAAGAGCATAATATCATCTTGTTTGAATGTAATGTCAAAAGCAAACAGCAAAGCTTTCCGTAAACCAGTATGAAAAAGACAGCATGTAAGGCAGGCATCTGGGGAAATGAATGTAATTGAATCCCCAGCACCACAATTCCTCTTTCCTCCAATTTGAATTGATTTTTCCAGTGGCTACAAAGCTTTAAATTTGGTTGTCACTAGAGCATATATAAATTCAAGACCGCATTGGCCATTTGCCTGCTAATTTGTTACCCATGAAAAATTATTTTTTTACAGTCAGTTAAAAGTGTAGCTGGATTGGTCAATAAAATATAATCCAAACCTACCAGTAGCTGTTTATCAAACTTCACAAGGCGTTTTGAACTGGATTTGTAAAATTGTGAATCACAGGCTTTAAAAAGTTAGCACCTTGCTAGCATTTGTGATTGGACTAAAAAGATGTGGTCCCAATAAAAGCTAAAGAATCATAAACAAAGATACAAAATTAAAATGCCATGCAGCTCAGTCCTACGCATATTTATTTAGGAGTAAGCTCTCTTGAGTTCAGTGAGAATGCTTGCTGTAATATGTGCACATAGTGCAGTAATTATTCTCAACCCCAATTCAGTTACTTCACTTTACTTGTATACTTTACTCATATACTCTGAAGTAAAGCTCCCTGTGTCCATGGGGCTGGCAGCTGAATCCTATGCATGTTACTACATTACTACAAGATTGTAGCCAAAAATACATTCTGTAGGTAACCATTTCTAAGCCCCTTCAAATTTTTTATAACACTTCAACTAAATAAAAAAGTGATAGGTGTAAAGTACACTGGACACAGTGGGACTTATTTCCAAGTAATCATGTATGGGAATCCAGTCTCATTAAAGTTTTTCAGCATTGCCGAAGAACACCCAAAATGAATATAGCGCTGCTATGTACAATGTATTTATTAACTATAGTGAAACCCTTTTCCAAATAAAAAGGCTTTCTGGGTTATAAAAAAAACCAGATGTCACTAAAATGTGCCCCACAGTCAAACCCCTCAGGAAAATTATGTATTTCTGATGTGGCATTGAAGGCTGGACAAATTCACCATCCCATCCCCTACCTGAAACTACACTACAAGCATAGATAAGCCAATCTTTGATTTAAGAGGTGCTGATTCCCTCAGGCCATTCCCAAGAAATGACACAGTGCTTCCAGAAATTCTTCCTGTTTCCCTAGATATTTCTCCAGAGCAAGAATGTGAAAATTCAGCACAAAATCTCAGTCTTTAATAAAAAGGGGTGGGGAGTGAAGAGCACTCTACCCTGGCATCCTGCTCATGGTCTTTAATGGGGTATGTGTGCTATATTTTTATTGTTCTTGTCATGGCTTTAAATGTCTGATTTTGATTTATCATAGAATCATAGAATTGTAGAGTTGGAAGAGACCACAAGGGCCATCCAGTCCAACCCCCTGCCACGCAGGAATCATGATCAAAGCATCCCTGACAGAGGGCCATCCATCCTCTGTTTAAAGACCTCCAAGGAAGGAAACCCCACCACGCTCTGAGGGAGTGTGTTCCACTGTCGAACAGCTCTTACTGTCAGAAAGTTCCTCCCAATGTTGAGGTGTAATCTCTGTTCCTGGAGCTTGCATCCACTGCTCCGTGTTCTAGTCTCTGGAGCAGCAGATTTAAAGTACTGATGTTTTAATATGCTAGCTTATTTAATTTTTAAAACTTCTTATTATTAATTTTTAATTAATGTACCTTGCTTTAATTTATGTTATGAGCTGCCTTGAGCTCCATTTGGGAGAAAGGAGCGATATTTAATTAAATAAACAAATAACTTCTGTGCTGGCCAACAGGAGCATCATGTGAACTTTAGGGCTTGTCTACACTGGGGGTAAAACTCCAGATGAAATTCAGACTACTTTGGCCCAGAGCTGTAGCACATGAAATTTGGACTACTCTGGCCCAAGGGTTGTCTATATGGTGAAAAAAACTCCTCATAGAATTCGAGGAGTATACTTTTTGTCCCAACGAGTTCCTGCAGTGATTCGCCGTATTCAGGATTAGGGGGCAAAAACTGCTAAAACTATGCAGGAAAAGCCTTTGCAGATTTTCACAAGGTTTTTTTTTAATGCAGGGGAAATGCACATTTCTGCTTGTTAGGACAACTGAATCGCAATGCAGCATGTTCTCATCTATGAGAGGAAGTGGAAACCTGACTGGTTGGATGTGCGTGAGGGATGGGCTTGTTGGCAATGAAGTGGCCAGAAGCACCATTTTGGAGTTTCGTGGTATCAATCGTATGTGTGTGTGTGTGTGTGTGTGTGTGTTTTTGGTGTGGTAAAGTGACCAAACAGCTTTTTTAAACAGTAGGCCGCACTTGCGCACCTTAGATTTACAGTAAAAACAATATTGTGCAGCGGTGGCAACCTGTGGAGGATAATAACACAAGTAATTCACTGCCAGCCACCATCTTGATTCACAGGCATAGCTGTGTGTGAACTTCAAACATGGATAGCTTTGCGTACCAGTGATTTTACCAAAAAAAGGTGGAGACAAATGAATGCTACTGCAAATTTACATTAATGTGCAGCAATCAGCATTATATCTTCTTGTCTAGTCAAGCCCCCAGATTTAAATGCCACACCTTACCCACCAAAGCCCAAATCTGCATTTGGATTTTTACCCCCAGTGAAGCTGTAGTTCTGCCACCACTGCTAGCCAGCCATCTCCGGGGTGCTGGTGCCACTGACATGGTCCAGAAGAGCGACAGGGCTCTGCCTTCCTGCTCTGAGGTCAGAATGGGCAACCAGCCCTGCCATCGTGAGATTATCCACCCATTCTGCCTTCAGAGAAAGTGACTAGTGCTGGGGCTCTGCTTTTCCAGCACACAGTTGCCCACTCTGAGCTCCATTTGGGTAAGGTTAGGGTTATTATCAAGTACCAATTGATATTGCTGATAATTAATAATAACCCTAACAGTTACCTTAACCTTAACCCTTAACCAAGTGGTTTTGCAAGACAATTCCAACCAAATAGAAATGGTTTTAATTGCATTTTCTTCACAAAATTATCATGGTAATTATCAGTTGATACACAAGAAGAACAGAGTCGCACTGAAATGCCCTAGACCCAGGTCTGGCTTTGCCAGCCATTCAGTGGTGTAGTGAAACAAAAACATAACTACACCAGTTCAACATCGCGACCACTGATACTGTCTTGGTGTTATGAGTTTCCCCATGACACTGTGCCACTGCTATTGCTGGAGCTGGTACTCTAAAGGCCCTTTCATACTACAATGCTATGATTCCATGTTAACATACACTCCCACTGTCCCAGTTTGGCAGGGGAAGTCCCCATTAAGCCACTGCTGTCCCACATCTTCAACTACTTTTAAAATGTCCCATTTTCTCTCTCCTTCCCCCATTCTCCTCCTTTGTCCTCAGTGTCTTTCAGTTGTAGCAAACTGACTTCAAAGTGCAAAAGTAGTTTGCACTCAATTAACTCAGCAGTGAGGAGAAGAGAAGAGGGACAGAATCTTGCCCTTCCCAGTAGGCTCAGCCAAAAGCAGCACCTCCTAGCTTGTGTGTTCTTCCTCATTCACAATTTTAGCCATCAAAACCAAACTCTGACATTGCGTCAACACACATACCCTGGTTTGCATCTGTGAAATGTTGGTATGCTTTAATTGCCATGGCTGCATCCCATGGATTCCTGAGATTTACAGTTTAAGGAAGAGTATTTTGAATTTTCAGCCAGAGAGCTCTAGTGCCTCCACAAACTACAGATCCCAGGATTCCATAGGATGCACCCATGATAGTTAAAGAGGAATCAAAGTGCTATAATGGTGTAGTGTGAAAGGCTGCTAAGATTCAGTTCTAGCCAACTAAAATCATTTTTAAATTCAGTAGGCCCGCATATTACATGAGGGATCCATTCCGGGACGCTTAGCATAATTTGATTTTTGCATATAATCTGGAACCCTATTTTGCTTACCTGAAATAAATAGCTAACTGTCCTCTCTAGGAATTGCTAGGTCCTCCACCACAATTCTGTGGCATGCTTCTGCCAGCAGTGGACCACAGAGTCATGCTGGAAGAACTAGAAAGGACACCTCTCTAGGCATTTTCTAGGTCCTCCAGCATGACTCTATGGTCAACATCTGGCAGGAGCATACTATAGAAACACACTGGAAGATCTAGAAATTCCTAGATAGGACACTTTGTAGTTCATTTCAGGTAAGAAAAATAGGGTTCCCGATTGCTTTTCTTTTTTCTTTTTCTTTTATTTATTTATTTATTTATTTGGCCATGTACAAATGAAACCATGTAATATGAGCTCACGTAATATGCGGGCCTACCTTGAGTCCTGTTATTGGGAGAAAAGCAGGATCTAAATCAATATAATAAACAAATATAAATAAACTGTGTTACCATGAGGTTTAGCAGTTCTGTGGAGCAGAGTCACAAGGAGAAGACAGGAGAGCTATGCCTAGGACTGAGTCACTTACACTGGTCCTGTCTATACAGTTAAAATAATACAAACAAGATGTGAAAGATCAGCAATCCATTCAAACGGCTGTTCACACAAATATGTGTCATTCAAAAGGGGGGGCAGCCAAATCCACCTCAAAGTTTATGTGCACCACATCTGGGGCTTTGTATGGATCTTCTGAAAAGCTCTGTACGATTTCCGAATGTGTGACTGTTTGAACACTGACATTCGCACAGATACGAATAGGCAGTGCAATGTGATTGGCTGGACGAGCACAGGGGGTGGGGCTAGCAAAGAGGGAAAGTAGCTGTGGGCGCCATGTTGGATTTTCAGCTAAGCGAGGGTCCAGTAAGTCGATCAAATGACGATTTTTACTCTTTTTTTATTTCCTTATTTGTAAATATGAAACGTTGCTTGTGTGCAGCCTGGGAAACTTTTTTTAAAAAAAAATGTGGTGGCAGATTTAAAATCACAAGTAAATCACTCATGGTGGCCAGCTCGCTAGAGGTCATGCCGAGTTTAGGGGGGCTCTTTTGGTCATGTAGACAGGTCACATTGTTGCAAACACCTGGCTTTCTGAATGTGTTCGTATTTTTCCCCCTTGTATAGACAAGACACTGCCTCCTAAATACATCCCTTCCAAGCTAGCTACTCACCTCAAAAACACTCAGAGGAGCAGCTGCATTGACAATGCACAAGGAAGGCCCCAGCCATGGAAGAGAAAGGCTGGATCACATTAAATTGACTTGTCTTCGGGGGATTGAAATTCGCATTTTTATAACACTACTTGCAAGATAAATAACAACCCTAACAATATTTGTATTGATTATCTAAACTGGTGCTGCAATTGGCTCCATTGTCTCACTTCCTCTTAAATTGCTCACAGATGGGATCCTATTTCTCAGCCTGCAATTCTAAAGGGAACACTTAAATCACAGCCTAGAACAATATATGTAGACAGATTCACAGACACACACACTACAACTGTTAATCCAAAATATTTCAATTATATTTCAATTTTATGACATTTTAATTCTTGTTTTCCTATGTTAACGTTCAACAAGTGAAATGAGCAGGATGCCCCTAAAATGGTACCTCCATGCCAGTATTGTTTAATGAAAAGGACAAATTGGGATTGCGGCAGGAGGGGCAGGGGAGGATGAGACAATTTGGCCAGTGCAGAGGGGAGTACAAGAGCTGACTACAGGAAGGGGAGACACTGCATGGGATCCAACACACCTGTAAGTGTTAGGCCTTCCACCATATTTCACAGATTAAAATAGGCAATATACCAAGACCACTGCTACTCACTGCAGAAGTCTATACTCTGGTCAAGAAAAGCTGCAATTTATTTATGCTACAATGTCCTGTACTCCAGTAATTTAACATGCCAAACATGGTGGCACCTGTCGTTAAAGCTGTACCAGAAAAACATAATTCACAGGGAAAACCAACTGCCACCATGAGTAAAACAGCAGCACTAATCCTTGCACTGATCAGGAACAGGCTGATCAGTCAGTTTCCAGTCTGTATTAGGGTCCTTTCATACTACACAGTTATTGTGCTATTATTCCACTTTATCTTCCATGGTTCCGTCCTATGAAATCCTGGGGTTCATAGTTTGATCAGAGGCATCCGAGGAGCTTTCTGGTTAAGGATTCTAAACGCCCCTCCCTCAACTTCCAATCCTGGGATTCCATATGATGCAGCCATGACAGTTAATGCTGAATGGTGTATTCTAGAACTGTGTACTGTGACAGGGCCCTCAGTTTTCAATGTTTTCATTCATAAATCCAATGTCTCACATTTTGATTTCAACTTCAGCATTTTTAAAAAGAAAACTGCACAAAAATCCATTATTGTAATGTGCCCTCCCCATCCATTAAATCTACATTTTGGAATGTATTGGTTCATCTTCTTGAGTTTACAACTGTATCACAAAATTCTGAAAATTTAGAAGAATAAAGCACAACTGCCTTCCAATCAGAAAGGGTGAATCAAGTCAGACTCCTCTTGACGAGGCCAACCAATTAGGAGGTTGTTTTATTTGTTGCTGTAGTTCTCAGGACTCTTTATAATATCCAAATGACATTTCTGTTGTCCCAGACTATTTTTTGGCAATTCCTGCCACCAGCTGCAACATTTTATTCCCACTCTTGTATGTGTGTGTTTTAAACCAGAGGCATATAGGACTTTTTCAGACAGGGGGAAAAAACACCAAGGAGGTCGGGAGAAGAACAGGGCGGTTTCACTTACACCTCCATCAATAAACCTCCATCAATAAAAAGCAATGCCAGCAGCATGGGGGAAGGTCAGGAGGAGGACGGGGCTGTCTGAAAAGGGGCTCTGTAAGTGAAACAGCCCCATTTTTCTCCCGACCTCCTCGGGTTTTTTTCCTCCTGACTGAAAAAGTCTATAGACAATATGTTCCCTTCTCTTCTCCGCTTTCCTTTCATTTTCCAGTGAAACGGAAGTTTGTACTATCTCTCTAAAACTAAAACAAAATAATAATCCAGAAAGAAGAAACATTGCCTTTTAAACTGTAGAACTACCTCAGCAAACCACAACCCATTTTTTTTAAAAAAAAAAAAACTTTTGAAGAGTTTTAGTACATATGTAAGATATTGCTACAAACGGCCCCTCCCAAAGAATGGGATAAGTGGATGCAGAGGCAACAACTACCAGCAAATCCCAAAGAGCTATACCATGAGAAGTCATACTTCCTTAGACCAATCTGGAAGAGCCCTTAGAGAGGCAGGAGTAGCAAAATCCTTGAGCTTCCCTACACACTGAGGTCCTGTCTATACGGTCAAAATAATACGATCAAGTTGTGAAAGATCAGCAATCCATTCAAACGGCCATTCGCACAAATACTTGTCATTCGGAAGGGGGGGCAGCCAAATCCACTACAAAGTCCGTATGCTGCAAAGTCCAGGGCTTCACACAGATTTTCTGAAAAGCTATATGACTTTCGAATGTGCGACCATTTGAACACTGACATTTGCACAGATATGAACAAGTCCAATCTGATTGGCTTGACGAGCACAGGGGGTGGTGCTAGCAAAGAGGAAATATAGCTGTGGCTGCCATGTTGGATTTTCAGCTAAGTGAATGTCCGGTAAGTCGATCAAATGGCGATTTTTACTCTTTTTTATTTCTTTATTTGTAAATATGAAGTGTTGCTTGTGTGCACCCTGGGAAACTGTTTTTTAAAAATTGGTGGCAGCAGATTTAAAATTGCGAGTAAAGAGCACAGGTTGCATTGCTGTGAACGCCTGCCTTTCCAAACATATTTGTATTTTCCCTCTCATATAAACAAGACCTGAGTAAGGTTTTAGAGCAGCGGTCCCCAAACTTTTGTCCTCCCAGTGTTTTGGAGTTCAGCTCCCAGAGTTTCTGACTGTTGGCCAAGTTGGCTGGGGCTTCTGGAAGTTAAAGTCCAAAACACCTGGAGGACCAAGGTTTGGGAACAAATGCTTTAGAGAGTCCATAGACTCATAGCTTACCAGACTGAGACATACTGATAGCCTGATATTCACACCACATTAAGGCTGGATTTTATGTTCTAGGACCTGGCAGTTATAGCATCTCTGCTAGCAGCATGGCACAACAGATCCCATGGGACTCATATATACCAACAACACCCCCTGATTCCTCTTTGACCCTAAAACCAGGCAAACCTAAAGACCTCCAAATGCAGTTCATCTCAGCAACTAGTAATTATAATTTAAGTCACTCAACAAAGAGTACAATACAAGCATTGTACATGAACCATATCACAGTGGGAGATATGGGTGCAATGTTGGATAATTGTGTGTGATGTTCATGGGTCATCAGCATTTTTGTCACTTTCTGGGTGTACCATTTCAGGAACATACATACAACAGTCTCGGGGCCTTTGTGCCAAAAGCCAACGTTCAGAATAGAACTTCCCTAGGCAAATGATTTTCCCCCCAGAGCATATCTGCACAAAGGCAGAACGTAGCAAATTAAGTAAGAAATGAAATCTTAAAAGCACAGATGTTTCAAATAAGATGATTACGGCACATTTTTAAATGGTGGCTGAACCTTTCAGAAGAGAATCCAAGGTGACGGTAATTGAGTCCTTCGCTTAACCCAAAGAATCCTGGGAGGTCCAGCTCCACTTGGCTGTTTGTGGTTCATCAGAGGCCGCCTGCCTCCAGCCCATGCTTACAATTCATGTCACTGCACCATCATTCCTGACATCTTTCCAGCCACTTTCAAAAGGGAGAGGGGAACTTTCCTACCAAAACCCACACCACACCACCCAGATCTGATGGAAGAGAGACTAGATTGAGGGACCATTAAATATTGGGGGGAAGCACCCACCAGCAACTGACCCAAAGGCACCCTCCTGTGTTTCACTCTAATCTCAGATCTACTCCCCTCTCCTCCCTATCCATGACTGCACAGCTGCCACAGGGAGTGATCATCCTGATGTTGAGATCACCTCTGCCCTCAGGAAAATTTTCTGAAAATAAATGGCTGTGAAAAGGGGGTGGGTGGGAAGTTCCTTTTTAGAAAGAAAGAAAGAAAGAAAGAAAGAAAGAAAGAAAGAAAGAAAGAAAGAAAGAAAGTATTTTGATTCAGTGCCACACACTGAGAGAAGCTGAGTGCAAGTAGAAAGACTTGGCTGAAGAAAGAAAATTGTCATTCTCCTGATTCCACCAAATAAACTACAGCTCAGAATAGCTTTCATACAAGATATTTAGCAGTCCATGATAGTCAAACTGTTTGGGCACACTCATCTCTTAAGGAGAAGCCACAAAATGGCACTGATGCTTGCAAAAGCAGGAGCTTGGGTTTAGCAAGCCAATCCTAGTACAGTACTGATTAATTATCCACTGATTCAATTATCCACGGGACACAAAACAGCACACCTACCATAGAGTTTTCATAGAAAATGTGTCCTCACTAGCCATTTTCAAAGTCCTCCAAGGCAACTCTATGGTATTTTAAACCAGAAGTCCCATTATTTTCAATGGTGCTTGCTATTATCCACAGTTTTCGTTATTCTATTCCCCCCTCCACCCCCAAAATCAATCCCCAGTGGATTCATGGGTCCTACTGTATTATCCTCATTTACTTTTATATTTCAACAGTTTGTCTTCTGTTCATGGGGCAGGGAAGGGGCGTTACAATTTAATTCTCCTCTTTCCTGTACGATCATAGTGCCGTACAGGAAGAAGAAGGTGGGTTTGCTATTCTTATTACTGTTATTATTATTATTGACATTTATCCACAAGGGATGTCAAAATAAGCATACGTGGGGTTCCAAGGTGGGGCAATTACTCACTTAATAATGCTATGATTCTGCTTAAACTACCATGACAACGTCCTATGGAATCCTAGGATTTGCAGTATAGGGAGGGAAATTTTGAATCCTCAGCCAGAGAGCTGAGCCTCTGACCAAACTACAAATCCCAGGATTCCATAGGCTCAGGCCATGATCGTTAACTATAATTGAGGCATGTGAAAGGGCCCCCGGTCTCCCAGCTAGGCTAGAGGAAAGACCCCAACCTTGCTTACAGTGGTGTATCTAGCATCTTTGACATTCAGTGTGGATTGTTTTTCTAACACTCCCTTCCAAACAAAATTATTTTCAGTAATAATCAGGGAGTGAAATTGATAATAATGGCCAGAAAAGAAAGGCAAACAGTGAAATTCTCTTTTATTGAACTTTATGTCATGCCATAAAATTTAAATAAATAAATAAATCACAAAAAAGAAAAAAGTAATAGATTAATAAATTTAAATTACATTAATTTGTTTTTTCAAAAAAAAGAGGGGAGACTTATCCAACATATGATTGCAATATAATCCCTAGTACCTCTTCCTTTTCTGGCATTGCTCACTCCAAATACATTGCAAGTCTTTGTTGTAAAACTTTGAACATCCCTTTGCTTGCATGGGAGATTACTCCAACAGTCCCATGATGACTGCAATCCCTGATGTCCTGTTTCCTGGGGACTGGAATATATATTGAATGTTTCCAATTTGTAGGTCATTACAGTATTTTGTTTTCCCTACTTGCTGGTAGATTTTCATTAGAATTTGAGTGGATTCTATTTGTAGCTTGAAACAGCTTTATTGGTATTCCATCTGTTCCTGGTGATTTATTTCTCCCAAGTGCTTTGAGTGCAGCTTCCACTTCACTTTCTAAAATTGTGGGTTCATCTTTAAATAGTTCTTCCTTGAATTAATCTGTCATCCTTTCAGCTCTTGTTCTTCAGTTTATTCTTTCCATCAACCTTTTTATTTCTTCTTGATCATATAATGTGTTCTGCTGGTCATATATATAGCATCCCTACTCTTAGGAGATTATCACACAAGACTAGCATCTTAGAGCAATCACATTATGAAAGGAACGAGGAACATATTGCTTTGAAAACATTTATCACACCTCTCTTCTTTCACGCAACTGTGCTGCTTTGAAAAACACACACACAGGTGTGATAAGTCCCTTTGCTGCAATTTCGGCATTACAGCAGTTAGTGCCACAAGGGGGGCTGAATATCCTCCTCTCCTGCCTTGCCCCCTTCCCACTTGCTATTCCAAAGCAGGCTATCTCTAGCAACAGTTAGAGCTTTTTTATTATTATTTTTATCTTTGCTGTGTTTGCATACTTACAACAAAATGATTTTAAAAAATAATTTTATTTATTTTTGCTGTAATTATGCAAACGCAGCAAAGATTAAAAAACTTAAAACTACAGACACAGAGTTAGCCTACTTTGGAACAGTGAGTAGGAGGGGGAGAGAGGGGGAGATTAAGGTCCCCTCATGGCACTGACTGCTGTAATGTTGTGATTGAAGCAAAGGGACCTATTGCACCACGGCCAGCAGTGGAACAATAGCAACAGCAGAGCTATTGACTAGTTTTTCCCATCAATTAAAAGGAATGCCACAGTAACAGTTTAATACACGCCACCTACAGGACAGTCACAACATCATGTGCTAAAGTTCAGTGACAGACGCTACTATCCTGCTTTAATTCCACTTTTCTTGCCTTGTGTGACAATCTCCTTGGTTTAAGTTTCCCTTTGATTTCTCAGATCTTGTGGAAGAGGTCTTGTTCTACCTTTTTTTGTTGTCATTATCTATTTCACTGCATTGATGATTATATGCAAAATGATCTTGTATTACCTTTGAGACTGAGATAACAAAGCTCAAGTATGTGCTTTTGTAGACTTAGTCTATTTCCTCAGATGCATGGAGTGAACTACTTCCTAGGCACTAGTACCTAGCCCTCAAAGGTGCTACAAGTTCCTTTTGCATACTGATATTCCAGACTAACACAGCTATGTCTTTGATTATTATAGTAGTTCTCTTTGTCCCTGTGCACAAGTTGCTGAGCAGTTGCATTCACGATTCTAACCCTATTTCTGACTTTTTCTTTTGCTTCTTACCTCTCCTTAACTGTACACAGCCTTTAAATTCTACAGGCATGTTCTTTAGGTTGCATTTTGGCACGGTGATTGATTTGGTGCTTTTCTTCATCTTTACTCTAATTTTTTATATTAACAGTTCATGATCTTTGACACAGTTTGTTTCTGGTCTTGTCTTTGGAGAGAGAATGGCATTCCTCTATATTCTGCTTCCAGTTATGAAGTCTATTTGTGATTGTTGCAGCTTTTCATTTTGTTACCTTATTGGTTTAATTTATACACATCATGTGTATTCTGTAAAAGATGGGACAGATGTAACAAATCACACTTACCAATTCACTACACACACAACTTTAGATGGGTGTGATGCAAAAAAACTCCACAAAAATTCAACAGGAACCACGTCCTTGTGCCCACTTGGGCCTGGTTTCCTGGGAAGTTGGCATTTTAGGCCATGTATATATATAATTCTCTTGAGTATGTTGCCATTCCCAGTGTTCTGACTGGCTGCTTAGGAAACTTCCCCACCAATCAAAGCTCTCTGTTGGCCAGCCAATCAGCACAGTGGGAGTGGAAACATGTGATATCCTGCCACTAGCTGCAGGCCCTGAGCATGCCATTGGGCAAGTCCGTGGGGGCTTACTCATGAGTAAAGGGTCCCCCCCTCCTCCTGGCTCTTCAGTCAAACCCCACACATGCTGCTGGATCAGGTTTCTTGCAGCTGCCTCAGGGGTCCATGCCGTAATCCCGAGTGGGTTTACTTGGGAGTAAAGCCTGGCTGGGCTTCCTTTCCTGAGGAAGTGGCAGAACTTGGTCCCCCCCCCATGAAGCATGTTGGAGGAGCAGGATAAAATAACAGCATATGTTACACTGGGTGCAGCTAGTGTTCTAGAATTCAGATATTTGGCCCTGATTCCAATGTTGTTGTTTTTTCCTGGCTTGTTGCATCACTCCCATTTATTCTTCTGGAAATGGTGAATTTGTTAAGCATGACTATCTGAAACGTTGGTGTTGTGGGCTGTTTTCCAGAATGCAGATGTTTTACCTAGAACGAGTAGTAAAAAGTGTTTAGTGAGCCATCTCTGTGACTTGCAGCATCAGTCCCATCTAGTCTTGTGCATCTACTCAATTTGATGTCCTTGGCTTCTTGAAAAGTTGTCATCCCTGGACATTTCCTAAATATTTTGCCTGAAATGGGTACAAGGTGGTAGTTTCTGTGGAATTTGTGTGGCTTGTGGCATCTCTCCCACCTAGTCTTGTGTGGCTGGTGAATCTGTGGGGCATAATACCTCTACCTCCATATCAAGAATAGGACAACTGGGGGCAGTGTCATCAATGAAAAATAATGTCAAATAAAATGTGTTAATCTTTATGCTACCGCAAGACTCTGGTTTGTCATTTTTCCTGCAAAAGACTAACAAGTCCTTGAAAAAAAAATCTGTTTTCCTTTGTGTAATACATATATACCTATGTGAGCGCACAAGTTCAAAGCAAGTAACAATCCAGTGTGCCACACCTGTTTCCCCATCAACATCACCATTCCATGTTTTATTTTCACTTTTTAAAATAAATTACTCCAGTCCTACACCCCATAGCTGCTGTTTTGTTTCCATGCCATGAAATACATTGTGGTAAGGAATGGAATGGTATCCTGGTAAATACAAATATATAATTCATTTTTACTTTAAAGACCCATTTAACTTAGGAGTTCATGTGTCTGGGTAATGGGTTCTAAGGACCATATACCACAAACAAGGAAATGTGGAATTAGCCCTTCCCAAAGAACCTAATTTATTATTTGAAACTACTTACAAGAAATCTAAAATCCACAGTAAACATCTACCCTTCCTCAATGAGCTTCTATCTCTCTGTCTACCTATCTGTCCATCCATCCATCCTCTATCTGGCTTTCTCTCATCTACTTTCCATCTGGAAGCATCCACTTCAGCTGTCAAGAAGCCTGGGGAAAATACAATGGAGCTTACTTGTTTCTGGAAACCCTGTAATGATTGCCATGTCTTTGCACTGTGTTCTGGAATGCTTATAGCTCTGCAAAAAAGAACAGCTCTACTCTTTGCACAGATCAGATTTCTCTACCATGAAGTTGCAACTTTTATGTGGGAAAGTTTGGTGCTAGAATAACAAAAGCAAGTTCTTTTCCCTCCAAGACTAGAGGGCTTCTCTTTTCTGCACTCTGTCTCTGCTTCCAGATGGGCTAGAGACTTACTCTTTAAAAAAATGAAAGCTTAGAATCCAGTCTAGGTAATGGTCCTAGCAGGTATTGGGTACAATGTCTAGAATCTGGATGTAATCTGGTCCATCTACTCATATAGGAACCCTACATTATGAGCCTTGGATAACACACACATACACCTGGTTTAAAATCTCCACTGGGCTCACCATTCTGCAGAGAAGAAAAAGTGCTGATGAAGGAAAATTATGTAGTTGGTATTTATATTAAGCAGATTGCAGCAGACCCCCAGTACTTCATGAGCTTCTGGTACAAAACAGGACATAAAATAGGCAGGATGCTCCAATAAAGTTATAAAGCAGAACTTATGTTTATTATAGCAGAGAATACATCTTGCATAAGAAAACTAGATAGAAAAAGTTACCTAACTTAGATGAAAGAGTCCCTAAAAGCTGACTCTTATGCATGCGTGTAAGAAATCTTGAGATTCGTCTGCCTCATGTTGCTGGTTGCTAGCTTCTGTAACAAAGGGTTGTAAAATACTAAGGACATTTTCAGATGGGCTATTTATTCTGTGGGAGACATGGAACAGGGTTGGGAAAAAGTCTTCTTTTCAGAAGATGTCAACCCTTTTCCGTGACTCCCCCATCCCTATTCCGCATTTCCCCCATTATATTTTCATCATGGGGAAACAGCCCATGATGAAGCCGCTGGGTGAGATTGTTCGGAGTTATGGGGCTGGGTGTTATCAGTATGCTGATGACACCCAGATCTATTTCTCCTTGTCCCGATCGTTGGCCTCAAATTCTGATGGTGTCTCTCCTCTTAATGATTGTCTTAAAGCAGTAATGGGCAGGATGAGGAAAAACAGATTGAGATTAAATCCGGACAAAACGGAGGTGCTCACAGTAGGAGCCCTGAAGCCACAAGTTGGGTTGCAACCTCCAGTCCTGGATGGGGTCACTCTCTCCATTAAGGACTGTGTTCGCAGTCTGGGGGTGCTCCTGGATTCATCGCTTCAGATGACTAGTCAGGTGAATGTGACGGTCAGGAGTGCCTGTTATCAGCTTCGGCTGATATGCCAGCTGCGCCCTTTCCTGGAAGTCAGGGGCCTTGAGACTGTGATACATGCTCTGGTAACCTCCCGTCTTGATTCCTGTAATGCACTCTACATGGGGCTACCCTCATGCTTGGTCTGGAAACTTCAGTTGGTACAAAATATGGCAGCCAGAGTGGTCTTGGGAACATCTCGGAGAGACCATATAACTCCAGTATTAAAATCTCTCCACTGGCTGCCTATCAGTTTTCGGGCCCAGCATAAGGTGTTGGTTATTACCTTTACAGCCCTAAATGGCTTGGGTCCAACTTATCTTTGGAACCGCCTTCTCCCATAAAATCCTGCCCACGCACTCCGGTCCTCTGGGAGGAATTTGCTTCAGCCACAAAAATCTAGGCTATCTGCAACCTCCCAGAGGGCCTTTTCGGTAATCGCCCCCAATTTATGGAATGGCCTGCCGAACGAGATCCATCAGATGATGAGCCTGAGTAGCTTTAAACAAGCACTAAAGACGGATCTCTTTCAGCAGGCCTTTCCTGATTAGATCCTGGCCTCAGGAGCTCATGGCCTCTGCTGGCTATTTATTATTTTTTTAATGTGATTTTAGATTAGTTGTTTTTAACTTATATTGGTTTAATATCTTTTTATGGGGGAGAGTAGGAGTGGGTGGTGTTTAGGGATTTTAATCTGTATTTGTATTTTAATTTTTGTAAGCTGCCCCAATTGTTTTTAACAGAGGGACGGGGTATAAAGAAATATTATTATTATTATTATTATTATTATACCACCCGTTCCGTTGTAGTAACGGAATCATGGGTGGTCTGAAAGGTGTCCCGTTCCTCTCTCGTGATGACAGCTACCGGGGGGGGAATCTGTTCTGGACACTTCTGGGCATGAACGGGACACCCAGGTAAGTGTCACCCTTTCCCCCCCTCCCTGGATTACTTGCTTTTTAAATGTGTTTTTGTGCTTGCTGTACTATTTTGACATGGGGGGGTATTTTTAAATTTCCTGCATGGCCATTCTCTCGTGAGAACAAGTGGGATTTCAGTTGCCAGTCGTAAAGGCAGCCTTATGATGACTGCATTTATGTCCGGCCAGCTTGGAGTTAGAGAGGATGTTCCTGCCGTGGAATAAAGGTAAGTGTTTGAACATTTTCCCTTCGTTCCATGGCAGGAACAGGATTGGGGCTTGCAGGGCAGGAGCAGGGCATTTGGCTTTGTCTGAAAAAGTCCTAAAACTACGGTACTTGGGGCAAAGAAGGGGGGAAGTGGTCTCTGCAAGCAGGAAATAAATACAGGTCAGGAACATGCCCACAGAGTTGTAAACAAGGGTTGATGCTTCTTCACTTCCAACAAATTATAACTTGAATTTGAGGATGAGTGAAAAGGAAAAAATGGGGGGAGGGGAAAGGGGGGAACAGAATCTACAGCTCCTTTAAGACTAACTTGCCTAAAAGAAGCTATGGTATGACCACTTCTTTTAAAAAGCCCTCCCTGCACCCCCTGGACCTAAGCAACTATAGACCAGTATGAAATCTCCCTTTCCTGGGCAAGGTGATTGAGCAGTTGCCTCCCAGTTCCAGGCAGTTCTTGGATAATACAAGTTATCTAGACCCATTTCAAACTGGTTTCAGAGCAGGATACGGAGTTGCAACCTCTATGGTCACCTTAGTGGATGATCTTCACCTGAGCACTGACAGGGGGAGTGTGTCCCTGCTGGTGCTTTTGGATCTCTCAGTGGCATTTGATACTATTGACTATGGTATCCTTCTGGAATGCCTGGAGGATTTGGGAATCAGAGGCACTCTGCTTCAGTGGTTCTGGTCCTGTCTCTAAGGCAGATTCCAGATGGTGGTGCTTGGGGATAGCTGCTCCTCAAAAAAGGTGCCATTCTATCCCCAATGCTATTCAATATTTACATGAAACCTCTGGGAGAGATCATCTGGAAGCATGGGGCATGGTGTTATCAGTATGCTGATGACACCCAAATATATTTCTTTATGCCTTCAAAAACAGCCTCAGCTGAGGATAGTGTGTCTCTTCTGAATGAGTGCCTGGAGGAGATAATGGACTGGAGGAGGAAAAGCAAACTGAAGCTGAATCCAGACAAGACAGAGGTGCTTACTGTCAGGGGTCCTAACCTGGGTTTGGAGGTGTGTCAACCAGTCCTGGACGAGTTACACTCCCCCTGAAAGACTGTGTTCACAGCCTGAGAGTGCTTCTGGATCCATCACTCCAAATGACAGATCAGAAAGACGCGACAGCCAAGAGTGCTTACTACCAGCTTTGGCTGTTATGCCAGCTGCACCCCTTCCTGAAGTTGGAGGACCTAAAGATGGTAGTGCACACACTGGTAAGTTAGAGGCTGGACTTTTGCAATGCACTGTACATTGGGGTACCTCTGTATCAAGTTTGGAAACTTCAATTGGTTCAAAACACAGCAGCCAGATTAGTCACTGGTACAACCAGGAGTGATCATATCATGCCAATATTAAAATCACTCCACTAGCCGCCAATTAGCTTCTGGGCAAGGTACAAAGTGTTGGTTATTACCTTTAAAGCCCTACATGGTTTGGGTCCAGGTTATCTACGGGATCACCTTCTTCCATATCATCCACCCTGTACACTTAGGTCTTCCGGGGGACATTTGCTCCAGTCAGCCAGGACTAGGTTGGCAACTGTCACCTAGAGGACTTTTTCTTCAGCCATCCCTAGACTTTGGAACGGCCTGCCAGAGGAGATATGACAGCTGAATAAGCTGTCAGAATTCAGATCAGCTTTAAAGACTAGCCTCTTCCAGCAGGCCTATCTAAAAGATTTTAAAGTGTGAATTTTACATTGTGTATTGCCTGTTTTAAAATATCTTGGTTTTACTTGTTCTTTTAAATTGATATATGTTTTGTCTATGTGTTAATATGTTGTTCCCTGCCTCGATCCATAGGGAGAGGCAAGCAAGAAATTATTATTATTATTATTATTATTATTATTATTTTAGCATGAGCTTTTGTGGATATCAATCCACTTGCTCAAATGTAATGACTGGGGAAGTGGACTGATACCCACAAAAGCTCATGCTAAAATATAAACCAGTTAGTCTTAAAGTGGCTGCTAGAGTCCTTTATTTCCCTCCCTCAACCTTTTCCCTTCAGCGGCAACAGACTAGCAAGGCTACCCCTTTGAGGAGAAATGGTTTGTTTTCAAAAGGAAGTGGCACCTACCATTGCCCCACCCCACATCTCCTCCCTCCTTTTCTGCCTTACTCAAGGAAATTCCAAGAGAAGGAGGAGAGAGACAGAGACGGAGATCTGTTTGATCACAGACAGATTGCAAGTTTCTCCTGGCTAGCTCAAGGTCTTTGCAGCCAATCCCTTCTTCCCTTTTCTGGCACCCTTTTTAAGGTCGGGGGAGTGAGGAGCCACCATTGAACCCCCTTATTTTTCTGTGCCCCACCCCACTCCCACTCCTTAGGATACCACTGCCTGCTTAGCGCCAACAAGGTTGCTGCCTTCTGTACCGTCCAAGATGCACCTTGGCCGTGATCAATTGAGAACGAACTGTGAAACAGCCAGAGGGAGGAGGGGTCAATAGCACAGTGGAATGACCTATACTTTGCCTACATAAGGACCCAGGTAGAGATATCCCTTGCAATTCTGACAGGAGGGTTGATTTTAAACAACAGCCACCCTGGCTAATAGCTTAGGAGATTTTGGCTGGCCTTAGGAGATACCACAGACTACATGGACAATGGTTTGACTCAATGCAAGGCAGCTTGGTACATCCAGTAATATAGTCATTGTGTGATTCTGGCAAGAGACAGTCATTTGCTCAAAGTAATTTAATATTTGCACTGCTGAATGTGAGTCCAAAGCCTACTGGACTTCATTATCGGTTTCTTTGTTGGTTCATTAGTTAGCTATGTTTATATCCTGCCTCTATTCCTGTGAGCTCTAGGTAGCATATGTCATTCTCCTGTTTCCCACTTTATACTCAGAACTAACCTATGAGGTAGGTCAGCCTGAGAGAGGCTGGCTCAAGGTCACCCACCAAGTTTCATGGCTCATTTCAGAAGAGAACCTGGATCTCCCCAGTCCTAATCCACCATTCTAATCACATTAGAACCATGAGTCTTTATGCTAGGTCTTTTATATCATATAACTAGCAACATTTCCCTTGAATAAAGGAACCAACTCCTTTTAAACAAATTCACCACTACCATCTTTGCTGGGGGATTCTGTGGCCAAAGATTCTATTCAATACTGACAGGGGGGGGGGAACCCACCAGGATAGCTATACAGGCATGGGGAGGGAGGGCTGAAGCACCCTTCCAGCACAACAGGCATTGCCAGCGTCCAGGTATCAGCTTGTTTTGGAGGAAGGTCTCTGCTCAGGCTCCAAATGGTTCCTGCCCAACACATCAGCCAGCCCTGTTGTTCCCCTGGGAGAGCCAAGAACTTGACCAGACACTCCTCTGGTCAAGCACGGAGAAAGTACAACCACTTGTGCAACCAAGAGCTGTGCCACCTTTGTGCCCCCAATGGAGTCCAGGACTGGGAGTTGTCATTCTAGAAAGTAACATATCTAAACTTTGAATTAGCTTCATCTTCATATTATGAAAATGAGTTTGCTGTGTGGGAGTACGCTGTGTGAAGCAGCGATGGGCATCAATTCACAAAAATGCAGAAATGTTTAGCTATACTTATTGACATGCTAAGGGATCTTGTAGCACCCTTGGGACTGAGAGAAAGAAGTTGGTAGCATAAGCTTGTGTAGATTTAAGGCTACAAAAGCTTATGCTACAAACTTCTTTCTCTCAGTCTCAAAGATGCTGCAAGATCCTTTTGCATACTGATCCAGACTAACATGGCTATGTCTTTGAAAATTCTACCTTATTGGCATGCAGTGTTGATGAAATGGGCTGATAGTGTAGAAAAGCACCACCAGCAAAACCACATGGCAGACCTCTTGCTGTACTACTGGAGGGTAAACTGTTATAGAGTTGCTATGTGCTTGAATGCTCTTCTATACATAAACTTAATGTACATACAACTTCCTATTAGGAAGACAGGTCTTAGCTTAGCCATCTTCCTGACAAGCTTGTTTTCTATGCACAGGATTATAAATATATGTATCTGTGCATGTGCATGTAGGAGTACTAACATGTAGCTTGGTGGTGCAATCATACTATAGATCATGTGCCTCAGCCTTCAGGGTTGTTGTTGTTTTGGTTTGGTTTTTTGCCTCACGTACAAAGAATGAGACGTTTTAGAGACCAGTGGTCTGCCAAATCAAGGAAAGAGTTATGTATCCCTCAAGTACTACAGGAATCTACTCTACTAAATAAACACTTCAAAATGTAAAGCACTGTTCAGTATCTTTGCTAATGTGAATATGTTTATTGATAGAGAAAATATAATGTGAATGGCATATTTGAAAGTTCTGGCTGAGATGATATTCCAAGAGGTTGCAAATGCTTTAGAAAATAGGCTAAGTTCAACATGACAAATCAATAAATTGAAGAGCTGGGTGAACCGCAACAAAAATGGAACAAGGGAAAACATAAACTGTGGCATGTAAGAAATTAGGGTCAAATGCGCTAATATAAGATCATAGATAGCTGGTTCAGTAACAGGGTGATAAGAACCATTAAGAGGTTGTAGCAGCTTGACTGAGTGATAATGTAGCTTAACAGTTAAAGAAAAATGTTGACCCAACTAGCTGAAGCACTGCAACCAGACTTCAGGAAACAATTGTTGGCACTCTATACAGTCAGTGGCCTTATTACAGTCAGTGGCACTCTATACAGTCAGTGGTTTCAAGGAACATATCATATAGACACCTCTAACTTTCTGATTCTGGTGCAGATCCAGTTTTTGATGTGTGATGTTTATGGAGCATTTTCAGAATACTTAGTTTGCATTGCAATGAATTTTCTTTTTCATAGTTCGCTTACTTGAGCAATATTTTGCTGGAGAAGCAAGATATCAGTATTCTTAATCACTAATAACATCCTGCATAGTGATAGGAAAAATCTGTCTGTAATGCACCATAACAGTCCCCACATTTTTTAAAATAACTCTTAATTAGCTGCATTCTATAATTTGGCTTGATGTGGCCTTCCACAAGGTGGTAAATTGGAACTCCCCATGCACCAGGGCTGGAATCGTGAATACAGGCATATACAACCTAAGGAAGGGCCTCCTAAATTCCTCAAAAGGTCACATCCCCAGCTAAGGATTATGTGGAAACCTCTGAACACTAAGGAGATTATCAGACACTCTACATATGAGTACATATGTACATAAACGAACTCCAGGAGACCGCTAAAGGGCTTCCCTTTTGCACGACGTTGTTCCCCTCTCATTATGCTCCCATGCTGCTTCCATTCCACGGCAACTCCTTTTTATTCACAGGCTAAGCCATGAATAGATCCCCCATTCCGTTTCAATGAAGGAATGACGAGTGAGTGAAAAGGTGCCCCGTTATGCTGGCACGATGCCAGCATCAGTGGGAGGTCTGTGCCAGGACACTTCCAGGTGCGATTGGGACATTGAGGTAAGTTACACACTTTTTGTACCCTCCCCAGGTTACTTGGGTTTTTTTAAGTGTGTTTTTGTACTTACTGACAATTTTTGTCTTTTTTTATTGTGATTTTTGAATTTCCCGTGCAATCATCCTCTTGCGAGAACGGCCAGGATTTCCATAACAGAAAGTGAATGGAACACCTTCGAGTCCCATTCATTCCTGGGCTGCCAAGCATAGGGAACGTCATGCTAAAAGGTAGGTCTGAAATTTAGGGTCATTATTCCGGGACAGGGATGGGAGAGGGGCGAGAGAGGAGATTGTGAGACGGAGATGCATTTTTTTTGTCCCCGTCTGAAAATCTCCCAAGACTACAGTTAGAGTGACAATGGCTGGTCCTTTCTGGGTGTCTCTGAAGGTGAAACATTCACGGATCACATCAAAGGTAGCTGGAAGTCTCACTGTCGTGGGAAGAGATGCTGCATTTCTTCTTCCAGATCTCCAAATCAAAAGAGAGTTGCCTGTCACTCAGGCAACTCTCTTTTGGTCTGGGAGAAGAAATGCAGCATCTCACACATCCTAAAACATTCCTTTCTTCATTATTAACATATCTGGGGATCCATTGTTTAACTCTGGGAATCTCTCACAAACTTTTGTCTTCCTCTCAAGATCACCCCCCTTTAGTGGAAATATTGACTTTAAATATCACCCCAAACTCTGTCTCAGTGTGCACAGATCCCTTTCCTCCCATCTCCATGTTACTGTGTGATGCCAACCTCCCTTTTCCTAACCCCCCTCTCTCACTGATGGTTCGTTGCTGCACACAGACCCCTTTTCTCCCATTTCCCCTCTAGTCTGTGATACCAATTCCCCTTCATCCCCCCCATGCCTGTTTGCTGCTTGAACGTCTTTGCTCTTCGGATCAGTACGATATAACCTATCATCCCCTCAGTCTATTCCTCTTTCCAAATACTTCCTACTTTCTTCAATAGCTTTGTGTGAATGCTTGAAGTCTGAGTGTTGATGTGAATGCTGTTAATATCCTTTTTCAATAAAGCCATTTTTAGTTTATTTTTGTTTCCTGATCTTGAGTCCATTCAGTGAGTACTGGTATACATAGGTAAAAGAGCCAGCCTCTCGCACGCCAATTTGAGCTAATTAAAATTTCCCAAATCATGATTCGAACACATGTGGAAATTCCATGGATCTCAGCAATTTGGGTAACACTATCAGTCTTGCTTTCCCCCACATTTGACTTTTGTAAAATAAACCTAAAGTTCTTTTCATTCTGAATTGGAAGACTTTTGCAAATTTTGTTAACTGATACTAAATTCTCCTACATTTGCACGAGTCAAATGCAATTATTACAGTTATTCTCAGAGTAGTGAGATGAGGTCAAGGGGAGAGGGAAAGGGGTAGAGCACGTGGTTGAAGAGAAGGGAATTCAAATACAGATTTCAAGAGACAAGTACTCAAAACCCTGGACCAGCATGGATGAATCTGTCTGTTTCAGGGTTTTTCCACATTTGTATGTTTTTCATCTCAGATTCCTTTCATTCTGAATATTAAAACATGGCAAAATTTGGTAAACCCGTTCCCTGTGCTTCTCAGTGCACTGTCCCTTCTGCTGAGGGCCTTTACAATCCTCATCCAAGAGCTCCTCTGGAGCCTCTGACCAAACTATGAACTCTAGGATTCCACAGGATGGAGCCATGATAGTTAAAGTGGAATCATAGCACTATAATGGAATGGGATAATATGGAAGACAAACAAATCAAGCCATTGGTCCATCTAGGTCAATTTTATCTATACTGATTTGCCAGTGAACAGCTGTCCCAGTGTCCAGGCAGGAGTCTCCCCTACACCTACATGGGCTGAAACAGGGATCATTCTGCATGCAAAGCATTTGTTTTACCACTGAATTGCAATGTTGACCTGCCCCCTCCATTATTCAAATTTCCCAGTGCCGTGTGCTGTATCCTGTCAATGTAACCTCTCTGTAATTTGTCATTTCCCTTGTGTTGTGGTTCTCAGAAGACCATTCAGGTATGAAGCTGAATCCAGCACACAGGAAACATTAATGTTACCTTTTAGAATACCACTGAAGCCTGATACTTTGGCAATACAATCTCCCAGCCATGAAGTACAAATAAAGGCCTTTCCTACCCTAAGCAGTACTAGCCCTGTGAGTGAACCACACACAAAGGAAGAACAAACAGATAGGGTATCTTCTCTTCTGTGTGATGAAAATCTACTGTTTCATCTTATATACTGCTGCCACCCTTATCTATACCATTGCTGTGAGTTACCATGTAATGTGTATCTTTTTCCTCTTTCCCTTGTTTTCTTTTTTTTTTAAATCTGTGCACACAAAAGAATGAGTTAACCATTTCACATTGTTATTCTGAATGTGAAAAACCAACATTTTACACAGTCACAAAATAAAAATCTAATTGATGAACAGGCAAACACTTTTTAAAAGTAGTCTGTCCAGATGTAATCCTCCACACATTTCTCAAGGCACTCCAGAAACATTAAACATCCCACTGTTGTGAAACATCTGGGAAGTGGTTAGTATTATTAGTCTAGACTTGGCTTGATTAATATCCATTAAATGGATCCTACTTCATTTTAGAAGCAATGCATCAAAATAATTATACAGAGATCAAAATAATTATACAGAGTCAATCCAATGTATATTTGTGCCATGTTTTCTTTTTCAGAGTCATACAACTGAGTTTTACTAAAAGAATTATTTCTGTGTGTCAAATATTTTTGTGCGTGAGTGATCAGAAATATTTCTATATGTTTCAGAATAAACACTGAATGCTTAGCAGTAGCACGACTGTAATTTTTTCAAAACTACTCAGGCTTTAGGAATCACAGAATGTTGATGAGACAGAGTAGCCTCCAAAGAACTCTACTGATGAAATCCAAAAATTCACCTGACAACCACAGAAACCATCTCATGGAGACTTTGGTGTCAGAGTGCCACCTATGTCTGAAGAACGCCATCATATATATCAGAGGTAAGGGACCTCTGTCCTATTACAGCACCTAGAAATTTTACTTTGGGGGACTACCTCAATATGGAGTACACAGATGGCATGGAGCTTTGTATCTTCATCTACAATTCTTACCGGTTTGGCATTTTTCCACCAAGCACACAAAGCATGTCTCACTTCTGTATTAATACCTCCCAGTACAACAGCTTCACAAGCTGCAAAGCACAGTTTAGTTCCACTTAATAGCTTCTCAAGTTAAAAACTAGAGTTCTCTTCCATGCAGTAGCTTTCTGGACAGCCTACTTCCATGGAACAGCTTCCAGCACTCGTGGCTAATGGTTCCCACGTCAGTGCGGTGGTGAATCGACTCCAAGCTTTAATTGGGGCTTTAAAAGAGCTATCTGAGGTACTGAACTCTATTTCTAAATAGGTTCAGCAACTTGGATAGTATCTTTAAAGCTAGCCAAAACCTGGAATGAATTCACCACCGCACTGATGTGGAAGTTACAAGCTGCCACTAGCTTCCAGAGCTGCAAAGCACAGTTCCATTCCACAGAACAGCTTCACAGGCCAAAAAGCAGAAGTCGGTTCCACACAACAACTTCCTCGACTTTGAAAATCTCTATATCTCTGATCACTAATCAGCCAGAACAGCAAAAGTCTGTGGGCTGACTGGGAATTCCTATGGACTGGAGTTGCCCCATCTACAACATAAACTATTCAGGGTGACTAGAGTTATTCTCCTGAAGAAGAAAAAACAGGTGAAGGCAGTGTCCTTGAATCCATTATCATTATCATTAGATGCAGATACAATCCTATCTGGAGGTGAATAATCCAGTGACAGTGATCCAGGCTCTGGTAGCCTCTCATTTGAATTAGTATAATGCACTAGACATTATACTATCTTTTGATAACAGTTTGGAAGTTTCAGCGTCTGGTCTCGTTATTGCATGCATCAATCATTAAAATATGTCTACAACCATACAGCTGAATAGAACTGAGCACTATGTTCATACGCTGGCCCTTGCTTGCCTTCAGATGTGTCCAGTTAATTTCCAGACACACTCTAAAATGCTGGTTTTTGACCTATAAAGCTCTAAACGGTTTGGCATCTTGATACCTGATGGGAAATCTCCTCCCAGAGCTTAAGGTAATCTATAGAAGCCCTTCTTCAAACCCATGCTCAGGGGAAGCTTGTCTTACACCCACAGTATCTTTACTTTGCCAGCAAAAGATTTTTCTGTTCTCTTAGGCATTGAAATATTTAAAGTATTTATTCATTTTAGCATTTTTGGTAATTTAAGATCCACTCATTTAGACCCTACAGTTTGTGTATATGTGTGTGTTGATCTCCTGTACCCAATGCTAGTTTCTGCATTTGTAATTCATATTTATTACTCTGTGCTGACATATGTTTACTTAGGTTTTATGCTGTCCAATATTTTAAGTAATTTATTGTGATTTATTGTGTTATCTTTTTTTCCTGTTTAAATTGTGCAAGACCTAAAGAATGCTTTAGAAGTTTAGTATCAAAAATAAATTAACCTATCAGGGAAAGCAGACTGGTTAAGGAAACTCTGAGATTGTTTACTTTGGTAAAGCATCTAGTTTATCAATGATCATCAGTACCCAGCCCAAATAGAGAGATTTTTGGAGTTCAAGAGTTTCCTATGTCCCATAGTGGTGGGATTATGCACCACAAATACCAATACAGAGTACGAAGATTTCAGATGGTGCAGTTATTCCTTATCTTTGTTTACTACTATGAATAGTTTCCCCACCTGAATATTTATTTACATTTCTCAGTAAATGCATCACATATTTATTTCCTTTTCCCGACAAGCATTCCAAGGGACAGGCTGCTATTTTAACTGGTCTTTTCATTTATTTTAAAGGTCATTGTCTATTTTTAATGGGTAACAATTTGTGATATTTTAGAGATTGGACTTTTTCAGACGTCTTAAATGTAACAGAAGCAGCCTCGCCACGTTGCGAGGCTGCTGCGCTGCAGGGCGTCCCTTTCGCATGACGCCCGTCCCTGCCAGTACTGTTGCGGTACCGCAGGGACATTTGAGTGTTATATTTCAGTGATTTTTACTCACAATCAACTTTCTAAACCTTTCTAAACTGAGCATGAAGAAATTTACAAATTTTGGGTAAATCCATGTAACAAATAAACTGAAACAAAGTTCTCACTATTCCCTAAACATGACTTTTCATGAATCATTTCCTCACATACACACATGACATGCTTTTTGTCTATTCTTCAGTCGGCCCTGCACATGGGGGGAGACGGTACTCTTTGCTGGAGCCTAAAGGTCCAGGGGCTGCAATTCCCATTACTATGACCAAAAAAAAAAAAAAAACTATTGAAGATTGTGCCTGAGGATATTTATAAAAACTTATTTCCTTGCAGCTATGTGTCTATTGTCCAGATACTGTGAGATTTCCTGGAAACACTCAAAAGCAGTGTTAGAAACATTCAAGCAGTATTCTGAACTGCTGAATCTCCTGGCACAATCCCAGTCTGAGGCCCTAATCTAAACTAGGCTGAGCGTGCTCCTAAAGTTAAACTAAGGTTGTGTGAGACTGAGGACTTTATCACATGAGGCTGGTAAATCACAATTACAGCCAGATGATAGTGTCTTTGGCCAGTACTTATCACACAACATTGTGTCTCTCCTGTTGTTGCTTTGCATTTCAATCTTTGGTGGAATGCACTTTTTCACTGTCAGTGAAAACCCATATATGGTCCCAATATCATTGCTTTTTCATTACTGCCCCTGGTGTGATACATCCCTTCCTCTGCAGTAATGATATTCCAGCAGTCACATAGCATGAGTGGGTATGATTCTCCTCCTCTCCCTTTTGCTATTCCCAAGGAGGCTGAGGGTGGTTTTACTCCGTTTTCCTTTTATTTTCTATTTCTTTTTTAAAAAATTGATCATTTTTCTGTAATTGTGCAATCGTAGCAAAAAGAAATTAAGAGGGCATACAGGGGTAGGAAGGCAGAATTAGTGAGGAGATGCAGAAGAGTGAGCTCAGGCCCATGGATCACCAAAGGAGCACAGTTGCGCAAGTGCAGAGAAGTGTGATAGTGATTGTTTTCAAACCGGTATGTTCCCATTTGCTTCAGCAACATGATTGCTGCGAGACAACAGGCTGGTGTGATAAAGTTCTGAGAAACTAAGAGATTGCTTCCCCTATTTTACATCATCATCTAGTTATCATATCAAGAACTGCAATTCCCAGACTTTCTTGTGCACTGGCAGGAAGGAGAGAAGCATAGTGTAAAGGGCAAAATAAAGCACCCTAAGACAGTGGGAGCAAGTACTGCTGCTCATTCTGGTACAATTTACAGAGTAAGTGTCTAATTCACAAATTTAATATAACTTTGAACCATGTGGTGAACACATGCAAAATAACCAATAGTACTTAATAACAGTTGTTTTAAATTCAATTCAGGACTAAGATATATGGCATTAGAGCCTTGAGATCTGGAAGAAGCTTCTAGATGTCTACTTTCCAAATACAGCTGTCCCTCCACATTCACGGATTTGGCATTCACGGTTTTTTAAGTATTCACGGCTTGAAAATATTCTTTAAAAAATAATCTTCTTTCTTAAGAAAATATTCTTAAAAAAATAATAATCCAAAAAGCAAACCTTGATTTTGCCATCTTATATAAGGTACACCATTTTGCTATGCCATTGCATATAATGGGACTTGAGTATTCACGGATTTGGATATTCAAATCCTGGAACCAAACCCCAGCGAATGTGAAGAGACAACTGTATCTCACAGACCTTCTTGGGATTTTTCCTCGTGAAATGTTGAACCTGGAAAAAAAAAATCCTCAAGTCTACTTTTGCAAAGACTATGACTACCCCCATTTTTATTATTAAATTAGATTTACAGGAAACAGCTCCAACTAATTTTCAGTGAAGCATGCATAGCCCTATGGGTTTTTTATTTTTATTTTTTGCACATTTCCTGTGATAATGGCAGGAGCTAGAAGAAGTTTCAACTATCGCTCATCAAAAACTGCAGGCATTCTACAGTGGGACAAATATAGCTAGGCCACCTAGTCATCTTCTCTGCTGAATATCAATAGCAAGAGAAATTGACTTTTGTGAGGTAATTCATGATTTTGCAATGAAAAAGGCCAAACATCAGATATAGATATAGGTATATAAAGTTCATTAGCCTAATATTTCCAGCCATGCTGGTTGATTTGAATTTTTAACAATTACAACATTTTTTTTATTTTATTTAGTTATTTATACCCCGCTGTTCAGCCACAAGGACATTAACATGATAATCCCTTTATTAATGATCAAAAGGTTCACCCAAACCTGTAGGACTTACACACTGGGGACTTTAACACACAAGGCTACTAAAGCAGAATTTCAGCGAGATAGTAATGTATTTGGCCAGTACTTATCAGATGGCATCATGACTATCCTGTTGCTGTTTCGCATTCTAGTCATTACTGTTGTGCTCCTTTCAATTGACGGGAAAATCCCATCAACACTGGCCAATATTGTTATTGCTCCTGGTGCAATAGATCCCTTCGCTTCATTTCCAGGATGACTGCAGTCATGTGGCATGAGGGGGTCTGATTCTCCTCCTCTCCCCCTCCTATTCAAAAGCAGCATGGAGTCGGCCTGCTTTGGAATTATGAGGGGGAGGGGGGAAAGAGAGGGAGAGGAGGAAAATCAGGCCCCCTTATGCCACATGACTGCAGTCATCCCAGAACTGAAGCAAAGGGACCTATTGCACCAGGGGGTTTCCAAAGGAGAAGAGTCATGTGAATAAAGAGAGGTGTAGTAATAAACATTTTACAACTGGTAAATTCCCATTTCCTTTAATAACGTGATTGTCTCAAGACATGAGGCTGGTGTGATAATGTCCTGGGTGTTATTATTATTAGGAAATATGGGCATTTTTTTCCAGAAATATCTAATATGTGACGGTAACTTCAGAATTAAAACAAACTTTCTGCATGGCTCATGAAGTGTATTTATGGGATTAGGGATTATGATGTTTCTTTGGAAAGGGTGTGCATATCTACCAGGTCCCCTAAAAAATACTGCTTGTACCCTGTGATTCAGACTTGGAATGAGGAAATAAAAGAGTAAGAGCTGAGAGCACCCAGCACAGGTGCTGAACAGTTTTCTAAAAGTGATTTCCCCTCTCAGTTTACATTTTGCCTTTCTTATTTGCCAGAGATTTAAATTGAATACCAGGGACAGTTAGTGAATCTGCCACCACAGGGGCAGTGAATCCAGTCCTGATATTATTATTGCTTCTCCCTTTAAGTTGAATAGTAGGAGTTTTGCTGGTTCTGGATTCACTGGTCACCCCTGTTGAAACCACTGAGTAGTGGCAGCTACTCATAACAAAGGCGAGAATGAGCTATCTGTCAGCTTGCTCCCACACATCTGAGGCTGCATGGGGAAGCTTCCTTCACACAAAAATACCCCAGTTAATCCTCACTGGCTGATTTCGGACTATAACTCCCACCCTCTGTTCCAGCTTTATCAACCTCATAGGATTGTCATGTGGATAATTAAAATTGAGAGAACAAAGTATGCCAGCTTCAGCTCATTGGAAGAAAGTCAGGTTATAAATGTAACAAACAAATAAACAAACCAGTTGGGAATAGTAGTCACCTGGGATAACGATTGATGGCACAATACTTTGATAGGCTGCATTGCCTGGGGAAGAAAAATCATCTTACCTCATCCTCATTTCCTTGCCCTATCAAATGAACAGTCCTCCTAAAATGGAATGTGTTGTCCTCCAGATATTGTTGGAGACTCCATGTCCCATCTAGTATGGTTAGGGGGTGGTGAGAGTTATAGTCCCACAACATTTGGAGCTCTGTGGGTTCCCCAAGTAATTGGTTTCTGGTGTGCTGAGCTTCTTACAGGCTAACCGTCCACTCATTCATTAGCTAGGCCTAATTGATTCCACATTTGACAGGGATAGCAAAGGCAAAAGGCATCTTCTCTCCCTCTCACCCCAACTGCACACATAGAGAGAGGAAGCCGAGATGGCAGATAACAGTAAATCCTCTTACCATATTTGTCTCCATCTTCTCCTTTGGCACTGATCCGTCTCCCTAGTACTTGGATATGTTTCCCACTTGTCCTACTGTACAGCTGATAGAGCCTGAGCTGCTTCCTGCTTACATCATCTCGTGCTCGTGTTTGGTTTTCCACGTGTATCCGAAAATCCACATTTTCTTCAGCAACAAACATCTATTTTAAAAAAAAAGGGGGGGGGAAGCAAGAATAAATAAAAAATAAGCTAAGGCAACATTTTGAATCCACAGATACAAAGCAGCACTTATTACGGCTCAGCAGTTGGGTAGACAACTTGTCACCTTCCACAGGTTGTTTGATTGCAACTCTCATCATCCCTCACCATTGGCTATGTGGCCTAGGGCTGATGTGGTTTGCAGCCCAACATCTGGCACCTGCCTGACAGTTCTCCATTTGAGAGAGATAGACAGTAAGACCCCAAGAATTAAGGTACTGCAATCAGGAACAGGACATGTCTCCCAAAAGTAGGATGGTCCCCATCCACCAAGGCTCTCCCACCCACTCCTACTTCCCTTTGGTTCTACCAACCCTGAGTCCCAACTAGCCCCACCCACAATGGCCATGATGTTTGTTAAAGGAGACTTCCTTCTTCGGAGGCCCTATTTCTCTGAATACCAGCTTCTAAAGTAGCAAAAGAGAGAGAGAAAGAGAGAGAGAGAGAGGAGCAACTGTACCCATGCATTGTTCACCACCTTCTAACAGGCATTTGCTCAGCCCTACTGTTGTACAGTATGCACAATGCTGAGCAAGATAGAGATATGGGATGTGCACAATTCAACAAACCAAGTACAGGGCAAGTTTGGAACTGAGCCCCCAAATATGAACAAGAACAATTAATTCCCCATAACTTTTGTACCAAGGTTGTGCTGTTAATAATCCCCACTTCCAAAAAGGGTCTCTCTTGAAGATTCCGCCCAGTTAAGTGTACCCCTTAGGGATGGGCATTTCATTCTAGTTGATATTGCTGGAGGTACTGTAAGGACTTTTTCAGACAAGTAAAATGCAGCGCAAGCAGCCTCGCCATGTTGCGAGGCTGCAGCGCTGCAGGGCGTCCCTTTCGGATGACACCCATCCCTGCCGGTACTGTTGCGGTACCGCAGGGACATTTGAGTGGAATATTTTGCCGATTTTTACTCACGGTCGTTAGTTTCATTTTAATGATTGTATTAACTAAAATTATATAAAACTCAAACAAACATTCATTTTAGCATTTCTTTGCTTCAGTCTGCCTACTGTGAGACCAAGAAGCAAATGCATGAAATGATTTATGCCAGAAGGGAGAGGAGAAGAAGGGGTGGGGAAAGCAAGACCTAGGAGGGTAAGCACTCCAGATTTTCGGAACTGCAGACGTATCGGGCAACACAGAGAAACACCCAGAGAAATCTTGCCATGGGATCTGTTTGAAGGTGCCCCAGCTTAGTAACACCTGATCAGTGTGTGGGCGAGGGGGGGGGTCTTTTCTTTCCTCTGCCTCTTTTCTGAATGCTTCCTGAGGAAGTCCAATATGTATCTATTCAGAAGTACTGTGTCTGGTGAAATAAGGGGAAAGGCTCCTGGACCTTTAATGGTTGTGCAGAAGAGGGGATTTCAGCAGGTGAAGCTTGTGTGATAAATAATACCTGCTGAAATTCCCTCTTCTGCACATCTATTAAAGTGGCCCCTTATTTCACCTGGCAACCCTAGAAGTAACTGCCTGATTCAAATAGAATTTATTCTCAAGTAAATGCATATATACATATCTATTCAGAAGTAAGCCACATTCACTTCAATGGAACGTACTCTCAGGTAAATGCATATAAACACGTCTACTCAGAGGCAAGCCACACGGACTTTAATAGAACTTACTCCCTCCTGCCCTCAGAAGGTATCCCTTCTGTACCTTGTTGGCCCTGTTGGCACAGTGGGGAGCCCTGGTGGCACAGTGGTTAAATACTGGTACTGCAGCCACAACATTGTGAGTTTGATCCTGCAGGGCTCCAGATTGACTCAGCCTTCCATCCTTCCATAGGTCAGTAAAATGAGTACTCAGCTTGTTAGGGAAAATTAGCTAACACACTGTAAAGCACTTAAAGCAGTATAGAAATGTAAGTACTATTGCTATTTCTACACTCCCTGCAGATAAGAAAGGTGCATAAGAAAGGGAAAAACTGAGATGGATATTGTGCAAATGCATGTGCACACTGATTTCAGCACCAAAGGTAGAGGAAAGCCTAATAATTGCAACAGTGGATCTCCTCTGTCAGAAACAAAAAAAGGAGGGGGGGGACAAGCAAAAGCAAGCAATGGGTTATGATAGGAAGAACCAGGGAGAGCTGCTGCTTCTGCATGATGGCTCCCATCAGCTAAGCATGTGCAGGTTGACCAGAAAATGTGGCCAGCAATTGTGGCTGGGGGGGAAAACTGCAGGAGGGAGTCGTTTGTTAATGAGGAAAAAGTTGTCATCAGTATCACTGCTGTGTGCCTTCAAGTAGGTTCTGACTTGTGCCAAACCTAAGGCTAACCTATCAAGGTTTTCTTGGCAAGATTTGTTCAGAGGGAGCTGAGAGTGTGCAACTTGCCCAAGGTCACCCTGTAGGTTTCCGTGGCTGAGCGGGGAATCAAACAGTGGCCTCCAGAGTCCTAGGCCAACACCCAAACCACTGCACCACACTGGCTCTCCGTCATCAACATGGGAGCGGCCAACAAAGAGTGAGGGATTGTAGGGGTGGTAAAACACACAGCCCAAGAAAGCAACTGCAGTTGGAACTAATTTAAAGTGTCACACTTAAAGCACAAATGAAAAGGTGCTTTACTAATGATTTCGGATATCTGCATTTCGGATATCTGCATTTGAGAATTTAAATCCAGGAACACCAGTGTACTTTCAGACACAGAGTGCATCAATCTCACCCTGTGTGAATTCACCCACAGCGTAAGAGCATATTACAAAGCAAGCCAAGTCAAAGTCAAGCATTTAGGGAAAGTGATACTCAGAACTTCCATAACGTTCTTGTTGATGTTGATGAGACTGAGTCCTTAAATTTATAAAATATTTGCTGAATTGTTCACTTCCTTTTGAAAACTTATAAAAATGTTTGATAAACATGCAAGTACACTTTCTGAATGGTAGGTTCACATGGACTTGTCTATACGAGGGGAAAAGAAGCAGATTGCTCCGCAGTGATGGCAATTCACAGCAGCTGCAATTTGTCTTAATGGGTTTTTTTGGCAGGCATAAGCTTCACATGCCTGCGGATCCAGATGGTGGTCACGAGTGAATTACTCGTGTTTCTACTTACCTCAATTTGCCACCACTGAACTTTAAAAAAAAGCTATTTCCAATGTGTGATAGAGAGATATTTCGCCTTTACAAAAAAGAAAAAAAACACCTCCTTTTATCACCTTAGCGTTTGCTCGCTAAGGCGAAAATCTAACATGGTGGCTCCGGGCGCTCACCTTGTTAGCAAGCCCTGCCTGCCGCACTCATTCAGCCAATCAGCTTTGCGCTTCTGCTCATATGGGAAAGTGAATCAATTTGCATCATTTGTCCCGACGATCAGGAATGCGCAACACACAGACCCCATGCTGTTTTTTAAAACTCAGGGGAAAGCCACAAAAGCTTTTCCTTTGGAGTTTTTGGCATTTTTGGCCTCCCTCCTTCTGAATATGGTGAAACAATGTGGGATGCCATTAAGACAGCTCATATTCTCCTTGCATTCCATGAGGAGTATTTTTGCCATTTAGACAACCTCAACATATCTTTGCAGGCAGGAAAAAATGCATAGCACCTAAAAATCACACCTTAGGAGATTGATAGATTCAATTAAAGAATCATCAACATTATAATTACCTGCACTTCTTTTTCAAATGGAATTAGAACCAATTTTTTTTAAATGCTTTTAAAGGGCTTACTGTACACCAAAGTAAAGTGGCAGTGCTGCAAGAAGGTTCCATCTTCCACGCTGCCCTACTGTAGTGGCCATGTAGACTCTAATGTCTATTTGCTGAATGCTGTTACTTACAATAACTATTTGGGGTCAGACTAGATAGCCCATGAGACTCTAGAAGTCTGCAAAGTCTTTTCAATGTTCCTTACTAATCAACTCTATGTTCCATAAACATATGATCTGCTGATGTAAACAAATTCTTTCTCTAATAGCGGTCGAACTGTACCTAAATGTTCCTAAGCTATTTTGCCTTGAACTATCAACAAACTGTTTCAAGGGAAACTCGGGGAAAACTGCTGACACCAAAGAGAAGGAGGAGGGAATTGTTTTTGCATACGGTCATTAAACTGTCTAAAGGTTTTCTGTAGTCATGACTCGGGGTTCTGACTCTTTGGAAGATATTCCAGTCAGGCCCACCGGTGTAATAAAATTCACTTTCCAATCCGTGGGTCTGCTGTTCCATGATTTCTGCATCACTACCACATGATGTCATTGTTCTTCCAGTGTTCTCCCGTTCCAGTCCTGTGAGAGATCAAGGTAAAACCACGGTTTTGCCTCAGTCTCCCACAGGAGCAGAACAGAAGAACAACATTGTCATGCAGTAAGGCAGCACAGAAGATGGAACCTTCCTGCTGCACTGCCACTTTACTTCAGCATGCAGTAAGCCCTAAGTCATTGAAAGTCTTTGCAGCTCCAAGTTAGAACCTGAAATGTTGACTCACAACAGATCACTGTCTTGCAGGCAAAAAGTGTCTGAAGGAGCCAGAAGGTGATGTGTACCTGCAAGAGCTACTCTTTGCTGGTAAACTTACTGAAAAACATTTGGGTTGCTCGTTTTCCAAGAACTGTTTGGCCACAGAAAACTTCTTTTGTCAGAATTGTAGTTCATGAGGAAACTAATGGATTTACTTGCTCTAAATTCAAGTAATCAGCAGATGCCACAGCAGCAATTGTTCCATCATTTTCATAGAATCATAGAGTTAGAAGCAGCCTCATAGGGTCCAACCTCCCACTCAGTGAAAAAATTCTTGCTCTTGCCAGTAAGAGGAATATTCATGACTTCAAAATATATTGTTTCAACTTGTTCACTTTCTTTTTTTTTTCTCCAGTCTTTTCTGTTAAGACACACCATTAGGGATCTACTTTTCTTCTTAAAACTTACTAGATTAAATTGTTTCTGACTGGAAACCTTGGAAAGGCCTCAACCAAGCTCCACACATTGGGAAAATCAGACACTAAGTTTGGGTTGTACACTAGGTAGCCAGCCAACCAACTGTTGTGCACACAGCAATGTTTCTATTTTAGATGGCAATTTTTGTCCATTATCACCAAGTACTGTACTGGGGGGCGCAGGGGGAGACAGCATTGTGATTGTGAGTATAGTGAGTGCTTTAAAAGTGTAAGAGGTAATGAAGCATAGCTATTTTTTAGATTGTGTGTGTGTGTGTGTGTGTGCGCCTTCAAGCCACCTGTCGACTTATGGTGACTCCATGAAGACTCAGAGGCATTGCCTGTTCCTTCCGCTGAAATATAGCCTACATTTGTTGGCAGTCTCCCATCCAAATACTAGCCAGAGCTGACCCTGCTTAGCTTCCAAGATCAAACAAGATCTGGTGCCTTTAGAGTTTCCATCAATGAAAAGCAACGCCTTTCTCATTCCTCCAGCACAGAGGCAACACGAGCAAAGGACAGGAGGAGGATGTCATCTTGTGAAATCAATCTCTGGAAGCAGGAGAGTGCCGTCCTCCTCCTGATCTCTGTGTGGGTTTTTTAGCCCATCTGAAAAAGTCCTTTATTTCACTCTTTAGCAATAAGGACCCAGCCCTGTTCTATGCATCGTAATAACTGCAGAATAAAACTTACTTCTTAATTGCAGGCAAAAAAGCATGCTTCTTTATTGCTGGCTGAACAGAGAACCTTGGACGTTTCTAAGGCCAATGTCATCCCTCCCTTCAATGGTGTCACCTGGTGCAGTTCAGCCTCTCTGCTCCCCAACCCCCAGTGCCACCACTGCAGAGAACACAACAGAAACTGAAGCCGAAAAGCAAAGCAAAGTCTAAGGGGTGAAGTCTAAATCTAATCCATGCAACAAAGTTCTAATATTTAACTCTTCAAGGATCCTGTTACTGCACAGGCTGTTTTCCTCCTGATCATGTAAATAACCAGAGAGATTGTGATGGTCCAAAATCCAGCCTTAGTTAGGCAAAGTCTTGACTGAGCAGACTTTCAGGGGGCTCTTCCCGATGAAGCTTTTGGTCTTGTGCACTCACCCTGTCTCAGTCACTGAATTTTACAGAGCATCCTATTCTTACATTCTTCCTGTTCTTATAACTTGCAGTTCTTGAAATAGAGGCTGTCATTCCCTGTTGTGTTATGTTATGGACTGACTGTGACGAATGTTGCTGTCCTTGAGCAAGCAGGGATCACCAGCACTGAGGCCATGATATTGAGAACACAGGTGCGCTGGGCAGGGCACATTTCTAGGATGGAGGACCATCGCCTCCCAAAAATACTACTCTACGGTGAACTCACCACAGGTCAGTGTAAGAGGGGAGCTCCAAAATAGTGATACAAGGACTCCCTGAAACAACATCTCAGGCTCGGCCAAATTGATCACCAACAGTGGTCCACCATAGCCTCACATCGGGAAGCATGCAGACACACCATCCACAATGCTGCAGCCTTATTTGAGAACTCACGCCAAACAAGCCTTGAAGAGAACTGACAATGCAGAAAGAATCACAACCCGAAAACATCACCCAAGGAGACCTTCCGCTGTGCCTTCTGCAACCGGACAGGTTTATCTTGGATTGGCCTTTTCAGTCATCAGCACACTTGCAGAAAGTGCAGGATGAGTCCTTCCTGAATCTTCGTTTGCGAAGAAAAGCCAGAGAGAGAGAGAGAGAGAGACAAAAACAGATGGAGAGTGGGTAATGCACCCATTTGACCCACCGAGAGTATAAGGCTGACCCCCTCCAGAAAAGATTCTGTTAGAGTGCTGTGACTTGTGTGCTGCTGAATTAGATGTTTGCTCTTTACAATACACAGCTATGAAAATCCTGCCACTAAGTAAACAAACACTATGCTACCTTAATATTTGTTTTAAGCAGTATCACTTAGTAAAAATGTCTCTGTACAAAGCAACTGGCAAAAACCACCTCCGAGTATTCCTTTCTTAAGAAAGTTGTTTTTGTTGTTATAGGCATTCAAGTTATTTCCAACTTATGGTGACCCTAAGGTGAACCTATCACAGCGTTTTTTTGCAAAATTTGTTCAGAGGGCATTTTGCCTTTACCTTCCTCTGAGGCTGAGAGAGTGTGACATGCCCAAGGTCACCCACTAGGTTTCCATGGCTGGGTGGGGAGTCAAACCCTGGTCTCCAGAGTCACAGTCCAACACTCAAACCACTACATCACCCTGGCTCTCTCTGTGTAAGAAAATACTATGAAATTCATGGGGTTGCCAGAAGTCAACAGGTGAATTGAAGGCACAAACCCACACGTTTCAAACTGATTATATCCTCCAAAAACTTCTGTATTTTATTCCTTCATTCTTTAACAGAAATGTTTTCCTTACTCACAGCCCAATCTGCAACCACTCTAATGTCGATAATGCAAAATTGCACAAGATGGTACAAACATGTACACACACACACCTCTGCAGGAGAAAATTTCTCATTTAGGAGTGGCATTTGGAATTAGCAGGCAGCTTTCAGTTCATTTTAAAAGTGTTTAACATGTTCAAAAGACAATGATTTCCAGTATAGTTGCCAAGCACCAGATCCAAGTTGTTGTAAAGCCGGTGTGGGCAGAGAGTGGATTGGGTGATTTGCAGTAGATTGATGAGGGTTTCTAAGGGGTTGTCTATATGACAAAAATATTCCTCATAAAATTTGAGGAGACTGCGATTTGTCTTAATGAGATCCCACATCAATCTGCTGTATTCGAAAGCAGAATACTGCTGGGGACAAAAACACACCAAAAAAAAACCTGCGCAGGAAGAGCCTTCGTGGCTTTTCCCGTATTTTTTTAAAAGCTCCATGGGGAATGCACATTCCTGCTCATTGGAACAACCAATTCATTTTGGTGCACTTTCCCCATAAGAGCAGAAGTGGAAAGCTAATTGGTTGGGCGTGTGCAGGGGCAGAGCTTGCTATCAAGGCAAGTGCCCAGACTGCCATGCTAGATTTTTGTTGTAGCGATCATGCACTATGGTGAGAAAATAGCCTCTTGTTTTTGTTTGTTTGCTTCTTTGTTAAAGCAAAAGATCACACCTTGGATTTAGTTTTTTTTTTTAACTGTTCAGCAGCAGCAACTTGAAGTAAATAACAACATGAGTAATTCACTCATGCCCACCATCTTGATTCACAGGCATGCCTGTTGGAACAGCAAGAGCAGATAGCTTTGCATGCCTGCAATCTTAAAAAAAAATGTTAAGACAAATAGAAGCTGCTGTGAATTGGCGTTAGTATGCATCAATCCACATTTTATTGCTTCATATAGACAAGTCCTAACTCTCAGTTTTCAGCTAATAGCAACAACTAACTCCTTAAGTATTCTTTAATTCTTCAGAATACTGCCTTAATTCTTAGGAATTAACTATTTCAGCATTGCTGCTTTTTTAAACAGTTCAACCTTCAAGGCTAACAATGCCTATAAGAGACCTTTATGACAATGGCCATGCTACATCACAATACTGAGATTTGTAGTCCAGCACATCTGGAAGGCATGAGGGTTGGAAGGTGGCCATTGTGACAATGGCAGCCTTCCCCAACCAGGTGCCCTCCCAACAAGCTGAACTACTCTCTCATCATCCCAGCCAGCATGTGCATTGGCCATGGGGATGAGTAGTAATCCAACATAACTAAGGACTACCAGGTTAGGGGAGGTAGTTCAGTGATACTTGTGGAGGAGAAGGGGTTAATGGAACTGGAGCACTGTAATAATTGGCTAAACCCAAGGGTATAGCTACATGGGGGGGTGAAAGTATTGCTCCCCCCCAAATAAGAATTCTATCCCTCCAATTAAATTTTCATTCAGTCCCCATATTTCTAGCATTGCAGCAGCGTAAAACGTCAGTTGAGTATTTAGCAGTACAGTTTAGGCACCAAAGAAAAAGAGCAGGCAGAGTTCCCAGGAGAATGCAAACAAAGCAAATATGAGTTCTAGGTGTGAACAGTTTTCAGTATTTCACTCTTTTCATTGGGAAGGGGGCAGAATTCTTTTTTGGGAGCACAATGCCCTCATTTTGCACGCCGCCACCCCTTTTGGTACCTACTTCCCAGCAACTTTTCTCCTAACGTTCAACCTAAATCTATACTCCTAAAAATTAGGTCCCCTCAGATAAATCCTGCTCTTTATGGGAACCCAAAAACGTTGCCTTTGCTTCTTACAGGAAAAAGGATTCCACCTAAACATTAGGAAGAACTTTCTGGCAGTAAGAGCTGTTCAGCAGTGGAATGCACTGCCTTGGAGTGTGGCAGAGTCTCCTTCTTTGGAGGTTTTTAAGCAGAGGCTGGATGGCTGTCTGTCGGGCAGGACCGGTTTAAGAAATTTGGGGGGGGGCTGCAATGCTTTATTTTGGGGGGCCCATATGTTTATCTCAGGTCAATGTAACCTAACTCAACCTAAGCTATTCACAGTACAGGATATTCAGATTATTACTAATAATGTTTTTGCAGGAGTCGGGTTACTACGGGGGCCCCACAATGATGGGACCCCCTGCGGATGCTGACGCCACTGGTGCCTTAAACTGGCTCTGCTGTTGGGAACATTTTGATTATTTATTCCTGCATGGCAGGAGGTTGGACTAGATGGCCCTTGTGGTCTCTTCCAACTCTATGATTCTATGATTCTTCCATGCAACAGCCCTCTTGGTATTTAAACTTGGTTAGCATGCCTCCCTTGCCCCACTCCACCCCCTGAGTTCTTTTGACATACCCACTTTCTTCAATCTGTCCTTCTAAGACCTGTTTCCCACACTCTTTGATCTTCTTTGCCTCTCCCCTGAACTCATTCCAATGTGTCTCCATTCATCAGGGGTGCAGCTACAGGGAGGGGAGCAAAAGGAGGGCATTGCCTCGCCAAATAAGAACTCAGCCCCCCCCCCTTCAAGTGAACTATTCCTTCAGTCTACAAACTTTCATCATTTCAGGAACTTACAATTTCAGCTGAGCATTTAGAAGTAGAATGTAGGCATCCAAAGAAAATGAACAGGCAGAGTGACCAAAAGAATGTGAACACAGCAAATATAAGAACTGTGGGTGTGAACAATTTTCAGTTTCCCACTCTGCACAGATAGAAATTTGGGGACTGAAAGAAAATTTCATTGGGAGCAGAATTCTTATTGGGAGGGGCAATTCCTTCATTTAGCACACACATGCTTGGTTGCTACACCCCTGGGTAAACCAGAGTAACTTATCACCTGTGTAGGAAAAGATAAAAGCCCTATCTTTCTTCCTCCCATGCCTCCATGGTGGGTGGCATCTAAATGCAAAATGATTGGTACAGAAAGGTTTGCTTTTAGGGAGAGTTGATCAGAGGCTGAGCCCATTCCACCAACTTTGCAGTTAAGTTTCTGCCATTCCAGCAGCGGGAGAGGAGACAAGAACCAGAAAGAACCATTCCACCAACTTACCAAAACCGTGCCTTCCCCCATCTTTCCTCACCACCCCTTTCTCCTCTTGTGTCATGCCTTTTTCGATTGTAACACTGCATGTGGAGACAGTCTCTTTTTCTTTCTTAAACTGATTTTATATAAGCTAGTCCAAGAGACATTTTGGCTGAGAAGTGGAATTTTTGAAGATGGTAATATCCTGAAGGTACCAGATCCTGGCTGCTCTTGGAAGCTAAGCAGGGCCAGCCCTGGTTAGTATTTGGATGGGAGACCACTAAGGAATACCAGGTGCTGTAGGCTATATTTCAGAGGAAGGAACTGGCAAGCCACCTCTGAGTGAGTCTTCCTTGCCTAAGAAAACCCTATGAAATTCATGGGGTTGTCATAAGTCAACCAGCGACTTGAAGGCACAGACACATAAGCAAATCAAATTGTTTCTATTTTTCTTGCTTTAATTCATGTCCCACCTTTCCACCCAAAAGTGGTGCTATCAGTAATAAAATGCATCTCCATAATTTGAATTAAAGCAGACAAACAAACCAGTTAAAAACACAGCAGCAAAAAGAAAATGGCAGCAACGCCCAACCAGTGAAGATCCACTTCCACCAGCAAACCAGCTTAGAATCCAAAGGCCTATCTGAATACAAATTTTGTGGAGATCAAACCACAGCATTTGGAAGTTATTTAAAGCCATTTTGGGGTTATTAAAATAGCCCCTTCCAAATTTTAAATTTGGGCATCTGAGAGCTTTGGAAGGCTTTGGGGGCCACAAACTGGGCCCACATGGACTGCATGCAGACAACATGTTCCCCAATAATAGTATTGATTTCTAAAATTGCACCATTATCTATACATTAGCATAGGCAAATTTTATGCAAACCTATGTCATCAGTCATCCTCTTTTTTAGTGATGGCGGGCATTGCGTAAGTGGCCATCCTACAAACGTTTCTGATTCTAATTGATGTTTGTCAATTAGCACACACCCCAGATTAGGCATTTAGATTGCCTTGCTTTTACCAAAATGATTTTAAATGCAAATATATAGATAGCTTTTGGAAGTCTCTGTGCTTTCAAAGCAAATTCATTTGCCAAAATTAAACATTCCTCTCTTTAGGGTCTTTTTTATTGATTTAAAAAGACAAACAAAAGCAAGTCTTTTTGATACACTGAAAACACTGTTTTTACCTTTCAGCCTCCAAGCCAACCTCATAGTAATTATTTCCTTCATGTCTTTTCAAACATATAAAATTATCTTGGTAAAATCAACAAGAAATATTGTAAGATGTCTCTTTCCCAGGTCTGGAAATAAGGCTAATCACTATTTTGTTTTCATGGTTTTGGCAAATGTCCACTTTGTCAATTAGAAGATTTGTGAGGCCACCTCCAGAGCAGCATTTCTTTTAGGGCTGGGTTGAAATGTAACACACCATTATTGGCTGCCATTTCCTCTCCCAATCTTGCCTGTAGAACTCTTCTTCCACCAAGCCATTTGGCTGGGGCTATATAGCTGGGAGCATGATGGGGCAGACATATCATCATTGAACAATGGGCCCCTTTACTTTTTTTTTTTTTTTTTTTAGTAAGTCCTGGTGCACCATGCATATTTGCATGACAACCCCTTCAGAACTATAACAGAGGAGAGCACCCAAAACAAAATATAAAGCAATCACTACTGAAAACAGTACTATCTGTTACTACTATCCCAGAAAACTGCTTTTTGACACCACAGATGGTAAATGTGAACTTCTCAATGAAGTAACATGAATGATATGCAACAGAAAGTCCTGAGGATCTGTAGTTATATGCTTTCACAGGCAAGAAAGGTTTCTGCCAATCAGTGCACAGTACTTGGAAGGACAGACCAATTGGAAGCTACCTTATCCAGTAGGACCCCTGTATCTGCTGAATCATTATCCACTGATTCAGTTATCCATGGTTTCAGTTTCAGCACAACTACCATAAAGTCTTCCTAGAAAATGTGTCCTCTCTAGCCATTTTCTAGGTCCTCCAAGGGAACTCTATGGTATTTTACACCCGGTCCAACTATTTTCAATAGTGTTAGCTATTACCTGCAGTTTTTGGTATCCACAGGTCCCCCCAGAATCAATCCCCAGCGGATACAGGAGTCCTACTGTACTGAGGCAGACCATTGATCATGAAGTCCCGTATTGTCATCCAGGACTGACAGCAGCTCTTCATGCTTTCAGGTAGGATTCTTTCCTAGAACTACCTGGAAATGCCAGGGGTTGTGCCTGGGATCTTCTTCAACATAGCAAGTGTTATCTGTGCGCTATATTTTTGCTGGCATGAGCCAAAAAAACTGTTCCTGTTGAATGTGAGCAACAGGGGTCTGGTGTGCTGACTTCAACTATCTCTTCCAACCATCTATAGGCCTTCCTAGCAAGGGCAGTGGGGACACTGGAAAGAGTGCTACTGTCTCTGCATGGCATACTAGATAACTAGGCTCAACTTTCCAGAGTCAATGAATCTTATGTGAAAATGTCAAACCTCAACCCCGACCTTTACAGCCTGCTTGGGACGTGGGTGTGCAGTGTCATCCAACTTCACAGTTTCTCCACTCTGCTGATGGTCTCTGAATCTATTTGGAGCCAGGGAGGAATCTAATTTGAGTTGCCTTGCTACATAATTGATTGGAGTGCTTTGGGGTAAGTGAAATTCAATGATGTTCCCTTGAAAAGTCTTTGTTAATGCAGCCTAAGTAAAAAGCACTTAGGGGATGAAGCTGAAATTGAACAGGAAGGAGAGGTTGACGATTGGGTCAAAACTCTCTCCATCTGCCAGGATTCAGAAATATGAGATGGGACAGAAGCAAAAGGGCACTCTGGAGTAGAGGAGAAGGTGATGGATCCCAGTAAGAGCTGGAACCACATCCAAAATAGTGATGTCATTCCAGTACTTGCTGTACTTTATCACTTTGGACCAAGAACATATTTGGAAGTGCCAGCAACTTAAGTAACACTAGGAATTTACTCAGTCTTCTGTTCTTAAGCCACAAATATAATCAGAGTCATTTACTTGGTATTAGAAGGAAAGCACTGATGTCCCCAAAGGACAATAACAGCATATTGATCTTTTGTTTTCTTTCTTTCCACCCCTACCACCCTTTTTAAAAATGGTCTTCTCTAAAATTGTGGTTCCATTGAGATACACTGATACTCTTTCCATTGTTCCCTCTGAATATTCACTCCACTCAATATCATAAATTAGTTCAGTCCTACAAACTATACCAGGATTGTGTTACTGCATAAACCTTGACATTTGCTGCATTTGCTGCAGGCCTTTCCTGAATAACTATCCCGGCCCAAGACTCGGCTGTCCTTTCCTTTTGAGCTGCCATTGGAATTTTTTTTTTAATTATTGTATGTTTTAATTTTTTTCTAATTTAATATATTTTTAATTATTGTATGTTTTTAATCCTTTTTAATTTAATATTTTTAAGGGGTGGGTGGACTAGGGTATTGCAATTATGGAGTTTTTATATATTATTATTATTATTATTATTATTTGGAAGGAGGGGGGCCAAAATGGTAAAAACAATGGGGTAAAAGCCTTTGCAGATTTCCCCATACTTTTTCACAAATTGTGAGGCTGTTGCACATATTTGCTCTTTTGGACTATTGAACAATAATAAACGTGAAGGGAAGCACAAAGCTGATTCACTGGCTGAGAGCATGGGCATGTTGGATTTTTGCCTTAGCAATAGCTCGCTAAAGGGATTAAAAAGGGATTAATATTTTCTGTTTTGCTTTGGAGAATCGCTCTACTGCACCAGTGTACTTTGGGATAATTTTTTTAAAAACGGCAACAGTGAAGAACTAACATGAGTAAATCACTTGCAGCCACCATCAGGAATGTGAGGCTTATGGAGGCTTCCGAGGCCAGAAAAACCATTTGGTCTGGTCGCTGCTGTTGCGAGATGCCAATAGTACAAGGTATTTGGGATTTTTTCCCCTCATGTAGATGGGTCCTTGGAGAGGTGGTGTTACTCCAATTATCTGACACCATGCAGACATTGTAACCTTTTTTAAAAAATAGAGAGAGCTGAAATGTTGGTTTCTAGATCATTTTTACCAGATTACACCAAACTCATTCAGCATCAGAAATGAAAAATTTGGGACTAGGCTGTCCAAGCAGAAGGGCACACAGAGGAGGTATTGCTTCTGCCCTCTCTTATCTTCATCCCTTCTGGAAAATGGGATCCAGAAGGTTAGGAAATACTTCTGAGCAGCTTTTCAAAGGGTGCAGGGACATCAGCAAACATAGATCTTTGGATCCAAGCAACTGATACCTAACACTACTGCATAGATTAAAAATAACTCTATCAAAATGTGAAACAATTGGTGTCCTTCAAAATTTGAAGAAAATTATATGTTAACCTGGTTGTTTCTGTTTTGGCATAATTGTGTTCAGTTTTTAAGGAAAATTCTTATAAATCACTTCATTCTCAGTTCCAAAAGTTTATTCAAAATCTGTCTCAGGCTGCTGTCACACTGCAGAAATAACACTGCTTTAACTATCATGTCTCTATCCAACAGAATCCTGGGATTTGTAGCTTGTTGTGACACCAGAGCTTTCTGACAGAGAAGGCTAAGTATCTCACAAAACTACAAATTCCAGAATTTCATAGCAATTGAGCCATGGCAGTTAAGGCTAATTCCAAAGTTTGTAGAATGTTTACTCAGCCATCTGGAAATATGAGACAAAACAGTGTAAGCAAAAATGGAAGCGAGATACAAACTTAAGTTTCAATAGATCACAGTATAAATTTAATTTTTAAAAAATTAACATACAAACATTATTTTACATTATACTCACTCACTTCTCTCCCCTGCCCCATCAGATTATATTTCTTATGGAGCCAGCATTTATTTAAAAGACAAGGGGATCTACAAGTATGAAAAAAATTAAAGGTTTTAAGAGTGGTTGTAGCAGGTGTACGAGAGAATTTCGTTTGACAAGAATTTGACAAGATACTTGAGTCTGCACATATGCATGCATATGTGTGTGTGTAAATAAAAACAAAAATATTTCTTGGGAAAGCATAGCACACATGGGGAAAGTTTTTAAAAAGAAATTCCAGGGACTGCAGCTCATCCCAGTCCCAGTGGTCAATTCAAGACAATACTGGATTTCAAGCTAATGAGAAGACTCAGGTGCACACTGTTGGCTTATTCCCTTACTCTGATTTTTACACTTCTGTGTAGCTTACAAGACCGGTTCAGAGTCAGACTAAAAACACTAGTGTGATATGCCAGGGACTGACCTCAATCAAAAATAATCAGAAACAGATTCAGGAGAGGCTCAGAACATGCTGTTAGGGAGATTCTACCATTTGTTGTTGTTGTGTCCCCTCAAGTTGTTTCTGACTTATGTTGACATTAAGGCAAACCTACCACTGGTTTTCTTGGTGACATTTGTTCAGAGGGGGTTTGCCTTTGCCTTCCTCTGATGCTGAGAAAGTGTGACTTGCCCAAGGTCATCCAGTGTGTTTCCATGGCTAAGTAGGGATTCAGACCCTGGTCTCCACACACAGCTCTGTTTTCAAATACAGGGAAATAGCTAGTGAGTTCATGAAGGTAAGCCAAAAGGCTGCCGTCACACCACTCCCCCCAACATCTGCTACTTAAGGTGGTCACCTCACTCTGTCTAATGATAGGACCAGCCTTGATCCAGCTCCTTCCTATAATACTGCAGCACTCTGCATCTCCTTGTCCACACTCCATGGCAACAACGGATGACAGGAAAGCACAGAAGGCAGTAATGTCTCACAATATGTGCCAGGGCAACCAACTGTTAATACAGCTAGAGGGAAGAAAAAGCCAGATGCCCAGGTGCTATTTCCATCAATGGATGTGTGACTGGCACCACAGCTCACTTGGGTTCCAAGAAACTAAAATTAAGAAACAGAGCGGAAATGTGAATATGTGCCCACACAATCCTCAGTGCTATCCACTTCACATATGGCAGGAAGGCTGTACATGTTGGTAGCAGATGTCAGCTAGAAAACTGTTGTGACAAATAGAGGCCTTGTGATAATACCTTTCTAATTAGTATACACTGCAGGCCTCAGCCACTCACCCTCTTCTCCCCCTGCCCCTGACATCATCTGGCCCGCAAAATACTAGAAGGTAGGGAATCCAGTCTCACAGGCTGCCACAGTTCCCCATCCCCAATCTAGGCAGCCATTCATTCATTCATGACATAAGGTGGGGCAAGTCAAGATGTGTTCCAGCAGAACCTACTTCCTGATGTGACAATCAGCCAGCCCCAGGATACTGGATATAGGCAGTGTGGAGAGGAAGCCACTCACAATGGCTGCCCTCCAACATTTTATCACTTGTTTCTCTGCACTCCTTAAGAGAACCCTGTGACAAGTTTAGTGAATCTACTAATCTCCATGGGGTGTACAGATTCATCAGCCCAAACAAATGAATTTTTAGAACATTTTAAGTTCAAAAGGAGCTTCTCTTTTCCTCTCAAAAATGTGGCTGCCCTCAACTTCTGGGTCGAAAATGGCATTGGGCCTTATATCGTTGTATCCCTTTGGTGCCCTATGGAGGGACCAACAAAGGACATAGTGGTTGTCAGCTTGAAGGAACACAAGCCAGCAAAAGCTGAATCCCGGACATGGCAGGCTCAGAGAACATTTCCAGTGGGCCTGGTTCCTGTTCTAGGAGAGCAGGGTGACAAAAATAAGTTTTATTCAGCTGTGGAAGGATCAGAGGAGTGCAGGAAAATCCCATCGCTCCCAGCCACATCATAGCCACCCAAAGAGGATTAACATTGCACATTTTGACTTTATTAATCTACAAAACCATCAACTTAGTGAATACTAAAAAGGCTTACCAGTGAATAGCGACATTATACTCCTAGCACTAGGCCTTCTGTGTGCTCCCTTTGTTATTTTTAAACCAGACAGCAGATGGCAAAAGAAGAGTCAAACACTTTTTAAAGTGGCTTTTTTAAAGAAAGAGCAAGAAAATTGCCAAGCACTGAAGTGTGGTTAAACTGAGATTTTAACCCACCTGACTAATTGTGCAGTGGGTTTAATAATTAAGGACAATTCAAAGCAGATAAAGTAAATTAAAGTGGCAATGCAACAAAGGGGTTAAAATTTCTGTAAAGCCTGGGGAAAGAATTTGTCTACCTGCTCCAGAAGCTAAACATGGTCATCACTGCTTGGCAGCTGATGAGGAAAATAATTCTGGGTCAAAGTATATAGAATACTGTGTACCCAGTGAAGATAATAGGAAACAGTTACATCTAAAGGTCAAGAAGAATAATTGCAACTAAAGTATTTTCCCCCCTCTGGAAGCAATCTGACAGCTGTCAAATATGGCATTTTCTACTAGAGCAAGGCAGGCACAAACCTCCTTAGGTCAAAGACCCAAAAGATCCTCAGTGGATCAACCAATCAAGTTTCCAGATGCCAATGATTTGATTTTACAAGATGTTAGATTATTGAGAGAACAACTCAGAGAAGAAATAAGCCAGATGAGAACTAATATGAGAAATGAATTCAAAAGGGACCTGAAGGAAGGTCTGAAGAAAGGACTTGAGGCACTGAAGGACATAAGGAAGTCAATGACCCATATACCTACAGAACTACAACAGATTAGTCAAAAATTGGAATCCCTTGAAGACAGAATTCAAAAATTGGTGGGGGGGGGGGGAATCTGAAAAAACGACCTCTGAAAGAAAACAAGATTTGGACACAGTGGCTCTGCTAGAACTCAAAGAACGTGAGAGAGAGCATTAAGATTTAGAGGGATAGAACAACAAAATGAAAATATTTTTGAAAGAATGATTGACATGCTATAGAATTTGTTGGGAAGACAAAAAAAGAAAATCTCAAGTGGAAGCTAGATAAAGCCTACAAATTTGATTCCTGGATATCTAGGCAGAAGAAGTTACCCAGAAATGTGATAGTCTATTTTGTGAGAAGACAAGTAAGAGAATGGAACAGAGGACACAATAGGGGAAATCCAGCTCAAAATAAGTAAAGAGGTAGTACAGGAATACCTTCTTAATCTAAATGAATTTAAATCTCCAGGACCAGATGAACTATATCCAAGAGTATTAAAAGAGCTGGCAAATATAATCTCAGAGCCATTGGCAATAATATTTGAGAACTCCTGGAGAACAGGAGAAGTCCCAGCAGACTGGAGGAGGGCAAACGTTGTTCCCATCTTCAAAAAGGGGGAAAAAGAGGATCCCAACAACTATCGTCCAGTTAGTCTGACATCAATACCAGGGAAGATTCTAGAATAGATCATTAAACAGAGAGTCTGTGAACATTTAGAAGGCAATGCCATAATCACAAAAAGTCAACATGGGTTTCAGAGAAACAAGTCATGCCAGACTAATCTGATCTCTTTTTTTGATAAAGTTACCAGCTTGGTAGACGAAGGGAATGCTGTGGACATTGCATACCTTGATTTCAGTAAGGCCTTTGACAAGGTTCCCCATGACATTCTTGCAAACAAGCTTGTAGAATGTGGGCTAGACAAGTTAACTGTTCAATGGATTTGTAATTGGTTGACCGGCCGAACCCAAAGGGTGCTCAGCAGTGGCTCCTCTTCGTCTTGGAAAGATGTGACCAGTGGGGTGCCACAGGGTTCTGTCCTGGGCCCAGTGCTATTCAACATCTTTATCAATGACTTAGATGAGGGAATTAGGGGCATACTTATCAAATTTGCAGATGACACCAAATTGGGAGGAGTAGCTAATACCCTAGAGGACAGGATCAAAATTCAGAATGACCTGGATAGACTGGAGAGCTGGGCCAAAGCTAACAAAATGAAATTCAATACGGAGAAATGTAAAGTACTGCATTTAGGGCGGAAAAATGAAATGCATAAATATAGGATGGGAGAGACCTGGCTGAATGAGACTACGTGCAAAAGGGATCTAGGAGTCCTAGTAGACCACAAGTTGAACATGAGCCAACAGTGTGATGCGGCAGCTAAAAAGGCCAATGCAATTTTGGGCTGTATCAATAGAAGTATAGTGTCTAGATCAAGGGAAGTAATAGTGCCACTCTATTCTGCCTTGGTCAGACCTCACTTAGAATACTGTGTCCAGTTCTGGGCACCACAATTCAGAAAGGATATTGACAAATTGGAGCGTGTCCAGAGAAGGGCAACTAAAATGGTGAAAGGTCTGGAAACGATGCCTTATGAGGAGAGACTTAGGGAGCTGGGTATGTTTAGCCTGGAAAAAAGATGGTTTAGAGGCGATATGATAGCCCTGTTTAAGTATTTGAAGGGATGTCACACTGAGGATGGAGCAGGCTTGTTTTCTGCTGCTCCAGAGACTGGAACACGGAGCAATGGGTGCAAGCTCCAGGAACAGAGATTCCACCTCAGCATGAGGAGGAACTTTTTGACAGTAAGAGCTGTTCGGCAGTGGAACACACTCCCTCGGAGCGTGGTGGGGTCTCCTTCCTTGGAGGTCTTTAAACAGAGGCTGGATGGCCATCTGTCGGGGATGCTTTGATTGTGATTTCCTGCATGGCAGGGGGGTTGGACTGGATGGCCCTCGTGGTCTCTTCCAACTCTGCAATTCTATGATTCTATGATTCTATGATTCTATGATGTCTTGCAAGAACACTATATGAACAAGATGAAGGTAGATGGTATGCAAATACAGATTTACAAGGATATACCTGCCAGGATATTGAGCAAAAGAAAGGGTTACACCATTTTGGTTGACAAGTTGAAGCATTATGGAATACAATTTAGATGGGAAAAGTTAGAAAGTGTTACCTTCTGATTCAAGCAGAGGAGGTTTATCATCAATACTACCCAGGAAGCCAGTTTTTTTAAAAGATATATGGAAAATAGTTGGAAGATTACTTCTATGGTGGAAAAAAGGATGAGAAAACCTCTGAGCATAGTTCAGATCAGAGTTCGGGGGGTTTTCTATACAAGCCCCCCCAAAAATGAAGTGCTCCACAGAAAAAGCAAGTCACAGCAGCTGCAACTTGTCTTAATGGTGGTTTTGCCCAACAGCCTCCATAAACATCACATCCCAGATGACATCTGAGGAAGGGAGAAGAGGGTGAGGGAATCCTCCTCCCTTCCTCAGTCTCCACAGGGCAGCAGCATCAGTGGCACAGGGGTTCAGAGGTTTTAATTGTGGGAATTTACCTCCAGAAAATAAATTGTCTTTTTATCAGAATCTGATAAAGAAGATCTTGGATCATTCATATGACAATTGGATTTTTTGTGGAGATTGGAATGGGGTTGTGAATCCGTAAAACAATAGGACTTCAAAGAAGTTAAAGGGTGGCCAGGGGAAACTTCCAAGATCTTTTTTTGAATTTATGGAAAATATGGAACTTCAAGATGCTTAGTGATTTAAGTATGGTGAGGCTAAAGTTTACACCCTTTTTCAGAAAGGTATGCATTGTTCTCAAAAACTGGTATGTTTTTTATTTCAAAAGTTTTATGTTATAAGAGTTTTAAAATGACGTTTCTACCAAAGACTTTATCTGACCACGATCTAGTGTTATTACTGCTTACAATGACAAATAAGAGGGATTTTAATTGGGGCCAAATGAAGCTTTCTTACAAGATGAAAATGTGTTAAGTAAGTCAAAGAAGGTTCTGAAGGTATATTTTTTAAAAAAGATAATATGAATAAAGGAACAGGTGTGAGAATAGTATGGGATAGTATAGCAGTAAACTTTTATGAGAAGCTTTTATATACAGCAAAATATAGAATTAAAAAGAGAAGATTAAAGTGAACTCAAAAAAATTAGAGGACATTAAAAACAAGGAAAATGAACTTTTTAAAAAATCCATAGCAAGATTTAGTGAATGAAATTAAAATGTTACAGAAACAGCTTTCTATGGCTACACATCTGAAGAAATTGAGAGGAAAATTGAGGTTTATTAGACAGAAACATTTTGAAAGTGTGAACAAACTGGTTAGATGGTTGGCCTACAGATTGACAAAAGAGAGAAAATGATTTTAAAGATTTGAGATGGGGGAAAGAGTTACAGACAATGTCTCGATTAAGAAGATCTTTTATAACTATTCTTCTTCTTTATACAAAGGACAAATTTCAACAGAAATATCTAAATAATTGAAATTTACCACAGATTTCAGATATTCAAAAAACAGGACTTAATGCTTCTATCACTGTTGGAGAAAAAGTGGATGCTATAAAGAAAGTAAAATTGAGGAAAGTGCTGGGATCAGATGGTTTTCCAGCAATCTATTATAAATGTTTAGAAGGTCAATTAATCTTGCCTTTTCAACAGATGCTGAACTCTATTTTAATTTCAAGGAAGATCCCTGATTCTTGCAAGAATGTGACTATCCTTGATTCCCGAGGAAGATAGGGATTTGACTCATCTTAAAAATCATAAGCCTATCTCTTTGTTGAATAATGATTGTAAAAAATATCCATCAATTCTGGCTGAAATGAAGGTTATATTACAAGATTTGATAAACGAGGATCAAAGTAGCTTTTTGCCTAAGAGGCAGGTGAGAGATAATACAAAATGTGTACCTGATATTATAGAATATTTGGGAAAACATAATGAAAAACAAGCTGCTTTGATTTATTTTTTTTAAAAGATGTGGAGAAGGACTTTGGTAATGTGAGTTGGGCCTTTATGGTGGCTGTCTTGGAAAAGATGGGACAAATATTATTACAGGGATAAGAGCGATCTATGATGAACAAAAGGTGCAAAATTTTGACCATCGGTGAGAAAACTAAACCAAAGGATATTCAAAGGAAAACTCATCAGGGTTGTCCCTTGTCTGTCTTACTTTTTATACTGATTAATAAGTATAAAAGATATTATATTGAAGTATTGGAAAGCAGAAATATCTGAATATTACAGCCATGAATTGGCAAGTTGGAAGCCGTATGTTGTTTCCCTGTCTTTGTGTGTTAGTAGGTGTTAACATTTGTTTTATTTTGTCTCTGTAGTTGACCCTTATGTGTAGTTTATAACTAGTTGGACCCAGTGTACCATACGCCGTTCTCCCGGAATTGTTGAGGATGACTCGCTCTGTTGCCCTGCTGCTGCTGTGGCTGCCACTGATGATGCTGCCCTTGTTGCCCACACAGAAGCAGCTGTGCAGCGTCTAACGTCCTGCTTCGCAACAGCTGCAGAGTTGTTTGGGCTGGAAGTCAACCTGAAGAAAACAGAAGTTCTTTACCAGCCTGCACCACAGGACGAACACCACCATCCCCACATTGCCGTCGGCAATTCTGTGCTCAAGTCCGTTCAGCAGTTCACCTACCTGGGAAGCATCATCTCCTCAGATGCCAAGATTGACAAAGAGATCGATCACAGATTAGCAAAGGGACATAGCGCATTTGGAAGACTTTACAAAAGAGTCTGGAGTAATAAACACCTGAGGCAAAATACAAAAATCAGTGTGTATAGAGCCATTGTACTGTCTATTCTCCTTTATGGGTCTGAAACATGGGTCACCTATCGCCACCACTTACAACTCCTCGAACGCTTCCATCAGCACTGTTTACACACAATCCTAAATATACACTGGACCGACTATGTGACTAATGTTGCTGTCCTTGAGCAAGCAGGGATCACCAGCATTGAGGCCATGATATTGAGATCACAGCTGCACTGGGCAGGGCACGTTTCTAGGATGGAGGACCATCGCCTCCCAAAAATACTACTCTACGGTGAACTCGCCACGGGTCAGCGTAAGAGGGGTTCTCCAAAAAAGCGATACAAGGAGTCCCTGAAACAACATCTCAGGCTCGGCCAAATTGATCACCAACAATGGTCCGCCCTGGCCTCACATCGGGAGGCATGGAGGCACACTATCCACAATGCTGCAGCCTTATTTGAGAACTCACGCCGAACAAGTCTTGAAGAGAAACGTCAACGCAGAAAGAATCACAACCTGGAAACATCACCCACACAGTGGGAGCTGTGCATGTTTAGCCTGAGGAAGAGGAGGTGAAGAGGGAACATGATAGTCATGTTTAAATATTTGAAGGGGTGTCATACTGATGATAGAGCAAGCTTGTTTTTTGCTGCTCCAGAGACTAGGGACTTTTTCAGACGCTCTTTACCGCGCAAGAAGCCTCCGTAGCAGCAACGAAGCTGCTGTGTGGCAGGGGGTCCATTTCGGACAATGCTGTCCCTCTCTCGGCGTCGGATTGAGGGCGGCCGCACCATTTTTTATTCACAGACAACTTCCGTGAGTAAAAACTGGCGCGGCCGCCCTCAATCCTACCCAAAACAGTCATGGACGCCGCTGAGAGAGGGACAGCATCCATGCCGTGCAGCAGCTTCGTTGCTGTTACGGAGGCTTCTTGCGCGGTAAGGGGCGTCTGAAAAAGTCCTAGGGCTAGGCAATGGGTTCAAACTACAGGAAAAGAGATTCCACCTAAACATTAGGAAGAACTTCCTGACAGTAAGAGCTATTTGGAAGTGGAATGCACTGCTTCCTTGGAGTGTGGTGGAGTCTCCTTTGGATGTTTTTAAGCAGAGGCTGGATGGCCATCTGTCGTGAGTGCTTTGATTGTGTGTTCCTGCAGGGCAGAAGCCAATTGGATGGGATGGCTATTGGGGTCCCTTCCAGTCCTATGATTCTAGGCTGCATTCAGAGCCTGGGAAAGTTACTTTTGGATCACACCTCCCACAAATCCCCAGCCAGCACCCTTCTCAAGGTCTGGTTGTATTGTTCCTCTTTCAGCATTCTCTAACTCAGTGGTTCTTAAACTGGGGTCCACGATGTCCTCACAGGGGGTCCACAAAGGCCATTGAAGGCTGCTTAGCCCATCTCCTCCCTGTAGTGGAGCAGCCACATGACAGGAACCAAGGCAAAGGCTGGCTGGCTTGGCCTGTTCATTGCCATTCAATCCACTCCAGCCACAAACTTGCAGGAAGAAACAAGAGTGCCTCTGAGGAAAAGTTTAATGGATGGTGTAATTGTATTTTTGTTGTTGTTGTTAGCTATTATTATTAGCTATTATTATTAGGGTTTTATATCTTGAGTTAAGTCTTGGGGCAACAAAAGGCCTGGTGACACAGTGGTTAAATGCCAGTATGGCAAGTCACCATGTTGCAAGTTCGATTTCAGAGGGCTCCAAGGTTCACTCAGCCTTCATCCTTTCGTAGATCGGTAAAATGAATACCCGGCTTGTGGGGACAATTAGCTAACACACATTGGAAACTGCTTAATGCAGTGTAGATGTGTAAACTGATATTGCTTAAAACAATTTGTAAGCCACTTTGATAGCCTTGTGGCTGAAGAGCGGGGTATAACTAAATAAATAAAAATAAAGATATTTAAAGGGGGTCCCTGGTAAAGAAAAGGTTAAGAACCACTGCTGTAACCCAATAGCTCTCACATAACACTAATGGGATACTGGTGTTTTAGTGACAACAATAAAACCATTGTTCCCAGTAATATTGCTCCAAATTTTTATTTATATTCTTTATATTCTTCTGTTAAAAGAGTTAGAGTGTTGTAGAAGTTTAAGCATTGCACTATGACTGTGGAGACCAGGGTTTGAATCCTTACTCAGCCATGGATACCCACTGGGTGACCTTGGGCAAGTCACACTCTCTCAGCTTCAAAGGAAGGCAAAGACACACCCCCTTTGAACAAATCTTACCTAGAAAACTCAATGATATATTCACCTTAGTCAGAAATGACTTGAAGGGACATAGGCAAACACACACAAATTCATTTTGCAAGTTGAACTCAGTTGGCAGCAAGGGGAGTAAGTGGAAGACCAAGGGGGAAAGGGAGGGAGGGGCGAGAACCCAGGGCATTTTAAGGGCAGCTGGAAAGATGGGATGGAGGGGATCAAACCAGAGAGGGAGAGGAAGGGAAGGGAAGGGAAGGGAAGGGAACCTTAACTTTCCCTGAAAGAGCAGGGAGAAATAGAGGGAAAGAAGTGACCCTCACACTTCCCTTTCCCCCCCCTCACACACACTCACCCCTCTCTGACACAATTTTGCCAATCCCCCTGGGAGGAGGGGGCAAGGGGGCAGCAAACTCCCCCCAGCTTCAGCCACATGCGCGCTCGGGGTGGAGGGAGGAAGGAGACGATCTGTCTCTCTTTCTCTTTTGCTCTTCTGTTAGGAGGGGGGGCCCTGCAGCTTGTCCTGCTGGGCGGGAGACAGGAGAGGCAGGAGGGTTTTGGCTTGCTCGCTCCCTCCCTCCCCTCCTCTCTCTCTCACGGGCCCTCTTTGGCTGGGGGGAGGGCCTGCAGATGCGGATTTGGCAGTACACTTAAACCGGCCCTGACTGAAAGCACCATAAAACCTAGTTAGGCTATTGTCCACTGACAAAGTAATATGCAGAACGGGGGGGGGGGAAAAACAAGTACTGTACCTGCTAAATAGGTACAATTGGAAGATATGGAATAGGGATAGGGAGGCAGCTCTGGATTGGCAGCCCAGGGTGCCTTGAGGTGGCTTGGAGGCAAAGAAAGGCACTAGTAGCTCCCTATAATAAAAAGAAAAAAATTTGCTGACATCAGCAGCAGATTGTTTCAGGTGACCAACATGTTAAAGACAGAATCATCCTAACCAAATAATAAATGTTAATGTACAGCAATCCCTCCCTCTCTCCTTCTCTCTGAACCAACACCAGCACCCCGCCTTTTATTCCAAGCAAGGAGTTGATCCCTTTGTGATTCCTCCAGTATGTTCATACCTGATCTAAAAAACTTAATTTTCTGGAAGAGCAGAGGAGGGGAGAGGAAGATCAAACTAAACATATAAGTTGTATATAGAAAACAGAAATACGAGGTCTTAGAGACACCAGCAGCACTGACATTGATATGAAGCTGGAGGGGGGGGGGATGAAAAAGCCAAACAACCAAAGAAAGAAATAGAAATCTCTCTCTTTTTTAATTTTTTTTTTTTAACTGAAGAGGATTAAATCCACACAATCATTTCCCAAGGTCATTTCAGGATTTTCTCTGTGTGTGAGGGGGGTGGGAGGGAGGGGAGAGAGAGAGAGATCCTGCAAGTCCTGTGTACCTAAAAAAAAAACACTGCAAAGAGTTAATTGTGTACTTTCACACTGGCCAGACAGAATGTGAATAGTCTAATGTTAAGAGTTCCAAGTCTGCTCCAAAATTTTACATGAAATTCTCCCCAATATACAAAGTACCTATTTATTACGGTGTTAATATTTCTCTCTCTCTCTCTCTCTCTCTCTCTCTCTCTCTCTCTCTCTCTCTTCTTTTTTTAAAAAACTGGAAAGCACGTAAGAATAAACTGGATTCGAAAAGTCACACTGTTTATTCAGTTCTGCAGCATGGCCCAGACCCCTTCCTCAGAAAGCAGGTAATGGGATGCTCCCCCAAGAGAGCCTATACGGCCACAGTGGGAGGTTGTTCTTCCCTGCAGCATCTCTCCAGATGTTTGGTGCTGCTTACTAAGCACTAACCATGCACAGATTAGCAGCTGAAAGAGACAAGGTCACTCCTACATTCTTTGGGGGAACAGTCAGTCGTTCTTACAGGGAACTATGTTTTCTACGGTATATGACTATATCCTATCTCATCAGCTTCCCTTTTTCTGTTTTCCAAATCCTTGCAGTATTTTTTCCTCTCTTAATTCATAAAGTCAATAAAACCTGTATGGCAAATTAGACGCACTGTCTGTTAGGCTATATCCACCCAGTGGCTGAAAAAGGACTGGAAACTTGAGTTGTCTATACCCATTCCCAACACACATGCTAGAATGTCACACATAGGACTTTTTCGGACGGCGATTTGTAACGCAAGCAGCCTCATCCCCGTTGCGAGGCTGCTACACTGCAGGGGGGGCCATTTCAAATGACGCTGTCCCCGCGCCGATACTGTTGGGGAAGAGCTGGGAGGCTGCAGTGCCATATTTGGCAATTTTCTAATCACAGAAGTTGACCATGATTAGAAAATCGCCAAATATAGTGCTGCAGCCTCCCAGCTCTTCCGCAACAGTATTGGCACGGGGACAGTGTCATCCAAAACGGCCCCCCCTGCAGCACAGAAGCCTCGCAACGGGGATGAGGCTGCTTGCGTTACAAATCGCTGTCCAAAAAATAACCTTAACCCCTGGCCTAAATCCAATTGTTAGTCGCAACTAAGTAAACCCACTGAATCAATGGGAACTGGTTGCGTCAACACTTATGTGAGTTCTACAGATGTAATGGCTCTCCCCTAGCTGGGACTAGCCACTGGATTTCTATCTCTCTGCCTAACAACATTGATACATAGGTTTGCCAGGTCATGACTATTCCAGGCCCTGAGATTTCAAGGCCAAAACCTAAGACCTAGGGATTATTCATTGTGGTGCCACAGGGAAACAGGCCTGATGATGTCAGTAAACATGATACATTAAACATCAACTACAGGTGCATAAAGTATGACATTCAAGTACAAACACCAAGTCTAAGAAATGAGGAAAATATATATATTTCAAGGCAGTGCTGTCACTCTTAAATTCCTCCCCCTTACCCTGAGGACTGGAGAAGAGAGTCCAGGCTTTGAGGTCTGTGAACCCTATTGATAGACGAAGATGATAAACACACACAAATGTATGCATGTATAAAAAGATGTGCATACACACGCAATGCTGACCCTCAGGCAAAGAACAAGATTACACCCTATCCATGCACAAACACTGGCTGGAATGGCAGTTCAATCATTTTTCAGCACTGGCAATGGAAGAGTATCCTCTTGGATACACAGTTTTTCCTCCAACAACATAGTGCCACCTCCTCACATCTGCCATGGAGGCAGCTGCCTGAATACCAAATGACATAGAACCAGCCCTGCTGCATGCATGTATGTGCGCATGCACGCACGCACACACACGACCCCTTCTGTTTCTGACGACACTATCTTGCACTTCTCTGACATTATTTTGTATACTAGCTGGACTCGGCGTACCATACACTGTTAAACCCCCCTCCCCAAAAAAATGCCTGGTAGACCTCACAACAACTCTTTAAGGCAAGCAGGTGGATTTAAATTCCTCCTCCCCCTTCTCAGCGTTCCACACTTTCCCTGGAATTGCTGAGGCTGACTCACTCTGTTGCCCTGCCTCTGCCCTGCCTCTGCCACCACCACCACCAGTTGACTGCCTGGGTCCTGCTGCAGGTGGCCTGTCACCACTGCCAGTTGATAGTCTGAGTGCCAATCTGGGCCACAGATTGAGTGACAAGAGTGCATTGTGAGGTGGGGAGAGAATTTGCATGTGGGTGGATTGCTTGAGTGTGGGTTGAGGGTGTTTCCTGAGCAGCCAATCAGCACACAAGGAAAGGCAACATACCCAAGAGAATTAGATAGATAGATAGATAGATAGATAGATAGATAGATAGATGTGTTTATTGGGCACCAGTAATAATACCCTGCTTTCACCTGTCTAGGGTCATGCATGCAAGAGGAATGATCAGAGAACTGTCATAGAATCATAGAGCTGGAAGAGACTACAAGGGCCATCCAGTCCAACCCCCTGTCCTGCAGGAAATTTACACAACCACAGCACTCCCAATAGATGGCCATGCAGTCTCAGTTTAAAAACCTCCAAAGAAAGAGACTCCACCACACTCTGAGGCAGTGCATTCCACTGCCAAACAGCTCGTTCCAGGATGTTAACCAAAATGCATGGGGGTCCAGGCAGATCCCACTAGTGTCCAAATCTTAATATGGGGAATATTAATTAGCTCAAAATGGCACTGAGAGGCCAGGTAATGGCAGGATCTTGACCTATGTGTACTGGTAGTAATAGAGGAGACACCAAGCCAGAATCTACAATTAATTGGTTTTTATTGGAAATTAATCTTACCAGCATTCATGCTAACACTAAGGCTTCAAGCAATTACACAAGGTTAATGGCAAAAGTAGGAAGTATTGGGATATAGGAATAGAGTGAGGGGATTGTGGGGGATATTATACATATTCTGAAGAGCAGAGATTCGTACAGCAGAAGAAGGGGAATGGCTAGAAGCGACGGGTGACCCAGTAAATCAGCAGAGTGATGCCCTCTGGGAAATTGGGCACACTTTGGCTGTGTTCTGGGGTAATATTTATGTTTGATAATTCCCCTGAAGGGATGAGATTTAGAACAGAATACAATGTCTCTTGGAATTTCCCAGGACTGGTCAAAGGGGTCTCCGGAAGAGTTAATGATCATTAAGCAGTGATACATTTGGAATTGAACAGAAGCAGGCAACTTCTATTGTTGAGGAAGAAAACCCATTTTGCAACCAGTGAGGACTCTGCTATCTTTGAGTGGATTAGTGGGTGACTCATCTCCAGGTGTTAACTCCGACCTGGATATGACCTGTTTGAGGAATTCCCAAAGGCCTCTCCCTAGGTTATACGTGACTCCAACCTTGGTATCTGGGGTCCCTGGTTTACTGGCTAACCACGTAGAAGGCCACATCAAGCCACATTATGAAATATTGCCAATTATGTGATATTCCAAGATGGGGGCTATCAAGGCAGGTAACAAGGAAGTTCTTCCTAATATTTAAGTGGAATCTCTTTTCCTGTAGTTTGAGTCCATTGTTCCATACCCTAGAAGATTATCAGATGCATCAAAAATGGTGTTATAATGACACCATGAGAGCACAAAAGGGCTTCCTTATCAGATGATATTGTGCCCCAGCATTATGCAAGCGTTCTGCTGCCATTACAAGGGAGTTCTTTTTTATTGTCAGGAAGAAGTTGAAAATTGATCTCCCATAGTGTTTGTGTTCCGGATTTTCATGTGTCCAAGAAGGTGCCCCGTTCTGCTGGTGCACTTCCAGCATCTATGGGCAGTTCTGCCAGAACACTTCCAGGTGCGAACGGGAAAACTAGGCACCATATACTCTTATTATGAACCTCCCTGTCTTTGCTTGCAAGTTTCTAAAAGTGTATTTATGCTTTTATAAACATTTTCTTTTTTAATTTTGGTGTTTGGGGGCTTTTTAGCATGCTTGCATCTTCTCGTGAGACGTGCTGAAATCTCGTTCACCGAGAAGCGCAGAAGTAAGTGGCATGAGCGCTCATATTGCCAGATTCTTGTGGCGATTTTGTATCGTTATCACGGCAGCGTGCAAAAACGTGTGTCATTGTGCCGAACACTGTAAAATGTACACGAATGCTGTAAAAGATAGTGCCCTAATAACATTTTTAGGCACTCATCTGATAATCTCCCTAATCTCTGGAGCAACAGAGACTGCTCTAGAAACTAGGGCCCTATCACACTACACAAATACAGCACTTTGATCCCACTTTAACTGCCATTGCTGCATCCTATGGACTCCTAGGGTTTGTAGTTTGATCAGGGGCACTAGAAAAAAATCTCTACCTGAGGAGTCTAAAGGCTTCTCCCTAAACTACAAATCCCAAAATTCCTTAGGATGGAAACATGGCAGTTAAAGTAGAATCATAGCGCTGTAATTGTGTAACATGACAGGGGACTTTGTCTTGAGATGCAGGGAAATTTAGAGGAACTTCTTTTTAAAATAAAAATAACAACAATAACAATTTATTAGTACTTTTTACAGACACACTGGGAAAGGTCTACAGTTCTATCATAGCAAGAGTCTCCAATTTGGCATGCACTTTATGCTGTGGAGAATTCAGCACAATAGTTAATCTAGCCCTTTCTGACAATCAGTGTACAGCCCCATTTTCCTCATCAAATATGCATGTCTGTATGAGCACTGTGCTGTAGGCGTGCACAACTTGCAAGCCCTCTTCACCCTTCCCAGATTAAAAGTAGCGGCACTCCTATGTATCACTGCATAAGGCTATGAATGAAATCCAGCAGCTCAATGGTGTGTTCCAATAGGATCAATATGGCCCCAAGCAGAAAACAGGAATTATATACCAATTTAGCAGATGGTTCCAGATAACAGAAGTAGTAAGGCAAGCCACAAACCACAAAACAAGCTCAATTTATGATACGCACACAATATAGATATAAATGCATTTATGCCATTGGGAAGACACTGGCCCCATTGTAAGGTCCAGTCCTAGGCCAAATCCACAGTACACAAATAATCCAGTTTGAAACTGGATTATTTGTCATGGCTCCTTCCTACGGAATCCTGGGATCTTAGTTTTACAAGGTCTTTAGCTTTCTATGCCAGAGTGCTGGTGCCTCAACAAATTACAAGTCCCAGGATTACATAGGAAGGAGCCATGGCAAATAATCCCGTTTCAAATTGGATTATTTGTGTAGAGTGAATTTGCCCCTAGATTCATAGCACAACGTTTTAAAACAAAATGTGTTTTCAGAATGCTGTCCCTACTAAGAACCTTCAGCCTCTCCTTACCGCCTTAGAATTAAAGGAGACTGTCCCTGGACATATGCAGACTGCTTTTCATTTTCCACTTATGAATAGTATATGCAGTTTTTAAAAAGCAAATGTGCCCAAGGCTACTGACACACTGCAGAATTAATGCAGTTTCACACTGCTTTAATTGCCATGGCTCAATGCTATGGAATTCTGGGGTTTGTAGTTTTGTGAGATATTTAGTCTTCTTTGTCAGAGAGCTCTAGTGCCACAGCAAACTACAAATTCCAGGATTCCATAGGATGAAGCCATGATCTTTAAAGCCATGTCAAACTGCATTGTTTCTGCAGTGTGGCAGCAGCCTAAGAATTCAATAGCTTCATAGTTGAAAAACACAATGAAAAAGGCTGATGATCTTATAGGCCTCCACGAGCACAACTAGGAGTGGGTGGTTGCAGCAAATACAGTGAGGGAACAGAGCTTGAAAAAAGTTTAATTTTGGATGATACCTCTCAGAATTCTTCAGCCAACAGGCTCTGTGGCCACCGTCCAGAAAAGGAACTTTTCCTAAACCTAGGGAAGGAGATCCACAAAGTATAGGGTAAAGACTGGGATCTGACTTGCCAGCTAGCTAGCCATGGCCAAGTGGTGTATTTTTCACCTTGACTGAACAACCAGGAATAAATTCTGCATGAGTGTGGCATTTAAAATAAATACTAAAAAAGTTAAAGGTCCATAAAATGGGGGAGCGTTACTAGCCTGGTGGGCATCCAAATAAAAAAAAGAGAGCCTTTGAATAGGTCATAAAATGTTGTGGCCCTGAAAGGGTTGGGGACTCCTCACTTGTGATGTCACAAAAGTACTGTCCAATGGTGGTCTTCAAAAGCCACACAGTTCCATGCCACAGAGCCCTTGTGTTGGCTGTGAGAAGTCTGCTAGGTATTGGGTTGGGAGGTGGAACTTTATGGGGTCTTGTCTTGCATCAAACTATTGCTGTTTGTGTGTTGGAAAACACGGTGTGCTCTCTTGACAGGTGTGCCATCTGGAAGGAAGAGATTTGGATCGTGTGCAAGAAATCAGTAACAACAGTGCATTTATTGCATGAAAAAGATTCGTCTGGAGCAGCAGGGGAGGATTCAATATGGCATGCCAAGGCAAGGAATCTGGCAAGCCCTACCAACCTGAAAGTAGCCTTCTGGGAGTGGTGGCCTGGGAGCAGATCAAGTTGCTTAGGGGGACTTCCTGGCTATAGATTTTGAGAAGGACATAAAGCTCCCCTGTCCCCTCAAAGTGGGAAAGTTTAATGCCCCTGGTTGTTACTACCATGTCAGAATCTCGGGCTTATTTTTCTGAATGTGTAAGGGACGCAAGATGGAAAGTTTTCAAGATCCTTTGGCTTACATGAAAATAGACATGTCAGTATCTATCCCATCAAGAGTCTACCCTTCTGGAGTTATTCCCAGTTCTGGGCAAGTGAAAATATGTGAACTTGATGCAATCCTCTCCCAAAACCAGCTTCTCTTTTTTGACAGTTGGTACATTTATGAGCAAACACATTCCTCACTGAACCTTTAAGCAGTGTTAGCTGAGATATTCATTAACTGATTGTGATTCCCAAACCCTCCTGAGAAGTGCCAGTTTTTATCTCACACTGAAAACTGTCTCAATGGCATCATTGAAATATGTGTAGAGTTGGAGGAAAGTTGTTTTTGGACTACCAATCCCATAGTCCCCCCAGCCAGCCTGGCCAATGGCCAAGCAGGCTGGGCATTATGAGGGGGTTGAAGTCCAAAAAAAGTAACTGACACATCCCATGGTCTGTGACCCAGATGTTATTATATCTACATTACAGAGGCAAAACTGAGAGTGATGGCAAATGACTTGTCCAATGCTGTACAGGTAAACAAACCTTTGTGCTCCCAGCTACAGGTAGCATTATAAGGATTTTTTCAAATGGGAGGAAAAACCCACGAGGAGGTCAGAAGAAGAATGGCGCTGTCCCGCTTCCAGTGCTCCGTTTCAGACAGCGCCGTCCTCCTCCCAACCTTCCCCTGTGCTTCTTCTGTGCTGAAGGTGCCACTTTTTATTGTTGGGGGTTTTCTGTCAATAAAAGCGGTGAGTTTCTCGCACCTGCAGCACGGAGGAAGCATGGGGGAAGGTTGGAAGGAGGATGCCTTCATCCGAAATGGAGCGCTGTAAGCAGGACAGCACCATTCTTTTCCCAACCTCTTCGGGGGGGGGATTTTCCCCCATTTGAAAAAGTCCTAAGAGAACTTTATTTCATTGAAAAAGGCAAGCAGTTAGTGGTCATTTCAAAGGCATTCTCAGACCACATCTGGGTTTGGATTTCTTGCTAGTAATCCCATTGCAGTAATTTTTAAAAATCACAGCATGTGACTCTAGTGACCTACACAAGAGAGAGACAGAAAGAGAGAGGTTTATTGGTGGCCATTCCCATACTTTGGAACTCACTACCAATAGAGGCTATGTTCACCACCTTTCCATTGCTCTTCCATGGTCAAGCAAAAACATTCTTGTTCAGGGAGGGCTTTGGTGTGAAAGCTGGGATGTAGATAATGGACTTTATCAGATGAGCCTCTAAAAAGGTTTCTTTGCCAGCATATTTTAAACCGTTAGTGTGCTGGCAAAAGAACCCTTTTTATCAGACATCAGTGTAATACTGTGAAAAAGCAGCCCAGTACTTCCACATTCGCCGGGGCACATGATCTCAGTGGTTCTCCTGGAAGACGCAAGCACTTTTAAAAGTTAAAAAACAGGTAAAATAAAAAACAAAATGAACACACAAGCACTAAAACACACTTTTAAAATTACAAGTAAACTGGGGAGGTTCATATAAAGAGCATCCCGTACTTCTCTCCCAGAAGTGTTCTGGCAGGGACCACTCATTGATGCTGGAATCACATCAGCAGAATGGGATGTGGTTTCACACACAGGCAATTCCACCAGAAAACCTATTGATGGCTTGGCCCATCAATAAAAAAGAACGCCTTATTAACATCACATAATTGCAAAAGAATTACGTTGTGCAAAATGGGTGCCCTTTTGCATTTATGTGGCGTCATTAAAACAGCATATTTGCCAAGTCTGATAAAGTCCAATGAGAGTCTTAACTCAAGAGTGAACAAAGTGGAAACAAAGTTGTGATGTTCTGTATTCTGTAACTTCACAAGTCTCCTTCTCACTCGCACTAACACTAACACGCACACACCATTACCAGTAACACCAGTGCCACTTGCTTTCCGCTTTATCTATTTATTTATCTATTGGACTTATATCCCACCTTTCTCCCAAGATGGGATTCAAGGCGGGTACCTAATGTACATGGCATTTTAACCATGGCTCTTCTTCACAACACCAGCTGACATTCTACTAAGGTCTTGTCTATACGAGGGGGGAAAATACGAACACATTTGGAAAGGCAGTTTGCAATAATGCAACCTGTCTACACCACCAAAGGAGCCCCCTAAACTCTGCATGACCCCCTAGCCAGATGGCAGTCATGAGTGATTTACTCGCAATTTTAAATCTGCCACTGACATTTAAAAAAAAAAAAAACAGTTTCCTAGGGTGGACACAAGCAACACTCCATATTTACAAATAAATTAATAAATAAATATAAAGTATGAGATTGGCATTTGATCGACTTACCAGACCCTTGCTTAGCTGAAAATCCAACGTGGCCACCGCAGCCACTTTCCCTCTTTGCTAGCCCTGCCCCCTGTGATCGTCCAGCTAGTCTGATTGCAATGCCTGTTTGTTATCTGTGTGAACGTGAGTGTTCAAACAGTCACACATTCGGAAGTCATATGGAGCTTTTCAGAAAATCTGTATGAAGCCCCGGACACAATGCACACGGACTTTGTGGTGGATTTTGCTGCCCCCCTTCCGAATGACATGCATTTCTGCAATTATCATTTGAATGGATCACCGATCTTTCACATCACATTTGTATTATTTTGACTGTATAGACAGGACCTATGACAAAGAGTTCTGGCTAGGAGGGGGAAAAGACCCATACTTAGTCATGGCTGCCCTCAGGTTTGCTTAATTCACCCATTCATCCATCATAATGCCATGGGATCTTGCCACAGGAAAATAGCCCTCATATCCATTGATGCCAATGTGTCTGTTTGTATATACTATACATGCATAGCTGGCAGATGTCATCCTGTTTGGCCTCAGGAATCTGAATCAATCACGTCCAGATCATGTTCATTCACATTAGGATCAGGATGAGGAACACTCAAGCCCTCCAAATGTTTTGGGCTACAACCCAAACTATCCATTACCATTGACCACACCAACTTCTGGGAGCTGACATCTGGGGGCCGGGGGACTGGTGGGCCAAAGATGTCCCACTTCTTTATTGGGAGATGCCCCACCTTATCCCCAGAGAAAAGAATCCACAGAGAAGTTCAAGACATGAATATGCTCCTTTCTGTAGTGGTAGCCCAGGACTGGCAAGTCAAACTCATTAGTTGTCCACCTAATATTTTAAAAGTTACACTGCTCTCCTTGTGCAAGGTGCTAAACAAAACACAGGCCAAATGGCAAACCCTGTGCATTAATCAAACAGCTTGATCCCTCAAGACCACCCCAACCATCAGCCATCTCACCAGGATTTACTGTATTCAGAGCCAGCTGTACAAGTTGGATGTTGTTAAACTCAAACAAGGGGAAGCACCTGGTTTGCGTTATTGGCAAAGGCAATCTACAAGCGATGTGCTTTTGACAGGAGAGAGGAGAGTCAGAAAGCACATGGGGAAGTCCCTGCATAAAATAAATGCCCCCTATGCCTGACCTGATAATATGCAAAAAGAACCAGGGATAAACAGATCAAGAACAGAGGTGGTTCATGACCAAGGTATTTGTATAACTCTGGATGGGAGGGGAGAACCCCTCTCTTGGTGGGTTACCTCCTGCCCCTTCAGCATTCATTCCCCAGGCATTCCAGATACAAGCAGTTCTGCTGCCAAAATAATATCTTAGGCATTGATCTCTCCCAAGTTCTTCTTTGCTGTTCTTTGAAAATTAAATTTTGGCACCACAGAACAGGGGTTAAAATCCTGCTGTGGTTAGCAACCTTCATTTTTGCAATCAAAAGTCCTCTTGGCTTTTGGAAAATCGATTTTGGAAGCAGGTGGCGTTCTAGTAAAATGCTGCCTGCAACCTTGTCTCAAGAAGGAAAGAGAGAGACACAGGCCCAAACCATACAGGTTTCTTATGCATAAGATACCTTTGTTAAATATGTCTACAGCAATATGTTGTCAGCCCTTTCCAGCCTGGCCTCTGAATATGTTTGATTGCAGTTCCCATCATCCCCGACCAGAGCCCTATTTTAATGCTTGGACAATGGAATTTGTAATTTAGTTCCAGTTTTGGGAAGGCAGATAGATTTTCTCCATTTAAATCAGTTCTGAAAATGGATAAAGGTAGCTCATTTGCACTTCTTTTCTTCCGCACACTTGCATGCAATGGTCTACTGAGGAGTCTGGGATATTTCAAATGGAGTAGTGCATGTCACAGGAAGCAGAGGAGCATGCAGAGATGAGGAGCAGGGTAGGTGGAAGAGTAAGAAAAAAGGCAAATGGAGCGTTTGTGCACAGTTACAACTGTCTGCATGGTTTCTCCTCAGCTCCAGAGAAATGTGTGGTGTTTAAGAGTAGGAAAACAAGACTATAGGCCAGACGTAAAGAAAAACTAAGGAGACGTGTCCAGAATGGAACTCGCTTGATGCTGGCGTGGGCTGTAGACCCTGCCTGCAAGTTTTAAACTCATATTCACAACGATGAACTTCCCTCTTGCTTTAAAATGAATGCTGAAGTTCTTAGGAATCCAAATTATGTGTCAGGTAGCAAATACTTTGCAGAATTGCAGGAGATGAAGAGCCCTGCATGAGAGAGATAAAGACAGGGCAAAGAGTGCATGGGTGAGGAGGAGTAATAAGGACTGCTGTTCTATGTGCCACAGGTTTGGATATTAATGGGGCTTCCTTTCAACACACTCCAGCTAAATAAAACACATAATCTGTCCTCTGTGTTGCAGGTGGCTAACCAGCAGCACATAGACATCTGTTCAGTTCACATTTGGCACATGGGTCTCTCAACCTGAGTTTTGCACAGAGCCAGTAGCAAGGAGAATTTTGGAGCAGTTCCCTGTGGCAATAAACATAATCAGATGAACACAAGGGTTGTTTACAGACACACAGAGAGAGCAAGAGCAAGAGCAGGAGAGAGGGAGGATTTAGCCTAAGCCAGCACCTAGCCTTTTTTCTATCCTTCAATCAAATCCAGAGCATGGGTGGGGAGGGAACTTTGGACTACATCTTCCAGCAAGGCCAGTCTTAGGCTACAACTTCTGGGAGTTGTAGTATCTTTACCAGGTCTGGTTTCAATCATATTCTGATTCAGTCATGAGTCTCTCCACTCACCCGATAGCTCTCACATTGCCAGTCCATCCTGCCCCTGCAACACTCAGATGTGCCAATATCACTACATGCACAACACCAGTGTGGGGCTCTTCAAGGAGAAGCATCTCACAGCACACACTGGGAGGGATGTCCAGAAGCCCAGAAACCATCTCTCCATGGGTGGGGGTCAGCTGCATAACCCCAGGGGAGCCATTCTTTGTTACTTTCCCAAGCAATGAAAATGTGTTTGGCTTGAGGCCTTAACTATCATCTCCTACCTGCCTAAGTGCATGATACTTAACTGGAAGATTTTTCTTTTGTCCTCATTATTAGTTGCCTTACAGCAAGTCATAATATTTACCCATTTCATCTAGTAATGTCTACACTGACTGGCAGAGGCTCTCTGGGATCTTTGTTAGAATACTTCACCATTGTTTGCTATCTGATTCTTCCCTTAACTGAAAATGCCCAGAATTCAGCCTGTGGCCATGTGCATACAAAATATACAAATGCTCTACCACTGAGCTCTCCCCCTACCATCTCTGTTATACTGAATCCTGAAGTGTAAGCCCTTCAGGGCAGAGAAGGAAGGGCATTGCCCAGTAAAGTGTTCTGTACTTTCATGGCACTGTATAAATAATCACCACTCCTTATTTAGGCATTACTGTACAAATGAACTAAGGAGATTATCACACTAGCCAAATATCCCAGGACAGGGACGACAGGAGATCATTAAAAGGCTTACCTATCAGATGATGTTGTCCCTGTCCTGTTCTTCCCCCCACCCCACCCCATGCTGGGCCTGTGCTGCTTCCATTTTCCCTTATTGACTGGGAAAAGTCATCAATAAGGTGCCCATTCCATTACAGTAATGGAATCATGGGCATATGAATTAGAGCCCTGTTGTGCTGGCGTGATGACAACATAACGTGACGTCACTGAGAGGTCTGTTCAGAACACTGCCAGGTACAATCGGGACAAGGAGGTAAGTGACACCCTTTTTCCCCCCCTCCCCGGGTTACTTGGGTGGGTTTTTTTTATTATTTGTTTTGGGGTTTGTTTTTTGGGGAGGACATTTGGTTTATTTTTTGTAATTAAATTTCCCATGTGATCATTCTCTCGCGAGAACAAGCGGGATTTTCTTTCCCTGTAGTAAAAGCAGCTTTATGACAGCTGCACTTACTGCAGGGAAGCCGAGGGGAGGGGAAGCGGTTTCCATCGAGGAATAAGGTTAAGTGTTTGAAAACTTTTTTAAAAAAATGTTACAGGCACGGGAGTGGGGCTGGAGTGAGGAGGGAGTGGGGGGGGTACTGGGACAGGAACATTTTAAAAGGGCCCATGTAATAATCTCCTAAGGTGGTTGAACCAGAATATCCATCTTCATCAACAATATTTCATGGGTAATAATGGTCATATCCTGGCTCAACTTCATAAGTAACGAGGGAAAATGACATAACCTCCAATGTCTTGCTATGGTACAAATTTGTAAGAAACCAGTATGCCGTGTCTTCATGGGAATCACAACATGCATGCATACCCATACCCATACCATACCCTCCAACTGGCCTGATTTGGCAATGATAGTCCCAATTAATCCTCTGTCATCCCACTTTTTCAGCTACATTTAAAGTACCTCAGTTTCTCTTTCCTCCCCCCCCCCACTTTGCCCCTTTGTCTTCAGCTTACTTCAGTTGCTGCAAACTGAGTTTAAAGTGCAAAAGTAGCTTACACTTTGTTAAATCAACAGGAAAAGGAGGGGGTGGAATTTTGCCCTTTCCCATTGGCTTAAGCAAAAGCAGACTTGTGTTTCCTAGTTTGTGTGTCCCCAAAATCTTTGCCAAATATCCTCTGTAGGTAGCACTAAAGGTAGTACAGACTCATTTAGTGCAAGAATCTCAGTGTCAAGAAAAAGATGTTAATGCTATGCTTTTTTCCCATCAAAAATGTTTGCAATGTTTTTGAAGCCTGTTCTAAATATGTTGTGTTTCGCTGTCCCCATCAGTGTGGCTGAGATAGTAGAAGTAAATGGAGGAGAGGAAATTCATGACATCACTGCTTCCATGAGACTAATGGAATCAATGATGTCAAAGAATGATACATTCCGCTATGTGTTTCTTTATATGAGGAAATCCTAAAGGATTTCACAGTGGGGGAAAAGAATCCGAAACAGTTACTTATGATTGATTTTTGTACTGAAGGCGACCCCGCCTCTCTACCGCAAGCATGTTAACTGGGGAAATCAGCACATATTTTCAAGCTTACCTCAATTTTCTTTTGAAGGTCAGAGTTCAGCTTTCGCAAACCCTTGATACCTAATGGGCTAACGATGTGTCCCTCTGTGTCTTTATGCCTGTGTTCCTTGCCAGATGGTATTGCAATACCGTGCACTCCATTTCAAAGGCTCCAACCCACAAAACATTTTTTGGTACTAGGGCAAACCCACAGCACTGGTGTGTGTAAAGGGGGGTGGTTGCTATTAAACCTGCAAAGAACTGCTCAGACCTGCCTGGAATGTCAGATTGCATTCTCTATGACCCAGTTTCCCCAGATTAGCACCCATTCTGCAGTCAAATGGGGAGTGCTGAGATCATGTCATGGGGGAAGATTTTTGTTGTCTCATGGGGAGGGGGGAGGATCAGCAAAAGCCAAATACTATAAAATGAATGAACCATTGCTCCTTCACTGTCCACATACTCCAAAATGCACACATCATCATGAGGAAACCTATGTTGAGTAAGACCAGCTTCTCGTCGTCTTCTGCCAAACAATAGAAGCCAACAAGCTCTCCTGAGGTTTTTTCCTTGTGAAAATCAAACCTCCCAGCAGAGGTTTGGAAGCCCACAAGCTCCCAGAGAGGAGAAAACTATAAATCATATTTATACACTATATCACCTACAGTGCAAAACATTTTAGGCATCCCTCTCTATTACTTTCCCTGGCACTAGACCAAGTGGAGTAGCACTAAATATAGGCTTTTAAAGCTCAAAATAAAGATGCCTGCATTTTCATTTTCCCCTCTTGCTGAAACCCTCCTGTCAGGCAATGCTATGGCTAAAATCCTATATCATGCTAGTGGAGCAGAAATCTATGCCAAATTGCTTCTGCTGGGCTTCTGCTTACTTGAGGCCTAGGAGGGCAAAAGCTCTTCCCTTTCCTCAGATACAAAATTGTAGTTGCTCAGGAGCCAATCATTGGCCATGGGGGTGTGCTCTGGCATCTTCACACTGGTGTTGTGAATGGGGGAGTGGTCATTACACAAAGAGGTACTAGATACCTCCTTCTGCAGCAACCACAAAGGATATACACTGGCATAACAGAAGGATACACCAGTGTGTGTGTGTGTGTGTGTGTGTGTTGCCATAAGGATTCCAGATTAAGGATTCCAGCTTAATTGTTCTATGTCCTAAGAGGGAGCATAACTCTCCACTGGTGCATTAATACACAGCCACACACAAGAGGGAGATCTCAGTAGGCACAGAGGATAGCCCACCACCACCACCAAGTTGTAAAAGTATGATAAATGCTTAGAGAGCCCTGGTGGCGCAGTGGTTAAATGCCAGTACTGCAAGACACCACGTTGCAAGTTCGATTCCAGCGGGCTCCAAGGTTCACTCAGCCTTCCATCCTTTCGTAGGTCAGTAAATTGAGTACCCAGCTTGTGGGGGCAATTAGCTAACGCACACTGGAAACTGTTTAATGCAGTTAGATGTGTAAATAGCTGTTGCTTAAAACAATTTGTAAGCCGCTCTGATAGCCTTGTGGCTGAAGAGCGGGGTATAAATAAATAAATAAAAAATTAAAAAAATAGAGAAAAATAACCTAACTATGATGAGTATGGGACAGAATTCTCTTGGTAACCTGTGTTGACATAACCCTCTGTGACATCAGCCTAAGTGCTTGCTTTTTCTTTTTAGATTGTTCAAGGAGGTTTCCAGTACTCCTTGTGCAATGTTTTCGCCCAGTTGCATAATGACATCTGAATGCCTTCCAGGCACAGCTCTGCCTCCCCAACTCCAAAAAGTCACTGATTGGTCACAGAGGTACACCCAGGTGAAATCTAGCTGCTATTGCACAGTCAAGAAAAGGGGGTCAGGTTTCACTGTCTTGGACTTGCAGCACATTCTGGTCAAGCTGAATAGGGTCTTGGCCAGGAAGGCAAAAACAAAACAGCACAATAAGGATTAGACAGAATAGTGATTGACTATTAAGGGGCAGGGTGGGAAATCAGAGAAGAGTGTGAAGAAATGGAGTATTGTGGCATAGGACACAGCTGGCTGGCTGAACACGTGAACGGGAGTGCTGCACATTGCAATAGTTTGCTGTGGGTCCTATTTATAATAGTTAAAAGACACAACCTAAACTTAGGCTGCTGCCACACAGCAGAAATGATGCAGCTTGACACTGCTTTAACTGTCATAGCTGAATGCTATGGAATTCTGGGATCTGTAGTATTGTGAAATATTTACCCTTCTCTGTCAGAGCTCTGGTGCCACAGCAAACTACAAATCTCAGGATTCCAAAGGATGGAGCCATAATAGTTAAAGCAGTGTCAAACTGCACTATTTCTGCAGTGTGGTAGCAGCCTTAGAGGCAAACTACAACAAGAATACAACTTTCATCCAACTGAAGATTGCTCAATAATATGAAATTAGATTGTCATAAAGCTGGGGTTAGATCTATACAGTGGAATGAAGTGGGATTATAAAATTACGATGTAGCAGTGTGGATTTTAACACTTCAGACAATGTGGGAGGTGAAACTTTGAATGTTCTTCCTTGCCTGCAAACAGATGAGAAAACTAGTATAGCACACAGAGTAAGATTCCAAGTTTTTTGTCTGATATTCTAGTTTTTCACTTGCAGGGAGATTTTCTTTCATGTTGGGAATGACTAGAAAACCTGGAGTCTGGCAGGTTACCATTCAGCCAGACACCTTGGGGCTCTATCACTTTATTCTGATGCATGCATAGATTTTGCTGAACTATGCTTGTACAAAAACTATGCCTCTATGGGCGAAGGTACTGAGGACAGAATGAGATTTAGATTGGATGCAGGTGCACACAACGTTAGTAGAAATGTGGTGTGTGTTTATTGTGGTGATGTTCTTTACAGCCTCATGCCGTTTTTGGCATCAGTATGATAATTTCAGCTTTAAAAACAGTTAGTTAGGAATATGGACATGGAGCAAATATTTTTCTCTGTCCAGGTAACCAGGAGACCATCCAAAACATACCAAAAACAAGACATTTGATAAACACACCCTGATAAGCGCTCATAAAACAACTCATAGATACCTAGGAGCCTGGGGAAAATGATATTCAAACTGTTAGCAGATTGCTCTTCTTAGACTCTAGAGTTTGTTGCGATGGCCAAATGAAAATGTACTAAAATGAGTACATGCATGCACCCTTTTGTTGCTGCTAGAAATTTTATAGTGCAAGCCTATGTAGGTCTTTTCCCCACCCCACCCCCATTCTCTCCCTTTGTGTCTTCAAGTCACCTGTTGACTTATGGCAACCCCATGAATTTCATAGGGTTTTCTTAGGCAAGGAATACTTGGAGATGGTTTTGCCAGTTCCTTCCTCTGAAATGTAGCCTACAGTATCCGGTATTCAGTGGTGGTCTCCCATCCAAGTACTAACCAGGGCTGACCTGCCTAGCTTCCAAGATAAGATGTGATCTGATACCTTTAGGGTATTATATGTCTACTCAGAAATAACTCCCCTTAAGTTCTGTGAATAAGCTTTGCAGTCTAAATTATACCATTATGGATCATGTCATCCAATGGTTTCCTAACCAAACACACACACACACACACACACACACCAGAAGACATCATGTGGTAAGGCAGCAGGAGAGACAGAAGGTTTCTGCTGCCTTGCCACTTTTCTTCAGAGGGCGGTAAGGCCCTGATTGATTGGGTCCAGCTGGCAAAATCTCCAAGAGACATCCTTACCACTGTTGGTCAACAAGGACCACCACTGGTAATGTGCTCCAATCCTGAACTATTCCTCGCCATAGCTGTAGTTTGCATGTAGTCCTAATCCATACCTCTATCATCAGAGGCCCAAGATTCAGGCTCATGCATTCCCCATTAGGCAGAGTGAGGCAACTGCCTCTGGTAGCAGATAACAAGAAGCAGCACTGGCAGTTCCTGCCCAGCCATTCCTCCTGATCCTCCCACCCTGTCTGGCTGCATGTACTGTGCAGTAGAGGATCTTACCTCATCACAGAACTAAAGGCAATGAACAGGGCAGGAAAAATTTATTTGCTTGGCCCTGCTGTGCTCTGACTCAGAAGAAGGCAGGGGTTAGGCTGCTATGGCAGGGAGCATGACCGGAGAAAGGCAAGCCCTAGAGGGAGCCATTCTAATGGCCCTCTTACAATGTTTGCCAGTTAGATCAGTGCAAGGAATGGGAAGGAGGGAGTGGGGAAACTAGCCAAAGGGATCCAGCACACTGTGCAAGTCTAGAGGGTTGTCTAAATGGCAAAAATAACCCTCATGGAATTCGCTGGGAATACAACCTGTCTAAATGGGATCCTGTATCAATCCACAGTATTTGGAAGGAGGGATGTCCTAAATGGCAAAAACACTTTCCTGTAGTTTAAAAAAAAAAACAGCAAGGGGGGTGTGCATTCCTGCACATTAGGACCAGCGATTCGATATGAATCACTTTCCCATATGAGAGGAAGGACAAAGCTGATTGCTCAGGCAAGTTTGGGGGCAGGGCTTGCTAACAGGGCAAACACCCGCTGCCACCATGTTGGATTTTCACCTTAGCGAGTGATTGCTAAGGCGATAAAATGGGGTGTGCATTTTTTTTGCTGTCCTTTTAAATCGAAAAATCGTTCTATCGCTCCAGCGCACCTTAGACAAACGTTTGGCAACATCTAAGTACTAAGACGAGTAAATCACTCACAGCTGCCATCTGGCATATGAAGCTTATGGGGGCTTTGGGGGGCAAAAACACCATTAAGACAAGTTGCTGATGCTGTGAATTGCCATTACTGTGAGGTACTCTGGGTTTTGTTTTTTCCCCCTCGTATAGAGGGGGCCTAGGATTCCCAGGTCTCAGAGTATAGCCCTGAGTCTTGGGGCCTGGAGCCTCAGACTGAGGTGGAAAAACTCCAGGGCAAAAAATGTGTGTGTGTATGTGTGTGTGAGGGTTGCCAGGTCTCAGGGCCTGGCCCTGAGTCTCCAGTTTTTATGGGTCATCACCAAACTGAAGATGAGGGTGCAAATTCTCCAGTTTTGGAGGGCTCCGCTCAAGGCAAAAGGAAAAGGCAGTGGGCAAATCTTCTGCTCAGCTAGTACAGCAGTAGCTTGCTACAGTTTCCAAGGCTTCATTCAACAGTTGCTGCAACTTGCAAAGTCTCTCCAAGTGGTCTACGGTACATATTTTCTTTCCTCCAGTCACTATGGTCCCAGCTAGGCTCACCCCCCACTATGCTCTGCATCTACCTTCTGGCTGGAAGCAAGTAGGCTAGATTAAATGTTCCTTACCCTGTCTAGCTAAGTAAGTGAGAAGAAATTATCTCTTTATTTCATCTTGATCTGGGAATAGCCCCTTGTGTCTTAAATTCCAAATAGCAAAACATATTCTCTGTGTGTGTGTTTGAATGACAACTGTGAGAAACTATGGTTGGTACTTAATGCATAACACTCAATGACATTAGCAGGGCTGTCCCTAGGTCTCAGGTTTTGGCTCTGAAACATCAAGCCCTGCAATGAGCCAGAACAGGCAACCTGTATATACGTATATTTTCCTAATTTGTTATATTTGGGGTTTTGTTTGTTTCTTTGAACAATGTACTCTGTGCAACTGTGGTTGATTCTTAATGTATAATGTTTAATCACATCACCTATGACATCACAAGAGGTTGTCCCTAGCTCCCCAGTTTGCCTTGAAATCTCAGGACCTGGGACAGCCCTGACTTGACAACTCTATGCCACACACGCACTCCACTCCCATGAGCAGGACGCTTCAGGATGTTCTGTGCCAGCCAAACTTAGCCTCTTTTAAGTATCTCCAACTTCATCTTTTAAAAATGCAAAGGAGAGAAAATAAGAGGATGGTGCATTTCTTTTCCTCTGGCAAAAGAGCAGTTAATCCAACATATCCTATGGCATTGCTGCTTCCAGTTTTTACACTACTGTGTTTTTAAAAATGGATTAATCTTCTCAGTGGAGATTATCAGATGCGTCAAAAGTGGCATTGCAGCAATGCCAGATCGCAAAAGGGCTCCCTTATTAGATGACGTCGTCCCCCCTCATTATGCACCCGTTCTGCCAGCACTGCTTTTTATTGACGGGAGAAGCTGTCAATAGATACCCTGTTCCATTTCTGTCACAGATGTTCCTGCGTGTGACAAGGTGCCCCATTATGCTGGTGAGATCCCAGCACCAATGGGAGGTCACTGCCAGAATACTTCTGGGTGAGATCAGGACATCCAGGTAAGTGATACACTTTTTATGATCCTCCCCAGGTTACTGGTTAATTTGAAAGTGTGTTTTTGTGCTTTCTGTCACTTTTTCAGTTATTTTTATTTTTGAATTTCCAGTGCTCATGTCTTCCTGCAAGAATCCATGGGATTTTGCTCCAGGAAGTTAAGAGAGCTCTGTTAGAGCTCCTTTCACTCCTGGGCTGCCCTGTTGATGTGAGACAAGGTAAGTGCGGTGGGGAGGGTGATTGTGGCAGGACTGGGACGGGACAGGGGCAGGAGTAGAGATTGTGGGACAAGAATGCTTTTTTCGTTACTGTGTGATAACCTCCATTGGCATGAGCTTTGGGTATAATTTTAAAAAAATACAGCAGTGCTTATAGACCCTTAACTATAGCATCCTGAATGCAACATAACAAGAAGAGGAAGAAGAAGAAGAAGAAAGGAAGTTCCTTGTGTGGGCCAAGATGGCGATAAATAAAGCCCTCTGGCAGCAGCTGCTGACAAATCATAAACCTTGGATGCACATATAGTAAGAGCAGTCCAAATGATTAGAGATCTTAATGGTGAGCCAGGCTAAGGTAATTCGGAGGAGGGGGGTGATGGGGTCATCATTTCTGAATAGATAGGGAGTGAGCAAGCAAACAGAAATCAATATCCCGTTTTCTGTTTTCTTTCAGGAGACAAAGGAGCCCTAGTTAATTGTACAAACACTGACTAACCATGATTAATTTCACTATTGAATTTTCAAATAATGCAAAGGAGCTGAGGGTTGGCTGCTCACCAGAGCCGTATACCAGAAAACATCAGGGCCCAGGAGGACACATTTATCTCATGGGGCAAGAAATTCCCAGCTCTTCAGGCTCATGGTGGATGTCATTTCAGCCAACTCTCCATTATCCACAAAGAACATGACAAGCTGACTATGACAAGCTGTTTCTCCACCCAAAATGTGTTCCTTGTCAGCCTTGGCACAACACTGTGTTCCAAGAGGTAGCTGGATTCTGCAAACCCCAAAATCAGTTCAGTTCAGTTATTTGGCATTGGGCAATGTTGGTGCTCTGAAGATAGGTTTCAGTGTCTCTGTCTCTTTCTCCTTTCTTTCAAAAACGATTGGCTAAGTCTACCAATCTGTTGTCCCAAGATGTGCTGGACTACAACCCCCCTAAACCCACAGAAAGTATGTCTGGCCACGGCATACCCATACAGCAATTGGGTAACGGAGGGCTCCCTAAATTGGATAAATGAGTTGGGAGGTTGTACTGTTTGATGCCATAATTATTTTGGGGGAAGGGGGTAAAATATCCAAATGAGATTTCTGTTGTCCCTGATTATCTTCTGGCAATTCCCAACATCAGCTGCAACATTTTATTCCCACTTTAGATAGGTTTCTTTTTAATTCCAAGAAAAAGCATAACAAGGTGTTCCATTCTCTTCTCCTCCTTTCTTCCTTTAATTTTTTTTTTTTTTTTTTTAGAGTTTACAGTGCTAAAGTGCATCAGTGAAATAGCTCTTTTGTACTACAACTCTGAAAAAAGTTCAGAGAGGAGCAAGTTTGCCCTTCAAACCATAGGTTCACCTTTCAGCAAACCAGGATCCAGTTTTCAAACACTTTGGAAAAACCCTAGTGCAGATCTAAGAATTCACTATGAATTGCCCTAAGGGAGAACAGAACAAATGGATGCAGAGCCAATAAAAACCAGCAAAACCCAAGGAGCTCTGCTGCAAGAATACACCAATCTGGAAGAGCCCTAAATAATCCAAAAGTGTGTTACCTTTTTCTCCACTTCCTAAATGTATGCACACTGCCCCCCTATGGCCCCCTAACAAAGAGATTGTGGGATCAGATCGATGGTCTGCCTAATCTAGCACTCTATTGAAAAGCAGCGGTGAAGCAGCCAGCAGATGATGATCACAACCATTCTCAGTACTCTCTCTGAAGCATCCGGTAGTCAGAGGTACGGTGCCTCTAGAGTCAGGACAGACAAATCTCTCCATTTATTTTCAAATAAAACTTTGTTTCAACCCATTTCTGTATCACTTTGTGAATGGCTCTGGGCTTTATGTCCACAAGTTCAGAAAAAGCATGCATTTTCATGCAGACTAACATTTATATGCATTGCTACATTTATATGGCTTGCTACATCCATTAATACAGGTACTGTATATGCCTTTTTGCATACTAGTCGCCCTAATGTACATATCAGTGTACACAATTACTCCAGCAAAAACATTTGTGAATGCATTATTTTTTTTAAAAAAAAAAATGAAGAACCACCTCTGAAAAACTGAAAAAAATGTAAAAACTGAAGGAAAATTACATTCTAGTTTGCATATTAGTTCAAGAAGTGCACATCCAGCTGGTTCTGTCCCATTTGGGTTGCACTGAACAGGATGCTGGAGATAGCAATTAGTTCTCTTTAAAATTAGCCATAAGTGTGGAAAAACCAATTGGATAGAAGTGATGGTGTGGTGCTGAGAGAGTGGTCTCGAAACCCAGAGTAAAGTGGATAGAGGGAGCTAGAGACACCCCACCATAACCGATTGTCCAGGTGGATCTTCCTCCAATGCAAGAACCAGCAGGTTAAACCAAGCACCTTCTATGGCTTCCAAGTCTAATTTTAAATGAGATGGAGATAGGCAACTCTAGGAGCCAACAACAGACTGCAATATGTTGTAAGCAGTACCTTCTTGGGAGCTGGGCTTTGCTGTGGAGGGAGGAGTTAAGTGGAGCTGAGCTAAGAGCAAAAGAGTGAAGAGCAAAGATTAAGGGAGGGAGAGCACTGGGGTTCAAAATTGAGAGGCTAACAGTAACCTTCTGGTTCATCTGCCAGTCTCTTAGGTAAAGTTGGGATCCTGTTTGAATTTAATTTTCAGTTTCATATTGGAGTGCCTTGAACCTCACTGTGTGTGAGTACAGGTCACACATACACACCTCGTATCCACAAGGGATACATTCCTGGACTTATCATTTATAAGTGAAACCCACAGATAATAGCAAACCCTATTAAATAAAGGATTTCCTGTACAAACATACCATAGAGTTTCATTGGATGACCTAGCAATTCCTCGAGACGATGTCTCTCTAGGCATTTTCCAGCACAAGTCTATGGTATGTGTCCCTCTTTTTTCAGACATGGATAATTGAAACCACGGGTATTGGTTCTGAGGCTATTTGGGTTGGTGGGGGGGACCAGTATGTGCCTTCAAGATGCCTGTTAACTTATGGTGACACCATGAATTTCAAAGGGTTTTTTTACACACGGAACATTCTGGGGTGGTTTGCCTGTTCCTTCCTCTGACATATAGGCTACAGCACCTGGTATTTGTTGGTGGTCTCCCATCCGAGAGTTGGCCCTGCTTAGCTTCTACGATTAGACAGGATTGGGTGCCTTTAGCATGTTTAAGCCGCTGAACCTCACTGACATAACTTTAAAATAATTCCAGTCCCAAGACAAAGAGATGGCTAACAAAGTCCCCACTAGCTGCTAATTGCCTTGGTTGGAGAGAGGAGAGAGGTACCCATATTGTATTCCTCCCCCACCACATGGGGCTGTTAACAGAATCAGGCTGTAAAAGAAAGGGTTAATATTCTCTCTCTCTCTCTCTCTCTCTCTCTCTGGACTTTTTCAGACGCCCCTTACCACGCAAGAAGCCTCCGTAACAGCAACAAAGCTGCTGCGTGACAGGGGGTCCGTTTCAGACAACGCCATCCCTCTCTCGGCATTGTCCGTGACTGTTCCGGATAGGATTGAGGGCGGCCATGCCATTTTTTAATCACAGAAGTTGTCCGTGAATAAAAAATGGCTTGACCACCCTCAATCCTACCCGGAACAGTCATGGATGACACCGAGAGAGGGATGGCATCGTCCAAAACGGACCACCTGCCGTATAGCAGCTTCGTTACTGTTACGGAGGCTTCTTGCGCAGTAAGGGGCGTCTGAAAAAGTCCTCTCTCTCTCTCACACACACACACACACACACACACACACACCCCACAATTATCATTGATAATTGTAACCAAACTTAGGTATAACTCTGTTTCCCGCTTTTCTCTATACTCATTCCCTTTGCCTTTCTCTCTCCTCCACTCTTTTTTTTTCAGCCCCTGAATTTCTGACACTGCAGTACCTTAAAACTTCAATTGAACAATTAGTTTACCCATCCAAAGAAAGAGGATAGGCAAAGTGACCAAGGGAATGAAAATACAGCAAATACAAGAGTTCTAGGTGTGAAGGATTTTTACCGTCTCTGTGCAATGCTCAAAATTTGGGGACCAAAGGAAAATGTCACTGGGGGGGGGGGGAGACTCTTATGTACTTGGGAAGCAATGCCCTCATTCCGCTACACACAGACATACCAGTTACACCCCTGCTGTAAGGCACTATGGGCACTGGTGGAACTGCTGAATTACCTATCTCAGTGCAGATGAGGGAGAATTACTGTACTTGATTAAGGATTACTTATTCAGGCCACCCACTGAATTTATGGCAAAGGTACAGTTTGATTCAAGGACTTCCCAGCTCAAAAGCCTTTCTCTTAAACCCTGCATTCTACTGGCTCATGAAAACAAATGAACACTTGCTTGGATTAAAGCACTCCTCCTGCACTTCTGTTAGACATTTTCCTGGCCGATAAAATCAGTTCCAAGCAGCTTCCTCAGTCTTGGTCTGTCAAATATGTATCAACCTTCCTCATTGCACTGTTTGTTTCCAGCCAGCATGAAGCCTTCTTGATCCAAGTTCAAGACTACCATAAACACAACTGAAGTGAAGAAGATTGCAGGAGAGGCCTGTTTGGCTGGGACATGGGGTTAACTTTAAGACTCCTGGAACCCCACAGCTTGCCGTTTCCAAATGGAGTCAATGACATGCAGGAATGGGAAATGTATGGTCCTCCAGATGTTGCTGAACTGAGGCTCCATCTGCCACCACAATTTGCTACATTGCCTAGGAGTGATGGGAGTTGTAGTCCAACATCTGGAAGCCCTCCCATTCCCCACCCCTGCTGTAATGCAAGGATTCAGATTAACAAAGCAAATAAACCCTGCCCATGTTGACTCAGATGCAACATCCGCTGAGTTTGGGGAGGGGCTGTGATTCCCTTGTCTTTTAGGCCAACAAGGGAAGAGTTTCACACCCATAGTCCTACACAGATTTGTGCTGAGAGCCTCACAGTTGCAGATCAAATAACTATGGACATTATCAGACAAGGCAAATAAGCTGTTATAAGGATGCCTAATGATTGCGAAAGGGTGCGCATACCAGACAACTTCGCCCTTTCGTGATCATGTTCACTTAAAAAAACATACTTTTTTACTGATGGCTCAAGCTATCAATTGTGCTGGCATTGCCATTGTTTTAAACTTCGTGCCACTGTGAATGCAGCATCAATGGCCAGTCCATGGAGAACACTTCTGGGTGAGATTGCGACATCCAGGTAGGTGACACACTTTTTATGACCCTCCCCGGTTTACTTGGAAGTTTTTAAAGTGTGTTTTTGTGCTTTTTGAAACTTTTGAGTGTTCTTATTGTTTTTATTTTTGAATATTCTCCTGAGAATCCACAGGATTTCAAATGAGGAAGTGAACAGAGCTCCAGTCACACCTTGTTCATTGCCAGTAAGCCTTTCACCAGGATTACAGGTAAGTGTGGCATGGGGAGTTCTTTTGTCGGAATAAAAACGGCAAAGTTATGCCAGCAAAAGAACAGAGTTTAGGGGGGAGGTCTGTTAAAGTCCTATCTCTAACAGCTTCTCATTAGTCTCCATATTACAGCATCCTCCTCCTCTGGTTGCTCACTTGCCAGATTATCCTTTCCAGAAGGAAAGCCTGTGCCTGCCTGTAACATTTTGCACTGCATGACAAAAGGTTTCATAGGCAGCCTTCCACTGGCCGGTTTCCTTATGAAGAAAGGTGACATGACGCAAAGAGGCTTGAGCCAGCCCACTGTTGACTACAGTGCCTGCCTCTGCAGGGATTGTCAAAGGGCCATCTGGAGCCCTTCACACCCGTGGGGCTACAACGTTTATCACTCCTCACCATTTACTGTGTGTCTGTTTGCAGTGCTGGCTGAGGAATATTGGGGCTCTAGTCCAAATCACCTGGAAGGCAATGATGGGGGGCAGGCCCTCTTCCACCTGGCCCTGGACATTCACACCCACTGCACCCAGCCATTTGGATTCCTTATAATGGCTTGCTTTGGTGCCCCCACACTGCAGCATGTGTGCAGGGAGGGTGTATAATGTTTATACCCTGCTTTTCCAGCAATATTCTCAGGGCAATATACATAGCTCTCTTCACTTTATCCAGTGTGTGTGTGTGTGATTGGGTAAAGGTCAGATCAGTGATTTTCCTTGGGTTTTTTCCAAGCTGGGAAGTGGTGTTCTGGAATAGTTTGTTTTTATTTTTGTATTTCCCAAACTATTCCAGAACACGGCCTCACAGCCCGGAAAAAAACCCAAGGAAAATCTATGGATACCGGCCATGAAAGCCTTCGACTTCACACTCAGATCAGTGAATTTCATGTCTAGATGGGGATTTGAACCCAGGTCACAGTCCAACATTCTAACCATTATACTTCACTGCCTCTCCACTGAACCCTGGGAAACCCTAAACTTTGTGCACACAACAGACAAGATCAAACTGATAGCAGTTCTGTACTGTTTGCCTATTTGAAAATTTGAAAATGAAGGAGGAGGCAAGCCAACAAATCGAGAGAAGTACTCTTTAATGTGGTATAACTCACACACAAATAACCCCAGGCCCCTTCTTCCAAGTCAGTATTTTGCTTGCTGTATGCATTCAAAATCCCACTAAATTCTCAACACCCCACATCTCCAGTGAATTTGTCAGTTTGATAGCTAGTAACCACCAGCCATTCAAGACTATTCAAGAAGCAGTTCTAGTTGTCACATTATACCAATGGCTTTGAAAGACAATCATTCCAAACATCCAGAAAGGATTTTGCTGATAATATACCATTCTAGTTTAGGAATGTTTGGGTGCTGAAGAGCAGGCTTTTAAAAGATATGTAATAATTAAATAAACAGAACCTATGTAAGTACTCACATCTGTCCCAAACTGTTGTGAAAGGCTAGAAAGGCTAAGAAATGTTCTTCTTTTTTTCCTCTCTTGACCTTCACTGTGCTGGTTGTTGTTTTAATTGGATCTGAGGCTGATGATGTCAAGGATTCTCCATATGAAGGAATTATATGACATTTGGTTATAGCCAACTAAGCTGGAAGGATGAGAAGCAACTCTACTGTAAGGACTAGAATTGGCTTAACAGTGTGGGCCACCAAGAGCCTGGCTGCTCAGCAACACACATCTGCAACAACAACAGAGTCGCATGGCACCTGAAACACTAAGATGCTTGTTGTGGCAGAAAGTAACTGGTCAGCTTCCTGGAGAAAAGCATGTCACTCAGTCATTCAAAAGAAGCTTCTTGCTAAGGTATTAGAGCTGTGGTTTTCATGGTGGAGTCACACACTCATGCCAAGCCTAGCAAAGTCAAATAAAATCATGTCTTACAGAAATATTTGCACCTCCTCTGAGGCTGTACTTTCTACATGCTGGCCATACCAACACATCCCTCCTGGCAGCTACTGACCCACGCCTCTGCAACCGAGCTCTTCTCTGCTGCACTAAAACTGCAAGGCAAGTGGAGACATCTGCCATGATCTAACCCAGCTTCTGAAAGTTTCTGTGGTCCTTTGCAAGACCAGATGATTCCTTGCTATTTGTTTCCTTCACAATAAAGCCTGTCAACAATGAAAAACAGTGTTTGTGGAGGGGGAGAACCAACCAATTACTAAAAATATTAAAGTTTGATTTGGACCTGCACATTGATTTCACCACTAGCCACGCTGATTGAGAGATTCTGGAAGTTTTAGTGCTCTCCCTCCCCTACACAAAAAAGGAACTTTCCAAATTATGGCTCACTTAACTAAAGGCAGAATAGATAGAAAGCTGACACAGATTTCTGTAGAAGTGAAAACCTTGCTACCTCATTTTCTTGGCATGTGCTAGGTATGCTGCAGAAATCAGATTCTGGGGCGGGGGGAATAAAACCTTACTTTATTTCAAAATGAAATCTTCATCAATACCATACTCCAATTATATATAAAAGCAAGTCCATCATTTGTACAGCACACCAAGTTTTCTCCTCCAGGTATCACAATCATAAACCACAGCTGCCCTTGAAGGCAGATCACTGAGCGCAGTAGTCAACTGAGCAAAGATTACAAAATAGTAAGATATGCGCTTCTTTATGTCAGCCAGATTGCTTAGTGACCCCATGCCAAGAACTTGGGAATGTTACTTTTCAGGACTACAACTTCCAGAATTCCACGATTAGGGTGGCCACTGGATAATAGGACACGTCAACCAGGCTCTGCCTATGTCATTGTAGCACTTGCACCAGGGCTAGGGATGCTGATAGTAATAAGGAAAATAACATAACTTCCTGATATTTCCCAGATGAAAACTGAGACACATGTAGCCAAGCTATATCAGAGTGCGGTCAAGATGGACATATTATCTTGGAAGAACATGCATGCTAGGAGAAGCTGCAATGGTTTGCTTTTGCCTGAGCTTACTGGGAAGAGCAAGATTTTTCCCTCTCCTCTCCTTTCCCTTCTACTGAGCTAACTGAGTGCAAACTACTTTGGCACATTGGACTCAGTTTGCAACATTTGAACTAAGCTAAGGACAATGGGGAAAAGTGGGAGAAGAAGAGAAAAACTGGGACATTTTAAAAAGCAGCTGAAAAACTGGGATGACAGAGGATTCATTAGGACTGTCCCTGCCAAATCAGGACACTTGAAGGGTATGAAATAGCCATGTGAGCCACACCCATGCAGTTCATGCCAGCATACTATCACAGGACTTTTTCAGACAGGACTTACCACGCAAGAAGACTCTGGAATAGTTACAAAGCTGTCGCGTGACAGGGGGTCTGTTTCAGATGACGCTGTCCCTCTCTCGGCATCGTCCATGTCACTTCCATGTATGATTGGAGGCACGCCATATTTTACTCACGGAAGTTTATATGGAAGTATGTAAAATATGGCATGGCTGCCTCCAATCATATACAGAAGTGACATGGACGATGCTGAGAGAGGGACGGCGGCATCTGAAACAGACCCCCTGCCACATGACAGCTTTGTAACTATTCCGGAGTCTTCTTGCTCGGTAAGTCCTGTCTGAAAAAGTCCATAAAACAGATGTTTCTGTCTTCATTTGTGGTGGTGGTGGTTCGGTTGTGTGTGTTTGCTCATACTGTATATCAATATAAACAACAAACAAAATAAATGTCATGGACTGGATCCAGATTTGAGCACCTGCTGCAAATGGGCTGGGTGAAGCAGATTTCTCTGTTCTACCTCCTCATGTCAGCACACACACCCCTCACAATTGTAGACAAAGAGTTGATGTATCCTGATGAATGGGGTAGACTACTACACAGGGAGAAGGTGGGAATCCCTCAAAATGGAGTACAGATGCCTCCCATGATCAAAGCATTCCCATCCACAGAAGGCAGATCCTGGATCCAACCTAATAAACACCGGAGAAATAGAGTGTTCCCTCTCATGACTTAACTGTGTCTCGCCACTCCGCTTAAATATTCTCAACAGGTCAGCCAATGTATGAATTGGGTCTAAGTACAGAACCTGGCAAGCTGAACTCCGATGGCACAACTGGCTTGGAGACTGAGTTAGCTATCTGCCCTTGCCAGTTTCTGCTGGCAAAGCATGGCCAGGCTCTCACCCAAGTCTTTAAAGTGATGAAGAGAAATAGACCAAACTAAACAAACTTTTACCCTGGTGGACTGAAAATGGCTGAAATGGATACAGATGGATGGATAGGCAGAGTGCAGCACAGACCATCATTGTGCTGTTGGTGTAACATCACCACTTTCGAAGCTGCATGTCCTTTCCACTTTTTGACATGCACAGCAAAGCATAGGATTAGGTTCTTAAACTCCCTAATTTCAAATGGACTGAAGCACATGGATATTATTCTAGACTGCAGTCCACTTGGAGCCATTCTGGTGCTGAAAAAAACAGCCAAAGTGAAGAGCTAAATAATTTCCTTTATTGAGGAAGGAAGTCTTGTCTTCAATTTTCTGTATTCAGAGGCATAGAAGATTGTTGTTAAGTAATAAACCAGATTGCCAGGGGAACTGGTTTTCTTCTTGCATCTTAGAAGGTGTTACAAACAATGGGAAGCCACTGAGCAGATCTAAAGGACTGTGCTAGTTCCCCTTTGAACAATGACTCTGGGCTTTATCAGACTAGCGTCTAAAAATGCTGTAATGCCATGAATGCAGATAGCGGTAACATCAGAGATTTTCACAATGGGGCCAAATGCCCCGTTTCTGCTCCGCAAGCCCCTCTCCCATCCCTGCTATGGGGTTAAGGAAAATGTTTGCACACTTACCTTAATCCCACAGCAGGCACGTCCTCCCTCTCTCCTCGGCTTCACTGCTATAAATGCAGCTGCCGTAAAGCTGCTTTTACAGCTGTGAAGCCAAATCCTGCTCGTTCTCATGAGAGAACAATGCGAGGGAAATTCAAAAATAACCCCCCTCCCCCCAATCTCAAAACCAAAAACAAAGTACATTTTTTAAAAAATACAAGTAACCCAGGAAGCGGGGGAAGGGTGCCACTTACCTGGGTGTCCCATTCCTGCCCGGAAGTGTCCAGAATGGACCTCCCCACTGCAGCTGTCATCATGGGAGAGGAACAGGGACACATTTCAGACCACCCAAGATTCTGTGACAGAAATGGAATAGGTGGGTCATTAACGACTTCTCCCCATGATTGAAATATCACAGGGAGAAAACAGAATAGTCACGTTGGGGGCACCGAAGAAGGTGAACGTCGTCTGAAAGAGAAATCTTTCAGCGACCCTGTTCCGTGCCTGCAACAGAGCAGATTGCTGGTGTGAAAATCTCCATCGTGGCATTATGACACTTATTCTCACACACAGCTATAATCACATGAAAGAAACGCCATGGCACAATGACCACTAGCACTTTAGGAATGGGAATTTACTTTCGCGATTTAGCATGAGCAAGATTTCGGCTGTTCTTGCAAGAAGACATGAGCGTGCTTAAAACTGCAAAAAAAATGCCTGAATTTACAAAGTTAATGAACACGCAAGCACTGAAACAAATGTAAAAACTTGCAAACTAGATGGGACAGTTCATAGAAAGAGCATCCTGTGCTTCGTTTTCACATTCTCACCTGAACGTTTGCATGCTGTGGACCACCCATTCACACTGTAATCTCACAATTACAATGAGACATGTTTTCGCATGCTGTCAATACTGTGGAAAAAAAGTGATATTGGCGATCTATTGATGGCTTGTTGCATCAATTAAAAGGAATGCTTTATTCGTGGGCATGGGGTAACCTCAAGATGACAACGACGTCATGCAACGGCCGTGGCCTTCACACTACCCTGATGTCGTAATCCCATGATTTTTGCTGTGTTTGATAAAGTCCTCTGATTGGTCAGTCCTTTGCAAGACCCTCTGAGTCAATGGTTCAGTGGTGAGGAAATATTTAGGTAAATCTCAATAGATCTATCCTAGACTAACAATAGGATTCAAGCCATTTTTTAACAGGCTAGGACCGTGCTTTATAGTAAACACAGACTATTTGTCCATCTAGCCCAGTATTATATACTTTACTATGATTAGCCTAAACACCTTAAAGGCACAAGATCCCATCTGATCTAGGAAGCTAAGCAGGGTCAGCCCTGGTTAATACTTGGATAGGAGACCACCAACAAATACCAGGTGCTATAGCCTATATTTCAGAGGAAGGAGCTGGCAAACCTACCTCTGAGTATTCCTTGCCTCTTAGAAAACTCTATGAAATTCATGGGGTTGCCATAAGTCAACAGGTGACTTGAACGCAGACACACATACACATGATTAGCAACAACTGTCCAGGAAGGGGTGTTTCCCTTTTCACTGGAAATGCCAGGAACAAAACCTGAGGACTTTTGCGTGGAGAGCAAGGGCTCTAGCACTGAGCTACAGTAACTCTGGGGAAGAAGATAGTATAGGTGTTTCACATTTAACAGTCTATTCAAGGGGCACTATGAACAACTCTGTCATAACTTAATGGACAGGCTCACATGACCAGCTTGGTTACAGAAAATGCAAAGTGCAGCTCAAAAAAGTTACTTTGGGGACTACAACTCCCAGAATCCCCCATCAGCACCACAGGCCATGCTGGCTGAGTGTTCCTGATGACACAGTTCAAAAAGTAACTTTCTCATGCTCTGTGAGTCTCTCAGTTTTGGAAAACCAAAAGTTTAGAATCATGGGAGCTGTCTATACAGTGAAAATACTCCTCACAGAAATCGCTCAGGAAATGAGCTGTCTTAATGGGATCCCACATTGTCTCATCATATTGTGAAGGGGGGGCAAAAAAGGGGGGAAACTATGCAAGAAAAGCATTTGCAGCTTTTCCCGTCTTTTTTTAAAAGCTTCAGTGATATGCGCATTTTTGCTCGCTAAGACAAGCGATTCAATATGAATCTTACGGGATGAATAACTTCCCTATACAAGACAAAGTGCAAATCTGATTGGCTGTATGAGCACAGGGGGCGGGACGGGGTTATAGTGCAAGTGCCCGCTGTCGCCATCTTGGATTTTTGCCTTAGTGTGTGATCGCTAAGGTGATAAAATGGGGATCTGTGCTATCTTTTATTCTCTTTTCTTTTTTCTTTTTCTTTTTTGAACGGTTGAATATCACTTGTGCACACCATAGAAATAGGGTTTTTTTAATAAAAAATGTTTGGTAGCAGATTTTAAAATGCAAGTAATCCACTCACTGCCACCATCTCAGCTACAGGCCTGTGAACTTTATGGGGGCTGTAAACCCATTAAGACAGGTTGCAGCTGCTACAACTGGCTAATACTGTGGAGCAGTCTAGGGTTTTTTTCCCCTTCATGTAGACAAGCCCATGGTTGAAACTGGGGCACTCCCAGGTTCTTTCTTTTTATTGTTTTAGCAAGGCATGTCCCAGTACCTTTTAAATTTATGTTTAGAGGCTTCCTCCTATATCCCTGAGGCAAAGGACTTTATCACACCAGCCTGTTTTCTTGCCGCAATCATGTTGGTCAAATAAACAGGAACATACCAGTTTGAAAACGTTATCTGCAATTATGTGAGTGTGTGTGGCTTTGGCAATCCATGGTCCTTTCCGCACCAGCTCCACAACCCCACCTTCCTACCTATGTATGCCCCACTCAGCGCATGTGTGCCTTTCTGTTTTTTAAATTTTTATTTTTGCCACAATTCCATTATTACAGAAAAATTACTAAAAAATATGTTATTGTTTTGCCATAATTACGCAAATGAAAATAAAAATAAAAATGAAAGACACAGAGTAGAAGGAACCTCAGCTTGCTTAGGAATAGTGAGGGCGAAGGGGAGAGGGGAGAGAGGAGGAGACTCATGCCCCCTCATGCCACATGACAGCCACCCTTACTGCAGCGGAAGGAACCTGTCACACCAGAGGGACTAATGGAAATGCAGCAATATTGAGAGCCATTGATGGATTTTCTCCATCAATGAAAAGATGTGCTACACAAATGACTGAAATGCAAAGCAGCAACAGAACAGATATGATGGGCCAAATACACTAATATCTTACTGTAATTGTAAAATGCCAGCCTTGTGGGATGAAGTCCAAAGTCAGAAGACAACATTCCCTTTCCTTCAATATTATCTGTAATCATCTATTTAACCACTAATTACTTCTTCTCACAGTAGCAATTTAGAATTGGAAGTTAGCAGGGTTATTTAATTTTAACAAGAACATATTGGGTTTTGTCTCTGTTGTGGTTCAAGTGAGGGGGTGGGGTGTTGTTGTTTTTACAAGGAAGCTGCACTACGGCTTTCCTTGCAGCACATGTATCTAATCAGGCAGGCATCCAATGTCATCAAAATGTTGTTCAGCTACATATGTCAGTCTCCCTAACCATCAACCAGGCTGACTGGGACCTATTGGGGATTAAAATACAGGAGGACCTGGAAGTCACCACCTGGTTATCTACCCAATTGCTGCTGAATTCACATGCGAACATCACCAGAATAGGGCTTGTTTCCCTGCTTTTCCCCTGTTAAGAGAACCCAAACCAAATTTATTATTTACTTACTTACTTACTTAATTTATATGCCGCCTTTCTCCCACAGTGGGACCCAAGGCAGCTCCCAGAGACAGTCAATAAAAAAAGCCTTCACAATAAAATTTAAAAACAATTAAAAGAAGTATAAAATTAACTACAACAGAGGACAAGCCTGAGAAAGGCTCATATTATATTGTAAAGAGTTCCATTGTAAAGAAAAAATGCAGAACATCCACCTGTTCAAGCAAAGAGTTTGTGAACAGAAATAAGCCACTCATTTTTCCTCCACCTCACAGAGAAACCTAAAATGTTTTGTTTAAGTACTACAGCTCAATGCTGTGCTGGTGGGGCGGGGGGGTTGTACTACAACTCCCAGCACCCCTCACCTATTTTTCTCCTGGCTTCTTGGTTTATGAGGTTGTGGGTTTGTGGGAGGGAGGGAGGGAGGGAGATGTCTCTACCTATTTTCTCCACCCCTCTAAACTTTTATGCACCTCTGTCATATTCCTCTTGGTCACCTTAAACAGACTTAGTCTGGTTCAGTATGAATCACTTTCATACACGCACGCACGCGTGTGTGTGTGTGTGCGTGCATCCTATCTTTAAGTCACACAGCCTAACCAGGTTAGTTCTTGGCCTGTCATGCAGCTGTTAAAGGCATAGAATGAGGGGAGGAGGGGAAAATCCCATATAGTATCACTTTGATTTTAAAATATATATATATTTATATCACCAGGTTTATTACTACTAACTTGGCCAAAAGAATTAACAGCAGAGTAGCTGAAGAGGGGAATCCTTCATTTGCTTGAGTAGTTTTTACAATGCCAGCTGCCCGTTGCTTTGAACCAAATCTAAACAAGCTTCTGTGAATGGAAACAGGTGGCATGGCTTTCCATTATTCTTAGCTTTTTAACTCCCTCTGGACACTGTATCCCTTAAGTGTGCATTATACTAATCACTTTTATCCCTACAGACTATGGTCTGTTTTAGTGAATATTTATATTATTCTGTTTGCAGAAGGGTGGAAAAATACATCCTACAGGCCTGTAAGTCAGACACTGTCTTGGGTACTGTAGTTACATATTTCCACTATGTTAATAACGAGATATTGTAAGTGCTGCTGCATTGATTGGATTAGCAGGGGGGGTAGCGACAAGGTGTGCAAATGAGGGCATTGCCGCCATGTAAGAATTCTGCACCCTCCAACAAAATTTTCATTCAGTCCCAAAATTTCTACATTGCAGTAACTTAAAATTTCAGTTGGGCATTTAGAGACAGAGTCTAGGCATCCAAAGAAAAGGGTCAGGCAAACTGACCAAGGGAATGTGAAGACTTTTAGGTGTGAATCATTTGCCACGTCTCATTCTCTGCAGTGCTAGAAATTTGGAGAATGAAAGAAAATTTCATGGGGGGCAGAATTCTTATTGGGTGGGGGATGCCCTCATTTTGCCCTCCCCGTAGCTACACTCCTGGGGATACATCCCAGCAATGATATGAGTGCACTCTGTGTTTTCAACCCATTGCAGAAGACAAGATTTCCGTACTGAAAACCCTGAAGGCAGTGGAAATCTAGAGTTATGGCGTGAGAAGTGCCCCCTCTAGAGACACTCATCATGTTCTAAACCACTCTGGGATTTTTAAAAATACAAAACAGGATTTTTAAAATGTCTTAGATCAGATCAAATAAATGTGGGCTGGCTAGTAGTCTGGGCAGGTCTTGGTACTACTAAATGTGGCAGAGGTCTGCCATGGCTCAGTGAGAGAGCACATGCTTCGCCCATAAAAAAAAAAATCCCAGGCATCAATTGCACCATCAAGGCTGGCCCAAGACAGTTTGCTGCCTGAGACAAAACACTAGGGGTGGCTAGTGGCTCATGTCAGTAGGATGTGGAATCTGCTTGGGAGGGGGATAGAATTCAGGACTTTGGACAGATCCTTTAGAGTTCAGACTGAAACCCAGAATGGATTCACTACCCAACTGAGACAGAAGCCACAAACCACCACTACAAAAACATAGTGTCCCCATCCCCCTTTCATATACAGAAGTTGACTGGACTGTCAGCTGAATCAAATGTCAACACTAAGGACGGGATGACTTCCTCCACTATGTGTGAGTGCAGTTGAGGGATGCAGGACTGGTCAAGTGGCACAGAATGGCTGGGGGAGGGGGCATCAGGAAGAAGAGCCAGGTGTGTGGTGCTACCCCTCCTCATATCTGCCACCTGAGGCAGTTGCTTCACTTTGCCTAATGGTAGGGCCAGCCATGCCTGGGACCTCTAGTTCAAGGCTGCTACCAGTTAGAGCAGACATCAGTAGCTTTAGCTATGCCAGGTATCTGGCAGAGTGTAAGGCAATGTAAACTGTCAGGCAAAATTATCACATGAGGGCAGGAAGTGGTAGAGCACCCCGATAATAGGTCTGCCTGCCTTTGCCTTATTGCATGACATCAGCATGTTTCAGCTGCTCTCCTGTTCCGGTCCCAAAGGAGATGGTGGTAAACATAAATCTTTTTGCTAATTGGAAAAATCCATTGGCAAAAAGACTCACATTTACCACCATCTCCCATGGGACCAGAATGGGAGAACAGCTGAAATATGCCAACGTCATGCAACAAGGCAAGATGGGATGCGCTACTCTCGGGTTTCCCTTCCGCTTCCCTTCCTTCATGCAATAAGGCTCTCAGAAAAGCACCCTGACTGTTTCTGCATGCTAGAACCCAGAGTTGGAGTGCAATGGGCAGGCACAAGGAAGGAGGAGGACAACAAGCATTTAGCCTAGATACAGAAGACACTTCTCTATAAATCTCCCTTAGGGTGTTGCTATCATTATGTGCCTTCAAGTGAACTGCAACCTCCTGCAATCCTATTCTAGGGTTTCTTGGCAAGATTTATTCAGAGGAGGTTTGCCATTGCCTTCCTCTAAGACTGAGAGAGTATGACTTGCCAGCATCATCCAGTGTGTTTCTATGGCCGAGTAGGGATTTGAATATTGCTCTCCTGGAGTCCTAGTCCAACACACAAAGCACTACACCACACTGGCTCTACTCCCTAGGGTATGGTGCTTTGGGTGTTGAACTGTGACCAAACGCAAAAGAAGAAGTCAGCTCTTGTACCTTTAAGTCATGTAAAAGATGGGAGCTGGGCAGATGCAACCTGCTGTGCTGCAAATTTCCCTCGGATGACAGTCTGCCCAATCATCTTTTGCTTCTGGATACCCGAAACGTTTTTTCACCCATTTAACAACGTGGGGAAGAAACTATACGTTATACCAGGATAGGCAACTTATGGACCTTCTGATATTGTTGACCCATGACTCCCATCAGCCCTAGATACCATAAAAAATAATGAGGGATGATGGGAGTTGCAGTGCCACAACATACCTCCTCCTCCCCCCACCCAATGCTATGTCTAAACATACAGTATCCTAGGCTGTCAGGATAAGCCAATGCACTGACAATTAGAGTACTGGGCCTTATCCATCTATTGATCTATTGCAGCTGTTTGTTATTCTGATCTCACCTAAAAGGAAGTCTTGCCAATCGAAGTAAGGTCATAACCACAGGGTCATAAACCGGTACTACATTCATCATAATTTATTTTACAGGTGATCAATACTAAATTGTGCGATGTAATACACAATACTGTACTCCATTACACCCAGTTATTAAGGCCACCCTAAGGCACCTCTGTCACTTCATATCTTACAGAGCAAATCATAGGCCAAGCACAACATCTAATGAAATTTGTTAACTAGCTTATTGATGCAATCTGCTATTTGCTTGTGTATCTGTCACATAAAGATGGCTTATCCTTGCTTTCCCATTTAGCATTTATATCTGTTTTAGCAGCTGTTTCATTTTATAAGAAACCTGGAACACATAATTAAATTTTCTCTTATAACAACTGACAGGATGGATGCTGGAACTAATGGAATTCCACATACCGTTATCTCCTTGATTGCACCAGTGATTTAAGATCCCAGATTTCTGTATTGTGGCTATAGCAATTCCACCAAAAACAAATGTAGTCTCAGGCAGCATTTGACTGGAAATGTTGTTGTATCATTGGGGAAACCTCCAGTTGTAATACAGTGAAGACAAAAACAATTGTTCTGCTTCACCTTCAGAATTCATGGTGAAATAAAAATGATGTTAATCCAAACCCGATCATTGTTAACATAATCCTTTCATGTTTTACATGTACAACTTTCATAAAACATTTATACTTTTAGGCCTGCTGAGTTGATACTAACTTGAATGGGAGCAGCATTCTCACAGCTTGTCTCTATTACTACAGAAATTGCATCTCATATTCTAGTAAAAATTCTCATTAATAAGAATGCTATTAATGTCTCCCCCCACCATGCCCATGAAAGCTTTCATTGATTAATCTACCAAGGGTCCTTTCACACTATATAATTATAGAATTATGATTCCACTTTAACTGCCATGGCCTCATCCTATGGAATCCTGGGGTTTGTAGTTTAGGGAGGGGCTTTTAGAAATCTCAGCCAGAAAGCTCCTTTGGTGCCTCTGACCAAACTACATATCCCAGGAATTGATAGGACAGAACCATGACAGTTCAAGCAGAATCATAGTCTTATAATTTCATAATGTACATCGCTCAGTCACAATAGTTTAAGCTAGCCTTTATTTTCCAATGGATCATTAGGGTGGCCACATGTCCCACTTTAGAAAAGATGGCTTCCATTTTGAGGGCTATCCATTCCACATTGGGTGTGAAGATAAAGAACCCCAAGAAGGGAGGGAGAAGCCAGAGACCTTCAGGTTGCTTGTCAAGAGCACTTCAACAGCAAGCCATGTAGGCAGTTACCAATAGACCATCTACAGTCTTTCTTACTATGATAAACATGAGAAGTATTGTATTCTCACTGAAATGACAGTACTGATTTCTCAGTTTGCATCTACAGATATATATTAGCATATGCAAATGTCAATGAAAATCAGTTTTTCTACACAAGAGGGCATAGAATACAGATGCTTCATGGGGACTCTGGATGGGCAGAGCTCTGTGAGTCCCTCTGAATACGTTTGCAAGTCCCTGTTACAATCTTTGCCACCAGTGTGCAGGTATCGTTCATGCAGCCAGTGGGGTGGGAGAATTTAGAGGCAGGGCCTATATACTACTCACCTCTTTTCTGTCCCCACTTCAACTGTCCTTGTTGTGTGGGCAAACTACATATGGCTTCTAAGGCCATCCCATCCAGGGAGAGTGAGGGGAGGATGGTGTTGCTTTTAGAGGCCTAGAGCTCTTCAAGGTAATAGTGCAGACTCTTTAGATGCTTAACTGGTGCAGGATTTATTGTTCTATGGCTCCTTCCTGCCCAAAGCCACATGCTAATTGTTCTCCCCAGACCCCTAAGAGAAAACCCACACCTTCCAACTGTCCTAGTTTGGCAGGGCCAGTCCCAGTCTCTCCTCTGGTCCCACATTTTCAGCTGCTTTTAAAATGTCCCAGAATCTCTCTCCTTCCACCTTCCACCTTTGTCCTCAGCTTACTGTAGTTGCTGCAAACTGAGTTCAAAGGACAAAAGTAGTTTGCACTCCATTTTCTCAGAAATGAGAGGAGAAGACAGAATTGTACTCTTCCCAGTGGACCCAAGCAAAAGCAAACTGCTGCCGCCTCTGCTAACTTGTGCGGTCTTCCTCACTAATAGCTTTAGCCGTCTTGAGCACACTCTGATGTTGCTTGGCCACACATGCTCAAAAAACAATCCAATACCACATTTTATCTGTGAAATGCTGGAGGATGTGAAAATCTAGGGTGTACCAGCTGCACATCTGACTTGAACTAGATCCGCCACAAACATTACTTCTGGGTTTCCTACACTGAAGGAAGGCTCTTAAGAGGAAAATATTTGCAAATTGGCCTCCAGGACCATGGAAGACCACACTTTCCCCACCACTTTCATGGGGACATCAGAGGAAGTTGGGGACATGGGAGACACCTTACAGGTGTTGTAAAATACCATGCCTTTCCACCTTCCCAAAACCAGTGGAGATCAGATGCAGGGGTGCTGGCGTCTGATGCAATTTGCAAATCCCTGTAGCCTCGGAGGGAACAGGTTTGGCCTATCGCTAATCCATCCAAACTTACAATATTCAAGGAAACATTCCACACTGTTACTATGGAGTGGGAACCCTTCTGAATAGTTAATTAGAGCTGGACAACTGCCAAGCTGGAACACCTGTCAGTTGTTCAAAGCCTTCATGGGCCCTTCACAGTGGCTGAGTAGACCAGACACTGCATTGGGCATTGTAGCCAGCCTATTCAGCTGCTATATAGTACATGCACACACGCACACACACACACACACAAAATGGGGGTTGGGAGAAGCCGGAAGACCACACGGGCAGGCCCCATAGCATAAAGCTTCCCCAGTTATGCAGCCCTATTATCAGGCAACAGAATAAAGTAGCCAGAAGAGACTTTCATTACTACAGTTTCAAAATGGCAAAACCTGAAGGCTCAGAATTCACTGACCTCTCCGAAGGAAGACCGACACATAAGAGATTGGCTAAACATTCCTTCCAAAAACAGCGTTTAGAAAGGGAGGAAGCCTCTTCTTACTGGAAGACACACATGTATTTTCCTTATAGAAGAAACAGTTGCAGCATAGCACAGCCTATTCATCCCCCTAGCCTTTTCCAATAAACCCGTTGGAATTAGCCATGTCAGCCTTTTTTCTTTTAAACAAATGGAGAGAAATTGATATCTCTTTCAAGCCTTCAGCCAGGCTTCTGCATGCTCTGACCTGCCTTTGTCCCATGAGGCCCCACAATTGTGGGAGCAAATATAGTTCTGTTTGACCCATAAGTTACCAGAGGCTTCATCTATCCCCACTGCAGCCAGTGAAGGTTCCCTGATCATCCCACCCAAAGCTGCACCCTGTCCAGAAGGGAGATGGGGCAGGAAATGGGGATCTCCTTAGTGAGGAAGCTAGCTTCCCTCCCACTTCCCTGTTTAAGCGGTACATGTACTGTATATGAGAGGTGGGCAAAGAATGCCCTGCCTATAGATTTTCCTTGGGTAAACTCGTGCAGCTGTGAGAGGGTCTCTTTTGTCCTTTGCCGAGCATAGCATTTCTTGGATATTTTAAATTTATTTATTTATTTTTGGTTGGTCTATAGAGTGTTTGGAGGTTGTGTTTCCTCATCACAACCTCCAAATAATCTATAGACCAACCAAAAAAATCCAAGAAATGCTACACTCAGCGAAGGACAAAAGAGACCCTCTCACAGCTGCAGGAGTTTATCACATACCATGCAGCTGTGGACAAGTTTACATAGGGACTACTAAACGAAGCATGCAAACACGAATCAAGGAACATGAGAGACACTACAGACTGGGCCAGCCAGAAAAATCAGCAGTAGCAGAACATATTATAAACCAACCTGGACACAAAATGCTATTTGAAAACACAGAAATTCTAGACCAGCCCCTCATGGTCTCTTCCAACTCTACAATTCTATGATTCTATGATTCTATGTCAGAATGCACAGAGAAGCTATTGAAATCCACAAACGTCTGGACAACTTCAACAGGAAAGAAGAAACTTTAAAAGTAAACAAAATCTGGCTCCCAGTTTTGAAATACAATAGAATTAAAACTCAACACTTACACAAGAATTCCACCCACGGGCAGGGGGATTCCCAGAAATAATTGTCCATCAACCAACCATTAGCCAAACAGACACTAAGGAGCCTTGCATTTCTATACCCAGAAACTAACCATTAATTACACAAATTTACATATACTCCACAGGGGTTCACAGTATATAAACTCCACACACACACCTACCCAGCCATTCTCTGAGGATGCCAACCACAGATGCAGGCGAAACGTCAGAAAGAAACTATTCCAGAACACAGCCTCACAGCCCAGAAAAAAAAAACAAGGAAAATCTATGGATGCTGGCCGTGAAAGCCTTCGGTTTCACAAATGGCCTGCCTTCCAGCTGTCATTGTCTGCCTCTCTCATCCACACTAGCATGCAGAGCCAGTGGCAAAGAATGCTGGGAAATAAAGTCCAACTATATTTGAAAGGCTGTACTTTGACCTCCCTAATGAATATGAATGTATTAAATACATATAGCTTAATCTTATACCAAGGGTGAGGAAACTGCAGTCTATGGGCTGTATGCAACCGCCCAGTAATATTTCTGCAGCCTCCATCATACAACTATCATACACATCAACATACCATTTTTAGCCAAAAAAGCACACACTCTAATGCCAGAAAACATAGCAATTTGGCTGGATGACACCTCAACACACCCATCAGTACCCCAAATTACATCCATCATACTCCCCCACCAAAAAAAAACCTTTAAAAATCATCCAATTTTTGGCCAAAACCAGAAGTGACATGTCACTTCTGGTTCTAGCATGATGTGTCTGTGCAGCACACTGGAAGCAGCTCCTACTCCAGCAGAGTTGCACACCTGTGCCTTGTACTCAAGGCAGACCGTCAGTCTGTGTAGCCTAGCCTGCTGCGCTTCCCCAAGTTGGTGCCCTCTGGGTGTGTTTGGATATCAACTCCAGTCGCCAGGCCCACACTCCAATTGGCTCAGCTGACTGGGGCAATGAGAGTTGTAATTCCAGCTAGCAGGAGTCAGGTTTGGGGAGAAACACATCTACTCAGGCAGACAGCAGCTTCCCAAGGAGTCTGGAAGAGAACTTCACTCAACCCTCTTACCGGAGATCCTGGTGAGTGAACCTGCGGTCTTCTGTAAGCAAAGCCTATGCTCTCAACTACTAAGCTACGGCTCCTCCTATAGTTTCAGTTATGTTCTGCTGCAGCTTATTAATGGGAATACTTGTACATGGTATTATTTATATAATAATCATTTATTTATAAGACATACACATAACTCCAAACCAAAAAGATGATGACTAGCAATCCAGTTTTAAAATATTTCATAGAAAAATATAAATGATTTTACATTATGTAGATTTTCACACTACACCATTATAGTGTTACTATTCCACTTTATTTGCTCTGGCTGCCTCCTGTGGGATCCTGGGATTTGTAGTTTAGGGAGGGGCATTTACAACTCTCAACCAGAGAGATCTTAGGCCTCACTAAACTACAAACCCCAGAATTCCACAGGAGGAAGCCAGAGCAGTTAAAGTGGAATAGTAACACTGTAACAGTGTAGTGTGAAAATCTCAGAAGATATATTTCATATACCTATAGATATGGAGAATAGCTGAAATAAATATGAATAAATAACCTAGAATTACACATTTGTGACTGTTTTGTATTCATAATCCCTATATAACCCTTAGTTTAGGCAAGTCACATTCTCTCAGCCTCAGAGGAAGGGAAAGGCAAACCCCCTCTGAAGAAAACTTGTCATGAAAACCCCATGATAGAGCTGCCTTAGGGTCGCCATAAGTCCAAAAATGACTTGGAAACACACAACAACAACAAATCATCATAAAGCCATCATCAGTCATTCTTCCCAGTGCAACATTTCCTTTCAAGTCATAGAATTACCTCATTTTCCGTGGCAGGGAAGAGCAGCTCCATAAAGCTCAAAGTGATGGCTATACAGAGCTTTTCCCTTCCATTCAAGTGAATGAGGGAGAAACACACAGAGTAGTCATGCACCCACATTAGAAAAGGGGCACAGCACTAAATGCAAGAGAACTAAGCAATCAAGATGGCTTTCTTATCACCAGGAATAATACAATATGCCCTCTGGCACACAGACTGGGTCTAGACTAAATCTTATTCATAGAAATCAGTGAGACTAAGGACTTTATTAGACATCATCTGGTATGCGTGCTAGATATCAAATACAGCATCATAACGACACCACATAAACGTGAAAGGGCACGCATACCAGATGACATTGTCCTTTCACATTTATGTCTTGTCCAAAAGCCGTTCTATTTTGTTGACAGGTCAAGCTGTCAATAGATCAGCTGTGCCACATTTTTGCCAGCATTTGAATCCTCGCGCCTTTTTTCTTCATGTAAAAGGGGTCGTGACATCCAGGTAGGTGATGCTCTTTTTATGAACCTCCCTGGTTTACTTGTAATTTTTAAAGTCTGTTTATGTGCTTTTTGTAACTTTTTCTGTGTTGTTTTTGTTTTTATTTTTTTATTTTCCTGCGCTCCCATCTTCTTGCAAGAATCCGTGAGATTTCATTACAGGAAGTGAACAAAACTCTGTTCACTCCTCCATCATTGCCAGGGCTGCCTTTGGATGGGATGGAAGGTAAGTGTGGTAAAGGGTTCTTTTGCTAGCATAAAAATGTCACAAATTATGCTGGAAAAGGAGAGTGGTCTGATAAAGTCCTTAAGCTACCTCTACATGTGGCTAACTCTGTACCCAGTATTTAAAACAACAGCAATGCAGCTCTGGTACAGGTTCAATAACATTTACCATTCACAACAAGAGGAATGCCAGATATTCAGGAGATTTTCACACTACACCGTTATAGTGTTACTATTCTACTTTATTTGCTATGGCTGCCTCCTATGGAATCCTGGGATTTGTAGTTTTGGGAGGGGCATTTACAACTCTCAGCCAGACAGCTCTTAGGCCTCACTAAACTACAAACCCCAGAATTCCACAGGAGGTAGCCAGAGCAGTTAAAGTGGAATAGTAACACTATAACAGTGTAGTGTGAAAATCTCCTCAGTCAATTTAATGCGATTACAATCAAACAGTACAATCAAATTAGCAGAAGATACTATAGGTGTGTATGAAACTATGTTACCTGTTTAGGAAAAATGTATAGATGGCCTTCCTACCATTAGAACACAAAGCAACTCAAAACTTGGAGAACTGTTGTGGGGGGGGGGGGGTTTGAAGTAAAGCTTCCAGAACCTGCCAGACAGGAAGGAGATTTTCAGACTACACTGTTATAGTGTTACTATTCCACTTTAACTGCTCTGGCTTCCTCCTGTGGAATTCTGGGGTTTGTAGTTTAGTGAGGCCTAAAATCTCTCTGGCTGAGAGTTGTAAATGCCCCTCCCTAAACTGCAAATCCCAGGATTCAACAGGAAGCAGCCATAGCAAATAAAGTGGAATAGTAACACTATAACAGTGTTGTCTGAAAATCTCCTAAGTTTGTCAAGGCCTGAAATAACTGTAAACTTACTAGGTATCATCGACTAACTAAGTCTCACCTCAGTACAATGAACATTATATGGCAAACTTGTATGAATACTGCAAATGTCACCATGGCAAGAAACTGGTATTCTGGCCTTCTAAAGTATCCAATTGTTCAGTTTAGAAAAAAATCAGGTAAAGTAATGAAATAGACAAGTGGACTTGTCTGGTTCTGGAAGATAATCTAAATTAAGTTTATGCCTACCAGCAGGTACTATTTTGGAATTGCTGGAATAATTTTTTGAATGAGTGTCAAGTTTCTAGGATTTATTAACAATAGCAATGAAAAAAGTATGTAGTCAGTTCACATCCTAAGAACAAGCAGGGCATCTCAGATCTAGCTAACCAGACTCCTCCAGCTTTGCTTTGTTACTGCTGTGCAGCCTTGGACATTTCCCCCCACACACACACACTTCTGCACCGCCGCCGCCATTGCCGCCGCCACACTCCTTTCACCCTTGTTCTTTAAAAGCCTGACTAGCTAGCTTAAAGGCCGGCAATGCCTGCTTTCAGGTTGAACTTCTCTTGTGCTGCACTCCACTAAACCCAATCTGAGACTTCCTACTGCCAATTTGCGGCAGCTACAAAGCCCTATTGTGGGCTCATTTGTTCCACTGTAAACACACGCATGATAAACATTGTCATGGTTCCTGACAGACCAGGTGCAACTCGAATGCGGGGCGGCCACCAACCTACCTGACCAAGTCTCCCTCTCAATGTAGGCGGGAGGAGATCCAATATCTAAAGAAACTGCAGACTGTCTAAGGCGGCCAAACCACTTCCTTATTGGCATTCAATGGCATCACCTTAGGATGGAGAACCACATAAAAGGAAAGAGGAAGGGCTCGGCTTAGGCTGTCATGGTCTGAGTATTTTTCTTTGTGAGAGTTCTTTCCAATGATCAGAGTCTGGGTGGAGGTGGGGGGTCAGGAAAGGGGGCTGCATACTTTTCTTCCTTGTTCAGGAAGGGGGCTTCCCATTTTCAGGATTCCAGAAGCAAATCCCACTTTTGCTTCTATTATGAGAGCTGTATTTTTATTTTTCCCACGTTCAAAATGTTCCCCTGCAAGAGCCCCGCACCTCTTTACTATTTCACAAGGAAAAGCTCTAATGTGCTCATCTATAGGAATATGAAGTTAATTAACTTAAGTCGACAAATGATGAACTAGACAGGAAACACAAAAGAAAATTGGTGGGTAACTTTGGAGGAAGCGGGGGAGGGGACCCAAATATGTTGACTTTTGTACTTCTTCAATTCAGATTAGGTTTAGCACTCTTGAAAGGAAGCGTCTGAACCTTCCTGTCCCAAGAACAAACTTTTGTAGAATGGGATACGTTATATTTCATGGAAATTTGTGATTACCAACAGGAAAATGTGTGGTTTATGTAGTCACGATCCTAGAGCAGCTTCTTATGCAGCAAGAAATTAGCATTCTGTGATCTTTCTTTTCTTGTTTCATCATTCTTGATGAAACAACTACATTTGTCTCATTTGGTCATAGAAACATTTGATTTAAAATAAAACACTTCCAGTGGGTTACTCCATCCATTACAAATAGCTGCTTGTTACACATTTCACTTTTTGCTATACACACCACCTGTTCAAAGGCTTGAGGTGGGTGACCAAAAAAAAATCCCCTTTCTCCAATCAGAAAAAAGACGGTTAAGGGGTGATATGATAGCCCTGTTTAAGTATTTGAAGGGGTGTCACATTGAGGATGGAGCAGGCTTGTTTTCTGCTGCTCCAGAGACTGGAACACAAAGCAATGGATGCAAGCTCCAGGAACAGAGATTCCACCTCAACATTAGGAGGAACCTTCTGACAGTAAGAGCTGTTCGGCAGTGGAACACACTCCCTCAGAGCGTGGTGGGGTCTCCTTCCTTGGAGGTCTTTAAACAGAGACTGGATGGCCATCTGGTGGGGATGCTTTGATCGTGATTTCCTGCGTGGCAGGGGGTTGGACTGGATGGCCCTCGTGGACTCTTCCAACTCTACAATTCTATGATTCTATGATTCTATGATTAGTCTGTTGAAGCCAAAAAAAAAAAAAAAACCAAAACCATAAATCTGTACAACACGTCAAAGGCTAATTTATTATGGCATAAACCTTACTGAACTAGAGTCCACTTCATCAGATTCATTAACTTTTACATGTTTTTTTAAAAAAATCACAATAACATTCCTGATAAAGTGCAGTTTTTGTTCTTAAATGGCTGAATCGTTCAGTAGTAGGTCCAAAATTTTGCATTAAAGATATGTACTTCCTAGAAAAGCCAAATTCTGCAACTATTTAAAAAAAAACTATAACCTTAAATCTGAAAGTGCTTCTGTAACTTTTGTAGCATTTTCTTCTGGTGAAACGGAGTGGCAGGAGGAACAGCATGGAAGTAGTGAGTTGCAAGGAACGTCACTGGCATAATTCAAATTGCTAGTCCCATTGAATCAATGGGCTGTACATGAATGTTGATGTACCATTTAGCACTTGACTCAGTGGGTCTACTCATGTTGAGACAAGCCCCTGAATTAAGGCCATTGCCTGTAATAAGTTTTTTTTCTTGGTAGCAAGGGTGAAATAATGTTCCTTTTCAAAAGTAACGTAACAAGTGCCCCTAAGAAAGAGACAGTCAGCCTCACACAGGACAGAGATAGCCTGGATCTCAATGGAAGTTACTTTGCTGCTGCTGAAGGATTTGAAATTTTATTGCCTTTCTGTTTATTGCTCTTTGCCCCTGTTCCTCACATGGTCAAGAAGGGGAGTGGTCTCTGCCTGTATTGATATCCCTATAGACCATCTTGATTACCACACTACACTGTTATAGTGCTATTATTCCACTTTAACTTCTCTGGCTGCCTCCTGTTGAATCCTGGGATTTGCAGTTTAGGGAGGGGCATTTAGCATTCTCAGCCAGAGAGCTCTTGGGCCTCACTAAACCACAAACCCCAGAATTCCCAGTTAAAGTGGAATAATAGTGCTATAACAGTATAATGTGATAAAGTGCTAACAACAACAGAAGTAACATCTGAGGACTTTATCAGACCATCCCACTTTAATGTTCTTTTGCTGGCATAAATTGTGTCATTTTTATGCTGGCAAAAGACCCCCCCCCCTCAATACCCAACCTTACTTTACTGGTGTTAAAGAGGCTTCCCTGGCAGTAATGGAGCACAAACAGAGCTCTATTTACTTCCAGGGTTGAGAGCTCATGGATTCTTGCAAGAAGATGCTAGTGCAGGAAATTCAAAAAATAAAGCAAAAAACCCCACTCACACACACAAAAATCCACACAAACACACAAACACACATTTAAAGTCCCAAATACATAGGGTGGGTCATAAAAAGAGTGTCTGCTAAATGGCTGTCACAATCTCCCCTGAAAGTGTTTGCCCATTGACGCTGCATTCACATGAGTAGAATGGTGCATGGATTCAAACACCAGCAATGCCGACAACAAAGCACCATGGCCAGTCTATTGATGCCTTGTGCCGTCAATAAAAAAGTACGGCTTTTGCACTGTACATGATCATGAAAGGATGATGTCATCTGATACGCATGCCCTTTCACCATCATTAGGCTTCCTTATGACACCGTATTTGCCTGGTCTGATAAAATCCTGAGACAAAATATAGGCCTCCAACTGCAACATTGTCACTTCCCTTCTCCTGTATGACATTTAACATCTTTGCCTGATGAAGAAGCCAGTGAAGCTTTCAAAGCTTGTATGATGTATTTTGTGCTTTCGAGTTGCCCCAATAAAGGTATCCCTGTTCTGTTAAGTGTGAATGACATTACTTTATTAGTGTAAAAAGCAACGCTTTCTAATCTTTTAGCAATTACTTTCAAACAGCATTGTAGAGTTACTTTAACAGATTTTTCCATGGTTTATGCCATTTTCTTATCAATCTTAAGTGGCTTTTTTAAAATAGCAAGAAGTAATGGAACAAACCATGTAATGCAACCAAGTACTGTAGGTTTTTAAACCAATGTAACAAGTAATGACAAGGAATTACTTTCTAAAAACTATAACAAGCAAAGTGAACAAATTAGTTTTTAAAATCTACTTTCCAAGCTCTGGGAAGCAGAGTGAGGTATGGTATGATAGTTCTGTACAGTCTGGAATCTGCGAGAGAGAAAGAAGGGATGGGAACTACCCATTGAGTACTGAGAATGGGATCTTTTACTGCTTGGGTACAATTAAACAGACACAGAGGACAAGTCTACATTGTCAGCAAATGCCACCAAGCATCTCTATATCTACAACAGGCAGCTGGGTGTGTTCAAGACAGCCATCTGTAATTTCCTCTTTTGAGTGTGGCAGTGATGGCTGGTAGCTCCCATATCTGCGGGGGGTGCGGGATGTTGACTCTTTTGGGGGTTTTACTAAACCCTGGAATAGTTTCACTGCTCCACTGACATGGGAGTCACTACTAGCTGCCACTTAATGGAAGCTCCTTGCATTACATTTGTTGATGGAGCCCTGGTGGTGCAGTAGTTAAATGCCAGTACTGCAAGCCACAAGGTTATGAGTTCGATCCCAGAGGGCTCCAAGTTTGACTCAGCCTTCTATAGGTCAGAAAAATGAGTACCCAGCTTGTTGGGGGCAATTAGCTAAAAATCATTGTAAACTGCTTAGGGAGTGCTTCCGCACTGATAAGCGGTATATAAATATAAATACTATTGCTATTGCTATTGTAAAGGAAGCCATTCCAGAGGTTTTCCAGATGTTCAAAGAAGGCTTTTCTGATACAATGATATGGTTGTGGTAGGAAAGGGGCCAACCCTGACCTGTTGTTCATGGGTAAAAGCTCCTGTGTCTTTCGTGGCATTGACAAAGAATATGAGCCATGGAGAGGTATGAGGCAAGGCCATGCAGAATTAAATCTTCTTGCTATCAGCCATGGGATGAATCACTCAGCCTTCTCTTCCAATCCCTAACAAGAAACTACCATCTACTCCTATGATCATTAAGACTAGGATAACTGTTTAAATGAAGAGGGGGAAATTAAAGCTCTGATTCTTAAAACCCAACTAGATGTGAGCCTGAACAAACCATTGCCTTTTCCTAAACAACAATTGGGTGGGGGGGATTAATCTGGATCAGGGCCATAGGACTGAAAGAGAAGGAAATTTTTATTTAGGTGGTACACTGCCATATAATTACACTGGTATGCAATCTGGTCTGCTGCCAAAAGGGGGAGTCTAACTTGTTCAGTGCTAGCTGTGTGTCATATTGTTCTGGTTTGGGTTGGGCTTTTATTCATCTGGTTTTGTGCTATGATTTCATCTTTAGTTTTTAATCTGTATTTTATTATTGCTAGCTACCTTGAGCTCCTTTATTGACTGAATAAATTTAATTTATTTAAATTATTCATTAAATTAAAAATGAAACCCTGGAGGTCTTCACACAGCCACTTTGTCCCGTTGCAGGAACGGAACAGGGTCACTGAAAGATTTTTCTTTCAGACGATGTTCACTGTTCACGTGTGGCTGTTCTGTTTTCTGCCTGTGGTATAGTAAAGTGCGAGGAGAGAGAAAGTGGAACATTTTAAAAGCAGCTGAAAAGATAGAACAACAGTGGATTAATCAGGACTGTCCCTGGCAAATCGGGACAGTTGGAGGGTGTGCAAACTTGGGACATTATCAGACTAGTGTGTAAAAATACTGTAATTCCACGAGTGAGGATAGTGGAAACATCATGGCATTATTACGCTTACTATCACATGTTGCTGTAATCATGCGAAAGAACTACCACAGAATTATCACACGACAACCACTAGTGCTTTAAGAACGGGAGTTTAATTCTGTGATTTAGTACAGGTGAGATTTTGGTGGTTCTCACAAGAAGACTTGAGTGTACTTAAAACTGCAGAAACACCTTAATTAACAAAGCAAATGAACACACAAGCACTGCAACAAACATAAAAACCTTGAAACTAAACGTCATAGTTCATAAAAAGAGGGTCCTGTGCTTCATTTTTGCAGTCTCACCCAGATGTTTTCTTGCTGAGGACTACCCGTTCACGTTGTGATCTTGCGCTTACAACAGGACATGTTTCCGCAAGCCCTCAATACTGCAAAAAAGCACATGGAATGACCACGCAATGACGACATCATGTGATAGCCGCACCTGTTCGTGCTACCCTGATGTCGTAATCCCATGATTTTTGCCACGTTTAATAAAGTCCTTGGTGCAGCAGTGAGGTCTAGGAACCCAGGAAGCTGACACAGCTCTGTCCTGCAACTCAGAGGAATATCTGAAAGTTGATAGGAAACAGGAAGCTGATGCTGCTGCCTCCCTGAAACAGGTACCAGAGACAGTTACCTCACTCTGCCTTACGACAGGGCCAATCCTGATACAATCCCAAAACACATGTGCATCGTGTCCTTTGTATAACAGCTGTATTCACTTTGGAGATTTTCACACAGGGCCAAAATGCCCCGTTACTGCCCCGCCACCTCCTCTACCATTCCTGCCACAGAATAAAGTAAATATTTCACACACTTAGGACTTTTTTGGATGCATGAAATATACCGCAAGCAGCCTCGTTGCGTTGCAAGGCTGCTGCGCTGCAAGCGCCCGTTTCGTATGACGCTCGCCCCTGGCGGTACTGTTGCGGTACCACAGGGAGAGTTGAGCATCATATTTCCTCGATTTTTAAGCACGATTTTTAAGCATCGTGCTTAAAAATATGACGCTCAACTCTCCCTGCGGTACCGCAACAGTACCGCCAGGGGCGAGCATCATACAAAACGGACGCTCTGCAGCGCAGCAGCCTCGCAACACGACGAGGCTGCTTGCGGTATATTTCATGCATCCGAAAAAGTCCTTACCTTAATTCCATGGCAGAAACTGGATCCCCCTCCCCTCGCTTGCCAGTTATAAATGCAGCTGCCGTAAGGCTGCATTTACGACTGGGAACTGAATTCCTGGCCGTTCTTGCAAGAGAACAGCCAGGCGATAACTTCAAAAATTTAAGAAAGCCCAAACATAAAATCAGTTCACCAAGCACAAAAACATACTTTAAATTACACAGTCAAAACAGGGAGGGTAAAATAAAGGGTGCCACTTACCTGGATGTCCAGATCATGCCAGGAAGTGCTCAGATTGGACCTCCCCTCCACAGCTGTCATTTCAGAACAGGAACGGGGCTTCTGTTTGCACACCTGTGATTCCGTGACAGACACGGAATGGGTGGTCTATTCACGATGTTTCGTCGTGAATATATTATTCCAGAACAGGCACAGGAGCAGGACAGATGCAGGACAGAACAGGGTCAACATAGGAGATTTTCACACGGGCTAAATATCCCGTGGCAGGAACAGAACAGGGTCAGGAAAGGTTTTCCCTTTTGGACGACGTTGACCCCATTCTGTCCGGCATCCATCCTGCTCCCATGACTGTTCTGCAACAATCTAATCATGATTTTTCATTGTGAATAGACCTCCCATTCCGTTGCTATCATGCAATCACAGGTGTGCAAACTGGAGCCCCATTCCTGTTCTGAAATTACAGCCGCAGAGGGGAGGTCTGTTCCTAGCACTTCCTGGTATGATCTGGACATCCAGGTAAGTGGCAGCCTTTAGTTTACCCTCCCTCTTTTGATTGTGTGATTTAAAGTGTGTTTTTGTGCTTGGTGAACTGATTTTATGTTTGGGGGAGTTTTATTTTTTAAATTTACCGCTCTCCATTATCACGCGATAATGTGATAACGTTTCAGACGGCCGGTCATAAAAGCGGCCTTACGATGGCTACATTTATGGCTGGCCAGCGAGGGGAGGGGGAGCTCATTCCTGCCACTGAATTAAGGTAAGTGTGTAAAATATTTACGTTATTCCGTGGCAGGAACGGGAGAGGAGGTAGCAGGGTTGGAACGAGGCATTTTGGCCCCGTGTGAAAATCTCCGTATTCTGAAAGGGAAAACCTTTCCCGACCCTGTTCTGTTTCTGCCGCGGGATATATAGCCCGTATGAAAATCTCCTTCACAGTTGTGGAAACAGAGTGCGGCCAGCATAACCATTCCAGAAGCACTTGGGAGATCTTGACCAGTGAGTAACTATTAGTCACTGCCTTTAATTTACCACTTAATTTGCTAGGATTGTGGAGACAGCCTGAACTGTAACTTAATTGCCATTTGATTGCCCCTGCACAATCAGACAATAAGCAAGCATATAGGTAAATGTACAATCAGTTGTGCAAAGTCAGTATTCACAACCACCATGTAACTCAACGGGCATACATTTACACTATACAGTTGCATTGTAGGATCTTGGCCTGTATACGCAATCTATGCCCTTTTGGACTATCTTCCCAGGGCTATCATCAGAAGAAACCAAACTTCCAGATTCTTCAGCCTCTTTGCTGACTCTCTTAATTCATGTCCGACTCCTTTGAACCAGAGCTGCAGTTCGGCATCTGAGGTCCTAAAAGTCCTATGATAAAACTGCACCATGTAATTGTAATACATTCCATTACACCTGCAATTTTGTACAAGATATGTCCACCCCTGCTATACACACTTATTTGGCAACAAAGTCCACTGAACACAAATAGGGCTAACTTATGAGTACACAGGTATAGCACTGCATTGCTAGATGCATGTTATTTATTAATTAATCAGCTCTAAAAATATTATCTCTGCTTACCCCCAGAAGATAAATGAAAATGAACAATTATTGTGATGGTTTATGGCTTATTTGTGTTGCATGTTGCTGGACTTTATCAGACAAGCCTCTAAAAACGTTCTTTTGGCACCATATTTTACACCGTTTTTCTGCAAAAGAACCAAAAATATCAAATGTTGCAGTGATTGCATGAAAAAGAAGTCTTGTATTTCTGCATTCACTGCTAAGCATGATCTCGGTGGTTCTCATGAGAAGATGCGAGTGCACTTAAAAGTGTAAAAACAGCTAAATTTAAAAACAAAACGTACACTCAAGCACTGAAACACACTTTAAAAACTTGCCTGTAACATGGAGAGGTTTATAAAAAGAGTGTCCCATGGCTAGTTTTCGTGTTCCCACCTGGAACTGTTCTGTCGGGAACCACCCATTGACACTAGAATCGTGCGAGCAAAATGGGGCACGGTTTCACACACTTGCAATCACAGGGGGGAAAAAACACCACAGCCTGACAATAAAAAAAGACACCTTATTTGCAATACATTATTGCGAAAGCATTACGTCATCTGGTATTCGTGCCCTTTCACATTCATTAGGCATATTTATGATGACATATTTGCCACATCTGATAAAGTCCTCTGTGTTTTCACTCATTATTTATCTTAAATTCTGGTAATTCATATTTTAAGCACGAGTAACCGGTCCTTTGTTTTTGTTGTGTGCTTTCAAGTCATTTCCAACTTATGGTGACCCTAAGATGAACCATCACAGGGTGTTCTTGGCAAGATTTCTGCAGAGAGGGTTTGCTTTTGCCTTCCTTTGAGGCTGAGAGACTGTGACTTGTTCAAGGTCACCCAGTGGGTTTCCATAGCCAAGTGGGGATTCAAACCTTGGTTTCCAGTCATAGTCCAGTGCTCAAACCCCTACATCATGCTGCCTCTCAACCAGGTTTTAGCACTCCTTGAAGTGTCCTCCTAATGAATTCTTTTTTAATATACAGAATATAGAAACTGTCCAAGAAAAAGTAGGGGAGCCATCTCAAACATTCCTAGAGTCAGAGGTGGAAAACTTAAAAAAGAAAAAGAATCTGCAGCTTGCCAAATCTGCCTTGATGGATAGAAGATTCTGGGAGCTATAGCGCAGAACTCTGGCTTTCCCAAGTGCCGCCTAGAGTGTAATACTGAATTTTCCCTTTATCTCCTGTAATGAAACACCTCACTATTCATTCCTGTTACAATCTACAGTACAGCCCTCACTGCAAAAGAAGACTGTGAAACTTCTGTACTTCTGTTTTCAAACACATTATGAAGGAACCTTAAGGACGCAGGCAGCTGCTTTTTACTGAGTCAGGCAGACCACGGCTCCCTTAAACTCAATCCCAAATATGATTGTGTCACTTGTAGAAATAACTTCTGTTGTTCAATTTAGCTTTTATTTCCCTTGAAAGGTTCTAATAATAGCAAGCACTGTGTCACATGATTCATGTGGCCTTTCTAGGCTTATGCTGCTGAATGAGTGAAATTACAAGCAGATTTCAAAAGGATGTACCTTTATTCCCATCTGCATTTCCTGCCTAGATATCCTTATCCTGTCCACATTGCTGTGCTCTTTTATATGTTGCCCCTGTGTTTCTTGCAATATAATCACCCTTACACCCTTCAAATCCTTTTAAATAAACTTATTCTGTCTTAACCAGAACTCAAGCTTATTGGCTTTTGACTCTGAATAATATGATAATAAATAAATGATAGTTCCTCTGAGTATGCCATGAAGGCATTTCCTTGAACACTGAGTAATTGTATACAAACACACATTTATATGGATTGGACACAGCCTTAGTGTTATTAAAAGTAGACTAACTTAAGTCCCACTGATAAGTTAGTTGTAACTATCTTAAATTTCTGATTTCAATCAGTCTACTCTATGGTGGGATCATTCATATCTTCATACACACAGGCAGATAGATGGACACACAGGCAGATAGAAGGATGTGACTTCTAAAAAAAATTAGTTTCAGGCAGCTGAGAGATAAAGTGTGTGTATGTGTGCAGACAGATATATGTTGCAGCAAAGACTATCCTTATACAAATCATTTCAGTATGACAGATATCAAAATGATCTCCCATAGAGTGCTAGCATGCCAAGAAGAAAAGTACTCATTCAGCCTCGTTCTTATTATGTGCATGCAGGGAGCTTGTTTGTCTGATGTTTTACATGGGATCACATACAGGTGACAATCCTGGGGAGATGAGTTTACTATTAACAGTTTAAATCTAGTAGTCCATATCCCTAAGAATTGATAACACCTTAGCAATGCCTTCTTTTTTGCCTTTAATCTCTTTGCATTAAATAGCTGGGTGATTCAAATAGCTGGAACTGCCATGAGAGGAGAAATTGCAACTGCTTAAATTCAGCCTCCCATATAGCTGTTAAAGGTACAGAGCCTCCCACAGGAAAAGGTGATAATTACCTAGCAACATACCACTAGGTATTTGAAAGTATTTCAAATAGGTACAAGGGAAGCTTGCAGTATACTCCTATAGGTAGGCATTTGCAGAAAAGTAAACCCAACTGACTTAAATGGGACTTGTCCCTTAAAATATATATAGGATTTTAACCATAGTTTCTACCATAGTTCAGCCCCACAAGCTGACAGCAGTGCTGGGTTTGGTTTAAATTCTGGAATATATCAATGTATTCCAAGAAAACATTGAAAAGAAAACACCAAAGGAAACACATACAATGCCGACGATCTCTAGACAATCTGTGACTGGGAGTGATGGGAACAGCGACTGGGACTGACGAGGAATCATAGAATTGTAGATTTGGAAGAGACCACGAGGGCCATCCAGTCAAACCCCCTGCCATGCAGGAATAAACAATCAAAGCATCCCTGACAGATGGCCATCCAGCTTCTGTTTAAAGACCTCCAAGGAAGGAGACCCCACCACGCTCCGAGGGAGTGTGTTCCACTGCCAAACAGCTCTTACTGTCAGAAAGTTCCTCCTAATGTTGAGGTGGAATCTCTGTTCCTGGAGCTTGCACCCATTGCTCCGTGTTCTAGTCTCTGGAGCAGCAGAAAACAAGCCTGCTCCATCCTCAATGTGACACCCCATCAAATACTTAAACAGGGCTATCATATCACCCCTTAACTGTCTTTTTTCCAGGCCAAACATACCCAGCTCCCTAAGTTTTTCCTCATAAGGCATCGTTTCCAGACCTTTCACCATTTTAGTCACCCTTCTCTGGACACGCTCCAATTTGTCAATATCCTTTTTGAATTGTGGTGCCCAGAACTGGACACAGTATTTTAGGTGAGGCCTGCCCAAGGCAGAATAGAGTGGCACTATTACTTCCCTTGATCTGGACACTATACTTCTATTGATGCAGCCCAAAATTGCATTGGCCTTTTTAGCTACCGCATCACACTGTTGACTCATGTTCAACTTGTGGTCTACTAGGACTCCTAGATCCCTTTCGCACATAGTCTCATTCAGCCAGGTCTCCCCCATCCTATACCTATGCATTTCATTTTTCACCCTAAGTGCAGTATCTTACATTTCTTCGTATTGAATTTCATTTTGTTAGCTCTAGGCTGACTAGAGGCAAGGTACACATTTTGCCAAATGGAACAAGCCACCATGTGTGTGCAATGAGGATGGAAAGGAGGAAGAGAGAGAAGGGAGAATGTACCTCTCTCACAATAGTACTGAAAGTTCAGGTTCTATGTATTTACTGCAGCAAAAGGTAGCGGAACCTCCAGAATGCTGTTCTAAAGAATGTGACCTGTCTCTTTGGGGGTAGATGTACAAAGTAATGCACCACACAGAGCAAGTGACTGGAGAGAAATTATTCACTAATGGGGTGGTGTCGTACAGTGTAAGCAGTTGGCAGCAGGAACATCAGTGATAGATTTATTGCTGTCTATAGACTTGTAGTACAAAAACGTCATTCCAGATGTTTCACTTTGGTCTAGTTCTCTATGAGATGGTTAACTTACATCTGGGCTGTACCACCAGACTGAAGGACTGAAGCAAATGCTCCTCCATCATAAAAAAATAATCCATGCACTTAAAAAAAAAAACCTAGATGCTAGGAAGAATGGTTCTAAGCAAACTTGGCCTGAACTGACTGTGACTGTTCAATAGAGACAGATAAGCCTAGGCATATAATATATTACAGATGTGACCCAGACTCCTGGATTTGGAGTTTGCCACTTTGCTCCCTATTCTTCTTTTTCTATCTAAAGAAAGTTCAAAATCCTTTTTGAAAAGGGAAAAAAAACATGCACACATGAACACACAATGTACCTTGCAGTAATGAAGGGGTCTGTACTGTATATGGTTCTAGGGATGCAGGAGCCATGTGTGATCAGAGAGAAGAAACCTCTGTCAATGACAAGTGATGATGACTGGAAATGGAGAGGGATTGTTCTGCTATCAGTACATAATATCTGAAAAAGATTACTCATCCAGTTTCCTGCTGAACTTGGTACTTAACATTTTACATGTGTCTGAATCTCCAAGGGATTTGGAATACCAAGATCTTTAAACATTTAACTGAATAAGGCAGCTACCAATTCTTCCCAGAGCAGATTTCAGATTGTGTCACATTTACATGGACACTTCAGTTTTGAAACAATATTGATCAGGTTGGTTCTACAGTTTTTATTTTGTTGGTGGGGAATCTCTCAGAGCAGAGTTCCATTCAAATTCAGAATGCATCGCACTGGTGGAGATGGGATGGGGAGGAAATTTTTGTGAGTCTTCCTTCCCTTTACAACCTCCCAGCACCATCTCCTCCATTATTCTGCTCCAACCTTCCGGAGCAGATTTTCAAGGGACACATGGGTCCGCAGCATTTGATCTTGAATTGGTCAAGATCAAAAAACTCCCCATTTCAGTCAATTGAAAAGTTCCCCTGAATCAAAAACCTCACTCAGTGGTTTTTGCTAGATCCAGCTGATGAATGTTCTATACAGTGTCAGGACTACAGTAGGATACTGTAAGTATTTATATTGTCTAATGCAATTTTGCGATACAGAGAACTTATGTTGTTGAGTCAATTCCTTTCCTATTTCTTTGATTTCATTCTTGTTCCTTCTCTATTCTCATTTCACTGCTATATACAAGTAACACAAAACTACTCTTTATAATGCCCATAAAAATACAAAATATAATGGGCAAGATCTCTCAATCAGTCTCTCCTCCCCTCTCTTTCTCACACAACCAGAGGATTTTATCAGACACAGCAAATACACCATCATAATGATGCCTAATTAACATAAAAGGGCATACATATCAGATGACATCATCCTTTCATGATTTTGTATTGTGAAAAAGACTTTTTTTTATTTATGGGCCAAGCCATCACTAGATCTCCCACAGCACTTTGTTTCCGGCATTGACAGCATTTGAAACTGCGCACCATTGTGCTCACAGGAATACAGCATCAATGTCAGAACACTTCCGGGTGAGATCATGAAAACCAGGAAGGGGATGCTCTTTTTATGAACCTCCCCAGTTCACTTTTAAGTTTAAAAGTGTGTTTCTGTGCTTGGGCCTACGTTTTGTGTCTTTGTTTTGATGTATTTTTTTAAATTTACCACACTCACATTTTCTTGCAAGAATTGCCAAGATCTTGAACCAGGAAGTAAAAAGAACTCCATTTGTGCTCCATCAATTCTGGGGATGCCTTTGAACGCTGCTCAAGGTAAGGTCTGATAGGAAGGGGAGTTTTATGCTGGCAGAAAACAGTTTAAAATATGCCAGCAAAAGAACGTTTGAGAAGGCTTGTCTGATAAGGTCCAGAGAGAGAGTCAGTGCTATTGGCTGTAGTGCAGCTGGAAATTCCAGCCATGCCATCTATCTAGACCAGGAATATCTCCAGTAAAAGCCTCTAGGCCAAAACATTATGCAAAGCTGTGGTGGTCAACTTTTGGACCTGCCTGATGTGGTTGGGCTAATTCTCTCATCTGCACTAGTCAAATAGAGCCAGTGGGGAGTGCTATTGGGATCTGAAGTCCAAGAACATCTGGAGAGCCTCACATTGCTCACCTCTAATGTACAGGCTCCTTCGCTCTTCACACATGTCCATAATTAATTAATTAAGCAAGAAAGTAAATGGAGCTTGACCAAACCAACAGGGCAATCTCTTACAGTATATCTCTGAAAACAACTCTTCCCTCTTGTAAATCTTCATTATTGGGTTAATTTTACAGAATATGGCCTTTTTTGGTCCACCTCCATGTGGAGAAATCCCAATGGTTGCAGGAACATAAGCTGATCTTTGCTCACTCCTCCTCTTTGCTCTGTCCAGTGTGCAGCTCTTCAGACAGATTAAACCATCGGTTTGGCTGGCGCTGCAATCATATTCATTGCTATATTTTGTGAACATCCCAAATTGTTTGCTCGAACTTTGCAAGAACTGCCACAGGGGCTGAGTCAAAGGCTATGCAATGCACACTCAAAGTAGCCCATCTGCTGCTGCATAGGCAAGTAAGTAAGACTTGGGCCATCTGAGGTGGAAGGCAGCATTTCCTTAGGTTAATTCTTCCCATGGATTAATCCATGAGGGTCTCCAGCTTCAACAATACAGTCAACGGATTTCTTCAAAGTTTGCATAAAACTCATACAACAAAGCCACTCGTCTCTTTACACATTTATAGTGCTATGATTCCACTTTAACTGTCATGGCTCCATCCTATGGTATCTAGGGATTTGTAATTTAGGGAGGAGTATTTTAGAAGTTTCTGCCAGAGAGCTCCTCTAGTGTCTCAACAAACTACAATCCCAAGATACCACAAAATGGAGCCATGGCAATTAAAGTTGAATCATAGTGCTTTAACTGTGTAGTGCAAAGAGGCCCAGTGTCTTCTTCTCTCGCTCAAATTTATTATTCAAGAATGCCTCACAGACCATATATAGAAAAGAATGGAGGTTCCAACTTTAATCAGTCCAAGGGTGCGTCTACATGAGCCAGAATACGCCAGCTTCTCCACTGGTGTATTCTAGCTGTGGATCAAGCCTGTTGTTCAAGCCCCCATTACTGCCTCCAAATGGCCCAGAGTCCAGACAGGCACGCTGGCCTGTCACTGCAGCCGCTGCTACCACAGTTTCCCTTGCTACCTTGGAAGGCAGGAAGCCAGCCCACAACATGTGAACAAGATCCTCTGCATGTGACCAGCCTTGGTCACAAGCTGCAGGACTCCTTCCTGTCTTCCGGGAGAGCCAGGGAGACCAGCAGTGGCATCAGCGAGAGTCAGCCTGCCAGGACAGACTCCTGTGGTCTTCTGGGGCCCAATCCATTCTTTCCTGGCAGGAATGGATTAAAAGAGGGTTTGTTTTTTAAAAAAATGTTGTGTTGGGCCCTACCCCTCCCTCTCTTCTCCCCTCCCCACCCTCAGCTCCATAGCTTCCCTGAGGCTCATGAGGACTGCCTGGGGATGGAACAGGGCAAATGCCCTGCATTATCAGGACTGCAGGGCTCTAAGATGGGAGCAGGATGGAGTATATTGGCCATCTAGACAAGCCCCAATGCTAGTCCCTTCCCTGTTTCATAAGTTCTTTTATCTCAAGCAACCTGGTTTCTGAAAGGTGGGCTGACACCTATTGCTTTCTCCTTGTCTTCTATAAAACAAACATATCTCTATTGAACACATATCTTGCCTTCTGGAGTCTTTGTATTTCTCCTGGCCTCTGAGCCTTCCTTGAGCATTTCCACAGCCTTCATAAAAGCTGGTGACCAAAACCAAACACCATACTCCAGCTGAGGTCTAGCCACTGCCAAGTGAAGTAGTACTGTTCATTCTCAAATCCTCCCCCCAAAGGACATTTCTAGGAATCTGGCACTAATTTCAAAAGTTCACATGGGACTGATGGGGCGGGAGGAATCAACTGATTTAGAAAACAAAAATGAAACAAGTGGATATCTGGAAGAGAGTCCAGTCACTTAATTTTCCCCAGCCCAACAAATCATCAAAGGTTCTGGCACTGTAACTGTGATTTTATGGTTAGATCACCTAATGTCAGAGCAGCTCCAGCCAACAGAAACAGAATACAGTTCCCCATCACCTTGGCCATTTGACCATTGAACTTTGCAGTTCCAGTTCAGGAGTGCAGTGTGCCAAAGAATAAATAAGTGATGGGTTTCATCCAACATTCCCTCCTTCCTCCCCCCCCCTCATCACCATACATCTGCTCCAGGGGATTCCCTGCCCCTCTGATGTAGAGTTTGGAGACACACAAGAGGCTTCAAGAAAGAAGCAGAACTCCACCTACAGTGCCTGTTGTATTGGCAGATGGGCACTGATAGAGTTCACTCCTATGCAGCGCAACTCAAATAGATAAGAGAAAGATGCCTTGCAATCCTGCCAGCTACCCTCATAATGTCAACTGTTTCAAACATGTCTACTATTCCTGCTAACAGGGGGAAGGAAGTAGGATGGTGTGGATTTTTATAAAACAAGAGAATGGCACTAAGGTGTAAATGTGTGGTACATGCCTACCGCCAGTACCAGCAAGCATCTATGATGAGGAAGATATCTAATTACAGATCTGGAGGCATGCCACAGAATCATAGAGCCATAGAGTTGGAAGAGACCACAAGGGCCATCTAGTCCAACCCCTGCCCTGCAAGAAGACACAAGCCCCTGTCCTGTCAAGCCAAGTCTTCACTTAAGAAAGCTAAGCAAATAGATCTTGCTAATGTTTTCTAGGACTGACAAACCAAAGAGCATAGGAGTGAGTGAGTGAGTGAGTGATGAATTCACATGTTTAGTGCCATCTGTATTTGGGTCCTGCCATGAGCAAATCTACTTGTAGGGATCACATCTAAACTCCTTTTCTTTGTTCACGATGCAGAAATGCACGTCTAACATTCAATAATTCATATTTCAGTCCTTAACCTTCATACTGTACCAAGAAGCTCAAGGTGGCATACACAGATCTCTTCTTCCCTAACACAATCATGTATACCTCACAGCAATGCAGTGGGGCTGGTTAAGAGATGGTGACCAGCCTATGAGCTTGATGGCTGAAAGGGGATTGGAACTAAATTTCTCAAGTCCTAGGAGATTATCAGACAGGAACGCAAAAAGCAGAAATAACCAAATCTAACCTAATCAAGAACCAATGTAGCATACTGGTTTGAGTGTTGGATTATGACTCTGGGGACTAGGGTTCAAATCCCTGCTCAGCCATGGAAATCCTCTAGGACACCCAGAGCAAGTCACACTCTCTCAACATTCTCTTTGTTATGTTCTAAACTGCCTATATATAAAGCAAAATCAAGTTTCTCTATTACTATTTTTAAAAATATAGACACCAATCACTAGGCCCAATCCACTGCGTTCGTACTCATTTTCTATTAATTTCAGTGCAGCCTGCACAGAGGAAAAGAAAACTCAGCAGATTCAGCTCGCTGTAATTTGTTCCTTTTAGCTGTTTCGCCAAAATAAGGAGGGTGATCTATGAGTTAAAACTGAAAAAATCCTGGCCATGATAAACATTGATTCAAATGACTGATGCCAAAACTCTAACTTGCTGGAAAATTAAGTTTCACTTCCAGCCAATAAACCACCACGTAACATGCAATCAGTGGGCTAAAATTCTCCATGTTATTATTATTTACCTTTGCTCATTACAGTTTTGGTGGGAACAGGCTCTGAAAGCGGAATCCAATCAATGGATTCACAGATCTTTTGTGCCAATACAGCACACAGGCCTTTAAAGCAAAAACAACAATTTCCTTTTACCCTAAATAAATAGTAAGCCTAAAGGATGCTTAAAATTAATGTCAGGTCACCAAAGGCTAACTCCTACCCAAACCAATCATTAAAATCAACATCCTCTAATCCTCCCCTCTCCCTCCATTCAAACATGCAATTCAGTCTGAATCAGTCCAGACAGCACTGTGCAAAGTGGCCAATAAAAACTTCCAGAGTTTGCACATTTTCATCTTCCTATTAAGACTGTGCATATGGACTTCAGGGCCCCGAATGTGACACATCAAATGTTCAAGCTTTGAAAACCCATAACCCTGAGCCTTCCTATTAAAAGATTTGCCAGCAAAGGAAAGGAAAGGGAACAAAGCCATCTCTCACCTATCAGTGATCTGTTTCTTTGATTGATTGATTGATTGGCCTCAAGAACCCAGAGCAGTTTATAGCATGCACACATGCACACTTTGGCTTCATTCCTCAGTCTTAAGCCTGATTGCATAGCCCTCTTCTAACTGAATTGAGACCACCCGTGACCTGTGGGCCAGCAGGAGGGGAATCTCCCCCCATTTCAGGCTAAGTCACCTCCCTGTCCCTTTAAACCACAGGTCACCCCTGAAGGCAGTGGCACTCACATCTGGATTTGTATGCTGTAAGCCTGTGACAGTGTAATCCAGTGTACATCTACCTAGAAGCAATTCTCATTGAGTTCAGAGGGTTTTCCTCCCAGGAAAGTGGAGACAAGAGAGTAACCTGAAATTAGACTGAATCCAGATTCTGTCCCTGGGTTTGCCGTCACCTATCTCTTTCTATCCCACCCCCTTTCCAAGTTTACACTGTAAGCTCCTCAAGGCAGAGACCCTTTAGTTGTTGCTCTGTAAAACTCCACACCCACTGATGGTGACAGGTGACTATGAAGTCCCATCATCCCCAGTCTGCACAGTTAAACCACTGGGGGCTGGGAGTGCGTCTAAAGAGCATCAATGTTAGGAAGGGAAGCAGAGAAAGCAGTGACAGGAGGAGAAAGAAGGGCAAGAGGAGGAGACATGGATACTCTACTACGAGCAAATCCTGCTCAGATCTCCTGACTACAAAATGTTGCATAATCAGCACTAAAATAAAGTATGGTTCTAATAGTAGAAAAGTACAGAAAGTATTTCTCTCTCTCTCTCACTCCTTCTTCTTCTTCATTCTTTTATTGCTTTGGAAAGATGGAGAGCTCCAACTGTATAAAGGCCAACAAACGTCCCCAGTTTTTGAAGGCTGCTGCTGAAGGAAGAGATCAGATTTTAGCAAGTGCTTTACAGGCAACCAGCCAAAAAGTTTCCTGATTCACTATAAAAGCAACCAGGGGATCGGGAGAAGGACAGAGGGGAGGGCTGTGAGAAAGGTGAGGAGGGGGGGAAGGCAAAGAGCGAGGGGTGTGTGTGGAAGGGTGAGGGTCGATTCCCTTCGCACAACCCCCCCCCACAAAAAAAGAAGAAGAAGAAGAAGAAGAAGAAACAACAACACGGGGCTTCTCCATCTCTCTCCTCTCCCTGTGCCCGGTGGCTGCGAGCAAACGCCTTTTCCTTCCAACCGCAAAGTAATTTACAGCTGAAGAGTCAGAGTGCGCTCGCTTTTTCTCTCCCTCCCTCCTTCGTCCTCTCTCTCTCTCCCTTCTTTTTTCTAAGTCCCTCTCCTTGTTGTTTTTTCCTACTGGATCTTTTCTAGAGACGGGGGGGGGGACGGGGACGGGAAGGCCTCGATGGCACAAGCTTGGGGAGTCTGGCTTGCGGCGCGTCTCCGATTTCAGAGGCTTTAATCCGTTTGTCCAGGATCCGTTCCTGCCCGACGTGAAATAACCGCAACAGAAACGCTGGCAAACAGGTGCATTCCGGGAGGAGAGGAGGAGGAGGAGGAGAAGGAGGAGCGACCTTGGGGAGAAGGTGAGGCCGCCGCCGCCGCCGCTTGGGAAAGAGTAGAGGCAGGGCGGGGGTCCGGCTGGCGGGCCGGAGACTGGCAACGCCTCCCGCCCCATGCTGCCCTGTGTCTCCTTACAATGCAGGTGGGACGTTTGCCCAAAGCAACAAACAAGGAGGCGAGGCTGGAGAAGGCGAGAGGCAGGCGAGCACGGACGGGCACACACACACACCCGAAAAATCAGAGGACTCCGGAATCTCAACACCTGCTCTGCCAACTCTGAAATATTCAAGCGCGCCAGGCGGGTCCGCCTCTCTGGACGCACGTGGGGCCTTTGCACACCCGATCCAAGTAGGCACAAGAACACCACGGTCTCCCCACCACCACCCGCCTCCTTGCGCACACCCCCCCCGCCTCGCCTTCTTCTTTTTTATTGTATTTTATTTAAAAAATATATCAAGTCATGGAAAATAATGTGGTCGGCTCCACCCAAGACCACGCCACCCGTTTTTAACCCAAACACACACACACACTCCTTCCCGTTATCGCTCAGATGGGACACTCCTCACCAAGTCCGAAGTGGCCAAATTGGAAGCATGTCCCTTTTTTTAATTCCCACCACCGACCCCCATGGTGATGGATGCGTCTCTCCTAAAGAGTGGGGGAAGGAAGGGCATTTTCAGCCACCACCTCCTCTCACACATACACAACTTAATGAAGATGTTCGGGGGGGGGTTGCCCCGAGATCGATGTGTGTGTGTGTGTGTGTGTGTGTGTGTGTTTCAAGTGCCTCTGAAAGAGGCAAACAGAGGAGCCGGGAGAGAGCCAGAGAGCGCGCTCCACCCGGCGAGCCGCCTTCGCCCGTCCGCAGCAAGTGCATCTATCCCCATTCCGCCGCCCGCCGGAGCCAACTTCTCCCTCTCGCATCATTCACCCAGCGAAGGCACTCCAGGTGGTTGCGAACTCCCCTCCTCGCCACCCCTCTCTTTTTAAAGGCAACGAGGAGAAGGCGAGGGCATCCCCGTCGCAAGCAGCAGCCATGGGGGGGGGGGGAGAGGGATCCAGAAGGGAATCTGGAGTGAGGTGGGGGAGAACCTTGGAAGATCCCTTTCTTTCAAACGTCTGCCCCCCCCAAAAAAAAAGTTAGGCGAGCGGGAGGGGCCGCTAGAGAGAGCTCTGGGTTCGACTCTCTCCTTAAGGAGGCGCTTCGGGATGGGGGGGTTTCCGAGGGGTCCCCCGCCGTTCAAGGTGCCGGAGAGGCCAAGCAGGGGACGGGGAGGGGGAGGCCGAAAGTCACTTACCTGTACCTGGAGGCAGAGCAGCAGGAGGTGTAAACATCTGCGGGGGGGGGGAGAGAAAGAGAGAAAGATCAGAAGGTGAACGAGAGCCGTCCCCATGCCTCCGACGAGACCCTCGAAGCCGGGCTTTGTTGATCAACCTCCCCGTCGGGGGAGCCAAGGAAGGAGGGAGGGATCCCCGCCGGCGGGTCAGGATGAGACCAAAGGGGTCGGGGGGAGGGCAGAGAGGGGGGCTCCCCAGATCTCCCCCCCCAAAAAATAAACAACAACAACAAGCCCACCCACCCACCCCTCCAGCCCAGCCCGGGGGGAAAGCGTGCGAGTGTCCTCCTCCTTACAGGCAAGTGCAGGCGGAGAGCAGGGAGTAGTAATACATCGCGGAGGGGCTGCTGGTGGTGGTGGTGGCGGCGATGGGGGCGAGGATGGTGGGCAGCAGCGGCGTCGGGGGGGCGGTCAAGTGGCTTCAAGTGAACGACGGAGTCAAATCCCCGACCGCAGCCTGGCCATGCCGGGAAGAAGGAATTGGAGGTGGTGGTGGAGGAGGAGGAGGATCCGGTGCGCTCAAGCTTGCCAGCCCGGCTTCCCAGCGCGGAGCCGCCGCAGCGAGGCGGAGAAGTTGCGCGGTGCCTGCCTGCCTTGGCTGCTCCGAGTGACTCCCGTAGACATCCTCGGCTCGCCTCTTCCCCCCACCCCTCCCCTCCTCCTCCTCCTCCTCCTCCTGCCGCGGGTGGATGGAGGGATGGAGGGATGGATGGGCGCCCGGGTGCCTCGCTCTCTTTCGCTCAGCCTTGGCCAGGGAGAGGAGGAAGGCGCTGCTCCTGCTGCTGCTGCTCCTGCTGCTGGAGGCTGGATGGTGGGGAACTTCCGATCCTCCGCAAACCACCCCAGCAGGCGCTCCTCTCCTCGCCCCCCCTCTCCCCTCCCCTCCCCACCCTCCGCTTTCCCTCCCTCCCTCGTCTCTCCTGGGCTCCAGCCTGGACCCGGCAGCTCCGAGAGAGGAGCCCCGGCACACACGGCAGACGCTGGGCCAAGCTTGGGTGGAGAGGAGGTGCCCAGGGGGAGGGCGGGGAGGGAGGGGGCTCCACAGTTCTATTTTCTCCACGCACCCCACCCGCCCCCCGATTTCCTTCCCCGGGCTGGGGCAGGGCTCCCCACCCAGGGCTGGCAAGCTGCTTCTCCTTCTCCTCCTTCTCCTTCTCCTTCCCCGCCTGGCTTGGCCAAGGGCGAGCCAGAGGTGGCAAGAAAGAGCTTGCCCGCCCCCCCCCTCTTTCTCCCTCTCTCTTTCTCTGACTCGCCTCCCTCCCTCTCCGCATCCTTCCCACCGGGAGCCGGAGGGGACCCGGCGCATCCTCGGCCCCAGGAGGGAGGCGCGGGCTGGCCTGGCACTTGCTGGAACCCCAGGGCACTCGCGATGCCAGCTGGCTGGCTGGCTGGCTGCCCGTCCGTCCGTCCCGCCGCCTCCCTCCGGAGTCCCGGGGCGCTTGGGGAGCCTCCGCCTTGGCAGCCCGGCAGCGAGTGCGGCGGACCGGGGACGAAGCGAGCCGGGAAAGGAGGCACCTGATCGAGGCTAAGCGGAGCAGGGAAGGGACGCAGGAAAGAGAAAGGCCGAGAGAAGGGGGGGGCTGTCAAAGGCAGGGTAGCCAAGTGGAGCCTCCACGCTCCGTGGCAGTCTATCCCTCTCCCACTAAATACCAGGGGGCAACAGGAAAAGCGGGGCCCTTGCCTTCGGGGTCTGCTTGGGGGCTTCCCCGCGAGGCGGTGTCCGGCCACCGTTGGGACACGTCCTAAGCGCTGAGCCTGGTCCTTTCACACGGCGCAGCTCTAGTGCTACGATCCCACTTTCTCTGCCTTGGTCTCATCCTCGGGGATTCTGGGAGCTGCAAGTTTGGGGAGTGGGGTTGCCAGGCAGCTCCTCCGCTGACTCGGACCAAACCCCAGGAGGTCACAGGATCGAGTATGGCAGTGAACGTGGAACCTAAGAGCTGTAACGGAAGGGTGTGAAGGGGTCCCGGTTTCCTCTCCACAACTAAACAGAGAGAGCGGCGACCTGGCACCTTTCCAAGTGTTTGATGCCACAACTCCCAGAATCCCCAGGCATTTGCCATGCTGGCTAGGCAGATGGACACTTTCAACCAAAACATTGGGGAGGGGGCATGAAGTTGCCAGCTTGACTCCCCTCCACATAACACTTGCTAGACGGTGGGGGTGGGGAGACATCAGGAACGGGAGACGGTATTTGCTTTTCCTGACCCCAGTTTGGAAACTGGATGCCCTGATCTCCTAACATATGGTAACTTTTTGACGTTGTTAATTGCCTTTAAGTTGGCTTCAACACAGCAACCTTATAAGACTGGGATACCTCCAAGAGATTTGGTCACGAACTGCCTTGCAAACTCACCTCCGTGGCTTTCTTGGATCCACCTGTCACGCAGTCTTCCTCTTTTCCTACTGCCTTCCATTTTACCCAGAGTTACCCTCTGTTCTAATGAGTCATCCTGTCTCCTGGTATATCCAAAGTAAGATAGCCTCAGTTTGGTCATCTTGGCTACTAAGGAGAGTTCAGTCTTCATTTGCTCTTAGACTGGATTTAATATTGGGAGGTGGGGGTGTCTCTTTAGATGGGACTATGTATTGCTCTGGATAGGGGCAAACCAGACCTGTTGCATTGGAGAAGACCCACTAAATGGAGATCTGGACTTCTGCCCCATTAATCTTGCCATGAGAGCACTGGTTTAACAAGGTCCTTCTTATTGTCTTCCAACCTCACCCACTGCCTTGCTATTCCCCACTCCCACCCCCAAAAGAGATGAACTAAGAGCAAGGGCAGACCAAGTCTGAACACTTCAAGGGGGAAGGAAGAAATCATCACCTAGGAGACCAGGCTGGGTGTTAGAAAAGGTCTTTTTGGCTCATGTGTGCTGCAGCCAAAACTAAACCTCCCTTCACCTGGTGGAGGGGAGGGGAGCATTTAAAAAGAAACCATGCCTTCTCTGGGTTCCAAAAGGGCTCCAGCTTTCTCTTGGAGCAGAGTGAATTAGGATGGGGAACATTATGTGCTCAGGATGGAGGTGCAGGGAAGACCTGAGCAGCAGGAAGGGCCAGCACTGTACCCATTCCCATAACCAGTAGCCCTTCTCCTTCGCCATCAACACTGTTGGGGAGCTTTGACTGTTGGGACTCTTTAACCCACCTTCAGCTCAAAGGTCTTGGGACTGGTCATGAAGCAACATTGCCTGGCAGCCTTTTGACTGGGGCCAGCCCAAGATATTTGTCTGACTGAGGCAGAGCAACCAATGGCATCCCCATCTGCCCACCCAGTTTAAGTTGCCTAATCCCCAGCCAAGTAATTTTGGCACAGGAAGAAAAAATCTCTAGCTTGCAAGCACCGCTCTCCATCTCCAGCCCTAAAAAACAAACAAACAAACAAACAAAAACAAAGAGTAACAAACTGGATCATGAAGCATTTGCTGCCCTTTTGTGACACCCAAAATCTGCTGTCTGAGGAAGCTGGATCACTCCGCCAAATAGCAGGGCCAGCCGTGCCATTGTGTATGTGGACTCCAAAACCATCCCTGCCTTTCCCTTCCTCCCTCCACCTGCCTCATTCTTTTCCATCAGGTGCTGTAGGCTACATTTCAGAGGATGGCAATGGCAAGCCACCTCTGAGTAGTCCTTGCCCAAGAAAAACCCTATGAAATCCAACAGGTGACCTGAAGACAGGGGTGTGTGCAAGCACACAAGCACACCTGTACCCCCACCCTGTAGGCTCAACCACATTGCACCAGTCCAGTACATCAGAGGGGAGCAGATTAAAGAAGGGCAGATTAAGTCTGAAGTCCTGAATTTATCACTGTCTTGAATGCTTTCAGAGTGAGGGTGGAACAGGAATGGAGTTGGTGGTTTTGTATGTTTTTAATCTGTTCTGGCTTTAGTATTGTATAAGCTGTCCTATGTCCCAATATTGAGTAAAGGACATGATATAAATGGAAGAGGAGGAGGCAGCGGCAGTGGCGGACGCACGTTTTTGCACTGATGAGCTGTGAAAAGAGATGAGTCCCCCTAAATTTTTTGTCACTTCTGATTCACCGTAAGGGTAGATACAGATTATCTCCTGAGTCATTCTAATTTCAGACAGATTATTCCAATGTTAGATTTCATCCTCTCTGAGATTGTAGAAAGTAGCATAGCATGTGGGTGCAAACACATGCATGTGCACATACCTGTGTTTAAGTGTAAAGAAGGAATCTCCTCGAGTGTTTCCACACAATGGCACTAAAAAAAATTTTTAAAAAATGCTTGAACCTCTCTCTCACTTTTGGTGTCATGTGTGTCTATGGTTATTAAAGAGTAAGAAGGCAAATGTAGATTAGTATAAGCCATGTTCACATGTTTATTTTTATATCACAGACTGGTTTGAGCTTTGCGTATGGAAATATCCGATTTCATAAGACTCTCTCAGACAATGACAGAGGTATACACATTAGAAAAATCACTCAAGGGGCCTTGCCCAAGTGAGCAATAATATGCAGAGAAAACATCTGCCTGTGCTAAACAGGGGGCGGGGGGGGGGGAAGTGCAAGAGCTGGTTCCAGTTTGGGGACTATGCTCGAGCATAGGACTTAATTTGGCACAACCTGGTGCCCTACAGGACTGCAGCTCTCTTAAATCCTTGACCACTGGCTGTATTGACTGGGACTTATGAGAGTTGTAATCCAAAACATCTGGAGGGCAACTGGCTTTGTTGTTGCTGCTGTTGTTGTGTGCCTTCAAGTCATTTCTGACTTATGATGACCCTTGAGTGAACCTATCACAGGGTTTTCTTGGCAAGGTTTGTTCAGAGGCAGGTTGCCTTTGCCTTCCTCTAAGGTTGAGAGAGTGTGACTTGCCCAAGGCCACCCAGTGGGTTTCCTTGGACAAATGGGGATATGAATCCTAGTCTCCAGCACTGTAGTCCAATACTCAGACCACTACACCAAACCACCTCTCACCCCTTAACATAACTGAGAAGACCAGTTAAGGTGTCTGAGGCCCTAGAGCAGCTTCAACAACAGGGCCTCTTGGGGCAGATGCTCCCCCTTTAGGCTGGCTTTGTACTGTGATAGGCTAGGCTTAGCAGTATGGTTGGGCAGAGAGGAACCTTTCCCCAGGCTAAAGCCAGCCCCTTTCAGGCCTAAAGGAGGAGGTAGCTCTGGCATCCCCTCTGTCTTTGTTCCAGCTGGCATGGCAGATGCCAGAATCTCAGGGACACCAAGAAGCTTGTGCAATTGTATGTGTTTGTGTGCAGCGTGCTTGCAGAAAACGCAGGATGAGTCCTTCCTGGATCTTCATTTGCGAAGAAAAGCCAGAGAGAGATTGTACAGAAAAAGAATCTGGCCATGGGTGAAAAAAACTATCACTGTGGTTGAAGGAAAGCTGTACATGACAATAACCTGGAATAGAGACTGTGGTCTAGATTTCTTCTGAGTCTGAGCTATTATAGTACAGGCAGGGAACTCTCATGAATAAATGACCTGGAATACAAAAATATCCCCTACACACAGAAAACTAGCAATTGAGGGAATCTAGCCCAGGTTTTTCCCTGCCATGGTCGCTTTCTATGGGCAGGGTACTTAATCATGTGATTCTCCGTGCAGTTTGAAGTGGTGCCGCTTGGACACATCTCAAGGAGAAGCAAGCCTGCCTTTGTATCTGTGAGAAAGACAGAAACAGACAGATAGCTAGAGGACAAAGGTGAGTATGTGGCAGCAACTTCAGGAAGTTGATCCTCATTCACCTTTGAGAAGCAACAGAGCAAGACTTCTTTCTCCCTTGCCTTAAAAGGCCAAAAGACACCCGAAGCTTCAATTCACCTTTTGCAGTCATTCGAGGAGAACGAGCTTCCTGAAGTCTGACCCTGCAGAGTACAGATTTACTCAGCAGCCACCTGATAATTTATCAAGAGGAGACATAAGGCAGGCTGAATATGGGTGGGAGTTGGGGGGCTGGGATGCACCATTTTTGCATAGCTTGCAATACCTACAGCCTGTCACTGATTTATGTGCCTGATGGATGACTTGAACAGCATCAAGGTGGTCTAGGTACAGTTTTGTTACTGAAGGGTTCACAGAGACTTCCAGGCAGAATTAGGCCTGTGACATTGAACAGAGTGGGCGGCACACATCGCGCATGTGTTCTAAAGTGTACGACTCTGCTAGCCCCATTCATCAAACCATCTCCTGCTTTGATACCCTCAATGTCTGTGACAAGGAAGTGATGACTACTAGCCAGTCCTTTTTTGTTGCAGCCCTGTGGCCATGGAATGATCTCTTGTTATAAAAACCTGCCTTTTCACCCAGTATTGGGGAGTTCAAATTTGACTGGCTATCTGTTGCATTTTAATCCAGTTCTTTTATATGTCTGTCTTAATTGGTATTATTTTATATCTTCCTTGTTTTTGGTGGATGGGAGGCACTTTGAACAAGCGTAGGAGAAGCAGCTATGAAATGCTAAAAATGCATACATACATATGTAAAATTCACAGTGTTGGTTTTGCCAAGCTGTTCTTTGTTATTGCTGCTTCTTCCAGATTGGGATATTATTTACATCTGAGCTCAAGGTTTTTCTTCTCCCCACCCCCATTCCTTTTCCCTTTTTTTGGTTAAAATAAAAAAAAAAGTCAGAGGTATTTTCCCACATCACAGCTGTTCTCCACCGATTGCCAGTCTGAAAGTGCTTCCAAACACTTCGCTTGCCATCTAGTGGACCAATTATGTCAGTGCAGAGAGCATTAACAGAAAAGGGGCTTGTGGTTATTTGAGAAGGGGGAAGGGATTAACCTTGTGTTTTTTCTCCCAAGCCAGCAACACTTATGTGGGAGTTGAGTCTGAGGAAATTTACACCAAGGGCAAAAGTTTTACCAAGTTTTTGGGTTCAGACTTCAAAACCTGAAAGGAACCAGATTTACTTGTTTATGCTTGCGAGAATAGCATAATAAGAAAATATGGGGAGGGGGGTTGATATTATTTTGAGGTAAATTGTAATCCTAAAAAGTACTCATCAAATAAATAATTTGACAAGTGTTTTTTTTTTTAAGTCTCTTTAAGAAAAGGGTTTACACCATACTTACTCGGGGATGATTTGATCGTGATTTCCTGCATGGCAGGGGGTTGGACTGGATGGCCCTCGTGGTCTCTTCCAATTCTAAGATTCTACTAAACTGAAGCTGGTGCATCATGTCTAGACACAGTGTAAAAGAAGGTCAGTGGGAAATTAGAAGACCAATCAAAAGAAAAATTGGCACTCATTCTAAAATGGTCAGCATAATGGATCTCTTCCTGCATTGGAACAGTCCTGGTGGGTCAATCCAATGCTATAGTTCTCACACTGAGAATTCGAAAGCCTCCCTCCCTAAACTATAAATCCCAGGATTCCATAGGATGTTGCCACGACAGTTAAAGTGAAATCATATCATTATAATTGTGTAATGTGAAGAGGTCCTGATGCAATATGAGTCATAGCAGGCACACTACTGTTGTATAAATATATGGTGAAGAAATTTCATGTTTGGATTAAAGGAGAGTCACAGAGCTGTGGGGGTGGTGAAGATTACTGGTATAGGCAATATTTAGAGCTAGATAGAGTCTAGTCTAACTCAATAGAAGGCAGCTTCCTAATTTGGCCAAAGTACAGAATGCAAGGTTTTGGTCACATCCACAAATACATGACAAATATAATCACACACTCTAGAATTACTGTAAGTCATGCTTTAGGGAGTTTAATGGTGGCAGAAACCAGCTGAATGTGGCTTATAATTCTTATACTATTTGGGTGATTTGGAAGAACAACCTGTTTCTAGTGACATTCATATAAAACTGTTTAGAATGAGAGTATAATGTGTGTAACATGGGGATTATTATGCATTTCCAGGAAGCTCATGCATAGCAGACCAAAATGCCAGAAACTTCTCAAACTGCATTTGTATTATCAGAGCTCGAAAAGAACTCATTACAAATGATGAGTTACTTGTAATCAATTCATGTATGTACTTGTACTTTAATTCAGTTTTTGAAATAACTCAAGCATAACCAAGTTACATTATGATTGTAATGTACTGAGGAATAACTTACTTTGCAATATAACTATCTATTTAACTTTCATTCTCTGAAGATGCCCGCCACAGATGTAGGTGAAATGTCAGAAAGAAACTATTCCAGAACACGGCCTCACAGCCCAGGGAAAAAAACCAAGGAAAATCTATTTAACTTACATTTGTAGTTTCAGGGTGCGTAGCTACTTAGTTGTTTTGTTTTGTTTTACCACAGGCCTCAAATGGATTACTTTAGTTACTTTTGAATAATGAGCAAGGTGAGTTATTTATTTAAAAATTGCAGCTATGACAGAAATGAACTACTTGTTTTGGTCTTAGAACAGCAATGGTAACTAATTCCTTTTTAAAATTAACTTTCTGGGCTCTGAATATTCTAGTAAATAAAAGAAAGCAAAACATCCATTACCATATTTATAATGCAATCCTATACAAGTCTACTCAGGAAGTAGACATGAATTCAAAATCTCCACAGAATACCATCAAGTTTTATTCCTTGCAATTATGAGATATATGCGGTTTTCACACTGAATAATCTCCCCTTAAAGGAAATGGAGATGTATGCCACAATTCTTTTAGGCAGTATAATTAAGCTCATGGTAGAGGCAGCAGTGGTGTCATAAGCAGTGATTCAGTGGCAGGGACAAAATGGCTCCAGATGCTGTGGCAGAGAGGGTGGCATAGGACCTGCTCTGTCAAGAGACAGAAGTGTCCTGCCCGCTTCCAAGCTACTCAGGAGACTACCAGGCAGCCTTCTCTGATGATGGAGACAGTTTTCTTTTTCATCTCCCTGCCACCACTGCATAATGCTCCAAAAAGCATCTTACGTTATAATGGAGCATGACGCTGATATAAGTCACCAAGAGGATTCAATCTATTTTTTCAAAAGATCCCACAGCCTTGAACTTCCCTTCCCCAGCCTCCCCACCTTCCCCAGTTTCAACAAAAAGGCTTCACCAACTTTGAACATGAGGTCTGTTATCAGGGCCAACCCAAGCAGAACAGGACAGCGCCTCGGTCAGCAGAGTTTGGGTGTCATAAAAGGCAGCAAACTCTTAGTTGTTTATTTTGTTATAATGTTATTTTTAGCCTCAGGTGCCAAAATTAGATGTCTGGCTTTGGATGCTACATACCCTGGACTTGTTGACTTCTCCATCTCAGGCAGCAAAATGTTTTGGCCCAGCTCTGTATGTTACATGGAGCCCTAAAAGGTTTTTTTAATCAAATACAGCCTTAGATTCCAGCCTTAATGTCATCATCACACCCTTTGCAAATTCTCCCCCGCCCTCAGAGACACTGCAGCCAACCCTCACCATCACATCCTGCCAACCTCCAGCGAAATATACCTCTTTCCTCTTCTTTCTTCTCATCTTGGACTCTGGTCTTCTATACATTTGCAGCAGGAGAAGAGGACAGCATCCTGAGGTGGTAAAACAGGCTCTACCCCTTCACATTTCAGTTGGAGTGGAAATCACATTTAAAAAATACAGTACATTTAAAACCAAGATCCATGTCGCGCATAGTTAGAATGTGTGCAGCTTTCTGGACACTGTTGGATTGCAACTCCCAGCAGTCCTCACCCCTGGTTATGCTGCATAAAGCTGGTGGGATTTGAAGTCCAGCAACATCTGGAGAGTCATGGAATTCCCATCCTGGTGTAGACCATTTTGTCCTGGTATCCTCCTCTTCCCTATCATCAGCACCATTGTTATCAGTTTCACAGCCTACCAGGTTTTACCAACTGGAATTTTGAACCATGACTGATTCCAATTCTGTCCAAGAATCTAGGAATTAGTGAGGTATCTTTGGGTAATGTAGTTGTTGTTTTGTCATCATTGTTGTTCAGAGAGCTTTTTAACCCAGGGGAACATTCAAAAGTTATATCATCACCTGTAGTCAGAAAGAGTCAAGTCTCTTCTCCCAGCTCAAACCACTTGAATGTGTCACAAACCAGAGTGTGGAGGTAACAATGCAAGCTGCATACCATTACTTTTTGAAATAATAAGGACATGATGGCAAAGAACATTGTGGCCTGTATCATCATGGGTATGCATTGCTTTTTCTTGTCTCTTTGGAAGTGGTGGCTGATGTCTCCTAAGTCAGTGAGTGTTGGAAGGTAATGAGTCTAAAAATAAAATTGCATTAAAAAATTCCAGGATCTAGTCCTTTAAAAACAACAAGAATTATTTCCTTTTAAAAGGAGTTAAAAACATTCAGTCACATTTGATTCACGCTTTATGCAGAGTGCAGTTAAGAAGCAGACTTAAGCTCAATTATCATTTGAAAGTGTATTCAGAGATCTGGGATCCCCCAGTTAAATTAGACTCATTACAAAACAAAGGAGTCAGTTTAAAATGCAAAACAAAGTTTACTGAAGGTATATCAGTCTCAATCTACATACTAAAACAAACTTAAGAAAAGGTCCCTAAATTGACTAAGAATGGGTAGGAAAGACTCACCAGCCTTGGCTGGGTTCCGATGCATCATGGCATGGTTACAGGAAAGCTTAGGATGCCTCCATTCTCATGGAGAGTCAGATTCAGAAGGAAGACAAGTTACACAAAAGCAATAAAATTCAAATTAGGTCATGTGTCCAATCACTCAGCACTTCCAGTTGGCTAGAAGTGCTCAGTGAAGTAAGAGAAGGGAATTTTGGGAGAACAAAATGCATGCAGGGAAAAAACCCTAGACTTATCTAAGATTGTGAATGAGGTACACAAGATTGCTTTTACATTACAATGATTATTTCCCCACATACAACAGTGAGCAGTCAATACGCTCTGAGTTTTTGTCTGAACTTTAAAGGAGCTACCCAAGTTCTAAATCTATGGAGGACTCAGGAGTCTAGTACCTTGGATAGCACCTTTAAAGTTCACCACCTCACAGTCACAGGCTGCCATTAAACTTTGATGGACAAAATAGGCCTGTGGGCATTTTGAGAAGAATTTTTTGAAACCTTAGATTACATTCTTACTCATAGTCCAACACTCAAACCATTCCACCACACTGGCCCATACGTGGTGAATTTCCAAAATAAGGGGCATTTTGTATCCTCAATGTTTCCCAAACAAACCAGCACTGGGAGATTGTGTCAGATTTTCCAAAGATCTTGGCCTGAGGGCCCACTTCAGGATGTGGGGACCATGATTCTACAGCACTCTACTGGCCAGCACCACAGTGTTCCTTCACTTGGTATGGCTACCTGGCTTTTAAAGTGGGTTTTACGGGCATTTGTCATTGTGGCAATGGTGCCACAATCATAAATGTGAATGCGAAACAGTGATGAGGTCTTAAGTTTAGCTTACGATGTTGTAGCTGCCTAAGAAGATGCCAGCCTTTGTTTTCTAAATTCATTGGAGGCCATCCATGAGAATGCTGTACAGTATTCCCCAACCATCCAATTATTTTAAGATCTCTCAAGGCCCTTAAGAACACATTGTCACACAGCTTCTTTAGGGAAACTAGTCCTATGTGGGGGGGGGGAGTGCACACAGTATACAACACCAGCCATGCAAAGTCACTGCAAAATGCAAAATAGAAGGAATTAATTTTATTGCCTCCTCCAGTACTCCCTACTGACCTTGAAGGACAAGATTTGATTACCTCTGTCTCACCCTGCATAGCTGGCACTATAATGAATGATCATAACATTATCCAGACTTGGCTAAAAGGCTAGCCAAAATCCATTGACGTCAATCTTGCATCCATTGACTTCAAGAAGAAAACTTCAGCCAATATCCATGAGAGGAGGATTGGTCCTTAGTGATCTCCTACTGATCTAAATAAGGTACCTACACTGTTTTTAAAAAAGAGAGGGAGGGAGGTTGCAGGGAAACAACAGAGTGCCATTCCATCAAGATGGGAGAGGGACTGTGTGGCTCTCCAGATGTTCTTGGACTGCAGCTCCCCTTGTTATTGTCTATACTGGCCAGGGATGAAGGGAGTTGCAGTGCAACAATATTCCCCATCCCACATGATGGCAAGAGATACATCTGTACAAACATATCAAATATACCAGATACATTGTGAATCTGTTGTCCCATGAGACACCACTGAGGGTCAGGGTATGCAGAACTCTTGGCATAGCTTGATTGATTGATTGATTATATTCATTTATATCCTGCCTTTCTCCCAATATAGGGACTCAAGGCAGCTAACCATGAGTTGAAAACAATACACAATCATTAAAAATATAAATATGAAATTTAAAAACAGATTAAACAATTTACATTGTTAAAACATTTTAAATATTAAAATGCAATAAAACTATATACAGCTTTAAAACTAAACTATACAGCACGTACAAGCCCAGCCCCCATCAGATTGTGAATCCCTGATGGCACAAGAATGTTTTTACTTGTTTCCAAAAGGAGAGCAGAGACAGTGCCATCCAGGCCTCTCTTGGGAGGGAGTCCAAAGCATAGAAGCAGCCAGTTCTAATGGGCTTATAATGGGAGATACGGTCCTTCAAATAACCTGGACCCAAGCTGTATAGGGCTTTATAGGTCAAAACTAGCATGTTGAATTGTGACCGGAAATGGACAAGAAGTCAATGGAGCAGTTGCAACAAAGGAGTTGTGAGCTCCCTGTAGCCAGCCCCAGTTAACAACCTGGCTGTTTAAGGTTACAAAGAATAGATAAAGGCAATCACACTTCTGGTCCCAGAAGGTGTTCTTCAGATACAGGAAATGGTTAGACCTGGGAAAGGCATTCCAGAAGTAAGGAGACACAACTAAACTAGGCTCTTTCTCATGTAAGTCTTCATTTCGTTTCAGGGAATGGGAGAATTCGAAGGCTGTTCTCAGAATCAGAGCTTAGGCCATGACTTCCAAAAGAAATTAGTTACAGTACCAAGGCCTCAACAAGCAGTTAGCTGACATGACCATTGCCATTTGCACAAGTAACTACTTGGTTTTTGTTCTTAAAAATAACTAAATGGTTCTTAAAATAACTTTTCGTTCTCAAGATGCTTATATTTAAACAGTCTTAAAACCATTCTCAAAGTTACATCAGAATGCTACAAACTACTGGCCATTGGGACAGAACACACACTGAGTAGGAAGGCCACAAACCTCCATTAACTATAACAGGTGAAATAAAAACCTCAAATGTCCCTGGATTCTAGAAGAAAAAATAAGGGAACTCAGAGCAGGGATTTAGTAGAGTGAGGGCACAGAGGGTCAGAGCACTGGAACTTCTATAATTCCTAGGGACAAGGACTCCATCTGCCACCTCCCTCAGGTGGCCCTGTTCCCTCTGAGCCTATCTGAAATCCTTACAGCAGCTGGAAGAGGAGGAATTAATTTTCCCACCAACAATGTACTGAGAGCAACAACAACAAAAACAAACCCAAAAACCTTTGGGATAGCTTGGTTTTGAATGGGCAGTTAAGACCCTTTAGCCATGCAAAAGACCTACTCCCAGAAGAGAAGAAAACTGCTAGAACTAGTTAGTTCATTATGAAACCACAGAGATGTCTGCATTTGCCAATCTCCCTGGGATCATTGCTATGGGAACTGCCATGATAGGAACCTACACTTCAAAATTTACCACTTCCCCCCTCGGTCAGACTATTAGCCTGACCAATTCCATATTGCCTATGTTTATGGACAGTGTCTCTTCAGGACTTTGGATACAAATCTTTCTCTGACCTGTATGGAGATGCCAAGGATCAAACCTGGGATGATCTCTATGCAAAATATGTGCTTTCCCAACATGGTCCAGCCATTCCCCAAGGAGAAGACATGCAGTTCCAATGAACATTTGCTGCATTAAGGATGCATGTCTGAGCATGAGAAGCATAGAGCAGCCAGTAAAAATATACCTGGGACTAGAGCTTAAATGTAAAACTCTCCTTATACTTTTCCTCTTTTTTCCATCACTTGAAAAAATTGTGGTTGGATGCTGTATTCAAAGGGAGTTTTTTACAGTGTTGTCATAAGGGCAGAAGTGTAGCGTACCACTCAGCAGAAAGTGCAAAGTAGGCTCATTTGGCGTAATAGTCAGATAGCAAGACTGAGATTCAGAAGATCTGGGTTCTAATCTCCATTGAGCCATGAAACTTGCTTGAGTTACCTGGAGCAAGTCGCTATCTCCCAGCCTGACCTGCCTCACAGGGGGGTGGTCTATATGGTGGAAAAAAAACTCTTCATAGAATTTGAGGAGAATACCTTTTGTCCCAATGAGATCCCATGTTGATTCACTGTTTTCGGAAGGAGGGGGGGGGCAAAACTGTGTGATAAAAAACTTTGCGGCTTTTCCCGGAAGTTTTTTTTTTTTTTTTTAATATGCGGAAATGTGCATTACCACCCATTTGGACAACCGATTCACAGTGCAGCGCATTCCAGAAGTCGAAAGCTGATTGGTTGGATGTGTGGGGGGGGCGAGCTAGCTGGCAATGAAGTGGCCAAAACCGCCATTTTTTAGTTTCATGGTAGCAATTGTGCACATTTTGTAGTGGTAAGGTGACTAAGCAGTTTTTTAAGTAGAAGGTTGCACTTTCACACCTTAGATTTAAATTTTAAAAAAAACTGTGCAATGGTGGGAACTTGTGGAGAATAATAACACAAGTAATTCATTCACAGACACCATCCTGATTCCTGATGCCTCCATGTGAACTTCAAACACAGATAACTTTGCATACCAGTGATCTCGCCAAAAAACTATGGAGACAAAGGAGTGTTTCTGTGATTTTGTGTTAATGTGCAGCAATCCACATTATATCACCTCGTCTAGACAAGTCCTGGGTTAATGTGAAAAGACAGTGAAGAGAAAGTGAACAACATGCATTACCATGAGCTCATTAGAGGAAATGGAGGTTATAAATATAAATAAAAAGGAGAAGTAGGAAGTGTTCCAAACTCAGCAAGGTTGGCTTACTTCATGTTCAAATAAGTGAAGAAATACACATTACCATCTAATGTGCAGGGTGCATAACACCATTAAGTCCAATGTCGAAAATTTCTTAACTGCATCACTGGGTTTGCAAGCATATTGGATTAGTTACTGCTCATCCCCAAATTCAAATCCAAGTCTGATCAACTTGATCCTCTGCTCACATGGCTGTTACGAATCCCCCCTGCTAGTGAAAGGCAATTCACTTTCTCTGCTCCACTGGTCCGGAGCATCACTTGAACGACTAGACATTTCACACAGTATGAAATGTATTCAATAGGTCCAAGGAATTAATAGCATGCTTGAGTGAAAAAGCCTTCACACCCACTGGATGCCCCATCACATCAGGACTTAGGAATGTGAATGAGAAGTGCCGAAAAGGCTCACGCTCCTTCCACCCATCCTGCACCTGACATCATTCAGCAAAGCAGGCAGCTGTTTGCTCTTTGTAGAACCAAGGCCACAATTTTAAAAGTACATTCTCATATATTTTTCATGACTTGGCTTTAATACACATATACATGCATGCATGTGTACACACACACACAAAATGTCTCAAACAACTCCTCTAAAGGGCTCATAGCTAATAAGATTATAATAATGTGGATTTTTTTTTTGAAAAAGATAGAAAAGACAGCTATGCAATAAAACAAGCAAGCATCACAGTACAGCCACAGAGTCAATGTTGCACAATAGATCCTGGACAGTTATAATCCAAAGGCACATATAAACTTTTAAATGATTTCTCAATCTTTCCAAAAGAACCAAGCACACTTGGCAGACTGAAAAGAAGAGGGAGTTCCAAAGTCAAGGGGCCAGCAGCAGCGAAGCTCTGTTCTTGGTTATAACCAGTCTTCCTGCTAGGGTGGAACTGTGGTGGACGTTCTCATTTCCTAGTTTTAAAACTCAGGGAGGTACTGATGGAAGGACACATTCTTTTAGATATCTCAGCCCCGAGAATGTTAAAAGTTTAAAACGAACGTCTTGGATTTAGCCTCCAAACTAATGGAAGCAGTTAATAATGTATTATAGGGGTCGCATTAACAGAAGCTATCAAAGCTCGCAAAATGGTGGCTAGTTCCTTATTTTCCATAAAAGGGCACAACTGGCAGCATCTAAGCATCTTTTGGCCACAATCATCCCAGAAGATCTTGGAGCTGGGAGCCCCCTAATCTCTGATCTCTGATTTCCTTTGGTCAGAATAGAAAGGTTAGATGGAAGCCTGTAGCTACCCACAGCAAAAAGTATCCAGAGAACATTACTTCTGTAAAGTTCATGTGGCTGCTGCTCTCAGAAGGAGAAAAAAAATAGCACTCCCATAAATAGGCTTTTGTTATATTCAAGACAGTATACTCAGGAATTTCAGCTCTTTACCAGCTGCTGTGATGCTCATGAGCATGTTGTGGCATGTATTGAATAAAGCCAACTATCTACAGTAGGGATAGGAATACTACAGGCATCTAGATATTGCTGGAGTTTGGGGATTGAATAGGAACAGGCAAGATCTTTTGTTGGAGGGGAGCAGGAGAGGGAGGACCCATTTTAAAGCATTAAGGTGTCTGCTATCGTTGAATGGATTAGTGAGTGACTCACCTCCAGGTATCAAATTCTGATCTGAGTATTTGGTTTGGGGGAATTTCTGAAGGCCCCTCCCTTGGTCATACATGAATCCTGCCTGGTATTTGGGGACACCTTGTTTACCTGCAACCACGTGGATGGCCACACTTAGCCAAATTATTAAATAGAGCCAATTATTTGATATTCTAAGATGGGGGCTATCAGGGTAGGTAATACAGTTCAACATTACCTGAATAGCTGGATAATTCCCACCCCTGGTCTACACCCACTGGTGTCAAGAACTGACATTTATCCAACCAGAGCTCATGGGTGCCTCTGCTAGAAAGCCTGCAACAATCATGCAGGTTTTGTTTCGTTAGAAGGAGAGTGAGCGGTTTTATCTGCCAAAAGGTGTCCCTAATAGCTCAGTAAGGAGTAAGCCTGCTCTCCTTTTTGAGTTTTCTGACCAAGGGATACAAAGGCATGGGAGAAATGACAAGCATTGGACACTTTTAACATGTAAGTGTATACATTTTATCACTATTTAACACAGAAACGATATTAGCCTACCTCCATTTGGATTCTTGCTGTTCTGCATTGATTCCTTTTTCTGTGGTACCCCTAGACCCCTCAGCAAAAAATGTCTGCCCAAGGGCCCAGTTCACTAAGGAGCTGCTGTCACATGCTAGGAGCTCCCAGTTCAAAAGACAGAACAGCCTTTAATATTTCTTGTAGGTCTCTCACCGTCAGATAAAAACAGATGCTTGTGTTTTTAATAAACAGTATTGATGACTGATCTGGAGATCTTCACTTATGGCATTCATTGCTGCTAAATAGTAGCTGCTACTCAAGCACATGAATACCTACCTTGGACTTTGAATTATTTTATTTTATTTCATTTTATTTTATTTTATGGATTTACTCTTAACACATTTCTCTAACATACATTGGCAAGTCTGTCTTGCCATCTTAAAAAGATCCACATGGTGGCTTATGTGAAAACAAAGGATAAAACAAGTTGAAGCAAGAGGAAAGGAGAACAAAAAGCAAAGCAGGCACAAAGAAAATAAGGATCACAAAGCAAAAAAAAAACCCTATGAAAGAGCATAGTTTTAATCAGTTGCTGCCTAAAATGTATGAATGTGGTCCCCAGCATAGTTCTTCTCCCTGCCCTAAGGAAATACCAAAACAGCTAAAGAAAAAGCCTTGTCTTTTGTGATTGTACCTCTAATGACATAGGGACAAAGGTTTCCAAAAAACGGACAGCATGGGTAGGCAAGCTCATATGGGTGGAGGCAATCCTTATGGCATCCTGGTTCCTGCCAGGTTAGGTCAAGTACTGGAATTCTGAACTGAGTGCAGAGTTCCAGTTAAGAGTTAAAACCACACCTTCCACATTCTGGGCCACTTGGTTGTTATGTGCCTCTAAGCTGACTCCAGCTTATGGCAACCCTACCATAGGGTCCTCTTAGCAAGATTTATTCAGAGGAGTTGCATTCCTCTTGATCCCAGTGTAACTTGCCCAAGGCCTTCCAACACATTTCTATGGCTGGTCTCCTGGACTCCTAATCCAATACTCAAACCACTACAGCTCTTGGCTCCCTCACTACTAGTTTCCAAATAATTTATCACTTCTCTCTCTCCCCCCAGCCCTCTCTCTCTCATACACTCATACACACACACACACACACACATCTCAATTCTTTCTGCTTGAAAGTCATTTGTTGCTTTTAATTCTCCCTCATCCACCATATCATCAATAATTTAACAGTCCAACGTATCTTAATCAGTTTGACACACTGTTAATAAGGGTTTGTCTTCTCATCCATTCGCTGTGCCTTCTGCCTACGAGGCTTCAACCTGGGCAGTCCCTCTTCATTGTTACAGGTTTGGCTGACGTGCTAATTTCTCCGCTTTCTGAATTAATTGTTCCAGAATAAGATTGAAAAAGTCAATCAGGCATCAGGACTGAAAAACTGGTGTGGTAGACAAAAGTTGGACCGTTGAGTTTAAATTCTGCTTAGATGTGATTTCCACTGGACTATATCTTGAGCAATCACATGAGACTTGCATCCTTGTTATATATTACAGGCAGTTGTTTTTATGATGTCTTCTTGAAAGTTCATTGCCACTTCTAGAAACAGATGCTCCTTGTATCTTGGTTTTATTAATATATATTTATATATATTAATATATTAGATTAATTAGATTAATAGATATATGTTGTAGGAAAAGGATACAACACATGCCTTTGCCCTGCCCATTTCTTTCATTACAGAAAAAAACCCCATCATTAAAAGTACACAGTGATGTACATACAGATCTAGTCAGAAGTTATCTGCCATCAAGCTAACTTCAGCTTATGGCAACCCCATGAATGAGAGACCTCCAAGTCACCCTATCATCCCAATAACTACAATTTCATTTTTTGTCCATTTCTGTATCCATGGATTCAACCATCCTCAGCTTGAAAATATTCCAGAACCAAACCCCAGTGGATAACAAGGGCCCACTGCAGTTATCATGAAATAAATTCAAATTCTTAATTGAAATATTTACATCCAAGTACAGTATTTAACCTTTTTATCAACCTTGTACCTAGGTCTTTCTTCCAAAAGTATTTGTTCTTAGTCATATTTTTCATCAAAATAACTATTTTATCTTTATTGACCTTAAACCTGGCCAAGTCTCCAAAATAACTCAAAATTGTGTTCAAAGTCTCTTTGGTAAGAAACTTGATTGATCTTCCAGTATTAAATCTTGTAATATTCTTTTCTATCTTTTTGCTAAAATAGGCAAAAAGATTTTATAGTCATTGTTTAAAAGGGAGATTGGTCTATAATTAAAGATACGTTAGCACGATTCCATGACTCTAGTACTGCAATTCCTCCCCCCCCCCTTTACCTTTTATCACAAAGTAGCTGTTCCACACCTGCCTGAATATGCTAAAGGCATCAGACTCCATCTGATCTTGGAAGCTAAGCAGGGTCAGCCATGATTAGAACTTGGAAGGGAGACCACCAATGAATACCAAGTGCTGTAAGTTATATTTCAGGAAAACGAATTGGCCAAACCACCTCTGAGTATTCCTTGCCTAAGAAATGCATATGAAATTCATGGGGTCACCATCAGTCAACAGGTATCTTGAAGGCACATACGCACACACGTGGTCTGAAAAATAGCTATCCTTCATCACCTCTTACTCTTTTAAAGCACTCACTATACTCACAATCATAGTGGTTGTCACCATACGTCAACAGGCAACCTGAAAGCACATACGTACACACACAGCTCTTCCACAGAACTACTGTTAGACTTTTCTTTTCCCCATTAGTCTCCACTTCCTGTGTTTTCTCATTTACTGACCTGTCTATTCCTTCCTTGGACAGACATCATTTGCTGGAACTCTGACTGCAATGGCTTCATTTCCAGTGCATTGTCCACCTCTTTTGCTCTCTTTCAGCCAGGACCCTCCAACCAATGGCAAGTTATATATACTGTGGCATTCCACTATCACATCCTGACCTTTCCACTCTTTTTCATTCCACTGTTTCACATAACAGCCATGGGTGTTGTCTAGATGATGAAACAACTCCTCATAGAATGCGAGGAAAATACCTTTTGTCCCAACAATATCCCACAGTGATTCGCTGTTTTCGGAAGGAGGGGGAGCAAAAACTGCAAAAACAATGCGGGGAAAACCCCATATTTCCCCATATTTTAAAAAATAATGCGAGGAAATGCACATTAGCGCTTGTTAGGATGACCAATTTGCTTTGCTACGCATTCTCGGAGAGAACAAAACTGGAGATTGGATTGGTTGGACATGCACGAGGGCAGGATTTCTGGCAAGGCAGCACCCAAAAATGCCCTGTTGGATTTTTGCATTAGCAATTGTGCACTTTTTTGCTGCATTGAGGTGCTCAAATAATTTTTTTTAAGTACAAGGTTGCACTTCTGCACCTTTGCTTTAATGTTAAAAAATACTGTGCAGTGGCAGCAACATATAACACACTAATTTACAGATGCCATCTTGATTTGCGGCATGTGAATTTCAAACACGGATAGCTTCTTAGACTACTGTTTTTGCTGAAAAACCATGGAGACAAAAGAATGCTACGAATTTGCAATAATGAGCAGGAATGAACATTATATCCTCTCATCTAGACTAGCCCATGATCTTTAATATCAACTAACATGATGAAAAAACCTCCTAAAGCACAGAGTCAGGCCCTTAATAACTCTATCAACTGGCTTTTAGCAAACTGCCACTGTTGTCCAGATGTACATTTTACTACCAACTTTCCCCCTTTGTACCATTAACTATACATAAACCAAATAGTCTTTACAACGTACAACTATTATTCATGAGTTCATACCACACCTATATGTAACTTTTACTTCAGAATGTATTGTTTCTTCAAATGTACGACCCCAAAGCTGCTATAAAGTATGGCTTTTTCATTGGAACAAGCTAGCATTATAAATGACCATCTTGGCTTGTTTCAGTAAACCACACTTTAAATTAACTAGTTAGTCCTTGTTGGATGTAACAAGAAACTGTTCCTAGTTTAAACTTGGATACAGATCCTTTCAGTCTTATAGCATCTAGAAGGGGGGGGGCAAAACAGGTCAAGGTTCACTGAGGTTTATTCCCATAATGCTAACCCATGGTTTGCCGTTACGTCTGAAAAAAGCAATTATGACTACTGCTCACGGCTCCCCATGGATGCCCTTCCATGCAGTCCACCAAGCTAGACAATGTCACTGGCCTCTGATATGAGGCTTATGTGTTTCCTGCGGACCTTGAAGGGAAGAAGCTGGCCTAGAAACATTTTGGGCCCACATCTTTTTCTCCTGTACAACTGTTCTAGTTTTAACAATCTTCTCCTTAGAGTGATTGTAATTTGTCACAAATTAATACTGGAATGGGAGACAGCTTCTTTAATTTCCCCTGCATTGATTTCCTCAAACTCTAGATTGAGATAGACATGCCCACCTTGAAAGGCCTGACCAGAAGCTGCTTTGAGGGCTAGAATTTGCATCCTGATGCATAATGATGGGCAAGTCAAAACTTCCACATATCAGATTGAATTCAGCAACTCAAGGTGACCCAGAGCACTAAAAGGGCATGTGATCATGGCTGTAGTGATTTAGGTTGGTTTCCCCAAGATAGGTACAGATATTATTAACAGATAATACAGATTTTAATGGATTAGAACTTCACTAACTGCAAATTGCTGTATGATACCATCAGCTCCATTCAGCACATCAACTACAAAGGCAAATAACATGTGATGAGATTAATATTGGTGGGAGTGTTCTGTATCTTCCTGTTGCCCTCCTTCTGAAATGGCATTTACAACATGGAAAATGGTACACAGAAGATGAACAAGAGCAGTCACTTATAATTAAATCTATCAGAAGTTACTTTTTAAAAATATTGTCAATTTAAGTAAACTAATAAATAGTGAGTTACAGGCATGATAGTTAACAGCAAATGGTGGACCATAAAAGTGTATAATAGAATCTGAGGTTTTTTATTGTTAACCCAAAGTCCCTAATGTCTGCATTGTTACACCCAGAAAAAAATGTTTCTGCTTTGCTATAAGAGTGCTTTTCTAGTAAGCAAAACCCATATGTCCATTCAGGAGGTTGTTTCCAGCTACCTTTTACTCTAGGAAGTCCCAACCAGCTAGTGATGAGCAAAGAATTGGTATAGACACTTCATACAAGACCATTTCCTACATTACTATCACACACCAAGTTGTAATCCATACATTTGTCCATCTTCCATGAAGTAGTCTTCCTGTGTACTATTTCCTCCTCTGTTGTAATGTGACATTGCAAAGGCTGGATTTTAAATTAAGCTCATACTCTTGTAGATATACCACGATTTTTCAGACCACAGTAATTTACTAAGTGGCATGTTTCACTAACAGATTGATGAGATTGTGGTCAGCTTCAACCAAGTAACTAAATTCATGGATGAAAGGGAGCATTCCATTTAGTAATGAGGTCACATCTATTCTTTTAAATTGTTGTCCCAACCACCTCTCCCACCCCTTCTATATTTTTAAAGACCTATTTCTTAAGAACCCAGCAGTATTTCACCAGACAAAAATTACATATATGATCCTGAACTGCACAAGGAGCAATCCAAATATTTCCATCTTAAAAGCATCTACTGCTTCCAGGAGTCATTTAGTACTTGTGGGAGGTCCAGTGGATAGCTCTAACACAAACCATCAATTTAAGTCACCATCCAACAGAAAACAACTAAGTTAGGTTTTCCATGTTCTCAGGAGCTCCTCAAATAATATTGGTTTAAAAAATAGTACTGGGGTTCCTCCAAGTTGTCTTCTGGCTCCTGAAGCAGCTTGTGATAGGTAGATAGGCGTTTGCTCCTCGGCTTCTTTAAATTTAGGGGTTTTCTTTAAAAAGTATGCCCAGCTCTTCCGGTTGGGAATGGATGGCAGCATCATGAGTTGTTCTGTTTCATCTCTCCTCCTTTTTCAGCTTTTAAACAACAAACTCCTCAGAAATTACCATCCTAATTAGGTCTTTGCTATTTGGATTGTCTTTTGTTTTGTTGTGTCTCCTTCATTGTTTCTCTCTGTTTCGCTTTATTTATTTATTTTCCTTCCTTCTTTGTTCAAGAGACTATAGTACTTTGTTTTCACTCGATTGGGGTTCTGACTCAGGATGCATTTTGTATCAACTTTGGACATAATTGGAGAAACTTTTAAATAACAAACTTCTCAGAGATTGTCACTTTAATTAGACTTTAATTAGACATTTACTATCTGGACTGAACTGTTGTGTTGCTTTCCGCTTTTTTTTTTTTTTTTTTTAAGTCTCTGTCTTGTTGGAGTATGCAGCTGTTTTGTATAAACTTAATGGGATAAGTTTTTAAAATAAACTCCTTAGAGATTGCCACCCTAACTGAATATATATATATATATTTAACCTTTTTTACTTTATCTGGGAGCTTAGTTTCAGTGTTTGCTCAGATTTTAGAAGTTTTATATAATGCTTGGACATAATGGGAAAAGTTAAGAGAAAAATGTCTCCATTCCACCAACTCCTCCTATACCTCCTCCTCTAAAGAATCTGAATAGTGTCGCTGACCTGCATATGGGCCAGATGACTGTTCAGACTTCAGCGTGAAGTGTATCAGTCTATGAATTTATCTCTCTTTGGGGGGCTTTTATTTTCTTTTAACCTTTGCTTTCCCCCCTTTATTTTACTTCCTCTTCTCTATTTTCTTTCATTCTTTGCTTTATTCATTTTATTGCATTCTAGTAATTCAACCTTTATTAGAGTTCCATTCATTTTATTTATTATAGTTCTTTTCCCCCTTCCTGTTGACGGTGTTCTGTGAGACAAATTAGGTAAGAGGGAGAGGAGTGGATCGCAATGCTTTCTCCAACTGGAAGTCCATGGGGTTTCTTTTTCTTTTCTTAACTATCTTCACATTGGGGGGGATGTTGATTTAGGTTTTTGCATTTAAATGTCTTGGGGGAAGGGAAGTGTGGATGCTTTTTTATTTTTTCAACCACCTGAGGTGTTCATTTTCTGTATTACTTGTTTCATTCTATTCACTTATGTGATTGTATAAGTTTTCTCAGAGTTTGTAAGATTACCATAAGCAGTATAAGCAGTGAAGTGATGATTTATGGAATTAATAACAACAGATCACAATTTAGAAAATATAGGCTATTTTATGCAAGCCATTTTTTAAATCAAGGTCTATAATACCGGAAATCATGGGTGCAATATACAGTTGTCCCTTCATATTCGCTGTGCATTGGTTCTAGGACACACACATACCCGTGGATACCAAAATCCTTTAATACTCAAGTCCCATTATAAGCAATGGCATAGCAAAATGGTGTTCCTTATATAAAATGGCAAAATCAAGGTTTGCCTTTTGGATTATTTTTTAAAGAATATTTTCAAGCCGTGAATACTTAAATCTGTGGATACCAAATCCGTGGATACAGAGGGACAACTGTACAGTTGGTCCTTCACATTTGCAGGTTTCTTTTACAGATTTGACTATTCATGAGTTTGTAGCTGCTGCTTAACTAGCTCAACCTCCCTCCCCCACTCCTCTTCCTCCCAATCCTCCTCTCAATCTCCTCCTTCCAACAGCGCCAACCCATCACCTCCTTTCCAACCTTATTACCACACCTTAGCCAGATTAAACCCCTTCCCAGCCCATCGACCTCCCACTCCCCCCCATGGGCATAATTTCTTATGTAATTGAGGCATACATTTCCTATGTAACTGCGGGGAAACTATAGGGGAAGTTTAGGGGAAAGTACTTTGAATTCTCAGCCAGAGATCTCTAGTACATCCCCAAACTACAAACCCAGGATTCCATAGGCTCGAGCCATGGCAAAAAGTGGAATTATAGTGCTGTATTTGTGTAAGTGTGAAAGAAACCTCAGCATCAGCAGTTTAGCATCTGTGAAATGGGATACTGGATGGCAAACTTTTGGGTTTGAAAGATTGCTTTCATGTTTGAGTGCATGTCCTACCTCTGTCTTGCATTTAGCTTCTTGAGTAATCAGTTTTTTTCCTAGCCTCACCCATTCTTCTTGGAAAATGAGTATTTGTTATTGGCCATGACCATCATGGCATCCATTCTGCAAACAGGCAAAGCTGCCCTTGGCCTTCTTTACAAAGGACATTCCTCTATATTAAAGGCTGTTTAGTCCAATTACAATTAAAGTTGCCCAGTAGAGCCTTGACAGCAGACTGAGCAAAACCATAGATCAACAACTCGCAGCCTTTTCACTATGGCAAGACCCACTGTATTTGTGTTTGAATTATAATTTCTGTTGGGCAGGGCACGTTTCTAGGATGGAGGACCATCGCCTCCCCAAAATAGTACTCTACGGTGAACTTGCCACGGGCCAGCGTAAGAGGGGTGCTCCAAAAAAGCAATACAAGGACTGAACAAGTCTTGAAGAGAAACGACAACGCAGAAAGAATCACAACCCAGAAACATCACCCAAGGAGACCTTCCGCTGTGCTTTCTACAACCAGAGCTGTTTATCTCGGATTGGCCTTTTTAGTCATCAGTGCGCTTGCAGAAACCTAGCACAGAATTAAAGGCTATATACACACAGCATTCAAAATGTTTGTGTTTTCACTGGATGTTAAAGAGAAGGGGACTGCTGTAATAGTTTATTTTGGGCAGGAACACCACCACACACACCTGTTGGAGGGGTCTTCCTTTCACCAGAAATGCACTGCACAGAGAAAACTTCAGAACATGTGAAAGACAGGCAGCCATTCATTTCAATCAAGTCACAGCATACTGTCAGTAGTTCATGAGTAAACCTAGCAGTGATCTAATGGATATCATCACCATTCAACAATTTCACATTGGAAACTGCTTAATGCAGTATAGATGTGTAAATTGCTATTGCTTAAAACAGTTTGTAAGCCACTCTGCTGATAGCCTTGTTGCTGAAGAGAGGGCAATAAATAAATAACAATTTGTCACCCCAGCACTTATCACAGCACTGTTAGAAGAATGTATTTTTCAAAAAATAATGTGCTGCTTCTGTTCACTGTGTTTATTTACTGGAGTCTCAACTGGAGAAGGAGGGGAGTTTTTTCTGTGGATTTCTGGCCTGCTGTCCAACAGTTTTTGCCCTCTTAAACTTCAGCCAGAACACACAGTAACTATTTGGACATATCCAATGGGTGACATATACAGCAAACAACCAGTAGACTTTTGGCAAGATCTTTGTGGGGCTTTCCCAGTTGTGAAACAGCATATTCAACCAGGCTGCCAAAGACTGTAGACAATGAACTTTGGGGATCCCTATTTTTTTTGCAGAAGTATTGTTAAAAAATCTTTGGAGGTAAAAACTCAAGTAAGCAAAGAAAGGCCTACACTCAGCCCATGAGAACTGAACTTGTTCTGCATCTACAGAATGCAGTGGGACAGGCAATGGAAAGGACTATCCTAGAACCAGTCCCCCTTGTTTACTTCCAGTTAATCAATCCAGTATGGTTGCGAATGCTTTCTCCCATGTAAATCAGTTTAATTTTTACAAAACAAAGGTATAATTAAAAAATGGCCCACGAAGCTGTGAGCACCCTCTTAAAGAGTGACCAGTCAGCCCAAAGCAATGCACAGGGGCAGTCAGTAACTAGAAAATGGACACCAAGTGTTTTCAAGTTTATTTTAATGCCTTGCAGTCCTCGCTGAAGACAGTTCAATTTACTTCTGAACAAAAAAGTGTTCAAAGAAACTTATTTGATCAAGCTGGCTCTTCATGCAGATGAACTCATATATTCTGTTGACTGCAGATCATCTGGCAGTTTCGTCAGGCCCTATACATATTAATATAAACCCAGGTTGAGTCTTAAATCAATTACAATTGTCTCCATTATAACCCTTGAACATTATTTTTGGAGTATCAGCTCTACATATTCTACTCTGGCTGCAGTTCAACTGTAACATCAGACTCCTTGAAAGGCACAGCCAACCCATACATTTAACAGGCACCTCCTTCAATTCCACATTTAAGAATGAATCAAATTCCTTACAAACTTAATGTAAAAACTATCATGTTTCTCTTTACTTCTATCTCCCACGTACTCAGGACCTAGGTGAGCCAGCCAGCCAGATGAGCTGCAGCCAGCCATGTTTTCATAGACGATCACCCACACTCTGCTTTATCCCAGAATTCATTGCTAAGTGCCATCTGATATCTACAACACTTACCAGTGGGTATCACCCACACTCTGCTTTATCCCAGAATTCATTGCTAAGTGCCATCTGATATCTACAACACTTACCAGTGGGTAGTACAGCTTGCAAATCTCCATTCTGAAACCAAGTCTAAACTACTTATCTGGCAGCTTGCATGTTTGTTACATCCTGATGAGTTCCAATAAAGGCGCTATTAAACATACATGCCACATTCTTTTTAGGCTGACATGCAGGGCATGTAAAGCTGCTTGCCATTTCAGCCTTTTGAGTCTTGCTTTTTCTTTTTTGTACAAAAAAAACCTATTACAGTGTATATGTGTGTGAGGCATTTAAAAACTATCTTAACAACCTAGGGAAACACCTAAGGAATACTCCCAGTATGACACAATAATACATACAGAATTTTAGCTCCTGGGGATTGTTGTTGTGCGCCTTTCAAGTCATTTCTGACTTGTAGTGACCCTAAGATGAACCTATCACAAAGTTTTCTTGGCAAGATTTGTTCAGAGGTGGTTTGCCATTGCCTTCCTCTGAGGCTGAGAGAGTGTGACTTGCCCAAGGTCACCCAGTGGGTTTCCATGGCTAAGCAGAGATTCAAACTCTGGTCTCCCAGAGTGCTATTCCAACACTCAAACCGTTACACCTCGCTGGCTCTTGGGGATAGTGGCCGGCATCTCTTTGTAACAAACAAGGTGCTGCAATCAAAACAAACCTGCCTTTGTTCACCTGATTAAACCAAAAAGGAATACCCTGTTTTAACATATGACAGCACACCCTGGAACTCAGATCATAGAGGGGGAACGATCTGAGGAAAGCAAGCTCTAGGCACAGGAGAAATTATGGCCCATTCACATAGTTAGGGAAACTGGTTTATTAAGCCAATATGAACAAGCAACTTATATGTAGCGTATTTGCTCCTGCCTCTTTCTCATCACGTAACAGTGGACAAAGAAACTAAGCAGGGATAACTTTTACATGACAGCCAAATTCAGGATTATAATTCCTGAAAAATACGGACTAATATGGCCAGCTTTAAATCAGAACTGGTTTGTTATCTTTCCTAATCAAAAATTAGAGCCACAGGTAATGAACAGCACGTTTTACTGTGCCCCCAGCTTAACTGAACATTACAGGGTGTTCCCTCTTAACACAGAAATGTGTTAGCCAGCAGCTCCTGAAACGAGCCAGCTTTGATAGGGACAAAACAGATGAAAGCCTAGTAAAAGTGAAGTAATAATGACCAGCAAGCAGTCAGGGTAGGGATACATCCATCAAATTGCATCCATGCATTAGTAAGCAACAGAAAGACTGAAGTTCAGAAAAGTACAGGAATGTACACAATGGGGTGGAAGAGTGGGAATTTTGCAAGAAGTCCCACAACATGGGTTACTGGACAAGTGTAAGTAGTCCTGTTTGCTGCAACTTGTACAGAAAAAGGCCTGAATACCATTAAAAGAAAATCAGCACAGCTACTTAAAATACTAAATTTTATTTTCACATTTACATTTAGTTTCCCCGATTCCATTTTCTGACCACCACTACTATGCATTATCAAAACATTCCATACATATTTGAAATGAAAAGGGTGGAGTCCTGGTCTTTAAAAACTGAACAGGCATTTTGGACAGCACATTCTTGGCAAAACATTCTGGACGACATTAATCAGACGCTGTAGAGGAAGCTTTAGCATTTATAAAAAGGACAGCCAGATATGAATGGTTAAACACACAGAACTGTAATGTAAAAGGAACCATTTAACTTCTTGCTTACAGAGTCTGTCTCCACTGCCAGAGTGCTTGAATGACCTAAAACACAAAAGAAAACATGAGTCTTATTCCATCTAGATCTTCCTCTGAAGAACAGACTATCAGTAAGATGGCAATCCTAGACATACTTACCAGGCAATAAGACCCACTGAACATAACAGACCTTACTTTAAGACAAACATGTATACAACTACATTGTAAAGTTATTTAGACTAGGTCTGTCAAGCAATCTCTACCCTAGTATTTATGGGCATAAAATTTTTGCTAGATGAAAGAATTTCTTTCATCTGCATGTAGGGTTCACAGGCTAAGTGTTTATGAAATCCCACTCTGTGTTAATTTTGAAAAACGTGTATCAAATACACTACTCTGTACACACAAAGATAAAACTTACTCAATATATTTTGCCTTTCAAGACTGCTCACACTCTATAAAGCACAGTAAAGGAAAGCAAAAGGAAGGGTGTAACTCAGGCAAATACTGTCTGAACTCTGCCTGCCCTGCCCTATGTCCAAAACCACTTCAGCAGCTGGACTAGCTGCTTTCAAACATTCTCTCTCAACACACTATGATTTTTCCCCCTGACAGCTTTGAACTATTTGGGAGAAGCAGAAAAGCATAACAATTTTACAAAATTTTGATAGTGAAATTTAAGATTTACAGGTCTAACCAAATGCAACTTGCTTCCTGATACCACAGCCACCACCTCCTGGCATACATTCACACAGTAATTTGGTTGATTTTGGGAAAGGAAAGCCTCAAGACTGCCAAAAGTTCTAATGCACTAGTTCTTCTGTGGAGAAGGGAAACTAAAGGATAGGCTAGCCAAATTCAGCAAGAGAAAACCACAACACCATTTTATTTGGTCAAAATGGTGCTAAAAATTCTACCGGTTTAATGACAGGGCTCTCTGATCACTTAAACGGATAAAAGTTGTATATTCCCTATAATCACCACTGAAACAGCCTGCTTACATCTAAGCTAAGGACTGTGGCTTACAATTTAAAACCTAAGTATAAAAAAGTATCTGGGAAAACAGTTTCATTTGGATTAGTACTGTAAATGTTGCGATTTCACCAAGATCTATTCAGTTCTATTACCTTCTGATCTTCTGTCCTGTAGCAATTTTTAACATAATTCACAAACTTGGCTTCTACTTTAGGAAGAGTAGTTCCCTATTTTGAAGAAATACAAAAGCAAAATAAATACAATTGATCAGTATGTGGTATACAAGGAGATACAACACACCTAACTGAATGAATCAAGATACTGCTGGTATTGTACAGAATTTTTAACTCTCAAAAAAACACCAAGAGAGCTGAAACACACAACTGTTCACAAGACAAAGTCTGATTTGTTAAGATTGCAGGGAAAAAAATTACAATGACACATGGGGGAAAAGTGTTATCCCTTCTCTCCCTCACTCTCAAATGATGTCTATAACACTGAATGACCAGACAAAAACTAAGATGGAAAAAACCACTCCTTGTTCCAAGATCTGAAGATAGTAATGTCCATGATCTATTGCTACTGGATTACCTATCAACCAACCAACTCTCCCAAATTTGATGCTGGAGAAATACTTTCAAAGTGCCACATCTAGCCTGATTTATACTTCAAATAGATCAAAATTTACATCTAAAATTAGTTCTAATTAATGAGTTTAATTTATTTCAATGGGTGTATTATACGTTCAACCAATACTGGATTTAATACAGGGGTGGGAATCACTCAGCTTTTCAGATGCTGATGGGGTGCAACTCCTAGAATCTATAGTCAGCACACTGAACGGTAAGGAATACTGGGAGATGCAGTTAAACAACCTCCGGAGGGCCACACAATTCCCATTCCTAATTTAGTTCCAAAGCAGCAGGTATTCAGTCTAAATGAGGTTCTGCCAAGTATACTCTGCTACGTTGTACAACTTTCAAGTACTCCTCATTCTCAGGTGGCCTAGATTCCTCCTCTTCCATAGCATGAAATAAACATGAAAGTTTAAAAAAATGCATAATCAAGAGAGAAACATGAAAAGTTGAGAAGCTTTTTAAAAATCCATGTGATCAACCAACTTCTGAAGCACTGGAAACTCCCAGGGTTCAGAATGTAACTATCTGATCTTTCAAACACTGGTTGGAGAGGTAAAAATCAGAGTTGTTGTAAATGTAAGATTATATTTATTGATGGGAACCATAGAAATAAAAATGAACTCAGGCCTGCATTTCTCAGATTCACCTGTATATTCTCAGCAGGAAAAGATATGTTCAGCTACTTTACAATATAGCAGTTTCTGCCACCATATTTACCATTAGATATATCTAACATTAATAATCTGAAACGAAGACATTTAACCATTCTACATGATAACTATATCACACAATGTTTCTAAGAGTACTAAGTTCAAAATACACTGCATATATTGTTTTTGAAAAATATCTGTATATTCTGACATCTGTATGGAATATTTAAAATTTCAACAATTTCATGACTCCCAAAAAAATTCACATCCACATCCAGAATTTCTGCACATCCACACAAAACTATTCTATACCAACATTAAAATCTAAAAACACTGAACAAAGCATCTAACATAAAAATATCCTGGTTTTTTTTTCCATGAATGAGAGCTCAGCTGCCAAAATTGTTTAATTTTTCAGGAAAGCAAACTGCCACAGCTATGCAGGTGACTGATGAACTTACCTTTTGTACAACTGCCTGCATTTTTGCTTTTATTTCATCCAAAGTGAAGGTTTTTGGTGTTTTTGGAGTAGGTGGTTTTTTCTCTTTACGAGCTTCTGGAGTCTGAAACACACAAATTAATGTGAGTTTCTCAACAGTATTACAAAATATCATTTAACAACTAATAATTGGAGCCAAACATCTTTTCCTGAGCCTATACTTATGGCAAAGGGGCTAAATACTCTAAAGGCATCAGAGCCTGCCTGACCTTGGAAGCTAAGCCAAGTCAGCTCTGGTTAGTATTCTGATGGCAGACCACCAATGCTATATTTCAGGGGAAGAAACTGGCAAAACTATCGGAATATCCCTTGCCTAAGAAAGGCCTATGAAATTCATGGGAACCCCATAAGTCAATAGGTGACTTGAGGGCACATAAACATACATACGTACACACGTGCATCCAAACAGCAAGTGAAAACTACCATATTTACCAATTTACCATTGTAGTTTGAAGGCTGGAGTTGGTGTCAATGCTCATGCCTCATAAAACATGTAGTTTATACAAACAGAACTACAGATGCATCTCAAATAATAATGTGAATTCTGTCCTCCAGTCAGACAGCAATTAAGTGCACTGATGCTTATTACCCAGAACATAATACATAAGAAAATTTTCTAATCCCCTAAACAAAAGCATGATATCATTTGCAAGTTTGCCTTTTATTTACCAAAGATAGCATTTTAATCTACCAATAAGCATTTGAACTGAAACATCACACTACAAAAAGTACATTTAATGTGATTTATGTATTATATTCAAACAACTATACACCTTTACTTGTAAATTACCTTAGCAAACTATTTGTCTTTCAAATTTAACATGTATTGTCTTACATCACATACAAATTTTAGCATGCTACTTTTCCTGCCAATATCATTACTTCTATTTTAATTCTACTTCCCTAGGTTTCAAACTGTAAGCTCTCACACCTGTTGTTTGTGCATAGATGGCACAACTAAAAATCAGATATTTGAATTCTAGATCTCACGAGAGTAGCACCACTGCTATTCAAATAATCCCTATTTCTATACAAGTTTATAGAAAACTTAACGAACAGTGTGTTACACAGAATTTACTCACTTTCTGCTTCGGAGTTGCCAACTTAGAATTTTTTCCATTTTGGTTTGATTTTGGTGTCTTCTTCACAGAAGAATCTGGGGCAGGCTATAGTTAGAATAAATATTACATCTCAGTTAAAGAGATGCATGCTTTACAACTGCATGTCCAAAGTGCATATCCTAAGAGGACTAAACTCAGCAGTACTTTTTAATGAAAAAATTCACACAATTTTTTTTTACTTTTTCATACTAAAGTTGTACTGATAAAAAATAAAACTCATTACTAAAACAATACTGTTATACTTATGAATTACACACACACACATTTTAAATGTATTTTCTGATTATAATATTGTCTATTCTGTGTGTACACATGCAGGTCTGTATGTGCACATACATGACTTTCTCAAGGAAAGTCACCTGAATGATTATACCATTGATAATGAATGCACTAGTCAATGGTATAGTCAGTATCACTGCACTGAGCCTTTCACACTGACTACAGAGCACTCAGCAGTAATTAACAGTAACTCAGCACTAATTAATTTCAGCAGCAGCGATGTTATTTTTTAAAATAGTAGGTAGCATGGTCACCAAAAAAAAGAAAAAAAAAGAATGGGTGGCCTGCATATTTCCCACACTTGCCCCAAACCCATGTAGTACTATAGCATGCTTACCTGACTTAAATACAGTAAACAAAGCTTTACTTTGTATTAATTTGTTTACTATGGGCTTATTTTGTTTTCATGTTATAAATGTTTATATAACATGTAAAAGTAACAGCCACAAGTAGTGGAACTAAATGTTTGATTTCAACTTCCAACAACAGGCAGTTTTGTTTGGGCCCAATATTAATTAACAGGTGGTGGAAACAGAGACCCACTGCCATCAAACAGAGGACTGCCAAGGGTGGCTCTCACAACCTATAAGTAGAGGAAGATGTTCAGTGGCCGATGCCTTCCCTGAGATCACAAAACTGTATCTAGAATGTGATTTTAAAATGCTATATGCAAATTAATTTGAGGCTTTATCTGGCAATTACTTCTATTGGACTAATATTTTAAGATCTAACAAAGCACCAAAAACTGAAGAATATTCATTTTGCCCTTACATTACACTGGTATTGTATCCACTCCAGCTTTACATCTATCTACTCTGTTCATTTCATATAATGTTATCAATTTTATTGAGACAATGTCTCTCAATTTTAATAGTGACCTATGTCACATCAGCAGCTTGAAGATGTCTAACATACTTCAGCTTCTGAAGAAATGCTGCTCTGGCAGGCAAGGAATCCCTGTGTATGCTTCTGAATCCATTAGAAAGCAGAATACAAATGGAACAAGTCACCATTCACCCAAAACAAAGGTTTGTATCAAACTTCCTATCAGCAGTGGAACAAATTTGCCCCGTAGCTCTCCACGTATCCTACCTATCACACATCTGACCCTCCAGAACAAACCCAAGGCTGTGCAGGGAAATGAGAAGAACTCCTATTGCTGAAGTGGAAATATCAAAAGTGTTTCATCTCACTGCCAACCAAGATGACTTGAAATCTCAGCAGTATTTTTCTCCCATCTATTCAACAAACACAATTCCAAACTATTAAAAAACTCTCTTTCCTTTAGCCACTTGGAGTTTAAGAATTAATTTTTCTATCAAAGCTAACTGCCACACTTTATCTTACCAAAGATAAAGTCATAGATATGGCTCCCAAAATCAAATAATGACCAACCTGGCAATTATTAATAAATAACTAATGAAGGATTTAAGATAACTTTACATTGTCTCCTCGAATAACATCTAGGGGGACAATTCTGGAATCTTTATAAATTCTTGATCAGTAATATTATTTATTTCAAAAAAACCCAAAAAACTATACCCTCCAAAAAGTGAAGTTCTATTTAAGAATAAATGTGGTGTGACACATTTAATGGATTAAGACAATATTTAATAAAGTAACTGCTTCCTAAACAAATTGCAAATTACAGAAGTTACAAAATTAGTTAATTCAGTTAAATTAATCCCCAACATTTCATGGTAGATTATAAAAATCTTAACTTCCTTCAAATTTTTAAACCACAGCACCACCTAGTGCTTCCATTTGCAAGCGTTATAAAGTGTCAAATGAAGAAAAAATCTAGACAGTCAATTCAATTTCTACCAGGATAGAAAGCAGGTTTTTTTTTGAAATATTTAATTCTCTGGGGTTTCTGAGAGGAGGAATCCTATTACAGATGGGATGTTCTGTCACCGCCCAGAGACCAGGAAGTTACATCATGTTCTCATGCAAATTTGAAAACTTTGTTATCTCCTCATCTAGCTCACCACAAGCCCGGTTCAACTTCCTGCTTCACCCAGAGAAGAGCTAGGGTTATCTCCTTTCAGCACCAAAGATTTTCTTTCCCTCTATAAGTTAAGTCAACAACTCAGTTGCTAAGATAATAACTTCTTATACTAAGCTGTAAATAATAAAATGTTGGAAGAGTATCCTCCTATGTGTACCTCACTAGTTACAAAAAGATTAAGAAGCCTTCTGATTTAGAGGCTCTTATGTCCCTACTGTGTTGCTGCCATAGTGACAGACAAGGAAGAGATGCTATGATGCGAAGGAGAGACATTACTACACACCTTAAGCCAAAGTGCTTGAAAGCATAGCACAAACTGGCTGAAGTGATGGATAACCAATTCCAATCTCCAGTCCATACTGATAGAACAGTTTCCATCAGTGGAATTCGGTTAGACTCATAGCTCCCCATGCACTCCAACAGTCCAGAAGGTTTAGAAACCCAGCCAGCTTTTGGGTAGCACTGAGAAATGCAGGGGGGAAAGTGAAGGGAAGAGAGCACCAGTGCCATGTTGGCTTTAGGCCTCTGACCAGGAATTAAGATACTGCTATACCGGAGCTACTCTGTGTGGGTGCGTTTGAGAGAGAGAAACAGGAAAGCCTTTCATTCAGCAGACTTAAAGTAGTTCACGGTTAAAAACAGTAAGCTACCAGTTAATAAATGATACTGAAAGGGGACAAAAAGAGGAAAACAAGCAAATTAGTAAGAAGTACACAGGTTGGGGGAGCATATGAGGAAGACTGGGACACACAGGAGTTGCCTCTTATTCTTGACTATTATGGAAGTCATATTCCTACGCCCTCTTACGCACCATGAGATCTAGACTGGTACTCTTGTATTAAAGCTTTTAAAACTGATGTGGAGATTACATATTGTTCAAGTAAGCTGCCCATCACAGATATGATTTTTGAAACAGGCAGGCAGAAAAATTCACTAGAACAGTGAATTTTATTTTTTCAAGGTTTGCACCATCAAATAATGCAAGCTCACAAAAGACCTAAGCCCACCACCATCTGCAGCGTTAACAATACAGTACAGTTGTCCCTCCACATTCGCGGGGGTTAGGGGCGCAAGACCCCTGCGAATGTGAAAAAACCGCGAATAAAAAAAGGTCATGCCACGCCCTCCAGGAACCCCCCCCCCGCCCTCCCAAAAGTGGCGATGGGGCTTCTAAAGCCCCATTGCTGCTCCTCTCCACCCCCCCGCCCTCCCAAAAGCGGCGAGGGGGCTTCAAAAGCCCCATCGCTGCTCCTTTCCACCACCCCCTGCCCTCCCAAAAGCGGCAATGGGGCTTCTAAAGCCCCGTCGCTGCTCCTCTCCACCCCCCCGCCCTCCCAAAAGCGGCGATGGGGCTTCAAAAGCCCCATCGCTGCTCCTCTCCACCCCCCTCGCCCTCCCAGAAGCAGCGAGGGGGCTTCAAAAGCCCCATCGCTGCTCCTCTCCACCCCACCCCCCCGCCCTCCCAAAAGCAGCGATGGGGCTGCAAAAGCCCCATCGCTGCTCCTCTCCACCCCCCGCCCTCCCAAAAGCGGCGATGGGGCTGCAAAAGCCCCGTCGCTGCTCCTCTCCACCACCACCCCGCCCTCCCAGAAGCAGCGAGGGGGCTTCAAAAGCCCTGTCGCTGCTCCTCTCCACCCCCCACCCCAGCTGCTTCCCACCCCTCCTTCCCAAGGCACCGAAAGGCTTCTTCAGAAGCCCTTTGGAGCCTTGGGAAGGGAGTGGGGCGGCGACGCAGTGCGCCACCTGCTTCCCACTCCTCCTTCCCAAGACACCGAAAGGCTTCTTCAGAAGCCCTTCGGAGCCTTGGGATGGGAGTGGGGTGCAGAGGCAGCGCGCCAGCTGCTTCCCAGCCCTCCTTCCCAAGGCACCGAAAGGCTTCTTCAGAAGCCCTTCGGAGCCTTGGGAAGGGAGTGGGGCGGCGAGGCAGCGCGCCACCTGCTCCCCTTCCCTCAGAACCAGTGCCCCAGCTGCTTCCCACCCCCCCCCTTCCCAAGGCACCAAAGGGCTTCCTCAGAAGCCCTTCGCTGCCTCCGGAAGGGAGTGGGGCGCAGAGGCAGCGCGCCAGCTGCTCCCCATCCCTCCTTCCGAAGGCAGCAAGGGTCTAAGCCCTTTCCTGCCTTGGGAAGGGAGGGTGTGTTGAGCGGGGGGGGGGGAGTAGACTTCCACGAATAATCAAAACCGCGAATGTGAAAGTCGCGAATGTGGAGGGGCAACTGTACTCTGAATTTTATTTAGTTACCTTTTTTGCTGGAGTCTTCTCTTCTTCCTCATCTTCATCCATATCATCATCATCACTACAATTAAAATTTCCATTTGTATAAATGAAGAACACATCTTAGAGTGCTTTCGCATAGATTGTATATTAATGAGATGGGACAAAAAGCAATGGAACAGTCACTCCACCTTAACAACAGCTGAACTTTTGTGGGCTGGATATGCTATTTCTGAACAAGGCTGTTTTCACAGAAGACAGAAATAGCCACCATTTAATTAAATTTTATATAGTCCCTTGGGAATCCTTCTGAATTGACAACAGTACAGAAAACCTACTAAGTTCCTCAAGGAAATTTTAATTTCAACTTATTAGCCAACAAGAGCCAGAATTATGCTTCTTTAATACTGGCCACATTTTAAGATGCACGTGGGTCCAAAAATAGCTATAAACAGAACCAAGTTATAATTTGTACCTAAACCAATTTAATACTTTTGAGAGAACCCTTTCAAGGGGTACATTTCTTGCATATAAAATGGTTACTTCTCAGCTAAGAACACTGATTATCACATTACTCAAACTATTAGTCTAAAGAAACAACAATTCCAAAGGTAACATACTCTTCATCATCGTCATCTTCATCGTCGTCTTCATCGTCGTCGTCTTCATCTTCTTCATCCTCTGCCAACTTTGCTTTTTTCTTTAAAAGACAACAAGCAGAAAACAAGAAAATACATGTCAGTGGTTCAATTCTCATTTATAATCTTCTGATATATGGACACTGAGGTTGTCAATTCAATATAAATTTCAATTAATTTAACTTCTTTTTAAAATCATGTTATTTATTAATTTTAAAATTAAACAACATACAATTCATACATACAACTTAACAAACACATATAACAGTGATTCCCTCCACCAAGGGACTTCCCTTTACATTCATCCCTCTTTCCAAAATACCATTGTTTCCAACTCAGGTTTGCTTCCTCTCCCCTTTATTAATACAAATTCTAAGAATTTACTCCATTTTTCACCAAAAACATTCTTATTTAGCCCTCCTTTTTTTCTTTAACCATATTTGTTAATTTCTCATTTATAGCTATATTCCATACTTCATTATACCATTCTTCTATTTGGTATTCACCTTGTATTTTCCATTTCTTTCCTATTATTAACCTTGCTGCTGTCAGCAGATTTGTTAATAAATCCTTAACAATTTGAGATTCTTGTATTTTTTCACAATATGATTAATAATGCTATTTCAGGGCATAAAGGTATATTTATCTCCAGTATCTCACTTATTTCCTTCATTACTATTTTCCAAATTTTCTGCACATATTTGCAATTCCACCACGTATTAATACGTTCCCAGTTCTTGGCATTCCCTCCAACACTGTGCTGAGTACTTTTTATCTATTTGATTCAATCTTACTGGGGTTAAATACCATCTCCATATAATCTTATAGTAATTTTCTTTTATTCTTACTGATGTTTTCAAATGTTGCATATTCCATATTTTTTCCCACTTGGATTTGTCTATTACACTTGCTACATCTGTTTCCCAAACATCTTTAACATAATCTTGTACTTCTTCCTTATCCATTAGCATTTTATATATTTTACTTGTAATACTTTTATATTAATTTTCTCTTGAGTAGCTTTTATAATCAATTCTTCAAATTTTGTATTTTTTCTACAACTTCCCTCCTTTAACCATTTTTTTGTCCATCGTTCTAACTGTATCAATTTAAACCATGTGAATCCTTGCTTTTAATATTTTTTCCATATAATTCTTATTTTTCATTTTCCCCATCCATTCTTTCAACCTTATTATTTCTTGTCCTCCTAGTTTTGCTTCCACTTCATTTCTTAAATTTGCTGGGAAACCCTCTAACAATATTACTGGTGTTAATGGAGATATTCCTGGAACTAATTTTTTTTTTAATTTAATACATATATCTAGTATATTTTTTAAGGAGACAGACTGTATTATTTCCCTAAATTTCTTTTTTGGTTTACAAAAAATATATATTTCTTGATTTTAACTCTATCTATTGTTTATTTATTTCCATCCATTCCATTTCTTTTACTTCCGCAACACTATCAATAATATATCTCCAATTGATTTGTTACATAATATAGCTTCAAATTGGGTAGGCCTACACCTCCTTTTTTGGGGGATTTATACCATCTATTTTTATTAATTCTTGATCTTTTGCCTCCATTACAATAATTATTTATCATATTTTGCCACTTTTTTAATTCCATCTCTGATAGTTTAATAGGCAGCATTCTAAATAAAAAATTTATTTTTGGTAATATTTTCATTTTAACAAGCGCTATTCTTCCAAACCATGAAAATTTCATTTTCCCATGTCTCTATTCTTTTCTCCATATCTTTCCTTAATATAGTAAAAAAAAATTCCTCTAGTTTTTTCAATTCTGCCACAATATTTATTCCGAAGTATTTTATTTGCTCCTTTATTTTAATATATTTTTACTCTTCATATTTTTTGCTCTGCCTCTGTATAATTAAATATCATCATTTCTGGTTTATTCCACTTTACTTGTAAACCTGTCACCTTCCCAAACATTTCCAAATGTTGCTGTATCTCTTGCATTTTTTCCAATGGGTCTTGTATTGTTATTAAAGTATCATCTGCGAACATATTCAGCTTAATCTCTTCAATATTTCCTATCCCTTTAATACGTTCATCTGTTCTAATTACATTAGCTAATATTTCTATTACCACAGCAAATATTATTGGGGAAAGTGGGCAACCTTGTTTTGTTCCCCTAGTTAAATTTATTTCTATAGTTGGTCAATCATGCCCCTAAATTTTTCTCCCAATCCAAATGCTTTCATTATATTTTTTAATGCCAGCCATTCCACACAATCAAAGGCTTTAAATATATCTATGGCTATAAGCCCTGCTTTAATTTTCTTTCTTCTAATTATACCTATTATATTTATTACTCTTCCAGTTAAATTAGCCATCTGTCTTCCTGCTATAAATCCACATTGGTCTTTTTGTATATATTTGTGCATAAATTTATCCATCCTTTTTGCCAATATTGCTGTTAATATTTTTGCATTTTGATTTATTAATGATATTGGTCTATATGATTCTGGATCCGTCAGATCTTTATCTGGTTTTGGAATTAATATAATCAAAGATTGTTTCCACGATGGTAGGATCTCATCTCCTTTTAAAATATTATATAATTCCTTCATTCTAGATATTAATATACTTTTAAATGTTTTGTAATATTCAGCTCCCAAACCATCTTCTCCTGGGACCTTCCCCAGTTTCAATTTGTTTATAATATCTTCTATTTCCTCTTCTGTTATAGGTTGTTCCATTAATTCCTTCTCCTCCTCACTAATTATATCCTTACAATTTTCCTGTATAAATTTCTCTAATTCTTTTGGTGAATCACCTGCTGAATATAATTTTTGATAATATTCTTGAAATATCTTTAATTTATCTTTCATCAAATTACTTTTTTCCCCTTTTTCATTTTTAATAATTCCAATCAAACTTTTAGATTTCTTTGCTTGTGTGGCCCTTGCTAGTATTCTAGAATTTTTATAACTATATTAAAAAAAAACCTCTTTTCATAAATAGCAGATTTCTTTTTACTATTTCTATATCTTCCTTTTCTAACTCCTTTTCTCTTTGCTTGTATTACTGCGTGGATCTGTTTATCTCTGTTTTTAAAATATCCTTTTTCTAAACCTTTAATTTCCTCTTCTAGTTTTCTCTTACTTTTTTCCTGTTTTTTCCATAATGTATGTGCTTCCCTAATAAATATTCCCTTTGCTACAGCTTTCATTGAATCCCTCAATAATGCTTGACTGCTTTGTCCTACTCTATTTATTTCCCATATTTTTTAATTCTACCTGTATTTTTTCTACTATGTTTTTATAACCTAAGATTTTTGTATCCAATCTCCATCTTTTTGCTTGTTTATAATCTTTTGTAATCTTTATAGCTGCTGTAACTGCTGCATGATCTGTAATTTTTATAATTCCTATATCTGTGTTTACAATTTGTGGGACCAGATTTTTTGATATAAAAATGTAATCTATCCTAGAATAGGTTATATGTGTTGGTGAATAATAAGTGTCTCTCTTTTCTTCTCCTTTCCATTCTCTCCACACATCTCGCAATCCATTTCTATTTATAATTTTGTTCAAACCAGTTTCATACATTTTCTTGTCCTCTTTAGTAAGATTAGATTTATCTTTCTGGTTATCCATTACCATATTAAAATCTCCCGCCATTATTATAGATCCCTCACTTATTTCATTTGTTGCTTTAATAACTTCTTCATAAAATTCTATTTGACCTTCATTTGGTGCATACAGATTAACCAAAGTGAATTGTTCCTTACCCCTAATTCCTTGTATAATTATATATCTTTCTTTTAAATCTTTTTTAATTTTCTTAACAATAAAACCACATCCTTTCGACAAAATAGTTGCCACTCCTCTTGATTTTGATGCTCCAAAAGCTTTTTCATATGTAGTTGCCCATTTCAACTTCAATTCATTCATTCCATCTTTATTTTGGTGTGTTTCTTGAAGGAATATTATATCTGCTTTAGATTTATTTAATAAAGATTCTATTCTTTTTCTTTTGATTACATTCCCTAACCCGTTGACATTTAAGGTCAATATTCTCAATCTGCCTTCCATATTATGTATAATAAATTTCTACTTCTATTAGTCCACCATAGTGCACAAATATTACAATACTCAAATAAACAACAATTCCCCCCTGCACCACTCTCCACCTTCCCCCCCTTAATTTAACTTCTTCAGCACACATAGATTTATACAAAATGTTTAAGTTATACAGAATAATTGGTTTTATTATCTCAACTTTTAAGAGATACTTCTTGTAATCAAGCTAGAGCAGCATTTCTCAACTGGGGTTCCGCGGAACCCTGACGTTCCCCCAGAGATGGCCAGGGGTTCTGTGAGAAAATAGTAATAAATTAATAAATCACGATGAATGTTTTCACACCAATGGAGCCTCAAAGAGTCCTCTTGTGTGTTGGGGGGGATGTTCACATGCCAAATACCTTGCTGCCCCTCCCAGTTTTTGATCTGCTTTAGATATGCTAATGAAGCTACTCACGACCTGGGAAAGGGAGGAGGCAAAGAATGAGTGTGTGTGTGTGATTTGCTTCCTGCAAGCAGCCACAGACCCAGAACTGAGGCAAAAGACTGGTTTGCCTAAAACTGATTTAAAGGTACAAGTGCAAAACAAGGGTGTTTAAAAATTCAGAACAATGGAATGAGAACTGCAATATTGTACAGCTCTTAGCCAATTGGGGGAACTGACCAAGTAATCCAAGTAACCCCAGGTCATTCAGCTACTCAGGCACCAGCTGTGAATGGGAGAACTCTAACAAAAGTGACTTAGGGCTTATTCTTTTTAAAACCAGATTTGGAGAGGGCAGAGCCATTACAGTAAAGGAGTCATTATAGAGAAAAGGTTCTTAAACTGTGGGTCTTGGTAACTGAATGTTGGGGTCACAAATAGACTGACCAACTCCCATACTATTGAAAAAAAATCCTTTCATCTACCTTGGCAGGAAGCTACAGCCTCCCTCTCAGCCTGCACCTGTGATTCAGCCATATTTAAATATTTGAAGGAATGTCATACTAAGGATGGAGCAAGCTTGTTTTCTGTGGCTCCAGAGACTAGGACACGGAGCAATGGGTTGAAACTACAGGAAATGAGATTCCACCTAAACATTAGGAAGAATTTCCTGACAGTAAGAGCTGTTTGGAATTGAAATACATTCCCTTGTAGTGTGATGGAGTCTCCTTCTTTGGAGGTTTTTAAACAGAGTCTGGATGGTCATCTGTTGGGAATGATTTGATTGTGTATTCCTGCATGGCAAGGAGTTGAACTGGATGGCCCTTGTGGTCTCTTCCAACTCTATGATTTTATGTTGCTGCCTCAGGCAGTAGATCATGGTAATCTGAACTCTCCCTAGAAGCCAAGATGATTAAACTGAGACTGTCTTACATTGGAGAGATATATTTATATTATATGTATATTATAGAAATTTTTGACCCTGCAAGTACCAAATATGTATTGATAGCAATGTGGAATATAATAAGCATCTTATTTTTCACTGTTTCTGTAATTTATAAAAAAAGGGAACTGTCGGCATAATTTTTACGTAGGGGTTCCCTGACACCTGAAAATTATTTCAAGGGTTCCTCCAGGATAAAAAGGGTGAGAAAAGCTGAGCTAGACTGTGGCACTGAAAGACTCCAAACAAGTAACTTATAGTTTTCAGAATGTATGCAGTCACAAATAGTTTCTACCACTTCAAGCTTACCTGTGGAACTTTAGCCAATGTCACACCTGCAGGCCTTTTTGCCATGTTGTGTTGTACCTTATCATCCTCTTCGTCTTCAGATTCTGGTTCTTCCTCTAAAGCTAAAAAAAAAGCAACACATGAGAAAAAAAAATAAGATCACACATCCCTTGATGAGACAGAACGGATTAATTTACTTTACTAAATGTGAGTATGTAAACAAACAATAACAAATTGAATTCCATACCTACAAGATGTTGACCACTGACATAAACAGGCCCTGAGCCACTCTTCAATCTCAGAATTACTGGTGGTGTAATTTCAAAACCACCTAATGAAACCTGGAATCAGTGAAAAAAACAAAATGTGGTTGAAACAGCAGGTTTCAAATATACAATACCATACCCGTGTTACAGAATAACAAATCCCACAGGTCTAGAAAATGAACTAGGGAAACTGTACACCTCAACTCAAACCAGTCAACAGACTCCACAAAGAACCAACTGGCCAACTAATTATGCTAGGCAGGCTCCAGCAAGATCAGAGGCCCACGCCCCCAGCCTCACCTCCCGTACCTCCAGAGTAACTGAAGCATCAGGCTTCACTATTGTTTTGGACAAATTAACTCAAATTCAATTAGTACAGAAACACCTGAAACACTGCTCCCAGATGTTTATCTATGCTAGTCAACTGCATTAAGGAGAGCTCAGATTAAAAATAAGGCTCAAGGATGAAACCTGATTTTCCCTTTTGACCTGCACATTTTATACATTTATACCAACAGAAACTAAAACATAGATAAAAACCAAGCAGTAACAGTTATCTCACACCTTTATACATTACTGGGATTCCTACTTTTCATTCAACGTCTTTCATCTGTGAGTCAGAAAAAAAGCACCACTGCAGTCAATGAAACTTGCACTAAAGCAGGAGTGGGGGCTATGCCATGTGGCACCATTCTGCATCTTCCAAAATCCCCAGACCTCCCCCCCCATGGCCGAAAAATAAGGAAAAAACAACCAAACCCACCACAAAATATGGCAGTTTATCTCCAGTACTAAAAACAACAACACACAAATTCAGTTTCATTTTGGTCACTATCCAAAACTTCCAACTGTGCTGAGAGCAGTCCATGGGGTAGGATGAGGAATAGTCCTTGCTCCTTCTGCAACTGTCCACCTTTGCTCTTAACATTTGAAACATCTGGTAAAGTCTGTAAAACTAAATAACTTCAAACTCACAAAGGTCTTACACTAAAAGAGACAAACAATTATATAGTACTACTAACAATGGAATTCAAAACAGTTCAGATTGTCTCAATAATTTGCAGAATATCTGCCCTAAGAAGGCATACCATCTTACTTCAGATGAGGAGCTGATTCTCAGACAGGTTTGTTTTTTTTTAACACCACTCCGTGAAGGCCCTGGGAGGAAGGGGGAGGGCCGGGAAAGCCTTCATGGGGGGGAGGGCCGGGAAAGCCTTCATGGGGGGGAGGGCTGGGGAGGCCTCCACGGAGTCGTGAAGGCCTTGGGAGGGAGGGGAAGGGCTGGGGAGGCATCCACGGGGCCTCGGGATGGTCTCCAGAGGCCCCGTGAAGGCCTTGGAAGGGAGGGGGAGGTGGGGGAAAGCAGTCATTATTCACAGAATTTTCACATTCACAGGAGTCTGGGGAACCTATCCCCCGCAAATGTGTACTTAACAAATTCCCTTGTGCATCATCCTGAAGGTTTTCAGAAAATAATGTAATCAAGCTGCCTGCCTGTAGGAAGAACTATGCACTCCAACAGTCCAGCCCAGACACCCCGACCTGGACCCAAGTCATCTGTTCTACTTCCAGATGAAGTGGGAGGGGGGAGAAAAATCCATGCTTCTAGGGAAAAGCTGCCCTTACCCAATTGTGAAAACCAAAACAAGCAGAAAAGCCACCAACACGTGCAAGGGAGGGCACCTATGTAAAAAGCACGATATGACAGGAACACCTCTATTCAAACATCATCACTCCCAAATTTAATCTGGGTGGGCAGATGATTCTAGAGACAGGGCTGGCTGATCGCTATGAAAGCCAGAACAGTTGGAACCTGAGCAGGCTTTCAGTAGCACGTCAAAGGAAACCTATTCCTTTGTTCTTAGGTAAAAGATCTGCTCCTGCTAAAAATACAAATATTATTGAAGCATGTTTATATGTCACTCTGTACTATGTAAACAACTTTGAGAATTCTGCCAAAAAGCAACTTATATTCAGCGGAATTCAATTTGGGCCATCCACTCTATTACATTACCAGCTCTTTCAGAGGTTTCCATACCAACCACAGATGATGAAGAAAACGCTGTTATAGCACTATGAAATCCATCATGTTAAGAGTACAACTGGTAAAACTGACATGTTAAATTTTATGCATAATTTTCTGACATCTGATCCCACAAATTTCAAAAGACAAATATCAACCTTACCGTAGGTTGAACTGACATTTTCAATGATGCCAGTGTGACTGTAATTTGGTTGCCTTCATAGTCCAAGGCTTCGGCTTCAACAACATGCAACTCATCTTTAGCACCAGCTCCTAAACTAACCTGTGTCACAAAATATGCATTTTGAAAAGTGGAACAAAATTTTACATATTTATCTTCCACAAACTTCTAAACAATCACATAAGAGCTTCCCAATATTTGCTATAATATTAAGAGCCCTTTACTTGATTGGCAACTGAAAATACACTGATTAATTTATGTTTTCAACAACTGAAGATCAGGCAAGATGTCCAGCATCATCTCAATTTTATGATTTTTTATGAAATTACATGCATTTGAAAAAACTTCTCAGGAAATTTGGCTTTTAAAAGTGAAACAATTTAGAACTTCTAACTATATTGACTTTTCCTTGTATATTACAAGTTTCACTGTTTCAGTAAGTATCTTAATATTGTGGTCTTCAAACAGGTCTTCAACAGTAGCCTCAGGTGCAGTAACAGAATATATGCAAAACACAGTTATATCCTATACAAGTCAACAAAACAAACCAGTGCCCAGTGGTCCTGAATTCCCTGCTGGGTCACATTTGAGAACTTATAATCAAATGCATTTCTGAGGTACTGCCTTCTGCACAACCTTTGTTTATTCAACAGTACCTTTTCCACTGCTTCTCTGTTTCCCAAGGAAAAAGCACTTACCGTTCTTAAAGACAGTTGATGCTCATTTTCTTCATCATTCACCTTGAAATGAAACGGCTTGTCCCCTTTTAGTTCACACCCTGTAAAAGCAACAAGGGCATGTTACTATCTAAACTACTACATTGAGAATAGATTCTGCCCCATTTTTAAAATGTCAGAAAAACTGGACTGAGACTTAATAACTCGAAGGATCCATATCATAAACTGTTCTTAAAGGAGTTTATAAGTCCCAACGCTGAATAAATGTCAATTGCCTGTTAAAAGCAGAAGTCTGAAAAATAGATATTTCACTTGCATACCTTGTCAAAGCCCTACAGTCTAAAGTTTCTAAATGAAAGTGTAATTTCATTATATGCCTGTAAGTCATACAGAAGACACCTACCAATTACCTTCACTTACAACTTTCAAAATGTATCATGCTTCACCCACTCAGGCACATGACAACCCATCTCTTGCTTTTTTCCCTGCCCAGTAACAATCGTAGCAGCCTCCTGCTTTACCCAAATGCTTCACCCATTTAAGCACATGGCCATCCTACTCTAGCTTCCTAAAAGTTTGCTGCTTTCCCTAACATGCCTCTCTCCTTGTCCTCATTCTGAGGTGTGTTTCGGATGAGTCCTTCCTGAATCTTTGTTTGCGAAGAAAAGCCAAAGAGAATCTTATTGTCTAGGAACAGTCTTTCTCAACCTTTTTACACTCATGGGACCCTTGAAACCATTTGTAGGTCTCAGGGAACCCCTGCCTAAAAATGATTATAGCTACAGCTAAAAAAAAAATTTTTATTTTATTTTTTTTAATCTCAACATCTCTCATGGAATTCCCCCCCCCCTCCTCACCTCTTGTGGAAACCTAGGCTTCCCGGGTACCCTGGCTAAGAAACCCTGATCTACAGGAACACAGTCGTCATCAGTCCATTGTGGCTGCATCCAGTGTGCCTGCAATAACAGTGTGCCTGGTGGTCTAAAACAACATGTCTGTACATATACATGTCCCTTCATATCCAAGGATTTAAGGATTCACGGCTTGAAAATATTCTTTAAAATAATAATCTGAAAAGCAAACCTCGATTTTGCCATCTTATATAAGGGACACCATTTTGCTGTGCCATTGCACATCATGGGACTTGAGTATTCATGGATTTTGGTATCCACAGAGGGTCCTGGAACCAAACCCCAGCGAATATGAAGGGACAACTGTAATTTAAAACCAGGGTGCCTATAATGGGACTTGAGTATTCACAGATTTTGGTATCCACGGGCGGGGTGGTGGTGGTCCTGGAACTAAACACCTGAGAATATGAAGAGACAACTGTAATTTAAAACCGAGGTGCTTATAATGGGACTTGAGTATTCACGGATTTTGGTATCCACGGGGACCCTGGAACCAAACCCCAGCGAATATGAAGGGACAACTGTAATTTAAAACCGGGGTGGGGGAGAGAGGAGAGGAAAATACGGGTCAAGGCGACCCGAGGCCTTCCCCGCCGCCTCGGCCATGTGGCGGGAGTGAGGGGGCGGAAGAAGCATCGCTGGGGGGGGGGCTGCTGGGCCCGAGGCCAAAGAGGTGGGGTCCCTCCAATTTTAAGGGGAGAGAAGGACAAAGGAAGCCCCCCCCCCGCCTTCCAAGCCAGGACGCCCCCTGAGGGACCCACGCCACGTGGGAAGGCAGGCCCAGCCGAGGCTCCTCCACACGATGCGCCTTTCCCGCCCACCCGAACCTTCAACCGTGGAAGGAAGGAAGGAAAGAAAGAAAGAAAGAGGGCGTCGTGAGGGGCGAAAACGCAGCCCCAAGTACGCCCCCGGGGTCGGGCGAAGAAGGGCGGGAGAGGACGAGGCTGGGAGGGAGAGCCGGGCTCTGGGTTACCGAAGAGGAAGGTCTGAGGCCGAAGGGAGCCCATGTTGTCCATGTCGCTGTCCTCCATGTTGCCGAGTGCCGTCGTCGTCGTCGTCGTCTCCTCAGTAAGACTGCGGGTGTTGAGTTGGGGGGGGCTTTGAAAAGGCGAGCGCGAGGGCCCCTGCGTAACGGACGGAATTAACGCACGCTCTGAGAAAAGGCCCGCCTCTTTTCCCTTTCCCTTTTATATAGACTCCTAGGTCTCGCGAGAAGAGTTGCCCAGCTCTCGCGGACGCCCACTATCTATACGCAGACGCTGCCTCAACGTGGTCTGAGGGGCGCACGCGCGGTTGGTCGATTGGCAACGAGGCGAGCGAGCTGCGGTGGCGGGGGTAAAGGAAGGAGTCCGTCACTCCTGCGCATGCGCTCCCCCACCGGGGTTCTTTCCAGACCTTGTGCGTTTCTGAGATAGTTCCAGAAGGGACGGAGTAGCTTCTGTCAAATATGGCGCCTGCTTTTAATTTATTAACCTCACACACAAACACACACACACACACGAGTCCCTCTCCAATCGTCTGTTCTTTGTATTGGAGGGAGGGGGTCTGGTGCCCAGACCAGGGCCCATGGCGTTGCTATTGCTTCCAGGCTGTAAACTTGAATCCACACTGCACAAATAATCCAGTTTGAAACTGGATTATTGGCCATGGCTCCTTCCTATGGAATCCTGGGATTTGTAGTTTCATGGGGCACCAGCCCGCTTTGACCAAGAAGGATAAAGACCTTGGAAAACTACAAATCCCAGGGTTCAGTAGGAAGGAGCCATGACAAATAATCCACTTTCAAACTGGATTAACCTCACTATACTGTTACAGTGCTGTTATTCCACTTTTAAAGACTATGGCTGCCTCCTGTGGAATCCTGGGGCTTGTAGTTTAGTGAGGCCTGAGAACTCTCTAGTAAGAATGCTAAAAGCCCCTCCTTAAATCCAGAGCCAAATCCACACTACAGAAATACTCCAGTTTGAAACTAGATAATTTTTTTTGCCATGAGTCCTTCCTATGAATCCCTGGGATTTGTAGAGCACACAACACTCTGGCAATGAAGGCTAAAGACCTTGTAAAACTACAAATCCCAGGATTCCATAGGAAGGACCCATGGAGTCAGAAAAAAAATCCAGTTTCAAACTAGATTATTTGTGTAGTTTGGCTTTCACCCAGGATTCCACAGGAGGTTGCCATAGCAGTTAAAGAATAATAGTGTTATAATAGTAGAGTGCGATAATACAGCAACTGTATATCTGGATCTTGGGCCTTCCAGATGTGTTGGATTACAGCCAGTTGTGCTGGGTAGGGGGTGGAAGTAGAGGTAGTCCCAACACTTCTAGAAGGTACCAGTGATGGGTTAGGCAGTACCATCTTGTGATGATGGGTTCAATAGTACCATCTTGTTTATTCCCTAGAGAAAAGAGTCTTTTTCCTGCAACTTTTATTATGTCAGCCTGTGTAGGGATGGAACAGATAAGGGGGGCTGTCTAGCTGGTGAAAGAAAAGAGATAATAGGTTTAATTGTTAGCTATTAAAATACTAAATCACACACCCCTGGGTTAATGAAGGAGAAATAATTAATTAATTGCATATAATGGGTGACATTTCAAAGTACTGGTGCCTGAGAGTCATCGTCTGCTGATCTGTGATGTAGAAGTAGAATTACTGATACTGTTCATGTGAAACTGTATATGTAATAGGTGACTGTTTTTTCCATGTATGTCTATGTGGTGGGTTGAATTTCCAGGCATCTATTTCACTGCAGCAAATAAAACTGGTGGATCTTCCCCTCTGGTGTGGTCATTTTGGCATAAGAGTACACCAGAGAATGGACCCACGTTGGAGGAAGGAAGGCAAGTGATAACACAAGAGCAACGCCCTTTCACTCCAAGTCCTAATGACAGAGATTCTACCTTGAGTATATGAGTGCCAGCTGCTTCATATTCATATGTTCTATGCAGTCAAAAACATAGTAGTCCTATAGAACCATCATCTTTACTGCGATTGCCACAGTCTTTATCTAACTGTATTTTTTTGGTTTCTACATCTGCTTTGGTGGGGGAGGAAGAGATAAAGAGGTGCATGGGGGGGATGTAATGAATGCACATTAAAGGGAGGTGGTCTTCTTATAGCTATTTTCTGACCTATTAGCAAGACTTTTTGTATATATACAAAGAGTAACTTGAAAGTGATGTAACAGACATCTGTGGTCCAAGTATCTTTGTCATTAGCATATGGTCTTTATTTTCTCTTTATCAGTCCCCTCACACTTTGTTTTCAAATTAATGCCGTTTTTGCCAATTTTTATGTGTATTTATGTTGGTACTAACTGTATGCTGTCAGCCACCCTATAATGTAAATAAATGAAGTAGAGATCCTATCATTGTAAGATTCGGATGATAACAATCACGCAGCTATCCCTAACATCATTTGGGAAAAGTTCAAGAGTATGGATTTGTTTGTTGAAATCTTTTGTGTTTACTTCTTCATCCAATTACCTCTGTCTATAAAACCTTGTTATGTGCTTTCAAGTTGACAGTTGACTTATAGCATCCCCTGTCGCCATGGTGTACCTTTCATGACAGGATTTATTCAGAGGAGGTTTGACATTGCCTTCCTCTAAGACTGAGAGTGTGTGACATGCCAAAGGTTGCTCAGTAGGTTTCCATGGCTGAGTATTTGAATCCTGGTCTCCTAGACTCCTAGGTAAACACTTAAACCATACTGGCTCTCCTATAAATGTAGCATATCTGATTTGAATCTACAGCTTAGTGTACCTGCAAAAATAAAGGATGAGTGTTTTGCATTGAATGAGCTCAGTATTTTAAAAATGTTAAGGAGATCGTTCATATTTGCATGTTCCATGTAAGCCATGGGCCCCTGGGAAATTTGGACTGCCAAACATAGCTACAGAAAGTTCTATAAGGTATACTGTACATAAGATCTTAGGAATTGAGATTTACTGAATTACTGTCCAGATGTTGTTGAACTATCTCTCTCAGCATTCCTCACCCTTCACTCCTGGTTAGGGCTAGTCGCAGTTCAACATCTTGAGGGCCATAGAATTTCCATCTGTGACCTATGCAGTAGCATTCAAGAGCTTTATGTCACCAAAACAACAGATTTATTATGGTATAAGTATGTGAACGATGACCCAGGTCAGAGTTCTGGACTACAGCTCTGGAGACTAGGATTCAAATCCCCACCCGGCCATGAAAACCCACTGGGTGACTTTCCTAAGCCAGATTTTGTTTACTTTTAGGGTTTCTTCTTTCCTGTTGAAGTTGTCCAGGTGTTTGTGGATTTCAATAGCTTCTCTGCGCGTTCTGAAATGATAGTTGTTGGTGGTCTGGTCCAGAATTTCAATGTTTTTAAATAACGTTTTGTGTCCAGGTTGGCTTATAACATGTTCTGCTACTGCTGATTTTTCTGGCTGGCCCAGTCTGCAGTGTCTCTCAGGTTCCTTGATTTGTGTTTGCACACTGTGTTTAGCGGTCCCTATGTAAACTTGTCCACAGCTGCATGGTTTGTGGTAAACTCCTGCAGCTGTGAGAGGGTCTCTTTTGTCCTTCGCTGAGCATAGCATTTCTTGGATTTTCTTGGTTGGTCTGTAGATTGTTTGGAGGTTGTGTTTCTTCATCAGTTTCCCTATTCTGTCTGTGACTCCTTTGATATATGGTAAAAATACCTTCCCTTTGGGTGGCTGTTTTTCTTCATTCCTGTAGTTTTTTCTGGATCTGGCTGCTCTTGTGATGTCTGATCTAGAGTAACCATTAACAGGAAAGAAGAAACCCTAAAAGTAAACAAAATCTGGCTTCTAGTCCTGAAAAACAAATGAACTCCACCCAGGGACAGGGGGATTTCCAGCAGATAATGGACTATCAACTAACCAATCATTAGCCAAACAGACACTAATCCTCCTTGCATATCTCCACCCAGAAACTAGTCATTCAAATACACAAATTTACATATCCTCCCCAACAGGGGTTCACAGTATGTAAACTCCACACCCACTCCTACCCAACCATTCTCTGAAGATGCCAGCCACAGATGCAGGCGAAATGTCAGAAAGAAACTCTTCCAGAACATAGCCTCACAGCCCAGAAGGAAAACAAGGAAAATCTATGGATGTCGACCGTGAAAGCCTTCGACTTCCCACTGAATGACCTTGGGCAAGTAACAGCCTTACAGGAAGGCAATGACAAACCTCTGAACAAATTTTGCCGAGAAAACCCTATGATAGGTTTCATCTTCGGGTTGTCATAAGTCCAAAACAAAGTCATGCATAACAACAAAGTTTGTGAACTAGAGGCCACTTCAAGATGAAACAAATGTTATCCCCTGTTGATATAATCATACAGCCATACATTCATGTGTTTATGCTGACGGGCAAACATAAATGATTCAGTTAACTTTATTATACAACCACAGACCCCATTCAGAAAGGTGACTTGTTAACACTTACACCATGCTCTTCTGTTACATTGAACTCAAAGCAGCATCCAGGTGGCAGTAGACCTATTATACTTCTGTACAGTATTCAGATTAATACAGCATAACACACTGTCTTGCCTGCTTCCAGCCAGATGGCTCCTCACTCCAATAAATCTTCATTCTTCCAGTCTTTTAGACACAGAGAATTTTAGTTGACTTTGGATACTATAAGGGTTATTGTAGGATTTTTTTGTATATGTGCACTCCACAGTGTTAAGAGTAGGCAACCCATGATCCACATGTAGCTCTTGGCCACTCTTGATGCAGCCTGTGAGGCCATGGTGCTCCCATTCATTTCTAAGCACCCCTACATATAGCACATTGTTGTTATCTGCCTTCAAGTGGTTTCTGATTTATAGTGACCCTAAGGCAAACCTATCAAGGTTTTCTTGCCAAGATTTGTTTGGGGGGAGGAGTTGCCTTTGCCTTCCTCTGAGGCTGAGAGTGTGTAACTCACCCAAGGTCACCCAGCAAGTTTCCATAGCTAAGTGGGGATTCAAACCCTGAATTGTAGCCCAATGCTTAAACCACTACATCACGCAAGCTCTCCACATATAGCATATTACAGCAGTCTAATCTAGATGTAAGAGCCAACGTGGTATAACAGTTTGAGTGTTTGGACTATGATTCATGTCCCCACGGTTCAGATCCCCACACTTGGCCATGAAACCCCACTGGGTGACCTTGGGCAACTCACACACTCGGCCCTCAGAAAACCCTGTGATAGGGTCAGCATAAGTAGGAAATTACTTGAAGGCAAACAGCAACAATGATTTAGATATAACCAGGGTATCAGAGGCAAGATCATAGAATTGTAGAGTTGGAAGAGACCACGAGGGCCATCCAGTCCAACCTCCTGCCACGCAGGAAATCACGATCAAAGCATCCCCGACAGATGGCCATCCAGCCTCTGTTTAAAGACCTCCAAGGAAGGAGACCCCACCACGCTCCGAGGGAGTGTGTTCCACTGCCGAACAGCTCTTACTGTCAAAAAGTTCCTCCTGATGTTGAGGTGGAATCTCTGTTCCTGGAGCTTGCATCCATTGCTCTGTGTTCCAGTCTCTGGAGCAGCAGAAAACAAGCCTGCTCCATCCTCAATGTGACATCCCTTCAAATATTTAAACAGGGCTATCATATCACCTCTTAACCATCTTTTTTTCCAGGCTAAACATACCCAGCTCCCTAAGTCTCTCCTCATAAGGCATGGTTTTCAGACCTTTCACCATTTTAGTTGCCCTTCTCTGGACACCCTCCAATTTGTCAATATCCTTTTTGAATTGTGGTGCCCAGAACTGGACACAGTATTCTAGGTGAGGTCTGACCAAGGCAGAATAGAGCAGCACTATCACTTCTCTTGATCTAGGTCTACTTTCTTTAGATAGGATTGCAGCTGGCAAACTAAGTTACCCTGGTAAAAGGCACTCTCAGCCATCAGTGCCACCTGCAGCTCCCAGGACCTAGAAGAATGTCCAACTGTGAACTTGCTATTTCATGAGAATGCAACCATGTCCCAAACTTCTTCAGAAGAGAGAAGAGATTTTGGATGGGGTGGATTGTGGGTGACGAGTTAAGCTAGCAAGAAACAGGTCCAGCAGCTGCTCCAATCCCATTCAGCTGCCAATCCTTCCCTCAGGACTCCAGCTTAGTATGAGTGCTTCTTCTGGGGAGGGGGAGCTGCCAGAAAAAAAGACATATAGCTTGTTAAGTGTGGAGTGTCTTCTTCATAGTGAGGCACTTCAGCATCACCAAAAAGGGCCACTGAGATGCATGAAATGAGGAGCCCTGGTGGCACAGTGGTTAAATGCCAGTACTGCAAGCCACAAGATTATGAGTTCTATCCCAGAGGCCTCCAAGGTTGATTCAGCCTTCCATTCTTCCATAGGTTTGTAAAATGAGTACCCAGCTTGTTGGGGGCAATTAGCTAACACATTGTAAAACCACTTAGAGAGTGCTTTGGCACTGATAAGCAGTATAGAAATATTAATGCTATTGCTATATGAAATGTGCATATCTATATATGTAAAAACTCTTGGGTATGTTTCCTTTCCCATGTGCTGATTGGCCACTTTGGAAACATTGCCCCTGCCTCTTCTCAGTCCCTCAGCCAATCACCACCCACATACAAATTCCCTCACCACCTCACTATCCACTCCTGCCACTCAATCTGCATCTACACCCCCAGCAAGGGTGGCTGACCCAGAAGCCATGCCAAGGACTCCATCTCCACTATACGACTCGCTGTGGGAGCACAAGAAGAGAAGCCACCACGCCACAGAGGCCTGTGAGTCCAGGGTGGGAGAGCCAGCCAGCTAGGTGGTTGGTGGTTGTATAGATTTTGGTGGTATTTTTCCCCACAATAATAATGTGTAGCTGAACCGTGTGAAACTTTCAAATCTATTATAACAGCGTATGTTACACTGGGTACAACTAGTTGTAATATAATAATGAGCAGGAGGACATCTAGAAATCATTATTATTAAGCAAAAGTATAGTCCATTTCACCATTGTGGAGAAACCTGTGGCCATTATCATCTCTGAGAACGCCTGCTCACTTAGCGCCTGTGAGAGTGCTTTTGTTATAACAGCAGGTGGAGCTAGAAGAACTAATTTCAGTGACACATACACCAAAGAATACTGTTAAAATAAGCAAATGTAAACTGCAACCATATCATGCAATCCTTTGATATTCAAAATAAGCTAAATGGATTATAATATTTGAGGTGAGCACAAATATGTCTCAATCAGCTATGGAAATTACTTTTGTTTGCTCTAACTCTATCAAGAATGCTACTGATTTTTATACCATAAAGCATATACATACACATACATACAGAGAGGAGAGAGAGAGAGAGAGACTTGCATGAATAAGTGTCAGTGAAGCAAATTCAGATAATCCAGGAAAGGAATAACATGAAAGGAAAACATCTGTTAACTTAAGATTTCCCACTCAGAATTACTGTTCTGCTTTGCTGCTGTCATAGTAGGTATTCAAGTGTGACCTGTTTAGAGTTTTAAAATGGTTGCTGTGAAATAGGAATGAGTAAGAAAGGAGCAGGGAATGAAAACGCTTGTACTAACAAGGAAGAAATGTGAGATGGGGGGAGTCTTTCTGGGATGTGCTGTTTATTCTGCTGGGGGTGATTGCACATTAGGGAGGATTCCCCTAACACCTAGGTTTCTTTCTACAAGGAATAGACAGACACACAAATGCATGGAAGATTATTCATTTAAGTTCCCATTTGCAGTCTGGACTGAATTTGTAAAGCCCCAACAGAGATTTTCATTCTTAACGAGGCCTAGGTCATAGTCATCTCTAACTGTTACTCTTTTTTATATTGCATACCCCCTCCTCTGAATGGAATACAATTTGCTTATAAGGGGCCAGGAAGAATAAGGTTCTAAGCTTTCAGGTCAGGGATCTGGGGAGAATATTAGTTTTCAGCGAAGTATTACTTACCAGAAGTTAAGAGGATGATAGTTCAATTAAAGCAAAAGTCAAGTTTCTTAAGCTGCAACCAAAGGTCAGAGACCACAAGTGGGTAATGTCATCCAAGGCAGGGAAATAACGTTCCAAAAGTAGCAACTGAATTTCAGGAAGGCCAGAAACAGAGTACTGTAATGTGTAGGAGGGAAAAACAGCCAGACTGGGGCAATAAGATTGATTTCTAAAGCTGGGAATTGATAAGACTTGATGGAGCCAGATTGGTCCTCAGGGTTAGTTGATCCAATGCTTGGGAAAATTACTTTTTAGAATAAAACTCCCATAATTTAATTCTATTTGTTTTATTTGTGCAACTTCTATGCTGTCTTTCTCCCAAAGTATTACTCCCAAATAATAACGCAGCCAGTATGGCCAGTACTCTGATATCTGCAGGGATTCTGGAAGCTGTATATATAAAAAAGTAACTTTTCCAAATTCTGATTGATCCAGTGCTTGCATTGCAGCCTATATCCCATCAGAAAGGTAATGCACAATAGCATGGGTGTGATTTGTTATTCCTTTTCTGCTCCTTTTTTTGTATATTCTCTGACACCCAAACGATAAAGATGGCAGCAGAGGCAAGTTAATGGGGAAGGCATCCTTCCCAGTGCAGATGCACAGACAGAACCTACCATAGCATGCAAAGAACAAACAAATGGAAGAAACAACCATGACTTCCAGAGAGCATATGCAGGTGTTGAAGCATATCTAATTTCTTTTATGATTTATAAAATGCAGCCAAATTGTTGCCTTTTGGATAGTGGAACAGTACTACCATTTGAATTATGTTGTAGGACAGAGCAGCCAGGCATAGCTCTGTCATGCCTTAGCATCACTGGCTTTAAGAGCCCCTTCCTCCATGTTCAGGTTGTCACTGCTCTAGCCTCTGAGGGAAAGAAGAGCAGCCAGGCACAGTTCCATCATGCCTTGGCCCTAGTGTGGCTGGTGAGAATCTCTCCTTCCATATTCCAAATGCCATTGCTACCAAGAACCCTTCTGTGGAGAGCAGGTGATGGGCAGCTGATGGAATGTTGAAGAGTAAATGGGAAGAGAGCATAAAGGAGCCAATCCTGTGGCAGGAAACTGGTATGGGTGGGGTCTTCTAGAGTGAAAAGAGGTGTGTGACAATTGAAAGGGGGAGTTGAAGATGTGATGTGATGGGGAGAGGGCTGGGATGTGTGTATAGCTGTGAGTGGAGCTAAGAGAATATATGGACAGGTAGGAGTCTGCACACACATACCAGCTGGTATGGGTGGATGCCTCTTCCACTGTCACACATCACACTGTCTAAAGTAATGAGACCCTCAGCATGTGATCAAGGCTGGGCACATGCTAGGGGTTGGCAGTGGAACACACTCCCTCGGAGCGTGGTGGGGTCTCCGTCCTTGGAGGTCTTTAAACAGAGGCTGGATGGCAATCTGTAACGGATGCTTTAATCGTGATTTCCTGCATGGCAGGAGGTTGGACTAGATGGCCCTTGTGGTCTCTTCCAACTCTACAATTCTATGATTCTATGGTCTTGATCATACGCTGGGGGCCTCCTTCCCAGCTGCAGAGTGACTCCAGTGGCAGGCAGTAGAGCCCAGCATGCAAGTACGGACTTCTCCATACCCATGCTGGGCCCCTCTGGGTTTTCTTGCATAATGCAGATTTTCCCAGGAGTTTTCTTAAAATGTTTGAAAGGGTTTACCCCATCTTCCACCCAGGCTGTGCCTCTGGTATTGTTAGGACTGCTGAGACTGGTAAGAGCCCTGCTTCGTTTGAACTCCAGAGCTCCAAGACAGGGGGAAGCCAAGGTAAATAGCCTGTTCTAGACAAGTTCTGTGTGGATTCAGATCTGCTTTGGAGGGTTGGGGGATCCTCCAGGGTATTTTGGTGGGGACACAAGGGTCTTCAGGGTAGAAGAAACCCCTTTCGCATGATTAGATTCCTTTTTTAAAAAAAATATAAATTTCATGATTGTTGTTCTGTACCTTCAACTTATTTCCAACTTATGGCAATCCTATGGTGAACCTATCATGGGTTTCTTGGCAAGATTTGTTCAGAGGAGTTTGCCTTTGCCTTCCTCTGAGGCTAAGAGAGTGTGACCTGCCCAAGGTCACCCAGTGGGTTTCCATGGCAAGTGGAGATTCAAACCGTGGTGTCCAGGGTCACAGTCCAACACTCAAACCACTACACCACACTGGCTCTCTAAATTTCATAATACAATCTGTAATTTTTCCTAGACCCTATTAGTTATTTTAACAGGTATTAAGGTAGGCAATTATATTATTCTGAATAAGCCTTTCATTTTTGTCTTAGAATTGTGTTTTCCATTATAATATTATGTTACCTCTTTGAGCTAAATCTTGTTTTATCTATTCTCTAAGATGCATATATTTGACTTTATAAAAATATTATCAAATTCTACAGATAGCCATTTTCCAAGACAGAGAGTCAAGCAGTTATTTTTCCAAGTAACAGTACAGCTAATACAAATCCTTTTGATCTCCATCATCTCTTTCTCTTTTATATTCATTCCCATAATTTCAGGCATCCTCATTATGTTTCTAACCAGATATTTCTCCACACTTTCTTATTATCTTTAATATGTCTTTCAGGGATGTGAATATCTTTGCAAAGAAAAAAAATCATATTTGATCTGCAAACCTGAAAAGTACAATAAATACGTGATTTAGTGAGTTATGCAGATCCAGAGGTAGTGACACTGAATATTCATTCAAATCAACAAACAATGAAAATGTATTTCAAAAAGCACAGTTCATTTCATCTCTAATCAAAATATAGCTTCATTCTTGTGTTTATTTGCTCATTCTTGCAAATAAATAACTTCATTGCTGTGAGTATATCAAGTTTCATCGGGATGGCTTTTTTAAAAACAAAAGCTAACTAATTTTTTTCCAAGGCAGCTGTTATCATAGCTATTATCATTTATTGTTATGTATTGCTAGCACCTTTAGTCACAAAGCTCATTACAATCCTTATTTCACTAAAGAAACAGCAATTTTCTTAGGAAATAGTGGAGGAGACTGGAGAGCAACATTATGTTCAGGATGTGAGTCAAAACAAGGACAAGAGGAAAGACTACCCAAGTCCTTGCTGGGGTCAGCGGTCGGGTGGTATTTTAAAATGGTGTTGCCATGATTCTACCACCCATCCAATTGACCAGAAAGTTATGGCAACAACAAAAAAAGCAAAATAATTTCCCTAATATCTAAAAGGAAGACTCAGAGGTGGTTTTGCCAGTTCCTTCCTCTGAAATAAAGCCTACCACACTGATATTCATTCGTAGTCTCCCATCCAAGTACTAACCAGGGCTGATCCTGCTTAGCTTCCAAGATCAGAAAGGATCAGGTATCTTTAGGGTATTTATATTCTTGCTGGACTTCATGTTGTATTTCCATATCTGACTTTATATTATTCATTTATTCCTGAGACAGAAAGTTAATGGGAATTTAGAACAGAAACTGGACTTGTTAAGATTAGAGATTACAGGACAAGTAAACCATTTTTAAGAGCTTGCTGAAAAACAGTTCAAAGAGATCATGGCATCAGTTCAGAATCTCAAAACTATTACATACAAACATGAACAAGGGATCTTTAATCATTCAAACACAACATGGAAATCTGTATTGAGATGGATAAAATCCTGTGCACATCTTCCAAGTCTGGACTAAAATCCCAGTTCAATAACAGAGGAAGAGCTAATAGCATTTGAACAATATCTTCCCCCAATCCAATATAATTGATTTATTGCTTGTCCAATGAAGCTATCAAATGTACAAAATGATTAATCTAATACTGCTGCTGCTGTCTTCTCTGAAGAATAAAGCAGTAACAATTTGATGCAAAGAGAGACTCCAGAGGAAAGATGGCTGATCTGTGAACAATGCACAAAATTTTATATGAAAGGTGGGCACCAAAAAAATTCTTAATTTTGAAAGGACTTCAGGGCCTGGTTCCAGTTGAGACAGTCAACCTGTGTCAGAACTCTACCACTTCAAACTATTGAGGGGAATTGTCACACATCACATCCATAAGAAAAAGTAAGGCTGCCAGTGAGAAGAATAAGCTACAAATAACCCTTCTCCTAACACAAGGATGGCAACTCTTCTCCCCTTTCCCATCCTCAGGTGATGAAGTAATCTAGACATCTGTGAAAGAAAACAAAGGAGACAGACTGCAGTTGTTCAATGTTGTTGTTGTTGTGTGCCTTCAAGTCATTTGGGACAAAAGAGGCAGAGAACAAGGCTTGGGACTCTGTAAACCAGGGGTGAGGTTGGCCCATTGGCCCTCTGTTTTGTTTTTTAGACTAAAACTTGCACAGTTCCTTAGTTTTGACCTTGCTGACCAAGGCTTCTGAGAAATGAAGTCCAAGCTTTAAGAAAATAAATTTTAAGACCTGAGAGGATGTGCTTTTTTCTGGGGTTCAGCTATTGGGCAGTGCATTTGGGTAGCTATTGCAGTGCTTAAACTGTCTCTCCACTATTGCTCCAACCGGTATAATTGTAAATAAACTCAGTGTTACAACTTGTACAGATTGTCAATAAAGCTCCAGAAAAGTTCTTTCAAAGGAAATGAAACACAGGTAAGTGCATCCCTGAAACTACTTACCATCTGAGAATTGGAAATAACATATTGATGCGGGGTGGGTTTCTCTTTGAGCTCTCTTCTGATAGATGTAGGTATTACTTCTGTCCTTTCTCTTCTGTCTTTTAGTCAGGAAGAGGAAAAGATACAATTTACAGGGGCAGAGAAGCAAAGAACCTTTTCTCCTCCTCTTGTTAGCTCATACAAGAGTCTCAAACCAATTTTCATCTATTGATCTTTCCTTTCTGTTAGACTCTGTTAGTCTGAGTCATCACATACATAGCAGTTCCTGTCAATTTTCATTTCCCTCCATCTATTATTTTTGCTAGCCTTCATTCTTTCATACTTCCCTTGCCACCAAAGTTAAAGGACTTTTTCACACGGTACTTACTGGCTAGGAGGTCTCACGAGAGGCACGACACTATCATGCAGCAGGGGGTCCGTTTCAGACCCACTGTCCCTCTTCCAAAATCATCTGTTTCACTTCCGTGAAGGATCAGAAGCGGCCGTGCCATATTTTAATCACGGGCAACTTCTGTGAATAAAATCTGGTTAAATATGGTGCGGCCGCTTCCAATCCTTCACAGAAGTGAAACAGATGATTTCAGAAGAGGGATGGTGGCGTCTGAAATGGATTCCCTGCCACGCGACAGCGCCGTGCCTCTAGCGAGACCTCCTAGTGCAGTAAGTACCGTCTGAAAAAGTCCAAACTTAGCCCTCAGTCCAACCTTGTGCCCTATTCCGCTTCTTTTAGACTGAAACTTGCTCTTTGTTTCACACTGGCTCTTGTTTCTCCACTCTGGAAAATTAATTCATCTCCTTTATTTTCTGTTTCTGTTATTTCAAAACTGAAAGCGTCAACCCCATGTCTTCTTTCTTGTCTGAGCTCCTACATCAAACTGCTTCTTTTTGCTGCTAGGATATCTGTGTGATTGTGACATCATCATCGAGGCTACTAGCACTGCTGTCTTGTTCATAGCAAGAAATCTAGTTAATGAGGATGAAGAAAAGCAGAGCATGGTCTCCTCTTTTTTCAGTAACCACCATTACCACACTGATAATCTTCTGGTAACTAATATTTACTTATCAAGTTTGACTTGCTAAAGACTTTGGAGATTTTCAGATGGGGCTTATACTGCAGGGCAGGCATGGAACAGGATCAATAAAGGGGCTATCGTTCAGGCGACTTTGACCCCTTCCCTCCTGCTCCTGTCCTGCTCCCATCCTGCTCCCGGGATATTCTATTCACGACGAAACATTGTGAATAGAACATCCCTTCCGTACCTGTCATGGAATCAGGGATGTGGGAAACAGAGCCCTGTCCCTGTTCCAGGATGACAGGCACAGGGAGGAGCTCCATGGCAGGCACTTCCTGCCACGATCAGGACAGGCAGGTATGTGCCACCCTTCTGCCCCCTCCCCAGGTTCCTTGTTTTATTTTAAATTTATTTTTTTTTCTGCCTTTGACAGCTGGGGGGGGGTCTTTGAATTTCCCTCCCGCTCATTCTCTTGTGAGAAGAAGCAAGATTTCCCCTGACCAGTCGTAAAAACAGCCTTACGATGGCTGCATTTATGGATGGCTGGAAAGGAGGGAAGATGCCCGTTCCTGGAGTGGAACGGAGGTAAGTGTTTGAACATTTTCCTCCATTCTGTTGCAGGAACGGGAGAGGAGGTGGTGAGGTAGCAATGGGGCATTTTGGCCCCATCTAAAAATCTCCTTTGCTAAAAGAGCATTGGCTCTAAATTTCAGTGTCACAAAATATTTTACCTGCTTTCCCCAATCGTTGCTGGGATATTTTTCCTCCCACCTGCCTTGCAACAAACAACATTCCTATGACAGAAAATTCCTATATGCACTCTCTTTCATTCCCCCTATATTCCTGTTTCTTTAGTGCACTTCTAAAGGTTGTGGCATGTTATTGGTAGGCCTTTAACCTTTGGCTGATTTGATTGGGTTAATCAATTCACAGCAAAACAATTCATCTTAAAATATTAAGTTTTAACTATGAATACTACACATGATAGACACTGTCTTAGAAGAAGCTTTCCCCTTTCTTCATTCTCACATACCATATCTGATATATATTATGCACCATCTAAACTTTCTTTTCCCCTTTCTTCAAAATCATTTTTAATCATACAAAAATGTAAAAGGCCTAATTCAGGGATGGGCAACTTTCATGTGTATGGGGCCAGTTTCTTCTCTCTGGCAGGCTCAAGAGGGTGTTTGGACTGATCAAAATGCCAAAAAGGAAAATGTCCCATTGAGCCTCACATTGGGAGAATGGTGGGATACAAATAACTGAGTAAGGAAGTAAATAAAAAGAGAAATGGTTAGAAATCCTTGGCAGGGGAGCCCTCAGACCTATTTGGAAAGTGAGCTGCCACTTCTAGGGTCTTGCAGGAGAGGCAATTGGCCAAAAAAATTGACAGTCCGAGGAGTCTGAGGGGAGGTTGTGGGCTACAAAAACAGCCTTTAGTGGCCCATGTGTTTCCAAGGCTAGACTTTGCCCCTGCATTATCTAAGTGATCTCAATTAAAATCATTGTTGTTTTTTTTAATTATCTTTATTACATTTCATTATGAATAAAAAACAATACTCACTTTACAAACAACTACCATTTTACATAAACAAATACCAAATATAACATACATATAACCATTCCCCACTCCCTCCTTCCTATATTCCCCCTTCTCTATCTAATCTAAAAGACTTCCCACCCCTTTCTGAAAGCACTGTGAGTACACAATTCAACACACCCTCTCTCACTTAAATATTATTTCTCATTACCTTAATTACATAATTATACTTGTTACTAACTACTACTTAATTCCTGATATATAATATAATATAATATAATAATAAATAACATAATTATATATAATATAAATTTGTATTTATTTTCATTTTCTTGTTAAACACATTATAATATCTGCAAGTTTATCTAATCTAAATATCCTAATATTCTAACTTCCTTATTTAACATTCAAAACCTAAAACACTTGTCTCCCCTTGTTGTGCCTTCATAAAAAGTATAACTGGTTTCCATGTATCCAAAAAGTGATCTAGCGATTTTCCTTTAATAAAGTTTGTTAATTTCTCCATTGTGCCTATTTCTAGTAATTTCTCTGTCCAGTCTTTATAATATGGTATCCTATTTACTTTCCATTTATTAGCAAAACTTAATCTCGTGGCTGTCACCATGTACCAAATCAAGTTGCAAAAATTTTTCTCCTCCTTATCCTCTTTATTAATCATGTTTAACAGAAACACTTCTGGCCTCAGTGTAAGCTTAATTTTCAAAACCCTAGTCATCCATTTATTCACTTTAAACCAAAACTTTTTGACTTTTTTACAACTCCACCACATGTGGAAATAAGATCCGATATGCTTCCCACATTTCCAACATAAATTACTAATTCCTTTATGCATTTTTGTGCTATTTTTTCTGGGGTAATGTACCACTTCAACATCATTTTATAGTAATTTTCCTTTAGTGCATATGAACCTGAGAATTTTATTCCCCTAATCCAAATGTCTTCCCATTGTTCCATATAGATTTCATGCCCCACAAATCTTGCCCAATTTAACATATACTCCTTAATTTGCTCTTCTTCTGTGTCAAATCTTAATAATAAATTATACATTTTACTTACCAACTGTTTGCCTCCATTTCACAGAATTTTTCAAATTCTGATTTATCTCCCTCATACTGACAATTCTTCAGATCCTCTTTTACCCTTCCTCTAATTTGGTAATATGCTAACCATGAAAGTTTACATCCTTCTTTTTCCAATTCATCATTTTCTTTAATTATCCATTCCCCCCTAACTTTTTAAAATACAGTTGTCCCTCCACATTCACAGGGGTTAGGGTTGCAAGACCCCCGCAAATGTGAAAAAACCATGAATAAAAAAGGTTATGCCACTGCCCTCCCGCAACCCCCTCGCTGTTTCTCCCACCCCACGCCCGGACTCCCAAAGTGGTGAGGGGTCCTTGGAAGGCCCCCTCACCACTTCTCTCCCCCCCCCAGAAGTGGCCAAGGGGCTTCTAAAGCCCAGTTGCTGCTTCTGGGAGGGCTGGGGGCTGCTTTTGGGAGGGCTGGCGAATGCTAAAGTCACAAATGTGGAGGGGCAACTGCAAATCTCTATAAATTAACCAATTATCTAATCTTAATGCCCTTTTACAAAATGCTTCCTGGGGTGAGAGCCAACCTGGTATTTTAAAATTCAATCTATCTTTATATCTAATCCAAATTCTCAATAATGATCTCCTTATTATATGGTTCTTAAATTCTGCATTCATTTTAACTTTATCACACCGTAAGTAACCGTGCCATCCTGTTTTTAATTCGTGTCCTTCCAGTTCCAATTCCCTCTTATGTTCCAACATGATCCATTGTTTCAACCATATCAAACAAGATGTGTCAAAGTAGCCTTTCAGGTTGGGTATGACCAAACCTCCCATTTCTTTTGCATCCTCCAAAATTTTCCATTTTATCCTCGGTTTCTTCTCTGCCCATAGAAATTTTTTCAGCTCTTTCTGCCATTTTATAAATGGTGCATTTGAAAAAATAATTGGTATTGTCTGAAATAAGTACAGTAACCTGGGTAAAATATTCATTTTAGTTACTGAAATTTTCCCTAACTGATAGATTCAAATTTTGCCATTTAACCATATCTTTATGAATAGTATCCCATGTTTTTATATAATTATTTTCAAATAATTGTTGGGTTTTCATAGTGATATTTATTCCCAGATAATTAACCTGATTTACAATTTCAAATCCTGATTCCTTAGCTAATTCCCCTTTCTCCAAAGCACTCATATTCCTTACTAAAATCTTAGTCTTATCAGAATTAATTTAAAATCCCACATATTTACCATATTACTTCAATTTGTAATTTAAATTTCTTATTCCACCAATAGGATTTTCTAATATGATCACTAGGTCATCCGCGAAAGCTTTAAGTTTGAATTCTTCTTTTCGGATTTTTATCACCTTAATTTCTTTATCCCTCCTAATCTCTGAATTTAATATTTCTAATGCTAAGATAAATAGCATTTTTCCTAGTTCCTTTTTCAATCTGAATGCATTCCGTAATATTTCCATTGATAACTAATCTCACCTTTTGTTTAGAGTAAATTGAGCCTATCCATCCGAGATAATTTGCCCCAAAATCCATTTCATGCATTATTTTAATCAGAAATGCCCAATTCAAGTTATCAAATGCTTTCTCTGCATCCAAGAAGATTAAGGCTCCCTTGATCTCAATATGGTAGTTCAGAAATTCTATTATATTAATCACTGTCCTAATATTATCTTTGATTGTCTATTGGGAATAAATCCATTTTGGTCTTTATCAACATATTCATGAATATATTTCTTTAATCTATTCGCCAAGATTGTTGCAAATATTTTATAGTTTTCATTTAAGTGGGAAATGGGCCGGTAATTTTTAATATTCATTGGGTCACAGTTCTCTTTAGGTAACAGTACTATATAGGCCTCCTTCCAGCTTATTGGAATTGGATTATTTTGCAAAATCCCATTAATAACAATTTGAAGTGGCCAGATCAGTACCTTTGAGAATTTCTTATAATAAAGTGTCGTTAGTCCATCTGGGCCAGGCGATTTTCCTGTTTTCACTTTTTTAATAGCCTCCAGAATTTCCTCTATAAAAATTTCTTTATTTAATTCTTTTCTATGTTCCTCAGGCACCTTTGTAAAAATCTGTTTCTGAATATATTCATTAAATTTCTCTGATGATACATCTTGTTTTTTATATAATGTGGCAAAGTAATTATGGAAAACTTTTTTGGATTTCTTTTTCCTTAGTTATAAACCTATCCCCTTCTTTCAGTTTCACTATCACTCTCTTGGTCTTTTCTTTTTTTAATTTATACGCAAGCCATCTACCAGGTTTATTTGCCTCTTCAAAATTCTTTTGCTTAATATAATCTAATTTTATTTTCATCTCATCAACCATCAGCATCTTTAATTACTCTTGTAATAATTTCAGCTGGTTCAATATCTTTTTACTCAAGAGTGTTTTGGAGAGCTCTAATTCTTTTGCTTTTATCTCATCTGCAATTTTATTCATTCTTTCTATTCTTTTCCTTTTCCAAATTGTATTCGTCTACATAAATATCCCCCTTGCCACTGCTTTGTCAGCATCCTATACTATACTGTTTTGCACTCCTTTATCCAAATTTAATTCAAAACATTCCTTAAATTTATTTCTGCAGTCGTTTACTATATCTTTAAATAATAATCTTTCATTTAACCTCCATTTATAACATTGTTTCTTCCACCTGAACAACATCATTACAGGATTATGATCCAATAATCCTTTAACTAAGTTTTCAATTTTTCTTAAGCATCTTGTCAGTACCTTGGAAATCCAGATCATGTTGATCCTGGATAGAGATTCATGGGCATCTGAAAAGAAATTAAACTCCTTTTTATCATTTTCTTTAACCCTCCATGTATCTACTAGTTGCAATTCTTCAATCAAATCAAAGTATTCTTTCCCCAATTTACCTTGTCCCTTTTTAATAATTTTTTTATCTGAGAACCTATCCAGTTGAGGGTTCACTGCCCCATTAAAATCCCCTAGTAGACATCAATTTCTATATTCCAATTGAACTACAGTCGTCCCTCCACATTCATGGGGGTTAGGGTCTCGAGACCCCCGAGCATGTGAAAAAAACCACAAATAAAAAAGACCTCCCCCTGCCTGCCTGCAACCCTCCCCCTGCCCTTCCAAAGTGCCGACGGGGCTTTTCCAGTCCCATCGCCACTTGGGGAAGTGCGGGGGTGGCTAAAAAGCCTCCTGCCTGCCTGGCTGCCACCCCCCTGCCACCTGCCACGCTTCCTGAAGTGGCTATGGGGCTCTCGAGGATTGACAGCCCCATAGCCACTTCTGGAATGTCTGGAGCCACCCCCCATCTTCCCAAAGCCGCGACAAGGCTTGGAAAGCTCAATCACAGCATTGGGAAGGGCAGGGGGGCTAAAAAGTGCCTTTCCCACAAACTCTCCGCTCTCCCGGGGCTTGGCTATCCACCCAAAATGAAGCAAACCCCAGGAGAGCGAGGAGTTGATCGCCTGGCTTGCTCAGCAAGCACTCCATTTAAATCGGCTCCGCTCCCTTGCGTGCGAAGGAGAGAAGCTGATTTAAATGGGGTTCTTGCTGAGCAAACTGCAAATAATCAAAACTGTGAGAGTGAAAGCCGCAAATGTGGAGGGGCAACTGTAGTGTATCTTTCAATTCTTTAAAAAAATGTACTTTTTTCTTTTATTGGGGCATATATCCCAATCAACAATATTTTGGTCTCATTTATATTAATTTCGACCACTACAAACCTTCCTCTGTTATCAGCTAATATCAGTTTCGGTTGTAGTTTTATCCTTTACATGTATCACCACTCCATTTTTCTTTGTTTTACCTAGGGAGACAAATTTTTCCCCTAAATTTTTCTGTTCTAATAAATGAACATGTTTTTTCCTCATCTCACTTCTTGTAAGCAAGTAACATCTGGGTGTATCTTACTAATATAGTGAAATATTATTTTCCTTTTATTCCCTGAGTTTAACCCTTTCACATTCCAGGTAATGAACTTATTTTCCATTATACTGTTATATGTGATAAATTCAACTTTATTGAATTATTTATCGACTTGCACATGTATTTAATGTATTTTTTAAAAAAGAAAAATGTCTTCAAAAAGCCTCCTCTCCCCCCTCCCATTTCTATCAATCTTTCAACCCTTCAACACCTTCTCCCTCCTTCCTTCTTCTCCTAAACCTCTAACAACTCCCCATCCTTCATCCCTCCCTTTATATTACATCATTCTTTTGAGATTCATTCCTGATCTGACAAACTCAAATTTAGAAGACTTGTTTCTCCTTGCAGAGTCTTTTCTTCTTTCCTTTTTCTTTCTTTTCTCTTCCTCTGTTCTTCTTGTTCTTCGTTTGTTCTACTTCCTTGTGAGCTTAGGTCTTTCTCTGGAATCTCTGCTTCTTCTTGTTTTCTTCTAATCATGCCCAGGTATGATCTATTTTGTCTTATGAAGGTCCTTTGCTTTCTCCACTGTGTCAATTTTATATCTTTCATTCTTAAATGTGAAATGGACTCCTTTCAATTTTCCCAACTAAAATGAATATTTTCCTACTTCAAGATATCCACTAAGAAGTTGTAGTCTTTCCTTCTTCTCAAAATTCTAGTTGGGATCTCCTTCATGATGGTCAGGAGCTTTCCATCCATCCAAATTCCTTTCTGGAAGTTCACTCCCAATATAACATCTCTGGTATTTTTTTTCACACATTGAATAATCACATCTCTCTGTAGTTTTTCTTCTTCTTGCATATTCCGAATTAACATGATAGACGTGGTCAAGTTCCTCATCAACAAGTCCTTCCTTCCACTCCAAACATTTAGCCAGTTCTGCCACAATTCTATCCCTAATAATTTCATTAGGTTGCTCCTGTAAGCATCTTACTCTCAACCAGGCTTCCTTCTCTCTCTGTTCTGCCAGTGCCACCTGGTCTCTTAATCTCTCTAATTCCATATCTTGCTCTTGAGTTTCTTTTTTCAGCAGTTGTATCTCTTATTTATTCTGCTTCACTTCGTTCTTTGTTTGCACAAGTAAGGAGTGCAGGGCATTGAACTTAGTATTCCTATCTTCTAAACTCATTCTCGTTTCGCTTCTAAATTCTCTAATTTCATCTATATTCATATACTGTGGAGTGCTCTCTTCCACTGAGGCTCTTCTTCCCTGGGCATTGTGCACATCTTGACCTCTTCCTCTATTTCTTACACCTGATGCCATGCTTAATTTTCCAGATACAGAGTTCTTTTTTTCCCTTTCTTTTTCCTTTCTTATTCCTTCCTTCCCTTCTTCTTCTCTTACTCTTTCCTTCCCTATCCTCACACTCTTTCTTGTCAACTTCCTCAAACCTTCTTCTACTTACTCACTTCACTCAAATTCCAATCCTGTCAGTCCTTCTATATCTGTTTTATTCTTCAAACCTCCAGCTTTCAGTCTTCCAGTGTCTTCTAAGATTCCAAGATTATTCCTTCCGTTTATTTTATATAAAGTTTATTTTTCATGAGGTTTCTTCTTTCTTCAATCTTCTTCAATTCAACAAAAAAGTGAAGAATAAAAATCCAAATAAAAAAGGCCAAAAAGAGCAAAAAGCAAGGGAAAAGTACAATAAAGGGGTAAGGAAAAAAAATACTATCCAAAAATAAGAGGAGGAATAAGTCTAATAAAAAAAATGAAGGGAGAAAGACTATGTTAAAAAGTTATTCATCAAAATAAGTTAAGGGAGAGAGGAGGTTAAGGGAGCTGGCAGGGTTTAGCAATGTATCATCATGACAGCAGCCAACTGCAACTTCTTATCAGTAGGCTGATTCTTTGTTACACTCCTTAGTTTCACTTCTTCACTTTCCCTTCAGCTTTTTCAAGGACACCTCTTAACTCCAAACCAACCTAAATAGAAAGTAGCCCTTGTCCAGCACATGCAAATCAGTTAGGTCCACTAAACTAGAGTGGAAAAGTATATGAATTTACAAAGTTCTTTGTTTTCACTCTCCTCCAAGGAGGCAGTCAAGCAAAATACAGCCAAAAAGAAAAAAGAAAAAGGAAAGAAAAGAAAAATAAAAAATGGATGAGAAACAAAAACCAGGCACCCTCTCTTCCCAAAAGGAAAAAAAAAACACCAAAAGGGTGCAAGCAAATCAAAAATGAAACAGAAGGTCACCAAATGAGGGGAGGGAGACCAACACAAATAATTCCAAGAGAGGGTCGTAAAGATAAAAGTAATTGCTATAAATTCAACTGAGTCCACACAATGACAGCCCCCTCTTCCAGCACACAGAAGCCACAAAGTCCATTCCTAAGCCTGCTATTTCTCCAAGGGGATTGTTAAGGCTTAAAGAAAAGGGTTTCCTGAGAACCACCAAAAATATTTTTAACTTAGATCTCTTACAGATTCTCAGGAGATTCAGTGGCTATTTGCTTTAGAATGAGTGGGACTGCCACCCCACTCCCTCCCTCCTCAGAAGGCTGTCCTGCCGCGTCGCTGCCCAGTGCTTCTTGCCACTCTCTTCAGCAGGATCTCCCCCATACACAAGTTGCAGCTTTTAACGGGGTCAGCTAAGGTTTCCTATTTCCTGCAAACCTCATATTTTATGGGTAATTAAGATCTTAACCCCCCTTGACAGCCGTCTGGGAGAAATCAGGATCGGAGCTTCCCTACAATCCATCTTGTGCCAGCTCCATCCTGAACCGGAAGCCTCTCAATTAAAACCACTATTAATCTAGTAAATTATTAGTCTAGTACTAAATTACGAGTAATCGAATAAAATGTCTTTAATAATATGACACCATTATTATTATTCTGATAGTTTAGTAAGACCCCCTTATCCATGTGTTCATTTTCTGCTGTTTCAGTTCCCCACAATCAACTGCAATAAAAAAATTACATAGTCCCCTCTTATCTGCAGTTTTGCTTTCCATCATTTCAGTTACCTGCAGTCAACAGAGTTCCTGAATTTTTACTGGTATAGGGTTCAGTTCTATCTGAGGTTTCAACCATCCATGGAGAGTCTTGGAATGCATCCCCCATGGATCAGAGGACCTTAATGTAGTCATATCTCCTCACACACCTTCTTCCAAATCAAATTTTAGAACCTCAGCACCCAGGCATGGGAATCGTATGGCACTTCACATCTTGTTGGACTGCAATGCACATCAGTCCTAGCCCAGCATGGCCAATGGCAAGCTGTGCTGGGAGCTGCAGTCCAACAATGTTTGGAGGGTACAGGTACAGATGGAAGCAACATGCAGGCAAGGCTGAATTATGATTGACAGATTTAGTGTCACCTTAAGTCAGCCTCCCTCACCCTGGTCCCATCCAGACATGTTGGACTACATTCTCTGTTAGCATGCCCTATTACCCCTTCCCTGCTACCCTTCCATGCGAGAGTCCATAACTGGATATATTAGACTCTTTTCAAGGTCACATTGGCTTAGGCAGACTGGAGGTCAATCGAAGATCATGATGACCTGAGATGTGTCTAAGAATATAATGGTGGGAAAGCCCAAGTTAGGATTATGTGGAAAGCCCTCCTAATGGGTTTATGCCAACAACCCAGTCGTTAAAGGGGTATGTGCTAATCCTTTCTTCTAGCCCTGGGCATTTCAAGCAGTAATTCAATCAAGCAATCAAGTAACCATTTCTCATTCCATACCCTACAGAAATCTTTCCTCCCACCCCCTCCTCTCCAACCTTATGAGGTTGTCACAAACTCATCAATGTTCTATCTCTTCTATCGCTCAAGCAATCTGTTGAGTTTCAGTTTCTTTTGTCTATTCCATGGGAAAGCCATCCAAGCTTTGTTACTATTAACTCACTGCTTCAAGGCACGGAATAGAGTATAAATATTAGAGCCCCAACAATACAAAGACAAGGTGTGATATGGTCGGGCCCCATCATTCTCTTCTTTGCTGTGCCACCCTCAATGCCAGTCTGAGTATTTTTGCTGCATAGAACTCTCTTCTCTTTAAGACTGGTAACTATCACCCTATCTTCCCAGACCTCTCTCTCTCTCTCTCTCTCTCTCTCTCTCTCTCTCTCTCTTTCTCTCCAACCTTTCTGCCTTACTCTGTTATAACCTTGTATGGTACATAAGAATGTGTGTTGTGTATGTTAGTTTACTTTCTGTATTATTCCAACAAAATACTTTGTTTTACTTTAATTGGAGCCTCCTCTACAGTTAGTACTGGTATACATAGGTGAAAAGATCCCTGAAGTTATCATCCTCTTGCAGGCCTCCTATCTGAGCTAATAATTCCCCCAAATAATAAAGGAGATTTTGGCATCATGGGTGGGACCCCCCACCTCTTAGGGTAACACCTCCATCACCCTTTGCTAGCATGCCCATTAGCAAAGCCCTGATCAGGAAGAGGCAGAATAGAATAGAATAGAATAGAATCTTCATTACGGTCATAGACCAGCACAGGTAAAAAGGGGATACAGAATAAAGGTAAAAACACAGGATAAAAACAGGATAAAAGCAGTATTTAAAATGTTAGCTCCAGTATAATAAAACTAGGTTGATAGTATTCTACTGCTGAGGACATTGTCTGTCGAATTTTAACCGCAGCTGCACAGAATCTGGCAACATTATAAGTTGTTCCTGGGTTGGTGTCTAAAAGCAACAAGTTTATGTAGAATTGTCCAGTGTGCTCTTGATATTTATGCAACAGGGGTAAAATTAGGCTGAGACGTATGTCCCTGTAGTATGAGCACTGGAGTAATACATGCTCTGTTATTTCTATTTGGCCCGAGTTGCAAGGGCACAGTCTGTCTGAGAAGGGGATCTTCTTGTATCGGCCTTCAAGGACAGCTGAAGGGAGGGCAGGAAGAGGCAACTTCCCCAAAACTGTGCTTATGCATAAGCTGTATTATTCCATATTCCTTTTTTAAAAAACAAGTTCTGTGCTCTTTTGGGAATTCTTTTAAAACATCACCAAAAAGTTAGTGATTGTTCTATCTTTGGGCTGATTTAAGAACATTTGTGCTGGATCAAAGTGCTTACCTAGTACAACAGTTTATTCACATGGTAGCCAACCAATTACCTATGAGGAGTCTTCCAGTAGGTGTAGAACTTTTGTATTCTGTCCAGGAATCTTCAGATACTGTGGCATGTTACAAGCAGCATCAGTTTTTGTAATTGCTATTGTAATCATATATTATGATTTCCTATAGCAACTATCACTACTATACTACTACAACTACTACTACTATGTACAGTCAGACCCCCGTATCTGCAGAACCAATATCTGTGGTTTCAGTTATCCATGGGACACAAAATAGGGACACATACCATAAAGTTCTGCTTGAAAATACCTAGAGAGGCATCCTCTCTAGGCAATCTTCTAGGTCCTCCAATGCAACTCTATGGTATTTTTTTTTTTACCAGATATCCTTTATTTTAATAGGGTTCACTGATATCTGTGGTTTCTGTTATCTGTGATAAGTTTGGGAACCAAACCCCCATGAATATGGGAGTCCAGCTGTGTTATTGTTGTTGCTTTTAATGCATTGTATCTTACATTTCACTGTTTTGTAAAAATGTGCATGTAAACAAAAAAAATTCATAAAACCTGCCTGCCTGCCCCCTTTCATCCCTCCTCCCCACCTTAGAAACAGTTCTGGGATCCCTGACATAAACTATGCTGGATTAAATAATAGGATTGATACACCAAACATTTGAAGGGCCAAAGTCTCCCCACTGTGAGCAAAAAATCTGACATTCTTCCAGAACTTTATGCTGTCCGGGTGGCCAGGACTACATGTCCCTTACCAAATGACTCCCCACCCCCCATATTTTTAGACCTGGAAATCACCATTTATAACCTCAACACCAATTTAGTGCAATGCACACTAGAAACAGAGTACAGGGGCTGCCTCCAGCATGCTGTCTTATCTCTTCCCATTGGGATCACCTGACACCCAGGCCCAATGGTTTGTTTTGCATTGCCTGTAGCCTCCTGATCACAATTCCAGTTGCTCATCTGGAGTTGTAAAATGGTTTTCCCATTTATCTGAGGTGTTTTATTTTTACCTGTGCCCCACTAGAATCACTATGATTGATCAATGAGCACTTGATAGTTAAAATGAAAAGGACCAAGGTCTAAATCAGGCATAGGAATCCAGATGTTGTGGCTTTCCAGATGTTGTCAAACTGCAGCTCCCAGCATCCATCACCTTTGACTTTCCTGGCTAGGGCTGCTGGGCACTGCACTCTATTAGCAACTGGACCTAAATCCAACTGCTAGTCCTAACTAGAGTAATCCCACTGAATCCATTGCTGAATGGTAGTCAGCACATATATGAATCCTACTGATGCAATGGGCTTACTTTAGTAGAGACTGACAACAGATTTAGGTCCAAACCTACTCACTACCAGTACAAAACAGTGCTCATGCTTGCTCAGTCAATCTCTCTCTCTCTTTAATGTTCTTGGTTTGTTTGTGTATTTATTTGTTCTGGAAATGGACCAGAGCGGAAAAGCTTAACACGTTCCAATTCTGAAAAATTGGCCTGTATTTTCATTGCTGGTAGCATGCAATTATAGGCACTTAGTAAGAATTCAGCCTTTTTATACAATGCCCTAGAGCTTAAAATTAAGAGGCTAGTGCTGGCTTTGTGCTGCTTTCAGATGCTGTTGGCTTCAGCATAGATCAACGTGGAGACTGACTGTCGCCTCTCGATTGAATTAAGTCTATATTTTTGACAAGTATGGCAGTTGTATCATCCCTTTAATCACCAACAATCCATTGTGTCTCTTTATGCTAATGAATAAAACATTCTGTGTTAAATATTGCCCACTAAGCACTCAAAAACCTGCAGTCACTCACCTGCCTGTATGTTATCAAGTAGAATAATAGAATGGTAATAAAATAACATCAAATCATGTCTAGGGGTTGTATAGACACTATCAGCAGTTATTGCAAAGTGCAAATCAGATCCCAATTGAAAGATACCTTTCTCTTTTAATACAATGACCCATGCATATTTCACTAACTTGTCTCGAGGTATAAAACGAATTTAACGAGATGATGATGGAGGTCAGAATGCTTCGTAAATTCTGTAAGAAAGGCTTCTAAGTTCTTACTATGACTGGAGCACTTTGTTAAACTCCTGTCTGTGGAGGCCTACAGATGAAATCTCTTACTTTAGAAAAGCAGAAAACTTTCTTGGCCAGGAGCTCAGCAGGACAAAAATAAAGCACTGATCTGAGACACTGAATCTGCACACTGTACAATATACAACACATTTTGTGACATCAAATGAGGTGATTATGACCTCATTTACATGTTCACCATCACAGGCCTTTACTGTGCATAGTAACTGGCATTTTTAGAATTTTTTAAAAGTACATTTGGGAACAGGAATAGAGGAACATCTGAACTATTAGACAATGCACGATTTACTTCTCTCAGGTATCATTTGTTACTTTTGGACTGTGCTGTCCTGCCAACATAGGACAGAATCTAACAGCAATACATCAGTACAATTTTACAACAGTAAAATTATTTAATTTTAATCAATTATAGTTGACACCATGTAAACTGAAACTGATTGCTCATCTTCATCAGTGATGCTGGAGATAGCCTTTTTTGGCTTAGAAACATATATATATATATATATATATATATATACACATACATACATGAAAATGTGTGTGTGTGTGTGTGTGTGTGTATACACACACACACATTTTCTATAGGCTGAGAATTAAACATTTTAATGGCAGTTAGTACTAATTATGTAGAACAAATGGGAATCTTATGACCAGGAATTTGTTCTACATACATTAGCACTAATGTCTATTATAAAATTTAAATCTTGCGCACATGCAAAATATATTCAAGTACCTTGCCTGTAGTTTTAGTGCCTTACCTGGAAGAAACCCCCATTGAAGAATAATGGTATTTACATCTGAATAGAAATGTATAAAATTGGACTTTTAAATTCTCACAGTGTATTCCAAGGATGGCCCAAGTGCAGCCCTCCAGATGTGGTTGAACTGCAACTACCAGCATTCCCCACCACTTGCTTATGCTGGCTAGGGCTGATGAGAACTGCAGTCCAATAATGGTTGGAAGGCCAAAGGTTTCCATCCCTGCCATAATCCTATACATTTCTCCTCAAAAGTAAGCTCAATGGAGTGCACTGGGACTCACCAACAGGAACGTGCATAGAATTACAACCAAAAGAGATGGATGCAAATCATGAAGATATAGGTATGGTGACACATGCTACAATATCAATAGTATCTTCAGAGGGAGAGAACCATATTACTTCCACTTCTTTATTGATTTCATTGGATTTGGAATACAGGTTACCTACTCCATATCCATGCTATAGGTAACCACAGTTTCATTTAACTGCTGTTGGGCGGGGGAGGAAGGTCTCTCTAGGCATCTGGAGGGTGACTATAGAGTCATACTGGAGGACCTCCTAGTGCCTGGAGAGGCATCCTTTCTAGGCATTTTCTAGCTTCTCCAGTGCAATTCTATGGTATTCTATGGCAGTTTGCTATTATCCATGCTTTCACTTAAAAATGGTAAGTCAAGGAGTGTATCCCTCATGATGGATACAGGAGGCAACCTGTGTAGTGATTATGTCAAAGCTTGCTTATTATGTTTAGGCAGAAGAAAGTGCTTCCAGATTACACTTTCATTCTGCAATTGTCCTGCCTTAAACACAAAATTGTGTGGGAAGTCCAGATGTCATCACTAGTCTTTAGTACCCCTCCTATACTTCGCTCTCCTTAGGGCCTAGAGTGTTCCCTAAAGTGGGAGAAATGGAAAAGCTACACAATTAGCATTTAATTAGTAGAAGTACTCCCAAAGCAAAGAATTTGTGCAAAGTCAGATAATCTTTAAAAAAATATTTTGGAATGATAAAACAAAAAGACAACCCGAGGCCATACTTGCTCCTTCTTCTTGCAATATTTTATGATTTGTAATTATATTAGCATAGATATGGTTTTCCCATTTTATAATACTGTAATAGAACGTATTTTGCTTTTTAAATATATAACCAATTTGCAGTTTGATATATTCAATGTGTGTGCATTCTCTTTTTTTAAAATGTGTTTGTATTTTTCTAGAAAAATAAATATGTCATAGAAGGGAATTAGGCCAATGCATGGATATTAGCCATTATGATTTTACATTGGGATGGGGACCATGTGATCCTCCAGATTAAGTTGGACTGAAACTCCCATCATCCCTCATCATTGGTTATACTGGCTGGGGCTGATGGTAGTTATAATCCAATAACATCTTGAGAGCTACCTGTTCCCCATCCTTGCTATATGAAGCCTCCAGGACAAAGTGGAGCCTAGATCTGTTACAAATGGGACAGGAGAGATTCAAGAATGGGGTGAGAGTCATGCAATGCTCCAGGTGTCATTGGACTTCTGCACAGATCATCCCTGGCCATTGCCATGATAGGTGGGAGTTGTATTCCAACAACCTCTGGAATCACCATAGTTTAAGCAAGAGATCTCCATCAATGAATCTTCTCTGTATAGAGACAGTAATACACATACATGCATTCATCTTTCTAGTATGAGGTTCCACTGACTGTCTAAAGCTTTGAATGGCTATATCAATGTACAGCCAGGACTGGCCTTACCATTAGGTAGAGTAAGGCAGCCTCCTCAGATTACAGATGCTTGGGAACAAATGCCACACAGCCTCCCCTGTGTTCCCTACATTTGCCAACTGCCCTTGAGCACAATAGAATGCCCTATCCCATTGCTGGTACTGAAGTGAGGGGGTTGTCATTGTGCCATTTACCAGAGCTTGGGAGTAACAAGTTACAGGTAGCATAGTTACCCATCAGTACATAGAGAGTAGATGTCTGTGATGAAATTACATTTCAAAAGCAATGTAATGAGTATGGGTGAAGTTATTCTTACTGGTGTAATGAATAATTGTTTCTATTTACTTTCAAACATTACTTTTTAAGGACATTCTTAAGAATCTTTTCAATTGGAATTTTTCAAGCTCTGTGCCATTCTCTTGCCAATCCTAAAGTTTTGTGTCTCCCAAAAATTTATTGGAGAACAATGGAAAAATAATAGTAGCATAAGAAGTAATACAGCCAGTTCCTTTCTCAGTGAGTAATAGCAGTGGGCTATTCTCCCAACCTTGTAACAAGTAATGGGAATAGATTACTTTTACAATGAAACTTTCCAAGTTCTGGCTTGATCTCAGCAAAACATCTTGTGTATGCTGACACCTAAGGATGATTGACTTCAAAATATAGTTCATTCCTTCTGACTGGACTTTGAATGGGACCCACAGGACAACGCTGCTAGGAAGAAGGAGGTACTACAAAGTAAAAGTAAAATGTCTGGACTAGGAACTATTTGTTTATTTGTTTAATTTGATTTATCCCCACCTTTCTCCCAAGAACAAGGGACCCAAGGTGGCCACATGAAACATGATTGAATAGGCCAGAAAATAAAATTAGGAGTTATGAAAAAGTCTCCATTTAACAGCAGACAGGTAAAATAAACAGGATTAAAATAAAATGCCTATGGTTTAAGCACAGTGCTGGTGGATTTCTACCTCCAATCCATAATGTTACTAACCAATGGTTGCCTCATATGTTTCATGTTGCACTCATGACCACAGTGGATCTGCTAGCTGCTACCTTTTCCCATTACAGCAGTTCATTGGAAAGAACAATGCAGTTTCCACATAATGCAAGCATTTGCTTGGTTAAAAACATTTTTGCAGTGGGCGTGCTGCTTTGGGAAAACATTGGCTGGCATCCTTTTAGTGACATAGATATGCATAAGTCACACTATGCATTTGGAGCAAATTATTTGCCATTGCACAACAGGCATATTTTTGCTGACAGTGGCAGAAGCAGTGTTGCTCAGATAGCAATGTTGCTCATGCTGATGGACCCAGACATTGACACATGTTGCTCAGTATAGCTATACTGCATGGAGGCTGCAAAGGGTTGGTGTAGCATATCTCCACAAGTGGATATTTACACTATGCAGAGAGAAGATTGGACCACAGCCACTGAGTGGAACTCAACAGTTGGCTAAGCACTTTGCAGATCTTGTTGTGCCATGCAATCTTCTCTAAAAAGACTCCTATTAATCTCTTTGGTGTATAAGAATTCTTCATTCTTCCATAATTCTAGAACCAAGCATACCACATGTTTAAGTTCTGTGTTTCTTTCTCTGGCCCCCAGGCCCTGAACAGTCCCTATGAAAGATTACAAACAGAAACTGTTTTACCCTATCACCTGCATTTTACTCAGTTAACTTCCTTCCTAACTAAAGCTCCAAACCTCAAAGTCCCTCTAAATAAATGTTCACTAAATGTTAGTTTCACTATCCAGGGAGTTTCCCAAATAATTTTTCTGATATACTGTGTAATTTTCCCCCCCTATGGGTTCCATCATGGTTGATGTGGTAGTAAACCATCCCTCTAATTCCCCCAGCAATACTTTTTTTTTCTGAGCCTTTTGCTAACTTAATTAGATGTTACAGTACTTTGGTTTTAAAATAGTATTTAATTTCTGTTAATGGATTTCAACCAAAATATTAGGATTCCCCAAACAGATATGTTCCCTCTCATTATTTTTTCCAAAGGCTTCTGTTTCATTTTTCCTTGCTTTGTCAAAATCTAGTTAATTGACTATACTTAAAGTACAATTTTAGCTGTTTCCCTCAGTGAGACATCATTGGTTTGCCCATTAGTACTACCTAATTGAAGTTATACTCTCTAGCCAATAGCTTCACCCACTTCACAGATCCAAAAAATGGTAAGTGGTAAATATTAACTTTCTGCTTAAACATATGCCGACTCCTCCCAAATTAACTCTCCCCTCCTTGGAGTGTAATCCAATAAAGCATTGGATTAAGGAATTCTTCTATGTGAATCCGAGGAAGCGGGATTCAAATATGCATTTCATCATCTTGCTAATGCAAGACGTCCTCCCTAGGGCCATAAGAGTCATGAAGGCCTTTAGCAGGTCTTTACAATCTATTCCAAAATTCTGTTCTATATTGTCAAGGTAAATTGTCAGTCTTCTCTGAAGATGCCAGCCACAGATGCAGGTGAAATGTCAGGAATAAACTCTTCTAGAACACAGCCTCACAGCCTGGAAAAAAAACATGAAAAACCTATTGTCAAGGTAGGTTGCTCACTCTTCCACTTGCAACCAACCCCGCCCCTCCAAATAGGGGGAAACTATTCAACTGACAATCTGATGGTGCCGTTTCTGTCTCTCTCACATGCACCAAAAGTGCTTTTTGCATTTATTGCTATGATAATATCCATGTGAAGTTGCCTAGAATGTTCATTAGCTTTTTAAAAATCATTCTCTTTCATGTTCACACATGTACGGAATTCAGATAATGAAGAATAGCCTATATGCATTTGGTTCTACAGATGGAACATGAAAAGAGACAGTGTGATGCAAGGAAGGCCAGGAGGTTCTATGTCAATGGTAGTGAATCTGCCCTGGATTTAATTCCTGGCTTTAAGAAGCTATCCAAGGTGCTGAACCTAATTAGGGGATAGGGTTTGGCACTTTGGACATCTCTTTTAAGTCATATTATTAAACTGTGAAGGACTGAATGCATCACTGGACTGAGGCCTCCAGACACCCCAGGCATGATATATTAAAACATTGGACTAGGACTGAGACACAAGGTTCAAAGCCCCACCCAACCACAAAGTTCACTAGGTAATCTTGGTTCTGACACCACTCTCAGCCTAAACTAACTTCACAGGGTGGGTATGGGAGAGAGAGAATCATGGCATGCACTTCTTAGAGAAATGGCAGGATAATTTAACAATTAAAATTATAAAAATATAATAATTATAATGCAAGATAGGTTTAAATTATAATGCAGGAGAAGGTCTTTGTCTCTTCATTGAAGAGTAAGTTAAATCAGTAGGACTTATTTCCAAGTAAACATGCCCAGGATGGAGCCACAGCTGTCATTTATGAAAATGCCAAATCCTGAATGGGGAAATTTTTGAAAAATTATCTAAACTGATATTGTTGTTAATTGCCTTCAAACTTATGATGACCATATGAATGAGAGACATCCAAGTCACCCTATCCTCAACAGCCCTGCTCAGCTCTTGCAGTGTCAGGGACATGGCTTCCTTGACCGAGTCTATCTTCTGTTATGTAATCTTCCTCTTTTCCCATTGCCTTCTACCTTACCAAGCATTATTTTATTTTCTGGTGAGTCCTGTCTTCTCATGATGATATGGCCAAAGTACAACAGTCTCAGTTTAGTCATCTTGGCTTCATGGGAGAGTTCAGGCTTGATTTGCTCTAGATCCCATTTATACCTCTTTTTAGCAGTCCACAGTACCCGCAGAATTCTTCTCCAGCACTACATTTCAAATGAATCGATTTTCTTACCAACTTCCTTCACTGTCCAGCTTTCACAACCATATACAGAAATTAAAAATAAGATGGCATGGACAATACTAACCCATAAAATTCACTTATATATCTTAGACACTTCAGGATCTTGTCTAGTTCCTTCATAGATGCCCTTCCAAGTCTTCTGATTTCTTGACTGCAGTCTCCATTCTGATTAATGATTGAACCAAGCTATGGGAAATCTTGAACTGTTTCAATGTCTTCATTGTCTACTTTGATGCAAGCTATGTAAATCATCTGTGGTCATTATTTTTGTTTTCTTAGTGTTCAACTGGAAACCTACCTCTGGACTTTCTTCAGTAATTGTTCCAAGTCTTTGATATTCTCTGCTAGCTGTATGGTGTCATCTGCATATCTTAAACTATTGGTGTTCCTTCCTCCAGTTTTCATGCTTCCTTCCTCCAAGTCTAATCCTGTTTATTTATGATTTGTTCAGTGTACAAGTTAAACAGATATGGTAATAAAATGCAGCCTTGTCAATTGGCAACCATTCCTTTCCTCCATATTGTCCCCTGATGGTAGCCTCTTGTCCTGCATACAGGTCATGCATGAGGACAATTAAATGCTGTGTCACACGCATTTCTTTAAGAGCAATTCTTATTTTTTCATGATCTATATACTCAAAGGCTTTGCTATAATGTATAAAGCACAGGCTAACATTCTTCTGAAATTCTTTGGTGCTTGCCATTATCTAACATATGTTTGCCTCTTCCTTTCCTGAAGCCAGCTTGGACATCTGGCATTTCTTGTTCTATATATATATGGTAAAAGTCTTTGTTGTAGAATTTTGAGCATCACTTTGCTTGCCTGGGAAATTAATGCAATGTTCCGGTGGTTACTGCAATCCCTGGTGTCCCCTTTCTTGGGGACTGGAACATACATTGAGTGTTTCCAATCTGTGGGCCATTCTTTTGTTTTCCATATTTCTTGACAGATTTTAGTTAGAACTAGAGTAGATTCCTTCTCTATAGATTGAAGCAACTCTATTGCTATGCCATCTGTTCCTGGTGATTTCTTTCTCTGAAGCACTGTGACTGCAGCTTCCACTTCACTTTCTAAAATTGTAGGTTCATCTTCATATAGTTCTTTCTTGAATGAATCCATCGTCCTTCCATCGCTTTTATATTGTTCTTCTGGGTATTAGAATCATAGAATCATAGAGTTGGAAGAGACAACAGGGGCCATCCACTCCAACCGCCTGCCATGCAGAAATACACAATCAAATCATTCTAAGACAGAATGTTTGTTTATTCCTGCATGGCTGGGGGCTGGTCTGGATGGCCCTTCTGGTCTCTTCCAGCTCTATGATTCTATAATGCTATTTGTAAGCTGCCCTAAGATCTTCTAATGTAAGGCAGGATAGAAGTACTGTATTTTAATAAATAAATAAATAAATCTATACTAGCTATACACGGTGTAACATACACCTCAACCCCCGATTGCCCCCTCATCACCAGGCTCTGCCCCCCCATTGCGAGGCTTACCTCCCCACCGCTCCCCCATCATGAGGCTCTCACCCTCCCATTGCCAGGCTTGTCCCCCCCATTGCCAGGCTCCTACCCCCTCCCCATCACCAGGGTCGTCCCCTATTGCCAGGCTCTCGCCCCCCCTGTCACCAGGCTCAGCCCACTCATCACCCCCCCATTGCCAGACTCACAAACACACACACCCATGCTCAGGCACATGCATCCTACACACATACATCCAACATCCCCCCCATGCTACTCACACTCCCTCTGCTGCCGCCGCCATGTTTAGAAAGGACTGAAACTTCCACATGGCCCTGCCCCCAGTGTCCTGATTGGCTGCCCAACCAAGCTTTGATTGGTTGGTCAGTTTCCTAAGCAGCCAATCAGCACACTGGAAACAGCAACATACCTAAGAGCAATATGCGGCCCTTGTGGTCTCTTCCAACTCTACAATTCTATGATTCTATATAGATTTTACATTATCTTTACATTCTATAGGGATGTTCTTCAGGTTGTATTTTGGCATGATGGTTGATTTTAGTGTTCTTCTTTAGCTTTACTCTCATTTTTTTTATATTAGGAGTTCATGGTCTGTGCCACAATCTGCTCCTGGTCTTCATTTTGCAGAGAGAATGGAGCTTCACCGTCTTCTGCTTCCAAGTATGTAATCTCTCTGATTTCAATATTGGCCTTCAGGTGATGTCTATGTATACAGTTGCCTCTTGGGTTGATTGAAGAATGTGTTTGCAATGAACAAATTGTTGGCCTCACAAAATTTAAACAATCACTGTCCTGCTTCATTTCTTGATCCTAGCCCAAGTTTTCCTACAATCTTTGATTCTGTTCTGTTTCCTATTTTTGCATTACAATCACCTATGATTAACAAGAAATCTTGTTTTGGTGTGTGGTCAGTTTCCTCCTAGACTCCAGTATAGAACTTCCAATTTTTCATTTTGCCTCTATAGTTGGAGCATAAACTTTGATTATGGTTATATTGATCGGTTTTCCCTGAAGTCTTATTGATATTATTAAGCCAGACTTTGCATTATATCCATTGACTGCTTTTGCTACATCTCTGCTCACTATTAATGCCACCCCATTTCTTCTTAAATTTTCATTACTTGAATAAAATGCTGGGCTTGTTTACAGAACAAAAAAAAAAAAATCCCGAGAAGAATTTGTGTCAATCCCTGGTAGTTCACACATATCACGGGCTATTCAAAAGGAGGGGTAGCAAAAAGCCCCGTTAACCCGTGATTTTCCACCCCTCTATTTTTCAGGAATTTTTTGGGGAAAGTCCGAGACAACCTGTGCTATTGGTTGTCTGAACAATCAGGAACCATCCCGGGACATGGAATGATTTCTGATTGGTTGGACATTGGAGGGGGTGGGCTTGCAAGGAAAGCCTTGCAACCACCATTTTGGTATGCCCCCCAGGGTCCTCTGCTGACCCCAAAGCAGCCAGATGAGAGCCAGGCAAGGTCTCTCCCTTCCCCTGCCCCTGCCCAAGCAGCTACAGAGAAGCCCCCCCACCCAGAAATTCCTGCTGCCCTCATAGCTGCATGGGGCAGAGGGTGTCTGCTCCATGACTGACAGTCACAGAGAAGCCCCCCTCACTCCGTGCGTCTACTCCCTCTCATCCTTGTTGCTGTGCAGGGTGGGGGAAGCTTCTCCGTGACTGATAGTCACAGAGAAGTCCCCCCACATGGCTATTCCCCGCAGTAGCTGCGTGGGTGGGGGGTGTCTTCTCCTGAAAGTCATGGAGAATTCTCCCCTCCCGTCTGGCTATCCCCCCTGCCATAGCTGCACTGAGCAGCTATGAAGGAGGGATGGAATAGCTGCTCTGGGCAGGGGATGGCTTCTCCCTGACTGACAGTCATGGAGAAGCCTCCCCCCACGCAGAGCAGCTACGAGAGAGGGAGGGAATGGCTGCTCTTGGCAGAGGATGGCTTCTCTGTGACTGACTTCTCCAGAGCAGCTACGAGGGAGGAAGAGAATAGCTTCATGGGGTGGGTGGAGGTTTCTCCATGACTGACAGTCACGGGAACCCCTCCCCCACCCCACACGGTGGCTAGGGTGGGAGGCAATAGCCCCGTGGGGCAGGGGAGGGGGGTTCCCTTTAGAGGGGAGAGTAGCTATGGCCAGCAGGGGTGGGGTGATTCTGGGAGATTGACCATTCCAAAAATGGCAGATCCAGAACTGCCAGGCTTCCCTTGCAAGCCTGTCCCCTCCAAAGTCCAACCAATCAAAATACTGCTCTGCTATGTGCCTCTGTTCCGGGATGGAGGTACTCAGAACAACAAATCCAAGGAACCCAGACTTCGCTATCTGACAAATCGTGTAAACAATAAGAGACAAACTCGGGATGAAGATATCTCGCTTCTCCCTGGGATAAAAACTGTCATGTAACTGAGCCCATTGTGTAATTATCTGACTCAAAATGTTCCATTCCTGTCCACCTTATCTTGCTCACCCTAAAAGTATTGCAATGTTTATACCAGGCCTGCACAACATATGGACCGCAGGCTGCATGCAGCCCTCCAAAGGATTTTGTGTGGCCTGCGAAGAGAGAATATACACTTCAATTTTCTCACTCACTCTTCTGGTGCCACCAGTTACTGTTAGATTCTGATTGGTCGCAGGTGGCTGCCAATCTTACATTTGAAATAAAACAAAGCCAAACAACCAATTAAAAAAGAAAGCAGTGCTGGCTCAAACACAGAGCAGCTTGCCATCCAACCTGGGAGTTTCATCTTCTAGCACTAACTCTTGTTTCATTTGGGATTGTCTCATCACAGGGTTTTCATGGTACAAGACATTCAAGGGGGATTTATCATGCCTCTTTCTCTGCAGTACTAACAAGTGTTGGCTATGGTGCCATTGCCATTGTCTCTGAGAGATTCTCTGCCAGTGTCGATACCCTAAGAGCGTCTCCTTGAAGTTTGGGGGAATTATAGCTCAAAAGGAGGCCTGCGAGAGGAGGGTAACTTCGGGAATATTTTCACCCGTGTACACCAGTACTAACTGTAGAGAGCACTCCAGCTGAAATTAAACAAAGTATTTTATTCAGATTAACACAAGAGATAAACTATCATACAAGAACATACATCCTTGAGAATCATACAAGGCTATTGAAGAGAAAGGCTGACAGGTTGGATAGAGAGAAATCAGGGTGGAAGGGTGATCTTTACTAGTGTCAAAGAAAGAGGTATATGTCGTGGAGAGATTCAGACAGGGCTGAGGGTGGCACAGGGGGAACTGGTCCGTTGAGAGAGTGATGACGTGACATGCAGAATGGTGGGTCCAGTCTGTGGCACATGTGGTTAGAGTCTCAGCTAGGATATTTATACCCTATTTCATACCCTGGAAGGGTGCATTACTTATGACAAAGTCTGGGTGGCTTTCCCACAGATCGGACAAAAGGATCTGAAACTGAGCTGACTGCCTTAGCTCCAGAGTAACAAAACCTTGATGGGATCTGCAACAACCTCTTAATGTCTGATCAGGTAGGGGGTATAGGAAAAATTTTTGTAGGGTATGGGTGAGGGATGGTCACTGATTGCATGTTTGAAAGGATTAGCATAGACGTATTAACGGCTGGGATTTCCACATAATCCTATCTGGGTTTTCCCACCATTATGATTTTGGACATGTCTCAGGTCATCAACTGTCCTCCAGTCGGCTTGACCCCAAACAGTGTCCAGTCAGCATGATCCTGAAAAGTTTCCATTATGTGCAACTATGAGATCTCATGGGGAGGGGTAGTAGGGTATGCGAACAGTGTCACACACACACACACACACACACACACTACTGCTGCTGCCCAGTAGCTGATATAGCCTGTGTATATTTCTATCTGAATTTATTTATGAACTTGACACTCCCGTTCCTGAAGTGCTAGGAGTGTTTGTGTGATAATTCCATGGTATTTCTTTTGCGTGATTACAGCTACGTTTTCCCACTGTCTTCGTTTGTCCTATAACTTCTATCATCTCCAGATGCATCTAGCTTAAGGAAAGGCTGCTCTAAAATGCAAAACGAAGTTTGTGACTGGGCAGACAGACATAACTATATACTTCTCATGCTTCTATAGCCATAATCATTCTTCATGTGGATATTAATGCTAAGAGCTGCCAAACACTTCCTAAATAATATCCTTTTCCATATTAGTAAAAAATTATTTCCTTGGCAAAAGGAGACTTCCCAAACTTTTATATTCAGAAGTCAAAGTTAAATTTCTTGATAATATATTCATTAAGGTCAGTTGGTTGCCTTTCTATATCACTGTTACGATGGCTTTGCTCCTTTAAAAAAACATTACCTCACAAGCAACAGCAGAGGGCACTATAGACTGCTAACAGGATCATCCATATAAGAAAGCTGCTTAGTGCACTGAGGAGACAGTACTGTATTCATGTTCTACTATATCCTGTAGTTGTCTTTTGTTTAATCATTAAAAACAGCAGTTCCTGGAGAGTTTTGTCTGAGTACTTTGGTTTCTGAACAGGCGTTTATAAACAATTTTTAAATTATAAAAAACAAAGCATTTTCTTGTGGCACTTTAAAGGTCAATAAATCTGTTGTTGGATAGGATTTGGTGTGCTCAAGCTCATCCCACAATGAATGGGTCTGTCTTTTGAGTGCCACAAAACTCTTGATTTGTTTTCAAAGCTATCCCTTCGAAAACAAGTTAAAAGAAACTGATCAGGGAAATGCCTGAGAACATTTGGTTTCTTCCAGCGGTCTGCTGGAAAAGAAGCACTGTTGTGTCAATGTCTTACCTAAGGAGGCATGATAAGACCAAATGTGTTTCCCTCTCTGCAAATATGATTATGTGCTGGTGGAAAGAGTTGGCTCCATGTTATACTCATTTGCTTTCATGGCACAAATGAGGTGGAGTGAGTGACTCTTTGAGACAGGGTAGATAATAAGAAATATATATGTCTGTCTCCTTTTTTAATTGATGCTTTGGGAGAAGAAGTATCTGAAAGGTTGGGTAAAAGTATAGTGTGCAAGTAAGCAAGTAAATAAATACGTTAGGCTATTTTTGTGTGTGGAAAACTGAATTGTTCCAGATTTAGATATTTATATTCTGTTAGGCTCTAGAGTCTACACACTACCATTCTACTTTTTGTTGTTCTGATCCTATGGCCTAGATTTTGGTTTGAGTTTCATATTATGTTTTAAATTATGCATATGGTTTTATACTAACTTGTGTGTGTTGCTTTGTGGTACTTTGGGATCAAAAGCAGCACCAAAACAAATGTTTACTTCTTTATTGAGTGAACTTCAGCCAGTCAGGTGAATGTATTGTCTTATCAGGGTGGCCTTCTGTCCTATTTTATAGGGCACAGTCCTCTGTTTGAAAGTATGCCTAGTCCACATCTGCTTTAAAGAGAATTAATTATAAGAAAGGAAAGAGGGCCTAGAATTTGCCAGCCCTAACAGCAAGCACCTGGACAACAGACTAAGCAGGCAAGCACATAGGTCACCTGGTGCCCTTTTACATTACACAGTTATAGTTCTACTAGCTGTAACATACGCTGTTATCGTAGTTATAGTATAGTATAGACTAGTATAGTTGAAGGTTCACATGGTTCAGCTACACACTATTATTTTAGCCCCCCCCCAAAAAAAACCCACTTTGCAGTAGCATATCCCCTACATTTGACTGTATTTCCCATTGGGAACCACTTTTATGATTTATCATCTTTCTACATTTCTAAAATATTGCATTGTTTTATATGTGGGTTGTGAGTGGCTGAGAGAGTGAGAGGAGGGAGGGGCCTTTGTGAGGCTAGGAGTGTTGATGCAGATTGAATGGCAGGAGTGGATTGTGAGGTGGTGAGGGAATTTGCATGTGGGTGGTGATTGGCTGAGGGAGTGAGGGGAGGGAAAAGATTGGTTGGGTAAGCAGCCAATCAGCACACTGGGAAAGGAAACATACCCAAGAGTTTTATATAGATAGATGATGTCACTTTAACTGCCTTGGCTATATTGTATGGAATCCTGGGATTTGTTGTTTGATAAAGGACTAGAGCTCACTGGTTGAGAATTCTAAAAATCCCTCTGTGAACTTCAAATCCCAGGAATCCATAGGAAGTTGCCATCCCAGGAATCCATGGAAGTTGCCATGGCAGTTAAAGTAAGAGTCAAAATCACTATAACTGTATGGTGACTATAATACCTGGTCACAGTCTTCCTCATCAAAGTGATGTGTTTTCTATTTCAACTTATATTTAGGGTTTATAAAAATTACTTTTTTGGACTGCAACTTTTGCAAGCTGTACTTCAATTAGAGTAATTATTATCCCTTCAGTTATACTGCATAATAACGAGCCATAGATCTATCCTTTCTCCGCAAGCTTGCACAATGTACATTTAAAGCCACCTATAAGAACAAGGGTGGTAATTGTGCGTCCCTCCAGATGTTGTTGAACTGCAACTCCAAATATTCTACACTATTGGCTCTGTCAGCTATGGCTCCTGGGAGTTCAATACCAGTTGGAAGGGTACACAGTGCCCACACATGTGTAAGAAATTTAAAAGAACACAATGACAAAGCATTGTATAGTGGTTAGAGAGTTTGACTAGAAATGTAGAGAATGAAGTTCAAGAGGCTATTCAGCCCGGAACCTCATTGTGTCACCTTGTGACAATCACTCTCTTTCAAACCAGCTTATCTTGGAAGGTTGTCCTGTGGAGAAATTAAGGCTTTTGAGCTCACTAGTGGAAGGATGGGATAAAAATGCTACACAAAACAAATAAAACTGCTGTTATTTCAAGATCATGAGCACATAGACTTATGAAACTTCTTTACATGGAGTGAAATCATTGATCCATATAATCAGGTATGGACAATGTGTGGCACGCTAAGTGTTGTTGGATTACAACTCCCACCATCCTGCTTTACTAGCTGTGTTGTCTAGGGCTGATGGGAGTTACAAATCACCAACATCTGGAAGACCATACATTCCCCTCCCTGATCTAACCCAATCTTGACTAACCCCAATCCCTGGTGTCTTAACACCTGAATATTTAATTGAAAATGCAGACTTCCAGGAGAGCTTCCAGGTAGGAAAGCTTAGATCAGTGGTGTCCAACCTGTGGTCCTCCAGGTGTTTTGGATTCCAATTCCCAGAAGCCTGAGCCAGCTGGTCCAATGGTCAGGAATTCTTGGAACTGTAGTCCAAAACACCTGGAGGGCCACAGGTTGGGCACCACTGGCTAAATGGTAAAATAGCAAGCTAGGAAACAATTTCCAGCCAGAAAAAAACTCTCTCTGGACAAGGTGTGTGTGTGAGATTACCCACACATGCTCTAAAATGCTGCTACTCATGTTTGACCACTGAAAGTTGAGCAGTCATGAGAGTGAGTTGACCAGTGGGGCGGGGACTCAGGATTAACATCAGGCATAAACCACCTAGGAGAGCCTTTAATGGACACTGGCCGTGCAAAAAATACTCACTTTCTTAAGCATACCATAATGATCTAATTTGCAATTGAACAGCGATCTTTTGACTAGTAGTGAGATTAAAGCCTCAGTGAGTTGCCTTCTTTTTGTAAACAAGAAGGAAGAAAATAAACACTATTTATAAGACTTTAGTTTAAAAGCAAAATACTCAATAAGATTTTGGCTCAATAAAGATATAAACTAATAAAGGGGAGAGTAATTTTTAAAAGACAGATTTCTCATTTTCTTTTTGATTAATGTACCTTGAGAATAATGAAGCTGACTGGATAAAGAGACCAGACCTCTTTGGGAATATGAATTGTTTATTTTAAAAAGAAGTTGCCAATTGGTGGAAATAACAAAACAAGAAGATAAGGCTAAGACTAGCCAGACTGTGCTTTCTGGAATGACAGAGACTGCATTGGGTGTAAAACGAATTAATGATAAAGTCAGAACTTTGAAAAGTAAAACAGGATATAAAGAGATGAAAAGGGATTTGGACAACTGACACTGGAATTGAGAGGAAAAGAATTTTGTTTGAGATTTAGAGCAATTTTGGAGGGTCCCAGAGAAGACATCAGAGAAAAGATTATTAAATCTCTAGCAAGATTTTTGGAAAAAGTCAAAGATGACATGGAACTAGAGATTGATAAAGTGTACAGAATTAATACACGGTTTTCAAGATTAAGAAATTTCTCAAGGGATGTACTTGTCCACTTTGTTAGGAAAATGACTAGAGACCAAGTCCTACAGCAGCATTTTCAGATCAGACCAAAGACTGACAACATGGATGTTATAGTGCTTAAGAAATTCCTATTAGGGTATTGCACAAGTAAAAAAGAATACTTCTTCCTGACAGATAAATGTAAACTAAAAGGGATTCCATTCAGATGGGATTAGCTGGAAGAGGTGATTTTTACCTTCAAACAACAAAGGTTTTGACTCAATTCTGTACAAAAAGCAAGAGATTTTTTGGAAAAATTCAAAGGTCACATGGATGAAATACAAATGGAAATGACAGATGAAACTACAGTAGAACTGCAACAGACACAACAGGAAGTTGAAGAGGATCTTTCTATGCTGACAACTGCAAGTATGGATTCGTCTGAACTACAGGCTTAATTATGGATTACAAATGTCTAACATGGAATATCAACTGGGAAAATGTCACTCAAAAAATCATTATTCGAAAATTTTTAAATAGGATGTAATTTGTCTACAAAAACACTTATCAGAAAAAAGGATGCAAAATATTTGGCTTATAAATGTTCAAGTGAAGAATTTATCTCAGCAGGATTTTAAAAAGAAATGGAGTTGTTTCACATTTAAACCCTCAGCTATGTCCAGAATTGATATTGACTGATGAATATGGTAGATACATTGGGGTAGAGACTAACATGCAGGGGGTCAAGACTTTGGTAGTGAGCATTCACTGCCCAAATGAAGGTAAAGCAACATTTTATAAGGCACCCATGGAAAGACTATTGGACTTTTTCTATAAAAATTAGTGTTTTATGGGAGATTGGAATAGAATGGTTTCCCCTCTTAAAGATAGAGCTTCTGAGAAAAAGGCAAGGCAAGTTACAAAAAAACTGTTTTTTAACTTAATGGATAACTGGAAATGGTTGATATATGGACCACATACAAAAATGGTGCTTCTAGAGAATATACTTATTTTTCTGAAAGACATAGGGCTTATCTACATGGGCTACCCTGGCTTGTCCCCATTCTGTTACCATTCAGTCCTGCAGTCCATATGATGCAAGGCTTTCCCCCTGATCTGCCCCCAGGCAATCCTTGTTGGAATATATAGTTTGCAATCCAATAAGTGGGAATGTTTTGCTATTGAAGTAACCCTAGAAGCCAGATAGGATGTGTTGGTGTAACTTCCTAATGTTTTGCTATTGGGCTTCTAAGGAAAAGGGGAGTGTCTAAGATTGATAACATGAATGGTCTTACTCTAAATGAAGTACAGTATTAGCACGTTTTAGGTTAGAATGCCTGGATCACAGCCAGCCATCAGGGAGATGGGGAGATAAACAAAGAGCTGCTGGGTCAAGTTTCATGGCTCAGAGAGAACAGAGGAAAACCCCTCCCACCAATCAATCAAAAATTTTTGCAAGGATGTGCAAGTCACAGGGAGATTTTGTCCAGAGGGGGCAGCACTTTCCCCAAACTGAGAACAAAGGGAAGCAAAGAAGCATGTATGCTCAAAGTAAATTTACAGAATCAGGTTTTGTCGAAAGGGGGCGACATCCACAGGATTCTCACAAAGAGAAAAAGAGCATGTTTGGTTTAAGGAAAGTTTTCCAAGCTATGAGCAACAATAATAGACAGAATCAGAGTGATCATGGAGTGTGGGGAGTCGATTCTGGGTGCACAGCACACTGCACAAACACTGAAAGCAATTTCATAGAGAATAATAATAATAATAATAATAATAGAGATGGTTCAACAATTTTTATACAGGCAGTTGGGACTTGAAAATTAAATTTTGAAACACAAGATGGAAGTGAATCACAATACTGGAGAATGTTGATTATGTCTCAAGGCTGCAAACAAGCCTTTTGAGTGTCCCAGCTCTAGTTGATAAAGGATTTTCTGTGTTGTTTCAAAGAGGTGTATGTACAATATATGATCATGAAAGTGGAATTACATATTTACAAGTGTGTAAGGATACTGATGGTCTTTTTAAAGTTTTTGATGTTCCAGAGTAACAGTCTTATGTTGCACAAGCAGCTGCCAAGCAGACCAGCCTCAAAGGGGAAAGCATGGATCTGTGGCATAGACACTTTGGACATCGTGACTGCTATGCCATTATGCAACCTCAGAATGGTTTGGATACAGGAATCAAGATAACACTGAAACAGAGTGATAACAATGCAGACAGATGCATAGTGTGTGTTGAGCAAAAGGCAACAAGGCCTTCATTTCCTGTGAGGACTGAGAAAAGGTCCAGCAGAATTCTGGATCTGGTGCACAGCGATTTAATGGGACCTATGAGACTGCCCTCCCTTGGAGGAAACAGAAATATTTTAAGTTTTATAGATGATTTTTCCAGATACGTTGTGATCTACTTGCTTAAAGAGAAGAGCCAGATGTGTGATGCACTGCATGCGTATGTTGCCATGGTGAGAAATATGTTTGGAAAGAACCGCAAAGCATTAAACACAGACAGAGGTGGTGAGTACATGGCAAACAGTACACAACAATTTCTAGAGGAACATGGGATACAACATATTAAGAGTGTTCCTTATACCGCAGAACTTAACTCAGTTGCTGAGAGAAAATTTTGCTTCTTAATTGAGATGACAAGATGTCTTTTGGCTAATGCTGGACTACCTAACAAAATGTGGGGCGATGCTATTGTCACAGCTAATTACCTACAGAACCACCTACCTACAAAGGGCACAGAGAAAACTCCTTTTGAGATTTGGCATGGGAGACCCCCATCAGTTAAACATATCAGAACATTTGGATGTATTGCTTATGCTTACATACCAAGGGAACTTCGTGGGAAACTTGATCCTTCAACTGAAGAGACAATACTAGTTTGTTATGATAGTGGTACAAGGAACTACAAAGTGATGGATTCAAAGACTGGTAGAGTATTTTGCAGACATGTGGTATATTTTGATGAAAACAGAAAAGCTGATTTAACAGGAACTGTGATTGATTTTCTAGAAGAGGATAATGTTGATTTTTATGTTCAGGATGAACAAGTGGATAACATGTCTGTGATTTCAGAAGCAGAAAGTGAATCTTCTATGTAGTTTTATGTTGCAGAGAACCATGTGGGAGCTGATCTGATGGATCTGGACAGTGAAGAAGCTGAACAGCAACAGTGTCACCAGGATCTGAATCAGGAGCCTCCCAGGTATGACTTGAGATCTAACAGAGGAGTGCTTCCACAGCTACCTTGCAGAGGTGGCATTGCACAAGAAGTTAACAGAAGGAGGAGATGGTGAGCAAATGCCTATAGATGAGGCGACACAACATGTGAAAGTTTTTTCTATGAGACTGTTTTTAAGCCTGGCTGCAACCAAACAGATGGCTGTCAGAAATATTACTGTGAAAAGTGAGAAGTTGCACACAACATTGGAGAATTTAGGTTTCAAACATGGAGAAACAGATAAAAGGCTGTATAGCAGAGTCAAAGATGAACTGTTTACATATGTTCTGATTAATGATAATGATTTGCTTATTGGTACCCAGAGAGATGCTGACTACAAACAGATTGTGAAAAGTTTGAACAGAATTGCTGAATTGAAGGAACATGGAGATATAACAGGATTTATGGACACTGAAATTCAAAGAGAAGAAGATGGATCTTTCCTACTGAGTGAAAAACAGAGAACTGCTAACTTGTTAGAGCTTCAAGGATTGCAGGATGCTAGTCATGTTGCTACACCAATGACAACAGAATTCAACAAGAGTAATGAGTACAGTGAACTTTTGCCAAACAATAACATGTACAAGATAGCTATTGGAGAGCTGCAGTGTCTAGCCAGGGACACCAGACCTGATATTGCTTATGCTATCGTTGTTCTTAAGGACAAAGTGAATGCTCCAACACAGAAGTTTGGAAATGCTATTAAGAGACTTTTGAGATATTTGAAGGGAACCATAAACATACAGTTAAAGTTGCTAGCTAATACTAATCCAAATCTTGTTTGCTTTACAGATGCCGATTGGGCTAGATCCAGAGGGGATTCAGTATCAACAAGTGGTTACCTGTTCGTGTATGGGAATGGACCAATCTGCTGGGATAGAGCTAAACAGAATGTGGTAGCTTATTCTTCTACAGAGGCAGAATATGTTTCTGCAGCACATGAATGTAATATGTTAAAATTGCTTGATGATTTGTTTGTTGACTTTTGCATTTCAGGACAGAAGCCTGTCACAGTGTTTGAGGACAATCAGAGTTGTATTAAGATAGCTGAGAGTGAGAAGAAAGAGATCCCACGAAACAAACATATAAAGACTAAGTTTCATGTTGTTAAGAAGCTGGTGACTGCTGGTGTGATTAAAATGAAATACTGTCCAACAGATGAGATGACAGAGGACATTTTGACGAAATCCCTGGCCAGAGATGCGTTCCAGAGACTGCGTGTCAAGTTCAGACTTATATCACACTTATTGGGTTGAGAAGGGGTGTTGGAGTATATAGTTTGTAATCCAATAAGTGGGAATGTTTTGCTATTGAAGGGTTAACTGAGAAGCCAGATAGGATGTGTTGATGTAACTTCCTAATGTTTTGCTATTGGGCTTCTAAGGAAAAGGGGAGTGTCTAAGTTTCCTCTTTGTCTTAGAAGCCAGCACAAGGGCTTTGCCCTCACACCACACACCACAACAACTCCTCACACACAACTCTTCACCATTTTTTGATAGTGAGAGGACCTCCCTTCTCAGGGAGTCCTGCATATTCTTTTGTAATGTAGTTTTTAGACATTTTTAGTAGTTTTAGTCTACTTTGATGCTGTACTGAATTTCTGCCACCTATAGAGCTCTGAAACTGTAAAATTAAGTTTTGTACTTTTAAATTACTTTTATGAGTCTTGGGTGTTTATTTTTGCTAAACAAGTAACTTGGGATAGGAGAAGGGTGTTTGGTTATCTCTAAGCTGTGGTTTTTACATGTATGCTAAGATTATTACGCTAACACTACTGCATGCATGTGTACTCTGCTAATTGGCTGTACTTTCCATGAGTGAAGTGCAGTGAGGAGAGTTTAAACACAGAAGATTATAACCCTGATTTTTAAACACTCCCAATAGTCCTCACCACCCCCAGGGCAGAGGAGGGGCTGGGATGGGGGCAAGCTAAGATACAGCCTGATAAACCATAATAAGAAAATATCTTGTTTAATCCAGTACCACCAGGACAGAACAAATTGGGTCCCACGTGTCCTCAGGAGCCCATCCTGGCATGCCATCCCTCACTGCTGCAGCCAGCTCCCTGGTTCTCCCAGAAACCAGGCAGGGGTCGATCAGCATGTGACCAAGGCGGTCACATGCAAGGGGCCTTCAGTCACATGTTGCAGGCTCCCTTCCGGGCTTCTATGTCAGCAGCAACAATGGCCATCATGGTGACTCCAGCAACAGGCAGGCATTCCTGTTTGGATGCCAGCCCATTTTCTCCAGGTAATGGGGGCAGAACAGCCCAGTTCCGGAGCCAGGATACACCAGCAAGGAGCTAGCATATCCTGGCTGGTGTAGATAAGCCCATAGATCAAGAATAGATATTATTTGGAATTCTAAAACTTTAGCCTGTAAGGTCCACAAGATGGAGATATTACCAAGTACTTTTTCAGATTACAATCCAGTGACATTAACTTTCAAAAGGAAAAAGGGTACTTTCAGATGGAGACTGAATAAAATATTGTTACAGAATGATGTAACCGTTTCAGACAATACCTGTTTTAGCTACAAAGCTTTTAGTTAAAAGCTAATGTACCTTTTAAGCAATGGCAAAAAGATATATCAAAGTTGTATGTCCAAAGGTGGGGGGACGAGTTAAATATAAAGTATTGGCAAGATGCAAAGGAAAGAGAAGAATTGGGTTTACCTGATTTGAAACTGTGTTTCATGGCCTGCTGTTTGGGTTTGGATAAAAGAATGGGTGATGCTGAGAAACAAAAGGCTATTAGAATTGGAAGGGCACAGTCTGAGGTTTGGTTGGGATGGGGATTTATAGCATGATAAAGTTAAAAGTTAATGTAAATTTTAAAAATCATTTTGTGAGGCATGCCTTATTGAGAGCATAGAATAGATAAAAACCCAGATTGTGCTCGAAAATGCCTCTGTGGGTCTCAGCAAAAGAAGCTTTCTATAGAAGAGAAACAACAGCTAAAGAAAGATGGTTAAGGTATCAAGACATCCTGGAAATTGGTCAAGGGGAACATAAAAGTAAATCAATAGAGCAGTTAGTTGCAGAGGGATATAGTATTCAATTGTTCTGTTACATAGTAATTGGAAAGATTTAAAATGGATAAAAAGACCTATGGTTTTGAACAAAATATGTCGGAATTTGAAACGCAACTGTGTACAGATGATGAATATGTAATTGCTAAAATGTATAAACTTTTGTTGAAATTTGAAATGAAAGAAGAACAAGTGAAAGAGCGTGTAATAAAATGGGTTAAGAATTTTGGTTATAATATTCAGGTAGATCAATGGGAAAATATATGGTCAAAAGGGCTGAAAGTTACATTGTTATGTTCTTAAATAAATTTTTATAAGATGATGTATCATTGGTATATGATGCCAGACAAATTGTCTAGAATGTGTAAAGGTGTATCTAATGTATATTGGAAATATGAACAACATGAAGGGACACTTTATCATTTGTGGTGGACATGTGAAAAAGCTAAAAAAGATGGATTCAAATACACACAATGCAAAGGAGCTTAAAGATTAATATTCAATTAAAACTGGAACTTTTTCTTTTGGAACATGTCTATGTTCTGATAGACATACTGCTAGAAAAGAGTCATGGAAAATTACTTCAATATGACCACAGCAGCAAAATTGTTGTATGCACAATGAAAGAACACTACCCACTATGGAGGAATGGTTGATGACACTGATAGATTTATCAGAAATGGACAAACTGTCTTGTTTGAGCAAAGAAAAATAATTAATGACATTTCTCAAAGACTGGAAACTTCTTATAGACTTTTTGCTGGGGGGGGGGAGAAAATAGTCCATTAACTTTTGGGTTTGATGATTAGGAAGAATAGGTTATTGAAAGAAGGGATCATCTGGTAATTTTGGAGAGAGAGGTATGAATATGCATATATAACTGCTGAAAGAAAGATTGGAAGTCACTTTTTCTTCTTCCCCCCCCCCTTTCCTTCTCTTTTTCTTTCTTTATCTTTGCTTTATATTTTTTAATTTTTACTTTATGGTATTTCAATTTTCTGTATTTTCTTTGTTTCTAATCTTTGGGATTTTTAATGTATTTTAAAACTTCTAATAAAAATATTTTTAAATATATATATATATATTTAAATGGAAATGCCAGTAATTGACATTTGCAACCTTCAGTGTGGAAAAAAAAGTGTGCAGCCCATTGTTTTTGTTGTGTCGCTTCAAGTAGTTTCTGACTTATGGCAACACTAAAGCAACCCTATTGTGAGGTTTTCTTGGCAAGATTTATTCAGAGGAGGTTTACCATCGTCCTCCTCTGAGGCTGAGAGAGTGTGACTTGCCCAAGATCACCCAGTGGGTTTCCACAGCTGAGGAAAAACTTGAACTTGGTCTCCTGGAATCCTAGTCCAACACTCAAACAACTACAGCATGCTGGTTCTGCCCACCTAGCAGGCCAAAACAATCTGCTTCAAACAGCAATATCAGACCTCTCAAGATTTCACAGATGAAAACTAGGACACATGTAGCCAAGCAATATTGGAGTGTGGTCAAGATGGCAAAAGTTATTAATGAGAAAAAACAGACAAGCTAGGAGAGGCTTCAGCAATTTGCTTTTGCCTGAGCCCACTGGGAAGGGCAAGATTCTGCTTCCCCTTCCTCTCCTCTCCCTCCCTCCCTCCGCTGAGTTACTTGAGTGAAAATTACTTTTGCACATTGTACTCTGTTTGCAGCAATTGAAATAAGTCGAGAACAAAAGACAGAAAGTGTGAGAGAGAAAAACTGGGACATTTTAAAGGCAGCTGAAAATATGGGATGACAGACAACTGGGATTGTTCATGCCAAACTGGCACATTTGAAGGGTATGCAACATATATTGGGAGCAGGGAAGCACAGAATAGATGAAGTGTGTCTTGTTTTGCAGTATGATGTTTACAAAAAAATAATGGCCTCTTGCCAGTGGAGTGGGCATTTGGACTCTGTGTCAGACAGCAAAATGTTTTGGCCTGGCTCTGGGCAGTTCCCATAAAGTGAGTGACTTCATGCTGTGCTCATGAAAACAGGAGGCAACAGAAGAGTGTTTACACTGACTCCAGCAGCAAATAAATTTTTCTGACATGTATGACAATCCATTCAAAATCTGCAACTTTCTTTGGTGTAGCAGGCAGAGAACAGGTCAGTCACCCTGTTTGGCCAGTGCTAGCAATCAGGAAGGACCCAATGGGGCTAATTAGTGAGGTGCAGATTAAATCAATAAAATGTTTTCTTACTGAAATACATCAAGGTTTGCAGAATGTTGTGTCAAGTCAGGATTTCAGTGTCTGACCCCAAAAGTCAATGCTGCCATAAACTACTTCCATATTGACATGTCTTTAGGTGCATACTTAGTCCTGGGCTGCTTTACTTGGACTCTTGTTTATTGCATAACTCACTGGTTATCATGAAGAAGAAACAGTGCATTGATTCAATGTAAATACTTAGCTTATAGATGCCCACAATGTCTCAATCCTTCCAAATCTAAATATGTTTTATGACATAATCAATATAGTTACATTAATAGAAGGCAATGTGAAATATCCTGTTCAGACAGCAAGGGGAGATACATAAGATCTTATCTATATATTCTGTACATCTCTCTGTTGTCAATAAACACCACTGAGATGAAGACACATTTGATTTGTGGCACATTTGAAATGTTACAAGAAGAAAACTCCAGACAGCAGCCTGAGATGTTTAGATGAGTCAATCAATGCTCTGCAAGCATCTGCTAATCATTCTGGACTCAGGAAACCCTTCAATGGGGTGCTATTAAAACAGAGTTAAGCAAATGTGGTGGATTGGGGGGGGGGCAATTTTGTGCACCTCATATGTCCAGGGACCAGAGCACACAGATGGCCAAAAATGAAAAACAACATACATCCAAATGAGAAGTGGCTACCAATCAACTTCTTGTTATCAAAAACTGGCATTTTTGATGTGTGGGAACTGGGGAAACAGCACAAGGCTTCCCTAAAATTTATTCTAAGGGTGAATTTCAGCCTTCAGGGACATACTTTCTTCACCCTTGATTTAACTAGTATGATTTACTGAAAATTTCAAGTTTTTTTGCCCCAACAGGTAAGTATGTAGGTAGGTAGGTAGGTAGGTAAGTAGGTAGGTAGATGGTGGAGAGAGATGCATATTTAACATACCCCACTCCTGAATACTTTTTTTCCTTCCTCAGTGCATTTGCTAGTAAATGTCTCAAATGGCTAGTTAACTACTCAGGAGGGTACAGCTTGCATGGCAAGGCTATTGGAACAGAATAGTGTTCTCTGCTACCCCAGATGGTAGGACAAGGTCTAATGGTCTAAAGTTATAGGAGAGGAAATTTCAATTAAGCTTTAGAAGGAAGTTCTTGACAGTAAGAGCAGTTCAGCAGTGGAACCAATTGCCTAGAGAGTTGGTGGGGGTCTCCTTCTCTGGACATCTTCAAAAAGAGGCTGGACAGCTACCTGCTCGGGAAGCTTTAACTGGAGATCATGTATTGAGCAGGGGGTTGGATTTGATGGCCCATAGGCCCCCTTCCAACTCTATGAACAACAAACCTTTCCTAAAACTGGAACACTTGTGTTCCAGCAACAGACTTAATGCTCTGCTGGAAGATGGCCCCAGGCTGCCCTTGTTTCTTCTACTGTTGGGAGAGTCCTGACATTCTGATGGAGAAAACAATGTATGCAGATGAGTTTCTTCTATTGAAACACTAAGTGTTCGCAGAGCTAGCCTGGGACATTTTGCTGCCTGAGGCAAAGGGAAAGATGTCCCTTCCCAATTCTCAATTTTCCCATTTCCTCCCCAGCCTAGTTTCCTCCCTGCCCTGAGTATTTAATTCTGCACTGACAAGATTTCAGACAATCTAAAAGAATCACTATCCCTTTCTGACTTCTTATGGTAGCCTAGGTTTCTCTTTTGTACATCACCAGCAAAGAAAGTGCTTTCTGTAAAGGAAAGCTTGCTGCATAATTTCCAGGGCTCGTATATACATTCATGGAAGTGGCACTTTCTAAACCTGACAGACCCATCCAGCCCCACCAGAATTCCTGTCTTCTTACAATTGATATTTCAGCAACTATTCCTTTTCATTCCACCTAGTCACTGAATACTAGGCACATGCCAATGTGTGTGTTGATGGTCCTGTTGACTCAAGCTGCAATTCAAACTGGAGAATAGCTTGACAATGGAACATGTGCTAAATGTAGTTTATAAAAGTGGGAACAGGTTGATGGCTTTTTGTAGGAGTAATGAGTTTAAAAATAAAATTGTATTAAAAAATTCCAGGATCTAGTCCTTTTAAAAGCAACAAGAATTATCTCCTTTAAAAAGGGAGTTAAAAACCATTCATTTACTTTTAACTTCATGCAGAGTGCACTTAAGAATGCTGACTTAAGCTCAGTTAACATATAAAAAGTGTATTCAGAGGTCTGAGATCACTCAGTTAAATTAGACTCATTACAAAACAAAGGAGTCAGTTTAAAATGCAAATCAAAAGTTTACTGAAGGTATATCAATCTCAATCTACATACTAAAACAAACTTTAAAAAGAGGTTCCTAACTGACTAATGGTATTTAGGGTAGGAAAACTCACCAGCCTACAGCGGTAGAAGGCTGCATGGTGAAACATCATAGCATGGTTACAGGAAAGATGGCTTAAGATGAAGATGGCATAAGATGGCTCCAGACTCATGGAGACTCAAACTTAAAAGAGAACTTACACAGAGCAATAAAATTTAAATGAGGTCATGTGTTGAATGACCCCACACTCCAGTTGGCTGGAAGTGCCCAGTGAAATAAGAGAAAGGGAACTTGGGAGAACAAAAGGCATGCAGGAAAAAAACCCTAGACTTATCTAAGGATGTAAATGAGGTACACAAGATTGCTTTTACATTACAATGATTATTTCCCCACATACTACACTTTTTATAACCATGTGCTGCTGTCAGAGCCATTTTGGACATGATGATAACTCACTGCCTTGCATTCTCTCTTCCCTGGACTTCATGTCCAAAATTGATCTCTTCCCTACTGGGGAAGATTAACAAGAACTGTTTTGGACAGAAAGAGCAGGAGCTACAAATCTATTACACACCCTGTTTGCTTTTTTTTTTTTTTTTTTTTTTTTGCACTTCCTGATAGTCCCAGCCAAAAACTGTTTGCTGCCTGAGGTAAAAGACAAGATGGAGCCTCCCTATTCCACAAACAGAAGCTGACTGGACTGGAAGCTGAATCTTCAGCACAGAGAACATGAGAGCATCCTGCACCACATCTGAAAGCAGCAGGCTAGTGTATCAGACAAAGAACAGGCTGTGTAATATACAAAGCACCATCTCTCAATACCTTATTAGGGTTCTCCCCTCACCACAACCACTACCGCTCTGTATATGCTTCACTCCACCTAATGGCAGAGCTGGCCTTATTTCCTGCTCTTCTTCCTTTACTTCATGCTGCCAGGTTCTATGTCAGTCTCCTCCCCATGCAAGACATGAGCACAACCTGTATTAACACATAGGAAGAGCTAAACCCAAAGTTACTGCAGTGTATTCTTATTTGTTACATTTATATCCCAATTTTCATCTAAAGAGCTCCAAGTAGGTATACATTACCCTCTTCCCCACCACCACCACCACCAATTTTTATCCTCACAACCATGCTGTTATGTATGGAGAGTGACTGAGGGAGAGTGACTGAGCCATGTCAGTGGTAGCTTCCATGTCAATGGGGAGGTGAATCTGCTCTAGATTCTAGTCCAAACTTTAAAGGAGCTTTCCAGGGTGTTGAAGCTATTTTGGAGGGGTGTTCTTTAAACTTCAGACTATAAGCTAGAGTAGATTTATCACCCCACTGTCATGGAAACCATCTGCCACTGATCTCAGGTCACACAATGAGGTTCATCTCCAAATAGGGAGATGTATTCAAATCGTCCCATTCCTAGTCCAACACTATAAGTATGATACCATGCTCATTCTCTTAAATTCAATGGGCTGTGTAAAACTCACTGGTTTCACAAGAAGGAGTCCTTCGGGTCATACGCAAGGTAATGACATGCAATGGTAGAAACACAGACTTCTAGAGGAATATTTGCTAGTAATGCAAAGAGCCCTTTGAAGAAAATGAAGAGAAGAGAGACTTCGGTTTTAAAGCTTGGTTTGGTTTAGGGGGCAAGACTTAAGATTCTCAGCAGCATCTTGGAAAATCTATGACACGAAAACCTCAGTTTATATAGTGCCCTGAAACTGACACAAACACGTTAGTATTTGTCAAGAATGAGTTCATCTAAAAACAACTGAAAAGTGTTATGTGATGAAGCTGAAAACATGACTAAAGATCTTGAAATTGCCATTCCCAGTCTGGCAGTATCAAAAAATCACTATGACATTGTAATAACCTGTGGATCACAAAGAACAAAAGAAAATATCCAACAAGCTGGCACAGTGGGATAGTCATCTCTACAGGCTATTCCTAAGAGCAGTCAAAAATACATAAAAATTGATTTCTGCTATCCTGTGTTAGATAGAATTCTTGTTGAACTCAACAGATTGCTCACCTCTAACACTAATTTGATCTTCAGACCTCACAGGAGTCTTGAGAAAAAGGGAAGTGGGGTGGGAAGACAGAGAACTATATAGTACTTCTTCCATGAGCAAACTGGAGGTTACTATGAGTGGCTTGTTTACAAATATAAACCATCCCCCTAAAAATAAAAATCCCCAAAACTCCAAACCCTGCCACTTTTCTGCTAGATACAATTTACAGCACATTGCTGTGCATGTTTACTTAGAGGTAACCCTCATGTATTAAATGGGGCTTACTTCCAGTCCCAAGTCATTCTGTTTGGAGCCATAATTCTAAAGGGGTAGCACTCCAAAGAAAGCCAATGTGGTGTACTGGCTTGAGCATTGCCCTACAATTCTGGAGGCCAGGGTTCAAATCCCTGTTTGGCCATGGGAATCCACTGGGTGACCTTGGGCAAGTCACACTCTCTCAGTCTCAGGGGAAGGCAAAGGCAAAACCCCTTCTGAATAAATCTTGCCAATTTGATAGGGTCACCTTAGGGTTGCCATAAGTCAGAAATGCCTGGAAGGCACATAGCAGCAGCAATAACAACAAAAACAACAACAACAGCACTCCAAAACCTCCAAACAGTAGACTATCCAGTTTAATTTCAGATTACTCTATGCCTCCTGTGCAGTGATAAATGTTGAAGTGTAGGGAATCATCATGGCAGACCCCATAGCCAAGCCCCTAGAGAGAATATGTTACCCAAATTGTGTGGAATCCACAAGGATCCCACTAGTGTCCAAATCTTAATATGGGGAATATTTAATTAGCACTCCAAAACAACAAGGAAGTGTGATAATAAAAAATGTTTATATAACTAGTTTGTTAATACAATGCTATTTTAAAGATGTTTCAATATGATGAATTCAGTTTAAAGCAATACAACCACAAAAGGCTTTGTGTATGTAAAAACTGTAAGCTTTATGCTGGCATAGTGGGTTTTGCATGCTGGAAAAAAGCCTTTTGTGGTTGTATTGCTTTAAATTGAATTCATCATATTGAAAAATCTTTAAAATAGCATTGTATTAACAAACTAGTTATATAAAAAAAATTATTATCACACTTCCTTGTTGTTTTGGAGTGCCATATCAGACACCCTCCGTCAGAGTTATTTGGAATATTTAATTAGCTCAGAATGGCAGTGAGATGCCAGGTAACAGCAGGATCTTTGATCTTTTTGACCTATGTATACCATAATTACTGAGGAGACTTAAGCCAGAACGTACAATTAAATGGTTTTTATTGGAATTTAGTCTTAACAGCATTTCACGCTCACACTCAGGCTTCCAGCAATCACACAAGGCTATTGAAGACAGTAGGAAGTATTTGGATAAAGGAATAGAGTAAGAGGATTGTGGATTATACTATATCGATCCTGGAGGGTTGAGGTTGCAAAGTAAACTGGCAGAAAGGCAGTCCAGAAGGCAGAATGGTAACACAGACTCACATGGAGTCAGAAGGAAGAGGGTCTGTGCACCTGGCTACACAGACTGAGTGAGTGTCAGGATGAAGGGAATCTGTGTGCATTTTGATGGTGTTTTAGGGTGATATTTCTATTTGATAATTCACCTGAAGGGATGAGATTTAGAGTGGAATGCAATGTCCCTTGGAGTTTCCCAGGACTAGACAAAGGGTTCTCCGGATGTGTTAACAATCATTAATGGGTGATACATTTGGAATTGAATAGGAGCATGCAACTTCTATTGTTGAGGAGAGGAGAAGAGGAAAAATCTGTTTTTCAACCAACAAGGACTCTGCTATTTTTGAATGGATTAGTGAATGACTCATCTCCAGGTGGTCTTGGGATATACCTTGACCTAGATATAGGAATTTGGATGGTCCCTCCCTAGGTTATGCATAAGTCCAGCCTTGGTATCTGGGGTCCCTGGTTTACTTGCCAACCACATGGAAGGCCACATCAAACCAAATTATTAAATATTGCCAATTGTGTGATATTCCAAGATGGAATATCTTACCTGTCAAGGTAGGTAAAAAACAAAATCTGAAAATGCAGGCCGCTGTGTTGCTCCCATATCAACAACCTGGTTCTATCAGTTTCCATTCTAAGCAAGAGCAAGTCTTTTGCAAAGCTAATAGGTCCTGACATTCTTGACCAAGCCACCCCAGAATACTTTGCCTTCCATTAGGAGTAGCACACAACTATGTATCACTGCTGGACAAATTCATCCCACCCTCCCAAACGACTGCAAAGATTGCAGCTAAATTCAAAGGGACTACCCTGAATAGATGACAGCTGATGCCATCATTTCTGCCAATCAAAAGCTCCTGGCACTCCAGCCTAATGAATGCTGAGTTCATTGTACAACTATTCCTGTGCTTTCAACATTAAGTTCCAGTTTGGCTATTGAGAGGATAAGAGCTCATTGCTTCCCTTTACCGTTCTCTGCTTTCCAAAGTTGTTAAAGTTCCCAACAGTGCTAAGCAAGCAAACATGAATTCCTATTAGTGTGTATATTACCCAAGGCAACATATCCTTTCCCCAGAAGACCTCATGAAAGTTGAAAACTCAGCAAAATGGGTTATTTGTAACTCAGTTGTATGCCTGCTTCAAAATACCCCTTTCCCTCAATGTTCATGCAGCCATAGGATAGCCAGACAAATATTTCCTTAAATCTCCAACCAAAAGAACTGCCTTCTGGGATGTAAAAGCTTTTTTGCTGCATGATGCTGGTGAACCCAGTAAAGGGCATTGTGACACCTATTCTGTGTCTCTGGATGTAGTTTAGGGGGGGGAAACAGTCTTAACATGGCACCTGAAAGATAAGTGTCTGAGCCAAGCAAATACATATATGGAAAGCCAGTGTGGTGGAGGGGTGAGAGTGTGGGACTGGGACATGGGAGATCCAGGTTTGAGTCCCCAATGAACCATGAAACCTTTGGCCAGTCATTCTTTTTCTCAGCCTGGCCTACCTCATGGTGTTGCTGTGAAGATAAAGCAGGGAGGAGGAGACAGATAAAAATAAAATAAAATACCTGGAATGCCAACTGTCTCCTCTTGAATGATAGGAGATGCTCAGGAGGTGATATGAAAACCTGAGTGGGCAACTTGTGGCTCTCCAGATGTTGAAAGTCCATCATCACCACACCACACTACAACCATTGTAGCCCACACTGAATGAAGCTGGAGCCCAGCCACACTTCAAGAAATAACAAGGGCCTGCTCCTACCTTAAAAGTTAGCCATTACCCAGCACCCTAAATATGGCAGGCACCATATTTGACACAACCATCTGGAGTACTTTCCTAAGGACAGTATTTGGAGAGGTTTACCATACTTCTGTTCCCTGCTTTAGGAGATTCAGCAAGCGTATCTTATCTTCCCCTCTCAGAGCACTGAGAAACATGACACACTGAGTCTCCCTCAGTCATCAAAGGCGCAGAGGCCACATTCACTATGGAAACTAAGTGTTGCTGTCCCAGATATCAGGAATAAAATCTTACCCTGTTCCATGGGCTCATCTCTCTTAAGTTTTATTATGTTTACTTCTGCCACCAATCTGTATGCAGCACCACAGCTTATCCAAAGATAAACGGCAGGCATCCTGACTTTCCATGTGGCTTAGGCTTCTTGTTACTGGGAGAGCTATCAACTGTGTCAGGGAAGGGGCATCCATTTTAATTATGGAGAAAGGCTTTCCTATCCATTATTTACTATCTGCAGAAAACAATAAAACCTCTTATCAAAATGGAGGCAAAGTCAAGAAGTATTTTTCACTCATCTTATTAGCACAAATCACAAGAGAAGTAGGACTGGCATAAGATCCATGCCATCAAAACCAGAGCAGACAACACATTCAGAACAACACAGACCCAAACAGTGAGAGCTAAATCTTCTATGACGGTGGGGTGTGTTACCCAAAATGCTCCTTGGAAAATTCCAAGAAAATATCGAGTTTCTAATATGTTGGGGAAATTAGCAGCAACTCAACTTTGGCTATGCAAAAGAGGGTAACCAGGGAATCTTGCAACCTGTGTCTACTGGTAACAGTCTGGGTGGAATACATACACATGTAAAATTAAGTATGGTTTTTATTAAGGAGTTCAAAAATAACACCAAACACACACACATCCACCCAGAAAAAGCATTCACACAAGGCTATAGGAAAAGCAGTAGGAAAACCTGGGATAGGGGGTAGCAAGAGGATTTTATTGGGGTGATACAGACTTGTCCTGTAGTCAATCTGGCAGAGTGGATGGAGGAAATTGGGTGGCCACACAGAGGGGCATAGTGTCCCCTAGAAATGGAACTGTGCACAATGAGGGATATTTGCGGGGGGGGTGATATTTATACCTCCAAATACACCTGAGGGGATTGGTTGCTTCATGGGTTGAAACAATGAATTTCATGAGCCTTCATGGATTGCACAATGAGTTTCCTGGTCTTTGACAAAAGTTGTAGAAAATGCTAAATGTGTTTCTTAATGTGCAGTGATTGGATTTTAACAGCTTAAGCAATTTGTCGGGTTGGGATTTGAGGGAGGAAATTTCACAATCAGCAAATACAAAGGTTTTCACCCACCTATTATCTCCCCCTTTATGTGGAATGTGTCCTTTTTGGCTTTTTAGCCTTAGGCTTCCAGGGTAAGACATAGATAACCTTTTGAGACCATCCTGTCTATTCCCTGTAGAAGGCCACATTAATAAACCAAAATTCTGCCACTTTCTGAGGCCTGTAAACATTGGGGTGCAGGCCAACGCTAACATTCCAGAAGTGGGGTGCCTTGGAAGTGGGGTATAATCTGTGCTTAACAGGTGGGGAATTTAGATTTTAGTCTGACATTTAAAGGAGCTATCCAAGTAGCTTGCACCTATGTCAGGAATAAGGCACGGCACCTTGGATAGTTCCTGTAAAGTTCAGTCTAAAGCCAAGAGCAGATTCACTGCCTCTCTGACAATGGAGCCACAAGCTGCCCCAGATCAAAACCACATGTGACAGGTGTAGAATGGGATTGAGATGGGCCTGAAAGGGACAAAGGAGTACATGGGGGCTGAACTCTCCCACTCACGCCATTACTGTTATCCTTGCTGGCTGTTCATGCATTCCTTTCCGTTTTCACTTGTTCTAAATGAAAGTCACAGGACTATAAATGAGTCTGAATAGGAAACTCATCCGCCCACCCTGTTTGTGACATTGATGGAGGCAGTTATATTGACAATGACAATAGAATTCATTGCAAATTCTTGGAACAACTAGTGAGGAAAGTTAAGGGGATGAATGTTAAGAAAACAAAAATAATCACAACAGAACATTTACATACCTTAAAACGGAGGAACAGTGTCTTCTGAATAGTTAAAAGATTTCTCATCCCTCGGCTCAGTCATAATTCAAAATGGAGATTGTAGTAAAGAAGTCAGAAGACTAGGACTTAGAAAAAACTAGATAAAATCATCAAGTGTAAAGATGTATCATTGAATATGAATATCAGAACTATCCATGCCATAATATTTCCAGTTTCTAGGTCTCGTTGTGAAAGCTATACAGGTAAGAAAGTGGACAGGAAGAGAATCAACTCATTTGACTTATGGTGCTGGAGGAGTTTTCTATAGATATGATTGCCAAAAATAGAACTAAATGAATCCAAGAGCAAAGTAAACCTGAACTATCAAAATTATAAAAATGACTAAACTGAAGCTATCATTTTTGGACATAATGTGAGACATGACTTATTGGAGAGGAGATGATGATCAATAAAGATGATGCTCAATAAAGTAGGAAAAGAGGAACATTGCATTGCATAGAATCATAGAATCACAGAATTGGAAGAGACCACAAGGGCCATCTAGTCAATCCCTAGCCCTGCAGGAATACACAATCAAAAACAATCATGTCTTCTGCCTCTGAGTTCAATCCAGCTTTGTGTATGATACATTCAGCATACAAGTTAAACAGATAGGGTGATAAAATGGCACACTGGTACTTACCGCAAAAGTGCATTCTGGGGTTGGTAGAGAGGAGGAGTCCTGAATCATCACATCTGGGATATCCCATCACCACCCAGATGGATTGATTCATGGAAGGAAGCCACAGCCCTGAGTTTGCAAGTCCTGAGCAAGGCTATTGATGACCTGAGCTCATGGAGGTCTCTCAGTCATAGGGTTACCACAAGTAGAAACCAACTTGATGGCAAATAAAGTTGCTCCTGTTAACCAACAGTGTGTGTTTGCCATTTTCTCCCATAATGCCCTGAAGATTTCCTGGGTATTGTGGGTCAATAACATGGTTGCCAGCAGAAGTGAGCAGTGGCAATGCACACACTTTTTTAAGAACACACATGTAAGGAGATTATCAGATGCATTAAAAGTGGCATTACACAAACACCAGGAGATCGCAAAAGGGCTTCCTTTTCAGATGACGTTGTTGCCCCTCATTATGCACCCATTCTGCTGTTGTTCCACCAGCACTGTTTTTTATTGATGGGCTAAGCCATCAATAGATCCCTCGTTCCGTTTAAGTCACGGATGTTCCTGTGTGCAACAAAGTGCCCTGTTATGCTGGCGAGATGCCAACATCAATGGGAGGTCCCTGCCAGAACACTTCCAGGTGAGATCAGGACCTCAAGGTAAACTTCCCTGATTTATTTGGAAGTTTTAAAGTGTGTGTATGTGCTTTTTGTAATTTTTTTGGTGTATTTTGGTTTTTATTTTTTAATTTCCCTGCTCACATCTTCTCACGAGAATCCATGGGATTTTGATCCAGGAAGTGAACGGAGCTCCGTTAGAGCTCCTTTCAGTCCTGGGCTGCCCTGTCGATCGGAGAGGAGGTAAGTGCAGTGGGGAGGGTGATTGTGGCGGGACTGGGACAGGACAGGGGCAGGAGTGGAGATTGTGGGGCAGGAACACTTTTTTTGTTCCTGTCTGATAATCTCCTAAGAAAACAAATTACTGTTAAGCAAATGAACAAGAAAACTAATGCAATTCATATGAATAAATGATGAAATGAATGAAGAGCTCTATAACAAAAATGGATGGGATGATGAAATAAAAAAGAAGGTGTTTTGTTTTGTTTTGTTTTGTTTTGTTTTGCATACCCCTCTTTCTCATTGTTACAGACTGGAACCACTGTTTGATCTAGAAAGGATCAGAACTTCACCCTGCAGCTTGTGGGTTTTAGTGTGCTTGGGTTTTTTTAAAAAAAAACTTCTTGGTCTGTAAGCCCCTTCAGTAGATGACAAAGCTTCAGTCTGAATGGATAAAATGAAGGAAGGAAAGGCGAGGAAAAAGCAGGAGGGGGAGAAAGGGGATCTTTTCTTTAAGCACCTTTTTTAACTGGTTTTTATTTTCATATGAGTTTTCATGCATGTAAACCCACTTCGGATACAGTACAGACTCTGAATGGAGTGAACTCACAGATTGTTAGAGTTCAAGGAAAATGTGAGGATTACACCATGCGTTTTGCTTCATAGCAGCTCTCCAGTGTTACTACATATGCATTCAAACATGCTTTATACAAATAAGATTGGCAACTGAATTTTTTTTAAAAAAAATCATACCTTTCCCTGCCTACCATCAGCAAAAACAGAACACTGGCTAAAGATCATAACACATAGAGCCAAGATGGAAATCAGATTGTGATTCCCAGCAGTCCTAACCAAGACAGCCAGTCAAAGGAAACTGTGTTACCATGCCTTACACCCCCTTCATCCAACAATTCAGAATTCAGCAATATTGGACATTCTCATTCAGTCTAGGTAAACCGGGGCAAACCAAAAGTGGGTTCAAATGAAGGTCACCGAAGACCTAATGGAGACGTCTCATGGAAATTCCCAACAAACACACCCAAGATGGAATTAAGCAAAGCACATTAGGATCAGAGTCATCAAGGTGGAATGTGCTAATTCCCTCTTGGATGCTCTTGTCAGTGAGTCATACTCCAAACAAACAGTGACCAGAACCCCTGTTATCCACAAAATGTCTTTTCTTCCACCTTTTCCTCTCCCACAATAAGTATACTGCCATAAACCCATCAACTTTAATGTTACCGCCATTAGTAGCAATTGATGAAGTCGCAGATTCCTTTGTTTAACTGTGGGAAACTCATCTACCCTCAAATAATAGCCAAGTATGCAGAGTTCTTCATGCACCATCATTATGCCAGACTGCTTGTGGCACTCTCGGATTCTCACCTGAGTCTTCTTTGCGGAACAAACTTCTGTGCTCTCCAGGACTGATAATCATAGCCTGAACATCTCCGAATCTATTCCTCTATCCCAAATCTTTCCTCCTTACTCTTCGTTAGCCTTGTGTGGTTGTCTTGTGAGCGTAAGTGCATGTGTGAATGCTTCCATATTTATTTTCCAATTAAAAAACATTTTTATTTCATTTTGGTTTTGAGTCTCATCAGTTAGTACTGGTATACACAGATGTAAAGATCCCACAAGCTATCCAGCCTTTTGCAGCCATACCTTTGAACTAATTAAAATTCCCCAATTTAATATCATAATTTTGGTCTCATTAGTGGGTGATTATTTTAATATTAAGAATGGCAGATTGATAAGAACACAATTAAGGGGCAGCATTGATGAAGGCTTCTGTTGAAACAGTGACCATAGTTCTCAGCATAATCGTTTGCTGCTGTGTGTATCATCTCCCATATTTTGGCAATTTGGTTGCATTATTACTGCACCAACATAATCCAGTTTATGTGTGGAAGGCATTACCAAGTTTCCAGCACATATCGAAGTAAAGAACTGAATGTGCCTTGTAGATTTATAATGCTATGTTTACTAATATCTGAAGTTTCTACTGGATTTACACCTATCGGTTCATTCTGGATTGTTTAGACCAGTTTATATACCCTCCCAGTGAGTATACTCACAGTGTTCAGAGTGGCTTTATTGGAAATTGCTAATATTGTGTGGCATACTTTTGAATGGCTTTAATAGCCTTGATTCCTCTCCATTGACGCCCCCTTGTCGTGGGAGAGAGGCTTGCGTACCCTAATGATGTTTTGAGCTACGCTGGCGGTGGCATAATAGCCACCAGTAGGGTCTCCCATGCCAGACAGGTCAAAACCGAAGGGTCTGACAGTCAAAGGGCAGGATGGGCTCTCTAGCCTTATGGAAACCATCCTAGGAGCAGGAAAACTCTAATCCCAAACCCAGGCAGATGGTGCTCATCCAACCCTGTAAGGTCAACCATCTAAGAGAAGGAAACTCTAATAAAACCTATGATATGAGGACCTCGCTGCTACCGTCCATGCTTGCAAGACCACAGCAGATGAACCTTTGGTTTAAAGGGTGAGGCCAGTTCTGTGCACACTGCGCTCCACCAGAAACATCCATTGCACAGGCTCAAAGGACAAATCCAATTCCTAAAAAGCCCTGTAGCAATAGGCGAGGGATGAAACAGCAGGTGTAAAGATGCACTGGAAGCTGCAGACCCAACCCTGCATGCAGGTGGTTCAGGACTTTGGTCGCTCGAGGCTGACCCGGGAGATGACAGTCTTGTTTGGCAGCATCCTGAACGACCAAGCAGCCTTTTTTAAGGAGAGCACTGCTTGCTCCATGTGGAGAGGGGCCTAGAAAATTTGGCCTAACGAAAGACCTTCTGCTGTGCTTTCTGCAACCGGACTTGTTTATCTCGGATTGGCCTTTTTAATCATCAGCGCGCTTGCAGAAAGCGTGGGTGAGTCCTTCCTGAATCTTCGTTTGCGAAGAAAAGTCAGAGAGAGAATAGCCTTGATTATCATACATGCCAGTTTAACGTTGATTCACATTTTAAGGTTATTTTTGTATTAACAAACAAATGTAATGTTATTTTGATAAGGGAATGTAATTAACCAACTGATGTAAATTGGAATACAACTACTGTGGTTAGAGTAGCCAGAGCACTTGGAAGTTTCCAAAATAGATGTGTTGGGTTTTGAAGTTCTTTTTGCATTAGCAAATGATTGAAATTTCATTTTGGATATGACAGTCTGGCATGACTTTTGATATTGGTATGACTTCAGATATATTTACCTAAACATTGTAAAGACCATAACTCATGTCAGTTAAAAAGGGTGGAAGTAAAATTTACTTAGTATCATCAAATACATGTGATGTCATTAGAGATAAATGATTACCACACAGTAAATTATATACAGTCACATGTTATAGTCTCTATATTGGGTACATGTGAGTGTGGCCACTCTATGAAATAATCTATCTTCAAGTTGTGCTTATATTACCTAATTATTGTGAGTAATACTTTGAGAAAGCATTGGTGTATATCTGGCCTTTGATATTGCACTATGTGAACTTTGAGTTATACATAAAATAGATATGACATATTTAAGCTTTTTGTAATCTGTTTACTGATATTATTGACACATTTCTCCTAGTGTTGGGTTTGGTTCTTCACTTGGGACTGTTGTTTGTTAGACTAGCCACAGACCCCAGCAATTTGGGTTACAACTGGTAGTTGCAATCCAAAAGCATCTGGAAGATTGTCCAATTCTATTCCCCCCCCCATACAGAACTGAGGGAAAATGTAGCTATATTCATTTTCCAAGCTCTAATTAAATACACTCTTCAACAGCATCCTAATTGAAGTACATCTGCTCATCCACACAGCAGAAAGCCTGAGAAGAGTCCAAAATACAAGCAGTTGGGTTGGTGCATGCATGTTACGTGCATGACACAGGCAAAACTTGCCTAGTTGTACTTAGGAAAATCTATTTCCTGCCCCACTCCATCCTAGTAATTGGGAGAATTGTACATGGAAAGAACAGGGGGGGGAAGTGGCTGAGAGCATGAGCAAACAGTCTCAGCACTTTGACCCTGCAAATTCTGCTACCACTACAGCATTGCTTTTCACTGGGCAAAGCAATTTTTTAAAAAAGTAAAATTGAAATTGAGGCTACCATCATTTTTATCATGTTGTCCTTTGAGAAAATAATACTAGTCATCCCTTATAGTACAGATAACTTTATCTGTTGGTTTCTCTCTCTCTCTCTCTCTCTCTCTCTCTCTCTCTCTCTCTTTCTTTCTCTCTCTGGCTTTTCTTCGCAAACGAAGACTCAGGAAGGACTCATCCCACGCTTTCTGCAAGCACGCTGATGACTAAAAAGGCCAATCCGAGATAAACAAGTCCGGTTGCAAAAAGCACAGCAGAAGGTCTCCTTGGGTGATGTTTCTGGGTTGTGATTCTTTCTGCGTTGTCATTTCTCTTCAAGACTTGTTCGGCGTGAGTTCTCAAATAAGGCTGCAGCATTGTGGATGGTGCGTCTCCATACCTCCCGATGTGAGGCCAGGGCGGACCATTGTTGGTGATCAATTTGGCCGAGCCTGAGATGTTGTTTCAGGGAGTCCTTGTATCATTTTTTTGGAGCACCCCTCTTACTCTGACCCATGGCGAGTTCACCATAGAGTACTATTTTTGGGAGACGATGGGCCTCCATCCTAGAAACGTGCCCTGCCCAGCGCAGCTGTGTTCTCAATATCATGGCCTCAATGCTGGTGATCCCTGCTTGCTCAAGGACAGCAACATTCGTCGCATAGTCGGTCCAGTGTATATTTAGGATTGTGCGTAGACAGCACTGATGAAAGCGTCTGAGGAGTCGTAGGTGGTGGCGATAGGTGACCCATGACAAGGGGGCGTCAATGGAGAGGATCTGTTGGTTTAGGCTGCAGTTGAATGCACAAAAGTCAACCAGACACACTTCTAATTCATGCTTGTTATAAGTTTTGCTCATGTTCCTGAATTAGAAAATGAATCTTATGGTCATGCATGTTGGCTTATCCTATAACACTGTTCCTTTCTATTATTTGGCATAGTTTGCTTGCCATGCTGGCATCCAACCTTTTCTGGACATAAAAATATCTTTCAGAAGGAGTGACTGTTACTCAAGTTCCACAAATGAGGACATTTTGCTTAATGCCACAGGAAGTTCTGCCAAATCCCATAAAAGGTTGGATTCGGGCTGTCTGAATGTACTTCTAAGAACAAAATACTTCCAAATGTTACTTTGGGACTGCTGTCAGGGAAATGAGCTTGGGGAGACTGCCACTCTATTTCTAGCCAAATAAGTGCTTTTCATGACCATCCTCAGTTCCTCACAGAATTAGGATTCTTAGCTGTCTCTTTCCACATATCTAGGGAACATGGATTGATGGATGCTGTGCCCTTAGCGTTTGTGTAATAATTGGTCTGACAACCTCCTCCTGTGTGTTACCAGTACAAACCCCCACAACATGGCAGTTAAAGAGAGAGGACTGTGATTGTCACTCTACCAATGGAAGGCTCCTTTTACAGCATTGTGAGGTAGGTCAGAACATTGAAGTAAAATAACAAAATAACAAAATAAAATAAACCAAGGTTGGGGACCATGCAGGCCTCCAAATGCTAGACTCCAACTCCCAGCATCCCTTGCCGAAGTGTATGCTGTCTATGGCTCATGGGAGTTGCAGACCAACAACATCTGGAAGGCCACATGATTCCCAGTTCTGCAGTAAGCCATGGTTTATGTTAATGGATCTTAACCTGTGGTCTGGGGACTCCCAGGGGGCTGCAATGTCTTCACACGGGGTCTATGAAGGCTTGAAGGTTGCTCAACCCACCTCCTGCCTACAGTAGAGTGTCCATGTGACAGGAGCCAATGCAAAGTCTGGCTAGCTGGCTTGACCTGCACATGGCCATTCAATCCACTCCAACCACAGACTTGCAGGAAGAAGCAGGAGAAAAGTCTTCCCTCCCCTTACAGTGCCTCTGAGGGAAGGTTTAATGGATGGTGTAATTGTATTATTATTACCAGGTATTATTGTTGTTGTTGTTGTTGTTGTTTTAAATTTTGAGTTAAGTCTTGGGGGTCTGCGACAACAAAAGCTATTTAAAAGGCATCCCTGGTAAAGAAAAGCCACTGGTCTATGTTAATCAGTTTGTTGCTTAAGCCAAAATTTGCATAGCAGACACCCAAAAAACTATGGCTAGTCTTCTCAATTTCTGGTTTATTTTTCTCCTGTCCCTTTTGTCAGATCTTGTTTCAGGGTGAGCAGCTGGAAACAAGCCTAGAACAAGCCACAATTGCACATTAAGATATCACAACAAAGCATAGTTTAAACAAGGCAGTCCTTATAAGCCAACGACAAACTATGGGTTCAGGCTGTAGTTTTGGCTGCTTAAGAAGTCATGGCTTCTTAGTAAGGTGGGTTCACATATCACAACAAACCACACTATGGCTCATCATGATGTGTGGGCATGGTCAATGAGCAGGTGCTATTGGACTACCAACATCAACTCATTGCTATGTACCACATTGTTACATTGCACAAAAAAGTGATGTCTCTCAGAATTGAGAGGGATATCAGGGTAGGATAGAAATAAGACTAAAGAGGGAGACTGCCTCCATTTGACATCTTAAAATATATTTTAGTCATTTGAATGACACATATACTGGCAGTATAATCTCATACTCTTTGAGAATCTTAACACAAATGTCAGAAGCTTAATGGATGTTGACATTTGCTGGTAGTTCCTTAACATTTTAGGTGATAATTCAAAAATCAGAAAATTCTGACCAGTGCCTCTCAAGAACTGTCATGGGCCTTTGGCAAAATGATACCAACACAATTTTCTTCCATACTTTGAGGGCTAACTAGTAAAAAGACATTCACACAAACACAGAGAAGAAACTGCCTTTTTTATTCTTCCCAGAATGCTTTGAGGCCACTACTCTCTCTCTCTGGCTTTTCTTCGCAAAGGAAGATTCAGGAAGGACTCATCCTGCGCTTTGAAACCTAAAACCCTCAGATAACCTGACTGAGCCTCATTTGAATGTCTGCAGACCCTTCCTTCCCCACTCCTTCTTAGACCATCATAGACACAACCTTTTAGTGGCAGCATCTCACCTAGTGGAGAGATGCCCTTGGTATCCATTGGGGTTTGTTTCCAGGACCCACCCACCCACCGTGGGTATCAAAATCTGTGGATGCTTAAGTCCCAGTGTGTACAATGGCATAGTAAAATGGTGTCCATTATTGGCCTAATAAATGAATTGCCCTAGTATTATAAGGCCACAACAGCCAACTCTGAGGGTTTTGCGGGGGGAGAGGAGCATTCCAGAGTTCAAGAATGTTCGAGTAATTTTAATGAATAGCCCCAGTTTCTCCATAATTTCCATGGGTGACTGACAGAAAGATGCATCTATCAGCTGCCAAGAGAGAGAGAGACAGGCAGACAGACAGACAGACAGAGAGTAATCAGTCTTTCTCAACCTTTTCACTCTGGAGAAACCCTTAAAATAATTTTCAGGATTTATGTTGGGACCCCTGGATTAAAATTATTATAGCTACAGCTCAAAACATTATTTTTCCCCAAATCATAATCTCTCATGGAACCCCCTAGCAACCTCTCATGGAGCCCTAGGGTTCCAGGGAACCATGGTTGATAGACCCTCGTACATATCATATTGGTCTGTTCTTAGACCTTTCACAGGAGGGGTGTTTTTTGTTTTTGTTTGTTTTTGTTTTTGTTTTTGGTAGAAATCAGCAAGTAAAAATTTCATGGAATGGGGATAAATATTAGGGCCAAGATCCTATAGACTTTTTAGCATGACGTAAATATTCACCTGACACTGGATCCCACAGTTGTGTAGCTGATTATGAAATGGATGTTAAGACCTTGAGCTCACCCACTTTGCAACAGTAAAAGAGCTCCCCACCAGCCAAGTCTAAAGTGAGAAGGAGAGACAACAGTGTTTTTGCTTGCAGAATGGTTGGCCGTGCTAGGAGAACATACTTATACAACCTCTAAAAAATCATAACTGCTTAAGCAAACTCTTTTTATCAATGCATAGTGCCTCATGGTATACTGAGGATTCTAGCCCATATATGTGCAAAGTAAAGCTTCCACCATACATTCTCTCAACAGACAAGGGGTGGAGTGTATGTGTACCTCCTAGCTGTGTCCCCAAAACTGGCGCACCCACTGCTGACTGCACCCCTTTCATTGCCATGCATACAGCATCAGTGAGGAAAAGCCCTAAGCACATAATACTATGTGCATGCAGAGCTTTTTCTGGGAATGCCAAACGTGGGGCCACAATTGGTGTGTGTGGCCACTGGGTATGCCAGTGTTTGAAGACATGGCCAGCAAATATGTTTCTTTCTCATGCATTGGTATATATGTAGAAGGGAACATTTGCACACATCTGTCATCAACAGCTTTGTTCTCTATTGGGAAGAGAGAACAGGGGAGCCATGATTTGCACAAAGAAGAAAGCAAGCTTAGAGAGGGCAGATGTGGTTGACTTGCATAGCCCATCCCATCTGTGATGTAAGCTGATACTCTCAGGACTCACACACACTTCCCCACCTTGCAATCCTCTTCCTTCTATCTCCTTGCAGCTAGCTTATAGCAGTATCCCAGGTAATTTTCCTATTCTGAGATGGATGTCTCAAAATAAAGCTTATTTGCTTTATTTTTCTTTTCTTCTTAACCAAACACAACTTCTGCATTTCTTTACTCAAAGGTCACAATGCTATCAAAGGTACAACTGCTGGGACTAATTCTGAAGTTGGTTGATACAACTACCTGTAGTCTCTTTCACACTACACATTTACAGCATTTTGATACCGTTTCATCTGCCATGGTCCCATCCTGTGGAATCCTGGAATTTGTACTTCCATGAGGTATTTATTTAGGATGCTTTGTAAATCAGCTCTCAGTGGCTTCCCAAACTATAAATCCTGGGATTCCAGAGGATGCAACCATGGCAGTTAAAGTGGAACCTCAGTACTATAACTATGTCCAGATTGAAGGAACAGGATCACTTTGCACTGCTTTAGCCAGGGCACTTTCATACTACACATTTATAGCCCTATATTCCAGTTTTACAGCCATGGCAACATCCCATGGAATCCTGAGACTGAGTGTTCAGGGAGGGGCATTAAGAATTCTCAGGCAGAGAGTTCTAGAGCCTCCCCAAAGTACAGATCCAAGGATTCCACAGGATGTTACCATGGCAACTGAAGTGGAATCTAACACTGTATTTGTGTAGTGCGGATCGGCCCAATGTTAAGACAAACCAAAATCTACCTGAAGTTGCTAATGATGCAGTCATTCCCTCCCCCCACACACACACACCTTTGTCTAACATTGCAATCTTGTTACTACTTGCCTGGGAACAAGGCACATGGAACTAAATGGGACTAACTTCTGAATAGACACACATCGTTTGCTCTGACATAAGTCCCATTGAGTCAATAGGGCTTATTCTCCAATAACTGAGCATATTGTGTGCCCTGCAATCAAAAAGGCATTTACTTTGACGTAAGCACCATAGAGTTCAATGGGATGTCTTGCAAAGTATTTTGTGTATGTGTGTGTTACATTTATCTCCTGCCTGTCCACCAATGACCTCCAAGTGGCATATGTTGATCTCCTTTTCCCCTCACTTTATTCTCACAACAATCCGGTCAGGCAAATCAGGCTGAGACAAATGATGGCTCCAGTGTTACCCAGTGACTTCCATGGCTCATTGGGAACTTCAGCCTGGATCTATGAAGTCCCACTCTAACACACCAAACACTATGGTACACTGATTCTTGCCAATAGACACTGGATTGTAGTCTCGCAGCACCTGGAAATATGTCCCACCAAATTCAGTGTGCTTTACTCCCAAGTAAATGTACGTAGGATTACAGCCATAGTGCTATAAATCTTTTATTAACATTTGGTATTATACTAATTAAAACTGCCTTCTGTATGTATTATTAATTTTTGCAGCACTTCATGCTAGTGTGACATTTTTTAGCTGGCTTAGCAGAATTTAGCACAGTAAATAAGAAAAAACTCATTTCCAAGCAATTAGGCTTGCAGAAAAATCATTCTCCTAATGGAGGGCATGATGATTACAAATTTTACCTAAGGAAACTGGCTTTTTGTTAAATGATAACTCCTCATGCTAAGTAAACAGATTGGTGTAGTAATGTCCTAAGCAATACTTAAATGTAACTGTTTAATAAATTGGTAAATTACTCATTTCATCTTAGAACAAAATGGTAATCCTGCGGTAATAACCTAGTATATATTCTGTAAATATGAAGCATCATCACTTTAGCTCTGAAGAAATCACCCGAGCAATATGTCAGCATTGATCTAAAACTGTAGCATTTTATCTCAAGTTTATTACCCATTTTTGAGAATTGCTGAGATTTTCAGAGCATAATGGCAATAAAAGAAGAATTTAAAAAGCGCTTAAATGTGCATAAGTTAATCAGAGGTATCCTCGGGGGGAAAAGGAAATTTGGTAAAACATGAATTATCAGCATCATTTAAACTTACTTTGGACGCTAGAGATAATAAATGGCACCATAATTTAGAAATAGCTTTTAACATCAATGACTGTAAGTAGCACTTTGCCGTTCATAAGAATTGCAAAGCAATGGTGCTGCAGCCAATTTTATTAGCCATTTTTTTCTTTATAAAAGCATTCAAACCATTTTCCAAACTGAACAGACAGGAACAAGAGTTACGTGGTTAATATGCAAAATGCATTTGTTGGGGGAGAAGGGGTGTTCTTTAACATCCCTCAAAGAGTGGGTAATAAATCCACCCAAAGATATGGTCTGCAGGCAATTGAATGATCATTTAGGAAGAATAAAGCTCTTTTAGGGTTTACATATTTGGGGGAAAGAAAATGGGGTGCTATAAAACCCAAGGAGAAGAAGAAAATGTGAGAGAGATCAAGTAAGTTATTCATTCATTTCTGATTTCTGAATTCCGACTGAATTTCTAAGCAAATGAAATGGAGTGGCCTGTTTGAAGAGGCCGAGCCACATGCTTTCTGATCCTAAACTTCTCATCACCAACCAATATATGCATACCTCTGGCATGGTACAGATGATGCAATTTGCAAGAGGCAATGACCTCAAGCACATAAATCCAAATTCTTTTTGTCAAACACAAACACCATGAGACTTCGAAGGCTTTCATGGCTGGCATCCATAGGTTTTCTGTGGGTTTTTTTCCAGGCTGTGAAGCCGTGTTCTGGAAAAGTTTATTCCTGACATTTCACCTACATCTGTGGCTGGCATCTTCAGAGAATGGTTGGGTAGGAGTGTGGGGGGGTTATATACTGTGAGCCCCTATTGGAGAGGATATGTAAATTTGTGTATTTGAATGAATCCCCCCAGGAACTACCCATTCAAATACACATATTTACATATCCTCTCCAATAGGGGCTCGCAGTATATAAACCCCCCACACACTCGTACGCAACCATTCTCTGAGAATGCCAGCCACAGATACAGGTGAAACGTCAGGAATAAACTCTTCCAGAGCATGGTCTCACAGCCTGGAAAAAAACATGGAAAATGTATGGATGCCAGCCATGAAAGCCTTCGACTTCACAATGTCTCTTTGTCTTAACAACAACAACAACAAATAATGGATAGAAGGACAAATCTGGCCTATGGGGGGGGGACATTATAAATAGTTTTCGTGGAGGATTACTTCCTTACTTACCCAATATGTTAGCTCAGATGAAAACATCTTGACACTGGCCCTGATTCATCCCTCCATATGATTTCTATCCTTGCTGTTTTAAAATAAGAGCAGTCAGGGCAGTTGACAATAACAAAATACAGCTTAACGACAAAGTCTTGATTTAAAACTTAAAAGAAACACAAATCCAAATAAATTTTAAAATACAAGCAAAGACAGAATCAAACACACCACGAGCTCCTGAGCAGTTACAACCCCTTCAACCACAAACCAGCCTGCATGCCAAAGGTCTGTCTGAATAAAAATGTTTTTGCTTGCCAGCGGAAGGACATACAGAGAGGGAGCCAACCTATCTTCCCTCAGCAGGGAGTTCCAGGGCCTAACAGCAGCCACTGAGACCCTTCCATGGTGTTCATCTGTGAGCTGCATGTGTGTTCTCAGGGCATGAGGAGATCTTTGCACGCACACCTGCTAAGCAGATGGCCAGGGCTGTCAGCTTGGATCAATCCTGCAATTGGTGCTGGGAAAGATGACCACGCACACCAACTGCTTTGCAGGTGTGCACACCCAGGCCTGATCCAGCACAGATCTCTGTATGTTCACCCCTAGGTTTTGGACTTTGGTTGTTTTCCCTCAACCCTCAGCATCTTTTTGCATACTGGAGAAGTAATTTTAAGCACATTAATTTCCCCACAAAGGGGACATATTATGACTGTTTACGTTATGATGCAGAGGAAGTGGAAACTGTTGGACACGTCCTGTTGTACTGTTCCTTCTATTGTAACCTCTGGTGCTATTTTCCAGTTTTACAAAGCATGCCTGGGAGATCCCAAGCATTTTATCTTGATTATCTTTTGGCTGACCATTTCCCTCAGACTACAACCAAGACAGTTTCTGTGTAGCAGCAATTCCATGTCATCATAGGATGCTGATTTAGTATTTAAGGTATCACTGTTCTATAAAATTTTATACTATTGAACTATAAATATCCCATAATTATTTTATTCTATTCTATTTTCCTGGTCACAGACCAAAATAAAGATTTGTTCATAATTTCCCCACTGATGATTATACCTTCAGCAAATAACACACACAAACACACACACACACGTGCTTTTTCATAACCAAAAAAATGTGTTTTATTTTAAAGGTTTGTAAGGAGAAGGAATGGTGGGAATAGCTGCCAGGATACAACAGATTTCACCATCACGTTTTTGTCTCCTGCCAGACTGATAGAAAAACTAAACGTAACATAAGAAGCAGAGTTTGGTTGAAGAATGCACTGTCACTATACATTCTTAAAAGTAATTTTCTAAGTTCTGAAAGAGCTGTACTGGATCAAACAAAATACCAGTCTCATCCAGTATTTTTGTACACTCTGCAGCTAACCAGTTTCCTACAAGAAACCCACAAGCAGAACATTAGTGCTGTATTACCTACTACTTCTTATAATCCCAAACAGCAGGAATTCAGAGGCATACTGGGCCAGAGGTAAGCTGTAGCCACTGTGCCTAGTAGCCATTAACTGTCTTATCCTCTACAACAGTCTCCGACTTCTCTTTAAAGTCACTTACTACATCATGTGGCAGAGAATTCCACAGTTTAACTATGCACTATATAATCAAATGTTTTCTTTTGTCTGTCTTTCATCACCCACCAATCAGCTTCAGTGGTCAAACCCAGGTTCTAGTATTGTGAAAGAAAGAGAAACACTTCTCTACTCCCTCTGTACCCTGGATAATTGTGTACGCTCTCCAGATTAATCTCTGTGGTCAAAGTTCAGAAAGGGCCCAAAAAGAAAAAAAAGCCAAGGCGCTTCACAGAATTCAAAATGGCTTAGTTACCTGGTGACACATCTTGACACATATGACATGCATACCTGCCCACTGTCCCAATTTGGCAGGGACAGTCCCAATTAATCCTTTGTCATCCCACAATTAACTCAGGAGTGGGGGCAAGAGAAGAGGGCACAGAGTCCTACCCTTCCCAGTAGGCTCAGGCAAAAGCAAACTTCTGCAGCCTTTCCTAGCTTGTATGTTCTTCCTTATTAAGAACTTTTGCTATCTAGACCATTCTCTGATGTAATTTGGCCACATGTGTCCCTGTTTTCATCTCTTAAATGTTGGAGGATAGGGACCACGGGAGTAAGTTCTCACAAGTCTCAGCTAACCATTGCATAACTCCACCCTTTACATAATGGAAGATTCTGGTGCATGTCTGTGCTTCTTATGGAGAGTGCAATCACCTCATTCTGTATTTGACAGATTCCTTGCAACCTTTTCCGTTCCACTTTCTAATCTCCTGTAAAAAGGCCTGATACAAACCATCACAGTTAGGTTAGCTGTTCTCCCTTGAGAGCTCCCAGGCACCTCTCTGGTTACTGCCTGGAGCATTCTGGATCTGGGCTTCTAGACCTGCAGTCTCTTAGATGTTGTTAGACTACAGTTCTCATCAATACCAATCAGCCTGACCAACAGTGAGAGTCAATCAGGGCTGCAGTTCCACAGCATCTGGAAGGTTGTATTTTCCCCAGCACTATTCTAGTTTAAGATTAGCCAAGCCCCCTTCAGACCAAAATTATGTGGATAAGAACATACTGTAAGGGAAATATATTTGACACTTAAGAAACATTAGCCTATCATTTAAATTTTACCTTTGCAAACATTGGTATGGGATTATCAGGATTTTAACAAGAGTACATATCAGAGGTGGGGAACCAAGCTAGAGAGGGGGGCAGATTCCTCACCACAGAGCCTTCCACAGGCCAGACCATACCAGGGGTGTGGCCACTTCATTGATCTCAAGGCATGGTCCCACACTCTGGTGCCATTGGGCTCCCAGGTAGAGCATCAGGTGAAGTTTTGGCACCTGCTGCTTTGGTGAAGAAAAGACATGCTCTTCCCTACTCAGCAAAAAAGGGGGTTCAAAGCCAGCTTGGTTGTACATGGGCCACAAACCTTCTCTTCCCTCCCCGCCCCCAAATCTCCAAATGAGTATCTGCAGGGGATCGTGTGGATGAGCTCTGAATCCAAATATCCCATGTCTTCTCTGATGCAAGCGACTCTGCCATGATGCCTGCAGCTTCGTGCTTAAGTTTTTCTCCTTCCAGCACCTGTCTGTCATAAAAATGAGAGATGGTAGCAAGGAGTGGCTTTGCAAGTGAAGAGACTTCTTATTTCACACAAACCCGCATGCTAGTAAGCAGCCTTTCCTTCCAAGCCTGTCCTGTCTGTGAATCCTTCAGGAATTCAGCCCACTGGATGCCTGCCAACCCCTGGCACTTCCTAGTATGTTTCATCTCTTCTGCACACTCATAGCTTAATGAAGCATCATCGGCTTCTTGCGACAGTGACCCTGATGGACAGGAATACCAGCTGGAAAGCAGAGGGGTTGTCCTCAGGGTCTCTCCGGGTGCTGCCAAGTGCCAAACGTGCAATTAAATTGTCAGGTTATGCTATTATCAGCCGGTGCACATGTCAGCTTGGCAGCCTCAGATCAGAACCATAATGGCTTCGCTGACTACCTGGGGCAACCGTCGCCAATCTAGCATCCTCCAGATGTATTGGACTATGACTCTCATCATCCCCAGACAGGATAGGTGTTGTACTCTAGGACTACACCAGGTTGTGAAAGACTGATTTAGAGAGTGTAACCAGATCAGAGTTTGGAAATAGTACCTTTCAGACTATAGCTCCAAGAACCCTAGTGACCATGCTAGATAGAGGATTCTGGGAGTTGTAGTCCAAAAAGTAACATTTCCAATTTCTGCATTAAAATTTGTAAAGGTATAACTGGAGTGTTGGGTGCCTTATATCAGTGGATCATCTATATGTGGAATATGTACATGCAGAGATCTTTTGAAGCTCTAACACTGTTGTTTCGCAGCAGATGCAGTATTAGAACCCACTTATCTTGTGTATTTTCAATAAAAGCCCCTCTTTTCTTCTTTAATAACCATACAGTTAAATGCTTTATGTAACCCTTTCTTTTAGGTAATAGCACAGTGTTTTTAAGTAATTTTTTAAATTTTTCAAGGCATAAGGCTGGATTTTGTACCTGTAAATGTCTTCATTATTATTATGCTAGGCTCTTTACTGTGAACATTTCTTATTTAGAGTAGTTTACAAGAACATTCTGCTGATTCTGAAAGCCTGTTAATCCATGGTTTGAGTATTGGACTAGGGGCATATCTACACAGGCTAATTACCCTGGGTTGCCCCCCACATTCCAGAGCCCTGCAAGTCCAGATGATGCAGGGCTTTTGCCCCAATCTGCCCCCTGGCAGTCCTCATCACCCCAGGGCAGATACGCGGCTGGAACAGGGACAAGCCTGGATAGGGCCCTTTACCACATTTTAAGAAAATACCCAGTTTAATCTGGTTCTGCTGGGATGGAACAGATCAGGCCCTGCATATCCATGGGAACCCTTCCCACCACACCATGCCTCGCTGCTACCGCCAGCTCCCTGGCTCTCCCTGGCAGCAAGGCATGTGATCTCAGCATGTGATCAAGGGGGCCTACAGTCACATGTTGCAGGCCCCCTTCCTGGCTTCCACATCAGCAGGAGAAATGGTGGTGGCAGTGGTGGCAGTGGCAGGCCGGCATTCCTGTTTGGATGCTGGCCCATTTTCTCCATGTAATGGGGGCAGAATGGGCCAGATCCAGAACACGGTTTACTGGCTGGGACCTGGCATATTCTGTCTAGTGGAACAGATAATCAGGAAGCCACTTAGTTTATTGGGTAGTCTTTCCCACCACTGCATCCCCAAATGTTGTGAGATTACAACTTCAGTCCCCCCAGCCATCAATAGTTAGGGATGATAGAAATTTGTAGCCCCAAAGTGGCTAGACACCCACGAGTGGAAAAAACTAGGTTAACTGAAGCCCTCTGGAGCAGAGCTTAGAACATTATTTTCTTTCTAAAAAGTGAGTTATTCTTGCTGGTTATTCTAATATTTAGAAGCTAACTTGTTGTTACTTGTTGCAATTTTTCAAAAAGTAATTATCACTCACAGTAACATCAAACTTGAAAACAAACTATGTCTAAATGCCTCTAAAAATGCTGTTTTAAAGGGCAGGCTTTAAATGTAAGTAGAAAACTGCTATGTCAGTAAAATAACTTTGATTTCATTTTTGCACTGTTTTTGAAATGTAGCTCCATTCTGCTCTCATTGTCAAAATAGGTAACTTGTTTGTAGTAACTACACTACTTATAACTGCTGATTCCCAAGCTGTACTCTGCACCTAGAATGATAACAACCTAGAAGTATCAGAGCAGCCAGAGCATGAGACTGCCATATGAAAGACCACATTACTATCTGCCGCCACCCACCCTCCTCTCACTCTTGCCACCATATGTCTGATAAACTCTGAGCTCAGATCCCTGTAGGATAATTTCACTAGAACAGCATTATATGGCCACTTTAAAAATAGAATGGTCTCTCAGCCCCCCACCTCAATCCAAATAAAAGGCCGGAGGGCTCTTTAATTATTAACAGTTTGCTTTGCTTTCCCACTTCAGAATACAAGATCCTTAGAGAGGCAGAAAACACACCTTACACTCAAGAGAGAAACTTATGGAAGAGACAGTGATCCACAAGGCCTGATCAAGGTGGTTGGGGTGCACATGGGCAGTTCAAACACACACACACACACACACACACACACACACACCCTTTGTGCACATATGTGAATTACTCTAGGAAGGCAACACAGAAATTAAATAAATGAATGAATAAAATACACAGTACAACAGCAGCCTTGCCTAAATACCCTAAAGACACCAGTTCTCATCTGATTTTGGAAGCTAAGCAGGGTCAGCCCTCGTTAGTACTTGGATGGGAAACCTCCAATGAATACCAGGTGCTGTATGCTACATTTCAGAGGAAGGAACTGCCAAAACCACCTCTGAGAATTCCATGCCTAAGAAAACCCTATGGAATTCGTGGGGTCTCCATAAGTCGACAGGTGACTTGAAGGCACGTTCACACACACAGACAGCAGCACAAATATCTTTATGTGTCAGCCCATTTCCAGCCCTGCAAGTTCAGTGACACTAACCATCCGATCACCATGCATTTTTACTCTGTTACTGAAGTAACACACAAAATGTTGATGACAACAGAAAGATTGGGAAATTCAAGAATTGACGAGGGAAGAAGTGGAAGCAATCTACAATTTGCTTCTTCAGTGCTGGGCCCCTAAGAAGTGAGAAACCTGGAGCAATTGTACCAACTAAACCCCTGATAACCCAGCCCTGGTTATCCACTTCCTTGGGACACCTTCTTTTCCACACACATAGCTCCCAGTAGTGACAATGAAGTAAATAAAAGAGGCAAAAGACTGTAGGCTACTGATTTGATATAGCCTTCATGAAGCAACTGTTTCAGGTGAAAGACTCTGGGCCCCATAAAATAGCAACAAATTGTTAGTGATTTGTTATTATCATATATTCATTCCAAGGGAAGGGGCGATTGTATGATTTTTCTGCCTCTATTGTCAAAATAACGTGTCTGACTTTAAGTACTACACACTTTGGATGAGTGTACCATTTGTTTTTCTTCTTCAGACAGCAAAATGCCTTGGGCTGGCCCTTCCCTATCTACTTAGCACACTTTTGTTTAGTCAAGCATGTTACTTCAAGCAATAAAGGAAACAATATGCTACACTGATGAGAGCCAGCATGGTGTAGTGGTTTGAGAGTTGGACTATGACTCTGAAAGCTAGGGTTTGAATTCCCGCTTGGCCGTGGAAACCCAATGGGTGAACTTGGGCAAGTCACACACTCTCAGCCTCAGAGGAAGGCAATGGCAAACCCCCTCTGAACAAATCTTGCCAAGAAACCCCCATGACAGGTTTTCCTTAGGGTCACTGTAAGTCAGAAACAACCTGAAGGCACACAATGACAAGAACACACTATACTGATTAACTGACTTAGGGGCTTAACGCACTCTGAAGTAAAGCAGCCGTGCAGCAGAAAGGGTCTGCCTTCTGTGCTGCCTTACTGCATGATGTTGTAGTTCTTTTGTTCCAGTCCTGTGGGAGACAGAGGTCTCTCCCTCACTCTGGCTTTTCTTCGCAAACAAAGATTCAGGAAAGACTCGTCCCGCGCTTTCTGCAAGAGTGCTGATGACTAAAAAGGCCAATCCGAGATAAACAAGTCCGGTTGCAAAAAGCACAGCGGAAGGTCTCGTTGGGTGATGTTTCCGGGTTGTGATTCTTTCTGGTTGCATTGTTCCTTTTCCAGCATTCTCTATCCCAGTGGTTCTTAACCTGGGATCCGCAATGTTCTCACAGGGGCTCCACAAAGGCTTGAAGGCTGCTTGGCCCACCTCCTCCCTGTAGTGGAGCAGCCATGTGACAGGAACCAAGGCAAAGGTTGGTTGGCTGGCTGGCTTGGCCTGCACATTGTCATTCAATCCACTCCAGCCACATACTTGCAGAAAGAAGCAAGAGTGTCTCTGAGGGAAAGTTTAATGGATGGTGCAATTGTACTGTTGTTGTTGTTAGCTATTATTATTAGGGTTTTAAATCTTGAGTTAAGTTTTGGGGCAACAAAAGATATTTAAAGAAAAGGTTAAGAACCACTGCTCTAGGCCAATGCCTCTTACATAACACTAATGAGATACTGGTATGTTTAGTGACAACAATGAAACCATTGTTCACAGTAATATTACTCCAAATTTTAATTTATATTCTTTATATTCTTCTGTTAAAAGAGCTAGAGTGTTGTAGAAGTTTCAGCATTGCACTATGACTGTGGAGACCAGGGTTTGAATCCTTACTCAGCCATTAATGCCCACTGGGTGACCTTGGGCAAGTCGCACTCTCTCAGCCTCAAAGGAAGGCACAGGCACACCCCCTTTGAACAAACCTTGCCTAGAAAACCCCATGGTAGGTTTGCCTTAGTCAGAAATGACTTAAGGGTACATAGGCAAACACACACAAATTTCTTTTGCAGGTTGAACTCAGTTGGCAGCAAGGGGAGGAAGCCGAAAACAAAGGAGGAAATGGAAGGAGGGGAGAGAACCTAGGACATTTGAAGAGCAGTTGGAAAGATCAGTGGAGGGGATCTATAAGGAAGGAAGGAAGGAAGGAAGGAAGGAAGGAAGGAAGGAAGGAAGGAAGGAGCCCTTTCTGAAGAGAGAGCAAGGGAGAAAGAGAGGGAAAGAGAGGACGCTCACACTTTCTCCCCCCTCCCTCTCTCACTCACACACACTCACCCCCCTCTGACACACGTTTGGCTGGCTTGCCTTTTGACGATCCTGGGAGGAGGGGTGAGGGAGCAGCAAAGCTTCCTCCAGCTTCAGCTGCAGGGAGGGCAGCTCCTTCTTTCTCTTTCTAGTTTGGGAGATGCTTTTTCTAAGCCAGCAGGAGGGCAGGGCCCCCCTGGCTGTGAGGCCCCCTGCAGATGCTGATTTGGTGGTATGGTTAAGCCGATCCTGCTTAGCCTTTGGTTTGGACAGTTAGAAAACAGGAGGAGGGGGCTCCCCATCTCAGGTTTGGAGGGCCATGTGTTCCCACTTCTACTCCTTTCAGCCCCTTCTTGAGACTCAGAAGTACCAGGCTGAGAAGGACCATGCTGTCAACGACTTCCAGATGTTGGACTAAGAGTCTGGGCCACTCAATTATAGCCCAAGAGAACAACCAAGTATCCATTTCTAAAGCTGATCCCAGTTAGATCAGCAAATTGCTTGTTAGAAGAGCTGTAACTCAGTAGCAGAGCACCTATTTTGCATGCCAAAGGTCTCAGGCAGAACTGAAAAAAGACCTTTACCTAAAATCACTAGACAGCTGCTGCCAGTCCATGTACTGTACACAATACTGTACTGGGCTAGATAGAGCAATGAGATGACTCTTTATAAAGTAGTTTCCTGTGACCCTGTTCTATTCTCCCAGTGTATGCTTGTCTCAGGAATAAGAGGGATTATTCTAAACCTTGCTGTATTGAACAGCAGCATATGTACAGCAGAAAGTGATGTTTAATTGCAGTGTACAAACTGTCTTTTTTTTTTTAACAGAAGGACCACAGCAGTAGGGCATCTTGTGACCAGCGGGGTGCAGGATATATAATGTTAATTCCCGACATCTCCAGGTAGGACTAGGAAACAAAGATCACTGGCATCCTAGATATGATTGGCAACCCAGTGGTGTCTTGGTTGAAAGCAATGACCTATGTTCCTTACACCAGTTCCAAATGTTTTCAAGAGTTTGTTTAGGTATCTCCTATCAGTTTTGCCACCTTCCTTGAAGGCATACCTGCACCTTGAAACTGGTGAAGATGCTGAGGGCTTCCATGTCAGTTGGGCAGTGAATCTGCTCCTGGTTTCAATCTGAACTTTAATTTGAGTTGTCCAAGATGCTGTACCCTGTCACCCAGATAAAACCATCCACTGAAAATTACCAGCTATCCCTGTTTTAAAGGATTTTTTAAAAAAAAAAATCTGTCTTGTGGACCAAAAAGAGATTGAGAGAGAAGAAAATAAAAGTAGAACAAAACACAGCATTGTGGGAGAGGGTGGGGAACAAAGTTAACACTAAAAGAAATGTTTTGAACAAGAAATGTAATATACACAGTATTTTCTAACGCAGCCCTTGTGCAATAACTTAAACAGCACAGATTACTACTTGGGGAAATAAAAGGAGCATAACTTTTAAACTTGAAAAAGCTCTCTTTGCTTGTTGTAATCAATCGCAATAATCCATGACAGTGATTTAGATGAAGATCAACTTTACCTTTCTTTGCTGATGACACAGAACTAGAAGCAATAAAAACTTAAGTGCATTTTGAATGCACACAACTAATGGATTGGATGTGGCACATGCCAGCATACAAAGGCTATGAAATGAACAGGATCAATCAAAAGGAGTCTGACGTTCAAGAAGACCTGAGGATTCTACCTCAAGTTACCTAATGGCTGCATGCCTTGGCGGAGGCTGGTGCCCTATAACATTCCAGGAGCTTGCTGCTAGCCCCCTTGAAGACATTACGGACTTTTTCAGACGACAGTTTACAACGCTAGCAGCCTCGTCCCCGTTACGAGGCTGCAGCGCTGCAGAGCGTCCCTTTCGGATGACGCTCTGCCCTGCTGTCCCTCTTGCGGTACTGTTGCGTAACCGCGGGGACACAGCAGCGTTATATTTGGCATTTTTCTACTCACGAAAATTGATCGTGAGTAGAAAAATGCCAAATATAATGCTGCTGCGTCCCCGCAGTTACGCAACAGTAGCGCAAGAGGGACAGCAGGGCAGAGCGTCATCCGAAAGGGACACTCTGCAGCACTGCAGCCTCGCAACGGGGACGAGGCTGCTAGCGTTGTAAACTGTCGTCCGAAAAAGTCCTACATGGCCTGTCTTGACCCTCAATTGGCAGCTATGACTAAATGTTTGGGCCATGGAGATACATCTTCCATCTGCTTTCTAAATACTTCAGAGCAGAATGATACTAGGGCTGCTGCCACACTGCAGAAATAATCCAGTTTGACACCACTTTATGGTTCAATGCTATGGAATGCTGGGATTTGTAGCTTTGTGAAGTATTTTGCGTTCTCTGTCAGAGAGCTATGGTGCCACAACAAACTACAACTCCTACAAGCCCTGTTGCCGCAGTGGTTAAATGCCAGTACTGCAAGTCACCATGTTGCAAGTTCGAATCCAGAGGGCTCCAAGGTTCACTCAGCCTTCCATCCTTTCGTAGGTCGGTAAATTGAGTACCCAGCTTGTGGGGGCAATTTGCTAACACACATTGGAAACCGTTTAATGCAGTGTAGATGTGTAAACTGCTATTGCTTAAAAAACAATTTGTAAACCACTCTGATAGTCTTGTAGCTGAAGAGCGGGGTATAAATAAATAAATAAATAAATAAATATGATAGTTAAAACAGTATGAAACTGGATTATTTCAGCAGTGTGGCAGCAGCCTGAAACCCAAGAAGAGCTGATGCTGATAAATATAATAAGGATAATACTAAGTGCAAAACCACTGTGTCTAGATAGGCGAACACTTCAGAGGATGTGAAATTTGTCTGAGAATGGACAGACCCTCAGAATTAAGGCATGCAGCAGTGGAAGATGTGCGGCATTGTATGTCCAGAAAGGAAGGATATAGACTAGCTTATCAGAACAGGATGTCAACATCCAGACACCATGGGGCAACTGTAAGGACCCCATGTTGACATTCATTCTAACCCTCCTTCATTTTATTATCTCTGGGCCAATACTATGGGCTAGTTGCCTTTTTAATTTCCCACAATGCATCTGATACAAACACACTTGGATGAATGCAAGGTGTTTTGCCAAGTACTTCACTCAAGACCATTTCCCATATGGTATCAATTCCCTGCAGCAACCATGTGTAATATGCAACATGTGACTAATGCACCCATGGTGGGAGGGTGCAGTTGGTGGCAGGACCCCTATGTATGCATACTTCACCAAAAAGACATGATTATTTGTCAAGTGTTACAATTCTTTGTGCTCATGGTTTGCCTGAAGAAAAGTGATAATCATCTAGAAATCATCTTGTGAGAAGCAGCCCTCATTGATTTCAGCAGGAATTTTGCAGGAATCTCATATCTGCTATACCAGTATATATTTTAAACTGGTTTTATTATTCCCATAAAATAAGAGTAATGAAACTTTCACCTTCCAGATGTTTTACAATTCAAATCACATAAACCCCACCCAGCATGGTCAATGACAAGAGACCATGGGAGCTGTAGTACAAAACAACTGGAAGGTCAGAGTTCACCTTCCTTTAGCTCTAAAAGGTACCTGGGAACTGCTAAGCACTTTTCCTTAACAATTTCTTTACAAGAATCAGAGGAGGAAGACATAATTATTTAGATAAATATACCTGTTTAATACAAACATGCATTCAGCTACAAAGTTATTTTCTACAAGTTTTATCTGAATAGACATGAAGGTACTACGAATCATGGAATCTGTTCTGTAGTGCTAAATTGACTTACTTCCCTTGCTGTCTTTAAAATCTGAGATTTGTTGTAAAAACATGCAAGTAAAATTCATTCTTATTTCTAGTCCTCGTGGATATGAATACTTCTGTGGGCAAGGAAACTCCTTCACAAGACATGAGCAGGCAACTTGTGGCTCTCCAAATATTGAGGGACTGCAGCTCCCAAAATTCCTGGCCATTGGACATGTTGGTTAAGATTCATAGGATGTACTGCCCAACAACATCCAGGAGGTAACAAGCTGCCCGTTCCTGTGCTTAGAACTCTCATGAGGTTATACAAAGAATGTGCTGTGAAGCAGGATAATCAACATATTTAAACAACATAATGGTGGTTTATACATTGCATAGCCATAGCCCATATTTATAAATAATTGTCCTCCAGAGTTGGTGGTGAAGAGATGCAATGTGTTTATTTGCATACAGGGTGTAAATTTCAGTATTATTTATGCTGATCATAAATAAATTAAATCATGTTAAAGCTAAGCAACACATTTTCCTGCAGCGAAGTCCCTGAATATCTTCCAGCTTCCATATTTAACATTATTGGACTTTCATCACAAAGTGAAGAAGAGTAAGGAGCGCTAATAACCAATTGATTTTCAGATCCATTTAGAAAAACCATTTCCTATAGAGATTTTATTGGTATGCATTACCTTGTAACACATAACCAGCGATGCAGTGGTAAATCTGATGTGCAGCCACTCATCCTGACAGCCCCTATAACCACACCCCACAGAGTCCATATCAACTGATCCATACCAACAAACCAGTGCTATCAGTTGACATCTCTACCAGGAGCTGGTCTTTTGTAAAGTTAATGGGTCTTAATTGAATCTTCAGAACCATGTCATCACAAAATAATTCCCAACAATATATTGTTGCTGGGGATATTTTCTCCTTGCCTCCTCCCTAACTACTGTGCATATTGCAAGTAAGTTCAGAGGAAAAAGGAAAGCTGGGGAAAGAGGGGCATTTTTTTTTTCAGATGATTTTTTTTCAGATGATTTGAGATAATCAAAGAGTCCCAGCATTTGGACCCTACAAGCCCTGTCTCCACTACACCACTGCCAATAATACAAAAATGTAGACTATAAACTGAGATGTACCAATCATATATTTGGAGAAGGAGCTGTGCGTTGTCTTGATGGCATAATTGTGGTTTTGCATGCAGAAAGAATCAAGGCAGCACATACTACAGTTAAGAACAGTGCTTCTCAAAAGCATGATTTCAAATTTTAATTCAAAACAGACCATTACAAACATTTGCTTCTAGAGTCAATCCTTGCCAAAGCTCACTTTCCCACATTATGAGGTAGTAGGGTTCAAGTCTACCTTGATCCATCCTGAAAAATCTGGTCTCTGATTTGGCCAAAGTAACTGTAGCAGGAAAGAAAACAAAACTATTCTCAAACTATTGCCACATTTAATCACACTCTCCATGCCAGGGGTGGAAATCATGCTGTTTTCCAGATGTTGTTGAGCAGTATCTCCCACACTATTAGATATGTTGGCTGAGGCTGCTGTGAGACCTACATGGTTCCCACCTCTGCTTTGTGCAGCGCAGACTGAACCATTCTACCTGATTACAAAGAATGAGATGATAGCAAGTGGCAGCTGATGATTCCTTGTCAGTGGGATGGTGGATCAAGATTTTAGACCTAGCTCTGTCCAAGGTCTCTCTCTGGCTTTTCTTCACAAACAAAGATTCGGGAAGGAGTCATCCCGCACTTTCTGCAAGTGCGCTGATGACTAAAAAGGCCAATCCGAAATAAACAAGTCCGGTTGCAGAAAGCACAGCAGAAGGTCTCCTTGGGTGAGGTTTCTGGGTTGTGATTCTTTCTGCGTTGTCGTTTCTCTTCAAGACTTGTTTGGCGTGAGTTCTCAAATAAGGCTGCAGCATTGTGGATAGTGTGTCTCCATGCCTCCTGATGTGAAGCCAGGGCGGACCATTGTTGGTGATCAATTTGGCCGAGCCTGAGATGTTGTTTCAGGGAATCCTTGTATCGCTTTTTTGGAGCGCCCCTCTTACGCTGACCTGTGGCGAGTTCACCATAGAGTACTATTTTTGGGAGGCGATGGTCCTCCATCCTAGAAACGTGCCCTGTCCAGCGCAGCTGTGTTCTCAGTATCATGGCCTCAATGCTGGTGATCCCTGCTTGCTCAAGGACAGCAACATTCGTCACATAGTCAGTCCAGTGTATATTTAGGATTGTGCGTATACAGCACTGATGAAAGCGTTCGAGGAGTCGTAAGTGGTGGCAATAGGTGACCCATGTTTCAGACCCATAAAGGAGAATAGACGTATAATGGCTCTGTACACACTGATTTTTGTGCTTTGCCTCAGGTGTTTATTACTCCAGAGTCTTTTGTAAAGTCTTCCAAATGTGCTATATGCCTTTGCTAATCTGTGATCGATCTCTTTGTCAAGCTTTGTCAATCTTTAGAAATAGGGTCCAGCACCTTAGATAGGTCCCCTAACTAAAGTACGTACTTCAACCTGTAGCCAATTCACTCCCCCACTGACATGGAAACCACCAGCCATCACTGCGATAAATTCAAGAGGAAGATTTCTTAACTATGTGAAGTCAAAGGCTTTCACAGCCGGCATCCATAGGTTTTCTGTGAGTTTTTCCAGGCTGTGAGCTGTGTTCTGGAAGAGTTTATTCCTGGTGTTTCACCTGCATCTGTGGCTGGCACCAAAAAATCTTGAAAAACACCAAAATCAAAACTCAACACATGCAAATGAACTCCACCCAGGGAGAAGGTGATTTCCAGCAGACAATGGACCATTAGCCAAACAGATACTAATCCTCCTTGCATATCTCCGCCCAGGAACTACCCATTCAAATACACAAATTTACATATCATCTCCAACAGGAGCTCACAGTATAGAAATCCCACACACACTCCTGCCCAACCATTCTCTGAAAATGCCAGTCACAGATGCAGGTGAAACATCAGAAATACTCTTCCAGAACTCGGCCTCACATCCTGGAAAAAAAACAAGGAAAACCTATTTCTTAACTAGCTTAATCAGCTAACACACATTGGAAACCACTTGGAGAGTGCCTAGCACGCTATAAAAGCAGTGTAGATGTCCAAGTGCTATTACTTAACAATTTGTAAGCCGCTCTGAGAGCCTTTGTGGCTGAAAAGCAGGGTATAAATACTTAAAATAAATAGATAACAAATTAACTTTACTGCTTTAGACTGTAGGGGGGAAGTAGCAATGTTAAAACTCTTGGGGGAAAAAATCTGCCCACCTACTTACATGTAATAAGTTTGCATATTAGAGATAAATTTTAGCTTACTCCATGCAGGAGTAGGATAGATTTGTTCACTTCTTTGTTTTCACAGAAGGCAAGCATTAAAAAAATATACAGGGCTAAAACCTAAAATTATGCAAAGTGAAGGGTCAACTGGATCAGCAGATTTGGGCTGTCATAAAATGGTTGCAAACTTAGCAGTTTTCCTTGTTATGATTGCACCCTGCCTCTGCACAAAGGGATGGGGAAAGGATTTTCTGCTTCCTGTGTCAATATAACTTGGCCAACCTGGGGTAATATGCACTTAATTAGGTGGGGGCTGTCATTTGCCACTCATCCTCAAGCACCAAAATCCCCTGGGTGGGTTCAGGGGAGAGCCAGCTGAAGATGGAGAGCCTTATCCACAGCCTGCCATGAAGGAAGTGACACCTGTGGCTCATCAGAAGCTGTTGAGCTTCAGTTCCCATCAGCCTCAACCATCATGAGCATTGCAATGGTCAGTAATGATGCAAACAAGATTCCACCAACATCTGGAAGGCCACAGGCTCCCAGCCCTGGTCTACTACTTCATTTTTTTAATAAAAAAAATCTGTGTTGATTTGCTCTTAATGCCCTTTCGTACCACACAATTATAGCACTTTAATATCACTTAACTGCTGTGGCTCCATCCTATGGAATTTTGGGATTTGTAGTTTTGTAAGGTATTCAGAATTCTCCACCAGACAGTTCTACTGCCTTGCCATACTATAAATCCGGGTGTTTCACATAATGCAGTTATGGCAGTATCAAAGTGCTATGATTTTGTAGTGTGAAAGGCCCCTTAAAGTTGTTTAGGAATAGCCATTGCCTCTCCCTGCAAAGAAACCTAGGAGACACAGCCCTCTGAAAAAAAAAGAATGGTTAGGAACCATTCACACCAACATATTGTATCTCTTCTCCCCAGGTACTTCCATTCCAGCATGGGCCACCCCATCCATTAGGAAGAATGAGGCAGCCACCTTAGACAGTAGATTTGGGGTACCATGAGACTGCAACAAATGGTTAATCTTCTTTTTTTTTTTACTTGAAAGTGGTCAGAGAGGGCAGGTGTTTATGGGATTTTCTACAGGCTTGTCTAAATGGCAAAAATACTCCTTACAGAATCCAAGGAAAATACGAGTTGTCTAAATGGCATCCCACATCAATCTGCCATATTCAGAACTTGGAAATCTACCAAAAACTCCAAAGGAAAAGCCTTCGCGGCTTTTCCAGAAGTTTTTTAAAAGTTTCACAAGGACTGAGATTTTCGGAATCTGAAGAAAGAATTAAAAGCTGAGATTGAAAAAATAGGGAAAAGGGTGGATAAATTAGCGACAGAGATGAGTAGCCTAAAGAAGGAGATGGAGGATGTTAAAAAAAGAACTCAAACCTTGGGGAAAAAATGCTGAAGTATTAACGACGGATCAAGAAAAAGAAAGGAACCTAAATTTAATGCAAGAGCTGTGTTATAGGGAAAACCGTGTCAAACTTTTAGAGGCATTCCAGAGAAAATAAAAGAGAACTTGTATGACTGAGTAACTCCTCCTCTAGCTGTTTTTATGGAAATGACGGAAGAGGTTTTACTTTCTCAGACAGATAAAATTTTCAGAATAAGTTCTATAACAGCCAAAGAGAAGAAGCTGCCACGAGATGTGGTAGTTACCTACACCAAAGCAACAACCAGAGATATAATTCAACGAAGCTATGAGGCAAAATTAGAGATTAATGGCTGTGACATTCAGATCTTTAAAGACATCCCGCCAGAGGAATTGAAGAAGAGGAGCGAATATAGATTCTTAACTCAAAAACTTATGAAAAGTGGCATTAATTACAGATGGGAGTGAACTGAAGGGGTATCTTTTTACTACCATCAAAAAAGATATAGGATTAACACTATAGACAAGGCTAAGGAATTTTTGGAAAAATTAACCCGAGAGGAGAGAAGGTGTGATCTGAAGAGGTGTAGGAGAAAAGGTGCAAACAAGGAGGAGGAAGGAGAAAACAGGCAAGACAAAGACACACAATCAAAAGAGGAAGAACAGAAGAAAGGAGAACAACAGGAGGAAAAAGAAGTTGAAATACAAGATTCAGATGAACATAGTCCAGCTATATCAAGTGAAGAAGATGCTGGGGATGATAATAATGAGGAGGATGATAATGAGGAACTAATTAATAAAAAACAGTCTTTAAAATAACTTAGTTAAGATGACAATCTCCATAACTACATGGAATTACAAATATGGACCTTGAAGATTTAAGATATGGCATACACGCTTATCTATGGTATGGAAAGCTAAGCTTAAATAAAGAATTTGAGAATCATACTGTAAGAAAGGCTCTACTAAGAATTTGGAGAACTTTAAGGCAGAAATTTTATCAGAACGTCCCAGGGTGGCTGTCACTGATAGAAGCATTTCAAAGAAGATGGACAACTCAAGATCTATGGATTAGATATAAAGATATATTTAAATGGCAAGACGGTTCAGTCTCTAGATTGAAAACAAGAGAAGAATTCGAAAATCAAGGACATGATTTACAATGGTTCATTTACCATCAGTTAGCTGCCAGATATAAAGAAAACAGTCTTAATGTTGGTTTTAATAAAGAACAAACGGAACTAGATAAGATCATATGGTCCACCAATAAGGGAAAAATTACGAAAATCTATAAATTATTATTGGACAGGGATTTAGAAGCAGAGTTAATCAAAGAACCCATGATTAGGCGGGCAAGGGACATAGGAGAACCCATATCTATTGATTTATGGGAAAACGCTTGGCACAGGTCAAATACTTTCACAGCTAGCCAGAATTTGAAAGAAAACGTCCTTAAAATCACATATAGATGGTATCTAACTCCAACGAGAATGAGCAAGGTTTATAAATTAGAAAACAAAAGTTGTTGGAGGTGTGACAAAGAGCTGGGGTCCCTATACCACATGTGGTGGGGGTGTATCTCAATAAAGAAATTGTGGGAGAAAATACACAAAGTAATCCAAAAAATGTTGAGTATTTCTGTTCCCTTAGACCCTAAACTATATCTTTTGAATATGACATCTGTTTTAGAGAGGCAGGAAGAAAGAGCTCACTGGAAAATATTGTTATATTGCATCACCGCTGCAAGGTTATTGATAGCAGCAAAATGGAAAAAACAAGGAAATTCCAGATACTGAAGAATGGCTATATAAATTATTGGAAATGAAAAATAATGATAAATTGACAAGGATTACCAATAAAAGTGATATAGAAAAGATTAATTTGGACTGGAAACTGGTAGTGGATTATTTGAATAAATGATGGAATGTTCAAATGAAATCCTTATAACATCAGGATAAGAAGATATCAACCTGCAACTCAGACAGAAGGATTAAGTGTAGATCCATGATTTTTAACCTAATTCTCTTGTATTCTTTACTCACTCTGTTAACACAGAATAAGATTTATGCCTTAAACCATGTAACCATATATCCATTCTATTTTCCACTCCAATATTCAATTATAGGTTTCCATTCCTCTCTAAAGTTCTCGACCAAGCGATGTTTAAGCCAACATGTGAGTTGCTCCATTTGGGCCACTTCCCACAATTTAAGCATCCATTCATCTTGGCCTGGAATCTTATCCTGTCTCCAATATCTTGCATAGACAACCCTCGCAGTGGTGGCCATGTAAAGCATAAGTTCTTAAATTCTCGTGGAAACTCTGTATCAAATATATTCAACAAATAAAGTTCAGAATTTAATTTGAAGTCTTTCTTAATGATCTTACTAATCTCATCATGTATAGTAACCCAGAATTTCTTTGCTGCTTTACATGTCCACCACATGTGAAAGAACGAACCGTTTAACTCGCCACATTTCCAACAATTGGGTGTCATTTCCTTATACATTTTTGCCAACCTGACTGGGGTCAAGTACCAGCGAAACAGGAGCTTATAACAAAATTTCAGGTTCCAGCTCTAATTTTAACAATAGTTTGTATATCTTTGATACCTTAAACCTTCCCCCATCAGTGATTATGTTATCCAAATCAGTATTCAAGTTTTCAATACCACAGTTCTTCACATCCAATTTAAACCTTTCAAACATTTGGCGATATTGGAACTAATTACATTTTTTTATCTTGTTCTAATTCCTCCTTTGTTTTGAATTTACACCCTCCCTTTTGGAAAATCAGTAGATCTTTATATGTCCACCATATCTCAGAATGGATCATTTCCATTTGCCTAAACGCTTCTTGTGGGGAAACCCACAAAGGAAGCTTAACATACATTTTTTGTTTGATCCTTTTCCAAGCTCCTAAAAGATTTTTTCTAATAAAATGATGATTAAAGCTACTATCCATCTTTTCCTTTCCATACCACATATACGCATGGAATCCAAATCTCGTATCCAAGCCTTCCAAGGTCATAAGCTTATTGTTTTTTTAACACAATCCAATCATATAACCAAAGCATAGCACACGCTTGATGATAGAGTTTCAAATTTGGCAAACCCAATCCTCCTCTACCTCTCTCCTCCTGTAAGACTTTCCACTTTATTCTGGGTTTTTTATTTTGCCATATAAAGGCAGAAAGATCTTTATCCCATGCTTTAAATAGCTTATTACTGCTTATTATAGGCAAATTTTGGAAAAGGAAAAGCATTTTGTCTATATAGTACACATATAGTACACATATGTACTATAATATGTACTATAATTTTGGAAAAGGAAAAGTGTCATCATCTTAACTGTGGATATTCTACCCATCAATGATAAGTTTAAATGTTTCCATCTTTCAATATCATTTTTAATTTCCCTCCATTATCCACCAAATCCATGTTGTTTTTAGTAATGATAATACGCAAATACCTAACCTTCTTTTCAATTTTATAACCTGTTAAACTCTCTAGTATGTGTTCTTCCTTCTTATCTAGATTCTTAGTTAATAACACAGCTTTAGCTCTATTTATTTTAATCCCTGTAATTTTGCCATATTCCTCTAATATCTTCTGGAGGGTAGAGATGAATTTCACAGGGTCTTCCAAAAAAATTGCCAAATCATCTGCATATGCAAATATTTTAAATGTTTGGGGTTTTTTATTTGAACCCCATGAACTTCCTTTTCACATCTGATCTTATTACATAAGATCTCCAGGACCGTGATAAAGAGTAACTGGGAGAGAGGGCATCCTTGTCTTACCCCCTTCTCCAACTTTATTGTCTTTGTTTTATGACCATTAACTATTATTTGTGTCGTTTCTTATAAATAGCTCTAATACCATTAAGATATCTCTCTCCCATACCCATCTTACTTAACAGTTCTAACATGAAGTCCCAGTCCACACAGTCAAACGCCCTTTCTGCATCCAAGGCTACCAAAGCACATTTTTTATCAGGGTGCTTGTCAAAATACTAAATCAAATTTAGTATCTTCCTGGTGTTAAATCTTAAATGTCTATCTGGAAGAAATCCTGTTTGATCATGATTTATTCATTCGATTAATACTTTCTTTAGGCTCTCAGCCACAACAGTAGCAAAAATTATGTAGTCTGTGTTCAGCAGTGAGATGGGTCTATAACTCTTCATGTCTTCCACATCTTTATTTTCCTTAGGTATTAGGGCTATATTAGCATTTGTCCATGATAATGGTATATCGATTCTGTTATTATGTTATTCAAAGTTTCCTTTAATAGTCCTTTTAATATTTTTTCAAAAGTCTTGTAGTAACTAGAGGGAAAACTATCAGGCCCTGGAGTCTTACTTGTTTTCAAAGCTTTTATCACATCCTCAACTTCCTTTAGCGTAATTTGTTTGTTCAAATCTTCCCTCTGTGTTTCTGATAACATTGGAATTTCTTGTCAGTCAGGTATTCTCTTATTCTCGATATCTTCTCCTCATCTGTTAATCTTGTCTCAAATAATTTTCTATAATACAGCTGGAAAGCATCTCTTATTTTCTCCTGATTGATTATCGTTTTCCCTTTTTCTTTAATTTTTAAGATTTGTCTCTTCTCTTGTTCCTTTCTTAATTTAAATGCTAACCATCTGCCAATCTTATTTCCATTCTCAAAATAGTTCTGTCTGACATAAATCATCTTCTTTTCTATTTCCTCTACCATGCCTATTTTCATTTGCCCCTGTATTATTTTCAATTCTATATTCAAATCAGTATTTGTTGGGTCTTTTTTATGTTCTTCTTTTTGTATTAGAGCCTCTTGCAATCTTTCCATCTTTTCGTTCCTTTTCTTGATCTTTTCCCAATTTATCTGCATTAGTATTCCTCTTATAACCACTTTGCTGGCGTCCCAAATATTACATATCGATGTTTGGTCTTGTGTATTTTCTTTAAAGTAATGAGTCAATGTATCCTTATTCTCTCTTGCACCTTTTCATCACGTAACAAATTCTCATTGACCCTCCAACTATAATCTCTTCTAATATCTTTCATTTTTAACGTTATCAAATTATGATCAGATATTATTCTGGGCAAAATATCCATACTCTCCAGCTTACCCACTAAATTTTTTTATATCAAGAACATGTCAATGCATGAGAAAGATTTATGATAATCTGAATAATAAGTGTAATTTTTTATGTCTCCATAGAGGTGTCTCCAGGGATCAAGTAATGAACAGTTATTCATAAAGTCCATAAACAATTTTGGTAGTTTTCCTCGTTTCTCATCTATTTTGGACTTTTTTTCCAATTGTTCTATCCTTTAATGGGTCCAATACCCAGTTCCAATCCCATGTCACATTATCATAATCAAACTGTAATACATCTCTCATAAGATTTCTGTAAAAACCATCTTTGTTGTCAGATGGGGCATAAACCCCAAGAATTAATGTTCTTTTGCTCAACAAGTTAACCTCAACTCCTATATACTGTCCCGACAGATCTCTAAGAACTTCCTTCGCTGCCCATTTATTGCTAATGTATATTACAATTCCTTTTTTCTTTCATTGCCCAAGTTTGTAAACTCCTGTCCCAATTTTCTATTTTTCAATAAATTTTGATCTTTCATCCTGATGTGTGTCTCCTAAATACAGGTGATATCAGATTTCATTTTCTCCAGATGGTGGAATACTTGACTTCTCTTTTTAGGGGAATTCATCCCTCTTACATTCCAAGAAACAATTTTAATAGGCATTCTGCTTGTAATTTATTTATTAATTTTATACTTATATTTCTGTATCTGTCAAATTCAATTATCCTCTATTTGTACTTCCTCTACATCCTCATCTTCTTCAGCTCCATCATCATCTTCCCATTCCGTATCCTCTTGTTGACTTACCCCCACACCTTGATCTTCTTCCTCCTCTTCCTCCTCCATTTCTTCCTCTTCCTCAACTTCACTCCCACTTTCATCTATCCATCCCTTTGTATCTATTTCACTTCTCATGTTTTCAATTTTCTCCTCTTGTTCTTTCCTCTGTAGTTTCCTTAAACCCCCCCCCTTTTTTTTTTTGCATCTCCAGTTCTTCCACCTGGGTCTTAAATCTCTCTGTCTTTCCTCGTGTATCCTTATCCACCTGTTCAAAAAAAAATAATTTTGAATCTTACTAAAAATTCTTTAGCCTTCTTAATGGAGTTGAGCCTATACTTTCTCTGATTGTAGGTAAAAGATATTCCCTCAACCTTCTCCCACCTATATTGTATACCCTTCCTTATTAATTTTGATGTAATAAATTGATAATCCTTCCTTTTCTTTAAAATTTGGGATGGAATATCTTTGTATATAGCAATCTCGCAATCTTCAATTGTAAACTTCTCCTTGAAATTCTTCTGTAGAATGAGATCTTTTATCTTCCCTCTTGTAAAATAAATAACAATATTGCATGGCAATCTTCTCTGTGAGGCTATTTTTGAATTAATTCTAAACATTTTGTCTACTTCAAACTCCATATTGTGCTTAGGAATATTTATATACTCTGCCAATTATGGGAGTATTCTTCCATATAAATCCTCGTTCTCCTTTTCAATTAGACCCCCTCAGTTTCAAACAATTTTACCTTAATTTTAGTTGAATTTCCAAGTTTTGGTCTTGTAGTTGTCCTTGTGTCCAATTCATATTTGCCGCTGAATCCTCTAATTTTTTGTTTTATTTTGTAATTCATCCACCGTATCATTTAAAGCTTCCATCTCCGTTGTTATTTTCTCCAGCTTCTTTCCAAAATCATCCAGTTCTTTCTTAATATCTTTCCTCATCTCCTTCATTTCCAGTACCACTTCCTCTCTTAATTTCTTGAACTCTTTCCTGAATTCTTGAAATAACATCTGTTGAAGTTCAGGCATTTCAGTTGATAATCATCTTGTGGTAACACTTTGTATTTGTGTTTGCTTTTTAATCGGCATTTTAGTATTGTAAGTGTTTATCTCCACCTCCCTATTCCAAACCTCAATCAATTTTAAGTGTATATATAATCCTACACTTTCCATGCTAATTTAGTTATGTGTATCAAATCAAATATCAAATTTAGAACCAAATATATAGCAAATATATCTTACCTAATCCCTATATATAATCAAATATAATATATCCTATATAATCTCTTTATACATAGTACAGATATATCACACACACACACACATATATATATATATAGCAAGTAGCAAACCCAACAGCCTCACTAGATATTATTTAAATATTATTTAAATAATACAGTTCAGATACTTCAAATTTATAACATATATATTTCCAATATCTATACTACCAAATTAGACACGCTTTTCTAATTTTATATATTTAATGTGTACTATATGTACTCCCAAGCATTCACTATAATGTATATATATAATATAGAGAAAATCCTGTTATACCCTCAATTTCTTTCCAACTTTATAATATATGTATATTATTTATTTCTCTAACTGAGTGGGTGTTTATTTCTGCATGTAAGCCTTCAAATTTTAAAAAAAGCAGGACTAATTATTTCTCTTATCTCAGATACCCTAAAGGGACAGCGTGTCAAGTCAAATTCAACAGTGTTTTGCCCTATTTTAAATGTAGGATCTTTAAGACTCCAAAGGAGGACCTCAATATTGCGAATTACAAAATGATTTTCCAGAGCTATATCCCCCACCTTTTAAAGAAGATTCATAAAGCCAATACTATTCCACAATGAGAATACACTCAATAATCATAGTGAACACTCACAATACAATTGTCCCTCCACATTCGCAGGGGTTAGGGGCATGAGACCCCCGCGAATGTGAAAAAAACGTGAATAAAAACTAGGTCAGGCCACCACCCTTCCGCAACCCCCACTGCTTCCCCCCCCCCAGGAGCAGCAATGGGGCTTGGCAAGCCTCGTCGCTGCTCCCCCCTCCCCCCCAGGAGCAGTGACGGGGCTAGCCAAGCCTCGTTGCTGTTTCCCCCTGCCCTCTCCCGCCCACCCCAGGAGCAGCGACCCCGTTGCAGTTTTTAGGATGGCGGGGGGGGGCGCTCCCAAAAACCGCAAATAGTCAAAACCGCAAATCTTAAAGCCACAAATGTGGAGGGGCAACTGTATACTCTCAACATTACATTATGTATTCTCCCTCGCCACTGTTACACAACTATCAAGTTTAAGTGTAAAACAATAATTTGTATCACTTGAATCTCAACAGAGGTGGATATGTTAATTCAATCAAACTCTCAGTCCAGTGAGTCTTCTTTCTCTACACTATTTTCACCTTCTTAACTTATTTCTAACTCCTTTCTGTTCAACCACCAACAGTACTCCACTCCGCTCGACTCCCGTGCATCGACCCACGGCATCTCCATCTCCACTGCTCCACTCTGTACCACTCTGCTGTTTCCACTCCGGTGTTTCCTTCTTAACTTCTTGCCGTCTATGTCTCTATCAAGAAAACTCCACTCCGCTGTTTCTCTCAACCTTCAAATCTTCCTTCTCTATGCTGTTACACCTTCTTAACTCCTTCTTGCCTCCCTCATGTTCCAATGGGCACCAATGCTTAATTTCAGGCTAGAGCTAAAGCTTTTCACTTCTAACCCGCAGACTCTTAATAAGAGAGAGTGTGTTTCCAAAGTTCCCAGCTTCTCTCTCACTCTTACGTTTCTTAGTTCTTTTACTTCTTCACTCTTAGTTCCTCCCTCTTCGACTTACAATTTAAACTCCAAAGCTTCCTCTCCGCTTTATAGCTCCAGCTTCTAAGTTTTCAACATTCCAGCCATTCACAGCTGGTAAACTATCCTCTGCCCAGTCAACTTCTCACTTTTCTCTTTCTCCTTCTCTTTTCTTCTTAATACTGCTTATACTATCCTCCACCACCAACTATCTCCAACACTCCATACACAATCTTCCCCGTAGCTCAGCGTCTTCACTTCTTCACTTGTCCTCGATTCCCCTCTGCCACTCCAGTAACTCCTATTGTCATACAGATTCGTTGAGAAAGTGTTAAAGACTCAGACTTACTGCGAGTCTATCCACTTATGCTTGCTCCAAAATACTGTAAAGTCGGTGCAGACATTTGTTCCTCAATTGAGGGATACGGGGTAGGAGTGTTGCTATCAGCTCTACTGCTCCCCACAGTGTCTTTGCCATCCCACCTATGGCGCTGTAGGGCGACGCAGGGAAGGGAGACTTGATACTGGGTATCCAAGCCTTACAATGAGCTCACTCCGATACCTCTTTCGCAGGAGGTATTCCTGACTGTGTCAAATCTGTCAGGCTGTCCCACCCAGTGAGCACAGAGCGCTGAGCTCCGGGCTTGATACACAGAGCTCGCGCTTCTTGCACCTGCCACGCCCATGTGTCCGACCGGAAGTCCTCAACCAGTTTATTAAAGCTCCGCTATAAAGTGGGGAAAACACCAGGACAAGATGTTGAGACCAGAGTACGGGAAGCTCCACTCTGAAATTGCCACAAGTAGAGGAAGGGCTCTGCACTCTTCACTCAGACTGTATTTTTGCTGTCAAATCAGCCCACTCTCCCTTTCCGTGTGATTGAGATGGCTTCTGTACCTCTCCCAGCTCAGACATACCTTCAGCCTCTGCTTGGTTACATGACTGCTGAGCCAGGTAGATGGCACTCCTTCATGAAGCTGCTTGCCCTGCAGTTGAGCGGGGATCATTTCTATTTCTTCCATGAGAGCTAATGGTGTTGGGAATTTAATAAAATATTTGAGATTGGTTTATGTCAGTAGCAGAGCAAAATCACACTTCAGCAGAAGTTTTCTATTGGAACACAGCTAAGCCAGCTCAAAAGATCACTACTCCCACACACAGATCCTAGCTATTGAATAAAACAAGCTTCGGACTTCTTTAGGATTATAAAAGTAATTTACTTACAGTATGTCTTGTGCATCATAAGATTACACAGGTTCAATATATGGAGAATATATGCAAACAGGAAATAAGAGCTTACATGCTGTTAGTTCCTAGAGCTCTGGAAAGTACTGTAGTGAGCTCCATCTTCAAAGATAAAGATAAAGATACAGGAGAGAAGCTATTTCATGGCTTCTTTATGAAACAAAAGAAAGTTGTGAGAGCCTTGTGGCTAGAAGAAAGGGGACCATAAACAAGTAAATAGGAAATTAGGCTATAAAGCATGAGAGGTTAAACCTAAGATGAAGGAACCTTTACTGAAGGCAATGAGGGCCCTCCCAGTGCTGGTGGACTAAAGTTCCCATCAACCTGTGTCAGAACAACAGAGGTAAAGAATGCTGGGAGTTGCCATCCCCTAACTTCACGAAGACTAAATTTTGTCCTCCTCTCCCTTATGGAGTTTTCTTATTTCTATCTAAGGATTTCTTACTGTAAACCAAGGGTGGCCCTCCAGACATTGCTGAACTATAGTTTCTATCACCCCTCACCACCAGCCAAGTTGGCTAGGACTGATGGGAAATAGAGCCCACACACTCAGCACTCCCACTGGAGATCATTATGGAAGTGGAAAATGATGCAAAACTCTGAGAAACTGTAACTGGGATTGAGATGAGTCTGATTTAGGAAAGGATTTTCACATCTGTTTTAAATTGCTCTGTGTGTGTGTGTACCTTATATGTTCTGTTAAACAAAACGAACTGTTTTGTTGAATGAGGATAGACTAGAGCAATGAAATGGAAGTTGGATTCATAGTAGCTTCTTCCACAAAATTTCTAAAAGAGGTGTGTGGTGTGTAAAGGTACAAAATTGCTTCAACCATGTGCTACTTTCCCACTTCATAATACAGAAAATACCTCGAACAGATTTTGCCTAACACTGCAACCCTGGACATGCTTACTAGGGAGTAAGCCACACTGAATATAATGGCTCTTACCTCTGAGTAAGCATACATAAGATCATGGTTCTGGCATAGGGGTGAGGAACCTGGAACCCTCCAGATGATGTTGGACTTCAACTCCCATTAGGCCCAGCCAACATGAGCAATAATTAGGGATGGTGGCAGTTTGAACCCAGTAACAGCTGGAGTGCCACAAGTTCCCTACCCCTCTGTTAGAGACACCAGCACAATGGGGAAATGGCAATCTGTGCTACAGTACTGAATGCTTTAGGTGCAGTCCTATAGGCACCTACCTGGGAGTATGGCCCATTGGAATTCAGTGGGGCTTACATCTGGTTTGACATCCATAGGGCTGGGCTCTCACAACCCTATTGCCAAACAGAATTTCTTTGTTATAGGTTCCCCTTGTAGAGGTTAGCACTTGTGTTTCCTGTAAAGATTTATGGTGTTTTTGTAATATTTGTTTTATTTATCAAGATGCAAGCAAGAAAGGTAGAAGCAAATTTATTCCTATAAAGCAGACAGCACACTCTAAATCTTCCTTTTTAGATTCCAGCCATTGCAAGCAGGTCCTTTCTAAGTGTAACTTTGGGAAGTCCAGTTCCTAGAATCTCCCAGTCAGCATGCATGCTGAAGGAAAATAGGCCTTGTAGTTTCTTTTTCCAGGCTGTGGTGTCAGCTGATTCCAGCTAAAACTTTTGGTTCACTTTCATAAGTTCAAAACAGACTTCTTTCTCTCTGCAGATCACTGGCCCAAGACCATACCTTCTACAAGATGGGGCAACTCATTCTGGAAAAGTATATCCCTGTCACTATTTTTCATTAATGAATCACCAGTGCATAATTCTGGACCACTAGACAGCCAGGATCAGCCTAATAAAGGTTGGCCAGCCAACATCCATAAAGCCTTGAGAGGGATTTACCATAACTGTGGGACAGCTCTCAGACAGAATTGCCCTGAGATATTTTGCTGCCCAGTACGACAACAAAACATTGTATCCCTCTCCACAACACATAACAGAAGCTGACTAGATTGCCAGCTGAATCTTACTTGAATGCTGGCATTGGGAGAGTAACCCCCTACCACATCTGAAGAGAGCTGGCCAGCTTAGGTATGGGGAGAGGGTGTGTTGCACATAGCACAGTGCCCACCAATAGAGGCAAACAGCCAGGGGATTCAATGGCAGTGGCTGAGGAGCAAGCTAACATGGCTGCCCTAGCCACCCACATATGCAACCTGAAGCAGTTCCCCCACTCTGCCTAAAAGTAGAGCTAGCTTGGCAAGTGGAAGAAGTGATAGTAGATGATGCAGTGATGAAGGCAGGATGTTGGCAAACTGTAGTACTATACAGGAGGACCCCCGCATCCACTGGAGATTGGTTCTGGGGGGAGGTGGATACTGTAAACCATGGATAATAGCGAACACTATTGAAAATAATGAGTCTTCCGGTTTAAAATACCATAGAGTTGCCTTGAAGGGCCTAGAAAATGGCTAGAAAGGACACATTTTCTAGGAAGACTCTATAGTAGTATGCTGTTTTGTTTCCCATGGATAACTGAATCAGTGGATAATGAATCAGTGGATACAGGGGTCCTACTGTAGTGTGAAGCTAAGAACTGTTAGGACCCAAGCCCAAATCTCCAGTCATCCCTGGAGCGGCCTCAGGCCTGTTACTCTCTCAGCCTAATCTAATTGACAGCATATTTCTGAAGATAAAGTTGAGGTTGGTCTATATATGTCATCTTGAGCTTCTTAGAAGAAAGAAGAGGAGAGAAAAAACAGAGTAGGAAACATATGGCCCTCCAGATGTTCTTGTACTATAACTCCCATAATCCCTCACCATTGCCTCTGCTGGCTGGGACTGCTGGAAGTATGACAAAAAACATCTGGAGGGTACAGTTGTCTATTTTATATAAATGAAGTAAACAAAAAGATTAATATGCTTTAAAGACACTGAGGTTATGTGTTAGAAAAAATTATTGCCTCATCCTTTTACATGTCTAATGGCTATCTACTAGCTACTGAAGAAAGTCAAGGAAGAAAGTGAAAAAAGCAGGATTGCAGTTGAACAATAAGAAAACAAAAATAATGACCACAGATTATTTACATAACTTGAACACAGACAATAAGAACACTGAGAGATAGTCAAACATTGAGATAGTGAAAGACTTTCTACACCTCAGTTCAGCCGTAGATCTAAATAGAGATATCCCTCACAGCATTCGCTCAGAAAATGAGCTGTCTTAATGGGATCCCACACTGTCTCATCATATTGTAAAGAAGGGAGGGCAAAAAGAGGAAAAGCTATGCACGAAAGCCTTCACAGCTTTTCCCAACTTTTTTTTTAACTCCAGAAATATGCACATTTTCACTTGTTAAGACAAGCAATTTGATATGAATCGCTTCTCCCATGAAGAACAAAGTGCAAACCTGATTGGCTGGACAAGCGCAGGGGGTGGGTCTGGATTAGTGGGCAAGCACCCACTGCCGCCATATTGGATTTTCACTTTAGCTAATGATTGCTAAGGTGATAAAAAGGAGGTCTGTGCTTTCTTTTTCTCTTTCTTTTTGGGAAACCTGAAATACCACTTGTGCACACCACAGAAATAGGTGTTTTTTTAAAGGTCGGCAGCAGCAGATTTTTAAAAATGAAAGGTTTGTGCTTCCTTTTTCTCTCTTTCTTTTTTGGGAAACATGAAATATCACTTGCGCACACCACAAAAATAGGGCTTTTTTTAAAAAAAAAAAGGTCAGCAGCAGCAGATTTTTTAAAAAATGAGAGTAATCCACTTGTGGCCACTGTCTCTGCTACAAGCATGTGGGGTTTATGGGGGCTGTGAAACCATTAACACAGGTCCAAGCTGCTGCAACTTGCTATTACTGTGGAGCAGTCCGGGTTTTTTCCCCCTTTGTGTAGACTTGGCCCCAGACAAGAAATGACTTAGAAGGGCAGCTACGAAAGAACTAGATAAAAGCCTCCAATGTAAAGAAATGCAGTATCATTGAATACCAAAGTCAGGATCATCCATGCAATAGTATTTCCATTTTCTATGTATAGTTGTGAAAGCTGAACATCAAAGAAAGAATCAACTCATTTGAAATGTGATGCTGGAGAAGAGTTCTACAATTATCATGGACTACCACAATGATCAGTAAATGGATCCAAGAGCAAATAAAGGCTGAACTCTTCTGAGAACCCAAAATGACCAAACCCAAACTACTGTACTTTGGCCATATCAAGAGACAACGTGATTCAGTAGAAAAGACAATAATAGTAGGTGAACTGAAAGGCAGTAGGAAAAGAGAAAGACAGCATTACAGGTGTGTAATACACTCAATCAGGGAAGCCACAACCCTGAGTTTGCAGGACCTGAGCAGAGCTCTTCATAACAAGGGCCCCGTTTACACGGCAAAATAAGTCGTGTAATAATTCGGCAAGACTCCTGATAGTTCCCACGTGTTTCGACGCAGTATCGCCCTTTTCAGAAGGAGGGGGTGAAAAAACCCCATAAGTGGCGCAACTTTTGACAGCGCTGATTTACCGCTCTTTTTTAAAAAGTTCCGCAGTATTGCGCATTATCGATGTTGTGAACTATCCGACATCTACTTTCGCTACTTTTTCAACAACCGGAAATTAGGCGGATCCTGGGAGTGGCCCACTATAGCATCCCTCCCACCAAACAAAAACATCTGTAAAGATTGCTTTATCCCTTTTTGTAATGGCGGAGCAGAGAACAAAGAAGGGTAGAAGGGGCATTGCATGGAGCCATGCAGAGACTGTTGATTTGCTGGATCTTTGGGGGGAAGAAAAAGTACAAGAACAGCTTAGAACATGTCATAGAAATATCGTTCTTGTTCTATGAAGGATCGCAGATGCCTACATCTATTCCTTCTTCTAATAAACCTTCTGCGTCGAAAAAACCTGCATGCATCCTGAAATGCAGAAATTGTGGCTATGATCTTGAACATCAACAAGAAACAGCAAGAAATAGTTGCAAGAGTCTCAATCTTTAAATAGATTAGCTAGGGATAACCTATCGATGGTGGGCGAACGATGAGGTGCAGCAGGTATAGGTGTGCCCAATCAGATTTCTCAGAGCGGGAAAGTTTAATAGAAGCTGTCAACCAATAGGATTAAGAGTGATGGGAGCACAAAAAGGAAGTTAAGCTTTAAGTAGTGACGTATGCCGCTGATTGACAGCTATGGTAATAGCTAAAATGCGAAATGTCGATACTGTGGGAACTAAAAAAAAAACGAAATCAAAAAATTCGTAACTTATTTAATTGCGCAGAAGTACATCATGTGAACTCTGTTTGCGGAGTACTACAAAAAGTAAACAAAAATCGTGTACACTATTCGACGCTAAATCGAAAATGCGATATTGCGATACATTGCGGAGAAAATAGTGCCGTGTAACCGGCCCCCAGGTGTCTTGGAGGTCTCATTCAACAGGGCTGCCATAAGCTGAAGCTGACTTGACAGCAATTAACAACTACTGACCAGGAAGGCATCAGGGCCTGTCTGATCTTGGAAGCTAAGCAAGGTCAGCCCTGGTTAGTACTTGGATGGGAAACTGCTAATACATACCAGGTACTGTAGGGTATATTTCAGAGGAAAGAACTGGCAAACCACCTCTGAGTATTCCTTGCCTAAGTAATTCATGGGGTTGCCATATGTCAACAGGCAACTTGAAGGTACATATATACACACACACACACACACACACTGACCAAGGAGATGCCTTCTGTTATTGTTGTCAATGTGCCATCCGGTTTTTTAATCAGTAATAAAATAAAAATTAAAAAGAAATTAACATGCCCAGCTACCATTGCTGGTAAATAAATGAAATAATGGCTTCTCCATTACTGTTCATGTTTGAAGCCTCTAATCAGAGGGCTATCTAGTCTTGTTACAGTTGTGAGAACAGTCAGGTTCAGTTTGGATCATTAAATAGATTGATGAATTAAGCAGCTCATCTCAGGCAGCAAAGTGGAGGTATCTCTCTCTCAAAGGCAGCATTTTTTTTTAGTTTATTATTACATCTGTAATGTAATGAGAATGCTAATTGCCTCATTCCCCCAAATGTCTCCAGATAGCTCTGACTGCTTCTGCTAGCATAAGACTAATTTTTTTAAAAAAATATTAATCAGTGTGAAGAGAACACCACAGATCACATCTCTATATGATCCTGTCCACCAGTTCTTGAGTGTTGATACCAAACAAACTGTGCAAGAAGATCTTCAAATGAGGCTCTTCACCAAGTACCATCTGTACCAGAAGTGCATTCCACAGATGCAAACAAGAGAGACTTTTCTGTAATGGCACCCTGACTTTGGAATATCTCCTTAAGGAACTACAACTGGTCCTGATACAGCAGTCCTTTGGGCTAAAACACTTCTTTCTTTGAGAGTGTTTGCACTAATTCATTGCTTTTACTTACTGTGTATACTGTAGTTTTATAGTTTGTTGTTAAATGGTTATTTGTGTTGGTTTTACAGTATTTATGTCTGGTATTTTGCTTTTTTTTTATGTCTTATATGCCATATCGAAAACCTGTTTAGGTACAAGGGTGCATGGAACATAGTGAACCTTACTTCTGAGCCAAGATATATAGGATTGCATTGTTTCACAGGAAGTGGAAGACTTAAGAGTCCTACAATTTCAAAGCAAATCTTGTGAAGGTTGAGCAGGTTACATGAAAAGAAATGTACACTGTTGTATGCTGTTCCTGGGAATTCTATAGACTGGATTAGACAAAGTTTGGTAGCTCAGAACTTGAGAAGCAATGGCATGACTGCTGACTGCAATAATAATAATAATAATAATAATAATTAGTATTATTATTATTTATACCCCACCCCTCTGTTAAAAACAATCAGGGCGGCTTATAAAAATTAAAATACAAATACAGATTAAAATCCCTAAACACTACCCACCCCCACCCACCCCCATAAAAAGATATTAAACCAATATAAATTAAAAACAACTAATCTACAATCACATTTTTAAAAAATAATAAATAGCCAGCAGACGAAAAGAGGCCAGGAGCTCCTGAGGCCGGGATCTAATTAGGAAAGGCCTGCCGAAAGAGATCCGTCTTTAGTGCTTTTTTAAAGCTACTCAGGTTCTTCATCTGACGGATCTCGTTCCGTAGGCCATTCCATAATTTGGGGGTGATTACCTAAAAGGCCCTCTGGGAGGTTGCAGACAGCCTAGATTTTTGTGGCTGAAGCAAATTCCTCCCAGAGGACCAGAGTGCACAGGGAGGATTGTATGGGAGGAGGCGGTTCCGAAGACAAGTTGTTTCTTCTGACACTGACTGGCTGTGTTTGTGTGACAGCACAGAATGTCCAGTTGCTCAGGAAAAAAATCAGTGTGCAGTCCAATTTCTGTGAGGGAAAAGGATACTGGGATTATAGTTTCACATGAGGTCATGATGTAGGAGAGTTAAGGGACAGGAAGTTCAGAGACAAAGATATTGAAGAAAGGATGAACTAAACATGAGGAATATAAAGAAAGACATAGGTACATATGTCTGAGGAGGAAGGCATAGGATACAGAGACCAGAAGTAAAAGGGCATTAATCTGAGTGGAGTTCTGAAGAAACAAATCACTTCAGAAGCTGTGTGTACACTCATGTATGCAAATGATGACAATAACTGAATTGGTTCATTTCACCAGTCCAAAGGAAACTTTAATCCAAAGCACAGGATGTGGCTATTATTTTGACATCAAGAGGCATTCTAATCCCCAGCTTTCAGGAACTTAGTGTTCCACCTCACTTGATCACAGAACACAAAAGATATATTAGCTCTCTAAAGGTATATTGATATTGGAAGCTTATATTGTTTTGATGCTCATTAGAACTCCTCCCTGCCACCCGGCAAGAATCCTGGGAACTGTGGTTTGATGAGAGATTGAAAAGTCTATGTTAAAAAAAATCTCTGGTTTACAATTCTCAAGGCAGAGATATAGCAGGAAAGAAATTAGATAAACATCTTACATCTGGCCAAAACTGAATATGTCCCAGTTTGCTCTTCAGGCCTTTATATCTCTGAAGGGTTTGCCAGAGTAAAAACTGGAAACAGGTCCTGTATCTTTAATGGCTGTGTAGAAGAGGATATTTCAGCAAGTGTTGCTTGTTACCTGGCTGTGTGAGAAACAACACCTGCTGAAATCCCCTCTTCTGCACAACCATTAAAAGTGTAGGAGATTTCTCCAGTTTTCAGTCCAGCAACCCTACAATAGATCATGCAAACAGTAGAAAGCATTTATGTGGCAATTTTTTTCTAGCACTGGTTTTAAAGAGCTCAGAGGTTTGTTTATCCAGTTAGAAGCATCCTGTCTGAGATGGATCCAATGGCAGAGACCCAGTGATCAATGAAGCAAAATAAATGCAGTTTATCACAAGAGGCCTAGAGTTCATGCAAATTACAAGTGACTGAGAAATAAGCCCATTTTTATATCATTTTCCAGTGAAGGGTCAGAATGCTGCAAAGGGAGAAGTCGGGCATTCGCAAAGATTGAGCACAGCTTTCTGTCCTCTACCCAGGGCCGGTTTAACCTGTCTGCCAAATCAGCATTGGCAGGGGGCCCCGAGGTCAAGAGGGGGCCCCGAAGTCAAGAGAGGGCCCCGTGTTGGCCTCCTTAATATGAAAATAATGGGATTTCTGGTTTAAAATACCATAGAGTTGCCTTGGAAGGCCTAGAAAAGGGCTAGGGAAGACACATTTTCTAGGAAGACTCTATGGTAGGTGTGCTGTTTTGTGTCCCATGGATAATGAATCCATGGATACGGGGGTCCTACTATAATCTGAACATCCTGTACGGTGAATAGGTTAGGTTACATTGATCTGAGATAAACATATGGGGGCCCCAAAGTAAAGCATTGCAGGGGGCCCCAAAATTCCTTAAACCGGTCCTGCCTCTACCATTCTATTTTCCTCCCTTCTCTGCCTCCCTCCCTTTTCTTTCTTTCCCTTTCTGTAACATATGTGCCCCTTCAGAGAATGGTTGGCTATGGACAAGACAAATTCTCCTTTAAAGAGCTAAACGCACAAAAAACCACAAACAAGTAGAAGACCAATGTAGTGTCCCAAGGCCCATTCCCTCTACAGATTTTATTGTACCTGTGTGCCTTCAAGTCATTTCAGACTTACGGGGACCCTAAGGTGAGCCTGCACAGAGTTTGTCTGGACCTTCTTCTGAGGCTGAGAGAGTGTTACTTGCCTGAAGTCACTCAGTAGATATCCGTGCCCAAGTGGGGATTTGAACTCTGTTCTCCAGAATTGTAGTCCAACGCTCAAACCACTAGACTGCAATTATAACGGTATTACTCCAGCTCAGTTTCCATGGTTCCATCCTATGGACTCCTTGGATAGCTGATTGAGGAAGGGTTACTTAGAACCCTCTGCCAAGGAACTCTCCTGGTGCCTTTGACCAAATTACAAAACTCAGGATTCCATGGGATGCAGCCATGGCAACTAAAGTAGAATCCTAGTGCAATAACTATGTAATGTGAATAGGCCCCTGGTTTCTTCAACACACAGGAATGGGAAAATGTGTTTTAATTGGGACTCTAAGCAACACAGGAGAACTCCAGAGAGGGAAGTTTTGTTTCCAAAGTGTTCTAAATTTGTTCATACTTCCTAGCCCCAAACCTATAATCCCAGCCTTCCCATCATGAGCACTTACTTTGTGACTGGTACTTCTGTTTTCTTCACTCTACCTCATCTTTTCACTATTGACCTCTGTTGGGAGAAAATTTGAAGTCCCAGGGTTTTAGCCCTTTCGGAACACTTCTTCAAAGTTAAAACTATCATGAATTAACTTTCTTGTAGCAGAGTACAGCAGAGACAGGAGTGGGACTCAATTAGGTACAGTGCTTTGACCCCAACAGAGAACAAAGGAGGCAGCGATCTTGATAAAAGAAATACTTAAGCTTTACTAATGGCTTTAAATCTACATATGCATTGGAGGCTACATCCTAACTAACTAGGGAATAGATTTCAGACAGAGTAGAAGTCCTTTACTCACCAATTCAGTGAGATGGAAAAGCATTCCTATAGAGTAAGCAGTGAAGGCAACATGCTTCTCTGAAGGCTTGAAACAAAAAGTCATAAAATTATCTTAGACCATGAGATTAGTAAACCTAGGTCACATGATCTTGTAATTTGGTTGTATCTGTTTACAACCATGCCCACTAAAGATAAGGAGAAGGGGAAGGACTCCTGGCATGCAGGAGACCCTGACCTCTCTAAGACTTATTTGCTCTAATAGCAAGCAAGTGGGGGGCGGAGGAAGAATGCTGGATTTTCCAACAATCTCTTTCCTCTATTTCTTCCCTTCCTCCTCAGACAGCAGCATCCCAGGCATTGAATCACTTGGGAAATGTAATCTTTCCAGGTGCCTCCTGGGAAAATGATGTATCCCAGGGCTCCTAAGATGCTACATTCATAGCAGCCCATGCACCGTAGGGGTAGTGGATGGTACCAGCACAGTAGCTAGATAGTAGAGTGGATTAAGGAATGGTCAGGGAGCTGCTACTCATACTGAAGTTTGTATTCTAAGGGAAACAACAACCAGTGTTGGTGATACCAAATCCTATCCAGACACCACATGGTGAACTTAAACCAGGGGACTAAATAGAAGAGCTTTAGTTTGTGAGGTAGCTCCTCTATGCAACTCAGTCAAATTTAAGTGCAGTTAAAAGGTTCCTCTCCCCCTCTCTTCTCCAGGGTGGGCATAAGAGGCGGCAAAATCTCAAAATGGTGCGAGACATACAGAAAGGTTTGCTCACAAATATAAAAAGCTGAGCATTCAAAAGCTGAGTTTCAACTTACAACTTCTTCAGGAGGAAAGAATACAATTCCTCAGAGTACTTCCTCAGATCATCATACCTTTACTTTCACATACCTGTGGGTATTTCCCCCTTTTTCTTCTGCATTCCTTCTTCATTCCATACCTCCTGCTCCAAAGAAGAAGCAACTTCTGTCACATTCAAGTGTGCTATTTGATGGATGAGAGCTTCTGGAGTCAGATCCTTTGTGGACTGTAAAAGCAGGATGGCTAACAGCTGTGGTTGGAGCTTCCTCAGCCAGAGCCAAGAGAAAGAAGCATCAAACCAGGGCTGGAATCATGCAGCTTTAATGAGGCTGGTGAACTGCAACTCCCAGCAGAACTAGCCAGCATAGCTGTTGATGAGGGAGGCTGGGAGTTGCAATCCAATAAAATCTGGAAGCCCACATTCTTTCTATCCTGCGCCAAACATTTTGTTCTTGAATCATAGAATTGTAGAGTTGGAAGAGACCACGAGGGCCATCCGGTCCAACCCTCTGCCATGCAGGAATACACAATCAAAGCATCCCTAACAGATGGCCATCCAGCCTCTGTTTAAAGACCTCCAAGGAAGGAGACTCCACCACTCTCCGAGGGAGTGTTCCACTGCCGAACAGCTCTTACTGTCAAAAAGTTCCTCCTAATGTTGAGGTGGAATCTCTGTTCCTGGAGCTTGCATCCATTGTTCCGTGTTCTAGTCTCTGGAGATGTTGATAAACAGCTACCATACTCTCATTGTACTTCTCCATTGGCCAGGCTAGCTAGGACTGTTGGAAAATGGAGTTCTAGGACATCCAAATGGCCACTTATTTTCCTTTGTACTGAGGCATGGCTTTCTTCCTAACACACTAGCTTTCTAAATCCTCATAGATATTATTTTCCAGCTTGGAAGAGCATTCAGCCTTTTGAGCCCTCACTTGCTCACTAATTAGCTAATTGCCTAGGTGGCTACCAGGCTAAAAGTCTAGTTTTTAGTTTAGTACTTGCTGTAGCAGGGCTTCTTTTGTCCTGCATTACTGAGGAAATTTAACACACAAAAACACTTTGTTTTCAAGGAGACAGCACCAGCACCAGAGGGTTTTTTGCAAAGAAAAAAATGGTTTGTTTTTAACAAGTTTTAAATTTATGACAGTTAAATTGCTTTTTATCTTTTTGTATCCTGTGAATTTTTACCTATGTTTGTTTTTAATTATTGTAAGCCAATGTGAGTGCCATACTGGGGAGAAAGGGGTGATATAACAACTAATACTACTACTACTACTATTATTACTACAACTTTTGGAGCTGTAGTCCAAAAAGTAACTTTTCCAAGCTCAGACTAGAACCGTTGTGACATCACCATCTTAGCTCAGTTGTGATCTAAATACCAATTGCAACACACCTTTTAAAGGCCAATAAGGGCTCTTGTACCTTTAATGATTTAGGCCAAGGGACTTTGGAACGCTTTCATCTTAAAAGGTACAGCAGCCCCTGTCTTGTATGTATACTGGCTCTCTTGTAGCAACAAAGCTAGTATGTGTTTGAAGGTATACTTAGGGCTTATCTACACATGCCAAATATGCTGGCTTGCCCTTGTTCCAGAGCCCTACAGTCCAAACGACACAAGGCAGTTACCCCTGGGCAGTCCTCACCACACCCAGGGCAGCTATGGGACTGGAATGGGGGCCAGCCAAGGTAGGGCCCGATAAATCACTGTGGGGGGGGGGGAACTGTTTAATCCAGTATCACCAGATCAGGCCCCACATGTCCAAATCCGTCCCAGTATGCCATCTCTTGTTGCCACCACCAGCTGTCTGGCTCTCCTGGAAGCCAGGCAGGGGTCCCTGAGCATGTGCCCAAGGCTGGTCACATCCAGGGGGCCTGCAGTCACATTTTGCTGGGCCCCTCCCTAACTTCCACATAAGCGGAGAAAACAGTGGTGGCTGCAGTGATGGGCCGGTGTCCTGTTTGGACTCTGGCCCATTTTCTCCAGGTAATGGGGGATGGGGAGGGCTAGCTCCAAAGTCAGGATTTAATGGTGGGCAGCTGGTGTATCCTGGGTAGTGTAGATAAGCCCTTTGTTTCTTGGTAAGAAACCCGGTACAGCATCAATCAGGGGGTACACCAGGGAAACATGGTATATCCCTTCAGCTATTGTTAGACTACAACTCGCACCATCTACCATCATGGGCTATACTGCCTAGAATTAATAGGCATTGCAGTACAAAAACCTCTTGAGGACTGCAAGTTCCCACTCCAGTATTAAAGGTTCTTGTGGGACTAAGCAAAAGACATGCCCTCACATTACCAGCAGTGAAGACTGGCCAGCTCTATACATGGAATGGAGAGAACACCCACCATTCTACATTCCACACCCCTCTACATTCACGTGGCCTAACCCAATGCCAGCTTGGAAAAGGAATTCTGAGAAAAATACTTGTACTGTTAACATCCATGCAGAAGTACCCATTCGGGGGTGATGAAAGTCTGTGAAAGATTCAGGAACCCACTGCTTCCTTTGCCTCTGGACACCTTAGAACAAGTGTGGGAAACTGCAGCTGTCCAGATGTTGAGTACAATTCTCATAATCTCATCACTGCCTATGCGGTGGCTGGGATTAAAGGGAATTACAATCTAACAAGATCTGGAGGACCACATATCCCCCTCTCCTGCCCTAGAAGGAGAGCAAGAACCCCAAAGTTTACTTCAACTTTCCTCAATATACTGCTCTCCAGTTGTTTCAGACTTCGTGTTGTGTGCCTTCGAGTCATTTTTTACTTATAGTGACCCTATCATGGAGTTTTCTCAGCAAGATTGGTTCAGAGAGGTTGGCCATTGCCTTCCTCTGAGGCTAAGAGAGTGTGATTTACCTAAGGTCACCACCCCCCTGAGTTTCCATGGCTGAGCAGGGACTCAAACTTGAGTCTCCCCCAAGTCCAAGTCCAACACTCAAACCACTACACCATGGTGGCAAATCAAAAATCCTGAGCCATAAGCTTTGTCTGTGCTTTGCTGGCTTTTCTAAATCACCGCTCAGACCAGAAACATTTTAAAAGAAAACATTTATTTACACATTTGAGCAAGTAACAAAGTATTATACACAATCTGGATCAACCTCAAACTCTTCCTTGGTATTTTTCTTTTATTATGAAACATAAGGCGCTTTCTCTACTCTCAATTGTGGGCAAAGGGCCTTGTTTGCATCCATAGAGGCAGCAGGGGGGGGGTCTGTTTTCGTTTATTGTCCTTCCCACCCCCCATTTTTCAGCCTCTGCCACCACCCTCCCTGTTTATGTTCCTTTCCTGCCACGAGGAGAAACGGTGGCAAAACTCGAACAAATAAATAAAATAAATAAATACGGACGGTTGCCCTTGCTTGAAAAACAAGCCCTTATTACCATGGCGAATAAATTACGGAGGGGGGGGCATTAATTTAGCTTGGGGAGGGGAACAGCTGGAAGTGGAAGGCTTTTCAGCTCAAGATAATAAATGTACTTTTCTCTGCTAAACGATTCAGGTGGGCGGGTGGGGGGGAAGCTGGATGACAGACACTCCAGGTAAGAGGCCGAAGTGGGCAAAAGCCCCCTGCCCTCTCCAGTCTCGCCCACTCCCAACCTTCTTAATCTAGGCCAGCCAACCTAAAATATTTGTTCAGTTTTTCACATATATATATCTATATATCTATATAATCAAGGTCTTCTTTCTCCATATTAACAGCGCTCGGCATCTCAGTGCATAAATACATTATTAACATTTCTTATCTCAAAGGAAAAGAACAAAAAAATATGCGACTCTCATTTCCCCTAATGGAGCCAACAGGCAGGCAGGGCGAGGCGGCACCGGCGCTGGGACGCACAGCCAAGAAAGGTTGGCGCATGGCCTCGCCCTTAAGAGAAGCTGGCAGAAGTCTCTGCGCAACAGGAGATGGAAGGCGAGGTCTTTCCTTTCCCAGAAAGATGAGCAATAGCAATAGTACTTCTATTTCTATACCGCTTATCAGTGCCAAAGCACTCCCTAAGCGGTTTATCACATGTTAGCTAATTGCCCCCCCGCAACAAGCTGGGTACTCATTTCACCAACCTATGGAAGGGTGGAAGGCTGAGTCAAGCTTGGAGCCCCCCTCTGGGATTGAACTCACAACGTTGGGGCAGCAGTACCGCATTTGACCATTGGGCCACCAGGGCTCCCACTGCTCGCATTTATACTGAGAAGGAGAGAAAGGGACCCAAGCCCGCCAGAAGGACTGGAGGGGTGTTAAAGTGTTGGGGGCTCCCTGTCTTTCTTGTACAGAGTGGCCAAGAGTCCTTCCCTCCAAATGGCGAGGTTGGGGGGCAAGGCCGTCGGGGGAGGAGGCCAGAGAGACGGTCTCTATTGGAAATTGTTTAAAATATCAGGGTTCTACTTATTGGATTGCAAACTATATTTTCCAACAGTCTCCTTCTTCTTCGGCTTCCATACAGCGTGAGAAGTTTGGCCCTATAAGTCCAGGGCTGGAAGGACATGTGACTGGCAGGGGCCCCGCCTGGCAGTCCTGGCTGGGGAAGGGAGGCCGTCGCTGGCAAGCAGGGGCATTCAGTCTCGCACTTCGAAGGCAGCCCACGCAGGACCCCCCACGAGCAGGGAGGCGGGTGCCTTCTACCCGCCACCACTAGGGGCAGCAGCAGCAATGGTGGGCTCGACCCTTCTCTCCCTCCCACCCCGTCCACACCAGGAGGAGGAGGAGAGCGCACGCCCTCGCCCACTCGCGGCCACGGTCCCTCGTGGTCCTGCGGGAGCCCCGCCTCGCCTGGCCTCGGCCTTTGGTTCATGCAGGGAGAGAAGTGGAGGAGGGTGGGCTGTCCGTCTCAGGAGGTCGGTCGTTCTGTCGGTCTTGGGGAGCCCCCCCCCACGCCTGGGGCCCGGAGCCTTTTACACCAAGGAGGTGACGGGTGGGATCTTGGCGCCCTCCTCTTCCCAGGGCTGGAGGTTCTGGAGGGCGAAGAGCGAGGAGTTGTGCAGGCAAAGCGGGTCCGGCTGGATGGAGTCGTTCAGGGATTTCTGGAAGGCGTCGTGCTGGAGTTGGAGCATCAGACGGCTGGCCTGTTGCCTCTCGGCCTCCCTCTCCTCTGCCGTCTGTCTCCTAAAAAGCACAGTCAGTCAGCCAGGGGCACAGATGCCCACCCCTGTGCCCGCAAAGGCTGCTTGTTCTATAGATTTCCCTTGCTGTGAGCCCGTGTTCTGGAAGAGTTTCTTTCTGACGTTTCGCCTGCATCTGTGGCTGGCATTGCCAGCCACAGATGCAGGCGAAACGTCAGAAAGAAACTCTTCCAGAACACGGACTCATAGCCCAGAAAAAAAACAAGGAAAATGTATGGATGGCAGAAAGCCTTCGACTTCCCACTGCTTGTTCTCCTCCCGCCCCGTCTCTCTTTGACCAGCTCCCTCCCGTCGAATTAAGCCCCTGCCCAGTTACTGAGCCTTCAACCCCAAAACGTTACAACAAAAGCGAATCCCACCCCTTGTTTTCACGAGTCCGGTTTCTTTCTGGCCAGCTTTGGGCAAGAAGTACAAGAGGGCAGCCAACTTGGTCTGTCAGGACAGGGACGAGACGATGCCCCCATGGCTCCCACAAAAGGGGGGCTGGCAGGGCTCTAGCCTTGGGTCCCAGGATTAGAAGGGAGCCCGGCGTGATATTATTATAAGTTTTTATTGTGCAAATCCATTTACTGTCCTTTTTAAAATAAATATTACTTTTAGCAAGTCCCATCCTGCTCCTAGTCAGGACCGGTTTAAGGAATTTGGGGGAGGGGGGCTGCAATGCTTTATGGGGGGGGCATATGTTTCTCTCAGGTCAATGTAACCTAACTCAACCTAAGCTATTCACAGTCCAGGATATTCAGATTATTACTAATAACGTTTTTGCAGGAGGGGGGTTACTACGGGGGGCACAATGATGGGGCCCCCTGCGAATGCTGACGCTGCTGGTGCCTTAAACCGGCCCTGCTCCTAGTTCACCATCATCTGAAAGGAGAGAAAACTGTCCCCTCCACCCGCCTCTCTCCCCTTCTTTGGAAAATAGTGGGGCTTTGATAGGCTTGAAGAGAGGGCCAAAGCAGGTCCAGGGGCTGGGAAGGGCATCAGATGGCGCAGGGCCGGTTTAAGGCACCGGCAGCGTCAGCATCTGCAGGGGGGGGGGCATCATTGGGGGGGCGTAGTAACCCTCCTCCTGCGAAAAGATTATTAGTAATAATCTGAATATCCTGGACTGTGAATAGTTTAGGCTGAGTTAGGTTACATGGACCTGAGATAAACATGTGGCCCCCCAAAATAAAGCATTGCAAGGAGGGCATCATTGTGGGAGTCCCCATAGTAACCCTCCTGCTGCAAAAAAAATTATTAGTAATAATCAGAATATCCTGTACTGTGAACAGCTTAGGCTGACTTAGGTTACATTGAGCTGAGATAAACATATGGCCCCCCAAAATAAAGTATTGCATGGGGCTCCAAAATGCCTTAAACTGGTCCTGAGATGGCGGCAGAATACTCGACGGGCGGATTCTCCGCCTCTAAGCCGGGACCTAAAGGGATCGCCCGGGGCTGTCTTCACAGGAGACGGTACCCGCACTCCCTCCCTTGCCCCCCCCTCCACGCCCCGTCCTGCCCCACCGCCTCCCGAGAGAAAGAAGAAAAGCATGGCTTTTTCCGATCTGTCCTAACCGAGGCTGCATTTCGGTGCATTTGCCTCCCACTCATCGGATCCTGAAGCAGGACCCTCGGCTGTGTCCTCCCCTCTCCTTTCTCCTCACTCCCCCCCCCACCTCAACGAAACAGCAAAAAAAAAGGGGGTCTCTGCCACAAATCTCAACCACCACCACCCCAGGTTCCAGAGATCCAGCACTGCCCGCTCTCTTTACTAGCAAATTTCTTGGCTCACTTGGGTGGCTTCGGCAAGAAAGGGAGGCTGGCGAGCCGGCTAAGAGCCACACACTCATTAACCAAAGTGCTTGGTCGTTCTTTTATTTTTTAAAAAAAAAAAGATTCAGGCGCCCGATTTGAAGCCATAGGGAGTGAAATCGAATCGAGAAGCCCAGCCAAAGTCGGAGCGGCCTTGGTTACTTGATGGGCAGGGGGGTTGGGATCTCTGGGTCGGATTAAAGCCGCCCGAAAGCCTAAACTCTTTCACGTTTCAGAGGCCACACGGCGTTGTCGTCCTCGTCGTTGTTGTTTTAGAGGCGTATTTTTCTTACTTCTTTTATTTATTTCTTATATCTTTATTTATTAGGACTGCTCATGACAAGGTGTCTTGGAAGATTCTGATTCATCAGGTCACCTAGGGGTGGATCTATAGGGAAGGCCAAATGAGGACATTTTTCTTCCACTACCACCCTCAATAATTCTACACATACACACACACACAAAATGAAATTTTCCTTCCCTCCCCAGATTTTTAGCCTAACAGAGAAAGGGAAACTGGGACCCCTTCACACCCACAACTCTTGTATTTGCTGTGTACGCATTCCCTTGGTCATTTTGCTTTCCCCGGGTTTTTTTTTTTTTGGATGCCTCAACTGTATGTCTAAATGCTTCTCTGAAGATGCCAGCCACAGATGCAGGCGAAACGTCAGGAAGAAACTCTTCCAGAACATGGCCTCACAGGGCGGGGAGGGGGAACCCAAGGAAAATCTATGGATGCCAGCCAGCCATGAAAGAAAGCCTTCACTTTAAACGCTTTGCTGACATTTTAAGTTCCTGCAATGCTAGAAATTTGGAGACTGAAGGAAAAATGGGGGGGTGAATTCCTAATGGGGGGAGCAATCCCCACATTTTGGCCCTGAAGATACCCCCTGGCTAACTATGACTCAGAGCCGTCTTGGTGGCACAGAACCACAGAACCGGAGGGAGGCCTCCGAGGCGCCTTTGCTTAGCTTGGCGGAACAGTGGCATTGCGCACATCCACACGGAGGGGGGGAATCACCTTTCCATACCGGCTCCACTTTCTTCCTGAATTTGGGATGGAGGGGGCGACCCAGGATCGGTTTAAGGTATTTTGGGGGGCCCATATGTTTATCTAAGGTCAATATAACCTAACTCAACCTAAGCTATTCACAGTACAGGATATTCAGATTATTATTAATAATGTTTTTGCCGGAGGAGGGTTACTATGGGGGGCCCCACAATGATGGGGGCCCCTGCAATGCTTTGTTTTGGGGGCCCCATATGTTTTTCTCAGGTCAATGTAACCTAACTCAGCCTAAGCTATTCACAGTACACGATATTCAGATTATTGCTAATAATGTTTTTGCAGGAGGAGGTTACTATGGGGGGCCCCACAATGATGGGGGCCCCTGCAATGCTTTGTTTTGGTGGGGCATATGTTTATCTCAGGTCATTGTAACCTAACTCAGCCTAAGCTATTCACAGTTCAGGAGATTCAGATTATTACTAATAATCTTTTTGCAGGAGGAGGGTTACTATGTCCCCCCCCCCATGATGGCGCCCCCTGCGGATGCTGATGCCACTGGTGCCTTAAACCGGCCCTGGGGTGATCAGAGCCAGTGGGGATCAGGGAGCCCACTGAAGGAAATCTCAGCCTCCAGTTCTCTCACTTCCATTGCCAGGGGAGATTACCGGATTCAGCCTCGCCGCCACCCACTGGAAGGGAGTCGAGGAGGATCGGGGGCCCACCCGGCGGCTGGGTTCACACTTGCCAAGGCTTTCCTTCCCAATAAGGCCGGCAGCCTCGATCCCTGCTGGTTGGGCTATAAAAAGGACTGCGCCCCCCCCTCCAGTGTGAAGCAGCACTTGGAAGGACGAGGCAAGTGGACACCGACCCCACGGAGCTTCGCGCGTGGAGGTGTGGACCGGACTGGCGTCCGAAAGCCTCTCGGCTCAACCTCCGCTTGCTCCGGGAATCGTGGCTGCTTTCAGCCCAAATGCTCTCACTCATTCACACACACACAGACACACACACGTCCAGGAAGGAGTGACATTGGCCTTGGGCTGAGAGACTCCGACCGGGAAGTCTCTCTCCTGCTCGTGAAATATACTTTGAAAAATTGCCGCCAAGCCCGCCCGGAAAGATCCAGCCACGTATTGGGCCGAATATGAAAAAATCGCTTATAGATTACCCCGTTCCCAAAACGGCACAGCGCGATCGACGTCGTGGGAGGAAAAACCACGAAAGCGGTGGGGACCCCGAATGTTTCCAAAGAAATAAAACAAACCTACGAAGCCAGGAATGGATATATAAATATACACATGCACACATATTTTATATATGTGTGTGTGTGTGTGTGTGTGTGTGTGTGTATATATATATATATATATAATATATATATATACACACACACATACATATATATATATATACACACACACACACATACACACGCACACATATATATCTCCATTCCACACACACACACGCATATTATATACACATGCATATTATATATATATATATATATATATATTATGCATGTGTGTGTGTGGAATGGAGATATGTGTGTGTGTGTGTGTGTGTGTGTATGGTGCAGAATATAATATATATTATATGGTGCAGAAATATATATATATATATATATATATATATATTTCTGCACCAGCACTAAGTCGCGACCATAAAAGTGTTCAAACACCATAGAGGAGAGAGACGCGGACGGACGACACAATGACACACACACGCACGCACACAAACACCCCCCAAAAAGCAGCAGCTCATTTTAGGCGAGAGGGAGTGAAATCCAGTTGCTCCCAGGTTTCTAGAATGCGGGAAACAGCCGCTGATAATCTTAGTAAATAAATGATAATTGGGATTTCCTCTTTCCAAAGAAGGAGAACGTCAGGCGTGTTATCCGGACGCTGTCCCAGATTTGGAACGAAAATCCACATCTTCGTATTTTGAAACCGGGCACCGACCGGATTCGGAGGAACGGCCGTGTTTTCCAAGTCTTTTTGTTCAAAGACTTAGTGCCGCTTGGATTTGTTTGGTTTTTCCGCCCACCCTAAGCAGGCCGAAGGAAAAAATAGGCAAGGATTACCTCTGCGATCAGGGCATTTGCCTCGGGGCCCGAAGGTCCCCGAGCTTTCCGTTTAGCGTTGGTGGAAAAACTAGGACAATGGGGGTGAAGTGACCCCAAAAAAGGAGCCAAGGAGTCAGAAGGAAGTTATTCAACGCCCAGATAACGGAGGTGCTCCTATCCGTTTTCACATTCTATGAATTAAAAAAAACAACAACCCGTTCGGTCCAGAAGCAACAATGTCAAGGTTTTGTACCTTGGGTATGGGCCAGTTTCGAAAGAAAACGGAATCGCTTCCACCTGGAATTCTACAAATACTACAAATCCCTTCCCTTTCCCACCAGGAAATTAACAGATTAATCCTACCTCTGTCTACTGCAGGGTAGGATTGCGCTCAGGCAATTCCGGGGAATTAAACGGGTCGTACCCTCGTTGGGTTGCATGTTTAGGACTGCAGCCTAAAATGGTTTAATCTGAATATGGTTTAATCTGAATATCATTATAATACTCTCTCTCTGCCTGAATCTTCGTTTGCGAAGAAAAGCCAGAGAGAGAGTATTATAATTATATCATTATTTTATTATTATTCAGGTTAAATAATCAAAATATTATTCTAATTATTTGAATTATGGCGATAATAATAATAATAATAATAATGGCGTTATAATATTTCGTAGCATTGCAGGGGCCTGACTCCTTTGGCCTCCACCGTTCCACCGAACAATTGGAAACGCGTTTCATTTCAGGATGTAATAGGAGGGAATACACAGTTCCCTTCCGATCGTGGCATTGGTGGAAAGAAAAAAACCCTTCTCTACTAAATGGGGCCTTGTATCCTCCCCCCTCAAGCACAGCATCAAACCGAAGTGGAAGGGAGGCGCGGTCGATAGACAGCCCCGGAGCAGCAGACTCGATCTGGACTTGGGAGAAAAAGGACCACCATGGAGCGGGGTGGGATGGAGTGGGGGTATTTCCGAGGAAACCCTCCCAGGACGCACCCTCCGCTCTTCGTTCAGAACATTTCCTCCTCCACACAGTCACTCACACACACACACAGCCGCCGTAGTTCCTAAGCATCAACTGTGGGTCAATGTTACACGCGGCAGTTAATGCCGAACGGGCTCTGCAGTGCGTGTGTGTGAGGGGGGAGGATGGGCATTGTTGTTACAAAGAGAAGTCAACGGCTGGGACCGTACGGCCTCTTGAGAAGGCCAGGCATTTGAATGGAGGAGAGGGAGTCTGTGTAGTTCAAGGACGACCCTCCCCTCGTGGGGTCGCCCTTGGGGTGAGACTCGGGCTCCCAGGTCCTGCGACGGACACCCTCCTCTTTGGGCCTTTATTTAGCGGCTCTTTGGGATTCCTTGGTGGGTCTAATTTTCCATTACAAAAAAAAAAAACAAAAAAAACACACCCAAGATGGCATGACTTGGGTGCTTTGGGAAGAGAAACGTTCCTGGGCCCCCCCACAGCCCACTTCTCTCCTCCCCCCCCCACTTCTCTTTGGCTCAGAATCCCACCCCCTCTATATGTCTGGGAAGGACACAGGCATATTTCCAAGCCCCGGGCTGGATCAGCCCTGCATCAGGGTTGGTTTATTGCATTGGGGAAATTCTCTTTAATGGGGCCGGGGGGGGGGACTCCGAAGAGCCGTCGGGTCCAGAGCCGGACCTTCCCTGACCGCGCCACCCATTCTGTCTCCAAGCAGCAGGGACCCACCGGAGGCCCCTGGGGGTGGGTGGGAGGAAGAGCAGGGCATGGCAAGGGGTGGCCCCCTCCATCCTGGTGCGCCCAGGCAGCCTTCCTTCCGAGATCCGCTGTCCGGGCAACCTGGGAGAGCGCTCGCAGCCTTTGGAAAAGGGAAACTGCCTTCTCCCTCCGCTCATCCAAACCTCACTTTCGAAGGCCACAGAAAACACCCGATCCTCCCATCTTAAAGGGCAAGGAAACCAAGGCTCTCGCCAGTTCTCCCAACAACGAATCCCTATTTTCTGTCCCTCCTCTCTGGGGGATCTCCTTGGATGTATTCACTTAATTGTTCCGCCTCCTCAGACTTCTTTTCACTCATTCTCCCCATCACCAGTCTTAGATTTAGGCAGAAGTTCAATAAATGACGGTTTAGGCCAGCCTTCCTTAACCTTTTTATCCTGGGGGAACCTTTGAAATAATTTTTAGGTCTCAGGGAACCCCTGCATCAACCTTTTTCTATGTATATGTTAGTGCTTCCCGCCCACACACACAATCACAATCTCTTGAGGAACCCCTAGCAACTTCTTGGGGAACCCGGGAGTTCAAGGGAACCCTGGTTAAGAAAGACTGGTTTAGGTTCTTAAGTAATGAGCGGGTTCGAAATATGTATTAAAAGACTACGAAATTAATCCGTGTGTGCCTTTAAGTCGCCTGTCGATTTATGGCGACCCCATCAATTTCACAGGGTGCTTTTAAGGCAAGGAACACTCACAAGTGGTTTTGCCAATCCCTTCCTCTGAAATATATAGACTACAGCACCTGGTATTCGTTGGAGGTCTCCCATCCAAGTACTAACCAAGACTGACTCTGCTTATCTTCCAAGTTCAGACAGGATCGGGCCCCTTTAGGGTATTTAGGCTCTCTACGAAATCAATACACTAGAATAATCCACATTTTTGGTAATCCTAGGGGGACCGGGCATCCTTTGGGGCTCGGCTTTTTCTTCATCCTGCCCTGCCTGCGGTTATGTTCATTCGGCAGACCTCTTCCCATGCTCAGTTTCCTTTTTTTCCCCAAAGTAAATCATAGTCCATCAAATATCAACCCAAACGGTATAGCTGTGCTGTGGCCTATTTCTGTGACCCATTGTGGAGTGCGGATAGGTAGCAGAAAATGTCTGCCTGATCCCCGCCTTTCACTCCGCCTTCCTTTAGAGTCCGTGGACCTAGTGCAGAGCTTGGAAAAGTTACTTTTTCTCTTTCTTTGTCTTTACTTTCTATTTTTTACCATTTGAATGCAGCCATGCTGGCTGGGGGATTCTAGGAAAATGTACCTTCTCCCACACAGCAGTTTTCCAAGCTCTGGCCCACGATCACACCAGACGTTGTTCGTGGCTATCAAGCGAGGAGCTCTGTGGCTCTTTCTCCTCTGGAGGAGGTCCTATGGGGGGGGGGGCGCAGGGAGAAAGGCCGCAAGTATCCCCGAAGAGAAAGCACAGACCTTGGATAGTGCCAGGTGCCATTGGGAAGAATTTGGGACTGGAGAGTCCCTGGCGAGTGAAATATAATAATATTTGCCATGAGATGGAGAGACCTCCGCCTCTGAGCGTGTGCAGAGTTCCTTCTGTTTTCACACGAATCAGAGGGTCGCGCGTGTTTAAAGTGAAGGCGGGAGGCACTGCCTAAACACACACACAGACACACACCAGCCCTGCCCCGGGGGTTAGGGGCGACCTCTGCTTTTTCCAGCCCAGCCCAACCCAGGCCCTCAGCCACCCGCCCTCCTTCCCTCCTTCTGGCCCCGGGAACTCACCGCCACTTGGTCCTGCGGTTCTGGAACCAGGTCTTGACTTGGGCGTCGGTCATCTTGAGCGACTTGGCGAGCGCCGCCCTCTCGGCCGAGGCCAGGTACTTCTGCCGGTGGAAGCGCTTCTCCAGCTCGCAAATCTGCACCCGGGAGAAGGAGGTGCGCGGCTTCTTGCGCTTGGGTGGGGTCCGGTTCTGGTAGGGGTGCCCGATCCGCCGCGTCACCGTGAAAGGGGTGAGCGCCGCCGCCGCTGCGCCAGAGAGAGAGAAAGACAGCGAGAGAGAAAGGCTGGTCAATGGGGGGGGTGTGAGAGAGAGGGAGCAAAGAGAGGGGGGGTGCCTTGCCCCACGCTGGGCCGATTTAAGGCACCCGCGGCGTCCGCATCCGCAGGGGACCCCATCATTGTGGGGGGGGGCATAGTAACCCTCCTCCTGCAAAAAGATTATTAGTACTGTAATAAGTTAGGTTACATTGACCTGAGATAAACGTATGGGGCCCTCAAAATAAAGCATTGCAGGGGGTCCCATCATTCTGGGGGACCCATAGTAACCCTCCTTCTGCAAAAAGATTATTAGTAATAATCTGAATATCCTGGACTGTTAATAGCTTAGGTTGAATTAGGTTACATTGAGCTGAGATAAATGTATGGCCCTCAAAATAAAGCATTGAAGCCCCCCAAAAAATTCCTTAAACCGGTCCTGGCCCCACGGCTCGATGGTTGAAGTGCCCCGACGGGACAGGGGGAGACGCCCGAGGCCCTCCTTTGCTCCGATGGCCCAGATAAACTCCACCTGGGAAAAGCCCGTTCGCTCCGTCGAACTAGAAATCCCTAGGCTGGCATTGTGACCTGGCCGGGGGGGGGGCGGGCGGGCTTTGAAGCGGAGGTTCATTCCTCCATCTCTTAGTGCCGTGGGCCCTTCTCCACCCCGCCCCATAGGATCAATACCGCTTGGTATTGGGGCCGCTTGGACCACCCATTTCCCCAACCCCTTCTTTATGGGGCGACGAGGGGATTCAAACCCTCCTCCTGATGATAAATAAACTCGACGTGATTCCCGATCAATTCAGTAACGATCTAAGAAAGGAGGGGAGGTTCTAATCCGAAAACGCTAAAACGAAAACGTGGATAAGGAGAACAATATTCCAAACTGAAGCCCCTCCTCCCCCGCTTTTCAAAAATTGCCTCTGGCTACAGCAAGAGGAAACCGAAAGGAATAAATCCGAAGAAAGAGAGCCATAAAGGCGCAGCTCAAACGCAGATGTACTAACCGGGTACATTTCCCTGTAGTTTATTTCTCACTGTCAGAGCACTTTTCAAGGCATATATATATTTATATATATATATATATATATATATATATATATATGCCTTCCAAATATAATACATATATATATATATATACACACACACACAGTATATGGAAATGTCTGCAGAGAGCGAGCAAATCGGCAGTGCTGCATATTGGCTTTGTTTTCCCCAAACCAACTTCCAGGGGGATCTGGCCATACGCCTTTGATGGGTCTACCTAGCTAGCAATTAAATGTGTGTGTATGCTAAGAACATCTCTATTGTTGTTTTACTACAAGGCACCCCAGTTCAAGGGCTTTCTGTTCATTTTCTCCGCCTATCTGTCGGGAGATTCGTTGAGGACGGGCCGCGGGCTCCCCAAATACTGTAATTCTTTTCTCCCCATCTATCTTCCTCCCAATATTAATGCCTTCACTTTGAAGGGCCCCAGCCCATCCACAACCCCGAAAAGCCGTTCTTGGGCTTGTTTCGCTCATTAGAGGGCGATCCTGACCTCGTCTCCCCCACCCCGCCTGATTCTTCGTCTAATCCGCTTTCCAAAGGGAAGGGTTTCAATCCTCCTTTTGTCGGGTGTGCATTTAACTCCAATTAATTCGCGCTCTTTCCCAACCCCGACGCCACCGCTTCGCATTCTGTAATCGGATTAGAGGCGGAGATTCACTCGCCTTCCTCAACTCTTGGAGATTGCCCTGGAAATAAAACGCGCCTCACCCACCCACCCACCCAGAGAGGGAAAAAAGCCGCCGAGGAATTTAGACTTCTGAGGATATTGGGATTAAGATTTGCAAGTGGCAATATTTAGTTTTCTAATTCTCTGAGGGTTAATCGTTTTTTAAAACCCGATGAGGAGGAGGAGGAGGAGGCTAACGCCAATCATCATCATCCAAGACCCACGTTTCATTTGTCATCTTTCCTAGAAGACCAGTCAAACAGAAGCTACAGGTTGGCGCCACGACTTATGGAAGAAAGTGGGAAATGCTAAAACGATGGGCCCTCTCCCTTTCTCCCGGCTCCCAATAAAAAAACAAAATTTAAATCTCTCTCTCTCTCTCTCTCTCTCTCTCTCTCTCTCTCTCTCTCAGACACACACACACACACACACACAGAGAGAGAGAGCGAGCCCTGGATAGATTATTATTATTTTTTAAAGGATGGTTTATTTTCCCTTGTGTGATGCATGGAGCTGGGCATTATTTTTAAAATAAGAGAGACAAAGACACATCTGTCTGGACATTTTTCTTTTTAACAGGGTGGAAAGGGAACTTCTGAGCCGACCTGCCTTATCTCTGGGCGCAGCATTTTAACATGAGAGAGGGAGAAAGGAAGAGACCCCCCTCGCCTCCCCTCCCCTCCTGCCACCCTTACCTGTGAATCTGTCCTTCACGAACCTCCTGCTGCTCTCCATCCAAGGGAAGTTGAGGCTGCCAAGGCCGGGCACAGCTGGCATGGCTGGGATGGCGCTCGAAATGGGAGGTGGCACTGCCCCAGGGATGGGTCTATGAGCTGGCACCCGGATCACGCCAGATGGAGCCAAGCTCAAATTCACACTGTAAGATCCAGAGTCTTCGAAGGGGGCCCCGATGCCAGCGAAAGAGCCCGGCAGGGACGGGTAGGGCGCGCCCGGTCGGCTGCCACCGCCTCCTCCTCCGCCGCCTCCTCCTCCGCCGCCGCCGCCGCCACCGCCGACGGGGCTTCCCAGGTAATTGGTGGCGCCGTCTGTTCCTCGGGGGCCGGTTTGGGATGGGGTCTCCTGATCAGGACTGTTTAAAATCTGATCAATCCCGAAGCTGATGGGTTCGTGTTGATGCGGGGTCTGTGTGTTCGTTGGCTGATCCATCCTTGGTGAATAGAAATATTGGCTCAAACCGGAGGGGAGGGGGGGAAACAGTAACACACACCACACACACACAACACACACACCACCACCACCACCGCCACCACCGTCAGAATTCCCCTATAAAAACGCGCCCTTTCCTTTTTTACAGTAGATCCATGGAAGGTCCCGGTTTGGAGAGATGTCACACTGAAACTTTGCCAAGAGTGGTCCAGCCCGACAGGTTCTGTGTCATCTTTTTTGAACCAAACCTTGAGTTTCGGCTTCTAATTTCTCTCCGGCAGCTGCCATTGGCCGCCCCAAACAAGCCTCTCTCTTCCCATTGGCTCCCGGGTTTCAATAAAGGCCTAATTCATTGGAATAGGAGCTTAGGGACTGTTCCGTGGTGACATCATTTTAACAAACGCACAATAGGTCAAATTTATTAGCTAAGATAATGCGGGGCGGATATTGCAAAGGAGCATCTGCAAGGGTTGTCTTTCGAAATTAGCGAGATGAAATGGAACAAACCTTCGCAATTAGGAAGCGAGCCTCTCTCTCAATCTCTTTCTCCCTCCCTCCCTCCCTCCTCACCCACCCCTTTGGCATCATTAATAAATACACTATGTGATCCGAGGACAGAATTCCAGGCTGGGAACACCGGAGCTGGTCCCACCCAAAAGCCCTCCAAGAGATCAATTTGGGATCGATGGACCTGTGTCCTAGAGTGCTTTGCTGATGTCCTCGACAGAGAACGTGGGAAAAGATCAAGGTGGCCGCAGAAGGATTTGGGGAGAGGATTGGGGCCATTCCCACTTGTTCTCACCACCATCCCTCTCCAAAAACTCTTTGGAATGTTCCTTTGTCAGGAGAATAGGCTGGTTTTCAATACCAAAAAGAGACAGGGGGTAGGTTGTGGAAAGGGAGATCGGCTTCCTTTTCAAAATCCAGAGTCATCATCAGGCCCCGTTCTGCTGCCTTCCTTGCCTCCCGCTTCTATAAGGCGAGTCCTACCCTGAGTAGGGAGTGAGTCCCCGCGAACTTTATTTCCGAAGTAACAGGTCTGGGGATAGGGGAGGGTTTGTCTGGAAGGGGGCCATTCGCCCTCTCCTCCGAGAATGCGTTTTAGGATCATGCTGCTGTTTTTTAGGGTCTCTTTGGTCGGTTAAAAAAATGCATCTAGTTTAGAAAATCAAAGGGAGATGGCAGAAGGACATTAAAACGATTTGTATTATATGTATGTGTGTGGGGGGGTCCCCTTTTTAAAAAGGACTTGAGAAGTAATACACACCTGTACTTCTTCAGAAGGCTATAAGACGGCCAAGCACCTTCTCCCCTTGAAGCTGAAAAGGCTCATCTGAAATAAACTCACATTTATCTCTGCTTAGCGCGCTCTCTCATACTCTCTTCATCACATCTCATACACACACCTTCCAATATCTCGATCTCAGAAATTAAACGCAATTATGTTTTCCTTTTTCTCAATTAGCCTTCTCTCCCCGTCCCCAACGTCTTTGCCTTCAGAAGTTGCTTGCATTACGTCGAATCAGCTACCACGGCGTCGCTCCCCAGCCGTTTATTAATTAGTATTAATCTCCGATTTTCTCTGCCTGGGTGAAAAAAAGAAATGTTCCGTCCGCCTCTTCCGTCGGTCTGCCTGGAAGAGCTCCCTTCATAGAGGCTCTTTTTTGTGGTGGTGGTGGGGAGGAATTGCCTAAAAAGGGATTCCGTTTTGGATTAATTTATGTCAACAAAACTTACCGCCACACCGGCTAGGTTTTGTGAGTTTGGAGACGCTCCCTAGCGTCCAAATTGGACTAAAAGCGTTAAAAATTAAATAACGTTCAGATGCATTTACTTAGTTTCCCCTTTATAAAGGGAAATGAAAACAGGGAATAGAATTTTCCTTTTAATAGAATGTAACACTATTTGATCAGCACCTGTTAGGGCTGATTTCGTGATTCAGAAAAGCGGTGACAAGGAGGGAGTATATTAGTTTTTAAAGCTTAGGATTCAATTACCGCAACACGCTGAATAATTTAAAGGGCAACAGTAAATGCAAACAGACCTGTGGAGTTTGCTGGGCTTATTACGCCGAAAGGCTGCGGCGCCGAGCGCGCTGGCCTCCCCTTCGGTCCCCCATCCCCGACGCCTCCCCGAACCTCTCGGTTTCGGCTCCGCTTCCCTCCAATAGCTCTAAACCGAGGTAAACTCCTCCACCTTCGGACAAGCCACGTTTCTTAACATTTATTGCGGGAGGATCCCTTTTCCATATTTTCAATATTTGTTTTTGCAGAACAACACGATTTCCTATTACCTTTCTCTTTGTGAGTTTACCCGCCCCGTCGACAAAAAGAAATCATTGAGCCGAGACGTTTTCTTTTCATTTGACTTTATTTTAATTTATACCTGCCGGAACCCACAAAGGTGAAACGCTCGCTATACTGTCCTAACCCGAATTTCGCATCTAGGATCGAAATCGGGGGTTCCCCCGTTGGAGGGGGTCTAGACGGGGCGGCCCAGGGGCTGCTGGGGTGGATGGAGTATATTTTGGGATGGGTCGCCTTCGGAGTCTCCCTCTTCATCCCACCAGATTGCGGCTGCCAGAGCTGAGCCGCGCACGGGTGAAGAACAAAATACTTTCCGAGGAAATAATCGAGGGACTGAAGAATACCAGACAAACAGCCGGGCAAAGGCTGGGATGGGTTGCATAGAGGGAAAATGCATGCGGATGGGGATGAGTGTATAGGTTTGTTTGTTTGTTTCATTGTGGGGGATTTGCTTTTGATCGCAGGGACCCAGGGCCGGTTTAAGGGCCCAGCAGCACCTGCAGCCTGGGGGGGGCATCATTGTGGGGGGGGGCATTGTAACCTTCCTCTTGTAAAAACATTATTAGTAATAATCTGAATATCCTATACTGTGAATAGATTAGGTTAGGTTACATTGGCCTGAGATAAACATATGGGCCCCCAAAATAAAGCGTTACAGGGGGACCCAAAATTCTTTAAACTGGTCCTGCACGGATAAGTCGTGCACTCCAGGAAGTGTAACCCTGGAGTTTTTAAAATCTTGCCTGACTGTCGGTGTTTCACTCTCTGCCCAGGCCGATCGGTAGCGGGACTGGTCGGATTCCCTTCCCGGCCTTCTCCTCCGTCCCCAAAATGCCCAGACAGGGGAAGAGGGAAGGGGCTTGGGGCCGGATGGAGCCCACCGACGCCCTTTTCTCTCCCTTCGCTCCGGCAGGAGAGCTTACTTGGATCTGGGAGGCGCCCGCCCTCCATCTCTAAAGAAAGGCAACTGCCGACGGTTTGATCCTATCGACTTTTGAGTTCTTTGCCCATAATTCATCTTCTGTGACACCACCACCCCAACAATCTAGGGTTAAGCGGTGTTTTTTAAAAAATTTATTTTGTGGCAAACTTTCCCAAACTCTCTTGATAGAGGAAGGGAGGGATACCTTAACTCTAGAGATGTTGCAAAGAGAACAAAACACACACACACACACACAAAACCCGGATTGGTCTGGCAAGGGAAGGAGGTCGTACCCGAACGAATAGGGAAAAGAGGGTGCCCGCGGGGGTCCCTCTTTGCGCCTGAGCCAGATCGACGTTAGGTGAAAAGGATGCATCCGACTCAAAAACCCAGATCTCGCGGTTCACAGAGTAAACTAAAGGGTGGGGTGGATTAAAAGTCATAACAGGGCTTCTCAGAAGAAAGGCGGGAGGGAAGAAATTCGGAGTTAGGATGGGGGGTCATTGACACGAGATGGGGGGAATCCAAAGTACCTCCTGGTATTGGCATCTCGTGTGTGCGCAGCTCTTTCTCCAGCAACTGAGCACCGCCCATTAACAAGAGCCGAAGCCAGCCAGAAAGATCCAGAGAGAGGGAGTGCTGGGATTCGGCGAGGAGAAAGGTCCCCCCCTCCGGAAAATGACCACCCAACCTAATTTCGAGGCCTTTTAGGCCGTGGAAGAGCGCCCCTCTCTCCCTCCGGGCCGCGGCTGCTTACCAGGCGGGCGTTTTTAAGAGGCGGCCCAGATGGAATGTGAAGCTGATTTCCTTTCCCTGATAATCCAATTAAGGGCAGAAAATACACCCAGTCCGTCTCAGACGCAGAGGCGGCTTGTCATTCCCCGGGAGTCTGGCTGCTTTTGCTGAGATGCTTTCACCGCCATAATACCAACCAACATGGTAAACCCGGAGATGGGGTGAGCTGGTGAGACAAAAGACGGGACTAGAAATGGCCAGAGAATCATTTGAAAACGCCTCTCCCGTGTCTATTCGTCCTCGGATTTCTATACTTAGCTTTGGAGCGAGAAGCAAACTGTTGACCTCACTCGATTTACAGTCACGAGTTTGGATTTTGAACCCCAAGCCGCTTTCGAGAGAGCATGGAGCTCCCAGCCCGGCTAAGATCAGGCTATGGTTCATGTTTTTGATAATTATCATGTTCTAAATTCCATAAGCTGTAGAATAGACGTAGATTTCTTAGTGTACAGGGCTCTCCAGTGTGGATTTTGAGGTGTATACAAAACAACAACAACACAGCGCCTTATCTGTACATTCAGTGCAGGAATCTGTATAAAAGACAAAAAGAATTGGCGAGAAGGGGGAGAGACAAGAAAAAACAATATTTTAAGGCATATGTGTATAAGTGGATCTACAGTGCAAATATTATGTTTAAATGTACAAAACGTTTACATATGCATCTGTTCTAAAATCCCTATTAGGCCAAGCATGCAAAACAGCGTGCAAGCTTTCGAGTTTCCCAGAACTCTTCTTCTGGTAGCTGGTTAAACAAAACAAAAATGCGTGGATGGGTGTTGGGTGCGGGAGAGAGTGGCTGAACGAACATTAGTCATTTTCCCCCTCTCTTATGGCTGTTATTCTTTGTCTACCACCTTGTCTGAAGAAGCATTCCGGAGAACGGGAAAGGCCTTATGCTTTTTTGTGACCTTTCCCTTGGCCTAATCACAGTATTGCCCCATAATGGATTCCCCCCCGCCCTCTTAGGCCAAGGCGAGCATTTCGATAGAGAGAGAGAGATGCTGACATCTGTCCGTGTGTCTAAAACGCGCGCGCGGTGGCTTGGGCGGTATTAACTCCCACTCCCATCATCCCCATGATGCATACGGCGCCCTGTCGGGAGGCGCTTCCAACTGAATGGGAACCCAAGGGAAACACGAGTGGAGGGCCGTGGGACTTGGAAGAGGAGCCAAGGGAGACAAGGGAGCGGGGAGCAGAGAGATCACGCAAACAGTCCGGGCTCGCTGGGTTCGTTTCGAGTTTACCAAATATGTGCAACGTCGAACCAGTGAGTGAGTGAGTGTCTGCATAGACCTTTACATCCACGCTCAAATCCTGGGGCCCGTGGAAAGGGCCAAGGGACTGTCGAGGCTCTACGACAGCCCCAAGGCCATGAAACCACCCCCCATCCTGAAGCGGGACCCCAGGCCAGGATCTTTGGCGGGCCCCCGACCTACTGCTAAGGTTAAGGGCCGGGAGATGCTCTAGGATTTAGGATAAAAATTAAAAGAAGGATGACACCAAAGTCATAGTTATATTTATTTTTTAAAAAAAACTAAATTGATTTATATAATAAAAACTTACAATAATATCATGCCGGGGGGGGGGAGCCTCCTAATCCAGGCCCCCCAGCCTAGAGCCCTGTTACCCCCCCCCTTGTGGTGGCCATGGCCAAGGCCCCCGAAGCTGGAGCAAAAGGATCGCGGAGAGGGGCGTCCAGTCCCTGGCCCCAGTGCCGGTTTAAGGGCCTTGCAGCACCTCCAGCCTTAGGGGGCCCTGCCATTGTGGGGGGGGGGGCGTCCTAACCTTCCTCCTGCAAAAACATGATTAGTAATAATCTGAATATCCTGTACAGTGAACAGGTTAGCTTATCTTAGCTTACATTGACCTGAGATAAACATATGGGGCCCCCATAAAGCGTTGCAGGGCCCCCCAAAATTCCTTAAACCTCCCCTGCCTGGCCCACCCGTGGAGGCACCCCTTGTGCGGGGCCTGACCCAGTCGTCTTCTCCACGGGGAAGCCAGCCCGGGTTGGCTTGGACAGGCCCCGCTCCCTCCCATACTCTCCACAGGACCGGTTTAAGGCATTTTGGGGGGCCCTGCAATGCTTTATTTTGGAGGGGGCATATGTTTATCTCAGGTCAATGTAACCTAACTCAGCCTAAACTATTCACAATCCAGGATATTCAGATTATTACTAATAATCTTTTTTCAGGAGGAGGGTTACTACGGGAGCCCCCACAATGATGCCCCCCCTGCAATGTTTTATTTTGGGGGCTCCATTTGTTTATCTCAGGTCAGTGTAACCTAACTCAACCTCAGCTATTCACAGTACAGGATATATTCAGATTATTACTAATGATCTTTTTGCAGGAGGAGGGTTACTACGGGAGCCCCCACAATGATGGGCCCCCTTGCAATGCTTTATTTTGGGGGGGGCATATGTTTCTCTCAGGTCAATGTAACCTAACTCTACCTAAGCTATTCACAGTATAGGATATTCAGATTATTACTAACCATGTTTTTGCTGGAGGAGGGTTACTATGGGGAGCCCCCCAATGATGTCCCCCCCTGCAATGCTTTATTTTGGGGGGGGCATATCTTTATCTCAGGTCAATGTAACTTAACTCAACCTAAGCTCTTCACAGTACAGGATATATTCAGATTATTACTAATGATCTTTTTGCAGGAGGAGGGTTACTACGGGAGCCCCCACAATGACGCCCCCCCCCTACGGATGCGGGTGCCTTCAACCGGCCCTGCTCTCCACCCATCTCTCGCATCAGCCAGCCCTGGCCTGGCCAGCCGTCCGCCTTGGGAAGCGTTTGCTGCCTCCTCCTCCTCCGCCTCCTCCGTCTGGGAGGCTGAGCAGCTAATTGGATTCTCTCCCCTCGCCCTCCTCGCGCGGCGGCGCGTCTAAAGCGGCCTGATCATTAGTTTGCGTTTCCTATAGAGCGGAGCTAATTGGATTTCCAGGAGACCAGCAAGCTGCTCCGCTGGGCCGGCTCTCGGGAAAAGGAAGGAGCCTCCCAGGCGCAGCTTGGCTTCGGAGATGGCCCGAAGTCAAAGGGGAGAGTCGCTGCCCCCCCATCCCAGCCACCCCACCCGATCGCTGCCTCCCAGCCCCCAGGTGGGCCTGGGGAGGATGGCCGCAAGCAGCGCCCTTGCCTGGCTCGACGGGTGGAGCCCCCTCGGGGCCGGGACCTAACTGGAGGAGCGGCGGGGGTCGGGAGGCGGAGAGACCCCAGCAGGAAATGCACACACACACATATATATAAATAAAGGCAATCAAGCCCCGGTCCTGAATGAAGGGCAGGCTTTGTTATGGAGGCAAATTGCCGCTTGATCTGCATAATCGCAGCCCCGCGATGGCCCCAGGCTAGCTTTTTATTGCGCGCGTGTGTCTGCTGTTATCAATTTTGTGAACGATTTCACAGGGAGGCCCTGGCAGACTTGGAGCTGGAAATAATATGCAAAGATGAGCTTTGAATAATGAATGATGTGCTTTTAAACCCATTCCAAAGTGTCTCTGATAGTACAATATGAAAAGGGGTGGTAAGTAATAGTGGGTTTTTAAAAGGCGCTAGTATGTTTTTATTACTATATTTAAAAAAAAGAAGAGAGAGAGAGAGAGATCTATATTATTTGGGCGAAATGGATAATATATCACGAAGTCTTTGATAATCATATAAACAATACATTTTTCTTTGGGGAAATTTTTCCTTCTCCCCCCCCCACTCCATTTCTCCCGCCTTCATACAGTTAACTTCTGCACAGTCTATCCACACACAGTCTTCTAAGGCTTGGGCTACCTTATTAAATATTAACTGGATTTTAATATCAGCTTTTAAGTTTAATATGTTGACGTTCTGTACTTTTTACTTTAATTATATTTTATAATTAATAACGCAGGACCAACGGTGGGCTTGAAACGCGACTCTTCTGCACTCGCTTTTCCCATGAATAATAAACTTGGGAATTAATTTTCAGAAGGTGGTGGGCTTCCCAGGGTCCCATTTTGTATAAATAAATGTTTTTTTTCCCCGTTCACCATCAGGTGAGTTTATTGCTAGAGATATTGTTTTTATATATTTCCCAATAAGCGTATTCGAGATATTTTATAGAGAGATCCCGTAATATAAAATCGCCTGTGCATAAAACACATCATCTAAACTTCCCAGTCCTACAAAAACTATACCCAGGGTTAAGTAGCCTATTAAAACCAACGAAAACGTCCGACCCACTCGTTAAATTGGGCTATTGGACGCCCAAGTCGTTCTTTAATTGTGTGCTTTATTATTATTATTATTATTATTTTAAAAAAATATAAAGTTGATCTATTTTGTTCGCTACGGTCAATCCAGCCATTTAAAAATAATTTCTCTTTGCCACCAAGGATGGGAGAAACCTCAGTCTCTCTCCCTTCCTCGTCTGAAAGTGAGGGGGACGGAAAACAAGAGAAGAGGAAGAACCGTGGCAAAAATATAAATAAATAAATTTAAAAGTATCCTCTGAGGTTTTGTTTTTTTTAAAGCCCTAATTTCAGGGTGGTGGGTTGAAAGAGAGGGCCACTGAGGAGGTCCAAATGCTTTTCTCTGGTCGGCAATGAGGCTACAGTGGGAGAGCGCTTTGCTTTGGGGAGTCTTCAGAACTAGGCCGAAAAAGATGATGATGATTACAGTTGTCCCTCCGTATCCACGGATTTGGTATCCCTCGATTTAAGTATTCCCGGCTTGAAAATATTCTTTAAAAAATAATAATCCCAAAAGGAAACCTTGATTTTGCCATCTTATATAAGGGGCACCCTTTTGCTATGCCACTGCATATCAGGGGACTTGAGTATTCACGGATTTTGGTATCCACGGGGGGTCCTGGAACCAAACCCCAGCGAATATGAGGGGACAACTGGTATTATTATTATTATTATTATTATGTCATGTTCCTAAGAACATACCCAGCTTGTGAGGGCAATTAGCTAACACACATTGGAAACTGCTTAATGCAGTGTAGATGTGTAAATTGTATTGTTTAAAAAACATATTGTAAGCCGCTCTGATAGCCTTTGTGGCTGAAGAGCGGGGTTAAATAAATACCTAATTAATTAATTAATTAATTAAAAGTTCCTTGTTCGGTGCAGTGGGCACACCCCCATACAGGAGCTGAGGAACTGGGCCTGGTGGAGTAGGAGCTCAAGATAGTGGAGGTCCCTCACTCTCCTCACAGTTCAAAATCCCCCTCCTCCCTCAGCTGTGAGGGGAGCCAAATTCCCGCCTTTGGCTTTAGTCCGCCAAAAAGGAGAGCCGAGGTGCCGGCTGGCCCCGAAGACCCCAGTTCCCAACCCTGTGAGGAGAGAGGCAGGCTCAGGCCACCTGGTTTTCCCCAGAGGAGCGTTTGCCTGGTCGTGAGGAGGGAGGGAGGCAGAACAAACGGCGGCTCTTAGGGGGCGAGGTGGGAGCAAGGGTCTTCCCGCCTTTTTTACAGCGTGGTGGAAGTAACTGGAATAATAACTGGAAGGCACTCAGGCAAGGGTGGGGGACCTTAGACCCTCCTGATAGGTTGGCCTAGAGAAACTAAAGCCAGGACAGGCAATGAATAAAATAAAATAAAATAAAATAAAATAAAATAAAATAAAATAAAATAAAATAAAATAAAATAAAATAAAATATAAAATAAAATATAAAATAAAATAAAATAAAATATAAAATAAAATAAAATAAAATAAAAAATAAAATAAAATATAAAATAAAATAAAATAAAATAAAATAAATAAAAGTTGTCCCTTCATATTCGCTGGGGTTTGGTTCCAGGACCCCACATGGATACCAAAATCTGTGAATACTCAAGTTCCATTATATGCAATGGCACAGCAAAATGGTGTCCCTTATATAAGATGGCAAAATCAAGGTTTGCTTTTGGGATTATTATTTTTTAAATTTTTAAAAATTTATTTATTTATACCCCGCTCTTCAGCCACAAGGCTATCAGAGCGGCTTACGTGGTGACTTGCAGTACTGGCATTTAACCACTGCGCCACCAGGGTGAATACATAAATCCGTGGATACCAAATCCGTGGATATGGAGGGACAACTGTAATCTAAATAACCCTTCTCTCTTTTTTTCTCTCTCTGGGCCCATCTACACAAATCTAAAATACCTGGTAGTATTGGCATCTCACAGCAGCATTGACATGTCCAAATGGTTTTTCTGGCCTCGGAAGCCCCCATAAGCCTCGCATTCCTGATGGTGGCCGTGAGTGATTTACTTGCGTTAGTTCTTCACCGCCACAGGTTTTTTTTAAAGTCATCTCAAGGTGCATTGGTGCAATACAACAATTCTCCAATTTTAAAAGAAAGCAAAACAGAAAATATTGATCCTTTTTATCGCCTTAGGAAGCAATTGCTAAGGCAAAAATCCAACATGGCAGCAGCGGGCACTTGCCTTCCTAGCAAGCCCCATCCCTGCTCTTGCCCAGCCAATCAGCTTTGTGCTTCCCTTCAAGTTTTATATTGTTCTATAGTCCAAAGGAGCAAAAATGCACACCTGCCTTGTGGTTTGTGAAAATGTACAGGGAAATCTGCAAAAGCTTTTACCCTGTTGTTTTTGCCATTTTGGGCCCCCCTCCTTCTGAACAGCATGGATTGGCGCTGGGTCCTGTTTAGACAGATAGGATTCCCAGCAGATTCCATGAGGGGTATTTTTACCATTTAGACGGACCCTCTCTCTCTCTCTCTCTCCCTCACACACACACACACACACACACACTCACACACACACCATTTTTCTGTCCTGGAAAGAAACACTTTGGAAGGGCTTCCATGCACTTTTTCTGCAGACACCACCAGGCACAGCCAATATTTATTTATTTATTTATTTATTGGGTTGATAGCTCACCTTTCTCCCAAGATGGGATTCAAGGCAGCTTAGAATAATTACAAAAATATATACAATTAAAACATCATAAATAAGAGCTTTTTTAAAAAGAATTAAATGCTTTGCTATTATTAAAATATAATTAGAAAGACATAATTAAAAACATAAAATCAATAAAAATGCAACATTAAAAGTAGCACACCAATTAAAATTCATGTCTCAAATGCCTGCCTAAATACAGTTGCCCCTCCACATTTGCAGCTTTCACACTCGTAGTTTTGCTTATTCACGGTTTAGCCCCGAGCCCCCTCCAGAAGGCCAGTGAGAGGTGGGGCAACCTCCTGCCCGTGCCTTCCCCGGCCTTCCAGAGGTGGCTCCAGGGCTTCTGAGCCCCAGAGTCCCCTCAGGAAGGCTGCGGAGAGGCTGGGCAGCCTCCCTCGCTCCCACCCGCTGCCTTCCCCGGCCTTCCAGAGGGAGCTCCTGGGCTTCTAAGGCCTGGAGTCCCCCCAGGAAGGCCGGGGAGAGGCCGGCCAGGCTGGCCCAACTCCCTCCCTCCCTCCTGCTGCCTCCCTCCCATGGGGGGGTCATGGGGGGAGCCTTTTTTATTCGCTGTTTTTCCACATTCGCGGGGATCTCAATACCCTAACCCCTGCGAATGTGGAGGGACACTGTAGAAACATCTTCCACTGCCAATGAAAAGAGAGCAGGGAGGGGGCCAACCAGACCTCTCATGGAAGGGAGTTCCACAGTCTGGGAGCAGCTACCAAGAAGGCTTTCTCCCGAGTTCTCACCAATTACATTTGTGAAGGTGGTGGGACTGAGAGAAAGCCCTCCCCTGTCAATCTTAACACTCAGGCCAGGGAGATATGGGTCTTTCAGATAGTCTGGATCCAAGCCATTTAGGGTTTCAAAGGTCAACACCAGCACTTTGTGTTCTGTCCAGAAATGGACTGGTAGCCAATGCATGGGGGTGGCAAACTTTAATTGCCATGGCTGCATCTTAGGGAATCTTGGGATTTGTCGTTTGGGGAAGGGCCACAGGAGCTCTCTGGCTGAGAATCCTAAAGAGGCCTCTCTCTAAACTACCAGTCCCAGGATTCCATAGGATGAAGCCATGGCAGTGGCAGTGCTATAATAATGATATAATTTTGGTGTGTTAATACCGCCCCCCCCAACCAAAGACAGCCAATGCGCTGGGGAATCTTGTAGCTGTTTACTCAGAAGTAAGCTCCTCATTGTATTACCCTTAGGTAAGTGCCTACAGAGAGCGGAGAGCACTTATGAGACAGGAAGACCCAAAGCATTTCACATCCACCACCATTACCAAAGCCAGGGAACAGAAATGGCATCATCTTTAAAAAAAAAAGAAAGTAATCTGAAATAAACATAAGGTGGGTTGTGAATTCGACAGCCCATCAGTAGTTGTTGAACTGTAATTCCCAGCATTCTTCACCATTGGCTATGCTGGCTAGGGCTGCTGGGACTAGTAGGCCAACATCCTCTAGAGGGCCGTGCCCTTCCATAAAAGCTGTTTTAGAATGGCACCCAGGGGTGGGAGACCTTAGACCCTCCTGATGGGCTGATCTATAGACACTAAAGCCAGGATGAGCAGTAGTAAGGGACTGTGGGGAACTTGTCCAAAACAGCTGGAGGGCCACTGTTTCCCAAACCCTCTGCTGAGGAAAAGAGACAAGAGTGGTGAGGTGAACAACAAACCACCAGAATTGTTTGGGGAAAATCTAGTAGGATGGCAAGGATAACAAACTGGGCAGGCAAACACAGAGCTCATCTTACCTTGTCCTCTTGTGTGTATGAGTGTGCCTTCAAGTTGCCTGTCAACTTATGGCAACCCCATGAATTTTACAGGTTTTTCTTAGGCAAGGAATCCTCAGATACAGTTTTGCCAGTTCCTTCCTCTGAAATATAACCTACAGCATCTAGTATTCATTGGCAGTCTCCTATCCATTAACCAGGGCTGACTCTGCTTAGCTTCTAAGACCAGACATGATCTAGTGCCTTTAGTGTTTACCATCTCTTTATTTTTCTCTTCAGGCCCCAACAGCTACATTGATCCATCATTACCAACTATATGCTTCTCAAGGGCGGGAATCTTCTGTTTTTGTTGTCACTTTGAAAAGGGCCACTCACATACATGGGAGAACCATCTACACGAGGGGAAAAAATCCACAGTACCTCGTATATTGCCATCTCACAGCAGCAGCAACATGTCTAAACAGTTTTTTTTGGCCTTGGAAGTCCCCAGAAGCCTTACATTCCTGATGGCAGCTGCAAGTGATTTATTTGTGTTAGTTCTTCACCGGTGCTTTTTTTAACAACAACAAAAAAAGTCATCCCAAGGTGAGCTGGTGTGATAGGGTGATTTTCCAATCTTATAGGACAGCAAAACAGAAAATATTAATCCTGTTTTATCACCTTAGCAAGCGATCGCTAAGGCGAAAATCCAACATGGCAGCAGTGGGCACTTGCGCTGCTAGCAAGCCTCACCCCCACTCTCACCCGCCCAATCAGCTTTATGCTTCCCTTCAAATTTTTTGTTGTTAGGTAGTCCAAATGAGCAGGAATGCTCACACACACCCCCATGCAGTTTTTCAAAAAGTAAGGGGAAAAGCTGTGAAGGCTTTTACTCTGTTGTTTTTGCCGTTTTGGGCCCCCATCCTTCTGAATAGTGTGGATTGGTGCTGGATCCTGTTTAGACAGGCAGGATCCCCAGCGAATTCCATGAGGGAATTTTCTCCATTTAGACAGGCTCTGAGAGTGAAACCTATAATAGTTACAATAACAGGCAATGTATTTGTTATTTTTCAATTTTTGAAAATTAGACTCTGCTCTGGATGACTTGCAGTCCTTTGCACACTTTCCTGTGTATCCCATTGAAAGTAGTGGGGCATAGCTCTTTTTCTTTTTAAAGTATTTTTTAAGTTTTGAGAAAGTCAAACATTCAGGAAGAGAACAGTCAAAAAGTAACAATTCATCAAACTGAGCAATAGAGATTACTCTGAGCTGTGTAAGTAAGAAAAAAACAATAAAACTACAAAGAAATAGGAAATGTAACCATAGACAGTTAAGCTGGTGCACTATGAACACCATTTCCTAAATTGGCTTGTTCTTCTAGTGGTGAATACATCTCAGAATTGTTCTTTTTGTTGGTAATTTTTATTTATATCCCAACCTTTTCCCTACCACCAGGACTGAAGGCTGCCTAAAAAATTGGAATAAATATTATAATGTTTAAAAATGCAAAAGGTCAACATTAAAATGGAATTAAACTGTTAATAACATCAAGAATGATTTGGAATGTACAATTTTCAATAAAGAGATAGCAAATTGCATAAAATAAATGCAATCTGGGGGGTTGTCTAAATTGGTCTAAATGGCATCCCACATCAATCCACAGTATTCAGAAGGGGGAGGGCAAATCCACCAAAAACTCTGTAGGGGTTTTGTAGCTTTTCCTGAAGTTTTAAAAAACCTCCGTAGGGAATGTGCATTCCTGCTCGTTGGGACAATCTTATTTGCATTCATTTGCATTCCCGCTAAGAGTGGAAGTGGAAGCTGATTGGTCAGATGTGCATAGGGGGTGCAGCTTCCTAATAAGGCAACTGCCTGGAACCGCCATGTTGGATTTTTGCCGCACTTTCACACCTTAAAAAATATACTGTTTGGTGGCAACTGGCGACAATAAAAACACAAGTAATTCACTTGCGCCCACCATATTGAGTTGCAGATATGCCCGTTGGAACAGCAAAAGTGGATAGCTTTGTATGCCTGCAATTTTGCCAAAAAATGATAAGATAAATCAAAGCTGCTTCAAATTGGCATTAGTGTGCATCAATTCACCTTGCCCCCCCTTGTATAGACAGGCCCCAGATGTCTTATTTCTTTTGGTTGGCATATTAGTTTATCCATTAATGCTAAATATCAAATTCTAGAACTCCAATTAATAAATCATCACCTTTCCACCTTTGTGTAATCACCAATCTTGCAGCTAAACATAAATAAACGATCACATTCTTCTATGTAACTCAGCTGTTAATATTTAAGAAAAGAGAAAGATCTACTGCAGTTGAACTTTGCATTTGCTCACCTATTATTTTATCTATCTCTAAAAACAGCTTTCCCCCAAATTTGCTATATCTGGGCACACTCATCACAAGTGATATCATGTGACTTGCTCATTACATTTCCTCCAACATTTACCATTAATTTGCACACTGAAATCACTAAGCTTCCCAGGCATAAGGTGCAAATAATATAGCAATTTCAAAGTATATTCCCTAATCTTAAAAAGAAACTCATTTCAGGGGGTGCTCTAGACTAGTGGTTCTTTACCTCTGTGACCCCCTTTTTACCTCTGTGACCCCCTTTACATGTAAATGTGGATATTGTGTCTGGGCGGTGGGGCAGCTGGAAGCCCCCAGCTCCTAGTACACATTCTTCCTGCTCTTTTGTGTCCAGGCAGAAGCTCCACAGATGAAGCAGGAAGAATGCTTGCCTGGAGCCCAGGCCTTGCTGCATGCTACCCAATGCCATAGGAATTGCTGCCTCTCTCCTCTGGACAGCCTGCTAGCCACCCGCTTCAAAGCCCAAGAATATGCACCTGGTATCTGGGGCTTGCTGCCATTTCCACTGCTGTCCTGGGACCAAGGGACATTACTAATTTAGTGTCCAAAATTGTATTGTGCCCCCTTTGAGCAACTATGTGTCCCCCTGAGGGTCATGCTGCACAGGTTGAGAGCAACTGCTTTAGACCAAGTCCTATTCCATTCTTTCTCCTCTACAGCTAACAATGGGGCTTGCCTCTGAGTAAACATGTATAAGATTGGGCTTTGGAGATTCCAAAGCTGCCACAATCACAGGTATCTACTAATGAGTACAAGGCACTGCCACAGAACAAGTCCCCAAATTCCCTCTTGAGAATCTTTGCATGGTAACTGGTGTCCTCCAGGGCAGGGGCAGGGAACCTTTGGCCTTCCTGATGTTTTAGCCTACAGATCCCATCATCCCTGGCCTTTGGCCATGCTGGCTGGGACTTCTGGAAACTAAAGTCTAAAACATCAAGAGGGCCAAATGTTACCACCTTGGCTCAAAGACAGACAAATCCTCTTGAGGGCTCATAACCTACCATTCCACTACAAATAGTGCTCTGGGTGGCTAACACTAGAATATGAGATAAAATATAATGTTATAATAAAAATGTAAAGATACATATGTTCAAAATGCAACAGTGAAAAAGAAATGAGCTCACTTTGGAGTAAATTCAGTTGAACTAACTTGAGAATCACTTCTAAGTAAAGATGCTTAGGATCACTCTGTTAGCAACCTTTTGATGTTGCCTCCAGAAGGGTTCTCTGTAGGTTAAATGCATTCTTTGCCACCCCCTGCCCTCAAATCCACTCATGATATAAATAAGAAAGCAAGAGATAGATAACTAGGGCATGGACTATACCATGATGAAAGGAAGGCCTTACAGGTTAAGTTCGGATCAGAGTTGTTTGAGTACAGCTGAGTAGGGTTATATTTTATTGTAGCATGCTGAACACACCTGATTTCTGAAGCTAAGCAGGGTTGGATCTGGTTAATACTTGGATGGGAGACCACCAGGAAATAAGAAGGATTTTCTGGTAGCAGTAGAAAACAATCCTGTCTGAGACCCTGGAGAGCCACTGCTATTCAGTTGGCATTGGTCGATTCAGTGTAAAATAGCTTCCTATATTCTTAACACAGGGTCTTTTCACACTATACAATTAGATCACTCCTATCCCACTTTAACTGCCATGGTTCCATCCTATAGAATCCTGGGATTTGTAATTTCATGAGATATTTGGAATTTAGACAACACTAGTGCCTCCCCAACCTACAAACCCCCATGGTTCTGTAGGATACAGCCAAGGTAGTTAAACTGGAATTGCCTAGTGTGAAAGAGGTGGTCACCTTGCTCTGAACAGGACAGCTTCAGATTGCAAGGGTAGGGCTTATGCGAGTGAATAAGCCTCCATTTTATTTTATTTTATTTTATTTTATTTTATTTTATTTTATTTTATTTTATTTTTTTTAAAAAAAACCCTTTCTCATAGAAAACTATCATGTCAGGGATGAGCATTCCAATTCGGCCTTTTCCCTTTCTTGTTTTGTATGTGAGGAATTTGGGGCAGACTATGAAAATGCATTCCATCATGTAAGCCTCTATCTACCATCCTAAGTTTTGCAGTCCAGTTCCAAAAGGTTGATCACTCCAGTGATAGAAGCTGGAAGATCCCAGATTTTTGCTATTACAGCCTTCCAAAATGTTTTCCAAGTGCCCTTCCAGTAATAGGAGTTTCTCCTGCTTTCCAACTAGGATTGGCCTGGATTCAAAGGGTAGGGCTGGCCCTATGATTAGGTAAGGTGAGGGAGAGCTTCCTTAAGTGACAGGCTTTGCAGATAGTGAAATTGTATTAAATAGTGAACAATTCAATTCATTATTAATGTGCTCTTGATTGCCAGGGAGGACAGATGCTTGTGGGATTTTTGGCCAACTGTGCTAAAATAACATGGTTGACTTTCGGTACCATGCATGCAAAGTTACAGTACAGGTGCTGTTTGCTGCTCTGCCTCAGGCAGCAAAATGTTTTGGACCACCTTTGTTGAAGAGGTGGAGCGCTCTCTTTGCTCTTCATGACCCTTCCCTTCCAAGTACTGTACTCCTTGGAGCTTGGAGTGGCTGCTACTACCATCTGGCATTTTCCTCATAAATTGTGAGTTGCTAGAGTGAAAAATGGAGAGGGCTTGTTACCTGATTACATGCCAAGCAACACCTGTTGAAATCATCTGCCACGCAACCATTAAAAACACAGGAACCCCCCTGAAGTTTTCAACCTGGCAACCCTAAATGTGAGTCAAGCAACCCCAGTGTTTCTTCTCAGTGACTCCTCTTTCCTCCTTTGCTCAGTACATTGGTTTTAATTTCAGCATGAGCCTGTGTGAGTTGAGGCATTGAAGACACAGCAGCTATGATGCTGATGGGGCAAGCATGCTGTAATGGCTCATGTGCTGGACTGGGTTTATGGAGATCCGGTTCTAATCTTCACTAAGCACATTTCATACTATGAACAACTCACCTCATCTAGAAACTCAACATGTAGAAACTCATTTAGAAACTCATCACATAGTCAATAGCCAACAGAAGACCTATCCTCAGCAAATTTGTTTACGATACCTCTGTTCTGCCTGGGAGCAGTCAACAGAGCCTTTTCTGAATTGAGTGAGCTGGTATCATTTTACAAAATGTATTGTGCTTCAGCCTTCCTGACCTTGGGGTGCTCTAGATGTCTGGGCTGCAGTTCCCATTATCTCAGCCACTATCAGGGGCTGATAGCAATTATAATCCAAAACAAATGGAAGGCACTATGTTGCTGATGGCTGAGAAAGAAAGAGAGGGAAAATAGAGCCGCATAGAAAGCTGAGTGCCCAAGGTATTGCAATACTTCTTGTACTGCATTCATTTCACTGGTGAATAAACATGTACAGTATAGCTAGTACCTTTGATTGTCAGGTCTAAGCAAACCTCAGCAGTAATCATACTAATGTGCTTTAGGTTGGCATTATTGTAGCTTCCCCAACTCACTATTGTCCAGATGCTTTGGACTGCAACTTCCACAATGCCCAGCTGGCTGAAGAGTTAGGCTGTTTTACTGTTCACCTGTTGGGAATTTTCAGGAAACAAAAAGTTGACGAATAAGGGTGGGGTGGGAGGCAGACAATTCCCTCAGCTCTGGTCACATATGTAATGACATTTAGCAAAGGGATCTTGTAGCACCTTTGAGACTACCCGAGAGAAAGAAGTTGTAGCTTACGCTTTCGCAGACTTGGTCTACTTCCTCAGATGTAGGGAGTGCACCTAGTGCCTAGGAACAAACCTGATAAGCAGGCTGTTGAATATCCATAGAAATGCAAAACATGTGGGTGTGGTGATGAGATGACAAGTTCAGTTTAACAATGGTCATTGAGGAAAACAGGCAGGAGGAGAGATGTTGCCTAGGGACAGGTTGGTGGATGACATTATGAATGGTGGAACAGTGCAGCTTGATGCTAGTTGGGAACCAGAAAGAAGGTGTGATAAAATGGCAAAAGTGTCCTCATGAGAATGGGGTGTTCACTAGTGTTATAATATGTGTCATGTGCCAGGAAACCATTGTCTTTGTTCAACCCACTGTTGATGGACTGGGGTTTGTGGATATATTCCAGTCCAGCTGTTTCTCTTTCCAATCTTTCTTTGTAGTTTTTTTGTTCAAGTACAGCTGTCCTGAGGTCAGAGATGGAATGTCCAGGAAGACTGAAGTATGTGATGACATTTTGTATGCAACAGTGTCATTGTTGCCCAATGCATTAACTTTCAGTCCGCTTGTATTTCTGGATTTCCCCCTCACATACACAATTATTTCTCCACCCCTGCTGGTAGCATGGGAAGGCAGGGGGCATCGCTCCATAGTGACCCCCCCCAATAATAAAATAAAATAAGCAGCAAACACCGGTATCATTGATCAGCAAGGGAGGTACTTTCCTTGAGCCTTCCATGTGGGTTGAGGAAGCTTAAAATAGTTTAAAGAGGCCTAGTGGAGTTCTCTAACAGCTTGAGATGCTGTGCTTCTTAGTTGTCATCTGCTCCTCAGCTATCTGTTCTCCACTCAGCCTTCCTCCCTCCTTTTTGTCCTTTTCTGAACTGAAAAGCTGGATGCCTGGTAATGGTCTCCATCCACCCATCTACCCATCCATCTTTTCCTCCAAGGAAGTTTGGGAGAAATAGCTAGCTTAGTAGGAACAGGTTGGCGGCTTGAGCTTCTCAATATCTGCTGCCTTAAGCAGCTTCTGCCTGATGGTAGATAAGAACTAGATAAGAACTTTTATTTTGTGTGTGTGTGTGTGTGATCATTTTGTTTGCTCTTACACCCATCCCTTTTGAACTGTGATGTTTTGGCCTATAGCTCACAGAAAGCCCAGCCAGTATGGATGAGAGTAAAGAACTGTGGGAAATTAGGTCCCCAACATCTGAAGTGTAATGGAATTGCTTCTGCCTGACTTATGACATGCCACATTGTTAACATCTGGCTATGTCAACCACTCAAGCCCCTTCCTCACATTTCTATAGGAGAGGGTGGGATTGCTCCCCCTCACAGCCTCTAGACTTATGACAGTATGAATAAACAAGTACAGTGGATAGATGCCCTTCAAAATTTCACAGATGAAAACTGGGACATGTGTGTCCAAATAGTATCAGAGTGTGGCTAAGATGGCAAAAGTTATTAATGAGGAAGAATAGACAAGGTAGGACAGGCTGTAGTAGTTTGCTTTTGCTTGAGCTTATGTCATGCCCTATGAGTCTGATGAGGATATAGTCAAGAGGAGGAGGAGGACATGGTAAGGAACGGCCCTAGGGACCCCGGCATAGGTTTATCTACACCTGTGTCAGCAGGGAACCCTGCCAATCTGGAGGCTCAAGCAGAGGAAGAGTCTGGTCCGGGTGGGTTGGCATTACTCCCAGCAGAGAGTCCTGCCCATTCAGATAAGGATGATGAAGAAGAGAGGGACTTACCTCCACCATCGTATACCCAGCAGTGAGCTCAAAAGGAAGCTCAAAAGAAATATCTGAGACTTTATGAGAAAAACCTGCTCATTAAGAAACACCTGACAAAGCCTTAATTGCTTTATATATGCTGGGAGAGGCCATGGAGGCTTTGTCAGAGATCAACTGATCTTCCTGATGAAAGCTTCCTACTGACTTTGATGCCTGGATTCCAGTTATCTTGATTTCTGTTACCGTGATTCATGCTTAGACCTTGGACTGTCCCTGACTACATTGCTGCCTGCTCTTGTTGACCTTCAGACTGCTTTGGACCATGCTGACTGATTGTCGTAAGCCTCTGACCTGTTGGACTGTGTTTGCATTCCTGTGAGCTAATTAACAGTTGGCTCCCTTCCCAGACTAGTGCTGTTTATACTTTGCTGGTACCCAGTTACTTTCAGGAAAGCTTACTGGGAAAGGCAAGATTCTTCCCCCTACCTTTCTCTCCTTCTCATTAAGCTGAATGCAAACTATTTTTTCATTTTAAACTCAGTTTTCAGCAACTGAAGTAAGCTGAGTACAAAGTGGGTAACTGGGGGAAGAAGAGAGAAACTGGGACATTTTAAAAGCAGCCAAAATGTGGGAAGACAGTGGATGCTTTTAGAACTGTCCCTGCCAAATGGGGACAGTTGAATGGGATGATGATAGATGCATATGCTTTGTCCCTTTGAAAACACACCTTCAAAGAGACAAGGCTCACACTGATGCAGCGATCATCTGTGTGGATGTGTTTTGTATCTATACAGGCTTGTCTTCAAGCTCACTTGAGTGTGTAGGTGTGGCTGGTGGCCACAACTAGGAGTGAATTCCACTCCTCATCATTGTTAGAATACCCACAGATAACCATATAAAAGAGGCTACAGGTGGGGTTAGTACCATGGTAAAATTCCCTAGATTTCCTGACCATGTTAAGGATTGTGTTGAGAAATAGTCAGCTAATTGGCTTTATGCACATAGTTCCTGTGTCCAAACATTACAGAATACAAAATTGTATGAAACACTTCACTTCAGAGTTGTTTCTAAGATTTACTCAAGAGAGCTGCATTGAGATTTCTGAATTCAGAAAATTAAAGCATGGTTGTGGTAATGATGATGATAATAAATTTTAACTTATAATCTATTCATGTTTTTAAGTATATAACTGATTGTGTATTTATTTGCATTTGTTCCATAATAATTATGTTGTGAGCAATGCTGTGATATAAACCAAAGCCACCACTATTACTCATCAAACTAAATGAGTTGGGATTCATTTCAATGAAACAGGAAGTCATCTTTTGATATAGTTTTGGTCTCAGTGCACTGGGCTACATCCAGTTAATGAAGCTCTAAGGCCGGCTAGATCCATTTAATCCTTGACAGAACTTCAGCTGAAGTCATACAGCCCAATATATCTGCTTTGTTTGTCATTATATACTCTCTCTTTTTTAAATGAAGAGATGAGGTGGTATGGACAGGCTGCTGGAAGGAGATCAAGGGAAAGTGAGGCCATGAAAACCTTTTAACAAGACAGGTAGCATTTTATAATAATGGAACATTAATTGATACTACATTACTCTGAAATTCCTATAGAGTTGCATATATTGCATCAACAACAATGCAAAGAGGACTAAAGAGATGGATAGTATTACAAGATGAAGGAAGAATGATTTCCATTTCAATGTGTAGGCAGTACTGCCAGAGTGTCCTTTCCGGTGAATGAAGCAAGGAAGATCTAATTTGTTGTATTGACTTGGTATGGTTTTTGCTGACAGAGAATTGTAAAGCTGGGAGGGGGTATCAAAGGTCATTTAGTCCAACCCTTGGCTAATGTAAGTAGCATGTGACTTACACAGTACATAAAAATGGTGTAATTTAAGTCACTGTGTTTTTACTCCACTATTTTTAAATATGACACTAGAAAATGTGAGTTCTTGAAGTTTTTAAAAAGGAACTCCCACATTAGCTACCCATTGTAAGAAATCACCTGAATGGTGTCTGGATGGAGAGAACATATTTTTAAACCTATATAAAGACTATAAACTTTCATTTTTTAATTTAAAAAAATAATTCAAAAGTAATCACAAGAAGGAAAACAAATCTAAACCAAAGGGAAATCCTTTCTTTATGGATAGCAAGAACCAGTGTGGTGTAGTGGTTTGAGTGTTGGAGTAGGACCCTACGGAGCAGGGTTTGAATCCCCGCTCAGCCATGGGAACTGACTAGATGACCTTGGGCAAGTCCCACTCTCTCAGCCTCAGAGGAAGGCAAAGGCCACCTCCCTCTGAGCAAATCTTACCAAGAAAACCCTGTGATGTATTCGCCTCAAGGCCGCCATAAGTCAGAAATGACTTGAAGGCACACAACAAGAAGAAGAAATTGTAAGTGAAAACTTTTGGCAGTTTGGAGATCTTCTGCACAGGCTGAGATCCAAGATTGTACTTTGGTATCCAACACTACTGGAATGGGGACCTTTCCCCTTCCCCTCCTGCTGCCCTCTGCTGCGTTCCACAAGGTGTCCCAGCCTCCCAGAGTAGATGGGAGTGGGTAAGATGGCAGGAGGAAGAGTGGGTTGCCAATCCTGGTGGAAGCAGTGGGATCCAGCTGAACTACACTATTGGACACCACAATTAGTTATTTATAGCAAAATTTAATTATGTTTAATCTTTTCTACAATCTGAGGAAAGGTTTTGACAAGTTATTGATAGATAATTGCAGCACATGCCTCTGGATATTGCTGCAAGATGAAAGCATGCCAGAATGTGTGAACAAATATCATACTGTTTACAAACCTTTGTGATTATACTGGCACTAGAGCTTTTCCATGGTAAACGTTTACCCATTCTAATTTATCATTGAGTTTGAGGAGTTAGGAAAGAGCAGGGATTGTCTAGATGAATGGGATTTTGTAAACAGCAAGAAATAGGCTAAATTTCATTCATACTAGCTTTATTTTTAGGTTTCACTGTTAAGTGTACCAGTCCATTTGTGTCAAAGGGATCCTTTTATCACATAACTTAAGTATGCCCAGTGAAGTCCTTCTGTCAGCATCCTGATGGGGTGGTGGTGCTGGCAGGAAATTGTCAATTGAGACAATTTGAAGGCTGAGCAAGTCACTTGCCTGGCAAACAGAATATTAAGAGTGGGAAGGAAATGAAAGAGGTAAACCTCAATTAATTCTGTGCAGATATGATCAGTAATGACAGTATACATCCATGATGGTGTGTCTGAGTACAACCTATCTTACTTTCTTTACTATTGTTGTTGTTAAATTGTATTTATACTTCATCTTTCCCCGCAAACTGGAATGCTTTGCCTTGGTCCTTCAGGCCCAATTACCTCATGAAACACATGAGCTTTACCTTATTGTTGGGGGAATCATCCTGTGAGTTGCCTCAGTACTTGCTTCATCAAGGGTTCAAGCACTGGATCAAGCACTGGATTCTTTCAGTTCAGCAGTGATCTTGGCTGGTGTATGAACTGGTGGCTTATGATAGGTCAGTAATCTCTGACATTAATAGACACTCCCATGGCCGATAGATAGATAGATAGATAATGACAACTATCCTCCATAATGCCTGTTCTTCAAGAACTTAAGACAAACTCTGCAGTTTTGCCTATCTAGATAGTCCTGCACATGAAACAGGTAGCATTTCAGACAGCTGCCTTGGAAACTGGTTTTCATCCGTCTATCAACCTTAATTGGGCTTCCAGGATCCCAAGACTGCATTTTCCTATGTTCTTGATGCCAACATACACTATGACCACCAAGTCCACCCAACCCAATAACAGGCAATGAGTTGTGATATCCATGCCTTTGCATCATGTTGCCTACATTTGTGTCACAATTCCAGTTCTCCATGTCTGTCTTCCGCTACCCTTAGAGATATGTCCATGGTTTGAGAGGATATATGATCATCCTTCAAGAAGTGGCCCTTTCAAAGGGATCATTTCCTTTTTCCTAAGAAGAACACCCCTGAGATGCACTGCCTCCATGCCTGTAGAACAGCAATCATCCTAAGAATTGGGGACACCAGAATCACCTGCTTCCCAGACATATCCATCCATAAGCCTTTCAGCGTCTCCAAAACAGCAATGTTGGATTCAAAGGGAGCAGTGACAGCATTTGCCATACCTTGGTTCATGAGTATTAAGCAAGGATGCCTCACTGGCACCAAACTATCATCTGTATGCTTTATGGGGAAAAGTGCATTACAGGTTTATGTCATCATGCAGTTCTAACACAGACCAGTTAGCCTAGCTAGCTTCTGTTCCTTTTTATCCTTTGTATTTTTATATAACAATGCTCAGTCCTGGCCAGTTTCTCTCTCTCTACTAAATATAACTTTGTTTCAAACCCTTTTGTTGGGCAAATTGCATTAGGGTAGATGGTGCAGGTATCCATTAGAGTTTATTTATCGTGATACTGTTTAGATCTCACACTTATAAATAACTTATGTTATGGGGCTTTTGTTTGTAGAAATGTAACTTACATATTTTATTACACTTTTCTGTAAACCTCAAAAAGAACATTGTCAAAGAAGCACTCTTAACAGCAATCTAAACTAAGGTACATAAAATCTACACCACCATTATTTTTTAATATGACAAGGAAGCATGGTATTTCTCGATAGTTTGAAAGGTTTGCTGTCACCATAAACACACAATACAATAAAACATTAAAAAGTCAGAGGAATTGTTTTATGAAGTGCATGCCCACCTGCTGCCAAATTTCTCTGAAGCATTCTTATGCAAGCAGGAAACCATATTAACACAGATTTTTTCCCCTAAAACAGCTTGATTTTCCTCTCTCCTTTTTGAAGCCCCTTCCCTAAGCTTTAGTAATGCAGCATTCACTGGTTTGCTGAATTACGGTAGATACTTGTTGTTTTTTACTTCTCTCTGTGAAAGCTTGGTCAATGCTTTTGTCTACTTCATGGTTGTAAAATGTTTTGTGGGATGAATAGTCTTTTCCAAATTGGAAATCCCTATTTATTGCTGCAAAGTAAGCTCACAGATACTTAATTCAGAGGGAATTATTATGACCTACTTCTCATTTGCCTTTACAATAGTTCCCCATCTCAATTATTCCCCTCCATTATGTTCACACCTGGCCCATAGGTATGGAGAAACTAGAACATAGGAAAAGAAAGCTATGCAAAAGTAGGGCATTCAGATATTTGTGCTATTGCAGAGATTAAAAAATTACAAGAATTAATTTTTTGACTTTCTTAATTTTGGGACTGCTCCTTGGAACCACAGATAAATTTTACACCAGCTAGAACTGTAAAATTCAGACCAAAGTACGATGGCAGCCAATGATGCCTCTTAAAGTAGGCATTTTATATGCCCATAGACTCTAATATGGTTCATTTCTTAACAGAGGTTGAACAGCTGTTCAAAATATGTATATCAAGCTTCATATAGATTTTATTTATTTGGAAGCTGGGCATTTAAGGTGTATCTCAGCAATGGATTTCAGTGCTCCAGGGAGCCTCTAGCCTTGTATGAGGAAGGAGCACTAAATCCAGAGTGCTGAGTTACAAGCCTATACTTTTTCAATGTCAACTTCAAGAGGGATGCTAGTTTAAAACAACAACAACAACAACAAAATGACTGATGTGTGAACACAGGCAGATTACACACAAACAATATTTCTTTCCAGTGTATGAGAAAGGAACCCACAGTTAAAGATCAATCAGATTTCAACTCAGCCTCTCAGTGTAAAGCTACCGATTTTCAAGGTAACAGGAATGGCTTTGCATAGCTACTAGAGCAGTTTATAGGAGCAAACAGAAACAGAACCTTTAACACACACTTTGAAACAGACGGACCTAATGCAGCTGTTCATCTCTCCATCTCAAGGATTTAAGCCATTTATGGTTGATAGCACTCTCTGTACAGCATGTTTTGATAACAGAATCAACATTTAATCTGAGCACTGACATGCAGGTCACTGGTCAAGAATTTTCCAATTAGATGCTCTCCAGATATACAGTATAATCTGTAACACCCAGCATTCCTGACTACTACCCATTTTGGCTGAGCTGAATGGGAGTTGTAGTCTCAAGCATCCTGACTTCACATAGTTACCCTGTCCTGTGCAATATCACCTTGAACAGTGAAAGGCAAGTATCTGTGGTGATTGATTGTGTTACTGTCAGTAGCTGAAAGGAAACACCCCCAAAGCAAATTGTCCCCGGAGACCCACCACTGCAGTGAGTGTTGTACATGAGGTTTTACTGTCAGTCATTTTATTGAGAGTCAGTCATATGAAGCAGGCCAGAACCAAAATGCTGTGTTTCCAAGGAGAATTTGCACCTGGTACCTTGTTCTTGCTAGGTGGGACGTTGATTTTGCCAACCTGATTGCCTTGTCAGTAGCAACTTCCCCTATTGTAAAGTCAAGAACTGCCCTGATGAACTGGATACATTGTATGAGCACCAGCTTATATTTCTTTTCCCTGACCAAAAGTTCCAGAGTTCAAAGAACAGAAAGGTTCTGATGAAGACTGGGATAAAGCTGGCATTTTGTGTGAGCCACCAGAAGCCAGTAATTTATGTAAAGGTACACCACAATTCCCAATGTGTGTAGATGAGCAATGATCACTGCCATGCATTTGGTGAAAACTCTTGGAGGGGAAGATAGTCCAAAGGACAGGTTTCTGAATAAGCAGATTTGTCTGCTATGGAGAAGTACTGTACAGGAAACGGCAGTATGACTGATGGATAGGGATGTGGAAATAGGCATCGCAAACAAGTCAACCCCCTTTCTTGAGTATAAGCAGGATGGTGGAAATAGTCACCAATCTGAGCCTCTTCATTTTGATGAATGTGTTGATGCCCCCGAGATCCAGAATGGACCTTTGATCTGCTCCATCTTGCCTTGGGGACTGTGAAATAGAGGTAGAAAACAGAACTGGGATATGGTGGTGGAACATGTTCTGTCATCCCTTTGTCTATATGTGAGGCAAGCTCCTGGAGAAGAAAAGGAGATGGTAGTGCAACTCAGGTACCGTGCTCTGGTGAAAGTTCATGAAACTCTATCACATAGTCTTTTATCATGATGGTGAGAACCCAAATGGCTTGCCAGTCTCAGGGGGGAAAAAAGAATGTAAATGGGTTCCAAATGGTTTTGATGGGTAGGAACAGAGAACACTGAAACTGTGGAGAGGAAGATAGTGAAAGAAGATTCCTAGACGAATCAGAATCTCTAATGTTGACAGGCAATACTTTCACTGTTGAGAGGGGCATCTGAAGATGATTGAGAAGGCTGGTGAGAAGAGAAAGGATAAGATGACTGAGTATGGGAACCAGGTCTATTTCAGGTTTGCTTCTTAGAGGAAGAGGTAACAAATTTTTGAGCCAGAAGCCGCATCTTATCTTGATTCAGCTTTTCATTAGTGGAGTCATGGAAGAGGCCTTTCTAGTCAAACAGCAGGTCTTCTACTGTAGCTCACGCATCAGATCCCAGTCCCAGTGACCTTAATCATTCATGTCAATATAAAGAGATGGCACTGGGAAAGGCTTTAGCCTCACAATCCACATGATGCCTGGGAGTAAAGATCTGTTGCACAGCTAGTCTGTGGGTTTATGCTTGGTAACCTTAAGCAAGTTTGCAGTCTTTCTGGGGTAACTTTGCCAGGAACTGACCTACATTTTCCTATAACATCTGCTGGTAGGCTCCCATACAAGCCTGGTGATTCATAGTGACAGTGCTGTGGTAAAGTAGTATTTCCTGCTCAGGGCATCAAGTCTACAACCCTCCTTGTCTGTTGGGGTAGAATGTGGTTTATCCCTTTATTTATTTATTTATTTATTTACTATGCCACCTTTCCCAGAATGGGACCCAAGGCAGCTCACAAAATGTCATACAAAATATGATTTAAAACAATTAAAAACATTACAATGTAGAAATCTAAAATTACGTAGAACATATAAAAGTTAAAAGAGAAAAAAAACAGAACCCCCCCCCAAAAAAACATACCCCAATAAAAGGCGTCCATAAGCCCAGCTACATATTAAAAGCCTGCTTGAATAAAAATATCTTTGCCTGCTGGTGAAAGGCAAGTAGGGAGGGGCCAGCCTAGCCTCCCATGGAAGGGAATTCCAGAGGGTGGGAGCAGCCACTGAGAAGGCTCTCTCTCGTGTCCTCACTAGGCAAGCCTGTGCTGCTTCAATGATAAAGAAGTTGGCTATAGGAAGTTTAAAGATGAAAGTTTGCTTCCTGTGTTTAATACAGATTATCTACCTGGTGAGATGTTGACAGAACCATGAAATATTCAGCCAGAATTGTGTGGCTACATTCAATGAGAAGATAACATTAGAATCAACACCAGCAGTGTGCATTTAGGCTGGACTTGTTGGAAGACTGGATTAGAAGCAGCAGGAGAACTTTTTTGTTTCCAGACTAAGAACAGTTGCCATATGCAGTATTTGCTCTGAGTAGAATGGAACATCCTCTGTGGGTGACTAATGATTTCTGTCCTCTATGGCTGCGTCAGGTGAGACAGAAGAAGGTTTATCTGGAAGATACAGAAAGAGATGAAAACTCATAATTGCCGTTGTCAAAATCAGAGGGTTTTGTGATAAGGGCTGTGGTCTCCTGCACACTGTTGGTCAGACTGTGCATCCAATGGATCTGAGAGTGACTGAGTTGTATCTGACTCTTCTTGAAATAAGAGGGGTTTTGAATATGGTGACTCAGGTATCGGCCTGACGCTGGAGAAGCAGGAAATGAGGAAACAGTGAAGCAATCATGGTAGTATTCTCCTTGGGGGAGACAGAAAGCATAGCAGTCGGAAGTAACTGACACACTCATGAAGTACATAAGAATATAGCAAAAGTGGGGACTGACAAGGTCAGATCTGAGACATCTGTAGTTGTACAAACATTCTCACGAGGCAGATGTGATACTGTAGCAGAAGGGGGAGTGCATTCTTGTGGGGATCTCCACCTGTCTCACTACTGCCATTGAATGTGTGGACTTCTTGTCCCACTGTTATGGCACCAAGTCTGGAGACTGTCTAGATGTCCTAATGATTCATATGTGAGATTTTATTCCTATAATATCACCAATGCTGCCACCAGAGACCATGCACCTGAACTCAAATAACAATACTGTAGTGTTTTCAGAGGTACATGTATATAACACAAAATGCAGTGCCTCCTGCCCTGAAGAACCTGGAGAAACAACTAGAGCAGGGGCAACTGTAGCTTGAAAATATTTCTCCAGTTCAAAAACTTTTAAGATGGTAATCATTTTTTCATGCTTCCTTCGAAAAAACATTGCTTTACCTGTAGGCTTCTATTACATGGCTTTGACCCAAACAAAGCAAGCAGTGAGAATGACCATTAGTTTTGGAAATTTTACACTGCCCTCCTCACCAAATACATTGAACACACTTCTTGTAAACCACTTTAAAGGCAATGAACAAGTGCATTCGATGCCATGGGCTTAAAAGCCCACATGAAGACAAAAGGGAAAAATATCAAATGGTGGGGAGGGGGAATTAAACAACAAAACAAACAGCAGGATTAACTAGAACAAATAATGGTAAGGTATAGAAGGAGGAAAAATGAGCAAGTTCTCTTAGCAATACTGGCATGAAAGAGAAGTTCTGACATGCTGTTGCTGCAGCAGTGCAGGGAAAGGAGCTGGTGAAACAAGTGGGAATGTTGATGCGTGCATGTTGGAGAGGGGTGGGGCTACCACCAAAATTGCTTCACTTAGCTCAAGAAGTTTTCCACTCTGCACAAGCAGAAAACAGCCTGTATGTGTAAATCACAGAGACCACAAAGAAAAACTACATATTCGAAAACCGTGTTAAATGTTTTGAACATAAATAATAGCATGAATTGCAAGAAAGAATTTAGTTCTGACAGATGTAACTGTGAAAAGATGTAGATATTAATTGTATAAAATCAGCTGTGTGAAAATATAAGCATCTCATCCAAACAATTCCCCCCCCCCCAAAGTTACCTGAGAAGTTGTTCTCAACAAAATATAGTTTGTGATTTGTTGAATTTCAAAATCCATTTTGCTAATGCTTAAGATAGGAAGCCAGGATGGTGTAGTGGCTTGAGTGCTGGATTAGGACTCTGGGAGACCAGGATTTGAATCACACTCACAATGGCAAACCTTCCCTGAACAGATCTTGCCAAGAAAAACCCTATGATAGGGTCACCATAGTTAGAGTTGACTTGAAGGAAAATGACAGCAGCACTTTAAGAGATGCTGCCCAAACTGCTCTGCAATTGTGCAATATCAGCTTTTGATATTAGACTCGCGGTGCCAGTAACCAGGAATCTTTACCACCAATTGACATCACATGCTCATCTCATTTGGATACTTCATCAGTAATTCATACCAGATTCTATGGTGAAAAATATTTGTTCTACAAAATATGAATGGATTTTTTTGCTGTGTTCCTTAACCCTTAGAAGGTATTATTCAGGACCATGACTGAAGTTTTAAAAGAATTCTGTGTAAGTACAGATGAGTCTGCTTCATGTTGGCACCCATTATTTACAAAATATATAGCCTAGGATATAAACCCTGTATTTACTTGCAGCTTCCTTGTAGTGACAGCTGATTTCATTCTTATTCAGGGAATGCTTTAGCAGTTAAATGAAGGACAATTATGGCACTGGGATTTTGACCTAGAATGAAACATTCAAGATGGGTTGTATCAAATAAGAATTTATTTACACACCATTAACAAATGTAATGTCATCTGAGCATTTGGAAAGTACCACTTTCTTCATTTTTTATTTTTATTTAATCTAGATGAGTTAACTGTAATTTTGATAATACATTTATTTAACAGGCAGTGCACTTAGATATAAATCTTTTTAAAAATCTACACCTTTCCATATATTCTTATTGGTTAAAAATTATACTTTCTGTTTATTCAGAGTCTAGATAAAGATATGAAAGAAACAGAGATAACATCAGTAACCAAAAAAAAAAAATCTACTAAATTGGTTATTTGTTTGATTGTAGATTTGAAAACCCTAATAAATGCAATTCCAGGGAGAAAACACATACTGTATTTTGTTCTTTGGTTAAGTATTATTTTTGCACCATGTAATTGAGAAAAGAAATAAGAAACCTGGACAGGAAAATTCAAAATGGCTCTTTATGCCAAGTTTCACTTTACACTGTTTCCAGTGTTACAAATCCTTAAATTTATGCCAGAGATAGAAACAGGCAGAAGTTATTTAAAAAAATATTTTCTATGAAAGTCAAAATCTATCTAACAATATAGCGCGGTATCCCTACTTTCAGAGTTTGATCATTATTATTTAAACACATTTCAAGTTCAGCATCAACTCATCATGTCTGAACTGCTTGATTCTGACACTCCCTCACAGCGCAGGATTTCAGCCATGTCTCTGCGGAAGACGGACATGTTCTGTGTGAATCTGTAACCAAGAAGACCCCAAGACAAGTTAAAAGTACTTCTCATTAAAGTTTTTAGAAAATATTTACAAACAACTCTCAGTATTGCTTGACAACTGATAACAAAACTGAAAGAAAGTGAACTCCTACAATATGTAATCAACCCTCCCCTTCTTGTTGTCCCTTCCAAGACCTTCTTGGAGGCACAAACTCAGAAGGTGGTGCTGGGGGATTCCTGCTCGACCCCATGGCCGTTAGCCTGCAAGGTCCCTCAGGGCTCAGTTTTGCCCCTCATGTTATTTCACATCTATATGAAAATGCTGGGAAAGGTTATCTGGAGTTTTGGATTTGGACGTTGCCATTATGCTAGTGACACCAAACCCTATCTCTCCTTTGGATCCAATTCCAAGGAAGCAGTCTCTGTCCTAAACCAATGTCTGTTGTCAGTAATGGACTGGATGAGGCAAATAAATTGAGACTTAATCCAGACAAGAGGTGCTCCTGGTCAGTCAAAAGGCAGATCAGAGAATAGGGATTCAGCATGTGTTGGATGGGGTTACTCTCCCACTAAAATCTCAGTTTCACAGCTTAGGTGTGCTCCTGGACTCAGATCTGACCCTGGATGCTCAGGTTTCAGTGGTGGCCAGGAGTGTGTTTGCCCAGCTAAAACTGGTGCACCAGCTGCACCTGTTCCTTGAAACATCAGATCTGGCTACAGTGACACATGATTTGATCTCATCCTATTTGGATTACTGTGACGTACTCCCTCGTATGTGGGGCTGCCTTTGGAAACTGTTCTGAAACTTTAGTGCTTCCAAAATGCTACAGCCAGGTTGATGACTGAGGCAGGTTATAGGGAGCGTATGACCCCCTTGCTAAACTGTTTCTGGGCAAAAGTGCTGGATATGATTTTTAAAGCCCTACATAGCTTGGGTCCAGACTATTTGAAAAACCGTATCTCCCTATGTGAGCCGCCCCATATTCTAAGCCCACCACCATTCCAGGCACCTCTAGTGAGGACATGAGATTTTTGGTGGCTGCTCCCAAGTTACGGAACTCCTTTCAAGGGAGGTCTAGTTGGCCCCCTCCCTGCTGTCTTTTACAAGCAGGTAATAACCTTTTTATTTAAGGACACATTTGGTTTTTAGTATGTTGTAGCAGACAGAGCTTTTAATGGGGTGTGTGTAGAGGTTTTATTTAATTATTTTGTAAAGGTTAATGCTGTTTTTAATTTGTGTTTTTAAAATGAGATGAATTTAATATTGTCTTTTAACTTTTGTACTAAGAGTAGAGTATTTTGTTTTAAAAACATTATTTGCTGCCTTGAATCCTGTGCTGGGAGAAAGGCGGGACGTATATAAAATAAAATAAAATAAAATAAAATAAAATAAAATAAAATAAATAATAGCTATTAAGAATACAGTAAGTTTACCTGTCTCTGTTCTTTACCAGAAGATTCTGCTCTACTCCTTCCATTAGGTTTCTGAAGCACTGATGAAGAACTTCTCGTTTATCAGGAGGTTGACTGTTTATCAGTCCTGCCCTTAATTCACTAAAATACTGAGAAGGACAAATAATTAGGATAAAAATGATGGAAACAATTAGCTCATGTCTATAGGGTCAAATTGTCAAACTTGTGTATGACCGAGTTCAGCTTTGGAAGCGTGGGACGCTTAATTCCATCTGGAATACCTAATGATGCCTTAGTCCATCTTGTCATATGGAGGCACTGCCAGATAGTTCTAACATGTTACTCTGCTTCACAACAACACCATGACGTCAAGCAGAAAGCATGCAGGTTCACTGTACCCCTCTGTCAGGAGGGCAAGGAGGAACAAGATTAACACAGGTACACAATAGTTCCAGTACAGAAAAAAGTTACTTGTGTTCAAGTTACCTATATGTTCTAAAAATACTGGCAAGGCTAAGCAATGCATTTTAGACTGGCATCTTAAATTTCAAGTTCACTTACATCCTGACAAATTTTAATAATTCTTACAAAATGGGAGAGATTTCAATGAGAAACAAATAGTTTCTTCTATTAGATTTTTTTAAAAGGTAAGATAATACCTATTTCAGTGTTATCTGTATGAGGCACTTAACTTGATAAGATATTCTACAACTGATTAAAAACAGCTACAAATAACCACAGTCTTATCTCCTTTGAAGGACAGTTGAATCTACCACATTATAACTTAAAGGGCTTGAGCCCCCACATAAACTGGCTCAATCTCACTAAGTCTCACAGATACACATATGTACAATGAACCCCACCTCATCGATACACACTGTCATGCCCTACTCTGGATACTGGGATTTGCAATAATCCAGAGTAGGCCCCGACATGGGTTTAGGTAGGCCTGGCAGGGGTTGGTTTTTTGGGAACATTCCCAGAACACCTTAGCTCCTGGAGTCAGGCCAGCCGTTTACCAGGCTTACAGGGAATCAAAACCTAATGATGACTTCATCTGCCTGCTTTGTTCTGGGGCCCGTCAGAACTGGCTTTGGAATGAAACCGTATGCATATCTTTGATCAATAAACCATGTTGCTGCTACATGTGTGTTGATTCAGTGTGTGCGTTTCCTGGTTCATCACACACACACAAAAGCATGGTCATTTAATCCAAGACAAAAGTGACAAGCAGTAACATAGAAAAACATGGCCACTAAACACAAAACTCTCAAATCATACATGGCAAAAAGGAGTGCTACAGTGACAGTTAGCTATGCCTACCAGACCAGCCATAATAAAAATCGAAACAAGGCTCTTATGCTAGGAAAGCTTTGAGCATACTGGTGTGTTTTTTGTGCCACTGGTGGGATTTGATGCTATAGCTCAGCATTTGCAGGAACAGATTGCTGAATCATGAGGTTGTCCTCCACAGAGTGTCTCCAGAAGAGGGAAAAGACTCTAGAGACAGTAAGTGTCTAATTCTTTTTTGTTTTGATTGTACCTGCTTACTGACAAGTTGCACCCAGTCTCTTTCTTGTGTCCTTCCCCCTCCTACTGATCACATGTCACATTCTGTCTCATGCAAGATTTCAGAAACTGATTTTTACCAATTTCCACTGAGCTTTTGAAAATTATTATTCAGGAGTTATAGTCAAAGTGCTAAAAAGCTTTAGCACTATTACACTAGTTAAGCATTCAGATCATTTTGTTCTAACGCTAGCATTTCTTTTTCCACTTCTTGATCGCTGTTAAGTATGTGTCCTGGAAACAGTTCAGAGAATGTAGAAACACACAAGGCAAGTACAGATACATTTTAGTTTGGAAACACCTGGGTTAATTTAAACCGACCTGGGGAGGGGAATGGAAAGTCCTCAATAATGCCAGAAGCTCCCAGGAAATACTTCAGGATGAAAAAAAAAGTCATATGGATCTCCAAAATAAAATAATTTTGTATAGGAACAAAACCTGAGACCTCCAGGGATTCTTTTTCTCACGTGAAGGGGCTCATAGTCAAATAAAAAAAGATGTGAGATTGTCTTTCTGAATTCTATTCTGCTATGCATATCTTGTAGGACTATAGCCATAAGACTGTTTTATCCCTCTTGTACTGCAGATATTCCAGCCTTCTTCCATGAATTTTGAGTTATACTAAAATGCTGTCTCTAGACCTTTTAGATAGTAAGGATTTAAAGAACAATGTCTAAGGCTGGGGTGAGTAACTGCAATGGGACTGGGAGCCCACATGTGTGTTTCTGGAGGAACCCAAGGGCTGTACCTTTTTATTCTTTTTCAATTTTGTTTATTTTTATGTTTATTTTATTTTTATTTATTTAGACTCTAGGGCATATTCTATCCAGTTGCTTAGTAACAATGCAATCCCACATGGAGACTGTGAGGTGTGCAGCCTCATCCAATACCCTGATGATTTGAAGTGTCCATAGTGGAAAGTGTATGTGCGTGTCTATATTTTCACTTCCTGGTAGTTCTTTTATTTTAACCTACTTCCCTTCGCTGAAAAAAGTGGGTGGGTGAAATCATATATATCGTCCTCCTGGATGCTGTACCCAAGAAGTCCAGTCTAATCCCCTACTGGGGGAATGGAGAATGAAGAATCTTTCGGTACAGTGCAACACTACTGGCAGCAGCTTTCAAACTAGTGGATTTGACAGTCAGGGCAGATGGATCCATCGCATCCTCCTGGTAGTGCTCCTCTCTGCTTATGAGGGGAGGCACCATCACCTAATCTTAACACCTCCATACCTCTAAAGTAACCTACTTACATCTTCTTAAGGTTCTCAACCTGTGGGTCCCCAGATGTTGTTGGACTACAGTTCCCAAGAGCCCTGGTGGCACAGTGGTTAAATGCCGGTACTTCAGCCTCAGCACATTTAACCACTGCACCACCAGGCATTTAACCACTGCACCACCAGGGCTCCTGGGAACTGTAGTCCAACAACATCTGGGGACCCACAGGTTGAGAACCACTAATCTGGCCAACAAAAATTGCAAAGATATGGGAATAAATGGCAAGTCACATTTTCAAAATGCTATACAATTTTAATGAAGGTACAGAATGGCAGCAATAGTGCATGCCTATAATTTTATTTTATGTATCTGATATTACTGACCTTTTATTATCATGTTGTTACTGTATACTCATAAAAAGATAAACATGTTTACTAATCCAATTTGAGAAATTAGACTAGCATTAGGGAATCCTGGGTTTGAATCTCCAATCAGATGTTAAGCTCTCTAGAGAATTCTGGCCCCATCCCTCCTTCTTAGCCGAACCTACCTGACTGGGTTATTATAAGAAGCAAATTAGGGAGAGGACCATGTGCACTACCCTGAGCTACTTGAAGGAAGGGATACAAATGTAGCAATAAGTAAAAGTGATGGTTATTTGGTGTCTTACAATCTACTGTGGCAGCCTAGAATTACTGACAGAACAATCATGAAAAACAATCATGTTTATCTTGAGTTAAGTGGAATGGCCCTTCCTTACAGGAATGTGTAGACTGGAATGCACCCTGATGACTCATTTCCAGGTTGCATCCAAAGTGGTGCTGGAGCCATGAACCTAAAGCAAGCCAACTATCATCACTCTACTGCTAGCTTTTCAGAAATTGGAACCATGAATGCTACTGGTACTTGAGAGACATAAGAATATTTGTTGCTGGTTTAGTATCATCTGTATTCAGAACTTCCCCCCACCCCTAATAAGCAGAGAAGAAACCAAAACCAGACTTAACTGACTGCTTCTCTAATGCAAATAGGTCCAAAGTGACTAGGCCTAGAGAGAACCTGCTGATAAATAATGGCACACATATACATTCTACAGCTAACCAGGCTCCACGATGATTAGAATGCAATATCGTTCCAGAAGAAAGAAAATGGGGCTGGCCTTGTATATCTTACTATTCATGATTGCATGGCTGTATCTCCTTGTGAAATATTTAATTCCTTCTTACACTAAAGCTGCTAAAATCAAAACCACATAATTAATATAAAGCCAGGATCATATTTAACACTATAAATCAGAGGCACTGGCTAAACAAAAATGTTGCCAAGAACAAGATTGGAAATGCATACGACTACTTATTTCCGCCTTTTATAATGATGCAGTGACTCAGGGCAGATAGAAAATGATTAGTTTTCCTCCCAAAGTAGGAAATATTGCTTCCATCTGTAAAGGATAATATTGTGATGTCATAAACTTTTTCTAAACACTGAATTTGCCCTTATTCCCTCTCAATCATTTTAAAAGAACTGCTCCTCGTATGGAGCTTGGATTTAAATCACTATAATACACCAAGAAGATGAATGACAGTGCTATTGGATATGGTTAAAATTGGATCCTTCAGCACAGGTGAATGATGAGACGGCGCTTCTATACTTGATATATTTTCTTCTTCTATTAGTTTCCTACCAGGGCTGGGATTTCAGTTTGAATTTTAATGTATGTGGCTGCTGCTAATCTTAGTGTCTTATTTTTTCCCAGCACCATCTTATTGTATAGACAATTCATTCTCCAAAGCAGTAATGCACTGCCACTTGTGACTGCCCAGGAGATAAACTAATTTGGAATAAAGTCAAAACTCGCACAGAAGTATGGAGAACACTACAGGTCAATATCTTCAGGAGCAATCCCTTGGCATCTGCAGCAAGATAATACATGCTCAGACTGGCTCCCATTGCTGCAACGAAACAGGTTCCTTTGGGTTGAGTATCTGATCTCAGCCTTGAATCCATAGGCCCATATTTTCATGTGCAACCCCTGCAAAGGAGACTTATCTGAAAAAGTCCAAAAAAAGTTGGAAAACCATAGGTTCCAGTAGGAACCTGAAGACATAAAATGTTTACTCATAATGGTTGCTCTCTGAGAGGTTCTGGGTACAACCACACATTTGTGATTGGGCCTGCACACAGGCCAACATTGTGAAGCATTCCGGAAAAAACTAGTGATGTGGAGTTTTCATCCTCTCAAGTGCTCCTGTGCTGCTCCAATAGATACACAGAGGGGATGGACAACCCCCTCTTTGTCATTGTGCAGCTATTACACAGGTAGCAAGCTCGAAACAAATTATGCAACTTGCTTCAGGACAGGGTGAGACATAGGATGGTATAGAGAGCCACTGAAAAACATGTTGTTGAAAAGCATTCTGGATGTGCAAGATACAAGATGCATATCAGGTGTTTGGAAAGGTCTCTCAATCCAAAATGAGAGAAGCAAAAACCAGTAAGATGAGTCAAATATTTGCCAAATGTAAAACATCTTCTCTTGCCTGATTAATTTATGGAATTAATTAATTCATTTATAGTATTTCTGTATCACCTCCTGGCCTGCAGGGGCTCCAGAGACAATGAACAAATAAAAAACAATTAAAAAAATACAAAGAAAAACACATTAAAATACTCTTACAAATCCTGAAAGTAGTCTGAAAACAATTCTAGAATCCAGTTTTAAAACAGTTAATACAGCAATTTCAAATGCTGAATGCCATGTGGAACAGCACTGTTTTGGCTGTCCACTGGAAGCTTAAAAGAGATGGGGCCAGCCTAACCTCCTTGGATAGGGAGTTCCACACTCGAGGTGTTGGTACAGAGAAAGCATTGTTACATGTACCCACCAACTAACTTCATGAGGAGTTGTGACACACTCCTTCTCTGAAGATATCAAATCTGTAGCGGGCTCATAAGGGAGGAGGTAGTCTTTCAGTTATCTTGAGCCCAAATTGTTTAGGGCTTTTAAGGGCAACATCAGCACCTTGAACTGATCTTGGATGTAAACTGGAAGCCACTGTAGTTCTTGCAGGATTGGTGTTATATGGTCTGTAAAATGCACACCTGACACCAGTCTGGATACTGCATTTTGCAGTAGCTGCAGCTTCTGAATACTTTAAAAGGGCAGTCCCACATAGCACACATTACAATAGTCCAATTGAGAGGTAACTAAAGCATGAACTATAGAGACCACACCTACCATCCCAAAGAAAGCGTGCAGCTGAAACGCCAGCTGAAGCTGGGCAGAAGTGCTCCTGGCCACTGCAGCAATCTGACTTTTTTGGAACAGCATTGGGTCTGAGAGCACCCGGAAACTATGAATCTGATCTTTCAGAGGGAGAGCAGCCCCATTCAGAACAGACTGTCATTCCAATCCCAAGCTGGTTTTCTTACTGACCAGCAGAACTCGCCATGGGTCAGCGTAAGAGGGGCGATACAATGACTCCCTGAAACAACATCTCAGGCTCGGCCAAACTGATCACCAACGATGGTCTGCCCTGGCCTCACATCAGGAGGCATGGAGACGCACTATCCACAATGCTGCAGCCTTATTTGAGAATTCACGCCGAACAAGTCTTGAAGAAAAACGACAACGCAGAAGGAATCACAACCCAGAAACATCACCCAAGGAGACCTTCTGCTGTGCTTTCTGCAACCAGACTTGTTTATCTCAGATTGGCCTTTTCAGTCATCAGCGCACTTGCAGAAAGCGCGGAATGTGTCCTTCCTGAATCTTCGTTCGCGAAGAAAAGCCAGAGAGAGAGAGCAGCACTTCCATCTTGACTGGATTAAGCCTCAGTCTGTTCACCTGCATCCAGTCCTTTACTATACCCAGACTGATTCAGTGCTACCACAACCTCCTTGGCATTAGTTGTACAGGAGAGAGAGAGAGAGAGAGCTGGCTATCATCAGCATATAGCATCTTCTCTGTTCATTTCCCGAAAGTATGATGAACTTCTTAATAGTGGACACCAGAATCTTATGAGAAAATTATTATACTACCCATCATTTAGAAATGGACTGTGAAGACTGGAAGAAATCCTTCTTCTAAGCTTTGCAACTCATAAAATAATTGATTTATGTTATGGGACTTTTTCTCCAAACGCTGTGAAAGCAGAGGATTCTTCTGACAGTTACCACTGGCATCTCAGCTCCAGGCATTCCTGGAGGAAACACATTATGCAGATCAAGGTGGGGAAATTGCAGTCCAGGAACTTGCATGAGAACTGGATCCCCTGCGGCCACCAAGCTCTCTTATTTTGTTTATAGAGTTATTTGAATCCAAATGTCCCAGGGAGCATAGCATACAATTTTGGCTCCCCGGGCTGTTTTAGGTCCAAGAGAGGTCTTTTTCCAACAGGGGAAATGACTTGGAGGTTGATCTCAAGGGCATTTTATGTTGTTAAAAAGGCCTCTCCCAGGCCAAAAATGACAGAGAGAGGGCAAAAAACATGGAATTTCCCCGTGTGTTGTAGAGGACATTGAAGGGCATTCAGGAGTCCCCCCCCAAATTCTTTCCTTGGGTGCAGTGGGGAGCTATAAATCCTGATCTAGACCCTCAGTGATCTCCATTCTTGCCTATGAAACTCTCCAGGAGATTACCAAGCTGGGAGATGAACAGAGAGGACTGGAACCCTTTTGGTTCTCCTGAGCATCTAAGTTGCTTTCAGTACCAATGGCAATGTTATCATTTTGGACCATTTCTCAGGGAAGAGCTTGGGGGCAGGAGTTTCAGTGTTTGGGTGGCTTCAGGTCCTTCCTTGAGGGGAAAGTTCACAAAGATATGAGAAGGGTCTAAAGTATTTGCCTACACAAGTGGAACTGTACTATCTCATCAGAAATCCAACCAACTGGATTACTGTGGCATTCCCTTCATTAGTGCTTCTGGCCAAGAGCTATTACCAGGCAAGAACAAGTACTTCCATTTCTAGCTCTTCGTAACTGTGGTCAGGAACAGTTCTTTTATTTCTGATGCTGACACTGGTAAGATCTGTAGTTCCCTTTAATGCCTGTGTGTGTGTGCATGTGTATGACAAGCAAGCTGGCAGGAATTGCAGTTTCATAAGAGAAGAGAAGCTGTTTATAGCTTCTGAGAACAATGGAAACAACAAAAAAATGACTCCTTTCTGAAATACATTTCCCTACCACATTCTTCACTTCAAGATCTGGTCCATCTGGGACTTCTGAATCACTGCTATCACAAGTTTTAGTGCTACCTTCCTGAAGGTAGATTGGACGTACAATCACTGCATGGACATGGGGAGCCTTTCACTTTACTGTCCGTGGAGTCCTCACTGTTTCTCATCTCCTTACAGAGGGAGGCTACAAGAAAAGGCATTTTCAACAAAAGTGAGAAAATCCCACAATGGACGTTGATGCAAAGATGTCCCTGAGTGGCTCTGAGTAACTAGAACAATTTTTGATCTCTAGGAAGGACTTTACCACCACCAAGAGGGCCTTTCCTTGAACCCACTCAAAAGATTACACAAAGTTCTTTCTACAGGTGCTAGATTTTATGTGTTTAAGAAAGATTATCCTAAATAAAGATTGTGGATGTTTGGGGTGTGTGTGTTTAACTAGGGCTAAGGTAGAGATATGGTTTGGGTATGCAAGGGGATACACAACGTCCATTTTCTATGTAAAGAAGAAAGGGTCTCCTTTTGCTATTAGGGGAGTCCTTCTCATGCATGATTCAGGAGATTTATTCACCCAAACCACAGTGCACTCATGGATTGATATAAGACACAGCTTATCTATTAAAATCGAGTACTACAATTCACAAACAGACTTGACCCATTTTTTCATCTGACTGCATGTTCTCATTCTAAAGTACTTACTTTCTCATTGAGGAGTATGAGACCCAAGAGAGGTCTTGACACAGACCACTGGTTTCTGCAGTCCTCAAAAATTATGGTGTTCATAAGAATTGACATCATCTGAAAGAAAGAAAATGTTTTTTAAGTAAATGGCAAAATCAAGGTTTGATTCTTGGATTTTTTTAAAAATATGTATTTTCAAGCTGTGGATGGTGGAATCCGTGGATGCCAAATCTGTGGATACAGAGGGCTGACTGCAGATCTAGAACAAAATATTTGTAAAATTTGGCCTAGAAGATGGAATACAATGAAGTAATTTAAGAAATTAAAATAAAGTTTCTCTCTCAATATCAAACATGAGAAAAATGTGGAAAATCATTCAATGATTTCTTTAATGCCTTGAAGTTGCAGGCAGTTGAGTCCCTAGAGAATGGACATGCACTGCAAGTCAGACTGTAATAATAACTGTATAAGAATAAGTCAAACAACATGTTTCACTAAATGAAAAAAAGATCATTCTAGCTCTGCAAATCACTCAGAACAAGAAATTATCAAAGATTACTTGATGCTTCAACACAAGTAGTGTACTGTATAGTACAAGCAAGTGATCCTTTCATTAATGCCAGTGTGCAATAGTGGTGAGCTATTATTCAAGTGTCTAGATTTTTTAAAGTATGTTTATACAAAGGATCATAAATGTAACCTGCCCACATAGCCCTTCAAAACCCAAGACTGTTCCTTGGGACAGTGACAAAATCTCTCCATGGTGTCAAAATAAGTCTTTTACTGCCATTTCAGTTGTGGATGAATTATATGTTCTAAGGTTTGTTCTGTTTACAGTTACACATATTGAGGTACATGATAAGGACAGGGGAAGGTAAATGTTAGGGGCATGCGAGTAAGTTGTAGGTAATGCTCTTTTGAAGTATAAAAAAACCTAATAAAACTGTTATATTAAACTACACTCTGAAAAAAGGAAGAGCTTCTGATGGTAATACAGGTTGAATATCCCTTATCCAGAAATCTGAAATGTTCCCAAATCCAGAATTGTACACATTCTGGATTTGGGAACTGAGACAGTGACACCTTTGCTTTCTGATGGTTCAATGTACACAAACTTTGTTTTATGAACAACATTATTAAAAATATTGTGTATAAAATTACCTTTAGGCTATGTGTATAAGGTCTATATGAAAGATAAATGAATTTCATGTTCATACTTGGGTCCCATCTTCAACATATCTCATGATGTATATGCAGATAATCCAAAATATTTTAAACAATCCAAAATCTGAAACACTTATGGTCCCAAGCATTTCAGATAAAGGATAGTCAATCTGTAGTTTGCTTCCTTGGAGAATAGGGGTCCATCGGCCATAGCATCCATTTATCCTTCAATTCTACTAGCAATGCAGAAAACCTGGGAGTCTCTCTGTTTTGTTTCTGTCTTAAAATTACAATGCATTTACAGAGAACAAGGAGTGTCCCTCTGCCTCCCAACAATAATGGGTGCTTGTCTAAACCAACCCCTTATCTGATATTTAGGAACATACACTTCAGCACTCTTTGGGCTGGGTTACTATTACAGAGACATTTTTTTGCTTGTTGGGCATCCACAGAGGTAGAGGATATGTTGGACAAGACACTAAAACTTGCACTCAGCCCTGTGGGTTTTGGTGAAGAATCCTGCCATGCTATTGTTTCTATGGTGTCCATTTCTACTGCCACTCTAAACATAGGCTACAGTTACCCAAAGTACTCCATGAAAAATGGAAACAGGGCTAAAAAAAGTCTAGGTTGGCCTCTTGCAGGACAATCCCTCAATCAGAGGAATTTCATTCCCCCCTCCCAGTGATAAAAGCAGTACACGAACATCAGTGTACTTGAACAAGGCTCAACAGAAAATGCATTGTTCTGCACAGTATAATCTTTGGAGAGTATATTGGGTCTGAGGAGTTCACGAGCACCAATATAACATATGAGAACAACAGCCAGGCACAGCTCTGTCATGCCTTGGTCCCAGAGGCTAGCAAGAGCCCTCCCTCCATCCCAGCTGCCCCTGCTGTGGCCTCTGAGGGAGAGAACAGCAGCCAGCATCTTCTGGACTTCATCCACACCCTCCCACCTCACTCCCTTTTCCTTGTGTGTCCTGTCTTATTAGATTGAAAGCCTGAAGGCAGGGAACTGTCAAATTAACCATTTGTAAGCAGCTCTGGGAACCTTTTCAGCTGAAGGGCAGAGTATAAATGCTGTAAATAAAAATTACATTAAGTAAAGGGCTTGTTGCAAGAGGCTTGCAGTCCAATCCTACACCCAGAATGGAATATTCTGCAGCCAGTTTGTTTCCAGGCACTATGGGAAGTGCTGGTTATGACCTATAAAGACCTATGCAACTTAGGCCCAGGCTATCCGACAGACCACATCTGCCCTTATGAGCCAGCCTGGGCCCTGAGGATCTCAGCACCAGCCCTTTCTTAGTTCCACCACATTCACAGGCATGGCTGGTGGGGACATAAGATAAGGCCTTCTCTGCAGTTGCTCCTAAGCTCTTAAACTTCTTTCTTAAGGAGGCCAGAATGCTGTCTTTCTGTCAACAAGTAAAGACTTTATCCTAACAGGCTTTTGAGAACGGAAGGCTTTAAAGAAAGGGCTTTTGGAAGAGGGTGCTGCATTGTTGTAATTGCACTCTTTAAAATTTTTTTTAAAAAAACTTTTATTGAAAGAAATATAACTTAACAAAATTCTACAGAACAAAATAAAATTTACATTGTTAGGATCCCTTAAAACATGTACATTTTAAGTGTAATGACGTTAATAGTTTAATTCTATTTTAATGTTGAATTCTTGCATATTTTAACTCTATTGTATTTACTTTTATCTGTAACCTGCCTTGATTACTAATTTTTGGGAAATGGCAGGGTATAAATAAAGATGAGAAGGATGAGGAGAAGGATGCGTTCAACACAATTTACTCTTCACAGAGAGAGCAAAGTACCAGTTATGGACTCAGACCCTTTCTCTTCGCTCACTCACTTTTGCCCTCTTGAGATTATAAGATAGCTTATCCAGCGCTTGCTTTATGTACACATAGCCACAAGTTCAACTAGTGGTGCTTCTATCTGGAAGAAACTCTTGAAGCATGTGCTAGAAAAGAATTGCTGCCTTCTAATACAGATATGACTAGACTAGACAGATAAAAGGTCTGGCTCAGTTTAAGGCAGCTTCATATCCTTCAGACCTCATAGCTGCTTTTTGTACAGAATGTTAGCATTCCTACTTGCTGCTATACAGGTGCCAACTGCTGTTAAGTGACCCTGTGAGTATCCATTAAGTGGTAAACATCTGTATCAACATCTGATGCAATGTGAATATTATATCTCTAGCTTTGCCTGTGGCCTCCTTTTATAAGTGGCCTGCTATATAGCAAGAGTGTGGGTTATCTTGAAACTTAGAACTGTGAGAAGAAAAAAGGATAATGTAATAAAGTTTTGCTTTTGTGCTTAAACCTTGCTGCTCTCTGTTATGGTGCTTTCAGGATTTTTGCTGACAAGTGGTCTCAGGGGCACCAATTACGTGCGTCAACAGGCAAGTAGAATTATTACAGGAAAATTTCTCTTTTTAGAGAAAATAACAAAACCAAGGCACATTTGATGCAAGACTACCATGCCCCAGATATTTGGAAAGCTTGCATCTAATGCAGAGCAGAGGTGATACTTCATAGAAGTCTGCTGGAATTGGTTATACAGTGAGTCACATGCTCATAACAAGTATGCATGGGAATTGCAATCAAATAACACTGAAAACAACCTTGACAAAATGGGACCCTGACTTATAATACAAAATTCAACAGATAAATCTAAAAATACATATTTTTATGAGGAGAAATATCTACATCTGTTTGGGAGAGCTATGTTTAATTCAATTAAACATATTCCAGTTTTAACCTGTCTTTTGGCCCTACACCAGACAGACAGACCACAAGAAGATAGCCATCCCACCACTCACACCTCAACAATAGGCCTGGTCTTATCAGCTGACGTGCTGGTGTGTCAAAGATGAAGTGTGTGTGTGTGTGTGGCAGGGCGGGGGGGGGGGAAGATGTTGTTTTACTTATACCTTTACTTTGTATCGCATTTCCACTATTTCCACCACCCAGTATGCAACTGTTTACATGGGATTCCCTCTTCTACTTAGCTGTGAGGTACTCTGGTTTCCTGCTCAATGGTTTACACACTCCTCTTGATCTGCTCCCATCACAGATACAAGTGTATCTAGAAGCCTTTACCCCCAGTGGAGGCAGTAATGAGGCATGTGTATGTGAAACACTATTATTAACAGAAGTGAAATAAGAGGCTCCAGATTACTCACTGAAGAGAACCATACTGTTTCAGATGGCTTTCTTTTATGTTACTGTTGCTCATATAAACAACTACCTAGACAAGTATAGCCACTGCAAATCCTTACCATCTAATGAAATAACAATGCTATCCCTACTCTCTCCAACCTTATTCCTTTACAACAATCACACTCTAAAGCCTAATCCATACTACACACAAATAATCCAGTTTGAAACTGGATTATTTGCCATGGCTCCTTTCTATGGAATCCTGGGATTTGTAGTTTTACAAGGTTGTTAGCTTTCTCTGCCAAAAAGTGCTGGTGTCTCACGAAACTACAAATCCCAGGATTCCACAGGAAGGAGCCATAGCAAATAATTCAGTTCGAAACTAGATTATTTGTGTAGTGTGGATACACCCTACATTTCAATGCAATGACACCTCTCAGTTGTTGCCTATCTGTTTTCAACTGCCCTCTTTCAAACGACCTCTGAAATTCAGAGCACTCTCTGCCCCTCCCAACAGGCCACTTGCCTTAAACTACCTAATGTGCCAACGAATGCCATGTGCTGTGGGGTATATTTCAGAGGAAGGAACTGGCAAAACCACCTCTTGAGTATTCCTTGCCTAAGAAAACCCTATGAAATCCATGGGATTGCCATAAGTCAAGAGGTGATTTGAAGGCACATACACACAGACATGCCCACATAACCCACTTACATAACCAACTTGCACAACATCACAGAACATTATGCCTTACCATAATTCGCAGAATATATACACAATAACATTTATACAGACTCCAGAACATAACAACCATACTCTAAGCACACCCAATATAAAGTCCCAAGAATATGTCAAACATGAGTCTACACTAATATTGACACAAAAAGTCAAAAGTCCATTTTAGATTGATTCCTAATAGTGTTTGGGGTGTAAATGTAGGGTTCTACAATTCAGTCTCAGAGAGAAAAACTGCATATGCCATGTCTGGAAGCCATGCCCTATGAGAAACAGCTTAGGGAGCTGGGTATGTTTAGCTTGGAGAAGAGAAGGTTAAGAGGGGACATGATACCCATGTTTAAATACCTGAAAGGATGTCATATTGAAGAGGGAGCAAGCTTGTTTTCTTCTCCTCCAGAGACTAGGACATGGAGCAATGGATTGCAATTACAGGAAAATTCAAGGACTTTAAACACATTTTTTAAAAAGCTTGTTTAAAATTTATTTCAGTATTTAGAAACAAAAACTGTTATTAGCATATTTGTACATAAAACAAGGGAATATTTCAGGGAAGCTAAGCTCTAGTGCTCAGCTATACCACTTCAAACTACAGGTGGAAGCACAATGTGATGCAATGTTAGCTAATGTCTTCTTTAAAAAAAAATCAATGTATTCATGATGTATTTATATCAACAAAATAAACCATACACATATAAACAGCATATACAGAAAATAGATGTTGCATCTTTTGGAGGAAGGAACAATAGCTTGGATTGAGTATTTCCAGTAGCTCCGTTTGGATCTGGACAAAAGCCTCTTGGACAAACTAAGCATTCATATTTTACATGACACAGCCCTGCCCAGGCATTAAATCTGACCAAGGTAACTAGTGTGAGAGTAGGATCACAGGACTGCGTATGCTGGTCCCATCCCCTACATCCCAGTACCTGCCAACTCTGGCCCCTCACGTTTGAACTCGCCACATTGCTTGACAAGATCTAAAAGAGGTGTTCTACTTGCATTCACTTGAACGTGAGTAGAATCCATGCTTTATCAGCTTCTCTGACAGGGGAGATCCTATTCATGTCTGTGTAGTTCAGTACACAAACCTAGGGCACAATTCTATTTCATGTTGAAACAACATTTCAACCTCTACATCCATTTTCAAAGAGAAGACGAACAATGCAAAACACAATGCAATACTCCCTTGAAGACTTGAGACATTTAAATTACATTTACAGGTAACGTTAATATTCACAACAGAGGGGGTAAACCTATGGGGCTCCAGATGTTGTTGGACTGCACAGACAAAGGTGAGGGATGAAGGGAACTGCAGTCCAACATCTGCACCCCCACAAGTTGCCTCTCTCTAGGACATCATTCTATAATTTAAATGTGAACTGCACTTCAGCTCTCTGATTTCAAATGAGCCTGGATGAAAACATGCATCACATCCCAATATAATATGACATGGTAACTATGAGATTAAAGTGAAACAGGCTACATGTATGTAGCCTGTTTCAAACAAAGATTTCTGTTTGAAGTTCCCAAACTTGCTTGATCCTCACACTTGTTACCAAAGACGACAGAAAAAAGCAAAATGTATTTCATAGTGAAGAGATACCAAAATGTTGGTGTGCAGCCTGTTGTTATGTGCCTTCAAGTCAACTCCAACAACCTTGCCACAAAATTTTCTTGGCAAGATTTGTTCAGAGGGGGTTGGCTGTTGCTTTCTTTTAAGGCTGAGAATGTGGGACTCACCCAAGGTCACCCAATGGGTTTTCATGGATAAGTGGGAATTTGAACCCTGTTTTCCTGGGATCCTAGTCCAACGTTCAAACCACTACCCACTAGTTACTTGTGTGTACGTATACAACACAATTCTAGTATACATGTCTGAGCAAATATTAATTTCCATCCCTACACCCATTTTCAAGAGTGGCAGGAACAAATGAAGCATCTCGCTGTTCCCCCCACCCCCATATATGTTACAGGAAACAGTGAAATATGTCCTGATGCACACAATACTGTACATGTAAAACTCCTTAATGTAATAACAGCTCACATGAATTTCATTTGCAACCAATTCACATTTCACGCTGAATGAGGCCTTCTGAATCATTCTGGCTTCCAACCAAGACAGTAAGAAATAAAATGTCTAGCAGACTGGGTAAAGGAAGTCAAGAGAGACTGCTGCTCAGTGGTGGAGCACATGCTTTGCATGAAGAAGATGCTGTGTTATCCCTAGCAACTCCAGCACTTGTTTTCGATTTTGTTTAAAAATATCTTAGCTAGCAGGGCTTGGGGAGATCTTTCTCTGCCTGAAGCTTTGGAAAGCTGTTGCCTGTCATAGCAAACAATGATGGGCTAGAAGATGGACCTGACAGAACATACACATGTTATCACCATAGAATTTTTAGTCAAGAGCCAGAATTTGTATGGTTTGCATTTTAGTATGAACTAACTTAATTTTGCACTTCCCAGGAATATGAAATGGAATGCAATTATCATTCTTAGCAGTTTTTCCAAAGATGTGAAGCAGTTCTAAGATTTTAAAAAATGCATAAAAATGTGAGAGTAACCAGTACACAAAAATATGTAGTTAGTGAAAACTGCTTTTGTTGTTGTTACTACTGCTGTGTGCTTTCAAGCCAATTCCATCTTATGGCAACCCTAAGGAAAACCTATTACAGGGTTTTCTTGGCGAGATTTATTCAGAGGAGGTGTGCCGTTACCTTTCCCGGAGGCTGAGAATGTCTGATTTGCCCAAGGTCACCCTGCAGTTTTCCATGGCTAGTGGGGATTTGAACCCTGGGCTCTGGAGTCTTAGTCCAACAATCAAACCACTATTTTTGTTGTTGTGTGCCATCAAGTTGTTTCCGACTTATGGTAATCCTAAGGCAAACCCATCATGGGGTTTTCTGGGGCTGAGTGTGTATGACTTGCTCAAGGTGACCCAGTGGGTTTTCAGAGCCGAGTCAGAGTTGTAGTCCAACACGTAAACACTGCACCATGCTGGCTCCTTCAAACCACTATACCACACTAGTGGTATATCAAACCACTATACCACACTGGTTCTCTATGTGAAAACTGCTTATAAGAAAACGTATCTACAGTATTATGGACAAGCTTTTTGCAAATAAGAATATTATGAAAAACTGCAGTGTATGTATGGATTTTCTTGTAAGTGAACCTGCACGCAAATTCTTATGCAGACTTAAAAATTGCAAATTGATATAGAAATGGGATAGAACAAACTTGCTTGGAATGGGATTGCTGTAGCAGGTTCTCAAGATCTCTTTAGTTTTAACTGTTTTCTCACCTCATGTTTCTGTGCATGAAGGTCAACACAATCTTCATAATTTTATACTGTAATACTGGCAACAACCCTTGTACAGAAGCTGCCACTTTTTGCAATGGAAGGATAACTGGAAATCCACATCACGGTCTTTGGGGAAACAAAGACAGAACAAACTACAGAAAGCATTGCAACACCTTAAAAAACAAGTGTTAGGATCCTCTTGGTGATCTATGCTAGCATAAGTGTGGATTACATTAGTGTAACTACTTTTCCCGGTGTTGCATCATCATCATCATCATCATCATATTTCTATCCCGCCCCTCTGCAACGTAATTGGGGTGGCATACAGTATAAAACTCGATAATTACATTGATACACCAACCTGCCCACCGCTTAAAATAATATTGAATTAAAAAAGATTAAAATAGAGATTTTAAAAAATCCAATGGCAAATCAAGGGGAAAAAGACAGCCGACAAGGAGGAATCCCAAAGAAACTCTGCCCCCTGATTCAAACAGCCACTAACTGGCTGGGATGGGGCTCCCTTGAATTGTCACCTGGTTACTTGCTGTTGTCCTCTCAGGTCTCCTGTGTAAATATGCTGGTGGGACTTTATGCTCCACCAGCAAATAGGAGCTTAGAGAATGGCATTAACAATGGGTCAAACTTTTGTGAACCAATGTCCACTTCAACAGATGCAAGATGTGATATTCTCAGTTGGGAGGATATATAAACCCACAGGGGTGGAGAGGTTGGGATTGTAAACAGAGAGGTCTGAGGGAACTGCAAGGCAGAAAGCATAGACAGTGCCAATTTGATTATGCACAAACCAGCTGTTGGGTGATAACACAGACATTATGGTATTATTCTAATCAGCAAGACTGCTGATTTAGTAGCAACAGACTACACATCTACTCCTCTAGAAAGGGTTAGAAAAGTAGAAAGCTTTCAGGCTTTTATTTTTTAAAAATGAGGCTTAAATTAATTTAATCCAAAAATAAAACACAAAACAACCACCAGTGTCCCACTCTCCCCCTGAAAACAGTTACAGATTTTAGAGCAAATATTTCTGTGCTGAATGCAGAATGCAAGGAATCACGAAGGACAAGTTTCTCTAATGTTGCATTCCCTTCCTTCTAACTATCTTGAAGGGCATCATGTTCTGTAACAAAGTGTGAGACAACGTTCACAGGTCATTTGTTTCCTCAGATCTTGTCTTGGTGACTTATGGTTCTATGAGGCGTTGGGTTGAAATTACACATTACCCATCTATACAAATACTGTTACCTTGATGGCAAACAAAACAAAACAGAAAAATACCTTTGGGAGTAGGAGATTTGGATAAGAAGGATGGGTATGTGCTTGGTCCTCTTTCCAAATCCCTGAGTTGATACTTCCAGCCCCTATGATTCTAGACAATTGTTTGCAAGGGAGAGTATCCCTCCCACATCACTTCTGCAGTCCAAGTTATAGTGAATTTTCTGGGTTAGCATGCATTTGCATACAATGTGTAGTTTGGATTGTAGTTTCTCAAACCTCTCACTGGTTCAGCTTCAGACATGTGGGAAGACTGTGAGCTTCAAGATGTTTATTTTTTCAGTCTTAGATATACTTAGAGGGATATGAACTTGGGAGGGATCAGAGATCAGCAGCAAAGCACATGGATCTGAATACAGAACATTCCAGGTTCAGCAACTCAGAAGGAGCAGGTGGGAAGGACCTGTGCCTGTGATCCTGGAGAGCCATATGATGGTCTAAGCAAGGAATGGGAACATGTGGCCCTACCAATATTGTTGGACTACAATTTTCATCATCCCTCCCCATTGGCTCTGTTGTCTATGGCTGATGGGAAAGCAGTCCAACTACAATTGGAAGACCAAGTGTTTCCCACCCCAGACTAGATGGACGAAATGTCTGACGTGATATAAGTTACCTTTCACTTCCCAACATTTTCCTCTCTTGATTTAGGAAGACATCTATAGTAAGGGCTCAGAGTTAGGCATACATTTATTATCTCCTTACATCATCACATAACATAATGGCATTTCCCACTGATTAAAAAGCTACTATAGCCTAATACGTTTTATCACTGAAACTTTTGTCAACTGGCAGATTACTTTTCAAATTGCTGACAAGATAATAGAGCAGATGCCTGCATTTTATCTGAAAGTAAATACAACAGAAACAGGAAGACAAGATGCAGTTGTGTGACTGCAAATGTGCCTTTTAGAAATAAATGCCTCACTCTAAAGAAAGCATTGATCTAAAATATCAAATTAAGCAGTTTTGGTTTGATTTGTAGGCTTCCAATATGCTGACCTAAAAAAAAAAGTCAGAAAAGGGATAAATGTATATTGTTGTTGTTATGTGCCTTCAAGTCAACTACAACTTACAGTGACTCTATCATCATGTACACCTGGAGTCAAAATAGAAGTGATGGCAGGACAAATACAAGCAAGGCAGTGAGGTGGTCTAATTTTAACATCAGAAGGAGATCTATGGTTGAAGGGAAATAACTGTTCCCATCCTATACCTCATTTCTGCACAGACTTTTTTTTCACAAAGATCTTTGTCTTTGTCCCTCCCTCTTTGTCCCTCCCAGATCCAACACCAGACATGAGCCAGACTGGGAGAAAAGTGCCCAAGGCAACAAAATGCAGCGAGTAGCTGGCCCCACTTTGTATATGAAGGGGACAGAAATGTGACTGTTGGTGCTAAATCAATAGCAGATACTTACAACTGATAAATGACAGCCTCAAGAGTGACAGGTAGGCTCAAACATCAAAAGGCAGTGTAGTCAAACTGCTGCATGTAAAATTAGGTGCCTCAAGGGACAGAGCTGACAAGAAAGGCAAGACACCTAGGTGTTGCAGTGTTACCTTTGCTGTATGGTAGGATGTTCCTGAAGAAAACAGGTGATGCATGGCTGACCCAGCCATATGTCACACAGCAATCAGAAGCACATAAATGGAAGAGGCGCCTCTTGTTATTGTATGTGCTGAATTCTGTGTAAGCTCTCTGCTGAGTGGTATTTGGGCATGTGATACAGCAGACAGATGTTTCCCAATTCAGCATCCTTGTAGCTTCCCATCTGTGCTTTTGGATATGCACATTTTTCTTCCTCAAGGCTGGAATAACTTATCACCTATAAACAGGATTCACAAGCTGCTCGTTTCAAGATGCTTGGCATTCTTTAGCTTGGAAACTCAGAGAAGTCATTTCCAGTTAGTGTATATCATATTGCAGCCTGGCCCCATTTGGAAATTATGACAAACTCTTTATGCACTCAATCAAACATCTTCTTCCTTTTTACAATGTGAATGCCAGCCTTTGTAGAACATAGTCTCTACACCTTACCATACTTGCACTGAATTTCCACCACTGGGACTGGAGAACAGCCCCTCTCTGAAACATTCACTATCACATGATTAATGAGGGGAGAAAATAGCATCCATTACAAGTTCCTCTTGAGAAAAGAAAGGTGCAGACAGCCTGATCCTGTTAATAGCTTTGTCATATTCTGCCTCTGCCAATAGCCTTGGCAGCCGTCTATCACTGCAAAGCACATGATTAGCCTATGAGCCCCTTCACATCTGGTCCTAAACTGTTGCTGAAAAGCTCAACGTCTTTGCTTAAGTCAGTGGTAGAATACCTGTTTTGCTTGTTGAAGGTTCTAGACTCTATCCCCAGCAACTTCAGGTAAGGCTAGGAAATTATACTGCTTGAGACCCCTGCGAGCTGCTGTCTGTTAGAGTGGTTGAGTGGCCTGACTCAGTAGAAGGCAGCTTACTATTTTCTCCGTTAAAATAGTCATATTAAACATACAAAAATAATAAATGAATGATGAAGCAGTACAAAGTAATTCATCGTTCCGGACTGCTACAAAGATTTGGCCCTGAAAAGTTTTGCTTTGAAGCAGTTTAAGGTAGTTTACTATTGAGAGTTAGGGTTCATCTACATGAGCCAGGATCAGTCCTGTTGTTCCCCCATTCCCTCCAGGAAATGGGAGGAAGTCCGGATGGACACGCCACCCCCACTGCTGCAACCACCACCACTCCCATTTCCTCGTGGTTTCGGAAGGCAGGAAGGGGACCTGCAACATGTGCTCAAAGCCCTCTGCATGTGACCAGCCTTGGTCACGTGCTACAGGACTCCATCCTGCCTTCATGGAGAGCAGTCTCACAGAGCTGATCCATTTCCTCCCAGTGAAAAGGGATTAAACTAGGTATTATTCTAAAATGCTGTATTAGGCCCTACCCCCCTTTCAGCCCCATATCTGCCCCAGGGGTGGTGAGAACTGTCCAGGGATAAAATGGGGCAAATGTCCTGCATTGTATAGACTGCTGGGCTCAGAGATGTGGGCAAGGCAGAGTATACTGCCCATCTAGACAAGCCCATAGACTCAGAACATCTCTCCTCAATTGCAACTGATTGTCCTTCCTCTTCAATCTAGACCAAAAAGATATTTCTTTGAGAATGGTTCCTCTTCAACAAGATGCTCAGCCAAAGATAACCTTCAAAGCAGAGGGGAGGAGATATATATTGGAGTATGTTGATTACTTCTTCCTTTTTAAAAAAGAAATTGCTTACGGTAGAACCCCCATATCTGTTGGTTCTGGGGGCCCCCGTGGATACCAAAAACTGTGGATAATAGCGAACACCATTGAAAATAATGGGGCTTCTGGTTTAAAATACTGTACTACAGAGTTTCCTTGGAGGATCTAGGAAATGGCTAGAGAGGACACATTTTCTAGGAAGACTCTATAGTAGGTGTTTTGCTTTTTGTCCTGTGGATAATTGAATCAATGGATACAGGGATCCTATTGTATTTCCTAATGATTCCTAATGGATATCTACTATTTAAGTGACACTTTGTTACTCTCTTTACTACTCATTGACAAGCAAGTAAGCATTTGTGCCCTTTAGATGATGATACACAAAGTGCAGTATATCAGAAGAGGCCTCAATATTTTATTACACAATCATAATGTCTTCCAGAATACCAGTTTTTAAAAGTGGCACATTATTTAGGATACATGCTGAAACAGTTTTATCTGTATATAAGTAGTCATATTAAGCCTCTTCTGAAGTAGTAAAGAAACTGACCCTAATTTTTATAGAGCAATGTGTAACTTGCAGCTCCTTTCACTTCAAAGTTTGAAAACATATCATCATAAAATGAGACCAGATTTTAACAGTAACTATTACAAATACAGACAGAAGAGAATTTACAAGTATGACAACAGGTTTTCACTCATTGCAGAACAAAAGGTAATCAGAATCTTTTTCATTAATACAGTTTCTCACCTGTCAAAGTTACATGTAGTGGTAACATTATTAAAAACATGCTCCTTGAATATTTCTTTTCTTACTACAATTAATGTATCAGTATGGTTGAGCTCATTTGCTTACCCAATTTTTAGTAGAATAGTTATTACAGATAATAAAACTGTGCTTTATGCCAGAAAGAGGTTAATCGCTTTTCTCTCAGTAAAAATCATCTAAATATAATAACCAGCCAACAAAGTGGTGCTTTTGGTATAGCTCCTACAACAACACAAATGTAATAGATTCTGGTCATAATTCACCAAGACAGACCTCCTTTGAAAGGAGCTCCAGATACACCTCATGTGGAGAAGGGCCAAGGACAGAATAGCTCAATCAGTGCATGCCTGATATATGTGTGAGAGAAGAATGGGGTGCATCTCTCCCAATCTCTGGGGTTTGTGTTCAAATAACCACTCAGCCATAAAGAATCTTAGTTGAACATGGACTAGTCACCATCTTCTAGCCTAAAACATCTCAGAGCCTCATAGGACTAAATAGGGGATGCACGATGGACAAGATTAAAAAGGGTAGCAAATAAAACAACAAATGTATGATGGCCTAATAACAGCAATCACCATGGTGTCATCAGTGTAAGAACAGCTTTCCTAGATTAGACCAATGCTCCATCTAGACCAGCAACCTAATCTTAACCATGACCAACTAGAGGCCTTTGGGAATGAAGGCAAATCCCCCACAATGTTTATTTCCAAATGACAGGTATTCAGAAATACCGCCCCCCCCAATCATGCCTACAATCTTGGGACACTTAAAAAATGCCAGTCAACAAATGGATAGATGTATTACTGTGTATGTGGTGCTTTTTGTTTGCATTGTTAGAAAAAAAAATGTAAATAGGCAGTCTGAAGCATGGAAAGAAGGGCAAGACCAACAACTGAGCCAGAATTCAATTTAAAAATGCTTAAATTTTGCCATTTGACCAATATCCATTTTATTTGTTAATCAAAATGAAACTATGTTGCCTCACTTCTAAAGACTTTACCCTCTTTGCATTTATAGGAAAAGCACAACCTAATGAATTTTTGAAGGGGACAAAATCTACTAGGCATCTATTCCTGTAATATTGTTTCATCTGTTTTTTAAAAATAATGTTTTCCACAGAAAACTGCTATTATTGAGCAAGCAAGAGGGGTTTCTTTTGTTAAAATCTAGGCTATTTAATTCTCCTGCCAACAGCAAACATTGTGTGATAAATATGCAACAAACTTACAACTAAGTTGCAAACACCAGCATCCTAATGTTTTCATTTAATTACCCCTGAAACACATTCTATTTAATATTCATTACTCAAAAGCCAATTTAAAAGGGAAAGAGGTGATGGTACTTATTCAGAAAGACATGCTTTCATTCACAGCAATAGTTATCTAATATACGGAAGTTAATAAAGCAGATTAATCTACAAGTCCCTTTAAGCCATCACTGAGTTTAGAACAACTGCCTCTTTGACCTTTAACCCTCCTGCTGTGCACCAGTAGCAGGTGCCAGCTGCGCTAAAATGATGGCTGATATGTCTTAAACGCCAAGTCTTTTCTTACTTTGCTTCTGACCAGCAGCTGACCCTGTAGGAGCAATTGTTTCATCTGTTGGCCTAAAGGGTACATAAACCAGAAACTGATAAACAAAAGCATATATACACCAGCTGCCTAGCCTAAGGGTACACCTCTCCCATTGACACCTCTAGCATTTTTCCCCCCTGAAAGGCAAATTACAGCCTTTTTGTCTCCTTACATAGACCATACAATACTTGCTACCCAATGAAGCTAAACGTCTACCCACCATGAAACAGGTTATTGTTAACTGCTCAACAAGCTGGATTCAGTTGTCTTAAAGGCTTCAGCTAATGACAAAATTTAAACAGGCACGAGAATAAAATATAACATTTATGCAAGACATCAAACCAAGGCAAAAGGAATGCTGTATCTACCCCTGTGGCCCCCTATCTCTAATTTTATATTTAGAGCAGTGCTATTAAAACTGGTGGTCCATGGACTGGTGCTGGTCCACAAGCTAACGACAGCAGATCCCTGGAAAGTTTCCAGGAAAGAAAGAAACAATTGTAAGATAATGGGCACATATATGGTACCAGTTTCTGGGATACTGGGAAAAAAAATTCTGGTTGCCTATATCAGCTTGAGATGCACTGATGTAAAGAACTTTTAAGCACAGCTTTCTGTGTAGAGGCTGAATTATAACTTGAGTGTGCTGGCATCAAATCTACCATTATCTTTATATCTCTAAGAACACTATTTTCCATACTGATTTACTTAGCCCCAAGATGAGAAGGCAATTTCTTTGCTGAAAAAAATTACAGAGGCACCAAAGAAGAATAATGAATAAATGCAGTTATACATGCTGTAGAATGTGGCACAACTGCTAATATGTTTTAAAGGTACATCCACAATTTCCCCTCCTTCATTAAATTTATTTATGATATTAAACTATCAATCATTGCTCAGATGCCTAAATTTCATGTCAGTAGCAATGTCAATTCAGGTGCTGAGAATGAATCTTGGCTTATTCAATATGGCTCTTTCCCCCCTGTACTTTAGCCAGCCGTCTCTGCTGATTTAGCCTACAGCTGTTATTTTTCTTTCCTTTCAATTAAAGAAGTTATAATACTGCTAGATCACATCCTTAAACCATGCTAAAATATCAAAACAGATACAATATCCTAGAAGATTGTCCTGGTCTCAATACATAACGCTGTCAAAACATCCTATAGTTTTAAATCACTAAAAAGATCAATTTGCCTTCTCAGGTCCTTACACCTCACAGTAGCAGCAGGTTGTTAGATTATGTTCTTGTTCCTTTGCTTATAATTCAATATGATAGATTTTGTCCAAAGATTTGTTTACATCAGGGTGTGCAATTGTGATGGGGGCCATATTTGGCTTCTGTGTTCCCCTGGTGGGTTTTGGAATTGGCCCAAAAGTGGCTGCAACTCCCACCTGAAAAAAAAGCAGAAGTTTTTTCTGCTGGGGGATGATAGAACTCTCAGTCCCTGGCAGAAGCCAAAAAAAATAAAATAAAAAAATCCCAGCAGACTTAGCAGCAACCCATTCTCAAAATAATACACACAGAATGTTTTTCTTCTTATGAATAGGAGGCACTTTATCTTCAGCTCAACAGCAGTTGCAATAGTTACAATACATATACACTGCTATGCCAGACTTCAGGCTTGGTCAAGAGACATCTCTCCAAGTGTACATTGGTACATAGCATCTAGCTAGTCTCATCCCATGTCTAGTCAGCTCAGCAAGCCTCTAGCACTTCTACCCAGTCTAGTAGAGTAGTCACATCTAGACACACACATAAGCTCTGGGCATAGCCTCCTTTTTATACAGTTTCACAGGTGTCACAGGGCACTAGCTCCTCCAATCACCTAGGAGTCCTACATCTTGTATAAGCCCTTTGCACACCACCCTATTCTTTGCACTCATCACTAAAACTTGTATAATGAGTTATATAAGGATGATGTGTGCAGCTGTGGCCTCCAAGCTCTATAACCTTGGCCTAGCTGGCAGTGACTTGACAACTTTGCAGTTGGCTGGCCATTTTATAAGGAGTTCAGGCCTTTAATTCCTGACAGTTACTTCTGGTCCACATTACTGGTTTTTCAGGGTTATTTTTTGGGGAATTTGTGTGTGGGGGGGTAGGGAAATATGAATCACAAATTTAGTGGCTCCTGGAGGCCTCTTTTGTGAGATTTTTCACTGAAAAAAATGTTTGAACAGTTTTGGTATGTGTGCAGGGGCTGAGGGGAGATCAGTGGGAGGTGGGGGCCAAAAAGGATTCAGAGGTGACATGGCCCACAGGCTGCACTTTTCCTACCTCCCCACTAGTTTATGTCATCATTCAAAGTATGGGCACCTTGCTGAGGGATCACTGCTCTGCACTGACCTTGATTGGAGTCACTACCATAATCCCCCATAATGGGATCTAGATCTGTCTCCTATTCTTGAGTAGGAGAGAAGACTCTTGAATTCTATCACTGCCACCACCACTAATTCACCTCATGTGACTCAGCAATCCAGCAATGGGTGTTACTGAGGGGTTTAACTTGCACTTTCCCTACCTCTGACTCTACAGAGACACCTCTGACTTCCAATCCTATGGAGATGAGAATCCTGCATGCATACATGTGCACATACCGAGCAAAGGGGCATGAAGAGAGTGGAAAAGAAGAGACCTTTTAAGGAAAGCTTTTATTCTAAGCAAGCAATATTACATTAGCAAAAGGGTATCTTGTACATGAGGGCACCTTACTTCAGTGTTACTTAGTAGTAGTTACAAAGTTACAAAAACAGCCTAAGTCATATTCAGCCAAGGTGAGATGAAACATAAGCCCTAACACAAATAGCTGAAAATTCCTATTCTATTCACGATCAGACGGTGTTTGGGGTCTTTGGGTGTTCCTGGGAAGTTGGGAGTCTGGACCCTTTGTCCAGCCAATGACCAAGCTTCCCTGGGGTTGGTGAGGCACACAGTATCTCCTTTCCCTCTCCATCAGTCCCAAAAGTCTCCTCAAAGACTCTGAAGATCCCTCAGTCTCTCCTGTGCCTCATGCCACCATGTTTTATAACCTTTCATTTTGGAAGCACCTTGAAGCTTCCACGTTCCTCCCCAAACTTGTCATCTTCATTGGGCAATTATCTTTTGTGATCTCTTTGCTGTTACTGATGCTGACCTCACAAAAAATGTAACCGAAAACCACCACAACTTTAACCTTTTGTTTACCTGGAGAAGAGACAATACCTCTCAGCTATGTTGCCCAGATAATGGGAGAGCCGAATACTCCTCCCAAATGCATCACTTATTTTGGTGTAACAAAGAACGCCAATGAAAAGAGTGTCTGTTTGAACTGAATATCCTCTTCTTAATATATACAGGTCTAATATTCCTTGTTCAAATACACTACAGTATAGATGTGTGCGCGCATATAAATGGTTACTTTGAAGCTTAACTTTGTAGCATAATTGCTATACAGAAAGATAGACAACTTGATTAAACAAGTGTTAATCTTCTGCCATTGCTACTCTACCCCATCCCAAATTTTATCTGATACTGAACAACACACAGTTAAAGTCCTGTCTATAACCTGGGCCTACCAAAAATGATTATGATGAACAGATTGCATCATTGGGTCTAGAAAAGGCACAACAACAAAAAAGATAAAATGCAATACAGTGCCAAGAATATTGATCTAAATACAAATGAGGATCACTAGATTTTTAATTATTATGAAAAACATGAGAATGAAATGTTTAGGTTTTCTGTGGTTTTTTTCCGGGCTGTGAGGCCGTGTTCTGAAAGAGTTTATTCCTGCCGTTTCGCCTGCATCTGTGGCTGGCATCTTCAGAGAATGGTTGGGAGGGGTGTGTGGTGTTTATATACTGTGAGTCCCTGTTGGAGATGATATTTGTGTATTTGAATGGCTAGTTCCTGGGGGGAGATATGCAAGGAGGATTAGTGTCTCTTTGGCTAATGGTCCATTGTCTGCTAGAAATCCCCCTGTCCCTGGGTGAAGTTCATTTGCATGTGTTGAGTTTTGATTTTGGTTTTTTTCAGGACTGGTAGCCAAACTTTATTTACTTTTAGGGTTTCTTTCCTGCTGAAGTGATTCAGGTGTTATAAACCAACCTGGACACAAAATGTTATTTAAAAACACTGAAATTCTGGACCAGGCCAGTAACTATCATATCAGAATCCACAGAGAAGCTATTGAAATCCACAAACACCTGGACAACTTCAACAGGAAAGAAAAAACCCTAAAAGTAAACAAAGCTTGGCTACCAGTCCTGAAAAACACCAAAATAAAAACTCAACACATGCAAATGAACTTCACCCAGGGACAGGGGGATTTCCAGCAGACACTGGACCATTAGCCAAACAGACACTAATCTTCCTTGCATATTTCCCCCCCACAGGACCTAGCCATTCAAATACACAAATATCTTCTCCAACAGGGACTCATAGTATATAAACCCCCCCACCCGCCCACCCAACCATTCTTTGAAGAGGCCAGCCACAGATACAGGCGAAACATCAGGAATAAACTCTTCCAGAACATGGCATCACAGCCCAGAAGAAACCCACAGAAAACTTATGGATGTCGGCCGTGAAAGCCTTAACTTCACATTGAACAAAACATTTAGGCATTTTATTCATTACATATTTTAGTCCATTTTATGCTTGTGAAATGTTTTTGTCAAGTCTCAGCCTTTCTTATGTTTGCTGTTACTTCTCCCACTGTTTATTACTTTTCAGAAATCAGAATTTAAAATCTGAAGAACACCCCAAAAAGTGTATCAAAACAATAAATTCGTACTGTAGGCTATACACAGGCAAAACTTAGAGCCTTACCACATTCCGAAGAAAAGCAGCAAAGCAGCAGGAACATTCCATTTTTCCTGCTGCCTTACTGCATGGGGTCAGCATTCTTCCAGCATTCTTCTGCTCCAGTCCTATGGGAGACTGAGGTAAAACCACATCTTTTTGCAAATCGATTTTTCTGGTTAGCAAAAAGATGCAGTTTTATCTCGGTCCCCTATGGGACCAGAACAAAAGAATTCCAATGTCATACAGAAAGGCAGCAGGAAAGAAGGAATGTTCCTGCTGTTTTGCTGCTTTTCTTCAGAGTGTGGTAAGGCTCTCAGAAAGGGCAGCTGATTCCCTTTTAGGCTGCAATAAACTTCAGGCCAAACAGAGTGAAAAGTACTAAGAAAAGTAATTTCCATTGATTTACTAATAATAGAAAAAGTATTACTGTAATATGATTTATATTTATATTACTGCTTATTAAAACTGTTCAAACAATAGTTAATTATATTCAAGACTCAAAAAGAAAACAGTTTGAAGGTATTGGCTTTGTATAGTTCTATGAAGAAACTGAATAACACCATTTGTAATAAAGAAAGAGCACATGAGCACAAGGCTATTTAAAGAGGTTGCAATTAGCTACACTGTCTAAGGTCACATTAGCACTTAAAATTATACTGGCTAGGAATGTAAAAGAAAAACCAATCACATAATCAAATCAGAAAGGATGCATAATGGGTTTTATTTCATCCCACCTGCATCGAAAATGTTTGCTAGCACACTTTCACATACCTGTACATGCAAGTAACTATAACACCATTTGCAATGTGTGGGCTAAATCCAGTAGGCACACCAATAGCAGTCAGGTTAGTTGTGATGAAGGAGTCTGATTCATTTCAATGAGTCTATTCTAAGCAGGACTAAAACTGGATTTATTCCTACATAAATTTATTTTATTCATAGAGCAGACAAGACCAGCCAACTGTAAAAGATAAAATGGCTGCAGGTCTACCAGCTGATATACAGTTTCAGAATTAGTTTCCATTCTACAGCATAATTAAATAAATGTCTTTCACTGAACTACTAATACTCTTAATAAGGCTATAGTTTTTAAATGCCTCCGACTATACCCACAATATTATTATTACTACCCTCAGGCTTTAGCAGAGGACCTGCTTATTATATAACCCAATCTAGCCAAGCACTGAAACACTTGGAGACTCCACTCTCTTCCATGTGGGCAGATGTTTTATGAAAGTAGGTAGCTTTGTACACTCTTAAAATTATTTTGCAAAGCTCTCTCATCTTTCAGCTCTTCCTAGTCAGATAATACTCCCAATGTCCCCTACAGCAACTTTTCATCTTTTACTTTCAACACTTCTGAGATCTCACTTAATGGAGAGGGGTTGCTCTTGTTCAGAATGTGGTTTCATGCTCCGTGGCTTCACCAGTGCCATTGGTGACTTCTTCACCCAGCTTCCCCTTTTTAGTGCTCACTATCTTCCTCTGGACAGAGGCTGGGGTTACATTTTACCCAGCACTCATGACTGGTCTGAGAATTTTGAGCTCTCCCCCATCCTCATAGCAATATTGCTAGTTTCTTCTTTAATTATTTCATCTTGTATTTCTGTCACAATTTCTTCTTGCAGACACGAGAGGTGTTGGGCTTGGGTATAAGCTCTCTCAAACCCTACTGGGATGTTTCCATAAGGCATCTTGAATGTTGCTTCATGGCCCCAGCCCACTGTGGAGCTCACACACCTACCACATTTCCACGGCATTAGTTCGACATGGCTACATGTCAAACTATGCGAGTATCGCCCAATGTAAAATTGTGGTCATTAACAACCCCTATAGCTATTGTTGACTCTATCCTACTGGCAACAAAGTCACAGAAATAAGAAGGGGAGCAAAACAGAAGTGCAATACCATGGGAATTAGAGCAAGAGCATCCTATCCTCTGGCTCTTTAGGACATGAGAATACCACAATCAACCACCTAAGAACAGTGCCATTTCCTCAGCCAAGAACAACTGCCTGAGACTATTTCAGCTGTGTGTATGGGGGCGGGGGAATGATGACAACATGGCAATAGTAAACTAGGTGATGTACTTGACACAGCTTGGCAGTTGGGAAAAGGGGTTGGAAAGGAGTAGGACAGTTCACCCCGAACTGATTGGTGCTCATTCTATGTGAGCAGCCAATTACATATATGATTATATGACTTGAATTTACACAGTGCTTTCTATAAGATCCTAATGACCCCACCTTATAGTTACGGTAATAAAAACACCTCTCAATTTGTTTATGAACAAGAGAACACTGTTTAACCAATTAATTCTACACTTGTTTAGACATGTACAAACTTGCAGGGATGTTTTCTTCCTGTTTTAAAAGAAACACAATATAAGAGTGTTTCCATCAAAACAGACAAACTGGGAAGCTATGCAGCTTCACTGCATCACTTTAAATAACTGACAAGGCTCTTTAAGCTCACAGTACAATTAGTCATTAGGGCCTAGTTTTCTAGCACTGTTAAGCAATTTGTAATAACCCTTTCCTTTTAATAGGGTTAGGCATTACTTACAAGACACAGCTGTCTAGGAAACTGAAACCTCTAGCTGTGAAGCAACAGTCTTGTTCATTAGCCTCCATGATAGTCAAATCAGCTCTAAAGCTAGGGTTTAATGGCCTGCCGATGAATAATCAATGGCTCACTTTTCATCTGAGTGTGAAAATGAGAATAATCTAATTCATTGTCCCTCTGGTAAGATGCAAGGCCTTGGGTTCTGTTTCTATTCAGGGCTGATTTATAACCCAATGGAAACCTGATGTAAACATATAATCAATGAGTCCCATCATTGCTGATAACCACCCCCAACTGGCTTACTCCCTCATCTCAAAAAGCCATCCCTTTAGGCTATTAGCTCCGTCCAGCTCACTCTTCCTACTATTCCTGCCTGCTGCTTTTACCTTGGCCATTCGTTCAGACCAGCAGAGTCAGAAGTAATTTTATACGCAGCAGAGAGCGGGTGGAATTGATTTTTCACTCAGCACTCTGTTCCCATCTGAATAATTATCAATTTTACTGCCTCATAAAGGGAAGAGTCAAAATTTCAAATCAATTCAAAAGAGCTTCTGAGACTAGAGAAACTGTGCACAAGGAGAAAGGTCAAAGTTGGCAGTGACCTCGGGAGATGATGTCAGGTATTAGTACACAGAATGGTTGACATCAGAGGCACTCAATATGGTATGACTTGTGCTAATGCAAATCATATTTATGCTGACTACTGGAGACTGGTCATTAATATTTAAAAGAATACCTGAAAGCCTGCATTCAAAATAAATATAATGTATTCTACGGATTGCGAAGCTAATAAAGACAGATCATTGCTTATTCGTACGCTATAAATTTCAGGATTGCCAACCATCATTGATACAACACAAGACATTAAGGTCGTAAGAAAGGCAAATGTATGAAAATCTAGATTTGAGCCAGTATACTATTCTTCTTCATCACAGAGCTGCACTCACTGAGTACCAACTACTGTACTCAGTAAAATACAAATGTGGATATGCTGCCAGATTCTGATCAACTTTCCCTCTGGACTGGCTACTTCAAGAAGGGAGGCAATAATGTCAGGGAATCACATGCTGATAACAGTACCAGTTCTCTATGTGTCTAAATAATATCTTACTACAAGTTCCCAATTTGGCTTTAGTTGGAGGTAAAGATCAAAGTTACTGGAACAGCAACTAAGAATGATTATATATTGTAAATTTAAATGGCAACCACTCAGTTAACAAAAGTATCTGACAGTGAAGCTTCCCTTTACCAAGTCATTTTGTGAAGACTTAGGTCCTGGGCAAGAAGGAGGTGTGTATATATATATATACACACACACACACACACACACACACACACATTTTTTTGTGCCTGCCCAGCCCCCTTTTCTCCTCATCCTCTGTCTACTTAGAAGTTTTTTTTAACAGCATCAACACTGAGAGGATGGTAAAGGAGAGCTGGAGAAACACAGACTTTCAGTGTCATGTTGCAGGAGGTATCTGCAATAAGCAATGCAATAAAGCTTGAGATAGGAAAGAATGGCATAACATTCTAGTCGATTGTCAGGATCGATCCCAGACACAACCTGTTCCTGCCAATTGCAGTGTTTCCATGTAACCTTGCTGTTAATTGTGTTTTTATTTTTCTGTGCTCATCAATGAGTGTTCTTTGCCAATTGAAATGAGAATGGAGAGATAAGCTTACAGCTGCATACTGAGCTTGAGAAAAATGGGATGGATGCTTTTTCAGGAGGAGGCTGCCAGGGGATGGTGAGTAACCAATAGTATTTAAGCCCATCAGATTTCAAAGACTGCAATATGCTTTTATTATACTGTTTGCCTTCTATGTCTCAATTCTGAGCAACAACCTTGTGTGATACGCTTTCTTGAATTCTGTGCCAATAAACTTTTCTGTTTAACTCTGAAACTGCTGGTCACTGCATCTGAGAATGCCAGTACATGGCACCAATTCTACTGTAACTATGTGTAACTACCTAAAGCAGGCAGCGTAAACAGCAGCTATCTCCTGAATCCCTTACTGAGTATGCATAAAGAGCAAAACAATGAGAAAAGGGGAGAGCAGATAAGCCAGCTGCACTAGCTCCCTTGGTCATGTTAAAAAAGAAGAGATCTATAAACCTGGTCATCAAATGGAAATCATAAGAAAAGTGGAGGTTGGCATCCAGTCATCCCTAGATGTATTTTGGAAGAAGCCCTCAGATTGCCTCTACCAGGTTCAAAATGTTATTGTCTATTTATGCAAGGCTTATCTGATCTAATTGTTTCCTTCACACATGTGTACTGCTAGTTTTCAATAAAAAGATTTCTGAAACATGTTGAATTGTTCCTTTTTTGTGGTGTAGGAACCTATTCCTATCTCTTCCTTGTTATTTCTGCCTTTGGTACTAAATTTTATCATAGAATCATAGAGCTGGAAGAGACAAAAAGGGCCATCCAGTCCAACCTTCTGCCATGCACAATCAAACAACTCCTGACAGATGGCCATCCAGCCTCTATTTAAAAACCTCCAAAGAAGGAGACTTCACCACACTCCAAGACAGTGTATCCCACTGTCAAATAGCTCTTACCATCAGGAAGTTCTTCCTAATGTTTAGGTGAAATCTCTTTTTCTGTTGTTTGAATCCATTGCTCCATGTCCTAGTCTCTGGAACAGCAGAAAACAAGCTTGCTCCATCTTCAACATGACATTCCTTCAAATATTTAAACATGACTATCATGGCATCTCTTAATCTTCTCTTCTCAAAGCTAAACATGCCCAGCACTGTACGTTGTTCCTCTCAGGGAATGGTTTCCAGACCTTTTACCATTTTGGTCACCCTCTTCTGGACATGTTCAGCTGGTGGCGCACTGGTTAAATGCATGTATTGCAGCCACAACATTGTGAGTTCAGTCCTGCAGGGCTCCAGGTTGACTCAGCTATCCATCCTTTCAAGGTCAGTAAAATGAATACCCCAGCTTGTTGGGGTCAATTAGCTAATACACTGTAAACTAAGAGTGCTTAGCACCATAAAGTGGTATAGAAATGCAGGTGGTATTGCTAATATCTTTCTTGAATTGTGGTGCCCAGAACTGGACACAGTATTCCAAGTCAGGTTCTGTTAAACAAGTAATGCCCAGGAACACATATACTTCATTAACTGGGGGTATATCTGTTGTTGTTAACTGTGGTCAAGTCGACTTTGACTTATGGCAACCCTATGAATACGAGACCTCCAAATCACCCTATCATCAGCAGCCCTGCTCAGGTCTTGCAGACTCAGGGCCCTGGCTTCCTTGATTTGACTTCATCCATCTGGAATGCAGCCTTCCTCTTTTCCTATTACCTTCTGCCTGTTGGAGTTTAGTGGCAATCTAACATGCTGGGGGCCGGTTACACGGCACTATTTTCTCCGCAATGTATCGCAATATCGCATTTTCGATTTAGCGTCGAATAGTGTACACGATTTTTGTTTACTTTTTGTAGTACTCCGCAAACAGAGTTCACATGATGTACTTCTGCGCAATTAAATAAGTTACGAATTTTTTGATTTCGTTTTTTTTTTAGTTCCCACAGTATCGACATTTCGCATTTTAGCTATTACCATAGCTGTCAATCAGCGGCATACGTCACTACTTAAAGCTTAACTTCGTTTTTGTGCTCCCATCACTCTTAATCCTATTGGTTGACAGCTTCTATTAAACTTTCCCGCTCTGAGAAATCTGATTGGGCACACCTATACCTGCTGCACCTCATCGTTCGCCCACCATCGATAGGTTATCCCTAGCTAATCTATTTAAAGATTGAGACTCTTGCAACTATTTCTTGCTGTTTCTTGTTGATGTTCAAGATCATAGCCACAATTTCTGCATTTCAGGATGCATGCAGGTTTTTTCGACGCAGAAGGTTTATTAGAAGAAGGAATAGATGTAGGCATCTGCGATCCTTCATAGAACAAGAACGATATTTCTATGACATGTTCTAAGCTGTTCTTGTACTTTTTCTTCCCCCCAAAGATCCAGCAAATCAACAGTCTCTGCATGGCTCCATGCAATGCCCCTTCTACCCTTCTTTGTTCTCTGCTCCGCCATTACAAAAAGGGATAAAGCAATCTTTACAGATGTTTTTGTTTGGTGGGAGGGATGCTATAGTGGGCCACTCCCAGGATCCGCCTAATTTCCGGTTGTTGAAAAAGTAGCGAAAGTAGATGTCAGATAGTTCACAACATCGATAATGCGCAATACTGCGGAACTTTTTAAAAAAGAGCGGTAAATCAGCGCTGTCAAAAGTTGCGCCACTTATGGGTTTTTTTCACCCCCTCCTTCTGAAAAGGGCGATACTGCGTCGAAACACGTGGGAACTATCAGGAGTCTTGCCGAATTATTACACGACTTATTTTGCCGTGTAAACGGGGCCCTGGATTGTTTACTGTTAGAGAGTAGTTAGGTTGAATGTAACAGAGAGGATTAGGTAATTTCCTGTTGTAACCTGAGGTATTTGCACTGTGTTTTCCAGAAAAGGAGGTTCCTTGAAGTTCTTTGTCTTGGAAGACAAGATGCCCAGTCGCCATTGAGATCTCCTGAGGGCAAGATGCCTCAGTGGGACCTCCTGCATATTTTTATCTTAGAGATGTAGCTATCAGCATATATTTTTGTTATTCCTGCCTATCTTCAAGTCTTGCACCTGTGTACTGAAGAATTTACACATGAGGTTCATGAGTAAAGCTGTTTTAATATATTTTTAAAAGGAGTGTGAAGTTTTGGCTAGGCAGTGTAGAAAGGGGGGGGCAATAGGGTTGGATAGCTGTTAATTGTCTGTGTGTCTGGAATCACTACACTTTGCTGTGTGTTTTAAACAGAGACTCTGCTAATTTTGCCTACTAACACGACTAAGGAGATTACAGCCAACCGTTTCTTTGGCGCCAATTTTAAATATTCTCCATTAGTTCCATTACTACCTTACCAAGCATTATTGCCTTTTCTAATGAGTCATTGTCTTCTCATGATATGGCCAAAGTACAACAATCTCAGTTTAATCATCTTGGCTTCTAGGGAGAGTTCAGGCCTAATTTGCTCTAGGACCCATTTATTTGCCATTTTAGCAGTCTATGGTATCCACAGAACCCGTCTCCAGCACCACATTCCAAAGGCGTTGATTTTCTTCCTATCACCTTTCTTCTCTGTCCAGCTTTTGCAAACATACATAGAAACTGGAAATAAAATGGCATGGACAATCCTACCTTTAGTATTCAAAGATACATCTTTACACATCAGGATTTTGTCTTGTTTGTTCAGAGCTGCCCTTCCAAGTCCTAGTCTTCTTCTGATTTCTGGACTGCAGTCCCTGTTCTGATTAAGGACCGAGCCAAGGTATGGAAAATCTTGGAACTATTTTAGTATCTTCCCTGTCTGCTTTACAGTTATATAAACCTTCTGTGGTCATTATTTTTGTTTTCTTAATGTTCAACTGTAAAGCTGCCTTGGCACTTTCTTCATTGACTTTCTTCACTAATTGTCTTTGCTATTTTCTGCTAGTAGTACGGTGTCATCTGCATATCTTAAACTGTTCTGTTCCTTCCTCCAATTTTCATGCCTACTTCTTCCAAGTCTAACCCTGCTTTACATATACCGTATATTCCGGCGTATAAGACGACTGGGCGCATAAGACGACCCCCCAATTTTTAAGTTAAAATATAGAGTTTGCCCCCCCCCCCCAGCCAGCCAGCCAGCCAGCCAGCCAGCCAGCTGGCTGGAAAGCCTGTCCCCCACCAGCCAGCCAGCTCAGTGGCTGTAGATGATGGAATAGTCTGTGAAATTAAAGGACTGAGAACAGCTAAAAAAGCATGGGATACTTTGAAAAATCTCTGTGGTGTTCAATCTTTGGAAAGTAAGGTTGCATTAATACTGTAAGTTGGTTAATATGAAGCTATCAAATCCCAAATTTTTGAATGAGCACATTAATGAATGAACACATTAATGGTTTTAGAGCCACATTGGCAGACAAGAGAATTTCACCATAGACAAAACTTGATGCAAAATGAGAAGTTGAATCCAGAAATTCTAATTTTAGGCTAACTTGTCCTGAAAAGAAACATCATTTTGACTCTCCTGAGCTAAATAGAGGGCCATTTAACTCTTCAAATGCAAAGCAGTCATTCTCACAGCAGGAGAAAGGATCTGCTGGGAAAACTGCCAGGCCATTTTACACTTCAATCATTCTCACAGCAGGGGAAAAGGTCTACTGGGGTATAAGACCACCACCCCATTTTTGAGGAGATTTTCAAGTGTTAAAAAGTAGTCTTGTATGCAGGGATATACGGTATATTCAGCGTACGAGTTAAACAGATAGCGTGATAAAATGCAATCTTGCCTGACTTTTTTGCCAAGTGGAAATCATTCCATTTCTCTGTATTTGTCATGCCACCCCTTTGAGAGTTCATCTTCTGATGAAGATGAACCAGACTTATCATACAACCCTTAGGTTGTTTAACAACTTGCCTACAGCTACTTCCTGGAAACCTGTCTCTGATTTACAGATTTCTTGATCCTGGACTGTTTTGACACTGATGACTCTTGCTTCCATAGCTTCTGACTTGGGAACCCTGAACCTTGTTTGAAGTTGATAGCAGGATAGCTTGGACTCATCCCTTCAATTTGGATATTGGGGCTGTGCTGCTGGAAAACCAGGCTCTCAACAAGCAGGTGAATCAACTCACTGCTGCAGTAGCTGCTCTTTAGGCTCAAATACAACAACTAGGAGCCCAACAGCTATTATCTCCAACTCCACCTAAACATATATGCCCTATTTCCCCAGTTTGAAAAGTTTGAGGGTGCTCCTGATAAAATTCCTGCTTTTGTAGTAGAATGTGAGCTCTACATGCAGCTTTGACCTGAAGAGTTTCCTAATCACCGAATCAAGGTGGTGGTGGGAGTTTGATTAGTCTGCCCACTCTTAGCCAACTATACAGTGTTCACAGCAGAGTTGTGGTCAGCCTATTAAGACCTCCAGAAAGTAGCTACCACCAATTGTTGTATTCAGCACCTGAGCCAAGGCAGAGAATCTGTGGCCTCCTATACCAGTGCCTTCCACTTCTTGAGTCAAATCTGCTATGGAAAGAAGTGGCCCTAATGAACCAGTTCCAGAAAGGCCTGGAACATGAAATCTTGGATGAATTGGCCAGGGCAGAGCATCCTGGAACCTTTAAGGCCTTGATTGAATTATGCCTAAAAACCAAGAGTCGGCCAAAGGGCCATCCTTCGCTCTGTAGCTCCCCAGGGCTCCAATACTACCCAACCGAAACTCTGCACCCTGGAAGTCGAAGGCTTTCACGGCTGGCATCCATAGTTTTTTTGTGTTTTTTTCTGGGCTGTGAGGCCATGTTCTAGAAGAGTTTATTCCTGACATTTTGCCTGCATCTGTGGCTGGCATCTTCAGAGAATGGTTGGGAGGGGTGTGTGGGGTTTATATACTGTGAGTCCCTGTTGAAAAGGATTAGCATATAAATTTGTGTATTCAGTTGTTGGATGTTCAGTTCTTAGGGTGGGAAGATATGCAAGGGGGATTAGTGTCTGTTTAGCTCATGGCCATTGTCTGCTGGAAATCCCCCTGTCCCTGGGTGAAGTTCATTTGCATGTGTTGAGTTTTGATTTTGGTGTTTTTCAGGACTGGTAGCCAAAGTTTTTTTTTTTACTTTTAGGGTTTCCTCTTTCATAAAACCCTTGGAGTATTACCAGTCCCACTGTTGTTTGCTATATGCCAGTGCAGCCCCCTGTTCCTGACACTATCAGCCCTGTGGTCCTGCCTGCCAAGTATAAGGACTACCAAGATGTCTTGATCAAAAAGAGGCTGACTACCTGTCAATCCACCATCCCTATGACTGACCTAGAGCCCAGCACCTAGATGATGGTAGGGTGGATCTATCATCTTTACTGAACTTTAGTCAGCAGCCTTATGGAATTTTTGGGGGGGACTCAAAAGAGGCTTTGTCTCTTCAGCAGCAGCTCCTATGCTATTTTTCAGGAAAAAATGTGGTGAACTATGCCTATGCCATGACTACCATGCCCTCAACAAGGTCACAATTCATAACTGTTATCCACTATATCTCACTTCAGAACTCCTGGAACAGACTCTGCCAAGCATACATATATACAAAGCTGGACTTGATAGGTGCCTATAATCTGGGGCATATCTGGGAAGGGGATGAGTGGAAGACTGCCTTCCAGACCCACTACAGGCATTATGAGTACAACAGCATGCCCTTTGGACTATGCAATAAATACTCCTGCAGTATCCCAGTATTTCATGAATGACATTTTTTGGGATTCCCCTGACTGCATTGTGATCATTTATTTACCTGTATAAGTACAAGTGGTGTTGCAATGCCTACAAGATCATCACCTATACGCCAGATTGGAAAAGTGTGCATTCAGCTTGCCAGCAGTAGACTATCTGGGGTATCACATCTTGCCAGTAGGCACTGAGATGCGCTTAGCCAAAGTGGAGACCGTCATGCCCTGGCAGCCTCCTTGATGTGTGAAGGATGTCCAGGGATTCTTGGGCTTTGCCAACTACAGTTGCCCCTCCACATTCGCGAACTTGACATTCGCGGTTTTGCTTATTCGCGGTTTTGGGAGGGCCCCCCCAAAACTGCGACACGGGGCCTCCAGAGGCCCCGTGAAAGCACTGGGAGGGAGCGGGGAGGCCTCCACGGGGCCTTCGGAGGGAGGGGGGAGGGCCGGGGAGGCCTTCACGGGGCCCCCGGAGATGCTCCGGAGGCCCCATGAAGGCCCGGGGAGGGGGTGGGGAGGGCCGGGGAGGCCTCCATGGGGCCCCCGGGGTCGCTCTGGGAGGGCGAGGGGAGGCCGGGGAGAGCGACCACGAGGCCCCCGGAGGCCCCGGGGTCGCTCTGGGAGGGTGGGGGTGGCTGGGGAGAGCGACCATGAGGCCTCCGGAGGCCCCGGGGTCGCTCTGGGAGGGCGGGGGGTGGCCGGGGAGAGCGACCATGAGGCCTCCGGAGGCCCCGGGGTCGCTCTGGGAGGGCGGGGGGTGGCCGGGGGAGAGCGACCATGAGGCCTCCGGAGGCCCCGGGGTCGCTCTGGGAGGGCGGGGGGGTGGCCGGGGAGAGCGACCACGAGGCCTCCGGAGGCCCCGGGGTCGCTCTGGGAGGCCGGGGAGAGCGACCACGATGCCTCCGAAGGCCCCGGGGTCGCTCTGGGAGGGCGGGGGTAGGCCGGGGAGAGCGACCACGAGGCCTCCGGAGGCCCCGGGGTCGCTCTGGGAGGGCGGGGGGTGGCTGGGGAGAGCGACCACGAGGCCTCCCGAGGCCCCGGGGTCGCTCTGGGAGGGTGGGGGGTGGCCGGGGAGAGCGACCACGATGCCTCCGAAGGCCCCGGGGTCGCTCTGGGAGGGCGGGGGTAGGCCGGGGAGAGCGACCACGAGGCCTCCGGAGGCCCCGGGGTCGCTCTGGGAGGGCGGGGGGTGGCTGGGGAGAGCGACTACGAGGCCTCCGGAGGCCCCGGGGTCGCTCTGGGAGGGTGGGGATGGCCGGGGAGAGCGACCACGAGGCCTCCGGAGGCCCCGGGGTCGCTCTGGGAGGGCGGGGGGTGGCCGGGGAGAGCGACCACAAGGCCTCCGGGTCGCTCTGGGAGGGTGGGGGGTGGCCGGGGAGAGCAACCACGAGGCCTCCGGAGGCCTCTGGGTCGCTTGGGGAGGGCGGGGGGCTGCCGGGAAAAGCCACCGCGAGGCCTCCAGAGGCCTTTCAGTCGCTTGGGGAGGGCGGGGGCGGTCGGGAGGAGCAACCACAAAGCCTCCGGAGGCCTCGAGGGTCGCTTGGGGAGGGCGGGGGGCGGCCAGATAGAGCAACCACGAGGCCTCCGGAGGCCTCAGGGTCGCTTGGGGAGGGTGGGGGGAGGGCTGTCATTATTCGTGGAATTTTCACATTCGCGGGGGTCTATGGAACCTAACCCCACGAATGTGAAGGGACAACTGTATTATCACAATCTCGCAAACTGACCCCAGCCTAACTTAAATATACTATCTGGGAAAAGAAGCTGTTAGCCTTTAAGACAGCTTTTGAAATGTAGAGACATTTGTTAGAGGGAGCTATGCATCCAGTGGAAGTCTGCACTGATCACCACAACCCAGACTGTCTCCTTACAGCTCAAAAACTTAACCAGTGACAAATACGATGGTCACAGTACTTTGCCTAATTTAATTTCAAAATAACCTACATCCATAGCCCCCACAACAGCCAACGCCCTGTCCTGCAAACCTGAATATATGATGCTGAAGGACCAGGATCTGGCCTCAACCATCCTCTGTCAAAAGAACTTCCCATCACCCAGAAGCAAATAATTGAACATCAAGCTTGCAATGCCTTTGCACAGACCCGACATCAAGAACTCACCATGCTCCCCACAAAGGGAAAGTCTCCATACACTATTCAGAACGGACTTCTTTAGCATTGCAATCGCCTTTACATTTTCCCCAGGCTCCCTAAAAAAACAAACATTCTGTACCAGTGCCACAATAGTTGGTCTGCAGGGCATTTTTCTGTTTAAAACTCTTCACCTCGTGACACAGAAATTCTGGTGGCCTCGAGTGCATGCAGACATTAACCACGATGTTTGGGCTTGCCCAACTTGCCATCGAGCAAAAGATCCATCTGGCAAGGCAGCAGATTTGCTGTAGCCTCTACCAACTCATGCAAGGGCTTGGAAAATGGTATCCCTGGATTTCATCATTCACCTTCCAACCTCAAGGGCTTCTACCACCAGTTTAGTGATAGTAGACCTTTTCTCAAGGATGGCTCACTCCATACCACATACAGGAATGCTTTCTGCCAAGGACACCATCTGTCTGTTTCTTCAGAACATTTTCTGATTGCATGGCCTACCTGAGGGCATTGTTTCAGATCGAGTCCCCAACTCACAGCTTGATTCTGGTGGACCCTGTTCCATCTTCTAGATGTCAAGCTCCACCTATCCTGAGCATACCATCTACAGTCAGATGGGAAAACAGAATGTACCAGTGTCACCCTGGAACAATACCTCCAGTGCTATATGAATTACCAGCAGGATAAATGGGCAGAATTATTCCCCTGGCTGAATTCACTTATAACAAATCGCAACACTCATCTTACCTCACAGACCCAGTTCTTTGCAAATTATAGTTACCATTCCAGATTTTTCCCTACTGGCTGGATTCCCTCCTCAGTGCTAGCAGCAAACTGGTCCCTGCAGGAACTCCAACCAGTGCATGGCCTTGTCCAAGGGTTGCCTGACCAGGTCAAAGAGGCCTACAAAGATTTGCTGATGACAAGCGACAACCAGCCCCTGTTTCATGTTGGGGACAATGTCTGGATCTCCTCCAGATATCTCCTCTTGTATCAGCCAAGCTGGTAATAGTATGTGCATTTCATAGGTCCATTTCCCATCATGGTCCTGATCAACCCTGCCACCTTTCAGCTCCAGCTTACCCCTTCACTGTGCATCCATCCTGTATTCATCGATCCTTCCTGGCTTCAGCTGCTTCTGGCCACCCTTTGCATGACCCCAAGGCTCCCCCATCCTCAATCATGGTGAATGGTAAGGAATAGTACGATGTGGCTGAGATCTTGGATGCTCACTGTTGTCATGGCCGCCTGCAATATATATGGCAGATTGGCCTGGAACCCTTGAGAGTTCATCTTCTGATGAAGATGAACCAGACTTACCTTTGGAGGAGCCACAGCAGATGCCTGGTAGCCAACCATGTCCTCCTTCAACTCAGCAGGTCAGGTCAGATACAGAGCAGGAAGAGGATCTGGAGGAGAAGCCCTCCAGTCCCAGGCAAAGGCAGAGGCTCAGGCATCTGGCTCAGACCATCCCCTGAAGATGGAGTAAAAGGCTGCAATCAAGGCACCAGGAGGAGCACAACTGTGGAATGCTCTCCCTAAATACAGGTTACAGGTTACACATCAGGACAATCAAACGCGGCAAATCCATTTCTTTAACAGCAATCCAAAGTGTATTTGTACTGCTTACCTAACTGACAGGGTAATCTCCAGGTCACTGAAGACTGTGCCACTTCTTCCACTAACATCAATGTGTCACAACAGCAGACCAAGTGACTATTTCAACATGGGACTTAATTATCTTTTCTTAAACACCCACCAGCCTATCATTTGTAAAAGAGATGGAAATCCTCTACCAAATAAGAGTAGTAAGCACCCTCCAGTCTTTGCAACTGCAGCACATTTCCTAACAGTAACAGCAAGAACACAACTCTAAGTGATCTGTGGATCTTTATATGTTTTTATACTCTAGCAGTATTTTCCTTGAAAACAAAAGACAAATGAAAATAAGTAAAAATAGCTTAGTTTACTCTCCTATCATATAGGAGGGTGCTTCCACTAAAGTACTGCTTTTGTTAGTGGAAGTGGGAGGAGGGTAATCCCCCCTCCCCCTTGGAGTTAACTTTATCTATTCTTGCACTGAATGGGTAGGAAACCCTGAGTCAAGTTTTTGGGTAGCATGTAGGGTTTCAGGGGAAAAGGAGAGGAAGTTCCAGATGTCCAACTATAGTAATTAAAATTTAGTTTATACTTAGTAAAACAGAGAATACTGCATAATGCATGGTGTTACTAAAAACTGTCCACAAGTAAAATGAGCTGAAGATGCTACTACAATTTTCATCTGAACTGAAAAGACACGAACATAGGCATTTTCCAAATATGATTGGCAAGAGTGGTCCACAACTGGACTGCCATAACAAATCACACTGTCCCTGGGAGCCAGATACCTAACTTCCAAAAGTGGGGACACCTGCAGCAGGCCTCCACTGATGATCTTACTGAACCCTTACATCTATGCAGAAGAAGACAGCCCTTCAGTATCCTGGCCCAAGGCCACTTAGCATTTTCTAAACCAAAACCAGCACTTTGAATGACATCCAAAATCAATTAGAAGCCAGCAAAGATCTTTTCGTACCTGTGAGATTGCATTCAGTAGAGCAGGTTCCAATCAGGAACTTGACCATTTTCTGAACCAGCTGAATTTTTTCAGATTAGTGACAGGTGGAGAAATGATTATTTTAACATTGTAATTGTCTAAGGTGGATGTTACAAAGGCATGAATAACTGTGGCAAGATTTTAATTGTACAGGAGAGGCAGCAACTGGCACAGCAACTGAACGTAGAAAACACTCAAAGCTACAGATGTAAGGCAGGTGTTTATCAGCAAAGCTAAAAGGAACCCCCGTCTGCAAATCTCCTTAAGAGGAGATGAGAATCCATGTAGAATAGGACAAACACCATCTACCTGCCTAATTCGATCAATAGTTACTTTGTCTGCACTTTATTATGTTGGTGAAAAATGTAACCACTCAAGTACTGCTGGGGCTAGGTGGTCAGAGTCTGTGACATCTATACAGTTGTCCCTCCACATTCACAGATTTGGCATTCACAGATTTAAGTATTCACGGCTTGAAAATATTATTTAAAAAATAATAATCCAAAAAGCAAACCTTAATTTTGCCATCTTATATAAGGGACACCATTTTACTATGCCATTGCATATAATGGGACTTGAGTATTCACGGATTTGGGTATTCACAGGGGGTCCTGGAACCAAACCCCAGCGAACGTGAAGGGACAACTGTATTAGCTATTAATGAAATTCTGGGACCTAAGTTAAAGTGATCTTTAAACCCTAAAAGAGTTTGGGACCAAGATACTTGAAGGACTGCTATCAGCCTGCCTACACTTTCTGATCAGCAACTAAGCCTCTGTTTATTATGTGCCTGCTTAAGAAACCCTCTCCATTGACGCCCCCTTGTCGTGGGAGAGAGCCTTGCGTACCCTAATGATGTTTTGAGCTATGCTGGCAGTGGCATAAAGCCACCGGTAGGGTCTCCCATGCCAGACAGGCCAAAACCGAAGGGTCTGACAAAGAGCGTCAAAGGGCAGGATGGGCTCTCTAGCCTTGTGGCAACCATCCTAGGAGAAGGAAAACTCTAATCCCAAACCCGGGCAGATGGTGCTCGTCCAACCCTGTAAGGTCAACCATCTAAAAGAAGGAAACTCTAATCAAACCTACGACCCAAGGACCTTGCTGCTACGTCCATGCTTGCAAGGCCACGGCAGATGAACCTTTGGTTTAAAGGGTGAGGCCAGTTCTGTGCATGCTGCGCTTCACCAGAAAAATCCATTGCACAGGCTTGAAGCTTAAGAAAACAGACACGTGGGTATAAAGGAGAAGCCTTTTCACCAGTAGCCCCGTATTTGTGGACTCTGGCTCAGGTGGAGGTATGCCAGGTCTCATCACTATAGACCTATAAATGAGCTCCTGAAGACACATTTGTCTACTATTGTCTTCTCTTAAATAAGGGTTCTATTGGACTGCTGTACAGTATATATGGTGTGGTTTCAGCTCTAATCATTGATTTTATTGTTTTTATTGGACCACACATTAGTTGTTTCAGTGTTACTACTGGTACTGACTAATTTTGCTATATTTTATGGGAGGGCTGAGCAACTCTGAGCTTCCAAATAGTTGGATTGCAACTCCCACTAATGCTAGCCACCATAGCCAAGATTGAGAACTGATGGGATATTCCACCCAACAATATAGGAAAGGACACATTTGCCCTTTTTATTATTTTAATATATATGTTTGTTTACATATTTTTAAATTGTACACTGTAAACTGCCTCAGGAAGGTTTTATCCTTACCATTCGCCATCCATAATTCAATAGTCAGATGATCCTACTGCTTTAGTCATACAGAGATATGCATGCTACAGATGTCAGCACCAATTAAATTTTTTGTAGACATATGGTCATCTAATATTAATAGACAGGCCTAGCCCATATCTATATCCTATGTACTTCTTCTCTTCTTGTTTTATTCTCTTCTGCTCCCTTGGTTAAAAATTCAGTAGAAATATATATATATATTTTTAAAAAAACCTAAACGGAGGTGCACAAAAGGCATCCCTCTAAATATTGTTGGACTGCAACTCCCAGCACTCACCTCCATTTGGCTATGCTGCCTCAGGCTGATAGGAGCTGCAGTTCAACAGCAGGCAAAGTTTGCCCACTGCTGCTGAAAAGGTGGCTTGAAAATACTGTCGTTCAAATAAGTAAATATATGAGTCTTTATCATTACTTTAATCATTACCTATATTATTATCTTTAACATTGCAAATTCTAAGGATGTATTCCTGCTCTATGGTCTAGTATGACATCTGAATTAGACAAAAACAAGAATGAGATTAGGTACATGGAAGACACCACACTGCAAATGAAGGGGCATCTTCAGTTTATTGGGTGTGATCAGTGTAACTGCAGGACAATTTCTTTTTGTGGTTTTGTGTAAATGCTTAATAGCATATGAAACAAGAAAGGCACTACTTCAGTAGGAAGAGTAAGGTTGTGCATATGTGAGGAGATATGTGATACATACGGAGGGCAAGGAGAAGGTGGCCAAACCTCTTGTGTGTGGACTTCAGCATTCTGGAAAAGAATTCATGCCCCCTCTCCTTAATGGAAATGTTGAGACAGTTCCCCTCTCTCCTCCTCCACTATTCCATTTTCTTCTCGGGGCAGCAGCACAAAGCAGAGGATAATGGGAACCTATGTTGATTTGCCATCCCCTCTGATTTTGGCACCACTGAAAGGTGTAGAGGAGAGGCCCCATGACAATGCTTCTTCACTCACGACTCATCTTGTCCATCATACTGGATATAATGATGTAAGAATGCTCCTGCTGGATCTGGTCCTCCATCTAGTCTAGCACACTATGTCCAACAGCTGCCACTCAGATCCCTCCAGAAAACTCTCAAGAAGCACATGAAGACAAGAGCATGTTTGCTCCCTTTGTCCAATACTCCAGAGGTGTTTAATGGCTGACAACCACTGTCGGACATATTCTAAACAAATTTCTCTCATCCTTTCTTAAAGTCTTCTAAACTTATGGCCATTGCTACAATTCCCCCCCCTGAAAAATTATATTGCCACCCTGCCTCTCTGCTAAAACAAATGGCATTCAAATACTAATAACATTCAAACAAAACCAAATACAATTACATATTAACACTACATTAAGCACACAATTAAAATGTGTTGATCAAAAGAAGATAAAAAAGGAGGAAGAGAAAGAGGGAGGAAGAGTCACTACCATCCAAAGAATCAAAATTCGTTCAACTGCAACCCAGCTTATATGTTGAGGGACTGAACAGAAAGGCCTTTGCCTGTCAGCAAAAAGGACAAGGAGAAGATCAGCATGTCCATCTGTGGCAGTTCCAGATCCTAGAAGAAGTTATCAAGAATGTTCTTTCATGTTTCCATCAAAGATGCCTCAGATAGTGGTGAGTAGTAGTGGTACTGAATTCTAAAAAATCAACTGCATGCTAAACACAGAAGTACTTTCTTTAGTCTGTCCTGGAGCATGTGCCAAACAACTTCTTTGGTTGACCTCAGGTTTCAGTATTAATAGGAAGATGATTTGTTTGTTCTGTTCCTTTTCTTCTGTTAATATCTTTCATAACCATGTAGCCATCTCTTGCTTCCCCTTGCCTACCATAACACTCACTCTCTCAAAGCATTTTCTCAGTGGGAAAATGTTTTACCCACAAGATTATTTTGACTGTCTCTTCCTATAATTTTTCCAGTTCTATAATATACTTATCTGAGACCTAGTGACCTGATCTCAAATTCAGCTACATCATACATTTAGAAATGTATCACTGTATAAGGCTGTTTTCTTTCTAAATCCTTTCCCTAAGAATTCCCAATATTCACTTTGCCTTTTTCAGTGTCACATCCTATGTTGACATTTGCACTGAGATACCCACTATGATCCAAAGATATTTTTTCCTGGATACCTCCCAACAGTTATAGTCCATTAATGAAAAGATGACATTTCTGGAATTCTATGATCAAACCAGTATGTTTGATCATAGTTCACAAGTATGTTTCTTGGTTACATAGGGCTAATGCATTCCTCTTGGATTTCCATGGTGCTAAATACCCTAAAGGCACAGATCCCATCTGATCTTTGAGACTATGCAGGGTCAGCTCTGGTTAGTACTTGGATGTGAGACCACCAATGAACACCAGGTGCTGTAGGCTACATTTCTGAGGAAGTCAATGAGAGGCAAACCACCTCTGAGTATTCCTTGCCTAAGAAAACCCTATGAAATTCTGGCAACTTAAAGGCATGTACATACACACACAGTGCTTTCTCTCTCTGTGTGGAGCACAAATATTCATTCTCTCATCTGCAGTGTATCATTTTCATTTGATTACTACATTTCTCTCTAAGTCAGTGGCACCCATTGATTTTCAGAGATATGACTAGGCCAATGGGGAAGACTATGGTAATGGCTGACAGTGGGAGCTCCAGTGTCCAGGATGGAGGTCATGATCTCACCTCATTTAACCCACATTATTAAATTAGAGGCCTTTCACTGTCCTAAGAAAGAAAGACGCTAACTTAACAAAAAGAGAGATCTAGGAGTTCATAAACTGAAATATTATGGTGCACTAACTTTGTCAAGACAAAAAAGAAAGCAGGGATCTCTGTTCAGAATACTCATGAAAGTACGGCCAAGCTGAACAATGATGAGGAGCTTACCTGCTGCAGCACCTCTGAGTTCTGTTGCATGAAATGCAGTAATCTTTGCCCCTCTTGGGAAATCTCTCTACACCTCAGAGGCTTCTTGCCTTCTCTCGCTATGTGTTTGAAGAGGTAGGTGACAATGTAGTCTAAGCTTGCACAACAGCTGGAGGAGACGATGGTATCTGCATCAAGAAAATAAAACAAAACATCACAATTTCTGGATTATTTTTAATATTATGGGGATGTTATAAGAATTTTCCAGCTATTTAAAAAGTTAATGGCTAGATAAGCTGTTTCACTACATCACTCCTATTGTTCTGCAGGTTTAACATGATCCAAGAAGATTTCCAAGTAGTATAAACCCCTTTTTTTCACTATACACAGCATAGGGGGGGGCTTCTATCCTCCACTGGTAATCTGCCTAATTGTAAGCATTCCTGCTCACTGTTACAAACTGCAGGATTCCAGCTGTTTCCTTATTGCTAAGAAACTGTGAATTCTGAAGAATTTGTACTGGGGGAATTAGAAAAACTTTTTAAAAAAAACTCAAATAGAAAAAAACACTCACATAATCTAAATGAAAACCAATACACAGGTTGTATATCACATGCCATTCAATGATCATCTTTTACTAAGTATTCATAAAAATGATCCAAACTTGTCTGCTATAAAAATATTACGTTTGTATTTAGATATGAAAATGTTAATATGATACTGATGTTGGAGTAGAAAGTAAGAAGAATAGGTTGCTTACCTATAATTGGTTCTTTGAGTGGTCTTCTGTAAATTCACACAAATGGGTTATCTGTGCCTGTGCAGTATGTGCTTTGGAACCTTCTAGAGCAGCATAGTATGCGTTTTGGTCGTAGCCCTGCCCACTCCCCATGCACCTAACCAGTGCACTTCCTCCTTAAATGTCAGTTCCCTGGACGCTAAAGCAGCAGCCAAAGAGCTCAGGAAAGCAGGCCACGATGAGGGGAGGATGGGCAGGGTTGCGTGAGTTCACAGATGACCACTTGAAGAACCACAGTTATGGGTAAGCAACCTGTTCTTCTTGGTCTCTGTGACTCACACAAATGGGAGACTAACAATAGGAGGAGGGAGTGCCATGCCACACAGGTGAAGAGCACAGCCCTCCCAAACACAGCCTCTGCCTGGCACCTTGCATCCAATGTGAGATGAAGATTGAAGGCTGGGACCAGATTGCAGCTCTGCAGACATCATGTAGTGCAACCCCCTTCAAGAAAGCCACCAATGCCACCATTCTTCTGGTTGAGTGGCTTCTCACTTGGGAGGTTGCTTGCCAGCAAGTTCATAAGCCAGATGAATGGTCACTGCAACCCACTTGGACAGACAGTTGAGTTGAAACAGGGAGTCCTTTTTTGTTGGATGAATAGCAGAGAAAAAGCCTTTGTGACTTTTGAAACGAAGCCGTGTGGTCAGTATAAAAAGCTAGTACTTGATGCCAGGGCCAGTTTAAGGAATTTGGGGGCGGCCCGCAACGCATTATTTTGTGGGCCCCATATGTTTATCTCTGGTCAATCTAACCTAACCTAACCTAACCTATTGACAGTACAGGATATTTAGATTATTACTAATAATGTTTTCGCAGGAGGAGGGTTACAAAGCCCCCCCCAATGACAGGGCCTCCTGTGGTTTGCAGGGGCTGCGGGGCCCTTAAACCGGCCCTGACCGGGTGGGCACAGGCAGTAGAGGGAGGGAGGCACCGGCAGCAGCCCTATGGCCACCAGGGCCACCAGGGCCAGCAGCAGCAGCAGCAGCGGGGCAGGCAAGGTGCTGGCAGGAGGGGCTACCCAGTACCCTCCGGCAGAGGGGAGCCTCTCTCGGTGGTGTCAAAGGGAGAGAGGGGGAGGGGGCTGCCTGGGTCCCAAACTGGAGGGCTCTGCAGAGGAGGGAATGGCCAGGGCCAGAGCCGGATGGGAGAGCCAGGAAGCGGTGCCATCCCTCCTCCCCCGTAGTTTCTGGAAGGTGCCAGGTCTTTCTGCTGCCAGGTCTCCCACCCTCTCGCCCACCTCCGGATTGGTGCCCCATTTCCCTGAGGCAAGTCCGAGGTGGGCCTTGGGTGCGGGGCCACATCAGAGTGCCAGCCAGTGGGAGAAGCTGCGGATGGGTCACCTGGCCCAGGCCCTCCGTACCCTCCGCTGCTACCTGCCGGCCACAAAGGAACCCTGCCTCGTCGCCGCCAAAGTGGGGTGCCAAAGTCTGCGCTCCCGCAGGCCTGGACCCAGTGCTGCTTCCCGGGTGCTGCGACTCACCATGGCCAGGTCCCCCTTGGCGGGCCTCCCTGGCGCCTCCACCTGGCTGCTCTGGGGCACTGCTGCGGCTGCTGCAAAGGACAAGGAGGGGGAGGCGGTGGCTGCCATGCCATGCAGGGAGCCACGTCCAGAGGCAGCGGCGGGGAAGCAAGCACCAGCAGGGCGGGCAGGCAAGCCTGCGAGGATGGAGGGGCGGCTCTGCAGGTGGGCGGGCGAAGCGTACATGATGGGCCCTCCCCAACTGAACAGGAATACATTGCCAAGACAGTTGCTCCCTCTGTCGGCTCTGGAGCAGAAGATCTTGCACTGCTTGTTCAGAGATGGCATGAACAAGTCTATAGCTGGTACATCCCAGTCCCTGAAGATCTTGTGGAGAGTGCCCAGAGTTAGCCTCCACTAATGACAGGACACGGATGTCTGGTTCAACGTGTCTGCCAGGACATTCTCCTCCACCAGAAAATGAATTGCTGAGATCCAAATCTTCTGTGGAATGCATCAGTTCCAGAAGAGAAGTGTGAGATATAGTAGGGTGTCCGATTGCATGCCCCTCTTGCTTGTTCAGGTAGTAGGCCATTGTAGTGTTGTCAGACACAACCTGAACTACCTAGACACGTAGCATCTGCTTGAATGCCCTGAAAGCTTTGATGGGAAGAGTGCTCTCCTCTGTAGACCATTGCCCTCTGACTGTTAACCCCTCTGGGGAACCCCTCCCCAGCCCTCTAGGGATGTGTTGGTGGTGGCCACTACTGATGGTTACTGAGGTAGGAACAGCATGCCCACTTGTACATTTTGTGAGTCCTTCCACCACCTCAGGGAATGATGCATGCTTCAAGAAATAGTCAGAATTTTGTGCTGAGAATCGGTGAGAGGGCCAAATTGTGACAGGAATTACATGGTCTCATCTGTAGTCTCACATAAGGTGTTACCAAAGTTGTTGAGGCCCTCAGACCTAGGCGGACCTGAACATCTTGAGCATGAATACACCTCATGTGGAGACACCCAAGGGTGGCCTTCTGAAGAATAAGGTTCCTGTGCCCAGGAAGGAAGGCAGCCTGAGCCCAAGAGTCCAGCAAGGCTCCTATGAACTGTACCTGCTGAGATGGTTCCAGGTGAGATTTCTCATGGTTCACAACAAAACCCAGAGAGTCTATCCATAAGTAGGAGCTCAAGAGTGTGAGTGACCAGAAGCCAGTCATCAATAAAGGAAAAGAGGATAACGCTCTGTTAACAAAACAAAGCAGACACCACTGCCACTCACTTGGTAAACACATGTGGAGCAGTGCATAGGCCAAGGTAGGACTTGGAAGTGGCAAGCCTTTCTCCCCACTGCAAGACACAGAAAACTCTTATGGGTGGCCTGATCATAATGTGGAAATACACGTTCTTAAGATCCAGGATGGCAAACCAACCATCCTTCTGAAGCAGGGGAAGGATAGCACTGAGAGTGACCATTCTGAAACATCTGGGCTGGAGACAGAAGCTGACACTTTGAAGGTCCAAAATGGGATGCAGACCACCATCCTTTTTGGGCACTATGAACTAGCATGAGAAGAGCCCCTGATACAGATGTGTGAGAGAGGAACAGGCTCTATGGCCCCCTTGAGGAACAAACTGTTCAGTTCCTCTTTGAGCATAGGTGAAGGAGTAATGCAGGGAACCCCCATAAGTGGAGTTTTTCTAGAATTGTATCATGTATCCCTTCCTGATGATGTTGCAGACCCATGAATCTGAGGAGGTAGAGGCCCAAGCATGGTGGTACTTGCTGAGCCTGTCATGAAAGAATGTAGTTGTGGTAGAAATGATGGTGGTAGAAGCAATGTTCACAGCATTGTCCTGAGAGAAGTCAAAGACATCACTTATTGGAGACTTGGTGCCTTTTCCTGAACTGGGTAGGTTTGTATCTAGCAGCAGATGAAATCATCCTAGATGCAAAATGTTTGCTTCTGCTGGTAACCAGTGCTCAGACTGTAAGCGTGTCTGCTCCCTGAAAAGAATCTACAGAATTCCGCAAAGGACCTTACGTTGTCTGTAGGTGAGGCTGGATCACATTCGGCAACTAGAGCAGCTGGAGACTCAGCCATGGGTTCAACCAATGACTTCTGATGACAATTCAGAGGTATTAACTGAAGTGGATGAATCCTGCACTGAGACAGCGAGTGGCGGAGTGAGCTGCCAACGGAGATTGAGATCGTCAGTACTGAGGCTGACAGTATTGACCGTTGAATCGACTCACAATGTTGATGAGAAAGGCAACAGGCATCCTCTGGGTATCTGTAGTGTTGATGGTACAGGTAATCCCGATGATAGTAGTAGTCAGGTGAGAGTGAAAGCATGGAGTACTAGTATGGAGAAACCATTCTGTAGGAGCGTACATTCGAATCTTATCTTTCACAGTATCAATATGGGGCTCTATGATACCATTCATCATTCTGCACCAACGGCACCGAGAGCTATGAGAGCAGTATATACAGGAGTCTGAGGTAGTCGAACTCGACTGATCCCTTAAATGAGCGAAGATATCACGGTGCAACTTTCCTTGGTAGTGATGGTACTGCTGGCACTGATCTAGGTGGTGATGGTACCAGTGGAAGAGGTTTATTTGGAGAAGGAGAAGCCCACTGACAACCAACTGGAGGAAAGGACAGTGCCTGTACTTGTGCGGACAAATCCGTAATTTCCTAGTTTGAAGCCATATGCATCACAACAGGTTCAGGTTACTTCACTGGAGAGACAGCTGTGGAGGTATGTTCCCCATGTTCTGAGGAGGGATAAGACTTGACCAGTATTTGGACAGAAGCCTCTCTTGTCAGAATGGTCTGAAAAAGCTACTCTCCTGCCAAGTTTCAAATGTAGCAAGTTACTTTTGACCTTTCATGTTTGAACTGTCTGCTGTTTTCACTTTCCTTGCAGATGAAACAATTCAGTGGCTGAGAATAGCCATGGGAGTATAGAGTCTGTCTGGTAATGGGCAAAGTGGCCTTGCACCTGCAGATTGTTTTGGGAATCAATAGGTGGCATTACAACTGGGTGAGAATGGGGCGGGTAGATGATGGGCAACCAATGGCTCAAGTGCCCACCAGATTTGAATTGATTGTGAATACTTTTTATTTTACTGTATTTTCTATGACCTTCATTCGAAGCAGCGATTTTGTAGCACACTGTTTAACCCTGAAGCTACTGTCCACTGACTCTGAAGAAGCAGATACAAGACATCTCTCTCACACAGCAATAGAGTGGTCTGTTCACTTGGCACCTGGGGAGCATGTCGAGATAGATCATCCTCCCTTGCTCTCTTTCTCTTTTTGTGCTTCATAATGCTTCATATAGCCAACCAGTCCATAAACCCATATGCTACTTATTTCACTCATTCTCTGGAGAATGTTCTTTGTGTTTACATTCTAGAGAATTACCCCTTCAGCTTGTAGTTTTGATGCAAAAAAAAAAAAAGTTCCCTTACATGTTCTCATCATACTCCATCATGTTATTTTGACACATGAGGTGCTGATACAGTGAAAACAGACTCTGTTCACTTACATGAATTAGTACACGGCAACATCAGGTTGCTAAGCTTCTAATTATACCCTGCCTATGAATTCAACCAATCTTACCCAGTTTCTTCTTATTGGATTCTGCAGTCTCTTTTCCCCCATACTACTGCTGCCTCTATTATCAACTCTGTATCTAAGCATACCTTCTGTTATAATTCTAGCAGCACTTACATTTCTAAAATGTTAGAGAATATCATTTTTCTTCCACATTTGTTATAGAAAGAAGAACTTGGAATGGATGCTGAATGACCAGCAGGGAAAAAAATTCAATTCAAGGGAAATCACTAAACTTTAAGACTTCAGATGTGAAGGACAATACTTTAGCCTAGAGTGGATTCTAAGGGATGCAAATCTAAGTTACTTTCAGAGACCAAAAAAACTGGTATTGGATGCTATGCTTTTTGAATGGGTACATGTCTGTGCAAGAATTAAACTGTTAAAATATTAATTCAAAGGAGAAAGGGAAGGTATATGATAGACCCAATTAAGTATATCCCCCTAAACTGTGATACGTGGAAGTCTGCCAATATTGCAGTGAACATTTGAGCACTTCCCTCTAGACATAAGACTGCTGATCTGTGCCAGTTCTACTTTATAAATGTTGTTTTGAAGTTTCCTTGTATTTGAACATCATTGCAATATATTTTTCCTAAGCTAAATTCTCTTGAGGTCTTAGCAAAGGTTTTGCAGACAATATAGTCACAATTAGTCTCAAGACTCTCTTAATCTTACAAAGTATGAAATATTCTGCTACATTTCTGACAATCCCCATTTCCACTGGTTTCAAACAGAAGTGAACATTCATATCTCCCCACAGAGTGTCATTAACTGTAGAATCTACTCACCCTATTCATTATCTGTCCAGCATAATCATATCCTGCATTTCAACTGAGCAGCTGAGGATGGCGCACATGACTATCCTATTTGATTTGACTTATTATTAAATTTATATCTTGGTTTTCTTCAAAAACATATCTATTTTATCCTCACATTAACCCTGGATATATTGAATTTAACAAGGATATGCATCTTCCTTCACCTTTATATCACTATAAATTCTACAAAATTCCTCTATGAAATGTATAGCTAAAACTTAAGCTAATTTTGTATTCCAGAAATGGCGGAAATGCAAAACCAAACAATTCCTTTTCCCAAGGTATGGTAGTCAGAACTCTGGAGTATTATCTCAGGTGAAAAGATGACTTGTGAATACAGTTGTTTTCTACATTACAGTTGCCATAAATGGAGCACAACCTTCATGAAATAATGATGCGAGAAATGCCCTTCCCCTCCATTGCTGGTGGTAGCTCTGAGGGAGGCTAAGCTCACTCCTTTTCTCTTCTATCTTCACTAGCAGGAAAAGACGTGTTTACTCAGGCTGGTCTTTGACATTTACTCTGGTTTGCATATGAAAGGAATCCACCTGGGCAGAAAAGCTTGACCACAGGTTTGCATTAACCCAAGTCACTAAACTCAAATCAGTGTTCAAACCAAAGGAATGCTACGGGAACAACTAAAAGCATAATTGCAGCCATCAAGGTATCTGTAGAAATATGTAAAGGGCCCCTCCCATCTAGTCCAACAAACACATACAATGGAAGCAGGGATCATCATTGCTGCACAAAAACCCTGTTCACATTTTTTAAAAAGCTGCATGATAGTCAATATAGTTAGTCAAGTGTTCTTGGAGTGCAGAATTAAAATGAATAGGTTGGTTACTCTTTAAGATGAATATGTTGTCCAAAACTCAAGAAGTGAATTATAACATTTCTAGCGCAGAATTCCTAACACTGCTAAAATGCAGGTTGACCTAAAAGAATAGAGAACATTATTATAGTCCCTTCCTTACTTAAATGGAATGTCATCTTCCAAACAATCTTCTTTGTTATTCAAAGGCTGAAAATGAAATGCCTACTTTGAAAATAAGAGGGAAATAGTTTAATTATGGAATGCTTAATTATGTTTAATTAAAATGTTTAATTATGAAAACAAACTGTCTGGGTCTGACACTGGTTATGCGCAACAAAATGTGCGTGAAACTAATTCTCTAGTTTTTAGCCCTCTTGTTTAGATGGACTATCTTTCTAAAGAACACAGTGTTTTGTTGGTGCTGAAAAATCTGGGGAGTCCTTCTGTTGAACTGAATACTGTAGGATCTGGCCAATTATGTTTCCACTGCTAAAAGTTTCCTACCTTGTAGCTTCAGAGGAAGGTAATGAACACTTCAAGAAATATATTTGGAAATGCATATTTCATAAGTGGCTTTTTTGCAGTACTTTTAAACCAGTGCTTTGACTCCATTTGTTTTAAAATTGAATAACACAAAGTAAATCACTAACGTCCATTTAGAAACCAGTAGCTGCTCTAAACATGCTGATACTGTACAAGTAGATATTTTATATTCTTTTGTAAGTGATCTTAGCAGCACAGTGGAGAGGTCTACTCTCTCATCTGCTCACAAGGATGCAATTTAAGTATTAAGAGCTACTTATGTTTTCCCATAACTGTATATCAAAGATGCTTGTGGTGCTCATTTTTCTTCATATTGCAAGGGTGTAAGAAAAGAGGATGTTATGCACGACCCCCATACTGATTTTAATGGACAAGGAGGGCCATTCGTTGAACCTGAATGGAGTCCTCATTCAATTTTATTCAAGGCAGACAGACAAACTAACAACAAGTTAAGGTGGCTGGTGGGTGGGAATGACAATTGTTGCTCTGGTAAACCAAGTGGGATAGGGGATGTGTCTGCAATCAGGAGCTCAAAGCTGACTGGGCATGAGAAAAGAAAGGGTGAAATTGTGGTAGACAGCCTGGATAATGAGAAAAGGAAGGGTGACATCTGTCCTCCAGCCAGCATCCTTCTCTATCTACCTGAGCGTCAAGGTGCAAATGCTATTCTGTGAAAAGGCTTATTTGGCCGTTAACATTTTCTGAATACACATAGAGGGAAGAATTATTTCAAGATACTTGACAGCACGATTAAGCATGCCATAATTGAAGGGCTTTATTTGGTTCCAGATGAAGATAAAGGGAACAGATTTAAGTGCAATGCTCCTCCGCCAGCTTCCTCTTACACAGTACCAGAATGACTTCTCTTTTAAGAGAGTCAGGTTGAAAAGTAAACAAATTAATCTATTCAACATCTAATAAAAACGGCTGGACAGTGAAAATGTTATGCTTTCATTTTCGTTAATGAATGGCAGGATGTTATCAATCACAGGAAAATTAGAAAGGTTTTGCATGGAGATTAGTGAGAACATGTCATACACTAAGGATACATTAAAAGGTTCCAACCCAGTGAGTCAGCTGTGAAAAAGCCAAGTAAACACTTAAAAGGGTTCTTGAAGTGTTTGTCCTTACTGTGAAGTCTAAGATGAGGGCTTCCATTATACATGATTTACAACCACAATAAGTATTCCAAGGGAATAAATATTACTGTACAGTACAGAATACAAAGAGTGGATTGAAGATGCGCACACTGTTACTATTCAAGATTTTTTATAAAAATATTTAAGATGTGGACTTCCATCTCCTTTGTTATTCTATTTAATCCATAATTTTATGTACCATGCCAAACATCTTAATGGGACAAGGAGAAAAGAAATGAACTTTCAATATATAAATAACTGGATAAAAAATTACAGAAAGATGAAAATGAAATGTTGATTGCCTACAGCCTTGATTTCTTTTGTTTTCCTACACAGAGTATAACGTGCTTACTTTAATGCTTTACTTTTAGCACATTCAAACTGTATTTGACTGTGTATTGTGATATAGTATTTGCTAGTGCTTGTGCATGTTAGAATTCATGGCTGATGTTTCAAAAGAGAACTTATAGATTTATTTGTTTTATACTGAATGACAGCTGAGATTCAAACAACCCAGCCAATCTCAGTATCCCCATCCATAACCATCATCATTACAAATACCTAACTTCACTTCAGGAACAGTAAATGTTATTCAGATCTACAGCAAGTGTAATTTTGATGAAGAATTACACATGGACCAGGATACTCAAGTTCAAACCTCACCTTGCCTATGAAATTACTGGATATTTTTGGCCAAAATACTATTGACTGGATTGTTCTTCCACTTTATAAAATGGAAATAGTGGTGACACTCTTATAATGAGGAAGAAGTGACATAGAAATGCTATCTAACTAGCATGTTTTATGAGGAGAGTAAATTAAACATTCTTTAAAAAAAATCAATATTATCTGGATGGACGTTCTAGGTTTTTATGCATATTTATCTCTAGTAAACCAAATGGCAGTTTTACCAGCTATATTAGTGGGTTGAAGATTCTACTTGTGACTGTTCATTCTAGTCAAGTGGAGTTTTCTTCTCAACACAGGAATCTTAAGATACACACATTTTTTTTCCCAGAAAATAAGCATTTTAAAGAAAAATAACTGCATGCTGCATTGCAGTAATAACAAAATAAAAATCTTGATTCTTTTGAAAATCATGTCAAGTTGCTTTTGATTGCTGCATAGTACATTGGCCATTTTCCCCTAAACTCAGTTATATGGTGTACTTACCCAGCGCAGTAAGTCCTTCAGATATTGAAGTAAATATATACATTAGTACATGAGGCTCTAAACTAGTGATGAAACTCATATGGTCCTGCGCGAGGCATTCCAAGAGTGGGTAATAAGACTGGCTTAATTTTCGATATTGCTTAGAGAGAGAGAGAGAGAGAGAGAGAGAACAAATGAACTATTAAATGGATTATGAAAAATATTACATTAAAAGATGAAGATGCCTATAAGGTAATTTCAACACAATCCATACGTTCCCCCTTACTATAAATTATAATCTGGGCTGCATTTATTTTCTGCTATTGAACAATTTATTGACAAAATAATTTGCATTGTGTAAACATACTATGAAACGCAACTTCCTGCTCTCTGCGTAATCACTTTGTATACAGTCGGCCCTCTGTTTCAACCAAACACGGCTTGAAAATATATTTTTTTTAATTCCAAAAAGCAAACCTTTCTGTTCACCATTTATATAAGAGACATCATTTTATACACCATTGCATATAACAGGACTTGAACATCCACGGATTTTGATATCCATGGGGAGTCCTGGTACCAAACACCAACGCATACAGAGGGCATACTGTATGTTGTTCTGCTAAGTATGGAGAGGGCAAAGAACTATGTAGAGCACTGAAGATCCACCCACTGGAAATCTAAACATAAGCTCATATCCGAATTACAGAATACACACCATCTTGCCCATATATTTAATGTTACAGAAAGCTGCAGTTGTATACATAGGCGTGCACAACAGGAATGAGAAGACCTATAAAAGCTTTACAAAACTGAAAGCATGGAGGAAACATAGGGAACCGTGTGTCATTACCAATTTCTCTACTCCTGATCTCCCCACAGTGAACAGGAAGGTTTAAAGAAAGCCCTGCACATTCCTGTATCCCTTTTGTACATTCCATTTTGTAATACCTACACAGGGCTACTGTATATATCACAGGCTCTGAACTAAATGGTGACCACCAGGACATTTAAGACTTTACCAGGTGGAGACTGCATCAATTCTTAAATGTCCTGGGGGCTGCTGCCTAGTTCTGAGCCTGTGGTACACACAGTAGCCTTATGTAGGGACATGTGGAGAACTGGTGTGGTACCATGGTAACCGTGTTGGGCTAAAACTTGGGTGATTTTAATTGATACTGAGCCATGAAATCCACTAAGTGACCTCGGGTGAGTTACCTTCTCTCACCTTGACCCACCTGAACAGGTTGTTTTGATGATAACATGGACCAAAGCAGATTATAAATGTAATGAGTAAGTATTTATTATTTATTAAAAGGTTTGAAATATTACATTGGTCAATTCTGAATGTACATATATGCTTCTCGTTGCTACTGGAAAAGGGCAGTGAAACACTCATAGCCCAACATTCCATTCCAAGTGTGGTTTCGGTTTGTTCTGTGTTGCCCTCTGAGGTTTAGCTGTCAGATTGAAAATATTTTATTTGTAGAACCTTATTGGAATCAGAATGTCTACACATTGGCTACACGTGCACCAGATTTTGCCCTTCTGACTCTGAACATAGCTGAACCGTTCTGGTGTACACTGATGCAAAGAATGTGCCTCTAGCTTTTTTGAGTGAGAAAGAGAGTGGGAGGGAGACAGAAGTGTCCCATTTCAGTTTTCTTTTTCAGTAATGATTATTGAATTTCAGCTTTTTACATATGTATGAGAATACTAACAATTTTTGATATGCTTTAATAGAAAGGGAGACATAAAATCTAAACAGGTTAAAAATGTTGAATTAACTGAAAGAACCTGTTGGAGTCCTTGACATTGTAAAGATGAAGTCCAGCATAAGGCTGGGCACAAGCGTCATAGAAATTCTGTATGTTTCCTCAGACAGGATAATCCAGTTACCACTGGGTGACCCCCAATTGCAGAAAGTGTCACAGTAATAGTAACCCAACCTAGTAGATAAAATTGCAATAGCTGCTGGTTAATGCTTGCCCCATTGCACTCTACCACCTGTTGCTTATTCCACATCACTAATGTTGCTTTGCTGTGTTATGTGGGGGAGTGGGGAATCACTACTAAGTTGGCTGTACAAAAAAACTACAATTGTTTTAACTGCCCTATCCCTTTAAGGCCACAAAAGCAATAGCAAGAGGTCCCCATAGTGTTGCATTGGCACTTCTTCAGCTAGTATAGGTCCTTCTGCCTTGGGCACAATGAAAGAAATAGACAACCTGACACAGGCAGTGTGGAAAAGAGGTAATTTGTTTGTATCTCTCCCTCACCATGACCATCTAGTGCCACCCTATCCTCATGCCATTGCTGCTTGTTCCTTCAGTCTGGAAACTCTTGGGCCAACCAAGCAAGCTACCATGGCACCCAACTGCTGCTTCCCTCTTGGACTTTGGAAATCCTTGACTGATTTCTGATGTATCAGTTTGCTTGTACATCAGATTGGACCCAACCACAGCCCCAACAGTACATGGGATTTCAATGGAGGGTGGAGCAAGTGGAAAGCCACCTATTCCCTCCTTCTCAGCCTAAATCAGCTGATCCTTCCCTTCTATCTGGCATATGCCTGGTCCATGCACATACTACTTGCAGCTGCTGGGCAACTCAGATCAACATTTGGGCCAATGTGCTATCTTGTGATTTTCTTTGGGGATATTCTGGGGATAGGGGAGTTCAGCAGGTCTTCCCACTCTAATGCACCACCCCCTTCCCTAACTGGCTTGTCTCGCTAAGAAGTGTGCACATCTGCTTACAGCATTATAAACTGCTGTATAGAGGAGATTTTAATAAGTTTGTCCTTAGGATACAGCATCAGGATTTCTTTACTTTGGCCTGATTAGCATTTGTTTTTGTTATGTGCTTTCAAGTTGACGCTGACTTATGGTGATCCTCTCACAGGGCTTTCTTGGCTAGATTTAATCAGAGGAAGTTTGCCACTGCCTTTCTCTTAGGCTGAGACACTGTAACTTGCCTAAGGTCACCCTGTGGGTTTCCATTGCTGAGGAAGAATTAAAACCTTCGAGTCCTAGTCCATCCTTCAAACCACTGCACCATGCTGGCTCTCCTGATTAGCAGACTTGCCTTTAGTTTCCCAGAATCACACGTGTTTTACTCTGGGGGCTGGGTGGATTGTATAAACCAAGATAAAGTCAATTTAACTCTAGATGAGTCTGAGTGCTATGCAGGAAGAACATCACAGTTCAGTACTGAGGCTTTGGCATTGACAGAATTTCCCTCTCTCTCACCTGCCAGACAGTAGATCATAGTACAGTATTACTAAACTAAAGGCAATCCATATGGGTAGGTGGCAGAAAAGAAGCAATATGACCCTATTTTCAAAATAAAGGGTTGTCAGTGGCCCCCATTACATAAAATAGTAGACAATAATATGACGTTGTTTGGGGCCAGTCATCCTTTTCCATCCTGATCTACCTCAAACAGTTCTTGTGAGAGTGACAGGGGAGGAAGAGAGTCACATACCTTTCTTTGAACACACTAGAGAAGGGGTGGGACAGATATATAGTAGTAATAATAATAATAATAATAATAATAATAATACACACAAGTCATGGCAGCTGCACAAAATGTGACAGACAGGAAGCAAAATAATTCTACTGACATTCAAAGGTGTCAGACAAGGACATACAAGACAATTCAACCAATATCATCAGTATTAAAATAATTAAAATATTTTGAAGTGAATATTCATCATTTGTGTTAATGGAAATACAAATGGTATCTTTGACTATAAGTATGCAAAATAAATGAGACTAAAAAGAATGGCATTTGAAGTGTTCTAGAACCCCCACTCCTCTCTCCATTTTAAGCCTGTGGTGGTGATTTCATATTTTGCATAAAGACTCCCAAGATGAATAATTGCTTACTAGCAAGTCACTGTGGGATACTGAAAGCAGCATTTTGACAAAGGCCTGAAGTACATTGTCAAAGTGGTTGTCCCCATACAACTTGAAGACGCCAAAGCTGACATAATTTCCACACAAGGCAGATTTGAGTGCAGAATAACAGATGGAAATACCCTTGAGTTTCATTGGATAAACTTGATCTTTTGACAGTGTCCCAAGGGATAGGATCTGATTACCTGTTTGCAAGGAGAGGAGATAAAGAAAGAGGGAAATTGACATAAGTAATTGAAAATAACTGTGTCACTTAACATTTTCATTTCACCAGTTCTTTAAATTATCCAAATACACATCTAAGTTTCTATTTTAGAACAGTAATCACTATATTTTAAAGGAATCACAAAAATATATTACAATAAAAGTTGAAGAAGTACACAATAAGGTAGGGGCACTAAGTTTGATCTTCATTCTGTACAGCAGGCCCAATGGTAAGTTCCAGAGTAAGGAAATAATTGGTAATAGATTTTCTTCCAAGAGTTGCTTGTTTAAAAATAGATTAAATATGGAACATAAACATGGATACTTCATTTTTACAGCCAAACCCGAAGGACTGATCACTATTTTATGGCCTCAATAGCAATTTACTCCAGGAATGTAATTATTTGGCATAGATAAAGCCTGATCTGCTGAACATCTCAAGGGAACATAGGATCCTGTCTCATACCAAGTCAGACCACTGGTCTATCTAGCCCAACATTATCACCAGTGACTAGGCAGAAGCTGACCAGGGTTTCAGATAAGGTGCCCTTCCTAGCCCCATTTGCAAATGTGAATTGAACTTGGTGTCTTCTAACTGCAAAGCAGGCACTCTACCTGAGCTATAGCCCCTTCCTAAAATCAAGGGCATTTGAAAGCATACTACCAATAATAAAGAGATAGAACACCTTTCCGTCAGTGGTCCGGCAGGTAATATAAAACAAGAAATACTACAGATCTTGTTGCTGAAGCTGAAGAAACAGTATTTTGAATGATGAACAGTCTTATGTATGAATCAAAAGATGAACTCCTACAAGTCTAGAATCAACCCCAAGTCACTTGAGTAGTGAAACTTCCAGTAGTCTCCACAGCTATTTATGGTGGCACACACCACGCCTAAGTACTGGTGTACACCAGAAACCTATCATGTCTTCAGATCTATCGGAGTTCCAACCCCAATTTCATGACTTGCCTGGAGTGTATGACTCAGGCAGAACTTTGGATAAGAAGCCCAGGGCCCTACTCAGCAGACTGCTTCCAAGCACAGCAAGGACGGCTTGCCAGAATTTTGTTAATACTACAATCTAAAGAGGACCCCTGTAAAACCAAGTCTAGTACCAGAATTACTGAAATGCACAATAGCTTGCCTCATTTTGAAGGAGATTATCATATGAAACCTTTTAGGACATTGACTTGGGACTACAGTTGTCCCTTCACATTCGCTGGGGTTTGGTTCCAGGATCCCCCGTGAATACCCAAATCCGTGAATACTCAAGTCCCATTATATGCAATGGCATAGCAAAATGGTGTCCCTTATATAAGATGGCAAAATCAAGGTTTGCTTTTTGAATTATTATTTTTTAAAAAATATTTTCAAGCCGTGGATACTTAAAACCGTGAATGCCAAATCTGTGAATGTGGAGGGACAACTGTACTTTCTCTCATGGAATCCTTCATCCAACCATAGAAGGGGCATAATCAGAATGTGCTTTCTTGGCAGTGTTGTCTACCGTGTCTTCCCCATCAATGTGCTTTTCATATGTGAAGAAGTTCCATGCAATTTCCACTAGCAGGATCAGAGAGCCCAGGGTAAAGGTAAACAAATGGACTTCATCCTTAATGGCTAGGAAAGCACAGCCAGCAGAAAGAATAGGACTTGGCCTCGTACCATAAAGGTGTGCTTAAAAAAACCCTTGGCTTTCTCTCATATAAACATATGTTTATATACGTTTATGTAAACATATTCCTCCTATTAATCCCTGAGAGGAAAATCAAACCACTGAACTCAAGAGCAATATTGAGGGGTAGTTGTGGGGTGGAGAGGGGAATCCACTGAGCATCAAGGAAGTCTCTTTGAGAGGTAGCAAAATTCTTCCTTCATCACTTGACAGTAGCTCCAGGATACTTGGGATAGGCAATACTTTCCAATCGCCCATACTAAAAGAATTCAGAACTGGGTTTACAGTGGGCCCTCGGTATCCGCTGGGGTTTGGTTCCAGGACCCCTCATGGATACCAAGATCTGTGGATGCTTAAGTCCCATTATATATAATGGCATAGTAAAATGGTCTTCCTTATATAAAATGGCAAAATCATGGTTTGCTTTTTGGAATATATTTTGGGAGAATATGTTCTAGCTGTGGATGGTGGAATCCATGGATACAGAATCGGTGGATATGTCGGTAAAATGAAGGATTCATCTTCTGCTTGGATCCTGCTTCTGTCTGGATCAAATGCATAGGCCTGTCACTAATTATGCTCCCTCAAAAAGCAAGACTAAGAGACCGGGGAAAAAGTAAAGACACTGCATACATCATTATTTATTTTTTCTATGTATCAGCAACTTTTATTAGTATTCTGTCCAACAAAAGAAATGTACAAACTGAAAGAGCATTTCAGTCTATCTTAAATATTTAAGTGATAAAGATAATGTTGAACTGCCACAAACATCTTATCCTATCCTAACTTTTCCTCTTCATCATTTATATAGAAAGTGGGAAGAATCAAATTCTCCAAAAATATGACGCGAGTTCAGCTGTTCATAGTTTTGAGAAGCAGTTGGCTTATTCCCAACTGTTGTAACCCACATCCTTATCTTATGTTACAAAAAAGGTAGGGTCTAGGCTGGCTAAACATGCAGTTGAATTAAAGGAAGTAATACCTCAAGTTAAACTGCAAGTATTAAAAAGTAATGAGCTTCAGCTACTAAATTCCAGCTAAATTTGCTTGGTAACATTCTAAGTTCTCCCTACCAACCCAGATTACTGTTTGTGCTGACTAAGGGAGATTGTTATGCCATCACAGTTTGTTGTGAAGTCTGAGTGCTTTGGGGGAGGGGGATCATACTGTTGGACCTGTATACCACTACTGTGTATAAATCCTGTGTTCCTAAGCTCTAATTTCATATGGCAAGCAAGTCAACCAGTAGGCACCAATGTTTCCCATGCTGTGTGAAAAGGAATGATAAAACACTTTCAACAAGTAATGCAGAGAGCCAGGCCAATTGTTGCTTTCAAGCATGCCTTCATAACATGTTCTCAGTGTCAGGAAAATTGTGCCCCATATTTTTTGGATCAAGAACTTATTTTCTTTTCATAATTTCTTAGGACGTTTAACTAAGATAAATGTTTCACATACATGTGACACCTTCCTCATCTCTCCTATTCCTTTGTAAGAAGTGATAGATATGCAGCCCTTAATTGAGGCAAAGGAAATCACTGTTGTGCTTAAAGAATGAAAAAGTGTGGTTCCTAGCCTCCAAATTCTAACTGGGCAGAGAAAAATCACCTTCCTTTCCAGGCTACACCCTTTAACAGATCTCCCATAGATCACAAGTTATTAGTAATATCACCTTTTCAAAATAGCAGGAGAATATCTGTAGAAAGATTTTAGGAAACACTACCATGAGAATAACAATCTTGATCAAGGGCACAGAGTGAGGGGCAAGCAAAAGGCTGGATAGCAAGCAGGCAGAAAATAGAACAGAGCATCACCCATTTCCCACTTCCACATTTCCCTTAGGAAGAATAGCCCTAAACACTTGGGGAAACACAGACTTATCAATCATTTGTCTAACATAGGGTGCCGCTGCTGAATGATGTCATCATTTTGGAGCTCCATTCTATGCATCCTTTGAGCTACAATACAAACAATTAAGGCTTGTGATGACAAAGCACGACATATACCATAGCCACCTCTCCACTGCCTACCTGTTTAATAGGGGATTCAGTGTTCTGGTCTTTAAATTTTAAGGAATATAGTATTTTGATAACACAATCCTAGTGTTGCCCTTGAAGTGCTTTCTATTTTCTTGGAAGGCACAAAGGATCAGGTTGGTGGCAAACAAACAATCCACTATTTGTATTATTTGTTTTTATTGGGGCAGTTGGCATAAACTGTAGTACCTGTGCTACAATTTTGACACTCCCCTAGATGTTATGGGAAAACAAAGAAAAGAAAAGGAGAGGATTCAGCAGGATAGGCTGCTGTTACTGGACCCAGAACTGAACCAAGCAGGGGGCTAAACAGTAGTGACTATTTAGCAGGAAAGGGTAAAGGGGTAGGGGCAATTAAAAATAAATGTTAAAATAACACTATTTCAGATGAAGCTACTTTTCTTTGAACATCAGGCCTGATGCAATCACAGACTGAACCAGCAGATAATGGACTGTCTAAAAATAACAGAACTAAGCCACTCTTTAAACCATCTTGACATGTTTATCATTAACAAGTAAAGAAGAGCAGGAAATTGTATAATATTGAAATATGTAGTAGTTTGTCAGACCCTAAGCCTATCAACTCATTGTTGCAAAATGTCAGTACTGAGACTGTTCAGTATGAAAGAGCAAGGGATAGTGACTGAACACAAAAATTGGCAATTTATTTTTTAAAAAAACAATAATACTTATTACATAGCAAAGAACAATTTACCTTTTTAAAAAAGATGCACTATTTTATTAAGTTGGTAGGGTAGAATGGATTACAACATTAAGCTTCATACAATGGATGTTCTAGGAACAATTTAAAGCTCATTAGAAATAATGTCCCTGGCTACTAGAAAATGTGGTAAAATGTAATCCTCATCCAAATGTTACCTGGACTATGAGAACAGGAAATTGTTCTGTGCTACTGTGGCTAACCTTGATATTGACCCTGAACAGTAACTACTAGAACAGCTGAAAGCTGCAACAAAATTAAAAACTTACATCAAAGTATATCGTGACAGAATGTAGATAAATAAAATACAGCATATTGAAAATATTATTTTTCTGTCAGTCTTCTAAAATGGTGAGTGAAAGCATTACTGAAAATATAAGGATTCCACTCACAAAGAATACACACGTTAGGTTCTAGAACAAATCCTTTTCACTCTAATGTGCTAATATTTTAGCACTTCTGAATCCTTTCTCCCTCCCCCTCTCTCCCTGACCTCCAGAAAAGAAACAATTGTATCTAATAGGAACAAATACGGTAATAGTGCATGTCACACTGGAAAAAAATAATTGATGGTACCATACATCAGGTATCCCGAGAAGCATTGGCCTACACTATGATGACAAAAAAACAGAATAACAATACAGTATGTGTGTGTGCATGCACACGGAGGGGTTTGGAGAGGGCTGCGGGGGGGGGGGAGGCAGCGTGGGAGTGGGGAGGGAGGGAGCAGCGTATGTGTGCGTGCGGGAGGGGGCTCGGGGAGGCCTGTGGGGGGGAAGCGGCAGGGGGGAGGGAGTACTGGCTACATCAGCCTTCCCTGAGTAGGTACCCTACAGATTTGTTGGACTGCAATTTCCATCACCCCTACCCATCAATAGCCATGTGGATGGAACTGATGGGAGCTGCAGTCCAACCCATCTGTGTGTGACAGCTTGAGAAAGGTTGTCTATACTATATTGACTAGCAACAGTTCTTCAGTTTCAGACGGGAATCTTTTCAGCCCTACTTGTAAATACAAGGGACTTGCGCATTTGCCCTTTCCCCACAAAAGCCTTCAGTATTTCTTTCAAAATTACAGTAGGAACTGGTACAGTTCCTTCCACTAAGAAATCCTTCAAGAATCACCCTGTGAGGCAGTAAGGTTGGTAACTTATTTCCAAGCAAGTATTTTATAAGGCTACAACCTTATAGTTAATTTAAATTGTAGCATAATTCTTGGCTGAACTGCAATGTATTTCTGCAACTTACCAAAATCTCTAATTTTGACCAAAAAAGGCATTTTATGTTTATAAACATAACGCTCTACATATTAACTGTTCTCTAGGTTTTCACTAAAACTAACAATCATCTAAGGAAATTTGCTCCTGCTCCTCTCAGCTTTCTAGGAGTGAAAGACTTTAAAGAAATACGTGTAACAGAACATTTCTGGTCCTCAACATGGCTTTAGCCAGTCTGGAGCCATGTACAGTATGACACCCATATCCGTGTGTGTGTGTGTGTGGGGGGGTATTTTTCTGGACTTATCACTGAAATGTGAAACCGTAGATAATAGTGAACCCTATTGAAATGAACGACTCCTGGCCTAAGCATACCATACAGTTGCGCTGGAGGATCTAGAGATTCCTAAAGAGAACACCTCTCTAGAAACTTCTAGGTCCTCCGGCATGCCTCTATGGTCAACTTCCAGCAGAAGCACACCACAGAATCATGCTGGAGGACCTAGAAAATGCCTAGAAAGAATGTATTTTTTTGGACATGGGTAAGTGAAACCGTGGGTACTGGTCCTGCAGATACAGGGGTCATACTGTAGTGTTACTTGAAACACTAAGTGGGTGGGAGGTTTCAGCAGGAGCCATGCTGGGGCTTGCAGGGTGCTCTGCAACACTTTGTTGCAGGGTAAGAGAGTAAACGGAGGACTAGAGGCAAGTTGTGGGCTTTGCTTGAAGCTCACAGGTTGGTAGAAGGTTTCAGTGGAACATTTTCTCTATTTTCATCTGCAATGCTATATATTGCTTTAAAAGTTTAGGTTCAGGATTGGCTATAAGCTGGGGTCATCTAAAAACAAGCTATTAGCTTTACTACGATCTATCTAGGAAGATATGCTTTACTCTCCTGATTCTCCTCCAATAGCATACACAGAAGTGGTTAACAAAACCACACCTCATGTCACACATTCCCTTAACACAAAACTCTTTCCAGGATATTTTGCCATTAGAGTAGAGGTATGCAACCTCTGTGGGGCCAGAGGCCATTTCTCTGGTTGATTTCTTGAGATCTGCACACCCAATGGACTGGTAGTCTAAGGCTAAATGATTGCAGCTTAGTAGAATTTTAAAAACAGATAAATTAACAAGCAGATTAACATATTCAGTAGAACCACTTTTTTCTGTATTTAAGGGCCTTAATTCTTGCCATCTACCAACAAGTAAGACAGAAACTTTAATTGTGCTTGGACCTCTGGCTCATAAATCCTTGTAGCTGGAATATTAATATTCTCCTCTTCAGATAGATAAACTGGATACCTATCTAAGGTTAGAAGACTATTGGGTAAAGTAATTTTAGAATTATGATTGGAAGGAACTGGAGACCTATTTAAATGTTGTATCAATGGCATATCATTCATAGCACCCTTTTGAATATCCTCTTTATAGCAATGACAAGATATAAGTAAATCAAAAGAAGAGTGCAAAGAAGATACAGAGGCCTTAAGTTCTGCCATCCTACCAAGGAGCTCATCTTGTTTGTTTGTGGGCAGAATTCCAGAAGGGAATGGCTGATTATTTTTCCTTTGTATTATTTGGATCTCTCCTTAACGTGCTACTTGAAGTGGTGTTCTTCTGATGAAGAACCTCTCTGGAGGCATGCTGGACTGAGAGTTTGGAAACAACTAAAGAGGCTTTAAATTAAGGGGCTGGGTCACACTTAATCTGTTTGTAGATTTAGATTCCATCGACTGACTAGACCAAGATTCTGGCTGTATAAAATTGATTTTCTGGAATATTGCTGGGTGGCAAAGCAAATTTATGGGTAGCAGTTTTACTCAATAAATTGATAAAAACAGACACAGGTAAAAATATGTGAAAATGGATTAATATATATTCAGTTTGATACAAACATATACAGTTGTCCCTTCACATTCACGGGGGTTAGGGGTGGAGCACCTCCGTAAAAGGGGGGAAAAAACGCAAAAAATTTAAGCCCCAGCCCCAAGATGCATACTACACTACAGTACTGTAGACTCCTCTCCCACAAACAGGACTGCCAATACCTGTCATCGCAGTAGCAACACCTGCCCCTGGGCACACAAACCATGCCCCTCACCTACACTCACCTCCCCACCAGCTCTCTCTCCCTCTGTCCTGCCAACAACACATCTCCATCTTGCTTTCTTACCTTGCACCAAAACAGCGCTGCCCATTTAAAACAGTAAGATTTAAAGTAACGGGCAGTGCTATTTTGGTGTAAGGTAAGAAAGCAAGAAAGAGTTGCGTTGTTGGCAGGACAGGAGGAGGGTAGGGTCTTGGAGTTTGAGCAAGTTGAGCAGTAGCTACAAACCGCAAATATGCAAAACCGCGAATGGGAAACACGCAAATGCGAAGGGACAACTTTACATTAGATTTTATCGTAATAATATTTTTAGTATTAAGAAATAAAATCAACCCAAACTTACTAAATATTAACTGTTATCTGAAATGATTAATTTATTTTTGATGTGTTAAATAGTTACAATTCATTTAGGATGCAAGTTCATTCATTGTAGAATAAATTAAGCTCACTACAGAGTGATTTCAATTTCATTATAATTTTAAATCAGCTTTAAGTTAACTTAAGGATGGTAGAGGATCACAAACAGTAGCAGTGCCAACAGAAATGGCAAAGCAAAGGCTTCCTATTTTGAATGCCCAAGGAAACATTCCAAAATACTTGCACACCCAGGATTTCTGCTTCACTGGTACAGTAATTTACCAGATTTGTCAATTACATGACGTTCCTTGGACTGGTTATTGATTAGGCTAGCCCACTGCACCATGTTAATGAATTTAGTCATTAATCAGTGATTTCTGGTGGTACAACACGTTTTAATTCCCCGCCCCCTGGAGTCCATAAAAAGCACATGGGATGACATGTCACCTGTGGGCCACACTTTGTTCACCCTACAATAGAGGCCTGACCAGCCCAAACTCCTGCTGTCATTTTCTCCTTCCTTTTCTCAAACTGACACCTACAGCTTAACAGTCCACAACATTCTGTACATCATGGATACCAACAAGTTGTTGTCTAGCTAGCCCCCCACCCCATATCCCTTTTCTTTTCATTTACTAATTAATATACTGCTGTCACCATAGAAATCATTACTAATTTTGTATAGCCCTATTTTGCTTCCAAACAGGAAATGATGGCTACCTCTCTTGAATGTGTCTCTTAGGTTAATGAACTTTCTATAGAAACTCCTCTACTTTTCAAAGGTATTCTATGTGCATCATTTCTCCTAGCAACAGCAGTGAATATCAATATATAGGTTGCTCCACCCCCAATATCCATGGGGGATACATTCCTGGATATTTATAAGTGAAACCATGGAAATTAGCAAACTCTAGTAAAATAAATTCTGGTACAAACACACCACAGAGTTGTGTTGGTGGAGCTAAGCAATTTCTATATAGAGGACACCTCTCTAGGCATTTTCAAGCACAAGTCTATGGCATGTGTCCCTATTTTTCAGCTGTGGATAAGTGAAACTGTGGATACTGGTTCCACGGATGGGTGTGTGTGACCTGTAATGGGAACCCAAGTCTCATTTAACTAAAATGAGGCATTTTGCTTTTCTTACTAAACAGGCAAAGAAATGTATATAACAAATCACCAACACATACTCACCGTAAGTACAAATCATCTTACTAGCCTCCCGGAAGAGAAGAATCCCATTAGGAGATGACACATCAAAATTTAAACGTTGTGATCTGGGGGAAAAGCAACAATGCATCTTAAATAATTCATTTTAAAAGTGTTTGCAGTGGGCCCTTGGTATCTGTTGGGGTTTGGTTCCATGATCCTCTGTAGATACCAAAACCCGTGGATGCACAAGTCACATTATCTACAATGGCATAGTAAAAATGATGTCCCTTATATAAAATGGTCAATAGCAAGCTTTGCTTTTTGGATTTTTAAAAAAAATATATTTTCAAGCTGCGGTTGGTTGAATCTGCGGATAAAGAATCTTTGGATACAGAGGGCTGACTGTATTGTACATACTGATGACAAACTCATGTGGTAAGGTAAAATAACTGTAAAGTCAAAACAGACTGAGAAGTAAGAGAGAGGTTTTGGCATGCTTGTGGAAACTTCAAGATTTGCAGAAGGGCAGGTTGCTTACCTGTAAGTGTAGTTCTTTAAGTGATCATCTGTGAATTCACACAATGGGTTAATCCTGCACCTGCGCAGAACACTTCAGAATCTCTTTGAACATCAGTTTGAATTTTGGCGGTAGCTCCACCCACCATCCCCTGGACTACATAGGTCCCTTCCCCACTTTAACAGCTCAGTTCCTATTAGCCGCGTGAAGAAGTGATAGGGGGCACTAGAGGGGAGGATGGCGGGTTTGTGTGAATTCACAGATAACCACTCGACGAACTACAGTTATACGTAAGTAACCTGTCCTTCTTCTTCATGGTCTCTGTGAATCCACACAATGGGTAGATTAACAAGCTCACATCTGAAGGAGGAGGGAGAGTCGTGCTCTAAATAACAAGACACAAGGCATCAATGTAGAAGTATAGTAGTCATAAAGTATATTATACCACCATAATAAAAAAATGGTTCAGCGGGCCGCTGAGAACAAGACCACTCTACCTACGGTCATAGGGGTCCAGGAGGCTGAGTCTACTTTATAGTTCTTAACAAAGGTCAGAGGTGTTGCCCATGTGGCTGCCCTGCAGATGTCCTGTATAGGGACACTATTTGAGAAAGCTGCTGACGTTGTGGCTGCCCTGACAGAATGACTGCGAATTGTTTCAGGGATAGGCTGTCCTGTCAGCTGATAGGCAAGACAGATGGCCGAGGCCACCCATTTGAGAAGATACAGGATCGTCCTTCTTCGGTCCTGCATGGCACACAAATAAGTGGGTAGAGCGGTGGAAGGGAACAGTCCTGTCTACATAGAAGGCCAGGGAGCATCTGAAGTGAATGTTCAAGGTCTGTAGAAGGATTACGGAAGAAGGCCGATAACAATATATCCTGGTTAAGGTGGAACGAGGATACTACCTTCGGGAGGAAGGCCACATTGGGTCAGAGCACCATTTTATCGTGGTGGAAGCATGTATATAGTGGATTGACACGCAGTGCACACAGTTCACTCATCCGATGCAGAGGTAATGGCCACTAGGAATGCTGTATTGATGGAGAGCAATCAAAGTTCACACAAAGCTAATGGCTCAAAGGGGGGCTTCGGGAGTGCCGTGAGGACCAACTCCAGGCTCCATCCTGGGGTGGGCCCATTCACTGGAAGGTAAAGGTTCTTGTAACCTTGGAGAAGTCATGAACAAGGGGGTCTTTAAAGCAGGAGGGATGACCCACGTGCGGCAAATGCCAGGATATGGCTGCCACGTATCCCCTGATTGAGGGTAGGGAGAGACCCCATGTGGAAAGAGAGGCAAGGAAGTCCGGCAGATTTGACACTGCGTCTTGGTGAGGGATACCCTTAACATCGAGGAATTCACAAACTTATGCCATTTATATTGGTATGCCCTCAGTGTTAAAGGACGCTGTGTGGCTTCAACGATCAGTCTGGTGGGACCTGACAGGTCAGTGACTGATGAATGAGACAGGCCATAGGTTTGATGGTGTCAAGGTCTGGGTGGAGGATCCTGTCGTCAGCTTAGGATGAGCAGTCCTAGCATAGAGGAAGCTTGATGTAAACTCCCTTCATGAATAGCAACAGAGGAAAGAATCATGGATGTCATGGCCACCACGGCATTATCAAGATGCAATTCGCTCCATCGTGTCAGAGTTTAGCTATCATTCTGGAAAGGAACGGATAGGGCGAGAAGGTGTACAGCAGAGGTCCCGTTCACTGGAATAGGAAGGCATCCCCCAGGTTCCTGAGGGATGGCATCTGTCTGGAACAAAAGAGGTGGCACTTGTTTGCCTAGGTGCAAACAGGTCTACAGTTGGTTTCCCCCAGGCTGCGAAAAGTTGTCATAGGATCTTGGGGGATAATGACCACTTGTGGCTGCAGGTGGCTGAGTGGCTGAGTCCGTCTGCCACTTTGTTCCGTGTCCCCGGTAGGTGTACAGCAGTGAGGGTGATGCCGCACTCCACACACCAGTCCCATATCCGGGCTGTCGAGTAGGGTGTGGGAGTGGTTCCCTCCATGCTTGTTGATGTAAAAGACTGTGGTGGTGTTGTCTGACATTATCTGAACCATGAACCCTTTGAATCATAGAATCATAGAATTGCAGAGTTGGAAGAGAGCACGAGGGCCATCCAGTTCATGGTTTGAATGCCTTGAGCACCTTGAACACCACAAGCAGTTCTAGCGAGTTGATGTGAAGCTTGGCTTCTTCTTGCGACCAGTGTCCCCATATCGTGAAGCCGTGGGAGAGGGCACCCCGTCCCTCTCCCATGCATGGGAGACACATTGGTAGTGACTGACCTCAAGAATCACACTGTTTTGCTTAGGATGAGCTGTAAGCCATGGTGCTGCTTCACCTGACAGCCTGTACAAATGGTCCAATCGGTGAGATGCTGGAAGCACTAAGAGGGGTTGGACCAAGCCGCTTTAATAATCTGTGTGAGGAATGGTGATACAGGCAAAGTTGGAAGAGACGGTGCCTGGTGTTGAAGGTCCTCAAAAAGTGGGTCTTCCACTTGTGTGTCCGGTTGAGCCACTGTCAATTTCAACGACCCTGCCATGCAAAGCATCAAATCCACAAAAGACCTTACATCATCTGTTGATGATGGCGGGTCTGGGATTGCACCTGCTGGAGCTGGCAAGGCCCTTGGCGAGGGGGATTGTGCCGCCAACCTGTCAGAGGTGTACAAAGTCCTGGAGGGGAACCTCCTAGGAAGCACCCTACATGGGATCGGGTGACACCCAGATCTGGAGGGTCTTTCAGGTGGAGGAGACACACCACAATCTGGGGGAGAAGAAGAGCGGCAAAGGGATGGCAGCAGTTGAGGAGCTCATGGTGAGTTTTTTAATTTTTTTTATGTAGTTAGTTATTTATATCCCGCTCTTCAGTCACAAGGCTATCAGAGCGGCTTACAAATTGTTTTTAAGCAATAGCTATTTCCACATCTACACTGCATTAAACAGTTTCCAATGTGTGTTAGCTAATTGCCTCAGGTTGCCAGTCCCAAGGAGATCGTGGTGAGCATGGGTATTGACTTTGGGACCGAGATCTGTCCCTGTCATCCCTCGGTTGACCAGGAGGTAGATGTGGGGAGCGGTCTCTGCTGGTCTGGTAATGATCCAATCCCTTCCATCTGATGGCTTCCGACATTCAGTGGAGTGGTCCCGTCTGTGATCCAAGCGGTCCCGTCTGAAAGGAGAATAGTTCTTGGGGTACTAATGTCCCCTCTGCGAGGGAGATATGAAGTCCTCATAATAATGGTACCTGCTTGGTAAGTCCGCATCCCAGTAGTACCGATCCATGGGGTATCAACGGTGGAGATCGTAAAGCTGTCTATCATAGTTGTCCCAGTACCAATCATCTTCGTACCAAGAGTACTCCGAATCAGAGTAGTGGGAGCTGTATGATCTGGATCGGTGAGGACTTGAGCGAGAGTGAGACCATGAGCAGGATTGAGATTTGAGCGGTATCAGGGATTGTGAGTGGGACAGATGGTGCAAACAGGACCACGAATGAGACCGTGTTGCAATCCTTCTTGACAGCAGCGAGTGTTGCAACCCTACTTGGAGGCGGTAAGAGTGTTCTTGGATGAGATCTCGAATGGGACCTTGTGTCCCGCCGTGGCTGCGAGCTGGACCGGGAGCAGGACCAAGTCACCCGTGAGGTATCCGAGCGAGGTGGGGACAGCTTCCAAGGTGAGACCTACAAGATCTGCACCTCCAGAGATGACTCACCTATCTCTCCCTCTGAAACAACATCCAATGCTGCTTGTTCACCTGGCAATCCCTGTTGGGATCCTTCATGAGAATGGTTGGAGGATACAATGGAGGTTCCTCACTGTACCAGAGAAATCTGGATCACAGGAGGGCGCTGTCAAGATGGGGACTGCTCCTGACGATCAGACTTGCGTTCCTGGGACCGGCCTTGGTCTCTTGGGGAAAGCCCAGACTTCTCCTCAGTCTTACTTTTTAATTTTTCTGGGGGGGAGTTCTTGGCTAGGCTCGTCTTGAGTAAGAGCTGTCGGAGAAGAGGCAAGGCGTACTGACTTGTGTCGGTCCTTCGAAGATATCTTGGAGTCCCCGTCTTGATCTTGAATGGTGTCGCAAACGGTACCGCGATCCGTATTAGCGGCCCGGCCCTGATGCGTGGATGTATGGGTCTTGCTGGTTCCTTTCAAACCCGACGGTACTGAGGCAGCACCTTTTTGTTCAGTGACTTTCACCAGCTGAGACAGGTGGACTGAGGTGGTCTCTCTCAGTGAGGCCCTGGTGCTCGAGGGCCTCAGAGAGGGAGGCGAGGTGACAGATAATGCATGCTCATAGAGCAGGGCCTTCAACCTTTTGTCTTTTGTTTGTGGGCTTGGGGAGTAAAGCCCTTGCAGTGTTGGCATGCCCTAACATCATGTTTCTCCACCAGACAGAGTAGACATTTGGAATGGCTGTCTGTCTCTTGCATCTGCGCAAGCAGAGCAAGCCTTAAAGAACCCCAAGGAAGCCTTAAAGAACCCCAAGGAAGCCCAAACAAACAACAAAGCCAAGGGTCAGACAATATCGTTGTGAAAAGACAGTCCAGGTTGAAGAGGGAGCTACCGTGAAGAAACAATCCAAATTGCAAGAGAAGTCAAGGTCAGTTTGTTCTGAGGTCAGATAAACCAGAAAAATCAGTCCAGTAACAGCAGTAACAATCCAAAGGTTAGAGGTTCGTAGAGAATGTCTCTTTCGTGCTGCTCATGTGGCAGAAAAAAGAAACTGAGTTGTTAAAGTGGGGAAGGGGCCTATATAGGCCAGGGGATGGTGGGTGGAGCTACTGCCAAAATTCAAACGGAAGTTCAAAGAGATTCCGAAGTGCTCTGAGCAGGTGCAGGATTAACTCATTGTGTGGATTCACAGAGACCATGAAGAAGAAGTAGAAAATTAACTTAGAGGAGGGAAAAGGAATAAACATTCTTGAAAGAAGGCATTAGCTGGCTGGTTGGCACACTGAAGAGGAGCACATCATATGAAACATTCAGTTGCAGGTTCCACTTATGTTTTTTAATCAGGCCAGGAGCCTAAGAACTATTTTGAGAAAGGATCAGACTACCACCAATTTAGTCTAGGATGTCGCGTTCAATACTTTCTCTAGAAAGTTTACAAACTTTCTACCTATACTTCCCACACTGTTAATAATTTGATCATCATCATCACAACAGACCTGTAATATGTGCCCATCTCAGATTTTTTTAAACAACTAAGTCCCAGGTGCTTCAGCCTTGCTTTATGAAGGTGCTTCAGCTCCTTGATCATTTTGGTGCCTATTTCCAACTTTTATGATCACCTTTATTGTACACAGACCCCCCTACTTTCCCCCACTCTTTTAAACATTCCTCTTGTTCGACACAGATGGTTAGTGCAATAGAGTTCTATTCATTTGGATAGATGTGCCCAGGCAGAAGCACTCAGGATTCTCAAAAGGCTGTACCACTTTACAATACCTGTGTATTCTAAAGTACAAAACGATAACATCTGGCAGATGGAAAATATGGAAGCAAATTCTCATTCTGTCAATATGTACAATTTGATACTTTGTAACACATTTTCACCATGTCAAGGTGTATTGTACTATGCATTTTAACCTGAAGAACTTAATGCAATACACAACTCAAGAAAAAGCAAACCTATCCCTAATGATGTTCTCTAAAGGGAGTAACACAGACTTTGTGCATACCAATAGGTAAATGAACATAATGAATATGCAAAGAACTTCAGAGAGCTCCCCCACTTTGGAGAATTAATCTGCTAGTACCTCATTACTTTATTTAACACTATCAGTGTTTGTAAAGGTGCCTTCTGAAACTTTCTCCTTTGAAGCTAAAACAGCATTTTTTCTAACAAAAAAGAGAGGGGCTCTTCTCTCTTACTAATTCTGGGGATACACGATAGATATAAAGACATTTTAACTGATAACACTATAGCTATTCATATCAAGAAATTAAGATACACAATATGCAATTATCATTTAAAACCACGGTAAAAATATCAAAATGTTAAACAGTCATTCAGATCTTAATTTATAGTATTAAATTGATTTCAACTGAAATATGCTGACTAGATTCATTGAAAGCCTGACTTCCATTTTAGAATGCATATGGTCAGGTTGATGTTCTGAACTTGTGCAAATGTCATTGTGTTTATATTAAAGAAAATAAGACAACCTATTGTCATGGATGGTACCAATAATATGTTAAGGCAAATGGTGTGCTGGGAGACATGAGAGGATGGAATGTTGGAAGTGCCTGGTGATTGGCTGGGAGTTTGAACATGTTTTTGAAAATGCAACTGTGTTAGTCAGTTAGAACCAGTTAAAGAACACAGTTAGATCAGGGATAATGGTCAAAAATGGTCAGGTTTAGTCAGAATTAGGTTAGTCAGTTTGGAATATAACTCTCTGAAAAAGAGGAGTTAGATCAAGTAAGTCAGTTAGTACAGTCAAAGGGCAGTTTATTAGAAAGTGGAATCTGTGAGATGTGTCTGAGGCAGGCTAATCAGAATAAGCATACAAATGTACAGTTGTCCCTTCATATTTTCTGGGGTTTGGTTCCAGGACCCCCTGTGGATACCAAAATCCATGAATAATCAAGTCCCGTTATATGCAATGGCATAGCAAAATGGTGTCCCTTATATAAGATGGCAAAATCAAGGTTTGCTTTTGGGATTATTATTTTTTTAAGAATATTTTCAAGCCGCGAATACTTAAATTCGTGGATACCAAATCTGTGGATACTGAGGGACAACCGTATAAGTAATGGTGACTACTACACTAAAACATTGTATTGTAACTATACAGATACATTTCAACAACAAGTAACTGTGAATAGTTTCATTACCTTCTTCTGTAAAATAAATTATTTGATCTATACACAAATGACTCTTGGGGCCACTACACTGACATTAGGATACTGATAAAGGCAAACACAATGATATCTGTGTGCCACGTACTGGCATCCCCAGGGATCCTGTCATGTACTGGCATCCCTGGACTCAGTGCCAGTAGTTTCAGAGCTCCAAACAGAAAACTTTATTGTCACAGTAAATCCAAAGAGCTAGCCTACAAGTTTGCACGCATAGTCTTCAACTGTCCTGGCCACTTGTGAAATATCCAGCGTCAATGGGGAGGAGCGTTCGAAAGAGTGGTGGAAGCAGCAGCGTGAGGAGCTACAGCCTCTCACAGACAAACCGTTCAGGGGGCGAATGGTTCAGCTGCCACGGGCCAGCTGGGAGAGTCATCAGCTGCCATGGGCCAGGTGCCAGTGTCATCTGTGCCACCACGGCCATGGGGACAGCAACCCAGGGGGGGCCCAATCCAGCAGCCGTATATGGGAGAGTTTTGCTGAAAGCTGAAGGTGAGCTTTGATGGGAACCTGGAGATGCTGCTTTATTTCCTAATGCAAGTGAGAAGGTTCCTTGCAGAATGGGAACCCACATTCCAGCAAGATGCAGCAGCAGTAAGGTGCATCATAATGCATTTGAAGGGTGAAGTGGTTAAGTGGACGGTCGAGCTTCATGGCATGAGGGTTGCTGAGCTGAGAAACCTCCAGGCATTTATGAAGGGACTCTGGTGTGAGAAAGCCTGCAGCAAGCTGCTGGACATTTCACAAGGCTCCAGGACAGTTGGAGAGTATGCAAGCGAATTTTGCAGCTTGGCCATACAAGTACGAGGCTGGATGGAGGAGATGCAGATGCATCAGTTCCAATGAGGTCTGCGCCTGGAAATTTTGGAATGGGTGCTAATGGGTGGTGAGCCTCACACTCTGAGGGAGTGGATTGAGTTAACCAGTGACATCGAAATGAGGCGATGTGACATACAGCTCGCTAAGCAGAGTTGGGACCCTACGATGAAAACGAGACCCAGGAAAAACAGTGGAAAAGGCAAAGCAATAGAGACGCGATGATAGGAACCATTGGAGCGGGAAAGGCAGTAGATTGAGGGGCTGTGTCTACACTGTGGGAAGAAAGGCCATTTTGCAGTCTCCCGTCTGGAATGACAGGCACCCCAGTAACATACTGCGATGGAGCATCAGGACTGCCAAAGAAGACCAAAATCAAAAGCAAGGCAAAGCAACTGGCATTAGCTATGGAGCTTTTGAGATGGGAGTCATCTGCTTTGGGAGATACTGCCAGCGAGTATAGGCCAGTGGGAAACAAGGAGGACCTGCCCTAATCAGTGCCAAAGGGCAGGCAACACGTGGTAAATGCCCGGAAACTGTGCTTGTTGAAGTCAGCAAAGGTACATGATGCTTCGAGACAGCAAGTCCCATGCCCTCCTCACATCATGATGGATGGGGATCAAGATTTCAAGGTGGAGGAGATTTTGGATTCTAGACTTCACAAAGGACACTTACAGTGTTTCATCAACTGGAAGGAATAACCTTTGGCTGAGAGGGAATGGGTGGATGCTAGGCATGTGAAGGTTCCAAGATTATTAAAAGCTTTTCATCAGAAGTATCCAGACAAGCCAGACCCTAGGTGAGGACTTGGGGGAAGGGCGTCTTTGGAGGAACCGGATGTCTGGATCAGTCCTGAACGTGACTTTTCCTGCAAAATTCAGCTTTGCTGTATAATCTTGTGGCTAATTGTATTTGCATTTTCTGTTCTTGTTAACGAGTATGTAGCCTGACTGTAAAAAATCTCTGCGTCTATTACGGTTTGATAAAAGCTGTATCTGGGTCTCAACTCTGGGAAAAGGAGGCTTAGCCCTGGTACAGTGGAAAATGGGAGTGGGGATGATGGATAGCCAGTGACTGTATTGCTCGTCAGATTTTGTAGATTGGAATATGCTTTTAGTATCCTGTTTGTCAGTTAGGTTTCATTCTGAGCAACAAACTTTTAGGGCTAGATCTATGCATTCTCTCTCTCTCTGGCTTTTCTTTGCAAACGAAGATTCAGGAAGGACTCATCCCACGCTTTCTGCAAGCGTGCTGATGACTAAAAAGGCCAATCAGAGATAAACAAGTCCGGTTGCAGAAAGCACAGGAGATAGGTCACCTCTTTCCTTTAAAGACAGGTGTTCACTTTTACTTTTTTCTTAGTATACAGCAACAGTAATCAGAGCAATCTTGTGTATATTTACTCAGAAGTAAGTCCCATTGTTTTCTTAATGTTCAATAGTAAACCTGCCTTTGCACTTTCTTCCTTTACTTTCTTCAGTATTCATTCCAAGTCTTTGGTCTTTGCTATTTTCTGCTAGTACGATGGTATCATCTTAAATTGTTGATGTTCCTTCCTATAATTTCCATGCCTTTTTGCTCTAAGTCTAATTCTGCTTTACGTATATGCTCAGCATACAAATTAAACAGATAGGGTGATAAAATGCAGCCTTGCCTGACACCCTTGCCAATAGAAAAACATTCTGTTTCTCCGTATTATCATTAATCAGAATGGAGAATGTAGTCAAGAAATCAGAAGAAGACTAGGACTTGAAAGGGCAGATATGAAGGAACTAGACAGGATCCTGAAGTGTCAAGATATATCGACGAATACTGAAGTTAGGATTGTCCATGGCATTGTATTTCCCATTTCTATGTACAGATGTGAAAGCTGGATGGCGAACAGAGTTGACAGGAAGAAAATAGACTCATTTGAAATGTGGTGCTGGAGAAGAGTCTTACAGATATCATGGACTGCTAAAAAGACAAACATATTGGTCCAAGAACAAATAAAGCCTGAACTCTCCCTAGAAGCCAAGATGACTGAACTGATACTGTTATACTTTGGTCATATCATGAGAAGGCAGAACTCACTAGAAAAGACAATAATGCTTGGTAAGGTAGAAGGCAATAGGAGAAGAGGAAGACCATATTCCTGACTCAGTCAAGGAAGCCACAGCCATGACTCTCCAAGACCTGAGCAGAGCTGTTGAGGATAGGGACACTTGGGAGGCCTCTCGCTCAGAGGGTTGCCTTAAGCCAAAGTCAACTTGACAGCAGTTAACGACAAAAAAAGCCCCATTGTGTTGACTCCTAGGAAAGTCCATATATGACTGGAGCATAATAAACTCTCATTAAGTTAAGTGGAATTTGCTTCTGAATAAATTACACAGGATTATGAAAAGAGCTGTAAGGACTGAAATGGTTTGTATGAACATGGCTGTCTTGGACCCCACATTGGGAGAATGGTGGGGAATGTAGTAAAATAAATGCTTTAGGAATGGCCTTTCAACACCATGTTTACTGACAAAGGTTCCTACTAGCAACTCAAATGTAATTTCAACAGATATAAGGTTTGTTTTGAGGCTAAATCAAACAATGCTACTGCATGTTGTATCTTCCTAGTTTGTTTACATTCTACAATCCCTAAAGGCACTATCAAGACAACTAAGACTATGATAACTGTACCTGTTTTGCATCATCTCAGCCATGAGCTTCAAGATAGGAGTCGTACATGCTGGTTCACGATACCACAGCTCAATAGCTGTTTGAAGAATTGAAAGATATGATGGATATCTTTTATAACGCAAGTTAAAGGTAAGTGTTAGAATAAAGATTTACATTAAAATAGCTTCAAGCTTCATTTAAAAACATGGTTAGGATCCTGGGCATATTGTTTGGTTGCAATAAATTTTCAGTGAAGTTGAGTCAAACTACAATTTGACACAGACTGTGTTAACATGAACTAACAAGTTCTTATTCTATATTTGAATCAGTAATTTGAAAACCTAAGTTCTCACTGACAGGAGTTTGATCCCATTAGACCAATTAACAGCAGACAATTAGCAACAATATACCGAAATTACAAGAACAGTAAGACAGTTTAAGAACAAACAATACTTCTCAGTAAAATGTATATTGCTGCAGTGGAATAACACCTAAGATACTGATCAATATATTGGGTGCTCCTAATATCTTAGTGAGAACCCATCAGCAAAAATGAAGTACTGCAATAATATCAGCTATTAAACTCTGGAGAACGTCAGGATATGTCTAAGCAATCAATACTGAAATGTAGTTTCTTCACCGTAAGAACTGAGGAATCCTACCAGAAAACATACTGGAACAAAGTTGTGGACTGCCAGTGGGAAAAGGGCTTCTATGTGTTCAGCATAAGGCTGTTCATTGATAGTTCTTCTCTTTTTATGTCTTTAAAAGTTCAGTTTCAGCAGGTGAGTGCTAAAGGACCAGAATTCATATCTTCAACACCACTTCAGATAATTGCTTTAATAAAGCCTAGAGCACAAGTATAACTATGTTCTCCAGGGTTTCTGGGCACTTATATGAAGACTATCATGCTTCCTCAAACAAGTTTAAAGGGTGTGCTGCCTATAAATTGTCTTCCATGCAAACTACTCTGCTCCTTTGAGCAAGCAACATCCCCAATGGTCACTCAATGGCAAAAAGTTGACTTTTCAGATATCTTACATCATTCCCATATTATGGGGGCACGGAGCTTTTATCATGCCTGTCAGTCTTATCCCTCATGGGGAAAAACGGGGGAAGATATGAAAATTCTATGTTCCCCAGTGAATTTTTGTTTCTCTTGGATGTTGGCTGATGTGGGCTAGGCACACCCCTCTGGGGACAAAAGGGAGTCTTTAAAACGTAACACCAACAGAGAAATGAAATCCCTTTAATACTAAGATGCTGATACTGACCTTGAGCAAGTATTCTGTCTGTCTGCATGGGCATAAAATTATTTGAAGAACATTTCTACCAAAGTTAGTGTGAGATTAAGCAAAAGTATCAGTCTCAATAGTCTTTTGTGAAGGAATAGATGAAGCTCATGTGGCTAATCTAAACATTCTTTTTATTGGGCCATCTTTCCCTAAAGGCTGCACTAGAAGTTTCTGGCGAGCATTTGGGTGGCTGACAGGGGCAAAAAAAACCCCCTGGTCCCTGGGAGTTGCTAACCTCAGATCTGCAAACATCAAGATTCAATATAACGGAAGTAAACAAGACTGGCCCAACCAGGATTCCTACTTGCAGTACAGAGTATGTAACTGCCAGGAGTTAGAGACTGAACTCCATTATAAAATTACTGAACAACTGCAGAACCATGCTGCATGAACTACCAACTCGGGCCTAGTCTAGGGGGCAATGTCCTATATATCAATATCTATCTATATCTATACCTATATACATATCTATATCTATATCTATATCTATGAGAGTTCAGAACAGAGCTCACTTCCCTCTGTTCTTCCTGTGAATGCTGAGGCCTGGTGAAGCAGTTTCTCCTTCAGTTGTAAATATTTGTACACATTGCAACTGTTTGACTTTCAAGATAAAAGTGCCTCCTGCTTATTTGGATGTCAAACACTCTGTGTGTGAGTATTCCTGGGAAAGGGTTGCTACTGAGTCTGCTGAGATAATTTTTGGCTTCTGCTGGGGATTGAGTGTCCTATCATCCCCTGACAGTAACATCCTTAATCAGTCATGTTACTTCAGAACAAGTGGCAGAAAACTACTAGTGCCTTCTCCATTTCCTGACAGTAAAAATACAATTATAAGAAACTAAATAATGCTGCCTTGAAGTAGCCCTGCCCTGGACATATGTTATACGGTACAACAGAAGTTACTTCAAAACACATGGCATATTTCTCAAAGCAGGAGTTAACACAAAATCCATTAAGTTGACCAAGGCTTATGTTAAACCTAAATTTAATCAGATGTTATAACACACACAAAACATGTACAGTGGCTTGAAACAAAAACTACAAAATTAGAAAGAAATCTTAATAAGACTGTATTTTGAACTTAGGATCAATGGTGTATGCTTTTATAAAGCATTTTTCTTTACATTTAGGAGTACCCTATGTACTCAATACACAAAACAGCTTTCATCGGAATCACTGACAGCTTGACATATCAATATTTCAAGGAAAATGAATGACTTTCATATTCATGGTACTGTATTTTTATTTCCATATCCTTATGCACCTTTTCTTAGCAGAATATGTCAAAACCAGCCCATATCTTACCACCTGAAATGCCTTTAAAATATTTGGAGATATTTTAATAAAGACTTATGAAAGATCAAATAACAACTTTGTAACAGATTTTTCTATTATTACACATATTTGCTCTTCATCCCTTGCCCAGAGGGAAAAACTATAAATCTTTTCTCAACTGAATGAACACCATTTATCATATTCATTTTCTTGTCAATACAATTATGAAAAGCCTTTGGCCTTTTTCCAAGGAGTCTGATTTGTTACAGAAACCCAATTAGTATAAGCAAGCCTGCTACAAACAATCCTATTTTGCAGGATAACATTACTATTCTGCCTGTTTGGCTATTTTCTTCTAAACATTACCAGAGAATTGTTATAATATATAAAGTATAATGATTCAAAGGTCAAAGACCAAGTCAAAGATGCTTATGAATTCTGCTCATCTTTGCCATCTAGTGGATAGACGTTACAATCTGAGTAGTTAATTCAAAACTGAGAGGAAATATGAAGATAACCACAAGTGATTCTAGTAGAAACAGTCTCCCGCAAATTTTGTTCATCTGAAGTAGAAGTAGTCTACTTTTACACTTAATACACATGCTGCAATATTTGATTATTACTACTTCATCATTCGTTTCCCCCCTTTTATTTTGCTTTCTAAAATATTTATCGTTTTTAATTTACATACTGCCTGGGGTGTTATTTTTACATAAAGATGATGATCAGATTGTATAAATAAATGCTTATTTATTTAGGTGGGTTATTTTAAAGAGAAATAAATTTAAGCATTACTTGTGAAAACCTGCAAATGGGACATCTAAAGATTATCCTGAAGTCTAAGGTGACTTCAAACAAGCACAAATCTAACTTCAGCAGAACAATGTGGATCAACTGACTCTAACCCTATCCTTTGAAGATAACAGTAACCTGAAATCCAGATGGAAGGTATCTAAAGTACTTCCTTAAAACAAGCTCTGTTGATTTCAGAAAGGTGGACAGCTTGGAAGATTCTAGGAAAACATATTATCTTTTACTGTTGGGACCAAATGTACTTTAATTGACAATTCCAGCTGTTCAGCTTACCCATCTTTTCCCTCAAGCCCAGAAACAATTATGCAAAGTTTATGTAAAAGGCCGTTCTGCTTTCTAGTAAAGTGGAACAGAGCAAAGGAGAAACTTTGCAGGCCTAAAGCATTTATGATATGAGATGAGAGATCTCATAGTCATGTACACAGTAGCAAATAAAATATGCAAATATAATGATTCTTTATTTTGAAATGAAATATGCAATGAGTGGTTTGAACTACAAAGGAGAGGTCTGAAAGGAATTCCTATATTTTAACTAAGCAGAGGAATATCACATTGTAAGTTAAAGAATGGTAGAACTCTTAAAGCATTGCAGGCTTACAATGTAGGAGAATACTTAAGGATTAGAGTGTCCCCCCCACCCCGCAGCCAGTGACCTCTTTGTAGTCTATTTCCAAATGTTGCCCTCGCAGTTAATGGCATGGTTGCAACTGTACTGTAATTTTAGCTGATTACACATTAGTTCATTTAGCTTTGTTTCCTCTTCCCCACTGTGCCACACTATTAAACTAATGCAAGGGACCTGGTATCCCTCTGTGCACAGAGCCGGTATTGTCATCCAGTAATAAGGATACATCCAGTCAAACAGCATGGTGTAGCTGGTCTTTGTGTTCAGAGCAAAGGCAATCCCTCGAAGATCTCTTGCCAGTCCGATCAACATACGCTGTCAGTGGGAAATAGACACAGTAATTGATTTTCACGTTAGCACAGAGCAGATGGAGTAATGATCAGCCAATAATGAGCACAATATCTGATTTTAATTCATTAGTAAAGATGTCCTCCCTCTATAGAATAGCAGAGCTTAAGTCTCTAACCCAAATATTAATATTTATCAAAAGTTTACCAATATACTACATAAAGTCATCAACAGAAATACCACCACCACCACCACTAATAATAATAATAATGCTTGAAATGGTAGAAATTACATAATGTATTGAATTAATGATCAGAAGATACATTTAAGGGAACACAGCTTCCTTTATTTGTTTTTTGTCCTTTTTTTTTCTTTAACTGGACCTGCGGGTCTTCACTGATACTGCTTTTCCAACTTAGTAATCACTCAAAAGTCATCTGAACAAAATCTATGTAGCAATTCTAGCTTATGTTTCAAACATAAGTAGCTGATGAGCATGAAACATAAACACATTTCCATAAATACCACTGAGGATATTACATACATTATTATTCAGTTCATTGCAATTATTAGTACAAAATGTTTCTTTTTAAAAATGCTGGCCCATTCATTATTTTTATTAAACAGTTGCTGAAATAATTTAGCAGACACTTCTTAATAATCAAGTCTAGAGTTACAGGGCACTTGAGTACCCTTTGTTTAGGAAATGGAAATGGAACTTTTAATCACTCAATTAAAAGAACTGGTTATGCCATTTTTTTAGATATCAGAAAAGAAATATAAGGTCTGTGATTACTATCAATGTATGTACGGTTAGCCTTTATACCGGAATATTAATCAGACTGATTTTAAATAGTAATTCTCTTTGCTGAAGGCTAATCAGATAAATTTAACACAACATGTAGCTTGCTTGTAGTACTACATTTACCATAGGTTAGTGCTAATTTGTGACAGCTGTTATGTTCAACCACACTACTAGTCCACAAGGTAACAGCCCATCACCAACACTGACAACCTATGCAAATCCGTGTGAGTCCAAAAATAACACACCAGGAAAGGAGGAAAAGAAAAGTTCTTCATTCAACTTTCTTTTTACAGAAATCTAACAACTTGGCTACAATTATCAATGTAACTGTCCAAATCCAGACTCAGTAGTTACCAAGGGACCAACCCCTCACTCAGAACAACAAAGGTAGTTGCAAAAAAGATCCCAATGTTGTTTTCCCTATTCTCTGAATTGCCAATTGCATGAATTCAGCCAAATCTTTGATGGCATGGTGGTGGGGTGAGGAAGAAGCTACAAGAACATGCAGTTGCCACAAAGGGAAGGCACAGCAAGATATACCAACCAAAGCAGAGATGACCAGTTCATGTCCTGTTAGCATCAAATCCAATGTAGTGAATGAATACCATACCGCATCAAGGCAAACACACTAGGAGCCCAATGACATTTTGTGCTAGATGTACATTAAATTCTCAGCCATACTACTGTCATACCCAGAAATATTGTGTATGACACTATTCTCAGTAAATGAAAAGGTCATGTAGAACTGGATACTAAGAATGGGGCTCAGCAATCTGAGAACTCTGGACTGAAAGCCAGGGACATTGTCACACAGGAATGCAAAAAGACACTATCTGCAACCAAAAAGAAAGAGAAGCCTCAATGGATGAAAGGTGAAACTCTCCAAGCAGTTAAGGACAGATGAAAAGCAAAAGTAAAAAGGAACAGAAATAGAGTCAGAACCCTGAATGCAACTGTTCAGCAACTTGTGTGCAGAGACAAAAAACAAAACAAAACACAACAACAACAACAACAACAAACCCACCTACTATGATCATCAACAAAGAGAAATAGAAAGTGACAAAAAAGGAAGAACAAAATACCTCTTCCACAAGATCTGGGAGATCAAAGGGAAAATTAAACCAAGAGTGGGGATGCTCTACAACCAGCAAGGGAACACATTCCATAACCGAATAAAAATAAAAGGATGATGGAAACTATACACGGAAGAACTGTATAAAAAAGATGAACATCTGTCAACAAATATGTAAAATGAAACAATGGCCCACAGACTGGAAACACTCAATATATGTTCCAATCCCCAAGAAATAGGACACCAGGAATTGCAGTAACTACAAGACTTTGAGCAAAATGATGCTCAAAATTCTTGAGCAAAGACTTTCCCCACATATAGAATGAGAAATGCCAGATATACAAGCTGGGTTCAAAAAAGGAAGAGGCAATAGGGATCAATACTGCAGACATACATTGGATAATGGACCACACCAAAGAATTTCAAAAGAAAATCAGTCTATGCTTTACAGGCTATAGCAAAGCCTTTGATTGTGTAGATCATGAAAAACTATGGCTTGCTCTTAAAGAAATGGTGTGCTACAACATTTGATTGTCGTAATGCATAACCTGTACTCAGGACAAGAGACTACTGTCAGGGCAAAATACAGAGAAACGGAATAGTTTCCAATTGGCAAGGGGGTCAGACAAGGTTGCATTTTATCACCCTATCTGTTTAACTTGTATGCTGAACATATCATACATAATAAGATGGCACCACAGGTACCAAATAAACTTCCAAATGTAAGATCTGTGAGATTTGTATAGTGGTGGAATAGGATGAATAATTGCATAGCTTTTCCAAGGCCTGATTATACTATAGCTCTCTTTTTTGGACTAGTCACAGCTAGACCTAGACCTTGCTCCATAGAACCCTTCCTCCAGGAGGAAGAACAACGTGTGATATTCAATACAATGGGTGTGTGTGTGAACATTTTGAATGTCTCCAGGCAAAACATATCCACCACTCTTAAGAATAGTTGGCCTAGACTCCACTGGCAGGGACCTCAAACTGGCTTGGTGCACACAGAGATGGTTTGTTACCCACTCTATAAAATACAGGCTCTCCTTCTATACATATCATCTGCCATAACAGCTGGAATTCCAGTAGTTCAGTGTTATGACTCAGTCCTTCTGACCATACACTTGAGCATGTGAGAGAAAAAGGACAGATCAAAAACAATTCAGCTCTAGTTATTTAAAACAGCAAGTGGATGTTATTACATAATAAACAATAATTCATAAAGATTCATTAGACAGACAGAAGAGTCTTCTTACTCTGCTCATTATATACATGCCTCAAAAGTTTACATAATCAGATTCTGGTGCAAACAATACCTGAAAATATGTTTTAGTTACCAAATAACTTAATATATCCTCATACTGGCAAATGAAAAAACTTTCACTGAATGACTTACTTTGGTGTATTTTCTCACCGTAATAAAAATTCCAATGTATTGCAGCAATGCCCCACATCCACAAAAATGTTAGTGCATGCACAATCAAAAGTATTCCACAATATTCAAACACACCATGCCAGAAAACATATTTCACATAAGGTTTGTTCTGAGTACCTGTCAGCCATGCTTTTTGCCAAAAAGTGTAACCAACACAATTTCTGTGTCTTAAAAATATTAGTTTTGTCTGTAAAAACAAAACTGTACATGGCAGATGGCTAAAACTTGTGAAAATTGTTTAAAACATTTCATATGATAATATAATAAAATGTTTACACTGCAGGTTTAGTTCTGCGTAAATTCTGTGGCAGAGGATGACTTGGGGTGTGAAGGGATCAGCTGGATAAGCATAAGCCTGGCTGGTGCCAGCTAATCACAGCTCAGGGAATGCTGTGAAGACGGGCCTGTGGGGGAGAAAGGATAGAAAACTGAGGCTTGTCTCTGACAGAAAGCTGATAGGGGAAAGATGGCCTAGAGACAGGGAAAGGATTGGAGAGAGAGAGGAAAGATCGAGAAAGATGGCACAGAGATAGGGAAAAGCTGTAACAGAGTTAGAACAGTCAGCCAGGGGAAGAAGTAAATAGGGTTTGGGGGAGCTGTGTATGATTAAATAGTTCAGGTGTTAATGTGTGATCTAATTGCGCATTAATAAACTTCTACTTGTTTATTCTTCTTTACAACTATGGACTTTATCAGACGCAGGGAAACACGGCACAAAACCGAGTCCCAAATCACATCATAAGGAAGGGGCGAGAACACAAGGGACAACATTATCAGACGCCTGGGTCCTCAGCCATTCCCAGGGCTAAGCCATCAATAAAAAGTGATGCCTTATTCACACCCGCGCTACACCCCTGAAATGGCTGAACTACAACGTCGTCTGATAATTTTGTCCATTTGTGTTCTCATCGTGTCCTTATGACACGTTTTTTTCATGTGTCTGATAAAGTCCTATGTCTGACTGTGTCTATTAAGTTTTTATAAAAGTCCAGTCACACTTACTACAATGAATCCACTGAGTAACACATTCCCTGGTCTATACAGGGATCATCTTTTGGTTCAACTATCCAGTTCAGAGGGGATCTTGAGGGGGAAAAGGGCAAGGTGAGTGACAGGACCCCAAGGGATTGGAAATGTGGGGCCAGCCTGGAAAGGGGACCCACCACACAGGAGAACTAAAATGTCCTATTAGCCTGGGTGTGGGTTAAAAACTGATAACCCATTTTGCCCATGAGACTTCTTTAAGGCAGTTGTGGATTCCACAAATATGAATGTATTTACAGATCCAGAATGGAAGAATCTGGGGGGGGGGGAAGCATAGAACAGGCCTTCAACACTGATACAGCATAGGTTATTCTCTCATTTCCAGTTGGTCCTTTCATAAAGGTTGGTAAAAAACAGGTATAAATGTTTTAATGCTTGCATCCTCAGCGTGAACCTGAAATGTTTTGCACCTTATCCAAGGAATGTAAGCACACTGATGGATCACCTTATTTGTACCCCTGAAACACATCAGTCCCTAAGCTGCAGTTACCACTGTTGAAGAACATATAATGTGGTGGTTTAAGGACTGAACAGCTGGGTTCACAATTCCTAAGAAGATAGGTTTCAAATGTAATATCTGAATCTGTCAGGAGCTGGCACCCTGGCACCCTATTCAACAACAAGTCAAAGAAATAACCTTTGGTGGGGGGGCTGGGTTAGTTCTCTGTTTTGTCAGGTGAGAGATAACCTAGAATGCCAGCTCCTGTCAGGTCCAAAAGTCACACTAAGCAAACCAAAAAAAGAATCCTGGCATGTTATAATATGGCATGCTACTTCAAAATTTGCCTTGCTGGTGTTTTTTCTTCCTCTGATTTTTCCTCAGATTCTCAAAATAGAAAGTTCCACATGCTTTTCTAAAAGTAACTGGGATGGGGGAACAAAACTGAAACTGTACTCTTACAGCCTGAGCCACATCACTAACTTGTTCAAATGGTGCCAAACAAGATAACATTCAAACACCCCCCAAAAGGATTTTATATTGGGGAAGCTTGACAGACCTTTAACTATATAGTTGTACTTCTGGGTGCAGCTATAATATTACCCTCATAATTCTACTATATAATAACAGCCACAAAAAAGGTGAGGGGGTCATAGTGCTTTGTCTTTAGAATTAAGATGGCTGTCTTCCTCCTTACAGCACACTCTTAATTCTACAGACACGTCTTAATAACCTCTAAATAGTTCCAACAAAAGAGCCATGTCAGAGGAATGAGCAAGCCCCAAGGTGTTTCGACTGGAGTGTTTTCATCTGCCTTTATTGCACGATCCCTCTCCAGAATTAAGGCAATAACCTGTGATAAATTATTCAGGAACTGCTACAGGGATCAAAGCAAAATCATTCTGTTAAAGTGCTGTTTGCAACATTTGGCACTTAGTGTGAAAACTTTTAATGTGTGCAAGCTGAAAATCAAGGATTTTAAATAATTCAAGAGCTTTGAGTTTCTGTGAACCAGCTATAGATAGAATGCTACTTAACCACTCCTCTTCCTTGGATACATTGTTTTATTTGTTCCTATCAAACTAATCACTGTCGTAAATAATATCAAAGTACCACTGAGGTTAAGTATAGAAAGTCAATATACTATTGACCAGAATTTCCAGGGCCAATGCAAGTTTTCTTTAAGAGAGTGGTGGTTGAGAAAATTGGCAATCAACTTGCAACAATGAATTTCCCACTCCCCATCTAATGGCATGACATGATAAAGTCCTCATGTATTTGGTTAGCACTTCCTGGAAAATAAACCTGAGCGTATTCTTTATGAGCAGCATTGTCAACTACAGAGGCATATCAACAATGCTAACCTGCTCTGTTGCAATTATTTTTTCAGCTATGTATTTTGGATGCATAAAAAGCCAATTAGAAAATCCTTGTAGAAACCACAAATTAAATGACTTTGGCAGTCATAGTCCATTTTCTAAGTGATATTCTAACAGTGTCACCTCCCTGCAGTTAGGAGTACTAAACATTTTACAGAAGAAAATTTTTGTTTTCAGTACTTTCAAAATAGAGTACCTGAAACCACTTTACCATGTATTATTTATTCATCAGGATAAATAACAAAAAACAAAAAAGTAACCTAATAAATTATGTTTAAAAGATTTTTTTAGAGGGAAAGTTTACTTTATGATAAAGCAACAAATTCAGTTCTTTAGCAGTGGCTTAGAGCATGAAGTTTCCCTTTATACAAATTAGACAGATGGTGCTTACAGTAGAATTTACTAAAGGTCTGTCACAACAAATGCAGCCAAGCTGCATATTTAATCACTGCAGAACCTTGTCTACCTGCAGCTGCCAACTGCTAATCCAATTTCCCTGATAAATGTGGCAAGAGACACGATCAGCAATAAAGAGCATCTAACTCCATTTTCCTGCAGGGCGTCTTTTGATGAACATTTAGGACGGAAGCAAGGAGTGCACTGTGTGGCCCTGGCTTGTGGCAGCTGCATGCATTCTGAAGGCACAGTTCTCAGGTTACTCACTTAATTCTGCCACTATCATTATGTTGCTATTGATCTCAGTAGCTCTTGTCTACACAGCATTACTCTAGATGGAGCTGAATCAGGCAGTTATCATGCATCAAAGTTGCTCAAAAGCCTGGAGATTTCCCCTTAATTACTTGTGATTTTATTTGCAAATACCGTTAAAGTGTAATCAAAGCAATCACTTTCCAGGGTCATTAAGAACTTGCTAGTTTAGGGATATAACACTGGAACTCCATTAAAAATTTCCCCCAGTAAGAATTTTCTCTAGCAAACAAGACAGTATGACCGCCAAATGGTTTCAGTACTGCTAAAGTCTTCAAATGGAGAGAAAGCTTCCACCTTTCATGCAGATAGTCTAAAATCCACTTCAAATCTTAACCTTAACTTCAAATTGATCCCCAGAACAGTTATTTTGTACTTAGAAGAAGTACTGAAAGCTAGTCCATTTTTTCTAAGTAATCTTTAAGCTCCAAAATCAAGCTTAAAGAATGTGGCAAAATTTAATTTTTGAGTCAAAGCCAGAAATTATTCATATTATTAATGTCTAAAACATTTCAAATATGTCAGCCACTGAAGCATCAGAACAACACTTTTCATATTTTTTCTTAAGTCTCTAAACCAAGAAGCAACTTTTACATGAAGTAGCATCAAAGATCATATGTTTCAAATATCTCCTATATTTCTGGGTTTTTTTACTTGGAGTCACAGTCCTGCAATTCTGTTCAAGTACACATGAAGACTTGTACACATGCAATGTTTTGCCTTGTCTTGTGGGGTTTTTTGTTTTTGGTTTTTTTGCTTTTTCTTCCTACGAATATTTCAATGAACTAGAAGATCCCACCAGTAGGCACAGTGAGGCAGCTCCCTTGGACACTACATGCTGCAGTGTGTGTATGTGTGTGTGTGTGACAGAGAGAGAGAGAGAGAGAGAGAGAGAGAGAGAGAGAGAGAATATGTGGAAGAGAAGCAACTTCCCAGGCCATTACTCCTGATCCTATGGGCTGCTGACCTTTCTTGGAGGAAAGCACCCTCAAGTTAAGCTGCTCCTCAGGAAGTAAGATTCAATTGTCAATTCAATTGGCTTCTGTACATGAGTGTGGTGTGGGTGTGAAACAACACTTTGTCTGCCTCAGGCAGCAAAATTTCTTGTGCTGGTCCTGTCAAACAATTCTGCTTTGATAATTCCTTAATTTTACCAACAGAGGAATGGATGAAGTAAGTTACAGGGCTGTTGTCTGTAGAAGCAGCACCAAGAAGGAGCTAGCTTACAGCTCTCTGGATCACAGCCTGCCTTCTGGAAGTAAGGGGGAGGGAACAATGACACTTAGGAATTTTCCACTGCATTTTAAATTGCTAAAGAAAAATTATTGATACCACTTCTAGGAATATTGCACAATGTATCTGACATAGCCACTGTAGAGTGCACGGTTAACTGTTTGTTCATAATAGTAGAAGACAATCTATTTAATGTAATGTTATGCTAATGTGTTTCGTTCTTGATGATGCAGTTTCCACTTAGCAAGTCTTTTCCTTCCTAAAATATACTGTTGTTTTGACACAAACAGCTTGCTACACTTAAGGATTTTACTAATAAAACATAATGTTGTGCTGGATAATATGACTGTTGCCACAGCTGAACTGACTTGTCAAATCAATCCTAATATGGCTCCCACAGGCACATAAAAACCTTATTTAGCTATCAGTTATCCTAATCACTTTGTTCGGTTTAAGAACGCAATACTTCAAGACCAGTTCCTATTTATACATATATGCCTAGCCATTTAATAAACTCCTGATTTATATATTAAATTCTTGTTTGGAAGAAATGTTCTAAGCATACAGTGTTTTTATGCAGTATATACCTCTGTAAATCCACAAAAGCCCAGAAATAAATGCTTTAAAAAACTAAGCAGAAAAACACAATGACAGAAAAAGTACCGGTATTTAAAATACACCAGGGTCACAAAGATAAGCCACAATACTTTCATTTTACTTATTACTTTAAATGCAGACATCAGAAAGTAGAAATAAATGCAATGTTGCTCATAAATTGGCAACAAAGAAGAGTAATCTTATATCTAATTCTACCTTCCCATTTAGGAAAGTAAATGTGTGATACAGAAGGTTGTTTCTAACCCTGCTCCGCATTACTGGCTACCACTGAGGTGAGGGAGGGAAAAAAAACATGAAACAATGCAATGACATCACACATATTTCCTTTCTGTAAATATTATGGTGAGAGACAAGGAAAATTAAAGTCAGATGTTTGGTGGCATGTTTGTTTCCATGCTTATTTGTGGAGTTCTCGGGAAACATATTCAATAGTGAATCTTTCTTTCTCCACTGCATGGCAAACCAAGGATTTTCACTCCTCCCCTTGAACATTCAGGACAGCTACCTCCATGCATACAGGCCCTTAAATCACTCCACCTCAAATTAGGAAGACACAGCCCTGGAAACAGGACAAGCAGCAAGTAGGGATACAGTAGGCAGGTGTGGTAGGTAACGGGAGAAGGCAGGGGACGCCCTCTCCTTCCCTAGCCTTCTCCTCCTTGATCATCTTGCTCTGTTTCTTCCTTTCCCAGTCAGTGCCTTGCCCTGCATATGAATGCCTCGCTATTTCACATGGGGGAACATGGAATCACATTCAAAAAGTCTTAACAATTAAAGTCCGTATATGGATTTTTAAAAGACAACTTTAGGTAAGGGCGAGAAAAATACAGTTGTTCTTCCGTATCCACGGATTTGGTATCCATAGATTTAAGTATTCATGGCTTTAAAATATTCTTTAAAAAATAATAATCTAAAAAGCAAGCCTTGATTTTGCTGTCTTATATAAGGGACGCACACCATTTTGCTATGCCATTGCATATAATGGGACTTGAGTATTCACGACTTTTGGTATCCACAGGGGTCCTGGAACCAAACCCCAGCGAATATGAAAGAACAACTGTACTACAAATTGGCCAAACTGGTTATAGTAATCTGCTTCCATTGAAATCAATGGGATTTAAGAGTTTTTTAAAATATAAATTGTATTAATAGCCTTGTGGCGGGTTTGTTTGTTTGTTTCTTTAGTTCTAAATCTCACCTTTAGTTTATGGTCAATCAGATTTCCCCATATTATTAAAAGTTACCTACTTTTGCTTCTTCTTGTTTGAAGCTATTGTTAAATGTCTGGGCTAACGTTTCAAATGAAACTGTCAGGGGAAGCATGAAGTTTTCAAACTCATCCTCATCTTCTCCTATAAAAAAAGAGGGGGGAACAAAACATAGCATTAAAAGAACTTTATTAAGAGACTGACACAGCTGCCATGATATTAACTAAAAAACAAAGCCAAGAAGTGACAGCTGATCTATGGAAATCCCACCTAAAAAGTGAAGAGTGAACCTGTAGTTGTGAAACACCTCAAGGCTATTTTTGAGGTTCTCAACCCCTCCACAATCCCTGCCACCACCACACTCCCACCACAAAAGAGTGAGCTGTTACTCCTGGAAAACTCCAAGAATGTCAGTTCATCAATTAAATATGTTGTACAGCTTTCCTATGCTGTTTAATATAAAAAACCAAAAACCACCAAGTACTAACTGTATCTTCAAAACCAGAAGGGGACTCAGCATGTGAGTGAAGCGGGGAGTTGGGCATTTTGCCAATCTGTGTGGTTCCTGGATGTCCCACTGCAGTTTCCTACCTTGAATTAGAGCAGGGGGAACAAACAGGACACAAATCTGACTGACAACTCACTAGCAATAATATATCACTGCAGGTTACCTTTATTCGTTTGCCCTAGAGACAGTTGTATGTTCTTCAACACTGTGAGCATTTGCTCAGCTAATCATCTGTATGTTGTTACTACCAATTATCCTTCCTTCTGATATCATTTCCAGTCTTTCTGTTCTCATGGTTACAAAGCCAAAACTGTACCATCAATGTATAAAATGGAGGCACAATCAGACCTTGGAGTTGCGGCTGCTAAAACAAAACACACACCCACACCCAAAAAACCTCTGCCTCCTCACCACAAAAGGATAAGTAAATCTCTAAAACATGTCCATAAGAATGTATAAACACAAAATGTTGAGAGACACAAAATGTTGAAGGACAAATAAAGCTCTAAGGACATTATCAAATGCGGCAAAAATCATGGGACTATGACGTCAGGGCAACATGAATGGGCCTCACTATCATACGATGTCATCTTCTTCACATTTTTACATTGTTCTCCAGCTGTGAAAAGGGTGTTATGTACAATTTATGGGATAAGCCATGAATAGATCAGCAATAGCGCTGTTTTTGTGCTCTTGATGCTGTGCGAAACCACATCCTGTTGTAATCGTGAGATTACATCATGAATGGGCCATCCTCCCCTCCCCAGTGAGAAAATTTCCAGGCAAGAATATGAAAATAAAGCACAGGACACTCTTTTTATGAACTGTCCTGTTTAGTTTGCACATTTTTAGGTTTGTTTCAGTACTTGTGTGTTCATTTACTTTGTTAATTAAGGGGTTTGCGGAGGTTTAAGCATGCTCACATCTTCTCACAAGAACTGCCAAAATCTCGCCCATGCCAAATTGCTTCCATTCTTAAAGTGTTAGTGGTCGTCATGCGATAATTCCATGGCGTTTCTTTCGCATGATTACAGCTATGTGTGATAATAAGTGTTATAATGCTGCAATGTTCCCACTATCTTTATTCATAGAATTACAGCATTTTTAGATGCTAGTCTGATAATGTCCTAAGAATTGAGTGAAAGGGAGTGGCTAGAAAGGGAGAAGTGTTACGAGTTACACTCAATAAATATGAATTGCAAGTAGGCACTGATGCTTAAGGCAGGGAGCTGCCTCTTAACAGAGTCTGCATAAATTGTAAAGACGCATATTGGAAAGGTAGGGTAGTGAAAGGCCTAGATTCCCTGTCCTTCTCAGAAAAGTCAGGCCTCATTTTAAAGTACAAACTAGAATTTCCCTCCCGCCTTCCTACTGACAAGGAAATGGTCTCATTGAGAGCAATCAGTGCTTAACTGTCTTGTTTACCTCCACTGAATGGAGGCTCTGCCAAACTGGCTTAGATTGGTACACTCCCATTGTAAGGTACTGTGCAGTTTCCAGAGATTTGGGGCAATCCTATTTGGCTTTGAAGGTGGACAAAGGTCTATACTTAATTGGCATTGTCTTGTGTGTGTGACTCTGTTGTTCATCTCCCCAGACCATCTAAGAGTCATTACCAGTGCCACAAGGGTGAAAGGCAGAGGTCGTTTCCACATCTGCCCTCTGCACACAGACAAAACAACAACAACAAAAAACAAACAAAAAAAACTTTTGTACTCATCACTCTAAGCACATGTGGCCTTTCGTACCTTCCAACAGAATAACATTCGCCCAGCAGAGGTGTCCCCCAACTACTGATGACAGCCCCTAAGGGCTATATATAGGCCAGAGAGAGAGAGAGAGAGAGAGGGAGGGAGATTTTCCAGAATCTCTTCACTCTCTTTCTTCCAGATGCTCTTTTTCCAGAGGATCTCCTTCATTTTGACCCTTCACATGGTCTCCTTCATCAGCTGCCCTGATCTTCAGCCACCTAGCTTCTTCTTCACATCACAGGGTGAGAAAATCAGTATGTGTCTTAATCTGTAATCCCTTAAGCCTAGCTGCATCCCTCTAGCCCCCTTAGATTGGTCAGAAGTAGGGTTTTAGCACCTATGCCATCTTTCCTCTCTTTTTCCTTTCAGAAAGTACTATTAACTGTTTGTTCTGTTGGTCCCTACTGCTATCTTCTTCTGTCTTTTTAATAAAGAAATAATTGGTTTTGCTGCAAAATCAGCTTGTTCTCAACCTGATTTCTTCCCTTCCACCCCAATTTTACTTGGAGTCATTCTGGTTAACTGTTCATTTTTAAAACATTTAATTTGTTTGTTTAATTTATATCATTCCTTTCTCTCAACATGGGATCTAAGGCAGCATACAACATTCTAAAAGCACAATAGAGACCTGTTAAGCATGCACAGTCCAATGTAGAAAATATATATTGCCTTGCCAGATCACTTCCTGATTCATACAGAGCAGCTATTTTAAAATCTGATTCTGATTCTACTCATTAATGACACACAGCTTTGGCTAAACTGTGGAAGAGCATATAGTCCAAAGGATGGCACAGATTTGGAGGCTTCAAAATCCATTTAGTTTACAGAAGCCTATGGGAGATTTATCTACTGATACCTATGTTGCCCAGATGTTGAAACAGGAGGCTGACTATTGGTATCATTGAACATGTTTGAAATGGGGTAGTGGTGATGAAATGGTGTTTTTTCTAGGCTCTAGATTCACTTAACACTGTTATGGGTTTGCTGGTTCTACATTCTGTCCACAGAGAACTGGAGTGATTGTCAGCCTACTGTACTGCATTTGGAAGGCAGTTTGAGTCCAGCCTTGAGTCAATTGAGTCCAGCTTTAGGCACTTTTAAAACAGATTCTGAACCACAGATATCAATGTTCATAGGTCCTTAGACCACTTTCAGCATATTTTTTCCTTAGATGTTAATGAGTCAATAGCACGTAATTTAGATACTTGGCCATCAAAGGATATTAAGATCTTCCAAGAGAGTTGGGTTCTACTCTACAGGGGATAATTACAGTCATTCCTTCACATTCACGGGGGTTAGGGGCAGACAACCCCCGCAAATGTGAAAGAACTGTGAATAAGAAATGAGCCTGTGGGGGAGCGGCTTTCCACCCCAGCCCCTTCCCAAGGCAGCGAGGGGCTTCGTGAGAAGCCCCCCGCTGCCTTGAGAAGGGACTGGGGTGCACAGCGGGCAGGTAGGAGGCTTCCCACCCCGCCTTCCCAAGGCAGCGACAGGCTTCGTGAGAAGCCCCTTGCTGCCTTGGGAAGGGACGGGGTGTTGAGCAGTGAGGGGCAGGTGGCTTTCCGTGAATAATCGAAACCATGAATGCGAAATTCGTGAATGTGGAGGGGCAACTGTAATACCTTATTGAGTGAAGACTTAGCTTAGTTTTTTTTCAATAAAAATTAAACTTTGAAACACTACAGTTACAAGGGTCCTCCGAGGAAAAAATAATACCTGTGCTAGTAGATACATATTCCTAATACATCAAATTGATTCACATTTGTTTTAGGGAAAACTTGGCACCAAACTAGATGTGAGAAAGGCAGCAAAGTTTGTTTATGCACAGCTATTCTGTTTATGGGGTGAATCTAATTTCTACATTAAAAGGAACGCACTGGCATAGGGAACTGTATTGCCCCTTTCCCCCTGCGTTGCCACCTGCACAAACCATTACATCAGGCACCTTTCTCCAATTGCAACTTATTTCTGATACCAGAGCCTGACTGGAAAGAATAGCCACCTGGGAGACAAAATGCATTCGAACAGGGCCAGCGAGGATCTTGCTCTCCTCCCCCATGTGGCTCATTTGGTGTTAAATGTATTTTTATATATGTATTTACAGTTTATATCTATTTTAAATATTTACACCTTATCCTTCAAGGCATGTACTTCTAGACTGATTTACCCAGAAAGGTTACCAAAATAAATAAATAAATACATAAATTTTTAAACATTACTATTAAAGTAAAACAAAACAACCAGGATTTTTAAAACCAAAAATATCAAGCAGCAGAAAAACAAGAGTGAAAAAAAATAAGATAAAGGCATAAAATGTGAACGAACTTTAAAAGCAAAGTAAAATTTAAAATGTTTTGCCCAAAGCAAATAAATAAATAAATAAATAAGCATAACAGAACCAGGACACCTCCCTGGGTAGTGTTCAACCAACTAGGCCCTCAAAACAGACCCCCTCTCTCCCCATTGTGCCGAATACATGAATAGGGAACAAGAGACCAAAGGAAGAACAAATGTGCCTAATCCTTCTCAATTCTTCTTCATCCCATACTATACATTTTCGCTTTACCTTTTCTACTCAGATATACACATATGGGTATAAAATATCCAAGTATTTCAAATATGTTATTTAGAATAGAATTATTTTCTTCATTTAGACTGATGCTCATGCTTACTATATATTATTTATTTATTTGATTTATACCCCACTTTTCTCTCAAATGGGACTCAAAGCATCTAGAAGGTGGTCCACCATCCACTAGGCTAAGACCACTACCCAGGCTAAACCATTGTTACATGTGTCCTTACGTATAACTGTCTATCAGCATTCTCCTTAGCCAATCTCTCAATATTGCCTTTTTGGAACTTAGTAAAGAAGCCCTGCTTTGCAACAACTGACAGCACAGGTATAAGGCAATCTTCATGGCCAGAGATCTTTCTACCCATTAAACAAGCAGCAGGAGTAGGGAGCAAAAGAGGGCTGGAAAGAATTATGGGAAGCCCTGGGCCATTGGATTATTATGGAGCCCACCGACCCACCAGAGCAGCAAGGCTCTCTGCAGTGGTGGCACTAGAGGTGTGTGGAGAGGCTGAACCACATCAGGTGACACAGTTGGGGAGGATAGGTGATACAAGCTTTAGTGAAGCCATAAGCTCTTTGTCCCCTGATCTAGCGTTTGAGTAGACTGCTTTCACTAATGGTTGGAAAAGACCTTCCAGAACAGGTACAATCTGATGAGGGAGAAGAAACATGCACATTATTTTGATTTACTGTGTTGAAGGATTCAGACACAGAGAAAGCTGTCTTGAGGAGCAACTCATCATTTTACTGTTTTATTTTATGGGGTGGGACACTCTTTCAGTGGTGGGTATTTTACTTGATTGTAGTGACAGAAACCATGTTCTTGTGTGCATGAAATCTAACAAGGACGCTGAAAGACAGAATTTAATTTTTTAAATATGGAGGATGGGAGAATGCCTTCCCCCCTGCCCTGTAAGCCCTTATAACGAATGCTAGTGTGTACATGAATGTGTGAGGGGGCTGTGCAGAGGTGTAAAGCTGCTCTTGCTCAGTTGAAATCAGTCAGCCGGGCACCTAGAAAGAGATCTGAGGCCATTGCTAACAAATAAATAGAAGCTGGTTTCCAGGCCAAAACTCCAGCTCCATGGCCATGTTGAAGGAGGAACCGAAGAAGCAGGAACCTTGTTTGTATATGTTCCAACACTGTATCTGTTTCCAGTAAATGTCACTAGATATAGGCACTACACTGATACAAGGAAATAAGTTTGCATAAATGTCTCTTTCAATTTTCCCCTCATGATAATACACTAGCAACGGTAATAATATCTGACTGGTAGCAGACATATTCAAATCAATTGAAAAACACTAAATTCATGCTTCTTTTTACATAAAAGCATAATTTAATCACTCATTGCACTTAATTTTTTCCCCTGTTTTATAAAATGAGAGCAGAGTTTCTCAGGATTCTGCCTAAAGCTATTGTAACCATCAAAGAAGCATAGGTAGCACACAGGCCATCTTTGCCTGTTCCTGTTACTGTCTGGCAAGAGGGCTGGGAAAAATCTCTTTGCAGAGAGATCTTCTAAATTCTGAAATTCAATCAAACACTATCATCTCGAAACACAGCACTGTGGATCTTTGCTACATTTTAAAACCAAAAAAATTATAAAAGAACAGTATATTCCAAATCCAGCTTTTCACTCTTGTAATGGGACAGTTGTCAAGTATGTGGATTCTTCTACAGAAGAGGGATTCCTCTTATGCACAAAGCCCATGTTCTAAGCCAGTTCTAAATATGTTTTCTCAACAATCAACACTCCTGCGAATGGCCTCCAATGAAGTAAACTTAGCCTTGAATCCAAACCCATGGATAAATAAACTGGGCTGGATCCAAAAAACCATGAGTAGAATGAAAACAGCCATTATGGTATGGACAGGTTACTTACCTGTAACTGTAGTTCTTCAAATGGCCATCTGTGAAATCACACAATTGATTATTGCACCTACGCAGAACAGCATTTGGAATGTTTTAAAGTAGTTAGGCAAAGCGTTTTGGCAGTAGCTCCACCCACCTCCCCATGGTATATAAATACCAAGCCCTCCAAAAGCACCTCAGTTCCATGTCTGCCACACATGCAGCATCAATGAAACTATTACACAAAACAGAAGGAAGCAATAGAATAGAAGGAGGGTTCAGAACCTTTGTTTGGATCCACCTGTAAACAGAGTCAATGAGGTCATGTTCAGAACAATCCATCCTTAAGTCCAAGACATTAGCCATTTGAATGATCTGCTCTGCAAAAGCAGTGACATTGTCAGTTGAAGCTGAGGATTCATGTTCCCTGAGAGTTTGAAGGGAAGAAATGAAGCATTGTGGTATCTCAAGAATTACAAGTGGACATACCCTAGTACTCGCAAGAGGAATGCCTGCTATGCTGATCATGGTCATGGTCATACCTGTGAGAAGAACGAGGTGGTCAAGTGGCAAGGGTACCCTTATGGGTGCCAAGCAGCACAGTCCAGTCAGCCATGATGTGGAGAAGAGTCATGCAGAAGCAGGTGTCAACAATCTTTTGAAGGGGGATGAATAATAACAATATGGGCAACGGAAGAAGAATGAGACCAGGACCTTCGCTTTTTCTTAGCTGGAGAATATCTAAAAGAAGGAGATGCCAGTGTTGAGGGAGGCAATATTCACAACGATAATATGGCTCGTACACATAAAAACCTTCAGGGCTCTCATGTAGGAGTCGCATTAAGATGACCAACAGCATCGACAACATCTCAAATCCAAGTGGTTACGTTGATCCCGATGGCGTCCAGAATCATGTTGATGCCTATGGTGACCATGCTTGAAACGACTCCGTGAATTAGAGGAATTGATCCAATCCAAACCCGACGAAACAGAGAAGGCAGTACTACAAGAGCAGAAGTGTGAAGCATGGTGTTTGGTGTAGGTGGAAGAGGTCACCGAGGTTTGGCCTGCTTGGCTGATGAAAGAGCCTCATCAAGTACTACAACAGCAGCTTGCTGCATGGAATTGATAGCAGCCAGAACAGTGGGTTGCTGTATGTCGGAAGTGACAGGATCCTGCTCAACCGTAGGTTCGGCAGGTATTTCAATTTGAATAATATTCAAGGGTTCAACAAGCCTGTTGAGTTGGAGAAGTCAATACTTGAACCGGAGTCCATACAGGTGTAATGGAAAGAGGCAATGGTTTTTCTGCCGGAAGAGGAAAAGAGGGACGGTCAGCCAACTTGTCCTTTTCTCTTTTTGCTTTTTCTCCTTGGACTGGAGAAGGTTGGCCTCGACCAACTTTCCCAGAGTTGGTGGAACCAGGATAGGTGATTCCTGGCAGAGGGGTGACAGTAGCCTCCAATAAAAAAGCATCACCATGAGATCACTTCATGGTGGAGGAGTGGGCAGCCACCTCACTATGTGACTGCTTCGAAGATGAATGAGGTTTTGAAGCTGACTCAGAATGAGTAGTACCAGGCAAGGAGCACTGATATGAGTGCCTGGAAGGGTCTTTCTAGGTAGTTGGTACTGACACAGCTCAAGTCTTGGAGTCATGACGGAGATTGGAACCCTTTGATGGTCGACATGATGACGGTGTGTCGGGTGGTTTCAAGCATTGCTCATACAGCAGAGCCTTGAGCCTCAATTCCGTATTTCTTTGAGCCCGATGAGTGAAGGTCTTACAATGCTGACACAAAATGACGATGTGCATCTCACCCAAACACAGAAGGCACTTTGAATGTCCATCACAGCTTAGAATCTGCACGTTGCATACCAAGCAATGCTTAAACAAAGCCAAAGACATAGCCAAAGAAAGAATACCAAAAAAGAAACCACTAAAGAAGAATGTTCTGTAGCTAATAGTACGGCGAATGAAAAAGAACTGAGGTGCTTTTGGCGGGCCTGGTATTTCTATATCATAGGGAGGTGGGTGGGGCTACCATAAAAAGCTTTGCCTAACTGCTTTAGAATGTTCCAAATGCTGTTCTGCACAGACACAGTAACCCAACACAAAATGTCTTCTACATGTGGAATCCAATCAGGGTAGATAAAAATCAATGATTTTTTAAATTTAAATTTTATTTTTATAAAAATTAAATGCTTTTTGAGGAAAAATCTATGTAAAGATAGTTTTTTTAATTCAAGATACATTATGGTCCAAAGGTTATTCATCATGAAATTGAGATTAGTTTTTAATTAAGTAGCATGGGAATGTAAATTCATGCAATGTTTACATTTTTAGTAAATGAATTCCATCAATCCATTCACAATGTCATACTCTTCCATAATAATAATAATAATAATAATAATATTTATTTATACCCCGCCCCTCTGTTAAAACAATCGGGGCGGCTTACAAAATTTAAAATACAATACAAATAAAATCCCTAAACACCCCCTCCCCCATAAAAAACCATTAAACAAATATAAATTAAAAACAACTAATCTAAAATCACATTTAAAACTATAAACACAATAAAATATAATAAATGGCCAGCAGGCTAGAAGAGGCCAGGATCCCCTGAGGCCGGGATCTAATTAGGAAAGGCCTGCCGAAAGAGATCCGTCTTTAGTGCTTTTTAAAAGCCACTCAGGCTTGTTATCTGACGGATCTCATTCGGCAGGTCATTCCACAATTTGGGGGCGATTACCGAAAGGCCCTCCAGAGGTTTCTGTAAGATTATTGGGCAATTTTTCTATCTAGACGATATTACAACAGATGCTATGTTTTACAGCTCTCAAAAATATGAATTTGTGTCTGCAGAGATCACAATCACATTGTTCTTTTGCAAATCTATGTACACAGAATCAACCCCTTACCTCTTTTAAGTGCTAAGTTTCAAAACATTCAATTGATAGATTGATTTTCCTTGGTTTTTTTCCGGGCTGTGAGGCTGTGTTCTTTCACCTGCATCTGTGGCTGGCATCTTCAGAGAATGGTTGGGTAGGAGTGTGGGGGGGTTATATACTGTGAGCCCCTGTTGGAGAAGTTATGTAAATTTGTGTATTTGAATGGTTAGTTTCTGGGGGAAGATATGCAAGGAGGATTAGTGTCTTTGGCTAATGGTTGGTTAATGGTCCATTATCTGCTGGAAATCCCCCTATCATTTGCATGTGTTGGAGTTCTGATTTCAGTGTTCTTCAGGACTGGCAGCCAAATTTTGTTTACTTTTAGGATTCTTTTTTCCTGTTGAAGTTGTCTAGGTGTTTGCAGATTTCAATAGCTTCAATAGCTTTCAATAGCTTCTCTGTGCATTCTGACATAATGGTTGTTGGCCTGGTCCAGAATTTTGGTGTTTTCAAATAACATTTTGTGTCCAGGTTGGTTTATAATATGTTCTGCTACTGCCGATTTTTCTGGCTGGCCCAGTCTGCAGTGTCTCTCATGTTCCTTGATTCTTGTTTGCACACTGCGTTTGGTGGTCCCTATGTAAACTTGTCCACAGCTGCATGGTATGCAGTAAACTGCTGCAACTGTGAGAGGGTCTCTTTTGTCCTTCGCTGAGCATAGCATTTCTTGAATTTTCTTGGATGGTCTGTAGATCATTTGGAGGATGTGTTTCTTCATCAGTTTCGCTATTCTATCTGTGACTCCTTTGATGTATGGCAAAAATGCCTTCCCTTTGGGTGGCTGTTTTTCTTCATTCCTGTGTTTTTTTCTGGGTCTAGCTGCTCTTGTGATGTCTGATCTGGAGTAACCATTAGCCTGTAGGGCCCAGTTTAGGTGTTTCAGTTTGTCCTCCAGATAGTGGGATTCACTTTTTGCACAATCTACCAATGTTTTTATTGTGCTTTTTTTCTGTCCTGGGTGATGATTAGAGTTCTTTGTAGGTATCTGTCTCTCTCTGTTTGGGTTTTTCTGTATACCTTGTGGCCTAACTGTTGGGTTGGTTTGGGGATGACTAGGACATCCAAGAATGGCAGTGTTCCTTCCTTCTCTTTTCCTTCTCTTTTTCCATCGTGAATTGGATGTTTGGGTGGATGCTGTTCAGGTGGTTCAGAAATGAGTCCAAATCTTCGTGGCTCCAAATGGTGAAATTGTCATCCACATATCGGAACCATGTCGTGGGCTTCTTTGGTGCTGTTTCCAGGTCATGGTTTTCAGAATGTTCCATGTAAAAGTTTGCTATCACGGGGCTCAGGGGGCTTCCCATGGTTACCCCATCTATCTGTTTGTAGAATTCGTTATTCCACTGGAAGTAGTTTGTGGCGAGGCAATGTTTGAACAAGGTTGTGATGTCCTCTGGAAATATTTGTTGGATGAGTGCTATGGTGTTCATTATGGGACTTTGGTGAACAAGGGGACAATATCAAAACTGATCAGTCTCTCTCCAGGTTTCAGTTCAATGTTGTTGATTTTTTTCTATGATGTGCGCTGAGTTTTTGATGTAGTGGGGGGGGGGTTGCCCTATGTGGGTTTGTAATTGTGTTGCCAGAAACTTTGCCAAGTCATATGTGGGGGATCCAATGGCACTTGCCACGGGTCGGAGTGGGATGGAATCCTTGTGGAATCCTTAATAGATTGTTGGGAGATTGGGAGTGGAATAGATCTGCACAAGAGTGTGAGGAGCAAGCAGTAAAAATGAGGAGCAAGAGTGTGAGGAGCAAGCAGTAAAAATGAAAGTGAAACCTTTTGAGCAGAATACTCCACATGTCTTTGGATCTTTGTGTGTATAGACTGTACAGCCTGCCCATTTAGTTGTCCAGGCATTGGTTATTTCACACCTGGACTATTGTAATAGCCTATTGGCAGATTTGCTCTCTTACTCCTTTGGTCTTAATCCAGAACAGTGCTATCTGGGTTGTTTTAAATTTCCCTAAATATTCACATGACTCTCCCCTTCGTAGATCCCTCCACTGGTTACTAGTCCAGGCTAGGGCTCACTACAAGCTTTTGGTCTTGATATTTAAGGCTTTGCACTCTAACCTCCCCCAATATCTGACATCTCAGTTAGCATGGTATGTACCATCTAGGAATTTAAGATCTTTAGACAAAAGATTATTGGAGGTTCCACCATTGCCTTTGCCTCTGTCAAGGTTGGGAGCCTTTCAGGATCTGGCTCTGTGTTTGTAGAATGGTCTTCCTTTCCACCTCTGGCTGGAGGAGGATCTTATTCACTTTCATAAAGGACTGAAGACCTTCCTCTTTGATTTGCTGGATTAAGCTGCTGAGTATGCCTAAGGTGGCCAAGATGGGTAGCGAATGATGAGGATTCTGTTTTCAGTATATTAGTATATTCTTTTATAATGCTGTGTTTTATTGTCTTGTTTTGATTATATATGTTTGATGTTTTACCCTTTAGTGAAAAGGACATTATAAATAAATGTTGTTATAATAATAAAAATTTAATAAAATTTATTTATACCCCGCCCCTCTGTTAAAACAATCGGGGCGGCTTTGTTATTGTTATTGCCTGTGGTTTATCATATTATTCTTTCTCTGGAGGAGAAAACCTATAATGTGAATATTTTAATGAAGTTCCTCAACCTATAGGTAAGGCCTGGTGGCCTGAATAAAACAACATCAGCAGGGCTGTGACGAAGACAAAGGATCTTCAGATAGGTAAACATTCTGATTTCATCATATTTTTTTAAACACTGCTCTGAACTGTATAATCTTTGAGCAAAATTATATTTGTTATTAATCACTGCATGTTACTGTCATTTTGATACAGTTGTTATGAAGAAATAAAGAGTTAAAACAAGAAAATATTCCTTTTGGGGGCAGTACTGAGTGGCAATGAATACAATGAGTAATACCAAATAAAGCAGAAATGGTATAAATAATAAAATAACAGCATTGAATTTTTTGTTTAGGGGACTTCATCATCAACATAAAGAATTCTGGAAACTATCTGCTTTCAAGATCACCATCCTCCTGTTCTAAGGTTTCAGAGTTATCTGTCCAGGATAGTGTTTCAGTCACATCATATACATCACACATCCACAGTATGTCACTTAAAAGAAAGAAAAAAGCTGACCATCCAGGAACCACCATTAGATAAGTTTGTGATAAAAACCAATAGATCAGAAAAAGAGTTAATTGATGAAGAAATGTCCTGTTTGTTTATGCGACAAACTCTTCTTTCCGTCTGATTGAAAACCTACAGTTCATTAATATGGTTCACTCACTGAGGCCAGGATACAGTCCACCCAGCAGAACAGATGTTGCAGGAAAACTGCTGGATAAAGTATATGACAAAGAAATGGAGCAATGTGCAACAGTTCTAGGGGGTAGAACTGTTAACCTAAGTCTTGATGGGTGGAGTAATGTCCACAATGATCCTATTATATGTGCTTGTATAGCAACAGAAGAAGGAAATGTCTTCCTTGCAGAAACAACTGATACATCAAGAAATGTGCACATAGCAGAATACTTACAAGAAGTGGCAGCAAAAGGTATAATTATGTGTGAACAAAATTTCAAATGTTTAGTATGCCGTTTGGTTACAGACAATGCAGCAAATGTATCCAAGATGAGAAGAAATTTAGAAGAGCAGGAAGGGTATAGAAAGCCAATAACATATGGTTGTAGTGCTCATTTGTTGCACTTCCTAGCCAAAGACTTCAGTGTTCCAGAAATAAAAGCTAATGTTGTTGCAATTGCTAAATACTTCTCTAAAATCATTTTGCAGCAGCAAAGAATGGGTGGAACCAAGCTAACACTCCCACAAGATGTTAGATGGAACTCTGTAGTGGACTGTTTTGAGCAACATATCAAGAACTGGCCTATTCTGGTGACAGTTTGTAAACAAATTTGAGAGAAAACAGATGGTATGGTCACAGCCAAAATCCTCAATATTGGGCTTAAGAGAAATGTTGAAGATATACTGAGCATCCTGAAACCCATTTCTGAAGCTTTAAACAAAATAAAGAAAAATAGCTGTTTTATTGCTGATGCTGTTGAAATTTGGAAGGAACTGAGTGAGCTGTTAAAAACAGAACTACACACTGACAGAATTAAATTACAAGCATTAAAAAAACAAATGGGACAAGCACTGTCTCCAGCTCATTTTCTTGCAAATATTGTCAATATCTGGTACTAGGGTCAAACCTAAGTGCTGAGGAAGAGGAGTTAGCTATGATATGGGTATCAAGCAATCATCCATCTGTACTACCAACTATAATAAACTTCAGAGCTAAGAAGGAACTGTTTAAGAAATATATGTTTGCTGATGATGTTTTAAAGAAAGTCACACCAGTGAATTTGTGGAAGTCGCAGCATGTGAAAGACACAGCATGGCTGATGCAACCATACCATGGACAATGTATATAAGTGGGCGTAGCCTATGTTCTTTGTGGAGAGTTATTGTTGTAGTTGTGGCCAGAGGTGTTATTGGATCATCCTGTAGATAGACAGCTATTAATTTGTATATACTCTGTAAGTAAAGTTCTGTAAATAGAGCTTTGAGGCTCAGTTATTCTTTAGCGCTTTGCACACTGCAAGGAGGGTACAGTTCTGGAGAACCCAGCTGAGAGGGTACACAGCAGTGCACACACTGACAACTCAGCTACAGGTGACAGTACTTTAAGCTTTTCATGTGTGGACCAGGCTGACAGTCTTAGTTGTTTTTTTTTAAGTTATTTTGTTTAGCCACATCAGTTAACAAACATGGATGTTTAAGCAAAATACAAGAATACGTAAGCTATGTTACTGTTTTAATTAAACTAAACTATTTAAATTGTTATCATTAAGGTAATGATTAGTTTTCTCTTTCTAATACAGCATAGCAGAAAAGTTGTCCAAATATGAATGATTAACCTATTAAACTGGAGATAGTTCACTTCACAATAATTTCATAATTATCTATCTGTGATGTGTTTCTAATAGTTAGTTAGTTATGGTTTATTTGATTAGTCAATTGGCCATATCGAAACAATTAACATCAATTAACATCAATTAAATCAATTAACATTTAACATCAAACATTATATAAAAAGAAAGATAAAAGATATATTAAAATATAATATAAAGTGAATTAATTGAATCTGACCTGACTTAAGTAAAATATAACAAAATTCGATGAGACAAAATATGTTAAAATTAGAATTAAAATTACAAAAATTGCCAGTTAGTAATGATAATAAAATAATTTTCTGAATTAAGTAATACCAAATACATATAGTGATATATTATCATCTTGCAGTTATATAAAATGATAAAACACAGAGACAATAAAAGATTTAAATAAGTTCATCATCTTTGCATGCTACCCCAATTTGCTCAATAAAACGAGTTCTGAATTGTATAGCTTTAGTTATAAACTTAGCCAGTCTAGTGACTACAGAAATATTTGTACTCTGGAGGAAGTAATTTAACTGTTTATTACAGTCCCAATGTGTATTTATATCCAGTAATGTCTGCAGGTACTGGGCCCTTACTGGAGCATATAATTGGCAATTGAATAGTACATGTGCAATGTCTTCTATTTCAGGTGCTCCACAAACGCATGTTCTCTCAGTGTATGGCACTTGATGATAGCGGCCGTATTTGACCATGGATTCAAGCTGTTCAAATCTCACTCTGGTTACAGCTATTCTATGGATATTGAGTCAGGCTCATTTCCAAGTATTTTTCTGTTGGTAGGACAATTTATTTTGGGCCAACCATTTCAGCGACTTGATATTTGCAAGTGTTTCAATGTCTATTTGGGCATTCACATTCAAGACTCTTTGTCTGAATATTGTTGTAACTGAATTGCTGACAGAAAATAGGTATTGCATTGAGAAGCCAAGTTGTGGAATAATTTGTAAAAGCTGTTTAATCCATGAGGTGTGTTGAGATTGTCATGTGCCCATTTGTTCTTCCAAACACATTTTTGGCAATCTATCAGCTTCCATGCGAAGGATCTTCCACCAGTAATTAAAGACTTTAATTATTGTTATACTGTAAATAGAATATATTCCTGTTTCAGCTCTTACTGCTGCTGCACGAGTATTTCTGTCTGTCCCCAATATGGTCCTTAAAAAGCATGCCTAATTTTGTTCGAATAGCGGAGCCTTTGTTAGGCCCCACAGTTCAGCACCATATGTAAGAGCTGGTACTATTTTTGCCTTGTAGACCTTTAAGATAGGGAGCAGAGAAGTTGGATGATTATAACTGAGTAGTTTGGTTAACATTTTGGAGCGTACTGTGGCCTTTGTAGTGCCTTGTTTAAAATGATTGGTCCAAGTTCCTGTGTCCGAGAAGACAACCCCTAGATATGAGAAGTCTATTTGTTTTATAGGTTCCCCGTCCAAATACCAATTGTATTTGGTCCGTCTTTTCCCAAAAACCACTACTTTAGATTTGGACTTGATATTCAAACAGTTTGAATTGCAGTATGTACCAAATTTCCTTAGTAATCTTCTCAGGCCTACTTGTGAATATGCCATTAAAACCATGTCATCAGCATACAGGAGGATGTTAATATGTCTATTAAGGATCTCTGGCATGTGAACATCCATAGAATAGAGAAATCCTGAGACATCATTAACAGAGACTGAATAGTACTGAGGTCAGGATACATCCTTGCCTAACACCTCTATGGGTGGGTATATTCTGTGTAAGAGAGCCATTGACTCCAGTGCGAACTTTCAAGCATGTATTTGTATAAAGGGCCTTTATCAGATGTAAAAGTCGAGGCTCCATATTTAACATAGTCAGTTTCCTCCATAGAATGTCTCTATTTATGGAGTCAAATGCTGCATTGAGATCGACAAAAGATGTAAACAAATACTTGCCATGTGTTACATATTTAGTAATAAGGTGATGTAAAATGAAGCAGTTGTCAATTGTGGAATACCCAGATCTAAATCCTGCCTGTTCTTCTACTAGTATATTTTTCTCAGTTGCCCAATCCTCTATTTTACTCAGAAGATGTTTTGCATACATCTTAACTGTTATATCAATGAGACTTACGGGTCTGTAATTTCTGTGATCTTCCTTATCTCCTTTTTTGTATATGGGGGACTATGATGGAAAGTTCCCATCCTGCAGGAATGTGTCCAGTACTGTCTATGTATGTGAACAGTCCTGCTAGCAGTGGAGCTCACCAATCAATATAAGCCTTAAATAGTTCCGGAGGCAGGAAATCTTCCCCAGGTGCCTTATTAGATTTTAAGGACTGAATAATGTGTTTGATTTCTGACACTGTCACTGGTTGCCAAGAAGGAAAGTTAGCAAAAGATGTATTTGCTGATATCTTCTTTCCTGTAGGATCCTGGTTAGGATTGGCAAACAAAGTAATGTAAAAATCCTCCCAGACTGAAGCTGAGATGGGGATATCAATTAATAGCTTACGCTCTTTCAGCATGCCAGATACAGTATTCCAAAAAAAGAGTGAGTTTGACTGTTTTGCTGACTTTTCTAGCTCAGACCAAACTGTAGCTGTGTACTGAGCCTTCTTGATGACTATTAACTTCTTATATTTGCGTCTCAGCTCTAGTATCTTAGCATGATTGGCTGGTGTAGGATTTCTTTGGGTTAAGCGCATAGCTGCTTTTAAGGTCTTTTTTGAGCGAGAGCAATCAAGGTCGAACCAATTGGATCGTGTGAGCTGACAGTTCTTGGCTGGAAGTTTGTCTATTAAGAAGTTTTTTAACATGCAACACAGGTTGCCATACCCAGTAAGGATACCATTTGGATCTTGTGTGGATATATCAACCATTTTCACCCAAGACTGGGCTCTTTCAGAGGTCATAAAGCTATGAATTGTCTTAATGTCTACTTTGGACCATTTGATCCTCCTGTTTTGCCTTACTTCAAGATTAGCTAGTAGCCTCTTATCTTGTGATGTAAATGGTCTTAAATCCGAGCTACTATAAAAGTTGGTTGCTACTGGTTGATGGTCACTGTCTTCTCTCACATAGACTTGAATATGTGAAAATAGATTGATGTTACCTATTGAGACACATATAAAATCCAGAACACTGCTGGCATTCCCTGCATGAAATGTGAAAGGATATATGAAGCAGCTGTCTTTGCCAACTAAAATATGGAGATTACATGTATATAACAGGGTGATCAATTTGGTGCTTGCCATATTCCTTTTGGAGTCTCTGGAGTGCCAGTGAGGATGATTTTGAAGATATTCCTCAGGTATGATACCTAAATGTACATAATCATACAAAGAGGCTCCCACCCTAGCGTTAAAGTCCCCCAGTAAAATCATAATTGATTTAGGATGTTTTATCTTTATCTGTAGGATTGTCTTTTCTAATTGTATCCAGATATCTGATGAGAAGCAGGGAGAGGATTAAGGGGGTAAATATACATTTAGCAGCATAACTTCAGTTGACTTATATTTAAATTGAGTAGCTAAAAGATAGAAAATATCTTCCCCAAAAACCAATTGCTTCCCCTGGCAGCCCAAATCAGCCCTGGCGAATACACATAATCTTCCTGAAGCCTACCCGTTGACTTGAATTTACGCACTGAGATGGACCAGGATCTAAATCCTGGTAAGTAAGCTTCTTCATCATCAATCGTTAGCCAAGTCTCTTGGAGTGCTATGATGTCAAATTTAAGAAGAAATTCCAGCAAATCTCCATCTGGCATTCTATTTTTCCATCCAGCTATATTCCATGTCAAAAACCAAGTGGAACTTTCCTGTTTGTTATTAGAGGGGGTAGCTGACAATACACTGAGATCTGTTGTTAGATGGTGTGTTCCATGCAGTCATTTTGTGTGTGAAATAGGATCCAAAGTTTCTTCAATGTCCAGGAAACCATATTGATAGAGTTTTGGCTTACCTTTACCACTCTTCCGCTGCTCTGTAAAGTCAGGGGAATTTTGTGGTGATTCACACACTGAGTGAGGACTGTTGTCAGATTGTTGTATTATATCAATATCAAAAGCTAGTAAATTTGTCTCAGTCCTGGGTGGAATTCTTTCTGACTCTGTGGTTACCTTTATCATTATTTCCTCTGATTCCTGGGGTGGGATTATGCCTAGGGGGCTGGAGGGAATATCCGTTGTTTGATTGTTAAAACTACAGTTGTTCATCTTGTATTCCTGATTTATCTCATCATCTGGCTCTATTTGTTGTACTGTGGGTTTTAGCCAATCATAGCCTTTAAGGCAGTTGAATAACCCTGCTTGTTTAACATCAGTATCTGTCTTATTGTTCTTTAAAGTTGCTGAGTTTTGTACTGTTTTTACTGGCATCAGTGTGGGATGGGTTAAAACTGGCTGAAGGGACTCCACGTTGGAATTATTCAGATCTGGGTTCCACACAGCTGAAGGGGTATCATAAATTCCAGCCAGGTCTTTCTCAAGATAGTTGCTGTTTGGTTGAGTGCCTGGTAAAGTCAAGTCAATTAATGGTTTAGCTGCTTTGTGGGTTGCTACTAAAGTTTCTCTCAAATCATTCAGTCTTTTAATAATATCAACCTGTTCCAAATCTGACGAAGTACTGAATGAGTTAATCAAATTTTCTTCCAAGGGATTATTTACACTCTGTCTTGATGTGCAGTGCACAGATTGTTTGCCTAAGCCAACATCACTATGTGGCAAATCTGTTGGAATATCCTTAAAGTTGTCTAAAATCAGGTTGTCACATTTGTTCTTTGGGGTGATGATACTCTGTGATCCAGAGTTGGGTAAAAGTTCCTCTGAACAAAACACCCGTGTAGGGAAAATTGAGAAAAGATGTAGAAATGGCCTCATTTGAAACAGAATGCTGGAGATTACAGGTTGCCTAAAAATCAGTAAAATCCTCTCATAACCTCTGCTAGGTGGGAGCCACTCAGCCTTCTGCAAGTCAATCAGCTGCCTTTCACAGTGTAGTAACTGACTTAGGGACAAAATAATTGCTTTTTTTGAACCCCATCGTCCTCTATTAACTCTATTGTTTGATATTTGTAGAGTGTTTTGATTAGGTTGCAAATAGTAATTGTAATTCAAGTGCCTTGGTCTCTTGGGTGTGTGTTCACAAAGTATTTGTTTCTCCCCTCTCTCCATGTCAGTGGTCAGCTGTCTCTGATCACCACCCTCTCTTCTCTTTGAAGCCCAAGTAGAAGTAAGGTTACCAGTATCTTCCTTGTTAGCTGCTTTTGTAGTACATGGTATACATTTCATGCAAAAGTTCTGTACTTTGGCAGCAGTATCTTTTGGCTGATTTTCTATAAACTTTGTGAAATCCTCCTTTAAGGAATCTACTTTGCTTTTAACTGTGGACAGCTGCTCAAAATTAGAAATAACTGTTTGTGCTGTCAACAAGCACTGTCTTGTTAGTAGGTCATTTGTATTGTTGTTCTTTAACTTTGTTGGGTTTGTATTTACACTCCTATTCTGTAAGAGCTGTGCAGCTGCTGAGCAAAATGCTGCTGTCTGGGTCTGTTCAAGTGGGGAGGCAACCTCTTCTAAAGAGGAGGACAGATTTATAGTTTGCTGGCATTCTGCCTCTGCTTGAAAATCCCACTCTAAGGTATCACATTCACCAGAAAGTTTAGGAGGATTTAAGTTACTTACATGAGGTAGTTGTCTATTTGTTAGAAAGCAGTCCACTTTCAACTGTTTCTTGGGCTTAGGTACGACTTGTGAAGCAGAGGGAGTACATTGTCTCTTCTTTCTTTTTCCCATAATAATGATAATGTCCCAAAGTTGTTTAATTTAATGCCTTTAGGTCAAATTTTCTCTGATGTTTCTGCTCTTTCTGGGCTTTGAAGGTAATAAAAACAAACTTTGGAGTAGTAGCTCTTCACAGCAGCTGCTGCCTCAGCGCCATATTGCCTCCCCCCCCCGTTTCTAATAGTATAACCAAATTAAATATTATTGTTTTTTGGTATAACTGAAAAACTAATCTGAAAAATTGTTATTCCAAAAATGAAACCTTCATCTGGTTGTAAACATCACGATTATACCAGCAAGAATGAATTTTAAGTAACTCTGAGTTGTGTAAAATATGTATTAAGCTTATAGCAAGAAAGAGTGTCCTTTTTTTGGAGGGGGAAATCACATGATTAAATCGAGTCTTTCTGAGTAGCGATTTAAATCATGACTGATTTAAATCAAATCAGATTGATTTAAATCAAATCCACCTTGAATTCAACCTATTAGGTTATGGTGTAATTATAAACGGTTTTCAGAACAATGTCACATCATCTTATTTTGATCTCTATGAAACCTCAGCATAGCTAAGAATTACTCATTAGACAACCTTGCTTGAAGGACCTTTCTGATTTCAGGAATAGAGTGGAGCAATAATGTGAGCATGTTCTTACCCAGATCCACCATAAGGAGGCGTGTGAGAGCAGTATAGAATGTTGTTCTGCACCTGAGATCACTCAAACCATAATTATCATTGACACCCAAGAAAGGAAAGTGTTTACTCTGGTGGAAAAGAGTAGACAAAAAGCAAAAAGTCAAATATGTTCATATTCTAAAGTCAGCAATTCTAAAAAAATATTGAAACCAATTTTAAAAGCCTACCGTATGATTCTGCAGCATGAATTTCACAGCATCTATTTTCACAAGTTTTTTCAAAAGAATATAAGTATTTGATGTTAAGGAAAACAACATCCAGTTAATGTGGATACTACAAAATGTTAAACTTCCTTTATGGTCAGATACTATAAATGATACTTAGTAATATATGAGAAAATACACACTTTAAATTTTTCATTTTAAAAACGTTCTGCAGAAATTTTCACAGAAAACTAAAATTAAATTATTATGTTTCTAAACTGAAGAGACTGCAAAGTAACAGCACTAATGGAAATGATGCAACTTTGTAATGGTGAATGGCCAAGAACTGGAAAGCAAACCTTCAATAAACTAAGAGTAACCACCACTGATTACATAACAGATTCTGGAGTCACCAATGTATTTTTCTTACTAATGTAAATATGTATATTATAGTCAGTGTCATCAAATTTGTAACATATTTAGAAGATGAGTGGGAAATGAATGACATTTGCAACTATTTCTCAAGACCAATGCTGTAATCTTTGGCAGTAGTAGTACAGCACTGAGAGGATGGGAAAAGGTATCACATTATTCATGCGTACCCCTCAACAGATGGATCAATATAGACACAGCTCACAGTGCTGGTGAAATGTGTACATGAGGAGGAATCTTCACAGGCAGTTGAGCTGGCACATTAGAAGCTGATATACATGGGCCTTTGATCAAGGATTGAAGTTCAACAGCTACATCTTCATCAAGGTCTCCCATTATAGCTCACCTCAGTATCACTTCCCTGTTTTGAATGTCAAAGACAGACAGAGAAGGAGCTGCAGGTGAATTATGTCATTATATCTCATCATCTTAATTGTTATATTGAAGTGTATAAGGAATTAAACAATGATTCCTTCACCCAGGTACATATTTTGAGTACTGAATATTTATAAACAGCAAATAATTTGAGGTTAGAAATATTTGTCCTTGCTCTCTACACTCTGCATTCATATGAGAACAGAGATGGCAACCCTGACTTGCTATCTGAACTAGCAAAAACATCATATTCATTCACATCTAGGGATGTAAATCTTTGCTTGTTTTGTTCTTGCATGGGAGAACAAGAAACAACCTATTTTTCTTCTTGTTCTTTCAGTTGGCCTTAGGAGAGTTTTCACACCTGCAAGAACATTTTTTTTGGGGGGGGGCAAACTGCACAGCTAACAATAACCTATTGCTTTGTTGCATGGACCAGCAGAGGCACTGGATGGGTTGTCTGCTGCTTTTGTGTGTGTTTGCACTGCTCTGTACTTGCTCTGTGTATGTGTGTGTGTATGCACATGTATGCATTCCACAAAGGGGAAAGAAACTAGTTTGAGGACAGATATTTGGTGCAAACTGCAATAATCAAGAAACAAAAAATCACTTGTCTCACTTTTGCTCTGGAGGTACGTAATCTGTCTTCATTGTGACCTGACACCTTTGTCTCAATTTTATAGCGACAGCTGCCTCACTGAGAACAAGTACTTAAGTAAGATTTCTACAACTTCCTACTCAAAGCTACCTTAGCAGATAAAAATATTGGGGAGGACAGTACAGGAATGGTTCAAATTAAATAGGCAAATTAGTCTTGGCTGGGGAACTTCACTTGGCCAACTGTGAATTTTCTTCCATCCCAATGTTTTAAAGATCAATACATTTATTTTACATCTGTAGTCTTCAGCTTCTCCTGCTTACTCACAGATTATTTGATCTGGGACCAAATTTTAATTAATTTATTATTTTTTTTCTGTTTTTGCCAGCACAAAGATACCATGAGGCTTAAAATCAGGTACTAGACTGTAGCCATAATTTTTTATCTCTATCTCTCTAGATCATTCTTTCTCTCTTTTGCTCCAAAGATGGAGTGAAGCACCCCTTGTGCCACCCACCACAGTTCTAAGGACTTTTTCGGACAATGTAAAAATAACGCTAGCAGCGTCGCCAGGTTGCGACGCTGCAGCGCTAGAGGGCGTCAGTTTCGTATGACGCTCCTTCCCAGCGGTACTGTTGCAGTACCGCTGGGACATTTGACCATGATATTTTTGCTTTCTACCGTCATATTTTACTCGCGATCAACGATCATGAATAAAATATGACTGTAAAAGCAAAAATATCACGGTCAAATGTCTCAGCAGTACTGCAACAGTACCACTGGGAAGGAGCGTCGTACGAAACTGACGCCCTCTTGCGCTGCAGCGTCGCAACCTGGCGACGCTGCTAGCATTATTTTTACATTGTCCGAAAAAGTCCTAAATGCAATCCAAATGTTTATCATGAATGTAACTACACCAAGCAGTTACAATAGGTTGATCCCACTTTAATTACCATGGCTCTATCCTACAGAATCCTGTGGTGTGTAGTTTGGTAAGGTATTTAGAATTCTCTGCTGTAGAGTTTAGAATTTTTTTAATAAGGTTTTGTGGGTTTTTTCCAGGCTATGAGGCTGTGTTCTAGAACTCGGCCTCACAGCCCGGAAAACCCCCACGAAAGACCTATGGATGCCAGCCTTGAAAGCCTTCAACTTAACATTTTTAAATAGTTTGTTGCTGTGTGCCTTCAAGTCATTTTTGACTTATGGCAACCCTACGGTGAACCTATCACAGGGGTTTCTGAAGTTGAGAATGTGTGACTTGCCCAAGGTCACCCAGTGAGTTTTCATGGCCAAGTGGTGATTCGAACACTGGTCTCCAAAGTCATAGCCAAACACTCAAACCACTACGCTATGCTATGTTTCTCTTAAATCCTAACAAAAAGCCCCTTGCAATTGCAAAGAAACATGTGGAAGAACAAAAACAGAACAGTTGAAAGACACTTTGTAGCCAGTTGCTTCTCAAAGTAACTGTGCCACTGTATATATTTTGTAACAGAAAACATTATGATAAAAGTTAATTATTAGATACAACAGAGGATGCATGAGAGAGCACCATGACTACAATGACATAAAGGAAACATGAACACATTCTATTATGTAAATGAATTCATGAATGATCAGCTAGAAGGGACATAATGATTTATAATTCAAATAACTGAGCCTTAAAATCAAATTGGGCTAATATATTTCTAAATGTGCAAGCCTAGAATAATTGTTAAAATAATGCAAAACAAGACAGCAACACAAATCATTTGTTGCCTCCTTTTGCTTAAAGTATCCCCCAATTTTTGGACTTTTTATCTAATCCTTTCTAAGATTATTTTTAAATAAAAAAAACATGTTACACAACTTATGTAGATGTAAATAAGCCATATGTAATGCCTGATTCTGGAAAGAAATTATATGCATATGAATAAATTAAATACTGGGCAGGCATTTCAATTAAACTAACTATTTTTAGCCTTTCAAATTAATCACAATTTAATGTACCCCTAGTGCAAAACAATGCGCCTCTTGGATGTAGTCTCTTTAAAAAAGTAGTGCTTACACAAAGTTATATATGACAAAAATCCAATCTTCAGCCTACCCACAGTGGCACAGTCCCAGACAGAATAAACAGTGTTTGTGTTAAATCAACTTGAGCATCACAGCCATTGAACTGCTCTGATAAGCCAGCAGCAATGTTAAAAAGTCAAAGTCTACAACACCAAGACATGTATATATAAACATTCTCCATACACACACACACACACACACACACACAGGAGAGAGAGAGAGAGAGAGAGAGAGAGAGAGGGCAGCATTACTCTTTAAAAGCTGAGACAATAGATTTTTAAAGAGGAGGGGGAAATACTGTATCGTTAAAAGCCAAAATGACCAGCAAAATTGGGCTGTACATCATTTTCCAGCAAAAAGGAAAAACAGCCTCGACAGGTGTAATTTATCATTTTTCTGATTTAATACCAAAGAAATATATTAAAATAATAAAAAGAATCCTGAAATCCTCAAAATTTGTTGTGATAAATAGCCCTCCCTGCCTTTATTACATTATGCCTACTAACAGAAATATTGCATGGTGGATTTTGCCAGACAAGGACGATTATTTTCCAATAAAAAGTTGCATATTAAATTCCAGCACAAAAGTGGGTGTCTTAATACTTCTGAATTCTTTTTTCATTTGCCAAAGAACACAATTTTAAATGTAACTAATACTAACACATAAGAATAAAGTGAAACAGCATCTCAGTTATCTGTACGATGCTGCACCCAACTAAGCTTGGAAAAAAAGGTACGTATCTCAGACATTTGGGCCAAATTATATTTAACACACTGGGTAAGTGATTTTATTTATTCAAAATATTGTTCATTTGAATGTTGCATATTTCTTCAAAGCCATCTCCTTAGCAAAACTAAAGTTGATTTTACATACAACCAGGAGCTCATTTCGCACCATGGCCTGTTCCACAATACAGAAAAATTGCCTACAACCAAGAGTGTTTTACCCCGCTTATTTTGGAAGTACTGGGAAAGAAAGATAACACTGAGCATCCTTGGATCCAGTTTGAGAACAAAAGCAACATCAATTTTCATGATATGGTTTCTCATAGCTTTACATTTCTCATTGCTTACAGTTTAGGCAGGCTATATATATGTATCACATCATGTCATTGTTCAGCAAGCCCACTATCTTCTACTGTAGGAATCCCTTCCAGTGCTGCTGACTTTAGATTTATTCGACCAGAGATGTCAGGGCTGAATCTGGAACCTTCAGTATGCAAACGACATGCCAGTAAACTATGGTTCCTCCCCAAGAAGACCATTTGTCCAGATCTGCTATATGCTGAATCAGATAAATGGATGAGCAGTTTCTTGGACTAATAACTGGTATCCAAAAGGCATAAATTGTCAAAAAGAAGAAATTCCCAGCTATTCTAGTATTTATTTGAAAGCTAGGTAGAACCAAAAAAAAGGTTGTCCAAGGAAGGGGACTGCTTCCACAGCATACAGCATAATAAATTTGTTAGTTTGTATTATAGACTCTGTAAGATATCACAAGACCCTTTCTTGCTTTTTACTGCAACGAAGTAACACAGCTACTTCTCTGGAAAATGTAGAGCAAGTTACTTATTTTTTGAAGATGTATACAATTTATCATATATATTAAAATATATGTAGTGACAGGCAGCTTTTTTTAAAAAAAGGTAAATGCAGAACAGCAAGAGTGAGGTAAATACCACTTTGACCTTGTTTCTGAGTGTCTCAGCCCTGTTGACAGGCAGGTAAGCCTGTCCTGTTCAAGAATCCAATGTTGCCCCCCTATGAAGTCAATGACCCTCCAAGTCTCCAAGACAGACTTCTTGGGATTGGCACTGAGACCCAGATCCTGAAGCAGGGAGAGGGTTAGATGAAAGTCCTGGAAGAGCCTGCTCTAGGAGGACAACCCCAGCAGTCAAAATATGAGTAAATCTGTACCCCTCAAGTCCTGAGAAAGGAGATTACTACTGACATACATTTGGTGAGAACTCTTGGAGCTGTAGAGAGACTGAAAGGAAGCACCTTGGTAAAGACCTGGTAAAGGTCTTTGCTGATGGCGAACCTGAGAAATTTGTACTGTTGTGGCCTTATGCCAATGTGGAAATAAGCACCTTGAAGATCTATCACTGCAAACCAATCCCCTTTGTGAAGGGATGGTAAAATGAGTGCAGCATCACCATTTTGAACTTTCATGGTTTTATGTAATGGTTGATGCCACAAAGATCTAGGATCAGGTGAAGGCTACTATCCAGCTTTGGGACTGTAAAGTACTTGGAAAACTATTCATCTCTTCTGTAACCATCTGGCACCTTTTCCATGGCATTCTTCTGTAGCAAGGTAGCAATCTCTTCTATCAGGGGTCTGGATAGAGACGTATGAAGAAATACACCAACAGGTGGAATACTTGAGAATTCTATGGCATAGTCCAGGGGAATAATTGTGAGGATGCAAGAATCTGTGCTGATGTTCCTGCCAGGTGTCATTATAGTGGCATAGTCTGGGAGCCCAAGATGGTAATGGGCTTGATAGATGAAAGATTGGCTGTGGTGATGTCTGGATAGAGGAATCAAAGGTGAGACCTCGAAGAAGTATAAAACTTCAAGTTTGAGGACTGGAAACACTGCTGTTTGTATGGACACCTTTGCTGAAAAGAAGAGTGCTATAAGGGTGTGTATGTGAGGCCCATGATGGGGACTTGGACCTAAAGAAAGAAAAGACAGCTGCTTCCAGGAGGATCTGAATGGCTGTTGTTGCTGCACACCAAAGCCCATCTTCTTCACCATCAGCCTGGCCTTGCAAAGATGGTCCATGGCCTTATCTGTTTTGGTTTTGAACAGGCCTTCCCCATCAAAAGGCAGATCTTCAATCCTAAGGTGTACTCAGTGAGCCCAGCAGAGCATAGCCAAGTGTAATGATGTAGGGCAACTGCACCAAACATTACCTGGGCAGCACAGCTGACGGAGTGACAAGCAGGCTGAATCTGTTGCGTCATCAGAGTGGGCTTCCTGCTGAAAGAGCAGGGCTGCATTTTGCTTTTATTCAGAGAGGTGTGGGATGATGTCAAGTATCTTATCCCAAAGGAATCGCTGATATGCTGACATGCAGGCCTGAGAGGGATAGAAAGTGCCATAGGACCAATGGTAGGGTGGTAGATGAAGGCGACAAAACCTTCAGTACTGAGGCCACCATCTTCGGTTTCCAGGGCCTTGAGACGGTAGTGGAGGTAAAAAAAAAGAGGTTGGTTGGAGGCAGCCCAATCTGCAACCTGGATCAATTCACCTGGAGCGATTTCTCCCAACAGTGGACCTTCAATCTGGAGGCCCATTTCGTCAGGGCTTGTGAGGTGAAGCCCTTGTTGAGCTTTTCTCTACCATGTGCCCCTCTCTTAGACAAAAGAGACACTCAGGAGTGAAACTTTCTGATCACAAGAGATACATTTTAACATAGTTTAAAGAGGGAGGTAGAGGCCATAGAATCCAGAGGGGATGGGGAGGAAGAAGGGCCCTGAAGGAAAGATATTTTAAAAAAAATACGGTAAAGTATAAAGAAAGGAGAATGAAAGAAATGACAGACTTGATAAAAAGGAAACAGAGCAAAAAGAGGAGGGTAACTCTACTCAGCCAATGAGGAGAATGCCTGAAAGGAAGTCACTCTGCCGGCTGAGGGAGAGAAACTGAGGGGATAGTAGCTTAGTGGGTTGGGACGTGCGTGGTAGATAGGAGGGGGTGGGATTCCCACCAAGCTACTCAGTTCTAGAACATTCTGAATGGGGTCTCCCTGCAGGCGTGAAACCCACTTGTGTGAGGCACAGAGACCATGAAGAAGAATCAATGTTCTCTGCCTAAAAAATGGGCCTGTGGCTTCAGAAAACAGAGACAACCTGGATCCCAAGAGAAGTTACTTTATGATTGCTAATGGAGCTTAAATTTTACTATTCTTTGTCTCAGTCCCCAAATGGACAAGAGCAGATCAGCCGCTGCCTTCACTGAGATCCCTCCAAACCAACTGAACTACAACAGAAACAACATCTGATAGAAAGTGTGGGCCTGTGACTCTACATCATCATTTTTCCTCTCCTGTATGATTTTTAACATCTTTTGCCTGACGAAGAAGCCACTGGAGCTTCGAAAGCTTGCATTGTGAATTTCATGCATTTCAGTGGGCCAAAAAAGGTACTGCTCTTTTGTGGATTCTGGATTTGGTTATATTTCACAGATCTGAAAGATTAATTAAAAAAAAAAAGAATATAAAAGAGAAGAGCTGGCTCTAAGGCCTGTTTGCTTCAGAAGATGGAACAAATAAGCTCTACATGGGGCTGCCCTCATGCTTGGTCCGGAAACTTCAGTTGGTACAAAATATGGCAGCCAGAGTGGTCTCGGGAAAATCTTGGAGAGACCATATAACTCCAGTATTAAAATCTCTCCACTGGCTGCCTATCAGTTTCTGGGCCCAGTATAAGGTGTTGGTTATTACCTTTAAAGCTCTAAATGGCTTGGGTCCAACTTATCTCCGGAACCGCCTCCTCCCATACAATCCTCCCCGCGCACTCCGGTCCTCTGGGAGGAATTTGCTTCAGCCACAAAAATCTAGGCTGTCTGCAACCTCCCAGAGGGCCTTTTCGGTAAACGCCCCCAAATTGTGGAATGACCTGTCGAATGAGATCCGTCAGATAACAAGCCTGAGTGGCTTTTAAAAAGCACTAAAGACGGATCTCTTTCGGCAGGCCTTTCCTAATTAGATCCCGGCCTCAGGGGATCCTGGCCTCTTCTAGCCTGCTGGCCATTTATTATATTTTATTGTATTTATAGTTTTAAATGTGATTTTAGATTAGTTGTTTTTAATTTATATTTGTTTAATGGTTTTTTATGGGGGAGGGTGGGAGTGGGGGTGTTTAGGGATTTTATTTGTATTGTATTTTAAATTTTGTAAGCTGCCCCGATTGTTTTAACAGAGGGGCGGGGTATAAATAAATATTATTGTTATTATTATTATTAGTATTATTATTATTAAGTGTTTTTCTCACCTACCATAAAAGTGACAGGGAGGAACAAGTCAAAAGGGACATCTTGTAACAACATAATGATCAAATTACAGAATCAGAGATCTATTTAAAAAAAATAAAATCCAGAAGAACTCACAAACACATTCAAATCAAATATTTAAAAGAAGTCAGTTGGTAAATACAAGGAAAAATACTGTGTATTCTGTGCAAATACACTTTGTCCAGGATGGGACAAAGTTTGGAGGTTCAGAGTTCATTTTTCTGTCTCTGGAACCCACCTTGTGCCTCCCCTTTTCACTGTTGGGGTCAGTGAATTGAGCTACTTCATTTTTGTTTGATTTGTTCATTGCAAACAGCTGAAAGTCTGTAAATTTTGACAATAAAGCTGATTTGCAATGGGGGTTGAATAATTTTGATTACAACTGTAAAGCTTCTGGGGTGTCATTGATTTTATATGAACGTGCACATGTGCCACGTTTTCAACTGCTTTAAATGGTGATAATTAGTTTTAAACTGTCTTCTTTGAATGTATTAAATTGTTTAATGTATGTTTTTAACCTAAATTACTTTCTACTCTTTTAAATTGGTAATGTTGATTTTATTGTACGCTGTCCTAAGATCTTTAGATATAGATCAGATTGAAATATTTAGATAACTAAATAAATGGAGAATCACCACTCCCAGAGGCTTTCAGGAGAGGTAATTCTCCTTTTTTTCAACAACCAGTAACTTTTTAGAAAGGGGGGGGGGTTCCAGGACCCAAAGGCCCTTCAACAGGGGTGGTCAAAGTGTGGGCCGCGGGCCAGATGCAGCACTTGGGGCCACAAAGTTTTGCCCTGTAGCCCCTAAATCCCTTAAAAAAGAAAAAAAATATTTTCAGGTGACTTTTTTGCACACATCCCAAATGGCTTTACACTACTACAAAACACAGTGATTTCTAATTACCCTCAACCCCCCCCACATGCCAGAAGCCAATAAAACAAAGCCAAAAAAACAAAAAAAACAAGGCTGAAATAAAAACCGGACATGACTCGTGAAGTATAAGGAATTTAGATATACAGTAGCACCCCCGTATCCGCTGATTCAATTATCTGCAGTTGGCTACAGCAGGGGGGTAGATGGGGGAGGGAGAGCAGGATGCTACCAGAAGGCTTCCATGGCGGAAATGGTGATGGGAGGGTGAAGGGAGGTGAGGTGAGGTCTTGCCTCCCTTCTCCCCCCCCCATGACTCCAGTGAGGGCGAAGGGAGGGTGAAGCTCCGGTGAAAGTGGAGGGGGTGAAGCTCCGGTGGCTCCGGAGTTCCAGTTGCTCTGATGGCGATGGGAGGGGAGGAGAGTTTTCGCCTCCCTTCTCCTCCCCATGGCTCCAGTGAGGGTGAAGGGAGGGCAAAGCTCCAGGAGTAAGCTCCGGTGGCTCTGAGAGGGCTCCCTGGGAGGGCGAAGGGAGGGAAGGAGAGGTCTTGCCTCCCTTCTCCCCCGGCATGGCTTCTGTGGCAGAAATGGAGACCAGGGGGCATTCGTCATTATCTGCGGAATTCATTATCCACAGGGGGCCCTGAAACCAATCCCCCATGGATACGGGGGTCCTACTGTACTGGATATACTAGCAATAAGTACCTGGAGAATGGGATTTCCATAAAAAACAAAGTGTTTCTAGTCTATAGCTGCATAGACAGTTTTGAAAGTTGTGCACCTCCACTAGGCCTTTATTCCCCACTTACAATGACAACTGAGTCTATGTGAGTGTAAATATGCATGGTCCTCTGGAGAAAATGATTCTCTGTACAAGCCTGGTTGACAAACAGATGGGAGATGGCTTCCTCTTTTGGTCTCCCCTGATTGTGGAATGCATTCTTATCAGATATGTGATCAGTAGCCACTCTTATTACTTCTAGGAAAGGTGTCAAGACACATTTCTTCAACTTGGCTTTTTAAACTGGGTCGATGTTCATTACTGTGACAATTTTAATGGGTTTTACAGCTTAATTGGTTTTTAGTGATGTTTTTCAACTGCCTTGAACAGTTTTTTTTTTAGTGGAAGGGTGGGATAAAAATGTGGGATAAAAATGTTAGAACACAATAAATGCATTTCATCTCTTCTTTACTTTCGTTCTCTTTCCCCCACCATCACTTGGTGTCTAAATTTAGGTTCCAGGCCTGCTGAGACACAGACCTCTGCTATATAAAGTGTAATTTCAGCTGGTAATACATAAATTTGGGGAAATATCAGATGCCAGAGGGGGGCAAGAATCTCCAAGTGAATTTGGATTCTTCAAGTGATTTAGGAAACACTTTAGTTTCATTTTCCCCTAGGCAGCCACAAGAAACACTAAAAGGGAGGAGGGATGAAGAACATTTGTAAAGAGGGAAGATGGAATCTATCTCACAGCACGTTTTGTAAATCCTGGTTCAACATCTAATAATAATGTCAGACCCAAAAGGCTACTTACTTGCTACATGTTACATTGGTTCTTCCCACTTGGTTGATCATAGTTTTGTCTCTATCATGAGTACCTCAAATCTATACAATCGGATCATGTAAAGAAGTATTCCATTTGGGCTGACTGTCAAGAAATACTATTTCACTTTAATATTTTGGCCAGAATTCACTTGGAGACTTGTTTCTTCAAAGTGGCCTTACATCTGCAGGAAACATGCAAATTCAGCCAGGGGCTGGTGTTATGTTACTATGCAGGGGAGCCAGCAAAGATACTGTTACACATAGAGACCTATCACAACAGGACCAACATGCATCAGAACACTGGCTAGGGAGTGCCAATGTACACCAGGAGAGCCCAGTGCACATTGGGACACTCTTACTGGTGCCCTGATATGCATCTTTCCAATTCACTGGGAGGGTTCCTTAGCACTTCTGCTATGTAACTAAGTATGCATAAAGCTATGCAACATAAACCGCGATACAGAATCATGGCTGTTGTATCTGGTTTTTCATCAAAATATATTTACATATCCCAACCTCCCATAAAGAAATAAGTTAAAACACAGGGTGGAAAGAAACAGTGAACTCTAGTAACAGACCCTGATCACTTTGCTATCTTCATATCTTAACAAAGTTATTCAAAGCTGAATTTCTTGTTGACCTTTAGCTTATTGAACAGCAATATACTTCAAGAAAACATCAAGAAAAACAATCATTTTTACCCTTTTAACATTTTAGCACTGTAATACAATATCTTCTTCTCTCTTTGCCACATGAAAGTGACCAGGAGCCCTGGTGGCGCAGTGGTTAAATGCCAGTACTGCAAGCCACCATGTTGCAAGTTCGGTTCCAGCAGGCTCCAAGGTTCACTCAGCCTTCCATCCTTTTGTAGGTCGGTAAAATGAGTACTCGGCTTGTGGGGGCAATTAGCTAATCCACACTGGAAACAGCTTAATGCAGTGTAGATGTATAAATTGCTATCACTTAAAAACAATTTGTAAGCCACTCTGATAGCCATTGTGGCTGAAGGGCGGGGTATAAATACCTAATTATATTATATATATACAATTCCTTTCACATAAAACACCGAGTATTCGACAACAATAACAAAGCACCTAAACATGAATTTACACCGTCTATGTTAGTTAGATCATTAAACTAGATGGATGCTTAATTACTATCAGCAAAGTCTGCCCCAATAGTCTTTGGACTAAAAGCCGAGGAAGTCCAACCAGCATCGCCAATGGTCAAAGATTGGGGGGAGGGAGAGAAGTAAGAGTCCAAAATATCCGGACACTACCAGAACCTAAATTGAACTGCTAGCCTCAGATAGAGTAGATTCACTGAAACAGTATATTAGAACAGACGCTCACTAATTTTCTAGTAAAGCAGCTTAATATCAGAAAACAGAAATTAAAATGGTAATACTATACTTTGACTGTCCCTAGCTGTTTAACAGCAGTGCCCCAAACACTTAGGTTATCAACCTACAATAGCAAAACCAAGCTGAAATGGGACAATCCATATACAGGGACAGACAATCAGTTCTTTTCAGTTTCAGTCCCACTTTTCACTAACCAATTCAACCTGACTGAAAACAGAACTTTTGAGATTCATTTGAAAGAAAAATTGTGGCAAAAAAATGCAAGTTAGCTTTTTTTAAACAAGATACTATAAATTAAACAGGTAAAGAGAAATTAATATTTAAGTATCATATATCCCCATAGTTATTAAATTCTTAACATCAAAAATGTGATCAAGAAAGCATCTCATACTCAACTGTCTCCTAAATAATCCAGGGGGTAAGACCTGTGATATACAATCAAAAGGATATCCAACTGAAAGATCATTTAGAAACTGAAGAGTTCTTGAAATCACAGGCTCACATCGTCCCCAGTATTTAAGATTTGTAACACTAGAATTAAAACGAAAGAAAGAGAGAGAGAGAGAGAGAGAGAGAGAGAAGTTTTACGAAGTTATAAACACATATACACAATTGTGTTCTTTGTGAATTCACCAACATGTTATTTTAAAAGTAAGACAAACTTTTGTAGAAGTATGTCCAATGAATATCTTCCAAAGTTCATTGTCCAACACATGCTTGAGGGAATTTTCATTCTTATTACTCCCAAGCCCTCACTGTTCCATCATAAGAAATCAAGCATTATTGGTTACATTCCAAAGACCTGTCAAAACTCCAACATAGACAAAGAACGGAACATTGGACTTACCGTGAAGGTTCCCTCTCAGCAATAGTGAGGAGAGAATCCTTCAGTCTGGGTTGGCTCCTCCCAAGATGCTTTACAGGCAGGGCTACAAACCAATAACAGAATAGAGACCCACCACTTTAAGGAGGAGAGACAGCCCTACCTTCCCAGTGATGGAAAAGCAAACTCCAGCGGAACAAAGTATCAGCAACATAACCTGATCTAACAAACAGAAGGGTGGGAAGAATTCCCTCCCCACTACTGCTGAGAAGGAACCTCTTCTCCTACGCTTGATTCTGGACTGATTTGACTTCATGTTTCGCTTTCCCTCTGGCTTGGTTGTTTGTGTCTTCCCCCTCACCCGACCTTGGACTGTCCTTGACTACTCTCTCGCTCACTCCTTTGGATCCTTGTAGTGGATGCCCACCACCTCAGGCTGGCATCTGTGGTGAAGACTATCCTCCTGGGATCCTGAATGGGGATATTCTCCTTGACTACCTCCGTAAGGCACCAGGAGAGGGACTCCCTTCTAGGGAAACCTTAAATCACCTGTCAACCCTTCTGGCAATCCAGTCCTGAAAGGGAGGGAGAAAACACTGTAACTGTTGCAGGTGGAACCTGGCCCAGGGTACTGAATCGATGCAGGCAACCATGAGGCCCAGAAGCTTGGCAAGCATCAAAAGCAGAGGCACAGACTGCATCAAGACCTGTTGAAATCGGTTATGCAATTTTTCTCTCCTGTCCTGTGGGAGAAAGCCCCTGTACATCTGAGTATTTATCAGGCCTCCCAAATGCTGGAGCCTCTGCACAGGCTCCAACTGACTCTTCTCCTTGTTGATCATGAAGCCAAAGCGCTCCATACAATGGATGGTAGACTGGATGTGCTGAAGGGCTATCAGAGGAGAAGGGGCCCTGATCAACAGATAGTCAAGATATGGATGAATTTGGACCCTCTCCTGACAAAGGTGAACCATGAGAGCCACCAAGACCTTCATGAACACACGAGGAAAACCTGAAAGACCGAAGACAGTGCTCGGTACTGAAAATTATCCTCCTGAAATGCAAACTGAAGGAAATGTCAATGAGTTTTCCTTGTTTTTTTTCTGGGCTGTGAGGCCATGTTCTGGAAGAGCTTCTTTCTGATGTTTTGCCTGCATCTGTGGCTGGCATCTTCAGAGAATGGTTGGGTAGGAGTGTGTGGAGCTTGTATATTGTGAACGCCTGTTGGGGAGTATATGTAAATTTGTGTAATTGAATGGTTACTTTCTGGGTATAGAAATGGAAGGATTGCTAGTGTGTGTTTGGCTAATGGTTGGTTGATGGGCCATTATCTCCTGGAAATCCCCTTGTCCCTGGGTGGAATTCCTTTGTAAGTGTTGAGTTTTTATTCTATTGTTTTTCAAAACTGGGAGCCAGATTTTGTTTACTTTTAGGGTTTCTTCTTTCCTGTTGAAGTTGTCCAGGTGTTTGTGGATTTCAATAGCTTTTCTGTGCATTCTGACATGATAGTTGTTAGCCCGGTCCAGAATTTCTGTGTTTTTAAATAACATTTTGTGTCCAGATTGGTTTATAACATGTTCTGCTACTGCTGATTTTTCTGGCTGGCCCAGTTTGCAGTGTCTCTCATGTTCCTTGACTTGTGTTTGTACACTGCATTTAGTGGTCCCTATGTAAACTTGTCCACAGCTGCATGGTATGCGGTAAACTCCTGCAGCTGTCAGAGGGTCTCTTTTGTCCTTTGCTGAGCGTAGCATTTCTTGAATTTTCTTGGTTGGTCTGTAGATTGTTTGGAGGTTGTATTTCCTCATCAGTTTCCCTATTCTGTCTGTGACTCCTTTGATGTATGGTAAAAATACCTTCCCTTTGGGTGGATGTTTCTCTTCTTCATTCCTGTGTTTTTTTTCTGGGTCTGGCTGCTCTTGTGATGTCTGATCTGGAGTAACCATTACCCTGTAGGGCCCAGTTTAGGTGCCTCAGTTCATCCTCCAGGTAGTGGGGTTCGCAGATCCCTTTTGCGTGGTCTACCAATGTTTTTATTGTGCTTCTTTTTTGTCCTGGGTGATGATTGAAGTTCTTGTGTAGGTATCTGTCCATGTGTGGGTTCTCTGTATACCTTGTGGCCTAACCGTTGGTTTGGTTTGCGGATAACTAGGACATCCAAGAACGGCAGTGTTCCTTCCTTTTCTTTTTCCATCGTGAATTGGATATTTGGGTGGATGCTGTTCAGGTGGTTCAGGAATGAGACCAAATCTTCTTCTCCGTGGTTCCAAATGGTGAAAGTGTCATCCACATATCGGAACCATGTTGTGGGCTTTTTTGGTGCTGTTTCCAGGGCTTGCTTTTCAAAATGTTTTTCAGTTTCTCTGAAGATGCCAGCCACAGATGCAGGCAAAACGTCAGAAAGAAACTATTCCAGAACACAGCCTCACAGCCCAGAAAAAAAACAAGGAAAATCTATGGATGCCGGCCATGAAAGCCTTTGACTTCACAATGTGAATGGGCTTGATGTACAGGAAAATGCAGAAAGTCTTCCCACAAATCCAGAGAAACCAGGAAGTCCCCCACCTGAATGAATTCCAGGATGGACCACAAGGTTTCCATGCGGAATTTCTTTTTGGCCACCCACCAGTTGACTCCCTGGAGATTTAGGATGGCCCTCCAATCGTTCTTTTTGGGACCAGGAATAGATGGGAATAGATACCCTGAAATCTCTGAACGGCAGGTTCTGGCTCTACCACTTGAATCTGAAGAAGGTGTTGCAATTGCCTCCTGCATGAGTTGGTGTTTCTGCACTGTGCTGGAGGTGCAGGCTTGGTGGAACGTTGAAGGGGACCTCCTGATAAAATCTATGGTGTCCTCCACACAACCATCCTAAGCACCCATGAGTCGGAGGACATAGTCCTCTAATGATGGGGGAACAGGAGTTGTGCTCCCACTAGACCAGCCCTCCAGTCAAAGAGAACAATTGGGCTTCAATCCCTGTTTAGAGGACTGATTAGAATTTTTCTTGTGGAAACCAGAGGATTGGGGTTTCTGATGAGGCCTAGAAGCTCCCCACCAGGAAGAATGACATGCTCCCAAGTCCCTCTGCCTATAATGAGACCTGAAACTGCGGAACTTTAGGGAGCTAGGGTGAAACCCCTTCCTGTCCTCCTCTTTTGGGGTAACTATGGAAGGGCTTTCTTTTTATGCTTGGTCTCCTTCAAGGAATCACCTAACAATTTAGACCCCTTAAAGAGACAGACAGCTAAATTAGACTTTGTCTTCGAGTCAGCACTCCAATTCTTTAACCAGAAATGTCGTCTACCAGCAACTTTAGCTGCCAGTGACCTGGAGAAAAACTGCACAAAGTCCAAACTGGCAGCAGCCATGAAGGAGGCCGCCTTGGAAATCTTAATTAAACCTTGCTCCACTCTTGGAACCCCTTTAGAAAGGGCATCCAGGATGTCCTTAGTCCACTGGATGGTGGCCCTGGCAAACAAGGAAATCACAGCTGCTGCCCTGATGGCCAATGCCAAATCCTCATGTGCCCTTTTCAAAAAATTATCCACCTTTTAGTCATCTGGGCTTTTAAGATTGTCATCGCCATCCCGGGGGACCAGCAAGCCAGAAACAAGCCCTGCAACAGGAGCATCAGTGGGTGGTAGTTTTAGTTTGTCCATCACCTAAATGTAATTTTTTTTTGCCAAGGCAGGAGCTGAACAAGAAGCTCCAGGGGAAAGCTATTCACTCTCTAATATCTCAAAGAACATGTCTGGGAATGGAACCACTGACAGATCTAACTTCAATTGAGACCTAATCTCAGGCACACACACCCCATCTTTTCCTCAGACATCTTATTAGCAATCTGTAACTCCAACGTTTTAATCACCTTCTGAAGTAGCACTTGAAAAAACTGGCCATCGAACAGCCTGGGAAAAAGCTGTTTGGGATGAGCTGTTTGGGAGGAAAGCTCTCATTCCTCCTTGTCAGAAGAAGCCACGAAACCAGTGGATTCCTCCTCCTCCTCCAAGTGAGGGGAGGAGGGCAGAGCAGACTTCTTTCGAGTCTGGGAGGGAGAAAGGTCCACCAACTGAGCAACATCCCCCCTATCCTCAGGCAGACGCACAGAAGCATGGTGCTTGCACACCTCCCTGGGGAGAACTGCATCATTCCGAGAGTGGGAAGGCTCTACTATTTGGCACAAAACCACCACAGACCTAGTGGCAATGCCCAATGGGCCCACCAGCTGTCCCTCACCCATAGAACTGCTTGCTGCAATGGCCTGTCATACGATCAGAGCGATCCAGCCAGCAAGCTGAGGAGGCAATTTGCTCCTGTCAATCACCAGGGGGAAGGGCAGCGGGGAGATCCCCATATTCACAATGGCGTCCACTGCGATCTCCTTCTTGGATGTCACCATAGCTGCATGGTCTGGTCTGGGAACTGGGTACCCATCATGTAGATTAGCCAGTAAAATGGCATCTGGCTGCCTCACCATAGAACCTCCAGAGAGGTCTGAGAGGGCCCTCTCTTCCACCTCACCCGATGGGTTCAGACTATCTCCAAGCCCCAACCCTTCTTCAGAGGACAGGGCAGAGCTATGAACACTGGCCTCTTCCTGGATAGCCATCCTCCTCAAGGTGCTAGGGAAAGGAAATAAAACAGCCTATGCTGGGGTCGAAGCCCTGATCACTCGCAGTTGAGGCAGGACAGAACTGGGGAGGTGAGGCTGGCTCTCCTCCTTAAGGTGGTGGGTCTCTATTCTGTTATTGGTTTGTAGCCCTGTCTGTATAGCATCTTGGGAGGAGCCAACCCAGACTTAAGGAGTCCCTCCCCACTCTGCTGGAGAACCTGAGTATACCATTTGTTTCCCTATTTACTAAAACACCACAGCCAGCTCCATGCATGAGATCATGCTTCCATGCTACTGGCAAGAAGAAGAAAGTTGTGCTCAGTGGTGGCTGGCAGCTCTGATGTCAACAGGGTGGGCAATCCTCTTCTTGCATTAGTCTGAACATTAGATGAGCTATCCAAAGTGCTGAAGCTATTCTGGGGATCCACTAGTTGCCACTGGTGGACCTTGTTAACTGGAATGCCTATGTACTTGTGGACATGTTATTTAGTTCAGGTACTGCTGTCTTTTAAAAACAATGACTCAGTAACCAAGAGGTGCAAATCACTTGACAGATTAATTGTTTGTAAAAATAAAAATACAAGGAAATAGAGTGCTTCATTTTCAATCATTTAAGCAACTGAGTTTCTTAATTGTAGGCAGGCTTTTAAACTTTAGCCTTCTCTGCCCTTTCAAAACCTGACAAGTAGAAGGACATTATTCATTTAATCATATGGATACTGAACATACACTAGACGAAAATACATCTAGAGTTCTACAAGGATATAACCATCAAGAGAGCAATCAATCTAAATAGGATAATCAAAGCAGACAAGGACAAAAGTAAAAACAGATTCTTTAAACAATCCAAGACTCATGGAAAAAATAACTTCATTGCAGTTATTATTATCTGACTTTTTTCATCACTTGAGACATTACATGAGCACAACAAGGTGAGCTGCAAGTAAAAACAAACTCCTGTGAAAGTAGGATGAAAAGTCAATAAAAAAGGCTCGTCTTATTATTTTTTTTTTAAATAAAGCTTAAATTCATTCATATGGTAGACTGACAACTCAATGCTGCTGATATGATCAATTTCAGTCAGTAAGCAAAAGTTAGTACTGGTTAAGCAGAAGCTCCCAAGTAGGACTAGCCTCTCCAAGAAGGACTGGAGAAACTTCAAAACATTGCCCCAAATCCCAGTCTAGCTAGGTGGTTCAAAAGAGTACCATAGTCAATGGTACTGAATGCCACGGAGAGGTCCAAAAGAACGAACAGGGGCACATTCCCCCTATCCAGATTCCAGCACAGATTTCCACTGAGATGATCAAAGCAGTTTCTGCTCCATTACCAGGCCTGAAGCCAAACTGAAATGGATCTAGATAATTCACCTTATCCATTAGTGCCTTTCTGGCAGACCTCAATCCTCAGGCAAGTACATATAGGAAGAAGCACTCCTCCTCAGGGCTCTAAATATTCTCACAAAAACCATGGATTCAGAGCAGAAGTGTATTGGCAGCCTGTATTTACTTCTTATTTAGTTTTAACTATTTTGTTTTAATGTATTCTAGCAGACATATTAGAATAATGATGTGTTTCAATTGATACTTAAGTTATATTTTATTTGCATTTTATTACTGTTAGCTTCCTTGAGGTGAGATATAAATTAAATATACAAATTAAACAAATACTATATAATGAGTCAAGGGCAGGCTAGTTTACTTGTTGAGCTTAGTTAACCATAACCAAAAAACTCCCCCCCCCCCGACAACTCACAAGCCTTTCAGATGAATAGCAGGATTCACTAAGTTACTATGCATGTGATTCAGAAAAAGGTACCTATGCTGAAGCTTTGATACTATAAAAGATTACTTATATTTGATTTAATGAATAGATTTACAAGCAGGTCAATAAAGAACTCAAAATTCTTTTAACGATTGATAAAATACAAATTGAGAGATTAGTGGTAACAGAGAAGGTTGTAAATGCTCTTAGTATTAATAATAAGAAATTTACTCATACAGATGAATAAAACAATATGCACTGAGTGATTTCTAGGACATTTTTTGACCACATTGAATTTCAGGAAATAAGAAGCCCCATATCCATGGACCTATTTATGGTGGTAGCATAGGGATATAAGTAAGCTAGTAAAATTACACTACAGTCAAAGACCAGTACCACTAAGAACCGGGGGAGGGGAAACTTGCAAATTTTCTCATTCCTGATGGGAAAAGGTGTTTCCACCCACTGAAATCCATTACAACATACTGTGGGGGGGGGGGCTGCCAGTTGATTTGAGCTTTTTCCCCCACACGGAGGCAGTGTGAAAAATTTGTGCAAAAAAAACTAAGGGTTTCAAACAACAATCATTTTCCCAAACAAATCTGCTGGTTTTATGCAAAAATGTGGTATTATGGAAAACCAATGTTTTGGGGGTATTTCTTTTACAAAAAAGTCCCAAAATGCAAAAACAATAATAAAAAAACATACAAAACCTTGCATAATTCATTCAGAAGGAAGAAATGTTTTCAAATTCTTCATTCTTGAATGCTATTTTTCATTCTTGCATGTAAAAATGAAACAAGTAAAAATTTACATCTCTAGTGCAAATTGAAGGGTAGTCCACAATACCCACATGTCAAGAACAAAAGAAATATGCTCACAGGTGTGGAACACTTAAGTTGGTGACAGACCTTTTTTTCTGGAAAAAAAATGTAAAAAACATAGTATTTGTGTCCTGAAAACATTACAATTGTTACTTCAAACTTTAAAGAAACTTGTTGTGAACCCAAAGAATTAGGAAGGAAACATAAATCCTGAAGGACTAGAGTAGTTTTGATTTATTCATAGAAACATATAGCATAGCATGGTATCGTGGGGTAATTTTTTTTTAACCACAAGGGGGCTTACCACTTGCCGGTGGGCCTGTCTGCAGCCTGGCCGGCGCCCCCACGACGATCCTCCTCCTGCAGCCCCCGGCGGCTGCATGGCCAGTCGTCTTGGAGGCCGCCATGGTCTCCTGTCTTCTTCCCAGCCTGCTTTGCAGCTGGGAAGATCGGAACCAATCAGGGCAGGCTTGCCCTGCCCCAACTGGCTCCCGAGAGAGAGGAGGTAGGTCATCTGGCCGTGCTTCCGGTGCAGGCGGATGTTGAAGGGCTTGTGATGGAGCCGATAAAGGCTGTCTCCAGTGCAGGCCCTCCTCAGTTGGCTCATTGGAGCCGAAGACCTGACCACCCTCCCTTATTTTATGTATTTCATTACTTGTCGCAATTTGCAGGGCGGGTGGCATGGGTCCTGATCTGGGGAATGAGTAAAGGGGGGGGTCTCTGTCATGTTCAAGTTCACAGAGATACCCCCTGCTTATTATTGACACTTTGTTTGCAGGGGAGGAGAAAGTGTCAGGTGGGACGGCTTGGCCAGCAGCATTCTCCTCTGAGATGGTCGGAGGTGTCCGATGAGCAGCCATTGACCAACACTGGGTTGGGCAATGATGAGATCACGACCCATGCATAAGTGCCAACCATTTTGCAGCCATCTGCAAGTTGCGGCTTTTTATTGCCAATCATTATCTACTAATCTGTACTTAACCATTTTTCCTTATTTGTACTCAGTACAATTTGTTATACTACACTGAGTGTATGTGTTTTCTTTAACGGAGAGGAGCCGGGGGGGGGGGGTGTCGTACGGTCTGGGTCCACAATTATTCAGTGAAGGACTATTCTTTATATAAGGCATTCTCTAGGCAACCAAAGCATTTATTTGGGTATTAAAGTGATCCTTGCAAGCAGGTGATACATCTGTAGCTTCTCTTATCCATTGTACTACTGCAGAACTAACAGTGTGCAGCCGCCCTTCTGCTAGTTCTAACCTGGTGAAAAAATTGTCTCCCACTACATTTCATCCACATAGGAAATAAGGTTCAACTATTGTTGTCACCACACTCTAACTGAACCAAGCTTCCTGTGGTGTACCAGGCTTCCTGTCCAGGTAAATGACTCCCTTCAATGGAGAGAACACCTCAGTACTGCAGGACCATCACAATTTTATGCCATATTTTCCTGGTTTATTTGGCATACACTACTGAAATGGGCACGTCCCACTGAATTCAACTTAACTGGTCATTAAGGGTTAGATTTCTTCCTAGTGTGTACTACTTTCAAAGTTGTTCAACTTAATCCACAAGAACAGGCCCCAAAGAGACTCAGAAGTACCCTCCCCCTTTTCTTATGCTTCTCTTAGTTCTTCTAGGGAAGAACTTAGATCAATGGAGCAGTGTGGTATTGAGAGAGTAAAGATTTGCAGGAGGGAGGTAGCAGAATAATTTTTCCTGATTTTGCTATGTTTTATGAGTAGCATTTAAAGTAAGAAACCAAAGTTATCAGGAAAACACTGATAACTAGTGGAAGAATCAATACAATGTTCTGCCAATGAAACTTAAGGAATTTTCTTTCCCTTCCTTCTGCAACCCTCTGCATTGTTTAACACTGGTTCCAGAGAACTTCCCAGCTCTCCAAAGTTAGCGTGGGGGGGGGCATGGGGTGGCAGTGGGAAATGGGACAGCCTGTCCCCCAGTGGATTTCACTATTCCATCAGTGGAGCCCACTACTGGATCAAGCCTTGAAAAGTATATGGGCTGCATGCAAACATCAATTCCATTAAAAAAATATTGTTACTCATATTTACATTATATTCAATGTTTACATTTTAAAGTTTTAAGAAGAAACACTGTCTTAGAAGGTAACTTGGACACAAACTCACATTTTTGCCATAAATGTTTCTAGAACTTGGTTGTCATCTGTTATTCCCAAGACTTCTGACATTCGAGCATAAACCTGAAAGGGGAAAAATCCAACAGTGGCATCTTAATGACCATCTATGGCTTTTTTTTTTTAAACCATTTATTTAGAGATTGTACTTTTGGCAACAGGTCACAAGCAAGTTGGCTGAGTTGTCATTAAAGTTTATTGCAGTTGTATTAGGTAGGTAACTTGGGCAACAGCTAAATTATATATTCCTGTATTTCTCTTCCATCCTCCTATTTTACAATCTACATAGTTAAGAATTACTATATAGTTAAGAAAGCAAATAATTTTTTCCTCTAAGGAGACACAAATGGGTGGACAAATAGCTGCAAATGAAGGTAACCTAATAAATGCAGAGTGACTCTGTTCACGTATACTCAGAAGTAAGCCCCAATTCCCTGGGACTTGCTCTCTGGTGATCACAAATAAGATCACAGAGTCGGTGTCACGCATTGATACACTATCAGAACTTTGCATTATTTTTATAACATATTAAATGCCAGGCTCTCTAACCGAATTGTCCTCTTTCTCTCCCCCCCCCCCAATCTGTTGTTTTCTCTGCAAAATCTCTTATATATGCACTCTCTGTCAAATTACAATCATGTCATAAGCAAGTAATTCAAGAAATGAACCATTCTGGTCAGTATACCTTTGAGTGCTACTATACAAATGATTTGGAATTTGGACTTAAATTGGACAGTGCAACTTAAAAAACAACAAAAAATGCTGCCAAATTTTAAGGAGCCTATCTTGATTTCTTTATGAGTTATGGCTGCCCCCCCCCCTTGTTAGCTTCTTGTAAGACCCCCATTGGAATTGATTTGAAAGTTGGTAGTGCAACATTGATGACAACCATTCTATCACATAAAGAGGCATCTGGCACAATGTTCTGATGAGTTATGGAATCTATGAACACACAGACATTCTCTTTTATTATTACAGATTTAAAAGGACATGTTACTTACCTGTAACTGTAGTTCTTTGAATGGTAATCTGTGAAATCACACAAGTAGGTTACTGCACCTGCACAGAACAGCATTTGGAACATTCTAAGGCAGTTAGATAAAGCTTTTTGGCAGTAGCTCCGCCCACCTCCTTCTGGTACATAAATACCGAGCCCACCAAAAGCACCTCAGTTCCATGTCCTCTGCATAGCAGCATCAATGAAACCAAGGAATGGCAGTACACACAAGGGGAGGATGGGCGGGTTTGTATGATTTCACAGATGACCACTTGAAGAACTACAGTGACAGTTAACCTGTGAAACACAAAAGTGGGAGATTAGCAAACTACACCCCATAGGTGGTGGGAGTGTCATGCACCAACCAGCATAATGTAACACCACAAGATGGAAAGAATATACAAGACACATGGTAAGATGCAAACAAGAGATTGTGTATTGGAAATATAGTTGAAAGACCCAACATAAATCAAGTGTGGCCCATAAGGCATATGAGTCAACAAAAAACTGTGGCCACAGGGAAAAAGCACAGCATTGCAAATATGCACGTTAATGCAAATATGGTAAACAGCAAAAGATATAGGCTAATAATACAGTGGCTGAATAAGGTACAAATTAACAAAAATAAGAAAATATCATAGTATATTTATCATAAAAAATAACAGAAATGAAATGAAAACAAGATTCATTTATCAATGGCAGGAATACATGACATCAACACAACTCAACCAAAACAAGCATCAGTCTTAGACCAAGTATCAATGCTGTTTGGTTTCGGACCAAACAGCAGCCCGACAAACGTCCAACAAAGGAACACCTGTCAAAAAGGCAGAAGAAGCTGCAACAGCTCTGATGGAATGTCCTTGAACCAGAGAAGGAGGTTCAACGTGCAAGGTAGATTGTCAATACCACCCATTTGGACAGTCTCTGAGGAGAGATAGGAAGTCTGAGTTTGTTCTGGAACTTACAAACAAAAAGGCATTAAGCTCACTGAGAATGAGAAGTCCAATCAACATAGAAAGCGAGAGCCCGACACACATTGAGTGAGTGAAGCTTTCACTCGAGTTCAGTCATAAGATTTTTGAAGAAAGCAGGGAGTATAGCGGCCTGATTCAGATGGAAAGCAGAAACCACTCTGGGAAGAAATGTCCAGATGTAAGACGACCTTATCATCATGGAAACAAAGGTATGGCTGGTCGGCACAGAGCGCACACAGTTCACCAGCTCAATGAACATGGTAATTGCAACCAGGAATGCAGTCTTCCATGAGAGAATGCACGGATTGCACAACGCCATGGGTTCGAATGGACATTGATGTAACAGAGAGAACCATGTCAAAACTCCAAGGTGAAGTCAGCCCTGAGACTGGAAGATGAAGGTTACGGTAGACTTCCAGAAACTTTTTCACAAGAGGATTTTGAAAGCAAGAACGTCAGGAGGAAGCAATGAGAGACAGCTGCCAGATACACTTCGACTGTCGATACCGAGAGACCAGTGTCAGAGAAAGAGGGCAGGAATTCGAGAATATCCCAAATACAAGCTCAAACAGCCTTTGTCCAAAGAAAGAAAGAAAGAAAATGCTGCCACTGATAGGTGTGGGAACAGATTGTTCACGGTTGATGATGTCCTGGATTCGGTCCAGTAAGTCCATCAAAGGAAGAGCCCCCACACCATGAGGTTCAGAGTGTCAGGGTCCAGACGAAGTACTTGGCCATTGCACATCGAGAGGTCGAGCCGGAGAGGTAGGTGCTTGAATGTCTGACTCAATAGAGACAGGAGGACTACAAACCATGGTTGGCAAAGCGACCATGGAGTGACCAGAATGGCTCGAGCATGGTCGGTGCAACGTTTCATGATAACTCTGGAGACCAGAGGGAAAGGTAGAAATGCATAAAGCAGGGGACCATTCCAGTTGAACAGGAAAGCGTCCCCCTTGGAGTCTGGGTGAGGAATTCATGAGCAGAATTCTTGGCATTGAGTGTTCTCTGCACTCATGAAGAGGCCTACCAAGGATTCCCCATTTGGAGAATACTGATAGGACATCCAGGTGTAAAGTCCATTCGTGACATGAGCATTTTGAGTGACTCAGGGCATCTGTCATGGTGTTCTTGGTACTGGGAAGATGTATCGCTGAGATCAGGATGCGTTTCGATAGGCACCAGTTCCAAACCCAAAGAGTAAGCAACATCAGGGTACGGGACCTCATGTTTCCTTGCTTGTCCAGAGTGGTGTTGTTTATGAGGAGTTGGATGGTTCAATTTTTGAACAGCTGAACAAATGCCTGGAGGGCTTTCTCTACTGCAAGCATTTCCAAAACGTTTATGTGATAGCTCTTCTCAATCGCTGACCAAGAACCTTTGGCAGAGAGCCCTTGAGTGTGTGCCCCCCAGCTGTGGAGGGAAGCATTGGTGGTCAGAGTCAACTGAGGCTTCAGAGATTGGAAGAGCCTCCCTACCAGAACACTCACTGTATGGTTTCATACACCAAAGGAGCAACAGCCTGACTGTACTCAGCATTGTGAGGAAGCGGGACTGTCAATCCTGAAGTGTGTTGAGGGCACGGACAAATCACCGCTGAAGAGGATATATGGAGCTTCGCAAATGGAGTGATGGAAGTTGTCGAGGCCATGAAGTCAAGTAGAACCTGAAGGAACTGAGCCCTCACACGCCGAGATTGGATGCATCAGTAGAGAGGGATGAGTAGCCTCTGGTATCGATCTTACAGTAGAAATACTTTGGTGTGAATCAAGTCAAGGACAGTACCAATGAAGAGGACCCTCCTGAATGATTTGAGAGAGGACTTTTCATAGTTCACCACAAGACCAAGAGTCCAACAAAGAGTGTATAGCCAATGTTGAGTAGACGTTTTCCTCAAGTTCAAGAGATAAACAACCAGTCATTCAGATAGGGGAATGACATTGATTTCTTGTCACAAACAAGCAGTGACTCCAGCCATACATTTTGTAAAGACCCATGGGGCGGTGGAAAGTCCTAAAGGTACAACATGGGAATGGAAGGGCCTCCCTCCTTTGGTAAACCAAAGGTACTGGTGATGACATTCTCGGATGCCGATGTGGAAATATTCATCTTTTAGGTTGAGAATTGCCACCCAGTCCTCTTTCTGCAGAAGAATGGTTGGAATTGTCACCAACCAGAATTTCTTTAGAAAAATGTAAGAGTTGAGCTTTCTCAACTCCAGGATGGGGTGAAGACCTCCATCTTTCTTCTCAATGATAAAATGATGGGAATAAAAGCCTTGGTGTGCAACTGAAAGGGGGATGGGTTTGATTGCTTCTTTTCCCAACAACTTCTTGTAAAAGAACATTGCAAGTTGGCGTAACAGAAATGAAACTGGTGGGAGGAAGTTCATTGAATTCTATGGCATAGCCATGGTGTACAATGTCTAGTACCCAGGAGTAGTTGGTAATGGCTTGCCAAGCAGAGAGATGGTAAAAAAAAGTCTGTCGCCAAAATGAATTCCAGATGAAGAAGGAAGGCCCAGCAGCAAGTCAAAGTTGATGTTTGGTGGAATCAGTCAACTTCTTCTTGAGCTGTGAGTAGTAGTGAGATGGAGCTTTGTGAGGAGGCAGAGGAGGAGCAGATTGATTGGATCTTTGCCTACAGGACCAAATTGGACTGGTATCTCTTTGAGTGGAAGATGGCTTGGACCATCCATAATAGGACTTAGCTGGTAACGTGGTTGTGTTGGGAGACCAAACTTGTGGGCAGTTGTCCTCATATTGCAAGTCAGCTCAAACTTGATGTCTGTTTCTTTGTGATGCTTTGTCAAAAGGCATATTTTTAATAGTAGATCTAACCTGCGAAGGTAGACCTGAAGACCGCAGCCAGGACTGATGATGCAAAGCAACCAAACCAGCCAGCCTTAGCAGCACTGTCCACAAAATGGCAGGCGGAATTGATCAGATGTCCTGACAGAGAATGAACCTCATTGGCCATGGCCCTTTACAATCAGTTTTCATCATCAGGTAACTTTTCCAAAGGAGGAAACAAACAGTCCTAAAGGTGTTGCTGATAAGCTGACGTACAAGCAGAGTAGCTGACAATTCTGATGCCAAGTGCCACATAATTTTTTAGACATGAAGTCCAGCTTTTTGCCCTCAGTCAGCAGGAGTGGTGTGAATCTTTTGGAGAAACTTAGAATGGGAAGCCTCAACAATGATAGAGTTGGGTTTTGGATGTTGAGAGAGCTAGTCAGCTTCAGGTTCAACAATCTGGTAGAGAGTGTAGAATTTCTTGGAGGTGGATGGAATAGAAGAAGGTGTAGACCATGAACAGCAAGCTACACACAAAACTGAAGGAAGTCATAGAATAGAAGGAGCAGTCAGAACTTTTGTTTGGATTCGACCATAAGCAGCACTGATGGATTCGTCCTCAGAACAATCCATCTTTAAGTGGCATTAGCCATTCAAACGATCTGCTCTGCAAAAGTAGTGACGTCAGTCAGCGATGAAGATTTGTGTTACCCCAGGGTCTGTGGAGAAGAAATGAATCGTTTGGTGTTTCAGAGTGCAGCGAGCATGGCATCCAAATAAAAGAGACCCAAAAAGCTTTTATACTCCTGAGTAGTCTAAACAGTGAATGGGAGTTTCTAATGTACAATCTCCAAGGAGTAGCCAAAGCTGATTTAAATGTCGACCTTGTGGCATCCAGAATATTGGAAGAGGCACAGAGTAGAGACTCAGAGGAGAGCTTCAAGGGAGTGACCAGCTGGAGGAGACAACCAACCAATCAATCCACATCCTTGTCTGAGGAAGGGAGTGCTGCGGTCCGCAGAACACAGAGATGTTTTTCCTGTGCAGAGACCAGACATTTGATAAAGAACTGTCCTAAGGTCTCTGCAGCAAAGAAAAGACAGAACTCACAAAGAAAAAGAAAAGACAAGCCCCAAGATGGGAGGGGGTTTGCTACTACTGTAGAGGGAGTTGTAAATGAGAAAAAGGACCAGTCTGTCTGGATTTTGGACAGTGGGTGTTCTCACCATATGACTCCTGATAGGGAAAAACTACAGAGCCCAAAGCCAGCACCAGTGGACACTGTGGTATTTGCAGATGGTGAATCTGGCAGTGTAGAGATTCAAGGGTCTGTATTAATCCCTGGTTTAAACAAGGTATTTCATAATGTACTGTGTGCACCAAAACTACAAAATAGCCTTGTAAGTGTGGCATCCCTAACCAGTGATGGATATGAAATCCTTTTCAAAGGAGATGAGGGGATTGTGTCCAAGGAGGGAGTAGTATGTGGTAAAGCCATAAAGAAAAATCATATTTATCAAATGGTAGCACAGGTGCAGTGTGGGAATGTAACAAATAAGCCACTGCATGATGGGTGTGCTCATTACCTTCATTGAGTTATGGGCCATACAAGCTTCAAAGGTTTGAGAAACCTAGAGAAGATTTGCCCAGAGTTCAAGGTAGAGAACTGTAAAAGTTACCTGGACTGTGCTATTTGCAAAAAGGTAAAGGTCAAGGCTTACCCTATAGTGAAGGTGAGCAAACGCATAACCCAGAGGCCTTTTCAGGTTGTACATGCTGATTTATCAGGGCCACATCAAGTAAAGAATATAGGGGGTAACAGGTTTACCCTATTGATAGTAGATAGGCATACCAGATTTACCTATGTGGCAATGCTCAAAACCAAAAGTGAGGCTGCTGATATGATCAAAAAATGGGTCAGTTCTGTTGAAAGGGAGTTTCCCTACAAGGTTGGCACTGTTGTGACTGACAAAGGTGAGGAATTCTTAAGTACTAATTTGCAGCAGTGGTTTGGGAGGAAAGGGATCCAACATAAAACTACAAATCCCGGATGTCCAGCTGAGGATGGTTTGGCTGAATGTAGGATTGGGATGATAAACCAAATAAGGGATTGTATGTTAGAGGATTCTGGAGCGCCAGCTAATTTGTGGGGAAAAGCAACAAGAACCGCTTGTCATATTGTAAATAGGTCATGGTGCAGTGCGATAAACCAAACACCATACTATTTATTGTATGGAAGAGCACCAAACCTAAAGTACTTAAGAGTGTTTGGACGATTTGCATCAGTGTACATTCCTCCCCAGTTCAGGAAAAATAATCAGCCCAAAAGCCAAAGGTTGCATTTTGTGGGCTATGAGGGGAACAAGTACAGGTTCCTGATGGATGGGAATAGGATTTTGTATTCAAGGAGTGCTAAGTTTGAGATTCATGATGGGTGGAAGAGAGTGTACCCTGACCAGAATGTTGTTGTAGAACAGAAAGCCAATGTGGTAGATAAGAACAACGGAATGGAGGGGTACATGCATCCAGCGATGTCTTAGATGAGAAACCAGGTGTGTCACAACAGCCTGGAATTTCGAGTAAACAGGGCACTTTGAAGGTGCCTGGTACTCCAGAAAAGCCTAGCACTTCATTAGACTTGCAACCAAAGCCAGAGATAGTGACTATGAAACAAGAACAAGTTGAGACTCATGGGCAAGACACTCAGGCCAGCGTTAGTAGCAGTGACACTGAGAGTGGTCAAGGTACATTCCTGATTCCCATGAGGTCTCAGAAAGGAAAGTTCATCGTAGTAAAGCAGGGACAAGCCTCTTCTGTGGCAGCAGTAAAAAGAACTGAAAACACTCCAGAAAGAGCCAGGAGAACATGCACTAAGCAGGAGGGGTGGAAGAAAACCAAAGCTCTGGTGTGTGTGGCACAGTATAGCCAGGATATGTTTGGTAGGATGGTCAGACCTGTAAGTAAAAGGAAATCGACAAATGATAGCACCAGGGAAGCCAGAGCCAGGTGGGTCAGTAGCATTGGCTATCAAGGTCTAGGAAAACACTGTGACATTGTAAATAATGGGAACGGAGTCTCAGACTCTATAGGTATCAGTGAGTAAGATCACAGTATATAAAAGGATAGGTGTAAATGACACATGGGACACACCACATGTCATTTGGAGGGGAATGTCAGGAAATGACAAGGATGTGACCACAAGATGGAGCTGTAAGCTTAGTAATGAAAGTAGTTAAGCTCCAGTGACAGGGATGTGTGTGTGAGACAGCACTTGAGAGTATGCACACCTGAGATGCCTGAGCGTGGTGGGGTCTCCTTCCTTGGAGGTCTTTAAACAGGCTGGATGGCCATCTGTCGGGGATGCTTTGATCATGATTTCCTGCATGGCAGGGGGTTGGACTGGATGGCCCTCGTGGCCTCTTCCAACTCTGCAATTCTATGATTCTATATAACAGGCATTGTTTAACCGCCTATAAAAAGGAGATGGGAATTATCTCCAGTGTGGGTTTGTTGTGGATGGTGGTTGGCGAAGCAGTTTGTTGGTTTAAGAGAGATATATGAGTATTAGAGACGCCTGTCCTATACTATGTATATATATTGTAAATATACTGCAAAACAAAGATTAAAGCCCTCAAGCTGAGTTGAAGGCTGGCCTTGTTGCTGTCTTTATTTGGCAAGCCAGAGCTCAAGACAGTGTGCTGGGGTGAAGGAATTTATCCTTCTCAGCCTGAAGTCTTTTGCAGAAGTCTCTCCAGAAAACCTTCTCCTTGGCATCCTGTCGACGTGGAACAACTCTGCAGGTGGTCGTGGTGGACACAGTGTGTCTTTCTACACCCCAACAACGATGACTACGGACTTTTTCGGACGCAAAGAAAGTAACGCAAGCAGCCTCGTCAGCTTGCGAGGCTGCTGCGCTGTAGAGCGTCCCTTTCATATGACGTTCGCCCCTGCCGGTACTGTTGCGGTACCGCAGGCAGAGTTGAGCGTCGTATTTCATCGTTTTTTTACTCATGAAAGTTGATCGTGAGTAAAAAGCGACGAAATATGACGCTCAACTCTCCCCACGGTACCGCAACAGTACCGGCAGGGGCGAGCGTCATACGAAAGGGACGCTCTGCAGCGCAGGAGCCTCACAAGCTGACGAGGCTGCTTGCGTTACTTTCTTCGCGTCCAAAAAAGTCCTACCATGTTTAGTGTTAATGGATAGTATTCAGCAATATCATTCTGTTCATATAGGAGTAAGTGGCATGTGGCCTTCCAAATGCTGTTGGACTTGCACTCCCATAACAACCAGCCAGCTTAGCCAATGATGAAGAAACTGAGTAGCTGCAAGCCCACAGAGCTGATGGTGCATCATGTTCCCCATCCCTGCACTAGTGTTAACCATGTACCACTGTTTATACCTCATTTTCACCCTTGCACCAGTATCATATCTAATAGTTGGATTTTGCTTGCATAAGCTATTTCACTAATATTCCCACAGTGTATTATATCCCATATCATTATGCTAGCTGTTGTTTTGCTAGTAGAGAAGTGTTAGCACACACAATCATTAATGGAAAAGCACCGCCGCTTATACTTTTTCTGCTAGTATCATACTAGATATATCCTCTCTAGCCTCTCAATTGACACCCCCTTGTCGTGGGAGAGAGGCTTGGATACCCTAATGATGTTTTGAGCTATGCTGGCAGTGGCATAATAGCACCGGTAGGGTCTCCCATGCCAGACAGGTCAAAACCGAAGGGTCTGACAAAGAGCGTCAAAGGGCAGGATGGGCTCTCTAGCCTTATGGCAACCGCCCTAGGAGAAGGAAAACTCTAATCCCAAACCCGGGCAGATGGTGCTCGTCCAACCCTGTAAGGTCAACCATCTAAGAGAAGGAAACTCTAATCAAACCTACAACCCGAGGATCTCGCTGCTACGTCCACGCTTGCAAGGCCACAGCAGATGAACCTTTGGTTTAAAGGGTGAGGCCAATCCTGTGAACGCTGCGCTTCACCAGAAAAATCCATTGCACAGACTTGAAGGACAAATCCTGTTCCAAAAAAGCCCTGTAGTGATAGGCAAGGGACAAAATGGCAAGTGTAAACATGCACTGGAAGCCACAGACCCAGCCCTGCATACAGCCGGTTCAGGACTTTGGTCACTCAAGGCTGACCCGGGAGATGACAGTCTTGTTTGGCAGCATCTTGAATGACCAAGCAGCCTTTTTAAAGGAGAGGACTGCTTGCTCCATATGGAGAGGGGCCTAAAAAAGGTGGCCTAATGAAAGCTCATCCCCATCTACCTGGTTGGCTAGCCGCAGCCAATGGCCATGTTATGATGCGGTCAAACCAAGGCAAAGAAACAAAGGCACACACTGGCCTCCAAAGGTGTAAATAAACTGACGCTTGCATGCTGGAACATCAGAAACATGCGAGACTCTGCAGATAGTGGATGGCCTGAGCGTCGTTCTGCCCCAATAGCCCATGAACTATCACGACTTAATATCAACATCGCTGCTCTTAGTGAAGTTCGTCTCCATGAGGAAGGCAGCCTTAAAGAACAGGGCGCCAGCTACACACTTTACTGGTGTGGCAAACTCAAAACCAAAAAACATCTTTCAGGAATAGGCTTTATGATGAAAAACTCCATTGCCTCCAAACTCAAAACCTTGCCAACAGGACACTCTGATCGCATTATTTCCTTATGCCTCGAACATGTTGTTCTTTTTAGTGTATATGCCCCAACTATGCAAGCTGACCCTATAGAAAAAGACAAATTCTACACAGACCTACGCCAACTCATACAAAAAGTCCCTGTAGAAGATAAAATTATTATCCTTGGTGACTTAAATACGGAAAGAACTCCAAAGCCTGGAAAGGTGTCTCAGGCAAGCATGGTGTTGGAAATTGCAATGATAACGGATGCCTCCTGCTAGAGTTCTGTGCAGAACAACAGCTGACTATTACAAACACCATCTTTCAGCAGAAAGATAGCTTGAAGACAACCTGGATGCATCCCCGATCCAAACATTGGCACCTCATTGACTATGTTCTAGTCCGCCAGAGAAACATTCACGATGTTCGTCATACCCGAGTGATGCCCAGTGCACAATGCCAAATAGATAATCGCCTCATCAGATTTAAACTAAATCTTCATCTTAAATTCAAACCTAAGAGGGGTGGCATCTTAAAGAAGAGACTCCAAGTCAACAATCTTCAACAAGCTACCATGAGAGACAACTCCCAGGGAAATCTGCAAACCAAACCTGAAGACCATCCTACAGATCCTTCTCCCAGTCCTTTGGCAATATATCAAAAACAGTATCCTCCAGTCTACGGAAGAATCCCTCGGGTTCTGCCACAAGAAAAATCAAGACTGGTTTGATGAAAACAACTAAGAGATCCAGGAGCTGTTGGCAAAGAAGAGAACTGCTCACCAGGTATACCTCGCCCAGCCAACTTGCCATGTAAGAAAAACTGCTTTCCGCCTCACATGTAGTAAACTTCAACAAAAACTCCGAGACATGCAGAATAAGTGGTGGATCAATATAGCAGAAAAGACACAACGCTGTGCAGATCTGGGTGATCATAGAGGATTTTATGAAGCTCTTAAAGCAGTGTTTGGACCTACCTATCAGGTCCAAAGCTCCTTATACAGTACAGATGGTCAAACATTAATTACTGATAAAGCCTCCATCCTGAATGAATGGGCTGAACACTTTCAAAGTCTCTTTAGTGCCAGCTGAGTAGTCCAAGGCTCAGTTATCCAACATATGATACAAAAACCAATGAAAAATGAATTGGACATAGCTCCCACTTTGGAAGGGACCCTTAAGGCCATACAGCAGATGAAAAACGGCAAGGCAGCTGGCATTGATGGAATCCCACCTGAAGTTTGGAAACACGGAGGTCATGTACTCCATGATAAATTCCACAAACTCCTTGTGGATTACTGGGAAAAAGGGGAACTGCCATCAGATCTCCGAGATGCAGTCATTATCACCCTGTACAAGAAAAAAGGAGCAAAATCCGATTGCTCAAACTATCGAGGCATAACACTGCTCTCTATTGCTGGAAAAATCCTTGCAAGGGTACTCATGAACAGATTAGTTCCTGCTATTGCAGAACTTCTTCCTGAAAGCCAATATGGCTTCAGAGCCAATAGGAGTACTACAGATATGGTATTTGCCCTTAGACAACTGCAAGAGAAATGTAGAGAGCAGAACAAGGTCTCTATGTAACATTTCTCGACCTCACCAAACCCTTCGACACTGTGAGTAGAAAAGGTCTCTGGCAGATCCAGGAAAGACTAGGATGTACTCCCAAATTCCTTAAAATGATTATCTTGCTACATGAGGGCCAGCGCTGTCAAGTCAGATATGGGGATGCTCTTTCAGAGCCCTTTCTAATAACTAATGGAGTGAAGCAAGGTTGTGTTCTTGAGCCAACTTTATTTACAATCTTCTTCAGCATGATGCTCCAAAGGGCTACGGCAGAGCTTGAAGAAGACGACGGCATCTATATACGTTTACTGATGGTAGCTTGTTTAACTTAAGCCATCTGAGGGCTCACACAAAGGGGTCGTTTACATGGCAAAATAAATCCTCAAAGAATGCGACAAGAAGCCTGATAGTTCCCACGCATTTCGAAGCAACAGCGCCCTTTTCAGAAGGAGGGGGTGCAAAAAACCCATAAGTTGCGCAGTATCAGCTTTCGCTAGTTTTCCGCACTTTTTTGATTAAGTTCATGAAAATGCACATAATTTATCGTGGGAACTAACGATTGTGTAAACTGGCATCTGTCTTTTCGAATGACTGTGAGCAGAGCTGAATCCTGATTGGTTGGAGTGACCATTCTGCTTTATTCGAATAGATTGAGGGGTTGGAGAGAAGAAATTCACCCTCCTTCTGCTTGCAACCCACTTTGGAAAACCGAGCCCTTCAGGGGGTGGTTGGTTGGGAAGATGCTTCGCTGCTTCGCTGGTGTGTGTGTGTGTGTGCTGGGAAACAGCCGATCGCATGTTCATTCTTTTGTTTGTTTGTCCTTCCATTCACCTGCCTTTATTCAAGGCTTCGGAGGGAGGGAAAACAAATGAGGCAAGCCCTAGTTCTGTGGTGTGTGTTTGTGTGTGCATGCATGAAGGGAATCGAAGATCGAGCCACCATGCTTTTGCTTGTTCGTGCTTTCATTGACTCCTTTCTTTATAGAAGCCTTTTGGGGCTGGGGAAGACGGGGGGGGGGAGTTTGACAGATCGCTCTTTTGATCCCTTGTTTGTTTGTCCTTTTTCTTTCCTCTCAATATTTATGGTCTCCATAACCCCCTCCTTGCTCCCTCCCCGCCTCCTGCCTGGCTTTAATCATCTGGAGGCGATTCCCCCCCCCACCTTTGCCTTTGTGAATTAAGCAAAACAGAAAGTTGCTGGATCTGGCTTCATCATCCGAAAATGCCAGGCATCATGTGATTTATGCACTCCTGATGTGAAAGAACGGTAATCCGGAATCTGGCGAACTTTTTCCTGTCATGGAAACGGCCCCTAAGACTCTAAACTATCTAGTTCATGAGCTGCTCTTCGCTGATGATGCTTCCCTTGTTGCCCACACAGAAGCAGCTCTGCAGCGCCTAACATCCTGCTTCGCAACAGCTGCAGAGCTGTTTGGGCTGCAAGTCAACCTGCAGAAAACGGAAATTCTTTACCAGCCTGCACCACAGGATGAACACCACCATCCCCATATTGCCATCGGCAAATCTGTGCTCAAGTTCGTTCAGCAGTTCACCTACATGGGAAACATCATCTTCTCAGATGCCAAGATTGACAAAGAGATCGATCATAGATTAGCAAAGGCATATAGCGCATTTGGAAGACTTTACAAAAGAGTCTGGAGTAATAAACACCTGAGGCAAAACACAAAAATCAGGGTGTATAGAGCCATTGTACTGTCTATTCTCCTTTATGGATCTGAAACATGGGTCACCTATCACCACCACCTAGGACTCCTCGAACGCTTTCATCAGCGCTGTCTACGCACAACCCTAAATATACACTGGACTGACTATGTGACGAATGTTGCTGTCCTTGAGCAAGCAGGGATCACCAGCATTGAGGCCATGATATTGAGAACACAGCTGCGCTGGGCAAGGCACGTTTCTAGGATGGAGGACCATCGCCTCCCAAAAATACTACTCTACGGTGAACTCACCATGGGTCAGTGTAAGAGGGGCGCTCCAAAAAAAAAACGATACAAGGACTCCCATACAAGGCTCGGCCAAATTGATCACCAACAATGGTCTGCCCTGGCCTCGCATCGGGAGGCATGGAGACGCATTATCCACAATGCTGCAGCCTTATTTGAGAACTCACGCCGAAGAAGTCTTGAAGAGAATCGACAATGTAGAAAGAATCGCAACCCAGAAACATCACCCAAGGAGACCTTCTGCTGTGCTTTCTGCAACCGGACTTGTTTATCTTGGATTGGCCTTTTTAGTCATCAGCACGCTTGCAGAAAGCACAGGATGAGTCCTTCCTAAATCTTCGTTTGCGAAGAAAAGCCAGAGAGAGAGAGAGAGATACTAGATATGGTCTAATTCCAGACTCTTAATGTTAGACTTTAAAGTTGGCAATAATATACTGTGAAAAAACCTCCTTGAGATACTGGGTGATTTGGTTACAACTGTAATAGTCAGGCTTATGAAAGAACAAGGCCAGAAAAAGCAAAGGAAAGCAAAGCTTCCAGCTGCTCTGCTTAACAAGTGAGGACCCTGCTAATGAGTCTCCCTGGAGAATCTGGGTGGCCCACTTGGTCTGCATTTACTTCTTATGACAGCATGCTTTCAAAAGCACACAAAACCATTTCGGGATGGGGGTGGTAAATGTTCAAGAATGACAATATTGTCTTCATTATATACATAGGAATGATCCAACTTTACAATCTACACACAAACAACATGTGATATGTGATATGTAACTTGATTCTACATATAAGGAACATGTGATATGTAACTTTATCTCAAATTGGATTTTTTTTTATGTAGAATCACTTGTGGTTTTGAGTAACACAAATGTTTCAAAAATGGAAATATCACTAATTCTTTAAATTAAACAAATAAGAAAAATATCAGCTTAACTATTTTACATTCCTTAGTCTTTGTAACAAATTTCACAGCAACCACTTATACATACATGTGGAGAAAAACAGTTTTTAAAGTAGCCAAATTTAAAATTCTGTATCTACTTTTTGAATAACATGTCTTAACATCCATGACTCATATTAAAATGAAAGAAAAAATGAGAAACATAAGGAGAAAGACCACATACTCTGCTAGTATTTTCCTTTGTTGCTAATTAGTATTTGGATCAGAGTTTAACAAATAGCCTGGGATAGATGTCAAACTTAACAAAGAACACTCCTCTAATCCACAGTTATCCTTGTAGCTCTTGCTAGTCCTTTCATCATGCATTAGCTTTGATTCCTATTATCCCATCAAGATCTATGTCAACAGCTATCCGTAGGGACGTCCCTCAACTGCTAGAATCTGACAGCTATGCCTGAGTGCTAAACAGGATCATTACCTTTTAAATGTATTTATCCGAACCACTGAATAAGCAAAAGGAAAAGCTTATTAACAACAACAATCTGATTAGTTTATATATGTGACAGGGTCATTTAAAGTAGCTGTATGGGTAACACAATTCAGCCACATGTTATGGAAGAGAAAAGCCTCACATTGAAAGACTTCACAGCAAACATCACGTGTACTAAACCTGTAGAATCTTACACAGCAAAGTATTAAACCTATTATTCCCCCCATACCACACATACTCATGCACAATTATTACTCTTTCTAACATCAAAGTGAGGAACAAGAGAAAGGTACAAGCATGGACTGGGGGTCACTATGGTTGCAGAAGCAAAAATGAACAACAAATAATACAAAACCCTGAATCAATAAAAACATGAAAAGCAGCTCAGAATGACAAGTGCCAACTGAAAACAAAAGCCAGTAAAGAGGAATGGACAGGTTGCTTATCTGTAACCATAGATCTTTGAGTAACCATAGATCTTATCTGTAACCATAGATCTTCGAGATCAAAGCGTTCGGAACTTTCTGGAATCGCTAGGCAGAATGTGCATTGATACATTTTTGGCGGTAACTCCGCCCACCTTAATGGTCCCTTTTAAGGCGCTCCCGCCTAATTCCCCTCAGTTCCTTGAATGACGCTGCAACCATCTCCAAACAGTGGGGTCTAGAGGGAAGAGAGAAACAGAGTGAGGTGGAAATTCAGAATTTTCTCCTGGCTTGATCCTTAGACCACTGCCTTGTAGGGGGCAGTATCACGATGCTGACCCTGGCTCCTCACCGATGAAACTGGCGAAGGAGATGGTAAGTATTGGGAACGTCTATAAGATTGGCCAATAAACCACCGTCTAAACTGGTGGCCAGATGTAGCGGTCTGCCAGTTGATGCGGCTCCCGGAGCAGTATTGAGACGATGAGGAAGCAGCCATACCATTTTTTTTTTTTGGTGGTGGTCCTCATCTTCTAGGTGAACTCGTTTTTCGTCCGTGGAGCTGTTGAAAAGCCCCGATTCATCAAAGGGCAAGTCCTCGATGGTAGCTGGAGTGAGACCCGAAGAACGGAGCCACGTATGACGATGGAGGGTGATAGATCCAGCGATTGTTTTAGTGGTGCAATCCGCAACATGTCGGGCAGAATTCATTTGCTGCCCCACCAATAACTGCGCCTCTGACTGGATTGCTTCAGCCATTCATCATCATTCCTCTGGGAGATCTTGGATGAGGGGCATCATCCTTTCCCAGAGTACCTGTTGGTATGCCCCCCATACAGGCAGAGTAATTTGCCACACGAAAACTCAGGCCTGCTGCAGAGTAAATCTTTTTCCCCATTATGTCAAGCTTCTGCCCTTCTGGGTCGGGTGGAGTTGATTGAGGACGGCGTTGCTTTCTATTCTGGGAAGCTTTGACCACCACAGAATTGGGTCAAGGGTGAGTCTGAAGCCATTTGATGTGTTCACCTCCAACCCGATACAGCCTGTCAATTTTCTTTGAGGTAGCCTGGATCGAGGAAGGGTTCTCCCATGAACCTTGAGTGAGCTTCGGAAGGGACGACAGGACAGGGAGACTAGCTATAGGAGGAGCTTTTGATTGAATCCGATGAAAGATGGGGTCCACTGGTTCCGACTCTTTCTCAACGACCTTGAGATCCAAAGCATGGGACATATGGACCATCTGCTCAGAAAAAGCATGGATGTCGTCCGATGGCAACACAGAATCATCCTCCACAAGATCAGGCCGTGAAGATGGTAGATAGGGCAGGTATGGATCCCATGAGCCCGATGAAGATGACGTTGAATCAGCAGGTGACGGACTGTGATCGCCATGGAGCAGAGAGGTGGTATGTGGCGGTGGTGTGGGTGGAATCAGTGGCAGAGGATGTCGGTCAGGACGTGGAGATACTTGACTCTCTGCATCTTTTTTTGGAATGTCCCGTGGCTCCTCAGGATGGAGGTCCTGCGGGGAACGGTGTACACTCCTAGCCGCATACATTTCCCTGAAGTCAAATGCTCGGGAGGTCAAAATCTGAGAGCCAGCAGGTGACATGAATCCAGCCCGGTAGACAGAGCATTCCAGGTCATAGGCCGTGTAAGCAGGTTCATCCTCATGGATGCTGGACTGGAATGGTTGGGTTCGGGTGGCATCCTTGGGTTCGACGACCTTAACCTCGACGTCCGAGACAGAACATTCAAGGAGTTGGGCTCTCTAGAGATGACAAGGGTTGGTGATTGGCCCTTCTGTGGGGTGACACATCTGTGTCAGCACCCGATGGTATTTCCACTGCCACAATCTCAACCAAGCCCGTAGGAGTTGGAGCACGGCATGGCACATTTCCCTCAGCAGCTATCACTGGGGATGGGCAGGTGGGAACAGCCTTGGCTTCAACAGCGAGTTGCGACTCAGCGGTATCAACAGGCCTTGCAGCCTTATCAGTAGAGACTGCAGGTGGGATGGCTGTTCGACTTTTTCGAAGTATCCCTCAGCTTGTTCTTAGACTTAGAGCTGTCGTCATGCCGAGAAGAGTGTTTGTCCTTCCTTTTCTTCTTTAAGGACTTTGCGGTCTCTCCAGGAACACCAATCCGACATTCAGAAGGCGCCTGGTCCCAAGTGACAGCCTTCAAAGTGGAGGGTTCCTGGTCCCATGCCTAAGTTGAAGGCATCAAGTGTGCTCGATCCTGAGCTGAATCCGAGGAAGAAACATGTTTGTGCAAACCACACACTGCCTCCGGATCTGAAGCAACCGAACGGTGTTGGGAAGGGCTACGAGAGCGATGACGTATTTGGGTCCTGGTCTTCGGAGACAGCGAACGGCCACATTTAGGCGGTGCGGACGCCAAAGTAGAAGCCGGACTTGAAGTAGAGGCTGGAATCAGAGCCCTCTCATATAAGGACTTCAAACGGGACATCCTGTGCTTGCGTGACTGAGGTGTGAAGGCCCTACAGTGCCCGCAAGAGTCAGCATTATGGGTCTCTCCAAGACAAATAAAGCAGTGGGAATGGCCATCCGTGCTTGGGAGTTTAGTCTGACAAATAACACACCTTTTAAAGGCTGCTCTCGAAGACATTTTACTCACGAAGTCACCAAATCCTAAGGGAAAAACAGTTAAGAATAAAGGAAGCCGATCCAAGTCAACACCAAATTCCAAGATAGAATGCCAAATCCAGAGGAGTGAAGAAAAATCGTAGTCAAAATCCAAGCCAAGTCAAGATCCAATCAAGTTGAAAGTGAAAGAGAAAAACTAGCAAACGAAGGTTCCTTCAAGCTGCTAACGCGGCGGAAAGAAAGGAACTGAGAGGAATTAGCTGGGAGTGCCTTAAAAGGGACCGTTAGGGTGGGTGGAGTTACCGCAAAATTGTATCAATGCACATTCTGCCTAGCGATTCCAGAAGGTTCTGAACGCTCTGCACAGGCGCAGGAATAACACAACTGTGTGAATCACAGAGACCACGAAGAAGATCCAGTGTCTGAGGTGGAGGAAGGCATAAAGATTGGCTGGCTCCCTGAAAAGAAGCACTCTTGGCAAGAGGTTATCACACTGCAACATTTTTGCATGGGTCCCATTAAACAGTATTCAAAATATAAGCCCTGTACAGTCAGTGTTGCCTCAGAGATTTGAGACCAGACCTCACTTTTCTGCTGGGGTTAAAACTAAGGTGAACAAGTCTGTTTCCTCCCACTTTGAGTCTACATCCCAGCTGCTGCTTCAGATGGGAACCACAATTACATTTACACAAAAGCCTCATTACCCTAAATGAAAACCTGGTACATATGATCCACATATTCAGGGAGTCAAGGGAGAAGATTATGGCACCAGACATAGCATATATAGTCCAGTCAAATCTGGATTGCCTACATGTAGATGTGAGGTACAGCAAGGAGCAGAATACAAAGTGCAATCTGTACCACACTTACACCTCTAACCATCCTAAAGCTCAAGGCCTTCATTTCCATAATTCTTAGTCTCATTGAACAAGCAGCAATTTCAAGAGTAATATCCAGTTATTTGCCTAATTTGAGGCTAAAGGGAATCAAACGAACTAGACATGATTCAAAACACATACAATTTTAAGCAGAAATATAACACAAAAAATACAGAATGCAAAATCTCTGTAACACATGCACAGATGTGGGACTACAATATTCTCCGTGAGAGTTAGAAACAAAAAAGCCACTACATACCCAGTTCTTATGCAACAAGTAATAGTTAATAATATTCAGTTGAAACCAAAATTAGATCCAGCAACTAGTTCCATTCAAATAATTCCCACAAATAATGTTTCCCTTCTAACAGGATACTACTGTATGATCATGAGGTGAAGTGGTATCCAATCATATTGTTTCCAAATCAATTCACTACAATCCCCATATCCATGGGACCAGTATTGGCAGTTTCATTTCATAGACTCATAGAATCATAGATTTGGAAGAGGCCACAAGGGACATCCAGTCCAACCTCCTGCCATACAAAAATACGCAATCAAAGCAGTCCTGACAGATGGCCATCCAGCCTCTGTTTAAAAACTTCCAAAGAAGGAAATTCCACCACACTCCAAGGCAGCGTATTCCACTGTTGAACAGCTCTTACCGTCAGGAAGTTCTTCCAAATGTTTAGGTGGAATCTCTTCTCCTGTAGTTTGAATCCATTGTTTCGTATCCTAGTCTCTGGAGCAGCAGAAAACAAGCTTTCTCCTTCTTCAGTATGACTGCCTTTCAAATATTTAAACATGGCTATCCTGTCACCTCTTAATCTTCTCTTCTCCAGGCTAAATATACATAGCTCCCTAAGCCACTCCTCACAGGGCATGGCTTCTAGGCCTTTCACTTCATTTGCCTTCCTCTGGACACATCCCAGCTTGTCAATATCCTTCTTGAATTGTGGTGCTCAGAACTGGACATTGTATTCCAGGTGAGGTCTGATCCTGCAATCCACCCCCTCACAACATGTTGCCCCATGGAGGGGAGGAGTAGCTGAAGGGAAGACTCATATGTTGGGGCACAGCTTGTTCCCCTTGAGTGCCAGGGCCAGCTGGAGGGCGAAGAGCCACATGGCGAATGCCTGAGCCTCACCTTTTCCTTACCTTCTTCCTTGTGGTAGGCTGCTGGGACCCACAGAATCATTGCATCAGAGGTTCTGCAGATGAAGGTGAGGGCAGAGGGAGACCAGGCTGCCTGTGCTGAGCTCCCAGAAGCAGCCCTTTCCCTAGGTGCCAAATCCAGCAGGAAGCTCAGCTGCACAAAACCATGTGGCTCTCTCAGCTGAGAAAAGCAGAGCCCAAGACCTGAGACAGCAGTAGAAGAAACAACCATGGGAGAGGCCTGTGTTCCTGCTGGATTTGCTCCTCTGCATCACCTTAGCTGAGAAGCATGAACTGGAGGAGGTGGTGAAGGTGGCAGTGAGCTGGGCATGGCTGAGGTTGTTGGCTGCCTGGCTGGCTGCTGAACAAGGCTGGTGGTAGCAAGGGAGGCTGTCCCTATCCTCCTTGTTGCCCTCAGTGGCACCCTACATGCAGCAGGTGGGCTGTCTACGCAAGATCCAGGGCACCCTGCATTAAGACCACTGTGATGAGCCCTTGCTTAGGTGAGAGCCTGAGATCAGCAAGGATCGAGAGGGACACACAGGGAGGTCACCAAGGCCCACCACGGAGACAGGAAGGAAGGAAGGAGGAGCTGAGTGGTGGTGCTGCCTCCCTCCCTCGCAGCATCACCTGGGGGTCAAAATATAGCGTTTGTTATCTGCGGTTTTGCATATCTGTGGAAAGCCCACAGAATACAGTTTGATGTTACAGACATGAGAACAAGCTAACCAGCTTCCTTCAATATGCCAAAAGTGGTGGCTGTTTTTGTTCTTGCTATCCTACAACAAACAGAGGAGACAGGGAGACATATATATCCAGCTTCTGACACAAAATTGTAGAAAACAGTGTATTTTAATTTAATTTTAGGTTGAGAAAACGTGTTATAACCATTATAGAAATTAAAGTTTCACTACCATATTGTTCATATAATCCTTTGGCCCTAGCTATGTTTAGCTAAGAAGCATGAGCTAATTATGTCAATCTTTAAAATGTGAAGCATATTACAAAACTGGGAAACTGAGAATGGGGTTCCTAAAGGTTGTATGGATATATAATGACAGTTGGAGAAATTCAATAACAGCTCTGTATGGAATGTACTCAGAAGCACCACATGAAACAAATTAAACTACAACAATGAATCCTTCACACTGTGCAAATAAGAAAATGCCAGAAAGTGTTGATTCTATATGTTTTGTAAAGGCTATAATAATGAATTAAGATTTGGGGCAGCAAATCCTCACAAAATTACAGTAAAGTTATTACCCAGGGGCACAACATAAATGTTTTAAATCTTACAATTTCCTAAACTTTCTTCAGGTTCTGCTGCAGAAAACCGGCACTGACACAACATTAAAACATTTTGTCATGAAATAACTTGGAGCAGTCAAACATTTATTCCGTTTGAGTTCAGAGAGAAGACTAGTAGAGCTAGCTCTGCTCTGAAGACTGGAAAAAACACCCTTGTTCACATTATACCAGGGTAAACAAAGCGGCATTCTTCCTATGTTCTGGACTACATTTCTTATATAATCTCTAACAAATGGCCTAACTAGATAGGGCTTATGGGAGTCCCATAAAACTTCTGGAGGGCGGCAAGTTGAATGTCCCTGCTTCTACTGTGCTACTCTCAAGGCCATTTCTCAGTTTAGTTCAATATTTAGGTACACTACTCAGAACACGAAATGCCCATACTTTATGTCTGTTAAGAATGGCATGTGCATGAAAAAATAATCACTTTTTGTACCAAAATAAAAAGTAGCACCAATCAAGTAAAGAAAAGGATGCACTCCTGTCCATGCAAAGATAGCTGGTGTGGTGAAGTGTTCATAGTTCTGGCCATAAAGGCCTTGTGTCAAATCCCAATTCAGATGTTTTCCAGGTAAAAAAGGGAGTGATGTTTTAAAAAAAAACCCACCCCAAACATTTAAAGTAAATTTCCAAAAGGGTGGGGGTGGCAAAACAAATTGAACATGGAATCAAGATACAAGGCAAGTTTTATTTTATGGGCCACCATCCTGAGCACAAAGGGTAAAAAGGTGGATATTGTGGTGGATTGGATGGGAGAATATTGTAGCTATGTCTTGTAGTTATATGTCCTGATGCAGGACCGTGGTCGTTAGTTTTTAAAGAGTTTCTCCCTGGTTGTTTTGTGCCTTCAAGTTGTTTCTGACTTATGACGACCCTAAGGCGAATCTATCATGGGGTTTTCTTGGCAAAATTTGTTCGGGGGGGGGGTTGCCTTTGGCTCCAAGGCTGAGAGAGTGTAGGTTGCCCAAGGTAGCTTATCACCTAGTGGGTTTCCATGGCCAAATGGGGATTTGAGCCTTAGTCTCCAGAGTTGTAGACAAGTGCACAGGCCACTACACCACACTGGCTCAGGTACCCTGTGGCCACAAGGTCCTATCTGACCTTAGAGGCTGGGTAGGGTTGGACCTGATTAGTACTTGAATGGGTCAACAAGTTGGATTCAGAGTATGGAATCAAACCTACATTCACTACAGTCTGAGTCAGGACTCTGTAACTACAGAGTGTGTCTGCGGACATGAAGAATGCTATTTGTCTCATCATTGGATCCACACTGCCTGATGTTATCTTATTTGAGGAAGTCTCGAGCCGCAACATGCCTCTCAGGTCACAAAACCATCCACTGTCCAATCAGAACACAAACACTGAGCATACAAAAGATGAAAGTTGAGATCCTAAACTCACACGAGGGTTGTGCTATACTGCCCTTCTGCTGAATACCCACTTTGTGCAACTGATGGTGTTTCTAATAATAATAATAATAATAAAATTTATTTATACCCCGCCCCTCTGTTAAAACAATTGGGGCGGCTTACAAAATTTAAAATACAATACAAATAAAATCCCTAAACACCCCCACTCCCACCCTCCCCCATAAAAAAACATTAAACAAATATAAATTAAAACAACTAATCTAAAATCACATTTAAAACTATAAATACAATAAAATATAATAAATGGCCAGCAGCCTAGAAGAGGCCAGGATCCCCTGAGGCCGGGATCTAATTAGGAAAGGCCTGCCGAAAGAGATCCGTCTTTAGTGCTTTTTTAAAGCCACTCAGGCTTGTTATCTGACGGATCTCATTCGGCAGGTCATTCCACAATTTGAGGGCGATTACCGAAAAGGCCCTCTGGGAGGTTGCAGACAGCCTAGATTTTTGTGGCTGAAGCAAATTCCTCCCAGAGGACTGGAGTGCGCGGGGAGGATTGTATGGGAGGAGGCGGTTCCGGAGATAAGTTGGACCCAAACCATTTAGGGCTTTAAAGGTAATAACCAACATCTTATACTGGGCCCGGAAACTGATTGGCAGCCAGTGGAGAGATTTTAATACTGGAGTTATATGGTCTCTCCGAGATGTTCCCGAGACCACTCTGGCTGCCATATTTTGTACCAACTGAAGTTTCCGGACCAAGCATGAGGGCAGCCCCATGTAGAGCGCATTGCAGAAATCTAGACGGGAGGTTACCAGCGCGTGCACCACAGTCTCGAGGTCCCTTACTTCCAGGAAATGGCGCAGCTGGCGTATCAGCCGAAGCTGATAACAGGCGCTCCTGACTGTCGCATTCACCTGACTCGTCATCTGAAGCGATGAATCAAGGAGCACCCCCAGACTGCGAACACAGTCCTTAACGGAGAGCGTGACCCCGTCCAGGACTGGAGGTTGCAACGCAACTCCTGGTTTGGGGGCCGCTACCGTGAGCACCTCCGTTTTATCTGGATTTAATCTCAATCTGCCCATGTGCATCTGCTTTTTGTCTCTGTGTGCAATGAGACTAATGCACAGGAGCTGTTTCTGCAATCCCAGAGAATCAAGTGGGACAATGAAGGCACTAACAGAGAATGTGCAGCTACACAGCTGGGATCCTGTTGGTCAGTCCCAACTAGAGGAGACCCATTCAACCAGTTGTTGAAAGGTGAGTAAACACATAGGTAGATCAAGTTGTTTCAATGGCTCTACTATAGTCAAGATGAACAGTTGGACTAAGGTCTCTGTAAAACAGTTACACCTGAGAAACTGTTTATGCAACCGTGAACTGAATACATCCATTTCACAAGAGCCAAAAAAGAAAGGGGGGGAAAAGCACAACTACACGTGAAAGAGAACTGACACAGGTGTAGGAGGACATCAAGAAGATTCTGGCCAAAGGCAGTCTTGCCAAAGAGAGAGAGAGAGAGAGAGAGAGAGAGAGAGAGAGAGAGAGAGAGGAGAAGAGAAGAGAATGAATTTGGAAATATTTGGGGGAGGGGGCAGCTCCACCTAAAATAAGAGGTCTGTGTCATTCTCTATTATGGCTTAAATTTCTTAGGTTTGAAAGAGTCCCAGGGCTTTTCACTGTGGTTGCTACAACAAGCTAACAGGGTTTTGCACAGTGTGACTCCTCTTTCCCTCCATCCCCACAGTTCTCCTGAAAGCAGTTTTTTCCTCTCTCTTGCTACATGGTTTCCATCCTCCTCTTTCAAGTCCAGGCCTTCCCAAGGCCCAACCACCAAAGAGGGACTGTAACAGATAGAGCACTTTAACTCCCTTGTGTTCTGTTTTGACTGAGAACCTTAAATGCAGGATGAACAAAGGTAGAGTCCCTACTCAATGTACCCTTACCTCTTGGCATTAATTCAGCACGCTCTTAAGAGGGTAGGAAGGTCAATCTTCTGCCCAGTTTTGACTTCTTATCAGAGCCAAACAACAGAGCAGTCTAAATCCTGTGGAGCTGGTAGACTCAGGCACCCTCAAATGATCTGGATCACCATTAATACCTTTGATCTGGATGTTCTGCAGCTAAGGAGCAACTCAACCTTTTTAGTTTTGTGCCAGAATAGAGCATTGCCTCCTTGGTTGACTTAAGGTCAACTCTGAACAGGAAGGAATAAAGGAGGCTGTTCTCAGCTTGAGAGCTGGAGGCTGGAATCCTGGTGTTGTTTTGCGCATGTGTGGATTTCCCTGCAGAGGTGGTTGGACGTTTTTGCCTGATGCAAGACACCCACATTCAGTCCAAGATCCCAGAGGCAAGAGTTATGTATGCGGTACCATTGTTGCTGGTTCTGCACTGTGCACAAAGGCATGTGGCATGCTGTTGTTCAGGCATGTACATGTGCATTATGCATTGGTGCATAATGTGGTGTTATTCATGTGGTGCCACTGTGCATGAATGCACATGTACATTTAGTTGTAGGTTTGGTTGCACACTAGGTTGCATGATGTTGCTGTTTGGCATGGGGCTGAGTAGCACAATTGGGGTATAACGCCACATGTTGAAATTTATGCTATGGAACCCCAATGCAACCCCAAATCCTTCAATCCAGTCCTGTTCCAGGTCCATTAGTGCTAGAACATATGGCAGGAGTATTTGGGGTAAGGTGGTTCTGGGCACCTTCGGCCAGAAAACTGCTGGTGTCTTACCCATGTGTAAGTTCCCCTTTGGAAGCAGTTGAACATTTTTGTCATGGAAAATGAGTTGTGTATGTGGTGCCAGTGTGCATGTGGATGAGCATTCTTGTCCAATGCACTTCACTCTGCCTCTACTGAATTTGTCAGTAGTGCCTCCCCCATTTCAGTGTGCATGTAGTTCTTCATTTGGTTGCTTAACACTGCTATTCCACAAAACTGTCAGGTAGTATAATAAATGTGCCATTCTGCATGCTGAGATTTACACTGTGCAAGCCACATATTGTAAATCCTGACAGTAAGAGCTGTTCGGAAGTGGAATGCACTGCCTCGGAGTGTGGTGGAATCTCTTTCTTTGGAGGTTTTTAAACAGAGGCTGGATGGCCATCTGTCAGGAATGATTTGATTGTGTATTCCTGCATGGCAGGGGGTTGGATTGGATGACCCTTGAGGTCTCTTCCAACTCTATGATTCTATGTCAGCTCTTGACCTTGGAGTCTGGTGCTGTGGGCACCAAACAGCTGACGTGCATAGATAGCGCAAGAGGCTCCTGTCCCAAAATGGCTGCTGTAGAAGGTGGGTGGGTGGAGCTGCAAGGCACCCATTTCACAAAAGTTAAATTAGTGAGACTGAGAAAGGAGGCACTGATTCAAGAACCGAAGTAGAAGCTCGAAGTGAGGCCCAAGCCCCCAAACCCATTCCTTGGGTTGAACAGTTTTCAGCTCTACTTAAAACCCTTTTTACAGAAGGCAAATGCGCACACATGTTCTCTCTTTAATGAAAGAATGAATTATTTCTAAAAGTAATGAAATAAAGAACTGTTTTTATTAAAATAATGAAATAATTGCTGCTTTCATTTCTATGAAATATTCTAGCCCCCCCCCCTTCTTCAGAGGGTAGGGCATGAACCAATGGATTCAAAGGACAAGGAAAAAAAGGTTCCGCTAAACATTAAGAACTTCTTGACTGTATGAACTGTTCAAGAGTGGAATGAATTGCCTCGGAGGGTGGCAGACTCTCCTTCTTTGGAGGCCTTTGAATAGAAACTGTATGGTGGTCTCTTGGGAGTGCTTTATAGTTTAGTTATTTATACCCCCACAGAAGCAGCTCTGTAGCGCCTAACATCCTGCTTTGCAACAGCTGCAGAGCTGTTTGGGCTGCAAGTCAACCTTAAGAAAACAGAAGTTCTTTACCAGCCTGCACCACAGGACTAACACCACCAGGCCCACATTGCTGTCGGCAAATCTGTGCTCAAGTCTGTTCAGCAGTTCACCTACCTGGGAAGCATCATCTCCTCAGATGCCAAGATTGACAAAGAGATCGATCACAGACTAGCAAAGGCATATAGCGCATTTGGAAGACTTCACAAAAGGGTCTGGAGTAATAAACACCTGAGGCGGAACACAAAAATCAGTGTGTATAGAGCCATTGTACTGTCTATTCTCCTTTATGGTTCTGAAACATGGGTCACCTATCGCCACCACCTACGACTCCTCGAATGGTTTCATCAGCGCTGTATATGCACAATCCTAAATATACACTGGACTAACTATGTGATGAATGTTGCTGTCCTTGAGCAAGCAGGGATCACCAGCATTGAGGCCATGATATTGAGAACACAGGTGCGCTGGGCAGGCCACATTTCTAGGATGGAGGACCATCGCCTCCCAAAAATAGTAGTCTACAGTGAACTCGCCACGTGTCAGCATAAGAGGGGCGCTCCAAAAAAGCGATGCAAGGATTCCCTGAAACAACATTTCAGGCTTGGCCAAATTGATCACCAACAATGGTCCGCCCTGGCCTCACATCAGGAGGCATGGAGACATACTATCCACAATGCTGCAGCCTTATTTGAGAACTCACACCGAACAAGTCTTGAAGAGAAACAACAACGCAGAAAGAATCACAACCCAGAAACATCACCCAAGGAGACCTTCTGCTGTGCTTTCTGGAACCAGACTTGTTTATCTCGGATTGGCCTTTTTAGTCATCAGTGGGCTTGCAGAAAGCGCGGGATGAGTCCTTCCTAAATCTTCGTTTGTGAAGAAAAGCCAGATTTATACTCCACTCTTCAGCCACAAAACTATCAGAGAGGCTTACAAACTGTTTTAAGCAATAGCTATTTACACATCTACGCTGCATTAAGCAGTTTCCAATGTGTGTTAGCTAATTGCCCCCACAAGCCGGGTACTCATTTTACCAACCTACGAAAGGATGGAAGGCTGAGTGAACCTTGGAGCCCTCTGAAAATCGCACTTGCAATGTGGTGAGTTGCAGTACTGGCATTTAACCACTGCACCACCAGGAAGTTGTGCTTTTTAGTTGTGTATTCCTGCACAGCACGGGGTTGGATTAGATGGCCTTTTTGGCCCCTTCCAACTCTATGATCCTATGATTCTGTGGCCTCAGAATTCCCCATTAGATGGCTCTAGTACTTTAGAATTCAGGGGAGCAGGCATTAGAGTTCTCTTGCATAGTGGGTGACCCTTGTGGTCCCTTCCAAATAAATGATTCTATGAAATTATAAGATTCCATCTAAACTTTAGGAAGAAGCAGTATTTTGACAAGTAGGATGCCAATATATTTTTACTACATCTTCAGGATGTGAGAAAAAGCTGACGAAGTCCAATTATAATTATGAAAAAGCCCTCATTTTACCATGATAGCCTTCATCAATCAAAACCAGTCCTTCTCTCACTAATCAACAGGGTTTAACCCATTCTGTGTCTTGTGAAATAAAACAATGTAAAAATTAGGGAAACAATGAGTGCATAAAAAGTCAGATAAGAGTACATAAGGGTACGAGCAAATGAACCCCTGGTTGCATCAGATCAAATAAAGGGAATAATAATTCAGACCAGGAGCTTAAATTAGTCTGCACGGGTGTGTTTGGGAGGCTCCATCCTATAAAAGGATCAGAAATTCTGTGAGTTTGATCTTCACTATACGGTTGTTTGGAAATACATCATGCCACAATCCCAAAATATTTCTGAGGATATTGGGAAAGCAGGTATTTGCTGCTCCTTAGCCTAGAAAGGGTTACAAAATGGATTTCTAAGGATTTGTGGCTTTTCCGGAATAGCTAACCCCGGCCTCAGGAACCCCCTCTGGAGGTTGCTTTTGGACCTCCAAACAGATGCTGCCTGCTTAAAAGGGTTTTAAACATATTGTATTATATATTGATTTTAACTTGTATTAATTTAATAATGTTTTAAGGGGAGGGAGGGATTTTGGGTTGTTTTATACTGTCTACCATTTTATCGTTGTAAGCCGCCCCGATTGCTTGCAGAGGGGCGGGAAATAAATAAAGTGTATTATTATTATTATTATTATTATTATTATTACTACTACTACTACTACTAATACACAGATCATATGAGTGAGTGCCCATAACTCAACAACAGGGGTGGAACAAATATTTGCTGTTACTCACTTTCTGGTTGGGAAATGGGTTACCCAACACTTTGGAAACCTGGCTGGCAAGAATAACACAGAAGCAAGATTTCAGCACAGTTTTCATCCAGTATTTGTAGTGTTTGGGGAAATTATTCTGTGCACAAATACATGTAGAGTTTTGGCACAAAAATCTTGTGGTTGTTTTTGGTATGATAAACTATATTTGTGTGCAAAAATACACACATTTTCTAGAAATGCCAATTTTGCACAAAACATCCACATGTGTTTCTGGAAACTGTGGGGCTGGTTTGTTCAAAAATTATGATTTTTGTGCAAAAAGCATGTTTGTTGTGCAAAAGGAACACCATATCCACATGGGCTTTGCATGAATTGGTGAGCTTTGAAAAACACCAGTTTTGCCAAAAAGTGTGTGATTCTAGAAACAGGAACATTGGTCTTACCTGTGATACATTCTTTTCCAGTGGTGAGGCAAAGAGCATCCAATAGCTTGGGTTGTCCCTCCCCACTTGCTCCTAGTAAGCAGGTAACAGGAAACCTTTGCACTACCCACTGGTGATGTCATCTGAGAGGGATGACCCCCCAGCTGGCCAGTCAATATCACAGCCTCGCGACACTGTAGCATCCCGTGTTGAGGATCCACAGGTAGAAAAAGAAATCCAGCCCACTGGAAGTGCACCCCTCACTCTGGTGTACATTGCTCTATTAATGGTATCTGTCACCCATGGCGTCTTCTGCCTACCTTACCAACAGGTGGGTCTGGATGCTCTTTGACTCACCACTGGAAAAGAACGTATCACAGGTAAGACCAACATTCCTCTTCCCCGTGGTGAGGGCTCCAGAGCTTCCGATACCATGCTGTCTTTTCAGGGCGATCTTCTGGAAGGGAAGCAGGAACTACTGCAATGTCCTGGAATGAAATCTCGCCCATGGAAGGCAGTCGATAGCCGCTATCATTAAGTCCTGGAGATGTGCTAGCTGCATGAAGTCCACTCAGAGACCTTTCTTGATCTTCAGTACTACCCTCTAAATGGAATCGACCCTCTCTGGGGGGAGAGAGACCTGACCCCCCAGCAAGTCCACCACTGCCCCAGGGGCTAAATCTGATGACCGGGAACTAGAAGGCTCTTGTCGAAGTTGACCTGAAAACTGCGCCTCGAGAGATTCTAGAATCAGACGGACCTCCCTCTCCACTCCCTGTTTGGAAGACGAACGGAATAGGAGGTCGTCCGAACAGAGATAGACATGCAGCCCCGAGCGCTGCCAGGAGGCTACCAAAGCCACCATGTTCTTCGTGAATACCTTGGGTGCCAAGCGGATGCCAAAGGGAAGAGCCTTGTACCTAAAATGCTTGTTGTTGTAGCAGAAGCAGAGGAACTGGCGATGATCCTGATAGATCAGAATGTGGAGACAGGCATCCTGCAAGCCCAGGGAGGAGACAAAGTCCCCTAGGCTTATGGCTTCCAGGATATGTCTCAGTGTTTCCAACCTGAATTTCTCCTTCCGAACAAACTTGTTCACGCCCTTCAAGTTCAGCACCTCCCCCCAGGTCCTGTTCTTCTTCGGGACCAGAAATAGAATGGAGTAGCAGCCCCCGTTCCATTGTGCTCTCTGGACTTCTTCTATTGCACCTAGCTGTAACAGGTGTGGGATGGCGTTTGCCATCAAATGCTGCTTCTCTGGATCTCTTTGGATTGGTATGGGGATAAACAGCATGGAGGTCACCGAGAAAACTCTATCCAGTAGCCCTGATGAATGGATTGCAGGACCCATCTGTCCAAGGTAGAATTTCCCCGTACCTCCATGTAGGCCTGCAGCCTCCCCCCCACCAGAGGGGCGTTGTCATTGCTGACTCTTTGATGTCCCCTGATGTCCCCCTGAGGCATGAAAAGGGGGAATCTTCTCTCCTCTCACCTGCAGGCAGAAGCCAGCGTCTTTTTTTTTCTTATCCTTGTCCTCCACCAGAACTGGCTCCAGGGATTTGCCAAAAAGCTTCTCACCCAGGAATGGCAACAACACCAGTTTCTGCTTTGACATGAAGTCTGCTTTCCAGGATTTCAGCCACACCTGTCTCCTGGCTGCCACCGTTGTGCCCTGTGCCCTAGTGCAGAACTGGACAGAGTCCAAGGTACTGTCAGCCAGGAAGGCAGATATTTTTGCCAATTTGTTCAAGTATTGTGTGATTCTAGTTTGAGATTTAGAAACGTCAGTCAGGGCATCGTTGATCATTGCTCGGGCCATCATGATAGCAGTTGTCAAAGCCCTGATGGCTAATGACAGCACCTCATGGGCCCGTTAAAGTGCAACATCCATGCGCCTGTCTTCCAGGACCTTCAGGGTATCCTCCCCATCGCAGCAGAATATCGCAGATACACTAATGCTGAAACAGGCGCATCAATGAGAGCCACCTGAAACTTGTCCATCACCTTCTTGGGGAGAGAGTAGAGTCTCTTCGCGAAACTCGGTTGAGATTTAGCTGCAACTAGTGCCCTCCATTCATTGCAAAGCAAACACATCAACGCGGTGGGCACCGGCATCTCTAGCACCGCCAGCTGAGAGTCAGGAAAGAAATTGCCTGAGATCTCTGGCAAATCTAGATCCATCTGAGATTTCTGAATGGTGGGCAGTTTTAAACCCAGTGTCCTAACAGCCTTCTTCAGGAGAACTGAAAAATCTTCAACCGTGAAAACCTCAAAAAGGTGCGCGGGGCATTGACTGCCTCACCAGACTCCTCTGATAGTTCCCTCTCCTCTCGGTCAGACAGCTCGTCTGGTTCTATACCCCCCTTCCAGGGATGAGTACAGGGAAACTGCATCCTCGTCCTGTGGATCCTCCACATCATCCTGAGCCGTATGGCATTTATTGGGGGAGTGACGTCTCAGTCTCAGAATCTGATGCCCACTGGCCATCCTCCTCGTCACTGAGAGGCCTGGCTGTATGGGCGACCGTGCAAAGAGCGCTGGTATGGCTGGGACCTGGGACCTCTTCTAGCCCCCCCCCAGTGGACACCATGCAGGGGTGTTTGGACTCCCCTTTGTCCGCCCCATTGCCTTTGCCACCCCGTTGTGGCTGCCTTTGGCCCTGTGCCTGACGGGGGACCGCAGCTGGGATGTCGGTGGGGGATAGAGAGGAACCCACCTGGGTTCCAATTGACTGGCTCCCCCCCAAGGGAACCCTTGATTAGAAAATTAGATGCCAGCCAGCATACTGCCTCCCTGTCCAGGAGGCCCCACACACAATCTGGGATGGCCGTGGGTGCTCTCCCCCCATCGTTTCCATGCCCAGGGCACCAGCCCCACTCACAGAAGCCACCAGCGGTGGCTGGGGCCTGGATCTGGGTCCGTCATCAGGGGGTTGGCCAGGGTCACCAACGTGGCAAAAGGCACCCCGTTTCCAGGGGCGATCCATGCCTCCTCCTCCTGGAGGGGCCGCATGGTAGGATCTTCACCCCGTCCATCTCCATGCCCATCTCAGAAGGATTGAATGTTTTGGAAAGGTATATAACTGGGAGAGGATTTTAGAGCTTGTGTGTGTGCCTCCTGCATTTTGGGGGCTCCTTTTCTATTCTCTTAGCTCCTGAGGAACCTTGGAGCATACAGAAGCATGGATGAATGTCTTCTGCTGTCTATTTTATTTTACTTTACCCTTTAATAAAGCCATAAAAGAAAATTAAAATAGTCTTTTCTTTTGCACCAGAGGTGTGCATGGCTTTGCTCAAAAGCCCATGCTACTTCGCTGCATGCATCTCTGCTTGGATGGGCAGAGAGTGAATGCACTTTGCATATTTTATGACAGGTTATGGGCCCAGAATGGCTGGCTCAGGATTTTATGAGCCGTGAAGCTTTTATGGCCGCAGATTGTTTGAGTCTAAGTTGACAGGGGCTCTTAACAAGCGGCAGACTGGGCAACTTGTCCCTCTGGTGTGAATCTTTTCTTTTGAGCTGCGGAGGCTGTTTGAAGCTGTTGGAGCTTTCTTTTGTCTGCACCTGGCAAAAGCTGACAAGCCCAGCACAGAGGGGATTTGGAATTTGAGAATGCCTGTGAAGAGCTGCTGAGACGGAACCATTTACAACGCCTGGTTGGAAAGCTACCCGTGCTAGGGAAGCAGACATTGAGCTGAGAGGGGCTAGAATGTTTATGGACAATGGCTCAGAGCGTGGCAGTGTTTCCCTTCCAAAAGCTAAATGATAAGAACTATCATTTGTGGGCTGTGAAGATGGAAGCTTATTTGCATCAACAATTGATCCATGCCCCTATTGTAGATACCCCTGCCCAGGGTGCTGCTATTGCACAGATTCAAGCTGAGGAAAGAGCAAAAGCGTCGCTCATTTTGGCAACTGAGGACAGTCAGTTGATTTATGTGCGAGGTTGTGCCACGGCCCGGGACATTTGGCAAGCACTGCGGCAAGTCTATGTCCATGCTGGGACTGGTTCACAGCTTATGTTAACAAGGAAGCTGTATAGACTAAAGCTGCAGCCAGATGGTGACGTGGCAACACACATTTCAACTTTAAGACAGTACTTTGATCAGCTTCAGGAAGTTAATGTGAACTTTACTGAACAGGATAAGTATCATATTCTCTTGAGTAGCTTGCCAGAAAAATTTGTTTAGTTTCGAAAATTTGCCTGCAGCAAATTTGACCATTAATTTCATTGCTGGTCGTTTGTTGGAAGAAGAGGCAAAATGGCTGGAGAGAAAGCAGACTTCCCCATTTCCAAAGGCTTCTCAGCCAAAGACCCACAATTCTACAAATGGCCCAGTAGATGGCTCCAAAGACGCCAGTAAGGGTGAAGTTCCCGCCTTTGCTGTGAAAGCCAAGACTTGCTGGAATTGTGGAAAGGGGGGGCACCTTTCCAAGGAATACAAGGCTAAAAAAAAAGTAAGACTTCTAAGGCCAAGAAATCTACTTCCAGCATGACTGTTTTTGCAGTTGTTTTGCAAGCTGTAAAGGAACAAAAGGCACATTTAACCTTTTGGGCTCTCGATTCAGGCTGTAACGAAAATATCTCCAATAATAAAGAACTTTTTAAGGACTTTAAAGAGACTGGCCCCTCCAGTTTGAGTTTAGCTGATGGATCCAAGTCAGAATGTTTGGGTAAAGGTACATGTTTTGTACAATGTTTGAACATGGATGTAAAAAATGTTCAATATGTTCCTGGTTTAAAAATGTGTTTGCTCTCTGTTGCCAAGTTGACACAGGAGGGCTGTGAAGTACAATTTAAAGGGAACAAATGTTTTATTTTGAAGGATGGTACCATTTTGGCTGAAGCTGTTTTTTATGACCAATTGTATTATATGTATGATTGTGTACAGGATCCTCAAACTAGTACTGTGATGGCAAATTCTCGCATGCATAATAATTGTGTACATCTGATGCATTAGAGATTTGGCCATCCTAGCTTTAAGGTTCTCAGGCAGATGCCTGAGATGGTGGATGGGTTGAGTTTGAGGGCGTGTCAGAAGTACCTGGATTGCCAGATTTGCAAGAGGTCCAAATCGAAGGTCCATCCTTTTCCCAAGCATAGTGACAGAAAGTCAAAAAGAATTCTTGAGCTGAACCATATGGACCTGTCTGGCCCCTATCCAGCATCCTTGGGAGGAGCCAAGTACATTTTGGTCCTAGTGGATGATCCCAGCCGTTTTTGTTTTGTATTCTTACTCAAGAGTAAGGATGAGCCTTTTCAGACCTTTAAAAATTGGGTGGCTTATGTTGAGAGACATTTCTCTCAGAAGCTGTCATCTCTCTAGTCCGAGAGGGAAGGGGAATTCATGTCAAATGAGTTCCAGAACTGGCTGAAGCAAAAGGGAATTTTCCACAGGTTGTCGGCCCCCTTTTCTCCCAGCCAAAACGGCATAGCTGAGAGAAAAATTGGCATTTTGCAAACAATCAAAGATAGTCTGATGTTTGATGCAAACATTGAACAGAAGTATTGGGGAGAGGCCATGTTGACAGCTGCTTATTTGAATAACCACGTGCCAAGTTCTGTGGTCTCAAATACACCCTTTTTCATGTTTTATGGCAAGAAGCCATCTGTGAAGCATATTAGGACTTTTGGGTCCTATGCATGGGTAAATATCCCTAAAGCAATCAGAAAAAAGGGGGAGCCCAAGGCCAGGAGGCTGAGATTCCTAGGGTATGAACAATCTTCCAAGGCCTGGCATTTTGCCTTAAAAGATGGAAGAGTTTTGATTTCCCGGAGTGCTGAATTTGAGGAGCAATCTAATTGGAGTCATATTCATTCCAATCCAGATGTGATTTTGCCTTCATTTGTAGGTGAAAATCAGCCTGATCAACAGCAGCAGCAGACTGCTGAGTCAGGCATTGACACTTCCCCAGATTTGGGAGGGGAGGGTTCAAAGCATGAGTCCTTTGATGTAGAGAGTGATTCAAATGCAGATTCTGATAATGATCAGGCCCAGCCTGTCATTCCCCGTTGCTCTAACAGAGAGACAAAGGGGGTGCCTCCTTTAAGATTCACAGCACAGAATGTAAAGGTCTGCCAGGTGACTTTTGAACCTGACAGCTTTACTGATGTTTTGAAGTTGCCTGAAGATGAGCAACAGAAGAGGCAGCAGGCAATGGAAAATGAAATGGAATCCATTAGAAGTCATGATGTTTTTCATATTGTGGCATTGCCACAAGGAGAAAAGGCTGTAGGTTGTCGTTGGGTGTACAAAAGGAAGCAGTTGCAGGATGGGAGTGTCAAGTACAAAGCACGCTTGGTGGCAAAGGGGTATTCACAGATAAAGTATCAGAATTATGACCAAGTTTTTGCCACCACTGCTAAAGTACAAAGTGTTAAAATTGCTTTGTCTACTGCAAGCCTGAACCAACTCAAAGTTAATCACTTTGATGTAGAGACTGCTTATTTGAATGTCCCACTGGATGAGCATATATATATGGAAGAACCCCCTGGGTTTCACAGTGGGGGACCAAACCAGGTGTACAGGCTTGATAAAGCTTTATATGGTCTCAAACAAAGTGGGTGATGTTGGTACCTTTGTTTGGATGAACAGCTGAAAAATGTTGGTTTTCATAACAGCATTGCTGATCCATGTTTGTATACAAGCGGTGTCAATCAGAATTATGAAATTCTCAGCGCTTTTGTTGATGATTTCTGTATGATTACTGAAACTGACGCTCAGGTGCAAAAGTTTTAACAGGAATTGGCTTTAAAATTCAGATTGAAAGACCTTGGTCAAATTAAAAACTATTTGGGAGTGGATTTCCAAAGGTTTGAAAATGGTGATTTTAGGATGAGTCAAGTTCAGAAAATTGAAAAGGTTTTAGATCTTTGTAACATGTCTCAGTGTAAACCTGCACGAACTCCTATGTGTTCTGATTTCATAAATATTATAGATACTAGGCTGTTTGAATGTCCTGAACTTTTTCATTCTGTAATTGGAAGTTTATTGTATATTGCAAGATGGTCATGCCCAGATATTCAATATGCTGTAAATGTTTTGTCTAGAAAGGTGTCAAAGCCAACTCAACATGATTGGCAAGGTTTAAAGAGATTGCTAAAATATCTACGTGGAACCATAAATTATGGTGTAAAGAACAGTTCACAAGGTTGTCATGAGTTAAGAGCATTTGCCGATGCCAATTTTGCCAACAAAATTTTAAATAGAAGATCTGATTCAGGGATGATAATTTTTTATGCTGATACTTCTGTACATTGGGGATCAAAAAAGCAATCCACCATTGCTTTAAGTTCTGCAGAGGCGGAATTTGCAGCCCTGTCAAGTCTGGGGACTGAATTGGTCTACCTGAAGCAGATTTTCAGTGATTTGGGTATGCCAATTTCAGGAACTATTAAAGTTTTTGAAGATTCCCAAGCATGTATAACAAATGGCAACAGCAAAGGTGTGAAAAACAGAACAAAGCATGTTGCTGTAAAATTTCAGAATGTTAGAGAAGCTGTTCAAGATGGCTTGATTGATCTGGTGTATTGTCCCAGTGAAGAAAATGTAGCAGATTTGTTTACCAAAGCATTGGGTCAAATTAAGCATGATCTTTTGTGTGACAAGTTGGGTATGATATCTGAAGTGTGAAATATATTTGCCTGGATGAAAAAATTAGAGGGGTGTCAGGGAAAATAGATATTGTAATTAGAAGTTTGTCTCCCCCCTTTGGGTAATTTTATTCACCAAGGCACTGAAGACACCAGCTTGTCTATTAGAACTCATAAATCTGTCTCTTGTTGTTATGTTTTCCTGTCCTTCGGAGTTTGAGAGTGAGAAACGAAACTAAGGGTCCAGTTTCTTGTTTCGCTTGTCAGAAGGATTGAATGTTTTGAAAAGGTATATAACTGGGAGAGGATTTTAGAGCTTGTGTGTGTGCCTCCTGCATTTTGGGGGCTCCTTTTCTGTTCTCTTAGCTCCCGAGGAACCTTGGAGCATACAGAAGCATGGAAAAATGTCTTCTGCTGTCTATTTTATTTTACTTTACCCTTTAATAAAGCCATAAAAGAAAATTAAAATAGTCTTTTCTTTTGCACCAGAGGTGTGCATGGCTTTGCTCAAAAGCCCACGCTACTTTGCTGCATGCATCTCTGCTCGGATGGGCAGAGAGTGAACACACTTTGCATATTTTATGACATGCTAGCCACTAGGCACCTCCTGAATCCAGGCATGGAATCTCAAGGTCCATATACTTCTTCATCACACATAGATATTGACAGTTGAATTAGAAACACATCTTATTTGTATGTCTTTCATTTAATCATGTTATCTATTGTTCATTAGCTAGGATTAGTGTATTAAAGCTCTAATAACATTTTAGGCTGGAAATATGTGCCAATCCTAAAGGGTTTACAATTTGTTCCTTGCCACTGAATAGACCTCTGTTCTTAATCCTGTCCCAATTTATGCAATATTTGGATGTGCTAATATTTTGACTTTTTATTAACCCATCCATGCCCATTAAAATAATTTTGAACAAATATTGAGTCTGAAAGTGGCACAGCTGAATGACTGGAATTCTGGCAGTAGGGGAGTGAGGGGAACTGAGTGAACAGGGGAGTAAATGAGAACTGGGGGAAGCAATAGTACTTTTCCCACTGATCTGCCCACTGGCTTATCTACCAAATTTATCAGGCTTTTAAGCAATCATATACATAAAAGCCAGTGAGGAATTTCTGCACACTGAAGAAATTCAATAGACAAAGAGATGGAGGAACCACACATGTATATGGGAACAGGCTGACTATATTCAATGTTGGGTTCTAGAGTGTGGAAAGAGTGGAATGATGCCTTTCTGTAATCTCTGGAGTTAACCTGCCTCTTGATAAAGCACCATAATATCCCTCATCCTGTCAGAACACAACAGAGCCAAGCCTCCAACAGAGCATGCTCTGAGGAAAGCAGAGAAGGAAGGCTATACCCCACCAGACAGGCCATTGGCATCACGTAGGAAGATAAGGAAGCTACTTATACTGAACCAGATCATTATTCTACCCATTGCCGGCTTGCAGATAGGAGACTTTTTGAAGACTACCCAGAGCTGCCAGGGATTAAACCTGGGACCTTCTGCATATAAAGCATGTACTCTACCACTGACTAGGTTTTATAAATACATGATTTGTTACTAAAGCACCATTACTCCAGAATAATTTCATAATAAATTTTATGGCTATGTATGATTTCCTTTTTTTACCCCTTACAAGCAGATCAATATTGTGTTCACATCACACAGTACCAATGAACGCATTATCTCTTATTTTTGTCCCATCCCTGATCCCAAAACATAGAGTACGGAATATCAGTGTCAGAAAAATTAAAATGTGCAATTGCAATAGGCTAGCCAAAATTTCAAAAGGTAATTAGGATGTTATTGTAAGATTATACATTTAGCAAAGCTGCCACGCAGCTACCTTTGCTCTACATATTCTAAGTTTAGTAGATAAATATTATAATTTAAATCCAACAAACACAGAAATAAGCTTGTGCTTATGGACAGAACATACTGGTATATATGCTCTCATCCATATGACAAATGTAATTGGCAGGGTGAGGTGGATAAGCATGCAATAACTGAGGTTCCATGCGACATGCTTCTGGACCTGCATATGCTGCCAAGTAAATGTTTCTTCCATCCATGTCTGGTCACTGATCAATTGTGGAGAGTATGCATGTCCAGTCATCCAGTCTCTTCCTCCTTTGAGCTGACAGTTCTTCCCATGTGCTTGGCAGAGAAATCTGCATGTGTAACAATACATATGCAGTCTACTGTTGCTACATGCAAGGTTTCTGGATCAAGGCCCTTGTTTTTTTAAGTTGTACTGTATATCAGAATCCCTTCTGTATGTTTATATCAGAGTGGTGGTGGTGGGGGGGAGAAAGATACACCATAGCTGGAAGATATGTGGAAGATACACCATAGCTAATACTAGCAATCTGAGCACGACTCTTTGGCAGGCCAGAAATAAGATAATTGTTCAACATAGGCTGGCTCTTTTGAACTACTGGAAGCATTGCCTGTAATTATAGACATCTGTCATTGCTAGCCACTCAGTAGTAATCCTGACATCAGTATACAACTATAACACTAAACTGCCTCCAGGCATAGTAATGGAGGCCAGATACGAAAGGCGGGCAATCATCTGCTGCATCCAAACTATCTGTCAAAGGTTCCCAACCACAAATAGCTCTTACATTTTGTATCCTTAGGATAATATGTTGATTTATTTTAGACCCTCTAATATTTACAGTCTAGGCCCTCTACTAAAATAAAGAAACAACCCTTATGGCTAATAGAGGCAGTTAGCATTTGATATCATCCTGAAAGATCATAGCTCACCACTCCAATGTTAAATATTGTTAGCCATTTTGAACATGTCCGTCAGAATAATAAAAGACACCCATTATGTCAGAGCAATCAGACCTTATTAACAAAAGTACTGCAAGATCATTTTAGACGTTTATGTAGTTTTTATAAAGCTATTTAGGTATCAGCACATTATACTTCCAACATGTAAGGCAACAATGAGATTTTCTGCACTTTTATTTGGTTGAACAATGAATGTTTTAATATTTGCTATTCATGTTTGGATAAGATGTATTATTAATTCTAGTCATTAAGCCTGCTTAAGGTTTTCTATAAGAAACAATGTCTGTAAATTTAAAGTTATATGTAAAATCAGAAAAGCAATTGCAGATAAGGACAAAAAGTGGCTGTGGGGTTGAGCTAATTAAGAATGAACATCCTTTTAATTATTATAATCTGCTATTAACAAATCAAAGACAGCTCATACCAAAAACCCAGTTCATACCAAAGAGAAACTATTAATTATTAGACAGGCTGTTAGCTTACAAGTGAGATGCATTTTAAAAACCTCCTTTAAAATACAATTGCTAAATGCCTCACAGTGCTGTAACGTGAGACAAGTTCAAATCTTATTACTTCACTGAAATTAAAACCTAAGTTTTAATACTGTTCAAGTCGAACAATGATTCCACACTTTATTGCTTTTGAAATCCCTTGATGATCATAGGAAAAAATGCCCTCGAGAAAAAAAGACTCTGTTTTCGATAAACAGAAAATACAGTTTGCACTCTTAGCCTCTTTGTCATCACAAAAAAAGGATTTAATGCCAATTCTTTTTTTAAAAAGACTTTTTTTCACAAAATGTGCACCTTGTGTGCCATTTGTAAAATCAGTTCACTTTCTTTTATTTATTACTGCTGTGCGGCAAGGCAATAAAGCAGCTACTGATAGCTAATAAATTACATGCCTTTTAAAACAATTCTCCAGCTACAAAAACTTGTAACTACAAAGGTTTACATTTACATGGTACATCATATGAAATGTCTATATTTATGTCCTATTATCCACTTTAGTAAAATCTGACCTTTTGTCTAGTAGCTGAAGGCAAATCTGAGGTTATATCTAAGAATAACAATCCTTCCACACAACCATATCCACTAACGTTCTCATTCTGGCCATTGTAAAAGCATTGTGTAATTAATTTAAAAATGGGCACAAGACTTAAATAATTTACCTGTCAGGATTTGCCAGATTTAAGGGGGGAAATGGTACTATTTAATCTAACTTGTATATCAAAAGAACATTATTTTTTCAGCTGGATTTCCCACAGAAATGTCATATACAGGATTTCAAAAGGATTTTCAATAACAAATATTATTAATAGCAGTAAAAAGGGATATGCACTTACAACAAATGCATGAGAAATGTTACACACGGTTTTTAACTAGAAATATTTATAATTTTCCAAGAAAATATTTTGAGTAAGAATATATATATATATATATATATATATATATAATAAATAAAAAACTATCTTATTTATCAGAATAGTCACAGGAAATAACACGCATGTGCACCTTAAATATATACATGAATATGTACACTTATTTAAATGTAACACATTTAGATAATGCTGCACCATACTCATGCAGTATAGGCACTCAGAAGCCTTATATGCACTTTTATTTCAACTGCTTTGCTAGATACTGCATTTTCTTGATATGCTACACTCTTTTACATATCCTTCCTTACTACTGTATTTTAATGACTTCTAACTTCTAATAAAGTATTCTGTAACCCTCTATAAGTAATCTTAAAATTGTATATTTACACAGCTGGGAATATTCTACAAATTCCAGGAAATCTAGATTTCTTTGTAATATTCATCTCTAATCACAAAGCAGAATAATTCCAAGCAGCCCTTTCTAACTTGAAAAATAAAACCATGTAGGATGTTCTGACCCCTATCTAGTGGGAAATACGTAACACTTCAGAAGACACTTGGAGGATTTTAACAATACTGCTTTTGAATATCTTTCAACAAGACTGGACCAGGTTAGGAAGAACTCTAAGGGCACTCTCATTCCTATTGCACTGGTATTACCATGTTTTAGCAGAGTTTTGACTGACTGAAAGGAAAATAAGTATAAAGACAATGTCTTTGCTAAAGGGCCTGACAACTAACAATCAGAAGAAGAAGTCCCCTTCACATTAGACATCCAATTCAAGTACAGTAATAGATTATTGTTCCCTGCATCTATATGACAGGAGAACACAGGTGTAGTTGAAACAAATAAATGACTGGAGATAAACTGCTTTTACTAGAAGGAGGAAAAAATATCAAGGGGTGGAAACAGGAAACACAAACCAACAGCCAAGATAAAAAAACCCTGAGATACTAGTTCTAGAATCCAAAGGGTCTTTAAATGGGTTTCACCAAACAGCAACATGCAGTTCTCCATTGTAAACTGCTTCTGAAAGTAATGGCGGCTTTTTTAAAAAAAAACAACAAATCACATACATTGGATCTCTGCAAGGATTGAAGAGCTTGTTCTTATACATGATTACAAACTATTCAATCCTTCCACAGATCCAAAGAATGTGATGCCCCAGAAGTGAAGTTTAGTGTTCTAAATGCACCTCCTGAGCCACCAAATAAGCATAGAGTAAGATCTGCTATAACGTGAAAGTTGCTTAAAAAGTCTGTTATAGAAAATGGTGCTCTAAAAACAACAGGACTTATGGGGGAAATAGGGTTAAGTGCAGATCTCAAAAAATATTACTGATAGCTAAGACATTTAATTTGCCACAAATTTTAATGAATAAATTTTAATTATAAATATAAATGGTGACTCTTACCACTGAAAAACATGAGGATAAGTATTTATAGGAGGGTGAGCAAAATATGCCCCCTCTAAGCCTCTGGAGTTTCCTACTGAAAAGTGGAGAGATTCCCCCAATACTTTACACACTAATAATGTTGTGCAAATACTCCCTCCCCATCCCTCACTCCTGTCCCATTTTATAATCTCAAACACCCTCATCCCCTCCTTCCATCCACCTCACTCATTCCTGGCCTGGCTTAAAATCTCATCCCTGGCTTGCAAATGCTCCCTCCCATTCCTTCCATCCACCTAACTTCAGTCTCCCACTTTTCAAACCCACATGGCTGATGAACTGAACAGCTAAGATGAAGGGAGGTGTGACTGCTGCTTAACAACTGAGACACAGAGAGGCGCCAATTTTGAATGCTCAAGATGGGGTTGCACTATAGCAAATTAAGAGTTTGTGTTCTGCAAATAGTACTCCTCTATTAACTAATTGTGTTATTGCCAACTCGCATTGTAAAAACATGTGTTATACCAGAACGTACTGCACCTGAGAGGCATCATATTCCATGAATATGGACAAATATTAATTCCAATTAATTCTGGAATCATAAGATAAAAATCAAAAACTCTTTTGCAATTGGATGGCTTGAAAAACAACTACTGTAAAAAACAAGCTAAATCGGTAGTGCTTCAACACAAGTCTTTTCCTCTCAATTACTGACACTATTTGAATATTCATTTATTCCAAAGATTCTGTTCCCATGATTCCCTCAGTGTCAACTGCTGCACTCCTCCCCTCTGCTACCCAACTAGGTTTTCATGATTCCTTACACTTCCCCAACACAAATGTCAATTTAATTTAATTACCATTTATACTTGACTGTAAGTCAAGAAATTTTAGTCAAAAATTAATCTTAAAAACCTGAGTTGCCTTATCCACAGGCCAGTGCTGGTCAAGGCCTGCCCACCCTGCTCAGGGGAGAACAAAGGAGACAGCTGAGGCTGCTGAAAAGGCCCTAGAGCCCGCCTCTGCATGCCTGAAGCTGGGAGAAGTTTGCTGGGTTGCCCTTTGATGATCCACTCCCTCAATCCACCACCCCCAGCAGCACGGGCTGTTGCTGGGGGGGAAGAGGTCCCTGAAAAGCCATCCACGTACACATCACTGCCATTTAATAATATGGGATGTTTCTGTCATCCAAGGGGGTTCCCCAAAACCAACCCCCCATGGATCGAGAGGGACCACTGTAGTGCTGAGGAGGCCTTCCAGCTGAATCCTAAGGGCATGGCTGAATCCAACAAGCCACCCACAGTGGAACGAAGCTACCTTCCTAAAGCTAAAGGAAGAAGAAGTAGAAGAAGACGATGAGGAGGAGAGAGGATGAAAGGATCATTCATGCTTAGGTCTGGCCTTGGTGCATCACTTAAGACTTCTGTGATATTCAAAATTCTTATCTATCTATCTATCTATCTATCTTATCTATGTTAGTTAGGAGAACTGAAAGAATTATCACATTTACTCCTCCTCCAAAATACTCAAAACAATTTAGAGGATCAAGAACATAACATCTAAATTAAGCTGTTATTACAACTTCTTAGAGCCTCCATAAAAAGGAGAAAGACCAAGTGGGCCCATAAAGGATCCTACAGATTGCAATAAGTGAAAGCAGCAAGCAGCTTTTGCCAATAGTGATGAAAGATTCCTTAATTACTCTTCTTGCATAGGTATGGCCCTTTCACACTATACAACAATAGCATTATGATTTCCACTTTAACTGTCACAGCAACATCCTATGGAATCCTGGGTTTTGTAGTTTGGTGAGGCACTAGAGTAAGTCTTTGGCTGAAAATTCTCATCCTTAAATACCCTAAACTGCAAACCCCAAGATCCCACTGGATGTTGCCATGGCAGTTAAAGTGGAATCATAATGCTCTTAGAGCTTTATTGCACTACACTGTTACAGCGCTATTATTCTGTCTGCCTTCTGTGGAATTCTGGGGTTTGTAGTTTAGTGAAGCCTAAGAGCTCTTAGGTAGAGAATGGTAAATGCCCCTCCCTAAACTGCAAATCCAAGGATTCCACAGGAGACAACCATAGCAATTAAAGTGAAATAATAGTGATATAACAGTGTAGTGAAATAAGGCCCTTCATTCTGTAGTGTGCAAGGGTCCTTGGTGAAGGAGAAATGAAAGGAGAGAGGAAAGACTCCAAGGAAAGGTTTACTACTGAATCTTTCAACTGCATCTGTCATACAAAAAATGCATTCAAATGATACCCATTTGATTTTTTTAAATCAAATGACAATCATATCATCATGCATAGGTGAACTATGAATAACATCCTTTGTTGTAAGAAAATACACCTTCATTCCTTTATAGACTTAAGTATTATATTTCAGTATAAAAATGTGATAGTAAGTTATGCTTGAGTTTTATTTTGACAGGAGTTTTTAAAAGGTGCTTTTTTTAAAAAAAAAGAAAAAGAAAAACCTTGTGTATGCTATGTGCTGTTATGGTTGTAGTCTCTGTTTTGAAGGGGGAAAGCAGGAGGAAGAGAAAACATGCAGTCTACCAGAGTTAACAGTGAGGCAGCTTGCTTTCCCCTTTTCTTTCTCTCTTCCAGAAAGAAACAAAAATGTAGGAATTCCAGATCAGACAATCCAGTCAGCCTAGAACTGTCTGGTCCAAGGCAGGGAAATATGTGGCTAAGCATATATTTTGGATTACAATCCCTATCACCCTTTTCCCACATAACCAATGGTGTAAGTTGATGGGACATGCAGACCAACATCTGGAGAATCAGACATTCCACATCCCTGGTTTCCGGTGAATTTCTCCAAAAGAGACTTGGAACCTTCTGTAATGAAGAACTGCACATATATTCAGGGCTGGGGTCTACTCAAACAGAGTAGCTTAGAATGATATAAAAAAATTTCAGAGATGGCCACTCAAAGAACAAGTTAAGAGGTAAGCATTCTCCTTCTTCATGGCTTCCTGTGATTCACACATATGGGAGATTAGCAAGCTCTCTTATTGGAGGAATGTGAACATCATGCCAGTATAGAACAAAGCTTCTTAAACTGTGGGTCGCGGCCCCATATGGGGGTCACATAACTGAATATGGGGGGTCATGAAAAATTTGGCAACAGTAAAAGGCTTATGAAGGCTATTTTATATACCTATATACCAGTGTCACGTAAAAATTTATTGGGCGAAAAGGAGTTGCGAGTGGAAAAGTTTAAGAGGCCCTGGCATAAAAGACAATACAGTTCTTTGAAAAGCCATATTCTCCTTTGACCTGGTTTCTAAATGGTTGTGCCTTATGAAAGTGGAGGACTGCAACAAGGTAGCCATCTTACATACAGCAGACAGGTACCCAACAAAGAAAAATCACTGATCCTGCACTGACACTGCTCACATGACACAGTTAATACTGTCAAAACATTGTGGTGGCAAAGGGTAACTGAAGTCGACAGTTTCTTTCTAAAAAGGAATGATGGTGTTGAATACATCCAAAGCATCCTTTTCCACCACCGTTTTAGGTCTAAAGAGGTTTTCGATACTGAATGTAGTACAGTTTTCTATTGGCTAATTTGCACAAGGCAATCTAACTGTTTGTTCCATTCAACCTCATTAACATCAAATTTAACGCCTACCAACAAATATTTATAAACTAGACTTATTGGTTCCCATTTCTCTGAGGAAGTTTCCATTGTTGCAAACCAGTTCCCCATAACACAGCAATGACAGGATTTTATACATATTCATGTGAAATATTTTCACTTTGATGCAACAGTGGAAACTTCTCAAATCAAGATAGGACACAGGTCTATATTCCTCTTGAGAACTGTGAAATACTGGAAGCAGCAGCCTGTAGATCTGAGGCAAAAGGGGATGTGTTCTATAGCTCTTTTTCCAGATGTGCAGCAATCCTTTCCCTGAGTACACACCTCTGAACCATCGAGCAAAATCTTTTCATGGGGTGGGAAGAGAATCTAATTCTATGGTGTAGCTGAGACAAATGATGGATAATAATCAGATGCCATTGGTGATGCTGTTCCAGATGTAATGGAGAGACAGACCACCTGCAAGTGATAACAGCAAGAGAGGGTGACAAGTTGAAGAGGCTTAGTAATGACCCACACAGTCAAAGATTGAGCTTTAAAAAGCTTTGAAGATGTTTTCTCCCTTTGTAAGACTGGATCCATGACCAGCAGTGCTGTTCTTTTATTTCAGTCCTGGGAGATTTCTTCATCCAGAGCATTCCCTCTGAACAGAACCATATATCTTCTGATGGGGTGAGAGAGATCATATTTCCTACTTCTGGAGTTGTGGATGCAATGAGTGGAGATGGGGAGAAGAAATTGGAATCATAGTAACTGAGAGTCCTCCTAAGCAGAAGCCTTACATTGATACAGAAGATTCCCAAGGGTGCTGTGCTGTGCTTAAAACAAAAGGCAGGAACTTGATGCTAGAGGTACAGTCAGCTGTCACAGTCATAATTACCATTGGTAAAGTAACACAGACATATATCTGTCATACTGTGGCTGATGGAGCATTATACTTGACACAATATTGTACACTACATTGACCACGGCACTGTAATAGACCATACACTCTAAACAGACTTTTTTAAAAAAATCTCTCGAATACACATTTCCCAGTGTTTCTCTGTGTGTACGTGCATGTGCACATGAAAAACTTTATTTTCAAAAGTCCTCATACTTGCAGGCACAGCGAACTTCTGATGAAGTTAATTTAAAGAAATAACAGCCTCCTCCATCATTTTAATTTAAAAAGGGTAAAAAAGGGACATTGTGGAGTGCACTGAATTCATTGATACATCCCTAAATATAAGAATCATTATCTCAGTCAGGAGCTTTGCCTAATGATAGGACCTAGTGTCCTCCTTCGAAATAGTGTTATACAGATGATACACATTTAATTCCAGGAAGAAGAACATCTTGCCTTTAATTATAACGGCAGACTTATGGCAAGCTGACATTTTTATTTCATAAGGTCAGACTGTGGGGAAATGCAGACATGTCTGTAAAAAGCAAGTACAGCAATGCCTTCACTCACTTCTACAAATAGACAATAGCAAATACACTATACAAAAGCACTAAATAAATAATTCAATTTCTATTTTTTTTTAAAAAAAAAACTCTCAGATTTAATGGAAGAGTTTTCACTCAGAAAAATTGCCATATAAGCATCTAGGATTACATCAGCCTGAAAGGGGGCGGGGGGAAGCATCATTTTCCTTTCACTCATATCACATATATGCACTATAGCAACTGCCTCATTTAAATTTTTAGATACTAACAGGACAGACAGACTTTTCCTGGCACAGTTGAGCTAGACAAAAGGACACTACTGCACTTAAATGTTAAGTTAACAAAGAACATAAGTAGGAGGAAACATTCCAACATTTTTGTCTTTCTGCAAGAGCGATCATTTCACATATGGACCACTATACACAGATGCTCAGTGCTCCAAGAGCAACAATGTCTTGACGGCCTCTTTATCATCTAATGATGTGAAACAACAGACAGCAGTCAAAACAAGGAATGATGACTCTTGGATAGCTGTCAGCACTTGACAGATTCTCAGAAGGAGTCTGCATTATCACCTCTGCATTGTCTACCTTGCTGTATATCCCTGAAAAATGAGGAGTGGGGAGGACCATTGTTCATCACATATATGACTCCGCATCCTAACACCAGCACATTTATTTAGAAGTCAGTCCCAGAGTATTTAAGTGATTATTCCCAGATACTTGTGCATTGGACTGGAGTCTAAAAAGACTATTCCCTTCAAATGTTAACTGCTGTTTATTATTACATACATCTAGGATGAAGACAACTATATTGGCCCACTGAATTTTAGCCTTGCAGTTCACAATGGACTCAGCCAGAAATTCTCAAGTACATACATTCCTGTCACATTTGAGGGAAGGCCAAGCAGTTAGTTCAAGAGTAAAAGATCTAGGCTGCAGTTATATGTGGGATTAAGTCTCATTGTTATTAGGGGGGAGAACTTCTGAATAGACATTTTTAGGATTGCCTCATTAATAAATGCATTCTTAGACCTATATATGTTTATTGGCCAAATACCTTCTTTTTTTAGATAATTAAATGAACCACTATTGTATGGGCATATAAGCATCCTCTATTCCAAGTCCCTCCCCTCCCTCCCTTGAGACAAATATGCGCACATGCACATACGTGCAGACGCACACACACTTCTGCTTAAGAGACATTCAATTTGCAATAAAAGTATATTCACTTAGTCTCAGGAAATAAAAGCAAGCACATTAGAAAATGTATTTGGTTTTTTAAAGGGTAAGTCAATTTCTTTTCTCACAAATTAGTTGATTCCACACAAGTTGATTTCACACAGGATACTGTCTAATTTGAAAACCAACACAATATAAATTAGAACTTTGCACAAGCATGAAGGAATAACATTAAACATCCATGGGAGACAAATCCTCCATTGCACCTGTCCTCCACTGTGGAAAAGAACATCAGCCTGCCACTGATTATTTGTTTCTGACATGATTTATCACCTACTATTTTTTAAACTTGATAAAGCAAATTAATCTTTGATTGCAGAAGCCACTAGAGGTTGTCATTAGTCATGTAGTTTGGTGAGGCTGCATTCGTTTCATTTACCAGTCACAGAAAAATGAAAGCCCAGCAGCCATCACTGGCCACTTTCAACCCTTTTCTTGGAGAAATGAACCAACAATTTATGGAATTTTCAATGATGGCCCTACACAACTAGTAATTACTCTTTAATGTTGTTTCTAAAAACATTGCCGATGCATTTGCCCCTTGGAAAAATATCCCAACAGTAGAATGTATAACAAAATATAATATTCTATTTGAATAGGGACCAGTCTGCAAAATCAAGGCAATCAAAGTTTTTTAAACATTCCAAGCCATTCGTTGTAACCCAAAGCAAATAGAAATAATATAAAATATTATTTTGGATAATTTGAAAAGCTTTTTTCCAAATTAAGGAATCTGACAAATTTATTATCATCATTATCCAGGAGTCATTTGAATTCTCTTGAGAAAATTCCCTGACTGGTTTACTACTTGCCATGCTTCTTTGTCCTGAAAATCGTAAATGTTTTTCAAATCATCCTTTGGTAGGTAAACCAAAATTCTCCCTTCTCTTCATCCCACCCCCAGTTGCATGAGTCCTTGCATATCCTTGCTATCTTCTACGGTTCTAGTATAATTCATTCTGTTTTTATTTCATTGCCTAGTTAGTAACTCCAAGGGGGAAGGGAATATGGAACAATAGGATGAATGACCAGTATTTTTCTTATAAAAAAAAATATATATGCTGGCGGGATATAAATGGGTGTTAAGGAACCTTTAGGCCGACTGGCAAACCTGGCTCACGGTAGGAGTCTCCACATACCCTGGCAAATACTCTGCCAAGTGGTACTATACTATAGTCAGCTGTCAGCAATGTTAACAAACATCTTAACAACACTCTTCAGTTTGAGGAAGAATGGTCACATGGAAAAAAGAAGTCCTCTTGTTGATATTAATTCTTCTGGCAAGTTTATTCAAGGTCACAGAATCACAAGAGCTAAAAGAGATCAGGGCATAATTTTATTACCAGCCCTTATATAGCCTCAGGCAGGAATCTCTATGCACACACATCCATATCTACACATCCCTAAGTACCCACAAATTTATCACAGTCACTGCTAAACTAATGTATACAGCAAATATAATATAATATAATATAATATAATATAATATTAATTTATTTCAGGCCAAACAATATTACATCCATTTTGAAAATGGGGAATATGAAGTTGAGAGATAATTTACTATGGGTAAGGAACAATGAAAATATAGCAAACAGCCAGCCTTCCAGAATCAGTCCCAAGAGCCAATGTTCCTTTCTCCAAGAGCCTTGCTCATGACTGCTTTAGGGCAAGGGTAGGAACAGTGCAGTCCAAGGTCCAGATGCAGCCCCATAAGACTGCTTTCCCCAAACTGCCCCCTTTCCTTGTGAAAAAGAAAAGGCAAGTTGCCTGTTCCAGAAGCTTCTAAGAGTGGCAAGTCATGTTCGGCATTTTCAGTAGTCTGTGCAGCTCCTGTGACATCCCTTCCATAGTTGACCAACACAGTTTAGATTCTAAATTGTAGAATAGCACATATCACTCTAATAGACAGATTATTTTAAAGTTATATAGGCCAAGCCAAAAGAATATGACCATACTTTTGCACATCAGGTTTAAAAGATTTAAACATGTTTCAGCATGCAACATCAGCTTCAGTCATAGCACTTGTGACTAAAGCTGCCATCTCATGACGAAAGATCTCATATTTTCAAAATCTTTGAAACTTGATGTGCAAAATCACAGTCATCATGTTTCGGTTTGGAATAGTGCAAGAACAGATATTGCATCACTTACATATAAACTTATTTGGAGTTATATATCCAAGAAACTTTCCATGCAGCTCCCTCTTCAGACAATTATCATCACTCCTCACTTTGGTGATGGCTGTTTTTCTTAATGTCAAATGTATAAACAGCCTCTGATAGGCTGCACACAGAGCCAACATTTAAAATCTGATTCACACTATCATGTGTGCAAACACACATATATGGATGAGTAAAATCACAATTTAAAACAAGTCCCTCTACCTGTTGTATGTCTTGCACAAACATCCATATTAACTGTGACAACAGTCAGTGTAGGGGCATAACCCAAAGCAGTCCACTGGTTTTCTTCATTACAGAATTCACACCTTCTTAGAGAGAAAAGACCAGTTACGAAATGAAGAATTGCTGCTTTATGCAGGTAAGGATACCCAAGCAACTTCCCTTATGTGAAGTGCAATTGGAATCCTGTTGGTCCATTGTAGGCTGCACCTTTTCCAAGCTTACACAGCAATGTCAAGAGAAGTAGAGAACATATGCTGGTTCTGAGTAGCCTATTTTTCCAAAGCTTTATTTCCTTTATGGTGCTGCTCCCATGGCACTTTTCCTCATGCTACCACCACTGGCATAGTTATGCTGCCATTGCACACCAACAGGATACTGTCCTGAAGGCTCCGAACTGTCCAGAAGCAGAAATTGATAGGAGGTAAAGCAGTGGTTCTCCAAGATATGGAAATTAAAAATCCATGCCATGTAGTTGACAGAATCTAAGTATTCTTAATGTACATTATATCATATTATATACTGATCTTTATTATATATGGACCATATGCTTGACCAATTGTGTTACATTTATGGTAGTTTATTCCAGAAGATGCCTTTCTAAGCTTTGTTGATTGCTTTATGTAGAAAAAATAGGCTTTAGCTCAATAGGCTTGACAGAGGCTCAGAGATTTTTCTCTGATTTCTCATGAGCATTCCGATAGCAGCCTGGCCTGAAAGAACCACACAGTTCATTCTTGGTGCATGTGGGAGCTTCGGACTTGTATTTTTAAACAGCAACCTTTTAGTTCACACTTCAGACTTCTTTTATAACTCATGAATGTCAAAGCCAACATGTGATGTGGCATGAAGGCTTACTGTTCAAAGGAAAATGCACAAATTGCTACCCTTGTTCTCACACAATTGGCATGATGTTTGGAACATTATTTGTACACAGAGAAAGCCCAAATCAGAAACTGCTTGTTCAACAGCCTCATGCAGATTCCTTTTAAAAAAACTGCCACGCCTCCCAAAAGTCCAGCTCATTTGCATTGCATTTACTGACCCCACCTGTATTTTATTGTGTGAAGCTGCTCCTTCTCAGTCATTACCAATCTGGGAAGGGAACAAGGCATGACACAGCCTTGAGCTCTACCATTTGCAAACTGGTCAGAAATATTCAAAAATTATTTTTATAGTTTTCTCTCTCTCCCTCCCCCCCTCTCTCTCACACACATATTTTATGCATATATTTCTTAATAAGAAATAAAGCTGGTTAGCCTTAAGAACATTTGAGAAATTTTGTGTAACAGAAAATGTGATGCAGAAAAACAAAACATTCTGAAATCTAAAGATTATTCTTAAGTGATAATCACACACTCTCAAATACACTTTATTTATTAATATCATATTCCAGTAAGGACTGTGGCCTCAAAACTACCAAAATGATTACCTAGTGCTGCATGGTCCCTGTTACCCTAACTATATGGATAATTGTATGTTTGCTTAAAACATTAAAACAACAATAATAAAACTTGCACACATACACACACTATTTGGGTTTGATTAAGAAACTATAAATTTCATCTATTGAACATTAACAAAAATTACGTGTGTTCATCATCTTGATTATTCTCAGATTAATAGAGATAAATGGCAAGACATAACCAGCAGCAGCTCTGCAACTTAATCATTGCATCTGAGCTATAGGAAGCACTTAATTACTCTCATTTTCCAGGCTGAATCTAATGAGAAGGCATTAGCCAAATGAAAAGAATGCAGTACAAACAAACAAAATAGTTACACTATCATTAAAGAGAAACTCTGACAGTGCAGGTGACAGCATACCCTGCATAAATTACCATAATGTTCTAAATGCTGAGCTGTCAGAATGCTAACACAGTGATCACATACCCTGGGAATCTCAGCACTATAGCTGTCAGAAATAGGTATCATAAATCACCTCTCTCGACTGTATTGCTCATTACTCCAGCTATCTTTATACATGTTTTCTAGCACTCTTCTATACAGAAATAAAGGAAATGCTTTGCTGCGAGACAGCTTGCTGTGGCAGACATTATATACAATCGTTGCTTTTAAATGGAGACTTTTTTCATTATAATGAATTTAAATGTCTTATTAATGCTCACAGTACTTTACTTCAACATGTAAAAACTATACAATGCAGAAACAGCAGATTACCCTATCATATGCTGCCATGCTGGTAAAAAATAACACAATATTAAGCTTGTCTTTAAAATGATTATTTGTAAGTGCTTAGGCAGTTAGAAATCATGGGCAGACACATTGGGGAACCAAGTGTCAGAATTACTGGAATATGCTCCAAATACAAAGGACCGGTAATTGTATAATCAGAGTCACCAATGTGCTATATTATACTGGAAAAAAATGCAGGTTCAGGTAGTTTAATAGAAAGCACTACAAGAAACAAAGTATGTGCCCTCTTGTGCAAAATGGCATTACATTCCTACAGAATGGGCAGGGAGCGCAGAGTTCTGCCAAGCTAACGCTTAGTTTTCAGTCTCTCACACACATTTAGTTTTCAGTCTCTCTCTCACACACATTTTGGTTAGGAATATAAGTCCTACTGAACCCAGCAATGATTGGATTTTAAAATCAAATCAAGATGCACAGGAGAAAGTTCATGGTGCAATTCTGACTAACAGAAGCACCTCAGAAAATATAGCACCTCAGAAAATACCGTGCCAACCCAGAATAGGCTAGAAACCTCTGGGTACCTGGAGGCTTTGACACAAGGATCAAGGAACATTTCTAATGCCTCTGAGACAAAAGACCTTTTCTTAGTCTCTCAAAAGACTGAAAGGCAGTGCTGCAGTAGGTCCTAGATACCCCATCATGCAACATAGAGGGTTTGTTCTCAGACACCAGAAAGACTTTAATTTCACACGACACACAAAAACACACACACACAGTCACTGCTTCTTAAGCTATCTGATACTGGGGAACAGCAACCCCCCACCACATGCCAAATGCTAGCACATTTGTGCCCATGACTTAACTAAAAATATACAGTACATAAATAGTTCAATGTGAAGTCGAAGGCTTTCACGGCCAGCATCCATAGATCTTCCTTAGGTTTTTTCCGGGCTGTGAGGCGTGTTCTGGAAGAGTTTGCTTCTGACGTTTCACCTGCATCTGAGGCTGGCATCTTCAGAGAATGGATGGGTAGGAGTGTGTGTGTGATTTATATGTTGTGAACCCCTGTTGGGGAGGATATGTAAATTTGTGTATTTGAATAGTTAGTTTCTGGGTGTAGAAATGCAATGAGGATTAGTGCCTGTTTGGCTAATGGTTGATTGATGGCCCATTAACAGCTGGAAATCCCCCTGTCCCTGGGAGGAATTCCTTTCTAAGTGTTGAGTTTTTATTCTATTGTTTTTCAAAACTGGGAGCCAGATTTTGTTTACTTTTAGGGTTTCTTCATTCCTGTTGAAGTTGTTCAGAATAAAAACTCATTTTGTACTATTGCTGAACAATATGGTCATGACACCTTTGCCATGTTTTCAGACAGAGAGTTGATGAAAATTATGCCAAAACAGAGGCAATGTTGACAAAATATTTCTTCATAAAGAGAAATGACCATTTTGAAATTTACAAATCCCACTGGAACATATGGCTGAATTCCCTTGCAGTCCTCTTGCAGTAACATCTCAATTCAGGTACACCGATAAAGTTCAGAAATAACATACTTTAGTAGTACAGCAACTCTGCTTATTTCTCATGTTGCTCACTCCATCAGCAGCTGTTAACTATTTACTTTTGCAGGAAAGGTTAGCTGTATTTTCCAAAGCATTAGCATCTGGCTTATCTAGTGGCACCTCACATAAAAAAACATCAATTGGGCCCTTGGTACTCCTTATACGTACATCTATGCAATCCTCTTTAGGAGCTGGTACCTCCATTCTGGTTTCTTCAGGAGCCTTAATGGCATTAATAATCTGCTCTTGAAATGTCTGAATGCTACGGATATCTTGATAGGTCACATAAGCTAGTGTATACAGTAGTTAAGATGTTTTCATACCAGCATTTAGCAGAACATATGCTTTAATGTGAAGAAGTTTATGCACTTATTAAACTATGCTGATGCCACTTTTAGCACTATGTAAGATAGTCTCAACATTTTCCAACTCCACAAGTAAAAATGTCTGCTGATGTTAAGAGAGAAAAAAAGATACCCTGAGTTTTCTTTGTCACCTGTTAAATCAAACTGGTGAACACAATCCTTGATTAATTCATCCAGTGCTTTTCCCATTACTGTTAGATCATAAAGTTCATCTTTTTTAACTTTTGTTGCTCTGGTGTCCTTTTAGTGATCTGCTTAATATCTGACCCAACCCACTGAATAAGATTCTTGGATCTTTTCTGAATAAGATATATGCCATCTAACACGTTTGTGATATCATACACTCTTAGTTTCTGCATTCCCAGCATACAGGATACCTCATTCAGATCAAGAACACTTTGTGGAGCAGCTCTGACAAGATCCATGAATTGCCTGGTCAACTGAACCAGCGATCCATCATAACATGGTTTTTTGCTTTTCACAGATTTTTTTAACTTTCACAAAGGCTGCATCTTCATCTTCCTTTTTATGGTTAATCAATACAAACTGTACATCTTCTTCATTTTCTACTTTAACTTGCGTTTGCTGCAAATCCTTTGGCGGTGGCGGCGGCAGCAGCCACACAGACAAAGAGACTTATCAATGCCCTGTCCTTGGCTCATGAAGCAAATATTGACTAGATTTGGAGTTTTCTGTCCTTAAAAATTGACACCAAGGCCAACTTGGAATTTCAAAAAAGAATGCAAGGTACCATTTTACAACTGTACTTGGCACACACAAGCTCATTAAAGATTGAAAGGGAGGGGTTCCAAAACAGTAGGCTTCAATATGCTGCAGTACTGCAGGTGGTAAGATAGCTGGTCACATGAACTTTCCAGATCTAACACCAACCCCAACAAAGGGAAGGTCCTCCATCTTGAAATAATATGTCTTCTTAGACTCTTATGGTCCAATTAAGGTTCAATTCAATAGGGCTTCAAAGGGAGAGGCACATAATGGAACATTGGTACTTACTGTGAAGATTCCTTTTCAGCAGCCATGGGGAGGGAGTCCTTTAGACTGGGTTTTGCTCCTCCTCCAGCTCCAGACAGGCAGGGCAATAACCAATAGAATAGTGATACTAGCATCCAGGGAGGAGAGCCAAGTCAGCCTTTCCCAGAGATGACATGCCAAGCTCCAGCCCCAAGAAGAGAAATTATCAACAAGACCACCAAAAAACAACAATAAGGGAGCACAGGACTCCCTCCCCACGGCTGCTGAAGTCAGAAATTTCAGATCTACAGATTGTTAACAGCTCAGAAAGAGCCTTGACAAGAGCTCGCAAACTACATTTAAAGGCCATGAAGGAAAGCAATGCATAGTAGATGGCTTCAAAAGAGTAACTCCATTCAAAAAACTATGAACATGACGATGACATGTGAAGACTTATTTCGAGTCTTCCTTTCAGAATAGACCCCAGGGGTACCTTTCAGAATAGACACTAAGAAAGACACATAACTCTTTGGAGTGTTCGCACTAAGACCCTTATTAAGCCCTGATTGTAAGAAGGTTAAGACTGTACTGCTTGAAGCCCCTTGAGGGCAAAGCCTTTTAGATGAACACCACCAACAAAATGCCCTCCAAGTTGATTCCTACAAACAAATGGTAGAAGGTCACCTGGTCATTAAAATAGTTTTAATCACAGGCTCATCATAACCAGCTATGCTCCGTCTCTTTCTCTCAACCTCCAAGCATGGAGTTGTAACCAGCCTGGATCAGGATGATAAAGCCCGGTTTGGAGAAGATCTAGCCACAGAGGAGAGGCCAACTGTCCTGAATATGAAGGTCTATCAGATTGGGAAGCCATGGGCGCTGTGGCCACCTGGGAGCAAAGAGAATCACCTCTGCCTTCTCCATCCTGATTTCCCTGAGTATCCTCGATAACAGATTTATCGGAGGAAGGGGACAGCACAAAACTCGAGGCCACGGAATCATGAGTGTGTTGAAAGATAATACCCCATCTGTCCAGTATCTGGATACCAAGTGGGGGAAGCTTGCGATTGTTGTGCGAGGCAAAAAAATCCACCCATGGTATGCCGAATCTGTGCACAATCACTTGAAACACTAACAAATTTAGGCCCCACTCCAAAGTTGAGAAAATTGATACTGTGGTCCCTTTCTGCCCAAGACCACAAAACCTGAATCATCTGAGATCCGTAGTGTGCCCCCCCAATCCCTCAATGAGGCACTGGTGGTCACCACTATCCTCTTGGTATCCCAAATCAGCATTCCTTCCAAAGGAACATCCAACAGGCACCACCTCAAAGATTAATTTACTCAGAGTGAAAGATGGGCCTGTAACTGACATTTCTGAGCAACTTGATCTTAAAAGGGTAGGAGAGCCCATTGCAGTTCTCCCAGATGGAATCTGGCTCAGGGAACCAAGTCTAGGCAAGCTACCATACTGCCCAATAATTTCGCTACAGACATGAGGAGGAACTCCTCTCGCTCAACACATTCCTGACCAAGTCTTGTAGCTTTGTTCTCTGATTTTCAGTGAGAAAGATGTGATACCTGACCATATCTATGATGGTTCCTAGGTGTTGCAACCACTGAACTGGTTCCAAGTGACTCTTGTCCCTGTTGAGTACGAATCTATGGGACTCCAGACACTGGATGCGAGATTGAACAGCCAGTGTTGTCTTTTGGAGTGATGACACCTGTATTAACAGATCATCTGTAGGCAGTGTGGATCTGGATATGCAGATTGGCATCCTGTAAATCTAAAAAGGCTAAAAAATCCCCTTCCTGAATGCCCTCTAGAATTGTCCGAAGAGTCTCCATGCAGAACTTGTGCTTGGCGACCCAGCGATTGACCCTGCAGAGAACTGATCTCCAATCCTTGTTTTTCTTTGGAACTAAAAGCAGAAGGGAATAGGACCCCAAGAATATCACTGAGGTCAGCACTGGCTCTATTGCATGAACTTGTAACAAGTGGTATATAGCCTGATGCATGAAGATCTGATTCTCTACATAGGTTGTCTGAGAAGAAAGAATGAAAATTGGGGGTGGAAGTGACAGGAAGTCTATTGTATACCCCTGACTGACCATCCCGATCACCAGGCATCTGAGGATGTAGTCTCCCGTATATGAGCAAATTAAGTCAGCCGACCTCCCACGGGAAGAAGCATGCTGTCAAAGAAAGGACAGGTTGCTTACCTGAAACCATAGATCTTTGAGTGGTCTTCTGTGAATTCACACAGATGGGTTACTCCTGCGCCTGCGCAGAGCATTGGAACCTTCTGGACTCGGTAGGCAGAATGTGCTTTGATACATTTTTGGCGGTAACTCCGCCCATCCTAACGGTCCCTTATAAGGCACTCCCGACTAATTCCCCTCAGTTCCTTGAATGACGCCACAACCAGCAGCATCAGGAACATTAAGCATGTTTATATGATGTAGTAGGACATAGAGGGGAGGATGGGCGGGTCTGTGTGAATTCACAGAAGACCAGTCGAAGATCTATGGTTACAGGTAAGCAACCTGTCCATCTTCTTCGTGGTCTCTGTGAATCACACAGCTGGGTAGACTGGAAAGCTTCACTCCAGGAGGAGGGTATGCCCTATACATATTGCCACTAGTACCATGTTGCACAGTCAAACCTTAGTTAGAGTCTTGACAGCACATTCTTAAGCAAAAACTAATAAACTATATGAGGCACTGGTGACTCTCTGCATCCTTCCTCGGAATTTCTTGAGGCTTCTCAAAATAACGGCCGGTATACATATCCCTGAAGTCATCTCCCCGGGAAGTCAGGATCTGAGAGCCCATTGGCGACATGATTCCAGTTCGACAGATAGATCTTGCCAGATCGTAGGCAGTATAGGCAGGTATATCTGCATGGATGCTGAGTGAAAACGGTCGGGTTCGGGCCACGACGTCGGCTTCGATGTCCGAGGGTGAACGCTCAAGAAGTTGGGCTCTCGAGATGACAAGGGTTGGAGACTGGACCGTCCGCTGGGGGGACACATCCGTGTTGGCACCGGAAGGCATATCCACTGCCACGATCTCCACTGAAACCGTAGAGGTAGGAGCCCGTCGTGGCGCAGTAGTCTCCACAGTTGGCGTCCCCCGGGCCGAGCTGTCCCACTTGACACTCTCTCCCCCCCTGTAAACAAGTTGTTAATCAATAAGTGGGGGGCCTCCGTGAACTTGAACTTGACAGAAGCCCCCATTCCCTGCCTACCCGGATCAGGGCCCATGCCATCCGCCTAGCAAATTATGGCAAATGGTAACATAAACAGGTAAAAGAAAAAACTAACATTACAGGGAGGGTGGGCGGGTCTTTGGCTCCTAGCGATCCAACTGAGGATCCTGTGCTGAGGGCCGGCTTATATACTGGCCCTTGACGCAGGTGCCATGTCATTTGGCCACGCCAGAAGCACGGCAAGAAGTCCCACCTCCCATTTCCAGCTGACCAATCGGGGCAAAGGAGGCTCACTCCGATTAGCGGCTTTTCCCCCACTCCCTCCTGGCCGCTGGGCAGGCCAGAAGGAGAAGCCTGCAATGGCAGCCCCCATGCCGGGCCATGCAGCCACGGGGGCCACCACCAGAGGGACTCCTGGGGCACTGGACAGGCTGCAAATGGCCCATCAGCTGAGCCGGTAAGCCCCCTTCTTTCTACAATTTGACTCTGAAGGCTGTTCAACGAAGATAAACTGTGAGACTTTGCTATTGATATTTTTAAGAAACACCCTCTAGCTCTGAAGTTTTATTTAAATTTAAAACTTATGGGTCACTTCTCCACATGTTCAAGAGAGTTAAAATGCAACTGTGAGGGTTGGGATCAACAACAGCTCAATGGGGAGGTATACATTTTAAATGCAAAAGGTCTCAGGGTCTTGGCTGGGAGTGAGTCATGCATAAGAAATTGGAAAATCACTGCTAGTCAGAGTAAACCACACTCAAGGATTCCACATTTCACTTGTTAATACAGCACCTTCTTCATATGTGCATATACTCATAACTACTTATTGGGAGGTGGGGGAAATGACCTGCCATTTTAGATTTGTATACATAGAATCAGTAAACATTTTAATATAATATAGTTAGAACTGCCCTCTTGACTTCATTACTCAAGAATGAAGTCTGAGTACTTGACAAATTATACACTTGTACACTGTCACCAGGTAGAGTCCCTTAAGGCATGTGAAATTATCATCTTTCCTTCTTAAATATGACTTGTAGAAGTGTTGCCTTTTGTCCCTGGTTCCCAAAACTGTGTGCATGCTTAAAGCTTAAAGCATGCTTAAAGCCAGTTAAGAAGAAGTTCTAGTTAAATGTATTCCTGTGTAGCAATATCAGAACATCTCACTTATTTTAATTTTTATAAGGTGGTGCAATAAAGTAAAAGTCTCAATGAATTAATCTGAAACTGGACACTGTAACAGGGGCCAAGTTAAGAATGGTCCATGCCTATTCAGCGGTTCAATGAATATAAATTCCATTATTTACAGTAGTTTAACATTTGCTGGGATTAATTTAAGTAACTCATTTCTCAGTTTGTACAGTATCTTTTGATAAACAGTTCACTATGCTAGGGAAAGGAGGTCTGCTATGTGGTAACAGCATATGGTGTTACGTCCTAGTCATCCACAAACCATACCAACAGTTAGGACACAAGGTATACAGAAAACCTACACACAACCTACACAAGAACTCCAGTCATCACCCAGGACAAAAAAGAAACACAATAAAAACATTGGTAGACCGCGCAAAAAGGATCTGCGAACCCCACTACCTGGAGGACAAACTAAGGCACCTAAACTGGGCCCTATAGGCTAATGGTTACTCCAGATCAGACATCACAAGAGCGGCCAGACTCAGAAAAAACCACAGGAATAAAGAAGAAAAACAACCACCATACATCAAAAGAATCACAGACAGAATAGGGAAACTGATGAGGAAATACAACCTCCAAACCTACAGACCAACCAAGAAAATTCAATCTACAGACCAACCAAGAAAATTCAAGAAATGCTACTCTTAGTGAAGGACAAAAGAGACCCTCTCACAGCTGCAGGAGTTTACCGAATACCATGCAGCTGTGGATAAGTTTACATAGGGACCACTAAACGCAGGGTGCAAACACAAATCAAGGAACATAAGAGACACTGCAGACTGGGCCAGCCAGAAAAATCAGCAGTAGCAGAACATGTTATAAACCAACCTGGACACAAAATGTTATTTAAAAACATAGAAATTCTGGACCAGGCCAACAACTATCATGTCAGAATGCACAGAGAAGCTATTGAGATCCACAAACACCTGGACAACTTCAACAGGAAAGAAGAAACCCTAAAAGTAAACAAAATCTGGCTCCCAGTTTTGAAAAACAATAGAATCAAACTCAACACTTATAAAGGAATTCCACCCAGGGACAAGGGGATTTCCAGCAGATAATGGCCCATCAACCAACCATTAGCCAAACAGACACTAATCAGCCTTGTATTTCTATACCCAGAAACTAACCATTCAATTACACAAATTTACATATACTCCCCAACAGGGGTTCACAATATATAAACTCCACACACACTCCTACCCAACCATTCTCTGAAAATGCCAGCCACAGATGCAGGCGAAACGTCAGAAAGAAACTACTTCAGAACACGGCCTCATAGCCTGGAAAAAACCCAAGGAAAATCTCTGTTCCAGTTCTTGAGAAAAGTCTAAAAGTTTGTTCTCACACATGCTAGATTAGCAGAATCTAAATGCAGTTCCAGGAAATGCTGGCTTAAATAGCATCAGAGTCAATACTGGTACTTAACATGAGGAAAGTTGAAAGCTGAATTATAGAGCGTCATGCTAAAAGAAATTACTGTGTCAAAAAAATCCAAAAAGGGATTAGACAATGATATGTATAATTGTATTCTAATTTATAATAATGCCAAGTTCTGTCTGTATCTCCCACCATTTTGCATGATTAGCTCTACCACTGCAGCATTCTTTCACTGGGCAGGCCTGATTTAGAAGGTGCACTGATTTCAGTGAGACTAGGAAGGAGCCTAACCATTGCTCTCTTCCAGCTCTTTAATTATATGTGGATGGTACTGGCTGCCAGCTGAGTACTTGGTACCTTTGGGGAACGAACACACAGGCGATTGAGCAGCGGCCAAGGCAAACCACAACATTCGCCCCCCTCCTCTGTCTTCGGTTGCTCCCCAAAGGGGGAGAAGGCAGAGGAGGGGGGCGAATGAACCGATAAACACTTTGCCTCACCTGTTTGCAAAGGGAGCAAAGAGGCAGGAGAAGCAAAGTGTATCCAGCATATAAGACGACCCCTGATTTTGGAGGGTATTTTTCAGGGCTCAAAGGTCGTTTTATACGCCGGAATATACAGTAAGAATTTCAAGTTTTCTCCCCATGGGCAAGATTCTCAAAGTTTTGCATATTTTTCAATATTTTCTTTTGCATTTCAAGATTCATTTTTTATTTTGCAAAACATGTACAAAAAAGGTTTCGTGTGTTAAAAATGTATTTGTGCAAAAATACAGGTTTTTAAAATCCTTACACAAAGACCACAACTCCAAAAAATCTCATGGCAGTTGATTTTTACATTTTTCTTTTTCTTTTTTGGACAGGGTATCACAAAGCATAGACACCCCCTTTCTCATGAAAAACAATAAAATTTTCGTTACATCTCCACTCCAAGACAGTGATGAAGCTAGAACTAACTAAAGCATAGGCTATCACACCATAGCTATGTTGCCTGAATAATACATCTGTTTAAGGACATGGCTCTTAACAGCTGCAATCTCCCAGCATTTTAGAACTCAAGTGAACATGGAAACTCCTTGATACATGTTAAACCAAAAGGCTTGTTGTTATTTGAATTAAGAGACTAGTCAATAACTGAAGAACCTACTGTTATAGCGGATGAAAGGGGATTGCCTTTACTTGAGCACATCCCAGGAGTTTTATTTATTTTGCTTATTTTTTTTTATGAAAATTAATAAATTACCATCCATATCACCTCATAAGAGTTCTCTTAGAGCAATAATGAACTGACTGCAATTGCAATTGATAATATATACTAATTGGTTATTCTATTACAAAGTAAGGTTCAAAAGGTTAATTGCAACTTGATCACCAGTTTATCTTGAAAACATGAAGCCAATTTCTATATGCCTATAAAATGAAGATGTACTGCATGCATTATAGCACACTGACAAATGATTGGGTCCTCTAACATCAATGTAACAGGCATTAACATTTGCTCTGCCAGTAAAACTGTCAGCTCTTTTTAATTTTGAAGATATATAAAAGCGCTACAAATGCTTTGGTTTTCATTTTATTAAATTCATGAACCAAGAGTGCCAAGTCAAGCCAAAATGTGTTGTCCAGTTAAACCTAGAACTATAAAGTTTCTGAAGGATATGAAGCCAAAGGGTCTAATTATTTCTCAATGGAAATAATAATGCAAAATGGTATATTAGCATAACTCATTTAGTGCTCTGGCCATAATTAAAAGGTGGTAAGACATTACAAAATACTACACAGTTTTTCCTATTTTAAATAGTTACAAACACAAGCCACTTTTGGATGATCAACGCTTGGATTAATATGCTCATCCTTTCAAAAGAACAAGGAAGCAAACCAGCAAGCCATAGCTAAACATAGCTTCCTGTTACATCTAAATTGGGGAACGATGATTAAGAGTTTCCACAAGCCACGATATGGAAGGCAACTTAGATCAATGGCTTTATAGAATGACTTTTTTTGAGCCATTACCTATACTTTTCTAATTCAGACATAACAGCAAGCTGTGATTAACTACAGCTTTGTGGATGCTTCCTTACTCACACATAAGAATAAAGTAGATGCATATAGAGGCAGGAAGCTCATTCCTACCCTGGTTTATTAACCCAAGACTTTGTTGTCTGAATGCAGCCACTGTAAGCATTTTATAAAAGGCTAAATATCCAGATGCTTCCTAAACAATTCTGCCACTCCCTCCATCTGTTTCTCTTTGGTTTATTTTAGATTACAAGATCTTTATGATTAGGGATATCTCTATGTTGTCTGTGCAATTCTGTGAGGTACCTTGTTATTAATATAAAAATAATTATAAGTCTGTGCACCAGTTTTTTTAAATTCTTGCTCTCTTGCATATGGCACATTATAATGTGAATTATGTTGACTAAACTATAACATTGTTAAAATGTTGGGTGAATGTTACTGGAAGAACAGAGGACATCACTTTTTGGAAGGGAACTTCGCTATGCAATCTTCAATTCCCAACCTGTGACTCTATCTGTCCTTCACAAAAGGGTAATTGCCCAAACTGGCTCACCCTAACACTTGTTTAGGAAAAGGCAAGACATACCATCACACAGCAGAAACAGAACGTTATAGGATATAATGGAGATGGCAGAATGCAGTCCTGCTAATAACATTTTTTTTTAGCTTCTAGCACAAAAAAAAAGTAGAAAGCACTGATACAATCCACTTTATACTGGTAAGAATCTGAAGCAACAAGTATGTTTTCACTCGCTCAAGAGAGGCAAGTAAGAAAGGGATATTCAGTTCTGCTCTATTGTGTGTGTGTACGTTCCTTTAAGCTGTCTGTCAACTTATGGCAGCCCCATGAATTTCACAAGGTTTTCTTAGGCAAGGAATACTCAGAGGTGGTTTTGCCAGTTTCATCCTCTAAAACACAGCACCTGGTATTTGTTGGCAGTCTCCCATCCAAGTATTAACCAGAGCTGATCCTGCTTAGCTTCGAAGATCAGATGGGATCTGGTGCCTTTAGGGTATTTAAGCCACTACTCTACTAGCCTTGCATAAAAAATGTTCTGGTGCAAGCCGAGGCTGTATCTCTGACATTTAGTAACCTTTGCTTGCATTCCATAGAAAACAATAGGATTCATCGACTGCTGGTACAGCTGTATCCCCAGAAATAATCAATTCATAATCCTATTTATTTATTATTTATTCCTAAATAAATAAGCAGTCAAATATTTTTTTCACTAGAAAAGAATGTGTGTATGCCCACAGCAGTTAATTAAAAAGTATAAACAAATAAAGAATACCTAAAAGACTTACTTCGTATTGCCATACTGTATACCATGTATGTAAAATTTGCATCAAGGAGCACATTGATATAGGCAGCTAAAGCTTGGTTACTCATCTACAAACTGCCTAAAGTCTCAGTTGTCTACAGTCTCAACATCTTAGGATCAGATCCCTATTTATTATGCTGTCACATGAACCTTAAGCAATGGATAGAAGGATGAATGGATAGCTAGACAGACAGATGTTACATGCTACTTTATGGACTGCTTCACAAGAAATTAGGAAGAATCACTACAAATCCTTCCCAGTACTTACTGTTCATGTCACATGGCTAATTGGTGACAAAATTTAAAATTGTTCCATTCAGCATATACAGAAGAATTCCAGCTTACCAATCACAGAGAAGCACTGAAGCAAAAGAAATGTAAGGACCAACTTTATTTAGAAGTATGTGCGGAATACATTCATATTAGCATAAAAGCTGAATTGCTCCTATTTTAGTTGTCAATCATTTTATTCAAAGTAAACTGTGGTATACAGACAGAAATTCATAAAAGTCCCACATTAGTATGTAATAGCAACCACGTTTAGTCTGAAATAATCACACAGCTGGAAATTTCAAGTGAATTTGACCCTGGCTACAACACAAAAGAACCTGCTGCCCATGTGATTGATGATGTAAATCAATGCAGGAATACTCAGGTCTGAATACTGTTGTTTGTGGATACATTACTAAATTCTACATCCGCTTAATGTCAAATAAATCATTCATGAAAACAGGATATGTATCTATATGTTGTTATTTGGCAATTCCAAACCTGTTTCTTGTTAAAAAGGTTGCTGATTCAATTACTTCAGAACTATTATCTTTCATTATTAAATGATGTTGACAACTGTCATTTTAGCAAGGTTCTCCCTGACCTTAAGAAAACCTGACTAACAGGATGGAGGAGGGGGACAGAAAGGAAAAGCATTTCCCTGAAAGAATGAAAAACACAAATTTCTCCATTTATATTTTACAAACAAAGTGCCTGCTGATATAACAATTAAAGTTTATGAAAGCCCAGATCTTTTTTTTTTTTTTTGGAGCACTAAATTGCAAAACATCAACTGCATTACCACAATAAGTCTCATAGAGCATCATCGCTGTAATAAATGATGAAGTGATCTATGCAGAGTGTTCTATTTGAAGCAATGATTCATTGTGCTCAGGAAAAGAAAATGCTGACACTTCGAGAAGACATTTCCCGTAAAAGGTTAAAGTCCTTAAGCAGCAAAATATAAAAAACAAAACAAAAAAAAATACACCAGCGTCCATCATCTTTAAACCCTATTGATTTCTGGAGAAGATTTAAAAGGCTGTTTACTTATTTCCCATCATTTTTGTCAGTGCTGTAACAGTTCTCTTCCCACTGAATAAACCTCTCATGATCCTCCTGGTGATTAAGGTCAGACAAAATGTCAAACTCCTAATGCTAAGTGCTTTCACATTAAAAATTAATATCAAATCACCAAGTAAAATCCAAACAAGAACTCAAACATGTAAACAGTGCACAATATGGATAACACTGACCATTATATTTTAAAAAGTGTGATAATGCATACGTGAGAGATACACTTGGCAACAAGAAAGAGCTTAACCTTTCACGCTTTCATTCTTGCAACCCTTCCTCATTTTAGAATCACATGCCTGACACAGACCCTTTTAAAAAGAGTTTCTTGAATCCAAGTTTGAAGTCATCTCCTGTATTTATTCTGTCTGTCTACTAGCTGTCCAGACCAAGATGGTTTGTTTTTATTTTATGTGAGAGTTTTCAGCCATCAAAAAATCAGCATGCAGTGTTGAAGCATTATTCCTGTAGACACTGCATTTATCAGAGGCCATAAAAGGATACACTATTACCTTTGCAGAGAAGCAACGTGCCATTTCTCCATAAAAGCCCCCCCCCGTTTACTTTCACTCCCCCAAAATATGATACAGATGTAAAAGAACAGCAGTTTTCTCAGGAGTTGAATATTTATGTCCTATACACCAAAATAACACTTGCCAATATTTCATCTGCTCCTCTGTATTTTATTTTTTTTACTTGTCAAACTTTGGCTATCCCAGACTTTACACTACAAACAATGGCTAAAATCCACTTTCACCACAGTTTTGGCCCAGCATTTAAAGGATTATAATATTATCTCCCATTTCTGCCTTTTGGTACACCTGGGCAAACACAGTACAAGGGGCTGTTATTACATTTAGAAGATTAGTTCCCAGACTTTCAATTATAGTGGGGAGGGATGGAGATTCAAAGGGTGGCTTCCAGACATAATAAATATATGAATTACAAAAATATAAACTTCCAATATAGAATCAATAGAAGTAGCTTACAAACAATAAAAATTATCACAAACCTATTTGGTGGTGGGGGTCTTGCCTGCCTTCAAGTCATTTCTGACTTGTGGAGACCTTGTCATAGGGTTTTCTTAAGATTTACTCAGAGGAGGTTTGCCATTGCCTTCCTCTGAGAACTGAACCCTCATCTCCCAGAGTCCTCATCCAACTCTCAATACCATGCTGGCTCTCTTATAAACCTAAGTACTAGATAAAATACTGAACCAAAGATAATATTTTTGTAGGAGAAAAGAGGAGAGGTAAAGAATAGATTATGTGCCCAAAGAAAAGAAGGGAAATGACATTTGAAAGGGAAAATATCTCCTTTATTACCAAACTGCCCTCTTTTAGACATTCTAAATAAGGGAGACAACTGTGCAGGGTTTGGGGGCCAATTTTTGGCCCCAAATCCCTCATGCCCAACACTGGTGCATCCAGTCATACTGGAAATGATGTCATATCACTTCCATTTTGGAAGTTGGCCATTTTGAGCCAGCAAAGGTTTAAAGATATAGGTTTGGGGCGAGATTCTGGGGAGTGAGAGAAGATAACGCGACACATCTGTACACAATTTCAGGTGGGTTGGTGTGGTTTCTGATGAAAAATCACATGAAAATTGCACCAATTTTAAAAGGTGGAGGGCTCAAAGAATTTCAGCGGATTTGCAGGGGGCCTGAAGCACCATATGTGGCCTCCTGTCTGGAACTGATTGACAGCAGGCACCTAGAGAACAAATTCCTTCAAAGTAATGGTATATAAGCACGAAGAGAATAAAGTCTGGAAAGTCAAAAATGCTGGCTAGCATATTTGTTATTTACATTTATATCTTGCCTTTCCTACAGTGCATTCAAGACAGTGTATGTGTCTCTCCTCCCCTCCATGTTATCCTCACAACTACTATGTGAGGTAGGTCATGCTAACAGAAAGAGCCAGTAACTTTTATGACTCAGCGGAGACTAGCATCTGGATGCCCCAGTCCAGCACTCTAACTACTACTGTATATCTCATTAGATCTTTAAACATTTGATCAATAAAAGGTAGCCTACAACATGATGTATGCATATTGCAGTTCCATCATAGTGTCATGGCAAAGCCCCAAACACTGCACTGACTGCAGAATTCAGCTCCCAAAAGTCTTTGTTGTCAAAACCAAGGAACAGGAATGAGCAGGAATGAACATGCAGTGGTCTTGACTGCTTCAGAAAACTACCAGAATTAGAACACAAAATAGCAAACATTTGCTTGGTTACACATATTTCAGCATTTAGCTTTTTTTTTTAAAGAAGAAACTGGGTTACCTTGAATTTTAACTGTTCGCTGCAAATATACACTTATACTTTTAACAACATTTAGGCTTGCATCTTCCCTCAGCCAGCATAATGCTGCATACATACTAAAAATCCAGCCCTGATTCATGAGCAGACAGCTTTCTGATCATACAATGATTATATAACCATCCCTTGTATAAGCTTTGCCATTTACACATAATATTAATTTACAAATTTATATATGTAATATAATTTTATATGTAATATAAATGTTCTCTATTTTCCTTCCTATGCACAATAAATATAATAACTGCAAAAATGCTTTGAAAGTATGACTCTCCCCTAGAAATATACACAGGAAATCAAGATCTCTTTCTTCTAAATGCTCCCTAATTGAATAAAAGTTAGCATAACCTTAAATACTGTTTCAGCTTTAACACCATTTAGTCTAGACATCTTTGATGGAGTATTAGTGTTAGCTAATGTCAAGCAGCTGTCCATTAGTGGCTATTATGAAGCTATTTAATACAAGTGCAGAAGCAAAGTAACATGGTAATGGTATATTATTCATTAGTAATTGGAGACCTGCAGCCAACACTCTGACTGGTTAGTCAAATTCTGCCCCACCCATACATCCCCAGCATTCTTCCCACAGAAGCTATATTGTCAACTCTACTGTTGTTACCTCTGCCTGAGCAGCTAGAATGTTTTGTGTACATCCTCTTGAGATTATAGAAGAAAGAGAGAAGTAGGGTTGAGAGGAGAGGAAGGAGTATGTGCAAAACAGCCTTTTTTTTTATTCTAATGTATAGATAATTACTGCAATCAAATGTCTGCACGTTCGTTTGTTCATTCCTTCCTTCCTTTCCTGGAGATATTGATTATGTTTCTCCCCAAAATGGGATTCCAGATAGTTCACAGTAAGTTTGAATTTAAAAGGACAATTAAAATTCAATTTCAATATCAAAGCATCAATGCTTTGTATATCATATTTGGCACAAACTGAGTAATCAGTAGGGGTAGTTAAATTACAGAACTAGATACAGGACAGCTTGAACCAAGTCTTGAACACGTTTTGAAAAATATATTTTCTTTCGTCTGTTTTTTAAAAACCACTTCTGTAGTTTAGACCATGATTCTGCTTACTTTGTTAATATGTTGGAGAAAAATCTGTATTTACTCATAATAAAAGTATTAGAAAAACTGTCAATAAATTTTCTGTTATAATTTAATCATCTGATATCTAAATTGTTGATAATGTGATCTCCTTGTTAAGCAAAAGTGTCTGGAGAAAATGATGGATTAATTGATGGATGGCTAAGGTTTCTCTCAAATATAATGGCTTACCCAATTTGATTTGATTTGTGTAAAATAACTTTCTCTAATAAACAATTTGCTCAGAGGCAATAGAAGAAATGAATGGTTATCAAACCAAACTTAATTAGTCTATCCCAGATTGATATTACTTGGGGAGTCTTCATTTTAATTGTGAAGGGCTAGATACAAAGAGTTTGGTTCATTATATTTTTTCCTGGATAAACACTATTGTGTAACTACCTATGGAATAATAACATGTGAATTCATTTTAATAAATGCTTGTAAAGTGAATTAGCTAATCATGCCACACTAAACATGATTCCTTTAATTATTTTCAATATTTAGCTGGTACTTCAATGTTGTTGTAGATAGTCTGTAAAAGTGATTTGTATTTGATCTGCCAAACTAATTATAATGTATAAACCACACAGCTTAACAGATTTGCAGTACTCTTAATGATCTCTTCCATACTAAGGAAGACATTTTAAATTATAGAAAAGAATAACAAGGAAAAAATAGATATTAACATACTCACAGAAGAAAGTAAAAATGATCAATATATTTTATACTACTGGTAATTTTGTTCCCTCTTTGAAGAAAAGCTCTTAAAACAGTTACAGTAGAACCTCTGTATCCACTGGGAATGGGTTCTGGGGGTGTGTGGATACCAAAAACCGTGGATAATAGCGAACACCATTGAAAATAATGGGATTTCTGGTTTAAAATACCACAGAGTTGCCTTGGAGGACCTAGAAAATGGCTAGAGAGGACACATTTTCTAAGAAGACTCTATGGCAGGTGTGCTGTTTTGTGTCCCATGGATAATTGAATCAATGGATAATGAATCAGTAGATACGGGGGTCCTACTATATTTAGAAGGATGCATACAATAAGAATTTAAATATCTTATAATTTCTTTTACTGATAACCATCCTTTTAAATACAGCTGCCACACACAGTTATATAGACTAGTGATAGTGGTGGCTCCTGAATCAGTGGGATGGTGGATCTGCTTAAGGTTTCAACCTGAATCTTAAAGGAGCTATTCAAAGTGTTATTTTGACTCTATTTGGGGAAATTGGGTAATTGGTTTCAGCACAATGAACAGTTCATTTAAAGTTTATACTGCAACCAAGAGTCAATTCACCACCCCACTGATACATGGGCCACCAGCTGCTATTGATATAGCCTTGATCTTAGATGAACTTCAGCTTACTTGAAATCCTTAGCATTCCTCTATATAGTTTTCTCAATTATTTAGTGTGTCTTAATATTCGTGTAAAAAGCACACCTGTACTCTAGCATTTTTGCCTTGTTTCCTAGAGGTGAACATAACATTTCTCATCCTTACCAGATTTTGGCTACTTGTGTGACCTCTTGCCAAAAGAGCTATGGATCTGGGGTAAGTACCTGATGTCTCTATTTAATATTTACTTATTCAGTTTAATAATTTTCTCTGATGTTGTTGTGTGCCTTCAAGTCACATCCAACTTATGGCGATCCTAAGGCAAACCTATCACTGGGTTTTCTTGGCAAGATTTGTCCAGAAAAGAGTTCCTTTTGCCTTCATCTGAGGCTGAAAAAGTGTGACTTGCCCAAGGTCACCCAAGGGGTTTCCATGGCCAAATGGGGAGTCAAACCCTGGCTTCCAGAGTTGTAGCCCAATGCTCAAACCACTACACTATGCTGGCTCTCTGATGGCCTATGATAAATTAGTGAGTCTATATTCCTTTAAGAAGTTCTAAAGAGCTAGTAATGGAATGAATAAACAAACATGGAGAGGGAATAAGGAAATATCAAATGGGATGTTTATACTACTCTTCCATAGCAGCAGTTTTACAGTAAAGTATGTGAACTATTGTACATCAACCAGAGTTTTCATGACCCAAGAATCCAAGAGTATACTAGGGATGGACTGAGAAGGTAAGGAACCACTGGTGACAACAGAAAAAATGCCAGGCCCAAGCACCATTGGAGAGCCAAAGGACCTCAAAGCCCTCAGTTTGATTTGACAAGAGAGCACACATGGGCCTAATCTAGTTAAGTGACTTGGGGACACCTCAAACAAATGAAGAATCTAATCAGCTGCTGGTTATCTTGTACATCAACAGATACATCTCAGTCTGTCTGAACCTTCTGCAGGTGTGCTGGAAAGAGCTGATATCCACTTTTACACAATCTCATCCTAGCACTTCCTACTGAGTCAATCTACAATTGCTTTTGTCAACCCCATGATGCTAGTGGATGCCAGGTGGAATTCTACCCAGACTAATATTCTGTATGCTTCCTACTGTAAGACCCTTGTCCTCATTTATATATACAGTAGTAAACATGCTGTTGATGAAAATCAAAATGTTTCTTCAATCCACTCCTGGCATAACTAGGGCCCAGAGGGTCACTGAATTTACCTTCTCCATGGATTTCGATTTTCTGTGATACAGTATCTGGGAACTGGCCGCAATTAAACTGTTTAATGTTAAAGCTCGAGCCCAGCTCTTATATGGGGCTCAGCTGGGGCTATATAGTAATATGAACTCTTTGGAAAGAGTTCAAACAAAGTTTCTAAGAATTATATTTCAGGTTGGCCGATGTGTTCCTAATGCAGTTTTGCAAAGAGAGGCAGGTGTCAGTAAATTGGAATCAAGTATTTGGTTGAACATCCTTCTCTCTTTTTTTTCCTCCTCTGGCTTTTCTTCGCAAACGAAGATTCAAGAAGGACTCATCCTGTGCTTTCTGCAAGCGCACTGATGACTACAAAGGCCAATCCGAGACAAACAAGTCCGGTTGCAGAAAGCACAGCAGAAAGTCTCCTTGGGTGATGTTTTTGGGTTGTGATTCTTTCTGCGTTGACGTTTCTCTTCAAGACTTGTTCGGCGTGACTTCTCAAATAAGGCTGCAGCATTGTGGATAGTGTGCCTCCATGCCTCCCGATGTGAGGCCAGGGCGGACCACTGTTGGTGATCAATTTGGCCGAACCTGAGATGTTGTTTCAGGGAGTCTTTGTATCGCTTTTTTGGAGTGCCCCTCTTATGCTGATCCGTGGCGAGTTCACCGTAGAGTAGTATTTTGGGGAGGCGATGATCCTCCATCCTAGAAACGTGCCCTGCCCAGCGCAGCTGCGTTCTCAATATCATGGCCTCAATACTGGTGATCCCTGCTTGCTCAAGGACAGCAACATTCGTCACATAGTCAGTCCAGTGTATGTTTAGGATTGTGCGTAGACAGTGCTGATGAACATCCTTACTTACTGGCGAAAACTACATAATAATCCTGAGGGTCTGACTCAGTTAATTTTGATGGATAACTATAAATCTTCTTGGGAATCAGCTATACTTCAGAAATTGATATGTTGTGGTATAGCAAGCGACACCATCCTACAATTAGGATTAGATAAAGCAAAATCTATTGTAAAACAAAGGATACTGGATGTAGAGGGCCAAACAGAAATTGCTGCCTTTACCAATTACACTAGTTTTGTGGCTGAAGAGCGGGGTATAAATCTGGCTTTTCTTTGCAAACGAAGATTCAGGAAGAACTCATCCCGCACTTTCTGCAAGCGCGCTGGTGACTAAAAAGGCCAATCCAAGATAAACAAGTCCGGTTGCAGAAAGCACAGCAGAAGGTCTCCTTGGGTGATGTTTCCGGGTTGTTATTCTTTCTGCGTTGTCGTTTCTCTTAAAGACTTGTTTGGCGTGAGTTCTCCAACGCATTGTGGATAGTGCTGTATCCATGCCTCCCGATGTGAGGCCAAGGCGGATCATTGTTGGTGATCAATTTGGTCGAGCCTGAGGTGTTGTTTCAGGGAGTCCTTGTATCACTTTTTTGGAGCGCCCCTCTTACGCTGACCCGTGGTGAGCTCACCGTAGAGTACTATTTTGGGGAGGTGATAATCCTCCATCCTAGAAACGTGCCCTGCCCAGCACAGCTGTGTTCTCAATATCATGGCCTCAATGCTGGTGATCCCTGCTTGCTCAGGACAGCCACATTAGTCACATAGTCCAGTGTATGTTTAGGATTGTGCGTATACAGCGCTGATGAAAGCGTTCGAGGAGCTGTAAGTGGTGGCGATAGGTGACCCATGTTTCAGACCCGTAAAGGAGAATAGACAGTACAATGGCTCTATACACATTGATTTTTGTGCTTCACCTCAGGTGTTTATTACTCCAGACTCTTTTGTAAACTCTTCCAAATGCGCTATATGCCTTTGCTAATCTGTGATCGATCTCTTTGTTAATCTTGGCATCTTGGCATCTATATTACACTATAGCTAATAGTGAAATGATGATCCTTAAACTGGTTTCATACCTATATTGTATTACTGTGCCCAAATTCAGGAGAGCTATATCATTGGCACTTTTTAATGTTCTTCCCACAGTGGTGCTGCAAGGGAAATTTGCGAAAATTCCGTACGAGATGCGACTTTGCCCTTGTAGTAACACTGGTGTTGTAGTGGTCCATGTTCTCCTGTATTGTCAGTTCTTTAGAGACATTAGACAACAGTTGATTACCCCCCTGTTAATTAAATTCCCAGGCCATTCTGATGCTTTCTATTTACGTTATTTGCTGGACAATCCGGAGCAATCTGTTATATTCAAAGTAGCAAAATTTTGTTATGTTATGTGTAAGTTGCGCCCCCAAATGGTCATAAATAGTGGTTGATGTAAGTCATCTATATTCTGCTATTTGTCTTTTACTAGTTTTAATAATTTTTATGATTGTATATATTATTTTATTGGCTGGTGGCCAAAATAAAGTGTCTGTCTGTCTATCTGGGAATTGGACTAGAACTCACCTAGAATCTATGATGACTAGAATGTGGAGCACTTCCAAAGCAGTTTGATCTCAACATACCAGTGAAGACTGTGTGAGCCTATTTGGTATGGGCAATGTTTGCCAAAGTGGACACACTAGTTAGAAAGGAATGAAGCCTATGAAGTCTAATTTCAGAACTATGCATGGTTGAGCCTGGTTGATACCTGAATGGGAGACAACTATGGAATAACAGGGATCTCCATACAGAGCCAGGAAAGAGCCATGTCTGAACCTCCAGTCAGAGTTGACAACAGTGGGTTAGACAAACAGTGTTGACTATAAGGCAGTTTCTTATGTTTCTTCCTAATGCTTTACAGCACAAGAAGCAGACTAAAATGTGTGGATGTGCAGTGCTTAACAATAAACAGAGATCTATAAATACAACAGATGATTATAAACAGGCAGAGTTATGCAAACACACAACAGGAATCCTGATAATACTCTGTTTCATGCAGAGTTTTCTTCAGGTGCACAACTTCATGAATTTAATCATCTTGACTTCAGTCAGCAGCTTAATTGGGTCATATACCCACACTATCTCTTAGCCTTTGTTTACTGAAACCTGCCCAGGGTTAGTTTGGAAGCATCTGGAGTCTGGCAGCTCTAATCTCTGATTGTACAAAAGTGGCTCAGAGACTGGAGCTGCTAGACTCTGGAACTGTTCATACACAGAAGTATCTCCTATGTTGATATTCATTCATACTAACTCCATTGGCTTAAATCTCCACTTCCATGATGACAAAAGGCACTGTTTTAAAGACATAGCCAAGCACTGTTTACATTTAAAAGACAGTGAAAGTCAGACAACCTGATGAGAATGTTAATGAAATATACCTCCAGAACCTTTGTGAGGACCTCCAGGCTAAGACACTAAACCAGAGGATTTTGTATTAGAAGTGCTTTGTAGCACATGGAAAAAGAAACAGGTAGTACCTATATACAGTAGGACCCCTGTATCCACTGATTCAATTATCCATAGGACACAAAACAGCACACTTACCATAGAGTATTCCTAGAAAATGTGTCCTCTCTAGCCATTTTCTAGGTCTTCCAAGGCAACTCTATGATATTTTAAACCAGAAGTCCCATTATTTTCAATGGTATTTGCTATTATCCACAGTTTTCGGTATCCACACACACACCCCAAACCAAGCCCCAGAGGATAATGGCGTCCTATCGTATCTATATCTATCAGTGCTTTGACTGAATTATCAATGTCAGACAATGCCATATCAATGTCTTGATGGCTGTATTAACAGAATCAAAGGTCTGCACTGCAGAAAGCTGACATATGAAGTGAAACCATTGGTCCATCTTGCTCAGTATCATCTACATGGAGGAGCAGCAGGATTTCAGACAGAAGACTTCCTCAGTCTTACCTAGGCATGCCAGGGATTGAACCTGAGACCTTCCACTTGAAAACACATGTCCAACCACCTATGGATTTTCATATCCAATAACTGTACCACTTCAGCTCTAGACTTATTTCCATGCTCCCTTTCTTTCTGGAGTACAATTTTAAAAGTTGGTTAGATTGTAGAGCATATTTTATCTGGAAGTACACCGTATATTCCGGCATATAAGATGACTGGGATGACTGGGCAGGGAGTTGGACTGGATGGCCCTCGTTGTCTCTTCCAACTTTGCAATTCTATGATTCTATGACCCCCCCAAAAAAATTTTAAGTTAAAATATAGACTTTGGGATATACTCATCGTATAAGACTACCTCCCACACGCCCTCCTCGAAGCCGTGATCAGGCTCCTGATCGCGGCTTTGGGGAGGGTGGGTGGTGGCTGGAAAGCCTCCTCCCTCCAGCAAGCCACCCTTCCACCCTCCCCGAAGCCGCAATCGGGAGCCCACATGCTGGCTGGGGAATTGCAGGAGATGGCTGGCTGGCTGGCTGGCTGGCTAGCTGGCTGGCTGGGGAGATTCCCCAGTCCCGCGATTCCCCAGTCTGCCAGCCACCTCCCACGCCTCCCTATCCCATGATGGGCTCGGAAGGACAGGAGCTGGCTGGGAAGCTTCCCCCCCCACACACAGCCAGCCACCTCTCCTCCTTCCTAGCAACATCTCCTCCTTCCCGAGTCAAAGATGGGGCTGCCAGCCCAATCGTGAACTCAGGAATGACAAGAGTTGGCTAGGAAGCTTCCTAGTTACCTCTCATCCTTCCTGAGTCCAATCTTGGACTCGGGAAGGGCGAGAGTTAGCTAGGAAACTTCTCCCCTGGTCAGCCACCCCTCCGCCTTTACCGAACCTTGCTGGCACCCCATCTCGGGTTTGGTAAAGGCGGAGGGTGGCTGGCTGGGGGGGAAGCTTCCTAGCTACCTCCCGTCCATCCCTAGTCCAAGATGGGGCTGCCAGCCCCATCTTGGGTCTGTATAGATGACCCCCGAGTTTTGAGGAGATTATCAAGGGTTTAAAAGTCATCTTATACGCCAGAATATACGGTACTGGTTTACTGGACTGAATCTTCAAAAAAATGTTTGATGTCTATGACTTGTGTTTGTTGGCATTTCTGAGTTTGGGACACTCCACAAGCCCCTCTCTAGTTCTAGATACTAGGATGGTGCCAGAATTTGAATACAGTACTGAGTTTCCAGAACAGCATAACGTGTTAGAGAGGATTGTATATCCGTGTATGTGGTATTGTCTGCAAACTCGAAGTACAATGTTTGCTAGAGACAGTTCCCTGTTCATTTGCCAGGTTTGAAACTTTCAAATTTGTTAGATTTTAGAGACAGAAAAAGAATAAATGTTAGCTTTTCCTTTTCAAAACATGCAACATTTTACCATCATCTGTTTCTACCAAGAGGACATCTGAAGATTGTCCCAGAAGGCTATGAAAGAAACCTGTGAAAGGAACATTGGCTGGGCAGCCTTTAAAATGTAGATCCATTTCCCAGGTATGCATCTATTTTTGTTTGTAACTAGAAAGCCTGTCTCTTAAAAATGAATACTAATTATAGTGTAGTTTTCTAGAAATGCTAGAGAGAAGGGCTTTGCCCCTACTGAGAATTCTGGCTGAAATTAGATTTGTTTATAGACAAAACTGGAAAAAATATTTATAGAGGACTATAGATAGAGCCTCAAAATTTTTCTTTACCACTATTTTAGTATACTTGACATGTGAAACTGTACTTTAGCACAACAATGGAATTCACAATGTGAGCATACATTTCTACACACAAGTGGTAGTGGGACTCATGCAGCCCTCTAGATAATTTTGGACTGCATGCCTCAGCATTCCTCAGTATTGGCTATGCTGGCTAGAGCTGTTAGGAACAGAGTCTAATAACAACTGGAAGGCTGTATGAGTCCCACCCAAAACACACAAGCATTTTTATTTTTATACTGATACATTTTTAAGCACAGGTTTTTAAAGTCTTAAAGTAATTTACTTTTACACTTGCTCCTCAAGTATGGTAATGGCATGGTAATTATGAACAGACATGAGATGGCCTTTAGTTGAAAACTTAGAACTTTGCAGAAGGACTGAAATTATTCAAACATGCAAGCTCCAGTTCAAAGCCCAAGACACTAAGAGAATTTATACCAAACTACCGGCATCATAATCAACAAAAAATAAAAAATGCTATTTCTTTTTATCTTTAGGGTATCTCCTTTTTATTCAATTTGCTAACTACTCTAAGAGGCTGTACTGAAAAGTGACATATAAATTCCAAATTAAGTATTCAGGAACTGATATTACCATCCATTAGCTTCACTAAAAGACAGAATTCTTAGGGGGAGGGGGAAATAGAATTTCTTCCAAAGAAAAACATATGTACATTAAAATGGGCTTACTTTTCATTTTGCATTGATTCTTCCACATTGAATGTTCTTGTCGCAGCAATAAAAAAACAACAGGACAATATGGTTCATAGGCAACAGTCACAGTTTAACTACGGTTTGTTGAACAAGCCAGGATCTACTCACAAGGATTCAAGCAATGGTTCACTTCACCTTAAGTTGGTTTACTGTCCCCCCTGCCCAGAGTATGGGGGGAAAATGAAAGCAACAATTTCCTGTAAAAAGGTATAGTTGGTGAGGACTCAGGAGAGAGCCTTCTCTGTGGCTGCTCCTAGGCTGTGCAACTCCCTTCCTACTACAGCACCACTTCCAATAAAAATACTTTCCTTCTGTACGAAAACTTTTCTGGATCAGTGAGTGGAAGAACTGGTGTTCACAACATCTCAGATTCTTAAATACTAAAGGATGTGGTTAGATTGTTGCAAGAACACAGGGAGACCAGTTTTCTGGTCAAACTAAGGGAGTGCATCTACTGAACTGATATCACCATCACTACCACCACCATCTTTATATGTATGTATATGCCTCGTGGTCTCTTCCAACTCTACAATTCTATGATTCTATGACTTATGATGCCCCCATGAATTTTATAGGGTTTTGTTAGTCAGGGAATACTCAGAGGTGGTTTTGCCAGTTCCTTCCTCAGAAACAAAGCCTCCAGCACCTGGTATTCATTGGCAGTCTCCCATCCAAGCACTAATCAGGACTGACCCTTCTTAGCTTCCATGATCAGACAGGTTCTGGTGCCTTTAAAGTACTTTGGCCACCATCTTTACGCCCCAACTTTTTTTCCAAAACTGAAACTCAAGACGGCTTAAAAATTAAAATGATTGATTACAAGATATTTAAAAACATACAAAAGGTCAATATTACAATAAAATTAAAGTGTCAAAATAATAAATTATTGTTTAATATTTAATATTGAATCATATTAAAGCAATTTAAAATATACACTTAAAAAGATTTTAAAAATTAAAAAACAGGCTGTCAAGAGCAAATCTGTGCTTTTAACCTATCCTCTTGGCATTTTCTCCCTTTGTAAGGGTGCCACAGAAATAGGAAAGCGGAAGTAGAGCTTGTCAGGAGGAAAGTAGGCAGAGGAATAAGCTTGTTGCCGGGCAGAGGAAGAAGGGAGAGAGTGGTTTGTGTGAGCATTAGCAAAAGTCTTTTCATCTCATGAGTACTTTAATTTTTAAGCTGCTCTTTTCGTCTTCATAAAACATCTTTTAAGGGATGTGAATTATGACTTGGTTTGTTCCTACGTAATGGCAAAGACAATGCAAAATAAAAATAAAAATAAAAATAAAAATAAAAATAAAAATAAAAATAAAAAAATCCCCTATCTGCAAGACAGTGAGTGAGTGTGAGTACAGGAGAAATTTTGTACATTTTCAAGACTGCTTTTTACATATTTTTGTAAAATGGCAAAACTGAAAACGTAATAACTCTTGCCTTGGTGCATGGAATAATAAAGGCAGCAGCACTGAATGGGTTGCTTGTCTTTGTCAGCAATCAACCTGTCTCTTTTTGTTTGCTATATAGGTGTGCTTAATTTAACAGAGTGAAAAGGCAGAACTTTTACGCAGACATTTTGTGCAGAAGATGAAAAATACAATTAAAAACTCCCTACTCCTAGCAACATGAAGAATTTTTTCACATCCTCAATTGTGATTCTGTGATCTAGTAAGCCCGAGAGCAGGGAACTGTTAAATTAACCATCTGTAAGCCGCTCTGAGAACCTTTGTGTCCTCTAAAAAAACAAATAGATAGATAGATAGATAGATAGATAAATAGTTTGCTGGTTCAAACAAAACTATGAGTAGTGAACCTGGTGTGTACAGAGATACAATCAGACTTAAGCTTAAAAACAATGGTTTAATTTTGTGTTTGAACTAGGCTACAATGATGCACTTACAAGAACTCAGGAATACATACTCAGCTCTTGGGTTGGGGTAGAGTAAATGTGTATTCATGTGTTTAAATATATTTTGAGCATTTGTTAGCATCATATTTCACACAGCAGAATACTGCAGAGATCAATGAGCATATGGTTTTCGTGTATGTTTTTTCATAAGTATGTACTGGAAAAATACATATATGGGATCCAAAGAACTGCTCATAGAAATGTTATATGCTAGTTAGCAGAATCTTTGCCCTTATGTCTTTGAAAAGCTATTCGCAACACCATATCAAACACTGACTTCCACATTCTTCCCCATCATAATCCCAGCATCAGAAAACTGAAGCAAGTAACATGCTTCCCAAACATAAATGGTGAAAACCATTTTGGATATAGTATAAGTAGTGAGAATAATTTACAAATAAGGAGATACAGCCTGCAGCAATTAAACCACAGAGCTTGGAAGTGCTAGCTAAAATTGCTAATGTGTTAGTATTGGTCAATATTTTTCAGATTTTTCAAATTCATTAATATCATATGCCTTCACAAAATATGCCCTCACAAAAACAAAATGGCTCCCAAAAGTAACATTTGGAAGTAACACGTGAACATAACCTATTCCCCAAAAACTGTTTTAAAAGGACTTCATTACCTGCTTCTTAACTGCAAAATGTTAACATATTATAAGTAAAGTCACTTTTAATGTAGCAATTTTCTTTGGGTTTTCTCTGAGTTCCCATGGCTGAATTACATCTCCCCCCTCCCACAGTGCTGCATCCATATCACATTCATTAAATAGTACAGCAATGCAAAACTTTTTTATACATAGTTGAACTCCATAAGATGGGTAGCATGTAAGATTTTTATAGGGAAAGACCCTTCCCTTCTGACCCCAAAGCTTGGCAGTATGTTTACCACACGAGCATGACTGAAGCAACATTACTGTAATGGAAACAGAATACTGACAACAGAGAGAGGGGGAAGTAACCTACTAAAGAACAGTAATCTCAGAACACAATACATTCATGGAAAGTTGTCACAACCACCACCACCAGAGCTATCCAACTCTGATTTTTCTTATAAAAATACGACAACTTTTTTTTTATCCACTTGTCTGACATCAGCCCGTGCTCTTGTGTTTCTAGATAGTGACAGTTTGCATCCAACATACCAACGAATCAATAGCATGCTCCAAATGTGTGCAAAATTCCTCAGGGCTTATAACAGCAGCTCTTACATCACCAGACTCTTTATAGGTATAGCAGTCTTTCTCAACCTTTTTACCCTGGTTGAAAAACCCTGAGCTAAATAGACAAGGAATGACTAGTAGAGGTTGAGTTTATGGTGATGGAACCACCTGGCCCAGTTGCACAAAGTCACTGTCCACATTTTAGAAACGCTGCCCCAAAAGCAGGAATCGAAACAGCCACTAGAGCAAGGTTTCTTTAGGATTCCACAAGAGGTTGCTGGGGGGTTCTGCAAGATATTGAGACTGAAAAAAATATAAACTTTTTTTGAGCTGTAGATATAACAATTTTTAGGCAGGGGTTCCCTGAGACCTGAAAATTGTTTCAAGGGTTCCATCAGAGTAAAAGGGTTGGGAAAGGCTGCACTAGAGTGTAGGCTGGGTAAGAATGCAACTATGCCCTATGCTAGGAATGGGGCCCATGGGGCCATCCAAATATTGCTGCTGTGGGGACAGGGATGCAAATCCCATCATTACTTCTCCAGCCACTGATGGGAGTTGCAGTTCGACACTATCTCTCCAGCCGCATGTCCCATGACCTCAAAGGGCTTCTCTTACTCTTTGAAAGGGTTCCTACATGAAATGTGCTTCCTTATTATTATTAGGACTATGAGAACTCCAGGCAAAACTCACATGGAAAAAGAGCAGCTTGTGGAGGGCAGGAAGGTGGGGGAGCATTGTTACCAGAGAAATAAATGCTAGAAGCCAACAGCGAAGGTAGGTAGGTAAGTGGAGGGGGTTGGTGTCAGTAGTTAATGAGGCAGACTGGGATGGGATCCAAGGGGGGGGTAGTCAGAGGGATCACAGCCACATTTCAACCCTTCCTTCCCCCACCAGGGGCGTGGTGTTTCCAAGCATATTCCTTGGGCGGAGCGGGGGTGGGAGAGAGAAAGCATGCCCATCCCAGGTGATGGGTGCCCGACTCTGACCTGCAGGTCACATCCTTTGTGGTGTTCATGTCTCCTCCAGCTCCACTCCTGCTTCAGCTTCCCCTCCCCTCCCGGTTCCTCCCATTTTGGTTCTGCTGAGTGCTGCTGTGGAGCCAAAGTCAGGCTGAGGCGAGGGGAGGGATGAGCAGTTTGGGAGGCCGCCAGGAGCTAGCCGTTCCTTTCTTACATGGACGTTGGTTTACAGACAGAAGGATTAAGCAGCTGTGATGCCAATGGGCCTAGGAGGAGGAGAAAACCTGCCTCCCTCAGAGGGAAACGCGAGGAGGAGGAGAGGCAAAAATGGCAGGAGGACAGTAGGTGGGAGAGAGGCTGGTGGGTCACTTGCCAGACTGGCAAGTGAGGGAGCTCCTGCACATATACACAGCTCACCACTTCTCCGTGATTATTTATTTATTACTATTTTCTCGCTGAGCCCTTGGCGATGTCTCCCGGTTGAGAAACACTGATGTATAGCCTTGAATTATTTGTTTTTTAAGTCTGACACTGTAGCAGATTTCAAAAGGAAGAAAACATAGACTGGCTGCGTGCATATTCAAGAGTCGTCTTACAACATGATTCAGTATCTTAAAAGTGTACATGGATGTCAGGGCTTACAGGGCTTTCAATGTTGCCTCTCGGAACAAAGTACAGTCATTCACCCTGTGTATATGAGGTGCATTTCCCTTCATCAAAAGAAGGAGATGCTCCTGTAATCTGCGGTTTGAATCATGTCTCATATCGATTGTGCAAGATGGCACAATCTTGATTGAGATTTCCAGGGGCTATTCATACTCAAGTAGATTAATGCCATCAATAATGTAAAAACTATTAAGTGTTCTGAATAATTCCTTCACTCCCGAGCCGAAATCTTTTATTAGACTAGCTGAAGAATATTCATTTATGGCACTTCTCTCACAGTCCACACAAAACACTCTAGCACTACCTGAAAGAACTTAGCCTAGGCAATGCAAAGGTCCCTGCAATAACCAGAAAGACAGAGTATACAGTATCTGCATTATCCTTTTAGATAAAACCACCTAAATAATTAGATAAATAAATTTAGTAGGGAAGAAAAAGTGGATATCTCAATATGAATGCATACACCAAAAGACTACTACTTTGTTCTTGGTAGCAGGCAATATATTCAATCACAAAGATGGCATCTGGCCCAAGATTTTCCCTTCTCAAAAGACAACCAAGCCAGGAGACAAATCAACACACAGCAGTAGTATGGACTACAGAAAAGATCTCAGAAATCAGATGTGGGTACTGCCTGTCTCTGCTTTATATGTATCACAGTTCAGCAGAACCTATATTCTTTACTTGAGCTAGACAGAATCACACAATGAAACAGCCATTCGGACAGAGTACCTTCTCTAAATACCAAATACAGTGTGCCACTCTATCTATAAATGAATAAATAAAATGGAAACAAAATGTATGCCAAGGTGGAAACTTCTCACATATCCTTGCAAGCTCACCTGCACTTTACATTTAAAGGACATTTCCAACTTGCCCTGTGCCATCGCTTTCAGTTTAATTTTTTAATTCTAAGCACCAAAACATTATGAAATCCATTCAAACCATATGCCCCTTTTCTGTACCTCAGGACCCACAAATAATTTTAATTGAAGTTGACAGGTCTCTCCATGTCACCAAAAATGCATGTAAACCAGCTGAACACGGTGTTAGAAAAATGTTTAGAAAAAATAATTTACTAAACATCTGCAACAATATTATTTAAATACATTACAATGTATTCATTGTGATACATACACTACAATACAATATCTAAAGGTTTCAAAAGGTTCCAGTGCAGCACCTATTCAAATATGAAAGCCATATGACTTCTGCAATTTGCTAACAGCCTGATGAAAACAAATGTTTGACCTTTAATATACTGACAAGCATAAAAAATACTCTCCAGCTCTTCTCTACTAGCAAGTTTATTTTCTGCATGGATTTTATCCTATTATACTGTAACAATCCTTCATTACCCTAGTATGATAACACATAGTCTACGGTCTACCTACAGTTGTCTGGTGCCTATTTAGTTTTATCACAAGCAAGCAATTTGAGAATATGGTAATAAACCTTCAATCACTGTAATGAGGTATGATGGGCTGTAATTTCTCTGTGCTAATGGGTTACAAACAGTATTACAATGATGACGGGAATATCATTGATTCATTATGACTGCAATAATATCAAAATGACTTAATATAGATCACTATTAACTCATGCACATACTGCTAACAGCCTCTCTCTGTTTCTATATACATACATATAATACATAAAATTAATATTTGTCTTTATATAAAATTCACACAGCACAAAACATTGTGTTGAATTCCCTAAATCAATATTTAAAGTTGGAATTATTGCATTGAACTTGTTCTTTGGAAAGAAGACCATTGATTTTAATCTGCTTGAAGCAATCAATTACTCCCTGTCCTCTTTATTCCGAACTGTAATGAAAACTAAACTGCGCTGTCTTGAAAACTAAATGTGAAGATGATCATAAACAGAATTTAAACTCCATGGATTATTCATATCTACCCATTTAGATTTGCCATTTCCATTATGAGTACATTTGCCATGAGCATTTAATGGACATCTAAAAGGGAATTCATTAAAGCAGGAGCTGTTGGCAGCACTTATGGCCTTCAGACTGCTTTATGTTTGCCTTTAATAGCTCGCTATTATAAAAGTGATATATTGTGTTCATCCCATTAGTAGTTTGCAGAAAGGTCTGTAAGACATAACAGAGCTAGAATCAAAACTAACATCACAAAAGTATTTTTTTTAAAGGCGCATACAAATATAGGAAAGATACCAGCTATTTAGGGTGAACAATATTAGACCAGCCATCAGTTAACAATATATGCCTCTGTCTATCCAGTACTAAAACACACACGTGCTTCTTGCAGGTTTCTCCTCTCTCATAATTGTAACCTTCCATTTTGTTAAATGAAGATTGTAATACAAACTATCGGACTCTGTAACAGACATTTTGAAAATCATATTGAAACTTATTAGTCATCCCCTTTCCCCCCTCAAAGCCAGTCAAGATTCACAAACAACTGTTTTCAGATAGGATGCCATATTATTTAGAGCCTTCTATGAGAGCTCCTGTTGGAACTATAAGAGATTATAATAATATCTTAGTCAAATAACTGAAACCAATCTAACTCAGAAGCATCACTGTGCATTTTCTCTATCTTTGCCTGTGCAAAGCACAGAAGATAGTATCCCCGGGCTAACCCATGCTAACTTGAATAGCTGTGATAGTAAACAATAAAGAGCAGGAGTGGGCAATACATGGCCATGGTGACTTTAGTAGGCTCTCTCCAAGCCTTTGCTGCCCAGGCAGGTAGGGGGCAGTACTCCCCACTTAAGCAGGGAAAGAAGAGTGGTTTCCTTTCGAAAGTTAGGTGGGGATGTATATGTCTGTGTGTTATGAGAGAAAGAAATACAGTAAATAAATGTATGGAGGGTCAATGTATGGTTGTGATAATTTCCTCCCACCACACACTAGCTCTCAGTTCTTGAGAGACAGAAAAAGAGGTACACCATGTATGGTGCTGATGATCTGGCCACTCATGGCTACCATGAGAGCCCTGGCAAATCCCTCTGAACCTCTGGGGAAAAACTTTACAGCATTCCTCTTACAGAGATTATTACACATGATATACAGGTTAGATGCAAACCATTTCATTGTTTGTTTAGTTAGTTTAAATGAATCAAACAGTATTGATTGGCTGCACCTTCAATCATGCATCAGAGGGTTCCCCTCACCAGGCAGCTGTTATAAATATTCATATATACAATAGCTGTAGACCACAGATACCATTACAGAAGTAATATTCCTTTTCTGATAATTCAAGAAGAAATCCCTCTTCTAAAATGCTGTTAGTTGTCCACAGGATACCAAAGACCTTCTTAAACTTGCTATGTATTCTTCTAATGATACAACAAAAGCTCATAACATAACTTATGAATACTAAATTAAGAGCTGTTCCCTAAGAGTCAACTGGGACTTTGGAGCTTCAGGAAGATAGATCTATTTCCAGGGCTGGAGAATAGCACTCCAAAGGGTGTTGGGTTTTGTTGTTGTTGTTGTTGCACCCTCAGGATGTGCCACCCCATCCCACCCCCAAAAAAACTGGCTTCAAATACTGCTAAATGAATAAAAAATAATTGTCAACTGCTGGTCCTGGAGTCAGCCAGGAGTAATAGTTTGTTGTCCAACCCCCATCCCAAATTGGCTCTAAATCCTAGGAAAAGAAACCAGAAGTAAGTACTGATCACTTATGAGTCAGATTTTTGGCAGATTTGGGCTCACTGTGGCTCACTGTGGAGGTGAAAGTGGACCCCCATTCCTTGTGCCATTGCCTACTCCCACCTATTTGCACACTTCTCCTTTACATGTAACTCATAGCTAATAGGGCTATATATAAGAAAATTAGGGCCCACATCTGAATCCTGGAACCTACAGCAGCCATTGCTTGCATGTTTGTAAGAATTTCTACAGACATGAAAACTAAAAAGTAAAAGTTGTAATTCCCAAGAATGCTGTTACAGATTTCCAAGTTTCCCCCTAAATTCTGTATGGCACAGACTTATAAAAGACACATCATGACAGGGAGAAAAGGTTAAGTAATTTTCAGGGACAAATTGCAAACAGATGACTGTTATATCATTATCCATAATTTCAAAGGAGGATAACTTCATGTGGACCTATATTACATGGACATGGGGGAGGAAAAGTATATCTACAGGTAAGAGAGGTCTGCTTCAAAGATGCCTCTACCCTTACAAAATAAAACCATAAGGCTCAGAACAACACACACCTCCTCCCAACACCAAATTAACACGAAATTATCCTTTCAGCAGTGATGACTCCATCACTTATAAGGATACACAGAGATGTTCCTTTACCCCAGCTGATCTAATATTTTTAAATGGGTCTCAAAGAATATGAAAGTATTCTAGAAGTGTGAGGACTGGCTCTTTCATTAAGTCAAAGCTTCACATTAAAGATACATTAATATGAAGAAAAGAATGAACTAAATTTAAAGCTCCCATAACCCCAACAATCTTAGTTCTCGTTAAGACTCAAGTTCTAGTTAAGACTCAAGTTCTAGTTAAGACTCAAGTTCTAGTTAAGACTCAAGTTGTTCACATCTTTTTTGGTTGTGAAACCTTCTGTTGATCCATTTCTAATGACATTCTCCTTGCTATCTTACCTTGCCATGCTGGATAACAACCTGAAAGACAGACTTGACTCATCTGCCACATGGACCAATAGATGAACCAAATTCTTCAAGTATGGCGAGAAAACCCACTGTACATTGGTTTGTTACAAGTCTTCAAAGACAGATGGGCAGTCTTCTGTGCAACAAAAAAGAAACAAAGATAGAAAGAAAATAGAGTGGTAGTAGTTGTATTCCCCTTTCTCGGGATGAAAAAAAAATACAGATACACATATTAGGAGTTAAATGCAATTATTTCTAACTATAGTAAATCCTTTGAATTAATGGAACTTATGAATGTTGACTTAATAACTCAAATTCATCCAACAGATCTACTTGAGTTAGATCAATTGGCTTTAGTCACAAGGTCGTAAACTAGAGTATGTATCAGCTTTAGATTGAAATTTTATATACACTTATCTGGGAATTAGGCCACTGAGCTTAATTATGAAGAGACATGTATATGATCACATTGTAGGTTGATCATGGAAAATTATGTTTAACTGTTGGGGCTGAACACTAAGGATATATTTGTTTCTAAGGTTATTCTGTTTGCTGTGTGTTTTTGTAGTAGGCAATGAGCAAGAAAATATGGTGTATCTAAACAGGCCTAGGAATAACTTTTGCCTGAAATCTTGAAGAGTCACCTCTAATAAAAACATAAAATAGGCCAGACAAAACAATGCCCATGATATAAGGTAGGTTCACTGAGTGCAATCCTATCTAGACCTCAACATTTTAATTCCTACGTAAAAGGTAGATCTGAACGTACTCTTTAAAAGCCACATTTCATACCAATGTATTAGACTTCTCTCACCTGAGCTTGAAAAACCTCTATGCCTAAACCCTGAAGTGTTTAACATCCAGAGGATCAATCTGTCAGGAAAGTGTTGTTAGAATTCTTCTTTACTTGTATTCTTTACACAAATGAAATAACATTGCACTTATTAGTACCTTTTGACTTTGTTACACCTATTAACCTGAAGAGTAAGTGGTTACAGGTACCTTGACTTCTTAATGCCAAGCTCTGGAAGCATGTGAGAGGGATGTGTGGCAAGCATAATCCCCTCTTCACATATTTATCATATACAGTGTCCTGAATGTTTGAACAGAGCCATACAACTGGTGCAACAGATGAGAGACAAAAACTTAGAACCTAATCTAGTTGAAGGAATCTGTTTAGACCACCAATTCTTTGGAGATAAGGGCCTGTCTTTTTTGCTTCAGAAAACTTAACATGATTTAAAATATTATTGCCTTCATTAGTAATAGAAGAACCTGGTTTCCTGAGGCATTAATATCTGATGGTTTTTCAGAGGGTGGCACTAACTTTGTGACAAGCCTCCTGTTGTACAAATTCCAGTTCCCACAACTGCATAGAGAGGTGCTGAAAAACAGCAAGTCTTTTGTATACACTATTAGTAGACTACATGCAAAAATGTGAAAGCTGAATAAAAACTCTACTGATGAACAGAAATCTGGAGTGTCTAAACAGGGGGCTTTGCCTAGCGGACTAGCTGCTGTCTCTTGAAACCAAGATAAAAGTTTAGTTAGAAGTATAGGTAGTTGTATGACTCCATGGATAGTTTGGTACTTTGATACTTCTTGAAATACAAGACAACTACAGTGGGCCCTTGGTATCCATTGACGTTTGGTTCCAGGGCCCCCTGTGGATACCAAAATCCATGGATGCTCAAGTTGCAATTATATACAATGACATAATAAAATGGTGTCCCTTATATAAAATGGCAAAATCAAGGTTTGCTTCTTTGATTTTTTAAAAAATACTGTATTTTTCAAGCTGTAAATAGTGGAATCCATGGATGCCAAATCCATGCATACAGAGGGCTGACTGAACTAATTCAACAGGAAAACTTATAAAAAGGCACTAAAATTTTTAAAAAGAATTGCTTAAGAACAATCTTATCCACGTTTAAGTTCAACTAGACTGGTGAAAAAGACTAGAGGTAATTTTACTTCAGCCCTACTCATTTATACTTCGGGCCAATACAGAGGCAAGATGAACTTCAGCATGGCAATTTTTTAAAGTAAATTTGTTCATAAAAGAAAAAAGAAAAGCTAGATGAGCTACTAGAGTACTGTTCAGTTTGTCTACTAAAGAAAGGTTGGGTATGACAAAGCTCCAACACTGCTAGATTCCTTTTCAGTTGAGACATCTCCTTCCCTTTTTATATCTGGGTCTGAAAAAACTACAGGTGAAGACTGAAATAGAAGATGTATGTCCAAGAGGAATCCCTTTTGTACTGCAATGTAAATATGCTATCTTCAGTACTGCCTGCCCATTCCAAACTCTTAAAGTTTGAAATAAATGGATGCCCACCTTAGCATCCTCCTGATATCTTGAGAAAACATGATTCATTGAAAAATGTAATAATGCTGGGAAAAGTTGAAGGCAGCAGGAAAAGAGGAAGATTGCATTACAGATGGGTCAACTCAAGAAAGGAAGCCACAGCTCTCAGTTTACAAGGCCTGAGCAGGGCTGTTAATAACAAGATCTCTTGGAGGTCTCTCAGTCATAGAATTGTTTTAAGTCAAACCCAACTCTAAAGCCAACAACAACAGCAACAAAGCTTGGGTTACCCATTTCTTTTTACACTCTTCTGTCTACTACCCTGATACAGTTGTACCATTTTTAAGGCTGGAAATATGTATGGTTAATAATATCTCTATTGTGGACATATACAGATTAAAGGAGACCATTAAGGGAAGCATTTAGCCAAAATAAAGTATTACGATTTTCTATAAATCAAGTGCTACATTTTATTACTAATTCAGAAAAGGCACAAACAAGGCATCAGCCCTGTTAAAAGGCATTTGATAACGTAATATGATCATCTCAAAATAACTCTAAAAATCCAATTTTGTCCATTTATAATATTAAACAGATTTGTATGGGGAAAAGATATTAACAGAATTTTTACAAATGATAAGAGAAGTCCAGCACAGAGATCCACCTTGGCGAATATTGGGGAAAGCATAATCAACCTTCTACTCACATGCTATGTAAATCTCACAAAATTAGCTCATATTATAACAACTAAATATGGACTGCTGGAAGAGATGATGTGAAAGGGATACCTATTTGTATGTATGGTAGTCTTCTCTAGTGTCAAGTTTGGAGGGAAATGCTAAATAGGGAACATGTCAGATAATGAAATATAATTTAATTCCAACTCCAGAACTAACCCTTTTAAACATCTTTACAGACGTGAACAAAATTACCCCTGCAAAGGACTTGATTCTTCTTCTCACCTGTCCTCTTAAATGGCAGCTAGAATAAAAATTGCCAAACAATGCAAAGTCAACACTGGGGTTTCTATCAATACCTAGTATGGGAAAGAGTTCCTGTTGAAAAATTAAGATATCATGTAAAAGACAAGAGGAATAAAAAAAAATACATTTTTATTAACATCTGGTCTGTCTTTATTCAATTTATTGAAAAGAGCATCAGCCCAACTTTAAAGAAACCTGGAATATATTTGAATGTCTGGCAAAAATTTCTTGGGAAATCAGTAAGCTGAAATCAGATATTAAATTTGTCTGGGAAGAACAGTTAAAATAGTGTTGTCTTAACATTATAGTAATTGTTCTGTAGCTAAAACACGTTATTGTGTGATACAAGGACTCCCTAAAACAACATCTCAGGCTCTGCCAAATTGGTCACCAACAATGGTCCGCCCTGGCCTCACATCGGGAGACATGGAGACGCACTATCCACAATGCTGCAGCCTTATTTGAGAACTCACGCCGAACAAGTCTTGAAGAGAAACGACAATGCAGAAAGAATCACAACCTGGAAACAACACCCAAGGAGATCTGCTGTGCTTTCTGCAACTGGTCTTGTTTATCTCAGATTGGCCTTTTTAGTCATCAGCGTGGGATGAGTCCTTCCTGAATCTTCGTTTCCGAAGAAAAGCCAGAGAGAGAGATAGTTATTGTAGCTATTTTACTATTAGTTTGTTAAATGTTCTAATGTATGATTGGTTTGTTCATTGATTTCTTTTGGGGGGGGGGTATAGCTGAAGAGAGAGAGAGGGAGATTTAAAAGATGAACTTTAGGGACCAGGAGACAACTGTGAAAAAGTCTGGTCCCTCGTGTTGCTGCTGCTGCATGCCTCCAAGTCAATTCCAATTTATGGCAAACCTAAAGTGACCCTATCATGGGACTTTCTCAGCAACATTTCTTCAGAGGATTTTGCCATTGACTTGCTCTGAAGCTGAGTGTGTGTGACTTGCCCAAGGTCACTCAGTAGGTTCCCATGGATGAGTTGGCTTTGAACGCTGGTTTCCCAGAATCCTAGTCCAACATTCAAACCATTACACCATGCAGGCTCTCCATACTCCCTTCTGGTCTCCCCAAACGAATCCTCTTTGTATCGTGCCTTTGTCTGCCTGTATGGCACTCTGCATGTCTGTTTGTAAGGTCATTTCTCCTCTGAACAAATTTAGCAAATACATTCATTGTTGGTTTGAATAACTACTTAACCACTCCACCAGTTTTCAGAGCGGAAAAGGGAGGAAAATAGATAATATAATCCAGTATTTGTCTTGAAGACTGATATATCTAAGTTGATATGCATGTTTAGAACACACTTCTACTTTGCAAATTCTGATGTCAGCTCAAGCTTCATATTCATTTTCAAGAGGAGCAAGAAAGACATAACACTTTAACAAATGACTTCTTAAGAAGATACAACACCTTAATCTCATATCCTTTAAAAATGAAATATATCACTGAAATTTGCAATGTACACTTATGACATAATTCTCCATTTCATGTTCAGTTCTTTACCTATATTTTAAGAGAGAATGAAAAACACAAAGTACACAGCAATGTAGTATCTGAAGAGAGGCCTTTTAAACACAATTATTTACTAGCTCATTTATGCTCAGCTAAATAATAAAGACGCACAATTGTGTAAAATATAACAATATGGAAAAACAAAACTCTTCAACTAAGGAAAATATACAAGGCGATAGGAGCAGAAGGGGTTGTACCCAAAGGTGCCCACTCCATGTGTAGATGGCTTTTTCCATTTACAAATTGTTTTACACCTCATGTTACAGACTCCTTTGCACTATATACATTTTTCATATAATTACAAAACTTGGTGGAACACAAGATCTTATGTTTATGTATTCCCTGATCAAAAGGAATCCAAGCTCTTCATGGAAAAGAGAAACTATATGTCCCAAACAATCAGTTTCTCTCCTTACTTAGAAATATATTTCTCGAGGTATTATTCTTTTCATTTCTAACACTGCTTTGAAAACCCACTGCTATCTCTGCTGACTGTCTCCCAAGGAACTGAACAGCAAGACAGATTATCTATAGGCAGCCTCCGATCACATACCTTCAATGATCCTTTATCTTCTAGACCTTTTGTTGCTAACAAACACATAACCTGAAAGAGTTTGACTTTGCTTTTCATTGACTTTTAGGGTCAATTTGGACATAACATTCTTGGGTGAACATACCACAGTTTATTAAGCTGGAAAGAAGTACTGGGCCTGTATGTTTACCTTTTCACCTGTTCCCTCCCTCCCTTGCTTATTAGTTTCAATTCTGTTCTTTTAAACCACATTTATCCATTCTGGAGATAAGGGGAATTCTGGTTTAGAGACATCAAGGTTGAATTTTCCCTGCGTGGCAGGTAGTTGGACTGGATGGCCCTTGTGGTCTCTTCCAACTCTACAATTCTTTGATTCTATGAATTGCCAAAGCTAGCATATGAAAGCTGAAGCATGGGGGCCTGATGCTCATTCACTTAGTAAACTATGAAAACTGCAATGATAGCATTTTTAAATAGAAATACTAATCCTAGGATAGGTATTCAATTGTCATCTTCAGAATATACTGACAGCCCTATCGTTTTAAAGAGAAGTCTAGAAAAATTAGGTCAGAGGCAACATTAATTAAAATGGCAGATAATTATAAGAAAGCTCTCAGCACAAGACTCTAACAAATAAGGAAAAGGGCACTAGGATAGGAAATGGAATAGGCTTGTGAAAGTTTGCCATAAAAATCTCATACTTCGGCCAGCAAAAAAACCTGAAATGAGATATAATAGCAAAATGTTAAAAATGGCCACTGCTTTGTCATATCTAATTTTATCAGTTGATTTCAATAACTAAAAATTACTCTCTCATTTTTCTTATCCATACATCCATATATATATATATACTGCCGCCAGCAGACAAAATTACTTAGTAATAAAGTAATAATACTTTTTTCCCTAAAAAATTATTTTGCCAAAATCTGCAGATATTGCTCATGAATGTTTAATAGGAGCTTCTGCTGATTGAAAGTAGTAATCAGTAATCTGAATAATCGCTTATATGAATTTTAAATTATCGGACTGTAAGGCTCCTGCACTCTCCTCCAACAAGAATATCTGAACTTTGCCTTATGGACTGATATTTACTCAAGCACACATAAGGGAATGAACCTAGTGAAGACTCTTTCCTCAACATGTGAAAGCATCTTTTAAAGTAAAGATCAGCTGCTTCCATGCTCCTTTGGCTTCAGAAGAGCCAATAAGGGAGGGCACAGTCCAGGTTTTACACAATATTTACTCAGAAGCAAGTGACAAGCATTTGAATCTTCCTCCCCAACCCCCAGCATGTGTTGACTGAACAGAACCTTAAAAAAAACACGTTCATATTATCAAACCAATCCATGAAACTGAGTACATGGGGTTCCCAATACATGGGGGAAAGTTAGCATAAGCTAAGCTATACAGTACACGGGGACACAGCCATTTCCATCACTTAAGGCAGTTTCCCCCCCTTATAGATATCGGCATGTCTAAAAAAACCTGGGGATTCTGGCATCCTAGACTGAGGCGGGGGCGGGGGGAGATATGGAATGCTACCTTCCAAGTTCCCTAAAAATAGTCTGTTTTTCCCTATGCACAGATTCTTTTCTGGAAATAACATGAAAGGTGACCCACTTCTCAAGCCAGAGGAATTTCCATGATGACCACTGAGATCACTATATCCTATAAAATCAGTGCTGTGAAGGGTTCAGCACAGCACCCACTCTGATCTCGTGAGCATGCTTCTGCTGTAGTAACAGCTACATCCTTCTGTCAGCATCTGTGTCAGCAATTCCTCAAAGGTGTGGTGTACTAGACCACACTGGTGTGCTGGGAGAAAGAATAAAGAGTTAACCCACCAGATTGGATGCACATCTTTTATGCACCTTGGAGGTGGGATGTCAACCTAATGGAAGTAAGTATTCCCCAACATAGGCTATACTATGACAGACAAATGTAGGGAAAGCCTAGGGGTCGTTTACACGGGCAAATATTCCTCTAAATATACCGCTAAGATAGCTCATAGTTCACATGGATCGCAGCACAGCATCACCTCATTCTGAAGGGGGGAAGGTAAAACACCCAAATATAGTGGCAAGGGATGTCGCTACTTTTGCAGGTATATTTGAAATGTAGTGCTTTATTGGCAGTGTAAGCTACCATTCTGTTAAGGGTTGCAGCAGATCTGCATTGTGATTGATTGCTCTGATGCAATGGGCGGGCTTAAAAGAGGGGGACTGAGTTCAGTAGCATTCAGGAAACTTTGAAAAATTATCTCTACGATTTTGCAAGTCTGCCAAGAAAAAGGATTCCCAAGACCTTTCAGTCATGAAGTTCCCATCTGTCAGCTCTGCTTGGGGAGGGAGAGAGGGAGAGAGGGAGAGAGGGAGAGAGGGAGAGAGAGGGGGGAGGGAGGGGGGGGATCAGGGAGGGAGAGTCAAAAATCCTCTGCTATTTTGCAAGTCTGTGAACCCTGACTAAACAAATCGTGCTGAAAAAACTTGTGATAGGTTCACCTTAGGATCTTCAGCATGGCAGGAAAGTCTTTCAGCAGAGAGATTGCTGTCCCTCTGCTTCGGGCAGTGACTGAGTTCATTTACAGGCAGATTTAGAGAGAGACAGAGACAGAGCCACTTCTTTGATCTTCCCCCCTGCTATTTTGGCAGTCTGTGAGTCTTTCTTTAGCTCGAAAATGCAGGGCTTCAAAGGAAGGTCTATGCCCTTCCCCATAAAGCCTGACTCTGCTTGGGAGGTCACGCCCCGCACACTTTTTCAAGTCTGAACAAAAAAGCGGCATACTTAGAAAAAAAAACCTGACTGGCACAGATGCGGAAAAGAATTAAAGCGCAAGTTGCCACAATAAGTCTGTCGTGTAAACCAGCCCCTAGAATCTTTACTACTGTCCTGTAAGCAGAGCCCCATCCTTAAACCCTGAGCAAAGGGAAGGGCTCAAAACAGAAAAGGGAAATATTTACTGAGCAACCCTGAAGTTGCGCAGAGGTTGGGAGCCAAACAGCTTACCACTCACTTTAATAAAAAGAAATAGCACTGACAGTGGGGAAACACTGCTTCATGCAAAACAGCTTCCAGTGAGGGCAAAGGAACAAATGGGAAGTCTTTCTTTCTTTCTTGATTGGGAGTCCCACCAGTTGTACAATTTATTATTATTATTATTATTATTATTACTGCTAAAAATAAGACACTCTAACTGCAAAAGGTCAATCATGCATGACTATGCTATCCTTAACTACCTCTTAACCTCATTTTTATCAACACTGTTTTCTACATAACAACAGCCACATATCGATCCTATTATTTTATTTGAGTAACATTACGTTCTTTCAAATAAGGAAGTTTAATACACGAATAACAGGATAATATGAATGCTAATGGCCAACTTATAAAAGCAATCTTCTGAAAGCAGCAAGTACTACATTTCAATCTTCAAGATATAACTCTGAATCGTTTAAATATTATTTTACAAATGTTGCTTATGGCTTCATAGCATTGAGGATGCAGCTTTGCAAAGATATTGGCTCTAGACAGTAATTATATCCACAGCCTAATGTTGGAGTTAATGGACACACACATTTCAATAATTACAATGCCTGAACAAGATAATATGCCTTTATTAGCTGCTACAAATAAAGCTGAGCCAGACCTGATCTTAGCTAAGCATTTTAAAGACAGATATAGAACATTTTATGAACAACTCTAACCAACAGAAGACATTGAGAGCAGGATTTTTTCATAATTGTGGAATATAAAAAAAAATCAAAGTGTTCATATAGGCAGCATCCAAGTTGGAGGGAAATTGAGTGTATGAATTAGTAGAATATGGAAGTTTTCATGTGAACTGCATAAGAAGGTGTTATGATATAGTCATTAGAGTAAGCCAAGCATAATACTTCTGTTGAGCAGTTTCTTACTTACTTCAGTAGAAAAAACATGCCTGGTAGTACTGAATCATCTTACAATTATATTCAACAGTACTAAATCCAGAGCAGGCCATTTTGAAATATTAGAAGGCACTGAAAGCATTGGATAAGGGAGGCAGAGCCCAGGCAGTTGATTCCCAGGGCTTCTGCAGCAACTCCCAGTTAAATAGAACTGCTGGCCTACCTTCTGTAGATAGCAATAAATGGGTGCGAGAGGATGTAGCCCAGCAGGAATTAGGTGGACATTAACCACCAACAAGATCCCATTTGGACCTAGTCTAAGCAGCTCAATGCACAGATGCAGATTTAACAGTCCATTTATTGCTTATTCTTGCTTGTCCACCTGCATTCAGACTACCAGCCTGAGGCTATCAGTGCCATCTCCTGGACCATCCTCACCACCCACCTGCCAACACCATATTCTCTCACGGGTGTCATTTGATGGCTGCATCCTTGTCCCCAGCCCCCAAATGGTCCACCCCTCATGCCTCCCCTTTTGGTGGGCAACCAGCATGAAGACAGTGTTGGTGCCTGATCTTATTTCCAAAGCACTTCCGCAGCCCTGCCGGAGCCACACCAGCAGCCAGCAGACAAGGCAGTTAAGTGAGAGATCCCACCAGCTCCTGCATCTCATCAGACAACCCTGACAAAACAACACTTAATTATTTCAAATGCATTTTTAGCCAAAGGTATAAAGAAGGTTGAAGAGGAAAAAGCATCCCCATAAGCTGTTGTTCATTGTTTGATCAATACAGAAAATCATCAATGGTTGTTGAAAATGAGGCAATGAGCAAAATTCACTGCTTCTGTTGTCAGCTTTAACATATTCTCTATGTATATGTTTATGAATATTATCTATTGAACTCAGATTAATCTTCATTATCTAAATGGATGAACCTCTGAGTTTCATGTCTGCTACAACTATTATACATAAATTCAAATTACTAGTCTTTATGGCTCTGTGAAACCCAACCAAATCAGATTCCCTCCTTGAATTTATCATTTATTTTTTCAATTTAGATTACAGTACCACTATTGTTAGTTTTCTGAAATCCAACCAGATCACATTCTCTCCTGAATCCGCTCGATTAGACATCTCTGTTATTTACTTCTGATGGTCTATACCCCCAGTGTTGGATATGCCCTTCTACACACTTTATCCAGTTTGAATTCTCTGTGCACGTTTCACTAAAAGCCTTGCAAGCCTAATAACGGAATTCAACTAGGACATCAACTCTGACTGGCCAAAACCCCTTTCCATATCTTCTTCTCATCACTTTTAGTAAAACTGGACTTTTATGATCATTAAGTAAGGCTTTTCCCAAAAACCTATTTTAAACTGTCTTGATGTTTTGAATGAGAGATATTCTTGTGGCAAGAATACAATTTATTAACATTTCTCCAACATCAACATTCCTTTTTTCTTTTTTAAATATATATTTTTAATTCAGTTACATCACTGATGGAAAATGGAAAATGGGACCTTTTTGTGCTTCTCCTCAAAACTTGGAACATCGAGTCTACCTTTTAAAAGCACTAGTGTTCCTGCAAAGAACAAGTCAAGGCACAAGTGGAACAGAAAGACCAGGTGTGTGAGTGCTTAACACACCTGAAATAACATTTAATAAGAAAAAGGGAATGTCCAAGGCAGCCAGAAATGCATCTGTTTACAGATTGTAGGCCACCATATTACTAGGAGGAGGGTTTATGCATTATACAGTACTGCCCAATATAGTTTCCACTTTTGAATTGCAGGGCATATGCAAACCATAGTCTGCTACTCTAAATATTACAGCACATTACGGTTTGTCATAGACCAGGAAGCAAATTCACCTGAGCACACAAGGGCCTGTTACATGACCCCAAACGTCATTTCATCTGAACTATCCCTGGGAGCTGTAGACATGCAGCTTTGTACAACGCGTCTGCTTATTCCAGTCATTTGTTTGCTTTTTGACATAGAAAGACATGCTATATATAACTTGGTCTTCAGTATATTATTAAATCAGAGAAGTACACATCTTTCACACGACATAGCAGAGTATCACCTTCTTTGTACAACAAAAAGGCAATTCCTACTTTAAAGAAGCTTAGCAATCTTAACAGCCATTCTCTTACACATTCTGGGGCACAGATGTACCCGTTTCTTGTTAAAATTCTTCTTTAAACTCCGAATGTAAAAGTTAAATGAGAAGCATTTAACGCAATCTGAAAAATATTCAGTTCAATTAAAAATAATTGATGCATGGTGAAATAATTCTTCCCAAAGCTGCTGTAAAATCTTCAAAAAAATAAAGCTACTTAATAATTTTCATCTCCTACAGGCTAGAGAAGCATTATTGCATATTAAAAATTGGAATTCAGTTTTCCCAGGAGGTACAAGAAAGTTATTAAAACAACCTATTTATTGTTGATATAACTATCCATTTGTGCTGTACAAAAAGAAACAATTTCAGTACATTAAGAGAAAAACTAATTAAGATATAATTAGTATTTTCTGTATTTTGATAATTAAGGGTTAGTTGGCTATTCCTTTTTGTATTCCTGTTTGTTGCATCCTGACAGTACCTTTAATGAGCAACTAACGCTATTTAAGCCCTGACGGCTGAAGAGTTTAGTGACCACTACTACATTACTTCCATTTATCACTGCCTCTTTACCTATAAATTAAACCAGCCCTCCAGCTATGTTGATCTACTTTATATCAATTTCTTCATCCATATCAGCTGAATATGTATGGCATTAACCTCATTTACTACTTGAGAAAAGATGAATTAAAATGAGATCCAATTCCAAGCTACACAACACAATTTTAGAACAGCCTGCTAATTTCCACCACCTGTCAGAACAACAATCCTTTACTTTCTGATAATAAAATAAGGTACATTTCTCTACAATGTGGACCTCCGACTATATAACTTACGCAATTAACCATTAAAGCCACAAAGATCCAATCCTGAAATAATCTATGTACAGTCAATTCTTGTAGCCCCAACAGACTAACATTGTGTTTGCACACTCTATACGCAGTATGAAGTACATGATAGATTCATAAGTTTGGGTGTAAAGTCATTTCTGCATTCTTACAACAACAAAAACACAAATGTCTTCTACACATATCATAAGAAAACAAATGCAGTAAAGACTAAATGAATATTAATGAGAGATGCACAATAATGCCCAAGACCATATATTACTGTATATACTCATCCATAAGTCTAGAAACTTTAGTCAAAAAAATCAACCCCAAAACCTGCTTTGACTTATCCATGGGTCAATGTAAATATTATACCTTAACTCTTATCAAAAAAAGGAACCATTCCCTTCTCTGAGCAGAGTGGGAAAAGGGAAGCGCTTAGTCTGGCCAGGGAGAACATAAAAGATGCACCAACCCCCTCTACCTTCCCTGCTGTGGTGCTGCTTCTGGCCTTTTTGAATGTCTGGGTGGGAAAATGTCAGTGGCAGTGGCTCTTTGGCACTTCCTTTCAAAGGAGTGACAAGAGAATAAAGGGGGCTGGGTGCTTCTTTTAGGGTCACCTGGGATGGATTAAATACTTACCTTTTGCCACCCTACTCAGAGGGAAATGGTTCCTTTTTTAATGAGAGTTAATACCGTGCCTTAACTTTTATCAAAAAAGGAACCATCCCTTTCTCCAAGTAGAGTGGTGGAAGGGTTTTTGTTTTTGTTTTGTTTTGTTTTTGAATGTCTGGGCAGCAGAACTGCAGTGGCCAGGGGCAGCTGGCCAACAGAGGTGTCGCTGGCACCTTCTCCTCTCTGAAGAATGAGCCTCAACTTAGCCACAGGTCATATCAAAACCCATAATTTTGGCCTCAAAACCTGCCCTCAACTTTCACATAAGGTCAACTTATACACAAATATATACAGTAATTCATTTGAAAAAAAGTGATTTGTCAGGAAATCTACAGATTTCAACTGGGATGTGAAAAGGTTTAGCAAAACTAAGCATTATTTGTAATGTACTATGTGCTTCTTTCCCAGTTTTTCCTTTTAATTCTGTGATTATGGAACACAGACAGAAATTATACAAAGAAAAGCAACATAAAATCAGAGCTATCCAGATATAAGATACTAGTTTTAACTTTCAGAGAATATTTATTGGTGTTTTCATTTTCTTTAGATTTGCAGGACTGCATGCTAATAACTATTTCTGTTCTAAAGCCACCAGTACTGTGGGGTTCTTCCTAAGATTTCTTTTCCTTCTACAAACTCCATCCACTGCTCCAAGTGTCCTTTGTAATGACATTTAACATGGTCCTCTATGTTTCTATGGCTCCTCTCCACAGAAACCACATCACTATAGATCCCTCTTCATCTAAATTATTTTTCAGATATAAAACCTTTGACCTAGACAGTGCGTAGAACTGAATGCAAAAAAGCTGTTCCATTCTTTGCAGAAACCTTTTCAGCTCTTGTTGGATGAACAAAAACACCTCAAGCATGGTAAGCCATTCCAACATGCAGTTGGTTTTAAGACATTATAACCAACAGTAAGCTTTACGTTTTTCTGTCCTAAGTAACAGGTTAGAAGGGCCATGAGGATGAATGGAACTTTACAATGCAAGACCATCTTCGGTACAATTTACCAAGGAGGACACTGTGGAGCTGTTGTCCTACTCTCTACGATTCAAGCTATCAAGTCAAGTCTATTAGCACGACATAGAATAATATTATGGAAAAAACAAAGACTGAAGTTGGCATTAAATTATGCTATATTTTTACACTAAAAAATGTAAGCGGAGCACGTCAATGCACTATTTAATTTAATTCACTTCTTATTTACTTTTCTAGTCTTCCAGAGACAACCCACAGCCTGAAACCAATACAAACAAACATTGATCATACTCCAATTTATTTAATAGATACATCGATTCTATATCAACAGAATTCTAGGGCATACATTCATGTTGTTTAAATTAACTTTCAAGGATGCCTTTCATCTTTAGATAGTAAGCCTGAGGTCAGGACCTGTATTATTTCTAATTTTATATAACTACACACACACACACACACACACACACACACAGAGTTGTCCCTTCATATTCCCTGGGGTTGGTTCCAGGACCCACCCACCCACCCCAGATACCAAAATCTGTGAATACTCAAGTCCCATTATATGCAATGGCATAGCAAAATGGTGTCCCTTATATAAGGTGGGGTTCTGGATTATTATTTTTTAAAGATACAACCCAGAATCATCACCCAAGGAGACCTTCTGCTGTGCTTTCTGCAACCGGACATGTTTATTCCGGATTGGCCTTTTCAGTCTTCAGCGCGCTTGCAGAAAACAATCTTCCTGAATCTTCATTTGCGAACAAAAGCCAGAGAGAGAGAGAGAGATTTTTTAAAGAATATTTTCAAGCCGTGAATACTTAAATCTGTGGATACCAAATCCGTGGATACAGAGGGACAACTGTATATATATAAATGAAAATATGAGAAGTATTTAATGAACATGAGTGGTCAAACTCAATCATAGTATGCATCTCTGTACTATCAGCTTTCACTTACAGGCACATGTAATTTTAAAACAGCACCAAGAGTCACCATCCTCACCTCTTCCAGCTATTTCCGTTCCTATGCAGAGGGCAAAATCCAATTTTTCTAACTGCATACATACCCTTCCCAAATCTTTATGATGTTAAACACTCATTCTCTCTCTCTCTCTCTCTCACACACACACACACACACACACAGTTGTTTAAACCAGGGGTGGGCCCTTGGAGGGCTGCAACCGCTCACACAAAAAAACTATTTTTGACCCCCAACACCCCCTTTGGGACATGAGGGCATTTTGGGGGGCCTTCCTGGGCTCCTAGAGGGCATTCTGGGACAATTATAGGCAAAAAGAATTTTTGAAAAAATTCACAACATTTCATTTTGATCCTGAGGCTCCAGGAGGGCTCCAAACATGTGGAAATGTTCTCTGTACCCCCTAGATATCATATTTGGGCATTCTGAAGCAAAAATTTTTTGTGGCCCTGGAGTCCACAAAAACAGCCCTGGGAGCCTTATGTGGCCCATGGACCATACTTTGGTTTAAACAAATTCAATTATTCTGTCCCTACAGAGCAAAGCTTCTATAACATACCAAGTTCTCTTGTACAAAACCATACTTTCTTCTCATGATCAACTTACTTTTTCTATCAAATACAAGAGCTCCTGCAGCAATTCACAGTAGTGCAACATTGTAAGCTAATTTTTTCACTGTTCACAAGAAAGAAAATTTAAGACTCTTCCCACCACAGGGTAGGAAACACATAAAAGTTAACACTTCTTCCAGCATACCTGTTCTTTCCAATCAAAATAGTACAGTTCAGTTGTTGAGGCAACTAGTAGTTGTCATGGTTTTAAGTTAAGTAGATGAAATTTTGCATGTTTCCAACCTTACAAAATCATCACTATGTCACTCACATATCATATCACAACTATGTTAGTACCTAAAGAAGACTGCAGCAGCCGTAAGCTGTTTAAAAAGCTTTCCAACAGGACTGACACTCACACTGGAGATTAACAAGATTGTTGTTTTACAATAATTTGGGGGTCTCTTGTTCTTTGCATGGTTCAGAATCAGGAAGTCAAACGTGTGCAGATACACAATAGTACACCTTAATTGCTTAGCATTTATTTATGATTTCTTAGTCTTCATTAAATTACAGACTACCATAACATGTGAAACATATGAAACCTTCCTTGCTTGACAGCAGGGGTAGGCAACTGCAGAAGGCTGGGGGGCTGCATTAGGCCCAAGGAGACACTGGAGGGCTGTACGCCCACCACCATACCACTTCCACAAAAAAACCCCAATGTTTTTCCCCAAAATGCCCTCTAGAGGAGATGGAGGGATTCTCATGATGTTTTGGGTGCTTCCTGGGCCCCTAGAGGACATTATGGGTCATTCTGAAGTGAAAAGAAATTTATCGAAAAATTTTGCAAAAAAATTGTTTGACCCCCCTATGGGGTCCGGGGTGTGTGTCTCCAAATGTGGTGAAAATGCTCCCAGCCACCCCTAGATATCATTTTGGGACATCATGGAACAAAAAAATGAAAAAAAGATTTTGACCCCTGGGGGGCCACAGAGACTATAAAAATGGCCATGGGGAACCTCATAAAGCCTACAGACAGCACTTTGCCTACTTCTGCTTTACAGGAATGTCAGTCACATATAGCACACTTACAAGATCAAAAAAGGAAATATGTTATCTCCATATAGCAATATGGTGGTTTAATTATAGACTAAACTAACCTAGGAAATAGGGCTACAAATGGCTTCATATCACTAGCATCTCAAAGTCCTCTAACTATAAAGGGCAAATATACATATTTATTCTCCAGTTATAATCTCCTACAAAGATATTTCTCCACCAACATCCTGCAAGGTCATTCATTTCCTGAATAAAAGCAGAGGAGAATTAAATGGAAGTATAAACTCTATACCCTAAAGTGAGGGGTGGGGAATCCACAGTTAATCGAATATTTTTGATTCTTCTCTCTTTCTTTTTTCTCCAACAGCTACTCAGGGAGAACATTATGCTGAAATGCAATCTCATAAATATCATTAAAAACCATAAGAGTATAAAAGTGTAATACATAGAACAGAGGGAGACATTTCCCACTAGAGCTTCTGAAAATTCCCTACTGCTTATATTTCCTCAATAGAATGAAATAACCACATTAAATAAAAAATTTAAGAACATGTATAATTTGCAAGGCACAAGACAGAGAAGCAAAGGTTAACAAAGATACCTATAGTAATAAGGATACTATAGTGCATTGTAGCATCATAGTTTCCATATAAATATCCAAGCACAACAATTTAGAGGAATGAATATTTGAGTAAAGTCGTAGCACGGTTAGCTAATGCTTCCAGCTTGGCCTTTTGCATAACTAGGTACAACAAATATGTAAAATATTCCCCTATCTCTGCCAGCAGTTGTGTGAAATAAAACCTTTGTTAATAGTTGACAAACTTGCCAGACTTGTAATATGCCTAGTAAAGAGTGTGTTGTGATATTGTAATCATGGCAAGAGTTCCTTCAGTTAACACAGCACTAAATTTTCCCTCATCATCACCAACCGTTAAATATTGCATATAACAAAATCTGCTCAAGTACTGTTAAAGAGAACCCACAACCTTGTCTCAGCACTAAAGAAAACAGACTATCCTTTATCAAGCTTATAAACAGAGCTTTTTGTTCATTTAAACCACCTTTAATAGCCATATAAATGTCTGTCATCTTAACTAGCTCCATTTTTACATCTTTCTATATTCCTGTTTCCAAACACAACTCTTTCTAATCAATAGGAGTATATATATGCAGGTAATACATAGCAAGGATTTACTGCAGGAATATAATGCCATCTGCTGCTACATTTGCTGCTACAGCAGGAAGAAAACAGATGTAACTGGTACCTTTTTTTAAAGTGTGCTTTAGACTGAAGTGGACAGCTAAGCCACAGAGTCAAGTTATTTTTGTTTAAGTGGCAAACCAGAAATTAAACACAGGATATTCAGAGACAAGAAATACACAGATATATAGGGTATATAATTGCTCAATTAATCCATACCCTACTAACACCAATGCCTCGTAGTGGAGATCATTTACACAGACCTAAAACTAATGTTGCACTGGTGCCCAAATGCTAGCACACAGAACTTTGATCTTTGCTCCTGAAGGTGCTATGTGCAACCAGAAAACAAGATCCAATTCTTGTTCTCTAGTGCATCAGAGCAGGGTTTTTAGGATATACAGGTGGGTTCAAGGACGAAGGGGATCCTGCCTTTTGTCTTTACATTCAAACGCTGGGGAAGAGGAGATTTTAAAGTAGGAATTCACCAAAGAGGCAAGGGCAGAAACCTCATTAATTTCCCACACTATCATGTGCTTATGTGCTTTAGACCCAATTCAAGCTGTGAACAGTTTGTCATTTTAACCACATAAGGAATTTTTTAAAAAAATATGGTATAGTTGAATCAGAGCAAAAGGGAGAAACACGTACACAGTAGGACCCCTATATCCACTGATTCATTATCCACAGGACACAAAATAGTACACCTACCATAGAGTCTTCCTAGAAAATGTGTCCTCTCTAGCCATTTTCTAGGTCTTCCAAGGCAACTCTATGGTATTTTAAACAAGAAGCTGCATTATTTTCTATGGAATTCACTATTATCTACGGGTTTCGGTATCCATGGGGCCCCCTAGAACCAATCCCCAGCAGATACAATTTGTAAGCCGCTCTGATAGCCTTGTGGCTGAAGAGCGGGGTATAAATAACTAACTAAATAAAAAAATTAAAATAAAAATAAAAAATATGTGCATTTTTATACATACACCCACACCTATATTTATATATACTAACAAGTGGACTAACCCTTCAAGGCATCTTTCAAGTCAGCTTTCTGAATACTGAGATGTATTTGATAATTTACGTATATTTTGTCACCTTGCCCCAACCTGCAAAAAAGTAAGTAAAAGAATACCTCTGGTTTAAGTCAGAAATGGGAATTGTGTACCCCAACGCTATTGAACTGCAGTTCTCTGCAGCCCTAGAATAGCCAATGGTGAGGAATGCTGGGAACAAAACCTGGAGGGCCCCACGGTGATCTCATACACATCAAAGTACAGTATTTCTGCTGCAGCAATTAAATCATTTAATCGTTTTTATATCAAGTTACAGTCTTAACATTGTTAAATTTAGAATGTAAGGAACTAGCTAAAAGCAAATGTTTATCAATTACCTGCTCCATCAAAGCATTTCTCCCAGCAATACTATAATAACAACCAACAAAATACTCTTGATTATTTCAACAGAGTGCTTTTCATTTGTTCATAAACTACCATTTTTAAATACCTATTGGGGCAGGGGAAGCTTTGTAGCAGAGCCAGAGTACTCAAGACCTGGAAGAGCAAGGCTGGAGAAGGCTTGACGGACAACTGGTACAATTTCCAGTAAGTCAACTGGTACAATAACTAAATACACTGTTTCCTAGAGGGCCTAAATACCTTAAAGGCACCAGATCCTGTCTTGGAAGCTAAGCAGGGTCAGCCCTGGTTAGTACCTGGATGGGAGACCCCCAATGAATACCAGGTGTTGTAGGCTATATTTCAGAGGAAGAAACTGGCAAGCCACCTTTGAATATTCCTTGCCTAAGAAATTCAAGGGGTCACTATAAGTCGGCAAGCAACCTGAAGAAACATATACACACAAACTGTTTCCTAAGTGTTCTATGACAGATTATCACATAAACTGTTTACATACAGTGACAGCACAAGTGGTGAAAAGAAGCTACAGACAGAAATATGCGAAGGTAAACAAGGTTGGAACACTGATTACAACCTGATGGTCCTCAACTAAAACTGACACTTCAAAGCCAAAATATAACAGCAGCAATTGAGATCAAAATTTTAAAGATTAGTAAGTGCCATATTTGCTTGGAGCTCAACATTATTCAGGTTTTTTTTTTTCAGGATCATCTTGGAACCTATTATGATTCACCCCTAAGTTGGGGTGAAATTAACACCTGTTCCTTAAAGCATGCATCTTTCTTTCTCCCCCTCTAAAATTTAGAAAAAAGCCAACTTATACAAGAAATACAATACAAACTGCACAAATGAGTAACTGTCAAAGAACAGAACTATTAAAAGAATAAATCTTGTATACCCTGCAGTGAAATTTAATATAATATAGCAAACCCAGTGTAATGCTTAAAATGAAAGACAAAATGCAACGTAATCTCAAACTGTTTAATGAATACAACTACTGGAAAAAAATGAAGTCCTTACATACCGCACCTGAAACAAACTTGCAGATCCCCCACAGATGTTAAGAAAGAGATTCTATATGTCACTTCAACACTTTCATCTACAGGCTAGTCATATCACTTCAGTAATCATAAAACGCAATGTCAGTGTAGACATGCAACTCTTTCAATCAAACAGCTTCCCCATTCCCTTTTTATGAACTAAACAGATTATCACATTCAGGTCTGCTCCTTCTACTGAAATCGATGCTATTCATACGTGTAACAGTACTAGCTTCTATTTTACACTACAATATTTAATGTACCCTACACCATACACATGAGGATAGATACAAATGATCTATGTCAATGTTGTGTGAGTAGCTTAGGGGAAACACTTACCTTTGAGGTCCTCTGGAGCTGATCTCCTACATATGTTTTACGGAACTGATCCAAAAACCAGAGCACTGCAAGTTCTACTTTCTCATTGGTAGAGCGCTGTAACTGGGCATCCATCAAAGAAATTAACTGGAAAACTCTGAAATGAATGAACATCTGTAAGATTATTTATTTTTATCCTCAGCATTCAAAACAAAAAGAGTATATGCAGGCAGCTCAAATTCCCCATTCACTGAAAAGAGCTAAATGTGTTTTCTTCTCACAGTTTTAAAACCTACTACTGTTTACTCCTATTAGCCAATGAAGTACAGTTGTTTGAGTGCTGGACTATGAATCTGGGAGACCAGGGTTCAAACCCCCACTCAGCCTTGGAAATCCATTGAGTGACCTTGGGCAAGTCACACCTCTCAGCTGTAGAGGAAGGCAACGGCAAGCCACCTCACAACAAATCTTGCTAAGAAAACCCTACAACAGGGTCACCATAAGTTGAAATCAACTTGAAGGACCATAGCAACAGCAACTGTCTGCTCACGTACAATCCAAACAAGAAAAAAAGGGCTACCCTAAATTAAAGGGCCTAAAACCACATGCTACTTTCAAACAGAGCAGAAGCACTGAATCAGTTACTGAACAAGTCAACATTTGTACTAATCTCATTGACTGGTCAGATCTACACTAATTGGCACTCAGAACTGGATCTGGACCCATATTTGTTAATATGCTATAAACCTATTTCCTTCTTTTGAATTAACCTGGTTGTATTTTACAACTGTTCTTTGATCTCAATAACAACAACGACAATAAAAATAACAAGAATAATGATAGTGGTGGTAATGGCAATTATCATCATCTACCTTTAAGGGACAGCTGTGATAAAAAGACAACATGCGTGTAGCTCTAGGGGCCCTCTGAAAAAACTACTATTACCACCATTAGTATTAATGTAACTTATTTTTCACATTGATACAGAATCTCAGATCCTACAATGCAAAATATATCTCACTGAATTAAAAGTTGGCCCTCCACATTTGCAGAGGTTAGGGGCACAGGACACCCACAAAAGTGGAAAAAACGCAAATATCTCTAGGACCCCCCAAACCATATTTAAAACAAAAGAAGTACAATCTGCTGATTCAACCCACAGCAAATGCCTTTAAAGCAGCGAGGTTCATTTGCAAGGCAGAAGAGGGCAGCTGGTAGGGCTTGCCACTGCCTCTGCCCTATGCCATTTTTATTAGGGATTTACAAACCTCGCCCCATGTTCACAGTCTCCTTCAGTTGCACCAGGCTTGTAGTCCCTATTAAAAATGGCATAGGGCAGCAGCAAAGGAGGCAGCAAATAACCCATAAATAAATAAATAAATAAATAAATATAAATAAATAAATAAATCCCACCTCCTCCCACCTCCCACCTCTCAGCTGAAGAGGAAAGACCTATGTGGAAACAGCTCCTGCAAAAACGCTGAATAAATCACTTAAATGTGAGTATGCTGCAACCCCAATGTTAGGGGTAGGCAGAGGAAGCCCCCAGGCTTGGGGGGGAAGAAAGGGGGACCCTCAAAATTCAACTCTTGAGGGAGAACTGAGGAAGGAAAAACAGCTTCCTGATCAACATGCATTACCTGCTGAAGGATGGAAAATGGCTGCAAGCCAACAGAGTGAAAAAGAAAGTGAAAGAGAGGCCTGGCTAACTGTGAGTACCACTTGTAAACAGCAAAAGGAAAAAATAAGAATTGGGAGGTTGAGGAGACAAAGGCAATATGGAAAGCTTAATGGAAAGTTTAGAGAGCTTGGAGGAAAAACAGCCCCAGGGGCTATTTTCCCCTGTGTGGATAAGACTGCAGTGGGTACTGCTGTTGTGGCTGAGGAATCAGAGAAAAGTCAGATTAAAAGCAATTTATTGGAAGAAATGTGTGTCTTTAAGATGAAGGTTTCAGAAAGGAAAAAAGGCTTGGCTGCTGCACTAGATTTGCAAACAGAGAAGGCTGCAAGCATGGGCATTTTTGCAGAAAGGCTTTTTCACCCCAGAACAGAACCTGAGGAAAGTAAAACAAATGGGGACTTGAGGAATGTTTTTTCCCAACCTGAGCAGTTTAAAATCCAAATAGAAAAAGGGGCAAATACCACATTAATCTCACAAAAAGAAAAGGCCATTTATGTAGAGAATTTTAACAATGATGAAAGCAAAAAGAAAGACTGTTTTCCTTCAGAGTTTCCTTCCCACTTTGCAAGTCAACTAGGAGAGGCTGAGGAGGTTTCACCTACAGAAGCTATTGTTGTGGGGGAAAGTCAGGAAAAAGATTCAGCTGAGAGTGCTTTTTTAGAACCTGAGAAACAAAATAAAAAAACAGAAGGGACACCTGTGACTGGCCCACCAAGCACTAAAGATATCAGATCACTTGGCCTAAAGAATACAGCCAGGTTAGAAGAAGAATTTTTTGCCCCCGAGAAGACAAAATTAATGGGAAAAGCAGGTTTGGCACAGAAATGTTTTTCAAAAAAATTAGAAAATATTGGCTTCAAGCACAGACAAGAGAGAAGTCACAATGCGATTTTGGGCTGTTGGCAAGGGCTGTTAGGAGGTATGAAGGAGAATGCCCAGACTGGTCAAGAAGAGATAAACCCCTCACAAAGTGTGCAGGAAAGCCAAGAACAGGAAACACCTGAAGAAAATGAAGACAATTCTCCAATAATAGATGTACAAGAATTTCTGCTTAGGGTTTTTGTTTTTGATAAAAATATTGGATCCTTTATTATGAAAAAAGAGGAAGCACATGAATTCTTTAATTTTTCAAATGAAGTGCTGGAAAAAGCATATCCCTTTTTACAGTTGGATCTAAATGAATCTGATGAAGAGAGCCAAGATTCAAATTTATGTGTGGAAAAAAACAAGTTGTTAATTAGTATAGAATACTTTTCTGAATTGTTCCAAGAATTAGAGGAACAAGGCAAGGTGTTCTTCAACACACCCCCTCAAGAGAGAAGTGTGGCTGATTATGATGAATTAGTCAGAAAGGTAAAACTTACAGTAGAAAGTGCCGAAGCTGTGCATGAGCTAGCAAAAATCGTGGAAGAACAACAAGAATTTTTATGGCAAAGAACTCATGAACAGAGAGCAATGAGGAAAAGAGATGGAAAAAGAAAAGAGGAGCAGGCTGCTACTATGGGCCTGGACAAACATTCCAGAAAGGAGGAACGAAATGATCCTGACCAAGCACCGTCAAAAAGGAGGAAGGAAGATGGAGGAGAGGAGAATTGTGGGATCGAGGAAGAGGCAGAAGTGGAAGAAAGTGAAGGCACCTCATCCGATTCCTCAAATGAAGAAAATGACGGTGATTTCCAGAGCATAGATGATGGCGAGAGGAGCGACGAAGACTCCATGTGTTCGGATTCCACATACGGAAGACAGCAGCAAGAGACGCGTGAGAGGACAATTAATAGGATATGGACTGAAACTTTACATACTCCTTTTATGAAAGTGGCTAATATTATTTTACCAAAACAGTTTGAACAACATGATATGTTAAGGCTTTGGGGTTTTGTTGTAGACCATATAAATTTACCATTGCCTAAAAAGAGACTCCCAGATTTGCGGAAATTTAGTCAGGACAAGATATGGGCCTGCCTAGAGAAAGCTTCGAGACTGCTGGAGAAAATCCTGTCTGGTCTAAAGGTACCCGACTCTGAAGAGCAACAAGCTTTTGCAAAGGCTTTGGCCTTAAGAGCTATACACAGGTTGCTCCTGAGGAAAAAACCGAGAACGTCGACCAGAGGGTTTCCTGATTGGTTAAGAGAACTCCAGTTGATTAAAAAGTTCCAGAAGATCCGCAGAGCATGGGAAGTCTTACCAGATGGACAGCAATCCATGATCGTGGAGAAGATAGAGAATACAAAAAAGAAAGTATCCAAGGAAACTGTTTTGGAATGGTTTTCTATTATTATCTCAGACCTGCGGCACAGGCTCAAGATTATGAAGCAGAAGGAGGAGTCTCGACTGCCTGGGAGGGCTTTGGCAGTGGAAGAGGAGGCCGATCCAGTGGTGCATCCAAAGAAGACCACACCCAGGGCAAGGAGAGAGAAGATCGGGAAAGATGTCCCTGACCATCTGGAAGGATGTTCGGCTCTGTCTGCTGTGTCGGGGGTGAGCGCTACGGTGCCACCCCCGTCAACTGGTGAGGCCCAAAGAAGGGGAGAACAAACTAAAAAAGGGGAGGAGGGAATGGAAAAGGGAGTGGTTGGGAAAGAAAGACCAGAAACCTTAAGTGATATAAGTGGTTCTGATCTAGAAAAAGAGGTTCCAAATGCTGTAAAGAAAAGAACAAGGTGGAGTGACTTCATGGGGATAGATGCTGATGAAAGGGTGGAGGGGCAATTGTGGGACAAGGAATTCGGAGGGGCAGGAGGAGGGGATTATTTGCCTCCAGAAGTAGATACTGCTTTTTCTGGTTCTTCTTATCTGTTAAGGCAACAGCGAGCATTCGCACCGAGGATGGGAGTGATCTCCACCAACCAAAAAGACAGACAGGAGAAACTTATAAGAGACTTGAAGGAGGATCAGCGAATGAGACTGGTGATGAATGAAGATGTGACCTCCTCCTATGGACATCCTTTGAAACATCCGTTGGAAAAGGAAAGACAAAATAAAAATCAGACTTATGCAGGGGTGACGAGGGAGGGAAACTCAGGAAGGCGATGGCTTTTGGGAGAAGAGAAGGATTGGAGAGCCAGGAGGGAAGAAGAGGAAGAGGAAGCTTACCTCGATAGGATTTTTGAAAACCTGTCCAGTGAAAGAGATCCCAGACAGCGGTACGTGGCCCGATTCAGGTATAAAGGAGAGGATCCTGAAAGGGAGGCTAGTCAATACATCTCAGAAAAGGTGCTCAGGGATGCGTTAGGCTACAGAGGGGAGGAGGCAGAAGACGTGGTGGCCGTTATACAGTTACTGGGGTCAAAAGAGACAGATGTCTGTTTAGCTTCGGAACTAGCGTATCGCAATTTTTGGGCCAACTGCAAGCGAGTAAAACAGCAGGACCCTAATTTGTTGAAAGCCTATGAGGTAGTCCCTTTGTTCCGAAGTGATACCAAAGTCCTTATCATTAGTTTTAGAACAACCACAATACCCAAAGAGGATGTGGCTCAGTGGGTCTCAAAATATGCCACCATCCTTTCAGGACCTGAAAAGGTAAGAGATACCGCTGGTTTCTGGAATGGAGAGTACCGCTGTATTGTATCTTTCAAGAATGATGACCCTCAGTTCAGGAGAGGCAAAATCCCCAAGTATTTTTTCCTAGGGGCTGACCGAGGAATCACCAGATACAGCAGGCAGCCAGCCGCCTGTTTTCAATGCGGCTCTTATGAGCACCAGAGGCGTACTTGTCACACACCCTTATGTTCCCGCTGTGGAGCAAGAGGTCACCCCTCTGTCGCCTGTCAGGCAAGCATTCGGTGCAATTTTTGTGAGGAATTTGGGCATACCTATTTTTGGTGTCCCAAGGCCTTTTATAATTGTCAAGATGCACAACGTCTGGAAAAGGCAAACCAGGTGGCTAGGTCAGGCAGAGAGAAGGCTCGAGAGAAAGAAGTGAGAACTCAGTCCCGGGAGAGAGGAGATCAGTTCCAAAAAGTTGATCGAGAAAGGGAAAAGAGGGAGGAGGAAGGTAACAAACCAAAAGGAACTCAAAGATCGACAGAGATTGGAGGGAAGCCCGAAGGAAAGGAGCAGACAGGGAAGGATGAATGGAGTACAGTGGACAAAAAGAAAAAAGGGAAAGTGGGGAGGAAATCACCACAGAAGGGGGAGTTGTATCTCATAGGTGAGGTTGCTCAGAAAAACAGGTTTGAATTGTTGATAAAAGGGGAAGAGAAAGAGGCTATTGGGGATGGTGATCAAGTTCCAGAGAAGAAGGAAGAAAAGCAGGCTGCTGTGGGTGTACGAGAAATTACAGAAAGAGAAATAACTGATCAGGAATTGCTTCAGGAGTCTACAGTCATGGAAATGGACCATCAGAAGAGCTTGGAGAAAAAGGAAAAAGAAGGGGAGGCGTTTGAAAAAGAATCAAGGGAGGAAACGAGAGATGGAGTGGAAGAGATGGATACAAGTGAACAAGGTTGTTCTCTGATTCCAAAGGTTGGCTCTCAAGACTCCTTGATCCCAGAGCAGCTTTTGGTATCATACCCTTTGACCCCTGAACTCCCTAAACCTCCAGACCCATGCCCCTTGGCTCCTGACCCTTCCTTTTCATCCCAACCCCCTTTCACCCCATCCTCACCTCCCTCCATCTCCAACACTTGTAAGGCTACACCTCAGGAAAATCCTGAGGAGGTAGAGGTGATGCATTCAGAGGAACAAGAGATACAGTCACCAGAGCTGTGTTGAGAAAGAATGTGTTAAAAATGAGAGTTTTGATAAGTTGGACTGAAAACTAGATTTCAGTTAAGTTAGACTTTAAGTTAGATTTTTAGTAGAAAAACAATTATTTCAATCTTCATGGCCAATATATTTCTGTTAGTTTTTGGTTATTTATAACGGAGGCCTCAATACATTTTTAGGTACATAAAACAATGGGTTCATTAAAAATTGCCACGTGGAATGTTCGTGGCTTGCGAACTGAGAATAGGTGCAATGAGATTTTGCCCTGCCTTGGCGGCCTGCGTTATGACATCATTGTGTTGCAGGAAACTCATATCTGTAACGAACAACAGCGGAGCCGGTGTCAGAGATTGTGGACACAAGGACCTTCTGTATGGTCATATGGGGAGTGTGGCGGTTGGGGAATAGGGGTACTGTTTAGGTCCAGGAACAATCTGACCATTGATTTCATGTTAGAAGTAGTTTTGGGGAGGTTGGTGGTGGTGGATTTTAGTATGGAGGAAAAGCAGAAGGATGGAAGAGTAGAAAAGAAAGCTTTCAGGCTGTGTGGGCTTTATGCTCCTGTAAAATATGCCGAACGGAAAAAGTTTTGGGGGTATTTAAAAAATCAGTGTAACACTCGACGGCATCTTATTATCGTAGGAGATTTCAATAACAGGGCAAGGATGATGGACAGGAGTGCTTACGCAGACCAGAAAGAGCGGACAAAGTTGTCCCTGCCCAAACCCCTGACAGCAGAAGAAAGAGAGTTGGAGTTTTTTCTAGAGAGGCAAGGTCTTAAGGATGCAGCTCTTGATGTGGAGAATGAGTTAGAATTTTTTCCTGTCTTTTGTAGAAAGGCTTTTGGTTCAGATTTTCCCCCAATGGAAGGAGTTCGATTTACTCATTATCACAAAACCTCAGCCAGCAGAATAGACCGTGTGAGAACAGTGAAGGAAATGAAGGTGGAAAAGTGCACTGTTATGATCACTCCTTGGTCGGATCATGGGCTCTTGGCTGTAGAGTTCAGTATAGGTCAGGTTTACCCCAAAGGAAGACCTCTCTGGAGGTTGCGCCCTAAATTTTTGGAAGATGTGGCATATAAAGAGCGCATCGCCTCAGCACTAGCCCACAGCCTAACTCTTGCGGACATGTACAAGGATGATTTGTGCAGGTGGTGGGAACGTGTGAAACGCGCAGTTCGGGCCACTAGCCGGGCCTACGAGACCAACATTAATGGGAAACAGATTCAGGAGTATCATTTGGCCATTTATCATTTTTTGAAGTGTCATTATCGATTGAACCAAGGTGTTCCTTTTTCAGAACAAGAGCTTAACTGGGCGAAGGGAGTGATAGCAAGATTTTGCCAAAAGCAAAGACAAAACAGAAAGAGGAGTAAAAATTTCAGGACTCGAGGTGGTGTGGTTGACGTGGATGAGTGGGCAGGCGCCCGGAGTCCAAGGGCTCCGATCGAATTAAACGGCTTCAGGGCCTCCGAGTCAGACCCTATTGTATTTAGACCAAGTGAGATGCTGGATATCATGGAAGGATATTACAGGCAGTTATATGCTCGGAAAAATATAGATATAGAAGAGATTAAGGGTTTTTTTCAAGCTTTTTCAGAGGACCAGATGGGCACCCTCTATAAGGGTCTGAGTCCAGAGGACAGGAAGAGGTTGGTCTCTCCTATAGAAGAACAAGAAGTTCATGAGGTCATAGTTCAAGGGAAGGGTAAGTCTGCCCCTGGCCCAGATGGCCTGAGTTGGAATTTTTATAAAGTTTACAGGAAGTGGATTGTTCCCCCTTTAACAACTTTGTTTAATTTTTTGTGGGATAATAATGAGCTCCCTGAGACATTTTATCAAGGGGTCCTGATTTTTTTCCCAAAGGAGGGTGATCCTACCCTCCCAAAAAACTGGCACCCCATAGCTCTGACCAACGTAGACTACCGCATGTTGGCAAAAATACTGAACAATCGGCTGGCTAAGGTGGCTGATAAGATTGTGATGGAAGCACAGACCAGTGCTGTGCCGGGTAGGACTATGGTGGACTCTCTTTGTTTGTTTCGGGAAGTGTTCCGACTCAACAAGGAGGGAGCTTGGACTGGTCAAATCCTACAGGTTGACCAGATGAAAGCTTTTGACAATGTAGATCATACGTTCCTATGGGAAGCTCTCAAGTGGAAAGGAGTGCCAGAGAGATTTATTGCTTTAGTTAAATTGTTTTATAGGGATGCAGAGGTAGTTTTGCAAGTCAATGGTCATAGAGGAAAGAGGATTAAGCTAAATTCTGGGGTAAGGCAAGGTTGTCCCCTAAGCCCTCTTTTGTATGTTATTGCTTTGGATGCTATTCTGTGTAAGATTAGTTTGGACAAGAGCATCTCGGGGATCCAAATTCCGCGTCCGTTGGACAGTTCATGGTTGGTTCGATATGAATCTGTTAAATTTGTTGCCCATGCTGATGATGTGTCCTTTTTGGTTAAGGACAGGATGGAAGTTAGAAAGATTAAAGATGCTTTTGAGGCCTACGGTCGAGTTTCTGGTGCTCGACTTAACATGGAAAAGAGTTTTTTGATCAGGATTTTTGCTGCAGAGGACAAGATGGCAGCTATTCCTCTAAAGGACGTAGTTGGAGAAAAGGAAAGGTGGCAAGCAGAGCAAGAGGCAAAGATGGATAGGGTGAAGATCCTGGGGCTGAATTTTGCGTTGGCTCCAGAGGGATGGAAAGAAAATTGGTATCGCTGGTTGGAAAAAGTGAAAGAGAGGGTGGCCCTCTGGCAGAGATGGAAGCTGACCATTTACCAGAGAGCCGCTTTTGTAAATACTTACCTGCTTCCGGTGGCAGCCAACTTGGCGGCTGTTTTCCCGCCTCCAGATTCAGTGATTAAAGAAGCTGATCGGGTTCTCTTCAAGTTTCTTTGGGGAATGGCCACATTCCCCCTGGCAAGGGCAGTGGCTTATGGGCAGGTAGAACAAGGGGGCCTAGACTTCCCAGCCCTGGGACCTAAGTTCATCGCCATCTTTTCTGCTCAAAACTTTGGGAAAGTTTCTCTGTTACAAAAGGGTCAGATTCAACCTCAGGCTTGGCTAGTTTTGTTTTGTGAGTGCTGGATAGGGACTAGATGGGGAAAGACTTGGTGGGAGGAAGGCTCATTAAGTTTTAGGTTTTCTTTACCTGAAAAATTGAAAGCACCAGATTATTTGAAAGACTTTGTTTTTTACATAAAGAAATATAAAATTCATGCTGAGGAGTTGAAGGGGGAAGACAGACCAGGTCAGAGCATCAAGAGGAGTTTGTACAGGAAAATAGTGGAGGAGATTTATGTTAACCCGTTTTTGCAAAAGCGTCAGGCCAAACTAGATTTATCAGAATACCTACATCACCAGACTAACCCAATTGAGTATTTCATGGACAAAAGGGTCCCCAAAAAGTTGTGGGACTTGAGGTGGAGGCTCTATCATCAGGTTCTTAATCTGAGGGGAAAGAGACCATGGACCGCAGAAGATGAGCAGACCTGTCCACGTCTGAAATGTAAAAAGGCTGAGATTTTGAGTGGCGTGGCACAAAAGGAGACGATCAGACATTTTGTCCAGGACTGCCCAAGTGCCCGGGAAACATGGGAGGAGGTGGCCCGGGTCCTGGATTGGCCAGATTTGGCACAGCAGGCTTGGGAGACGGTGCTTTCAGGGACTGAACCTCCAGAGGGTGTCAGGGGACCCAGAAAGTCAGTGGGCCAAAAGAGGAAGAGGAAGGAACCTGGTTCCGCCATGGCTGAGAGGTTTTGGAAAGTGCCCTGGTCCACGGTGCGCTTGGTAAACCTCTATGTGATGTTAGGGTTAGTTTTCCAGAGACAAAAGGAGGTGAAAAGTCAAAATCTGCAGGATGTAAAAGGCACTGCCTATTATGTGAAGAATGTAATTGAAAATTTAGCTCTGAGTGAAAAAGAGAAATTGCCAAGCTATCGTTGGAAAAAGTTTTGGCCGTGGTTTAGTGAGACGACCCCAGCAATAACATAAAATGATATTTTAAATAAATATTTTATTAATTTTGTATTATTTTGTATTATTATTTTTAATTAATATTTTATTGGTTTTTTTCCATTTCTAAGTAGGTATAATTATAATGTGTAAATATAATGTGATTATAGTGTGTTTAGATTAAAGGGAAAAATACATTAGTGTTAGGATAGATTTACTTTTGTATTAGTAAGAAAAGAGGAAAATAATTAGTATTGTTTTTGTATTATTGTTATGGCCTTTTGCGGTCGGGTGTATTTTTTTAGTAGAATGGTCTTACTCCAATAAAAAATTCCCTAAAAAAAAATTCCCATAAATAACCAAATCTGCAAAAGTTAAACTCGCAAATATGGAAGGCCAACTGTATAAAGTTCTTAAGCATTTCTCAGTATCATGCTTCCTCCTCTTGTAACATCTACTTAACCATCAGTTTAAACCTAAATATGGACCACAATACCAGATAATTAAGAAGACTTGAAGCAGAACCAGAGGTCTATTGATGTTGGTAAACAGCTGTTCTTGTGGTTGAAAGTACAAGACACTTTTTAAACTTTTCTGCTCTGTGCTTCAAATAAGCTCTTAATAATACAGTATTTTATATTTGGCATATAAATTCTGTTTTCCAGCCAAAAATACCCCCAAAGGCATACAACAAAGCAATTTAAACAAATACAATTAAGTTTTTCAAGAAATATACTCACTTCAAAAGTTAAGCAATCAAAATAAAGTCTAAGCAACAACAACACGAAGAACATCAACAAAACCAGCCCAACAGCCTACAGACACAGTAATATACTGATCAGGGAGGCCAAGCTGTCAATACTAAGTGGCAAGATGGCCCAGATGAACCTTCTGGATCAGAGAATTCCACAGCTTGGTGTCACAAAACAAAAACAAACAAACAAACAAACAAAAAACCTTTTCACTTCTCTACTAGCAGCCATTCTGATGACACCAGGACAATAGGCAGAGCCTCCCCCAATGATTTCAGAAAGCAACGAAGATTACCTAGGAGAAGGACAAGTTGCTTACCTGTAACCATAGATATTCCAGTGGTCTTCTGTGAATTCTTTGAATAACCAGTTCCCAGACTAATAACCAGTTCCCAGACTATTGTAAGGTAGTGACCAGCACTTTGATTTCAACACAAGTCAAAGCCAATGAGGGCCTAAATACCCCAGAGGCACCACATCCTGGCTGATCTTGGAAGGTAAGCAGGGTCGGCCCTGGTTAGTACTTGGATGGGAAACCGCCTACAAATACCAGGTGTTGTAGGCTATCTTTCAGAAGAAGGAACTGGCAAAGCCACATACATGAATGAACTGAGTATTCCTTGTCTATGACATTCATGGGGTCTCCATAAGCAGACAGGAGACTTAAAGGCACATAGACACAGGAACCAATAAAGATAACATATTGATGTCTCTGTCACATAGATCCCCAGTAGCATGCCAGCAGCAGCATTCTGTACCAGGTGCAGCTCATTTCCAAATTCACCACATTCAGCGCACACTGCTCTAGCTGGGAGCTGGATACGACCACGGCATATTCAACTATTATTGGATCTGCATCCTACACATCTCAGATGTGATGGATGCAACAGCACCCTATCCACAATCTGATGCCACCTTGATGGTGGTCTCAAACTCAGTGCTTTTTATACTAATACAATGAGGGATCTCAGTCTAGCACAACAAAACAAGAAGCAAGACAAGGAAGGAAGGATACAAGTCCAAAACCATCTCAATTTACTGAAGATACAGAAAGCACAAGCTTACTCTTGCAGAAAGATGATCAAAGTCAAAATCCCTTAACAGTGTGGCAGTGGGATATTCAGAGAGAATACTACTATCTATAAAGAAAACCGGTGTCAGGGCACTATACCTTTCAAGAGCTTCTTAATGTAGAAATGGTACAACAGTGCACATCCTCCTTTCCCAAAAAACCACCTGTCACGCTAGCCTGGGGGTTCTCTGCATGGAAACTAACTTTCTACTAAAGTTAGTTTCCACAACTAGTTAGTTAGTTACCACAGCTAACTTTCCCCTAAACTAGTTCCACAACTAGTTAGTTAGTTAGTTACCACAACTAACTTTCCCCTAAAGGCAATCCTGAGATTCCTCTCTCAAGTGTGCCTCCTAGAGGCCAAAAAGCTGCCACCACCTGGTGAAGTCTTTCACCAGCCCGACAGTAGACTGGACAACCTGTGGAACTACTTGACACTGCAAAACTATTACTACCCTCTTCTCTATCCCAAAGAGAACCACCAATGTAGCAATGACCAAGAGATTAAGTGCATGTAGGCGTAGGCTTATTAGGAAAACTAGAGAAGTTTGTTTTATTTCAAGCAAGGTTTAAGAGGAAAAGCAATACATGAAGGCTCTTCCCTTTAAGCTCAAACTTAGAAAGGCTAGAAGAATAGTAAGACGTTCAATACATTCAGTCAAGGAGAACAAAAAGAGAGTCCCTGACACAACTATTAAATTCCCTAGAACTCTACTCATAACTATCCAGTCTTCTGTTGGATTCAGAGGGAACGCCTGAGTTAATCTAAGTGTTCCAGACAGGCTCAACAGCATCCTCCATTTTAAGTTCTTTGTCCTCTCATTTCTCCCTGGGGCATGAAGTGCTTATCCCAAGATACTTCTTTTGTCTGATTGCCTCATGGGCAGAAGCAGGCTAACATCCTTTTTTCAAAATTGGCCCCCTGCCAGTCCTCATTGGTCAGTTCTGTATCTGGTGATGTGACATCATTACTGAGGTGACTGTGGAGGCGGTACTTTTGATCCCACCTCCAGTTAATCCTTTCTTCACCTGGTGTTGCCTGTGGATAATCACTGAACTTCAGGATGATGGGAACTCAAGTACCGCCATCATCACGCCACCATACTGGTGTTTCTCCTCAAGAAGTTAAGAAATAGTGCTATGGTTACATTAAGAACCCCAATTAACAGGAGACCCTTAACAAGGCCTTATAAGACTCACAGATTTCAGCAGATTTTGACAGTAATTCTCAGTCACCAAACAAATATTTCCCAGTGGCTAAAAAGCACCCCACCCTCTGGCAAAACATCCAAATGGAATAAGAAATTATGGTTGAGATGCAGATGTATCAACTATTACTTCTGGGGGAAATGTGAAGCTATTAGATGAACTTCCATTCATTACGACTTGTCCTCTGCTATGATCTAAAGACAATGAAAGGAGCTCTACAGCTACTGCAATGCTACAGACTTCAGCTTCTAGATCCAGAACCCTGGCAAAATATCTGTGAAGTCATAGGTGCAACCAGGCTGATACCATTTCCTGACAGATGGGGCTTGCTTAGCCAGTTTTCTTCACACAGATTACTTTGGCCATACATTCACCAAAACAGAATGAAAGTCTGTTCTGTTAACAGGATTTGCATCTGAAGAAGTAGACATACTATAAGTCTACGGAAGCTTATGCTACCAACTTTTTTCTCTCAGTTAGTCTCAAAGGTGCTACAAGATCCCTTTGTATACTGATATTCCAGACATGTCTTTGCATTCTGTCAACAGGATGTTACTGCTTCCAGATGGTGATAGGAGATCATATAGCAGTATATGCCTTCAATACAATACTGTGCATGAATACTACCAAGTCACAATCCAAGATGCCCTGCATATTATAACTGCTTTAAGGTCTAATCAATTTGCTTTTTGCCTACAACCTACATCCTGAATAGTGACTTTTTCACAGTAACTAGCTGGACCCAGCGTACCATACACCATTAAAAAACTCCCCACACACACAAAATGCCAAGGAGACCTCATGACAACCTTTTCAGGTAGGCTGATATGTTTAACTTGCCCACCCGCCGCTCATTCTGTCCCCAGCTGCCCTGCACTGCTCGTTCTGGCCCCCCCATTCATTCTGCCCCCCCACCACTTTTTCTGCCCCGCACTGCTCGTTCTGCCCCACCACTACTCGTTCTGCCCCACCACTCGTTCAGCCCCTCCACCCACTCGTTCTGCCCACCACCACTTGTTCTGTCCCTCCCACCCCACCCCCTGCACTCCAGTACACACACACACCACATCCTCCCCATGTTACTCACTCTCCAGCTCCACCTGCCATGTATGAGATCTACATGGTCCCACCCCCAGTGTGCTATTTGACTACCCAACAGACCTGTGACTGGTTGGCCAGTTCCCTAAGCAGCTAATCAGCACACTGGAAACAGTAACATACCCAAGAGAATTATATATAGAGAGAATTTGTGATCCAGGATTGCCAGGCTAGACTGATGCTTTGTATGGAAAATGAAAATGATGCAAGAAAGTGATTCTTTTCTTTTTGGCATTCTTCTCATGATCCTGCTTTCCACAAAGACAACATCTGACCCACTACTATCTGCGGTATACAGTTACTACTTCTCACATTAAAAAGAGAAGGTCTTCTCGTTTCAGCCTAGAGTTGCAGGCCAATGCTCAGAACCTTAGCCACAAATTCAATTTGGCTACCACACTGTAAATGAAAATTTAGAATTTGCAGGAATGAGCACAGGCAGGTGTCTCCAATTAACACAGAGATATTTGCCAACAGACTGAGTATCTCTGTAATGCCAGCTCAGTTTCCTTCTTGTTATAATGTTTTTTTGAAACCCCTTCTTCAATAATCAAATTTCATAACAAAGAGGTATGGACAGTACTTCCTTTTAGAGGTCCTAGAGCTTAAATAGAGCCAGCATGGTGTAGCAGTTTGAGTGCTGGACTACAACTCTGAAGACCAGGGCTCAAGTTCCCACTCAGCCATGGAAACCCATTGGGTGATCTTGGGAAAGTCACTCTCTGAGCCTCAGAGAAAGCAAAAGCAAACCTTCTCTTGCCCACCACCCACAAAAAAACCCTGATAGGTTTGCGTTAGGGTTACCATAAGTCTGAAATGACTTGAAGGTACACAACAACGAAGAGCTTAATCCAGAAATGTCATGTTGTGAGGCTGTGACCCAGTCTCTTTAGATGCAAAAGGGAATAGGGAATGCTTCACTCATCCAGTGGCATAAACCACTGGAACTGTCCAGGTCAATTATCTGATTTTACTTTGACTGGTCAACAGAGCAGAACATCAGGCCTGTTAGACTCTTGATTTGTACGCAAGAATTTCATTATTAGAAAATAAACGTTCAAGGTCTAGTTCCCAATATTGCCACATAGGGCCCCATCCCTGCCCTAAAACTTTTGTCAAATAGAATCTTTAAGTACTAATTTCTGGAATGCTACCACTCCACTGTGGTAACTACAAATATAACATCTTACTACAACATGAGTTGAAAAGTACTAGTTTGAGCCTTTTATGAAAGGATTACACAAATACATTAAAAATCTTTCAACAGACACTAATTACGAGAAATCAAATGGATCCATTATATTTATATGATGCTGGGGGCAAACAAGGCCAAATTATTATATCATGCTTTGCTCAGGAGTTTCCCAGTTTGGCTGACCAGTGTCGAAAACAGTACACTTCTTCATCAGATCTATTAAGGCAGTCTTATGTTCTTACACATCAATTGTCATTGCAGGCTCAAAGTTCCAGTACTTTTGATGAACAGCTTGGCTTTCAAGTCTTAGCCAGAGCTGGAATAAGATATTTTGCTGTTTATGAGAAATGACAAGATGGTATTGCCCTCCATTCCACATAAATTAGCAAGCAACAATTTAGAATCTTCCACCATATCATGCTTGCCTGCCAAATCTAGTATGTGGGGAGTAGAATGGCTGGAATTTAGAAAAAACAGTTGAAGGGGTTCTACTGCTGCCTCCAGCATCTGGTGCCAAGGCAGTTGCCTCACTTTATGTAATGGCAGATGCGGTCCTGAACACATTAATATGTAGACTACTTGCAAACCCATCATTCTATATCTGAGGGTTTCTGCCTTCAAAACATCTTGTCTTAGTAAGTAATTTTTAAAAGCATACCATTTACATTTCTAATGATGATAAAGATACACACTTACCGACAGGATAATTCACCATCCATAGCATCATGTTCATCAGTACTGGTGTATGTTAGTCTTCCTCCTACAACAGTTCCAACAAGATATACAAGCCAGGCTAAGCGTCCTAGTGAGAGGGGCAGGAAAAAGAAAACAAAATATACAAGAAATTATAGTAAAGGACCGGAATGTTTTCCAGACTGCTCTGTAAGTACTACTAATAATTGTGGAAATGAGGGACAAATCAGAATATTTACTGAGGTGCTAAGTAAGTCTTGTAAAGAACTGGTATATTATTGTGTCATAGAGCTTTGTTTTCACCTTTTTAAACTTGCTATCATAAGTTTTCCTTTCACCAGAAACACAGGAAAATGAGGATGAAATTTCATTTTAACAAATGAAACTTTAATGAACATTTAACAAAATTATTAGATTGCTTTTGAGTTTTACTGATAATTTTTTTATATTCTCCAATGTTCTCCACTAGTTTTCTAAGATGGTAAAAATTACTGCTAAAGATCAAATCACCTCATACTCATCCAAGGTATGATAATGTCACCATTTTTCATGACATCTGGAAACTACTCCTTTCTGTGTCAACTAGAAGCCTGATTTTGCAGACTTCAAAAAATTCTTCCATTTACTTCTGTTGAATTTCCTCCTCACTCACCCCCACCTAGAAGTAGACTCCTCAAATTATGACAGTACCATGACCTTGCAGATTTACATATGTATAACCTCAAGTCAGACTTCCAACTAGTTGTGAATGTGAGAAGGCCTCTGTAGTTTTGGTGAATCAAATACCGCCTCTCTAGTGGACCACTTGGCAGCTTGTGATATTGCAGATCAGACTATTCCTTTGGGCCATTTTGAACACTGGACAGATGTAAGTGAAGGCACTCCGGCAGTTCCATTCTCTGTGTCCTATGGGACATAGAGAGTGATCACTGAGGGCGTCATGCCTGCCTCCTGGGCTGACTCCAATAAAGTTCAATGTTTTTCTTTTAAGCTGGAGGAGCCAGGAGTGGCCATCTCCAGTATGATGGACTTTCTGGTATTTGGGATCTAGTGCATCAAGGTAAAACAAATGAAGCTGCATACAAACAAGAGAATGATGAAACTGGCAAAAATGCATATGGTGTCCACATTACTAGTCTGATGTAATGAAAAGTGCCATAGTAGCCCCCTCAGTTCAAGTCAAGAGAGTAATGGTTTTCTGGGACCCAGGTTTGCTATTTTAGCTGCAGTTGTTAGTAGGAATGTCTTTCATCACCTGTACTTGGTAGGTAGGTTTGAGCAGAATACTAAAATCATGGCTTGACGCTGTGAGAGTGAGCCACAAGAAGCGTTATCACCCACTCTCTACCATGACTGCAAATTCAGAAGCTTTTACTTCCAGTTTAGATTAAACACAGTTTGTTGGAGCACCTGAACCTGGACAATATGTGGTGAATTTTAACTATGATTAGTGGAAACAAGCCAAGTACAAACTATGGTTTGTGAAGGTGGCTTGTTTTCACTAACTGTAATTAAGTTTAAATATAAGTTTAAATGATATGGTAGACACTGGCTAAGTGAAACTGGAAGTGTCTGTTCTGTTCCTTAGATTTATACTGGATGTAAGCATATGAGAGGAGGAGCCCAAGGGTCTCAAAACTGTCTAGATTCACAATACTATATTATAGTTCTTCATCCTCATAATGCTAAAATATAAACAAGAATTTAGCATTATATCTGACTCAAATCAATGTGGAGGCTCTATTCCTTTTTATGTAGATAAACTAGAAAACTGGACTGAACTAATAAAATGAAATTCAATAGAGACAAATGCAAAATTCTACATTTAGCCACAAAAGCCAAATGCACAGGAATAGGTTGGGGGATACTTGGCTCAGCAGTACTACATGTGAAAATGACCTTGGGATTATTGTTGATCATTAAGTTGAATCTGAGCCAGCAGTGTGATGCTGCAGCAAAGAAGGTGAATGCTACTTTAGCCTGCATTAACAGAGGCATAGTTTTCAAATCAAAGGAAGTAAAAATCCCACTATGTTCTCAGCTGGCCAAGCCTCTTCTTTTGCAATTCATTCAGTTCCAGGCACCTCGTTTTGGTGAAGAGAAGACTGAAGGATGACATGATTGCACTCTTCAAACACCTCAATGACTGTCACAGAGAGGAAGGGACAGGCCTGTTTTCTGCTGTCCCAGACGGTAGGACTAGGTCTAATGGTTTAAAGTTACAGGAGAGGAGATTTTGATTGAACATTAGAAGGAACTTCTTGACAGTAAAAGTGGTTTGACAATGGAACCAATTGCCTAGAGAGGTGGTGGGGTCTCCTTCTCTGGACATCTTCAAAAAGAGGGTGGATAGCTGCCTGGTGGGGATGCTTTAGCTGGAGGCTGGGCTGGATGGCCCATGAGGCCACTTCCAACTCTATGGTTCTATGAATTCAGGCTAGCCTTGCTATTCTGATACTGTCATACCTCTCCACTTAGCTATTCTGATACTGTCATACTTCTCCACTTCTTTACCTTAGAAGTAGAGAATACTTTTTAAAAGAACAGCTTATTCCCCACGCACACCTCTTCAGAGAAGTACAAAACCAGTCTCAGGAACCTTGATTTCCCCCCACCCAACCCCAATACTATAAATGACCGACTGTGCAGGGGTGGTGGCCAATTTTCACCCCTGTGGCCTCCATTCTGCAGACTGTACTGGCACATTTGGGTCACATCACATCTGGTGAAGGTTTTGGGGGTGGGGACTAAGATGTTCTGGGGCATGAACAATCTAAATCATTGATTGCATTTTCAGATAGTTTGAGGGTGTTCTGACTAGTGTTCAGATTTTTTAAAAAAAAATCACCTGAAAATTGGTGCGCATTTTTCTTTTTAATTAGGGGGCTGGGGTGCTTTGGGAGTTACCAAGGAGGCCTGGGGGAATGTAAAGCCATATGGGAGCCATAGGCCACACCTTCCCCACCCCTGGACCAAGTTGATTTGAAAGCCTCAGAGCTGCCACCTCCTCCAGTTTTCAATTGCCTTGTAAGATTCTCCTAGCTATGGGCTTAACCTTCTCTAACCACAATTCCATTTCTCTCTGGTAAATCAAAATCAAAAATATTTTATTCATTACAAGGCTGTTAATGCTCTAAATAGCTTGGCCAAATGTGCTTGAATAAACCCATGTTTTTTATTGCAACATGATGTAAAAAAATAAACAACTTAAAGTAAAGATTCACAAAAGTTAGTGATTATTGTTAGCTGTTCATAATACCTTAAGTTTCAAACAGATCTCAGATATAAATATACTTCCTAGCCTCTTCTTCTCTCCAAGTCTCTCTGCAGCCAAGCAGTAGCCAGCATGCTCCACAATTCTATGTCACCCACATCCATTTTTGCTCCCACATCTTACCTTGTTCCTCTATATACAAGCCTGTAAAACAGTTTGCCATATGCACTCTAAAATTCAAATGAGTACAAACAGTGCCAAACAGTTAAGCATTACAAATACATGATTCTGTAACTTCTAAATCTGATTACCGCAATACTTTCTATCTGGGGCTACCCTTTAAGAGGACTTGGTAGCTTTGCCCAGTGCAGATGGAGATTCACTCATAGTCATCCAGTTTCACAATAACTACACTAGCTACACTTCACTTATACACCAGATTCAATGTGCTGTCTTAACCCTTAAACTCCCACACAGTCTATAACACACATATCACATGGATATGCTCTCCCCATAAGACCACATCAACTAAGCTACAAATGCATCTTGATGTTCCACATTTGCATCAGATTAGGACATATGCCCAATAGAAGTTGACCAACAAAAGTTAGGATAAAAGAATTAATATATCAATATATGGATTTATAAAATTATTACATAATATTTCATTTTTACAAAGTAATCTACACCCAAATGAATGTATCATGCATTTTTCAAATTGAAATAATTTTATAAATCCATATATTGATATATAATAACTCTTTTATCCTAACTTTTATTGGTCAACTCCTAAGTTCTGGAACCACAGGCTCAGGTTGTGACATCCATATTCCTATTAGGATTGGGTTTTGTTAATTAATTGGATTTTTAAAATATGACATAAAAGACAGACAGAGAAAAAGACAAAAAAAGTAGGGAGAAAAAGAAAAAAGGATAGAAGGGGAACACATCAGATCAAGGGCTAAGCATATGCAAATATGGCATATATCAAGGTTTTGAAAAGGTTGCAAACCTCTCTTTCAGCAAACACTGAATGATGTAATGATTTCTATAGCTAGACTGATTTACTTTTTTGAATATTTGGCTTTCTATAGTGCTTTCAATGTTACTGCTTTGATTTGGTGTTAATCGCTTCAAACTATTTGAAAAGCAATCCATAAATATTTCAAACAAAGAAAAAATGATATGATCAGACTTCTGCATTTTGAAGAGCAAGTGAGTTAATATTGTAATTTTGTTATTATTATATATTTGGCTGTTGTCATTAAGGCAGATTCTAATCAAATACTTATTTGAGAAAAAGTATACCAACATTTCTCAATTAAGTGCAATTTTACCATTTTAAGCCCAGCATCATCATATCTGAATGCTTAAATACTGACAACACTGAAACTTACATAGACATAACATGAATTGATAACCTCCGCAAAATTTAAGATTAAACTACAAAGAATCTCTATTGGCACACAGACTATTCAGCTAATGATATTGTGTTGGTCCCTATCCACAGAAAATAAAATTCATTTTCTACCATAATTTTTCATGCTTACTTTTTCTATTCAAAACACTGAGTGTACTTGCTTTTCCAGCTGCTTAAGGAGAATATTTTTTCTTTACCAAAATAATTATTGCTGTAATAATCTGTAATTATGTTTTATAACAGCAATAATCCCAAAGAAATCAGTCATTACCATAGATCACAAGTAATCGTTAACTACTGTTAATGACCCATTTCTTGGGGATTATTGTTTTAGTAAACCATGACTGCATCACAATCGATACAGAGAGCAAGACAATATAATAAAATGAGGTCTTAATATTATATTAACTTATTTTGTAACATTAAAAGCCATTAAACATCTAAATTAAAGTGTGTATAACTAGGGGAGATAACATTTATTGTTGTGTGCTAACAGAAGTGTTTAGTCTAAAGAAAAGAAAATGAATACTATGTTAAGAATAGTACAAATATAAAGTGATGCCAACATTTGCTGCCAAAGAAACCCCTTAGGCATTCAAAATCATTGAAAATGGCTAATTGCTTTGATAACATAGCTTCAGACACAAAATATCTGGAGTGCTTAATTTTCCTGAACCACTACATGGGTATTGATTTGAAAATAAGTCTTCAGTTTTAATTATAATCATCTCTATATTGTTTTACTAGCATCAAAAGTGCCTTGCTTTTGAAGTATCTCAATCTTCCTTACAACAACCCGACTAAAAGATTAGTGTTATCATTCCAATACTGAAGCTTGACTAGGGTCTGGTTGAGGACAGAAAGAAAGTGACTTGCAGTAAAGACGAGCATGCATACTTATGTAGTGATACTACTTTAAAGAGACAAAAGCCATACAATAATTAACACAGCATTAACATAGCCCTTTATTCAACTGCAGCTTAGGGAGTAAAGCCCTCTGAGTTTAATATCCCTGCTAGGCCCCAAATCTTTTAGATTATGTTACCACTTCCAACAGAGAGGGCTCATGTATATGAGGCTATAAATTTAGATTGATGCACACTAACGGGCACTAACGCCAATTCGCAACAGCTTTCATTTGTCTCCACAGTTTTTTTTCAAGCTCGCAGGCATGTGAAGCCATACACGTTTGTTGTTCAAATGGGCATGCATGCAAATCAAAATGGTGGGCACGAGTGAATTATGTGCATTTTTATTGTCACCAGCTGCCACCACCAAACAGTATTTTTTTAAAAAAAAAAAAAAAAGCATATCCAAGGGGTGGAAGTGCAATATTCCACTTAAACAAACAAACAAAAAAGCTGGTTTGTTGCCTCAGTACACAATCACTAAGGCAAAAATCCAACATGGCGGTTCCGGGCATTTGCCTTGCCAGCAAGCTCCATCACTACACATGTCCAACCAATCAGGTTTCCATTTCTGCTCTTATCAGGAATGTGCAGCAAAGCGAATTGGTGATCCCAACAAGTGGGAATGCGCATTTCCTTTGGAGTTTTTTTTTTTAAAAAAATACGGGAAAAGCCTTTCCTATGGAATATTATTTTATTTATTTATTTGTTTACGTTATTATTTGGCATTTTTGGTCCCCCTCCTTCTGATTAAGGTGGATTAATGTGGGTTCCCATTTAGACAAAACGTATTCTCCTCGAATTCTATGAGGAGTATTTTCGCTGTATAGACAAGCCCAGAGACTTGCAGCAAAATGCAGAAGATTTGCATTTTGCCAGCACTCAGACTGACCAGTTAAAATGTTGTTTACTATGACCATTCTGTAATATAACAGCAATTTTACCCACTACTGCTAGAAGCTTCATTGTCTTTTGGACTTTACGCATCCTTGGTTTTCCCAGGTCACAATGGTGAACTCACAGACAAAGCCAAATAGTTTGGAAGGAAAAGACAAAGTTCATTTAGGGAACACTGCATCACCAGGCAGTAAGCAATGGAAGATCCATGGGAGGAATGTACTCTGCATGAAACCCTTAAGATTTGCTATTTAGAGCCAGCAACATTATCTGTGACCTCAGGACCAATACCTTAACTGAACAAAAATCATCTGTATATGTTCATGTGACACAAGGTTGAATTTGGCAGCTCCCTCTCCTTGAACTGTTTCCATTCAGTTCCAACTGATCATTAGAAGAACTGTTAAGTAACTTTAACAAATGGTGCCCAAATTTGTTTCTTTCCCCCTACCATCTCATCGCTTCCCACTTTTCTGTCATTTCCTTTATGCTATTAAGGTTGCTTTTACATGAGCTGCTCTGAGAGCATTTTTTTTGGCCAAAGAGCATGATAAAAATAGTATAGAGAAAGAAAATTAGGGGTACAGTAGCACCCACATATCCATGGGGGATTGGTTCCGGGGCCTCCCATGGATGGTGGATTCCATGGATAATAGCGAATGCCATCCCTAGGGGGCCATCCTGGGGGAAAGAGAGGAGGTGAGTTCACTCCCCCCCCTCCCACCCACCCTGCCATGGCCCCGCCACAGTGGAGAGCATGGGGATGCAGTGGGAAGGGGAGGAAGCAAGATCACTTCCCTTCCCCCTTCGCCCCCGCAATCGCCGCAGCGGCAACAGGAGCCCTCCCAGGGGAAGGGATGGGGGAGGCAACTTCACTCCTCCCCCTCCCTTCCCCCCACCATCGCCAACCGCAGATAATTAAATCTGTGGTTAGCAAATCAGCAGATACGGCTGTGCTACTATATTTGCAACTGCATTCCAAAGTTAAGACATCACAATTAAAAAAAATCTATTTCATATCACCACCCAGCATAGAAGATGGGGCACTCTGAGCAGGGTCTCTAAAGAACACTTTTAATAGTCAAGCAGGCTTGTATTGAAACAAGAGGTCTTTTAAGTATTCATCAAAGAAGAGAAAGCAAAATGTAGAGATAAATGGAGACTGCAGAACAGAGAGAAATACGCTTTGGGAATCCCCAACAATGTGTACTGGGTAAGGTACTCATTCATGCCTGGAATGAGGTTAACACTGAGGCAGCTACAGTTGGAGATTTGTTGTTGTGTACCTTCAAGTCATTTCCGACTTATGGCGGCCCTAAGACAAACCTATGATGGGGTTTTCTTGACAAAATTTGTTTAGAGGCACTTTGCCTTGTCCTCCTCTGAGGCTGAGAGAGTGTGGCATGCCCAAGGTCACCCAGTGGGTTTCCGTGACTGAGCAGGCATTCAAACCCTGGTTTCCCAGAGTCCCGGTCCTAGTCCAACAGTCAAATAACTACTCCACACTGGCCCCCAATTATTCAGGATGATAAAATCTAAAGGCAGGTTTGAAGAGTTCCAAAAATCTCTCAGACTGGGTTGTTGGGCAATGAACTTGCAAGAGGTCTTACATTCATGTTGATAATTAATACATATGATTGTGTCAGAACTGACTGCAAATAAGAGACCTTTGGGCTCAATGGGGATATGGTTAACTCAGTGGAACTGTTTGGACAGCAAAACAAATGAGAACTGGACCGAGTATACAGATTGAGACCCCCGAAAGCTATGGAAGAAAAAACCTGCCAAGAGATGTGATAATACAGTGCGTAAGAAAATCGGTAAGAGACTTTATACTGGAGGTGCACTTCAATAAAGGAATTTGGGCGGATGGTAAATCACTTATCTTAATGAAGGAGATCCCCTCAAGAATATTAAGGAGACGAAAAGAGTATCAATTCCTGGTGGAAGTTTTGAAAAAAGAAAAGATATCATTTAGTTGGGACAAGCTGGAAGGGGTGACATTTACCTATAAAACAGGAAGATTTAAAATAGACTCAATTGAAAAAGCAAAAGAATTTATTAAAAGAAATAAGAGAGAGTTTGATATGATGAGGAAAAGTCAGCAAAAGAAAGAAGAACAAAATGAAACACAGAGGAACAAACAGAAGAAAACCAGGAAAAGGAAGAAGAAGAAGAAGAAAGAGGAGAGGAAAATACTAAGAGGAAAGAGGAAAAGAGAGAAAGAAAAACAACCCAGCTGGACCTATGAGAATAAGAGCAAGAGGGGGATAAAAGTAAAACTGAAGAAAGGACTGAAAGGGGAGGGATAAGAGAAAATTTTGATTTTAGTTTAAATAAAAGTTAGAGTTTCATATCTATCCGAAGTCAGCAATCAAATTTATTACTTGGAATGTGGAAGGTTTGAACTGTATGAAAAAAAGGAAATTAGTTTTCCACCATCTTAAAAAAACAAAAGCGGAAATAATGTGTTTACAGGAAATTAGAATTTTTAAAAAACCATGAACATTTATTAAAACAAATGAATTTAGGGGAGGAATTTGTATCCTGAAGGTCAGAATGGGGTTGGACTAGATGGCCCTTGTAGTCTCTTCCAACTCTATGATTCTATGATTGCTTTGAAGTGTTTTGTTTGTTTTTTTTGACAAAAAGAATACTTAAGCCTGCAGCCCTAGGGGTTTCTTCTCAGCAAGCCAAGCCTGTCATGGCTTTATGCTGGCATAAATGCTGCTGCTATGCCAGTGGTTGCACTTTCTTTGTGGTTGCACAACGGTGGTATTCTGTCCAGGGTTGTGCAAGCCTTGTTACTCCAGTGTACCCGTGGTGGCATAACCCTAAGAATGCTGCATTGGAGGTTCAGTAGACGAAGTCCCTACCAGTGGCTGGAGAGCTGGAAAGACTGCTAGCTGAGGGATGGTGGGAGTTGTAGTCCAAACGGTGATGTTTTCAAGCTCTACAGCAGGGGCAAGCAACTGTTTGGATTGAGGAGATGCATTTTCCCTATTGTCCTCCCCCCACAATTTTTTAAAATTTCTATTTTTATTAATTAAACAAAACATAAAATCTTATATTATATATAAGCAAATGTAGAATATTGTATACAGCAAAATTAACTATATAATCTATCAATTGTTTCCGTGTTTTTCATTATTCAACCAAAGATTTATGTCTATTGATTATTCCTTAAATACTGTACATACATTATTACAGTGCCATATATCTTATTCCTCCTCTCCATGGAAGACTTCACAAAAGAGTCTGGAGCAATAAACACCTGAGGCAAGGCACAAAAATCAGTGTGTATAGAGCCATCGTACTGTCTATCCTCCTTTATGGATCTGAAACATGGGTCACCTATCGCCACCACCTACGACTCCTCGAGCGCTTTCATCAGCGCTGTATACGCACAATCCTAAATATACACTGGACTGACTATGTGACGAATGTTGCTGTCCTTGAGCAAGCAGGGATCACCAGCATTGAGGCCATGATATTGAGAACACAGCTGCGCTGGGCAGGGCACATTTCTAGGATGGAGGACCATCGCCTCCCAAAAATACTACTCTACGGTGAACTCGCCACAGGTCAGCGTAAGAGGGGCGCTCCAAAAAAGCGATACAAAGACTCCCTGAAACAACATCTCAGGCTCGGCCAAATTGATCACCAACAGTGGTCCGCCCTGGCCTCACATCGGGAGGCATGGAGACGCACTATCCACAATGCTGCAGCCTTATTTGAGAACTCACGCCGAACAAGTCTTGAAGAGAAACGACAACGCAGAAAGAATCACAACCCGGAAGCATCACCCAAGGAGACCTTCTGCTGTGCTTTTTGCAACCGGACTCGTTTATCTCAGATTGGCCTTTGTAGTCATCAGCATGCTTGCAGAAAGCGCGGGATGAGTCCTTCCTGAATCTTCATTTGCAAAGAAAAGCCAGAGAGATATCTTATTCCTATTTCTCTGTTCTTATTTCTATTTCTACTTATTTCTATTTCTAGAAATAATATTAGGGGGTTGGACTGGATGGCCCTCGTGGTCTCTTCCAACTCTGCAATTCTATGATTCTATGATTCTATGAAAGGAGTGATCCTGGATGTTAAACCAAATTTAAAACCAAAACTAATCCTATCAGATGATAAAGGAAGGTATGTATTTGTTGAAATTATTATGGATAGAACTAATGTTAGTGGTTGGCATTTATGCACCAACATAGGGGAAACAAAATTTTTTTCAAGGAACTGAGAGAGAAATTAATACAAACAAATTACACAGAGTATTGCCTGCTAGGAGATCTGAATGGAATAGCAGAGCCAAGTATAGAGAGGCTTACATATAGGAAAAGAATTTAAAAAATCAAGGAAAGTTAACAAAAGAAATTTTTGATATTATAGAAGAATACCAATTAATAGATTCGTGGAGGCATAAAGAAGGGGACAGAAAAGAATTTACTTTCTATTCCGATACCCATAATTTGTTTTCTAGGATTGACATGATTTGGATCAGTGAAAATTTAGCAACTTCTATTAAAAAGGTAGAGATACTACCAAAATTATTACCAGATCATAACCCAGTATTAATGGTATTGAGGTACAGAGGAAATACGAATAGATGGAAATTAAATGAATTATTGTTATATAAGGAGGAAATAGTTAAGATAATAAAGGAAAAACTTAAGGAATACTTCAAATTTCATCTTGATAACAGAGTAGATAACAACATGGTCTGGGATGCTGGAAAAGCAGTAGTGAGGGGACTATTTAGGCAATGGAATATAATAATGAACAAGAAAAAACAAGAATCAAGGGAAAAATATTAGAAGGTATTAAACAAAACGAACAAGAATTAATAAAAACCCCAGGGAATAAAAAACTTAAAAACCAACTAAAAATGCTGCAGGAACAATTAGAAACATTAATGTCAGAAGAGATGAAGAAGAAATTGGACTACTTAAGGCAAAAAGAATTTGAATATGGCAATAAACCTAGCAGGTAGCTAGTGTATAGGTTAAGGAAGGAAAAATCAAAAAATATTATATCAAAATTAAAAATTGGTAACAGGGAGATAACTGACAATATAGAAATACAGAAAATATTTCATAACTATTCAAAGATGATATACCAAGACCAGTCAAAGACTAAGTATAGAATGGAAGAATACATCAAGGAATGTCAGATTATAAAACTTACAGAAAAACAATGAGTAAAACTAAATAAAGATATTACAACAGATGAAATTATAGAAACGATCAAGAAAATGATCTCTGGAAAAACTCCAGGTCCTGATGGACTACCAGCAGAGTATTATAAAGAACTAGCTATACCCGGCATACCATATGCCATTAAAAAACTCCTCCCAAAATGCCCAGGAAACCTCATGACAACCCTTTGAGGTAGGCTGGTGGGTTTAACTCACCCACCCGCCGCTCGTTCTGCCCCCTGCCGCCCCCACTGCTTGTTCTGCCCCTTGCCACACCCACCACTCATTCTGCCGCACCCACCACTCGTTCTGCACCTCCCCTATTCGTTCTGCCCCTCCCCCACTCGTTCTGCCCCTCCCAGCCCACCCCCTGCACTCCAGAACACACAGGCACACACCACATCCACCCCCATGTTACTCCTTCTCCCTCTCCAGCAGCCATGTTTGAGATCTACATGGTCCCGCTCCCAGTGTGTTGATTGGCTGCCCAACAGACCTGTGACTGGTTGGTCAGTTCCCTAAGCAGCCAATCAGCACACTGGAAATGGCAACATACCCAAGAGAATTATATATAGAGATTTTATAAAGAATTAGTGAAACTGCTGTCACTGGTATTGAAGGACATAACAGAGAAAAACCAAATTCCAACTAGTTGGGAAGAAATGAACATAGTCTTATTACCAAAAGAAAATCGAGATGAATTGCAATTGAAAAATTACAGACCCATCTCTTTATTAAATGAAGATTACAAAATGTTTGCAGCTATATTGGCGAATAGATTGAAATACTTTTTAAAGGAATATATACATAAGGACCAAAAAGGATTTTTGCCCAAAAGACAAAGTAGAGATAACATGAGGGTAATAATTAATGTGATTGAATACCTACATTATCATAACCAAATTGAGGGAGCATTAATATTTCTAGATGCAGAAAAAGCATTTGATAACCTAAAGTGGCCCTTCTTAATGAAAGTGTTAAATGAAATGGAAATTGGGCAAAAATTTGGTAATTGGATTCAGACAATTTATAGAAAACAAAATACAAAGTCAATAATAAACAGGAAAGCCTCTGATACCTTTAAAATTGAAAAAGACGCTAGGCAAGGTTGCCCTCTATCCCCTCTACTGTTCATTTTGACTTTAGAAATACTGAATGAAATAAGAAAAGAAAAAAAGATAAGAGGGATTAAGTTTAGCAATGAAGAATATGAACTACAAGCATTTGTGGATGATTTAGTAATCCTATTGGAAGATCCGTTAAACAGGATTGGGACCGTACTTAAAATAATTGATGAATTTTGTAGGCATGCTGGATTTAAAGTGAATTCCAAAAAAACAAAAACAAAAATATTAGTAAAAAATATGGAGGGGAGTAGAAAAGAAAACCTATATAAGATATTAAAATTTGAAATTGTAAAAAAAAGTAAAATATTTAGGGTTTAACTTGACTACTAACAATCAACAATTATGTGAAAATAACTATACAAAACTATGAGGAGAAATCAAATGAGATTTAAATAACTGGAAGGATCTAAAGTTGTCTCTCTTGGGAAGAATTTCTACTACTAAAATGTGCATATTACCCAAAATAATGTTCCTCTTTTAAGTAATTCCAATTATCTATACAAATGAGATATTTAAGAAATGGCAGAGCGATATAAATAATTTTTTACGGGCAGGAAGAAAACCAAGGATTAAGTGGAAACTTCTAACAGATACAAAAAAAAGAGGAGGACTAGGATTACCTAATATACAATTGTACTTCGAAGCGGTGTGCCTTGCATGGTTGAAACCATGGATCACACTAGAGAATAGAAGAATATTAGAACTGCAAGATCACAATATTTTGATGGGGTGGCATGGATACCTCTGGTTTGGTAAGGTAAAAATCAACAAAGAGTTTAAAAACCATGTGATAAGGAAATCATTATTCAGAATTTGGCAAAAATATAAAGATATATTACGCCCTAAGATCCCGGGATAGGTCTCAATCCAACAGGCCTTTATGAGGAAAGAATTAAGAAACTATGATTGGCTGAAAAATAGAGACCTAATGATAAAGAAATTAGGAAAATAGAAAATTAAGGAATGGGATGAACTTAAAAAAGAGGGAAAGCAAATTCAATGGCTAAACTACTATACAGTGAGGAGCAAAATGAAAGAAGACTTAAAGGAGAACCTATTTGAAGGAGAAATGTCGGAATTTGAAAAGTTATTAAATTCAGGTAATAGTCATCTAATAAGTTCCTTATATAAATTATTAAGATTTGAAACAGAAGATGAACAAGTAAAGCACTATATGGTTAAGTGGGCGGAGGAAATAGGACATAACATTTACATGGTACAATGGGAGGATGTTTGGAGGAGAGGTTTAAAATTCACATGCTGTTAGAATCTTAAAGAAAGTTTCTACAAAATGATGTATAGGTGGTATATGTCTCCAGTTAAGTTAGCTAATATGAAAGTAAAAGCTTCAGATATCTGTTGGAAATGTGAAATGGAAGTAGGAACTCTCTACCATATATGGTAGAAATGTGAAAAAACGAAGAAATATTGGTATAGGATAAATAAAGTAATTGAAAGAATTGTGGGTTTTGAAATAGGATTAAGATCTGAGTTATATCTTTTAAATATGATAAATCTAGAGATTAAGATAGAGAAAGACCATAGAGATTTATTAATGTATTTAATTACAGCTGCACGTATTAGCTTTGCAAAGAGATGGAAAACTAAGGAAATATCATCAGTGATGGAATGGAAAGAAAAATCAATGCAGCTAGCACGTCTAGATAAATGAACGAATATAGTAAGAGGATACTCAAAAGAGAAATATCTTAAAAAATGGAAATTGTATACAGTTGCCCCTCCACATTCGCAAACTTAGCATTTTCAGTTTTGCATATTTGCGGTTTTGCATATTTGCGAGGGGGGCTCCCAAAAGCAGCGACACGGGGCCTCCGGAGGCCCCGCGAAGGCCTGGGGGAGGGGGGAGGGGCGGGGAAGCATCCACGGGGCCTCGGGAGGGTCTCCAGAGGCCCTGTGAAGGCCTTGGAAGGCAGGGGGAGGCGGGGGGAAGCAACTATGGGGCCTCCGGAGGCCCTGTGGTTGCTTTGGTGGGGGAGGGGGAGGGCAGTCATTATTCGCGGAATTTTCACATTCGCGGGGGTCTGTGGACGAATGTATAGAATTTATTAAACAAAAGAATAGGGAAGTTAGTGTAATGGGATTCGATAAATGAGCAAAGGTGTATAGTAGAAGTATTGGATCAAATAGGTATTACCCATGAGAAATAAGTTAAAGGATACATGAAATACAGTCTTCCCTTCACATTCGCGGGGGTTATGTTCAGAAGACCTCTGCGAATGTGAAAAATCCATGAATAATAACAGCCCCCCCCGCCCTCCCAAAAGTGGTGATCGGGCCTTCAGGGGCCCGGTCGCCACTTTCCCTTGCCTCCCTTCCCTTCGTAAAGTGGCGATCAGTCCTTCAGAGGCCCAGTAGCCACTTTCCCTCGCCTCCCCTCCCTTCCTAAACTGGCGATCAGGCCTTCAGAGGCCCGGTCGCCACTTTCCCCTGCCTCCCCTCCTTCCTAAAGTAGTGACTAGGCCTTCAGAGGCCCGGTTGCCACTTTCCCTTGCCGCCCCTCCCTTCCTAAACTGGCGATCAGGCCTTCAGAGGCCCGGCCGCCACTTTCTCCCACCTCCCCTCCCTTCCCACCACTTTCCCTCGCCTCCCCTCCCTTCCTAAAGTGGCGGCCGGGCCTTCAGAGGCCTGGTCGCCAATTTCCCCCACCTCCCCTCCCTTCCTAAAGTGGTGACTGGGCCTTCAGAGGCCCAGTCGCCACTTTCCCTCACCTCCCCTCCTTCCCAAAAGTGGCGATCAAGCCTTCAGAGGCCCGGTCACCACTTCCCCCCACCTCCCCTCGTGGCAAACCGCTAATATGCGGAACCGCGAGTGTGGAGGCCGTGAATGTGGAGGGAGGACTGTATAGTAAATACCATGAAGTCAGGTAATAATGTAAGTGGTTATAGACCTAAGGAAGGTATGACTGAGATGAAATTTATGTATAATGGGTAAATAGTAAAATGGAACTTGAAAGGAATGTCATTAATAAGGGATATATAGCATTCGTAAATTAGTAGATGATGAAGGTTAAGTTTAATATTAACAGAGGAGTAAAATCAATACAAGGAAGGGGACCGGATATGATTAAGCAGGAAGTCATTTTAATGGTTATATGTCTATTCAATGTGGGGGGACGGGTGAGAAAAAGGGATAAGTTGTCTGTCTAATGTTTAGTATGCTATGTTGTTAAGATGTTTGTTTTTAATGTTTGTATTTGTTGTTAAGATATTTGATTTTAATGTTTGCATTTGTTGGGAAATTAATAAAGAATATTTTAACGGAAAACAAATGAAAATTCTGAACAATTCTGGCTTGCTGAGAATAACTAGCCATGATCATCCCTCCTATATGCAGAACTAGCTACTCAAACCACAGTTCTTCTGTGGTTTCTTTGTTTAACGTCATGACCCAACCTGACAAGACCCAGCATTCTAGAACTAGCCAGACAAAGAATCCTAGAAGAAGCCATCAGCTCTTTCTGCAGCATGGGTGTGTATGTTCAAAGGCCAAAATATCACCTCTTGTTTGAATGTCACACTAAGTAAACTACGTAAGTTTTGTGATTTGTTCAGCCATTCCTACTTGTAGTGAGAATGATTCATCAGTATGCTCATAAGCAATACTCATGAACAATAAGCCAGGATTACCCTAGAAACCTGGCTTATAAAACACGTGAACTACCTGCTCATATGGCAGTAGCCAGAAGAGCATGTCACAGGGGTTGTCTACACTGGCAAAAAAATGTGGACTTACCCCGAACCCGGTGCTGGCAGACCAGACAACATATGGCCATTTCCAGGGAGGAACCACATTTTTTGTACTTAATCTGACTTTGCTCCAAATTAATCAAAATCAGGGGAAACTCTGGAGTGACCTTGGGTTCTTTTGTTCTCTGGACAGCTGGGTCAGGTTCAATCTGGCCTGGTCCGGTTGTCCACATGCAAACGCAGTGCAATCTCCCTTAATCTGTGCTGAGCAATGCAGGGAAGGAGGTGGATTTCCACTGGAGCCACCAACTCACCAGCCAAGCAACTTTCTACAAGAGCCTTGTCAGCAGCATTGCTTCTGCTGAGGTCAGAACAGAGTGCCCATGTGATCAATGAAGAGGGGGTAGTACAATCAATAAGAACGGGTATAGAGGCCCTCTCGTTGTTGATCACATGTCTGTTCTGTCCTCAGCAGAAGTGATGATGCTGCCAGGCTTTTTGCAGGGATCTGCTTGGCTGGCAAGGGGGCTCTGGCTCCAAAAACAGGGGACAGGCCAGCAGGGCTGACATGGTGTCTGCCCAGCTGGCCCATGTGGACAACAATGGCCATAGCACTGTATTTGGCCCGGTGTATGTGGCCATCATCAAGGTTGATCTTGGGCCAGTCCAAGCACAGTGCTCCCAACTGGCCCCAGATTTAAGCAGCCAGCATAGATGAGCCTTCAGTGGCTGTTCCCAGGCTGTGGAATTCTCTCACATGGGAGCCTAGGCTGACCTCTGATTAGCTCTCCTTCTCCGCCGGTGAAACCCTTTGTATTTATACAGGATATTGCCCATTAACTCATTGTTGTAGAAAAGATTTTCACATAGGGTGTTTAAAATGCTGTTTTTAATTCAGTGCTGTTTTAATCTAACCATTTATTTAATTGTTTTTCATCATGAGAATTGATTTTAGCTGCATTCTGTTTTAATCTATACCATGAGCTGCCCTGGAAGAAACTACTATATAAAATAAACCAAAAATAATTTATTCTTACCTGTGCCAGCAAAGTTCAGCAGTAGAGAAAGGGTGGATGTACTGAATTATAACTGAAAAGATAAGGCATACTAACCTTCTTGAATTGAGACTGCCAGAGGATTTCTACTAGAAGACTGCAACAGCTTCTGGTAGTTTTGTGCATTTTGGTCAAACAGCTGTACAAGAAGAGCACATGTTTTTTCATATTCACATCTGCTAACTGTGCACAGTTGCTCCAGCTGCTGAAATACTGTGGCTGTATCATCTAAGGGATCATCCAAGCCGTCTCTAGAAAACATTTTTTAAAAGTAACATCATCCTGGGAAATGTAAAATACAGTGCATATTATCCTTTGAGTTTGTGGCATGCATTTTAAGCATTCTGGCTTACACTTCCAAGTTCTTACCACAGAACTACAAGTTGAAACCAAGAGTATTTCTTTCCCTGCACACACACACACACACACACAAACACACACACACAAAAAGACAACTATAGAATCTATCTAAAACTATGCTATTACTGTTGTGATCTTCAAAATGTAGCCTGGGATATGTCCTTATCTTAAATTGGAGCCAACTGGTTTCAGTAACCCTTTTCTTGTCATATATGTATATAAATGAAATCAATGCAGCTATGGTAATCTATGAAAATAAAAGTACCGGTTGTGTGTGTATGCCTGTCTGCATCTCACAGCTGTAACTCATCATGTCACAAGGCTTGACACCACAGAATTTCAAAATGTGCTTTTGGGTTGTCATTCAAGTTGCAGTGTCAAGTGTCAAGTTGCATTTTAGAAACCCAGAGAAGTACAGTATTAGCAAAAAACAAAAACAAAAAAAGGTGAAGGGAGCAGTACATCAGGACATGACAGCCATTCGTGGCCGATTTCAAGTCAACAAGTCAAAATTCCAAAGGGGAAATCTTCCTTAAAGCAAAAAACGGGGAGCGTGCCATAAATTATTGGAACATGGTGGTAGACATTTGATTATTGATTATTGCTTATTGCTTACTGATTATGGTGGTAGACATTTGATTATTGATTATTGCCCAACCTGCAGTGCCCAGTTTCAAGCCAAATTCCACGTGAAGGGTTTCCAAGGAGCAAAACAAATACACACACACACACAAATCAGGTGTCTGTCACAAGTCATCAAGTATTTGTTTAAAGGGCCAAAAGACAGGTGAGGGTTCCCTAAGGCATTGCTGCTAAGATTCCTGAGGCAAGAAAAAAGTCAGGAAAACAGCAGTGGGCTGAAGTACTGCTGGTAAGATTCCTGAGGCTGAGTGAGATAATGGGAGAGGTCTCTCTGGGCTACTGCTAGAAAGCGTCTTGATGTTAAAAAGAAAATATGTGGAACAGAAAAAGGACAGGTTGCTTACCTGTAACCACAGATCTTTGAGCGGTCTTCTGTGAATTCACACAGTGAATAATTCCTGCGCCTGCGCAGAGCACTTAGAACCTTCTGGCATCACTAGGCAGAATAGTTTTTGATACATTTTGGCAGTAACTCTGCCCACCCCAACAGCCTCTCTGAGGCACTCTCATCTAATTCTCCTCAGTTCCTTGAAGGACGCCACAAGCAGCAGCATCAGGAACATTAAGCACATGCCATAGCAGGACATAGAGGGAAGGATGAGTGGGTCTGTGTGAATTCACAGAAGACCACTCAAAGATCTATGGTTACAGGTAAGCAATCTGTCCATCTTCTTCATGGTCTCTGTGAATACACACAGTGGGTAGATTAGCAAGCTTCACCCGTAGGAAGAGGGTATGTCATGCTAGCAGGTTAGACGAGGACAATTGTTGACAAGTGATGTCTCATGAAACCATAACAATGAGCATAAACTGACATGAACATGGCAATAAATGTTAAGTACCATAGGCAACCACAATAACCACTCACTTATTGAATGGAGGACAGCAGAACTGCCCTCCCAAAAGCAGCCTCATTATAAGACCGAGTGTCTAGTTTGTAGTGCGAGATAAAAATTAGTGGCATAGACCAAGTGGCTGCCCGGCACACATGCTCCAGGGGAGCCCTGGAGAGGAAGCCAGCAGAAGCAGATACAGCTCTGACGGAGTGCCCTCGAACCTGGGGAGGCAGGGGCTCTCGAGCCAGTTCGTAACGTAGGAAGATGGTCGATACCACCCACTTTGACAGGCACTGTGGAGAAACAGGGACGTCCAACTTAAAGTTTGCATAGGACACAAACAGATTCGATGACTTTTGAAATGGAGCTGTCCACTGTACATAGAAGGCAAGGGCTCTCCGAGCATCCAGGGAGCGGAGAGTCCGTTCAAGTCATCCTTTGGATCCTGCATTAGAGCAGAGAGAACAAAGGATTGGTAGATGTGGAAACTGGAGACTACCTTCGGGAGAAAGGACATGTCTGGTTTCAGAAACACTGTGTGCTTGTGGAATGTCAAGTATGGAGCATCGGAACGCAAGGCACAAAGCCCACCAGCTCGATGGGCGAACATGATGGCTATGAGGAAGGCTGCTTTCCACAACAGGAGTCTCAGATCCATTGTCACCAAGGGTTTGAAGGTGTGTCTCATGAGTTGAGAGAGGACTATTTCGAGACTCCTAGCTGGGGTAAGCTCAACCACCGGTGGATGAAGGTTGACGTAGTGCTTCAGGAATTTCCGAACCAACAGGTCTTGGAACAGAGAAGGCCAACCCCATGCTTGGGACTCAACGGAGGGAGCCGCCAGGTATCACTTTGGGGACAAGAAGGATAGTCCTGAATCCAAAAGATGCAGTAAGAATTGGAGGACGGTGGTCACCGAGGAGGAAGCAGCGGTGAGGCCACAGTCTAAGAAAAGGGATTCAAAGCGTTTCCACTTGTAGGAATAGGATCAATGTGTAGAAGGGCAGAAAGAGGCATCAAGCACTACCTGTATGCCGGCCGGTAGCAGTAGATGCACGGAATGCCTCAAATCCAAAGACGGATTCAGGGAAGTACCCTCCAAGCCATCAGATGAAGCATCTCGCATTCCAGATGTCTGGCGTTGCCGTTCTGGATGGTCAACAGATGCAGACAGCTCGGAAGGTGCAGAAAGCGCCAATGGTCCAGGCGAAGGAGAGGTGCAAACCACCGTTGCAGAGGCCACCATGGAGTGAGGAGGATCGTGTCCGATCGGTCCTGACGCAGCTTGGCCACCACTCGTGTTCGTAACGGGCCCGCAGAGTACCCCAGTGCTGAAACAGTTCTTGTGCCACCTATTGATGTGACATCCATTCATGCACAGATAAATTCGGATGGCTCAGTCCAGTGGCAAGACTATTCTCTCCCGGAAGATAAATGGAGTGAAGTATACCCTTCTGAATGCAGCAGTCCCAAATATCGAGAGTAAGTGACAGAAGAGACGGAGACCTCGTCCCCCATTGCTTGTTGAGGCAGTACATCACGGATGTATTATCCGTGACAAGCAGGACCGTCTTGCCTGATACCAGCTTCTCAAAAGTCTGAGGCACCTTCTGAACAGCCAGGAAATCGAGGATATCGATATGGAGTTCCCGTTTGTCAGAAGTCCATGAGCCCTGGACAGCGTATGTCTCAAGATAGGCTCCCCATCCGAGAGGATGCATCCGTGGTGACTGAAACTTGCAGTTGGGATTCAAACAGCATGCCTGACAGGACGTTGTTTGGGTCCAACCACCAATCCAGGGAATGTTGAATTGCTCACAGCAAGTTGAGGAGTTTGTGAGGGCAGTGCCGCACTGGGTCAAAGATGCTCAAGAACCACAACTGAAGCGGTAGGAACCGTAGCCTTTCAAACTGAGTGCCTGAAGTCGTGGCTGTCATGTTTCCCAATAGGGTTTGAATCAAACGAGCGGAGATCCTCCAGGAGCTGCAGCATTGGTGGATGAGGTTGCAGAGAGTATTGAAACAATCTGCAGGCAGGTAAGTCGCAGCAGTGTTCAAATTCAAGGAGGCTCCAATGAACTGGAGAGACTGGCTGCGTTCGAGATGCGATTTCTCCAGATTGACAATCAGGCACAGGGCATCAAGTAAGTCCAATGTCAGCTCGATGTCATCTAGGAGTTGCCGACAGGACTCTGCCACCAGGAGCCAGTCGTCGATGTAAGGGAAGACAACTACCATCACCCCATTGATGCAGGAAAGCTGCCCCAACTGTCATGCATTTCGTAAATACTCTCAGTGCTGTGGATAGTCCAAAGGGCAGGACGCGAAACTGGAAGGCCTCGTCCCCAACAATGAAAGCAAGGAACTGTCTGTGGGTCGGGTGGATTCTGATATGAAAGTACGCGTCCTTGAGATCGATGGAGGCAAATCAGTCACCTCACTTAAGAAGAGGCAGGATCGAACTCAGGGTAACCATCCCGAACCTCTTTCAGATGATGAATTTGTTTAAACCCAATCCAGTAACCATCCTGGACAATGCAAAGCACCCATCGGTTCCATGTTATCTTGGACCAGTTGTCTCGGAACGCAGACAGGCAGTTTCCAAACAGATGGTTCTCGGGGAAAGGAATGAGCAGATTGAGAGTGAGGGCAGTTTAAAATCTCCTTCTGCCCTGTTCTTTTAGCAATTTGCTTTGTCGGTACCCGGTACCAGGAGGTGGAGGCCTGGCTCTCCACCTAATAGGCAGACGAAGCGGGTTGCTGGTACCGTGAGCAGCTGGAGGATTGCAGAGTGTAACTACTCCAAAAGGACTGGGTGTAAAAGGAGGAGTGCCACCCAGATCAACCCCTTGATCAGTACGCAGAAGACAAAGACGACGGCATACCGTACTTCTGTGTGGTGGTCCTCACCTTCTGCATGAATTCAAGCATTCCATCACTCGAGCTGTTGAAGAGGCTGGAATGGTCAAATGGCATATCCTCGATGGTTAAGGAAGCCTGCGGAGCAAGGCCAGACGAACAGAACCATGCATGCCGCAAAGTTCCACAGAACTGGCCACCGTCTTTGCTGCAAGCCACACGCCTCAAGGAAGTCATCTGTTGACCTACCAGGAGCTGAGCCTCAGTTTGGAAGGCCTCTGTCATTCGCCACCTCTCTTCTGTAACATATCAGTGGACCCATATGCTTCCGCAGGACCTGTTGATAGGCCCCCATATGGGCAGAGCAGAGCAGTTTGCAATACAGAAACTCTACCCGGCAGCAGAGTAGAGTAAATTTCCGTCCCTTTTGGCCTGGAGGACTCATCTGGGTCCAGCGTTGTCATTGTTGCTGAGAAGCCTCTATAACCATCGAATTCGGGTGAGGGCATTCTCAGAGTCAGTTGATACCATCCCCTGACACACGACAGTGCTGATTTATCCTCTTTGAGGTCGATGGAACGGATGATGGATTTTCCCACAAGCCTTGAATGAGCTTAATAGTGAGGATAGCACTGGTATGACAGCAGTGGGAGGAGCGTTTGAGTTGATCCTACAATAGATTGGATCCACAGACTCAAACTCCCTCTTGGTGATCTTCAAGTCCAAGGCGTGGGCCATCTGGACCATCTGCTCCGAAAATGCTTGAATGTTGTCCATCGTGGATGAGGGTTCCTCGTCAATAAAATCCAGTGGAGAGGCAGCTCTCGGTATGTACGATACAGAAGAGTCCAACAATACTGAAGAGGATGACCAAGGCGAGGGGCTACAGCCCTGAGGCGAAGGCCTGTGCCAACCTTGGTGCAGAGAAGTCACATGCACAGGAGGTGGAGGAGTCAACGAGGATCTTGACGCCCAGGTGAGACTGACTGCCAGCGTACCTCAGTTCGGGTTCGGCCAGACGGATCTCCTCTAGATGAGCCCGTTCCATCCCGTGGAGGGAAAGGTGATGGGGAGAGTAATAACCCCCACGACCAGCGCTGTCAGCAAAACGGAACTGAGGCCGCTGTGCAAAAGTCAGGCCATGGCTCCAGGAAGAGAGAGGAAGGGAAGGTCGAAGGTTGATCAGGCCACATCATAAGCTCCATATGAATGCTCGACGTCCAAGACTTGATGTGACGGAGTCGAAGAAGGAGCCTTCCCTGTTGCCTCCGGTGATGTAGTTTTGACGTTGACCATAACAGCGTCTGTACCGAGGAACTCATCTCGGGAGACCAGGAGCACAGGGGATCAAGCCTGAACCACAGGGGAGAAAGCCCTTACCCCTTCAGAGATCTCTCATTCTCCGGTTTGAACAATCACCAAGGAAGGAGTAGGAGTCACCTCACGTGATGGACCGCGGACAGTGGTGACATCTCCCGTTTCTGTAGGAGGAACCGGTACCAATGTCTGGATCAGATCCAAAACAGCTGTAGCGCCAGTAGCTGGCTGTTGTTGCTCCTCAGGCTCCTGCACCAAAGTAGCCACCACAGTGGCCAAAGGGCACTCTGTGCCATAGTGGCAGTAGCTGACTGTTGTGGCTCCTTGGGCTGCTGCGCCAAAGTAGCCGCTGCAGTGGACAAAGGGCGCTCTATGCCATAATGGCAGTAGCCGGCTCTTGTTGCTCCTTGGGCTCCTGCACCGAAGTGGCTACTGCAGTGGACAAGGGGCGCTCTGTGCCATAGTGGCAGTAGCTGGCTGTTCTTGCTCCTCAGGCTCCTGCGCCAAAGTAGCCACCGCAGTGGACAAGGGGCGCGCTGTAGGTTTTGGAGAAGAGTGTTGGGTCTTCTTTTTTCTCTTCTTAGTCCTGGCCCGAAGGAGACAGAGGAAGCACTGTCTCAACTGGACCCAGACGGTCCCGAGTCGAGGTCGAACGTTTCGAAGAGTCATGGCCTTTACTCGATCCCGAAGCGGTAGTATGCTCATGGGACTGATGCACAGCCTCCGGATCTGACGCCACCGATTGACGATGGGACAGACTCAAGGGCCCATGCCTTCTCTTGGCCAATGGACTGGCCAACAGAGAGCGACCTCTCTTCTGTGGCGGCAGAAACCCAACCTGAGCACCTGGGATAGAAGCAGAGGGTGGGAACAGCGCCTTCTCATAAAAAAAGGGACTTCAGCCTCGAAGAGCAATGTTTACACGCCTGAGGGGTGAAGTTCTGACAATGTATACAAGCATCCACATAGTGGACTTCACCCAGGCAGAAGTGGCACTTTGAGCGCTCGTCAGAGGCAAGAAGCTTCGCCTGACAAACAGAGCACTGTTTGAAGGTGGCAGAGTCAAGACCATAATCACAGAAACAGGGAAGAGACAAAAAAAGAGTCAAACCAGTCTGAAGTCGTACCAAGTCGGAGTCCGAATCCAAATCCAAGGGCAAACAACGAAAAACAGTCCAAAAGACGAAAGGGCCAGAAATCACAACAAGAATCAAAAGGAAAAGCAAAAACAACAACAACAACAAAGTCAATAAGCAGTCTGAGTCAATCCGTGAGGTAAAATAGGAAGCAAAAGAAGCTCTAGCAAACGAAGGGTTCCTACATGTTGCTCGCATGGCGAATAAAAAGGAACTGAGGGGAATTAGGTGAGACTGCCTCAGAGAGACTGTTGGGGTGGACGGAGTTACCGCCAGAATGTATCAAAAACTATTCTGCCTAGTGATTCCAGAAGGTTCCGAGTGCTCTGCGCAGGCACAGGAATTACCCACTATGTGTATTCATAGAGACCACGAAGAAGATCAAGAGTCCTCATAGGCTCTTTTCTGGTATTAGGTACAGAAGGAAACAGTGCTGGGTACATTTCAGCTAGTACAAAATAAATATACATGTAAAAGCATCAAGTTTGAAATAGTACAGCTCTACAACCCATGGAGACTACAACTCTATGTTACCTTATAACCATAGGGACAGATTCCAATCTAGAGGTAATATATGCCTTTGTAATCTCAGGTGCGTATGTATCTAAGAGATGAGGTTCTGATGATTTCACAAAAGGCACCGAGGCAACCATTCTCTGCCAAAGAGTTAGCAAATAATGAACACTGTTTGGTGCAAATTCCCAATGCTAGAAAGAAACAAAATGAGATTTTCATTAGAACATGCTTTAGCCCAATGTGAGCAATTACAAACATTGTAATATGCACACCATTGTTATTTATTTATTTTTCTTTTTATGCCTCAATTAAAACCAAAGCCCTGATGCTTTGTAAAAATGTAAAAAGATGAGGGACTGGTGATCTCAAAGAATGTTAACGGGCACAAGCTAGGCAACACTCATGTTTAAATAAATCCATCATGATTCAAGACACATACAAAAACCCCTCCCTTTCAGCCATAAGACCATGGAACACTTCTATTACTACCTTACCTGTAAGCTAGTGATAGTGAAACTGGCTATCAGTCGAATAACTTCTGGGTAATCTTTCACAACAACCAATTCCCCCAGTTGGTAATTAGTTTTCAGTCGAGCCAAAAACCGACAGAATTCATGATAGTTACCAGGGTCAGATAAACCCTATATTACACACAAGAAAACAAAATAAAATTATTAGTCATTGTCTTAAGTGCACAAATGCACAAAGACATACTTTAGAAGCAGTAATTATTTTGCACAAAATCATCACCCAAGAATAACTTACGTGTCTTGCAAATGATCCTGAAGGATGATTTAGAGGGCCAAATAAAAGTTATGACAGAAATAAATAGAGGATTGCTTACAGAACATACAGACAATTCAGTGACTCATTTCAAAAGAGATAAAAATCTAATAGCAAAGTCTGAAACCCAGAGGAAGTTAATTAACTCCATGTGGGAGATGATCAGAAACAAGTCAACAGCACTGAAGCAGTTAGCTGTCTCTCTCTGAACCTGTGAATATTAAGTATGTGTGCATCCATTTGCCAACTAATGTTAAAGCCAAACAAGAATGGCAGATGTCTCTCAAGCTGCAAACACTTTATTAGCATTCTATAATTATTAGCTGGACCCGGCGTACCATACACCATTAAAAAACTCCCCCCAAAATGGCCAGGAGACCTCATGACAACCCTTTGAGGTAGGCTGATGGGTTTAAGTCTGCCCCATGCGCCGCCGGTTCTGCCCCCCTGCTTCCATCTCTGCCCCTGCCTCCATTTCTGCCCCCCTGCTTCCATCTCTGCCCCTGCCACCATTTCTGCTCCCCCTGCTGCCATTTCTGCCCCATGAATCCATTTCTGCACCCCTGCATCCATTTCTCTCCCCCCTGCAACCATTTCTGCCCCCCTGTCGCCATTTCTGCCCCCTGCCACCATTTCTGCTCCCCCTGCCTCCATTTCTCTCCCCTGCATGCATTTCTACCCCCTGCATCCATTTCTGAAACCCGCCGCCATTTCTGACCCCGTCACCATTTCTCCCCCTGCCTCCATTTCTGCCCCCTTGCCTGCACTTCTGCCCCCTGCCGCCATTTCTGCCCCCCTACTGCCATTTCTGCCCCCCTGCATCCATTTCTCTCCCCCGTGCATCCATTTCTGCCCCCCTGCATCCATTTCTCTCCCCCGCCACCATTTCTGCTCGTCCTGCCACCATTTCTGCCCCCCACCCCCTGCACTCTGGCACACACGCACACACCAGAACCACCCTCAACCACCCCCATGCTACTCCCTCTCCCTCTCCAGCAGCCATGTTTGAGATCTACATGGTCCTGCCCTCAGTGTGTTGATTGGCTGCCCAACAGACCTGTGATTGGTTGGTCAGTTCCCTAAGCAGCCAGTCAGCACACTGGAAATGGCAACATACCCAAGAGAATTATATATATAAATTTCTTAAGGATTTTTTTTAAAAAAAGACAATCACATAAATATTTTAGTTGCCCACTGTACATTGTTGTTGTGCCACAGTTGGCTATTTCTCTGGATCCCATATGTCTAGAACTGGTGAGAAAGTTGAAAAATATCTACCTGAGGATTTTCAAGTATTCTTTTTACTCCTTTGATCAGATTACCAAGATACTTGGCACGTTCTGGATTGCTAAATAAGGACCGTCTTGTAGAAGCAAACTGAACTAAGCAGGAAAGTGCCTGGAAAGCAAACAAATATTTGAAGGGTTTAATATAAGCAGAGCATAGCTGAATCAGACCAATGGGCCATCTAGTCCAGAAGTCTGCTTCAACATTAGCCAACCAGATGCCTGTAAGCAGCCCACACGCAGGACATTAAAGCCACGGGACCATCCTGCTTTGTTCTCTCAAAATAGACATTCAGAGCCCATCCAGATGGACTGGGAAAACAAGAAAACCCTTGATTTTGTTCCTGTCCTTTCTAATTGGGGGTGGAGAGAGATCTACACGATGTTTCACCCCTTCAGAAGTATTTACTGGGAACTCCCAGCACATTCAAGGACTTTTTATTCCCACTCCCCAAGTCAGATTAAATTAACCCAAAAGTTCCCAAAATGAAATGTATCTCTCCATGGCTGGCTGGCTGTGTTATCCTGGAACTAGCAAAGGTGGTCACCACCAAGAAACATAGTGACTATTCCCAGGATACCAAATTCAACAGAGATCAGGTGAGAGAAAGAAGAATGCTAGCAATAAAATGATCTCAATGCTTAACCTGTGGCGTAACTAAGACTGGTGTCACCCCTCTTCCATGACAGCGTCACCTGGTGCGGTTCTGACTCTCCGCACCCCGCTATTGCCACCACTGTGCTTAACCAATGTAATATTGCTAAAGCACTTTGACATTTTGACTATAACTCTTGAATAATAATTAAAAAGGATTCAGTGGAAATTGGTGAAAGTTGATTTCTGAAACACTGTCTGAATCTAGATGTGGCACATGACCAGTAGGAGCAGGAGGAGGAAAAACACAAGAGAGATGAAAGTGAATGAAACCTGGGATATTTCAAGAAAGTATTTGGATGCAAAACCATGAATATGCAGGTAACCTCAAAACAAAATGATCTGGGAAAGTCTCAATACTTCCAGGGAGTTTCCTCTTTTCTAGATAAGCCCTCAGAGGCATACTGAGATAATATGCAACCAGCATGACTAGTAGTTATTAATAGACTTATCGTCCATGCATTTATCTAATCCCCTTTTAAAACTATCTAAGTTTGGTGGCCTTCATCTTGGGGAAACCACTTCCATAGATCTGCTATGAGCTATGTGAAAGAACACTTCCTTTTATCCCTCCTGAAGCCTGCACTATTCAAGTATCAGTATTAGTATTCAAGTATTAGTATTAGTATTACAAGAGAAAGGAAGGGGAAAGTCTTCCTATTCACATGCATACTTTTACCCACCTCTGCCTTAATGCTCATCTCCCAACTGGCTTTGATTTTTAGTTAAAAATCACCATACATTTATTGGAATGCAAAAATTCTATTTTGAACCTATAAATCAATAGTCATAACTAAAGCATCACACTCCTTACCACTGTTCCATTCCTATTTTTGTTGGATGTGAATCAATGATTACTGTAGTCATACATAGATTATATTTAAAATTTAGAAGCTGGTGTCTGGCACAATCCTATCCTCACAACATATCAGCTGGGAAAGATGGAACTGCTGCAGTGTTCCCTTGCGCGAGCCCAATGATGTTCTGTGATTACACAGCCAAACAGAAGTACAGTAGCACCCCCAAATCCACAGGAGATTGGTTCCAGGGGCTCCCACAGATACTGAAATCCATGGATAATAACGAACACTCCCCGTCCCCCACCACCACCACCGCCACTGCGCCAATGGACCCTGGCAGGGAAGGGAGAAGGGAGGCAACTTGCTCTCCACTTCCCTCCCTCCCGTGTATGCCACTGCCACCGCACTGAGCTGCAAGTCGCCTCCCTCACCTGTCCATCACCACCTGCCACCACCGCCACGCCGATGGACACCAGCAGGGAAGGGAGGAGGGAGGCAACTTGCAGAACTTGAAGAGCTGCAAGTCACCTCCCTCTGTCCACCCCCACCACCCGCCATCACCAACCACAGATAAGTGAATCAGCACTTGACGAATCAGTGGATATGGGAGTGCTACTGTACACTGCAACAATCCAGTGGTGTCTGCTATGTTGTTACTTTATAGTAGTTCTGTTGTTGTGACCAGGGTATTGCAAGGCTAAAATTTAGTAGAGAAGGTGATGGAGAATGAATGGACAAGTGTCAGTTTCATTACAACCCTATCCATCATTCCAAAATAGGGTGGTCCCATTGCACCAGTGCTGCCTGCAATACAGTCACTCAAAATGCAGTCACCCAAAATGCAACCATTTTGTGAGGTAGCAACCTCACTCCACTGCACATATATACTCACATATAGAATTTCACTCATGTTGAAGGTAACCCCAACAAGCCCAGTGTAACTACTGGCCAACACAAAGAACACAACTGTAATAGAGATCAACAACCTGCATAATACGACTTGCAATATCACTCTTGCCTACACCTACGCTACTCTGAATGTACAAGAACACACAGGGGAAATAAAAGGAAGGTGGGGAGTATTAGTGAAACAGCAGAGCATTCAGCATAAGCATCCAAACACTCAAGGACAACAGAGTTCCACAGAAAAGACTGTCCATAAGCATCTTCTGCTGTGCTTCCCAGCAGAAAAACCCCTCAGTTCTACAAATTGATACAAGAACAAAAACATGGAAGGAAGGCACAGGCCTATCACAGATGAGAAAGAAAAGTCTGACCATACACCATGGGATTTCTGATTGTTGACTGAGGCTTTCTGTACGTTCTTACTGTCTGGGGGCAAAGGCATGGTGGGGGGGGAAGCAATTCAGTTGCTGTGGGAACTGCTGTGGGAACACCTACATGACATGCTGCAGCTGACTGAATACAGGGAGGCATTATAGTGGCCGTTCAGTTGACACTACGGAATGGGGCTCATCGATTTTAATTACAGTTGGGTCTCTAGACTGTAACAAAATACTACTGCAGCAGAGAAGCAGGAGCAAAACTTAAGGAGGAACCATGTGTATATGTGTGTGTGTTTCATTTAACACATGCAAGTAAGAGAACAACTTTTCATAACACTCTTCCTTTTGTTATTGAAAGATTATGTAAGACATACTTACTAACTGAGACAGCATCGGTGGGAGGGAATGATACAGCTCAAAAAAGAGATCCAGGGTCTCCGGTTCCAGGAAGACTAAGAAGAAGAAAAAAATAATGAAATAGGCATACACCTGCTCTGGAATGCTACAGACAAACTGACTTTCACTAGTACCACACCTCCATTTTAAAAGAAGGAAAGCAAATGGTTGTGAGTTTTGAAGAGTAAGCCCCTTTCTTTTTGCAGATATTCGGTCAGAAGTTAAAGTATCAGTTAGATTATATATAGAGAAACATATTACAATATAAATGTTCTTTGATTTGTAGGATGAGAAGTCATACTTTTTCTTTGGTAACCTTCTTTTTACTTCTTTCTTACTGTTCAGATTATGCTGTCTATTATAATACCGTATATTCCGGCGTATAAGATGACTTTTTAACCCTTGAAAATCTCCTCCAAAGTCGGGGGGTCATCTTACACTTCGGGTACACGGACCCAAGATGGGGCTGCCAGCCCCATCTCGGACTGGGGAAGTACGGGAGCTGGCTAGGAAGCTTTCCCCCCAGCCAGCCCCCCCTCCGAGGTGACTAGGAAGCTTCCTAGCCAGCTCCCATCCTTCCCGAGTCCGAGATGGGGGGGCGCGCGTCTGTATATCTGGCGTATAAGACGACCCCCGACTTCGTCATCTCTGACTTGGAAAGGACGGGAGCTGGCCAGGAAGCTTCTCCCCCCAAAGCCAGTCTCCCCTGCTTGGCCAGGGGAAACGCAGAGCTTTGGCTAGCTGTCTGGCTGACTGGGGAGACCCTTGCCAGCCAAACCTCTCCGCTTTTCCAACTCGCAATGGGTTCCTGGCCAAGCAGGGGAAACGCAGAGGTTTGGCTGGCTGGCTGGCTGGCTGGCTGGGGAGAGCCTTGCCAGCCAAACCTCTCCGCTTTTCCAACTCGTGAGGAGCACATCGCGAGTTGCGAAAGCGCAGAGGTTTGGCTGGCAAGGCTCTCCCTAGCCAGCCAGCCAGCCAAACCTCCGCATTTCCCCTACCATTTGAATATGAAATCCTAGACTTGTCTATATTCAAAAGTAAGACTCACTGGGTTCAATGGGTCTTTTTCCTATGTGAACTGAGGACAGCAAGCTAAGTACCGGTATGTCAAAACTGTAAATAGGAATGCCCAAGCTGGGCTATAGGTGCTAGAACCATGTAGCTTTGATGGGTATTTTAAAAAAGATTATCATGCTATTAGCACAGTTGTGGTTATTGCCTTGAAAGAAATGGTTAACACAACATGATTAACTAGATTTTCAGACAACACTGTTATAGTGTTACTATCCCACTTTATTTGCTATGGCTGCCTACTGTGGAATCCTGGGATTTGCAGTTTAGGGAGGGGCATTTACAACTCCCAGCCAGGGAGCTCTTAGGCCTCACTGAACAACAAACCCCAGAATTCCACAGCAGGAAGCCAGAGCAATTAAAGTGGAATAGTAACACTATAACAGTGTAGTCTGAAAATCTCTTAAATCTCTCTACTTAGAGCACCCTTTCAGCTTGTAGCTTGAACTGAATATTTCTGCATTACAAAGGGGTTTAACAATGATAACACATGAAAAGTCTCACCACAGTGAGACTGGCCTGGCTTGAAAGAAACAGCAGGGTTTATTATCTTATCCTTCCTTTCAGCTTTAGAATGAATTAGGAAAAGTTTAATCTACTTGTACTGTTTTATGTTTACATGTTTGATGACAAACAACCTTATGTTTATAAGTGACAGTTTTCCTGCTAAGTACCTGCATGTCATAAGCATTTGAATTAAAATTACCATACTGAAATCAAATCTGATGTTTTTAAAATTTTTATTTGGTGTGTGTTGGAAGAGGGGTAGTCTTAAACGGCGTGTATATCTTAAACGGCGTGTATATAAAAAACTCTATATTTTAACTGGAAAAGTTGGGGTCGTCTTATACACCCAGTCGTCTTATACGCTGGAATACATTACATTGTAATGTTATTTATGAATATCAATAAAATTATTATTATTATTATTAAACATAGCTGTTATCATTTGGTCAACATGAGCAAGAAAGCAAGTTGCAATGAAGTAATAAATCGCAGCCCAAAACTGATGTTAAAAAACAGAAAGATACAGTGAGTGACATCTACTTAGTGCACAAGTCACCTTTACATTTTCTCACTGGTGCCTACTTCAAGCATTCAACTAAAAATCTACTAGGCTGTGTCTAGTGTTTCCCAGTGAATATTTCTTTTCCATGAAATGGCCTGGCTGGGAATGGAGAGGATATTCCCCAACCCTCCTCCCAGTGTTTACCTTTTTATGTATGCATATGTGCCTTCAAGTCACATGTCAACTTATAGCAACCCCATGATTTTTTCATAGTGTTTTCTAAGGCAAGGAATACTCAGAGGTGGTTTTTATAATTGCTTCCTCTGAAATATAACCTACAGCACATGATATCCATTGGTGGTCTCCAATCCAAATACTAACCAGGGCTAACCCTGCTTAGCTTCCAAAATCAGATAGGAGCTGGCGCCTGTATGGTATTTAGCCCATCTTACCTTTTTGTGCCTGTTAACTACCTCTAGTCCTTGGGACAGTGATCCTACCCAATTGAGCAACATCTTCACATCATCACAATGTCAAGAAGCCAATCAGAAAAAACTGCAGGATGATGTCACAAAGCTAATGAAAGTGGAGGCAGGAAGCACGGCCCTCAAATCTCAGTAGATTCCAAGTAGGAGTCTGACTGTAAAACACTTTTATCTTTTTACTAAATTCCATCGGGGGGGGGCAGAGAACCCCACCAAGAGAAATAAAATAAAATGTTTGACAAGTCCGCTTGCTCCTGTTTAAGCATAGTACTAACATTTATCAGTGCTGCCACTTCACATTCAGATTCTTCTCTCCTCTCCTCTGTTCATGATGTACCAAACACAGAAGAAGCCCAAAGAAGAAAAGAAAATCACAAACTTTAATAAGAATAGTTTTATTATTCCTTCCTTCTTCCCCTTGTGTATACACACATATATTTTAGACTGTACGCCTTTGGCAGAACCCATTGTTTTTGGTTGTTTTACTGGTAAAGCACCATGTATATTGATGGCACTATATAAATAAACAACAATGATGATGTCGCCAACGACGATGATAAAAATCTCAGCATAACCTATTAGTTCTGCATGTGGAACAATGCTATTCTGAGTCAGTTACCACCCCCCCCAGACCTACCACAGAGTTGCTGAAGCCCCACATGTGGCCCGTTTGTGTCTGATGGAGAATGGGGAGTTTTCAGATGCATCAGACTATGTCCCCATAGCCAGACACAAAGTAATTATATCATCTGCTGAAGTCCACTGGGGCCCTCATTTTGAGATGCGTAGAAAGCAAAAGTTCTTTTTCTTGCTTTTTCCCATTCCTCTAGGAGATATTATCACCTATGTCCACCGCCCATTTTATCATGTAATCCTTTATGTATTCTTGTTCTGTAGATCTTGTCAACAGCAATCCGTAGAGTTTTGAAATAGCTTTTTTGTTGCCTTCTTCTAATAGTAATTTGTCCAGGTCATTATGTTCTTTCTCAAACCCTTCTATTTTCAGATCTTCCAGATACCTATCTTTTAGTTGCATATAGATGAACCAATTTAGATTATATTTTTGCTGCAATAACTCTCTTTCCTCTAATCTTAATAAGTTGTCATTCCCTATTCTTCCTATATCTGAGTATCTTAACCAAGAGTCCAGTTTGGACCATCTTGACATGAAGGCCTCTTGGGGAGAAGTCCATAATGGTATTTTGAAGTAGAACATCTCTTTGATTTTACCCCAGGCCTTCAAGAGGCATTTCCTTACACAGTGATTAGTAAATCCTGTTTGCTTTTTCTTTCCCATAAAATAAGTAAGCGTGCCAGCCAAATCTGGCATCGTGACCTTCCAGATTTAATAGCGTCTTGTTTTCTACGTTCACCCACTCCTTTATCCATACTAGCGTAGATGCTTGATAATATATTCTTAAATCTGGAAGGTCACAGCCGCCTCTAGATATCGAATCTGTCAAGTAGGACCGTTGGAATCTTGCCTTCTTTTTCCCCCACAGGAATGTTAGGATATCTTTTCCCCATATTTTAAACACTTTGTCGTTGTTCAAAATACGCAGATTTTGGAAAAGGTATAACATTTTAGGTAAGATGGTCATCTTTACCACTGATATCTTTCCAAGCAAAGATAGACATAGCTTGTTCCACCTTTCTAACTCCTGTTTTATTTCTTGCCAGGTCTTTTTGTAGTTGTTATCAAGTAAGTCCAAGTTGCATTTTGTCAGCCATATACCTAAATATTTAATTTTGTTGCTAGTTTTACATCCTGACAGTTCCACCAGTTCCTTCCCTTCTCAATTATTCATATTTTTTGTTAGTATTGTCGTTTTGTCCTTATTAATTCTGAAACCAGAGAATTCACCGAACTCTTTCATGGAATTTAAGCACTCCTTTATTTGTTCCTTTGGATTTTCCATAAAAAAGATCATGTCATCGGCAAATGACCTTAGTTTATAAGTGAAGCCTTTTATCTTTATACCTGGAATTTTTTCGTTTTCCCTTATACTTCTATTCAGAACTTCCACTACCAAAATGAACAAAAGAGGTGAGATTGGGCAGCCCTGCCTCATGCTTTTTTGGATTGTAAACGTTCCAGTCTTTTCATTGTTAACGGTGATTTGTGCTGATTGTTCTGTATATATTCTTTCTATTCTTCTGCAGAAATTTTCTCCCAATCCTGATCTTAATACTTCTATCATAAAGTCCCAATATATGCTATCAAAGGTTTTTTCGGCATCGACCAACATCAACCCCACCTTTTTTTCATTATGTACCTCATAATATTCTTATGTTGTCACTTATTCTTCTACCAGGTATAAAACCATTTTGGTCTTCATTTATAATATCTGAGATTATAGTTTTCATTCTATTTGCCAAAATCATTGTGTAGATTTTATAATCCAAATTTAGGAGCGAGATGGGTCGGTAATTACCAATCTCCTTCCCATCTTTACTTTTTTGGAATTACGACAATGTTAGCATTTTTCCAATTATCGGGTATCCCATTCAATTCTATATCATTAAATGTTTTATGTAACGGGATTGCTATTTCATTTTCATTTTTTTTTATAAAATATCACCATGAAACCATCCAGTCCAGGAGCCTTGTTCACTCTCTGGTCATGTGTGGCCTTTGAGATTTCTGCCATGGTAATTGTCGTATTCAGATTGTCTGTCTGTTCTTTCTTTAATTTCTGAAATTCCTATTTCTCTAAATATTTTAACATTCCTTGTCTCTCCTCTTCTCTCATTACAGCTGAACAGGTTACTATAGTACAACCTGAATGCTTCACTTATTTCGTCTTGTCTAGTCAAACCTCTGTCATGATATTTGATTTCTGTTATCAGTTTCTTTTCTATTTCTTTTCTTATCTTATACGCCAACCATTTACTTGATTTATTAGCATATTCAAATTTTACTTGGTGAGCTTTTTTTATTTGCCTTTCCAAAGTATTCTAAATTTACTTGGGTCTGAATTAGTTTGATCTGTCTTATCTTAATTTATCTTCCTTCTCTTTCAGTTTTTTAATTAAATAATTATGTCTGGCAGAGTATTGTTTTTTAACCTCCACCCCTCTTTTAATTAGTTGGCCTCTGAACACCGCTTTCACGGCATCCCAGACAGTTTTCATCAAACATTGATTATTATCATTTTCCTTAAAGTATAGGGATATTTCTTGCTTGAATTTTACTACAAATTGTTCCATTTTTTAATAGGTGTTCATTCAACATCCAACTCATTTTCCTTCTCTCTGTCTTCATCTCCAACTTAATCGGAAAATTATCTGATGTAATTTTTGGGAGTATCTCCATGACAAGAATTGAAGGTTTAAGGCTCTTTGATACTAAGAACATGTCAATTCTGGACATGGTTTTATATTTTTCTGAGTAAAATGTATATCCTTTATCTTTCTCATATCTTTTCATCCATATGTCTTCAAGTGTATATTCTTCCGTTATATCAAAGAAACTACCAGGTAGTTTCTTTTGCGATCCTATGTTCTTCTTACTTGACCTGCCTGTTCTTGGGTCAAAAACTCCGCTGAAGTCTCCCATTATGATTAACATTCCACTTACATGTTTCCCTATCTGCTCATTTAATTTTTTTATTATTAAATTTCTCCCTAAAACATTGAAATCAAACATTATACATTCCATAAACATATATATATTATTTGCTTGTATGCACTAAACATTTACAATCATTTGGTGTAGTTCTCATTTTCTTCATTCTTTCATTCTTTCATTCTACTTCTAACATATCGCTCAATCATACTACATTGCACTTCCTTCTGACTACCCATGGTTAATTGCTCTTCTATATTCTCTTTCTTATTTCTTTAACAGTCATTACAATCTATAACTTTATTCCACTATGTCATTGTAATTTTCCTTTACTTCCTTATCTATTATATGCGTGTAACTTAATAAGTCCAAATGCTCTATTTACATTTTTTTTCGCTTTCAGTTTATTGAGGATTTTGTTTATTTTATTTCGTATTGCTGTATTTGTTTCTCCTCTCCATTGTATTTATTTATTTATATATTTCTTTTTCCCCTTTCGTGGATATTATGTATGATTTACTTCTCTCGTAATGTTAATTTATGTGGGAATTGCTGCAAAATTTCCCCATCTCTGTTCTAGATATTCCCAGGTAGGTGAACTGCTGAACGGACTTAAGCACAGATTTGCCGACAGCAATGTGGGTATGCTGGTGTTTGTCCTGTGGTGCAGGCTGGTAAAGAACTTGTTTTCTTCAGGTTGACTTCTAGCCCAAACAGCTCTGCAGCTGTTGCAAAGCAGGATATTAGGCACTGCAGAGCTGCTTCTGTGTGGGCAACAAGGGCAGCATCATCGGCGAAGAGCAGCTCACGGATTAGATAGTTTAGAGTCTTAGTGCGAATCCTCAGACAGCTTAAGTTAAACAAGCTACCATCAGTACAGTAACGTATATAGATGCCGTCATCTTCTTCAAGCTCTGCCATAGCCTTTTGGAGCATCGTGCTAAAGAAGATTGTAAATAAAGTTGGTGCAAGAACACAACCTTGCTTCACTCCATTCATTATTAGAAAGGGCTCTGAAAGAGCATCGCCATATCTGACTTGACCACGCTGGCCCTCGTGTAACAAGATAATCATTTTAAGGAATTTGGGGGGACATCCTAGTCTTTCCAGGATCTGCCACAGACCTTTTCTACTTACAGTGTCGAAGGCTTTGGTGAGGTCGAAAAATGTTACATAGAGACCCTTGTTCTGCTCTCTACATTTGTCTTGCAGTTATCTAAGGGCAAATAACCATGTCTGTAGTACTCCTATTGGCTCTGAAGCCACATTGGCTTTCAAGGAGAAGTTCTTCTGCAATAGCAGGAACTAATCTGTTCAGGAGTATCCTTGCAAGGATTTTTCCAGCAATAGAGAGCAGTGTTATGCCTCGATAGTTTGAGCAGTCGGATTTTGCTCCTTTTTTCTTGTACAGGGTGATTATGACTGCATCTTGGAGGTCTGATGGCAGTTCCCCTTTTTCCCAGCAATTCACAAGGAATTCGTGGAATTTTTCGTGGAGTGCATGACCTCCGTGTTTCCAAACTTCAGGTGGGATTCCATCAATCCCAGCTGCCTTGCCGTTTTTCATCTGCTGTATGGCCTTAAGGGTCTCTTCCAAAGTGGGAGCTATGTCCAATTCATTTTTCATTGGTTTTTGTATCATATGTTGGATAGCTGAGCCTTGGACTACTCGGTTGGCGCTAAAAAGACTTTGAAAATGTTCAGCCCAACGATTCAGGATGGAGGCTTTATCAGTAATTAATGTTTGACCATCTATACTGTATAAGGACCTTTGGACCTGATAAGTAGGTCCAAACACTGCTTTAAGAGCTTCATAAAATCCTCTATGATCACCCAGATCTGCACAGCGTTGTGTCTTTTCTGCTATATTGATCCACCACTTGTTCTGCATGTCTCGGAGTTTTTGTTGTAGATGCCCCCTTCTCGTGGGAGAGAGGCTTGCGTACCCTAATGATGTTTTGAGCTATGCTGGCGGTGGCATAATAGCCACTGGTAGGGTCTCCCATGCCAGACAGGTCAAAACCGAAGGGTCTGACAAAGAGCGTCAAAGGGCAGGATGGGCTCTCTAGCCTTGTGGCAACCGTCCTAGGAGAAGGAAAACTCTAATCCCAAACCCGGGCAGATGGTGCTCGTCCAACCCTGTAAGGTCAACCATCTAAGAGAAGGAAACTCTAATCAAACCTACGGCCAGAGGACCTCGCTGCCACGTCCATGCTTGCAAGGCCACGGCAGATGAATCTCTGGTTTAAAGGGTAAGGCCAGTTCTGTGCACGCTGCGCTCCACCAGAAAAACCCACTGCACAGGCTCGAAGGACAAATCCAGTTCCAAAAAAACCCGTAGCGACAGGCGAGGGACCTAACAGCAGGTGTAAAGATGCACTGGAAGCCGCAGCCCCAACCCTGCATGCAGGCGGTTCAGGACATTGGTCGCTCGAGGCTGACCCGGGAGATGACAGTCTTGTTCGGCAGCATCCTGAACGACCAAGCAGCCTTTTTTAAGGAGAGCACTGCTTGCTCCATATGGAGAGGGGCCTAGAAAAGGTGGCCTAACGAAAGCTCATCCCCAACTACCTGGTTGGCTAGCCGTGGCCAACGGGAATCTTCTGATGCGGTCAAACCAAGACAAAGAAACAAAGGCACACACCGGCCTCCAAAGGTGTAACTAAACTGACACTTGCATGCTGGAACATCAGAACCATGCAAGACTCTGAAGATAGTGGACGGCCTGAGCATCATTCTGCCCTAATAGCCCATGAACTATCACAGCTTAATATTGACATCGCTGCTCTTAGTGAACTTCGCTTCCATGAGGAAGGCAGCCTTAAAGAATATGGCGCTGGCTACACACTTTACTGGTATGGCAAACCCAAAACCAAAAAACATATTTCAGGAGTAGGCTTTATGATTAAAAACTCCATTGCCTCCAAACTCGAAACCTTGCCAACAGGACACTCTGATCACATTATTTCCTCACGCCTCCCACATGTTGTTCTCTTTAGTATATATGCCCCAACTATGCAAGCCGACCCTATAGAGAAAGACAAATTCTACACAGACCTACGCCAACTCATACAAAAAGTCCCTGTAGAAGATAAAATTATTATCCTTGGTGACTTCAATGCCAGAGTAGGAAAGAACTCCGAAGCCTGGAAAGGTGTCTTAGGCAAGCATGGTGTTGGAAATTGCAATGATAACGGACACCTCCTGCTAGAGTTCTGTGCAGAACAACAGCTGACTATTACAAACACAATCTTTCAGCAGAAAGATAGCTTGAAGACAACCTGGATGCATCCCCGATCCAAACATTGGCACCTCATTGACTATGTTCTAGTCCGTCAGAGAGACATTCGTGATGTCCATCATACCCGAGTGATGCCCAGTGCAGAATGCCAAACAGATCATCGCCTTGTCAGATGTAAACTAAATCTTCATCTTAAGTTCAAACCTAAGAGGGGTGGCATCTTAAAGAAGAGACTCCAAGTCAACAATCTTCAACAAGCTACCATGAGAGACAACTTCCAGGCAAATCTACAAACGAAACTTGAAGACCATCCTACAGATCCTTCTCCTACAGTGCTTTGGCAACATATCAAAAACAGTATCCTCCAGTCTGCAGAAGAATCCCTCGGGTTCTCCCACAAGAAAAATCAAGACTGGTTTGATGAAAACAACCAAGAGATCCAGGAGCTGTTGGCAAAGAAGAGAGCTGCTCACCAGGCATACCTTGCCCAGCCAACCTGTCATGTAAGAAAAGCAGCTTTCCGCCTCACGTGTAGTGAATACTGTATTGTTATGTATAATGGGTATCGTCTAAAATAGATATATCATTTTGGGCAAACTACTCATTTTGATTGCAGCTATTCTACCAAGAAAGGATAACTTCAAATTTTTCCAGTTCTTCAAATCTTTTTTAATTTCTATCCATGTTTTCTTGTAGTCGTTTTGGAACAGTTCTGAATTTTTATTTGTGACATCTATTCCTAAATACCGTACTTTTTTTACTATTTTATATTCTAATTTTTGTGTCAATATCTTTTCCTCTTCTTGTGTCATGTTTTTGGTTATTATTATCGTTTTGTCTTTATTTATTTTCAGTCCCATTAGTGATTCAAAGTCTTTGAGTATTGTTATTAGTGTTGTAATTTCCTCTGTTGGATCACCCAATGATATCAATAAATCATCTGCATACAACTTTATTTTGTAGTTATATTTACCTAATTTAACTCCTTGTATTCTGATCTCTTATCCTTATACTTAAAATCTCCATTACCAATAAAAATAACAGTGGGGAGAGCGGACATCCCTGTCTCGTAACTTTTTGAATCAGTATATCTTTTGTTTTTCCCCGTTTATTATTAGTTTTGCCTTCTGATCATCATAGATTGCTTCTATACATTATGCAAATTCTTTCCCAACATTGATTCTATTCAAAATTTCAAACATTATCTCCCAATTAACATTATCAAAGGCCTTTTTGATGTCCAAGAAAATTAAGGCAAATTTCTTATCTATATGACAGTCATAATATTCAATCAAATTAAGAACGTGTCGTATTTTATCTTTTATATATCTTCCAGGGACAAAACCTCTTTGATCCGCATGTATCCATTCTATGAGTACCTTTTGCAATCTGAGGGCCAAAATTGATGCAAAAATTTTATAGTCTACATTTAATAATGAGATTGGTCGGTAATTTTTTTGATCTTGTGGGTCTGTTTTCTTTATGTATTAGTATAATATTCGCCTCTTTCCAGGAGTTTGGGAAGGATCATTTTCTTACTTTATCCAAAGTTTTTTCAAAGGTTGGATTAGTTGCTCCTCCATCACTTGAAAATATTTTGGTGTAAACCCGTCAGGACCTGGTGATTTTCCAATTTTCAATCTTTTAATTGCCTCTAAAACTTCTGCAATTGTTATTGGCTGATTTAGTCTTTGCCTCTGTTCATCGGTAAATTCTAGCAATAAATGATCTTTTTAAAAAGTTTGTATGTTTCCTCTTAGAGTTTCTTGTTTTTTATATAGTGATGCATAGTAATTCCTGAATATTGCTTTGATTTTGTCTTGGTCTGTGTATATCTGTGATCCGTCCTTAACCTTTACAATGTGATTTAATTCTTTTACTTTCCTCAGTTTCACTGCCAGCCATCTGCCTGGTTTATTAGAATGCTCAAATTGTTCTTGTTTTTATGTATTGTAGTTTTATGTGAAGTTCTTCCATTGTTTCAATTGATAACTGCTCTTGTAGTATTTTTATTTCCATTAGTATCTGTTTATTTAATGGGTCAATTTGAAGTTCTCTTTTTTTTCCTTATGTCAACTTTTATCTTTGTTGTTCTCCATTTTTCTTTTTTTTAATTTCTGCTGCTTGTTGAATGAAGAAGCCTCTCATCACTGCTTTTGAGGTCTCCCAAACCGTAATTATATCTGTCTGATCATTCATATTTTCTTTAAAGTACCAATTAACGGTTTGTTTTGCTTTTTGAACTATTTTTTCCCTCTGTAAAATATTATCGCTTAATCTCCAGTTATATTCTGATTTTTTCTTTTAGTTCCATCATTACCGGATTATGATCCGACCACATCCTTGGCAATATTTCAATTTTTTGTATTGTATTACACATATTGTCTGTAAGCATGTAAAAGTCAATCCCTGAGAACAACTTATGTCGTTCTGAAAAGAATGTGTAATCTCTTGCGTTGTTGTATTTATATCTCCAGGCATCTGTTAGCAATAGGTTTGTTGCCATCTTTTGAAAGGCCTTTGGTAACTTCCCTTGTGTTGCTTTTACTTTTTTCTTTGATTGTCTAGCCAACGTTGGCGAAATCACGCCGTTCCAATCTCCGAACAGCATTACCCTGTCATAATTGTGCTCCATAATCTTCATCATTAACGCTTCAAAAAAATTGTCTTTATTTTCTATAACCCCAGTATCAATGTTTTCTTATTTTGTATTATTCCTTCTAAACCAATGTAGTGGCCTGCGGAGTCTATGAATAATTGTTCTGCTTGGATTCTGTAGTTTACGTATATTTCTACCCCTTTTTTCTTTTTTTCATTTGTTGAGATGAATTCTCTACCTAATTTTTTGTTTTTCAATAGTTTTATATCTTCCTTCTTTATATGTGTTTCTTGTAGACATATTATGTCAAATTTCTTTTTCTCCAATAAATGAAATATTTTCCTTCTTTTTTCTGGCGCGTTAAGTCCTTTCACGTTCCATGTAACAATTTTTAAGTTCATATTAAGTTATTTTGAGTTACCCCCTTTTTTATGTTGTCGTTTCTTCTTCTTCTTCCTCTTCTTCTTCTTGTCCTTCTTCCTCTTCTCTGTTTCCGAATTCTACTTCTTCCTTTTCTTCTTCTCTTTGCTTTTCCTGTGTCCGTTCACTTTGAATGTCTTTGTATCTAGATTTTAAGTCTGTCCTGTATTTTTCCAGAAATTCCTCCGCCTTTTTTCGTGTATCTATTTTTAAAAACTTTTGTTTAAACTTAAAGGATAACCCCTCTAATTTCTCCCATCTGTAGGGGATTCCACTTTGTCTCAACTGCGTTGTTAGATTGTTATAATTTTTCCTCTTTTTCAAAATCCTCATGAGGATATCCTTATATATCACTACCTCACTGTCCTCTTCATTTTCTTGCTCTTTTATCCCTCTTATTTTTATGCAGTTTTCTCTCCACTTCAGTTCCTGGAGAGCCCTTTCATCCAGCTCCTGCTCCTGGGCTTCTTCTAATACTCCTGTTCTTGTTTCTACTTGCTCCACTTTATTTTCCAACAAATTGACCTTCTCTCTCAATTGTCTTGTATCTTCCATAATTTTCTCTATTGAGTCTTTTATCCCTTTCAGTTCTTTCTTCATTTCTTGCTTGATTTCTGTCCTAATCTCTTTTATTTCTGCTCGCATTAATTTTATTTCTTCTAAGATTGGTGATAAATTTGGGTCAGATGATCTTCTGGTTACTTGTATTGTCACTGCTTCTTAGCTGTCAAGTGAAAAATAGATGAAAGAAAACACTGTCCATGCAAACAGTTGGATCTTCTATAACTGTTTTGGCTGTCTGTTGAATTATTTAAAAAGCTGGCAACGGCGGCGTTTATGCCGATCACTCGGCTACTGACACGCAGTGGTGGTTGTGCTCTGATCCCCTCTCCTCTTTCTCCCCTCCGATTTACCATCAGGTGTTGGATCCTCAGGAAGATTCCAAGCAAGCACTGGATCTCTGTGAGCCCCTATGTTCCCTCCGTGCCGGGAGGGAAATTTTAGCCTGCTAGTTGACAAAAACCAGACTTACAACACCGTGCTGTTAACTCTCACTGAGAGAGCGCCTCGGTGAGTCTCTCCACGACGCCATTGCCAGCCGGAAATCCATCTGCTCATTTAATTTTTTGTAAAATCTTTCTTGCTTTTCATTGGGAGCATATACCCCCATAATTGTAACCTTTATTTCTGAAAGGGCAACTTCCACCGCTATGTACTCACCATTCTCGTTTTTGAAAAGCTCCTTTGTGGAATATTTCTGGTTTATATATAGTGTGACTCCTCTCTTTTTCTTCTGTTGATTTGCGGCATAGAAAACCTGTCCAAGTTTGGGATTTTTAAAAAATCTAATATTTTGTTTTATTTTGGTTTCCTTTATACCGGTTATGTCCGACTTTTGTCTTTCCAAGAAGTGAAAGACCTGTCTTCTTTTATACTCAGAATTTAGGCCTTTCACATTCCATGAATTGATTTTAATGGTCATGTTCTCCTAACTCTTCTAAATCTTCTTCCTCTTTATCACTTTCTAGTTCTTCTCTTCCAGATTCTTTTCCTCCGTTTCTCCTGTCAATGCCATTTCAGATTCTTCTTCTCCTTTTGTTTCTCTCCCTTCCTCTTCTTCCTTCTTTCAATCTCTTCTTCTTAAAGGTGCTTTCTCTTCTTCTTCTTCCGCTTCTCCTTTATCCTTATGTTTGCTGTAAACCTTGTATTGTTTTTTCTTGTCGAATCTTTTACAAAACTCTTAACTTTTTGGACAGTCTATTTTGTATCTTCTTTGTTTGTACGTGAATGAGATGCCTTCAGTTTTATTCCATCTGTAATTCACACCACTTTTGGTTAAAAATTGTATTACTTATCTGTAATCTTGTATTTTTTAAAAAATGGTAGTTGGTACATCTTTAAAAAACATTCCTCTTCTCCTATTTTGAATGGACCTCGATAGCTTTGCTGAAGTACTCTTTCCTTTATTTTCGTCTTAGTAAATTTAATAACTATATCCCTCGGCAACTTCTTTTATTTTGCAACCACCAAAATAATCCTAAACAGCTTCTCTGTTTCTTCTCCGAGATACTCTACCGAGTAGTCAGTAAATTTAGCTAAGTCGGAAATTATCCCTTCAAATAGATTTTCATTTGTTTTTTCAGACAGTTCTCTTAGCTTCAAACACTTCTCTCTATATCGAAGTTCTTGATTTAACAGTAACTCTTCTTCTCTAATTTGTTTTTCTTGTATTTTCTACGTCAACTTCTCTGAATCTTAAGCCTTACTTTTTAATATTTCTACTTCTTTTTTCATACCCTCCACCTCCTTATTTATCTTATCCAATTTCTTACTCAGTATCTCAGTTTCTTTTTTATAATCTTGTTTGATTTCTTTCCTAATGTCCTTCAATTCCTTTCTTATTTCTTGCTTTAAAGTCCTTAGTTCTGACCTCAGCTCTTCCAGTATTAAAGCATGCACCTCCGGTGGTTTTGGTAATTCAAGTGAAGATCTTCTCATCGTTACCATTTGGGACTGCAGTTGAGCCGTTGTTTTCCTTGTACTATATGCCATTTGTCCACTTCTTCCTTGTTTATTTGTAACCCTTTACTTTTTATCTAAGATTTTAGTATTACCTTTCACAAATCCCTCCTCTTCCTTATACCCTATTTTTATTGTATTCTACTAAGCTTCCTGTATTTTTATTCCCCCCCCCCCAATTACTTTGAGTGAGTCTTATTCTGCTTCAGTTTATATTTCTCCCCCATGAACCTCCTGGAAATTTCAACTCAATACAGTTAAATCGCAGATCAATACAATATTATAAATGAATAACTTTCTTCAATGAAGTTTAACAACTAGAGAACTTGTATATCCCCTTCCCCCCCAAAAGAAATAATGTTCAATAATTGCCGCCCCACTATCAATTTGCAATAGTTATTAATGTCAAGTTTCAATAATTGTCTAAATATCAATTCATTGACATAATTGTTTCCAAAATACCTCTCTCTCTCTCTCTCTCTCTCTCTCTTTCTGGCTTTTCTTCACAAAAGAAGATTTAGAAAGGACTCTTCCCGCGCTTTCTTCAAGTGTGCTGATGACTAAAAAGGCCAATCCGAGATAAACATGTCCAGTTGAAGAAAGCACAGCAGAAGGTCTCCTTGGGTGATGTTTCTGGGTTGTGATTCTTTCTGCGTTGTCGTTTCTTTTCAAGACTTGTTTGGCGTGAGTTCTCAAATAAGGCTGCAGCATTGTGGATAGTGCGTCTCCATGCCTCCTGATGTGAGGCCAGGGCGGACCATTGTTGGTGATCAATTTGGCCGAGCCTGGGATGGTGTTTCAGGGAGTCCTTGTATCTTTTTTTTTGGAGCGCCCCTCTTACGCTGACCCGTGGCGAGTTCACCATAGAGTATTACAAAGAAACAATAACCCCCAATATTTTAAACTACCGTACAATAAATTTGTATATTTATAACCCTTACATCACTGTCGCCATCAAAAATTCCTTGCTACATCCAATAGGTTTAGTTCAAAATTAACCACCTTTCAATGATTTCAATGCTATAACTTAACTTTAGATCATAAGTTATCACAATTAATAACAGTTAATTAACTTATAGCTTCTTCACATTCACGATTTATACAACTTTATATCCAAATCCCCCCGTAATCAATTTAAGTCAATTTAGTGCAGTTTCCCCTATAATGATGCAGTTTAATCTTGATCATTAGTACTGCACTCAAGTCTATATACATAAACATATCTGTAAATATGAAAATATAATAATTCTATATGCTTACATGTAAATGATGTTTTATATATTTTATATATATGTTGTGTGTGTGTGTATATATATATATATATATATACATATACTGTACTTATGTATTCTATGTAATATGTATATAGTGTATATAATATGATTAATATTTAGTATTTAAGCTTAGTACGTCTACGTATTTAATACTCAGTATATATATTCTTGTTAGAAGTATACTTGTGTCTTCCACTTCTCTCTTGTTCTCCTTCCCTCTTTTCCTTTTTCTCTGTGGTCTATTCTCCTTGTTATTCTTCAACTTCCGTTCTCTAATGTTGCACTCTGATGTTCCTGTAGAGTTTCCTTCTTGCTCTAACGCTTCTTTTTGCTCTTGCTCTGTCTCTTTCCTCTTTCCTGTATTCTTTGTTTGAAACTCTTTTTTTTATTCTGAAGTTTTTAGTGTCTTTTAACTGAATTCATAGATTGTAGTGGCTGTGATCTTAGCTCTTAACGCCTTCAAACTTTCTCCCTTCCCCAGCTGTTCCTTATTAGTCAATCCGCTCCACCACCTCCACGCCCCTAGAGCTGACGATCCGGATCCAAAAGCTCCAATAAAAGAACACCAAAAAAAGTCTTTTCCAAAACAAGGGAAAGCACCAACCACAGAGAACTTAAAGTTTAAAGAATTCCGCTTCCATAGCCAAATGGCTTGTAGAAAGGGAAATTTGACCACAAATATCACAGCAGGGTAATCTCTCACCCGTCCGCTTTCTCTTGTCTTTCTCCCAACATCTTTCTTTTTCTTCTACACCTTCTTCGTTTGAAATTTTTACTCCAAATTAAATGTTATCAACATTAGAGCCTCTCAAAACTTCAAAGTAAATCATCCCCATCTTCCTTCGTCAAATGACCAGTTCAACTAAAGAACCATAAATCAAATATAGAGGCTAGCTCCGCTTCAGTAAAATTGTAACGGAAAGACTCCAGTCTCTCAAAGGAGTCTTCTGCGGTGGGGGGGTCCCCTTCGCTCCTCGCCACCCCAAGCGGAGAGAAACCTCCATCTCTCCGCACTTGGGAGGTCCCAGCAGGAGCCACCATGGGTCAGTCTTCCCTTCCCTTCCCAGGGGGGAATACCTTCCTAAGGTCTAGCTTGACGGCAGTTCACCACTGCAAAATATCGGGACTTAGATGGAGCCAAGCTTCTCCGTGTCCGTCATCTCCCGCTCTCAGCCAGAAGTCCATGACTATTTTTTTAAGTCTAAGGGGCTTATGGAATGTCCAGGAGCTTCAAAAAAAAAAAAGAAGAAGAAGAACTTGGGGGATGCATGCAAGCCACACTTACCCCATTCTTGCATTATAGCAAACCGATACAACAGACTGTTTTTGCTACCTCAACATAGTAGGACCCCTGAATCCATGGGGGACTGGTTCCGGGCCCCACCATGGATGCTGAAATCCACATGTAATAGCAAATGCCATCCTACACCCTGCCCCCACCACAGGAGCCCTCATGGAGAAAGGGGGAGGCAAGATCCCTCCCCCTCCCTTCCCCCTTCACACCCACAATTGCTGCGGCAGCGACAGGAACTCTCCCGGGAGGATGGGGCAGGCAAGAGCCCTCCAGCCCCTCCCTTCCACCCCACCATCGCCAACCGCAGATAACTAAATCCACGGTTGGCGAATCAGGTGATACAAGGGTGCTATTGTATCACACATGCAAACATATTTGTACAATATTCCACAAAATACTGAAATTTTACCCTAAAATAATAAGCCCTGAAATCAATAGAGAGCTGCTAATGAAAATACAGTTTTCTCCTTGAAAGTTCATTTTTACTCCTACTCGGGCCGATGGGCCATTTTATGCCTCCAGTGTACATTATTGCAGAATTCACACAAAACTGTAGACCTAAAAAGCAGGCATTTCACAAATTGTCACCTGAAGAGTTTAAAACAATGCTGCTGAGTTTCAGCCACCTGCCATGTACAGTTTTGCTTTTCTTTTAAGAGAAAAAAGTAGTATTAATAAGATACAAAAATAATGCTGATCACCTTTCCACCATCACAAAAAAAGAAAAGAACTGACAGCTACTCTAAACAAGTCTTCCAGTTCATTTGAACATCTTTTCCACCACTGGGTGTTAGGGTGTTGTGATGTCCTTGATTTTGCACCCACAAACAGTCCTGTAGACAAGGGGCTTACTTTATAATCCATTAGAGTTGTCACTGGGATCACAAAATACCCCAGGTTAAGCAAATTGTTGCAAGTTTTTTAAAAAAATAAACATCTGCTCAGTTGAGGATTTAACTAGATGCTCATCTGAAACACTGTTTGAAAAACTTTAGTGAGGAATTCAAATTACTGCATTTTTAAAAGCTCTCCAAAATGTTACAACTGACAAAAAGTATATTCCAACATAATTAGTTTGAAATACAGTAGCACCTCCATATCTGCTGATTCCCCAACTGTGGATTCAATTATCCACAGTTGGTGATGGTGGGGGGAAGGGAGGTGGGATTTCACCTCCCTCATCCCTTCCCCTGGGAGGGCTCTTGTCACTGCAGAGGCAATCTTAGGGGCGAAGGGGGAAGGAGGCGGAGAAATGATCTCAGCCTTGTCTTCCCCCTTCACCCCTGCCATGGCCCCGCTGCGGAAGTAATCACGGGGGTGAAGGGGGGGACAAGATTGCTCCTCCATTTTCTTCTCCCTTCCCCCCCCCACCATGGCCCCGCCGCAGTGGCGATCACAGAGGCAAAGGGGGAAGGGGGGGATGAGATCGCTCCTCCATCTCCTTCCCCCTTGGCCCCCACGATTGCCACTGCAGTAACAGGAGCCATTGCAGGGGAAGGGACGGAGTGATCTTGCCCCCCTTCACCCCTGTGATCACCCCTGCGGCGGGACTATAGTGGGAGTGAAGGGGGAAGAGAGGGGAAGGAGCAAACTCACCTCCCTCAGGATGGCCTCCCAGGATGGCATTTGCTATTATCCTCAGAATTCACATACACAAGAGGCCCCAGAACCAATCCCCCGCAGAGATGGGGGTGCTACTGCATACAATAACTCACCATGAAGTACAGCAAGATAAATTCTACAGGACTAAAGTTTCTGTTTCTAGTCTTATCAGGGTCAAGGGGAGGAGACTTTCTGCTGTCTACTTCTGTTTGAAAAGCTCCCCCACTGCCACCACTCTTAACTGATAAAATAAAAGGTTGTTCAGCTGCATGAGACAAACAAGAAAAACTGTTCCAATGGCTTTTAATAGAATGAGCTTCACTTTTAACATTGTCATAGACAGAAGACAAAACATGCAAGCCTATTAGGAGTAATTATTCTCTTACTTGATCTCCAGTTTGTTGGAATCTGTACAGTACACAGATCATCTGCAGATTCATCTGCTGAACTGCCAATGAAGTCATAGTTAAGACAATTGAGGACAAGTTTCAAAAGGTACATTGCTAAATTTTGTTGCTGTTGATCCTGAAGAGTTAATGGTTTTTCCAACATCTAGATCCAAGCATATAAAAAAATGCATCAGCAATGGACATAATTCAAACAAGCAGCAAATAACTTACACTCTCAGTACAGCATGAGAAGTTAAGGATATTAACACAAAATATCATTATGTCTCACAAACTTTTGAAAAGACAACACAAAGAGGTACCTAATGGAGATATGCAAAAAGAGAAAGACAATGGATGCATCTACACTGTAGAAATAATGCAGCTTAACACCACTCTAACTGCCATGGCTCCATCCTACAGAATCTTAGAATTTGTAGCTTTGTGAGAGAAGGCTTTGGAAGGGACCTTGTAAAACTACAAATCCCAGGATTCCATAGGATGGAGCTGCAGCACTCAAAGTGGTGTCAAACTGTATTATTTCTACAGTGTAGATGAACCCATTGTCTGCTTGCTGTCCCTCTGCTTTCAATGATTATCATATTTATCCTGTGACAAATGCTCATTATATAATATATTTATTATTAAACATATATTTAAAGTACACAGTCTCAGGGATTAAAATAATTTATTGCCACAAATGTCTTCCTGCATTATGCTCTTTAGCTCTCTTAATTACACTGGAGCAAAGTGTCTTATTGTTACAACAGATGCATTCACATGTTATGACTAACCAAGAATCTTGACTTCCTCGGCTACAATGTGAACAAGTGCTCATGCATGCAGATGATTTGCTTCTCCATCTGTGTGAGCAGGTAAACAAAATCATGAGTGGGGCTGGATTAGAATGACGTCAGAACACAGGATTATGGTTTATAGTGCTCAAAGAGGCCATGATATATAAAGGAACAATTAAACTGAAGCTAATTTACAAATCCTGGTTTCTTGGGTAATGAACCAAAATCCTAGATTCAGACATCACTTTCAGTTATCCCTGCCGGGCTGTTCTAGCCACTCACATGGAAGAAGAGCAAACATGCTGCAAGCATGAGTACACTACTAGTTCACACTTTGAACTAATCCACTAGGATTTTCAGTTTATCATTCTCAAATACAGAAGTCAACTAACCTTACTATGGATAGATATTCCAAATCAATTCTAATAATAAAAGTGGTTTGAGCGTTGGACTACAACTCTAGAGACCATGGTTCGAATCCTTGCTCAGTCATGGAAACAGATTGGGTGATCTCGGGAAGTCACACTCTCTCAGTCTCAGAGGAAGCAAAGGCAAACCCACTCTGAACAAATCTTGCCAAGAAAATGAACAGGTTGCTTACCTGTAACTGTGGTTCTTCAAGTTGTCACCTGTGCCCTCACACAATAGGGGATTTCATGCATGAGCAATCAAATATGGAGTGTTTCAAAGCTGAGTAGCTTTTTGACAGTAACGCCGCCCTCCCAGGGCACCAGTATAAATAGTGCTTGAAAGCTACTCCCCTCAGTTCCGAAGTCTGTCGAAGCAGCAGAAGACCTGCCAGAAGAGGAGAGGAGGGCAGGTTTGTGTGAGGGCACAGATGACCACTCGAAGAACCACCGTTACAGGTAAACAACCTGTCCTCCTTCTTCATGGTCTCTGTGCCTCACACAATAGGGAGGCTAGCGGGCTTACCAATGGAAGGTGAGTGCAGGTCAGCCCAGGACTGAGGAGAGGATTGCCCAGCCAAAGTTAGTGTCTGCTCTAGATCTGCAGTCAAGACAGTAGTACCGGATGAAGGTCAATGGTTTGGACCATGCTGCTGCTCTACAGACCTTCTAGAGTGAAATGCCCCCAAACCATGCTTGAGTGGAGGTAACCACTCTAGTAGAGTGGGAGCTGACTTGTAGAGGCTGTGGCTTCTTGACTAGTCGGCACGCTATGTTGATGAGGTTCGCAACCCAATGTTAGAGCCCTGTGAGGACACTGGGAACCCCTGGAAATGGCACACAAAGATATGGGGGGGTTATGCAGGGAGGCAGTATGAGAGGTGTAAAATGCCAGAGCCTGGCATACGTCCAGAGTGTGTAGGGTTCATTCTAGATCTGACATGGGGTTGTGGGGGGGAATTTGGCAGGACTATGATTGAGGTGGTAGGAGGAAACCACTTTGGTGAGGAACAACTGATCAAAGTATATTGTGACTTTGACCTAGTGAAAAATTAAATAGAGGAGGTCTGCCCACAATACACATGATTCGCTGACTCGTTTAGCCGAGGTAACAGCTACAAGAAAAACAGTCTTGAGGGTAAGGAGTCTCAGGCTGATTGTATCCATGAGCTCAAATGGTTTGTTCATGAGTTCAGATAAAATACGAGAAAGAGACCAGAAAGGGACACAATCCCACACTGGTGGGTAGAGGTTGGAAAGACCTTTGATAAAATGTTTCATGGAGGAATTGTGGAAAAGCGATACCACTGGGTGAGAGTCCGGTTGGTGGGTGACAATGGTAGAGCAGTAGACCTTTAAAAAAGGAGTGGCTTAAACTGCTCTCCTTCAAGTGAAGGAGGAAGGACATTACCGTATGGGTGTCTGTTGGGCATGAAGGTAGGTGAGAAGCTTGGCCAAAGGCACAGAAGTAATGCCACTTGAAAGCATACGAGCAGCAAGTGGATGGTTTCTGGGAGGCAGCAAAAATTGTATGTGGTCTACTTGGGCCAAATTTGCCACATGGTGAGGTGCAGTATTTTGGGATCAGGTGTCTGAGGGAGCCCAAGGCTTGAGTTAAGAGAGTGGGCATGAGAGGAAGACGAAGAAAGTCTCTTTAAGTCATAGTCAAGATGGTGGAGAACCATGGGGCCAGAAGCCTACAGTTGATGTTGTCGTCCTATATCTTCCCTAATATCCTCGTTACTAGAGTAAGAGGTGGGAAAAGATAGATGAGTGGGCCAAATGAGCAGCGGAGAAAGACGTAATCAAATATGCTGCTTTGCTGATAGGCAAGACTTGGAGTGGGTATACGCCTGGTATCGCTGGACTTTGTTCGAGCGGTGTTGCTATGGGAGCGTGGCCATCTGGCGAGGGTGCGGAGAGCATGCCGTTGAAGTAGAGGCGAAGTGTGGGAGGCAGAGCTAGCAACTGACTATGGTGGATGTGTACCTGTTGCGCTCCTCCTGAATCTTGCAAAATATTAATAAAAATGGAGTAAATAGCTGTTAAATTACTTCGATTTGGGCATCCTTATTAATGCAAGGGGTCAAACGTCCGGCTGAGCAAACAATTTCAGATGACTACCCAGTGGCCAAGGAACGACGGCCCCTTCTTATAGGTGGCCCTGACGACAATACTGAAAGCACCATGGCTCCAGGCCCAAACAAGGCAGGGAAGGGGAATCGTCCTGAACCCCAGCCAGATATGGAACTGGGTATCTCATCTCAGCTTCAGAAACAGAGAGAACTGATTGTAGCACGCCTTCACAGGGAGCTAGCTTCAGCGCTGGAGCCGGTGAAAGCAAAACTGTCAGTTATAACAGGTAATGTCATGGCTAAAGAGAACACTGCCTCTGAAGCGCTACGGGCAACATCGGCATTAGACCCTCGTATTTGATGTTTAGAGGAATCTAATCAATATCTAATGGACAAGGCTGATAACCTGAAAAATAGGAGCAGGCATCTTAACATCTGCCTTCGTGGGCTTGAAGAGGGGACAGAACAGGCAGACCTCAAAAGTTTTTTGAGCACTTGGATTAATGATCTGTGTCCCAGCCTGAATATTAGAGAAGATGATACTGAGAGAGCACACAGATCACTTGTTCCCCACCAACTGGCCAGAAGACTTCCCCGAGACATTCTCCTGAGATTTTCTTCTTTTTCTAATAAGATGCAGGTAACCTCTAAGCTAAATGACCTAGCTCCTCTTACCTTTAATGGGAAACTCATCTCGATCTTCCAGGATGTCTCCCCAGAGACCCAACTAAAACGGAGAGCCTTCAAAACCCTTACCTCTCTCCTGGTGGGGGCTGGCATAAAATATCATTGGGGATTCCCATTTAGGATCACAGTCACAAAAGAGAACTCTGTCATGTCTACCACTACGAAAATACAACTTCTAGACATATTACTTGTTCTAGACATCCAGGTTCCTAATTCCTTGGAATTAGAAATTAGGAAGGAACAACCAGCCTCTTCTACTCAGGATGAGGCAGACTGGACAGTTGCCCAGTAGAAAAAGGGCAAGAGACCTACTTGATGAGAACAGAGGATCCCTTGAGGATGATCTTTGTGGGATCCCCCTTTGATATCTTTATGGGCTCTTGGATGGAGAGTGGCAGCCATACTGTCATCTTGTCATCGCCCTCTGCTAAACAACAAAGACACCTCCATTGCTGGCTCTTCAGGAGCTTTTCCTCAAGTTCAGTCAGATACTTTGTTAATACCTCCACCAGCTGTCAACCATCGCTTGGCAACCTGGGAGCTCTGACAGCTCTCCTCCCCCTTTAATACAACTCTGCAGAGTGAGTCTACCCTCCAGCTATCCTTCTAGGCTCCCCTACAGAGATCGGCGGCCATACTGCTCCACTGTCACCATCTTCTAACAAACAACAAGACTGCTGCCATTGCTGGCTCACCAAGGGCTTCTTCTCCAGCCTCTTTTGGACATATTGCTATTTCTACTTGTTACCAATCGTTGCTCAGGAGACTGGGAATCTTGACAGCTCTCTTTCACCCTTGGAGCAGCCTAACTCTGGCACTCTCTGCTAGACTTTAAAGAATGGCTGCAGGATTATCAAGTGCCTAAACTTAAACTGTTCCAATCACAGTCATGCTTACTCCGACTTATGCTACTTTTTCACTGCTTTTCGCAAGAACTGAAGTTACAGCTCAACTTTATGGCACCCCCACTGTCTTTTTTGGCACTCTGAAGGTGATCAGACCGATATGGGTGTCCAATCGAGAGGCGATCGTCCCGGTGGCCTTCCTCCGCTATGATCAGGCAGAACTCTAACATCAAAGGCCCCTCGATTAATGGGAGGGAACATAAACTGTCCCTTTATGCAGACAATGTCCTGCTTTACTTACGTGACATTGACAAGTCATTCTCCATGTTGCAAGAGGTCTTGGGGGACTTTGACAGGTATGCTGGGTTTCGGGTTAACCTCTCCAAATCTGCATTATTCTGTCTTAATGTCTCACTTCCCTCCCAATTGAAATGGCAACAAATTACCCAACTTTCTTTACACCCATCTGGGTTTAAATATTTGGGGATTCTGATCACAAAGGATCTTAAACAACTGATTCCTTGGAATTATAAGCCCCACACGAGGTGGTTAAGATCCCGGCTGAAAATTTGGAAAACTTTTTGACTTTCCTTCTGTTGGAAAATATAGTTTGCAGTCCAATAAGTGGAAATGGTTTTGCTACTAAAGGGTTAACTAAGAAGCCATATAAAATGAGCTGATGTAACTTCCTGAAGTTTTGCTATTGGAGTTCTGGGATGAAGAGGAGTGTCTAAGTTTCCTTCTTTGTTCCAGAAGCCATGCTCCTTTAACAAACCATATGGCCTTCGAAGGGAGAGGACCCCAGCCAGGGGAGTCCTGAGTATTGTTTTTGTAACAATGTAGTTTTAAAACATTTTTAAGTAGTTTTAGTTTATTTTGATGGTGTTTCATGTACCTGTCATGAAAAATCTCTCCAACTGTGAGTAAAGATGTTTTTGTACTTTTAAACTAACTTTTGAGTCTTGAGTGGTTATTTTGCTAGTTAAACAACTTGGGAAAAGACAAAGAGTGTTTGGTTATTTACTAAGCTGTGGTTTCATATGTATGCTAAGAATCTAATGCTAAATGCTGCTGCGTTTGTTTTGAACTCTGCTAAATTGGCTGTATTCTCCACTAGCGTGTGAAGATCAGTGTGGATGTTTAAACAGGGACAACAATAATTACCCTGGTATTTTAAACCATTTTCCAATACCTTCTTAGGCAGAATAGCGTTAAGATATTTGCCTTACCCAGATTACTATTTCTGTTCCAGAGTATTCCTTTGTCACCCCCGCCTTCTTACTTCAAGGTATGGAAACAAGTGTTGCATGATTATGTCTTTGATGTAAAGAGACCCCGGTTCCCAAGGCAAATATAAACCATATTTGCCTTGGGAACCGGGGTCTCTTTACATCAAAGACATAATCACCTGACTCTGGAGGCTTAGGTGTCCCCAATTTGGAATTGTACTTTGCCGCATTCCAGCTCACTCAAATTATCCCTCTCCTCCAGAAAAAATTGACTATATGCTGCTGGAGCTCGATTTGAGATGTCCAATAGCCCTAAAATATTTTTTCTCAAAAACCTCCACTTATCAGCTGAGAGCTTTGGACAAGTCTTTCTTTCGCACAGCCCTACTGGTCTGGAACAAATGGCAGCGTATCCTTGCCCCACCACCTTCCCCCATACAGCCATTTACCCTCCACCCACTGTTCTTCATCCCTGATAAAGTGAACCAGTTTCACCTATGGGAAGAGAGGGATGTATACAGGTTGCAAGATCTGTTTCATAATTCCAAACCAAAGACCACAGATGAACTTCTTAGGGCTCTCTCTCCACACGTCCCCAATTGGTTCCAACTCTGCCAGATCCAGTCTTTTTTGAAGCATCTGAGGACTTCAATTTTACTTCGCGCTCCCTCACAGTACATGAGCATATCTGTACTTCAGCCACTTCTCCAGTGAAAGGCAGAGCTGCTTGTATCTACAGATGGTTGCTTGAGGACACTTTTGGGAATAATCTAAATTTCAAAACAAGCTGGGAAAATGATCTCCATATCCAAATACATGATGCAGAATGGCTGAAGTCATGGACATACCCCATTTTAAGATTTTGCTCAACTGCTCTGAAGGAGACATTGCTTAAACTCCTTTATAAAAACTCCTTTATAAATGGCATCTCACACTGATCCAGCTTGCCTGGATAAGAAAAGCTGCCCCCTCTACTTGCTGGAGGGATGCTCTGCTCTGGGCACCTTCACCCACATGTGGTTAGAGTGCCCAAGCGTTGAGACGTTTCGGTCCTTAATCATTGCTGTCACTTTTTACTAAGTCTAATAGAAATCTTGAACATAAAAAGATTATCGTTTTCCTGCTTGCTATCTCTCGGATTGTTATTGCTAAAAATTGGAAGAACAAAATGCCTGCTGTGACTGCTTGGTGGGACAAATTTTGGGATGTATGGTTTATGGAGAAGCTTTCAGACATCAGCCAACACATGGCTGTCCATGCTGATTCTGAATCCTTTATTGAAAAATAGTTCCCGATAATCACATATCTTTCTAACACAGATCTTGCAATAGCACTTCCGCCATATCATGGTAATATGTGGAAGGATGTCCTCCCCGACTACCCCTAATGTCCTTATTTTCAAGCTTTTCTATGCCACAAACTACTTTCCTGACTAATCCTATGCCCCTTCTCTCAGTGTTTGTTATGTTTAAATTTTGTTTTGTATAGTTGTTTTACCATCTACGACTCTAGTTCTCCTGGTATTGTTCCTATTACAAAATAACAACTGTACAACCTTTTCTTTGTTAAATCAAAAAAAATTTACTAAAAAAAAAGGTAGAGCCAAAGTGTGACTTTCGCCAATAGGGCAAGTGGGCTGGTTTAAACCCATTTTCTTGGCTGTCATTCTTGTGTTGACTATGTTAGCCATGGCCTCATCTGTTTTAGAGTTTAAGAGGCCATTGCTGTCAAATGGGAGGTCCTCATAGGAATTCATAGGAATGGTAGTCTGGATTCATAGGAATGGTAGTCTGGTCTGGTTGTGGTGTGGGGGCCACAAGTTGAGTGGGTTGGGGTGTTGAACCCTGGTCCCAGGTACTGTCCCAATGGGCACAATCCTTTCCCTTGCAGCATGGGTGCTTTGAGCTACACTGGGGGGATTTGTGTCAATGCTGAGAGGTATGGTACCGAGGACCATGTTGGTAGCTCTGTAACAGTAGTCTCAGATGTGGGTAAGGATAGTAGTGAGGCCGGGTATCAAACCGGGAGGTTCATAGAGGAATTGTGGAGAGTCAGAAGAGTAAGCAAGAGACCGTAGTTGGCCTGGTCTGCCGAGTATTCAGAGCCTAAGGGTATGGGGTGATCGTAATGATCTTGTCTCTTTCGGAGGTCTATAGAACAGGAATGAGATAAAGTGTGGTGCAGCCAGTGTCGTGGGAATTGGCATCTGTGGTGAAGTTGGCAGCAGCAATTGTGGTGCCACAAACAATACCAGGACCACCTGGATCTCAAAGAGATAAACCGAGAATGCCTGGAGTCAGGGGGGGAGTGCTGAGACCAAGAGGACCGAGACCTTTGGGTCTGCGACTGAGACTGGGAGCATGAATGAGATGGTGACCAGGACTGGTATGGGCCTTGGGAGTGATATTGGCCCTGGAACCAAGATTGGGATCAGGTGCACAATCAGGACCGGGAGTGAGATCAGGAGCGAGAACGCGTCTGGTAGCGATGCAAGCGGGATTCTCAGAATCATCATGGTGGCCACATTGTTCCTCAAGGGTGACCAGTTGTAGTCTCCTCAGTAGTGGTGTCGAGAGATGAGTCAAATCGCAGTTCAGTAAACGTCCACTTTGCTGAGAGGAAGCGAAATTGGAAAGCCAGCCTCCAAGGAGGTGGTTGGCATTGGAGGTGAGAACACCTTCATCTTCTCGAGCATCTAGAACCGTGGCTGACACCGACTGTCAAGGCGGTATCAGTTCTGGGGGGGGGGCTGGTCAAGGGACTGCACGAGGGGCCAATTTTTGAACAAGTGGTACCAAAGCCTCAGTAGCAGTCTGTTTCCTGCCTTTCTTAAGCACTGCTCTTCGAAGCTATAGTGTGTCCCAGGGTTGACATGACCAGGAAGGCATCTTCATTGGCAGGGTTCAATGCAGTCACCGTGGTAGTAGATGACGAGATTGCTCCCAAAGATGGGTCCGAAGATGGAAAAGTCTGTTCTTGAGGGCCTGATTAATGAAGCCCTTGCAGATTGTACAAGAGGAGACCTTATGGCTCTCTCCCAGACAGAAGAGGCAGCGGTCATGGCCATCAGTGTGGGGAATCTTTCCCACACAGGTAGGGCAGGATTTGAAGAGGACCTTGGAGGCCGTACAAGAATGATTGTCGTTGGAATCCAAGATGAAAGGGAGATCAGTCCGAGAGAAACCGAGAGAGAAACCATAAAAAAGTGGATGAACAGTCCAAGGTTGAAGAAATCACAAAGGAATCGATATAAGCAACTCAATTAGAGACATTCTGAAGTGAACTGCACAATGGATGAAAAGGAACTGAGGAGTAGCTTTCAGGCGCTATTTATACCAGTGCTCTCGGAGGGTATGGTTGCCGCTAAAAAGCTACTCAGCTCTGAAATGCTATGTATTTGATCTATACATTGTACAAGATCCCTATTGTGTAAAGCACAGAGACCATGAACCCATGATATGTGCGCCTTAGGGACACCATAAGTCAAAAATGACTTGATGGCACACAAAAACAACCGACTACCCAATTTCATTATAACCAAAAGCAGTTTTATAAGTCCCTCCTAGGAGAAAGTAACAGCAACAATATCCTCCCAAAGAAGAATGATATGATTACATTATTGAATGAGCTGTGAGAAATATCCAAAATGCAACCTGAATTTAAAATGTGGAAGTACAGTTGCCCCTTCACATTCGCGGCTTTCACACTCGCGGTTTTGATTATTCGCGGTTTAGCCCCAGCCACTTAGGGAAGGCTGACGAGAGGCGGGGCAACCTCCTGCCTGCACCTTCTCCGGCCTTCTAGAGGCAGCTCTGGGGCTTCAAAGTCCCAGAGTCTGCTGAGGAAGGCTGGGGGGTGGGGTGGGCAGCCTCTCTCCCACCCTCCGCCTTCCCCGGCCTTCCTGAGGGGACTACGAGGCTTCTAAGACCCAGAGTCCCCTCAGGAAGGCCAGGGAGAGGCAAGGTACCTTCCCTCCCCGCCCACACGCTGCCTTCCCCGGCTTTTCTCAGCGGGGTCCGGGGCTCCAAAGTCCCGGAGTCCGCCGAGAAAGGCCGGGGAGAGGCAGCGCAGCCTCCTCCCCGCCCACATGCTGCCTTGCCCGGCCTTTCTCAGTGGAGTCTGGGGCTCCAAAGCCCCAGAGTCCGCTGAGAAAGGCCGGGGAGAGGCAGTGCAGCCTCCTCCCCGCCCACACACTGCCTCCCCTGGCCTTTCTCAGCGGGGTCTGGGGCTCCAAAGCCCCGGAGTCCGCTGAGAAAGGCCGGGGAGAAGCAGCGCAGCCTTCTCCCCACCCACACGCTGCCTTCCCCGGCCTTTCTCAGCGGGCTCCGGGGCTCCAAAGCCCCAGAGTTCGCTGAGAAAGGCCAGGGAGAGGCAGCGCAGCCTCCTCCCCGCCCACACGCTGCCTCCCCCGGCCTTTCTCAGCGGGGTCCGGGGCTCCAAAGCCCCAGAGTTCGCTGAGAAAGGCCAGGGAGAGGCAGCGCAGCCTCCTCCCCGCCCACACGCTGCCTTCCCTGGGTGGCTCCGGGGCTTCTAAGGCCTGGAGTCCCCTCAGAAACGCCGCGGAGAGGCCAGTCAGGCCGGCCAGACAACCTCCTGCTGCCTCCCTCCCTCGGGGGGGGGGCGCAGGAGCAGCATCTGTTATTCACAGTTTTTCCACATTCATGGGGGTCTCAAGAACCTAACCCCCATGAATGTGGAGGGACAACTGTAGAATTAAAATCAAGGGTGATGGAAGATACTGTTATTACAACAGAAAACGCTGTTAAGCAGGCAAAAAACATTAAGCATTGGGAATGCCCTAAAAGATCATGGATTTGGGCTGAAAAATCTAACAAACCTTCACCTAAGACTAGGATGCCAATTGAACAACTTGGTGCAAACAACTGTTACTGGTGACTGGATGACAACAGGAACAACAATCTTGATTATAAAGATGTTACTCCAGAAAATTACTGCCCAATTACCTGCTTGCTAATGTTTAAATAATTAACAGAGGTAACTCAGCCCAGTCTCATTTAATTCAGATTTCTCTCTATCCAAAAGAACAAAATGGTCATTTTGTTCCAATTCTTGAGAAACAAAAGATTGCATGTTAATTGATGAGATGGTTTTGAAAAATTATAGAAGATGAAAATCAGTTTTGCACATAGCACTGATTGATTATAAAAAGCATTTGATTCTTTACCACATATGTGGATTGAACAGTGTTTTGAAATTTTAGGAATCAGCAAAAACATTAGAAATGCCTCTCAATGATAATGAAATCATAGAACATGGTGTTAGCAATAAACAGAAAAAAACTTGGCAGAGTCAATATGAGGAATGGAATTTTCCATGTTGATTCCCTACTTCCTTTACTATTTGTTACTGCAATGGTAATACTGAAGAAAGCATATCAGGGATACATAATATAAAAACAAGCTGGAAACAGAAACCAGAAGAAATTGAATACTGTAAAAATATTTAGTCAAGACATTTCAAATGAATTTTGAATTAACAATGGTGCAACCCATTAAAAGCCTGAATCAGGATGAAAATTAGAAATATTTGGCAATATTGCAAGCTGATAATATTGAAAATAAAAGTGGAAGAAAATACTAGGACTAAAGATATAAAAAGAGTATATAAAGATTTAAAAACCAAACTTAATGGTGGAAATATAATTCAGCCTATAAATTCCTGGGCCATACCAGTTAGTCAGTATGGTGTATTGCCATCTTGGGTCCCCCTACTGGGAGAAAGGTGGGACATTAATTAATTAATTAATTAAATGGTGCTGCATGCAAGCAGAACTAGATACACTAGAGAGCAAAATCTGGAAAATTTTGACAGCAAATGATGCTTTAAACCCTCAAAGTAATATTGAACAATTGTGTCTACCATGTAATATTGCTGGCTTCGGATTATTACAAGTAAAACAAACTGTTGAAGAACAGAATAGATACCTGAGTTAATAATGTATCCAACAAAGCAAAGAGAACAGGCTGACAGATGTACATAGACAGAATTTCTTAACACTGAAAAAACAAGTATATCTGTAGAATGAATATTATGAAAAATCACTTTGAACCCTACTAAATACACCATTATATGGTCAGCATATTCAGAGCATAGAAGGAAAAGATGAGAAGGGGACAATCTGGGAATGGTTACACTGAAAAAAAGAAACTAAAGGACCTATATTTATGGCTCAGGAACAGGCACTTTGAACAAACAGCATTAAGGGAAATATTGAAAAAAATAACTAAAGATAATGGATGTGTGTAAAGAAAAAGATGAAACAGTCAATCACCTTGTTAGTTGGTGCAGCAAGATTCTGTAGACTGAGTATAAGAAAAGCCATGATAATAAAACTAGCTGGACCCAGCGTACCATACGCCATTAAAAAACTCCCCCCAAAAATGCCCAGGAGACCTCGTGACAACCCTTTGAGGTAGGCTGGTGAGTTTAAGTTGCCCTCCTGCCGCTCGTACTGCCCCCCCCCCCCGCCACCCCCTGCCACCCGTACTGCCCACCACTCGTTCTCGTACTGCCCCCCGCCACCCCCTGCCACCCGTACTACCCCCCACAACTCATTCTGTTCCCCCGCTGGCCCGTTGCTAGTACTGCGCCCCTGCTGCACCCCGCTCAGCCTCCCCGCCACTCATGCTGCCCCCCCGCTGCTTATTCTGCCCCCCGCCACTCGTTCTTCCCCACCCCCTGCACTCTGGCACACACACACACCACAGTACCCCATGCTACTCCCTCTCCCTCTCCAGCCACCATGTTTGAGATCTACATGGCCCCGCCCTCAGTATGCTGATTGGCTGCCCAACAGACCTGTGATTGGTTGGTCAGTTCCCTAAGCAGCCAATCAGCACACTGGAAACAGCAACATACCCAAGAGAATTATATATAGAGATGGCTGCAATGAAGCACTGGAATCTATGTTAAAGAAGTATAATTTATTGTCTCTGAAGAACTGGTGGGAGCATAACCCTGAAAAAAAATGTTGATAATGTGAAGCAGGAATTTTATGGGACTTTAAGATTCAAACTGAAAAACAGTAAGAACACAGTATATCAGGCCTAACTGTGGTTGAGAAAGAGAAGGTCCGGGTGACAGATGTAGCAATCCTGGGGAGAGGAGAATTAAAGACCGAGAAAGAGAAAAGATTATGAAATACAGAAACTTACAAATCGAGATTAAGAGCCTCAGCGAAAAGGAAACAACAGTACTTCTAGTGGAGATAGGTGTGCTGCAGGCAGTTACAAACAAACAAACTAAACATCTGAAAGAAATCACTGAAGACAGGATAACAATAGCACAAATGGAAAAAAAGTAACACTACCTGGGACATGTCGTATTACCATATGATACCTCACTGATTCCTAGATTCTTGGATAGAATCTGAATCAAGGAGGGCCCAAAACTCCAGTAAGTAACATAACTACTACCACTGCTTCTACTTCTACCACCACCACTATTTAGTAGGTTAATTCATCCCCATTCTATCATGCTTTGCAGTTGTTGAAAAACACACAATATCCTATTTAGCTGCATATTAATCATGCTGAAATGCAGAAACACTTATATGCCACTTTAGGAAGTAAACATTAGTGAATTCCATTTTGAGGATATTAAAAAGAACATTCCTTTATAATATGTTTAGTCTTTAGGCTTACCTCTTTCAGCAGCGAGCATGCTAACATCAAAATATCTTTTAAAGTTGTATCACGAAATGAGGTAGCTATTTTACGATGTTTTGATGAAGGCCTAGAATAATCAACCTAAATACAAAAAAAGAAGAAGGAAGGAAAGAGTAACTGTGTCTTCATTTAGATATTTGTTAAAGCACATTTCTTGAAGATGAACTAGTAAACAAAATGTACTAACTATGCAGCAACAGTCTTACATGTATGTATTATTTAATCTGCACAATATATATCCATCCCATATATGTTCTTAGTTTTAGTTCCCTCCACTTTGTACTACACCAGACTACCATTAGACATGCAAATACTACTTATGTTTGGGGGTCAGTGTCTGAAATGGTTCAGGGGCAAATACTCTAAAATGAATGGTGCAAAAAGTTTAAGGGTGCAATAAGAATCAAACCAATGGATTCCAAATAAACTTGAAGAAGAACTTCCTGGTGGCAGGTCCTTTTCAATAGTAGAACAGACTACCTCAGGTGATGGACTTTCCTTTCTTGGAGGTTTTTAAACAAAGGTTTGATGGCCACCTCTCACAGATCCTTTAACTGTAGTTTCCTACACTGTCAGGGATCTAGACTAAGTGATTTTAGGTGAGTCCCTTCTTTATAATACTCATTATTATAATCCCAATGATTGTAAGGCATTCAGAAAGCCAGACCTCCAGACATCAGTAGAATCCTAAGCATATAACTGCTCAGGATCCAAAATGTCTCAGATCTACCAGAAGACTCAGCTTTGCAATACTCTGTTGTTACATATAGCACTTACTTTGCCTGAAGTAAATTAAGTCTATGCGCTTACTAAGGAGAGCAGTTACAAGAGGGCAGATCTGAGGCAAGCTCCCTCAAAGGAAGTCTATATGGGACTTCAGGTTAATCTGAAGGCACAAAGAGGTGGAACAAAGGTACAAGGAATACCAAGTACCATCATTTCTCATGCAATGATGACTGCAAAAGCAATTTGAAATCCTTAAGAAACTCAGGATGTTGACCCATAAATCCTACAATGGGATTACATTAACCCATACCATCCAAGTTCAGCTCATAACAACTGCACACAAGCACATAACCCTCTCCATTTTTAGTGGAGAGAGTACTCCTCAGAGAAAAACCTCTGTGTCTCTGTCCTAGCTTTTTCAAGGAAAAGAAGACAATCAATAAGATGATGTTATCTATTAAGAATGCACATCCACTACATCAGACAGAGCGGCACTACTTTTCTACAGGACCATCATCCAAATTAAAAAGTGCTAAGCTACACACTATTACCAACCATACTTAGAAATAGAAGGGTTAAAAACATCCATCTGAGGAATAAAAGAACATTCTTTGTTGTCAAATCCCTCTGAAAGAGAGGCATGGTCTCCTGGACCACAATGCCTCCAGGACCAGATGATATCAGAGAGGTTGAGGCTCTACCCCAAGCCTCTCCATTGACCCTTCTTTCAGAGGTCAATGTTCCTTTCTTCTGGCAGACAATGGCACCAGGTTCCATGCTTTCTCTGAATGGAAAATGCCTCCAGTCTCTACAGAAAACAGAGACATTCTTGCCTCACTGTTCACATGGGAAATGCAAGCAAAGCAAAGACAACAGCTGGATTCCTTGTCCTGTAGCTCACTTTCCCAACTGGGGTGGAACCTGGAAAATAAATTCAGCATCCTTGGACCCTGCAAAAGCTTCATCTAGACACTTTGTGAGCTGAATCTAGCCTAAAGGCCAGGTGTTTCCCTCCCCTGGATTACAGTGTATTTCAAAGCATATACAAGATCATGTGTGTTCAGAGAAACATTGTCATGGCCCAGGACTCAGACTCCAAGGATGAGGAGGATCCTTCAGCTCCCCCTGTGGAATGGTAGCCTCAGGACATACAGAGCCAGGGCTCACTTGAAGATGATCCAGCCCAGGCACCATCAGAACAGCTGGAACCACTGGATGAGGAAGCATGGCCCCAAGCCCTCACCTGGCAAGCAGAGAAGAGAGCAGAACAAAGACGGTTTATGAGGCTCCTTGCTAAACAGCAGGAGAAGCGCTCTTAATCAGGGACAGCTGGCTGTAGCCACATTACAAGAAGGCTTTTGGCCCATGTTTCCTGCTGGGAACAACTGTTGGATTTCTCACTTTGGCTTGACGTTCGTGCAGTTCTGCTCCAGATCCCTGGAACCCTGACTAGTGGACTGGCTGACAACCCTGCCTGGCTCTCAGACCCTTGGACAGGCTGACGACCCTGTTTGACTCTCAGAACTTCAGACTGACTTGACTTCTCTCCTGTGCGTCTCCCTTGCAAATCAACCCTTATAGGCAAGATTGCTCTCAGAGACTTTTGTTTCATTTACTGCCCCTGTTTTCACCGCCATTATCTGTGAAAGCAAGTTAATTACTTGCTCCCTAACAATGGTTGGGTGAGTATGCCAAAATCTCAATCAGGACAGTTTGTTCCCAGACCCTATTAACACTCACTTGCCTGGGTGGAGGAATGTGGTTTGGCTACTTGACAGCATGGATAACCTAGCTGCTGAAAATGCCCAGTTGACCCACTAGATCACAGCATGTACAGCTCAGCTGCACATGCTGCAAGCTACTACCCTCACTCCAGAAGTGTCCCATAGCCTGTCCAGGAAAGTTTGACAGGACACTTATCAGAATTACAGAATCACAGGCAAGATTGCTCTCAGAAACTTTTTGTTTCATTTACTGCCCCTGCGTTGCTGCCGTTATCTGAGTTAATTGCTTGCTCCCTAACAATGGTGGGTGAGTGTGCCAAAACCTAAACTGGGACAAGCACAAACCTCACTCTGATCCCCTTCAATCTACTTTCCAATGTGATAAATTGCAGGTGGAGGTATCAAGCTGTGAAAAGCAAGAATATTTATGATCCTCAGTGACCAGGAAATAGGGGTAGTATTGCCAGTTCAATGAGAGAGCATTTCTGGACTTCCTCACCATTATGTTCTCCCTGTGTGCAGAGAGTATTTCCACGGAAACTCACCGAAATGCACAACACCTGCACACCAGTACTTTCAAGTAGCATAGTCCATGAAAAGTATGACCATTTGATTTGGCAAACTGACACTGTTATTTGTTGCAATGTCCCAACAGTTAGCACTTTAAATGCCTCTCTCCTTGGGCACTACCGAATAGCCAGAGATGTGAGTTATGTGAAAGCACAACAGAAGGTAATCACCAATAAAAAGGGAATCATGGTATTCACCATTCTTTTTCTGATTATTATAGCTAATTCTAGTAATTATGTGTTATGCACCTCTCCTCCCTCAATAGGTAGTGGTATAAACTATTTCTATTTTTTGTCATTTTCTTAAGCCATTTTGTTCACTTTTTACAGCACAGATCAATTTTCATCCCTTTCCTCACTAAGGCAACACACTTTGAAAATTTACAGAAAGTATTACAGAATACTTTTGAGAAGAAAGAAAAGTACTTACAAAGTTCATTTCCTGAGTTAGTTCTGAAAGAATCATTACTCCTATTATGCAATGGTCCACAGTTCCCTGTAACACATAAAAACAAAATGTTCATATTCCAACATAAATGCTTTAAAGGTAGCTTTACACGGGGGTAGGGGGAACCTCTCAACCTCAATCTGATCAATCTAAGAAATTAGTTTTCCAGTTCTCGACACAGAAATATATATTTTAAAATGTGACTTTCTTTAAGAATTTCCATACCTTTTATCCCTCTGATTGACAGATGCTGGTTCCAGAACCAGAAACCAACAACATAAAATCAGGCTGGCTTTCATCAGAACTTCATATCAACATCATAGATACTAAATTTGCCTATTATATGGTTGTAGATGACACCAAATTAGGAGGGATAGCTAATACCCCAGAGGACAGGATCGAAATTAACAAATTAGTTAATTCTGTTAACGACTTTAACAGATTAGAAAGCTGAGCCAAAACTAACAAACTGAATTTCAACAGGGAGAAATGTAGGATACTACACTTGAGCATTAAAAATGAAATGCACAAATATAGGATGGGTGACACCTGGCTTGACAGCAGTGCATAGAAAAGGGATCTAGGAGTCTTAGTGGACCACAAACTGAACGTGAGTCAGCAGTGTGATGCAGCAGCTAAAAAAGCCAATGCAATTCTAGGCTGCATCAATAAGAGATAGAGTCTAGATCGAGGGAAATAACAGTACCACTCTATTCAGCTTTGGTCAGACCTCTTCCAGCAGCAAACATACCAGTGTCAAAAGGAAACACAAAGGTTTCTCAAGCTACTGAAATAATCTTACAACCGAAAATAGAGGGCTACCCAATGAGCATTTCATTAGTATAAAAAACAAATTCTATTAGCTCAATGGCTAAAGGTTCAGAAACTTTCCATGTAGGAAATGCAGCTGTTCGAGACTGTGAGGAACAACATTTTAAAAATATGTTGTGGGGATGCAATCTATTCTTACTATAAAAGCAAAATACATGCCGCTCCCCTCCCCAGCTATGTGCAGGACCAGTACCCATGGTTTCAATTATCTGTTGTCTCAAAAATATGGTCTTGCTAGGCAATTCCTAGGTCCTCCAGCGCAACTATAGTATAACTTCCGCTGGAAGTTATCATAGAGTCGCACTGCAACTGCTTAAAGAGGTGGCCTCTCTAGGTATTTCCTAGGTCCTACAGCACAGTTCTATCAGGCTTGAAATTACCTACAGTTTCAAATATTTGTGTTAACGGCGGGCAACTTGTATTACAGAATATCAACTATCAAAGTTGGTCAGCTATGAAGGTAATGTCAATGAGGTTACTTATACCTGTTCAACTTTCATACATACAATGAAAGGGGGGGGGGATTGAAGAGCCTCTTTAAAAATTAGGGAACCCAGCTTTCTAATTATTCAAGATCAACCAAGAAGATTTGTCTAATATCCTCTTGGCAACTAACATATTCTACATATAGATTATGTCCAGTTTTATATTTATAGGAGACAAAATACATGAAAGTATGTCTGTCACTCCTAGAAGGAATTATTATAAAAAGCCTTAGAAGGCATTCAGCCTTGACAAATGGAGAACTGGATTGGTCATAAAATAAACTTGATTCTCATTGCATGTGAACTTACACACCATTATTTACACCCAAGCCATCACAAGTAAAATTAACCTAAACTGCAACACAGACCAAGCCAAATAATTTCCAACATACGTTGAATACCTTTATGCTGTTAAAGAATATTCTATAGCTTCAATTGCCCTAACCCAGAGAAGTGTGTGTGTTATTATTATCTACTATGTCTGCATCTTCCCTGTCACCCTAATTTTATCTCCTTTATTGATGATAGTCAAATTATATGAAGCACTTAATTAACTTCCTTTTCATTTGTCAAACAAAAACTTGACAGTTTTGAGACAAAACATCTAAGCACACCATAGGTAAGAAGTTTTTAGATATAGACAGACAAAAGAGGAGGCACCTCCACAGCCACACAAGAAAACACCTCTTCTTTTCATACAAGAAATGATGAGGAAACCACTCCCCACTGATCTTCCAACTGGAGCTCTTAAAAGGGGATGCGCACACACCACACCATGTTAAAAAGATCAAATGAGGGACACAGACTGTCCACAGCAACAGGTATAAATGTGTACCTGTTGGAGTGGGGGGGAAGAGCAGTTAGTGGAGCATGCACGTATGCATGAGCAAAACTGGAGTTTTGTATGTGCAACATGTAGAAAAAAGGGAGAATATCTTTGGTATTATAAGCACAAAAGGCTGTCTTATATTGATTCCACTCCATCTCACTTAGAGCCACCTAAACCACCACTATCATACCCTGGAACAGCTGGCAGCCTCTTTGCTTTGTCAAGCAAGGCAAGTATACATCCTTATTTCACCTGGACAACTCCCCAATGAATGACGATCTAAAGTCCTGTGCCTGATATTTATTGATGATCTACATCTCTATTTTAAATGGTAAATTCAGCATGGTATTAGAAACATGGCTTCATTTCCTCCCCCACAGGAAAATAGTTCAGGAGAGGAAGTTTCTTAGCCAGCAAAGTTTTGAGGCTGAATCTCTATTATTAAAGAATTAAAAACTGCAGACTTACACTGCCAACATTTTAATAATAAATGTAAAATCAAATTGCATTAATAAAAATACTCCCACAAAAGAGCCACAATATTCTTCTCATGTTTATTTTTAATATACCCAGGACTTTTTAAAAAAATGTACTTTCCTAATAATTCTGAAGTGCAGTAACTAAAATACATTATCAGCTTTTTTCCTTTCATACAAAAATAGTAATAGCACATAATGGAATTGAACAACAGGTAATTTCACACTGGTTTTGACCATGAACATGCTGGATGGTCTTAAATGGTGGTAGGAATCTATGGCCATACAGATATTGTTGGACTACAATCCTAGTTACTGAACGTGCCAGCTGTGGCTGATGGGAGATGAAGTCCAACAATATCTGGAGTACCAAAGGTTCCCAACTCTGCCTTAGGTCAAACTCAGTCATTTATCCTATATCTCTAATATAATACTAGCCATATTACTATCGTTTTGTTCAATTTGCTACACAATTCTACCACAATCACTCAGTATGAGATATTTTGACTTCCAGAAGCAATAAGACACAATGTGTCATGGATGTCAAAGACTTGCCAGATAAGAAAGGAACCAAACATACTACTTGTCTAGAATATTTTAACTGCTGTAACCTTTTACTTCCAAACAAATTTGTAAAGATTCCATGGAAACCATACTCCTTGCATAAACTATCTTGCACAAACTAAGATGCAGTGATATATTATGTCCCCCTTCTCTGAATTAAAGAAAGATCTTCTCTGGAAAGAAAAGTGATCTTCTGTATCTGTCTTATTCCCTTTGCCTTACAAAAGTTGAAACTAATTATCTTTTTGTCTCAATTTTTAACTCTTACATGGATGAGGATAAGAGCACGAAAATCTCTCCCATGAACATCACACAAAGGAAACCCACATGAATTAACACATTTGCAAAACTGACCAATCAGTTTTAACATTAATACGGCAAAAATATGCATTTTCACCATCTGTACATTACCATAACATGGGAGAGGGTCTTCTCAGCCATGGCACCCTAACTGTGGAATAACTTCTCCCTCAAGGCCCAACTGGAGCCAACACTCACATTATTTAGGCACCAAGCTAAAACTTGGCTGTTCATCAGAGCCTTTATGCCTCATTAACTCATCCCAAATATGGCTGAACAAAGTTTTCAAACCTTTTAAATCTCTTTAATTTATTATTGTTGTTTAAAAAGTTTTTTAGCTTATTTATGTTATTGTTTTAAACTGTTTAATGTGTTTTAATGCTATTTGTAAGGTGCCTTGAGATCTTTGATATGGGGCGTTGTATAAACATAACAATGATAATTACTACTACAATAATACTACAATAATAATACTGGGCAGTGCTCATAGCAGAGGTGAGGGATCTTTTTTTCCCCTGCTGAAATCTACATTCCATTGGGAGTAATCAAGGAGTAAATAGCATGCTAGCAGTAGAGTGGCCAAAGACAGAACTGGGCAGTCCCATCTTTCTCCCTCCTTTTCTGGCATTCCCTTTTCCCTTGCTTTTTTCTCTGTTCCTTCCCATCAAGCACACTACTGGTGGAAAGGCAGATCACTCTTGCTGGAGGTCTGAATTGGCTGCTTAGGGAGAAATGCAGGCAGTTAGTCTGATACCTGCATGCAGGTTGCCCATCTCTGTCTTACAAGTACAAAACTGACAGAAAAGCAAGATAGAATATTTTATTAAATGAAATAAATGGCCCATCTTTGGGCCTTAACTTCCTGAATTTGCTTGCACTTCCTACACACAAGTCTCTAAATACACAGATCAACTTTCAAGTTTCCCAGGAGTAAGTAGATCTACAACATATCTGTCTTTCTTCGTGAAACGGAACATTGGTACTTACCGTGAAGATTCCTTTTCAGCAGCCATGGGGAGGGACTCCTTTCCATGGGTATTGGCTCCGCCTCCAACCAATCACAGGCAGGGCAACCTAAAAATTTAAATTATAAAAACATTCCCTCCGGGAGGTGGAGACAACCTCTAACCTCCCCAGGAATAGTTCAACAGCTCCAGAAGAACAAGTTAGATTCAACAGCTCGAGAAAGAACAAAGTTAATATTAAAGTACCAATAACCCACCAGGAGAGAAAATGTAGGGGAAAACTGACCCCCTCCACACTTAACTCACAAAGTTAAATCTTAATCATCTATTTGTTACTTATACATTCTCGGGAGGGTAAAGGACTCCCTCCCCACGGCTGCTGAAAGGGACCTTCATGGTAAGTACCAATGTTCCGTTTTCCAGCAGTGTGGGGAGGGACTCCTTTTCCTGGGACGTGAAAAAGCGGTCCAACTAGGGTGGGTTTTCTTTACTTTTTTTTTTACACATATCTATTGAATAACTTGCTGAAGAACTCGTCTGCCAAAGTCAACATCCGCCGAGGTATACGTGTCAATCCAGTAATGTCTGGTAAAGGTCGAGGACGTGGCCCACATCATAGCTCTACAAATGTCTACTATGGAGACAGATGGACCCAGGGCCGCAGACGTCACTGCACAACGAGTAGAGTGGGCCTGAATGCCATCCGGAGCAGGTAAATCACTAGAAACATAAGCCTGTTCAATACAGCACCACAGCCATCTTGCAATCGTTGAGGAAGACACCTTTTTCCCCTTGGCATAACCAGCATACGCCACAAACAAAGCATCAGACTTACAAAAACTCTCTGTTCTCTTCAAGTACATCTTCAAGGCTCTCCTGACATCCAGCATGTGCCACATCCTTTCCAGATCCGCCACTGGTCTAGAACAGAAACACGGCAGCACTATCTCCTGAGCCCTATGAAACAGCGAATTGACCTTCAGGACAAAGGATGGATCCAGTCTCAAAGTGACCAAATCCTTCTGAAAAATGTACAATCCCTGCCGTACCGACAAAGCGCTCAACTCTGAGACACGTCTGGCCGATGTACTAGCCACCAGGAAGGCCATCTTTCATGTAAGATAGCTAAAATCCACAGATTTAATGGGCTCAAATGGAGCCTGTGTGAGTGCCTTTAACACCACATTTAGCTTCCACAAAGGGAATCTATGTACCGTAGGCAGCCGTAGGAAAGCCACCCCCTTGAGAAAACTACATATGTGTAGGTGAGAAGCCAGGGGCCTATTCTGATTGGCCTTCAAAACAGAACCTAAGGCAGCTATGTGTCGCTTCAAGGTACTTCTAACCCTTTCTTCAGACCTGCCTGCAGCAAACCCAACACTGAGCCTACAGATGCCCTTAAAGGACTGATACCTTTCCCTTTGGACCACCTACAAAAGGCTCTCCAGGTGACCTCGTATAGGCGAATAGTAGATGGGACGCCTAGCCACCAGTAGTGCCGATGACCTCCTTTTCATATCCCTTTTTTAACAGTCTTTTCCGCTCAACCTCCATGCGTGAAGTTGTAACCAGCCTGGATCCGGGTGCAACAGACCATTATGCGCCAGTAAGTCTGGCCATGGCGGTAGAGGCCACAGTTCCCGAATCTGCAGATGAATCAACCCTGGAAACCAGGGTCTCCATGGACATCGAGGTGCAATTAGGATTACCTCAACCCGCTCCTGTCTATCTTCCGTAGGACTCTCCCTAGCAATGCCGTCGGAGGAAAGGCATAACACAACACCTTTGGCCAAGCTATTGTCAGAGCATTGAAGGCTAATGCCCCCGGAGTCCAAAACCTGGACACATATAGAGGCAGCTTGTGGTTCTCCTCCGACGCAAAAAGATCCAGTTCTGGCTCTCCAAACTGAAACACCACCATCTGGAAGACCAGAGTGTTGAGGCTCCACTCGCTGTGTACCAATGCATTTCTGCTCAGCCAATCGGCCTGTGCATTCAACTTCCCTTGTAGGTATTCTGCTCTTATAGAGAGCATATGATCCTCCGCCCAGTGGAACAAGAGCTCCGCCTCCTCCATGAGGGCCCACAAACATGTCCCTCCCTGCTTGTTTATGTGGGCTCTGGATGATATGTTGTCCATCTGAATCAAAACATGCTTCCCCCTCAACAACGGAAGAAATTCCACCAAAGCCAGTCTTGCTGCCCGCAGCTCCAGCAGATTGATGCTGCACTCCTGAGTGGATCAGAGTCCCTGTGACATCTGGTCCTCGCAATGAGCGCCCCATCCCAACAAGGAGGCATCCGTGGTTACCACCCACACACCACGGCTCCATTATTGGGCGGCCCGTCTTCAGCTGATCCGACAGCCACCAAGTCAAGGAAGCTTTCACCTCCGTAGGGACCTTGAAAAATCTGCAAGCCTTCCGTGCTACCAAGTCCTGGAATGGAAGAAGGAACCACTGAAGCCCTCTGAGATGGAACCTTGCCCAATCGACTGAATCTATGCACACAATCATCAACCCCAACAATCTTACTAAGGTCATCAATGGGGTCTTGGGTTTATACATTATCATTCTCACCAGATCCTGGATTTTCTACCTCCTATCCTCTGGCAAGAACACCCAGTGAAGTCTGGTGTACAGCACATTCCCTAAATGATGGAGTTTCTGAACCGGTTCCAGGTGACTCTTTTCCCTGTTCACCAGGAATCCATGAGCTTCCAGACACTGGATAGTCTTGTCCATATCCTGTGACACCTTGACCCAGGATGGGGCCCTGATCAAGAGATCATCCAGATAAGGAAATAAACGGATCCCTTGTGTTCTTAAGTGAGACACTAGGGCTACTAACACCTTGGTGAACACTCTGGGGGACGAGGACAGACTGAAGGGGAGAGCCCTGTACTGAAAATGCCTTTCCCTGTATGCAAATCTTAAATAACGCCTGTGTGCTGGATGAATCATTATGTGATGATATGCATCCTGAAGATCCCAGAGAAGCGAGATAATCCCCCTCCTGTATCCCCTCTAGAATTGAACGTAACATTTCCATCTGGAACTTGCGTTTTGCCACCCAGAGGTGGACCCCCCAGAAGTTCAAAATGGCTCTCCAATCCCCGTTCTTCTTTGAAACCAGAAAAAGAAGCAAATAGGTTCCCGAAAACCTCTCCTCTTCCAGGACTGGTTCTATCACTTGTAACTGCAGCAAGTGGTCTACCGCCTTCTCCATTCGCAGTTGTTTTTTCACGCAACTGGTCCTGCATGATGTACGAAAATAGGGGGCAGTTTTGCTACGAAATCTATGGTGTAGCCTTGACTGATCGTTCTGACTACCTAGGCATCTGAGGAGATACTCTCCCAGATCCCCGCGAAGTTGGTCAGTCTGCCCCCTACTGGTGGGATTGTATAGTCAGAGGGGCTGTCTACCCTTGCCCCCATGTTTTGGGGAGCTGGGTGCCTGCTGCCTTAGAAAACTGGCCCATCCTGGATCTGTGAAAGGACTTACTGGTGCCGCAGTTGTTCTTGCTTGATCTGAAATATCTTTGATAGCTGTTCCTAAAGCCCTTGAACCCTTGAAAGTTGGCACAAAAGCGTTTCTGGTCCTCCTTTTTCAGTAAAGATGGTAGAGTCTTCTTTTTATCTTTCGTCTCCACCAGAACCTCTTCTAAGATCTCACTAAACACAGCTTTCCTCCTTTGAAAATACAGGCGGCTATATTCGCCTCAGCCTTGTTGTCCACGTGCCAGCTCCTTAGCCGTAGTTGGCGTCTGACCGCCACATTTGTGCCCATTGCCCTGGAAGAGAAACACAGCATGTCCAGGTTCACGTCGGCCACAAAGGCCGAGGCCTTGGCAATCTTATTCATCCCCTGGTGAAACTTCGTCTCATCCTCAGGGACGCTGGTCAACAAATCCTTGGACCATCTGATCGTTGCCCTGGCAAAGAGAGACACTGCCCCTGCTGCCCTGATGGCTAGGGCCATAGCCTCATGGCACTTGCGTGAAAAGGTCTCAATCCTTTTATCATCCGGTGCCTTGAGATGCTCGTCGCCATCCCTAGGAAAAAGCGAGCCCGAAACAAGCCCAACCACCGGAGCATCAATGGCTGGCAGCTTCAGGAGGTCCAAAATCTCACTGGGAAAGGAATACAACTGCTTAACATAGGCGGGCTGGGTCCTTGCTGCCCCGGCTGGTCCCATTCCCCCACCATGGTGTCTTTAAGGATATCTGGGAAGGGCAGCACATTTGTAGCCCCTTTTCCAGAAGTCCTAAGTTCTGGGACCCCCTGCTTGGACCCTTCATTGGCTGGTTCCGCTGGTGCTAGCTCCAGTGCCCTCAGGGTTTTCTTTAAAAGGTCACCAAAGGCGGAAGCTTCAAAGAGGCGAGGGGAAGCCTGTTCCTACAGAGGGGGAACTCCCCCTCAGAGGAGAGTTCCCCTTCCTTAATATTGGAATCCTCATCCATCTCAGACACTCTTCCCTCTTCGGAGTCACCAGTGTTGTGCTCCTTACGGACCCTCTTGCGTGGTGGGGAAGGACTCCCCCACCGTGGTTCGGCAGCCACGTCATGGTTTGGCTGAGGCAGACCCCGGCCACGCGACTCCTCTCCTGCCTTGCGCTTTCCAAACCTGCCGCTGGTGCCTGCCGCCATGCTCAAGAAGGGAAGGGAGACAGCCTCCTCCCTGGGCCTCCGTTTCACCACCCCCCGTTCTCCCCAAAGCTGCGCTCCCGCCTCCAGCATCTGCCTAGGGATCAATGCGATCCAGGCAGCCAGCTGGGGAGGGAACGCCTTACCTCCCAGAGGCAGGGGGAGGTTGTCATGGAAGGCGCTGTTCTCCTCGTTGGCTCAGCCAGGCACAGAGCTCTCCGCTGAGGCTCCGTGCGGCATGGTGTCCAGCATGGATGCGTGGTCCACCCTCTGGCCGGGGGTCCCATCACACTCCGTTTCGTCTGCAGCCACCAAGGGATTGCTCAATGTGCGCCCCAAGAAGGGGGCACGGAGCTCCTTGTCCTTGAGAGGAGGGGTCACCCTTAGGTGGTCCAGGGCTGAATCCTCCTCCTCTGAGGACAGATCACCCCCGCGCACATGCTTAAGCATGGGGGCAGACATCTTGGTTTCTTTGTTCTCCTGGTTCAACTCTGGAGCACAGAGGAAACCTCGCCTGCTGTTGCGAGAGGAAGAACAGAACTGAGGTTACGGGTTGGCTCCACCTCCTGGAGGGAATGTTCTTGTAATTTAAATTTTCAGGTTGCCCTGCCTGTGATTGGTTGGAGGCAGAGCCAATACCCAGGAAAAGGAGTCCTTCCCCACGCTGCTGGAAAACTGCAGCGCATAAATGGAAAAAAAGCTGTACACTTTCTGCATATTACCAGTGCACAAAAGGGAAGGTGATTCTTCCTAAACCAGAGCCGCAGAATACTTCTTTCCATTCTCCATGAAGAATTCAACTTCACCAACATTACAAGAGATTTTTTTTTTAATATGGCAGCTGTTCAAAACATTCTAATTAGACCAGACTCCTGGGCTGCTGCAACACTGTAGAAATGATGCCGTTTGACACAGCTTTAAACTATCATGGCTCCATCCTGTGGAATCCTGGGATTTGTAGTTTGCTGTGGCACCAGAGCTTTCTGATAGAGAAGGCTAAATATCTCACAAAATTACAAATCACAGAATTCCACAGCATTGAGTCATGGCAGTTAAAGAGGTGTCAAACTGTGTTATTTCTGCAGTGTGGCAGCCCTAGTCCTATGATGTGTTGTAAAGGAGTGGTCCAAAGATATATCATTGCTTTGCTCCAACCCTGAAAACTAGCTCTATCTGAATTCAACAGCAATCACTGGTGCTGCTAGACTGATACAACAGTTTTTTGTATCGCTTGCTACAGAAAGCTGCAACAGTCCCATTTACGTTCCTGGTGCACTATTTGCACTACCAACAAATATTTTAAGTGCTGTTCTGTGCACAGATTTTTTATCCACCTGCATACTCGTTTTCAAGTCTATAACTCCCAAGCTTATTTGTTTATTGCTTTTCAGCACATCATAGCTTCTGAAGTGATATCCAGCAAATAAAAACAGACAAAACAAGCTAAAAAATGCTCTGAAAACAGATAACTTTTTAAAAAAAACAGTTTTTTTCAAAGACAACAACACCTAAAACAATCCAAAAATAATAAAAAAATAAAACAATCCAAAAAATCATTCTGGTTTTAAGGACCAACAGCTATATGAAACAGTACAGTCTTGGATGGCTAACAGATCAGAGGGGCTGGAGCCTGAATTACCTTCAGAGGGAGTTTCACAGCTGCACCTCACACTTAACATTATGTGCAACCTCTGTTCTTCTGTCTTTTAAGCAATCCTTCATTATACAATTATTTAGCACAGAAAAAAATTCTCTTTTTAACAAAAAGCCATTCTCAATTTTTCTTACCTGTAAAAACTTTTTAACATCAGCAATAATGTCTCGAAAGATGAGCTGATCTTTCTGAACATCAAACCAGCCCAACTTTGTGATCTTTGCAATAACCTGAACAAGAGCTTGGATCACAAAAAGGGCCAGCTTTGGTTGAGATGCAACATAGTTTAGTATGTAGTTTCCTGTATCAAAATAACAAACATTAAATCAACATTATTTTACATTAAAATACATCAGGATTTTCTTATTTATGGCTTGCATCCAACAATGTTCATTCACTAGCAGAACAGACATTGTGGACAGAATGCTTTTCTACTTCTCTCCGCAGCCTGCCCTATGCCCCCAAAATGTATTCTGGAGAGTATACATTTTGGACCTCCAGAGCACTTCTGGGAGCATGCAGCAGGCTGCAGAAGAGCAGAAATCCATGTACGATGAAGGACAGGAAAAGGCAGTCCTGATGAGCAAATGGAAGGGATGTAAACCCTTGTGAAGTACATATAGTCAAGCAGTAATTTCAAAAATTGTTAATAATACATGTCCCAAATACTACATTGGTTACTTACCATGAATGTGCATTCTGGTGGTGGTAGAGAGGAGGAATCCAGCTTTAATCCTTACACTTGGGTTATGCCCCTCCACCACCCAAAGTGAGGCAGGAGATTCAAAAGATCACGTGGCCTCTGTGGCCGTTGGTTCCTCCCCTTCCCTGTCCTTTGTTTGGTCAGTTAATTGCAAGCTAAACCCTAGACTACGCTTTACAATCCTTGCGCAGCCAGGTGGGATGGATTCCTCCTCTCTACCACCACCAGAATGCACATTCACGGTAAATAACCAATGTGGCATTCTCTGGTTGGTGAGAGGAGGAATCCAGCTTTAATCCTTACACTTGGGACAGGGAAGGGGAGCAACCAACGGCCACAGAGGCCACATGATCTTTTGAATCTCCTGCCTCACTCTGGGCAGTGGAGGGGCATAACCCAAGTGTAAGGATTAAAGCTGGATTCCTCCTCTCACCAACCAGAGAATACAAATACAGCTATACTTATGCTATATGAAACTCGATAATAGTATTTTTGGGAAAGGCTTTCATTTCAGCTGTCTGAAATGTAATGTTTCAGCTGTCTGTGACACAAGCAAGTAAAGTGCTGTTTTGTACATTATAGTAATTTTGATCTTTTCTTAACTAGAGTACTTCCATACTATCTGTACCAAAGCCTCAACTGAATGGAACTACAAAGATTACAGAATGAGCGTCCAAGCCCAATTACCTTTTGTTCTCTTGTTATTGTATATATCTATTTGGGTCAGTACTCTGTGACAGAAAGAGATTGTGGAAAAAGTGTATATTCAGATTTATTGAGCTTCTCCTTCTCTCTGCTCCCAGTTGACATCAAAATTCTACCAAAAAGCTGTAGCTGACTTGATGATCAGTTTATTAGCTTAATTATGTTAGCATGCCATTTTGTTTTTTAATTTCCTAGAGGCCTTCTTTTACTTTCTATTCTATTACAATTTTTCCAGCATAACCCTTTCCTTTCATTGCAAGCACTCATTTCCCCTCAGTTAATTTCAAAACACTGGACAATTAGAAAAAAACGCCTAATGAAACAGCCGTGGTTCCCCACCCCTAACTCTTATATTGGAGGATTGAGTGTCCTTGCCACTTGTCAGCTAATACTGGATTCTGTCTGGGGCATTTTCAAGACTTGGAGTTCCAGGACATTTATATGGGAATGAACAGACTCTTTTGTTACCATTTTAGGCTACTTATAAATATCCATATAGATATACATACATATACATATATATATATTCCCCTCAGGGGGAAACATAGCCATAGCCATGTCTAGGCATTTCAACTTTGTTACATTCCGTAACATTATATGTAAGGCATCTTATACAGTCAGACCTCCGTATCCACGAAGCCTGCATCCACAGATTCAACCATCCAGCTTGAAAAAATTCCAATAATAATAATAATAATAATCCAAAAACCAAACTTGATTTTGCCATTTTATATAAGGGACACCATTTTACTACACCATTGTAAATAATACGTCCTGGAACCAAATCCCAGTGGATACCAAAGGCTCACTGTATTAAATCACACAGCTATCAAGATATTCATCAGGACATTTCATTTTAACACATAATCCCTTATCCATTACAAAATACCATCTCATCTATTGCCTTCAAGGGTTAATCTCCTTAAATAATTCTTGAACAAATCTTAACTATTTTAATAGCATGAAGGCATATATCTACCCTAGCCTTACTATCATGAATCAGCATTTCATGGGCAGCATCTTAGGGCTATCAGGAACAATCTTCCACTGTTTATTCAAACAGTGTGTTCTCTGGCTTGGAAGCATACTAAAAAGCAGCCTGATTTTTGTGGCTCTTACTTAGCTCTTTTATTCTCTCCTGCCACTCATGTATCACACTGGTTATCAAATCAGAAGCCTCTATCTTATTGTTATGTTTAGTATACTAGAGATCTTTTCCAGTGCACACCATGCTTTTAGAATTCTCCACACTACCTGTTCATCACGTGTCATCTAATGCACCAATTATCTCCAGTCAGCCATTGTGATTTATGTTTACATGTTTTAAAGGAACATCTGGATGTCTTTCCAGACTTGAAACTAAAACACTTTTTTTCCATCTTTTATTCTAAAACAGAAAATCAGCAGACACTGTCACTGATCTTACACTCTGTATTCTACAGTCTGTAGGTTTTGCCAGGTTATATACCCCTTTTTATTATTTTTTTTATTTTTTAATGCAGGAAATAAAGACTTTTTTTTTTTATTTAGGGAGGCCTTTGGCCCTTAACTCAATGTGGCAGAAGAGGCTTGTCTTTTGTTTTTGTTTTTTTACTGCAGTGTGCTGTGCTTTTATCTTTCTTATTATGTTTTAATATGTTTTTAAATATTTTAACTTTCTGCTTTTAATAGAAGTATTTATTTAATTATTTTTACTCTTTTGCATCATAAGATTTTTAGCTGGTTTTTGTTTTAATTTGTTTTAAACTTCTGTGGGCCATGAGTCAAGAGAAAGATAATATATAAATAATAAATATAGTATTTGACAGCCAGTGAAATTTGCAAGTGAAAAGCTCCTGTGTTAACCAAGAACTAACTGCAAAGACTGCACCAGCTCTACATGCTCATTTTGTTTTACCGGTAATCTGCTCTGTGCCTATCAACTTGCTTATAACTATGTGGTAGAGTTCTGACAATAAGTCAAAACAGCAAAGGGGAACATTTCGCTTAAATGCTAAGGTTAAGGGTAGGACTAAAAGTGAGTAACACCAAGTCTCAATAATATTTGCCTTGACTTCAAGTATTTTCTATTGAAATCCAAGGAGCAGGACAAAAATGTGACATGGACTACATTCAAATACATTCCAAACAGAATGCAACACTGAAAAGAAAAGCTTCCACAAATTTAACAAGTGCATGAATTACAACAGGGGCAAATTTAATTCAATGTTACTTAGTCTGCTGTGCAACTAATCTTTTCAAAGTACTGCAAATTATTAAAAAAATGTGTTATTAATGTACACCATTAATTATCTAGGCACAGATACCTGTAATTTTTTTTATATCATCACCCAATTATTTGGCCATAATGAATCTAAAGAGCAAAAAATTCAGAACCAAACCATTACAATTAGCTATTCTGAACACTTGGATTAAATACTACACTCATCTGAAAATTCAAATAACCAAAAAAAAAATTGAAAAACTTAAATGCATAAATAATACTTACTGATGTCCATTCTTTGCTGAATGGGTAAAGGGGTTGTTTTGCACACCAGTTTAGAGAGGCATGTTGCTGCTAAAAGTTGTGCATAAGATGTCTACAAAAAAAATACACAATTCAAACAAGTGTAACAATTACAATTTGAGAATTGTTTAGATATCATCAAAAATATAACTTAGCAAAAAGAAATGCTCCTGTTTAACTCCTTGCTGTCAGTGAACTGTGCTACTTACTTGATATATATGTTCTGATATGATTTACACATCAGTCAACAACTGGGGTCTTAGGACAAGTGTGGCCCACAGACTGAATGCAGCTTCCAAGGCAGTTTTTGGACTTGCCCCCAATGATCCTTGCATTCCTCATTGTAATCCCAATGGTGAAAAGGATTCCCCAAAGCCTCCCAAGAGTGCTACTGGTCATGTTACTACAACTGTCTATGGGGAAGGCTCAGCTTTTTCCAAATTGCACATTTTTTTCAAAACAGGAAGTGAGCGGATGTGCATTTCTTTGCAGGGGGGGAGCTGCACAGTCCTTTTAAAAAGTAAGTGAAATGGCCAATGGCACTCCCCAGAAGGCTCTGAAGGGTACTTTTGGAGATCCTGGAAGAAAAAAAAGTCACCTCCCATTTTTCTTCATAGACAGGGTGTCCATCACTTTCTTAGACACCACAATACATACTGCCATATACATTTCAATAATATAATTCAGGTACATAGTGGTTTTGCCACAACATCAGATTAAGATCCATCTTGTATCTGCATTCATATCAAAACTATTACACTGTTTTCCATGCTATATAGAACTCTGGGCACTCTCATGGTCTTCTCAGCTCCACTGGTATTAGCAGAGCTTTGAGCACAGAATGGGAGAGAGCCATTTCTTCTACTGCTGACAAACAGCATCTCTGGCAAACAGCCCTGACCAGTCTACGGACCTCAACAGATGTCCAACTATACCAATTACTGATGGCAGGCTGGTGGTACACATGCAAAAGAACAAAATAATGACTTGAAAAGCAAATTGATTCCAGCTGGTTCTAAAATAATGCACAATCACAAACACTGCCAATTCCTTGTAGCTCATCAGGCAAATAAATACCACACCGGACTTACATCTGAATTTAAGTTTGTACTTCAAATATTTGAATACCACTTTTTTCTCAGTTACTCTACTACAGCAGTTCTTAACTTTTTTTTTTAACCACAGACCCCCTTTAAATATCTCTTGTTGCCACAGACCACCAAGACTTAATTCAAGATTTAAAATCCTAAAGTGCATCAAATATTTATTTAAAGTTGCTCATCAATGGCCTTCAAATTTTGAGAGAAGGGAGAAATAAGTAAATGCACACTCCTATTATAATATTTTTTATTGGAATAATTTCATACACATTTAAAATAACAACAACACCTGAACAGAAAACCATGGCCTAATATTGCTTGTTAATTTTAATTAATTGATGAGAAGGCTGCTGCTGAATTTCACTCACAAGCCTTGTTATATTGGGCTTAATAGCTAAAACTTATATTCTGAGTTCTGACTTTAGATTTTTCAAATGGTTTCTATACTTATTTTTAAGATTAATGAGAGCAGATAATGATTTTTCACACAATTATTCTCATTAAGAAAGGCATTAATACTTTCATAGCCCTCTTCCATCATTCCAGAAAATCTGCTTGTAAGTGAGCTCAGAAATATGGAAGGGATTGTTCCTTGAACTGCAATTTCAGAGCACCATCCCTGGCTGTTTCTATGAGCTTCTCTTCCTCTGATACTGTGAGTCCTTCTAGTTCACACACATTAACTGAAAATGGATCTCTAATCCAGTTTCTGCTTGAATCAAGAATGGGGAAATATTCACAGAAATTATGCTGCAAATCTTTCAAATGTTGTGTGATAAGTGATGTGTTCTCCTCAAACAGCTTTTCATCAGTAGAACCAAGCAAATCTGTGAGGTTTGGAAATGTCCCATAGTTTCAATTTGATAGACAATGATGCCACAATTCCAACTTTTTCATCATTGCTTTTATCTTGTCTTCAACTTGAAAAATTGTAACTTTTCTCCTTGAAGATCTGAGTATATTTAAATGGGTTAATATATCTGAGAGATATGCTAACTTCAGGAAAAAACTGTCAAACAATTGCTGAGGTGAAATTGCTGCTCCGTGAGGAATAATCTTATCTCTCAATTCCCCCAAAATGAGACAAAACTTTACCTCGTGATAGCCAACGAACTTCACACTGTAGCAAAAGTTGATGGTGTTCACTGTCCTTATCTCTGCAGAGCTGCTCAAAAAGTCTTGAATGCAATTATTTGCTTTTTATAAAATCAACAATTTACACTGATTCATTTAAGGTCTATTTTAGTTTTTCTGGTATCAACTTAGAAACTAGAGCTTCCTTATATATGCAGTAATGGTACCAAATCACTGACAGTATTATTTCCTTAATTCATGCTACAAGTCCAGCATTACTTGTGCCCAGTCTGTGTTAATTCCAATGCATTTCAACCAATCCATGTCATGAAATGTTATAAATTCATTTAAAATGTTAAATACTTCTTCAGCTACAGTGTATACCAATGAGGAGATGAACAGTAAGTCTTCAAAAATATTTCTTTCATGTACATATTCAAGAATTCAAGGACCACTGTATCTCCTGAGTCAATGTAGGGGAACTGATTTGGATGTTCTGGGTCACCAACATTTACAGAATACACACCAAATTTTATCTGACTTCAAAGACCCCTCACTGGGCAACTGAACACCAAAGGAGGGCCATTCTATCTCACAAAGGGATTGAACCCCTTTTTGAAGTTCTTTAACATACAGCTCAAGGGGTTGCAAACTCCTTTGCTTCCCCCTCCACCCATGTCCTCCCTCTTAAAATAGACACAGACAAGAGACACAAGGGGAAAAAAACGCGTGGACAGTAGGTAAGGGGTCCTATTGCCCGAACCAAGAGGAAATGGACACCAGTCACACAGCTGCCGGCTTGTACCCCGGACACTCAACAGCAAGTAGCAAGAACCGCGACAGCCACGCATATAAACACACACAAGTTTCATGTACTCAATGCACAGGCATACGTTCCTACCTCCCACTTTTTCCAAATTGCCCCAAATTACAATATTACCACTTTCTCAATGCTTCAATGGTACAACGGTTTCACCAGTGCGCCCTCACTGCGTCTTATCTGCGTACTCGGGTTGCCCTTTAGGGGGTGATCAAGCCCCTCTTCCACTCTTATGGAGTGGGCCACAATATTTCCCTTGTTTACTTGCCTGTTTTCTTTGGAGGTAGGGCTCAGTTTCCTTCTCCGTTTACTGGGTTCTCCTTGTGTGCATTGCTGTTCAGGCAACCATGGCAAAGACTCCCGTTCCTCCAACAAATGGTTGGTGGCACCCCGAATGAGTGTGCGTGCTCATGGCCCCTTCCCAGCCACAGGAGTTAGAGCAGGCAAATGCCACCTCCTGTTCCATCATCTGCTGCTTCATTCCTGGCCAACGCACCATTTATGTTACAGAAATCATGGAACAGCAGACCCACAGATCAGAAAGTGAGTTTTATTACACCGGTGGGCGGACTGGAATATCTTCCAAAGAGTCAGAGCCCCGAGCCATGACTACAGAATACCTTTATACAGTAATGACAAGTATGCAAAAAGCCATTCCCTCCTCCTTCTCTCTGGTGTCTTTGGTGTCAGCAATTTTTCTTCCTTGAAACAATTGTTGATAGTTCAAGGCAAGATAGCTTAGGAACATTTAGGTACAGTTTGATCGTTATTAGAGAAAGAATTTGTTTACATCAGCATATCATATGTTTATGGAACATAGAGTTGATTAGTAAAGAACACTGACTAGGCCTGAGAGTTAAAGGAAAAAGACTTTGCAGAGTCCCAGAGTCTCATGGGCTATCTAGTCTGACCCCAAATAGTGACTGTAAGATTACAGCATTTAGCAAATAGACATTAGAGTCTACATGGCCACTACAACATAGCACAATTAAGGTTGCTTTGCTTGTTATGTCTGTGCTTTCATACAATTGCAGGAAAAAACAGGAGGAACAAGCAAATTCTTACTAATAACTTGTTCCTTGATATTTGCTTACCAACTATCGATTCACTTCTCAACTGTGTCATCTGACAAAGGTATTAAGGTCTTTTCTCAGTGATCAATGCAGAAACCATGATTTTTGTAGTAGGTGATACAAGCTTTTCCACTATTGTGTGCGGTTCTTTGATTTTTCCTATTAGTTGGGAAACTTCAAATGAGACCCTCACTGCATTTTCATTATTACAACCAGCTGAAGTTTTTTAAAGCCATTTTCTTACTTTCCCAAAGCTCCTGCTCCTTGCTTTTGAAAAAAAAAAACAATGTACTTTGTGGCATATTCTCTATGTTTAGTATCAAAATGTCTTTGAAATGTTGATGGTTTCATGGGTCTCTTTGGACAATACATAATAACATAAAACACACTGTGGTACAGTAGGACTCCTGTGTCTGTGGAGGATTGGTTCCAGTCCCCTCCGTGGATGGTGAAATCCACGGATAATAGTAAATACCATCGACCAATCCGCTGCCGCCACAGGAGCCCTCCCAGGGGAAAGGGGCAGGCGAGCAAGCTCCCCCCCCCCGTTCCCCCTTCACCTCCACAATTGCCGCTGTGGGAAGGGAAGGGATGGAGCAGGCGAGCTCCTTTCCCCCCTTCCCCCTTTGCTGCTGCAATCACTGCCACAGCGACAGAAGCCCTCCCAGGGGAAGGGAAGGGTCGGGGCAGGCAAGCTCCCCCTTCCCTTTCCCCTCTGCCCTGCGATCACCACCACAGTGACAGAAGCCCTCCCAGGGGAAGGGAAGGGACGGGGCAGGCAAATTCCCTCCCTCCTCCCTTCCCCCTGCCATTGCCAACCACAGATAATTGAATCCGTGGTTGGCGAATCAGCGGATATGGCGGTGCTACTATAGTTGCTTATCTTCCGGGCCTCGGCACATACAGACAATCAACAGCTATTCCTTGCTATAATGGCAGCACTTTTTAAGATGACTAAAAGAAACTTCATTTTGCTTTGATGTCCTTTGCTGAATGGGTAAATGAGTTGGCTCATTGAACAGGATTCACCAATATCATCAGTACTTTTACATTTCAAATTCAGCCACTGATCCATCCTGAGGCTCAGACAAAATGTATTGTTACAAAATTCACTGTGATAAGACTGTAAAGTCACTTTACCTGACAATAGCCAAACACATTTACTCATGGAAATTGAAGAAAAAACACAATCATTTTCAGTAATCCAGTTATCATTCTGAAGTCCATCCGAACACTCACACTGACTTTAACTCTCTCTTCCCGTGAACACAGTCTTCCTTTTATAGATGAATTTCTTCAAGAATATTCTCAACATAGTTATAGAATTCTGGGATGCAGTGGTGTTGGTAGAAGACTAAGACAGAGTCTGACCAAATATGGGTTACAGCCTGTTGGAAGGCCTACTATGTGGTAGTATGGAGAGGAAAGAAGTTATTCGATTTTCCTTGGTTTTTTTTCCAGGCTTTGAGGCCGTGTTCTGGAATAGTTTCTTTCTGACATTTCACCTGCATCTGTGGCTGGTATCTTCAGAAAATGGTTGGGTAGGAGTGTGTGTGGAGTTTATATATTGTGAACCCCTGTTTGGGAGTATATGTAAATGTGTGTAATTGAATGGTTAGTTTCTGGGTATAGAAATGCAAGGCTCGTTAGTATCTGTTTGGCTAATGGTTGGTTGATGGGCCGTTATCTGCTGGAAATCCCCCTGTCCCTGGGTGGAATTCCTTTGTAAGTGTTGAGCTTTTGTTCTATTGTTTTTCAAAACTGGGAGCCAGATTTTGTTTATTTTTAGGGTTTCTTCTTTCCTGTTGAAGTTGTCCAGGTGTTTGCGGATTTCAATAGCTTCTCTGTGCATTCTGACATGATAGTTGTTGGCCTGGTCAGAATTTCTGTGTTTTTAAATAGCATTTTGTGTGCAGGTTGGTTTATAACATGTTCTGCTACTGCTGATTTTTCTGGCTGGCCCAGTCTGCAGTGTCTCTCATGTTCCTTGATTTGTGTTTGCACACTGCGTTTTCTGGTTCCTGTGTAAACTTGTCCACAGCTGCATGGTATGCAACAGGAAAGAAGAAACCCTAAAAGTAAACAAAATCTGGGTTCCAGTTTTGAAAAAACAATAGAATCAAAACTCAACACTTACCATATATTCCGGCGTATAAGACGACTGGGCATATAAGACGACCCCCAAAATTTTTATATTAAAATATAGAGTTTGGGATATACTCACCGTGTAAGACTACCTCCCACCACCCGCCCTCCCCGAAGCCGCAATCGGGCTCCCGATCACAGCTTTGGGGAGGGCGGGTGGTGGCTGGAAAGCCTCCCCCCCCCTCTAGCCAGCAACCCTTCCACCTTCCCCGAACCCTCCCCGAAGCTGGCTGACTGGGGAATCATAGGACTGGGGAATCTCCCCAGTCAGCCAGCTACCTCCTGCAATTCCCCAACCCGCAAGGAGGCTGGCCAGCCTCCTCGCGAGTTAGGGAATCGTGGGAGATGGCTGCCTGCCTAGGGAGAGGCTCAGCCACTTCCCACGATTCCCCAACCCGCGAGGAGGCTGGCCAGCCTCCTCGCGAATTGGGGAATCACACGGGATGGCTGGCTGGCTGGCTGGCTGGGGAGAGGCTCAGCCCCTCCCACCCAGTGAGGCTTTTCCCCCCATGCAGCCTCGCTGGGCAGGGGGATCTTCTCCATGACTCAGAGTCACAGAGAAGATCCCCTCCCGCCCAGCGAGGTTCCCCCCCATGCATTCTCACTGGGCGGGGGTGACGTTCTCTGTGACTCAGAACCACGGAGAAGACCCCCTCCCAACCAACAAGGCTCCCCCCCTGTATACCTGGCGTATAAGACGACCCCTGACTTTCAGGAGATTCTACAGGGTTAAAAAGTTGTTTTATACACTGGAATATACAGTACAAAGTAATTCCACCTAGGGACAGGGGGATTCTCAGCAGATAATGGGCCATCAACCAGCCATTAGTGAAACAGGCACTAATCAGCCTTGCATTTCTATACCCAGAAACTAACCATTCAATTCTACAAATTTACATATACTTCCCAACAGGGGTTCACAGTATATAAATGCCACACACACTCGTACCCAACCATTCTCTGAAGATGCCAGCCACAGATGCATGCAAAACGTCAGAAAGAAACTATTCCAGAACATGGCCTCAAAGCCCAGAAAAGGCTAAGGAAAATCTATGGATGCTGGATGTGAAAACCTTCGACTTCACAAAGAAATTATTATTTTCTGCCAACACTGTATCTGTAAGGAGCTGTCCAGCAGAGCTGTTTCAAGTGATCAAAGGTCTAACATATTCTGGCCCACAAAAAGAGAACACAGACCACTTGACAGCCTGCTGTGAAGAATGTACATATTACTTTGCAGACAAAATCACTCAGACCTGCTCTAGTATAGACACTATAGTTGATCTAGTCCCATTGGACATAACTTTGGCCCTGCTTGTCCAATAATAATGGATTTTTTTCAACTTTTACAGCCTGCAGAGGTCAACAAACCTTGGAGAAATGTACTAGATCTTGCCCTTCTTATAACTTGTTAAACAGGCCAGTGAGGACTGGCTGAATGGCTGAAGGGAGTAGCCAATACCTCCTTCTAACAAGGCACAATTCCAACATGCAGTTAGACTTCTGTTTAAAAAAAAAGCCTTCCCTAAATCCCTCCATAACAGATAATTATGAATCAGTGTCCAATATTCAATTTTTGGACAAAGTACTATGAGCAGCATGTGGTCCAGATTCAGGGGTACCTGGAGGAAAGCAGGCCTGGTTACAGGATAGAGATGGCTTTGGTTGTCTTGGTGTATGACCTATGCTGAAAAGGGACAGGGGGAGTGTGTCACTGTTGGTTCTACTGGATCCCTCAGCAGCTACCATCAACCGCAGTATCCTTCTGGGCCACCTTGCTGGGATGGAACTTGGAGGTAGTTTCACAGTGGCTCCATTCCTTCCTGGAGGAGTGAACCCAGAGGGTGCCAACGGATTCCTGTTCAACTCCTTGGACGCTGACCTTTTAGAGTCCCACAGGGTGCTGATTTATCCTCCATGCTATTCCAACTTGAACCTGGAGGCCCAGGTTTCTGCAATGGGGCAGAGTGCTTCTGCACAGTTAAACTCAGTGTGCCTACTGTGCCATTCCTGGAGAAGCCTGATCTGGCCATGGTGATACAAGTCTTAGTTACATCCTGTTTGAAGTAACGTAATGAACTCTACAAGGGACTGCCTTTGAAGATTGTTTGGAAACATCAGCTGGTACAAAGAACTGCAGCTAGAGCATTTACCTGGGGCTAGTTACAAGGGCCATACAACTCCTCTGTTAACATTGCTCCACTGGCTGCCAGTCTGTTTCTGGGCACAATTCAAAGTGCTGGTTAAGATTTATAAAAGCCCTACATGGCTTAGATCCAAACAGTCTGACAGACTGTATCTCCCTATAGGAGCCTGTCTAGGCCTTGAGATCCTCAGGAGGCGTCATTCTCTCAGTCCCACCACCTTCACAGGCATAGCAGATGGGGATGAGAGATAGGGCCTTCCCGATGGTTGCCTCTTGGCATTACAACACCCTTCCTAAGAATGTCAGAATGGTCCCCACCTTGGTGTCCTTCTGTTAGCAGACAAAGGCTTTCTTTATTCCAACAGGCTTTTCAAACCGAAGGCTTTTACAGAAAGGGCTTTTAAGAGGGTGCTGTAGTGTCTTGATTATATTTTTAACCACTTTTTATTATTTTAAATTGTATGTTTTACATTCTTTTAATATTGTTAATAGTTTGATTGTCTTTTAATGCTGATTTTGTGTATGATTTTAGCTATACTGTGCTCATTTTGATTTCAAAGCCGCCTTGAGTCCCAGTTTTGGGGAAAGGTTGTATATGCATAAAGAAGAAGACAATGATGATGATGATTACAGAGTCCATCAAACTGTACAGTTGGAAATACCCAAAGAGTCATCTAGCCTAATCTCCTGCTAATAAAGAAATCCACACCTAGCACTGCTGACCAGGAATGGAAAGAGTGTTCAAGGACTCAAGAAAAACAAAAAGAGAAAGGGGCTTCTCAAGTGTATGAAATCCCTGATGAGAATCCTCCTCAAACCCCCCCTTTTTTTTCTCCAGTCCTTGAATAGACTCGAGGACTACTCCCTCCTGCAAAACCAGGCTTACCTATTTCCTGTCCCAAGATGGGAGGGGGACAGCTCAGGGAGGGGGACTGATGTAGAATGCATCTGAATAGCTGGTACACTAGGACATTTGCATTGTCATGAATCAGCTATCAGAATACAGGTGGTAAGGATGATCCTCCTTGCTTGGCTGCCCCCCACGGCATGGGAGGGGGAGCAGAGCCAAGCCAATTGTGGAAGTCTATAGCTTCCTTGATCCTCATTTTGTGTGCCCCCTGCCCTGTGCACGAACCCCACTGCTGGAGACTTTCTCCACCTGCAAGACTTTTTTGAAAATTACATAGGTTTGAAACATGTTTGGCAGTGGAGAAAAAAATTGATTAAATACCGTATATTCCGGCATATAAGATGACTTTTTAAGCTCTCGAAATCTTTTCAAAATTAGGGGGTCATTTTATATGCCGGAATAGGGCTCTCCATCGCGCTTTGGAAGGACGGGTGGTGGCTGGATGGATGGGGAGAGGCTTGCCAGCACCCGCCCTTCCCGAAGCCGCGATGGGAGCCCTATAAGACCAAACCCCAGCCAGCCAGCCACCACTCTGTACTCCCCAAGCTGCTCCATGAAAGGCGGGTGTGGGGTGGAAAGCCTGCCCCCTCCCGCCCTTCACAAAGCTCCGATCGGGACCCCGATCCCGGCTCCGTGAAGGGCAGGTGTGGGGTGGAAAGCCTCCCCCCTCCCGCCCTTCACAAAGCCCCAATCGGGACCCCGATCCCGGCTCCGTGAAGGGTGGGTGTGGGGTGGAAAGCCCCCCCACCCTCCACCCTCCCACCCTTCACAAAGCCGCGATGAGTGCGTGGTGGGCAGGGCAATAAAGTGGGCGGGGAGGATCATGAGTGCAGGATCTTGGCCACAGCTGTTTGTGGTCCATAACTCCTGCCTGCAATCTCAACTGGTCCATGCCCCTAAGCCGCTCAGGCTGGCTGACTTGTGCCAGCCAAGACTTCAAAAATATTAGCCGCTCCCAAGCGCTTCACAAAAGTCTATCCATAAGCTGATTTCTCCACTACAAGATGGTTTGCCTTCAAGAAACGCACCCCTGTCACACTCTTCCCCACTCTGGCAGCAAAAGGATCCCTTGAAAATCTGGGTCCTGGAAGCAGAGATATCCTCTCAAGAGCATTACTCTCCTACACCATTCCTCTGGCAGCCTGGCAGAAGCTTTACCTCCTCTCCCATGTTTAGGAATGTCAGAATTCCCTGGCTGGATTCCCTTTCCCAAAAGTTCCATCCCAGTGGGATTGAAGCAGATGCAGAGGACAATGGACTCCCCCAGCCTTCCTCCAGGGAAGCTAGGCTTGGGAAGACTTAATTCTGCACAAGTTTGCATGTAAATGCAAGGAGCTGCCCTTGGGGAGCTGGGGAGGGGGAATCAGTCACTACTGTGATCCCAGCAAGCGAGAAGGGGATTCAACTCTTTCCTCTCATGCTGTGCCTCTGATGAAAATTGCTCCTCAGGTTTGTCCTTCAAGGAGATCCTCCCAATAAAGTGTTGCAGAGCCCCCCAAAATTCCTTAAACCGGCCCTGGTGGTGGGTGGAGGGGGGGAGGTTGGAGGGGTGAGTTTGGGATATACTCGCCATATAAGAGAAGGGGGTGGTCTTATACAGCGAGTATATCCCAAACTTATTATTTTAACTTAAAAATGGGGGGGTCATCTTATACGCCCAGTCGTCTTATACACCAGAATATACGGTATTCATTCTCCTCTGTAGGCATGAATAATTAATACAGTCGTGTTAAGGAAAATGCAACATGGGACATACAGTGAAAGAAATAAAATATGTATGTGAAAGTCACAATGACTAAGCAAGAGCAATTATGAAGCTACACAGGTGAAACTGCTAATGTAATCTAGAAGTCCTGAGAGCCAAGGACAGAGGTACTGAATGCAGAATGGAAACACCTGAGAATCATTAAGTGTACAAGGTGAAATGTTGAAATACATGGGTTGGTCTTAAGTATGGGTGGAACTACGTGGACCAATCAGAATGGAAGTACACACCCACTGGGTGGAAACTAACTAGTGGGTGGTGATAAACAATGGCTATAAAATTGCAATGTTTGCCAATGTTATTGTGGTTGAGTAGAGGTGGAGTAGTGTGTAGAGATTGTGATTTGTTGACCATACAGTATATTTATATAGAAGAATAAAGTAGGTTTTATATAAAACTACTGAGTTGCCTGAGTGAATCCTGGAGATGTTTTGGAGACACCTGGAGAAGAGTGAGAAGGCTTGGAGAGTTTGTCAGGATCTTCAGCCTATTCTCTGAAACTCTGCTGCTTTGGAGGAAAGCATTAACCACTGATCTAAGCTGGTCAGCTCTGCTGCATAAAAAGGTGGTGAGTTTGAGCCAGAGGTGAAGAGCTACAACTCCCATCATCCCTGACAAGGGTTATGGGCCCAGTTACTAGAGCACTCAGCATCCACAGAAGCTGAAAGTTCCAGAGAGTGGAAGAAAGCTTTGTGGACGATAGATCAGAGCAAGCTGTTTGTGCTGCACTGATAAGCCTTGGAAGTAAATCATTTTGTGTTTTGCTTAAGCCCAGACGGGTCGGCTGTGCATACTCAGAAGGACTGTGTCAAATTGAGTCACTGCACAAATCAAGATGGAAATTCTAAAGTTTAGTAAATTAAATAGAAACAACTACTCTACCTGGAAGATTTATGCCCAATCTCTTCTAGTAAAGGAAGGTCTGTGGTCAACAGTTGAAACAGGGCTGGCAGCTGATGCTGATGAAGCCACTCAAGAGAGAGATAGTAAAGCAAAAGCCTGTCTTTATCTCATGCTTGAAGAAGACATAATTAATGACGTCAGAGATAAAACGTCCGCCAAGGATGTGTGGGATACCTTGCAGAGATTACACACTCCTTCAACTGCTTTTGCAAAAATGCTATGGTCTAAAAGAATATACAGGCAAAAGATGGCTAAAGGGCAGTGTGTGATAGAACATTTAAAAATAATGCAAGATTTGTTTGTGCAAGCTGAACTGGGGGGAGTGCAAATTAGCAAAGAGCAGCAATGCTACATTTTAGTAGAATCGCTAGACTCTTCGTGGGACAACATAACGAACAGCTTGCAGAACTTGCCAGAAGCTGAGCTTAATAGAGACTTAATTGTGGCCAGAATACTGGAAGAGAACCAGACAAGAATGTCTGAGCAGGGTGACTCAGCAAGCTTAAAGACTGTGCCAAAACAACAAACAACTCCTGACTGGCGAACGCAGGAGGAAGCAGCCTCTACAAGGGAGCAACGGAGGTGCTTTTATTGTAAGAAGATTGGTCATCTGCAGAGACATTGTAAACATTTTGCAGCTGAGAGACGCAAGCAAGCAGAGAGCAGATGGCAGCCGCGACAGTATCAAAAACAGTCCAGACCTCCATTTTTGAGGGACAGTGGTAATAAAAAGGGGTTTGCAACCATGATTAAGGGAAAACAAAATGCAAATTCTAAATGGCTAGTTGATTCAGGAGCCTCATCTTCGATGTGTAATGATATAAATTTAATAAGTAATAGAAAATCAGCTAATGTAAATACTGTAGTTTTGGCTGACGGGAAAGAGCTAAGTACTGTAAATCAAATAGGTACTGTATACATTCCAGGGCTAAAAGAGAATTTTAATGATGTCTTACATGTAAAGGAGTTAGAAAATAATTTGTTGTCAGTAAGCAGATTAACAGAAAGAGACTACACAGTCATCTTTGAAAAGAACATGTGTAAGATAAAACTGAATGGGGAATTGCGTGGCATAGGTTTGAAAAAGGACAAACTTTATTATTTGGAGGACAATATTGATAGCTACAGGGTTGAAGAAGCTAATAACATAGAAAATATTCCAATCCACAAAGACTGCATACATGAGCTTCACAGAAAATTCGGCCATGCGAGCGTCAAATGTTTAAAGAATTTAATCAGTATGTGTCCAGATTTAAAAGTTACTGAATGCAAAAACCACTTAGATTGTACGGTATGTCATCAGGTAAAGGTCAGAGCTTTTCCAGTAGCTAAGAAAACAAAAAGAATTGCTCAAAGACCATTTCAGTATGTACATGCAGATGTCGCCCAAGCTAATTGCTTGTCCTTAGGGGGAAGCAAGTATTTCCTAGTAATTGTTAATAGGTATACAATGTTTGCATTTGTGAGAATAATGAAAAACAAATCTGACGCTGGGCAAAGTTTAAAAGCATGGGTAAGAATGGTGGAAAGACAATTTGATAGCAGAGTAGGCACCATCATTACTGATAGAGGAGGAGAATTTTTAAATAATCAATTGTTTAACTGGTTTCAAAAGGTGGGAATAAGGCATGAAACTACAAACCCTGCTTGTCCTAGTGAGGATGGGTTAGCAGAGAAGAAAATACAAGATATAAAAAGAATTACTGCTTGTATGATGGCAGATGCAGGGGTGAAAGATAGTTTTTGGGCAGAAGCAACTTTGACTGCAATACATATCAGTAACAGATTGTATCATTCAGAAATTGAAGACATTCCCTACAGGGTATTGTATGGGAGAATGCCAAATTACAAGTACTTAAGGGTTTTTGGACAATTTGCTCATGTTTACACACCTGCTTGTTTCAGGAGGAAAGGAGAACCCAAAAGCAAAAGGCTTAGGTTTTTGGGGTATTCTGGAAATAGCTACAAGTTTCATTTGGATGGAAAACAAGTACAGTATTCTAGGTCTGCAAATTTCGAGAGACATGCTGGTTGGGACAAACTGCATGCCAATAAAGAAGTGTTTTTGAGATTAGGGAGTTCAAATGAGCCAGAAGCACAAACTGAACCAACCTCAGGAAACGGAGGGGTTTCAGTTAAGCAGGAAGCATCACCTAGCAGCAGTGGTAGTTCTTCCGATGATGAGATAGCATCTAGGCCTACTACTACTCGAATGACTGAAGACAAGAGATTTAGTCATAGAACTACAACTCCTAGTAGAGAAAGTGAGGATGAAAGAGACAGAACAGCAGACTTTATTCCCAGGCGTAGTCATAGAGTTAGAAAGCCTCCAGATAGGTTTGTTGTGACAAAGGCAAGAGCTTGTTTAGCACTAGAAGAGCCTGAAAGTTTTGAAGAATTGGAAAGTTATTCTAGTGAAGAACAGGGAAGATGGTTTGGTGCAATGGATAATGAGTTTGGTTGCCTGGTAAATAAAGATGTTCTTGAAATTGTTGACAGACCCAAAGACAAGAAAGTAATTGGTTGTAAATGGGTATACAAAAGGAAAGAAATGCCAGATTGAAGTATCAAATATAAAGCTAGGTTAGTGGCTAAGGGTTTTGCACAACAGCAGTATGAGAACTATGATAAGACATATTCTCCAACTGCAAAGCCAGAAAGTCTGAGAATGGTTCTAGCTGTAGCAGTAAAAAGGAATTTAGTTGTAGAACATTTTGATTTTGAGACAGCTTACTTGAATGCAGTTCTGGATGAAGAAATATTTATGGAACAGCCACAAGGTTTCGAAGAAAATGGTAGTCAGAGAGTATATAAATTAAAGAAAGTGTTGTATGGTTTAAAACAAAGTGCCAGAGCGTGGAATCTGTGCATCAATGATGAGGTAGGTTACGAGAGGAGCATTGCAGATGCTTGTGTTTATACAAAAGGAGACATAGTATTAGTGATTTATGTAGATGATTTGTGCGTAGCAGCAAAGTCAAAACAGGAAATTGAGTCAGTAAAAAGAGAATTGTCTGAGAAGTTTGTTTTGAAGGACTTAGGTGTATTGAAGTCCTATTTAGGTATTTGCGTTGAATGGACAGAAGAAGGACATTGTTTATTAAGTCAGAGAAATAAAATTGAAAGACTGATTGAAAAGTGTGGATTACAGAATGCAAAAATAGTAAGAGCTCCAATGACAACTGGTTTTGTGTCTGAGGAAACAACTAGAGCGTTTGAGGACAAGATTCTCTTCAGAAGTATAATAGGATCTTTACAATTCATATCTTGCCACACCAGACCAGACATTTCTTATGCTGTAAATGTATTGTCTAGAAGGGTTAATGATCCAAAAATTGAAGACTGGACAGCGGTAAAACATTTATTGAGATATTTGAAAGGAACCTTAGATAGGAAATTGATTATAAGAAGCAGTAGTTCAGATCTAGATTGTTATGTAGACAGTTCATTTGCATCAGAATTAGGAGACAAGAAGTCAGTTACAGGAATGATAATTAAATATAGTGAAAGTCCAATAGTTTGGGGAAGTAGAAAACAAACTAATGTAGCGTTAAGCACAACGGAAGCAGAATTCGCTGCTTTGAATGAGATAGTAAATGAGGTACAGTGGATTAAGCAATTGCTAAATGATTTAAATGAAAGTTACAAGATACCAGTGGAAATTGTGGAAGATTCACAGTCATGCATAGCGATGGCTGAAACTGAAAGTTTGAAGAACAGAACAAAATATGTTGGTGTAAGATATCAAAATGTGCGAGACATGGTTCAGAAGGGTGAAATAGAATTGAGATATATAGAAACACAACACAACATAGTAATTTGTTCACAAAAGCATTGACAGTAGAAAAACATGAAAGGCTGACACAAATGGTTGGAATGACATTGTAAGACACATACAATATTTTATTTTGGAGGGGATTGTTAAGGAAAATGCAACATGGGACATACAGTGAAAGAAATAAAATATGTATGTGAAAGTCACAATGACTAAGCAAGAACAATTATGAAGCTACACAGGTGAAACTGCTAATGTAATCTATAAGTCCTGAGAGCCAAGGACAGAGGTACTGAATGCAGAATGGAAACACCTGAGAATCATTAAGTGTACAAGGTGAAATGTTGAAATACATGGGTTGGTCTTAAGTATGGGTGGAACTACGTGGACCAATCAGAATGGAAGTACACACCCACTGGGTGGAAACTAACTAGTGGGTGGTGATAAACAATGGCTATAAAATTGCAATGTTTGCCAATGTTATTGTGGTTGAGTAGAGGTGGAGTAGTGTGTAGAGATTGTGGAGTAGTGTGTAGAGATTGTGATTTGTTGACCATACAGTATATTTATATAGAAGAATAAAGTAGGTTTTATATAAAACTACTGAGTTGCCTGAGTGAATCCTGGAGACGTTTTGGAGACACCTGGAGAAGAGTGAGAAGGCTTGGAGAGTTTGTCAGGATCTTCAGCCTATTCTCTGAAACTCTGCTGCTTTGGAGGAAAGCATTAACCACTGATCTAAGCTGGTCGGCTCTGCTGCATAACAAGGTGGTGAGTTTGAGCCAGAGGTGAAGAGCTACAACTCCCATCGTCCCTTCACATTCACGGGGGTTACGGAAACAAGACCTCCGCGAAAGTGAAATAAACGCGAATAATGACTGCCCTCCCCCTCCCCCGCCAAAGCGACCATGGGGCCTCCGAAGGCCCCATAGTCGCTTTCCCCCACCTTCCCCCTCCCTCCCAAGGCCTTCACGGGGCCTCCGGAGCGTCTCCAGAGGCCCCGTGGTCACCTCCCCGGCCACCCCCTCCCCACCAAGGCCTACACGGGGCCTCCAGAGGCCCCGTTTTGCTGCTTTGGGGAGGGCAGGAGCCCTCCCAAAACTGCAAATATTCAAAACCGCGAATGCTAAGTTCGCGAATGTGGAGGGGCAACTGTACAGTACATGCCTACCCCTGAGAGATGGCCATCCAGCCTGTCTAAAAACCTTCAGCAAAGGAGAGTCCACCTCATCTTGATGTACTTGGTGATGACATCACTGCCCAAACTTCATACCACAGAACCATGGCTCACTTCTCAGTCCCGCTTCAGGCTGGAGATGTTGAGGATGGCTAGTTCATAGGACAGAAGGAGCAGGCTTCACAGATGTCTTTGTCACACATCCAGGTCTAGTTTTCTCTAAACCTTGGAGAGCCTCGGTATTGAACAGGTCAATGCTAAGCACTAATGAATAAAAGCCTCTAACATTTTCTATGTTTTATTGCCATCATTTCTGGATTGGCAATGCTCAAAGTTGTGGAAAGGATCAGTTTTACCACATCAAGAGAACTCAAAAGAAAATCCATATGCTTGAATTTAAAAATATCTTTACCAAAGAACAAAACACTACAAAGCTGATAAAGCTCTATGGAGGCACAGGGCTCTTCCCATGTCCTTAAGCAAAAAGAGAGATGCTCAACTTGAAGCCCAGATCAGATCATAACTTGGACTGAAGTATTTCATATTCAGAATTAATCTAGAATTTCACTTGAAGAAGTGAGATGCTTCATTCATATAATCAAACTATAATCATGTGAAATGCTAAACAGAATTAATTCTTTTTGTATGCATAAACATGACATGTTGAACATGTTCTACGAAAGTATTAATGCTTATGCTCATCTTTACCAGGACAGGTTTGTTCATCTGTCATTTGAAAGTTAAGAGATCAAAACAAGCAACACAGCCAAAAGAATAAAGTTTATGTCCTAGGGATCTGTTCCATCCAGCTATTAGGGGACATCCTTTCCATTCTGAGAAAGTTTCCTGTCTATTACTGTTTTCGAATCTTAGAATTGCTGTTTAAGAGAGATAGAAAAAAGAACATATAAAAAAGGAAAAAATGAATGACAAATAAACATGTATTTAGATGAACAAAGTTTAAAGCACTTACTGTTCCTTGCTCCAGTAAAAGCTGGCATTGGCTGAGACACTCAGGACTGTTGATAAGCTCCAAGAGCACTTTTTCTGCTTGTATTCGTTGTGCTAAATCTGTCCCCTCATAGAGCTGTTTACAAAGAACTTCTAGCTCTGCCAAACTTTGCTGCAGCAAGAAAAATCAGATGTTAAGATCTCTAATATCCTCATACTACTACTAATTTATAATCAGTGATACACAGAAGTATTAAATGTAGTTTATATTTAAATACATGAAGTATCTCTTAGGCCAGTGACAATGAACCTTGCCCTTAACCACTGGCCGTGATGGCTGAGATTTCTGGGTGTCCAAGTTTGAACACCTGGAGAGTCAAACGTTTCCCACCCATGTTGTTGCTAATGGAGGGTGGAAGCAGAGGGTCCCACAACTGCTGTCCCCATATTGCAAAAATTCATTTATTTTGTTCATATTCATACCTCAAGAGTAATTTATTTGTTTCTCACACAGGAGAAATCCTATGGCACTGAAAGGATATGTGTATAAAGAAAACAAGTGCCATGTCAACTCCAAAATGGAAGCCTGTGCTCCAGTGATTAAATGTTCTTGACAAGATAAATCAACAATGTCTAACATAATGAAACAGAAAAGTTGGCCAAGTTAACAGTAAGAATCAATATTTTCAGTGCTGTGTTTGATCTCCAGTACTTATTTCACATTTGGCAGGCAGGGATATAGTTTTCGCTTCAGTTCTTATTTCAAGTCAGGATATCCCTGCTGGCTTGTCAGAGAATAGGCCAAAACATAACTTGCCCAAATACCCTCACTAGCCTAATTCACTTCTCCCTCAAGGGCACAGGCTAACAATAGGAATAGTAACAAAACACATTTTGTCAACCAAAGAAAATGCATTAAGTCTGTATCTGCTCCCCAGATGACTGGACAGCATTTGACTATTATCAAGCACATTGAAGCATTACAGCAAAATTAATGAAACAGCTATAATCTGGTTAAATGCAGTTCAAATGAAGTGAAATGTTTGCTGAGCAGCTCTCAGTCATAGACTTCACTGACTATCTATTATTTCCTTTCCTGGACAGAGTGCACATCAAGGTACGGTCATTACCCCTGTAACACAGCTTCGTATCAGGGACAATTATCAGATGATGATCAAAATAGATAAAAATACATAGCATGTCTGACTAGTGTTTCCTCCACTCTCATTACAATGTACAAGAGCTGTGCAACTAGCTTTGTCACCATTAAAATACAGCCATGTTTCTCCTCTAGTGAATTATCTATCAACTATCAGCCATAATATCTAAAGAGAATCTCCAGATGATGAGACATGGTATCACTTTCACACCCTACTTGAGAAGTTCCAGAGGTACCAGGCTGACTAGATCCACCATATCCCTTTTTATGTTCTTAGGCAGAAGATGACCAAAAAAATAAGCCCCTTCTTTGTTAATGGAAAACAATGTGTTAATTTAACTAGAATAAGTTTACCAAATGTGTATTACATATTTCTCTTTTGCTATTAACATACAAACGAAAATATCATTAATAATAAATGGTTTGGGCCTAGAATATCTGAAGGATTACCTTCTTATATATTATGAATCTGTCTGTCATTTCCTGTTATCATGCCTTATTATATGGTCTACCACCTAGAAAGGGCACATTCGTGGGTACTTAAAACATAACTTTATTGGTAACGCCCCAATAGTGGAACTCCCACCCAAGAGAGATGAGACTTCCCCTTCCTTATTTTGTTTCAAGACAGGTAGTAAAGACTATTTCATTCTATTAAGCATTCAGCATTGTATAATGTTTTCTTATGCTTCAGTATTAATTCTAATGCTGCTTTTAACTTTTGGTATAGTTATTTGCTCCTATGTCCCATGTGATGTTTTAAAGTTTGCATTTTACATCATGCCAAGCACCTGGAAGTTAGAGGATGTAATGGAATCTAATAAAATAAACAAGTTTCCAAATTTAAAACTTTTTTTCTCTAAAACTTTTGGAATTTCGGATTAATTGGTTAAGAGGCGATATGATAGCCCTGTTTAAGTATTTGAAGGGATGTCACGCTGAGGATGGAGCAAGCTTGTTTTCTGCTGCTCCAGAAACTGGAACACGGAGCAATGGATGCAAGCTCCAGGAACAGAGATTCCACCTCAACATGAGGAGGAACTTTTTGACAGTAAGAGCTGTTCGGCAGTGGAACACACTCCCTCGGAGCGTGGTGGGGTCTCCTTCCTTGGAGGTCTTTAAACAGAGGCTGGATGGCCATCTGTCGGGGATGCTTTGATCGTGATTTCCTGCATGGCAGGGGGTTGGACTGGATGGCCCTCGTGGTCTCTTCCAACTCTGCAATTCTATGATTCTATGATTCTATGATTCTTTATTATATTTATCTGTAATGATTATTTTGTTTTATTCTGCATTATGTGTATGGGGGGTCCTATTGTATTTTAGTATTGTATTTTAGGTGGTGGGGGGAAGCAAAAATCAGAAAGTGTTAAATTAAATCCATTGAAAGAACAGAGACAGACCTCAGAATGTTTGAAAAATAGTTTTTATTTGCTTAAAAGCCAACATGTTTTAGCCTGTGAATGCTGTTTAGGCCTTCTTCAGTGGAGCACTTCAAATCAAAGTTGCAGAAATTTCTGAGCCAGGAAATACAAAGCCACTTACTGACCAAATGAATGCCCCAGTCTGACCAGGTTTTACCCAAATTCTGTGCCTGCCGCCCAGTGCCCATCTAGGCCATCATCTGGGCCAGATTCCAAGCTTTCATTTTTTTAAAAAAAAGCAAGTCCTGAGCCCTTGTAAGAGTCAAGATATAGGGCTAAGTGTGTAGACATGCTTCTGTCCAATCCTCTTCTGTCCAGTCCTTTTGCAAAAAACAAGTCAGCCTCTACAACTGGTGAACCAGAAGAAGCAAGCAAGAGAAGCACTGCAAAAGCATGAGTTGAGGGAAAGAGTAGGAAGGAAGGAAGAGTGAACAGTGCAAGCAGCAGAACGCAAGAAGCAAGTGATTAATGTGCTGCAATGACCCAGAGTGAGGAAGCAAATAAGAGGGAACTGAGAGTGAGGAGCACAAGTGGAATGCAAGATACAAGCAAGAGAAGCATTTCAAGGGTATGAGGTGAGGGAGGAGTATGAGTGAAAGGTGAGCAAGCAGTAGAAGTCATGGGATGCAAGGAGCAAGGGAGAGAGAGGCATTGCAAGAGGGTGAGGCAAGGGAGGCAGTATGAGAGAAGGAAAAGTAAGCAGCACAAGCAGTGGGGTGCAAGAAACAAACAGAAGTATTGCAAGACGGGAGGCAAGGCAGGGTGTATGAAGGAAGGGAAAGTGAGTGTCGCAAGTGGCAAGGTGCAAGAAACCTTGGGAGAGGTGCACTGTACGGGTATAGGGGAGGAAGAGAGTAGGAAGGTGTAAATGGCATAAAAGGCAGAGTGCAAAATGGAACATTGGTACTTATTGTGAAGTTTCATTTTCTGAAGCGGTGGGGAGGAAAACCTTATGCTGGGTCTTGCTCCTCCTATATACTTTCAAGGCAGGCCTTAGTAAACGTCAATCAACCTCACCACTCTAAATGGAAAAGCTAGCCCCTCCCGCCCTGCCCCCAGTGATGGAATAACAAGTTCTGGACAGAAACAAAGACACCACCAACATGTGAAGTCGAAGGCTTTCATGGCCGGCATCCATAGGTTTTCTGTGGGTTTCTCTGGGCTGTGAGGCTGTGTTCTGGAAGAGTTTATTCCTGACGTTTTGCCTGCATCTGTGGCTGGCATCTTCAGAGAATGGTTGGGTAGGAGTGTGTGGGGGTTTATATATTGTGAGCCCCTATTGGAGAAGATATGTACATTTGTGTATTTGAATGGGCAGTTCCTGGGAGGAATTCATGTAAATACACAAATTTACATATCCTCTCCAACAGGGGCTCAGAGTGTATAAACCCCATACAAACTCCTGCCCAACCATTCTCTGAAAATGCCAGCCACAGATGCAGGCGAAACGTCAGGAATAAACTTTCCAGAATACAGCCTCACAGCCCAGAAAAAAACCACAGAAAACACCACCAATAGCTCAAAAACACTACACCCACCATCAAAGGATGGGAAGGACTCCCTCCCCACTACTGCAGAAAATGAATCTTCAGGGTAAGTACCAATGTTCCATTTTCCTGCAGTGCGGGGAGGTAATCTTATGCTGGGACCCACCCAAGCGGTCACCGTACTCATTGGGCAGGTAACTCCATAAACCAAAACTACAAAGACACAACCTGCTGGAAAACATGCCTGCCAAAGAACACATCGGCAGAAACAAATTTGTCTATCTTATAAAGCCTGATAATGGAAGACAGGGAAGCCCAAGTGGACACCCTGCAAATCTCTACCAAAGATGTCACTTTATCCAAAGCCATAGTGGTGGAAGCATTACGTGTGTAATTTGCTTGAATCCTGTCAGGAACCATCAAAGAACTGTGACCACAGGCTAATTTAATGCAAAGCCTCAGTGAGAGGAAGATACCCACTGCCCTTTAGTGGCCTCCCAAAAGGAAACAAAAGGGTAATCTGACTTTCAGAAATCTTTAGTTCTCTCCAAACAGAACTTAAGAGCCCTGCACACATCTAACCTATACCACTCTTTCTTATGTGCAATCCTAGGATCCGGGCAAAAAGAAGAAAGAACAAACTCCTGTCAATTAACAGTTGAATTCACTTTAGGAATAAAGGAAGTATCTAAATGAAGAACTACTTGAATGTTTATGAAAAACACATAACTCCTTATGTAACTCAAAACCCTCAGCTCAAAGACCCTGTGAGTAGACATAACAGCAACTAAAAACAACATCTTCAAGGTAAGAAACTTCATGTCCATCCATCTCAAAGACTCAAAAGTAGTGTTCAACAAGACCCGAAGCACCACATGTTGATTCCCAGAAGGAAAATGATGAACTGTCCCCAGGCAAATAAATGAAACTCATTTCAGCAAACTTTGTACATGAGGATGGGACACTGAAGCAGATGGGGGATGCACCGCTTTATGCCTAAACCATCTACAAAAGGCCCTCCAAGTAGATTCATACAGGCACTTAGTGGATGGTCTCCTAGCCAACAGAATGGTCTGAATAACATATTCATCATACCTTTCAACCACTAACCTTTCCCACTCAACCTCCAGGTATGCAATTGTATCCAGCCTGGGTCAGAATGCAGAAGACCTCTGATGTAAAAGACCTAGCCAATTTGATACCACCCAACTCTCATGAACCAGCATGCTGGCTGACTATCTCTGAAAACCACAGCCTTCAGGACGCTATCAGAATTCCTTCCACCTCCTCTATTTTTATTTTCCTCAACACCCTGGGCAGCAGTGCAACTGGAGGAAAGGCGTAACACAACACCCCTGGCCAAGTGATCATAACAGCATCGAAGGCTAGTGCCCACCCCTCCATTCAAAACCTCAAATTATAAGATCCATCAATACCTTTCTCATGCAATAATTCCTCAGTTTCTTTCTATAAGACAGAATTATTGATAAACCAAACCAAATCTTATACCCTTATAAGTGTATTCCTTACAGAAAGTGAATCAATTGTTTATATGTAATATTAAACATTAATAATCATCATTATGCATTTCTAATTGTTCCCCCTCCCCTAACTTAGTACTGAATAAAACTATAATGCCATGCTTCTTAAGTATAACTACTTCTATTAAAATAATCAATTTAATCCTTCTCACTTTCCCACTTAAATTCAATCTGTTATAACATCAGCTGTATCTCCCAACCATCCAAACAGAAAAAGTTACATCCTTCCCTTCATTGTTGAAAAGTTATCAATTCAACACATATCAGTTTACCATAGACCTCTAACTCCTTTAATAAAAAATTCTACACCAGTCAACCCCCGCATATCCATGGATTCAGTATCTACGGTTTCACTTATCTACATCTGGAAAAATATGTTACCTCTAGGCATTTCTAGGTCCTCCAATGTGATTCTGTGGTCAACTTCCAGCATTCATCTCATTGAGAATAATAGGGTTCCCTACTATCCATGGTTTCAGGTATCCACAGGGTGGGTGGGTCTTAGAATGTATCCCCCACAGATACGGGGGTCGACCTGTATACCCAAGTCACTAAACCTGATATGAATTAATCTTAATAACTTTTTTTCAAATGATATCTTTTGCAGCCTGTTCTTTCCCCTTAAATCTTAGATCTTTACCTTAAACCAACATCAAACAAGTTCCAGTATTAGCATCTCAAATTCAGAAAAGCCAATCCATATGTCTTCACTCTTCATATTTCAATTTTATCTTAGGTTTCTTGCCAAATCTTTGCAGATGTCCAAATTGGGATTGGGCATCAATCTTCAAATTACATAAAACTGACGAGGGGGGGCAATCTTCCATAAAAAAAAAATTCTGTTGGCCCTCCAAACCCCCCTGCGCATATAAGCACCTTCTTTACATTCTACAACACTCTTCCAATCTTTGTTGTTTCCAATGCTCTTCCAATCTTTGTTGTTTCTGAAGCCCACACCCTCCTCACCCAGCTACTCCAGGATCGCCTCCAGGACTCCAAAATCTTCCCAGTCTGGGCACGAACTTCCGTCTGCAAATGTCTCTTCACACTCTTCCAATTTCAAGCTGACTCCTCTGTCTTGCTCTTCCATACCAAGTCCTGTAGCTTCCTCTAGCTCTCTCGCCTCACCTTCATCTTCCTGTTCTTCGGCTAGACCAAATTTCAATCTAAAATTCACTCTTAAATTCTTAAAATCATTTTCCATCAATTTGTGTTCCTCCAAAAAGCTGTTGCCACATTCCTGCAATTTCATCTTGCAAAGTTTGCAGCTTTAACATTCTTCTAATCAACAAGATATTGGCATTCAAAGAGTTAACACACTGGTCTCCTCAATGCCTCCTCTAAAACAATGTAGAGATAACACAGCCCAGGACTTAGCCTCTATTGTTATTCCAATTGGTTTCAGTGAGCTATCTCTCCCAGCCAAAACAAATCTGCTTCCTTAAAACAAGCCAGTCTCTTGTCTTTAAACCATTTTTACTCACGAGGTGCTACAAAAACACCTGATCTTCCAACTTAAAAAAATTAATTCCATCATTTTACATTACTATGTTCTTCATCCACTTAAGAAATTTAATTTTGTTCTTTCTTGTATTTGACTTTCTGATTTCAGTCTACAATCTTGAAATTTTTTAAAGATAGCCCTCAAGATCTCTCAGATTGATATGGAAGACAGGAAACTCACCAGGTATTGACGAAACCCTTGATCTGAAGATTTCTTTTTATCCAAAAAAAATCAAAATATTATTACAAAGATTGTTTTAAAAAGAGTGTGGTTTGCTAGCTTAGTGCCCATTGAAAGTTTGCATGCAGTACAGTGAACTTTTATCCCATGGTCCTTCCCCCTACTTCAGTTGCAGTTAATTGTCACAGCCCCCCTAAGCTTCTTGGATTCTTTGTGAGCTATCCCCTTGATTATCCCTTGTCTGGGGAGATAAATCACCGGTTGGAAGTTGCCTCCAAACTGGTGATTGAGCTACTGCCACTCTCTCTTTCACAGACACCCATAAAAAAGATGTCAGTCAGCCATTTCCACCTCCAGAAGTCCGAAAACTAACAAGTTTTATTTGGCGCGAGCTTTTTCAGGGTATAAGGAAGTGAGTGAGCAGTGCAAGCAGTGTGAGGTAATGTGAAGGAGTAAGGTTCTATGGAGTGTTACCTCAGTTGGCAGATGTTTACATACATGCTGGGGTGGGAGGGTGCAATTAGTGAGACAAAAGGGAACAGATATGTAACAAATACTTTACTGGCATTTACAAAGAATAAGTGGGTGTGCACACAGATATCCTACCAGAGCTGCTTAGCAGGTATATTGTGTGGAACAGTCAAACAGGTCAAAGAAAGTTGATCTAGGCCTTGATCCGACATCTCCTCAGTGTGTGTAAATATCCACATGAGGATTTAGACCACACTGAGCCATATACTCTTCCTCCAATTTACTAGTAAGCCCCTGAAGCCACTCCACATAGCCATTCAATGTCTTGTAGCTAGCAGACAAGCTCAAAAAAGTTTCTGGCTACATCCCCATAGCCAGATGCAAAATAATCACAGCAGCACAAAGACCCTATGGAAGACTTTGGCCAATCTCAGCACTGATGTCATCATTTCACCTCTGGCTATGGGATGTAGCCACATGTTTCTCCAAGTCTACCCACAGCCTGCAAAGCATAGAATGGTTGTACAAACAGCTTCAAGGGCTTTCCAATAAGTCAAGGGGCTCTGGGTGCTGCACAGGGAGGAAGGAAATACAAACCCCTACAGTACCCAAAAAAGGACATCGGCAGGCATAAGGGAATCTTATATGTGCAAATGTCCCTAACAGAATTCTGCCCCTAGAGTTATAATAAAATATTTAATCTGTACCTCTGAAGGAAGTCACACCAGGCTTTCCCCCCTACAATTAGAATCATAGAATCATAGAGTTGGAAGAGACCTCAAGGGCCATCCAGTCCAACCCCCTGCTATGCAGGAATACACAATCAAATCATTTTAAGTTTAACGGTTTATTAGCAGTTTTTTACTGGTATACCAGTATCCAGTGTCAGTTCTTTCTTTTTAATCACTTTATTTTATAGTGCAAAAAAAGCCATTCATAAAAAAAATCCTCCAAGTAACAGAAGTTCAACCAAAACAACTTGTTTTAAAAGAACACTTTTTGAAAGCACAATTATTATTTCAGCTAGTGGCCACAACATTTGAACTGCAATTTGCTACTTAATTTTCTGATTTAGTCCTATATTGGTTTTAATGCAAAAAAACAAACAAACCCAAAACTGGTTTAAACAAACAAACAAAAAAGGATTAAACAAAAAAGCCACACTTTTTTGAGAGGGGGGGGTCAATGGTTTTTTTTTCCAACCCTGCTTTTCCCCTCCAAGTTTTGGACTTCAACTTCCAGAATTCTTGACCATTGACAATGCTACATGGGGCTTCTGGAAATAGAAGCCCAAAACATCATAAGGGCCAATGGTTGAGGAGGACAGGTTGCTTACCTGTAACCATAGATCTTCAAATGGTCTTCTGTGAATTCACACAGTGGGCAATTCCTGCACCTGTGCAGAGCACTCGGAACCTTCTGGAATCGCTAGGCAGAACAGTCCCCGACACACCCCGGCAGCAACTCCACCCACCCCAACAGTCTCCCCGAGGCACTCCCACCCAATTCCCCTCAGTTCCTTGAAGGATGCCGCAAGCAGAAGCATCAGGAACATTAAGCATATGCCATAGCAGGACACAGAAGGGAAGATTGGCGGGTCTGTGTGAATTCACAGAAGACCACTCAAAGATCTATGGTTACAGGTATGCAACCTGTCCATCTTCTTCATGGTCTCTGTGAATACACACAGTGGGTAGATTAGCAAGCTTCACCCATAGGAGGAGGGTATGTCATGCTAGCAGGTTAGACGAGGACAATTGTTGACAAGTGATGTCCCATGAAACCATAACAATGAGCATAAACTGACATGAACATAGCAATAAATGTTAAGTACCATAGGCAACCACAATAACCACTCATGTATTGAATGGAGGACAGCAGAACTGCCCTCCCAAAAGCAGCCTCATTACGAGACCGAGCGTCTAGTTTGTAGTGCAAGATAAAGATTAGTGGCGTAGACCAAGTGGCTTCCCCGCACACATGCTCCAGGGGAATCCCGGAGAGGAAGCTAGCAGAAGTGGATACAGCTCTAATGGAGTGCCCTCGAACCCGAGGAGGCAGGGGCTTTCAAGCCAGTTCGTAACGTAGGGAGATGGTCAATACCACCCACTTTGACAGGCACTGTGGAGAAACAGGGGCGTCCAACTTAAGGTTTGCATAGGGCACAAACAGATTCGGTGACTTTTGAAATGGAGCTGTCCACTGTACATAGAAGGCAAGGGCTCTCCGAGCATCCAGGGAGGAGAGTCCGTTCAAGTCGTCCTTTGGATCCTGCATTAGAGCAGGGAAAATGAAGGATTGGTAGATGTGGAAACTGGAGACCACCTTCGGGAGAAAGGACATGTCTGCTTTCATAAACACTGTATGCTTATGGAATGTCAAGTATGGAGCATCGGAATGCAAGGCACAAAGCCCACCAGCTCGACGGGCGGACATGATGGCTATGAGGAAGGCTGTTTTCCACGACAGGAGTTTCAGATCCATTGTTGCTCGAAGGTGTGCCTTGTGAGTTACTGCTATTTGCTCTTACTTTCTTTTGCCTCTTGACCTATGAATCAGATGCCAATTATTCTCAGGGCCTCCTGTGGTATTTTCATAGATCTTTAGTTTTTTGGCATCAGTAAAAAAAAAAAAATGATGGTTAAAAAATAGTGAGTTGATGAAGATACTGCTGGAAATGCCTGTATATTACAAAATGTTGATGTTATTGTTGTCATCATTTTATTTGTACTGAAACAGGAACGTACATGCCCACTTTACATGGTTCCCCTCTCCCTAGTAATCCTCACAACAACTCCATAAGGCAGATTTGCTGAAAGACAGTGATGGCCCAAGTCACAGAATAAATTTATGACCAAGTGGAGATTTGAACTCAGGTCTCCTTACTCCAGCACTTCTAAAGCTTTACTGTACACATAAACTTCAGTTAATGAAATAGATGTGTTCCTAGGAAATACAGTCAGACCTCTGTACCTGTGGGGGGTTTGGTTCTCAGACTTACCATGGATACCGGAAACTGTGGATAACAGCGAATCCTATTAAAATAAAAGACCACAGAGTTGTGTTGGAGGACCTAGAAGATGCCTAGAGAGGATGTCTCTCTAAGCGTTTTCCAGCATGACTTTATGGTATGCACCCCTATTTTATGTCCCAGAGATAACTGAAACCACAGACATTGGTTCCACGGATATGGGGATCCAACTGTACTTCTTTCAACAGAAAATTTGGTCCCAAAAGTAAAAAGAACCACAAAAAAAAGAGACATTCAACATGTTTCAGCAAACTTTTTCTTGAAAACTAAATAATATGCACATGAGAAATGAAACAACCAGGGCAGGGAAGCCTTGCATAAGTAAACAAAAACATTTTGAAGCTTCTAAAGACCATTTAAAGAGTGGCCTTTTTCCAAAATGAGTCCAGGAATGATTTTTTTTCTCTCACCACTCTCCACTTTTCTTATGATTTCCATCTTGGTGGACAAACATATAAAGCTACATTTAAAAAAAAAAACATGCTGGGGGTAGCAGGCTAATCTGTTTCCCCTTTTCTGTTTTGCTGTTCACACATGCTGTGTAAGGGATTCCGAAGGCAGCTGTTGTTTACCTTGTCTGATGTAGGAAGGCACATATGGCTACAGAAAGATCAGCTAGAGTAGAATCCCATTCTTTCAGTTCAAGCTTTATTACACTGTTTCCTACAGATGTGCAGCTGCAACCTGGCACTAAAAGTCTGTGCTTCTCCAGCCCTCCTTCACCATTATCCCAATGCTGATGCTGCTAAAAAAACTGCCAACTAGACAAATGACAAGGAGAAAGGGGGGCTGCGCAAGTACTGATGATGTGGACAAGCTCCTTGGTAGAGTAAGGAAGACTACCTGCCCTCTTGACCCTTGCCGTTCGTGGCTGGCAGTCCAGGGGGCTGATGCCTTGAGGATGTTCCTCAGGGACATCATCAATGCATCCCTTAGGGAAGGTCATGTTCCATCTTGCTTGATGGAAGCAGTGGTTAGATTGCTCCTAAGAAGACCTTCCCTTGACCCTCTGGATATGAAGAACTACAGGCCAGTCTCTTTATTACCTTTTTTTGAGCAAGGTGATCGAGAGAGCAGTTGTTCTTCAACTCCAAGCTGTCTTGGAAGAAACCGATTATCTAGATCCATTTCAAACTGGCTTTAGGACGGGATTTGGAGTTGAGACAGCCATGGTTGCCTTAGCTGATGACCTTCACCTGAACATCGACAGAGGTAATGTGACCCTGTTGGTGTTCCTGGATCTCTCAGCAGCTTTTGATACAATAGATCATGACATCCTCTTGGATCACCTGAGAAGGCTAGGAATTGGAGGCACTGCATTGCAGTGGTTCCGCTCCTTCCTCTCAGGTAGATTCCAGAGGGTGATGCTCGGGGACAGTTGCTCTGCAAGGAAAGAACTTAATTGTGGCGTCCCACAAGGCACTATCCTGTCCCCGATGCTATTCAACATATATATGAAGCCACTGGGAGAGATCATCCGGAGGCATGGGGCGGAGTGTTATCAGTATGCTGATGACACCCAGATATATTTCTCCATGTCTCGGTCTTCGGCTCTGACTTCAGATGGTGTCTCTTCTCTCAATGATTGTCTTAGGGCAGCAATGGACTGGATGAGGAAAGCAAACTGAAGCTGAATCCAGACAAAACGGAGGTTCTCACGGTAGCAGCCCTGAACCCAAGTATTAGGATACAACCTCCAGTCCTGTATGGAATTACACTCTCCTCCAGGGACTGTGTTCGCAGTTTGGGGGTACTCCTGGACTTGTCGCTCCAGATGACGAATCAGGTAAATGCGACAGTCAGGAGTGCCTGTTATCAGCTTTGGCTGATACGCCAGCTGCGCCCTTTCCTGGAAGTTGTGGTCCTTGAAACTGTGGTTCATGCTCTGGTAACCTCTCATCTTGATTTCTGTAATGCACTCTACAGGGGGCTACCCTCGTGCTTGGTCCAGAAACTTCAACTAGTACAGAATATGGCAGCCAGACTGGTCTCAGGTACATCTAGAAGAGACCATATAACACCGATCTTAAGATCACTTCGCCAGCTGCGCATTAGTTTCCGGGCCCAGTACAAGGTGTTGGCTATCACCTTTAAAGCCCTAAATGACTTAGGTCCTACCTATCTTCGGGACCGCCTCCTTCCATATAATCCTCCCCGTGCACTCAGGTCCTCTGGGAGGAATTTACTACAACCTTTAAAAACTAGGCTGGTGATGGCGAACCTATGACACACGTGTTACCACTGACACGTGTAGCCATCTGTGGTGAAACACGGCTAGGCCTCCTCCCCCCCGTCCCCCCCCCGCAACCTCACCACCCTTCCAAAAGTGGCGATCAGGGCTTCAAAGCTCTGGTTGCCATTTTAGGGAGGTGGGGGGAATGAAAGTGGCGGGCGGGGCTACAAAGCCCCGGTCGCCACTCGGGGGAGGCTTTTTAGCCAGCACCCTCCCTTTCCAAAGCCACGACGATGGCTTTGGAAAGGGTGGGTGGCTGGTTGCTGGAGGGGAGGGGCTGGAGGGGGAGGCTTTCCAGACAGCACCCTCCTTTCCGAGGAGGCTGCCATGTTGGCCTTCTTCTTCTGGCAGCCTTGGCTGCCGTGGGGAAGGCTGGAAAAAGGGAACCAATCAGGGCTGGTCAGCCGCACCCCAATTGGCTGCCCGGAACGGAGGGGAGGGACATCTGGCCGCATTTCTGGCACAGCCGGATGACGTGGAGGCTGGCGACGGGGCCAGTATAAATAGGCCGGTCCCGGAATGAAGCCTCCAGTTCGGCCCCAGCAGTGCAGATAGAGGCAGAACAAAGGGCGGCAGATGGCTGCCTCAGACACCCCCCCGCCCCCCCCCCCGTGGCTTGCGAGACCAGATGCCTGGCGCTGAAGGGGCACTGGCTGGGCGGCACAGACAGCTGCTGGGTAGCCAACAACGGGTCTGCGACCCCACAGCAACCATAACCTACTGTTCGGGGGTGTCATGGATTTCTAATCCATCATTGCTGAGGTAAGTGAGGGGAAGGCTGGGAGAGGGGAGGGCCTGTGTCATGCTATGGGTGCCGTTTCCCTCCATTAGAAATAGCAGCAACCATTTTAATTCACATAAGGAACAATATCTTGCTCCATAGTGCAGACTCCATTTCACCACTATTACTGTTGTGCATCCTTATTAATCCCTATTTCTGCTTAACAAACCTGCCCTTCCCTAAAAGACAGTTACATGCACCATTTTGTGGTTAGTAAGGCTAGTTAATCCCTAATTGCCTGCAGGCCTAACAAGCGCTATCTATAATTCTATCTTCTGTCACTGCCCCCCTGATGGAGAACCAAAAAATAAAAAACCAAGGTTAAGTAAAGGAAGTGGTAGTAGCAGTGGCCGACCCTTTCAAGAGACATGGACCAAGATGTATGGCTTTATACAAAAAAATGGCAGATTATTTTTGCGTTCTATGTAATGAAACGGTAGTAAGCAGAACGTGGAATATGAATAGACATTTTGAAACTAATCATTCCCAGCTCTTGGAATGATTAGATTGGCTCTTAGAGCCAATCTAATTCCATCCTTAAATTTATGAAAGGCTCTACAAATTTAACATCTGCAAGTTTGAGCATTGCTCAGTCTATAGCTCAGCATGGAAAAGCACTCAGTGAGGGAGAATTTATTAAAGAAACTCTCCTAAGATGTGCACCAGTTCTATTTCATGATATGCAGAATAAAGATGCAATTATTAAGAGAATATCTGAGTTACCACTCAGTAGAAATATCATAAAAGACCGAACAATGAGACTGAACAGAAACGTACAACATCAATTAGAGAGAGACCTAAGGAAGTGTAAATATTTTTCAATCTCTCTTGATGAAACTACTGATGTCACATCACATGCTCAGTTGGCCATTATTGGTTGATATTCTGATGGTCACGCAATGAGAGAAGAGTTGATAAAGTTAGTATCAGTGTGAACAAGTACAGCAGGAAGCGAAATATGTAAGTTTTTCTACAAACATTTTGTGACGTAAGCATTAATATCTCTATAGTTGTGTCAGTGATGACAGACAGGGCACCAAATATGGTGGGGGGGAAGTTGGATTTGTCAAATTGTTTACAGAACCTATTGGACATCCAATTGTGTCTTTTCGTTGTATTATCCATCAGGAGGCTTTATGTGCCAAGGCAGGATTCACCGAGTTAAACGACTTAATGCCAGTTGTTACAAAAATAGTTAATTTAATACCTGCTCGCCCCCTTCACAAGCGAGAATTTTCGGCACTTTTACAGGAGGTTGATTCCACCTACAGTGGACTGCTGATGTACAATAATGTAAGATGGCTGAGCCGAGGCAAAGTTCTTGAGCGCTTTGTGGAGTGCTTTGAAGAAATTAAGGTATTTCTTGACAATAAGGATCTGGGGAATTTTCCTCAGCTTAATGATGATAAGCGGGTCAACACCCTGATGTTTTTACAGATCTCTCTGTTCATATTAATGAACTGAACTTAAAGTTACAAGGTTTTGGCAGAAGTATTGACGTTATGTTTGGATACATAAAAGCTTTTGAAAGTAAAGTTAAAATTTTCAAGCGAGATGTAGAAACTAAAACTTATAAGTATTTTCCTCGAGTAGCAAAGTATTTTGAGAAGGCCAGTGCAGCTGTACAAAATGGAACTGAACTCTTGCATATGAAGTACCAGCATGTTTTAGACTCGTTACTTGATCAGTTTAGTGATAGATTTAGTCAATTTAGAAGTCTAGAACAGACCATGAAAATTATTAAGTATCCTGATGTAATAGTCTACAGTAGTTTGGAATTAAATGGTTTCCAATGGATGCAAACTGATGATTTGGAGATGCAACTTGCAGAATTTCAAGACAGTATCTGGGCTCAGGTGTTTGTCGACTTGAGTTCAAAGCTTGAGATTCTGGAACGGCGCCGCTTGAAGAATCAAGAGGAGTGCCACTACGAACAGGAAATTTGGAGTGCCTGGAACGGACTACCAGACACTTTTAGCACCCTGAAAAATATAGCAATGGCTTTACTCACAATTTTTACCTCTGCATTCTTTTGTGAGGCCTTAGTCTCAGTGTTAAATAATATCAAAACCAACAAAAGAAACAGATTGACAGATGAAGTTACAGTTGCCCCTCCACATTCGCGAACTCAGCATTCGTGGTTTTAATTATTCGCGGTTTTGGGAGGGCCCCCCGGGCCCCCCCAAAACCGCGAAAAGGGGCCTCCGGAGGCCCCTTGAAAGCCCTGGGAAGGAGCAGGGAGGGCCGGGGAGGCGTTCACGGGGCCTTTGGAGACCCTCCAGAGGCCCAGTGAAGGCCTGGGGTGGGTGGGGGGAGGCCGCGGAGGCCTTCATGGAGCCTTGAAAGGCTCCGTGAAGACCCCAGAGAGGGAGGGTGGAGGTTGGGGGGAGGCCTTCACGGAGCCTTGGAAGGCTCCGTGAAGGCCTGGGGAGGGTGGGGGGAGGCCGCGGGTGTCTTCATGGAGCCTTGGAAGGCTCCGTGAAGGCCCCGGGGAGGATGGGGGGAGGCCTTCATGGAGCCTTGGAAGGCTCCATGAAGGCCTGGGGAGGGTGGGGGGAGTCCGCGGGGGCCTTCACGGAGCCTTGAAAGGCTCCGTGAAGGCCCCGGGGAGGGAGGGGGGAGGATGGGGGGAGGCCTTCACGGAGCCTTGGAAGGCTCCGTGAAGGCCTGGGGAGGGTGGGGGGAGGCCGCGGGAAGGCCCCGGGGAGGGAGGGGGGAGGATGTGGGGAGGCCTTCACGGAGCCTTGGAAGGCTCCATGAAGGCCTGGGGAGGGTGGGGCGAGGCCGCGGAGGCCTTCACGGAGCCTTGGAAGGCTCCGTGAAGGCCCTGGGGAGGGAGGGGGGAGGATGGGGGGAGGCCTTCACGGAGCCTTGGAAGGCTCCGTGAAGGCCTGGGAAGGGTGGGGGGAGGCCGCGGGGGCCTTCACGGAGCCTTGGAAGGCTCCGTGAAGGCCCCGGGGAGGGAGGGGGGAGGATGGGGGGAGGCCTTCACGGAGCCTTGGAAGGCTCCGTGAAGGCCTGGGGAGGGTGGGGCGAGGCCGCAGAGGCCTTCACGGAGCCTTGGAAGGCTCCGTGAAGGCCCTGGGGAGGGAGGGGGGAGGATGGGGGGAGGCCTTCACTGAGCCTTGGAAGGCTCCGTGAAGGCCTGGGGAGGGTGGGGCGAGGCCGCGGGGGCCTTCACGGAGCCTTGGAAGGCTCCATGAAGGCCTGGGGAGGGTGGGGGGAGGCCGCGGAGGCCTTCACGGAGCCTTGGAAGGCTCCGTGAAGGCCCTGGGGAGGCTGGGGGGAGTCCGCGGGGGCCTTCATGGAGCCTTCGAAGGCTCCGTGAAGGCCCCGGGGAGGGAGGGGGGAGGGTTGCAGAGGCCTTCACGGAGCCTTGGAAGGCTCCGTGAAGGCCTCGGGAGGGTGGGGGGAGGGCAATCAATATTCGCGGTTTTTTGACATTCGCGGGGGTCCGTGGAACCTAACCCCCGCGAATGTCAAGGGACAACTGTAGTAGCGCTTGCTTGGGCCTGAAGTGTACAAAATACCAACCTTCAATTGAAGAATTAGCCAATGAAATTCAGCAACAAAAAAAGTCACTAATCGGCAGGTTAGTTAAAGAATTCCCCCTCCCCCTCACATATCTCAGTTCACACAAGTTAAATAATATCAAGACCAACAAAAGAAACTGACTGACAGATGAACAAAGAAGTCACTAAGCAGCTAAGTTAAATAATTGGTTTTTGGTTTATTAAATACAATTATATATAACTATTATACATTTATGTTATTTAAACAATAAATATTGCAAAATAATGTTTTTTCCTCAAAGTGACACACCACCCGAGTTATGTTCAGTTTTTTGGCGAAGTTTGACACACTAAGCTTGCCCATCACTGAACTAGGCTGTCTTCGACCTCCCAGAGGGCCTTTTCGGCTATTGCTCCCAGATTATGGAATGGCCTGCCAGAACCACCTCAAACAGCTTTTAAAAAGCTCTTAAGACGGATCTCTTCCGGCAGGCCATCAGAAGAAAAGGAAAAAAAATCCTATTGGTCCAATCCCTATTCCAGTTATTTTATTTTACTGGGTGTGTTTTTAGTATTTATTAAGTATTTTTAAATGTTTAATTATTTAATTGTATTTTAAGGGGGGTTGGGATGGAGAGTTTTATATGTATATGTTTTAAATGTTGTAAGCCACCCTGATTGCATTTTGTAGAGGGGCGGGATATAAATAATTTTTTTATTATTATTATTATTATTAAGTGCAAAAAGACTTTGTAAAAAGAGGCTTCTTTGTCAACGGCTTTGGAAACTGAAGTATGCCTGTATACTATTTTTTTCAGATCAATTGTTACTATAAGGCTGACATACTGGGGGGGGATACAACAATTAATGTTCTGAATTTACACAATCAGTGCAAATTATGCAAATTAGGCTAGGATTTGATTACTTAGTATAATTATGCAAGAACATATAGCATGCAAATTATATGAGATTTTAGGAACTGGAATATGACATCCCTGTTTGTCATCCCATTAGCTATTTTAAAAATTGGGTGATCTACTGCTAAATTACATCTACCTTCTGCTCATCTCAACCTTAGTATTTTTCAGGAACAGCTGAGAAAACGTTTATGTTTTCAGTGGCATTAGTTTTACTCTCTGGACTTGGGGTGTATGTGAAATTCCAGTAAACTGAAATAAAAATCTGGGTTTTTCTTTTCATCTTCTTCCTTTCATGGGGAAAAATGGTTCTGAGGTACTCATAAACTCATAGATCGTGTCATTTTTTTCCAGATTGCCTGGGCATTCCTTAAAAATAAGATGGCATGATGAGAGACCAAAAGGCAATGTACACTACAAAGATGATGCTTCTGAAACTGCACAGATGAAAGCAGTGAAGCTGTTATAAGGAAGCAGAGTTTTAGTTAGGTATGGGGGAGGAGAGATAAAGAAGGGAACCAGATTTCCCTGGGAATTTACTAACAACATTTTCGATCACCACAGCACAAGATCCTAAACAAGCTCTGTCAATCCTGCACACATTTTTCTCCAGCCACCTCTCCATACAGCTTTCCATGCACTGCAGGGATTTTCCTCTGCACTGAGGCAGGGTGAAGCCTCCTTTCCCCTTTGAAAGTGGCTTTGCACCTGTGCGTGCAATAATAATCAGAACAACAATAGTAATAATAGTAACACTTTTTTAAAAAACACCAATACCCCATCTTACAATCCTCTCCTCCTCCCCTTCGGCCAGTGTCTGTTAACCTTTGCTTTACCAAGGGCCCCCTTTAAATATTTTTTGTTGCCACAGACGCAAGATTTAAAACCATAATAACAATAATGATAATAATAATAATACAATTACACCAAACCTAAGACGTTTCTCCTGCTTGTTCCTGCAAAGTTGTGGCTGGAGCAGACTGAATGGCAATGCACAGACCAAGCCAGCCAGCCTTTGCCTTGGCTTCTGTCACATGGCTGCTCCACTGCATGGAGGAGGTGGACCAAGCAACTTTCAAGCCTTTGCAGACCCCCTGTGAGGACATCGCGGATTGCTGGGGATCCATGGACCCCAGATTAAGAATCACTGCCTTAGGCACTACTGCAGAACCCCTGTATTTGCGGGGGATTGGTTCCAGGCCCCACTGTGGATAACAAAACCCGTGGATAATAGTGAACGCCATTGAAAATTGAAAATACTGTAATGAGTTTAAAATACCGTAAGAGTTGCCTTGGAGGACATAGAACAGTGTTTCTCAAACAGGATTCCCTGAGGGGTCACTGGGGTTCCCTGTGAAATGTGATTTTTAAACATTTTTCTAGCTGTAGATAATAATAGTAATTTTTAGGCAGGGGGTTCCCTGAGACCTGAAAATTATTTCAAGGGTTATTCTAGAGAATAAAAAGGTTGAGAAAGGCTGGCCTACAAAATGGCTAGAGAGGAGGACGCATTTTCTAGGAAGACTCTATGGCAGCTGTGCTGAAACTGAAACCGTGGATAACTGAATCCGTAGGTAATGAATCCGTGGATACGGTGTCCCTGCTGGATTCTTCCTCACCTCCATGGATGGGAGCACCTGCATAAGCCTGCAAGCACCACTTTTCCAGAGGGCATTTCCTTGGGGCTGGCACCCACAATCCCGAAGGGACTCCTCAACAACGCCTCCACCCCCCCGCCGCCACCTCTGCCCGCCGTCTCCAAGCGTCGCCCTCCCGCTTCCTATGTGGGCACTCGCCCCTTTCCTCCCCTCAAAACCTCCCAAGCGGCTCCTTTGCTGCGGCGGCCCAGCCTTTCCCGCCCCTTCGCTCCGGCGGCCTGCCTGCCTCTCCCCTCCCTCGCCAAGGCTGAGGCGTCCGACCAGCCCCGCAACGGCCGGCCCGGGGGCTCGGCGCCTCACACACACACCCGCACTACTGACCTGGCCGCTCATCTGCGCCATCTTCCTCACGGCGGGCAGGCAGGGGGGCGACGCCGAAGGAGCCTTCGGCTGAGGGGAGGCGGCTGAGGGGCAGCCCGAGGGGCGGCGAGGGCGGAGCGGAGGGCAGGCCTGGCGGGAGGAAGCCAGCCGACGAGAAGCGGGGGTGGCGAGAGAGCCACAGCCGCCAGGGCGGGAAAAGAAAAGGGGGTGGCGGCGTGAGGGGGAGCCAGGCAGGGCCGCCCCTCGTCCCTCCTCTCTCTCCTTTCTCTCTCGCAAGGGCGCGCTTGTCACCTTTGCCTCTTCGCCCTCGCTTTCGAAAGGTGTTGCTTCCCTCTTCTCCCATGCTATTGTTATTTTTTTTATTTAGTTACTTATACCCCGCTTTTCAGCCACAAGGCTATCAGAGCGACTTACATATTATTTTAAGCAATAGCAATTTACACATCTACACTGCAAGAAGCAGCTTCCAATGTGTTAGCTAATTGCCCCCCACAAGCTGGGGACTCATTTTACCCTTCATATTCGTTGGGGTTTGGTTCCAGGACCCCCGTGGATACCAAAATCCGTCCTTTCATATTCGATGGAGTTTGGTTCCAGGACCCCCGTGGATACCAAAATCCGTGAATACTCAAGTCCCATTATATGCAAAGGCATAGCAAAATGGTGTCCCTTATATAAGATGGCAAAATCAAGGCTTGCTTTTTGGATAATTATTTTTTAAATCATATTTTTCAAGCCACGACTATTTAAATCCATGGATTCTAAATCCGTGGATACGGAGGGACAACTGTATTTTTTTACAAATGCACCAACCTTGGAGTGCCCTATCATTCTTTGGAGGAAGCAGCTTTTAATGTATCGGTGCCCATATTCGCCCAGGGAAACACGGCTGCCCAGATAGAGTCCCAACAGGCTACCAGAAAAGGGACTGAACACACATAGGCATGAAACCCTACAATAATTTGTAATCTAATCCTTAAAGTGGTGGTTCTTAACCTGGGGACCTGTGATCCCCAGGGGTCCACGATGTCCTCATAGGGGGTCCTCAGAAGCTTGAAGGCTGCTCAGCCCACCTCCTGCCTGCAGTGGAGTGTCCATGTGACAAGAGCCATGGCTGGCTGGCTTAGCCTACACATTGCCATACAATCTGCTCCAGCCACAAACTGGCAGGAAGAAGCAGGAGAAAAGTCCTCCTTCCCCCTCCAGTGCCTCTGAGGGAAGATTTCATGGATGGTGTGTTGTTGTTTGATTGTTGTTAGGGTTTTAAGTCTTGATTTAAGTCTTGAGGGACCACGGCAACAAAAGATATTTAAAGGGGGTCCCTGGTAAAGGAAAGGTTAAGAACCACTGCCTTAAACCACAAAAACAACACACACAATTGTCAGTGAGGAGGATCATCCCTTCAGCCTTTTTCAATCAATTCATAGGGGGGCCTCAGGACTTTTTGGAGGTAGGGCTTCCTCGGGCTCCCAGCACTCACAGAAAGACCCACTCCCTCACAGATGCGTGTTGCATAGCACTGAGATTCAATGTAGTTTACCATTTACCTAGTGTGTAGAATACACAGCAAAACACTTCCCCAAACAACAAATACAAATGAAGGAACCAAATCGAAGTCTGATGTCTGGCATGGAAAGATTAACGCATTGTTATTAAGGCTAATAACATGGACCCCACTGTAGCAAAACCTTTCCTTCCCAATCCCTTTCACGCTTTGTATCCTTTCATACTGAGGACAGGGACAGTCTTATTCTGGGAGCCTCTTTCTACTAAGGGGTAATAATGCTTTAAATAACTATAGTGCCAAATATAGACAGTGTTTATTTACATATGCATCCTAAGACAAGCATGGAGAACCTATGGCCCTCCAGGTGTTGCTAAACTTAAACCTGCTGTCACCTTCAGCGAGCATGGTCAGTCCCCACCTCTGCTCCCAGGGGTTCAAGACAAGTATATGGTTGATCCCACATATGTTTACCACCTCACAACAACCCTGTGAGGTAGGTTAGGCCAAGTGAGAGCGACCAGCCTAAGGGCAACCAAGGAGCTTGAATAGGGATTTGAGGCTGGGTCTCCATAGGTCTTGTCCAATGCAGGTGGGGAAACTTTGGCCACTAGAATTGGCCATACTGGGTAGGACTTTTGGCAGTTGTAAGCCAGAACATCTGAAGAACTAAAGCTTTCCTCCCCTTTCTAAACACTGTGTCCCACTGGCTCCAGTCACGCTCATTGAAGGGAGTAAGTCACTTTAGTTTTGGCTAGATCCCCTATATGCCACATGTCTTGTCACAGACCTATGGTCTCTCTCCAGAGCCTTTGTACACTTCTAAGCCAAGTTTCTTCACTCTCTGCTCCAATAACATTCAGTTGCAGGATCTGTCATATTCCTGATGCCCTCCTGCTTCAGCACAACTGGAGTCCAACATATTCAGCCAATGTCAATCGCTAGCGTTATATGTGGTATAAGCAGGTCTTTGGTTTCAGAGAGCACTAAACAGGGGCATTTAGTCAACATAAAGCATCAGCCATCATGTCAACATTAAGCAATGTACGTGTAGTACTTTTCTTGCAACTCCCTTACCTTAGCAGTAAGCTTCAGGAAAGATGTACAAATTAGCATATACAGTTGTCCCTCCGTATCCATGGATTTGGTATCCACAGATTTAAGTATTCATGGCTTGGAAATATTCTTTAAAAAATAATAATCCAAAAAGAAAACCTTGGTTTTGCTATCTTATATAAGGGACACCATTTTGTTATGCCATTGCATATAATGGGACTTGAGTATTCACGGATTTTGGTATCCACGGGAAGTCCTGGAACCAAACCCCAGCGAATATGAAAGGACAACTGTACTGTACATTAATTATTTAATTTAAGAAGGAAAGCAGTCTGATTTGCAGCAATCAGGAAAAATGTTGGATGAAGAAGATTCACTCACATGAGTCTCCCCAAGAATGTAAAGTGGTAGACCCTGACACTAATTTAACCACCTTGATGAGACCGAGGCTTCTTATAATGAAGATCTTCAAACTTCAGCAACAGTCAGACCTGTTTGTGTTCTACATTTCAGGTTTATTTATCTAAACTGCTTATCTATGGACCAACTGACAAACACCCTCAGGGCAGTTTATAAACATTAAAAATAAAAACAACAAATAAAATCACAGACATCACAATCATAACAAATAAATCAGCCCAAACAGCAAGAATGTTAACAGCCAGCAAGAAGAGTAAAATAGTAGAATCAAAAGTAAAGATAAAAAATAAAAAAGGAGTAAATGCCTCACAAAGAAGATCATAGTGTGACACTTAAATGTTCTTAATGAGAATACATGGGGCACAGAATTGTAGTGCTATTATTCCATTTTAACTGCCATGGAATCCTGGTACTGGCAGATTAAGGAGGGATATTTAGAATTCTTAGCCAGAAAACTGCTCTGATGCCTCTGACCAAACTAATAACCCCAGGATTATGCAGGATGGAACCATGCCAGTTAAAGTGGAATAATAGTGCTATTATTGTATAGTGTGGATAGGTCACAAGCAGACTTCTTCAGAGTGCATTCCACAAAGTAGGCATGCTCGCGAGAAAAGATGGTGGCCACAAATGGATTACCTGCCTTCTTATTCCTCAAAAGCTCCCTCTATTCCGCCCCCCTTTTTTTTCTTTTTCTTTTTTTTTTTGCTTTGTTAAATGAGAGATGCAGAAGAGCAATCTGCTTTAAAAAATTGTTTTTACCCTACTGCTCAAAAATAGTACCCAATCATGTCAGTGAAAAACAACAATGGCGGCTTCGGCCACTTCATCACTGGCAATCCTGCCCCCACGCACGTCCAACCAATCACATTTTGATTTCTTCGATGTTCCCCAATTTGAATTGGTGTTCAGACGAGCTTTTATGTGCATTTTCACATATTTAAAAAAAAAATTTGCGAGAAATAGTGAAAGCTCTTATCGCAAACTACTTGGAGTTTTCAGGGGGGGCTCCTTCCCAATATGGCAAATCCCAACAGGAGCTCATCTGGACAAAAGGTATTCTGCCTGCATTCCTTGAGGATTTTTTTCATCGTCTAAACAACCCCTTAGTTACCTCTAAGGTGTATATCTTAATATGTTGGCTGTATTTATTTTCAGTTTTAAAACATGCATTTATCAAGAAACTCTCCTTGAATATTTAGTGTTGAAGACTGTGTCTAATATTTTGGATAAAATTATTTTACCAGACACCCTAAGCCAAATCAAAGGGGTGACACATGTCCCGGTCCCATAGCCCTCACATTCAGAGTCCTTAAATTTAACTGAAAGGAATCTATATTGTCATAAATTACACATAAATAATTTCAAACGTAGAAAGGTATACTGTACGCTGATGCTATTTTTCAGTTCCTTTATTATATATATGTATGCATATGTATATGTATAATTATTAGGTAACCAAATACAAATTATGTTAAAAAATCAATAATAAGGAATCAATCAATACAATAAAAGGTAAAATTGCGAGGGTTAACATTTCCCAAAAGATATACACTAGTAAAGTATCAAAAGTACAATGTACAAATACAATGCTTACAAATGATTTTACTGAATGCATATTTCTTAGAAAAGACAACTAATCTCAATTAGTCTCTTGGGGAATTCTGAGTTGGGCTGTTTTCAATGAAAATCTAGATTCACCCCTTTGTCGTGGGAGAGAGGCTTGTGTACCCTAATGATGCTTTGAGCTATGCTGGTGGTGGCATAATAGCCACTGGTAGGGTCTCCCATGCCAGACAGGTCAAAACCGAAGGGTCTGACAAAGAGCGTCAAAGGGCGGGATGGGCTCTCTAGCCTTATGGCAACCGTCCTAGGAGAAGGAAAACTCTAATCCCAAACCCGGGCAGATGGTGCTTGTCCAACCCTGTAAGGTCAACCATCTAAGAGAAAGAAACTCTAATCAAACCTACGGCCCGAGGACCTCGCTGCTACGTCCATGCTTGCAAGGCCACAGCAGATGAACCTCTGGTTTAAAGGGTGAGGCCAGTTCTGTGCACGCTGCGCTCCACCAGAAAAATCCATTGCACAGGCTCGAAGGACAAATCCAATCGAAAAAGATTCATTAACCACAACTGACCTCACTGGATGGCAAGTATATAACTTTATCCCATTTATTAAGATTAGCTGCAGGCTCTAAAAATTTTACCAAGTATTTATCTCTTGCAATGTCATATAATTGATAATATACAGTAACACATAATGTACAGTATCGTCATCCACTTGGTTTCCATAAATACTGAGCCATTGTTCTCTGGGAATATTGTTATATCTACCTTCCAGCAAATTAGTCTTCACAGTCTGAAAATGCAAGTCTGTAAATGCCTTTCAAAGGGAGGCTAGGTTAATTACCATCAAATATTTCTCTTCCTCATAGGGTTTTTTGTTGATTTTTTTTTTAAGGAGAACTGGAAGAGAATCTAGATACACTTATTGTTTTGATGTCCATCCTGGCATAATAGTCCTTTAACTGTTCTTTGATAGATTTACGAGTTTGTTGTATGTCACTACAACAAAAACCATGGACCAAAACAACACTTAAGGGTTGTCTAAATGGTGAAAATACTACTCGTAGAATTCAAGGAGAATACAATTTGTCTAAATGGCAGCCTGCATCAATCCATAGTATTTGGAAGGAGAGGGGTCAAATCCATCAAAAACTTGGAACTTCACGGCTTTTCCCAAAGCATTTAAAAAGCTCCATGGGTAATGCATATTCCTGCTCATTAGGACAATATAATTTGCATTCATTCACATTCCTGATAAGAGCAGAAGTTGAAAGCTGATTGGTTGGACGTGGACAGGGGGCAGAGCTTGCTAACAAGGCAAGTGCCCAGAACCACCATCTTGGATTTTCGCCTTAGCGATCATGTACTGAAGCAACAAAACAGCCTTTTTTTCTTTATTTATTTAGATGGAATTTCACACTTTTGCACCTTAGATATACTTTAAAATAAAACAAAATACACCAGCAACTGGTGACAATAAAAATGCAAGTAATTCACTCATACCCAGGGCTGGTTTAAGGAATTTTGGGGGGCCCTGCAATGCTTTATTTTGGGGGCCCCATATGTTTATCTCAGGTCAATGTAACCTAACCTATTCACAGTACAGGATGTTCAGATTACAGTAGGACCCCGTATCCACGGATTCCTTATCCATGGGACACAAAACAGCACACCTACTATAGAGTCTTCCTAGAAAATGTGTCCTCCCTAGCCATTTTCTAGGCCCTCCAAGGCAACTCTACGGTATTTTAAACCAGAAGTCCCATTATTTTCAATGGTGTTCACTATTGTCCACAGTTTTCAGAATCCATGCCCGCACAGAACCATTCCCCAGTGGATAAGGGGGGCCTACTGTATTACATAATTTGCCACCAATAATTTAGTTTAAAAACTATATTATAGGCACTAATAAAATATTTTTTGGTAATTAGCAATTACCGTAATGGTGTAGATTTCTTCAAAAAAAAAAAAAGTAAAAAAGCTAAACATGAGTTAGCAGTGTGATACAGCAGCAAAAAATGCCAGTGCAATTCTAGGCTGCATTAATAGGAGTATAGTGTCTAGATCAAGGGAAGTAATAGTGCCACTGTATTCTGCTTTGGTCAGACCTCACCTGGAAGACTGTGTCCAGTTCTGGGCACCACAATTCAAGAAGGATATTGAGAAGCTGGAATGTGTCCAGAGGAGGGCAACCAAAATGGTGGGAGGTCTGGAAGCCATTATGCCCTATGAGGAGCAGCTTAGGGAACTGGGTATGTTTAGTCTGGAGAAGAGAAGGTTGAGAGGTGACATGAGAGCCATGTTTAAATATTTGAAGGGATGTCATACTGAGGATGGAGCAAGCTTGTTTTCTGCTGCTCCAGAGACTAGGACATGGAGCCATGGGTTCAAACTACAGGAAAAGAGATTCCACCTGAATACTAGGAAGAACCTCCTGAAAGTAAGAGCTGTTCAGAAGTGGAATACACTGCCTTGGAGTGTGGTGGAGTCTCCTTCTTTGGGGGTTTTTAAACATAGGTTGGATGGCCATCTGTCAGGAATGCTTGGATTGTGTGTTCCTGCAGGGCAGAAGCTGATCGGATGGGATGGCTGTTGGGGTCCCTTCCAGCCCTATGATTCTATGATTCTAGGCTGCATTCAGAGCCTGGGAAAGTTACTTTTGGATTACACCTCTCAGAATCCCCCTGCCAGCAACCTTCTCAAGGTCTGTTTGCATTGTTCCTTTTCCAGCATTCTCTAGCCCATTGGTCTTTAAACAGAGGCTGAATGGCCATCTGTCAGGGATGCTTTGATTGTGATTTCCTGCATGGCAGGAGGTTGGACTGGATGGCCCTTGTGGTCTCTTCCAACTCTACAATTCTATGATTCTATGATATCCTCACAGGGTGTTTGGCCCACCTCCTCCCTATAGTGAACAGCCATGTGACAGGGACCAAGGCAAAGGCTGGCTGGCTTGGCCTGTACATTGCCATTCAGTCCACTCCAGCCACAAACATTCAGGAAGAAGCAAGAGTGCATCTGAGGGAAAGGTTAATGGATGGTGTAATTGTATTGTTTTTGTTGTTAACTATTATTATTAGGGTTTTAAATCTTGAGTTAAGTCTTGGGGCAACAAAAGATATTTAAAGGGGGTCCCTGGTAAAGAAAAAATTAAGAACCACTGTTTAGCCCAATGGCTCTTACGTAGCACTAATGGGATACTGGTGTTTTAGTGACAACAATAAAACCATTGCTCCCAGTAATATTACTCCAATTTTTTATTTATATTCTTTACATTCTTCTGTTAAAAGGACCAGAGTGTTGTAGAAGTTTCAGCATTGCCCTATGACTGTGGAGACCAGGGTTTGAATCCTTACTCAGCCATGAATACACACTGGGTGACCTTGGGCAAGTCACACTCTCTCAGCCTCAAAGGAAGTCAAAGGCAGACCCCCTTTGAACAAACCTTGCCTAGAAAACCCCATGATAAGTTTGCCTTAGTCAGAAATGACTTCAAGGCACATGGGCAAACACACACAATTTCCTTTTGCAGGTTGAACTCAGTTGGCAGCAAGGGGAGGAAGCTGAAGAAGACCAAGGGGTGAAGGGAGGGAGGAAGGGGAGAGAAGGACATGTTAAGAGCAGCTGGAAAGATGGACTGGAGGGGATCTATGTGGAAGTTAGGAAAGGGAAGAAAGAAAGAAAGAAAGAGAGAGAGAGAGAGAGCTACAAAAAGTCAGAAGGGAGGCAAAGAAGGAAGGAAGGAAGAGAGAGAGGTGGATAAAAAGAAAGAAAGAAAGAAGCCTTTTCTGAAGATGGAGCAGGGGAGAACAAGAGATGACCCCCCTTCCCTCCCCCCCTCTCTCTCACACACACACTCACCCCTGGCTTGCCTTTTGACGATGATCCTGGGAGGGGGGGGGGAGGAATCAACAAACTCCCTCCAGAATCAGCCATACAAAGAAAGCTCCATCTTTCTCTTTCTGTAGCTTTCTAGTTTGGGAGACGCTGGTTGTTGTTTTTTAAAGCCAGTAGGAGTTTTTTTCAGGAAGAGTGTTAGGTCGGGATGGGGGCCCCTGCCTGTGTGGGGCCCCTGCAGGTGCTGATTTGGTGGTATGGTTAAGCCAGCCCTGCTCACACCCGCCATCTTGATTCACAGCCATGACCATTGGGACAGCAAAAGCGGATAGCTTTACATGCCTGTAATTTTGCGAAAAACCATGAAGACAAGCCCCTGGTCAAACTGTTAGCATTTTCGAGTTTTGCCCAGCTTTCCTAACTGATCTTTGTCAGCCCCACAGTATGTTTTATACAAGCAGCAACTGGAGACCAACTGGTGCTGCTTAGGTTGGAAGGCCTAACCTCCTGTCTGCACAGAGACTAGATAATGTTCAAATACCATTGATCACTAGTTGCCTCAGAATAGTTTTAAAACATCAGTTTTTGTGTGCTGTCATCTGGAAGCCTCATATTTTGGGATTTGGAAATATTAAATATAATCTTGCAAATACTGAAGTGCATGTTATGATCACAAGCTCACAGCTATACTGGAACTTTTTCTGTCTTTTTCTAATGCAATCTCACATGGCTGGGGCTACATGTGAATGATACAACCAAATGGTGAGACAAGTTGTGTGGGTCTGCCTCACACAATCAGTGCAAGAGCTTGAAAAATTGATTTTTAAAAGTAATGTGTTATGTAATGCTTTCCAGCGCTCCCAATACTGTTAATATTGCAAAAACCAAAACAAAATAACCCCACCAACTGTTGGTGACTCATTGTGTTACTTGTTGCTTTATTTGAAGAGAATTCATCTAACAAAAAGGGGGGAAATGCTTAAAATTTGGGTTATTTCATCAAAATGTCCCAAGAAAGGATTTTAGCTTTCCAGAAGTTAACACACAGACACACAAATGAAACAGTGGTCCCGTCTACACAATTTAAATAATACGTACGGCGTGCGGAAGTTCGCACTTCGGTACAAACGGCCGTTCGGATGCACACGAATGCAAAAGAGGGGGGGCGGTTTTCCACCCTGAAATACGCATACGCAGCATTCGGGAGGGAAAGCGGATCGCGAAGAGAAATCCGTACGCCGTTCGGATGGCTGACGGGTCTGTACGGTCTGTTCGCACACATACGAACAGGCAGGGTAATCTGATTGGCTGGTCGAGTAGAGGGGGCGGGGCTAGCATGGAGGGGAATTGGGAGTGGCCGCCATGTTGGTTTCCCGGCTAGCGAGCGTCTGGTAAGTCCGTGAATTTATATGGTTTTTATTTTTATTTTATATTGTAAATACAGAAAACCGACTGTCCGCAAACCAGGAACCTTTAAAAAAAAAAAAGCGGCGGGAGATTTAAAACTGCCGCTTGGCTTGCTCGCTCCAATCAGCTTCGGGGAGAGGGAGTCATACGGAGTTTAGGGGGGTTAAAAATCATATAGCCGGTTCGTATGCATACGAACGACAGGCTGTTCGTATTTTTTGCCCCCCATACGGATTTTTGTATAATCGTATAGCCGCACCCAGTATTCATTACATAGGAGTGGTGACATTACCAATAATTATGTTATCTGTAAAGGGACTTTGCTGTGCCTTGTTACCAGTGGTCATGTGAATTTGTTAATGGGAGGCCACTCATTGAAATTCTGTAGTTCAAAGGTATTGTGATAAGAAATGTAGTAGAAGAAAAGCAGATGAAGTAGAAGAGGCCAGTGGCCAGAATAATGAGAAAGGAAATAAAGTTGTGGGGTTGAGTGGGTGAGGGATAAAGTAGATGGGGAAAGCAGTGAAATAAGAGCTCGGTAAAATAAAGAACCAACATGTAATGGGAAGAAAGAAAATATGTTAAAAATGTTAGTAGTATCACAAGGATGTTATGTCTTCTATTTTGCCATGGACTTCTTAGGAGAAATATCTGAAGAAATACAAATTTAGCAATTGTACACTTAAGAAATTATAGGAAGTCATTCTGTTTACAAATTGCAATATGTAACAAAATCATTTTAAAAAATCATAAAATTCTTCTACTGATCAAAGACTCAACTGTACCACCCACACAAGATCTGAAAACAGTGCAACCCCAATGGGACATCCTCCCATCTAAATATGTATAGGATTGCAGCCTTAGTCTCAAAAGCAATATTCATACGCCTGTCATGAAATTAGCTGTCTCATCCATGCCATATTATAAAGCAAATAATAATTTACTGGTACATCAGGAAAAGAACAAATACAGTTAGTTACGGTAATAGAGACAGAAAGCCTGGATGAAAATTAGTAGCTATTATGATGTAAGATTAAGGGCTATATCCAGTGCCACATGTGGAGACTTCTACTTACAAAATATAATCACTTGGATGTGGTGAAGGACTAGATGTACGTAAACAAACTGAATCCCAGTCCAGATTAGACATTTTGGATCCATTAGTCTCCAGAACCATTTTAGTAGTTTCCCCTCACCTGCAGGGATTAGGAATCTCAGCGAATCTAAATCCTATTATGACAATGGAGTTCTATGACAATGAAGTACTGTAATTTCAAATGGAAGAAGCACACCTGTCTTTATATTGTACCACTTGCTAACATATTTTATCCTTTAAAAAAAAAACAGGAGAATATCACAAATGCTTACCTCGAAGTGTAATTTGCCACTTGTTTTGAGGTCTGAGCGAATGAGTGTACTGGATGCAGCCACTTGTTCTGACCTCAGGATGCTGGAAAGGCAGAGCCCTGCATGTGGCTGCTCATTCTGAGGTCAGAGCAGGCGGTTGCACCCCAACCACAGCAGCTCCGAGGACCTGCAGCAATGGGCTTATCTAATGGGGGTTAAAAATCTGGATGAATCAGATTTGGGCTTTGGCCAAGGTGTAGCACTTCAACCCAGGCCAGAGTAATCTGAACTTCCATCAGATTTTTTACCCCCAATGTAGACAAGTCCCTTAGGCTGGAACTTTTTTCCCACCCATCTGGTTTTCTATGTGAATTATAAAATCTGTAGAGTTTCAAGGGAAGCAAGGGTCATCTAGCCCTGCCAGTACAGGAATCTGCAACAAAAGCCTTCTTGAGAGAGGGCCATCCAACCTCTTTGTAAGAATTTACAATAAAGGGAAATCCACCACATTCAGAGGCAGACCATCCTTTTCTTGAACAGCTCTTACTGTCAGGAAGTCCTTCCTAATGTTCAGAAGAGAGAGGCAAATTCAGTCTTGAGCAGTTCTGCCTTCTCTTAGTCACCCGTTAGTATTTCTCCATTTTCTCCACACAGTGGACACTTGGAGGTCTTTAAACAGAGGCTGGATGGCCATCTGTCGCGGATGCTTTGATCGTGATTTCCTGCGTGGCAGGGGGTTGGACTGGATGGCCCTTGTGGTCTCTTCCAACTCTACAATTCTATGATTCTATGATTCTGGCCTTTTCTCTTCCTTCAAACATAGCCAAGAAAACCTTTTAATTGTTTTTAACCTGTCTTGCAAGCCCGAGCTCATTCTGAGCCATAGCTTTTCTGACCTTTTCTCTATACATATTTGACACTAATTTGTATCCTTCATTCGTTGTACATGCCCCTTTTAAATCTCAGCTCACCTGAAAGTTCATTACACAGACGCCTGGGTTTCTTTTATTGGCTCCCATTATTCTTTCCATTGGAACTGTTAATACGACTGTGCCTTTCTTTTCTCACATTTATAAAACTTCTATATGAAAGGTTTGAAAAGATCATGAGGAAGAGCACTCAGTTATGTGAGTTACACTGAAGTCCAAAATAGCATAGCCCAGAGACAAGTGATTGACTCCATGAGAACTAGGCCACAGTGCAGGTACTGGAGTAGGGTTGAGTGATAAATAGATGAGACACAGGAAGGAACCCAACATTTATGAAAATGTTTTAAGATATTACATTTGCTTTCCACTGAGGACTGCCAGAAGAGGGGAATAAATGTTGTTGTTGTTGTTGTTGTTGTTGTTGTGTGCCTTCAAGTCATTTCTGACTTATGGCAAACCTAAAATGAACCTATAATGGGGTTTTCTTGGAAGAATTTGTTCATAGGGGGTTTGCCTTTGCCTTCCTCTGAGGCTGAGAGAGTGTGACTTGCCCAAGGTCACACAGTGGGTTTCCATGGCCAAGCAGGGATTCAAACCCTGGTCTCCCAGTGGTCCTAGTCCAACACTCCAACCACTACACCATGCTGGCTCAAATAATATGGTAGAGTGGTCCAAATATTTCAGTCTAACAGATAAACAAAGAGGAACATATTTCAGGTGGCCACTTACACATTACTAAAAAAGTGGAAGGTACATCACCAAAGCAGGGAAGCTACCATTCTGTATATATTAACTTACGCAGAATTAGAAATTAAAAATATAATGTATATATAAATATCTCTCTCTGTAATGGGGAAGACTGATACTAATTGGCCTGTGGGCCTACTCACATCCTTGAGGCTCTTTTGTCTTTAAACCAGATCTGGAGTGGGCACATATCTAATTTGCTTCATCTCCATCAACAATGTGCATATTTTCCTTCTTTTTATATCCTGGTGCAAGAGAATTCAGAATGCTCTCTTTGGGAGCCCCATTGCCCTCCCATTAGTTCCTGCTCTTTTCCTTCTTCCCCTGCCCTCAGCAACTCAGAAAATCAAGGGATTACTGATTATGTAAAGCATAATGTGCCCTTGAGATTTCTTCATCCATTTCTATTCCCTTTTCTTGAACTGCCCCAAAGCCATAGAAGAACTTCACAAACAGCTTGTGCTCCTTCCTCTGACCATCCAAAACTTATACTCGTATAACAAAAAGATTGTGACTTTCATAAGCGAATGTCCAAGCAACTTTAATATATATTTCAGAATTCTATTTTTTCACTTATATAATCACTGTGCAATATTCTAAGCGTAATCAATATGGAGAGTTATTGTTATTCTAGTATTACTGAAATGGAATATATTTATTTTTAATTTATTAGTTATATTTATATGATGCTCCACCTCCCCACTTTTATCCTTACAACAATTCTATGAAATAGATCAGATTGAGAGAGACTGAGGACTTTTTCGGAGGGTGATCTGTAACGGAAGCAGCCTTGTCCCCGTTGCGAGGCTGCAGCGCGGCAGGGGGTCCATTTCGGATGACGCTGTCCCCCTACCGATACTGTTGCAGAAGAGCTGGGAGGCTGCAGTGCTATATTTAGCGATTTTCTAATCACGGTCAACTTCCATGATTAGAAAATTGCTAAATATAGTGCTGCAGCCTCCCAGCTCTTCTGCAACAGTATCAGTAGGGGGACAGCGTCATCCGAAACGGACCCCCTGCCGCGCTGCAGCCTCGCAACGGGGATGAGGCTGCTTCCGTTACAGATCACCATCCGAAAAAGTCCTGACAGGTCTTAGATCACCCAGTGAGTTTCATAAGTCCCCAGTATAACAGTCTTGGCATTTTGGTTACATACTGCTGGTCTTTCTTAGAATGTAATACAATGTGAGGTTGTAGAACAGTGTGGATCAAATAAGTAAAACATGATGGAAGGGAAAGGTTTAGGCATACAAAATCCCTGGCACAATCTGCACTTTTTTCATTTCTCATAGTCTCCAGAAGATGTATGTTCTGCTTCTTCCTCTTCTTCAACAGAGTCAAAAGAGTCTCCATAATCTGTACTCTCCCATGTCATCCAGCTGCTGGGGATAGTTTGAAATGATGACGGGTCTACAAAGTAAGACACAAGTAGTGTTAATTCTGTTAAAGTGAACACCAGCTTTGCCTGCAGAATATTTGTTTATTTATTTTATATCCTGCCTTTCTCCCAATTTCAACTCAAGGCAGCTAATAATGAAGTTAAAACAACACAAAAGCCATACAAAAGCATTAAAGGTATTAATATATATTTTTTTAAAAAATTAAACTATTTATGCAGTTTAAAACATTAAACAGTAAAAATGTTAAAATATTTTAAAAACTATATTTAAAAAATCCAAATAGCACAGCATTTAAAAGCCCAACCCTCATCAGACTGTAAATTCCTGATGGCACAAAAATGGTTTTACTTGTTGACAAAAGGAGAGCGCAACTGGCGGAAAACTCGACTCTTATCTGACAGGACTTGTCATAGGAACTTTCTTTGGTCCTATCGAGAGGCAATACGTGCAGCAAAGAGATCCTTCTCCTCTGCACGTATTGCATCTGCAGAGTCCCGTCCAGCAGAGCTATTTAGGGTGGTAAGAGAGATGACGCAGGTTATTCCTGTGCAGAACCCATTGCTTAATCCAACGACAGCCTGCTGTGATGCGTTTAACAATTTCTTTGCAGATAAAATCTCTCGGATAAGAGCCGACTTAGATGCCAGTAATTTGACAGAAACGATTAACGAGGTGTCCAGCAACTCTGTTGATGTAAGTTTACTGGATCAATTTCAATCCGTGAGTACCGAGGACGTGGACAAGCTACTTGGTAGGGTGAGGAAGACAACCTGCCCTCTCGATCCTTGCCCTTCATGGCTGGCCATCCAGGGGGGGACTGCCTTGATGGTGTTCCTTAAGGACATCATCAATGCATCTCTCAGAGAAGGGTGTGTTCCATCTTGTTTAAAGGAAGCAGCCGTTAGGCCGCTCCTGAAAAAATCTTCCCTTGACCCCCTGGACATGAACAACTATAGGCCGGTTTCTATGTTACCATTCTTGAGCAAAGTGATCGAGAGGGCAGTTGCGCTTCAACTCCAAGTGGTCTTGGAAACCGATTATCTAGACCCATTTCAAACTGGCTTTAGGATGGGATTTGGAGTTGAGACTGCCATGGTTGCCTTGATCGACGACCTGCGTCTAAGCATCGACAGGGGTAGTGTGACCCTGTTGGTGCTTTTAGACATCTCAGCGGCTTTCGATACAATAGATCATAGCATCCTCTTAGATCGCTTGCGTGGGTTAGGAATCGGAGGCACTGCGCTCCAGTGTTCCGGTCCTTCCTCTCGTGCAGGTCCCAGAGGGTGTTGCTCGGGGACAGCTGCTCCAGTAGAAAGGAGCTTACTTGTGGTGTTCTGCAGGGCGCCATCCTGTCCCCGATGCTGTTTAACATCTATATGAAGCCGCTGGGTGAGATTATTCGGAGTTATGGGGCTGGGTGTTATCAGTATGCTGATGACACCCAGATCTATTTCTCCTTGTCCCTATCAGCGGCCTCAAATTTCGATGGCGTCTCTCCTCTTAATGACTGTCTTAAAGCACGCGCTGGTAACCTCTCGTCTAGATTTCTGCAATGCGCTCTACATGGGGCTGCCCTCATGCTTGGTCCAGAAACTTCAGTTGGTACAAAATATGGCAGCCAGAGTGGTCTCGGGAACATCTCGGAGAGACCATATAACTCCAGTATTAAAATCTCTCCACTGGCTGCCTATCAGTTTCCGGGCCCAGTATAAGGTGTTAGTTATTACCTTTAAAGCCCTAAATGGCTTGGGTCCAACTTATCTCCGGAACCGCCTCCTCCCATACAATCCTCCCCGTCACTCCGGTCCTCTGGGAGAAATTTGCTTCAGCCACAAAAATCTAGGCTGTCTGCAACCTCCCAGAGGGCCTTTTCGGTAATCGCCCCCAAATTGTGGAATGACCTGCCGAACGAGATCCGTCAGATGATAAGCCTGAGTAGCTTTAAAAAAGCACTAAAGACGGATCTCTTTCGGCAGGCCTTTCTTAATTAGATCCCGGCCTCAGGGGATCCTGGCCTCTTTTAGTCCGCTGGCTATTTATTCTATTGTATTTATTGTATTGTTTTAAAATGTGATTTTAGACAGTTGCTTTTAATTTATATTTGTTTAATATTTTTTTATGGGGGAGGGTGGGGGTGGGGGTGTTTAGGGATTTTTATCTGTATTGTATTTTAATTTTTGTAAGCCGCCCTGATTGTTTTGACAGAGGGGCGGGGTATAAATAAATATTATTATTATTATTATTATTATTATTATTATTATTATGTTAAATAGCATACGGAAAAAGACAATCCTGAGGGACTCCACAGGTCAGTGGCCAAGGAGTCAAGTAGGAATCGTCCAGCACCACGTTCTGAGAATGAAGCCACTGTAGAACAGTACCTCTAAGCCCCATCCCAGAGAAAAGACTGAGAAGGATACAATGGTCAATGGTATTGAAAGCCACTGAGAAGTCCAGCAGAACCAACAGGGACACACTCCCCCTGTCCAGTTCCCTGCATAGGTCATCCACCAAGGTGACCAAAGCTATCTCTGTCCATAACCTGGGGCTTGTCTACATGTGGGGCAAAAACTCCAAACAGAGTTTTGTCCTTATGCCCCTGCATTCTCCCCCCCCCCCAAAGCCTGCACATTATTCTCCACAGAGACTTGGGGTACTTTGCCTTCACCATTCCTGTGGAGTTTTGGCCACCACCACCAACTTGACCATAATTTAAAGCTCCAGAGGCAGTTCCCGGCTGAAGGAAGAGGTTTTCTCCCTTCCCCTGGCTCAGCAATGATGCCTCCGTCCACTCTCCTGCTCTGCCGTTGCAGGAAGAGGCGCTTGAAGAAAGCAACAGAAGTGCTTGAAGGAAGCGACAGGTGAGCAGAGAGTGGGCGGATGCAGCACTGTTGACCCCGGGGAAGGGAGGAAACCTCTCCCTTTGACTGGGAACTGCCTCCGCAGCTTTAAAATTGGTCATGGTGGCAGCGGTGGTGGCAATGGCAGCAGCTGTGCTGGCAGGCAAAAATATGGAGAAAACCCTGAATCCCACATACTCCGCATCTAGGTAAGATACCCCAAAATGCTGTGAATCTGGACCATGCGTCATGTGGCCAGATCACCCCAGATACAGGGAAAGGCCATGCCACAACGTGTGGGCTGATTACCACAGATTCAGGGGCATTTGCATGGGGATTTGGGGGTTTTGATAGTGTAGACAAGCCTCAGATCAAAAACCAGACTGAAATGGATCTAGACAATCTGCCTCATCCAGGAATCCCTTGAGTTGAGAAGTCACCACACACTCTAGTACGTTGCCCAAAAATGGCATGTTGGAGACTGGCCTATAGTTAACCAGTATGGTAGGATCCAGGAAGATTTTATTTCAGAAGAGTTCTTACCACAGCCTCCAGAAAGAATAAGGCTCTAGTACACATGTGGTGGCTCTCGTTTTTCCAAGTATCCTGTTCACATCCTCAGGCTGCACAAATTGAAAAGTATCCACCAACACTGGACAAGCAGGGGCCAAAGTTACAGGCAGCAGAATTGTATCAGCTCTGGCATCTCTCTCTCTCTCCTCTCTGGCTTTTCTTCGCAAACAAAGATTCAGGAAGGACACCTCCCACGCTTTCTGCAAGCGTGCTGATGACTAAAAAGGCCAATCCGAGATAAACAGGTCCGGTTGCAAAAAGCACAGCAGAAGGTCTCCTTGGGTGATGTTTTTGGGTTGTGATTCTTTCTGCGTTGTCGTTTCTCTTCAAGACTTGTTCGGCGTGAGTTCTCAAATAAAGCTGCAGCATTGTGGATAGTGCGTCTCCATGCCTCCCGATGTGAGGCCAGGGCGGACCACTGTTGGTGATCAATTTGGCCAAGCCTGAGATGTTGTTTCAGGGAGTCTTTGTATCGCTTTTTTGGAGCGCCCCTCTTACGCTGACCCGTGGCGAGTTCACCGTAGAGTAGTATTTTTGGGAGGAGATGGTCCTCCATCCTAGAAACGTGCCCTGCCCAGCGCAGCTGTGTTCTCAATATCATGGCCTCAATGCTGGTGATCCCTGCTTGCTCAAGGACAGCAACATTCGTCACAAAGTCAGTCCAGTGTATATTTAGGATTGTGCGTAGACAGCGCTGATGAAAGCGCTCGAGGAGTCGTAGGTGGTGGCGATAGGTGACCCATGTTTCAGATCCATAAAGGAGGATAGACAGTACGATGGCTCTATACACACTGATTTTTGTGCTTTGCCTCAGGTGTTTATCGCTCCAGACTCTTTTGTGAAGTCTTCCAAATGCACTATATGCCTTTGCTAATCTGTGATCGATCTCTTTGTCAATCTTGGCATCTGAGGAGATGAAGCTTCCCAGGTAGGTGAACTGCTGAACGGACTTGAGCACAGATTTGCCGACGGCAATGTGGGGATGGTGGTGTTCATCCTGTGGTGCAGGCTGGTAAAGAACTTCTGTTTTCTTCAGGTTGACTTCTAGCCCAAACAGCTCTGCAGCTGTTGCAAAGCAGGATGTTAGGCGCTGCAGAGCTGCTTCTGTGTGGGCAACAAGGGCAGCATCATCGGCGAAGAGGACTAGATAGTTTAGAGTCTTAGTGTGAGCCCTCAGACGGCTTAAGTTAAACAAGCTACCATCAGTACGGTAGCGTATATAGATGCCGTCGTCTTCTTCAAGCTCTGCCATAGCCCTTTGGAGCATCGTGCTAAAGAAGATTGTAAATAAAGTTGGTGCAAGAACACAACCTTGCTTCACTCCATTAGTTATTAGAAAGGGCTCTGAAAGAGCATCCCCATATCTGACTTGACCACGCTGGCCCTCGTGTAGCAAGATAATCATTTTAAGGAATTTGGGGGGACATCCTAGTCTTTCCAGGATCTGCCACAGACCTTTTCTACTTACAGTGTCAAAGGCTTTGGTGAGGTCGACAAATGTTACATAGAGACCCTTGTTCTGCTCCCTACATTTTTCTTGCAGTTGCCTAAGGGCAAATACCATGTCTGTAGTACTCCTATTGGCTCTGAAGCCACATTGGCTTTCAGGGAGAAGTTCTTCTGCAATAGCAGGAACTAATCTGTTCAGGAGTATCCTTGCAATGATTTTTCCAGCAATAGAGAGCAGTGTTATGCCTCGATAGTTTGAGCAATCGGATTTTGCTCCTTTTTTCTTATACAGGGTGATGATGACTGCATCTCGGAGGTCTGATGGCAGTTCCCCTTTTTCCCAGCAATTCACAAGGAATTCGTGGAATTTTTCGTGGAGTGCATGACCTCCGTGTTTCCAAACTTCAGGTGGGATTCCATCAATCCCAGCTGCCTTGCCGTTTTTCAGCTTCTGTATGGCCTTAAGGGTCTCTTCCAAAGTGGGAGCTATGTCCAATTCATTTTTCATTGGTTTTTGTATCATATATTGGATAGTTGAGGCTTGGACTACTCGGTTGGCGCTAAAGAGACTTTGAAAATGTTCAGCCCAACGATTTAGGATGGAGGCTTTATCAGTAATTAATGTTTGACCATCTGTACTGTATAAGGAGCTTTGGACCTGATAAGTAGGTCCAAACACTGCTTTAAGAGCTTCATAAAATCCTCTATGATCACCCAGATCTGCACAGCATTGTGTCTTTTCTGCTATATTGATCCACCACTTGTTCTGCATGTCTCGGAGTTTTTGTTGTAGTTTGCTACATGTGAGGCGGAAAGCTGCTTTTCTTACATGACAGGTTGGCTGGGCGAGGTATGCCTGGTGAGCAGCTCTCTTCCTTGCCAACAGCTCCTGGATCTCTTGGTTGTTTTCATCAAACCAGTCTTGATTTTTCTTGTGGGAGAACCCGAGGGATTCTTCTGCAGACTGGAGGATACTGTTTTTGATATGTTGCCAAAGCACTGTAGGAGAAGGATCTGTAGGATAGTCTTCAAGTTTCGTTTGTAGATTTGCCTGGAAGTTGTCTCTCATGGTAGCTTGTTGAAGATTGTTGACTTGAAGTCTCTTCTTTAAGATGCCACCCCTCTTAGGTTTGAACTTAAGATGAAGATTTAGTTTACATCTGACGAGGCGATGATCTGTTTGGCATTCTGCACTGGGCATCACTCGGGTATGACGGACATCACGAATGTCTCTCTGACGGACTAGAACGTAGTCAATGAGGTGCCAATGTTTGGATCGGGGATGCATCCAGGTTGTCTTCAAGCTATCTTTCTGCTGAAAGATTGTGTTTGTAACAGTCAGCTGTTGTTCTGCACAGAACTCTAGCAGGAGGCGTCCGTTATCATTGCAATTTCCAACACCATGCTTGCCTAAGACACCTTTCCAGGCTTCGGAGTTCTTTCCTACTCTGGCATTGAAGTCACCAAGGATAATAATTTTATCTTCTACAGGGACTTTTTGTATGAGTTGGCGTAGGTCTGTGTAGAATTTGTCTTTCTCTACAGGGTCGGCTTGCATAGTTGGGGCATATATACTAAAGAGAACAACATGTGGGAGGCGCAAGGAAATAATGCGATCAGAGTGTCCTGTTGGCAAGGTTTCGAGTTTGGAGGCAATGGAGTTTTTAATCATAAAGCCTACTCCTGAAAGATGTTTTTCAGTTTTGGGTTTGCCAGACCAGTAAAGTGTGTAGCCGGCGCCATGTTCTTTAAGGCTGCCTTCCTCATGGAAGCGAACTTCACTAAGAGCAGCGATGTCAATATTAAGCCGTGATAGTTCAAGGGCTATTAGGGCAGAACGACGCTCAGGCCGTCCACTATCTTCAGAGTCTTGCATGGTTCTGATGTTCCAGCATGCAAGTGTCAGTTTATTTACACCTTTGGAGGCCGGTGTGTGCCTTTGTTTCTTTGCCTTGGTTTGACCGCATCAGAAGATTCCCGTTGGCCGCGGCTAGCCAACCAGGTAATTGGGGATGAGCTTTCGTTAGGCCACGTGGCAGTGAGGTCCTCGGGCCGTAGGTTTGATTAGAGTTTCCTTCTCTTAGATGGTTGACCTTACAGGGTTGGACGAGCACCATCTGCCCGGGTTTGGGATTAGAGTTTTCCTTCTCCTAGGACGGTTGCCACAAGGCTAGAGAGCCCATCCTGCCCTTTGACGCTCTTTGTCAGACCCTTCGGTTTTGACCTGTCTGGCATGGGAGACCCTACCAGTGGCTATTATGCCACCGCCAGCATAGCTCAAAACATCATTAGGGTACGCAAGCCTCTCTCCCACGACAAGGGGGCGTCAATGGAGGTTCTGGCATCTAAGTCTTAGCAAATCCAAGCAATTTTATCTGTGAAATGGTGGGAAAATACTCCACAGTGGGCTGATGAGTGGCTTACAATCTCCCCTGGACCAGATTGTAACAGATTCCTGATCACTTGAAACAGCTCTGCTGAACGGTTCTGTGCAGATGCCATAGTACTGGCCAGAGAAGCCTTTTTTGCTACCTTATAGTTCCACTATAGGCCTTCAGATAGGTTGTAGCCTGTTTTTGGTCAGACTCTGAGTCTTCTGCAACCGTCAATCAAGTCTCTGGACTTTATCAAATAATCCCCTTAAAGCATTCTTTTGCTGGCATAAAAAATCATTTTTATGCCAGCAAAATAATGCTTCCCCATACTTACCTTGCTTTCCCAGCAAAGGCAGCCCCGGCAATGAAAGAGGAAGTGAACGGAGCTCTGTTCACTTCCTCCTTTGAAATCCCACGGAATATTATGAGACTTCATTGTGCAGGAAATTTTAAACCCCCCCAAAAAATAACGCTAAAAAAAGGGACACCAAGCACAAAAAGACACTTTAAAATTTACAAGTAACCTGGGGAGGATCATAAAAAGTGTGTCATTTACCTAGATGTCGCAATCTTATCCAGAAGTGTTTGTGCTGGACCAGCCATTGACAGGGTAAGTACAGTAAAAAAAAAATTTAAAAAAGGTACAAGGTTTCACACGCCGGCTATGCTGGCACAAAAGTGGCAGGGGGTCAATTGACTGCTTTAACTGTCAATTAAAAACTATGGTTTTTGAGCTGATTTTAATTGCGAAAGGGTGATGTCATCTGAGCTGTGTGCCCTTTTGCTGTTATGTGGTGTCGTTATGACATCTTTTTTCAAGTGTCTGATAAAGTCCTCTATCTCATTTGTTTCATTGCTGCCAGCTCCTTAGAGAACCAAGGGGCTGGTTTAGCTCCAATTCTGTAAGAAAGGACACTTATAGACATACCACACTCCAAGGAAAAGTGGCAAAGCAGCAGGAAGTTCTGTCTTTCGTGCTGCTTTCCTGCATGGCGGCATCATTTTTTCATTCCGGTCCCATAAGGGACCGAGGTAAAACCGTGCCTTTTTGCTAACCAGAAAAACCCAACAGGACCAGAACAAAAGGACACTGGAAGGATGCTGGCGTCATCTGGGAAGGCAGCAGGAAAGACAGAACATTCCTGCTGCTTTGCCACTTTTTCTCAGAGTGCAGTAAGGCTCTTAAGTATGATCATGTCTACCGCCCTGGTCATTTTTCCATTCCAGAGATTGACCAGGGCTTCAATAGGATCACCTGCCAAGGGAGCAGGAAACTCTCCAAGAGCCATCAGGAATCCATCTGGATCCATCAGAGGGCAGACTATCTGAATAGGTCCCCCATCCCTGCAGAGGCTCTGAGTCCCAGCAAGTCTAAAACTGACCAATACATGATCTGTCAATAATAAGGAACAGTAGAAAGCGCCTCCATTCTGAAATCACCACCATCCCCTCCTGTACAGAAAACAAGATCTACAGTGTGCCCAGCAGCATAAGTGGGACCAGATACCAGTTGGGACAGATCCATGGTTGTCATGGCAGACATGAAGTCCTGAGCCACTCCTGATAGGGTAGCCTCAGCGTGGATGTTGAAGTTCCCCAGCATCACAAGCCACAGAGACTCCAACACCATCCCCAATAGCATCCTGGCTAGTTCAGGAAGGGAGACTGTTGAGTAGTGGGGTGGGTGGTACACCAACAGGATCCCTAATCTGTTTCAGCTACCCACATTTAAATCAACATACTCAAACCCTGCAGACTGTGGGAGAGGGCACCTGGTCAGGAGGATATTATCCTGATAGACCACTGAAACTCCACCTCCCCGCCCACCAGGTCTTGCCTGCTGCTGCACAAAGAATCCTGTTGGGCAAAGCTGAGAGAGGTTAAGCCCACCCCCCAGCTCTTGCTGCCTGATCCAATCAGGTCTCTGTAATATGTGCCAGGTCAGCATGTTCATTCAGGATCAAGTCCTGAAGGGCAGCTGTTTTACCATTCACCAACCTAGCATTAAGCAAGTTTAATCCTTTGGAACTGTATTAAAAGGATCTTGTATATCGGAGCTGGGATACAGAGTATATTGGAGCTGGTCTTAGAGAACTGCAAACCAGCTGGAATAGACAGATGGTAGGAATCCTGCAATCCTACAGATGTTGTTAGACTACAGCTCCTAGCATTTCATTGGAACCACCATTGGTTACATTGGACAGTGCTGCTGGGAGCTGTAATCCAACAATATATGAAGGCTGAACAATTCCTACCCCTATGTTACAAGGATCATAGTATTCAGTATACTAATTCCGCATAAGGCAGCTGCATATGGGCAGGAATATAGGCAGAGAAGAACAACTGAACATGTTACAATTTCCACATCAAATAAAATGTATGAAAACAATAAAAATCTGGAAAAACATGTAAAACATTGTCCATCTGCTAATTGAAGAGAGTCAGGCTGATGAATTACAACAGTGTAGATTGGACCTTTGCCACCGCAACGTGTTTTTTGTTGTTGTTGTTGCAGAGATCAGAATTCACCACCGACCACACAGTGACCAAAATCTCCTCCCCCTTCCCCAACAACAATATCTTTCCTGAGCGGCAGCCCCCAAACTGGCCGTTTCCTGGTAAATGGAAAGCAGGGGAGCAACAAGCAAGCATCCTGATATTTTCCTATAGCTGGATATGCAAAAGGTAGATCTGGATCTACTGGTAGATATCTGGATCTACTGATATATATCTGGGTAATTTGCAGTGGATAGGCAAGGACACTCTTCTAATGTGAGATACCCTCCAGATGTTTTGGATTCCCATCATCTTCCCAGTCAGTCTGGTTCTTGGGAAGGTTGGGCAAGAATTTATTTCTGATTTCCAATAGTTTAGCAATATCAATAATATAGTAACTCCCCACAAACCCCTGGTCCTAAATGGTACTGCTAAAATTAGGGGAGTTTGTCATAACAAGGACAAGATCTTTGTATGGAAGGATTATGAGCTGTGTACATTACTGATGCTCAAAATGAACTCTTGGGTTCAGAAGTCTTTAAAGTGTGTATTATAGGAAGTTCAGGTTTGTGGATCTTGATGTTCTAGTAAAAAAATCAGAATAGATTTTGCTGCAAGTCTGAAGTCTGCCCACTATGATATATAGCACTGCCACGTTGTTGTTCTGTGCTTTCAAGTCAATTCTGACATGACAACCCTAAAAAGAACCTGTCGTAGGGTTTTCTTGACAAGATTTGTTCGGGGAGGGGCTACCCTTCCTCTGAGGCTGAGAGAGTATGACTTGCCCAAGGTCACCCAGTAGGTTTCCATGGATGAGCAGGGATTTGATCCCTGATCTCCAGAGTTGTAATCCAATGCTCAAACCACGCTGGCTTACAGTACAGCACCACAATATCACACTGGAAATAGGAACAGCTTCCAATATTGCAGTATTAGTAAAGCATATAGCATCAGCCACATAACTGATGTTAGGATCTTAAACCTCTGCCAGGTCTTGAACAAGGAACCTGAGGGATGTGAAGCAAAGGTTTAGCATCTGTGCCACCACTAAGCTTTGACAAAAGGAGGGACCTGCAGGAGAACCAATCAAAGAAACAAAGTAGATTCTTATACCACATCAATAGGCCAGCCTAGCCATCCCAATAGACTGGGCTGTCAGAGGCAAAGTAGCAATTGGCACACCCTGCCTGCCCATCTTAAGTCAAAGTGGATAGTACTAAAAATAAGCCAAGTTACTTTGGCACCTGAGGCAGAATATCCCACAAGCATCCCCTCCCCACTGCCAGCTCTGCCAGTAAACAAATAACAAACAGCTTTTTTGTAACACCAATATTTTCCTGCCAAGACAGCTGACTCACTCCATCTAGGTTCCAGGTTAGGCTGTCTGTTCTGAGAAACAGATTGTCTTCTGTTCTGGCTCCTTATAGACCTATTTGCCTCTGTTGCACAAAACCCAATTTTGCTTTGCTCCTTGCAACTTGCTCCCCTGTATCTGCTTCACTTTGCACATTTTTAAAAATTACCTGTTTTCTAACAGGTCCATACCTCTGGCGACTCAGCCATAATCCATAATCCTGCTTTTGACAGCATAGATTGGCCAAAGGTTACACTATGAATGAGGACGTAATTAATCATGTGGTTTATCCATTACCAAGTCACCTACATTGAAACATCCACAACTGCCAAGCCATTTGCAGTGAAAGCTACTTGTTAAAAATACTGGTTTGGATTAAAAATGAACTATTTGGATTACCGTTACAATATTAGGCAATCGACCTTAAATATGGTATGTAAATATAAGAATTTACCATCAATAACTTTCAGTTTAGCAGACGAATAGGCAAAGCCATATTTATTTTTTGTTTCGCATACATAGACACCTTCATCCGATTTCCTGATTGCTTGAATTTGTAACCATCCAGTCACACTATATCTCTGGGGGCCTCCTCTTGCCTGAGAAAAATTAAAAACAAATAGTAAATATGTAGGATGAAGTCCTCTGGCCATTTACCTGGTACTGACTTCATTAGATTGTACGCAGGGGATCCTTCCAGACTTTGGCTGGGGGATTTTGGGAATAATAGTCCCAAAAAGTAACTTTTCCACGCTCTGGATCCTTCCATTGGCAGTTTGTGAATAAGGGTAGCCATACCTGTGAAAACTAGGCCAAAATCCCAACCTCCTGTAATGGGCCATACAATGGCAAGGAAAGGGAACACATTTTTGCTTCTTCTGAAATTAGTCACCCAATGCGACATTTTTGGAAAATGTCAGCCATTACATTTATTTGGGAGAAAGCAAAAGCTCTAGGATGTCATAATTCACTGGAAGGGAAGCTATGTGGATAATTAGCAGTCCAGATGTCATTAAGCCAAGGGATCAGTCAGTAGTCAGGAAAACAAAGATAGACAGAAGGACATGCAGCAGAAGAGTAGTCAGGGTCCAGTTCCAAGGGTCCAGAAAGCAGGACAGAGTCTCCAATTTAGCTTGAGTGTCTTTTCTACCCAGTGGGAGATAGACATTGCTTCCAGCAGGTGACCACTGTTTGCTGCCTGCTTTATCTAAGCAGACTGATTGTTCAATGAGAACAATTGAGGCAGCATCACCTAAACTTGTGGTGTGCTGAGTCCTGCCCAACACGTTTTTGTATTGCAGCTATCCCAGAAGGAGGCATGACTTATATAGAGTCCCAAATTTACTACTGCTTCTGGTTCACTGAAAAGTCAGGTATTAGATTCTCTCTCCTATGGGTTCTACTTCTTCAAAGGCTTTGGAAAGGTAGTCAGACAACACTGAGGCAGCTTGGAAGGAAAACATTTTGACAAGCATGAGAAAATCTGGCAGTTTCTCAAGTTCTTTCCATGCTGTATATGAGCAAATGTCCCAATTTTGAGAAATTTTTCAAAAATAAACTACAGTAGTTCCCCTAGTTCATTGTGTGTATGTGTATGTGCCTTCAAGTCGCCTGTTGACTTATGGGAACCCCATAAACATCATAGGGTTTTCTTAGGCAAGGAATACTCACAGGTGGTTTGCCATTGCCTTCCTCTGAAATGTATTCCTTGGTGGTCTCACATCCAGGTACTTACCAGGGCCAATCCTGCTTAGCTTCCAAGATCAGATGGAATTAGGTAGATCTTTTCTCAGCATGAAAAGAGCTATGTTTTATCTATCTGCCATAAAAGTGGTAAAGATGAGGTGCCTTTCAGACAAAGAGGCGGCTACTCTATTTCCCTTCTAAAGTGGAATTAAAATCCAGACTTTTAAGAGTTAAGCAAAGTCCTGAGTCTGGACATATCTGTTTGTTCCTTTCACATTTAAATTTTAAAATTGTTAATTATTCCCATTCCAAGTATAAGGAAACTTGTAAAATCTTACTAAAAATGAACCAAACTGAGATTTTCACATACCCCTTATCCTGCATGTCTTGAAACAACTATGCTGGTTCCCAGTTCACTTCTCAGCACAGTTCAAGTACTAGCTCTTACACTTAAAAAGTCCAAAACCTCTGAGGACCAGCATAACTAAACAACCTCCTTCAGTCTGGAATGACCTGCCAGAAGAGATTTGACAGTTGAATACACTTTCTGAATTTAAAATCTTTCGGCAGGCCTTTCCTGATTAGATCCCAGCCTCAGGAGCTGTGTCTCCTGGCCTCTTTTAGTCTTGCTGGCTGTTGATTTTTGTATTTTTTAAATGTGATTTTAGTTTAGGTGTTTTTTTAAAAATTTATACTAGTTTAATATCTTTTTATGGGGGAGGGTGGGGGTGGGTGGTGCTTAGGGATTTTAGTCAGCATTGTTGTATTTTGATTGTTGTAAGCTGCCCCAATTGTTTTTAACAGAGGGGGGGAGTAAAAATAAATTTTATTATTATTTATTATTATTAATAGTATTAAAGACCAGTCTCTTCTAGTAGGCCTATCCAGATGATTTTTAAACTGTGAATTTTTAATTGTTTTTAATATGGATTGGTTTTATTTGTTCTTTAAAATGATATTATGTGTTTCAATGGGCCAACGTATTTTAATCGATATGTATTTTAACTGATATTATTTATGTGTAAATCTGTTGTTCCCTGCCTCAATCCATAGGGAAAGGCGGGTAAGAAATGAATCGTCGTTGTCGTCATCATCACCCAATTAGGTTTCTCAGAAGACCTCCTCTGCATAATTTCTGAAGCTGGGTGAGTGGTGACTGGAAAACAAGTATTTCTGGTGGTGGCATCTTGGCTCTACGGTGCCATCTTTGATGCCTTTTTAGCCCCTTTCTGGCTTAAACACTGTAAAGGCACCAGATCCTCTCTGACTTTGGAAGCTAAGCAGGGTCAGCTCTGGTTAGCACTTGGATGAGAGACGGCCAATAAATACCAGGTGCTGTTGGCTATATTGCAGAGGAAGGGACTGGCAAAACCACCCCTCAGTATTCCTTGCCTTAAGAAAACCCTATGAAATTCATAGGGTCACAGATGAAAGGCCCTCGCTCCATCCCAACTGCCACTGCTCTGGCCACAGAGGAAGAGAAGAAGAGGCAGTAGCTGAAGAACTTAATCACCTCCTTCATTGCCATCTCCTTTTCCTCATATTAATTAGATTGTAAGCCTGAGGGCGGGGAACTGTTTCATTGTTCTTTTACTTGTAAAGCACCATGTACGGTGATGGCACTACTGTATATACCAGTAAATAAATGAGAAGATGATGAAATAGTACTAATAGTAGTTGAGAGAGAGAGAAAAATGCAAAACAGGTAATACAACTTTAAAAAAAAATTACAAGGTTCCGAGCCTTTTTAGTTTACAAACATTTTTCAAATATCCAAACTTTATCATATTATGAAGATCTACTGATACATTAAAACAAGGGTGGGCAAAGTGCAACCTGCATGCAGTTCCCTAGGGCCTTTTTTGTGGCTTTCAGGGGTTAAAAAATGTAATTAAACAAAATTACCCCAAAATGGGAAGTGGGGACATTTTTGCTACATTTTATCCCACCCCAGGCCATTTTAGCTCCAGTAAAGGCCTTAAAAAAACAACAAGTAAACTGAAAGTGACATCCAGTCACTTCCTGTTTTGAAGAAAAGGCTTCTCCTTGACCTAAAATGATCCAGGAGAGCGTGAAAACATGGTGAAAATGCTCCTCACAGGCCTTGGAGTGTGTTAGGGGGTATTTAGAGCTAAAAATGGGGGGGTATGGTGGAGGGTGTGGCTCCTAGGGGGCTAATGTGACTCTCTAGCCTACCATAGTGGCCCACCCTAACTACACTGTTATAGTGTTATTATTCCACTTTAACTGCTCTGGCTGCCTCCTGTGGAATTCTGGGGTTTGTAGTTTAGTGAGGCCTAAGAGCTCTCTGGCTGAGAATGCTAAATACCTCTCCCTGAACTCCAAATCCCAGGACTCCACAGGAGGCAGCCATAGCAGTTGAAGTGGAATAATAGTGCTATAATAGTGTAGTGTGATAAGGCCTAAAACTCTAATTCTGACTCCTGACTGCTGCTGGCACAGGGTTGGTCTTTTTCAAGAGGGGCAGGAAGAAGGGGGGAGGGATTGAAAGAGAGAGACTGTACCATTGTTGTTGTGACAGAAGTTTGTACTCTTGCAGTAGCTTGCAGCAAAGAGATTGGCCCCATCATTTTGTTGTTTGCTTCATTGCTTATTTATTTACTTGTTTTACATCCTGCCTTTCTCTCAAAATGAGACCCAAAGTGGCTTACAATATAAGCTAAAACAATGAGTGGGACAAAAGTTTTAGAAAGCATTAAACAATCAATCCAATTAAAACATTATATTCAAAACATTAATTTAAAACAATTAAAAGCATACTGTGTGTGTACATATGTGCCTTCAAGTCGCCTGTTGCTATGAATTTCATAGGGTTTTCTTGGGCAAGGAAGACTCAGGAGTGGTTTATAAATACATTTTTAAAAGCATCATACCCACTGCATAACCTTGTATCCCAACCAGTTAACAGCTGAAGGCCTGTTTAAATAGGAAGGTCTTTCTACACTGTATACCTGTATTGAAATATGAGCATCATCTCCTGGCAGAAACATTTTATTTCCTTTTTTCTTCCATTCAAGGTGTGGCATGGGATAAGCAGATACCTCACAGCCAAAAATGACATCATTTCCTGTAAAATTTTCGGTGTCTTGAGGTGGCAAAGAAATAACAGGAGCTGAAAGAAACAGATTTGGGAACAATAATGTCAGACAACTTTTAATTCCACACATGAAGTTATTTTAGGGTCAAACTGCACAGTACTTTTAAGGATTAGCAGCTGTGCTCTTTCCCCCCTCAAAAATAAGCATGGGGAACCCCATCTAGATTTTATTTATACAATAAAATTCAGTAACAGTACAAAATATTATACACACAGGTAGTTAAAAATCATGAAGGAGATGCCTTCCTGATGAGAGACTTCTTTTCCATATGACAAAATATAGTCAAACAGAGTCACAGCCTAGCCTCTCAGGGTGAGAAATCCCAAAGTTTACGGTATCCACTGAGATGGCCCTTTCTCTTCTCATCATCTATGGATCTGGACCCTAGATCAGGACTGGTTTAAGAAATTTTGGGGATCCTGCAATGCCTTATTTTGGGGGCCCCATATGTTTATCTCAGGTCAATGTAACCTAACTCAACCTAAGCTATTCACAGTACAGGATATTCAGATTATTACTAATAATGTTTTTGCAGGAGGAGGGTTACTACAGGGTGGGGCACAATGTTGGGGCCCCCTGCAGATGCTGACGCCACCAGTGCCTTAAACTGGCCCTGCCCTAGATTGGGATCCTTGGGGTGGAAGGAGCTTTACACCTCCCCATTTTGGACAGGGGGCCTGAAAAGGATCTAATTAAGGGATCCAGGGTGGAGAGCAATGCAGGCATAAAGTCACAAAATCTGGATTTGAAAAATAAGAGGGAAGACCAGGTTAAAGCCCCCTACTTCCACACACAGATCCCAGTCCAGATCAGATATCTTTGTGTGAAATGGAAAGGAAAGTCTGGAGTTGGGTTGATATGTTCATATGCACATTTAGAAATCTGTTATTATGTAAACAGAACTATATTTCCTTACAGTGTGGAAAAATAACTGGGTGTCTACTTAACATGCTGTGCAGGTGCGTAGTGCTGATGAGCAACCTCAAGGCCCCCTCTGGCTCTCCCTTTTCATGTTCTTTTTTAAATCTTCAAGCTGGACTTGAAGGAATTATCCTTCAAACACAGGACTGACCTTTGACACTCCCTTTGTGAAGTAAGATATATGAACACTCTATAGAATAGAATGTAGTGCTTATCAGGTCAAAGCACTAATCTGTCAGGCCTATTACAAGGGCTTGTCTATACTGGCAGGAAACCCCGAATCCACCTTATAGCCGCCATGAATGTTTTTGATCCACAGTAACCCCATAAACACCACACTCACTGGGGCTTGTCCAATGGGAGATTGGAGGATCCTCCACCACAGTAATCGTAGGCAAACTCATGCCAGTGTAAAAGAGTGGTCCTAAGCTGATTGTGTGTCCAATATATTGCATTATTTCCCACCACACAGCGGGACTGCTCTGGTTTTCCCACCCGTTCACTTGTGCATGCAAATATATGAGTATATGTTGTCCCAGAGTACTGTGTTACTGGATAGGCGGAAATATGCTTATACAGATATGTACACAATCAAAAAAACAAAAACCACACCTGCATGCTGGCAGAATGGAGCCCCATCCATTGTAAGCCCTGCCCCCAGCTTCGTACCAAAGCCAATCCATGGCCACCACACGGCCAATAATCTGGGGTTTCCCCTGAAATGCGCAACAGACTGCAAATCTTATAGACCCCTGTCCCCCCCCCCAAAAAAAACCCTGATGAAGTTGTGAATTGTCAGGAACATCATGTGGCAACTGCGCAGTGAATACAAGGTGAGTATCGGGGGTTTTGCCAGTGCCAACAAGACCTTAGTCAGTTAGGGATTCTTTCTTTCTTTCTTTCTTTCTTTCTTTCTTTCTTTCTTTCGGCATGAAAGGGATGGAAAAGAAACATTTTGACTAGGTGTATAAAAACTAAAAAGAGAGGCGTGGGATTCTAAACAGATAGTAATTTAATCATAGAACTATCCTAATTTTAATGGCATGACTTACTTTTATCCGTAAGTTGAAGACAGGGCTTACTTCTGAATAAACATGCTGATAATTGGGTGTTACATGCTGAAGTATTAACAGAGGAAAATATATTCTGAGAAATTCACTTCTGCCCTTTGACAGGATCGGTTATATAATGGATTGGTTATATAATCTTAAGATTCTAGGTTGGTTGCTAGCCTAACTAGAGTAGACCAATAGAAACAATGGGATGTACCTATGTGTTGGCTTACTATTTAACAAGTGATTGAAAGGGTCTGCTCAATTAATCAACAGGATTCCATCCCTACTTAAAAGTATTGATATGGGGAATAGGTACAAACTATCTCAAACTTGTTAACTGCCTTGAACTGGAAAGACAAGCCTCAAAAATTATTGAATAGTTGCCCCACCAGTTGTGATTACAAAAATTGTATCATTGGACACTATCTGATGTGGCAAAAATCATGGGATTACAATATCATCAGGGTAGCATGAATGGCCCCGTCGTCACATTATTACTCCATCTAATAAAAAGAAGTTCTTTCTCATTCACAGGGCAAGCCATCAACAGATAATCAATAGTGCTCTTTTCACGTTACTGATGGTGTGAGAAACCACGTCCTGTTGTAATTGTGAGATTACAGCTTGAATGGGCAGCCCTCACCAGGAAAACATCCAGGTAAAAATGCAAAAACAAAGCACAGGATGCTCTGTTTATGAAATGTCCCTTTTAATTTGCATGTTTCTAGATTTGTTTCAGTGCTTGTGTGTTCATTTATTTTTCTAATTAGTTTTTTTTTTTTAAGTTTTAAGCACGCTCTCTCTTCTTGTGAGAACTGCCAAAATCTCACCCATGCCAAATTGTGGAAGTAAGCTCCCATCCTTGAAGCACTAGTGGTCATTGTGCAATAATTCTGTGGTGTTTCTTTTGTGCAATGACAGGTACATGCGATAATAAATGTTATAATGCCACGATGTTCCCGCTATCTTCAGACTTTTTCAGACAGTACTTACCGTGCTATAAGCTTATGAGAGAGGTTTGGCGCTGTCGCACAGCAGGGGGTCCATTTCAGATGCCACCATCCCTCTCGTGAAATCGTCAGTGTCACTTCCATGTATGATTGGAGGCAGCTGTGCCATATTTTACTCACGGGCAATTTCTGTGAGTAAAATATGGCGCAGCTGCCTCCAATCGTACACAGAAGTGACACCGACAATTTCACAAGAAGGATGGCGTCATCTGAAACGGACCCCCTGCCGCATGACAGCACCGTACCTCTCTCGCAAGCTTCTAGCATGGTAAGTATTATCTGAAAAAGTCCTTAATTCGCAGAATTACTGTGTTTTTAGACACTAGTCTGATAATGTCCATGGTGTGGTTAGTACTTGGATAGGCAACTGCTAACAAACACTAAGTGCTGTAGGGTATATTTCAGAGGAAGGAACTGGCAGAACCACCTCTGAGTATTCCTTGCCTAAGAAAACACTATGAAATTCATTGAGTCACTATAAGCTGACAGGCAACTTGAGAGCAGGCACACGCACACACACACACTTTTAAACTGCTTTTAATTCTATTTGATAGTTTATTATTATTTAAACTTTTGTAACATGTGAACTTCTTCTGTATCTATGGGCTTGTCTATACGAGGCTAAAAAATGTGGAATGATGTGCACTAACACCAATTCGAAACAGCTTTCATTTGTCTCCACAGTTTTTTTTAAAGATTGATGGCATGTGAAGTCCCAGATTTTGTTCCTTTCTTTCTGATTTTATACTGAGTTAAAATAAACCAGTCTGGAGAAACTGGTATGAAAAGTCTGTGATCATAGCAGGGGGGTGACAGAAAAAATTTGGGATAAACAAAGTGTGCATAGATCTCCAAAATAAAATCAGAAAGAGGAACAAAACCTGGGACTTCCTTGTGTTTTTAATCAGTCTGGATGTGCCCCTTGACATGCTCTAGTTTTTTGCTCAGCAGAGAGAGCATAGACTGAAGGAGGTGGCAGAATCTTCCCCTTCCCACTAGGCCCAGACAAAAGCAAACTAACTACTGCAGCCCTCCTCGCTTGTCTGTTCTTCCTCATTAATAACTTTTGCTCTGATGTTGTTTGGCCACACATGTCCTGGTTTTCACTTGTGAAATGTTGGAGGGTATGAGATCTACATATGAAAATAATTGCCATGGCAAATCTATTGCATTTTCTGGAAAAGCATTATCTCCATATTGCTCTTCATCACAGATTTTGAAGTTCTGGAAAAATCAATTGTATTTATTGATACACCCAGCCCTCTGTATCCACAGATTTGGTACTGTCTATGGCTTGAAAATATATATATATATATATTCCAAGAAGCCTGATTTTTCCATTTTATATAAGGGACGCCATTTTACTATGTCATTGTATATAACGGGACTTGAGCATCCTTGGATGCTGGTATCTATGGGGTGGGGTCCTGGAACCAAACCCCAGTGGATACCAAGGGCCTACTGTAGTCTCAACAGGTATCTGTATGCATGAAAAGAACATGGGAATGTGATGCTTAAATACCTCTCTAGGAGCTGTGATGTGATACATTTTATTTGTTGCACTGTTTTCTAAATATTTGTGAATAAAATAATATTACAAAATCCCTTCAGGCTGAGGGAGAATGATGTGGTAGAAAAACTTCCCAACATGGGCCCAAGGAATGGGTGATTGAATTTGGGACTCCTATACCCAAGGTTCAGGGTGCATTCCTCAGTAGGGTTTAGGCTGTTCAAATCTCTCAGGCATCCATGGAAATTCAGACCAGCTACTGTACATAGGAACAGTGCAAGCAATCCAACATCTAGCCACAGCACTACCCTGGTAATTCAAGTATATTTAAAAGACTGCTTTTGTTCTTGTTACCACTGCTGTGCACACAGTGAGGCAGTATATCCCATCTGTTTACAAGAACATTAGGTCTCTCTCTCCCCACCGTCCCCAAAACCCTGAATAGTGGCTGTTAATTTTGAACCCAGCATGAAGGACAGTTATAACTGTGAACTGTGTGATATGCTGCCATTTCACTTGAGCACTAAATTCTGTTTTATAACTTTCATTTTGATCATGCTATTAGAATTATTATGCTTGCGGGGTGGGAGCACATTTGAATGTAATTACAATGTAGTTTTCAATTCTACATTTGAATTAAATCTGTGCAGTTCTAGAGTTATTACAATCAAGATACAACAGGCAAGTATGTGGACTTTTTTTGGTTGCTTTCTTAATGTATTGGTTTAAATCTAGACACTAGAGGGAGTACATTGAGTCCTCTGAGCACACTCAGGGAGCAACCATTACAGTAATAATTAGGGCTTCTGAAGACACAGAATTTTAAAAGTTTTTCTGTGATCAAGTCATTAATTGACCAATTATTTATTGGAAACTATTCCAAATCCCATTTTTGGCTTAGTTACCAAATATCACTTCCACCTCTATCCTACATTTGGATATGCTTTCAATAGTGAATGATTTCTGCTCACTATCCCCATTCTGTAACATGATCAAACTGAACAACAAAGATATTTGTTGGAATCTTATAGACTTGCATGTTTTGTTTATTTTGTTAGTCTTGAAGATAGCACAAGAATCTTGGTTGTTTTTGTTTCAACAGATTAACATGGCTATGCTGTCTCAGCCCCTAAAATTATCAGTTTGGTAATAAACCTAATTGTTTCAAGGTTATTGACTACTTTTAACTATTTAAAATTGTAAGATTACCAACAATCTGTTAAATCAGTATTTCTTTTAAACATGTGGATATTCCAGAAACAGTGCTTATTGTGTCTATACCTTCAGCTCAATTTATGGCGACCCCATGGATTTCATAGGATTTTCTTAGTCAGTGAATACTCAGAGGTGGTTTGCCCTTGCCATCCTCTGAGATATATACTGTAGTCTACAGCATCAGGTATTTCTTGTCAGTTTCCCATCCAAGTCCTAACCAGGGCTGACCCTCCTTAGCTTTGAGATCAGAGAAGATTTGGTGCCTTCAGGTTATTTAGGCTTTTTTTTTTTTTTGGTAGTGTGCTTTTAACTCAATTCTGACTTATGGCAATCCTAAAATGAACCTATCATAGGGTTTCTTGACAAGATTTGTTCAGAGGAGGTTTGTCATTGCCTTCCTCTGAGGCTGAGAAAGTGTGACTTGCCCAAGGTCACCCAGTGGGTTTCCATGACTGAGTGGCGATTTGAACCATCATCTCCCAGAGTCTGAGTCCAACATTTAAACTACCACACCACACTGGCTCTGTACAAAGAGTTATGGCAACCTTAAAGTGAACTTACCTTGGGTTTTCTTGACAAGGTTTATTCAAAGGAGGTTTGCCATTGCCTTCCTATGAGGCTGAGAGGGTGATTTACCCAAGGTCACCCAGTGGGTTTCCATGGCCAAGCAGGAATTCAAATCCCAGTCTCCCACAGTCCTTGTCCAGCATTCAGACCACTACACGACACTGGCTCTGTAGGAGGCTTACTCTTACAGAAATATATCTTTTGAAAAATAACATAGCAAAAGACATTTTCTATGATCAATTGCCATTTATACAGTTATGGACACCCAGCCTTGTGGAATTGATAGTCATAAAATCTTTTGTGAGGTAAACTGATTGTTAATGGACCATGCTGGAATCCCTGGAATGTGAGAATCCTTAGAGAAAGTGGATTCCCTTTGCTCATTGCCTTTCCCATCCTAAAACTAAGGAAGATCTGTATGTACGTATGTAAAGCAAGGGTAGAGAAATGTGGCCCAGAATGCCACTTGTGAAGCCCTCAAAGGCCCCCAAAGAGCCCCCACCTTGCTGAAAATCCAACATGGCGGCAGCAGGTGCTTTCCCTGTTTGCTAGCCCCACCCCCATGCTTGTCCAGTCAATCAGATTATGCTGCCTGTTCATATCTGCGCAAGTGCAGTGTTCAAATGATCGCACATTTGCACGTCATACAGAGCTTTTTTAAAAAATCCGATCGAAGCCCAGGACGTTTCCCACACAGACTTTCAGGTGACTTTAGCTGCCCCCACATCTGAATGACACGTGTTGATGCAAATGTTTGTATGAATGGATGGCTTTCCATTCGCATCCTGTTAAGATTATTTTGACCATATAGAGATGCCCACTGTATTTGATTTTTAAACAGCACCAGGGGGGGGGCCCTGCAACCTATTTGAATATTGAATTGACTCTTCTGAAGGCTTCCTAAAGAAGAAACTCACCCTTTTGGGAGACCAGATAAAGGGTAATTGAGGGATTCTGAATGAGTAGGGGGGTGTAAAAAGGGCCTTGGGAGGCACATGTGACCATAGGCTGCACCTTGCACACCTGTGTTCTAGCCAGTAGGATTCTCCCATGTTGTTGTCACTTTGCTCCAATCTGATCTAAGCATAAAATGTTCACTCAACAACTCCCCCCTTCTTTCATGAGTGCACATACACCCTTGCCTACCCAGACAAAAATACGCAACTCTGGTGAGATTGTCATAATCCAAAACTGAAAAACAAAATGAGACTTGCAAACAAACAGGATTAGATAAAAGACCAAAGCAAGGGGCAAATACAGTGAATTTGTGCAGTTAAAGGAGCTATCTAATTCTGGCAGCAGATTGTCGGTGGCACAGTGTTATGTATCAAAGCACAGCAGCCTTGCAAAGTTGGGCAATAATATGTCATTGTGTATGAACAGTATGTGAATAGTATGATTAAAATATACTGTAATTACAGATTATGGCATCAGTGAGTAATGTTACTATTATGCGGCTGGTCTATCTGTATCACACTCTTTTTTAAAAGCCTTATAAACATTTACAGTCCCCTTTTCCCAACTGTAACCAACTGTAAGCAGTTACTTTACTGTTGCTAATGGAGTTTAAATTTTACAGTTCTTTCTAGATTTTCAGACAACACTGTTATAGTGTTACTATTCCACTTTATTTGCTGTGGCTGCCTCCTGTTGAATCCTGGGATTTGCAGTTTAGGGAGGGGCATTTACAACTCTCAACCAGAGAGCTCTTAGGCCTTACTAAACTACAAACCCCAGAATTCCACAGGAGGATGCCAGAGAAGTTAAAGTGGAATAGTAACACTATAACAGTGTAGTCTGAAAATCTCCTTTGTCTCAGGGTTTGCCTACACGGGCAAAAAAAAAAAAAAAAAAAAAAAAGCAGACTCACCCCAGATCCCGTGCTGGCAGTCCAGATGACATACAGCCACTCTCAGGGAGGAACCACATTTTTTTGCCCTTAACCCGACTTTGCTCTGAACGAAACAAACTCTGGAGTGACCTCGGGGTTCTTTGGCTCTCTGGACAGCTGGATCGGGTCTGATTCAGCCTGATCCAGTTGTCCACATGCAAATGCAGCACCATCCCCCTTACCCTCTGCTGAGCAGTGCAGGGAAGGGGATGGATCCCTGTTGGTGCTGCTGCCACCTCACTGGCCAAACAACTCTCTGTGGGAGCCTGGACAGCATTGTTGCTTCTGCTGAGGTCAGAAGAGGGCAGGCATGCGATCAACAAGGAGGGGGGTAGAGCAACCCCCCCTCACTGATGATCACATGTCTGGGCACCCTATTCTGACCTCAGTAGAAACAACAGTGCTGGCCAGGCTCTTTGATGGAGCTGCTTGGTTGGTGAAGTAGCAGCGGCAGCTCCAAAACGGGGCGAGCCAGCAGGGCTGAGGCAGTGTCCACTCGGCTAGCCAGTGTGGATAACAATGCACCAGATTTGGTCTGGTGCGTGACACCACCATTATGGTCGACCTGGGACCAGTCTGGAGCATAATTGAAGGGTGTATGAGCATAAAAAATAAAAACATTATTAAAAATTCCAAGGAGCAAGCCCTTTGGAAATATCTTCTTGAGGAAAAATAAAAGTTTTACTGTAGAGCAATGTTAGCAGAGGAAAGATGAGACAGACTCAATTAGTTAAGTATTGTGAGTCACTCGGCCATTAGCACCGCTTAACAAAAGAAAGACAAAAACATTTTTTTTTGAAAAAAAAGAATACTTAAGCATTTACTAATAGCTCTTGCAATTTACATATTCAGGGCAAAGCTAGCTCTTTAACTAACTAAAGGATTTCAGGGTAGAATTTACCTAATCCAGCAAATTCAGATAAAATAAGGTAAACAAGGCTGGATTTCTCTAAGTTTTGCTTGCAGTAGCATCCATATTTCTTTGTTCTTCAGAAAAGGTGAATGCGAGTAAGTGAGAACATGGTCCCATCTTCATGCGTGCAGAATTAGATGTGTATGTATGTGCCTCATGTGAGGCTTCTCTCAGAAGAGAGGAACTAAGAGCCATAAAACATTTACATCATGAGGTGATGTGATGAATGAGAATGACTCAACAGGCACCCCATATCATATAGCTTGCATGAGCTACAAAATGACTAAGGTGGTTTGAGGAGAAGGGGAGGAAAATTTAGCATGCCAAGGTGTTCCCTAATCTTAGCAAGTGGGGTGGTGGTGGGGGGTTGCAGGAAGAATGCTATATCTTCAACAATTATGCTCTGGACTGGTCTCAGATTAAGTGGCAAGTGTAGGCGACCCCTCAGTCCCCACACAGGCAAGAAAGGAGCAGCCTCTATCTGCATTGTGATCACTCCATGCCATTTGAATGACAACTGAGACAATATCTGATGCAGGAAGTAGGGCTGTGAATCCACCACTATCACCTCCCCCCCCCTTTTTTTTTCTTTCTCCTGTGTTATTTGTTAATATCTTCTGCCTGATAAAAAAGCCAATTGAGCTTCAAAAGCTTGTATGATGTGTTTTGTGCATCATTTTTAGGAACAGGGTGATTGCTGAATGAGGAGTAAGAACTATATTTACACAATTAACATGCCTTGACAACGGGCCAAATCACATGTGGGAAAGCTGTATAGAAATTCATTTTTACTTCCCTTCACACCTAGCTTCATATGCTGTTTGAATCTCCATACCTGCCTTAAGTTAAATCACTTGGAATTCCATGACACTAATTGCTAAAGAATGAATCATTTGAACATAGGCCTATAAAACTGTCAGCAATTTATTAATTCATCTATCCACTCAGTTGTCTTTTTGGTTTGTTTCTCAGCCCCCCCCCCTCACCTGACATGCAATGATGCTGCATACAAAGTTTTGTTCCTTGATATAAAACTGAAAGATAGCTGAGTATATGGTATATTTAATTCTGCATCAGGACTCTAAGGAATTTGGGGAATCTTAAATTTCTGATTCATTCTGCTTGTATTCTCTGAATTAAAAATGTTATTGTTGTTTGGCTGCTGTTGCTGCTGCTGTTCCTGGTACTTTTACTACTACCACCAATACTACTGTTGCATTTTCAGCCTTTCTACTTTGTCTAAGCATCTGTTTAGAGGTTTTGAACCAATGTTGTTATTTTAACAACATTGACTAAGGAGATTATCAGGCGTGTCAAAAATGGTGTTATAACAATGCTATGAGATCGCAAAAGGACTTAATTATCAGATGATGTTATCCTCCATTGCCTCTCACAGGGTTCTGCTGCCATTCCAAGGTTGTTCTTTTTTTCTTTATGGGGAGAAGCTGGCAATTGATCTCCCATTCCGTTTCTGTTCCTGATTTGCCTGTGTGCAACAAAGTGCCCTGTTTTGCTGGCAAGATTCCAGCATCAGTGGGCAGTCCTGTGAGAACACTTCTGGGTGAAATTGGGACATCCAGGTAAGCTACCCTCTTTTTTATACCCTCCCTGGGTGATTTGGGACTTTTAAAGTGTGTTTAGGTGCTTTCTGCAATTTTAAATGTCTTTATTTTGTTTTTATTTTAAAATTTCCCATGCGACAAAGTCTCACCGGATTTCAAGCAAGGAGCCCCATTCACTTCCTCTTTATTGACAGGGAGCCTTTGCTGGGAGAGGAAGGTAAGTGCAGGGAGAGCGTTCTTTTGCCAGCAAGAGAACGTTTTAAAATGGGTCGTAAGATAAAATAATTATGTAAGTGCTTCTAAACTTGCTTTTAGCCATGTGCTTCAGTTTCCCACAAATGTGAGAATTACTAGAATCTAGCTATTAAATAAAGAGCGTATAGTCGGACCCCTGTGTCCGCAGGGTTTGGTTCCCAGACTTACAGTAGATACTGGAAACTGTGGATAAAGGACTTCTGGTAAAAAAGACCATAGAGTTGCATTGGAGAAGATACCTAGAGAGGTTACCTCTCTAGGCATTTTCCAGCATGACTCCATGGTATGCGTTCCTTATTTAGTGTCCTGCGGATAACTGAAACGGTGGATATTGGTTCCATGGATATTGGAGTCCGGCTGCACTTTCCCATATTTTTCTGCATGTTCCTTTAGTTTGTGATCCTACCATTTATTAATGTGTATGGTAGATGACTGTTCTGTTATGATTATTATGTGTATTTGCATGCAACTCATGTGCTCCATGATTTCACATGCCACACTGTTCTGTGGGTTAGTTGTTCTAATACAACAATGATGTTGTATTAGATAGTTATATTTATTTCTAGCCCACCTTTTTGCCAGATCAGGACTCAAAGCAGCTTACAATAATTAAAAAAGACATCATTAAAAATCCATGAAATAGAAAAGTTAAAACAATATTAAATAATCAAAAAAATTAAAACCAGATTAAAACATACATAATTAAAACACACACACACCAGCACAACAATTAGCACTATCCAGCACATTGTGTAAGATGGGTCTTATATAGGGACTCATACAAATGCCTGTCAGAATAGAAAAGTCGTTATTGTCTGTGAAAGGAAAGCAGAAAGTAGAAACGAAATTTAGCATGTTACTCATAGATAGTTTACAGAAAACAGAAGCAGTCTCTGTTCTCCTTTCATTGGCAGATAAAAACTTTTTTGTGCCATCAAATATTTATAAACTGGCAAGGGCTCTGCTTTCACGGGACTCAGAGAGAGCAATTGTGCACCAGAAAAGCAGAGCCTTGGTGCTAGTAGCTCTCTCTGAGGTCAGAACAACTGGCCAGCCCTGCCATTGCAAGGATTGGTGCCCATTCTGACTTCAGAGAGAGTGAGTGACTAGCGCCAGGACTCAGCTTTCACAGAGTTCAGAGCAGGCGATTGTGCTTTGGCAAAGCAGAGCTCCGGCACTAGTCGCTCTCTCTGAAGTCAGAAAGGGCAGCCCAGCTTCATGATGGTCGGTCTGGCCAGTCATTCTGACCTCATAGCAGGCAGTTATGTATCACAAAGGTAGAGCCCTGTTGCTCTTCTGCCCCATGCCAGCAGCAGTGCCACAGAGGTGGTTGGCTAGCAGCAGCAGCAGATGCATAGCTTCACTGGGGGTAAAAATCTGAATGCAGTTAAAATGCAGAGCTTGAATCCAGGCCTGAGTAGTCCAAATTTCGTGTGCACTAGAAAACTAGTGCACCAGTTGCACCTGTTCCTTGAGATATCATATCTGGCTACTGTGACACATGCCTTGATTACATCCCATTTGGACTACTGTAACACACTCTACATGGAGCTGCCTTTGGAAACTGTTTGGAAACATTAGTGGGTCCAGAATGCTGTGACCAGAATGCTGACCAGGGTTAATTATAGGAAGCATATAACTCCCTTGTTAAAACAGCTTCACTGATTACTGGTTCATTTCTGGGCACAATTCAAAGTGCTGGTCATGACATATAAAGCCCTATATGGCTTGGGTCCAAACTATTTGAAAGACCTTATCTCCCAATATGAACCTGCCAGAACTTTAAGATCATCAAGGGAAGGCTTTCTCTTGGTCCCGCCATCCTCACAGGCTCGCTTGGTGAGGACACAAGAGAGAGCCTTCTCATTGGCTGCTCCCACCCTCTGGAATTCCCTTCCAAGAGAGAGGCTAGGCTGGCCCCCTCCCTGCTTTTTTTTTCCACTGGCAAGTAAAGATGTTTTTATGCAAGCAGGCTTTTAATACATAGCTGGGCTTATGGAGGCTTTTTATTGGGGTATGTTTTTGTTTTTATTTTTTTAACTTTTATATATTTTATATACTTTTATATCGTTATAATTTTAATTGTTGTTGGTTTTTTTGGTCATATTTTATGTTTTTGTGAGCTGCCTTCGGTACCATTCTGGGAGAAAGGTGGCATATAAATAAATTCAAATAAAACAAACAAACAAGCAAACAAATAGTCCGAATTTCATCTGGATTTTTACCCTCAGTGTAGAGTAGCCCAAGTGTTGTGCTTTTAAATGCTGTGTGATTTGGATTTTCAGGTTCGTATATACAGTTGGCCCTCCATATTCAGATTCTGCATCCACGGATTCAATCATCCACAGCTTGAAAATATTCCAAAAAAGGAAAAAATCCTAAAAGCAAACCTTGATTTGATAAAAGGGACATCATTTTACTATGCCATTGTATATAATGGGACTTGAGCATCCACAGATTTTGGTATCCACAGGGGGTCCTGGAGCCAAACCCCAGCAGATACCAAGGGCCCACTGTAATTTTTAATATATTTTAATATTTTTCATGCTTAATGTTTTTAACTGCATAAATGGTTTAATTGTTTTTCAATTTTATATTTATACCTTTAATGCTTTTGTATTTTTTAAAAAAATTGTATTGTTTTAAACTCATTGTTAGCCACCTTGAGTCCCCTGTATTGGGAGAAAGGCAAGATATTAAACAAACAAACAAATAAATAAATTGCTGTGTTGGCTATTTTAAAAATTCCAAAATCCAAATTCTAATAATATGTTTAAGAAGCTAACAAAAAAGACTCAGCAGCTCCCTGATTATGAAACTCTCTGCCAAAAGAAGTTGGCTGGCTCCATCTGTTTTGAGCTTTTGGTGAACAGCTAAAACAGTGCTTTTCTGCATCCCCTTTGAAATCTGAAACTTTTGTTTTAATCGTTTGTTTTAAAATTATATTTTAGGATTATTTAAGACTATTTAAAAAGTTTTTAAAGAGTATTTTAATGTGTTTTTAAATGTTTTAATCTTTGTACTGTTTTAATTGAATATCTGTTGTGTATCACCTTGGGAATCTTTGTGGGCTAGAAGCTGCTATAAATATCATAAACAGAACAAAACAAAATAGAATTTTGGTGCATGAACAAAAATTACTATACTCAAACTTCTATATTGGCACAGAAAGCACTTGGAAGAAGATTTCTCATTGCTGCTGTTTCTTATTTTATGGCACATTTGTCTGAAGAAGCTTTGATATTGTCAGAACTGGGACCAGGATTTGTGGAGCAAGGATGTCTCCCAGTTCTAGAAACAAAGGATATTGCACATAGGTTTATGACCTTAAATAGCCCAAAAATACAACTTAGGCTACTGACACACTGCAGAAATGATGCAGTTTGACACCACTTTAACTATCATGACCCCATCCTATGGAATCCTGGGATTTGTAGTTTGTTGTGGCACCAGAGCTCTCTGACAGAGAAGGCTAAATATCTCACAAAACTACAAATCCCAGAATCCCATAGGATTAAGCAGTTAAAGTGGTGTCAAACTGCATTATTTCTGCAGTGTATCAGCAGCTTTAGAAAGACTTAGGCTACATACACTCCTATATATATTTACTCAGGAGTAAGTCCCATTCAACTCAGCACAGCTTGTTTCTGAGCAGACATGAGTAGGGTTGCTCTATTATTGGGTTGCCATCATATAGATATATAGCTGAGAGCAAGCCCCACTGACCATAATCTTCCCAAGCTCTGCATTGAGCACAGGAAACATGAACTTCATTAGGATCTGTTTTGTCTTGCCTTTCCTTACCTGATTTGCATGGTCCTTTGTGCTTTATGCTGCTGTTTCCTCCCTTCTCTGCGTAAGCCTCCTTGAACTGGCAGATGTTCTCATAGGTCTTCCCGTCAGGACCACACACTGTCTCCTGTGATTTGCACACACACTGTGGCTCAGGGATTTCTCCAAACTTTATGTCATCAACATCCAGTTGGCACTCCAGGTTGTCTCCGCAGTGACCGTAGAAATTGCTGCCTTGATCCAAGTCACAAACTTGTCCTTCTACATTCCCACATTCAGGACAGCAACCACACAGGTCTAATATAGTCCCAGCTCGACAGTTTGTGGGCACAGGGCAGTGTTCCACATGGCATGTTCCACAACCATCCCCTTCTCTTAACAATCGCAGCCAGCCTCTATGGTACCAGGCAGGGAAGGTCTGAGAAACCTCCACCAGGGCTCCTGCCAGCACAGCTATAACCACCAGGGGCTTCATCTTGGGAATATAGTGAAAAAGAAGCAAAGACCTATGGAGTTGAAGGAAAAGGGAGAGGAGGAGGCGGGGTGGGGGGAAGAATCACATTCCAGTTTTGGGTTTTGGAACACAAGTCCATAGCAAATGCACAAACCTTTAAAGAGAAACGAGCACCAGATCCTCAGTACTTCCATATCAATAACAGTGAAGATAGATAAACAGATAAATACTTTTGCTACAGTTTTCAAAACAATAACAGCAATGATGGCAATGATGACAATACCACTACATGTGCAAAGAAAACATCTTCTTACAGCTTGCCTAACATTCTCTTAAAAGTTCTTCTTCTGCATTTCTTAAAACATTGTTTGTTTTTCACCAAGAAAAACACAAAAGAAAACAAAACATTCATTAGGTAATAGGTAAAGAAGAAACCCAGGTCACAAAAACAAAGGGAAAAAAGTTACATGTACATTCCTGTAATAATGATCATTTTTTCCCCAAAAAGAAAATCAGTAACAGGAGTATTCTGCCTTCACATACTTTGCTGGTATCCGGTGTTCTACAAGAACCAAAAATAATCCCCTGATCTTAACAAAAGAATCTCCTCCTCCTCCTCCTCCTCCTCCTCCTCCTCTTCCTCTGATATTGCGGCATGAGTGCTCATCATCTGCAACACAGTTTAGATACACTTTCCAGTGTACTTCAGCCACTTAGACACATTTCAGATCTCTGCATCTATTAACATATTAGCCACAAATTATTAGTTGTCCTATAACGAGTTACCCTTTTGCTGATAATAAGAGTGTAACAAAGTTATGTGTCAGAAGTAACAAAATAAGTGGCAACAATGTTACTTTACTGGGCCAGTGAGTAACATTTGCTAATTACTGTAAAGGACATTTTAGGCATTTAGACAAGACATTTTTAGGTAATTCTCTTATTAATCCAAAGGATTCTCCCCTCCTAGCTTCGAAAGAAGCAATGCAAAGTAACAGAAAAGCTATACCAGGGGGTTGTCTTATACGGTGAAAATACTCCTTACAGAATTCACTCAGAAAACAAACTGTCTTAATGGGATCCCACATTGTCTCGTCGTATTGTGAGGGGGGGAGAGAGAGTTAAAACTATGTGAGAAAAGTATTCACAAATTTTCCTGACTTTTAAAAAAAGCTCCAGCGATATGCTCATTTTCTCTTGTTAAGAGAAGCAATTCAACATGAATCTCTTCCCCATATAAGACAAAGTGCAAACCTCATTGGCTGGATGAGCACAGGGGGCGGGGCTGGGTTACAGGCAAGCACCAGCTGCCACCATGTTGGATTTTCCCCTTAGCAAGTGATTGCTAAGGCGATAAAATGGGGATTTGTGCTATCTTTCTCTCTCTCTTTTTTTGGAAAAGTAGAATATCACTAGTGCGTTAACATAGAAATAGTTTTTTTAAAAAGCTGGGCAAGTAATTTACTCCTGGCTACAGGCATGCAATGTTTATGGGGGCTGTAAAACCATTAAAACAGGTCACAGCTGCTGCAACTTGCTCTTACTGTGGAGGAGTGGGGGGGGTTCCTTTTTAACAGTGCAAGTAGTAACAAGAACAAATTAGTTTCTAAGCAGTATAGTGATTAAAGGGATTTTTTTAAAAAAGCTTCTCCCAAGCTCTACACAGAACAAATGATTTGCTCCTGAGAAGCAAGCTTTGCCCACTTTCCTTTTCCCAGTCTGTTTGCTTTGGCTCTAAAAGCCAGGTGACAAAGGCCAGCTCTACCTTTAAGCAGAGCAAGAACCTCAGGCAGTGATGTTGAGGACCAGCAGTGATAGTCCCCTGGGTGTCTCTCCTGAGCTTCCCTGACTGTTCTACTCTACCTGCCAAAAGGGTTTGGTATGTCCCATGACTTGATCCCCTAAACTAGCTTGCTGAGCTCGAGTGATGTGAAAGATGCTATTCCACTGCCAATATTCAGTTGGAACTCCTACCAGCTTCTTCGTGTCGAATGAGTAAGGGAAAACCATTTTGTCTTTCACTTCATGCAGCAAAATGTTTAAGGACAGCTCTGTCAGCGGGCACTACAAAGCCAAGCTCTATTGTTTTATATGCATAGCACAAAATGCACTAATTCTTAGGCCTGGTTCTTCTTGGAATGGTCAGTCTCTACACAGACTGTACCACTTCAGAGGGCAGGTGGGAACCCAAATGATGAAATACTCATCTTTCTCTTTTTGTTTCAGCTGATGTCACCAGTGTCTCATTCACACTAAACAATTATAGTGCTATGATTCTACTTTAACTGCCAAAGCTACATTCTCTGGAATCCTGGGATTTGTAGTTTGGGGGGCACCAAAGGAGCTCTCTGGCTGAGAAGTCTAAAGGCTGCCAATCCCAGGATTCTATAGGATGCATCCATGGCCATTAAAGTGGAGTTGTCATGATATAACCGGGTGAATGGGTCCCAGGTGAACAAAAGTGCATAACTTTACGCTCTTATTACTGTACTAATCTGGGAGGTAATTTTGGGTGCCAGTTACACAATTTTTATCACGGGGAGAAACGGGATTTCCTGATCCTGAGTTCGTCCCTTGTTGTTTAAACAATTTGCCCCTGGATGAGCAATATCCTGGGATAGCTGTTTACATGACAACTTTTTCCATGACAAAAGCAAGATCCCGAGACATAGTATCCTGTGGTTTTTTTGTTTGTTTGTTTGTTTACATGGGAAAAGTTTCCAGGATATTATTTTTTTTAGCTGTCAGTCAAGGATGTGATTATTCGTTTCTTCACAACCTTGGTGACGTATTTCCTGTGGAGTTTCCCACCATGAGCGATGCTATTGGCTACCATAAATGTTTGCTCAAGCGTCTGCATTGGTCAGAGAAGGAGGGCGAAGGCAACCCCCTCTGCACAACTCCTGTTTAAAAAAAACCCTGATGGGCTTGCCTTGGCTGTAAATCCACAGAGGTTACTGCAAAATAAAACTTTTATTTTAAAGAACCCACAAGAATCACTCTTGAATACCAGGAGCTGTAGGCTATATTTCAGAGGAAGGAACTTGCAAAGCCACCTAGGCAGCTTGAAGACACACACACACACACACACACACACACACACACATGCGCATGCCCCTGTTTTGCTTTCAGCAGAGAAGCAGAGTGGTTGGCAATCTACTGAAGCAGGCGTGCACACACACACACACCGCACGCATGCTTTGCTTTCAGCCTAGAGGGAAGATGGGGAGGGGGAAAGAACAGGGACACAAGCCTCGTTGGTGCAAGGAAGAGAATCCATTTAAAGAGAACATGTCCCTTTAAATGGAGATTGCTGGCACAAGGGACACAAGCCTTTAAGAAAAGCACAAGCCTCAGCCAGTGAGATTGCCAGTGAGAGAATCCATTAAGAAAAAAGCAGGGAACGGGGACGGTGACTGACCCCTCCTTCTCAGGACCATGTGCCCACCCCTGCCCACCTCAATTTCCGGCCACCACCTACTCCCGAGATATTTTGTCCCAACCTGTTCACATATCCGATTTTCCGCATACTCCCGTGACTTTTTTAAAAACATAGGACAAACCACAGGACAGAAAGTCCCGCAGATTGAGGAATAAAAGGTGGTCCCCCTTCCGAAAAGCTTGAGACCATTACGCAGGATGTGTGAACTACCAAGAATCAACACAAATTCATCTCACTACATTTTCATCATGTAAACAGTGCCCCAGTGCTCAAGAGGAACTTCTTATTCCTTTTTTGCCTCCGTAAGACTTCTGCTCCCATCCGAAGGGGCCAATACATGTGGGTCTGAGCCCTGCCTTAACGATTGATTTCTGTCTACCTCAGTGGTTAAATTACTGGTTGTTTTTATTGCAGATTGAACTGTTCCACATTGGCTAGGAGGCAGAAAAGCCAAATTGTCATTCTTTCTTTTTACTAGTAATATGTAGAAAACAATTAAAATATATAGAGCAGATTATTAAAATATGTAAAATTTATAATTTAATTATAAGATTGCAGAGCTTTATAGTCTAATAGCTCTGGTGTATTTTGCATAACAGTGAACAATTGCTTCCTTAAAGCACACAGTAGAATCATTTACTTGATGCTAGAGAATAAGTTAATTATGGATCCCTTGGCTTTGACTAATGGTTTTAATAATCACATTACTGTAGAATTAACTTATACTTTACCATGCTTATACTACTAATGATGAGAATTATAAAATTTATGTATCTTCAAAGTAAAATTGGCATGAAAAAGCTGCCTGTAAATACAGCAGCTCCTCAGAGAATGTTTAATGGGTATCCAATCACTTCTGATTCTTCTCTCATTTATCCTCACCACTCATTTACAAATTTTCCCCCTCCAAGATCTCAAAACAATTATGAGTTTATGAGCAAAAGTGTAGATGTTCTTTGTAGTTGTTAGTTATGTGCCTCCACCTTGACTCCAACCTATGGCAACCCTATCCTGGCGGTTTCTTGGCAAGATTTGTCATTGCCTTCCTCTGAGTCTGAGAGAGTCTACGTGCCCAAGGTCACCCAGTGGACTTCCATGGATGGGTGGGAACTTGAACCCACATCCCTCAGAGTCCTACTCCAACACTCAGAACATTACAGTACACTGGCCTCTTGTTTTTCATGGGCAGAGTGTTTTTAAAAATCCTCCTAGAGCTGAATTGAACAATTTAAGCAAGACTTAAAAACTGTAAACGCAATGAATGGACAAAGAACATAGTCATCGTGGTGCTACCATTCCCATGAAATAATGAATGAAATGGAGCTCTCACCAGCAGAGATGCAGATTACATTAGGCTTTACCCAACCTATTTAGTGACACAAGTGAAGTTAAATATAGAACCCTCCATATTCAGGTTTCCAGCCACTCCAATCCTCTTCCTGCCTCACATTTATACTCCCCCCACCACAGAAACAGAAGAAGCTACCTTATACTGAACCAGACCTATCGGGTTGTCAGGTCAGGACTGTTCCACTTCTTGAGATTTCAGAGTCAAAACATGAGACCTAGGGATGAATGCTTGGGATGTTGCAGGTGGGAATCTCTGGTGATGTTACAAGGGTGATGCTGACAGGGGCAGTCTCTGGTCATGTCACTGAACATGACCCATCAAGCATAGTTGCACAGAGTACCCCATTCAGATAAAAAACACCAAAGCTAACAACTGTGGAAAATACACACATCTTTCAAGGCAGTGCTCTCATCCTGAGATTCTTCCCCTGAAGACCAGAGAAGAGGGGCCAAGTCCTGAGAACTAGCAACTTTGCAGGAGGTGGGGGGAGGAGCCTCATGATGCCATATGAACATAATTTGTGCAGATTGTGTGCAATGCAACAACATATCAGTGCATTTTCCTTGTGTTTGTTATCACCCAAAACGCTTGGGTCCATTGGGACCCTCTAAAATATCGACATTAATTTCGACTTGGCAAATATGAGAGGCAGGCAACAAGCAGGACCTTGAGACCTATGTATACCAGTACTAAGGAGGAGATGTCAAGCTAGATAGTACAATTAATTGATCTTTATTAAGAAAATAACAAATTTCACACACACATTGGGTCCACACACTATGCTCTTTAGTGTTATGCCATTCAGCTACACTGCAAAACCAACAAAAAGAGTGAGGAAAATCCTCAGAACTTGTATTTTGACAGCACTAATGCAGAATACAAGTGGCGTCATGAATCTTCAGAAACATTTAAGTGGACATTTTTTAAAAACCCAACTTAATATGAGTGAGAGAAACCCAGATGAACAACCATGAGAGCACTTAAGAATGCATTAGGTGTTTTCTGTCATCTCCCCTGTTATCATCACAATGACAGCTTCACGAAGGTTGGAAGGAAAAGGGTCTCTGTGTTCTATAATTATTTCCTCTTTCCTGGAAATGCAGGGAAATATTTTGTAGAAAGGAGCACTGAGGCCTACAGGGAGTGCTTTGGGGCTTTGGGGAGTGGAAGGAGAATTGTGCAGCCTGGTTCACAGTTGTGGGTTTTAGAGTAACCAGGGGTGCTCTCGTGGGCACCCATGAATCAGACCAGTGGTCTATCTAGCCTGCTATTGTCAACCCTGACTGGCAGAAGCTCTCCAGGGTTTCAGGCAGGATGCTTTCCCGGGCCTATCTGCTGACTCCCTAGTATTTCCTGGTGGTTGCTCATCCAAATACCAAAAAAGCCCCGACTCTGCTTGGTTCCCAGAATCAGATGAGATTTGGTGTAATCTGGGTAGTGTGGTGGTTGGTATTTTCACTGCCCCAATGATCTGTCTACATTCAGTGAGTACTGGGAAGACTTTGGGCTGATTTAGAGGTGGCTTGTTAGTTTTTTTTCTTTTAAAAAAGTTATATTTTTGCAAACATCAGAGTCTCCCCAAGTCTGATACCTAATCTCACATATCTCACATATCTGGTGCAGGCAGACCTACCAGTAAACATGCAGCTTTCCAAATGATACAAACACCTGGTGGCCTATGGTGTGTTGAGAGGGGGCGCAAACAGCAAAATACTCCTCATGGAATTTGAGGAGAATGCCATTTGTCCTAATGAGATCCTATGTTGAATGATGGTATTCAGAAGCGGGGAGCAAAACCCACAAAAACTGCGCTACAAAAGACTTCCGGACTTTTCCTGAGTTTTTAAAACCTGTGGGGGAAATGTGCACTCTCACTCATTAGGACAATCAAATCCCATCGCTGAGTATTCCCAAAGTGGATATATGATTGGTTGGATGTGTGTGTGTGTGGGCGGAGCTTTCTGGCAAGGCAGCACTTAGGACTGTCATGTTAGATTTTCACTGTAACAATGGTGCGTTGACGTGATAAAACAGTCTTTTTGTTTGTTTGTGTGTTTGTTTAAGCAGAAGATTGCACTTCCACACCTTGGATTTAGTTTTTTTAAAATACTGTTCAGCAGCGGCAACTTAGGGAGAATAAAAACGCAAGTAATTCACTCGTGCCCATCATCTTAATTGGCAGGTATGCCCATTTGAACAGCAAACACAGATAGCTTCGCATGCCTGCAATCTTGCCAAAAGACACATGAAGATGAATGCTGCTGCAAATTGGTGTTATGCACACCAATCCTCATGTTATTGCCTTGTATAGACAGGCCTGTAATATGAGGTCCCTCTTCCGTGCTCAGGCCACGGGCTGCTGATAATACCAATGTAATCCAGTATAGTCTTGTGCATAGAAATAATGATGTGGACGTAAAGGATTCTTCCAGACTGGCCTAAAGAAGTGCGGGTTCTTGCAACATAGAACCTTGGGTTTTACCAGTTGTTGTCACATCAGCACCCAGTCTTTCCTTTCCTTTTTCTTTTTTTTGGGGGGGCTCTTTTTAGCAGTTTCTTGTATCTGTACTAGAGCTCTGCCAACTTCATTTTGTTTTGTTTTAAAACCAGGGCATAGTTAGCTGAAGTGGTCCTATGATTTGAAGGGCAAATTTTCTCCTCTCTGATTAAAAAAAAACCTAGTTAGTGCTATAATGCAAAGGTGCCATTTCACTCATGCACTTATCCTCTAAAAAAAAGTCTTTAAAAAAAAAAGAGAGAGAGAAAGGTGCAAGAGATACTTTTTTGTTCCAATATGTATTGGAATGAAAAAGAGACCCACTTCAGGGTGGGAATTAAATGCTGAAGTTGGTGCTGAGAATTGTCAGAAAAAATGGGAAAAGAGAAACACTGTTTGGATACACACACACACACACACACACACACACACGTGTATTACAGATCCATAACTACAGCAACAAATAACAGAACCTCTTGAAACATTAATCCCCCCTGGGTGAGCCCAAAGTTAAAAATATACAGGCATGGCTGAAGATAGAAGTTCTAGCACATATTTTGCCTTCACTGTACAAATGAATTTTTCCTCTGGTTGAAAACCCCCTTGTCTCAAACTACAGGTCTCCTCTTCCTCCATTTCAACTGCAAAGGCTGCTAAGTAATAGCTATGTCTTCAGCCTATACTCTACACCATGTAATGGCTTAGCATGTTAGTACAGTATAACCATATTCTTTCTTTGGAAAAGATAATCTTCATTCGTTACTGTCCAACTTTTTCTTTGAGTGAAGTGATTTGACAGAAATAAACAAGGAAGGATTGACAAATGGCAGGCAGCTCTGGAAAAGCAACAAGCACAACTTTAGAGACCAAGCTTGGGTTGGGTGCCCTGAGATCCAGATAAGAACCAAATTAAGGAGACCATCTTTGTCCTGTGTGCTTTTCAGCTTCCTTTCATTGGCATCTTTTCAAAGTTAAAGTGAAATGAAAAATGAATAAATCCTACTAGTACTGTACTTCTAACCAGAGGAATCCTCTCGAAACAGTTGAAGTGATATACATGTCAAGTCACCATTTGGCAATTGATTCAATGGGTCTACTCTAATTAGGACTAACTAACAGGATTCAGGCCTAAGTCTCCAGTCCTATATCATTTATTTATTTAAACATTTCTCTCCTGCCCTATGGCCAAAGCTCCCCAGGAAGTATTTGGTAAAATCAATTCAAACAAGTTGAAATGTGAAATAGTAAAAAAAACCCCAACAGTCTAAACATATAGAAAACTATATAACAAATGAAACCATTTAAAACCATGTAACTACACAAACTGGATAAAGTCCATATACCTCAAGGGTTTTAATAAAAAGCCATGTTTGATCTTTGTGTGGAAATGAAGCTAAGAGTAGCTTTATCTAGGGGTAGATCCCACAGTTTCAAGGAGCATGTCCCCCTGAACTCAGTGTACTTTTCATCTGAGTAGACATATATAGCATTGTACTGCACCTGGATCAGTGATGTAGTGGAGCCAGAGTTTACAGGGTCGAAGGATTTTGTGTAGCTATGGCAGTGGCCTTGTCTATTCCCTCTGACATTAAGGACACAGTAGCCAGGTAGACAATGGATTGCATGTCCAAGGGCAAGGCCAGGTGGAAGGAACCAGACACCAGATTGGAGTGGAAAAAATTATGGCCACAACTGTATTGACTACAGCTGAACATGAGTTGGCACAAACACATGGGTCTGGATCCTGGCATCGAGCAACCCACCTGCTGGTTGATGATTCCACTACCTACCCCCTGCCGGCATCCTGGAGAACAACTGGACCCCTTGTCCGTATGGCTTGCACATGCCCAACCAGCCCCTCCGTCTGCAGATACATGCTCCGCCAAATGGCATACCCTTTTCCGGCTGGGGCCCCTGTTACCATGGGTGACTCCCCATCCTCTCCAATTGTCCTAGTCACAGGAAAACCATTGTTCCTGGATCCAGGACCCATGCCAACCCTTCCCCCCCCCAATAAGTTGTGACAAGAAATAACTGCGTACAGAACTGAAAGACATGACATGGAACCCAAGGATGGGTGGGTCAGCTGACTGAGAGCAACAGAGAGCTGAAGCATGCTAGCCAGGAATATAGTCCCAGCCAGTGGACCAGAGGGAAGACTCCCATTTGTGCTGAGCCAAATCAGCACTGCCAGTTGGCATGGAGCAGGAGCCCCGATCCAATTGACTACAGGGCCAAGCTTCCTCCCAGTGTCATATGGCTGTGTGGCCTGCTGGGAAGAAGACGCCTAGTCATGGTGGCATGCCAGCCGAGTCTGACCCCTCATCCTGCCCCAGACCACAAAGCCATCACTGGGTGGCTCCAGCAGCCGCCTTTTCCCACCAACAATATATTGTAAGCTGGACTGGATGGCCCTTGTGGTCTCTTCCAACTCTACAATTCTATGATTCTATGATTCTATCTCCTGGTGGCCTGCAGGCTGAAGCAAGATGGAGCCACATGCTACAGAATAAAGCAGACCCCTGCTCAGAACAGAGGCTGCTCATTCTAACCTTGTAATTCATAGCGTTATAGGGTGGCTCAATGGTTGAATTAACCCCCATCAGATGTGTAAAAGACTTGGTGGAGTGAAAACTGCTAGAAGCATTTTGCTGATACAAAACAGAGCTGCCTGCATTTTTAGATTCATTTTGGAGTGTGTGGTGATGGGAACTGTGAGGATATGTGCCTGCACTTCAACATTTCTAACATTGCTTCCCTAGATCTTCTGTATCACACCAGTATCGTACCCTACAACACTTCAGAGATAAAAACTGGGACACATGTGACCAAACTACATCACAATGTGGTCAAGATTGCAGAAGTTATTAATGAGGAAGAAAGATAAGCCAGGACAGGCTGTAGCTGTTTGCTTTTGCCTGAGTCTGCAGGGAAAGACAAAATTATACTTCCTTCTGTCCTTTCTCCCCTGCTGAATTAATAGAGTGGCGATGTCCTATAAAGCCCTATATAGCTCAGGTCCAGGCTGTTTGGCATACCATATCTCCCTATCTATCCCTATAAGCCACCCCAATTGTTTTTAACAGAGGGGCGGGGTAATAATAATAATAATAATAATAATAGAGGCCCTTATCTCACTCTTATCACTGTCACAAGCATGGCTGTTGGGGAAGGGAGAGAGGGCCTTCACTGTTGGTGGCCCTGGATTCTGGAACTTCCTTCTAAGACTTTTTATTCTGGCAGGCTCTTAAAACAAAAGAGATTTTCAGATGGCTAAAATCAGCCTCGTGCCGCACAAGCAGCCTCCGGACCAGTAACGAGGCTGCTGCGCGGCAAGGGTCCATTTTGGACGACACCATTTCTCTCTCGGCGGCATCCATGAGTGTTGCGGCTAGCATTGGAGGTGGCCGCGCTGTTTTTCACTCACGGAAGTTGGTTTCGGGGGGAGGCATGGATACCGAAAATTGTGGATAATAGTGAATGCCATTGAAAATAATTGGACTTCTGGTTTAAAATACCATAGAGTTGCCTTGAAGGACCTAGCAAATGGCTAGACAGGACACATTTTCTAGGAAGACTCTATGGTAGTTGTGCTATTTTGTGTCCAGTGGATAATGAATCAGTGGATATGGGGGTCCTACTTTTTTGCTTTAGATTGAACTGTTTTAATAGCTATTAATCTTTTAATGGTATTTTTATCTTTTTAAGGACTTTTTAAGGACTTTTTTGGACGCTGAAAAATAACGCAAGCAGCCTCGTCAGCTTGCGAGGCTGCTGCGCTGCAAAGCATCAGTTTCAGATGACGTTTGCCCCTGCCGGTACTGTTGCAGTACCGCAGGGAGAGTTGAGCGTCATATTTCCTTGATTTTTACTCACGAAAGTTGATCGTGATTAAAAATCAAGGAAATATGACGCTCAACTCTCCCCGCGGTACCGCAACAGTACCGGCAGGGGCGAGCATCATCTGAAACTGACGCTTTGCAGCGCAGCAGCCTCGCAAGCTGACGAGGCTGCTTGCGTTACTTTTTAAACGTCCGAAAAAGTCCTAAGTATAGTTTCAGTTCATTTTAATATTGTTAAAAGTTCATTCCTATTTTAATGTTCACTTTTGGGTACATTTTTAGCTGTATTGTGTTTTTACATTGTAAGCTGCTTTGTGTCCCAATTTATAGAAAAAGAGCGATACTACTACTACTACTACCGGTAATAATAATAATAATTTTGTAGTCAGCAGCAGTTGAAGTAAGCTGAGGATAAAGAGGAAAGTAGGAGGAAGAGAGAGAAACTGGACATTTTAAAAGCAGCTGAAAAAGTGGGATGACAGAGGATTAATCAGAACTCTCCCTGGCTAATTGGGACAGTTGTAGGGTACACAATACCATTTGGATGGAAAAGTTTTACCAAGCCCAAACACCATATCCTGTATAGTCTGACTTTTCAGAAACAATTAATGGCCTAGATGTTTGCAGATAAATACAAAGTTTGGTTTCTCGACAGAGACTACAACTCCCAAATTCTCTGGGCCATGCTACCTGAAGGATTCAGGGAGTTATAGTCCAAAAAAGTACATTTTCTGAACTTTGACTATCACTCCTGTCCTAAAGCTATGCGACCAAGCAATGAAACCCAAGGCCAAACCTGAATGTTTTAAGCTATAAATATGTAAGGATATTTTGCTTAGTGACTCTAGAATCAGGGACGGAGGAGAGCAATTTTATATCTATGGCCAGAGGATTAAAATATATTTATCTCATCTTTGCTTATGCATCTTTCCTGGTTGCTTGCTTGGTTGGTTTGATTGATTTACTGCCAAAGCTCTGTTCATCCTAAGCTTATTCAAATTCTGCACAAAGTCCTGAAGTACTTATGACTTCACTGGATTTTTTTTTATGTTTGCCTTTTCTACAATCAACAACACCTGACACTAATTTATACTTCAAAGACATTTTTTTGTCAAAATGCAATTTTATCATCATATGCCATGCATTACCAAGCCAAGTAGAATAATGCAACAGAATACAAACCTTAATAGAATACTACGAGATGACTGAAAGGCAGGATATGAATAAAAATACAATTTCCTAAACAATTTACTTAAAGGTACCATTGTTCCTAAGGAATATGGCTTCACAAATATTCTGGTGGGGAAGCATCACTGCTACTGAGAAGAATATGAAGTGACTTTTATTGGAAATAGTGGTTTTTTTCCCTTCTAAAGACAGTTGTCACAAGATATTTCAGTTATGAAGTAATTCTTGGCTAGGAAGCTAAACAACTGATTATCATATTCCAGAGTAATTCAAATACCCAATTACACTCTAGGGCACCTGAGAGACTACAGTTCTTTCAGTTTAAAGTAATACTAAAATACTCAAAGTGACGCCAATAGAAATGGACCAGTTCCTGCATATCGTTCAAAACCAATACCCCAAAGCCTGTCAGAGCAGTAAGATGGTTTTCTTAAACACATACACACACCATATCTTAAACAGATATACACACACCAAAGAAGGTGACTGGTGCATTTGCTGTGGAAAGGCATTTTACAAATCTGGGGCAGCTACAAAGTAGGTCCTTCTCTGTGTATCAGAGAATGTAACCTCATAGCGATATAAGATACTGTAGTGTATTTCACAAGCAGAGTAATTAGCATTCACAAGCAGAAGGTGAGCAACAACCAGTCCCACATCACTGCCACCCACACAAGGGTATACCAGAGAGAAAAAGCAGGCTTCGTTTTCTTTGGTAAAAAGATCTAAATTTACTTACAAATACTAAAGGTTTCATAACATCTCACAGTGAGAGGCTCTTTGGCACATGCTTTCCAAACATGAAGGACAGAGAAAGAACTGCAGACAAAAAAAAAAAAAATGGAGGACAAACAAGACTGATGCAGGAAGAGAGAAGACGTGGTTGATACATGAAATGACATTAATACATGCTATACTTGAACTCAGAGAGACATGCAACTACTGAGAGAGAGCAACTCTTTAAGTATAGGCATACTAATGTTGCTGCTTGTAACACTACTCCATGTAGAAAAGAACTTAATCTCTCTGTGTGACGCACAGGCGCACCAACTGAATTTACGTCACTATTCAGCCTGGCTATCTTGTCACTTAAGCTGCCACGACTTTTGTGAGGCAGGGTTTTTTGAATCCCACTGTTGCCACCAAATTAATAAATCTGTGGAGACTACAGTTCCACAGTTATCACCTTTATGTCAAACCTCACCCTTATCCCTTCTTTAGACCTGGGTTTGACAACTGGGTAGTACAGTTGTCCCTCCATATACACAGATTTGGTATCCACGGATTTAAATATTCATGGCTTGAAAATATTCTTTAAAAAATAATAATCCAAAAAGCAAACCTTGATTTTGCCATCTTATATAAGAGACACCATTTTGCTATTCCATTGCATAAAATGAGACTTGAGTATTCATGGATTTTGGTATCCATGGTGGGGCTCTGGAACCAAACCCCAGCGACTATGAAGGGACAACTGTATTGACTGTTGTGCAACAGGAGCACACTTCAGCATGATAGCAGGATTGGTTGTGCAACTGTTCAATAAATGGGAACTGTAGCAGACTCGAAGACTGTACTTGCATGCATGTGTGTGGATATTTACAGGGTTAGAGTGCCAATTAAATATCCTTAAGGGAAAATAAATTCATGAGGAGTCTGGAAGTGATAAACAAAACATAAAGATTGATTTATTTGTTGAACAAAATAACAGAAATGCTTTGAACTTTGTTTCCAATCAGCCTCTATGCTTCTTAGCACTTATTCTCACTGCCCATATATTCTCTTAGCTCCACTCACAGCTATACACGTATCCCAGCCCTCTCCCCATCACATCACATCTTCAACTCCCCCTTTCAACTGCCATCTCTCTCTCCCCCAACTGTCACCCAGACCTTTCACACTAGGGGACCCTCCCATACCAGTTTCCTGCCACAGGATTGGTTCCTTCATGCTCTCTTCCCATTCGCTCTCCAACATTCCATCAGCTGTCCATTATATGGTCTCCACACTCTGCAGCAAGGGAACCAAACCAGGAGTAATGGACTGATAGTTGTCCCTTCATATTTGCTGGGGTTTGGCTCCAGGACCCCCCATGGATGTCAAAATCTGTGAATACTCAAGTTCCATTATATGCAATGGCATAGCAAAAGGGTATCCCTTATATAAGATGGCAAAATCAAGGTTTGCTTTTTGAATTATTATTTTTTAAAGAATATTTTCAAGCCGTGAATACTTAAATCTGTGGATACCAAATTTGTGGATACGGAGGGACAACTGTACAACAATTCACTCTAGCCAAAGATTACTAAAATCCATGCAAAGGACAACTTATGAAGCCTCCATGTCCTAACATATTTTGCATACAGTTGTCCCTCCATATTCACGGATCTGGCATTCATGGATTTTAGTATCCACAGCTTGAAAATATTCTTTAAAAAATAATAATCCCAAAAGCAAACCTGGATTTTGCCATTTTATATAAGGGACACGATTTTGTTATGCCATTGCATATACAGTAATGGGACTTGAGTATTCACGGATTTGGGTATTCACGAGGGGTCCTGGAACCAAACCCCAGCAAATGTGAAGGGACAACTGTATTCTCAATTGTTTCATAACATCACTTTTCTTCTGTTACCCTTTCTCTGGTCTTTCTTATCAAAAGTGTATATACAGTGATTTGCAGGGTTGGAAAATATTAAACCCCATATGGAAAGCTAAATGGGGGTGTTAGCTATAATAGATTTGTAATAATCAGATAATCAAAAATATTCTAATAAAATGGGAATCAGTAAGGAAACAGAGAGGAAAAATTAAATATGTTAAATTGGAGAAAGTCAGGATTAGAAAAACGTGAAGTCAATTTACTGGATAAAAGACAGAAAAGGGAATGAGATGTGAAAAATGTTTTGTTTTATGTGATGTGGGTTAAGGGTGATTTTTTAATGTTTGTTAATTGTGAAATGTGACTAGTATGTATTTTATGTATGAAAATGATGAATAAAAAATATTTTTTAAAAAAGTGTATATACAGTTAATTAAGTAGATGTGTTCCTGGGCATTATGAGGAGTGGCTTAGGGAGCTGGGTATGTTTAGCCTAGAGAAGAGAAGGTTAAGAGGGGACATGATCGCCATGTTTAAATATTTGAAGGGATGTCATATTGAAGATGGGGCAAGTTTGTTTTATGCTGCTCCAGAGACTAGGACACAGAACAATGGACTCAAACTACAGGACTCAAACTACTTCCATCTAAACATTAGGAAGAACTTTCTGACAGTAAGAGCTGTTGGGAAGTGGATTACACTGCCTTGGAGTGTGATGGCGTCTCCTTCTTTGGAGTTTTTAAACAGAGGTGAGATGGCCATCTGTCAGGAGTGCTTTGATTGTGTGTTCCTGCATGGCAGAAGGTTGGACCAGATGGCCCTTGTGGTCTCTTCCAACTCTATGATTCTATGATTACTTCTATGATTACTTGTGTGTGAAGCAAAACATCACAATGGAGAAGACTGTACCCTGCAGTCATTAGCTACTAACCTGACAAAAGCTTTAAAAGGGAAAAGCAGCTTCTTCATAGAAGCCAACTGATTTGTTTCAAAATCAGCTTGATGCAGATACGTAATGCACAATGCCCAACAAAAGTTAGTAAATCGCATTCTGAATGAACTTAAGTTTCTGAGCAGGACTGAAGGAGCCACAAAAAGAAAGAGTAAATGAAAAGTTGAGTTCCCATATCTTTGGGCTGAACCCCTCTTCTCAGGCCTGACTTCTTTTCTCCAGTCCTCAGACTGAAGGGAAAGAATCTCAGAGTGAGAGCACTGTCTTGAAAAGTGTGTTTGTGTACATATTCTCTTTTGTAGGACTTATTTAAAAAAAGAGAATGACATACTTTGATCAACAGTGGATGATGCTTAATGTATCAGGCTAAATTAGAACATTAGGGCCTGCTCCATGACATCACCAGGGGCTACCTCCTGTGATATCACAAGGGGTCATCTCTATGTCTCAGGTTTTGGCCCTCAAATTAGTATCAGGGATGGTATTAACCTGGCAGGCCTAAAAGGTACTAAATAAAGGGGGGCAGAGGCTTCAGATGCACAGAAATCTATATGATGATCCCAGTGGGCTTTGAACACCTTCTTCAGGGACATTCTGAGGCCCAACCAGCTTAAATCTTTGGCCTCCAGCTCTCTTGCAAACATTATGCATTACAGATGTTCTTTGTGCTGCTCACAAACAACTACAACACAAAATACAGTAGAAAACAATAACAAATCAGATTAAAAACACAGAGCACAAAACACACAATTAAAAACAGACTGTATTATATTTCCAGAAATATTTATTTTTACTTGCAAGTAGTCACAAAAGCCCCTGAGTTGGCTTACATCGGCAGCACAGAGGAGATGGGAGGAATATTTTAAATTCTTCCCTTTTGTGCCGTTTCTTTGATCTAAATCCGCCTTCCTCTCAGATTCTTTCTCCCCTATTTAGGAAGCAGAGGATACAGGTACCTCAACTTATATCAGTAAAATGTTGCAAAAGAAAGGCCTTAATATGCCTTTCCTTGGTGATTCCATTCCAAACAGCTTCAGGGCCACTTCAAGAAGTTTTTCAGTGAAAGTAAAATACACAGAAATATCTAATGTAACGTATAGTTTGACCCCACTGGCACCACTTCAGTATTTCAAAGCTCCCATATTGTTCATTTCATCATTTCAAAAAGTCAGATCTGAAAAATTTGGAGACACTATACATAAAGCCATTCTCTTTGGCACCCTTGATGTTAGCCAATGGGCTCCTTGGCTATGTTCATTTTGTACAGAACATCTTCATAGTCAAGATATGCATGGCAAGTTTCATTTCAGATAGTATAATTATAGCCCATGGTAATGCAAAAATTCAGCTTTATTATTGTATCATTCATATTTAGGACATTTTAACTTCTTGTGGACTCTTCTCTTCAAAGCAAACTCTGCAAAAATGTCCAGTGCGATGTGATGTCTTATTAGTTACCTGCTTCTAAAAACAGCAGCCTATAGGTCATCTATAAAAGCAAGAACATTTCATATGGCATGTGTCCAATAATGTGCAAACTTACCTACCACGTCCTCAAGATAATATTTCATGGGCATCTGCTGAAGTGGGCTCTAGATCAGAAAGACTTATGACTGAAACATACGTTACTCTTCAAGGAGCGACAAGACTTTCTGTTGAGCTGCATGAAAGAAGCACATGTGGACGTTGCTAGGGCAAGGGTGGCCAACTTTGCCAGGTGTAGCGGCAGTTTTCTACCCTGGGACTCTAAAGACTGCCAAAATTTTCAGTTTCGGTTTTGAAAATCTGGTGTTTTTAAAATGTTAAACAAGGAAAGGGCCTGTTAAACAGTGAATTCCCCTTCTTGGGGGTTAGTAGCAATTCACCATTCTTTTTTCCAGAAAAAGGGCAGTGCAGGGGAATCTGGAGAAGAGGCCAGGGGCCATGAAAATCTTCTTGAAGGACTACATGCGGCCCAAGCATCACATTTTCCCCACTCCTGCACTGCATCCATTGTTTCCCAATAAGTTCCCTCATGATAACAATATGGAGATCTTGTTTATCAGTGACAATTATGGTCCAAGTACTTTTTGAAAATTCTCCAAAGATTTCCAGTGATTTTTCTAAAATACTGCTTGAGATGCTGATGGTTTGTGTGCCCAGGCTGGATGAGCTCCCCGCACCCACTTCACCAATAACGACAGACACAGTTTTTAAGTTTGAAAGATATATTGATACATGATGATATATATATTGGCAATAAAGGCCACAACTTTATTGATAACAGCTGCAACGGTTGGCTCAAATCACATGTATCCAGATCCAGATATCGACCAACCTGAATGTTGGTCGATGATATTGCTGTCGACCCACCACTGACACACACCACTGATGAAGGGAGAGGAGTGCTGGAGAGGCCCCAGCATGCCTGCCAATACCTCCTGCTCCCCCTTCCCACCAACTGTTAAGGAATGGGGGTCTCTGTGACCTTGAACTTGAACTTGACCATGAACTTGATGGAGAGGACCCCCCTTCCTGTTACCAATGACCTTGGATCAGGACCCATGTCAACCGCCCCCAAAGTTGTGACAAAGAGTAAATACATGAGCTACAAACATGACTTAAAACCTAAAATAAAGGGTGGGTGGGGATTGGCTTGTAGCGAGCCACTGTGCAGTCCAGTGTGGCGGTTGGGAATATATACCCACCTGCCTAACTGGAGTGAAAACTGCTGCAAAAGGCAGCAGTGTCCTGCCTCTCGGCCAATCAGAAATTGAGGCCAAGGGAGGCTCTGATTGGCCAAGATGCATTTGAATTGACCAACCAGAGCAGGGCTGGCCCACTCTGATTGGTCACCTCCTCGCGCCTCTTCCCGGCCCACAGAGCAAGCCAGGAAGAAGACGCGAGGCATGGTGGTGCCCATGCTGCCCCTTCCCCACAACATGGGAAGGGGTATCGGAAGACCAGCTGGCCCTGCAAACAAACCACCAGGGCAACGGTAAGCCTGGCAGCTCCCTTATGTTCTGAATACCAGCTTATCACAAATGAGATAAAGGATGACCAGGTATCTTTATCTGGTCCCTTATGTTCTGAATATCAGCTTATCACAAATGAGATAAAGGATGACCAGGTATCTTCAAACATGTCTTCTTTGATTTCACCACCAGTTTTGCTTTATAAAGTTTTGCTTTATAGTATAATTTTTCTGTTAAAGCTATGGACCAAATTCTATCTAGCCAATATTTTATCAATAAACCATTTAAAACTGTCATGTTTCTATTCAAGCAACACTTAGGACTTTTTCGGACAAACAAAAAATAACTCTAGCAGCCTCGCCAGGTTGCGAGGCTGCAGTGCTAGAGGGCATCCGTTTCGCATGACGCCCCTTCCCAGCAGTACTGTTGCGGTACTGCTGGGACATTTGACCGTCATATTTTGCATTTGACCGTCATATTTTACTCACGATCAACGATTGTGAGTAAAATATGACGGTCAAATGCAAAATATGATTCAACGATTGTGAGTAAAATATGACGGTCAAATGCAAAATATGACGGTCAAATGTCCCAGCGGTACCACAACAGTACCGCTGGGAAGGGGCGTCATGCGAAACAGACGCCCTCTAGCGCTGCAGCCTCGCAACCTGGCGAGGCTGCTAGCGTTATTTTTTGTTTGTCCGAAAAAGTCCTTAGTAAGATCACTATAAGGTCCTTATGAACTAACTCTTCATTCCCATTTTCAAATTCACACAATAACAGTAAGTTTGGATAGACATTGTACTTATCCATTTTGTTACATCCTCTCAGAACTTCTTCACTTTAGGCAAGAGTACTTATTGGGTACAAGAAATAGTAGTGTATCTGAAAATCAGAGTAATTAGTGTTTACAAACAGAAGATGAGCAACAACCAGGCCTACCTTCCCATCCCCACACAAGGTGTAGGAGAAAATAAAGCAGGCTTACTCTGCTTTATGAAGTAAGTTTACTTACAAATACTAAAGGTTTCAAAAATTATTCTAGTGAGTGGCTCTATAATATGTGCTCTTCAAACATGAGAAAAGGAGAGATTGAACTGCAGACTACAAAATGAAAGATTAATTTACTCAGACAAACGGTAGAGTAACTGTTGCAGAAAGTGAGAGGGTATGGCTAAGACCAAGGAGATTATCAGACGGACTCTAAAGTCGGTTGCAGGAATGGAACAAGATCAAGAAAGGATTTCCCTTTCTGACGACATCATCCCATTCCTGTGTTGCTCCCGTTTGCCCCTGTTCTGCTCCTGGGATATCTCAAAAACAGGGAAACATCGTTAATAGACCACCAGTTCCATTTCTGTAATGGAATCACGGCTGGTCTGAACAATGCCTCGTTCCTGTCTCATTATGCCAGAACGACGCCAGCCATGGGGGAAGGTCCCTGCCAGACACTTCCAGGTGCGATCGGGATGACAAGGTAAGTAAAACACTCCCCCCCCCCAACCCCAGGTAGCTTTTATTTTTTTAAATATGTTTTTGTGCTTGGTTTACTGTTTTGACAGCTGGGGTGGGGTATACTTTTTGAATTTGCCACCCAGCCATTCTCTTGCTAGAATGGCTGGGATTTCAGTTGCTGGTTGTAAAAGCAGCCTTATGACAGCTGCATTTACGACTGGCCAGCGAAGAGAGGGGGCACCCGTTCCTGTCGCGGAATCAAGGTAGGTGTTTGAAACCTTTTACTTTATTCCATGGCAGGAATGGGAGTGGAGCGGGTGGGGGGTAGCGGGACAGAAATGGGCTATAAGGGCCCATCTGATAACCTCCCAACAAACAGGACATGGCATTAATACATTCTGTCCATAAACTTTTAGAGAGACATAGAAATTAGCAGCTGCTGGCTACAGGCATGCTAAAGTTGGTTCCTCTAACAGTACTAAAGAACTTCTCTGTGGGATTTCCCCCATCCTCATCCCATTTCCAACAGCTGTAAAGTATCTAAAGTATATATGATTCGGCAGAACTTAACAACTTTATTATAAATTTATCTCATCAGTACATATTTGATTTACATAAAATGGTGGCTTTTCATGCTGTTATGTTTAATTCTGTACGGGAAAGAAAAGACAAATAGAACTGCTACCACCCCAGCAAAAGTCTGTTGGTTGGGCCTCGTCTTTCATGAAAAATGCATGAGCACCATGTCAACAGATGGGAACATTTATGAGTGGTACTATGTTTTCAAACAATTATGAAAGCCACATGTAGAACTTAAAAAAAACATATAAATCACAGGCTGAGCTCTTTCATGTCAATGAATATTAAAATCAAGCCCCCCCACAAGCTCCTGTTGACACTTTGTCAGTACCATAAGAGTATGCTTACTGCTCTCTTGGGGATGGAATGTATGACAAAGACCCAGAAGAACTAACAAGTGCAGGAAAGGTCTATCAGAAACATTTCTTGGTGGATCTCTTCACTGTTAGAAATGATGTAAGTCAGTGGCTCTTAAATTTTTCTTTACCAGGGACCCCCTTTAAATATCTTTTGTTGCCTCGGACCCCCAAGACTTAACTCAAGATTTCAACAACAACAACAACACAATTACACCATTCATTAAACTTTCTCTCAGAGGAACTGAATGGGGAGGGAAGACTTTTTCCTGCTTCTTCCTGCAAGTTTGTGGCTGGAGTAGATTGAATGGCAATGCGCAGGCCAAGCCAGCCAGCCTTTGCCTTGGCTCCTGTTATGAGGCCACTGCACTGCAGGGAGGAGGTAGACCAAGCAGCTTTCAAGCCTTTGTGGACCCGCTGTGTGGACCTTGTGGACCCCTGGGGCCTCTGGACCACAGGTTAAGAACCACTGGTATAAAGCACGATGGTGAAAAGCAAGGAGTTACGAGTAGGATGTCAAATAAAACATAGGAAATTGCATCGACATTAGTTAGTACTGTCAGGATAAGATTGGCAGCAGCTCCTGAGGGTTTCAGTCAAGGGCCTTTCATAGGGATTGAATTTGTTGGGATTGAATTTACCTTCTGAAGGCAAACCATGTGCTCTTTTGGTCAGCTATGGCTCTTTGCAACAGTAGGGATGCAGTTTTTCCATACTGCAGGAGGGATAGGAGGTACCCATTGTAGGCGTTTGGGTCCTCGATGCACCGTAGTGTGGGGATGCAAATGTTCACCCTCTCTGATCCCATTTCTCACCAATGTGGGGTGTATTGTCCTTGGTGCTCCCATTGTAGAAGTGGTGGGGCAGAGGTAACAGGTGGATGTTTGTTTCTGGAGACTCACATTATGAAACCTATAAGGGATGTGACAAGGCACAATAAATAATAATAATAATAATAATAATAATAATATTTATTTGTAACCCGCCCTCTACAAAACGCAATCACAAGAGTTATCCATGTATCTTTCTTCTATTTGTTTGTTAGCCAAGACTGTTTCTTCCCTGTGCAAAGTGCTCCATTTGAGCTTGGTTCTTTCCACCTGTTGCCCTTTTTGCCAAAACAGGCAGAGCGATGTCATTCTCTATAGTATATCCTTCATGTTCTGATATACGAAGGAATAAAATGTGGATTGGTGTGCAGTAACACCAATTTGCAGCAGCTTTCATTTGTCTCTACAATTTTTTTCATGATCGCTGGTGTGGAAAGCTATCTGTTTGCTGTTTGAACGGGCACACCAGTGAATCAAGATGGTGGGTGTGAGTGAATTATTCATGGTTTTATTCTTCCCAAGTTGCTGCTGCCAAACCAGTATTTATTTATTTATTAAAAAATGTAAATCCAAGGTGCAGAAGAGCAGTCTTCTGCCTAAATAAACAAAACAAAAAGAAAGGAAGGAAGGAAGGAAGGAAGGAAGGAAGGAAGAAAGGAAGGAAGGCAGGCAGGCAAGCAGGCAGGCTGTTTCATTGCCTCAGTGCACAATCACAACAGTGAAAAACCAACGTGGTAGTTCTGGGTGCTGCCTTGTTAGCAAGCTGCACCCTCCCCCCCCCCTGTGCACATCTGACTAATCAGCTATGCACTTCGGGAATGTGCAGCGATGTGATTCGGTTGTCCTAATGAGCGGGAATGCGCATTTCCCCTGCAGTTTTTAAAAAACTATGAAAGACCCGAAGTTTCCAGTGTAGTTTTTGTGGGTTTTGGTCCCCCTCCTTCCGAATACTGCAATTCAATGCAGGATCTCATTAAGACAGATGGAATTCCCCACAAATTCCATAAGGACGTTTTTCACTGTCTATATGGGTGCATAGTATGTGTTCACTTTCTTGCTGGTAAACTAGAATCTCACTCATTCTACCTTCTTTGCTGGTAGAATGGTGGCAAGGTGACCATGGCAGCAGGAGCAAACAGAAACAAGAAGACAGCCAGTGGGATATTAGGTTGACTCCAATGGGCATGGTTTAATTTGTGACACCCTTTGTTACAGGAATAATCCTCCATCAAGGAAAGTCTTGCTAAACTCTATGTCTCATCTGGACAAATAAATATAATCAGTAGTCAGGGTTCAAATCCTTGCTTGGCCATGGAAACCCACTGGATGATCTTGGGCAAGTCACACTTTCTCAGCCTCAGAGGAAGGCAAAGGCAGACCCCCTCTGAACAAATCTTGCCAAGAAATCCCTATGATAGGTTCACCTTAGGGTCACCATAAGTTGGAAATGACTTGAAGGCAAACAATACACACAATGGTGTAATAATCAGTGCAGGGCTTTAGCTATTACAGTGGCTGTTGGTATCCGCTGAGGTTTGGTTCCAGGATCCCCTGTGGATACCAACATCTGTAGATGCTCAAGTTTCATTATACACAGTGGGGTAGTAAAATGGTGTCCCTTATATAAAATGGCAAAATCAAGGTTTGCTTCTTAGACTTTAAAACAAAAACTATTTTCAAGCTGTGGATGGTGAAATCAATGGATGCAGAGGGCTGGCTGTAATATACTGTACATTAGATAGACATACCTATCAACCAGAGCTTGGATAATTTACTGTTCTTGGAATTGTAGGTATGTTTCCAAGTTCTAGGGGTTGTCAACAACCCCAAATACAAGCAGTTACATTACTAGCCCTCGAAGAATAAGCCATTGGAACAATCCTGAACATGGCTACCGGCATTGCAAACAGCCACTGACAGGGGCAGCAATGAAGATAGTGACCCTAAATCTTCTGCTTTGGCCTGAGAGTGATCCTCTTGCCATATACAAGAATGATAGAGGAAAACTTAGAATAAAATGTAAATATAGGGCCTAAAGAAGATACTTTCCCTGCACCATTCAAAGAGATCTGCAGGATAAAGCATAGATAATGTATTTTGTTTGAAATTTAAAAGCAGTGACAAAGAGAGAGCAAGTATCCTTGTTTTTGATATTTTTAAAAAGCAGTGCTCTTTATTACATTTTATAGAATTTTTTTTTTAAATGCCAAGACGTTCAAACCCACATTTCATTACTAACATTTGTGCTCATTCACCTTGCAATTGCTAGTTCTGTTCTGGAGTTATTTTCCTGAAGAGTTGCACTTTATAAAATGTATGATTTATGAATATGCGGTTTTGATCCTTTGCAATGGACTGCGGGAAAAATGGCTCAATAAAAAGTTATTAAAGAAAAATCCATAATGTTTCATATGTTGTGCTCATTTCATAGAGCAAGGAGCCTGGAGTAACTTTAATCAATCACATGGTAAGCGCCTGCTTGATGAACTTGTCAGGTGTCACAGGGAGACTTTCCCAGACACCCTGCATCAACCCAAGCCTGCCATGGCAAGCTGTCACCTCCACTAAATGAGTGGGGAAACATCCTTGGTAGACAGCAGCTGTATCAATCTACATAAACCATTGAACTCAAGCAATGCAATTGTCATTATTTCACATGGTGAGACTCATATACTGCTTGAATTTTTATACCATTTATCTTGTTGTTAACTGCCTTTGATTTGAGTTTGACTCATGGCGACCCCATGAATGAGACACCTCCAAGACCCCCTGTCCTCAGACACTTTGCTCAGATCCTGCAGGCTCAGGCCTGTGGCCCCCTTGATTGAGTCTATCCTTCTGGTATGTGGCCTTCCTCTCCTTCTACTGCCCTTCACCTTTCCTTGCATTATTGTTTTTTCTAGTGAGTTTGAATTTGGAGAGAAATACATCATTATCTGCACCAAACTGACTCTGCTGTTCTATAGATAAGGGAGATATTAAATAGCGAACACAGCGATTGTCAATTCAGTCACACACTTATTGCAGACAAATGACTGAAAAGAATTAGATTAAAATGGTTGTTCACACAAATGTAAAATGCCTGTGAGTAAAGATAGCATGCTGAGGCTTGGCTTAATTGAGAAGGGAAGGTCATTTACACTGCCTGGAAATACAACTGGGAGGGGTGTAGCTATGAGGGGGAAAATGAGAGCATTGCTCCCTCAATAAAGAATTCTGCCTCCCCACTGAAATTTTCCTTCAGTCCCCAAATTTCTAGCATTACAGGAACTTCAATTCAATTGAACATTTAGAAATGCAGTTTGGGTATGCAAAGAAAAGCGCCAGGCAAAGTTATCAAGGAATACGAACACAGCAAATACAAGAGTTCTGCATGTGAACCATTTTCAATGCCTTGCTCTCTGCAATAAATAGAAATTGGGGGACTGAATGAAAATTTCATTGGAGAGCAGAATTTTTATTTGGAGGGAGAAATGCTCTCATTTACACACACACACCACACGCTTACAACCCTGAACTGGCTATGCAACCTGTTTGTTTTAGGATATGATGACAAGAACACCACAAGAAAAGCCTTAACTTTGTTGACTCCTCACCTGCTTTGTCCCCACTGCGAGCCAGAAGTATAGTGGGCTTGGGCTCGCAGGGTCAGACTGGGACTTTTCCAGCAGAGATGATGACGGCATCTCTGACGCCCCACTCAAGTGTCCCTGTCCCCTCTGCCCTTAGCTGCAATCCTCACAGATGCTGGGCATGGGTGAGCGCGTAACAATAACAATATATTGTTGCAAACTAACCCTGCAGTAATGCAAAATAATTTTGGTTGCCTTAGGTCCTGTCTAAACAATCAAAATAATCCTCATGGAATTCATTGAGAATATGATCTGTCTTAATGGGAACCCACATCGATGTGTCATATTCAGAAGGGGGGCAGCAAAAAACTCCAAAAACTATGCCCCAAGAGCCTTTGTAGTTTTCCCCGGAGTTTTGAAAAATCTCTGAAGGAAATGTACATTCCCGCTCATTGGGACAAGTGATTTGAATCACTTTCCTGTAGTAAAGGAAGCACAAGCTGATCAGCTGAATGAGTGCAGGGGGCGGTGCTTGCTAACAGGGCAAGTGCCCACTGATGCCATGTTGGATTGTCACCTTAGCGAGCGATCACTAACGTGATAAAATGGCAATTTGTAATATCTTTCTTTTTTTGTAAAGCTGAGATATCACATGTGTGCACCATGGAAAATTAAAAAAAAACACCTGGCAGTGGCAGATTTAAAAATACGAGTAATTCACTCATGGCCACCATCTTGACTAGAGGGCATGCAAAGTTTATTGGGGCTGTAAAACCATTAAGACAATCACAGCTGCTGTGAGTTGCTATTACTGAGGCGTAATCCATTTTTTTCAGGCTCATCTAGATGAGACCTTAGTCTTTATTGGGTAATTTACAAAAGGCCTGCTCCTGGTGGAGATAAAAAACTAGTAGAACAAATTTATTGATATGGAAGGTCACAGGTGCTTACATTTTTGGGGCTATCCCTTGAGAGCATGGCTATGGGAACTGATATGAGGTGCACCTGGAATTAGGGATTCACCACTACACTGCTGCAGCCAACTAATCATCCACATCTTGCCACGTAGGGAACTTGGGTTTTGGTATATCCCTGTCAATGCTGGGTTTGGGACAAATCCTGAATGTGGCAATGAAGCCATGCAGAGTAATACACATCAAAGTTTGGAGTGCCTGGGAGACAACATAGGCAAGGTTCTCCCCAAAGCCACTTCATGCTACAAGCATCTCATTAGCAGGCTCTAGTTTTCCTGCCAAAAGGAAATCTTCTAGCACGCATTGCATCCATTGAAATATAGGCACTTGTTGAAAAATGAACTTCTGTGTACACCGTACTGACTGACAGACTGACAGTTACCACTCTATGAGATACCTGCAATTCCCTAAAACATCAGGTAATAAGCCCAGTAAATAAAATTAACTAATACAAACAAAAAGGGAAATAGCAATTTTGAATAGTGATCGATGTTGCTTGGATTCTGAATGGTGAGAGAGTCAATGACTTTGTGCATTTTGTTCTTCAAGATGAATCTCATTTTGTCCTTTGGAGTCATAGTTAAGCCACTATAGGTAACATTATCAATGGCGGAGAAGTTTATCTTTTGATTGTAGCTGGTGACAGAAGTGTTAAGGACGTTGGTGATGATAACATCCTCATTTTCTCTGAGAACATCACTTGTAGAACTCTAGAACAGAAGAAAGTTACTGACAGGTGAGGATGTGGCCATATCACTGTTTAGTAAACCATCTGTTAGAATAGAAGATAATGCAACTGCAAATGGCAGGACTGTGACATAACTTTGCTGGCAACATACTATTTGTTTGGAATTTTAAAAATCCCTGGAAATCTTAAGGTTTGTCTATACAAGGCTATAAAATGTGGATTAATGTGCACTGATACCAATTTGCAGCAGCTTTCATTTCTCTCAATGATATTATTATTTTTTGCAAGATCGCAAGCATGCGAAGCTATCTGCTTTTGTTTTTCAAATGGGTATGCCTGCAAATCAAGATGGCATGCGCAAGTGAATCACTTGCATTTTTATTGTCACTAGTTGCCACTGCCAAATAGTATTATTTTTTAAAAGACAAAGCATATCTAAGGTGCGGAAGTGTGATATTCCGCTTAAATAACTAGTGGGAAGGGAAGGCTGTTTCATCGCCTCAGCACAAGATCACTGCAGTGAAAATCCAACATGGCAGTTCGGGGCACTTGCCTTGCTAGCAAGCTCCACCCCCTGTGCATGTCCAACCAATCAGCTTTCCACTTCTACTCTTATCGGGAAAGCACAGCAAAGCAAATCGGTTGTCCCAATGAGCAGGAATGCACATTCCCCATAGAGTTTTTAAAAAACTTTGGGGAAAGCTGCAAAGGCTTTTCCTGCATAGTTTTTGGAGATTTTGTTCCCCTCCTTCTGAATACATTGGACTGATGCAGGACCTTATTAAGACAAATCATATTCTCTTCAAATTCTGTGAGGAGTAGTTTCACCGTATAGACAACCCCATAGTCAAAGCCAAGTTCTGATTCACTGATATTAGAGCCTGAGAGAGCAAATATTAATATCCTGCCTAGGCACTCACTGGAAATATCCTTGGATAACTTACAATTTTTCCGGAATTTCCTAGCAACAATAACATACACTCCAATTGTCCTGATTTGGCAGAGACAATTCTGATTAATCCTCTGCCATACCAATTTTTAAGTTGTTTCTAAAATTTCTCTCTTCTCCTTCTACTTTTCTCTTTGTCCCCAGCTTACTTAATTTGCTACTCAATTAACTCAGCTGGGAGTAGAGAAGAGGGGTCAGATTCTTGCTCTTTCCAGGATGCTCAGGCAAAAGCAAACTGCTGCAGCCTTTCCTAGCTTGTGTGTTCTTCCTCATTAATAACTTTTGCCATCTTGACCACACTCTAATGTTGCTTGGCCCCATGTGTCCCGATTTTCATCTGTGAAATGTTAGAGGGTATTCAATAAAATTCTTTATACCCCCCTCAGTGTTTGCCTTTTTATCACCACTCACAGAAATAGCAGCATCATTCCTTTGAAAAACTGTAAAACTGCTAGTGCAAAACTGTCAATTGTCATTGTCTGTAGATTTCTGGAAATAGTAACTGGGAGGATTGGGGCTCAATGCAATTTCAAGGCAGACCCATGTAAGATGAAAGATACTATTGAGTACATGGATAGCATACGCCCCTCGGCTAGCTAAAGAAGCAAAAACTGGGGAGGATCCAATGGAATCTATAGAAGAAACTAGAGACATGCATCAAAGTGGTCAAAACATGGTTATTGACGGTGCCATTGTTGTTGTGTGCCTTCAGGTTGTTTCTGACTTATGTTAACCTTTAGGTGAATCTATCATGGGGTTTTCTTGGCAAGGTTTGTTCAGAGGGGCTTGGACTTTGCCTTGCTCTGAGGCTGAGAGTATGTGACATGTCCAAGGTCATCCACTGGGTTTCCATGCTGGAGGGGAGATTTGAACCCCAGTCTCCAGAGTCATAGTCCAACACTCAAACCACTACACCATGTTGGCTGTCTTATGGTGTCATGTTTCACTCTAAGCATATTCTTAAGGTCATCTTTGGAGGCTACTTAGAATTAAACTTTAGTAATTTTTGAAGTAGAAACTCTCAAACCATTTACTGGACTGACATTTACTGATTTTGTCCAGTAAATGGTTTGAGAGTTCCTAGCTCAGAAACTTCAGAAGTTTAATTCTAAGTACCCCCATGAGAAAGGCCCCAATAGTGCACATAGGCCGAAATGCATTGGGCTTTTTTTTTTTAACCATTGAACACTAACCTTTTGAGCATCTTGAGATGTGACTCTTTAACCTTTGACAGTTGCTACCACCTAGCTGCCTCAGCGGGATCCAGGACTTTATCAGATGCATCAAATATGGTGTCATAACAATGCCACATAACCCAAAAAGGTGCACATATCAGATGACGTTGCCCTTTTGCAGTTATGTCCCTGCCAAAACCTGTACTTTTTAATTGATGGTTTAAGCTGTCAATTGATCCCCCTGCCATTTTTTTATTATTTTTTTTGCCGGCATAGCTGGTATGTAAAACCTTGTATCCTTCCCGCCCCCGTACTTATGCCATCAGTGACCAGTCTGGTGTGAACACTTCTGGATGAGATTGTGAAATCCAGGTAAGTGACCAACTTTTTATGACCCTCCCTGGGTTACTTGTAAGTTTTAAAGTGAGTTTTTGTGCTTTAAATTTTTTTTTGTGTTATTTTTGTTTGTTTTTTTAAATTTACCACACAATGAAGTCTCGCAATATTTCGTGGGATTTTAAAGGAAGAGGTGAATGAAGCTCCATACAACTCCTCTTTCAATGCCCAAGCTGCCTTTGCCGGGTTTGGAGGTAAGTGTGGGGGAGCATTCTTTTGCTGGCATAAAAATTGATTTTTTTTTAATGCCAGCAAAAGAACACTTTAAAGTTATAGTTTTATATATTTTATAGCTTTAAAATTATAATTAGCTAACACACATTGGAAACTGCTTAATGCAGTGTAGATGTGTAAATTGCTATTGCTTGAAACAGTTTGTAAACCGCTCTGATAGCCTTGTGGCTGAAGAGCGGGGTATAAATAAATAAATAAATAAATAGTCTGATAAAGTCCCCGGTGCCTGGATCCCTATTATATTATATTATATTATATTATATTATATTAATTATAATATAGTATATTTTACACACACACCTAAATAACCGCCTAAATAAAAAGGAAAAATAAAGGCTGTTTCGTCACCTCAGTGCATGATCACTACAGTGAAAATCCAACATGGCAGTTTCAGGCACTTGCCTTGTTAGCAAGCTCCACCCCCTATGGATATCTGACCAATCAGCTTTCCACTTTCGCTCTTATTGGGAATGCAAATCAAAGCAAATCAGTTGTCCCAACAAGCGGGAATGCACATTCCCTGCAGAGCTTTTTAAAAAATATGGGAAAAGCCGCAAGCCCGAATCACGTTCCTGCCATGCTTTGTAAAGCTTTGGGTGGATTTGCCCCCCCTTCTGAATAGAGTGGATTGATGTGGGGTGCCATTTAGACAAATTGTATTCTCCTCTAATTCTATGAGGAGTATTTTTGCTATTTAGACAACCCCTATGTTTTTAGGAACCAATGCAAATTCTCTGACTAAATATTAAATGAAAGTCCATCCTTATAGCTTTCCCATTGTCTTAGGAGATTTTCAGATGGGCTATTTATTCTGTGGAAGACACGGAACAGTGTTGGGAAAAAGTCTTTTTTTCAGAAGACGTTGACCCTTTTCCATGTCTCCCCCGTCCCTTTTCCGCATTTCCCCATGATATTTTCATCACGGGGAAACATAGTTTTTGGACCATCCGTTCTGTTGTAGTAACGGAATCAGGGTGGTCTGAAAGGTGCCTTGTTCCTCTCCCACAATGACAGCTGTGGGTGGGAGGTCCATTCTGGACACTTCCGGGCACGAACAGGACACCCAGGTAAGTGGCACCCTTCCCCCTCCCCCCGGTTACTTGTTTTTTTTTAATGTGTTTTTGTGCTTTGTTTTTACTTTTGACAGTTGGGTTTTTTTATTTTTAAATTTCCTGCACAGCTGTTCTCTTGTGAGAACGAGCGGGTTTCAGTTGCCGGTTGTAAAGGCAGACTTACAACAGCTGCATTTACGACCGGCCAGCTTGGGGAAAGGGAGGATGTTCCTGTCACGAAATGAAGTTAAGTGTTTGAACATTTTCCCTTCATTCCATGGCAGGAATGTGATTCGGGCTTGCGGGGCAGGAACAGGGCATTTGGCCCCGTCTGAAAAAGTCCTTAGTTTCTACAACCAAAAATGCACGCATGCACACACACACACACAAGAATACATATGAGCATTTGTACATATAAATGTATGTGTGTGTATGTGCAGAACATTTCATTGTAATTGTCTGTTGACAGCAAGATCTACTTGACCATTTACATCTTTTGCTCACCTTTTGAGGTTCACTGGGTGCACATTTTTGAGATGTGATATAGTGCGCAACTGCATATTCCACCAAAGCACCAAATATAAAGCTGAAGCAGATGCCTAAGTAAACATCAATGGCTTTGATAAAACCGTTGGTCTTAGTTATTGAGTTGCGTGAGCCCATCATCAGAGTTGTCATTGACAATACAGTTGTTACTCCTGTAAAGCCGAACAGAAAACATTTTCATTACAAGGCAGATGAGCATTTTTCTTTGAAATTTAGCAAAGAGTGTGTTTCCAGGGTTAGCCCAAGATATTTCCAAGCCTAGAGCAAAGGGCAAAATGGCACTTCCCTCATATGACGTGCAGAGATCAACCAGATTAGCCGTTGACTATTATTTCAGCTGTAACAAATGGAAAACCACTTCTACCAGACCTGAGGACAGCAAGCTAGCTTGGGAGACATAGGGCAGGAGGCACAGCAATCCCAGCTCTGTGTTCTGAGATCTCACTATTGCTCCCACCTTCTAGCACTTAAGGCTGCATCTGCACTGCAGAAATCTTCCAGTTTGACACTTCTTTAACTGTCATGGCTCAATGCTATGGAATCATGGGATTTGTAGTTTGTTGTGGCACCAGACCTTTCTGACAGAGAAGCTCACAAAACTACAGATCTCAGAATTCCATAGCACTGAGCCATGGCAGTTAAAGTGGTGTCAAACTGGATTATTCCTGCAATGCAGAGGTAGCATGAAACAGCTTCTTCATTTTCCCTGGTGGTCGGGCTCTCCTTTGATATTTCTTCCTAATTTGATTGGATGGTAAATGGGATAGAACTAAATTAATAGGGAGGTGACCCTATGAACAAATGTTCCCTCACAACAAGCCATGGATCATAAAAATCAAGCATTTGCGAATTAGTTGGCATTGGAGGGGGAGTCTGTATACATCTGTTCATCTGTACTGTGGAAAACATTCCAATATTGGAATTTAATATTTATATTCAATTTAAAACTTATATGGGATTTTGTTGGCTGCATTTCTACCACACATTTACCAGGAACTAAGCACATTGTGTTAAGTGAAGTGTATTTAGTGAAGTGTATTTCTTAGTAGATATGCTTAGGATGCACCATTAGCCAAGGAAAAACTAAAGGTGTTTTCCGTGGGGGTTTTCCGGGCTGTGAGGCCTGTTCTGGAAGAGTTTCTTTCTGACGTTTCGCTTGCATCTGTGGCTTGCATCTTCAGAGAATGGTTGGGTAGGAGTTGGGGGGGTGCTTTATATACTGTGAGCCCCTGTTGGAGATGATATGTAAATTTGTGTATTTGAATGGGTAGTTCCTGGGGGGAGATATGCAAGGAGGATTAGTGTGTTTGGCTAATGGTCCGTTGTCTGCTGGAAATCCCCCTGTCCCTGGGTGGAGTTTGTTTGCATGTGTTGAGTTTTGATTTCAGTGTTTTTCAGGACTGGTAGCCAGATTTTGTTTACTTTTAGGATTTCTTCTTTCCTGTTGAAGTTTTCCAGGTGTTTGTGGATTTCAATAGCTTCTCTGTGCATTCTGACATGATAGTTGTTGGCCTAGTCCAGAATTTATGTGTTTTTAAATAACATTTTGTGTCCAGGTTGGTTTATCACATGTTCTGCTACTGCTGATTTTTCTGGCTGGCCCAGTCTGCAGTGTCTCTCATGTTCCTTGATTCGTGTTTGCACACTGCGTTTAGTGGTCCCTATGTAAACCTGTCCACAGCTGCATGGTATGCGGTAAACTCCTGTGGCTGTGAGAGGGTCCAGAAATTAGCCTTTCAAATACACAAATTTACATATCCTCTTCAACAGGGGGTCACAGTATATAACCCCCCCCCACACACACACATACTCCTACCTAACCATTCTCTGAAGATGCCAGCCACAGATGCAGGCAAAATGTCAGAAATAAATTCTTCCAGAACACAGCCTCACAGCCCGGAAAAAAAAACACGGAAAACCTATGGATGCTGGTTGTGAAAGCCTTCGACTTCAAACTAAAGGTGTATTATCCTAGACATCATTTGAATCACCTGTAAAACAGGCATTATTATTTACTCCATGTTATGAGACGTTGAGGTTGAGGGAATAATTGCATGCTTAAGGTCAATGCATGAGTTTATCACTGAGTTGAAATGTGAGTCAGGAAGCTCAGGATCTCTTCAGATTTGAGTGCATTAAACTTTGATGCCATTAAAGAAAGCTTTGCCCAGTTTGGATTCTTCTTTGCATACAGCTGTGAATTGCAAAAAAGTGGTCATCATGCAACTATTCAAAAGGAGGAACAGGCAACTGGATTTCACTGGCCTGGCTGTTTATTTTCTAAATAGTCCCAGGCTGCTGGGGTGGCATGTATTTGGATGAATGGAATAGACTGTAAACAATCACAGTCCTATAACAGAAGTGGGGAATCTTTGGTCCTTGGGAGTAAACAACCCTCCGCAACTCCTACAATTTGCCTACAATTCCTAGCAGTCCCAACCAGCATGGGCAGCTTTAAGGGATTGTGGCAGTCCATATAATCCATATCACCGGCATAGCTAAAAGTTCTTCAGCACCCCAGTCCTAGACTAAATATAGTTTCCCCCACAGCATCCGCAATCCATAATCCTGAACTGGAAATCTGGTTGAATCAAAATTTCAATAGAAGTATGATGATATCTTTTAGAGCTGAATCAAGTTGGCTCCCAAGAATTAGTCTCAGAATTCTTTTTAATGCATTTTGACATCAAATGTGCTCCAGACACTCTCTGATATTCAATATATTTGAAAGCTGCAATACAATGCCATTTAGTATCTGCTTCCATTTGAAAACTGATACACCATGGTATATCATAGAAGTCTGCAGTCATCCTGCCTTCAGATAATGGTATTCCACATCAACTTGTTTACCATGGAACCCCTTCACAATGTAAAGGATTCTGGGATATCTTCCAGGCTATATGTAGATGCTTATCACAGGAGGGAAGAAAAGCAGCAGTGCACCCTAATAATAGTGCTGCCCACCTTGCTGTTATCGCACAACATTGGTGTGTTTCAGCTGTTTTTCCGTTCCGGTTCTGTGGAAGACTGTGGTAAATGCAGGTCTTTTTGCTGACTGGAAAAACCCATTAGCAAAAAGACCTGTGTTTACCAACGTCTCCCATGGGACCGGAACAGAAGAACAGCTGAAACATGTTGACGTTGTGTGATAAGGCAAGGTGGGATGCGCTACTCTCAGGCTTCCCTTCCACTTCCCTTCCTTTGTGCGATAAAGCTCATAGCCTTATCTATGAACTTATGTTCTAGAATATATACAGGATTCCCTTGCATTGCAGGGGAATATACATACTGGTGGGCAACCTGTTTTTCTGTCATTTTTGTCCACCACTGCTGGTCTTCCAGTGATCTTCTGTTTGAGAAGCCTTCAATAAGCTACCAAAAATTCATGCATCCTAGGATGACACTTTATGGGTGGAATACTTGACACACCATATGTGATTAAGCTTGATAGTTAGCACACATAATGATATTTGAAATCTGATAGCACTTCTTAGTTAACAGTTAATTTTATTTTCCATCTGACATTGACAGGTTTAGATAGATAACATGGAGTGGTAATTAGCTGCAGACATTTGGCAGCTTATGAGATTTCATATTTGATGCCTGCCAAAAATAAAATAAAATAAAAATAAAATAATCAAGAGATGCCAACGAGTTGAAAGCATTCAAAATTGGAGCTGGGGAAAAAAAAATCACATTCAGGATGTAATTTCAAATTATGCACTAAACTTTTCTCATTCCAAGTTTGCAATGTCAGACTGAAAGCTTGCCCAATGTCAAATATTTTTATTATTTGTTTCATCTCTCAAAACTTTGATAGTATGAAAATGTCATTTCTCACATTCAATATCGTCTGCGCCTCAACCTGAACGTCATGTTGCTCTCCTTCCACTTCTCCACCTCATCCCCACTCTCCATGGCATGTCTCTAATAAGCAGAGCTTGGAAAAGTTTCATTTTTGGATTGCAACTCTCAGAATCCCCCAGCCAGTATGTACGGTACTCCAGAATGTAGTATTTCCAAGCTCTAATAATAAGTACTATATTTCAAGGATCACCTCACCAATACATGTTCTTGCAGGAACTGAATCCAGTGTGATCCAGAAAGAAACCCAAGACAGAACAACAAGTAGAGTGGATGGCACATAAGTCTCCAGAATGAAATAAAGGATATTTCTCTTGAGTTCAAACTGCAGTACCAATCTTGGATAATTGCCTATTCAAAGGAAGAAAATACAGCCCATGACTAGAAAGCATCTAAAGAGAGTAGATGCTCTTAAGCACAAAAGTTTCTTCAACTGATACAGAATTTCTAAGGCAGTAGAGATTCATAATCTCATAATTGGTCAGAAGAGAGGTCCAGCATCAGTAGATGACATGGTTGGGCATATGCTGAGACACACAAAACAGGAGGAGCCACTGCTGGCCACAAATATAAAGAAAGGGATAAGTCCTTGGCATTACTGTTGACCTGTGAAGTGACTGTGAGGGGAGAGCTTTCTGAGTGGTTCAGAAACAGAGGTCTCATGGTCAAATGAGACATTATGTAGAATGCACATGCCCTGGACAAAATTGTTTTCTCTTCCCACAACAGAATTCCCTCAGAGAAACATCTCTCGGTAATCAGATTTGCAAGTTAAGCCAATCTTAACTTTCCAATGGCCAATCACATCACAAAGTACGCTAAATACAGTATATATAGATGAGTACAAGCACATGTTATGACAAATAGACATATTTCACCATTTGAGGAAGCAGCACTTCTAAAAATATATTAGTATATTGTCGAATTTTACTCTTCCTTGGCCCTCACCAAACAATCATGCCAGATCATTTGATGTTATAAAATGCAACATTGGTGGAGGAAAAGCTATCAAGCCTTCCTTAGTGTTTTAGCATTCTTTGTTTGTATCTGCTCCTCTAGACAGCCAACCTGTTGGCCATTTCAATTAGCAAATTCCTCGTACAAGAATTTCTCAAAACTATAGGAAGTTTTACAATTGGATTGGAACCATTCAGAACAATTGAGGTTAGCAGATAATGAACTTTGCTCCCAATATTTGTTTCAAGTCATTGTTCAGGTTCATTACCTGTTTCCTGATGAGACATTGTGGACAGGGTGCAATAACGCTCCACTGTGTACTGGGACAGTCGCAAGTTTTCAAGGCCATGGACAGAATCGTTCCCCCTCAACCATGTGAACAGTACATCATTTTCATCATATCCCCCTAGAGATAACATTAAAAAGGAACAGGGGTTGAGCAAGGAACCAAGTTAATAAGCAGTGCTTGGAAATAATGTGTTAAATGTAACTGGTTCTGTGCAAATTGGTTCCTCTCCCTGAGACTGCAAAAGAGCACTGTTCAAAGAATCAATTCTAAAATGTGCCAATAGGGGGCAAGAGTGACAAACAGCACATGCCATGTTTCGTAAATCTCAGGGTTTATTATAACTATTTAATTAACAAGATAATTGTCCCATTTCTAACTACCAGAGTTAGTGGCTTAATTTTTAAGTCTAATATTCCAAGTTGTTCCAGTTAGTCAAACATTTTGTTCCTGCTGCCTTTACTGGACTTTGGACAGTGGAGTGCACTGCCTAGGAGTGTGGTGGAGTCTCCTTCTTTGAAAGCTTTTAAACAGAGGCTGGGTGGCCATCTGTTGGGAGTGCTTTGATTATGTATTCCTACAGGGCAGGGACTTGGACTAGATGGCCCTTGTGGTTTCTTCCAACTGTATGACTCTATGATTCTATGACTCTGAAACTCCCACTTAACAGATGCCACAGTAATCAAATAGGGTTGACTTATTTCCAGTACTGATACGAAAGTTATTCTACTTGGGGAGATAATAATCCCAAATCTGTTTCCTTTCCCATTCTAAATCACTTTCCTTTGGGGGGCAGGTAGTGTCAGCACTGAGATGTGCAGAGTCTTCTACAAGGTAGCTGTGGGTTAGAAATGGGAAGCCACGGCCAAATATGTAGCTCCGTTTAAAGTAAATGACCATTTCTATAAGATTCCCTTTAAGTAGCAGCTGCTATTTCAACAGGCACATGGATATAAGTCTAGGATTTAACAGTCCAACAGACTTAGAAATGGTGAGTGTGTAGTATGTGGGGAAATAATTATTGTAATGTAAAACAATCTTGTGTACTCCATTCACATGCTAAGATAAGTCTAGGAATTTTTCCCTTGCATGCTTCTGTTCTCCCAATTTCCCTTTCTCTTATTTCACTAGGCAATTCCAGCCAGCTGGAGAGATGGGTCATTCAACACATGACCTAATTTAAATTTTATTGCTCTTTGTGTAAGTCTCTTTTAAGTTAGAGTCTCTATGTGGCTGTAGCCATGCTATGAAGCCATGCCATGAAGTTTGCCTTTTCAAGTCACCATGCAGCCTCTACCACTAAAGGCTGGGTGAGTCATTCTACCCTAAATTCTCCTAGTTAATTAGGAAACCTTTTTTAAAAGTTTGTTTTAGTATGTAGATTAAGATTGATATACCTTCAGTAAACTTTTGATACGCATTTTTAAACTGACTCCTTTGTTTTTGTAATGAGTCTAATTCATTGGGTGATCAGACCTCAGAAAACACTTTTAAATGTTAATTGAGCTGCTTGTCTCAGCATTCTTAAGTGTCACTCTGCATGAATTTGAAAGTAAAGACTTTTACTTTTTAAAGAAGGTATTTTTATTTCCTTTTTAAAAGGGCTAGATGCCTGGAATTTTAAAAACATTTTTATTTTTAGACTCATACCTCCTACAGAGTGGTTCACCTCACACCTAATAAACAGAAACTACTGCAAATACAAGTAATTATACAACTCTCAGAAAAAGTTTGCTTTAATAAACAAGCCAATAAAGGTTGACCCCCATATTCACAGGGAATACGTTCCAAGCCCCCGCTCCCCTGTGGATACCTGAAACCATGGGTAATAGGGAACGCTATTATTTTCAATGAGACAAAGGCCAGAGGTTGACCACAGAATTGTACTGGAGGACCTAGAAAGGCCTAGAGAAGATATTTTTGGGGATGTGGATAAGTGAAACTGTGGATACTGAATCAGTGGATACTGGGGTTAACCTGTAATGTTTTCATTTGCCTAGCTGTTTAAAGATCTGCCCATTCAATAAAAATTAGCAAGATTCATATTCACCAGTTTGTCTTCAAAACAAAAAAGATAAATATAAATTGTATTTCCTACTAGGCACAAATGACAAAACCTTGCATCTGATAGTACAAGTAGTGCTGGTTCCCCAGGTACAAATCATCCAAATACGACTTTTCCAAAGTTTCTGCCCTGTTCATAATAATAGCTGCAGTCACTTAGGGAACTTGATAATAAATGACTGATGGTTGTAAATTCATCTAGCATATATTTAAATAGCATTAATTCCAGACATTTATCCTAATGGCATCTCTAGTTGGCAATGTGCATATAATTTCATAAGAATAATATGGCACAGGAATTTGACTTAGGGTCCAATTACTCTCTCACTCTCTTTTTAAAGATAAACCCAGCAACATTTTAAAACAAGAGGCTAATCATTATTATTTCAGCTTCTGCACATTGTAATAAAGTTAATCATGGTAAACTAATATGATTTTAATGTGAAAATAATAGGCACTTCCATTGGAATTCCATTCTAGGAGCTGGCAAGTAAAACCTGGTTTTAAAATAATGGGGATTTCAGACATTACTTGAATTGGTAACAGAAAGATAATTCCTCAAGACAGTCAATCCTCACATGTGCCCAACTGTTCTTCTTCTTTTTTTTTTTCAAAGACCCTCTCTGTCCTCATAATTCCCAAGACTGCATGTTGGGGCCCAAGTAACACCATAAAATCAATCTGGTGCCATGTGCCAAAAGGACACATCCAAGTAGGGAGTTGGCCAGTACCTCTCTGCCTGATCCACCACTCTTATCTTGCCTGATGAAGGTAAGTAATTCTGCTCTATCTCTGGTTTGGGTGTCATTGGATCATTCAATTCCTTGCAATGTAAGAACATATCACAAGTACCTACATTTTGCTAGGAATGCTTGTGGAATTCAGACTTTGCAAAGAAAAGAAAAAGTGATCCATATCTTTTAGATGAACTTGTGGACTGGAATTTAGCTAGCCAACAGATTTCACAGTTCTCCTAATGTTGGGACACAGTATAAATATCCACGTATACATTTAAATGTGTTTTTTGGGGAAAAAAAGCATTTAAATGAAAGCTGAAATGCATGTTAATTTTTTGAAAAGTGCCAATTAATCACAAAACATAATAAAATAATGGGCAAAACCACACAAAAATGGCAACTAGAAATGAATTCTCAGCCCAGGATACTAACTCCCATAGGTACAAACAAGATTCAGTGCTCTGATTAATTTTTCTTAGACATTCTAAATGTTAACCTGGGGGGCGGGGAGAATGAAACTAGAGTGCTGGGGAAGACAGTGGATCAAGATAATGTCATAGAATCATAGAATTGCAGAGTTGGAAGAGACCACGAGGGCCATCCAGTCCAAACCCTGCCATGCAGGAAATCACGATGAAAGCATCCCCGACAGATGGCCATCCAGCCTCTGTTTCAAGACCTCCAAGGAAGGAGACCCCACCATGCTCCGAGGGAGTGCGTTCTACTGCCGAACAGCTCTGACTGTCAAAAAGTTCCTCCTAATGTTGAGGTGGAATCTCTGTTCCTAGAGCTTGTATCCATTGCTCCGTGTTCCAACCTCTGGAGCAGCAGAAAACAAGATTGCTCCATCCTCAACGTGACACCCCTTCAAATACTTAAACAGGGCTATCATATCGCCTCTTAACTGTCTTTTTTCCAGGCTAAACATACCCAGCTCCCTAAGTCCTTTTGAAAGCTGTGGATGTGAAGTCCCTGTTGATCCTACAGTGATTCTTTGACATTCTGGACATTACCAGATGGGACCAAAATGTCCCATTACTGCCCCGCCACCTCCTATCCCATTCCTGCAACGGAATGGAGGTAAATGTTCACACACTTACCTCCATTCATCTCCAGGAACGGGTTCCCTTCCTCCTTGCCCGGCCAGCCATTGTAAGGCTGCCTTTACGACTGGCCAGGGGAAATTCCACTCATTCTCATGAGAGAACAAGTGGGAGGGAAATTTAAAATTAAAAAAAAAACCCAGCTGTCAAATCAAAAAATAAATGGCAAAAATATTTTTTTTTTTAAAAAAAAAGCAATCTTGGGAGGGGAGAAGGGTGGCACTTACCTTGAGGTCCAGATCGTGGCAGGAAGTGCCTGCCATGGAGCTCCTCCCCCATGCCTGTCATTGCAGAACAGGGACGGGGATTCGTTTCCCACGTCCCTGTTTCCATGACAGGCATGGAAGAAAACAGAAAAGGAGTTCTGTTCCTGATTTTTCATCATGAATAGAATACCCTGGGAGCAGAACGGGGGCAGGATGGGAACATCATGGAGGGGCTCGACATCGTCTGAAATAGAGCCCCTTTCTTGCCCCTGTTCCATTCCTGCCCCAGGATATTTGGCACATCTGATAATCTCCTCTGTGTGTGTTCTTTGGCTGTTTGTTCAACAGTTTAGGGCTGTAACAAGCTGTAGCTGTTGCCTCTCTCTGGAGATAGTTTGTTGACTATGGTTGCAATCAAATATCAAGAAACAGCAAGGGGTGCTTTATATTGAAAGACTGCTTTGACTGCAACCTGTGATAGCAGAGAAGCAGGTTCATGTTAGGAAACTTGCACTATGTGTTCCCAACCATTCCTCGATTCAGTTCCCACTAACTTCTTGTCAGACACATGAAATACAACCCCAAGCATGTTTACTGAGAAGTAATTTCATGTTATTCAATGGGGCTTACTCATTTCAGCCTTTATAAACCTTATTCACAGAGTTTGGAAAACTTCTCTGATTTACAGAACAGACACACACTCACAATTGTAGAGCACATCGGACAGCAATATATCTGGAGGGTATCAGCTGTTTGGGTGCAAATTAATGGTACCCTTGTATAAGTTAAACTAGCTAAATTCTTGAAAAGGAAAAAATAGGCTGAGATCTTGAATTTGGAGATGTATCATAAAGTTGTGTGATTGCAGAACTATGATACGTCTCCCCTCCTGCATGACTCACTTTTCTCCTCTGTCCCCCCCTACACAGCCATTTAGTGGCCAATGGAGAGCAGGAGACATCTCAGAAGTGTTTGGCTACATTTCTGTAGCCAGATACACAATGTCATTCTCCAAGACCTCCAAAGGTCCCCGGAAGGTCTTGGAGGATGCCTTTGTTATTCCTAGAGTGATAAAATAGGGATTTGTGTTACCTTCCCCCCCCACTCGTAAATTTGAAATATTGCTTGTGTGTACCATGGAATTATTTTTTTTTAAGTTTGGTGGAGGCAGATTTAAAAATGTGAATAATTCACTTGTGGCCACCATCTTGTCCAGAGGGCATGCAAAGTTTATGGGGGCTGTAAATCCATTAAGATAAGTTGCAGCGTCTGCGACTTGCTATTACTGTGGAGCAATCTGGGTTTTTTGGGGCTCGTAAGGACAAGCCCTTACTTCATCACTAGTTATGAGACAACATCCTCTGCCATACCTGAGGGCAGCCAGCAGCCTAGCAGGACAGGCTGAGCAGCACATATGACTGCCCTCTACTATCTCACTGTCAATTCCTGTCATCCAGCATCAACTGTCTCAAACACCTGCCTCTTACTGCCTAATCATAGAGCCAGCCTTGCTTTGCATTTAGAATGACCCAGATTCAATGATCAACCTCCAAGTATGTTTCTTGCTGAAACACTGGAGAGATGCTGCCAGTCAGTTTTGACAGTCCTGGGCTAGTCAGACCAAAGATTTGACTTTGGCAGTAAGGCAGCTTCCTGCAGTCCACATTTTCTGTCTTGAAAATCACTGTCCTGACAGAACTGCTTTGGAACATATGCTTATCATCAATATCCTTATGTGAATTACAGTATAGTTCAAGGGTGTGGGTGACAGAGCCTAAAGTGTTTGTTTAGAAGAACAAACTCAAAGACCTGGCTGTTTTTAGGGGAGGAGAGGAACCATGTGGCCCTCCAGATGTTACTAGACAGCATGTATAGAGCCATTGTACTGTCTATTCTCCTTTATGGGTCTGAAACATGGGTCACCTATCACCACCTAGGACTCCTCGAACGCTTTCATCAGCGCTGTATATGCACAATCCTAAATATACACTGGACTGACTATGTGACGAATGTTGCTGTCCTTGAGCAAGCAGGGATCACCAGCATTGAGGCCATGATATTGAGAACACAGCTGCGCTGAGCAGGGCATGTTTCTAGGATGAAGGACCATCGCCTCCCAAAAATAGTACTCTACGGTGAACTCGCCACGGGTCAGCGTAAGAGGGGCGCTCCAAAAAAGTGATACAAAGACTCCCTGAAACAACATCTCAGGCTCGGCCAAATTGATCACCAACAGTGGTCTGCCCTGGCCTCACATCGGGAGGCATGGAGACGCACTATCCACAATGCTGCAGCCTTATTTGAGAACTCATGCCGAATAAGTCTTGAAGAGAAACGACAACGCAGAAAGAAACACAACCCAGAAACATCACCCAAGGAGACCTTCTGCTGTGCTTTCTACAACTGGACTTGTTTATCTCGGATTGGCCTTTTTAGTCATCAGCGTGCTTGCAGAAGCGCAGGATGAGTCCTTCCTGAATCTTCATTTGCAAAGAAAAGCCAAAGAGAGAGAGACAATACCCAGCAGCCCCAAAGGTGAGTTGCAGTCCAATAACATCCAGAGGCTTACAAGCTTCCAAACTCTGTCATTTGGGGCTGTCTAAATGGTGAAAATATTCCTCATGGAATGTGAGGAGAATCCTACTTGCCTTAATGGGATCCCATATCATTATGCTGAATTTAGAAGGAGGGGGGGCAAAAATATCAAAAATTGAGGCTTTACAGCTGCCAGGCATGGGAGGTGTTTGGGCAGAGATCAAGGGCAAAATAAATTGCCTTCTGTGCCTCATCCAAAAGGGACTTATGCAGATATAAGGTTACTGATAGGATGCCAGCCATAAAGTGTTACATATAGACAAACAGAGAGATGCAAAGGTACAGGTAGAAGGAAGAGGTGGAAATGTTACTACACAGTAAAGCCAGAAAGCCCGACCCCACCAAAAGTAAAAGCAAATGGACATTATCCTACAGAGTAGGGATGTAAAGAATATTTGCAATTTTTCTCATTCTCAACAAGAAAGGACATCTTGGCATATTGAGACACACCCTCAATAAACATGTCAGCTACCACAAGATTTTTTCATGCTTCAGCACCTTTTTGTAAACATTTGTTTGCATTAAATTTAGTTTTTTGTGCAAAAACCAAAAGTTTTGCAAAGTTATATAGTGTATATTGCACAAAATCTACTGTTTTCTGCACAGAATGTTGATCTGATATGGAATCTATATATGTCACAGAGATAGAGGCCAAATCCTCACTACACAAATAATCCACATTGAAACTGGATTCCTACAGAATTATGGGATTTGTAGTTTGCTGAGGCACCAGCCCTCTTTGGCAGAGAAGACTAAAGACCTTTTAAAATTATAAATCTCTGGATTCAATAGGAAGGAGGCATGGCAAATAATCCAGTTTCAAACTGGATTATTTGTGTAATGTGGATTTGATCAGAGTGTTCTGCAGCCATGGGAATGTAACACTTCCCACTGCAGTTCTCAGTTTTTCACAAAACTTTTAAATCAGAAAATATGTTGCCAATTTCCCTGCCAGCCTCTTTTAAGTGTTTTCAGGGAAGAAAAGAGCTATAAGGTGTGATAGATGTATCTGTATCAGAGTCAGCACATCTCTGATATGAGTTGTAGGAGAACATGAATGGGAGAATTCACTCCTGTCCTGTTTCTGGGCTTGCTGGAGTCTTCAAGTTAGCCACTGTGGACAGGCAGTGTAGTGTAGTATTTAGAGTGTTGGACTTGGACCTAGGAGATTCAGGTCTATGTCTTCACAAATCCATGAAAGTTATTGGGCAATCCTCAGCCATTCACTCTCTTTCAGCCTTAACCACCTCACAGGTTTGTTGGGAATATCAAATTGGGTGAAGGAGAGTTGTGTAGTCTGCCTTGTCTTCATTGGAGAAAGAGGGATAGTAACATAACCATAAATAAAGAAAACAAAACATTGGACTAAATTGGTCTTTGGTCTGATTCAGCAGGACTCCCCCAGTGTGATCCTCCATATTGGAAAGTGAAGTGGAACTGTTTCCCTTTTGAAATGGTGCTGTTATTTGAAAGGACAGGTTAAGATGTCAAAAACAGAAATAAAGTGTTTGCACTGGCCACCTACATATGAATAAACAAACTCAAAGTCAATTGGGAGAGGAATGTTTTTCACCTTCCTATAGAATGTGGTACTTACAGCTTTCCATTTGCAATTTACACGTCTGAGTATCCAGAGGATATTTTGACAAATCCATGTTACATGCAACTGTGGTTGTGATTCTGTAAATGAGAAATCTCAGTATGAAGACATTACAAAGCATCTACAGTTTTCATCTCCATCTAGACTTGGCAACCTTTCTGTTTTGAAAAATAAACAACCCTGGGATCTATAGTCTGGGATTTTCTTAAATTTTTACCAGTGTGTGTCAGGCTAACTGATACTTGGGGAACTAGGATAACATATGATGTAAGCTCATGTGATTCTGATAACTGAAAGCAAGTTAAGATATGCATTAAATAACTAATTAATAAAGTGGACAAAAGGTGAGGTACAAATGGTTGAGAATGGGGCATGTAGCTACAATGTCCTATCTATCTCCCAATCCAACCCCCTAAAACCTACCTCAAAAGCCAGACAGCTGTTCTGCTGAGCAGGGTACTGAAGGAGGATGCATCTAGTCCCCTACCACCAAGGAGCCACGGTGCAATGAGCAGAGGCAGGGACTCACGCAGGGCCCTTTCACAGCTCTTTGTCATGTGGCAACTGACTGTTGGGAGGGGCTGGATGCATCATAGCACCATAGCACTCTTTTGCTCAGTATGGCTGGGTTGGCTTTTCAGGTGCGTTTTAAAGGCATTTGCAGTCGTGGCAATGGTGCTATGACCATAAATATGAATACAAAACAGTTATTAGTAGCTATTGCTTATGATATTTTAACTGCCAAACTGGATGTGTCAGGACCAAGTCTTAAAGCAACCTTTGCTGTCATTAATCTTGTGGACTGATGTTACTGTGTGCTGTGTAACTCTTTCTTGTTTTGTTCCCTTTGAAATGGTAACAAAGGCTGTGCTGAGAATGGAGATTTTCACACGGAGAAACTAATCCCCGGGGAGATCAGGAGAGAAACGGGGCTGTTCTGGTAGCAGAACTCCGTTTCGTATGCCCCCTTCCTTCTCCTGATCTCCCGTCGTCCTCCCTCTGTGCTCCTTCCATTTCCCTCCTGCTATGTTCTGCAATTTTTTACTAATGAAGAACTTTTGTTAGTAAAACATAGCGGGAGGGAAATGGAAGCAGCACAGAGGGAGGACGATGGGAGATCGGGAGAAGGAAGGGGGCGTGCAAAACGGAGCTCTGCTACTGGAACAGCCCCATTTCTCTCCCGATCTCCCTGGGGATTACTTTCCCCATGTGTTAGTAAAAAATTGTGGAACATAGCGGGTGGGAAATGGAAACAGCACGAAGGGAGTACGACGGGAGATCGGGAGAAGGAAGGGGGGTGCCAAATGGAGCTCTGCTACTGGAACAGCCCCATTTCTGTCCCTATCTCCCCAGGGATTACTTTCCCTGTGTGAAAATCTCCAATGGCTAAGGGAGGATGGGTTCTGCCAGAGCTAATAGTTGGGAGGATACTGCAGCTACAATGAGTTGCCCGCCAGATTTGGATGATTGTAAATACTTTATATTATACTACTTTTCCTTTGAGCTTCATTCAAAGCAATGTTGTATAGTTCACTCTTTAGATTTCTATTAGCAATAAAGCTTACTGTTTAACCCTGGAGCTTGGGGCTACTGAGTCTAAAGAAGACAGTACATGACAGGATGCCATGTTTTATAAAAAAATACATAAAAACAACAGAGCAGGATCTGGAAGCAAATAATTCTGAGTTGAAAGACAGGCTTTATCAGTTTTCACTCAACGTTTTGTGTTTGATCAGAGATGCCCCCATCCTTTTAAAAAGAAGTTGTGGGTTTTTGCTGCTTAATATGAAGAGCTACACACATATTGCAACATTATGCTGTGCTGTAAAATTCCACTTCATAGAGTATAATGTAGCACTTTCTTAGGTGGATAGAATTGGCCTATGTCCAATATTGTGCTATCAGACACCTGGTGGTATGATGATACTAGGGATGTAAACTTCCATGAATTTCATTCTCACAGGCAAGCATGAATAATTCTACCATTTGTCTCTGTGCTGTGAGAAAATAATTGAAAACTGTGCAACTTTTAAAAATCTGTTTGCAGTTTGTGATTTACTCTGTGTAAAGCATGCATGTTTTTCACACAGAAAACTGCATTTTTTGCTCAGAAAATATATTTTTGTCAGACAATGTGTTTTCTGTGCAGAGAATGTATTTTTTGGTCCAGAAAATGCTACTTTCCTCACAGGAAACTTACCTTCTCACAGAAAATGTGATTTTCTGTGCAAATAAATTCAAATGCATTTTTTTTTCACAGAAAAATTCCAGAACTGTGAAGATTCTCACCCATCTAGGAATCTCCTTGTTAAGCTTTCCTGATAATCAAGAAACCCATTTTCATCCATTTAAAAAATATTTTTTCCATCACTAGATGGGTTCCCCCCCCCCTTTCCTCCCCTACAGCCTTCCATTCCATCCCCCCTCCACAAACTGGCTTCCAAATATGAACAGACAAACTCAGGACCAGCCAGGGATACTTTTAGTTTCTATAGACTTTCAACTTTCTGTAGACTTACCGCAAAGCATACAAGACGGTGCCGTTGGAGAACAGTCGTATAAGCCGATTCTCTGCAGTAACCTCATGTAAAAAAGACTTTTTTGACTCCACAATATATGTGTCAGGCACCCACAGGTATTTAACCAGCCGAGCATCTAGTGTAAAACTTTTGTTCCCCTGAAAAACCAGACGGGAATCTGTCCAACGTTGCCGCAAATATATTGTTGCTGTATAATCCTAGGAAAGATAGCAAGTGTTAAAATATATTCAGGGTTCTGTTTTTGTTCGAAGGGAATCCCGCAAAGTCCAAGCGTTTACTGTGCATAGCTTTTATTAAACATTTGATTTTAATAGTGGGATCCTGGTTGTATTGTCTGCCATTTCTAACTCTCCCACATTTCCCCATGCTTCTTCCATTTCTCACCTTGTCACAGAAAATCCATTAATGTGAGAAACTGTCATGTACTGGCTTCTTCAGACTCAGTGACCCGCAGTTTCAGAGTTAAAAACAGAAAACTTTATTGTCACAGTAATCCAAAGAGCTAACCCTACAAGTCTGTTGCTCAGAACAAAACCTAAGTAACAAGCAGTAAACTAAAAGCATTCTACAATCTACAAAATGTGCAGGCTATACAGTCATTGGTTATCCACCATCCCCACTTTCAGTTCCCATCTTACCTGGGCTCAGCCTACTTTTCCTATAGCTGACTCCAGGTGCTGGTCTTATCAGACAGATATTCCCTTTCTACCATTAGACTACATACTTGTTAACAAGCACAGAGGAATGCAAATACAATTAGTCACAAAGTGATACAACAGAACTGAATTTGGCAAGGAAAGGTCATGTCCAGGACAACCCTAATGGGAACATGGAAGAACTGCAGAATGCCTTTTGAATGGTTGTACCAGAAACTCTCTGTCTGGAAGCATCCAGAGAGACTTGATAGAAGGCTTTTAACCTCCTTTCGAAAGGATCAGTCTGAGCACAATATTTATCAAACTGACTCCCATATCCTACAGATACTGTTGATATTTCAATGTCTTATTCATTCTACTTCTCAAATTGCTCTATGTCTAGATTTGTTTTTCTCTTTTACACCTTAATTAACTAGAAACGTATCGTTAATTATATTCCATATCAAGATAGCTATGGCAGTTAAGAACTGTGGTGATATAAAAACATCATTATAAATGGAAATGTAGACAGATAGAACAGTCAACACATCTTAATTCAGCAATACCATCAGCATCAAGTGCTGTTCGTTTTGTGTGTATGTGTGGTTAGGAGGGGGTATTGTTTTAATCAGTGTATTTTGATATTTTGATTAACTTTCTTGTTATTGCAAACTCCTATCAGAATTTGGCAAGTTCCTTTTTAAAATAAAAAGTAAACTTTTCCCTTTACTACTGTTTGAAATGTAACCTGTTGCTGTTCCTCATTCCATTACTGAAAAAGTAACTCATTGTGTTAATTGTTGAGCTGTTCATTACTTTCCTATTAGTTTCCAGTATTTTTAGAAGAGGAGAAACATGCAACCTCATGCTCATCACAAAATAGGAAATAGTAACTACTTGTGGCCTCTTGCTACTTTGAGCAATATTTTGTTGAGGAGGTTGAACATAAGCATTCCTTACACAGGCAGACAGACAGACTGGACTGATTGAAGTAGAAATAGATGGTTCTCTGGGTTTTCCAGTTCCAAGCCACCTGGGATTTTAAAGGCCAAACCCAGCACTTTAAATTGGGTCCAGAAGCATAGTAGCCAGGATCCAATTGAAGGGTTGTGCAGGGAGAAGTTATACCAGTGTAACTGCACTTCGAGTCTGCTACAGTTCCCATTTATTGAACAGTTGCACAACCAATCCTGCTATCATGCTGAAGTGTGCTCCTGTTGCACAACAGTCAATACAGTTGTCCCTTCACATTCACTGGTGTTTGGTTCCAGGACCCTACATGGATACCAAAATCTGTGAGTACTCAAGTCCCATTATATGCAATGTCATAGCAAAATGGTGTCCCTTATTTAAGATGGCAAAATCAAGGTTTGCTTTTTGGATTGTTATTTTTTAAAGAATATTTTCAAGCTCTGAATACTTAAATCTGTGGATACCAAATCCGTGGATACAGAGGGACAACTGTAGTTGCCCAGTTGAAGTTCATGAAGAGACACACTTACACAACCCCTGGAAGCATGCAACCATTTGCACAATGGTTAACAACATAAGAATTCCAACTGTGCTACCATAACCAAGATGTGACGTTTGTACAACATCCTCAAAAGTGCAACTGCTGGCATAAGGGTACTTAATGATGGTGTATGTCATCAACAGGATTCTAGCCATTAGTACTCACTTTAATACATTTAGTACTGGATTTTGTCTATAGGGCTGCCTGAAAACATTTTGTTGCCTGACAGAAGGGACAAGATGGCTTCCTGTCCCATAGCTCTGTTTGATTCTATATGTAAGACCTGAGCCAATTGACTGTTGAAGCTTATTTCAACAATGATGGCGTTTTCTACTCTGTAACTAAAGGGACCTGGGTGAGCTAGGGAGCAGATAGCAGCAATTTGTGTGGCACATGCCAGCTGTAACCATTCTGAGCCCCTTTGCATCAGCCACCTGAGAAGGCTTGTTCTCTCTGCCTAATGGTAGGACAGGCCCTGGTTTCCTTTTCTTAGCATATCAGTTAGCAACCTGGTTGCTACAGTATGTTGCACAAAGTACAATGTCCAAATCATTTCCAGAGAAAGTAGGAAATGGTACATGTTTTAGTATTCTAATGTAGTTGTTATCAGGACACATATAAGTGTGGCTAGTTCTCTTGTTTTTCCAAGCAGTGTCACAGATGGATTTTTTTTTCCAGAAAGAGAATCACTAGAGCTAGACTAGTCACACCGTGAAATAATTTTCCAGGCTACTGCATCTCGTTGAATACACAGTTCTCTAATATGTCTTAGCTAAAATGGTTTGAAGTCAACCCCTGCAAATACAACAGTAATAAGAGAATATATGGTCTGCCCTATTTGAACATCAGCTTTGTTCTCAGGTAATCATGTGTCAGGTAAATTTTGATTCATTGATCTGCACATTCCAAAGATCATGTCTCACACCACTTCAGTGCTGGGTGAAAGGATTCCTTCTGTACTGAGTGCTAGACTGTTAACAGCCTTTGGAAAGAAAACTGTTAACATCATGCAGAGAGCTTTCATGTATCTCATTGCTAGCTTTCAGATTTTATTCTCATGCTGTTCTGGGAGAAAACTCCTTCACTTAAATGATTGAGATGATGCACTATTATGCATTTCAAAGCAGTGAATTATTAATCCCAGCAATGAAGGTGAAAACCCTTGGGTCATTTGTAGTTCAATTATTTATCTAGCCAGAGAGTACAGCTCTATAATGTTCTGCATGGGACCTGGAAAATGTGCGTGGTATAGCAAAGAGAACACATCTGTATGAAAAGAATATTTGAAGATTAATAGCTTCGAAATACCTGGAAAGTTAGCTGCATGAAAGATTGTGTCAACCTATCCTATAAGTCCAAACTCAATTTCAACCAGAGCATGGAAAAGTTTCCTTTTGGACTACATCTCACAGAATCCCCAGGCAGCATAGTCATTTTTTCTGTAATAAAAATATGTAGCGTTTCCAAGATATGTATTTAAATGATGCTGAAATGTACAGCATGTACTTTGAGAGTTCATCTGTTTTACAGAAACATTTTAATGTCAGCTTTGGACTCTATTTGGGCCTCCCAAGCAGCTCACAAAAATGGGAAAAATAACAACTGGAAAATAAATTTTAAAATGAATTTTAAAACAATCTAACTTACTAAAAACGTTTACCATTGTGAACACTTACTACTACTACTACTATTATTATTATTATACAATATTTAAAACAACAATAGCTAAAACATAGTACAATAAATAAGAATTAAAGAGAGATTAAATTATTTCATTTAATTCCCCATAATGATGAAACATTTTAAAACTCCATAAAAATGGAGAATCACAAAGCATCAAAAATATGTTTAAAGAAAAGAAACTAAATTACTCTCCTAGGGCAGGAGACATTGCTAGGAAAAGTTACTCTTTTGGTCTACAACTTACAGAATCCCCCAGTCGGCACAGATTCTGGGAACTGTAGTCCAGAAAACATTTCTCCCCTAAGTTTTGGCAAGAACTTCAAAAAGGCTGAGCCCCATCCACTCACCAAGTGTACCTCAGATGGTGGTGAGCAAAGCCTCCCCGCAACATAATGGACAGGGAAATCATTAAAGAGCAGTTGATCCTTAGATATTCCAGGCTCAATTTGTATATGGCCAAAGAGGGGACTTAGTGGCTCTCCAGACTTTGGATTCCCATGAGCTGTGGCCAATGGACAAAAACCATGGGAGATGCAGTCCGAGCAACATCTGGGAAGCCATAGGTTTCCCATCCCTGGTGTGTCTGCGTGTCTTCAAGTTGCCTGTCAACCTATTATTACAACCAAACGGAGGATTCTACTTAAAGCTAGTGCAACCTACAAGACACTGTAACTTTAAACTGTATACAAGATATATTTAGAACATGAAATATAACACTTACCGTGTAATCCACTATACAAATATGAAAACCAACAAACCAGCTGTAAAACCAACAGTATTACAATAAAGACTCTGTTAGTAAAGATTATTACAATTACTGTGTTACTTCACAATTGTTTTAGCTATGTTATTACATCAGTACTATGTTATTATGTAAGTAGCAGAGTGAAGGTAATTTACAATTACTTAGTTAGTTTGACCTTTATAGGACTTTTTCGGAAAAGCTAATTGTAGCGCTAGTAGCCTCGCCACGTTGCGAGGCTGCAGCGCTGCAGGGCGTCCCTTTCGGATGACGCCCGTCCCTGCCGGTACTGTTGCGGTACCGCAGGGACATTTGACTGGAATATTTTGGCGATTTTTACTCACGATCAACGATCAACGATCAAATGTCAAATGTCCCTGCGGTACCGCAACAGTAATTAACGGCGAACTCCCGTTAGTAAAATATTACGGAAGAGGGAAGAAAAAACCCAGTGTGAGGACGACGGCATATCGGGAGAGGGAAGTGGGTGTGCGAACCGCGATGCTGCTTCTGGGACAGAAATATTTCTGCCCCGATTTCTCCGGGGGATATTTTTGCCATGTGAAAATCTCCATAAGCAGCATATTCCTCTTCTGGATGTTATGGTATACATCCACAATAACAAGATTGGGGTTCATAATTTTAGAAAATGCACTGATCATAATGCATTACTCCATTATACCAGTTGTTACCCCAGAAGACTAAAAAATAATCTACCTTATTCACAATTCTTGAGGCTAAAAAGGAATGCAACCAATAATTTTCATTACCAAAATGCAGCTGATTAATATCAGTTAGCACTTTTAGATAGACATTATCCATGGAATATTATTCAGGATGTCCGTAGGAAAGTGGACCTTAAAGACTGGGGTACTTTATTTCAGTCAAAATAAAAAATCAATGAAACCTGCATTATTAGTTCCATAAACTTCAATCATGTAGTTCACAACATCAGGAAAATAATTCAAAAGCATTGGCATTTGGTAAAGGAAATTCCTGGCTGTTCAGATCCACCATTGATCACTTTCAGACGCACTAAAAACATCAAAGATTTACTGGTTTACTGACTTTGCTCCCTTTAAGAAACAGAAATCTATACTAAAAGGACATTTCAAATATGAACACTCTTTGCTGCCAACAGTCCCTTAATATAAGAACCTTTGTTCATCCCCAAACACAAGAACAATTCACTTTGCAACAATTTTGAAATTGCAACACTATGTGTTGCAATTTCTATGTCATCTTATGTCCATGTAATAAATTTTACATTAGTCAGTGGCAAAGAAGGATTTCTAAAAGAATTTCTGAACATAAAAGTAGGATTCGAAATAAACATCTAGAGAGCCCTCTTGTAGAACATTTCACTGCAGCTAGACATACACCAGAATCTCTCAGATTTTTTTTATTATTGAGACAGTTCGAACAACACTCTACAATAAGCACAACATAGCCATGATATTGTTACAAAGGGAATCCTTTTGGATTCACAGATTAAAATCATTAAAAACCTTCAGGGCTAAATGAACAGCTTGACTTGACAGTTTTTCTTTAAAACCAATCATCTCTGCCTATACATAGGATTCTACCTAGGAGAGACACACTGATTTAGTAGGATAAAGGTCAAACTAACTAAGTAATTGTAAATTACCTTCACTCTGCTACTTATGTAATAAATAACATAGTACTGATGTAATAACATAGCTAAAACAATTGTGAAGTAACATGGCAATTGTAATAATCTTTACTAACAGAGTCTTTATTGTAATACTGTTTTGTTTCATATTTGTATAGTGGATTACATGGTAAATGTTATATTTCATGTTCTAAATATATCTTGTATACAGTTTAAAGTTACAGTGTCTTGTAGGTTGCACTAGGCTGTCAACCTATGGCAACTCCATACACTTCAGAGTTTTCTCAGGTAAGGAATACCCAGAGGTGGTTTTGCTAGTTCCTCTGAAATATAGGCTACCACACCTGGTTTCTGTTGGCAGTCTCCCATCCAAGTACTAACCAGGACTGGTCCCACTTAGCATCCAAGATCAGACAGGTTCTAGTGCCTTTCAGGTATTTAGGCCTTTCCCCATCCCTGGTACAGAGCTTTAAACATAACAGGTCAGTACCTGTGTAGTAGCCATTGATTTCTGCAACACCTGGAATTGAACAGGAGCCACTGCAAAATGAGCAACAACAGAGCCATTTATGGACCAAATGAAAGGACCTGTTTATAGCCTGCCAGTAGTATTCTGAGATAAGTCATTTCCAGAATTCTTCAAAAGCAGGCCCCATGTATACCTTATTCCAATAGGCCAACCTTTACCTAGCCAAAGCATGTGTGCTAGTGGCCAAATGAACCTTTGCCAAGGTTAGTGGTTGTTGCCATCACACCAGTCAAAGTTGTGCAAATGCCATCTTGGCCAGAGACACGACCTCTGTTAACAGAGCCAGCTCCACTTTCCTTCTGGGTAGAAGGAAGCAGAATGCCTCTCCTCACATGGCCCTCAGTTCCTGGTCAACACAGACAGTGTAATGCTAGTAAAGCCACAAGGGATTGGTTTCTGAAGCTCCAACCTATAATATCCTATTTTCTTATATAAGCAGCATTAAAAATAGCTGGGATGGTGATTTGCTTACCATATCACTCTCAGAAATGCTGGAAATACTTGCAACATTAAGGCTCATTGCTATCACCACAGGCTCTCCTAAGAAAGTGAAAAGAGAGTTGTTTGAAGAAGGAAACCAGACTGAAGAAGGGGAACTGCTACACAAAGTCTCCCTGTGAATTCAGAACATTTGGAAATAAGGCAGTTAAGATTAAAGTTACATCAGCCATGCTCAGTTTTATCATGAATGGATGTAACAACTTTATGGCTAATAAAGGAACAAAGTGTATCCTTGTGCAAGGCATAATAATTCTATGTGCTGACTGACTCCATAGATGGGATTGAGGAATAATGGAGTAATTGGTGACCAGACAAAGGCCAAGTCTACACGAAGGGAAAAAACGGACTGCTTCACAGTAAGAGCACATTGCAGCAGCTGTGACCTATCTTAATGGTTTTACAGCTGCCATTCATTTCGCATGCCTGTAGCTGAGATGGCAGCTGTGAGTGGATTACTCTCATTTTTTAAATTTTGCCACCATCAACCTTTTTAAAAACCTATTTCTATGGTCACACAAGTGATATTTCACCTTTCCCCAAAAAGAAAGAGGAGAAAAAAGATAGCATAAACCTCATTCGCCTTAGTGATCACTTGCTAAAGCGAAAATCCAATATGGTGGCAGTGGGCACTTGCCCTGTAACCCAGTCCCACCCTTGCAATCATACAACCAATCAGGTTTGCACTGTGTCCTTCATGGGGAAGCGATTCATGTTGAATCGCTTGTCTTAACAAGTGAAAATGCACATATCTCTGGAGATTTTTTTTTTAATTGGGAAAAGCTGTGAAGGCCTTTCTTGCATAGTTTTTCCTCTTTTTGGCCCCCTCCTTCACAATACAATGAGACAATGCAGGATCCCAGTAAGACAGCTTGTTTTCTGAGCAAGTTTTGTGTGGGGTATTTTCATTTGGACAATCCCAAATTGAACTTCACTGGATGGACTCAAGGCTCTAACATTATGAGATAGGGAGAAAAACTTCTCCCTATCCATTTTTATTCACATTGTGCATGTTTTTATATACCTCTTTCATGTACTCTTTTACCCTTTCTCTAAACAAAATGCCCCAACCATTCTAACCTTTTCTCATGAAGGGGTTGCTCTGACCCCTTTATCATTTTACTTACCCCTTTCTGCAGCTTCTCCAAGTCTACAATATTATTTTAAAAGTGCAGTGTCCAAAATTGCACATAGTATTCTACATATGTTTTTACTATAGATTTGTGTGAATGCATTATAAAACTGACAATATTATTTTCAGTTCTTTTTCTGAGGCTCCTTAACATGGAATTTGCCTTTTCTACATAGCGGTAGCATACTGGGTTTCGGCAAGTTCCATCTCAACTCCAGGATCTCTAATTTGCTCAGTCACAGCCAGCTTAGCATGTACCTTTATACATGTGAAGTGAGAGTTTTTTGCCCTGGTATGCAGTGGTCTGCCCCACAGTCTTCCTTAACATTTAAATTAGGGTTAAGGCAGCTTTGCTGAAGTCTTAAAATAAAATGGAAGCAGACAAGGGCTAAGGAACTAATTCTAGTTGACAGTTTAACATTAAACAAGTAGACACATTCAACAGAAAACTACAAAGACCAAGAAAATATTTCCTTCCTGGTAGGATGAATTATTTTTGGCAAGCCTTACATGTATCTAAAAGAGTCCAATAATGACATACCACCAAAATTTGGCCTGAGATATCTGTTGTATCCCTGGGTGAGGTTTCCAAATCCAGGGAGGGATGATGTGACCCGATAGTCTGTGGCATCAACCTTGTGACCCAAAATAAATGTTCTGAAAATGAAAAATTGTAATAATTAGATGTGGCAGTGGATACTCATTCCATCTGCTATGCAGCTGCAACTTCACTCTTTCTCATACCTCATACACGCTAACCAAATTTCACATAGAATTCATATAGCATTAATGTTAAAGTTTTCAAGCCAGCCACATTTGTTTAGTATTCTTGGTGTGAGGATGAACTATGCCTAGAACTAGGAGCATTAAACACAATAATTCCTTAAATATATGATGGTCATAGAAATAAATGCAGGATGGTATTGACTAAAGAAGAAAGATGATAGGGGCATATGGAGACATCACTACATGCCCAGAAGTAGACCATTTTGAACCTCGCACAAAGCTTTAATAACATTTCTCTATCATGTTGTAGGAACTAGGGCTGAACAAAGGGAGCTGTTTTGTGGAAATGTTCTTTAGATCAAAATACCTTTCAGTTATTTTCAAGGAAGGGAGAAAAAGAATTCTGAAGTTGAAGGCTTTCACGGCCGACATCAATAGATTTTCCTTATTTTTTTCTGGGCTGTGAGGCTATGTTCTGGAATAGTTTCTTTCTGACATTTTGCCTGCATCTGTGGCTGGCATCTTCAGAGAATGGTTGGGTAGGAGTGTATGTGGAGTTTATATGTAAGGGAGGATTTGGGCCAAGCAGCCTTCAAGCCTTAGGGTCCCCCTGTGAGGACATTGCGGACCCCAGGAAAGAAGAAACCTTAAAAGTAAACAAAATCTGGCTCCCAGTTTTGAAGAACAATAGAATCAAAACTCAACACTTACAAAGGAATTCCATCCAGGGACAGGGAGAGTTCCAGCAGATAATGGCCCATCAACCAACCCTTAGCCAGACACTAACGACCCTTGCATTTCTATACCCAGAAACTAACCATTCAATTACACAAATTTACATATCCTCCCCAACAGGGGCTCAGGGTTTATACAGCATATAAACTCCACACACACTCCTACCCAACCATTCTCTGAAGATGCCAGCCACAGATGCAGGCAAAACGTCAGAAAGAAACTATTCCAGAACATGGCCTCACAGCCCAGAAAAAAAACAAGGAAAATCTATAAACAGAATTCTTTCTGTGATTCCTGGCAGGCTAGGCTCATATCTTGACTGCTTAGCCTGATTGTAAAGAAACACTGCCCACATTCTAAACGAGTTGAAGATGTGGCTAGTCGCCAGTCTCAAAACTCTTCTCTGCTCAAACCCCCAAAGACTCTTAATGAAAGCTCCAGTTACTCACCCTTACCTACTCTAGTTGTTGCCTAATACTCAGCTGTTACTAGAAACAGGCCTGGTATTTATGCCTTGATGTGCTCAGTTAGTTCCCACTAACATACCACATCTCCGATTCTGAGAGATATTTTCCAGCATTTCTAATTTTCTACCAGCAGAAGGAGCCTTCTGACAGGATTTCAAAATAATCGTCTTGGTGTTTTCAGTGGTGAACTTTGGTTCACCTGCTCTCTTTCAGTGCATGCAGACAGGCCTTGGGACAGAGTGAGGTCATACTATGGGCAACAGGGGAAGATAAAGAATGATGGTCCATGTGAGAACACAGGCTGAGGGCTGCTGTCAGTCAGATTTTGGGGTTGAGCCCAAATAGGTTAAAGTGAGTTCGAAATACTGACAATTAGAACATAAAGATACCGCTTTTCATGAAGTTCAAACTCCTCTTAAGAGTGGAAAACTGGGGTTGGAGGTTGAAGTGTAGGAGACAGTCTCCATGCAAGGGAGCAACACTATACCTCTTCAGAATCACCTTAAGGGAAAGAACCACTTCTGAATTTTCCTGAGAGCATAGCTAAAAAGTTGTACACATTCATGCTTCTCTCAGGGAAATATATTCCCGATAGCAGAAAGTACGATATGGGTCCTAGCTCTCACTTTCAAGGCCAAGGAAGCAAGTGTAAGGAAGGGGAAATGGGATCTCATCCTCATTGCAATTTCACAGGGTTCCACTTGTTAGGATGTAATTATCAGTCAAGAATAATTTTAGAGCACAGTATGAAAATAACAAAACACCCTACGTGGCCTAGTTATCTTGGGGTACATCTATACTGACAGGAAAAGCTGGCTTACCTTCAGATTTCCCTGATCCTCAGTGACCACGGGCTTGTCTAGACAGTCACCACACACATTGAGGTGAGTTCAGGGACACTGTCCACACAGTTGCCCCTTCTGAACTCACCTTGGTGTGATAAACCACAGTATGTGCCATTGTCATGCCCTGCTTCCAGAACTTGGAAATGGACTCTGACTCAGAGACTGAAGCAGTGGACATGCCAGGACCTGCTGAACTAGAGCAGGAGGATGTTCCAGAGCCACAGGCCTCAGAGACAGACAATACTGTAGTACCAGCTCTGGCATAAGGCCCTTCCCCTTCAGATACAGAGGACAACTTACCTATGCCTACCTTCACAGCATGAAGACAACAAAAGGAGGGCTTGAAGCAGTCTCAGTGTATTTATAGGAAGCAGCAATTAGTTAAGCAGCAGCTGTGTTAGCTACTGACTGTTCTATAAATAAGCAGCACTGCCCTGCAAAGGTTGCTGGAGATTATCTGAGCTACCTGAGTACCTGTTGTGGTCCTGCTTGCTGTGTTTGACCTGGACAGTGTTTGTTTACTCTAGACTCTGTTTGCCTGACGTGGATTCTGCTGGACTACCCTAAACTCTGTTTGCCAGACCTGGACCTTGTATATTGGACTTTGCTTGTGGACTTGTGTTTTGCTTGCTAATAAAGTAAGTGTCTGACTTCACACTGCCTTGATTCCTTTGACTGTAATTAGCTTGACTGTGCTATGCCTCTGCTATCAGCTGTGTAGTAATCAGCCTTTGGCTGGTTGCCCAGACATTGTTTGGACAGCTGCTACACAATTGTGGTTGCTCTGTTTTTCCCCTTCCCGCCGCACATGTATGTGTACATATGTCTTTTCCCATGGCTTGAAGGGGCTTCGAACATCCTATCAAATGGAGGCACACATGGCTAACAATATGGGTATACTTATATGTACTTCTCCAAACAACTGCCACATATGCAAAAAAGAAAAAGAAAAAAAGGAACTGATAAAAAGTGAAATTGAAACAGGGACAGAGGCATTTCGTGGTGGGAAAGGTCTGCTGATTGCCTGGCCCAGGGCGCCTCCTCTCAACCCCTTTCACCTACCCACCAAAAACTCCTCTCCCTGACCTCATACCAACGTTGCAATGGAGTGAGGTACACATACACATGGATATCCAGATTTTTTGTCCAAATCCAGAGTAGATCCCTGATTTTTTATGTGGATTAAAGCCCTGAAATGCTGAAAAGTCCTGGATTTGAGCCATACATCATCTGGCCCGCTTGCAGATAAAACAAGTTCAGGTTGTTTCATTTGGCCAGTGTAGACAAGCCCTTGGACAGCAAGTATGAAATGTTGGTGTATGAGCCAAATAAGGTGCCCCTCCCTGTCTGCAGTATAAATCATCAGCTTCTTTCTTTTGTACCTCTGATCTCTCAAGCATATCAGCCCAAGGCTCACGTGGAAGGATGGTGCTGACAACAAGGTTTAAAGGTTGAGATGTGGAAAGGATGACATGCACACTCTAGAGGCATCCACACTAGAGAAATAATCCAGGTTGAAACTGGATTATTTGCATGGCTCCTTCCTATGGAATCCTGGGGTTTGTAGTTTTACAAGGTCTTTAGCCTTTTCTTCCAAAGGGGGCTGGTGCCTCACCAAACTACAAATTCCAGGATTGCACAGGAAGGAGCCATTCCTGTACAGGAATGAGTCATGGTTCAAACATGGCAGGGTGGTAGAATCTCATACCATGAACTCTCCATAGCCTGTAAACACTCAGTGAAATGCAGCCCTCCACCAGTGTGGAACTGCACTATGACCAGTGCTTGGCTTGGTACAATGGCAGCTGGAGCCCAGCACATCTGGAAGGCTCCAAGTTGGTGAAAGCTGATGTAAGGGACCTTTTGAAGTAAATTGGAATATGATCTTTTCATAGCATTGGGAAGCAGTATGTTAACAACACTGACTGTGATGTGTTATGTTTTGGGTAAAAATGTGATGTTACTTTTTACAACCAATGTAACCACTGGTAATATGAATATGTGAAGTGGGGTGATGAGTAAAATTTATCCAACATAGCTAAACATTTTTAGAGGTCATTGGGGGGGGGGAGAATCACTTTGGTATGTTTTGTGGTAGTTTCTGTCATAGATAGCCCATGGTTTGCTGTGTGGGTGTGGGTTTGGCTTATCCTACCAGTGCAGAATGATGTACCCTCCCTGCATCAGACCACAGGCCACCAGAGGTTCCAGTACAGCAGATGTTTATGGGTACTGGCCAACCTTGAAGGTTCTTCCAGAGCCCAAAATCACAACCAGTTCACCAGTTTGACCTACTGGTACTGCTGGACAGTGTTATGGCATAACAGGATCCATGCCATGTGAATCACATGACTATCATGCCCCCCCCTCGAAAAGACATTAGTCAAGGCCTTTGGTTTTGAAAGAAATACATGCAACTATCTCACCATTCTCTTTTCAGTGAGTACTATAAACTAAAGAAATACCAGCATATTTGAATGGTTTCTCTCAGGTGAGTGTTCATTCTAAAAGTGGAAGCTTTTCACCTTTACAGAACTACGTGGTTTGGAAAGTTGGTTGCCACACATTTCTCTGGTCACATATACATCTTACTGCTAAAAGACCCCTAAAGTAGACTGTCCTGATAGTTTTATTTAAAGCCTTTGGGGCAAAATAGTTATGCAAAGGGGCAAAACACCCTTTTCTTCTGTCACAAAAAAAAGCTTAAAAATATATCAAAGTGCCTTTGAGTGAGCACATATATTCCCTCTCCATCAAAAGGCATTGTGCTGTTTTTGTTGCAAAAAAAAAAAAAAGAAAAGAAAAAAAAGAAAAGAAAAGAAAGAAAAAGCATCGTATCAGAAGTAGGGAAATAACAGCAGGAGCAAATGAGAAACATAACCACTGCCACTCCCACTATACTTTCAGTCCTGGCAGTTTGGTTCAGGGGTGAAGCTCTTGTCAGGCTGGTAAAATACAGGCAGCAACCCTAAAAAGGTGACATAACTCATTTTTTGCATTTCACAATTGCAAGTTCCTCAGTAGCAGTGGTACATTTGGGAGACGCAAGTCTCTGCTCGCTTCTAAACTTGTGCCCAAGGTGTGAGGAAATTGTACTGCACATTCTAGCCTGTTTGCATCTTTTGTGAAGTTAGCCTGTGGTCAGTTTAAAAAGAGTATAGAGCCAAAAGAAGTAACAAGTCATTTTTCTTTGGAGAGGCAATTGTATCTCATGCAACTGTTCCAAGTCATAGGGATAATGCCACCCTACACACACCTACTCAGAAGTAAGTTTGTTTAAATTGTAGCTTACTCCCCTGTAGATGTGTATAGGATTGCAGTCTGAGATGGAAAGTGCATTCCAAATGGTACTATCCCATGCCTCTTTACTCAAAAGCAGGGAGATGAAAAACAGTTTTGTTTGGTTTGATTTCTCATAATGATATCAGAGCTGGACAAGTCACATTCTCTCAGCCTCAGAGGAAGACAATGGCAAACCTACAGTGAACAAATCTTGCCAAGAAAACTCCATGATAGGGTTGCCTTAGGATCACCATAAGGAAAAGACCTGAAGGCACACAACAACAACAATTCCTGGAGAACAGAAGAAGTCCCAGCAGACTGGAGGAGGGCAAACATTGTCCCCATCTTCAAAAAGGGGGGAAAAAGAGGATCCCAACAATTATCGTCCAGTTAGTCTGACATCAATACCAGGGAAGATTCTAGAGCAGATCCTTAAACAGAGAGTCTGTGAACATTTAGAAGGCAATGCCATAATCACAAAAAGTCAACATGGGTTTAGGAGAAACAAGTCATGCCAGACTAATCTGATCTCTTCTTTTGATAAAATTACCAGCTTGGTAGATGAAGGGAACGCTGTGGATATCGCATACCTTGATTTCAGTAAGGTCTTTAATAAGGTTCCCCATGACATTCTTGCAAACAAGCTTGTAAAATGTGGGCTAGACAAGTTAACTATTCAATGGATTTGTAATTGGTTGACCGGCCGAACCCAAAGGGTGCTCAGCAGGGGCTCCTCTTCGTCTTGGAAAGATGTGACCAGTGGGGTGCCACAAGGTTCTGTCCTGGGCCCAGTGCTATTCAACATCTTTATCAATGACTTGGATGAGGGAATTAGGGGCATACTTATCAAATTTGCAGATGACACCAAATTAGGAGGAGTAGCTAATATCCTAGAGGACAGGATCAAAATTCAAAATGACCTGGATAGACTGGAGAGCTGGGCCAAAGCTAACAAAATGAAATTCAATACGGAGAAATGTAAGGTACTGCACTTAGGGTGAAAAAATGAAATGCATAGATATAGGATGGGGGAGACCTGGCTGAATGAGACTACATGCGAAAGGGATTTAGGAGTCCTAGTAGACCACAAGTTGAACAAGAATCAACAGTGTGATGTGGCAGCTAAAAAGGCCAATGCGATTTTGGGCTTCATCAATAGAAGTATAGTGTCCAGATCAAGGGAAGTAATAGTGCCACTCTATTCTGCCTTGGTCAGACCTCACCTAGAATACTGTGTCCAGTTCTGGGCAGCACAATTCAAAAAGGATATGGACAAATTGGATCGTGTCCAAAGAAGGGCGACTAAAATGGTGAAAGGTCTGGAAACGATGCCTTATGAGGAGAGACTTAAGGAGCTGGGTATGTTTAGCCTGGAAAAAAGACGGTTAAGAGGCAATATGATAGCCCTGTGTAAGTATTTGAAGGGGTGTCACGTTGAGGATGGAGCAGGCTTGTTTTCTGCTGCTCCAGAGACTGGAATACAGAGCAATGGATGCAAGCTCCAGGAACAGAGATTCCACCTCAACATTAGGATGAACTTTCTGACAGTAAGAGCTGTTCGGCAGTGGAACACACTCCCTCGGAGTGTGGTGGGGTCTCCTTCCTTGGAGGTCTTTAAACAGAGGCTGGATTGCCCCATGTCAGGGATGCTTTGATCGTGATTTCCTGCGTGGCAGGGAGTTGGACTGGATGGCCCTCGTGGTCTCTTCCAACTCTGCAATTCTATGATTCTATAATTCTTTCTCAGGTCCATACCAGGCTCTGATACTCCGCACATACAGTTTTACACAAAAATATTTGTATTTTGATCCACATAGCTTGTATTTTGCATCATTCCTAATTTATGCATTTCAATATCTTCTCTCCATTGACTAAAGTTTGTTTGTGGATATTTTTTTTAATACATCCGTTTTTAGTTATGTGCATTTTTCAAATGTATATATTTGAACCTCTAGCTCAGGGAGTGGGAATGTGTGGTTATCCAGATGTTAGGTATCCATCTTCCCTCATCCCTAGGCAGCATGACCAGTGGGGAAGGATGAAGGAAATTGCAGTCCAAAAATAATCTGGACAGGTACACGTCTTCTTTCCCTGTTCTACCTTTTAGAACCATGGTTCAGTTTCTTCCACAAATGGATTAATTGCACTACAGATTGGTGCTGTGACTTGAAGTTGACTCTGACTTATGGCCACCCTATCTCAGAGGTTTTTATTGGCAAGATTTATTCAGAGGAAGTTAGCTTTTGTCTTCCCCTTAGACTAAGAGAGTGTGACTTGGCCAAGGTAACCCAACAGGTTTCCTTGGTTGAACAGAGATTCAAATCCTAGTATTTCTGAGTCCTACTCCAATACTTAGACAACTACACCATGCTGGCTCTTACGGATTAGAGGGAGAAGATGTTGTCAGCTTTGGTTTTTCATGGTTTCTGTCCCCCACCCCCCGCCAGTGTTACATTCTCTTTGTTCCATTTTCACATTGCTTTAGAATATTTTTAAAGAATCTTGCATGAACATTTACACAAATTCAATGTGCAGTTCTCTTTTATACTCATTTCTGTACACAGTTATGCCATTTTTACATGTAATTTCCCCTACTATGCTGTTTGTGTGTTTTTTTCACTAATACATGTGCTTTTGGTATATTTTCCTCTAATATCTCTAATATACATACATTTTCCCCACACAATTTTAATTGGAGGACTACTTAACAAAATTTGGAGATGAGCAAATACCAGAAGTCAACTCCAATCCAGTTCTTGTATTTAGTTTGGGACGTATCAGTTGGATAGATTTGCTTTAAAATATGAACTGAGTCAATTTCTCCCCATACCTGCTAGAGATAGTCTTACAAATTTCAACTTACCCTTGAAACAGAAAAAAAAGCCACATAGGGGTGGAGAAATAATAACTGCAGTGCATTTGTAAAGATTATTCACCACTGGCTGCAACAGTTCAGTTATCAACCAATCTGTGAAGTAAAGCAAAGCAAATAAACATTTTATTTAGTCAGATCTGTTGGTTTCATTTTTGTAACACCATCACATTTATTCCCTCATAAATTTATTCCACCCATTTCCACATTAATCTGAAAATTAACAGGAATAATTTGGTCAGACTGGTCCCTGATTTTAAGTGTCCAGTTTAATACATCTGGTTAGCCACTGTCAGAGGCAAAGTGCTGACAGAATGCTACTCCTAACACATAACCCACAGTTTAGTCCTTAATCTCACCCATCATAGGATGCTTTGATGTCCTTGGCCAAGTTAGTCAGGAATTTGAGGCCCTCCAGGTGATGTTGGAGTCCAACTCCCTTTAGCTTCTGCTAGCAAGAACAATAGTTGGACACCAACTTCTAGAATCCCCAAACAAGCATGTTTATGAGGATTCCAAGAGCTGTAGTCCAATGAAACAATCCCCACCACTACCACCATACACACTCGGCTAGGAAATTCTTTTGTTCAAAGCCCACTAATGCTCAAGACCACCATAATCCCATTTCCACAGAACTATTCAGGAGAACATCCTGATGGATTATGCGCTAGAGCAAGAGCTGTGTTGCAGCCAGAATCCACAGAGGCAAAGCACCAGGTCTTTTATAATTAGCCGGGATAATGATATCACCTGCTGCTGTCACCATTCCCACCACCCATGGATTACCTGTTCCTTCTGAGTTTACCTGCAATCCTCACAGTATCTAGAGGAAATGATTTTCCCAGGACCCATACATTGCTGTAGTCAAAGCAGTTTTGGGTGGCTTGGTCTTGAACAGGAAATAAATCCCATTAGCTTTACAAATGACCTGCTCCTGGTAAAAACAAAAGCTGCTAGAACAGGTTGGTTGATATGGCTCAATATAGAGCAGCCTACACATTTGCACTCTCCTTTGGGGCCTGGCTATGGAGACTGTCATGAGGAGCACTTACCATTCAAAATTTAGAACAACACTATTGCCAAGATATAATTTTGTTTGCTAAAATAGCCTCTGTACCACAAGATGTCCATGTTTCACTCACAGAAACAAATGACCCTAAAATTAGAGTGATTTAACTTTGAGCTTTTATTGTTATAATATCTTCTTGTTATAATTATGTTGTACTCCACCTTGATTCCCTAGGGAAAAGGTGGAATATAAATAACTTATTATTATTATTAGAGTGTTTTTTTAAAAAACAACAACAACAACCCAACAGCACCCAGTAACAACATGCCCTATGAGGAGTGGCTTAGGGAGCTGGGTATGTTTAGCCTGGAAAAGAGAAGGTTAAGAGGTGACAGGAAAGCCATATTTAAATATTTAAAAGGCAGTCATATTGAAGGAGCAAGCTTGATTCCTGCTGCTCCGGAGACTAGAATAGATTCAAACTACAGGAAAAGAGATTCCACATAAACATTAGGAAGAACTTCCTGAATGTAAGAGCTGTTCAGCAGCGGAATACACTGTCTGGGAGCATGGTGGAATCTCCTTCTTTGGAGGCATTTAAACAGAGGCTGGATGGCCATCTGTCGGGAATGATTTGATTGTCTATTCCTGCATGGCAGAGGTTTGGACTGGATGACCCTTGTGGTCTCTTCCAACTCTATGATTCTATGAGTTTCATTTAAAAACAGTAACAACAGCCAAGCCTTCCCTGATGTCATACCCTGCAGCTTTGGGGAACTACTCCCCACTGTCCCATCCAGCCCAGCCAATGACCAGGGATGACAAGAACTGTGGTTCAAAACATCTGGAAGGCACCAGGTTGGCTGAGGAAGGTGGCTGTAGCTAAAAGGAGAAAAGAAATCAGATAAAAATAATCTCTGTGGTTAAAAGGAAATCTTGGTGTTGCCATATTCTTGGTTCATTCCAATGAGTATTGTTCTTTGGAACAGAAGTATGAAATGATGTATTCTGGAGTGGTTTCGTTGACTTTTCTGGGAGTCGACATGGCTCTCTTGGCTCCCAGCCCAGACATTACAGAGTACTGTGCTCATTAGAGCATGAATGATGTGATCACTGAGCCTCTGTTCTGCACTGCTCACTCCAGAATTGCTCACCACAACAGAACAATTGAATTACATTTGCCCAGTTGAAGCAATCAACAGTAGCTTTCACATTGTTTGCCTCAGGGGACTTCCTCCAAGAGAACACTTTTAATGGTGGACAAACTTCCTTGAAAGCCATCTTGCCCACCATTTGTGATTTCACCCTGCCATCAGTGGTGGTTCCCATCTCAGCAGGGTGGTGAATCTGTATCGGGTCATAATCTGAACTTTAAAGGAGCCAGCCAAGTTGCTGAGGCATATCCCCAAAAGTCTCTCACATCCATACATGGTAATGGGAAATACGATGGTTTGAACAATCCTGGCTTTAGTGCTCAGTTTTGTCTCTTTGCATTTTATGATCTTATCCAGTTCTTTCATAGCATCTTCCCAGTCTTCTGGTTTCATGGCTGCATTCTCCATTCTGGGCTATGACTGATCCATGGAAATTCTTTTCACTATTTCAATTTCCTCATTGTCTATTTTGAATTTGTGTAGATTTTCTGTGGTCATTATTTTTGTTTTCTTAATGTTCACCATTAAGACTACTTTTGTGCTTTCTTCTTTGACTTTCCTTAGTAATTGCTCTAAGACTTTATTGTTTTCTGCTAGTAGCATAGTTTTTCTGCATATCTTAGACTGTTGATGTTCTTTTTCTCCTGCTCTATGTATGATATATTCTGCGTATAAATTGAACAGGTAGGTTGACAGAATGCAGCCTTGTCTGACTCCCTTCCCTGTTGGGAACCATTCTGTATCTCCATATTCTGTTCTTACAATGGCCTCCTGTCCTAAGTATAGGTTATGCATGAGGACAATCAAGTGTGTTGGTATACTCATTTCTTTAGGAGCCATCTACAGTTTTTCATTATCTATGCAGTCAAATGCTTTGCTGTAGTCTATAAAGCACATGCTGATTTTCTTCCGAAATTCCCTTCTATGCTCCATTATCCCACAAATGTTTGCAATGTGATCCTAGTGCCTCTACCTTTTCTGAACCCAGCTTGCACTTCTGGAATGTCTCTCCCCATGTACAGTAAGAGTCTTTGCTGCAGTATTTTGAGCATGATTTTGCTTGTGTGGGAAATTAATGCAATGGTCCTGTAATTGCTGCAGTCTTGTGTCTCACGTGGGTTACTGTTTTGTTTTCCATATTTGCTGACAGGACTGCAGTTGATTCCTCTTCTGTGGATTGTAGCATCACTACTGGAATGTCGTCTGTTCCTGGTGATTTATTCTTTCCAATTGATTTGAGTGCTGCCTTCACTTCGCTTGCCATAATTTGGGGGTCTTCTTCATATGGTTCTTCTTCCCAACTGTCTTCCATCCTTTCATCTCTTTTCTAAAGCTCTTCTGTGTATTGCTTCCATCGTCTTTTTATTTTAGTTTGGTTGTGTATTATGTTCCCTCTGCTGATCAAACTGCATCCCCACTCTTGGTTTGAACTTACCTTTGAATTCCCAGGTCTTGTGGAAGAGGTCTTTTGTTTTTCCTTTTTTGTTGTCAACTTCCCTACACTGGGGATTATAGTAATTCTCTTTATCCCTGCACACTAATTGTTGAATCATAGCATTCATGGTTTTAGTTCTGTACCTGTCCCCCTTTTCTTTTGCTTCATGTTTTTCCTTTACTGCTTGAACCATCTCATCTACCATCCATTGTTTCTTCTCTTTCTTTTTGGCCACTGTTAGCATATTTCTGCTTTCCTCTTTGACTATGTCCCTAGCTTCTGTCCATAGTTCCTCCCATTCCTAGTTGATTAGGCTCAATAGAGCAAATCTCATTTGAGATGTGGTGTTGGAGAAAAGTTCTGAGGACCCCATGGATGGCCAAAAAGACTAACAAATGGATCTTATTAAAGAACAAACCTGAACTCTCATTGAAGCGAAGATGACCAAATTGAGGGTGTCATACTTTGGACATATCATGAGAAGGAACAGCTCACTAGAAAAGTCAATAATGCTAGGAAAGGTGGAGGGAAAAAGAAAGAGAGGAGGACCACACACTAAGTGGATAGACTCAATCAAGGAAGACACAGGCCTGAACCTGCAGGACCTAAACAGGGTAATTGAGGACAGGGGGTCTTGGAGATGTCTCATCCATGGGGGTCACCAAAACAGGTGCAGCACCTTGGATAGCTCCTTTCAAGCTCAGACTTAAACCTGCAGCAGATTCACTGCTCTACTGAAACAAGAGTCACCAGCAGCCAATACCCATCATGCACTATCACTGATGCATATTGGGTATCATTCCCTACACAGTGATTACATTACTTTTGAGTCTGGCAAACTCATTTACTTCCAAAGTGTTTATGGACTTGCAGCTCCTAGGATCACCCACCAAGTATGGCCTCTGGGGATCATGATGGGAGATTCTGGGAACTATACCCCCCCCCAAGTAGTTTTTACAAGAACTGCTCACTTTTTTCCTTGCTCCTGTATCCTATCCTTGGTCACAGTCATCCTCTTTTCCATGATCTGTGATGATCAGTGTCACTCTTGGCTGAGGGGGGAAGTGGGATGGTACTAAAGCTGGCTGCTGTTTTGCTTCCTGGACAGAACATGCAGTGGAGCTTTCACTAGAGCTTGGAATCTTCATTGTTCTGGGCTATAACATCCAAAATCCCCCAACTGGCATGACCAGCAACCATGCTGGCTTAAGTCCATGCTGGACTGCAGTTTAAGGAGCTGTAGTCCAAAGAAGTGACTTTTCCAAGCTTTGGTTTTCATCTAGCAGCTCCTTCCTTCAGGGATGGCCCAAGATGTTTTGCTGCCTCAGGCAATGGACAAGATGGCATCCTCTTCCCATTCCACATACAAAATGAAACTGTAGAAGCAGTTAAATTCACTTGTTGGCAATAGGACTGCAACTGAGAGCAACAGGCTAACAGAAGGGGGCAGAGGACAGGCTAGGTGGAACATCTAGCTTTGTCCTCCAAGGAAAGAGAATCATCAGGGATGTCAGGCAATGTGGTGAGGGGGATGCCACCATTGACTCTCCACAGCTGTCAGCTAAGATGGTTGCCTCCCTCTGCCTAATGGTAGGGTCAGTCCTGGCTTCCTTACTGGGGCTCCATGATTTCTTGAGCAAGCCCCAGCCAAAAGCCCTTTCTAACTAAAGCTAGTATGATTTTCTTCTGAGTTTAAACATGCTGATGACTGCCATTTACATTTGGGGGGGGGCACACCAGGTTACTATCTGAAATCAAAAGCAATGAATACAGCTGACAGGTTTTCCCCAGGTGATTACAGATTTTCATAAAAGCCAATGAAGGCCTATTTTTGTCTGTGTAAATATGTGAATACACAATGAAATCAACTTTTAAATCACGTGTCAATGTGAAATGTGCGAATATTTAGCACAGGAGAGAGAACTGTTGATGGGATAGTGGTGGGGGATTCTCATATCAGATATGCTGGTATCAGAGATCTGGCAAGAGATGGATGTTCTTGCCAAAAATAAAAGACTCAGATGAAGCTGCTGTCAGAGTTATGTTGCCCTCCCTTTGAGTCACATTCCAGAAATCAATAAGATGAATTGATCAATGTGATCACACAGCACCTTATTTTCTCTTGACCTTTTAAAATTGGAAAGACTTACCGGTAAATATTACCATTCCTTGATTTGTCTACTTGTATTGTAAACTGCCTTGGAACATTTCTTGCCTGGTTTTGCGCATCATAAAAAAAGCAGCCTTCCCTAACTTGGTGACCTCAAGATGTTCTGGTCAACAACCTCTATCATCTCCAGCCAGCAGGGCTGCAGATGATGCAAGATGCATTCTAGTGCATCTTTGGACACCAGCTTGGGAAAGTTGTACAAATCATACATGGTTTTGCATGATGTGCTAAGCCTCAAGTTCATTTGTGTATCCCCCCGCTTCTCCTCCTGTATGTGAACAGAATGAGTCCTTCGCTCATAGGTTTACTTTCACATTCATGGAAACTTGGTTTCGTACCTTGAATAAGTGGGGTGTACATTGAACTGTTTAATTAAATTATCCATTTCTATAATCTATGATTTTAAATTGGCTTGTTTTAGAACTGACAAAAGATTATTTTAAACCCTGATCTCTGGTTTATATGAAATAATGAGCAAGGATTCTATAAAAATGATACAAAATATGAATTTACCCAAGTCAGGCTACACAGTAGTACTCAAAGAATTATTGTGACACATGAGGTAGAAAATCCCATATGTACCTCTCCTCCACCCCGGCAATAAAAGTACAGCAACACATTAAACACCTTGCAATTTGCTGCCCTTTCATGACAAACCAAATCTGCTGTCAGAGGCAGCCACCACACTCTGCCAAATGGTAGGATTGGACCTGACTTTTACCACTAGGTTTGTATTAGGTTGTTTCTGTGGAGGGTAAAGATGCATGAAGCATTTACATTTTCCAAAGGGATACAACACCAGTTAGGGGGAAGGGTATTTTAAAATTGATTTTTTAAATACAAGTTCATATCAAGAGGTTGTTTGCATTGCTAATAATACACTTAAAATTCCTCCTCAAAATGGATTACAGTGGGCCCTTGGTATATTGGGGTTGGGTTCCAGAACCCCCCATGGATACCAAAATCCGTGGCTGCTCAGGTCCAATGATATGCAATGACAAAGTAAAATGGTGTTGCTTATATAAAATGCCAAAACTAAGGTTTGCTTCATGGAATTATTTTTAAACTATTTCCAAGCAATGGATGGTTGAATTCATGGATACAGAGGGCCGACTGTACTTCTGGATTAAAATCCCAACATTTAAACTACAATTGTAGTTTGATTATCAAAGGCAGAAATGAAGATTACAGGTGCATAAAATAGAACTTTAAAAAAACTAAAGGTATGCCAAACACCAACATCTAAGATCAAATAACACAATTTTAAAATACTTTTGATGATTAATTCTTACATTACTTTTTGTACTTTGGTACATATGATCCAGTACAACATGCATGCACACCAAGGACTGGATCTGAGCAATCGTTATATAGAAGCAAAATAGTCACTACTGGTACTCCAAAAATGCTTGATGCACCATGCTCTAATAGCTGGGCACTCACACCTCCACTTGTGAATGAGTGGAAGAACATCTTTGGGTTTTATTTTCAGCCCGTTGTTTGATTGTAGAATTCACTGCCCCAAGATGTAAGAGTTATAATGGCTAACCTGGATGGTTTTAACAAAGGATTAAACAAAATCACAGAGGTTAGAGCCATCAATGGCTACTAGTTGGGATATTTACTGATGCTCAGGCAGTTGTTCTCATGCCTTCAGAGTGAGCTTCCCATTTGCAGTATCTGAGTGGCCACAGCAAGAAGAGAATACTGGACTAAGCAGGCCTTTGGTCTGATCGAACAGGACTCTTCCTTTCCGCTTATGCTCATTTTTTGCACGCAGTGCTTTGAGTAAGAGGTGTAAAAAGAGCCTTACTGTGAACAGAAAAATACCTCTGGCATACACAGGAGCACCAGTAGGTCTCCAGTCTGTGTGAAATGTTCTGTGTGAAAGTCTGCTTGCTGAAAATTAAAAACACATCTCCATAATATACATGGGACCAGTGACCAGGAAAGAATGGGAGCTTCATATATTCTGCATATATGAAGATATTTGCATATATGAAGAATATGCAGTGATGGCTAATCACTTCCATATCAGTGGCTGTGAATCCATTCCAGGTTTTAGTCTCAACTAGGGATGGAAGGAAAATTGCCTGTTTCCAGGTAGAAAAATGGGTTTTCCAACACTCAGGGGTCATTTACACGGGCAAATATTCCTCTAAATATTCAGATGGCAGCACAGCATCGCCTCATTCAGAAGGGGGGAAGGTAAAACACCCAAATATAGCATGCCAGGGGATGTCGCTATTTTTGGCGGTATATTTGCAATGTAGCGCTTTATTGGCAGTGTAAACTAAGGGCTGCATCAGATCTGCATTGTGATTGGTTGCTATGATGTAAGGGGCGGGAGAGAGAGAGAGAGACGGGGAGGGAGGGGGGAGCGGGTAGTAGCTCTTAAAAGAATCAGCTGCTGCGTGACAGGAAAGGAAGCCTTCTCACGTCCTGCAGCAACCCTTAGCCGACTCTTCTGCCCGTCCGAGTTTTTGCCAACGTCTTCTCTCCTCGCCAATGTGGCCTTGGCAGAAGAAGGCCACCCTCAGTCATGAGGTGCTCTAGCTTTGCAGGCATCCTGGGGGGGGGGGCTTTCGGACGACACAGGCTCTGCCCCAGGCACAGCGCCGGCGAGGGAGCTGCGTGTCCCAAGAAGGGACCGTCAAAGGCTTTCTTTCGTCGACAGCAGCAGCAGCAGCGGCTGCAAGAGGTGCCCGGGTGCGCTTGCGCGCTGTGTGTGTCTGTGTGAGGGTTACCCTTCGCTCCTCTGCCGCTGACCCTGGAGCTGGCGTCGCCCGCCCACCCGCCGCTTGGCCTCGGGGCGCTTCACTCACTGCCTATTTTAGTCAAAGCCTCTCTCTCGGCTGTCCGCCTCGGCTGCAGCGCTGGAAGGGCACGGCGAAAAGGGATGAGGCGAGAGCAAAGGAGGGTGTGCCTCCCCGGCGCTTGGGGCAAGGGAAGCAGCGAAGGTGAAGGGAAGGGAAGGGGGGCGAGGAGCAGATTTATAGAGACAGAGACAGAGCCACTACTTTGATCTTCCCCCCTGCTATTTGGGCAGTCTGTGAGTCTTGGTCTATGCCCTTCCCCATACAGCCTTTGTCTGCTTGGGAGGCCACGCCCCCCACACTTATTCAAGTCTGAACTTAAAAGCAGCATAATTAGAAAAAAAAAACCTGACTGGCACAGCTGAGGAAAAGAATTAAAACACAAGTTGCTGCAATAAGTTGCTGCTGTGTAAACCAGCCCCCAGAAAATTCATTCAGAAAGAATAACACAATGGTGAGAATTTTGCACAGTTTTTGCCTGGTATTCACACATCACCAAGTTTTTCAGGAAATTATTCTTATCAGAAATACAGATGAGTTGTTTGCATGATCATCATGGGGCTTTGTGAAAAAAGAAAAAAAGAAAATTGCACATAAGACTCTGTTTCCAGATAGGAGTGTGGATTGTGGGCAAGACTCAGAGGAGGGGAGGAGGTGTGTGCTCCAAAAAATAGCGATCTTGCACAAAACTCAGCAATTTTGCGCACACACAGATACACACAAAAACAGTCACATCACTTTTGGGGCAAGATTGCAGGCATTTGTGTGTGTGTGTGTGTGTGTGTGTGTGTGTGCAGAAAACAGCAATCTTGCACAATAACCAGATGCAACTGTCTGGAAGCCCTGGATGTTTGCACAAAAAACCCACAGTCCTCATGCCCACATGTATTTTTGCAGACAATAATTTCCCCAGACATTCTGAGATGTGTAAGTACCATTCAATTCAATTCTTAATGAGAATGGTGGTGAAATATTGGTTTTCAAATGGGGAGAAAATTATTTGTCATCACTTGGGAAAACAAAGTCGTCAAATATTTACATCCCTAGTCTGAACTATAAATATGTTAATTCTATTTTGTGAGCAATGTTCAGCTCTTTTGATAACTCCTTTAACAATTGGACTAAAAACCAGAGTAGATTCACTGTCCTACTGATATGGAAGCCACCAATTGCCACTGAACAATGAGAATTACTGGCTCATTGCTAAAATCCTCCTTTGGGAAAAGGTGCCTGAGGAAGTAGTGGTCAGTCAGCCTTGCATATTCTTGGAAGAAGCCAACTATATCGTTGGGGTTGTGGGTTTTTTTTTTTTTTTGGCAGTTATCTGGATAATTTGTTTTGTATTTTGTATTTTTATGTTTATTATTCCTTCCTTCTGTGTGTATTTATGGATACACTTATTTTAGATTGTATGCCTTTGACAGGACCCAATGTTATTGGTGTGTTGGGGTGTGTGTGTTTGCTTGTTTCACTGTAAAGCACCATGTACATAGATGGTGGTATATAAGTGAACAACAGCAGCAACAATAATAACAATCACTATCCAGACCCATTCCAGTGTGGTTTCAGGCCGGGGTTTTAGACAGAAACAGCCTTGGTTCTCCTAGTGTATGGTCTACTCTGAAAACGAAATGGCAGCAGTGTAACTGGGTTGATCCTCCTGGATCTCTCAATGGAGATTTTTTTTATTATTATTTGTTTATTTAGTTAGTTATACCCCGCTCTTCAGCCACAAGGCTATCAGAGCGGCTTACAAATTGTTTTAAGCAATAGCTATTTAGACATCTACACTGCATTAAACAGTTTCCAATGTGTGTTAGCTAATTGCCCCCACAAGCTGGGTACTCAATTTACTGACCTTCGAAAGGATGGAAGGCTGAGTGAACCTTGGAGCCCGCTGGAATTGAACTTGCAATGTGGTGGCTTGCAGTACTGGCATTTAACCACTGCGCCACGGTTATCAGATGAGATTATCAGATGAGTGCCCAAACACTGTGATTATGGTACTATATTTTACAGTGTTTGTGTTCTGGCACAATGATGCACATCTTTGCATGCTGCTGTGGTACCGATACAAATTGCCCCAAGAATGTGGCAATACAAGCACTCATGCTGCTTATTTCCACATTTCTCCATGAATGAGATTTCAGAGTGTCTTGCGAGAAGACACAAACATGCTAAGAAGCCCCCAAACACCAAAATTAAAAAAGAAAACGTTCAGAAAAGCACAGATACACATTTAGAAACTTGCAAGCAAGACTGGGAGGTTCATAAAAAGAGCATATGGTACCTAGTTTTCCCATTCATACCCGGAAGTGTTCTGGCGGAACTGCCCATTAACGATGGAATCACACCAGCAGAACAGGGCACCTTCTCACACACACAAAAATCCGAAACACAAGCTCTACGGGAGATCAATTTTCAACTTCTCCCTGACAATAAAAAAGAACTCCCTTGTAACGGTAGCAGAATGCTTGCATAATGCTGGGGCATGAGTCATCTGATAAGGAAGCCCTTTTGCGATCTCATGGCATCATTATAACATCATTTTTGATGCATCTGATAATTCCAGTGACTCTTGATACAATCAACCATGGTATCTTATTGGATCAAGTTTTTAACATGGGAGTTGGAGGCATGGTTAAGTGTTCTGCTCCTATCCATAGGGTTGTTCCAGAGGTAGCATGGGGAAATTCTGTTTGCCCCATTTGCTAATACTTGAAACCTGGGGTTTTCAGGGTATACTTCTGCCCTCCCCATTGCTGTTTCATATCTATATGAAGCCACTGGGTGAGGTCATCAAGTGGACTGAAAACTGTGTGTGCATATGTCTGTTCATAATGTTAATGATAACTAGCAACACTGCTCCTCATCTCACTGTGATCCCTCCCTAAGCATTGTCTGTGCTGGCGCTGGCTGCTGGGAGTTAAGAATCCAAAGCATCTAGAGGGAACCAGATTGAAGAAGGCTGATCATAGGGGTTATGGTGGTCTACAAGAGAATCAGCAGTCTTAGATGTTTGGCAACCCAGGTGCCTAGGCTAAAAAAAAAAAACAAACAAAAAAAACACTTTGGAAAACAACTGGTAACCTGTCCAGAAGTACTGAGGATGATATTCATCTAGACAGCCCATCCCTATCAGGGAACATAGCATTCTCTAGTCTTCCCAAGTAGAAGGCAGACTAAGTTTAAGATTACAAGGCCTGGGTGTTAATCAACAAGCCTCCATATGTTTGTCTGTTTAATTTATACCTTGTCTTTCTCCCATCAGATTTGCCAAGCCCGTTACAACAAGGTTCAAACAAGATACACCTAAAAACCTGATAATACAAAAGTTGAAAAAGACCCGAACATAAAGCTATCATGTAAAAACACCCATCATTTTAAAAAGTAAAAAAATCTTTTTAAAGACATAACAATACAGATTAAAATGCAGCATACATTTACAAGCCTCTTGCATAAATTGTTAATCATCAAATGCCTGTTTAAATTAAACAAAGGGAAGGCAGAGAGGGGACCAGTCTAGCTTCCCATGGGAGGGAATTCAAGAACCTAGGATCAGGCACTCACAAGGCCCAGCATCTAATTGAAAGGGCCATTGTTTCTTGACCAGATAAGAGCTGTTGTGTGGCATTTCTAACACTGGGGTCCCACATACAACGAGACCAAGAGAGACTGAATGCCACTAATGGTAGTTGTCTACGTTCCACTCCAGGTCACAGGGTCTACTCACCATCTTGACTGACAGGTTTCAGTCTCCTCAAAAACATACCATGTAATCTGCAATGAGAGCAAAACACTGGGAATTGCTCTGCATCTAAATCAAGCTGGGAATCATGTGGCTCTCCATATGTTGCTGGATTGCAACTCCTTGCATTCCTTACTTTTGTCTATGCTGGCTAAGACTGATGGGAACTGCTGCCCAACAGATCTGGAGAGCTGCACAGTTCCCACCCATAAATGAATGACTGCAATAAACACTTATTTGCAAAATGTGTTTTAAACAAATAAAATCACCATGGAGTCATGACTGGATGCAGCAATTCAGTGAGCATAACAGAGTCCATTTTGCCTCCTAAGTCAAGGGTGAGGAACATGTAACTCTCTAGGTGTGGCCAAACTACAACTCTCATAATTCCTCACCATTGGTTACGCTAGCTAAACTGATGAAAGTTTCAGTCCAACAACATCTGGAGGGCCATTTATTCTGCACTCCTGCTCCACATCATGACTGAATCAGCCAAATAGTCATCTTGGAAGAAGAATTTCAGAATTAGATGTTGTCATCATAATGGGACTGAGCTCTCCATCTCCCTATGATCTCCCCCAGCAGCTCCATGTACATATTGAAAAAAGGTTAGTAAAGATTCCTATGGTATGATGAACTATAGCGTATCACCAGTCACTAGATTCACAATGTTTATATTGGGGTAAGTCACTAAGACGAGTTCCATTTGTGTCCACCAGGTTCCCAAGTCATTTTAGGTGCATATTTGGAACAATGGTAGAAAACCTCACAGATGGCTCCTAACATATCCAAGGGTGCTTTCTATCCTATGTGTCTTTACAGATCACTGGTCAAGTCCACAAGAGCACCAGAGTTGGAAGCCTGTCTGTCAGAGGTCCAGAAAAATTGACAGCAATGCACTGTCAATTAAGCTGCTAGGCAGCAATCTTCCTGAAAAGCAAAGATGAGAAGCAGAGTTTTAATAAATTGAAGAATCAGCATGCACATTTGCTTCTCATTTTGCTGAGCAATGATGAACCACAGATCCAAAACTGGTGCTGGCGCTGTGCTTAAATGAGTCCAGATCATCTGTTTGATCCAAAAGAGATGGGTTCCAGACAGGCACCAACTCATCAATCATCTTGCTCAGATGTGGAAGAAAGAAATCTATAATTACTGAATCAAAGGGGCCTCAACGCACATCGACCAAGGTGTATACCATAAATAACCCCAACCAACAGAATACACCTCCTCTCTTCTGGCTTTCTCCAGCCAGCAAAACACTGGTGACATTCTCAAGTGGTCAGTGCAATGGGGAGAGAAACTATTCAGAGGTGACCCAATAAAACCAGAACCAGACTAAGCCCCTGGTACAGATCGAAAGTAGTTTTGTTGGAAGTTGCAATTCTTGATGAACATATTAATTTTGCACTTCCTGAGACCTGAAGCAAGGTAATCTTCCCCTTGGAAATCTACCCATTTGTAAGTCTTACAGTGTGTTTCAGAGAAATGAAACATTCACAAAACCATGAGTATGTTTTAAAAATCTGAATGGAAAAAAATGGGAACTGTTGAAAAAGACACTCAAAGGCACTTTTGTCAAGGAAGGGGAGATACATTAAGAACAATGTGGATATTCAGTAAAATGCATGGGGGAGGGGGGAAATCCATTAAAAATTCCAAGCAGGAAGGGGAAAAAAACCCACCCTAGAATCTCACAACCTGATACCAACAAAGAAGAATGCAGGTGGGATTCATACAAATGCCACAAAATTGAGACTGACCATTTTTCACTTCCTTAGCCCCTGACATCAAGAACACTGACTCTTCATGTGGTCACACCCAGCGGTACAGTTTGGCGACCTTAGACTCTGGACTTAATGGTCTTATGGGAGGATCTCTTATGGTAATTTGTGCATTACATAGAAACATCACTTACTTCAAAATCGTTGTTGAATTTGGAGGCTGCTTCTGCCCACCCAAAAGTTTTACCTTAATAGTCACAGGACTCACCTCCCTTAGGTTGAGCTTAATGTTTGTGATAGTCTCCAGTTCTATATATTAAAATAAATGTTTATAAAGGGGGTAGAAAAGTTGCTACAGAGGTTGCCACAGGAAGCATATGAACCCTGTTTATTACAAGCCAGTCTCTAATCTTCCATATCTGGCAAAAGCTGGCCTGGTCATTATGCAAAATGAGGCAGCTGCCTCTGGCAGCAGATTTTGTATGTTATGAAAAGGTAGCATACTGTTAGCTGTTTACACAGTCTGAAAGATTACTTTCAAAAAGTAATTGGTTATGTTTACAATTCAGAGGTCCCAACATTATTGAAATAGTTGCCATTTTAAAAGAAAGCGACTCTGGTTTCTCATTTCTCATAACTAGCTAAAATAACCATCTATTAAATTACTTTAAAAACACTACAAGCTGGTGTCTTGTCAGTATGCCGCATCCTTGCCTCAACACCCACAAGAGACTATGAAGAAGCAGCACAAATCAGTACTTGGACCATGTGATATTCTTCTTCCATTTCTTAGGGAGGCCATATTCCCATACCTATAAAAGTACTTAACTTCAAATTTACAGTTATACCACAAAGAGGATGATATTGCCCCTGGTTAGGTTCCAAACACAAGGTATATTTTAGGCTGCATCTGCACTGCAGAAATAATCCAGTTTGACACCACTTTAACTGCCATGGCTCAATGCTATGGAATTCTGAGAACTGTAGTTTTGTGAGATATTTAGACTTCTCTGCCAGAGAGCTCTGGTGGCACAACGAACTACAGATCCCAAGATCCCATAGCATTTGAACCATGGCAGTTAAAGTGGTGTCAAATTGGATTATTTCTACAGTGCAGATGCAGCCTAAGAGGTTTATCACACACCAAATTAAAGCGGCAGGGCAACCGGAAGTTTCCACTTTCCATGCTGCCCTACCGCATGGTGTCTGCATTCTTCCAGTGCTCTGCTGTTCAGGTCCCATGAGAGACCAAAGTATACAGTCGTCCCTCCACATTCGTGGGGGTTAGGGTCTTGAGACCCCTGCGAATGTGGAAAAACCGCGAATAAAAAATGCTGCTCCTGCGACCCCCCCCCCGAGAGAGGGAGGGGGCAGGAGGGTGTCTGGCCAGCCTGGCCGGCCTCTCCGCAGCCTTCCTGAGGGGCCTCCGGGCCTTAGAAGCCCCGGAGCCCCCTGAGGAAGGCTGGGGAAGGCAGTGGGAGGGAGGGAGGCTGCCCTGCCTCTCCCCGGCCTTCCTGAGTAGACTCTGGGGCTTTGAAGCCCTGAAGCCCGCTTAGGAAGGCTGGGGAGGGCAGAGGGAGGGAGGGAGGGAGGCCACCCTGCCTCTCCCCAGCCTTCCTCAGCAGACTCCGGGGCTTTGAAGCCCCGGAGCCCACTAAGGAAGGCCGGGGAAGGCAGCGGGTGGGTGGGAGGCTGCCCTGCCACTCCCCGGCCTTCCTGAGCAGGCTCCGGGGCTTTGAAGCCCCGAAGCCCACTTAGGAAGGCCAGGGAGGGCAGCAGGAGGGAGGGAGGGAGGGAGGGAGGCTGCCTGGCCCCCCCAGCCTTCCTGAGTGGACTCCAGGGCTTTGAAGCCTCGGAGCCACCTCTGGAAGGCCTGGGAAGGTGCAGGCAGGAGGTTGCCCCACCTCTCGCCAGCCTTCCCGAAGGGGCTCGGGGCTAAACCGCAAATAATCAAAACCGTGAGTGTGAAAGCTGCGAATGTGGAGGGGCAAGTGTAACTGCGTCTTTTTGCTAACGGATTTTTCTGGTTAGCAAAAAGATGCAGTTTTACCTCAGTCTCCTGTGGGACCAGAACAGAACAACAATGACATCATGCAGTAAGGCAGCATGGAAGACAGAACCTTCTGGCTGCTCTGCTGCTTTAATTTGGTGTGCAATACGCCTCTTAATTATTGGGGGCAAGAGTTAATTAGAAGTAAGTGGTCATTTGCAGCTAGTTACTTTTGGCAGGAAGCCTGAAGAAGTTGCTGGTGTGAACCTGCTGTTCCAGCCTATAAAACACCCACAGGGTTTTAATAGGCGAAGGCAAATCTTTCAGGTGATATAACATCTACACAAAGCCAGCAGAAAAAGTCAGAGAAGGGATATGGAGTTCAATATCAGCAATGTGTTTGCATGGAGACTGCCTGGATTCACCAGACTATTTGCCCCCGTGAAATAACTTGACTGGAGAAGAAAAGAAAACAAAATCCAGAATCCAAAATCCAAAATCCAAAATCCAAAAGAGCAATATCTTTATTGGCCAACCCAAATGCAAAAAACACATGATGCAAGCTTTTGAAGCTCTACTGGCTTCTTCACCAGGCAAAACGTATTTAAAAATAAGGAAAGAAAAGTGAGAGTGCTGTGGATTCTGGATTTATTTTCTGCATGGCCAACACAGCTACCCCTGAATATGTTGACTGGAGAAGGTTTTGCTGAAGATTCCTCAACAGGGATTACCCATCTGCTACTACTCTAGATAGGTTTTTTAAGAAACCCAATCTATTATGCCTCAGCTGGCCAGCTTTGCCCTGGATCACAAGCCAGCTGGGCTGTAGTCATCTCCCTCATCTACTTTGCCTTCTTCATATGCTCTATAAACCCGGAGACAGGCAGCAGTGAGAAAGGCTGCTTGGTTAGGAGATCCTCCTTGGCAAATACAAGTCGATCGTCCATATGATCCTCTCATCTTCAATCAAATCATGGCCAGAACTTGGAAAGCTGGTTTTTAAAATAAATTGTTAGTGCTGAATGTTGGAAATCAGGGGGTTAATTTATTCAACTTGGGAAGTCAAATATTTTATTCATTGATTAATCATTAATGAACTCACTAATCAAATACTAGGTTTTTAAAGAAATTATGGAATTTTCAGAGAACACCATGTTTCATTGTCACTGTTGTCTCCATTTTGTAATTGGCTCCTTCTAAAGTACTCTTTTTGTAGGTTTTAATTTGCTTCTCCCAGTGATATAGAAGAGGTCTGCAAGGAGCAGGGACTGCAGGTTTCTTGAATGTATTTAAACTAAACTTGTGGTATGAAAAAAAAAAAAAAAAGAGGCAGAGAGGACCAACCAGTTCAGGGCAAGGACAGGCAGGTGAATTTGAGAGACTATCGATCTTCTTAATTCTCTTTGTGTCACACACACTCTATCAAGTCCTCTGGAATCTTCACATTCTTCCTCTCAGGAGGAAGGTTTTCCCCCCTTCCTTTTCAGACACCTCAAGATACACATCCCAAGACAGAGAGACATAGGAGATTTTCATACCCGCTAAATAAACCATTATAACAACATTACAGGATCGTTAGAGATTTTTTCTTTCACATGCTATCATCACATATCCATCCTCACCATGTGTTTATTCCATTTTCTTTCCGTGATATTGCATTCACGGGGAGAAATTGTTATTAACCACCCATTCCGTTTCTGTAATGGAATCATGGGTGTATGAACAGGAGCCCCATTCCTGTTCTGGAATGACAGCCGCAGCAGGGAGGTTCATGTCGAGCACTTCCGGTCATGATCGGGACATCCAGGTAAGTGACACCCTTTCCACTCCCCCTCTGGGTTATTTGTATTCCCCCCCCCCTGTATTTTGGGGCTTGGTTTTGCGTTTTGACGTTGGGGGGGTTATCTTTGAATTTGCCGTGTGGCTGTTCTCTAGCGAGAACGGCCAAGATTTCAGCCAGCCGCTCGTAAAGGCAGCCTTACGACGGCTGCATTTACAGCCGGCTGGCAAGGAGTGAGGGAGCCCATTCCTGCAGTGGAATGGAGGTAAGTGTGCAAACATTTACCTCTATTCCATTGCAGCAATGGGAGAGGGGCTTGCAGAACAGAAATGGGGCTTTTGGCCCTGGTGTGAAAATCTCCACAGGGTGCATCTATAACTGTTGAAATAATGCAGTTTCACATGACTTTAAGTGCTGTAGCTCCATCCTATGGAATCCTTGGATTTGTAGTTTTACAAAGTCTTTAGCTTTCTCTGCCAAAGGGTGCTTGTGCTTCACAAAACTACAAATCCCAGGATTCTGTAGGATGGAGCCATAGCAGTTAAAATGGTGTCAAACTGTATTGTTTCTACAGGGTAGATGCACCCATAGACAACTGGGGCTCACACAAAACATCTTGTTGCCTGAGTCAACACAACAAATGGTGCCTTCTCCCTCCAGTGCCATGGAACATGCAAGTACCCAAGGCCATATTTTTGTACCAGGGCCAAAAAACAAACTAACAAAACTGTACAAACATCTCTGTCTTTCACTGGCAGCAAAAATACAGTAACGATAAATGTATAGCTAGCAATTTGCAGTTTTTTCATGACATCCCAAAACCTGTTGTCTTAGGTAGCTTCCTCACTCCTCACTCTGGCCAATGACAGAACTGGCCCTGCAAATGGAAAGACACTCCTAGCCTACCTCCATTTACTTCATTGTATTTACATTCCTTCCCCGCTAGTATTCTCACTTCTTTACTACAAGGAGCCCAGTTACAGCCTTCCTATAACCTTCCACCTAGCAAACTAATAAGGAAACATCTGATCTCACAAATTCGAAGCATCATGTCCATGGAAAGTTCTTCAAGAAATGGACATTGCTCTCAATGTATTCATTTGCCTCCTATAGACAAAGGGCAAGAGGAAGAGAGAGTCAAATTACTAAACAAAAGAGCAGGAAGAAATGAGAATTGTTAGTATTTACTTACACTGTATAATCTCTCCCCTCGCAAACTGCCCTGTTCCATTTCTGAGCAGCCGGTCGATTTGTATTGCCAGAGCATAACCAAAGCAGCTCATGCTAACATTGTGAGAGTTAAGGCTGCCATCTATAAATATGTCTTATCTGCTTGTCAAGCTGTTCTATAAACTGGATTCTTCAAACAAAGGTTTCCCAAAACACACGCATTGTCAGCATTCATCCAGTTGCAACTAATAACACTTCATTTCTCACTAGTCACTGCTGTCTGAGATCAATCATATTTCCCATTTTTTCTGGTGCCGCAGTTTTCATGCAGTCAAGTAAACATGTTTTCTCACCTGGCCTTTGCAGGTAGATATCCCCTTTCCTCAAAAGGACACAAACTGTAGGTAAAGCAGCTACCTGTGGGCTTTCCCAGGATTTTACCTGTAATACAATTTGCATGGCCCCTCCCTACCTCTGAAGTTGTTCCAACCCAGGTCATGATAGCGGTTCCAACATTTTTAGTGAGATATTTTTTCTCAGATCATCACAGACTATGCCTATTGCACTCATGAAGATGTAAGTTCCATTTTCAGAAATGAAAAAGGGTCCCTTTTTGTATTGTTATTTGTGGTCTGTTAACAATAGGCTAAAAAATGGTATGAAAACACACTTATTCTTTCCCAGCACTTCTGTGCTATAGTTCTTATTTAGTCCTATAAGACTTCATAGAGATCTAATAAAAGAGTTTGTTACACCAAAATTACACTTCTAGCAGGCCTATCCAGATTATTTTAAATTCTGAATTTTAAACTGTGTACTGGTTGAAATATCTTAGTCTTAGGAGATTTTCAGACAGGCAAAAATCGCTCTTTGCCGCGCGAGCAGCCTCCCGAAACTGCTGCGCGGCAAGGGTCTTCTTCGGACGACGCTGTGCCTCTGGCGAAACCGTCCGTGTCACTTCCGTGAAGCTTGGGACGGCTCCGCGTCATATTTCAAGCACGGGCAGCCTCCGTGCTTGAAATATGACGCGGAGCAGTCCCAAGCTTCACGGAAGTGACACGGACGGTTTCGCCAGAGGCACAGCGTCGTCCGAAGAAGACCCTTGCCGCGCAGCAGTTTCGGGAGGCTGCTCGCGCGGCAAAGAGCGATTTTTGCCTGTCTGAAAATCTCCTTACTTGTTTTTAAATTGATAACATTTTAACTGATATGTGTTTTTAACTAATATTATGTTGATGTGTTGTTTCCCCCCTTGATCCACAGGGAGAGGTGGGTAAGAAATAATAATAATAATAATAATAATAATAATAATAATTCATCCCAATAATAATAATAATAATAATCCCAACCTTCTTCCAGTGGGCTCAAGGCTCCCTTCCTCTCCAGTTTATTTTCATAATGACCCTTTCATTGGGACATGCTGAAAGGTCCAAGATCACCCAATGAGTTTCCTGGCTCAGTGCAGACCAGAACCAGGATTTCTCCTAATCTACACTTTAACCAGAATACCATGCTGGCTTTGATGAATCAGCACAACAAGATGACACAAGCACATTCATGCCACATAACAAGGTTGCAATTCCATTAACTTGGGAGGAAATTTTACTGAATGCAGAAGGGGCTATTTCTAAGTACACATGTAAGTCATTGTAAAAGAATTAATGAAGATACAAATGTTGCCTTTTGCTCCAAATATAATATACCTTCTCTTAACAATATAGGTCTCTTTCTATACATTTATTGTTACTGTGCCAATGAATTAGATACAGCAACTTGAATTATTGACCACCACAATTTATTATGAAATTAATTGCCATCAACTTGCCTTGGATTTATGGCAACCCTATGAATAGGACTTTATCAGACCAGTCAAATATGGCATCGTAAGGACACCTAATGATAGCAAAAGGGTGTGCATACCAGACAACGTCACCCTTTTGCAATCATATATTGTTTAAAAAATGTCCTATTTTATTGATGGGCGATCTCCCATGGCGATTTTCTGCTGGCATTGCTGGCGGTTTGAATCCACGTACCATTGCACACTGATGGGCGATCTCCCATGGCGATTTTCTGCTGGCATTGCTGGCGGTTTGAATCCACGTACCATTGCACACATGTGAATGCAGCTTCAACAGGGAAACAAATTGGGGCAGTCAGGTAGGGGGTGCTATTTTTATGACCCCCCCCCCCCCATTTACTTGGGTCTTTTAAAGTGTGTTTTGGTGCTTTTCTAAACATTTTGTGTCTTTATTTTGTTTTGTTTTTAAATTCCTGTGCAAACATCTTCTCGCAAGAATCAGTGAGATTTGAAACCAGGAACTGAACGGAGCTCTGTTCACACTCTGTTAGTGCCTGGGATGCCTCTTTAACACGAGCAAGTAAGATCTGGGGTGGGGGGAGTTCTTTTGCCGGTATAAAAATGCCACAATTTAAGCCAGCAAAAGAACTTTTGAGGAGGATAGTCTGATAAAGTCCTAAGAAACCTCCAAATCACCCTTTTATCAACTGCCCTGTTCAGTTCTTACAGACTCAGGGCTGTGGATTACTTGATTGAGTCTATTGACCTGTAATGTTGTCATCCTTTTTCCCTACTGCCTTCTACTTTGCCAAGCATCATTGCCTTTTCTAGCAAGCCATGCCTTCTCATTGTATGTTCAAAGTATGCGCAGTCTCAGCTTAGTCATCTTGGCTGCTAGGGAAAGTTCAGGCTTGATTTGCTCCAGGGCCCATTGATTTGTCTTTTTGGCAATCCAGGGTATCCTTAGAACTCTCCTCCAGCACCCCATTCCGAATGAGTTGATTCTCTTCCTATCAGCTTTCTTCACAGTCCAGCTTTCACAACCATACATAGAAACTAGAAATACAATGGTATGGACAATCCTGACTTTGGCATTCAGTGATACCTAACAGTACCTGCAAGGATACACAGTTCCCATCCCTGACCTAGGCCAAAGTTTTTATGAAAAGAATGACTTAAAATTCCTATAGACCATAACTTGTAATATCAGAGAAGTCAACACCACCAAAATCTCTGTCATGCTGCAGTTCACATTAATTTAGTAGCAGAGGCTGTTTTCCCTCCACATTTCTTCCTCACTCATTTTTATCTCTTTTCCTCTTCTCCTTGCCTTTATGCCTCCCACCTCCTTCCCAACCCACACGTGTACTGCTGGTGGCAAGACTTCTCTGCCACAAGTGACATGCCCTATCGCATCCCTGGTGGACAACACTGGCCATTTTCTATTGAGGGGCAGGTCATCAAGGGGGAGGGACCCTGGTATGTTGTTTGCAGACTGGAGACTGCACTTTGCCTACCGTGGCTGTATAATTTCAAAAAGGATCAGAGACCAGACCTGCTCCAGAACAATGGTTTCCAAGCTGGAATCCCTAGATGTTGTACAACTTCAGCATCCAGAAGTCCCCAGTGGTAGGGGATGGTGAGAACTGTAGCCCAACAGTAGCTGGAAACTGACACAGGGTGGGAACCACTACTCTAGAGTGAAGGAGATTTATCTCTCACCATACTTGGGAAGGGAAAAGGAGAGGGGAGGAGATTCCAAATCTAAGCAGATCGGTCTTGGTGTAAATCAATGGTTGCTAGCTGTTCTTCTCCTCTTGCCATTTCACAACAGGGGATGAAACTGTTAGCTCAGAACACAGAGATCTTCCCATTAGTAGCAGCCTGTTAATTTCCTGTAACTACAGTTTGTCCCAGAGGAACACTTTCCTCCTGGAACACAAGCTACTCCCACACTCTCGGCTGTAAAGGGTAATGAAACTCAGCCTCTTGCCAAAATTCTTCTATTGTTTTGAGTCCTATTGTTTTCTCTTATGAGCATATTTAATGCATTCCAGTGTAAACCCAGGTTGAGGCAGATTAGTATCTGCAGCTGAGCTGAACTCCAAAGGCAGATATGCAATGCTTTCAGCTTCTCAAAAATGTTGCAAGGTATTTTGTACACCATGGTTTAGTGTAATCTCTAAAAAAAAATTTCAGCAATAGGAATCAAAGGGATAAATTATACAATAGAGTATAGTACCCTAAATGGAACAGGCATTGCATAAACCTTTTATGTTCACCATAATCTTATATACCGGATGCATGCTATATGGTTATCATTATATGTAATATGTAACTATGATTTTTCTACTCCTTGCCCCTCAATTTTTTAAATGTAATCTTTGGGGGCAAGATTGCTTTATTTCTTCCCCTCTTTTCTGTTAGCAATTTGTCTGTTTAAAACCACTCCCTCCCCCCTCCTTGTGAAGGAAAAGCTACTGGGACTCATATACTGTACAGTACTTTCTTCTAGAGCTGGAAAGAGATTGGGGTGGTATTTTGAATGGAGCAATAACACGACCATAAAGGGAGCACTGCCCCATCTGAAGATTCCAGCTTTTCATAGGGGTTGTCCTTTTTCCTCATTTGAAACAGTCTAGCCCTATCATTAGGCAGAGTGAGGAAACAGCCTATGTTCTTTGTTCCTCTGTGAGTCCCCCTAGCTTTTCCACCTCTTTTAAAGGACCAGATTGTGTGCACTACACAGGTTATTCTTCACCCTCTAAACTGGCCTGCTGCCCTCAGGTGTGAAGTAAAACCCTATCCCATGGGCAATGTTGAAATAAGGCTCAGCCAAAGGGGTTGTCTAGATAACAAAATTACTCCTCATCGAATTAGACTAGAATACCTTTTGTCCCAACACGCTGAGAACAAGATTTGCGGTATTGTGCATTATCACACATCTAGTCATCCAGTTCAGGACACTGCACATTCTCGGTGAGTGGAGTGGAGAGCAGATTGGTTGGCCATGCAGGCAATGGGCAGACTTGCTGGCAAGAAAGTGGCAAGAAACACCATTTTTGAGTTTTGTGTTATCAAGTGTGTGCTTTTTTGTTGTGCTGAGGTGATGAAAGAGCTTTTTATAAGTGGAAGGTCGCACTTGCGCACCTTTGATTTACAAGTAAAAAAAATTACTGTGCAGCAGCAACAACATGTGTGGAGAATAATAATGCACTGTACTCTCAGCCACCATCTTGATTCACAAGCATGACTGTGTGCACACTTCAAACACAGGTAGCTTCGCATATAATAGATTTTGCCAAAAGACCATGGAGACGAGTGAGGGTTGCTGCAAATTTGCAATCATGCGCATCAGTCCTCACTATATTTTCTCATCTAGACAACCCCACAGTCTAGTTAGCTTATCTTTGTGGAAAGGAAGGGAATTGCATGTTGTTCTTTGCCACAGAACATACCATTATGAAACGGATACCTTTCTCACAGTCTCACAGCAGTAGTGCTTCAGTACTGCCTGTTTACTTAATTGCCTTCCTGCGTTTCCCCCTTTGCCTTTCTGTCTGTGACTGATGGCATCTGGCACTTGTAGCACATGTGTACTTTCAACAAGCCAGCCCTAATTATTTAGAATCTAAAGCTGATATTTCCATTAATAGAGTTGGAAGTAAAACCAGAACATACTTGCAACATTTTATAGACTCAGGAAGAAAACCTAACTCAAACCACTACTCCTACCCCCAAAATAAAACTATATATTTGCATATAAAGGAAATAAAATTAATATTATATTCAGTTTAGGGGTCCAAATTTGGCCTTTGACCTTTGAATATTTGGGGCTGATGTAAAAAAAATATACTACTCTAGATGGGTAAGTCACTCAAGACATGAAATATGCAACTTGTGATCAATTTGAGAAGAATGTCACACATTTTATTTCTCAGTACAGGTTGCCTACCTGCTTCCATATCCAATATCCATGGTTTCAGTTATCCCCAGCTGCAAAAATAGGGACACGTACCATAGAGTCACACTGGAAAATGCCTGGAGAGGTGTCCTCTCTAGGAATTGCTAGGTCCGCCAATGCAACTCTATGGTATGTTTGTACCAGAAGTCCTTTATTTTAATAGGATTCATTATTATCCACAGTTTCCAGTATCCAAAGTAAGTGCAGGAACTGAACCGCTGCGGATACAGGGGCAACCTGTACAGTAGACACACAGAGAGACAGATGGTTACACATACACTCATATATAAAATATTCATCCCCTAAACATGCTCTTTCCTGTAATACTTTGATGCTTCTGTGGGCAGACCAAATAGACATCATCGTCTCAAAGAAATATCTTTGTTTAGTATCAGATGTGATCTAAGATTCTCATTTGGAACATTGCTTATTTATTTCTGGATGATTTAAATAACAAGGATTTGAAAGCTTTACCATACCAGTCATTTGTACATTGGTACAGAATATCCACGCTGAAAAGGAGGTTGGCTTTCCAGTTACAAGGTAGAGCCAATAATTAGGTAGAGAACTGGACTAGTTTGTCAGTACTGATGATCTTCCTGTTGTCATTTCAACTGGAAACACAATGTATCTATAACTTTAAACATGATCTCTATAGCATAGATGCACTTGTGTCCATTTTGGATGTTACTGGGGTGGGGGGAACCCAGAACTAGAGGCAGAGGCTCTTCTGTTTCCTGGGAAAGCTATCAAATCCAAGTTGCTTAAATATTCAATTGTCTCTCTTTCCAGCACTTTCCTAAACTTCATATTTTATGGTGGGAAATGTGGTTTCCTCAAAGGAGTATTACTAGAATATTCGCGTATCCAGAGGAGGGTGACTAAAATGGTGAAAGGTCTGGAAACCACGCCTTATGAGGAAAGACTTAGGGAGGTGGGTATGTTTTGCCTGGAAAAAAGACGGTTAAGGGGCAATATGATAGCCCTGTTTAAATATTTGAAGGGATGTCACATTGAGGATGGAACAAGCTTGTTTTCTGCTGCCCCAGAGACTAGAACACGGAGCAATGGATACAAGCTCCAGGAACAGAGATTCCACCTCAACATTAGGATGAACTTTCTGACAGTAAGAGCTGTTCGGCAGTGGAACACACTCTCTCAGAGTGTGGTGGGGTCTCCTTCCTTGGAGGTCTTTAAACAGAGGCTGGATGGCCATCTGTCATGGATGCTTTGATTGTGATTTCCTGCGTAGCAGGGGGTTGGACTGGATGGCCCTTGTGGTCTCTTCCAAATCTACAATTCTATGATTCTATGATTCTAGAAAGTTAATGTTCATTTCAGCCACCTAATAGTTGAACTCAAATGATTGGATCTAAAAGTACCTAAGCATGTAGAAGGAGTCCTTCAGTGATGAAGCAGCTGTTGGTGAACCAGCAGAAAGTTGCATCAGAAAGTGAACAAGATCTCAAGTACTCTCTTGTGCAGAGAGAAGCACAAAAACTGTCCAAGAACCCAGCAATCATAGCTATGCATGAACACTGCTTACACCTTTGTAGAAGAACACCAGATTCACATGTTTTCTTTCCCCTTCTTTAGATTCAGGTCAAAATAAATAATATTTAGATGAGAAAGTCAGTCCACATAGCAAGTCAAACCTAGTCCTATATTCCACCTCACATTTGTGCTGCTGGTCTGTACACAAGTATAATTTTAAAAGGGAAAATGTTGTCTCCCAGATAATTTTGTGTCTAGCACTGGACTTTTAAAAAGAATTCTGTCAAAGTTTTCTCAGCTCTCGCAAGGCTCAAAAAATCACTGAGTGGAGGAGGAAAGTGACAGTGGGTGTTCCATCACTGATTTGCGATTTCCCCAATTGCCTTCCCATCATTTAAACTTATCGCTTTGCACCTGATTGTCTTGTAGTTTGGCTCTGGTACTAAAGAATGGCCTTGTCACACCAATAAGCAACTAGCCATATGCAAAGTTGGGTAAACATTTGGTTACAACTTTATTGAATGTGTGTGTGTGTGTGTGTGTGTGTGTGTAAACAACAAGCTGCCAAAGAGAAGGAGGAGAGCCTGTATGCTGTAGGCAGAATTAATTGTTCATGCCAATCAGGCCCAGCACCTCAGGCTCATATGGCTTGCATCTGAGCCCCTGTAATCCATGTATCCTAGCCTAAGGCCAGCTAGGGATATACCACTACTGCAGTTGTCCAAATCTGCTGGGTAGCATCCCCAGCTGTTCTGTGGGTCCCTTATTCCTTCTCTAGCTACCAATCTGAGTGCTCTGTTTCCCCCCTTCCTTCACACCTGCCACATTGTGATAATTTATGCTATTCGTTCCATGTAGCCATGCAACTTAGTATAGCAAATGTGTTCCCCACAGCTATTTAAAAGACATACGTGGGCACAGGAGAAAAGGCAAAAAGCATAGCTATGCTAGCTTGGCATGAAAAAAAATCCTTCTCAGTCTCCTTAAGGGTGACCAGTATACACCAGATTCAGTCCTGCAGTTGATGGAAGGTGGGTAGGTCATGGGCTAGGCTATGTGTAGGACAGACCTTATATAGGCCTGCTCAGCTCCCAAATCTTACATGGGATTTTATCAGACTAGCACCTAAAAATGCTGTAATTCCATGAATGAGGATAGTGGAAGCCTTGTGGCATTATTATACTATCACACATCACTGTAATCATACAAAAGAACCAACACAGAAACATTGCATGATGACCACCAGTGCTCTAAGTACAGGAGTTTACTTCCTGGATTTTGCATGGGCGAGATTTTGACAGTTCTCACCAGAAGATGTGAGCATGCTTAAAACCCCCAAAACACCTTAACTAACGAAAGGAAATGAACTCACAAGTACTGAAACAAACCTAAAAACATTGAAACTCAATGGGACAGATCATAAAAAGAGCATTCTGTGCTTTGTTTTCCTGTTCTCACCTGGAGGTTTTCTCACTGAGGACTGCCCATTCACACGGTAATCTTGCGATTATGATGGATGTGGTTTCACACCCTTTCAATAATGCAAAAAAAGTGCAATTGATGGGTTAACCCGTCAATTAAAAGCAACATGTTTTTTGCAGCTGGGGCAAAGTAACAATAACATTATGCGATAGCAGGGCCCATTTGTGCTACCATGACATTGTGATCTTGCACTTTTTGCCACGTCTGATAAAGTCCAAGGTCTGAATTTGGAAGCTAAGCAGGGTCACTCTCAAAATCTTGTAATGGCTGGATTGCAGACCATCATGAGTTTTTACTCTGGCTAATAGCCCATGCCCCCATGCTTGGCACTAGGCAACATCATCATATCTATGGTTCATGGAGGCAATACAACGCCTCCTCCTATAGGGTATGATTGGAGAGGGTTCTTTTTTTTTTTTTTTGCTTTTGTTAACATAAACATTTATTTCAGCTAGTTCAGAGCATTCAGAAACCATATAATTTTGTCTGAGAAGTGTAATTGTATGAGCCTGCATTTTTGCATACGTTGCCTTTGTCACTCTTTGGATCATTTGTTGGCTGGTCAACTTTTATATTTTTTGGCACATTAAAGTAATCCACCCAACAAACCAACAAATCAGTTTCTCAGTTGACATGTGTTGCATACAAGAAATTTGCTCAGGACAAGTTTAGGGACTTTAGAATAACTTTTGTAATTCATAGCGTAACACTAGAGTCCTACTTTACAACAGGAATGGGGGACAACTGCCCTCATTCCTGCATACAAAAGGGGCCAGATCAACTGTGACAAACAAAAAGATGCAAGGTAAGGTCTCTGACTGTTACAAAAACATAGCAACCAATAAAAAGATTCCCATATTTCAGAGGGCGAACCAATCTTAAGAGATACAGAGTATACCATTTCCCACAAAACATGTTTCTCTTGACTTTAAGAATGTTGTAAGGGTGTGTGCAAGAAGGTTAACGGATTCCTAAAAGGGCTACGAATGATCTTGCAAAACTTTAATTACAGAGTGCTTTAAATCCTTCCTTCCTAACATGACAAATTGGTGGTTTCCAGTACTTAATATAATGTATGTTCCAGGAGGATAGATTAAATGAAAAAGGCTGTTGTGGGACTGATATAAGTTTTGTTTTAAATTAAAGTAACATAATATTCATTAAAATGACACCTTGAAGTTCCACTTTTTGGCCAAAGCCTTTTGCCATCAACTCTGGCCATCTTGCTGAATAACAATGGCCAGAAGAGTGAGCAAGTTCTTTCTGCTCCATGGCATCACTGGTATCTTCTATATTACATAATTATAGCATTATGATACCATTTTTATTGCCACAGCCCCATCCTCTGGAATCTTGGGACCTGTAGTTTGGTGAGGCACTAGAGCTCTCTGGATGAGAAATCTAAATACAGTTGTCCCTCCACATTCGCGAACTTGACATTCGCGGTTTCGGTTATTCGCGGTTTTGGGAGGGCCCCCCCGGGCCCCCCCCAAACCGCGACACGGGGCCTCCAGAGGCCCCGTGAAAGACCTGGGGAGGGGTGGGGAGGCCTTCACGGGACGCCCGGAGGCCCTCCGGAGGCCCCGCGAAGGCCTGGGGAGGGAGGGAGGGAGGGCCGGGGAGGCCTCCGCGGGGCCTAGGAAGGCCCCACGAAGGCCTGGGGAGGGTGGGAGGGAGAGCCGGTGAGGCCTCCGCGGGGCCTAGGAAGGCCCCGCGAAGGCCCGGGGAGGGTGGGAGGGAGGGCCGGTGAGGCCTCCGCGGGGCCTAGGAAGGCCCCGCGAAGGCCCGGGGAGGGTGGGAGGGAGGGCCGGTGAGACCTCTGCGGGGCCTAGGAAGGCCCCGCGAAGACCCGGGGAGGGTGGGAGGGAGGGCCGGTGAGGCCTCCGCGGGGCCTAGGAAGGCCCCGCGAAGGCCCGGGGAGGGTGGGAGGGAGGGCCGGTGAGGCCTCCGCGGGGCCTAGGAAGGCCCCGCGAAGGCCCGGGGAGGGTGGGAGGGAGGGCCGGTGAGACCTCCGCGGGGCCTAGGAAGGCCCCGCGAAGACCCGGGGAGGGTGGGAGGGAGGGCCGGTGAGGCCTCCGCGGGGCCTAGGAAGGCCCCGCGAAGGCCCGGGGAGGGTGGGAGGGAGGGCCGGTGAGGCCTCCGCGGGGCCTAGGAAGGCCCCGCGAAGGCCCGGGGAGGGTGGGAGGGAGAGCCGGTGAGGCCTCCGCGGGGCCTAGGAAGGCCTCGCGAAGGCCCGGGGAGGGTGGGAGGGAGGGCCGGTGAGGCCTCCGCGGGGCCTAGGAAGGCCCCGCGAAGGCCCGGGGAGGGTGGGAGGGAGGGCCGGTGAGGCCTCCGCGGGGCCTAGAAAGGCCCCGCGAAGGCCTGGGGAGGGAGGGGGAGGGGTGTAGTTATTCGCGGATTTTTCACATTCGCGGGGGTCCGCGGAACGGAACCCCCGCGAATGTGAAGGGACGACTGTACTTCATGAAACTACATATTCCAGGAGGAATATGTATCAATGACTTGGATGAGGGAATTAGGGGCATACTTATCAAATTTGCAGATGACACCAAATTAGGAGGAGTAGCTAATACCCTAGAGGACAGGATCAAAATTCAGAATGACCTGGATAGACTGGATAGCTGGGCCAAAGCTAACAAAATGAAATTCAATACGGAGAAATGTAAAGTACTGCACTTAGGGCGGAAAAATGAAATGCATAGATATAGGATAGGGGAGACCTGGCTGAATGAGACTACATGCGAAAGGGATCTAGGAGTCCTAACAGACCACAAGTTGAACATGAGTCAACAGTGTGATGTGGCAGCTAAAAAGACCAATGCGATTTTGGGCTGCATCAATAGAAGTATAGTGTCCAGATCAAGGGAAGTAATAGCGCCGCTCTATTCTGCCTTGGTCAGACCTCACCTAGAATACTGTGTCCAGTTCTGGGCACCACAATTCAAAAAGGATATGGACAAATTGGAGCATGTCCAGAGAAGGGCAACTAAAATGGTGAAAGGTCTGGAAACGATGCCTTATGAGGAGAGACTTAGGGAGCTGGGTATGTTTAGCCTGGAAAAAAGATGGTTAAGAGATGATATGATAGCCCTGTTTAAATATTTGAAGGGGTGTCATGCTGAGGATGGAGCAGGCTTGTTTTCTGCTGCTCCAGAGAATGGAACACGGAGCAATGGATGCAAGCTCCAGGAACAGAGATTCCACCTCAACATTAGGAGAAACTTTTTGACAGTAAGAGCTGTTCGGCAGTGGAACGCACTCCCTCGGAGCGTGGTGGGGTCTCCTTCCTTGGAGGTCTTTAAACAGAGGCTGGATTGCCATCTGTCATGGATGCTTTGATCAAGATTTCCTGCATGGCAGGGAGTTGGACTGGATGGCCCTCGTGGTCTCTTCCAACTCTGCAATTCTATGTTCTATGTTCTATGAATTCCATATGATGCAGCCATAGCAGTTAAAGCAGTATCAAAATGTTTTATAGTGTAAGAGAGATGATGGTGACACATAAAATAACAAGTGAGGTATTAACCTAAAACGACGTTAGGGTAGGGTCCACCTTACCTTGGTGATGTCGGCTACTTCAGTAACATATGAAATAGGGAGATCACATGGGGAGACTTATATGTAGTGATGTCACTGAATTTAGCTCACAAATATCTTGAAAACCTGCAAGGCTCACTTCAAATTCCACATGAGCCTTCAAAGCTCTTCTCCTGCTTGGATTTTAATCCAAGGCCAAAAAGTCCTCCAATCAAACTCATCTGCTGGGTTTGAGGAACATAGGGAGGTCTCTCAATCACCTCCATGGATGCCTGGCCAAGGATGTAGTCCAGATGTAATGCCAGGAAAGTATAATTTTCTTAGTTTTACTGACACAAGACAGAGGTTGTAAGAGGGAGGGGGAAATGAGCAGGCAAACAGGTTTGGAGCCTCAGCGGAGTGGTGATAGCACCCGATTGCACTCCTGAGCACATATCACCATCACCACCGCCACTAACACCATGCAAAGGGTTTCAGCACATAGCCTGGCAAAACTGGATGGCAGAGGGTTTGAACCAAATGTCTGAACCTGATGATCAGGGGAGTTCATCCCATCACTATTCATAACCATAAATACTTTCAATGTGATTTGCTGACAGGGTTGTGCTATCATAAGAGGAGTTTTCATCATAATCCTAGCCAGATGACCTCCTCACCAAGGCAGATCTACTAAATGATGTATGAATGGCAAATTAAGCAAGTAGCCTGCTGAATCCTGTGCTGCTGTACATGCCTTTGCTAGCAAACAAATGAAATATCTGTGCAGCTTCTACTGCAGTGTCTTAGTCTGGATTCATTCAAGGTTATCCAGCCAGTTTGTCAGATCTACAAAACATATATCTAGAGCAGTGGTTACAAACATTGATCCACCAGCTGTTTTGGACTTCAGCTCCCAGAAGCCATAGTCAACGTGGGTAACAGTCAGGAATTCTGGGAGTTGAAATCCAAAACATATACAGGTCTGACGTTTGGAAACCACTGATCTAAAGTAATCGCGGGGGGGGGGGGGAGAAGAATAAACTTATCGTTGCAAAGTTCTCAGGAAGAGACAGAGAATTTTATCAGATGCACTAAATACAGCATCATAACAATGTCACATAAACACGAAAGGGCACACATACCACATGACGTCACCCTTTCATGTTTATGTCAAGTCAAAAAATCATAGTTTTTTATTGACGGCTTAAGTTGTCAATGGATCCCCATGGCACTTTAGTGCTGGCATTGCCAGTGTATGAAACCTCACGCCATTTAATTCACATGAATGCAGCGTCAATGGCCGGTCCGGCCAGAACGCTTCTGGGTGAGATTGTGACATCCAGGTAGGTGACAGACTTTTTATCACCCTCCCAGTTTACTTGTAAGTTTTTAAGTATATGTGTATGTGCTTTCTGTAACTTTTTGTGTGCTGATTTTAGTTTTTAAATTTATTATTTTTTTGCTGCACTCACATCTTCTCGCGAGAATCAGTAAGATCTCTAACCAGGAAGTGAATGGAGCTCCATTAGCGCTCCGTTCATGCCTGGGCTGCTTTTTAATGCTGCCAGAGGTAAGTCTGATATTTTGGATTATTGTGCCGGGACAGGAACGGGTTTGTTAATAGTGGGACGGGAACGTTAGTGTGTTTTGTGTCTGATAAAGTCCTAGAATCACACTTAAATGTTACAAAGGCCAACATTTATGTCTTATTATCAGAGCTTGGAAAAATTACTTTTTGGACAACAGCTCAAATCCTGGCTGGCATGGGGATTCTGCGAGTTGTGGTAAACTGCCCCAAACTCTGCTTATTATTCACAAACTAATAGATACCTATAACTTTGGGAAGTACCTATAATTATTTTAGCAAGGTAAGGATCCTGCTAAGCATGATGTAGTGGTCTGAGCATGGAACTATGACTCTGCAGACCAGGGCTCAAATCCCCACTTGACCAGGAAACCCACTGGGTGATCTTGGGCAAGTCACACTCTCTCAGCCTCAGAGGAAGGCAAAGACAAACCCCCTCTGAACAAATCTTGCCAAGAAAGCCCTGTGATAAATTCACTTTAGAATGACCATAATTTGGAAATGACATGAAGGCACCCAGCAACAAGATCCCATTAGAGTACAGTTAAATAAGCCAGTTTTGCACTTCAATTAGCATTACAAACTCTCAGTAGGTATTTTGGTAACTAGATCCAATAACACTTTCCCAGATAAATCTGCACTGGACAGGTTAAAGTTACAGTCTGAAGTAACTGAAGATCAATCTATGCTAGCTAGCTGCAGCTCTTCAGCGTCTTCAGCAGAGGCCCTTTGGGCAGCTCTGCTAAATTTCTGGCTATAGCTTCATCACCTTCCCTTTTGGGATTGACAGTAAAGTGCCAAGAGCCAAATGAAGAACTGGGTGTACATTTGGTTACTGGCCCAGGAACAGGTAACTGGAAAAGCTGCTTTTTTGGATCATAACTTCCACAATCCCCTAGCTTCCATGACCACACAGGCTCTGCTGGCTGAAGAATTATGGGACCAAAGAATTAACACTGGTCCAAAGAATTAACTTTCCCAAGCTTTATTTAAAACAAATGAAGGGAAGAAAGTGAATTGTTAAGCTGCTTTCCAGCAATTTTAGAATCATGCATCAGTTCCCAACCTAAGCTGATGTCACCATGTCAAAGGCAAGCCTAAATGCATTGTTTGGGCTGGTCTTTCATGTCTAGGCAACTGTATTTAGTGAAATACCAAATCTCCTGAAAAACAAGTTGGCTGACTTTATTTTACTTTCTTTCAAACTCTGCTGCTGCTTCTATGGGGGAGAACGTCTGAAGAAAAGTCAGCAGTGCTGGATATAAATAACATGGATTACACTACTCGCATGCAACAAACAGTTTTTGAGAGCATAGCACCAATAGGTTTGCAGTAGAGACCTATTAGAAATGTCACAGATGCTAAAAATGGAAGGTGGAGAACCTGATTACAGAAAGACAGCTAACCTTGTAATTGATGTAAGCTCCCAATAATGACATTAAACCTGGATAATAAACTGCAAGTCCATTGTAAGTCTTCCATCAAATGTTTACTTATCTAACAATATAAAACAGGAGCTGTTCATTGAAAAGCATTCAGGGAGAATCCCATTAGTTTCCCTCCATCCAGCACAGTGCTTCTGTCAGCAGAATGGGGAGGGCTGCATCTTCTCCCCACTCCACTGCCAGACCTCTTCCACCAACAGAAGAAAACTATCTGTATTATCTCCTTTGCCTACAGGAAAAGGCACTTCAATGAAAACCATAAGGGATATATCCAAGAAATAAGGAAGGGGGGTGGCTGGATCAAGAATGGTTGCAGAGGCGTATATGGGCTATCCCTCCAAGCAACATTCACTTTGAAAGGACCGTGACCATTGTGCCCAGTGGTATATTTTTACAGAGCATGATTTCATGTCACTTGACGCCTTTCCCAGAAATTTCTGTTGGTGAAAGTAAGCCTCTACAACATTTACATAAGAGATAAAGACGGTTTGGCAATAGATTAGAAAAAGACCTTTTTAAGGGTGTTTTAAGATTATGTGAAGGCCTTTCAAGATCATCAACATTTAATTTCCTTCCGTGAGTATTGTTTTCACTGTTGCTGTGGTTGTGGTGTCACTGAATCTGCTTACTTTTTACTGTGCTGGGTTTTTAGAGTCTATCTGGTGTTCAGGTTAGAGTATTTATTTTAAGTGTTGTAAGCTGTGCAGTATATATGCGATGTCAATAAATTAATAATTTGTCATTTTTTCAAAACCAGCCCACTCCCTCTTTAAACAGCTTGAAGCATCAGGAATGGGTTCTGTAATACCTTTATTAGCCCCACTAAAATGTCACAAAGTGGCAAGTTTTGGTTCTTCAGAACCCTCATTCCATGTTTTTGACATTTTTATGATCCCAAGTATTACTGAACCCTAAATTGTGTTTCTACATATAATTTTATAATTATAATTATAATTATATGACAGAATCCCCATGCCAGCCAGGATTTGAGCTGTTGTCCAAAAAGTAATTTTTCCAAGCTCTGATAATAAAACATAAATGTTGGCCTTTGTAACATTTAAGTGTGACTCTAGGACTTTGTCAGACACAAAACACACTAATGTTCCTGTCCCACTATTAACAATTTATATAATTTTATATAAATTATATAAATTCTTTTATAATTTTAAAAAGAAAACTGTTGTCAAGAATGAATGCAGCTTTTAGTGTATTGATCAATACAGTGTAGCATTAAGGATGTAGGCTTAAATTTTGCAAATTTTAATTTGAGAATACAGTAATGTCTATTGTGAACAGGTTTAGGATCTTAGGCAAGTGGCTGTTTCAATTCCCCACCAGAAAATAAAGAATAATAGTGATTGGCCTTATAGAGTTAGATGGGTGAACAAAAGAAAATATTACTTGAGCTGGTGGAAGTTGCATCAGAATTTCTGCTAAGGTCTTCTATGCTGAGACCAACTCATCTGGTGTGGCTCAGGACTTCAAGACCATCTGGACAGTCAAGGAACAGTCCCTACATTCATTAAATGCACCTCATATGGCACAATATGTGGCCAATTTAGATTTCTGCACTGCAGAAATACTAAATAGATAGGGGATGGTGAAAGCTTTTAAAATCACTTTGTCTGACTTGGTGAGGCTTACTCACAGGGAGCTTATAGCCTCAGCAGAAGTGGGAAACTGGGTAGAACGGGCTGTCCTTAGCAGCTGATAGATGCTAACAGATTCCTGGCATATCTGACTTCAGGACTTTTTTCTTAACACAATGGATACTTCTATTGAAGCTTCTGGAACCCATAGACATGCAGGTGTTAGTGCCCCTAATAGAGCCCCGGCCCCCAAAAAAACCCAAATTGGCTTATTAATAATTTGACTTATTAGTAGGGCCTTCCATGGGAAAGAGTAGTGAAGTGTCAGGTACTTGCTATGGATCCCAGGGGGACACATACACATCTCCTAGGAAGAGCCACTGTCAATTCCAAAATCATGAGGAAACATCAAGACGTCAAAGGGATACAGTCTCCACTACACACCTAAGTGGTAGACAATAGATGGATGGAGCAATCCTTTGTTTGTGGGCATAGAACTTCCCTTCCCTTAATCACCCAAACCTTAAGAAGAGGCAGCTCAAGCTTTGTAAATCCAATCATCAGACATTAAGGACAGTTTACAACACATTAGCATCTTCAGGCACCTATTGTCAAGACCAGGAATTTTCCTGAAACTCATTGTGCAGTCCTTGAAGGCTTATGGAATCTATTATTCCCACCCAGGGAACTTGCTCTTCTTAGGGCATATTTTTTTGGTATAAATATGGGCCAAAAATCAGGTTTCGTTGTGCACAGAGCATATTCCTGTAGACTCCACGTCACTCTGTGTTAGCCATTCTAGATTCATCCATCCACTCTGCCTGTTTGATCGACAAACTTCAGACTATAAGACAGGTGTCGTATTCCCCCAGAAATCTCCCTGCCTATCCCTCTGGCAACCTCTCTTCTTCTATTCCTAGTGGTGTTGTGTGAATGTTTTCTGTATGAATGTGTGCATGCTTGATGTTATTATTTTTATGTCTTTAATAAATATCATTGTTAATTTTTCATCTCGTGTTTGAGTGTGTGTCTGTTCAGAGGGAGTTGGGGTATACAAAGGTGTAAAGATCCTATTCCCTGTTGCCCCTTTTTGTATTGCTAAGTCAAGTTGCTGCTAATTTCCCCCAAATACTAGAAACTCGATATTTTCTTGGAATTTTCAAGAGCTCTTTGGCTATTACTTAGGCTATAGACAAGATCACTCCTAGACATTCCCTTCCATCAAGAAGAGGCTTGGGTTTCCCCAGGAAGATAGCCAGAATGCAAGTGGAGTTAATACAAATGATTAGAACCTAGAGCAGGGGTGTAGAACTTTAGGTCCCCCTGAAGTTTTGGACTTAACAGCTCCAAGAAGGCACAGCTAAACAGGAAGGCACTGGAACTGTAGAACAAAGTATCTGTTGGGTCAAAAATTTCCTGTCCCTGTGCTAGAAGCCCAGTCTTATACCTAATTCAATAACAGTGATTACAGCAAAATCAGAATCAGGACTTTATCAGACTATCCCTTTAAAGCATTCTTTTGCTATCTTAAAAAAAATATATCAATTTTTATGCCAGCAAAAGAATCTTCCCCCCAACACTTACCTCTAATCCCGGCAAAGGCAGCTCCAGTAATGAAAGAGGAAGTGAACGGAGCTCTGTTCACTTCCTCCTTTGAAATCACATGGATTATCCCAAGACTTCATTATGCAGGAAATTAAAAAAACACACAAAAAATAACACTAAAAATGTTTTTAAAGCACGAAACACACTTTAAAACTAACAAGTAGTTGGATTTGTGGTTGAGAGCAGGAGGCGACGGACATGGAGGAGTTTAGCTCCGCTACAGTCCATTCTACTGAGGTAAAGAAACAACTTTCAAACAAGACTTCAGGAAGGTATTCCCCCCTGGGAAGGGAAGGGAAGATAGTGAGACCTGTGGTTGCTCCAGACAGACCTCCAAAGTGAGGTGAAACGGAGGTTTCTCTTCACTTGGGGTGATGTGGAGCGAAGGGAATTCCCTACCACAGAAGAAGACTCTTTTGATAGACTGGAGCCCCTCCGCTTCAGATCACAAGAGCGGAGTAGCCTCTATTCCCCAACTATGCAAGCCGACCCTGTAGAGAAAGACAAATTCTACACAGACCTACGCCAACTCATACAAAAAGTCCCTGTAGAAGATAAAATTATTAATCTTGGTGACTTCAATGCCAGAGTAGGAAAGAGTAGGCTTTCCAAACCCTGGAAAGGTGTCTTAGGCAAGCATGGTGTTGGAAATTGCAATGATAACGGACGCCTCCTGCTAGAGTTCTGTGCAGAACAACAGCTGACTATTACAAACAAAATCTTTCAGCAGAAAGATAGCTTGAAGACAACCTGGATCCATCCCCGATCCAAACATTGGCACCTCATTGACTATGTTCTAGTCCGTCAGAGAGACATTCGTGATGTCCGTCATACCCGAGTGATGCCCAGTGCAGAATGCCAAACAGATCATCACCTCGTCAGATGTAAGCTAAATCTTCATCTTAAGTTCAAACCTAAGAGGGGTGGCATATTAAAGAAGAGACTCCAAGTCAACAATCTTCAACAAGCTACCATGAGAGACAACTCCCAGGCAAATCTACAAACAAAACTTGAAGACCAAGTCTTGAAGAGAAACGACAACCGAGCAAGTCTTGAAGAGAAACGACAACGCAGAAAGAATCACAACCCAGAAACATCACCCAAGGAGACCTTCTGCTGTGCTTTCTGAAGCCAGACTTGTTTATCTTGGATTGGCCTTTTTAGTCATCAGCGCACTTGCAGAAAGTGCGGGATGAGTCCTTCCTGAATCTTCGTTTCCGAAGAAAAGCCAGAGAGAAAGTGAGTACCTGGCTTGTGGGGGCAATTATAGCTAACACACATTGGAAACTGCTTAATGCAGTGTAGATGTGTAAATTGCTATTGTTTAAAACAGTTTGTAAGCCGCTCTGATAGCCTTGTGGCTGAAGAACAGGGTATAAATAACAAACAAACAAATAAATAAATAAATGTATTACACGCCATCAAGATTAAAGAAGATGAACAAATTTTTTTTTAAGTAACTGTTGGAAATGCAGGAGAAATCAGGGAACTCTGATGGACAGGTGGTGGCACTGTTCGAAGGTTAAAAATTTCTGGAGGCAAGTTCATGAGACTATCAAAGAAATTTTACAAGTTAATCTGGATTTCACCCCCAAGATGTACTTATTAAACATTGTAGAAGAGGTAGAGGAAGAGAAAAGAAATAGTTACTGGAGGATAATACTTTACATGATTACGGTGGCTAGATTAGTCATAGCCAAATCGTGGAATGTGAAAGATCAGCTGACTAAAAACGAATGGAAAAATAGGTTAATAGACATGCTTGAATTAGATATGCTGATGAACAAATTACATAACATAAAAGAGAGTAAATGGAAAGAAGAATGGAAACCAATTTTGGAATACTGGTTTAAAAAGGGTGAACTGTAAGATAGTAAAATGATATAGGAAGCTAAATATCCCCAACAGAGTAAGGAGAAGAGCTGAGACACATGAGTAAACAACATAAAACAATCAAAGTCATTTATGCTTTTCACATTTTATTGCAAGTCTGATAATTGTCAAAAGTACAAAAGTAGGAAGTCATAGATAAGTCTTGTGTTACAACATATATGGAATATACAGTACTAATGTTAAGTGTGTAAAATATTGATGATTTATGTGGTATACAAGTTTAAGTGTAAGAATACAATTTGATCAAATGTAAGATGTTCATTTCATTAAAAAAAAACCTGAAAAAATAAATTTAAAAAACCCCTAACAAGTAGCCCAGGGATGGTCATAAAACGTGTGTCACTTACCTGGATGTCACAATCTCTCCCGGAGTGTTCACACCAGACCGGCCACTGACAGGGTAAGTACAATAAAAAAAAAGACACAAGGTTTCACACACCGGCTATGCTCGCAAAATAATGGCGGGGGGATCAATTGATGGCTTAAGCCATCAATTAAAAAGTACAGGTTTTTGCAGGAACATAACCACGAAAGGGTGACGTCATCTGATATGCGTACTCTTTCATGGTTATGTGGCATTGTTATGACACCGTATTTGATGCATCTGATAAAGTCCTTACTTCTTTGCCACTGTTTTATAAGTACAAAACCATCCTATAATGTTTGCCCGTATCATGGAAGTCTTCCCAATCAAATTTCCCATCCATCACCCTAAGATGATAAAATAGAGTTTATATGCAAGGGTTTTTCTTTGGCAAGACCTCTCACATCTGTTTTGACTTATCAACTGCTGCAGAAGTACAAGAGCATGATGTTCCCAAGGGCAGGGTCAAATCACATACAGTACTGTATACCTGTACTATTTTTCAACTGTTGCAGCCCAAGAATGTGACTAAAAAGCTTCTGGGACAATTAAGTTCTCAGATTTATTTGACCCCCTCCTCATCCTGGCTAATAACAACTTGCTGTAAGGAGGCAACTGTCATATCCTCTCATAGAGATGGCACAAGGCATTTTGCTGCTTGAGGCAAAATTTAAGACTGGCACTCCTCCACTTCTCATGCAAAGGTCAACCAGAGTGTTAGTTGAACTTTCCTTCTGCTATGGCAAATGGAACAAATCTTCCACCATGCCTAATGAAAGCAAGCTAGTTTAAATGGGAGTAGTGCAGATTATACATCACCTCCAACTCTTGTCTTCCAACATGTCACTGCTGCCTCACCACATCTACTGTCTGAAGTGGCTGCCTTACTCTAGCAATGGGCTGTCTACTATCCTGGAAAAAGGAGTGTCCTTAGTCATCCTGAAGGATCCAGTCATCAGGACATTTCTTAAAAAAAAAAAAATCATAATTGGATCCTGATTATTTTAAATGTTCACCATCCTGTTGCCATCATTACCTCTTTAAGAAAACATTTAAGCAAATAAGGGCTATATAACTACAGGCACTCCTCAGTGGTCAGAAATGATGGGAGTTGCAGTCCAATATCTGGAGAAAACCAGGTTCCCCACTCCAACATAAGAACAGCTTGTTGGGTCTTGCCAAAGCTCCATCCTTTTTTCAATAGTGACCAATGAGATACTTCTAGAATGCCCCCAAAATAGGCCAGGGAGGGAGCTATTCACTCCCACTGACCTCTCTCCACAACTGGTATTCTGAGGTATATTGCTTCTGAGCCAGGAGGCTCCATCACCCTATGATAGCTGGCAGACATTGATAGATCTGTTGCCAAATAGATTATGGGAAATCATCATATAAATGTTTAATGTAAAATACAAAATAAATAAGTTTGTCTAATCTCCTTTTCATGTCTATCCAAGGTAAGCATATGATTCATAGACAGTCACTGCCTGACCCTGTCAAAATGACATTGTTGTGTTTGTTGTACCTGGAGCTGTGCCAGGCCATCACACATAGCAGACCCACAGCTGGAGGGCTGTGACACCTCTAGTATGCAACACCTACTAAACACCATGGATACCACACAACACATCCAAACAACATATGTAAACAAAGTCCAAAAGGGAAAAAAAATCTGTGTGAAAAAAAAAAAACAGTACAAAGCTTTGTTGTGCAATATTTTTCTTCAAAAGGCAGAAAGGCAGAAAACATCTCTGAAAAATGTGCCATGATATAGAAAGGTTGAAATTTGTTTCTCTCCTTATTTCTCATCATTACAGACACTTCATTTCCTTCCAAATTTTTCATTTTCATTTCACTAAGATGGATGTTTTATCTTCCAGACTGTACTGGAATCTCATAGTGGTATTTGCAATAATTGTCTGTAAGGTTCTGTACTTAATTCTAATTCTGGCTGCAAGGAAGAACTCTTTCCTAGATGTAAACCTGGAAGAATCATAGAATCATAGAGCTGGAAGAGACCACAAGGGCCATCTAGTCCAACCCCCTGCCTTGCAGAAATACCCAATCAAAGTATGCCCAACAGATGGCCAGTCAACCTCTGTTTAAAAACCTCCAGTGGATGGGATGAGGGCTTTTCTCCACAAAATATGAATTCTCCCCCTGCCCTAAAAAGTTTTTTTTCATTCCCCACATTTCTAGCATTGCAGAGAATAAGACATTGAAAATGGTTTGCACCTAGACCTTTTACATTTGCTGTGTTCACATTCCTTCAATAAATTTGCCTGGCCCTTTACTTTGGATGCCGAAACTGTATTTCAAAATGCTCAAATGAAGTGTCACAGCAACGCTATCAACTTGGGGACTTTAAGGAGAAATTTTATTGGGGTGGTGGTAGAATTCTCATTTGAGAGTGCAATGCTCTAATTTTGGTCCCCATAGATACATACTCTCCAATGGTCCCAGTCTGGCAAGGACAGTACTGATTAATCCTCTGCCCTCCTACTTTTCCCACCTATTTTTAAAATATCCCAGTTTCCTCTCCTCTCTTTCTACTTTCTCCCTTTGTTTTCAGCTTATTTCCACTGGTGCAAACTTGAGTTTAAAGTGCAAAAGTCGTTTGCACTGAATTAATTCAGCAGGGGCGAGAGGAGAGAAGGGACCTGAATCTTGCCCTTCCCAGTAGTCTCAGGCAAAAGCAAACTGCTGCAGCCTCTCCTAGCTTGTGGGTTCTTCGTCACTCTGAAGTTGCTTGGCAACACATGACCCAGTTTTCATCTGTGAAATATTGGAGAATATTTAGCTACGCCCCCAGTTCTCATCAAGATTACACTGCTGTTAATGGTTTTCTGCCTAAATATGCTATAGACTTCCCCTGTGTAAAAAGCTGGTACGGGTAAGAGCTGGAGGCTGGGGAACAGATGAAGTAAGTAAGTTAGGCCTGGAACATGAATGGTAGGGGTTCCCCCCCCCCCCCGTGGTGCCATAAGGGCAGGACTTTAGGGCAGAGGACTGCACACATCAAAATGGGCAGCAGGGCCGCAAAATGCAGCATGGCTGGCTTACCACATTTCGAGGTAAGTTAAGTAATCCATACCTGCCAATATTTATATACAGTTGTCCCTCCATATTCACGGATTTGGCATTCACGGATTTAAGTCTTCATGGCTTGAAAATATTCTTAAAAAAATAATAATCCAGAAAGCAAAGTTTGTTTTTGCCATCTTATATAAGGGACACCATTTTGCTATGCCATTGCATATAATGAGACTTTGAGTATTCATGGATTTGGTATTCACGGGGGGTCCTGGAACCAAACCCCAGCGAATGTAAAGGGACAACTGTAGTCTATTTCAGTGGTTCTTAACCTATAGTCCAAGGACCCCCAGGGGGTAGTGACTTCCTCACGGGGGGTCCACAAAGCCTTGAAAGCTGCTCAGCCCACCTCCTCCCCACAGTGGAATGGACACATGAGAGGAGCCAAGGCAAAGGCTGGCTGGCTGGCTTGGCCTGCACATTGCCATTCAATCCACTCCAGAGTCACAAACTTGCAGGAAGAAGCAGAAGAAAAGTCCTCCCTCCCCTTCCAGTGCCTCTAAGGGAAGGTTTAACTGATGGTGTAATTGTATTATTGTTGTTATTATTATCAGGTATTATTATTATTAGGGTTTAGATCTTGAGTGAAGTCTTGGGGTCCGCAGCAAGAAAATATATTTAAAGGGGGTCCCTGATAAAGAAAAGTTTAAGAGCCATTGGTCTATTATAACTCCCCGCCTTTGTTTTTTACTTTGCTTTAGGTAAATGGACTACTTAACACTACACAGTACTGAAACTGTTAATTGCAAACCGGTAATGAGCTCTAATTATATGAGGTTTCTCTTTTGTATCAAATGACTGCCTTTTCTAGATCTTGCTCACAGAACATGGAAAAAAGCATGGTTTCTCTACAGAAGGCTCCGCCAACTTGCCAACATCCAGATATTTTGGGCTACCTCCTCCATCACTGCCAGCCTGGATACAATGTTGGCTGCAATGATGGGACCTATAGTCCCACACACCTGCAAGCTTCCAGTTGGGAAAGGCAGATTTAAAGTATATACATATTCTATCTGCTTACAAATCCCCAGCAATCTGATCCATTATACTTTGCTGATACAGGTCACCCTAATGTAATTTAGGAAATTATCAGACGCAGCAAAAAGTACCTTAGAAGAATGCCAGGACGACGTTACTGTCCTGCGAATGGGACCGGTTTCACACAACGTGGTCCTCATTGCATTCTGCTCCTGTGCTTCAGCGGTTAGTAAGGTGGTGCTTTTCATTGACGTGACCTCCCCATCAATGAAAAGCTTTGCCTTAGTAACTGCTGAAGAACAGGAGCAGAACGTGATGCAGACGAGGACATGTGAAACTGGGTCCTGTTCATGAGACAGAAATGTCATCCTGGCATTCTTTTAAAGTACTTTATGGATATGTCTGATAATCTCCTTAGTGTCACAAGCACAAAGCTAAAATTAAAAGTGTCCAGATCAAAATAGTTCAACCCAGTTGCAAAAAGCCTATTTGTTTCACATATGTGCAGCATACGGTTATGGATCAGATCACATCGAAGGCATTTAGAAAAGACATGTCCATTTTACAGTTGAGAAATATTGAAGCTGAGACCTTCCAGTCTGAAGGCCAATCACACTCTTGACAGAGAACCCACTTTAACACTAGAGGATGTTGCCTTGTACTATTTTAGCCATTAACGCAGATACCTTAGGGAAGTTAAGCCACAGGTGATTTAAAATTCATGCCAAACAGACCATTTAGAGGAAAAGAGACCACTCTCCCATAAAAATGCACACTTACTCTCTTACTGTCATACAGATCATCTTCACACCCTTTTTTATACTTCCACCCAAGCACAACCCACATATCCTCTCCAACAGGGGCTCACAGTATATAACCCCCCCCCAACTCCTACCCAACCATTCTCTGAAGATGCCAGCCACAGATGCAGGCGAAACATCAGGAATAAACTCTTCCAGAACACGGCCTCACAGCCCGGAAAAAAACCACGGAAAACCTATGGATGCCAGCCATGAAAGCCTTCGACTTCGCACACAGTCACACAGAATAAATAATATTAATACAAAGAAACAAAGAATTCCTTCAACTATAACTCAGCTAGGAGATTAAACACTAAGGTTTATGCTTTCTGGCAAAAAGAAAACAGAAAGAGTTCCAGCCTAGCTTTTGGGGGTGTGACCATAGAAAAAGCCTTCTTGGGCACCCCTCCAGCAAATGTGCTGTTAGTCGCAGCTGGACTAAGTCCTCTTTCACACTACATGATTATAGCACTATGATTCCACTTCAACAGCCATGGCTCCATCCTTTGGAGTCCTAGTCAGTGGTGGCACTAGTGGGATGCGGAGAGGCCAAACCGCACCAGGTGAAACTGTCAGGGGAAAGGGGTGACACCAGCCTTAGTGAAGCCACAGATCCTGGGGTTTGTTGTTTTTTGAGGTATTAAAATTCTCTACAACATCTCAGGCTCAGCCAAATTGATCACCAACAATGGTCTGCCCTGGCCTCACATCGGAAGGCATGGAGATGCACTATCCACAATGCTGCAGCCTTATTTGAGAACTCACGCCGAACAAGTCTTGAAGAGAAACGACAACGCAGAAAGAATCACAACCCAAAAACATCACCCAAGGAGACCGTCTGCTGTGCTTTCTGCAACCGGACTTGTTTATCTCGGATTGGCCTTTTTAGTCATCAGCGCGCTTGCAGAAAACGTGGGATGAGTCCTTTCTGAATCTTCGTTTGCGAAGAAAAGCCAGAGAGAGAAAAAGAGAATTCTCTACAAGAGAGCTTTAGTGACTTCCCAAACTAAAAGTCCCAGGATTCCATAGGACACAGCCATGACAGTGGAATGATAGCATTATGATTTTGTAGTGTGAAAGGCCCCCCAAAATAAGGCCACTTACAAAGTTCTTAAAACCCTTTCACATTACAGTCATAGTGCCATGATTCCACTTTAACTACCATGGTTCGGTCCTATGGAATCCTGGGCTTTGCAATCAAGGGGGAGGTGTTTATAATTCTCACCCAGAGAGTTCTTCTGGTGCCTCCAATCAAACTACAAGCCCCAGGATTCCATAGGAAGCAGCCAGGGTAGTTGAAGTGGAATGATCGTGCTGTAATTGTATAGTGTGAAATGGCCCTTGGAGTTGAGAGGCATTTTGAATATTCAGCCAGAGTGCAACTCCAGGGCTTCCCTCAACTGCCAATCCCATGATTCCACAGGATGCAGCCATGGCAGTTAAAGTGGAATCATAGGAGATGATCAGACGCAGCGAAAAGTACCTTAGCAGAACGCCAAGATGATATTACTGTCCTACGAACAGGACCCCATTTCAGACAATGTCATCCTCGTCACGTGCTGCTCTTGTGCTGCATCCATTAGTAAGGCATCACTTTTCATTGATGCGAGCTCCCCATCAGTGAAAAGCGATGCCTTACTAACAGCTGCAGAACAGGAGCAGAACGCAATGAGGATGTCTGAAACCGGGTAGCGTTTGCAGGACAGAAACGTCGTCCTGGCATTTTGCTAAGGTACTTTCTAGATGTGTCTGATAATCGCCATAGTGTCATATTGTGAAAGGGTTTCTAGACAGATTAATTAAGAGAAGACTGGTCTATCTCCAGCTTAGTATTATTGCACTGAATAGCAATAACATTCTATGATCATCAGACAATAGTCTTCCAGTCGATGTGGAGTTGCCGAGGACTGAACCTGAGTTTTTTTATTTGCACAGCACACACTTTGCCACTTGACTTATGAGCCTTCCTTTACATTTTTATGCACACCCTTGTGCACCCCACCTCTCTCTCTCTCTCTCTGTCATTCCTGCCCACACCCAGATACACCCCACCTTTCCTTTCTTATTCATGAACATTCACATGAAGAATACTTGCTCAGCATGTTCCTCCGTGGCACTCATAATTGGAGAAAGCAGAAGAGATTGCTCATTCTCCCTGGCTTCCCAAACCTGCCTGCTATTGGGGCTGTTCATTAGGTAGCAGGGTGTGGTAACCAGGAAGGGGATGGAACTGATGGGGCACAGGTAGACAACATGTGACTGCATGAGGCCCTTGCACCCCTCTTTACAGTTGCCATGGAAACCCAGCCTTCACCATCCTCAACATGGAAATTGCAGCACTTCTCTCACTTCATTTAGCAAAAGAGGGGGAGAAAAATGCTCTGTGGGATCATAAGTTTCAGTATTTAGGAGAACCCCCCCCCAATTTGGAGAAAAAGGTAGGGGTATAAATTAAGACAACAACAACAACAACAACATGAGAGGATGACACTCTGGCATCACCCTGCACCACAGAGAACACCTGTAGTTATGGCTGCATTTTAGCATCACCTGCAATGAAAAATTTGGTGGAGGTGTAGTGGCCTCCAGTAGCTTTTCAGGAGTCCAACATGACAGAGGCTCTCTTGGTGCTAGGTGGCCAGGAGGCCAACCTAGCTAGTCAGGCCTCCACATATGCGATTAACAGCTGCCTTCAGCTTCAGGGTCTGGTTGCTGGTCTGCTGAGTGAACATAAGAACCAATGAGACTCCCTCTAACCTCCACCACTGTGCTGGAAGCAAGTAGTGGCCATTTCATGCTTGCTTCCCATTGCTTCCTGATATCCCTTAGCAATAGCAATAGCATTGATATTTCTATACCACTTATCAGTACCAAAGCACTCCCTAAGTGGTTTACAATGTGTTAGCTAATTGCCCCCAACAAGCTGGGTACTCATTTTACTGATCTACCGAGGGATGGATGGCTGAGTCAACCTTGGAGCCCTCTGGGATCAAACTCTTAATGTTGTGGCTTGTAGTACTGGCATTTTAACCACTGCACCACCAGGGCTCCCTTGCCAGCGGGGTACAGTAGTGGTTAAAAAATCCATGTGACACACACATGTACAGATATGGATTGCATCTTCAGTTTCTCCTAGGGGGCTTGGCTATGGGCCCTGTCATGATGAACATCTGCACTTCAAAATTAACTTAAAGCACATATACCCTGCTCTTCAGCTGGAAAGGCTGCCAGAGTAGCATACAGAGGAATGAAAACAAGACAATCCGTGCCCTCCAGCATATCATCTTAAAACAAAAACAGACAGCACAAAAGAAGAAAAGAATGGGGAAGAAAAGTGGGTTAAAATGGATTTTAAGTTACATAAATCTCTCTCATGTATATAAATTCTCTCACTCTGAGGGGGTTGTTTCAATCTGCCAAATGGCGGGGCTAGCCCTGGCTCTTGAGCAAGATCCCCCCCCCACGTCAAGCAGTAACAGCAGCTGATGCCAATAGCTGGAAAGGAAAGCAACAAGGATATCTGTGTATGTATCTGTGTGTGAGGGAGAGCGAGCAGCAGACAGTCAGCATGTCTGAAAGCCAGCATAGTATAGTGGTTTGAGTGTTGGATTACAACTGTGGAGACAAGGGCTCAAATCCCTGCTTGGCCATGGAAACCCACTGGGTGACTATGGGCAAGTCACACTCTCTCAGCCTCAGAGGAAGGCAAAGGCAAACCCCTCTGAACAAAATGGCCAAGAAAACACTGTAATAGATTTGCCTTAGGGTCACCATAAGTTGGAAATGACTTGGAAGGCACACAACAACAGATAGTCTGCTTAGCTACTTGACTTGGAATGGCAGCGTTATAACTTGAGATGGCCCTGTCAAAGTCCATTGAAGCTCTTTGTGTACTGCAGGTTTTGCCCATTCTCTTTATAGTGCATTATTAATTAAACCAGGAAGACACTAGTCAACTGCCAGCACTTTCCAAACACCATTTTGGGATCACCAAATTATAGGAAAAATATGTACAGCTCAACTAGTCTTTTCACAGAACTAACATCAAGTTCCTGTGTGCTTTTAGAACTAATGGGGACTTGTGGCAGGAATGTGCGGCCCTTCCAGCATAACCAACAGTAGAGAAGGATGGGAGGTGTAGTACAACAACATCTGTAGCAGGTACATTTCCCAATCCTGGTTTATACCATTTAGCTCTGAAGGTGAGGTGAGGTGAGGTGGGGAAGGGTCCTTGATCTGTAGATATACAGAATAGTTCCTGGCAGCACCGTGGGCATGCTAGGTTAAGGGTAGGGAATCATAGAGTTGGAAGAGACCACAAGGGCCATCCAGTTCAACCCCTTGCCTAGCAACCACAGGAACACACAATCAAAGCACTCCTGACAGATGGCCATCCAGCCTCTGTTTAAAAACCTTCAAAGAAGGAGACTCCACCACATTCCAAGGTAACATGGACCTCCTGATATTCTTGGACTGCACTCCAAAAAGCTAGCATAGTAAATGGTGAGGGATGGTAGGAGCTGCAGACTAACATCTGGAGGGCCACAAGCTGCCCAGCTCAGTGCCAAGAGTCTTGCTCATGTTCTTTCCTCAGGCTGCTACAGGATGGCAGAAAATCAGCAGGAGCAACAGCATGGAGATGTATAATGATATGAACAGTTTGGCCAACTGAACTGCCTGTTGTGCAACTAGTACAAGTAAGGGAAACCTGCTTTGGGGAATGGGGGGGGTAACCTGTTTGTGATACTGCTGGAACTCATGTTGCCACTTGCTGCCAGAGCATTCTGATTCCTAGTCAATTCTCCCTTTTGCCAAGTTGACGAGCTGGAGAGATAGTCAGAGGGTGGAGTCAGGACTGATTTTCTTTTCTTTCTTACAGCCTTCAGTATTTTAAATAGCTTGGCTCATTTTCACTACTAGACTCAATTGGAAAGGTTTTAGTGCCATCTGGTGTTCCAGTTGGGTACTGTGACTTTTCTTCTGCAGGGCTGTATGTACAGTATGGTGTGTGTGTGTTTGTGTGTGTGTATGTATACACACACACACACATATATATATATATATATACACACACAACATACAACATAAAAACAAAAACAGCAACATTTAGGAGCCAGTGAGATTTTAAATTCAGAAGAAGGAACTGATGGAGGCTGAGGACACCAAGTGACTGGGGTAGTAGGGAGATGATTCGGTCTCCCTCCCCTCCACCCCATCCCTTGCTGGCAATGCTAAACTATCAACTCAGAGAATTTGAGAGTTGGAAGTGACCTTCGGAGGTTGTCTTGTTCAGTCATACTCATCCTGTGGCTGCTCAGGTTGATGGAGCTCAATTCTGAGAAACCCCCACCATTGGCTATGCTGGCTTCTGGAAACCAGATAACATCTATTATGTTCAGGCTTAACACTGAACGTTAAGAAAACAAAAACAATGACCATGGAGAATTTACATAAATTCAAAATAGAGGAAGAGAAAATTGGGGGGGGGGAGGAAGGAAGGCCGCACACCAGATGGATAGATGGGTGGTAGAAGACAGGGGGCCTTGGAGATGTCTCATTCATGAGGTTGCTATGAGTTGAAGTCTACTTTAAGGTAGTTAACAACAACAAACCCAAGGTTGGGAATCCTGAATCTTTTTCAACTCTTTGCTCCGTGAGGATCCTGCAGTTACAGGAACCCTGGAGGATGGCTTCTGCTTACATCTTTCTAGCAGGGATATCAGGGGCCAGTCCTGCTTGGGTTGGAACAAATGAGAAATCCTAAGGCCAGCCCTGAAATACCCACTTCAGGCTCAGGAGATCTGCGGTGTCACGGAAGAGCAGCAAATTGTTAACTATTTGATTTGGTATTATTCTTTATTTCCTGCTAGCAATGGGGAGAAGTGCTTCTGGGATTTTAAAAACATGTATGTATGTGTACATATTGCCACGCATACCAAAATAACCTGTTCGGTACTGCATACTAAAACACTCTGACCTGAGTGGTAGGACATCATTTACCGCTCTGCCTCAGGCATCAAAATGCCTTAGGTTGGCCCTGGGAGGCAAAGAGCAGCTCAGGAGATTTCATTGGAACTGTGGTCAAACTCCCCCACTCCTGATTCCCATGCTCTTCTGCCTCATTTCTACTCGTAAGAAAAAGATTTACATTACAGCAAGTGATGCCTTTAACATCCTGTGTCATTTGCTCTTGACTTGGAAAAGCTTCTGTTGCTGAATGACTGCTGCTTCTGATACCTCTGTGCTGAAAAGAACTCTGCATATCTTCACAGCCCCTTAGTAAGTTTTAAAAAATTGAGTAAGTCAATAGACCATATCAAAAAACAGACAACAAATCCCAAATACATACAAAGTGTAACAAATTTGAAAGAAAAGGAGAGGAAACCTATTTTCATTGAATAGTTTTCATTTCATTCATAAACTAATACTTCTGCTAAACGACAAATCAGCGAGCAGTTTTAAGGAAGAGTAGAGTTGTATATTACCTCTATGGGGGGAAAATGGGGGAGGTTAGAGGTAATAACCTTTTCAGGCATAGCGGAAGCCATACTATAAGGCATTTGATATTTATGTTTATCATCTATTTTTATATGATATCTTGGCTGATTTAATTTTAATCAAATTATGAAAATAATCAGTAGATGAACTATTAATACACTATATGATAACATAGAGGTTAATGTATGTATAATTATCACACCAGATTCTTGAATTTAAACTTCAGGAAATAACAAGCTATGTTACTTTATATGATGGAATAAGTCTTTGTTTATGATTTCACCATTATGTATTTATTTTCATTTTGTCATTTTGTATAGGTGTATGTTGCTAGTTGTGTTTTTCTTGTGGTTTTATATTCTAATAAAAATATTAAGTATATAAATTAAAAGTTTTCATTTCCTTTTTTCCTTAAACGGGCTGCTTTAATTGCAAAAGGGCCTTCTCTGTCACTAGCTGGTTAGAGTCTTGCAGAAGGAAATTCAGTTTGTCCTCAATCCCTACCCCTCATTTCCTGTATACCTAAAACTAGAATACAACCACATTCCACTAAGTAGTGGGCCAGATCTTCCACTTCAATTACACCACATATATAGAGATACTGAGATGCCCTGGAATCTCAGATACCAGATAAGTAAAGGCCATACACTGTTCATGTTTTATTGGAAAGGACAAATATTTTTCTTTTTGAAATTTATTTTTTGCTTTTGCTATCCATTTCATAGACCTTGTATTTGACAAGGCTGATATGTCTCTCTTCTGTCTATATTCTAATATCTATTATTCCTTGTTTAAAAACATTTTTATTAGACTTGGAGATACCCAAGGCTCGCCACTAAATCCATAATTTAATAGCACTTTAGAGAAGTTAGATAGCCAGGGTTTTGCTGAGATTTGATTATTTGATCATTTAAACATTTCGTAGGGAGCCTGTCTTCATCCATTTCGCCCAGATTACACCAATAATTAAATATCAGCAATGTATCAGGTCTGGAACAGATGTTATTCCAATTCAGATCTAAGGGGCTTACTGCACTCTGAAGAAAAGCAGCAAGGGAGGAGGAACGTTCCTTCTTTCCTGCTGCCTTACCGCATGGCATTGTTGTTTTTTTTGTTCTGGTCCCATGAGGGAACAAGGTAAAATCATATCTTTTTGCTAACCAGAAAAAATATTAGCAAAAAGACACAGTTTTAGCTCATCCCCCTATGGGACCAGAATGAAAGAACTCTGGAAGAACGGCAACTTCGTGCAGTAAGGCAGCAGAGAATCTGAAATGTTCCTGCTGCCTTGCCGCTTTTCTTTGGAGTGCGTAAGCCCCTAATTATATGAGCTGGGGAGATGCTTGATACCCCCAATATCAAATGTTCTTACTATTGGTGAATCTCCCAGTTTCTGCACCAACATTTAATACATCTTTATTTTGGGTGTAATGAGCCTGGTTAAGTATAGTTCAGAAGCCTATTCAAAGTTTGCAGCCCCTTAGTAGTTTGTGAATGCTCCAGATCTGACCTCCAACACAGAAAGAGGATCTGGAGCTGAGCTGTGGGGAGCCCTAGCTCAGACTTTGAGAGACCTCCTTCCAGAAAATGGCAGAAGGAGAATATAGATAAATAACTACAGGAAGGAGACAAAACTTGAGATGCAATCCTATACATACTTCACTGGGAACAAGCCTCATTGAAAACAATGGGATTTGCTTCACAGTAGACAGACATAGAATTTTGCACTGTTGCTACTAGAGCTTCTGCATAGCTAGAGTGGCCCCATGTCTTACTTTGCTGGGGACAGTTCTCTTTTCAAAGGGCTGTCAGAGCACTTTTCTCACTTTGAAGACCTGCCCAGTTTAGGACCAGTTTAGAGACAAAGAACAGAGAGATGAGAAAGCAAGCAAGAGCCTTGGAGTTGGCCATCAATGCCCAACAGCTTGGAGTAGTCAAGCAATGCCTAATCAGACTACACAGTACACAGGGCATCTTCCAATTATATTCTAGCAATTATTTCTAAATTTGCCTTGATGCTTCTTATATTATATTATTATTTTATTTTATTTATATCCTGCCTTTCTCCCAATATAGGAGCTCAAGGTGGCTAACAATGAGTTTAAAAACAATACACAAACATTAAAAATATAAATCTGAAATTAAAAAAAAACAAATTAACAATTTAAAGTGTTAAAAACATTTAAAAACATTAAAAATATTAAAACACACTAACATTATACAGTATACACCTTAAAATCCAAACTGCACTGCATGTACAAGCCCAGTTCCCATCAAACTGAAAATGCCTGATGGCACAAAAATAGTTTTACTTGTTGCCAAAAGGAGGGCAGAGATGGGACCATCCTGGCCTCTCTAGGGAGGGAGTTCCAAAGTCTAGGTGAAGCCACCGAGAAGGCCCTCTCCTTTGTTCCCACTAAACGAGCCTGAGAGGTTGGGGGAACAGGGAAAAGGGCTTCTCCAAATGATCTAATGGGCTCATAAAGGGAGATATGGTCCTTCAAATAACCGGACCCAAGCTGTATAGGGTGTTATAGGTCAAAACTAGCACTTTGAATTGTGCCCAAAAACAGACCATCAGCCAGCCCCAGTTAAAAATCTGGCTGCACCTCTTTGGACCAACTGAAGTTTCTGAGCACTTTTCAAAGGCAGCCCCACATAGAGCCCCACATTATAGTAATCCAAACGGGATGTAACCAAGGCATGTACCACTGTGGCCAGATCCAACATCCCCAGGAACGGGTGCAGTTGGCACACTAAGTTTAACTGTGCAAAAACACTCCTGGTCACTGCTGATACCTGGGCCTCCAGGCTCATGTCAGGTGTTAGCGCACACTGGGTACCTAAACAGGTCCAGGCAGCAAAAATAAACAGCAGGGTGTTGTTCCTTCCAGCATAAGAATAGTGGCACAGACAGAGGTTTGTGTCTAAAATAAACTTCTCTTTACTTGGGCATAGTGAAGTATATTTACAGATATATACAGCATTCAGAAGAAAAACATCATTCCACTGTGAGATCCTACACAAGACAGCTTCACACAGTGAGATCCAAAACAGGACTGCTTAGCTCTCAGTCCAGCCCAGCTCTGCTCCAGGGCTGTGAGCTAATCAATATTAATACATTTACTCAGCTAGCTTCTGCAAACTGCTGCTAGCTCACTCTGAAGCTCTATGCAGACTGTTTGCTACATCTCATCTCTTTATAGAATAAATCTACTGCATGTCCCAATATTTTAACAGCTCAGAGCTGAATCAAGGAGTACTCCCAAACCGCAAACTTGTGTTTTCAGGGGAAATGTAACCTCATCTAACAGAGGCTGAATCCCTATTCCCAGATCTGTCTTTTGACTGACCAAGAACACTTCTGTCTTATCTTGATTAAGCTTCAATTTGTTTGCCCTCATCCAGTCCATTATAGCTGCCAGGCACCAGTTTAGCACATGAATGACTTCCTTGGAATTAGGTGGAAAGGAGTAATAGAGCTGGGTATCAACAGCATACTGGTGACACCTGACCCCAAAATTCTGGACAACCCCTCTCAGCGGTTTCATGTACATGTTAAACAGCACAGGGGACAAGACTGACCCCTGAGGGGCTCCACAGACCAATTGAGTCAAGCAGGAGTCTCACAGTGCCACCCTCTCGGAGCCTCCCTCCAGAAAAGAGTGGAGCCACTGCAGAACAGTACCTCCAAGCCCCATCCTAGAAAGGCGACTCAGAAGGATACCATGGCCAATGGTATCAAAAGCTGCTTAGTAGTCCGGCAGAACCAACAGGGACACACTCCCCCTGTCCATTCCCTGTGTAGGACATCAGCCAAGGTGACCAAACTGTCTCTATCCCATAACCAGGTCTGAAACCAGACTGAAATGGATCTAGATAATCTGCCTCATCCAGGAACCCCTGGAGTTGAGAAGCCATCACATGCTCCAGTACCTTGCCCAAGAATGGAAAATTGGAGACTGGCCTATAATTAACTAGTATAGTAGGATCCAGAGAAGTTTTTTGTCTTCCAATGAGGTCTTACCACAGCCTCCTTCAGGTGTGTTGAACCTGCCTTGTTTAAAAGAGGCACTAATTACTTCCCTTAAGCACTCAGACAGTCTTCCTCTGGCCTGTTTAATTAGCCAGGAAGAAGGACAACTTCATCTGAGCCCTCAAACAGTTGCTGCCAGTCCCCAGTAACCTAGACCCCACCATCCTGATCCCCATTAACCTAGTTCACCGATGGTGTCACTTAGCATAAAGCTGCTTTATAAATTTAGCTACAAAACCAAAGCTGAAAAGGCTAAAATAATAGAGAAAAGAAAAGAGTGGACAGGGGGATCAGAGCAGGCAATGAGGCCCTGCCTTGTACCCCCAGATGTTTTTTTAAACTCCCATGATCCCATGGTGACTGGGGTTGTTGGAGGCACTAGCTCAAATATCAGGTTGGGGAAAGCTATGATGGGGGGTGGGGTGGAACTAAGAAAGGGACATAAAAGAGAAACATTTTAAAAACTCATGGGAAAATGAGAAAGATGGAAAAGGCAAGTTGACAAGGAAAAGAATGGTATGGGGTATGTTCCAAAAGTGGAAAAGAATGGCAATATTGAGAGGGGAACTGGATGGAAGCCACATTAGAGCATCACTTGCTTTTGCATTTCCATTTCTCTCATGTCAGCATTTATTTACACATCCACACAACTGAACTTTCTTCCATGAAGTGAGCTGGGATCCACAAAAGCTTGTACCAAATAAAAAGCAGCAAATAAAAAGCCAAGCAAATTTTTATTAAAGTTTTTCAAGATACAATAAAAGCTCATAGAAAAATAATAAAAGAAAAAGAAAACATTAGACTAAAAGAAGACAGAGAAAGTATATATAGGAAAAAAAAGAAAAGAATATGGAAATACAGTATATAGTGACTTCCAACTTTCATTTCAGAATCTCTAGTTTTATAAAATATAGTATTGTCCTCTCTCTGTAAACTATCTAGTACACATCTTCGATCTACCTAATACTATGTTAATTTTCAAAATCCATAGTCATCAAATCACGCTTTGTTTCTTCAAAAAATCTGCCAAAGGTTTCCAATGTTTTAAAAATGTATCCTGATTTTTCTCTAATCAAAGTTGACAATTTATCCATTTCTGCTAGTTCATTAAATTTTACTAACCATTCTTCCACCATGCATAGTGCTGGATTCTTCCAGTTCTGTGCATAGTGCAGTTTTGCCACCATAATCATATATTGAAGAAGTCTTCCATGGCTTCTCTACAGGTGTTGGTCCATAAGTCCCGAAAAGAGGTAGTCTTTAAGACTTGCTGTTCTTGTTTTTGCATTCCAATACTCATAATTGTTCACCCAACTGGACATTCATGGTATTCATCTGGTTGCTCATTCACATCTGCATCATGGTAATCTTGAGGCTGTGTGTTCCTGTCTGAACCATAATTATCAATCAGACTCTGCATTCACATTTGCACTGAATACTCATCCACCCCTTTCAACTAACTAGATATATCTTCTGAGTCATAAGGGATTATATGTCTGTATCCACAGACATTAACTGTTAGCACTACTTGCAAACAGTTCTGGATAGTGGGGGCAGGGGGGGTGTTACATATTTGTTGACCTTCAGGAATAGTTGGGATCAAACTGCTATCATCACAACCCCTTGCCTATTTGACTATGGAGATTTTCAGACTACACTGTTATAGTGTTACTATTCCACTTTAACTGCTCTGGCTTCCTCCTGTGGAATTCTGGGGTTTGTAGTTTGGTGAGGTCCAAGAGCTCTCTGGCTGAGAGTTGTAAATGCCCCTCCCTAAACTGCAAATCCCAGGATTCCACAGGAGGCAGCCATAGCAAATAAAGTGGAATAGTAACACTATAACAGTGTTGTCTGAAAATCTCCTATGTTTCATGAACAACATCAGTGAGGGTGGGGAAACTGTGCTGCTGTAAACAAATTCCATTTGTAATTTTTGGCTAAATGTATTTCCACATATAAAAAAACCTGTACAGTATTACTAAAGTGTGGCTTAGGCATATTTCATAAATCAAACTAAATAAATAGCAACTTCACTTTGAAAAGAGTAAGAACCCTAATACTGTTACATAAGCATGAATGTTTTATGGGCTATTGCCAGTGAGAAATACTGCATTCCACCGCTTCAGCTGTTCACTTGGGAATGGTCCTTGAATTTTCATTAAAACAGACGAAGCCTTATATTTTAACTAAACATATTCATGGCAAATTATTTAACAGCAGTTGTGTTTTTTCCCGGATGTAATTTATAGTGCATATTGCATCTCCTCTGTCTGCATCTTGGCAGTCTTTAATTTTTGAGCACTTCTTTTGTCCTTGCTCCGCTTGAAAATGAGCGTATGTCATGCCCAGTTTCCACCTTGTAAATGAACTGAAATGGATTTTACATTTCTGTAAGCCTCCGGTGGCAAAGTAAAAGTTCTTGGCAACGTAAATCTCAATGTAAGTTCATGATGTCAGGCTGGATGCATATTGTTTGACAGCATCCATGGATATTGCTAGCTTCTTTGTGATTAAAACAACAGCAGCAAGCAGCAGCAGCACAAGCAGCAGTAACTGTTACTAGGGCCAAAATGGATGTGATGTGAGACTGCTTGGTTTTTAAAAACATTTTTAAAGCAGCAGGATAGAGGCCTGCCAGCAGGATAGCCTTTGTGGTACTGGAGATCTATAGACGGATAGGATGCTTCACTGGAGCAGATTAGCACTGGTAGTGGAAGGGGGAAGTCTGGCATGGAAGGTTTGTGTGTCAGAGCATACCCACAGTCCTCTCTTTCCTTGGCACATCCAACCCAACATGGAAAGAGGCTAAATCAGCCCAGGGACTGGCACAGTTAATTCCCTTCCACTGTTGTTCAAGGGAAAGAAAAGGAAATTATGGCCTCAGCACTACTCCTCATCCTGCTCAAGCAGTACAGTAGGGCTCTGCCAACAGATATTGGCCTAAATCCTGACACGATAGTCCTGACTAGAGTAGACCCATTCAATCAGTGGGATTTACTGACATGTTGAATTGACTGAATCTCTCGATTCTACTTGGGACTAACCAATAGAATGTCAGGCATCATTTCCTCTTCCCCCTCAGTGTTCTAGTGTTGCTTTGCCCAAGACTAAGCTATAAACCAAGGAGTTCCCAGACTGAATTTTGCCTCTGCCACAAACTTACTCATGGCCTTAGGACAGCCTTTTTGCTTCTGTCTGTGGTGAAACCCTCTCTATCCCAGTCCTTCTCATCCCATCTTTCCAATATGGGAATAATAAAATGGAGAAACCTTACAACAGAGACGGGAAACATGGCCATCCAGGTGTGGCAGGACTGCAACTCCCATCATCTATTACTGGTGGCTATTCTCTAGGGCTGATGGAAGTTGCAGTACAGCAACACCTGGAGGCTCATATCTCCACCCCTGTATTACAAGGCTGTTGTAATGAATAAAGATAAAGATAAAGATAAAATAATACATACGGAAGAGCCACTGTGGTGTAGTCGTTTGCACTTTAGACTATGGAGATCAGGGTTCAACTCCTCGCTTGGCTATGGAAACCCACTGTGTGACCTTAGGCAAGTCACACTCTAAGCTGCAGAGGAAGGCAAAGGCACCCCCCCACCCTTTGACCAAATCTTGCCAAGAAAACCCTGTGATAGGTTCACCTTAGGGATGCCATAAGCTGGAAATGACTTGAAGACACACAACAATAAATTTAGGGAGCATTGAACAGTACAATATATATGCTAAGCCTGATTATTCACTGGATGATGTCCATGGGCAGTTGCCAACAGTGAATATCTCTAGCCATTTACACTTCTCTTACCACTGCCAGCTTTCACTTTCAGTCTTCTCTCGAATTAGAAGCCTTTTAAAGCCTGCTGCTATATAGCCTACATCAGTGGATCTTAGCCTGTGGTCTGAGGACCCTCCACGGTCCGCAATGTCCTCACAGGGCTCTGCAAAGGCTTGAAGGCTGCTTGGCCCACCTCCTCCCTGCAGTGGAGTGGCCACATGGCAGGAGCCAAGGAAAAGGCTGGCTGGCTTGGCCTGCACATTCTGCTCCAGCCACAAACTTGCAGGAAGAAGCAGGAGAAAAGTTTCCCCCCTCCCCCTGTGCCTCTGAGGGAAGGTTTAACAGATGGTGTAATTGTATTATTATTATCAGGTATTGTTGTTGTTGTTAGGGTTTTAAATCTTGAGTTAAGTCTTAGGGGTCCATGGCAACAAAAGATATTTAAAAGAGGTCCCTAGTAAAGAAAATGTTAGGAGCTGCTGGCCTAGATCAAGCAGGATTCTTTTGATGCTCACCACCATACAGCTTACTTCACTTGATCCTTATGCCAGCACCACTAGGTGTAATTTTAATTTCTCTGAAGCTCATTGTTTTTCTTCAGGCTCTCCAAATGGTCATCTCCATGCTCTTTGCCAGTCATAATATAACAACACTCTACTGTTTAGTTGATTTTGTTTCTTCTGACAATGAGGAAAACATGCATAGGATGTCCATGTGGTGGTGGGGAGGGATCCCATCAAGGTTTTTTTTACCAGATTCAGACCTGCATAGCTTCAGCTAGTGGGTGCATCATATGCTCTCAAGCCAAACCTGAGACCTGGGTGTTCTCACTCAGATTTGCAGGCACTGGGAATCTGTGCTATCACTCATGAAGAGGTGTGCTTTGTATATTGTTCACCTGCACTACTCAGCCCTGATTTTTACCTCGCCCCCACCATTGCGATACATGGCAATGACAGCACCACACTATCTAGTGTGGACTGACAATAACCTATCTCATTTTTCAGGGCTCTTTTGTCATTGATTCAAACCAACAACAGTTCCTACTCATGTTTAAAATTGCTTTCTTTTCATTAATGATGGGTAGCCGCTTAAATGACACTTCAACAACCAGGGGCAAAAATCTGATTGAAAATTGGACTTCTTTGGCCCAGAGCTGCGCCAGAACTGCCCCACACGATATTTGCACCACTCTGGTCCAAAGTGCCACATCCACCTGCCCCAAAAGTCCAAATCCCCCCACTGGTTTGTTGTTGTTGTTTTTTAATCACTGTTATAGCTCTATCACTGCTGCCTAGCCAAGCACCTCTTCTCTTCATACATACACCCAAAGTACAGCTAGTCGTTCTGAGGGTCAGAGGGAGCGACAGGGCCAGTTTAAGGCACCAGTGGTGCCAGCATCTGCAGGGGGGGCATCATTCGGGGGGGCACAGTAACCTTCCTCCTGTAAAAACATTATTGGTAATAATCTGAATATTCTGTACTGTGAATAGCTTAGGTTGAGTTAGGTTACATTGACCTGAGATAAACGTATGGGCCCCCCAAAATAAAGCATTGCAGGGGGGCCCAAAATTCCTTAAACCAGTCCTGGGGAGTGACCCCACCTGGCACAGATGCTCCCTGTGACCTCAGAACGAGCAGCCATATGCTGGGAGGGCAGACCCGCAGCATATGGCCGATTGTTCTGAGGGTCAAAGGAAGCAACTCCACCTGGTACAGGACAATAGGCACCGCCATTTCCCCCACTCGCTGCTGCTGCTGCTGGCTGTGCCTTCCTGGTGCATAGTGAACGAGTGACCCTGCACTGGAAGGCAGAAGCAGCATCACGGAGGAGGGGAAAAAATGGCTGTGCCCGTCAAGCAGCACTGGTCTTGCCTCCCCACCCCACCCCCAAATCCAGTGCAGTGTGCTTATCCACACTACAGTTTTTTCCAGACTTTCCAGCAAAGTCCCGAGAAAACTGTGAGTTTTTCAAAACTGGTACCTTTTTCTACATGTGGTAGGGGTGTAGGAAGACGAAAGAATTCTGGAGACAAATTCATAAATGTATAGAAATAGTGGTTGGAAAGAAATTCAGTCTGAATCCGGAAATGTATTTGTTGAATATGTTAGAGGAAAATGTTAGAAATTAATCAGAAAAAATTGATTATATGATTACAGCTGAAAGAATTGTCTACACTAGACACTGGAAAGAGAGAAATATACCTGCGTTTGATGAATGGGTTTTGAAGGTGGAAGAGTTTTAAGAAATGGATGTTCTTACCCACTGGTTTAAAGGGAAATTAACACAAAAAGCTGAAAAAGTCTGGGGGCAGTAGAAGGACTATCTGAAGCCTAATTAAAATGTAAAATAAAGATTATGAAGAATATTTTGATGGGTAAAACTTAGATTAACAATAGATTATCACAAATAATGTAAAGATAAGGAGAAACAAGTAATCAACAGTAAAAGCCAATTATTTGAGTAAGTAGGAAGTCCTTAGTAGAGTTAGATTACTGTATATTTTGAGACGGTATTATATAGAATGATTATATAAGATTGTTAGATAAGATTAATAGACTGTTACTATGTTATAATTGTTAGGATATTAAAAGAAGGAACATGGTAAGCAAATTACTATATATATGATAACAGCTACTTGTAACACAAGTCTGTTTTATAATAATGTAAACATCTAATTCATTTAAAAAAAAGAATCCTTAAAAAAAAGCATCAACATAAACAATAGTGCAGGCAATAAACATGAACTGAAAAAGTTCACAGAAGAGTAGCAGACAAACCTCTGGCATTACTCCACCCGGTTTGACACGCCTCTAATTTACTAATGTATATGTTACTATGAATAACAGCATAAACATTTTAAAATGTTTAGACTCCAACCAGCACTCACTTCTGAGAAGTCAGGCAACTGGGATCCCCCCAGTCCTTGACGCTGAGCCTATGGAAACCTACTGTGCATCCACACTACATAAATCATGTAGTCTGAAACTCGATTATTTGCCAGAGCTCATTCCTATAGAACCTTGGGATTTGTAGTTTGGTGAGGCAACAGCATTCTTGGGCAAAAGACTTTGTAAAACTACAAATCCCAGGGTTCCATAGGAAGGAGCTGTGGTAAATAATCCAGTTTGAAACTGGATTCTTTTGAGAGTGCATCCACATTAAATGAACAATCCAGTTTGAAACTGGATGATTTGCCATGGCTCCTTCTTATGGAACCCTGGGATTTGTAATTGGGTGAACTTTGGCTAAAGACCTTGGAAAGCTACAAATCCCAGGATTCCATAGGCAGGAGCCATGCAAATAATTCAGTTTGAAACTGGATTATTTTGTGGGTGCATCCACTTTACACAAACAATCCAATTTGAAACTGAATTATTTGCCATGGCTCCTTCCTATGGAACCCTGGGATTTGTAATTGGGTGACCTTTGGCTAAAGACCTTGTAGAACTACAAATCCCAGGATTCCATTGGAAGGAGCCGTGGCAAATAGTCCAGTTTGAAGGAACCGTGGGCTTTGTAGTTTGGTGAGCTTTGGCTAAAGACCTTGTAGAACTATAAATCCCAAGATTGCATCGGAAGGAGCCGTGGCAAACAACCCAGCTTCAAACGGGACGATTACTAGGCAGCTCCATCCCACCCCTCATCTTCTCTCCTTCCTGCCAGCAGGCGGGGATGGCGCGCAACAAAAACCCTACCCACCCACCCTAAAAATAAACAACTCAGAGTGGGAAGAGCGGCTGTGCCAAGGTTAAAGATGGCCACCGGGGCTTCACTTCCCACTTGAAAGATGGTGGACCAGGCTGGCACTGGGTAGCAGCGCCCCCACCGACGAGCCTCCTGAGCCGCAGCGAAGAAGGGGCCCTTCTGGCTCTGGGGGCAAGGAAGCCTTGCCCAGGAGGAACGCGGAACAGACCCCTCTGTCTCCCCGAGAGCGCTTGCTGGTGCTGGTGCTGGTGCTGGTCTCGGCCTTGATGTGAAGGAAGAGGAAGGCGGGAGGAGCCGCGGAGCCCGACAAACACCCACACCCCACACACCCCTCTACACACACAGACCTCTACACACACACACACACACCCCTCTACACACACACACACACACACAGACCTCTACACACACACACCTCTACGCGCACACACACACACACACCTCTACGCACACACACACCTCTACGCACACACACACACACCTCTACACACACACACAGACCTCTACACACACAGACAGACCCCTACACACACACCCCTCTACACACACACACACCCTACACACACAGAGACCTCTACACACACACCCCTATACACACACACCTCTACACACACACATAGACCTCTACACACACACACACACACCCTGGTGGCATCCTCCCGGCTCTCTTTTGTTGCAGAGACCTCCTCCGCGGGCTCGGTAGCCGCGTCCAAAAGAGGTAAGTTAGCAAGGGGGAGGCCGCCTACTACCAAGCTCGCCCCCCCTCCCCAGGAAGGGACCGCCTAGCCCAGCATCCCCCTACCGAGAAGCGGCCGGACGAGGGTGTCTGGGGAGAAAAAAAGACCGGAGGCGGCGGGGAGGCCAGCAGCAGCAGCAGCAGCTCGCCCGTGTGGTCTCTCCAGGCCCACCTTTGGACATGGCACCCAGAGGCGTGTTTTCTTGCCTCTGGCCAGGGACCCTGTGGCTCCCCAGTGCAGTTGGCAGGGGCCATTGGACGACCTCTGGCCAGCCCTGAATTGGTCAAGCCAGGGCCGGTTTAAGGAATTTGGGGGGCCCTGCAATGCTGTATTTTGGGGGGCCCATATGTTTCTCTCAGGTCAATGTAACCTAAGCTATTCACAGTACAGGATATTCAGATTATTACTAATAATATTTTTGCAGGAGGAAGGTTGATTGCCTTATAGGCAAAAGGCGGGGTACAAAAATAAAGTTGTTATTATTATTATTCTATAACGAAGATTCGGGAAGGACTCATCCCACGCTTACTGCAAGCGCGCTGATGACTAAAAAAGGCCAATCTGAGATAAACAAGTCCGGTTGCAGAAAGCACAGCAGAAGGTCTCCTTGGGTGATGTTTCCGGGTTGTGATTCCTTCTGCGTTGTCGTTTCTCTTCAAGACTTGTTTGGCGTGAGTTCTCAAATAAAGCTGCAGCATTGTGGATTGTGCGTCTCCATGCCTCCCGATGTGAGGCCAGGGCGGACCATTGTTGGTGATCAATTTGGCCGAGCCTGAGATGTTGTTTCAGGGAGTCCTTGTATCGCATTTTTGGAGCGCCCCTCTTACGCTGATCCGTGGCAAGTTCACCATAGAGTATTATTTTTGGGAGGCGATGGTCCTCCATCCTAGAAACGTGCCCTGCCCAGCGCAGCTGTGTTCTCAATATCATGGCCTCAATGCTGGTGATCCCTGCTTGCTCAAGGACAGCAGCATTCGTCACATAGTCAGTCCAGTGTATATTTAGGATTGTGCGTAGACAGCGCTGATGAAAGCGTTCGAGGAGTCATAGGTGGTGGCGATAGGTGACCCATGTTTCAGATCCATAAAGGAGAATAGACAGTACAATGGCTCTATACACACTGATTTTTGTGCTTTGCCTCAGGTGTTTATTACTCCAGACTCTTTTGTGAAGTCTTCCAAATGCGCTATATGCCTTTGCTAATCTGTGATCAATCTCTTTGTCAATCTTGGCATCTGAGGAGATGATGCTTCCCAGGTAGGTGAACTGCTGAACGGACTTAAGTACAGGGTTGCCGATGGCAATGTGGGCCTGGTGGTGTTCATCCTGTGGTGCAGGCTGGTAAAGAACTTCTGTTTTCTTCAGGTTGACTTCCAGCCCAAACAGCTCTGCAGCTGTTGCAAAGCAGGATGTTAGGCGCTGCAGAGCTGCTTCTGGGTATAAAGTTATAAGGTTACAATACCCCCCCACAATGATGGGTCCCCCCTCAGACTGTAGGTGCTGCAGAGCCCTTAAACCACCCCTGGGTCCAACCCCACTTTAATTAAAGCAAGCCTTGTTTGTTGCCCATTGATCTTGTGACAGCTGTACCTGTAGACACAAGGGAAAGGTCCAGAAGAGGAAGCTAACATGGAATGGTAGTGAAGAATCCATGTGGTCAGAGCAATCCACCTCCAGGCATGGAGTCAGTAACTTCCAGCTTCTAGATTTCTTTTCCAGTACCCTTGCTTTGTTGCTGCAAGTGTGTGTGTGTGCTTTTCCGTCTCTCTAGAAGTCAAACTTACAAAAAATAAAAAAAATAAAAATCCAAATCCCAATGAGAACTTGGTAGGTTATTGTTTCTCTCTTCTTGGTCTCTCTCTCTCTCTCTCTCTCTGTCTTTCCTTAAATCCACACTCCACAAATAACCCAGTTTGAAACTGGATTATTTGCCATGGCTCCTTCCTATGGAACCCTGGAACGTATAGTTTGACAAGGTCTTTATTTAGCCTTCTCTGCCAAAGAGTCCTGGTGCTGCATCAAACTGCACAGGATTCCATGGGAAGGAGCCATGGCAAATAATCCAGTTTCAAACTGGATGATTTATGTAGTGTGGATTTAGCCTCAGCTCCTCCGCCCGCCCGCTCACCCACCTGTCATCCCTGTTAAGTCTGGTTTGAGGGGGTGGGAATTGCTAGTTCATATGGCAGATAGTTGTTGTGTGGAGAACACAGGTGTGTCCTATTCAGTCTTCGGGAAAGAAGGAGAAAAGTCTCACACATATCCCTCCTTCCCTTGGTTTCTTCACACTATGTAAAGTTTTTATAAACCTTTATGCTGCTTCTTGTAGTCATCTTCCCCACCTCACCCCACACACAACCACAAAAATAAAAGATTCAATGTTTTTAGCTTTTCTTTGGTGGTTTGTCTCAGGTTGTAGCCAAGAAGCTGGTTTGTTTGAATTTTCTTTTACCAACAGAAAAACAAATGCATCCCTTTAAGTTAAAAAAATTGAAGCTTGGAAAGGAAAGAAGTAACCTAGATGTCTCCTTGGGATACTACTTTTTGTACAAGCATGGCACATTTTCAAGGAGGGATATTCAAACTTGTGCCTATGTACAGTGTTGAAGCATTACCACCTGATTCCACCACTAGTGTAAACTGGGCTTGAGTTAGAACGGATCTTCTCTAGATGTACAGGTCAAAAAAGCCAGTCTTGCTCCCCTGCCATTACTTCTACCCCATGAACTTCCAAACAATGAGATGAAACTGGCAGCCTTCACATAATAAGTTCGCAAATGGTTAAATAAAAATATAGCTTAGATGTACAGGTCATCCTTCATATCTGTGGGAGAGACGTTCCTAGGCTTAACGTTTATAAGTGAAACTGTGGATAATAGCAAAATCTATTAAAATAAAGGACTTCTGGTACAAACATACCATGGATGTGTTGGAGGACCCAGCAGTTCCTAGAGAGGATACCTCTAGGCATTTTCCAGAGTGACTCTATGGTATGTGTCCCTATTTTTTCAGCTGTGGATAACTGAAACCGCAGATAGTGGTTCTGCAGGGGGCAACCTGTATTCTGCATCACTTTTTAATAAACCCTGCTCCCACTGAATTCCATGGATTTGAGTTATGCTTAAATATATCCTCAAAATCAGTCTTATGTCTGCTCAGAAGTAAGCCACACTGAGATTAGTGGGGACAATGTGTAATTAAATGCACAAAAATTGTAGCTTAACGCCCCAGTCATATACCTGTATATCTGAAAGAAAGTCCTATTCACCTTAGTGGTGTTTATTTCTGAGTAGTCAGGTATAAGAGTGTGTTATTGATCTCATTGATCATAAGATCCTCTACTTTCCAATTCTTATTGATTCTCATTGATCGTAAGATCCTCTAAATTCCAAGAACTTGATCAGGTACAATAAATTCTCAGTTATTAGTGTGAATATGTGAAATCCCTTGTTAAAAGTGATTTGATTTAGAAGGATAATTTACACAAGCTAACATTTTCTATGTACTTTCCTTTGTTTGATAGGATGGAGAAAAAGAAAGTTTTAATGAAATCTAATGTTGCTGCTTCCAATCTCCTGAGAACATTACATTCCCTTTATCGGTTTGGTCACTTCTGTGATGTGACAATACACACAGACCAGCCAGGAACACAGGAGGAATTTTTTGTTCACAAGGCTGTCTTAGCAGCTTCAAGCAATTACTTTAAAAGCCTGTTTCTCAGCGATGAGATGCTGAATGCCAACAGTTGCAAGGTAACCCTCCAGGGTGTTCACGCTGAAGAATTTGTTTCCTTCCTAACCTTTGTCTACACAACAGAAGTAGAAATTGAAGTGGACAGACTGCAGCGGATAAAGGAGGTTGCTGAAAGACTTGAATGCAAGGATCTACTTGATGTGTTAGAAGAAATGAAGAATGCTGGTGGTGACTCAAATTTGAGTGTTCATTTGAGAAGACTTAAAAATGGTATGTCTCCTTGGAGTGAAACAGAACGAATAGAAGACAAAGAACAGAGTATCCCATCCCACATTTTGTCAACGCCTATGAAGAGGAACCTTTGGGACAGAAAGAAGCTTACAAAACTATCAGCTAGCTGTGATATTAATGAAGGTAAGCCTGAATGTTCTCCTGAAGAAGGGACGGCTCTTGTGAAATCCAAAGATGAGACGGCAACCTCAACTAGGCATAACAAAGTAGATCAGCCTGAAGGCCACACCACAGATGACACCAATGAAGAGGAAAGTAAGACCAACCATCCTTCACCAAATCAGGTGGACTTGAATGAAACCCTCATTATTATAAGGAGGATACCGCCTGGCCAAAAGGGGGTTCTTGATGAAACCAAACTCAGGAAGTCACCACGCAATATATCCAAGGTCTTGCCTCAATCATATGCATGTGACAAGTGTCATCGTTCCTTCCATTTTGCCAGGAAGTATCAGTCACACATGGAACTGGAACATGATACACATTTGGTCATTAAATATAGTTGCAATGTGTGTGACCAGCTCTTTTCCAGTTGTCAGAATCTAAGGCAACACAGGCTTACCGTTCACAACAGTGAGCGATGCTTCCCTTGCTTGTTGTGTGACAAAAAGTTTAAGCGGCAGAAGGATATTAATGATCATATCCGGAGGGTGCATGAAAAGAAACAGAACCCTCAACAGTGCCCCTACTGTGACAAACTTATCAGCTCCAAATGTGGACTGACTGTTCACATTCGAACACATACAGGAGAAAAACCTTACAAGTGTGAATGCTGCCCAGCGAGTTTTGCTCAGAGATCTGCCTTTAATACTCATGTAAGGTAATGCCTTTTAATGTGTTTATTTCAGAGTATGGGAAGGCAGGTTTTTTTAAAAAAATCCCCATCTATTTGATGGTAGAAATTTTGTCCTGACAACAGAAGTTCATAGAAGCTTGTTTGCCAGGATTAGCAGCTTCTTGTTCCTTGTGTGTGTCAGTCAAATTTTTGCAGTGTTGAGCAAATATTTTGAAAGCTAGGTTTAAGTAGTTAAACAAGTGTAAAGGATAGTTTACTGGCCAAATTCATATTATCACTATTCTTGTATTAACTAGGCTTATTCTGTATTGGTCTGGACAATTTGTGGGCCAGCAAACAAAACACACCCTCCTAGTTGGTCAAACAAATCTACTATGCTTCTCACAACCAGCTCTTACAAACTGCCACATAGTATTTCAATTCTCTGGATTGCTAGAAGTGAAGTACTGTATATACATTCCTGTGGGGTTTTGTACTTGGCGATGCTGCTCGGGACAAGGTTCTGAAATGATAGTTCACACTTTTGGTTAGTCCCAGTAACCTTCAAATGATACTTTATTTTAGCTGTTTTCAGAATTTCTATCCTGCTTTTCTATGAAACTAGCTGTACCCAGCATAACATATGCAATTATAGTAGATTTGAAAGGTTCACACAATTCAGCTACATGCTATTATTTTAGGGAAAAAATATTGCATTGTTTTACATGTGGGTGGTGAGTGGCTGAGGGAATGAGAGGAGGGAGGGGCCCTTGTGAGGCTGGGGATGTAGATGCGAACTGAGTGGCAGGAGTGGATTGTGAGATGGAGAGGGAATTTGCATGTGGGTGGTGATTGGCTGAGGGAGTGAGAGGAGGGAGGGGATTGGTTGGGTATGTTTCCCAAGCAGCCAGTCAGCACACTGGAAAAGGAAACATATCCAAGCCTTATATATAGAGATAGATACATAATGCAATACATAACATATAATGTCCTATATCCAATGGTGACCAAGAGGATGCTTGCTAACAGGATAGGACTTTCCTCCCCTTCTCCACTGCATGAAAATTGGCATGCCTGCAAATCAAAATGGTGAGTGCGAGTGAATAACTTGCAGATTTATTTTCTCCAGGTTTTATTTTCTCCAAATGCCCCTGCTAAACATTTTTTTAACAAAATACAAGGTGTAGAGCATGACCTTCTGCTTTAGCAAACACACACAAAAACTCCCCCAACACGCTGTTTTCTCGCCATAGTGCATGTGTGCTACAGCGAAAATCCAAGATGGCAGGCACTCTGCCGCACATGTCTGACCAATCATCTGCTCATATTGGGAAAGTGAATCAATTCAGTTGCTTGTCCCAATGAGCAAGGCATTTCCCATGGAGTATATGACATTTTGGGGCCCCTCCTTCACAATATGGCAAATAGATGCGGGTTCCCATTGGGACAAATCGTATTCTCCTCACATTCTGTGAGGAGTATTTTTGCCATTTAGACAACCCCCTTGACTTAACATGTAGATTATTTGTGGATGTGATTTGGACACACAGAAAGAGGACAGATAACTGTTTTGTTTTTACATTATTGCTACTACTACTATCATTGTTATTCATTCTCTTCATCATCATCTCATAACTTTGTCCCCAACAGAAAAGTACATGAGTCCAGGCAAGACAAGAAACTCCTTTCAGGTTACAGGATGACAGTCTCACCAACAGAGAGAGATGGTATTATAGATGGTGGAACAGGCATGAATAACAAAGCATCTCATGAGGTAACGAGTACAGTCTTGCAAAGAGTAACTGTGGGCAAAACTACTCAGGAACCTGAGGGAAAATCCAGGAATTCACTGGTGATGGAATTGGAGTCCAGCAATAAAGAAGAAAGCTCAGGGGACTCTGGTGAAATGAGTATTAAAAATGGAAAAGGTGATGAACACAGGACTGTGGTTGTAGAAGGCCATGTTAAAGGAGAAGGGGACTATGAAGCAGAAGCAGATGGCAGAACTGATAATGATGGGCTGTCTTTAGCTGACACTGACAATGATTCAGATGATCAAGATGCAGAAGAAAATAAATCACATGTAGATGACAAAATAAGGAAATTGAACCAAGATGAGGTAGTGAAAAAAGCTGCCTATGTTATAACATGCACTGAATGTACTGAGACATTCACATCACGGAAGAAATATGTCGACCACTGCAAAGATGTCCATCATTCTTTGCCTGGTAAAGTCTATCAGTGTGACATCTGCAACAAGTCCTTTGTGAGTTACAACAGCTGGAAAGAGCACGGAGCCTGCGTTCACACAGAAGACAGGCAGTTTTCCTGTACCCTCTGTAATGCCACCTTTAAAAGAAAGAGGGATGTGCGGACACACTACATCCGGAAACATGAAGGGAGAGTGAAGCGTCCCCTCTGTTCTGTCTGTGGAAAGATCCTTAGTTCCAGAACTGCACTAGTATTCCACATGCGGACCCATACAGGAGAGAAGCCGTATGAGTGCAGCATTTGCTGCTCAAGATTTGCTCAACCTTCACAGCTCAAGATTCACACCAGGTCAGCCTTTGATTGTCTCATTTTCTTCCCCTTCTAAATGCATCTACTGTAAGAGTGGGGAATTGTGGCTCTCCAAATGTGTTGGACTGCAACTCTCGTCAGCTCTAGTCAACATAGTCAAAGGTGAATGATGATATGAGTTGCAGTCCAGCTGTATCTGGAAGCCCACTGTTCCCCATCTGTGATTTGCCACTTTTGGTTCTTCTTTGTAAGTCACTCTGACCATGCACATTAGACTACTGAAGGATGAAATGAAAATTGTGTGTGTGTGTGTGCGTGCGCGCACATGCGCATGCATGCATGCAGACATCAGGTGCATTTGGGTAAAAACATAAAGGGTAATTTTATTTCACATGTGACATTTATGAAGTGCTTAACATTTTTTCAGCATTCTGTGGATACAGAAAAAAGAAGTCTGCCCCTGACCACAGACTCAACAAGATGACAAATAACCATTCAAAAGAAAAGGGGAGGAGAAAGGAAAGCAAGCATTAGTATGACAGCTCCTTCTCTGGCCAATGCATGGGATGGCCAACGTTGGTCTCCCCTTTGTTATGTTGTTCTTCCTGAGAGGCAGAGAGTACAGCCTCTCATCACCTTTGATCCCCAGGTTGATAGATGAGGCTAGAATCTACTGTCCTTCTGTTCAGTCCCAGGGCAACATTATTTAGTTTGCTTGATAAAGTTTTGATTACATAGGGAGTGGGCTTGTGAGGATCCCTTCCATCCCCAGTTCAAATGGACAACAGATACTAGTTAAAGTACTTTATTGCAGTTGAAAATGAGTGAACAGGTCTTGGCTGAAGCCAGAACTGAGCAAGTAAAGTGAGGTTTTAAAAGCAAACTGCTCTTCCCCTGTGCACCCTCCACTGACCAGTCCCCCTTTCCCTTCGCATAACAACAAATGTGTGTGTGACCTGGGAGGCAGGCAGGGAGCACTATTTTATCTCCTGAGAACCAAGAGGCCCTGCACTCACCTCCCCCTCCCAACATTCAAGCATTTTCATGCCATTCTAATTGGGAGCCAGGCTGCGAGCAGAACTTGACAGGGCTATATGTTGAAAACAGAGCATCACTTTATTGCCTTTCTGCCTCTCAGCAAACCAAGGAGAAGTTCTACTTCATATCCAAAATCATCAGGACGGCTGATGAGCCCCATTTATGAGTCTTCATACATTTCTTTCCAAGTACATCTCAAGATGGCAACATGCCAACAGTACAGGTTGCCCCCTGTATCTGCTGAGCCAATATCCACAGTTTCAGTTATCCACAGCTGAACAAATAGGGTCACATACCATAGAGTCACACTGGAAAATGTCTTCAGAGGTATCCTCTCTAGGAATTGCTAGGTCCTCCAATGCAACTCTATGGTATGTTTTTACTGGAAGTCCTTTATTTTATTAGGGTTGCTATTATCTACAGTTTTACTTATAAACTGTAAGTCGAGGAACATATCCCCCACACATATGAGGGGGGGGGGAGCAACCTGTAGAACTTAAAGATCTGTTTTTCCTGCTCCATTTGCCTCCCCATCCTTGATTTTGCTTGATGAAGAGACCTGAATATCTTGAAAGCCCGCACACTATTTTGCATCTTTTTGATTAGCCTAACAAAGATATTGAGCCAGCATGGTGTAGTGGTTTGAGTGTTGGACTATGACTTGGGGAAAACAGGGTTTGAATCCCTGTTCAGCCATAGAAATCTACTAGGTGACTCTGGGCAAGTCACACTCTCTCAGCCTCATAGGAGGGCAATGGCAAACCCCCTCTGAACAAATCTTGCCAAGAAAACTCCATGATAGGTTCGCCTTAGAGTTGCCATAAGTTGGAAACAACTTGAATGCACACAACAGCAATAGTATTACCACATGATTTTTTGGTATGGCCAACATCATGGCTACCTGTGTTTTCTTCCTGTTGTTGTTTTTCAGATGTTGATACGTAGAAGCCTTTTCTTTCCTTTAATGCTGTCTTTCCATGTCCATTTTTCAAAAGTTCCTGAATTCTTCTACTCCAGCAGTTTCTATAGTGGTTGTAATATAACGGGAAAAAGGAAGCTGGCTTTCTTTTGTTAACTGGGGATTCCATCTTACGTTTTCCATTACCCATAGAAACATGTTGTCGGAAAGAGTCCAAAGATCATTTAGTCCAAATCACCAGCTAAGTCAGTATCCTTTGAGTGAGTGAATTCCCTTCCTTCCAGTATTATCTGTTGCTTTGCGGGCAGTGGGGGAATATTGGCAAAGTATATGTAATGGTCACTCACTAGGAAATGTCACTAGTGAGATGTAGTCACCAGTACCTTCAAACTCTTCTCAATATAGGTCCCATACAGGGGAAAAGCCTTATATCTGTGAAGACTGTGGGGCATGCTTTGCGGATAAAGGCAAACTTAATGGTCACAAAAGAACACATACAGGTAAGCCTTTACATCTGTTTCTTAAATGTGGCAAAAGACACAGCTTATGAATGCCCCATTATTCTGACTCTTTCTTATGAAGTATCCAGGCATGGTTAATTGCCTGCCAACACATCAGTTTCTAGATTGCAAGACCATCTTCACAAGGTTTCTCTGGCATAGACTAAGAAAAGACTGTGGGTATTCCTAAAAGAGCTCGAAATTATGTATCCTAGGAGAAGAAAGAAATTACCGTATATTGCTGCATACAAGACTACTTTTTAACACTTGAAAATCTCCTTAAAAGTGGGGGTGGTGGTCTTATACCCCAGTAATCATACTCCCCTGCTGTGAGAATGATTGAAGTGTAAATGGCCTGGGCAGTTTTCCCAGCAGATCCTTCCTCCTGCTGTGAGAATGACTGCTTTGCATTTGAAGAGTTAAATGGCCCTCCATTTAGCTCAGGAGAGTCAAAATGATGTTTCTTTTCAGGACAAGTTAGCCTAAAATTAGAATTTCTGGATTCAACTTCTCATTTCTTAGATTACCTAAAAGCTCTCATCATGGACACTGAGGGGACTGCAGCAGTCACTTGCAACACATGTGCGATGTTTGTATTCTTGTCTACAGACGTGGAGAACTTCACATGCACCAAATGCAAGCTGGTAGCCCTCTTGGAGGAGAAAGTACAGCAGCTGGAGACACGGGTAGCTACACTTCAACAGATTCGTGAGCAAGAGGTTTTCCTGGACAGAACAGAACGAACAGTCTTGGATGGGGACCGCACAGAGGAAGTGGCTGTGGAGGAGAGGGTCACTTCACGGACACAGGAAGTAGACAGCTGGAGGACTGTCACACACAGAACAAGAAAATCCAGGGATTCTTCCAGCAGCTTGCAGCTACAGAATCGATTCGAAGCCCTTTCCCTTATCAAGGACAACGAGGAAGAACAGCATGGACAGACTTCAGGGGTAGAGCAGGGGACCTTGAGAGGACCACCGCAAGGAACAGCAGCTGCGAAGCCTCAGCGGAGGCGTGTGGTGGTGGTGGGGGACTCCTTGCTGAGGGGTACAGAAGCAGTGGTATGTGGGCCTGACAAGATGACTCGGGAGGTGTGTTGTCTCCCTGGGGCAAAGATCTGTGATGTGACCGAGAGGCTGACAAGACTCGTCAAGCCTACAGATCATTACCCCTTCCTTTTGGTCCATGTGGGAACCAATGATACTGCAAGGCACAGCTTTCCCAAGATCAGAAGAGATTATGAGGCCCTGGGGAGGAAGCTGAAAGAAATGAACGCACAGGTGGTCATCTCGTCTCTTCTGCCAGTTGAAGGGCATGGTCCAAGAAGGGAGAGGAAAATAGCCGACGTAAACAACTGGCTCCGTAGATGGTGTCGCCGGGAACAAATTGGATTCTTGGATCATAGACTGCGCTTCCATGCGGGGGGACTTCTGGCAAGAGATGGGGTGCATCTTACAACAGTTGGAAGAAACATTTTTGCCAACAGTCTCAAGAATTTGATCAGGAGGGCTTTAAACTGAGTCAAATGGGGGAGGGAGACAGTATTCTGGAAGGCAAAAGGGCTGGAGAAAATAGTCAAACTGTCATAGAGGGAACAAGGCGAACAGCGCAAGGACCCAACAGTGGGAGGCAAAAAAACTTGCACAGGGAGCAAGTAAAGGGAACACATGGTCTCAGATGTCTCTACACTAATGCACAGAGCATGGGAAATAAGCAAGATGAACTAGAACTCCTTGCACTACAAAACAAATATGATATAATAGGCGTTACTGAAACCTGGTGGGACGAGTCTCATGATTGGAATGTAGGAATAGAGGGGTATAACCTTTATAGGAGAAACAGGCCAAACAGGAAAGGAGGAGGAATAGCATTATATGTCAGGGATATTTACACCAGTGAAGTGATCCATGACATCAATACTGGAAGCCAGGTGGAGAGCATCTGGATAAAAATTAAAGGGGAGGGAAACAACAGGGATGTTATTGTGGGACTCTACTACAGACCCCCAAATCAGACGGAGGAATTGGATGTTGCCTTTCTAGAACAGATGAACATACATGCAGAAAGGAGAGATGTAGTAGTGATGGGTGACTTCAACTATCCTGATATTTGCTGGCAATCTAACTCAGCCAAAACTACAAGGTCTAGCAAATTCCTTACATGCCTGGAAGACAATTTCATGGTCCAAAAGGTGGAAGAGGCAACAAGGGGGTCAGCTATTTTAGATCTGATCCTAACCAACAGAGACGACCTTGTTAATGGGGTGCAAGTGGTGGGATCCTTAGGTGAGAGTGATCATGTTCTCCTGGAGTTTGTTATACAATGGAAAGGAGAAGCCAGGCATAGTCAGACACGCATTCTTGACTTTAGGAGAGCTGATTTCAATAAACTCAGGGAAATACTGGGGATGATCCCATGGTCAAGAATACTAAAAGGGAAGGGACCTCAAGACGGATGGGACTTTCTCAAAAGGGAGATACTGAAGGCACAATTTCAAACAGTACCATTGAGGAAGAAAAATGGGAGGTGTCTCAAGAAACCAGGATGGATGACTAAAGAACTTTCAATGGAGCTAAGTTTTAAACGGAACATGTATAGGAAATGGAAAGGGGGGGAAATCACCAAAGAAGAATTCAAACAGATAGCGAACACGTGTAGGAGTAAAGTCAGAAAAGCTAAAGCGCAGAATGAGCTCAGGCTTGCTAGGGAGGTTAAGAACAATAAAAAGGGTTTTTTGGTGTATGTCCGCAGCAAAAGGAGGAAGAAGGAAATGATAGGGCCGCTACGTGGAGAAGATGGCAAAATGCTAACAGGGGACAGAGAAAAGGCAGAATTACTCAACACCTTCTTTGCCTCAGTGTTTTCAGAAAAGGAAAAGGAGGACCAACCTGAGGAGAATGGAACAGAGGACACAATAGGGGAAATCCAGCTCAAAATAAGTAAAGAGGTAGTACAGGAATACCTTCTTAATCTAAATGAATTTAAATCTCCAGGACTAGATGAACTACATCCAAGAGTATTAAAAGAGCTGGCAAATATAATCTCAGAGCCATTGGCAATAATATTTGAGAACTCCTGGAGAACAGGAGAAGTCCCAGCAGACTGGAGGAGGGCAAACGTTGTTCCCATCTTCAAAAAGGGGAAAAAAGAGGATCCCAACAACTATCGTCCAGTTAGTCTGACATCAATACCAGGGAAGATTCTAGAACAGATCATTAAACAGAGAGTCTGTGAACATTTAGAAGGCAATGCCATAATCACAAAAAGTCAGCATGGGTTTCAGAGAAACAAGTCATGCCAGACTAATCTGATCTCTTTTTTTGATAAAGTTACCAGCTTGGTAGATGAAGGGAATGCTGTGGACATTGCATACCTTGATTTCAGTAAGGCCTTTGACAAGGTTCCCCATGACATTCTTGCAAACAAGCTTGTAGAATGTGGGCTAGACAAGTTAACTGTTCAATGGATTTGTAATTGGTTGACCGGCCGAACCCAAAGGGTGCTCAGCAGTGGCTCCTCTTCGTCTTGGAAAGATGCGACCAGTGGGGTGCCACAGGGTTCTGTCCTGGGCCCAGTGCTATTCAACATCTTTATCAATGACTTAGATGAGGGAATTAGGGGCATACTTATCAAATTTGCAGATGACACCAAATTGGGAGGAGTAGCTAATACCCTAGAGGACAGGATCAAAATTCAGAATGACCTGGATAGACTGGAGAGCTGGGCCAAAGCTAACAAAATGAAATTCAATACGGAGAAATGTAAAGTACTGCATTTAGGGCGGAAAAATGAAATGCATAAATATAGGATGGGAGAGACCTGGCTGAATGAGACTACGTGCGAAAGGGATCTAGGAGTCCTAGTAGACCACAAGTTGAACATGAGCCAACAGTGTGATGCAGCAGCTAAAAAGGCCAATGCAATTTTGGGCTGTATCAATAGAAGTATAGTGTCTAGATCAAGGGAAGTAATAGTGCCACTCTATTCTGCCTTGGTCAGACCTCACTTAGAATACTGTGTCCAGTTCTGGGCACCACAATTCAGAAAGGATATTGACAAATTGGAGCGTGTCCAGAGAAGGGCAACTAAAATGGTGAAAGGTCTGGAAACAATGCCTTATGAGGAGAGACTTAGGGAGCTGGGTATGTTTAGCCTGGAAAAAAGACGGTTTAGAGGCGATATGATAGCCCTGTTTAAGTATTTGAAGGGATGTCACGCTGAGGATGGAGCAGGCTTGTTTTCTGCTGCTCCAGAGACTGGAACACGGAGCAATGGGTGCAAGCTCCAGGAACAGAGATTCCACCTCAACATTAGGAGGAACTTTTTGACAGTAAGAGCTGTTCGGCAGTGGAACGCACTCCCTCGGAGCGTGGTGGGGTCTCCTTCCTTGGAGGTCTTTAAACAGAGGCTGGATGGCCATCTGTCGGGGATGCTTTGATTGTGATTTCCTGCGTGGCAGGGGGGTTGGACTGGATGGCCCTCGTGGTCTCTTCCAACTCTGCAATTCTATGATTCTATGATTTTGCATCAAGTTTTGTCTATGGTGAAATTCTCTTGTCTACCACTGTGGCTCTAAAATCATGAATGTGCTCATTCATTAATGTGCTCATTCAAAAATTTGGGATTTGATAGCTTCATATTAACCAACTTACAGTATTAATGCAACCTTACTTTCCAAAGATTGAACACCACAGAGATTTTTCAAAGTATCCCATGATTTTTTAGCTGTTCTCAGTCCTTTAATTTCACAGACTATTCCATCATCTACAGCCACTGAGCTGGCTGGCTGGTGGAGGACAGGCTTTCCAGCCAGGTGGCTGGCTGGCTGGCTGGGGGGTGGGGGCAAACTCTAGATTTTAACTTAAAAATTGGGGGGGTCGTCTTATGCGCCCAGTCATCTTATACGCCGGAATATACGGTAAACTGTCTTAGGGAAAAGGTGGAAGTAAAGACATCCTAAATGCTTTTTGGAAACCTCCTATAGAAGAGAATAGGATAGCACAGTAACCAAAACTGTTCATTCCTTTTCCAGGAGAGCGTCTCTTCAGATGTGATGTGTGTGGAAAGCATTTTTCTACCAATGAATATTTAAAATGTCACACGCGCTGCCACATGGGAGCCAAGCCATATAAGTGTGATGTATGTGGGAAAACCTTTGGTCTGAGAGCTTCACTAGCCCAACACTGTAACGTTCATGCAGGTAATCAGTGTTTGTCTGGGAAGTGGGGGAGGATGGAGATGAAGATGTGCAATATGGTGCTCATCATACGTTTCTGAGCTACAACTCATGGCCAGCACTGCCAGTAGAAGGGACAATAGCATTAGTAGTCCAAACAGTGGGGGAGGCCTGGTTGGGGAAGATTGTATTTGTGGACTTTTTGAAGGAAATGATTACTCATTTTGTCCTCATATAGTTTAAGGTATGTGGGTGGGCACCACGTAAGACAGTGGGCCACATGCAGTTCTCTCATCCATTTTTGGACCCTTCATCCTCCACCACGAAGGTTCCTGTTGCCTCTGTTGCTGACTTGCTGCTACAGCAGAAGTGCTGGAGAAGGCAAGTCTTTTTCTTTAAAGCAAGGGTGGGAATCATGCAGCCCTTCAGATATTGTTGAACAGCAACTCCCATCATTCTTCACCACTGGGTTTGGTGGCTAGGGCTGCTAGGAGTTGCAGTCCAGCAACATCTGGTTAGTTGTTAACTAATCATTTCCCAAGCTCTGCCTGCCTTAATCTGCTAGTGCCTTAAGCCAAGGGAAGTAAGTGTGTGCTAATTGTATGGGAACCAAAGTTTGTTCTGCTCTCATTGCTGGTGTTTGTATACTGAAGTTTGATGCAGGGAATGGACTGTTTGAAGGAGCTGAGGTTGGCAACTGAGAAGGAGTCAGCCATGGTTGCTCCAGCTCTTGAAACTGCCATCTTCCTAGCTCTATGGCCCAAAACTATGTTTTTGTCATCAAAGCTGAGCTCAGAGGGAACTCTGCTCCCACCGACCCACACATGTTCACTTTTCATCAATCGGAGCAGTGAGATGACATGGAGACGACAAGCCTCATACCGTGCACATCTTTCTCCTATTATAGTCCACCTCCAATTGACCAAAAAAAGTCTCTGGAATTAGAATCATAGAGTTGAAAGAGACTACAAGGGCCATCCAGTCTAACCCCCCCCCACACCGCCATGCAGGAATAAACAATCAAAGCATTCCCGACAGATGACCATCCAGCCTCTGTTTAAAAACCTCCAAAGGAGAATTGCCAGTTCTGTTCTTATGCAAACAGATTTTATTTTGGACATCCACATGATGTTTTCTTCTTCTTGAAGTATTTCCTGGGAGCTCCCAGAGTTACCAAGGACTTCTCATTCCCACTCCCCAGGTTGGTTTAAATTAACCCAATACATTCTGAAATGAAATGTAATGATTATCAGTACCCTTTTGGAAGCCAGCAAAGTTGACTGCCACTAAGTAAACACAGCTATTGTTTCCAAGATACAGGTTCTACAGAGGTCAAGGGAGGGAATGAGGAATGTTAGCACTAAAACAGAAGGAATCTAATTTTTAACAAATGTAATACTGATAAAGCACTTTAGCATTTTGACTTTGAATTTAAAAGAAAAAGCTCAGTGAAAAACAATTTTTGAAATGTTGCATGAGACTAGATGTGACATGTGATTGGTGGGAGGGGGAAGGAGGGGGGGAGGGAGAGAAACTCAGGATATTTCAAGAAAGAAACTGGATGCAAACCCATGAATATGCAGGTGCAATCTAAAAATTTTTTAAAAAGGAAAGTCCTGATACTTACAGTAGGACCCCTGTATCCGCAGGGGATTGGTTCCAGGGGGCTCCACAGATAATGAATTCCATGGATAATAGCGAACATCCTCCGTCGCCATTGCCACCACGGGAACCATCCTGCTGGGCAAAGGGAGAAGGGAAGCAACAGCTCTCCTCCCTCCTCCCTCCCATCGCTGTTGCTGCCACAGAAGCCATCCAGGGGGCAAAAGGAGAAGGGAGATGAGACCTCTCCTCCCCTCCCTTTGCCCCCCTAGTTGCCATTGCCGCCACTAGAGTCATCCCAGAAACAGAATTCAGGTGGCTTAGCCATAGTGGTTGCACACTGTCGAAAAGGTTATTGGGGTTTCTAGAGATTTCTTCCTTCTTCTTTTTTCTCTAATGCTGTAAATGCCAATGAGGACAGCAACAAAAGCATACAAGGTTGCAAAATAAGCTTGCAAGTAAAAGGGCAACACATACTAAAGATAAATGGTACACATAATCTTTTTTCATAAGGATGCTGAGCAATGCAGAGAGATTATGTGTACTACTAATCTTTCATTCTAGCTTTGTAGTGCAGCTCAAATGTGTGCTAGGTCACCTACAAAGGATCACCCCCTTGGACCACCGTGCTGGGAGAAAGGCGTAATACTAAATACATACATACATACATACATACATAAAATTACCATGTTCCCCTTTCTTTAAAAGTGGGAAGAGGCAAGAGAGGTTTGATGATTGAACCAATTGCCTAGAGAGGTGGTAGGGTCTTCTTCTCTGAGCATCTTCAAAAACAGGCTGGGCAGCTACCTGCTGGGGATGCTCTCTCTAGCTGGAGATTTTGCATTGAGCAGGAGGTTGGACTGGGTGGCCCAAGAGGCCCCTTCCAGCTCTATGATTCTGAGGTGGTTGCACAAGATGAGGCCATCCAGAGGACAGCTCTGGGGTTCCAGAACTCTCTTCCAAGGGAGGCTGATACTTGTAAACCAGGAGTGGGCAGCTGTTGGAGGATAAGGGACCACATTAGCCCCTTCCAGGAGACTTGTGCAGTTTCACCTTGCCCCCAAACAAACAAAAAAATATCAATGGGGGGGGGCTGCCAATGCTCTCTGGTGCATTTTGATTTATGTTTTTGGGCCCCTGTGGGACATTTCCTATTACAAAAATGCCCTCATTGGCCTAAAGTCACTTGGGGGGGGGAACAACCCCCAGAGGCCACTAGATTGCATTTAGGGGCAAAAAATATTTTCAAAAGTTTTTTTAGAAAAATGTTGAGCCCTGAGGAGCCACAAAAGCATCTTTGGGGTGCACTTTGCCCACCATGTTGTAAACTAATTAGGAAAGGGCTTGGCATGTAACCGGTCTTATATCAGAGGATATTTGTGACTCCAGAGGATAACTGTAACTTGTTCTGTTGCTTTTCTTATACATGGTGTATTTCTCTGTATGTCACTCAGTTGACCCCATGTGGATGGAAAAACAGAATAAAACTATCTTCTAATAATAACACAGAGATTTTAGAAATATATGTCCACACTTGTGAAGTTCTGCTTGTTTTTCTTTCCAGAGACTCCTCCTTATTTCTGTGAGCAGTGTGGAAAAACATTTACTCAGCAGGGAGCCCTCAGGCGTCACCAGCGGATTCACACTGGTGAAAAGCCATACAAATGCCGGGCTTGTGAGCGAACCTTCACAGATATGTCTACCTTGAGGAGACATGTCTTGGTATGTTCTCTGGCTTCTTGATTCCCTGAGTGTTTCTTGAGACCTTCAAAAAGCTTAGCATACTCAGGAGTCAAATCCCCTCTCCTTCTCCCATCAATACTTCTCATGTGGCAAAGTGTTATGAAAAAGAAAACAAAAGCCCCAGCTGTCCAGAGAACACTCGCCAGGGATTTATTCCCTGGCTTACACCAGAAATAGGCAACTTCCTCACAGCCAAGGGGTCTGCACTAGACACCCTCCAACCTATACTGCCACAATTTGATGGCTGCCACCAAGTTCCTGCCTACCCATTGATGATAAATTTGGAGACGACGGTGTAGCTCCTATCAGAGCACCCTCCTGCACTGCAGACTTCTGTGGACTGCTGCCAATTTTGTGGGTTCTGTTGAGAGTGTAAGTGGGAAATTGTGGAAGGCTCCCATAGGGCCCCCAAGAAATGCTGGTGGCTCTTAGACCACATGTTACCTGCCCCTGACTTACAGAGCTCTGCAAAGGAGGATCTCACAAGGTCCTCACAGTATAGTGTTCCAAAGATTGCTGCTGCTGCCCTGGAGGGGCCTTTCAGTTGGATTCAGGAGAAGTTAGCCAAACAGTTCAGTCCCATTGAAATCAATAGCACTTGAAGTTCCACTTAATTACTGTTGGAGTAAATCCTGACCAGCTTCCTCTGGATTTTCCCAATCTCTTATGTTGGCACAACCATAATCCTTCTTTTGCTATTGGAAAGAGTGTTAAGAGAAAAGAGGCCAAACTTTGTGGTAAGGGTAAGCTGCTTGCCTCACTGTAGTTAAATTCAGAATGCGGGATCAAGCTCCCTGAACTGTGAATGTTTCCTCTTGAAAACATGCACAGTTGTTTAGTCAGATAATAATCCGGTGCTGGTCCCATTTTTGAAAGCTTTCTGTTTAGTACAGAGAATGTTAGTATTTTAGAAGGTTTTAATGTTTCACATATCAACTTAGAACTGGATTCATAAAGATAAGTCTTTGTGTTTTCTTCCCCTGCTGTAGGTCCATGATCGGAATGCTGATTGGAGGAGTTTCTTAATAGACCTTACTGTCAAAAAGGACCATAACTGGTCCAAAATAGAGACTTTATCTAATATCTGCATGAGAGACGATTCCACTCCAATTTGATCTGGTGGCCATAGTAAACTTTATAAACCTGAGAACACAAGTGTAAAAAAAGTAGAGCATGTATCATGCAATAGTAATATGAGAAGTCCTGAGCATTCCCTTACATATTTGTAAGTATAAACAGAGTACAACCATTTCACATGGCCTGTATGTGTCTCTCTTGTGGGAACATCCTCTGTCTGCCCTCAAGTTCTGGAAATGAACCATGTTGGTAGTTCAGCATCACCAGATGGGAGCTTTAGCCACCGGGCAGATCAGACATTAAAGTGGAAATACTTTGTGCAGTTTCTCAGTGTGGAAAGGCTGCATATGCTCAGCATGAAGTATTATAATTAATTACAGGTATGTGCATACACACACTTGACTTTAAACAGTGGGGGGCAGAGGGAATTGAAAGTACAGATAGTGACCATTATGTTAACAGTGACCGTTCAAAAAATAGATTTTTTTCCTGATATTTAACTTTCTGTCACTGGGTAAGCCAATTATCTTATGCAGTATGATATGACAGTGACAGGGATCTTTATCCTGACCCAAGCTGCAGGAGATCAAGTTAAACCTCTTGATGAATTAGCAGTCTGTCACAATAATCTCCCTCTTAACATTTCTTTACTTCAGAATGGCCACTTCAAAGTTAACAAAAGTGTGTTGTAGTGTTGGAGGTCTTCCAATACTTTTTGAATACAGTCCTTACCCCCGTATCCACAGGTGATACATTCCTGGAATTACCATTTAGAAGTGAAACCACAGATAATAGCAAACCTTATTAAAAGAAAGGACTTCTGGTACAAACATGCCATAGAGTTGCATTGGAGGACCTAATGATTCCTAGAAAGGATGTGACTCTATGGTATGTGTCCTTATTTTTTTTCCAGCTGTGGATAACTGAAACCACAGATGTTGATTCTGTGGATATGGGGGGCAACCTTTATTACCATTTCTAATGTCAGGTTTTTGTCCATTTATTATTTTGCGCTGAGACTGGTCTGTTGGTCATATCTAGAATGTAGAAGAGCGTTGCTAGAAAATTATAGCTTGTATCACACTGGAAGACCAGCAAATGAATATATCCCTAATATTTGGGGTGAGGCATTATTGGGCTATGTAATAGTGTTGCTGAGTTCACTGCTTGCTGTTAGAGAGGTTGATGGCTCCTATGTCAGTGAGACAGTAAATCCATTCCAAGTTTTAGTCCAGATTTCATTAGAGCTGTCCATGGTGCTAGCCCCAAAACTGGTTCAGCATCTTGGATGCTTCCTTTAGGAGGAATGTTCTGTCTAAAACCTGGAGTAGATTGACTGTCCCACTGCCATCAGACCTAGCAGCTGCCCTTGGTTTGGTGGTATGCTTGAATACAACACTATTACTGTGAGGTTATACAGCCTTGGTGGCTTGGAGCACTCTTTATCAGCTTAGATTCTTATAGAGACTATAACCCTGTCCAGACAGAAATAACATAGCTGCAGTTATCTATGCTCTGTTAACTATTTGTACGGATTACTACAATGCTTTATATACAGTTGTCCCTTCATATTCACTGGGGTTTGGTTCCAGGACCCCACCATGGATACCAAAATCCATGAATACTCAAGTCCCATTATATGCAATGGCATAACAAAATGGTGTCCCTTATATAAGATGGCAAAATCAAGGTTTGCTTTTTGGATTATTTTTTTTTTAAAGAATATGTTCAAGCCGTGAATACTTAAATCCATGAATACCAAATCCGTGGATATGGAGGGATAACTGTATAGGGCAGCCTTGGAAAATAGTCCAGAAACTAGATATATTAATAGGCTGATACAACTCTGTGACAGGTTTTTTTTTTAATTTGTAGTGGCTTTCAGTGCATTTCTGAGCCATGTTCAAAGTTCTATCATTAACTTTTAAAGCCCTAAATTACTTGAGTTGGATTAGATAACTGAAGGATCACACCTTTTTATGTCTACCTATCAAAGGCCCTTTCCTAGGTTGTCCCATCTAACGCAGTGAGGTGGGAGGGGATTTTTGGTGGTAATGCTGATAATGCAACGCAGGACCAAAGATGCAGGACTTTTCCAGTGTCTGATAGACCTTTTTTGCTTTCCCAGGCCTTTTGAATTTACAGCATATTTCAATCTCAGAATAAATGGTCTCCCTTGTGTTTTTTTTATGCTGATTTCTATGTTGGTATAGATAAAAGATTGATTGTTGGGGTGTATGAGCAGAAAAATTAAAAATTTATTAAATATCCCAAGGAGCAAGCCCTTTGGGAATATATTCTTGAGAAAAGTTTCAGTTTACTAAGCAGAGTTAAGCAGAGACACAAAGCAGAGCAGACTCAATTAGCATTGGTAAGTACTCTAAATCACTCAGTCATTAAAGCCACTCAAACAAAATAAAGACAAGGAAAACTTTGCTTTAAAGAGAATATCAATGCATTTACTAAGAAGTCTTGCAATCTACATATTCAAAAGACAAAAGGTAGCACATTTAACTAACTAAAGGACTTTAGGGTAAAACTCACCCAATCCAAAGGATTCAAGTTAGGGATAGGATAAACACATCAGGATTCCCTAGTATTACTTCCAGTAACTATCCATATTGCTTTATTCTTCAGACAAAGGTGAATGCGGGTAAGGGAGAACTTAAACTCTCTTCTTCATGCATACTTAGTGAGGTATGTGGAAAGAGAGATGATGGTGGAAGAGAAAAAGTCTCGTGTTAAGGCTCCTCTAAAAAGAGAACAAAGAATAATAAAATATTTAAATCATGAGATCATGTGATGAATGACTCAACCAACAGTCACCCTATAGCTACAAAATGGCGAAGATAGCTTTGAGGAGGAGGAGGGGAGGAACTTAAGCATGCAAGGAGTTCCTAAACTTACTAAGTGGGGGGTGCAGGAAGAATGCAATATTTCCAACATGGATTTTTGTTTGATGGTCTTTGTTATTTTATTCACCTAAAGAGTTTTGTGAACTGCCTAGAGGATTTGGTTAATTGGGCAGCATAGAAATGGTGGTGGTGGGGAACAATAAACAAATTTAAATTTTTCCAAGTCCCATGTAAAGGTTCCTTGCTCTGCCTCTGGAGGGACAATTCAGAATGCAGGCACTCAGATGAAACACATTTGAAAACTTTATTCAGCTCTTTGTGTATTTGCTAACTTATACGGCATGTAACAACACAACAGCAGGCCTGTTTCCCATTGTTTAGCTTGTTTTTTTATGCTGTCTGTTTTTAATGTATTCTTTTGTAAAGGTCATTTATTTTCAAAATAAATTACTACTTTTGATGTTTAGTGTTGCCATATGTGTGTGTGCAAAAATATATTTAAATAAAGATAATAATCCTTATCCTGGAACTTTCAGTGTGCTTGGTGCTTTACAGAGAACAAAGAAAAACAAGACAGAAGTAAACAAAGAAGCTGTACAATCATTTTGGTAATGTATGCTTTAGCTTAAGGCTATTGTTCTAAACCCACTTCAGAGTAAGCACAACAGAATTCATGGGGCTTCTGAGTACGCATGTGTAGGACTGTATTGCAAGTCACTGCTTCTTAAACTCTGGCCTTCCAGATGTTCTCCACTTCACTTCCCAACATCAGGTTGAGAACCACTACTGTTAAGAGTGCAGCATGCAAACTAGGGCTTGTGCTAAAAGCTTCTGAAAAAAGGTGGAGCACAAGGTCTGTCTATTAAATAATGAGACTGTTTTTCTACCTTTCAAACAAATCAGGGAGAACTGATTGTGAACTCTTGAACTCTTGTTCAGTTAATTGTTAGTTGTTGTTTAAAGCAGCTGTGATGTCTCTTGTGTGCTGGAAAAATGCTCAGTTTAAAAGTCAAGCCACGTGCAAAACTGCAGCACTTGAGGCGTACCCAAGCCTTTTTCAAGAAATCACTTGTGATGAAACCTGGATCTTCTAGTATGATCCCAAAACAAAACGACAATCAATACGCTGGAAAACACCATCACCACCAAGAATGAAAAAAAAACACATCAAAGCAAGTCCACATTCAAAGAAATGCTCATTGGGTTTTTTTAACATCAAGAGCGTAATTTTGGCAGAATGGGGTCCAGAAGGCAGAACAGTGAGCCAGCATTATAAGGAAGTTTTGACAAAGCTGAGAGAAAGAGTCAGGGAAAAAAGGCCAGAACTGTGGAACACTGGTTTCATTCTTCATCAAGACAATGTGCCTGCTCCCACAGCACTTTCTGTGAACCAGTTTTTGACCAATAAACACATTACTACACTTGAACATCCTCCATATCTGCCAGATTTGGCACCATGTGATGTTTTTCTTTTCCCTAAAGTGAATTCGGTGCTTAAAGGAACATGTTTTGAGTCAAGTGGTGCTATACGAAGAAAACAGCAGATGTGTTGACACAGCTGACAGAAACTGATCTGCTCCATGCCTTCGACCAGTGGAAAACAAGACTGCATTGGTGTGTGAGTATGAACAGGGAGTATACTGAAGGGGCAATCATTAGAATTGTAATACATATAAATAAAGATGGGTTATTGTAACAGTCTCATTATTTAATAGATCTCGTACGTGAAGGAATTTGGAGAACATTAAAGAAGTGTTATGCAGATGTTCTGGGAAACATGTACAAGTACATGGGGCAGCTGGGATGAAAGAGGCAGTGTCTTCTGAAGGAGGAGAGACTGAGATTGTAGAGGTTGATGGATATAGAGGAATAAAGATAATGGGCAGGGATATATCAGGATAAATGGAAGGAGGGCAAAGCTATGGAGAGCTTTGAAGGTAAGTATTATTGTTGCTGCTGCTGTTATTATCTTCATCAATGTATATAGCACCATCACTGTCTCTCTGTGGCTTTTCTTTGCAAACAAAGATTCAGGAAGGACTCATCCCGCGCTTTCTGCAAGTGCGTTGATGACTACACCTGCCGTTTCGTCCCTCACCTATCGCTACAGGGCTTTTTCGGAATTGGATTTGTCCTTTGAGCCTGTGCAATGGATTTTTCTGGTGGAGCGCAGCATGCACAGAACTGGCCTCACCCTTTAAACCAGAGGTTTATCTGCTGTGGCCTTGCAAACATGGACGGTAGCAGCAAGGTCCTCGGGTCATAGGTTTGATTAGACTTTCCTTCTCTTAGATGGTTGACCTTACAGGGTTGGATGAGCACCATCTGCCTGGGTTTGGAGTTAGAGCTTTCCTTCTCCTAGAATGGTTGCCATAAGGCTAGAGAGCCCATCCTGCCCTTTTGCGCTGTTGTCAGACCCTTCGGTTTTGACCTGTCTGGCATGGGAGACCCTACTAGTAGTACATGATGTTTTAAAAGAACAAGAAAAAACAGTTCCCTGCCTTCAATCTAAAGACACACAAGGAAAGGGGATGCCAGTGGAGTTGGGATTCAACCCAGCAGAAACTGCCTTTTTCTTTTTCCCTCCACGGCCAGGGCAGTGGCAGTTGGGGTGGAGGGAGGGCTCTTCCTCTGGGCCTAGGCATGATGGAGCTGTGCCTGCCTTTTCTCTTCATCCAACGCCAGGGCAGTGGCAGTTGGGAGGGAGGGAGGGCCTTTCATCTGCTTTTGGACCTAGGCATGGTGGAACTGCAGAGCTGGTGCTCTATCTGGGAGCAGACAAGAAGTCAGTGGAGGGATTATATGATCAGAGAAAGAATGGATAATGTTTTGGCTACTAAGAGCTGGAAAGATGTATGGGGAGCAAGGGGAGGCCCTGGAAATTGGAGAGGAGGTTATGGGGTTGGGTTAATGAGATGATCAGAGCAGTAAAAATTCTAGAGAAGACCACTACATCTAAAAGAAAAAACACACTCATTCTGTTTAGAATTCAATTGTATGGAGCTGACACACTGAAACCACCATTCTAAAACAATGACAGGGTTTTCATACCATTGTGATGAAGTGCTTCTTAATGTTTATGTTGCCATGGAATCAATTTTATCCAATGGAGTTGCAACATTCAGAGATTAAAAACTTTATACTTTAATTTTTTTAAAAAAACCACAGATGGTGAATAAATAAAATGTATTTGTGGACTACTATAAAAATACTGTGCTTTTGTTGATCCTAGTGTGTATAATTGTATCACTTTTTAAGGTGTCATTTCCTTGTAGCTGCAGTACACTTCAAGAAAAGTAGTATCCTAGCTGTCTAAAATATCTAAAAGAGACAGACAGACAGATAGATGGATGGATGGATGCTAGTGTTAAAGTTTGTTCCTATAAGCATTATACATTCATCTCATCACATGTGAATTCATTCACCATGCCAGTTGGCCCATTTTTCTGTAGACAGTGCACTTGTAGTGTAATGGTTAAAAGTGCTAGAGTGGGGCTGGGGAGAGCTAGGATCAAATCTCAGTCATGAAATACAGTCATCCCTTCACATTTGCGGGGGTTAGGTTCCCCAGACCCCCGCAAATGCGAAAAATCCGTGAATAACAACTGCCCTCCCCTCCCCTGCCAAAGCGACCACGGGGCCTCCGGAGGCCCTATAGTTGCTTTCCCCCACCTCCCACCTCCCTCCTAAGGCCTTCATGGGGCCCCCGAAGCGTCTCCGGAGGCCCCATGATCGCCTCCCTGGCTTTCCCCACTCCCTCCCCAGGCCTTCATGGGGCCTCCGGAGCATCTCCGGAGGTCCCATGAAAGTCTCCCCGGCCCTCCCCACTCCCTCCCCAGGCCTTCATGGGGCCTCCGGAGCATCTCCGGAGGCCCCATGATCACCTCCCCAGCCCTCCTCCCTCCCGCCCAAGGCCTTGACAGGGCTCCCAGAGGCCCTGTGTCGTTGCTTTTGCGAGGGCGGGGGCCCTCCCAAAACCTGCGAATATTCAAAACCGCGAATGCTAAGTTCGCGAATGTGGAGGGGCAACTGTACATACATAGGTGAATTTGAGATGATTACTTTTTTTAAACATATTTTACAGGTTTGTCTTAAGGATACAGCAAGTGTTAAGGAAAGAACTACAGTTGTCCCTCCACATTCATGGGGGTTAGGAGTGCAGGACTTCCACGAAAGTGGGAAAATAGTGAATATCTCTAGGCCTTCCAAATGATATTTAACACACACAGAAAAGTACGATCCGTGAATTTAACCCATTGCAGATTCAAATATACAATACATTTGAATCCATGGTGGGGATCACAGCATCTGCCTGCTTCTGCCTTCGAGGTGGTGGGGTTCCTTCGCAAGGCAGAAGCGGGTGGCTGGTGGACATTGCTGCTGCCTCCATTGCTGCCTTACACCATTCTAAATAGGGAGTTACAAGCCTCACTGTGCATTTGCAGTTTCTCTTAGTCTTGTGAGGTCTGCAGAGAGACTGTGAATGCAAGGCAAAGCTTATAAGTCCCCATTAAAAATAGCATAGGGCAGCAGTGGTGGCAGGGGCAGCAAATAATCCGCAAATAATCAAATCTATGAAAGTTAAACCAGCAAATGTGGAGGGATGACTGTACATGCACTGTTTTGAGCTTGGAGGAAACTTGGGTTGTAAACACCACCATCCTGTGGAACAGCCATAGGTCTTTGGGGTGAGGTGCCCCTCTGCTTGCTCCACAAGTGTCACTGGTAGCAAATCTTATTAAAAATACAGTAGGACCACCGTATCTGCTGGGGATTGGTTCTGGGGTGTGTGTGGATACCGAAAACTGTGGATAATAGCAAACACCACTGAAAATAATGGGACTTCTGGTTTAAAATACCATAGAGTTGCTTTGGAGGACCCAGAAAATATCTAGAGAGGACACATTTTTCTAGGAAGACTATGGTAGGTATGCTGTTTTGTGTCCCATGGATAATTGAATCAGAGGATAATGAATCAGTGGATATGGGGGTCCTACTGTAACCTGTTCAGCAACAACAGTAGAGGGGGGTCCTGCCTCCATGGCATTATTTTAGTCCTTCACATCAGACAGCTGGAAATGCACTGCCGTAACAACTGGTTTTGTTTTTTTACTGCTTTATAATAGCACCACATTTCGAGGAGGGAAAGACGATTAGCAACTTCTGTATCAGGAAATTTCAGCATACCACCAGAAGCTTGTACTGTACTGGATAGCAGAGTTTTATCACACTACCTAATGCCCAGAGCTTGGAAGCATCACCTTTTTTTACTATGAGTTCCAGAATCCCCCATGCTGACGAGGGGATTCTGGAAGCTGTAGTCCTCAAAACTAACTTTCCCAAGGCCGGCTAGTTTCAGGTTGTTTGTGCAAACATGCAAACATCACTGCGAATAATTCTGCATGTCAATTCACTCTCATCACACTGTCTACATCCTAACTGGAACTATGAATCTTGTGTACATATCTGAATCTCCCAGACATTGCTCACTGCGTCTGAAGAAGCACTTTGTCTCCAGGAAAGGTCATGCTGTGGTTAAATCTGTTACACTTATGATGCGACACCTTTGTTACTTGGCTGCAACAGCAACCCCTTTAAAAAATTGCTACTGATTGGGTTCTCACTTTAGAAAAGGGATGGGCGTTTGTAATCTTCCAGTTATTGCTGGGCATTATCTATGACAGTGGTTCTTAACCTGTGTTCTGCCCCCCCCAGGAGTCCGCAGTGTCCTCACAGGGGGTCCACAAAGGATTGAAGGCAACTTGGCCCACCAATTCCCTGCAGTGGAGTGGCCATGTGGCAGGACCAAAGGCTGGCTGGCTTGGCCTGTGCATTGCCATTCAATCTGTTCCAACCACAAACTTGCAGGAAGAAGCAGGAGAAAAGTCTTCCCTCCCTACAGTGCCTCTGAGGGAAGGTTTCATGGATGGTGCAATATTATTATTATTTGGCATTATTATTATTATTATTACAGTTGTCCCTTCATATTCACTGGAGTTTGGTTCCAGGACCCCCGTGGATACCAAAATCCATGAGTACTCAAGTCCCATTATATGCAATGGCATAGCAAAATGGTGTCCCTTATATAAGATGGCAAAATCAAGGTTTGCTTTTTGGATTATTATTTTTTAAAGAATATTTTCAAGCCATGTTCCGTGGATACCAAACCCGTGGATACGGAGGGATAACATTATTATTATTTGGCATTATTATTAGGGTTTTAAATCTTGAGTTAAGTCTTGGGGGTCCACAGCAACAAAAGATATTTAAAGGGGGTCCCTGGTAAAGAAAAGGTTAAGAGCCACTGATCTACGATCAGCTCTAGCCCGCAGAGACAGTGGTGAGGGATGATGGGAGTTGTCGTCAAAAACCATTTGCAGGGCCCCTAGTTGCCAATCTATGATCAGCTCTAGCCCGCAGTGGTGGTGGTGAGGGATGATGGGAGTTGTCATCCAAAAACATGTGCAGGGCCCCTAGTCGTGAATCTACGATCAGCTCTAGCCCACAGAGACGGTGGGGAGGGATGATGGGAGTTGTCGTCCAAAACTCCCGGCTCTCCCACGATGCCTGTTTTGGCTACCCTGCTCCCACCCCACCGTTTCTGCCACGAAAAAGAAGAGCGGGCCAACCCAACCCTCCAGCTCCGAGAGCGGCAGAGGAGGGCGAGCAGCGAGAGAGGGATCCCTCCGAGGAGGAGGAGGAGGAGCTTCCCTTCCTCTCCCGTCTCCACGCCCACCGCGGCCGGCCCTGCCCCTTGGCCTGTGACGTCACAGAGCCGCGCCGGACGTCATTGGGTGGGCTGCGAGGGAAGGAGGAAAGGAGGGAGGGGGCGCGGCCGTTGACGGATGTGGGGAAGTCACGCGGGCCCTGATGCTCCTGCCCTGCTGGTGGCCGGATGTGGGGCTGCCCGGTGAGTGCGGGGGAGAGGGGGAGCGGCCGCCCGACGGTTGAGAGGAGGGGGAGGCAGAGGGGGGGAGGTCCCTTGCTCTCTTAAGGAGGGAAGGGGGAGAGTAAGAGGAACTCTCCGTCCGGGGAGAGGGGAGACCTCCTGCTGCTGCTGCTGCTGCTGCTGCTGCTGCTGTTTTTGTTGCCGGGGCAGCGAGAGGCGGCTCCGTATTCGTGTTGCCAATGGGGGTGGGAGGGAGGGAGGGAGGGGGAAGGTCATGGCCCCCCATATCCTGAAGCGGGACCCCAGGCCAGGATCTTTGGCGCCCCCCACCCCAAGACTGCGAAGGTTAAGGGCAGCCAGATGCTGCTCCACGGCAGCCTTTCTCAACCTTTTTAACCTGGAGGAACCCTTGAAATCATTTTCAGGTCTCAGGGAACCCCTGCATAAGCAACCTCTTGGGGAACCCTAGGCTTCCAGGGGACCCTAGTTGAGAAACATTATCCTATATACTTATATCAACATTATCCTATATACTCCTATATATCAACATTATCCTATATACTTCTATTGCTCCCCTCCTCCACAGTCACAACCTCTTGAGGAACCCCTAGAAACCTCTTGGGGAACCCTAGGCTTCCAGGGGACCCTGTTTGAGAAACATTATCCTATATACTTATATCAACATTAACCTGTATACTTCTATTGCTTCCCCCGCAAAGTCACAATCTCTTGAGGAACCCCTAGAAACCTCTTGGGGAACCCTAGGCTTCCAGGGGACCCTGTTTGAGAAACATTATCCTATATACTTATATCAACATTAACCTGTATACTTCTATTGCTTCCCCCGCAAAGTCACAATCTCTTGAGGAACCCCTAGAAACCTCTTGGGGAACCCTAGGCTTCCAGGGGACCCTCTTTGAGAAACATTATCCTATATACTTATATCAACATTAACCTGTATACTTCTATTGCTTCCCCCGCAAAGTCACAATCTCTTGAGGAACCCCTAGAAACCTCTTGGGGAACCCTAGGCTTCCAGGGGACCCTAGTTGAGAAACACTGCTCTACAGGATTTAGGCTAAAATTAAAAGAAGTCCGTTTAAAGATGACACCAATGTTGTATTTATATTGATTAAAAAAAATTAAAGGATTTACATAATAAAAACTTATAATAATATCACCCCCTCCTGAACCCGAGGTGCCAGGCTAGAGTTCTGTCAGCCCCCTCCGTCCTTGTGGGGGCCATGGGAAAGGAAGGGCACCTCCTGTGTGAGGTGTCGATGGTGGGGTTGTGAGGCCAGGAAGAGGGATTCCACCCTCACAGTGATGCTGGTGAACTGTTCCCCCCCCTCCTAATTTGGAAAGAATAACATTTCTGCATGCAATCCCCAGCAGGGTGTGGGATGATGCTGTGTCAGAAAGTGGGTACCCAGGGCAGACCACACCATTCCTTGCCATTTAGGAATCTGAAACTTGGGCTTAAGGAAAGGAAAGGGTGCCAGGTTGAAGGCCAGACCAGAGACAAGAATGTCGGCCCATAGGCTTAGAAGTAGTCTATTCCAGTGGTTCTTAACCTGTGGTCCGGGGACCCCCTGCGGTCTATGAGGTCCTCACAGGGGGTCCGCAAAGGCTTGAAGGCTACTTGGCCTACCTCCTCCCTGCAGTGGAGCAGCCACAAAGGCTGGCTTGGCCTGCACATTGCCACTCAACCCACTCCAGCCGCAAACTTGCAGGAAGAAGCAGGAGAGAAGTCTTCCCTCCCCCTCCAGTGCCTCTGAGGGAAGGTTTAATGGATGGTATAATTGTGTTGTTGTTGTTAGGGTTTAAAATTTTGAGTTAGGTCCTGGGGTCCATGACAACAAAAGATATTTAAAGGGGGTCCCTGGTAAAGAAAGGGTTAAGGGCCACTAGTCTATTCTTTCCACATTGCTGTCTGTCCATCCTCCACCAAGGCTGCACTCAGAAGAGAGGGGTGGCCTCTCTTTTCCTTCCTGTTGGGGATGTGCAGCGGGGGGCTGCTGCTGGAGATTTTTGCAGAAGCCCAAGATGCAGCAGGAAAAGTAATTTATAGCACCCTGCAAATGACAAATTTCTTTGAAAGAGTGGCTTGTAATAGGGCTATATCCATTGTCACAGGAGCAAGCATCTGCTAATGCAGTGGGACTTCCTCTTCCTGTCCTCTCCCAGAACCCCTCACATGCCCCTCCCCCAATTTGCTCCAGTGCATCCTCAACCCTCTAGAGCACTTTTGGGGAGGTAGCAGTAGGCATTCCTTCTGTCAGCTATTTTTGTTCCACTCCAGGATGGTGTGGATCGTCCTTAATCTGTAAACTTAATCAATGCCTCTGGGGCTGAAGAAGAGCTCTGTGTGTAGACATATGGAGGTTGTCAGCATGGGCAGGGAGAGAAAGATCCATAAAGAGCTGCATGAGAAGAAATGCAAAGGTAATGAGAGGAAGAAAAAAGCAGTGGACTTGTGAGTAAAGATAAAATACAGGAGCTGCTATGCTGGATCAGACAAAATCAGGCTAGGACATTCCATCTAGCATTCAGTTCCCACAGTGGTCTAATGAGATGGTTCTGGGAAGGTTACAAGCAGTCATGACAGTGATAGCACCCTCTTTTCCTGTGCTTCCCTGTAACTGATATTTAGAGGTGTATTGTCTCTGCTGTTGCAGAGAGTATACAGTTGTCCCTCCATATTTACGGGTTTGGCATTCACAGATTTAAGTATTCATGGCTTGAAAATATTCTTTAAAAAAGAATAATCCCAAAAGCAAACCTTGATTTTGCCATCTTATAAAAGGGATACAATTTTGCTATACCATTGCATATAATGGGACTTGAGTATTCACGGATTTGGTATTCATGGGGGTCCTGTAACCAAACCCCAGTGAATGTGAAGGGACAACTGTATAGCCATCATAGGTAGGGTTTTGTAGGAGCTGACTGTGAACAGAAAGGCTGGAAAAGGACTTCTTATACAGGACCTGGGGAAATGAAGTTGGGTATTGCTGACAGGAAGCAAAAAGAGTTGTAAGGCTCCATGGAATCTGTACAGCTCTGGTCCAGAAGCAGCTGCCTTCCAAAAGTGGTGGTGAGATCTCTAATTCAGTTGGTAGTATGAACTAACCAACTAGACATCTCACAGTAGGTACCCTGAAAGCATGTGATTTTAGATTTATTTCTGTTCTCACATTTCCCCTCCTTCACTGAGGTGTGTGAAACGAAACATTTACACATCATATTCAGGGAAGGAGAGTTCTTGTTTTGCTGTGAAGAAGAAGGAAGCATGAATCCTGGCTATGGTTTCTCCCATATTCAAGGCGAAATGGAAAACAAGCCCTCCTCCTAGATGTTCATTCATACTCTTATATATTCATATCTTCTTGCATATTCATATCTTAATGTTGCATCACACATACCTGATGCCCTGGGGACCCTTTCTTTAGGTATCCACCAGATAAGGTGTGGTGGATGGCCCTTTTCATAGTATCACAGCATTGTGCCTTCCCTTCCCTAAGAAGACTAGGAATCTACCATTTGTCCTTTTTATGCAGTCATACTGCTGTATCATTTTACATTTTACATTTTACTATATCTTGGCTTGGGTCCAACTTATCTTTGGAACTGCCTCTTCCCATACAATCCTCCCCACTCACTCCGGTCCTCTGGGAGGAATTTGCTTCAGCCCCAAAAATCTAGGCTGTCTGTAACCTTCCAGAGGGCCTTTTCGGTAATCACCCCCAAGTTATGGAATGGCCTGCCGAACGAGATCCATCAGATGACGAGCTTGAGTAGCTTTTAAAAAGCACTAAAGATGGATCTCTTTCAGTAGGCCTTTCCTGATTAGATCTCGGCCTCAGGAGCTGTGTCTCCTGGCCTCTTTTAGTCTTGCTGGCTGTTGATTTCTGTATTTGTTTATTTATGTGATTTTAGTTTAGGTGTTTTTTTAATTTGATTCTAGTTTAATATCTTTTTATGGGGGAGGGTGGGGGTGGGTAGGTCTTAGGGATTTTAGTCAGTATTGTTGTATTTTAAAAGCAGCCCCGATTGTTTTTAACAGAGGGGCGGGGTAAAAATAATAATAATTATTATTATTATTATTATTATTGTCTTTTAAACCACTTATAACTTTTAGACTTAATTTTGTTTGTTTAATTTTGTTCCTTCTCCAGTCTTTTTGTTCTTGATCTTAAATGGAGTTAATTTTAATGCTGCATCACACTTAATATTTGTGGTTTTTAACTTGGCTGTTTCTGTTCCATCAGAGTTCCTGAGAATACTGTTCTAGAGTGGCTTATAAATACAGAAAACAAGAAAGAAATAATGTGCCCCCACATTGTGAAGTCCATAGTTTTTTTGTGGTTTTTTTCTGGGCTGTGAGGCCGCATTCTGGAAGAGTTTATTCCTGATGTTTCACCTGCATCTGTGGCTGGCATCTTCAGATGCAGGCGAAACATCAGGAATAAACTTTTCTAGAACATGACCTCACAGCCCAGAAAAAAACCTATGCCCCCACATTCTTTGTACATGCTTGAAGGCTTTGAGGAGTAGTTGTTAAAATGGCTAAGGGGAGCAATTATTTCCTTGGCAGACAACTAATATATCGTGATATTGTTCAGTTTTTAGAAAAGAAGAAGATGGAAAGTAATGCTGTCCTTTTGGAATCTAAATCCTCACCGCTAAACCTCTTGAATGAAATGCACCAGCTACGCCTCCTAGGACACCTTTGTGATGTGACTGTGAGTGTGGAATATCAAGGTGTGAGGGCAGAGTTTGTTGCTCACAAAGCTGTATTGGCAGCAACAAGCAAGTTTTTTAAAGAGGTATTTCTTAATGAGAAAGGCATGGATGGACCGAGGACATATGTATTATTGAATGAAGTCCAAGTAGCTGACTTTGCATCTTTTCTTGAGTTTGTTTATACTGCCAAAGTAGAAATAGAAGAAGATCGGGTACAGCGTATGCTGGATATAGCTGAGAAGTTAAAGTGCTTGGATTTGTCAGAAACGTGCTTTCAGCTAAAGAAGCAGATGCTTGAATCGGTGTTGTTGGAGTTACAAAATTTTTCTGAGTCTCAGGTAGCTGAAGAGGACAATAGTGGCCAGCCAAGCAGTTTACTTGAGCCAAAGGCAATCGGTGACATACAGAATGACAATGTACACTGTCTTTCAAATTCCTCACTTGAAAGGCCCAGGGATGGAGAGTGCCTTGAGGCTCCCACTGCTAAATTAAAGGAAAAGTTAGACAAGAAAAAAGAAACCCTGAAGGTGCCCTGTACCAAAATCAGGAGGGCTAGTGGAAGACTGGCTGGAAGGAAAGTGTTTGTGGAAATACCGAAGAAAAAGTATACGAGGCGCCTGAGAGAGCAACAAAAGTATGCTGAAGCTGTTGCTGCAGAGAGCAGGCTGTCCAAAGACCACAACATTTGTGAAGAAGGTGGGGAAGAGGAGGAAGAGGAGGAGAAAGAGCAAGTGTCAGATAGTGTGAAGCCTGAACATAGAGAGTGTGAGGGCACCAATGAACTGGAAGAAAATGTGAATAAACTGGAGGAGGACAAAAAGAACCGTGGTGGCAATTTTACATGCAGCACCTGTGAAAGAGAATTCTTATATGAGAAGAGCTTTCTAAAACACATAAAGCACAGCCACGGAATTGCAGCTGAAATTATTTACCGTTGTGAAACATGCGGCCAGACTTTTGCCAACCGGTGCAACCTCAAAAGCCACCAACGACACGTCCACAGCAGCGAGCGCCACTTCCCATGTGAGCTCTGTGGTAAGAAGTTCAAGAGGAAGAAGGACGTCAAGAGGCACATTCTGCAGGTTCATGAGGGTGGTGGGGAGCGTCATCACTGCCTACAATGTGGAAAGGGTTTGAGCTCCAAAACGGCCTTGAGGCTTCATGAAAGGACACATACAGGCGACAAGCCTTATGGGTGCACAGAGTGTGAGGCTAAGTTTTCTCAGCCTTCGGCACTTAAGACACACATGAGGTATGAACAGACTTAACTGGCCTTGTTAGCTAAAATCTCTGGGCAAAAGGTAAAGTTCCACAAGGCAGTTTGCCAATGGTCAAATAAGTAAACTGGGGTTGGACACCCTTTTTCATTGAATTTTCAGTAGTATGTATTCTTTACTTCTTAGGGGAAGGGCTCCCACATTATAGCCTCAGATTCCCTCAAGTTGCTTTAAAATAGTTGAATAAATTTGAGTCTTTGTCAAAGAACTGGATAAGATTGGAGTCCTGATTCTAATAAACAAGTATTTTAAAGTTCTAGAAATGTAATTAAACTCAAAAAAGAGCTTCAGACAATCCAGTAACAATCTGACTTCTGTTATCTGATTTGGATAGAATATGATGTAACACAGAAGAATAAGGATCCTTGAAAATGATACTGAATGTTGCGCTCCTTCTAAATTTAATGGAAGATTGCGCGTACAGTAGAATCCCCATATCCCCTGATTCATTATCCACTGATTCAATTATCCACAGGACACAAAACAGCATACCTACCATAGAGTCTTTCTAGAAAATCGGGCCTCTCTAGCCATTTTCTAGGTCCTCCAAGGCAACTCTCTATGGTATTTTAAACAGGAAGTCACATTATTTTCAGTAGCGTTTGCTATTATCCACGGTTTTTGGTATCCACATCCTGCCCCAGAACAAATCCCCAGTGGATATGGGGGTCCTACTGTATCTCCCTAGGCCCCCTCTTCTTATTTGATTTGGAGCCTCTCACACTTTTATGTTAAAAAAATAATAATACTTGCAGATAGATTGTATCACTTCAGGATATGACTGAGCGCTCTCCTATACCTAAACAGAAAATCCTACAAATGGAAAATTAGCACATCAGAAACTAGTCAAGGGTAAAACCCTCCTGACTTCTAGTCTTCTGTGCAGAAGGGATCTTGTTTTGATAGGAGGATCTTTCAGACATGTGAGTACCCCTCTCCAAACCTGAAATGGTATAGTCATGGCACAGATTGACATACATAGACACACCTCAGTGAGAAATAGGGAAATACAGCTCCATGGAATTCATACTCACAGTGTGGCAGTGGTCACTGGTCCGGATAGTTTTATTGGGGTTTCAAGAAAATCATGGAAATCATTCGTTGGCATGCCACTTATTAAATTCTGGAGACAAACAAGGTAGATTACTTTGTTATGACCCATTTCTGCCCTTCATATGATGATGGGTAGTGGGTCAGTCTTAGTGCAAAAAGATTCTTTCAGAGAATCTGTGTTCTCACTCGGCAGCTCTTGTAGGTTTTATACTGTGGAGCAGGGTGTGGAACGGGTCCTTCCTTGTGAATCAACTTCCTCCTTCTGGGATAAGATACAGCTTGAACTGCTCTAGCAAGCAAAGAGTATAGGAACCCAATAAAAGAGTTTTCCAGGTTACCTAGATTCCTTATGTTCATTTGTTAGTTCAGCTGTTTGAGGGGCAAGTCCACATTTGAATGGGCAATCCAGTTCCTTGATAGTTAGCCTTAGTAGTAATTGTTTTGGAAGATTGTGTCTGGACTCCTAAGAGAGGCAATAATCCCTAGTCCACCAGTTTAATATTTTGAAGAACTCTGCCTTCAGGGATATCAGCCATTATAAAGCAGTGTTTGGCCCCAGCAGAAGAAATGAGATGTGCAGGTAAGAACCCAGTGTGGCATTAATTTTAATATTTGATGGTGTTTCCTAGTCTGAAGGAATAAAAACAAATTGTGGCCTAAATCCCAAGGTTAATCTCAACCATAGTAGATCCAGTAAATCAGTGGGAACTTGGTCCGTCAATACATATGTAAGTTCCATTGATTCAGTCAATCTACTGTAGTTGGGACTAAAATTTAGATTCTGAAAGCTAAACATCCCCCTCCCTGTTTTTGAAAACCAACCTATTGGTGATTTATTAAACCATGTTGGAATTTTTCCTAGGGTGGGCAGAGGAGGGGTTTACTGGAACCATGTTACTGTTCTTACTGATCTAATGTTGTTGGCTGCTCTATACAAAATGGGAAACTTAGGTATTAATCTGAAATTAAAGGCATCTGAACGTTGGTTCCAGTTAAAGCAGCCAATTTTTAATCACTGTTTTGGTTTCTATAGTTACCTTGTTTAGCCCATTGTTTTATTGTAAACTGGTTTAAATAGCTGTTGCTGTTTTGGCATAGGAGACTGGAGGTACAGAGACTGAATCTTTTGTTAGACTATCTGAATTTTGCCAGTTTGGCAATATGTTTGTTGTTAGGAATAATTTGTAACTTTATCTACATTCTGAATCTTGTTGATTTGAATTTGTCACATTAGCCTTCCACCCAGCTGAAGCACTGTATATGTAGAAGACTTCTAACAACACATAATCAATTGCATTGGGAATTTCTTACACAAGGAAATGCTGCACAATTCATTTTGGCTGTATTCAGGTTCTGTGGTTGTTGGGGAAATCCCATCACTGGATTGACAATCCCAGGAGTAAGCTAGTATGATGGAGTGCTTGGCACTAGTTGTTACGTAGTGAAGAAAAAGGAGTAAGAACGTACTAACTGATTTGTATTGCATTATCTTTTCAGAATCCACACTGGTGAGAAGCCTTTTGTCTGTAGTGATTGTGGAGCAAGATTCACGCAGAATCACATGCTTATATATCATAAAAGATGCCACACAGGTAGGAGCATCATTTTGCTTTTTTAACACTCCCCCTTTTTTTTAGTGAGTATGTCATTTGCTGTAAACCAGTCATTGGGGGATGACAAGTACAGATCTCGGTGGTGGCTGCTAAGAGTTGTCTCAAGGTCATTACTGGGTGGCAAGTACATTGAAGCATTGCTAAATAGATTAACACTTGTATGGTAGAGAAAAGGCAATGTTTAAGCCAAATATAAAAGAAGATATGAGCCAATAGTTCAAGGGTGGGTGACAGCCTCTGGAGTGTGGCCCATTTCTGGATCTTTGTTGGCCCCACCGCCATGCCAAACAAAAACCGGATGTGACATCATGTCACTTCTGGTTCCATTTTCAGCCAGTGTTTGGATGGTTTGAGGGGAGGAAGAAAACCAACTAGCGGTTGTAAAAATAAAACATACAAGGGTGGTCAAATGGACAAGATTGGATGGATGAGCTGATTAGCACATATAGTGTGATTAAAAAATCTTTGTCCCTGTTCAGGCCTTCCTTGTGTCATTTCTTTCTACATATGAGCTAGACAATCATGGGCTCCTAGCTTATCAGTTATGTGCAGTGTGCTGGTGCATGCTGCTTAATTGTTCCTGCTCAGGGTGGAAGCAGTTAAATCACACAGAGAGCTTCATGTTGTGGTTAGTTTATCATGATTTCCAGACAGGAGCACTTTTTCTTTTCTGTTCTGGGTTTGTTTGTTTTTTTGGAGGGGGGAGCAACATAAACTAGTGAAGAGAAATCACCTGCATTTAGGCAAGATAAACAACAGAGGGAAACAAAGCTCTGGGGTGTGGTTAGCGAGCAAAAGTGACTAGGAAGCGTATATCATTGTAGAACTGAAATCAGTGTGAAGTTTAACTGCCATTGTAATTTTAAGCCTCTGTTTATTTGTTCTCATTATAGAAAATTATGAGTTTACTCTTTTCCTAGCATAAATATTTTGTTAGTTAGAAAAAAGAATTCAACATGATTTGTTTGATCCTCAGCTAGTTTAGAAGAACTATGTCTTACTTAATTTGGCAACATAGATTCAGCTTGCCTCACGTGCCTTCAAGAGCACTGTGTTTCATAGACTATTGTTGGAATTATGGCCTACTGAAGTTTCTATTTTCAAAAAATCAAATGTGAGAGTAAAAAAAATAAAGGAGGGGTCAGAGTGTGAAAACAGGAGGCCCCATGAACCCATTTTGGAGTGTTAGGTACACATCTAGGCAGCACTGAACATGATTCATCTTGAAAACAGGAGAGGGCTCTCTGAGGTCCTGTCGGTAAGATTCCTGAGGTTGGAGTGAGAAGAGGCAGGAAAACAGGAGAGGGCTAAGGCAGTGCTGCTAAAACTCCTAAGGTCAAAAAAGGGTATGAAAATAGGAGAGGGTTCTCTGAGGTAGTGCTGATAAAGACATTAACAAAAAGTGGCCACCAAGAAAAAGGAAACTGTCGGTCCCTTTGGGGGCATTAGGTATGGACCTGGGCAGTTTCAGGTACCCTTCAGCTAGTTTAGAATATTTCTCACTAACAATACTGGGATTATGAGCCCAGCCACACAATGGCTTATCTAGTGGGCTGCACAGTAAATTGGCTTAGTGCTTATTGTAGTTGCACAAATTATATTAAGGAAGGCTCAGGGGAATATTCTGGCTGCAAATAGGAGTTCTGTTTAAAGCAAGGTTAATAATCATGCAGAGTTCCAGAAATAGTTGGACTGGAACGCCCATCAGTCCTATTCGATATAACTAATGGTGAAGGATTGTGAGGGTTGCAGTCTAACAATATCTAAAGGGCCACACATCCCCACCTCTGTGTTAAGGATAATTTAGCCATAGCCCTCCAAAGCAAGTTGTGCTATCCCACTAGTCACTTGTGCTAGTTCATAGGTGGGCAACTTCTGCAAGAGTTGGGGCCATTATTCTGGTTGGCCTACCATTCAAGGGCTATGTGCCTAAGGGAAAGTAAGTGGAATGTAGTAGAAATTTGTGGGGCTTAGATAAAATTGAGATTCCTGCATGTACAGTCGTCCCTTCACATTCGCGGGGGTTCCGTTCCGCGGACCCCCGCGAATGTGAAAAATCCGCGAATAACAAACACCCCTCCCCCTCCCTCCACAGGCCTTGCTAGGCCCCGCGGAGGTCTCCCCGGCCCTCCCTCCCTCCCTCCCTCCCCAGGCCTTCGTGGGGCCTTGCTAGGCCCCGCGGAGGCCTCCCCGGCCCTCCCTCCCTTCCTCCCCAGGCCTTCGCGGGGCCTTCCTAGGCCCCACGGAGGTCTCCCTGGCCCTTCCTACCTCCCTCCCCAGGCCTTCGCGGGGCCTTGCTAGGCCCCGCGGAGGTCTCCCCGGCCCTCCCTCCCTCCCTGCCCAGGCCTTCGCGGGGCCTTGCTAGGCCCCGCGGAGGTCTCCCCGGCCCTTACCCCTCCCTCCCCAGGCCTTCGCGGGGCCTCCGGGGGTCCCGCGAAGGCCTCCCCACCCCTCCCCAGGCCTTCGCGGGGCCTCCGGAGGGCCTCCGGGGGTCCCGCGAAGGCCTTCGCACCGCTCCCCAGGCCTTCGCGGGGCCTCCGGAGGGCCTCCGGGGGTCCCGGGAAGGCCTCCCCACCCCTCCCCAGGCCTTCGCGGGGCCTCCGGAGGGCCTCCAGGGGTCCCGCGAAGGCCTTCGCACCGCTCCCCAGGCCTTCACGAGGCCTCCAGAGGGCCTCCGGGGGTCCCGCGAAGGCCTCCCCACCCCTCCCCAGGCCTTCGCGGGGCCTCCGGAGGGCCTCCGGGGGTCCCGCGAAGGCCTCCCCACCCCTCCCCAGGCCTTCGCGGGGCCTCCGGAGGGCCTCCGGGCGTCCCGCGAAGGCCTCCCCACCCTTCCCCAGGTCTTTCACGGGGCCTCTGGAGGCCCCGTGTCGCGGTTTTGGGGGGGCCCGGGGGGGCCCTCCCAAAACCGCGAATAACCGAAACCGCGAATGTCAAGTTCGCGAATGTGGAGGGACAACTGTATAGTCAAAATGGGTAAATATATGGTTATTTTATTACAAACCTGTTAAATATATTTTCTTTATAGCAAACATATATATTAAGAAATAAAATCCTTCCCTCAAACCCACTAAGAACTTACTACTTGAGAAGACTAACTTCTCTTTAATGTATTAAATATAATTATATTAATTACAGTTCATTTAGTATTAAATGTAATTACAGAATACATTAATTGTAGAGTGATTTTAACTCATTATAGTATAATTTCTAACTTAAAATCAACTTGTGACACCATTAACTTTAAATCAACATATGATGGTAGGGTAGCACAGATGGTAGTAGCGGCAACAGTACCAATAGCAGCAACTGGCTGGTGGCCGTTGAAATGATTGCAAAACCAAAGTTTCTGCTTCCAATAAAAGGTTCCCTGTTTGAATTCTTGTGTTAGTCACTTGTACTGTTGGTGCATGTAGTTGTTTTCCAATTTTCAGGAAACTTAAATTTTTTACTGTTTTACTTAAATTTTTTTACTGTTGTGCTGGTGGGGTTGTCATGCATCTGATGGGCTGCACTTTGCCCATAACCTGATGCTGTAAAATTTTGAGGCTTCTGTATAGGCATGTTGACAACAGTCTTGATGTAGAGCCCTTTGTCCAATTCTGTGCTTCACATCAGGTTTGTGAAACTCCCATAGGTGGGCACCACTGTGACATTCTGAATTAGCTAATTGCCAATGAAGACTGTGACCTTGGATTGCTTGTAAAAATTGCTGCAACCTCCTCCCCTCCTTTCGTAGATGTTGATGGGATCAGAAGGATAAAATCATAAATGCTACAAATGAAAAATGTGAATGAAGCAGATGGTGCTGATCTTCTAAATCCATCTTCTTCGTGGTAATATCTGCTTTTTTTTCTTACCATCCATGACTGAAATAACTTTTTAATCTTTGTCCTCCCATTCCTATGTGATATAGGGGAACGGCCGTTTATGTGTGAAACATGTGGGAAGAGCTTTGCCTCTAAAGAGTATTTGAAACACCATAATAGAATCCACACAGGGTCCAAGCCATTTAAATGTGAAGTTTGCTTCCGAACATTTGCACAGAGGAATTCATTGTATCAGCACATTAAAGTTCATACAGGTAGGAAGCAGAAGCCAAGCTTGGAAAAAAGTGTTTATTGGAATTATAAGAGAAGATTTTCTAAAGTTTGTTTGAGTTTGTTACTAATGAGATCAAATGGTTAGGTCCCATCAGATGTTTAGTTCTGCCAGGTCATGATGTTGGTGATACTATGAAATATGTGGCGTAAGAAGCTCAGATCAAATAAAGCCCTTACAAGTCACTCTTCCTGCAGCACTCTTAGTTTTTGTCAGTGGTCTCACTGCCAAGAGACCTAGCTGCCTTTTTTTCTTTATTTGTAAACTTGGAAATTTATCTTGCCTCTGTACCAGGAATGGGGAGCATGTGGTCCTCCAGGTATTGTCAAGCTGTAACTCCCATCATCCTTCACCAAGCCAAATTGGTGAGTGTTGCAGCTGATGGAAGTTAGAATCCAATATCTGGAAAACCACATGTTCTACACTTTTGTTGTAAACTCCTATTTTTTTTCTTTCCACAATTGCACTGCTGTTTATACTGTTGGTTTCCACCCTTTCTGTCTCACCAACTCAGAGGACTTACCTACTCTGGCCTACTCTGATCAGAATGACACTTTTAATGATTTCCTTGTTTTCATGCCTCTGGTTGCCAGCTCACCAAGCTTTCACAATGATTTAGTTTGAACTTTGGTCACAAACTGCTGCCTCCTGCTCTTCAGTCTTCCATTAGTGCTCAGGTACTGCATATATTAGCTGCAGTGTCTTCTAAAGTGCATTGATGACCCAGATTCATTTCATGTTTCGTCAAGTTCTCATTTTGTTTTAGTTGTTATGTGCTTTCCATTCAACTCTAACATATGCTAGGGTTTTCTTGGCAAGTTTTATTCAGGGGAGGTTCGCCATTGTCGCTTTCTTAGACTGAGACTGGGTGATTTAGCCAAGGTCACCCAATGGGCTTCCATGGCTTGGAAATTTGAACCTTGGTCTCCTCTTGAACCACTACACCACATTGTCTCAAGCCTTCATGTTCCAGTTGTTGGTCTTGAACCTAGACCAAATAGATTATGATCCTACTCAGGAACATACTGAGTACATTCATGACTGTCAGTAGCTTCTAGATTTCTGCAGTCTTCTCTGGCACTGAAAATGTGCTTCAGAGAGTTTCCCAGTCCTCCAAAGCAGGATTTTACAACTTTTAGGTCAGGAAGGGGATTGTGCCCTGCTAGCACTTACAGAAGCTCTTTCTCTATCCACGATGACAGCCTTGGATGCTGGCTTTGGAGTAATTGCGATCAGCTCCTTTGGGTACAGGGATGGGATTTTGAAAATCAATATATACTCAGAAGATAAGTTGTATGTTGCCAATAGTATTAGGTAAATGATTGCTAATTAAAAATTATTTCTGCTTGGTGTTTGCAAATTGAGTTTGTACTTCCAGCTTTTCTGAAAAAGGTAGCTCCTCCTATGGCCTTAATGCTTTCAGTTTTTTGTTTATACTTAGATTCTTCTTCCTAGTTTTTTCCCCATGCAAATATAAATATGTTTCTCTGCTTTTGACTTCTCTTCACTGGCTACCTTTCCCCTTGGCTTTCAGTTTAAGATTCTTTTACTTACCATGCTTATATTCATTCTGTCTCTCTGGCTTTTCTTCGCAAACGAAGATTCAGGAAGGACTCATCCCGTGCTTTGTGCAAGTGCGCTGATGACTAAAAAGGCCAATCCGAGATAAGCAAGTCCAGTTGCAGAAAGCACAGCAGAAGGTCTCCTTGGGTGATGTTTCCGGGTTGTGATTCTTTCTGCGTTGTCATTTCTCTTCAAGACTTGTTTGGCGTGAGTTCTCAAATAAGGCTGCAGCATTGTGGATAGTGTGTCTCCATGCCTCCCGATGTGAGGCCAGGGCGGACCATTGTTGGTGATCAGTTTGGCCAAGCCTGAGATGTTGTTTCAGGGAGTCCATGTATCACTTTTTTGGAGCGCTGCTCTTACGCTGACCTGTGGCGAGTTCATTGTAGAGTACTACATTCCTGGTTAACTTCCCTCTCTTATTTCTCTGTATTCTGCTTCTTGTATTCTACTTTCCGGTTCATCATTGCATGTTCAGAAAGTTTTCTCTTTTAAAATGCACCCCTTTGCACCTCAGTTTACTCCTTGTTAGTTAGCCAGCCTGTGTTTAATCATCTTTGGACTTTTCTAGTGTTTTGTTTTTAAATGTGATCTTAAGCCCATTGAGCAAGACCTATATCTTGTGTGTTCTGTATAATATATAGCTTTTTTGGCAGTTCACAAAATGCATAATATTAATTTCAGCTCTTTGTTTAGCCCCTTTAAGTGGTATCAGATAGGTAAGCAGTGGAATAAATATTAAAAAGAATGCAAGGTAAAATCCTCAAAATGACATGGTAGATTACTAGAATGGTGCAGGTCAGTTCTGAAGGGGAAAATGGATAAGTGGTAGTTTCATTTTTAAAAAATTGGCCCACTTTGGGTTAGGTTGGCAAACCTCCATGAAATCATTGACAGCAATCTGATATACTGATTGTACTTTGACATTGCTGTACTCTGACTGAACTTAAGTTGTAAAGCTGAAAATCTTGAAAATATCCTTGAATAGTTTAATCCTACACTTGGTTGCTGCTAGAGTTATAATCCAGAACGTCTGCAGGAATAGCCCATTTGAATGTCATTTAAAAAGCAATAGTGTTGTATGCTCTCTGGGTTACAGGTGAGCGTCCTTACTGTTGTGATCAGTGTGGCAAACAGTTCACCCAGCTCAACGCCCTGCAGCGCCATCATCGGATTCACACAGGGGAGAAACCATTTATGTGCAATGCTTGTGGTCGGACATTTACTGACAAATCTACTCTTCGGCGGCATACCTCAGTAAGGAGACTGTTCCTTATCCTTCCTAGCAATACTTCCAAATGGTGTACTTAAGAACAAAGTTGGGAAGTCTCACCTGAATCCTGTTGGTTAGTCCCATCTAGAGTAGACCTTCTAAGTAAATTATTGAATGGTGAGTCAAAATATAGGTAAATCCAGTTTATTCAGTGTGTTTACTCTAGTTGGGACGAACTACAGTTGTCTCTCTGTATCCACGGATTTAGTATCCACTGATTTAAGTATTCACAGCTTGAAAGTGTTCTTTAAAAAAAGAATAATCCAAAAAGCAAACCTTGATTTTGCCATCTTATATAAGGGACACAATTTTACAGTGGCATTGCATATAGTAGAACTTGAGTATTCACGGATTTTGGTATCCACGGGGGGTCCAGGAACCAAACCCCAGCAAATATGAAGGGACAACTGTAGTAGGATTCAGGACATTGTGTATAACATACAGCATACCATGACTGCTGTCTGAAGAGTGACACTGGAATTCAGCCTTTGGATGGATGACTCTTTTATGCATGTGGAGAAAGCAAGAATGTTCTTTAGCGAACTCCACCAGATAGATTGTCTAGTTTTTTGCACTTAAAAAGCTCTGTGTGGTTGAATTTGCGGGGGCGGGGGACATAATTGGAAATACCCACCAAAACAGGGATTCCATGAATGACATGACAACTGGGATTTCTGTTCATGTGGGCCATTTTAGATAAAGGATGATAAGCTCCACAAAACATCCCAATTCAGTTTTCTACTTTAATTTGAAGTGCCTTCCCCATCCAAGTGTCAGTCTTCCATGATATTCTCTCCATGGGGATATGATGCATAGAACAGAACTTAGAAATAATCTCCAGAATCCTATATGACCGAACATAAACTTATATACACTTAACTATATAGCAGAGGTGCTAAGAAACCCTTTTGTTGAATTGCAAAGATGTGCAACAGGACATTAGCAAGAGCGCATGATGCGCATCAGGATGGATGTGATGCAATGCATATTGGTCCCTGTGCCAGCTCTACTACATAGTTATGTAACAGTAGCCCTCTACTGGATATGGATGTTGCATATCCTTGCAGTTCTAATTACCACACACGTACGTACACCTATGAAGACACAACTCCCATATAGGATTCCAGCCATTGTAGTGTAAGAAACAATGTTACTTGTAACACCTTACTTTTGGGATCAATGGCACTATTTTGAAAAATAACATAACTGGTGGCATTGTTAGGTTTTTGGTGTAATGAGTATCATTTATTATTGGGGGGGGAGGTATGCCATTTTTGTTGAGATTTTTTTTAAAAAAATTAAAATGTGAATAGCAAGCAAGAAATTACTTTAAAAAAAGATAAATGTGCATGTGTTAGTGTTTTCAATGATTTGAAAACTCTGGCATATAGTAAGAGGCTTCTGCTCCTCCAAATTTTTACAGTCAGAAAGTCCCCAAACCCTTCTTTGATTAATTGTGCTAGGAAATGTACAGTCCTCCATATGTATCTTTAAAGAGAGTTTAGGTTGTTCTCATGGATACTCAGCAGGATGGACGGATGGACACACACACACACACAGATTGCATTGTTCTCAGGTAGGACCTGACTGATTTCCCTCCTAACCTTTAGAATAACTAAGAAGACTGAGGAAGGTCCCCCAACTCAAAGCTCTGTGTATCAACTTTCTGGATGAATTGCTTGTTCTGACACCAGTGGTCAGAACAATGAAGCTGTTATAAAATATAATGAGCAGCCACTGATGGATTTCACACGTATTTTCCAGATTCATGATAAAAACACACCATGGAAGTCTTTCCTTGTAGTTGTTGAAGGAGCCTCGAAAAATGATGAGGATCCCAAGACAGAGCTTCCTGATGAAGAATATAATGTGGCTCATTCTAAGATACCAGAGAAATTGCTGTCATTCTCTGAAAATGGGCACTATCAGAATCTGACTGCTGTTCAAGAAAGCCTGACTGCTCTGCATGAAAATGGGTCCCCCCCTGTAACCAACTGCAAGTTGGCAGGCACAGCAGGGTCCCAAGAAGCCCCTATTGCTGCGACTTTGCATGATCTCACTGTGTTGCACACCCAGACTGACTTGCATCAGCCACCTCTTCATACCTTGGTGAATATGGAATAGCAACATCATCTAAGGAAAAAAATTCCAGCCCAGGATAATCTATTTAATACTGTATATTCTGGCACCACTGCTGGACTGCAAAAGAATAACAAAGGCTTATGGTGGGTGCTTGTCAGTGTCCTGTATTCTTGCCAAACCTGTATTTCTGGAGTTGTCTCTTAAGTGAAGATTTCAGTCATCCCATCACTAAAGAGGAATCTACTCTCATTTTCATTTTCTTACCTGTGTCACTTTGAAGCAGGTTTCTGATTACATGATCAGTGGAAGGAAAGTGAAGCTGCACCTCTGTTTTAATTCATGTTTCCATTTCCTTGTTACAATAAATCCATTTGGCTATAGTTTTTCAGTGAGTCCTGTTGAAAGCAGTGTGCTTCTGCTTTTTTTTATCACATACATACTCAAATATTGATTCCACATTGTATGCCAATACATTTAAACAACTATAGCACAATCTCTCTCTAAGCTGGTAGGGAACCTTTGTCTCCCCAAATGTTTTGGCCTGCATCTCTGAAGCCCTAAAGGTTTGTAGGGCTGTAGTCACTAAAACATCTGAAGGGCCAATGTGTACACCTCAGCTCTAGGCAAAATGCTTAGTGAAATATTAAGGTAGGCTTGTTTTTGTTTTTAAAAAGTAAAATGTGGAAAAAGAAAGCCACCTATTAAACAGGTAATGTGAACTATGATACTGTTCCTCTAAACAGTGAAACTATTCTGAAATATTGGAAAACTAGGGGTTTAGTCTTTGTCTGCAAACAGATAAGAATCTATTGGTGAAATAGATTTAACTCCCTACATTCCCCCACAATCACCCAAAATTTGGTGCACAGTGAGGAGACCATCTAGAGCAGACTTTGTGTTATGGGTGGGGGGAGGTATGAGATTCAGAAAGAGGAGGAGAAGGGAAAATCCTGTTGTGTGAATGGAAATCTTCCCATGTGACATTGGATGTCTTCCCAGGTTTGTAAAAGTGACGGACCTGTATTCTGCTCATTCAGTCTGCAGTGTGTCGGGCTGACTATAGTAAGCAGTTTGAAGCGGACTTCAGAGGAATTTTACTGAATTTTTGTTCAGAATCTGTGGATGATTTCCCCCCCAGTGGCTGAGTATTCTGCAAACCTTTGCTTTGCTTCCCTCCTCCTTCTCCTCTCCTGTCCTGATTGTTCTGCCCCCATACTCACTGTCTTGTTAGGCATCTCATTACCTGTACTACAAACTCCCCAATGCCACATGCTCATCAACATCCTTTGTCATAGGTGTAACCTCATCTCCATCCATTCCTTGAACAAGGTTATTCACATGGAACTGCTCTTCTAAAGTGTCCTTCATTTCCCAAAGGGCCTCAACATTTCCCCAAACTTCTGGCCCCAGGGTCCCATGTATTTGTTATGAGATTGTGCATTCTATCACTTGTGTTTCACTGGCATCATATTCTAAAACATACAGCTACTAAATATTTAATATGATTTTCTCAATCAGACAGCACATTTTGCTGTTCATAATTGTGGTTCTGTTCCCATCCAGTCGCTTATTCTATCCTCCAGTGGTTTCTTCATTAAAATTTTGCCTTAGCGTGATAAAATAGTCTTCTAGTTTCAGCAACAGCCTGAAATTTTCTGATGAATATTCTTGTTATTTGGTATTTAATAGTGTTTATACCACAGGCTACATAATCTGTTATAGAATTCAAGTTCAATCAGAACTGACATTCAAATAATGGTTGGCAGTCATGTGAAAAGTAGAGTGACTTACTGTAGATCTCCAACTTAGATTTCTAAAGGTTTTACAGAATATGTGTATGAAAAGCTACTTCAGTGAATTTTTAGTGCTGATAGCTAGAAGGTAAGACCATTATTGTAAATGCCAAAATTGAAGGAAATATAAGTCTCTTTTAAAACAGGCTGTTTCCCCTATCAAAGGGATTGTGGAAATGAAAGCTTACTTTGTTTTTACTACAAATGCATTGATATTGTGCCTTTTTATTTTTAAATTCAGGAAAAACAGATGTGCCATATCCAAAACATATTTTACTCTCGACATTCCATTGACTTCCCACAAGACTTGAACTTGCTAATTTTAATGTTGGGAATTATCCTAATGTATTATATCATTCACACCCACACGGGTACTGACACCACTCAGAAAGAAGTATTGCTCATAAGAGCTTAAAGGGATTTGATCTGAACTACTCTCTTTTATCAAACAGACACATCTGCTGAAGTGTGGTGTTTTAAACTTAGTATTATTACAGGGAAAGTTTTATGAAATGTCACACTCAAGCATACTACTTGAAATAGCTCCTTTATGCCTTCTCGCCACAATAAGGAGCTGAGCTGTAATGTTGTTTTCCCTGAGCTGTGTCCAATGATGCCCATCCACCAGATTCCTCTGCAGCCCCCAATGCACCCCTCATGTCTGCATCAAACAGTTGGGGGATCATCTAGAGCAGATTTAGGGGAGCAGCAAGGGGAGTATTGCTTATCACTCCCTCTCTTTTTATGTTCTCACACGGAGCATAACAGAATCTCTTGAGTCATGATGGTGATCTTCCCCTGCTCTGACCTGACCTCCATGATTGGTCCTGCCACAGCATATGATGGCTTCCAGGGAGAGCAGGGAAGAAAGAATGATAAATAGGATTGTTACTTTGGGTGGCGGGGGGGGGGACATTTTACAAAAGCAATCAGTGTGTTAACAGCAAATTGGTTTTTTCAAGGCATGGGCATTTATAAGCACAAGGTGTTTCCCATCTTTTACTCTTCAGAGTTGCATTATTCATGCAGAGCATGCCCTTGAAATTTGCTGTACATTTTGGCAACAGTATTAATCAGCCAAGCTTAGCATACTCAAAAGTGGTTTGGGGACTATGTGGCCATCCAGGTGTGATGGGCTGGTGGGAGCTGTAGCCCCACAATCTGGAGGGTCACATGGTCCCCACTCCTGTTCTAAGGCTTCTACACTGGTCATACATAGCATCAAATGATTGTAGGGATGGGGCAGGGATCTAGGCCAATTATGGAAAAAACACCACAACTCTTACCTTGAGAACCTGTGCTGATATTTTATTTGCTGAAAAGCAGAGCAATAAAAGATCAGTTCAACCATTTTATTTCTTTACCCATTAGTAAGAGCTTGTTATCTTCTATTCTTTGTTTAATCCACTAAAAGGGATCTTTTTAGAGAGAATACCAAGAGGTTATATTTACATATTTATTTTGTAAGCCACGTGCTCCTTTTTGACTATTGAACTTTAATGACCAATTGCAAAGAATTTGTAGTAAATATTTAAATCTTTATGTTAGTACCTCTCTATAGGGATTTTTATTTTATACTGTATCAACATGTGAAAGTGGGTTAACTTGTATGAATTGATAAGCCCTATTAAAACAAAATGAAATAGTATTAACTTTGTTGTAAGTGGCTTGCTTGTAGAAATCTTTTCACATCAAAACATCACATATCTTAGGTCTTTCTGCTGTTAAGTCAGAGCAATAATAGTGGAAGTGCTCCCTGGAAGTTTTCGCATCTGCTCCATCAATCCATCCCTTATTTTCCATGTGTACAGATACTTCTCTCTGCGGCTGAGATGGTCATATTGGAACATCTATATATTTAGTAATGACTGGAGAAGAATCTTAAAAGTCTGCAGCCAGTCTTGTAGCACCCAACAGATTTATCCAGCCATGGCTTTTACTGCTGCAAGCATGCCTATTTTATAGTTCATATTCCGAAACCACATTTTTGCTGCATTCCAAACCAGCAAGATAGGCAAGTTTGAGATCAGTACATCACATACCTTTACAACAGAGAAGATGTACAAGTGCCTGTTTTAGACAGTGCCAAAAGTACAAAAATAATATGAGTCTAGCAGGGTAGAGGGAAAGTTCTCTCTAAATTCTGTTCTTCTACAGCCTACAGAAGTTGCTTTAATAAAGCAAAACTAGACAATTTGTCACTGCCTAATTTCAAAAGCTCCCTACAAAGGAGATCAGAATCCTGTCTGTTCCCTGGAAGCCTGCAAAGGAGGAAGAGAAAGATGGCCCTGCCCACGTTTGGTTCTTGCCTTGCCCACCACCATCTTCAGCTTCACCCTGCCATCATAATGTAGCCACAAATGTTATCCCCAAAGAAATACAGTATAGCCCTCTTAAAATAAATATGTAAAGTTCCCTATCCATGAAAATAGGATATTGCCTTACCTATTTTGTATGCCTTGTTCTCTGGTACCAACCTGACAATTTACCCTTATTAGGAAAAAATAATAGTGTTATTTTATTTTAAATAAACACTCATACACAGTGGGCAGCATACTCTTTAATGACAATTTGCATGATAAAACAGTAAAAGCAGAAAGCTAAAAACCTTCCCACATTGAGTCACAGCCTCCATGTTCAGCTAAGGACCAAACCCAGACCCCCAGTGGCTGTGGTCTTCTATTAAAAGAATTTGGTATTTCCCAACTATTATGAAAAGTAAAATGCAGGAGAATTGATAAATTGTTGGTTGCAACCATGGATCATGTTACAAAATAAGCAGCCCTAGGTTGCCTTTATGACTTCAGCACTGAACAAATCAGTTAGTATGCATCTGCTAAAACTTCACAAATTCTTAAACTACAGTACCAGCACATATTAATATACCATGATTGTAATCTATGTTTGCATATACAGGTATATTGAAAATACTGCCAGAACACCATAGCTGTTCTGTGAAACATTTCAGCAATATAGTGGAGTTTTGTTTGAAAAGTTATTGAAGCCAGCCCCCTGAAACTGCAGCCAAAATCTATGCTCTAAAACAATGGGCAAGAATTTTAGATCCCTGCAAAGCAATAGTAGTCTGTGAGCGTTTAGCAGTCAACCAGTTGTGCACCCAGCTTAGGTAAGGACCATGACTGGTTGGGAAAAGGAGGAGGGCAACACCGCCCCCTCCCTTTGAACAAAGCAAATGGCATTACAAACTTCACCAACCATCTGAATGATGACTGTAGCCCTGACTCCATGGGAAATTGCTTGAGTGAGGAATGGGGACTATAGATGTTCCTTTCAAATGAACAGGAGCCACTCCAGAAAGCAGCAGAAGACCCATTTTGTGTGCACATTGCTCTCAAAATATCTGAGCCATTTATTCAGAGGACCTGCCAGTAAGCCAAAGCAGCCAGTGTTTAGTGCTGCTGTAATGCAGGGGAAGTCCTAAACAAACAACAATAACTCACAACTTACTCTTGGGAGTACCAGTAAAGGAATGTGCCACAACTAAAGGAATACACTCGTATGTCAGAAATAAAAATCTAAATGTACACATCTCTATTGTAATATATTTATAGCTTCCCTTTCTTCCCAGGCATCATACAAAAGGTTCCACTTACTAGATGCCAAATGGACCTTTGGTCCATACCCCAGGATAGCCATACAAATATATATTCATGCATTCACACAGCTTTATAGAAACTACCTCCCCATCTTCCACATTCATGTCCCCTTACCCCACTGCCTGCTGCTGTTCCATGCTAAGGTAGCCATGGACAACATCCAGATATTTTTGACCTACAACTTCCATCAATCCTAGACTGCACAGCTAATGATAAAAGAATTATGGGAGTTGCAGTCCAAGAACATCTGATGGTCTGTCTCTTGCCACCCCTGCCCTACACACATCTCTGTCACTACCATCTCTGCTGTCAACCCCACCCCCCGCAAAAAAAGTCAACCAGCTAGCTAGCTTCAGTGTCTCTACAGTCTCTCTCCCTACATCTCTCAGTGTGATGAATGTGTTGACCTCTGGGTGTTAGAGAGCAACTCTCATCCACCCAGTCAGCATATCCAATTGTAAGGAATACTGGGACTTGCAATCCAATAACATCTTGAAGGACACACCTTCCCACTCTCTGCTCTAAGGGGACAGCACCACTTAGAAGCTACAGCTGAAAGGAAGCTTGCTGCTGTTCCTCAGCCAAAATGGTATATATGGGGCGAGGTGGAGTGCAGGAGAGGAAAACCAGTGGTTGGAGGGGCAATGACTGACTTTACATTGAACTATACAACCATGGGATCTGCTTCTGCACTGTTAAAACAGCCCAGTGGCAAACTGCATGGCTGAGGACATATGCGCGCGCGCGCACACACACACACACAGAGAGAGAGACGTATACCCATTCACTCATTTTGCACAGCATGCTATGAGTAAGTTTGTGGTTTGGTCTACATATGCAGCAGAATGAGATGGACAGAATGTACTCCACATGTTCCCATTGGACATGGGCTATGCCATCGACTTCTCTGGAAATGCTAAAATAAGCAGTGAGGACAAGGGTTCTTGGCCAGCATACTCCTTGCTACTGTGCTATGTTTGGGCTAACAAGTAATTTAGAGAGACAGGAACAGTCATAGATGTGACCCCTCAGAATTAGAGTCTCAAGTGATACAGTGTGCCATAACAAGACATTGCCACTTCATTTGGCTACCCAGGTAGGCCAAGCCTAAATGCACATTTTGGAAAAGCAATGTGCCTTCTCTGCTGTGAAAGCATGATAATGATTTTAGACCTAGATTGCTGCATAATTCTGCCCTGCATATTGTGCATAGACATACTTGCAGAATTTATGTATTAAAATCACAATGGAAGACAAAAGACCAAATTTACATATACTTTGACCAAATTAACACCTTTATCATGTGTCACAAACAATATATACTATCAGAAATCAAAATTTTAGGCTCTAAATTTTAGAAGCTCTTTCTTTAGGAAAGAAGAAATAGCATCACAGAGTGAGAAAAATCCATTTGTTACCAACTAAAAATTATTTTTTACTTTTGAAGGGACTGACATTGTTTATATCTCTGGACTCTGGACTCCATGTATTCATAAGCCTACTGAGTGAAACCTCTGTTGGCCTCCAGCAAAGAACAAGCTGGTCCTGCTTTATTCACATCAGCACTTGCATGTTCACACTCTTCCAAGCTACAGGTGGGTGGATGTTTCCAGTTTGGAGCTGGTGTCTGTTCAGAGAGAATACTTCACAAATTCTACCCATAATAGTAGCCTCAAATGATGGAACAAACATTTACAGCAAAGCTTTTTGATTCTTTCATGTCATCAGAATAAAGACACAATGTCTTGTTAACTTGTGTAACATTTGACAAAAGCTTTAGAAAATTTGCATTAATCAACATTTATATGGTTGGTTTTTAATCAAATGAAGCTAATATATCTGTTTAAGACTGTAACCTTTAACTCCCACCTTTCCAGGGCAATCCCATGCATGTTTACTCAGAAATAAGTTCCAGTGGTGTCAATGGGACTTACTTCCATTGCCTCACTGAAGCCAGTGGGATTAACTTCTGAGTCAACATGCATGGGATTGTACTGTAAAGTAGTTATGGGCAAGATGGGGCCACCCAGATATAGTTGGATGGCAACCTTCAACAGTCTACCCAGCATGACCAACAATAAAGACTGGTGGGTGTTGCAGTGTAGCAATACCTGGGCGGGGGGAAACACTTTGTAAAGGAGGCTTTGTATGTTAGTTGCCATCTCAGTTCAATTCAGTTCAGTGTTAAGACTCAGCATTTTTGCATAAGATGAAATCAAAACACACTTCCAAGACACTATTCTGGTATTTTAAAACAGAGGTACATAAACATCAATCTGGATCTTCTGCTGGATCTTATGGTTGCCATAGAGTGGATCCAGGACAGGGCCACTGTATCGTTAATGCCTAACAGACCTTCAATCAGGACAAGACACCATAAAGCTCTGTCAAGTAGGACTTGTTCTCCTTCTCTTTCCAAACCTCAAATTTTAGCTACAGCTATTCTCTCCCAAAACAGCAATTGACATCGTTGGTGGATGGGGGAGGGGGCATGGACAAGCACCCAGCTCTTTTCTTGTCACCTGACACTCCTCTGAACTCTGCCCTGCTCTCCTGCAGTGAGGCTGTGGCTGGCAGTTGGGGTGTGCAAGGTACTTTCATCCTGCTGGATGGAGCTTTATGGTATCTTCTCCTGCTCCAAGATATGTTAAGGATTAAAGTTACAAGAGACCCATTCTCTACCCAATCTGGTAACCCTAGGTAGATCCCTTAGTGACTTCCAGTAAGTCAGCAATCAACTGTTTCCCAGTTACTTAAAAACAGCAGAAACAAAATTAATTCCTCCCCTTTCTCATAGAATCATAGAGTTGGAAGAGACCACAAGGGCCATCTAGTCCAACCCCCTGCCAGGCAGGAACAGACAATGAAAGCGTGTCCGACAGATGGCCATCTAGCCTCTGCTTAAAAGCCTCTAAAGAAGGAAACTCCACCATACTTGGGAGGCAGCACGTTCCACTGCTGAACAGCTCTTAACAAAACTGCTCTGATTATTTTTAAAAAAGCTGGAGATTAAACTAGATGATTTTTTCTTTTTTGGGAGGAAGGACTGAGAGTACTGTGGGTTCAGAATTTTTAAAATGCTCATGAGGTTCTAATAAAAATCCAAGTAGTTTGCCTGTCCCTGTTTTAAAATACATAAGGAAAGCTGTGCTCTGCTGTGTATACGCTGATGTGATAAATAATCTTTGAAGGACCTAAATACACTTCAGATCACCAACATTTCTTCAGAACTGCCACATCCAAGCTGAGAAGCAGGAAAGCTTGGATTACAAGGAAGTGATTTCAGGGTGACTGGCATTTCACGACAGCTGATTTTATTTCTACTATTACTGAGCCTGCAGCTGCAAGCATACTTACTAGGAAGTAAGTAACATTGAACAGAGTAGGACTTACTTCTAAGTAAACATGCACAAACTGCGATCCTACACACAGTTACACGAGGAAGTTACCCCAAAGTCCTTGGGATTTATTTCTGAGTAAAAAATGCATAGGATCAGGCCACACTTTGCATTTAGAAATGAAACAAGAAGTCTTAAAAATAGATAAACTCATGCGCACAGTTACACTGAATGAGCCACAACAGGATACTAAACAAGACACCAGTCAGTTAAGCTAGAAGCATTTATCAAGTATCCCCGAACGGTCCTTGGCCACAACACAGTGTACTTCAATAGACAAGTCACAAAATGCCACAAATTGTACAGAGAGTTCATTTCAAGTCTCCATCATTGTCTTCTTGAATAGATTTCTTTATGCGAAGCAACATGGTTGTCAGCCACTGATCCAAGCGGGATATTGAATCAAATTCTTTAACCTAGTTGGAAAGGTTCACAGAACTGGTTAAGAAGATAAAGCCCATACCCTGTGATCAAATTTTATTTTCAACTACTTTAAAAGTACCTATATCAACGGGAAAATAATAACTTTCCTATGATTCACTTCTGATCCCTATCCCTGATTTTTTTTAGAATCTCTCAAAATACTCATATAAATGTCTCTTATGCCACATAACTCAGTTCCAATAGCATCAGAAAGAGATAGAAGATACCACCTCTTTCAATGGCAAAATATTAATTAATAGAGTATGAGGGACATTCCACCACCCACCCACAAGAACAAACTAAAAATCAGCAGAAATAGGAAGTCACACATCCCCACAGCCTTGTCTGTAAGTGCTTGCTTCATCACTACATTAGATCCAGACTTAGGATTTGATCCAAATGGAAACAACTTTGAACTAATTTTAATCTAATATTGTACTTACAGTAGCACCCCTGCATCTGCAGGGGATTGTTTCTGGGGCACCCCATGGATGGTGAAATTCACGGATAATACCGAACGACACCCCAGGGGACATCTGGGGGAAAGGGGGGATGGGTTCGCTCCTCCCTCCCCCCCCCACAGCCCCGCAGTGACGGCAATCACGGGGGTGAAGGGGACGAGGCCAGGTCACTCTTTCTCCCCTTCGCTCATGGCTTCGCCCAAGGGAACGAGGCCAGGTCGCTCCTCACCCCTCCCTTTGGCCCCGTAATCACCACTGTGGTGACAGGAGCCCTCCCAGGGGAAGGGACGGAGGAGGTGAGAGCTTTCCTCCCCCTGCCATCGCCAACCATGGATAACTGAATCAGTGGTTAGCGAATCAGTGTATGCGGGGTACTACTGTATTTACTTAGGAGGAAACTTAAACAAAATCAATGGGACCTTAATTCTGAACAGGCATGTATTAGATTGGGCAGTTAGTCTGGATCCAATTTAGTGTCTCTCTGGCATTAAATGTGCCAACTGTTCAATGGATTATAATAGTTAACTCTTGGTGAAACCAGAAGATGATGGTAGAGGAACAACCAACCTTGGACCTATTCAACGTGCCCTAAGTATAAGTAAATGACATCATCATCATCATCATCATCATCATCATCTCCTTTTATATATTATTGCCATATTAGTGGGCTTGACTATACAGGAAGAAAAATCTAGATGGGATTTGGACTACTTTGGACCAAAGCTGTGGAACATGAAATTCAGACTATTCTAGTCTGGATTTCAGCACCACATCTGCCAACGCCCAAATCTACACTGGGTTTTTACTAAAGCTGTTAACACTTGACTCTGAGCTCTGGGAAAAGCAAACCCCCAGCAGTAGTTGCCTTCTCTGAAGCCAGAACAGGTGGCTTACTTGTGATGGCAAGGAGCGGGTAGCTATGATTGCCCAGGAAAAGCAAAGCGCCAGTGATTGTCACCCATTCTGAAGGCAGAATGAGTGCCTGCCCCACCATTGCAAGTAAGCCATCTGTTCTGCCTTCAGACTGGGCAACTACTGTTGTGCACCAGAAAAGCAAAACCACAGCAGTAGCTACTCTCTCTGAAGCCAGATTGGGCAGCTTACTTGTGATGACGGGGCGCACTGGGCATTTTGACCTCATAGAGAGCAACTACCACTGGGGCTATGCCTTTGGACTGAGAAATAGTGCCAAGGGGTGGGGGGGAAATGGTGGCACCTCAGGCAGCACCCGCCCTCCTTTGCTCCCCGTCAAATCCAGTGTAGATGGATTGTTCACATGGCAGTTTTCTCTGGCGTTTCCAGCAAATTCTGGAGAAAACTGTGAGTTTTTAAAAACCTGGATTAAGGGGGTATTCCCAAATCTGGTGCGAATAGGCCCGTACAACATGTGTCATTATTGCACCAGATTCGGGGGAAACGTCACACATTGTGTGGCATTACAGAGCCAGATTCGGGGGGCCGGGGAGAGATTCAAGCTTTGTTACTGGTGTAGACAAGCCCTAAAACAATGTAGAGGAAAGGGGAAAAACAATTTTGAAATTAAGTTGACTTACTGCTTCCGTGTATGCTTCACAGTTTTGTTCCTCATGGGCTTCCAGTAATTTCTAGCACAATGACATGAAAGGATTACACAACAGAACTGACAATTTTACTACCTCTCTCAAGGAAGATGAGCTTATTAAACAATTCTGTGTTCTGTAAAACTGAAAAATGCTCTCTCTGCTTGAAGAGACATTTTAAAAGACACAATAATTGCGAGTAATGTAACACTTCAGCAAGTGATTTCTACTCATACAACAAATGTTTCATTCTAATCTTATGTAGGCATATGGATCTACAACACCTAGACTGGGTGCTATGCCAGCAACAACTGCACACACGCATCACCATAGGCTGTGACCTCACAATGGCAAACGGAGGGATGTGAAGGGGGTGGGGCTAGAGAATACCCATAAGCGCATTGTGGTTTTATAGCCAGCAGCAGGACATGGTTCCATGTCAGCAAGAGAGTAAGGAGGAATCGGAAGGGGAAAGGGAGGAACAGACCAGCCACTGCAGTGGCAGCAGAGAGAGGAACACAGGATTATGAACATTATGACCACAGAGTTCCCCCTGCTCAGGAGCAGAGGCCATAGCTTCTATTTGTGAAGAAAGGTCAGATCAGAAAGCAAGGGACTATTTGTGAGTATGGAAGCAGCAAAGGAAATGAATGTGGCCTGAACAGCTGCTCACAGCAGTCAAGAGGACATTGAGGAAATATTTGTAGAGCAGTGCTACTCAAAGTGGTGATCAAGAAGTAGTTGTTGCCACTAGACAGTCACAAACATGGTGACGGAGTCTGGCATAATGTGTGCGTGTGGGGGGGTAACTGATAGTCCACCACATCAGATAGCCTGAGAAGCACTGCCCTATCTGATTCTTAAGTGCTTCTTAAGCTATCTAATGTGGAGGACCAGCAGGTTCTCCCCCCGCACCCAATGTGCCACAGTTCAGTACTATCTTTGTGCCAATTGGCTGTAAGTACTTCTTACTGTCTTGGAAACTTCCTGTGGACTGGCAAGGTGATGGCTTGTGGACTGGCACCAGTCCACAGACCACCATCTTGAGTAGTACTGCCCTAGACCAGTAGTTCCTAACCTGTGGTCTGGAGACCCCCCAGGGGTTCGCAATGTCCTCACAGGAGTTCTGTGGCTGCTTGGCCCACCTCCTCCCTGCAGTGGAGTGGCCACGTGACAGGAGCCAAGGCAAAGCCTGGCTAGCTGGCTTGGCCTGCACATTGCCATTCCATCCGTGTTGGTGTTTAAAATCTTGAGTTAAGTCTTGGGGGTCCACAGCAACAAAAGATATTTAAAGAGGGTCCCTGGTAAAGAAAAGTTTGCCACTGTCCTAGAGCATCTCTCAAAACAGAAATGGAGGATGTGTGGTTTGTCAGATGCAGACAGACCATGGTTCCCATTACATTTCAACACTGGCTATATAGGCGAGGGTTATTGAAAATGAGTGTGTGACAACATCTTGAGGGTTACCTGTTCCACAACTGTTTTTTTTAAAGCCAGGAAAGCAAAGAGATGAAGAAAAGAGGAAACACTGGTGATAACCACCCTCTTCCCTCTTTCTGAGACCATAGATAAATGACTGGGGGTGTTGAGGGGGTCCTAAAAACATACTGATATAGCTAATTTTAACCCAAGAAAGAACTTTTCTACTGTGAAGTCGAAGGCTTTCATGGCCGGCATCCATAATTTTCCTTGGGTTTTTTTCCGGGCTGTGAGGCCTTGTTCTGGAATAGTTTCTTTCTGATGTTTCGCCTGCATCTACGGCTGGCATCCTCAGAGAATGGTTGGGTAGGAGTGTGTGTGGAGTTTATATGCTGTGAACCCCTGGGTTTTCTGAAATTCTAGACCAGGCCAACAACTATCATGTCAGAATGCACAGAGAAGCTATTGAAATCCACGAACACCTGGACAACTTCAACAGGAAAGAAGAAACCTTAAAAGTAAACAAAATCTGGCTGCCAGTTTTAAAGAACAATAGAATAAAAACTCAATACTTACAAAGGAATTCCACCAAGCGACAGGGGGATTCCCAGCAGATAATGGCCCATCAACCAACTATTAGCCAAACATATACTCCCCTACAAGGGTTCACAGCATATAAACCCCAGACACACTCCTACCCAACCATTCTCTGAAGATGCCAGCCACAGATACAGGCGAAACGTCAGAAAGAAACTCTTCCAGAACACGGCCTCACAGCCCAGAAAAAACCCAAGGAAAAACTTCTCTACTTTTAATATGCACATTGGGATGGCTATTCTTTCTCTCTTTTCATACGCTCAACACATTTTTAAATCATAGGGAATATGTGCCTACCTTCATTGTTATGTTACATGCAGATTCCCTATGAATTAAAAAAGTACTGAGCTTATGAAACTCACCAGTATCATAAGAAAATCCACCAAACACACATGATTTCCATTTTTAACATATTACGAACATGCAGTTTCACTTACTTTCAATAGTTTACATTCCCTTGAATCTGTGAAAGCTGGAAACATTTCTTCATATTTTTCAAGAGCGAGCTGAAAAGAGGTCAGCAATTGTTAAAACCACTACTTAATCAAATCAAGCAGATTTAATCTCATTATGAATTTTCCACTGGAACACTGGAGCTATAACAGCAATGCAAGACAAGAAAAAATAATAATGAAGAGGTAAGTTTTGACTTATCCTGTGGTAACTGGGAATGTGAAAGCTTGGGAATGTGACTTTTTGGACTACAACTACCAGAACCCCTCACTCAGCTTGGCCACTAACTGTGGGCTGGGAAATTCTGGGAGGTATAGTCCCCAAACGTTCTGGGATGTATAGTTCCCATGTTCTGGAGTGTTTGTCCTCAGGACTGCAAATAATATTTTATACATCACAATTCCCTATTCTGGTTACTCCAATCCTCAGTAACTCCCCAAGATAAAGATACTGTTTTTAATTGAAAGTTTCAATTGCTCCTCAAGGATACATGGGTCTATTACAAGGAAGACCTATGACTTAATGGCAGAGCACATGCTTCGCACACATGTCCTAGGTTTAATCTCTGACACCTCTGGTCAAAAGGATTCATAAGCAACTGAAGGAAAAGATGCCTCTTTGCTTTTCTCCATGCAGGGCAAAAGATAATCCATCTCCATACTGGGTGTCAAGTGGGGAAATAAACTGGGAGGGATTTTGCATAGAAAAACAACAGGAAGTAAGAAGGCTGTATAGCCCCTCCTTCCCTCTCCCCATTTTTATTATAGCAGCTTTTCTTTTCTTCTTTTATTATAGCATCTTTTCTATCAAGTCTCTCACACTGTCTCATCCATTCCTTAGACATGTAACATGAAAATTACATGGCACATTATAAGAAACAAAGAATTGTTCAGTGTGATGACAGTAATAGGAACGTAATCAATTGCTGCTTAACAAGTCAATGTTCATGTAAATCCCATTGATTCAACCAGCCTGCTCTAGTTGGGACTATCAAATGTGTTTAGGCCTATGGTTTCACATTTACAGCATACAGGACTGGCTTTAGACACATACAATTGCTGGTAAAATTTTACGGCCAGAGTACAAGGAAGCAGCTAGAGAACTCCTGTTCTCTTGTTCACAAAAACACAGGCATAAAGGGCATTCAGGTTTGCAAGGATGAACTTGTACAGTGATCATTTTCTGTAGTAACAACAGATGTCATTATTGGTTTAATATGTTTCTTCTTTATACACGATACAAACTAGGCTGTTAAGGCCTACAGAACTACGATACACAGTGGATTGTACTAACCTTAGCATTCAGTTCATCAACTATAAAGTGACACAGGGCAGCTTTAAAGAAATAATCCTTTGCACTATGTTTGAGCAAAGGGTTATCCATAGTACTTGTTCCAACCTGAAGAGATAGAAAAAATACACTTAACAGCCTGATAAAATTAGTGAAAAGCACAGTGGAAAATGCAACACTGCTGTTTTTTGTGTTCTGTTCATGGTGGTTTTCTGTCCTTATATAAGAAACTCAAGTGTTTCAACTAGACAGGACTGACTGCCCAAAGTTTATTGACTTCATTTTATTCATCAGCTGTGGTGTTACTAAGGCTGGTGCCATCCCTCCTTCTGACAGTGTCACCTGGTGAGGTTCGGCCTCTCTGCACCCCTCTATTGCCGCCACTATTCATCAGCATTTCTACTAATAGCATTAAAAGTGCAATTTTTCAATTTCATAACACATTTTACTACCACAGACAGAGCTGTATTTACACAGGGCCGATCCCAGTGGGAAAACTCTGTGGGAACTGGCAGATACTGGGCACCAGCAAAAGAGTTTGCCTGGATTTGTCATTTGGAGAATTCATACTCTTTCTATCCCCAATTCCCATTTGATACAGAACTTCAGCTGATACAGTTGCAGTACAGAGTGGGGGGGATTTGCAGTACAGAGGACTCCTGTTCAGTGTTCCAACCAGCCAGCCATACCTGCCTCCTGGGCAAGCAATTATATCCTCCCCACAGTTTTCCATTTTATTCCCACCACATTCAGGGAACATTCTATGGCCAATGAACATGCTCATTCCTCATGACATTGTTGGAGGGGGTTCCTATGATTTTTTTGCACCTTAGAGTTCCTTAAGTTTAGAGGCTGGAACTTAACTTATGAACCCTAATTCATTAAATTAATTTAATCATTAAATAAAAAGGTGTTTTTTTGGTAACAGCGAAGATTTTTCATTACTTTAATTACGTATGGGGGAATAATTTTGAGGGGATTTGGCCATCTGGGGCTATTTTTAGTCATTTTGATTGGTCTTTAAAATTCAAAACTAATGTTTTCATAACAGGTGAGCAATTATTAAAACAACATGTTAATTTTATAATGTTCTTTCTGTGTGTTTTTATATTAATGAATTATATTTTCTTCATTGATTTAATGGCAAGAGGTTAGTGCTATCATATCTGAGACTGATGATACCTTCCTCTTGTGGTGGTGCTATTTTGGCTATATATAAGGAGCAGCTGCTGGTGCCTTCTGTAGTGTTATGTAAAGCATGCTCAGACCTTGTTTGATAGGGGTCAGGGGGAAATCTAAACACTTTTGTGTATGGCTTCAAAGCTTGGGATTCTCACAAGCCTGCTGATGCCTGCTTCTTATGCATGGGTGGTACCATTCTGGCTACATATGAAACAGCCAAATAGCACTTGGATTGATTGGGAATGTATGACTGATTTATACACTTCCTCTTATAAACCAGAATGTAGTGCACCTACCTGTTCAAACATTTCAATTGCCTTTGGATATTGCTCTAATTGAGCAGCATATCCAGCTACTTTCAGAAGACATTTGTTGGCAGAACTAGAAACAAAAGGTGTAATTAATTGAGTAGCACACAGAGGATTTTTTTTTTTTAAAAAAATGTTTTTATGTATGACAGCACCTGAAAAGAGCTAACTACTTGAGAAATTACTTATTTTGTTGACATGCATACAAATGAAAACCACTAGCATTAGGCACATTTAGCCACCATTGATATGGAGCACATCTGAGCATCTCCTCTTTTCACATCCATATCCAGTCCATGCTATTTTTCCCTGTTTTATTTTAGCAGGATAAGAACCTAATTGTATCCTGCTTACTTTTTTCAAACGTACATATATTGTGTATATGTTTTAAATTGTATGCATTGTTTACATGCATTACTCTATGATTTAAGCACTGCTTTCTATGCATTTGTTTCTATGCACATGTTTCAAACATGTACTCCCCCCCCCCCGAAATGTCTGCAGTTGTCCATCAACATGGGGAGTCCAAAGCCCAACTTCCTCTATACCCATGGACAATCCAGAAGTGCAGACTGAAACAAGCCCATCAGACTTACATTGGATTCCTTACACACACTTAATTTCCTTCAACCAACTTTCTGCGAGCACAGGGAGAGAATTCCTAAACCTGATATTGAAACTGACAGACAGGTAACTGGGATGGCATCCCAAAAAAGGTAATTGAGGATGTGGGTGTTCTGTTGGAGCCTAGAAAAATAATTCTGTTTTGTAGTGTTAAAATAAAAACCAAAACAAAATAAATCATTATTCATTGACTAGCTTTTTAATGAATACTTGCCTGTTGGATTCTTCTCCTTTGTAATAATCTGCAGCTTGTTCATAATGAGCAATAGCCTAAAAAAATGAAGTCAACACAATTTCTCCTTCAGTGTGATCTTTACAGACTGGGTATTTTGGGATATGGACTGTGCAGATTCACAAGGTTTACAAGTTATTTATTTCTTCGGCTAACATGATAGTTGTATTTTGCCTCTTAATACCAGCTACAGGGAAACAAGAGTGAGCAGGAAGATGCCTAGCAATGTGACTTAAATCTTTTCAAGCTATTCAGATACTGCAATAACAAAGACAGGAAGGACTCGAACAACTAAATTTCCTTACCTTTTCAATGTCTACCAACTCAGACTCATAAATCTCTGCAATGGTAATATGATGCTTGGCAGCAATAGTGAATCGGCCCTGGGAAGAGAAGAATTTTATCTAGCTGTTCTTGCTCTCACTAAGTGCAAACAGTGAACACAAAGGCATCTGAATCAAAGAGTTAATCAAAGAAATCTGCAAGGTTACAAACTGGAATACCAACCTAGCACCTAAAGTATCTTACCATGTCTGTGTAAATATCGATGGCTGTATTTAAGCAGTTGATAGCCTCTGCACCGTATGCATTTGGGAGGGAAATAGTGAATAAAATCAGCTCAGTCATCCAAATACTGTTACTTTACTAGCACAAGAAACTTGGTTATTCATATCACCAGATTCAACAGCAAGTCATTTTTCTGTTCAAGACCAACTCATTAAATCATTTATCTACTTTCAAACACAAGGGTGGGCAAACATCAGATTTATATGATCTACTCTTAGTCTTCCTCCTCCAATCCATCAATCTTAGTGCAAAAGACATAAAGTATGACCCTGCTCCCATATTCACGGAACTGGTGCACATAGTTTCCCTTACCACCATTCAAAAAATACGTTCTCTCTAGGCATTTTCTAGGTCCTCTAGGATGATTCTATGGTATGCTTCTGCTGGAAGTTGACCACAGAGTTGTGCTGGAGGACCCTAGAAAATGCCTAGAGAGATATTCTATCTAGGAAACTCTAGGTCCTCCAGCATGACTCTATGGTATGCTTGGCTGGAAGTTATTCATTTCAATGGGGTTTGCTATTATCCGTGGTTTTGCATTTCCACAGTAAGTCCAGGAATGTAACCCCGCACGGATATGAAGGTTGTACTATATGCACAGAATTAAAGAATTCTGAGAATGCAAATTTGTTTTTAGAACTAGAACTGGACAAAATCATAGGCCTTCTACACAAAAATCTACTCCCTCCCATTTCAACAGTATATTTGCCATTTGTCACTGTTGTTTTTAAACAGATGGGAGTTAGAAATATTTGCTCATCTATTGTAAATCATTCTGGAATCTACCAGTAAGTCTAGATCTAGAGAGCCAGTGTAGTGTAGTGGTTTGAGCTTTGAACTACAAGTCTGGAGACCAGTCTTCAAATCCCCTCTTCACCATGGAAACCCACTGGGTGACCTTGGACAAGTCACACTTTCTCAGCTTCAGAGGAAAGCAAAAGCAAACCCCCTCTGAACAAATCTTGCCAAGAAAACCCTGTGATAGGGTCGCTTTAAAGTAGCCATAAATCAGAAACAACCTGAAGGCACACAACAACAAGGTCCAGATCCAACTCCTATTCTAACATATGCATAAGGTATTATTGCCCCATCTGCTCTCATACTCCATCTAAGATCAAATGCTTTGGACACACTTATGGAAAACTCCCATCTTCATATTATACTTCGCATATGTTGGTAGAGAGAACTGCTTGGCAATCACAAAGGAACTTGCCATGTGCTGAAGCATACGCTCCTGCCTCCCACACTGTAATGAATACTGAAACACACAGGAGTTGGACCTTTGCATTCCAGCACTCATACAATTTAACACTGTGGCATTTGTGTGCAAGATTCAAAACTTCCAATCAAATAAAGGCACAGAGCCAGTTCACACATGCCCAGGTGCTTAGGAGACATGTCATGGGCTGTAGATGTTCCCAAAGTTCAAAGTCCCATTATACAGTAAGTGGAACATTTTATATAAGCCAGGACCTATGCATGGAAGTATCTACATGACTACATTCTCCCTATGCAACCTCTCTATTCAGAATAAGGAGAAGATGGATCATGTGAGAAAGGCAGTCTACATTTCACATCAGAGGTCAATACATGGCTCGACTATGCACTAGCCTTATGCTCACACTGACCTCTGCCATATTAATAAGCTACATGTGAATACTCTACAACCCCCCCCCAATAGCTTCTGTACACCAACTGACTTTTCTAAACATGAAAGTATGTGCGTGTATATGTGGAAGGGGAGGTATGTGCCTTTAAGTTGGTTGTCAACTTATGGCAACCCCATTAATTTCATAGGGTTTTCTTAGGCAAAGAATACTCAGAGGCGGTTGGTTCTTCCAGTTCATTTCTCTGAAATAAAGCCTACACCACCTGGTATTTCTTGTCTGTCTCCCACCCAAGTACTAACCAGAGCTGATCCTGCTTAGCTTCCAAGATCAGATAGGATCTGGTGGCTTTAAGGTATTTAGGCCACATGGAAGTATCACATACAAATGTTACCTAATTTTTGCTGGGCTCTAGAGCACATTATGACATTACCTCTAATAAACATAGTAGAGTAAATTCAAGTTCAATAACAACCAATTCATATATTCAAACATTGTTCTAAAAAACCTTTGCAACAATCATTAAACAAAAAGTGAGCTCAAATGCATATGGTTCTGTTTAAACCTTTAAAACAGTTTGAACTGGCAGGATGTATTCACTGGTGGGTAAAATATTAAAGATATATTTTGTTCAGTTGGGAAAACTGTTGCGCTCATATTTTTTTCTCTTCACAGTCCTTAAGATCGAAGTATTCTTTTTCACCATTCTTCAGGGGAAGAAACAGATGGGAAGGATTCATGCTTCCTTATTCACGCTAACAAGAGACACTTAAACGGACCCTTTTCTGTATCCTTTAAAGCCTTTAATGTGGCATCAAACAGACACAGTCATAATATCTCACAGCTACTATTACTCTTCCATGACTTGTAATTGTGTGAGCTGGCCTTAATACCACACTTATTCCAAGATTCCTCAGGGATCTTTCAAGATTGGTCTGAATCAGCACTTTCATTCTGGGAGAGTTTGGTTTTCCTTGCCTGCCTTCCCGCATGGAATAACTTAATGTTTCAACTGTCAATCTGGATAGCCTCACTATGCACAATACATCTTACCTTGTGGATCTGCCTTTTTGTAAGCATTCCCCGCATCCACGAAACAGGTTGCTGCATCATGTTTACTCTGCAGTTGCATGTGGAGCTTGGCTGCCTGACAAAATGCATTTCCTGCAGCTGGAAGAGAAAAGAATCCCAATTGTTCAAACTCCAGGATAATGATAAAGGGAGCTCTTTAAAAGACAAACATAACAAGGTTTCCTGCACATTTATATGGTTTACTCTGTACATGCAGTTCTTAAGGTTTCCTTGGAAAATTTATTATTAGATCTAAATTAGAAGCACACAGAGATTTCTAAAAGAACATTGGCAACGATTATTAAAAAATCATTGAATTTGTCTCTGAAATACTCTCCATATCAATAATTACAAAACTGAAAGTGTTCTCATACACTATACAGTAGGGCCCCTGTATCCCCTGGGGATTGGTTCGGGGGGGGGGGCGTGGATACCAAAAATCATGGATAATAGTGAACGCCATTGAAAATAATGGGACTTCCAGTTTAAAATACCATAGAGTTGCCTTGAAGGACCTAGAAAATGGCTAGAGAGGACAGATTTTCTAAGAAGACTCTATGGTAGGTGTGCTGTTTTATGTCCCATGGATAATTGAATCAGTGGATATGGGGGGGGGTCCTATTGTATGTAAAAAGAGCTTTCATTACCACAAAATGAAATGCACATGCAATAGAAGCTGATGTACTAAGGGACTGCAGCAAGATGACTCAACATCTTTTTTACAACTTGTTCATTCATATAGCATTAAACCAGAAGTGGGAATCATTCATCCCTCCATTTGTCAATGGACTGTAACTCCCCACAGCCCTAGCCCAGCATAGCCAATGCTGAGGGATGCTGGGAACTGCAGTCCAACAACTAGACAGTTGCATAATTTCCATCTCATCACTATACTTCTCACATTACAGTTTTCCATACCTTTCCTGTTGGGTAGAAAACTCTTCTCACAACTGACATGCCACTTCCATAAAATCCCACTGCCTTCTTTCTCATAATGTAATCAACATTTGGATGTAGTACATGGATATAATTTTCGTGCCAAACCAAAAATAGTGTTCATATTTGCAGCTTGTTCTGGATTTAAAGTGAATTGTGAGAAAAAAATATGACTTTGGAAGAGGAGAATGAATTGACTGCTTTCTCTAATTTCCAAGTGGAAAAGAGGGTGATAAAATATCTGGAGGTTACAATTATGAAGAATAATATTGTATTGTTTCAGAATAACTATGATAAAACCTGGAAAGAAATCAGAAAAGATTTTTAAAAATGGGGAAAGTTAAATTTATTCCTTATGGGGAGAACTGCAGTACAGTAATAAAAGCAAATGTTTTGCCAAGGCTTTTATTTTATTTCCAAACAATCCCCATAAGAAATGGAATACTTATACAATGGCAGAAAGGTATTTCCAGGCAAAGAAACCCAGAATAAAACTTAAAATAGTATATGATGCTAAAGAACAGGGAGATTTAGGATTTCCTAATATTAAATTGTTTTATGAGGCTTGTTGTTTTGCATGGCTAAAAGAATGGATTCTGCTTAGAGACGAGAGGCTCTTAGAACTTGAAGGTCATGACTTATGATTTAGTTTGGTATGATAAAGTTAAGTCACACACTGGATTTAAAAATAATTATATTAGAATGCCACATTGGTTACTTACCGTGAATGTGCATTCTGGTGGTGGTAGAGAGGAGGAATCCAGCTTCAATCCTTACACTTGGGTTATGCCCCTCCACCACCCAGAGTGAGGCAGGAGAATTCAAATGATCACGTGGCCTCTGGGCTGTTGGTTCCTCCCCTTCCCTGTCCTTTGTCTGATCAGTTCATTGCAAGCCGAATCCCGAGAACTAAACTTGAATTGTTGCGCAGCCGGGTGGGGTGGATTCCTCCTCTCTACCACCACCAGAATGCACATTCACGGTAAGTAACCAATGTGGCATTCTCTGGTTGGTGAGAGGAGGAATCCAGCTTCAATCCTTACACTTGGGACGTACCCAAGCCCACTCTGCTCGCGGGAGGGACGGCTGCGCGAAATCACTCAGATTCTGATGACTTCCTGGAGGACCCGCCGTCCGAAGATGGCCTCCGAGGCTCTGAACTTGTCGATCTTGTAGTGCCGCATGAATGTGGAAGGGGAACTCCATGTCGCTGCCTTGCAGATTTCTAGAATAGGAGCGTTTGAAGAGAACACCGCCGAGGTGGCCGCGGCCCTAGTGGAATGGGCGGTGACGCCTGTTGGTCGCGGTATCCTGGCCTCATCATACGCCGTCCAGATGCAGGCCTTTATCCATGACGCTATCGTTCGTCTGGAGGCTCTCAGGCCTTTCGCTGCCGGGCTGAAATTCACCAGCAGAGAGTCACAACGCCTGAAGTCCTTCGTGCGTTTGATGTAGATCCTGAGGGCTCTACGAACGTCCAACTTGTGCCATTCCTTCTCCCGCGGGTGTGTCGGGTTACGACAGAAGGCTGGAAGAATCAGTTCCTGGGACACATGGAAGGGTGACAACACCTTCGGGAGGAAGGATGGATCTGTACGGAGAACCACATGATCCTCGTTGAAGGAGCATAGATGCTCCCGCACTGACAACGCTGATAACTCCAACACCCTCCTGGCGGACGTGATTGCCACCAGGAAAGCGACCTTGAGTGTAAGAAGTCTGAGGGAAACTCTCCTAAGTGGCTCGAATGGTCGTTTGGAAAGTTGCCTGAGGACCAGGGGTAGACTCCACGTGGGAAAACGGTGCCTAACTGGGGGGGAGAGGATGGTAGCTCCCCTTAGGAAACGGCGGACGTGGGGATGAGATGACAAGGTTTGACCCCTGGGAAGACCCACGACCGATGCCAGTGCTGCCGCCTGGCGCTTCAAGGTGTTGGGTTTAAGACCTAAGCTCAGGCCCTTCTGGAGGAAGGCGAGTACGTCCTTGACGGATGGTTGAATGTGGTTGACGCACTTAGACCTGCACCACCTCTGGAAGGCTCTCCAGGTCGCCTCATAGATCTTCTTCGTAGACTGTCTCCTAGACGATAGCATCGTGTCTATCACAGATTCGTCGTAACCGCAGGCCCTCAGGGCTCGCCGCTCAATCTCCATGCGGCTAACTGCAGCCAGCCTATGTCCGGGTGGTTGAGAGGACCTTGACGAAGGAGGTCCGGTCTCACTGGGAGGAACCACGGTTCCTCCACGGCTAGGTCCTTCAGATCGGAGAACCATGGTCTCCGTGGCCAATGGGGTGCTACGAACACCACCTGGGCCCTCTCCTCCCGTACCTTCCTGATGGCCTTGGCTATCATTGGAATGGGGGGAAACAGGTAAAGGAGGCCCTGGGGCCAGGGGCTCTGAAGGGCATCCGTCCCTTCCGCGTCCCTGGTCGGAAACCTTGTGAAGAACCTGCGGAGTTAAGCATTGTTCGCTGCGGCGAACAGGTCCACTGACATGTGGCCGAATCTTCCCTGGAGTTGTCTGAACACCTGTGGGTGAAGGGTCCACTCCCCGGGAAGGACCTCGTGCCTGCTCAGGAAGTCCGCCGTCACGTTTTCGGTCCCCTGAATATGCCTGGCCGCCAAGGAGGCTAGGTTTCGCTCCGCCCATCGAAAAAGCAGGTGGGCTTCCTTCTGAAGTGAACGAGACCTCGTGCCCCCCTGCTTGGAAATGTAGGAGCGGGCTGTCGTGTTGTCGGTGAATACCATGACGTGTTTCCCCCTGATAAGAGGTCCGAAGTGTTGTAGGGCCAGCCTGATTGCCCTGAGTTCTAACCAATTTATGCTGTGTGTTCTCTCGTGTTGGTCCCAGGTGCCTTGGACGAATGTCTCCTGACAGTGTGCTCCCCAGCCGATGAGGCTGGCGTCCGTGGTCAAAGAGATCTCCGTTCTCTGGACCCATGGGGAGCCTCTGGACACATTGGACGGTTTCGTCCACCAATCCAGGGACCATCGGACCTCCTGTGGGAGAGCGATCCACCGCACCTGCCTGGAGAGGATCTGTTCCTGAAACTGGTGCAGGAAGAGCTGAAGAGGTCTTGAGTGAAACCTGGCCCAAGGGATAATCAGTATCGCCGATATCATAAGGCCCAAAAGGCTCGCGAGTTCCATTAGGAAGACTCGCGGTAGGCGCCGAATGCGTGCAGCTTCCCTCCTCAGGGAGGACTGCCGGTCTGTTGAGAGGAAGATCAACTCCTGACGGGTATCCAGGATCGCTCCCAGATGGGTGATAGACTGTGTAGGCTCCAGGGCGCTCTTCTTGAAGTTTATGAGGAAACCGTGGCTCTGCAAGCACTGAATCATTGTTCGAAGGTCCCTTCTCGCCCTTGAGGCCGAGGGGGCGCGGAGCAAGATGTCGTCTAGGTACGGGTATAAGTGAACACCCCGTGACCTGAGGAGCGCCACGACTGCAATCAATACCTTGGTGAATACCCTCGGAGCGGATGCTAGGCCGAACGGTAAGGCTCTGAACTGATAGTGGTTTTGACCTAGGGTGAACCTCAAGAAGCGGCGGCTGTCCTCCGCGATCAAAATGTGAAGGTAAGCTTCTGCCAGATCCAAGGACACCAGAAAGTCCCCTTTTTGCAGAGCTTCCCTGATGGAAGACAACGTCTCCATACGGAAGCGCTTGTAGACTAGATGGGAGTTTGTATACTTGAGGTCTAGAATGGACCGGTGGTCCCCGTCCTTCTTTGGAACTGTAAAAAAGACGGAATATATTCCTGAAAACCTCTGACATACTGGGACTGGTTCTATGGCTCTGATGTCCAGCAGGTGGCGCACTGCTTCCACCTGGATTCGCTTTTTGAAGGGTTTTTTTGACATGGGTGATGGGATAAACCGGCCCTGCGGAAGCTCGTTGAACTGTAGACGGTACCCGTGGGAGATGGTGTCGACGATCCACCTGTCTGAGGAGGTGGCCACCCAGCGGCGCCAAAAGGCCTGAAGGCGCCCTCCCACGGGAAGGTGGGGAGAGTCAGAACTGCTGACGCCCCCCTCCTCTCTGAGAGTTGGAGGCTCCCCGCCTGATTGGCTGAGCCGGGCTACTGGAGGAGGATCTAGAGGAGAAGTTTGATCTTCCCCAGGGGGCACGAAAAGGACGAAAATCCCGTTGTCTGCCGCCCCTCTGGGACCCGAAGGAGGGGACATAGTGAAAGGGCTTCTTGGGCTTCTTCTCCGACTTCTTAGAGAGGACTGGCATGGCTTTCTTCTTCTCCTTCGTCTCCACCAAGATGTCCTTAAGGGCTTCCTCTCCAAACAGGCAGCCACCTCTGAATGGTTTCGTGGCCAGATTCGCCTTAGATTGTGCATCCGCTTCCCAATGGCGCAGCCAAATGGATCTCCGAGCCACCGTCGCTGTCATCATGGCACGCGACGCAAAGACTGCAGCGTCCAAGGTGGCATCGGCTATGAATTGCATAGCTACGTAAACCTTTGCCAGGGAGCGCTGCAGAGAAAGTCTATCTAGGGTTCTATCCTGCAAGGAGTCCTCCATCCACAACAGGGAGGCTCTGGCAAACAATGAGCCTGTGGTTGAAGCACAAATTGCCAAGGCCGAAGCTTCATGTGATTTCTTAAGGGCCCCCTCCATCCGCTTCTCCTCTGAGTCCTTGAAGTACCCCTCCCCCTCCCGGGGAGCGAGAGCCCCCGAAACGAGGGAAGCCACGGGCGAGTCGATGGCGGGCACTTTAAGTTTGTCTAGGATCCGCTTGACCGGGGTATAAATTTTCTGCGCTAGAAGGGTGCCCTTCTTGCCTTGAAGGGGCTTTTCCCATTCCCCTTCAATTGCCCTGGCGAAAATAGAAGGAAAGGGAACCTCCGAGCCCCCTTCCTTGGGGGCGCCCAACACCGATTCCGCCCTCTCGCTAAACTCTGCGTCCTCCTGGGGCGCCTGCTGCTGATGTCTAGAGAGGCCCAAGATTGCTGTGGCTTTATTCAGGAGAGGAAGGAAGTCCTCCAGTTGAAATAACCGTTCGGAGGGTCCCCCTGAGGGGGTCTCCGAATCAGACCATTCCCCTTCCTCCTTATCGGAAGGGCCTTCCACTGGGTCAGGTAAGGGCTCCCTGTTGTCAGGTAATGCCCAGTCCTCATCCAAATCAGGCTCCGACTCTGCAGAGGAGTGGTGGGAGGGGGGCAGCTTGCACTTTGCGCGGCGTTTGGACGCCGCTGTACTGGCCACCTGATCGTGGGGGTCCCCATCTTCCTGGTCCCCCAGGATCCGCATGGCCTCCAACAGGAGGGAGCTGACGTCCCTGCTGGTTCGCGAGGAGCCGCGTGGAATCTGGGGCGGCGCTCCTTTTGGCTTCGCGGGCTTCTCTCCCCCCCGGGAGAGCTGTGCGCGGTCGCAGTGCCGCTCTGGGGCCCGGCGTTTCTTGGTGCCCAAGGACGCCGCGAAAGCCTCAGCAAAGGCCTGCTTTGCAGCGCGGACGGCGTGTTCCTCCGCCGCTGCGAAGCGGGCCTGATCCAGTTCCCCTGGGGCGAGGGATTTCCCCCCTCCCGACCTGCCCGCGCCGGTGGTAAGCGGCGCCCCAAAATGGCGGCCGCCATCTAGGGTGCCCACGTGCGCGGCCCGGAGGGCCTCCCTGGCGTTCTCCGAGGTCCCTTCCTCTCCGGAGGAGTCCGCCTCCCAGTCCTCTTCCCCCAACTGGTCCCCGGACTCCCCATAGTACCCCTGATCCCCGCGGGATCCTCCGGGTTTTCCCCCGCCGCCCCCGCACCGGAGCGCAGATACTTCCCCGTCCCTGGGGTCCAGCGCTGGTTCTCCCGTGAGGAGGGAGACGGGGGTGGCCGTCCGGTCCTCATCCTCCGCCTGCTGAGCGAAGCTCCGCGGCTGTGGGACCTGGCTCGTCTCGGCGCCCGAAGTCGCCCCCACCGCCTGCGTAGCAAGGCTATGCGGCTGGAGGGCTGCGCCGATCCCGGCTGCTCCACTCGCCTGCTGGCCGATGGTCAGCGGCTGAGGGAGCTGCTGCTGGGGTTGCTTGGTCTTCTTCTCCTTGTTTTTCTGTGCTGCCGGAGCCATGAGGGAGCAGAAGAAAGAAGGGCAAGTGGGGAATTTTTTTTTTAAGGTGAGGGGAAAGAGGGGAAGAAAACTGGAATGATTAGAAAGTAGAAGGATTAGAAAAAAGAGAAGTGAAGGAAGTTAAGGGAAGAGAAAACTAGAGGAGGAACCAAGAGCTCCACTCTGGGTGAGGCAGGAGAAACAACTGATCAGACAAAGGACAGGGAAGGGGAGGAACCAACGGCCCAGAGGCCACGTGATCATTTGAATTCTCCTGCCTCACTCTGGGTGGTGGAGGGGCATAACCCAAGTGTAAGGATTAAAGCTGGATTCCTCCTCTCACCAACCAGAGAAAGGCTCTTCTGCAAGTTGGTATAAATACAAGCAAGCTTTTTTCTAACATATCATTAGTTACCTCACCGCAGGAAGCCTTTTTAAAGAAACAATGGGTCAAAATCTGAAACAGTTACATTATAAGGATCTTTTGTATTTGAAACAAAATAGCTGGGAGTTTAAGTTAACAGAGATGCTTTGTAAGGAGGGTATAGCTCTTAACTGGTTTATCTATCTACAAAACATGTTGTCAAAACTGTTTACAAATCTATCAAATCAACGCTGGGTTGTCAGGATAAAGAAGGATCTCTTTTTCATATGTGGTCGACTTGCAAGAAGGCAAAAAGCTATTGGTCTAAGATTTATATGTTAATCCAAAAAAAATTAAATTTAGATTTTGCAATGTCACCAGAAATGTTTTTGTTGGGCATTATGGATAAAGAATTAGATTGAAAGTATGGACTACTTCTTCAATACATGATTACAGTGGCAAGAATATTGTTTGTCCAACCTTGGAAACAGACTAAAGCATCAATGATGGAAGAATGGATTGTGAAGATTGCAGACCAGGTCTAGCTTGCCAAACTGACGTGGATTTTAAAAGACAAACCAAATTAAGATTTTTTGAAAGACTGGAAACCTTTTATGGACTTTTTGAGCAATAAGAAATCTAATGATGTAATAATTTGTGGATATGGTTACTAGTACCTTTAGCAAGTTGAATTTAGCGAGATCTGTAATGGTAGAGTAACATACGTTTTATTAATTGGCTAATACTAAATTATTATTTTTTTTAAAAAATTGAAGATACCTGACCATTATAGATATCAACAGCTACCTTTACATTACAAACATAGCCTGTACTGATTTTATCTCCAAATACATTGCTGTCAAATGCTGACCAATCACAATCTTATTGCAACAGCAGCAACAATATATTCAGTTGTATATTCTATTACTAACTGATTTCTGTCTGGAACCAGCATGGCATAGTGGTTCGAGTGTTGGACTACAACTCTGGAGACCAGGGTTTGAATCCCCGCTCAGCCATGAAAACCAACTGGGTGACCTTGGGCAAGGCACACACTCTCAGCCCTCAGAAAACCCTGTGATAGGTTCACCTTAGGGTTGCCATAAGTCAGAAATGACCTGAAGGCAGTGCCATCTTAACCCATGGGCAGGCTGGGCACTTGCCCAGCATAGGGGCCTCATGCTAATCTTTGCACAGACCAGAATTTAACACTAATTTTCTGATCACCCACCTCAACATTCAAATCTCCTGCTAATTCAGTAGAAGGAGAAAAAATAGGACTTGTCTGCATTCACAAGAATGGTGAATGGGGAAGATAAAGAGAAAAGAGAGGAGGAAGAGGGACAGGCAGTCCTGACTGAGGAGCAAAGCAAGAGAGGCACAGGAAACCCTGCCAGAAGTGGCAGAAAAGCCAAGTGGCAGCTGAAAAAGGGAGGCTCAACCTGCCTCCTCAGCTCTGCCTGGAGCAGCTGAGCAACTCTTCCCTGCCTCTCTCACACACATACTCTTTCCAACAGCCCCACCAAGAGGGTGCTTCTTCCAGCCCTCCAGTCTGCTCTTTTTCTCTCCCAGAGGTGGGGCTGCCTGCCCATGCCCTGCCTCTCTTCCTCTTCCTGCTGTTTCCGGCTCACTGGAGAGATGCTCCTCCAAGACATTGCTTTTGCTTCCCCGCTCCTTTTCCACATTGGAAGGCATGTCTCTCCTCTCTTATTTTTTGTTGTTATCTCTATTGTTTTACACATCAGGGATACTGAAGTCTGGACAGGAAGGGACTTTAATCACAATGAAGTTATACACCAGGGAAAGGGTCATAACACTGATTTTGTTGGAGGTACCAATAAATATAAGTTTATTTTATCAATAATTTACATTGTTATTTCTGTGAGTGGTTGTGTAGGCAGGGCTCAGGGCTTTATCTGGGGGCCTATAATGCTGTTAAGATAACCCTGCTTGAAGGTACACAACAACAACAACAACAACAACAACAACAACAAACATTTCTGTCTGCCATCAAATATGGCATATAAAAGCTAGCTGTCCTTTCAGGTAGTACGGTAAATAGCAGTTATAACATCAGCCCTAATATCAGTAACAAAAACTAGACTCTAACTAAACATGTTCTACTGTTTCAACCTGCCCTGACTGACAAGGATACAAATCTCAATTTAAACAGATTTTTTTTCTTTAAAAAAAAAGGGCCCTCCATAACTGCTAAGAGAAAAAAATTAAAACAAGCTGCTATATAGGCTTCCCTATATTTAATTACAAATAAACATGAACACAGCCAATAAATATTCTGATGTTGGCTCTTCAACAGTGAGCAAGCACAATTTATCTCTGACTTTGCCTCCTGAAAATCAATATCCAATAAACTACATTAAATCTGTCATTTAAATTCTGTACAATCATACCTCCTTAAATTAATTAATTACAATCCAGTCTGATTGGCTTTACCATTTAATGTCTTCAATGTCTTCAGTTTGGCCAAAGACTGATGTAAATATCTGTTAGCATCAGTGCCCAGTAACTTGTAGGCTCTGAGGGTCTATGTAACTGAATCCAAACAAGGAGTACATATATCTGACCTAAAGCATCTATAGAGGGGCCACTTAATGCAAACCCCCTCATACATCAGGACAGACTCAGAATACTCTTCAGGAATTTACATTGCTCTTGTGCATGTGGTTTCTGTTCATATCATCATCACCACCATCACCACCTCAATTTATACCTCACATTTTTCCCAGCCAAAGTTGGGTATTGTATCTATTTTGTTATTTTGTTGTTGCTGTGTGCCTTCAAGTTGTTTCTGACTTGTGGTGGAAAGAGGACCTAAGGAGGACCTATTATGGGCTCTTTTTTTTGCAAGATTTGTTTGCCTTTGCTTTCCTCTGAGGCTGAGAGAGTGTAACTTGCCCAAGTTCTCCCAGTGGGTTTCTGTGGCTGAGCAGGTATTTGAATCCTGTTTAAACCACTACACCATGCTGGCTCTCAATTTTGGTATTACTTTGGCATTATAAGCCTGCAGCATTGAGACCATGTGCCTTCTCCCTTCTGTTAAAAAAACAAAAAACAAATTACAGCTGATGCAGTTGCTACAATTTCTATTGTGAGATCCATTTGTCTCACCACTTTCTTGCTCAGTGACCTTCTGATCTTTCTTGCTCAGGGTAGGAGCTTTAACTCTCATCCAAACAATATTTGGAAAATTGCACCAAAGAGAGACATTATCTGGTATAACAATGCAACATCATCTACATAAATCAATACCAGGATCCACAAACAATGTATGTAATTTTCTCTTTAAAATGTCAGGGTGAGTGCATAGGCATATACATGCACACAAACACACATCTCTGCTTCAGGCCCTTCTGGTTCAGTTTGCCTGCACTGACTGAAAGCAGACTAACCTGCTAAGACCACTGCTTGACATGAGTCAGACAGGTAAAGCAAAGGAGGCTGCAGTGAAAAAAAAAGCCACAAAGAGTTTATTTTGGAAAAATGACAGTTCAGCTCCATGCAACCTGAGGGATAGGATTCTTTTATTTTAAAAAAAATGCTGCTGACAATCCAGAAGCAGGAGTGACTTGAGTTATTATTTGATTAATTACATTTATATCTTGGCTCTCGCCCACCCCAATTTATCCAAACAACAATGCTATGAATTAGAGAGAGAGAGAGACTGGCCCAAGGCCACCCAAAGATTTTCATAGTTCAGTGGGCACATAAGCCTGGATTTGCCAAGTACCAAACCCAAACTCTAACCACTGCACCACACTGGCTCTGCCAGTCAATTGAGATGTCAATTTCCTCCATGAGGAAGAGGTGCCTAGTTTTCTCCCTCTTCACCAGCTATCCCAGACAAACAGCTGCTAAGTCAGCATCACTGCTCTAAATCCTACCTCCTCACTCTCGCTGGGCTGTCCATTTCTCTAAGTAAAGGGAAGTTAAATCCAGAGTCAGTGTTCATGCTCATCCCTTCTCCTTCCCCCAGAAGAAACTGTCTGGAGTTCTAAGTACATGCAATGCAGTACAGTTTGGCTGCACAGATACCGCACTATTTAGCAGAAAGAGAGAAATTTGTTGATTGGGAGGCAAGACAACAACCACACAAAATGTCAACTGCCATAAGGAAATGTTTAGACTGCCACAACAACCACAGAAAGAAAAAGAAGATAGGCAAGCATTCGACACTAACTTGTCATACAAGTGTACAGTACAACTCTGTGGTGAAAATGGTGGTTGGAAGACTTTAACACACATCATGTACAAGACACCTGTTTCCAGGTGACATGCAAAGCGTGTATGTGAGGACACTTGCTTAAATGAAATGAACAAGTGTACAGACTATTCCTTTAAGACAGGGATGGTCAACTTGCAGCCACTGGCCCATATGTGGTTCTTGGCCTAATTTCAAATGCTTTAGGCAAGCAATCAGTCTTCTGGCAACAATACTCTGTCCTTTTTCTGGCCAGCCACAGAGTAGGAAAGAACTAGCAGTGGGGGAAAAAGAGGAATGGCAGAAATGAGAAAGAGTTAAATTCACCAATTTTTGACTCTGACCATGCCAACCACTGGCACGCACCCCATATCTGTCAGATTACCCATAAGGGAATAAAGCTCTTGACAGAAAGAAAAAGTTGCCCCTCCTGCTCCAAGAGTTTACTTAAGACTAATTAACACTGAAATAACCAGCTCTGGACTCATAGTCAAAAGATGGAAACGAGAGGAAGTGTCTGAGTTTCTGAATCATAGAATCATAGAATCCATTTTGCCTTGGAAAAAGTGACTGAGTCATCAATGAACAGCAGAGTCATTATCTAGCACATGCAGAGATTGAAGGGATCTTAACATTCACTGGCAAGCAAACACGACTTGTGATATTAGACCAAGACATGTAACTATATCCTACATACCCCTTGCATGTATAATTAAGATGTGTTACTCAGAACAAGGACCCTGAATTAATAACCTCAGATTATTTTTGATGGTACTAGGAAGGAAATATACAAAGGAAAGAGACATTTCCATACATACCACTCCAGTTTTTTGCGATCTTGAACATATTTGCTGCTCTGGTATACATTTCACATGCTTCTTCTACCCTGTTCCCTCTAGGAAACATAGAAGGAGAAATGATGTTAGATGGAGACCAGTATCTTTAATTCTAGGAATCAATCTGGCATGAAAATATGCTGAGGAAACATGGATGACAAAACCATAAGACAACAAGCTGACCAGACTTTACATAAGTGACTGACAGAGCTGTGACTCCCTGATGGCTCTTTCTGCGATGCAGAGTTGGATTGTGAACTGAACAAGGGGGTGGCGTTCATCCTCTACTCCAGTTAAGTTACATGTTCTGCAATGGAGGTTGTGCCTCACACACTGAATGACTGATGAAGCCACAAAACCTTTGGGCACTTTAACTAACATGATCTTCTGATGCTCTCTGCATACAAGTGATCACTGAAAGCCACAGGAAAGTATTTGCTATAAAACTGATTTTTACAAATATTCTTACTAAATGACTAACAGTGTAATTCTACTCAATTATTTTAGTAGGACTTGCTCATAATTCACTGTATATAGGACCATAGCCTAAAGGCATTGAGAGAAATGATGAAATCATTTTATTTTTAAAATCTTACACATCTAGCTCTGCCTCAGGTTCAAAATGCATGGCTTGCTCCACTGCTACTTGAAATGGCAGAGCCTTGTATCTTGTTTTTTAATGAGAAGGTAAAACACAGAAATTCTGGACCAGGCCAACAACTATCATGTCAGAATGCACAGAGAAGCTATTGAGATCCACAAACACCTGGACAACTTCAACAGGAAAGAAGAAACCTTAAAAGTAAACAAAATCTGGCTCCCAGTTTTGAAATACAATAGAATTAAAACTCAACACTTACAAAGGAATTCCACCCAGGGACAAGGGGATTCCCAGCAGATAATGGCCCATCAACCAACCATCAGCCAAACAGACACTAACGAGCCTTGCATTTCTATACCCAGAAACTAACCATTCAATTACACAAATTTACATATACTCCCCAACAGGGGTTCACAGCATATGAACCGCAGACACACTCCTACCCAACCATTCTCTGAAGATGCCAGCCACAGATGCAGGCGAAATGTCAGAAAGAAACTCTTCCAGAACACGGCCTCACAGCCCAGGAAAAAACCCAAGGAAAATCTATGGATGCCGGCCATGAAAGCCTTCGACTTCACATAAAACAACTGAGCTATTTTTATGCTCATCCTTTATGGCACAGAAACCTTTTATACAGAGTTTGCATATCTTGGGAACACTGCATAAGGGAACATGAGAGTCCTTACCACACATGTGCTCCTAAGCAGAGCTTAGCTATTATTATTCTGGCCCCTTTTGATTGTAGCTAGTATTTCATTGTCTAGCTGATCTGATAGAATGTTCTGAGTAGACAGATTATTAACATACAGTCCATCTTACCAGCTTTGCCAAATCTGAGATGTGATCTACACATGCAGAAGAATGAGATGGGAATAAGATATAAAAGAAAAAAGCCTGGAGGTAATGAAAATGAAGTGTTTCATTTTATACTGCAGGGAGATGTGTGTGAATGAAATCTTATTTCTAAATCTAAAATCAACTCTCTGTAAGTAGATATCTAGCAGAGCAAAGGTCTTTGCTGTTTTTCCTTCTTTGCTTGAATAGAGCACACTCAGACCCTTCCTGCAGCTACATCAGGAACCTACCATTTTATTCTGTCAAATGTGTAGGGCATCTCTGAGACTGAAGCTTTATAAAAATAATTGCATATTATTCGGGGTTTTTTTTAAAATGTTCAGGAACACATGATGCTGCTTATGTAGTCATCTACATGCAAGAAGGAAATATCTAAATTCTTGGAGGAACACCAAGATCTGCATAAGTACAAAAAATCTTTAGGAGGAAAACCCAAAGTGGGACACACCAAAAGGGAGGACTGAAGGAGCCACAGAATGGGTGGCTTACTTGAGATGCCAGGGAGGGCTCTCGTTCTGCCTTCAGAGCGGGCAACTACCACTGGCGCTTTGCTTTTCCCGGGTGATTGTGTGTCAGAAAAACAATACCCCAGCGGTAGCCGCTCTCTCTGAAGTCAGGTCAAGCGGCTAGCCTGGTGATGGTGGGACTCACCAGGCATTCTGATCTCAGAAATGCCTGGTGATCTCACTGGGGCTCTGATCTCATTGGGACTCTGTCTTTGGACTGAGAAGTGGCACAGAGGAAGGGGGGAAATGGTGGCGCCTCTTTCCTCTCCATCTCCCTGAATCCAGTGCGGATGGATTGTTCACATGGTAGTTTTCTCCAGAGTTTCCAGCAAGCTCCAGAGAAAACTGCAAGTGTTCTAAAACTCGGATTAAAGGGATATTCCCCACATCTGGTGCAAATAGGGCCATACATCATGTGTCACTACTGCACCAGTTTTGGGGGAAACGTCACGTCATGTGGCATTATCAAGCCAGATTTGGGGCAGGGGGATACGGGGTTGTGACTGGTGTAGACAAGCCCAGTGTCCTAATACCTGTACTGGTGGGTGGCAGCTCTGAAGTCAATGGAGCTGTGAATTCACACTGGGTTTTAGACCAAACTTTAAAGAAGCTATCTGAACTCTACCCAAATAGAGTCAGCATATAAATTCAGATTGGATAGCTCCTTTAAAGTTTGGACAAAAACTCAGAGCAGATTCTCTTTTCCATTGATGAGGGAGCCGCCAGCCGCTAGTCTACAGGAGCACAAATTAATATAGCCAAAACTACTACACATTTACTACAGTTTGGCTTTACCAAAATTTGTTTAAAATGAAAATGAACAAGTTTCAGAATGTTCAAGACCAATATGAGTATATATCTTGCCTAACCCCCACAGTTTGCTGGCAACATTTCATTAGTTAGTTTTATTTTTCTAAATTTCTTGTGTTTTGAACTTGTTTTTTTTTTTTTTAAATAAAATTTAAAAAGATTTAGCCTGCTTTGCTGGTAGAATTTTTATGATACTGTTTTTACTGCTTTTTGTTTAATTGTTTATCCTGCTTATTTTGTTTTTAATTTCACTGTGACTTTTATTTGCAAGCCTCCTAGAGTTTGATTTTATCACTGAAGAGCAAGATATACATGTTGAAATAAAATGAAGCCCACACATTTATTTTTTTAAAATAAATATACTGAGGCAGACACTTCCTAAAAGTTGCTAACTACAGAACTAAATTAATTTTGAGGTCCAGAACTAAATTAGTTCCATAGCTATACATCAAAAAGCAAAAACAAAAGCAAGGACCATTTGCCAATTCATCTGATGACAAAACAGTGATAGGGATTTATTATGATGAACCGATTAATCCTGCAACATTGTATCCAAGAAAGCTCAAAGAAGCTTTTGGGAGGAAAAAGAAGACATAATGTGCTCTTAAAACAATGTACAAATCTTATGTTTGTATTATGAAAATGAACTATAAAGCTATCATAGCTCCCTAGCAGAATAAGAATTTCATACACAAAGCTATAGTTATTTGTTTCGGTTTTAAAGAAAACATTCCAATATCTTTTTAAATCTAAACTAAAAAGTCTTGTTTTGGAGCCTTGTGCAAGGTGGATTTTTTTAGGGAAAGAATCCCAGAATTATGCAGTCCTTGTCCACTATCTTATATAAATCGTGGGAAGCATTCAGCACAATGTCTCTCCTAAGGCTTCTAGGCAAAAGGAGGGGAGCAGGTCCAGACAGTAAAAAGCTTTGTAAATTGAAGCCATCATGGTGAATTAAGTGAGAGCAGAAGCAAACCATCCTCTGACAGCATTTTCACCTGACAGCATCACATTCTGCACACATGGCAGGGATGAACAATGGCTTCCACATCAGTGGAGCAGTGCATCTGCTCTCAGTTTCACTTCAGACTTTAAAGGAGATGTCTAAGATGCTGAACTCATTCTCCTCCCATAGATCCAGCACCTTGGAAAGTTCTTATAAAGTCTGGACTAAAACCTAGAGCAGATCCACTGCTCCACTGGCTTCCAACCTCCGCTGCACACCAGCCAAGGTCAGCCCAAGCTATTTTACCAGTGTTTCTCAACCAGGGTTCCCCCAAGAGGTTGCCAGGGGTTCCTCAAGAGATTGTATAGTGGTTTTAATGATGTTATTTTAATGTTTGTGGATTATGGATTAATGTTTTAAATGATGTTTGCTGCCCCGATCCTGATGGGAGAGGCGGGATACAAATAAACATCATTATTATTATTATTATTATTGTGCTTGTGTGGGGAAAGCAATAGCAGTATATAGAATAATGTTTATGCAGGGGTTCCCTGAGGCCTAACAATTATTTCAAGGGTTCCACCAGGATAACAAGTTTGAGAAAGACTGTATTTTACTATCTAAAATAACAGATATTATCCTGCTCACTCAACCTCCTTCTACATAGAGAATGTGATAGGAGTGGCAGCTAAATTCTACTTCCAGCAATGGTGATATGCCAACTTCCTCTATTATTTTTATTATTATTTTATTCATTTCTGTCCCGCCTTTCTTCCAACAATGGGACTCAAGGTGGCTAACATCTTTAGAACAATTCAAGTTAAAAAAACAGTAGAAATGTAAGCATAACAGTATAAATATAATTTTAAAAAAAGAATTAAACAGTTTGTAAGTTAAAAACATTAAACATTAAAATGCATTTAAAAAAACCTCTATAAAGACCCTTACAAATCTAAAAAAACAAAAAAACAAAAACCATACCACATAGCCTTAAAAGCCCAGTCCTTGTCAGTTTGTAAAAAACCTGACAGCACAGAAAAGTTTTAACCTGCCCCTGGAAGGAGAGCAAGGATGGGGCCATCCTGGCCTCTCTCTCTGGGGAGGGAGTTCCAAAGTTCCTCTACTATACCTTAAGTCAGCAAATGAGCAGAGACAATACTGGACAGCCTGAACATAGCACACACTGCTCTAGCCTCCAAGACCTCACTGCTGCCACACACACACAGAATATGCTACCTGAGCCAGCTACTTCACGCTGCCAAATGATAGGGCCGTGGACCAAGCCTCAATCATTACCGTGAAAACATTTTCAAGGTAGGCTCCTTCAAAATGCCCTTCAGTAGTCTTATCTTGATGATTGCCAGATCTAGTTTGGCTTTGAGATTAAGTTTAATGGCAATGCCAGTCAGTGACACAGAACAGTACTTTATCTGTTTACTTGCTTGGTTTGTCTGGACTTCATAGCCTACCCAATACCAAAGACTTGGAATAAGTAACAATCAGCCAGTTATTGCCTTTGCCTATCCTTGCCTCTTCACTTACCCAAGTCAACAACATCAGGCCAGTTAGAATTCTTCTGCAATTTCTGCATGAATGCTACATTGGTAGCATAAGCAGATATATTGGCAAAAGTTATTAAGATTTATGGGCTGGATGACAGCAGCAAGTACAGTATTACAGTACTTTATCCAATCCAGACAATCATTTACAAAATGTAATGTCTAGGCATGACCCAGCCAAAGTAAAAAGACAATTAAATCATACTGATTCCAAAAACAGTGTTAATGTACATACTTAGTGTTCTGAAGCAATGTACTTTCTAGGTTAAATGAAACTCAATGCATTTAACTCCTGATTGCTGAAAAATAGATTTCATTTTTTTTCCCTCAAGAAACAATGCATTAAAGACCATTACAATTTTTAAATGCACCATGGCTTAAATCCATTTAGATTTTAATACTGGTTAGTAAAAAAAAAATCATTGTATTTAATGTAAGGATGATTAACAGTTTTGACATACGATCTAGAATTAACCATTTCTTGCCAAACAGTTTCCTGATGTCATACCAGATGCATCTTATTTTCACAAAAGGCACCTTCTTTCCTGAAGAACAAGCTCTCATTAATTATACCAATTATAAAGCCTATTTTGGCTCCAGCCAAGGGTCTAATCTCTTTAAGAGCAAAATCAGATGTGTATCTGAATTAACAGATTAGTGAAATCAGATACTGGAAAGCTGATAATCAGAGGAGAATTTCTACAAGGTTTGCCTTATGTAATGTAGGAATCTGATTGAAAAGTATCTGATCTTTACTGAACCTCCCACAAACAGAGACAGACTGCAGAAAAGCTGAACACTTCCCATCACAAGGCTCTAGTCTTCACAAACAACAGCTGAAATGGCAACTACCTGAATGGTCTGTACCAATTAGGCCACAAAAGGTGCTTGCACATATAAACTAACATTGCCAGAAGGGAAATGTGGCAAGAACCCTTCTCCCAGGCATCTTGTTACCATCATGTTATACTATGAAACAGTATTCAATCAGGGGAAACTCTGCCTGAAATCTATATGGTATAGTCTGGACACAAGTTGAACCACCTCAGCTACTGTTTATAAGAACTTGATCTATGACAGGCAGAGTGGGAAGGGAGTGAAATGCCCAGCCTCCTCTTCCCTGTCCCTAGAAAGTTCCCATTAACAGAGAAGAGGCTGTTGAATGTTCATGAGTGTGGCGTGGGATGGTTTGTTTTTTTAAAAAATAGAATCTATCTTCCTTTTTAGGCCATCCAATGTGGCACACAATACAGCTAGTAAGACAACAAGAAAATAGCAAACACGAACATGGAGGAACACTAAAATAGCAGAACAGACCAGCATCAAAATCCAGTGCCATACATATTGGAACAGATATTTTTATGACTGTTCTAAAGGTCAAGGAAGAGGAAGCTATATGCATCTCCCTGTGAAGGGTATCTCACAGATCATATAGCCATCACAGAGAAAGCTCTGTCCCTGGAACAGACAGCAAGCAGATAGACAGACATTCCTACGTCCTCAAGTTGTCATACTCAGGCATTTCTTGACAAAATTGCAGAGGGCAGCCTGTTTGTTCTGCTGCAGCAAAATTTCTGCAGCACCTTAATGGCCAACAGTTTTATTGTAGCATAAGCATTCACAGCTCAGAGGCTGTTTTTTCACATACATGAAGTGTTATATTCAGTTGACAGAGAAGAAAAAAGTAGACAAGGGAGCCCAAAGCTGTGAAACACAAGACACCAGTAGGCTTGTAGCATTTTTATTCTAAGGTATGCAAGATAAGATGAGTGGCCCATTCTTAACAGCAGTAATTTTTTGCTGGTGAAAGTTACTTCTTTTCCACCTCATCATGGTTCTGTACAAGGCCAAGTGCTTATGCACTAACACCCATAGGACTCAGCTTTCTTCAATTTGGTGACCTCCAGATATGTTGGACAACAACTCCCATGAAATCCAGCCAGCAAACAATGATGGTTGTGTAGTCCAACTCAGTGGTTCTTAACCTGTAGTCTGGGGACCCCCAGGAGTCCATGATGTCCTCACAGGGGGTCCTCGAAGGCTTGAAGGCTGCTTGGCTCACCTCCTCCCTGCAATGGAGTGGCCATATGACAGAAGCCAAGGCAAAGGCTGGCTGGCTGGGCCTGTGCATTGCCATTCAATCTGCTCCAGCTGCAAACCTGTAGGACGAAGCAGGATAAAAGTCTTCCCTCTCCCTCCAGTGCCTCTGAGGAAAGGTTTAATGGATGGTGTAATTGTATTATGATTATTATGATTATTATTAGGGTTTTAAATACTGAGTTAAGTCTTGGGGACCATGGCAACAAAATATATTTAAAGGGGGTCCCTGGTAAAGAAAAGGTTAAGAGCCACTAATCCAACTGATCTGAAGGCCTGTGAGCTCTGCAGCAGGAGCAAAGAATTGTTGGTCCTTCAGATGACTTCCCACAATCCTTTAACATTGTCATGTTGGGTGTGGCTGGTAGGAGTTGTAGGCCAAAACATCTAGAAAGCTGAAAGTTCCCCACCTTAGTTCTGTAGACATAATCCCAGGAAGCTGGTGGTTCTTAATATGTTACCTCAGGAACAAGAGTCCTGTGGCTTCTTATAGGCAGACACTGACTGAGGCTTTATCGTTTATTTTTTGCCCACATACAGGGAGATATGGCTGACTTGATGCAGGTGACACACACGCTGACACATGAAGAGGATGCCAAAATAAATCTGGGAAGTTACCCCAATATTATTTGGCTGCAACAGATAAAAAAGCAGAATTCCTGTAGGGGAAGAAAAACATTGTAGATTTCTGAGCTTCCTTTTGAAATGTCACCAAGCTCTTGCCCAAGAGTCTGGAAAGCCAGGGCCCAGGGCAGGCAGCAGCTGCCAGAAAAGCTGGGTAATCTTTGTGTACTAACAGAGTGCGCATGTGCGTGTGTGCCTTCAAGTCGCCTGTCGACTTATGGCGATCCTAGGAATTTCATAGGGTTTCCCTAGGCAAGGAATAACTAAGAGGTGGCTTTGCCAGTTCAGTCATAATTCATATTCGCTCCCCTTCCCTGTACTTGTGTGGGGGGGGGCGCACACGCTTAGCGAGAGGGAGGTCTCTGAGCACTAAGAGCAACTGCTTCATGCATCTTTGATAAAGCAGGCTCTAGTCCAGGAAAACTGATGCCATGATTTATTAAAATCATGATTCATGAAGCTTTTGCACTTGGATACATAGACTCTCCTACTAGCCAACATCTCATACAAGACTATCCTAGAATTCCCATTTTCTACCTGTTACCTAAAATCCATAAAAAATCTTTATCCTGCCAACACATGTCCCTTCGCAGGTGCTACAAGAGACCCATTGCCAACAGGGATGACAGGAGAGTTGCCCCCCCATCCTACAATACAGCTGTCCTCCCCCTTTGCCCAGGGCTGGTTTAAGGCACCCGCAGTGTCAGCATCCATAGGGGGGCCCATCATTGTGGGGGGCCCCATAGTAACCCTCCTGCAAAAACATGATTAGTAATAATCTGAATAGCCTGTACTGTGAATAGCTTAGGTTGAGTTAGGTTTCACTGACATGAGATAAACATATGGGGCCCCCAAAACAAAGCATTATAGGGGGGCCCATCATTGTGGGGGCCCCCATAGCAACTCTCCTCCTCCTGCTCCAAAAAACCTTATTAGTAATACTCTGAATATCCTGTACTGTGAATAGCTTAGGTTGAGTTAGGTTACATTGACCTGAGATAAACATATGGGGCCCCCCAAAATAAAGCATCGCAGGGACCCCCAAAATGCCTTAAACCGGTCCTGCCTTTGCCCCCCACCCCCCAGCATCACCACACAGATTATCCTCTTTTCAGCCCCAGCCCCTCCCTTTGGTATCCCCACTTCTGGGGGGCCAAACTCCAGGAGGCCTAATCAGGCAAGCGGGGGTGCGTGAGGGGGGAGGTTGAGAGAGAAAGAGACCCTCCCGCCAAAACCAAAACCTGGAGAGAGGCGCGCGCAGGCGGGGAGGTGTCGTGAGGGGGGGGGAGAAGGCGAGGGGGCCTAAAAGGGAGCTAGCTCCCTGCTGCTCCCCCCCCCCAAAAAAACCCCTCTGGCTCACCCGAAGAGCCCCCTGAGGAAGGAATGCGAGGCTTTGACCCTCTTCTCGGCTTCGGCGACGAGCTGCACGGCCTCCCGCTCCTTGTCGCCGGCGGTGGCGGCATCCATGGCGGCGCTGCTGAGGCCGGGATGCTCCTCAGTGCCTGGTGGTGCGGAGAGGAGGCGAAGCAGGGCGAGGACGACGGACCCGTCTGCGCTCCCGTTTCCCTCCCCTCTCTTCCCCTCCCCTTCAGGGCCTGTCCAGCTCCGCCTCCTCCCGCCTCTGAAGCGGCTCCAGCTCGCCTTTCTGACTGCAAGAGAAAAAGAGAGGGATGGACCAGAAGGCTAGGAAGGGGTTTGGCTGCTCCTCCACAGGCGCAGTGCTTCTCAAGGGGTAGCTGAGGTGCTCAACCCCAGTTGCCCCACAGCACTGAATGCTTCCCCTTTTGAGGGGTGGGGTTTAGAAGAATGGCAAGGGGTGGGGATAGCAATAGCACTTCCATTTCTATTCCGCTTTATATTGCTAAGCACTCTCTAAGGAGATTTTCACAAGGGCAATTTGACCCCTTACTGGCATGGAACAATAGAATCATAGAATTGTAGAGTTGGAAGAGACCACCAGGGCCAAACTGATTTCAGTAAGGCCTTTGACAAGGTTCCCCATGACATTCTTGCAAACAAGCTTGTAAAATGTGGGCTAGACAAGTTAACTGTTCAATGGATTTGTAATTGGTTGACCGGCCGAACCCAAAGGATGCTCCTCAGTGGCTCCTCTTCGTCTTGGAAAGATGTGACCAGTGGGGTGCCACAGGGTTCTGTCCTGGGCCCAGTGCTATTCAACATCTTTATCAACGACTTGGATGAGGGAATTAGGGGCATACTTATCAAATTTGCACATGACACCAAATTAGGAGGAGTAGCTAATACCCTGGAGGACAGGATCAAAATTCAGCATGACCTGGATAGACTGGAGAGCTGGGCCAAAGCTAACAAAATGAAATTCAACATGGAGAAATGTAAGGTACTGCCCTTAGCACAGAAAAACGAAATGCATAGATATAGGATGGGGGAGACCTGGCTGAATGAGAATGGTCGCTGAAAGATTTTCCTTTCAGACACATTTACCCTGTTCCGTGCCCAAATTGTCACTACTGTATTCTGTTTTCTCCCCATGATATATATGGAGATTTTCACACTACACTGTTATAGTGTTACTATTCCACTTTATTTGCTCTGGCTACCTCCTGTGGAATCCTGGGATTTGCAGTTTAGGGAGGGGCATTTACAACTCTCAGCCAGAGAGCTCTTAGGCTTCACCAAACTACAAATCCCAAAATTCCACAGGAGCCAGCCAGAGCAGTTAAAGTGGAATAGTAACACTATAACAGTGTAGTGTAAAAATCTACTCACAGGGAGAAGTCATTACTAAGCACGCGGTTCCGTTTCTGTAACGGAACACGGGTGTGCAAATCGCATCCCCATCCCTGTTCAGGAATGACAGGGATGGGGGAAGAGCTCCATGGCAGGCTCTTCCTGCCACGATCAGGACATCCAGGTAAGTGCTACCCTTCCCCCTCTCCCTGGGTTCCTTGTTTTATTTTTAATTTTTTTAAATATTTATTTTCTTTCTTTGACAGCTGGTTTTTGTTTTTTTTAATTTCCCTCCCACTCGTTTTTACGAGCGGGATTTTCCCTGGCTGGTCATAATAGCTGCATTTATGGCTGGCCGGCAAGGATGGAGGAGGCCCGTTCCTGCAGCAGAATGGAGGTAAGTGTGCGAACATTTACGTCCATTCCATTGCAGGAACAGGAGAGGAGATGGCAGGACAGAACCGGGGCTTTTGGCCCCGGTGTGAAAATCTCCTAAGCCAGTGTTCCTCAACCAGGGTTCCCTGGAACCTTAGGCGTCCCCAAGAGCCTGCTATGGGTTCCCCAACAGGTTGTGATTGTGCGGGGGAAGCAATAGAAGTATATAGAATAATGTTTATGCAGAGGTTCCCTGAGACCTGAAAATTATTTCAAGGGTACCTCCAGGATAAAAAGGTTGAGAAAGGCTGCTCTAAGCAGTTTACAGTGTGTTAGCTAATTGCCTCCAACAAGCTGGGTACTCATGTTACTGACCTACGGAAGGAATCCCCTGGACATAGAAAATTAGCATGCCAGGAGGCATGGCCCCCACATCCTGAAGCAGGACCCCAGGCCAGGATCTTTGGTGGGTCCCTTACCTACTGCTAAGGTTAAGGGACACGAGATGCTCTACAGGATTTAGGATAAAAATTAAAAGAAGTCTGTTTCAATTATGACACCAAAGTAATATTTAGATTTATTTAAAAGAACCTAAATGGATTTACATAATAAAAACTTACAATAATATCATGTCATGGGTCCCTTCTAATCCCAGGCACCCTGGACCCAAGGCAAGAGTCCTATCAGACACCCCCCCCAACTTGTGGAGGCCATGCCAGGAGGAAAGGAAAGGCCTAATAAGCCTCCTCCCTGATATAATTTTCTTGAAAACTGTTTTGTACTGAGAGAAGTTTACATTTGGCCTGGAAAATTCCTGCACAAAGAAAAGTAGCCCGCTAGGCAGAAAGCAAACTCTTTGCCCTAGAAACTAGCTTTCTCTGTGCAGGACAGGAACTATATGTGGTCATATACACATGCTGGTATTTGGTGGAAATTAGGTTATACGTGCTTTGCCCACTCACGGGGTTGCCAAATAAAAAACTGGAGGGGGGGGTCTATACCCTTAATGACTGTGTAAAAGAGGGACCTGCAGCAGGTATTGCTCATCTTGCAACCAGGTAACAAGCAATGTGTGTTGTGTGCACATGTGTGCCTTCAAATCACCTGTCAACTTATGGTGACCCCATTAATTTCCTAGGGCTTTCCTAGGCAAGGAAGATTCAGAGGTGGTCTTGCCATTTCCTTCCTCTGAAATATAGCTTACAGCACCTGGTATCCGTTGGTGGTCTCCTATCCAAGTACTAACCAGGCTGACCCTGCTTAGCTTCCAAGATCAAACGGGATCTGGTATCTTTGAAATTTCCTCTCCTACACAACCATTAAAGGTACAAGAGCCCTCTCCAGTTTTCACTCAGGCAAACCTACATGCCCTGGACTGTGTGAGTGTCATAACTCTTCTAGAATCTGAAGAATCAGACACAGAGGCATCAGATTGCCAGGAGTTTATGGCTCCAGATAATGGTGGAGTCCAAGAAGTTGGGTCTGCCCACTCCCCAAAAGGATATGGCAGCTGCTGAGAATGTATCTCCTTCCTCTAAAGATTGCAGAAGAGCTAAGGAGAGGTTCTGATAGTCCCAGTGCTGGTTAAATAGGAAATACTGGCTCATAAGCACTTGGTGTCCAGAGATAGCTACCTGTAAATCTCCCTGGTGTCTTTGTTGCTTGCAATTGACTACGATTGATGTCTCTTACTCCTTGTTGGCTCTGTTTATCTGGATTTTGGCTTGGTGTAATGACTTCTGGGCTGGCTGACCACCTTGCCTTGCTCTTCCTCCCTTCATCTTGCTGGATAAACTGTGACTGACTTGGACTGGGTTGACTACCCTACAGCTCTTTGCCTTACAACCACCTGATTCTTAGGTCACTTGATGATTGTAGCACAGGGTAAGGTTCACACAATTGTAGGTCAACTCTACAAAATAGCCCCTAATGTATTGGAAACTGGTTTGGGGAAAGGGAGGAAGAGTTTTAGCATGACCAGCTGTCCCGTAAGGAGAGGTGAAGCAGCCATCCCAGACAGAGTAGCATCATGGGGGGGGGGTACATTGACCCCCACCTGGTTCCCTCCCCATTATCAGCACTTTAGAACATCTTAATTGGCTGTTCTCCAGCTGAGGCAAAGACACCAGACAGGCAGGCTCTATGGCCACCCCACAAACCATGGCTTCTGAGGGATTCCACTGAGCAAGGCATTTGGGGCCTAGTGGGCTCTGAAGAGATGTTTGCCAGCCATTTCTCATCCACAGCAGGAAAATGACAGATGCAGCTCTCCACCAGTACCCCACGAGAGCAAGGTAATTTATATGGCAGCAAGAGGGCAGAAGCTTGGGAGGAGCACAGTTCAGCCCATGCTTCCCATAGGTTCTTTGTTGTAAGCAGCCTCGGATCTAGGACCAGGAGAAAAAGGCTAGATATAGATAAAATAAAGAAATAATTCAGTTTTTGCCTTCTTCCTGACATGCTAGTTTTCTATGTACAGGGAATATTATTTCTCCATAGAGATGTGAGTCTCCACCTATATTGTGATGTGTTTCCATCGAGACAGAGATTTTATTATTTCTATATGCCATCCATGTTGCTGGGCAAATGGAATTATCTTCCTCCCCCTCCCCTTTCTTTGGGGCACAATTCTGGATTTGTTAGGAGGGGAGAGAAAAAACATTTAAAGGTCTGCCTTTGCTTATATAGATTGAAGTTTAAGCTGCTGATACTGGTATATTTTTAAAATATATGCTTTGCTTTCTCTTTCTTTCTTTCTTTCTTTCTTTTAATCTTCACAAAAATTGTAGCTTTGTGAAAGCCAATTTTAGGTCAATAAGAAAGGTGCATGAATGGAATCTCTCTCCATCTTGTGTGGTCAAGGTTAGTTTGGTCACCAGGTGGCACTGGACTGAATTGTATCTGGCTACATTTAGTGGTTTCCTTTAGCTGATCCAATTTTGTTTGAGTGATTATAAATGAAGTCTTAGCGTTAATTTCATGATTTGTGTGTTCTTTAAGCCTACACTGGGCAACTGCAGCCCTCCAGATGTTATTGTCCTACAAATCCCATTCATCCTACCCACCCTAGACAATCCTGAGGGATTACTGCAGTCCAAAAACATCTGGAGGGCCTCAGTTACCCAACCCTCTTAAACATCCCATGACAGCTTCTTTTTAAAATGCATTCAAATAGCAGCCATAGGAGCCTGATCCAGATCAAGTCTGAAGCATTGGGAGGGGCGTCCTCCAACATCAATTTACTGCTAGTCTTCTCCTTCCCCCCTTATTTGCCCTGCAATTTATCTTTAGAGAAAGTGGGAAACTTTCACAACTAGAAGATATGAAAGGTGGAACTTAATTTGCTTCTTGTCCCAAAACAGCTACAGGAAGATGCCCAATGCAAATTTATTTACAACCCAAAAGTTGCACAACCCAAAAGAGCCACCCAGTAAAAGTGTCTTGGACACTTTGGGGGCAATATTTTTAGGGGAGCAGCTTGGGAAATAGAACTGTCTGCACAAGGCTGGGTTCATTTGTAATAATCTATCCTTCCCTTTTAGCACAAATAAATTAAATAAAGTGAGCAGATTATGCAAGCAGCTTGCAAACAGGAGCAGAATTGAAATACAGTTGTCCCTTCATATTTGCTGGGGTTTGGTTCCAGGACCCCCGTGGATACCAAAATCTGTGAATACTCAAGTCTCATTATATGCAATGGCATCGCAAAATGATGTCCCTTATATAAGATGGCAAAATCAAGGTTTGCTTTTTGGATTATTATTTTTTAAAGAATATTTTCAAGCCGTGAATACTAAAATCCGTGGATACGGAGAGACAACGGGGTGGGTGGGAAATAAGCCTGCCTATTGAAAACCCCGGCATTCCCAGCATTCATAACAATGCAAGGGCAGGAGGATGGCTATTTTCAACAAATCATGGGAACGTAATGAGACCAACTGACCTCCTTGCTCACTTTTAGTGGTGTAATTCCTAAGAAGGCCACTGAATGTCAGTGTTGATGTGTCTGTTCAAAAAACCTTTTGAGGTGTCTCCTGTCCTAGAGAAACAATGACTCTACAGAAGTGAGTGCTGGTTTTTTAATCTCATTGTTACTGAAATTAGTTGTATTTTAGGGTCTTGATTTGGGAGACCCTCTGTTACTTACCATTAGCTTCAAGAAAGCATATATTTTGACACACTGTTCTCCTGATGTGTGCTTGACCTGGGGTGCTTTTAGTAGGCTTGACAGAACCACTTGTGAAACACAGGTACTGTAATAAACAGCGACAACAGGCAGCCTGCCTTTAGTTTATTTTTTCATTACTAATAATACGTAATAAAAAAATTGACATTTTAACTACAGAAAACATGACATAACAATTCACAACATATCTAACATAACACATCTACATATCTAAACATAAAAGAAACTAAAATGACTTCCAAACTCTGTCTGGATTCAAATATCATTTCCTATTTTTCCATTCTTCCCATATTCATGTATATACATATGTTCAACCTACTCTATTGTTATCCTATTTTGCTGTTGTTATTTGTACATTATTATTTATTATTTGTTTGTTATTAGCCTGCCTTTAGTTTATAATTTCATTTTAAAAAATACATTCTTACTGTGTATTCATACTTTTCAGTTATAGCTGCTTGATGCTACTTAACTAACTGCCCCAGCAATGTCTGGAATTCTGGAACCTATAATTTGGGGAGGGACTTAAAATTCTCCAGGCCACTCACCTGTACTATAGCACTGGAGCGATCTAGGATATAATTTTATGTTCCTTACCAAACTACATAGGATGGAGCCATGGCAATTAAGTGGTATCAAACTGCTATAATTGAAAAGTGTAGACACACTTGTAGTTATATCAACCCCTTGTTATTCCTGGGCACAGAACCATTGTTCATGTTTCTTTTAAGAACAGAGCCTGGAAAAATTAATTTTTTACTATACCAGTTGCTATGCTAAGTGGAGGATTCTGGAAGTTATAGTCCCCAAAAGGAACTTTTCCAAGCTCTGTTCAGATGATGTCATACACAGCAGAATTTCAGGCTAGAATTTTGAAAACTAGAACTGGTTGGATGTTAATGATCATTGGTAATAGTAACTTATGTTTATAGATACTTCTTAAGCCTCAGTGGGGAAAAAAATATTCAGATTTTTCTTCTCACAGGTCTGATGATTCAGATCAATGCTTCCTTATTTCTGAATATGTATGTTGCTCTCTTTGAGCTGATCATTTATGGACTGAAATATATTCTGCATGAGACCAAAAGAAAGTGATCTTTTTATTTTTCAGCATGCTTTGTCCACTGCTGTGCTTCCATTGTACTGTTCTCTGTTTTGTTGTTACCAGAGATAGCTTCAAGTCCTCTTCACCATTGGTAGTATTAATATTTAACAAAACAAACACACACACATTTCAGTCCAGGTAAGGAGAACAAAATATTTGAATGCAAAGGTCATATTTAACTTAGAAGTCCCCAGCTGGTTGCTCTGTTTCCTGCTCACAAAGAAATGCTCCAGCAAGGTCACATTGGTTTCAATGTTCCTTAGATATTTGCTACAAGGTTCAGTATTCAGATGACATTTTCCCCTCCTCCCTGTTGCAGCTGCTCCTTTAAAAAAAATCTACCTGTAATGTTTGAGTTCCATAAACTATTGACTTGGCTGCTGGAATGAGTTTTAAAATGTACGTGGATTCTAATCTCTGGAGTGGTAGGTGTCAAGGATTCAGAACAAAATACCTACAATTGTGCAGCTTTTGAGAGAGAAATGGAATTCAGGTTTGGAGGACTTACAATGCATTAATTTGTTGGGGAATAGAATGTGGAACTAATTAATTCCCTTTCCCCCAAATGAAAGTATAACTAAATTATATAATGGTTATACATTAATGAAAAATATCTTCACTCCTGCAGTGCACCTGTAGCTTTTTAGTTGTTTCTATAATCATGGGGATATGGCCTTGCATGTGTAGGGATGTACTCTCTTCTGTCCAGATGTGATGTGAAATCTTGATATATTGAAAATTACCTTCTGCCTATTTAGGATGGTAGCCTTATAGATGCACTGCTGATCTGAGACAAGGCAGCAGCAGAAAAGTTCTTATGCGAGGAGGAGGATAGACCTAGGCTCTCTTTTTGGGTTAATAGGTTTCCTCTGGACAGCTTTTGCTTGGTTACCAGAACACACTACATGTCCAACAACTCTTTCCCTAAGACCTAGGTTCCTCCCTCTTTCTCTCTGTCCAATTTCACCTATTCCTCTGAAAACATTCCCCTGGGTGCTGCATTCTTAGAACTCTTCCTGAATCTCCACATGAAAATTGGAAGGTATTTTAGAAAAAGTGCAATTATAGGGCAGGTTTGGGGTTATTTTAGTTTCCTGTTTTAGTTTTAGTTTAGTTATTTTAGTTTGGATTTAGTTTCCTGTACTCCAAAAAGAAGAGATCCTAAATACTTGTCCGCTTTGCTCTCGTTTTAAAGAATGCCTGTGTCAGTGGATGATGGAGAACCAATAGCTATGCAGCCCACCAGATTTTGTTGATTGTAAAATGGTTTTAACTTAGAGGTAACAGTTAGGCTCTCAGTCTCAACAACAACTTTGTATTGTATGCTTCCTGGATTTCTAGCAATAAAGCTTTCTGATGTGTAGTATGTGGGGAAATCATTATTGTAATGCAATGCAATCTTGTGTATCCCATGTTAAGTTCAGTTTAGGAATTTTCCCTGCATGCATCAGTTCTTTCACACACCCCTTCTCCTTTCACTAGGCAATTTCAGCCAACTGGAGCAATGGGTCATTCATTACATGACATAATTTAAATATTATTACACTTTGTGTAAGTTCCTTTTCAGTTTTGTTTCCATGTGGCTGGAACCATCTTAGAAGTCTTAGCTCTTAAGCCATCTGTGTTCCTTTTAGTTACCATGTAGCCCACACTGCTTGAGGCTGGGTGAGTCTTCCTACCCTAAATCCTCTAAGTCAGTTAGGGACATTTTAAGTTTGTTTTAATATGTAGATTAAAATTGATATCGTAGGTGGTGGCGATAGGTGACCCATGTTTCAGATCCATAAAGGAGGATAGACAGTACAATGGCTCTATACACACTGATTTTTGTGCTTTGCTTCAGGTGTTTATTGCTCCAGACTCTTTTGTGAAGTCTTCCAAATGCACTATATGCCTTTGCTAATCTGTGATTGATCTCTTTGTCAATCTTGGCATCTGAGGAGATGATGCTTCCCAGGTAGGTGAACTGCTGAACGGACTTGAGCACAGATTTGCCAACGGCAATGTGGGGATGGTGGTGTTCGTCCTTTGGTGCAGGCTGGTAAAGAACTTCACACACAATCCTAAATATACACTGGACTGACTATGTGACTAATGTTGCTGTCCTTGAGCAAGCAGGGATCACCAGCATTGAGGTCATGATATTGAGAACACAGCTGCGCTGGGCAGGGCATGTTTCTAGGATGGAGGACCATCGCCTCCCAAAAATAGTACTCTACGGTGAACTCGCCACAGGTCAGCGTAAGAGGGGCGCTCCAAAAAAGTGATACAAAGACTCCCTGAAACAACATTTCAGGCTCGGCCAAATTGATCACCAACAGTGGTCCGCCCTGGCCTCACATCGGGAGGCATGGAGACGCACAATCCACAATGCTGCAGCCTTATTTGAGAACTCACGCCGAACAAGTCTTGAAGAGAAACGACAACGCAGAAAGAATCACAACCCAAAAACATCATTCAAGGAGACCACCTGCTGTGCTTTCTGCAACCGGACTTGTTTATCTCGGATTGGCCTTTTTAGTCATCAGCGCGCTTGCAGAAAGTGCGGGATGAGTCCTTCCTGAATCTTCGTTCCGAAGAAAAGCCAGAGAGAAGATTGATATACCTTCAGTAAACTTTTGATATGCCTTTTAAACTGACTTGTTTTAATGAGTCTAATTGACTGGGTCATCAGACCACACTTTTAAATGTTAATTGAGCTGTGTCTGCATTCCGGATGCTTTACTCTGCTTAAATTTGAAAGAAAAGTGTTTTTACTTTTAAAGAAGATTTTTTTTATGTTTAAAAAGGGCTAGATCCCTGGAATTTTTAATACATTTTTAATTTTAGACTCATACCTCCCTACATGACGCAACCAGAAGCTTGTGCTCTAAGAAAAGCTAGTACCTGACATTGGGGGAACTTGTGGCCTTGCTGGACTGTTATTCACCCCAGTCAGCATATCCAATGTTCAAGGATGGTGGGAGCTGCAGTACAGCAGCTGGGCATTTTAAAAGAACAGTTGCCTGACACAAATTTTCAACACTGTGTCTTGAATCCTCCTTTTGAATTCACTTCCAACGCACTAGGGAGAAAATGACATTTTGCCAACATAGCATGGAGTGACCTTTAAAGCAGAACAAACATGGAGGGAGGGGGTGGTGAGGGCACATGAATGCCTTTAAGAAATGAATAAAAAATGGATTTGGATGGCTTTCATTTACAGCTAAAGCAGCTTAATCTGAATTATGGGATATTCTGTTCCAGTTAGTAGGCTCCATTTAAACACTTATTTTCATACGCAGGAGTCGGGGATTTATATGGGAAGCAATGCATACTTTAGAACAGTAGTTTCTAACCTTCAGTTCTCGTGTGGTGGGAATTACTTTCCTAGAATCCCAGCTAGCATAGCCAATGATTGGGGATTCTGGAAGTTGCATTTGGGGATGCAAAATTGAAAACCACTATTTTAGAATACAAATTGAGAATACAAAATGCTAGTTAAAGGTAGTTTCAAAGTTATTGCAGTCATCTCTAGAGACAGACTATAGGAGAAAATATCTGCAGTCTTGCTTTCTGGACTTTGGGGAGAAGACTGTGTTCCAGAAGCTACCAAACTGAAGATGAAACCATCTAGAGATTTTAAAAAAAATATCAAGAATCTTTGCATCCTCAGCAAGAAAAAGTTTGAAGACATCCCAGTGAGAAAATGGTCAACTGCTGAGATACTTTACATACTTCTCTCTCTCCCTCTGTGTGTGTGTGAAAGAGAGAGAGAGAGAGAGAGAGAGAGAGAGAGAGATTAATTAATGGGGGGAAAACCCTCCAGTTTGCACAAACTTTTTTTTTGGCATACAACATAAAAAGTTGTACAGAAAACATTTTTTTGTGCTAAAAGCTGTATTTTCTGCAAAATCCCCATTTCTTATGCAAAGGATTTTTTTTTTTTGCCAAAAAGACCAAAAATGAAACCTTCATGATCCCCTCTGAAAGGACAGTTGTGAGGATGTAGGCAAAGTAGTGTCTTGTCTGTGAAAAGTACTCAATAAATACCTCTCCTGTATATGACAATGGCTTCATGTGACAGAGAGAGCTTTATTGCTTTAATGAGGGCCAATGTTTGACAAGCTACCCCTCATCTTCTATTATAATACCAGTCCTGCTCTGTAAAGGCCTTATAGTCACAATTTAAATGGATACAATATGAATCAGCAAGTCAAAATAGCCGGGGATGTTACAACCTCTGCTATATCACAAGTAAATAACAAGTACACTCCACTCCTGAAGTCCAGTAGAAATAGTCTCAAGGCCAATGAACTTATGACCTGGGAGTTTGAAAAATGTCACTTGCAGCATTTCATAAAACATTCTTACCTCACTCAGATAGGATTCTACATCACCAAATTTACTACTTCTATAGACTGCTCTTGCATGTTGTATTTCTTTCCTCCCCACTTTTTAATCTCCTTATAGAACACTCCAACCTGGCTTTTTATGGTCTCTTTCCAATCTATGTGACCAATAACTTTGTAGTATATTGGCATATCTAAAATTCTACTTGATAGCAGGATTTGGGGCTAGATGATCTTAATCAAGACCGTCCTTCCTCTTACATGATAGGATTAGATAACCACTTGTTTTTGGGTGCCTCACATGGGCCACACTTTCCCCCACCTCTGCCTTAAAAGAAAGCAATTCCTTCATTACCCAGTAGCTTTCAAAAAGAACCTATGAAGCCTTCAGATATGGCAACCGTCTTTCAGTAGCCTGTTAGGATTCCAAAGATAAATTGGGTAATCTTCCAAACTGATTATGTACTCATCCTTTAGTGAAAATTTCACAGTTGCATCAACTGATGCTTGGCTAAATTATAGAGCATAGATTAAATACACTAGTGTACTTTGAGGGTTTGATTAAGGTATGAATCAAGATACGCTCATTCAAATCTCTCTTTTGCCACAAACTCTCAAATTGGCTTTTGGATAAATTCCTCTACATCTGCAATATTGGAACAATAAAGAGTAGGTCTACTGTGACAAAGTGATTGGTCTGAATCCAGATTTAGTTATATATATGCCTCCACAAATCAATGGGCCTTATTAACATAAATCCCACTTATTTCAGCAGATTTATTCTATATGTAACTCAAGCTGAGTCCAACTTTATGTTTATGAAATAATTTAAACAATAATAAGAGCTTAAAAATAACTGCTGGCTATGCAGAAGAACTCTGCTTAATCAAGTGGCTCTATACATAAAGTGGCAAAAAGTTGCTTCGGTCTTAAGAGACTGTAGCATTCAGAGTGAAAGCATTACTAGAGAACATACAGCCAAAAAAAGCTGAATGACATTGTGACGCTAGCTTCACCAGGCTGACCCTGCAGTTAGCAGCTCTGGCTGGCTGTCACTGCCATCCTACTCTAGATCCCCCTCTGCTATCCCTTTTTGGATTGGGGCCTGAGTCTCCAGGTGACCCTCTCAGTGGATAGATTTATCGAATAGTGTGTATTCTTAGCCTGACCTCCCCTCTATTATAAGGGAAATAATTCAAGATGAGTCAGTGAAACAGTTAACAAAAGAACTTATTTGGTTTATTATATCAATGTGGTAACAAATCCCAAAACTGTATAATACTGAATATCAATACTGGCTCTTTCATTTCATGATACTCAGGCATTTACTTTCTCTATAGCCTCTCTCAACTTATTCTCACACCTTTCTCTCATCACAGTTCACTCCCAACTCTCTCACACCTGACTCATCCAACTGCCTTCTCTCAGGCTCACTCTCAGAGGCCCTTCCCATCACAGCTTCCTGTGCTGGGATTGGCTACTTCTCATGCATGCCTTCAAACATGTCTTCACAACCATGAATTTCAATTTATTTTATGTTCAAGAATTTGTTCCTCTATTAATAAGATATAGGGGGATAAATATGAGACCATTTATTTTTGAATTAAATTAACTCCAAATCTAAATTTCTTAATGCTCAAGCTCACAGTTGAAAACTTGATTTAGATTAGGGGTGGGCATCTGTCCAGGAGGGCACTTTTCACAGACAGGCAAGTCCATGAGGTTTGCAGTACATTTGAAAGCCCTACTTTCTCCTTAGCTTTCTGGCCCACTGCCTGAGCAAGGTGGAAAATGAGGTGGTGGTGGTGAGGCAAGACAGGAGAGCACATCCCATGCAAAAGGTGTACATAAGGCAAAGACATAAGGACGCACCTACCTACCACTGATCCTATGGAGAGAAATAAAAGGGATTCTGATTCAGAGGGTGGTTTGCCATAATTATAGCACCAAGCTAGGGCTCTCCTTCTTGTTCTACCCCCCACCTACCAGGTGGCAGAACAGCTAAATACACACCCCCGGCAAAGATGCAGGGAAAGTGAAACCTCTGTCTCCACTATAACCTCTCTTCCTTTTGTGTGGCAGGACATTTGCCTTTTCTCTCAGGGCAGTGCTAAGAATCACCATCCTACTTCAGTCAAACCTGAAGCAGGTTCAACTGCTTTTGCTATTCCCCATCATTATCCCTTTCCGTTCCTCCCACTCCAACTAAGGAGGGATGTGCTGTTGTAGTCTTTGCCTTATCTATGTCCTTCCTGGGAGTGGGGCTTTACTTCCACCACCTTTCTGAATGGCAGTGGAAAAACGAGAGAGACTGTCAGCTCATGTGGTGGCAAATCACTTGTCCAACAGATCATGCTGCTATTTGATAGATGCTTTTTTGTTGTTCTTTAGGAATATTAGGGAGCCTGAAGGGCCACTGAATGTGGCCGGGAAGCTTCATGAGGCTACACCCTCCCCACCTGTGGTGTGAACATTTCTTTCCCCTCTTCCCCCATGTGCTTTCTTACACATACACACTCTTAAATCATTATAGAGACATTAAACACAGAAATGGGTTGAATTTAGATACAAAATGCATTTTATTTTTAAAATAAGACAGTTCCCAGAGACCTCAAGACTGTGCTGTTTGTGGAGGAAAAAAGGAATTTCAGTACAAAGCAACAGGAAGCAAACCACTCTCCCAAACAACTCAGTAGTACAGACCAAAAGCCATGTACATACTTGCATTTATTTAACTTTTATAGAATCAGCTTTGTACAGCAGTGACAAGATTCGTATCATAAATGCTATTGTTTCAATAGTTGATTTGCCATAGCAAGAAAAAAATAAATATTTTTTTTTCATTTTTATTATGCATTTAACACTTCAGTAAAAAGTTACAGGTAATTAGGTCTCATTACCTGCTACTGTAGAGAGGTATGGGTAACAACATGCATACATACATACATACATGACAAAATACTCTTATCATAATTTCTTAATAATTTATACACAGTGTACATTAGCCAGACTGAGATTCTATTACATTCTGAAAATTAAGTTGATCTCTCTTTTTGAAATGCACTTTCTAGTGGCTAGAACTAAAGAATGAAATGACAAAATCTCATTTAGCTATCTACACACAGAGGCTTGTGGTTTTTCAGCAAAGACTGGAGCATTTTTATGCAGTCCTTACCACCCTTGTACCATATAGCACCACAAGGGAACAAGGACTGCTAGAAACAGCCAGAGCATCATGCTTAGCATTTACTGGCTTTTGTATTGTGCATCTGTTCATTTAACATTTAAGAACAATGATACAATTTTTCAACTTATAGTCAGACATTTGCAATTTGGCTTATACTGATTTACAACATTCTGAGCTTCAGCAAAATTCAGATACTAAAAAAGGAGGAGGAGAAGGGGTGCTATTCACCTGTAGGTTGCTAAACAGAGATTAAACCATTCATCATTGCATCTGGCAAATAAACACAAGACAGCAGCAGCCTGATAGCAACAGGAAATTTGGGAAAAAAGAGATTAACTGCAATGTTGCAATATGGTGGCACGCGTTTGTACAGATGCATGTATCAGTGCAAATGCATGCACTTGAGGTACCTTTTCATCGGACCAAATATGATTTTATACAGTACAGTCTTCTCCACTAACATTGGAGCCTAATCAAATAAACAGTGATATTTGGCAATTTATACCCTAGCAACTGAGGCAACTATTGCACTTCAGATTGCTCAGAAACCAGGTGCGTATGTTACAGTACACAGATTCCATCTGAAAGTGGTCAGTTCAGGATATACAAGAGCTACAGACAAGAGCAGAGTAACTATAACTGACCAAGCATTTCAGCTGCATTTGACGGTCTAGCAATGACTTTGAATATTCTACAGCAGACAAGGTGTTATTGCTTCATTTGGATGCAAGAACCATGAGGCATTACTAGCATTGTTCAGTGGAAACAAGTGAACATACACATCAACAGCATTTGTCGCTACTCAAGAGTCCACTAGAAACTAACTGCTTGTACTTTCTGACTTTCTTGGTCTTATGGGGCTACTAGGACACTTACACAGACCAATACTACTGAAGTGGCTAACAGTGGGACAAACACAGCTTTTCAGCTCTGGTAACTCCTTCCTCAGCCGTTCTAGCTGCTCTGTCTGGAATATATTTGGTTGTTCAGGCATCCAGTCATAAATCCTAAGAAGCATATAAAGAAAAGTTTTTAATGTAAAACCAGTCTATAGCAAAGCAGCATTTAAGTACTATCACAAATGTTGAATGCCAATACTTAAACTTCTCTCTAAGTACAGATCGACCCCTGTATCTGCAGCGATATGTTCCAAGACCCTCTGTGGATACCTGAAACTGTGGATAATAGCAAACCTTATTTTCAATGAGACCAGCATTGGGGGACCTAGAAATGCCCAGAGAAAACATATTTTTTGGACGTGGATAAGTGGAACTCTGCATATTGAATCCGTGGATACGGGGGTCGGCCTGTATTGGCATTGTTAAATGGCAAAATAACCTTAACTTGAAATGTATCAAAGTAATAATTCAGAAGTAAGTCACCCTGCAACTAGCACATCTCCATGATTTGAGGCAACAGATCAAATAAGTTACAGACTGACAACAATTCTGGCATCTCAGTTTCCTAACTGTTAGGCATTACAACTTTACACTGCTATCCAACTTTCAGAGTACATGCATCCAAACGAGATATAGATATTACTTAGTATTTCCATGCCATGCCATATACTTTTATTATTTTAGGTATATGAATAGCACAAAGAAAAAAGTGTGTATTTTGCTTCTACATCCAAAGCATTCCAAAATGCCAAAAGGGATTATACGAAGCTAAGTGGGAAAAAAGCATTATGACCCCACTGTGGATTGCTTATGTGCTTTCTAAAAAGGCATTCTAGGAAACAAGTACAAACCTGTCACATCATTTGGAAACTGAGGATCTGGTGAAAGTCTAGAAGAAGAGGAATCCATTTATCAGGGACTAAACTACCGGTAGTTACTTCCCTATTTAGAGACCCTGTTCAAGAAGAGATTACTGATTTACTATTGGTCAAGAACAGGAGTGGGGAGCTTGTGGCTCTCCAGATGTTGCTGGACTGTCACCCAACATTTCAGGCTGTTGGCTATTCTGATGGTGACAAAGGGGAGTTGGAACCCAACACCTTGAGGGCCAGAGATTTTACACCCCTAGTTTAGTTCACTGTCAACACCTTATATATGTTCTTTAGCTTTGCGGAGAAGTATGTGTGACAGATTCCCTTTGCAGGCTGGCCCCACAGTGCCAAACCCTTGGGATCCTGTCACTCATCCTGCCCTTGTTCCCCACTTAATTCCTTCCTGGTTTGAGTACTTTGGCCTCAGGATGACCCTCCACCAAATATAATATGAACAGACAGAGACAGTGGTAAAAGGAAACAAGTGGAAGTTTATTGACACATATATAATTATATAAAGATATAATTAATATATTAACCGTTAAACTCAATCAATCACAGCTCCCTAACCTCCCCATCAGCAATCCTATCTCTCTGACTGACCTGTTCTATACCATCTGTTCCTTATCTCTCTCAAATCCAAACCCCATCTCTGTCTCAGCTTTGCTCTATTTTCTCAAAAAGACAGGCCTCTGCTTTGTAACATTCCTTTCCCCTGCAGCCCACCCTTCACAGCAGTCCCTGAGCTGTGATCGGCTGCCTTCAGCCAGGCTTGCCCAGCTCCTCCTTCACAGTATGGGTATCTAGATGTTGTTAAACTGCAACTCCCATCAACCACAGTAAGCTTTGCCAATCCAGTAACACCTGGCAGACCACATACTCCCCACCATAATTAACTGCTTTCTCCTGGTCCCCCAAACCCCAAAGTACCTGCCAGTGCTCAAATTTCAGAAGTCATTTCATGATCACCACCATGGCCTGGCTCTCACTAACAGTCTTAGATACTAGAAATTTGCTGTCAGAACACCTACTGAAGGAATTGCAGTCTATTGCACATACTAACCCAACACTATGTACTTTTTGCCAGAATATTTTCTATAAAGTCTATGAGGCTCCCACACTATCCAGGCTGTGCCCAACTGCTCTGCTTCTTCGTTTCACCCCTCCTTCCACCCACACAAACCGCGCAAACCCCAAGGGAAGGTAAAGTGGCCCTACAACCTATAAAGAAAAAAATCCACAGAGCATCAGGCAAAACTGAAGCAGTTTCTCTGATTTCATTCAATCTGGATCCAACTGACCCACTTCTACATATGTTTCACAAAAAATGCCAAGACTTATTTGTATAATACTTAAAAGAATGTCTTAGAAAGGCATTCATAGACTTCAGCAGGTCCAGTAACATGCAGCCAATTACTGACCAAGGCCAGTTACAGAGAGAGTACAGTTCCCTTGTTAAAACAACTTCATTAACTTTGAGTATGGTTCCAGTCTCAAGTGCTGATGATGACCTATAGCAGTGACGGGCAACCTTTTGAGCTTAGTGTGTCAGACTTCGCCAAAAAACTGAACATAACTCGGGTGGTGTGTCACTTTGAGGAAAAAACATGTATGCGTGCAGGATTTCCACTTTGGGGAGAGGGGAGGAAAGTGGGACCGGGGCTTCAAAGCTTTGATCGCCACTTTAGGGAGGGTGGGGGGGGTAGAGGAAAGTGGCGACCGGGGCTTCAAAGCCCCAATTGCCACTTTAGGGAAGGTGGTGAGGTTGCAGGCGGTGGGGAGGAGGCCTACGGCCGCGTGTCATCAGAAATGGCTACGCGTGTTAGTGCTGACACGCGTGTCATAGGTTCGCCATCACTGACCTATAGAGTGCTATACAACTTGGGCACAGCCTATTTGAACACATCCCGTCTCTGCATGAGTCTGTAAACATCTGAACCTTGGAGAGGCCCTTTCTCTTGGGAGAGTCACACTTGACAGTAACACAGTAAGAATGTTTCCAGACTTTGGAATTCCAGGTGCCATCTCTGATGTTTTTCTGCTAACAGGCAATTTAAAATAGAAATCTATACAGGCTTTTTTTTTGGCTGTAGGAGGTTTAAATTGGTGGGTGCTATTTATTTCTTAGTTTGAGTTGGACAGGTTGCTTACCTGTAACTGAAGATCTTCAAGTGGTCATCTGTGAATTCACACAATGGGTAATTCCTGTGCCTGCGCAGAACACTTCAGAACCTTCTAGAACCTCATTATACTGATTTCTGGTGGTAGCTCCACCCACCTTCCCCTGATCTATATAAGCTACCTTCCTGCCTAAACACCTCAGTTGCCTATAGCCGCATATAGCAGCAGCCCATAACCAAGAAGGCAGGACACCAGAAGGGAGGATGGGCAGGCTTGTGTGAATTCACAGATGACCACTCAAAGAACTACAGTTACAGGGAAACAACCTGTCCTTTTTCTTCATGATCTCTGTGAATCCACACAATGGGCAGACTAGCAAGCTCGCATATGAAGAAGGAGGGAGTGTCCTGGTGCAATGAACCAAAACACAAGAAAGACAAGCCAGATAGCTCCAACAATAATATATTGAATCAGAAAAGCACCAACGCAGAAATAGTTTACACAATGTATGAAAATCGGACAGCCCTCCCCAGAGCAGAATCAGCACTTGAGGCAGAGTCCACCTTATACTTCTTAACCAAAGTCAGGGGCATTGCCCAGGTAGCCGCCTGACAAATGTCCTCTATGGAGACATCACGAAGAAAAGCGGTAGAGGCTGCAGTCACCCTAGTAGAGTGACCATGGACAGACTCAGGAACAGGTCTGTCCATCAGCTGGTAGGACAGAATAGCCAATGCCACACATTCTGAAAAACGCTGGAAGGACACTTTCCATCGACCCGCATAGCAGACAAACAGCTGACAGGAACAGCGAAATGGCACAGTTCAGTCCACAAAAAAGGTGAGAGCCCGACAGACATCTAGGGCATGCAAAGAGTGCTCCAGCTCCGAAGAAGGGGCCTGGAAAAAAGCTGGCAGAATGATATCCTGATTAAGGTGAAAAGAAGACACCACTTTAGGCAAGAAGGCAATATAGTGTTGGAGCACCACCTTGTCACGATGGAACCGGGTATACGGTGGATCAACTCTTAACGCACACAGCTCGCTCGCTCTATGCACAGATGTGATGGTGACCAAGAAGGCAGTCTTGATAGAGAGGAGACGCAAGTCACAGGTAGCCATGGGCTCAAAGGGAGGCCTGGATAATGCAGTGAGGACCAACTCCAAACTCCAACTGGGAGTAGGTCTGATCACAGAAGAGTGCAAGTTCTTGTATTCTTGGAGAAAACCATACACGAGTGTCCTTAAAGCAAGATGGAAAGCCAAGACACTGCAAATGCTATGAGACAGCCGCCACATATCCACGAACAGAGGAGAGCGAGAATCCACATGCAGAAAGGGTAGCGAGGAAGTCCAGGAGCAATGGAACAGTCACACAGTGGTGAGTGACACCCTTCTCTTCTAGGAAAGCACAAAACATTTGCCACTTATAGGCATACGCCCTATGTGTAGAAGGACGCTGCGCAACTTCAACAATAACCTGTGCTGACACAGACAAGTCATTTAGGGCTGGATGAGCCATGCTGTAGGCTTGATGGTGATCAAGTCTGGGTGAAGAACTCACCTATCCTGCAGAGAGAGAGAGGAGATCCAGGAGAAGAGGGAGCTTCCGGTAAGTCAGCCCCCCACATCAGTAGCAGGGGAGAGAACCACACCTGACGTGGCCACCACGGTGCGATCAGAATACAGTTGGCGTTGTCTTGGCGAAGCTTGGCTACCGCCCTGGCCACCAATGGGGAGGGGGAAAAGGTGTACAGGAGAGGTCCTGTCCACTGGAAAAGAAATACATCCCCAGGTTGTGTGTTGATGGGGGTTCTCTGGAGCAGAACTGGGGATACTGGGCATTTGACATGGTTGCAAAGAAATTGATGGAGGGGTGCCCCCCTCACTGAAGGTCTGTCGAAGGGCATCCCGAGCCAAGGACCACTTGTGGCTGCAGGTCGATGAGCGACTCAGTGCGTCTGCCACATCGTTCTCCGTGCCCGGAAGGTGAATAGTTGTGAGAGGGATCTGACGCTCCACACACCAGTCCCATATCTGGATGGTCAGATCAAGCAGAGTGCGAGAACAAATACTCCCTTGTTTTTTGATGTAGAATACAGTTGTTGTACTCTCCAATGTCACGTGGACCAGGTGACCCCTGAGGGAAAGCTTGAAGGCTTTGCGAGCTTTGAGGACCACCAGATGTTCCAGCACATTTATATGCAGGGTGCTCTCTGAAGTCAACCAGTGTCCTCGGATCATTAGTCTGTGTGAGTGAGCATCCCAACCCGTCAGAGATGCATCGGAGGTGACCGACCGAGTGGGGTGAATGGAAGGCTGCACTGAACAACCTCTGGATTCATCCTCCAACAAGTCGTTGAAGAATGGACTAAGGAATGGAGAGCAACTTGAGAGGGCTGTCACGAAGAGGTAGGAATTTGGAGAGAAACCCCAGCTGCAGTGGTCTCATCCAGAGCCTGGACAGTGGTGCTGGTGGTGGCCATGTAGCCTAGAGTTTGCTGAATGAACCTGGCTGACATACATCTTTGAGAGATGCAACACCAAACCGCTGTGCTGAGAGTGGTGAAGCAATTGTCTGGGAGGAATGCATGTTCTACCATTGAGCCCAGTTGGACGCTGATAAAACATACAACTTGAGAGGGCTGAAGGTGCAATTTTTCCAAGTTGATGTCAAAGCCAAAATCATGAAGCATTGAGAGGGCCAGAAGCACATCTGATCAGAGCTTGTCTCTGGAGGATGCAACAAAAAGCCAGCCGGTGAGGTATGGAAACATGATGACTCTACACTGTCTGAGTCAGGTGATCACCACAGTAATGCTCTTGGTAAAGACCCTGGGGGCTGTACACAGTCCAAAGGGTAGCACACTGAAACAGCAGGCATAAGTCCCAATGGCAAAGGACAGGAAGTGCCAGTGCAGAGGGACAGTGGAGACGTGAAAGTAGATGTTGCAAAGGTCGAGACTCACAAACCAACCCCAACTTGCAACAAGGGGAGGATGGAGGCTAGCGAGATTATTCTGAACCTTTTCAGAACGATGTATCGGTTCACATGGCATAAGTCCACGATGGGCCAAAGGCCACCGTCCTTTTTGTTGACTTTTGAGGGGCAGTCTCGTTGGTCCAGGGAGCTGTCAGAGGAGTGGCAGCAGTCACTCAGGGTAACAGGTCTGTATGTCTACAAGAGCAGTGTGGAGGAGGAGGTGCACTGGCATAGTCATCACAGTAGTGGTAACGGGGAGAAATATCAGAATTCCAGTAATACCACTCGGGAATGCGATGACAACAAAAAGAGTTCTCTCTAAAGCTCATCATCAAAGGACAGCCATATACATCTTGCCTGTACCAATCCCAGAAAAGATCCTCTGAGTACCTTGAGTAGTTGGAGTACGGAGAATAGTGCACACTTTGAGAGCAGGACCTGGACCTCCGACGGGAACCATTGCAGAGAGGAGCCCAAGACTGCAAGCGGTTCTGGGACCAGGACCGGGTCCTCACGCGAGACTGGGAATGGGTTCTTGAGCGGGATCGTGAACACAAATGACTGCCCACTGGCAGAGGACCAATTGACACTCCTGTGATCGACTCCAAAGTCAGTCCAAAGGTCAAAAACTGAGGTTCAGCAAAGTTCCTAGATGCTGCTAATGCGGCAGGGAAAAAAGGAACTGAGGTGTTTAGGCAGGAAGGGAGCTTATATAGGTCAGGGAAATGGGGGTGGAGGTACCACCAGAAATCAGTATAATGAAGTTCTAGAAGGTTCTGAAGTGCTCTGCTCAGGCACAGGAATTACCCATTGTGTGGATTCAAAGAGACCATGAAGAAGAAATCTGTTTTAACTATCTTTGTTTTGATTACAATTTGCACTGCATATGATATTATCAGTTGCCTTGAATGTTATTTTTAATGGCTCTCTCTGGCTTTTCTTCGCAAACGAAGATTCAGGAAGGACTCATCCCGCGCTTTCTGCAAGCGCGCTGATGACTAAAAAGGCCAATCCGAGATAAACAAGTCCGGTTGCAAAAAGCACAGCAGAAGGTCTCCTTGGGTGATGTTTTTGGGTTGTGATTCTTTCTGCGTTGTCGGTTTTTAATTTTTAATGGAAAACTGGGCTAAAAGTTCAGTAAACAAATACTTACTGTACCAGTGATCTAAACCTGGGCCCCACCCTTGCCAAAAAAGGTGAAAAGGGAAAGGGAACCAGGACAAAATATTTGACAATGTTATAGCCAAGGGTGTGACTAAAATAACACTAGCTAATTCATTTCAACACTGAAACACCTTCCTGAGAGACAGAAGAGGAAGTATGAATAACGAAGTATGTGTGTGTCTCAATTAACTGAATCATGATTTATTTTATGCCCTGCATTTCCACCAACAATACCAAACACTCCAGGCATTAACAATCAGGAAGCATTATGTCCATATGAACCAATGCAATTTTTGCACAACAGTAGTCAGAGTTTGTTTTCATTTTAATTTAGCTCAGCTTTAACAGGACTTCAGCTGGGAACATTTTAGAAAACCCAGGTGTTCTCAGACTGTATTTTGCACAACACAAATTAAGCAATTGGGAAACACAGATCCGTTGGGGGACAAACGCACCAGAGAACATTGTAGAAGGAGCAAATTAAATGAATAAAAATAAATGAAAAAATAAATACTAACTATTATAATAACTAGTCCTTCTCCCAACAGGAGAATAGGTTATTTCTTCCCCTGATGGAACAACTTTAATTCAGAGATCTGCATGTGAAAGGGTGCAAGTAGATGCTGCCTTTTCCTTAGAGTCAGAAGAACCTGCAGAGTAGGGCAGGCTGTTGCCCAGGAGAATGAGGAAGCGGAAAATGACAGAAAGCCAAGGGAAAGCATCTGCTATCAGTGAAGTCAACTTTCTGCCTACCCCATTTCTGTAGGCAGATCTATGGATCCATCCCACAAAAACACCAACAAGAATATCATCTATGATTCTATGAATATATAAACTCTGTTATTTGTATATGACAGCCTCATTTTAAAAAAATGAAAAAAACAAGGCAAACTGAGCATGCATATTGTTATAAAGATAAGCTTTTGATACAAAGCACAAAACTAACACACCACTAACAGGAATAAAAGGAACTTGAATAAAAATAAGAAAAATATAACAAGAATAAGAAAGTTGTTATTTCAAGATATTTCTTGAAACACATAATTAAATGCTTCCTACAAAATGTAAAAATAGTTAAAACAGTGTAATACCTGTCATATACCAGCCCATGAACTCCAAATTCTCTCAATTTCTTCCTGTTCTCTGGCTCGTTTGCTTCATCACCCCAGCAAAATACAACTAAACCTTTAGATATGGCATCTTCAATAAATGATGGATTGTTTAGCAGTTCTTCAGTATGTGCATTAATTCCCTGAAAAAGAAATATAAAACATTCCTTATATTAAGCAAACATTGTTGAGATATTAACAAATGCAAAGATCAATCTTCCAAATACGCATGTGATTATGCTTAACACTTCTTATAGCCATCTATACCAGGTTAAAATGTATTCATAGCATTTGTCTTGTAGCAAAGAAACTGATATAGCTAAAAGAATGGGTTGTTTACCTGTAACCGAGGTTTTTTTGATTGGTCACCTGTGAATTCACACATAGGAGTTTTCCCTGAGGCTTTGCAGAATATTTGGAAACTTCTATAGCTGAGCCAGCATTTTTTTTGGCAGCAGCTTCAACGTCCTTATTTTGCATATCAGAGTCATTCTTTCCATTTTACCTCATGTTTGTGTCACTATTTTATACCAATCTACTCATGGGACATTCAAGAGAGGAAGTAGAAGAACAGTGTGAGTTCACAAATGAACACTGAAGGAACCAGTTACAGGTAAGCAACCTGCTCTTTATGATCTTTGTGTAAGTCACACATATGGGAAGCTCTAGAGCTCAGTTTGAACAGAAGGATGAGTGAATATCAATTAGGAGAGAATATAGCAAAAGATGTATCAGTATGGGGTCTCACATCCACACAGACATAAATGGATGCCTGCAGCCACATGGCAACTTTACACACATCTGGGATGGGTATTTCTTTTAAAAAATACTGTGAACATAACTGTGACTCTAGTAAAATGCCCTTTAATTATTCCTGGTGAGGGCAACTTGGTAAAATGGTAACATAGCTCTATTGTGGACAAGCATTGCTCAGAGATAAGGACCCCTTCAGGCCTCTGTAGCACATATTAAACAAAGGGGCTTGTGAAGGGTCACAGTTTGGTCAGTATAACATGTAAGAGCCATCCTAATATCTAAAGAGTACAAGACAGTCCCCACTGCCAATTATGGGTTTTGCAAAAGGTTTGGCAGCATTATGTCTTGTGACTTGTGAAAAACAAGACAAGAGAAGACGATTAAAGGGCTGAATATTAAAAATGAAACTTTTAAATTAAGGGCTTTTGCTGATAATTGTGTTGGAAACCCCCTTGGATAGTATTGAAGTGTTATTAAAAATATTGAAAGAGTATGGAGATGTGGCAGGGTTTAAAATTAGCAAACAAAAGATGAAGATATTAGTTTAAAATATGAGGAAAAAGATAAGATGAAATAAATAGAGAAATCTGGTTTTAAAATTGAGAAGAAAATGAAATATTTAGGTATTACAGTGGCAAATAAGAACTCTACATTATTTCAAGATAATTACATTAAAACCTGGAATGAGCTAAAATAAAATTTGCAGAGGTGGAGTAAATTCACATTGTCATTACTAGGATGGATCTGAGTGACTAAAAATGAATGGTTTAGACTACACTGATTTTGTCTGACGATGCACCATTTGGGAAATGGAAGAAGGATTTGTTTAATTTTATATGGCAAGGGAAAAATCCAAGAGTGAGAATCCAAGTGTATTGGATTCCTCCTCTCACCAACCCAGAGAATGTAAAGGAACTGGGGTAAAGCACTGCCAAGCACTGTAGGGAGCATGGGGCTGGGGCTTCCACCAAAAGATGCTGGCTCTGCTCCAGAAGGTTCCAAACATGTGTAGGTGCAGGGAAAACATACATATGTTGAGCCCATGAAGAGGGACTATTTTATTTAAGATACCATTTACCATATAATTGTCTAGATGCACCAACTTACCAGCAGATTTTCAAACAGTGCAAAACTTGTGGCAATAGATGTTGTACGGCACCTGAGATCCATCAATTCTGGGTAAGTTTCACATTTTCCTTGCGTTAGAAACAAGATAGGGTATTTATTTTGTTTATGCCTGACCCTGTAAGAAAATTGAAACTAAGTTACAATTTTTGATAAGAAAAAAAGTCTTCCACATTCTTCTAACATGGACAGAAGAACACACTTTTTCTAAACTCAACAATTTACTTACAAACTTAAGGTAAGTTTAAACAGCATTGTGCTAACTGTATGAAAATGCTTATGAATAGAGTCAGATTACTTATAAACATTAATGTTACATTTATTTTCTTAGAAGAGTGAAAAGGAATTATAAATGTCATCTGATCTCCCCCTCCCTCGCAACTCTTCTTCTCCATGAAAGATTAATTTCACATTTTAAACAGCTTAGGTAAAAAAGATTATTGTAGATTAGATGCAAATCATGACTATTTGCAAATACTGAAATTCTACTAGTAAAATACAGTTAGTTCAAACTTTAAATGTACAGCCCCTTGGCTCTTTAGCAGTGTCAGCAGAGGTGGGAGTGCCACAAGATGCTTTAGTTGCAGGCATGCTTCTTTCTAACTTTAATGGACCATGGCTCTGCTTTTTTGTTTATTGAATTAATGGATACATAAGCAAGTCATCGTTGTGTTAACCATGGTTTGTTGCTTAAGCATGAATCGCATGGCAAGTTACAAAAGAAACCATGGTTTGTCTTCTCCATTTCTGGATTGCTTATCTCCTGTTCCTTTACTATTATCTGTTTTAGACTGGGGTAGGCAGTAGGGGGAACAAGCCAGAGTTCAAAAGCCCACAAGAAAACATCAGTTCAGAGAATGTAATTTGTGGTTAGGTAACAAACCATTGCTGTAAAGGCAGGGTTCTGCCTCACAAGCTAGATTTCAATGAACCACACTTTAGCTTATCATAATGTGCAAACTTAATTGTTATATTTCACAACAAATACTGTAAAGGTTTCTATTACTATCCAGTCTTTTACAGCTTTAAGGAACCTGTACCATGAGGATACCAATGAACTGCACACCAATAAGGTCAGGTTTCTTACCTGTAACCATAGATCTTCAAGTGGTCTTCTGTGAATTCACACAGCTGGGTAATTCCTGCACCTGCACAGAGCACTCAGAACCTTCTAGAATCGTTAGGTAGATTTTTGGCAGTAGCCCTGCCCACCCTAACAGTTGCTCTGAGGCAATACTGCCTATTCCCCTCAGTTCTGTAAAGGATGCCGCAAGTAGCAGCATCAAGGAAGTTAAGCATAAAGCAGGACATAGAGGGGAGGATGGGCGGGTCTGTGTGAATTCATAGAAGACCATCTGAATATCTATGGTTACAGGTAAGCAACCTGATCATCTTCTTCATGGTCTCTGTGAATCCACACAGCTGGGTAGACTAGCAAGCTTTACCCTTTGGAGGTGGGAATGTCATGCGAACAGGTTATACCCAACTAACAATAAACACAGAAACAAGTTAAATGTATTAGCCAAACATCATGTATTAATCAGAACAAGATACCAAGTGCATGCTGGCATATCAGAAAGACATAACCATGTCAGAAGAGACAACACATGAACCAACACACCTTTAAGATTATTGTTCATTGAATAGTTGGACAGCTCTTCCAAAGGCAGCATCAGTCCCTGACCTGTTGTCCAACCTGTAATGTGATATAAAAGTCAAAGGGAGGACCAAGTCGCTGCCCTGCACACAGTCTCCAGTGGGACGCCTGAAAGGAAGGCAGTGGACGTAGTTACCGCCCTGGTAGAATGTGCTCGAATCCTTGATGGCAGTGGTCTTTTGGCCAGTTCATAAGAGAAAGCAATCATGGATACAACCCATTTTGACATTCGTTGAGGAGAAATAGGGTCGCCTTGCTTGCTCGCAGAATACGCCACAGTCAGTCTTGAGGTTTTCCGAATCCGAGCAGTCCATTCCGTGCAGTCCGGCTAAAGCGCGCCGGATGTCAAGGGAATGCAGCACGCGTTCAAAACCATTAGCAGGATTCTGCATTAAGGTTGGCAAAACAATTGGCTGATTGAGGTGAAAACTAGAAACCACTTTAGGCAGGAACAATATGTCAGGTTTCAGGACCACCTTATGCTTGTGGAACACAAGATAAGGGGAGTCAGCCTGTAAAACACAGAGTTCTCCAGCGCGCCTTGCTGAAGTAATTGCCACCAGGAAAATTGTCTTCCATGATAATAGACAGAGGTCTGCTGATGCCAGGGGCTCGAAGGGACTTTTCGACAATTGGGATAAAACAAGTTCAAGGCTCTACACCAGTGTAGGCTCAGTTACCAGGCGGTGGAGATTCACATGGACCCACAGGAACCTGTTTACTAATGGGTCTTAGAATGGAGACAGATGCCTCAAAGCCTGAAACTCCACCAAAATGGCAGCCAAGTAACATTTCAAAGAGGCGAAAGAAAGTCCAGATTCAGAGAGATGAAGCAAGAACTGAAGAACAGTAGTAACTGTTGAACTCGGTACAGACAGGTTCTGTTCCGACAGGAAAGATTCAAAGCAATTCCACTTGTACTGGTAGGATCGCCTTGTTGATGGCTGAAGAGACGCATCGATTACCGCCTGGACCTTGGGGGGCAAGGTGGAAGATGAATCCGAGGGGTGATTCTCCACGCCGTCAACCTCAGTGTTTGCCGGTCTGGATGGCGAACCCTGCCCCCTTGAATTGTCAGAAGGTCGGGGCGGGATGGAAAGTTGGAGATAACGATGCCAAGCCAGACGTTGAAGCGGGCCAAACCAGGGCTGTCGAGACCACCACGGTGCAACCAGGATCACATTGGCATTGTCCCTTCTCAGCTTCACAAGTACTTTTGTGAGCAGTGGAAACGGAGGAAACACATAAAGCAGAGGACCGGTCCACTGGAACAGGAATGCATCTCCCAGGGACCCCTTCGCATGGGTCGGAGTAAAAAAAATCTGCACTGGTTGTTCTTCGACGCGAAGAGGCTCACCTTTGGGAAACCCCACCGCCTGAACAGGGTCAAGGCTTTGGCACAGTGTAGCATCCATTTGTGGATGGATGAAATTGAACGGCTGAGCTCATCGGCGAGAGTGTTCTCTTCTCCCAGAAGGTGGATGGACTGCAGATAAATGTTCCTCTGTACACACCAGTTCCAAATTTCAAGTGTGATCGAAAGTAATATGGAGGACCTTGTCCCGTCCTGCTTGTTCAGGTAGTACATGACCAACATGTTGTCGGTAACAAACAGATGACCTTCTCTGTCACCATGGATTTGAAGGATCTCAGCAGTTTCTGAACCGCCATCAATTCCAAAACATTGATGTGGAGCTGACTCTCCCTGCGGACTACATCCCTTGGACCGCAAACTGATCGAGGTGAGCACCCCAGCTGGTCATGGACGTATCTGTAGTGATGGTGAGTTGCGGCTGCGGGGGCTGGAATGAGAGACCTGCCACAACATTGTTGGGAATCAGCCACCAGTTCAGTGACCACTGTACAAACCTCAGCATCGTAAACAGTTTGCCTAGATGATCGGCAAGGTGATCAAAGACCGAGAGAAACCAGGCCTGCAGAGGTCAAAGTCGTAGTCTGGCCAGAGGAGTAACAGCTACCGTGGAGGCCATATGTCTGAGCAAGACCTGTACGGCATGAGCAGAAATCCTTCAAGAACAGCAATCGGTGAATCAGGAGTTTAAGTTTCTCGAAGCAAGCGTCTGGAAGATGGGCAGTAGCAGTCGTCGAGTCCAGAGATAAGCCAATGAATTGGACAGATTGAGCTGGATCGAGATGGGACTTCTCCATATTCACCACTAGTCCTAAGGAATTGAGAAGACTCAAGGTGAATGCAATGCCCTCTTGGAGATGAGTTCGAGACTCTGCTACCAGAAGGTAAGCATCTATATAAGGGAAGACAGTCACTCCGTGCTGCCAAAGAAAGGCTGCCACAACAGCCATGCATTTCGCGAAAACCCATGGGGCCGTCGCCAGCTTGAACAGGAGGACGCAGAACTAAATGAGGCCTGTGCAACTTGAAAGGCCAGGAAGCGTCTGTGGTATGGGTGAATCCCCACATGGAAATACATATCCTTCAAATCTATTGTTGCAAACCAGTCCTTTCGTTGAAGCAGAGGAAGAATGCATGACAGTGTGACCATGCGGAACTTCTTCAGCATAATGAATTCGTTGACATCCCAAAGATCTGGGATGGTACGGAGGCCACCATCTTTCTTGGTCCCAAAAAGTACCTCAAAAAGAAACAGAGGTGCTTTCAGTCCGGATCCACAGGTTCAATGGCCCCTTTCTGAAGCGGCGTCTGTATCTCCTCGAGGAGGGGTTGGGATGGAGAAGTAACTCGAATTCAACCTGTAGGGGGGGTACTCTTTGAATTCTATCCAATACCCATCTCTCACGATTCGGAGCACTCATTGATCTATTGTTATGTTGGTCCAAATTGCTTAGGATTGAGCAAGACGAAGAGCATCATCTGGGGAGAAAGAAGGACAAAAGAACCAAATCAGAACTGTAGTTTAGACTGATCCTTCGAGTGCTGTTTTGTCGCTGACCTGAACAGTGAAGCCGATGCCTGGGACCTCACTGATGATGCAGATGACTGGGAAGGAAACCTCTGCCGATGTGACGACTGGGAATAACAACCCCTTTGATATTGATAGGTTTGTTGGGGACCCTGACACCCCAAATGATTTCTATAGCAGAGAGAAGAAGGCATACCATATTTGCGGGCTGTGTTACACATTTTCTGAGTGAACTCAATTTTTTTGTCAGTTGCCTGATTGAAAAGACCGGAATGATCAAAGACCATGTCTTCAATCGTGGAACATGCTTGAGGGGTTAGACCAGATGACCTTAGCCCAGTGTGTCGACGAAGAGATATTGACCCTGCAACCGACTTGGCAGCACAGTCTGCAATATGTCAGGCAGAATTCATTTGTTGGCCCACTAAAAGCTGAGCTTCCTTTTGGATAGCATTGGTCACCCGTCTCTGTTCTTCTGGCAGGTGTTGAAGAAATGGAGTCATCCTCTCCCAGAGCACGTGCTGGTATGCTCCCATACAAGCTGCATAATTGGAGATCCTGAAATGGGTGCGGCTGATAAACACAGTTTCTTTCCCAATATGTCCAGCTTATGGTCTTCGGGATCAGCAGGAATGGCTTGTGAGCGCTGTTGGCATCTATGCTGCGATGCCTTGACCACAACAGAATTTGGTTTAGGATGCTCCTTATATAATAATAATAATAATAAATTTTTATTTTTAACCCGCCCCTCTGCTCGGCAACCAGGGCGGCTTACAGCAAGATTAAAACAACATCAAGTTAAAACAGTCCTTCCCCATCCTACCCTCCCACCCCTTAAAACTAAATTAAACTAATGGAGTTAAAACAAAGATAAAATACAATAAATAAATAAATAAAAGCAACGACGGCAAGGGGGTGGGTAGCAATCAGTCCACTTGAACCGGGAAGTTATTCCGGGAAGGCCTGCCGGAAGAGATCCGCCTTTAGCGCTTTCTTGAAGCTATCAAGAGTAGCGTTAAGACGGATCTCATCCGGCAGGCCATTCCAAAGTCTGGGAGCCGTAGAAGAGAAGGCCTTCTGGGAGGTCTGCGACAGCCTAGTTTTCATAGGCTGCAGCAGGTTCCTCCCAGAGGACCGAAGTGTGCGGAGGGGATCATATGGGATGAGGCGGTCCCGGAGATAAGATGGACCCAAGCCATGTAGGGCTTTAAAGGTTAAAACCAACACCTTGTACTGTGCCCGGAAACTAATTGGCAGCCAGTGGAGAGATTTAAGCACAGGTGTTATATGCTGTCTCCTAGATGTACCCGTAATTAACCTGGCTGCCATATTTTGTACCAGTTGAAGTTTCCGGGTTAGGCACAAGGGTAGCCCCATGTAGAGTGCATTACAGTAATCCAAACGTGAGGTTACCAAAGCATGTACCACAGTTTCCAGATCCCTTGTATCCAGGTAAGGGCGCAGTTGGCGTATCAGCCGAAGCTGATAACAGGCACTTCTGGCCGTCGCATTCACCTGACTAGTCATGTGAAGCGACGAATCCAGGAGTACCCCCAAACTGCGAACACAGTCCTTAGAGGAGAGTGTGAGTCCATCCAGGACTGGAAGTTGTATTCCCAGACCTGGTTTTGGGCCTGTGACTGTCAGTACCTCCGTTTTGTCTGGATTTAGTCTCAATCTGTTTTTCCTCATCCAATCCATTACCGCTCTAAGACAGTCATTGAGAGGAGAGACACCATCTGAAGTCTGAGCCGACGGTATGGTCAGTCCAGCCAATATCATCACCAGCAACTCAGTACAGTCGATCAATCTGCTTCGACGTGGACGGTAATGACGAAGGATTCTTCCATGAACCCTGCGTGAGTTTGAGCAGGAAAGGCCAGACAGGTATATTTGCCACAGGAGGATCTTTGGCCTTAATACAATGGTAAGTAGGATCAATAGGATCCGACTGCTTTTCTTCAACTCTCAGGTCAAAAGCATGGGCCATCCATACCATCTGCTCTAAAAAGGCTCTGATATCGTCAGTTGGGGACGAAGAATCATTGTCAAGCAAATCAGGCAGAGGAGACGGTACCATCGGAATGTACGGTGATGAGGATCGATCAGATGAAGTTGAGGATGATCATGAACAGCTTCGGGGCCGACGATGCAATGAAGTCGTACGCCGAAGAGGTGGAGGAGGAACATCATCTAGTAATGGAGGCAATGGTCATGAAGGAGGACACAATTCCTCCAGCAAAATCACATCTTGTGCCCGTGGAGGTGTAATCTGACTACCGTTGTCTTTTGTAACAGGCTTTCTCAGCAGAGGGTTAGAAAAATGCAAAGACAACGGCTCCTGCATATGGTATGAGAGATGAGGAGGAGACTGGTAGCCATGATATCCCTCATCCTCAGGAAACAGAAACAAACTTCTACGGTCAAAGGTGGTAGCATGGACTTGGTATGGGGATGGTGGAAAGTCCATGAGAGAGGAGCTTGCAACACTGAACACTCCATAGGTAGGGATAGTGTCCAGTCCAGGGAAAGACAGAGTCAGCAGAGGACATGCAGTAGACGTGGATGGAATACTCCACATGAGGTTGCTCCAGTGCCTTCCCCTGCATTGTGCCACCTGTCAGAAGCTCTGCCCTCGACACAATGGGAGAAGGAGAGCTTGCCCTTTTTCTGAGGCGAGGACACTATCAGGCTTTCAGATAACTGCACATTCTCCTAAAGGACTAATGGAGTGGGCTCTATGCCATTTAGCAGGGCTTCTCGAGCCTGACCTGCCTCGTTTCCTAGAAGAAGTCTCCTTCACTGGGGTATCCATCGACACGGAAGCTGCTGAGACCTCAGTTGATGGTGCAGAGTACGGCACCAAAGCTTTCTCATAAAGAAACGATCCAAGTCGAGACATTCGCTGTTTTCGAGCCTGAGGAGTAAAGGCCCTATGGTGAGAGCACCTTTCCACATTGTGGGATTCACCCAAACAAATCAGGCATTTAGAGTGCCCATTGGAGCTGGGCAACTTAGCCTGGCAGATCACACACCTTTTAAATGCGGCAAGTTTAAAAGCCATTGTACAGTACCTCAAGGAATAATCAACAGTCCGGGTTGTTAGCAACCAATTCATACCAACCCAAGGGTGCAAAGAAGAGTAGTCAAATAGGCCAAAGGTCGAAGCACAAGAGAAAAAAAACACCAAAGCCAACAAACCAAGTCCAATATCCAGTAGAAGTCACCGAAATCAGGCAATCCAAGTAAAAAAACCGTAGCAAAACTGAAAGTGAAAAAAAAAAAGATCCCAAAAGGATCGTGCTCCTAGCATGCTGTGTGGAAAAGGTTCCTAGCGTGCTGCTTGCACGGCAGACAAAAAGGAACTAAGGGGAATAGGCGGTATCTCCTCAGAGGGACCGTTAGGGCGGGCGGGGCTACCACCAAAAATCTGCCTAGCAATTCTAGAAGGTTCCGAGTGCTCTGCGTAGGTGCAGGAATTAACAGCTGTGTGGATTCACAGAGGCAACAAAGAAGATCAAAATGTTAAATTTAATGGAATCTATTTCTATTCATTTTCTTGGTTAGGTGTGAGCCTTCCCACGTGAGTAGATTACTTTGAACACAATATAAAAATATGAACTCTCCAGTTTAAAAACACATCTCTCCAAAATGATGATGAAAAGTATTTCCATTTGCTCACATTGTGCATATATCTGCATCGAATGAAGAAAACACAATCCTCCTACTTCCAGCCTTAAGGAGAACAGTTTTCAAAATTATATCTACGTAGAGGTTCATGTCAAAGTAGGTTGAAAGGTTGCCATCCCATAAACCATCCTGCAAAAAAGAAAGAAAGAAAGAAAAAGGCTACTCAAGTAATACTGCATCCATTTTAAACAGAGCACATCTATTTTAAAGAAATGTTATATTAGAATTCACTATATAAGCCAAACTTTGTAGAGTCGGACAACTCTGTCCATTCATAAAGGTAGCTCTACTTGCATTAACAATGAGAAAGAAAAGGAAAAAGAGGCAGAAACATATTAGTCAAACCAGGTTCCACACTATAAACACTGGTATTAAGTAATAAGGCTTATTTCTCATGAAAAGTATATGAACAGTATATGTTCAGAAAGTTGTTTCTTACCCTTTGCTGACAGATCCATTTTATTTCTATGTTAAACCCAACATTTTCAGGAATAGATTCTAATACCTGTGTAAAAAGGCATAACGAATGTTATAAAAAAATCACTGGCAACATTAAGCACTAACGTCCGGGAAAAAATGTGCTCATTATATTTAGATGTGACATCAACATTTCCTAGGTTTTAAAACAAAATGGTTCTCTTCAAAATACAGGAACTGCCTTTCAAGATTTCCAATGGCCAAGAAATGTCTATTGCAAAGAATAGCTACATTAACAACCCAGAACATGTTATTCTTAGTTACAATGTTATTCTTATTTATACAGCCCATTCCCAGTTTCCGTCCCAATACTAGCAGCATATATTAACAAACCCAAGAAACCGATTCCCTAGGCAAAGATATCCAGATACTAGGAAGGCTGTCAATGGAACATATTTTAATGGCAAAATATATGACTGGCAATCAGCCAATTTACTAGAGGAAACTTTTCCCCCCACTAAAAGTAGGAAGGGCCACTAACGGAAAAAGAAATGTTTAGTCTGTATCTTGACATTGTTCTCTGTGCCCTCCATGCTACATTAGCTTACATATAAATCTGTAAATAATAAGGAAAGAAATGCACTGCTTGATAATGACTGAGCAAAACCATAGCAAATCTTTAACTATTTTGATGCCATTATCCACTTTTGAGTTATTTAAGTAATCTGTGATCATTATTTTTGTTTTCTTAATATTCATATGTAACTCTGCAAATTAACTAATTTGAAATGTGGTACTGGAGAAGAATTTTACAGATACCATGGACAGCTAAAAACACAAATAAATGGGCCCTAGAGCAAATCAAACCTGAATTCTCCCTAGAAGCCAAGATGACTAAACTGAGACTGTCGTACTTTGGACCTATCATGAGTAGATATGACTCACTAGAAAAGACAATAATACTTGGTACAGTAGAAGGCATTAGGAAAAGAGGAAGACCACATTCCAGATGGATAGACTCAATCAAGGAAGCCATGGCCCTGAGTCTACAAGACCTGAGCAGGGTTGTTGATAGGGTGACTTGGAGGTCTCTCATTCATAGGGTTGCTGTAAGTCAATGTTGACTTGAAAGCAACAGCAAACCTGTTTATGCACCTTCTTCCTCAACTTTCATCAGTAATTTTTCAAGCTGTGCTATTTTCTTCTAGTAATATGGTATTGTCTGCATATTTTAAATTATTGACAGTAATCCATCTTTGGCAATAATATTCTTCTAAAGCATAACATTGCAGCTTTGATACAGAAACATATTCCTACTGACAGAGACAACTGAAGCCACTGATAGCATTTTGATTTTAATGCTGTGGCAGTACTAGACAGAGACCCTAGAACAGGGATGTGCAATTGCACGGGGGTCAAATGTCTCCCCCAAACTTTCTGCAGGCCACCCCCCAAATACCATTTTGACATACCCAAAGAAAGGTGACTAGAAGTTACATAATGCAATTTTTGGTTGCCATTTTGGCTAATATGTAGCTGAACCCCCCCTCCCAAGTTTGTGGTGGGGGGTTGAACTTTCACAGGTTTTTGACACACTTAGGTCTTTGGAAGTGGTTTTTGGGCAAAAATTAAGAACAGGGTTGTGAGGGGGCTTCATGAGGTGCAAAATTAAGAGTCCAAGGCTATTTTGCATCCTGCACACACTTTCTCCATCCTTAGAATTTTTCCGTGTAAGTTCTGTTTTAATACGACAGCTATTCTATTTCACGGTTCATCTTACACTAAATACTAGGTGGGCAACCTCTGGGGACTGACATGCCACTTTGCCTTTCCAGAACCCTTTAGGGGCTCCACTTTCTCCTCAATCCCATAGTTGCCACCAGAGCAACTGCAGCAGCTTTCTCACATATGATGGTGACGTTTTTTTCCTCCAGCAAAGAGACAGGACAGTATTTCCAGCAGCAGTAAGAGAAGCTGCTTCTGGCAGCTCCTTTTAGGCCTGGGCACAGTTGGTATTACTGAGAGGAGGAAGCATGGATATGATTCAGTGGGAATGTTGGCTGTGGCTGGGGAGACAAGGCAAGTTGCAAGTTCGATTCCAGCGGGCTCCAAGGTTCACTCAGCCTTCCATCCTTTCGTAGGTCGGTAAAATGAGTACCCAGCTTGTGGGGGCAATTAGCTAACACACATTGGAAACTGTTTAATGCAGTTAGATGTGTAAATAGCTATTGCTTAAAACAATTTGTAAGCCGCTCTGATAGCCTTGTGGCTGAAGAGCGGGGTATAAATAACTAAATAAAATAAAATAAAAATAAAAAAACAGTTCTTTTTAGCAATTGTGCTGCTGCCCACTGTAACAGTAGTGGGAATTTTGTGACCTGCTGATATGGTAGATTTGGTATCTGATTTGGTGCTAGTGGGCTGTCTGATGTCCACACATGTCCTAGATTGATCACTTACTTTTTGTAGAGAGGGGAATGGTTGCATATCGGAAGGAACATTTTCTTCTTTAAATGATTCTGTAGGGAAATTTATATAAAAGATGCTTTGAAAGGAAGTCTTACGCAAAAGGCATGTAGTAAAACAGAAAGCTACATGATTTCTAACCAGACAGAGGTAAGTCATATATACTGTGGGTCATGAACTGATGGGCTGATTCTGCCCTACCCTCACAGGAAGAAGTTAACTGATGACAGAGGAAAAAACTCATATAGTGCTTCCAATACTGTCTAGTGTCAAGAGAGAGACGTGCTCATTCTGTCCAACTCTTTCTGCTCTGAGTCCCTCCTGCTCTTTCTGGGGGCTGAGATAAAATTATTTGTACTAATAAAGCCCTGAAGTGTTTATAACCAAGGGCCAAACTTCATTCATCCACTGTAACTCTTATTCTAAATGGCCTTCTATTGCAATTCTAATTCAAAATTGCCTTTAAAATTATTATCAACCCAGGAGTACAGTAACATAACAAGGAGCAACTGTATTTTTTCAGTATCCCAATGTGAGTTGCCATTTTGATACTTAAGACTTCAGTGGCAATGCAGTGAGAGCTTAGCAGTAGAACTGACTCCAATGAAAGCTATCAGGTCAATCACTTCATTTTAAAGTGGTTTAGAGCTGTTGTGCTATATATTTCTACACAAATCCTTGCAATTTAAGGAACATTATAGGAGATACTATATGTGAAAAGCCCTACAAACTACTGTATTCAATTATTAGCAAGTTTATTAACTAACTCAAAAGTGCAAAAGAGGAAAACAAAAAGGATTTTAAAGAATCCTACATACCTTTACTATCTTTTGACTTTAATGCAGTCACATGTGCCAGCTACCAAGATAAAAAAAAATGAATGAAATGAAGATATGCTTTGTTGTCAGGAAGCAGCAAGCTATTTCAAAAATGGCTCATTCATTTTCTGAACAGTGATTACACATTGGCCACAAAATAAAGCTATGAGCTGTCTGTAAGTATAGGAAGGATTCTTTGTTCAACCTTTTAACCTACAGATAGTTCTATAGTATGGGATGCTTAGGGTAACTTTTCTGATAACCTGCACACCATAACATTCTGAAATGGCTAGCTCTGAAATTACAACCAACCATAGTTTTATCAATAGAGAAAAGCTAGTCTTCTGGAAGCAGTTAAAATACTACTTCCAAGGATTAATGAAATCCCGCTCAGATGTTGGGCAGATAATTAAGTTGAGCATTTGTTATGAGGTAAAGTGCATAGTCTCATGAATTCTTTGACTTTTAAATCCGGAGTTAGTGTTCTATGCTCCTGATTGTAGTCAATATAACTCTAGTTCTGTTTTACTGGTGGCAGGGAAGAGGGTGAGCAGCATGCAGCCTCATCATACCAAAACTGATACAATTTATTGTCTCTGGGAATGAAGCGCATTTTAAAGTGCTCTGCACATACCCTGTATCTTTTTGTAATTGCAGTTGTGTTGCCACAATTATTACAATTTTTTTTTCTACAAAGGTAACAGTTAATAGCTAGAGGAAAATGTATGTCTAAAACTGCTGTTAGAGGCACTTGATGCACTTCAATATTATTTTGGATAAAACAAGCCTACACTGGCAACTGTTCTGATCCTTCCTTAAGATTTCCATTTCATTGGAAAAGGGGGGACTACCATTTCTGCTTAGCCTTGTCATACAGGAGATGACAGGCTTCGTCTAATGTTGCAGAGCCTCTTTCCAGAAGGAGATGGCAGGCCCAGTGCATTCAGGTTTTTAGAAGGTCAGCTAATTTTTTTTTTCTCAAGCTGCTGCTATTTATATAACCTTTACATTGTGGAATTTATTTGATGCTGCTGTAACTGTGGTTGCTGACACAGTTCACTTAGGTTTGTAGATTTTATATTGTGAGCTCTTTGTGAGCTCAAGCAGATGGTACAGAAATGATAAATGAGAATCACCACCAGACTTTTAAAACAAAACAATAAAAAACATGCATCTTTGACCAGTTTTGTACAATACCTTTAATAACTGCAGCTGAGCAAATGTGAGCTCTTTAACAGCAATCTCAAACAGTTCCAATGGTTCAGTATCATCTTTCTTTTAAGGAAATAGGAGAAAAAGGATCAAGTCAGAAAGCCAGGAGACACCAAAAGTTCTTCTGAGACTTATTAGTGAGCAAGTCTCACTAAATGTAACACAACTTACTCCTGAGTGAGCATATACAAGATTGCACTGCAGTAAATGTAAGAATTACTCTTTATACTATTATTCAATCCACTATTCCATGTAATATATCTCCAATAAAATAAAATAAAATAAAATGATTCCATGCAGAAATCTGTTATAGGAAGGTTACAACAACCACAACATCCAGCTTATTTTACCAGGACAACAGTGCAGATCATTGCAACATCCCTTTTATTCTCTCACTGTGCAAAAAGATTGAGGGGCTGTGCAAGTAAAGCCTCTCACAACAGCAATACACATTTGCCTGGTAGAAGAGGGAAGGCTTTCCACTTTTCTGCCTAATCAAGCCTGAGCTCAACAGTAAATAAACAATCTCTGGTTACTCTTCCAGTTCTCTGGATGGGGGCTCACAGTACACTTTGGGGTTATCTAAATGGCAAAAATAGTCCCCACAGAATGTGAGGAGGATACGATTTGTCCCAATGGGATCCTGCATCTATTTGCCTTATTGTGAAGGAGGGCCCCCCAAAACATCATATACTCTCTGTGGGAAAATACTTTGTGTTTTTTCCTGTATTTTTTGAAAAACAGCGAGGGGAATGCACATTGTTTCTAGGGACAAGTGACTGAATTGATTCGCTTTCCCAATACAAGCAGCTGATGTGTGTGTGTGTGGAGCTTGCTAACAAGGCAAGTACCCAGAACTGCCATCTTGGATTTTTGCTGTAGTGATTGTTTGCTACAGCAAGAAAACAGTCCTTTTTTGCATATTTGCTAAAGTGGAAGGTCGCTCTTCTGCATCTTATATTTTGTTAAAAAAAACCCAGCAGGGGCAACCTGGGGAAAATAAAATCATGAGTGATTCACTTGTGCCTGCCATTCTGATTTGCAGGCATGTCAGTGGGAACACAGAACAGTTTGCTTCACATGCCTGCAATCTTGCAAAAGAGACCATTAAGACAGAAGCTGCTGCAAGTTGGCATTACCTCACAGCAATCCACATTTCCCCCCTCTGTATAGACTAGCCCTTTGTCATTATGTACAGTCTCCCACCCCAACATAATCCTGTCACAATGATATGTGAGTCTGAACACTATCTATTTGAAGGGCTTATCAGCTTTCAAAAACAACAAGGCTCTGAAGAGCAATTTATGGTTGTGTGTTTGTATACTTGCATGTACATACATTTTACAATTAGCTGAAAGACTGGTAAATTTTAGGCAGTAAACATTTGTTGTTGTTGTATGCCTTCAAATTGTTTCTGATTTATATACATCCATAGGCTACACTACTTTAGAAAAGGGTTTAGATTCTGCCAATTCCACTCATTATGTTTAAAGCTGCTTGATCCCATTCCTTCCTTATAAACGAGAAAGCAAAAAAGAGAAATAAATGAATGAAATCACCCCAATTATCAGTTCATGGATAATGCTGTAGGGGTTCTTTGCCAGGAATTTCTCCAAAGACTTGCAATTATTCATTATTGGCAGAAATATCAGCATTTTCATATACAAGATAGCCAGCCCTAGCCACTTCATAAATGTTTTTCCCTTTCCCCCCAGTGGAAAGTGTGTTATATTCACAATAGTTACTTTAAGTTTCAACCACCACCACATAAACTGCTTTTTCCAAATTTAATGAAAACTGTATTCCACCCATCTTTGCCCTTTCTCCACCCATCAAGGAGTAAAAAAACCCTCAATGAAAACAATTCTATTATTCTAGTCAATTAATCACTGTTTAGAAATAGAGGATCAGTAGACAGCAGTACACACATTTGAGACACACATTCTTTACCTTTTTCATAGCAATACAACAAGTAAGATCATGATATATGATAGGGACATGATCCCGGGAAAGATGTACATCAAATTCCACAAATGCTGCTCCCTAAGCCAGAAGACAGTGGAAAAAAAGACAACAGCTTGTAGAATCTAAAATATGTAAGGTTGAATTTAAAATATGCAAGGGTTTTTTTTAAAAAAAAAACACGCAGTAAAAATAATATCATTAAAGGTTTTGGTGACTGCACCAAGAACAAATTCAAAACTTACAGCACTTGATAAAAATAATTTAAAATATTTTGCAAAGTGGGGTATTTCTAAGCTTTTCCTCTTCTAATACTTGAATTCCAACACACATAAGACATTTCCCCCACCTTCCCTGCAGAGTATGTTCTGAAACTACATTTCATATATTTAAATGTGTCCATGGACAAGGACTTCCAAGATGTTTCAGCCCTCACAATGACACTTGTACATGGTCAATTCGGTTTCCTTATCACTATGCACTAAAAACAGCCTAGAACTCAAAACCAACTCCTTGACTGGGCTGGATCAAGAGTGTACCTCCTATGAAAGGAAAAACTATTTCCTTTTGCAGAAGAGACTGCAAGGATTTCACTTGAGGAAGCTGGAGGTGCCAATTTTTATTAGTCCTCCTCTCCCATGTATCCCCCCCCCTGCATCTGCATAATCTAACCTTTGGAACAATTTTTCAAGGGAACTGAGGTATAGAAGAACTGGCCAATGTTTTTCTCTAGTGGGAGCACCCCAAAAACTGGTTCTATTCATATAAAGCTGTGGATTCAAACCTGTGTAAATAAACTTCTAAGACAAAGCCTATTTGAGAAGCATGACATACATTCCAAGCTGCATTTTTTTTCATATAAGGTTGACAGTCTGAAAAGATTCATTTTATGCTGCGTAGCTTTGGCAAAATACATTTATAAATACAGTTGTCCCTCCACATTCGCAGCTTTGACTTTTGTGGTTCTGTCTATTCGTGGAAATCTGCCAATGGTTTCCTGGGCCTTTCCCCTAACAGGGGATGCATTTGGGGGGTGAAGCCAAGCTGAAGGAAAGCTCTGCGTTCACCACTGAGCTGCAAAGCCTCCAAGTGCTCAGTGGCGGGGGCATTGTGGTGGCGGCGGGATTGGTAGTGGGATTAATTTATCCTGGTTATTTTTTGGCAGAACCCTTCAGTTTGGTTTTTTGGTCATATGTCTTGGGTTTTCTGGCTGTAGGGACTTTTGCTGGTTTGTTGTAAGTTAAAAGGAAACATAGCATGGTGCAAATACTATAGTATTGAACATTCTTGGGACAATACTGAAATAAAAAAAACAAGATTATGAACACATAATATAAGTATAAATATAATATGATTGTGTTCATAACACTAATACAAAATTATGGATGAAATGCAATCAATCACTGTTGCTCTGTCAGTGGTACAGTATGAGAGATTCTTTCTCCTGTACCCCCAAATCTGTTTGAGGCAGGGGGGTGCCAGGAGAGGGGGAATCAGGCAGTTTCCTGTTTCAGTGACAAATGCCTTCCATTTGGAGAGAGCCACTGCTTTGGATTCTCCACAGTGTCTTTCTATTGTTCACATACTTCTTTATTCCACAACAGATAGTCAGAGGCATGGACATATAAAAAAGAAACAAAGTAAAAATCCTGATACACGTACATGTTTAGCAGCATTCTTTAAGGAAGCAATAGTGTTCTCTTGAAGTTTAGCAAGCCTGGTGACAGAAGAAAAGGGTTTTAATTTTTATGATTTTTTAAAAAGCAAACAAACAATAAACCACAAGTTCATATTATATAAAAATAAAAAAGCCAACAAAAACTATGCACCTGCAACTCAAATTGCAACAAGAGAGCAAGCCCTTACCAATATAAAAATTTTAGGTGTGTCTGATACACTGAAAGGGAAATCTGAAGTCAATGGATGGTGGTGGCAGATTTGTAGATTAACTCTGGAATTCTCAGTGTGTGTGTGTATTCACACAGGAAATTTCAGAGCTTTATAGTGTCTTATGAAGCTGTTTCTTAAAAATACATAATCAAATTGAAAGTCCATTCATTGCCAACAGCGATATTTATATTGGATAATGAGCTGGTAAGCAGATATTCAGACTTGAATTGCTATTTCCAGTGGACACTAATCAATTAATGAAATATGAGTGTTTCTTGATTTTGAAAAAAAAAAAATTGGTTTCAGGGAAGTTAAAACTTGTTGTTTTATTGCTGAGTTACACATTTCAGAATTTGTCATTTATTAAGCTGCTCAGAGAAAAGGGTCTGACAGCAACTAACCATAGGCCATGTTTGCCTGAGATCTAGTTTCGATCATTTTACACCTTGTGGTGGTATGACTATCATAAACACAAAAGACAAACAGAGATTATATTTCTCTCTCTCTCTCTCTCACACACACACAGCAGTGCCCTGAACATCAAATTTATCACCCAGTTTCTCCTTCAGCATTTTAAATTCACTTTCCAGAATTCTGAATTCCTTGTGCTAACATCCCATTAATCCCAACTGAAAAGTAATTCACTGGACTGCAGACACAATATGAAAGTAATCCAAGACAGCCTGAAGCAAATGAAAGGTAAAAGCAACTGCCTTCTTCAAAGTTTTTGAAATAGCAACTCCTAATGGTCAAGAGGCCACAGGTGAATGGGAGATCCTATTTTTTGTGATTCAAAACATCCACAGATCAACTCCCTAGTATCTCAAGATAATACACTGATCCAGCAGGGCTGGAAACAGAAAGAAAAAAAAGTCTCTTTCTTCAAGAACTCTGTCTGTGGGAACTCTGTCTGTAAATTTAATTATACAAACTTACTTGGTGGTGGTTGTAGAGTTTCCTGCACCTCTGTGTCCAACATCTAGCCCTTTTCTTGAACTCCAGTATTTAGCATATGAAGCTTGCATATCACAAAAGTATCCCTGAATTGGCTTAATAATTATGTAGTCCACTGCAAAGAGAAAGCAAAGATCAGTTGATTGTCAATTTTTCATTTTTTATCAGATTAGAACAGAGCTTTATCTCTTTATTGATACAAAGAAACATTATTTAAAAATCAACTGGAATGCAAAAAAATGTTGGTATGGAAACCAACAGGGACATTTAAAACACTGTTTATAATTACTAAGCACCTTTCTATAAACTGGTTACATACACAGTTTTCTCTTATCATTCCCTGCCATAGAGAGCTGGTTCCTGATGGCTATTTTGAAACTGGGAGGGCTTCTCCTGCTAATGGAAAGCACCAAGATCCAGTGGAGGCTCCCCACTGTAGAATGGAAACAATGACATGATAAATGCTGATAGCCTCTTCCATGTGTCACCTCATGCTGCTTTGGAGGGCCTCCCACCTCACTGCTCCTTTCTTCCAGCATAAAGGAACTCTTAAGGGCCACCTGAATCCAACCCAGTATTTTGACATGCAGAAAAGGGCCATCATTAGATTAGGCCATGCTTGTATTAATGTCTTTGAAGTAATCATACCTCTAACTTTTCCTATTGTTTTTCGTGAAATTCTGTTCATAATAGGAAGCGTGAGAATCCCACAACTCTTTCCTACTTCTGCAATAGTGGAGGATAACAGGCAAGCAGAGCCCACATGACCTGGGAGTTCATCTCCTTGTATCACTGCTTCACTAAGATCTTCCTAAAATTAAAAAAAAAAAGTTGTTCTATTTAAGTATTTTAAATTACTCCACAACCTATGAAATCTGAAACTAGCGTTTCCTTGAATATAAGTCTTGCTCTTGAAAAGCAGATAAAGAACACAGCAATGCCAGAATATCTGTGCTAATGGTTTATGACCAGCATTTAACAATACAGTTGTCATAGTGTGCACCTACTGCTATTGTGCACATGCAAAAATAAATCAGTTTTAAAGGTGCCATAAGATTTCCAACATAACAACTAACACAGCCTTTAAAGGCATGGGTTGTGTAAATGAAGCCTATTTTCAATTCAGAATTTTTATCCTTGATTCACATAAAACTAACCTTGCCACTATTTTTAAATTCTCTGAAACATATACATGCTGGTCTTAGTAAATTATAATCAATCTTATGCTTCATTAGAGTGACAGATTATTCAACCATACTGCATAAGCTCAACATATTTATTAACAATGGAAGTTGTAAAACACAAAATTTAAATGAAATCCTTTCCACCCCCTCGACATCGTGTTCATGGAGATGGGACTACGAGAGACAGAGAAGACCAATTAAAATACACATGGGGTATTTCTTGGTCCATGTAGTTCACTTCTCTGCTTTTATTCAATGAAAGAGCAGTTTTCCAGTCATCATTGTTGTTAAAATAAAGATTTAATAAAGAATAGATACTAGAATCACAACTTAGAAACCAGAGTTTATCTGAGAGAGACTTCCAGCAGCCAGGAGGTAGGATACCAAACTCACTGGAGAACTTGGTTTTGATATCCAAGAAAACATGAGATCTCATTCAAATAACTGCAGGATCTCCCAGCTTGGATGCTGTCTTCTAAATGTGATGGGGAAGGAAACATTAGCCTGAGGACTGTTCCTGTCTCATCATGCGTAGAGGCTGGGGGCAGAAGCAGTAGTGTTGAAACATGCACTTTGTTAGAGAAATGTGTAGGGGAATCTAATAAGATTTCCATTCTTGTTCAATCTTGGGGATCAAACTTCTCATCTTCTGTGAGGTATATTTCCTCTCTCCTCTTCTTCCAGTTTCCTATCTGTAAATGTGTTAGGGTGGCTGCAACCCTGAAATATGATAAGGAGTGATCCAACAAAAAGAATAAGTCATACTGTAAAATGGAGCATGTATTTTAAAAAACGCTATAGATATTGAACTCTGTCAGGTATCAAAGAGGAAAAAAAGCTCTCTCACATACCCAAGCCCTCACCTCAAAAAAGTCAAAGATTAATTCCAAGTTGTCTGGTTCCATAGTCTGTATAGAATATTCTGTCCACCGGTCAGGCTGCAGACCATAACCACATTCTGGCTGAGAATGCCGAGACTTGAATTCATTGTCACTTATTAGCGAAATCTCTAAAGTGTTTGCCATTTTATGATGAAGTGTAGGTGACAGTCTATCATCCTCGTCATCTTCACCCTCCTCCTCCAAGCCTTCAAGGGTGAGTTTCACCCTACACAGGAAGGAGAAAGCAAAATCTGATGCTATGTGTCATAGAACCTCAGTGACAATGACAGAATGTAGATAGCTTGTGGTGTCAGGATCTAGTAGAAGTACTCTGCCTTTGAAAACACATAGGAATGCGAATGAAGTGTTTAAAAAATTATATGTGGTATGGAGAAAGAGAGAAGTTTTTCTACTCTCTTAATACTAGAACTCAAGTCCATGCAATGAAGCTAAATATTGGAAGATTCAGGACAGAGAAAATGAGAACCTTCTTCACACACTGCACAGTTAAATTATAGAATTTACTTCTGCAAGATATGGAGGTGATGGCTATTTGGATGACTATGACAAAGTTAAGACTATTTGGATGAATCCACAGACTCTATAAAATATGTAGACAAAGCCAGGCCAGTGGACAACATGTGGCCACCCAACAATGTTTTTAGGTCTCAAGAGCCCCCATCCCCTTCATTTTTATACTAAAAATGCCCATGCCACAACCCCTAGGTGGTGTGGGAGCTATTTCACCACACTTTTTCCTTTCCTGTCTGTTTGAGGCCCAAGAAAGACGAAGAAGTAAAGCATTTTCAACTTCCAGTTCACTTCCTAGTTTAATAAAAGCCTCTTCTGGGCCTAATACAGTCCCCAGAGCACAAAAATGTAGCAAAATTGTCCTTACTCTCTCTAGAAGGTATGGGGACTGTCATGATGGCCTGCCCTGCCCATCATGGGAGTTCATCTCAACAACCTACACTTTACAACATTGGAAACTTCCACTCCTTATTTGGAAATGGGAAGGGGGTGGGAGAACCTCATTGAATAAACATGACATCACATCACTTGACTAGATAGCCACTCTGATTGGGCAAAGGCAGAGCCAATCAGAGATTACCACAAATACTGTAGAAGTTCTGATTTTTCCTTTGTTTGGGGTTGAGCTGAGCACATGGGCTAGGAGCCTCATGGGCTCTGAGCCACATGGCCTAGAAAGCCACAGGCTATAATCAACAAGATGCAACAGTGATAACAAAAGGGGGGGGGGAGCCAACCTTCCTTAAGGGCTGGTAACACCAAGCCCCAAAATCATATCAAAACTTCAAGAGGAAGTTCCTATTCAAACAGGACTCTGAATCCCATCACAGAGACTGCTGTATCCTGCCAGATTGTAAGTTACCTTCCTTAGTAGCTTAGGGACCGTCTAGATAGTTGTGTTAGTTTTTATGATTTATTTTGCAAGTGCTCTGTACTGAATGTCTAACTTTGTAAACCCTAAGTTGGAACCTGGGGGAATGTCTTGCTCCCCCCAAGTAACATAGACCTCTATCTAGAACTAAGTAAAGCTTATCTCCTTTCTCTATAGCTTGCCTCACGTGCCTTCTTGGTCAAGCTATCAGGAATTTCTCTAGGATAGAGAAAAGGGTTATTATTGATATTGTAAAATAAGCCCGCCTGGCTTCTCACTGCGCTGGGCTGTAATAGGGAAGGGCAGAATTCAGTGAGTGGTGGTGGCCTACCTTATAAAAGGGATTTCTAGACTAGAAACCCTTGAGAGTGTGTTTTCAGGTTGTACAAAGAAGCTGGAAGCCTTCCCTTCCTGCTGCAAGAGAGGGGCCAGCTTATGAAATGTAGCAAAATTGTCCTCACTCTCTCTAGAAGGTATGGGGACACTTTTAGTTTTTAAAAAAAACAGAGTGAAAGAGGTTTTAAAAACTGAGGTGGTGGGGGCATGGCAGGAAACAAGAAACCTCCAGGGTCCCGCAGTAGGCAATGAGGCCTCCGTGCTTTGGCAGCTGACCACCCCTTCTCTACAGCATAAAGGATAAGGGTACAGAGAGCTACTAATCATGATATTTATATTTATTTGCAGCCTTTATATAGCACTTTTTGATAAGTCTTAGAATAGGTTAGCAAAAACTAGATAAATTAAATAAATTAATCTCTTAATCCAAGGCAAATCTCCTTTCCTCTCAGACCAAAATAGTACATGTAGTGGCAAGTCAAAGGTAGGAGAAGCCACCATGTGCCAGCTGTTGGGCAATTGGACCTTCTCTCCACTGAGCAAGATGCCTCTTGCACAGCCGCCTAGTGGCAGCTGGGAGAGGGGAGGGGCCAATGGGAGTTCCATGATGCCTATAATTTACCTCCATGCTCAGAAACCCAGATAAAGAAGCATTGTTTAAGCATTACTTCAAAAACAGTTTTGAGATTTTTGAGCTGTTCTTCAACATCTTTCAGAGCTTCAAAATAACATGTTAGTAATTATTACTTACAAAGTGATGAAAACCCTTCTCTCTAAAATGAACAGGTAATGCCAACATGTTACTTGAGGGAAAAAAACACATTTGAAGCCTTTAATTACCCTTGCATCCGCCTTGTGAATTTCCCATAGGCATCCAGTTGATCACTGTGGGCAACAGGATTTGGCTTGATCCAGTAGTGTTCTTATGCTTATACCGTATTTCATTTAAATACAGCTCTATTCTATTCTATTCTATTCATTCAGGATCACAGATGAGACATAGTACCATAGTTTTAACTTTCAAGTTTTTATGTAGTCAGTAGTTCTCACATCCTAGGGAACCCCTACATCTTACAGCTAACTATGTAAGTTCATAGAAACAAAATATGGTTGCAGAGATAGTCTCTGGTGTTTGAGATCCTTGTTGAACTGTGACTAGTATGCAATTTCCCAAGCTTTCAAAGAAAAAAAATGGTAGAAAGGCACTTGTGACATCAGATCTGTCAATAAGGATCTGCATGAAGAGGAAGATCCATGAACCAATACACTGAACCCTAGTTAGAAAGCATATCTAACTATGCACATTAAACACATCTGCCTCACACAGGGAACCAAAAGTGCTCAACAGGAACTGAATATGAAGTAAATTGTCACATAAACACCTTATCCCGTGGGCTTAAAGTATGAGCAACTTCAGAGTTGTTATCCAGTTCTCTATTCATTACCCTTAACTGAATGGCAGCCATTCTACAAAACAATATCATTGTTTCACAAAACAGTAAGGAAAATATCAAAAAAACATGATCAATGTATTAAAAATTCACTTAAGGACTCCAAGATACCAAACATTTGTGTGTAGAGATTTTTGGAGCTGGTTTTAAAAATTAACCCCATACAGCTTTATTTTTAAAATTCCATAAAACAACGGCAGAAATCTCAGAAGAAATCAAGAGCTGATTAGGAAGAATGAGGTGTATGACCTAATCCAGTAATTACTCTTGCAGAACACCCCCCCGCGCAACTTTAAGGGTTCTAAAAAGTATATACTGAACAGGGAATGTATACCTTTAAAAAATTACTGATACAAATTAAAATATCAATGTAATCAAATTATTATGGCCAGTACTCAGCATAACCAAAAGATGATCAACTGTGAGTGTAAACATACCTAAATCTAGATTTTTTAAATTTTTTCTTAGTTATTGATACTGGAGGTTTTTCAGAAAAATGCAGCCGTAGTCTTATTTCTGTTTGACACGTCAGCCACCCAGAATCGATACTCTCCACATCATCTGACAAAGTAAAAAACCAAGAGTTAAAGTTCTATATAATCTATAAAACTTTATAGTTCTACAAAATTTTGCTATATCCTGCACAGTCAATAAACTGTATTAAACACAGCTATCCAGGTACTAGTGCTTTTGTTTCCAAAAGGGAAAAGCCATATACGATCATGTGGCTGTTGAAACTAGACACAGAAATAGGCATTCAAATGTTTGTGGCATAGGCAAGATAGATCTGAACTGAAATAAATATGTCTTAAAAAGCCTTAGTAATAAATAGTCTGTTGTGTAAAATTTCAGCAAGTTGTGAATACAGATTTCTGACACTCCAAGGGAAGAAAAAAGTTACAGAAAAGGTGGCATCTTTTTCCCAGAAGGGACTGGGGTCAAGAAGTGTATGAGTGTGCACACAGTGGTGGCTACTGTCCCTAGCAGCTACAGACAGATGAAGTGTTAGGGTGTGTTCTGATTTGAAACAAGGACATTCCTGATCTTAATTCAATGAAGTAATGCTCAGTTTAGGAGAGAAAGATGGCAGGGAAGGTAATGAACTTCACAAACCCCATCCAAACCATGACATCCATATGAATTTCCAATAAACTGTTAAGGGGGCTGTCAAAAGATAAGGGGACATCGTCTTCCCATAATTCAAGCACTGAACATCTATGTACATTATGCTTTTTCTGCTTATGCAATGGAACAAGTCCTCAAGGCCATATATTATAAAGGGGTAGGAAAAGTTCATACTTAGCACTCAGGCTAACAAGATTCACTTGATTCAGTATAACTCATGTGGTATCATAGAACAAGTATTTGTTAAGAATAAAAAGAGTAATTGCATGGTCACAAGGGAAGAAGTTCAATGCTCGATGAAGATGGGAAGGATTCTAAGACTGGAGGGGGGCACAGATAACCTCAGGCATTTGTTCCAACTACACCCCTCTCCCTCTGTTATTAACACAACTTACCCTGTAGGAAGGACTCCAGGATAGGAAGAAAGAGAGGGAGGGAACAATCACCCCTGAGCCTGTTTTAGCTACCTCAGCAGTCCTCAGAGAATGATTCCAGGGAGGTGGGCAGGCAAATGCTACCTCAAAACTTGCTCCAGCACAACACCTCCTTTCTTCCCCCACAGGGCTTTCTACCAGCAAGTGGTCTATGGGAAGGATCCTGGTTTTATATTTTAATATTTTTTTTGTGATTTTACTATGCATCCTTGTTTCTTGTAAGCTGCCTTGGAAGGATTTGTATCTCGAAAGACAGGATAAAAACAATTTTGGATTAATGAATACCAATTAGGCAGTGCTTTGAAATGTGCCTCCCTCCAAGTTACACTCTTGTCCTAAGCAATTGCTTAGGAATGAAATCAGTGCAGAGCTATGCATAGAAACTGTTGTTCTACCTTGTTCAGTAGGTCTAATTATTTGGTTGCTTACATATAAGCACATATCCTCATTTTAAGTATTTCAAAGAAATTTTTCATCAGACATCTTAACAGATATGCATCTGTACTACATACATGAAAGTTTCATACAGAATAATTGGTCATCTACTTACCAAAGATTCCAAAGTGTCCATCATCAATGAAGATATTCTCTAGAATTGAAAGGACAAACTATGAGTGCATTTCACATTCACCAGTTGTTCAACTTCTTACTAGTTTAGGCAGCAATCCTATACATACTTCCCTGGGAGAATGTCCCTTTAAACTTAATGGGACTTATTTCTGAGTAGGTATGTAGAGATTTGTAGTGTCAGTTTCAGATCTCCTTTAGCACTTTATTTTAAATTACAGATAAGACACTTTAAATAGGAAAGCAAAGAATAAGCATAGCAACTTGTATGATACCTCTAAACTCTTTTCTTGATATAAAACCATAATTTCCAGACAACCACAACAGAATGTAGTTCCTTCAAACAAAGCTTTTAAAACTGAGGTTGTGGCATATCCTGAGAATCTATTATGCCATGATGTTACACTTGGGACATAATGGCCATTATACTCATATGATGGGCAATGAAGTACTGTACATGCTATGGAGCCAAGAAATATATATTTGACTGCTTGCTTCAATTTCAGAGCAAAAGCTTCTGCATTATTATTATTAAAAATGCTTAATTTGCTCTTAGAAATTGCAAAAAAAAAAAAAAAGAGTTCAGTTTGGAAGAATGACATCAACACCTTAAATATATGTAATAAATCTCTCACTGTCACAAGGACTACCCAATCAAAACAATTTTCTCAGAAAACCGGTAAAAGTTTTCAAAGATATGTACATTTCCCTTCAGTCAGGTTAATGGGCTGCAAGTTGTATTGTATTTTAAATTGTATCACCCAATTGAATTGATTTTTTTGTGAGCTGCCTTAGGTTCCACTCTGGGAGAAAGGTGGCATATAAATAAATAAATAAATAAATAAAGTTGTCTGAATGAGGTTACTGAATGTCACTGACACCCAGACATTGTTAACAGAAAGTATTTGTCATAATAACAGGTTACCATGTTACATATAGAGTCACTTAAAGATACCTGAATAGATCACCTCACAAATTAAGGATCTGCCTGAATATAATGTGCAGTATGCCTTTCACAGGACCCAATGATTTGTTCGTTAGTTTTAATGTAAAGTGCCAGGTACATAGATGCTGCTATATAAAATAATAATAATAATAATAATAATTATAATATCATCATCATCATCATCATCTATGCACTGAAGAGAATGGTGGAATCTAGGCTAGCAGAGATTTAAAAGGGTCCAACAATCACTGAAGAGCATGATTCCCTGAGTATTCTTAAAAAAACAAATAAATAAGTCTAAAGCCACTTATGACATACACAAATCTTTTTTAAAAATTAGAAAGCAAAGAAACAATCTCTGGAATCCTGTGCATGCCTACTCAAAAGGAAGTCCCACTTAGTTCAATGGGACTTAACTCCTAGTTAAGTCTGCACAGAACTGCAGCCTTATACTATCTTCCTAGGTTTGCTCCTTTGAAGACTATACACTAGGAAATAATATACAGTTGTCCCTCCACATTCACGGATTTGACATTCACGGATTGAAAAATATTCTTAAAAAAATAACAATCCTAATAGTAAACCTTGATTTTGCCATCTTATATAAGGGACACCATTTTGCTCTGCCATTGCATATAATGGGACTTGAGTATTCACGGATTTGGGTATTCACGGGGGGTCCTGGAACCAAACCCCAGCGAATGTGAAGGGACAACTGTATTTAGGTTGAAATATAAGGGATGTTTCCTTTTATAATAAAAAATGGAAATTGGGTATGAAGTAAATCACCATCATTTCAGGTACTAGAAACCAATAACGAGTAGTTCAATTACTTTATAAAACTGCCTTGAGGGAGGAAGAACATTAGTTTGTATCAACAAGTATTCCTATTTGCATTGTTTACTCTAAGCAGAAAGGTATATCCTCTTATCCTCTATGTTTATCTTCTATTTAATTTTAAGTTCTGCTGTATTTATGAATACTTTTACTACATTGTTTCAGAAAAACAATGCCTTGAACTAAGGTAAAACTTTTTCTTTAAAAAAACAACCCTCTAAACATCTTGGTCTTAAACTTTAAGGCAAACAGCTTATCGTTTCTACTACACAGGCATGATCAGTAAAAAAAAACAGTTACAAAAACAGGGGACTCCCAGGCTCAAGGCACAATGAATACTATCAATTGTGCTGATTTGAAACTGGTCTTTATGTTGTATCTTTTAGTTGTTTGTAAGTGAAGGCTTCAGGGTCCATGAATCCTTCCGTTTCGTGAGATAAGAAGCCCTAATGCAATGTCTCCAGAATACAGCACACATCTACTGGGATGATCCCTCCCAGTCCTTCCCAGCTTCAAGCTAAGGAATGAGAGTTGGGGTTCATTTGTGCCATACTTCCAAAGCCCAAGATGGAATCACAGGCAACTTCACCCACCCTGTTTGAATGCCCAAAATTTGTGGAATTCAATAAAGATAAAAAAAGCATGAAAACAATTAGATGTTCAAATCCATCTGTTTACAACTATAAGTAAAAACAATTTGTACAAATTTAGAAAGCAATGCCCAGGCTGTGTTAGGAAGGAAGGTGCCTGTGTAGCAGTGGAATTAATGTTAATTCAACAAAATATTATCAACCCCACTAAACCATTTTGTAACATATTAGTAATCTTATGCATATGCTTGAAACAGATGCGCTTGGTGCCCATACCTAATGGGGTTATTGATCGTGGTGGTAGATGAGTCTCCCACTTGTGAATTATGACTTGGCATGGACCATCGATAGTCTGTAATTTAAAAGTTACACGTCTGCAATAATGTTCATTAAATCTGATTTTTACCTGCGATGCCATATTCAATCTACTTACACACCCTCTGAAGTGCAAAGATAGGCCTGGGTTCATACCATTTATCTCACAACCACTGATGCTACTATAGTGCATCTGGTCATCCTAAGACTAAAATCTTGTTCAAATGATGCATCTCTATACAATGAAGGAGGGAATGGGGTGGGATGGCAGTCTTTTAACCCATCCCTGACATTTACACATTTACCCTAACTTCTGAACAAAGAATGTGCACCTCTTGAGGCTACGCTGAACATGTAGAAGACAGAGATAAGGCCAGTGAGCACAATCCCTCTCTTATATATTTCATTCCACATGTCCTATGTGTTACATGAATAGTTTTTTTTAAAAAAAAAGACTCAGAAATACTGATCCAAAATAGAAAAGATTTTAGATTATGTTAACAGAGTTATCATACTGTACTCAAAAGTGTGGGACATCACACATTCTGAAACAGGTGCAAATGACATACATATCAGCAGCTTTGCTTTTCACACAGTAGTATTTTTATATGGAGGCAACTGAAAATGGTAAAGAGGTGCCTCTGTTGGAACTAATCTGGGCTCTTGTTATGGTTTTCTATAGTCACTAGTCATATATTTTCATACAAAAAGCCTGTACAGAATAGGCCTGGAACATATGCACTCTGATGCAGTAGAATAATGACTAGTCCACTAGTCAAATCAATAAAAACTGGGGAAATAGGGATATAAAAGCATCCTTCCACTTTTGGAAAATGTCTTCCACTCCCTAAAGAGCTTTGTCTTCCTGCTTGTACAACAAGTTATCTAACAAACAAAAATTTCTCTGGACCTACAGATATAGTACTGTATGTCCAATCAGTTTGGATAAAAGCCATACCTGCTAAACTCAGATTTTATGGTTTTTCTGAGGAATACGTGTTACATGTGGGATTTGACATAGCTAGTCGAGCCCTTAGACAACGAATTATGGATATGGAGAGGCAGCATGATTTAGAGGCAACCTCAAATAATGTATTAATTGACACTGCACTGATACCCTACAAGCCAGCTAATTACTTTTATTTACTTTTAATATCAAACCAACGTAAAGGTTTTACTCTTACTGATGCTTTGCCATCAGCAATGCAAGAAGGGAAGTTTAAAAAGATTCCATATGATCAACGTAAATGCCCCTGCAATTCTGGTGAAATTGAAACAATAACTCATGTTCTTATGCACTGCCCCTATTATCTTGGAATCCGGGAAACATTCATTGAACCATATATAAAGGCATTTACGTTAATGGACATTCTTATTGATGTCGGGGCAAAGCATGGGGATGTTGACCAAGATTGCAAAATTCTGTGCCGCTGCAATTAAAATCCGTGAAAATAAGGTTTTAGTGAATGCTTACGTTTTTATTATAGGTATATGCACTTATATTTTAGGTATTATATTTCATATTTTAGATGACTTATGTTTACATTTATATTTATATTTAGTTAATGTTTCCAGGTATGTATTTATATTACGTATGTAGATGACTTTTTAAATATGGTCATTGACCGGAATAAAATTATTCTTGTTGTTATTGTTGTTACACTTTATAGTACTGTATGGGTTCCTGCAAATAATTTGTGAAATAGTGCTGGCAACTGGGGAAGGAAAAGGGATTGTGGCAGGTGCAGGAGTTAATTTTAATTCCTGCAGTGGGCCACCTTGATGATGTTTTTCTCTGAAAAATTGCGGAGGAATGCAACTGATGAAGTTTAGAAACAGTTGCATATGTAATTCTTAGGCAAACGGAATTTGTTGGACTCGAAAAGAAAAGGAAGAAAGAAAGAAAAAGAGCAGAAGACTAGGGAAACAAAATTGTGCAAGCATTATCTTTCAGCCTGATCCTCCTTGCTTTCTGTTTAGACAGCTACACAAAGTTTAATACAGTATTTTAACTGATAGGATATATACTGACTTGACATTGTAAAGTTTTCTTTTTCTTACCAACTCAAAAGTGTCCATTTGTCGTAATTTCCTACACCCACCCCAAATAATTTTCAAATTCAACAAGAAACCTTAAGAGGTTATAGTATCTTAGGCAGCTTCATCCTCACTCCACCCCACTATAAATCATACAAAACAACATAAAGGTCACTGCATGAGCAGAAATGCAGCATTGACACAATATGTTTTGTTTGCAATTTTTAGTCAAATCATCCATGAACAACAGATGCCTTTGACAATGCTAATAAACTTAATAAACTTCCTTGATGTTTCCTTCCTTCATTTTGAAAAGTATCAGTCCAGATCATCTGCATAAAACCAATCATCATCCTAAAAAAGAGCTACCCAAAGTCTAGATGGACTATAAATAAATTTAAAAACACTTCCTTCCTCACACCCAAATACATGTACTGTATTTGCAAAAAACTCTGCAAGAATCTACTGGTACTTCCAAATATTTAGCAACCTAGGTACAACTCCCCAAACTGGCAGGGCTCGCTGAAAGGCTATTGAGTGTATTGTAAAGTGCTGCTCTCACAGCTGAAAGAAAGGTTAGCTGGCAAGATGGCATTTACAGCATAGTAGGACGCCTGGTATTCCTTCCCATTGGTGGCTATGGAGGAACAAAGAGAATGGCCAAAGAAAAGGCACCTCTATACTTCCTGTTCTAGCTACAGGAAGATTAGGAAATCCCTGTTGCACCATCATGAAAACTCGTATCACAAGATTGTTCTGTTTGACTGATTCTTGATGACACTTGCTAGAAAGTAAGACCTACTAAAGTCAGACTCCTGTATCTGCCGGGGTTCGGTTCCTGGACTTACCATGGATACTGGAAACCATGGATAACAGTGAACTCCATTGAAGACAATGGGACTTCCAGTTTAAAATACCACAGAGTTGCCTTGGAGGACCTAGAAAATTCTAGAGAGAATGCCTCTCCAGGCATTTTCTAGGAAGACTCTATGGTAAGTATGCTGTTTTGTGTCCCACAGATAACTGAAACTGCGGAGATTGGTTCTGCGGATATGGGGGTCCGACTGTATTAATTGTGGCCTTTCTTCAAGCAAGCACACTGCACATCTACAACTGTGGACATTAGTTAACTATAGGTGTTCCTCTTCCATTTATTCAGTTAAAAATTCCCTTAGAATCAAATGTTTTAAAATCAAAAGCAAATTCCAATTCAGAGACCCTTGAACCCTTACACCTTTTTCAGATATTTGGAATGACTGAGTCATTCAGAATATAAAGGTTGAGGCTTACTCATTCAAGATGTCCATTTTGCTTTGTACATCCAAACAATGAAGCACTATACTAATCCCATTTAATAAAGTCAGTGCTTGCACAACAGCATCCATAGTCATACAACATATGCCAAATAAAATCAATTTTGAAGTGTAAAATGTACTTTAAATGAGAATGCAATTATTGCACTTAAATGAACAATAAGCTATTTAGTGACAAAAGCAGAAGCGACAGCATTCACATTTGAAATAAAAATTAGTTGAAAATAATATTAAAGCACTTTCAGACTGAACAGATTTAAAGTTTGTAGCAAATACCTATGTCTGGTAATAGAGAAGACTCCCATTGTTCAAATGATAAACTCTAAGCAAGCCATTTCTAGGAACAGATGATCATCAGCAGAATGCCAAGTTTGAAGTTAACAGCATGGTCAGATAAATTTTCTTAAGGAAGGACCCCTTCAAAAACACCATGTATAGGGATCTCAAGTTTGGGATCCCTCTGGGAACAAAATTCAGTATGTACTTGTTTCATTTTTCTAAAAGTAAATGTTATGCAGACTGCCTAACATAATAAAAGAAAAGGGGTTCTTAAAGAGCAAATCTACTGCTGTTTGTATTCAGTTCACAGTCTTTTAGTACTGTTTTACCTATAAGAAAGCAAGGTAGGTTGAACCACCACCTCTCTACTCCAAAGTTACTTGAGATTCAAGAAAGTAACTTATTGGATAGCTTTCTGCTTAGCAATCTCCATCAAAATACATATAAAAATTAAAGTGGCTGTATTAGCCATTTATAAAATCCATGAGAATGTAAAATATTTACAAGGCCAACCAGAAGGACGTATTTGGTTGGCCTAATGAAAGATTTACACTAGTATTACAAATATTCTATATAATATGAAGCGGTTTTTCAACAAGGAAGCGAGAAAGTAGGGACAGCGGTTTGACTACTCAATAGTATCTTTTATCAGCATTAACAGCAGCCACAGAGCACTTGGCGAATCAATGTCATATTTTTATAAATAATATAATAGAAGAATGTGAGAACATTAAATATTTGAGACCAATAGAAACAAAAATGTGGCACTTGCACTATTGCATAAATACTCAGACTGATGTTATGTTTACGTATTCCTTTCTTAAAGAATTTCTAAGCATGGATTAAGAAAAAACCTGCCTTAAATGAGCATTCTAAATCCAGCCTGATCCAACAGCTGAATTTGTGACTGAAACACAAGAGTCCAACTTATAACATCAGTCATGGAAAAATTAAAACAGTAAACAATGTTCTGGTGAAAGGTCTCCTTCTTACTCAAAAAGTGAAGGTATTAATTCACACTAAGCATTAAGGTATTAAATCTTAAGGACAGTGGGGGGGTTATATGAAAGTCAGCCTACATCATTCACACTGAGCGTAAAATTAGTCAGTTCACTTGGCCTCTCAGTTAAGATTTTCCATCTGTGCTTGTGAACGCTCAATAAATTTTTGTATAATTAAGAACCCTCATTTTCTTTTGTCTCAGTTCAATCCCAAATGCTGGAAATTGTCATAATTATAAGGGAGAGGACTACAAAATATTCCATTCAATTAAAGCAAAGAAAGGTAAGTGATATAGCTAGAAACAGAAATATGCAATAGAAAGAGCTGTTTAGTAAACACTGATTTATCCTTATTAATCCAGTGCGAAAAGAACATTTGTTTTATATTTAGTACTTAATCACTCACTGTACACTATTTTTCAATCTTATATACCATTCTTGCTTTCAACTTCATTGTACTGTATCCACACACTGCAACAGTGTGTTGTTGTTCTCTTCAATACCACCCACCCACCCCTCTGACAAATTTTAACCTCTACTGATAGCAAGATGATGACCAACATGGGCTCCTTACATAAGTCTATATTCTGCTGTTCCATAAAATTCATACTTACCATAGAAGCCTCTGCATCACACGGTACTTATAGTGTGCACGATACAGAGCACCTACTCAAAGGAAACACACTCACCAATACATACTGTAAAGTTTGCATGTATTATAAGGGAACTTGTCTTACTTCAGCAGATCTAATATACTTTTTTAAACACTAAACTACAGCTGTGTTCTCTTCCACCTTCAAACATTTAACTAAGTTAGAAGAGTGCAGACAGAAATTCTTTGCTTGACATGAATTCTTGTTTATGAAATTTTTTGCCTTCTAAAGCCCACATACTCACTCCTAGTAAGTCCTGAAAAACTATTGAGATAGGAAGATATCTGCTTATTTCCTACTATTATAAGCTTATGTTCCTAGCACATTAAAAGTCTGTGCCATATTTAAAATGTTTCTATTTCATTTTACATAATGGTAGCAAAAGATCACCAAGTATAGCATTTAAACTTGTTATTCTTCAAAGGTTATACTTTTCCTTCACAAAACACAGCTAGATAGGAAAAGCAGGAGATGTGTAAATTGCTGCGTTAATCAGCTGTGCAGGTGTGTATTCTGATCTGCATGCACATGACTGGGAAGCCAGCTGTAGTTATCCAATGTATGTTGTAAACTAAATGCAAATGCTCATGCTTACACCAGTATTTTCTGTGCAGGAAATTTTTAACTGAAGCTAAAACCAGTTTAATATTAGGCAAACTGAATAATGATGAATCAAACAACTGACTATGGTATAAACTACTGACAAATGTTATACCACCAGGAGCTTATCCTAGAGTTAGTCAACACATTAGATTGGTGCTTATTTAGTTATACATACCTGGGGCTCTAAAAAGCTGCCTTTAAAATATCGATATTCAATATCAGCTCCCCTAGGGAGGCTAACCGTTGCTTTCCACAGCAGACTAGAAGAAGAAAAAGGGAAAAATGAGATGACTATCACTCTATTTCATTTGTTTAAACATCATTAGTTGTGCAAGCACACACAAAAGAATTTTTACATTCTCTTTCCTTTTCTATTTCTAGGGATTAATTCTGATGTAACAACTAGTGGTCACAGTACAGAAGGCCTTTGTTGAGGTAAAGAAAATTCTGTAAATGAGAAACCTGCTGTATGCACAGAGCTCAATGAAGAGCCTTCTGAAGCATACCCCTTGCGTTCATGGTATTCAGTGGTTCAAAGATGTAAAGACCAATGCTTATCTAAAGGCACTGTATATTGGGAGTGAATCTATGCCATGATGTTACAGTGAATCTCTGCTGATAGATTACCAGGGGAAAGGGGCCCATAGGAAGACAGAGGTCTGCAGTAGTGATACAGAGGCTACTTCTGCACTCAAGAAACAGCATGTGAATGCCAGAGCTTCAAACACAAAGTGAGTTGTCAGGAGATGGGTGTTTCTGTTTTCAACCTATTCCTCAGCCCCACTAATCTCTTGTTCATGCCGAGAATGTTTCCAAATAAAAGGTTTTGCTTTCTGGATTGGATTGTGCATGTTTCTCTAACAGTCTATGCAAACAAACCAATAGGATACATTGGAAAGAACAAAAGAATCAAATAAAAATTTTTTTGGTATAGTTTATGGCCCACACAGCTATAATTCATGGGCAGACAATTTTTTTTCAGGAGTATTTATGACCGTCAGACTAATCCCAAGCTACACAATGCAAATGCTTAAGCAGGAAGAAAATGCATGATTAGTATAGCATGCCACAGCGAACCTCAAGTGCAAGTACAGTGGACCTTTGTATCTGCTGGGGTTTAGTATAGCATGCCACAGCAAACCTCAAATGCCAGTACAGTGGACCTTGGTATCCGTTGGGGTTTGGTTCCAGGACCCCACATGGATACCAAGGTCCGTGGACACTCAAGTCCCATTATATACAATGGCAGAATAAAATGGTGTCCCTTATATAAAATGGCAAAATCAAGGTTTGCTTCTTGGAGTTTTTTTGGGGGAGGGGGATTTTTTCAAGCCATGGATGGTGGAATCCATGGATATCAAATCCATGGATACAGAGGGCCAATTTTATACTATTTGCTTTCTAAAATGAAGTATCCAGATGCTGAGACAATGACCAAGTTGCAGAACATGAACTGTATGGTGAGCAGTGTCCCATGTACAATTACAAGTTTCTGTGTGTATTATACAAGGAAACTTACACATCACCAGCCTCATCCTCTGGCTGAAGGATTACTGCACACTGGGGATTCCAGTTTCCCAGCGCGCTGCAGCTTCCGCATATGGCAAAAACTTCTCCTAAAAACAGCAGTGTGTTAGAAAGCATACAACAGACTTTTCAGTATTTTCCAAGTTTTGTCTATATTCTGATCAAGCAGTTCTGTCTAAATAACATGAGTAGACTCAAAATTATACAATTTAAAACTTTTTTCTCTTAAAAATATTCAGAGCACTACACAAAAAAGCGGTACTATAGATACACCACTCTCACTAAAAGCAGGCTTCTCTGCAGCAAGGAAGGATCCATGGGCAGAAGACAAAGCTATTAATTTGTATTCTGTACCTAGAATAAAGCTTTTGCTTTTCTCACCACAATAACATCTTCACAACGTCACTTGATATACATATAGCACTGTACAGATTCACAGTGGGGAGCAAGAGCTGCATTGATATCCCAAAGCTATGTACAAGGTCTTGGTGTACCTTAAGGCTATGCATGTGCACTCATACATTTACAGTCTTGTAATAAGCTATATAGGTCATATGTATTAGGCTAACACAACCAGTTGTCTGATATCTGAGAAACAAACAACTTGCTTGCTGCTGGCTGAGTTTGGTACGTTATGTAATATTTCTGAACATGCTATTTGGTGAGGTAAATGGATAAATAGCAGACAGAACAGCTGCTATGAGAGCAATTAAAGATCAGTTTTACTGGCAGAAAAACACTACCAGGATTCTACGAATGGAAAAAACTCCATAATGTTGTAAGGGGATGGGGAAGAAGTGAGGAGAAGCAGAAACCAAGGGACAGAGAAGACACATAGTTAAGAAGCTGATTGAAAAGGGCCAAATAGAAAGTATACTGGAAAACATAGAGTGTCTAAAGGAAGTGAAAGAGGAAACAAGTAGGTTGAGAAAAACAGTATTACTGAAGGTTGGAATACATGCATGTTCAGCCCAGCCACACAAACACACACAGACCCAAAGCCTTGTATAAGCCAAACCCAAATAAACTCTGAAGGTTAGACATGTCAGGGTAATATTACTTTAAGGGCAAAAGGAAGAATGTTGGAGCAACAGACCACAGGCCAGCACAGCTGAAGTGGGTTTATTCAGAACTATGGCTAGGCAGAGGTCTGACTAGCAAACACTCCTATATAGCTGAACCACAAAATGCATTGTATGTGGGTTGGTATCATGGAGAAAGAGGAGTGCTGGTGGATGTTGGAGAAATTCTTGTTGAGTTTGTTAATGAGGTTTGCTGTGTATATACTATGTTTGTTCATACTGAAACTGAAGATAAAGACCTCCAGATATCTTTGGATGAACCTTGCTGCCTGTAAGTCTGTTTGTGTGTAAAGTGGGTCAGAGCAGTGAAACGGCTGCTAGCTGAAGCCTTTGTTTTTGTGCCTTTTCTGCTGCGAAGTTCTGCTATTTGGCTACTCATGGGTTAGTTTGTCCCCAGGCTGTGCCAGGTGCCTCTTAGTGAGCCTATACTGAGTGGACAAGGCATGACTCCTGAGGAGGGCTCATCTGATACGAGCCCTCCTTTCTGCTAATCTTCCTTTTCTCTAGAGTCTGCTAATGCACTGGTGGCCCCAGGAGGGAGGGTTAGCGGCAGGGAAGACTATGGGTGGCAACTGCATCTTTCCTGGACAAGCACACACTATACATTCACAGCAGAGAGATCTTTCATGTTACCGGTAGATGCTTTAGAAACTTCATTTCCCATGCTCCTCAGCAAAGTGCATGTTCCACACAGATATCTAAACAAATATCTAAGCCTTTTCCTTGCCAACCTCCCACACATTCATAAGGATATGTTTCAGAGAGAGAAAGGGATAGGCAAAGAGGGCTTCAGCAGATTTCCCCAGAGCTGTATTGTTCCCACAAGCCAGAAAATAGCAAAATAAAATTTTGAAATCCGACTCCCTCTCCCTTTAGTCAAGATTTAAAATTGAGGAATTAAACAAGCTATTGCATATGTTGTACGAATCCATATGCTTTACAACCTGTAGATGGTCATTCCACATATGTCTGCAGTTTCAGTAGCATGCTTAAAGAACCTCAACTTAATTCTTATGACATTCATTTTATGTTACTGCAGAGGGTGTTGAAGTATTCTACAAGAAATGAAGGTCTTCATTAAAAAAAGATGTTAAAAGGTGAAAACGCTTCACTCCTCAGTTAGAAAATCATGTCTAATCAAATGGCGAATAAATAAATAAAAGAGTTAAAGACCCCAGACTACATGAAATACTGTTGTTCTCAGTTGCTTATCCTTAGCCCTTCTTCTGGCCCTATATCTGTATTTCAAATCAGTGACACTGTATAAATTTGGCAGATGTATGAGGAATAAGTTCTCTGTAACCTCTGAAATAACTAGAAGATGGGATTTTGCTAAGGCTGAAACTCTTCTAAACTACAGTCAAGTACCTTAGATTTCTCAAAAGTTCAAAACCAGGACCTGACTGCAAAATATTGTGTACAATGTTTTCTGGTTTGCATGAGAAGCCAAGAACCTGGTACAGATAGGAAAGTGCCAGTAATTCTTAGCTTAGATTGGAGCATATTATCCCCTGTACTTTTCCAGAAAGAACAAGTACATCTCAAAACTAATTATCATACAAGTCAACTAATGAAGAAATTTTATTATGTTTCCCCCCATTCAATATAACTGGCCATTACTGAAGTCAGAAGTAGAGAATCAATTACAGTTGGATATTTAATAGTGGATGATAACTGATTAAAGTAATTAGATCTTATTTGACATTCACTGGTAATAAAACTGTTTGGTCAATTACTCTTTACTGTGGATGTGAGGCCACAGAATGCAGTCACATAGTTCCTTTCAAAAACTAAGCAAGTAGAAAATATAACACGGACACTGTAGCAGCTGTTCTGGCTACCAGTGTACTTCCGGGCCCAATTTTAATTGCTGGCCTCTGCCCTTAAAACTACACCAGATTATGTCAAAATTGCAGCTGCACAAAACAAGAGCTGTATGTATATTTATTATTCAGGAAAAATGTTGTGGCCAGTATCTCATTGCCTCCCACAAAGGGGAAATGCATGGAGATAATCTTCATTTAAAAATGTGTGTGATCACAAACATTATGTTTAAAATTTCATGTATGTTCATTTTTAATTTAATATTTCTATGTTGCCTTTCAAAACAAAACTTCCCTGAGGTGACTTGCACAGTAAAATCGAAACAATGGAATATAAAATACTGTTAATTTTAAAACATTAAACAGCCACAGCAATAAAACCATAGGATAAAAATGGTCCTACTTTTAATTAAAAACATTCTGGAGCAACCAGGTCTTTAAGACCTATTTAAAATCAGGCAAAGAAGGAGGCAGGCAGGCAGGCATCCTGGAGCAGGGCATTCTGGAGGGATGGTGCTGTGACAGAAGGTTCCTGTCTCTTTTACCTGCCTGCCAGAAATATTACCAGCAGGGACATGAGCTATGGCTGATCTTAGGGCCAAGGTAGGCTCATATGGGTACAGCTGGATTCTGTATAAAATGAAAAGCAACCTGAAGATGGAAGGACCGGGAAGGTACTTAGCAAACACTAGAAATCTTCTATTAGCTGGTTTCTGCCCCAATCTTTTTGGCAGAATTTTTAATTTTGTGTTTTATCATTGCTATGCATTGTCTTGGATTATTTCTAAAAGGAGGTCAATGAATTTAGCATAAAGCAATCTAACTGATGAAATATAGCATATACCCAGTATTAAGAGAAACAGACTGGTTCCAACATGCATTCAAGTCAATAATCCCATACAAAACTATGTATATTATAGACTAAATCAGGCCTGCCTAATCACAGGCTGTACATCACATTATATCACAGAATGTTTGTGAAGTAATGTTACAACAGCTGAGCAAGTGTCAGAATACAGTACTGACAACCCAGCACATTTTCTGGGAGGGAAACAGAAGTTCAGCTTAGGTGAAGAGACACTGATAGCCTAGAGGGGGTTGTTAACATAAAAGGGATTGTGAAGGAAAGAAAGCTCATAGACAACTATAAGAAGCAAAGTGAAGATGCAGAGCCAGTCAGGGTATAATTACTATCATCATCATCATCACCACCACCATCATCAACATGTATATTCTTATCCCCCAAAACTGCAACAAGTTTGGACAAAATGTTGGTAATTCCAATGCTGGAACCATTCTGAAACCTGATACTGATTCTGGAAGAAATGCCACATTGGTTACTTACCGTGAAGGTGCATTCTTGAGGGAGTGGGGTGATGCGGGTCCTTTACATCTGGGGTTTCGTCAGTCACCGCCCAGGTGTAGCAGGAAGTTACATTAAGCCTCTTCATATTCAAATTTCTTTGTCTTCATCTCCTCCATCCTGGAGCCACGAGGCCAGTTCACTGACTAGCAAAGCCCTGTAAGGACTAAAGAAATCGTTTAAGTCAAATAACATTAAGCAGCGCTAAATAATAAGGGTACCGCCATGTAAGAAAAAACGCACGCAGTCACTGGGCGGGGAAAGGACCCGCATCACCCCACTCCCTCAAGAATGCACCTTCACGGTAAGTAACCAATGTGGCATTCTCTGAGGGAGGGGTGATGCGGTTCCTTTACATCTGGGACGTGCCCAAGCTGACTTAATAGGGCGGGAGTGACTGCGGGATTGGCGGACTCAGTCTCTGAGCACCTCCTGGAGCACCCTCCGACCGAAGTTCGCCTCGGCGGAACGGAACTTATCCACCTTATAGTGTCTAATGAAGGTGGACGGTGTGCTCCAGGTTGCTGCCCTGCAGATTTCTACCAGGGAAGCGTTAGTGGAGAAGACCGCGGATGTCGCGGCTGACCTAGTCGAATGTGCCGTGACCCCTGAAGGTCTGGGAAGCCTAGCTGAGTCATAGGCCTCGAAGATACAAGCCCTGATCCAGGAAGCAATGGTCTTCTGCGAAGCTCTGGACCCTATGGCTGTCTGAGAGAAAGAGACGAATAGGGCGTCGCAACGTCTGATGGGGGCAGTACGTCTAATGTAGATCTTCAGGGCCCTCCTGACGTCCAAGTTATGCCAGAGCTTCTCCTTCGGGTGCGAAGGGTCAGGGCAAAAGGAGGGCAGAATCAAGGGCTGCGAGACATGGAACTCGGAGACTACCTTTGGTTTGAATGACGGGTCTGGGTGTAGGGTCACTACATCCTTGGTAAAGGAACACAGGTGTTCCCTAATTGACAGAGAGGCCAACTCCGACACTCTTCGCGCTGAGGTGATGGCCACTAGGAAGGCAACCTTGATGGTGAGAATTCTAAGGGAAACTGTGCGCAACGGTTCAAACGGGTGCTTCATGAGTTGCCTGAGGACTAGGGAGAGGTTCCACGACGGAAACCTGTGCCGCACCGGGGGTGAAACTATCGAGGCACCCCTGAGGAAACGCCTGATATGGGGGTGCGATGAGAGGCGGTTTCCGTCCTGTGCTGTGAGGAAGGCCGACAGAGCGGCCACCTGTCTCTTCAGGGTATTTGGTCGTAAGCCCGCCTCGAGGCCTTTCTGTAAGAATGCCAGGATGTGTTTCACCGAAGCTTCTTCAGCGATCAATTGGCGAGGGGCACACCATCTCTTGAAGGCTCGCCATGTAGCTTCATAGATCCTCCTGGTGGGCACGCGCCTAGAGGAAGGAAGGGTACTAATGACTGAATCGTCGTATCCATGTTCTCTTAGGGCTTGCCGCTCAATCTCCAGGCTGTCAGTTGTAACCAGCTTGGATCTGGGTGGAGGATCGGACCCTGATGAAGAAGGTCGGGTCTCTGAGGTAGACGCCACTGGCTCTGAACCCTCATGTCCATCAACTCGGAGAACCAGGGGCGCCTCGGCCAATGTGGCGCTATCAGGACCACTTGTGCCTTCTCCTGGCGAATCTTCCGACAGACTTTCCCTATGAGGGGAAGTGGGGGAAACAGGTATAGGAGACCGGCCGGCCAAGGGGATCGTAGGGCGTCCGTGCCTTCGGCGTTGTGGTGAAAGAACCTGGCGAAGAACCTGTCCAGCTTGGCGTTTGATCTTGTCGCGAACATGTCCACCTCCAGCTGGCCGAACCTGGCCTGGACCTGAGTGAACACGTCGTCGTTTAGCTCCCACTCTCCGGGTAGAACCGAGTATCTGCTCAGGTAGTCCGCTTGTTGATTGCGTTCCCCCTGCAGGTACTGAGCCGCAAGGGACTGCACCGTCCGTTCGGCCCAGAGGAAGATGAGATCCGCTTCCTGTTGCAGGGACCGGGATCTCGAACCTCCTTGTTTCGCTATGTACGATCGGGCTGTAGTGTTGTCCGTCATCACCATGACGTGTTGACCCCTCAGGACTGGGGTGAAGTGTTGCAGGGCCAAGCGAGCCGCTCGTAGCTCCAACCAGTTGATGCTGTGCGTCTTTTCCTGTGGGCTCCAAATCCCTTGCGTCACTTGTCCCTGGCAGTGTGCTCCCCAGCCCCGTAGGCTCGCATCGGAGGTGACCAGGATCGCCTGGGGTACTGTGAACAGAGAACCCTTGCTGACTGTCTTCATCTGAGACCACCAGGCCAGCGAATCCTTCACATGCTGTGGGAGGAGAAGGAGAGGGGACTTCCTCAATGCGATCTCCTTTTGGTAAGGCATCAGGAAGTTCTGCAGGGGTCTGGAGTGGAACCTTGCCCAAGGCACAACCCCAAAGGCTGATATCATAAGGCCGAGGAGTCTGGCTAGTAGGGACAGTGGTACCTTCCTTAGTAAACGGACGGTGCGAACTTCCCGTAGGAGGACCTCCTGTCGCTCCTTGGACAGGGTGATCTTGGAACGTTGTGTGTCTATTTCCACACCCAGGTGGACGATGGTGCGGGCAGGAGACAGGCTGCTCTTTTTGAAGTTCACCAGAAAACCATGGGCCTGCAGGTAGTGAATTGTGGTCTGCAGGTCTCTCCCTGCTTTGTTCAGAGAGGACGCACGCAGTAAGATGTCGTCCAAATATGGGTACAGGTGGATTCCCTGTGCCCTCAGGTTGGCGATTAGGGTGACCAGGACCTTGGTGAAGACCCTTGGTGCTGAGGCCAGACCAAATGGAAGGGCCCTGAACTGGAAGTGTTGATCCCCGAATGCAAAGCGGAGGTATTGTCTGCTGTCCTCGTGGATCATGATGTGCATATACGCATCGGAGAGATCGAGTGAGGCTAGAAAGTCTCCTGGTTGGAGCGCCTCCCTTATGGATGTAAGCGTCTCCATCCGGAACTTTCTGTATGTGATGTGTCTGTTGGTGTATTTTAGGTCCAGGATGGACCTCTGGCTGCCATCCTTCTTTGGTACTGTGAAGAAGAAGGAGTACACGCCTAAGAAGCGCTGAGAGGGTGGTACCTCTTCTATGGCTGCTATGTGTCTTAGGTGAGATATGGCTGTCGTCAGGTCTCTCGCCTTCTTTGGGTCTTTGGGTATTGGGGCTGGGAGAAATCTGCCCCTTGGCCTTGAGTCGAACTCGATTTTGTACCCGTGGGTGATTGTTGAGACGACCCACCTGTCCGTTGTCGAGTTCGACCAAAGCTGCAGGAACAGACTGAGGCGGCCGCCCACTGGGGGCGACCCCGAGTCAGGATTGTTGTCGCGAGCCTCCATGCTGGGCGTTGGAGCCTCCCCTTCTGCTGTTGTTGGGCTGCGGTCCAGTGTTCTGTCTGATGACGTAGTTTGGCTTAACCCATGGTGGGCGAAAGGAGTTGTAGTTTCGCTGCTTCCCGAATCCCCGAAAGGAACGAAAGGGACGAGAAGTCTGAAAGGGTCGTCTGCCGCTCTTCTTGTCTGGCTTCTTGAGTGTGGAGGGCATGGCCAACTTTTTGTCCTTTGTCTCGACTAGGATACCTTTTAGGGCCTCTTCCCCAAACAGTTTAAGGCCCTTAAAGGCCGCTGAGGCCAATGCTGCCCTGGTAGGAGTATCCACCTGCCAGTGCTTTAGCCAGACTGATCTCCTGGCCAGCGTGAGGGCCCCGATCGCACGGGCGGAAAAAATCATGGCGTCCTGTGCCGCGTCGGCTATGAAGAAGAAGGTACGCAGGAATCTAAGCAGAGACTTGTGCAGCACGTTTGGATCGAGCTCCTGGATCTCCATGAGCTCTTGCAGCCACACTATCGCCGCTCTGGAAAAAAGCGATATTGCCAGCGTGGATCTGACCCCGCATGCCGCGGAGTCGTGGGCCTTCTTGATGGCTGCGTCGGTTCTTTTTTCGTCTGGGTCCCGGAGAGAGCCCTCTCCTTCCTTAGGAGCCAGACAATTGGAGACGAGGGACGCGACAGGATTGTCGACCACTGGGGGCTTTAGAAGGTCCAGAAAGCGTTGAGTGGTGTTGTAATATTTCTGAGCCACAGTGGTGCCCCGCCTTCCCATTGAGGGTTTTTCCCATTCGTCAGTTACCAGGGACCAGAAGGCCTCTGGGAAGGGAAGCTCCGGCTTCTTTGGGCGTGAGGTGCGCATCACTGCAGCGACCTTCTCGTTGGACGACGATGTCGATGGAGCTTGGTCTGTGTCTGTAGGAGTAATTTCTAGTGTTGCCATCACCCTAGTAAGGAGGGGAACATACCACTCTCCTTGGAAAAGGCGATCCGATTGGTCCTGGTCTGCAAACTCGGAATCAGAGATTTCTCCTTCTTCCTTGTCGGTTAGGATTACATCGTCGTGGGTCCCAGACGCCCTGACGACGTCGGTGAGGGCGCGCTCCTCATCCGAGGGAGGTAGGGACTCTGCAGAAGAGTGGGTGGAGGGAGGATCCTTCCTCTTCTTGGCCAGGACATCTGTGCCTCTTAATGGGTCCCTAGGGCCCTTGGACGCGGACTTAGCTTTTGCCTTGCCCGGTCCTGCTGGCTGCTGGGACTGCGCGTTGTTCGCCTGGTCCTTAGGGGGAACCCCCGAGGTTGAGGCGCTCGTGCCAGGCTCTTCTGACGAATCCTCGTCTGAGAGCAATGCCTTTGAGAGTAGCTGTAGGGCTGCCTTAATGGCGCCCTTACGCTTTCTACGACCCCCCCGCTGTGTGGGTCTAGCTCCCCTGGCCTTGGGTGGGTGAGCGGCCAACCCCTCGATGTCGGACTCTTCCCCGCTAGAGTGATCGTAAAACACTGGGATGCCATGGTGGTTTTGGCTGGTATGGCCCGTGGGTGCCTGGAGAGGCGGGGCCTGAAGGACTGGGGCCTGGTAGGGCTGTGCCTGAAAACCCACCGCCTGTATAGGCTGAGGCTGGACCACTGGTGGGAGGAAAACCTGATTTTGGTTACCCAAGCCCAGGGTCTGGTTCACCGGCCCCTGTGGCGGCAGGGCCTGGTAAACCAACGGTTGCTGCGCCTGGATAGGTACTGCCTGCTGAGGCATTGGTTGGAGCACCAAGGGCAGCTGGTGTTGCTGGGGTGGCACCTGGGCAGGCAAGGTCGGGAGGAGTGGAGGTTGGGAGGCCAGGGCCTGTGGGGGGGGTGCTTGAGGAGTTGGGGCCTGTAAGGCCTGCTCCTCCATGCCCAGGCTTTGTGGTGGTTGGCTCGGTTGGGGTAGGGCCTGGCTGCTTCCTGGAGTGGGGTCAGACAGCGAATGGGGTTCCCCATGCGGTGTGCCCCCCTCCCCCGAGGCAGCTGCGGCGGTTGCTTGGGGCCCGGTGGATGGTGAGGGCTCCGCATGGGAGCGCGAGTCCTCGCTCTCCCCTTCCCCCTCCTGCGCTCCGTTTGGCCTCCAGGGGGGTAGAATACGTGCCGTCCCCAAAAGCAGGGAGGGCACGATGCGTGGGGGAAGGGGCAGTTCGTCCCCGCTCCCCCCAAGGGCCCCTTGTACCTTCCTAGGGGCTCCTGCCCCTGGCCAGTCCTGGCAGCAGGCACCTGGCGCGTGCCAAGCACTCCATAGGGCCGGAGGTTCCATCGCGGTCCCGCTGGAGGCATCGGAGGCCAGCTTCTTCCTGGGCTGTGCTGGCCTCTTCCGTGGCTTGGCTGCTGCTTGGCCATCGGAGGCTTTCCCAGTCACGATGGCCTGGTGTGCCTTCCGGGCCGCGTCCCTCTGAGGGACGCCCACATGGGAGCCGGCAGCGGCAGCAATGGCGACCGCGGCTCCCTCAGCAGCGCTCTCCGCGTCCTCGGAGTGGCCGCGGTCGAGGATCGCATCCCCGGCCACTCCGGAGTCCTTCCCCGCCTGCTGGGGAATCTCCTGGGCCTGCATGGCCTCGGAGAAAAGAAAACAGTAAGGAGAGAGGTGGGAGGGGGGAAGAGAGAGAGGAGGAGCAGGCTGGAGCCGACTGAGCAGCCGCACGGAGAGAGGAGAGGATTTTTTTTTTTTTTAAATAGGCGGGAAATTCAAAAGGAGAAAGGCAAGGGCTGAAAAGCAGCAATGCCTGGAGAAGGAAAAAGGTAGGTAAAGGAACAAGAAAGTAAAAAGAATAAAGGTGGAGATAGAAATTCCAGACGGAGGAGATTTCTCAGCTACCTACTGGGCGAAGCAGGAAGTTAGAACTGGCCTCGTGGCTCCAGGATGGAGGAGATGAAGACAAAGAAATTTGAATATGAAGAGGCTTAATGTAACTTCCTGCTACACCTGGGCGGTGACTGACGAAACCCCAGATGTAAAGGAACCGCATCACCCCTCCCTCAGAGAATGATGGATCGACAGTAAAGGATAACTTATCTCTATCAAACCTGCATAGGTTAAGAGTTACTGATAATGATGCAATTTCTGACACTGGCTTTGCTGAGGAAATAGCCACTAGAAATGACACCTTAAATGTCATTAGTCTTAATGACGCCTCCTGAAGTGGCTCAAATAGTGGCCTTGTTAGAAGTGTTCAGTACTAACTTCAAATCCCATGAAGGGAATCTATAAATGGTTGGAGGTGCCTGCAAAGTTGCCCCCTTTAAAAAATGCTTAACATGAGGATATACTGTCACAGGCTTCCCTTTATCTGATAAAACAGAAGACAGAGCTGCTGCCTGTCTCTTGAAGGTGATAGGCCTTAACCTTTTATCAATTCCACTCTGCAAAAAGGAAAAGACAGTACTTATCTTCATCCCCTGCAGTAATACTAAATTCACTCACACCAACTTTGGAATGCCTTCCATGTAGTTTCATATATATGTGTATATATATATATAGTTGACTGAGGCCTAGAAGCCAAAATGGTGTTCATCACCAGCTCTGTATATCCCTGACTTTTTAGAGACTTCTTCAACCTCCAGGCAGTTAGACCTAACCAATGCGGATCTGGATGACATAATCGGCTTTGAGTTAATAGAACTGGACTCTGAGGTAGACAGTATGGCCTCTCTACTGACATATTCAGTAACAATGGAAACCATGGCCTGCACAGGCAGGCAGAGCAATTAAGACTACCTCCACCTTCTGTATTCTGATTTTCATTAGAACTCTGCATCATTGGCAGTGGAGGGAAAACATATAGTACATATTGGCCAATACTAACACACCATGCCCCTCTGCAGCTGCACTTCCATCTACTGAAAAATATCTTTATAGTTTGGAATTGTGCCTGGATGTGAAAAGGTCCACTACAAAATTTCTATATCTGCTTTTTAAGTTGTTGAAAACTTCCTGGTTCAAATGCTACCCACTGCATGTATTTTGTTTCTGCTCAAGTAATCTGATGTCCGATTTAGAGTCCCCTTGAGATAGACTGCTGTCAACATTTTCTCAGTTTACGATCACATTCTGGACAACTCTTTCAGCAGTCGTTGTGATCTCATTCCACCTTGGTTGCAAAGGTATGCCTTGACAGTGATGTTGTCCATGCACACCTGCACTCTTGTATTTTATTCTGCTTACAAACCTCAACACTGCCAGCCTGACTGCTCTCATCTTCCACAAGTTTATGCTGAGTCCCTTTTCTGAATCTTGACCACTCTCCCTGAACTACTTATTCTGACAATGAGCACTCCAGCTGTAAATAGTGGCATCTGTTGTAATTGTTATCTTGTGCTGTAGGACAAACAATATCCCCTGCTCTAAATTGCCTGGTTTGATTCACCAAAGCAAATATCTTTTTACTTGTTTTAGTAATATCAGGAAAAATGCCTTTTTCTTGTTATATGACTCTGATAAGGACTCATGAAGACCTGTAATGGTCTTGTGTGAAATCTCTCCCATAGGATTAGCTAAACTGTTGAGACTAAAATTTGTTGTACTTTGGCCAGATGCATTAAATCTACTACTTTCTCCTTTCTCAATTTTATTATTTCTTTTATTTTCTGCTTTCTTTCCTTTCAAAAGAAAACACAAACCTTCTGTATGTTTATTTCTGCCCCTAAATGTGTTATTATTTTCATCACTGTTAGCGGACTATTTTTGTAATTTATCAAAAACCTGTAAGTCAGGAGACATTTCAAAGCCAGTTTGAGATCTTGTTCCACCTTTCGTCTTCCCCCAAGCCTTTAACAAGATATTGGCCAAGTAGGGATGCAGCTGAACTCCATGTTGTTTGAAGACCTGGGTGTTGATGCAAGATTGAACAGAAGAGCCTGGAATTGGTAATGGCTGCTGTTGTAGGACATGTTCTATTGTTCCCATTTGAATTAAATTCTGAATTTCCTTTTGGACTATCTCCCCCTTGATTCTGCTTTTTGGTATCGGTGATGGAAGATACATTCCCTTCAGTCTTCTGGAGAAAACAATTGTGTAACCTTCTTGATCTACCTGAAGTACTCATTTGCCTGTAGTTGTGTCTTCACACAGAAAATCAAAGTGAAGCAAACTCCCCTACCCCCGGTAGAGCTTCCAAGTCAGTACTGCTGCCTGCCACCCTTATTGGAATAATCTATTTCTCTCCTTGGCTGCTGTTGTCCCTGCTGTCTAAACTAGAACCTATTTTTTTCCCCACTGCTATCTATAGTTTCTTAACCCCCTTTGTTTTTGAAAACCAATTCCTCCTCAAAAGGAGTAGTTTTCTCCCCTGAAAAATCTCCTACCTAACTTTTTTCTCTGTGCTGTAGGAAGCACCTGCTTCTTGTTATTTCCTTCCAGTAAAACCTTCTCCAGAGCTTTTTCTCCAAATAACAGATTTGCCTTGAAGGGAGTGTTTACCAAGTTTGTTTTCAAGTTTTTGTCAGCCTCCCAATACTTCAAGCATAGAGATAGACAATCAAGTGTAGTAGTAGTACCTGCCCATGATGAAAAGGCTGCAGCATCATAACCCACATCAGCCTTATACAGTTGGCCCTCTGTATCCACGGTTTTGGCATCATGGATTCCACCATCCACGGTTTGACAATATTAAAAAAAAATGCTTGATTTTTCCATTTTATATAAAGGACATCATTTTTCTATTTTACCAAGGGCCCACTGTACTACAGAACCTTTTCTAATTCACATAATGCTCTTTACTGACTGAGTACTTACATCTTCTGAATCTAGAATTTCATGAACCCATAATATAGCGGCTCTTGCAAACATAAAACCTGCTATTGATGCTCTAACGGACAAAGCCGAAGCTTCATGAGACCTTCTCAAAGCTAAATGTTACATTGGGTACTTACCGTGAAGGTACTTTCTGTAGGATAGATGGCAGGAACAATCCGGAAGTGTTGGGAACCTAGGACCGCCCGGCTTAAGCAGGAAGTAGAACAAAGCCTCTTGGGAGATTTTTATCCCTTTGTTCTCCAGTCCTCTTCTCCCACGAGGCCAGTTCTCTGACTAGCAAAGCCCTGAAAGAAAGGTAATGAAACTCCTCCCTGTTGAGAGAAAGAACAAACTGATACACATTGTTAGTTGATAAAAGGAAAGGCATCTCCATGTCATTGCCCGTGGCCTTGTTGGCAGTCACTGGGTGGGACGGATTGTTCCTGCCATCTATCCTACAGAAAGTACCTTCACGGTAAGTACCCAATGTAACATTCTGTAGGTCTAGATGGCAGGACCAATCCGGAAGTGTTGGGATGTACCCAAGCTCCCCGATGTCGGGTGGGAGTGACTGTCTTGGCGTTAGCTTCATTGTTGGACCACCTCGTGGAGGACTCTCCTCCCGAAGATGGCCGTGTTTGATTTGAATTTGTCCACCTTATAATGCCTGATAAAGGTGGAGGCCGTGCTCCATGTTGCGGCCCTGCATATCTCTTCAATGGGTGCGTTTGACGAAAATACCGCCGAGGTGGCCGCTGACCTTGTGGAATGCGCCACCACCCCTGCTGGTCGTGGTGTGTTTGCGGAATCGTATGCTAGGAATATGCATGCCTTGATCCACGTTGCCAGAGTCTGTCTCGACACTCTGGTTCCCATTGAAGCTGGTGTGAAGGATACGAACAGTGAGTCGCATCGCCTGAATGCCGCTGTGCGTTTGATGTAAATTCTCAAGGCCCTCCTAACATCCAGTTTGTGCCATAACTTCTCCGTTGGGTGGACCGGATTGGGGCAGAAGGAGGGCAGTATGATTTGCTGTGACACATGGAACTGAGAAAGGACCTTTGGCTTGAAGGATGGGTCTGGTCTGAGGTATACTGCGTCGTCCTCGAAGGAGCATAAATGTTCCCTGATGGATAGCGCCGTGAGTTCCGAGACCCTTCTAGCCGATGTGATTGCCACCAGGAATGCTACTTTAAGTGAAAGCGTCCTGAGCGGTACCTTCCTTAGGGGTTCGAATGGGCTCTTGACTAGTTGCCGCAGCACCAGGGGCAGGTTCCAGGATGGGAATCTGTGGTGGACGGGTGGAGATATTAGGGTTGCGCCTCTCAAGAACCTTCTGATGTGCGGGTGCAGGGAGATTCTGTTACCCTGTGGGTCTTGAATAAACGCCGCCAGCGCTGCCACCTGTCTCTTCAGTGTGTTTGGCCTGAGTCCCTTATCGAGGCCTTCTTGCAGAAATTGGAGGATATGCTTTGCCGAGGCTTCCAATGGATTCACGTCTGCGTTTGCGCACCATTGGGAGAACACCCTCCATGTAGCCTGGTATATCTTTCTCGTTGACGGCCTGCGTGAGGCTAACAGAGTGCGTATTACGTTTTCCTCGTATCCGCAGGCCTCTAGAGCTCTCCGCTCAATCTCCACGCTGTCAGTTGTAGCCATGTGACGTCGTTGTGGGCGACTGGTCCTTGGAGGAGGAGATCCTGCCGTGGAAATAGTCGCATGGGTGGTTCGATCGACATCTCTGTTAGGTCCGAGAACCATGGACGGCGGGGCCAATGTGGTGCAACCAGGACTACTTGAGCTCCCTCTTCTCGTATTTTCCTGCATGTTTTCCCTACTAGGGGAAACGGTGGGAATGCATATAGTAGGCCCTTTGGCCACCGCGAGCGGAGGGCATCGGTTCCCTCCGCCCTTGGGTGAAAGAATCTGGTGAAGAAGCGGTCCAGCTTGGCGTTCAGGTGTGACGCGAACATGTCCACTGACATTTCCCCGAAGTTCCGTTGAATGTGTGCGAAGGTCTCCTGGTTCAGTTCCCATTCTCCCGGGAGTACCGTGTGCCTGCTCAGGAAGTCCGCTTGAATGTTGTCCTGACCTTGTAGATGCTGGGCCGACAGGGATAGGACTGTCTGTTCCGCCCACTGGAACAGGATCATGGCTTCCTTGTGTAGGGACCGGGATCTGGACCCTCCTTGTCGTGCTATGTATGAGCGTGTCGTTGTGTTGTCCGTGAGGAGGAGGACGTGTTTGTCCCTGAGCATGTTGGAGAAGTGTTGTAGTGCTAGCCGAGCTGCCCTGAGCTCCAGCCAGTTGATGCTGTGTTCCTGTTCCTCTCTGGACCAGAGCCCCTGTGCCGCGCCTCCTTGGCAATGGGCTCCCCATCCTCGGAGACTGGCGTCCGAGGTTACTACTATTTGGTGACTGACGGTCAGGGGAGATCCTTTGGCCACATTTTGTGTCAGGGTCCACCAGGTGAGCGATTGCCTCACTCTCTCTGGGATGTCTAGTGTGAAGGTCTCCTTGCGAGATATTTTTTCTTGGTGAGGAAGGAGCAACTCCTGTAGTGGTCTGGAATGGAATCTCGCCCATGGCACAATCTGAATTGCAGATACCATTAGGCCGAAGAGTCTCGCCAGGCACGCAACTTGTGCCCTCCGCTTCCGGCTCGCTGACATTGCTTCCCGTTGTATGGTCGTTTGTCTTTCCCTGGACAACGCGACTGAGTAGTTTGCTGTGTCTATTTGTACCCCTAGGTGGACTATGCTCTGTGCTGGCGTCAGCGTGCTTTTCTTGTAGTTCACCATGAACCCGTGTCTCTGCAGGCATTGGATTGTTACCTGCAGGTCCCGAAGGGCCTTGTCCTTTGAGTGTGCCCTCAACAGGATGTCGTCCAGGTAAGGGTAGAGGTGGATCCCTTTCATCCTGAGGTGTGCCATCAGTACCACCATGACCTTGGTGAAGACCCGCGGGGCCGTTGCCAGGCCGAAAGGGAGCACCTTGAACTGGTAATGTTCCTCCCCGAATGCGAATCTGAGGAATCGCCGACTGTCCGGGTGCATCTTGATGTGTAGGTAAGCTTCCGACAGATCGAGGGAGGCCAAGAAGTCTCCCTCCTGTACGGCGACCCGAATGGATGAGAGAGTTTCCATCTTGAATCGTTTGTAGGTGACGAATGAGTTCGTGAATTTGAGATCTAATACCGACCTTAAGCTTCCGTCCTTTTTTGGCACTGTGAAGAAGTAAGAGTACACCCCTAAGAAACGTTGAGTGACCGGTACCTCTTCTATCGCTTCTATCTCCAGTAGGTGGTTTATGGCTATTCTTAAGTTCTGCGCCTTTTGCTGGTTTGTTGGTACTGGCGCTGGTAGAAATCTGTTCCTGGGCTCTACATTGAAGACCACTTTGTATCCGTGGGCTATGGTCTCGAGGACCCACTTGTCCTTTGTGGATGTTAACCAGGCGCCCAGGAACTTTGACAGCCTTCCCCCCACTGGAGAGTTTCCTGAGTCAGGACTGTTGACGGGAGGAGCCTCTACGAGGCTGGGCTCCTCCTCTGCGGTTCTGATTCGGGGGGGCGAAGGGCGCTTGACGTATAACGTAGTTTGTTCTTGCCCACGGTGGCCTTGTGGATCTGAAGTCGGTCCTCCGTCCGCTTCCTCTGTAGCGGCGAAAGGAATTATTGGTCTGGGCTGGGCGTCTGAAAGTCCTCTTGTCGCTCTTACGCCCCGTTGAAGGCATTGCCTGCTTCTTATCTTTCGTCTCAACTAGTATATCTTTGAGAGCATCCTCGCCGAACAGTTTGGTTCCTTTGAATGCGGCGGTGGCCAAGGCATTCCTGGACTTGCCATCTGCATCCCATTGTTTAACCCACAGGTATCTTCTCGCCAGGTTGGCCGCCCCTGAGGCCCTGGCCGCGTATGTAAGGGAATCCTGTGAGGCATCCGCAATAAAGTTGAGGGCTAAACGAATCCTGCTAAAGGCCTTGTCTAAGGCCCCTGTTTCCAGGTTTTCGGCCTCCATGACCTCTTGTAGCCATATAATGGCTGCTCGAGAGATTAGAGCTGTGGCCATTGACGATCTAATCCCTAATGTAGAGGATTCGAACGTCCTCTTGAGTGCGCCATCAGCCCTTTTTTCATCGGCATCCTTGAGGACTCCGTCCTCTTCTCTAGGAGCCAGAGAGTTGGAGACCATTGATACCACTGGCTTATCTACCACTGGGGTCTTCAGTTTGTCTAGAACTTCCTTGGGAAAGCTGTAGAACCTCTGGGCAGCTGCCGTGCCCCGCCTTCCCAGTGCTGGTTTGTCCCACTCCTCAGTTACCAGGTTCCAGAAGGCTCTTGGGAACGGGAAGAGTGGTCTTTTCGATTTGTTCGAGGGCATTAGGGCCGCTGCCCTCTCGCTTCTGGGGGCATGGGGGTCCTCTGCATTGTCTTGGTTGACCACAGGGGGCGGTATCCCCAGAGCGGAGAGAGCCCTGCTGATGAGGTATGGGAACTTTTCCCCTTGAAAGATTCTGTCGGCGGCCTCCGAATCTGATGTTTCCGACTCCGATAGTTCCCCTTCCTCCCTGTCTGGGATGTGGGTGTCATCATTATCCCCCATGAGGTCTAGGTCTAGGTTGGAGTTTTGGATAATCTCGTCCCCTTCCGAGGCCCCATCCGACTCCTCAGACGAGTGCCTGGAGGGTGGATCCTTCCTTTTCCTGCCTGTTTGCTTTTCTTTAGCATTTCCCCCTCTGTTCTCCGGTGGTTTCGGAAGGTTTAGGGGCGCCTTGCTCTTTTTTGGGATGGGCGTCTTCCCCCTCTCCCTTCGTTTCCTCAGGAGGTTCAGGACACTGGCAGTTTCTTCCTGATCGTCCTCCTGGTCGGAGATAAGGGCTTCTGATAGCATTTTCAAAGCCAATCTGATTGAATCCTTCTTGGCTTTCTTTACCCTTTCCTCCACATTTTTGCCACCCCCCACTGCGAGGTCCCCCTGGGTTTCTATATCGACTGCTTCTTCATTCTCACACTGAACATCGCTCAAAAACTCCTCTCTCCCCCTTCCCGTGAGGGCTTCCCCTTCACCCTCCTCCCCATCACTTGAAAATTCCAATGTGTCCAGGTAGTGCCTGGCGGTAGAAAACGCCGTTCCGCCTACCTTATCCTGTGTCTTCTTCATCAGGATGTCCAGCAGGCTGGAGTTGTTGGGGAAGCTCCGTGGGGGCAGGGAAGACACCTCGGCCCCCACGTCTCTCAGGCCCTCCTGCGATGTTGATTTGCTGAGCGGCTGGCTGTTGGTGGCCTTGGTTACACTGCTGGAGCCGCCGCTAGTGAGGGCCCTCTCCGCTTCCTTTGCGGCACTCCTCTGTGCCACTAGGGCAGATAGGAGGCCGGCGGAGGCGCTACTGGTGGATGGGAGTTCACTGGCGCCATCTTTGGGGCCATCGCACTCCAACGTCCCCCTCTTTTTCGGTTTGGTGGTATCCTTCTTTGCATCAGGTCTATTGCTTCTGATGCCCCCCATGATTGCCTGTTCCTACTGGGCGCAGTGTAGGCAGCGAACAGCAGGTGGCGCCTGAGAGACAGGGCTTACCCACGACCAAAAGCCGGCTATGGGGGAGAATGAGTGTGGGTTTGGTGTGCCTGGCGCGGCCCCCGCTAGGCTGTAGAGTGGCCTGCCTGGGGGGGGCTTGAGGTAGGAGGTGTTCGGGGGGGGAGCACACGCTCGCGCGTCAGCGGTGGGGGGGGGTGCGCTTGGTAGCGATGCGGAGCGTTAGTTTCTGCCTGGGGGGGGTGCTCAGCCCTGTGCCACAGCCCTGTGCCGTTGCTCCCTTGCCTGTGGAGCGCTGTAGGCTCTGGGGTGTCGGTATCTCGCGGGGGGGGCAAGCGGGGGAGCGAAATCAAAGCAAAACGGTGAGCGCGCGTGGCTGCTTGCAGCGCTGTTCGCTGCTGGCCGTCGCGCTGCGGGGGCAGGGAAAAAGGCTGGCCTCCGCTGCCGAGGGTGTGTGTGCTGAGTTGGAGCAGGGGAAGCACGGCTGGCCGTCGGGGCCGCTCCGCTGCCGAGGGGGGGGGGGTGGGGGAAAAAGCAGAGTTGGGGCAGGGAGGAGAATGGCTGGCCGTCGGGGCCACTCCGCTGCCTAGGGGGGGGAGGGGGAATGAGCTGGGGAAAGAGGAAAGGATTTTTTTTTTTTTTTTTTTTTTTGGTAAGGGGTTGAAGGTAGCAGGGGGGTTAGCTAGAAGAAGATTAAGGGTTAAAGATTAGTAATGAGGTCTAAAATGGTAGTCAATCCGGAGGAGCTGAAATACCTGCCTTGCCGGGCGAAGCAGGAAGTAGAACTGGCCTCGTGGGAGAAGAGGACTGGAGAACAAAGGGATAAAAATCTCCCAAGAGGCTTTGTTCTACTTCCTGCTTAAGCCGGGCGGTCCTAGGTTCCCAACACTTCCGGATTGGTCCTGCCATCTAGACCTACAGAATCAATTTTCCCCCATCCACATCTTTCAGTAATGAACAATGGGACAGCCGACTGATCCACAGTCTTCTTTTCAAAGGTATACAAGTCTTTTGCTATAACAAAAATCTTTTAGAATCAAGAATCAATTCCCATTCTGATTCAATTAATTCAGTGAATAAGTCTGGCAATTGACTCTCGAAGGACTCTGAAATCATCTTATGCAACACTGATGCCACACTAGTATCCTTCCTCTTTTCTGCACTTCCACTCTGCTCTGGATCTTCCAGACCCAAAGACACTAATATTTTCTTAACTAGACCATTAAATTTATCCATCCCGAATAATCTCAATTTACTTGGTTCCGCTACATAAGCTTCACCCAAAGAATGAAAATCCTAAAATTCTGAACCTTTTTCTTCACGTGCTAGCTCCTCCTCTAATGAGCTCTTTGAGTCTGCCTCTGATAAATCAGCCATTGTATTTCAACTATTTCTATTACTTGCATTGTTCCTAAGAGAAGCAGCATGCTTTGTCTTCTCAGCACACTTCTTTGGGTTTTCCCCCAAGCCCCCTAAAACCTTGCATCTGTGACACTTCCTTCCGACTAGCTCTCCTGAGATTTCTCCTCCCATTAATAACCATTGTAACATAATTAAAATTGTCATTATTGTTCAAATTCACTGCTGTCATATTAGTCTGATTTACTAATTTCATTAGAGTAAACATAGTATTCAAATCCATTGCATTTGAAAAAAAAATGCTTAAAAATACGGCTTTGCACCTTTGAATTTATTTCCATGCTAATTAATCTTGAATTTTTCTCAAGATACAGAAAAATCCTGAACTTGTCTGACAGCACTGGACTCCATTGATGCTACAGACTCATTCCCCTGTTCATGTACCTGAGTCTGCACTAGTTCAGTTAAGCCAAAATCACTCCTGAGTTCTAGCCACAAGGCTTGAATTTAAAAAGTTTGTTTCACAGACTTTAGCGCTTCAGCGTTGCTCGTCTGATTGCCTAGCAGCACATGTGCCTGTTTCCTTGAAACTGCTGCCTTCTCTGAGTGGCTGGAATCTCTCTTCCCAGCCCCTCCCTTATGACTAGAACTCTCCAATTCAAGATGGCACCCTGAAGGTGTGATTGCATTAACTTTCAGTGAATTCCCTCTCAGAAGACTGAGCCAGTAAGGCCTTTGCTTCCCCTTACCCTTAATTTTGTCTTTCAAAACTTTCTTAGGCCCCCATATTTTAGGTCTTACCGCTACCACTTTCATATAAGAGCGCAGATGAAGGGACCCTCCCTCCACGTCATGCTCACTAGACGTGATAAAAATCTTTTTTTTGGGGGGGGGGCACACACACAAAAAAATTCATAGTGACCCTGCAGCCCGTTCAGAGGTACACCTGAACGGCAGTAGTGCTTTTACGCTCTGTACCCTGTGTGCTTGCAGGTATCTGAGCAGTTTTAGTAGCATTTTCTAATCCAGCAAGCTTTTATCTGATCAAGCATGGAGCTCTTGTCTGTCCTCATTCGATCCAGTAATTTTTTTCTTCTTTTTTGACACATCTCCTAATGTTGCCATAAATGCTAACTACCTATGCCTTATAAATGCTAAAGTACATTATTTAAATGAGAGAGACAGAGAGAGAGAGAGTAATTCTCGATCAGCTGCCAAGGAAAAGAAAAACTGAGGAAGGGAGAGAAGGGAGCAACCAATGCAATGTTTAAAACTTTGGTTTCCTGCCTTGATTAGCTGGCATAAGGGAATAACCTAGTAGTAATGGATTGCTCCTTTAGCTGTCCTAAGAATGTTTGTGAAGTAATGTTACAACAGAAGATGGAGTGTCAGAATACAGTACAGTATTAACAACACAGCACATTTTATGCGAGGGAAACAGAAGTTCAGCTTAGGTGAAGAGAGACTGATAGCCTGGTATGGGTTGTTAGTATAAAAGGGATTGTAAAGGCACAAACCTTCAGAGTTATAAGAAGCAGAGTCAGAACATAATTACTATTATTATCATCATCATGTATATATCCCTATCCCCCAAAACTAGGCATAAGGATTGATTTCATACAGCAACCTGACATAAACATAGAAATATCTGGCAAATCACTACTAAAGAAATATTTGGGAACAATACAGAAGAACTCCTGAAAAGACATTTTGCTCATTAAAAATAGATTCTCATACATTTACTCAATAAACTGCAGATTACACCTATGGAAGTTATCTACAGTTGTCCCTCCGTATCCACCATTTTGTATCCACGGATTTAAGTATTCATGGCTTGAAAATATTCTTTAACGTCTTGGAGCCAAACTCCAGCGAATATGAAGGGTCAACCGTATATGTAGAAAATCTGTTCACATAAGACAATACAACAGAATTCCCCCACATATCCCTCCCCCAAGTATCTGCACTTGAAGTAAACCAGTTATCTCCAACACAATGCCCTCTATATACATTGGACTACAATTCCCATAATTCAAAGACAGCAAGCCAGTGGCTATATGGCACTCGTAGACCCATAAATCTAGAAGACACTAGGTTGGGGAAAGCTGATGTATTGTTCCTGCATGGGAGATTTCCTTTTGCTTTTACTGTAAAACTGCAATAAAAGAAAAGTGTTTTGTACCTGGTGGTGATACTCCTCTTATTCCAAAGGTAATCTGACAAGGTGCCATACTGATGAATGATGCTGAACGGCTTTCTGTATCCTACAAAGGAAGGGAGGGGAAAATGTTTTGAGTTTCAGCTGTAAAAATGCTGTATCTTACTAGCATAAGACTTTATTTCATTTAATTATATACTTCTAGATACTTTTTTCAACATGCTTCCTTGAATTTCACACAATTGGTTACATGGTCAGCCAAGGCTAGCATCATCCCTAATAGGCACATTTAAAATGCTTTCACCCAACTGTGAGTTCAACAGCCGTGTGAAGGGCAATGGCCCAATCAGGATTCCCTTTTGCATTTAGAAGCCCTGTGTATATATATCCTGGTTTAGGCACAGGGCTACTTCAGATGGATGGTTGCCATCAGGACTAGACAGCACAAGCCCTTCACTGTGCCTTCATACTAATATGTGTAGGAGAGAAGATACCATGTGGTAGACAATTCACATTTTCAGTGGCAACAACTCTCATATAAATTACCTTTTAAGGAAAGTTGCCTTTGTCACTAAACTATACTCTATGTAATTAAATATGAGATATCAGATAAAAATGTCCACATACATAGGGGTAGCTATTAGCCTGATGGCAACTAGTTATTCTGCAAAATGCCCATGCTTTAAGGAAAAGAATGCAGCTGTTATGAATGTATTAATCATTTTAAAATAGAAAGGTTTTGACCACTTTACAGAACAATATCAATATTGCCTAAGATAGCAAACTGGCTCCCAGAACGATTTCTGATCAGTGTCTTAGTGGCACTATCCATCACAGACTTATGGCTAACGAACTGCATAACCTGAGGCACCATAAGAGGATATGTTGAACATTCCTAACAATGGGTAATATCTAGACAGTTAAAAACTCTTAAATTCTGTTGATGTCAACTGCGACATTTTAAGAGTACCCCAAAACAACCTTTTATCTCTTGGGGGAACACAATATGAACACACATTTTCTTCTTGTCACAAAAATTTCACCCGAAAACCTTTGAAAGTTGATCATGAGGATCCACCACTGTCAATAGTTTCTGCTCAATGAACATTTCAGAACTAGACTACGAATTCCACAGTGACCGGGTATTGGTAATTGACTGGGAAAATCAAAGTGCACAGCAACAGTTGCACTAAAGGAGAAGTAACAAGATGTGCAACTGTCATATCAGCCCAGGGCGGTTCTTCTGGTCTGAGAAAACAAAAAACAGAAAACAGTAGCCTCTGGGGACAGTTTTTAGGAAAAAAGTGACAGCTTTGAGTTCTGATTAACTGATAGGAAGATGCAGCTGTGGACCTGTAGAGACACTGTCATATGCAGCTCTTTCGTTATGCTTTCCACTAGTAGTACTCTTCATTAATAATGACGTTTTATATCAAGAGTGTGCCATCCACTAATAATAATGATTATGATTACATTTCCTATTGTCGTTTCAAGAGAAGAAACAATCAAAGAGGCCAATTAGACAAAAAACACAATTAAGCCCAAGCAAAAATAAGAGAACAGCAACACAAAACAGTCTGTACATTAAAAAAACTCCCCCACTCCTTTCTGGCTCCAGTTTTAACACATCTAAAAGCACTGGGCAGATAAGAGTATCTCCACCTGGCACTAGTTATATCAGGTTCAGTCTTATGCAAGGCTCCACAGGGGAAAAGGATGTTATAATCAGGATGCCACCACAAAAGAGACCCTATCCACAAGCATGTTCTACTCACATAGCTCTTTGAAACATAAAAGATAGAAAAGCAAAAGGCATCATAATGCAGAAGGGGGAGAAATACTTGCCTTATTGATGCTCTGTGCTATTGCAGTTATCAGGTTTTTTTGCAGAACATTACTTAATGCATAAACAGTGAGGAATTGAGCTTGTTTACATATGCTAGTGGGGGGGATTAAATTCATTAAAATTTAGCTTCTGCTTTTATTTCTACGGCAAGCCCAGCTTTAAAGTGAAATGGGCATCTATTAGTGAAATTATATATTACTTTGCAGAGGAAGTCAAATAAGTACCAAACATTCTGGAGTTTGTGAAAGCAAAAAAGAGACCCTATTCACAGCCACCACCCACCTCTCCAACCCACATAGATCTAAGACATATAGAAGGGGCTCTTTTCCTCATAAAGCATAAAACAGGAATGAGTATGCATCTTTACTTCTGACTATGGCTCTGCAGTATTAGACTGTAATGCAACAACACTGGGGGAACTAAACCTGGTTATATGTGATAATAGGAGGAGGATCAAGCTGATTGAAATACCATTTCTGTTTAAAATATTTTTAATGCAAGCCCAGCTTTTAACTATGTTGAAAGTGAAACTGGCATCTAGCCATGGTATTACATAATTTCCATGAACAATGACTCAGATTGGCAAGTCAAGGAGTTGCCTCTGCAGTCTGTGAACACAACCTTGAAACAACCGGGACTTCCATTTCTTTCTCAACTGACAAGCAGAAAGGATAACAAGGTACTGTTTTTTCCACAGAAGAGTCACAGGGTATTCTGAAGTTTGATACAGCACTGCAGCATCAAGGTACTCAAGTTCAGATGGGAAATGCAGCATTTATACAGACTGCTGCAAAAACCAAACTGAAATTAAGCTTTCCTGTTTCTTCTAGTAGTAAGCCCTCCATTGATTAGAAGTGATGAACTGCATTCTACACCTATAAAAGGGTAATGTGTAAAATGTATTGAGCAATATTAAACAAAACCTTAACTCCACTAGCTGAGTGTGAACTAATCATACTTAGAATTAAAGTTAAGCTCAGCTGATGTTTTAGCTCCCAGATCAGTAACAAACCTTCAATAGGAACCATATTTTGACTCCATCCACTGACTCATCTAACAAGAGTAGAGATAAAGGTCTCAAACTCTTTAATATGTGAATATTTTCAGAAGCACCAGGCAGCAGCAGAGACATCTTTTCAAGTATTTCAGCAGCCACTACAATTTGCTGTGTCAACAATTCATAGACCTGAGTAACTGAAGGGTATACATGAAGCATTCTTGTCAACTTTTTCTTTTCACAACACAGAAGAGACAGCTTAAGATCCCTCTTCCTGTATCTCAACATGGCAGAAAGCAGCTGAGGTCTATAACAACACAAGCAGAAAGGTTAGAGCTTGGGATCAGAGACTACAGTGGGAACTAAATTTACTGTAGTCTCCGCTGGCTAATTTGTCTCCCTATTTCCCAAACTCCAGCAATCTACTTTTAGGTAAAACTATATATTTGTGTATAAGTCAACCTCATGTATAAGTTGAGGGCAAGTTTTGGGGCCAAAATTATGGATTTTTACATAACCTTTGGATAAGTCAAGGATGCCAATGCTGCCATGTCCCTGCTGCTCCCCTCCCCTCTTGGTGCTCCTTTTGAGGGGAAGCACCAAAAAGCTGCTGCCACTGCATCCCCACTGCTCCCCTCACCTCTCAGCGCTCCATGAGGGAAGCACCAAAGAGCTGCCACAGTGTCCCCACTGCTCCCTCTCCTCTCTTCCCTCTCAGTTTGGCCTCTCCAGCTCAAGGAGCCAGTGCTAGGTTTCTGTCACATTTACTCTTTTCTCTGCAACGCCCCCCCCCCCAAAAAAACCTCCAGAGCAGATAAAAAAGTTCCTTGGTCCCCATCCTGAGCTGCCACTTGAGTGGCTGGCATGAATGTCTCAGGGAAGGGGAGGGAGAAAGCCCAAACTGAGAGGGAAGGGGACCTCCCTTTGTCCCCCTCCCAAGCTGCTGCTTGAGTGGCCATCATGAATGAGAGAATGTCTCAGGGAAAGAAGAGTGCAACCTAACTTGAGTCAGAGAGCCCAAACTGAAAGTGAAGGGGAAGGGAGAGGGGGAAGGGAGACGAAGAAGGGAAAGGGAGCAGCTCTTTGCACATCCTCCCATGGAGCGCCAAGAGGGGAGGGGAGTAGGGACACGGCAGCGGTAGCATTGGCACCTGGGCATTCAGCTGGTTGAGCTGCTGCAATTCGGAGGGAAGCACCTCCAACACCAGCTCCTGGGTGAAGTTGAGCAACCCCATGGCAGTTCCTCAATCCTCAAGGAGGGAGCCCTGGTGGCGCAGTGGTTAAATGTCAGTACTGCAAATCACCACATAGCAAGTTCAATTCTAGAGGGCTCCAAGGTTCACTCAGCCTTCCATCCCTTCATAGGTTGATAAAATGAGTACCCAGCTTGTGTGGGCAATTAGCTAACACATATTGGAAACTGCTTAATGCAGTGTAGATGTGTAAATTGTTATTGCTTAAAACAAATTGTAAGCCACTCTGATAGCCTTTGTGGCTCAAGAGTGGGGTATAAATACTTAATTTAAAAAATTAAATTAAATAAAATCCCTGGCAGAACCTTTGTGGCGTCACCAGGCCCAGCTAAAGGAAGCTTGATCTCAGCTTTGCTTCCCTTCCCTCTACCTTATTGGGAGGTATGGCATGCAGCATGGCCCCAATCCTGTGCCTAGTCTTATGAGGAAGCCTTTCCAATGCACCAAGTGGCGGCTGTGCCCCCATGTCAGGGGGAGTCTGAATAGTGTTTCTGTTTCTCGTCTTTCTCTCACCTTTACACTGACCCGTGAATAAGTTGATCCAGGTTTTTTGGGTTGATTTTTTTTCCACTAAAATTTCTGAATTTATACATTATATATACTCAGCAGCATAAGTAGTACATTTGCATCTAAAAAACCACAAACTTATATCACAGTCAACATAATCACACTCTAGCATGATTTTTATTCTTAGCATTACTGTTCTGCAAGCATTTCATTATTTTGGAGAAGAATATAATAAGCTTGTTTATATCAGTGTTAGTAAATGTCCTTATTAGTCACAATTTAGTCACAAATCTTAGGCTTTAAGTCATATTAAGCTGTGTTGTTCAAGTCTATCTATTCCTATTAAACCTCACAGCAAACTGCCAGACATTGATTTCAAATGTCTAAACAATTAATACGAACTGGTATCTCTCTCTGGCTTTTCTTCACAAACGAAGATTCAGAAAGGACTCATCCCGCGCTTTCTGCAAGCGCGCTGATGACTAAAAAGGCCAATCCGAGATAAACAAGTCCAGTTGCAGAAAGCACAGCAGAAGGTCTCCTTGGGTGATGATGCTGGGTTGTGATTCTTTCTGCGTTGTCGTTTCTCTTCAAGACTTGTTCGGCGTGAGTTCTCAAATAAGGCTGCAGCATTGTGGATAGTGTGTCTCCATGCCTCCCGATGTGAGGCCAGGGCGGACCATTGTTGGCGATCAATTTGGCCAAGCCTGAGATGTTGTTTCAGGGAGCCTTTGTATTGCTTTTTTGGAGCGCCCCTCCTACGCTGACCCGTGGTGAGTTCACCGTAGAGTACTATTTTTGGGAGGCGATGGTCCTCCATCCTAGAAATGTGCCCTGCCCAGTGCAGCTGTGTTCTCAATATCATGGCCTCAATGCTGGTGATCCCTGCTTGCTCAAGGACAGCAACATTCGTTACATAGTCAGTCCACTGTATATTTAGGATTGTGCGTATACAGCGCTGATGAAAGCGTTCGAGGAGTCATAGGTGGTGGCAATAGGTGACCCATGTTTCAGATCCATAAACGAGAATAGAGAGTACAATGGCTCTATATACACTGATTTTTGTCCTTTGCCTCAGGTGTTTATTAGTCTTCCAAATGCGCTATATGCCTTTGCTAATCTGTGATCGATCTCTTTGTCAATCTTGGCACCTGAGGAGATGATGCCTCCTAGGTAGGTGAACTGCTGAACGGACTTGAGCACAGATTTGCCGACGGCAATGTGGGGATGGTGGTGTTTGTCCTGTGGTGCAGGCTGGTAAAGAACTTCTGTTTTCTTAAGGTTGACTTCCAGCCCAAACAGCTCTGCAGCTGTTGCAAAGCAGGATGTTAAGGCGCTTTAGAGCTGCTTCTGTGTGTGCAACAAGGGCAGCATCATCAGCAAAGAGCTTTAAGGCTGCCTTCCTCATGGAGACGAACTTCACTAAGAGCAGCAATGTCAATATTAAGTTGTGATAGTTCATGGGCTATTAGAGCAGAACGACGCTCAGGCTGTCCACTATCTTCAGAGTCTCACATGGTTCTGATGTTCCAGCATGCAAACGTTAGTTCATTTACACCTTTGGAGGCCGGTGTGTGCCTTTGTTTGACCGCATCAGAAGAGGCCCGTTGGCCGCAGCAAGCCAACCAGGTAGATGGGTATGAGTTTTCGTTAGGCCACCTTTTCTAGGCCCCTCTCCATATGGATCAAGCAGTGCTCTCCTTAAAAAAGGTTGCTTGGTCGCTCAGGATGCTGCCGAACAAGACTGTCATCTCCCGGGTCAGCCTCGAGGGACCAAAGTCCTGAACCGCCTGCATGCACGGTTGGGTCTGCGACTTCCAACAAGGGGGTGTCAATGGAGAGGAGGAACTGATATAATAACTAGGAAAAGCCAATATAATTACCTCAGAGTAGTTCCTAAATGAACTGTATGCACCTTGGTTTATCAACAAAATTTTAGAAAGGCATACAATACATGCTGTATTTCTATTCTTAAAACAGAATATTAAAGCTAGGTTTGACACTTATTTTTATGCCGCTCTTTTCAGCCTACTTCAATAATGCAATCCAGGATGCAACTTACTGAAAACCTTAGCTCTGAATACTGCAAAAAGATAGGAAACTGGCTGCTAGAGAATGCCAGTCAGCAAGCCAGAATGGCCATAACTTATGGGTCTGGACAAGGTCCACTCATTGACACATGGAGCAATGCAGTCTTTCAAATACAAAGACATCCCCAACTTCCCATGTAGCAAAGTGACAGGCTATGAGGGGCTCCTCATCTTTGGGGAGCTGCAAGGCAAACCATGCGTATGCATGGAAGGGCACATCTGTGTGTATGAGGGTTACCCTCTTTAGAAGATCACCTTCCCCATCCAGGTGTTTAAACTTTTAGGTGCTGAGATACTGCTAGTTACCAATGCAGCTGGAGCCTTGACAAGTACATACAATATTGGTGACTTCATGATTATTCAGGACCACATAAACTTGCCAGGCCTGGCTGGACAAAACCCTTTAGTGAGGCCCAATGAGGAGAGGTTTATTTATTTATTTATTTGAGCCCAACCTCCCTGCCTTCTCTGATGTTTATGACAGTGAGATCTGTACTTCTATATGGAAATAGCCAAGCACCTTGGGTACACCTCATTTGTCAAAGAGGGAGTATACTGTGTGTTTGGAGGCCCCAATTTTGAATCTATTGCTGAGACCCAAGTGTTTCACTTGCTGGGGGCAGATGCTGCAGCAACAAGCACTGCAGCAAAAGTAGTTGTTGCCAGGCACTGCAGACTATGGATCTTTGGTCTTTCATTGATCACCAACATGGTGACAAAGGACTATGATGCTAAAGAGGATATTGGCTATCACAGAGCGCAGGCTGTTAGTCAAGACTAAACTCCCATGTTCCAAAAATTCTTCACAGAATTGGTAGGCAAACTTGACTTGAGCAATAGCAGCAGCAGTCATCAGAAAGACAGCAAGACCTATCAGAATGAATCATAAAAGCAAATCCATTGTAAGCTGTGGATGATGAAAGCACTGAATAGAACTCAAGAATTAGGCGGCAGTCTACCCAACAGAATCCAGACAAAATCTGATTCACCAAGTACTAGATGGAGAAAGAATAGAACAAAGCAGTAGGAAATCTAAGTAGACCTTTCCAGCTGAGCTGTACCATATGTAAACTGCACTGTGCTTCCTGAAGGAATCGGTAAAAATGTGAATCCCCTTTATGTATTTAGGCTACGGGGCTGAAAGAAGGGACCATCTTTATAAACTGCTCCAGGAAACTTGAGTGGGTAAAAATGTTTCAAATAAATGTAATAATTAAAGAGCATCTGTGTGTCTATCTGTTGCAGCTGTAACTCATCATTATGTCATTTTAGCAGGGTATTCTATCACCCACAACTGTAGTTTAGTCATCTAAACTACAGTGGCAGATATCAAGTTGAAACCCCAATTAGGAATGGGTGGGGAGGCATGATCACTAGGAGCAAAAGAAAGGGGTGCCAACCTCTTTCATCCTCACTCTCACCATAATACACCCTCCTCTTAGTGTCTCGACAAATTAGCAAAATGAAAATTCACTCTCCTCTACGAAAAGCATATCTGACACTCAGTTTTCATACATTTCCTTAACCTTTCTTACTACAGTTGCCCCTCCACATTCGCGAGCTTAGCATTCGCGGTTTTGATTATTTGTGGTTTTGGGAGGACCTCCCAAAACCGCGACAAGGGGCCTCTGGAGGCCCCATGAAGGCCCTGGGTAGGAGGGAGGAGGCCTCCACGGAGCCTTTGAAGGCTCAGTGAAGGCCCTGGGAGGGAGGGGGGAGGCATCCACGGGGTCTCAGGAGGGTCTCCAGAGGCCCTGTGAAGGCCTTGGAAGGGAGGGGGAGGGGGAAAGCAACTATGGAGCCTCCGGAGGCCCCATGGTTGCTTTGGCGGGGAAGGGGGAGGGCAGTCATTATTCGTGGAATTTTCACATTCGCGGGGGCCTGGGGAACCTATCCCCCGCGAATGTGAAGGGATGACTGTAATCAGGGCATCAGGGCATATGCCTCAAAGGGTGTGAGTTAGGGCTTATACAGAAGGCTCCCCAGACCTGGTTTGGGTTATTAGGTACTGACCAAGGTGTAATTTACACAGAAAAAGGAGAGGGTAGTTTGAATCACTCTGCTAAGATTCCTGAGGTGGGGGGGGGAGCAGACAAAACAACAACTAAGGCACTGCTGCTAAGACTCCTGAGGTCAAAAATGGCAGAAAATGGGAGAGAACTCTTCGAGGTACTGCCGGTAAGATCTGTTAGGTAAAAAGTGAGAGAGGGAGTGGAGGCTCTATGGACCACCTTTTGGGGTATCACATACAGATGTGGGCAGCACTGGACTGGGTCCTCTTCATGTAGTAATAAAATCTGCTTACTGGAGTAACAAAAAAAATCAGTATGAATGCAGGAAGATTAGATTCAGCATACAACCCTGTAATATATTTTTAAAAAGGACCTGAAACAGCTACACAGAATACTATCATTCAGCAGAGGAAAAGTACCAACAATATGACTCTACTGTCTAAGTTTGATAAAATAATGCTATTTTTCTGAACAGCTTGTCTTCTTGTCCTTACATTTTTAAGAATACACAAGGCCCAACATTCTTGTGACATTCATACCACAAGTACTAGCTTAATGAGTTTTACTATACTGTAGTCTTCTCTAGATAGACAGCTGTTCATATCAGCTGGCTACAGCAACACAGTACTCTTTTTATCATAACATAAATTACATAATGTGGAAAGACCTTTAACACATCTCTCCCCTGCCCCGTGTGCCTATGACCAATTGCAAACACACATTTCAAAGTCTTCACTAGAGTCCCTCCTCTCTTTGGCTGGCTTCTCCTCACCTCTCTGACAAATTCTTATGAGGATTTTGCAACCTTATCCACATGCTCTGCAACAGAGGGTCAAACAAGGACAAGGACTTAAAACATTTATACCTTGCCTTTCCTGCTTCCTTTTCTGTAGTGTAGACCACTTACCAGATGGAGCAGATGAAGCAGTATGTGCCCAAACAGCCATCTGTAAAGCTGGAAGGGGCTCCCGCATAAGACCCAACAAAGTGCTGAGAGAAAAGTGCTATTTCACCAACAAATAATAAGGAAAGTGCTGAGGGAAAAGAGCTATTTCACACAGCCTTACTGCTTCCCTTTGCTTCTAGAAAGAGGGTCATATGCACTAAATAATTTATGTCAGGTTCTAGTAAACAGATTGGGATTAACAGAGGCTGCTGAGCCCATTGAAATCCAAGACTAACGGACACAATTAAACCAGGGAGACAGAAGATTCCAATCCCAGGAACATTGGGCCTAGTTGCCATCTCTTAAGCTAACCTACCATGCAAGCCTACTTTGAGAATAAGTTTGAGGGGGGCTACTTGAAGAAAGACAAAACTGAAATGTAGCAAAAGCATTCTGCTGAGGACAAGACTACTGAACTACTGGAATCCAATGCCCTGAGGAAGGTCCCAAGTTGTCAAGTTGGGAAAGACCCCCAAGAAAACCACTCATAGTCAATTGGAGTAGATAAGCACAGTGGTGCCATTCAGTCAGTTCACAACAGTTTGTCAGAACCAGTTGTTAAAATGGTTAAAAGTCATAGAGGTTGGGGAGGTTAAAAGGGGAGCCGAGTGAAGTGGAAGAGGAGGAAGAGACTGGACCAGATAAGAAGGAAAAAGAGGCCAAGAAGCCAGACCTTAAGAGAGGAGGAGGGACTTGTTCCTCTGAAGCTACAGGGGAGAGCCAGGGATGGAAACTGATTGTCAATTACCATATTTTGAAGAACACCACTGGATTAGTGCCACTCAAAGTGGTGGTCCTTGGAGTGGTGCTGATATTTGAATCACTGGCAGGCAGCCCCTAGCAAGTTTTCAGGAAAGAAAGAAACCTTTTCTACCCAGTGGGTACAAATTTAGTGCCAGTCCTTGGCACACTGAAAGAAGGGGGGGTATGACTGCTGGTCCCCCAAATCAGATAGCCTGAGAAGCACTGGAATAGATAACACTGAGTGGTAGACAGGCAGCCTGAACCAGGCTTTCTGTGGGATGAAGGCACCTCCTAGTGTCAGGCAAACCTTCCTTCCCTGCCAGCCCTCATGAGCATGAGTCCCTCTTATCTCGTGTGTGTGTGTGGAGTAGCAACCACAACCTCTCCCACCCTGCTGAGAATCAGGCAGAGGGTTCCAACAATGCTGTTATTGCCATTTGACAGGCAGGGAAGGAGGGAAGGAAGGAAGGAAGGAAGGAAGGGAGGGAGGGGAGGGGTAAAAATTATCCCTGTAATAAGAACCCTTTCTCTTTGTCACACCAACTCTCAGGCTCCTTTGGTAGGAATAGGGGAAAGAGTCATCTCCGTGGCTACTTCCAGACTTTGGAGCTTCCTCCCCAGAGAGGCCAGGATGGCCCCATCTTTGCTCTCCTTCTGGCGGCAGGTTAAGACATTTTTATGCCGCCAGGTTTTTAAGAGCCAACAAGGGCTGGGCTAGAGAAGCTGTGTGTTTTTTTAAAAAAGTAACTTTTAAAAAAAGGTATTTAATTTTTACTGTAATGTTTCTAACTTGTAAATTGTTGCCTTGAGTCCCATTGGTGGGAGAATGGTAGAACAGAAATGAATAAAATAACAATAACAATAATCCCTTGTGGTTAAACACTGGTACTTCAGCCATAACGTTGTGAGTTCGATCCTGCAGGGCTCCAAGGCTAACTCAGCCTTCCATCCTTTCGCAGGTCGGTAAAATGAGTACCCAGCTTGTGGGGCAATTAGCTAATATGGAGATGGTATTTGACACCAGCAAGATTGCATAATATAGACAAGAATAACTCTAAATATTGTTGGAGAGGTTGTCAAGAAATAGGTACATATATGCATATGTGGTGGAATTGTAAATTTGTACAGCAGTTTTGGGAAATGGTTTTTATAGAAATAGAGAATATTTTGAATAGAAATATAGAAAGGAAACCGAGTATAGCATTGATGTCAATTTATAATGGAGAGAATGGGAACCAAGCAGAAAAGGATTTAATAACAAATGTATTAACGGCAGCAAGATTAATTATAGCAAGACATTGGAAAATGAAAATAAATGTACAAGTGGAGGAGTGGTATAAAGAAGTTTGGAAAATGGCAATAAATGATAAGTTAACATGTAGAATTAAATTAAGAGGAGGAAGTTGGAAAGAAAGTGATTTTGATAAAATTTGGAAAGTATTTGTTAAAAAAGTATTACAGACAAAAGATGGGAGGTTACCTCCACGAGAAGAAATGAGATTCTGGAAAGATTAGGTAAGGGATAATGGCTCCGGTGAAGGGGAGCACTGAGGTGGCGTGGGGTAGGGGAATTAATAATCTTGAAAAGTATCATAGTAAAGAATCTATGTTAACTTTTGAAATTAGTTAATTTAAAAAACGGTGATGTTTATGGTAATATTATATGTTATGTATTGATTGGATATTATAATGTATGATTATAAAATTAATAACATTATTTAAAAAAACATAAAGTGGTGTAGATGTGTAAATGCTATTGCTGAACAATTTGTAAGCTGCTCTGAGAGCCTATGTGGCTTAAGAGTGGGGAATATATACTCTAATAAATAAACTGCTTAGAGAGTACCTAGCACGCTATAAGGTGGTGCAGATGTGTAAATGCTATTACTATACAGTTGTCCCTCCGTATCCATGGATTTGGTATCCACGTTTTTAAGTATTCACGGCTTGAAAATATTCTTCAAAAAATAATAATCCAAAAAGCAAACCTTGATTTTGCCAGCTTACATAAGGGACACAATTTTTGTATCCATGGGGGTCCTGGAACCAAACCCCAGCGAATATGAAGTGTAGATGTGTAAATGCTGTTGCTAAACAATTTGTAAGCCACTCTGAGAACCTTTGTGGCAGAAGAGTGGGGAATAAATGCTTTAATAAATAAACTGCTTAGAGAGTACTTAGTGCGCTATAAGGTGGTGCAGATGTGTAAGTGCTGTTGCTAAACAATTTGTAAGCCGCTCTGAGAGCCTTTGTCGCTGAAGAGCGGGGAATAAATACTCTAATAAATAAACTGCTTAGTGGGCTATAAAGTGTAGATGTGTAAGTGCTATTGCTAAACAATTTGTAAGCTGCTCTGAGAGCCTTTGTGGCTGAAGAGTGGGTAATAAATACTCTAATAAATAAACTGCTTAGAGAGTGCCTAGTGTGCTATAAAGCAGTGTGGATGTGTAAATGCTGTTGCTAAACAATTTGTAAGCCGCTCTGAGAGCCTTTGTGGCTGAAGAGCAGGGAGTAAATAGTCTAATAAATACATAAACTGCTTAGAGAGTGCCTAGTGCGCTATAAAGCGGTGTAGATGTGTACGCAAGTATAAATACTCTAGTAAAATAAAAAATAAAAATAAATAAAAGAAAGTGCCCCATTATTTCCCACAGAGGATGTCTGAGGATTTGGTGGCATTTCCCCCCATCCCTTAAGTGAGTGGGGTGAGGGGTCTCGTTCGTGGCTGAAAAGCGGGGTACAAATACCTAAATTAAGACATGAAGGCGGAACAGAAAGGGGAGGCGAGGGAGCGGCAGCATCCTTGACGGCTGCGGAAGCGAGGACTAATAATAATAACAATAATAATAATAAAACCCAAGCAAGCAAGGCACACAAAGGAGGCTTCTTCGCTCGGCGGCGACTTCTCCCTCCCTCCTCCTCTTAGGCTCTTCGTCCCACCGACGACGCCCACCCTCTGATTCCTCCCCACCCGACTCACCTGCTGCCCGGACTGAGGAGGCGACGGCGGTGAGGGGACTTCGGATGATGGATGGTTGATTTATGATGATGGCGGCGGCGGCGGCGGCGACAATGGCAGCGACTCGCTCCTTTGCCCCCCTCAGGGAAGAACTACTTCCTCTCCGCCAACCGGAGGCGGAGGAGGCGGCGGCGGCGGGGTGTTTGCTGACGACTCAGCCTCTCCCTGACCCAAACCGGTTACAGCCGCCCGGCCTGAAGCCTCCGCCGCCGCCGGGCGGAGAGAGAGAGAGAGAAACCAAATGGGTACCAAGGCGGCACGCACGTGACCGGCGCGGCCAATAAGAAAGCGGGAAAGGGCGCGCGAGGGAGAGAAAAGTGGGAAGGGAGAAAGCAGAGGAGGGGTGAGGAAGAGCGCGGCGCGTTTCCTAGAAAGCGCGGCCTTAGGGAGAAGGAAGGAGGGGGCGGGGCTTTGAGGGCGCGAGGGCGACCTGGGCAGGAGCGGCGTTGGGAGCTGCAAGCGCGCGCACACCTTGGCCTTGCTTGCAAGCCAACAAGGTGGGCTCTGTTTCTTTATTGGTGAGTATAGTATTGATATTTATCTCTACTTAACTCTAGAGATTTACAAAGTGGTGTACCACAATGAAAAGCATGCAAGAAAAGCAGTGTGTCACGATGTTTAAGTGATCCATGAAATAATTACAAGTTGTCCTTTTCATATTTGCTGGGGTTTAGTTCCAGGATACCACGGATACCAGAATCCGTGAATACTCAAGTCCCATTATATGCAATGGCATAGCAAAATGGTGTCCCTGATATAAGATGGTAAAAATCAAGGTTTGCTTCTTGGATTATTATTTATTTTATTTTATTTTTAATTAATAAATATTTTATTATTTTTATATTTTCAAGCCATGAATATGTAAATCCATGGACAAATGTGTAGTGGGTAGTCGAGAATTCAAAGGTATAGCCCTGTTAGTCTGGAAAATCAGTATGCAAAAGGATCTTGTAGCACCTTGGAGACTAACTGAGAAAAAGAAGTTATAGCTGTGAAGGGCTAAACCTGGGTTCACTCCCCTGGGCCCCCAGATTAGCTTGCCTGTAGGGGTAATCCTGAGTAGCCTCACTCCAGGATGCTCCCTAAAAACCCCAGAACAAACCAGTCGCTGCCACCATCCACTGAGTTAAACTGGGGGGGGTGTCATTCCCTTTGGGACCCCCCCTTTCTCTTGCACAATGTAGTGGGAAATTGTGCGTAGTCACTGACAACCAGTAGCACTCCTTGCCACTATAGAATAAGCCAGTGGCTCTTAACCTTTTCTTTACTAGGGACCCCCTTTAAATATATTTTGTTGACACAAACCATCAAGACTTAACTCACAATTTAAAATAATAATGATAATAATAATAATAAAAAGAATACCTGGACCACCAAGACTTAACTCAAAATTCAAAACCATAATAATAATACGTGATGATGATAATACAGTAGGACCCCCATAACCACTGATTGATTCATTATCCACTGATTCAGTTATCTGTGGGACACAAAACAGCACATCTACCATAGAGTCTTGCTAGAAAAGGTATCCTTTCTATCCATTTTCTAGGTCCTCCTAGGCAACTCTATTTGAAACCAGAAGTCCCATTATTTTCAGTGGTGTTCACTATTATCCATGGTTTTCAGTATCCATGCCCCCTAGAACCAATCCCAAGCAGATAAGGGGGTCCTACTGTAATAATAATACAACTACGCCACCCATTAAACCTCCCCTCAGAGGCACTGGAGGTGGAGAGAAGGCTTTTCTCCTGCTTCTTCTTGAAAGTTTGTGCCTGGAGTGTATTGAATAGCAATGTGCAGGCCCAGCCAGCCTTTGCCTCCTGCTGTGTGGCAACTCCACTGCAAGGAGAAGGTGGCTTGAGCAGCCTTCAAGTCTTCACACACACCATGAGGACATTGCAGCCCCATGGGGATCCACAGACCCCAGGTTAAGAACCACTGACATGAGCCTTTGTAGACTTGGTCTACTTCCTCAGTTGCATGGAGTGCATAGTCAAGGCAGCTCTGAGTTTGCAGGACCTGAGCAGGGCTGTCAGTGACAGGATGTCTTGGAGATCTCTCATTCATGGTGTCACCATAGATCGAATTCATTTAAAAACAACAGCAATTTTTAGATGGTAAGTTGGGAGACTCAGGGAAGACTTGTTTGTTTGTTTTTAAAGTCAGTTTTCAACATTTATCAAAGACTAAAAAATTTTGTTGGGACATGGAAAATTTTAGAGGGAAGAGTATTTCACTGAGTGACAGAACGCAATGCTTTGAATCACTTTAGAGAAGATCTCAGGAATGTGTGGTACCACCAGAACAGCCTCTCCAAATGGTCTCACAGAGTGAAGGGATCTCTAAAATAAAGTGCTCTGTTGAATAGCCAGGTCTCTATAAACTAAGTAGAAAGCATTAAATCTGGCCCTTTACCAAATAGCACATGCAAGTATACACACGCGTGCCTACTTAGCATATTTCTAGGTGGGTAGGCCTGTTAATCTGTTGCAGCAAAAACAAAGCAAAGTCTAGTGACACCTTAAAAATCAAAAGTTTTATTTGGCAGAATGATTTCTGGACTACAGATCACATGGTAATGAAGATGGATATGTCTGCATATGCATAGAGCCATCTTCTCACAATCACTAAGTGCATGGATGATGTGAAAGTGTAATAATCCCCAGGTGAACCCCTGCTGCCCTAAAACCATTAAAAAATATGTACAGTTATTCCTCCGTATCCATGGATTTGGTATCCACGGATTAAAGTACAGTATTCACGGCTTGAAAATATTCTTTAAAAAATAATAATCCAAAAAGCAAACCTTGATTTTGCCATCCTATATAAGGGACACCATTTTGCTATGCCATTGCATATAATGGGACTTGAGTATTCACGAATTTTGGTATTCACGGTGGGTCCTGGAACCAAAGCCCAGCGAATATGAAGGGACAACTGTATTCTGCATGTCAGAACATTAATATTGGACAATTTCCTCCTTGTACTGTGTTGAAATCAGTTGTTATCTCAAAAATGAATGCTGAATCTTAATGCTAAATAAACAACCATTAAAAACGAATGGGCAACAAATCTAGTTCACGTCAGAAGACTTGGCAGAAGCTGAGTGGTCTGCAAAATTTTGTAACAGGGTAGGCAAAATATCCTCCAGATGTTGTGGACTGCAACTCCCATCAGCCTTAGCCAGCAGAGCTGGACTAGGGATGACAGGAGCTGCAACATTTTGAGGGAAGCATATTGTTTACCCTGATATTACAGGGCTCATCTACACAGGCCAGAATATGCAGACTTCTCGTCAGCATATTCTGGCCCCATATCAGTCCTGTTGCTCCTCTGTTACCTGCCCAAAATGGGCAGGAGTCTGCACAGACGCACTGGCCCATTTCTACAGCTACCGCTGTTTCCGTCTGCATTGCATTCTCTGAAACCAGGAAGGGGGTCCACAGCATGTGATCAAAGCTCCCTATATGTGATCAGACTTGGTCACATGCTGCAGGCCTGCTTCCTGGCTTCAGAGAGTGTGATGCGGATGGCAGGTACAGAGACGGACCAGCATGGCGGTATGGCCTCATGCGTTATGACCTGCCTTATCCTGTAGGCCATTATACACTGTAGTCCTTTAAGAAATGCCAATCCCATAAGAATGACACAAATCAAGAAAAGAAAGAGTTAAGAGGAAGCTTGAAAGAACTGATTGGCATGGCTGAGCTGTTTTCCTTTGTGCTATAAATATGAGACAGTGTTACTATGGTTTTTTTGTCTATTGGGGCAAGAGAAGGAAGCAAAATATTTGTTTCCATGTCAGTTAATCAGTGCTTAGGCATGAGAATTAAATCAATTTGGTTGCCAGTTAGAGGTCTCTTTCCTCAGCTTTGTTATTGCAAAAATACTACAATGCACAGTAGGACCCCTGTATCCACTGAGTCATTATCCACTGATTCAGTTATCCATGGAACAGAAAACAGCACACCTACCATAAATCTTCCTAGAAAATGTATCCTCTCTAGCCATTTTCTCAGTCCTCCAAGGCAATTCTGTGATATGTTAAACCAGAAGTCCCATCATTTTCAATGGTGTTCACTGTTATCCACAGTTTTCGGTCTCCACGGTGCCCCCCAGAACCAATCACTAGTGGATACAGGGGTCCTACTGTATGTCAAATGTGACTTTCTACCTTATGTTAACATTGTGTGTTGAATAATGTATTTCTGGGAGTAACCTGCTATTCAAGAATCAAATGTAATTGTTAGGAGTAGTTTTGTTACTTCTGTAGTTAAACCTATTTATTCCACATTTAAAATCAGAGAACCTTATAGGCTAGAAGAGGGTCTCTTTCTCACTACACAATCCTAACACTTTGAATCCACTTTAACTGATATGGCTACACTCTATGGAATCATGGGATTTGTAGTTTGGTAAGGCACTAGGGTTTTTTTTACTAAATAGTTGAAATACTCCTTCCTAAACTGCAAATCCTAGATTTTCTTAGGATGCAGCCATTACAGTTATAATGGTATCAAAGTGCTATAGTTATGTTAGGATGACAAATCTACATATATAATTCTCTTGGGTATGTTGCCTCTCCAAGTGTGCTGATTGGCTGCTCAGGAAACACACCCAACCAATCACCAGCCACATGCAAATTCCCTCTCCACCTCACAATGCACTCCTGTCACTCAATCTGTGGCTCAGATTGGGACCCAGACAGTCTCCCAAGATGGTGGTGATGGTGGCGGTGACAGGGCAACAGAGTGAATCACCCTCAGCAGTCAACTAGTGGTGGTGGCAACGGTGACAGGGCAACAGAGTGAGTCACCCTCAGCAATTCCAGGAAAAGTGTGGAACGCTGAGAAGGGGGAGGAGGAATTTAAATCCACTGGCCTAGCTTACAGGGTTGTCATGAGGTCTACCAGGCATTTTTGGGGTGTTTTTTAAATGGCGTATGGTATGCCGAGTCCAGCTAGTTATAAATATAGTATTTAGAAACCTTGTTTCAAATTGTCAGTTAACAAAATTGATATAGCAATATTATGGTGAGTTAAATTATTATAACTTTATTTATTTATATCCATTCTTTTTCCTAGTTCTCAAGGTATTGGGTGGTGGCATTGTCCTTCAGTGAGGTAAAGAGCGCTGCAAATAAAATTTATACAAATATTATGAGCAGCATTCTGTTTATTGAGAATATAACTATTTTATCTTTATGTAGTTCCAGAAATGTCATAGAACAGTGATTCTTAACCTGTGGTCTGGGGTCCACAATGTGTTCACAGGGGGTCTGCGAACACTTGAAGGCTGCTTGGCCTACCTCCTCCCCATAGTGGAGCAGCTACGTGACAGGAACCAAGGCAAAAGTTGACTGGCTGGCTTGGCCTGCGGATTGCCATTCAATCTGCTCCAGCCGCAAACTTGCAGGAAGAAGCAAGAGAAAAGTCTTCCCTTCCCCTCCAATTCCTCTGAGGGAAGGTTTAATGGATTGTGTAATTGTAGTATTATTATTACTATTATCAGGTGTTGTTGTTAGGATTTTAAATCTTGAGTTAAGTCTTGGGGTTCCATGGCAACAAAAGGTATTTAAAGGGTGTCCCTGGAAAAGAAAAGGTTAAGAGCCACTGTACTAGAAGATACAGTTGTCCCTCCATATTTGCTGGGGTTTGGTTCCAGGACCCCCATGGATACCAAAATCCATGAATACTCAAGTCCCATTATATGCAATGGTGTAGCAAAATGGTGTCCCTTATATAAGATGGCAAAATCAAGGTTTCTTTTTTGGATTATTATTTTTTAAATAATATTTTTAAGCCATGAATGCTTAAATCCGTGGATACGGAGAGACAACGGTAGTCCTAAATGTGTTCAAAGACATTCAATAATGATTTGTTGTAAAGAAACTCCTTTAGGTTACAGTCATATCTACTTGCCTTGAGAATAAGCCCACAGCAGTAAGGGTGCTTATCATTTTTTATTATTTGTTTGCTTCTGTCCTTTCTTTGCTAATTTGGGATTCAAGGTGGCTTACGGGAGTTAAAACAAATGTAACTAAAAATTCACAGCATTCAATAGTAAAAAAGGTAATTAAATTAAAAACTGATGAGAATATAAACCATTAAAAATAAAGCAGCAAATAGAAAATCCAGCATATTATACAATGCCTATTCTCATTCAGCAATCAGTCCTCAAAGGCCTGCTAATACAAAGGTTTACCTGCCTGCAGAAAGATAACAAGGAAGGTACCAGTCTAACTTCTTTAGGAAGGGAGTTACAGAGCCTGGAAGAAGGTACTGAGAAGACCCTCTCTGATGTTCCCACCAGATGTACCTGTGAATATGGTGTGAAAGAGAGAAGGACCTCCCAGAAGATCTGAAAGCATAGGCAGGTTCATATGGGGAAATATGGCCCTTCAGATAATACGGACTTGAGCACAGTTTACCTCTGATAAGATATGTTTAGGATTATATGGGATTTTCTAGAAATTCCTGCCTGCCTGCATATTTTTCTCATATCCTAGCCATATAAATCTAGTGATTGTATGATTAAAATGTACTATCACACAATAGACTTTCACTTACAGACCTGGCATGACAAACCTCAAATTCTTTGAAATGTATAAGGAAATTAAAATTTATATTAGGTGTGCCAGGCGAAACATATGCTGTTAAAAAAATGCCCCCCCAAACTCCTGGTAGACCTCATGACAAGTTGACTGCCTGGGTCCTATCGCAGGTAGCCCATCACCACCGCCAGTTGACTGCCTGGGTCCCGTCGTGGTGTCAGCAGTGGTATCCTGCCACAACCAGTTGACTGCCTGGATCTCGTTGTAGGCAGCCCGCCGCCACCACCAGTTGACTCTCTGGGTCCCACTGTGGCATCAGTGGCAACATCTTGCCGCCGCCACCAGTTGACTGTCTGGGTCCCATCGCAGTCTGTGACTGGTGAATGGCTGAGGGAATGAGGGGAGGGAGGGGTCTTTGTGAGGCTGGGGGATGCAGATTGAGTGGAAGGAGTAGATTGTGAGGTGGAGAGGGAATTTGCATGTGGGCAGTGATTGGTTGGGTGTGTTTCCTGAGCAGCCAGTCAGCACACTGGGTAAGGCAACATACCCAAGAGATAGATAGATGTTTTAACTGTTTAGCCATTCTTCTGGAATCGTTGAGGGTGATTCACTCTGTTGCCATGCTGCCACCGTGGCTGCCACTGCTGCCAGTTGACTGCCTGCATCCTGTTGCAGCGGCAGCAACGGCAACCCATTGCCGCCGCCATCACTAGTTGACTGCCTGCGTCCCCTCATGACGGGGTCCTGTTGCAGTGGCAGCAGCGGCATCCTGCTATCGCCGCTGTTGCCAATTGTCTGCCTGGATTGTGTCGCAGAGGCAGCAGTGGCATCCCGCCGCCGCCAGTTGACTGTCTTTATCCCGTAGCAGCCCGTGATAAGTGGGTGACTGGTGAGAGAAGGGAGGGCCCTTGTGAGGCTATGGGTGTAGATGCACATTAAGTGGATTGTGAAGTGGAGAGGGAACTTGCATGTGGATGGTGATTGGTTGGGTGCATTTCCTGGGAGAGGAAACATACCCAGGCCAATGGTGCATACCCAAGCCTTTTATATATGTATATAGATTTTCCTAAGAAACGTATTTGAAAATTCTAACCAGTGGGCATAAATATGGCTTTTAAAACTTTTTGTATATAACTGGTGGCGGGGCATGAGAGGAGTTCTTCTACTACAAAAACTACAGTTATGGCTCAGATTCCGGGGAAGTCTCTGCACCAAAAAGTGAAGTGTCTGCAGCAGAATCAAGTCATGAATGACCTGGGAACAGAGAAGTTTAATTCTCTAGCTAGAAGATAGCAGACAAAACCAGCTCTGAATATCTACCTTGTCAGGTGGTAAATTGCCCTGAGGTTTCCCCAGTGCTTTGCATATAAGGATCCATTGCTGTCTGCTTTAAATGGCAATAATGCTTTTCTTAGACTTGGAAGACAAGAGGTCCAGCCCAGTGTCAACATTACTGTATTTGATTATACTGAGATGATTAAACCACTTGCACACCACACCTAAAACATTTAAATACTGATAGTAGTTCAGCCAAATCTTGTTGTCGTTGGCATGCCAAAGGTATCACTGTTCAGCCTGTCAATCTCTTCGGGTTTCTTATCTTCAGTGAAAAATCCTTGCTTCTTGTTTCCGGCTTGGTGTGATACAGAGTCAGAGCAGTACTTTGTTGTCACTTATTCCTGCCTCATTTGACAATCACCACTGCTACTATTAATAATTATATTAGCATTAACACAGTGCAGTTGAATTGTCAAAGTGCATTGGAAACAGTAGCTCTTTACAAAAAGCAGAGCTTGGAAGTAATTAGTTTCAAATAAATTTGAAATTAATTCTTTTTCTTAGTAATGAGAGCACAAATAAGTTACATTATTATTTTAGGGTAACTAGAGATAGTTTAACTCCTGTTGTGTAAATATAAATGTGACTTTTTATTTTTTTAATTGTTTTTTTATTTTTTATTTTATTGTAAAAATATTTTATTTTTATTTTTATTTTATTCAAAATGTGACTTTTGAGAGATACTTTTATATTTATAGGAAGTGGACTTACTACTAGGTGTATTTTGTGCCACATGACATAAAGAAACAATATTTTTAGCAGTATTCAAACAACTGGTGCTAATTTACAAAGAATAATATTCTAAACACATATGTACAACCTCCATATTAGTATTTGAAATAACATGCTTAGAGAACATACACAACCCCTTTTAGTGTGTTCCAGCCCCTCCTGTCAGCTGTTTAGCAAAAAATAATGTCATTTAATTTTTAGCAAGCCACCCCCACCTTAGGAAGTGCTTGAACTCTTTTGCTGGGAGGAAGGGGCTGTATATGCTGACCACCCAGTGCCCTTTAACATTACACAGTTATAGCAGTATGATTCCACTTGTGCTCCAGTGGCTGCATCCTATAAAATCCTGGGATCTACAGTTTAAGGAGGAACATTTAAAATTCTCAGTCAGAGAGCCCTACTGCCTCAACAAACGACAAACCCTAAGATTCTACAGGATGGAATCATGACAGTCAAAATGGAATCATAGCAGTATAAGTCTGTAGTGTAAAAGGGCCCCAGGCTTCTTTTTGCAGGCTCCTCATCCTTTCTTCTGTGTGTGTGTTGTTACAAAATGGTGTCCTAAATACCCTAAAGAGACCAGATCGTGCCTGATCTTGGAAGCTAAACAGGATTGGCTCTGGTTGGTACTTGGATGGGAGACCATCAATGAATACCATATGCTGTAGGCTGTATTTCAGAGGAAGGAACTAGCAAACCCACCTCTATTCCTTGCCTAAGAAAATCCTAGGAAAAATTAATGGAGTCACCATAAGTCAACACGTGACTTGAAGGCATGCGCATACACACACACATGAACAGCAGAACAGTTCCAAACCTTTACTTGTGTTCCCCATTAAAAAAAAAAAACCAACACCTTGACATTACCATTTCCTTTCAAAATAGATGGTGAACCACTAAATACACTGTTGTTGTTGGTGGTATGTGCCTTCAGGTTGTTTCTGACTTATGGTGATCCTAGCCTTTTTTTTTAAAAAAAAATTTTTTTAGTTAGTTGGTTATACCCCGCTCTTCAGCCACAATGCTATCAGCGCAGCTTACAAATTGTTTTTAAGCAATAGCTATTCATACATCTACACTGCATTAAACAGTTTCCAATGTGTGTTAGCTAATTGCCCCCACAACTGGGTACTCAATTTACTGACCTACGAAAGGATGGAAGGCTGAGTGAACCTTGGAGCCCGCTGGAATCGAACTTGCAGTGTGGTGGCTTGCAGTATTGGCATTTAACCACTGCGCCACCAGGGCAGCCGAACCTATTACAGTTTGTTGTGTTTTTTGGGTTTTTTTTTGGCAAGATTTGTCCAGAGGAGGTTTGGCATTGCCTTCCTCTGAGGCTGAGAGAATATGACTCAAATGTGATTTGTTAATACTGTAATTAGTAGTTTTAAAAATGAATTTAATACTATTCAATGAAGAATTAATATTTGATTTCAGCTAATTTTTAATTTATTTTACATATTTGTAGGCAATTTGTTTGGATCTTAGCTAGGAGAGGGAAAAAAAACACCTCCAAAAGTCTGGCTCTTGAGCTCTTGGCTAACCTGAAAAGCTGCTCTTGGCTCCATAGCATTTGCCCACCTATGGCATAAAACTATTCAGTCCTTTGCTTGGAAAGATGCCTGCAGTACCAGAGTCACCACAGAGTGAGCCCACTGGGCTGGTGGACTGGAAATACTGGGACATCATTGTGCAGGCCTTTCCTGATTAGATCCTGGCCTCAGGAGCTGCGTCTCCTGGCCTTTTTTTAGTCTTGTTTGTATTTGTTTTTTTAATGTGATTTTAGTTAGGCGGTTTTAATTTTATACTGTTTAATGTCTTTTTATGGGTGTGGGTGGGTGTGGGGGTTCTTTTAGTCGGCATTGTAGCATTTTAATATTTGGAAGCCACCCCAGTTGTTTTTAGAAGAGGCTCGGGGTATAAATAATAATAATAATTATTATTATTATTATTAATCTTGGGGTGTGTGCTGAAGGGATGCCCCTCTTTTCTTGATTTCCTTGGCAACATAAGTGTTATTATTATTGGCACAGTCTATTTTTGGTGGTGTTTCTGGGAATGCTGTGAGTATGTCTGTTTTTCTACCATGCCCTTCAACATTTCACAGATGAAAACAGGGACATACTAAGCAACATCATTGTATAGTCAAGATGGCAATAGTTATTCACAAGGAAGGACACACAAGCTAGGATAGACTGTTGCAATTTGCTTTTGCTTGAGTCTGCAGGGAACGGCAAGATTCCACTCTCTTCTCTTCTCTACAAAAGGGGGGAAGTGGGAGCAGGGGAGAGCAAACTGGGACACTTTAAAAGCAGCTGAAAAAGGGGGATAAGAGAAGATTGATCAGGACTATTTCTGCCAAAGCAGGACAGTTGGGAGTGTATGTTCTACTGTTTGGGGAATTTCTATGTTTTCTCTCACCTACCAAGGTGAGCCAGTATTGGATACAGCAAGCTTTCTTTTCTGGCGTTAACACATTAAGGTCTGTGTCTTTTCAATTAGCTAAATTCACATCCAATCCACACACTCATATGAATCCACAACTCACATCCAATCCAGACCCTCGCTTCAGCTTTACTGATATAAGAAAACTTGATTAGCCAATGCAAAGTTGGGTATAATCAATCAAATCTCTCTCTCTCTGGCTTTTCTTCGCAAATGAAGATTCAGGAAGGACTCATCCGCGCTTTCTGCAAGCGCACTGATGACTAAAAAGGCCAATCCGAGATAAACAAGTCCAGTAGCAGAAAGCACAGCAGAAGGTCTCTTTGGGTGATGTTTCCAGGTTGTGATTCTTTCTGCATTGTCGTTTCTCTTCAAGACTTGTTCGACGTGAGTTCTCAAATAAGGCTGCAGCATTGTGGATAGTGCGTCTCCAAGCCTCCCGCTGTGAGGCCAGGGCAGACCATTGTTGGTGATCAATTTGGCTGAGCCTGAGATGTTGTTTCAGGGAGTCCTTGTATCGCTTTTTTGGAGCGCCCTTCTTATGTTGCCCCATGGCGAGTTCACCGTAGAGTACTGTTTTTGGGAGGCGATGGTCCTCCATCCTAGAAACGTGCCCTGCCCAGCGCAGCTGTGTTCTCAATATCATGGCCTCAATGCTGATGATCCCTGCTTGCTCAAGGACAGCAACATTTGTCACAAATGTAATGTGATGAGTTACATTTGTCACATTACACAAATTACAATCAAATGTAATGGTGAAATAAATCTCATTTGTATCACGGTTAAGATCACAGGGCATTGGGGAGTTTGCCTGAATGTGGAGTAAAATCTGTTGTTTGGAACTTTTCTCTGGCCCCAGTCTGCAGCTTAAACAGGTCATCTAAGCAGTGCTTTTAATTAAATACTGAATGAGACACAGGATATAATTATGCCTGCTGTGGAAAATTAATTAAGATGCATCCCATTTAAAAAGGGATGTTTCATTTGAAATTATGGATGTCAACATCACCCAATTATCACTCTTTATAAAGTAAGAATAATGTGCTGTATGAAGCCAGGCCTGAGTTTGAATCTTTCCTGTATGTTGCAAAGTATAACCTGATATAACAAGATGAAACTGAATCCCAAACACTTTGTGAGCATTTGCACAGGAGTAATAAGGAATCCCCTGAAATCAGAGTAGTTTCCAAGAGAAGGAATCCCCTGAAATCAGAGTAGTTTCCAAGAGTCCAAGTAGCACAATGCAAAGGTACAAGGGGAGGTCCAGCTAGGAGGTCAAGCACAATTGAGCCCTTACAGACTCAATCCTCTCTCATAAAAAGTAAAGAAAATAATGGATTTATTAAAGGAATCAGAAATCTGAAGGTATTTGAAAGATAATAAAAGCAAGCCATTTCAAGAACCACAGAGCAAAGTTCATATATGTCTTTACTTAAACAAAGTGGGAACTTAGTAAGTTAATATGTATGTGAGTTCCATGGATTTAGTGGATCTCCTTTGGTTGGGACTAACGATTGGATTCAAACCCTAACTTGATATGCCAGCCTAGGACAAAGGCTGACCTTCCAGATGTTTTGAGATTGCAACTCCCAGCATTCATCACCTTTGATTGGGTTGGCAAGGACAGAAAGAAATTGCAGCGCAGTTCTACACAGTAAAAGCCCCGGCATTAAGAGCTTAAAAATTCAGTTTCCTGGGATAGATGTCTCTTTGAGGGTCCAACATGTAGTGTCCAGACTGCCACCATCTGGATGCAAGGGAGGCCACTCCTTCCAAACTGCCTTTACTGTTTGTCACTTTAAAATTGTTTAATCTCCACGCATGAGGTAAAATTTAAAAAGAATTTCCAAAGCTATTTGCATTTATTAAACTATCTGATAGCGAAATGAATAATTAGGCATACATGTGTATATGATTTCTTAACTAGATCTACAATATTTTTAATCTGCCTGTATTTAGGGCCTAAATACATTAAAAGCACCAGATGCCATCTGATCTTGGAAGCTAAGTAGGGTCAGCTCTGGTCAGTACTTAGATGGGAGACTGCCAACAAATACCAGGTGCTGTGGGTTATATTTCAGAAGGAGGAACTGGCAAAACCACTTCTGACTATTCGTTGCATAAGAAAACCCTATGAAAATTCATTGTGTAGCCATAAGTCAACAGAGGACTTGAAGGGAGAGTGAGAGAGAGAGAGATCAGTAAGCTAAAGAAAAAGAGGAGGAGATCGGAAGTGAGGTTATAAAGAATGGAGATAGGGAAAGCAAGAAAAATAGTTTTGGTTCAGTGGGTGATTTTTTTTAAACAACAACAACAACAAATCATGCATCTGTTTCCTTCTCTCCCAAAGTGAGCAGGAGTAAAGAGTAAATTAATGGATGGTATTTTTCACCTTTATTCTACAAAGCCTTTTAGTGTAGCCATTGGACTTAATTTAAATGACAAATTAGCATAACCTTGATTGTTAAATTTCCCTTTCTAATCTAAATGAAATTTAAATAGATGTTATAACTTATTAACTTTTTCTACTAAGTTTCCTCTTTCTGTCTCCACCAACCAAGTCAAGGTACATAGCACCACAAGTTAGTCATGTTGTTTTGGCACATGAGGGATAGAATCCCACAATCACCTCTCCCCATCCCTATCAGTTAAAATGCAGGGAGAATAAAACATATAACCATCTTCCGCCCTTTTGTGATGCTCCAACTCTGTTGCCTAAAGCACCTGCTTCACTCTGCCTAATGGCAGGGCTGGTCTTGCAGCATTGTTTTTCTACAGGGGCATAAGGAATGACTAATTGTGTTCACATCAGCACAGAACCTTTTAGTGAAATTCATTATGACATTTTTTTAAAAAATAAGCCATATAGGTGTCACAAATTCCCAAACAAAATGAGAAATGACGTATTTATTTACATAGACAAAAGGAAATAGTTGTCCCCTGGCAGCTGAGGGATTGCTGGCAGGGGACCTTCCCACCAGCTCTCTGATGCAAGAGTGATATTTTGGCTCTGCTGGGACAGCATTCTCCACAGTGCTTACATATACTGCTGCTGCCTGCCTCACGCCAGCCAGGAAGAGCCAAATGACCTTATCTAAACTTCATTGAGTAATCTGAACAGAACTGCCTGTGGTCTCTTCTGCAGGGAGCCCTTTTTGTTTGCTAGCTTTGGCACCATGTCTCTCTTTAAACTTGGCCCCCTTGTGAACAAAAACAAAACAAGCCAGGACAATCCAGGACAGAAAAATGCAATTGCATATTGATCTTGGTTCTTCAAACTACTTTGTAATGTAAACTTAAAGCACACATTTATAATAGTTAATTTTTTTTTCCCAGTATGGTAAGTCCTGCTTCAGGACAGCTAAAAGCTTTTGTAAATGGAGATGTAAAACAATAGAGAGAGTGAATTTTAAAAGGAGTAGTATGGGATATCTCAATGTTTGGGGAGGATTCTGGCTGCAAAGGAAGATTATGTTTAGACCAAGGGTAGCCCACCAGATGTTGTTGGACTGTAACTCCCAGCAGCCCTAGCAAGCACTGGTAAGGAATGCTGGGAGCTGCAGTTCAAAAACTGATTCTCATCCCTGGTTTAGGGCACACGAGAGGTGCCCCTGAAAAAAAGAGTCAGCAAGGCCAAAGTGGGTCGGATCACCACTCACATTCTCATATTTATACACACACATTCATACGCAATCTACAACCTTATATATACTCCTAACACGTATTCACATTCCAGATATAATGCAGACAGGCATAACACAGCTGTTCTCCCAAAATATACATGAACATACTCATGCATAAATACATTCAGCCTCCCTTCTGTCATCATTCCTCAAATACATGTAACACATAGCTGCTCTTCCTACTGTGCTAAATTCAGTTTTTTAAAATGTCTGTCATGGGGAGAAATGGAAGATAGCATGGGAGGAGTGATTTGGAGCAGGGGGTTGGATTGCAGCGTACTCTCTAACGTTTCAAAATATGGGACACTTGGATATGCAGCATCCGAGTAAGGTCAAGATGGAAAACATTATTAATGTGGAAGAACACACAAGCTAGGAGAGGCTGCAGTAGTTTGCTTTTGCCTGAGCCTACTAGGAAGGGGAAAATTCTGCCCTCTTCTCCCCCACTGAGTTAATTAAGTACAAACTACTTTTGTACTTTGAACTCAGTTTGCAACAATGGAAATAAGGTGAGAACAAAGGGAGAAAGTGAGAGGAGAAGAGAGAAACTGGGATATTTTAATAGCAGTTGAAAATTTGGGATGGCAGAGGATTAATTGGGACTGCTTCAGCGAAATCAGGACAGTTTGAGGGTAAGTTGCAGCATTTCTCCAGATGTTTTTCCCATGCCATCGACATCCATACAGTAATTATGCTTGGGGAGGGGGGAAAAAAAGCCTTCTCTTTGCTCTTCTTTCAAACCCCATTCCTGCAGGAGATTTTTTTGGGAGATGAGATCACAATGCATGGGTACGTGGGGGAGGAATATTAATCATTACCTTCCCAGCACTGCAATCAGACTTGAGAAGAGATTTCAGTTAGCTCCAAGATACATGCTGTGTGAGAAGGATGAGGACCTGTGGGCCTGTTGGAGAAGCGCCTAGCCTGGTTTAAAGGAAGATGACTGGCTTATTGAGCATTGCAGGTCACGTCAGCACTGAATTCCCATTGAAATAAAGCACTGATCATGCTTCAGTCTTAACTATTATTGCTATTAAAGTTGTATGGTTTTAGTATCTCAAGTGTTGATTGGTAATGAATTATTCAGTGTCTTTTAGGCTGAAGGATGCTTTACAAATTTGTCTTTGTGGAGGGCTATAGAGTATTGAGAATCTAAATCTGCACATGTCATTGCCCTGGATGCTGGTGTTAATGTGGAAATGAAGAACCCATCCAGTAAACTGCAAATTGAGCAGAGAAACTTAAGTGTGTGGAATTGATGATGGTAAAAATGAAAAGGGGAAAGGTGTGTGGGAGATAAAATTTAGATGCTGGACTTTTCTTCATTGGAGAGCATTAAGAAGGGCCTAGATGATCACCAACCAGGGATTTCCCACGCTGGTGTGGGGTGGGACTTGATGACTTTGGAGAAAACTCCCAGTTCTGTCATTTTGTATGGGGCCCTGAGTGGGAAAGAAAGATAAGGAAGCAACAAACAAGTACCTGAAATATTGATAAGATGAGAGATAAAGACAGGCTCTAGGGGCCCTTTCACACTACACAGTTATAGCACTATGACCACTTTAACTGCCATGGCTCCATCCTGTGGAACCCTGGGATTGGGCGGTTGAGGGAAGAGCATCTAGAATCCTTAGGAGGAGAGTTCCTCTGGTGCTTCTGACCAAACTACAAACCTCAGAATTCCATAGATGCAGCCATGGCAGTTAAAGTGGAATCATAGAATCATAAGTGTGAAAGGGCTGTATGACAGAGGGAGGGGAACTGTTGAGCTGTTCAGCAGGGGAATAAACTGCCTTAGAGTGTGGTGGACCTCCCTTCTTTCAAGGTCGCTAAACAGAGGCTGGATGGCCATCTTTCAATAGTGCTTTGGTTGTGTTTTCCTGCATGGCAGGGGGTTGGACTAGATGGTCTGGGCAGTCCCTTCCCACTGTATGGTTCTGTGGTCTTCTGGCCCACAGACATAAGGTGGTCCATGGAGATTCCTAACTGGCCCAAAGAGATTTCTGTGCAACCTGTCTGAGATTGTTTTGTCCCCCTGCTTCTTCTTCACTATGCAGGCAATTGGAGTGGGGCAGAGAAGCCAGGCTCTAGACCAAAACACTAAATGGAAAAGCTCTCTCAATAGACCGAGCACATCAAGGGACGTGCTAATTAAATCCAAGGTGGAAAATTTTAATATGGTTGGTTGGTTGGGTATGTATGTAAGAATGCATGTATTTAGAACATGAAGGTAGCAGCCATTTGTAAACCCTGCCTCTAAGAAGAAAGTAGCTTGAAAATGATTAGAGTAATGATTGCAAGTGTTTCAGTTGTTGGGCAAGTTATGCCATTTCTGTAAGTATGTTGTGTGGATTTTATTTTCAACCACAGCCAGCAGTGTGTGTTTGTTTTCAGCCACAGCCACTGGCCAGCAGTTTGTTTTTAGTCACAGCCAGCAGTGAAAACAAATGGTCTTTAATATGTTATTTAAAACCAAGAGTTCAAAGCAAAATTCAAATGGGTGAATAATTTAGAATTGTCTTACATTTCCATCAAAGGTTTTTCACTTTCCAGTATGATGAATTTTAAAGGCTTTGTTTATTTTATCAGTGGTTGCTTCATTTTACATTCCACTGAGGTCCAGGGTGACACAGGAATAATGCTGGGGTAAGTAGTGGCTTTTAAGAACCACTTTGCAAAACAGCTCCTACACACGGGAAGACAATATTGCTGTGTTGTGGTTTCTTGGTTCCACTTCATTATTATTATTATTCACTGTTTTATTCATTTATATCCCATTCTTTGTCCTTAGCTGGGATCCAATGTGGCTTACAAAACTTAAAATAGTCACAAATAAAAACATACAGTTGCCCCTCCACATTCGCAGCTCTCACTCTCGCGGTTTTGATTATTCACAGTTTGCTCAGCAAAAACCCCATTTAAATCAGCTTCTCTCCTTCCCATGCAAGGGAGAGCAGCTGATTTAAACAGAGTGCTTGCTGAGCAAACCAGGCGCTCAACTTCCCGCTCTCCTGGGGCTTGGCTCCATTTTGGGTGGAGATCCAAGCCCCGGGAGAGCGGGGAGTTGGCGGGAAAGGCACTTTTTAGCCCCCCTGTCCTTCCCAAAGCCGCGATTGAGCTTTCTAAGCCTTGTCGCAGCTTTGGGAGAATGGGGGTGGCTGAAAAGCCTCTCCACCGCACTTCCTCCACCCCTCCTGACATTCCCAAAGCGGCTATGGGGCTCTCAATCACCAGAACCCCTTCAGGAAGGCCGGGGAGAGGTCAGCAAGCCTACTGCCCGCCCGCTGCCATCCCTGGCCTTCCCGAGGCGGCTCCGAGGCTTCAAAGCCCCAGAGCCTCTTCAGAAAGGCCGGGGAGAGGCCGGCCACTGTCCCTCCCACCCACCCGCCTGCATACCCGGCCTTCCTGAGGCGGCTCCGAGGCTTCAAAGCCCTGGAGCCCCCTCGCGAAGGCTGGGGAGAGGACGGCCACCTGCCCGCCCACCCGCCCACTGCTGTCCCTGGCCTTCCCGAGGTGGCTCCAGGGCTTCTCCCCGGAGCCCCCTTGTGAAGGCCGGGGAGAGGCCGTCCACCTTCCCGCCCATCCACCGCTGTCCCTGGCCTTCCCAATGTGGCTCCGGGGCTTCAAAGCCCCGGAACCGCCTCGGGAAGGCTGGGGAGAGGCTGGCCAACCTCCTGGCTGCCACCACCCCGACCTTCCCAAAAGCGGGTATGGGACTTGAAACCCCCATAGCCGCTTCGAGAAGTGCGGCAGGCGGGGTGGCAGCCAGGCGGGCGGGAGGCTTTTTAGCCATCCCTGTGCTTTCCCAAGTGGCGATGGAACTCAAAAAGCCCACTTTGGAAGGGCAGGGGGTTGGTGGGCGGGCGGGGGGAGACCTGTTTTGTTTGCGGTTTTTTCACATATGCAGGGGTCTCAAGACCCTAACCCCCGTGAATGTGCAGGGACGACTGTACAAAAAGTTATTGTTAAGATATAATTGAACTATCTACAGCATCGAAATGATTTAAAGCATATCCCTTAAAATAATAAATCCATAGAAGAGCACATTATTAAAAGCTTTTGCCATTGCTCTGCAAAAGCTGCTACAGAAAACTGCCCAGTGGAAGAACAGCAAGGAGGGAGCTAGTCTAATCTCCCTAGGAAGGGAGTCCCAGAGCTTAGGGGCAGCCAGCAAGAAGTCCCGCTCCTATGTTCCCATTAAAGTTCATGTCATTGCTACAATGGCTAATCACGGTTCATGACCTTGCATGCAAGTTGTTGATGTTTTATTATTGTTATGGTAGATGATTGGGAAGAGAACATCAGTTGCCACAAGATCACCTGTTACAGAGATCCAGAATTGTAATTTAGTCAGACACAGAGTTTCTGTTCCTGAGATATACAGTATTAAGTTTTCCCACCATGTAAACCACAATGTTTCACTGCTGAGAAAATCCAGAATTTCTTTGATGGTTTCTTTTTAAGTTGGAAAAGTACACTCCCCTCCGTCCCAACTGCCATTGCCCTGGCTGCAGAGGGAGAGAAGGAAAGTCAGGCACAACTCCATCTTGCCTGGGCCCAGAAGCAGAACGGCCCTCCCTCGGTCCCAATTGCCATTGCCCTGGCTGCAGAGGGAGAGAAGGAAAGTCAGGCCCAGAAGCAGAAAGGCCCTCCCTCGGTCCCAATTGCCATTGCCCTGGCTGCAGAGGGAGAGAAGGAAAGTCAGGCCCAGAAGCAGAAAGGCCCTCCCTCCGTCCCAACTGCCATTGCCCTGGCCAAGGAGGGAAAGAAGAGAATGCTAGACTTAATCCCTTCCTCTACTGCCATCCCCTTTCCTTTTGTATCATGTCTTCATTAGATTGTAAGCTTGAGGGCAGGGAACGGATTTGTTGTTCTTTTTCTTGTAAAGCGCCATGTACATTGATGGTGCTATAGAAATAAAAGATAATAATAATAATACAGAAAGGTTATGGAGTAGTTCTGAGGAATCTAGATCACTTTAATCAAATTAGCATTCATGTTCGAAGGAAAACTCACTTACCTAGTTCCATATTGGTAGAAAGGTGGTAATATAATATAATAAATATAATATGTAGTATAAATTTGGTTGCTAGGGAAATGTATTAATATCATCACTACCTAGCTTCTTCCCTATATTTTAAGTGTTGGACGTGGCTGTGTATTATGAATATGTAATGAACTGAGTTTATGGAATCACTAATGACAAACAACAGAACTCTGCTCCCCCCGCCCCCCAAATCCCACATACAGCGTACTACAGCAGTGAGTCTTAGTTGCTACCAATGCATGAATAATTGTTGCTTGGTTTATCTCTGTCCTGGAGAGGTTCTGCAGTCGATACACATGTCTAAGCTGATGAATTGCATATGCCTTGCCTCACAGTCTACTGTGGTGCCAGTATCAAAGATGGGCCCCAGAGTACATTCAGACTCTGAACTTGATCAAAGGGAACAGATTCCCTGCACCCAGTAGCCCACAATGGCCAGAAGAATCCTCACTGTTCTCTCTGATCATTGGTCAGAAACTGCTGGGACTCCTCTCTAAGCTAGTCAGCATGGACTGGATTCCAGCCAGATTTTGGAAGTGACATGTTACAGGTAGACATGTTGCCCATAGCATGTTATTTATTTATTTATCTATCTATTTTCTAACAAGAGCATTAAAAAGTTTTTGGTGGGTTTTTTTTTGTTTTTGTTTTTTGTTTTTTTTGAAATAGCACAATGACTGGTAAGAATGTTACTTTTTGGGTAATGAGTACGGTAATCATTACTATTTACTTCTAAAAAGTCGGGTTTTGGAGGTCATTTGAAGGGATTTGGGGCTATTGTTCTATATTTAAAGCAGTATTTAAAAACAACAATTACAAATTGATTAAGAAGTAATACGGTAGTATTGCATTAATGATGTATTACTTGTAAAGCAATAGACAATATGTTTCTTCTTGTTAAACTAACACCAACATGTTAACTTTTAAAAATAGCATTCCAAACTCAGCCTGCACTTACTGCAGCACACTGGGCACAAGCATTCAAAGTTGTTCTCTAGAGGAGGATTCTTTTCAAAAGAACAACAACGCAATTTTATGATTAGTTTCATATCTTGTTTGGCCTGAAATGTGTTCAGAGACTATGGAGTAGTTAATCAGCATTTCCTTAATGAGTGAGATTCAGGCAGAGAAGACCCAAGACCGACTCTCTTAAACAGTACAGAAGAGCATAGTAACTATCTTGATAAGAGTTACAAGAGATCATTTATTATACAATCCATTTGCTCTTTAGCCACCTGGACCACTGAAGGTTTACAGGGCAAATGGGTTGTTTTTCTTCTTGAGGATAAACTATTGTGTAGCAAAACCATTCTCCAAGTAACTTATGTGACCTTTTCATGAAATGTAGTAGCGGAAAAACCAATACAAACCCCACATCTTAGTTGCTGATTCATACCACCATCTTTGGTGGTGCCCATATCTGCCCTCTATATGTATCCTTTATTTGGTCTCATATTCAGAATTGAATCTGCATGGTTTTCTATTCAGAATCTATTTGTATTTATAATTGTATTCAGAATGTATTTCAGATTGGTACATAGGAGATATATCAGTAATTGTTTTCTTGAGCACTGCACAGAGGACTAGTAGGTATCTAATGACAGATAAGCATTCATCCTTTCCTTTCATCCATGTTAGGTGGGCATGAAAGAAAATGAACAGTTAAAATGAAAGATTGTGTAGCTCTGATGTGAAAGCAAAGCAAAAATATGAGTTTTGGAAAATTACTTGGGGGGGGGGGACCTCTGTTCCCAGAACCTCCTAACCAGTATAGTCATTCGTCATGTTGGCCGAGGCATTGCAGTAATTGTACATGTTCACAAGTTCTATAAAATTTAATATAGGTTTGTTTGCAAAATGAATTCACTAAATGATGTCTGAATGTGTTGGTTTGGCAGGGCTGGCCCTACCATTAGATAGAGTGAAACAGTTGCTTCAGGCAGCAGATTTTTGGTGTCATGACAAGGCAGCAATGGCTACTTATTAAATTATTACAGTATTTTTGAATTTGTAACCATGGGGAGGAGGCAGAGTGGCATGTGGGATTTTTCTTGTTTCATTTACCCCAAAACTTGCTTGGTCTTGAGTCACCCCTTTGAATTGGGATGGGGATGGAGGTGGCATCATTTGCTGTACTGCCTTAGGCAACAGAATGCCTTGGGGCAGCTCTGAAGTTTGGAAAGACAATTTTAGCAAAGATTCAGCATCATTTCCACTTTATTCTGATCATGCCTACATGCTATATAATTTTGTCTGGGCAGTCACTCAATATTGGTAACAGTGCATTCCATATTTCCCCACGAAGAGGTTGTAGCATTAAGCTGGGGAAAGAGAGAGGACACACAGATTTAGCAGCTTGCAGGGAGAATTTTGGAAGGCCCCCAAATAACAATGATCAGCTTGACTAGAATTGTTTAGGAAGGACACCATTGGTTTCCCCATCCAATGATTATGTGTGGCTTTGGAGGCGTTGCTGGCAAATGGGAACCTTGCCGAGTCTGATTCAGCACTTTCATTCCTTCCGTCAACAGTGGACCATGGGATTGCTTCTGATTAGACAGAGACTCAAAGGGTGGGAGTGATATACAGGACACAGATGTCAGCCATTGGCATCAAACAAGCTGTTATCTCACTAGGTCACCATGAAAAATACTCCCTTAAACAATGATACTCTCTTCTCAGGTGTCAGACTGGCTATGTAGAAGTGCTGTATTATAAATAATAGGATACAAAGTAGGGCTGTAAAGGCATCTACCTCAATTTGATAATTCATTTTGGACTAAATCAGTGTGGTGTAGAAAATAGACAAAGGCTGCTGACACACTGCAGAAATAATGCAGTTTTACACCGCTTTAACTATCGTAGCTCAATCCTATGGAATGCTGGGATTTGTATTTTGTTGTGGCACCAGAGCTCTCCAGCAGAAAAGGCAAAATACCTCACAAAACTACAAATCCCAGCATTCCATAGGATGGAGCCATGGCAGTTAAAGTAGTATCAGACTGCATTATTTCTGCAGTCTGTCAGCAGCCAAAGTCTCAGGATGTGGGAAAGAAAGATGATTTTAGTTTTGAAAATACTACTAGGCACTTCAGCATGGAAATATTTTTATGGTCTTCTTCAGAAGATTGCAACTTTAAAAATCAACCTGCAGGGATTCTAAAAATCATGTCTCCAAAATTTATGCCTGGCAACTGAGAGTTTACAGAGCTTCTATACCCTAAGACTGTCTCTTTTCCAGTCCTCTTTGCATTTGAACTAAATCAGGCCTGATCCAGCCTGATTTTGACTTGCATCCAAATCAGAATCAGAAATCTGAATGTTGATGCTGCCCGTTGATTTGCTTGGGAAACAAAAACAACTGTAACTGTTCTTGTTATTTTACTTCAAGTCCAAGAAATTTGGAGACTTGGGGCACTTCCACCATATACAATTACAGTCAGACCTCTGTATCTGCTGATTTATTATTCACTGATTCAGTTATCTGCAGGACACAAAACAGCACACCTACCATAGAGTCTTCCTAGAAAACGCCTAGAGAGGCATCCTCTCTAGATGTTTTCTGGGTCCTCCAAGGCAACTCTGTGGTATTCTAAACCAGAAGTCCCATTATTTTCAATGGCATTCGCTGTTATCCATCACTTTCAGTATCCATGGGGACCCCCGGAACCACCCCTCTGCTGATACAGGGGTCCTGCTGTATAGTGCTAGGATTCCACTGTAGCTGCCATGGTTGCATCCTATGGAATCCTGGGATTCACAATGTGGAAAGGTGAATTTAGAATTCTCCACCTGAGAGTCCTCTACTGCCTCACCAAACTACAAATCTAGCCCTTTGAAAGTGAGGAATCCTAAACAGAGTAGGAGGAACCCCTTATGTGTGAAGAAAATTACGGTACAGTGTTAGAGGGCTGGAACACACCCTGACTCTTAAAATCCACCCACACTTTCCTTATGCCCCCACAGACTACTCTTGCCAGTAGAGGTGATGGTATTGATTCTAACCTTGTGCTCATAGGATCCTATACACTTTAAATCTCTTTAATTAGAAACCAGGAACGAACAAAGACATTTTGCGACCTGAAATACAGCACTGAGTGGTACATGCCCCCGGTCACATCAATGTACTTAGTACTGAATATCAGAGAGTTATTTTGACACAAAATAAAAACCTCTGCACATGCAAACACCTCTTCCTATCCTTGCCAGTACCAACAGTAATAAGTGAAATTACTAATGAAGTGCTGCCCTACATCTGTTGCCTACAGTAGCTGCCTGCCCTGCCTAATGATCAGGCTGGCTCTGACAGAAACACTAGAAATGAAAAGGTGAACAAAGATGCCCTTCTTTGGGAGCCAAATTCAATATTAACTTCATTGTATCATATTTGCAGAAATACTCAGACCAGCACACAGCCCTGGATGTGGGAGAGCTGTCAACATTTTACCCCAGCTCTTTCAACATAACAAGCCTTAAGATCTGTACGCAGAAGTTCACACTGCATTATTCTTAGCAAATATAAAGATGCCACAGAGGAGAGAAAAAGCTCATTTGTATATGTGTGCTGGCAAGTTTGGTTTTCACATCTGACATCCCTTGGCAAAAGATCATTTCCCACTGAGTGGCTGCAGGTGTTCAGAGAATCCATCTTAGCTTTCATTTTAATTCGAAGATGTTAATAAGTACACTACTGGAGTGCTTGTTTTGCATCCTTCCCATTTAATCAGACTAAATTGAGGTTATTGCTAAAAGAAAATGATTCTGCCAAAGGTTATAGAACAATTAGGCACTGAAATGGTCAAGTGATGTCATAGGAATGAACATTCATCAGCTTTTCCATGACAGAAATGTATGGTGGGTGCTGGGCTTTCCCCATCTCATGTGTTGAGGAATCAAGCTTTTTTGGACCTCATCTCCCTAAATCCTCCAGTCAGCATGGCTATGGGCATGCTGCCTTTAGGACCTGGGGAACTGTAGCCCCCAAAGTAATTTTCTAAGCCTTGGTATAGGAATTCCTCAGTTAACAAAGATTGGGGATATGTTCCAGCACCTCTTAGTGAAGCCTAAGAGCTCTCTGGCTGAGAGTTGTAAATGCCCCTCCCTAAACTTCAGATCCCAGGATTCCACAGGAGGCAGCCAGAGCAGTTAAAGTGGAATAATAGCACTATGACAGTGCAGAGTGATAATCTCCTTCGTCAGAGGCTTCGTTAACTGATGTATCCCTATATTAGCCTCAAGCTTCACCCACAGCCCAAAGTTCCAGTGAATCTTTCCACTGACTTCTTGAATCGGGCACTGTCTTATACCTAGACACACACACACCCGGTGAGAATTCAATTTCAATTAATTTTTTCAAGTCTAGAAATATCTTCACATTTGGAGGGAAAGCACCTGAGATTTCAAAGAGTGAAAGAAACCCAAACAGACAGATTCGGCCATTGTGGCCCAAGGCTTTTGGGTGCTTATTTCTTAAGAAGGCTGGGGCTGAATTCCAATCTATTCCAGCATGTTAGTGGTGATTTGGTTAGGAATTTTTTTTTTAATTAGAATTTTTTTTATTGGAATAAGACCATTCTACTAAAAATACATCTGACCGCAAAAGGCCGTAAAAATAATGCAATAATAATAATAATTGTTTTCCTCTTTTTATTAATACAAAAATAAACTATCTATCCTCACACTAATACATTTTTCCTCTTACTCTAAACACACTATAATCACTCTTTTTTCTTTTCCAATTAACATTATATTTACACATTACAATTATACCTATTTGGAAAAGAAAAAAATAATAAAAGATTAATAAAAATAATAATACAAAATAATACAATAATACAAAAATAATAAAAAATCTTTATTTAAAGATATCCTTTTAAGTTATTGCTGGGGTTGTCTCATTAAACCACGCCCAAAACTTTTTCCAACGATGGTTTGGCAATTTCTCTTTTTCACTCAGAGCTAAATTTTCAATTACGTTCTTCACATAATAAGCAGAGCCTTTTACATCCTGCTGATTTTGACTCTTTACCTCCCTTTGTCTTTGGAAAACTAACTCCAACATCACATAGAGGTTTACCAGGCGCACCGTGGACCAGGGCACTGTCCAAAGACTCACAGCTGGGGAACCAGACTCCTTCCTCTTCCTCTTTTGGCCCACTGACTTTCTGGGTCCCCTGACACCCTCTGGAGGTTCTGTCCCCGAAAGCACTGTCTCCCAAGTCTGTTGTGACAAATCTGGCCAATCCAGAACCCGGGCCACCTCCTCCTATGTTTCCCAGGCACTCCTGGACAAAATGTCTGATCGTCTCCTTTTGTGCCACGCCACTCAAAATCTCAGCTTTTTTACATTTCAGAAGAGGACAAGTCTGCTCACCCTCTGCGGTCCACGGTCTCCTTCCCCTCAGATTAAGAACCTGATGGTAGAGCCTCCACCTCAAGTCCCACAACTTTTTGGGGACCCTTTTGTCCATGAAATAGGCAATTGGGCTAGTCTGGTGATTTAGGTATTCCGATAAATCTGATTTGGCCTGACGTTTTTGCAAACACAGGTTAACGTAAATCTCCTCCACTATTTTCCTGTACAAAACTCTCTTGATGCTCTGACCTGGTCTGTCTTCCCCCTTCAACTCCTCAGCATGAATTCTGTATTTCTTTATGTAAACAACAAAGTCTCTCAAATAATCTGGTGTTTTCAATTTTTCAGGCAAAGAAAACCTAAAACTTAATGAGCCTTCCTCCTACCAAGTCTTTCCCCATCTAGTTCCCATCCAGCACTCACAAAACAGAACTAGCCAAGCCTGAGGTTGAATCTGACCCTTTTGCAACAGAGAAACTTTCCCAAAATTTTGGGCAGAAAAGATGGCGATGAACTTAGGTCCCAGGGCTGGGAAGTCCAGGCCCCCTTGTTCTACCTGCCCATAAGCCACTGCTCTCGCTGGAGGAACGTGGTCATTCCCCAAAGGAACTTGAAGAGAACTCGATCAGCTTCTTTAATCACTGTATCTGGAGGCTGGAAAACAGCTGCCAAGTTGGCTGCCACTGGAAGCAGGTAGGTGTTTACAAAAGCAGCTCTCTGGTGAATGGTCAGCTTCCCTCTCTGCCAGAGGGCCACCCTCGCCTTCACTTTTTCCAACCAGCGATACCAATTTTCTTTCCGTCCCTCAGGAGCCTGCAAAATTCAGGAGCCTGCAAAAAACCCTGCAAAATTCAGCCCCAGGATCTTCACCCTAACCGTCTTTGCCTCCTGCTCTGCTTGCCACCCTTCCTTTCCTTCAACCACGTCCTTTAGAGGAACAGCTACCATCTTGTCCTCTGCAGCAAAAATCCTGATCAAAACACTTTTCCATGTTAAGTCGAGCACCAGAAACTCGACCGTAGGCCTCAAAAGCATCTTTAATCTTTCTAACTTCCATCCTGTCCTTAACCAAGAGGGATACATCATCAGCATGCGCCACATATTTAACAGATTCACACTGAACCAACCACGAACTGTCCAATGGATGTGGGATTCGGATCCCCAAGATGCTCTTGTCTAAACTAATCTTACACAGGATAGCATCCAAAGCAATAACATACAAGAGAGGGCTCAGTGGACAACCTTGCCTCACCCCAAAATTTAACTTAATCCTCTTTCCTCTATGACCATTGACTTGCAAAACCACCTCTGCATCCCTATAAAATAATTTAACTAAAGCAATAAATCTGTTTGGCACTCCTTTCAACTTGAGGGCTTCCCATAGGAACATATGATCTACATTGTCAAAAGCTTTCATCTGGTGGACCTGTAGGGTTTGACCAGTCCAAGCTCCCTCCTTGCTGAGTTGGAACACTTCCTGAAACAGAGTCTACCATAGTCCTACCCAGCACAGCACTGGACTGAGCTTCCATCTTCCTCCTGACCCCCTCTTTTCTTTCATACCCATGATGATAGTAGACAGGTACAAAATGGTCCTCTCCACACTGGGAATGGCTTTTACTGAATTTGACTGGTGCAAAATAGGAATTGAATGGATTTCCTTTTGTTTTTGAAGAATGTTCCAGAATTACAATTTTCTTTATTTTCAGGATAGAAAGAAAGAAAGAAAGAATATTTAAAAAAAAAAAACAAATGCAAGAGAAAGTGAAACTGACACTTTTAAAATATGCCTTCTCATAGCTTTTGACCCAAATCAGGCTAATAAGCACCTAGTCTGTTGGCTTTATCACAGCCCCAATGCCATTTACATCATAGACTTTGCACAGTAGTGAAGTGTGTATATTTTAAATAGTTCAGGGTCATGTTGCAACTATCTGTGCTAGCGTGTAGGCAGATATCCAGACACACTCACCCACTCTGGCAAAAACATGTTTTGTTTTTGTAAAATACATTGGAGTTTACGTCAAAGACTATTTGTTTAGTCTGAACTAGAGCTTGGAAAGTTTTGTTTGTTTGAACTACAGCTCCCACCATCCCCCAGCCGAATGGCTAGTAAACATGCTGGCTTGGGGATTCTGGGAATTATAGTCCAACTTGTGAGGGCCTGAAACTGATTGATGCTTTGAGGCAAGCCTTCACATGGGGGCATGCTCAGGTCCAATGTTAAGAAACACTTTTTCCTTTTTACTGTTGTGCAGGTAGGCAGGGTGCCAAAAAGTAATGGTGGAGAGGGATGCCAAGAAAAGGTTCCCTACAAACTGCCTCAGGTATGGGTTCTTCAGTGCCCCCTTTCACAGCAAACCTGTGATTTCTCTTGTTAGCATGCCCTATTACCCCTGCCCTATGATATCTCATAATTGGAAAAAATTGGACACTTCTAGGGGTCAAGTTGACTGGGATGATCCAAAAAGAGTTCAGCTGGAGGTCACAAGGAACTGGAGTGTGTTTTAGAAATATTTTAGCAAGGAAGCCCAAACTAGGATTGTGTGGAAGCCCCTTGGTAAACAAAGTCATTAAGGTATGTGCTAATTCCTTCTTGGGCACCTCAGCCATGAGTTATCCAACCAAACAATCAAGTGACCGTTCCAACCCCAATCCCAAGGAAATCTCACCTCAGAAGCCCCCTCCTGTCCTGCATCACAAAGGTTGTTGTAAACCCAGTTGCAATCTCCCAGCCATTAACAGCCATCAGTTATGTTTTGGTTTCCTTTGCTTACCCAGTGGGAAACCCATCTAGACTTTGTTCTAGCCAGAGTACCCCTTCTGGATATGAAGCAGGGTATAAATATTAGTCCCCCAATAATAGAAAGGTGTGCCACTGTGGATGAGCCCGTCCACTTTATTTCTTGGTGCGCCTCTGGATTGGAACTTCCAGTGCCACCCTCAGACTTCTGTCTGAGTACTTTGCTCTTCAGGACTGGTAACTATAGCCCTAATTCCCCAAATTTCTCCCTCTATCCAGTCTTTCTGCCTTACTCCTCCATAGCTTTGTGTGGTTCTTAAGAACATGTGTTGCATGTGTGAATGCAATTTATGTTATTTCCAACAAAAAAAAAATACTTTACTTCACTTTAACTTGGAGCTCTCTGCAGTTAGTACTGGTATACTTTACATAGGTGAAAAGTTCCCCTCAGTTCCCCTCCTCTCACAGGCATAATGTTTGAGCTACTAATTCCCCCATCTAGATTTTTGGTATTACGGGAGAGTCTCAAAGCACCCCTACCTCTTAGGGTAACATTGCTCCAGCTCTGTCACTCACTTGTTAACCCTCATGTATGTACCTTCAAGTTGCCTGCATTTCATAGTGTTTTCTTAGGGAAGGAATACTCAGAGGTGGTTAGTTCTGAAATATAGTCTGCAGCACCTGGTATTCATTGGTGGTCTCCGATCCAAGTACTAACCAGGGCTGATCCTTTTTAGCTTCCACGATCAGAGAGGATTTGGTGCCTTTAGGGTATTTAGGCCCTTGTTAACCCTGATAGGTAGACTAAAAATAGTTGCCCCATTTCCTGTGGCAGTGATGACTGGTGTAGCATCGATTTTGCAATCAGGAAAGAAGCTCAGCTTACAGCAGATATATTTCCTAGTTCTTGGCTTGCCCCACTTTCACAGTGTATGTTTGAAACAGGAAGCTCTTGGCCAAAATGCTGTCTATATTTAAGGTATTCTTTGTCCTAACAACTGCCTGCTTTAAAAGACTCTGAGACAGGCAGATAATGTTGCTGCTGACTGTTGAGTCCGAGAGGATTAGCCAAGTTTCTGACTCATTAACTGTTCCAGCCGGTTTTGATCCTTGATGAGGGACGCTCTATCATTACCATCATTTAATATATAAGCAGGAGGCCAGATGAGAAGGTTCAGGAACAATTCTTTTGCAGATGTTTATTATTGGTTGTGAAATGTAAATTTTTAAATTGGTTTGACATATACATAGATATATACATACACACACACACACACATATACAGTATATATGTCACAGAGATGAATTGATAGGAAAGTGGGAAATATCCATCAATATAAGAAGAAAAAGTGGCAAAAAGGTGACAGTCCAGGTTATAGTGCAACTGTTAAAGGATCTTACGTAACATAAATAGAATAGATCTTCTCCCCTGTGTACACCAGCCTTGAATAACCTCTCTCAGGGTGGATGAAATCAGTCAGCTTAGCTTCTTTCCACATTTGTGTTGTGTGTGTGTTTAAATCGCAAGTTCTTTCTATTTTGTTTATGAGGAAATTTGTGAATTTTGGTAAGTTTTTTTTTTTTTTTTAGGAAAAAAAAAACCCTCTTAGCCATTTGTGTTGACCAAATGTGACAGGCACATCTGTTTCCGGTGTAAACAGGCTGATGGTGTACCTGCCTGCCATGCAGCTGTTAAAGACGAGAAGCCTATCAGAAATAAGAAATGGCAACCCTACTTCAGCATCACAAACACAGTTGAATAGACAGGGATTCAGCTCCTGACTTTTTTGAGCTATTTTCCACTGAAAACCTTTTGCCTAAATGGGTGAGTCTGCCAGTTTTGCTGTCTCCCTTGTTTAATTCATGTTCTTTTTTCAAATTGTTTGAAGAAATCTGTGAATTTTGGAAAATTACTAAGAACTGAATCAAGCAAAATTCTCACCCATCCCTAAATCTCTCCTGGATTGTATAATGAAACAGTACTGTGCTTCCCTATGCCTGCTAGGTATACAAAAGACTAGCAAGCAAAGGAATCTTGTAGCACCTTTGAGAATGAGAGAAAGACAGAAGTTGGTAGCATAAGCTTTCGTAGACTTAAGTCTACTTCTTCAAGTGCAATCTGAGTTGCATCTGAGATTGCTGACACGACTATGTCTTTGAAAAAGACTATCAAATAACATGACTCTCTGAAGGGCCTCAACCAAGGTGTATTGCTGGATATTTTAGAAAGAAAATATCCAGAAATACATGGATATGATCTGCTGTTTCCCAAGAGAGGGAAATTAATAGGAAATGTGCAGGGAGAATGCACACATATGGGAAAAGATTTCTAGGACACTGTATGAGAATTATGCAGGTGTCTTTGGGGTTGTCTGGATGATGAAATTACTCCACATAGAATGCAACTAGAAAACCTTTTGTCCCAACACATTGCGATCAAGATTCACAATGTTTGGAAGGAGTGGGGCCAAAACCTCCATCTACTGCAGGGGAGAAGCCTTTGCAGATTTTCCTGAAGTTTTTAAAATAATGCATAGAAATGCACATTATTGCTCGTTTGGACATCCAATTCGGGATGCTGCACATTCTTGGCAAGGGCGTAAGTGGACAGTGAATTGGTTGCATGTGAAGGACGGGGGTGGGCTTGCTGGCAAGGAAGCAGCCGGAAGCGCCATTTTTGTGTTTCATGGGGCGCTTCAAAAAAGCGATACAAGGACGCCCTGAAACAACATCTCAGGCTCGGCCAAATTGATCACCAACAATGGTTCGGCCTAGCCTCACATCGGAAGGCATGGAGACGCACTATCCACATTGCTGCAGCCTTATTTGAGAACTCATGCTGAACACATCTTGAAGAGAAATGACAACACAAACACAGAAAGAATCACAACCCAGAAACATCACCCAAGGAGACCTTCTGCTGTGCTTTCTGCAGCCAGACTTGTTTATTTCGGATTGGCCTTTTTAGTCATCAGTGCACTTGCAGAAAGTGCGGGATGAGTCCTTCCTGAATCTTCATTTGCAAAGAAAAACCAGAGAGAGAGAGAGTATGGAGCGTGCACTGTTTTGCTGTGCTGAGGTGACCAAAGAACTTTTTATACATGGAAGGTCGAACTTGCACATCTTTGATTTACATGTAAAAAAAAAAAATACTGTGCAGTGGCAACAACATGTATGGAGAATAAAAATGTGCTGTACTCTTGGCCACCATCTTGATTTGCAGGCATGGCTGCATGTGCACTTCAAACATGGATAGCTTTGCATACAGTAGATTTTGCCAAAAGACCACGGAGACAAATGAGCATGGCTTGTAAATTTGCAATAATACGCACTATATCTTCTTGTCTAGACAAGCCCTTTGTATAGCCCTCTGCTCCAACCCAGTATCCTCCAGATGTGTTGGATTACAACTATTAGTGCCCTCTAGGGCATGGATCATGCTATTACAGGATGATGATGATGAGAGTTTTAGTTCAGCACATCTAGAGGTTGCCATAATTAGAAGGCTACTACATAGTAGTGCATAAATATTGGCTGATTCTCAAAATTGTTTACTGAAATGGTTGTTTACCAAAATGGGCTTGTAGGTGAAATACTTTCTCATTATAGTTTCAATCACCCTGGGACTGGGGTTGAGGTAACGTACAATTATTACTGTCTTCTTTGCATATTTTGCTTTAGAAAAATCAGTTGGCCTATATCCAAACTAGCATATACCCATTGAATTTACTAAGTGTTGACTTAAACAGTTTCTATTGATTGAATGGGCCTTGTTCTAGTTAGGACTAACAACTGGATTTAGGCCATGCCTTTTGTTCTTAGAGGAGCTTCTATCTTTGAGATTTATTTGATCTTAAGTTATAACCATGGCTTTTACTAAGAAACCAAAGAACATGAAATACAATAGGCACAGTGCAATCCTATACATTCAGAGGTAAGACTCAGTGTGTTTCAATGAGACTTACATCTGAGTAATGTATTTAGGATTTCAGCCTTAGTCATAAAAACATGATATTGGGCAGAATGAGGCAACGGCTTTAGTGGCAGATACTGGGGAGGGGGGAGCAGCCACATTCTCGAAGCCATTCCCTTTCAACTTGCTGACGGTCTTCCTCTGTTGGAGGACAGAGCAGTATGTGTCATGCAGCCTATCCTTACCCCCTTAATTAGCCTGCTGCCCTTATGTGTGTATGTGTGTGTGTATCAGGGATGAGGGAGGGAGAGGAAATTATACTAAGGTCCCGTCTATATGAGCGGGGGTAATGGAGTACAGTAATGGCATTTCGCAGCAGCAGTGATGGTGTTTTTACTCCTATAAGCCTCCATAAGCTTCACGTGCAAGATGGCAGCCGCGAATGATTTACTCACGTTAGTAGTGAGCTGTCACTGGTTTTTTAAAAAAATGATGTCTAAGGTGCGACAGAGTGATTATTTGATTTAACAGGACAGCAAAACAAAAAAACAACAAAAACCCACCACCTCATTTTATCCCCTTAGCAGTCACTCACTAAGGTGAAAATCCAACATGATGGCAGTAGGCACTTGCCTTGTTAGCAAGCCCCGCCCCTGCCTGGTCAATCAGCTTTGCACGTCCTCTCGTATGGGAAAGCGATTCATATTGAATCCCTTGACCCAATGAGCAAGAATGCGCACCTCCCTCGCTGTTTTTAAAAAACTATGGGAAAAGCCACAAAGGCTTTTCCTGTGGTGTTTTTGTTGTTTTGGGCCCCCCTCTTTCTGTATACAGTGGATTGATGCCAGATCCCATTTAGACAAGTTGGATTCCCAGTGAATTCCATGAGAGTTATTTTCAGACAATCCCAAAGAGGAGATTACACTATCTAGTTGCTAATTTGAAGCAAGAATCATCTGCCATCTGGATTTTTGCCCTCTGTGTAGTCAAGCCCTCAGGCTGCACCTACACTGCAGAAATATCCAAGTTTGACACTGCTTTAACTGCCATGGTTCAGTGCTATGGAATTATGGGATATGTAGTTTGTAATTATGGGATATGTAGTTTTTAGAGATACTTACCTTCTCTGTCAGAGTGCCCCAGTGCCAAAACAAACTATAAATCCCAGGATTCCATAGGATGAAGCCATGGCCGTTAAACTGGTGTCAAACTGCATTATTTCAACAGTGAAGATGCAGCCTAAGACTTGGAAGCGCAGCTATGAAGAAACTAGATAAAATCCTCAAGTGTGAAAAATACATCATTGACTACTAATGTCAGGATTGTCCATGTCATAGTATTTCCAATTTCTATGTATGGTTTGAAAACTGATGAAGAGAGTCAACCCATTTAAATGTTCTAGAGGAGAGTTCTGTGGATGTCATAGACTGCTAAAGAGACAAATATTGTGTCCTAGAACAACTCAATCTTAAACTCTCCCTAGAAGCCAAGATGACTAAACTGAGGCCGTGGTATTTTGGACGTATCATGAGACGACATGACTCACTTGCAAAACACTAATGTTCAGTAACGTGGAAGGCAGTAGGAAAAGAGAAAGGCTGCACTCACTATAGGTGGATAGACTCAAAGAAGCAAACCACAGTCTTGAGTTTGCAAGACCTGAGCAGGGCAGTTGATGACTGGGACTCTTGGAGGTCTCTCATTCATAGGGTCATCATAAATCAAAGTAGAGTCGGGGGCAAACAACAACACATGTTTATGTGCAGTATCCCAGTTTCTTCCATAGGCAGTACAGCTGGAGTGGCAGGATTCTGTAAATGGATTAAAGGATCGTAACTGTTGGAATTTCTAAATAAACAACAGTAATGGGAGCCATGCTGCTTTCTTTCTCTGACTTCAAGAGGGCCATTCTTGAATAAAACCCCCTCAAAGACAAGAGTCCAGTGTGGAACGATAAACTAGAATTCAGCAAAAGATTTAACTCTCAATCCCGTGGCTTGAATAAGAGCAAAGGCTTTCTATCTCCCTACATATGTTAGTTCATATATGCAAGGCTGCCTGTGTTACGGCTTCTCTGATATTTTTAATGACCACTGCTAGAACATTGACCCCTGGGTGTAGTTTTTCCATTTAGGTTCCCTCTAGTTTCACTGAGTACAGTTCCTCTCCCATTCACCTACTGCTCCAGCAATTGGCCAGCTAAGTGATGAAGTGAGCTGCAATACCTTGCAGTGCTTTTGTCAAATTTCTTAGTTTTTAAGGTGCCATAAAACCTTTTGCTATTTTTCAATAAAGAAACACACAAAAGCTTGAAATTTCAACTCTGTAGAACACTTGTAAGTATAATTTTGCTGAAATAATTTTTAGAGTAGGATATCTGCTTAGGAGCCAGTGTGGCTTAGTGATTTGAGTGTTGGAGTAGGACTCTGGAGACCAGGGTTCAAATCCCTGCTTGGTCATGAAAACCCACTAATGGCCTTGGGGAAGTCACACACTCTCAGACATTAGAAAACCCTGTGATAGGTTCTCCTTAGGGTCGCCATAAGTCAAAATGACTTGAAGACACACAGCAAGAATCTTTATTTGCTCACATCGCCACCTATTTAAGATAGCATTAATAGAGTGTTGTGTTTTGAATCAAACCGTGGAAAAATGTTTGCATCATTCATTATGTAGTTTCAAAAAATCAACTGTAGCTATTGCTTGTGCTATAAGCTGACCACATAAGCATGTGTGTGCCCATGTGTGTTTGGACTCCTTTAAGAGCAAAAACAACACTTATTTTTTAAAGAGTTTATTTTTATCATTGTTTTTTAATTCCGTAAAGCTGAAAGATCTTAAAACACCCTCCAATACAAACATGACCAGGTTACTCCTGATTCATTTTCTTTTATCTGCTTCCTTGTAACATTTTATCTTGAACTCTGGTTCTGTTTACTTTTATTTCTGCCTAGCATCTGGAAGAAAGAAGCATAGTGAATAGGCAAGGAAATTAGCATAAGTAGATGTCTTGACTGGGCAACTGTAGGGGTGTTATGCATGGGCAACAATTGTTATGTACACACATAGCTGCTTACCTCAAGCAATCCTGCTGTGTGTAGAAAATAGTGGTCAGTGTATCCACTTTTCTGTGTCCTAGTAAAAGAGCACAAGTAGCCACATGAGAGCAATTGAGCCACATAGTATTCCTCCTCCACCACCATTTAGTGAGACCCCATCCCCACAACTATAGGGGTATCTAGAAAGTGACATTTATCCTACAAAATGAGTGAAATTTCCTCCTCTTTTTTCACAGTTATAATATGAAATACAGGGTGGTTATACCTTAGTCATTGGTAAAACAAATTACAAGTGCCTAACTTTTTGTAGCTCCTCATTTTCCAGTTCTGTACAGGATGCATGCAGTGAGATGCATGTTCTGGCGTCCAAGCTAAAGTTGGGCAGAAAAGCCATTTAGCTCTAAAAGAGAGCCTAGGTCTATCCTTCTCAATCAAGCAATTGTCTGCGATTGTCAGGGCACCCTAGAGCCCTGGTGGCGCAGTGGTTAAATGCCAGTACTGCAAGTCACCATGTTGCAAGTTCGATTCCAGCGGGCTCCAAGGTTCACTCAGCCTTCCATCCTTTCGTAGGTCGGTAAATTGAGTACCCAGCTTGTGGGGGGCAATTAGCTAACACACATTGGAAACTGTTTAATGCAGTGTAGATGTGTAAATAGCTATTGCTTAAAACAATTTGTAAGCCGCTCTGATAGCCTTGTAGCTGAAGAGCGGGGTATAAATAAATAAATAAATAAAAGCAGAGTATCAATAGGGTTATCATGCTAAACAGGTAGGCAGAAGGTAACTTTCAGTATACTAAGATTTTACTTTGTAACTGGAAAGAAGAGAATGCATCCCTACATAGAAATATTCTATTGACTCTAAACTTAGCACATACACAGAGGTGTTCAGCCTGAAATGGCAAGATTTGTAAATACAAACATTGAGCATTCAGTGTACTTGTTGTATGCAGTACTGTTTTGTGACTGGATATCTCTGGCTTGATGTCTTTGGACTCATATTAATGGGACTGGTTTTTCATTAGCAAATTATTGACTGTACATGATTAACCAGTTTGTGATACCCAGTTGAAATTACAGGGAAATAATACACAGACACACCACATCTGCAAAAGATTTAAAAACACAAGATAATAGAAGTGACAGGTCCCTAGTCAACATGCTGTGACACTGCCACCCTTTTCGTCTTGGCCTGCTGTTGCTTCATTGAAGCAAGCTTTTAAATATTCTACCTCAAATGTTTTGTTGTTGTTGTTAACTGCCTCTGAATTGACTTTGACTCATGGCAACCTTGTGAATGAGACATCTCCAAGCTCCCTCCCCATCCTCTACTGCTCTGCTCAGGTTCTGCATGCTCCCTCATTGAGTCTCTCCATCTGGTATACGGCCCACCTCTCTTTCTGCTGCCTTCCACCTTTCCTAGCATTATGGTCTTTTCTAGTGAGTCATGCCTTCTCATGATGTGGCCAAAGTACAACAGTCTCAATTTAGTAATCTTGGCTTCCAAATCCAGGGAGAGTTCAGGCTTGATTTGTTCTAGGAGCCATTTATTGATCTTTTTAGCAGTCTACAGTATCTGTACAACTCTTCTCCAGCACCACATCTCAGATGAGTTGGTTTTCTTTCTATCAACTTTCTTCAGTGTCCATCTCTCACTTCCATACATGGTGTTGGGAAATACAATGGCATGGACAGTCCTAATTTTAGTGTCCATTTTTATATCTTTGCATGTAGGATCTTGTCTAATTCTTTCATCGCTGCCCTTCCCAGTCCCAGTTGTCTTCTGATTTCTTGACTGCAATTTCCATTCTGATCGATGATTCATCCAAGGTAGAGGGAATCTTTAACTATTTCAGTTTACTTGTCATCTAGATTGAATTTACGTAGATCCTCCATGGTCATTATTTTTACAAACAGTGAATTCAACTGTGGGGCTGTTTAGCAAATCTGTAATTATTTAACGTTCAGTGCAAAATTCACCATCCTGACAGTGACCAAATGAAAATAAGACTGATTGATATTCAAAACTGTGATGGTGCTAACTTAGACATATACTAGCTACATTCATAGATAATGAGTATGGTTGTTGTATGTTACCTAACTCAAAAAAGGAACAGAATTCAGCACCTTGGATAATTCCTTAAAATTCAGACTAAAAACCCAGCTTCACTACCAAACTTATGTGGAAACCATCAGCTGCCACTATCCAGTTCTACTCAACTAGCTTTGTATATCTATTATGAAGCTGACACCTAGCAACTACAAATATTTGTTTAAACTTCTCTGCACCTAGAGTTCTTAGGACCCAACTACCAGTTATCTTCCTGTCATTTAGCCTTATGCCTTTTACTTCTCTGTTGATACATTTAATCATTTAAAATGTTTTCTTCTCCATTTTTTGGTTCTAAGAGTCACCAGACCATTCACAAAATATAACAGAGTGCAATTATGATGTTCTGGACTTAAGTAGTTGCAGTTATTAGATATGTTAAGGTAAACTGTAGCTTGGCATTCACTGTGTAGTAGCTGTTATAAGCTAAGGAAGGGATGAAAGAATGGAATGGTGATAGTGATTGGTGATTGGTGAATGTCTGAGGGAATTTTTAAAAGGCTGGTGGTGTATGAGTTGGTCAGGGGGAGTGAAAGTGGAGTCTTTCAGAGTTAGTGGGGTTGAGGAGTTTGAGGGTTTAGGAGACTTAGTCAGGGTTAGACTTAGTCAGGGTTAGTCAGGGTCTGTGGACCCCCAGGGATCCATGATGTCCTCACTGGGGGTCTGTGAAGGCTTGAAGGCTGCTTGGCCCACCTCCTCCCCACAGTCGAGTGGCCACTTGACAGGAGCCAAGGCAAAGCCTGACCAGCTGGCTTGGCCTGTATATTGCCATTCAATCCATTCCAGCCACAAACTTGCAGGAAGAAACAGGAGAAAAGTCTTCCCTCCCCCTCCTGTGCCTCTGAGGGAAGGTTTAATGGGTTGTGTAATTATATTATTATTATTATTATTATTATTATTATTTTAATATTTAAGTTAAATCTTAAGAGTTCATGACAAGAAAAGATATTTAAAGGAGGACCCTGGTAAAGAAAAGGTTAAAAGCCATTGTGTTAGAATGAGCATCACTCAGGATTTATATATATTAAATAATTGATCTGTGCTATGTTCATTTTCTGTTTAATAAATTATTATTATTTTATTATACACTTGAGCATCTGAGAACACTACCTCATGTCTGTGGTGGCAGCAGTTAATACAGGGTGGTGGCTTCTGGTGGGGAGATAAAATAAATAAAGCTTTGTACAGAAACCATGAGGGCATCTAAAAGGTCCCCACATTTGTTGTCATAGTGGTGGGACAGGAAGAGGTTCTCACATTGGTGGCAGAAGGGAAGATAGGTGAAAGCCCTCACATTGATGGCGCTGGACGGATTAGCAAAAATTCCCACATTTGATGGCCATAGTGGCTAGTGGAAATCATCACAGTAATCCCATCCTGTTCAACATTGTTGGCTCCTACACCTCTTGGGTCACTTTTGCTTTAACTTCTTTATGACTTCTGCAGTCTGCAACTGCTTCCTAACAATATGAGCTCTGTATGGGTTTCCTCATCCAAACCCACTCCACATTAGATCAGTTTCCAGGTAAAGGTTAAACCAATTCCCTTCTGCAAGTTGGCCCCGCAAATGCCATTCTCTTTTCCTCCTTTCCCCCCCTGTCTGCAACAATGATGGAGAACTTCTCTTCCTTTAGTCCCATGCACAAAAATAATACAAATGGAGACAAGAATGCTCTTGCTTTTCCCTCCTCACTTCCTTGTTAAAGACGCATTTCCTGCATAATTGTTAGAAATACTGGGCAAAAATATGGGGAGTAAAAAGACAATTGTTATAATAGAGCATTTTAAAACAGGAGAGAAAATAGCTGTAAAACTTAAGGGTACAAGCTGGGAACATCAGTAAGCAAACTGTAATGAATTTTAAATGGATATGTAGAACAAACTTAGAAATAGATACCAATGTTTATTGAAGTAGATAAAATATGTAAGCTATCTTGTTTAGCTGAGGTAACAAATGGAATTTAAAAAGAACAGAAGATTCCGTTAAATGCCTTGAATAAGAAACTAATTATATAGGAAAAAATGCATACAAGAGGAAAACATGTTAATGGAATTATGCATGTCTTATTTTATTTCCATTTTATTTGTTGTTGTTGGTATTTTTATGCATTTCATAAGCCATTGTGATTTTCTATATGAATTAACAGATTTTTTTTCTTTTGTTGTTGCTGTTTTAATAAAAAATTATTGGGGGGGGGAGAAACAGTTTAATTTTTTTTAAAAAAAAAAAATCCCCACACAATATGGTGTGAAAAGCACGCATTTCTTTCTTTTGCATTTATTCCTACAGCTTGCGCTTGTGACAAACTGCTATCCCACCCCTCATCCTGGCTGCCTTCCTCATTTCCTATAAACATTATTTACTGTACTTGGACCTTTCTTGCAAGAAGTGACAGCTTTCAAAATGTTTCCTGACCTTCCAGTACGAATGAGAATTGGAGGAATCCAGGCGCCTGGGAGGGATATGGGCTGCAGTTTGTTCCATTGAAAGTGAGGGGGGAAATCTAATGCAGGATTCTCTGGTTTCATTCTGAGGTTGCTGCACAATTCATTTAGGGCTTCCTTTTTGCATTGGCACACCCTGAGTGAGTCACCCACCATTTCAAGAGAGAGGAGACCGACACACATTTTGGAGCAGAGTGGATCGGGAAAGGAATGGGGGAATTGGGGTTTCTGTGGTGTCCTCCTTTGCAACTCAGAACAGGGTAGTCAAAGACTCCTCAAGATGCGTCTGTTCCAACATACGGTAACTTTGTCTCCAGTACGTCAACTGAAGTCTGTGTGTGTGTGTGTGTGTGTTTATTGATAAACTCCTTTGAGAAATCTTAATTTTTTCCCCATTTATAGTGCACTTGTAATTGCTAGTTCCTCTCTCTTTTCCCTTGTTGCAGCTTGATAACTTTTATTGTGCTGTTGTGGTGAGAAGGTTGGACTGGAAGTGTGGGAGATGCAGGTTCAAGGCATGGCTTGAAGAGGGGAGGGTTGACAGGGCTCTAACCCTGGGGGCCTGGTGTGATATTATAGTAAGTTTTTATTATGTAATTCCATTTAGTTTTTTTTAAAAAAATAAATATAAATATTATTTTTGGTGTCATCATTCAAACTGACTTATTTTAATTTTTATCCTAAATCCTGTAGAGCATCTCATAGCCCTTAACCTTAGAAGTAGGTATGAGGCCCGCCAAAGACCCTGGCCTGGGGGACCACTTCAGGCCATGGTTCAAGGCCTCATTGAGCCATGAGACTTGTGAGCAAACCTTGGGCCAATCACTTTCTCAGCCTGACTTGCCTCACAGAGTTGTTAGGGGGATAAAGCAAGGAGGAGAACTGTATATAGTTTTGAGTTCATTGGCAGAAAGACAAAATAAAAATAGAACAATAGTATTATCCAGTATAGTGGATTATGTCCAGTATTTGTACTTCTGAAGTCTAATCATGTGATGGAAAGCTCTGTGTGTTTCAGGGTTGGGTTGTCCTACTTAAATGTAGGGGGATTTCACCTTTTAACAGATTGGGAACCAATTCTTGTCCCCATCACCAGAAATGGTCAAACCATTGTATTCTGCTTTGGTCAGACCTCACCTGGAGTATTGTGTCTAGTTCTGGGTGTCACATTTATAAGAGAAATAGTGACAAAGTGGAATATTTCCAGAAGGACATAGCAAAAATGGTGAGGGTGCTGGAAAACCATGTCCTTATGAGGAGGGACAGAAGGAATTACAAATGTTTAGTCTGGAGTAGAGATAACTGAGGCCTTGTCTAGATGGGCTACTTACCCCGTCTTGGAACCCTGCAGTCCTAAAGATGCATGGCTTTTCCCCATTTTGCCCCCAGGCAAGCTTCACAATGCACAGGGCAAAGACAGGGCTAAGACAGGGTAAAGTCTGTTACACCACTGTATTATAACACCTGCAAAAAAAGTTCCAGCAGGGGAAAAATAGATCAAGCCCCGTGGGACTGCAGGAGCCCATATTGGCATGCTGGCCTGTTGCTGCAGCTGCTGTCCGCATCACTCTCTCCAAAGCCAGGAAGGAGTCCTGCAGCATGTGACCAAGACTGGTCACATGAAGGGGACCTTGGTGATGTGCTGTGGGCCAGCTTCCTGGCTTCGGAGAATGTGACATGGGTGGCAGCAGCGACTGCAGGGATGGGCAGGTGGGGCAATATGGACTTCATCCCATTTCATTCAGGTAATGGGAGGAACAGGCCTGATCCATAGCCAGAATACGCTGGCAGGGAGCTGGTGTATTTTGCCCATGTAGATGAAGCCTTAAAAGCAAACACAACATTATGTGTGTGTGTGTACCTTCAGGTCGCCTGTGAGGGACTTGGAGCAATTGTACTAACTGAACCACTGATAATCTAGCCCTATGAATGTCTATCCTGTAGGGATGCTGGAATGGATGACCTCCAAACTCCCCACCTTATGATTTCTGCTATATAGATTGGAGCAGGGAACCTTTTGGACTTCCATAGTTTTGGGCTTGAACTCCCAGAAGCCCCGGTCACAACCTAGTAAGTGATTATGGGATTGTAGTCAAAAACATCTGGAGGGCTAAAAATTCCTTACCCTAGGTTATGAATGCTACATTATTTTGTTCCTTATTTTTTCAGTGTGACGCCAGCATGGTTGTGATATTTCGGTAGCTCTTGGTTAATAGAAAGTTTTAATCATTGCAGAGCTTGAATCTGGGGTTATGTCTTTGGGGTGTGTATGTGGAAAGCTAGAAAATCTAGACTTTCTGGCACTCAGTTTTTTAGCTACAGAGACTTACATTGAACCAGGGCCAGCATGGTGTAGTGGTTTGAGTGTTGGACTACAACTGTGTAAACCAGGGTTTGAATCCCTGCTTGGTCAACTGTGTAAACCAGGGTTTGAATCCCTGCTTTTTCTCAGCCTCAAAAAAACCCATGATAGTTTCGCCTTAGGGTCACCATAAGTCAGAAACAACATGAAGGCACACGGCGACAAGCTTACACTGAAGCCAAAAGGAGCTAATGTGAAAAGTCAGAGGCTGGTGTAAAGTGGTGTGGATTACATGAGTTATGTAAAGATGGTTATTTGTACAAAGGTGTACTGTATATGTTTCTGGACTTTGAACACGCAGAAGGAAATGTTTTTGCCAGGGTGAAAGGCAGGCTGGCTAGGTAAAGTGTGTTTTGTCAGGTAGAAGACATTCTGGCAGATTTTCATCTGGAGGAAGTGATGGGAAGGCAGTGAGGAAAGGGTTTTGCCATACTTCCATTTTGATGGTGTCTGGGTAATCTGTTTACACCCTGCTGCTCCCTGCTGTGCTTCAGTCTTTTTATTTAACTGGGCAAATACAAAATTGTGGACTCCTGCTCAAGAATCCTGTGAATCTGGAGGTCTTTCAGACTTATCCTATACCCATGCCCATGGACATAACTGAAACCAATGGAACTTACTTCTGAATAGGCATGGTTGCACTCTCAAAGATTAAAGTATGATCTGTGGCATTCGATTAGACAAATTCTTTCTTGCATTATCCCAAGTTTGCTTATTCTTATCAAGACCCCCTGGAAACGAATTAGCTACATATCTAGTCTCTGGAGTACAACCAGGATGAGATTCCAGGATTTGGCTTGTGTTTTTCTCAAAGGCTATTAGCTTTGAAAAGTGTGATGATAACAATACCATATGAGTACAGGAAACTCGGGTTCATATTCCAGCACAACTGTGAAGCCGCTGTCTCAGGTATACAGTTAGATAATTTGATGGGTTGCCTGTGGCAAATAAAATCTGTTCTTGAGTGATCAGATAGCTTTTCCTCTGATCCATCCTAGTAAAGCCATGTGGCTCCTTCATTGGATGTTTTATTTTTAAAGAGCTGGTGACTAAGATTAAAAGAAAGTAAAAAAGGAACTAGTGTGCCTTCTCATGGCCAAACTACAGGTCACCCCTTATATCTGCGGAACCAGTATTTGTTGGTTCAGTTAGCTGTGGCTGAAAAAATAGGGACACATACCGTAGAGTCATGCTGGGATATGCCTAGAGAGGTGTCCTTTCTAGGAATTGCTAGGTTCTCAAACACAACTTTATGTTATGTTTGTACAGGATGTCCTTTATTTTAATAGGATTCACTATTATTTGCGGTTTCTGGTATCCATGGTAAATCCACGTACCGAACCTCTGTGGATATGGGATGGGGGACACCTCTAGTTAAGATCCATGGAGATACATGATTAGCTTCTCTGCTCCTGCAACCATGGGGGCTGACATTTTACTGGCTACTTACTGGTAATCAAAAATTGGGGGTGGTAGAGACGCTTGCTTTCCCATCCCAGGGCTCCCTTGGCTCCTTTTCCCTTACTGGTTTGGAATCTGCCACTTGTGGCTGATATTGCACTTCAGATTTAGACTATGGTTCCCACTGGAATTTAGATTTACAGGACTCAGTTTTTACAAAGGCAGTCAATGTGAGTATGGGCTCTACCACCCTAGAGTGTACATGGGGACGTACATGATGCAGTATCACATATGTTCCCTGTAGAAAGCAGGTGCAAGTGGAGAGGGTAAAGATCACCTTGCTCTCTTTTCTGTTGGCTTACAGAGCCCTCAAAGCTCACTCAGACCCCTCTCTACTTCTGCTATCTAGCTCCAACTGCAGCTGGTCTTCCAAAATGTTCTATTGTTTCCCACTCATGCCTGTTTTACCATAGCTGGCCCTACCAATTGGCAGAGTGGAGCAATTGCCCAGGAAGCAGATGCTGGCATTGAGCATCATGTAGAGTCCCAGATGTTTCACCAGAGCTTCCCACACTGCTCCCTTCTGTATGCCCTGTGGCATCTCCAGCATCCCTTCCACTAGCCTGCTGCTGTCAGGTGTATGACAATCAGTATGGCAGAGGATATTTTCCTCTGATATTGAAGTACAGTGTAGCTGTTAGCCTGCTGTTAAATGGCATAGGGTATGCGGAATGGGAATGGCACCAACCTGTCCTTTGCTTCTAAAATCCCAAATACAGTTGTCCCTCCATATCCATGGATTTGGTATTCACAGATTTAAGTATTCACAGCTTGAAAATATTCTTTTAAAAATAGTAATCCAAAAAGAAGCCTTGATTTTGCCATCTTATATAAGGGACACCATTTTGCTATGCCATTGCATATAATGGGACTTGAGTATTCACGGATTTTGGTATCCATGGGGGGGGGGGTCCTGGAACCAAACCCCAGCAAAATATGAAGGGACAACTGTAGTGTGCCTGGCAGCTTTGCTGTTGACCCTTGAAGAACATTTGTAGTCTTGGCCAAGCCTTATCACCACCTACGCTCAGCCCCTGCCCTACTATACACAGTTCTAGCCCAATCATGTTCAGCAAATGCCTGAATAGGGCTAATTTTAAACTGATACAAGACATACTGTAAATGTTGTTAGGTAGGGCCAACGTTGTTGAAAGATAAACAGAACCACCATAATGCCTGAACTTGATGAGAAGCCAATGAAGGTGCCGTGTAGAACAGTAGAACCCAACGAGTGCTTCCCCCCTGTTTTCTCGACTCCGGAGCCCCTTGCCCTCTTCTGCTAAAAAAGAAAAAAAATGATGCCAAAAAGAGAAAAGGGAAACCAAAGGAATTACACTCCTGGATTCTCCAGGAAGCAAGATCCTCTTGTAAAACAAGACCTTGCCTTACTGCAAAGGTTTGTTTGAGGGATGGAACCTAAGGTCATTATGGCTTTAGAAACTAGGCACACAGAGATTTGTGTGTGTGTACAGAGCCAGGCTTTCAGCAGATCTTTTGGGGTGCTTGTGACCCCCCCCATCTGCTGAAGTTGCCCGCCCCTCTTGTAGAATCTTGCTTTGTGATCTAGTGGGTGATTGTAACATGTGAACAGACAATTACTCCATTTTAAGCCATCTGCATTCCATACCTCTCTCTGGCTTTTCTTCACAAACGAAGATTCAGGAAGGACTCATCCCGCGCTTTCTGCAAGCGCGCTGATGACTAAAAAGGCCAATCTGAGATAAACAAGTCCGGTTGCAAAAAGCACAGCAGAAGGTCTCCTTGGGTGATGTTTTTGGGTTGTGATTCTTTCTGCGTTGTCGTTTCTCTTCAAGACTTGTTCGGCGTGAGTTCTCAAATAAGGCTGCAGCATTGTGGATAGTGCGTCTCCATGCCTCCCGATGTGAGGCCAGGGTGGACCACTGTTGGTGATCAATTTGGCTGAGCCTGAGATGTTGTTTCAGGGAGTCTTTGTATCGCTTTTTTTGGAGCGCCCCTCTTACGCTGACCCATGGTGAGTTCACCGTAGAGTAGTATTTTTGGGAGGCGATGGTCCTCCATCCTAGAAACGTGCCCTGCCCAGCGCAGCTGCGTTCTCAATATCATGGCCTCAATGCTGGTGATCCCTGCTTGCTCAAGGACAGCAACATTCGTCACATAGTCAGTCCAGTGTATATTTAGGATTGTGCGTAGACAGCGCTGATGAAAGCGCTCGAGGAGTCGTAGGTGGTGGTGATAGGTGACCCATGTTATAGCATATATTTAAGGGTGGGGGCATATCCACAGAGCAGCTTCTTATATCATAGGCCTTTGATTAATTCAATTCTGAATTATTTAGAAGGTAGATATTTAGGGCATGTGATCAGTAATGTCTGACATGTCCCAAGGCTCAACTTTTCTAGACTGAAGGGCTGTCAGGCTCGGTCCTGGATGTGACCTTCTCCTGCCAAGTTTAAGTGCTGTTCCTTTTCTGTTCTATCATTTTGTGGTTTATTGTGTTTGCATTCTTTGGTGTTTGCTAACAAGCTTGTATTGTACTGAGAGACAAGGGAGGATATGTTATATGTCTGCAACTGTATGACTAAAGTGTGCACCTTGGGCTGCTGTGAGAATACTGTAATGGGATGCACCCACTGCCCATGAGAAAGGGGAGTGGGGATGATGGGTAGCCAATGACTGTATAGCCCACCAGATTGTAAATAATTTTCATTGTAATGCTTTGTAAATAGTTTTCATTCTGAGCAACGATTTTGTAGGGTTTTCACTTTCAATTACTGTACCAATCAAGTTTACTGTTTAACTCTGAAACTGCTGGTTACTGAATCTGAAGAAGCCAATACATGACAAGGGCAAACACAGAAAGGAAGGAAGAAAGAGTGAGCTCTTTCTTTCTGTTCTGCAACAGTGAAACAGCCTCATGACACTCATGATCATGCCCCCACTGGTAGTACTGGTCAGAGTGAGTCTAGGTGTAGCCTTCACATTTTAATTTGTCCATACTTGTCCTCTCTTTATTATACTCTTCTTGTCTTGCTATTTCAGAAGGGAAAGAGTTAACTGCTACAGGGGAACAAGACATCATAAAGGCCAGGCTGATCCCATCATATATAAATATACAGCCAGCATGCAATTCTGTTTTTGGAGGGCTGTGGGTTGGCCAATTGGATGTGTCCTCTTTTTTTGTTCTAAAGGACAGCATGTCAGTGGGTCACAAATGAAGCCTAAGTAACTGGCCTGATTCCTGCAGTGTAGGGCTTCTGTGAGTCTCCTTGGCGTGGCTGCAGTTTGGAATGGTGAAAGCCACATTCAGTGGACTGTCATCTTCTGATTCCTTTTGGGAAATGGTGATCTCCTTTTAAACAGTTAGAGTACATGTTTGACTTGAAGTATGTTACTGCTTTGGAAAGATTGCATCCTATCTGGTGTCCCGACGAACAAGTTTTATTCCATCTGTTTATTTCTTTCCAAAGAGTGTGACCAGATTTCTTAGAAGAGGATTTACATGACAGGTGTTGTTAGAACATGTGGCGAGCTTGTTTGCCTTTGGCAGTGGCCCAGAAGAACTGCTAAAATGTCAGGGCAGTCTTTACTGACATCAATGTGTGAGAAATGATGAGCTTTTTTTTTTTTTTTAAATAAAATACTCCTTTTTAAATTTCCACTAAATCCACTGTCTGAGTAATCTCAGTTCAGCCTTATGATCATTTTCTGTCCATGCTGGCTTTGTGTCTTTTGATTTTATCTGCCACTTACTTTGGCTGGATGGCGGCAGCTTTGGAGCTGTTGAAAGTAGAAGTGGATGAGATGTAAACAATCTATGGCTTTTTACAGCATGCTTGAATCATCAGATAAGTGTAGGTTTATTGAACTAAACATGAGACTGTAAAAGTAAATACATACTCAAGCTTGAGGTATGGCTGAAGTATGGCTAGAATTTAAGAGTTTATTTCTTTGATGCTTCTTTGATTCCTCTGTTATTCTTAGGCTGAGAAATCATAGGATAGGACCACATGAAATTATCTTATACTGGGGCGCTTTCACACTACACAATTATAGCACAATGGTTCCACTTGAACTGCCTTGACAACATCCCATGGAGTCTTGTGGTTTGTAGTTCCGTCTGAGGCACCAGAGGAGCTCCCTGCCTAAGAATTCTAAATGCCCTTCCTTAAACTGCAAATCCTAGGATTCCTTAGGGTAGAACCATAACAGTTGACATGGAAACATAGCTATATGACTGTGCAGTATGAAAGGGCCCCAGATCTTGATAAAGTAACCTTTTTGGACTACACCTCCAACAAAGCCCCAAACAAAATGTAGCCACGCTGCCTGTAGGATTCAGTGATTTGTAATCTTAAAAAAGTTACTTTTCCAAACCCTGCCTTGTACTAAATAATTATTTATACATTTAGTCCAGTATTTATTTTTTTTCTTGCTACCCGAGACTCACTTGAAGAAGCTGGGCATTGTACTTTGGACTTCATGCCTGTGAAGTGTGTGCTCAACCACTGAGTGATGACCTCTTCCCAGTCATCAGCAGCTCCTTGTGAGAGAACAACAGACTTCCCCCACTCCCTGCTGACTTTCTCTCACATGGAAACTGTTCTTATGAGCATTTTAACCTTGCCTCTGTTCTCTAGGTCACGTAAACTGATCTAGCTCTGATCGGAAAACTGATAGTGTGGCTGTTAACTAGCAAGTGTGATGCAAAGAGCAGGTTCAACAGCATTCTATAAAAAGGTTGTTCACAAAAGGCACCAAGGTCATAAAACTGAAGCAGATAGGGGAAAAAACTTAAAAACAATAAGCACATGCAGTTTGTAAATAGGGTCTTATGAACAGGACTGGGACTATTTCCTATAGCAGCATACAGTGGCAAGCCATAACATATGTGTAGATGTAATGCTTTCATTCTAATCTTGTGGCATGTATTGTTATTCTCAGATGCGAACTGCAGTCTACCCAAAAGGGGCTTTCCAGTGCAGCCTTCTCTCTGATCTGATAGCATGCTGTTGGCATTGTTGGAGTTGTTGTTCTTATGTATCCCCAAATTGACTCCAACTTGTAGCAACTGTATTATAGGATTTTCTTGGCAAGATTTATTCAGAGGAGGTTTTCAATGGCCTTCCTCTGAGGCAGAGAGAGTGTGACTTGCCCAAGATCACCCAGTGGATTTTCATGATTGAGTGGGGATTCGAACCCTGATCTCCCAGATTCAGTCCAGCACGCAAACCACTACACCACATTAGCATTGTCAGTCCACATGATTCCCTCTGTTTCCAGTCTTTAGGGGAGATTGCAGCTTCGTAGGTAGCCAAAGTAGCACCACCCATACACAGGAAGGGGAGAGTTCAGCAGATTTGTGGGAACTATGAGATTCCCAGACGTCTAGAAGACCCCAAATAGTCCCGTGATTGAGCATGCTCAGTGACCATGAAATGAAGAGTGACCAAGGTGGCATGGGGACAGATAGAACTGAGGCTAGTGAGGAAAACAGTTAGAAGTCTGAACAGGAACACTCCACACTGTTACATTTTGTTGAACATTGTACGTATGCCCATATATTGATAAACATGAGGATGGCTCACACAGATATAAATAAAATCTAGGAAAATCTGAGAAACAACATCTAGGTTACTATGTCTTTTTCAATATTCAGACCAATGATTCCCATACTTTAAAGGAGGTCTGCCATGATAGCATAATTTGTACCTACCTGTCCATCCCATCATTCATATTCTGATTCAGTTTTCTCCTGTTCTTGTAACTGTTTCCCCTGGCTAATCTTCCCTCCCCCCCCCCAAAAAGGAAGGTACTGTAGATGGTAAACCACTCTATTTGGTGAAAAACAGCAAGTGAAAAATTCCCCCAAAGCAATCTAGTTCATAACTTTAAAATCCAGTCTTTGTTTCTTGGTGGATACTGGCATTGTGTGAAAAAGTTTGTAATCCAGTGAAATTGGATTCGTCTCTCTTTAAAACATGGCTATACTTTTGATTTGCTTTTGTTTTAAATGTATGGCATTGGTTTCCTTAAACACTTTGGTATTGAAGTGGAATGCAAATCACAAGTAAAATAAATAAAATAATTTGTAATCTTTGTTTCAGTAGTGTCATGGAAGGAAGTGGAACAGAGGCAAGCTGCCAGTCTGAAGAAAGCAGTTTGCTGGACATACCATGTGTCATAACTGCAGAAGAGTTTGTGTTAATCTCCAGTCCAGGAAGGCAGGATGAGATTCTCAGCTCTGTAGATGAATTTGTTTCACCAGCACCCACATCAGATGACACAGGTAAAGTAGCAGCCCTATTGTTACTCTTATTCCTACTGGCACTTACCTTTTTCTGGCAAGCCAATCAGGGGAAATTGAGTGGGTATGCCTAGAATTCTAGAAAAAATGTTCTGGTGCCATTGAGGAGTCTGATACATGTATCTCTGTGTGAATATGAGAGTCTTATTCTTCTTTCTTTAAAAAAAAAAAGGCTACGGGGAGTTTGGCTTATGGTGCCTTTTAGTTCAAGCATGCAATTGCAGTGCTTGTTGCAATAACGTCCTTTCCTACAAATGTCTGTGTCACTGCCTAAATACCCTAAAGGCACCGGATCCTGTATGATCTTGCAAGCTAAGCAGGGTCAGCCATGGTTAGTACTTGGATAGGAGGCCACCAATGAATGCCAGGTACTGTCAGCTATATTTCAGAAGAAGGAACGGGCAAAACCACCTCTGAATATTCCTTGCTTAAGAAAACCGTATGGAATTCACGACATCACCATAAAGCAACAGGTAACTTGAAGGCGCGCACGCACGCACACACACACACACACTCTTTGACCAACTTTCTGAGTAATTCATATTCTTCACAGTTGGCGATGGTTGTGTCAAGATATCAGTTGCTGCTGTCTAACTCAGATTGTTCTCTCTGTCTGGGTAGAAACAATCTTTCTCTCTGCTGTGTGTCATACCCTGTTCTTTCCTTTGAATTGGTATTTCTGCTTGCAGTTTAAAAATAAGCTTTCCAGTAAATAATTCACTGATGGAATAAACAGCAGTAAAAACACACCTTGGAACCTATGCTGTCTCTGTGTTTGAAGAAAACTGCCATTATTTTCTTGAGCATTGGAAAAGTTGTTTTTTTGAACCACAACTTCCAGAGATTCCTAGCCAGGATGGCCATTGAATGTGTCAGCTGGGGAGTCTTTATGCCCATTTTCATATCCTCTTTGTTCCTGGTTCATTCTACCCTTTCTGGAATGGAGAAACAAGCCAGGAATCTGCATTCAACACAAACATCCCATTACATCTGGCCTAGGAAGCTATGGTTAATGGCTTCTAAACAGGCTAGGATATAAAGCCATGGCTTAAAGGTGACATTCAAATTCTGGTTTGTTTGGGAGTCATTAACCATACTCCACAACTCAGAAAAGTTTGGTTTTTTTAGACTTCAGCTCTCAGAATCTCCCAGTCAGCATGGCAACTGGGAATTGTCATTGAAGAAAGGAACTTTTCCAAGCTCAGCTATATTTTGCTCATAATGGGAAGCTGTTAGCTTTTGATGGGTGTTCAGAAACAGCATGGAAAACAGCCAGAATATAAGCTCCCCATTCTTTCAGGGTTCCTGATCCTATGGAAAAATTAAATCACTCAGCTGAACACCTTTTCATTTCTTCTTCATTTCTTCTATCCCATCAGTATGTTGTGATTGGGGGTGGGTGTTGTTGTTTATGTCCCTGTCTACCCTACATGCTTATAGTTTTTGAACACCTGAAGATGGCTCTGGTCAGCTCTAGCTTCCTGGCTTGTTTGCTTTTCTGTGTGAAGGGAGGAATGAAGTAGGAGTAAAAGCTGTGCATGAATGCATGAGACTCACACTTATCATTGCTTATTAACCTAATACCTGCTATGGTGCTACGTATATAGGTCAGTCTTAGAGTACTCCAACTACTGAAGAGGGAGGTGCTTGGTAGAGGGAATTGGTGTTGAGAAACACATGATATAGGTCATGTGAAACAGTCATGCACTGGATATTGTTTCAAATAGATGCTGACTGCAGTTTTGTCAATTACAGTATGTGACTGGAGAGCTCAGGTGATAGAGTAAGCGGAACAAAATGTTGTGGGATGTCCTCAAATGCACTTTGGATTATACTAAAATTTGTTTTGAATATTACTGTTTAGAAACCATAAATGCTAAATTGTTTTTTTTTCAAAAAAGTTGATTTCCCCCTTTTGTCTTTGTACTCCGGCTCTTGTTCAACTACATGTTGTTGCGCCAAAGACATTTCTGTTTTCTGCTGCTCACATACAGGCTTTTATTACTCTCTAGTGTGTTGGCAGAGGTAGATGTTAAAAATTCACTGCCTTGCATTATATGGTGCTGTCTGAAATCACAAATGTGATCCACAGTTTGTCTTTCCCTTCTAAGAAATGTTTACAGAGGCAGTTAAAATAGTTTACGTAATTGCCCTCTACCTCTTGAAGTCATAAGAGATGAGTTGTATATTTTGTTTATTAACCTAGAATCGTCCTGGATCAATTATCCTTGCCTGTTAGAAGTAAAATTCCGTTGCCTCTCACGTATGATAGTCTTCATGTTAAGCAAGCATGCTATTGTCCCCACTCCCCATGACCAGTTTTCATCTGGGATATGATTGCTGTTGCTGGGCTTTAAAATGAATGCCTCTTTTATAGCACCTAGTGCCTTACTCTTCCCCTTGTCCTCTCATCATTCCAGCAGCCGACAACTTTCATTCCTTACATATCTCTCGTCTATGTTGTGTGTTGCCATACCTGTCAACACTGTACTGTTAATGTCATTCACATATTGTGAGATTGCTCTGTAGAAGGAGGGGTTTCCATGTAAGAACTAATACTTGGCACATCGCTTCATACACCATGTTTAATTTCTATTTTATTGTTCTTTGTTGGTTTTATGATTGGGGGGAGAGATGGGATATGGGATTGTTTTTTAACTTTGAAATTTTATTGTTATATTATCTTATTGTTATAATTATGTTGTACTCTACCTTGATTCCCTAGGGAAAAGGCAGAATATAAATATATTATTATTATTATTATTATTTAGCTTCAAGAATTCCCCCCCCTCCACACACACACCTTTCCTCTTTTCCTTTTGTATAGTTAGCTTGAGGGCAGCATCTGTCTTCACTTCAGAAAGTGCCTGTGTTATCATTTTGCTCCAATGGCAGCAAATCCTTTTAAAAGCTTAACTTGAGCTTTTAAGTTAAATCAAATTTTAAACAGTGTTTGCTGCAGTCACTGCACAGCATTGGCAGTGTGGGCGCTCTCCAGGGACACCTTAGTCACAGTGTCTCATTCTGAAGAATGGGGGCAAGATGGCCCCAGAAATGCCAAAGTCACCTGCACTGCTGCATGAATGCATCAGCAAAATATTTTTAAAAGGCAGGGTGCATTCAAGGTGGGATGTGAAGGTGTACCACCTCTGCCTAGGTTAAGCCACCAAACTGCTGGTTACAACTTCTACCTAGACAGTCAAGTATAGGTCTGACTCCATCTGTCCAGACTGATTGTTGGATCCTTTTGGGCAGGAAGGACTGTAAGAGGCCTTTTTGTTTCAGTTGGGCCTACCTTTGTCTGAGCAATATAGTCTTCCTCAGTTCTAACATGTTCCTGTGACTCTTGACTGCCCTTTGGTTTTGACTTTTTCTTTTGTCTTTGAGCCCTGCTAAGACCTGACAGCAACTTAGATTCAATAGAAAACATGGTGGAGGGCTGCTCCCTCAGCAGTTTTTAAGTGAAATGTTTAAAAATGTGGTTTGCCTTTTATAGTAGATAAGTGATGCCTTAATTTTAAAAACAAATTCAGTTTTTGTCGTCAACCTTTTTGGGAGAGCTTGGTGGTCCGGTCACAAGAGGCTCTACTAGCCACCAACTACAGTCTTGACTGCACTGGCCAGACTCCTTCGTGTTCTGCCCGGAGCATTCTGGCCCCAGAGCTGTCCCAGATTCCCCCCTTCCATTACTTTGCAGCCCATGGCAGAATGGGCATCTGTCTGCATGTGTGCACTGCACTGTATCGATGGGCATTTCTGCCAATGCTATCATGCACCACGATCTCTGGGGTCAAAAATGACGCGTCCAGCCTTGATCACATGCTGGGGGCCTCATTGTGACCTTAGAGAGCATGACACCACTAGCAGTGACAGAGACGCCTGCCAATACATGCAGAGAGCTGCCCATTCCTGCTATGGAATGCTCCATTTCCTTTCGCAGGATTGGGTTTCCCCAGGTATTTTCTTAACCCATTTTAAGCAGGTTTTGCCCCAATTTCTAGTCAGAACTGCTTGGACGTCATCTGGATAGTTCAGACTAGAATTGGGGCCCAAACCCTGCATTGTCCAAACAGCTGGGCATGGGAACGGGAGGGGAGGCTGTTTCATTTGGCCCATGCAGACAAGGCCTACATTGTTTCTCTAGGAGAATAGTACCCAGTTGTGCTTGTTGTAATTTATCCTGAAGCATTACTAGATGTAAAAACTAAATAAACCTTTTCTAATCATTAGTGTTTTACTGTTACACTAGCTATACCCAGTGTAACATACACCGGGTATACACCCCCCACGCTATACCCCCCACGCTACACGCACCGCCCTCCCCTGCCATCCCCACACCCTGCAGGCATACATTGCACCCCGCATGCCACCCCCATGACACCCCCTGCGCCCTGCAGGCACACGTCCCCTGTGCCGCCCCTGCCCCCCACAGGCACACCCTACCCCCCATATTCCCCCATGCCCCGCAGGCATACGCCACCCCCATGCCCTGCAGGCACGCACCTCCCCCCTCCTCCCATGCCAGAGGGACATGCTGCCCCCATTGCCCCACAGGCATATGCCACCCAATGCCCTGCAGGCATACACTGCCCTCCTGCATGCCCCCAAGCCCCACAGACATATGTTGCCCCCCTGCGCCCAACAGGCACACGCTGCCCCCGCGCTGTGCCCTGCAGGCATGCGCCACCCCCCGTACTGGAGGCACACGCTGCCCGCACACACAGCACACACCCACACCATGCTACATCCCCCATGCTAGTCACACCCACCCTACCTGCAACAATGGAAAGCCCCTCTGCCACCATCATGTTTAGAAAAGACTTAAAACTTCATGTTTCCACCCCCAGTGTGCTATTTGGCTGCCCAAGGGAGAGCTTTAATTGGTTGATAAGTTCCCTAAGCGGCCAATCAGCACACAAGAAACAGCAACATACCCAAGAGGATTACAGTTGCCCCTCCACATTTGCGGCTTTAAGATTCGCGGTTTTGACTATTCGCAGTTTTGGGAGCCCCCCCCCCCCCGCCATCCAAAAAACTGCAATGGGTTGCTGCACCTGGGGGGGCAGGAGGGGTGGGTGGAAGCAGCAATGAGGCGTGGGTAGCCCCATTGCTGCTCCTGGGGGTGGGCGGGAGAGGGTGGGAGGAAGCAGCGATGAGGCTTGGGTAGCCCTGTCACTGCTCCTGGGGGGGGGTTGCGGGAGGGCAGTGGTGTGACCTAGTTTTATTTGCATTTTTTTCACATTCGCGGGGGTCTCATGCCCCTAACCCCCACGAATGTGGAGGGACAACTGTATATATAAAAAAGATAGATAAGAGTACACAGCTTTAAAGTGTGATTATTCCTTAGTGGATCAGTAGACATTCCAATTTCTGCTATTTTGTGGCTGGCAAATGACAGATCCAACACAAAACTTCAGGAAGCCACCAGAGCCTGGTGATTATAGTGGAAGGTTGTCATGTAGACTTTCCCCTGTAATTTTAGCTGTGGTGGATATTGACCTGCCCTATGAATGCCTTGGAATTTCAAGGGCCTTTTAAGTGAGTCATAAATTTAGAGAAGTCTAGTGGACGGCTGTCTTAGCTAGATGGTGTAAGGGAAAAAAATATTTTAACCAGTCAGGTTCCCAGCTATATAATGAAAATCCTGGAAAAGTAGGACAACAGTTGGAATCCCAGTCACATAGTACAGTAGTTTTGCTGGGGATAGGCTTCAGACTGATAGCACTCACATCCATTCTTCTTTTTGGCTGTTGTGATGAGCTCATATATGTGAGATCTACTTTGTTTCTACTGGAACATCAAGATTCCCAATTAGTGTATTATCCAAACACCATACACCTAGAATTAAAAAATTCTGAGTCCCATAGTACCGGAACTAAATGGAGTTCACAGTTCTTCTGCACAGTTCTGGTTATCCTGGTTTTGTTTTGTTTTGTTTAAATTTTGTTTGTATAATGTTTATAGGGGTGGGATTAGAGGAGTCATTTCCTTATTGCTGTTTGTGGTTGTTGTATCCATTGGAGAAACTGACACAAGCTGTTCACATATGTCATGACAAGCTGGCGTTGACTTAAAGGGGTTACATTAACTTTAGAGAAAGCACAGCATTTAGAATTTGAGCTGAATTCTTATCCTGCATTGAAGCATACTAGAAATGAGTGCTTAACTGCAAGTGTGTAAACTTAACATGATTCCCCCACCTCCACTTTAAAGCTGTGGAAGAAGGGGGAGATCTTTTACTGTAGATATGTTGTATAAAAACCACCAGCTTTGTCATGTAAAGTTGACTTTCCACTCCAGGACAAGGAACAAGAAATGAGCCTGAATGAGCCTGGGTAACTTTGGGCCTGCAGGTGGGGGAAAGGTTCTTCCATTGCAACCTGGAGACCTTATGACAAATGAGAAGAATGTGACAAATTTTGTCTGCTGTAATCTGTCAGCTGCATCCATTAATCTGTTATGTCATCAATGAAATATTTTACACCCATGACTTATTCCAGTCTTAGCCATTCCCCATCCCTGGTGGGTGGGTGTGTATGTGCTTTCAAGTCACCTAGCAACTTAGGGCAACCCCATGAATGTCATAGGGTTTTCTTATGCAAGGAATACTCAGGGGTGGTTTTGCCAGTTCCTTCCTCTGAAATATAGCCTACAGCACCTGGTATTCATTGGAGGTCTCCTATTCAAGTACTGATCAGGGCTAATCCTGCTTAGCTTCCAAGACTGCATTTGGTGCCTTAATAGAATGAATCTTCAAGTCTCTTCCAGATTAAGTATTTAAGGAACTCTCCAAAGTCTGGGAATTGGATACTTATTACCCATACCATTTGGCTTTGCCATTTCCTTATAGATTTGCATTGTACAGTTGGAGAAAAGAGCTTGAGAGAAAGTGACTTCCCAAGTCTCCAGTTCATAGCTGAGGTGAACTTTATGCTCAGGCACAAGGCCCTTGAGCCCAATTAGAGGTCATAAAAGACAGGCTAGTGATCATTTGTTTACTCAGTGTAGTCTTGTGCCCTGTTGTCTTAGCAATTTGTGCTGGAGGTCTGTCAGTCTGGCAGCTCAGCTGCTTTCTAATTGTGGTAGCAAACTTTATAGTGGGATATTCAGAAAGTCAAGTCGCTAAATAAGGCAAGTGTTTTCTTCCAAGGCAGTTCTCCTAGATCAGCTCACTGTACTGGAAATGGGTGGGTGGAAGGTTTGGTCATAGCAACTGAGATCCAGAATCACAGGGTTTCAGCAGACTAAATTTCCTTAGAGGATATCTCATTTGTCTGCAAGACAAGTTGGCATTTTATGTTACTGTGGTACATTGTTCAGAAGAGTATGTGGAGAAGAGAACTTAGGTGTGCATGTTTATGTTCAATGTTAGGGTAAGAATGTTTTCTTATAGGATGCAGTATCTCCATAAACCGTTATTGAATCCCCGTGGCAGGAAAGCACAGGTATAGGTGAGAATGAAAGCTTGGCAAGCTGGCCTGAGATTCTTGGTACAACTTCATTTGAAATTCAACTGCTGACTTAATTCAGCTTCTGCTAGGATTAGTGTATTGCTGTTGTGTACCTCCCATTTATATATAAAGTCCAGCATGGTTAGGGAGTCCAACCACAGGAAAGTTCATTCTGCAGATCATTCTTGTTAATAGATTTGTCTCTCCAAATAGTTAATTTTTATAAATCTATGCACCCATTCAGTAGATGATATGCACTATGAGTTGTAAACAAGAGCTCAGTAAGGGTTCAATTGTATTTTTAGTTTTTGTACTCAGTCCTGTAGAATAATATAAAGATAACACTGAGCGAAACAGCTGAAAAGATAATGAGAAGGAGCAATTACCAACCTTGTCCTGCCAGAACTGTTACTAAATCTGCTTTGGTCTGAGAAATGAATTCCACTATGTAGCAGTGGCGGAAGCATGTGTTCAAGCTAAGTCCTGTTTTCCTTCTCTGGCTATATGAAGGGTAGGCAGTTGTGACCCTCCAGGGGGTTTTGACCTATAGTTAAGTATGATTCATTTCCAAGTAAGAGTGTGTAGGATTGCAACCTGATAATTTACTCAGAAATAAATCCTACTGTTTTCAGTGTCCTAAAGCTTTCCTCCCCATTTAACTTTTCATTACTGATTCAGCTCACTAAGTATCTTTCATTTGAAAATGTTGAAAACATAAGAGTTTGCTAACCCCTGCTGGTAGAAAACACCATAGATCAAAATGAATACTTTCACAGATGGAGCTGGGTTTTTTTACCCATTGCCTTATAAATATGACCACATATAAAAGAAACTTCCACCAGAGGGCTCTCAAGGAAATGTTTACATGATAACCTGGTTTTCTGGACTCCCAGGAGGGAAGTTTTCATTATACTCCTCACCATAAGGTATTCTGCATTGCTTTTGTGCATGCTGAAATCCAACATGATTTATAAACTGTCATTTTCCAGATTCATGCTGCTTTATTTTGATACTTTTACATTGGATTTTGGATTTGGATTAAGCACACTGGGGGAGGGGGAAGGGGATCTGGGTTTCCCAAGCTTCCTCAGCCTTGATTGTTATTTTGTGAATTCTGTATGCAGTATTTCTTTACTACGGTACTGTATATTTATATTTCCTTCTTTTAACATCTACACTTTTGTTAATCCAATTGTGGATTTATTTCATGTCCTTTGCTCAAAGGTCCCCTGGTTACACTACCCTTTAAGCCAAGGATGTGGGGATCACACAGCTCCTCCTTTGCTATTGGCCATGCTGCTTAGGGCTGATGGGAGTCCCAACAATATATCTCAGGCTGCACATTCTCTACTTCTGCTATAAGTGGTGATGCTCTGTGGAGTCTGTCAGGGTGATAGAGAGGGACAAGGAGAGCAAAGAAAGGCCCCTCCTTGGCTGTCTCCTCCCTACACTTACTTCTCTGATGCTACCAGGCCACTCCAAGCTGCAAGATAAGCAAGAGGGAAGGGTGGAAAGGGTGCTTGGCAGGAGGAGTATACATTGAACAGAGAGGGAATAGGAAAGAGGACATGATCCCTTTCCCACTCATTCAGTGAGGAGACAGGGTTAATTCATCCATCGCTACATTAAACAGCATGAGAAACAACATGGAGTCCTATGGAACACCATACAGGGGCCCTAGAACTGCTTGTAAGATTATGGGGGGCGGGGGCTGAACATTGCCAGGCAGGTTGTTAGTAATTTTGACTACTTATAGTTATCTTTTTACAAAACAATAAAAACACAATGCATGGTATCATAGTTGTCATCATCATCCCATTGAAGTTGGTAACAATCTGAGTACCATGAAAACAGTAGCAAAATAATGATCATTTAGTATACCTCTGGTTGATCATTCCTGGAAGGACTCAACTATATATGAGTCTTTGGTGGCCACTTTCACCTGAACATTTCTGGAGGTGGGGCTCAGCTTTTCCTAGCCTAGTCTCAGAGGGCTTGAAGTTCCTCTGCCCACCCACCCCAGGGTCCATGACATCATAACATACCGGTAGTTGCCATGGATCAGGACATCAGCACTTGAGCACCAGCTTCTGGAATTCTCCACTGTATCAGGAAGAGAACAGAAGAACAATGGCCATAATTCTCAGTTAAAATAGCTGTTCCAGAAGTATATTGTATAGTCAGTGATACTGAAAGCTATTGAAAAGTCCAAGAGAATTAACAGAGTTGTGCTTCCTAGCAGCTGCCTGCACAGGTCAGTGCCAAAAGAAGGTTGGAAGGCATCCTGGACAGCTGCTACCCATTGGAATAGAGAACCTAGGCTAGATGGCCAAGTGTGTGGTAGAGTAGCTTCATATGTTTTCACCATTTCTTTCAGACTTTTTGCCCTATAATGAAGGCAAGAATAAGAGCTTATGGATAAAATTCCCTGCTTCTCCTGTCTTTTCTTTCTGAATTAATTACCCTTAGGAGAATTGAATTTCATTTTTTGAGGGAGATAATTTTTCTTTCGAACAGTCAGAAATTTTCTTTCTTTAAACTATAGTCATTCTCAGTTTCTCCAATCTCCACTCATGTTGAGTTCTAAGACGAGCTAGCTGTCCTTTGGTCCTGCAGGAACCAATTTGGGCTAGAATTGAAAAAAGCTGCTGTAGCTTATTTTATAAGATAAACATCTGAAGAACACAGGATATTTTTGCAGGGGATGAAATCTCACTGATATGCATGTAGGCTCCTTTTTGGAGGATTTGGCTTTATACTGTATGTTGCTGTAGGCAAAACGGGAAATACATTGAACAGAGAAGCAGAACAGGAAATTAAATTCTAATCTGTAAAGCTGAATTGTATTGTGTGTCATACTGCTAAAATCAAGAAGTCTTTCAAAAGCAGAATAAATAAAAACTGTAATTGATAATATAGATTGCAGGGGATATATGTGAAGTTAATGCTGTTAGTACCATTTGTCAGCTACTAGTGGTTTGCTGAATTTTTTCTGAGGACTGAAAGAGAATGGCTTTTTTTCAGTGTCTTGGTCCTGCTGAGTATAGATGAATCCTCAGTCTTTTGCTCTTGGCAATTTGTAAAGTTACTATAACCTAGATGATTTGATTAAAATTCATCTTTTCTTTAGGAAAATTGTATTTTTCCATATTGTGCAGTTGATAAGGCAGGTTTTCCCAAACTTGAACTAGACCGCAAGGGAGATGGTGACAAAATATGTAATGAAACTGTAAATAGTTGAACACTAATATCTACTGCAGTTTTACCATTACATTATCTGCTAAAACGTATTCAAAGCACCCAGGTAACAAAAAAATTAACCAGTTTCTACATTAATTAATGGAGAACAATAATGTCCATTAACCAAAACTATGAAAATTTCATGTCCTGCAATTCTTTGTTAGTGCAACTACTTTCCTTAATCCAGAGGCATAGCAGAATCTGATTCATGCCTGTATCCAGTCTTCTGAAGCATAGGCCACTGAGCCAATTATGACATGCATTGCAATTCTTTATTTGTCCAACTGCATTCCTTGAACCTGCATTCCTTGAATTAGTTCAACTGCATTCCTGCATTCAGGAAGTGTGGCCGAAAGCTTCCCGGATTGGAAAGACAGTCACATCACTCTAGCCTGGGCTGGTTTTGCCAGTCACTATGTCATTGTTTTGCCCCGGTTTGTCATGGGTAATGTGACACCTTTCTGTAACTCATTACTTTCAAAGTCTGTATATTGGTCAGGTTTTGCTGAGCACTGGAGTCTCAGGGTAGGATGAGAAATGATAGCAGGATCAGGGAGCCCAGCTCAGAAGGGAGTCAGCCATCACTGGGTGAGTGTCAGAGGTGAATGTTGTACTCTAACACAGGCAAACAGTCATGTTTTAGAAGCAATGTGTGGGATAGGACCAAGAGGAACTGTTCTGGACAGCCTTCTCACTAGGACGGGTGAGGAATATAAGAACCACATGTGGCCTTCCAGGTGTTGTTGGACTGCAACTCCAATCAGCCCTATTGCACACAGTCAATGGTGGGATGCATCTCTACAATATTTGGAGGGACACATATTTTCCATCCCTGTACCAGGAAATGAGTTCCTAGGATGGAACAGCAGGTCTTGGGGCTATTTCTAGATCCAGGGGCAGGTGTACTGGTTCCCCAAATCATGTGACTAGATGCTGAGTCAGGTAACGGCACTTGTAATACAGTCTAGGTGGTGCCCTTGGTTAGTACAGCTCAGCCTTCATTCTTTGCAAACTGATGTTCTGCCTCAGTGGCATAAGAGGTTAGACCAGTGTCATGATGGAGTTCCATCCTCCTGCCTGCGGGGTCGTGCAACTCCCATCATGTGCAAGAACTACATTTCCCGTTATCTGCAAACTGTGGTTGTCTGAACAGGTAAACTAAGGGTTAAGGGTTAATACCAAGGTGGGAGGTGGAAGTCATCTCCTGCGATAGCATCATCATGACATCACATCACCAGACACGGGACTGGCCAATGAGAATTTGGGAATGGTAATTTGAAAGTTTTTTTACTTGCCTCCGCCATGAGGCAAGGGTCAGACAAAGGAGGCTGAGATGGATACCATGTTGTAGAGGCTGGGATGGCTATTTGAGCGGCTAGCCAGCCAAGCTCACAGCCTTCCCTGATTCCAGATGGACATTAATTGCATCCTATGTTTTACTGCTTGATATTGTGAGTAGAATCTTAGGGACAATGTATTAGTTAGATGGTGTTAGGTTTTTATGGTTATTTTCCTACTTGTCTGGATGCAACTGAAATGCTTTGCTTTTACTATTCTGTGTAACTCCTAAGCAGAACCTGAAGGAAGGAGATGCTTTCTTCATGAGAGATTTGCATGTTTTAAGCCTTGCTTGAATAAAATAAGCCTTTTCTACCTTTCAATCACTGATACCCACATGCTTATCCCTTGGTCATTGCTACATTTCTCTCTTTGGGCATAGGAGGGAGGAGTTGGTTGGTTCTACAGTGACTAGTAGTCCACAGGTTATCTGGTCTCCCACTGGACTGGTCATATCATCTCAGTGGGTGGTGACAGTGTTTGGCCTCTAGGGGTACCTTTGAGTGAGGCCACTCAGTGTTGCTTTTAGAGGGGGATGCTAGCTTGGGGGAGGGTTCCAGGCAAGTAACCTCCAGGCTAACCTGACTACCAGGTTGGAGCCTGGTTGGCAAGATTCCCAAGTTGAAGGCCACTGAGTCTATAAAATGGTCCCAACACATGTTTAATCCATCACTTTTTTCTTCCATTCTCAGGGTAGTATTCTGAGGTCCTTTTTTCATGCTTCTTCCTGGTCACCAGCATTATTGCCGGAAGAATGCACTTATTACAAAAACAGGGACAAGGAAAGAAACTTTGGTTTTAAATGTGGGGTTTCTGTTAGATTGAGAGTCCAGGAAATGGAGTCCTGTGAACTTGTCTTTGGTACTGATGTTGGATAAACGGAAAGCCCAAGAGATGCTTCAGTGCTTTAATACTAGACATGCTTTGTCATGCTGTGCCTTGGAGTAGACAAGCCATCCGAATCAGGGGCAAAATAGGTTCAGTGGCTGGAAGTGCTGGAAGCCCAACATATACTGGTGTTTTTCTTTGTTTGTTTGCTTGCCTGTTTATTAAGTTCACACTCCATCTTTTCTTCAGGTAGTTCAAAGTCCTGTGTAAGGTAGGCTAAGGTGAGAGGGAACAGGTGAGCCATGGTCTTCCAGTAAGCTTGATAGCTGAGTGGAGATTTGAAACTGCATCTTTCCCCGAGGTTTGAAAATTAAACCAGTGATGTTAAACATTAGAAATTGGGGCATTACTTAACTAACACTAATAATTGAATTTGTTTATTGAGTTAAGTTATCATTAAATCAACTCGTTTCTTAAGCATTCCTTTCCAGGGCAGTCTGAGGGGGTTACAGAGAATAGTAGGGAGGTTGTTACAATTTATTCAATTCTGGGCCCATTTTGTTACTGGCACCTTTAAAAGTGCCCTTGTTTTTCTTTTAAAGTTGTCTTCTCCTGACTTGAATCCTCTCTCTCTCTCTCTCTTTTTCTTTTTTTTTTTTTTTGCCCTCTCTCAGACTTACTAACAGATAGATTGTTCAGTTCATCTTCAAACATTTTATTTTTAAAGGTTATTAAGAACTAATGTGAAAATAGGGGTAGGGATAATGTAACCCATTAGAAATTGTTGAACTGCAACTTCCAGGATTGCTCACCACTGACTATGCTAGCTAGGGCTCTTGGGAACTGTAGCCCACAGGGACCCAAGAAGTGTTTTTAAGGTGGTGAGTGGTGGCTCAACATTGATAGGCAACTTGTTAGTAATGTTGACTACTTGTAGGTAAGTTTTTACAAAACAGTAAAAACATAATGCATTGTGTTAAAGCAATCATAATTGTTACCGGCATCATCCAACAGAAGGTGGTAACAATCTGACTACCTTGAAAGCAAGGGCAAAATAATGATAATTTTGTACACTTCTTACTGATAATTGCCAAGGGGACTCAACGACATGAGTTTTTGGTAGCCCATTTTAACCTGATCATTTTAGGGACGGTCAGCCTGTCCTAGCCTAGTTTTTTTTAAAATTTATTTATTTATGTAATCCACACAGTAGTAATAAATAGTAAATGAATAATAAGATTTCTCACAATTATTCGTCTTCATACACATACATATCATTAATCCTTATTCTATTACACATAATTAATTGTTCTTCAATAACATATTCTGACTTCCTTTGTTATGTTCCCCACAAGTGTTATTTTCCATTTTCTTATATTCCCCACTTCTATTTCCTTACATCCTGTAAGCTAAGTCTTTTCTGTACCATTTACTTTTATCTGATCAATCTCACTTCACCTTATAAATTCCATTATTTTCTAAAGAACACTAATTAATCACTGCCCTCTTGATTCCAAAATTCAGTTTAACTTTTTATCTCTTAATAAACTCATTTTCCATCAACCAATCTCCTTTTATCTCCCATCTTTCGCTCCAATAATTTGTTATTGGTAACCATTCTTCGTTTAATTTATTTATACTCCTATTATTTAAAATATATGTTAATCTATCATTGTCCATCATCTCTTTTAGTCTGATTAACCAGTCTTCAACTGGCGGCCTTCCTTTCCTTTTCCAATTCACTGCTATATTAATTCTTGCTGCCATAATCAAGTATAGCATTATTCGCCAATGAGCTTTTTCAGTCTTTTTTCCCCAGTGCCCTGTCCTAGCCTAGTTTTGGAGGGCCCCTACCCTTCCTATTTTGGGCTCCATGGTAGTTCAAACTGGAAAGTCACATGATTCCCATCTTTTTCTTAAGGATACTAAGGTATGAAGTCTTAAGTTCAGCTAGGGGACACTGATCCACTGCTAGTACAGCTGTGCATGGCTGGCTATAAAGATTAGTCAATGATTCATTGTTGTGGATTTTAATCAGAAATGTTTTGAGTGCCTCTGAGCATACACAGAATAATAGTATTCTCTCTGCCTCTTACTCCCAATCAAGAAGTGTGATCTGCAAAGATCAGTAATAGATGTTTTTTTCTCATTTAACTTAGAACAGTGATGGCGAACCTATGACACGCGTGTCAGCACTGACACGCGTAGCCATTTCTGATGACACGCAGCCGTAGGCCTCCTTCCCCCCACCTGCAATCCCCACCCTCCCTAAAGTGGCAATCGGGGCTTCGAAGCCCGGGTCCCACCTTCCTCCCCCCTCCCACCCTCCCCAAAGTGGGAATCCTGCATGCATACATGTTTTTTCCTCAAAGTGACACACCACCCGAGTTATGCTCAGTTTTTTTGGCAAAGTTTGACACACCAAGCTCAAAAGGTTGCCCATCACTAACTTAGGACATATTTCTGACTATACTTAAAAAAAAAAAAAACCAAAGACATTTCTTCCAGAGAGTGGGAAGTAGTGAATTTAGCTAGCTCTGTCTTTTGCCTGCAAACTCCACAGTTAGAAAATTCTTCAGTGTGTGATCCTTTGAAGAAGGAGGTGGGTGAAAAAACAGAATGGGGGAGGTAAGGAATGGGGGAGGAGAGAGAGAGGGGGAGGGAAGCCATGGAGAATGTCAAGGAAAACATTCCACTTAATTAACCAAGGGTCAAGAAGTGTAAGAGCCCTTCTTTATTTTACTTCTCAGTAGAGATTGAACAAGCCTGGTTTTCGATAAATGAATCTTTTGATTCCAGACTAATAATTCAAACTTCACATTCTTCCAAAAGAGTGTGACTCACTGAATCAGAGGGTGGATGGAAAGAATGGGGCAAGAGGAAGTAGGGGAGAAACCAAGAATGGAGAAAATTAGGGTGGGATTTAGGAAAACATTTTGAGATGAGAATTGAAGAGTTGGGGTGTCCTCTCACCAGCATCCCACAAAAAAGACAGGCCAATGAGGAGGTGTGAGGGTTGCACACCAACTTTTAGACCTAGAAGGCCTGACATTCTGCAAGGGCCATGGCTGTCTGAGGGCAAATGAAACAAATAATCTCCTCTTGGATTCCTTTTCATACCAGCACACACCCCCTTTTCCCTTCAATTATTTTCAAGATATTCTTTAGCTGGGTTTCCAGAACTTTTTTGGTCTCAATATTCAAAATGTCAATGATACAGCAAGCAGTGTAGCTTGTCTAGCAACATAGCCATGTGATGCATTTCCTGCAGTCCTAATCTACTTCCTCAGGTCTTCTGTCTTAATCCCCCAAAGGAAGAGCCACCAACTCTTAGCAAATCCAAATGTTCTAAAGCCAATTAATTTATTATGAGATGGGATTAATTTGTTAATCAAGCAATCTGGTGAGTTAAGCCAAAAGTTTAGAAAAATCTACAGAATTAATGACTGAGGAAGTTCTGTTTCCAAACTCTGGTCTTCCCAGTCCTAGTCTGACACTCTTAATTGCTACACTGCACTAATGCAGAAGCCATATGGTTGTATTACTGATGGGTATGACCGTAGCACTTTATATTTATATGGAATTTAAAGTGTTTGAAGTATTTCGTGAAGGGAACACCATTCCCTTCATCTATCAAGTTTGTAACTCTATCAAAAAAAAGAGAAGATTACTCTGACATGACTTATTTTTCAAGCCTGTAAAATATATGGCTGTTAATATCTCTGTCATGGACTATCTAGTCCGTGAGCTGCTCTTCGCTGTTGATACTGCCCTTGTGGCCCACACAGAAGCAGCTCTGCAGCGCCTAACATCCTGCTTTGCAACAGCTGCAGAGCTGTTTGGGCTGGAAGTCAACCTAAAGAAAACAGAAGTTCTTTCCCAGCCTGCACCACAGGATGAACACCACCATCCCCACATTGCCGTCGGCAAATCTGTGCTCATGCCCGTTCAGCAGTTCACCTACCTGGGAAGCATCATCTCCTCAGATGCCAAGATTGACAAAGAGATCGATCACAGACTAGCAAAGGCATATAGTGCATTTGGAAGACTTCACAAAAGAGTCTGGAGCAATAAACACCTGAGGCAAAGCACAAAAATCAGTGTGTATAGAGCCATTGTACTGTCTATTCTCCTTTATGGATCTGAAACATGGGTCACCTGTCGCCACCACTTACGACTCCTTAAATGCTTTCATCAGCGCTGTATACGCACAATCCTAAATATACACTGGACTGACTATGTGACGAATGTTGCTGTCCTTGAGCAAGAAGGGATCACCAGTATTGAGGCCATGATATTGAGAACACAGCTGCGCTGGGCAGGGCACGTTTCTAGGATGGAGGACCATTGCGTCCCAAAAATACTACTCTACGGTGAACTCGCCACGGGTCAGCGTAAGAGGGGCGCTCCAAAAAAGCGATACAAAGACTCCCTGAAACAACATCTCAGGCTCGGCCAAATTGATCACTAACAGTGGTCCGCCCTGGCCTCACATGGAGGCACACTATCCACAATGCTGCAGCCTTATTTGAGAACTCACGCCGAACAAGTCTTGAAGAGAAACAACAACGTAGAAAGAATCACAACCCAAAAACATCACCCAAGGAGACCTTCTGCTGTGCTTTTTGCAACCGGACTTGTTTATCTCGGCTTGGCCTTTTTAGTCATCAGCGCGCTTGCAGAAAGCGCGGGATGAGTCCTTCCTGAATCTTTGTTTGCGAAGAAAAGCCAGAGAGAGAGAATATCTCTGTGTTGCAGGAGCTGGATGGAGCCTGAGTAACAAGTGGCTCCCTTAAGAGCCTTTTCAAACTACCCAACTACAGTTGTCCCTCCATATCCATGGATTTGGTATCCACAGATTTAAGTATTCACGGCTTGAAAATATTCTTTAAAAAATAATAATCCAAAAAGCAAACCTTGATTTTGCCATCTTATATAAGGGACACCATTTTGCTGTGCCATTGCATATAATGGGATTTGAGTATTCACAGGTGTTGGTATCCACAGGGGGTCTTGGAACCAAACCCCAGCGAATACCAAGGGCCCACTGTATAGCACTTTGATTCTACTTTAACTACCATGATTCGATCCTGTGGAATCTTAGGATATGTAGTTTCAATGAAATATTTAGAATCTGCCAGATAGTTCTAACACCTTCCCAAACTACAAATCCCAGGATTCAATAGGCTAGAACCATGGCAATTAAAGTGAAATCAAAGTGCTATAACTATATAGTGTGGAAGGGTCCCATAGAGTTGGAAGAGACCACAAGGGCCATCCAGTCCAACCCCCTGCCATGCAGGAATATACAATCAAATCATTCCCGACAGATGACCATCCAGCCTCTGTTTAAAAACTTCCAAAGAAGGAGATTCCACCACACTATGAGGCAGTGTATTTTACTTCCAAACAGCTTTTACTGTCAGGAAGTTCTTCCTAATGTTTAGGTGGAATCTCTTTTCTTGTAGTTTGAACCAATTGCTCCATGTCCTAGTCTCTGGAGCAGCAGAAGACAAGCTTGCTCCATCCTCAGTATGACATCCCTTCAAATATTTAAACATGGCTATCATGTAACCTTTTAAATGTCTCTTCTCCAGACTAAATATGCCCAACTCCCTAAGACGCTCCTCATAGGGCATGGCTTCCAGACCTCCCACCATCCTGGTTGCCCTCCTCTGGACACATTCCAGCTTCTCAATATCCTTCCTGAATTGTGGTGCCCAGAACTAGACACCAGTATTCCAGGTGAGGTCTGACCAAAGCAGAATAGAATGACACTATTACTTCCCTTGATCTAGACACTATACAGTTGTCTCTTGATATTCACTGGGGTTTGGTTCCAGGACCCCCCATGGATGCCAAAATTCATGAATGCTCAAGTCCCATGATAATGCAGTGGCATAGCAAAATGGTGTCCCTTATATAAGATGGCAAAATCAAGGTTTGCTTTTTGGATTATTATTTTTTAAAGAATATTTTCAAGCCGTGAATACTTAAATCCGTGGATACCAAATCCGTAGATATGGAGGGACAACTGTATTCCTATTAATGCAGCCTTGAATTGCATTGGCTTTTTTAGCTGCTGCATCACACTGCTAACTCATGTCCAGCTTATGGTCCACTGAGACTCCTAGATCCCTTTCGCATGTACTGCCGTCAAGCCAGATGTCACCCATCCTATATCTGTGCATTTCATTTTTACTGTCCATGTGTGGTATCCTACATTTCTCCATGTTGAAATTCATTTTGTTAGTTTTGGCCCAGCTTTCTAATCTGTTAAGGTCATTTTGGATTCTGATCCTGTCCTCCGGGGCATTATCTACCCCTCCTAATTTGGTGTTATCTGCAAACTTGATAAGCATACCCTCTATTCCCTCATCCAAGGATGGTGAATAGCAGTGGGCCCAGGACAGAACCCTGTGGCACCCCACTAATCACTTCTCTCCAGGATGAAGGGGAGCCATTGGTGACTACCCTTTGGGTTCAGTTAGTCAACCAATTACAAATCCACCTAACAGTTGCATTGTCTAGCCCACAGGTTACTAACCATTTTGCAAGAATATCATGGGGGAACTTGTCAAAAGTCTTACTGAAATCAAGATACACTGCATCCACAGCATTCCCTTCGTCTATCAAGTTTGTAACTCTATCAAAAAAAGAGATAAGATTAGTTAGGCACAACGTGTTTTTGAGAAATCCATGTGGACTTTTAATGATCATGGCATTCCTTTCTAATTGCTTACAGACTGCTTAATGATCTGCTCTAGAATCTTTCCTAGTATTGATGTCAGGCTGACTGCGTGGTGATTATTTTTGTCTTCTCCCCCACCCCTTTTAAAGATGGGGACAACATTTGCCCTCTCCCAGTCTGCTGGGACCTCTCCTGTTTTCCAGGAATTCTCAGATTATTGACAGTGGTTCTGAGATTACTTCTGCCAGTTCTTTTAATACCCTTGGATTAAGTTCATCTGGCCCTGGAGACTTGAGCTCATTTATACTGGCCAGGTATTCCTGAACTACCTCTTCACCAATTCTGTGCTGTATTTCCCTTACTGCATCATTGCTCCATTTCCCCGCCCCCATTGAGCACCGTTCCTCCTTTGGGAGAAGACTGAAGCAAATAAGGTGTTAAGTAGTTCAGCCGTTTCTTTGTCCCCTGTTTCTTTTGCCATATTCTTCATGCAGTGGCCCTACCATTTCCTTGTTCTTCTTTTTGTTATAGAGATAACCAAAGAAGCCCTTTTTATTGTTTTTAATAAGCCTGAGCTCCAGCTGAGCTTTGGCTTTCCTGACTTTCCCCCTACATGAGCTGGCTATTTGTTTGAATTCTTCTTTGGTGATTTCCCCCTTTTTCCGTTTCATCTCAGTTGAGAGTTCTTTCAACATCCGTCCTGGTTTCTTTAAACACCTCCCCTTTTTCCTCCTCATTGGAACTGTTTGAAGTTGCCCCTTCAATATCTCATTTTTAAGAAACTCCCATCCATCATGAACTCCCTTCTCTTTTAGTATTCCTGACCATGGGATCACCCCCAGTAATTCCCTAAGTTTTCTGAAATCAGCATTCTTAAAGGCATGTCTGACTATACTTGGCTTCCCCTTTCCTCTGTATAACAAACTCCAGGAGAACATGGTCTCCCCTAAGAATCCCACCACCTCCACACCATTAACCAGGTCATCCCCATTGGTTAGGATCAGAGCTAAAATAGCTGATCTCCTTGTTGCCTCTTCTACCTTCTGGACAATGAAGTTGTCTGCAAGGCAGGTGAGGAATTAGTTGGACCTTAAATTCTTGGCAGAGTTGGACTTCCAACAAATATCAGGATAGTTGGAAATCCCCCATTACTACTACATCTCTCCTTTCTGTAATGTGCAGTCATCAACCTCTTTTAGCTACAGAAGGATGCTCTGTGTAACTAACAGACTGGTTAAAAAATTAAATAAATAATAACCTTACCATGTTATTTTTTTTCCTTCGGTGTCTGTGGGGGAGGGGTGCATGCACATGTGTGCTTTTATTGTTGTTAAAAATCATTTGGCTTGCTTCATCTGTTCACAATGGATGACTTCAGCTACTAATGGATTGAGAATATTTGCAGTCCTTAAAATAATAATTAGCATCCTTTAACAGAGACATTCTCACATCTAGCTCATTTGTGCTGATTGAGAGAGAAGAATAACACAGCTCCACTGAGCCAGTTGTTGAAATGGAGTGATTCAGAAGCAGCCATTCCTTTTTCTCTTGTGACTGCAGCTCCCTTCCTGCACACCTCCAATCTAGTCAACCTCCAGTCTAGTCCTACAGTGCTCTACAGAAAAATAGATAACTACTTCGAAATGTAAAGTGGGGAAGGCCACCTCAGCTCCCTTTCCCAGCTTCTCATTCTTTCACTTGGCACAGAAGCTGTTCCTGTCTGGAGTGGGACAGTTTGGTGCAGCCGGTTGAGCATGGCCAGTTCAGTGCAGACATTTCAGTGTGACCGTTTCAGCATGGTGCAGTTCTGCTTGTGTATCAATTGATAATTGATAATTTTGTCAAGAACAAAAAACACTTCTGTTTGGTTGGATTGTTTTGTAAAAACATTTGGGTAAGGATTAGGGTTAAGGTAAAGGTTAGGGTTATTATCAATTATCAATTGATGTGCAAGCAGAACCATGCTATGCTGAAACGGCCCTGCTGAAACATCCTAGAGACATTATTGTCAGTGTGGGCCTCTGTGGTTGACCTTGTTGGGTGTTCTGGCCTCCCCCCTTGGATGCTTGGCAAAAGAGTATTTTCTGTGCCTGGGTGGTTTCTGAACTATTCCCCGCTCCTCTAAAAGGATCTTGCCCAGGGGAGTCATGCAGATGTTATGTTGGGTTTCTCCTTCTTCTCCTTTATATTTTGTGCTCCTAAAGCAGTGCTTGTAAGGGGCATAAGGGGATTTGAACCCTTGCCCCTTGGGATGCCACACACCTATTATGTGTTTTATTATGAGGGATGGGGAAATGTGTTAGTTTCGCTTGCTCTGGCATTTAAATTTAAAAAAAAACCACTTCTGGTTCTTTCCATCCAAAATATGAGGAGCACTTGTGAACACTGGTAAATTCTTCAGATGAACGGAAACAAAATTCCCCCACTTTTGCCCAGGCCAAATTTCAGTTGGTACAGCTATGCCCATATGGAGATGTCAGAGTTGCCTCTGTCTGCCTTGTGGTTGTTAAAGAAGAGGAGCCCTCCTGGGCTGAGTATACATGGGGCGTGCCAGCTGTTCCACTGAACTGAACTGAATGTGCAGTCATCTGTTCCAGGAAGGCATCATGCAAGTCCTTGGTTTGGCTTGGAGGTCTGTAGTAGACCCCCCCATATCCCTGCTGTTTCTCTCTCCCTTAATTTTTACCCAGATGCTCTCAACCTGGCTCCCAGGATTTAAGTCATGGGTCTGTTCAGAGGTGTACACATCCTTAACGTATAAAGCTACTCCACCACCCTTCCTGTTTGGTCTGTTTTCCAGAAATAGGTTATACCCCTCTATTAGTACATTCAAATCATGAGACTCATCCCTCCAGGCTTCAGTGATGCCTATTACATAATATTTGTTTTTCTGTTCTAAGAGTTCAAGTTCATTCTGTTTATTTCCCATGCTCTGTGCATTAATGTAGAGAAATCTAAGACCATGGGCCATTTCCCCTATCTGCCTTTTAAAGGGTTTGTTCCTCCCATTGTTGGGTTGTTGTGCTATTTGCCTTGTTCTCTGTATAACATTTGGACTATTATCTCTAGCACTCGATGAACTCCTGCATTCAAGAGTACTGTCTCCCTCCCCCATACAACTCAGTTCAAAGCCCTCCTGATGAGATCTTTCAGACTCTTAGCAAAAACATTCCTGCCAACTGCTGTGAGGTTCAACCCATTCCTTGCCAGAAGTCCACCTCTCTGAAGCCACACCCCATGGTCCAGGATGCCAAGTTGTTCCCGGCAGCACCATCTTCATAGCCAGTTGTTCACCTCCACTATTCTTCTCTCCATTCCTGGGCCATGCCCTTCCACTGGAAGGACAGATGAAACAACTATATGTGTATCCAGGTTCTTGCAGTATCATTGGCTCCCACATGGACCAAAAAGAAGGGATAACAGTCAGAGGGCTTGATGAGTCTTGTCAGCCTCTCTTGTACAGCTTGAATTTTTGCCCCAGGGAGGCATTTTGTCAGGCCTGCAAACTACTGCTTCTGTTCCTCGCAGCGGGGAATCCCTACCACCACCACCCTCCTCCTTCGAGTCTTGGCAGAGGCCACTTCATGTGCTCTATCTACCAAGGTTTCCTATATGTTCCCTAAGGCCTGGCACTGCTCCTCTTCCTCTTCTCTGGAAAGAGAGAGAGCTTCAAATCGATTCTGTAGCTTGAAGCTGGCCGAATGAGGCCTGGCCCTTCTACTTCTCTGTGTCACATTCCTCCAAGTGTTCATTTGCTGTGTATGGGAGATGGCTTCTTCTGCAGACACCTCCCCAGTATGTTGTGCATCCAGAATAGTCTTCTCCACTCTGTCCAAGAAAACCTCTCACTCCCTAACATTCAGAAGAGTAGATACACTGTCCTTAAGATACTTGACCTTTTCTTTCAGCAGGGCCACCAGCTTGCACTTGCTGCTGATGTAGCTCCCCACATCCTCTGGCAAGAAGACAAACATCCCAGAGGTGTTTCAGGTGACTGTAGCAGCACACTCACTGCCCATATTCAGTCCTCTTTAGTAGTCACTGAAAGAGAACTTTTGGATTCCCTGTCCAAACTCCTCTGGTATCCCCCCTTCCACCCAATGCCTGTTGGCCTTGTTTCTCAGAAGAGCTCCTATGCCCCTGTTAGGTTAGAACTGCATGGGCCGCAAAGCGCTTTCTGTTGATTTTCCAAGATTAGCCTGGAAAAACTGCAGCAGCAGTTATATAGAGCTAGTGGCTGCTAACTCCTTTCCCAGGCAGGTCAGTGGCTCAGCAGAAGCTTCGCCCCCTCAGACCATGTGCTCAGGGAGAGCAAAGGGCCAAGAACAAACACAAGCCCCCAGCAAGCCTTTAAAAATAGAGTGAAAAAGTGAAGGCTGACCCCTGACACAAGCTCACCTTCTGCTGATTTTCCGAGTGAGTTCGTGGTGAAGTTAAGATCTGGACAAGGTTTTTTCTGATTCATAGCTCAGCCCCTTAGGCATATCTGCTTTTGTTTCATCAATGACATTTGTCAAGACAGTGAACGTCTTGGATTGCGATCTCAGAGATTCACAGTCAAGTATCCATTAAGCCATGAAGCTAACTGCATGTCCTTGGTCAGTCAGTCTCTCTCAGGTTGTGAGGATACAGTAGGGCTGAGGAGGGACATTTTGCCGCTTTGGGCTCCTTGGAAGAATGGTGGAACATAAATATGACTAATAAAGAAACTCACACTGTTTTCACCCTCCCCCCATGTGCTTCCTTTATTGATGTATTTATTATAACTAAGATTATTTAGTAACCTTTTTAATTTAGTAAAATCTATATGGGAGCAAAAATATAAGATAAAGGGAAAAATAAAGAGTCATCCAACTGCTGAATGGGGGAGGAAAGGGACCTTAGACGAACATCAGCAAACTGATTAAAACTTGGGATACAGCAATCAGAAGAAAAGAGGTGGAGAAGAACGGAAATGTATCAGCTTTACATAAATCACCGAGTTGTACCCTTGGCTCATCTCAGCAGGATGGCTGAGAAGAAATGGTTATTCATTAGGCTGACTAGATGGAAGAGCCTCCTTTGATACTGGCTCCCAAGCTTTCTCTGTTTCTCGCTGCAGAATCCACAAAGCGGAGATATTTTTAGCTGTTGCTGAGACTGTGCCTTTTAATATCTTTGCATCTGAGCAAGCATCTGCTTTTGTGCATGAGGCCAAATTTCTGTTTAACTTTTTATGGAAAGTTATTGCAATTTATTTTCAAGGTAGCTGAATGTAAACATAGCATCAGCATTAGCATTTATATTTCTGTACTGCTTATCAGTGCAAATCACTCCCTAAGCGGTTTACAATGTGTTAGCTAATTGCTCCCAACAAGCTGGGTACTCATTTTACTGATCTACGGAAGGATGGAAGGCTGAGTCAACCTTGGAGCCCCATAGGATCAAACTCACAACGTTGTGGCTGCAGTACCGACATTTAACCACTGTGCCACCAGGGTACCTTACTCCTTACATCTTACTATTCATCAGGTGCAGGGCCTGAAAAGGTTACTACAACTCCCAGAATCCTCTTGCTATCCTGGCTAGCCAAAATAAGATTGCTCTTCAAATCTTCGGGATTCTTGTGGCCCCACTGCAGAGTAATAGGCCTATTCAGGAAGCCCTCTAGGCTACTTTGGTTAAACATTCTGTGAAAATTGTTTTTTTTTTCTTTCTCTGGTTTCTTTAATTAACTTGGAGATGTAATGTTTTAAACGTTGCTTCGGAAGAGGTTGCTTTTGTTTGGGGAGCTTTTTACTGAAGATTTCATTTTAAAATGTGTTTTGCTTTGAATATTTTATGGCTGTACATCACCTTGAATATTTTATCATTTATTTATTTATTTTTAGCAGCAAGGCAGTGATTATCTTTTTTTAAAAACCCAAGAGCAGCAAGGGGGGGACCCTAAAATAATTGCTTAGTGTACCATCTAAAAACTTTGCTCTCTAGTGGTAAATAGTAAGTCTTATGGTAGTAGAGTGGGGAATGTTGCATTCACATTGTTGTATTATAAGCCTCAATCTAGAAGTGAAATTAGGAGTGAGAAATATGCGGTCATTCAGATTATGTTTGACTGCAGCTCCCATCATCCTCTAGCCAAACTAGCCAGTGATGGGAGATGCCATCTCCCAAAATCAGGAGAATAATAGGTTCCCCATCCCTATGGTAAGGAAGTTAAATGAAGTGTGGTGACAGCAAAACCAATAGCTATGCAAAGAAGCCAGAAATTGTTGGCATCTTCATGAAATGGTTCAGGGAATGCTTTGCCGTTTAACCCCCTAACTGCAGTCTTTAATGTAATAGCCCAGTCCCAGCTTGACCATCTTCATGAAAACTAGGCTAAAGGGATCTTGTAGGAGCAAGGGAATTGCCTGTGCCAATCAGTCTGATGTTCTTAACGAGACTTTCACTCCAAAATGACACCCCCATTAGAGGGATGAATTTTTCACCCTTATGCGCAGAAGAAACTCCAGAATACTTTCTGTGTAAGTGCCAAATGCTAATAAAGGTACAATAGGATCCCCGTATCCACTGATTCATTATCCACTGATCCAGTTATCCACAGGACACAAAATAGCACACTTACCATAGGGTATTCCTAGAAAATATGTCCTCTCTAGCCATTTTCTAGGTCCTCCAAGGCAACTCTATGGTATTTTAAACCAGAAGTCCCATTATTTTCAATGGTGTTCGCTATTTTCCATGGTTTTCGATATCCACGGGAGGCCCCAGAATCAATCCCCAGCAGATACGGGGGTCCTACTGTAGTCCATGCTTGTTCTGTTTGTTCCTTTCAAGCCACATTATTATGGTGGTAGTTTTTTAAAACTTACTTTCAAAAAGAAAGTTGAACCAGGTCAGGGAAACACCTGATGCTGGATACTGGAAGCTTAGAATTTGTTTTGAACCTTGGCCATAATCCTACTTTATGGATTCTCAGGCAGCCTGGAGAGAAAACAATCTGAGGTGTCAAATGTGGGCATGGACTTAGTATTCATGAAGTTATGCGTCTTTCTCAATGCCTTTCCAATTTAGTATTGGATTCAGCTGTCAGTTCATGCAAAGATGTCAGGCTTATTTTCTGAATATTGTCAGTGCACACTTCAGTGTTTTAGAGTCTGTCACAGATTGTCAGGTTGATTGATTTTACACATATAGAGAAAGACCAACAAATTCCCATTCTGATATGCCATTTCAAGTTTCACACCAAACATAAAAGCTACTGCACTGTAGATTTAAGGCTGTATTATTTTAATATTGATGTTGTAAACTGTATTGGTACCTTGATCATTTAGAAAGACATAAAAGGTCTAGGCATTCTTCTTTTAAGCACTGTGTGATGAAAGCAAGGAAAGGAAATATTGAGGAGGAGGAAGAAGAGAGGTCTTGTGGAACTGCATTGCATCAGCTCTCCCCAGCATGTCTGGATACCTTCTTTGTGTATCTTGGGAACACAAACTACAGGTGTATTATGTAGTTTGGGCAGTTAAAGGTACTTAGGCTTATTATAGATAACAAAAAATCATGGTGGCCAGTGTGCAAAACTTTATGTGGACTGTCTTTATGCTTACAAACCTTTCCTAGGGACACCTCTCACAAAGTATGTTTCTACATTTATACTGTTACCTACCCTGACACCCCCATCCTCATGTCTATATTAATAATTGGCAATATTTAACAATTGGGCCAAATGTGGTCTTCCATGCAGTGTGGCCATTAAAGCTGGAAAATACCAACAAATTGCAAAGACTAGCGTTCAAACTCAAGTCAGGTATGCACTTAAGGAGAGGATGCCTAAATTCTAAAAGAAATGCTAATTCGCAATACAGCTGGAGGCACATACACCTGGCTAATCCCATCAGCCAAGGCTGGGAGAAGCATACCTGTAAACAACCCTCATTCCTTCACCCATCCCTAAACAAAGGAAGTTGCTTCTTCCCTTTCAATCGCAAAGTACCCACACACTAAGACGCCATTAACATATCCAGAGTTCCTTTGTCTCACCTTGAACAACTCTGAGAAACATTGTCTTCTACTCTAAATCCCATCCCCTGAAAGCAAATATTGACTGTAAAAACCCTTCCAAAATTCTACTCTGGGCTCACAGTTCACCTTCCTACCTACTCCATGTCATACTGTGCAGCTGTTCCTGCTCTGGACCCCCATTCTGCTGGTTTCCTCCATGACCTAATCTCTACAGGACAGGAGTCGTATCACCCACAAACAACTCCCTTTGCTACTTCTATATCCGAATATCTCCCACTTTGTTCGCTAGTCTTGTGTGAATGTTTGAATCCTGAATGCATCCATGAATGTTATTGCTGTTTTCCCCAAATAAAGACCAGTTTATTGTACAACCTAGCTTAATGTCTCCTCCCGATTACCGGAATACAAAGGCAAGATCTGCTATCTGTTGCCCCCTCTTTGCATGTACTCCAAGCCGAGTACATAAATTCCCCAAATTAATGTCAGTATTTTGAGGGTCTTCATGACCCCTGAGCGTAGAGGGTAACAATACCTTCCTTGTATATGGTGCTGATCAAGCAGAGCTCAGGATGATACAGCTTTCTCTGTGGCCAGTCCAGCCTAAACACGGGTGATGTAAGCACAGTCTGAAGTTGCACTGGACCAATGTGTGTCTTGTGCTGGACCAGTTATTTGCCTAGGCCATTCTTAACTTCATCTGCATACCATAACACTGCTTATTGAAGCATAATAGTAGAAAGACATCTGGATGCCTCCACAGCATTTACACATCAGGGGAGCTGGGCTTGCAGAGATATTCAGTCAGCACAGAAGCTCACAGATGTCTGGATACTGTCAAAGACATTTCACATTCATGCCCAGCTATGAAAAGTATGAGAATTTGCAGATAGAAGAAACAGGCACATCCTACTCCCACCTTGTATATAGGTTGTTGTAGAACAGAAGAGAATCAGAAACCCAGGGTTAATAATCATGAGTCCAGGATAGTTAGCTTTGCCTTCTGAATTCCATTTATAGTCTTTTTCACAACTACACATAGTGCTGGCTGCAGTGTCTTCATATAAGGGGCATGGTGAACCCATTCTCTGTTTTGGTCTGAACTTTAAAGCTATCTGAACTGTCAAACTTGTTTTTAAGATAGCTCACCATCCCACTATCAAGAAAGCCAATAACTGCCCTTGACCTTGAAAGTGGTGTTCTTAAATGAAGCACTAATTGTAAGTATTCTGTGGGATACAGGATATTATGTAATTCACAAAATTGCAGCCATGCAAAACTCTAGATCACGCATTTGTGCCTGTAAAACTTAAAAGGAGAAGGGAACTGCAGAAGAATTCCCACCTTACAGAAAGTTTATTTAGGTTTCCTTTTATGTGACACTTGTGCAAAGGACATGAGAATCAATATCCACCCCATTCTTCTCCATTTGTAAATGATGTCCTAGGCTACTTTTAAAAAAAAAGGCTCCTATAATTGCTCTTCTGTTGTAAACTGTGATTTGCAATTAACTTCCCAAACTAAATGAAGAATACTGTGTTATATTATGTGTATACTCTACTGTTTATGGCAGACTAAGCTCTAGGCAAAACCAGAAGAATGTTGTTGAAAACGAGCACCGTTTACCACCTTTCCCTGCCCATTTCTCAGTAGGCATTTTTGTTGCCCTTTTCTAACTTTGTACAGATTACTAAACCAAGTTCAGTCCTCCCACCTTTTGAAACTCAGGCCTGAAGTCTTGCCAGAAAAGAGCATGCAGTGATTTCAGCCTGTTAGTTTTTCGTTTCTAAATAATTTATTCCTATACTTTATGAGATATTGTTATCTTTCCTCCCCACACCCTTATTTCCTCCAGGACATTTCTTATTTTAACTTTTATTTTGCATTTGTACAAAGTCGCATGGTACAATAGCTATTCCTTAGTTCTATTTCCCCTCTATATCCCTATAATTTCTTTAACCATTAGAAAGTATCTATACTGGATTCAGATTTCTCAGTAGTTAATATGCTTGCTCCATCTTCCCACTTATTTTTGCACTAAGAGGTGGTGGAACCTATGCTGAGGACATACTAGTTTAACCTATTCATCCTTATATTTAACAAGTCATATAGATAGCCATAGGCTACCAAGAGTTCCATGCCAGCCAAGTGAATGGGATGTAGAAGGATGGACAGATCTTCTTCGTGGTCTCTGTGAATCACACAGTTGGGTTTATTCCTGCGCCTGCGCAGAGCATACGGAACCTTCTAGTATCGCTAGGCAGAATGTGCATTGATACATTTTTGGCGGTAACTCCACCCATACCAACGGTCCCTTAAAAGATGCTCCCGCCCAAATCCCCTCAGTTCCTTTTTTTCCTCCGCGTTAGCAGTTCGAAAGGAACCTTCGCTCGCTATTTTGACACTTTTGCTTTTGGTTTTGACTCGGACTGGATTTTGACGACGATTCTTTCTCTTTGCGATTGATTCTGTGTGTTTTGGATATTTTCTGGCTTGATTCGGACTTCTGACGATGATTTGCGCGCCCCTTTGGACTTGACCCTGTTCTCTGACTTGGCTTGACCCGGATTGTTTGACCACGACTCTTCTCTGACCTGCTTGCCATGGCTACCAAAACTGGTTTTAAGCGCTGTGTCATTTGTCAAGTGAAACTGCCCAGCTGATGGTCACTCGCGCTGCCTTATTAGTCTGGGTGAGTCCCACAACGTGGATGCCTGCATCCACTGCAAGGCCTTCACGCCCCAGGCGCGTAAACACTGCTCATCTCACCTAAAGTCCTTCCTCTATGAGAGTGCTTTGCTCCCTTCTGCGGCCTCGACACCAGCTGTTGGATCCCTTCCAAAAAGGGGACGTTCTCCATCTCCGAAACCCTCTCAAGCAAAGCGCCACCGGTCACGGAGCCCATCTCGATGTCACTCTGTTGCATCCAACCCGGAGGCTGTGCTCCACTCGCACAAACACGCCTCCAGGCCGACCCCAGCTGGGGATCGAGCCTCCTCGGATTCGTCAGCTGTCGAATCCAAGGGAAAGCATCGGGATCGATTGGGGTCGAAGGATGCGGGCAAGGACCGAGACTCTTCTGCCTCTTCTAAGGGCATAGCCTCTAAGAAGAAGAAGGAGAAGCGCTCTCATGCTGAAGGGAGACCAAATGAGGCGAGGAAGGACAAGGAATCCGCGGTATCTGTGACACAAACTCCTGTCCCACCTATGCAACCTGCTCCGGCCGTACCGCAGCCTCAACCCTCACCTTGTGATCGAGACACCGATACTGACCTGCCCCGATCCAGAGCTGCCACATCAGCTCCCTCCCTAGAGATCATGGAGGTCGAAGTGGGTGAGCCATTGGGTGAAGAGGCGGAGGTCTCTCCATGGGTTCATGCCCTCTCACCTGCGTTGCTGGTTTCCCGTTCTGAACTCCTACGGGATTCCTCTACCCTACAGGAGCAGGATGTTGAACCCCAACCTTCCACATCCCAGATTCAAGAGGATGTCCAAGCATACGGGGCTTACGACCTGGCCAGATGTCTTCGAGGCGCCTTTGCCAAAACCGCATGGCGTTGACCGGGATAAGGACAGAGTGTTCTACTTGACGGAAGAAGCAGCCACCCGTCATGTCTTGTTGATGCCTCCACCTCCACTCTCATTCTATGGACCGGACAGGGCCCCCTCCCCACCGCGGCATCCGATAAAGCCACTGCTTAAAGATACGGGCTGCCAGATCTCTCCCTTACATCCGCTCCCTCTGCTGCCTCCCACTCCGCCACCTCGCATATCCTCGGTGCCAGGCAACCACCGCAGCCCATCTCCATCATTGTATTTGTCATCCTCATCCGAATCTTCTGATGGGTACCTCCACTATCTGCCGTCTCCACAACCAGAATTGCTAGACGAGGACTTGTCCTCTCCCACTGATGACATCCGCTCCTTCTCTGAGCAAGTGGTGTGAATGTCGCACACACTGGAACTCAAGGTCACTGAGAAGAAGTCTGACCTGGTTGATCCGACCTATCACTGGATAAAATCAAAAGCCCCACCAGTGGCCCGCATTCCGGTACTCCCATCGCTGCTGAAACTAACACAGGGCTCCTGGGAGAACCCATTGTCGATTCCATCAACCTCCAAGAGGATTGACCGTCTGTACCGAGTAGATGGGGATGGCATCGAATGGCTGCAGGAACATCCAAAGCCTAATTCAGTGGTGGTTGAGGCGCCACAGCCCAGGAGACAACGCCGAGCCCAGTCTACACCTTCTGATCCCGAGGGAAGGAAGTTGGATATCATTGGGAAAAAGCTCTACTCGGCTGCTGGGCTCAGCTTCTGGATTGCCAACTACTCGGCATGCATGGAGGCTTATCAACAGGTACTGTGGGAGAGGATGGCACCCCTCATACAGGACCTGCCAGACGAGAGGAGGAGGATGGCAGAGGCTATCATCATGGAGGCCCAACTGCTTGCAGGCCAACAGATCAACTCTGTGCAACATGTGGCCGACTGCGCCGCCAAGACCGTGGCAGGCTCTGTCGCTCTACGCCGCCACGCTTGGCTTCATTCGTCGGGTCTGTCCACCCAAGCAGCTGCAACCATTGAAGACATGCCCTTTGACAGCTCGGGCCTCTTCAATGGTTCAACAGACGAGAAGCTGGGATTTACGCAGAAGGTGAGGACCACCGCCAGAAGGTACGGTGTGCCATCATCCTCATCTTCTGCTTATTGTCCTAGGGACCGGTTGGGCTTATGGCCGGTCCTTTAGACGGGGAAGCACGCCACAACCTGCTAGGCACTCTAGGTTCCAGCAACCGATGTCATCAACTTCATTGGTGAGGAGCCAGGGATCCACCTCCATATACCGCCTTCCCTCCAAGCAGAAGTCGAGAGACCAAGGCAGGAGAAAGCTTTGAATTGCCTCTCCTTATGCTGATGTTTTTGTTTTCTTTTAGACCCCTCTATTTGGACTCAACCTCAGCAGCAGCATACCTTCCCAAGGATCAGTTCGACACCCTTCAATCCCTGATCCACGGTTGTCAGCAGTCACGACGAGTTTGAGCGCACAACATCCAAGTCCTCCTCGGACACATGGCAGCCACGACATCGGTTACTCATCTGGCCAAACTTCGGTTCAGGCCACTCCAGCACTGGTTCCTGGGAGTCTTCGACCATCTACAGGATTCCCCCAGGAAGCTCTTGATGATGCCCCGATCCATCCTCCTCTCCCTGGATTGGTGGCTGGTACCGACCAATGTTCTCTCCGGTCTCCTGTTCAATCCTCCTCACCCGGACGTATCCCTTACGACGGACGCATCCCTACATGGCTGGGGGGCTCACCTGGGTTGTCACAAGATCCAGAGCTCCTGGAATGCCGAGGAACGGGAACTGCATAAACATCTTAGAGCTCCTTGCGGTCCAGAAGGCACTTCGGGCCTTCGAGGTGTTGGTCCGGGACAAAACTGTTCTTCTCCTCACGGACAACACCTCTGTAATGTATTACCTGAACAAGCAAGGCAGTACCAGGTCTCCTCAACTCCTCCGGCTTACCTTTCAGATCTGGGACTGGAACATCCTCCTTCAGTCCATTCATCTCCCTGGGGAGGAGAATACTCTTGCAGACGGACTTAGCCGTTCCAACTCCAACGTCCATGAGTAGATGCACCACCGACATGTGGTGTCAAACCTCTTCTGTTGCTGGGGTACTCCTCTAATAGACATCTTCGTGACTGCCCAGAACAGACAGTGCAAACAGTTCTGCTCCAGAGCGTGGCACAGAGACTCCAGAGGGGAGTCTGGAGGGGACGCCTTCCTGTACCAATGGAATGGACCCGTCCTATATCTCTTCCCTCTGATCCCTCTGCTGACGAGGGTTGTCACCAAGCTCCGGTGAGACCGATCGAATGCAATCCTCATCACGCTGTGGTGGCCCCGGCAACTGTGGTTTGCACCACTGTTGCTTCTGTCCAGACGGTGCTTCCTCCACCTTCCGGACTGACCCGATCTTCTCACTGTCCACAAGGGAAGGTCAGGTATCCCGACCTCAACACGCTTCGCCTGATGGCTTAGAGGATCAGGCCGTGAGCCCAGGACCTTCACAAGTCGTTCCTCCTTCTCCTCTGCCTCGAGAGGTCCAGACGGTTATTGACGCTACTAGGAAGCCTTCTACTCAAAAAGCCTACCTCTACAAGTGGAACCGCTTTGAGAAGTTCCTAGCAGGCCAGGGATCGGACCCTCATTCTTGCTCGGTACCGACACTTCTTCAGTTCCTCCTCCATCTGTCAAAAACATTGCTCTTGGTTTCGTCTCTCAGAGGCTATCTGGCAGCTATCTCGGTCAAATTCCAAGCTTGGAATCGACTATCCCCCTTCCAGGACCCGTTGGTGAAGAAGTTCCTGAAGGGATATATCAGCCTCCACCCTCCAGTGCTCGACCCGACTCCGACCTGGAGCCTCAAACTCGTCCTTTCCCAATTGGTGAGATGTCCCTTCAAACTCATGGCTTCTACTGACCTCAAACTACTGACTTGGCAGACTGCTTTCCTGGTTGCCATTACCTCTGCTCGTCGAGCTAGAGAGCTGTGTGCCTTATGGTCAGACCCTCCTTATACCTGCTTCCACAAGCATAAGGTGGTGTTGAGACCGGACATTTCCTTTCTCCCTAAGGTGGTCTCCAGTTTCCACCTTAACCAACCCATCGTCTTGCCTGCCCTGATGCAGGAACCGAAGGATGAATTTGAGCCTACCCTCCATTCCATGGATGTGCGGAGGGCGCTCGCATTCTACATACAACGGACTGCTCCTTTCCGTCAATCACCACAGCTCTTCGTCTCCTATGCCGACTTGAAGCGAGGTGCACCAATCTCGTCGCAGCATCTCTCGAAGTGGGTGATGTCGATCATCGCTCTCTGCTACGAACTGGCCAAGAAGCCCCTGCCTCCACGGGTTCGTGGACATTCTACGAGAGCTGTTTCCACTTTGACTGCATTCCTCTCAGGGGTGCCCCTAGAGGATGTCTGCTGTGCTGTGACTTGGTCTTCACCGTTGACATTTATCTGATAGTATAGACTGGACACTCGTTCTAGGAACGAGGCTGATTTGGGAGGGCAGTGCTTCTATCCTCCATCCAATAAGTGAGGGTATTGCATGGTTAAACTATTGACTATTAATTCACTGTTGTATTGCTTAATGTTTAAAGAATGTTTAAAGCTTAACACACATGGGAAAATGCTTAATGCAGTGTAGATGTGTAAATAGCTATTGCTTAAAAAACAATTTGTAAGCCGCTCTGATAGCCTTGTGGCTGAAGAGCGGGGTATAAATAAATAAATAAATAATGTGCTATCAACAAATCCCTTTCTTAGTTGTTTGTGAGGTGGTCCTCGTCTACTGATGTACAGGACATACCCTCCTCCAGTGGGGAAGCTTGCTAGTCTACCCAACTGTGTGATTCACAGAGACCACAAAGAAGATGGACAGGTTGCTTACCTGTAACCATAGATCTTTGAGTGGTCTTCTGTGAATTCACACAGACCCGCCCATCCTCCCCTCTATGTCCTGCTATTGCATATGTGCTTAATGTTCCTGATGCTGCTGATTGTAGCGTCATTCAAGGAACTGAGGGGATTTGGGCGGGAGCATCTTTTAAGGGACCGTTGGCATGGGCGGCGTTACCGCCAAAAATGTATCAATGCCTAGCGATACTAGAAGGTTCCGTATGCTCTGCGCAGGCACAGGAATAAACCCAACTGTGTGAATTCACAGAAGACCACTCAAAGATCTATGGTTACGGGTAAGCAACCTGTCCATCTCTCTATCCCTCCTATACATATCTACAGTACTCAAGTTTCCATTCTGACACAGAAAATCCATGGCCAGCATGGAAATGCAGAGGGAGGGAGGAGTGGATCACTCTGTCACTCTTCCACTCACGGGTTTGGATTCCATACTAGTATTGGTTTCCGCGCTAGCCAAAGTCTCTTCTTCTGTGACATCCATGAAAAAGATCCATCTCTCTCATTCCCCATCTTGCTTTATAGAAATCAATTGATTTTTGTCGCCTGTGTTTTGGAGGAGAGGACTCAGACAAGTAATTTCCCCTGCCCCCCTGACTAGTCTGTGGGCCTATTTATAAGACTGGCCATTATGTACCAATCACCCTTGCCTTTATCTGAGTACCTTTTCCTTGCCTCAGCACATTGGCATTTTAGTACCCCAGTTCTCATTTGGGAGTTACTGTTAATGAACCTGGAAGATGATGTATTATGCTGATATTCAGGGCAGTCTAATATACAGAAGTGTGATGAGACCCAGAAGTCAGCCAGGTCCAGCTGCAATGTTTTTTCATAAGACCATAGAACACTGATCATGATCAGAGCTTGGAAAAGGGTACTTTTTTTGGAACATAACTCCAAGCATCTCCCACCCAGCATGGCCACTAGCTGGGTGTTGTCAGAAAAAGTAACTTTTCCAGGCTCGCATAAGTATTCAAGTACTAGTACTGATTCTATTTATTCAGCACTGAGCTCCTCACCCCCTGCCTCCATGCCTTAAAGCAACAGTTTTGATATTGGAAATAAATTACTTTTCTTTTATTCTAATCCTGCTGTGGCCAAGAAGTACTGGAAGTTTCGGGTAATCAAAGGAAAGTAGCAGTCTGCTTTTTCAGTCAGACCATAAGCCCATCAGGTGTAATATTATCTGCTCTCACCTACAGCAGTGGCTCTCCAGACAGGAGTTTTTCCTATCCTAACTGGAGATCCCTGGTTATAAGTACTGATGAGGCTCAACCTTATATATCTTCCAAAATCGATGAGGCTGGGTATTGATATGGTTTTACAGTTAGTTCTAGGAGAATGTGTTCAGTCACATGGAAAATAATGGGGCCATGTGAGTCCACCTTCAAGTAGACCAGTAACTGTTAGGAATATTTTACACCAAGTTTGGGCAGCTTCTCATGTTGCAAACAGTTTTTAATTTGATTCCTTTCATTTGCGGGGGGCAGTAATCTGCTCATCTCTTTTCCTTATTATTTTCTGCTCAAAACTGCATGAGAAAGAAAGAGGAAATGAAACTCTTTTTCAGATAGAGAGCTTTTATTAAAAAGCAGCAAAACAACCATTGGTGTGCAAGTATATGGTACAGCAGCCACCCTTCCTTACCAAAATAAATAAATCTCAACTGATAGGGAAACTTAATTACATTTAGCATTCTGCCTGAACAGGGCTTGTCTCAGGAAGGATCTGAAATTTTTGGTAACGATACCATTGTGCAGATGGTTTTTATTAAAGCAAAGGGAGATTAAATTTCAGGCCATGTCACGATGCTGCTTATATACAGGTACATGTGCTGCAGTCTAATTAGGCCTCTTAAACATAAGCAGATATGAGGGTTTGGTCTGCATCCATGGTGAAAACAATTAAAAGCTCCACACTCTTGTGGTGCTTTTTTTAAAAAAAACATTTATTTTTAAAAATTACAAGGGGCTGGATTTTTAAAAGTTTAATTTAATATCCTTTGATGTTTATCGTAGCCTAAAGTGTGTCTTCTTTGGCCACTAATATAATTTGCCTACCTCTCTAATGTAATAATTTGCCTACCTCTCTAATGTAATTTCTTTCAATCACCTCTTTTCCTATCCCTGGGCTGTTTATGCTGGAAAACACAGTAGTCTTTTCTCTCTGTTTTGGTTGGATGGACAGAAATGACAAAAGGAAAGTCTTCACAGTTCGTGTTTTTGACAGCTGAAGAGATGTAGTGCATAATTCTGGTAATAAAAACATGCCCTTGTTCATATTTTCAGCTAAAGTTAGGGCTAAAGAAGCAGAAAATGATAGCTTCTCCTCTCCAGTGGGAAGTGGGAACTTGGCGTTAAGTGCCCGGTTGCACAAAGGTGTGGTGTGTGATTCTTCCCTCTCTTCTTTTCTGAGAGGGGAGAAATTATATAAACCATGGGTCTCTATGATCTGGATATTTATATGGAGATTCTGACTTTTACTGGGAGTTATCTGCTTAGTGGAGGGAAGGGGTTTATGCAGCTCTTCCACTGTGTTATTTCAGCTTTGCTTTGCCTTGCAGCTGAATGTAGCAAATGGAGGAGGGAAAGTATTGGCATATGTTCTGAAATGAAGGTGCTCAGGAAAGAGTTTAGAAGAGTTTTTTTGGTGGGGGGATGATAGCTTTCAGAATCCTCTAGTCAGCATGCTTACTGGAGGATTCTGGGAGTTACAGTCCAAAAAATTACAGTAACTTTTCCAGGCTTTGCTTTCAAGTGTACCAATGTCTGTGTGAGTCTTTTCTTATACTGTGTAAGTTTTTTCTGCTCTCCCTCCATCTCACTATCACTTGTATCAGAGCAAAGACAGTGAATACTGTCCTAATAACATAATTGCATATCATGGTTTGAATATATCATTTTTTAAAAATGCTAGTTAAGCATACAGAAAAATCATTGTTAATGTATAGACTTTGCTGCTACAAGATAGAGTGATGGATATTGGCTGTAAAAGGAAAATAGACAAATTCATGGAAAAGTTCTGTTAATGACCATTTGCTGTGGTAGTGGAACCTCCAGTGTTAAATAAAATGTACCTCTTGGGGAAAACTAGCAAGGTAGGGCTGCTTGCATCATTCCTTTCTTGTGGTTTCCCCAGAGGCATTGGCTGGCCACTGGTGGTGTACTGCCTGCACCACAGGATGAACACCACCATCCCCACATTGCCTTAGGCGAATCTGTGATTACCAGTAAGTCCATTCAGCAGTTCACCTACCTGGGAAGCATCATCTCCTCAGATGCCAAGACTGACAAAGAGATTGATCACAGATTAGCAAAGGCATATAGCGCATTTGGAAGACTTTACAAAAGAGTCTGGAGTAACGAAACACTTGAGGCGAAGCACAAAAATCAGTGTGTATAGAGCCATTGTACTGTCTATTCTCCTTTATGGGTCTGAAACATGGGTCACCTATCGCCAACACTTACAACTCCTCGAACGTTTTCATCAGCGCTGTATAAGTACAATCCTAACTATACACTGGACTGACTAAGTGACAAATGTTGCTGTCCTTGAGCAAGCAGGGATCACCAGCATTGAGGCCATGATATTGAGAACACAGCTGCACTGGGCAGGGCATGTTTCTAGGATGGAGGACCATCGCCTCCCCAAAATAGTACTCTACAGTGAACTCGCCACGGGTCAGCGTAAGATGGGCGCTCCAAAAAAGTGATACAAGGACTCCCTGAAACAACATTTCAGGCTTGGCCAAATTGAGCACCAACAATGGTCCGCCCTTGCCTCACATCGGGAGACATTGAGACGCACTGTCAACAATGCTGCAGCTTTATTTGAGAACTCACACAGAACAAGTCTTGAAGAGAAACGACAACGCAGAAAGAATCCCAACCTGGAAACATCACCCAAAAAGACCTTCTGCTGTGCTTTCTGCAACCGGACTTGTTTATCTCGGATTGGCCTTTTTAGTCATCAACGCGCTTGCAGAAAGCGCGGGATGAGTCCTTTCTGAATCTTCATTTGCGAAGAAAAGCCAGAGAGGGGGTGGTGTACTAGTTGGTCTAATCCAGCAGGGCTGTTCATGTACATTTATGCACCTAAGATTTGCTGTGCCAATTTATAAGAACCATTTGTAAATCTCCCTTTATAAAAGCCATAGTCTCCCCAAAGTTATACTTAAATGGAGCTTTGGTGCATCAAAGTTGGAAGTTGGCCAGGTGTTACCAAGGACTTGGAGGGCCTGCAGCAGTATACTGTATGTCCATTGTGAAGAAAGGGCAGGGCCGGTCAATCCTTTGGAAGGCAACCCACCACCAGTTTATACCTTGGGTCCCCAGGATGTAGCTTTATGGACTGTGATACCTCTGCCTGACTTCCAGAATGAGGAATTATGGTGGCTCATTGGGCTTCTGGTCTTAAATATTGATGGTTGTGCTCTCCTTTGTGCAGCTGGGGAAGGGCTTACTCAGGTTCTAGTGATGGCTTTCAGAGAGGTGAGTTCACAAAGTGTGGGAGACTCTTCTATAATCATTGAAAGGAGTAATTGAAGTTTGATGCTTGGCAGTGTTAAATTTTTATACCATAATGCTGATCAGTTTGTTAATGTGTTAGCTGTGGAAAATGGGAAACCCTGTGTGGACCTCACTGGGGAATTACAGTACTTCTTTATTCATTCATGGATGCATCTGTTTGCAAAATGTTATCTTCTACAGGATTGTAAAGGCTTTGTGTATAATGGTGACAGATGGGTTTTACTATGTGTTATTGAACACAGTTATGCAAACAAAACTTGTTCTGTTATTAACTGGTACCTTTTGAGCTCTGGTGAAATTATTTTAGTTGCACTTAAATGCAAACCTGCTTTTGTGTAGTAGCAGATTGAGACTGACAGTCAATCTACTAATTACTTGACTATCTATCCACCCTTAAGTGCCTTTAAGAATGTTTCATTGGAGCCAGTGTTTTGTGCAAGATAACATCAGCAAGATGTCAAGTGGATTTCCTCATAGACTAGTATTTATGCAAGCCCTCAAATGCTTCATTCAGCCTTTTCCCAACCTGACAGCTTCCAGATGTTTTGGGCTATAACTCTTATCTAGTACATATAACTCTCTCTCTCTCTCTCTCTCTCTCTCTCTCTCTCTCTCTCTCTGTGTGTGTGTGTGTGTGTGTGTATACACAGTATATACAGTTATATATATATATATATATATATATATATATAAAATTCTCTTGGGTATGTTGCCATTTCCAGTGTGCTGATTGGCTGCTTAGGGAACTGACCAACCAATCACAGGTCTGTTGGGCAGCCAATCAGCACACTGGGGGCAGGACCATGTACAGTCGTCCCTTCACATTTGCGGGGGTTACGTTCCCCTCCCCTGCCATAGCGACCATGGGGCCTCCGGAAGCCCCATAGTCGCTTTCCCCCGCCTCCCCACTCCCTTCCTAGGCCTTCCCGGGGCCTCCGGAGACCCTCCAAAGGCCCCGTGGATGCCTCCTCAGCCCTCCCCCCTCCCGCCCAAGCCCTCAACGGGGCCTCCGGAGACCCTCCCGAGGCCCCGCGGAGGCCTTCCTGGCCCTCCCCACTCCCCCCCCAGGGCCTTCGCGGGGCCTCCGGAGGGTCTCCGAAGGCCCCGCAGAGGCCTTCCCGGCCCTCCCCGCTCCCCCCCAGGGCCTTCGCGGGGCCTCCGGAGGGTCTCCGAAGGCCCCGCGGAGTCCTTCCCGGCCCTCCCCACTCCCCCCCAAGGCCTTTGTGGGGCCCCGCGGAGGCCTCCCCGGCCCTCCCCGCTCCGTCCCAGGGCTTTCACGGGGCCTCTGGAGGCCCCTTGTCATGGTTTTGGGGGGCCCCAGGGGGGCCCTCCCAAAATAATAATAATAATAATAAAATTTATTTATACCCCGCCCCTCTGTTAAAACAATCGGGGCGGCTTACAAAATTTAAAATACAATACAAATAAAATCCCTAAACACCCCCACTCCCACCCTCCCCCATAAAAAAACATTAAACAAATATAAATTAAAACAACTAATCTAAAATCACTTTTAAAACTATAAATACAATAAATATAATAAATGGCCAGCAGCCTAGAAGAGGCCAGGATCCCCTGAGGCCGGGATCTAATTAGGAAACCGTGAATAATCAAAACCGTGAATGCTGAGTTCGCGAATGTGGAGGGGCAACTGTAGATCTCAAACATGGCTGCTGGAGAGGGAGAGGGAGTATCATGGGGGGTGGATGTGGTGTGTGCCTGTGTGTTCTGGAGTGCAGAACGAGTGGGGGGGCAGAATGAGTGGGGGGAAGAACAAGCAGTGGGGGGCAGTAGGGGGCAGAACGAGCGGCAGGTGGGCGAGTTAAACCCACCAGCCTACCTCAAAGGGTTGTCATGAGGTCTCCTGGGTATTTTGGGGGGAGTTTTTTAATGGCGTATGGTACGCCGGGTCCAGCTAGTATAACTGTAGTTTAATCTGGAGGATACCAGCTCAAAGAAGACTGGCTTCAGTTATAAAACTAGACTTCTGTATCCACTTTGCATAGTGACATGGAAGCTTTTGTTCTAAAATAAGAGGCCACGTTCATTTTCTTTCAAAAGCTCTGCCTCTGGAGGTTGTAATAAGGGCTGATTGCTTCCATTGGCTTTTATCAGAGAGAAAAGAAGGTTAGCCTTTTTTTTTTTTAAGAAGCACAGAAATCCTCTTCTACTTAAGATGGTACACAAAGTTCTTTCCTTGTATTTTGTTTGGCCTTGTATGGCCCTACAAAGACACATAACATTGAATCATAGAGTTGGAAGACACCATCTAGGTCCAACCCCCTGCCCTGTAGAATAAACAGTCAAAGCATTCCCGAGCGATGGCCATCCAGCCTCTGCTTTAAAACCTCCAAAGAAGACTCCACCACACTCTGAGGCAGTGTATTCCACTTCTGAACAGCTCTTACTGTCAGGAAGTTCTTCCTAATGTTTAGGTAGAATTTCTTTTCCTGTAGTTTGAGTCCATTGCTCAGTGTCCTAGATTCTGGAGCAGCAGAAAACAAGCTTGCTCCATCCTCAGTATGACATCCCTTCAAATATTTAAACATGGCTATCATGTCGCCTCTTAACCTTCTCTCCTCCAGGCTAAACATACCCAGCTCCCTAAGCTGCTCCTCATAGGGCATAGCTTCCAGACACGTTCCAGCTTGTCTATATCCTTCTTCAGTTGTGGTGCCCAGAATTGGATACAGTATTCCATATGAGGTCTGACCAAAGTAGAATAGAGTGGCACTGTTACTTCCCTTGATCTAGACACTATACTCCTGTTGATGCAGCCTAGAATCGCATTGGCTTTTTTAGCTGCCACATTATACTGCTGACTCATGTTCAGCTTGTGGTCCATAAGACTCCTGGATTCCTTTTGCATGTACTGCCATCAAGCCAGGTGTCACCCATCCTATACCTGTGCATTTCATTTTTACTGCCCAAGACCATACAGTCCGACCTCTGTATCCACGGTTTCTGCATCCATGGTTCCACCACCCATGGCTTGATAATATTAAAAAAAATAATCCAAAAAGCAAATCTTGATTTTGCCATTTTATATAAGGGAAACCATTTTACTATGTGATTGTATATAATGGGACTTGAGCATCCATGGATTTCAGTATCCATGGGAGGTTGTGGAACCAAACCCCAGTGGCTCACTGTATGCCTCTACTTTTCTGCTTCTTCTTGTCCTGACATACCTCAGTTTGTCTCCTGCAGTGTGAGTGCTGTCTTTGTTATTATAGATTTGCAGGGATAGGCAACAGTCAGGGGTTATAGGCCAGATTTGTTGCTGCCACTCCCAGGACATTGGAGGACTGCATCCCCATTACACATATCTTCATGTACACATTCATGTACACGTTTAAACATGTACATTCTCAAAAGTTTATAATTGTTTTTGTTAGTTTATTTCCACTGAACTAATGCATTTTTCATTTTTATGCATTTTTATGCGTGTTGTTTCAAATATATGTATTTTGTGATGTGGTTTTTCAGAAATATGCATGCTTGTATACATTTTGTTTTGTGAAGAGCATTATAAAGTGGTGGTCCATAGACTGGGGTTGCTCTGCCATCAGCTGCTGGTCTCTGGAGAATTTCTACGAAAGAGCGAAAAAATTATAACCATTGAGCACAAATATGGTACTATTCCCTGCCACACTGGAGGGGGGTGGAATCAAACCCCCCACATTAGATCGCTAAAGAATCATTGTTATAAGGTAACTTTGGAAGAATACTGTTTGTGACATCCATCTGCATTCTGATTTGCTTTCAGATTCAGGAAGTGTGAATTTCGTGAGCTCATACTGGGGTGGGGGGAGCTGAACACATTTCTCACTCATCCTTCCAGCCCAGATGCTTAGAATGATATCAAGACATTGATTAACATTGGTTGGATATACAGAACTCAGGCTGGTATAGACCAGAGAGACTTTTGGCCTTAAGAGCACTTTCCATTGCTCAATCCCTTGGTCAGTACAATTACCTGAATCTAAATAAGAATCTTGGTGGTGATATGCCACCCATCAACCCAAGGGCCTCACTATCTTGCCTTGTTTGGTTGTTGTTGGATTGTTGTTTTTATCAGAGACCATGTTTTTAAATTAGCTACTCAAATATACCTTATGTCTAGTGACCAGTATTTCATTATTCTAGTTTAAGAGCTTTACTAAGCTCTGTATCTACAGCAGAAGAGATGTGTTTCCCCCCGCCAATAGAATAACAGATGGAGACTAGAACAGTGGGTACTAAGTTGACAGAATTCTATTGAGGATTCCTTACAGTGGTATGGTGGTAAATTTAGAAGTGATTAGTCCTGTGCAGAGAGGAAGCCCTATCACACTCAGTGGTATTTACTTCTTACTGCATAGATTCAGTTTGTAAAACACACTGAGCTGTAACAAAAGATGTTCAACTGGCTGAAATGCAATCGTTACCTTTTAATTAGAAATGCAAACAATCTTGCAAACAGGTGTTGTTGTTGTGTGGTTTCAAGTATTGCCATTTACCTCTACCAACTGCTGAAGAGAAATAGGAATCATAGAATCATAGAGTTGTAAGTGGCCTCATGGGCCATCTAGTCCAACCCCCTGCTCAGTGCAGGATCTCTAGCCACAGCATCCCTGGCAGGCAGCTGCCCAGCCTCTTTTTGCAGACACCCAGAGAAGGAAATCACACCACCTTTCTAGGCAATTGGTTCCATTGCCAAACCACTCGTACTGTCAATAATTTCCTTCTTCTCTCCTGTAACTTAAAAACCATTAGACCTGGACCTACCCTCTGCAGCCGCAGAGAACAGGCCTATACTCTCTTCACTGTGACTGCCTGTGGAAAATGCACCAGCCCAATTGCTCAGCCTGGCTGCCTACCACTGTCACCTTCCTTTCAGACTTCCCCCTTTATCCCTTCTCTGGTCTGGGGCCTGATTTTTTTTTTTTTTTGTGGATAGAATATGTGGATGTGTGGTCTCTGTTGGTAAGTGTAATATCTGTCAGTGAGTGGAATAAATCACGATGAGTCTGGATTTTATAAACGAAACATAAGAATTGGTTTATTAACTTTAAGGTTGTAACATCAGTGCTTCAGTACTGTGCATATAACTTGGTTATTTGGCTTAGTGTTACTTAGTCTCACTGTGTGGTGACAAAGGTGACCAACTACCTACAGAAACACATATAATAATCTTTGGACTTCTAATGTTATGATCAATTATATAACATACTCATCCACTCTGTCTCACGCTCTCAGTTTCCACTCACTCTATCAGCCATTCAGCCTCAAGACTCTCCAACTGCACAGACCAAACTCCAAACCAAACATCACACAGACCTAACTGACAGAAAATCTCTCTCTCTCAACTGACATCCACACAGTTTAAACTCTCTGAAACCCCTCCCGTTACAGTTTCCTGCTCTGGGATTGGCTCCCTCATTCTCTCTTCTCATTCACTCACCTGCATTCCTTCACCAGTTCATCACACTGCCCTTGAGATATTTAAAGACTACAATCATGTCACCCCCTCAGTCTTCTCTTCACCAAGCTGAACATGCCCAGCTCCTTCAACCTTTCCTCATATGTCTCATTCTCCATGTCTCTTATCATCCTCTTTGCCTGTCTCTGAACTCGCTCCAGCTTGTCCATATCTTTCTCAAAATAGACAACTAGAACTGAACACAGTACTCCAGATGACGCCTGACCAGGGCAGAATATAGTGGGACTATTACTTCCCTTGACTTAGAAAATATACTCCCCATCAAAGGGAAGTATCCAGCCTCTGGTTGACTTATTTTGAGCATTCTCTGACTTCCTGTATGCTAATCTTCCACAAGCAGTAGTAAAATTTGAAAACATTGTGATTACCCCGTTCCCATTCCAGTGTAACAAGTGTCTTGTCAATTACCCTGACACTCTGGCACATGATATCCCTGCCCTTGCTGTAAAAAAAAAAAAGAGTGAAAGGAAAAAGTTCTTTAGCTCCCTTTCTGCTTCCTTCTTGATATCTGGAAATTAGTGAATTATTGCAGTTTGGCGATATAATAAAATAGAAGAGAAGAGCTTTGAAGAAGACCAAGCCTAACAGTTATGTAATTTGTTCCTTGTATCTTGTCAGCTTAATTGGCTCTGAGTGTTAAACTCAGCAGCTTTCATCCATGTAGTTTCATTTAAACATGTTGGACCCTTTTCATTGCTAGTTGGATGAATTCTTCAAGAGTTTTTCTTTGCAGAAATTTTAACTGCGTTGATGTTTTCAACAGAGCAAATGGTACAACATACTTCCCTTAACCCTTTCCCATTAAAGGATTACTCTGTGCAAATAGTTTCAGTCATTCAGCTGCTACAGTGCTGGAATAAAAATGGTTTGTGCCAGAGGAGACTGAAATTGGTGTGGAGGGATCTCAATCCAGGGGAGTTTAAATTTTACTGTCCTTTGTCTTGGTGCCCACATCACCAAAAAGAAAGTGGCTTTGGCTGCATTGAGATTCCTCCATACCAACTGAACTACTACAACAGAAGGAACATCTGATACAAAATGTAGGCCTGCGACTCCAGCGCTGTCACTTTTCTTTCCTTCTCCCATATGATTTTTCAAAATCTTTTGCTGATGAAGAAGCCAGTAGCATTTCAAAAGCTTGCATGAAGTGTTCTGTGCATTTTGGTTGGCCAATAAAGGTATCACGTCTTTGTGGATTTTGTTTTATTTAAAAACCCAAGGAAAATCAATAGGACATCTATCAACTACAATCTACTGTATTCCAACTACGGACTTTATCATCAATCTGTTGTATTTTTCTACTTGTAGCCTGCTTCAGTGCCATGCTGTAATAAGACTAGTCAGCTAGGCGGGCTGGGACTTCAACAAAACATTGGAATTTCCTACCTCAGGCAGTGGAACAGGAAGTAGGTGGACAATCACGTGCTCTCTACCAGAAAGATCCCCTTGTCATTGATCCAGAGATTCCCACCAGCTATTTTGTGGCTGTGGAAGGCATGGCTCCCATCTGATGACTCATTCTGAGAGGAAGACACAGGGCTGCCATCAGCGGGCTCTCTGAAGGTTAGATTGGTGAGCCCAGTGCCATGTCCTGAGGGGCCCTCAGAGCAAGGCATCAGCGAGCTCCCTAGTTCCTTTTTTGAGGGCCCCTCACAGAGAGACATCAACAGGATCTTAAGAAAGCCAGGCCAGGCCCCAAATGCCTTGTTTTATGTGTACAGTACTTACTCAGAACAAACCATTGTGGAAGGGGCTTCCATGGAGTCTAGCAGTCCTTTAAAGGCCTAGAGTTGAATTGAGATGCTCTGAGTATATACATTCTGATTATTTTACAGATGATGGTGGTAGTGGTGGTGGTAATAATAATAATAAGTAGAAGCAAAGAAGAAAGGATATGCATTTTCTTCAGTATAGCAAACACATTAAAAAAGCCATTTAGAGCTTTGTTAACATTTTGAGGATTAGGGGAAAAAAGATGAAAATAATGATCTTGCTTATATTCTGCCCACAGGATATAAGTTCTTGTATATATAATATGTAAATAAATAAATTTTAAAAATGCAATTATGTCCTCCAAAAGTATGAAAGACTTTTCCCCTGCTAGAGTTTTGCTTTGTATACAATATGCTGTTCATTTGTTTGACCTATTCTGTGGGCATCTGGGCTTGTTTAAAGCGTGTGGGTGGAAATGTCTTGCAGAACAAAATCATGGACATGCCTGAATAATCACATGGTTTGCTTGGCGAAAAAGGGGCAATCTGATAGCACTATGGCTATTTAGCATTGTTGAAACTTGCCTCGCAATAAAGAAGGGGAAGATGAAAACAGAATTCAAAGGAACATATCCAATATTTAACCTTAAACATTTACACTCCCTCACAATTTTCCTTATTTCTACTCAGAGGTCAGTGCCATTAAGTTAAGTGAAACTTTACTCCCCAGTAAATGAATATATAATTGCAGCCTAAGCCTCAGCCTTCTACAGTATCTCTTAGTCAATTCTATTTACATGCTTAAGATTTTTAAAAAAACAACAACCCAGCTGTTAATATCTCTGTGTCTGTGTTTGTCTTCAAGTCGCCTAGTCAACCTTTGGTGACTCCATGAATTTCATAGGGTTTTTTAAGGCAAGGAATACTGACAGGGTGGGTTGCCAGTTTCCTTCCTCTGAAATGTAGCTTACAGAAACTGGTATTTGTTGGTGGTCTCTCATCCAGTACTAACCAGGGCTGACCCAGCTTCGCTTGAAAGATCAGACAGGATCTGGTGGCTTTAGGGTATTTAGGCAGACTGTTAATTCCCCTCTCCATAAGACAGCTCCACAAAAGGTGTGAATAACTCATGCAGCAGGTCTTTAACTATAAACACATGGCCCCAGGGCAGTCCTTAGCTCAGTATTTCCATCCCTTGTCATTCCATCTGCATTTGAAATTAAATCTTAACCATGCTACAGTACTATCATCAGTCAAATACATTTGTTAAGTATGGGGAGTTTTATCAAATGCTAGTTGTGATATAGGATGGGGGATACTTGGTTCAGGAGTACTACATGTGAAAAGGACTTTGAGGTTATTGTTGATCATAAGTTGAACATGAATCAACAGTGTGATTCTGCAGCAAAGAAGGCAAATGCTATCTTACTCTGCATTAATAGAAGCATAGTTTCCAAGCTGAGGGAAGTACAGTAATAGTCCCACTATATTCTGCACTGGTCAGGTCTCATCTGCAGTACTATGTTCAGTTCTGGGTGTCTCGTTTTAAGAAGGATATAGACGAGTTGGAGTGAGGTCAGAAAAGGGCAATGAGGATGATAAGAGGCATGGAGAACAAAACACATGAGGAAAAGATTGAAGGAGCTGGGCATGTTCACTGTGGTAAAGAAAAGACTGAAAGCTGAGATGATTGTACCATTTAAAGTACTGTACTTCAAGGGCTGCAATAAAGTGGAGGGTACAGCCTTGTTCTTTGCTTCCTTAGACAGTAGAGCTAGTCTATGGTTTTAAGTTACAGGAGAATAGATTTCAACTGAACATTAGAAGCAATAGAAGAAGCATCTTGACAGTGAGAGTGGTTTGAGAATGGAACCAATTGCTTAGAGAGATGGTGGGGTTTCCTTCACTGGACATCTTCAAAAAGAGGCTGGACAGTACCTGCTGAGGATACTGTAGCTGGAGATCCTGCACTGAGCAGAGGGTTAGACCTGATGGCCCATAAGGCCCCTTCCAACTCACATGATTCCATTTCCTCCTCCTATTTCATGAGGCCACCGCTAATTAGGCTTTTGGTTTTTGCTCTTACCTCTTAGCAGAATTGAGGCTGTCTAATAAAAAGGATATCATTTACTGTAGACACCCAGAGAAGAAAATGCTGGACTGAAGGCTCAACAAAATTTGGCTGATTTCCTTCTGGAGAGGTCCCTTTCCCTGCTGAGAGGCAATTAACAAAACTATACCTGTCATCATTTACCTCTGTATTTCAAGGCCTTATAAATCAGGTGGATGAGAAAGTTAAAGCATGAGAGCTTGGTACCACTGTTCCAGATTAAACATAGCATTCTTTTTCTATAACAGTTTTTAGATTTGGTGTATTCATTAGCCATCCTTTTCTGCTATTTTAGGATAAGACTCATTCATTATTCTTTCATCTTTGTAAAAGTCCCGTATTATTATCCCCACATGTCTCTGTTTTTAATATTTTTAAAATTATATCTTGTGTTCCTCTTTACTTTTGCATTCACCATATAGACTTCTATATTAAACTGTTTTCCAGCTTTAAAACATATTAGATTGAAACTTGTAATGAAATACTGTAGCTACTACTATACTATACATCATAATACTATAACTTCTCCTAACCCAAGAAGATTTCCCGTGCTCACACCTCCTAAGGTGTGTGTGTGCACTTGTGCACACACACACATGTGCTAAACAGAGTATGTTCAATTTCTTTTTCTACCCTGATAAAATGTGCATTTACTAACAAAGGGAAATTGTCTGGTCTTGGAGCTGATAACCCAGTAAAACTGGAGATAGTATCTCAAATTACAATATATGTTTATTTTTGTAGCTGAGATCTGAAATTATTTTCTTCTAGTTGGCACCTGAAATTGTTTCCTCACACCTTCTGGCAGCCTTGGTTAAGGTGTGTGGTTTTGTCTTCCTGTTGAGCAATTCAAGCTCTTGTTCCTACTGTGACAAGGTTGTAAGCTGATGACCTTGTGTAATATGTAGTTATCAAAGAAACAGATTTTACTTGTCAGTCACCAGGCTGAGTCTAGAAAACATCCTTAAGTCTACATTTTACTGGCACACATTCAAGATTTTCCATATAGCCATGAAATGAAATGTAACCATTTACAAAACAGGCTGGAATATTCAGGGTTTTAGTAAACCTTGTTTCTGTCCCTTTTGAAAAACCTCCACTATGTCCAGGTGTATCATCCCCTCTCCAAATCCCTCTTTCTTACCATAAGACTGGAGCTCTCTTTTCCAGTGTGTATTGGTTTAAAGCAGCTTTCCCCAACCTGGCACCTTCCATAAGTATTGAACTACTGTATATATAGCTTTAACATTCCCAGCCAACATGTCTGATGGGTCCTAATGGCTGAAGATTGTGGAGGTTGTAGACAAGCACATCTGGAGATCTTCCGACTTGGGGAGACTTTTTAAAAGAATAATGCTCTCTTCTTATTGTGCCATTTTAAAATAACTTGTCTGTCCTTTTTATACTGTATTTTAAATCATATTCATAGAAAGGAATCCCAGATATATATGCGTGTGTGACTGGCATGTTACAAACTTGTCATTGTTCATATTTGATGTGTGAGATGTCATAGTTAAGCTTAAGAAATGTATATCTCCTCCATTGTTTATCTGGATACTTCTATAAGGAAAACATAGAAGACTATTTCCTAGGTAACCACAGCTCAAACATAGATTTGTGAGGTCACAATTGACAGTTCTACAGAAGTCAGCATATATTGGCTGTAGTTAGTTTAAGGTCAAGCTGTCCAACTGGTTGAATGAGAAATTTGTGGGTTGATAAATGATTGATAGGAATGCCTGAGGATGCTTGATGCGTTAATTCTGTTTGGGTCTCATTACTATGATAGAATGGTTGTGTGGTTTAGTTCCTTCTGTGTATTACGAAAGCATGGCTTTGATGAGGGTTTATGGTGAGTCTGAGAGGTTTATGGAGACAGGAGAGGTACAGAAAGGAAGGTAGGCAGATGACCCAGTAACAATTATGGGAAGGGGTCACCGTCATATGGTGTATGACATGATGAGGGTGCTGGTCATTAGAGGAAAGGGAGATGTTAATGGTAGCAGACCATCCCCATTACTGAATACCTTCTTTGATGTTCAGGAAGCTAGTTACTCAGCTATTGTGACATCTGGCCTAGTTGCAATGTTAGGTCAGTTAATGTCAGGTCAGTCCATAATAAGAGTGATATAAACCAGTGTGGTTTGAGTGTTGGACTACAACTCTAGAGACAAGGGTTCCAATCCCTGCTCGGCCATGAAAACCCACTGGGTGACCTTGGGCAAGTCATACGTTCTCTTCTTAGCCCCTAGAAAACCCTGTGATAGCTTTGCCTTAGGATCACCATAAGTTGTAAACAACTTGAAGGCACACAACAATAACAAAATCCATGATTTAATTACAGATGAGAAGGTTGATCTGATGGATATCACCAAGACCTAAGTGAACAGGCTGGGTGACACAAACATGGCACACCTCTGCCTACCTGGTTCACAGCTTGGTAGAGTACCAATATAGCATAGAGATCTGGGAGGAGGGGAGCTGCCACGATCCTTAAAGCCTCAAGCAAGGTGCTTGAGAACTTCAAGGCATTTTTTCTGGATGTGTCATACCCTGCCCTTCAGAGGACAGTGAAGAGGAATCTGGAAGCTTAGGTAGCATGCCTGAGCTAGAGCAGAGTGACCATCAGCCACCACACGCTGAGGAACAGAGTGTCCAACAAGTCTCTGAGGGACATAATGCCCAGCAGGCTCACTCATCTGAGCAAGTTTGACTGATTTGCTGTTTATCTGTGCATGACCTTCAGACTGGACTATATTTACTCTACATGCTAGTATGCTGAGTAGTCTCGGCTACTCCCGTTTGAACTGTGAGCTGATTTACTGGGTCTCTGCAGCCTGCCTGAGAAATATAGGACAGGATGACTTCAACATTCATGCTAAGATTACAGTGCATGGGCTAGCTCAGTCATGGTCATTGTGCAAGGGTTGATATGGATATTGGAAGGGTTATTGTAACCTGTTGTCCTGGTCAAATCACTTCCTTTGCTCTGAAGTTTGATTTCGTAGCATCTTATTTCCATCTACAGGTATGTGGGGCCCATTAAGTTAGCCTATACCTGGAGACTGATTAAATATGACATATTCCTCAGTGCTCTGGAGAGTATCTAGTAGTTAAAGTTGGTGATCCTGTTCAAGCTCTAATCTATCTCTAGAATGTTAAGAGGTAGTGAGAGACCAATACAATCACTCTCTTTGGCATGTAGAACCCAGCTCCCACTGTCTGTAAGACTCAATGACATAAGAGTCAATGTGAAATCTGATCAAACATACATTAGAGTGATGCTACTCAAAAGTGATGGTCTGTTGGCTAGTGCCGGTCTGCAAACAATTGGCTGCTGGTTCATAGCTACTTGCCAAATTAATTACAGTAGCATCCCCATATCCGCTGTTTCACCAACTGCAGATTCAATTATCCACGGTTGGCGATGGTGGGGGAGGGGGAAGGAGGGATCTCACCTCCCCATCCCTTCCCCTGGGAGGGCTTCTGTTGCTGCGGCAGAGATCGTGAGGGGGGAAGGGGAAAAGGAGCAAACTCGGCCTCCTTCCCCCCCCCCCGCAACTGCTGCAGTGGCGGGGCCATAGCGGGGGGAAGGGGTTGGAGGAGCAAACTCACCCCCCCTTCGCCACTGTGATCACCACCACAGAGGGGCCATGGGAGGGGCAGAGGGGGGGTAGAGTGAACTCACCTCCCCCTTTTCCTCCGGGATAGCGTTCTCTGTTATCTGTGGAATTCACCATTCATGAGAGGCCCCGGAACCATTCCCCCATGGATACGGGGTGCTACTGTATAATGCAACAATTTAATGTTGAAGCCTACCTTCTAATTTATTTACTTCTAGGATGGGTGTTTTAAGATCATTAAAATAGTGTCCTGATAGGTTGAAATGATCTTCTTATTTCTGAAAGGTTGCTGATACCGGTTTTGTGTCCATTGATTCCTTTGTGGAGGATTTGGGCTGTTTATCCTATGGAGAATACAGAAGAAATTTCTGGTAGATTATGTCATCTGTTATACTGGAAGATGAGCTGGTGAATGAACCCGAACACCATTATGTCCTGTAGTAGTCTATGGCAGTTAGCACTGCATGTGTCTGAATAAAAATATACTGGTTGCTTCAAACTTGCGCCATAGCTATTAGCTAATCTGTTAGATTTTAAGGTGCTGTAACACTGTTCATTGTATGCTGTAACACAGAGTAAATTGACTATGTGTATATATGCCTTCAAATCACCTGTCGACATACGGCGACGCCATGAATTTCATACGGTTTTCTTAGGCAAGGACTGCTCAGAGGTAATTTTGCTAATTCTTTCCTCTGAAATATAGCCTACAGCACCTGGTATTCATTGGAGGTCCCCCATCCAAGTACTAACTTGAGCTGACCCTGCTTAGCTTCCAAGATAAGATGTTGCTTTTAAGGTAAATTGACTACAGTTGTCCCTTCACATTCGTGAGGGTTACGGCTGCCAGACCCCCGTGAATGTGAAAAAAACGCGAATAACAATCACCCCAGGGAGTGAGGGAAAATCTCTCAAACCGGCTATCTGCTGGGCTGTCACCCTCCCTGGTTTAAGGAGGTTTTGCCTCACCCCCCCTTTCCTGGCTTTTCGTTGCCTTTGTGAAGATCCAGGGAAGCCCAGGGAGTGAGGGAAAATCTCTCAAACTGGCTGTCTGCTGGGCTTTCGCCCTCCCTGAAAAGGCAGCCAAAGCTCAGCAGAGGAGCAGTTTGAGAGATTTTCCCTCACTCCCTAGGCTTCCCTGGCTCTCCTTTCTCTCTCAAAGGGAACGAAGAGCCAGGAAAGCGTGGGGGTGAGGCAAAACTTCTTAAAACCGCTCCTCTGCTGAGCTTTGGCTGCCTTTTCAGGGAGGGCGAAAGAAAGGAGAGCCAAGGAAGCCTAGGGAGTGAGGGAAAATCTCTCAAACTGCTCCTCTGCTGAGCTTTGGCTGCCTTTTCAGGGAGGGCGAAAGCCAAACAGACAGATTTCTCTCTCAAACTGGCTGCCTGTTTGGCTTTCGCCCTCCCTGAAAATCCCTCACTCTCTAGGCTTCCCTGGCTCTCCTTTCTCTCTCAAACGCTGTCTGCTTGGCTTTTGCCCTCCCTGAAAAGGCAGCTAAAGCTCAGCAGAGGAGAGGTTTTAAGAAGTTTTGCCTCATCCCCGCGCTTTCCTGGCTCTTCCTTCCCTTTGTGAAGAGAAGGGAAGACCCAGGAGACAGGGAAAACCGCGAATAGTCAAAGCCGCGAATGCAAAGGGACAACTGTACTCCTTTATAAATAGAAGACAAAAACAAATGCCACTGTGTTTATGCACCATTGCTGAAGGCTGAGGAAGAATCCATATATAATCCTGTCTTTATGCATGAAATCTATAAAGTACATTAAATCTTAATTTTGATACCTGATATATACTGGCAAGTTGTAATATATTTCATTTCTGAAGGTGGAATATAGCCAAATAACAGTATAGGAAATTAAAGGAATAATGTTGTTTGGATTTTTTGTTTGCTTGTTTGTTTTTGAGGAAGGACAAAAAAAAGTCACTTTAGAGGGCATTTAAATTGAACCTATGCTGAAAACAGTACAGGAATTTGTGTTAAGGAATTACATGCTGAGGCTCTTAACTATGTTAGCTTTAAGAGACTCGTATAGTTTTACCAAATAAATGTATATTATTCTAACAATCATATAAAATTGAAATTTGTTAATTATATAAATGGGTGTGAGAACAAATCAAGCTTGAACTCTCACTAGAATCCAGAATGACTAAACCGAGGCTATCATAAATTGAACACATCGTAAATGACATGACTCATTGGAAAAGATGATAATGCTCAGTAAAGTGAAAGGCAGTGGGAACAGAGGAAGGCCACATTATAGGTGGATTGATTCAATCAAGGAAATCACAGCCCTGAGTTTGCGAGACCTGAGCAGAACTGTCAATAACCAGGGCTCCTGGAAATCTCATTCACAGGGTCACCATAATGCAAAGCAAACTTAATGGCAGAAAACAAGAACAAAATTTACAGGACCATTTCTTAAGAAAACATAATGCAAGTAACTTTAAAGAATTCTAATTTGCAAGGAATTCTAATTGGTGAACATCACTAGCTTGATTGCTTGTAATCATGCTTTGTGGAAGCCTTTGTGCCAGCATGACGTCGAAGGCTTTCATGGCCGGCATCCATAGGTTTTCTTTGGGTTTTTTCCTGGCTGTGAGGCTGTGTTCTGGAAGAGTATATTCCTGATATTTCACCTGCATCTGTGGCTGGCATCTTCAGAGAATGTACTTATGAACAAAATCCAGTTCTCTGAAGATGCCAGCCACAGATGCAGGCAAAACATCAGGAATAAACTCTTCCAGAACACGGCCTCACAGCCTGGGAAAAAACCACAGAAAACCTTTGTCCCAGCCTTCCCCAGTCTGGTGTCCTCCAGATATTATTGTGTTACGGCTTCCATCAGCTTCAGCCAGCACGGCAGTGGTAAGGGATGATAGAAGTTGTAGCCCTAAATATTTGGAGGACGTCAGGTTGAGGAAGCACAGCTGTTTCATGGAACACTATTGTCCCTTCCTGCAGTTATGATACAACCAGATATTAATTTACCACAGTCACTTTCTCATGTTTTGCTATTGGAGGGAATGATAGGATGATAAAAATCAAGTCTGTATGAGGTTTTGTTTATGTATGTGGTTTGTCATCTTTATACAGTTGCTTTAGCGTGTGGTACCCCATGGCCAGATGTTAATGTTCGTAAGAGCCATGATGTGCTGCTAAGGCACCAAGAGCCAATCCAGCATCCTGGTATCAGAATTATAGAGGCAGGATTTGATTTTAAAATGTGGGTACTGCATTGTGAGTTTCCCATACATGGAATTCATTGAATTGAGCAAACACAGGACCATCCTCTGATGATGCCAGCCACAGATGCAGGCGAAACGTCAGAAATAAACTCTTCCAGAACACGGCCTCACAGCCTGGAAAAAAAACCAAGGAAAACCTACAGGAGGTTTGTGCTACTTCAGCGTTGGCCTAGGGACAAAGTGTTTGGCTGTGTTGCTGGGTACTGGCCACCCTGATACCACTTCAAGGCCTCAGTGTCTTGTTACATTAAAAGCTAGCAGTGGCACCACTGAAATGAAGAGGAACGCCCCCCACTTTCCCTGTGAAAACTGTTTGAAAGGGAAAATTAAAAACCTTAACAGTATTTGACAGTTTAATCTATGAGTGCCATTTCATTTTTTCTATGTAAAATTGCATAATTATAGGAAAAATAGGACAGCTATTTTCTTTTCCCATTTGATTCAATTAATATATGGGAGGAACTGTTCCCTCCATACTTTCCTGCTTTTGTTGTTTCTAATTAATGTGTGATGCTTTAAAAAATGTCACCTGAAGGTATATTACAGTAGTACTTATGAACAAAAGACCTTTTTGTTGAAACTGTTGTCAGTAAATCACTGCTTCATTTCAAGAGCATTTTCATTGGTACCTCCAAATCTAACATGTTTCTGACTGTATTAAAAACAGTATTCCTCTCTAATGCTATAAACATTAGCTCTGGGGTGTCTACAGCAAGCAGCCTTGCATCTGTTAACAGGTTATCTCTGGCCAACATCTGAGTTTATCAAACTTCTGGACCTTGAGAGAGGTCAGTTTCCTCCTCATAGACTTGCTTAGGTGGGCATATCTGCCTCTAGCTTCACTGATAAGATGCAGTTCAGTAGGTGGGGAAAGAGCAGTCTTAACTGACAACATTCCAACTGAGGGATGACCTTATCTGAAAGTTTGTGTCACTTGGCAGTACTTTACTTGTACTGCACACTTGAGTCATTGGTATCTGATGGATGCTTCAGAAACACAGAGAAATCAATGGCAATTGACTGCATTAAAGTATATATTTGTAGCACAAGATGGGAAAGGTCAACAGACACCAAGGAAATGAGCAAATGGAGCAATTCTGACTTTCAGTGGCCAGCATAGTAGGTTAAAGTTCTCCACTAGTAAAGTTAAAATAATCCTCAAATAAATATATGAACAAAATATCTGCTTAACAAGCATGGGGAAAATGGAAATACAGTCATAAAATATTCTCAGTTATTTTATAAGCCATGCAGGAATTTTGCTGGGTTAATGTAAGAGTTTGCAAGACCTGAGTAGGCCTAATAAGAGGGTCTCTTCACTCACAGGGTCACCATAAGTCAAAGCTGACTTGATGGCACATAGCAACAATTGTAAGAATATGTAGTATTTGTTAAATCCATGATGCTATTTAATAATGTGTCAAGTTGAAATGTGGAGTCCAGTTAACAAGTGGTTTATAGAATAAGTTATAAAAATCCCATGGTTTATCCATTGTTAGCTATTACATGTGTCAGAGGAACTTTTTGACTAAGATACTGAGGCCAGGAGAGTCTTAATTTTGTGTTATCTTTCTTTTTGTGTTTTGTAAGGTTGTGGTGTGTTTCACCCTGAGCTTTACTGAATTAGTCTGTCTCTCTCCTTTTTCTCACACACAGACGTACGTGTACACAGAATCAATTTTTCTTTGGTTCTCTCTTGATAAAAGATGGGCTTTCCTTTTGTACATCTGTCTAAATGCCATGTAGAGAGGCTTCTGCTCCCATTTGTTGGAGAAATGAACATTTAAGCAAAGATGAAAGCAAGCAACTAAAAGGAGAAATAGACATGATAAAAAAGGGAAAGAGGAGGCTATGCCCACACCATGATTTCACTTTATTAGCTGCATCATAAGTTGAATTGGCCCCAGCTTGTTTTGTTTTAATAGCCTGCATAGGCAACATTACTGCCTTTGAACAGGGTTTCATATTTGCATGAAGTACTGCACAGCTCTTCATATTCTGATGAATTATTAAAAACTTGGCTTCAATCAAACGGCCCCAGCCCCCCACCTACCGCCATTATATAACAGCCATAAATCTTGCAAGCTTATGGAAATGGAAGAAGAGGGGAAGTCATGAGCAGTTGGACTCCTGAAACCTAAGGAATCACTTCCCTCAGTAAAAATAGCAAAGGGTCTCTGGTCACCCTAAAGACAAAATTATTTTATAATGATAGAAGTTTTTGTGAAGAAGAGACTCCAATCCACAAATGTTTAATATTTATTTATTTATTTATTTATTTATTTGTTATTTATACCCCGCTCTTCAGCCACAAGGCTATCAGAGCGGCTTACAAATTGTTTTAAGCAATAGCAGTTTGTACACATCTACACTGCATTAAGCAGTTTCCAATGTGTGTTAGCTAATAATAAATAATAATAAAATAATAAATACTGTAATAAAATTGCTACTGCTGCTATTATTTACTGCTGCTACTGCTGCTACTGCTGCTATTATTTATTATGTCATAATAAAACATGTTAGACTTTAAGGTGCCCCAAGGCTTTTTTTTTCTTTTGCTGCAACAGAGTACCAGGGCTACCATTACAAAATTACATTAGTAAAGAGAATGGATAGCAGGTGGACGTGCTAATCGGAGAAACGTGTCGAGAGTAGGCGGGAGTGGGTGCTTACAGGCAATGTCTCGCTGTGACTCTGTCTACTCCCTCCATGGGGTGCAGCACATCATAGGCTTTCAACTCCAACTCTCAAGGAGTTGCCAAGCCAAAAGATCACATAAAGCAGTTTATTTGTTCCAGTGCTTAACAGTAAACGTAAGCTCCTCCAGCACTGTCACCTGAGGTAGCATTACCCAAGGTCCTCAGAACTGGACTCCCAGCACTTGGATAAACCTTAGGTTGTTTGTGGACCCATTGGTGGCTACAGGGTAAGTTGGTGCAGCATCTCTCTTGGGTCTTTTTTCCCTCTTCCTTTCCCTGGGCAAGACCGTACCTCCTGGGGGCGGGGGATGCTGAGTTGTTCCTCCTACCCCTGCCTGGTCAGCCTTGCAGCTGGGAGTTTTCTCAGTTTTTGAGAAACAGCAGAGGGGGAGGTAGGTAGCATGACAGTCACTGATATGCTCTCACATCCACCCAATAAGATGCAGAAAAAGAATATACAGTACTGTATTTCTGAAAGGAATGAAGTGGTGTTCTGCTGCCATTGGTAGAGGGACAAGGGTGCACATAGACACTGTCCTCAGGGTTTCCTTAAACGTTGGCAGCAAAAGAGCATTATGGAAAGGTGAGCTTCCAGGGAGCTAAAGATAGGACTAAGATGAACAAGGAAGCAAGGGCCTTGTTACACCAGGCATGGGCCTTGTGAGGTAAGACTGGGTTTTAGAAGGGGGAGATGGAAGGGTGAGTGGATGGCGCCATTGCTGTTGATTCTTTTCTGCTCTGCTACCAGGTAGGTGGTGGGAGTGTGAATTCTCCTTTGGTCTGCCACCCTCCACAGGCTTAGTGATACTAGTGGGCATGGCCACAGCTACCAATATCACTGGGGCCCCAGATGGCTTGAGAACCAGCTTTGCTATTCATCCCTCTTCCCTGCATGCTTTCAGCCAGGGCTTGCAGATACCAGCAGAGCCTCCCCTTCAACCCACTCCCTACACATGCCAGCTGAGAGTGGTCAACTCTATATCTCCTCTTTCTTCCTAGCATAGGAAGTACCACAAGCTCAGGATTTAGCCAGTTTCATACACTGCTCTCCTTCATGATTGGGAGGGTGAACAGCACAGAAGGATCCTGTGGCCAGATTTATCTGACAGAGGAGATTCATTTCTTCTACCTCCATTTAGTTTGTAGGTGTAGGATGACAGAGTGACCTGGGGAAGGGCAGGATGAGTGGCAAACTGGGGATGGGCTGGGACCCTCCATGGGCATAAGGTTCCATCTATTCTAAACACATCTCCCCTAACCCCCCCCCCTCGATCTTGTGAGATGTGAGTGGGGATGCTCCCTCCTTGCATTTTTTAAAAAGGGTAAAGAGTTGGTTCAGAGAACATTTAGCTCACCCCTTCAATGCCCACAAAGAGAGTGGTAGACTAATCTTTTCTACCCCAGCTGCAGTCCTGGTGGAAAGCATCTGATTTGTCTCTTGGAAGCAGGATGTTGGATTGGGTTAGGGATCATGATGCAGTCCAGATGTTGCTGGACTGCAACTCCCAAAATTCTTAATCATTGGCTGTGCAGACCATGGCTGCTGGGACTTGCAGTCCAGCAACTTCTGCAGTGCCACAGAATTCCCACCCCTGGAGTAGGTGGTGCTTTTCTTGGGTTCTTGTTAGGCTTTTTAGGAAACATCCTGACAAATCCCACTCTGTTTAAAAGCAGAAATTGCTTTCTTGTCCCAAATGGAAAGGGGAAATAAATGGATCCCATTGTCCTCATCCCCCGCCCATCCTCAGTATTGGCTTTATCCAGTCTGGTATTTCACATCCCAGGACTGTGTATTTAAAGTTTTAGGTACATCACTACTGCTCATAATTGTCCCTCCCCAAGACATAATCAACACGGACCTATTTAAAGGCTCTACAATCAGTTTTTCTCAATATAGCAGAAGATCAGGTTTGAGGGCTTATAAAAATTGTGAACAACTGTTTAGCAGCGGCTATTGCCTGCTGCCTGCTTATTGGATTTGGGACACATAAATACGGTAGTCACTGAGAGTTCACCATGCTTTTACTAAGTAAAACTACATCATAGCTGACCAAATGTAAATAACAAAGTATTTCTCTTTTCACTGCCGCTTGTGCATTACACTGAGTTCTGTAAGATACGACTGAAGTTGATCCCATGTTTCCAGTTCCTTATTCTTACTTCTGTGTTACCTTTATGACACAAACATGGATGAACAGCTGGGAAAAGGAACTAAGGTTTGCACAGAGGGCCATTTTTCCCAGTACTACGCAAGATTTAAGATCTGTTGGGGACGGTGGCTATGCCAGAGTAGTGTGGTCCATGATGTGGGCACCTGAATGGATGCCCTGGCAGTGGAACTCCCCTCTAGCAAACATTCATTTGTCCCCTACATTCTTCTTATTTTGGTACCAACTAAAAACCAATATTTATGAGCTTTCAGGGTTTACGCAAGTATTTTACTTGTTTGGCATTTTCCCTCTTCAATGTATTCTTGGTTTTATTGTACTGGATTTTATTAGATAATTTGAAATTTGGAGTTTTAAGCATGTGTTTTTATGGAGGCTGTGAACTGCCCTGGGCTCCTGTGAGGAAAGGGGGATTATAAATACAATTGTTGAAGGTGTGTGCCACTGCATAATAACAGAGAATTGGAGATTGCTCTTTAGGCTGCTAAGAGGAATAAATGTCATGTGGTGTGGCAAGAGCATAGCATAACTTGGGCTCAAATGCACACAAACATTTAAAAAACAGCAACTGAAAAGCAATTGGAAGAGGCTGCAGTATACCTTTCCTGTCTTGCCACTTATCCTTTCAATACTACCCACCTACCTCATGCTGCTTTCCTACATGGGGGTGTAGGGTCAGGTAAAGTTTTTAATTAATTGATTGATTGATGCCCTGCTTTTCTTCTGGCATGGGACACAAGGTGGCTTGCAACAAATTAAATACCCTAAAGGCACCAGATCCCATCTGATCTTGGAAGCTAAGAAAGGTTAGCCTAGGTTAGTACTTGGATGGGAGACCCCCAGCGAATACCAGGTGCTGTAGGTAGGGTATATTTTAGAGGAAAGAATTGACAAACCACCCCAGTGTATTCTTTGCCTAAGAAATTCATGGGGTTGCCATATGTTGACAGGTGACTTGAAGGTATACAGAGAGAGAGAGAGCTAAAGATGTGGACCCTTTTTCTTTTCTCTCAGAAAGGGAAAAGCAGCTTGTGCTTTTTGTGTGTGGTTTTGAGTGAAAAGTCCATGGGAAAAGTTAAGCAGCTCTTCGCCTACTCTGTTGCCAGTGCCTAGTCCAGCCCCCTAATCTCTCTCTCTCTCTCATTAAGACAGTGGAAATTACACATTCACAAATTAACAGAATTACACGTGCACATTGTGTTAGCTTCCATGTTGCTTAAGATTCAGTATTATGCAATAACTTGCACAGGGCTGAACTGAGACATTTTCCTATCCCAAGTGGAATAGCAAATGGTGTTCCTTCTAACCCTCTGAGTCATGGTACATAGCGGTCAAAAGCCAACCACGTTATTTTGGTACATGAGGCAGAATGTACAGGGGTACTTCCCTCCCTCTGTAGCAATAAAAATACAATAATAATAAATTAATAAGTAAAAAAGATTGGTGCTTTTTCACTTTGCCTTAAATCTGCTGCCTGAGGTAGCTACCTCATCCTGTCTAATAGTAGGGCTGGCTTTGAGCTTGTAATTGGATGTGCTAATGGACATCTAATGTGTTTATATGCATACAGTATTTGCAGGCCCAGTAGTCAACCAGGATGGGTCATTATCTATATTGTCAGGTGGATCACCAGTTTTTCCTCCTTTATAACATGTGCATTTTTATTAAAAACTGAAAACCCTAAACACTGACAGTGTTCCATCTTACATTGTTATTGGGCTTCATTAAACTAACATTCTGCCTTTTCAAAGAAAATCACAAACACTCTAATCCTTTTATTTCCCCTGGGAAGTCCACATCTTTTCAGCCACAGCCTCTAACTAATACAAACACTACTAGCAGTTCCACATCAAAATTTCATTTTGGGGTATTGTTGTTTTGGAATTACTTTGAGATTTTAAGTCATTGATGATGAGACATCATAACAGAAAGTGGAAGAGCATCTATTGAGACCTTCTTGGTGCCACAAAGACGTATTGGTTATGACTTGTAATCTTATACAAGACTATCTTTGACTGATTCAGATCACTGCTCAGACTGGCTGGCTGAACCATTCACTAGCTCTTCAGGATCTCAGGCAGTGAGACCTTTATTTATATATTTATTATGTATGTAAACATGTGCTACTATTTCCCTCAAGGTCCCGGCCAGTTCCCAGTCCAGGATAGTGAAGAAAGTCACTTGGGCACCCAGCCATATGATCTGGATACCTCATTTGCCTCAGAACAAGTGACTGAGCACCAGCAGTGACTGCACTGAGGAGGGAAATACTGGTTTGGAGAACCAGGGAAATGGCGGTGCCTACCAGGAAGGTAGAGTACTGGCATGCAGTTGCTCACTCTAAGGTCAGAACAAGGTGTCCAGCGATGCAATCAATGGTAAAGGGGTAGCCTGATCATTATCCTCCCCTCCTCACCGTTGATCTCATGGCTGGGCACTTTTTTCTGACCTCAGAGCGTGCCAGTGCAGCTCTGCTGTGGAGGTGCCTAGTTAGGAAGTCATCAGTGGCTGACCAAAGAGGACATCAGCAGCAATGAAGTGGTGCAGATTTAGACTTTGGCCAGGTCTGTATGGCACTTAACTCCAGGCTAGAGAAGTCCAATTTTCATCCAGCGCAGTTCTGGGCCAGAGTAGTTTCCATTTCATCCAGATGTTTACCCCCCCCCAGTGTAGACAAGGCCAAGGCCTGAATGCTGAAATTAGTAAGCCTCCTCTTGTCACCATCCAATCTTTTCAGCTGCTGGTTTCCATTCACCCTGGTCAAATGAATAGGTTTGGGAAGTATGGGAGGTGGCTGGCAAGTGGCTGGCAGCCTAGTCCATTACAGAAGTGGTGCATAGCTCCAGTGGAGATGTAGGCTCAGCTCATAATGCTTAGGAATTCTGAAGAAGGGGAAACTCGTTTCTGAACTTAATCGATTTCAGAACTTGCTGTCATCACTATAGTTAGTTACAGATTTTTGAATCTGGATCTCCTATATGTTAACACAACATTCTGATCAATGCACCACAACTACCTTGGGTATTGTGCAAGGAGATAGGTGGGATATAAATTAAATTTAAAAATTGTAAACAAAAAAGTAGTTCATATTTGGCTTTCTTTATTTCAATATGAATAATGTGGCTTTGTATTTTTTCCCCCAGCAGAACCAAAAGACTTTATAGAGCAAACAGCTGAAGCTGAAGTAACTCTGTGGCCTAGGTCCTGTGAGAAGACAGAGCTGACTAACTGTGTGAACTCTGAACAGTTTCATAATGGCAAACGTCCTTTATCTTGGACATATGAGAAAAAGGATGAAGGAGAAGCCGCCATTAGAAAATCTCTGGATACATTTTACAAGACTTGCTGCCAGAGGAAGCCATTTGGAGGGAGCCCAGCATATGAAGCGGCTTCACAATGTGTGTCTGTCAAAATTGCAGACCTATCAGACAAAGAAGGAACAGAGTACACTCTGAAGAGTCTACAATTAGCTCAGATGGTTTTGAACCAAGAAGGGAATAAGCTGTTTCCTCAACACTCCAGTGGCACCTGCTTTTCAACTCCCACCAAAGCTGGCATTGGTTTAGAAGAAGCAAAAGAAATGCCTGGACTCTCAGATGACATCCTTCAGTTTATCCTAAAGCAGAGGGAAGCTAGATAAATTCTGACCTGAATGAATTTTGACCTCTTCACCCCCACCCCAACACTTTTAAAACTTGTATATATGATGATGAAAGGTCTTTTGAGATGGCAGTGGGTTCTCACAGTGCCTGTGCAAGACCAAGATTATAACAAAGGCTGAATTTAGTAAGCAGTAGAATAAATACAGTATTCCATGACACACATTGGTTACTTTTAATTACTAATGTTCCTCAGCACTGCCTGTCTCAGTAAATGTAAAGTGTGTTTTGTGCATTAGTATGCTGTGCTAGATTTTCCAGCTGGGTGCTTGTCAACATAAGAAGCTGCCTTTGTGCCAAGTTAAAGCATTGGTCTCCATTTTGCTCAGGATTGTCTGTTTTGATTGCCACTGTCTCTCCCAGCCATGTTACCTGAAAACCTTTAAATCGGAGTTCTCAGCTGTTGATTCTGAGACCCTGATAAAGCCTTAAAGCAGGAAAACAGGAATTATCTCTCATTACACCTAAGTAACAGTTCAGAGATACTTCGAAGGCTGATACTAGGAATCAGTTCTCAGAGCTTGGAAAAGCTACTTTTGGGAATAGAATTCCCAGAATCCCCCAGCCTCCTGTCAGTAGGGTTGAGGGGGCTGGGAACCAAAGGAATACATCCTTAATAAAATCCACCATGTGTCTTAGCATACTTGGAACTCTGCCCAATCAAATCTTCAGACCTTCTGCAGGGAAAGAAAAGTTGTGTTTGATTTACATAAAAACAGTCGTGGCACTGTTTAGCTTAACAAATATCAAGATGCAGTGAGTCACCTCAAAGATTACTAAACTAGCTTTTCCAAGCAGTTTGAGGTTAGACCGTTTCGATGTCACCAGTATATGTTGGGGCCCTTGCGATGATACCAGTACATCAGCCAGTTGGTTTTCTTCCTACTAAGCTCACTGGTATGTTGATAAGCCCATGAATACAAAGATGGTATTGCAAAAATCCAGTGCCTTGCGCTGGTTGAAAAATGAATAATTTGCTGTATTAGATACTGCAACCTGATCCTTTTTAAAATAAGAATGGACCCTGACCATGGAATGGGGAAAGCAGTATAAGAGAGGAGCCAAGCATAAGCTTCAGGAGCCCCATTCTCCAAGGCAAAACCAATTACATTGCAGATTGCCCCCCCCACATCATTGGGGGATATGTTCCCATACTTATTAACTATGGATAATTGTGAACTCTATTAAAATAAAGAACTTCCCGTACAAACATACCACAGAGTTGCATTGGAGGACTTAGCGATTCCTAAAGAGGATACCTCTCTAGGCATTTTCCAGCATGACTCTATGGTATGTGTTCCTATTTTTTCAGCTGTGGATAACTGAAACTGTGGGTATTGGTTCTGCAGATGTGGGGGGTGGGGACACCTGTACTTCTTTCCATTTGTCTTGTAAGTATTTTTAGATCCCAGGAAAGAAGTAGGAAGTCAAAACTGGTGGTGAGAAAGCATTTCTCGCCACACCTAAGGTAGCAAGTTCATTTAGGGTGCTTATGAAAAGTAGGCTTTGTGTGGCACATGTAACTTTGGCATCCAACAGAAGGGAATACTGAAGGATAGAGGCTTTTTTTCCTGCCTGGAGAGGTTGTCTCACATTGCCTAATGGTAGAATTGATCCTGGTTGAGGAATAAGAAGGAGTCCCTTCGCCTAGCTAGGCTTGACCATATCCAGTATTCAGAGATTTTTTCTTCTCAAATAAGTACAGTGGGCCCTCAGTATCCTCTGGGGTTTAGGTCCAGTACCCTGCATGAATACCAAAATCAGTGGATGCTGAAGTCCCATTATATATAATGATGTAGTAAAATGGTGTACCTTATATAAAATAGTTAACAGCAGGGTTTGCTTTTTGAAATCCCTCCCCCCATATTTTCAAGCCCTGATTGGTTGAATCCACCTTGAATCGCATCTTGGGAGAAAGGCAGGATAAAAACTCAATAAATAAATAAAATAAGTGGATGCAGGACCCCAGGCTATGGAGAGCCAACTGTACTACTTGGCCATCATTGTATTTGTCCAGGAGAGCAAATTAGTAAAATCATAGAATCATAGAATTGTAGAGTTGGAAGAGACCACGAGGGCCATCTAGTCCAACCCCTGCCATGCAGGAAATCTTGATCAAAGCAAATGATACTGGATTTCTCAATATCAGGTTTCTTTTTTCTTTTTTTAATCAAAAGGGATAAAGCTGAATTTCAAGGAAGCAGAATTTCAAAGAGATTATGAAGAAGTCCCCTTCCCCCCCAATGCATTAAGCTAACCATGCACTACGGTTTATGGATAGAGAAACCTGTGCAGGGCAGGGGAATGATGTCAGTTGATGCTAGTGCCTCAGATTCATACTGCTCTCTGGACATACATCAGTTGACGGAATATAAAGAGGCGATTTTATACCCCCTCTTTTCCTTTCCATAATTTGCATAACTTGAAAAGAGACAATGTAAACACTCTGATGAACTGCAGAATATAATTCCTCAGGGAACTGGGCTGTTGAAATGTTTTGTGCACAGGTCTGCGTGGTTATGTGTGTGTTTAAGTGTAGGACCTTGTTGAATCTTTGCTTTTCAGCTGCTTAAAACTGCAGTGAGAAAGCTGGCTGCTTAGTTCAAGGGTGTCTCATTATGAGAAAAAGAACTAAAAACCTTAAAATAGGCCAGACGCCACATCTTTAGCTGGTGTAATTCAGCGGCGTGACTCTCAGCGGCTGAGCTTCCAGCCTCTGCCTGTTCAACAAATAGATTAATATTGTAAGCTTGGTATGGAAGTGTGATCTTTAATTATTATTTTTTTAAAGATTGGCATTTATGTGCATTAAAAACCCATTTTTCTTCCCTTGTATCAATAAGGATAAATTTATATTGTGGGAAGTACCTTGATACTTGCTGTTCGGGTTATTATAAACAGTTGCCTGGGGATGTCCAGCAACTGGACATAGCTTTAAAGGCTTTAACTAAATGGGGATTTCTGGTTTAGCATGACTGTTCTCTTTCATTCTGCGAGGTTTCTCGTAGAAAAATATCGATGCACTGTTGCCTGATAGGTTAGTTTAGACTGGCTTTATTTATTGACTATAATTGTATATCCCACTTTTCTTCCAGGGACTTTGGAATGCCATAGCCTCCTCATTTGTCTCCTTATAGCATTCTTGTGAGGAAGGTTGTAATGAGATGGACAATGATTTACTAAAGCTCAGTCAGTTTCACAGATGTGCAGCAATTTTAACCTGACTTCCCATTATTAACAAGATTCCTTCCCCATGCCACCAAATGCCTAGAAATGATGTGCCACATTTCCTGGAGTGCGGAATGAAGCACTAGCTTAACAAATTAAGAGCTAGGATCCTCTTAATTTTCCTAATTACTCTTAGAAGTAGAATCATAGATTCATAGATTTGTAGAGTTGGAAGAGACCACGAGGGCCATCCTGTCCAACCCCCTGCCACACAGGAAATCTCGATCAAAGCATCCCTGACAGATGGCCATCCAGCCTCTGTTTAAAGACCTCCAAGGAAGGAGACCCCACCACACTTTGAGGGAGTGTGAACGCTTTAGTGTTAGAACTGTCAAACATCTCCCTTTCTTTTACCCTTGAACAGCCAGCTTGTACATGTGGTGGCTACTTACTCGTTGTCGTCCCCCCCAATAACATTTGGGAGATGTGTTACCAAAATTATGGGGCAAATGAGGATACATTTGTTTAAAGTGTGCTTTTTAGAAGTGCACTCTAGTGTGGAAGCCTATGAGAGGATGGCTTGTGTGCCTGCTCATGCTGCTGTCCAGGTGTTTAAAATTATGGGAGGTCAACCTCTAGGCCTCTGCTTGCTCCCCCTTCATGTACTGCTTTACTTTTAAACTGGACTTGGACTAGAGAGCTTTAAATAGTGAAAAGTGAAATGCATGGCCACCCTACATAAGAGTTTCTATGCAGTAGAAGTGGAATTCTTTGTGGGATGGAACCAGAGGCATGAGCAAATTACTGCCTTTGGCCCTTATATACTTCTTTGCCCCTTTCACAATTTTAAGGATGACTGCTTACCTTTTAAACTCCCGCCACGGTTTGGGCTCTGGGTACCGCAAACCTATTCTGAGATGTCAGCTTTGGAAGACTGGGTGTTCCAAAAGCCCAAGATATGGGGAAAGGGCCTCTTTGGTAGCACCCTGTTTGGGGATATGCGCTCTCTCTTTTAATTCTCTTTTCTCTCTTTCACTGTTTAGCAACATTAAAAAAAAAAAAATCCAGACCTCTTGACTTTGTGTTTAATGTTGGGTTTTACTTCCTGTTTCAGTTTAATTATGTTTTGCTTTTATTTTGTTCACTTGGTTTTGATAAAATTGCTGTATCATTTGAGGGTAGGCTGTAACAGTCTTTATAAAAAAAAGTGGAAAAAAAATGAGTCACAATATTCTGTTCTGAGAGGAGAGCATTGATTGGTAGATATAATTGATGTTTCCAGTGATTTCAGTGTGAAAATGTCTGGGCAGTTGTGCTAGTTGGCCGATGTTCAAAGAGCCTGATTCAGCAGTGGGCAGAGAATATCTTTGTAGCTTGCCAATAGATTTGTCATAAAAGCAAAAATGTTCCAGATATGCCACCGCTGTTTTTCTTGCTTAGATTTCCCCCTACCCTGTTTGTGACGTTGCATTTTGTGATACAGCAATTATATCCTAACATGTAACAGCATGTAACAAATGTTGAATCGTTAATAATCCGGGTAATCAGCTGCCTTAAACCAGTGGGCTTTTTTGAACTCAGTGTGAGTCTTGTCAGTTTTTAAACCAGTGATGAGCCTGGCTTGGTCCATTCAATGGAAAGGTGTCCATAATGATTCTGCAGCCTTTTCTTCATTATCATCTAATATACTTGACTGACAACACTGATCTTTTCGGTAGAAAGTCATTTGTAGCCATCAGGCAGATGCAGCTAGCACAGCTGCACCTGAAAGGCCTTGCGACTATCAATTTAAAACAGCTGGGTGTTTGTCTGATGAACATTTTTATTCCAGATAGCAAAAATGGCTCTTCTAGCAGCTACCGCTTATAGCAAGGGTGGGGAACCTGTGGCCCACTAGATCAGTGTTTCTCAACCAGGGTTCCCCGGAACCCTAGGGTTCCCCAAGAGCTTGCTAGGGGTTCCTCAAGAGATTGTGATAGTGGGGGAAAGCAATAGCAGTGTATAGAATAATGTTTATGCAGGGGTTCCCTGAGACCTGAAATTATTTCAAGGGTTCCCTCAAGATAAAAGGGTTGAGAAAGGCTGCACTAGATGTTCTAGGACTGGAAATTCCATCTTCCCTGACCACTGGCCATACTGGATAGGGCTAATGGGAGCTGGAGTCCAGCAACATCTGGAGGAGGAGGACCTTAGGTCCCCCTTACCTTTAAACTGGATCTCTTTCTCCAATGGTCTCATCGACTATATGATTTTCCATTAAGGAAATCTAGGGAAAGAGTCTTGAAGATTAATAATTTCTCATCAGTATTATAGCTCCTGCTTAGGTATATGATTTTTTTCTCGGGGAGTCTTTTCTTTTCTCCCAAAGACAATTTAAAAAAAAAAAATCATGGGTTAAGCTGCAAAAATGTTCCAGACTGTGCAAGGAATGGGGAGAAAAATAAAACATTTGCTTGGTAAAGATGCAGGATCTATCTACAACTATTTTTTTTTTTAAAGAAAGCCTGTAAATATCTCTCAGGTATGATTACAGCCTATTCCATTCTCTCTCACTGCAAGTGGTTGGACAAAATGACATTGGAGGCCTCTTTGATCTTTTTGGTTTGTAAACCTGTGCTCAAAAATCCTTTCATACTTGAGTGCAAGGACCATCTAAATCTCAAAAGTCAATCTAAAATGTTTATTTTTTCTAACTGTCTTTAACTAGAATGTTCAAAGACATAGCTGTGTTAGTCTGAATCAGTATGCAAAAGGATCTTATGCTAACAACTTCTTTTTCTCAATCTCAAAGGTGCTACAAGATCCCTTTGTAGAATGTAAAGTGATTTTTCCCCCAGTATTATTATTATTATTATTATTATTATTATTATTATTAAACCCTTGCAATTGAATAAAAAAGAGTAAAATTTTCAATTTTTCAGGAAGAACAAGAAATTAAAAGTTTTGTTTTGTTTGCCTGAGCTTGCATCTAGGAGGATGACCAAGAGTCTTCACTGTTTAGCAGTCGCAGATTCCTCCTCATGTAACTGTTTTGTTCATTTCAGTTAGACCTCGGGCTGGTTCTGTCAATTTCTTAGCTCATTGTAGGCAGACATGCTTGCAGTTACACCCTCAATTACCTCCTCTATCTTTTATGAAACACAATCCAGCTGATAAACAAACTGAGCTCACCTTCTATAGAATTATTTTATAGGAACTTTTTTAAAGTTTGTTTTCTAAATTCTGTTTCAAAATATACAGGATCCTTCATTGTGGTCTCTGTGCCTCACAGAATGGAGGTCTTGTGCCTTCACAGAGACCCTTCTCGGAAAATTCTAGAATGAGTAGCATGACAGGAGGCCCCACCACTCTCCCCTACGGCACCTGCTTTGACCCACCAGGCTACTGTCTCCTCAGTTTCTTTTCATCCACTGACAGAGAAACATCTCCTCTGGCAACTGTGTCCAGTAGCCTCTCCCCTTTTTTTACTTCCTACTACCCCCCCACCAAATGACCTCTATGACCCTCTTCAAATTTTGCTCCTCTTGCAGCCACAAGGTCTCTCTTTCTGACAGACACTCTTAAGTGCCTCTTCTGCTTGGGGGAAGGTCATATTCTTGAGAAGTGCTTTATTTGCAAAGCCTTCACCTCCTAAGCGCTGAAAAACCAAGCTTCATGGTTAAAGTTCTACTGCTGGGGAAAATCCCTTCAGGTTGTCTCCAAAGCTGCCTCCAACCAGCCTCTGCACATGCCTTGGTCTCTCTCACAAAACCAAGCAGACCTTAATCGGTGTTGGTACTGAAGATCTCAGCAACAACATCTTCCAGGGCTCCATCCTCTCTTTTGGTATCAACCATACCATCAGTGTCAATGTCTTCCATGGTACCATCTTGTTGGGGTGTAGAAAGACGCGCTGTGTCCACCACGACCACCTGCAGAGTTGTTCCATGTTAACAGGACGCCAAGGAGAAGGTTTTCTGGAGAGACTTCTGCAAAAGACGTCAGGCTGAGAAGGAGAAGGCTCAAATGCACATCCAGGGTGGATGCGAACTTTGGCTATGCCATCATTTCTACCATCCTCCAGTGACCTGACCCACTGTCCTCAGGTAAGCTGTGCAGTCACCCATTGTGTGAGGCACAGAGACCACAATGAAGAACAGGTTGCTTACCTGTAACTATGGTTCTTCAAGTGGCAATCTGTGCCCTCACACAAACTCACCCTACCTTCCCCTCTTTCAGGTCCCTGGAGACATTGTTAGACCTTGAAACTGTGGAGACAGTAGCCTGGCAGGTCCAAGCAGGTGATGTAGGAGAGGGGTGGAGCCTCCTGCCAGGCTACTCAGCTCTAGAACTTTCTGAGGAGAATCTCTGCACAGATGTAAGACCCCCATTGTGTGAGGTCACAGATGACCACTCAAAGAACCACAGTGAACAGGTAAACAATCTGTTTGTTCTGTTAGCTCCTTAAAATGAGAAACTGTGTTCACAGTATTGGACTAGGACTTGGAATATCCAAGTTCTAGTCTCCACTGAGCCATGAAACACTCATTTTCTCTCTCTTTCTTAGCCTGTCCTATCTCACAAAATGGTTGTGATGATAAAAGCGGGGAGAGAACTGTATAGGCCACCTTTAGCTCATTGGAAACAATTGTTGTTTTGTGCCTTCAAGTCATTTTTGGATTAGGGTGACCTGTCATGGGGTTTTCTTGACAAGTTTTGTTCAGAGGGAGTTTTCCGTTGTCTTCCTCTAAGGTTGAGTGTGTGACTTGCCCAGGGTCACCTAGTGGGTTTCCCTGTCTGATCAGCGATTTGAACCTTGGTCCCCCAGAGTCCTAGTCCAATATTCAAACAACGGCACTGAATTGGTGCTCCATTGTAAGGAGGGTGGAATGTACAAATGACAAATAGAATAGCAGTAGATAAACATCATTTTTGGATCTTATTCTGAGAAAGATCAGAAGAGATTATGAGGCTCTGGGGAGGAAGCTGAAAAAAATGGATGCACAGGTTGTCATCTCGTCTCTTCTGCCAGTTGAAGGGCATGGTCCAGGAAGGGAGAGGAAAATAGCCAACGTAAACAACTGGCTCCATAGATGGTGTCTCCGAGAACAATTTGGATTCTTGGATCATGGGCTGCGCTTCCATGAGGGGGGACTTCTGGCAAGAGATGGGGTGCATCTCACACCAGTTGGCAGAAACGTTTTTGCCTACAGTCTCAAGAATTTGATCAGGAGGGCTGTAAACTGAGTCATATGGGGGAGGGAGACAGTATGTTGGAAGGCAAAAGAGCTGGAGAAAATAGTCAAGCTGTCATAGAGGGAACAAGGCAAACAGCGCAAGGATCCAACACTGGGAGGCAAAAAAAACTTGCACAAGCAGCAAGTAAAGGGAACACATGGTCTTAGATGTCTCTACACTAATGCACAGAGCATGGGAAATAAGCAAGATGAACTTGAACTCCTAGCACTACAAAGCAAGTATGATATAATAGGCATTACTGAAACCTGGTGGGATGAGTCTCATGATTGGAATGTAGGAATCGAGGGGTATAACCTTTATAAGAGAAACAGGCCAAATAAGAGAGGAGGAGGAATAGCATTATGTGTCAGGGATATTTACACCAGTGAAGAGACCCATGACATCAATACTGGAAGCCAGGTGGAGAGCATCTGGATAAAAATTAAAGGGGAGGGAAACAACAGGGATGTTATTGTGGGACTCTACTACAGACCCCCAAATCAGACGGAGGACTTGGAAAATGCCTTTCTAGAACAGATGAACACACACGCAGAAAGGAGAGATGTAGTAGTGATGGGTGACTTCAACTATCCTGATATTTGCTGGAAATCTAACTCAACCAAAACTTCAAGGTCTAGCAAATTCCTTACTTGCCTGGAAGACAATTTCATGGTCCAAAAGGTGGAAGAGGCAACAAGGAGGTCAGCTATTTTAGATCTGATCCTAACCAACAGGGATGACCTGGTTAATGGGGTGCAAGTGGTAGGATCCTTAGGTGAGAGTGATCATGTTCTCCTGGAATTTGTTATAGAATGGAAAGGAGAAGCCAGGCATAGTCAGACACGCATTCTCAACTTTAGGAGAGCTGATTTCAATAAACTCAGGGAAATACTGGGGATGATCCCATGGTCAGGAATACTAAAAGAGAAGAGACCTCAAGATGGATGGGACTTTCTCAAAAGGGAGATACTGAAGGCACAATTTCAAACAGTACCACTGAGGAAGAAAAATGGGAGGTGTCTCAAGAAACCAGGATGGATGACTAAAGAACTTTCAACGGAGCTAAGTTAAACGGAACATGTATAGGAAATGGAAAAAGGGGGAAATCACCAAAGAAGAATTCAAACAGATAGCGAACACATGTAGGAGTATAGTCAGAAAAGCTAAAGTGCAGAATGAGCTCAGGCTTGCTAGAGAGGTTAAGAACAATAAAAAGGGTTTTTTTGGGTATGTCCGCAGCAAAAGGAGGAAGAAGGAAATGATAGGGCCACTACGCGGATAAGATGGCAAAATGCTAACAGAGAAAAGGCAGAATTACTCAACACCTTCTTTGCCTCAATGTTTTCAGAAAAGGAAAAGGGGGACCAACCTGAGGATAAAGGAACAGAGGACACAATAGGGGAAATCCATCACAGAATAAGCAAAGAGGTAGTACAGGAATACCTTCTTAATCTAAATGAATTTAAATCTCCAGGACCAGATGAACTACATCCAAGAGTATTAAAAGAGCTGGCAAATATAATCTCAGAGCCATTGGCAATAATCTTTGAGAACTTCTGGAGAACAGGAGAAGTCCCAGCAGACTGGAGGAGGGCAAACGTTGTCCCCATCTTCAAAAAGGGGAAAAAAGAAGATCCCAACAATTATCGTCCAGTTAGTCTGACATCAATACCAGGGAAGATTCTAGAGCAGATGATTAAACAGAGAGTCTGTGAACATTTAGAAGGCAATGCCATAATCACAAAAAGTCAACATGGGTTTCAGAGTAACAAGTCATGCCAGACTAATCTGATCTCTTTTTTTTTGATAACATTACCAGCTTGGTAGATGAAGGGAACACTGTGGACATCGCATACCTTGATTTCAGTAAGGCCTTTGACAAGGTTCCCCATTACATTCTTGCAAACAAGCTTGTAAAATGTGGCTAGACAAGTTAACTGTTCAATGGATTTGTAATTGGTTGACTGGCCGAACCCAAAGAGTGCTCAGCAGTGGCTCCTCTTCGTCTTGGAAAGATGTGACCACTGGGGTGCCACAGGGTTCTGTCCTGGGCCCAGTGCTATTCAACACCTTTATCAATGACTTGGATGAGGGAATTAGGGGCATACTTACCAAATTTGCAGATGACACCAAATTAGGAGGAGTAGCTAATACCCTGGAGGACAGGATCAACATTCAAAATGACCTGGATAAACTGGAGAGCTAGGCCAAAGCTAACAAAATGCAATTCAATATGGAGAAATGTAAGATACTGCACTTAGGGCGAAAAAATGAAATGCATAGATATAGGATGGGGGAGACCTGGCTGAATGAGACTACGTGCGAAAGGGATCTAGGAGTCCTAGTAGACCACAAGTTGAACATGAGTCAGCAGTGTGATGCGGCAGCTAAAAAGACCAATGCAATTTTGGGCTGCATCAATAGAAGTATAGTGTCCAGATCAAGGGAAGTAATAGTGCCGCTCTATTCTGCCTTGGTCAGACCTCATCTAGAATACTGTGTCCAGTTCTGGGCACCACAATTCAAAAAGGATATTGACAAATTGGAGCGTGTCCAGAGAAGGGTGACTAAAATAGTGAAAGGTCTGGAAACGAAGCCTTATGAGGAGAGACTTAGGTTGCTGGGTATGTTTAGCCTGGAAAAAAGATGGTTAAAAGGCAATATGATAGCCCTGTTTAAGTATTTGAACGGGTGTCACGTTGAGGATAGAGCAAGCTTGTTTTCTGCTGCTCCAGAGATTGGAACACGGAGCAATGGATGCAAGCTCCAGGAACAGAGATTCCACCTCAACATTAGGAGGAACTTTTTGACAGTAAGAGCTGTTCGGCAGCGGAACACACTCCCTCGGAGCGTGGTGGGGTCTCCTTCCTTGGAGGTCTTTAAACAGAGGCTGGATGGCCATCTGTCAAGGATGCTTTGATCAAGATTTCCTGCGTGGCAGGGGGGTTGGACTGGATGGTCCTCGTGGTCTCTTCCAACTCTCCAATTCTATGATTCTATGAAAGGACAAATGAGCCCAAGGACTTCATAGGGCTTTTTTTTTTTTACATTTTTCTTCTGTAAATGAGCCTCCTCCTGAATTCTGCAAAGTACGTAAATATCTTCCAGCAAGTGTGTCTGCATTTCTCACCCACTCATTTTTGACATTCAGTAAATTATAGATCTGTTTTCTTTCTTTCTCCCAGTTCCTGCACTGTAAATGAACACATAGAGATGCTTGGATGGCCACCATAACTTCCTTTAAGAGCTGCAGGGTTTGTTGTTGTAGTTGTTTACAGCTTTCATTGTAACATCTCTTAGCTGGAGCCTGGAAATTGTGGCATCACAAAGAAAAGGGCTTGAGGAGATTTTTATGCAAAACAGGTGCCTTCAAGCTATATGCAGTTCACAGCCTGTATGCAAAAGGGAGCCAGTCACACATAAATTAGAAGTATATCAGTAGGCTTGATGGAACCCTGAAGTTTGCAGAAGCACAAACAAACAAGCAAACCCTTTAGGTTCTTCCATGGAAAGTAGTCCAGTGAGGACTGAGCATGCTCAGAGAAGAGAGAATGTTGATTGTTGGAGGGGGCCAAACTGAATGGAGTGGAGTGTCCAGGGATAATGCTGAACAGCAGTGTTCTACAAAAGATTTTGTTGTAGGTCCCACTGAAATTTTGCTCTTTCTATTTCTGATAATCAGGTTATGAATACAGTTCCTTATATAGCCAACCTACCTGCAAGAGAGCTTAGAGTAACCCTCCTAGAGGGCCTAAATACACTGAAGGCACAAGATCCTGTCTGATCTTGGAAACGAAGCAGGGTCAGCTCTAGTTAGTACTTGGATGGGATATGGCCAACGAATACCTTGTCTGAAAAGGCAGTTGTCATGGCAGCCAAGTGGTGTGAAACTACATTATTTCTGCAGTGTGGAAACAGCCAAAGAAAGCTGTTACTGTCTTTACAGAAGCAGCTTGTAGCAAGCCTGCCCCTCCCCCTACAGATCAAGAGCTAGGAGAATGAAGGCTTACTTGTTTCTCACAGAAAAAAAAAAGTATGATTTCATTTTCTTATCTACCAGAATGTTTTGCCAGGATTAATTTAGTTTAATTAGGCTTAATTGCAGTTTTGGCTGCGCTGTGTGCAAAATAACCCGTTCATGCCCACTTTAGTCTATTCAGTAACATTCTGTCAATCTTACAGGTATCTATGAAACCTTGAATGGCATTTACTAGGCTTACTACAGGCCCAGCAAGATGGGCCAAAGTCTGTTCAGGGCATTCCAAGTCTGCTCATGGCATGCCAGGAAGGAGTCAGTTTCCTAGAAAGGGAAAGAGAATGCTTGCTGATTATAAAAAGGGGATAAAATGGACAAACCCAAGGCGTTTGGCTTATTTGAGTTGCAAACCGCAGTCAAAATGCTAAAATCTGTTCAGTAATCCCCAGAATGGGAAGAGTGTACATTTAGTCAGAGAAGCCACTATTTGTAGCTGAGTCAGTGTACCACTCTTGAGATTCACTGAATGACTTGCACGAAACAAGGGAAGCTCTTCCTGCTCAACCTGCAGTTAAAGTGTAGTCTGCCATTTTCTGTCAGTTGGTTCCTGTTAAGGGCCAGTTCACACAGCTGTTCATGCTGCCAAACAGGTGGCTGAATAGACAGGAGTTTGGCTTTTTCTTCTGCAAAAGCATTCATTCATTCAGTGGCCCCATCATGGGGCCAGTCCAAAACATTTTGCTGCCTGAGGGAAAGAACTCAATGGTGCTTCCTCCCCACTCCCCTATTTCACACGTGGAAGCAAACTGGATGGGCAGTTGAATTTTGCTGCAATTCTGGGAATGGGATGAGTCTCCTCAACCACACCTGAGGGCAGTAGGCTACATTTTGGCAGTGCAGGATGGTCCATGTGGCACACAGTTCAGGTCCCTGAAAGAGAGAAAAGGAGTGAGGGCTCAGGAGGAATAACTGGGGAGCCTGTTGCCTCAGCCAATTGCCTCACTCTGTCCAATTGTAAGACCAGCTCAGAACCACTCAATTTCAGATGATTGCAGTGGACACAGTACAGTTCCTCAGAGTTTGGGCCTGTTCGTTGTTAACTTGTCATCGAATTGAATTTGACTTATGGTGACCCTATGAACGAGAGACCTCAAAGTCACCCTATCCTCAACAGCCCTGCTCAGGTCTTGCAGACTCAGGGCTGTGAATTCCTTGATTGAGTCTATCCATCTGAAATGCAGTCTTCCTCTTTTCCTACTGCATTCCACCTTGCCAAGCGTTATTGTCTTTGCTAGTAACTCATGTCTTCTCATAATAGGGCTAAAGTATGACAGTCTCCGGTTAGTCCTCTTGGCTTCTAAGGTGAGTCCACACTTGATTTGCTGTAGGACCCATTTATTTGTATTTTTAGCCACCCACAGTATCTGCAGAACTCTCCTCCAGCACCACATCTCAAATGAAATTATTCTTTTCTTATCAGTGTTTTTTTCATTGCCCAGCTTTCAAAACCATACATAGAAATTGGAAATACAATGGCATGGGCAGTCTTGACTTTAGTTTTCAATGATATACTATTGGGCATGTCCTTAATTGTGAATCCTAGAGCTGCCTCCCCTTCCTGTCCTTCATGTCTGTTAGAGTACAGCCCCATGGATTATGGGATTTGTAGTCCAGGACATCTGGATAGTGCTGGGTTGGAGAAGACAGATGTAGTGTGTGCTTGGATGTAGGAACACAAAACTGAATGTAGGAAGAAGGCACCCTATTACCAGGTCAGAGTATTGGTTCAACTAGCCCAGTATTACTTGCTCTGACTGGCAGCCTCATTTGCTCCCAAGTAGAGGACTTATACATTATCCGCTATCTGATAATTTTTTTAAAAAAACAAGGCTACCTGGCATAAAATCTGGGACTATCTGTGTGAAAAGCAAATCCACTACCTGTGGAACAGGTAACACAACAGTTCTACCTCCCCCTACTTTATTCACATGAGCAATGAGAGAGATAGGTACTTTATAGGGTGCCAAGAGGACCATCCACAACAAATGAATAGTTAGAAAGAATGGCTAGGCATTCATCTTGTGAATGAAGTCCTTTTTCAGAAAGGCTTTCCTTTATTTTTATGATCTACAGTGTTACCCATAAAAATCAATAAGGGGACAATCTTTTCTCTAAATGTGAGAGCTGATGGAAAGAAGTGCCCATAGAACACTGTGCTTGAAATGCAGGGTGATGTGCAAATAACTACTAGGATCATCTTTTTTAAAAAATGGGTATTTACTTGTCTCTATACAGTTCCTTTGAAGGCACTATAGTTTATTGCCCATAAAGGTGGATTTAATTTATGGTCTTGAAATGAGCCTCTTGTGAATCTTCCAGCAAGCGTTGTTGTTTTTTTTAATTGAGTGGTGCCCTTATTTAGAAACAAAGCATGATAAATATGTGAATTATTAAGGCAGCCAAGTGAACTCAGATTGCTGAGAATGTGAGAAGGGAAATTAGCATTAACAGTTAAATTACTGCTACCCTGTAGTCCGTGGTCATGAAAAGTAAATCAACTGTTCTTCGATAATGACATGTTTTAGAATACCATCTCTAAAGAGGAGAGGGGAGGACTTACCTTTATTCTTCCACCTCCCCAGTGGCAGCTGGTGGGTTCCATGCCAGTGGGGCAGTGAATCCTCATCTGGCTTTAGTCCAAACTTTAAAGGAGCTACGGAGCATGATGAACCCAAGCAGATTCACCTTTCACAACCTCTGTTGCTATCAAAACAACCAGCAGAACCTCCTCCCCCAAATCTTACACCTACTGCCACAAAATAAGTCTGTTAGTATTAAGACAGCTGCAATCCTTTACCAGTTTCCTGAGAATAAGACCCATGAACTCAGTGGGACTTACTTTTGAATAGATGTGTGTAGAATTGCACTGTAAGAGACCAAGCTATTTTTTCAGAATTCATAAGGCAGACTTAGACAACCTACATGGCCTTCCATTTGGTCTGTTTGTGTGAGTGTGTTTGTGTCTGACTGTGAAATTATGTGTCCCATCCTCTCTCTCTGGCTTTTCTTCGCAAACGAAGATTCAGGAAGGACTCATCCCGCGCCTTCTGCAAGCGCGCTGATGACTAAAAAGGCCAATCCGAGATAAACAAGTCCGGTTGCAAAAAGTGCAGCAGAAGGTCTCCTTGGGTGATGTTTTTGGGTTGTGATTCTTTCTGCGTTGTCGTTTCTCTTCAAGACTTGTTCGTCGTGAGTTCTCAAATAAGGCTGCAGCATTGTGGATAGTGCGTCTCCATGCCTCCCGATGTGAGGCCAGGGCAGACCACCGTTGGTGATCAATCTGGCCAAGCCTGAGATGTTGTTTCAGGGAGTCCTTGTATCGCTTTTTTGGAGCGCCCCTCCCACGCTGACCCGTGGCGAGTTCACCGTAGAGTAGTATTTTTGGGAGGCGATGGTCCTCCATCCTAGAAACGTGCCCTGCCCAGCGCAGCTGTGTTCTCAATATCATGGCCTCAATGCTGGTGATCCCTGCTTGTTCAAGGACAGCAACATTCATCACATAGTCAGTCCAGTGTATATTTAGGATTGTGCGTAGACAGCGCTGATGAAAGCGCTCGAGGAGTCGTAGGTGGTGGCGATAGGTGACCCATGTTTCAGATCCATAAAGGAGGATAGACAGTACGATGGCTCTATACACACTGATTTTTGTGCTTTGCCTCAGGTGTTTATTGCTCCAGACTCTTTTGTGAAGTCTTCCAAATGCACTATATGCCTTTGCTAATCTGTGATCGATCTCTTTGTCAATCTTGGCATCTACCTTACAGTGTTTTTGTATGGATTACTGAGATGATTGCCTTGAACCCCAGTGTGGTTTCTAAAACTCAGGAGACCTTTCTTAAAATCCCCATTCAACTACCAGACCTTACTAGGTGACAAAATGGGCACAATATAGGCTGACCTTGGAGGAGCAGTGGACTATAACTGAAATGAAAAATTTAATAATGTATTTGACACACTTTTGAGTATACCGAATGCTGTGTTAGAGCAAAATATTGTTACTCATAGATGAGATGGCTTGGCATCAACACATCTATAACAAGAATGTGTTACGTGATTAATGTCATTATTCCTTTAGAGTGCACACTGTTGATTTCACCTGGTGTGTTTGGTACATATGAGAGCTGATTATCTTACTGTGAAGCAACCATAGTTGGTTGTGCATTGTGTGGGAAAGATTACTTGCTTACATACATATTTCTGTCCTGCCCTATATTCCAAGATCTCAGGGCAGCATACAAGTAAAATAAATATAAACAAGTTAAAGCAATAAAAATAATTTAAATAGATTAAAAGTATATTAAAGACATAAACAAGTTTAAACAGGTTTAATAGGTTAAAACAGTTTAAAATCATGTGCAAACCATTTTGAAGTAACTCAGGCCCAAGGGCTTTAATAGCTATGTTTTTGCTCAGTACCTAAATGAAGCCAACGTTGGCACCAGTCGGGCCTCCAAGGGGAAGATATTCCACAGTTTGGTTGCCACGGCTAAGAAGACCTTCTCCCCACCATCACACAATGTACCCCCTGCCAGGGGACCTCAGTCCTCTGGCAGGCACATATAGGGAGAGGCACTCCCTCAGGTATTGAGGTCCCAAGCAATTTAGGGCTTTAAATGTCATCCACAGTGCGTTGAATTCAGACCGAAAGTGTATTGGCAGCCAAGACTGGCGTTACATGATGGTTTGGTTTCCCATTCCCACTCTCACTTTTACGTGATTCTTTTTAGTGCTCTGAAACAGGGCAAGGAAAATTAGGAGAGGAAGAGGGCCATACACTTTAAAAATGCAAGCATGCAAGTAGCTAAGAGATTTGATGAGTAACTGACGAGCTGACGGATTTGCCCCAGAGTTGTGTTTTCTGGAGCTAAGGTGGTTGAGAAGAATGGTTCATCAAAACATAGTTGCAGAATATCCTTAGGTGGGCAAAGGGGAGAGATAAGCTGGCCTAGCACAGCAGTGGGAATTGTGTTGTCCTCTGGATGTTATTGGACTACAACTCCCAGTGGCCATAGCCAGCATAGTTAAAAGTGAAGAATGCTGGAGACTGTGGTCCAACATTGTTGGGCACATAATTCTCACCTCTGGCCTTGCATCTTCAGTGCAATCCTCTTTAAAACTGGCTATTGCTATGATATTTCTAGCTCAGGGATTGGAGTCAGATGTGTAGCCCTCCAGATGTTGGTCTCCAGTTACCATCAGCCCTAATCAGTATAGCTAAAGGTGAACAATGTTGGGAGTTGCAGTCCAACATACTCTATAGAGTCCCATGTCCTCTATTCCAGATCTAGATATTAGTTACTGCACAAATTTCTGTACATTTGTGCCAACCAGAACTAGAAAACTAGCATAATTTGTGGTTTATTAGGAGTTTTGTCCTCTGAGCCTGTGGACTTGGACCTGGTAAACAAAGCAGTTCTGTTTCCAAGGTATTTTGTACGGAACTGTGTGTCTTCTTTCAAGGTCTTTTATCCTGCAACAAAATTACTAACAATTGCGCTCTACCTCCTCCTATGTTCAGGGTCAATGCTACCATTCAGCAAAGTGAGGCAGTAGCCTCAGGAGGTAGATATAGGGAAGGGTGGTGAATGTTTAGCAACAAAACTGGGAGTGTCATGGGGCCTGCTGTGTTCCCTCAAAGCTATACTTGTGTCCTCAGGTGCATTGGAAGATGCATCTCCACCCTCAGGATTGAGATAGGATTCAACTGCCAGGCTGTTAGGTTTTGTACATGGAATTGGAAAAGGGCACCATCTTGGCCTTTGCCGCAGACAGCAAACTGTTTTGTCCTACCCCTATCCCCTGTTCCGGTTTCACAGTGTGCGTCCTCTCTTCTGGGTTTCTCTGAATGATGCCTGGCTCTTAGAATCCCAGGTAAAATTTCCCCAGAGTATACAATGTTGGGGACCCTTTTCCTGTCTGCTTTCTACAATGGCATCCAACAAAAGCAGCAGCACAACAGGTGAGCAGAACAAATCATGTCTCTCCAGTGACCCTTGGATAGATGTAAAAGCGTGAGCCTGCTGACCGCCATTTCTTTTCCAATCCAACCTGTGAAAGGAGCAACTCTTAGCTTCCTGCTGGACCCCACATCTCTTCAGCCATCCCATCATTCTGAGGAGGAGAAGAGCTGTTGGGAAACGTGTTTCAGAATGTTTCTGAGTGAAATTCAAGATAGTATTTATTGTTCTGCTAATGTACTTCTTCAATTCACTTTCTGTGGCAGGTTATAGTCGGTTTTCATTTTCTTTCAAAAACAAATAACCCAATCTGTCACTTTCAGAGTTGCAAATGGAGAATTTGCATTGATTGATCCCAGGAGGGACAACTCCAGATGTGCATGAGACACTTTGGATCAAATCAGACTGCCATCATATTATAATAAAAATGAATTAGTTTCTTCTTTTTAAAAAAACAAGGTAGGCAGAGCCCCTTTTAGAGCTTGTTGTGGTGTGTTTTATGGGTGAAACAAATTATCTGGTATCTCGACCCGTGGCTCTTTTCTCTTTTCCTCTTTAGAATCACACATGAGCATAATTACAAGAGAGAGGTTACATTTATTGCCTGAAGCAAAGCAAAATCAAATGAGGATCTGTTAGGAAAACACAGGAGAAATAGCAGAATCCAACATGTTGAGAATATAATATGAGGAATACTGTATTATTCTTAGTTCAGTGTACCACCAAAGGTCTGGTCCCTCAAAAGAATGAAAGAAAAAGCAAGATGGGTAAGTTTCTTCTTTCAGTCCAACAACACCTGGAGGGCCACAGGTTGTCCATTACTGACCCTGAGTCAAGGAGAAAAGGTCTAATTATAGAGGGCCAGATTAAGTTGTGGGCTCTGGGGGGAAGAGGTTATGCTTATTTATTTGCTCAACCCATCTTGTAATAGTAGAACAAGTAAACTGAGATTTCGGGAGATCCAGGGCAGATCAAAGGAAGCACTTCACAGAATTCATAGGGATACTGTGGAAAGTGCTGCCACAAGCCTTATCAGTAGCTGTCAATTTGGTAGGTTTTGCAATGGGCTGAGACAAATTTGTGGCAGACAAGGCTCCCACCAGGATTAGAGGCAGCATGCCTCTGAATACCAGTTTCTGGGGAGCAAGGGCAGGAGCTCTTGCCTACATCCCGTCCTTATGGCCTTCCCACTGAGATGTAGTTGGCCACTGTCAGACAGCCAGGGCACAAATTTTCAGGTTGCATGGTTAAAAGGGATGCTGGTGCCACCCATCCACCCCAGCCCAAACTAGTACATTGGGTAGTTTTGTGGGCCACAGCATGTTACAAGGACATCTGAGAGAAGAGTGCCAAGGTTGTTATGGAAGTGGCCCAGGTGGGACCTACAGGGCTGGGATAGGATGCCTTTGAAAGAGGAGCTGGCTCTGTATGAAGAGCCAAGATTTGTGGGCATTATACTGCAGGAAGGTACTCCTAGGGACTTTCTGGGGACTGAGGGTAAGGATGCAGCAACAGTGGGTGGGTGGGGGCAGAGACCATGGGCGTGGGCCCACCACAGCCAGGCATTTGTTCCTGGGGATGTGGACAGCAGAAGGATGCAGGTTCCACTACCATGGTACCAGGCAAGCCAGTGCTGCTGGGAGCAGGAATCACCCTGGAGATATGCCCACAATATATCGCCAAATAAACCCTTCCCACAAGAGGGATGTTTATAATGAAAAAGGTAGTTCAGAGACACCCTCTGATCAGCAGTGCTTAGGGGGTGTCATGGGCACATCTCTGAAATGGTGATGATTACCACATGCCGCCAGGATGGCCTGAAAGATCTAAGTCCAGCACAGCCATCTGGGTGCGTCCTGTTGATGTCATTGGCCCTGTTCTGGGGAATGTGAGAACAGAGCTTGCTGCCAGGTTTTAAGCCATGATCTACCCACCTCTGATGGCTCCAAGTTCCAGGTCTGAGAACATTGTGGGAAAGCTCACTTTCCAGACCCAGTGCCATAAAGTGAGGCATGGAGGCTCATGGAAGGAGGGGGCATGGGATGGTACAGACAAGTGAGGTAGGATAAGCCTTGCCCCTTTTTTGTAGCTGGATACTTCTCACAGCTATATCTCCCTTCCTCCTGTCTCTGAAGCTATGGAGTTCACCAGTGCTGTTGCTGGAGCAGCATGGTGCTACTGTGCACCAATCTGTCCCAGCTGCAGGAGGCAGCACTCCAGGGGGCTGTTTACACGATGAAAATGTCCTGGGAAGAATTTGTGTCGATCCCTGGCAGTTTACATGTACATCGGGTCGGGTACGTAATTTTCGGAAGGGGGGCCACCTTTTATTCCTCAACCTGCGGGACTTCCAGTCCTGCGGTTTCTGCTGGTTTTTAAAAAAGTCACGGGAGGATTCGGAAAATCGGAAATGTAAACAGCGTGGGACAAAAAGTCTCGGTACTGGGATGACCGGAAATGGTGACTGGGGGCGGGCTTAGAGCTCAGGGACCAGAAAAGGAGGGGTCAGTCACCCGTTCAACAGATCCAGCCTCACCAGCCGAAAACAAAGGCATCCCTTCCAGCTGCACGAAGGTTGATGTGTGTGTGCGTGCGTGCTTGTACTCAATCACCTTTTTAAATGGATTTCTACACTGCAAACCCTTCAGCTTTACCTTTTCCTCAACTGCATGTTACAGAGAGATCGTAGTAGCCGATTCATCCCCTGCCTTGGTCACCTCCCTGGCACATTAAAATATTCAAGCCTCTGAGCGAATTAGCACCCTTTAATTCCCCCTCTCTGTGTTTGTGTCTTTCAAAATGCCTGCCTATAGCCATCTCTGCAGCCTGCTGTAGGGGTTAATAAAGAGGCAAGAGGAAACCCAAGCGGCTTGATTTCAAAAGGAAAGCACTCAGCTTGCTTTCAAAGCACTCAGCTTGATTTCAAAAGGAAAGCCCTGCGTCTGAGTGAAAGATCTGTCTGGATCTTTCAAAATGCTTTCTGCCTCTTCTGAAAGGGTTAAAATGTTCAAGAAGCAAGGGGGAATAACAAACCTCTGCCCCCCTCTCTCTCCACCCCCCCAGCCAGCCAATAGCATCACTCGTGGCGCGGAACTCTAAAGGAAGTGCGTCACCGAGGTTGTGAAAACACGAGTAATCGCATCTTTGATTGACAGCCAAAAAAAAAAAAAATTAAAACCTAAACAAAACCGGAACTATGGACGTGTAAATATTAGTCACGGGACCACCCGGGATATCCAGATCAGAGACATAAATCGTATAAACAGCGAGGGACGGATTCGTGATCACTATGTCACGGTAGGCACCGCGACAATTTCTGTCATGTAACTGGCACCCAGGACAGTCACCAGCATCCACCTCACCCCATCTGGGACACACCTTTTACCCAGTAATAACACTGGAGCTAGTGGACAAGCCACTGTCACTGAAGCTGCCTATGCAACCACCAGCATCCCTACCATCAGTAAGCCTACCACCATGGCAGCAGTAGAGGTGGCTTGTTGCATGATGTAAGTGAGGTGGGAGATGCAAGGGTACAGCACTCACTTGGATGCTTCCCATTAGATGGAATATTGTCTTTGTTTACAATATCATGTGGTTCTAGCTTGTGCTGCAAGTCTATGGATTCAGGATGGGTGGGAGCAGATCTCCTGCCCCCACTGAATTGTACAGCAGCTTAGCTGGAAGATCTTCGGTATAAGATGAACAGCCTCTTAAGGATTTGTTGTTGTGTGCCTTCAAGTCATTTCCAACTTATAGTGACTCTAAGGTGAATTTATCATGGGGTTTTCTGAGGCAGAGAGTATGTGAATTGCCCAAGGTCACCCAGTGGGGTTTCATAGTCAAATGGGGATTCAAACCCTGGTCTTCACAGTTGTAGTCCAACCCTAAAACCACTATACCACTCTGGCTCCTTCTTAAGGATTAAAGCATGCTAATTAGAGTTAATGACTAACTCTAGTCATTAGCTGGGTAGTTGATTCTGGAGCTATGTTGTGCATTTGAGTACTCTGCCTAATGTTGCACCTTATTCATCATTATATATAACATAGAATCATAGAATTGTAGAGTTGGAAGAGACCACAAGGGCCATCCAGTCCAAACCCCTGCCATGCAGGAATACACAATCAAAGCGTCCCCAACAGATGGCCATCCAGCCTCTGTTTAAAGACCAGATGTGAATCCTACTTCATTAAGTTTCTATCTTGGCATTAGAGCTATTGTTCTTTTTCCTTAAGGAAAAAGACTGGAAAACATGGTCAGCTTCAGGGAACCTGTAGTCCTTTAGATGCATTTGGACTCCAATTCTCATCAGCCCCAGTCAGCATGGCAGCAGTGCTTCATCAACATCTGATAGCTGACTGGTTTCCTGGTCTTGGCCAGAGCAGTCATTCATCTTTGCCCATTGGCTGAAGGAAGGGTTGTCAAGAGGCTGGGATAAATCATAGAATCATAAGAGTTGGAAGAGACCACAAGGGCCATCCAGTCCAACCCCTTGCCATGCAGGAATACACAATCAAATCATTCCTGACAGATGGGTATCCAGTCTCATTTTTAAAAATCCCCAAAGAAGGAGACTTCACCACACTACGAGGTGTTGCATTCCACTGCCGAACAGCTCTTCCTGTCAGGATGTTCTTCCTAATGTTTAGGTGGGTCTCTTTTCCTGTAGTTTGAACCCATTGGTCGTCTGTGTCCTAGACTCTTGAGCAGCAGAAAACAAGCTTGCTCCATCCTCAGTATGACATCCCTTCAGACATTTAATCATGGCTATCATGTCATCTCTCAACCTTCTCTTCTGCAGACTAAACATACCCAGCTCCCTAAGCCGTTCCTCATAGGGCATGGCTTCCAGACCTCCCACCATCCTGGTCGCCCTCCTCTGGACATGTTCCAGGTTCTCAATATCCTTTTTGAATTGTGGTGCCCAGAACTGGACACAGTATTCCCGGTGAGGCCTGACCAAAGCAGAATAGAGTGGCACCATTACTTCTCTTGATCTAGACACTTTACTCCTATTAATGCAGTCTCAAATCGCATTGGCTTTTTTAGCTGCTGCATCACACTGCTAACTCATGTTCAGTTTGTGGTCCACTAAGACTCCTAGATCCCTTTCGCATGTACTGCCATCAAGCCAGGTGTCACCCATCCTATATCTGTCCATTTTATTTTTACTGCCCAAATGTAGTATCCTACATTTCTCCCTGTTGAAATTCATTTTGTTAGTTTTGGCCCAGCTTTCTAATCTGTTAAGGTCATTTTGAATTCTGATCCTGTCCTTTGGGACATTAGCTACCCCTCCTAATTTGTGTCATCTGCAAACTTGATAAGCATGCCCTCTATTCCCTCATCCAAGTCATTGATAAAGATGTTGAATAGCAGTGGGCCCAGGGCAGAACCCTGTGGCACCCCACTAATCACTTCTCTCCAGGATGAAGGGGAGCCATTGGTGACTACCCTTTGGGTTAGGTCAGTCAACCAATTACAAATCCATCTAACAGTTGCATTGTGTAGCCCACAGGTTACTAACTTTTTTGCAAGAATATCATGGGGGACATTGTAAAAAGCCTTACTAAAATCAAGATATACTACATCCACTGCATTCCCTTCATCTATCAAGTTTGTAACTCTATCAAAAAAAGAGATAAGATTAGTTAGGCACAACGTGTTTTTGAGAAATCCATGTGGACTTTTAATGATCATGGCGTTCCTTTCTAATTGCTTACAGACTGCTTAATGATCTGCTCTAGAATCTTTCCTAGTATTGATGTCAGGCTGACTGCGTGGTGATTATTTTTGTCTTCTCCCCCACCCCTTTTAAAGATGGGGAAACATTTGCCCTCTCCCAGTCTGCTGGGACCTCTCCTGTTTTCCAGGAATTCTCAGATTATTGACAGTGGTTCTGAGATTACTTCTGCCAGTTCTTTCAATACCCTTGGATTAAGTTCATCTGGCCCTGGAGACTTGAGCTCATTTATACTGGCCAGGTATTCCTGAACTACCTCTTCACCAATTCTGTGCTGTATTTCCCTTACTGCATCATTGCTCCATTTCCCCGCCCCCATTGAGCACCGTTCCTCCTATGGGAGAAGACTGAAGCAAATAAGGTGTTAAGTAGTTCAGCCGTTTCTTTGTCCCCTGTTTCTTTTGCCATATTCTTCATGCAGTGGCCCTACCATTTCCTTGTTCTTCTTTTTGTTATAGAGATAACCAAAGAAGCCCTTTTTATTGTTTTTAATAAGCCTGAGCTCCAGCTGAGCTTTGGCTTTCCTGACTTTCCCTCTACATGAGCTGGCTATTTGTTTGAATTCTTCTTTGGTGATTTCCCCCTTTTTCCGTTTCATCTCAGTTGAGAGTTCTTTCAACATCCGTCCTGGTTTCTTTAAACACCTCCCCTTTTTCCTCCTCATTGGAACTGTTTGAAGTTGCCCCTTCAATATCTCATTTTTAAGAAACTCCCATCCATCATGAACTCCCTTCTCTTTTAGTATTCCTGACCATGGGATCACCCCCAGTAATTCCCTAAGTTTTCTGAAATCAGCATTCTTAAAGGCATGTCTGACTATACTTGGCTTCCCCTTTCCTCTGTATAACAAACTCCAGGAGAACATGGTCTCCCCTAAGAATCCCACCACCTCCACACCATTAACCAGGTCATCCCCATTGGTTAGGACCAGATCTAAAATAGCTGATCTCCTTGTTGCCTCTTCTACCTTCTGGACAATGAAGTTGTCTGCAAGGCAGGTGAGGAATTAGTTGGACCTTAAATTCTTGGCAGAGTTGGACTTCCAACAAATATCAGGATAGTTGGAAATCCCCCATTACTACTACATCTCTCCTTTCTGTAATGTGCAGTCATCAACCTCTTTTAGCTACAGAAGGATGCTCTGTGTAACTAACAGACTGGTTAAAAAATTAAATAAATAATAACCTTACCATGTTATTTTTTTTCCTTCGGTGTCTGTGGGGGAGGGGTGCATGCACATGTGTGCTTTTATTGTTGTTAAAAATCATTTGGCTTGCTTCATCTGTTCACAATGGATGACTTCAGCTACTAATGGATTGAGAATATTTGCAGTCCTTAAAATAATAATTAGCATCCTTTAACAGAGACATTCTCACATCTAGCTCATTTGTGCTGATTGAGAGAGAAGAATAACACAGCTCCACTGAGCCAGTTGTTGAAATGGAGTGATTCAGAAGCAGCCATTCCTTTTTCTCTTGTGACTGCAGCTCCCTTCCTGCACACCTCCAATCTAGTCAACCTCCAGTCTAGTCCTACAGTGCTCTACAGAAAAATAGATAACTACTTCGAAATGTAAAGTGGGGAAGGCCACCTCAGCTCCCTTTCCCAGCTTCTCATTCTTTCACTTGGCACAGAAGCTGTTCCTGTCTGGAGTGGGACAGTTTAGTGCAGCCGGTTCAGCATGGCCAGTTCAGTGCAGACATTTCAGTGTGACCGTTTCAGCATGGTGCAGTTCTGCTTGTGTATCAATTAATAATTGATAATTTTGTCAAGAACAAAAAACACTTCTGTTTGGTTGGATTGTTTTGCAAAAACATTTGGGTAAGGATTAGGGTTAAGGTAAAGGTTAGGGTTATTATCAATTATCAATTGATGTGCAAGCAGAACCATGCTATGCTGAAACGGCCCTGATGAAACATCCTAGAGACATTATTGTCAGTGTGGGCCTCTGTGGTTGACCTTGTTGGGTGTTCTGGCCTCCTCCCTTGGGTGCTTGGCAAAAGAGTATTTTCTGTGCCTGGGTGGTTTCTGAACTATTCCCTGCTCCTCTAAAAGGATCTTGCCCAGGGGAGTCATGCAGATGTTATGTTGGGTTTCTCCTTCTTCTCCTTTATATTTTGTGCTCCTAAAGCAGTGCTTGTAAGGGGCATAAGGGGATTTGAACCCTTGCCCCTTGGGATGCCACACACCTATTATGTGTTTTATTATGAGGGATGGGGAAATATGTTAGTTTCGCTTGCTCTGGCATTTAAATTAAAAAAAAAAACTTCTGGTTCTTTCCATCCAAAATATGAGGAGCACTTGTGAACACTGGTAAATTCTTCAGATGAACGGAAACAAAATTCCCCCACTTTTGCCCAGGCCAAATTTCAGTTGGTACAGCTATGCCCATATGGAGATGTCAGAGTTGCCTCTGTCTGCCTTGTGGTTGTTAAAGAAGAGGAGCCCTCCTGGGCTGAGTATACATGGGGTGTGCCAGCTGTTCCACTAGAATAGCAGTTGCGTATCTCAAGTCTTGGCCTAATATGAGTAAGAGAATTGTTCTATCCATCTGGTAAGGTGCACATAGAAACCTTGCAGATTAAAAAAATATTATAAGAAGTATGTTCTTAATAAAAGCCTTTTAGCGTTGTACATTTGCTTGCCCTGCTATACTTAAGTAGCACTGCCAGTGATGTCTGGAGGGTTTCATGTTAGTGGGGCAAGAGAAACCACTCTGGGATTTAGTATGAACTTTAAAGGAGCTTTCCAAAGTGATAAACCTATGTTGGGCTAGGGTTCAGCACCTTGGCTAACTTCTTTAAAACTTGGACGAAATCCCAGAGTGGACTGCCTGTCTACTGGCATGGAAGCAACCGGATACCACTGCCCGCTACAACTCCAGAAGCAGTTTTACTAGTTTCCAACCCAGCTGCCTACACCTTCCAGCAAACCATTAACAGAAGATCTACTGCAAGACCACCATGTATGTGCCCTTACAGCTGCCTTCCCTGATTTTTTGCTTTTCAGATCTGTTGGCTACGGTTCCCTAAAACCTCCAGCCAGGCATGCTGAACAGGGGATTGTGGGAGTTATAAATGAAGCCACCTGGAAGACTTGCAGCTGGCTCAAGACATATTGGTTCTGGAGATGAAGGACAAAATGGCTCCCTCTGCCACCATTCCAAGTAGAGAAGCCAACCAGATTGACAGCTGGATTGCTTCAGTGGTAGCTGCTTCTAGTCAGCATGAGGGCAGTGGGCAAGCTTCAGGGATACACAGGGCAGGCTGGGCCCTCCCAACACATCCTACCATTCTCTGTCCTCCAGCATCTGCAATCTGAGGCAGCTGCTTCATTTTGCCTAAGGATGGGGCTGGCCCTGGCAAAAGGCACCAGGTTGCAGAGTTACATCTGAGAACACAGCTCTGTTCTTGTTGAGCTTACAGAGTGGAAGAGGCAGTGGCAAGAGCAGCAAAGAGAAAGCTATATGGGCCCATTCCTTCACCTATGTGTGAAGGAGACAAAACAGGGTTTTGCTGTGAGGAAAGATTCATTCGATTTGCCTGCCCTGGAAAATAAAGAAATCAGCCAAACAACCAACCAGCCTGGAGACTGTTTTGAGAGATGCTGACGTCAAGAGTCCCCTCTCTCTGGGTTTACTCCCTTTCCTCTAAACAGAGCACAAGCCTCAGTAATGAGGAGGCTGCAGTGAAAGACTTGTCCCCAGACCTCTCCAGAGATATTGGGTGGGTGGATGGGTGGGTGTGTTTTTAAGAATTGACTGGAGGGATAAATGGATGCGAAGTGAGGGAGGGGACACTTGACGTTGGTGGATGCAGCTCATTTCAACCAAATGTCTCTGCTGTGTGTGTGTGTGTGTGTGTGTGTGTGTGTAGGCGTGCTTGTTGAACGTGGGCGCGCGTGGTCCCTACCGGTGAGTGATGCTGAAAGAAGGAATATCCACACAGAAGAGTGGGAGGGTCCTCAGCAACATCCAAGCCCTCCCTTGACAACAGTCCCCCCCCCACTTACAAGTCCGATGCAGCTCTCCTGTACTACCCCCCCAACCTGGACAGACATGGCGGGAAAACGTGGGGGGGGGACTCCCCATCGCGATGGGTGCCTCGATCTGTTTGTGAGCAGAGCGAGATTTGCGGGGGGGGGGAATTGTGACGGAGGAGAGGAATCTCTTTCTTCATGATGGGGTGGGGGGCTCGCATGAGCAACCTGAATGGTGCCGGGAAGACAGTCCCTCCTTTGCGGTGGGGTAGGGACTCCTTGGCAGTGGGGTGAGGGTACAAGCCATGGGATTAAAGAAAAGCACGTAGGCAGGGCCAGTTTAAGGCACCCGCCGCCTCAGCATCCGCAGGGGGGCCCATCATTGTGGGGGTCCCGTAGTAACCCTCCTCCTCCTGCAAAAGCATTAGTAATAATCTGAATATCCTGTACTGTGAAGAGCTTAGGTTGAGTTAGCTAACATTGACCTGAGATAAACATATAGGGCCCCCAATAAAGCATTGAAGAGGGGGCATCATTGTGGGGGCTCCCGTAGTAACCTTCCTCCTGCAAAAGCATGATTAGTAATAATCTGAATATCCTGTACTGTGAATAGCTTAGGTTGAGTTAGGTTATATTGACCTGAGATAAACATATGGGCCCCCCCAAATAAAGCATTGCAGGGGGGCCCAGAATGCCTTAAACCGGTCCTGCGCGTAGGGAGGGGAGAGGGGCCTGAGGATGGGAAGAGACGTCTTGCTTGGAGCACCCAGGTGCCTTCTTCTTTTGGGGAGGGCTGTGTGAAGGGAGGTGGGGGAAAAGAGGGTCTTTTGAGAGGGGGGAGGCTGGTGCCTGGGCTGGGAAGCATCTTTCTCTGTGTGTCTCTTTTTGGAGGGGAGGGTCTTCTTCCTGGCCCTCCCGGGGGTTCTCCGCCCCGATCCCCTGAGTTGGGGGGGGGTTCCAGCTCTGACGCAAAAGCCCCCCCTCCTGCCTCCGCTTGGCTCTGGTGCCCCCTCCCTTGCTCTCTCCTCCAAGCTTTCCTGCCTGCCTTAAATAGCGGGGAGCGGTGGGGAGCGGCTTCATTCAGCCTTTGCCAGCCAAGGGGCGGCTCCTGCCCAGCCATGGTGCCTTCGGCGGGGCGGCTGCTGCTCAGCCTCTTGGGCGCCGCGGCGCTGGCGGCAGGTGAGTCCGATCAGCACCTTGGAGAGCGGGAGGGCGAGCTGGAGAAGGAAGGGGACCCCAGGGGCTCTTTCGTCTTGGAAACACCGGGCAGCCCTGCACCAAGCGGGAGCCCACCCTTGAGAGGGAATCGCCCATCCCCGAGAGACTGTAGATCCCATCTCAGCCAACCCCCCCACCCACCCCCCCGAGCCTCCCTGGTTCAGAGACAGCAGACTCTCTCTGCTGTATTTATTAGCCATGGTCCTAACATATACTTGAATGGATACGGGCTCCTCACTCCTAGAGCCCCTAGCTCCATTGTGGTCACTTCAGTGCCTTAGAGGGGAGATCCACCCTGGACCAGTTTCTCTTCAACAGAGAGAAGCAAAACCTGGGAAGGGGGTGCTTTGCTTGTGTCAGAGGTGCACCAGATTTCCAAAGTGTGCAGCCGGCTGTGCAAAGCCTGTGTTAAGGTCTCTGCGGCAGAAGGAAGAGAAAACCTTATTTAAAAGCGGGATAAAGTGTCTCATATTCTCCTCTCTGTGCACAGGGTGGAATGCCATACATGCACGCACCCCCCCATGTGTGTTGTTGTTGTTGTGTGTCTTTGAGTCATTTCCAACTTGGCATGTCCAATATTTGTGTGTAGAGCTGTTGAGTGAGCATACGTACAAAATCAACAGTGGAAGAACATGCCGGTTTTGCTATTCAGGGATGAACTGCCCTGAAAGGGGACAGGTTAAGTCCATTAACATGTTGAAGATGAGAGAGTTTTTTTTTTTAATGTCAGTTCAAGTGCAAGAAATTAAGAAGGAAGGGACAGCCAACAGTGTCACACATTTGTTCATTGTTTACTCTGCAATCCGCTGTTTGGCAAAATCAGTCAGCATGGGATATTTAAAATGTATTATCAATTTCTTTGCCAGCTATGGCGTCCTATATGTTTAAGAAATCATTGCTTTACATTAGTATGTCTTATTAATATAAATGGTCTTGACAATTTCCTTCTTCTTAAAAAAAGAACAGTTTTATCTTGGCTGGTAAATCCCCTGCTGAATCAACAAGGGTTTCCCTCCATCCCAGTGACAACTCGATTGCCTTTTTCTGTAATCACTCTCTTAGCTGGCAGTGTAGGGATTTGTCCTTTTCAAATATGAGAATTGTAGCAATAGTGGGGGAAATTCATTTCATTCTGGAGAGGTTACTTGCTGTCAAAAGCAAGGTGCTGTGTTCTCTGTTTGTGTATTGCTCTCTGAAGAGGAAAACTTCTGCTCTTCAACAGAAATCCATAGTGAAATGGATCAAACCAGGTGCACTATATAAAACAAGTGATGTTAAGTACTTTGTGTTGCTGTGAAGATAAATACAGAATACAGTACACTGCCTTGGTGGATAATTTGAGGCTGCAGTCATCTGCACACTTACCTGGAAGTAAGTTCCATTGAACTCGGGAGGGCTTGTATAAGATTATGCTGCCAGGCAAGAATTATATACCCACTTAGCATGGATTGTGTGTGTGCTTTCAACTCACCTGTTGATTTATGGCAACCCCATGAATTTCATAGGGTTTTCTTAGGCAAGGAAGATTCAGAGGTGGTTTTGCCAGTTCCCTTTTGTCCTATTTAACTCAGCAGGACCTACTTGTCAAAGAACATGCACAGTATTGTGTTGGGAACTGGAGCTAAGTGACTTAACAATGTAGATTCTTCCTAACATTCCACAATGATCTAGAAATGTAGGAACCAAGACAATTTACTGATAGGCCCTTTTAATAGTACAGACATCGTGAAACATTTTGTACCAAATTGGACTGTATGAAATCACACACTGATTCAGTTTTTTAGCTCAGCAGAGCTGTGACTGTAATGCAAGAAAAGTAAGTGTTCAGGGCATTGTTCCATTGGCATCCTGTATGATGCTAAGGGGTGTGTGGTATATGGGATCCTCTCTCATGAAGGTTACCACCCCACAAAAGTACGTATCTCAGTAATCTCTAAAGTAATCTCTAAAATATTAATATCCAAACTAGAGGCTTGTTTAAGGAAAACAATCATAGTGTTGTTATTTTTACCCTCCCTCCAAAACTTTTCATAATATCAACAAGGCATGGCTTCTCCCTTGATATCTTGCCCATGCCAACTGTGTCTTATTTTTTCTTCCTCCTCTCCCCTGCCGCCTCCTTCTCCTCCTCTATGTGCGCCAATTTCATAGGCAGAATGGATGGTGTGGGTATATGCTGGAGGGAAGATTCCTCCCATTCCAAACCCAGTGCTTTCTCCATGCCTATTTGCTGCCCCAAGCGCTTGCTCCACTCCACCCCAAATTCCTTCCCTCCTTTCACTTCCCTCACCTGGAGATCCTTAACCACCACAGCAAGACAGATCCTTCCCACCGAAGTTCTTGCCATCAGAGGTGCTCTCTAGCCAATGCTTCTTCCATTCTTCAGGAATCACTGAGCACAGCACTGCTGCTAACATCAAGTGAGCAAGGGCAGGGGAGGCTTCCTACCCACTCAGTCAGTGGTAGCTGTTCAAAGCCAAGGCTCTCATGTAGGCAGCATGTGAGGCACTGCTGTGCGTTGAAGGCTAGTGAGACAGAAATGTGAAGCAATGGCAGCCAGGCAGTTCAGAAGGGAGTTATTGGAAAATGTCACAGCCCTATGGAATCATGAAATCTACCTTGCCTTCCAAGGTCACCTCCCTCCCTGACTCTTATCAGAGTGGATTTGGAATGAAGGAGAAGTGGTCCAGATGAGCAGACCACCCTCCACTCGCTGAAGAAGGACAGAAACCAACAACTTGCAGAGAGATGGATGGTTTATTTATTACCTGTCCCTATGACTATCTATCTATCTATCTATCTATCATCTACCTACCTACCTATCACCTAATTTTATCTATCCTATCCTATCCTATCCTATCCTATCCTATCTATTTCACTAATACCTTTCTGTTTCCAGGGTATTCTGTTTGCATATGTAGTTTTGATCCTTTTTTTCTTTACAATAACCCAGTGAATCAGGTTAGGCTTTGACATGACTGACTCCAAGCCACCCACTGAGGTGTATGAGTGAGTGGAGATTGAACCATGCCCATACTCACCATGGACTTTGATCGTGAATCCCACCAGCCCAAATGAGAAGACTGGGTCTGTGTGAGTCAAAGCACACTTATCTTTTCCACCCTGTGCTCTACCAACTATGTGGGTTTGCACAGAATTAGATGGCCATATGCTAGCTTTCCAGAGCTGATCCACCAGAGGTGTAGCACTCATTGTTTTATAATGAACCAAATTTGGAATGCTAAATATGTAGAAACAGATTTTGACAAACAAACAAATATGCTGCCTATCCAGTAGCAAAGTTGTGTTGTTCCTCCTAATAGGACTGAGGAATCATTGCATCACATAAGATTCTTTTGTCCCAAGCTGACCCAAAACTGTGTGGGTTGTAGTGTGATCCTACCTTGCACATTATCCTTGCACAGCTGAGACGTGATCTAAAACTATAGGACCCTTGTTACAGATGTGATTCTTACATTTACATAAAACAGGCTTTTAATATTATATTGCAACAGGCAAAACAAAATATATTTTATATTTTTGATTAATTGAATCTATCTATGAACATTCTCTTCATTTAGATGATACTAGAAGATTAAAAAGATTGTTGCCATTGTTCTGGTTTTTTTTAAAAAAATGCTACACAGCTTATGTGTTTGAAAGTGCAATTTCCATTAGACATGGGATTTAGGTCCATGATGAGGTCATTCCTAATAAGTAGAGATTTTCATATCTGGTACTGAAAGAATGAGTGAGCCAGGGGGGTTGTTTTCTTGGACATAGGAAGCTGCCTTATAGTCAGAGAGACCATCCTCTAGATCTAGTCTAGAGTTGTCTACTACACTATCTTGCAGATTTTGTGTAGAGATCTTTTCATAGCCCTCCAGCCCCCAAACCTTTTCTAACTGGAGATCCCACAGATTTGGACCAAAGACTTTCTGCTTACATGTACTCTGCTTCTGAGCTATGACACTTCCTCTGTGTGCATTTAATGATTGACGCAGAAATGACGAGACCACACACAGAAGTTTGGGTTGAAATATGGGCCACTTTATTGATAGATTATCAACTCGCACCTGTGGTTACAAATTATGTCCCCCAGCCGGCCCATATTGGGCGATCGGGCACAGAGCGGCCACCTGCTGCAAAATGCTCGTCCTGGCAGTTCTTCCCGCCAGACTTCTCAGCCTAATCAGTCGGTGACGCCCAATCGCAGGTTGTTATGCTGGGAGTTTGGTTACAGAGGCACGTGCTCCCGCCGCCCGTGTGCCTTTCGCCACGAATGTTCCATCTGCGGGGGCTCCCACTCATTCCGCAATTGCTTTGGTGCCTCCCCTGACTCCTCCTGGCCGGGGCGTGTCCACGCCCAGGCCAGCCCATAGGTTCGCCTCTCTGCCCATCATTAAAACACCTCCCCCGGATCCACCATTCTTCAGGATCCGTGGGGGTGTCTGTTAAAACTGGAAACTTAGCTAAAATTATTGTGTGGACCAAACTGAGTTATAGTGGACAGGTACTTCCTTTGTGTCATGTCACCATTTTAAGTGTCATAAGCTATATCAATGGCTTACTTCATCTTGCATCCCGCCCCCTCCAGCAATGGTAAAAACCAGCTTTTGTGAAGAATAAGAACTGACCCATTAATGAAGCATTTAACTCCCCCAGCTTCTGACAGTCAGAAGCTGTTACTAAACAGCTAGGGAATAAAATTACATCCTTAGTAAAACAGTCATAGCACTGCCAATGGAATTGCATTTTCTGGATTTGTCTCAACCCCTAGTTGGAAACTTGTGTCCCTCCAGACACTGTTGGGCTGCATCTCCCATCAGCCCTAGCCAGCAGAATGAATGATGAAGGATGGTGGGAGCTGAAGTCCAATGACATCTGGAGGACCACAGGTTACCCTCCTGCTCTCAGCTTTGAACTAGTAAGAAAGCTAGTTCAGTTAATAAGGTGATACAGATATGCACAAGTCCTGTAAGAAAGTGGCTTTTCTTGCCTACCCTGTAAACACCTTCCACCAAAAGAACATTCTTTGGTGTTTTGTGCCATGCTGGCTGGAGGATCCAGGGACCTGCTGCTTAAAAAATGAGAAACAAAGAGGGGGGGAAGAAACACTTCTGAGATTTTGTTAGTAACATTTCTGGGCATTTCTAAGCTGCACCCTAGAGTATTCATAAAGAAATGAGTCAACAAAGTTGTTCTGCATAGACATTGATTCAGGTTTATTTACTATATATACTGTTCCTTCCCTCTCAGAAGCCTAGGTGAAGTATGCATCGGGTAGTGTTTTCCCATCCAGGTACTGCCTAGAGCAAACTAAGGCACTGTCTTCTACATTATGACTTTCTGACAATAATCTCTCCCTTAGGTAAAGCTCCATGCATATTAACATTTAACCCATGGCTTAGAGTTCTCAGCAATGTGCAGTTCTGTGCCAAAGGAAACAGCGTGTACAATTCAGCATATATGGTATCTGTTGGAGACATAAATGTGCCTGGGGCATTTTATTGAAAACGATTTAGACTATAAGGAGCTCCATGACCATGAATCACACAGATAATTTTGCATAATGATAATTCATGGTTTGTTTGCTTTATAGAAAAACAGCTAATACCACTGATTATTCATAGTCTACAATGAATATTATGAACTGGAATGTCACTTAGGGGAAGCAAAAGGCAAGTTCTCCTCCCACTCTTCTTGAGAGATGTGATCCTGCACCGAGAGGACCTTTCTTTCTATAGGTAGCTAGTTCTATATAAGGAGCAATTGCTTTAACAATGACATGGAGCTGTGCACTAAGCAGGCATATTGAAGACAACTCTGTCTGCTGAGAGAGAGAGATGAAAAGTGTGTGTGTGTGTGTGAGAGAGAGAGAATGAGTAGGAGGACACAAGATGTAGTGGTAAGTTTTGAATGGTGAAGCTATGCATCCAAGAAAAGTCAAGCAACAGCTGCGCCAATCCATTTCTGCAAGCCAGTTCTAGCTGTTTCCAGCTCCATTATCAGCAGCTCTTTTGTAAAGTTAATGGCTTTTATTTGCTCATTCAAGAACAACCCACTTCAAAATACTTTGCAGTAAAATACAAGAGTACAGTAGTTCATAATAATACATCAGCCTAAATCCTGGTGCTAGTTCCAACCAGAGTAAATCTATTAAACTAATAGCTGAATGGTAAATCAACACTTACGTACATTCAACTGCTTCAGAGGATCTACTCTGCTTCCAACAGCAACTGGATTTAGGCCTCTGCTGCTGGGGAAACTATTCCATTTCCTGCCACACACTATTCACATTGCAGGTAATCTCAGATGGTGCAGGCAAGTTGTAATTAAAAGGTCCCGGTGCTTCCATCCTGTCTACAATGCCAATGCTACACTCAGAATTGGACCACTGTTCTGTTCAGACAGACAGCCATTAGCTATTCTCCAAATTATCAGAGACCATGTAGGTTACTATAACTGTTTTCATCAACAGCCAGTCTGATTCCTCTAACTATTGACAGGTTGAACATGATGCTATCAGCCAGCCCTGTTTTTGTTTTTGTTTTTTTTACTCCTCTGAGCATGTGTTGGATGAGAGATAGACAGAGGTCCTACCTAGCTGTCACAGCCAGTATGTCTGGCCTCCACAAATTCATCTCCTGTTAATAGTACAATCTAGATTGATGAAGTATTCTGAAGAACCCCAAAGCTTGCACAGTTTGGTGGTATTTTGATTGGGCATCTTAAAGGTATTGACCATCTGTGGATTTCGTATCCCCATCTTGAACTGATGTCCTTTATAATACAATGTGGGTTCCCATCCTAATTACTTGTATAAACTGTGGTGGCCTGTTTCATTGGGTAACCTCATCTCCTAATACAATGAGAAAGGGGAGAATAATGTCTCTTTATTTTCTGACTCCATACTACACAAACTTGTCTCAGCTCCTGTCATGTCCTCTGCTAGTCTTCTTTTCCCCCTGAACAAAAATGACTCAAAATAAGGTATGCTTACCCCTTGACTATTTTTCTATCCATTTCTTGTACCTTCCCCATCTCTGTGGCATCCATTTTGAGAAAGAGTGATGAGACTTGTACCCAGTCACTTCTGCAGTTGTGTCATAGATTTACACATGATAGTGTCCCAGTGTAGATCAGAGTGGGAAATTGTGGCCTTTCTCCAGATGTTTTGGCCCTTCAGCCCCCATCAGCCCTAGTCACCTAGGGGTGATAGCACGTGTAGTCCAAGCATATCTGGAAGGCCACAGCTGCACATCCCAGATTTCAGAACATTCTGTGTGATCCTGTTATGCTCAACCTCATTGAAGGTTTAAAAAGGGGCAGAAGGCTTCACCTAGGAAAGAGAACCAACACATGATGATGGCAATTATGCAACCATCTCTGGAGTTCACATGAGGGGAGAGGTATGAACAGAATGAACTGCACTCCAGGACGACCTTGCCAGCAGATGGCTCTCGGTGGTCCTTCGCCAGCTGGCTGATTGCAGCAGCTTTCTTTCCCTGTTCATTTTTTAATGCTTAAATTGATGCTAGGGAGGAATGAAACAAAACTGACAGTACCGTAACTGGCTTCCTGACATTCTGGCCTCAAATAGCAATTAGTTACAGACACGGCCTATAAGGCATTGCATTTTCATTTGGTTTCTGCTTCTGCTGCAGCTACTAAGCACAAGGAGACAGTGAAGGCAAGAACCCAAGTGGAGCCCTGCTGGATCAGAGCAAAGGACCATCTGTGCGCTCCAGCTGCATTTACATCACTGTTCAGCCTGGCCACCTCAACACTCACACTGCCACCAAATATCTGTGGAGACCGCAGTTCCACAATTGCCACCTTTATGTCAAACTTCCCTCTTATCCCTTCCTTTGATTGGGGTTTCACTTGATACATAGTACTTGTATTGGTGTGTGGTTACTCATAAGGTTAGCATGCGAAATAAATATTAGTAAGGGAAATAATTCATGAGGAGTCTGGATTTGATAAAACATAAAGATTGGTTTATTGTGTAAACAGTATCACGGAAATGCTTTGAACTATGTCTTCAACTTAGTTAACTTCAAGTGTTTGATAGTCCCACTTGGTGGTGACCATACAATTCCAGAATCAGCCAGACTCGCTAACAATTTGTTAGGCTCTTTCTTCCCTCTCACTCTGTATTCCAGTTAGCCTCTATTACTCTCAAAATTATTCCGTCTGCATAAACAATCTCTCAGCTGTGCTCATAACCATATACACATTCCAACACTCTCCTCATATCTTCATCTCCCCCTTTCAATTGTCATCTCTTTTCCTCCTAGTACTCAGTACTAGTACTCCTGGTACTCAGAGCACAGTTTGAAAAGTAACTTATTTGAACTGTGACTCTTGGAATCTCTCCCAAATAATTTTTCCAAGTTCTGATTCAAATGTATACCATCTCTGAACCTGGAAGTTTTTTGCTATCATGGCTAATAGCGATTGATAGACTGCTTCTCCTCCGTGGATTTATCTAATCACCCATCAAAGATCAAACTATATGAAACATGGGAGAGTGGATCTTCCAGTACCTTTTGAAAAGCTGTAAAGCAACAGCACAGGTTGGTGTGTTAGGAATTACAGTGCTGTCAGTAGCTTTGGGATAGGCAGTGTGTATTGGGGAAATGGAATAGGCATGGAAATGGTTCAGTGCCTGTCTTCTGCCAGTACCGCAGTCCCAGTCTAGGCCACAGGGAACCCTATTCCCTCCCACACCATGAAAAAGAGACCAGGAGTTCAAGTCATGGACGTCCCACTTTACACCCAGGGCGGTCCTAAGCTAAATGTTCATGGCCATTGCAGGTTTTAAAAGTTTCCACTGTGCTGTTCTGTTATACTTTTGACACTCTCTCTTTGAGAATGTAATTGTCATTGTCACAGAGCTGAAGGACACCTTGTCAGTCTTCTAGTCCTAGCCCCTGTTTGATGATGGAAATCCAAAGTCATAGGCATCCAGGACAGATGACTGTTCAGCCTCTCATTGAATATCTCCAGTAAGGAAAAGTCCACCCACCAAACAGATTCTTTGTCAAAAGTGTTCTTACCATCAGTGGACATGAGAGAAAGCTAAAAAAGTTTGGATTCAAATACACACATTTATGTAGAGGATTTTAAAGATTAATATTCAGTGAAAACCAAAACGTGTTCTTCTGGGATTGATGAGATACAACTCAAGGAAGTGATTGAGAGCATACAGATAATTATGGAGGAAAGGTGTGTGTGCTTGTGTGGATGTGTGTACTTCTTGGCATAAAGTACTTCTTGCACTTTTTGGCTCCCAGGAACCTCTTTCCCCTCAATTCTCCCCATAGCTACTGTAAACTGCTGCTAAACACAATGATTGGGTCTAAGTAAGACTCTTTGCCATAGGGATTTAGCTGCTAATGGCTAGTAGTGGGATGCTATTGCTTGGCAACAACAACAAATACAACAGCAATAATAATAATATCTTACCCACTTCTTCCATGTATCAAGGTGGCGAACAACAGATTAACACACAACACCTAATGTCAGTTAAAATACATATCAGTTAAAACACATACACCCATTAAAACACATATTCACTTTAAGGGAACAAATAAAACCAATACATATTAAAACAATTTAACATTCATAATTTAAAAATCACCTGGATAGGCCTGCTAGAAGAGACTGGTCTTTAATGCTATTTTACATTCAGACAGCGTATTCAGATGTTGAATCTCCTCCAGACGATGGATGACTGATGTCTTGGAGTAAAACTAATTTACTCTAAAGGAAGTTCTACAAGATTTAATCTGAGTGTCTCAGCCCTGAGAGGGTTGTTCTGAGGTTTTGTTCAGTGTGCTTCCACTGACGCTATTGTGGCCTATTTCATTAGGTATTGAATGCTATATGTTCTCATCACATGAATATTGCTTAATAAAAACTGTTCTTTTAGAGGTTGGGACCTTGAAGTATATTCTGTTTTCATTTTCAGTCTAAAAGCCCATTCCAGGCTCTTGTGGAATCAAAGTGTGAGCTTAGAGGCATCCCTTGAAATTAGTCTAGACTACTAATAGTCTGGACTATAGCCTGCACGATTGTGCCAATATATTTTACACTGCAGACAAACATAGCATCTGATGGAGAGCTCTGTGTTTGAGTTATTCATTCATTATTTAAAAACTGTGTTGGCAAAACAGTTTTGCTTAGAGTGGCGTAGTCGGCTGCATATTCTATTCAGGGTTCTGAATGACTGTGTGGCCAAATGAGTCAGAAGAAGACACACTCATGGAAGTAAGGAGAGAAAAAATGTGAATCAGATGACAGAACATTTTCCTGGAGGGAGGGAACATGATATAGCTGTCCTCCACCCTGATTTATGGAAGTGAAGAAAATTGTATTCCCATTGCCACCACATAACTCCCTCACGTTTTTTAAATTGCAGCCATAATTCACACACAATGTGAATGATAAAAAAGCGTAATGATACTTGGTGACTGTGCTTTGGTGACTTTTCAAAATTATCATTTGAAGCCAGGGAGCCTTAAAAAAAAAAAGACTTACTTCAAGGAAGTGAGAAGTGACACCCAAGAGCACAACTAATAACTTTATATATATAAAAAAGCCCTGATGATGGAGGATTATAATATTAAATGTGGATTTCATACTGAATATCAATTTGTTGGAGGAGGGTGGGGAAACTTTTATACCTCAGCACCATATCCTGTAGCAGAATCTTCTGAGAAAAAAAGAAATAGCCAAATAGCTAAGGGATCAACTAAAGGAGAGAGAGGGGTGTGCAATTCAAACACACTGGACCCAAGCAGAATGAGTCATAGACAAACACCAACACCATACCCTCCAACATTTCACAGATAAAAACAGATATGTATGGCTAAGCAACATCAGAGTGTGGTCAAGATAGCAAAAGTTATTAATCAGAAAGAACATACACATTAGGAGAGGCTGCAGCAGTTTGCTTTTGCCTGAGCTTGCTGGGAATAACAAGATTCTGCCCCTTCTCTCCCTACGCCTTACCCTGAGTGACAGTGAATACACTGTCAGAATTTAAAGTAGCGTTGAAGACCATTCTCTTCCAGCAGGCCTATCCAGATGATTTCAAATTGTGAATTTTAAACTGTGTACTGACTGGGTTTTTTTCCCAATGTCGTAGTCTTGTTTTTTAAGTTTTGGTAAGTTTTAACTGATATACAAGGAGGGCGACTAAAATGGTGAAAGGTCTGGAAACCATGATTTATGAGGAGAGACTTAGGGAGCTGGGTATATTTAGCCTGGAAAAAAGACGGTTAAGAGGTGATATGATAGCCCTGTTTAAGTATTTGAAGGGGTGTCACGTTGAGGATGGAGCAAGCTTGTTTTCTGCTGCTCCAGAGATTGGAACACGAAACAATGGATGCAAGGTCCAGGAACAGAGATTCCACCTCAACATTAGGTGGAACTTTCTGACAGTAAGAGCTGTTCAGCAGTGGAACACACTCCCTCAGAGCGTGGTGGGGTCTCCTTCCTTGGAGGTCTTTAAACAGAGGCTGGATGGCCATCTGTCGGGGATGCTTTGATCGTGATTTCCTGCATGGCAGGGGGTTGGACTGGATGGCCCTCGTGGTCTCTTCCAACTCTGCAATTCTATGATTCTATGATATATGTTTTTAACTAATATTATGCTGATGTGTTAGGTGGGAAAGAAATTATTATTATTATTATTATTATTATTATCAGACTGCAAATGAGCTTTACATATTGAGCTCAGTATACAGCAACTGAAGTAAGCCAGGGACAAAGCGAGAAAGTGGAGGAGGAGAGAGAAACTGGGACTTTTAAAAGCAGCTGGAAAAAAAGTGAAATGTCAAAGGATTAATTGGGACAGTTGGAGGGTATGAAACACACAAAACCTGTTTGTGACAGAATTATATTAATTGGAAGTTTGTTCAGTCTTCTTTGTTTTGCCTTCTTCAGGGGATCTAAGCAACACTCATGCCAGAGGCTGGCTGCTTTCAATTCTTCAAATCAGAAGCAGACCATAAAGCCTACTTTATGTAGGCTGGGGGCTTCAGTTGAGTGGTGCTCCAAACCTTAAAAGGAGCTGTCTAAAGTGCTTAACTCTTATCTCCCTCCCTAGGTTCAGCACTGTAAATAACCCCTTTAAAGTCTTAGTTAAACTAAAAGTGGATTCATCACTCCACCAACATGGAAACCACCGGCTGTCACTCTTTCTGGGTGTTATCTGATACCAGCAATGAAACTGGGTCTCCGTCTACAGACCTCATGGCTGCAACATCCAGCTAGATTCCCCCCTCAAAAAAATCCCCCCCCCCATTTTTGTACTGTTTACTCTGATAAAGAGTTCTGGGAAACTGGAAGGGTTGAGTCCAAATAACACTATTGGCCAACCATGGTTTTTGACCAGAATTCTAATATTGCCTTATGCTGATATAACTTCTTTTCTTTTTGGTAATATCATTTATTAGTAGTTTGCAAAAAACTAAAATGCTAGAAATACCTGAAAGGGAAAAAAAAGCTAAAGCATAAAAGTTAGAAATTAAAGAACAGAGAAAAGGATTACTTTCATTTTTCCTTTAAATGGTGTGCAACAGTCAAATTATTTCAAGCCTCTCAAAAACATATCCAACAATGTTCTTCTTCCTATCCCCTATTTCATTTCCCCCCAAAAATCCAATAAAGAAAAGAAACCTTTCTTTGGTGATGACTCTGCTAATGTTCACACACTGAGAAAACTTCCATTGATCAGAAATGGTTTATTGGATAGGAATTGAAGCAGTCAGGTTCATTGCAAAGACAGTTCTGTCAGTTCTCACCAAAACTCAGAAGATCATAGGAAAGCTAAGTTTTGATTACATCACCCACACCTGCAGTGGTTCATAAGAGCATTCCATGCTGTACCAGCCTCCCAACCTCCCTTTGTACTTTCCCAAAGCATAATTGACCAGACGGCGTTGGCCACACCAGTAACAGATATCACACTCAGCAGCTTTAACCATCTCCCAGCATGCCCTCTCCTCATGTCAGCCTCTGGCGTGCTAACTATGGCCTACCAGCCAAAGTAAATTTGAACTAACTAACTATACAAAACCTATGCCAGAGTCCTGACATCTTCTACCAAAGGTTAACATACCTACCATTAATATATTAATTATTATCTCTCTACATTCTTATCAAACATATAAGCCATTCATTACATTGTGATAAATAATATTCCATTTTCAAATCTTGATGCTAACAATGACTTACTGCCTTTATTACACAGTGTTGATGCACAGTACGTGAAACTATAAGTCTTTTATAAATCTTTTACATATTATGTGTAACATCACTAAATCCAAATATTTGTATCACATTTCGTATTATGAGATCCTTTTCAAAATCATTACCAAGTCCAATCATTGTCATATCTGTAACTATTTCATAACCTAGATTAAGAAAAGTCTTCATTTTCTATTTCATTTTAAATTTAAATCTCGTTTTCCTTTTCATCCATCCAGTCCATGACCTTCCCCCTGCCTACCCTTCTCTGATTCTCTTCCTTACCTCTTATTAATATTTCCAACTTTATCCCACTTGCTTTTTTAGGGTATTTTTCCTGAGACAAAGTACCTTCCCTTTCCATCATCTTCCCAGCCCCTTACAGGCTACTCCTTTCATTAAATCAACTTGATTTTGTTCAACCATCAGTGTAAATTTCCTACACATCAATTTCAGCTCTCCCCACCCCCCTGACGATATTAAGAATTGAGACCAACATAGGGATGAGGTTGGGGGCCCATGAAAACTGTGGGGTTTGCTGAGAGACCTTTGTGGCTTGGTTGAAGAACCTCTTTAGGCTGGTTTAAGGCCTTGAACTGGAAGCTGCCCTTCCCCAGTTTTGAAGGGAAATTGGATACATACTCTTTAATCTGAAACCAAATGCTTTAAGATGCTGCAAATACTGGCCCAAACAAAGTCTACTACAGTTTCTAAGGTCTGTTTGCCTTTACTTGGGCCTCAGTCTTACCTCTGCCATAGTGTTTTTTATTCCCTTGACCTCTGAAATGTTTGTTGTTGTTTTTTGATATATATTTTTATTAAACATATATCAATAAAACAAACAAGACACCAACCATACAAAAGAAACAAACAAACAAACAAATTGTAACTATCACAGTCATGTCTATATAAAAACCCTATCTGATCTTTCCATGAGTTCTTGTACTGTAAACATCATTTCTACCATTCTGTCTGTGGGACTGAGTTTCACTGCTACATCCCTTTTGTTATTCCCCCTTCCAGTTGTCCATGGTGCTACTATTTATCTGTTTATCAATTTTTTAAATGTTTCTTTGCAGTATGTCGAGGACTGAAATTAGTTTCTTTTAAGGAAAATTCCTTCTCTTCATTTTTCTTATGTATTAAGAGATTTTTGAAAATTTCCCCCACTTTTCCCCTAAATACTCTGAGAAACTGTTCCAAGATTCTCGATGCTTCTCTATGGACTTACTTTTTAAAAGCATTGTCAGCCGACCCATACCTGCCATTTCATAAATTTTAAGTAGCCATTGATCCATCATTGGAATATTCTTGTCTTTCCACATAGATGCATATGTGATTCTTCCTGCAGCCAAAATGTAAAGTAACATTTTCTCCTTGTCACAATCTAAATTCTCTTTGTGCATACCTAACAGATATAGCTACAGGTTTAACAGGAGATTGCATTTTAAGATTTCATTAATAATGTTCTGTATTTGTTTCCAAAATTTCTGAGCTTTCTCAGAACTCCACCATAAGTGAAAGAAGGTACCTGAACTATGTCCGCATTCCCAGCAACCACTCTTCAGATTTTTATATATTTTTGACAATTTATCTGAGGATAGATGCCATCTGAAGTACATTTTATAGCAATTCTCTTGAACATTTTGGCTTAAGGTTAATTTCATTTTTGCTGTCCACATTGCTTTCCATTTGTCCAAATGTATTCCTTGATCAATATTCTGCACCTATTTTATCATATTATCTTTGATCACTTCCTCTTCTGTATCCCATTCGAGTAATTGTTGATAAAATCTAGTTATCAAATTCTTATTTCCCGGTTGAATTATTTTTCCCCAAATTGATTTTGACAAGTCTATGCCCTCCAATTTTTGATCCATTTTGCATCTTTCTTTGATTTGCCTGTAAAGGTACCAGTGACATGATATACCCTCTCTCTCCAATTCCTCCTGTTTTTTTATTACTTCTTATCCATTCTTCATCGTTAATATGTCCTTATAAGTAATCCAATTTAATGGTGGTATTTTTTTCTTTACTGAAAAAAGCGTCATGAGATGATACCCATTTCGGAATCTTTGGACAAAATCTTGTTTTATATTTCTTCCATACTTTTAAAAGGGCTTTCCTAATAAAATGATTATTAAATTCTTTATTAACCATCTCTTTGTTGTAAAATAGATATGTGTGCCATCCGTATTGAATGTTAGAACCTTCCAATTTTAATAGTTTTCCATCTTCTAATGTTGCCCATTCCTTAACCCATGTTAAACAACAGGCTTCATAATATAATTTTAAATTAGGTGCATCCAACCCTCCTCTTTTCCTTGTGTCTTGCATAACTTTCATTTTAACTCTGGGTTTTTTCCATGACCATAAATGTTTGTTGTTGTTTTTTTGTCCTTCCAAGGTGTTCATTCAGTACCAGTGGAAAAAGATGATCATGTTGAAGAAATGGTGAGTATATACAGTGTGTGTGTGTGTGTGTGTGTGTGCGTACAACTGTCATGTACTGGCTTCTTCAGACTCAGTGACCAGCAGTTTCAGAGTTAAAAACAGAAACCTTTATTGTCACATTAACCCAAAGAGCTAACCCTACAAATTCATTGCCCAGAATGAAACCTAACTAATCTACAAAATCTGGTGGGCTATACAGTAATTGGCTATCCATCATCCCCACACTCAGTTCCCACCCGACCTGGGCTCAGCCCATTTTCCCCCATAGCTGAGGCCAGGTGCCAGCTTTATCAAACCATTACAAACATGGATTGCATACTCTCTTTCCCCAGTTAGACGACATACTTGTTAGCAAGTACAAAAGAATGCAAAGACATTTAGCCACAGAGTGATATAACAGAACTGACTTTGGCAGGAAAAGGTCATGTCCAGGACTGACCCTGACAATAATCATGTCATTACACTGACTACACTAGCATTTGGGTGAAATAAATTAAATTGCCCTTCATAGCTTATCAGAGCTCATGTGCACACATGTAGCTCCTCCACACACAGGTAGCCCCCCCCCAAATTTCACTGATGGGCAGCAGCTTGGTTACAAAGCACCTTGGTGGGCAGTGAGATGAACAACATTTTGGTTTCAAACCTTCAGAATTGTCAGTGTAACTGAATGAAATAGAAACTCTTCTGAGTTCTCTTTTGGAAACTACACCCCTCAGCATCTTGCCATGCCAGCTGAGGGATTCTGAGACCTCAGAATTGGTCCCCAAAAGTTACATTTCTAAGCTGTGAGTACTGTGCGATCTGTGGTCTAGCTTGATGGCAAAATGGAAGGCAGATAACGGTTGTGCAAGAAGTGATTATATTTTCTATACAGTTTAAGAATCTTGGAAGAACCTTTGCCTCTTCCCTTGTAAAGCAGTCTGCCACAGATGCTCATCTGTTAAACATACAGCTGGGAGCAGGGTGGCCCCAACAGTTAAGCAAAGTGAGATGACTGCTTCAGGCAGCAGATTTTGGCTGAGATCCAGTACTACTCTAGCAGAACATAAGGCTCCACTAGCACACTTAGGCTGGGTTTCAGCTCACAATGCAACATAGCTTGATAACACTGGTGCACACTTCTATGGCTAATAGTGGCCAGTGGAAGGCCTGGAGTCATCTGGAGAAGTGTTCAACTATAGCTGTGCAGGTGAGAGAAAATAACAGCTAGAGCCCACTTGGATCTTCAAAGAATACTCCAGCATACACTGGAGGTCCAGTAGGGTGACGGCTGTTCTTTTTTTTTTTTTTTAACTGGGTGCAGCACAGGTAACTGTACTCTCCCCTAGCCATTAATTGGCTGTGAGAGCATGCCCTGCCAACATCCAGTTGCAATTGTGTGCGTGGAAACTTGCAGAAGGAGGTACTAGATCCCTCCTTCTGTTACATCCCCATAAGTACATAAACCATCATAACTGCCAGATATACCAGTGTATGCCACCAATAAGATTCTGGCTTCTGGGTATCACAAAGGGGTAGCAACAATTAAATTATTTATTATGTTATTTTTATTGAGAGGGATGCAGAGAGGTACTTGTAGGATATTCTGTCTCATGTGCCAAAATGACTTGGCAAGCTTTGGAGACAATGTATATCTTGATGTGGGAGGAGGCGCCATTTGTTGTTCTGCCTCAGGCAGCAAAATGTCTTGATCTGGTCCAGGCTGGCAGCTTCAGCTCTGTTGCTCTCTCTTCTGTGATCCTTCCCCAAAGACCTATTTCAGATATTCCGGATCCAATATGCCCATTAGTGCCATGATTCTTAAAGAACATTGACATCATTAAAACTGAAGGATGGACACACATGCCATAATGTGTCCCACCAGTGTTTCCTTCTTTCCTGAAAATACCTCTAGCTCATTGCAATGTTTGGGCAGTGTTTCATCCTGAATTAGGAATACTCTTCTGCTTAGTTAGTTTTCAATACAGTGCTAAGCAAGTCAGTCATTTGGTGAGAATCTCTGCCCTTCCTCCATCCTTATTCCAATATAATGTGGTTCTGATACACACCAAGGACAGTTCAGATTACAACACAGTTATGTTACATTCCTGTGCACACATTTGCTTTGTAGTAAGCCCAACTGAACTCAATAGGACTTTCCTTTTGAATGAGCGTATGTAAGAAGTGCACTGACCAACAGTTTAATTGGCTCCCTATTTGAAGACAACAGATTGGCAGCATTTAATACAACTTCAGGTGAGTATTTGCTTTCTGAAGAGCATAATGGGCCACTTATGGAATACATCCTCCTTGTGCCAACTTAACTGGCTCCTAGCTTGTTCCTAGATCTAGTTCAAAGTGCTGGTGCTTCTTCATCTTCATCTAAAACAGAAGTGGGAAATTTGTGCTCCCTAAGATGCTGTTGAACTCCAGCTCCCATCATTCTTGCTCACTGACCACAATGAAAGAGGCTGGTGGGATCTGGAGTCCAACATCATGGCGAAGGCCACACATAGCTAACCTCTTCCTCAAATGGTCTGTAGCTAGGGCATTAAAAAGAGTACCTACCCACATATGAACTCCACACCGCATCCAACAGAGAAAGCCTTTTACTATGACTCTACCCAAACTGAGGTACAGGGTATGGGCATTGATTCTCTGGGATATTTGGCTATCTTCTTCCCTTTGGCACTTTGGTGTCACAAGCAAATACACTGTTGTTTAGAGCGTGTCTGAGGTTTGGCTTCCCCAGATGGTTCTAGTGATCGTAATGGAGATGATCCTCCCTCTCTTCCCTCCCCTCCTCCTCTTCATCTTCCAGTCAATGGCAGCTGGTAGTTACTGTGTCAGGAAAGTGGTGAATGTCCTCCAGGTTTCATTCCAAACTCTAAAGAGCTGCCCAAGTTGCTGGACTGATTTCAAGGATAAACTTCAGAACCTTGGATAGCTCCTTAGAGCTCACTGTTGCCAGTGTAATATTGCTGTTTTCCTTTGTGGTGTGTATGCTTAATTCATTTTCAAAAATTGCTTTATTGATCTGGCTATGATTTAGCCACCTTTGAGAACTTCCACTGGGAACGGTATAATTTAAAAATGGAAAACAGAAACACTCTGAGCTCTCATTACTTCTTTTGCTCTAGGTAACTCGGTGCATTGTAGAAGTCCTTTTGAATGGCCTGTCAAAAGCCAATGCTCCACCCATCAATCCTCAGTGCAAGGAGCTTCTGAAAAAAAGTAAGTGTGATTCTTACATAAGGGAATCTACATACGCTTTCCCTGAGCATGGAAAGGTTACTTTTTAGGACTATGAAGCCCAGAATCCATACCAGCCAAGGTGCCTGTAAGATTATGGGATTTTTAGTACAAAAATACTGCATGTAAAAGCTTGGGGGGGGGGATTACCTTTTGGGATTTCAGCTCCGAGAATATCTCAGCCACCATGGTCAGCAGGGATGCTGGAAGTAAAAAAAAAAAAAAAAACTCTTCAAAGTTTTCCTCTTCCCAACATTTTTCCTTGGCCACCTTCACCTAAGCAAATTAATTTACTGTATTATGAAATAATTATAGCAAGAGCCCAAGGGTGGTGCCCCTCCATCAAGAGTAGTGAGCTTGCATTAGGATGGCAGGGGGGCCACTGTGGAAGAATTAAAGGCAAACACATTAAGAAGGAGCTCAGTATATAAATACAGTACAACCTCTATATTTGTGAGACCTATACCTGTGGAGTAACTTACCTACATCCAAAAAAGAAAAAAAGGTCTCTCTAGGCATTTTCTAGTCTCCTGGTGCATTTCTATGATATGCTTCCTCTGGAAGTTGATCATAGAGTCACACTGGAGGACTTGGCATTCCTAGAGAGGTGTTCTCTCTAGGAATCTCTAGGTCCTCCAGTACAACCCTATGGTGTGCTTGGGCCAGAAGTTGATCATTTTAATAGGGCTTGCTCTTTGGATAATAGTGAACCCTATTAAGATGAATGACTTCTGGCCTAAGTACCCAGTTTCCAGTATCCCTGGTAGGTCTAAGAGTGTATCCTCAATGGAGATGGGAGTTGTACTGTATCTTCATACAGTGACCAGCATCCTGTTAGCAACATACACAGGTGTAAGTTGTGCTATGCATAGGTTTGTGTTTTTTTTTAAATTGGACAATGTGCAACATTTGTATCCAGTTGATGTCAGAAGTGGAGTTCTACATGCAACACTGTTGCACATACAGTTGCATATTGATGTTCAGAGAGTGGTATGAAAGTATGCATTGTGCATGTGGTTATCCATTTTGCATTGTGCCAGATGGTAACAGCCATGTTCATTGTCTTTTATAGCGCTACATTGCTGTCTAGTGTAGCACTAGACAGTGGGACATAACTCTGCTTGTGGCTATTTATACTATGTGCACCACTGTAGGATCACAGCCAGTATCTCCCTAAACACCTGTTAACCACCCTATGACAATTGCACCAATCAGAGTGGTATGGTCATGGTTGATTACCTTCCCATTGTCTTTGCAATGCATGGGTTTTCTTTCTTGCATGGGTTTTTTTTTTAACCCCACCTTCCAGCATGGTCAAGGCAACAGCAGGAGCCCCACTCCTGGTTCTATCAATTCCATCAACAGCACTACCCTCTTGAATCCTTGCCTTTATCTTTAAACTGGATGTGAAGTTGCCAGCCTTCAAAAAAAGTAATGGTTCACAAGCCATGGGAGTTTTTGGTCTACAACTGACAGAATCCCTCATTATTGGTAATGCGGCTGGAACTTCTGGGAGTGAAAGTTTGAAAGCCCCTGAGCACTCACAGGCTTGGAATCACTGAAATAATGAATGTCTTCAAACAGAAGACTGTCCTCAGTAAAATATGACACACAACCACCGTAGCTGCTTCTGTTATACTACAATATTTGCTCGAGGAGTCATGTTTTCATGGCAAATTCTCCCTATGCTGGAAAATGTGGGATCAAGGAGTAACTTTTTAACCCAGTTTTCTTTTGGATGGGTGAGTTTTCTGTGTGCAAAGAGATTTTAGTTATGGACATGTGCTTTTCAGAAGGCAATCTTTACTGTGAGAGGAGTTTGCCTTTGTCAGATTATATTACAGTGGGCCCTTGGTATCCACTGAGGTTTGATTCCAGGACCTCCTGTGGGTACCAAAATCCATGAGTGTTCAACTCCCATTATATACAATGGCGTAGTAAAATAGTATCCCTTATATAAAATGGCAAAATAAAGATTTGCTTTTTGGAATTTTGGGGGGAAATATTTTAAAGCCATGGATGTTTGAATCCATGAATGCATAATTCATGGATATGGAGGGCCAACTGTTTTTGAATCAGTTCACAGTGAGTGTGAACACAGAATTAGAGAGAGATAGTTATTTTGGAATAATTAATCTGTGCTGCAGAAGTAGGATCCTGATGCATGTTCAATAGCCTTTCAGAGATCCCTTCTGCTGAACATGCTCCAAATTTGGAAAGGAGAAGTCCCATAAAAAGACACAGCAATCATCCGATAGTTTACTGTGTAAGGATTAATTTCGAGGGGCAGAAGAATGGCCTGACAAAAGAATTAGGGATTGTCAAAAATGATGATGGGGAGTAGCAGTTTGATAGTGAGTGATAAGTGAGAGTAGTATTTATTTATTTATTTATTCTCCCAAGACGGGACTCAAGGTGGGTTAGTCTTAGACTTGGTCTAAGTGCCTATGCTTAGGCCCAAAGATTTATTGCTTTTGAATGCATTTTTGTCTTGTAGGGCACCTTTCATTGGCTATTCTAAATACTGTTGCTCAGAGGGTGCTCAGGCAGAGGGTGCTTTCAGGCAGGGGAGAGAAACTTCAAGCCATGGGGCTGAATCTGGCTCCTACAGAGGTGAAATCTGGCCCTGGATGGCTATACATCCTTCCCTATGACACCCTGGCCAGAGTTGGTTTTGTACAGATTTTTTTCACATTCTAAAATGCTGAACTGCCTCTCCTAAGGCAATACTGGCCGTAAGAGCTTTAGCTAAAATATGTTGGTATTGTTGGTGCAACCTTTCTGCCTTTGGGCTCACCCACTGGAAGAATACTGTCCCTAGGAAAATCTCTAAAACTGAATCCAGCCCTTCAGCTGAAAGAAGTGCCTCAGCTTTGCTTTAAGGCGAGTTGTTTATCTGTTTGAAACATTTCTATCTCTCCCCCCCCCCCAAAAAAATCAACGAGACAGAAAGAAGTCAGGGAGAGGAGGGTGGAGCCAAATGTTGATAGTATTTCAGTTGAGCCAAAAGAACAACCATGCCTCCCTTCTCTCCTTCTGCTGTGGCCTGATGGAACCACTGCTGCTGAGTAAGAAACCTCTACAAAGCTACTGACGGTTCTGCTTCCTTTCTCAAAGTTAAAGAGACAGCACCCATGTGGCAGACTCATCCCTTCCATACCCTCCAACTGTCCCTATTAATCCTCTGTCATCCTGCATTTTCAGCTGCTTTTAAAATGTCCCAGTTCCTCTCTCCATTTTCTCCCTTTGCTCTCAGCTTTCTTCAGTTGCTGCAGACAGAGTTCAAAGTGTGGAAGTAGTTTGCATTCAGCTCAGCAAACAGGAGAGGAGTGGTGGAGGAGGACTTCGCAGTAGACTCAGGCAAAAGCAAACTGCTGCAGCCTTTCCACGCTTGTGTGTTCTTCCTTGTTAGTGTCTTCTGGCATCTTGAGTACACTCTGATGTTGCTTAGCCACATGTCCCAGTTTTCATTTCTGAAATGTTGGAGGGTATGCCCTTCCCATTGTTAGGTAATCATGAGGTCATGAGAAAATAGCCCATGAGCATTGATCTTCCTCTGTTCCTGGGTCCTCGGCCTCTCAGATGAATAGATGAACAGAAGACAAGTGGTGCGGGAGGGAGTGATTGAGAGAAGACAGCCCAGGTAGAAGGGGAAAACAATGGCATCATCATTTAAAAAAAAAACTAATGCTTTGGTTTTGTTTTTAAGGCAATCGGCAAAAGGAAGAAGAATACAATGGGGCTCAAGATCTGGAGCCCAACACAATGCACTTGTCAGAATCAGAGGAGGGAGAGAAACCACAAGAAGGGACTGTGAGGGAAGAGCAAGCCCCCGATGAGGAAGAGTTTAAAAGGCAGGCCAAAGTGGGTGAGAAGTGGCATTCAGAGGGGAAACAACATGGTGGGAATGACAATTCACAAACCATCACCCAAGGGGATTCTTACTCTTTTGATGAAGCCCATCAAGAAGAAACCAAGGATGCTGCTGATAAAAGAACCGAGGAAGATGGCAGCTATAAAAGAAATTACCCTAGTGAAGAAGAAAGCAAAGCAAAGAAACACAGTGAAGATCTGGAAGGTGAGCTTCAGGATAAAAAAAACCCTTCCTCCACTAGGAAAGGTGACCGAGCCTGACTACAAACACTCTGGAGGCCAAAGGGAAGAAATTGAACATAGGCAAGGTAGGGAAAATGAAGAAAGCAAGGAAGAGGAGGATACTGAGGAGGAGGAAGAGGAGGAAAGCAGTGAAAAATATCACCATAGTTTCCATCGAGAATATGAAGATTCCTCTGAGAGAGATGTTGATACAGACCAACGAGGCCACAAACCAAGATATTACTATAGGAAACCAAGGCTGGGCAATTCCTCTGAATACAAGATACGTCACCATGAGCAGAAGGAGGACTCACCTGAAGAGTCAAATGAGGAAGAACATGAATTCTGGGATAAAAGAGGCTACTACCCCAAACATCATTATGAGACAGAACATCGTTCTGAGGAGAGAAGAAACTCAGTTGAAATGCATGGCTCTGAAGAAATGGAGGGAATGAACAGGATTAAAGAGCATCAGGATAAATGGCACCCCAGTGGAGAGGAAAATATGAGACCCCACAGTAGGGAAAATGAAGAGAAACAGCACCATCTGGAGAGGAAAAGACTTCCTGATGAACCACAAAAGGAGTTGAGACACTACCATGAGGAACTGACACCTCACAGCAAACCAAGTGAGGAAGATGTAGGTGAACAACATAGTTACAGCCACAGAGATGAGAAGAGGCATCACCATGACAAAGAATATCTGCAGTTACAGCTAGAAGAGATGCCAAAGCTGCAGAATATAGAGAGGGAGGATAGAGAGCAGAGATTCTATAGCCCAGAAGAAGGAGATAGGGAAGAAAAAAGGCATTATCCTTCTGTCCTTGAAGAAGAGCTAGAAGAAAGACACCGCAAGGAGAGGGGGAAGCATGTTGCCAATAAGAGGACACTTCTGCTTGAAGAGGGCTATCCAAGAAGCCACTACCTTGTAGAAAATGTGAAAAGAGCTGCAGCTCCATATATTCCTTACTACCAGCAGTTCAGGTGGAAGAACAGACATGCTGAGAAAAAGGATGATGTTGGCAATCCTTTTCTGGAGAGTGAGGAAGAACCCAGGTCCCAACTGAATGATCAAGACTTCTTTCCTGAGTATAATGACTACGATTTCTGGGAGAAGAAGCAACTGATGGATGGTCTGAGTCACAAACACAATGAGAATAACAATCTGGAAAGGAGCCACAAACTTGATGTGAAAAGGCAATACAACAAGATGGACCAGCTTGCCCACCTTCTGAGCAACCGGAAGAAATCCGCAGAATTCCCAGAACTTTACAGTTCTAGAGAAGATGTGAAAAGGGGGCACGTCATCAGAAGTGGCGAGGGCAAGCTCAGGCAGAGGCCTCTGACCCAAGAAGAGGTATTTCATGGTTTATTTTGTAAGAAAATATATTGGAGGTTATTTTGGCTTTTAAAAAATCAACAGCGCTTTTAATTTCAAGAGGATTTTCTTGATTTATTGATGTATTTATTCATTTAGTTCATATCTTGCCTTTCTCCCAGTATGGGTCTCAAGATGGATTGCACTATAAATTAAAATCAAATATAGTTGAAATAATGGGTAATACAAAAGTTTGAAAAACAATCAAATAAGCAACAGCACAGTGGGCCCTTAGTATCCACTGGGGTTTGGTTCTAGGATCCGCCATGGATACTAAAATCCATGGATGCTCAAGTGCCATTTTATGCAATGGTGTAGTAAAATGGTGTCCCTTATAGAAAGTGGCAACATTCAAGGTTTGCTTTTTGGATTTAAAAACGAAATACTGTATTTTCAAACCATGGATGGTTGAATCTGTGGATACGGAGGGCTGACTGTATTAAAAACATTTGCTGGTATTCTACATAGGCTGTTTAGTTACATCTGCATACTTAATTACACTTGCATAAATAAGTAGTTATGTCTGCACAACCAAGTAAAGTCTGCATAACTAAGTAACTATGTAGAATATTGGCAAACATTTGCCAATATTCTACATCAGCTACTTAGTTATGTCTGTGTAAGCAATGTCTCCTGGTCAAGTAATTAAGTAACATTTCCTGGCCCAACCCCACCAGCCCACCTTAAGAGCTAGTAGCTGAATTGGGCAAAGGAAGTTAATTAAAAGGAGGCCCCATCGAGGTGCAAGGAGGATAATATTTCCATTGCCAGTGAGTGAGGGTTCGAGAAGGACTTGCAACAGGAGTCCTGCTTCTGATTGTCACAGCCTTGCTTGCTGGCAAGAGGAGGGTGTAAACATCCTCCTCCTTGCAGCCTATTTGGAAACTGAATGGGCTCCTTTGCCTGTTCCAGCTGCTGGGGTGGCATTTATGGAGTTTTACAGTAAGACTGTGTAGTCTTACTGAATACAGTGCTGTTATGGATCTATAACTCTAGGTTACAAATCCAGCCATTAATTTTATGGTTGTGAGTTTGATCTTACAAGGCTCCAAGGTTGACTCAGCCTTCCATCCGTCTGTAGTTTGGTAAAATGAGTACCCAGCTTGTTGGGGGAAATTAGCTAACACACATTGTAAAGAACTTAGGGAGTGCTTTGGCACTGATAAGCAGTATAGAAATATAAATATTATTGCTATGACTATTTAAAAAGGCAGATGAAATGTTTAAATGTGGTCAGTGGCACACACAGAAGGCATTTCACTGTCTCTGTTGCTAAAGCTTGTTCTTGGCAATCTGATCACATTGACATGTGCAAAGTCCTTTCTGTTCACACCTCACATCCAAATAGCATACAGAACCAGCAGTGTCTATCTTTGGCTGGCTTTCACTCAGTCCTTAGGTACACTCAGATATTTATGCTTGTACCTCCCTGGAATTGCGCAACATGAAATTGTCAGCAAAACTGAACTCGTAAGAAAAAGGCGTTGCATATTGGATCTCAAGAGCTGGAATGTTAAGAACACAGCACTCATCTGCTTGGGCACAGTATAACTGACTTCCAAGTAAACATGTATACAGTTACATTGCCAGATAGGTTCTTGCTTCTATTGGCTTAACAATCATACCAATGCAATGTCTACTTGGGCTAGAATGTAAAATGCATGTTAAAATGGCTCCCTTTAGCTTTGATTCTACATCAGTAGTATTTACCCATGGCATCCACACCCAAGGCAAGAGAATCTGCAACTCGCTTTATGGTGCCCTGTTCAAAAGGACCATTATGTGCCCTGTTGAGCTCCAATGAGGTTTGAGTGTGTCTAAGACATGTGGGAACATTTTTATTTTCTCATTAAGGTCTATATCCCCTCAAGAGGTACTCTGTTGTGGCCACATGATGGAACAAGATCCAAAGCAGAGACATTGCTCTCCCCACCATCCCCTACCCCCATACTCTCTCTCACACACCTCTTCTTTCTCTTTCTCCCTATTTGACCACCCCTTCTCTCATTGGCTAGAATCTAGAGAAAGCCATGCCTGTTTAGCCTTTGCCTACATGGAATGAGAGAAAGAAGTGGGTGGGATCTCCACCTGACTTGGCCTTCATTGGGTGCTGCTTCAGAGGATGCAGACATGCCAAAAAGCCTCTGTGCAAAGGTGATGCTTTGGAGACAAGCCTTTGCTTTTCTTTACAAGTAAAAACCAAGCATAAGGAGGCACCACATCATAATTTTAAAAAAAATGCAAGAGGGCCCTGGGGAGCAGAGGACTTTGCTTTGGTGACAGGATCCCGTCTGTGGGGCCTCAGTTCCCCTATCATGAGCTAAATGGTCTAAAAGCTGCAATTCATAGCATGTGACCATTACCCCATAGTTGCTTGCTGAGTGATTTCAAAGAAACATCCTGTACAAATCTTGCGTAATACTTGAAACTGGAGAGTGTTGTTCCAGAGAAACACATGCAGCCTTGAAGTAATCTCATATCCCCTCACATGGCAGGAAGTACTGCACTAAAAGAGAACTCACCGTCATAAATAAACACTTGTCCAAGAAGTACAAGGTTTATTTAAGAAGCATACTTGCACTTTAAGATCAAGTGGCTGCTGCTACGCTGGCAATGTATCATGCAGGGATACCAGAGCACATTGCATGGTAGTATAAAGTTGTGAGTGACTGCTAGCCATGATAGACGTCCAGCATCAGAAGCAGTGTGCCTCTTAATATCAGTGGCTGGGAAACACAAGAGGAAGGGTTATATAGTCTCCAACTGTCCTGAGTTGGCATTAATCCTTTGTCATCCCACTTTTTTCAGCTGCTTCTCATTTCCCCTTTGTCTGCAGCTTACTCTAGTTGCTGCAAACTGAGTTCAAAGTGCAAAAGTTATTTGCATTCAATTAACTGGGGAAGAGGAGGGGTGGGAATCTTATCCTTTGCAATAGTCCCAGGCCAAAGCAAACTGCTACAGCATCTCCTAGCTTCTTTGTTTTTCCTTATTAATAATTTTTGCCCTCTTGACCACATTCAGATGATGCTTGGCCACATGTATCCCTGTTTTGTCCTGTGAAATGTTGGAGGGTATGGCAAATCAGAGGGGGTTTGCCATTGCCTTCCTCTGAGGCTGAGAGAGTATGGCTTGTCAGGGTCACCCACAAGGTGTGGATTCAAACCCTGGTCTCCCAGAGACCTAGTCCACTACTCAGACCACTATACCATGCTAGCTCTGTGCCTCAGGTCCCCCTATGTGTACAGTAGGACCCCCATATCTTTGGGGGGATTGGTTCTGGGCCACAGCGTGAATAACAAAATCCATAGATAATAATGAACGCCATTGAAAATAATGGGACTATCTGTTTAAAATACCATAAAGTTGCCTTGGAAGAACTAGAAAATGGCTAGAGGACACATTTTCTAGGAAGACTCTATGGTAACCGTGCTGAAACTAAAATCGTGGATAATTGAATTAGTGGATAATGAATCAGCGGATATGGGGGTCCTACTGTATAGGGTTGAGATTAGTTCATTAGTTTCAACTGTTTCTCTCCTTTCCTCCAATGAGCTTAAGGCAGCATACATGGCTCTCTTCCTCCCCATTTTATCGTCACAATAACCACTTTGTGAAGTAGGTTAGGCTACTTCACAGGGTGACTGTTTTAAGGTCACACAACGAGTTGCACTTAAGCCCGGATCTCCCAAGTCCCTGCCCCATAACTCTAGTTAGTAAATTCTAACCTCTGCACCACACTGGCTTTCAATAAATGCTGAAGATTTGATTTCAAAATACAGTAGTTTGAAATGAAGTGCTATATGATGTATTACTGTTTGTACCTATAAGTTCCTGTTCCTAATAGCACAATGAGATGGGGTAAACTTAGTTTATAGACATGCACAGTAGTTAACCTATGCATGTTTTCCTGTGCATATCATCATGTTCCAGCAAACAACAGCTCCAAAAACTCATTATCAGTGAATTAATTTCATTTATTCCTGTTTATTCTTGATAGCCTTTCAGTAACTTAGAACCTTACAACATCATAACATAATAAGTCTATTTAAAACACATCTAATTAATTTTATTACATTTACAATAATTTATAACATTTACAATAATTTAGGCAAAACAGCACATTTGAAAGACCAAAATAATCACTAAACCAGGAAGGACAGCCATTTCCTGCATGAACATGCAAAATACAGGTCTCTGAAACTATGCTCTAGGTCTCCACTTTCTGAAGTAAGATGAGGGCAGGGTGACCAGTGACAGGGGCTTTTCAATTGTGGCACCTTGCCTTTTGAATTATTTTCTGGGAAGTCTTATCAGGTGCCACCTTAGAATTGCTTTTTTACATAGTTTGTTGAAAGATTTTTTGAAGGAGGGACAAGCACTTTTAGGTTGCAGTCCTAAAACCCAAGGATGGGAATTGTGTGGGCTCTCCAGCATTGGCAATGGCATGAATAATGCTGGGAGATGAAGTCCAAGAACACGTAGTGGGTGCATGATTCCTATTCCTGCTATAACCACTTCCTTGAGAGTAAGCCCCATTAAACTAGTGGGACTTCTTTCTCAGCAGACATGTATAAGATTGTGCTGTTTCTCCATAAGACAAGGGTGGGAACTGTACCGCTCTACAGATGTTGTTGGATTGTACGTCCCAATAGCTCTAGCCAAGCTAGCCAGTGATGAAGAATGCTAGGAGTTGCAGTTGATCAGTATCCAGTGGGCTGCATGATTCCCACCCCTGGGGTAAGGTGTTGTTTTTCTGCTGAGGTTTAATTGTTTAGGGAATAAGATGGATTGATTTGATATTTATTTATTTATTTATTTATTTATTTATATCCCGCTCTTCAGCCACAAGGCTATCAGAGCAGCTTACAAACTGTTTTAAGCAATAGCAATTTACACATCTATGCTGCATTAAGCGGTTTCCAATGTGTGTTAGCTAATTGCCCCCACAAGCCGGGTACTCCTTTTACCAACCTATGAAAGGATGGAAGGCTGAGTGAACCTTGGAGCCCTCTGGAATCGAACTTGCAATGTTCCATGTTGTGGGCCAGTGACAGCAAAATCTAGAGCCGCTTGCCATACTGACTGGGGGATTCTGGGAGTTGGGGTATCATAGAAATTGTTGTCCAACAAATCACTTCCTAAGTGCTGGGTCAAATCCCATGGGGTGAACCGGTTATCCTCAAGCATCAACTTTTTCAACTTCTTTCTGCAATGCAGCAATAGTGCCATCTTCTGTGCTACTCCAATCTGGCCAGATAGTGCAGAAGTTTTTGGTAGAACTGGTGGCTGCTGAGAAGTTCAGGAATATCAAAGGGAACACACTGTGAGGAAATTAATATGTGCAAGTGAAACATGTAATCCCTTCCCCATAGGCTTTGTCAGTAGTCCTCTGATGATAATGAAGATGGCCAAATAACACAGATATAATAATTTGCAACACAACACTTCATAGTAAGAAGTAATTTAAAGCTGTCATGTCATGATCTGATTTTTCCATTCTTCACAGGAGAAAGAACTGGAAAATCTAGCTGCTATGGATTTGGAACTACAGAAGATAGCTGAGAAATTCAACAGTAACCGACGAGGGTGAATTTTGCCTGGCCTAATGTTGGATGTGGTGAAGCCTAGCTTTATTTACAGTATCCTCTCTTTACTGGTAAAGTCACTGCCATAAGTGTAGTTTTCTCCCCTTCCTAATCAGGAATGCAGTTTACAATCCACTAAACATGTGATTTACATGGGCACAAGCATCCTTATATTCCAAATATGCTAGGAAGATCTGATCAGCATGAATTCTAGTGTATAGATTTCTGTGCAAGGCATTTTTAAATGTGTGTGGAAATAATTGTCTTTGTGTTCTTCAAAAACATATTCTTTGTCTTTGTTTGAAATAATAAAATCAGATTGTCCACAATATCACATGCTTGCCTTCTCTGTTACGTCTTAAAGTGATTTATGATATGATGGTGATCAGAGGGAACGAAGGGCAAATCACAGCTAACACATGTAAGTCATGGGAGCCAGTGTGGTGGTTTTGAAGTGGGGATAGTGCCAGAGCACATGAAACATCTCTCTACTATCAGCTCACCATACTGCTATGGAACATATTCAATACTCATCAGGGCTGGACAGATCATAAGGGAGGATTAGGTGATTATCTCAGGCAGCAGACTTTTTTTTACTGTCATAAAAGGGCAACAGATTGTTTGGCTGAGATCCATCATCATCATCATCATCATCATCATGACTGATAATGCCCCCCAACCTACCTTTGCCACCTGGCAGAGCCCCTACCAAAGCATTTCTCAGGTGCTGGAGATTGAACTGCTGGAAAATAATGTCCATAGTGCACTCCCAGTTGTGGGGTGCCTTGAGAATGTTGGGAGCAAAGAGACATCAACACTCGTAAAGTGATTAGTAAGAGAGAGGACTTTAGAGAAAATGCCTGTCCTTTTGTTCCACCTCTGTTTCTTTCTTTGTACTCAAACATTTTTGCCTCCTGCCTGTCTGCAGAGGTCAGTCTTCCCCTTCTCCCAAGAGGTGAGTTTGTTTCCCTTTGTCTGGGAAGGGAGCATTCGCGAGGCTCCAGCCTCATAATGGATGCTAGTTAACATCCACACATGAGAGCCAGCTTTTAGGGGCTCTTCTAACAAAGTTTTGGTCAACTTTCTTTTGCCTATTTCTTTTCCTATCCCAAGATGGATTTCTTGGAACAATATATGTAAGGGTTTTCTTTAAATAGCATCCTGAGTAATTTCTCCTGTTTCTTCCACAAGCTCATATTGCATTGGCTCTGTTGAAGTCTGCTTGATACGGATACCAAATATTTCTACAGAGAACAGGTAGCCATAGCTGCTTGTCCCAAGGCATTCTATGAACATGAACATACTGTGGACATAATTTCCCAACACTTCCATCTCCAGCACCTTAGAAACACTTCAGTCAGGGTGCTTAGAAGGTAGGAATTTGGGATGATGTCCAGTTGTTCATGACTATAAATGTGCATCCCCAGCAGTAGACCGTAAATCTAGCTCACCATGTTTTGACTGCTGAACAGGATGCCAGCCAATGTTACTAATTGCTAGGGATGGGGAAGGGTCTTGTGGTATTTTCTGCCTCATTATGCCAAAATAATTTGGTTAGCATTGGCTACTAGGCACCTTGACTTGTGTGGGAAGGGATGCCATTTGCTTTTCAGACTTAGGTAGCAAAATATCTTGGGCCTGCATTGATGATGGAACTGATTTGAAGTAAAGCCAATTTCTGAACATGAAAGGAAGTAGTCTTGATGAAAGAAAGTGAAAAAAATCCTCTGTCCTGTGTTTCTTAGCATTTGGATAATTAGGCAAGTTATTGCTAAAAAGTTTCTTAAAAAGCCAGCCTGTGTGGAGGGGAGAGGAATGCATACACCTCCAAATGTTGGTGGGCTCTTAAATCCCATCACTGGGGGATGATGGGAGTTGTAGTACAAAAGCAGTTGGGGGCACTGTTGATTCCTATTGTGAAGGCAAAGAAAAGCCAGTAGGTATATAAGGCTGAAAAACATATTGTCCTCATTCTTTCCTAAGGGTAGCCATGATCCATCTGAGGGAGTACAGGCATACCTCAGTTAACAAAGTAGATGGGTTCCTGGGCTTTACTTCTTTAACAGAAACTTTGGTACCAGAGGCAGACATAACACGAAAAGAATAGGGATAGATTCCTACACCACAAAAATGAAGAATATTTCAAAAAACAGGTTGACCCCCATATCCATGGGAGCTATGTTCTGAGACACACACACACACCCTGTGGATACCTGAAACTGTGAATAATAGGGGATCCTACTATTTTCAATGAGATGAATGATGGAAGTTGACCATAGAATCACATTGGAGGACCTAGAAATGCACATTGGAGGACCTAGAGAGAACATATTTTTTTCAGACGCAGATAAGTGAAACTGTGGATACTGAATCCATGGATACAGAGGCCGACCTATATTTTAGGCAACTTTTTATCCACATGTGAAATGAAACAACCAGACGAGGTAAGCCTTGCATAAGTGAACAAAAACATTTTGAATCTCTAGAGACCATTTCTTTCAAAATGCATCCTGGGATATATATTTTTTTTCTTTCAACAGTCTGCACTTTTCTTATGATTTCCATTTTGGTGACAAAACTATGCTTTTTCAACATGCCAGCTGGCTAATTTGCTTCTCCCTTTTCTTTCTGTTTTGATCTTCACACATGCTCAGTCAGTAATTCTGGATGCAGCTATTTACCATGTCTGTTGTATGCACATAGCTACAGTGGGATCACCCGGAGTAGAATCCCATTCTTTCCCAAATCAAACTTTATTGCATTGTTTATCGCAGACATGCTGCTGAGACCCAACAATGAAAGTCTGTCTTTCTTCAGCCATCCTTCACCATCCTCCCAGTGCCAATACCAATGCTGAAACAAACAAACAAACAAACAAACAAGCCCTTGAGCTAGACAGAAGACAAGAAAGGGGATGGGGCGGGCTCGGCTCCTGTAAAAAAACTTTGTAAAAAGGAGCTTCTTTGTCAGAGACTTTGTTAACAGAGGTATTCCTGTACCCTGGCAATGGAAGGAGATGCCTTTGTGTCCTTGGCCAGAATTATCCACCATTAATGTTTAACGGTTGCCACAATATTTTACATTAGAACAAATCGTCCTAATGACTAACAAATTGAGTATCATGTAAGATCTCATGGACCAGAACCTATTTCCTCATTGGGTGTATTGGAATGGTTTTAGTGCAGTGGGCTCTAGCCTAAAAAAGTTTATGCCCCAAGGAACATTTGTCTTTAAGGTGCCACAAGAGCATAAGGCTGTAATTCTACATGCCAACGTGTATATATGTGCCTTCAAGTTGCCTGTCAAATTATGGTGACCCCATGAATTTCATAGAGTTTTTTTAGGCAAGGAATACTCACAGGTGGTTTTGCCTGTTTCTTCCTCTGAAATATAGGCTATAGCACCTGGTGTTTGTTGGTGGTCTCCTATCCAAGTATTAACCAGGGCTGACCCTGCTTAGCTTCCTAGATCAGATGGGATCTTGTGCCTTTAGGGCATTACAGGTAAATCTCATTAAACAAAGTGAGGGTTGCTTCTTCATAACCATGTATAGGATTTGAATGTCAGTCTATTGTAGCAATAATTACACACACACAATTATCCCTTTCTCTCATTACTCTTCTGGTTCTTAGTTGATGAGAAATTGATCAGCAATGGGCTGTGCCTTAACAAGTGATTCCTTGTTATTAGAAATGCAAAAAAGGTGATTCCTTACGATTCCTGAGCAACCATATATGGAATTATCATATGTTTCTGTAGTTAGGTGGATCTCATTATTGAAGTGTAGCTTTTCACTGTAATAACCTACAGTCATACTATAATAGATAAATCACATATTTGAATATAAACAATAGGAATGCCAACAAATTTGTGGACTGAATACTTTAACCTTCTTCTCCATTTCAGCAAAGGATCTCAAAGTGGTTGTTTTTAGCCAGTTCAGGTAGACAGAAAGAAGGAATGCAAGGCAGCAAAAGGTGTGTGGGGTTTATATACCGTGAGTCCCTGTTGAAGAGGATTAGCATGTAAATTTGTGTATTTAGTTGTTCTATGTTCAGTTCTTAGAGTGAGAGAATATGGTCCTTTGGCTGCTGGGAAGCCCCTTGTCCTTGGGGTAAGTACATTTGCATGTGTTGAGTTTTTATTCTGGTGTTTTTCAGGACTGGTAGCCAAACTTTGTTTACTTTTAGGGTTTCCTCTTTCCTGTCAAAGTTGTCTTGCAGAGAGTTAGTGCCTGGAAGAGCTTTCCCCTCCAAACCAGTAAATCCAGCACACTGCACTTTACACCACCATATACTTTTACATAACAATGTCTCAAAAAGGATAATGCCTCAAGTTTCTACATTACAGCACTTATCACCCAACTTTCCACATCTGTCAAAAGAGGCAAGCAAGACAGCTAACCAAATACAGTTTTTTTTAAATGTGAAAACATAAAGCAGCAATAAAGAACCAAATGGGAAAGAATCAAGACTAGAACAGAAGGACAATACTATTTGTGAGAATATTCTAACATACTTATTTTTAAAATGTACCATGGGGATCTTGGTGGGACATACTCTAAATGCTAGTTATGGGCTAGATAAATAAACTGTTGGGCAGCTTTTAGGACATGGGGGGTTAATGTATGCTAAATGGAGTTTGATTTCAGAGAATATTAAGAGTACACATGTATGACCTTAATAGTTATCATGTCATACCACCATAACCCATCATTGGCAAAACAATCCCTGATACCTATTAAAGATACCAGCTCCATTTTATATCACAAAAATTGATATAACTAGAGTCCATAAATATTTATGGCTACTTCTCACATCTTTTCACACACAGACTTGTTTATGCATGTGTGAAAAGGAGACTACACCAGGGCCTTTTCTCTTTACAGAACCGGTATAATTGCTGGTAACTTGACTGACAGGTGAGTTTCTGGATCAAATAAGCTGAAAGAAGTCATCTGTAACTGGCCTGATGGGGAGGGGCAAAGGGTGGGAAATGGGGCAACTTTCCTTTCTCTTCCAGTGATCACAGCTCTCTGACTGTTCAGCACAGCACAATTTTCATTAGCCGGTAGCTTGCAAGATTATATGAAGCAATTGGATTATCTGCGCCAAAGTGAGCACATCTACCCCCCATCCCAATGGCAGACCTGTGACAGTAGCAAAAACAAAAGCAATAAGTAAGTCACTGCTATTGTAGTCTCATTCAAATCACGACTGATCCATTGTCCAAGGGCTCTCTGTCAATGTAGCACTACACAGTACTATATCTGTTTGATTATTATTGCTTCAGGAAATCAGCCTTGCACTAGGCAATATGACTGAATAATCTAGAGATGCAAACAGAAAGTCAGTTCATTGGGTTCACAGTTCAGATGCTCAAAGACATCTTAAGAGGTAGGATAAAGACAGTTGTTAGCATCCAAGCTAGCACTTTCCTAAGAGGAAATCTGAATCCAGATATAAATATTGTTATGATACACATGGACAGTATGCACAATTTTTTGAAACAATACATCAGTGAAATTTCTAGTTTAAATATAGTATACAAAATAAGCAACCATTTTTTAAAAATTTGTTTTCAACCCTTTATCACCCACTCCATGATTCTTCATGTGGGTACACATGTAGCTGTTGCTGGCCAACCATTTTCATATTTCCACCCTAATAACTAACGCTAAAAAAACCCCCACCTTGTATTACAAAATGTCTTATAATTTATTGAAATGCAGTTTTACAAAAACATAAAATTCTGTGTAACAAAAAATGTATGAAAACCAGCTTTTATGTTTTTAAAAATGGCACTATATGTAAATGAATTCTCAAACTTACACCTGATGTGACTTAGTTCTTGTGCTTAGAAAGGGCAGGGCATCAACAGTCCTGTTTTTCCCCACTAGCAGTGAAACGGCATGATATTACAACATCAATTTCACCAGGTGCAATAACAATTTCATGAGTTTGTGCTGAAACTGAAAATGACAACATTTGTAATCAAAAGAATGCTATTATAAACACGAGATCTGAATCCAAAGTAAAACTAAGGAACATGATAGACTGGAGTATCAGGCGATTCTGGCAACATCTCCAGGAAGAGCGATTCTTAAAGAATTATATCATGAAGTTGTTCAGCAGGTGAACAAATACATTTCTGAAGCTATGGCAGTATGGAGTCTGGGCCAGCTATGACAGCAGAGAATTCCCACAGCCGGGTAATTCTTCAGTCTCCTTTCAACTGACAATGTCCTCTAATATACTTTCTGACAGTAGCTGGAGGAAAAAAGTACACTCTTCTGAACTCTTAAATATAATTAGTAATACAACACAAGGATAATTTGTGTTCTATGAAAAACAGACTCTTCAGCTGTTAATGGTGTTCTTCAAGTTTACGTTTTTTAGATGTTGGCTCACTGGCTGCCTGTTCTGTATCGCCACCAGTTTTTACAACCTCATTTATAACAGTGATGCCAGTCAAAAGGTACCCACCACCACCACTCATCATCAATTTGGGATGACTTCGATCTGGCAAAACCTACCAAGAACAAGAAAGGCACGCATTATCATTATGGAATAATTTAAGCAGCACTAGCTTGTGTATTCACAATGAATGATTGTGGTACTAGAAGGATTCAGAAGTATAGTAATATTACACAGTCTAACACATATAACTGTAAAAGCTAGGTATTGAACCAAAAACTATAGAGAGATTTGTCACACTATCAGCCCATCAGAGGAACACACTCCCACTATTTAGATGTTGGCAATCATGAACAGATGAACACTTTAGGCTACATTACACAACTGAAGCACTAATCTGTGTAACCCAGTGATTTCTGTTCTGTTGGGGTGGGGAACCTTTGGCCCTCCAGATGTTTTGGGGCAACTTTCAGGAGACCCACCCAACATGGCCAATAATAAGGGACTGTGGGGACTGTTCCACAGTATTAGTAAGGTGCAGCAACTGCAACCTGTCTTAATAGTTTTACAACCCCCATAAACTTTGCATGCCTCCTAGCCAAGATGGCGGCCATGTGTGGATTACTGGCATCTTTAAATCTGCTGCTGTCAAACTTAATTTTTTTCTCTATTTCTATGATGTGCACAAACGATATTTCACCTTTCCCCAAAAAAGAGAAAGTTAACACAAATCACTTGTTTTAATGATCACTTGCTAAGACGAAAATCCAAAATGGCAGCAGCAGATGCTTGCTCTGTAACCCAGCCCCAGCCCCTACACTCATCTAGCCAATCAGGTTTGTGTTTCCTCTTGTTTGGGCAAGCAAATCAGATCAATTCGCTTGTCCTAACAAGCAAAAATGTGCACCCTTGCATTGTTTTTTTTTTAAAAGACAGGAAAAGTGCAAAGGCTTTTCTGGCGAGGTTTTTGCTGGTTCCCTGCTCCTTCACAATATGGCAAAATCAGGCAGAATGCCATTAAGGCAGGTAGGATTCTCCTTGCATTCTGTGAGTTTTTTCACCGTGTGAACAACCCCCTGGAATTACATCCGGGGGTGGGTGGGTGAGGAGATTGCACCCTTGTATTCTGACCAGCACTGGTTCTCAGAAGTCTCAAGTCCTCTTAAGAAGTCTCAAGATTCCTGAGATCCAGTTTAACTGGAGATGCTAGGAAAATAACCTTGATCCTTCCACTTGCAAAGCATGAACTCCTGCTCCTCTGATTTCCTCCCCAAGAGGCCTTTTCAGATGTATAATGGCATAAACAGCTGTATTTGATCTTCATTAGTCTTATTTTTACAATCAATTGCCTTTTAAATAAGTAGTCCATACATGTTTAAATGTGAAAATCTGCATGCTTTGCCTAAGAATACAACCAGAGCTGTCAGGAAGAACTAACCAATCTGCGATATCTATAGCCACTTATAACACATTGCTCAAATGCTGCTTCTAGCCTCAAATTCTCCCACAAACTAGACAATACAGAGCCAGACATTCTTTTAAAGTATATATTTGGGGGCTAGGATAGTTATTTAAAAAGAGATAGGATCTTTTATAAAGCTTTTCCATCCATACTGTCATTATGATACTCCTACACCACTCCAAGAAGGACTGACCCTTTAAATAACATTTTACTCCTTGCTTCTAGAAAGAACAGAATGCATAGAAAGGGGTGGTAGATAGGTTTCTTGTATCTAACATTTAAGCTCTCTGTTTACTAAAGTAGAAAATATTCTATTAGTCATATTGGAATGTTATCACATTCTACTTTCTAATAAATATCATGACTATGCTTTACTAAAGATTCTTGAGCAGGCTAACTCTATTATCTTCATTAGTTATTGTGCTATTTCCCCCTTATTATCTTAATTATTCTGCACACCCCTGTAACATTTCTTTATCAATGAAAGGAAGCCTACTATGTAAAGGAACCAGTGAACTGTTGAGGTTTATGTAACAAAATACCACTTATTTCTGCCTGCTCACAATGCAATAGAGGCACTCTTCCAATTCTTACCTGATAGTTCCGCAACCATGTTTCAGAAAGTTTGAGATTAATGACTCCCCCTTTCTCTCTCAGCTTTGTGTAGCACTCCACTAATGGCTAAGTGAAGAAAGATTAGTTAAATGAATTTATTGAAAAACATAGGAAAGTAACCAAAAGAAAATGTATCTGATTCACCTCTTTATATTGACTGTAGACAACGAAAGGCCTTGAAGGAGCAACAAATTCTAATAATGACAGTAGTAAGGGCGCTGGATGAAATCGACTGGCTATGATTAAACTGCAATAGAAAGTTGTGCACATGTTAGCTATATTTCTTGAAACATCAAAAGATGTACAGTAGTTAGCTATGCAAACGAAGATGAAGGAACAGAAGCATATTTCTTCTTTATTCATAATTAACCAGACAACTGTTTGCAGATGCTATATTCCTTTCATTAATGCTTTAAATAAGTAAAAATACACTTGAGGATGCAGTCCTGTAACAACAGCTTCAATCCACAGGTTAAGTTCATATAGAGGGAAATTTCCCATCCTCTTCTCCCCTTGCATTTCCCCAAAAGCCTCTCTGGAGGTTTGGGGGGCTCATGTTGTACGGCAGATTTTGGGAAATGTAGTCCAAAAAGTTACTTTTCCAAGCTCTGGTCAAGACTCAGCAGCAGAGATTCTTCTGGAAGATAATGTTTGAATAACTCTGTCTGGTTATTCACTGTGTCACTGTCTTCCTCCCTGGGCGATTTGTAAAGTTCCATAAGCATACAGCTCCCATTGGCAATAAATAGCTGGTAGTCTAGAGTGATGTTTACGACAAGTTCCTTCTCTACTGGCCATTCTCAGGTAACAGTGTGTGGTTCCCTCAACCCCTTCAATCAAGATTTTTACAAGGCTATAAGAATGCATCACAAAAGATGGTATGTACTAGTAAATGCAGTGCACATGGGAATGTCCAGATTTCATCCAAAGTTCCACAATGTACCAGCAGGGGACAACAGCTTCTATTATGCAGAAACTTCAAATACGAATGATGTGATTCAATAATGTCTGACATTTACTGTAAGGTCTCAAGATCCAAATGCCTTCAATAAAATGATTCCATTTCACCTCAAAGAACATATTTACCAGTAAATTGCAGCATTTATCAGAACCCCAAAATTACCAGAATTGTGTAAGAAAATCTGTTTTAAGAACTGCGTGCACTCAGCATTTAATTGTACAATATGAAGGAGAATTTAATATTTGAAAGATAGATTTTAACACTGGAAAATTACTGAATTCTAAATGTGAAAGATTTTCTTGGTGTATGATTTCTTTCTTACTTCTTCTTATCGTCTCTGAACCTAATTATCCACTCCTTATCTAACATATTGTGGCTACTGATTGTCTGGACATCCTAGGTGGGACAGGATGGATAGTACTGGAGATGGAAACAGATTAGATGGAGAATAGCAGTGGGGAAAGACAGCTATGTTGACAAGGAAGAAGTGATAAAACAAAGACCATTATAAAAAGATGATGGAACAATAGGGAGCCGTTACAGCGAGGTCACTACACTGAACAATCCAAATTCAGGGCAGAATAGGAAACTTAAAGGCTAGAACTAATTATGTATAGAATTGTAGGTCAGATAATGAAATAGGACACTTCTTGTAAATGGTTAATATTATATAAATTAGACTCACCCATCAGCATTTTTGTCCTTCAACAAAGCAGCAGTCTCTATTAACTTTTTCCTTCTCTCCTCTTGTTTCTTTTGTTTGTCATATGCCTGAGGAAAAAAAAATATTTATTTATTTTTAGATTTAAGAAGATGAACGACAGATATGGATTTCTAAAGAAATCCTTTTATGTACAACTTTGTATAACTACACAGTAGACCAGGCCTGGAAATCATTCAGCCTTCTAGCTGCTTTTGGGCTAAAGGTCCTAGTGTTCCTCAGTTCTCCTGGCTAGGGCTGCTACGAGTTGCCACATGATTTCCAGCACTGTAAGATGCACTGACTTCCAATTTCTACACCCTATCAATTTAAAGAACTGCTCACACACAAAGTAGAATTACGGAAGGCATGATCTGTTCTAGAGTTTTCCACTGGGAATCCATTCTGGGGACTTTGAGTTGTGTTAAATTAGATCAGTTCACCAAATTTTAGTAGCCATAAAGTCCAGCTATTCAATGGCATTAAAAGAACTAGAGCAAGATTCTTTACATTCTTATCCTGAAGTCAACTGCATTAGTCCACAAAAGCATAGACCTTGATAGATTTTGCTCACAGATAACCTCAAGCCATCAGAAATTATAGACTAAGGGCATTCAACAGCAAATTATATTATAGTAGTGGTGAAGGTACAGCTAGGCAAACTGGGGGTAAACAGTTGCAAGTGCGAACCAATTCCTCAGCATGTTATTAGACAATTCTAAATTCTTGTAAAAAGGCTCAAAAATTAACCTCAGGTATAAACAAGCACAGCAGAGTAACCATTCAACTAGCTGCTGAAGTTAAAAGCTGCCACCCAGTAATTTTTAAAGCAAACTGGAAGACACCAAGGAAGTTTCAAAGCTGAGGGTGGGCTATCAAATATTGTAAATACATAAACAACATTTGGCTCATTTCTTAATTTCCTTGATCACTATGTCTAAGGAGTTAGTCGATGGAATCTTACTGTTCCCTTTGCTTTATTATTGTCAAGTGCTTCACCCTCAGTTGGGATGTCCGCTACTTCTTGTTCTTCAGGTTGATTGCTCTCCATAGCTAACACAGTACTGCATTCCATATCTGCATCTTGTGTGGATGGCTGCTTATCGTCACCTGACCCAATGCTGTCTTCTGCCACTGCCATACTGTCTTCAGACTCTGAGGGCAGGGTCTTTAAAGAAAACGTTCCAGAAAGAACACTGTTCACTTTGCTGAGAGGGAACTCGTAAAGCATGGTGAAAAAGGATTCTGGGAATCCAAAACAGGTTGTGGCAGCTCTAACAGGTCCTCCTCCTGGATACAGATTAATAATGGATCCATAACCTGCAAGCATGGACCAAAGTCAGCATAACAAGCATCTGGATTCACAGAACTGCATTGTGGCAGACTAAATAAACCCTAGCTCACACTGCAGTTGTCCTTCTGTATCCACGGATTTAGTATCCACGGATTTAAGTATTCACGGTTTGAAAATATTCTTAAAAAAATAATAATCCAAAAAGCAAACCTTGATTTTGCTATCTTATATAAGGGACACCATTTTGCTATGCCATTGCATATAATGGGACTTAAGTATTCACGGATTTTGGTATCCATAACCCCAGTGAATATGAATGGACAACTGTAATAGGTTCATTAGGTGAAGAACTGCATAAATGTGCACCAACACAGGCAAATCTTTACAGAAGTTTTACATAACATTGAAAAATCTTAAAGAGCAGTTTACATTCAAATGTAAATCACCATGTACAGTAGCACCCCCATATCCGCGGGGGATTGGTTCTGCCCCCCCCCCCGCGGATACTGACATCCGTGGATAATAGTGCATGCTCTGTCAACACCCTCAAAAACAATTTTAAAGTACAGAAAAGTAAAACTTACCCCTGTTCTGGCACTGCTGGTGTGAATCCTCAATCATGAAACTCTGAAACTTTATCCAGTGGTACACAAAGCACTAAAAGCCTTCCCTTCTGTACCTCCCCTCTGTACTTCCTCCTTCCTATTTCTGTATTTCCTCCTCCTTATTCTCTGTATTGTGCAAACAGGAAAGGGCTGGGTGGAGCACTGAAAACCTTCCCTTACAGCATGGTTTGCAGCAGCGATTTGAGTAATGTAAGTACAGTACTCAATTTCTATCACCTGTCACCAGCCATGAATAACTGAATCAGCGGTTAATGAATCAGTGGATATGGGGGTGCTACTGTATTAACCACATGATGTGAACCTGAGGGACACGGTGGCTGTTTGCACAAGCAGGTCATCTCAGTTAAAATGCAGATGAACATTAGGAAAGCCATTTGGAGATCCTGTGAATGCTGGAATGCCATGGTCTAAAATCTACATTCTAGGTCTAAAGAAAAATGCAACTCCCCTACACATAATTCCATACACCCAAAAAGATTTTGGAATTACATGTCGAACAGTTACTCCTGACTCTCTATTCAATGTGGCAAATCTGTTCTGACACTGAACTGAGTTCCCAAAGCAGTTTGCAATAATCAAAAGAACCATAATTCAAATACACCAGGCATGACCAAACAGCCACATGTAAAGTATCCTTTTGGATAATGACACACTCTGAGGACTGACAGCACTGCATTGCTGAGTAATACATATGCACCAATGACTAATTACTAACAGCTTGTGATTAATCACATTAGTAATGAAGAATAGAAATTCCATTGTTTCCCTTCCATTCTTTGGTCCAACTTAGGCATACCTTAAATGGGTTGTTGGCCAAAACAGGATGTGGAGTTGGGAAAAGAAACAACTATTTCCCAGTGGCTTCTTATCTGTATACCTCTCTTAAGGCTTTATGTTATGTTACATAAACTTTGTGAAAATGCTGTTCTACCACACATTCCTTTAATAAAAGATGATGAAAGCTTGTATTTTTAAAAGGTCGAATTCATATTCTTCCATAGAAATATTAATGTTTAAGTGTTTGCACTCTCATTCCGAAAGCAAAGTTCTGTATATCAGATGTTCTTACCTCCCATTCTCTCCATTACAGCACCCAGGACCAACCCTGCGCAGGTTTCCATTACAATCATCTTGTTGCCAGCATGGACATTTCCCCAAGTGAGCATCTGGGCTAGAGTATCATATCTCATATAGCTAGAAAAATAAATAGCTATTTCATTCTCTGTGCAATCTTTTATATCTTAAGGAACACAAACGGTTGCGTAGGGTTTGATAAGAAAGAACACACAAAATGATGCCTGAAAAAGTATTTACGTTGTTTTTAAGGACCAAGTTGTTCGTTAGCAAATTGATGTCCTCTGAAGAATAACCGATGGACGTAATTTATTATTATAATTCCAACAAACTGAGATGCATTTCCAAACTACCCATACCTCTACCTTACCGGAGAGCTACTATTCTATGAAGCCTGTACAAACAACAACAACAACAAAGGCTTAAAAATATAATGCCCTTTTCCTGGGACAGGAACAATCCTGATAAAAAGGCCAACATGATATAAAAATGAAGATTAAGATTATTTCAGTAACACAGCATTAATTTTCATTGCTTTTATTCTGCAAAAAGCTATTTTGCTGAATTGATCATTTGGGCCCAGCATGCTGTACTTTTCCAGTTATAGCTAATGATAAAATATAATTAACTAACCTGATAAAATGGAATGGATCATTCTGCCATAACTGTCAGTATGAACATTACGGGCAAAGAAAAATGCTTATTTGGGTCAGCAGTTATCAATCCTTGCTTCTGAAAAAGTCCCAGGCACTTGAACTATGATGCAAGGAGGTGCTAAGGCTCACACAACTTGCAGCACCTTGGTAGACAGCTGATTCCTCCTCCTTCCTCATGCCAGATCAAAACTTACTATTCCAAAGTTGTTTGTCATGGGACAGGAGAGAAGAGATCATCAAGGATATAGCCCCCTGTGGGGGGTCGTCGCAGAACTAGCTGTGTGGTTCTTTGAATCCTACGGCTCAGTTACATGGCAGTTTTTATTGCAATAGTTTGCGCTTTAGCACTTTTTTGCACCAGTGCCAGATAGTTTACATGATTTACTGCAGAATCGGTTGACCTGTTTATTTTTCCGCTTTGCAGTTCACACAGGCAAAAGTGGGGGGGGGGCGTGGCCTCCGAAGCACATCTGGGGGAAGATGCCGGGAAGATGAGAGGGAGGGAGGGAAAGAGAGAGAGAGAAAGTGCTGGCACGTTTCCCTCCTCTGATTACCAGAGGAATGCCTGCTAGTAGCAGATCGCTACTCAATCTTGCTTGGCAGCAGCCAAGCAAGCCGCAAGGTAGACAGCTGGGCGATTGGGATCTTTTCCGAGGCTGGATCCGTGGCTGCATCTTTTCATTTCAGGATCCTCCATCCCCTCCCTGGTCAATCCAACCCCCTCCCTGCTCAATCCAACTAATCACGGCTCAGCTCCGCTGTTATTGTTTCGTGAAGATTGATGGTAATTCACACAGACTTTTCCGAAATGGTAGTTCACACAGTCGATAGTGCACTAAGTTGCACAACTTTTCAAAAAAGTCGGGAAAAGTAGTAAAAGCCCTTATTACACTACTTTTGAGTTTTTGAGCTCCCCCTCTTCTGAATGAGGCGATATTGTGGCGCAAAGTGTGTGAACTATTAGGAATCTTAGCGAATTCTTCACGGACTTATTTTGCCATGTAAATGGGGCCCTAGGTTTAGCTTTCAGATAAATTATGTGTATAAACAGGAAACAATTTCCTCCCCCACAGTTGCTGACATCTCTCAAGCTTTTCTTTAAGCAAATATAAATTCAGCAGTATAAAAGGCAAGAGGCTGCATGACCAAAAGTCTCAATTATGTTCTAACATTGTATAAAAGCCTCTGTTTAATTACAACCCCCCCCCCCCGGTAACCGAAGAATAGAAAAATGAAAGACTACTTTAATCACTGGTTAAATGTCTCAATTCTTTTTGCCAATGATTTAACATCAAACCACCCAACTCTGTGCAGGGCAGATGGCCAACCCTGCCTTGCAGCAAAGAACTGATCTAAATTGCTTTTTGGTCCTGGGTGCTTTGAACTCCATCATTCAAAGCCAACCAGTACCATATAACAAATGCTTCAGCCAACAGCTAACTCAGGCTATGAAAAAATAGTCAACGAATACAATACTGCTGTTACATATAAGCAGCATAAAAGTCCACAGCATTGGCTTTTACAAGGTTTACTTTTGATTTTGCAGAATCTATTGCAATCAAAGAAAAATTTGCCCATACCCAGGCAGGAACACAATGGTTGTACTGGACAATATCAACAACCAATCTAGTGTAGCATTTTGTTCTCACAGTGACCAACCAGATCTCAATGGAAAACCCACAAGGAAAACATAAGGACAATACCACTGTCCTGCTCACGTTACTCAGCACACTCTCTTTGATACTACAAGTAAATTACAGCTCTCATGGCTACTAGCTATTAACAATCTTATCCTCCATGAATTTTGCTAGTCCCTTTTAATTAAATCAAAACATGAAAACACAGAAGATTATAAATTCCATTCTTTCAAGGAAGTATTTAGACATTAGGTTTCTTATATTACTGAAATACAGTAAGCCTTACTTGATCTTTCCTGGTTCTCTTGCATAGTACATTGTTGACAGAATACGTGTAGATGGTTTTACAATTGTAATAATAGCCTCATATCTGTAAGCAAAACAAAGCAACTGTGTTAAAGGCACAGATTATTTGTGCATTGCCAAATACTTTCTGCAATTTCCAATATTCAACTTACTTTTTTTTCTTTTTCTTGATGTATTTATCCTGGGCAAATTCTGTCTTGTCTCTAAAGGTAGTGCTGTTTTCTATCAACTGCTGAACGATTTCCTTCAAGAGAGACATGTTTATTCATTTCTTACCTACATTAAAATTATTTGGAAAAATGCTTCACTTAAAAAAAAAGTATGCAAGCAGTGCACAATGAAAAGTAATATTTTTGTTATTTTATCTGGACAGAGGGGGAAATACTTGGTAAACACTCAGCCAAAAAACAATCCAGAGATGCTGATCTTCCATGACCTTTCAGAATATAGACTATTTCAAACCAGCATGTAAAACCCCAGCAAGAACCAGAGAAACTGAATTCTTCTGATACCTTTCAAGTCATGGCCACACCACCCTGTGTCCAGCCAAAAACCAGGGCTGCATGTGTACGGGAATAGCATACTTTGTATGCATAAGTTCCCAGGTTCATTCTCTGGATTCTCCTTTTAAATCATCAGATAGAGAGTGGTAGGAAAGCTCCTATCTCTGCCACACAATTAACTGCTGGTTCCCTCCTATCTTTGCCTAAGACTCAAAGAGCCAGTGAGAGTAGACCAGTGACTGCCATTCTTTGGTCCTTGAAATCTTTTGGACATCAAATCCCAGAAGTCAAGAAGTCTGGGTGTTGGGACTTTGGCCAAGATGGCCGACTTTCAGCAACACGATTTGCATGCTATTTCTAGCTTTGAAGGATTTATTATTCTCTTTAAGTGTATAATGGTATGGAAGGATTCCACAAGAGCAGAAACAGTCTCCCAGATAACCTACAAGCTCAGGAGTGGGCTGAGAAGCCATCTCGTAGAGACACACGCCTTGGAAAATACAACATTCCCCACTGCAGAGCATAAGAATCACAAAGATTGCTGGGATTCATTATGGTTGGCTAGAAAGAAGCTTCTCCAAACAAAGATTTACAATATTTTCAAAGGACCTTGGGTGGCCCATGCTGAACAGGGACAGGGACCCCCCCTTTACTGGTTGGTGATTCATTAGCTTGAGTAAGTACAAACAATTTGCATCATAAATATTTGGAGTGTAACCTCCATTGACAAAGTACTTGAAAGTGAAACTAAACGCCAAGGAGATAGATAGTTTAATCTTTAGTTTTTGAGCACTATGCTAAGTTGCAAATTGGACTGGAAATTAGAAATAGATTTGGCGTCCCCAAGATTCATACAATTCCAAGGTATATATGGAAGCCATATTTCAGAAAAGAGAAACAAAATATTGTCACTGATGCTGGAATTTAAGCAGAAAGTGATTTATATGACATCATAAACATGGCCACCAGAAAAATGTCCAGAGATGGACTAGACAAAACTGACCCTGTGCTCATTAAAATTCAAGCCTCAAAATCCAAGATGCCTAACCAATTTTAGATATGAATAAATGTGTAACAGAAAGTAATGGGAATTTAGAGCAGAAACTGGACTTGTTAAGATGAGAGATAAGGAAACCATTTTAGAGAGCTTGCTGAAAAACAGCTCAAAGAGATAATTGCGTCAGTTCAGAATCTCACAATGATTATACACAAACACAAACAGGAGCTCTCTGATAATTCAAAGGGAATGGACATTTTACAACAGGATTTCGAAAAGGTAGAGGATGGAATTATGATGAGTTAAAATCAAAGGAAATACAGATTAGATCAAGAGCTGTTCCATAAGAGTCAACTTAAAACAGATAGTTTTAAAAGTTCTGGTGAGCCTTATAAACAGCTCTGGTAAAGAACTTGACAAGAAGATTGAAGCACTATGTAAGCAAAACTCTGCTTATGCACAGAGGAAAAAACTTCCAAGAAATGTGACAATTCATTTCACACATAAAAGCATCAGAGATGAAACACTGAGAGTACAGTTAAAGAAAAGGTTTAAAATAAATGAGAATGAAATACTTATGTTTAAAGAAATTCTCAAAAGAATGGCAAAAAAACAAAGAGTATAAATTCTTGGTGTAGGTGCTCAGGAAAAAAAACCCTTTCACTTGGTAGTCTCAGAGGGTTTGATAACCACTTATGCAGGTGAAAGATATATGATAAATTATTTGGAGAGAGCAAGAGATCTGTTCAAAATGTTGAAGGAAGAGTCCCCAGAAGGAAACATTTAAATGGTTGAGAAGTTGTTAAGAAATAATAACAACAATATAAGATAGCTTAATAAAACCTTTTAAAAAAAATACCAAAAATGAAATTATTTGTCTGCAAGAGACTCAAATAAGAAAAAGAGACTGTAGACTTTTGCTGAATAGAAGTATGGGCCTAGACTTTGTGTCTGCAAACAATAACAAAAGAAATGTAGTAGTCTTTTACATAAATCACACCTTACAACCTATATTGATTTTTGAATATGGACAAGGCAGATGTGTAATTGAGGGAATCAACCAGATTTGCAAGATAATGCATTTAATGGGTATTGGGGGCATGAATAATAAATCAATGTTTTATGAAAATTTGTAAGACAGACATCTGAATTAGACCTACAAAATCTGATTTGTATGGGTGATTGGAATGGGGTTGTTGATCCTAATAAAGATAAATGTTCCAGTGACGATATTAATGAAGATTGTAGAGTTGGAAGAGACCACTCAAGGGAAACTACCTAGAACTTTCTTTAAATATACAGAGTATATTCAAGTCCCCCCACATCCACAGGGGTTTGGTTCTCAGACTTACCACGGATACGAGAAACCACAGATAACAACAAACCTTATTAAAAATAATGGACTTCTGGTAAAAAATACCATACAGTTGCTTTGGAGGACCTAGAAGATGTCTAGAGAGGATGCTTCTCTAGGCATTTTCTAGGATGACTCTATGGTATATATCCCTGTTTTGGGTCCCACAGATAACTGAAACCATGGATATTGGTTCCACAGATAGTGATCCGACTGTACTTTGGATTAATAAACGGTTGGATATATTTACAGCCATAATCTAGATACTTTATTTTTTCCAGGGTGTCATTAATCTTTTTTTTTTTTAGCATAGATATGTTCTGCATTTCTAAGAATATTTCTTAGTAAAGAGTACAGACATTTTACCAAAAAAACTTTCCGATCATAATCCTACCATGATGTCCCTGAAAACAGAGCAAACACAGTTTAGTTGGAGACTTAATACATATTTATTTCTGAAGACAGAAATATTACAACAACGTAAACAAGAATTGAGGAAACCTTTTCAGCTGAACTTAAATAAGAGTACAGAGCCCACAATAGTTTGGGATGCAAGCAAAGCTTGTATGAGAGCACAATTGATAAAATATGGCTCCAGATTGAAAAAAGAAAGAGAAAATAAAAATTGATGGAGGAAATACACAACTTGGAGAGAAAACGTAAGAAAAATTTTGATAAAGAGACTCAACAAAAGATCCAACAACAGTTCTCATTGTTTACAGTCTAAGAAATGAATGTCAAACTACTATATCTTTAAATTTGGAAATAAACCTGGGAAGTGGCTTTCCTATACGTTGAGATCGGAAAAGATAAATAAAATTTTCACAAAGATCAGGAATGGAGACTAGTTTGTAATGGATAATTTGAAAATATTTAAAGCCTTTGAAGAATATTATAGAGTCTTATATGCAATGAGAAAATTTTAGATATAAAACACTACTTGGATAAGCTCCTATTGGACAAATTATTCTTGGAATAAAAGCAAAGTCTGAATGAGTCAGTGATGACCATAGAACTTATTGAAGCAATTAGAAAGATTAAATCTGGAAAATACCAGGCCCAGATGGACTATCTATAGCATATTAGAAGAAATCTGAAGATGAGCTACGTCATCCATTAAAAATGGTGTGAGATGGATTATTAGAAAAAGGGCGGATGCCAGATTCTTGGAGAAATGCCTATATTACCGCAATTCATAAAGAAAACACAGATGAAATATTAACCAAAAATTATAGACCTATCTCACTATTAAATGATGATTATAAGATATTTACTATCATCTTTGCAAGTGGATTGAGAAAACACATTTCATGAGGATCAGAGTGTTTTTGTTTTGTTTTGATTTTTGCCAAAAACACAATTAAGGAATAATGTAAGAACTACTCTTAATATTATCGAACTTTTGGTACATCATAATGACAAAAATGCTGTTTTGATGCTTTTAGATGCAGAGAAAGCATTTGATAACATTTCTTGAAATTATTTATTGCAAGTATTGGAGAGAATGTACTTTGGTGAAAATATTATTCAGGCAATAAAGACAATCTACTCAGTTCAAAAGAACTAGATCTTAGTAAATGGCAATGCAACAAGATCGAATGAAATACAAAAGGGGACCAGACAAGGTTGTCCCCTCTCACATTTACTGTTTATTTTGGTGTTGGAGATCCTACTGAGAGATATCAGACAAGATGACAGCCTCTTTAGGATGAGGGTAAAAAAATAACAGTACAAGCTGAGAGCTTATGCGGATAATGACACAAAACCCACTAGACTCAATGAAGGCTCTTTCGGGAAAAATTAAGGTATTTGGCACATACTTCAGCTTTAAAGTGAATTGTGACAGAACAAAATTGCGAACTAAAAATATGACATAAGAAGAGGACAATGAACTGACAGCTCTTTCAAATTTTGAAGTGGAAAAAAAAGAGGGGGCATCCAAAATGTGTGAAAGACATAAATGTTAGTTACCTGTCCTTTAATGCCTTTATCCTTCAAAGCCTTGATATCATCATGAGTCAGTTTTTGAGACTTTCCATCGTCAACTATATTACGATTATCTGTTCCTGCTTCTTTTGTTTCTGAAAATAGCACATATAGATGCATGAAACATTATTGGAGCAAAGTGAGAATAACTGTTCTATAAAAAAAACCTGTTCCTAGAGTATTTAAAATTTCATCTTGTTCCAAATCTTGCAGCTAGAGATTGTCAGTTTGGACAAAATGGGAAACTTTCATGACTTAGTGGTTTCCTAGCTTGCTTGCTGCACAGAGGGAAGAGTGAAGCAGTTGTATGTACAGGCTTGTCCCCGTCTTGCCTTATTAAGCCAAGGTATGATTACCCATACCATACTATTCACTTGCACCCAGGGGAGCCAGTAAAATCTATGGGGTCATCATAAAACAACAGCTCTGCTGTTCAGCAGATATTCCATCCAGACATGTCCATGTAAGTCAGGGATATACAACCCTGACTTACATGGGGGATACACAACCTTCAACAAGCAGTCTTGTTGAACTCCCAGCTCCTAGCAGTCCGAGCAATTACACTGAATAATGAAGAATGCTAGGCACTGCAGTTTAACAGCATTTCAATAACTATACAATTCCCACCCCTGGTCTAAGGTAAGGGAGGGGGAACCACCTGTGAATGGATCATCTCCACAGGCCAGATTATAGCGGGGGCATGGTCATAGCCCTTAATGCTACTGGGTCTTTGGTTGAAGTGATGAATGAAGCCTTTCTAGTCATATCAACAGAGCACTGGGAAGGAAATCTCTGTAATCTGTGATCACTGAGTAAAGAATCTTTGCCTCAACCCTGACTTATATGGACACTGAGCAATGGATTCCTTCCATTCTCTTCTTCATTAGCACAGATATGGGAGGGGCTTCTGGAGGGGAAGGAAGCAGGCTTAAGGGTTGATCACTCCTACTAGACTGCTAGCTTCTTTCCTCTTGACTTATTCTAGTTTGAACTATAGCTAGATTGATCATTCACCTTTCTTTTTGCCTAAAACCAGAATTAATCCAATGCTGACTGTACATCACACATATAAAAAGAAAAAAATAGTATAGACTGAAAGATTAAATTTTCATCCCCCCCCCAACAAAAAAAATCTTCACTTTGATTGGGAAAGGTACCAGAAATATAGTGCCAGAACTTCATTATAGTACAACTGTCTGCTTCTCTGGTTCTCTCCTACCTGTAGCTGTTTCTTCCACCCTTTTCTTTGGCTGCAGGCTCCCACCACCGGTCACTTCAAAAGTTGTTCCATAGATATTCCCAATGGCATTATCCAGATAGAACCACTGTTTTTCAAAGATAATTTTTCTGGAGATGTGGGAGAAATAGAAGAAATACAGTGTGAAAGCTGTGGGATGGATAGCTTCCAAAATCCCACAAAATATCAAATATAAAGTAGATACAAACACAGTATTCTGAAGTCCAGATGAAAACACAAGTAGACACTGTTATAATTATCTTTTAAGGAATATCTAGGGGAAGAACTTTAGGAATGTTTCCTTAAGTGTACAGTTTAGTAATTTTGATATGGCCTCCTAGAGGCAAAACAGTTTATTTAGTTTCATTTTCAATTTTGTTTCCTAGCAGTTGTTATTTATTCTTAGGCAAGAACCAGAAGCAACCTTGCTGGAGTAATACTTTCAAATCTGCTTCCACAGGGTAAGTTAGAACAGGATCTCATCAAGTTATTTTGCTGCCCGAGCAGATAAGGTGGTCTCCTCTCCCCACCACACACATACCAACCCATAAACAGTAGTTGGCTGGATTGTCAGTTTAATCTTGCTTCATAACTGATAATGGGATAATGATCTCTACAGTACCTGAAGCACACACTGTTTTGTCTCCCAACATTGTGGAAAAGCTGAAGAATTTAAGGAGAATAGGTTGGAGACTACCACTGTTCCTACATCATTTTCCCCCTGAGGTGGGCACCTCACTGTGTCAAGCCAATTCTGGTAGTCAGAATTCTATCAAACAGAGAAATTACAAGCTACTTATGACTGTCACTTGGGTGAAAATTGGTAACATTATTATTATTATTATTATTATCATCATTATTATTGTTAGGTCTTACTATCAGTAAGAATCTATTCTTTCTGAGAATCATGTATGAACACAAACGGAGAGAAGGCAAAACTCCCAACAAGAGAAGAAAGGACTCTGAAATTGTACGATGCAATGGAAATGGATAAGCTACCTCAATTAATGAAAGACAACATGTCAGAAAATTATAATATGGAATGGAATCCAGTCCTAATATTTTTAGAAGAAAGATGGGGAACTACGGCGACTCTGGGACTAAGATAAGGTCTAGAGACAACTACAATTAAGGAAATTTATCGAGAGTACTGTCTTCCTTTCTATTACTAAATCATTATTACAAAGTTGTCTTGAAGGCTGTAAGTAAATAAACATAAATAAAACAATTAATTTATTTGAAGTTTTTTTTTTTTTTTTTTTTGCTGTGTCTTAGCCAAGAAGACTACCACACCAGCACACATCCAGTCGACAAATACACTGTTGTGTATACTGGCAAGCTTACTAGAACCTAAAAAGACACAAGGATGCAAAAAGAAAAAAAGAGGAAGGAAAAGGGCTGTTGGATTGGCCTAGTTTCTGGAGGCATTTCCCTCTGCTGCTGGGTGATGAGATCTGGTCAGGAAAGAATCCTGTACATAAACGGAGCATCAACAACATGATGCCTTGGGTTTCACCCTTAGCTCTGGTCTGTTATTCAAAGTTAGTTTAAACTCTTGCAACTAAACTAGAAGGCACCTCGCATCCTGTTCTCCTTGGCTTCCACCTTCCTTCCTTCTCACATTCTAACCAGCTGTGCAGGCTTTTACACTTAAAGTCAGTGATTCTTAACCTGTGGTCTGGGGACCCCCAGGGGGCCACAATGTCCTCACAGGGGGTCCTCGAAGGCTTGAAGGCTGCTTAGCCCACCTCTTGCCTGTAGCAGAGAGACCATGTGACAGGAGCCAAGGCAAAGGCTGGCTGGCTGGCCTGGCTGGTGCATTGCCATTCAATCTACTCTAGCCGCAAACTGGCAAAAAGAAGCAGAAGAAAAGTCTTGCTTCCCCCTCTACAGCCTCTGAGGGTGTAATTGTTAATGGCGGCTGTTTTTGTTGTTGTTAGGGTTTAAAATCTTGAGTTAAATCTTGCAGCAACCAAAGATATATACCAGGAGTCCCTGGTAAAGAAAAGGTTAAGAGCCACTGGCGTTAAGTTCTTTGGGGCAAGACTCTGTAACTACATGCATGGATAAATGACAGAAAACATAACTTCCCCTTTACTCCAAAGCAACAAAAACTACAAAAATAATATCCCCACACAACTTAGGGCAGCAACTTCAAGAGTTGAAACTATTGCGCTGCAATAAGCCTTTCACCCATGGAGTCCATGCGGGATGCTGAGCTGCGTGACTGGTGACACTGCATGGCTGGTCATCCCAACCGGCGCATATGCCCTGCTGCGTCTTATTGCACAACATTGTTATAGCGCTATGATTCCACTTTAAACTGCTCTGGCTGCCTCCTGTGGAATCCTGGGGTTTGTAGTTTAGTGAGGCCTAAGAGCCCTCTGGCTGAGGAGGCTAAATGCCCCTCCCTAAACTGCAAATCCCAGGAATCCACAGGAGGCAGCCAGAGCAGTTAAAGTGGAATAGTAATACTATAACAATGTAATATGAGGCTCCCACTGGGTTTCCATGGCTGAGCAGCAGGGATTTGAACCCTGGCTTCCCAGTGTTGTAGTCCAGCACTGAAACCACTACACCACACTGGCTCAAGACAGGCACAGCTGGAGCAATTGTAGATGAGGAGGCACATTCTAAATGAAAACATGACAATAAACTAACAATTGTATCACACTACACTGTTACAGTGCTATTATTCCATTTTAACTGCTCTGGATTCCTCCTGTGGAATTCTGGGGTTTGTAGTTTAGTGAGACCTAAGAGCTCTCTGGCTGAGAGTTGTAAATGCCCCTCCCAAACTACAAATCCCAGGATTCCAGAGGAGGCAGCCAGAGACGTTAAAGTGGACTCATAGCGCTCTAACAGTGTCGTGACTTTTCTCCTCGTCGCGGATAGGGAGACATAATTATGAGGTTAACGGGAGCGAGAGAGAGAAAGAGGAGGGGGCAAGGGCTGGTCTGCGCTCCGCCTGAGGGGAAACCCACCTTCGCCTGGCCACCGCAACCGCCTTGAAGACCTCGCCCCGCTTGAGGACAGCCCAGTCCCCCTCCCGGATCACGTGCCCCGGGCTAGGCTCCATGGAACACACACACGAGCGCGCGCTCGCCCCCCCCCCGGCCCCAACCCCTCTCAGAAGCCGGCCCCAGACCAAAGGAGGAAGTGTGCTTCTCAGGCGCATGCGCCGGCAAGGCGAAACCGCCGCCTCCTCTAACAACCGCCTCTATCGGAAAAGGAATCGGACTCCTTCCGCCCCCTTCCGCCATTTTCCATCCAAAGTAGCGGGTTTTATTTTTAACCATAGATAGGAAGGGGCTAGAGGGACACCACTCTCGACCCACCATAGAGCCTGAAGCCATGACAGAAACTGAAAGCCATACTCTATGGCAGTGACTCTTCACCCCTTCTTTACTAGATTTGTTTGTCAAATCATCGTTGGAAAAAGTTTTGGCCGTGGTTTAGTGAGACAACCCCAGTAATAACATAAAAAAGATATTTTAAATGAATATATTATTATTATTATTATTGTATTTTTATTAACCTTTTATTTATTTTTTTCTTTCCAAATAGGTATAATGGTAATGTGTAAATACTGTATAATGTTCATTGGAAAAGAAAAAAAGAGTGATTATAGTGTGCTTAGATTAAGAGGAAACATGTATTAGTGTTAGGATAGTTTTATTTTTGTATTAGTAAGAAAAGAAGAAAACAATTATTATTATTGCATTATTGTTACGGCCTTTTGCGGTCGGATGTATTTTTCAGTAGAATGGTCTTATTCCAATAAAAAATTCCTTCTCTACCAGATGGCCCCCCACACACCCTTCTTCTTAATACCCAATATTTGTACATGTAATTCCCATTATAACAGACTTTCATGCCTGGTAATAAAGCTTTCTGCTCCTACTTTCGGCCCCACTTTTTGGCCTTGGGTCCTTTCCATCACTGGAATGTGCCCCTCTGAGAGCTTCTCTGAATTATTTGGCTCTTAGGCAAAAGAGGTTCTTCTTTCTTACAATCTTCCATACAAGTTGTCCCTCCATACCCACAGATTTGGTATCCATGGATTTAAGTATCCACGTCTTGGAAATATTCTTTAAAAAATAATAATCCAAAAAGCAAACCTTGATTTTGCCATCTGATATAAGGGACACCATTTTGTTATGCCATTGCCTATAATGGGACTTGAGTATTCATGGATTTTGGTATCCACGGGGGGGGGGGTCCTGGAACCAAACCCAACCAATATGAAGGGACAACTGTAATGGGAAATGGAGGCTTCTTCACCATTGAAAGTGGAAACTTTGATTCTCCTTTCTTGATCACAAAGGAGAAAGAGGGCTATGGGAAGGACATGAGCTTGTGATGGCTGATTGATGTAATTCTTGGAACCAGTGGACTGATATTAAAAGATATTCCACCTAAACATTAGGGACTACTTCTTTACTGCAAGAACCATTCAACAGCAGAACTCGGGAGGGTGGATGGTCCTTTTTTGGAGGTCTTTAAACAGAGGTTGGGTGGGCATCTTTTAGAAGTGCTTTAGTTGTGTATTCCTGCATGGCAGGGGGTTGGACTAGATGGCCCTTGTGGTACCCTTTCAACTCCACGATTCTATGAATTTATTCTTGCTTTATTGCAGGGGTGGGCAAAGTGTAGGCTACAGCATTTGTGATCCCACTCCCCTCTTTGCACCCCTCAGGGTTCAAGTCCTGAATCACCCACAGAAACCCACTGGTGATCTTGGGCAAGTCACATTCTCTCAGCCTCAGAGAGGCACTGGCAAACCTCCTCTGAACAAATCTTGCCAAGAAAATCCCGTGATAGGTTTCCCTTAGCCTTCGCCATGTTGGAAACTACAGTACTTGAAGGCACACATCAACAAACTGAGTTCTGAGCACAGGCAAAGTAGGAACAAAAATTACAGAGGAGATGAAAATGTTTTGTGGATGCCGATCACTTAGCAATGACTCTGAATCACTGGCTGAATCCACACTTACACAAACAATCCAGTTTCAAACTGAACTATTTGCCATGGCTCCTTCCTATCAAATCCTGGGATCTGTAGTTTGGCAAGGCACCAGTATTCTTTGGCAGAGAAGGCTAAAAACCTTGTACAACTACACATCCTAGGAGTCCATAGGAAGGAGACATGACAAATAATCAAGTTTCAAACTGGATTATTTGTGTAGTGTTGATTCAGCCAGTGTTGTAGACCTTTGCTCTTCAGTAATGTTTTATAATACAGATTAAGAACACCTGTGTAAATCTCTCCTGCCTGTCTTCCAACTCCACGAACGATTATTTTGTTATTTGACTTATATTCCAACATTCTTTTATGAATGGCACTTCACAAGATAGATGGACTACTGAAATTCAGGATTTCTAGGGTATTCCCAGACTGAATACTCATCACAAGCATCCCAGAGAGGATATCACAGCTGGCAAACACATTTTCATAAGAGTTTAGTTCTGTGGCTCTTAACCTTTTCTTTACCAGGGACCCCCTTTAAATATCTTTTGTTGCCATGGACCCCCAAGACTTAACTCAAGAGTTAAAACCCTTATTTATTTATTTATACCCTGCTCTTCAGCCACAAAGGCTATCAGTGCCGCTTACAAATGGTCACCTTAACAGTTCCCTGCCCTCAGGCTTACAATCTAAATAAGACACGACACATAAGGAAAAGGGAATGGCAGTGGGGGTAGGGATTAAATCCAGCAGATACTAAACCCTAATAGTAATAGTAATAATAACAATAATATTTGATGATGATGATTAATAATAATAATACAGTTAGACCATCCATTAAGCCTTCCCTCAAAGGCACTGGAGAGGAAGATTTCTCTCCTGCTTCTTTCTGCAAGTTTGTGGATGGAGCAGATTGTATGGCAATGCGCAGTCTAAGCCAGCCTTTTCCTTGGCTCCTATCATGTGGTCACTCCACTGCAGGCAGGAGGTGGGCCAAGCAGCCTTCAAGCCTTGGGGGACCCCCTGTGAGGACATCGTAGACCCCAGGTTAAGAAGAACCACTGCTCTGCCTCAAAGAGTGCCTTCTAGTGGTCGCCACAGAGACACCCAGCAGCCTCTTCCTGGCTAGGTAATAAAAAGCCAATTTGCGCATGCGTTCGGAAAGAAGTCCCTCGCTCACCCCCCCCCGGCCAGGAGTCCTGGCTAGTGACCGTTAGAGGGCGCAGGAGCTACTTCCGGTCCCCTCTTTCCATGAACGCGTCCGTGGGCTCCGAAGCGCAACCATGGCAACCGGGGAGCAGGCCCTCTCCTGATTGGCTCCGGGCGCCGGATGCGGAAGGAGCGCGGGCAGTGGGGCGCCAAAATGAAAACACAAGTTCACTGAGAGTGAGAGAGAGGTGGCAGTCGGTTGGGTCGCCGGGGATGGTGTTGGCTTCTCCCTTCTGGTAAGTGTGGAGGGTAGGGATTTGAACTCTGATCTTGTGAGTCCTGGGGAGCATCAACACTTGTCGAAATAATGTTGTTTGACACCACTTTTAAGTATTGTAGCTCCAGCCTATGACATCCTGGGATTTGTAGTTTTACAAGGTCTTTTATTTAGCCTTTTCTCCCAAAGAGTGCCCGCACCTCACAAAAACTATAAATCCCAGGACTCTGTAGGATGGAGCATTGGCAGTTAAAATGGTGTCGAACAGCATTATTTCTACAGTGTACGTGCACCCTTGGTCTAGCACTCTAATGGTGTTGACATAGCTACATAACAGCCATTGGCCAAGATCCTACATCAGTGTAGCATAAATATCTGCTGGTGGAGTTATGTTGCACCATGTTGGTATTTATTATAGGAATTTTGGGGGGATTAGGAATTTTTTATTGGAATAAGACTATTCTACTGAAAAATACACCTGACCGTGAAAGGCTGTAACAATAACACAAAAAATAAAATAAAATAAATTGTTTTCCTCTTTTCTTACTAATACAAAAATAAAACTATTTATCCTAACACAACACATTTTTCCTCTTAATTTAAACACACTATAATCACTCTTTTTTTCTTTTTGGGCAGTAGGAGAACGGGATGACCCCTCGGGCTTGGAGATCTGCCTCTCTTACCTTTACTCGGGCGTTAACCTTGTGTACGTCCCCTGAGTGGGGATTATATTATAGGGGTTGCCAACAAGGTTGGCGCTCACTAATTCACTAATGAATGGCATTGAACCCTCCTCCCACAAAATGAAAGGGCACAGAGGTATGTTGGCTACACTGAATAGGACTACTAAACTATGAAGAGTAGCTAACACACGTTGGAAACTGCTTAATGCCGTGTAGATGCGTAAATTGCTATTGCTTAAAACAATTTGTAAGCCACTCTGATGGCCTTTGTGGCTGAAGAGCAGGGTATAAATACCTAATAAATAAAAATAAAATGAATAAACTGAGGCCAAATCCGCACTACACAATTAACCCAGTTTGAAACTGGGCTATGTGCCATGGCTGCTTCCTATGGAATCCTGGGATTTGTAGTTTGGTGGGAGGGCATCAGCACTCTCTCTGGCAGAGAAGCCTAAAGACCTTGTAAAACTACAAATCCCAGGATGGAGCCATGGCAAATAATTCAGATTCAAACTGGATTATTTGTGTAGAGGGGATTTGGCTTTAATTTCCCTTTTCTAAGGAGGAAAAAATTCACAGGTAGCTCATTATGAGAGGAAACAGAGAAGGTATAGTATAGCAGTATAAGAGTCACAGAAAGGTTTGTTTATTTGTTTTAGTCTTGTGTTACTAATTAGTGCCCTGGACCTTTAAGTTTGCATAGTACAATTTGTTGTTCTATGCTTTCAAGTCATTTCTGACATGGCTACGGGGTTTTCTTGGCAAGATCTGTTCAGAAGGAGCTTATCATACTGCCTGTGTTTACTCAGAAGCAAGTTTCACAATTTTCGGTGAGGCTTATTCCCAAATAATCTGCATTAGATTGCAATCCAGGTGTACTTAACGTTTACTGGGTTCAATATGGATCCAGCTGTTAACTGGATTGTCATGCTGATTCCACTGGACCTTGTGTTTTGCTTTCTACAGTGCCCGCCAGATGCTATGTAAACAGCCTATACTAGTTCTCTTGTATGTGTGAGAAGGTAAAAATATATCCTTTATATGTTAAAGCTATAAAGAAATTTTCTTATATTGAGTTATGATCTAATTGGCTCTGAGATTCCAGGCTTTTTCCATCTTAAAGGGAAATGTGCCAGGATTAAACAAGAGATTTTGTACTTAATTCTACCACTGAATTCTGTTCCTTCTCTCATTAAAATGGAGCAATAAGTTATAGCTTATCACTATAAAAATATGCCTTGGAGTAGTGTACTTCTCCTTTCTCCTACCTCCATCATGGCTGGGATGGCAATTTGGAAGTTTTTACATCTGTTTCCACTTACTCACTGTTTATTGTAATATCTGAGCGCTAAAATGCACTTAATTTTAATTGAGACTTATTGGCTGTATTTTCATGTCTTGTTAATTCCTGGCTAACTGTAGGCTGTAGCAACTACAGTGGGTTTATGAGCTCTCTCGTCCTTTATAGCTGGGAGGAGCAGTTCAGAGAAAATTATTCAGAGGATAACCCACCCCCTTTCCCTCACAAAATGGTGATTTAATGGTGGTTTAAAGAAGTCAGTACAATTGCAGCTTTGCTTCCTCTAAGCCATGTTCTGTTTAGAAAGTGGGGATCAAAACCATGCTTTGTTTGAACAGAGCCATGTTGATTGTATTGTTATATAGTTCTTGATTTCTTCCATGTTAATAACAGACTCAGAATCGTTGAGTTGGAAGGTACCCCAAGGTTCATCTAGTCCAACTCTCTTGAAAGTGCTAAAAGCATCCCTGATACATATCCAGCCAGTATTTAACAAATGAGAGTCTTCCACCTTTTAAGACAGTTCGTTCCACAGTTGAACAGCTCTTAAAACCAGGAAATTCTTCTTAATGTTTAGTTGGAATTAGTTTTCTTATAATTTGAATCCATTGTAGCAGGCCCTGTCCTCTGGAGTGGCTGATAACAAGCTTGCTCCACCTTCTACATGACAGCTCTTCAGAGATCCGAAGATGAGCATCATATCACTTTTAGTCTTCTCTTTCTCAGGCTAAGCAACTCCACTGGCCTCAGCCGTTCCTCATAGGGCTTGGTTTGCATGCCCTTCACCATCTTGGTCAATTGCATTTCAGCTTGTTGATATCCTTCTTAAACTATAGTGTTCTGACGTTTACATAGTAGTCTATACGAGGCAAAAAAAAATGTGGATTGTCTTAACTTTTTTTTTTGGCAGATCACAGGCATATGAAGCTATCTGCGTTGCCTGTGCCTGTGAATCAAGATGGCAGCCATGAGTGAATTACTTGTGTTTTTACTTAGCTCAATTTGCCACCGCTGGACAGTATTTAAAAAAAAAAACATGTCCAAGGTGCAGAAGAGTAATATTTTGCTTTAACAAAAAAGCAAACAAAAAAAAAAAGCTGTTTTGCTACCTTAGCGCTCATTCACTAAGGCGAAAATCCAACATGACAGCTCTGGGCGCTTGCCTTGTTAGCAAGCTCTGCCCCCCGCACATATCCGACCAGTCATCTGCTCGTATTGGGAAAGTGAATCAATTTGGTCGCCTGTCTCAACAAGCAGGAATGTGCATTCCCCTTGCTGTTTTTCAAAAAATATGGGGAAAGCCATGAAGGCTTTTCCTGAGGAGTATATGGTGTTTTGGGCCCCACTCCTTCACAATATGGCAATTAGATGTGGGATCCGTTTGAACAGATTGTATTCTTGTATTCTGTGATGAGTATTTTTGCTATTTAGACAACCCCAAGTGAGGTCTAACCAAAGTAGAATAGGGTGGATCTGACACTTCCCTTGTATTAAAAAAGGTTATGTAAAAGATAAACTGTGGTTCCCATGCTTAGGGATTGAAAGTATTGTCCATTATTTTAACTGTGTTTGCAGATCTGTTAGAGTACAGAGATGAGTAGTGAATCCAGTGGGAAAGGTTCTGGACGAGGTGGAAGTGGGTTTCAGAGGTGGAGAGGAAGAGGAGGATGGCCAGGGAGAGGAAAAGGACGTGGACAGAAAGGAGACTGGAAAAATGCTGCTGGGAAGTCAGTGTCTGGTATGTTAATTGCACAGTGACTTGTTTTATTGTGCTTAGCTGTGGAGACTTTACTATTTAAAGGACTACATTCTCTTGAAAAGACAGGAAGAAGATGATGTGTTCTTTGAAAGTATAATGTAATTCTTGAAGACGGAGGCCGGCACACTGTGGAGAAGCATTAGCATGTAGTCATAGCTTGGTAATGAATGGTGTTCTCCTAACTCTTTATCTTGTCAGAGCTGCACTTGTGTGGCACTGGCAGTTACTAGCTTTATTATTGTTTGATAATAAATTGTAACTGTGTAACTTGTTTTCCTGGAAACTAGGAATTTAAAAGCTGTTACTTTCATTAACTTCTTTGTTTGTGGGATTGATTTTCAGCTCAACCTCATCTCATTCAGACAACACTGGATCAAGTTACTCCTTACAGAGGCTGGAAACTGTATTTCTCAGAAGGTGAGTTCCCCTGCTCCTCCCAGTAGCTATAAAGAAGGGTTTGCCTCTCATGCTCTTCTTTAACTTGAATCATGGTGAAGTTAAACACTCAGTGCTTGCTAGTCTTTTCCTTCCTTCCTTCTTTCTCTGAAGGTTGGAATGGGTATTTGGCTTTGTTGTTTTTCATAGAATCATAGAGTTAGAAGATACCTCAAGGGCCATCCAGTCCAACCTTTAGGTTACATAGCACAAGTTTTTAATGTGTTGCACATTTTTGTAATAATATATAGTCAAGAAATCAGAAGGCTAGGACTTGGAAGGGCAGCTATGAAGAAATTAGACAAGATTCTGAAGTGTATACAGTTGTCCCTTCATATTTGCTGGGGTTTGGTTCCAGGATCCCCTGTGGATACCAAAATCTGTGAATACTCAAGTCCCATTATATGCAATGACATATCAAAATGGTGTCCCTTATATGATATGGCAAAATCAAAGTTTGCTTTTTGGATTTTTTTTTTTAAGAATCTTTTCAAGCTGTGAATACTTAAATCCGTGAATACCAAATCTGTGGATACAGAGGGACAACTGTAGATGATATCAATGAATACTAAAGTTAGGATGGCCCATGCCATCGTATTTCCCATTTCTATGTATGGTTGTGAAAGCTGGACAGTGAAGAAAGCTGATGGCAAGATAATCAACAAATTTGAAATACGGTGTTGGAGGACAGTTCTATGAATACCGTGGACTGCTATAAAAGACAAATAAATGGACCCTAGAGCAAATCAAGCCTGCACTCTCCCTAGAAACAAAGCTGACTAAACTGAGACTGTTATACTTTGACCATGTCATGAGAAGACATGACTCATTAGAAAAGACAGTAATGCTTGGTTAGGTAGAAGGCAGTAGGAAAAGAGGAAGATGTGCTCCAGATGGAGAGACACAAGCAAGCAAGCAAGCAAGCCATGGCCCTGAGTCTGCAAGAGATGAGCAAGGATGTTGACAATAGGGTGGCTTGGAGGTCTCTCATTCATGGGGTCGCCATAAGTCGCAGTCAACTTGAAGGCACCTGATAACAACAACAAAAAATATAAAAAATGCATAAAATTGTGAGCTAGCTCTCAAAAGTTTGGGAATGACCCAAAGCTGGACAATTTTGTGCATTTTTGGGTTAGTTCTGATGAAGGTGCTGCCTGATGATGAATTTTGAAATACTTCTTATGTATCCCGTCTGATCTTGGAAGCTAAGCAGGGTTGGCCCTGGTTAGTACTTGGATGGGAGAGCAGGAAATAATGCTAGGTGCTGTAGGCTATATTTTAGAGGAAGAAATTGGCAAAACCACCTCTGAGTATTCCTTGCCTAAGAAAACCCTATGAAATTTATTAGGTCATCATAAGTTGTTAGGTGATTTGAAGGCGCGCGCGTGCGCCCGCCCACACACACACACACACACAAATGAATAGTTTAAGTGAGGTCTGTTTACTGGGGCAACAAATTAACAAGTTTTTATAAATATGTGGGACATAAAATGTTGAGAGCACAACTTAAAGCAGTGATGGGGAACATGTGCCCCTCCAGATGTTGTTGACTTCAGTACCCATCATCCTTCCCCATTGGCTGTTCTGGTTAAGGCTGCTAGGAGTTGCAGTCCAGTAACAACATCTGGAGAGCCACATGTTCTCTACTGCTGAATCAAAGTCTCTGACATGATAAACTAAAACTGTTATCCTTTTCGAACATTCTGTACTTCTGATGTTCACTTCACAATATGACAGTATCTTAAAACCAGTGTAATGTGTGATAAAAAAAATTCCTCTTCTTTTCTGTCCCCCACAGCCCTTGGAGCTGCCTGTTTTTTGGGGATGTAGTGGGCTGCGTTATCCCTCATTTTAACTCATATGTGAGCTACCGTGAGTCCTATTCAGGAAAAAGGCTGTATAGAAATAAAATAAATATAAATATTTATTTTTATGTCATTTAATTAATTTAAAGCACTTCTACTTTGCTTTTTTAAATAAAACAATTTTTTAATCCAAAGTGCAAGTATTCTAAACAGCTTCATTGTCTGTGCATGTGTATTGTGAAATAAATCCAATTGAGTTCCATGATGTTTACACCTAATATTGGCTCCAGTCCTGTGTAGAATTAGGTATTCACAGTGGGTCTAGGGACACCTAATTTTGCATAAGATCATCCTTACTTAACCTTGGAGTAAGCCCCATTAAATAGAGTGGGACTTCACTTACTATTGACTAAACATGCATAACATTGTGCTTTGTGGTAGGATTAGAATACTAGTAGTTTCTACACTTGTAGAAACTAGAGATCACTATATAGAGTATATCAGCATTAATGGACCTCTTTGTGGGGTGTAATTTTTTGGGGGGAGAAAATGGATCTTTTTTAATGGTGATTGCGTACCATATAAAGGAAATGTAGTTGCTAATAAAAGAGATATAAGGAATGTCCTCAAGTCCTAAGCAAATGATTTTAATGCTGCAGAAAAATACTGTTTTGTGAGTTCAAAAGGCATCTATTCTTTTAAATTAAAGGTAGAGATTTGGTTTATATACCATGAGTAACGTGTGATTTCAGAATGTAGCATGAAAGATACATAAATTATGTAGTAATTTGTGGGAATTGTCCCAATTTAGCCTATGACAACAACTCTCCTTTTGTTCAGAAGACTGAAGCATTTGAAAAGTTTTTTGCATCTCGAATAGAGCTTTATGATAAGGTAAGGCTTTATGTGACCTTTCCCTCTGACTCCTCCTTTCTCTCAACCCACCATATTAAGACTTTTAAGTGGTATCCTACCATGGATACCTGTGTTTTCTGAAGCCAGTTTGACAACAGTAAGCAGCAGGTGTTTTTTTGTTTTTCCATGGTGGTGCCTTCCCAGGCAGACTGGGCTCATCAGTTTTAGAGCCTTTAGAAGACTTGTTAAACTTACTTCTGTCAGGTATTTGGGGACCTGATATTGGTTTCCTTTTGAATTTCTACCACTGATTGTATTTAATAACTCTTTTGTCACTGAGTTCTTGTAGCATTTTTATCTGTATTCTTATAGTATTTCATTGATGATTTTATGCTATGATTTGCCTTGTCAACCTTGATGGGCAGAATGTGAGGCTAGGAATACAATATGGTGGCAATCTTTGTAATTTTGGGACTGGAAAGGAGATGATTAACTTCTATACAGCTTACTTGCTCTGAGAGCATCTCCATGAGCTAAATCGCATCCATATTGCGTTTCATACACTAAGCCATTTACACATCAAATATTAGCCTTTATTTAGCCTATCTCATATTGATTATAGCATACCAAAAGCAGCAAAGAGGATTGCATAAGTCAAAAGTTTCTGCCTGATTCAAAGAATTGCTTAACCTATTCAGATTGCTCAAATACGTGAGCCAGACCATGTGTATTCTGAAGTGATAATGCAATTTGATAAAGGATTTGTTTTCTGTGAAAAAGCATAGCACTATTGCTAAAACACTTTATTTTTATTATTAAAACTTTTTCAAACAACTTTTTTTCATCTTTGTGGATACCAGGGTGGGATACAATTATTATTGCCACAATACATAATACAGTAAATATATTAGGATAAAACCTGTTAAAATTCTATGACAAATTCAATTTTACACAGTCCCATTTTACAGGATGAAATAGAAAGCAAAGGAAGTATCCTTGTGGATTATAAAGAGATGGTACATGATAAAGAATTACTGGAATCAATACCTGATATTGCCAGTGAATTACGAGATATGCCACAGAAAATATTGGATTGCATGGGCCTGGCCATACATCAGGTAAATATGTTAAATAGATTGCAATTGATAGACCTTTGAGGATGAAAAAGCTCATGGAACATAGGTGTTATCTGGGGTTGTTGGAAAAAAATCAGTTTATAAATCTTTTAATAAATATAGGTTGGAGGTAAAGATACAATCCATACTTCTAAATAGCAAATGGTACTCTGGAAATAAATTCCACTGAGTTCAACATGATGCAAATGTGTATGCATTAGAACTGGCTTGGGAAGCTGCCTTGCCTTGTACTTGTCTGAAAAAGGCTTAGATGCCTTAAAGGCACCAGATTCCATTATGATCTTTGAAGCTAAGCTGGGTCAGCCCTGGTTAGTACTTGGATAGAAAACCACCAATGAATGCCAGGTGCTGTATGCTTTATTTCAGAGGAAGGAACTGGCAAACTACCTCTTGAGTATTCCTTGCCTAAGAAAACCTTATGAAAAATTCATAACTTGAAGGCACATACATGCACACACTTGTCTGAAAAGAAAACTAAATGAGACAGAAGAACTAAATGAGTCAAAGGAAAGGAAAATACACATTTCCTGTGACTGCTTGACATGACAGTTCTGTCTATAACTACTCAGAAGTATGTCCCACTGAGCTTAGTGGGATATAGCAGTGCAAGTGTGAGTGTTTTTTTTCTCAAAGGAACAAGATGTTAGAGGGTTCCAGTGGTCTAATTTGACTAACTCTTAAGTTTCATAGTCTAAATCCTGAAATTATGAGGAACATGTTTAAGTTTCAATGTCAGAGAGAATTTTTTTGTTGTTGTTGTACATTGGATTCCATGCATATTTAACAATGAAAGCTGGGAAGTAAACTGATTTGGCTTGAACAAAATTCTTAAGACAATTAAAGGCTCATTCTGACATTATGCAAAATACCAGAGTTAGAAAATGACTTTTTAAAAAGAAAAATACAGAGTGTCTGTTAAGGGTGCAAAGCTGCAATTCTTTATATTGCCTAAAGTGCTGTTACCAATATATTGTTCTGTGATCTTAGGGCTTCCTGGCTATTTTGAAAATGAATTTGAGCTGAGTGTGGTTAGATCCACTATAAGATTTTCTTCTCTCTTATTGGACTGTGAAATTTGAACACACAAAGGTCCTAGTGCATCTAAAGGATTGTTTAGATTTTGTATTGCGGTTGTTTGGCTCTGTGCTGTGGAATGCCAAATGGCTTGGTTGCTGATTGCCAAATGACAGGAGTTCCACTTGTAGAAGTAGTAGTTGCTGTTTGCCTTCAAGTCATTTCAAATTAATAATGACCCTCACTCAGTTGAACCTATCATAGGGTTTTCTGAGTCTGAAAACATGTGACTTGCCCAAGGTCACCTCTGCTTTCATGGATGAGCAGGGATTTGATCCCTGGTCTCCAGAGTCATAGTCCAACACTCAAACCACTATGCCACAGTGGCTGCATGTAGTGCTCCTTTAAATTCCTCCTCCTAATGACTGGGGAACTTTCTTGAGCGGTATAGGCTGTGGGAAGGTAGACTGTAGCAAAAAGGGCACTTCTGAAGCCAGGATCCCAAAACCACCTGTTAGTTCCAATTAAAATTTCTGAATCAATGACATTTATATAGATGTTGGCTTCACCATTCAACAATTGATTCACTCAATCTACTCTAGTTAGGACTAGCAATAGGATGCAAGCCTTAATTTCTAAAGGCAAACCAGTTATTCCTACATAAATTATGAATTATGGACATTGTGATGGGCATACTTTTGCCTCTGTTTATTATTCTCTAGGTGTTAAGCAAAGATCTTGAAAAGCATGCGGCAGAACTACAGAAGGAAGAAGGGCTGCCCATTGATGAAGAGCCCATAATAAATGTACCTTATATTAATGCAAGGTAGCTATTTTTATAGAAATTGTTTTCTTGCAAAAAGGCTGAATGTTTATCATGCTCAAGTCCCATGGAAATCAATGGCAGAAGCTTGTTCCAACTTAAAGTCTCATTGATCACCGCCATGGATGTACAGTCTGATCTATGTATGTTTACTCAGAAGAAAATCTTGAGTAGGTGTACATAGCACAAGTAGGCTTTAGCAGAGAACTAGAGTTCCCATGGTCCTCCAGATGCTGGGCTGCAACTTTGAGCATTTCTCACCATTGGCTGTGCTGCCTAGGGCTTCTGGAAATTTCAGTTCAATGTCTGGGTGGCCTCATAGTTCCCACCCTTGCTTTAGAATGACCGATCTCTCTGAATGATGACCATTGTGTCTATAAACAGAATCTAATTTTTGTTCTTTATGGTGATTATTTTTAGAGTGTACAACTATGACCCTCTTATTCAGCTTAAGAATATTCGAGCTAATTGCTATGGGAAATATGTTGCTTTGCGTGGGACTGTTGTTCGTGTCAGTAATATTAAGCCTATTTGTACCAAGATGGCATTTATATGCAGCGCCTGTGGAAGTACTCAAAGTTTTCCTCTACCAGATGGGAAATATACTCTCCCCACAAAGGTAACAAATAATTTAAAGACTTTCTAAAGCTTCCTTTAACTATTAAATAGACTTTAAACAAATAAATAATAAGGTTTAAGGGAGACTAGGATATTAGGTAAAGTTCTGAACTTCTGAAACAAATTTACTGAGCCCTATTATTGATTATTATTGATATTAAGAGAATATTTTGAAGGAAAGGAAAAAGAATTTATGCAACAAAGTCTGCTGTTAATCAGCCCTACATTAACTCATTTTGCAATATAAACTTCAGGTCCCACAATATAGACTTTCTTTTCTGATAAATTTGAATATGCTTTTTTTTAGTGCCCTCTGCCTGAATGCCATGGACGGTCATTCACTGCAGATAGAAGTTCTCCTTATACCATTACAGTGGATTGGCAATCTATTAAGTAAGCACATTTAGTGTCTGTTTCTTTAAAAATCTGCGATATATTTGATGAATATGTTAAGACGTTTTGATCTTGATAATCTCTACCTTATGCATATGAAACATAAATGAATTTGTGTTTAGACTTGGGTCCCATCTCTAAGAGATCTCATTATATATGTGCAAGTACAGTTGTCCCTCTGTACCCATGGGTTTAGTATTCCAAATCCAAAAAATATCCAAAATCCAAAACTCTTCTGATCCCAAGCATTTCGAATAAGGGATACTCAACCTATAGAATGTTGTGAGCTATTCTTTGAGGGCTAACATATATGTTTTTTGAGAGGAAGTGAGGATGGATTTCTAGGAATATTTTATACCTGTGCTCCAGGAACCACTCTTGGGTCTTGTAGCCTTTCAAGCCCAGACCATAATGCTAGCTTTGACCTACATGACTGGTCTTGTCATATCATAAACAAGTCCTCCATGTTTTACAAATTTCTTACCCCAGCTCTTGCACTTGCAGGACATAGCTAGGTACTCTGTTTTATTTACAGTTGTCCCTTTACATTCGCGGCTTTGACTTTCACGGTTTTATGTATTTGCGGAAATTCCTTCCGTCCCTGCTCCCCCCAACACAGCCTCTGAGCATTTAAGGAGGAAAACTTCCTGCACACATACACACACAGGGAAGGTCCCAGCAAGCAACCAACGCCCCCACCACCAGCCTCTGAGGTCTAAGGCGAAAGAAAATCACAGCCCCATGCTGTGAGCACGCAAGCAAAGTCCCCCCCTTGCCACTCCCCTCTCTGTGTCTTAACAAACTGAATTGCTTCTTTAAAACTCATATTTCGCCCCATGTCTCCTCATGGCCCAAAGAAAAGCAAAGCTGCATGCTTGCCACCCCCTCTCTGTGTCTCAACAAACAGAATTGCTTCTTTAAAACTCACATTTCGAACCTTTTCTACACACATCCACACACAGGGAAGGCGCGGGTGGCATCTAACGTCCCAGCAAGCAACCGACCCAGCCTCTGGGCATGTAAGGAGGAAAGCTTCCTGCTGGCCGAAAGAAAAGCACAGCCCCATACTGTGAGCACGCATGGTTTCCTCCTTAAATGCCCAGAGGCTGGGTCAGTTGCTTGCTGGGACGTTAGATGCCACCTGCGCCTTCCCTATGTGTGAATATGTGTAGGAAAGGTTCGAAATGTGAGTTTTAAAGATGCAATTCAGTTTGTTAAGACACAGAGAAGGGAGTGGCAAGGGGAGGACTTTGCTTGCGTGCTCACAGCATGGGGCTGTGATTTTCTTTCCTTCTTAAATGCTCAGAGGCTGGGTCAGTTGCTTGCTGGGACTTCAGATGCCACCCGCACCTTCCTTGTGTGTGTGTGTTTAGGAAGGGCTCCTCATTAGACCCTCAGAGGCTGTTTTATTTGTGGTTTTTTCACTTTCACGGGGGTCTTGTTCCCATAACTCCCGCGAATGTGAAGGGACGACTGTATTTACTTATTTGTGTATCTGTTTAACCCAGTTTTTGTTCCATCCTTGAACCAAATGACACTGTGGGAGTGACTTAGTAAAAATCCATAGGAAAAATCCATAGGAAACTTAGTAAAAATCCATAGGATAATACTGAGCTAGAGTGACCAATACTTTCTGTGGTAACTGGCAGCAGCAGCTGTCCAGGGTTTGAAGCAGGTTTTTTCCCCCCTATCCCTATCTGATGAGCCCTGGTGTTCCTTGTTCGTCTTCCATAGAAGTACTAGGCAGGCCAACCTTGCTTAACTCCCCAAATCAGACAAGGTTGAGGGTGTTCGGGGTGAAATGTCCCTGATTAGATTACAGTCCTCACCTTCAAGTTTGCAATCTAAAAGATATGTGCTGCTAGGAGTGTGATTGAGATGGAGGAGAAAGTAGGCTATGAATATAAATTCTGGATATCTCTATGTGGTGTCTTGAATATCAAAATATTATACCATATGTTCTAGGATTCAAGAGCTCATGTCAGATGATCAGCGAGAAGCTGGTAGAATTCCTCGCACAATTGAATGTGAACTGACTCAGGATTTAGTGGACAGCTGTGTTCCAGGCGACGTGATTACCGTGGCAGGAATTGTCAAAGTATCAAACACTGAAGAAGGTTTGCAATTTCTATCCATATTTCTGTGGGTAATATTTTTGCAGCTGTTTTGTCTTTTGGAAAACTACCAAAATCAAATTGTTATAAGATGCTAGTAAAATATACCATCCTAAAAACCAGGAATTTCTATGACTGTCTGTGTGATGATAGTAATGCACACAAATAGCTGTTCGGTGAATAATTTCTGTGTGTGAGGGGTGTGTTTTTCCCCCCTGCAGAGACAATGATGAGCCTCCATCCACAATCTGATGTGGTATATTTGAGACACAGGGTTACTCTCTCAAGTGAAAACTAGGTATAATGGTGCCCCTGCAACCTTCCAGATGTTGGACTATAAGTCCCAGCAGCCCTAGTCAGCATAAGCAATGGCAGGGAGTTTCAGTTGGGAGCTGCAGTCCAACAACATCAGGAGGGTCATGAGATTCCCATCCTTGGTTTACATGCACAGTATAATGCTGTAAGTAAGCATTTTTATACTTACTAGCTGAACCCAGCGTACCATACACTGTTCTTCTGGAATCGTTGAGGGTGACTCGCTCTGTTGCCCTGCTGCTGCTGCCACCACCAGTTGACTGCCTGGGTCCCATAGCAGCAGCAGGTGTTCAGGCAGCCTTTAGTATTCTTGGGATGGCTCAATGATAATAGGTGTCTTAATATTTTTCAGTGCTTGATCATTTAGTACATTGGGTGGCAGGAGTGGATTGTGGGGTGGAGAGGGAATTCCCATGTGGGTGGTGATTGGTTGGGTGTGTTTCCTGAGTAGCCAATCAGCACATTGGGAGAGGAAACATATCCAAGCATATTGTACGTACCTAAGCCATATATATCTATATCTATATCTATACCTATATCTATATCTATATCTATATATATATAGCTGTACCCAGCGTAACATTCGCTGTTATAGTAGATTTGAAAGGTTCACACAGTTCAGCTACGTGCTATTTAGGAAAAAATATTGCATTGTTTTACATGTGGGTGGTGATTGGCTGAGGGAGTGAGAGGAGGGAGGGGCCCTTGTGAGGCTGGGGGTGTAGATGCAGATTGAATGACAGTAGTGGATTGTGAGGTGGAGAGGGAATTTGCATGTGGGTGGTGATTGGCTGAGGGAGTGAGAGGAGGGAGGGGATTGGTTGGGTATGTTTCTTAAACGACCAATCAGCACACTAGGAAAGGAAATGTACCCAAGTGTTTTATATCTATGGATAGATTTTATTTATTTATTGAATTTATACCCTGTCTTCTGGGATGGGATCCAAGGTTGCTTACAGTAATTTAAAACAATATTAATTTTAAAAATTTATTTTACAAAAGTTAAAAAAGAATTAAATAACAGTATTATTTAAAAAAACATGGTTAAAACAGTCAAAACATTTAAAATGTAATTACTAGCAATACACAAACATGTATACATATATACATATACACATACTACACAGCTGCATAATCTAGATCTCAAAAGCCTGCCTGAATAAAGGGGTCTTCCCCTGCTGGCAAAAAGAGAGCAGGGAGGGGGCCAGCTGGACCTCCTGTTGAATTTTTCAATTTATGATTATTTATTATAAAATTGCGAAGTTCAACCTTGCAGATCTCTTCCACTGACTGAAGAGGGGAGGCAACAAGCAATTCAAATAAATTCTTCTCTTCGCCCTGTCCCATAGCCTTCCATGTTCTCTGAAAATCTGCTCCAGAGTGTTTGGGAATTCTACAGAATGAGGAGAGGCAGCACTGGCTGTTGGACATTAAGGGGAAAATTAGCACAAACCCCACTTCAAAACAACAACAAAAAAATCCCCATCCTTCTTAGTCCTCATCCAATAGTAGAAGCATTCTGAGTAGAATAAAAACTCTGGGTCCTATCTGGTGTGTTGTTGTTTGCCTTAAAGTTGTTTCTGAGTTATGGTGACCCTAAGGTCAATCTATCATGGGGCTTTCTTGGCAAGTTTTGTTCAGAGAGTGCCTAGAGGCATCCTCTCTAGAAATTTTCTAGGTACTCCAAGGCAACTCTATGGATTTTTAACTTAAAGTGTCCCATTATTTTCAATGGCATTGGCTGTTATCCACGATTTCTGGTATCCACAGTAAGTCTGGGAACCGAACCCCCATCGATACGGGAGTCTGACTGTATCTTTACAAATACACAATTAATTCTGAGCATTTAACTTAACTTTAATCCTTGGAGCTGAACAAGCTGCTAACTTCTTTTGCTACATTTCTTTTGTATCTAAGAATTAACATCTTCTGTTCAGCTTTTGACAAATATGTAAAATTAGATTCATATTTACTCTGAGCCTATGTAAATTATATCCTCATACAGAGATATTTACATGGCTGCTGTCTTGATCATTTAACAGGAGCATCTAGAAATAAAAATGATAAATGCGTCTTCTTGTTGTACATTGAAGCAAACTCTATCAGTAATACCAAAGGACAGAAAGTAAAGAACGATGAGCATGGAATAAATCATCCATCATGCATGGAATTTTCACTTAAAGATCTTTATGCTGTCCAGGAGATACAAGCTGAAGAGAATCTGTTCAAGCTCATTGTCAAGTATGTTTTTTTTTCCCTTGTGTATTGGTGGATATGACAATTTTGCTTGTCACTTGTTTCAGTATCAATCTGAACTGTCAATTTTTTTAAAAATACCAGGACCACATTTTTTGAGAATATACATTGCATATAATTTAATTATAAACACAAGTACTTGATTAGGCATGAGTGTAGTTAACAGCAATTTCTAAATTCTTCACTGCCAAAAAATGTGATTAAAGGGAGGGGTTTTTGTTTGTTTGTTTGTTTGTTTTGTTTAATGTAGAGCCATTACAAGGCGCATCTGGATTCCCTGGTGGAATATGTGCAAGATTGTCTTGAACCCACATTTAAAAGCTTGACACATTTCATTGTGTTCTCTGCCTCTCAAAAACAAACAAACATGCATTTGTACAAGTTTTTGTTGTGTCCCACAAATGCTGTTTATCTCCACCCCAAGTGAATCCCTTCTTGAGGCCCTCTTCATTTCAATTTTGTTTCAAGATGCCTCCGTTCCCATCTCTCTGTGGGTATTTCTTACCTTCAGATCATTTCTATGAATCTTCTGTTAGCAACGAATCCATCTTTTTTTTTTCATGCACGAAAGATGAAAATAGAGTTAGAAGGTTTGAAGAGAAAAGAATAAAAAATAAAATGTCATTCCTGAAACTTATAGAGTTGAAGCAAGTAGTAAGTGTGAGAGGTTGCAGTTGAAACAATGCAGCTTCCTTATATGTTGTGACAAACTGTATATTCTGAACACAGCAACAGTGCCCCCTAGGGAATCTGTAGTCAGAACGTTTCTGGATGTTCACAATAGAGGTTGTTTTCTGTCCTTAAAAAATAAGTCTTTAGGTTAATTCCTTTTTCAGAATGACCCATCTTGTCCAAATTGGCTGTTTCTTTTGGGAACTCAATCATTTTGGAGGTGGAAGCATCTTCTAAATAACTTTAATCTGGATCACTTACATCAGAAGTGGAGCTTCTCTATCAGTTGGTTGAACAACAGCCTGTTTTCTTAGAAGATGTGCGGGTCTCAAATCAGTGTGATACTAAGCAAAAACAATATGCCATAAATAAGTGAAATGTTCCCCCAGTATTGTGTTTCATGGAGGCATTCAGCTAAGAATCAAATGATGATTTTACACTATTGTATTTCTCTTAGACAGCTTGCCCTGCATAGTACTTTGCTTATGCTCTGGAACTCAGGGGTTTACTCAGACAGATAACATGTACTGGCTAATTTAGTTGGGCTTTATTGATTTTTATTTAGCCTTCTCTGTGTGTGGTTGTACACTTTCTCTTTTCTTCCTTCCCCTTTTACCACATACTTTTTAAACATTTGGATTCATTGATTTATGAAGGGTAATTTCTCACCAAACTCCTCCCAATATGCTAAGACTGCATGGATGTGTTCCAGAAGATACTTCACAAGATTCTGTACAATCTAGTGTTCTCTGGACTTCAAGAAAGTAAATCCCTACTTTTGCCCCCCACCCCGCAAAAAAACCCCAAGAGGCAGGGTTTAAGAGATGGGATTTTGGGACAGGGCATAGACTTTTTTTTTCCCAGCAGGGGATCCTGACTTGATTTTGGGGGATGAGGTTGGGGCAGCTTACAAAAAGTAGTCTGTCTATGCCTGTTTTGTAACACAGGCACACAGAAAGAATGGTCTACAAAACAGCAAACCTAGCAAAATCTGGCTGCTAAAATGTGGTAGCAAAAGCACTGTGAGCCTACTGTAGTAGTAGAAGTGTAACAAAAAGATGCTGACCTTGAGTTTGGGTTGGATGTATCCTAGGCAGACATTATGGCTTTTTTGTGCTATTTACTGTATATGGCAACCTGTCTCCTAGGAAACTTCAGGGTTAGGCTAGGATGTCACCGTTGCCTTTTGTGACTTCACAAAGACTGTCTGTAGGCAGTGCCATATTGGTCATAGCTACAGTATGTGCACTGAAAAGAGCACAAGAATCTGCATTTCTTTTGAAGAGTTTTCTTTTAAAATCTTACTTGTGACCCCAGTTTTATCTGATATACTAAGCTAGAACAACATGCTCTGTTTTCCATTCTACATTATCTGGAAGGGGATAGGTGAGTACCAAGTGAGGGATAAAAAGCAGATTGTATTAGATTTTAAGGTGGTTTGGAGGTAGACTATAAAATGCTCATTCTGTGTTCCCTGGAATCCAGGATATTGGTAAGGTAACAGCATGATTTAGCTCTAGGTGTCTAGCTCTTCCATAGGAAAGATTGCAAGGGTGAGTAATCTTTATATAACTAATATATGTTTTAAATGTCCATAATACAGCCTACTGTTAAACAGTTAAGACCAGTCCAGGCAAAATTAAACACTTAAGGTTTTACATGTGTCAGTGGAAGAGATTTAGTACAAGTTGAGTAGTCCTTATCCAAAATGCTTGGGACCAGAAGTGTTCCATATTTCAGATTTTGGAATACTTGTACTGTATATACATAATGAGGTATCTTGGAGAAGGAATCCAAGTCTAAACATAAAATTTATTTATGTTTCATATACACCTTATGCACATACTGTGAAGTTAATTTTATATTTTTATTTTTTCCATGAAACAAAGTTTGTGTACATTAATTCATCAGAAAGCAAAGCTGTCACTATCTCAGCCACCCATGTGGAAAATTTTGGATTATGGAGTATTTTGGATTTCAGAATTCCGGATAAAGGATACTCAGCCTTCATTTGAAACTGAAAGTCTTTAACTTTGTCTGGCTCATGATGCTAGTGGTGTTTTATGACTTATTAATTAAGAAATTACATGTTGATCTTTGCAATGAGGGAGTAATGGTTATGAGACTTGTAAGAAAACCCAGACTTTCTGCTAACTCTGTTTCTGCTAGCAAGATATGAGCGGGGCTGTGTGTGTTCCACAATTCCTTACAAGAAAACAATCAGATAATGAGGATGAAGTTTAGCACCTGAGAATCTCAGCATTAATTTTTAAATGTCATTGTCTTATTTGGGCTTTTAATGGAGCACTGTGCTGTTTTATGGCTTGTACAGTCTTTTAATTAATTTTTATGTTTTAATGTTTAATTTTTAAAGTATAAATTGTTTAATTGATTTTAAAATAACTTTTATACTTGTACTTTTATCAAAGTTCTGTATAGTTTTTAATCTGTATTGTTTTTAAATATGTTTTTAGCTGCCTTGAGTCCCATTATTGGAAGAAAGGTGGGATATAAATGAATATAGCAGTAGCAATAGTAATTATTATTATTTGCATGACTGCAAGAAGAAAGTGTGTGGTGAAATCAAAGAAACCAGAGTAGGCTCTGTGGGTAGTATTTCATGGCCCTTTCACAGTACCTTGCTCTTTGCAGTCCAAAAAACTAGCAGGAGCAGAATTAACTATGTATTCATGCAAATTAGGTTAATGTACACAGGCATCAGAATCTGTTTAGTGGTACAGAATTGCACTGTCTTAGCACAGACTTCATGCATGTGAGTGTGGCTAGTCTCACAGATCATTCACGATGCTAGATATTTGGATTGACATTGTATCACATTATTTTTTTCCCCTCCAGCTCTCTCTGTCCAACGATCTATGGTCATGAGGTAAGCACATCTTAGGGAGAAATCTACATCTGTGTTCTAAATGCTCCTCTGGAAAATACAGATCTGTATTTTTAATGCCTAGGTTTTGAATTTACTGTATTTTAACGGTTGACTGGTTAGCAGGCAGTGCTAAGGACTGTGTAATAGCACTGTGTAAAGTCTGGCCTTCTGTTACTTCTGTGTTCCCCTGACCTTGTCTGATATCTAAGTGTTAAAAACAAAATGTTTATTCCCTCATGTGGCCTGATCTAGGCCTGTTTTGAAGGCCACTATAAAAATACATAATGACATGCAGGGTGTTGACTGATTATATGTTGGTCATCGTTAATTAATGCAAAGGAAAAGAAAAGAAAAGAAATAAAGAAAGAAATAAAAAAAGGAAGAAACCTTTTTGGATGTTGTGCTATTCTTGTAGATTTTGTCATTATTTCTATAGGAGTTTATCTGAGACTGCTGCTCCATCTTCTATAAACAGACTTCGTGGGAGTGAACCAATGAGGCCCTCAAGCTTTTTATTCCCTTGCTTCTGATCCTTAGTATTTTACTGTTGCATTTTCATCCTTATGTCTGAAAGTTAGGATTCCCAGCTTCCTCCTAAGGCACATTTGGATGATGTGCTGCCATGTTGACGTAATCGTATCCAATCTTTTCATTTAACAGATTGTGAAAGCTGGTTTAGCACTAGCATTATTTGGAGGATGTCAAAAGTATGTGGATGATAAGAATAGGATTCCTGTTAGAGGAGACCCACATCTCTTGGTGGTTGGTGATCCAGGACTGGGCAAGAGCCAGATGTTGCAAGTATGGATTCATTTACTAATGCATGTAGCGTATTTCTTCTTCTTTTATTGCTGACCTTCAAAGTTATTTTCAAAGTGTACTGCAGCACTTGATATATGTTAATTTTGACATAGGAAAATGTCATATATTTTTTCTTCAGCATATTGTTCTTTTTAAAATAACTGGCAGTTGATTCTTAGCATACAAAATTTGCCTTTTCCCTTTGTTTCCTTAGGCTGTATGCAACATTGCACCTCGTGGTGTATATGTTTGTGGCAATGCCACTACTACGTCTGGCCTGACTGTAACTCTGTCCAGAGACAGTTCATCTGGTGACTTCTCTTTGGAAGCTGGTGCCCTTGTGCTTGGAGATCAAGGTACTATATTAAAGAACTTTTATCTGGACAAGTAAGAGTTAACAATTGCCTGTTGGTTGTGGCAAAAATGTACATAGACCAGAATCTGCTCCATATAATGCATGAAGTATAATCCTAACTGGCAAACATGTAAACACTGGATTAACAGGTAAAGAATTGCCCACTGTTGTGCATGTGGAACTCTTTGACTAAGTCATGTGCAACTTTCTAGAGAAGATTCCAAATGAATATTATTTCCCCCCCAGAACTAATTGGTGCTTTGAAAAAATTGACACCATTTTTAAAACCAATTTTGAAATATACAGTGAACCCTTGTTATCCGCTGGGGTTTGGTTCTAGCCCCCCCCCCCCGTGGATACCAAAATCCATGGATGCTCAAGTCCCATTCTATACAATGGCATACTGAAATGATGTCCCTTACAGTAGCACCCCATATCCGTGGGGGATTGGTTCTGTGCCCCCCCTGCGGATTCTGAAATCCACAGATAATAGTGAATGCCGGACCCCATCTACCACCCCACCCCCTGCTGTCAGAGCCCTCCCGGGAGAAGGGAGAAGAGAGGCGAGATCTCTCTCCCCCCCCCACTTCCTCCTTCACCCCGCCATCTTCCCTGCTGCCACAGGAGCCCTCCCTTCCCCCTTTGCCCTACTGTTGCCATCCGTGGATAAGTGAATCAGTGGATGGTGAATCAGCGGATACAGAAGTGCTACTGTATATAAAATGACAAAATCAAAGTTTGCTTTTTGTATTTTTAAAAAAACATTTTCAAGCAGTGGGTGCAGAATCTGGATACGGAGGGCTGATTGTAAAATTATGACTGTTGGAGAAGAGAGTATTTATTTACTTACTTACTTATTGAAAGCGTTTCTGTATTGCTTCCCAGGCCACAAGGGCTCCCAAGGCGATGAACAAATAAAATAATCTAAAACAATACAGAGAGAAAAACACTTTAGAAACATACTAAAATACTCTTTAAAAACTCTTAAAAGAAGTCTAAAAAATGATCCTAGAATCTAGTTTTAAAATAGTTAAAACAGCAGTTTCAGATACTGAATGCCATGTAGAACAGCACTGTTGTTGCTGGCCACCGGAAGCTTAAGTGAGATGAGGCCAGCCTAACTTTTTTGGGTAGGGAGTTCCACATTCAAGGCACTGCTATAGAGAAAGCCCTGTTCCGTGTACTCCCCAACCTAATTTCAAGAGGTTTTGAGACATGGAAGAGGGCCTCCTCTAAAGATCTCAGATTTCTGGCAGGCTTGTATGGGGGGAGGCAGTCTCTTAACTATCCTGGCCTGAAGTTGTTTAGGGCTTTGTAGGCCAACACCAGCATCTTAAGTTGAGCTCAGAAGCAAATTGGAAGCCAGTATAATTCTTGCAAGACCTGTGTTAGAGGGTCTCTAAAATGCACACATGACACCAGTCTGGCTGCTGCATTTGGTGCTAACTGTGGTTTCTACACACTTTTCAAGGACAGCCCCACATAGAGCACATTACAGTAGTCTAATCAGGAGGTAACTAAGGCATGAACCACCAGGGCCATATTTGCCTTCCCTAAGAAATGGCATAGCCAACTCACCAGCCAAAGCTGGGCAAAGGCACTCCTGGCCACTGCAGCAACCTGGCTTTCCAGGAGGGGCATTAGGTCCAAGAGCACCCCCAAACTACAAACCTGATCTTTCAGAGGGAGAGCAACCCCATTCAGAACAGACTGTCATTCCAATCCCAAACTAGTTTTCTTACTGACCAGCAGCATTTGTGTCTTGTCTGGATTAAGCCTCAGTCTGTTCACCTGCATCTAGTCCTCTATTGCATTCAGACAACAGTTCAGTACTACTGTAGCCTCCTTGGCATCAATTGTAAAGGAGAGAGAAAGAGAGCTGGATATCATCAGCAACCCCACAGTTCCAGATGACCTCACCCAGCATCTTCATGTAGATGTTGAAAGGATAGGGGACAGTATTGATCCCTGTGAAACCCCACAGACTAATGGCCAAAAAGTCTGAGCAGCAGTCCCCCAGCACCACTCTCTGGGAACGGTCAGCCAAGAAAGGCCAAAACCACTGCAAGACAGTGCCCCCAAGTCCCATATCTGCCAAATGACCCAGAAGGATACTATGGTTGATGGTATAGAATGCCGCTGAAAGGTCCGGGAGGACCAACAGGGATGCATTCCTCCTGTTCAGCTCCTGGTGTAGGACATCCTCCAAGTTGACAAGGGCTGAACCCAGATTGGAATGGATCCAGGTAATCCGTTTCATCCAAGAAAGCCTGGAGTTGTATTGCCACCACTTGCTCTAGGACCTTACTTAGAAAGGGGAGATTAGTGTCTGGCTGATAGTAACCTAGGGAGGTGAGGTCCTATGAAGGTTTTTTCAACAAAGGTCCTACATTTGCTTCTTTTAGAGCGGTTGGAATATAGCCTCTTTCAAAGAAGCATTTACCACCCAGTTGGCCAGTCCTCCTCTGGCAGCTTTAATTAGCCAGAATGGACATAGAATCATAGAGTTGTAAGAGACCACAAGGGCCATCTACTCCAACTCCCTGCCTTGCAGGAATACATAATCAAAGCATTCCTAACAGGTGGTCATCCAGCCTCTGTTTAAAAACCTCCAAAGAAGGAGACTCCACCACATTCTGAGGCAGTGCATTCCTCTGCCGAACAGCTCTTACTGTCAAGAAATTCCACCTAATGTTTAGGTGGAATTGCTTTTCCTGTAGTTTGAGTCTATTGCTGTATGACATGAGTCCATGAGTATTGATTCAAAGCCCTGCTTTTGCATATCATTCTAAAAAACTTTTGTCTGACACCTTTCATTGGTTTATTTTGAGTGTACAGGAGGGACACTTCTGCCAATACTTTCCCCCCTTTCTGTAAATTTATTTTTAGGTATTTGCGGAATAGATGAGTTTGATAAGATGGGGAGCCAGCACCAAGCTTTGTTGGAAGCTATGGAACAACAGAGTATCAGTCTTGCTAAGGCTGGTATTGTTTGCAGCTTGCCAGCTAGGACATCAATTATAGCTGCAGCAAATCCAGTTGGAGGACACTATAATAAAGCCAAAACTGTATCTGAGAATTTAAAGTAAGTACTGAGTAAATTTCTGTCATGAAGTTTGCAACAGAAACAATAGCAGTGGAGAATTTTTAATTAAGAATTCATTTTTGTGTAATTTTTATTAAAAGTTTGAAAAATGTTAAAATTGGGGTGTGTGTGTGTGTGTATGTATGTATGTATGTGTATGTGTATGTGTGTGCTTCCTTGAAGAGACCCTATATACGTATGATTCATACTAACTGTGCTTTCAGGTATGCATTGCTTATAAAGAGAGAAATAGTATTCAATCCCTGGATGCACATCAACTCTGTATGTGTTCTGCTTTCCCCCCTCATATGTAGAATGGGGAGTGCTCTATTGTCTCGATTCGACTTGGTATTCATACTACTTGATATACCAAATGAAGATCATGACCACTTGCTTTCTGAACATGTGATGGCAATGAGAGGTGGAAAACAGTCTGGATGTAACAGTGCTGTGGTGACTCGTGGGAACTCTCAGAATTCAAATATATCAGTCCTGGAAGCAGTTTCAGACAAACCGTTATCAGAAAGATTAAAGGTAGCATGTTATGTTCAGTTTTTTTTAAAAAAAATATGATCCCATGTCCCCTTAAAAATTAAAGGAGGGTGCTTGGAAAAGGGTATGCTTTGGCAATATTTTCTCTTTCCTTCTACAAGGAGGTCCAGAAGAGAGGAGGCTTAGCATGTAAAATAAGGATCCTGTTATCTCCTACTGATCCCTCAGTTACAGCATGCCTAGTCTTGTGTAAGGAGTCTTATATTTAATATTATATTTACATAAAATTAATATTTAGATTTACTGCCTTAATTTTTTTCCTGACCTGTTGAAGATTTATTTTTATATGCTTTTAAAAATTCACTTGCCTACAGATGATGCTTCTAGGCATGAGTCTGAAACTTTTTGATACCATAAAACCTTTTCTTTTTCTTTTACCATCAGGTTTTTTTTTACTTTCTGTCAGTTGTCATTTTCCTCTCTCTTTTTGTTCTTCCCGTACAACTATTAAACTTGTAGATTCCATGTTCTGCTTCTTTTGCCAAGCTCTCACATGCCCTAACTTCCCTTCTGACTATTGTTTACTACTAGTGGAATACCAGCATTTGGCCAACAAAATAAGTTATGTAAATGATGGCAGCTACATGTGCCTCCTGGTTCAGCAATTGATTTATACAAGACATTTGCAGTATTTTAGCATTATTTGGGAGAAAAGAGTGGGGAAATGTGGTGGTTTTTTTAGTTATGTTACAGGCTGGATCCTACCCATTTTTAATTTGCTATGAAGTCCAAGTGTTAAAAAATAGTTAAGTCAGGTTGGCATGTTGCCTTAATGGAAAAGTTAACATGTATGGTTAAATCAATATGATAAAATAGGATGGTTGATACATTTTGGATAACATGGTGTCTGTTTATTTAGCATGCAAATGCAAACATAAAAATAATAGAACCACCAAGTCAAGTCACTCATCTTTGGCAAGGTAGTTTTTGAAATACATGTATATAGTTGTAATGAGAACAAGATCTAGAGAAGAAATAAGATTTTGGAAAAGTAGAGGATTGTTAAACTCTCATTAATGTTGATATGCAGAAGCAACGCCTCAGTGGTTTTGTTCCATTGTGCTTTTTGTGTATGGTTTTTTTTTTTTGGCCTTTGTTTAGTTTAGTTTAACTTTTTTGGTTTTGTTTGAAATACATTTAGTATTTGGATTACTGAAAAATGAAATAAAAATTCATTTTCTATGTGGTCTTCAGTGTTAAGAGAATGGATGTTAACAAAGGTATAACAACTCTATGTTAGGAGAATTACTTGCTATGAGTGTGCCTCTGACTAGAGTTCAACTTGGGGTTTTCAGGTCTAAGAGTGTAACTGTTGCAACTGCTGTAGTTCATATCTGACAGTGTTATTGTGCAGGCCAAGTGAAGTGAAACCTTGTAACACCTGAACTATGTTTTTATTGTTAGATCATTCCAGGAGAAAGCTTTGATCCAATTCCACACCAACTGCTGAGGAAATATGTTGGCTATGCCCGACAGTATGTACACCCCAGACTATCTCCAGAAGCTGCTCAGGTTCTCCAGAAATTCTATCTTGAGCTCCGACAACAAAGCCAAAGAGCAGATGGTACCCCTATCACTACTCGACAACTCGAATCATTAATACGTCTTACAGAGGTATTTTCCCCCATTTTGCTTGTTAGTAGTTTTACAAAAGGCAGACTTTGATAGGTGAATGATTGCAGAGATATTAGTGGATTTTAAAGTGAGGGTAGTAGATAGAGAAGACAGTGCAAACGTTCTGTTATGTTCAACTCCATTAGGAAGAACTGGTTTACTTTAACATATGAGGATGGCATCAACATGGGGGAACTGGAGTGGGATCAAATCTGAAGTATTAGATTTCTTATGCTTCTAGGAGAGCAAGAAAAGACCCAACAATTTGTATGCTTCTACCACCTCTTTGTGTAAATAAATTTAAATTGTAGAGCATGTTTAAAAAGTTAACAAACTGGTCTCAGTCATGTTTATACTCTTTAGTTTCTTGAACTGTTGTTGTTCCAAAACTGAAAAGATTTTGCCATTGGTGAGGAGAGTGTTATAATTTCTGTATCTGTTGGGGCAACTCAAGGTTGTCGTTCCTGAAACAGTATTATGCTGCTGTTTCAACCTCAGTTTATAATTAACTGTACTTCTGTTCCCCCGCCCCATTACCTTGAGGCAAGCACTACACTACCTTGAGTTTCGTTTGCCTCGCTGTGCTGTCTTTTTTATTCTTGACAGTCACATAGCTCTTTAGTCACATGTTAGTCAGGTGGTTTATCCAGGTCCTTTGAGATTTTCCCCATAGCCTCTAAAATATTTTGGATCAGCTTCTCATTTCAGATCCTATAAATTTGCTGTAAACTGTGTCAAATCACTAGGCACACCTAGCACTATTTATTCCTAGCACTGGCACTACAGTATTTATTCTGACTGGATGTAGCCCTCAAAAGTCCTGGGTGGAGATAATTTTTTCAGTCTACAGTTGCCCCTTCACATTCGCGGCTTTCACACTCGCAGTTTTGATAATTCGCAGTTTAGCCCCAGCCACTTAGGGAAGGCTGGCGAGAGGCAGGGCAACCTCCTGCCTGCGCCTTCTCCGGCCTTCCAGAGGTGGCTCCGGGGCTTCAAAGTCCCGGAGTCCGCTGAGGAAGGTGGGTGGTGGGTGGGGTGGGCAGCCTCTCTCCCTCCCTCCCTCCGCCTTCCCAGCCTTCCTGAGGGGACTACGAGGCTTCTAAGACCCGGAGTCCCCTCAGGAAGGCCGGGGAGAGGCAAGGCACCTTCCCTCCCCGCCCACACGCTGCCTTCCCTGACCTCCTCCACGCCCACACGCTGCCTTCCCCAGCCTTTCTCAGCGGGGTCCGGGGCTCCAAAGCCCCGGAGTCCGCTGAGAAAGGCCGGGGAGAGGCAGCACAGCCTCCTCCACACCCACACGCTGCCTTCCCCAGCAGGCTCCGGGGCTTCTAAGGCCTGGAGTCCCCTCAGAAAGGCCGTGGAGAGGCCAGCCAGGCTGGCCAGACACCCTCCCGCTGCCTCCCTCTCTCTGTGAGGGGCCGTGGGAGCAGCATCTGTTATTAGCAGTTTTTCCACATTCGCGGGGGTCTCAAGAACCTAACCCCCGCGAATGTGGAGGGACAACTGTATTTGCTTAAGATCCTCTTAAAGTAGAAATGCTAGAGATGGTTTGTGTGTGCAAAATTATGACTTGCTATTAAGCTATCGCTTCTTCCATTTATTCTCCATGGCTCCTCCCAAGTCATTAGCAAAATAATACATACCATTTTAACACTGAATCAAGCAATAATTATTTAATGAATACAATTCACCAACTGCATTGGCAGAACCCTTTAAAAGAAACAACAACTAGTTTCACAAAATTCAGTAACTGGGCTGAAGTATCCCAAATCTCAAATTGTAGAATATAGCAGATATTTTTCTTCATTTTTATATCCTTTAGAACAGCCTTTCTTAACATTTTTTTTGCCTTGGAAGAAGTCTTGAAATAATTTTCAGGTCTCAGGGAACCCCTGCGTATAATTTATTATATCTACAGCTCAAAAAAAAAAAAAAACACCAAAGCGGGGGGGGGATCCCCAGTCATGATCTCCTTGGTTGAAAACCCCGTTTTAGAGTAAGGAGGAATGAAGTGCAACCCATGTGCAATGTTAGGGTCCCCAGTGTGGCCCTGAACCTCTCCGACATCTCCCAGTCACTTCTAGTTTGGGGCGGGGGGAAAAGTCCCATGGGCCTAAAATAGACTGGGAGAGAGGCAGAAATTGGTGAAATCTCCATCCCTGCTTCCTGCAGACTGCAACTGGCCTGTTTAAGTCTTTTTTTCCAGAGGGGTATCAGGATATGAGGGCCAGACACAGGCATGTGTGACCCTGAGACCTTGAAGTTGCTTTGTGGTCTGATTAAATAAAGGAGTTACTGCATTATATTACACTGATTTTAATTATACTTTCTGTTTAAGGCACGGTCAAGATTAGAACTAAGAGAAAAAACTACCAAAGAAGATGCTGAGGATGTCATAGAAATAATGAAATACAGGTACATTACCACCATCGTATCCGCTGATTCAGTATCCACTGATTCATTTATCCATGGTTTGCAGCCAGGCGTCTGAACTGGCTCCAGCCCGGTTCCCTCCCCTCCCACCAGGCACCGGAGGAGGGATGCCCACAGCCCGGACAGGCCGACCCCTGCTTGGCTCCACGGCAGCAGTGGTGGACGGTGAGGAGGAGGACGCAGCGTCCTCTGGCGGGCTGGGTTCCAGTGGTGGCAGTGGAGGAGGGGAGGAGGCAATGGCTTTGGCGGGCCAGGTTCCGGCAGGCCGGGTTCAGGTGGGGGCGGTAGTGGAGGGAGAAGAGGAGGCAGCAGCAGCGGCCTTGATAGGCTGAGTTCCAGCAGCAGCGAACAGGAAGAGGTCATCCAGGTGCGTGTGGGGGAGGGAGAGTGAGCAGCTTTCCAGCTCAAGTTCCCAGCTTCTCCCTTCCTCCTCCTCCAGGGTGTTTGCTATTATCCATGGATTTCAGTATCTGTGGGGGGGGGGCAGAACCAATCCCCCACATATATGGGAGTGCTACTGTATTTTTATTCTAGATTTTAGTGGGCAGTTACCTGAGATCCAGGGAGAACATAACCCCTCACTAGACTTTGGAAGGATGCAGGCCCTGCACACATCTCCACTCCCCTATTTTTTTTATACTTTTAAAAACTCAAAATGCCTCGTACAAGGGCTGTGAGGCCCAATTTTGCAATATTTTGAGCCCCCTTTGGGTTGTTTCAGGTCCAGGAGATGCCTTTTTTTCCTAACAGGTTCTGAATCACTGCTGGCTTTGGAAATGGTTGTCTCTTGGAATGAAACAGCTGGTGGGGGATTAACAAAGGTGACTTTGCTGTGGGGCCATTTTCAGTTTGAAAAAAAATCTAAAGACAATTCAGAGTGTGGGTCTCTTGCAGGTTACAAAATAGCTGCAGGCCATTGGCCAACATTTCTCCATGTCTGTCCTTGATAAAGCACCATTAGATCAAAAGAAAACTCTGCAGGGTGCTGATGCACACATGGAGTTCTGTAAAGGCAGGTGTTTTAAAAATTTGTTTCAGTGATCTGCACACTTATCTGTTAGGCATGTGCAGCTGTCTACTGCTCAAGAATGAATGGCTGCACTTATCCACTCAGTGATGTGTATGCACATTGGAGACACTGGTTTATGGTGGGTAGTTAAGCACTGTATTTTTTCATGCAGACAATTCAATTATTATATCTGGCAGCAACTGAGGGCAAAATGAGATACCTGCAGGGTCATTGCATGCGGACTTGTGGTTTCCATAGTTGTTGTAAATTGCTTCTCAGTATTTTCCATTTTCCATTCCCCCCACCCCTGATCTAACCTTGACCTCGGCTGTAGACACGTGCTAACTTATGTTACATATTAATACATGATGTCTATAAAGCTGCTACAGTGCCTTTTTAAGCACAGCAGCTTCAGGAGGGTAATTCAAAACAAAGACCTAGAGGGACAGTGAGTGTGTGACAAAAGCCCTTTCTCAGAATCCTCTCCTTGGGTTACTTGCTACTAACCTTATCCTTTTTGCTACAAGATCCTTATTTGGATACCAGTTAAGGCTTTAAGGTAGCCCCAGACAATTGATTTGGAAGACAGGGTGTTTGTGTGGGTTCTTGGTAGCAGGTGAATGTCATCTGGCTGTAGAGATCCCAAACCTCACATTCAGGTCAGGCAAGAAGTACCAAAACAGGTTTTTATTTACACAAGATCTTTTTGCATCTTTAGACCAGCTGTAGGTATCACCAGGAAACATGAAGTTCACAGAGTAACATTCCTTTTCCTTTTCAGAGAGCTAGCCGTATTAGTCTCTTGCAGCATAAAAAGGGGGAAGGAGGATGAAGGAAAAAAGAAGAAATGTTGTAGCGCCTTTAAAGCTAACTGGTTTTTATTTTAGCATGAGCTTTCATGAACATCAACCCACTTCTTCAGATGCAGTACAAAGTGATATCTAGGCCTCAGGATAGAAACACAGTTGTGGGAATGGTGGCGGCGGTGGAATGTAATAGGATCCAGAAAGATGGAAATCATGATCCTTGCCCTAGATTTTCAAAAGGCTGCATAATGCGATACATGACGTTCAGATCTTAACAGTTAGTGTTAATGTGTGAAAGCAATAAATAATAATAATAATAAAATTTTATTTATATCCCGCCCCTCTGAAACGCAATCGGGGCGGCTTACAATATAAAAACCCCATAGTCACAATACCCTAGCCCACCCACCCCTTAAAATAATATTAAATTACAAAGGATTAAAAACATGGATTAATTAAAATATATATAAATTAGGAGAAAAAAATTTAAAACATACAATCATAGCCTAGAAAGGGCAGCTGAGTCTTGGGCCGGGATAATTATTCAGGAAAGGCCTGCCGGAAAAGATCCGTCTTGACAGCTTTTTTAAAGCTGTCTAAGGTGGTGATAAGACGGATCTCGTCCGGCAGGCCATTCCATAATCTGGGGAGCAGCAGCAGAGAAGGCCCTCTGGGAGGTCACCGACAGCCTTGTTTTCATAGGCTGTAACAGATTCCTCCCAGAGGACCGAAGTGTGCGGGGAGGGTCGTACGGAAGGAGGCGGTCCCGGAGGTAAGTTGGACCCAAGCCATGTAGGGCTTTAAAGGTCATAACCAACACCTTGTACTGTACCCGGAAACTAATAGGCAGCCAGTGGAGAGCTTTTAGCACCGGTGTTATATGCTCTCTTCTGGAAACGCCAGAAATCAACCTGGCTGCCATGTTCTGGACTAGTTGAAGTTTCTGAGTCAAGCACAAGGGTAGCCCCATGTAGAGCGCATTACAGAAATCCAGACGGGAGGTTACCAGTGCATGTACCACAGTTTCGAGGTCCCTAGTTTCCAGGAAAGGGCGCAGCTGGCGTACCAGCCGAAGTTGATAACAGGCACTCCTGACCGTCTGCTTACCCAAAGTCAGTTTCCTTGGGTTCAAAACCTTCTCTGAGAAGATTCCTTTTGTTATCTGTGCAGTAGCAAAGTCTCTTGTATTAATACATGTAGTGTGCCATGAAGCCATGGTCTTTGTTCATACTTCTGTTAATGGACTGGAATTCTGTGAATATAATTCAATTCAGCTGTTTCTCTTTCTAGTCTTCCTTTGTAATTTCCTTGTTCAAGGATTGCAACCTTCAAATCCCATACTATATGTCCAGGGAGGCTGAGAGAGACTACAACCAATTCTGGAGGACAATATAATCCTCTTTCAAGCTCTGGGAGGCAGGCTTTTATTGGCCTACAGACAGCCTCCAAATCTTAAACAGCTACAGTTGTCCCTTCCTATTTGCTGGGGTTTGGTTCCAGGACCTCCTGTGGATACCAAAATCCATGAATACTCAAGTCCCATTATATGCTCTCTCTCTGGCTTTTCTTCGCAAACGAAGATTCAGGAAGGACTCATCCCGCGCTTTCTGCAAGCGTGCTGATGACTAAAAAGGCCAATCCAGGATAAACAAGTCCAGTTGCAGAAAGCACAGCAGAAGGTCTCCTTGGGTGATGTTTCCGGGTTGTGATTCTTTCTGCGTTGACGTTTCTCTTCAAGACTTGTTTGGCGTGAGTTCTCAAATAAGGCTGCAGCATTGTGGATAGTGCATCTCCATGCCTCCTGAAATGAGGTCAGGGCGGACCATTGTTGGTGATCAATTTGGCTGAGCCTGAGATGTTGTTTGTATCCTTGTATCGCTTTTTTTGGAGCGCCCTTCTTATGCTGACCCGTGGCGAGTTCACCGTAGAGTACTATTTTTGGGAGGCGATGGCAATGGCATAGCAAAATGGTGCTCCTTATATAAGATGGCAAAATCAAGGTTTGTGGATTATTATTTTTTAAAGAATATTTTCAAGCCGTGAATACTTAAATCCGTGGATACGGAGGGACAACTGTACTCACTTACAGCAGGATGTATAACATGGATGGTAATACAGGGACAAAACCCTGCCGAAAACCCAGATTCCAGTTCTGTCCCCACTTCTGCTCTGGGAGCGATATTACAGGTGCCAATAATATCACCCACAACATCAGATATATTCACTTGTTCTTCCTCCAACATGATATATTCCATCCTATGCCAGTGATGCCCCTCTACATTGCACAAACAGGACAGTCTCTATACAAGAGGATAAGTGGACACAAATTAGACATTAGAAGTGGCAATACTCAAAAACCAGTTGCAGAACATTTCGACATCCCTGGACATACAGTATGAGATTTAAAGGTTGCAGTCTACCTACCCCACTTTTTATAGTATCTTACCTGAATGTGGTCTAGAGTTCTTGAAATCTTGCACACTATTTTTCATACCTTCTAAATTCTTTGTCTTGGATCTATGTTGGGAGGAAGGTGGGGTGTAAACTAAACCAAGTTATTACCTTAGCATGGCTTTGCACTCAAAAAGATAATTGACTTCTCTTAGTATCCCTGGCCTTTGGTTTTGAAAATTTCAGAATGGGTTTGTGATGTCTTTAACAAAGCTTAGTTGGGTAATAGTTGAAAAGTGTGCTGGGTTATGCTGAACCTAGACAGTAGAACTGCAAAGTATATATACTTTGTTTGAAATGCAGTTACTTGCCTAGTTGTTAGTTTTGCATTAAATGCTGTTGATTGTGTTTTGGATTTTTCTTCCTTAAGCATGTTAGGAACTTACTCTGATGAGTTTGGGAAGCTGGATTTTGAACGTTCTCAGCATGGTTCAGGAATGAGCAACAGGTCACAAGCAAAGAGATTTGTTTCTGCTCTCCATGGTATTGCAGAAAGAACCTACAACAATCTCTTTGAGTTTCAACAGCTTCGGCAGATTGCGAAGGAAGTAAACATAAAAGTAAGTCAAATTAAAAACACGTATTTGGGAAGAATTAAATTAGCTGCTAGTGTTATTACTTGGGTAACATTACGAGGTCTGTCTATTAAGTAACAAGACTGATACAATAGCTCACCTTTATTTATATGTATTACAATTCTAATGCTTGTCCCCTTCAATATATTCCCTATTCACATTCACACACCAAGGCAGTCTTGTTTTCCATGGGTTGAAGGCATGGAGCAGATCAGTTTCTGTCAGCTGTGTCAACACTTCTTCTGTTTTCTTCGTACTACAGCAATTGACTCAAGATGTGTTCTTTTAAGCACCAATTTCACTTTAGGGAAAAGAAAAAAGTTGATGGTGCCAAAATCTGATGAATATGGAGGATGTTCAAGTGTAGTAATGCATTTATTGGCCAAAAACTGCTTCATAGAAAGTGTTGTGTGAGCAGGTGCATTGTCTTGATGAAGAATGAAAGCATTTTTCCACAGTTCTGGCCTTTTTCCCCCGACTCTTTCTCTCAGCTTTGTCAAAACTTCCTTATAATAATGCTGGTTCACTGTTCTGCCTTCTGGAACCTATTCTGCCAAAATCATGCCCTTGATGTAAACAAACAAACAAACAAACAAATAAACGATGAGCATGGCTTTGAATGTGGACTTGCTTTGACGTGCTTTTTTAATTCTTGGTGATGATGGTGCTTTCTAGTGCATTGACTGTCATTTTGTCTCAGGATCATACTGGGAAGATCCAGGTTTCATCACATGTGATGATTTTTTGAAAAAGGTTTGGGTCTGCCTCAAGTTGCTGCAGAATGTCATGTTGCTCAACTTGTAAACTTAGCATTTTTCCGACACACAACAAACAACACAGCTGCTTTAAACAACAACTGACAATTAACTGAACAGCTGAGAGTGTTGATGTTTGTCATGCAGGTTCAGACATGTTCAAGGTCACCACTCAAGCATTCATAATCAGCTCTCCCTGATTTGTCTGAAAGGTAGAAACACAGTCTCGTTATTTAATAGACAGACCTCGTATATTCCCAGAAGCTTTACTTCCATTGATCTGAGGAACTGAATTATATTGCTGCAGCTTTGATTGTTGTTTTTTGTCCTATATGTTTGGAAATTGCATTGATTAATCATCGTGCGTCTGAATCAGAAACTTCGTTGCTTATGAAACATTTATTTCTTCTTGGGCAGACTAATATCCACACTATATCTAGCAGTCTTGCCATTTCTTTCTGCATTTTTTTTTTGCATGAACATAGAAAATTGGGAGAGATTGGTTTCAGTCAAACTTTTTACTTCTATCAGTAGGATAAAGGGAAAAAAAACATTAAATAAGCTTTGATTGTACTTCATGCAACTCTTATAGTACACATCAGTATAAGCCTGGCATCTTGATGCAAAAACACATTTCACTGATCTGGATGGATTGTTTCTATAAAATGGCAGGGATAAATGGAATTACATTAGATGACCTGAAGGGCTTTTGTTATCTCCATGTGAATTTTGACTTCTTTCCGACACACATACAGTAGCAGTAAACTGTCATCTCATGAACTAAAATCCCACTCTTCTTTGAAAATCTTCAAATATTTTAAAATCTTTAAATATGTTTTCAACTTCCTGCAGGAAAGGGTTTTTAAAATATATTTCATGTGGAATATTTTCTCTATTTCAATAATACATCTGTTTTATTTTTCAGGTGGCTGATTTTGAAAACTTCGTTAGTTCTTTAAATGATCAGGGTTATTTCTTGAAAAAAGGTCCTAGATTATATCAGCTTCAGACTATGTGAAGGAACTTAACAATTGGGAAAAATACTAAAGCAAGAGATTAATTTGAACAGGACCAGCAGAACTCAATAGTAAACTGTATGATGGCTGGTATATATTCCAGAAAAGTAAGATGTTAATTGCAACTGCATTAATTCAAGATGCTCGGTAGACTTTCATGGTGCATACTGCAGGAAACACATGTATGAATTCAGACCATCAAACTTGGTGCTTTTTCTTGCATTCAACTTTTCTCAGTTTCCTTTTTTTTGGGGTGGAAATCATATAGCCCTCTGCATGCCTGACTGCCACTTGAAGCTTTCTTTACCATTGGCTGTGTTCCTGATGGGCTTTGCAGTCTAACATCTAGAGCACTGTATGATTCCTACCCCGTCCTAATTGCAGCTTGCCATTTCAGTCATTGCAATGAATTATAAATAACATTATATAAGAGAGAGACAGGGAAGCCATGCTGTATGGGAAGAGGGTTATGTGGAACTCTATGATTCTTTAATGATTCTCCTCTGAATAGAACTGTTGCCTATTAAAATGTCAGTTTTAAAAAATTGTGCATTAGCAGTGGAAGTACATTGCTGGTGCCTGAATTTTCAAAACTGATGTTTTAATATGCAATGAGTATCAGTTTTATTAATATTTTGGGAAGCAACATGCCATAATTTAATGTTTATAATTGTTCTTGTTGAACTCTGAAATGTAACAAGTTATTTGAACAAACAAATTTGTGTATACCCTTACAGATCTTTTTACTGATGCATTGTAACAAACTTTTAAGCTAGAAAGACAAACTCTGTTTACATGATGGGTGGTGCTATGTATGAGTGTTCTGGAATAAGCAAAACTGCCATTAACAGGGTACAATGTTGGATTGTTTAAAACCAGCAATGAATAAAGAGAAGTCTAGCAAAGACTGACATTTATTATGATATACTGTACGCTTCTGAAAACGACAGTCCGCTTTCCCAAGTATATGCATAGGGTTGGTTGGAAGGAAAACTCGAGAGAAAACCTGTACTTTTAACAGTTGTGTAGAAGAGGAAGTTTTGCTTGTTGCTTGGTTGCATACAGCAGCTCTCCATGGTTTTTAATCTGGCAATCCTAAGTATTGTTCTGAGTTACATGAATACGCATGTAAACAGTGAGATCAGAGGAAAATAAAATGCAGGAAAACCAAGCATTATTATTTACTGGATGTGAAAGGGATCTAGGAGTCTTAGTAGACCGCAAGCTGAACATGAGTCACCAGTGTGATGCAGCAGCTAAAAAAGCCAATGGGATTCTAGGCTGCATTAATAGGAGTATAGTGTCTAGATCAAGGGAGGTAATAGTGCCACTCTATTCTACTTTGGTCAGACCTCACCTGGAATACTGTTTCCAGTTCTGGGCACAACAATTCAAGAAGGATATTGAGAAGCTGGAACGTGTCCAGAGGAGGGCGACCAAAATGGTAGGAGGTCTAAAAGCCATGGCCTATGAGGAATGGCTTAGGGAGCAGGGTATGTTTAGTCTGGGGAAGAGAAGGTTGAGAGGTGACATGATAGCCGTGTTTAAATATTTGAAGGGATGTCATACTGAGGATTGGGCAAGCTTGTTTTCTGCTGGGACTAGGAGCAATGGTTTCAAACTACAGGAAAAGAGGTTCCACCTAAACATTAGGAAGAACTTCCTGACAACAAGAGCTGTTCAACAGTGGAATGCACTGCCTTGGAGAATAGTGGAGTCTCTTTCTTTGGAGGTTTTTAAGAGAGGCTGGATGGCCATATGTCAGGAATGTTTTGATTGTTTATTTTTGCATGGCAGAAGTTTGGACTGGATGGCCCTTGTGGTCTCTTCCAACTCTATGATTCTACATTATTTTATTACCAAAGAATGAAAAATCCCAATCGATTGTTTTAACAACTATTAGATACAACCAGGGGACACAGAAAACAGTTAAAAGGCCAGGAAATTAGCTAACACACATTGGGAACTGCTTAATGCAGTGTAGATGTGTAAATTGCTATTGCTTAAAAAACAAATTAAAAGCTGCTTTGTTAGCCTTGTGGCTGAAGAGCGGGGTATAAATACCTAATTAAATTAAATTAAATTAGAAATAAGGGTATTTTGTAGAGACGATGATAAGTTTCTACACGCCGTGCAGAAAGCAAGGATTCGGAAAGCTGGCTGGCTGGCTGAGTTCCACCCCAGGCGCGGCTTTTGGACTTTCCTGGCGTTTGAACTTTGGGCCGCTGCCCCTTTAACAGGAGAAGGCCATAAAGCGCGGAGGTGTCGCAAAAGCCACGTCCAGCGTTGCAATGAGGCAGACGGACTTGAATGGAGGAAGGTGAGCGGGCGGCCACCGGCGGGGGGGAGGGCAGAAGAGGAGCGGCATGTCGGTGTCGCTGGCCCCCCTCCTCTTCCTCCTCCAACTCCGCCGCCGAGCCCTCTTCTTCTCCGGTGTAGAGGTTCCCCGCGCCGTCCCGGTCCCGACGCGACGACCATGTTGGCGGCGGCTTGGTTGGTGAGAGGCAGGGGGCTGCTGAGGAAAGCGAGCTCGGGACAGTCCCTCCGAGCCACCGTAGCGGCCGCGGCGACGGCGGTTGCTGGAGCGTCTGCGGCAGGGTTGGGAGGCGCGCGCCGCAGCCACCCTCGAGCGGCTTCCTCGCTGAGCGGCCTCGCGCCCCGGACGGTGGCTCTCCCTTCCTCGCCAGGCACCGAGCAGCGGCCGCTACTGCGCCTGCGCTCGCCGAGCTCGGAGTCGCCGGTCGCCTCAGCGTGGGCTCCTTCTTTCTCCACCGGCTCCGGCGGCGGCCGTCCGCCAACTCCTCCTCCTCCTCGGCGGCCCGCAGGGTCTTCGGAACATGGCGCCCCCGGCAGACCCCACGGCCACGGATACGCTGAACTGGTAGGGGGGTCCTCATAGTCCCCCCCCGAAACTCCTTTGGCTCCCAGGCTGTGGGTGGGCTGAGAGAGAGTAGCCTTGGACTGGGACTTGGGAGAGCCACAGCTTCAGGTCCCGAGATGGGAAACGTAGGGGCATCTACACTAGAGAAAGAATCCAGCTTGAAAATGGATTATTTGCCAGGCTCCTTCCTATAGACTCCTGGGATCTGTAGTTTGGCGAGACACCCGCGCTCTTTGGCAGAGGAGGCTATAAAGACCTTGTAAAACTATAAATCCCAGTATATAAAAATTGTTGAGTACGGGAAAGCATGAAGAAATAACAAGAATTAAAGGACAGACAAGGAAGTTTGTGTAATTTTTAAATGTATTGTATGTATTGTTAGATGTATTTTGTATGTGAGATGTTATTAGTTATATGTATAGATGTATGTATGTTGGATAATAAATGTGTGTATTTTAATTGAAGAAAATGAATAAATAATTTTTTTTTTTTAAAAAGAGAATGAGATAATATTCGAGAGGGGGAGAAAAGGTATGTGAAGATACCACAGGATAGAAAGAAAAAAGGAAGTAACTTTTATGTTGCATGTTTGAATGATTACTGGAAATGAGGGATGAATGTATAATATATTAGGTTGAGAGTGATGCTTGTAAGTTATGTCATGTTTTACGTAATTATTGTTACGAAAACTATAAAAAATATTTTTAAAAAACTATAAATTCCAGGTTTCCATAGGAAGGAGCCATGCAAATAATCCAGTTTCAACCCAGATTACTTGTGTCATGTGGATTCCTCCATACTGTGGCCAAATCTACACTCCACAAATAATCGAGTTTGATTATGTGGATTATTCCTCTCTATGGAATCTTGGGATTTCTAGTTCTGTGAGATCTTTAGCTTTCTCTGCCAGAGTGCTGGTGCCCCACCAAACTACAAATCCCAGGATTCCGTAGGAAGGAGCCATGGCAAAGAATCCCATTTCAAACTGGATCATTTGTGTGGTGTGGATTTGGCCACTGTTTGCTTTTGGACCGCTCACTCACTCTCTTTCAGTCAGACCAGAGCCCTCCTCTGATTTTCTTTGTGTAGGAAGTATGCGTCTTTTTGTATTGGGAAATGTTCAACCACGTCAAGTCCTCACCAGTTAAGTGGCATACATGCTCCTTTCCTTGCCACTTGTATCACCACAGCACCCCTGTTAGGTAGGTCTGTCCTCTCTTTGACATACTAGTTGATTGGTAACATTCAATTACAGTTGGCCCTCCATATCCCTGGATTCTTTATCCATGAATTCCAGTATCCACTACTTGAAAATATTTTTTTTTAAAAATCCCCAAAAGCAAACTTTGATTTTGCCATTTGCTATAAAGGACACCATTTTACTACACCATTGTATATAATGGGAGTTGAGCATCCACGAGTTTTGATATCCGCGAGGGTCCTGGAACCAAATCTCAGCAGATACCAAGGGCTCACTTCATTAACCCCTATCTGGAGGTAGAAACAACCATGCCAGTTAAGTTCGATGGCTTCCCCCTTTCTTAGGCTTCCTTCTCACACTATTGAGAGAATAAAAAACTACTTTCCTTTTTGCATTAATGATGCTCTAAGATTCTTTCATTAGCAAACTTCAGTACCACTACCTGCTGTCTTCATGTCAACAACCTAATTCTACCTGTGCTGGAAATAGCTTCCCACCTGGACCTGTCAGATTGCCTGGTGAGGGTTGGGGTTGGTGTCAGATTGCTGGGGAAAGCAAATTTAGATTGCTCCATAGCTGTGCAAAGTAATTGTGCTTTCTTTTTTCCATGTACAGTTGTCCTTCCGTATTCACGGATTTGGTATCCATGGAGTTAAGTATTCACGGCTTGAAAATATTCTTAAAAAAATAATAATCCAAAAAGCAGACCTTGATTTTGCCATCTTATATAAGGGACACCGTTTTGCTATGCCACTGCATATAATGGGACTTGAGTATTCACGGATTTTGGTATCCACGGGGGGTCCTGGAACCAAACCCCAGCGAATATGAAGGGACAACTGTATAAACACGAGAGCACCTAGCAAATTGCATCAGCTACTTCTGTTAAAATGCACTTTATAACTTTTCTAGCCTCAAAGGTTGCTTGTGCAAGCTTCTGTGTTTCCCCATTTCAAGCAACTACAAGTGTTAGCCAAATACAAAACCTTGCTACTGCATGGAAATTTTAAATGGACCAACTGAATTAAGTAGTAGAAGAGCTGAAGTGCGCCCTGACCAGCAGTTGGTGAGATAAAGCTTTATTCCACAGGTTCTATAGAAACTGCTTTGGCTGCATACATTCTTCACCCAGTGGCTGCATTTGGGTATTGGCATAAACATGAATGAGCTATTAAAGGCCTAAATCCAATTGGTAATTACCAATTACTACATTAGACCTATTAAATCAATGGCACTTCCATACATACAGTATTGACATCAAGTTTTCATTGATGTGGTAGGTCTGCTTAGAGAGGACAAACCATTGGATTTATGCCATTGAGCAATATATGATGCATTGTTCCATACTCCTTGTCAGTGTAATCAGTTCACATGTTTAACTGAATTCAAAGGAAAGTAGTATGCTGGCATGTATGACCAGCTCTCTGACTTGGTATTTATATGGTGGTGTGCTTTCCCAAGATCTTTAAATGTGATGGAAGAGATGTAGAATCTATTTTAGAATATTACAGAAAATAAATATTGAAGGAGATCTAGTACGTTAATATATATATGTATATACATTTCCCCCCCTTATAGTGTTTATTCTTAATGGTTCAAGTAGATATAAAAAGAGAAAGCTGAGTGGTAGAAAGTTGAGTGGTGGTTAATCTTGGCTTCATTACTATCTTGCATCCTAAACTACCTTGTACAGTTGTTGAATGCATAACATTGCAGGGAGGTGGAGAAAACACATGTACTTAGAATCCTTGGAAGAAGGGCAAAATTTAAAAAAGAAACACAGATTAGCTAGGTGTTGTTTTTTTTTAAAAAATGTAGTTCCATGAACCCAAAAGTATTTTAGATTTGTTTCTCAAATGACAGCTTTCCCTACCTGCCCACTTGGCTGATACTAAGGATCTTACTGTTCAACAGTTCATTCGGGAGGGGGAATAATGTAATCTGCTGAGATCCTATGAAGAATATTCTAAAGCAGGTTCAGAAACCCATGGCCCTCTAGATGTTCAAAACATGCTGTTCTCATTATCCCTCAACCTTGGCCAGGTGGCTGGGTTTCATGAGACTTGAAGTCCAGCAACACCGGGTCCCCTATCCTTGTCTTAAAGGGGTTCCCCTCTGCATGTTTAACATCAGAAAGTACCCATTTTTCAAAGCCAGAAGTGGACTTGTGGTCATTTCAGTGTCCCCATCCAGGTTTTGGCAGTCTGAGAATGCCTTATCCTGGAGCTGTTTTGGACAATCCGGTCCTGTGGCAGTGAGGGCCAAGTACCATTTCTGGAAAAAAAATGAGAAACAACTCACCACTGCTGTTCCTTCTTTGTTTGATTACTGTTTAGACTAGGTTGGTCTTGAAGCATATGCAAAAAGGGTATAAATAAAATTTATAAATTGGAACCACAAGAATTAGAATTACACTATGCATTTAGAACTATTAGGAAGTGAATCGCAGTATAGCTGGGTTCTTTTCCAGCCATGGTTTAAGACTGCGAGTGACAATGTTTTATTTTTAAATTAGGGTCTAAGTAGAGGTACATCCCAGAAACTCAAGAAGTCAAATCTCAGTTTCTATTTCATTTTGTCAAGGCAAATTGAGTTTAGACAGTGAGTACCTGATTTTGAATAAATCTAACTTCCTGTTATTTTTGCTTTTTCTAGTATGAAAATCCTTGGACAATTCCCAATTTACTTTCAATGGCAAGGATTGGTCTGGCACCAGTTTTGGGCTACTTGATAGTTGAAGAAGATTTTAATATTGCATTGGGTGTGTTTGCTCTGGCTGGCATAACAGATCTGGTAGGTATTTTGTAACATAGTTTTAAATGCTTTGTAGAAATAAATTTTTTTCCCATCTATTTCCACAGGAGTTTACAACAATAATATTTAATTAAGATAGAAATATCATTTGTTCAATTTACAATTTGATGAGGCTGACTGTCAGTACTATTATTATTATTATTATTATTATTGGTAAAGTTTTGTTTGACAAGATAACTTACAATTCCTGTCCCATTTTAAGATCTTTTGGAATAGATGGTGGCTTTTCAAGGGTGGCTCTTAACAGTGAAGTTAGTTTTTAATTTAGCATATGTTTGCATTCTTCTGCAAATTTTGTTGTGATGCTAAAAATAGATATGATACTTCATTTCATTATAGATCTATCAAGAAAGATCCTAAATGATAGCTTGTTGTGTGTGCATGAGGAACTTCTCAGCTTCTCTTTGTCAACCCACCCCCATGCATACCACATAGGAAACAGTTTTTGAAACTGAGCAGACTTGCAAAAGCAGTTTGTGATATGGCATTAGTATCTGTTGCTCTAAGGGCAGGAAAGGTAAAAGAAGAAGAAGAAGAAGAAGTCACGGGCAAACCCAAATCCTTGGGTATATTCAGAGAAGTTCTGTGGATCCTGGTCATTAAAGGTTAAGAACTTGAAAATGTGTGCTTTTATTTCCTACCTGATTATGTCATTTATGTTTTCAGCTTGATGGCTTTATTGCAAGAAACTGGGCCAACCAAAAATCTGCTCTGGGGAGTGCTCTGGACCCCCTGGCGGATAAAATTCTTATCAGTATCCTTTACATTAGCCTGACCTATGCAAATCTTATTCCAGGTAAGCATAGTAACTATTTTTCAAATGTTTAATGTTGAATAAATACTGAAATGGCAGTCCAGTTGTACACTTACTTGGTAATAAGTTTCAACAAACTCAGGAGGTGTTATTTCTGAGTGGACACATGTGTGGTGTCTATTATTGCAGAGAGTTCTGTTCTGCCTCCTGAAATAGAATTTGTGGTAGCTTACAAGTGTTAAAATAACAAATGTTATGACCCCCAGCAGAAACGGTATCCATGTGCTGTTTACTCTTTTTGCCTAGGTTGGTAGATTCCCCCCCCCCCGTGTCTAAGGGTGGAGAGTGAGGAGCAAGATGTTGTAGCTGTGACCTACATGAACTGTTGAGGATGACAATATGCTTTCTTTGTATACCCTGGTTAAACGAGGGATTCGATTATTCTTTTCTAAAAGCTACTATATACTGAACAGTAGACTTGTCTTCTATATCTGTCACTGATATACTGTATTTTAAGCTTGATGTAGTAAGTATGTGGCCAGCAAACTGAATACTCCCAAACTAGCCTTAACAGAAGGAATTAAATTAAATTAAGTTTTTCTCTTATCAGTTATTTGGCCTTTGGATGCTGTATGTGCAGACATATGAGTGTGAATTGTTTTTCTTCTGTATGTTGGTGTGCATATGTAAAAATGTAATTTCACTATTTTTTCAGTTCCTCTTACATCTGTGATCATTTTAAGGGACATTGCATTAATTGCTGCTGTTTTTTATGTACGATACAAAACTCTTCCTCCACCGGTAAGTATACAGATGGTTGTTTGACTTCTTAAATCACAGTCATATCTTCTTATGTGTGATGAAAAAATATTTGATGGGGTCAAAAACAAAAATAGAATTGGCAATCTGTTACAAAGTGGTCCAGAGTTTAGGGCAGTGGAAATGGGAACCCAATGGTTTCTCTGTAAGTATACAAATAAAGTATTTGGCATTGTCACTTTTGTGAACCTTGTGAACTGATTGTTCAAAGGTTAGAGTGTAGATGGGGAACTTGTGCCACTTCGGATGTTTGACTGCAGCTCTCATCAGCATGGTCAGAGGTTTCCCATCTCTGAATTAAGAGGTGGTAGTTTTTTAAAAAACAAAATACACTGGGTTTACATTAACATAAAAAACTGCTTTTTAATTTTTAGTATCTGTTAGTTGCCTTTTACTGCAATTACATTTATTTATTTATTTATTTATTTATTATTAAAAGCACTTGTTTATTACCTTTCAGACTGCTAGGGCTCCTGAGACAATGTACAATGGATAAAAATATGTTTGAAGAAGAACAATTAAAAAATACTTTTTAAAATACACTCACACACAACACACACATGATTAAAATAGTCCCAAAAGCCAACTCTGTCTTTAAAGACCAAAGGCCATACAATGTGGTGCTGTATTGGCTGCTCACTGGAGGCTCAGCGAGCATGGAGTGAAACTGACTTCTTGGGAGGGAGTTCCAAAATAGGTGGTGTTACAGAGAAAGCTCTTGTCTCATGTACTCAGCAGTCTAGTCTCTCAAGGAGTTGGAATATACTCCTCTTTCAAAGAATCATTCATAACCTCTTCTACCCAATTCGCTGGCCCTCCTCTGGCAGCTCTGTAATCACCCAGGATGGATATGGGCCTAACATACAAGTGGTTGGCCCACTTCTCCAAGCACCTTGTCAAATTAATTGATTGGATAAATTTCTCATCTCTCAAAACTGGACAAGTGTGAGACTCAGTTATCTCCTTAGAATTTACCTTTTTGTGACTTGTGTTTGAAATGACAATTTAATTGGTTCTTTATTGCCTACTCTCCCTGCTTGACTTCTAGTCCCTAAATATTTTTGATTCTGTCCTCAGTTAGTTCTCTTCCTACCTGTCTAACTAATCATTGTTTCTAGCGAAAGAAGCTCTCTCTCTCTCTGGGTCCCTCAGGAATTTATGGTTGACTCACTACTATTAGTTATGCTGTTCCTGAGTGGCCCTATCACATCCAATGGCTTTCGGTATCACCACTGCGCTGACAATAGTTAGCAGCATACCCCATAACTTTCACTCTTCATCCAGTCTTACATCTTCAAATGCCTCTCTAATCTTTCTGCTTGCGTACAGCAGAGAAGGATTGACTTTTGCTTCCTAGGATCTGTTTTGTGTAGTGCATGTGCACACATGTGCACACACACCAGCCAAACTATAAAAATTTGATCATAATTGGCAAAATACATTAAAACTATTTTTGTGTGTGTGTTTTAAAGGCTTTTCCAGTTTGCCGCTGAATCAGTAGCAAACAACAAAAACTCCTTTTAAAAAAAGTGGAAAATGGCTGTCTTACGTGCTTTCCCACTGAATTATGGCAGCATGATCTACTGAATTTTGGCTGCATGTTTTCTATTCAAGGAGGAGCTGGAACATGTACAGCCTTCAACCCAGATGTTACTCTCTGTTGGCTTAGATGCTTGATTGTCATCTCAAGCTTAGTATGCCCAAGACCATCTCCTTTTTTCCCCCCAAGCTCTTCTCTCCACATTTGTTTTCATTATTCATTGACAACAGCACCATCACCTGATCAGACACAAAGCCTTGTGATTTCATTTTCTTTGACTCTGCTTTCTCTTTTGTTCCCTGTATTCCATTTGTTGCCATGTCATATCATTTCTCTCCTTAAAATATTACAGAACTAAGACCCTTCCTCTTTGTCTCCACAGTGAAAACTGTGGTCTATGCCTGGTAACTTTTGCCTGAAGTACTGTAGTCTTTGCTTCTTCTGGTCTTCCATATTTTTTTTTTTACCTTTTCTCTGCTCAAGGACACCCAGAACTCTGCTGCTAAAATTATTCAGCCTTCATTGTTCTGGCCATGTGACACCCTTCCTTAATCCCTCATCTAGCTTCCTGCCCATTCCTTTATCCTTCCCAAGGTTCAAAAAACTTGCCTTCAAAATCTTCCATTATCTTGCTTCCTCCCATCTTTTCTATTTCCAGCACATTCCTTCCTGTAATTGTTGCATCCACCATCGCCACTCTCAGTCATCTGAAGGTTACCTTTTCCTTGGAATTATTTCATCCTTTCTCCCTTGCTGTCCCATATACCTTTAACTGTTTCCCACAATGTCTGTGTATGACCATCTCCCTTCCTCCCTCTCTCCCTGTCCACAGAACCAATTCTCCTGTTGCTTCTTTCCCCATCCTGATGCCTTCTGGAACAACAGCCTGTATAATTCCTTTGTCATTCTGATTGAGGCTGTAGGCTAGAACATCTGGAAGGCAGCAGCTTGGGGAAGATGCCCTGTTGGAACTAAGCCAAAATATGTCTGACTGTAGTAATTGCATGCATTCCCATTTAATCTGCTTCCATTGCCCCATTTCGCTGCTGCTTTCCTGTATCTACTTTAGCTTGTAAGTCCCTTGGGGCTGAAATGCATTATACCTCTTCTTTGTAAAGAACTGTGTGCATACATGGTGCTGTATAACTGAATGCACTGTTAAGTATGTAGGTGAAGACTGAGCATATTGCCTTTATCAATGTATCAGCTGAATTTTATTAGCATGCATGCTATGTACAGTTATTTTTCAAATGTATGAGACACACCAATATTTTCCATCTTTCTCAGAGAACACTTAGTAGATATTTCAATCCATGTTATGCCACTGCTCAGTTAAAGCCAACATTCATCAGCAAGGTAAGAGTAGTTGTCCACTTTGCTATATATACACGTGTGGGTTTTTCAAATGTAATTACAAAGAAGTTGGGGAGAGAAAAAATGACAGGAAAGTAAAACAAAATGGGAAGAAATGCATGATATGAGTTTGGGCTGGGCATGTATATTAATATAAGCTGGTTATATAACCAAAAAATATATATTCTTGGAGTAGATGTGTTTAATATATATGTTAATTTGTGACTAAAGCAGCAAAATAATCTGACAATTGGATGGTGAATGCATGCCTTCCTAGCATTGAAGTCGCAGGGATATAATTTAACAATACAGAGATAAATAGAAAAATCAAAAATTTCCTAATACAAAATTAATATGATGCAGTACATCCAGCCAGGAATTGTTGACCATTGAGCATGCCCACATCATATACCATAATGAAGTATTGTCGGTATTACATTGCTAACGTGTCGCTGAAATAATTATTTTTCAAAAGATGTAGTGATGTCCAGTATACCTGAAACATCATTTTTTTTTGGCTGAATGGAACATAGTTTTAAATCTAAGGATATTTTAGATACTGAAGGTAGGGCATTTTTCTGTTGATTTCCACAAGGCAGCCTAACTTTTTATCCCTCACTTACATCCCACGGTGACATCCAGTTGAGTGCTAATACCTGACTTTGGGCCCTTTCACAGCATACAATTATAGTACACTGTGCCCTCGGTATCATCTGGGGTTTGGTTCCAAGACCCCCCATGGATATCCAAAATCCATGGATGCTCAAGTCCCATTATATACAATGGCATAGTAAAATGGTGTCCCTTATAAGAATGGCAAAATCAAGGATTGATTTTTGGAAATTTTTGAGTGTGAATATTTTAAAGTCGTGGATGGTTGAATCCGTGGATGCAGAATCTGGATAAGGAGGACCGACTGTACTTAGATTTCCCAGTCAGAGAGCTCCTCTGATGCCTCGGACCAAACTACAAATCCCAGGATCCCATTGGATGCAGCCATGGCAGTTAAGGTGGAATCCTAGTGTTATAATTATATTGTGTGAAAGAGCCCTTGGTCTGCCCCCAGTCTTCCAGTACCTTTAAAGCAAACCCTATTTTAAATACCAGTAGATGGTTGAAATCATAACTTAGCATGTTGGAATTTACAGTATAGATCTGAGGAGGGACAAGTTAGAGATTGGCTGAATAAAGTTTATACTGTATTTCACCTTTCTTCCTCCTGTGATGTTAATTAGCTCATACAGGAAGTGTATGTTATCACCTTCTTTTTAATGCATCTCACTCAATAGCACCTGAGAAAGTAGAACCTCCTTATTGGCATAGTAGTCCTGATATTCAGGTGCCATCTATACTTTAATTGTTCATAATTGAGAAGAGAAACATGCAAACACCAAACTCAAGAGGTCTTGGCGAGATTCATAAAAAGCAAATACTACAAACCATGGAGTTGAGTTAGAAATGTAATGGATATAGGATGTTGTCACAGGAGGAAGAGACCAGGAAGTAATCCAGATAGAAACAGTTTTAAGGTGAGGGTGAAAGAAAAGTATAGTTTCTCTCTGTGGAATGTCAGCTGTGCCAAACATCTGCTAGTCCTTGCTCAGATCTGTAACGTGATTGTAAAATGGACCAAATAATTTTGTTTACAGTGGGGAGAGAGAGACTATGCCTTCTAAGATCAGGTCAAGAACATTGTTAAAGCCCCCTTCATCATATAATCATAGATGATAGTGGCCAGATTGCCTCAATGTTCATGAAACATATCCAGAGTGTCCAAATTTGGACCTTATATATTCAGCACAGCCGTTGATTTTTGAAATTTTGAACACATAAGATAGCAACCATATCTGTCTACGGTGGTTTGAGTCACTCTGAAAGTGGAGCATATTTATGAATAAGAATGGCATTGCCTTTGGATTTCATAAAGTTGCTGCATATGTAAATCTCCCTAATCCATTCTTTAAAAAGCTGATGTTTATTTGCTTATCTTATCTTTATTTGATATGAAAATATGTAAGAAGACTAAATGAGGATCACTCTGTGAGGTTTTTTGCTCTTAAACAATGAGCAACAACAAGCTTCAAATCCACACATTCTACCTTCCCCTTCTTTTTTTGCAAGTCAAACTGGAAACCTTCCATTTTCAGTCTGCAATAATCTTCCATAATGGGAAATTGAGGCTTCTTCAACATTGAAAGCGAAAGCTTTGATTCTCCTTTCTTGATCACAAAGGAGAAAGAGGGCTATGGGAAGGATATGAGCTTGTGATGGCTGATTGATGTAATTCTTGGAACCAGTGGATTGATATTAAAAGAAAAGATATTCTATCTAAACATTAGGGACTACTTCTTTGCTGTAATGTATGTTCTTTACTGTTGAACATACTGCCTTGAGAGGGTGGATGGTCCTTCTTTGGATGTCTTTTAACATAGGTTGGATGGACATCTTTTAGAAGTGCTTTAGTTGTGTATTCCTGCATGGCAGGGGGTTGGACTAGATGGCTCTTGGGATCCCTTTCAACTCCAAGACTCTATGAATCTGTGTTCTATGAATCTATATAGCATTTAATTCTCAAATAATGTCTGTGATCCTGCATCAGGAGACATAACTATGACACATAGATATAATAGTTTCCTGCCCAATGCCCTCAAACCTAGAGCAATGATACTTTCTGCAAGCACCGCCAGAACACCCCTGGACATCCCTGCAGATGCTTGTTGCTCTGCGTCCAGCTATAGGAAAAATCCAGCTATAGGTAAATGGATGCTTTTCTGGTGCTCCCCTCATTCTGCACTCAGTAAACGGCCAGGTTCAGGGCACGGGCTACAGCTGGGAAAAGCTGGATTTTGCATGGTTGAATTTTGGTTATTGTGCAATTGGTAGTGAATTCCAACCTCCACGACAACCAAAAAAATGTGTTGCCATGGTGTAAATATATAAGGAATTAAGCATGCCAGCCCTCATATTTTAACTTGATCATTTATTTTAACTTTACCAATTCTCAAATGATATATTTTGACTTATGTTTTACATAGAGCCTTACTGCTAAGATTAGTCCTCCTCACTATGGTTTTAGATTACAGTTCTCATATGCTCTACCCAGCATGACAGACAATTAGAGGTGGTGGTATTGGAAACCAAAATATCTTGAGGGTACAAGGTTGAGAAAGGCTGACTTATACCACCTAGTTAAGCACTTTTATTTCCTATTGATTTCTTTGGGGCAAATATTGTGTGACTTCATTTTCATTTAATCTTTTACCAGGTGAATACAGGAATACAACTTATCTTAGTGGCAGCTTCTTTAGCAGCTCCAGTTTTCAATTATGTGGACAGTGTGTATCTTCAGACTTTATGGTATGTAAACCTTACCATTTTTATGATACTACTAATTGGGGAGAAAATAGTTCAGGGGAAAATATGACAACTATATAATGGGAGATGTAGTACTTTAGAAATTATAGACCTGCCATAATTGCTTAAATAGCTCAAGAAATTATATAGTAAGCAACCAATCTAAAATCCAGACAGTTAAAAACAATTAAGTTTACAATGGTTTGCAACCCACTTTGTGCATGTTTCATGGTAGTAAATCCCACTGAATCCAATAGCTCTACTTGTAGGAAATCATGCCTAGGATTGCAGATGTAATACTATTGAGACGAATGGGATTACATCCATATAATCTTGAGTTTCTCTTTATGCTATGTTGGTATGTTGTAGTAATTAAGATTTTGGAAGCAGGAAATCACCTCTGGAAAGGAACAGGAAATCAATTCCTATTGGAATCACCGATGTAGTGTATTCACTAGCTGGCTTTAGGTGAGCTGCATTCAGCTCCTTCCCTTACAGAAGATGCATAAAGCAAGGTGCAGCCTCATCTATAGTTGGACTATAATAATAGTGATGTATTTGCAGGGCTGTTGTAAGAAATGCAAGCAAAGTCATGCATGTGAATCACTGTGAAGATTCTAAAGATCAAATGAAGGCTGAAAATTATAGGGAGGTGTGTCAGAGCATCTGCTTTGTACATAAAAGGTTACAGATTCTGCCCCCAGCAACACTGATTAAAAAATAAAAGGCTGAAAAATGCCTACATGGGAGCAGGAGACACAGTACCAGGACAGATGGAACACACTAATTGTAGGGAGGATTCATTCGTTCATACTGTAGGTTAAGTAGATTTTTAAATAGTAGCCTAATCTTACAAGTCAGCTGTTAGCTGTCGTGGCACTCTGATCACCACAAGCAAGTTTCTTATTTAGTATTAAGGAACACTGGTACTTTAGACGTGACTTGTACCTGTCTTTCACTTGGTACTAATATAATTATTTCCTCTCTGAAGGTGTATCACAGCTTTCACAACAACAGCATCTGCATACAGTTACTATCATTATGGTCGAAAAACAGTTCAGGTGCTAAACAACAAATGAAGTCTTGCAGAGCAACTGCTCACCTTCTATTCAGTTGATGTTGGAATTGTTAACTGCATTATTTTTGGACTACAACCAGGGATAAAGAACTTCTTTTGATAAACTTGCCTCAGCAAAACCACATCTTCACAGTGAAGTTAAAATGAAGTTTTGATCATGTAAATACATAGGCTTTTCAATGTAATTTTTCAATTTGTTATAAATAAAATATAATTTTTTTTTACCATAATGTACTTAAACACATGTGATGATCATTGCCTGGTATTGTATGATTTTGTTCATTGCTTTTCAGAATTTTGCACTTAAAAAAAACCCCATTAAGGGTAGTTGCATTACATCCTTTGATGTATCTGAACAGAAACAGATAATAAGGCTAATTATGGCATACTTGGCACAAGCAGAGTCCCGTTGAGTTTCATTGTATTCAAGGCATGATCCATTCAGTGGGATAATCTTTTGGCACAGCATGTAGATGCAACAACATGTAGATGCAGGTAATACAGCCTCCATCATATTGCTTTGAATATAAAAATCCTCTGTAAACTTAAGGTAGAGCTTATTTTTAAACCACACCTGATAATTCTTGCATTGTTGCTGGGGCCATTCGAAATAAAACTTTGAACACCATCTCAACATCCTGATCCTAGGTCTTGCTGTGCTAGCTTGTAAAAATTCAGAAGAAGGCATTCTTCATTATTCCAGTCATTGATACATCATGACGTTATTAGGTAAGATTGTAGACATGCTGATGGAAATCTTGAGAATCAAATCCCTGATTTAACATGGTAACTGTAAGCCTTTGTGATAGGGCAAGATAGAAATGTATTATTCATAACTAGGGCATAACTATTAAATGTATTTGATAAAGGAGAATGCTGGTGTAACATGGTTGGTAGCAAAACAGCTGTGAATCAGGATATGCCAGTTTTGAATCTCAGCTTTTGGTAAGATCTTAGGTAGGATTGTCCAGCCTCAGTCCTCCAACAGCAGTCTGGGAATAATCGTGACTTACTTTAGAGACTTGTAAAGGGTTAAAAAATGTGCATGAAGTATTTTAAATCAGGTGTTGGATAAATATGAAGAATTGTTGCCATATCAATATAAGGAGGTGTTCTCTTTATGAGATTTAAGTTCTAAATCCTATTCACAAATTGATTTTAAGGCTTTTGTTGATGTCTTCTTTTATTTGTTGTCTCATTCCTTTCAAATTTAAGTGCTCAGTCTGCTTTTCACTGAGACATTTAGAGCTGTTTAACACAGAATATTGTATAAATCAATACAGTACAAGGGAAAACAAGGTTTTTGATTGCTAAAAGTGTTAGAAGAAATAGTTGATTTTTTTGGAGATGTCGTATGGCTCCTCTTGTGATTTGTATGATACCACAGTATAATTGCCTGTATTAAGCAGCATTGCCATAACCAAGAAAACAGCAACAGTAAAATCAAAACCAAGGATGACACTTCTTTCTATAATATGGTTAATTTGTAGGAAGGTGAGAAGTCTGCTGACTGAAAAGGGTTTAACAGGGTGAGTTAAATCTCAGTGACTTAATAATTAGAGAATACAGCATTCATCCCACAAGATTGTATTAAAATCTAGGATTGCTGATTTTTCTGGTTTCTGTAGTTCATTAGGCAGGCAGACCAAACAGGGGAGACTGACTCTCATGCTAGTTTTTGGTCTGAATATTTATGCCACTTCTTTTAAGAAAAGAACTGTACAAATCACATTTTAAACTTCTTATTTAAAATTTTATAAACTGTACAGAAATACAGGACAAAAGCTTCAGAGTCCAACATGTAGGATGTTTTGCATGTGATAAATTACTGAACTGTATAAGGATTCCTAAACATGAATTTGTGCATATTGCATTATGCTGCTACCTCCCCAGAAATGAAGGCTTGTGGAATGGAATAGAAGGAATTCGAATTATTTCAGTGTATAGGAACAATTATTAATATATTTTATATATTTAAATTTGTATAAACTTTATAAAGTGTGTATTGAAAAGATTGTTGTTTGATAGTTCTATGCAAATCTTGGATGCTGCAAAATTGTGTTGCAGTATTTAAAAAGGTTTTCATTTAGTAAAAACCTGTGAAAAGAAGTTCCTCTATCTTCTACTTTCAGTTTATCAAGACAAAATAGAGCATGATAATGAAGCCACTCAGGTATGTTCTTTTAATTGGGCAAGGATGAGTGTTGAACATTTAAAAACTTAAGAGAATCTAACAATGAATGGATGTTCAGGACTGCTTACAGTTTGTGCCTCTGCACTCACAAAATAAATTTTTTCAATGCCTTCACTATTCATGTCTAATTGTGTTGTGTGCTTTTCAGCCTGCATGAACATGGTGCAGATTTGCATATTTAGCCTTTAGGAATGAAATTCTTACAACAGATTGCAGTTTATACACCATATAGGCCCTTGTATGGGCCTGTCCCTGATGCTAATACAGACCATGTGTTGTTGCATTGATATTATCTTAGTTAGTCCTTACAGTGATAAAAACTGTGGTACTGCTTCAAAAAAACCAAAGACAAAATCCAAAGCATAGGTGAAATGTAATTTGCTCTAAAGTCAGACAATATATTCATGTATATCATAGAATCATAGAGTTGGAAGAAACCACAAGGGACATCCAGTCCAACCCCCCCCCCCCCGCCCTGCAGGAATACACACAAAGCATTCCCAACAGGTGACCATCCAGCCTCTGTTTAAAAACCTCCAAAGGAGACTCCATCACTCTCCAAGGCAGGGCATCCCACTGTTGAACAGCTCTTACTGTCAGGAAGTTCTTCCTAATGTTTAGGTGGAATCTCTTTTCCTGTAATTTGAGTCCATTGCTCTGTGTCCTAGTCTCTGGAGCAGAAGAAAACAAGCTTGCTCCATCCTCAGTATGACATCCCTTCAAATATTTAAACATGGCTATCATATCACCTCTTAACATTCTCTTCTCCGAGCTAAACATACCCATATCACTTCTCTTAATCTGTTCAAGGCCCCTTCACATCTATCAAAGAAGCTTAGGACCAAACTAGTGCTAACAATGCAGTCTTATGGAGAACTACTTGTAAGTGAGTCCTGTTAAGTGTGTGCAGCATATAGAATTGCAACAGTGATATATTAATTCCTTTCATTTTGTGTCTAGCAGTAGAAATCTAATAATATTCAAATCAAAGTTAAAGGAGTAGGAAATTACAATGTGCAGACCTAGGCAGAAAGAAAGAGAGCTAGATTATGGGAGAAATCTGTTGAGTGCCTGTGAGACTCCAAATAATGCTGGACTCCAATTACTACCAGTGCCAGCCAGTATGGCCCAGGTTGATGGGGTGAAGTCCAATTGATCCTGGAAGGCCTCTTGTTTCCCATTTCTAATAAAGCAATCTTGCCAGAAGTTATATTGCCTATTTTTTTTTTGCAGTTCATGTGCATTCTATGTACACTACTTGTTTATCTCGGATTGGCCTTTTCAGTCATCGGTGTGCTTTGCAGAAAGCGCGGGATGATTCCTTCCTGAATCTTCATTTGCGAAGAAAAGCCAGACAGAGAGGGGGGGGGATGATTGATGCTGTAAGTTCATTTAGAATCATTTTTCAGTGAGCTAAAAATTATTGCAATTAGACAAGATTGTGAGGTGACACTGAGGCTAGAGTCTCCATATCAAATGAAGCAAATTGATTGCTTCATACTATGAACAAACATAGCATGTGGACCATTTCATATATGTGAAACTGAGTGCAAGGGCTCCAAGTAGAGATGTTTCTAGGTAGTATATTTTTGGACAGGAGGGATGCTGAGGCCTAAAAAATGGCCTTCTAGAGCCACGTTTCCCCTATCCTTGTTCTAGGACAAGCTCAGATGGGAAAGCTATCAAATCAGTTTGTAAATATGTGTTAGTATTTTTAAAATAGAGCCAGTGTGGTGCAGTGGTTTGAGTGCTGGAATAGTTTACTAGGAGACCAGGGTTCGAAGCCCTTATCAGCCATGGAAACCCATTTGGTGGCCTTGGGCAAGTCACACTCAGCCTCAGAGGAAGGGAAACAAATGAACAAATCTTGACAAGAAAACCCCATGATAGGTTCACCTTAGGGTTTCCATAACTCGGAAACAATTTGAAGGCACACAACAACTTAAAATATTTGTGTTTTTTCTCATTTTGCTGTGCATTGGGGAAATGTAACAAAAGTGAAAGAGCCACACCTTTCTAAACTGCAAGGCATGTTGTTATAAAAGTATTTCTTAAACATAGCACATGAGTCAAATGCCACTCAACAGGGTACACAGATGATCATACCAATACGAACCACAATGCAGTTCCAATTAGCGACAATCTTATGTGTGTACATTTACTTTGTGCAATGAGCAAATCGAAAAGTTCAGTTCAAGACAAAAGTGCAAGTATAACTGGCATGGCAATAATTCAGAGCACTAGGTTTTGTTTCAGAAATGCTTTATTTTTTTAAAAAGGTCACTTCATTTTCTTCCCAATCGGCATTAAAATCAAACTGCAGAAATTAAGGTCATTGCGTACAATATTCTGCTCTCAGGCAAGCATTGTGGTGCAAATAATTCTTACAGCCTAAAACAAAGTGTATTTCTTTTCTCTCTCTCTTTTTTTTTTTTTTAACTAAAGATCATGAAGTTCAGTGGGACTTGCTTTCTAATCAGGATGTTCAGGTATGATGTGTTAGGCTGCAATACTTTATGCATACTTTCCTGGAGATAAGCCCAGTTGAAAAAAATGGGACTTGCTTCTGAATAGACAAGTTTAGGGTGGCAGTGTCTTGCCCATAGTCCTTACTTGGAAATGGCGGGTGGGAATGTATCATGCTAATTTTAGGACTTGTGAAATAATCTATAGCCTACACTGTTCTTTTCCAGTCATCACACCATCCAGGATCAAAATAATGGAGTTGCTAGTTTCACATACCTAAGGGGTTTTTAAGGCTTGTGTTGCATTTCATTCCCCCACAATGTGCACCTCTTTTGAAACTGTGAGACTTTCAGGTGCAGTATCTGATGATGGAATTGCCCAGAACATGGAATAATACTCGGTTGATCACACTCAAGCCTCGAAGTGCACCTAAATTATCTCTTCAGATCCCAGTCCCAGCAAACAATTCCAGTGACAACAGTAGTCTGATGGGGAAATGGGGATTCAGCAGCTCTCCCATTTCCTTAGAGGTGATGACAAATACAGCTAGTTTAGGGTACAAAGGCAGCAACTCAGAACTTAACATTAAGATATTTTTACTGTTTGTGCTTCCAAGTGAAAGATGATGATTTATTAGTGGCTACACTTTTGCTGACTATTTCTTTTATTGTACTGATAGCACACTGGTATTAGATAGATCACACAGCATTTCCTTTACTTGCTGTAAAACGCCTGTGGGAACTTCTCCTAAGAAGTCTCCAAAACCACAAGTACGAATATGTGGAAAGTTTGCTGTAATATTTTTTAATGAGTTGACCCAAGCTGTCCCTTCCAGACTGAACCCAGAAATAGATTTAGCAATTGGAAACCCATGCACTGTCAGACTTGTTGTGTATTCTGTCAAAGAAAGAAAAAAAAATGTTTGATAACATGCATGCATGAGGAAAATGTGCAAAACGCTGCATTTTAAATTGTGCATGAACACAGATTTGTGTACTTTTTTTTTAATCTATTAATGATTCTATTTGGAAAATGTGTACAAAAATACATTTCTTGTGTTAAAATTGTGCAAAGAACTGGCAGGGAACAAGGAGGAAAGCTGCAGAAATTGAGTGGATAGCTTTGGGCAGTCCTGTTAGTAGACAGTAGTACAGCCATGGGGAAGAGCAGACCCGCCAGATCTAAACATGGGAGGTTCCTATGCATGGGGTTTCCATAGCAGGAATAGCCAACCAAGGATGTGGCTATTTGTTTGTAACCAGCTTGTGACAGAAGGAAAAGGAGAGGGAGAGCTTCAATATGCCCTGTGGTATTTCCCACACACTGCAGGAACATAGATTGTACTCTTACTTCTCAATGTGACACTTCATCATGCTGAACAGAAGGTGAGGTCATCTATGGCCTTCCATATGTTCTTAGCTGAAAGAGTTACTCTGGTTATGTACATTTCTTACTGGGGACTGAATCTGTGTTCTGCCTTCTTCAAACAAAATGGTTCCATCCTTCTTGCATTCTCCTCCTCCCTCTGTCCTACCATCCCAATTTACCCTTGAGGATTGGTGGACATTTCAGAACTGTGGGAAGTGGTACTGCAGGGTGCGTGAGGAGACAGTGTGTGTGTGTGTGGGGGGGGCAAGTGGCAAAGATGGGTTGCTTCCCTCTGCTTCCTGGAGCACCCCCAGTGGAACAGTGCACAAGGAGTGCTCTCCCTGGCTGGAGGAAATGCTGGAACCGAAGCATTGTTGCTTTCTTTAGATGCTTAAAGAATCTTAATAACTATTTTACATTTTCATAAAGAGTTTTAGAAAAGAGCAAATGATATTCTCCATTTACTGATTACAGTTATAGAACAAAAAATGATAAACCAGGGAGAGAAACTTGTAGGAACATTTAAACAACAGGCTTTGCCTAAATTCAACATTATACTAGTGGCCATACATTAGTGCAATGTGTCTTCCCCCATGTCACTGAAAACGCTGTTCCAAAAGAGTCCCCAGACATCCAGAAAAGGTTTTGAAGATTCTTGGGGGATAGGCAGGGAGGGGGAATCACCCCTCCCAAACAACCTGACATAATCAGTTCTGTTAGTGAAACAATCTCACTGGATTCTGGCCTTTAGCCACCACCACCCCTGCTTAAGAAAACAACAACAAATCGAAGGAGAAGATTACTTCTTTGTGATAACAAGAAATTCACGACAACCTCCCTAACTTTTCTTATTTTAAGGAGTAATCAAAAGCAGGGTTTTTATATGAGACCAAGTGTGTGTTATATTGCTCAACGTGTGGTACTCTCAATTTCCTACACAGACACACAGACAACGTTATGGTGACAATGAGAAAGAGTCCACTTGTTGCACTCAAGGCAGCAAAGATAGATTTGTAGCTCGACTTGGTTGAAAAGGTACTGCAGGGAGAACTCTGCCCATTCCAGTCTGTTGTTTGGCTTGGGCCTGCCTTGTTAGAAGCGATGACACACACCTGATAGGTTGAGCCAGGCAAGAGGTTATAGAGAGTATACTGCCTGGCTGTTGCATAAATCTCTCCAGAAACTGTGTAATTCTTCTTAATGCCTTGAGGACGGTAGGCAAGCTGGTAGAATCTTACTGCTGAATATGGAGCACACCAACGGATCTCTGCAGAGGTGTCCCTGATTTCAGTTACTTCCCAGAGCCTTGGCGGATCTGGGACAGTGAATTCGTCAGATATGCCTGGGCACAAGCAAGGCAACAACTCTTGGAGATCAGTGCAAGGCTTCTGGAGGTGTCTGCAGGGGTCATAGTCACAAGGCCCAAGTATCTCTGCCATTGGTGCTTTTCCCTCTTTTTCATAGTCATAGTCATCTGCATAATAATCTGGATTGTCAGTAATGGCAAGATTTGACTTGAGGCTTTCCTTGGTAGGAATTTGCACTGGTGGCATGGTCTGATCTGAGTGTACTGTACTATGTGGGGAAAACAAACCACCCTGTTGTGTAGGTTCCATTGTAGGACTCTGCAGAGCAGAGTGGTGCCATGCTCCTTCCAAGTGGACAACAGAATTCACTGCTGTAGCATCCTCATTCCTTTGATTCATCTCAACCGTGCCCACTAAGGTTTGCTCAGTGGAGCGCTGTTCCAGCTTTGCTGATGGAGTTGTGGCAGTAGCTGCTATGATCAGTGAGCTCTCTGTAGATCCATAGATAGTTTTCTCTTTGTAGGCAAGAACATCTGTCTTAGTTGAACCCTGTTTTGTTGTGTCTCCCCACGTCACATGGGTACTCTCTGGGGCAAAAGAAATGCTGTGCCATTCATGGGGCAATGCACTGGTCTCTGGGAATGTGTCCATGGTGACACTGGAAGATGTGCTGTAAAATTTGCTGTGAGTAAATGATGGAGTTGAATGGGCAGTCTCCTGCACTTGGCATTCATCATACAGTTTAGACAGCAGCATAGAGCCAGATGAAGATGTTACTTTGGTTTCTGCTGCTGTGTAGCACACAGTTTCTGATGCCCTAAGATACATGGGAGAAACCAAGGTAGAAGATGTGTTATGAGGAAGTGGAATGATATCATGTGGAATATATTGTAAGATCTATCACTCCTGTACCTATAATTTCAGGCAGTGGCTTTAAGGATTCTAGCCCCAGCAAAAAGGTTCAGCTTGACCCCTCTAATTATGGAAGATCCCATTTTACAAAACAACTGAACACAGCAACTGTGGGACACAACAGTTGTTTGCCATTGAGGCAGTATTTTTGCGAGCCAGTGTGGTGCAGTGGTTTGAGGGTTGGACTAGGACTTCGGGAGAACAGGGTTCGAATCCCTGCTCAGCCATGGAAACCCATTGGGTGACCTTGGGCAAATCACACTCTCAGCCTCAGAGGAAGGCAAAGGGAAACCCCCTCTGAACAAATTTTGCCAAGAAAACCCTAGGATAGGGTTGTCAGAAGTCAGAGTCGACTTGAAGGCACACAACAAGAACAACAGCAATGGCACTACCAGCAGCAGTATTTTTACCTGACAATCTCATTATTAATATTTGAAATGTTTATCTTGTTTCCTGTTTTTTTTAATATATAATGGAAATCTATTAACTGAGAGAAACAGATTTCTTTTAAATATTGGTTGTAAAAAAGTTTCCTTGAAGGCAATTTCTAAAACAAAGTATGGATATTTGATGGAAATATGCCTATTCACATTCAGCTTTGCAGTTCTTAGGGGCTTCTAAATCTTTGTTCTAGTATATAAATGGATGGATTTTATTTACAATCACAAAAACACTCATGTTTCAGACAGTTGTACCAAGCTGGCCACCCCAGAGGGAGCCAGATCCTTGTTGCATGTCCCCTCTTCAATAATATTGCACATCACTGGCGCATAAATTTAACCTGCATTTCTTTCTCATGACATGATTGTCCTGATTTGAGATGTCTTTTAATCAATGTCTTTCATTCAACTTTAGCATTTATTGCTGTTAGCTTGGATCCTGTCTCTCAAAGGACAGGAGCATTTCCTAAAAAGAGTTCCAATGGGGATACTCCAGCTGGCAATGGTGGTGGTAGTGATGGGGGGAAATTTCAGCTGATTCTCCTTTCCCTTCCTGTCCTAGAGCTACCTTCCATGCTGTTCCCTCCTGCACAGATTTATTTATTTTGGGGGGAGGGAAGGGAGATAGGGGGCATAACGGAAAGGGAATCAATGTATTCTGCAAGCCCAAAATGTTCTAGAGGCTAGAAGTCCCACCTGTGGATGGGACAACTTCTATTTGCAAAAAGCAGATCATGGATCCAACCATTCTGTTTTCAGTCTTCTCTCCAAGGGAATGTCTAGGCCTAAAAATGTGTTGTATTACAAGATGGTGGCAAGCAAATAACATGATTAGGAAGATTAAAATAATAATAATCCCTCCTGACCATATACTTACCAATACCCTAGGTCTTTATACAAGCCACTCTGCACTGAAGAAAGATGCAGATATTGGTGAGTTCCGATATAGTGAATATTATACTAATAGTGACTGATTGTATATGACTGTTTCCACCTTCTTATGTTTGATTTACACAATGCATATATATCCATCCAAAATAAAGCAGTACCTGTTCCTGCTTATTACCAGCATCACCAGTACTATGTCCTTTTCATGATAAATGCAAAAAAAAAAAAAAAGTTTAGCTTGACTACTTCCTTGTTAATGTATACTGTACCAAAAACTGGTTTTTGCAGGACTAGTGGCTAGAAAAGCTGGTGCAGGCTAAAGGGAGCCTGAGCACCAACACCCTCCCTCCCACAAAATGAATTTGACAGGAAATGGCCACAACTTTAATGGTTGCAACTATATACTGTAGCATGACATGAGGCACAGGCACAGAGTCCCATAACCAAATGATCCCCAAGTATTTGCCACATAGTGGACACCTGATCCAAAGCAGGAGTCAGCAAGGGTGAGGGTGACTGAGAAGTCACTCAGGTGTGCAGTCTGTGTGTGCCATCGGACGGTGAGGCAGGTCCACTCCTGAGGAGAGCATTATCCGTAGCTGGATCTTGCCCCATGCCCCAAAGTTGTGACAGAAGATTAACATTGAATAGAATTAGAAATCACTGTGCGTGCATTAACATACATGAAAGCTTTTTCGTGGTGTTTTTTTCTGGGCTGTGAGGCCGTGTTCACAGCCTGGAAAAAAACCACGAAAAACCAATGGATGCCGGCTGTGAAAGCCTTCGACTTCACAAACCTGAAAGCAATCATTACATTAAGGACCATCCCCCCTCCCCATGGAGGCAAGCCAGCAACACAGGGAGGACAGGTGGGAAGGCAGCTAAAACCAGAATGCTTGGTAGTGTGCTTCTATGTATATACTTCCCAGGCAAACTTGAGGAGAAACAGCAGTCCTCAGATCATCACCTGGGAAATACCGCCTCCCCCATGTGCTGATTGGCTACCTCTTCCCAGGTGCATGAACAGTGCAAGGGCGCCCAGGAAGAAGCTGAACTGAACATGGGGAAATGGTGGTTTCCTGATGCCCACCTCACTGCCACAGACTGCAGAAGTCCATCCAAGTAAGTCTGAGAGGCAGCTCCTTCCCAAACATACTGTACAGCAAGACCCCCATATCCACTGATTCAGTTATCCACAGGACACAAAACAGCACACCCACTATAGAGTTCCTAGAAAATGTGTCTTCTCTAGCCATTTTCTAGGTCCTCCAAGGCAATTCTATGGTATTTTAAATCGGCAGTCCCATTATTTTCAATGGCCTTTGCTTTTATCCACGGTTTTTGGTATCCATGGGGGCTCCCAGAACCAATCCCCAGTGGTTACAGGAGTCCTACTGTAATGTCATGGTGGTGTGGGTATTTGCAACCCCCCTTGACCCCCCCCCCACTTGACTTCTGGCTTTAGATGATTTCCTGTCATCTTGCTGAAAGGGACTGCAGCCATTGCTGTAGTATGTGCCCCCACAGACCATAGTAGGTTATAAACGCAGCCCCCATAATTGGCAGAAAAGTGTGTGCAGCAAGTTACTACATAACAGTAGATCATGTCAGAAAACAAGCAAACACAAACACCTTTGTTTTTGTGTAAGAATGGTGACATGATTCATTAATGCACCGTAAACTCCATTCAAGAATGTGGGAACAAGCCATAGCGATATTGTGTGTGAAGGAAGGAAACTTCACAGAAGTCTGAATTGTAAGAGACTTGATAGGAGTTTAAAAGGTACAAAGAAAAATCTGTAGCCAGAGCATTTGAGAAATCATGAAGCATACATATATCAGTCTGTGAAGCTGTCCTTGTAATGCTTCTTACCTCTCCAAAACTATTTTGTCTTGCCTGGAGATCAGCCAGGATATGGCACAATGGCAGGTTAAAGGGTTTCCGTAGAGGTTGATAACAAGGTTGTTGGATGAGTTAAGGTTCCATCGATGGAAAGAACTCAAGTTACAACTGGTAAAATAAATAAATAAATAAATATAAAATGAGTCAACTAATGTCTGGAATACAGAAAATTCTCTGTACCAGAGAATGGAGTTTTCTGTCCTGTCTAGAGAGAAGTTGCTATATCTATCTTATTATTTTTAAAATCTACAGATTTTCCATCCAGAGATGCTTGAAAAAAACAACAATATAAAATTCCCCCCTTGACTCATTAAAACTACATTATAAGCCAATTCAAAGCATCCCTGGTTGGAACTGAGAAGGAGAAAATCTGGACTAATTGGTTGTATACAAATACCAGAGATATAATTTTTCTTCATTCATAATACAGATGTTAGTTCTACCCATATCTCAGAAAATAGCACATTCCTTCAAATTTCATATGCCATCTCTTCTGTCAACATCAAAACTCTTGAGATCTCCAGGAGGAGAATCCCTTCCACCTTTTGAGAATCAACACATTGGGTGGTAAGATATCAGATAAAATCAGATTTTTAAAAAAACTGCAGCCCTAAAACTGAATAACAATTGTTAAAATATTCACTTAGGCATACTAGGGAAGTGTTGAAAGGATTGCTTTAGGCAGGAGAATTTAATTGTAGCTCTGGTAACATGCAGGGACACTTACTTTTGGAACAGGAGGAAAGCCAGGTGAGGTGTGTGCCTGAAAGACTCTGTTTCCACCAGACTTAGCAAAAGGGAGTCTCGACAGTCCAGTTTTTTCAGCTCTGGCACATGTCGGAAGACAGCAGCTTCGAGGCTTCTCAGCCTCCTCATATTTGTTAGATAGAGAGAAGAGAGTCTGGGTAGATCTTTGATCCAGTCTTCATGAACTAAGAAAGAGAAGGACAGATTAAGAGGCAATCCTGTTGGGCAGCGGAAACTTGAGATAAGCTTGAGAAGGGCTGGCTCAAGTTGTTTTACTGCCTGTGACACAGAACAAGATAGTTCTTCTCTCCATTCTATATAGAGGAGCTGTGTGAACAGGCAGCTAGCTGAATGTTATGTCAACACTAGCAATTATGATAGCAATACAGCAGTTCATACTATATCTAATTGTGGTAGAGCTTATGCTATCTAATATGGATACTTTCTTATTTAATACGGAGTCAAAATATACCAATATGTGCTAATTACATAGAATATTATTTTTACTTCACTATATACATATTGTTTTTTATGAGTGTATAATCAAATCCAACATATTCGTCCAAATTAGCAAAAGTAAAAGTCCCAAATAATGTACAATTCTGTTTATCTCTCTGTTCTGTGTAGTAATAATGCTTCCTTTTTCCTTTGTCTTTTTTCAATAATTAAACATACATAAATCCAACACGCCATCAAGAATTGGTCCTATTTTCTTCTTCCAATGTTTACCTTTATGACAGCAAATCAACAAAGGTAGGTGCTGACTACAACATTAATAACACTAGCAATTAGACATCATTCCTCACTATACCTGAAGGTAGCTGGTTTGCTTCGTGGGTGCAGGGCAGATGGTGTGGTATGTACAACTCTGTCCTCCAAGAGAAAAGATAGTACAGGGGACATTGGAGGAATATCGGGGGCATGGTGTAGAAGTCTGAGCATTGGACTACAACTCTGGAGACCATGGTTTGAATCCCTGCTCAACCATGGAAACCCACTGGGTGATCATGGGCAAGTTACACACTCTCAGCCTCAGAGGAAGGCAAAGACAAACCTCCTCAAAACAAATCTTGCAAAAAAAATTCTATGATAGGTTTGCCTTAGGGCTCGCCATTAAGTCAGAAAGGACTAGAAGACACACAACAACAAGCCACTCCTCTCTCCTAGCATCTGCCACCTGAGGCAGTTGCCTCACTGTCTGATGACTAGGCTGACTCTTGGACTCACTGTACTTGTACTTATAACTCACAATTCTTTAAGGCAATCTATTTTGCTACAGTATCTCAGCTGATACTGAAGAGCTTTCAAAAATCTTTCTCTCATGGCCAAGTTCAGAAGAAAGAATTACATGGAGTTATTTCACCTTATCATTTCTTATTCAATATTAACAGGACTTTACGGTTTGGAAAGGACTTCCTTAGTAATTCTTAATTAATATGCAAGGCCGTATTAACCATCAATGTATAACAGCAAGTATTGTTAATAATATTCACAAAATTAAACAATCATGTTGAAATATGTTTTAGAAATAGAATAAACAAATAAAGAATTGGGAACTGACCAGCTTTCTTGTGAAAAATAAGTTCAGAATAATATGAAATGGAACGTTCATTCATTTATTTATTTATTTATACCCCGCTCTTCAGCCACAAAGGCTATCAGAGCAGCTTACAAATGGTCCATTAAACAGTTCCCTGCCCTCAGGCTTACAATCTAAATAAGACATGACACATAAGGAAAAGGGAATGGCAGTGGGGGTAGGGATCAAATCCAGCAGATACTGCTGGTTCTTCCCTCCCTCCAAAGGCAGGGTGGTCATAGTTGGGATGGAGGGAGGGCCTTTCACTTGCTTCTGGGCACAGGCTTGATGAAGTTCTGCCTGCCTCTTCTTCTCTCCCTCCAAGGGCAGGAGAGGGGCAGTTGAGATCCAGGGAGGGCCTTTCACCGTTCATGCCACTAGAGTGCTATTTTGAATCACTGCTCCACAGATAGAGCAAGTACCAAGGTTTTTGTTGTGCACGCAATATGCTCTGAAATATACTCAGAACTTTAGAAAAGTACTTTTTGGACTAGTTTCCAGACTCTTTCCTCCATGGGGTCCCAAAAGTACTTTCTCCAAGCACTGAATATGATACCGTCTGTGAATAAGAAACTGGTATTTTGCTCCCTTTGCATCCCTCAAATAAAACTTTGGAATGCTCCAGATTGCATGTCAGGTGGAGACTGGTGGTTCTAATGTCCACTGAGGATTTTAGTGTGAACTTTAAAAGGAGCTTTCTGAGCTGCTGACCATACTTTCACCTGTAAGCAATGAAAATGAGTCTGAAACCCTACCTTGCTTTTAGCCCCACTCTGAAGGGGTATAGCATCTTTTAAGCTCATCCTCAGAGATAGGAATTAAGGGATTTAAAGCCTAATCAAGGTGTAGTGGTTTGAGTGTTAGACTATAGCTTAAAAAACAAGGTTCATATCCCTGCTTAGCCATGGGATCTGGGCAAGTCCCTGCTTAGCCTTGGGCAAGTCACACTCTTTCAGCCTCAGAGGAAGGCACAGGCAAACCCACTTTGAGCAAATCTTGCCAAGAAAACCCTGAAATAGGTTTACCTTAGGGCTGCCATAAGTTGGAAACAACCTGAAGGCACACAACAACAAGAACTAGAACAAGAACAAAATTCTGAGCATAGGAAACACTGATTTTCTCTATTTATTGTATTTGCTTGGTCTATAGATGCAGCAGAATGAATCAAGAGAACCCTGAAGGGGGAGAATAGTTAAGAAAATCTCCTTTTAAACATATTCTTCTATAGGGTCAGCCCTACCATTAAGTAGACCAAGATGTCAGCTTCAGGCAGTAGATTTTTGGGGTAACACAAAAGGACATCAAATTTTTACTTATTTACTTTGTTAGCATTGTCGTTTTGCTGCCAGGAATGGGGAAAGGTCCTTTTGACATTTTCTGCTGCAGATGCCAAAGTAACGGAGGTAGATTTACTATGCACCTTCACTTGGATGGAAGGGTAAGAGGAGTGGCGGTTGATGGCCTCAATGTCAGTGGTGCAGAGACTGCTCTGGATTGAAGTCCAACCTTTAAACGAGCACTCGAAGACTGTAGGGTGGGGCACAATTCAGTCCCTTAGACAGCTTCCTTAAAGCTTTGACTAAATCACGGAGTGGGTTCCCACTGACTTAGGAGCCCCAGATAGTACTGAGCATATGGGGAGTTGCTATTTGCTGTTCTGCCTCAGTTAGCAAAATGTCATGCGCTAGCCCAAGACATTTTTTAAAAATCCCAAGGAGCCAAAACAAAGGAAGGAAGGAGCATATGTATCTTAAAACATTCCTTCTGATGCAATTGTTGTTAATTGACTTGCAGCTAGTGTTTCATGTGAGGCATCACTCAAAAATGTCATTCCCCACTCACCCAGCTATAGCCTCAGTGTTCCTTGGCCTCATTCTGCTGCAAGTAGAAAGAGGCCATTGGTTTGGGTTTTGAGCCTGCCCTATACTTCATGGCTAGGGTGGGTAGTAAATGGAAGCTTGTAATCAAAGCATATTAAACTGAAATGGTGTGTGCAGTTCATATCATACACTGAAGGGGCCGGAGGACATGTGGCTCTCAAGATGCTCATGGTCTTCCGCCACTGACCAGGCTGGCTTGAGCTCATGGAAAGTCAAGTCCAAGGACACGCTTTCTCCAGCCCTGCCATACCTATTGATTACAGCATCCTCATGATAAGAGATAAGTGTCCATCTGCGTGCCAATGAATGGAAATAGTAAAAAACAATTTGCTATGAAGGCTCAAAGGACAACAAGGTGAAATGGAGGGATGTTAGTGGACATACATTACAAAATCTTAGAGGTTCCAAACATATTGGCAAAACAGTTTGTTGATGTTCACTACCACTCCTTCTAGGTCTCTCTCTCACACACACATACACACACACTGTTGCATCTAGCAAGAATACTTGAAATAAATATAGGTATTCATTTATTTACACCAGCATGGCATAGTGGTTTGAGTTTTGGACTACAACTCTGGAGACTAGGGTTCAAATCCCCACTTGACCATGAAAACCCACTGGGTGACCTTGGGCAAGTCACACACTCTCAGCCTCAGAATACCTCGTGATAGGGTTGCCTTAAGTCGGAACTGTCTTGAAGACACACAGCAACAATCCATTCTAAAGACAGTTAATAATCTTTGTGGGATTTCATTAGCCACTACACTCTTGATTTGTAACTTTTTTTTAAGGTTGCAGTCCTATAGCCACTTACCTGGGAGTAAGCCTCACTGAATTCAATTAGACTTATTTTTGAGTAGACGTGCAGGTTTGTACTCTTGGAATCCTTACAGAGATTTTGACTATTAATCATAACCACTGTTGTTTTCTTCTTACAGGTAAACTATTTAGGTTGTAATCTTATATGTACTTACTTGGGAATAAGCTGCACTGAAACCAATGGAACTAATTTTCAGTAGACATGTATAGCTGTTAGTACTGCCAGGGGCTGTGCCAATTGCATTCAGGACTGAGTTTCTCAAAAACTGAACTTGTATTAAGTAGGACTGAAATTTGGCAGAGATTTATACCTTAGCAAAGGTATTTAGTTCAAATATTTAATTTATGTTTGAATTTTACAAATTGTAAATGTTCCAGTTTTTAGTCTAGAAATTTCAGTATTTATGAACACATATGCATGCACATCATCAATCCAAATTGGCGGGGGGGGGGGAAATCCCCAGACATAAAATTCATCCAGACTATTTAATTCCAGTTTTCATGTTTATACTCATTGTCACACTACACTGCTATAGTGCTATTATTCCATTTTAACTGCTATGGCTGCATCCTATGGAATTCTGGGATTTGTAGTTTGGTGAAGCCTAAGCGCTCTCTGGCTGAGAGTTCTAAATGCCCCTCCCTAAACTGCAAATCCAAGGATGCCACAGGAGGCAGCCATAGCAGTTAAAGTGGAATAATAGTGCTGCAACAGTGTAGTGTGATATGATTTTTACATCTGAATGCAAACTGGGGTTTGTTCCATGCTACACAATTATAGCACTATTTATTTTCATTTATTTATTTATTTATTTATACCCCGCCCTTCAGCCACAATGGCTATCAGAGCGGCTTACAAATTGTTTTAAGCAATAGCAATTTACACATCTACACTGCATTAAGCAGCTTCCAATGTGTGTTAGCTAATTGCCCCCACAAACCGGGTACTCATTTTACCGACCTACGAAACTGCCGTGGCTACATCCTATGGCATCCTGGGGTTTGTAGTTTGAACTACTGGAGCTCTCTGGCAGAGAATTCTAAATATCTCATGAAACAATAAATCCTATGATGATTCTGTAAGATACAGCTATGACAGTTAAAGTGGTATCAAAATGCTATAATTGGCTAGTGTGAAAGAGGCCTCAGTGTTTGCAAATCAAATGTAGCTCCAGTGTTACCCTGTTCTTCTGCAGCTTTCTTTCTCTCAACAAACTAGAGAAATTCTTATAGCCACTGTCTCCCCTTCTCCCCGTCCCTGCCCCCCACCCCATGTGATGGGAACTTGATGTTTTCCGTACCACTTTTAGCACTTACTCTTCTCCAAAAAAGTCATACTCAGGTCCAGCTCAATGATAGTGCTTCTGGCTTTATCGCTGGAGTCCCCAACATGCAGCAAGTGCATTTCAAAGGCAGATTCCCTGATCCCTTGTTGGCCGTCCTTTCCTAGCCAAGTGGAAGACAGATTCAGGAAAAGCAGTTGAGGACAGCAGGAGAAAGCCAAGGGCTGGATTTCTGCGATAGGGTTCCCAGCCAGAGAGAGCCACTTGAGATTTTCCATAGTGGAGGCATTGCACTCCGGCACAGAAGACAACTGATTGAAGCTCAGATCCAGGAACTGGAGGCTGCTGAGGCTCCCAGCCTCCCACGTCACCTGTTGAATTTCATTCTGTCTTAGGGACAGGACTTGCAACATGGGCAGGTAAGCCACATGCTGGCTGTGGAATTCAGGCAACAGGTTGCTGCTCAGATCCAAATGCCTCAAGTGTTGAGGCAGACAGGCAGGGAAAGAAGTCAGGCCTTGGTTTTTGAGCCTCAAAGTGGTCCATGCATGGGTCTTCATCTCCTCACAGGGCAAGCTAGTCAAGTTGATGCTTTCTTCCCAAACGTTCTGCCTAACCAACTTGAAAAGAGTCTTCATCTTTCCCTGCATTTCAGGACTTGTCTTTTCAGTTGGCTTGGTTGCCACTGCCTGGACAAAGAGAAAGAAGCAAGCAAGGAGGCAGAACATGGCAGCCCCTTGAAGTACCTTCCACCTAAAGAGGAAACCTAAAGAGGTGACAGAAGGAAAGCAATAAAGTACTACCAAATACTCATTCTCCTGGAAGAAATCCCACCACTACAACCATTCAAGAGCCATCAGAATCTGAAGCCAAAAGATACTGGACAAAGTGTCAGACTGGGTTCAGATCTCAGGTTCAGCCAAGGCAGAGCCAGGAAAAAGTACTTTCTGGACTGCAGTTCCGAGAATTCCCCTGCCAGGATGGCCACAGAGCAGCTGTGGTTCAAGAAATACCATTTCCAAGCTCTGAGAGGTTCACCTGGCTGGTCGGAGGCAAATCTTTTATTCAGGCTGACATCCCATAGACAGAATAGTTAGTAAGCCCCACAGAACTCCAAAAGGACATACTTCTGAAACTGCAGTATCTGTTTCAGTTGAAATAATCATGAATCCTACTCTAGAGACTGCTTTAAGGCTAAGAAAGGGTGCCTTGAGCTTTGGGAATGGGGTAGGCCATAAGACCTAAGGCTGCAATCCTCCATATTGATCCTCAAAGGGTTGGCTGAGCCTTGACTACTAGGCTAAACCAAGCAAGAGATCACATACAACACAACTGTGGCAACAGTGCCACTGAGGCAGATGTAAGGATCTGGCATGAGCTTATACTGGCTTTCCCCAACCTGGCAAACTCTAGATGTGTTGCTCTACAACTCCCATAAAACCTCAGCCAGAATAGTTGGATAGCTCAGATGTGTCTGACTAGAATGCCTGTAATCCCTCACAAGAGTGATATATGGGGTACATGGGAGATGGAGTCGTACACATCTGAAGGTTGCCAGTTGGGAGAAAGCTCATGTACCGTTTACACCACTGCAAACCTAAAGCACAATTGTGCAGTATCCCTTTTGCCACTTTCTGAAAATAGAACCCCTCTTTACCTAAATGCATCTCTTTAGTGAATTCCAGCTCTAGAAGCTAAATATTGACCAACTCAGTCATCACCTCCTTCTTCCATGGGAAAGAGGGGCTCCTGGACTTTTAGAGGCATGGCACATGTGGCTTCCTTCTTCCAGCCCTCAAGGCAAGGAAAGAAAAAATACTTGCAGACTTTCCCCTTAAAATGGAAGGAACTCCTTGGCATGAGAAGTTGGCCTACAGGTGGTCCTGCCTCAAACATCTTCCACTGCAAAATCCTTCTCTTTCCTACTCCCTGTTGAATGCTCTCTTGTTTTATTCACAAATAATAGACATAAACCATCACCCACCCAAGAGGTGAATGATCCACCTCCTTTTCACCCTCCCCGTTAGCATCAGTTTGTGCTTACCTGCTGCCAAGGTGTTTGTTGAGGAGACAGGCAGTGATCAATCAGGGCCCCTGAATCTTCCAGCTCTGGCTTTAAACATTACAGTGATTCAGAGCAAAAACATGAGGAGCCTGCCTGCTATCCTCTCCCTGGTCTCTCCCACCCAAAGCACCCTCTTTGGACCGGTGTAAGAAAGAGCTACTCTTTGAGATCTCTCTCCGCCTTTCCTCTCTGTCAGTGGGGCCCCCTCCACTCCCTGCCTCTTGCTGGGGAAAGGGAAGACCAGTGCTCATCATTTGCACCACACCCACCTCTCCTTCTTCCTTGATGTAGGTGGGTAGATTTATATCCCAGCCAACGCAAATGGGCCTTCTTGACAGCCTCTCCCCCTATCTAGTTGGCTTACTGGCTGGGTTGATGTGGGGGAGAACAAGGTCTCTTTCCTTTGCTGCCGAGGAAGAGAGAAGATAGCTCTCTATAAAGATTAAAGATTCACATGGAGTCCTCCTCTGCTGATAAACCAGCAGGGGACTTTCCTTTTTTTCCTGTCAAAAACTAGAGAATTGCATCTTGCTTCTGTCTCTTGCAAGGGACAAGTGACACAGTATAGTCCATGGCATGGGCATAAATGCACTGAAGCCCTTCGATTTTAAAGAAATATAAAAGTGGACTTCAAGGGCTGTGATCTTTGAAGAGAGAAGAAGGAGAGAAAGGGGTGATTAACCCTCAGCCAGACATAGACTGAGAACGACCCCTGTGCTGTTTCCTCCCATGCCCCACAGGGGGTGCAATAGATGCAATTGTAAACACACATCTAAAACACCATAGGCTTTCTTGGTGGAAGCTCCCAGGTTCTGGGAGTTTATCCTACCAAAGGAGACAAAGCATCCTTCCCCTCCAGTTAATGAGGAAGAAGATTTTTTTGTTAGATGAATGCTCCTTTTTCCTTAGTGATTGTTCCCCCCCCCTTAGTGGTGCTTCCTTGGAGATTTTCACATGGGGCCAAAATGCCCTGTTACTGTCCCGCTACCTCCTCTCCCGTTCCTGCCATGGAATAACATAAATCTTTCACACACTCACCTTAATTCCGCAGCAGGAATGGTCTCCCCCTCCCCTTGCTGGCTGGCCGTAAATGCAGCCGTCGTAAGGCTGCTTTTACGACCAGCCGTCTGAAACGTTATCACGTTATCACGTGATAACGCCGGACAGTAAATTTAAAAAATAAAACTCTCCCAAACATAAAATCAGTTCACCAAGCACAAAAACACTCTTTAAATCACATAATCAAAACAGGGAGGGTAAAATAAAGGGTGCCACTTACCTGGATGTCCAGATTGTACCAGGAAGTGCTCGGAACGGACCTCCCCTCCACGGCTGCCATTTCAGAACAGGAACGGGGCTCCTGTTCGCACACCCATGATTGCGTGATAGCAACGGAACGGGAGGTTTATTCACTATGAAAAATCGTGATTACATTGTTCTGGAACAGTCACGGGAGTAGGATGGATGCAGGACAGAATGGGGTCAACGTCGTCCAAAAGGGAAAACCTTTCCCGACCCTGTTCTGTTCCTGCCATGGGATATATAGCCCATGTGAAAATCTCCCTTGAGTCCTATATGGGGAGAAAACTGGGGTATCAATGAAATAATTAAATGTTTTTAAATGGTATAAATTGTGGCTTTAATTCAGGAGTAGGCAACTGTGGTCCTCCAGATGTTTTTGGATTGCAGTTTACATGACAACTAGCCTGCACAGGCAGTGGCAAGGCATCATGGTATTGGGTCAATTAAAAAAAAACCAAAACACCTGGAAGGCCACAGCTCTGCTTTAATTTAATTTTGTTTTAATATCTGGTCTTGTTTTGTGTTTTAATCATAACCATAATAATATTGAGTTCCACTTTGTGAAGAAAGGTAGGATGTACATTCAATAAATAAAGACATTAAAAAGATCAGGAGAGGGAACAGCTTATAGAATCATAGAATTGTAGCTTGGATGGGAATAATTTGGAGTGGAAGAGTAGTCAGTGGTACACCAAAATATCTCCAGTCATCTCTTTGAATTTATTGTTATGCCCTTCAGATCAGCTCTGACTTAGGGTGATTCTATCTTAGGATTTTCTTGGCAGGTTTTAGTTAGAAGAAGTGTGCTATTGCCTTCCTCTGCCATGACTGAGTGGGGATTCGAACTCTAGTCTCCAGAGTCCTCCTCCAGTGCTCAAACCTCTATGCCGTGTTGGCTCTTCAGGCATCTGTACCTTGTGATTAAAGAGGCATACCACAAAGGACCAGTGGGTTGCCCTTACATATATTGCCATTCCAGTAATAGTTAGGTAGCCCATGACAGGAAGAAGGAACAGCAACAGCATCAAAACTCCTTGGACACTCCCTCTTCTTGAAATTGCTTCAGAAAAGGGCTTGGTTATTGTTTGTATGGAGTGTGTAGTTTAAGGAAAAACCTAAAATGTAAAGGAGGAAAGGCAAATCAGCCTGTCAACAGCAATGTGAAAAAGAGCAGGTAGCATTGCCCAAAGGGGACAAAGAGCTTGTGAGTGTCCGAATGTATGTGCTATAATGATTAAGGCTACACTTTTCTCTCCAAGGACCTTTAAAATGTAAATTGGTGGTCTTATCTTTACACCAGTCATTCACTATCAAAAGAACTTTGAGAAATAGCAGGCTGCCCAGAGATTTAAGATAGATTCCTTACTGGTACTGTCTGGAGCCATTATGGTTCTTTTCTCTTTATTCTAAACAGATCAGCCTGTACTTTTATGTGTTCCAACAGCCAAGAAGCATAACTAAATATTGCCTAATGCTGCTCATTGCCTGTAAATATTATGTATGCACTTGTGGCAAAGTATAATTTCTTCCTCAGTATTTGTCTGGGAAAAGCAAGGCCCAGACAGCAAGGTGAAATAGGACAGCACACAACACAACATACCATAAATCAGTACAGAGATGCCTGGATTAAGATCTTAACAGCTGATAAACTAATGCTGTTACAAAGCTTTGAAAATTCCACGTTTAGATTTAAATATTTTATGTATTCAGACATTGCCTCTTTTGGCCAAGCTTGCACAACTACAGGATAATACACAGATAAAGTAGATACACAAATGGTACAAGTCACCAAGAGCCAGGATTTTGCCTTCATAAATCTGACCAAAACTGGGATTTCAGCAATAAAACTTAACTCAGAATTACACAGTTGAAACCACATTTAGGATAGACAGATTAGGGACCTTATCGGATGCGTCAAAAACGCATCATACGGATGAGATGATAGCCCAAAGGGCTAAAATTATCAGACGATGTTGTTACTCACCCGTTCCTGCTGTGTGGTGTGGATGTGGATAAGGCACCAGTTTTTATTGACAGCTTTCCCCATCAGTTAAAAAATGACGCCTTATTCACGCTTGTACCACACAGCAGGAACGGGTGAGGACGCAGGTGTCTGATAATTTTGCCCTTTGGGCTATCGTCCTGTCCTTATGATGCAATTTTGGGTGTGTTTTTTTGCAGTGTTTTCCTGCATCTGATAAGGTCCTATGAAAAGGCATCCTGGAAAGCAGCCATTTCAATGGTCTGCTTAAAGGCCCTCTTTGAAGGAACTGGCTATAATTCAATTGGAAATGCAACAATAACTGTAACAACAGCAATAAGCATGTAGCAGGTTTTCTAATCCAGGGCTGATGAAGTAACCCTTCAGATGTTATTGGATAACAATGCTCATAAGTCCTAGCCAGCATACCCAGTGGGGAGGGAGCATGGGAGCTGCAATCCAAAAATTTCTGGAGAGTCACACATCCGTCACCCTTGACTAAGTGCTCATATGCTATCTCGGCAATTTTTATGACAATCTTGTAAGGTGGGCTAGTTTCATTACCTCACTGCTGCCCAAAGGTTGCTGAAGCTGAGAGCTTGCCTGAGATCAGTGAAGGTAAGACTTTTTTCTTTGCCCAGCCTCCCAATATTATTCCCTAATGTTTAATATTAAAAACTGCCAAGATTTTAAATAAATAGGAACTCAGAAACAAAGTCAGTCTTGGTCAAATCGTGGTTTTTCCTCAGCCTAAGACTACATGGGTGTGTATTCTACTTGGCTTAAGCAGGATTTCAGTATGGTGATTTGTGTGTGTTGCATTGTGGTTTCCCTCTATTAAAGTACACATTGAAGGCTAAACCCTTTCATACTGAGACGCTCACTCACCTTTTGTTATTCCTATAGTAGGCTGAATCAGTGTGGGCTACAAATCAGTCTGGAATGTTATAACTGAAAGCTGAATTCCTTACTGACATAAGAAGATAAACAGAACAGAGCAGTTCCACAAGGAGATGGTACCATGAGTTCCTCTCCACATAGCCATCTCTGGGAGTATCTCTCCCCACCTCCCCACCCCCACTATAAGCAGTGAAATGTTTTACAAAGACTAAAGAATAATCTTCATAATTCATTAAGGCCGAATCAGATTTTTGCATAATTTGAACGGTGTAAAATACATTTAAATGAACACATATGCTAAAACAAAAGGAAGGAAAGTAGTAATTTTCTTACCTTGTATCACATTTTGAACACCAAAAATTAGAATCAGAACTGTAGAACTGGAAGGTACCCCAAGGGTCATCCAGCTACCAGGCAGTAGAAGTAATTGAGGTGTGTGTGTGACACTGATGGAAGATCTCTCTGAGACAACGGCAGTGGCACCATAGTTAATGCTTATTAGTACTGTGCAGAAGGAGGCACGGGTAAACCCCTTTTGAATGTTTTTTACATTCAAAATGAAAACCCTATGATGAGACAATCCAAAGCAAGGATCCATAACTAAACTCTCCCTGGAAGAAGGCCATCCAACCTCTGCTTAAACACATCCAATGAACAACAGTGCATTACCTTCCAAGATAGTCCATTCTGTTGCTAAACCATTCTTACTATCAATAAGTTCTTCTTAATGCTGAGTTGGAATCTCCTTTCTTGTCATGAGAATCAAGGTTAAAGTCCTACCCTCTGGAAAAGCAGAAAAGAAGCTTGCTCCATCTTCCACATGACAGCCCTTCAGATCAGAGGTTGGCATTTTGTAGTTCTCTGCATATTGTTGAACTACAAGTCCCAGCATCCCCTTGCTAGGCAAAGAATGCTGGGGGTTGTAGTTCAACACCATCTGGATGGCTGCATAATTCCCCCCCCCTCTAGATATTTTAAGATTATATTCTTCCCAGTTTTCTCTTCTTCAGGATAAACACACCCATCTCTCTAGGCCATTCCTCATAGGGCTTGGTTTACAGACACTTTACCATCTTGGACACATTCCTGCTTGTCAATATCATTCTTACATTGTGGTGCCCACAACTGAACACAACAGAGATGCACTGTAGAGAAGAAAAGTGTCACGGCAAGGAAAAGTGAAGGTTGGAAAGCAGCATAACTTTGCATGCTTGAACATTAAAAATTAAGGACAGATTTTTCACAGGAGTCCTGGAAAGATTAACAAGATGGTATTGACAGGTGAGACACTGACCTCCAGTTGCACAGAAATAGATTTTAAAATTCTGTTAGTCGTTTTTAGGAATCTGATTCTCTGCAAAAACAGTTTCAATGTGTTTATTACAATTTTGAAATGAAATATCAAAACCATTTGAAAGAGATCTGAAAACAATAAAAAAAACCCAGCAATTTTTCCCCAAAATGTACAAGCACAATTGAAAAAGCAACCCATTGAAATGGAAATACCTTATTAACCTATGAAAAGTATTCCCTTCTCTCCAACACCTTTGGGAGGACTTTATAAAAACCTTTTGGTGAAAAAAAAATGGTCAGACTTAACAATATCCTAAAATAACAAATAAAAAAACAAATAATCCTCAATTGTATATTTGCTTCGGGGAAAAATAAAAAGTAGAATGAATGTATGCAACTGTCTATAATTAACATTGCACAAATGTACGTACGATGCAAATGTTAATACATAGCCTATACAACCTGTTTTATTTCTGCTGTCTTAGCACTCTTATTTTGTGCAACTTTCTCACAGAGTAATAGTAGACTTTTAAAATTTTAAAACATGGAACAGTAGACTTTTTAAAGGTGAGAATACATATAATACAACAGTCTGTGGCAAATAATGTATACAAGTATCAAACAACACAACAGTACATATTTATTTCAAAGCAAATTCCAGTGATTTCAAGAAAGAGGGCACAGCACTAGTGTCAGGACCAAAGTATGCATCAAGTCCAACTCCACCTTTATGTTCTTGTATACTGAGGCAGGGAAGCTGTGGCCCACCAGACGCTCATGAAACTCAGGTTCCACAGCCAACAGTCAGAGATGATGGGAACTTGGTATCCAACATCACCTGGATGTTCAGAGACTCCCAAACTCTGGTATATAAGTACTGCGGCAGGAACCAAAGAACAGTGAGGCTATTTCTTTAAATGCTTGCACACTTTCTGAACTCCTCCTTCCCAAGCAGCTTTTAAACTACTATTCTTAATGACCAAGGGCTTTATCACATGAGCATCTAAAAATGCTGTAATTCCACAATTGAAAAAGCTGAAACTTTGGACTTTTTCTAACGGGGGACCCCTCCCCCCCAAGGAGGTTGGGAGAAGAATGGGGCTGTTGCGTTTACAGAGCCCTGTTTCAGACAGCCCTGTTCTCTTCCGTCCTCTTCCTGACCTCCTCCCAATCTTTTCCCGTGCTGCGGGTGCCACTTTTTATTGACGGAGGTTTTCCATCAATAAAAAAGTGGCGCCCGCAGCACTGGGGATGGTCAGGAGGAGGTCAGGAGGAGGACAGAGGAGGATTGCATCGTCTGAAATCGGGCTCTGTAAGCGCAATAGCCCTGTTCTTCTCCTGACCTCCTTGGGGGTTTTCCCCCCATTTGAAAAAGTCCGTAGTGGCATGATTACAGTAATTATTGCACGTCACCATAATCATGCAACATTACAGCTAACAGAAGATTGCATGACCACCCATTAATATTTTCGCTATAGTAACACTTGTTTTCACATTGCATCATAATGGTGGAATACTAACACTTTGAGGTGGTCCGCACATGTGTCTTTAAATTTTTTTCCTCCTACTTCTGTGATTTTGCATGGGCGAGATTTTGGCTGTTCCTGCAAGAAGATGCTACTTTGATTAAACACACCAAAACCAAACAAATTAACAAGTTTGCAATCTAACAATTAAACAAACAAACGAACAAACAAAAAAGTTCCTAGAAAAGGTGACAGTTCATTAAAAAAAGTTCTAGAGGTCCTCTTCAAACTCTCCTCTGGAAATTTAATTATGTGTTTTTCTTGGGAATGGGGAGGGGGAAAAGAGGGAGGAAACCCTTTAATGCAGTAATATTGGAACTATAGCAGGATGGAATTATCGCACGCTTGTCAATACAGCAAAAAGAACACTATTGAAAGCTAACCACAGGTTTTGCCCATGAATGAAAAGTTACATGCAATTAATGGTTGGAGCACACCAGACCACGGAAGGATGATATCATTGTGTGATAACGGGAAGTGATTTGTGCTACTATCCCTCTGTAATTCTGCAAATTTCGACCTCATGTGATAAGAGTCCCAAGAGCAAAAATCTCCTGTCTTCATGCTTGTAGCAGATTTTCTTGAAACACTACTGAAACCAAAATGACAAGAGAATCTCAACTTTTCCTCATTATTTGTTGAAATACTGGAGGGCTTATCCAGATAGGAAGTAAATCCCTGGAAGTATGGAGACCTTCCATTTCTTTTTGATTTGATTTTATCTGCATATTGAGAGTTTTGCATCCAAATTCTTCCTTGAAATATCCCGGGTTTCCATCACTTTCCCCCACTTGTGCTTTTTCTTGTTCCCCTCCGCCTGATCACATGCAACATCTAGACTCTGGCAATATTTCAGAGATTGCCTTTCACCCATTTCCACTGAAACCTTTTAAATAATTATTAGGGAGTTATAGAGCTAGTATGGCACTGTGATTTGAGTGTTGGACTAAGGCTTTGGAGACCAGGGTTCAACCCCCCCACTGAAAACCCACTGAGTGACCTTGGGCAAGTCACACACTCTAAGCTGCAGAAAACCCCATGATAGGTTCCCATTAGAGTCACCATAAGTCAGAAATGACTTGAAGGCACACAACAGCAATAACAGCAATAGTTCACCATGGTATGAACCATTAATGTCAGAACACAACTGGGGAGATATGGGTTCAGATCATCACTCAGCCATGACATTTATTGGGTGACCTTGGGCCAAACAATTATTTCACTACTCCTTGGGAGAAAAGTGTGGTATAAATATAATAGAAGAATTAAAAAAAAAGTATATTGAATACTGATCATGTAGAAGCTTGAAAGATCTGAGGATCTGACTTGAAGTTATCAGTTTTGTTTCCACATGAGAGTCTCTGGGAAAGAAAGGACAATCTCAGGATAAAAGGCCAGGTGGGTTATTTTCTGGTTAGCTTGAATGGTTCTGTCTTTGGTATTCTAAACCTACCCATGAAGCCTGAAGCATGTCTAGGGCCCTTTCACACTACACAGTTATAGTGCTATGATTCCATTTTAACTGCTATGATTCCATCCTGTGGAATCCTGGAATGCGTAGTTTAGGAAAGAGCACAGAATTCCCATCCAGAGAGCTCTTCCAGTGCCCCACCAAATGCCAATCCCCAGGATTCCATAGGATGTTGCCATAGTAGTTAAAGCTGTGCTATAATTGTGTAGTGGTTCTTCCAACCAGTTGGGTGCCATCCACTAGCCTTCCCCCTCCCTTTAGCTATTATGTTATTTTCAATATTTTGCCTACCTTCTTCTTTTGTTTTGCCAGGCACAACCATTCTTGCCATCTTTAGCAATACCGGGGATGTAGCTACAGGGTATGCAAAATGAGGCCACTGCACCCTCCCATTAAATTTTCCTTCAGTCTCCAAATTTCTAGCATTGCAGTAACTTAACACCTCAGTTGAGCATTTAGAAATGCATGATAAGCATCCAAAGAAAAGGGGCAGGGAAAGTGACCAAGGGAATACAAGCACAGCAAACATCAAGACTTTATGAATCATTTTCAATGTCTTACTCCCTGTACCTACATCCTTGAGCTCCACCTCTGCCTCGCAGGCCTGGCAACCCATTTCACACTCCAACACCAACCACAGAAGAGCTGCTTGCCTGATGCTTTTCCATGACAAAATACTGAGGGCTGAGAGGTAGGAAATTATAACATCCCCATGCCTCCAGTGCTTCCCTAAGGGGAAAGCATACAGAGGCCTTGTAATACACAAATCAAAACTACAAATCTATTGCTCCCCCCCAAAAGACCAGTAATCCAAAACTACTCTTCCTCTTTGCTCTTATGATTTCTGTGGAATTTAGGGAGGAATCCAATAATTCAAAATTAATTCTTACATCACAATAAGAAGGCCAGATTAACAAGAGTGCAGATTTACATTACAGTATGTGGGTTGGAGCAAATGCTAGCTGCTCACCAGTGGAACAGAAGGCCCTGGCAGAAAAGATTCCCCTCTTGCAATTCCTCTCCCCCAATCTTCTCTCAAGGTTTGGGGGTTCCTTTGGGGCAAATCTGGGGAGCACACATGAGAAAGTCCATTCATACAAAGATGGCTGTAACTCCATAACATTAAAAAATACACTGGATCCCACCTAAGGGGTTTCCTGGGACCCTTTCAAACTACACAGCTTAGGGAGGGGCATTTAAAATTCTGTCAAATAGCTCCTCTGGTGCCTCTGACCAAACTACACGCCCCCCCCTCCGGATTCCACAGAATGCAGCTGTGGTAGTTAATGTGGAATCGTGGTGCTATAATTCTGTAGTGTGAATGTACCCCTGTTGTACATGGAATTAGGTGAAGGTGGAGTAAGCAGAAGTGATCTCTACTGTGGGTTGCTTATAGGAAAAGGGAATAAGTAGCTCATAAGAGTGCTCTCAGTGTTTGTGGTATTAGCATTTCAAGTGGCTTTCACAGGTTAGCTGTATCATGTCAATAAATATTACAGAGAAACAAAATCATAGAATTGTAGTGTGCTCACAGGCCTGCCATAGATAGCTTGTTCTAGTGAAGCAGGCTCTAGATACTTAAATTTAACTTTGCATAACCCCTGAGTTAAGCAAAATGATGATGATGATTAATGATTTTAAAAAGTCAGTCGATTGCATCAGAGTGATTAGAGCACTCTAAAATATCCTGGTTCAAAACAGAGGCAATATCAAGGAGAATGCATATATTATTCTCAGGCAATCCAACAGAGGCAAGCTGGTTGACTTCTCTTCACTCTCTTCCTCCAGTTAATTTATGGAACAAATCTTCATCCAATGTTTCATTCTGGTCTTTGGAACGGGTTGACAGGAAAATGTAGCCTCCAATGTATTCATGGACCACCTTACAGTCTGCACTCAGGCAAGCGAAAGCAATGGATACGTTCTGATCAAACTCAATTGCAACCTGAAGGGGGAACCACAGATAGGTACCGTATTTAAAAAGGAGGGTTAAATACTTTGCATCTCCTTTTAAAAAGATAATAATTTGATTATGATTTCAGCTGCTCACTGAGTAAATATCCTTAACAACCTTTACTGAGATGTGGGTGTACAAATGTTACAAAGAGATAAATAAAAGCGAACACTGGAGACTTATTCATATAGGACAACTCTCTTCGTAATGTATAATTTGCCCCTATTTGGAAACTTAACCATTTTTATTCAGAAACTCTGTCTCCTAAATGCAGATAGGTTTGGGCTAGATGCACTTACCCAAGGAAGGAAGAAAAACTTTTAAAAACCACAAGTGGAACCACACATAGGATTGTTCCACGTGATAGTGAGGCCATTAATCCATGCTGCATTAGAAACATCTGGTGGTTTACATGTCTGCACAGTGATGAAACCACTTGAGGTTTTGGTCTAAATTTTTAAGAGAGCTATCCAAGAATCTAAACCCTAGTCTCCAAAATAAGTTCAGCACCTTAGATAGCAACTTTAAAGTTAGGATAAAAACCTGATACGGATTTGTCACACACACACGTGCTGACATGGGAACTGGCAGACACTATTGTGCTGCACCATGGTTGGAAAACAGGACTCTTGCCACTGCATTGGCCTTAGCATTAGCCATTAGGCTATTGTCAAGATTCTAATGTTCCCAGAAGGGATGAAGGGAAGCAGAATTAAGGCACATGATCAAGTAGGTGCTCAGACTTCAAGCCACTTCCTATCCATACTACTGGTATTAATGCAAATGGGATAGCTAGGTTTGCTACTGTACCAGACCATAAACAAGAGGCTCCAGGGACCACTGGCATCTGGACCAACTCAGTGGCTTCCTTTATTCCAGTTGTCTTGCAGGTTTCACATAAAATCTATCTCCAGAAGATTTATATAGTATAGTAGGCTCATGATTGAGGTCTAGTATCCTGTTTCTAACAGAGACCAGCCAAATGCTTCCATTAGCTTGAGAAGCATTGCAGTATGAAGAGCAGTTTGGTCAAATCAGACCAACAATCCATCTTGTTTAACATTCTGTTTTCAACAGAGGCCCAACTCATGTGTTTGTAGAAAGCTGACAAACAGGGTATGAAAGGCCATAACCTTTTTCTGCTGTTTGCCCCCACCAGCTGCTGGTTCAGAGCTACTCTTGTCTCTGAACATTTAGCCACCATGGGTGAAAAGACTCTAGTAAAACTATATTCCAGAAAGATGCTTAAATCTGGTTCAAAGCCCTTTACCTGTTGCCATTACCACGACTTGGATTCTAAGTGTTGTGTGTTCTATATAGTATTTAGGTTTTTCTGCCTTGAACCTATAAATAAATTCCCATCCTGATCTTTTTTTGAGTCCCAAATGAATTTAAACACCAGCTTGGCTCTAGATTTGAGCATGTACAACAGGATTAGTGGATGTGAAATTCCCCACTTGCTCTTTCCCATGGCAGGAGAAGGAGAAATCACCCAAAATCAGGTAGAAACACCTGCTTTCAGCAGGTCCCCTAATTTCACTTGTGCAGCATTTTTGGTGTACTGAAGAGATGGCCTAGGCAAGGAGGGCTTGGGGAAGGATGCTTCTGTCAGCCCCCATCTCAGGAGCTTAGATCTGGAGTCAATCCATTATTTCTACTTTCCAGCAGCAGGTAAGGAGTCATATCTTATATCATAGTGGAGATCACAGAACCCAAGTCCTAAATAAGAATCACACCAAATAAGGCAGCCCTGAGAAACCCGTATTGTAAGTGTACAGTGAAACACGGCCCAATAATGCTGTCAATCCGCATGTGTCACTCACTAACCAGACATACCCATGTAAGGATTTCTCCTACCAATGGATTTACTTTTTTGCAGTCCCACATATGATCACACAAACTGGAGCTGAAGGCAGTTTTATTCAACAGAGAGACAGCTATGCTCCAGGAAAAGTTGGACTTTACCTGCCGTATCTCCCAGTTCACATTCCACTGTTTCATATTAGAGAATCTCCATGTTGTAATCGGGTCTCCGGTGGCTGTGTCTATCCTTATCAGCCTGTTGTAAGAAATTCCCAGGAGATCATCTTTCTTGCTCCCTTTAAATCTAAGGGGGGGAAAAGTTAACCACCAGCCAATTAATTCTGTCCCATGTTTCTCTAAAAGCAGCTGCAGTGTGCATGCCCTCCAATATTTCACTGATGAAAACCAGGACACATGTGTTCAAGCAATGTTAGAGTGTAGTCAAGATGGCAAAAGTTATTCATGAGGAAGAGCAGACAAGCTAGGAGAGGCTGCAGCAGTTTGCTTTCGCTTGGGAAGGGCAAGATTCTGCCCCCTACTCTCCATCTTGCAGAGTTAGTTGAATACAAACTACAGTAGGACCCCTGTATCCACTGATTCATTATCCACTGATTCAGTTATCCATGGGACACAAAACAGCACACCTACCATAGAGGCTTCCTAGAAAATGCTTCCTCTCTAGCCATTTTCTAGGTCTTCCAAGACAACTCTATGGTATTGTAAACCAGAAGTCCCATTATTTTCAATGGCGTTTGCTGTTATCCATGGTTTTGAGTATCCATGGGGGCTCCCGGAACCAATTTCCAGCAGATATAGGGGTCCTACTATACTTTTGCACTTTGAACTCACTTTCTAACAACTGAAGTAAGCAGAGGACAAAGGGTGAAAATAGCAGAAGTAAGACACTGGGACATTTTAGAAGCAGTTGAAAATGCAGGACAACAAGGATTCATTGGGACTGTCCCTACCCAATCAGGAGAGTTGGAGGTATGTGTATGAAGTGCAACTGATGACTACTGTAAGGCAGGGATGGACAACTGTGGTGGGCCCAGGGGCCAATGACCTCCACCAGAGACCTCCAGGGGCACAAAACAGGCCAACAAAAGAACTTAGAAGTGGTGGAAGTCCACTCCTGGTTTAGAAAAAACTGTGATTTTTGATGTTTTTTGGTGCAGTCTCCTCTGGCAACTCACTAAAAAGGTGACTTGCTACTCCTGGAGGTTCTAGGAAAGACAATTCACCCTGTTTTTTTGACAGAAAGAAAGGGTGATCCAGAAAATCACAAAAGGATCACAAAAATAGCCTTTGGAGGTCACATGCAGCCTACAGAGTTATATTTCACCCACACCTGATATAAGGTTCATTTCTACTCACATCTACCACACTGGTCAGGGCTAGGGGGGAGAATGTATACATCTTTCCCCCAGAAACAGGGCCGGTTTAAGGAATTTTGTCCCCCCCCCGCAATGCTTTATTTTGGGGGCCCCATATGTTTATCTTAGGTCAATGTAACCTAACCTAACCTATTCACAGTACAGGATATTCTGATTATTACCAATAAAGTTTTTTGTAGGAGGAGGGTTACAACAGGCCCCCCACAATGATGGCACCCCCTGCGGCTGCAGGTGCTGCAAGGCCCTTAAACGGGCCCTGCCCAGGAACAAGGTACTAGAAGTGTACATCAGGACCTGCATTTGGCATTCTAGCTCCCTGACCCCAGTGGGGAAGCTGAAGGGAAAAGATTCTACTAGGGCAAGCTTTTGTCTCTGTTTGAAGATGGCTGGTGGACTGAAAGTGCTCTTCAGGCTGCTGCAGCTGCAAATGAAGGAGACAATGTGGTTGTATCTTCTTTGCTGCATGGTGGCAAGCTGAGCAGCAGATTGCAGCACAGGAGTGGTAGAGCAAAAGCTTTCCTTCTTTCCCTTCAATATTGAAAGAAGGGTGCATGTGTCACCCCTGCCAGTCAATAACAACCAAGCATGGAGGTGGGGGAGAAAAAGAGGTTGAAATGATAACCTAAATATTTACTGCGGTCTTTGCTAGGAGGGACTGTGCTTCCCTCTACTCGTTTTATACGCCGGATACACTTTGCGTCACCCCGCTGTCTGAACTCCTGCCTCTTTGCTCCCTTCGCAAATGAAGCGAAGAAGCAGGAGATCAGGCGGGGTGTGTGTGTGAGGCAAAGTGCTTATGGTTCATTTGCCCCCCCTTCTGCCTTCTCCCCCTTTGGGGAGCAACCGAAGACAGAGGAGGGGGGCAAATGTTGCTGGAAAGCCCCCCCTCAAGTCACCCTTCCACCCTCCCCAAAGCTGCGATCCGGCTTCCGATTGTGGCTTCAGGGAGGGGTGGGTGGCTGGGAAGCCCCCTCCCTCCAGCCACCCTTCCACCCTTCCCGAAGCCCCCTCCCTCCAGCGTCCTCCTTCCAGCCACCCCCCTCCCCAAAGCCGCAATCCCACTCAAGATTGCGGCTTCGGGGAGGGGTGGGTGGCTGTGAAGCCCCCTCCCTCCAGCCACCCTTCCACCCTTCCCGAAGCCCCCTCCCTCCATCATCCTCCCTCCAGCCACCCCCCTCCCCAAAGCCACGATCCGGCTCGAGATCGCAGCTTCGGGGAAGGGGTGGGTGGCTGAGAACCCCCCTCCCTCCAGCCACCCTTCCACCCTCCCCGAAGCCCCCTCCCTCCAGCATCCTCCTTCCAGCCACCCTTCCACCCTTCCCGAAGCCTCCTCCCTCCATCGTCCTCCCTCCAGCCACCCCCCTCCCCAAAGCCACGATCCAGCTCGAGATCGCAGCTTCGGGGAAGGGGTGGCTGGCTGAGAACCCCCCTCCCTCCAGCCACCCTTCCACCCTTCCCGAAGCCCCCTCCCTCTATCGTCCTCCCTCCAGCCACCCCCCTCCCCAAAGCCACAATCCGGCTCGAGATCGCAGCTTCGGGGAAGGGGTGGGTGGCTGAGAACCCCCCTCCCTCCAGCCACCCTTCCACCCTCCCCGAAGCCCCCTCCCTCCAGCATCCTCCCTCCAGCCACCCCCTTCTCCCCAAAGCCGCGATTCCACTCAAGATGGGTCGGTGGGTGGCTGAGAATCCCCCCTCCCTCCAGCCACCCTTCCACCCTCCCCAAAGCCCCCTCCCTCCAGCCACCCCCCTCCCCAAAGCCACGATCCCACTCAAAATTGCGGCTTCGGGGAGGGGATGGGTAGCTGCGAAGCCCCCTCCCTCCAGCCACATTTCCACCCTCCCTGAAGCACCTCCCTCCAGGCCCCCCAGCCAGCTGGCCATCCCACATTCCCCAATCCACAAGGAGGCTGGGCAGGTGGGGAGAGCGAGCAAAGATGTCCCGTTTAACTCTGCAGCCCCGATGCCTTCTTCTGAGCTCCCTTGCAAAGGGAGCCCAGAAGGAGGCATCGGGGTTGCGGAGTTAAACCCCTAGATTCGCTCCCTCTTCCTTGAAGGTGGGGAGAGGGGGCGAATCCCGGGCTTTGGCTCCACAGCCTCCGCATCCTCATTCTGGGCTCCCTTCAGAAGGGAACCCAGAAGGAGGGATGGGGCTGTGGAGCCAAACGGGGCATCTTCGCCCATTTTCCCCACCTTCCTTGAAGGTGGGGAGAGGGGGCGAATTTAGGGGTTTGCTGCGGCCGCGCCTGCTTCCCCCACCTTGTTCCCCTTTGGAAGAGCCAAGACAGAGGGAAGGGGGCTGCTGAGGCAAACTGGGCATTTTCGCCCCTTTCCTCCACCTTTGAGTCAAGTTTGACTGGAAGGTTGAAGAGAGGGGCGAATGTTGTGGCTGGCTAGCTGGCTGGGGGAGCCCTGACAGCTGATCCTGTTCGCTTTCCCAACTCACGAGGAGATCCACGTGAGTTGGGAAACAAAGAGGATCAGCTGGCAAGGCTCCCCCAGCCAGACAGCCAGACAGCCAAATTGGGGGTGGTGGTCTTATATGGCGAATATATGCCTAAGCCTAGATTTTTGGCTTGAAATTGGGGGGGGGTGTCTTATACGCCCAGTCGTCTTATACGCCGGAATATACAGTATTTAAAAAGCTGGATAGATGGTTATAAGGTAACATCCAAAGAAGAGCTGCAAAGTTTAATCGGTTTGGAACAATTTTATAATATAATTCCCCAAGAATATAAATGGATAGTTCAGGATTAAAACAAAAACAAAAACAGTAGCAGAAGCTGCTAAAATGGTTGATGAGTTGGTGTTGATTACAGAAGATGATAGAGGAATGTCAAAAACCAAAGAAGGGTTTCAGTGGAGAGACAAAAAGGACTCTAAAAACTGGCAAGCTCAAAAAGACAGAAATGGTGAGAGAAAACCTTATAAACCTTGGCAACAAAGTAAAACGCCAGAACCGGAAAGAAAAATTTTGGGTTGAGAGAATATGACCCTGAGGAAAGAATGAAAGATAGATGGTTGAAAGAAAGTCAGTTCAGACCAAAACAACAAAGTTGTTATCAATGTGGAGAGATAGGACATTTGAGATTTAATTGGCCAAAAGTTTACCAAAAGAATTTTAAAACACCCATAAAACTAGTACATTGTGTAACATTAGCTGGCCAAGCAGACAAACAATGTAGCAACAATCGAGGCCCAGAAGCTGTGGTTGCTATGGAAACGGCAGCCAGTGAAGCAATGGACTCTGTCAAGATGTGCTTATTTATAATGCTTGTTCCTGGAGAATTTAGTGATAAAGAACATACAGAATTAATTCAGATAGATGATAACTGGGTGTGGGGTTTCCGTGACTCTGGATCTGAAGTGTTTATAATCAAATCCCATCTAGTGAATAAACAAAATATCTGTCTAGGAGAAACATTGACTTTAAAAGGTTTAGGGGGTCCTCCATTTACAACCCCCATAGCAAAGCTAAACGTTTCTTTTAGAGGACACAAACTGCAGTGGAAGTTTGCCCTCTGGGATGATATTCCTGTCCCATGTCTAATTGGAAATGATTTAGATCAACACCTTAGATTTGCTTTAGTGGTAACAAGACAGTAGAACCAGGAAGAAGTTTTAAAACCAGATAACACCATACAGGAAAACCAAATTGAATCTGATATCACTTATGAGGAAAATAATCGCTTTGAGATTAAAGATAGAGAGGGTTGTGAGGAGATTCAAGTTAAAGACCAAGCAGGCTTTGGGCAAGAACAACAGAGGGATGGAAGTTTAAAACCCTTGTTTGCTTTAGCTGAAGAAGGAGATGTGGAGCTGAGTACGATTCACCCTCACAGATTTAAATTCATTCAAGATCATTTATATCGAGAAGTCCTCAGATGTAAATATAACACTCAGAAGGAAATTCAAAAACAATTGGTAGTGCCTCAGAGATATAGGAGCCAAATCCTGGAAATTGCTCATTCCAGTTCATTCAGAGGACACCTGGGAATTACGAAGATTAACCAGCGAGTCTCTTTAAATTTTTATTGGCCAAAAATGGGACAAGAGATAAAACCTTTCTGTAAATCCTGTGATGTTTGTCAGAAAGTTGGAACAAGGCGAGATAAGACCAGAACTAAGCTTTGTCCCTTGCCAATTACGTCCCAGCCATTCCAAAGAATAAGGATGGATATAATAGGGCCACTACCTTGAGCCACTCAGAGAGGAAATAGGTATATTCTTACTATAATGAATTATGCCACGAGATATCCTAAAGCTATAGCGTTACGAAATACAGAGACAACAACGGTGGCTAATGCTCTGATAAATACTTTTTCCAGATTAGGATTCCCAAGTGAGGTAATCTCAGACTTGGGGGATCGTTCACCTCCAAAGTGATGCAAAAGTTATGGGAACTTTGTGGAGTAAAACATTTAACCATAAGTCCATATCACCCTCAAAGTAATGGGCTTATAGAGAACTTTAATGGGACTTTAGTCAATATGATAAAGTCCTACACAGCAGAAAATCAAAATGATTGGGACACTAAATTACAACACCTATTATTTGCATATAGAGAGGTGCCACAAGAAAGTCTAGGATTCAGTCCCTTTGAGCTACTGTTTGGATGCAGAGTAAAAGGACCATTAGATATAGTGTGCCAAGAATGGGAATCTCCGGAAGAAAAAGAGCTATAAGATGTAGTTTCATATGTCCAAAACTTGATGACATTGTTGAGACAAGCTTTGAGAGTTGCTGGAGAAAACCTGAAAATGGCTCAAACCCATCAAAAGACTTGGTACAACAAAAGAGCCCAATCTCGATTTTTTATGCCTGGAGATGAAATGCTAATCCTTAGACCAACAAGAGGAAATAAACTACAATATGCTTGGATGGGTCCAGTTCAAGTTACCGAGAAAATCAACAATGTAAATTATATAGTGGACTTGGGAGAAGATGTGGGGTGTAAATTGGTGCATGTAAACATGTTAAAGCCTTACGTTAGACGAAAACATATAGTATTGTATGCTGTTAGAGGGATTATGAAGACATTATTCCTCAGTGGGACTTTGAAAAGGTAGAGAAAAATAAGACACAATTGATTCTTCACTGAACTCTCTCAGTTCCTATCTCTTTTAAGAACTGTCCCTATCCTCTCTACAAACGGTCCCTAACTCCCCCTCTCCCTCACAGCCTGGGCTATTTATCTGTTCCCAGCTGCTCTCTCATTGGCTAGCTCCAGCTGTCGGTCAGCTGCCTTCTGGTCTTCTCAGCTCACAGCTGTCCTTTAGTTCGTCACAGAGACCATTAGATATTCCTCCCAATCTTTGTCCCTGGGTCAATCAGAAGCAAACACCAATATTCCAAGTCCTTAGTCACATGGACTCGTAAGTAATTTTGTAATGACAGTGAGATTTAGAGTTATCCTGAAGATGGTGGTAGTGAAACTGTGTTGTAATTCAGTGTAAAACAGCAAAATCTTAGCTACAAGTAATCTGTTAAAATCAGATTAAATCAGATCAAAGAGACACACACTTGTTAATAATTCTAGCAACTCTGCTGTAATTAGGCAGATCATGGAAGATGAGCACAGATTTATTTCTTGCTGATCTACTGGGTGAAAGAGTACCTACGTAGTTTGCTTTATAGTTCTGTAATTGTTGCTGTTGTTGTTTAACGAAAGCTTAAAGCTCATGCCCTTACCCCCAACTCCTTGGCTATGGTTCTAGGGTATGCCTATCTGAAGCTCCAGTGAGTGGCACTAGGAACACTAGAAAAAAAAATATGGCAACATGATACGTAAACAACAAGAAAACAGATTTTCTTGGTAGACTATACAGTAGCATAGCATCAACACTTTGGGAAAATAAAAAAGAGTGCAAAAAAATCCAGAAATATTTTGCTTAATTCTAAGAGACTTGATGAAGTGTAAAGACCCCACTGTCTCTTTCTGCTGTACACCCCCCTCCTCTCAATGTATAAAGAGTACATACAAATATGCTCTGATGCACTTGTGTACAGGAAGCCCCAGCCTTTTGATGGCTTGTTATCTGATGATTTAATCTTAGTTTCATTCATTTGATGAGGAATCCACTCTTTTGACAGTTCTTGCCTATGAAGGTTTGCTTGGGAGTGACTGCGCATGAACGCACTCCTCACAAAGTGAACTGAGAGAGGGGGGGAAAGTCACAAAGCTGACTGACTTTGAAAGCAGAGGATGGGCAGGGGTGCGGGTGCCCACAAGCACATGAAGGCTGTCTCAAGTGAGCATCCATAATTCCCTCATGTTCCTGTCAGGAGTTAGAGACTGAACTCCATTATAAAATGGCCAAACAAACTGCAGAGTCACGCCTAGGTCAAAATGGCTGACTCCATGAACTGCCTAGCCACAGAAGGAGGGTTCTTGTTGGTGTGTAAGACCATGTGATTGAGTAAGCCAATGCCCTGTGACTGGGTATATGGAAGGGCTCAGAGCAGAGCTCACTTCTCCCTGTGAATCCTGAGGCCTGGTGAAGCAATTTTCTCCCTGAATTGTAAATATTTATATATATTGCAACTGTTCGAGTTTGAAGATAAAAGTGCCTCCTGCTTATTTGGACGTCAAACACTTTGTGTGTGAGTATCCTTGGGAACGGGTTGTTACTGAGTCTACTGAGACAGGGTTTTTTTTTTTGCTTCTGCTGGGGATTGCATGTCCTATCACCCCCTGACAGCTCCCTACATGGGTTATGCTTTTGCCCAATTCCAGTTTCTGATGCTGCTAAAGCCCCAACATGTCAGATAAGCAGGGGCTTCCTGTATTCTCCTTAGAAGCAAGAACAACCCATTCCTCTCCCCAGCTTTCATCCTTCTGCCCTCAGTAATACCCTGCCATCCAATGCTACAGAATAAAATAAGGGTAGCATTTGGTTTAGATAGTTCCAGTTCAGAAAGTGATGCACAAAGGAATAGCAATCCATTTGTTACCTGGAATATGTATGCATGCAGCAAACTGTCTCAAGAAGCCGGGGATGCTACTAAGAGGGGCAGCTTCTGGACTGAGAGGGTCATCCCACAGCATCCTCTGGTGGGCCTCCTTTTAGACCTCAGTGGGCCTCCCTCTCTGTGGGTCTGTGGCCCCTTCAATTAGCACTGGGTGATGGTCATTTTAATGTCCCACAATGCCTTGCAGTGGCCTCCTAGGACAAGGGTTAAGTTAACATTATGGCTGATTTGCACGTCCATCACTGTGCCAGGAAAAAAAATTAAAGGACCTTCAGAGCAGATGCCGGTGCCCAGGAGCTGCTGGAAGATGTTGTGTAGGGTCACCAGATTAGGAAAAAAACATGGTGTATATAATTCCAGCTGGAAACTGGAGGCACATAGAAACCTCAGTTCTCCTTTGAGAATGTCATAGACTTACAGCAGCCTGAAATTGTGTTGCAACTCCACATGATCAACTAGAAATGAAAGTGGGGTAAAAGATTCTCAGAAGCATTTGCCACAGAAAGATTAGGGTAGCATAATGTTACCTTTACCTTACAATGTAGTATGATAAGCCAAACTCAGGAAGGGATTGCCATGCCTGGATAAACCTCAATTTGGCTTCCATCAGAGACATGTGGGCAATATTCTGGTGGGCCTCCAAGATACGAGCAGCCAGCTTTAAAAAAAAAAGACGAGAAAATATAAGCTTTGATAAATAGATGTGAAAACTAAAGAACAGCATTAGATGGATAGAATCATAGAATCACTGAGTTGGAAGAGATCACAAGGGCCATCCAATCCAGCCCCCCCCCCCTGCAGAAATACACAATCAAAGCATTTCTGACAGATGGCCATCCAGCCTCTGTTTAAAAACCTCCAAAGATGAAGACTGCACTACACTCCGAGGCAGTGTGTTTCACTGCTGAACAGCTCTTACTGTCAGGAAGTTCTCCCTAATGTTTAGGTGGGATCTCTTTTCCTGTAGTTTGAACCCATTGCTCTGTATCCTAGTCTCTGGAGCAGAAGAAAACAAGCTTGCTTCATCCTCAATATGACACCCCTTCAAATATTTAAACATGGCTATCATGTCACACCTTAACCTCCTCTTCCCCAGGCTAAACATACCCAGCCCTCTAAGCCACTCCTCATAGGGCGTGGCTTCCAGACCTCCCACCATTTTGGTTGCCCTCCTCTGGACACATTCCAGCTTGTCAATATTCCTCTTGAATTGGGGTGCCCAGAACTGGACACATCATTCCAGATGAGGTCTGACCAAAGCAGAATAGAGTGGCACTATTATTCCCTTGATCTAGATGCTATACTCCTATTGACTCTCGATCAAGGCCTTGTTGAAGAGAGTAAAGAGAGGTCCCTGGTCTTCATTTTTTGCCCTGGTTAAGCAAGAGCAACATGAATTGAACCTGAGTCAGCTTCATGATGTTTGATCATGAAATCTGCCCAAGAATCAGTGATTGTTTCTTACTTCTCCAACCCCCACTCACCTGCTTAGACTTGTATTTCTTTGCATATCTTGGTGAGACAAAGCACTCTGGTTTCATGTCCATGCTTTCTACATCAGAAACGTCTTGGGGAGCAGCAGTTCTGCTTTTCATTTTTAAGAAGGACAGGATGTTTTGGACTTCAGGATGGTAGGAGCTGTCTGCCATTGTTTTGCTTTTGGAAGCTAAAATACAAGCCGCCATCCATCTGGCATATTGATTTTCCTGCAACAAATAGTCAATTGAGCAACATGAGGAAAGAGGTTCTGACAAAATTATTGCACTAAAATATTGCTTGCATTTTTTTTAGTTTCAGTGATTTAAACTGTGATATCAAACTTTTGTGGCTAAAACAGATGCAGATCCTCATTTTGAAGCACCACACAGTGCACAGATTGGGAACATGTGGCCCTCCAGATGTTGTTGGATTGCAACATCCATCATCCCTCACCACTGGCTATGCTGACCCAGGGTTGGTGAGAGCTGCCTTCCAAACAGCTTCTGTAAGGCCATACATCCTCCACTGCTGAAACAGAAGCTAGGCTTCACCTGCATTAACCCAGATGGTTTCAAAAGAGGATTAGACAAATTCACGGAGGATCTGTGTACTATAGCTACTAGCCATAAGGGTTATCAGCAACCCCTAGGCTTATAGTCTGTGAATAATAGTCATTGTGCAACAACAGCAAAAGTGGCCAATGTGCTTGCACCCCACTTGTGGGTTTTGATCAGCACTTGCATGGCCACTGTGGAAAAGAAGATGCTGGATTAGATGGATTTTTGGTCACCTCTGTATCATCCTTAACCATCGTAAGGTGGACGGATCTGAGCAGTAACTGGTGCAATTACTGCTTGAGTGACAGGGATTCTGGTGTTCCACCCATCAGTACATCTGGGTTCTGGTGGATGAGGCTGAGTAAGAAGAACTCAAAGACCAGTGAGCCAGGTGTGGGATGGAGTGGGATGTTCTCAACTCAGTTAACTCTGAAGCGGTGCCTGAAAATATGCACCTTTTAATTTGCATTGTTTTAAACTCACTGTTAGCTGCCTTGAGCCCCTTTATTGGGAGAAAGGTGGGATATTATTATTATTGTTGTTGATGTTGTTGAAAAAGAAATCCACACTTAGGAAGACTTCTCCTGGAAGCTCAGCATTTTGTTCTAAAGAAAACCCTATCAGAACCTGCAATCAAGAAATTCACCACACAATCTAAATAAGTTACAAACACAGGGGAAAATCACACATCTTAGGCTCCTTCTTCATAGGCAACACCAGCCACATAGGAGCTGCTTCTCTGCAAGGAGATCCCACATGGCTAGGGGCTGCACATTAAACCATGTGGGGAGGGACATGCAGGTGTATGCGCTATTCTCAAAGAACAATGCCATCCTTCCTCCCAGGCACTCACAGAGGAAAGACCCAGTCAATTAGCTCTGCCCACAAGGTTGCACCACTCATACACAATGTCCAAGTGTAAGGGAACCACACCTCAGAGAAGCAAGTCTGCAAGTTGCTGTTCATGAAGGTTGGTTTCATTGATGCACTTTCTACTTCATGTACAGTCTGGGGTTTAGAAGAGTTTACAATTTTTGAGAGTATTTTTCTTTTGTCAGTAAACAGAACAGGATAGACAATTACAGGGGAAATTCAGGGAAGGTGACATGTAAAAATAAATATACTGGAGGCAAAGATGAGTTATGTTAAAACATTCTACTCTGACAACTAAAAATCTCATTCAGATTTACTTTTCAAAAAAGCCAGGTTTGATGCCCTCTCTCCTTGCTTTTAAGTATTTTTAAGACTAAATTGTGTGTGTATGTTGGTGTGTGCATACAGACACAGAGCATAGAGGGTACAGCATGCTGAATAGGGAAAATTCAGTTTTATACTTTTTTAAAAATTAGGTATTTATACCCTGCTCTTCAGCCACAAAGGCTATCAGAGTGGCTTACAAATTGTTTAAGCAATAGCAATTTATACATCTGCACTGCATTAAGCAGTTTCCAATGTGTGTTAGCTTATTGCCTCCACAAACTGGGTACTCATTTTACTGACCTACAAAAGGATGGAAGGCTGAGTGAACCTTGGAGTCCTCTGGAATCAAACTTGCAACATGGTGACTTGCAGTACTGGTATTTAACACTGCGCCACCAGGGCTCCCTTTACTTGATAGCCTTATGAAGCTGGTGGGCCATCCATTTCAAAGGCCTTTTGCTTTCTTATATGGTTCTCCAATGAGCTTCAGGTCCAAAGAAGATGGGTATGGAATACAATATATGAAGATATGTGTGTGGATTTTACTGTAATTAGGAGGAATGGTTTAACCCTTTCATCCACTGCCATGGAAGCCCTGAGAGGCAGGCCACCACTGGTACCAATGAAGGCTTTCTGCTCATGGCTATTAATAGCTTTGCAGTAGTGGTGATTTTCATCAGGATCATGGTGGGGGAAGAAAGGGTTAAACTTTCCATTCAGGATGCTGCCCTGATGACCACAGGCCCCATGGCATCACACGTGCACCTGCTATTAAAACATTTTTTGCACTGATATGGCTAGCTTGGCCTTTAATTTCTGCCCTCTTTTTTCATCTGCCTGTCCTCACACAGACAATTTGTTCCAGAAGAACTGAGCTGTTTGCTTTTGATTTTGGAGAAGCTTAAACAGTTTCTTCCTACTTCCTTGGAGACTCACAGATGGATAATGCAGAATCTTTTGCGAGGGTTCTTAACTCTAGCTGTTTTCCATGAGGCATTAAATGGTGGCAATCCTTTCTATACAGCGTTGTTGTTGTGTGCCTTCTGGTTGACTCCAACTTATGGTGACCCTCTCATAGGATTTTCTTTACAAGTTTTATTCGGATGCGGTTTGCCATTTTCTTCCTCTAAGGCTGAGAAAGTGTTACGTGCTCAAGGTCACCTAGTAAGTTTCCAAGGCTGACTGGGAATTTGAACCCCGGTCTCCTGGAGAACTAGTCCATTATTTAAACCACTGTTCCATGTTGGCTCTCCCAACAAATAGCTTCACTCACAGACTGATTTGCATTGTGAGAACATGTCAATACTTTTTTTGTGTACATAGCAGGTTTGACTAGAAATATTTATGCTCTACACCTGTCTGGCTTTACCATGCTAACCATGTACCTGGACCCAAAGCAGACTTCCCACACATTACCATAAAGCACACAAAGAGTAACAGACCTTCCTACAGAATCACTTGACTGTTTTGCTACTCACGTTATCACATCTCAAGTGCACTTCATTCATTCCATCAGCAACAGGGATGAGCAATTTAATTCCATATTTTTCCCCTGATACATTTACATCTGGGACAATTTCACACCCTGAATGACAGAACACATGAGAAGTCATAAGTGAGGTTATGCATCATATACTTCAAGGGTGAACTATAAAATCTAAAAGAGGATGAGAAATAAAAACAGAGGATAAGGAAAAGAAACAAAATCCTAGTACATAAAACACATAAAGCTTTTGGAATTTTAGTTTGACTCTGCTTTATAATCTTGTGTATTTTGATTACATGTATTGGTCAATTTGTTTTATATAATATATATATATATATATATATATATATTGCTATTTTATATCCGATTACATCTATTGATCAGTTTGTTTTATTTTTATATTTTCTTGCTGTTTCATACTATATTGTTTTGTTTTTATTTTGTAGTTATCTGGACAGTTTGTTATTCCTTCTCTCTCTGTCTGTTTATATATACACTTATTTTAGATTGTACTGTATACCTTCGGCAGGACCCAATATATTTGTGTGTGTGCTTATTTTACTGTAAAGCACCATGTATATAGATGGAGCTATATAAATAAATAAATAAATGATGATGATGATGATAAACCAAGAAGATCTAAATCCAATTTTAGACAAAACCAAAGTAAGCCATCTGAATAAATGGGAACATGATGAGTCAACATTAATTTAAATTCCATTAACTCATTAGAGTAGTTGGCACTAATGACTTAGTGATGGTAGTCCAAAAGGATGCCATCAGTATGCAGATGGCATTCAACTCTATTCCTTTCCACCCCACTCCAAGGAGGTTGTCTTGGTCATAAACAAATATCTGTCATCAGTAATGGACTGGATAAGGGCAAACAAATTAATGCAGGCAAGACAGGGGTGCTTCTGGTTAGTCGAAGGGCAGATCAGGGAATGGGGATTCTGCCTGTATTAGATAGGATTATGCTCCCTCTGAAGACACAGGTTTAAAGTTTGGGTGTACTCCTGGATTCAGCTTTGAACCTGGAGACCCAGGTTTCTGCGGTACCCAGGAGTGCTTCACAGTTAAAGCTTGTTAACCAACTGTGCCCATTCCTTGAGACATCAGATCTGGCCAGGGTGGTACATGCTTTAGTTACAATGCATCCCATTTGGGCTATTGTAATGTACTGTACTTTTATGGGTTATGTTCAATAAATATGAATTACAAAGTAGACTTCGTTGCTTAAGGCAGGGCACTGCCTATTGCCAGAGTCTGCACACATTGTGAGAGGTATATATTGGAAGATATTGGAAGGATAGGGCAGTGAAAAGTCTGGATTCCCTGTCCATCTTGGAAACTGAGGCCTCATTTTAAAGTACAAACTGGAACTTCCCTCCCTCCGGCTGACAAGGAAATGGTCTCACTGAAAGCTATCAGTGCTTAACTGCTTCACTTTTCTCCACTGAATAGAGACCCTTCCAAACTGGCTCAGACTGGTACACCGCCCACTATAAGCTACTGTGCAGTTTCCAGAAATGTTGAGCAATCCTATCTGGAGGGCAAAGAGCTATACCTGATTGGCATTGTTCATCTCCCAGACCATCTAAGACTCCTTACTAGTGTCCAGAGGTTGAAAGGCAGAAGTAATGTTCACACCTGCCATAGGCTTTGCACTCATCACTCTAAGCACATGGGGCCTTTCAAACCCTCCATCAGAATACCCGAGGTGTCACCTTCACTCCATGGGACAGCCCCCAAATTAGAAAAGAGCTATATATAGTCCAGAAAGAGAGATAGTCTCTCTCCACTCTCCTTTACCGAAGCACTCCCCAGAAGACCTGCACTCTTCTTCATATAAGAGACTGAGAAAATCTGTGTGTGTCTTAGTCTGTAGTCCCTTAAGCTTAGCTGTACCCCTCTATCCCCCTTAGATCAGTCAGGAGTAGGGTTTTAGCACCCATGCCATCGTCCCGGCATATCTTGGCTCCAGATCTGATCTGTTCGGCCCCCGTTACCTGTAGAAAACGGACTGGTGTCCGAACAGAATGCTGGCCCATTGCTGCAGCTGCCACCGCTGCCATTTTCTCCATTGCTTTGAAAGCTAGGAAGGGGGCCTGCAACATGTTACTGCAAGCCCCCTGCATGTGACCAGCCTTCATCACATGCTGAGGGATCTTGCCTGGCATCCAGGAGAGCAAAGGAGCTCGTGGTGGCAGCAAGAGGGTGGTGTTCTGGGATGGACTCCCACAGACATGGGGGGGGGGCTGATCTGGTAGTGCTGGATTAAACTGGGTATGTTTTTATATTGCTGTAAAGGGCCTATCCCAGCTTGCCCCTGTTCCAGCCCCATATCTGCACTATGGGTCATAAGGGCTGCCCAGGAGCAGATTGGGGTAAAATCCTGTGTCATCTGAACTTCAGGGCTCTGGAACAGGGACAAGCCAGGGTATTTGGCCCATGTGGATAAGCCCCTGGTCATTCCAAGCATCCTCATCCTCTGTCCTTCAGTCATTTGGCAATAAACTGTGGTAAAGTAATAGTAAACAACAGATTAAATCAAAACATTATATATAAGCAGATTACATTGTATCCAAAAAAGCGATACGAGGACTCCCTGAAACAACATCTCAGGCTCGGCCAAATTGATCACCAACAATGGTCCGCCCTGGCCTCACATCGGGAGGCGTGGAGACGCACTATCCACAACGCTGCAGCCTTATTTGAGAACTCACGCCGAACAAGTCTTGAAGGGAAACGACAACGTAAAAAGAATCACAACCCAGAAACATCACCCAAGGAGACCTTCTGCTGTGCTTTCTGCAACCGGACTTGTTTATCTCAGATTGGCCTTTTTAGTCATCAACGCGCTTGCAGAAAGCGCAGGATGAGACCTTCCTGAATCTTCGTTTGCGAAGAAAAGCCAGAGAGAGAGACATTGTATCTGTGTGCAAATAAAGTGTAAATACACACAATATTCATTGTGTCATGTGGTTCCCTTCAAGCAGCATATAAGAAATTCTGCTTTATAAAATGTGTTATGAAAACATCAGCCTTTACCTCTTAGGTTGAGTTTCTCAATGGGTTCTCCATATTCAGCTTCTTTGTTTTTAAAATAAGAGATGGAAGTGTCTTTGAAGACAAACCAATATTGCTTGAAGGCTTTCAGTGTCAGCTTTTTGGATCTGCAATTAAAGGAAAATTGCACCAGTTCTATGTTCTAATTACACTACCTACCAGCAGCTTGGGCTAGACTGCATTCCCCAGTGTGTCAGGAGAATCTCTTGTGGGTGCCACTGGTAGATGACAGGATATTTCTCAGTAATAACCAGCTGCTTCAATTGAGAAGAGCAGTTGTACTTACAGTTGGGAACAAAATCCAATTAATTTTAAAGCAAAATTATTTTATACTTCAAGCACATTTCCTGGCACAATGGAAGTAAGTAAGTAGGCATACTTCCTATTTGACAAACCACACAGGAAGTTTTAACATGAATTTCTACATAAATTCTACATTCTACATAAATGCATGATAGCCTGCAGCTTTGCCTGTTCCCATTTTGAAGTTTGACTGGAAAAACTGTGTGGCAGCAAAGTAAGCCACTTGTGCAACTTTTTCAATGTTTTCATTGGTACTGCTATAGCTTGTGCGAGGGAGATAGGCTCTAGAGTTATGACCTATTTCTTATAGATTATGAAATTCCCATTGGAAGATTTTACTTTGAAATCTGGTAGTAGAGTTTGATTCCAGTTCCTTGGGTGTAGACAGCAATTTTCATAGTCATATAGCCATTCCTGGATCCTCCTCCCCCAAATCTCCGTGACAAAAATTTTGTCTCAACAAAAATTTGGAATGGTAATTCCTACATGTGCATATGTAAATAAATAAATTGAATAATAAATTGAATAATAATACTGTAATATGAAAAGTTAGGTGGATTTTAATTGTTGAGGGTTTTTTTGCATGTTACAGGTTCTCCTCCTGATATTGGCAGAGGATATGTTCTCACACCTACCGTTTATAAGTGAAACTGCAATAATAGCAAACCATCATAGAAGGTCATAGAACTGTGCTAGAGGATCTAGAAAATGCCTAGGGAGGGCACCTTCCTCTCTCGGGCACCTCTCTAGGCATTTTCCAGCATGACCAGCCTTGGTCACATGCTGAGGGACCTTGCCTGGCTTCTGGGAAAGCCAGGGAGCTGGTGGTGGCAGCAAGGGGGCAGCGTTCTGGGATGGTCTCCCGTGGACATGTAGGGCCTGATCTGGCAGTACTGGATTAAACTGGGTATTTTTTATATCACTGTAAAGAGCCCTATCCCGGTTTGTCCCTGCTCTAGCCCCGTACCTGCACCAGGGGTCATGTGGACTGCCTGGGGGGAAGATAGGGGTAAGTGCCCTGTATCATCTGGACTGCAGGGTGCTGTAACAGGGGCAAGCTGGGGTATTTGGCCCATGTAAATAAGCCCCTGGTTATTCCAACCATCCTCATCCTCTATCCTTCAGTCACTTGGCAATAAACTTTAGAAGTTGACCATAGAGTTGCACTGGAGGACCTCCAGATACCTAGAGAGACCCTCCAAATGCCTAGAGAGACCTTCCCCTGACCACAGTTAAATGAAACTGTGCTTTCTGATACCACGGATATGGCGTGGGAGAGGGTGCGGGGGATGACCTGTATTTTATTGTTTCAATTATGTGGGCCTTCTTGAACTTTTTTAAAAAGGGAAAGTAAGCACAGTAATATACTACATATATAGATACCGTACATACGTTGTCAGTCCTAGAGAAATCACATTTGCCAAAATTAAAGCAACAGATCTCTACTGAATTAGGAAACTCCTCCCTCACCTCCATGATTTCTTCCAGTTTTTATATAAGCATGTTGGATATTGGTCTCTTCCCACATTCAGTATAAGTGGTATCCGCTGCAGCTCTTTGTAGGATGTACAATTAAATAAAATAACTAATCACTTTGCTATTTGTTTCACTTTTTACTTACCTAAATAATTTGAGATTATCTGCAAGCTTTGGTATATCTGTGATATCCTCCTGTGGACAGCCAAGAATTATTTTAGTACAATATACTTCTAGATATTTTCTGTACATTATTCTGACTGGTTCGTATTAGCAACTAAAAGGCAGGAGCAAAATCCAGCCACCTGGAAACCATAATGTAAACATTATACTACTTTTCAAGTTGCTGTTTTCCTTTCTGCCACACAGAATTTCTTTAATCAGCTTCCAACAATACAATGCAGACAAATTTAAGTGTTCACATGCCAGACAATGGCCTTTTACATTTCACAGAGGTGAAATAACCAAAAGACGTTTCTCCTCACCATATAAGAAATTGACAAATGTTCCTTTTTATGAAAATCTCAACTAGGTCTGAAATTTAGGCACAATTCACCTTGTGCTAAAAACATTGGTTCCAAGATGAGAGTTGCAACAGCAGTATGTGGACAATACCAAGAGAGCAGTGGTGTCCTCTACAGAATATATTTTGAGAGAAGTTTAGTGACTTTAAACTACAACTCCTTTTCCTCTGTCTGCCATATTGTATTGACTCTATGACCCCTAAAGTCATGTGTGTTACATACCAAAGTACCCTCTGTTTTTCCACCTTCTAGAGTTACTTCAAGATTAGAAAGAGCAGCCTCCACTTCATCTGTTTCAGCTTCAGTTGTGAAATCTTGTGACCCTGATGATAATGTCAGCTTGCTGACGTGATACTGCAAGAAGATATAGAAGAGATAAAGGCAGGGAAAGTGGGCTACAAAAACCCCATTTAGTTCATACCTAGGGAAGATCTGTAGTAAGTTGATAGTTATGGCACATAAAGCTATTGTTACAGACACATCCTAAGTCCTTCCAGTACTTTCATCTACAATTTGCTATCATTTGGAAGTAGGGATGGTAGGGCATAACAATATTGGGTGGGTGGGTGGGCAGACATGGATATGCTACACAATCGGTGCAGCAAGTTTATCCTACAGACGTTTTAGAAACGATTGCTGCTGTAAAAGATTAGGGCATCTGTTAACTATTTACCTATGTTTAAATAGAGTTTGTAACAGTAAACCAGTTAATCACTATTGAGAAGCTGGAGTTGGGTGGAGACCTCATGTGGAACAATAAATCCATACGCAGTTCATTGTGCTTGTGTTCTGACAAGTGGGAAAACTGGTTTTTCAACTTAAGAGCAAGTATGTACCTGCAATGCAGCAAAAATGAAGGTTTCTTCCTCGGTGCAGTCTATTTCTTCCAGCAGAATAGCCCATCGGGCTTGTTCATACAGCTGACTAATTCGTACAGCATCATACTGTTGAGAGAAGCAAGACCAACATTTACGACAATGCAACTACAAAGTAACTTTTCAGACTATGGCCCACCTCCTGTTGCTAGTCCTGACTAGAGCAGACCCACTGAATCAATTGTTTTTACCTATGTGTTTATTATTTATTTAGGTATTTATACCCCACTCTTCAGCCACAAAGAGCAGCTTACAAATTGTTAACCAATAGTGCTTTACACATCTACATGGTTTCCAATGTGTGTTAACTTATTGCCCCCACAAGCCAGGTACTAATTTTACCGACCTACAAAAGGATGGAAGGCTAAGTGAACCTTGGAGCCCTTGGGACTAAACTTGCAACATTGTGGCTGCGGTACTGGCATTTAACCACTGTGCCACCAGCGCTCCATGTGTTGACTCATCCTTCAACAATTGACTGAATGGGTCTACTCTAGTTAGGACTAACCAACAGGATGCTAGCCTATATTTCCCCAAATCCCTCAATGTTCCTGTTGCCTGAGAGATTCTGGGAGTTACAGGCTGCATCTGCACTGCAGGAATAATCCAGTTTGACACCGCTTTAACTGCCATGGCTCAATGCTATGGAATTCTGGAATTTGTAGTTTGTTGTGGCACCAGAGCTCTCTGATAGAAAAGGCTAAATATCTCACAAAACTACAATCTCAGTATTCCATAGCATTGAGCCATGGCAGTTAATGCAGTGTCAAATTGAATTATTTCTGCAGCGCAGGTAGAGCCATTGTTTTTAAAAAATAAGTTTTCCAAGCTCTGCTTTAGGTTTTTCTCTTAGGCGATCGTCTGTATGCTTATTAGAAGGGAGCTCGCCGCTGGCCGGCGGGCCCGTTTGCGGCCCGACCGGCAGCCCCCAGAAGCGGCCGTCCGGCTCTGCCCCCCCCCGCGCGCCTGGCGCTGTCTGGGGCGGGGGGGGAGGAGCGGCCGCATGGCACGCCATGCGCGCCGCCATCTTCCCCTTTCTCCTTCCCACCGGCCTCAGCGGCGGGGAGGGGAAGGGGAGAGCGGACCAATCAGGAGCGAGCATGCTCGCTCCTGATTGGCCAAGGATCAGGGATAAAGGACCGCGCACGCGCGGGCCCCTCCCAGATCCAAGGCGGCGACGGAGGAGGCAGCAGCGCCCTCCGTCACGCCGAAAAAGCAGAGGGAGCGCAACTCCCCCCCCTCCCCAACAGGTACGGGCACGCGGGAGGCTCTCGGGCGAGCGGCTCTCAAGCCGCCGCGGGAGCCGGGAGGGGGGCGTAGGCTCCTGCCGAGCGCCATTGGGGCACTCGTGGGCAGGGCCTAGGAGGCTACACCGGGGGGTGGCACCTCTCCGGCGGGCGGGCCGGCTCCCCAGCTGGTCGGGGGGGGCAGGGCCTAGGAGGCTGCACCGGGGGGTGGCACCTCTCCGGCGGGCGGGCCGGCTCCCCAGCTGGTCGGGGGGGGCAGGGCCTAGGAGGCTGCACCGGGGGGTGGCACCTCTCCGGCGGGCGGGCCGGCTCCACAGATGGTCGGGGGGAGCCGGGAGCTCGGGGCGCCCATCCGGCACCATTGGGGTGGCTCCCCGGGAGCGCGCGGGAGCGGGGAGGAGGAAGGGCCACCCGGCGGCATCCGCGGCAGGGCGGCGGGTTCCCTATGCGAGGGATGGCCCCCACGCAGCTCACGCGATGCCGGAAAAAGGGGGCGGCCGCATCGCCTGGGCGGTGCGCCCAGAAGGGGGTTGTGGTGGCAGGCCCACGGGGTCCCCAGGCTTTGGGCGGCTGAGCCGGGTGGGGCGATTACAACGGGGCCGCGGAGGGCACAGTTGGCACCCCCCCCAGCGGCGGCTATGGGGGGAGTCCCTCCTCGGGGGCTTGTCCCACTCACCCTCATCGGGTGCAGCGGCAAGTGGGTGGCCCACCCAGGGGGGGTGCATCTGCAAGCTGGCACAGACAAGCAGCAGCCTATGGGGAGGCTTTTCTTTTCTTTTTTCCCTTGCAGGTCTCGGGCCGCAGGGCGGCGGTCGGCGTTCAATAAAATAAAGTAAAAAAAAAAAAAGTTTCAACCAAGCACTCATTCAGACGCACAGTTGTCATGGGGCCTAAGAGGGCTACGAGGCGCCGCCAGAATTCAGATCCAGGGCCACTGCAACCGGACCAGGCCACCTTGTCGAGCGACGGGGCGGGGGCCCAGGGCCAAGGGGGCAGCGGTAGCGTCTCCTCGGTGCAGGCACATCGCCCTCCGGTGGAAGCCTTTGGCCAGCCGGCTCCCACATTGGCGGATGTCATGGGGGCCCTGTCTGTTGTTTTGCAAAGGATGGATGGGGGGGCTGCGGCGGGCAGTACGCCGGTCCAGGCGGTCCCGCAGGCGGTGGCGGCAGCCGACGATGCGGTGCCCAGTACTTCCCACAGTTTAGGTGTGCAAAGCAGTGGCGGGCAGCGCAGACGTTCCAGGTCAAAGGAGAGGAGCGGATCCAAGGAATCCAGGCGGTCGGGCTCGAGGGGATCTTCTTCAAGACACCGTAGCAGGTCCGGCGGGAGGAGCAGCCCACGCAGGAAACGTCGACGATCCCGTTCCGGTTCCTCTTCAGGTGAGTCCTCAGATGAGGACAAATACAGGTATTGGGAAAAGGGAGCGTTCAAACCTGGCTTGCCAGCCTGGGCTCTCAAACTGCGCAGGGACCGGGAGAAAGCCAGGGATGACAGAAAAGCAGAAGGGAAACACCCTCAGGGGGAGGAATTACGGGAAGCCAAGTCCAAAGAGGATCCCCCAGGTGGGCACTTGGATCACAAGGTGCGTTCCAAGATTTTGCAAGGCTATTATGTGGACATCTTCACTCTGGCACCGCCCCCCGGGGCCGAGGCCAGGGTGCACAAGAGCGAGAAGAAAGACAGCGGCAAGGCCGGCGTTGAGGCCTTGGAACACACCTTTGCCAACTGGCTCAACGGGTACGCAGTTTACATGGGGGTGGTGGCGTTGGTGTTTCCCGAACGGGCTTGGCACCTGATTAACCACTTCCGCCAGGTTTTGCTGGTGCGGGCCCAAGCAGGGGATACCAACGCAATCCTGTACGACATCGAGTGCAGGAAAAAAGCATCTCGGTCTCCCATGCACAGATGGGAGACCATCGACTACCCAAACTGGCTGCAGGCCACCGGGCCGGGCAGACGGGAGAAGGGTGAGGCCCAAAAGGGGGCACGCAAAAAAGAAGGGAAGAGGCCGGTGTGCTGGGAGTTCAATGGGGGCAAGTGCTCCAGATACAAGTGCAGATTTGAGCACGCCTGCGACAACTGCGGTGGGGGACACCCGAAGGTCAATTGTTCACGGCAAGGCGGCAGCGGCCAGTCCTTTCGGAACAATCGACCTGCCGCATCCAGCAGCAGGAAAGAGAGTGGGCCCAGCGGGACCACCTCCAACAGCAACTCAAAATGAACCGGGGGTCGGGGTTGGGAGGCCCATGGCGTTCACTCCAGTGAGGGTGGAAGCTATGCGGCCTCTCTTGGCAGCCTACCCCAAAAAAGAGGCGGCCAATTATTTGGCGGAGGGGTTCGAATCTGGGTTCCGCATACCTTTTCAGGGCGCAAGGGAAGCCACCATGTCAGGCAACTTAAAGTCTGCAGCACAGCTGCCTGAGGTGCTGGCTCACAAGATCAGAAAGGAGGTTGAGGCTGGGCGCATAGCAGGGCCTTTTGAACAACGACCCATGCCCAACCTGCGGGTCTCCCCATTGGGGGTGGTACCCAAGAAGGCCCCAGGCGAGTACCGGCTCATCCATCACCTGTCCTACCCAAAAGGGGCATCAGTCAATGACGCTATCCCACCGGAGCTTTGCACGGTGAGGTATGCCTCATTGGACTACACGGTTCGCCTGCTGCAAAATTGTGGGCAGGGGGCGCTGATGGCAAAATGCGACATCCAGTCGGCCTTCCGGCTCCTGCCGGTACACCCTGACGATCATTGTCTTTTGGGCTTCAGGTTCCAAGACAAATGGTACTATGACATGGCGTTGCCCATGGGCTGTTCCATCAGCTGCTCTGCCTTCGAAACATTCAGCACATTCTTGGAATGGGCCTTACAGCGGCGAACAGGTTCCCCATTTGTCACACACTATTTGGATGACTTCCTCATGATGGGCCCAGCTGGGGGGGAGGAATGTGGGTTTCTGCTTTCCTCTTTCCAGGATCTGGCAATGGAACTGGGGGTACCGTTGGCACCCGACAAGACGGTTGGTCCAGCGACGTCCCTGGTGTACCTGGGCATCCAGCTTGATTCCGTTAAGGGGATTTCCAGACTGCCGGACGATAAGATACACAGCCTGAGGGCAGTGTTGGCTGAGCTGCTGAGAAAAGAAAAAGCCACACTAAAAGAAGTGCAGTCGCTCTTGGGGCATCTGAACTTTGCATGCAGGGTGGTGTCCCCGGGGAGGGCTTTCTGCATGCGGATTGCACGACTCACCGGGGGAGCGCGGGCGCAGCACCACCACATCCGCCTCACAAGGGGGGTGAAGGAAGACATCAGGTTGTGGCTATCTTTCCTTGACACCTACAATGGGGTAACCACATGGCAGGGCCGCATGGAGCTGGGCAGCAGTCTGCAGGTCCACTCCGACGCAGCAGGCAGCCTGGGCTTTGGGGTATATTACGAAGGGCACTGGTGTGCTCGGCGCTGGCCAGATGACTGGGCGGAAAAGGGCATCACCAGGGACCTCACTTTTCTAGAGTTTTTTCCCATAGTGGTGGCCATCACATTGTGGGGTGGGCAATTCAGGGACAAGAAGGTCTGCTTCTGGTGTGACAATCAGGCGGTGGTGAGGATCATCAACAGGCAGTCCTCCCGGTCGGATAGGGTCATGCGGCTGGTACGCAAGTTTGTGCTTACCTGCCTGGGGGCCAACATCAGCTTTCACGCACGGCACATTCCCGGCGTAGATAATGAGATCGCAGATGCCTTGTCTCGGTTTCAGACGGACCGGTTCCGCATGCTGGCGCCGGACGCAGACGAGACGGAGACCCAGTTCCCGGCAGACCTCTGGAGCCTTGGGAACGAACCGTGCTCCAAGGAGTAGTGGACTCCTTGGCCCCTTCTACGCAGGCCAGCTATCAGAGGGCAGCGGCACAGTTCGCGCAATTCAGGCAGCAGCACGGCTACGGGTGTGCTGGCCAGGCTACAGAGAGGGAAGTCTTGCACTATCTGGCTTCCTTGAAGGACAGGGGGCTGGCTCCGAGGACAATCTCAGGTCAGGCAGCAGGCATTTCCTTCCTCAGCAAGGTAGCAGGATACGAGGACCCTTGCAACTCCTTCATGGTAAGGAAAGCATTGGAGGGATGGAGGAGGATGGCACCAAGGGTGCGCGACGCGCGACGCCCCCTGTCTTACGCGGCGCTAGCGCAGCTGGTGGATCATCTGCCTGCCATATGTCACTCCAGCTATGAGGCGATGCTCTTCGGGACAGCATACACGATTGCCTTCTTCGGGGCCCTAAGGGTGGGGGAGGTAGTATGCTCCTCCAAGACAGACTCTTCGGGCACGGCACTGCAGATCGGTGACGTCTCGCTGGGGGATCACGGCTTGTCCATCCGCATCAGGCGCTCGAAGGCGGATCAACGAGGCCGTGGGGCCACCCTGCATCTTTGGAGGGTCGAGGGTCCTTCTCTGTGCCCCGTGGAGAGCATGCGGAAGTTCTTGGTAGTGCGAGGGCAGGGGCTAGGCCCCTTGTTCAAGCATCAGGACGGGATACCTCTCACCAGATTCCAGTTTGTGAGCGTGTTTAAAATGGCCATTAGGGGTTTGGGCCTCCCAGACGAGGACTTTACCAGCCATTCCTTCCGAATTGGGGCGGCAACCATGGCGGCGGAAGCCGGCATGTCGTCAGAATCAATCATGCGCCTGGGACGGTGGCGGTCCAGGGCCTATGCGGCCTACATCAGACCAGGACGGGCACTGCCAGCCGGGGCGGCAGCCCTCGGGGACCAGTAGGCCTGCCTGTTGAGGGGGCAATGGTTGGCGGAAGGCGAGTCCATGGGAACGCCTTTGTGGCGGATGTATTGGGTCGTGAGAAGTGGTCACAATTCAGGGGTCTCCATCAAGTGCAAGTTCAAGTTCAAGTTCTAAGCCAAGTTCAAGTTCAAGGGAGACCCCTGCTAGCTGCTAATTTATGCTTGTTTACAGGGAAGGAGAGAACGTCGAGCGGGTGGCTCGGCCAAAGCCTCTCTCCTTCGTACAAGGGAGCCGGGATGGACCGGTTCCGGCGCCACCCACATGTGTGGGCGGCGTTGGGGTCACGACCCATACATTGCCGCCAACCATCAGCTGGCAAATTGCGGCCAATTATTGCCAACAAAAGTTCATTTTATCTACCTCAATGTATGTATTTTACTAACCAGTATCTAATCATGTTTTTCTGATGTTTACATTTGTAATCAATACAAAGTTAATCCAATCTTAGAGTCTGTGTTTATTCAGGATGGAGGGCGGTGGGGCTGTCCGGTCTGGGCCCGCAAGGGAGCTCGCCGCTGGCCGGCGGGCCCGTTTGCGGCCCGACCGGCAGCCCCCAGAAGCGGCCGTCCGGCTCTGCCCCCCCCCCCCCGCGCGCCTGGCGCTGTCTGGGGCGGGGGGGGGAGGAGCGGCCGCATGGCACGCCATGCGCGCCGCCATCTTCCCCTTTCTCCTTCCCACCGGCCTCAGCGGCGGGGAGGGGAAGGGGAGAGCGGACCAATCAGGAGCGAGCATGCTCGCTCCTGATTGGCCAAGGATCAGGGATAAAGGACCGCGCACGCGCGGGCCCCTCCCAGATCCAAGGCGGCGACGGAGGAGGCAGCAGCGCCCTCCGTCACGCCGAAAAAGCAGAACCCGCCCTCCCTCCCTCAGTTCATCTTTGTCGCAATTTGCGGGCGGATGTATTGGGTCGTGAGAAGTGGTCACAATTCAGGGGTCTCCATCAAGTGCAAGTTCAAGTTCAAGTTCTAAGCCAAGTTCAAGTTCAAGGGAGACCCCTGCTAGCTGCTAATTTATGCTTGTTTACAGGGAAGGAGAGAACGTCGAGCGGGTGGCTCGGCCAAAGCCTCTCTCCTTCGTACAAGGGAGCCGGGATGGACCGGTTCCGGCGCCACCCACATGTGTGGGCGGCGTTGGGGTCACGACCCATACATTGCCGCCAACCATCAGCTGGCAAATTGCGGCCAATTATTGCCAACAAAAGTTCATTTTATCTACCTCAATGTATGTATTTTACTAACCAGTATCTAATCATGTTTTTCTGATGTTTACATTTGTAATCAATACAAAGTTAATCCAATCTTAGAGTCTGTGTTTATTCAGGATGGAGGGCGGTGGGGCTGTCCGGTCTGGGCCCGCAAAGTGAGTCCAACTAAACTAACAGGGACTTACTGTGAAGTAAATGTGGCCATGCTCAGTCTGGGAAGTAAACAGCCAAGCAAGACTCAACTTTGTGAAATAACTTGGGCCACAGCAGTATGTGTGTGAAACTACTTTGTTTACCAGCACAGCAATCATGTGTGGTGAGGCTCAACCTCCAAGGCTTTTGGGTAACTGCAGAATTTAACCTATTCTTCCCTCTTCTGCTAAGTTGATGTCTTTGTAGCTATTGGCAGGAGAAACAATGAAAACTTGTTCAGACTACAGTACTATTAAATGGAATGCAATACAGAATGCTTAAGAGGCTAGGTTGGAAAGCCAGCCACATGTTAGGGCATGAGTTCGAGGAATTCAGGTTTATAGCATGGTAAATATCATCTTTATAATGGTGGCCCTAAAAACCAGTTTTCTGTCTTATTTGCAGCAAAGCACACTTTGTTTTGCGAATTCCACTTCTTCACTTTTAACCTACAAACAGCTTCATTTGGTGCTAATCCCAATGTAAAAGCATGACACTTTCATCCATTATCGTACTGCTCAGTTAAATTTAATGTGCATGCTTATTTTGCTGGAAATGAAAAATCTGCAACGCTCCAGCTCCCTAAAAGTGTGTGTAGGATTCATTATAGCAGTTACCTACTACAGCTAAGATTTTCCTGATATGCTGTGAGGCACAGCATAAGCACAGCAAGGGATGGAAACGTTTGATTCTGGATATTACTACCTTAGCAAAAAAATAAAATAAAAATAAGAATATCAAACAATTCTCCCCTCCAAAATGACATAAAGTTATGTGTGGGTTCAGATGCAACCTTAAATTATATTTCATTATTACAAGAAAGAGCCTACTCCTCCTGCTCTGTTATAATTATGATGAAGAGTTCACAAGCTTTTATTTCTGTTTTAGATTACCGTATATTCCGGCGTATAAGACGACTTTTGAGCACTCAAAAGTGCCCTCCAAAATTGACAGTCGTCTTATACGCCGGATACACTTTGCTTCACCTGCCTGCCTATCTCCTGCCTCTTCGCAAACGGAGCGAAGAGGCAGGAGATCGGGCAGGGGGTGAAGCAAAGTGCTCCTCCCTGCCACCCGCCCCCCCCCCCCGCGCTTCCACCCTCCCTCCCGAAAGTCGCGGAACCGCGGCTTTGGGGGGGTGGCTAGGAAGCCCCCTCCTCCTTTCCCCTGCCCACTCCCCGTGCATCCAACCCCCTCCCTGAAAGCAGCGGCACCGCTGCTTTCAGTGAGTGGGGGGGCGGAGAATCCCCCTCCTCCCTTCCCCCCGCCCACCCCCCGTTCATCCACCCCGTCCCTGAAAGCAGCGGAACCGCTGCTTTCAGGGAGTGGGGGGGCGGAGAATCCCCCTCCTCCCTTCCCCCCGCCCACCCCCCGTTCATCCACCCCGTCCCTGAAAGCAGCGGATCCGCTGCTTTCAGGGAGTGGGGGGGCGGAGAATCCCCCTCCTCCCTTCCCCCGCCCACCCCCTGCTCATCCACCCCCCTCCCTGAAAGCAGCGGATCCGCTGCTTTCAGGGAGTGGGGGGGCAGAGAATCCCCCTCCTCCCTTCCCCCCGCCCACCCCCCGTTCATCCACCCCCTCCCTGAAAGCAGCGGATCCGCTGCTTTCAGGGAGTGGGGGGGCAGAGAATCCCCCTCCTCCCTTCCCCCGCCCACCCCCCGTTCATCCACCCCCTCCCTGAAAGCAGCGGATCCGCTGCTTTCAGGGAGTGGGGGGGCAGAGAATCCCCCTCCTCCCTTCCCCCCGCCCACCCCCCGTTCATCCACCCCCTCCCTGAAAGCAGCGGAACCGCTGCTTTCAGGGAGTGGGGGGCAGAGAATCCCCCTCCTCCCTTCCCCCCGCCCACCCCCCGTTCATCCACCCCGTCCCTGAAAGCAGCGGATTAAAAATATCCACCTCAAATCATTTTAAATACACATAAAAGCTTTAATCAATCATTTACTGGACAGAGGTGAGGAACTATGTCTGTTTGACTTCAGTCTTAGACACCAGCCTTCCTCAACCCTGTGCCTTCCAGATATAGAGTATCAGAATATTTATACTGGCTGAGGATGACCAGAACTATAGATCAACTCATCTGGGAGGCATAAGGTTGAGGAATGCTGACACATACTGTAAATGTAGCTGTCAACTGAGCATGGTGAGGCTTAGGGCTCATCTACATGGGCCCGAAAATGCTGGCTTCCCACCAGTGTATCCTGCCTGCTGGTCAGGCCCGTTCTTCCTCTGTTACCTCCACAAAATGGGCAGGAGTCCAGATGGGCACACTGTCCCCGCACACACACCCCGCAGCAGCTTCCACCCGCATCCCTCTCTCTGATGTCAGGAATCAGGTCTGCAGCACGTGTGCAAGGTCCCCTGCATGTGACCAACCTTGGTCACATCCTATGGGCCCCCTTCCTGGCCATGGAAGAGAGAGGCAGAGGGCAGTGACAGGCCAGCATGCTGGAATAGGCTTCTGCAATTACATGGAGCCCAATCCATATTTCCCAGCTGGGATGCAGTTAAACAGCTATTTTTAAAATGAATATTTTATCAGGCCCTACCCCATCTCTCCCCCCCCCCATCTTAGTCCCTTCTTTGCCCTGGGGGTCATGAGGACTGCCTGGGGGCAAAATGGGGGAAAATTCCTGAGTCATCAGGGCTCCAAATCGGGGGCAAGACAGGGCTTCCCCTTGTGAAGACAAGCCCTTACTTCCCAGTAAACACACATATAATTGCATTGCTAATCTGAGATGTTTTACTTTCTTCAGTGTGTAAAATAGATGGTTTTAATGAAAAAACCGATCTGTAAGTGGTTTCTCCTTCTTAACTGGATTATTTTATTTTATCAAGAATATGTAAAAATAGAATCAATATGATATCACTCCACTAAGGTAAGTGACCTATGAATTGTCAAGATTTAGCCAATGAAATGAAACCTGGGGGTTGTTTACATGGGCAAACATTCCTCTAAATATACCGCTAAGATAGCTCATAGTTCCCACGGATCACAGCACAGCATAGCCTCATTCAGAAGAGGGGAAGGTAAAACACCCAAACATAGCATGCCAGGGGATGTTGCTACTTTTGCAGGTATATTTGCAATGTAGCGCTTTATTGGCAGTGTAAACTACCATTCCGTTAAGGGCTTCCGCAGATCTTTACTGTGATTGGTTGCTATGATGTAAGGGGCGGGCTTAAAAGAGAGTGACTGTGTTCAGTAGTATCAGGAAACTTTGAAAAATCCTCTCTGCTATTTTGCTGAAGGTCTGCCAAGAAAAAGGATTCCCAAGACCTTTCAGTCATAAAGTTCCCATCTGTCAGCTCTGCTTGGAGGAGGGAGAGAGGGGGGGAAAGGGGGGATTGAGGGAGGGAGAGTCAAAAATCCTCTGCTATTTTGCAAGTCTGTGAACCCTGACTAAACAAATCGTGCTGGAAAAACTTGTGATAGGTTCACCTTAGGATCCACGGCATGGCAGCAAGGTCTTTCAGTAGAGAGATTACTGTCCCTCTGCTTCAGGGAGTGAGTTCATTTACAGTCAGATTTAGAGAAGAAACAGAGCCACTTCTTTGATCTTCCCCCCTGCTATTTTGGCAGTCTGTGAGTCTTTAGCTTGGAAATGCAAGGCTTCAAAGGAGGGTCTATGCCCTTCCCCATATAGCCTTTGTCTGCTTGGGAGGCCACACGCCCCACACTTTTTCTAGTCTGAATGAAAAAGCGGCATAATTAGAAAAAAAACCTGACTGGCACAGATGCGGAAAAGAATTAAAGCGCAAGTTGCCGCAATAAATCTGCTGTGTAAACCAGCCCCTGGTAAACTCCTTAAATTTGCTTTTCATCTGGCATGTTATAAATCATAGCAGATTATGAAAGGAATCTTAGAATTCCTTACTTTTGCATTCAAGTCAAAGAAAGTGTAGTATTTAAAGCGTAGTATAAGCTGATCATCTTCCTGGACACCTTGTTCCATGAGTGATCGAGAAGAATCTAACCATCTGAAAGAAGAAGAATAAAAAAAACTACTTACACCTAGTTGAGTAGGAAGAAAAGTGTCAGTTTGTATGTCAACAGAGTAAAAGTCCACTTTATAACCATACAGACAACACTTGCCTAAGCAAACTGCCAGTTTTTATGCACATGTAAATTTTGTTTTTTCTTAGATTATTCTGCCACCAGGGAGACAGAGGACTTTATCAGACCAGGCCAATATGGCGTCCTAAGGAGGCCTAATGATCACAAAAGGGTGCACATGCCAGCAATGTCTTCCTTTCATGATAATGTACTATAAATGAGGCGTACTTTTTTATTGACGGCCCAAGCCATCAACAGATTTCTCATTCTATTTTTCTGCCGGCATTGCCAGCATTGAATCCTCATGCCATTGTACTCATGTGAATGAAGCATCAATGGGCAAACACTTCCGGGTGAGATTGTGACAGCCAGGTAGGGGGCGCTCTTTTTATGAAACCCCCCACGTATTTGCAACTTTTAAAATGTATTTTAGTGCTTTGCTGTGCTTTTTGTGTCTTTATTTTGTTTTTATTTTTGAATTTCCTGCACTAGTGTCTTCCCGCACTAGTGAGAATTGGTGAGATTTCAACCCTGGAAGTAAACGGAGCTCTTTTTGTGCTTCGTTACTGCTGGGGAAGCCTCATTGACACTGGAAAAGGTACGTTTGGTAGGGGGGTTCTTTTGTCAGCACAAAAATGACACAATTTATGCCGTCAAAAGAATGTTATGGGCAGGTGGTCTGGTAAAGTCCTGTGATGTTGTTTTTTCTGTAATGTAGAAGATGAATCCCTCCATTCTCCTGAAGGCACTTTAGGGCTTGTCTACACTGGCCAAATAAAATAACCTCAAGTCTTTTTCATGCAAAGCTGTCCACATGAGGTACGGCTCAAATCTGGGTCTTTTCAGTACCTCAGGGCTTTAATCCAGACTGAAACCAGTTGGGATTTACTCTGGCTTTGAGTGAAAAACCCAGATATTAATGTGTGTGTATGGACTGCACTCCATAGTGATGCTGATGTGGGGCCAGAGGGGGAGAGGAGTTTCGACAGGTGGGCAGAAGAATTCAGGAGGAGGCACCCTGGGGCAGGTAATCAGCTGACCTTTCCTGCTTGGAAATGCCTCTTTCCCTGTTTCAATGTCACTTTTTAGCACTTCCTTACTTGCTATATATTTTATTTATGTCGCAATTATTTGGATAAGTGCATACTCGCATACTCATATTGATTGGTGCATGGACATATGTACATTTGCATGCATGGGGAGAGGGGAAAAACCAAGTGGCCATGGCCATGTGGCAGTGCGTACTGCAATTTATCAACACAGGGTGAGTTCAAAGGGGAGAACTGTGTGGAACTGTGCCCCTGCACTCGCCTAGCTGTGTGTGGAGATCATGTGGATTATCCCGTGGTCGCTGCGGACCAGGGAAACCTGAAAGTAAGCTGGATTTTCCTGTTGGTATAGATGAGCCCCTAGTTAGGAACACTGACTATAATTTTTGTCTGTTTGCATAGAAAACAGGAAAAATAACACATCGTTTTCTACATGTGTTTACATTAAATTGTGTAAAGTTGCAGCTGCACAATTTCCTGCACAGAAAAACTGCATGCAGTTTTCCAAAATGTATTTTTTCTGTGCAAAAAAGTCAGTATTTTTGCATTAATATCAGTGTACAGTATTTTGCACAAAATATATACTTCCTGCTCCCCAAAGCAGTTTTTTTCCCCAAAAGAAACCATATGTGGAAATGAATTTCCCCCCATGAAATCCCCAAATGCAAAGAATCTCCTGCCTTCTTTCATTAAGGATGCAAATGTTGATGAGCATTCTTCACTCCCTACCCCTCTCTCACACACATATGCACACAAATTTAACCTATGAGAAGGACAAACTTCTATGCAATCTCGCTGTATAAAATGCTTGGGTATGTTTCCTTTCCCAGTGTGTTGATTGGCTGCTTAGGAAACATACTCAACCAATCCCTTTCCTCCTCTCACTCACTCAGCCGATTACCACCCACATGCAAATTCCCTCTCTACCTCACAACCCACTCCTGCCACTCAATTTGCATCTACACCCCCAGCCTCACAAGGGCCCCTCCTTCTCCCTCAGCCGCTCACCACCCACATGTAAAACAATGCAATATTTCCCCCTAAAATAATAGCGTGTAGCTGCACCGTGTGAACCTTTCAAATGTTCTATAATGGTGTATGTTATACTAGAAATACTGTATGTGTGCTTTGAAAAATATAATGTAATGATGTACAAAAAAAAGTATACATAACAGGCAGCTGTGTCTGGCCGGTATTCCTGGCCTGTTGGCATGTTCTTCCCTGAGCACCTGCATGACAGCACCATTTTTACTCTTCTTTCAGCTCCTTTCTGGAAGTCCATTTTTCCATAAAACTTTTCGCCTACCCTTTAGTTCACATCTCAAACCAACCCAAACCCAAGTAAGTGTAACAGCACTTGCTCCAATCTGTCTCTTGTCACCTTTGCTTGCCCCATTCATTCATTCCCTCCCTCCCCCCTTTCTCTTTCCTTGTGTAATTCTTCCCTCAGCACTCCTCTCTCTCCTCCCTCAATGACCTCTCTCATCTTAGCTAAGATCAACATTATAAACTGCTTGTTTATCTCCCAGAGTAAACAGCGATGTACACTGAATGGCATTAGGTATACTGTATCACCGTCTTAATCATCACAATCCTATTTAAAAATTTTTAAAAAAGAAACACACATAATCACATACTTTTGTCTCTCCTAATATGAAAAGCTCTTTGAAAATGACTACTATGGCAAGATGTGGAAGTGTTTTAAAAATCTACCATGTTTAAAAATATTTATCATTGAAGTTTCAGACTTGATATCGTACTAGATGTGTGCTGCTCCTTCCCCCCCAGGTGTGCAATAGAAGCTGTTTGGTGCCCAAATGCACCCCCAGAGCCAATCAGTGGCTGGGAAGTCAAAATTGCACCACAAGGGAAAAAGGCAAAAGGAGATAATCAGATTTATCTTTGCATAATGTCTGGAAAAGTAATGCTGGCTGGTGTAACACCTGGATATGCCAATGTAAATAAGCAATGGGATTCCAGCCTTAAAATACGGAATAACTGCTGGTACTCAAACCACCCCAGCCAAAAAAAAAAATCAAATCAAATCAAAACAAACAAACAAACAAAAACACCCCGAACAATGCATCACCACACACATTTCTTACTGGCTAGTCAAAACCAGCAAATTAAGATGATCACCAGAAGCGCCTCTTACCCTGCATTTAGTTTTGCTTTGTCAACCAAAGTTCGAGGTTGATACATTTTGGCCAGTGTTTCTGGTGTACAGTTGGGGTGGTTGAAAGCAATGCTGCTCCAGTTCTGTTTCGCCAGAGGACTGTCACCAAACCACGTGACTGTAGAAGAGACAGGGGTTCCACTCATGGGATCGTAAATGGGCGTCATGGTTTTACTGTATAAGCCAGGACTTGCTGAAATATTAAGGATGGGAAGAAAGAAAATCAGTCTGCAATACCACTTAATGTTAAAGCAATTTTCCTATCCATTGGCCTGAATTCTTTTATGTGTTCCAGCTAGAGTTGCAGCTTCCTTCATTGAGTCAATCCTCCTGTAATGCAGTCTTCCTCTTTTCCTACTGCTTTCCACTTTACAGAACATTACCATCTTTTCTAGTGAGATACGTTGTCTCTCTAAATGGATCATCTCACTTTAGCCATTTTGGCTTGTAAGGATTGTTCAGGCTTTATTTGCTCTTGGCCCCATTTATTTAATGTTTTAGTGGTCCATGGTATCTGTAGAACTCTTCCTTTTGGCTTCCTCCATTGTCCAGCTTTCTGCATAGAAATCACAACCATACATACAACTAGAGTGGATTCAATCAGTCAACAGAATTTGCCTATGTGTTGACTTACCATTCAACAATTGATTCAATGGGTCTACTCTAGTTGGGACTAACCAATAGGATTCAGGCTTGTTTCCTAGCTGTACGCACATTCATATATGTATGTGTGTGTGAGTGCATGCACACACACACATGCCTTCAAGTTGCTTGTTGACTCATGGAGACCCAATTAATTTCATAGGGTTTTCTTAGGCAAGGAATACTCAAAAGTGGTTTTGCCAGTTACTTCCTCTGAAATATAGCCTGCAGCACCTGGTATTCATTGGGGGGTTTCCCATCCACATACTGAGCAGAGCTGACCCTGCTTAGCTTGCAAGATCAGAAGGATCTAATAATGCCTTTAGGGTATTTAGACCTGCCAACAAATAGCAGGTGCTGTAGACTATATTTCAGAGGAAGGATCTAGCAAAACCACCTCTGACTATTCCTTGCCTAAGAAAACCCTATGAAATTCATGGAGTCACCATAAGTCGACAGGTGACTTGAAGGCACAGACACACATTCATTCGTATATATGAATACATGTTCCTTATAGCTATATTGATAAAAGAATTCAATTTGTTCCTGGAGTTTAGCTTCCAAACTTTGTTAGGAAGCCAAGTCCCAATTGCCTCAGAACAGCAGCAATCCTTCTTGAGCCTAAGGAGATTATAAAAGTACCCTAGAAACTGGGACTGTCCTGCTACCCCCCACCCTACACTCCCATCCCACTCCTGTCCTTGTAACGAAAGAAGAAAAAAATGTTCAAACACTTACCTTGCTGCACGATCTGGAGTGCTGCCCCTCCCCTCAGCAGTCCAGGTGTGAATGGAGCTGTCGCAAAGCTCCTTTCACGTCCTGGAAAGCAAACCCTGCCCGTTCGATTACAAAAAAAGTGACAGCAAACACAAACACACATTCTACACTTAAAAAGCAACTTGGGGAGGGGAAAAAAAGGGTGACACTTACCTGGCTGTCCCGATAGTACCTGGAAGTCTTTAGCACGGACCTCCCGCTGATGTCACCTTACAATGTCATCTCGCCATCAGAACGGGTCATCTATTCACTTGCCCACCATTCCATTATTATAACGGAACGGGCTTCTTATTGACGGCTTAAGCCATGAATAAGAGGAACTGGGAGAGGAACAGGAGCAGAATGGGAACATCATAGGAGAGGGACAACGTCATCTGAAAAGGAAGCATGATAGCGATCTCCTGTCGTCCCTGTCCTGGGATGTTTTGAGCGTCTGATAATCACCTAAGTCTGCAAGGATATGTTGTGTTTACTTAAGCAATATGACAAAGGGCTTTTTATTATTATTGCTTCATCATTCTAAAATCTAATTCTGGTACTGAACAGAGATTTGAGGCAGAGCATTGGCACAAATTAAGCCATCACCAATTGGACTAGGATTTCAGGAGACTAGGGTTAGGATCCCTGTTCAGCAACAGAAACTCACCAGGTGACTGTGGGCAAATCATACTCTCTTAGCCTCAGAGAAAGGCAAAGGCAAGCCTCCTCCATATAAATCTTGCCAAGAAAACCTTAGGATAGGGTTGCAATAAGTCAGAGTAAACTTGAAGATACTTAACAACAAATAAAAACAACAACCAGGAGAGGATATTTTAGTCCCCAAGATTTTGTTACAGAATCCACACACAACTAGGCCTACAACACAGGCATTCTGCGGCATGGTCACCTGCACAATCTCCCCACCTTCCATATACAGTTTAAAATAAATAAATAAACAAACAAAAATACCCAAGACCAAAAGGGGAAAAAAGGCCATTTTTGTCCCACTCAGTGTAACATATTGGGACCAAAAATATCCCCTGCTGTGGTGGTTTTTTTTTTTTTTTTTTTTGTGAATGATGGTCCATGATGAAGTGAAGGACAAGTGACATACTCAGATTGTCATAGGATAGCCTGTTCAGGAGTAATGGAAATTTCTTTCATCATGGGGACACTAAAATTCTCATTTGGGTCAGGAAATACCACATAATGTGGGATGTCAGTCTACACTTTGTCCTAACCCTGCCCCTGTTCCATAATACCTTGGGATTCTCACTGGTACTGATACTGTGTGGTGTATTGATTCAAGTGTTGGACTACAGCTCTGGAGATCAGGGTTCCAATCCCTGTTCAACCATGGAAACCCACTGGGTAACCTTAGGCAAGTTGCACTCCCTCAGACTTGGAAGGCAAAGGCAAGCCCTCCTCTGAACAAATCTTGTCAAGAAAGCCCTGTGATAGGTTCCCTTAAATTGAAGGCACACAGCAACTATCAGGAAATGCCTTATGCAACCCCCCTCCCAAAAAAACCTTAGTGCATGAGGGTTAAAATACACTAAGGTCTACAGTGACATTCAGTGCTTTAATAGCCCAAAATATCAGCCCAGAATTACAAACTACAAAGCCAGCTCCATGACCTGCAAAAACACATGCCCCTAATCACACACAAGCTTTTCCAAATCACCTAGCTACTTATGTTCACTTCAGTTGAATCATTTAGCAGAGTCATCCTAATCAATTTGACCAGTTACCACAGTCCAATTTTGTGAAGCCTATGGAGTTCATAATAAGGAACCAATACATTATTGAAAAGCTGGCCAGCCATTTCAGTCCCTCTGCAGATGCCTCAGAACAGCAATGATCATGATGATGATCATTATCATTGTAATCAAAATCAGCATCTTTCCTATTTGCTGCTTTTCTTATTCCTAATCTGAGTAATCCTCCCAACAACCTGCCTTTGTCATACAGATGGCTATCGATCAGTCTGATGGCAAGAATCTCTACAAATTGTTTGCATCATACATGAAATGTTGTATCTGAAAAATCTCTCTGCATATTGACCATCCAGTAGGACTCTACATATCACACAGAATTTTCCCGCTGGGTGCTGGTGTCTTTATCACAAGTTCATGTATTACAATTTCTCCGTCTTTCCTCTAGGGCCGGGGTTCTCAGCCTTTGGTCTTGCAGATGTTTTAGACTTCAGCTCTCAGTAGTCATCATCACTGGTCATGCTGGTAAAGACTTCTGGGAGCTGAATTACAAATAGATGATCAAAGGGTTGAGAACACCTGCTCTAGGGTGAGCCTGGAAAAAAAGATAGCAGAATCTGGTTTATGACATGAACACCCTGTTATAAATCACATCTCCAAAATCCATATTGTATTGAACTTTCTGTAAATGTGAATCGTAAGGTCCTTTAAATGCCAATCTTGGCTGAAAACCAACATATAACATTTTCCTTGTCCACAAAAACAAAAACAAAACACCCCCCACAAAAAGACCCCTTAACATTACAACAATTTTGGCATGGTTCCTTAGAACTCATCACTTATTAAAAATGCATCACTGATCCTCTCATCCCTCTGACTCTTTTTTTCTGGTCTTGGGTTACAACCCAATGTGATGTGATTGGACTATGAACTCCTTCATCCCTAGGCAGCATGGCCAATGATAAGACCTGGGGAAAGGTGTAGACCATCAAAACAAGGTGAATCCAAGGCTGTGAAAGCCTGCAAGTCCATGGCCTGACCTGTGCCAAATGTTTGGACATAAACTTCTCAGGACAGGTCTCTCTCTTTACTGCTATTCTATAAAGCATTATGCATATGGATGGTGGCCAGTACATAAATAAAATAAACACAGTTTTCATCTGCTGAACTGTTACCTGGTGATCCCAAACTCACTGGTGAGTTGTGCAAATTTAAGATATCTTCTATGACTGGTTCTTTCTCTTTTCTCTTTTTCTTTTTCACATCTTCAGGTAATTTTAGCAGAGAAAGTTCTTCTGATCGTCTTATACCTGCAAAGTTTTATAAGATAAGATGCCTTAAAGAGGAAACAGACTGAACAGGCCAATGGCTTCCTTAACTTAAGATCCTTTTTCTTCCACAATTTGGGTTCTTTTGGAAAGCACAACACTCCTGTCCTGGTGCTGGTGAGGGTGCTTTTGCTGTTGCCTCCTAGAAACACTCCTGGAAGCACCGAGGAGCAGTGTTTGCTTTAGGTATTTTTTTTAATCGGGAAGTGAACTTCCAGCCACTTCCAGTTTTGGGCTGGAGAGGCATTAAAAAGGAGTGAAAGAAGAATCCTCCTCTTTGGCATTCACTTACCACCCCAGAATCCCTCTCTCTTTGCATTTCTTTTCTAGCCAGGAATTCAAAATAAGCTCAGTGGAGACATAAAGGAACCGAGATGGTGGTGGTAGCAGCAAATAAACCAGAGGAGGGCAGAGTGGTTTTACCTTCTCCCCGACCCTATCGCTTTCGCTCCTTGAATCAGATTCTTCTGCCCCACCTCACTACCAACATATCAGCAGATTAACAGATATTATTTTATTAATCTTATACTTTTTTAAAAAAAGCATAATGTAGTTTATATTGAATACGAGGACATCTGCCTGCAATTGCCTGAACTGATGTTGATGATTTCATCTATGATCTGAATGAGACAAAAGTTTGACTGGTAGCACCTACTATCCTTAGAATGCGTTTCACACCAGCTTCCATGCAAAATGGACCAATGCCAACAACCGTCTGAAGAAAGTTTTCCAATTAGCCCTGAACTGTTGTGAATGTGTTTTAGATAGCAATCTAAGTCTTAACATCATGTTTGTTCAAAATTGGTCCATAACTGTGCATTCTAATAGGGGAAAAAAATCCCCCAGAAATCTGAAGTGCTTATTCAGGTGGTACCCAAAGTAGTTGATGGATCAAGTTCAAAGCCCTTACTAGCATCTTTGCTTTGGCCCCATTAGATAACACATCAAGTATATGTTCTGTGATGACTCTGTGGACACGAGCATGTGGTTTTGTACAGCCTAAAAAAATACTTAATACTTTAAATATATGCAGCAGTTAGTTAGAAAATACAAGACTTGAAAATAAACACAACCAAATCTTGAAAATCTATGATCTGGCAATTCAAACAGGTTGAGTGTTATCTTCTGTCCTCTCTCCTGCAACTCCCAGAATTTCATTTGCCTATTTGTTGAGTAAAATAGGGAGATAATGATATTTTCCAGGGTTGCCTCTATGCCTGTGATTGAAGAACATGGTGGCCCCATGTAGCTGAACTTGCACTTTACTTCCTCAGCAGAAGCCACAGACCCAACCATTGCTATCACTACACAAGTACTGTAATGTTATAAAAATACCATCAGTTATGTTATCTACCTCCTAGTCCTCTTCTCCATTTGCTTTTCTTTAATAATGGTCTTATATAAAACCATGTTTTTATTCTGTTAATTTGGTCATAAATATGTCCTGGAGGCTGAACTAACTTAATCAGCTCCATAACTATTTATTTGAGGGTTCGGAATACTTAAGCGCCAAATTCCTGTTGAGCAATATCTGAAGCTTTCATCACAGTCATTGTGACACTGTTTACAGGCATGTTCCAGGCCTTTAGGCAGTGAACTACACAGCTGTTTGTATGGCTTGGGGTGACACATTCCATCTACAGGGAGTGGGTGCATTAAGCCACATTCCATTGTAGATGAGAATGATATACACTACTATACTGTGTACATGTGGAAATTCACAGCAGGATCCCTCAAAGTGGCATGACAGCACAAACTCTATTAATTTCAACAAAATTTAAACTCAGAAAGATGTATGAGGAAAGAGTACTTAACCCACACTACTGCCTTTCTACTTTCTTTTAAAATCAGAAACAGACATACTTTTATTTTACTGAGGCATTCTGCAAATCTACTCAGTCAAATCTAATACATATAATATATACATTTACAAATATGGATAAGAAGGATAATGATAAAATAAAAATACTCAACACCAGCAAATAGCAACATCTGTTGTACCACTAGATGTCAATGAAATCCTAAACAGAGGCTATCATTAGCTCAAATTGTTTTACAAAGGGGCTATGCCTTAGTGAAATGCCTGAAAGAGCAGAAGGTTAAAGCCTAGTAAACTTCTCCATTGTGGGATCCAGTGATTTTACCAAGAAAGTCCTGCTCCTAGTGGAAGCCTATAAAAATCCACTTGATAATGGTAATTAATGGTAATTGCCCCCTGTTTATGCTGGATTGGTACCCGTGGTTTCACTTACCTGTAGTTGGGGGGGAAAGGTCTCACTAGCCATCTGGAGAACCAAAAAATCACACTGGAGGTGATCTCTCTAGCCTTTGGGAGGTCTTCAGGCACAATTCTATGGTCAACTTCTGCCAGGGGTTGACCATAGAGTCACACCAGATGCTTAGAGAGGTGCCCTCTCTAGGCATTTTCTAGGTTCTCCAGCACAATTCTATGGTAGTCTATAGTGGTTTACTATTATACATGGTTTTATGTATCTGTGGTAAGGCTGGGAATGTATCCTCTGTAGATATGGAGGGCGACCTGTATCATTATATGGCTTATCAACCAATCCAGCGCTGTTCAATCAAATAAGAGGTGCCTTGGCCATATGAAAAGATGATCACTAGCCATCAACTACTAAGTGAGATCTACCTTCCCACAAACGTATAGGAAATGCTTCCACTTGTGCATAGTGGAAGAGGCAATGCTTCAATCAAATAGCTTTTTTTTTTTTTTTTTTTTTTGGTGAAAGGCTGTTCTAGACAGTCCCCATGCCTTTGGAGGTCTTTTTGAGACCCCTGAAGAGTGCAAGTGGAAGGAGCATGGCTGAAAAACTTGGAAGGATGAAAGAGAATCTGGTGAAGCATGGAATTGCACATGAAGGTGATGCCAAATAAAACTTGTCAGTCTTTAAGGCATCACCAAATTCTTTGTTGTTTTTACAGCAACAGCTACTCTTACTTGAAATTTTTTTCATGCATGATGGTGGTTGTTGCATCTAATATTAGGATATCAGTTAACTAAGATGGGATAAATCTACTTAAATAAACACTGTAGAACAACAATACAGGTGGTGTAGCTGCTAAAAAAGCAGAAATCTCTTTTGATTACAGAAACAGAAAATTCACCTATAGTTCAAACAAGTCATCATCATCACCATCACTTCCACCACTAACTTCATTAATAATAACAGCAATAATAATTTGAATCTTAAAGTCCCACAGGATCTTTATGTCACCATTTTCAACTACTTTTTCAGGCTAATATTCCCACCAGTTCTTTGTGGATGGCAAATCCTATTTTTTTACATAGGACTTACATTTGTGGCTCAGGAGAAGTGCTTCAAAAAACTAGCATCAAAGCATATATAGAAAAAATACCTACAGAGAGTAAATGTCATCTATATAAAGAAAAGGTGACCAGCGTATCAGTTTATGCAGCAAGATCACACAGAATGATTATATGAAATGCCATGATAAAGTGGCTGCAATGATATACTGGAACCTTTGTAATAATAGACAGTACAATGGCTCTATACACACAGATGTTTGTGCTTTGCCTCAGGTGTTTGTTACTCCAGACTCTTTTGTAAAGTCTTCCAAATGCGCTATATGCCTTTGTTAATCTGTGATCGCTTCCCAGATAGGTAAACTGCTGAACGGACTTAAGCACAGATTTGCCGATGGCAATGTGGGGATGATGGTGTTCGTCCTGTGGTGCAGGCTGTTAAAAACATCATCTTATTCTCCTTTATGGGTCTGGAACATGGGTCACCTATTGCCAACACTTACAACTCCTCGAATGCTTTCATCAGCGCTGTTTACGCACAATCCTAAATATACCCTGGACTGACTATGTGATGAATGTTGCTGTCCTTGAGCAAGCAGGGATCAACAGCATTGAGGCCATGATATTGAGAACACAGCTGCACTGGGCAGGGCATGTTTCTAGGATGGAGGACCATTGCCTCCCAAAAATAGTACTCTACGGTGAACTCGCTACGGGTCAGTGTAAGAGGGGCGCTCCAAAAAAGCGATACAAGGACTCCCTGAAACAACATCTCAGACTCGGCCAAATTGATCACCAACAGTGGTGCGCCCTGGCCTCACATCGGGAGGCATGGAGACGCACTATCAACAATGCTGCAGCCTTATTTGAGAACTCACGCTGAACAAGTCTTGAAGAGAAATGACAATGCAGAAAGAATCACAACCCAGAAACATCACCCAAGGAGACCTTCTGCTGTGCTTTCTGCAACCAGACTTGTTTATCTCAGATTGGCCTTTTTAGTCATCAGCGCGCTTGCAGAAAGCACGGGATGAGTCCTTCCTGAATCTTCGTTTGCGAAGAAAAGCCAGAGAGAGATAGAGGGGAACATATGCCTGAAAAAGCTGTTGAAAATGGTGACATAAAAATCCTATGGAACTTCAAGATTCAAAGTGAACAGCAACTAGAACACAAGAGGAGAGACATAACTGTGGTTAAGAAAAACAAAGATTAGATTATAAATATGGCAATCACAGGAGACAGTGGAACTGAAGACAAAGAGAGGGAAAAGATGATTAAATATTGTGACTAGAGGCTCATCTTCATGAGTCAGGATACACCAGCTCCCCACTGGCATATCCTGCCTGTGGATAAGGCCCATTTGTCCCCTGTTACCTCCATGAACAGGCTGGAGTACAAACTGGAACGCAGGCCCATCGCTGCAGCCATCTCCTTCACCGTTGCTCTCCTAGAAGTGAGGAAGCCAGCCCGCAACATGTGACTAAGGCCTCCTGCATGTGACCAGCCTTGGTCACCTGCTGCAAGACTCCTTCCTGCTTCAGAAGAGCAAGGCAGACCTACAGCTGCAGTGATGGGCCAGCCTGCTGGGATGGCCTCCTGATCTGTTTCTTTCAGATTTTTCCAGGCATTATTTTAGAGCAGTTTATTGGGCCCTAGCCCATCTTCCCCAACTTAGTGTCATCTTTGCACCAGGGATCATGATGTTTGCCCAGGGGCAGAATGAGGCAAGGGCCTGCATCGTCAGGACTGCAGGGCTCCTAAGACAGGGGCAAGACAGGGTATATTGACCATGTAGACAAGCCCTTACACATTGAGATTGAGCACCTTTGGGAAAACAAAACAAAAATGGCTCCAGTATTGATCAAGTCCAAATGGAACTTACAAAACATCTGGAAGAAATTGCCATAAAAAGGATCACAACAGCAGAATTATAAAAAGTGACTGTACTTGGAATGAAGATACCATAGTGATTCCTAGATAATTGGATAGAATCTGAATCACTGATGATCCAAAACTCCAGTTGGTAACACCTGCTAGACTGTGATACTGTTGATGACAATGACAATAATAATATTGTAATATTATGATCTTATGTGTTGCTGTTCATCTGAGGTTGTATTTACCCAATTTTAAGACCTGATAAGGAACAGATGATTATGATGTACTGATATGTAAAACCATAGACTTCAAAGAGGGTGTACTTTCTTTTTCACACAACTGTATATTATTATTATTATTATTATTATTATTATTGGTCACATACTTGCATTCCCAGATGCAATGACCAACAGAATGATCAGAAAACTTTATTGGCACAGAAATCCAAGAAGCATATCCTACAAGGTTGTTGCTGAGAACTGAAACTGAATAGACACAGTCTATAATAAAAAGATATTGGAATCTGCAAAACCTGGTGGGCTTTCACACCATTAGGTAACCATCATCCCCTGACATGATTTTCCCATACACCAGCCAGCCTCTCTTTCCTAGCCTGCATTCACAGCTGTACTTCTTATCTTTTCTTAAACCATCCAAAACCGTTACCACCACTCCCTGCAGTTGGCACAGAACACTTGTTAACAAGTACAAAGGAAAATAATGTAATTAGTATCATGGTTACAGAGAACACGCTGAAAATGATAGGAACAGGCACCATCAGGGGCCGATCCTGACCTCATCAGTTTCACAGTCTACCAGATGTTACATATCAGAGTTTTGGACCAACAATGATTTGGTATCTTTCAGTTTTGTCTGGGCTGCATACTTACCAAGGGTCCTGCAAATATCTCCAACAACTTTGAATACTACAGAAGAGAAGCTGACATTCAACCGTACAGTTTTCATGCTTGGTAAGCGAAGGCGTAGCATTTTGTGCTGAACAGTAAACAACAGCTTGGCATCTGCCTGCACTCCATATTTGTCCAGTGTCCAATGAGTTTTTAGAAGCCAACATTGCTTTTGTTCCCACCAAAGGGCATAGTCTGACCAGTCCTGTGATACACCTCAAAAAACAACAATGACAAAACAAAGAGTGAGCACTGAGAACTTGTTACAGCACAGCAAACAAACAAAACCTTATTTTGAAGTTAACAATGAATTGAGACCCTCGTTCTATTTTTTCATTTGCCACATTTAAAAGGAACACTACAAGCCAGGTTTTGATGGCTGGGTTTTCTGAAACTCTAGGGGGATGGACAGGTCAGCTCCCATATACATGGATTTGGTATTCACTATTTCACATATCTATGCTTGAAAAAATATGTTCTCTCAAGACATTTCTAGGTCCTCCTATGTGATTCTATGGTTAACCTCTGCAGTTCATCTCATTGAAAACAACAGGGTTCCCTATTATCCATGGTTTCAGGTATCCACGGGAGTGAGTGTCTTGGAACATAACCCTCATGGATACAGGGGTCAACCTGTAGTCAGATGAGGCTGAAACTATGTGGGGGATAAATAAACAGATATTCAGATGAATTTGGGTATTCCCCTCCCTCTTGTCTTTTTCTAAATCGATGTACCGACTACTATTCTTAAGCTCTTAGGCCTTTTGCCTTCTTCCTCTAGCAACAGACCTGAAATTGTGTGGAAACGAGCTTTAGGCAATTCACTAAATAAGTTTAGAGTCTAAATAAGTCGTTTCCTCCAATCTATAAATGGACTTCCCACACAATAAAGAGTATGTTTTCCTTTTTTCTTTTTTGTTTGTTTGCCTAGTACCAGCTTCCACAATGATTACCTCCTATTCAGTAGTCACAAGTGAAGGATTAGGTTATTCATTTTGCCAGGGCAAATACTGAATAATTCTTAGACAGATGAGACTAAACCTTTACTGCTCAAGTGATGGAACTTTCTCTCTTCTTCTTTCCCCAAACAGCCCAGTGCTCACCTAGACCTGCTCTGGAAGTTTCTACCCACCAAATCTCAGAGTAGAGTTTGAGGTGCAGTGAGGGGCTGTGGGGCAGAATTGCCCCCCCTTTTCAAATGGAAGACCTAACTGGTTATCACCAACTGAATTAAAATGGGGTTGTTTTGAATTAGCTCAAATGCTCTTCCTGTTTTAAAACTCCCACCATGAAAAAGCACAAATATCTTTGTACTCACTGATTTGTTCAACAAGTTTGAGCATTACCCCTCCAATATGAAGATCTCCTGATACTTGGAGGGTGCTCTCTTTTGGTTCTTCATAAGGGTGAACAATAGTGACAATGAGCTCCCACGAACTGGAACCATATTCATTTGAAGAAATCATGCTGCTATTGAGAATTCCACAGACTCAAGGATGGAAGCACACTCAACATCTGGTTAAAAGATAAAATTCATTTTTATCACAGCCAGCACATCTTGTCCAGGTGAAGTCAGAAATTAGATTTCCCCCGCCCCCGATACATCAACTTTTGCAGTGTGATTTTATCTCTTGACAAGGCTGGCCCAAGACATTTTGCTGCCTGAGGCAAAGCAGCAAATAGCATCCTTTTCCCCCTCCCCCACTCAGGTGCACTGTATGCAAGGCCAGGGAAATTATTTTGGCATCTGAGTCAGAAAATCATTCGAGCATTTTCCCCTTTCCTTAGAATCATAGAGTCATAAAATCATAGAGGTGGAAGGGGCCCTATGGACTAGCAGGTCCAACCCCTTGCTCAGAAGAAAAATACCGGTAATAGCAATAGTAACAAGTGTGCACTTCCTTTTCATGAAACCCAGGCTGAGGAGCTTGAGGAGGTCTCCTCATACTTTTTAAATCAGTGGGTCTCAACCTTTGGCCCTCCAGATATTTTGGACTTCCAGAATCTGAAGTCCAAGACATCTGGAGGCCAAAGGCTGGAGGCCACTAGTCTAAAGGATGGGATGGCTCTGTTCTTGGATTTCATGTGGATCACATTTATATTTCACACACCTACTATTTACAATCTCATGTTAAATGGTGACTGCTAGCTTGAGACCCTGTCAGGGTATATTCACAAGAAATGCTCTTCTGAGGAGATACCATTAGTTGCATGATGAGAACCAGTCATAATACCATTGAACTTGCACTTTCACATCTGGTCTAGACTAGACACCACACAGCCAATATCTCAGGTAACCTATTTTGTTGTTGTCACTGTCTGTTTGACACTGGGCACCTCCAGTGATCAGTCCTGACAAACATTGCAGAGTTACTTAAGTATGTCACATCCAAGGTAACTATAGTCAGACCCTTATATTCGCAGAATCAATATCTGTGGTTTCAGTTATCTGCAGGACACAAAATAGGGACATATACCATAGAGTCATGCTGGAAAATGCCTTGAGAGGCATCCTCTCTAGGCATCTTCTAAGTTCTCCAACACAACTCTATGGTATGTTTTTACTGGAAGTCCTGTATTTTAATAGGGTTCCGGGGGGGGGGGGGGAACTGTATTTCCTCCTTAGTGTTGTTTCAGCTTCCAGTGGCAATCTAGGTCCATTGGTGGCTTCCATGTTGGTGGAGCGGTGAATCTGAAATGGGGTTTTTCTTGAACTTCAAAGGAACTATCCAAGGTTCTGAACCCCAACCCAAAACAGGTTCAATAACTTGCAAAGCTCCCTTAAGGTTTGGAATCCTTTCAGCAGATTCACTGTCCCATTGACAGATGAGCCATCTGCTACCATTGGCTGGGTCCCAGTTTGGACAACACACTCTTGAGGCAAGAAAGAAGAGATGTTTTATCCAGTATCCTGTTTTTTTAGAAATGTGGATTCTAGTCTGCAAAATCTTGTGCCCCCCCCCCCAACTTAATACTTAACAGGTAATTCTCAGCGGGAAAGCTTAAGAAAATAATCAAGAAAAATAGATAAAAAGTTATAATCACAATTTCTCTATCCTCATTGTTCAGGCTTTAAAGCAGGAGTCAGGGATTTATGGCAATCAAGTTGTCAAAGCCCAACTCCCATCTGCCTATATAGATAAAAGAGTTTCAGTTCAATAGCATCTGCAGGGCTACAGATTCTCCACCCAGATTTAAAAGTTAAAACAAAACCTGTTTGCCTTTGAGGTGCCTTGCACCTCTTGTTTTAACTGAAATGGTAGCCCCATAAGGAAAATACTTTTTCAGAAACAAGGAATTACCCTTGCCTTCTTTTGAGATGGTATTATGTTTCTTTCAAGCGGGGGCTGGAATTGCGAGGTCCTCCATATATTGTTAAGCTGCATCTCTAGTTAGCAAACAAAACGGTGAGGAATATTGGGAGTTGCAGTTCATCAACATAATTCAAAAAGGATATTGACAAATTGGAGCATGTCCAGAGAAGGGTGACTAAAATGGTGAAAGGTCTGGAAACGAAGCCTTATGAGGAGAGACTTAGGGAGCTGGGTATGTTTAGCCTGGAAAAAAGATGGTTAAGGGGTGATATGATAGCTCTGCTTAAGTATTTGAAGGGGTGTCACATTGAGGATGGAACAAGCTTGTTTTCTGCTGCTCCAGAGACTAGAACGTGGAACAATGGATGCAAGCTCCAGGAACCGAGATTCCACCTCAACATTAGGAGGAACTTTTTGACAGTAAGAGCTGTTTGGCAGTGGAACACACTCCCTCAGAGCGTGGTGGGGTCTCCTTCCTTGGAGGTCTTTAAACAGAGGCTGGATGGCCATCTGTCAGGGATGCTTTGATCATGATTCCTGCGTAGCAGGGGGTTGGACTAGATGGCCCTTGTGATCTCTTCCAACTCTACAGTTCTATGATTCTATGAACATTTGGAGGGTCACACAGTTCCCACCCACTTTTAGTCAGGATGACTTTTGGAGGTAGCAGGTGGAGATTCTGAGTCTGTATCTTGGCTACTCAGTCACAAGCCACAGTTGTCTCCATCATCCTTGTGCCTTCTCCTCCCCCACAGCAAAACTACTGGGAACTACTAAACCAAATCTGGAAGCTGTGAAAAAATAATTTCCCTGAACTCCATTGAACACATACTCCAAAAGAGAGAAATGCTTAACAATTCAGCTAACATTCCAACTGTACTGTTTTCCTAGCCTGCAATTTTTTTGAGTTTCCAGCACTTCCTCCATGTGAGCAATAATGAGAAGTGCGAATATTTTTTCACCCCAGTGGTCAAAATTGCATAATTCTGTTTGTTTTGTACTGGTCTAATGTTTTCTTGCACTGGAAATGTCTGTAGTGGAGAAAACGCATTTGCTGTCTCCAGAGCTGAGAAGCATGCCTGAGGAGAAGCGTTTTATGTGTGTTATCAAACATACAATTGGCTCAAGAAGTAGAATAATCTTGGGACATTTTGTAATGATTCATGGATTGATCATGCATCTTTGCAGGGCTTTGTTCCAACAGGTTAACCCAGCTCCCTTCCTCTAGAACAGTGGTTCTTAACCTGTGGCCCAGGGACCCCCAGAGGGCTATGATGTCTTTACAGGGGGTCCATGAAGGCTTAAAGGCTGCTCAGCCCACCTCCTGCCTACAGCAGAGTGTCCATGTGACAAGAGCCAAGGCAAAGGCTGGCTGGCTTGGCCTGCACATTGCCATTCAATCCACCCCTACCACAAACTTGCAGGAAGAAGCAAGGGAAAAGTCTTCCCTTCCTCTCCAGTGCCCCTGAGGGAAGGTTTAATGGATGGTGTATTGTTGTTGTTGTTAGGGTTTTTAAACTTGAGGTAAGTCTTGTGCGTTGGCAGCAACAAAATATATTTAAAGGGGGTCCAAGGTAAAGAAAAGGTTAAGAGCCACTGCTCTAGAATGAAAGGATCTGAGAAAAACAGAATTCTATGGCAACAAAGTTCCTGTGACATGAGATTTCGTGGCTTACAGCCCTCTTCATCTACCCAATTCTTCTCGACATCATTCTCTCCAGGACCGGTTTAAGGAATTTTGGGGTCCCCTGCAATGCTTTATTTTGGGTACCCCATATGTTTATCTCAGGTCAGTGTAACCTAACTCAACCTAAGCTATTCACAGTACAGGATATTCGGATTATTACTAATAAGGTTTTTGCAGGAGGAGGGTTACTATGAAGGCTCCCACAATGATGGGGCCCCCTGCTGATGCTGACCCTGCTGGTGCCTTAAGCCGGCCCCGATTCTCTCCAAAACACCCGTTGCAACAACCGTCGATCCTCCAAAAGTCAAGCTCTTGGACTCGAACTCTCTTTGCGCAGCAGCAAGAGCCACTCCAGTGAATCCCCATAGAAGCAAAGGGAATGCCTTTTTTGGACGACAGTGCCCAGAATTCCCCCAGCTTGCTATGGGATTCTGTTGGGTGGGGGAAGTCAAAAATATATATTTTGCCCCAGACGGCGATCCCCTCCCTACCTGAGAAGTCTCCGATCATACTCGGATCCAGCACCGTTTGCTCTTTTCTAGGCGAGCAAAAGCCTCCCCCGTCCGACACTGGAGGCTCCCTGCAGGTTTCCGGCTGTTGCTCCGAAGGCGGAGGAGACGGCGATGCCTCTCCCCTGCCCCACCCTCCAAGGTTGGCGGGGTCCTCGGAGGTGCCGCCCCTAATGCTCTGCTAGCCCCACAGCCCGCTGGCAAGCAAGCAAGCAAACAAGCAAGCAAGCGAAGAGGCGAGCAGGCAGGCAGGCAGGCGAGGCAAGGCGCGCAAAGGTCCCGCGCTCCCCTCCCTGTCTGGCACCCGGAGGAGGCAGGCAGGTAAGGACAAGCCAGCCGAGGAGGAGGCGCACAAGTCCCCCCAGGCCTTCGCCCCCCGGCGGTGCTCTCTGCCCTCCCTGCCCCAGTGAAAAGAGGAGGAGCTCGACTTGCAGGGCGCCCCTGGACTGCCAGCCGCCTGGGAGCAGAGCTTTGGAAAGGTCCTCCTTTTCTGGACTACGCAGGACCTGTTTAAGGAATTTTGCCTCCCCCTGCACTGGTTTATTTTGGGGGCCCCATATGTTTATCTCAGGTCAATGTAACCTAACTCAACCTAAACTATTCACAGTACAGGATATTCAGATTATTACTAATAATGTTTTTGCAGGAAGAGGGTTATTACGCCTCCCCCACAATGATGCCCCCCCCTGCAATGCTTTATTTTTTGGGGGGGGCATATGTTTATCTCAGGTCAATGTAACCTAACTCAACCTAAACTATTCACAGTACAGGATATTCAGATTATTGCTAATAATGTTTTTGCAGGAAGAGGGTTATTACGCCTCCCCCACAATGATGCCCCCCCCTGCAATGCTTTATTTTTTTGGGGGGGGCATATGTTTATCTCAGGTCAATGTAACCTAACTCAACCTAAGCTATTCACAGTACAGGGTATTCAGATTCTTGCTAATAATGTTTTTGCAGGAGGAGGGTTACTACGCCCCCCCCAATGATGCCCCCCCCTGCGGATGCTGATGCCACCGGTGCCTTAAACCAGCCCTGGGACTACCACTTTCAGAATTGGTTACTGGCACACCTAGGAGTGATCACTGAAATCAGGACCGGTTTAAAGAATTTTGCCCCCCCCCTGCAACGCTTTATTTTGGGGGGCCTATATGTTTATCTCAGAACCTAACCTAACCTAACCTATTCACAGTACAAGTTGTCCCTTCATATTCACTGGGGGTTGGTTCCAGGACCCCCCCCCCGTGGATACCAAAATCGGTGAATACGCAAGTCCCATTATATGCAATGGCATAGCAAAATGGTGTCCCTTATATAAGATGGCAAAAATCAAGGTTTGCTTTTTGGATTATTATTTTTTAAAGAACATTTTCAAGCTGTGAGTACAGTTGTTCCTCCATATCCACGGATTTGGTATCCACGGATTTAAGTATTCACGGCTTGAAAATATTCTTAAAAAATTAATAATCCAAAAAGCAAAGCTTGATTTTGCCATTTTATATAAAGGACACCAGTTTGCTATGCCATTGCATATAATAGGACTTGAGTATTCACAGATTTTGGTATCCATGTGGGGTCCTGGAACCAAATCCCAGCGGATATGAAGGGACAACTGTAGTTAAATCCATGGATACCAAATCTGTGGATACGGAGGGACAACTGTACAGTATATTCAGATTATTACTAATAATGTTTTTGCAAGAGGAAGGTTACTACGGAGCCTCCTACAATGATGGGGCCCCCTGCGGCTGCAGGTTCTGCAGGGCCCTTAAACCAGCCCTGACTGAAATTACCACCACTGGCTGGCCATTAGTTTCCCGCAAGGGACAAAGTGCTGGTTGTTACCTTTCAAGCCCTACATGGTTTGGGTCCAGGTTGCCTACCTAATCACCTTCTCCTGAATAATCCATCCACCCTGTACCCTTAGGCCCTGGGGTTGGGGAACATTTGCTCCAGTCAGTCAGGACTAGGTTGGCAACAGTCACTTAGATGACTTTTTTTCAGCTACCCCTAGACATTGGAAGGCCTGCAGGAAGAGATATGATAGCTGAATACGCTGTCGGAATTCAGATCAGCTTTAAAGACTAGCCTCTTCCAGTAGACCTATCCAAATGATTTTAAAGTGTCAATTTAAAACTGTTTTAATATGTACTTTTTTTTGGTTCTTTTAAACTGATATTGTGTGTTTTTGTGTATTTCTGTGTTTTTAACCAAAATGTATTTTAATTGATATTTGTTGTTTTGTGTGGATGTGTTGTTCCCTGCCTCGATCCATGGGGAGTGGTGGGTAAGAAATAAATACGATGATGATGATGTGTGTGTGTGTTTATTCTGTTTCTATCTCTTCTATAATATATTCTGCACACATGCACACATGCAGTCGATTAACAACAGCCACGACCACAGCACTCATTTAAAACAGTCCTCAAAAACCACTCACTTCTTACCTCTCAAGCCCTGATTAACTTGGGGTGTAAGTACCTGAAAGAATGGCTGGTGCTTCCCTGTCCTTTCCAGTCATTTCTATACTTTCGTCATCTCCATTTGCCTGTCCCATCTGAGGGTGAAGTTGTTTCAAATGCGGTGTCTGTATTTCAGAGGAAGGAACTGGCACAACACCTCAGAGTATTCCTTGCTCAAGAAAAGCCTATTAAATTGGGGTCGCCCTTAGGCCATAGGCAATGTAAAGGCAGGTACACACACATCCCTAGCTATGGAATTTGTTTATTTAATTAATTTATATCCCAATAAATGGTGACTTACAATTAATCTGCATGCAGATGGGTATTCAAAAGCAAACAAACCTTGAATGACTCCTAGGATGTTTTTCACCCCATTGAAATTCCCCATGTATTGAGGGTGAGGGTTAGGGTTAACTTCCCGTCTCTTGTATATACTGAACTTAGGTAGGGTTTCAATTTCACACCCTCCCCACCACTTCCAAAATGGGGGTGAGATGGTGCTTCTGCTCTGCAATAGCTTTGGAGTGTTTGTGCCAGCTGGGTTTTGTGAGTAAAAAAACAAAACAAAACTATACAGGGCAAACAGATGAAACTTGAGAACAGTATTTTCTACTCTTCTGCAGGTGTCCCTGTTGTAAAATGCCATCTTTGCAAGTCTAGTTCTGTCACAAAACACAACTCTGAGGGGCTAAAATATCCAAGCAGATAAGGATTAAACAGAACAAATACAGTTAAGATAAACACAAGCAGAACAGTTAAAGCACAATTTGAAAACACACAAAGTGTATCCATCTCCCCAAAGTGTATCCATCTCCCCAAAGAGTTCTGTCTGGTGCCACCATAGCAAAGATGCCTCATACCAGGCTATGTGCTGGCCAGGTGATGGCTGATGGCTTCTGTATCAGAAGGCTGCTGATTCTGCTGTGGGTTTTAGTACAAAGTTTAAAAGAGTTGTCAGAAGCACTGAACCTATTGTGGGGTTCAGCACCTTGGACAGCTTCAGAGTTCCAAGCCATCACTGGTGGTGACACTTCAGGATTTTTGGTGAGAGTTTTTCTCCAGCCCTACATGGAGATTCCAGGGATTGAATTTGGGGCTTTTAAAAAGCAAAGCAGGCACTCTGTCACTGGACTATGTTCCTCTTTCCTCCTCATTTAAGAACATAGGGTTCCTGCTACATCAGATCAAAGGCCTATCTAGTCCAAGGAGTCTCTTTCTCCAGGGTCTGATCCATCAGGGTTCTTATGTTCCTAAATAATTAGATGAAAGTCCAGTAAATAGAAGGAAGGAAACATGCAGGCAGTTACCTGCCTCTGGTTTGTTTCTGTTGTTACCTTCCTTCCCCACTTCCAATAATTCATCAACTGGCAATATTTTGTAAGTTGCCCTATTATTGGCACTCCATGTAGTTGGTAGTAGACCAGGATTCCCAAGTACAAGGAAACAAGGTTAGCTCAAAAAACCTAAGGAAGTAGCCTGCTAAAATTCCTAAAAGACACACACGGGTAGTAATTACACAGCATGGCTACTACAGTGTAAAGTTATTTTACAAACCTAGCTTTATGTTTCTTTATGCCTCCTCAAAGAATGTTTTGGTTACAATTCTATCCTGAGCTTGGAAAAATGATTTTAAAAACCAACAACTTCAAGTCCCAGTCCACCTGTCCCCCATCACTTCTCCAATCTCTGATCTTATCTCACCCAGCAAAATTAACTCAAGGATAGCATTGTTTCCCCACCCTTATTTCAAACCCTTGACCCACAAGGCCCATGCATGCTGTGATTTCAGTGTGCTCCACATGCTTTACAGAGGCTTCTCATGTCTGAACTTGACAAGAAAAGGAAAAAAATGGGGGGGGGGAACCAGTGGCAACCCAAACATGCTTTCATGAAGTCATGCAAACCCCATTCCTCCACTTGTGAGTAATCACGATATTTACATGGCCTGGTAGAATCCTTGTTCTGATTCAAAAAGGTAAATAACATAAGGAAACCGAACACAACAGCATTGAATCTCCCATGCAAAATCTGTTAGTGAGTCACATCTTTGTCACAGTTTTGAGGATATGAATCTTCAAATCTGCATCCCAGTAAGTGGAAATAAACTATTTATTGTGTTTGGAAATCTAATCCATTGATCCATTCTGCAAACTTTTTTTTTCAACTAATATATCAGGGTCTGAGAGCAGACAGTGGTAGAGAAAATTCCTTCTGTTCCAGAGGAGCTGAAGAGTTAACTGGGAATCTATTGCAGAAGATGAGAAAATTATTAATAATGTATATTTTTCCTCATTAGCCAACATAAATAACACAGGGGAGGAAAATGAGTAAGCATTACATTTAACAGGGGTGGTGGTTGTAGGATGAACTTTGGTAGCCTAATGTATTGTATCTACTTGCCTGAGGTTCTGTCACAGCCCGATCCTATGCAGGTTTACTCAGAAGTAAGATCTCTCATAAGGTTATTCCTTTCTTTGTGCTTGTAAGATTGCAGCTTAAAGCATAGGGCTCATATTTTTGTCTTTTGGGATCCATAGTAAGAATTATGGATACAATCAATCAAGTGATTATTCAGTCCTGGAGGCAAGCCTGGAACCCCAGTCCTCTGACCACAGAGGAACAGAGGTGAATTAGAAGAAAGAAAGAAAGGAAGGAAGAAAGAATTCATAGGTAGCATAGGTGAGGAACATTATTTTGTCAAGAATCTTCTTCTCTTGGGGATAATCTGCCAAGGGGCAGTGGGCAGAACTCAAAGGCAATTGGACTGCCCCTCTTCTCTCTCTGTTACCCTGTGCTCCCTTGGGCATCCCCCTTTCTCTCTCCCCCTCCCCATTCACTGGGCTGCTGGGAAGGAGACAGCTTTTCCCAGAAGACAGAACTGTTTGCTTAAACATGCCCCACCCCCCAAATGCTTAAACTAAGGAGGCTGCATGGAATTAAGGTGAATGCAGAGTTTGGAAGTTGGCGTATTTGGACTTCAACTCCCAGAACCCATTAGCCATGCTGACTGGGGATTTAGGATGCTGAAAATATCATTTTTCCAAGCTCTGACTGAGGGTTGTTTGTGGCCTTAGAACTGTAGAGTGCCTGTTCCTGCCAGAAGTGAATACAGGGCGCCCCCTGTATCCGTGGAACCAATATGTGTGGTTTCAGTTATCCACTAGGTTCTTCAATGTGACTCTATGGTTCATCAATGTGACTCTATGGTATGTTTATACAGGAAGTCGTATATTTTAATAGGGTTTGCTTGGTTTCACTTATAAATAGTAAGTCCAGGAACATATCCCCTGCGGATATGGGGGGCAACTGTAACAAAAGAAAGTGAGATAAGACACAACTGTTCAAGAAATCTAACACTGTCATAGCTTTACACCTTTACTATTGTACTTATTGGATAATTAACATCTATATCTATACTCTGTTTCTAAACACACACATACCTCAGTTAAGAAAGCCTCTGACAACAAAGCTTTATTTTTTTTTTTGACAAAGTCTTTTTATGTCCATCCAGACCCTCTTTCTTCTTAATCCTTTTTATAGTAAGAAGGGTTTTTGGTTTTTTTAAGCAGCATTGGCATTGGAAGGATGGTCGAAGAGGGTTGGAGAAACACAACTTTTGGTGTCAAAGTTGTAGCAGCATTTGTAATAAACAAAACTCGAGTTGGGAAGGATTAGGATTCTATTGTAGTGAATTCTACTGTAGCTATGTGTGCCTGCCTGCACCAGGCAAGGTAAAAAGCAGCTGCCTCCAGAATCCCTTTACTGAGAATGTTTTTTTTTTTAAAGCACAGATCTATAAGTGTAGCTACCAAAATGGAAATCATAAGAAAAGTGGAGGCTGGTGAAAGAAAGTCATCCCTTAATACATCTTGGAATCAGCTTTCAAGTGGTGTTTAGAAGACTTAAAGGTGTTTTTGTTCATTTGTGCAAGGCTTATTTGACCAGTTTGTTTTTATTTCACATATACATATTATTACTTTTGAATCAAAGGTTTGCTGAAAGAAGTTGAACTGCTCTCTCTCTCTCTCTCTCTCTCTTTTTTTTTGCAGTGTTGAAACCAACCCTACTTTTTCTTCCTCTGGTACCAAATGTTCTGTTAAAGAAGTAGTGCTCAGGAACAAATTTACTTCATTAACTGAATAATACCTGTACAATCTCGCTGATGCTGACCTCATCAAAGGCACAAGTATGATGGAATACGGTGAACATTCCTGAGCTTCATTTAATCTGGGATTTTCAGTTCGGTTTCTTCAGTCCTCCCATGGTCTGTTCCTCTGTAGGCTCCCAGACTATGTAAGGTAATAGGGGTGGGGGAAGCTGTGGTATTCTTTGCAAGGGTAAGGTGTGTATGGAATACCTGATTTCAGTGGCAAAAATCTAGAGCAGGGGTGGGCAACTGTGGAAGTCTAGGGGGCTCCATTAGCCCCCTTGGAGACCTTGGACAGCTGCACCTGCGTGTATAAGAAAGATAAAAACTATTAACTTTTTTTTTTGCCTCTGAACACTTCCAGGAGATATGGGAGCATTTTCACCATGTTTGCGGCTTTTAAAGAGGCCTTTCCTGAGCCTAAATTGACTACAGTAATGGGTCAGCAAAATATGGTGGATATGAACCCAAGCCCCCTAGTGGACATTTGGGGGCAAAACAATTTTAATTTTTTTGGTGCAAATATTATTTTTGGCCCTTAAGGGGCCCAGAGGGCTTACTAACAGGGTGGAAATGCCCTCCACACCCTCTAGAGTGCATATGGGGACATTCTGGAGCAATTTTTTTTAGTGACCCTATGGGGCCACATGCAGCCTTTGAGCTACACTTTGCCCACCCTTGATCTAGATTGAGACAGGACAGTCTGTTTAGGGCAGCAACATCTCTTTTAAGAACATTATTGTCTTATTGGCAGTTGGGCTGAACAGGGATGTCTTTCCTTCCCAGCCACAACTGGTATTTTCCAAGAAAACATTTAAAATCACATTAAAAGATGTGCCTTCAAGTCATTTCAGAGCAGCTTTGCCTCTGCTGTCTTCTGAGGCTGAGAGTGTGTGACTTGCTCAAGGTCACCCGGCAAGGTTTTGAACCCTAGTTTCCTAGAGTCCTAGTCCAGTACTCAAACCATGACATTACACTGGGTCCTTAGAACATACACTGAGGTGGGTGAAGTGGAGCCCACAAGCTGTATGCAGCCCCCAGGTCCGTTTTTATAGCCCCCAGGAGTAAAAAATATTATAATATAATTAAAAAGTTTTTTTGTGCTCCCCATGTGCTCTAGGGGCTTTGGGGGGCATTTTCACCATGTATTAAAGCCAGGAGAGGCATTTATGTTTTTTAAAAAACTGCAATTAAACTGGAAGTGATTTCTGATCACTTTCTGTTCAGAAAAAAGGCCTTTTCTGGGCCTAGGGGCCCTATAAACATGACAAAAATGCCTCACACAGCCTCCAGAAGGCATTGGGGGACATTGTGGACAATTTCTTTTTGCAGTGGGGGTTTGATGTGGTGAGTGAATGCCCCCCAAGGTCTCCTTGGGGGCTAATTGGCTCTCCTCAGCCTCCCACAGTTTCCACCCTTGACATACATGGACTCCCTACAGCATGGGACTAATTACAGCAAGATGGAGAATTTGTCCATCAGTTGTAATCCATTGGCCATGAAGGCTGGGGTTGATGGGAGTTATAGTTCAGCAATATTTGGAGTCTTCTCCCATGCTTTTACCTCTCCACTCCCTGCAACAAGTTGAAAGAACTAGCAGCTGATGACAATGTTAGTGTGACAAATATACTTGCTAGCAAGTGGCATCATTCCAAAAACCTGCACTGAGCAAATAGACAAGCTGGAGCATGCTAAGCAAAAGATCATGAAGCTAGTCAGAAGACAAACCTGGAAAAGGAGACTTCATGGCTGAGTGTGTGTAAGAGAGGCAGGCAAAATGTTGGCGGGGTGGGGTGGGGGTTAAGCAGCCAATGAGACATAACGTCTTGAGACAGCCAGCTTTCTGAAGAGCTTGTCATACAGGCATAGGAAGAACTGGGTTGATTTTCCTGTACAAAGCTCTTTCCCCATACTGAGCCTCCTCTTTGTGGTATTGCGGTGGAAGCAGAAAATCCTAAGCTTTGGTGTGCTTCTCTTCATATCCCATCATGCCTTGGGGCAATCAGCTGGGCGGAATCACTGCCCCAAATGTGTAATATGTAGACCAAAGCAAAGCTGTGCTTCTATGTGACATGGGGAATGGTGGGAGGGTGGGCAAGGGATAATACTGTATTATATTTCATTTGGAAGAAAAAGAGTAAAGAAAGACGGAATGAAGACCGGTGGCTGTCATATGCTCACAATCATAATCATAATATTCATAATCATAATATAAATATAATATTAAATGTTTCTTACTGATATCTCCCCAAGGCTCAAGGTGGGGTACAACATGAATTAAAACACAATATATAACTAAAACATAAAACCATTTAAACACATAAGTTAAAACACATAGGATTAAAACAACAATTACATTAAAATAATCCATAAACTTAAAATTCCAATTTAAATTTTATAGTTTAGAAAGTTTATGTTGCCATGCCATGTTATCAAACGTCCCTCAGATTCCATGCTTTGGACAACAGCCCATCCTGCCGACCATTAAGACTTCTGATCCTGTATGAGACCAGCAGAGCTTTAAGGTTTTCTGTAGAATCCCTTCTCTCTGTCCCACCAACTTCTCAGGCTTGTTTGCTGGGAACAAGGGAGAGGGCTTTCTCAGTGGCTGTTCCCGACTTTGGAACTCTCTCCCCAGAGAAGCCAGGATGGCCCCATCTTTGTTCTCCTTCCAGCGGCAGTTTAAGACATGTTTATGCTACCAGGTTTTTATGAACTAACAAGGGCTGGTCTTGTAAGGCTGTGTGCTGTGAATTTAAATTTTTAAGGTTTTTTTAAAAAAAGGCATTTTAATTTTTTTACAGTTTATTGTTTTTAACTTATAAATTGTTGAATTGTTTTTTAAATTTTATGTTTATAATGTAATTTTAACTTTGTACTGTTTTAAGCTTGCATTGCTTTAAAAAGGTTGTTAACCGCCTTGGGTTCCGTTGGTAGGAGAAAGGCGGGACATAAATGAATATCCTCCTCCTCCTCACCACTCCCTACTTTCAGCAGAAGTTCTCCTTGATTGCTCCATTTCTCTATTCCCCACATTGACTTTGGTACAATTGTGATGCCCCATCAGACTCTAAGAAGCTGAGCCCAAGTTCATACCGGTATTAATAACATACCCTCCCAACATTTCACAGATGAAAACTGGGCCACTATCAGAGTATCGTCAAAATGGCAAACATTATTAATGAGGAAGAACAGGCCAGGTAGGAGAGGCTGTAGCACTTTGGATTTGCAGCTTGGCGAGTGATCAGTAAGGTGATAAAATGACCATCTTTTCATCTCTTTTCTCTTTTTTCTTTTGTAAATGTGAAATATTGCTTGTGCGCACCATGGTAAACATTTTGTGAAAAATAATTTCAGTGGCGGCAGATTTAAAAAATGCAAGTAATTTACTTGTGACCGCCATTTTGGGTAGGGGGCATGTGAAGTTTATGGGGTCTGTAAAACCATTAAGACAGTTTGCAGCTGCTGTAAATTGCTACTATTGCGGAGCAATCCACCCCCGCCTTGTATAGATGAGCCCAAAGTCTATTGCTTGCATTTTTGTAGCTAAAAGTCAACATTTGATTGGGGTACTGATCATAGCAGAACTGAGATCCATATTGTTCCATCAGAAGCCAATGGTTTACTTCAGCAAGGAAACGAAAAAAAAAAAAAAAGAAAATATGAAGGAAAATAAACCTTCTTGGATTTTCTAGTTTCTAATTCAATTCCCTTTCTGAACACTTAATCAGATTACCCTTAATTTAAGCACTTTAACTCCCCTTCAGTTATTTTCTTCAATTTACACAATTTCCCCAGATTATACAATGTCAGAAAATCACACCCTTAAATTAATCTTCTTATATATGCTGATATTTCAACATTAATAATTAATAATTAAACCAAAACCCAGACTAGTTGATGGCTAGTTGAGGTGTTTGCTTACTACTTTACAATTCTCACAGGTTCTCAACCTGGATCTAGTCAAATAGATGTCACCCCACCTGTTTAAGTAGTTTCTTCTCAGCTTTTATCCGCCCCCTTTTACTGTTAGTTTCTCTTACAATCAGTCTTAATTTTCTAATTATTATTTCTAAGCCACTTTTCTTTTCCAACGTCCTTTGGGTTTTTTTTTTTCCTTTCCTCAGCTGTTCTTGTTTTGTCTTTCCACTCTTATCTTCCGCTGTTTATTATTTCTTCTTTTCAGCCGGATATTCTATAACTTTGTAGCACTCCCCACTCTCTGGTAGTCAGTCCGCGTTTACTTACACAATGTCTCTTTAAGGTCACCGCCTCAGTGCTATTCTCGCTTTTCCAATACAGTCAAACAGCTGGCCAAGCCATACGATTCATCAAACACAGTTCAACAATCCTCCTCCTCCGTTGCTTCACGAAATCAAGGATTCAAAATTTACACTGTCCTCTTCTTTAACTTTCTTGTCTTTAAACTTGTTAATTAATTATTTCAGAATATCAAAAGATTAAACCATTAAACTTTGTTTCTGAATGATGTCTCGTTGTTTGTTTAGTATGTCTTCTCTTCTCCCTCTGTCCTTCAAACCTGGGCGTTACCCCACCCTTTAACCGTGAGGGTTCTGACTCCTTTTCCCCCTCTCCACGTTTTCCCTGTAGTAGAATCTTTCCTTCTTCGAGGATTTACCCCCCAGAATTTTACCTCTTGCTTTCGTTGCTTTGTTTAAAAGTGGTGACGGCAGCGCTCGTGCTGTTTGCTAGGCAGCTGCCGAACGGGGCTGTGCTTAGCTCCACGACCGCCTCAGCCTCTTCTCGGCCACTCCTGCTTTCTCTCTCTCTCCGCTCCCCTCCTTTCTTCCGTGGCTCATAGGCTGGCACCGGTCTTCGCGGAGCACCTCTGAACCCCTTATTCCTAAGGGGTAATTCGCTCTGACTGCTATTGTTTTAGCGGCAGATTCTAAGCCCCGTTCGCGGTCGCGTCTAAGCACTCCTGCTCGACACGTCCGTTCACGCCGCCATCTTCACCGGAAGTCATGGAAGTTTTTTTTTTTTTTTTCGTTTCCTTGCTGAATTAAAAATTTGAAAATTGAAAATCTGGGAATAATGGGAACTCAATGATATTAATGGTTATTGTGATATTAATGGAAGGTGTTATTGATTGATATCGTACTAACTAATATTGGTGATATTGACTGATTGTGAGATTGATTGATACTATATTGATTGATAAGGACGGTATTGACATCAACACTGATTGATTGATTGATAATGTCCTTACTATATTGATTGACATTGTAACTTTTTGATTGATTCTGATATTAGGGGAATAGCCCCAGTAAGGGCAAATTGATAAGATCGGAGCTAATTAATGAAGTAAAACAGAATTTGGACTATCTAATGAAATAAAACAAAGGGGGGGTCGGGTGAAAGTGAATTATTTGAGTTAAGAGAAAATATTGAATAAATTAATTGCCTCTTTAAGTTAAAACATGGCAACAGGAACAAGGAGACACGTTGCACAATTGCAAAGTCTAAGGAGACCATCGATAGAACTACAAACTAAAACGATAGATCCCAATGAAATATTATTAGAAGAAATGAGAAAAATGGGAAAAGAGATAAGGACGGAGATTAAGCACCAAATGAAAGAATTAAGAGAAGAATTAAGAGCAGACTTTAAAAAAGAATTAGATAAATTAGGGAAAAAAATTGAGGAAAATACAAAGACATTATCTCAGATGGAAGAGAAAATTAAGAACTTGGAGCAAAAAACGGAAAAGATAGAAACTAGAACTAAAGAATTAGAAGGGAAAAAACAGCAAGAGGAGATTAAGGATACGATAACAGAATTGAAAAGTAGATCCAAATGTGTAAAAATTAGAGGATTAGAAGAAAAAGAGGCTGAAGACTTATATGTAAGAGTAATACCGGACTTGGCCAAATTTATCGGTTGGCTGCCGGAACAACTGGATTTAGAGATAGATAAGATGTTCAGAATTGAATCATGGATAGCCAAAAAAAATAAAGCACCAAGAGATATTGTGATATACTTCCTGAGAGAAAGAGTGAAGGACATAGTAATAAATAGAGCTTATGAGGAAACATTTAGGATAGAAGGGAGGGAAATTAAGATATTTAAAGATGTGCCTTCAACAATTCTAAAAAAGAGAAAAGAATACAATCCCCTGACTCAAGAACTAAGAAGAAAAGAAATACAGTACAGATGGGAAAAGATAGAGGGAGTATCATTCACTTATAAACTCAGGAGGTACAAAATAAACAACATAGAAAAAGCTAAAGATTTTCTCAAAAAATTGAGCAGAGAAGGAGAACAGACAGAGAAAAAGGCAGAGGATAAAGAAAGGAGTAGCAATAAGAAAGGAACAATAATAATAAGAAAATCTAAAGAACCACCGGATATAGAAACTCAAGAAGGAGAGGAGAGAGAGGAGGATGGTGAATCTGAAAGAGAGGAAGAGGAAGAAGAGGAAGAAGAAGTAGAGGAAGGAGAGAGCAAGGAAGAAAGGGAAAGAGAGTCTGAGGAGGAGACAGAGACCAAAGCTAAGAATCGGGTAGAACAAGAGGAAGAAAAGGAGGGATAGAAAAAGAAGGGAAGATCTAATAGTAGGAGTTAAAATGATAAGGAAAATCTTGACATGGAATATACGAGGTATGAATACTCCGCAAAAAAGAAAAAAAATCTTTCATTATTTGGAAAAACAGAAGTTAGATATTACATGCTTACAGGAGACGCATATTAAAAATAAAGATCTTAAATTCCTGAAAAATCCAAAATTAGGTGATCTTTTTGCTGCAACAACTGAGAAGAAAAAAAATGGGGTGATAATATACATAAACAGAAAATTTGAAGCAAAAGAAGTACTTAAAGACCCTGAAGGTAGATTTATAGGGATAGAAATATGTTGGGAGAACACTAGGATATTAGTGATTGGGTTATATGCAGCCCTAGACAATAAAGCTAAATTCTACTCAAAATTATGGAAAGAAATCTTAGAATTGGAATTTGATGAACTAATCATGATGGGGGACTGGAATGGAGTTCTAGACCCATCCCTGGATAGATCAAACAAAAAGAAAGGAAAGGAGAATAGGGGGAAGCTCCCAAGAGAATGTTTTGAGATGATGGAAAACTTAGCGCTAGTAGATATCTGGAGAGAGACATACGGGAAAAAAATAGAATATACATGCTTTTCGGACAGACACCAATCTTGGTCAAGAATTGACATGATTTGGATGTCCAAAAGCGTCAGCAAAAAAATACAAAAGATAGAAATAAAAAATAGACTATTCTCGGATCACTGCCCAATACTGCTATCCCTGAAAACGAATAAGAAAGAACTCTCATGGAGATTAAAAGATTATCTATTAAAGAATGAGGAAACAGTGAAAAAAGCAAAAGAGACATTAAGATACTTTTTTGAGGAAAACATGGAAAGAGGTACACCAATAGATATAGTCTGGGATGCCAGCAAGGCAGTGATCCGAGGTTTTTTCATCCAGAAAGAAATAGAGCAGAAAAGGAAAAGAAGAGAAAGACTGAAACAACTAGAAGAGAATATAGCGACAAAAGAACAAGAATTGAAGAATAACCCTAAAAGGGTGGAATTAAACAATGAGATTAAGATTCTGCAGAATCAAATAAATCTGGAAATGACAAATGAGATAGAAAGAAAATTAAGATACACAAAACAGAAATATTTTGAAAATGCAAACAAACCAGGGAAATGGCTGTCCTTTGTGACAAGAAAAGAGAGAGAGAAAAAAATAATTGCTGAAATAAGAGTAGGCGGAGAATCATATAGACAACAAAAGGAAATTAAAAAACTGTTCTATAATTACTTCTCTGGATTATATAAAGAGCAAAAACAAATAGAAGGAAAAAGGGAAAAGATTAAGGAATATCTAAGGAAAGAGGAAATACCACAAATAACAGAAGAACAAAGAAAGGAGTTAAATAAAAAAATCTCAATGGAAGAAATTCAGACAGCTATAAGAAAATTAAAATTAGGGAAAGCGGCGGGACCAGATGGTCTTACAGCCCTATATTACAAAACATTGGGTGAAGAGTTGATAAAGCCTTTACATCAGATAATAAATAACGTCCAAGAAGGGAAAACACCAAAAACATGGGGAGAAGCGAATATAAGTTTGATCCCGAAAGAAGCAAAAGACCCTAAAGAAATAAAAAATTATAGACCAATCTCCTTGTTAAATTTGGACTATAAGATCTTCACATTCATAATAGCAGAAAGGTTAAAAGAAATACTGAAAAATTGGATACATGAAGACCAAAGCGGTTTTCTACCAAACAGATATCTAAGAAATAATATAAGAACGGTGATCAATATTCTGGAATATTTTGAAAAACAAAACCATAAGAAACTAAGTTTGATTTTTATTGACGCTGAGAAAGCGTTTGATAATCTAAATTGGGGATTTATGTTTGAAGTACTGGAAGAGATGAGATTAGGGGAGAACTTTATTAATTGGATAAAATCAATATATAAAGATCAAACGGCAAAATTAATTATTAACGGGGAAAAATCACCAATATGTAACATCTCAAAAGGAACAAGACAAGGATGCCCGCTCTCCCCATTGTTGTTTATTATGGTTCTGGAAATCCTGAATAGGAAAATAAGAATGGATGAAGAAATAAAAGGACTTAAGGTCCAGAATTATAAATATAAATTGAAAGCATATGCAGACGACTTAGTTATCTGTTTGGAAAACCCGATGGAAAGCATAAAGAAATTATTATTAATTTTGGAAGAATTTGGAGACCTGGCGGGATTTAAAATTAATATGGAAAAAACAGTAATGATAACAAAAAATATGACAACAAAGGAAGAAAAAGAACTAAAGGAAATGTCCAAATTTAACATAGAGAAAAAGGTAAGATATCTAGGAATAACACTAACAAAAACAAATACAGAACTATTCAAAAACAATTATATTAAAGGATGGAATGACATAAAAAAAGAGCTTCGACATTGGGAAAAATTAAAACTATCATTATTGGGAAGGATATCCTTAATAAAGATGAACATACTACCTAAAATGATGTTCTGGTTTCAGAACATACCGATTATAGTGAATGACACTCCATTTAAAGAATGGAATAAAGAATTATCAAGATTCGTTTGGCAAGGCAAGAAGCCTAGGGTCAGGTGGAAAATACTACATGAAAGGAGAGAAAGAGGAGGACTCCAACTCCCAAATTTGAAATTATACTACTATGCGTGCTGCCTGTCGTGGATAGAAAAGTGGATAAATTTAGAAGACAAAAAATTGTTGTCATTAGAAGGCTTTAACAATAGATTCGGGTGGCACGCATATCTAGTATACAATAAGGTAGAAGTGCATAAGACGTTTAAACACCACTTTATAAGAAGAGCTTTATTAAGTGTGTGGCAGAAATGCAGGAGTAAAATCTCAAGGAAGATACCGTTATGGACATCGACACACGAGGCTTTTCACAAAAAAGAAAACTTAAACAAGGATAAGTGGTTGACTTATGAAGAGATCCTAAAAGTGAAGGGAGACCAGTGGAGTATAAAAACAAGGGAAGAATTGGAAGAAGAGCAGCTGCAATGCCACTGGTTCCTATACAGACAAATAAGGGAGAAATTTACACAGGATATGAAACTGACCGGGATTGAGAGGAAACATACAGAATTGGATCAAATATTGAGAACTGAGAAAGAAAAAATAATCTCTAAATTATACAGACTACTGCTAACAATTGATATGGAAGAAGAGATAGTGAAACATAACATGATTAAATGGGCACAAAATATGGGTTTCTCCCCAACGTTAGAACAATGGGAAAAGTCCTGGGACAAAAATTTAAAATTTACCAAAAGCCAAAACCTAAAAGAAAATTACTATAAGATGTTCTATAGGTGGCATCTAACACCATATAAGATAGCTAAAATGTATAAAACAAGTAATGACAGGTGTTGGAAATGTGGGGTGGAAAGAGGTACTTTTTACCATATTTGGTGGCAATGCCCTAAAGCAAGGAAATTTTGGAAAAAAATTCATACAGTAATAGTGAAAATATTAGGAGTAGAGATGCCAATAAGACCAGAATTCTATTTATTAAACATGTTAGATATACTAGACATACAAATAAGGAAAAAACACTGGCGAATATTGTTGTATATAACAACTACAGCTAGGATGGTATATGCTAAGTATTGGAAAAATCCGGAAACACCAGGGATAGAGGAGTGGTTGGTCAAGTTACATGAAACAGCTGTAATGGACAAACTAACAATGCTACTGAATGATAAAAATGAAAAGGATTTCAAAAATGAATGGAATTGTCTAATTCCAATATGGGAAGAAAAATGGGGAATAGGAGCAACATTAAGCTTTAGATGAACGATATGAGAAATAGAGGAACATAGAAATAGGAAACCTCAGTCAACTAAGGAATAGTAAGGTAACAAATTGATGTAGTAGAATTAAGGGGAAAAAAAAAGGTAATAGAAAAGAGAGAGAAAAAAAAATCCAAATGTGAAGTAGATATAGATAAAATCAAATGGTGTATTAAAGAGGTCGAACTCAAGTGGTAAAAAAAAAAAAACGATACACCAGAAGGAGAGATAATAGTAAGAGGAAGCAAGACAGAGAGGAGAGGGAAAAAGAACTACAAAAGAACCGAGAAGAAACAGAGGAAACTGGTAGAAAAAAAAGGGGGAAAGACAAATCTCTGTATATATATAGATTCCTGTATATTTCTGTATATTTCTGTATATTTCTGTATACTTGTATATCTCTTGGCTTCTCGGTTGGAGGAAAATAGAATGTATGAAAGATAAACTGAAGAATATATGTACACAGATCAGAGATATTTTAATATGTTTTAAAATATCAATAAAAATATTGGAAAAAAAAAAGAAGCCAATGGTTTACTGTAATAGGTTTCACAGCTGATCGGCCTGAAGGATGCTTTAATTTTTGTTTAGTATCAAATTATTCTGGTAATTTTAAAGGTTTTAACTACTACAATGATTTTAATGGGTTTAATGTCTAGTGTTTAATTGGTTTTTAATGGTGTTTGCTGGGTGCTTGAGAGCTATTTTTGGTGAAAAACCAGGGTCAAAATGTAATACGTAATTATGATCCCGAAGGAAGGAAAGGAAACAACTAATGTAGCGAACTATAGGCCTATATCATTACTTAATACTGACTACAAAATTTTTCACATCACTGTTGGCGAATAGAATAAATACGATTATTAAAGAAATAATATTGCATGACCAAACAGGTTTTATCAAAGGCAGACAAATGTCCTCAAATATTAGAACCATGATTGACGTGATTGAATACTATGAACGGACAAATGATAAGAAAGCTGCAATGATCTTTATAGACGCAGAAAAGGCCTTTGATAATGTCAATTGGAACTTTATTCTGAAAACATTAGAGGAATTTAACTTTGGGGACAAATTTATCAGTAATATAAAAGAAATCTATAAAACCCCAAAAGCCCGAATCGTGGTAAATGGACAAAGATCAAAATTATTCAATATTGAGAAAGGTACACGCCAAGGTTGTCCACTATTGCCGTTATTATTCATCTTAGCCCTTGAAACTCTAATTAATAAAATAAGGAAAGACGACAAGATTCCAGGACTCAAAATTAAAAATTATACATATAAAATTAAAGCATTTGCGGATGATTTAGCGGTGATATTAGAAAATCCAGTGGAAAATATTTCAAATTTAATGGAAACATTAAAGAAATTTGGAGAATTTTCTGGTTTTAAACTAAACAAAGAAAAGACAGTAATGATAACTAAAAATATGTCAAGAGAAGAAGAGGAAGAACTGCAACATAAGTCAGGATGTAAAATAATGAAGAAGGTAAAATATTTAGGAATATGGTTGGGCAAAAGGAACATTGATCTTTTTGAAAATAATTATGGAAAACTATGGCTTGAAATTAAGAAAGACTTACAAAGATGGGAAAAATTAAACCTGTCATTACTAGGAAGAATAAATTCTATAAAAATGAACATTCTACCAAGACTTTTATTTTTATTTCAAAATCTTCCCATTCTCTCAAACGACAAGGTAATCCAACAATGGACTTTTGACCTAAGCAAATTTATCTGGGGTGGGAGGAAACCCCGGATCAAGCGTCAGATCTTGACTGCAAATAAGAAGGCGGGTGGTACTGGTTTGCCAAATCTGCATTTGTATTACCTAGTGTGCGGAACATCTTGGCTGACAGATTGGATAAAACTAAATTGTGACCAGCTTTTAACACTGGAAGGCCACGCTTTAAGATACGGTTGGCACGCGTACCTGATTTACGGAAAAGTAAATGTCAACAGAGATTTTGAAAACCACATAATACGAAAGGCATTGCTGAGAATTTGGAAAAAACTGGAAGGAAAATTTTACAATAAAATCCCTATTTGGACTTCTCCGCATGAAGGCTTACTAGGTAGATGGGAAACAACAAAGACATGACTTAGGTATAAAGACCTATTTGATTTAAAAGAATGGAAAGATGGGAAAGGCATAAAATTAAAAACCCGAGAAGAATTGGATTCAATGGGATTACATACGAATTGGTTCAAGTTCCTTCAACTCCAAAACAAATTTATAGAAGATAACAAAAAATATGGATTCGAAATGTCAGAGAATGAATTAGATAAGATACTATGGCAAAGCGAGAGAGGACAAATAAAAAAAAACTATACAATTTGCTTCTAGAAAGGGAAATGGAAAAAGAGGCAGTGTCAGAAGCTATGATTAAATGGGCAACAGATACAGGAAACTTAATAACATAGGATGAATGGAAGAAAGTCTGGGAAAATACAAATGCGTTCACAGTGTGCCTCGCACTGAAGGAAAATCACTTTAAGATTGTAAATTGATGGTACATGACTCCCGTAAAAATCAGCAAAAATTATAAGATCAAAGAAAATAACTGCTGGAGATGTGAAAAAAAGGTGGGCTCTCTTTACCACATGTGGTGGTCTTGCCCAAAGATAAAAAAAATACTGGACAAAAATTCATAAGAGAATGCAAGAATTACTTGGAACCCAATACGAGATGAGCCCCAAACTGTACCTGCTAAATATATTAACACTAATTAAAAAAACAATCACAAAACAACACTGGAGAATAATATTATATTTGGTGACTGCAGCGAGGTTAGTCATTGCCAGAAGATGGAGAAGTAAAGAAATCCCACAAGTAACAGACTGGTTGCTTAAAATTAGAGAAATGTGGGAAAATGACAAATTAACTGGCTTCCTAAGGAAGAAAAATTATGATAAAATTATAGAGGAATGGAAACCTGTACAAGAATTCTGGAAAAAGACATGGAATTTAGATGAAAAACTTTGGTAAACAAGAAACTGAACCTAAGGAGGGATGGGGAAGAGATGCTTTTACTAGATATAAGGGAGACAGAAGGAGAATTAATAGTATGGAAGGAATGGTATCGTAGAACGAAAGCAAAACATGTCTTTGATTAATAAAAAGCGGGAAACAATCCACTTAAAGCTACTTATATTTGTATTGATATCTATATTGGAATTTGTATATATGTTATAATTGGTAGCTTATGGAAATTGTAATTGAAATTGGAGAAGAATCAGACCTTAGAGATAAATAGAGGTAAGGTGGAGAAATATTCATATAATAAATGATTAACCCAGAGATGAAACTAAAGAGGAAGTTTAGGCACGAATTAAGAGAGAGAGAAGTGTAAGTGATTAGAAGGTATGAGAAAGTGTTTGGAAGAGATAAGAAGAATGAGAAGAAGGAGAGAAACAGAGAGAGGCAGTAAGAGAGTGTAAAAGGGATAGAAAGATGAAAGAGAGGAAGTAAAAGACAGAAAGGAATTAACGGAGGTGTAGAAAAGATAAGTGAGGGAAATCTTCAAGACTGATATTTAAAATACCTGTCTCTTTCCTTTGAATGTATTATTGATATGTGTTACGAAGTAAAAATGTATGTTAGTTTGTAATATTTACTAGAAGATGAAGATCTGTACAAAAGTGAACAAATAAATAAAAAAAATGTAATACGTAATAATAAATATTTGGCCTTTAGCAATAGCCCTAAAGCTCATACGCAATGCAAATCATTTACCTTTTTCTTTCTCCAGCACTGACATAAAGCTGATATACATGAACTCTGGGGCAGCTGGCAGCCATCTTAAATCCACTTATCTAGTACCCACCATTTGTGGCAATTGGAAAACTGATGCTCAGAACTGCTGAGGGTTTCTGGGGCTGCTGAGGACATACCAAGGGAAATAAAATGGAGGGGGTAAAAGAAATTTGAATCAAGACTGTTACAGTGAGTACATTCTGAGATTGTGCCCATTTGGAGTGGAAGCTAAGTTAGGGAGGTGTCATAATTAAACTTTTGACACCAACCCTTCCCAAAATACTTTGGAACTTGACAACTATCACTCAGAATGACATAATGTTCTTGATTGGATCAAGAACAATATCATGAAATATCATGAAGACTGCAGCTGAGCTCAGAGGAATAAGGAAACCCAAGGGGGATGGCCGCTGGTAACATCATTCCTGCTAATCAGAAAGTCCAGGTGCCTCCACCCTGTAACCCTTGGCTCCACTACAACATCAAAGAACAGTTCACTACCTTTGCCTGCAGTCACAATTGGTTTGTATGGGGAGCAGCAGATCTGTGGGTTGCTTCATGCCCACTCCTAACGCTGTCAGAGGTCCTCTAGCATCCCCTCCTAAACATGTGGCAGCTTTAGTATCTATAGCAGCCTTTCTCAACCTTTTTACCTTGGTGGAACCCTTGTTACAATTTTCAGGTCTCAGGGAATCCCTGCCTAAAAGTTATATCTACAGTTCAAAAAAAATGTGTCCCCCGCCAATCTCAACATATCTTGCAGAAACCCCCCCCCCCGCAACCTCTTGTGGAACCCTAGGTTTCCAAGGAACCCTGGTTGAGAACCCCTGATCTATAGGCTCACAGTCATAATCAGCCCATTGTGATTGCATCCAATGTGCCTGTAATAACAGTATGTTGCTGATTCATTTTCTCAAGCTGAGTTGAACTGATGGCAGATGGTCTGTCAAGATGGTGGCTCATAGAAATAGTAGATTTCTTTCCAAAATCCATGTCAGGCATGATGGATGAGTTGCCTATAAAACACAACATCACATGTGGAAGTTTGAAGGACATGTTCCATACAGAAAACAAAGCCTTTGGGACAAGAATCATAATCACTACCACCACCACCACCATTATTATTTGTATCCTGCCTTCCTCCCAGAATTGGAACTCAAGGTAGCTTACAGTTTAAAAGAGCAGCTTAAACTAGTACTATTCCTCTTAGACAAGGGCCTTATGCATGCGAAAGGAAGACTGAAGGAAAACAGCTGTTTTAGTTTATGAGAGAATCCATAAATCAAATCACCAGATAAATTTCTGATTTCCAAACACCTTCATTTATTTAAAAATGTGGCTGGAGAGAAGAAGGTGAAAAATAGGCAATGAGTCCATTAATAATGTTGATAAAAATGGATTTATTCTGTAAATGTGAATGAACTGGTTCTTCCTATATTAATAAATAAGAAAGGTGATGATGAAGGATAAGAATGGATAAATTATTGCAGCTTGGTAATGAAACTGCTTCATTATAATGAAACAGATGAGATTATCAGATGTGGCAAAAACCATGCCAGAAGATCGCTAAAAGAACAGGAAGGGGTGACCTCACCCGATGACGCCATCCTCCAGCATTCTGGGGGTATAGCACGGGTGGAAGTAAAGTATCCCTTTTGATTACCAGCTTCTCCTCGTCAATCCAAAAGGGACACCTTACTGACCTCCACATTATGCTCCCATAATGGCAGAAGGACATGGCATCTGGTAATGTCTCCCTTTCTGTTCTTTTAGTGATCTTCTGACACAGTTGGGAATGTGATTTTTTTTTGTGCATTCCCCCATGTCTGATAATCTTCAGAGTCTATGAAGCTTTAAATCACTGATTCTCACACGTTGGCTGTCAATGTGTTTTGGACTTCAACTTCCAGAAGCCTCAGCCATCTTGGCCAATCATCTAGAATTATGGGAGCTGAAGTCCAAACCATCTGGAATGTGGAAGATCAAAGTCTGAAAACCACTGCTTTAAATGAAGTAGTAGCAGCAGTACCAATAGCAGTAATAGTAATATTTCTAAAGCACCATATAACTCTTTTTTAATGCTGAGGAACACCCTTCTTGGAGTGGGGAATAATTTGTTGGGGGCTGCATGCCAGTTGTGGGTGAGAATAAAGCATACAGCCAGCAAGATTGGACCAAAAAGTGGAAGGGGGAGACCCTTCTTTCGCTCCCGTGTTATACTTCTCCATGGACTCCAGAACAGGGGAGCAAGGGGCTCAGCCTCTCAATAGCAGGTATGGGGAAGGGGCTGAGACCCCCTGAAATGATTTGGCAAAACTGGACAACCAAGTCTTCCATGTAATTGAGCCTCCTCAGGAACTGTACTAAATGATCAAACATTTTAAGAAGTATTAAGACTGGAATTGTTCTTTAGCTCTCCCAGAAGCAATGCCTGCAGTTTATTTTGCATATACTTACTTGGGGTGAAGCTACACTGAACACATGGAGGGTATTCCTAAGAACACTTCATGCTTGTAAGAATCCTCATATTTAAGGATGTGTTCAGTGATAATGGTTGGGAAAAGTACAGTAAATTCCCCCTGCAAGTAGGCAAAAATTATGACAACCTGTCTGCTAATGTTGACCACCCCACAAAAAAACAAAAACAAACAAACAAACACCACCACCCCCATTATGGGGTCCCTATGGTTCCACTTCTTTGTGTCTTACCTCCAAATCTCCCTGCCAGGGAAGAGACAGATCACTTTCTTGGGCTTGTCTAGACCAGCCAGAATATGCTGCCTTCCAGATAGCATATTCTGACCTGAGCTGGCCTGTTTTCCCCCCAACATTACCGGGATGAAATGGGCAGAAGTCCACATGTGCATGCTGGATGGTATCAGTGGGCAACTCCCCTGCTGTTGTGCATCACACTCTCTGAAGCCAAGAAGTAGGCCTGCAGCCTGTGATCAAGGCTGGTCACAAGCAGGGGCCTTGATCATGTGCTGAGGGCCTCCTTCCCAGCTGCAGAGTGACTCCAGTGGCAGCAGTGATGAACGGCTATACAGGGCATTATGCAAGTATGGACCCTAAATTCCTACGTGGAACCCATCTGGGTTTCCCCACATAGCATTGGTTTTCCCAGGTATTTTATTAAAACATTTAAAAAGCCCTGGCTTTCCCCTGACTTTGCCTTGGGCGACGTCAGGATTGCCTGGAAGTGAAATGGGGTAAGAGTCCTGAGTCATTTGGACTGCAGGGTTCAAAGACAGGGGAAGCCAGGTAGATTGCCCATCTAGACAACCCTCTCCAGACATCTGAACTGATTCAGAGAGCTTTTCAACTAGGCTGATGCTAAAGCTACAGACTGCTCACCTCTGACATAACAATTTCTTGTTCTTTAGAGACTAAAAAAAATGAGACCAGTCAGCTGCTTCCTGCAAAGGAACATAAAGGCACCTGAAAAACAAAACTGGAGCCCAGACTGATGAGGACAAAACTGTGTAAGATTTGCACATGCTGGTTCATGCCCATTACAGTTGTCAACCTGTGGCCCAGACCATGTAGAAGAAGATGGACTTCCCTGTTTTCTGTGAGTCATAGTCTTCCTTCTATTTTCATCAATGACTCTTGAGCATGAATACACATTTTTAAGCCCAATAATCTTTAAAGAAGGCTGTCAGCCACTTTAGTCATGAGAACAAAGTCAGGATTGAGATATTATGCCAATACCTTTAGCTATTAAGTCACTCATTTTAGCAACAAGAGAACTCACTAGTCTGTACTGCACCCACCTGGGTAATTTCTGTGGTGAGATTTGAATTAGTAGTATATGAAGCATGGGAAACTCCCAGCCCATGATAGTCTCTCCAAATGTCTCTCCTGAGGGAACCAGTTTGATGTTGTTTATCAAAGCCTATTTCATTGTCATTTAAATTCCTCAACAGTGTTCTGTATACCCTCTTCCTTTTTGGGGGTGGGTGGATAATTCATGTTATTGTCTTTTTACAGATTCATAACAAATGTAAACACAGCATAACAAACAAACACAACACAACATAAACACAATCCCTAATCTCACCCCCCATTTAACAAAAACAAACTATATACATGACTTCCAGCATACCAGAATCGAGGACATAATTATAAAACACTCAAGCTCTTCATTATTGCTACCAAGATAACATACACTCCTACCTAATAAACAAGTGAAATAAAAAGATTAAATATTCAATACCCAAAAGCTGCAGATAAACTCTTCCCTTCTCTCTTCGATACAAAGTGTATAACTGGTTCCCAGTCTTTTCACAAAGTTATCAGTGTAGAGCAGTGGTTCTTAACCTGTGGTTCAAGGACCTCCAGGGGTCCGTGATGTCCTCACAAGGGGGTCTGCAGAGGCTTGAAGGCTGCTTGGTCCACCTCCTTCCTGTAGTGGAGTGGCCACGCGACAGGAGTCAAGGCAAAGGCTGGCTGGCTTGGCCTGTGCATTGCCATCCAATCCACTCCAGTCAAACATGCAGGAAGAAGCAGGAGAAAAGTCTTCCCTCCCCCTTCCAGTGCCTCTGAGGGAAGGTTTAATGGATGGTGTAATTTGTATTACCATTATTGTTGTTGTTGTTTTAAATCCTAAGTTAAGTCTTGGGGGATCCACTGCAATAAAATTTATTTATTTATTTATTTATTTTATTTATTCCCCACTCTTCAGCCACAAGGCTATCAGATCGGCTTAAAAATTGTTTTTAAGCAACAGCAATTTACACATCTACACTGTGTTAAGCAGTTTCCAATGCATGTTAGCTAATTGCCCCCACAAGCCGAGTACTCATTTTACTGACCTACAAAAGAATGGAAGGCTGAGTGAACCTTGGAGTCCTTTGGAATCTAACTTGCAACGTGGTGACTTGCAGTACTGGCATTTAACCACTGCGCCACCATGGCTTCCAATAACAAAAGATATTTAAAGGGGGTCCCTGGTAAAGAAAAGGTTAAGAGCCACTGATCTAGAGATTTCTCTGTAATCAGTATAGATAACGTGCCCATTTCTGCCATTTCCAGAGTTTTCAATACCCAGTCATCTTTTGATGGAATTTCTGTACTCTTCCATTTTCTAGAGTAAAGCAGCCTAGCTGCCAGAATCATGTAATGCACCACCTTGTATTTTAAATTCCTAATTTGCTCATTTGGCATGCTGAATAAAAACAACTCTGTTTTCAAATATATTTTAATTTTAAATATGTTTTGCATTAATTGTTGTGTTTGCTTCCAAAACGTCTTTGCTTTGCTGCATATCCACCACATGTGGTAAAAGGATCCAGTCTGATCCTCGCATTTCCAACATACTTTCTTTGTCTCCTTAAACGTTTTAGCTATTCTTACTGGGGTCAAGTACCATCTATACATGAATTTTAGAAAATTTTCTTTCAAGATTGTAACATAGTATGCCCTTAAAGCCTTTAATCCACATTTACCTCCATTGCTTCATTTTGATTCTGTAACCAAAATTCCAGGCCCATTTAATCATACATCCCTTGGTTTGTTCATCTGCTAACTCAGTTTTCAGTAACATTTTGTATATTTTTTCCAATCAAGTGTTCATCGTCTGTGCAGAGTTTAATCTCAAACTCCGTTTTCCCTACTTCCATCCCAAAACACTTTTTTTATCTAAATAAAATCTTAAAAAAAAAAAACTATGTCGACACTGTTGAAGAACATAAAGTTAATTCCTCTTGTGTCTTAAATCTACATTGAGCACTCTCCCATTCTAATAAATCATAATATTTATGATACCATTTCTCTGATATCTTTTTATCAATCCTATAAAAAGCTTCTTGTACACCCCTCTTCCAATACAAGTTGTAATGCCTGGACAATTTTGAAATCATGGAATATCTGGACAACACTGGGGGAAACATGAACAGTTGGGTACAATGAAATACAAAATGAATTTCAACAGGGAGAAATGTAGGATACTACATTTGGGCAGTAAAAATGAAATAGACAGATATAGGATGGGTGACACCTGGCTTGATGGCAGTACATGCAAAAGGGATCAGTACATGCAAAAGCTGAACATGGGTCAGCAGTGTGATGCAGCAGCTAAAAAAGCCAATGCGATTCTAGGCTGCATCAATAGGAGTATAGTGTCTAGATCAAGAGAAGTAATGTTGCCACTCTATTCTGCTTTGGTCAGACCTCACCTGGAATATTGTATCCAGTTCTGGGCACCACCATTCAGGAAGGATACTGAGAAACTGGAACGTGTCCAGAGGAGGATGACCAGGATGGTGGTGGGGGTCTGGAAGCCATGCCCTATGAGGAGCAGCTTAGGGAGCTGGGCCTGTTTAGCCTGGAGAAGGGAAGGTTGAGAGGTGACATAGCCATGTTTAAATATTTGAAGGGATGTCATATTGACGATGGGGTAAGCTTGTTTTCTACTGCTTCAGAGACTAGGACACGGAGCAATGGGTTCAAACTACAGGAAAAGAGATTCCACCTAAACATTAGGAAGAACTTCCTAACAGTAAGAGCTGTTTGGAAGTTGATTACCATGCCTCGAAGTGTGGTGAAGTCTCCTTCTTTGGAGGTTTTAAAACAGAGGCTGGATGGCTATCTGTCAGGAATGATTTGATTGTGTATTCCTGCATGGCAGGGGGTTGGAATGGATGGCCCTTGTGGTAACTCTATGATTCTAAATACTAAGCTGAACTTCTCAAGTTTTTTTTTTTTTTTTTTACCCTGGAGGAACCCTTGAAATAAATTTTTAAGTATCAGGATATCACTGTATAAAAATTATTATATCTATAGGTCAAATAGATAATTTTTTTTCTCAGCCATGATCTATTGCAGAATCCCTGGCAACCTCATGCAGAACCTGAAAGTTCCAGGGAACCCTGGTTGAGAAACTGAGCTAAAGGAAGCAGAAATTGAAAATATAAAATGGTCTTACTATATTATAGCCAGTAGATGTCACTGTAAACACATCCTACAGCCAACACTGAACTTTAATTTTTGAGTTGCCTGTCATTAGATGATTCCCCAAGGAGAATTTGGTAGTGGATTTCCTTTACGTGGCAGGTTTGCAAATGCACTGTGTATCACTGGATTACTCAACACGTTCACTCACAATTGAGTGTGTGAACTTATTCCACCTGAAAACATTCTGCTTGAAATAATGTAAAACATTAAATTACTCCTGCAATGATGAATTCATATGTCTTATCCCCACTGACTAGAGGCTCTATAAATCAACCCAAAGACCTCAACTTTGCCAAAGTTTGGAAATGTTACCTTTTGAGACTATAGCTCCCACAATCCCCATTCATCACGGCTGGTGATCCCTCTCATTGGGCAGGGGCACATCACAAACCCCATGTGAGAGATGCCCTTATATTGTGCTATGTGTTGTTCATGGCTTGTGCTCTTCCCATTTGTTCCATTTTTGGTATCAAGTTGTTCTCCACTGCCCACTCCTATATCTTTACACTTAAGTCACTCACAGGAAATGGCACTGAAAAGGAATTGCACAGGTGACAGGTTGCACATTTCACTGAAGAGCTGATTCCATATTTTCTTCAGATGCCAAAAGATTAAAGTTCAGAGGATCTGAAAATGTCTGCAAAGCTTAGAAGTGGTTTGTGACTTCTGTCAGATGACAGATTTATTTGGGCACTTTATGATAAGCAACGTGTTAGAAATTTCCTTTCAGAACAAGCCGTTTTTAAGTTTTACTTGTGGAGGAACAGAGGAAGGCAGGCAGTGGGAAGGGAGAGAGTTTGTGGAAAGAGGAAGGGTCGATGTTGGATAAGAAGAAAAGGATGCAACATCAGTTAGGGGTTGTCTAGATGACAAAAAAACTCCTCACGGAATGCGAGGGGAATACCTTTGGTCCTGATGAGATCCGGCAGGGGTTCCCTGTACAGTTGTCCCTCCGTATCTACGGATTTGGTCTCCACGGATTTACGTATCCATGGCTTGAAAATATTCTTTAAAAAATAATAATCCAAAAAGCAAACTTTGATTTTGCCATCTTATATAAGGCACACCATTTTGCTATGCCATTGCATATAATGGGACTTGAGTATTCACGGATTTTGGTATCCACAGGGGGTCCTGGAACTAAACCCCAACAAATATGGACAACTGTATTAGGAAGGAGGGGGCAAAAACTCCATGTACTCCATGATAACAGCCTTTGTGATTTTTCATGATTTTTTTTAAAAAAATATGCAGGGATGTGCATTCTTGCCTATTTGAACAACCAGTTTTAAGTGAAGCACATCCAAGAAGCCAAAACATGATTGCTCAGATGTGTGTGTGTGTGTGTGTGTGTGTGTGTGAGGTGGGCTTGCTGGTGACGAAGTGTCCGGAACTGCCATTGTTGTTTTTCACAGTACCAATGCTGTGCAATTTTAAAGCAGTAAAGCGAAAAAAGTGTTTTTAACTGGAAGATTGCTCTTCCACATCTTGGATTTAATAAGGAAAAAACCCTGTTTAACAGCAGGAACTTTTGGAGGATAATGATGCAAGTAAGGCACTCGTGGCCACCATCTTTATTCACAGTGATGCTTCATGTGAACTTCACACATAATAATAATAATAATAATAATTTATTTATTTATTTATTTATTTATTTACACCCCGCCCCTCTGTTAAAACAATTGGGGCGGCTTACAAAAATTAAAATACAATACAGATAAAACCCCCTAAACACCACCCACCCCCACCCTCCCCATAAAAAGATATTAAACAAATATAAATTAAAAAGCAACTAAACTAAAATCACATTTAAAAAACAATAAATACCCAGCAGACTAAAAGAAGCTGGGAGACCCTGAGGCCAGGATCTAATTAGGAAAGGCCTGTCGAAAGAGATCCGTCTTTAATGCTTTCTAAAAGCTACTCAGGCTTGTCATCTGACGGATCTCGTTCGGCAGGTCATTCCACAATTTGGGGGTGATTACCGAAAAGGCCCTCTGGGAGGTTGCAGACAGCCTAGATTTTTGTGGTTGAAGCAAATTCCTCCCAGAGGACCGGAGTGCGCAGGGAGGATTGTATGGGAGGAGGCAGTTCCGGAGATAAGTTGGACCCAAGCAATTTAGGGCTTTAAAGGTAATAACCAACACCTTATACTGGGCCCTGAAACTGATAGGCAGCCAGTGGAGAGATTTTAATACTGGAGTTATATGGTCTCTCCGAGATGTTCCTGAGACCACTCTGGCTGCCATATTTTGTACCAACTGAAGTTTCCGGACCAAGCATGAGGGCAACTCCATGTACAGCGCATTGCAGAAATCTGGACGAGAGGTTACCAGTGTGTGCACCACAGTCTTGAGGGCCCTTACATCCAGGAAAGGGCGCAGCTGGCATATCAGCTGAAGCTGATAACAGGTGCTCCTGACCATTGCATTCACCTGACTAGTCATCAGAAGTGATGAATCAAGGAACACCCCCAGACTGCGAACACAGTCCTTAAGGGAGAGCATGACCCCGTCCAGGACTGGAGGTTGCAACCCAACTCCTGGTTTTGGGGCCGCTAACGTGAGCACCTCTGTTTTATCTGGATTTAATCTCAATCTGTTTTTCCTCATCCAGCCCTTTACTGCTTTAAGACAATCATTAAGAGGAGAGACGCCATCGGAATTCGAGGCCGACGATCGGGACAAGGAGAAATAGATCTGGGTGTCATCTGCATACTGATAACACCCAGCCCCATAACTCCGAATAATCTCACCCAGCCGCTTCATATAGATGTTAAACAGCATCGGGGACAGGAAGGCACCCTGTGGAACACCACAAGTAAGCTCCTTTCTACTGGAGCAGCTGTCCCAGAGCAACACCCTCTGGGACCTGCCTGAGAGGAAGGACCGGAACTATTGGAGCGCAGTGCCTCCGATTCCTAACCCACTCAGGTGATCCAAGAGGATGCTATGATCTATCGTATCGAAAGCTGCTGAGATGTCCAAAAGCACCAACAGGGTCACACTACCCCTGTCGATGCTTAGATGCAGGTCGTCAGTCAAGGCAACCATGGCAGTCTCAACTCCAAATCCCATCCTGAAGCAAGTTTGAAATGGGTCTAGATAATCGGTTTCATCCAAGATCACTTGGAGTTGAAGCGCAACTGCCCTCTCGATCACTTTGCTCAAGAATGGTAACATAGAAACCAGCCTATAATTGTTCATGTCCAGGGGGTCCAGGGAAGGTCTTTTTAGGAGCGGCCTAACCGCCGCTTCCTTTAAACAGGATGGAACACACCCTTCCCTGAGGGATGCATTTATGATGTCCTTAAGGAACACCATCAAGGCACACCCCCCCGGATGGCCAGCCATGGAGGGCAAGGATCATGAGGGCAGGTCGTCTTCCTCACTCTACCAAGTAGCTTGTCCACGTCCTCGGTACTCACGGATTGAAATTGATCCAGTAAACTTACATCAACGGAGTTCCTGGACACCTCGTCAATTGTTTCTGTCAAATTACTGGCATCTAAGTCGGCTCTTATCTGAGAGATTTTATCTGCAAAGAAGTTGTTAAACGCGTCACAGCAGGCTGTCGTTGGGTTAAGCAACGGGTTCTGCGCTGGAATAACCTGCGTCATCTCCCTTACCACTCTAAACAGCTCTGCTGGACAGGACTCTGCAGACACAATACGTGCAGAGGAGAAGGATCTCTGCGCTGCACATATTGCCTCTCGATAGGATCAAAGAAAGTTCCTATGACGAGTCCTATCGGATAAGAGTCGAGTTTTCCGCCAGTTGTGCTCTAGTCATTGTCCAACCCACTTCATTTTCCTAAGCTCTGATGTATACCATGGCTTATGGTTTGGAGCGGGTTGGAAAGGACGCTTGGGAGTGATCGTGTCGATAGCCTTGGTAAGGTCGGTGTTCCAGGTATTAACCAAAGTTTCGACAGGGTTACCGGTGTTACCAACCATTAAACCCTCCAAGGCTTTCTGGAATCCTATTGGTTCCATTAGCTTTTGGGGGCAGACCATTCTAATGGGTCCACCACCCCCAGTGGGGGAGGAAGAGACTCTTAGTTCAGTCTTGACCAGGATATGATCCGCCCATGACAAAGCAGTGGTTTTTATAACCTCTGCCCATGGATATTTCTGCTCCGTACTAAAGACCACATCAAGGGTATGACCCGCACAATGTGTGGGCCCGATGACCATTTGGGATAGGCCCATGTTTGTCATGGTTTCCGTGAACTCCCAAGCCGTACCAGTCAGATTTGTCAAACTGGCCTCAAGTGGAATGTTGAAGTCCCCCAAAACTAAAAGTCTGGGCGACTCCAATAGCAACTCTGAGACCAGCTGTGTCAGCTCAGTTAGGGAGTCTGCTAGACAATGGGGTGGTCGATATACTAACAGAATCCCCAAACTATCCCTGGTCCTCAGGCTAAGGTACATACACTGAAAGTGGACTGTGTTTCAGACAAGTATCCTGGTCAAAGTGAGAGTGTTCTTATAAACCAGAGCCACTCTGCCCCTGCACCCTTCCCCTCACCTGCTCGCTGACAGAATACCCAGCTGGGAGGGCCTGCACCCACGTGACAGCGCTATCCTCTCCCAGCCAGGTTCCTGTGAAGCAAGCCAGGTCGGCATCCTCATCCAAAAGAAGAATCGTAAATAATGTGAATTTTATTCTTAACCGACCTGGCATTGCAGAGGAGCAAAGTAAGGTTCTGTGGAATGGTTGGTACGCTCTCCAATCCATTCCGAGAAACAGGGGGAACTGAAGGTGGGATAGCTAACAAACAGCGATCCCGCCTTCTTTTGTACCATCTGTTCACTCTGTTCCGACCATACCTCCCTTTCCCCAGCACAACTCCAATTTCAGCCCCCACTCCATTCCCGGCCTCAGCTGACTCCAATTGCAGGCTTGGGTCTTCCTAGCTGGTTGGCTGGTGTTCCTGGGTTGTGTGGGAGTGTCTTAAAATGCCCGCCACTCCTGGCCACGCCCCCTTTCGCTGCTGCTCAATGCTGATGGTGATGGTGAGGCCTTTATAGTTTTCCCTCTGGGCTCTTCGTCTCACTGCAACTTGTGGAGAGCTGGTGGTGAAGGTGGGGCCTTTATAGTTTCCCCTCTGGGCTCTTCCTCTCACTGCAGCTTGTGGAGAGATGATGGTGACAACATAGACAACTTTGCATACCAGTGATCTGGAGAAAAAAATCATGGAGACAAATGAACACTGCTGTGGTGGTGAGTTAATGCACATAAATGAGTATTATATCTGCTTGTATAGATGCGCCCTGTAGATAGCCTGTTTGCCCTAGGAGAGCGGGAATGCCCCCCCCAAGGGGCGACAAGCATCCTGAAAACTCCCTTACCCCCCTTTTGATAAACTATCTTCAGAGAAGGTTGCTTTGTGTACATTTAGGCTCAAGAGAAACACATTTAGAAATACACATCTTTAATCTAACATTCTGCTAGACATATTGTAAACAGCTAAGGTGGCTCACGCTCTCAGATATGTGTTGATTCAGGTAATTGCTATAATTACTGGCTAATAATTACCAAGTAAATTGACTACTAGAAGAATATATAAGGTGACTTGGAAAATAATAATGCAAGCTCTCCAGCTCTTTTCATGATGACCTTGAGTGTGTGAACTTCATTCCTTCATCTGGCGCCGGAACAGGGACCCTCAGCTCTTATCACCCTGCTCGCTGCAGAGCCCCTGGAAGCACAGGAACTTATCAGATGCAGCAAAAAACACAAGATGCGCCGATGACGTTACTGTCCTGTGAATGGGTCCCAGTTTCAGACAACGTTGTTGTCCTCACGTGCTGACTCCGTGCTGCATCCATAAGTAAGGTGTTGCTTTTCATTGATGGCACCTCCCCATCAGTAATTCTGCTAGCAGCATGAATGGCTTACCATTATCACAACCTCCTCCTCCTCCTGTGGTCCATCTGTGCTCCAGCCATTAATTACACATAACTTTTCATTCATGGGCAAAAGACAAGAATAGCTGTCAATAGCATTCTTTTCACTGTATTGACAAGCGTGTGATAATTCTGTCCCACTGTAGTCCCAATTTTACAGCGTTAGTGGGTGGTCCTCCCGTTTCCTCCCCCCATTCCCAATGAGAACACTTAATTAAGCTTCTGTTGGAGAGTGTGGAGACGACCTCCAGGATGCTCTTTTAATGAACTGTCACCCTTTTTCGAAACTTGTGAAGTTGTGAATTTGTTAGTGAATTTGTTTTTGCTGTGTTTAATCGAAGTCATGTCTTCTTGCTAGAACAGCCTGAATCCCATTCTTAAATTGCTAGTAGGTGGTCGTGCGATTTTCCATTAGCGGTATTGTTGTGCAATACAGCAACATGCAATAATTAATGTCTTAATGCCACTGTAATTCCACTTTCCTCAGTTGTAGAATTACAGCATTTTTAGATGCTCGTGTGATAAAGTCCATAGCCCAACACTCAAACCACTATGCCACCCTCTTATAAAATTCCCACCCAAGAGATAGTGCAATTGTGCAGTAAAAGCCTTGACTGTGAACACCTTAGCTAAAGCATGAGTTCTACTACTGAGTTACATGAAACATGACTGATTCAATGATAACCATGCTATGCTAAAAAAACACTGGAAAAAATGAAAAGTCGAAGATGAGAGAGTGAAAATCTCCCTTCCTCATAACTGCCTGTTTTGTTATGTGAATTCTCTGATCTTTTGTAGTGTGTGTGTGTGTGTGTGTGTGTGTCAGAGAGAAAAAGAGAAAGAAAGAAAGAGAAAGAGGGAGTGAGGGAGGGAGACAGAGTGACTGACTGCATGTGTGTGTTTGCTTTAATTTTGGGCCCAGGCATATAGCAAAACTCTGTGTGTATGTATGTGGTTGTGTGGCAGGGAGTAATAGTGCTGATTCATAGTCCTGTTATTCTCCTGAGTTTGGTTTCTTTTTCTTTAGTAAACAATACAGTCATTCTGCAGGTGGTGGGGATTTCCCCTATTCCATACTCAAGGCAACTAGTTTCAGAAACTAAGGTAAATCTTTGGTATTGTGGTGTACAAATATTTGCGAAGCACTTTCAGATCCTGAGTTGGAAGCATTCAATGAGATCACAGAAACTGATCAAAACAGAGCCAGCTTTTTCTCCTTCTGCTGTAATTCACAGGGATAAATTTTGTGTGTGTGTGTGTGTGTGTGTGTGCCTTCAAGTCATCTGTTGACTTATGGTGACTCCATGAATTTCACAGGGTTTTCTTAGACAAGAAGTACTCAGAGGTAGTTTGGCCAATTACTTCCTCTGAAATATATAGCCTACAGCACCTGGCAATTTTTGGTGGTCTCCCATCCAAGTACTAACTAGAGCTCACCCTGCATAGCTTCCAAGATCAGCTGGGATCTGGTGCCTTTAGGGTATTTAGGCCAGGTAGACTTTATATGCACAGACTGCCTTTGTAGCAGTTATGCTGATGGGTCCCTAGAGGAATGTGTTTTCACACAAACAATTATTTTAAGTTATACAAAATGTTACCCAAAGAGGTGGGTGTGCTTTATAGCCCCACTTGTGATGCCAAAACTATATTAATATTTAGAGGAATTATTATTATTAGCTGAAATGGAAAGCTGCAAGAGGTGGGTAACTTCAGGATCTTTTCACCTATGTATACCAGTACTAACTGTAGAGAACTCCAGGTTAAATAAAATGTTTTTATTGGAAAAAGCACAAAAAGCAGTCACACATGCAACACACGCTCACAAGAACCACACAGACTATCGAGGAGTTAAGGCAGAAAGGTTGAATAGAGGAATAGATTTGGTAAGTAGGGTGATAGTTACCAGTCTTGAAGAATAGTGAGTACTCAGACCAAAGCCTGAGGGTGGCACTGGAAGTTCCGATCCAGGGGTACACCAACAAATAAAGTGACTGGGTTTTGTCCACAGTGGCACACTTTGCTGTTGTTTGCAGCTAATATTTATACCCTGCTTTGTATCCTGAAGTGGGGGGTACTTCAGCTAGAACAAAGCTTAGATGGGTTTCCCACAGTGTAAACAAAGGAAACTAAAACTTAGCTGATTGCTGTTTATGGCTGGGAGACAGGAATTGATTGATTTATGACAACCTTGCATTGTAGGACAAGAGGGGGTTCCGAGGGATATTTCCTGGGGATTTGGCTGCATAGGTCACTGGATTGTTTAGGATGTGTGACTCACCATTGAGGGCCCAAGAAGGAATTAGCACATACCTCCTTAATGATTTTGTTTACTAAGGGGCTTCTGCTCAATCCTAGCTTGGATGTGCTTACTAAAATATTTCTAAGACACCTTCCCAGGTCCTTGTGACCTCCATCTGACCTTACTTTGGACCACCCTGGTCTATTTGACCCCTTCAAAGTGTCCAATACTTCCAATTATGAGATTTTATGGCAAGGGGATAGTAGGACATGCTAACAAAAATACATGCTTTGGAAATAATTCAATGTGGGCTATATCTAGTTACTATTCCCCAGAGTTGTTATTGTTGAAGAACTATTTATTTATTTATCTATTTATTTAAATTAATGTATTTATATCCTATTCTTTTTCGTGGAATCTCATGGGAGAGTACAATATAAAGAATTTAAAACATTTCCAGATTAAAACCATAAATAATTTTGAACAAGTTACAAACATATTAAACAAAAATAATAGTTTAAACAACTTTAAATACAACAACAATTTTAAAACCATATAAACATACATTTTGTAGTGATTTAATCCCCAAAGGTTTTAATAAAAAGCTACGATTTGGCTTGGCACCAGAAATAAACTAACATTGGTACTGGTCAGATCTCTACAGGGAAGGTATTCCATAAAGGGAGCACCACAACCAGTGGTGTCATTCAAAATAATTAACAATCTGGCTCTCCTCCACAGCTCCGGAGAATCCAGTCCTTCCTTTCCTCTGATCATCTCACCTCTCTGTCCTCCTCTGTTCCAGTCTCTTTCTTCTCCTTACCTTTGCTACTCCTGGCTTCCCTTTTAACCTCCTTAGCCTCCATGGAGATTATCAGACTTTGAAAAAAGCCCTGAAGGAGCTTGCAAGAACAACATCACTGTACTGGGAATGGGTCCTGGTTCTACACGTGTCGTCATCCTGGCATGTTTACTCCGTCCTCCCTTCATGCTGATGTGATGAAAAGGGCATCGCTTTTCATTAGCGGAAACTTCCGCTAATGAAAATTGGTGCCTTTTTCCTTGTGTCAGCACGGAGGGAGGACGGAGCAAGAATGTGAGGAGGATGACATTGTGTGATACTAGGACCCATTACTGGTACAGTGATGTTCTTGCGAGCTCCTTTGGAGCTTTTTTCAAGCATCTGATAATCATGTCTTTTAACAATTTTAACAACTGGTTCTGGTGAACTGGTTGAAGGACACCACTGAGAACTGAGAAAGCCCTCCTGTGTTCTCCCACTCTGTATTACCCCCATTAGAAGAACGGAGAGGAGGGCCTATCCTGCAGATTTCAGTTCTTGGGCAGGCATACATAGGAAGAAGTACTCTTTCTAGTATCAAGGTCCCAAGCTGTTTAGGGCTTTAAATGTTTAAATAACTCAGCACTTCTCTAAGGGCAAATCCACACTATACAAATAATCCAGTTTGACACTGGATTATTTACCATGGTGCCTTCCTATGGAATCTTGGGGATTGTAATTTTACAAGGTCTTTAGCCTTCTCTGCCAAAGAGTGCTGGTATCTCATCAAAGTACAAATCCTAGGATTCCATAGGAAAGAGCCATGGCAAATAATCCAGATTCAAACTGGATTATTTGTGTAGTGTAGATTTGGCCTAAGTCACATTGCTTCAGTGGGATATTCTACTTAGAACTAATATTTGGATTTAGCCCTGAAAAATCAATTCGTTACCTCAAAATTGTTAATTGTTCAGTGGTGATGATATCATTTTCTTTTCTTTTTTTAGTAGCACTTATTTTGTGTTTATTTGTTTCATTTGGGAAATGATTTTTTGAAGGGGGACAGTGGACCATTTTTTTGGGTAAATTTAATTTGTTTTTTTTTAATTGAACACCAACACATTAAGAACCAATTATTAACAGCTGATGCAATGAAATGTAACAATTTTTCCTCCAACTTTTTAACGTTAAAAGGATTCATTTTCTTAATGTAATGTTAACACATTAACATCAGGGCTAATGCCTCCAAGCTTTGAAAATACATGGATGAGATCAAGAGAACCTAAGAAGCAATTCTGCACTCCCAAGGGTCTCTTGGGCTTCAGCTTCTGCACTATTCCAGCTAGGGATTCTGGGAGATGTAGTCCAAAAATAAAGCTCCAAACTTTACCAAGGCATGAATGACAATGGTCAAGTCTTCGTAATCCAGCACTGTGTACAGCTTTCCAAATAGAGGGCTTTCTAGGAGCCATATTTTGGGTCCTGCCCATAAATCCTTAGTCCAGGAACAACCTTTCAGAATAGCATCACCATAGAGCAGCCTTTCTGAATCTTTTTACCCTGGTGGAACCCTTGAAAAAATATTCATGTCTCAGGGAACCCCTGCCTAAGAATTATCTAAGAATTGTTTATCTACAGCTAAACAAAAATGTTTATTTTTTTCAATCTCAGGTCTTGTCTATACGAGGGGGAAATAATATGAACACTTCCAAAAAGGCAGGTGTTCGCAATGATGCGACCTGCCTACATGGTCAAAACTGCCCCCTAAATTCTGCATGACCCTCGAGCCAGCTGGGGACCGTGAGTGAGTTACTCACAATTTTAAATCTGCTGCCACCATTTTTTTAAAAAAATTCCTGTGGAGTGCACAGGTGTTATTTCATATTTACAAGAAAAAGGAATTTAAAAAAGAATAAAAATCACTGTTTGGTCAACTTACTGGACCCTTGCTTACCTGAAAATCCAATGTGGCAGCCGCAGCCCTTTCCCTCTTTGCTGGCCTGGCCCCCTGTGCTCATCCAGCCAATCAGATTGTGCTGCCTGCTCATATCTCTGCGAATGTGAGTGTTCAAAAGGTCGCACATTCGCACGTCGTATAGATCATTACCAAAAATCTGGACTAAGCCCTGGATGCGGCACGAACGGACTTTATGGTGGATTTTGCCGCCCCCTTCCAAATGACATGTATTTGTGCAAATGGCCATTTGAATGGATTGCCATACATTCGCACGCCATTTGTATTTTTGTTTGGCCATATAGACAGGACCTCAATATCTTGCGGAACCCCTAGCAACCTCTTGTGAAACCCTAGGGTTTCAGGGAACCCTGGTTGAGAAACCCTGCCATAGAGGATCATTTCATATCTAGGAGAAAAAGAGCAACAATTTGTGCTGTTTTATGGAAACACAGAAGAATTTTCCAACTTGGGACACTGCGTTTAGTAGGGGAAGGTCTGAAAGTCATATTTTGGCACATACCAAAAGAGAGCAACCAAAGATGTATTTGGGATTCATCATTGGAGATGGACATCAAATTGCTAGAGAACATCGCATGTTTTAAATATGAAAAAGGCATTTTGTTGCAATAGCAGATGTTATATTTTTGTTAGTAGCGTCCCCTGCCCTCCAGCCTAATAGCCAGGCCTCTATTAAGCAGGCTCATGGAAGAATTCAAGTTTGATTAAGACCAATAAGTCTCTTGTTTTCAAATGGAATTGTAACTGGCAATGGACAAAGGGTTCCATGGAGCCTTCAGTTTTTAAACCTGCACTTTTCACCTCAGTAAAAGTTACCAGCAGCGCCCCAGAGAGCCTTCTCCTGTTTTGTTGGTCTCCTTTTTAATTGCAAGGTTTTTAGAGTACCTTAGTTCTTTCCTACCTGTTTTCCCGCTTCAGGAGTCTTAGCAGAAGCATGGTAGAGAGTCTTCTGTTGTCTAGCCCTTTAAAATTATTTCCTATCGGGTTACTAACAGTATTGTTGTGGCCAAGCTGTTGACTGGGGCTGGTTACAGGGGACATATATCCTCTCTGTTGAAACAGCTTCACTGGCTACTTGTTCATTTCTGGGCAGAATTCAATGTGCTGGTTATGACCTTTAAAGTGCTATTTGGGGCTTGTCTAGATGGTGAAAATACTCCTGATAGAATTCAAGGAGAATACCTTTGTCCCAATGAGATCCCACATCCTTTCACCGTGTTCGGAAGGAAGGGGGGCAAAAATTCCAAATACTCTATAGGAAAAGCCTTCATGGCTTTTCCCGACTTTTAAATAAAACTTAGAAGAAAATGCACATTCTTGCTCTTTGGGACAACCAATTCACTTTGCTGCACTTTCCCGATAAGAGTGGAAGTGGAAAGCTGATTGGTTGGACATGTGCAAGGGGCAGAGCTTGCCAGCAAGGCAGCGCCTAAAACCACCATGTTAGATTTTTGCCATAGTGATCGTGTGCTGAGTCAACAAAACAACCTTCCCCCCCTTTTTTTCTATTTATTTAAGTGGAAGATTGCACTTCTGCACCTTGGATTTGTTTTAAAACAAATATGTTCGGCGGCCACAACTGCTGACAAGAAAAACATGAGTAGTTCACTCGTGCCCACCATCTTGATTTGTAGGTATTTAACCAGCTGAGTCCTATATGTGGACTTTGTACAAGTTAAGTGAGCAATGTGTAATACATTCAGACTAGAACAATCTCCTTATGTAAATGTAATGGTTATATGTTCCTGATGTAGAAAATATGAAAATGATTTTCTGTTTCAGCCTTCACTGTTCTTTTAAAATTATGCGCTGTTTTAGAGCATTTTTTTTCTCAGTGAAGATTACATTTTCTTGATGGGAAATTTGTAATGATTTCCATGTGTGCTTCTGTGGGATGTGTGCAATTTTTCAAGGTTAAAGCAATCCCATGTAAGAGACCTGTAATAGGACCTGTTTAATTCAGTTGCCATAAGTTGACAGGCGACTTGAAGGTGCATATACAGACAATAGGAAATGAAAAGAAATAGCATGATGAATATTTGAAACAGGGAAGGTCAGTAGTAAGCAGAGATGGTCTTCTGCAATAGAGAGAACATTTCATTCTAATCAGTGTTGTGGAAGGTTTATTTTCTAGGTCAATGCATGCTACGTATATAGGTTGAATCTCACTAATCCGGAATTCTGAAATCTGAAATATTCCAAAACCCATAAGTTTTTTGAGACAAACATAACAGGGCATTTTATGTTTTATGTGTTTTCTGATGGTTCAGTGTACAAAACTTTGTTTCATGCACAATGTTATTAAAAATATTGTGATACTGTGTATATAATCACCTTCAGGGTATGTATACAAGGTGTATACGAAACATAAATGAATTACATGTTTAGACTTGGGTCCTTCCTCCGTTATGCATATGCGAGTATTCCAAAATCCAAAATCCCTCTGGTCCCAAGCTTTTTGGATAAGGGAGACTCAACCTGTACAATTTCCCCATTTCACCTACTACCAACAATTGGATTATAAAAGTGGTTTCCTTTGAATTCAAAGATCAAATTGATGCTCACTGGATTGTTTATCCAATTTCATTCTAACCTTTATCTGCATTACCTTTCTTAATGTTTTTGAAGCACAGTTAAATAAGCTTGTAGTTTGCCTGTTATTTGCCTTTGGGGGAAGAGAGAGATCATATTCTAGCTAAAACTGAATATGAAATACAATACCATTACTTGTATGCATATCTTTGATTAGTGTAAGGATGGGTGTTATGAAATCATGTTCTACCTTTTTAAAAGTTCAGTAAGAACATTATTGGTTCCTCCTGTTTTGATTTATTTCTTTCTAGTTCTTATAATCTTGGTAATATTTTTTCTTAAGAAACCACAGCTCTCTTCTGGCATTTTCTGCCTCTGCTCTCTCATTCTGTTTTTTATGAACCAGGCCAGTCTTTGGGATCCAATGGGGTGGCCTTTCTTTCTGCTTCACCACCCTCATAGGTACATGAGGTGGGAACACAGGAGAGGGCCCTCTCAGTGGCTGCCCCTAAGCTCTGGAACTCCCTTCACAGAAGTTAGACTGGCACCCTCCCTATTTTCTTTTCACAGACAAGTAAAGACTTTTCTGTTTCTGTATAAGTCCCATTTCATCTAAACAATGCCCTGGATCTTGCTAATTGTTGTGCTAGGGTATGTGTGTGTGTATGTGTGTGTTTAATAATGTATGTTTTAATCTGGTTTTGATTTTTTTTTTTATGGTTAATGACATTTTCAGATGCCCCTTACCATGCAAGCAGCCTCCGGAGCAGTAACGAGGCTGCTGTGAGGCAGGGGCTCCTTTTTGGATGCTGCCGTCCCTCTTCTGGGATCATTTGTGGTACGTCCGTGAAACTTTGGAAGCAGCCGCACCATATTTCAATCACAGAAGTCGCCCGTGATTAAAATATGGTGCGGCCACTTCCAAAGCTTCACATACGTGCCACGAATGATCCTGGAAGAGGGACGGCAACATCCGAAAAGGAGCCCCTGCCACGCAGCAGCCTCGTTACTGCTCCGGAGGCTGCTGGCACGGTAAGGGGCATCTAAAAATGTCCATAGTTTTGTTTTAACTTTTGTATCTTGTGGTTTTTTAATTATGTGTTTTTAAAATTGTTGTAATCCACTTCAAGTCCTGAATAACAATAGCAATAAGATGTTGTTGTTGTTTGGTGGAATTTGAACCCCGCTCTCCCAGAATCCTAGTCCAACACTCAGACTACTATACTGTGCTGGTTCCCTCCTTTTGTATTAGAAATAAAATTATCTTTAAGACCTTTTGGATGCAATTCTGTTCAAGATATATCACCTCAGGATATATAACGTGTGGGCAGTGATGGTGGGTATGAGAGACATGCAGCTAGTATAAGGAAAATGGCTTCCACTAAATTCAATAGAGAGAGGAGAAAACCCCTGTACAATGTTTAGTGCAGAAAGGGTATAACATAGTCCTGTGTTCAGTCATAGCTGAGTTACCAGACCAAAGGGCCTGGCCCTGAATCTCCAGTGTGGGTGTAAATTCTCCAGTTTTAAGGTGGTTCAACTCCAGGAAAGAGAAAGAGGGGTGTGCAAATATGAGCAAGCTGCTTGCTACACTTTACAAGGGTTAATTGATTAGCTGCTGCAATTTGCAAAGACCCCCCCCCCCCGGTGTGTAATGTTGTCTACATATTCAGTTAGTTAGGTCCCATCTACATGACAAAAAGTAACATGTATTTATTTGAAAAATCGGCGATCTGTACAGTGCTGTTCGAATAAATACGTGTTATTCAGAGTGGGGGGGGGCTGTAAAACTCACCTTTTAATCTGTGTCTGGGGGATCCAGCTCTTCATCCGGATCCCAGGGTTTATTCTGGACAGCTTTTGAATGATTGGTTGTCTGTACACTCCGGTTCGCATAGATACAAACAGGAGTGCAACCTGATTGGCTGGCAGGATAGGGGGACGGGGCTTGGAAAGAGGAATCAGCGGCAGCTGCCATTTTTTTTTAAAGGTAAGTGGTTCATGCTGTCACTGCTGTCCTCCTCCTCCTCCTCCTCCTCCTCCTTCCTCTGTCTGGCTCGCTTCGCAGCCCCACTGCTGCCGCCACTCTTGTTTCTCCATCCTCCGTCCTCCTCCTCCAGACCCTGGCTCCTTCCCAGACCCACTGCCTCCTCTATAGTCCTCCTCCCTCGCAGGCCATGTGGGCGTTGGGGGGGGGGGAATCGCGTAGGCAGAGCGTTCACATTAGAACGCCTGCCTTTTCGGATTTTTTTACCCCTTTTATGGATTTTTGCCCCTTGTGTAGACAGGGCCTTAACCTCTTCCTTCTCTGCCAGTCATTCTGGTGCCAGGGTTCACCCTCTGCTCTGCTCTACACCCACCTTCTGGCTAGAAGCCAAGTAGACTAGACTATACGTTTCTTATTCTGCCTCCCTAAATACGTGAGAAGGAAGTTTCCTCCAGACCGCTTAACTAAGATTGCTGGCTTAATTTCCAAATGGAAAAACATGTTTCCTCTCTCTCTGTACACTTGAATGTTAAGCTGTGAGCAACTGTGGTTGGTAGTTAACGCATAATGCTGAATGTGATCACCAGTGGCTGTCCCAAGGCCCAGAAACCTCAGGGCCTGGGAAGATCCTGAACTGGCAAACTTAGGCTGCTGCCACACTGCAGCAATAGTGCAGTTTGACACCACTTTAACTGCCATGGATCAGTGCTATGGAATTATGGGATTTGTAGTTTTGTAGAATATTTATCCTTCTCTGTCAGAGAATTCTGGTGTCACAACAAACTACAAATCTCAGGATTCCATAGGACAGTTAAAGCAGTTTCAAACTGCATTATTTCTGAGTTATGGCAGCAGCCCTAGGGCTGTTCGAGATGAGGGAATAAAATATGGATTGGTGCACACATACTCCAATTCGCAGCAGCTGTAATCTGTCTCAAAGATTTTTTGGCAAGGTGTGTGTGTGAAGCTCTCTGTGTTTGCTGTTCATATGGAGGCATGCCAGTGAATCAAGATGGTGGGCACGAGTGAACTACTCCTGGTTCTTTACTTCCCAAATTGCCCCCACCAAACAGTATTTAAAAAAAAAACCTAATTCCAAGGTGCGGAAGAATGATCTGCTGCGAAATAATGAAAAAAAGAAGGAAAGAAAGGATGTTTCATCACCTAAGAGCACGAGTGTTATGGTGATTATCCAACATCGTGGTTCCGCGATCTGACTTCTTAGCAAGCTCCTCCCCCTGCACAAGTCCGACCAATCAGCTGTCCTCTTCAACAATGCGCTGCCCTGTGATTTGGTTGTCCTAACATGCGGGAGTGTGCATTTCCCCCGCAGTTGTAAAAAAACTTGGGGAAAGTCCCAGAGGCCTTTGCCATGGACTTTCCCTGACTTTTGCTCCCCCTTCCCCCGAAAAGGACAGAACACTGCGGGATCCCATTTGGACACATGAGATTCCATGAAGATTTATTTCACCGTCTGGACTACCCCCAAGTCATAGCATACTGACACCTATATATAAACCCCAAACAAGTGGCCATAATTCAGAGTTTCAGGTATGTGGCTTGGGGCTTTATTGCTTTTATCTCGTGTTGCTTGTACTTGGAGGACAAAAGGAGAATAATTGTGGTGGGAAGAAAGCATGGAGAAAGAGCACTTTAGAAAAAACTCATATAGAAAGACAAAAGAGGATATTTATGATACTGCTCTTCCTAGAACCCTTATATGAACTCTACTTTGGGACTCCATACATCTAGCTTATGTTAAGTTATTAACATATGATGTGCTACAGGGCATATAGGTGATTATTTTATTTATTATATAATTGGAAGAGACACACACATGTAAATGGTCATCATGTTTGTTGTTAAATGTGTTTCTAGTTTTGCAGAAATAATGATGTGTTAAATGGAAGTAAAGGCTAATTTAATTATGATAAGTTACATTAAATTAAATTAAAACAAATCAAATTAAGGAAAATTAAGCCTAACATGCTCACAAAACTGGCACATACAATGGCTTGAAAAGGAAACAGGAAAAAAAAGTGGCTCTGAAGGGTAAAAATAATTAGTAATGGTGTAAGATTAGTTTTAGAACCCAAAGGTTATAAAAATGTTGGGCTTCTCAAAGTTTCATCATCTCTTAATTTTTGTCTGGATAACTCCTTTTCTTTTCTCTGCGGCCTTTTGCTTTTTTTCTGGAAAGTGAGCCTTTATTTCTTAACAATGAAAAAGCTGGGGGAAAATTGCACTTAAAACAATAAATTGCAAATCATGCATTACGAAAATAGCAAATTTTCTAAGTTCTCTGAAAGAGAGCCTTCAGCTTCATCTTTATGTTAGGCCTGAATTCTAAACAGACATGCAAGGAATTAAGTCCATGGAAATCAAAGGGGCTGTCTGCTGGGTTTACCATCTGGCTGTGGTATAAAAAAAATAAAACCATGTACATGTGTCTCCAAAGTCAACTGACAGCTTGAAAGGAGGAATACATATATTTAAAGGTCTAATTTGTATGCATTGCTTTTGTGCGCATCAGAGCACGTGACCATAAATTATGCTGCCCAGAACTGGGGAAGAGCCCCTGTAAAAATTTCAGTTTAATCTAGTGCAAGTTTGAAGTGAAACAAGAAGATAGCTATTCAATATAAAAAACCAAAGTTAGCCTCATTTGCCCGTTGGGAAAGGGCTAAAGTACTAGCCACAGGCGATCAGTTCTCTTTGGCACTCCTGAAATATTAGATAAAGAGTGCATCTTTATTTTGATGTTCTCATTATATTCTTCAAACATCTCTCCCCCACTTCTTCTGGTGCTAAAGTGTTGTGGGAAATTCAAAGCTAAGATTTGGCCACCTGACTTCTTAGGGGCAGCACTGGTAGAAGAACCTGTTTGAACTTAGCTTTCAGATGGTGCTTATAGAGTTAGAGATTCCAGGCCTCCCCTTGCTTGTTCTATGGTCTTGTCCAAATGGTAAAAATAATCCAAATGACAATCACATGGAAGGCAATATGTCCAAACAGACATTCACATCAATACATCTCATTCAGAAGGGGGGGGCAGCCAAATCCACTTTAAACTCCTTCAGGGAAGTCTTCGAAGCTTTTCTCTGAGTTTTTAAAAAGCTCCGTAGAGCATGCGAATGTGTGATCATGTGGACTGCTGCATTCACATTGCTGTGACCAGGCAGTGTAAGCTGATTGGCTGGATGAGCATGGGGGAGCGGGGCTAGCAAACAGGGAAAGCGCCTGCTGCAGCCATGTTGGATTTTCAGTTAAGTGAGGGTCTGGTAAGTCGATAAAACAGCGATCTTTTACTCTCTTTTTTCTTTCTGTAAATATGAAATATTGCATGTACACACAATGGTAAACTTTTTTTTTTTAAATCAATGATGGCAGATTTAAAAGCATGAGTAAATCACTCATGGCCACCATCTTGGCTAGAGAGCATGTGAAGTTTGGGGGGGGGTCTTTTGACCATTAAGACAGGTCACCACGCTGCAAATTGCTGTTTCTTTGGAGGAGATCAGATTCCCCCCCCCTCGTATAGATGGGACCTCTGTCAATAAAGTATTGGTACCTTCTCCAGAACCAGTTTCCATACTCAGTAAAAGTCTGAGGAGTTCCTTTATGGCACAGGGCTTGCCTACACAGGCAAAATACCCTGGCTTGCTCCTGTCTCAGAGCCTTGCAGTCCTTATGACTCAGGGCATTTGCCCTGTGCTGCCCCCAGGAAGTCCTCATCACCCATGGGGCAGATACGGGGGCAAAATGGGGTAGGGCGCAATAAATCATTATATAATAATATTCAGGGCCTATTTATACAAGGGGAAAATGTGAATTGATATGTACACATGCAAATTCGAAGCAGGATTGACTGGTCCTAATGGTGTTTTGCAAAATCGCAGACATGTGAGGCTAGCTGCTTTTGCTGTCCCAACGAGCATGCCTGTGATTCAAGATGGTGGCCATGACTTGTGTTTTTATTTTCACGAGTTGCCACCACCAAATGGTTTTTTTAAAAAGGCATATCTAAGGTGTGAAAGTGCAATAGAGTTGTCCCTTCATATTCGCTGGGGTTTGGTTCCAGGACCCCCTGTGGATACCAAAATGCGTGAATACTTAAATCCCATTATATGAAATGGCACAGCAAAATGGTGCCCCTGATATAAGATGGCAAAATCAAGGTTTGCTTTATGGATTATTATTTTTTAAAGAATATTTTCAAGCTGTGAATACTTAATCTGTGGATACCAAATCCGTGAATATGGTGGCACAACTTTAGTGCGATATTCCACCTAAATAAATTTTAAAAACAAAAGAAAAAGGCTGTTTTGTTGCATGATCGCTTGCTCACTAAAGTGAAAACCCAAGATGGCGGTTCCAGGGCACTTGTCTTCTTAGCAGACCCCGCCCCCTGCTTCTGTCCAGCCAATCAGCTTTCTAGTTTTGCTTTTCAAGGCTGGTCACATGCAGGGAGCCTTCAGTCATATGGGGAGGCCCTTCTCTCTGTCCCACCACCTTCCCAGGTACATCTGGTGGGAACTTGGGAGAGGGCCTCTCAGTGGCTGCCCCCAGGCTCTGGAACTCCCTGCCCAGAGAAATCAGATTGGTACCCTCCCTGCCTTCCTTCCGGAACCAAGTTAAAAACGTTCTTGTTTCGGCAGGCCTTTGCCAATCTCTGTTATGTATATGGGGTATATTGTACACCACTTTGAGTCCCAAAGTGGGGAAAAAGTGAGATAGAAATAAAGGTAACAACAACAACAAGTAGTAGTAGTAGTTGCAGGCCCCCTTTTTGGTAACTCTAGCAACAAATAAAATGGTGGCAGCTTTATTTCTGTTTCCTTGGCTGCCTTTGAACCCTTTCCCTGATCCAGAATACAATGAGAGATTCCCCATATACCCAATGGCAGTGAAGGAGGGAAGGAAGGACAGGCATGCACATGCTTTGGAAGGAGCACACACCATCTTCCCTTCCACCCATCATCCAGTTCCTGGTATCCTTGGACAGGAAGGCTGGAGACTCCAGACTCCTAGAGAACCATCTGCGGCCAGATCTATGTTGGGTGGGCTGGTGGTAGCATTCAGGACCTTTATCTGTGGCTGCTGTAGCACCAGCTTGGAAGGCACTGACTGCTCCAGACAAGGGGTGTGTGTGGAGTAGGGAGTCCCAGCCCTATCCTCCCAACCTGTCTGCGAGGAGAAGCAGAATCCTTGGGCAGCCACTGTGAAGGATCCCCTGGGATGGATGAGTGCGAAGGGAGCCCTGCTGCCACCACTGCTGACCTCTGCCACTGCCGTCTGGGTGGCTGCTGTCAACTTAGCCTAGGCCACCAGTTTGGGCTCCTCCTCACCTAGCAGCTTCTGCAGGAAGGTCAGATTGGTGTGGAGGGAGCTGGTTTCCCCATCGGCCTTGCAGGTGGCTAGCGCAGCCCAGGTGGCCTTCTGGCAGATGCGGTGCAGCATCTCCTCAGCCTCCAGGTGCCAGGGGGCCTTGGGCATGCAGTGCTTGCAGAGCTGCCCACATCCCTGGCTCAGGCAGTCACGCTCAGCTTCCAGGCATGCCTCATCCCTGGCCTCAGCCCCCAGCAGGGCTTGCAGACCATGTGCGTCTTGCTAGTAGAGTTGTGGCAGGCAGGCCAGGGTGCACTCCTGCCACTGCAGGGCTTCCAGCTCCTCCAGCAGCACCTAGTTGTGGTACTTGAGGTTGCAGATTCACTTGACATAGGTGCCAAAGTGGTTGTTGAACTTGGCCAGCTGCTCCTTCTCTTGGGTGCACAACCCTAGCAGCTCTGCATTCAGGCTGCTCACCTGCAATAGGTTGAGGCGCTCAAAGGGGTGGGCCATGGGGTCAGCTGGGCAAGTAGGGCATCAGGGCCCCACTGGGGCAGGAAATAAGCTCACCTGGAGAGAGAACGCTACCTCCGTGGGGCTGGTTCCTGGGCTGTCACCAGCCCAAGACTTTGGACTCCATCCTGGTATGGTCTTGGTGGTAGCAGCTGCAGCAGTCGGTTGTCATTCCTGTGTGGACTCTGGCCCATTTGGAGGCAGTAATGGGCAAACAACAGGCCTGATCTGTGGTCAGGATACACAAGCGATGAGCTGGCATATCCTGGCTCATGTAGATGAGCCCAATGTCTTCATCCAGGATTCTCAAAATTCACAATGTATGTGTTCTTTGAGCTGAGCATCAAAGCACAACCTTGTGTATCATAGGTTGGAAGGGGAGGAAAGGTCCAGGACAAGTATAGCACATCAGTAGAAAAAATAGGAAGGATAGTCTTAAACCACATCCACACTACACATATAATCCAGTTTGAAACTGGATTATTTGCCATGGCTCCTTCCTATGGGATCCTGGGATTTGTAGTTTGGTGAGGCACCAGCATTCTTTGGCAGAGAAAGCTAAAGACCTTGTAAAACCACAAACCTCAGGATTCCATAAGAAGGAGCCATAGGAAATAATCTAGTTTCAAACTGGATTTGTGTAGTGTGGATATGGTCTTAATTAACTACTAATCTACTAGGGATAGGGGAAAATGCTTTTTTTGCACCATGACTTGTTGTGATGTCTGAAGGTAAAACTAGGGCTTCTTCTTGGCACGTTTCCCAGCTGGCCACTTAGAAGCAGAAGCTGACAAAAGGGATGGGAGAGAAAGAGATCAGAAATAGAAAGGACACACTACTTTATTTGGTTGACTGTGGAATAATTCAGGGCTAAAGGAACAAACCATGGCTAATATAAATCATGGCTTTGAATGATCTGCAAACATGGCTATTGTGGTTTCTTTGGAGAGGACTCCAGTAAGCATGTCATCCATAAACCAAGTTCAAAAGGGAGCATATAGAGAAGCATTCCTAGTTATCACTTCCTAGATCAGGAACTCTTTTTCCACTCGAAAGCAACCAAAGTAGGACTATTATCTAGGACTACAGGTAGTTCTTATTATTTGGGATGGTATTTAGTTGCTATGGGTAAGTGAGGGTTTATTGTACAGACTTATACTCACTGTATAAATGTTAATCACTGATACTTCTAAAAATGAAATGCACGTTTTATATGTAATATTTTAATTTTTTTTACACAATTTTTACAGATTTTAAACTTTCCTCAACTTGTCAAATTATCAAATGTGCTTTTAGGACTTTATCACACAAGTGTTTAAAAATGCTGTAATTCTGCCATTGAGGACAGCAAAATTATAGTGCCATTAATACATTAATGATTGCACATTGCCTTAATTGTGCAACAATACTGCTAACAGAAGACCGCATGACCATCTAGTAGTGTTTTAAGGATGGGATTGAAACTTGCACTGTAATAACACTAGTTTTTGCATTGCGTAGTAATGACAGAGTATTAACACTTCGAGATGGCCCGTGCATTCACCTTTAATTTCCCCCCCTCCTACATCCATGACTTTGTATGCACAAGATTTCAGCTGTTCTCATGAGAAGATGTGACTTTTGATTAAACACACCAAAAACACACAAATTAACAAACAAATTAACAACTTCACAATTAAACAAAGAAAAAATGTTCCAAGAAAAGTTCATTAAAACAGTGTCCTGGAGGTCATCTCCACGTTCTCCAATGGAAGCTTAATTATGTGTTCTCATTGGGAATGGGGAGGGGCAAAGTGGAAGGACCACCCACTAATGCTGTACTATTGGGACTACAGTGGGATGGAATTATCACATGCTCGTCAATACTGCAAAAACAGAGCTATTGACAGCCATTCATGGGGTTTGCCCATGAAGGAAAAGTTACGCACAATTAAAAGCTGGAGCACAGACTGAGCACAGGAGGATGACAACATTGTGTGATAATGGGAACCCATTCATGCTACTATCCTGTCATAACTGCATAATTTCAGCCTCATGTGATAAAGTCCTAAGTCTGTTAATGTTCTGTGTACTGTTTTAAATGGTTTTAAAATGTTTAAATTGGTTTGATTGTGCACTGCCTTGAGAAGCTTGGATATAGGGTGGGATATAAATATTTTAATATGTAAATAGTTTTTTAACAATGTAAATTTATATATATGAGTACAGTATATCGGGAGGGTTTCACTAACAAAGTAACTACAAATAGTACAAGAGGAGACTATATAACCCAATTCTATCAATTTTTCTATGAATAAATACTGAATAAATAAGGATATAAAACTTTACTACTAGTGTTTTGGTGTCTCTTATTCAAAAATATTGTAAGTGCAAAGTGCAATGACATATAAAGAATTTACATACATATAAATAGTTAACATTCATAATAAATACACAATTACTTGGGAAAAGTCCATATGCTATTTTTCTTGATGGAGCCTGAGATGTCCTAAGTGGAAAGAGACTCTACAGCATTAACAGTCCATGTAAAATGTTTTTCTTGTTGCTGGAGCACAATGGAATACTCAAGCCAACTCTACAGCATTATATTTGCAAATTCAGAATGAGCAAATAGCAGCTACGATATATTGAAGAAGGCACTCTTTTTGAAGCAGATAAATCGGTCACAGACAGGGCTGAGTATTGGTATACTTTATATGTCACAGCACTTTGCACTTATAATATTTTTGAATAAGAGATACCGAAATACTAGTAGTAAAGTTTTATATCTTTATTTATTCAGTATTTATTCATAGAAAAATTGATAGAATTGGTTGTACAGCCTCCTCTTGTACTATTTCTAGTTACCATTTATACATATGTACATTAAAAAAATTAACTTTGTATAAATGAAGCAAGTTATAAAGTTAACCTGGGATTATTATGATTAATTATTGAGTTATTTAGAAGAGAATTTAGCCTGCTTATATGATCAGATTAATGTATTTGTGCTTGTTTGCTGTTGTTTTAGGCATTAGGAACTAGCAGTCTGATTTCATTTATTTTTATTTATTCATTCCAGACTCTTTTGTGAAGTCTTCCAAATGCACTATATGCCTTTGCTAATCTGTGATCAATCTCTTTGTCAATCTTGGCATCTGAGGAGATGATGCTTCCCAGGTAGGTGAACTGCTGAACGGACTTGAGCACAGATTTGCCGACGGCAATGTGGGGATGGTGGTGTTCGTCCTGTTGTGCAGGCTGGTAAAGAACTTCTGTTTTTCTTCAGGTCGACTTCCAGCTCAAACAGCTCTGCAGCTGTTGCGAAGCAGGATGTTAGGCACTGCAGAGCTGCTTCTGTGTGGGTAACAAGGGCAGCATCATCGGCGAAGAGCAGCTCACGGACTAGATAGTTTAGAGTCTTCGTGTGAGCCCTCAGACGGCTTAAGTTAAACAAGCTACCATCAGTACGGTAGCGTATATAGATGCCGTCGTCTTCTTCAAGCTCTGCCACAGCCCTTTGGAGCATCGTGCTAAAGAAGATTGTAAATAAAGTTGGTGCAAGAACACAACCGGAGACCTTCTGCTGTGCTTTTTGCAACCGGACTTGTTTATCTCGGATTGGCCTTTTTAGTCATCAGCGCGCTTGCAGAAAGCGCGGGATGAGTCCTTCCTGAATCTTCGTTTGCGAAGAAAAGCCAGAGAGAGAGAGAGAGATTTATTTATTCAATGTATATTCTGCCTTTCTCCTGAACAGGACCCAACGGGGCTCACCCATGAGTTAAAACATGGTAAAGTTGCCCTTCACATTCACGTGTTTCACATGCACGGTTTTGCATATTTGCGGTTTGTGGCTGCTGCTCATCTAGCTCAAACTCCAAGACCCCACCCTCCTCCTCCTCTCCTCTCCTCTTGTCCTGCCAACAACACAGCTCCATCTTGCTTTCTTACCTTGCACCAAAACAGCACTGCCCGTTTAAAACAGTAAGGTTACTCCTTTCCCAAATCAAAGCTCAAAGTTGCAACCATAGCAACACCTGCTATGTGCCCCTTGGATGCACACTCAACTCCGCCCAGCTCCCCCTCCCTCTGTCTTGGCAACAAAACACTCCATCTTGCTTTCTTGCCTTGCACCAAAACAGCACTGCCCATTACTTTAAACCTTACTGTTTTAAATGGGCAGCACTGTTTTGATGCAAGGTAAGAAATCAAGATGGAGTTGTGTTGTTGGCAGGGCAGAGGGAGGGAGAGCTGATGGGAGGTGAGTGTGAATGAGGGGCATGGTTTGTGTGCCGGGGGCAAGTATTGCTACCGCAGTGGCAGGTATTGGCAGTCCTGTTGGCGGGAGAGGAGTCTACAAAATTGTAGTGTAGTATGCATGTTAGGGACAGGGCTTAACTGATTTATGCTTTTTTTCACTTTTGCAGTGGTGCTCTGCCCCTAACCCCTGCGAATGTGAAGGGACAACTGTACATGGATTAAAAATTAACCATTAAAAATAATTAAATAAGCTATTATATTAAATCATCACTACTTTAAAACAATATACAATCATTTAAAATGATAAAAAGAACAATTAAAAATGCAGCACTCACATTCCTTTCCACATTGGTACTTAGTCACCAAATGCTTGTTCAAATATGAACATCTTTATCTGTTGGCAGAGGGAGAGCAGAGAGGGGGGCCAGCCTAGGGCTTGTCTGCATGGGCTGTTTGCCCTGTCTGGCCCCCATCTTGGGAGCTCTGCAGTCTGAATGTCCCAAGGCTCTTGCCCCGTTTTGCCCCTGGGCAGTCTAGATGACACCCGGGGCAAAGATGGAGGGGGGGAAGATGGGGTAAAACCCTTTACAACAGTGTAGTTAGACACCTAGGGAAACCCACATTACACAGAAAAACCTGGATCAGAGTGGTGCAGGAATGCAAGGTCCATACCTTCTGGATGTCAGTCTGGACCTAAGCCATACATGGCTTTATAGGTTATGACCAGCACTTTGAGCTGTACATATTTATACCGTCTGAATTTTATAAAGTCACGTATGAAAGCACAAAAATACATATAAAAGCACATGGGACAACACACACATTTGTATCAAAATGTCCCATGTTCAGAGGAGCATTGGAAGCAGCTGTGGAGTACGGCAAATACATCAGTGTGAAAGGCAGGCAGTTAACACTGACATGGAGGACTGCAGCACAACTGGAGTGAGTGATGTAGTTTTTCTTTCGAAAAACAGCTTTACTCCTTTATTCCCAAAGTATGTTATTAATTCTTCTGGCATTTAACATAGCCAAATGATTGCATTTATGAGCTTGGCTGCTTCTTTTAACATGATCCAATATCTGCTTCCTAAAACTCTTGTTTTTATATCCATTACATACAGTAAGTGCCGAAATCAACCAAAGAGCAGCCGGGAAGGTTTGCTTGTGTCAAGTGAAGATTGCCAATTGTAAAATATGGATATAATTTTACAACATTATTTCATAATTAAGGTAATAAGTGAGGTTTCCTGCTATTGTTTAAAAATGTGTCATGATATATTTAAATCAGAGATAAAGACACAGAAAAGACTGCAAAGTAACATGTTGGCAGCAAAGATGGTACAGAGGGAAGGAAGGAACAGCAGAGAGACATGTGCAAACAATTTCATTGGGATACTTATATTTATAGCACATAGATTCTGTTTTAGGAACTGTAACCGCTTGGAAAGTGTTTTCATTCATGCCAGAATGAGGTTAGGTTGTTTGCTATTTACATCTATATGGACAGGGTTATTTTGTTTTTGGGTTTTTTTTTTAAACCTGCCAATGAAATGTCGTATGTTGGTTTTTATGAACGAACAATATTTTGACCAAGCTATAAAGAACACCCTAAAAAAATGCAGAAGCTTCATCAGTTTTGGTTACCATCCTGCACCTGGTTAGTCATATATACGTAAGTACCACCAAAGACAATGGCCAGGATCCAAGAAACCACATAATTAGTTCCATAGACACAAATGAGGCTCTGGTTTTGCGGTTGCTGAACAGCAGGCCCGCCAAGCTACTCAGCAAGCAACATTTGAAACTGAAGGGGTTTTTCAAAGGCACGTTTGGAATGGGCATAGTGAAGTCTGCTGTTCATTAAAGTGTGGGGAGGGAGAAATAAAAATCTCATTGGGCATGCCTGAACCCATGAATGCACCTAAAATAGTTCTCCAGAATCTGGCCAAAGGTTCTTACCTACAGTATGTATAAGTTAAAGTAGAGTGGTGTGCTTTATTTGTGAACCCTGAACACAAGGAATTTTAGCTATTAATTCATCAAATGATGTTTTTACTAGGGTTGCCAGATCTCAGGGCTTGGCCATCTTTCATGGGTGACCTCCAAGTGGGAGACAGGGGTGCACATTTTCAAGTTTTGGTGGGCTCTGTTCTGGCCAAGAGGAAAGAGCTTTGTGCAAATCTCCAGTTCATCTAGTGAAGCAGCAGCTCGCTGCATTAACTGATTTGTTGCTGCCATTTGCAAACACTCAGGACTTTATCATACCACCCCCCAAACATTCTTTTGCCAGCATATTTTGAAACATTTTTATGCTGGCAAAAGAACCGCCCCCCACCAGACTTACCTTGAGTCACGTCAGAAAGGCAGCCCTGGCAGTAACGGAGCATGAATGGAGCTCCGTTTATTTCTGGGTTCTTGTAATAAGACACTAGCATGGCAAATTCAAAAATACATCACCCCCCAACAAAAAAGTACACACAAGCCCAGAAACATACTCACAAAATTCCAAGTACACCAGGGTGCCAGTTACACGACAGAAATTGTCGCGTTGCCTACCGGGACAAAGTGATCACGAATCTGTCCCTCGCTGTTTATACGATTTATGTCTCTGATCTGGATATCCCGTGTGGTCCCGTGACTGATATTTACACATCCATAGTTCCGGTTTTGTTTAGGTTTTAATTTTTTTTTTTTTTGGCTGTCAATCAAAGATGCGATTACTCGTGTTTTCACAACCTCAGTGACGCACTTCCTTTAGAGTTCCGCGCCACGAGCGATGCTATTGGCTGGCTGGGGGGGGAGAGAGAGGGGGGCAGAGGTTTGTTATTCCCCCTTTTCTTCTTGAACATTTTAACCCCTTCAGAAGAGGCAGAAAGCATTTTGAAAGATCCTGACAGATCTTTCGCTCAGACAGGGCTTTCCTTTTGAAATCAAGCAGAGTGCTTTTAAAGCCAGCTGAGTGCTTTCCTTTTGAAATCAAGCGCTTGGTTTTCCTCTTCCCTTTTTAAAATATTAACCCCTACAGCTGGCTGCAGAGATGGCTATAGGCAGGCGGTTTGAAAGACACAAACACAGAGATGGGGAATTAAAGGGTGCTAATTCGCACAGAGGCTTGAATATTTTAATGTGCCAGGGCCAGGGAGGTGACCAAGCTACTACGATCTCTCTGTAACATGCAGTTGAGGAAAAAGGTAAAGCTGAAGGGTTTGCAGTGTAGAAATCCATTTAAAAAGGTGATTGAGTACACGCGCGTACACACACACACACACATCAACCTTGGTGCAGCTGGAAGGGATGCCTTTGTTTTCGGCTGGTGAGGCTGGATCTGTTGAACGGGTGACCGACCCCTCCTTTTCTGGTCCCTGAGCTCTAAGCCCGCCCCCAGTCACCATTTCCGGTCATCCCAGTACCGAGACTTTTTGTCCCACGCTGTTTACATTTCCGATTTTCCGAATCCTCCAGTGACCTTTTAAAAAACCGGCACAACCTGCGGGACTGGAAGTCCCGCAGGTTGAGGGATAAAAGGTGGCCCCCCTTCCGAAAATCACATACCCGACCCATGTACGTGTAAACTGCCAGGGATCGACACGAATTCTTCCCAGGACATTTTCATCATGTAAACGGCCCCCAGGGAGGTAAAAAAAAAGTGTCCCCTACCTGGCTGTCCCAATCTCAACCGGAAGTGTTCTGACAATTGATGCTGTATTCACTGAGCACAATGGCACAAGGTTTCAAATGCTGGCAGTGCTGTCAAAAAAGCACTGTGGCCAACCTATTGATGGCTTAGCCCGTCAATAAAAAGGAACAACTTTTGAACATGGCATTAATGCAAATGGATGGAGTCATTTGATATGTGCGCCCTTTTGCATTAATTTAGTGTCATTATGACGCCTGGTCTGATAAAGTCCTTAGTTAGATTCCTCCTTCCCTTCTAGTTGTTGTGGTGCCAGAGTTTATCTTCCAGTCTTCTCTACATCCGCTTTATGGTTAGAAACAAATAGGCTAGATTAAATGTTCCTTATGCTCTCTGACCAAGCAGGTGAACAACTGCACTTGGTATTTAATGCATAATGTTTAATGGCACAACCAGGGGTTGTCTCTTGGTCTCAGGCCTTCGTTCTGAAAACTACAGGTCTGGGATGAGCCTGAACTGGCAACCCTAGTTTTTACCTATATATATGTGGGTTGGCATGTTTAATTTGTGAATCAGTATGCAAGGAATTTATTTATTTTTTAAAATGCATATATCACCTAAGATAATATGATTTTGGCATTGTTTACTATTATGTTAAAGCATCTGCTCACCATTAAAACTATAATAAAGCAATCAAAGATGGAGATCAATTAAAATAAATCAAAAAGGGTGAACAACAGAATACTTAATGTAGTGCCAAAATGATAGCAAAGAAGGCATCAGTTGGACCTTCCTGGAGAGGGAGCAACATAGTTGGGCATTATGGGGTTAGAGCATGGTGGACTAGCACAGAGGTCTTGTTTCCTGTTCAGATTTAGGGAGCAGTATGTAAAACCAATGGCATTTGACACAATCTGTTCAACTCTGTAGTAATCCAGACAATGAGACAGAAGCAGAAATAGCATACAGATATAAAAACATTTAAAAAAATGGAAAAGATGTCAGACTATGTAACTTTATCACTGCCTCCCCAGAAGTCAATTCTTTTGCCAGCATAACTTTTCCATTTTTATGCCAGCAAAAGAACTCCCCATGCTGTATCTACCTTGCTTTCCTGGCAAAGGCTTGCTGGCAATGAAAGAGGAAGTGAACGGAGCTCCAGTTACTTCCTCATTCAAAATCCCACAGATTCTTGTGAGAAGATGCTTTCATGGGAAATTCAAAACAAACAAACAAACAAACAGAACACAGAAAAAGTAAAAACAACAACAACACATACACACACTTAAAAACTTACAAGTAACCCAGGGAAAGTAATAAAAAGTGCATCACCTACCTGGATGTCGTGATCTCACCTGGAAGTGTTCACACTGGATCAGCCATTCATGCTGGATTCACATGAGTTAAACAGCACAAGGTTTCACATGCCGGCAATGCCAGCACCAAAGCACCATGTGGGATCATTTGATGGCTTCAGCCGTCAATAGAAAGGTACGTGTTTTGGCCAGGACATAAACACGAAAGGGCGACGTTTTATAAGTGTGCCCTTTCGTGTTTTTGTGGCATCATTATGACACCGTATTTAGTGTGTCTGTTAAAGTCCTATGCTTCAAGAAATCCTTGGCTGCCTACAATACATGGTTGGTGGACTGTGTTTGGTGTGAAGTGTCTTGGGCTACACTAGGCTGAAGTGATTTGGTTTGGTTGAACACTTCTCAGGGGCAATAAAATTCTTAGCAGGTGTTAGAAAAATTACTTTTGGGGAATACAACATCCAGAAATCCCCAAGCAGTATATGTAGTTGGCATGTTTGCTGGGGGATAATGGGCATTATAGTCTTTCTAAAAGCCACTTTTCCAAGCTCATGGTTACTACCTGCCTGCAGATCAGCTTTATAACTATACAGTCAGCCCTCCATATTTGTGGGTTTCACTTTTGCGGATTTGATTATTCACAGATTATTTGCTGCCACCTCTGCTGTTGCCTTATGCCATTTTAAAAAGGGGCTGCAAGCCTCGCAAGTGAGAGACTGGGAATGAGGCTTGTAAGCCCCTATTAAAAATGGTGTAGGGCAGCAACGGCGGCAGCGGCAAGCCCCACCAGCTGCCTGCTTCTGCCTTGCAAAGGAACCCCACCACATTGAAGGCATCTGCAGTGGGTTGAGTCTGCAGATTGTACATTTTGTGTGTATTAATATGGTTGTGGGGGGAATTTCTACATTTCTTTACAGTTTTTCCACTTTCACAGGGGTCCTGCACCCCTAACCCCACTAAATGTGGAGGGAAGTCTGTATAACAGCCTCAGCCTCCAAGCATGAAATATTTGGATTGCATTCATTATTTTGCCTGACAATCCCAACTCAAGCAACAGGTGGCACTGCAAGCCCAAATTTGTGTAGATGTTCTACATCAGCAGTGGCCTGCTGGGCCAACTAAACAAGCACCTGCGTTTCCAAAAACAACACAGGCAGGGTTGTTTCTAGCTGTCCCAGAAATATATGCAATTCTGTTTGGTCATTCATAATCATATCTTTGCAAGCATCAGAAAATTATAGCCAAGAAAGGGCCATCAGAAGGTAAGGGATTTCTAGGATTCCTAGCACCCTTCAATAGCCTTTGGGAAATAAATGTATGTTGACTGACACTTACTTCTCTTTTGCAACCTAATGGCTCTGTTAAAATTGACTGACAGATTGACTGATGTATGGAGGTGGACTGATGTATGGATCCATTACCTGTATCCCTTGCACTCTTACCAAAAAAGTCCTTTAAAGTGGCTTAAAGTAAAATATGATAAAACACATAGAAAATGAGAAGTCAGGAAATTCAAACCATAAGCTGAGAACAAGATACTATGAAAAATGAAACCAGAAGTTGAAAAGAAGAAACTGAGACCCAGTTTTTGCATTAAATGTGAAAAGAAATAGCTTCACTACAGTAGTCCTCCAGTACTAGCTTCAATACAATAGTTATAGGGTTGCAAGATCTCAGGGCTCGTCTCTCAGGAGACAGTGCTGTCTTGAAACGGATGTGTATGTATTTCTCATTTTTAAGAACTGGGTGTTTTTTTGTTTGAACTGTACATTCTGTGCAACTATGCTTGATGTTTAATGTATCTTGCTCAATGGCATAGGAGATTTTCACATGGGCTATATATCCCGTGGCAGGAACAGAACGGGGTTGGGAAAAGTTTTCCCTTTTGGACGACGTTGACCCCATTCTGTCCTGCATCCATCCTGCTCCCATGACTGTTCCGGAACAATGTGATCACAATTTTTCATTGTGAATAGACCTCCTGTTCCATCACATCACGCAATCACAGGTGTGCGAACAGGAGCCCCATTCCTGTTCCGAAATGACAACCGTGGAGGGGAGGTCTGTTCTGAGCACTTCCTGGTACGATCTGGACATCCAGGTAAGTGGCACCCTTTATTTTACTCTCCCTGTTTTGATTGTGTGATTTAAAGTGTGTTTTTGTGCTTGGTGAACTGATTTTATGTTTGGGGGAGTTTTCTTTTTTAAATTTACAGCCTGGCCGTTATCACGTGATAACGTGATAATGTTTCAGATAGCCAGTCATAAAAGCAGTCTTATGATGGCTGCATTTACGGCCAGCCAGCAAGAGGAGGGGGAGCCCGTTCCTGCCATGGAATTAAGGTAAGTGTGTGAAAGATTTACGTTATTCCATGGCAGGAACAGAAGAGGAGGTGGCAGGGCAGTAATGTGGCATTTTGGCCCTGTGTGAAAATCTCCATAATGTAAGGCTAGAGTCTGTGGTGGCTTCTCAGCTCCAGGGGTTCCTGGGTGAGATGGATTACCTAGATCCATTTCAGTTTGGTTACAGGCCTGGTTATGGGACAGAGACAGTTTTGGTCACCTTGGTGGACAACCTGTGCCAGGGACTGGACAGGGGGAGTATGTCTCTGTTGGTTCTGCTGAATCTCTGGGCAGCTTTCAATACCATTGACCATAGTATCATTCTGGATCACCTTGCTGGGATGTGACTTGGAGGTACTGTTCTACAATGACTCTGTTCTTTCCTGTAGGGATGCTCTCGGAGGGTGGTGTTGATGGATCCTGTTTGATTCCTTGACCACAGAGTTCCTCACGGTTCTGTCTTGTCCTCTATGAAACTTGTCCTCTATGAAACTATGAGAGGTTGTGTGGAGTTTGGGGGCCAGGTGTCACCAGTCTGCTGACGATACTCATCTTTGTTACTTCTTCCCACCTAATTCCAAGGAAGCTGTTTCTGTTCTAAACCAGTGCTTGGCAGCTGTAATAGACGGGGTAAGGGCAAAAAACCTGAAGCTTAATCCAGATGAGACAGAAGTATTCCTGGTCAGTCAAAAGACAGATCTGGGGATAGGGATTTAGTTGGTGTTAGATTGGGTTATACACTCCCCCTGAAAATGCAGGTTTGCAGTTTAGGAGTATCCTTGGATACAGCCCTGAGCCTAGAGGCCCAGTTTTCAGTGGTGACCAGGACTGTACAGTAGGACCCCTCTATCTGTGGGGGATTGGTTCCAGGGACCCCTGCAGATAATGAAATCCATGGATAATAGTGAACACCCCCATTGTCATTCCCACCACAGCAGGGGTGTGATCCCAGGGGCTAAGGGAGAAGGGAGGTAGATCTGCTCCTCCCCTCCCTTTGTTCCTGTGACACCATTCTCACCATGGGAGCAATCCCGGGAAGCCATCCCAGGGGCAAAGGGAGAAGTGAGGCAGATCTGCTCCTTCTCACCCCTCCCTATCCACCCCCCCCCCGCTGTCGCCATCTTTGGATAATTGAATTAGTGGATGGTGAATCAGCGGATGCAGGGGTGCTACTGTATTTGCACAATTAAAGCTAGAACACCAACTTCACCCATTCCTGGAGGAGTCGGATCTGGCCATGGTAACACTTGCTTTCATTACATCCCATTTGGATTCCTGTAATGCAGTCTACATAGGGTTGCCTTTGAAAAGTGTTCAGAAACTTCAGTTGGTCCAAAGAGCTGTAGCCAGATTGTTAACTGAGGCTGACTACAGGGAACAGACAACTCCTTTGTTGTGACAGTTCCACTGACTGCCAGTTTGTTTCCAGTCAGATATCAAAGTGCTGGTGATGACTTATAAAGCCCTATACAGCTTGGGTCCAGACTATTTGAAGGACCATACGTCCCTTTCTCAGCCCATCAGAGCTCAAAGATTGTCTGGAGAGGGCCTTCCCTCTGTCCCACCACCTTCTTAGGCTTGCTTGGTGGGAACAAGGGAAAGGGCCTTCTCAGCGGCTGCTCCCAGACTTTGGAACTCTTTCCATAGGGAGACTGGTATGGTTCCATCTTTGCTCTTCTTCTGCTGGCAAGTCAAAGCATTCTTACGTTGACAGAGTTATAGGACAATCATACCAGCCTGCTGTTCTGTCACAATCTTGCTAGTTTAAGAATAGAAACATACTGGGTTTTCACCCTTTATTATCACATTGTTCTCCCAACTAGTACTTTAGCTCTGCTTAGGCGATCCATGGTCCCCTGATATGTCTTTTGCACCACCTCCATAACCTGCTTTCTGATCCCAGTATGCTCAACCGCACACATGTGTGCCTTTCAATTTTTTTTTTAAATGGACCTTTTTAGAAGGCAATTGTGAAATTATGGCAATACTCTTAAATTTTTAAAAAATAAGAAATAAAAAATAAATGAAAACAACCTGCTTGGGAATAGCAAGGGGGAGGGAGGGAGAGGGGGAGAGGAGCAGAATCATGCCCACTCACACCACGTGACTGCCAGGGAATTGGAACTGCAGTGGGACGGACTTATCACACGGAAATCAACAATGGAAAAGGATAGCAGTTGGGAGTCACTGACAGGTGTTACCCGTCAATGAAAAGGAGTGCTCCAGGAGTGTATGGAGGGCAAAGCAGCTGCTTGACAGATATGGCATTGTGTAATAAGTATCATCCAAAGATGTGATTATGCAGTAGAAGTAGCACTATAGCACCCTGATGTAAGAAAGTCATTAGAAACTGATCGATATGGGCTTTTAATGCTATGTGGTGCCATTTTAAAGATTTGTATAAGGTTTTTAAAGGCATTTTAATGATTTTAATGATTAATATTTTAACTTTATAAATTGTTTAATTGTTTTTAAATAAATTCTATATTTTTACTTTTATTGAAGTTTTTGTATTCCCCAAAGGGAACGAACACACGGAGATCAAGCAGTGGCCGAGACAAACCGGGTAGGTTCGCCCCCCTGCTCTGTCTTCGGTTGCTCCCCAAAGTGGGAGAAGGCAGAGGAGGGGGGCGAATGAACTGGTAAACACTTTGCCTCACCCCCCGCCCAATCTCCTGCCTCTTCGCTCCGTTTGCGAAGGGAGCGAAGAGGCAGGAGATCAGACGGCGGGTGAAGCAAAGTGTATCCAGCATATAAGACGACCCCTGATTTTGGAGGATAATTTTCGGGGCTCAAAGGTAATCTTATACACCGGAATATATGGTAGTTTTTAATCTGTATAATTTTAAAATACAGTATGTTGTTAGCTGCCTTGAATCTCATTGTTGGGAGAAAGGCGAGATATACGAGAAAAAAAAATAAAGAAAACAAATACATGTAAATTCCTGTTCTAAGATCACCAGAGCCTGCCTTCTGTGACATCACAAGAGGTCACCCCTAGGTCTCAAGTTCTGGCCTGAAATCTCAGAGATTGGGATTGTCCTAAATTGGCAACCCGAAATAGTTAGGTCATAAAACTCTTCCCAATATGCCTCCTAAATACCGGCAGGCAGGCAACCAGCTGAGCCTCTCTTGGTCAGATATTCTAAAAAATAGGTATAACAACACAGACTGGTTGCTGTTCATGGCACATTGTGTGTGTGTGTATGCATTCATAGCAGGCCTTCTCCTCCACATTTCAATCAGACTGGTTGCAGTTCATAGCACATTGTGTGTGTGTGTGTGTGTGTGTGTGTATGCATTCATAGCAGGCCTCCTCCTCCACATTTCAAGGGCGTACAGGAACTGCTGGAACAGGACTACTTTAGAGCCTATACACATGTAGGACTTTATCACCCCCCCCCCCTTTTTCCTGTTCTTCTGCTGGCATAATTTGTGACATTATTATGCCGACAAAAGAACCCCCTTTACCACACTTACCTTCCATCCCATCCAAAGGCAGCCCTGGCAATGTTTGAGGAATGAACCAAGCTCTGTTCACTTCCTAGAATGAAATACTGCGGATTCTCATGAGACAACACGAATGTGGGAAGTTCAAAAATAAAAGCAAAAAATAACACACAAAAAGTTCACAAAAGTACAGAAACACACTTTAAAAGTCCCAAGTAAACAGGGGAGGTTCATAAAAAGAGTGTTACCTACCTGGATGTTGTGATCTCACCTGGAAGTGTTCTGGCTGGACCGGCTACTGATGCTGTAGTCACATGAAAAAAAGTGTGAGTTTTCAAACACCAGCAATGCTGGCAAAAAATTGACACAGCCAATCTATTGAGGGGTTGTCCTGTCAATAAAATAGAACAGCTTTTGGACAAGGCATAAATATGAAAGGACGTCATCATCTGTTATGCATGCCTTTTTGCATTTATGTGGCATCATTATGACACTGTATTTGATGTGTCTGATAAAGTTCTTAGTGTTCTATTGGCCTAGAACAGGAATTGGAAACTTTGGGGGATCCAGGGGCTAATTTTACTCCTCTCCCCTAGGCCTACCACAGGCCACATCCTATCCCCATATTATTCCCCCCCTCCCAGTTTTTCAAAACCAGTGACTAGAAGTTTGCTTCTGCCTTTGGGAGGTGAAAATCAAAAGCCTCCTCACTCACACTTGTGCTCGCTCATATTCACACACCCACACAAGACTGATACCTTATGCTAATAGACAACTGCTGCTTCCGGAGGCTTCTAGGAGCAGGAAAACATTTTTAACACAGACTGAGGGGATGTTGCTGCCTTTAAAGGGGGGCATAGTTTGCCCACTCCTGTATCCCCCGCACAGAGAATGGCTTGAGCCAATAGACCTGCAGTGTCACCCTATACATCTATACATGGGTACTGTACATCTCTCTTGCAGTGCCTTCTCTTTACAGTTAGCTTGCTCGAAGTGCTCAGGATTGCCAGATCTCTAGCTGCTGCCTTGCCTTTTTCAAGGGTTCTATAAAGTCACATACTACACCATATTTAAAACTTAGAAATATGTTTTTAATTACTTGTAATGCATTCCTTTTCCTAACAACAAAGACATAACTTCATTACTTAATGAGAAACAATTTTACACCTTTTGCCCTCTAACTAGGTTTTTGCTCCTGTTATCATAACACCAATATGGCCTCACTGAGAGGTGGAGGAGGAATCTCACAGGGTTCAGGCACTGTCTCATGCTGTGCTTTGTACTGCTGGCTTGTGTTCTCTTGTGGGCGCTGAGGCGACAAGTTAGATGGGAGGAGAGTATACCATAGGACAATGGCTTGTAACATTCTAGTGTTGCTTTTTAAAAAGTGACCAAAAGGAATTGCATTTGTTACTTGTGAGAAACAGGAAAGTAAAGATGGGGAAGATGAATAAGCAGTATAATAAAGATTGAGAGGTTTATCACACAAAGGGAGGGAAGCGAAAGTGTAGCCAGAGAATACCACCTTCTGTTCTGCTTTACCACATGCCATCATTTAGAATCATAGAATCATAGAATTGTAGAGTTGGAAGAGACCACGAGGCCCTCCAGTCCAACCCATTTCCTCATGAGTTCTTCAGTTCTGGTTCCGTGGGAGACAGTTCTAAAAGCAAGTCTTTTTTCTAATTGAAAAAATTCATTTGAAAAAAAAAAATCACTTTTACAACCATCTTTCACTGGACCAGAACTGAAGAACTACTGAAGAAATACAACAGCATGCAATAAGGGAGGCTCTATTATCCAGCTGCTTTTCCGCTTCCCTTCCTTCATGCAATAAACCTCTGAGTTCGATATCATGATTAGATGCCACATTAAAGGTAGAATAAGTCAAATAGTTAAACATATTTTGGTTATTGAAGGAAGACGGTTTTACGGGTGTGGCCATTTTTTCAAGGAGTTAGCATGGACATCTGTGCTACTCTCTGTTATGAAACCCCATATCTCTGGGCAATGGTATAAACCACACTTTTGGATCAATTCATATCCCCACTCCATATTAAAGGATAGACATACACAAAAGGAATCCCTAACCAGCTAGCTTATCTACTTACCCTGTACCTGTCCCAGGTTGCCAGGGCCAGTCCCAATTAGTATTTTGTCATTCACTTTTTCAACTGCTTTTAAGCTGTCCTAGGACTTTATCAAACAAGTAAAAAATTGCATGATAATGATTTGATAATATACTAACAGGACAAAATGATTATACAACATTGTCCTTGTCCCATCCAGAACGTGTGAGGCAGCCACAAATAAGGTGTCCCTTTTAATTGTCAGTTTCAGTCATCAATTGATTTTTAATCTCATTTTTAACAGCATTAAGAGTGTCTGTAGCCATGTCCCATGGTGCTGCTGAGAACACATTGTAAATGGGCTATCCGCTTCCCCCGCCCTGTTCCCAACGTGAAAAGGAGCGGCAGGATGTTCTTTTTACGAAATGTCCCATGTTGGTGGCAAGTTTTTATGTTTGTTTCTGGGCTTATCGGTACATTTTGTTATGTATTTTAAGTGTTTTTTGTGTGTTTACTTGAACTTGTGTCTTCTTGTGAGAACCGACAAGATCTCTTGCCTCGGCTAATCAGGAAGTAAGTTACAATTCCTCTTAAAGGGCCAGTACAGGGCGTTAATATTATTTATTTATTTATTTATTTATTTATTATATTTATACCCTGCTCTTCAGCCACAAAGGCTATCAGAATGGCTTACAAATGGTTAATTTAACAGTTCCCTGCCCTCAGGCTTACAATCATGCTATAATTAGGAGAAAGTGGAGATTTTCACACAGGGACAAAATGCCCCATTACTGTCCCGCCGCCTCCTCTCCCATTCCTGCCACAGAATAATGTAAATCTTTCACACACTTACCTTAATTCCACAGCAGGAATGGGCTCCCCCTCCCCTCGCTGGCTGACCGTAAATGCAGCCGTTGTAAGGGTCCTTTTACGACCGGCTGTCTGAAACGTTATCACGTTATCACATGATAACGGCCTGGCGGTAAATTTAAAAAATAAAACTCTCCCAAACATAAAATCAGTTCACCAAGCACAAAAACACACTTTAAATCGCACAATCAAAACAGGGAGGGTAAAATAAAGGGTGCCACTTACCTGGATGTCCAGATCATACCAGGAAGTGCTTGGAAAGGACCTCCCCTCTGCGGCTGTCCTTTCGGAACAGGAACGGGGCGCCTGTTCACACACCCGTGATTGTGTGATAGCAACGGAACAGGAGGTCTATTCATGATGAAAAATCGTGATTACATTGTTCCAGAACAGTCACGGGAGCAGGATGGATGCAGGACAGAATGGGGCGAACGTTGTCCGAATGGAAAAACCTTTCCCGACCCTGTTCTGTTCCTGCCACGGGATATATAGCCTGTGTGAAAATCTCCAGTGCAAAGAAAGGGGTTACTGTGGCAGGACCCTGCATGCCGGTTTTATTACATAAATGTGGGTCATTTGATAATTGCAGTGCTTATAGAACAAAATTCCCGCCTTCCTTACTCGTGTTAAAAGGGTGTTTTAACAGACTTGTTTGATAAAATCCCTAGTTTCCTCTAATCCTCCCACTTTGCTCCTTTATCCTCAGCTTACTTCAACTGCTGCAAACTGCATTCAAAGTGCAAAGGAAGTTTGCATGAAATAACTCAGCAGGGGTAGAGGAGGGGTGGGGACAGAATCTTGCCCTTTCCAGCAGGCTGGGGCACAAGCCAGCTGCTGCAGCCTCTCCTAGCTTGACCACACTCTGATTTTATCTGGCCACACATGTCTCAGTTTTCATCTGTGAAATGTTGGAGGGTATGTATTTGTACTCTTCTATCCAGTCCCATTCCATATCACCTTTTAAAAAGAAATCTTTATTCATATGAAAAATGTGCTGCACGACATGTTGGTTAAGCTACCTGTACTCTAAATGTTCTCCTAGCTGGGAACTCACTGGCTTTCTGTAATCAGCTGCCATGTCTACACAGAACTTTTAAGGACATCAGTGCAGGGAATGAGATGTACACATTCTTTTCATGTTCAGGAAATCCCAGATAATTAAACAATTGCATAGGCCCCTATTTGTCTGCCTCTATTCACTTGCGTACTTAACATAATGGTTAATCCAGCCTGAGCTTCAAAGAGATGACTATGAATAAATGAGATCAAGCTGGGAAATGTAGGTGAAGAAAATTGAACAAGACACAAGTTGTATGAATCATATCAAAATCCCTGCTGGTAAAAGTAGCTTCCCTTCAGCTGGATGTTATTGACCAACTTCAATTTCTCACCTGCCTTTCCAATATGTTAACTACTGTATAACACCTTCTTTGTCCAAAGATTTCATCTTCATCGGATAATAGTTCCTAGTGGGCAGTGCTCTCCCTGTTCACCTCTGTTGTTCAGGTATGTTTCAAATGCAAATGGAACATTTGAAATCAAATATTTTGTGATGTCACAGGATCCAGACTGACAAGGAGTTACCTGGCAACCAGTCTCAATTCCTCTCTCTTTCTTGTGGGTGGGCAACTGCGTGGGGATGGGGGTATTTTTGCCCCCCAAACCAGCTGCTAGGCCACACTGGTTTGCTTGGGCTTTATTTTCATCTCTTCTGTTTTGATTTAGATTAATTTTCGGCCTATTTGGAGGCATTTTCCCCATTTTGGGAGAGTTTGGCACGTCCTGAGGGAATGATGAAGCCAAGCTGCTGTGTTTTTGTGGCATTTGAGTAATTGTCAGGTGATGTTGCTCACTATATATATATATATATATATATATATATATATATATATATAAAATCAGGATCTGGGGTTTTTAGGGATATCCTGAGGATAGAGGCCTGCAGAAAGGGTGTTTGGAGGATGCCTACAACTTGCAGTTCACACTTTGTTCCCCCCAATTTTCTCCTATGGATATGTTTGAGACTGAGGTCCACTTGTTATGCTGAGGACAAAAAAAGATGACTTCTAAGACCTTAATACTATTTGTCTGAATTAACTGATATGTGCCGATAGCAGGTATGTGAAAATCTCTTAGTCCTAGTTTTACTTGCAGTTTCTTCCTGTCCTTTTTTCATACCAGGTTGTGACTTTGTGATTTCTTTCTGCATGAAAATTGGCAGTTTTTACACTTTTCACCTAACCTGTGCTTATATTTGCTCAAGTTTCCTAATTTATACAACTTTCCTCCATTGTGTAAAGCATGTTTCTGCATATTTTTCCAGTTGTGCACAGTTTAGCCTTTGCATTTTAAAATAGATGCAGTGTTTTGCACATAGAACTAGTTTTTCCTCTGAAACATAATGTCATGTCTTGTCCTGTGCAAATCCTAAAGGTGAACTGCTCATTTTCTCATAGGTAGCCTCAGAAGATGCAACCCCTCCACCCATTGCTTCTTTCATCAAGCTTGTAAAATCCAGTGAAATTTCTGTCTTGGACAACAAATGAATGGTGCATAGAAGCAGGTAGAGCATAGAACTCATCTAGCATGTCAAGGCTGTCTTATCAATTTGGCACTTCAGGCACAGTGCCTAGGGCCAAAGAAAATATTAGGGCCTACGAAAACAGATTTAATAGTTTTTTTTTTTACAGGAATTGGGAAGGAAACCAAAATGTCAAAATAAAGATATTTTATATTTTCATCCCCCCAAAAGAGTGCCTAGGACCTACAAAAACCTTAATGCAGTCCTGTGGCATATGCCAGGAAGGTCTGGGAGTACAAGCCAAGCTGATTTTTCTTTTGGGACCACCAAGTGCCAAGGTGAGGTGGCTAGGCCCTTGGTGAGTCACTAGTTCACTACCTGATTTTGAAGCTGATGAAAGTGTTAAGTATTACTGTTTTGAAATTTGATGGTAACTAGCATATTACCTGGAGTTGCCTACTTGCTTCTGAAAAGCACCTCAGTATTGTTAATGCATGTCCTTAGTACTCCAATATCCTTGTCTCGGTCTCCGTCTTTCTTACGCATGTGCCATTTTATTTCTCAATCCACTGTAGCACAATCTTAGTTCTTTAAACTATAATGTTAATACAGCTGTTGTCATAAACATGACTCTTCCTCAAATCTTTCTTAACATAAAACCAGGTTTCCCTTCCCCATAACTTGGGGTGTTGATATGCGGGTGGTCTTAATCCTGTAGACATATCGTTCAAAGGGCTTTGATTCCAGAGCACTCCCTGTCCTTGGAGCTTTGTTCATATACAGCTGTGCTTTCACAAAAGCTTTCTCCCTCCCTCCTCCAAAATGAATATGACGCTCTTACTCTAAAAAAGTATTCTCTGCTTCTGGAGTGACTATTATTTGCTGGGCCTTTGGAGCTTGCCCAGAAATGGAGGAAAAGCATGAGGCTAGAAAATGTTGATGCTCTCCCCTTTAAAGACTCAGGCTTTGCATCCTGCACATTAACATTATGGCCTCAATCCTGCATCCCCTCAATGTAGTGTAAATACTTGCCTGTGGGCCTATGCTCCCCTGAGCCACATATGCTCCCCTGACTTACTGAGAAGCTCCTAAAGTCACCCATGTTTCATGGTGAGTAGGCAGGTTCAGAGAAGCATCTGACTACATCCTCACAGCCAGATGTGAAATGATCACAGCAGCCCCAAGACCCCTGCAGGATAGGGCAGCTTCAGGGGCTTTTCAGTATCGGGGGTGGGGTGGGGTGGCAGCTTTGGGTCCTGCAAAGGGAGGAAAGGAATACCAACCCTCATAGTACCTGAATTTTATATCTGCAGATGTCCCTAACAGAATTCCGGCCATTTTCTGGGAATGGCTGGGGCAATGCAACAAAGTACATAGAAGAGCCTACATGCATTTTACCAGTTCCTGTCTAAGCACTTATTTATTATCCAACTAGAATAGGGCTTTATAATTAGAAAAAATAAGGTTGTCAAGGTGCTATCCAGAAAAAAATTGTCTATTTCTAGTGTGAAATCTGCAGCCATGGACAGCTTTAATATTTGATTTATTAGTGCTGCTGAAAGAAGCTGACAGTGGTAGCTAACAGCCTGCTACTATGCACAGTGGCTCTGATGTAGAGGTTCATGGGATCTCATGGGCAGGCCCCAAGTATCAGCCCCACCATCAGGTTCCAGCCCTACCCTCTATTGATAGAATAGCCACTAGCACTCAGACTGGAGCAGTACTCTCTCTGGCTCATTTGTTTGACCTGCCTTGGCCCTTGCTGCTGCATAGAAGCTACAGTGATCAACACTGTGCACTAGCCAGTACCTGTAGCAAGGTCTTAAACACAGAGGACGTTCTTTATCTGCATAAGCTCATGGTGAGAAGTCACAGGTAAATACAAACTTGCCAACTGGTTCACTAGTTGGCTCACTTAATGAGGCTTGCAACCTTCAAATTAGAACATGCATCAGGGACAAAGACACAAACACTTGTTAATACAGGTGATTGCACAAACTACAGGTAGAAAAGTGTGGCAGGAACCTCATGGTTTTGTTAATACATGTGACTGAGCAAATATGTGACTTACTACTTGGTCAGTTGGTCACCTACACTTTTAGCACAGTATAAATATATGCCAGCATAATATATGAGCCTTGAGCTCATGTGTTTCACAATAGCTAGTTCAATCTCCCCCCACCATGTCAAAACCAAGAGAGGGGGGCTGTGTGTGTGTGCTTGTGAAATGATCTACTGCACTATGAAGCATACTGAGTCTGAGGAGATTTTCAGACAGGCAAAAATCGCCCCTTGCCGCGCGAGCAGCCTCCCGAAACTGCTGCGCGGCAAGGGTCTTTTTCGGACGACGCTGTGCCTCTAGCGAAGCCGTCCGTGTCACTTCCGTGAAGCTTCGGACGGCTCCGCGCCATATTTCAAGCACGGAAGCTGCCCGTGATTGAAATATGGCGCGGAGCCGTCCCAAGCTTCACGGAAGTGACACGGACGGCTTCGCTAGAGGCACAGCGTCGTCCGAAAAAGGCCCTTGCCGCGCAGCAGTTTCGGGAGGCTGCTCGCGCGGCAAGGGGCGATTTTTGCCTGTCTGAAAATCTCCTGAGACAACACATCTGTTTGTGCAATGATTTTTATGCTTGCTTAGTGCCCCAAACAGGATTCCAACCACTATTTCCTTCTCTCCTTTATTCTTACAATGATTTGTGAGACGGGTCACATTCTCACATTTTTGACTGGAAACAGAGATCTGATTCAGATGTAACAGTCAGAATGAGACCAAATTCTCCTGTTGTAAGAATGTGACACAGTGTTAGCAAGCCTACCCTCCTCTCTCCTTTCCATGCAAGGGGAGAAAGGCAAATGGTTTCTTTGCAGTTTGTAACAAACTACAGTTTGCAGTTATGTTTAAATATGGAAAACTGGTTTGTTCAGATTGCAATTAGTTAATAAACCACAATCTGAAATCATAGTTTGATATAACTAATTGTGGTTCATATTTATATGTAACAGGAAACTGAAGTTTTCCCCGCAGCCGCTAATAGGAACTTTGATTACCAACCCGAAATAATGAGCCAGACACAGAGATAGGTTAAAACAGGGCCACTTTATTTGACCTATAACTTAATTAATGAATTGTACCTGGGATAAAAGAGGGGGGAGCAACTTGATGTGGGTCTGACTGAGGCCAGGTGTCAACCCATGACCACCTCCTCAGCCACCCATGGGCATCACACTTGACTCCGATGGCAATCCAACATTATTGGGTTGCTCACCCCAGCCAGTCTTTACTGGAAGGTAACCTGAGGTACTCCCTCCCAGGCCCCAGGACCCTATAAGAAAGAGCAAATTCTCCTTGCACAAAGATCTAAAGGAGGACTGACTGGGGGAGGGCACTTAAATAGCCCAACTCACCCCCTGTCAGTTCAGGCTGGCACTGCATACCAAGCCTTTAATTAATATTCTGGCTTCAATTCCCTGAGATCATCAAAACGCCCCCCCCCTCCAGCAACATCATTCTGCTGTGCCTATGTGAGAGCACATTACATTTCTTCCTCTGGCACTCACAGAAACAGGAAAAGGGGAAAAGGGCCACGCGGGCCCAACACTCACTTTAGCCCATTCTCATTATAAGAAACCAGAACTTCTCCTGTGGATACCAATCCAGATCATGACTGAAATAGAATATTTCTCCCAGGTTTCCAGTACTCAGTCCTATCCTGTTTGCCAGCTCTACACATCTTGCAGTCTGTCTAGCTGAATTCAGTTCATCAGCAGGTAGTGTGGCCTACAAGGTGTTTAATAAACCCGAGGCAGGCAGAAAACAACAGGATTACTGATTCCAAGGTGAGTTTCTACATATGACAGATGGGTTGTGCTTATTTTGATGTGTCACAAATCAGGCAGGCCTGTTTGTATCTCAAAACACATCTCTCATGCATACCTCTAAGATCTAGATAGGACTGAGAGGAAGGGAATAAATGAAAGAAGACACAATTTCCACAAATTTTGTGTGTGTTAAGTGTCTATGTTGGCCATGTAGGTGTCACCAAGCAAAGAGGAAATATGTCACCAGAAGTGGCAAGGACTGGCATAAATGTTAGAATTAGCAACTTTTTCATGTTGCTAATTTTTGCAAACTAATAGCGATTAGTTTGCATTTCTCTCTAGGGACATTTTCAGATGGGGACTTTTACCCCGTTCCTGCCTCACTAAACACCCTCCTGCCCCACTCCCGTCCCTGCAATGGAATAAAAGGAAAATGTTCGCGCTCCTCCCTTCTGCCGGGACAGGAACGTCCTCCCCCTCCCCTTGGCTTGCTGGGAGTAATGCATCCATTGTAAAGCTGCATTTACGACCCAAAAAGCAAATCCCGCCTGTTCTCATGAGAGAATGGTCGCACGGGAATTAAAAAATAAAAGTCAAAATAAACTTAAAAAAAAAATCAAGCCCTAAAACACTCTCTAAAGTTTACAAGTAAACCGAGGAGGGGAAAAAAAGGGTGTCACTTACCTCCTCATCCCAATCTCCACTGGAAGTGTTTGGCACGGACCTCCCCCCGCTGCTGGCATTGCACCAGCATAATGGGAGACGAACAGGGGGCGCCTTTCAGGCCACCCATGATTCCATGACAGAAACGGAACGGGTGGTCTATTCACAATGTTTCCCCATGATTACTATAAATCGGAAGCAGCATGGGGGCAGTACGGGACGGGGTCGACGTCGTCTGAAAGGGAAACCCTTTCTCAACTCTGTTCCATGCCTGCAACGGAATATAAAGCCCGCCTGAAATAGTTCTAGGAGTTCAGGTATAACATATATTCATCTCATTTTCTGTTTGTTGGTTTTAGCCACACTCTTTCTTCTGCATATTCTTAGGTTCAGTTAGTCTGCAGTTATTTTCAATTTGTTCATCCTCCATTTTGTGTGTGCAGTTCTCCTTCTTTTTCCTCCACATTGGAAGAGTGCATATTTGCAAAGTCTCTCACCATGAGATGCTGTGAAACACCTTTTTAGCTGTAAATAGTGCTATCTTAATATATTTTACCAGAGAAGACTAAATACATTTTTCTTCTCTGTTAGATCTTGTATGTGGGTTGTGTGGAACTGGTTGTTGCTCACCTTCTGTTTGCTGAGTTTAATTATTCTGCTTGTGAGATACATTATTATCTCACACCCTTCCCAACAATAAAAATTTCCTGTGCTGGTTTGCGTGAATAGATGCTAATTTTGAAATAGTTAGAATAAATAGTAATATAGTGCACTTCACACTGGTGGGGAAAGCTATGGCAAAGTGACCTATGTGCCTGTCCACGTTGGTTGCTGAACAATTGTTAATGGTAATTGGTTACTCCAAGGCCTTGGCTTACTCTCCTTTGTTATGGTTTTTCGTCTTTAAAGCAGGTGTGGGAGGGATATGCTGTCTTCCCTACGGACAACTTCAGAAAGAGGACTGTCCTCTGTAAAGTAGGACACAAGACCACCCTAGAGTCAGGTCATCCTTTGCCTTCCACACAATTAGCTTCTTTCAAGCTGTCAGGGAAAGCAAATAGTGGTATCCCTGTCAGGGATGGGCTTTCTGAATTCTGTCCTTCTTATTAGGCCACAGAGCTCAATTTGCAGAGTGGGCTGAGTTGGGATCAAAGTTTTGATTGCTTATGTTTAACAATGGCTTAGATTATTAAGAGAGAAAAGCTTGCCAGTCCCTACTTAGTTGCACGTTGGAAGTCACTTCACATAGCTGATGGCAAGATTGCCAACTATGTTCTCTCTCTCTGCCTCATTATTTTACTGCTCTTTAAAAGCCAGCGTTTGCAAGAATCTCAGTGTTCACATAAAAATAAAAGCCTAAGCCATTTGTGGCTGAAAAGAAAAGGTTGGAGTATTTCAATTTTACATGTCTTCAAATCATAAAAACGAAACGAAACAAAAGGAATGTCCACAAATTGGAAAGACTACAATTATTTTTAGATTTTTGGGATATGTCTGCTCAGCTGTGGCTTCTTAGCAAGAGACATTTGTCTAGGGATTTGGAAGAACTACCCTGCCCCCCCCCAACAGACAGCACAGTCCAGTTAAGCACTCTAAAATCCCATTGAACTCAATGGAAGAGAATTAAGCAAGGCTCCACCAGTGAGCTGCTTGGCTGGTGAGGCAGCAGCAGCCCTGAGGAAGATCCAACACCTATCCAGCACTGATCAGGGAGAGGGACAGAATATGGTGATACCTGCTAGCACCTATCTCTCCCAGTGGGTGTTTTTGAAGTGTGGACAATTGGATCACCCCAAATCCAACCCGATCCAACTGTCCACACTTCAAAAACACCACAGCCACAGCAGAGTTTCCTGGAAGCTCTGGTGTAACCTATGGATTTTCTTAAATCAAATTAAAGGCTAAAAGAGGCAGTTTTGCTGTGGAACTAGCTGCACGTTGGCTGGACTGATTGCACCAGGTTCAAAGTGAGTGCGGGCTTTTCCCCCTTGTGTAGACGAGCCCCTAGAGGACTTCAAAAAGAGCTCTCCTGCAGCTTAAAGAAGAGGCTACTTTATCCTTCTCTCTGGAGCCTCAGCGTGTCCCAGATCATAGCTCAGGCTGTTTCAACAGCAGTTCCAATAAAGAGTTTTCCTTTATACAGTGGGAATGTGTGTTTTTTTTAAAGAAACCCTGGATCATTGATGATTCATTGTAGCAGCTCCAGAAATCACATAATCTTCTCCTGCACTTGGATTTGCACCAATAATATATGTCAACATTTCTACTGGCGAAAGTGGTTGTTTGGGAAATAATGAGCTGCCTCCCATGGGCATGTCATGAGTTCTTCCTGCTACCATGATTTTTAAAAAATGTTGTTTTCATTAAACACATTCAAAACAAACAAGCAAGAGACAGGGATGTCCAAATCTCTTCCAACTCTATAATTCTATGATTCTATGATTCTATGAAATGGAGGTTGCAACAAAACTTGCAGTGTGAAGTGGTTCTGTTCAAGTTTTTGCCCAATGCATTCCATTCTCCTCTCCCAACTTCCACGATACTGATTTTGTATTCTCTTCCAAATTTCCCACATTAGAACCAGAATTTGGAAAAGCTACATGCTGGGTGGGGTATTCTTTAGTCCATCAAAGTAATAATTCAAAGTTCTTGCCAGCATTCTGTCTTCACAGTACATGGTCAGTTCTCTTTGGTCTGATTTGATTCTCCTCCCTTCCCTTATTGTTTCCCCCCAATGATTAAAAAAAACAAAAACCTTTTGCACATTTCCATTGTTCGAATGTCCCAAAACTTACTGATCCACCTCTGTGAATGGTGCTTCTTTTTGGCTACACAAATAAAGGTAGTCAAAGTCTCAGCATCAGAAATAGAGGGAACTGAGGGTGGCACCTTGTTGGTCAAGCCCAGCTAAAGTAGATCTATTCAATCAATTGTTGGATGGTGAGTTAAAAATATAGGTAAATCTCATTGATTGAATGGGTCCTCTGTAGTCAGAACAAACAGCAGGATTTAGGCCAATGAGTGAGACTTAGGGTGGGTCCAGAGGGAGCAAATGTTTCAAAAGATTGTGGCATTTGTACCTGTAGTTCTCAGTTTTGTCTTGAAGTATCAGATAATGCTCCCCTCATCCTGGCACATTCGCCAGGGAACTCTAGGGAGAAACCACACATTTTTGTTCACACTCCTTAAAAAGTCCCTCTCCTCCATTCTGTTGCTCCCTGGAACAGGTTAGGGTAATCCCTGTCCACTTCTGCTCCAACCAGTGCTGAAAAGGAGTGGGAGATGACAGTCCCTGCCTGGATGCAGAGGTAGCAGTATCAATGCCCATCAGTGACCACCCGGGGCCAATCTGTCCTAGCATGTTCCAGGCATGTTGCTGGTGTGGATCTGCCCTCAGAGATCTTTCTAACCACTCAGAGAACTAGCACACCAAATGGACTAACAGATAGGAATAAAGGCAGCTATGCTTTCTTATCCCTGGGGGATTCTGAAAGTTGTAATTCCCAAATGTAATGTTTGCAAGCTCCGGTTTGCCCACAAAAGGGCTGAGCAGTGTTGCTAAAATCTGCCCATTGTACAACAGATATATCCTATTGGAAAATGCTGGAAGGGTAAAAAACAAAAAACTGCTGAATTCAGCTGTTCCTAAAGATTAATGGGCATCCTGAGGCATGTATATGATTCTAGAGGGAACCACACAGAGTCTAAGGATGTGCCTGTGGGGGAGGTTGTGGGAAAGCAAGCTCTTGTCTTTTGGAGAAATCTGCTCTAGTAATTGCATGTGATAATTAAAGCTGATTCAATCTTTCTATCATGCATTAATGCCGTGAGTTGCCAACTATGCTCTGATTCCTAAGTACTGTCAGTCCTCCACCCCCTCTGCACCCCGCTTTTAAGATAGCACAATAAGGGAAATGGACCATTTGGATCACTCTAAATGCAATTTGTTCAGTTCTTTTCAAGCATATAATCCTGGTACAAAGAAAGGATTTGGGGGGCATTTTCAGCTCCGCAAGAACAAAGGCTCGGGCCAGTCAGAAGGCAGAGTTGTCACTTGCAGCTGCGCTGATAAAAGAGCAGCCACTAAATGCCTCTACAGTTTTGGGGGCTTCTTAGGGAAAACTGAACTTTCTCTGCAGCAGGTGCTTTGGCCACAGCTCTCCAACTTTCCTTTGGGGTTGGTCATCTCTTTTTTCTAGGTCAGGCTGCTGAGCCAGTTCAGGAACAAGGGCTACTGTGGAAGCACATCATGAACAGAAGGGGTTGCCTCATACTGAGCCAAACCATTTGTCCATCTTGTCTGGTATTATTTACTCTGTCTGGCAGTGGTCCTCCAGGGCCTCAGAACCCGACTGCACAGTGCCCAACTGATGTTGTTGGAGGAAACCCCAAGGGTGGAACTAGAGCACTCGATGTCGTGAAACACAGGAGCTCTCAACCTGGTGTTTCCTTAATAATGGTAATGGTAATGCAGGGGTGCAGGGGGGGGGGAAGAGTGGATAGGAAGGGGGTGTTTAATGGTGCTTTCCCTGACTGATTCTCTCCTGCTGATGCCTTCCCTATGGGTGTTCCTTCAAACAGACTCCACAATTAGACATGCCGGAAGACCCTGCCTTTTGATGGCTCGTTATCTGACTACTGACTCTTTTGATGCTTGCAAATTAAGGACAAATTCCATTCATTCAATGAGGAATCCTCTCTTTCAACAGTTCTTGCCTACGGAAGCTTGCTTGGGACTGACCATGCACACACACTGTTTGCAAAGTGAGCTGGGGCGGGGAGTCACCAAGCCAACTAAGACACTTTGGAAGCGGCGTGGGTGTAGGTGCCCATGGGTGAGCTCAGGCAGTCCCAAGAGAGCCACTGTAATTCCCTCATGTTCCCTACATGGGTTCTGCATTTCGACCAATTCCAGTTTCTGACACAGCTGCAGTCCCTAGCCTGTCCGATAAACAGGGGCTTCCTGTAAATGCAGCAGAGAATGCAAAAACTCTATAACAGGGATGGAAGGATCTATGAGTTTTCCACATTTGATTTATCTTAAAAAAATTTTTTTTTGAAGTTCTTCCTGTTCTAAATATGAAGGGTGCAATTCCACATGGACTTCTGCTGGAGAAATGGGAATCCAGCAGAATTGGGAGCCCTGCAGCCCTGCCCCTAATTGACCACCTCACCATGACTCTGGAGGATTGAAAAGCCTCTAGGGAGAAAATTGCAACCACTAGTATGACATTAGATTTATCCCTGCAAAATGTGTAAATTTTGGTAAGTACTTGTCAAACTCCCTGAAGTAATTTTTTTCACCTTTCTTCAAACACCACATTGATTCAGCTGTCCCAAGTTCTTTTTGTGCCAACTATGACCAAAAAAAAAAAAAAAAAAAAAAAAGTAAATGCTTCCAAAAACAAACTGGAATAAAACTATCATCCATTTCTCCTTAGGGCAATATTTGTAAAGCAGAACTATCAGCCTCAGAAGGTGTGAAAAACCTCTCCTCCCACCAGTCCTTTTTTAAAGTAACCTTCCTATTCTTACATTCTGATTTATCCAAGAAAACATGAATTTGGAAAATGCACTTGCCAAATTAAGAACTGGCATTACGCCAAGATTTTTTCTCTTTCTGGATAGGATTTTGATGACCTAGACTGTGACCAATGCAGACTTACAAGGTCTAAATCATTATGTCTATGAGGGTTTTGCGGATGATTTATCCAATCTGAGAAGACAACTGAGGGTGCTTGTGCAATATAAAATGACAGTTCTATGATTCCACTTCAATTGCTATGGTTCCATCCTATGGAATTCTTGAATTTGCAGTTTAGGAAGGGACATTTAGAACTTTCAGGCATTTAGAACTCTAGTGTATCACCAAACCATAGGATGCAGCCATGGCAGGTAAAGTGGAACCAATGCTATAACTGTGTAGTCTGAAATGGTCTCAAGATGACATGAGATACTTGCTTTAACAATTCCAAACAGAAAGACCTTTGGGATGTGAGGAAGGATTAGAAATTGAATATGAGGGTGGGGTGGGATAGAAGGATATCTGGACAGTCTAAAACACTTCATTTAAAGCAGAGAGCACCCCCTTTCTGTGCCTTTCCCATCCCTGCTTTTTTTCTCTGCTGACAGCCCCTATCTGCATCTGTATGTGAGCAAACACCAGTGCCACTTTGTGAGTCAAGTGTCAGGACATGGCATGGACTGATACACTCTGAAGTTGCACCCTCTGTTCCCAGAGATATTGAGGCCAGGTGCTCTTGAGAGCAAAAGTTCAACTCCCACTTGCCTCCATTTAGAATTAGAATCTGTAGAGGAGGGACAGTGGCAAACGACCTGGTGTTGACAAGTCAGATGAGAGGAAGGGTGTGTCATGTACCCATCAGTAAATTCTTTAGCAACCAGAATGGGAGGCAGCTGATAAAGCAACCTATATACAGGGGAGGCAAACACTGTTGAATCGTGGTCTATGGTTGTGGCACTTAAGCAGTAATACAATTTTCCTCAGACTACAACAAGGGACTCTACCCCATACCATCACTACAACCTCTGACTGAATGGCTTCACAAGACAATGATTTTCTGCATATTAATAAGAGCCAACAGAATGTGCCACTGACAAAACAAGCATATGATTGTTCACCAAATTCACCAAAAGTGCTTCTGATATAGCACTTTTTAGTGCTGAATGGTGTCTTGGTCACCTCTTTGAAATAGGCCATTCAGATTTCCATATTATATATGAGAACTGTTTATAAGGAGATTATCAGACGTGGTGGACTGCATCAAAAAACTGCATCCCAAACCTCGTCATAAGAATGGAAGGAAACCAGAAAAGGTGACATTATCAGATGCCCACATCCTCAGCAGTTCCCGGGGTTTAGCGCTGCCATGGATGAGGCTTCCCTTTTGTATTGATAGGGACAAGCTACCAATAAAAAGGGACACCTTTCTCATGCATGCACTACACCCCCAGAACGGTGAAGGATGTTGTTATCTGATAATCTTGCACATTCCTGTTCTTGTCATGATCTTCTGACATGTTTTTTGCCACATCTCATAATCTCCTAAGAATAATTCCCCCCTTGCTTCCCAAGGATACCCAGAGGACTCACTGAACACCAGAAATGTGAAACCGTGCCCAGAATCCCTCATTTTAAAATGTTTTTCAGGGAAAATTATATGCACATAGAGAGCCAGTGTGGGGTAGCGGCTTGGGTGTTGGACTAGCACTCTGGAGACTTGGGTTTGAATCTACTTGGCTGTGGAAATCCACTGCCTTGGGTAAGCCCCATTCCCTCAGCCTCAGAGGAAGGCAATAGTAAACTCCTTCTGAACAAATCTCACCAAGAAACCCCCATTATAGGTTCACCATAAGTTGGAAACAACTTGAAGACACACAACAACACAACAACAAAGAGAGTCATGCTTCTTATTTGTACATATAATTAATGTTCAAAAGTGCCGGGCATGCATGTCCTCCCTCAAATCAAGTATTATGCTGTCTGATGTTGGAAGTATACCATTCCTCCCCAGCAAACACTGATGATATGCGTAAACGTAAAAATTGCCTTGTTATCTTAGTCTTCCCAAATTTGCTCATATGCTTAACAGGTTGAAATAATAACAGCCTCTACACTAGGCATTGGAACAGGTATACATTGTTCATTCATTTTTTACAAGGCATCTGCATTATATCAGGAGCAAAACATTTTTTCCCCCTTGAGCTCAGAAAAATCTTACTTTTAAAAACAATGAAAAAATAATACAGGATTCCAGGTTTATGACCCATCATATGACCCATCATACAACTTGAATAGATAGTTTTAACCAGCCATCTCCTTTTCCATGGTCTATTTTTTTGCCTATCTAGAGTTCATTTTAACCTTCTCTTTCCAAACAGTATTTATTGCTTTTGTATCTGCCTTTCCCTTACCCAGCTGCAGCTACAAGAATCAGGAGCAGGGGACCAATGGTTGTCTTTGGACTCACATACACCAGGCAGGATACACTGGCTCCCCACTGGCATATCCTGCCTCCAGGGCTGGCCAGTTTCCACCCTGTTATCTGCAGAAAACAAGCCGGAGTCCAAACAGGATGCTGGCCCATCACTGAAGCTGCCGCTGCTGTGGCCACCATTTTCTCACTAATGCAGAAGGCAGGCAGGGGTCCCTCAACATGTGACTGCAGACCCCCTGGATGTGACCAGCCTCGGTCACATTCTGCAGGCCTGGCTTCTGGGAGAGCTAGGAATCTGGTGGCAGCAGCAAAGAGTAGTGTTCTGGGATGGGCTCCCACAGACACACTAGGCCTGATCCAGCGATACTGGATTAAGCCGGAAATTTTCTTAAAACGCAGTAAAGGGTTCTATCTCAGCTTGCCCCCATTTCAGCTGTGTATCTGCTTTGGGGGTTGTAATGACTGCCGGGGGGCAGATTTGGGTAAAGACTTGCATCGTTTGGACTACAGGGCTCTGGAACAGGGGCAAGACAGGGTATTTGGCCAGTGTAGACAGCGTAGCTCCTTTCCTTCCACAGTGTGATCTTGATTAAAATCTCAACTTCAACTCTCTCTCTCTCTCTCTCTCTCTCTCTCTCTCTCTCTCTCTCTCACACACACACACACACACACAGCTGTTGAAAGGGAGATTTCCTGCCCTGCTATAGAATCAAGGATCTGAAATGTTACTTTGACTGTAACTCCAGAACTGTAATCCGAAAAAGTAACGTTCCCAAGGTCTTGTTGAGATACCAGGGTCTGGAAGCAAAGTAGCTATGCTGTTCATAGCTTGAAGCAGAACAGCAACTGATCTGTATTTTCATGAGTTACATGGTTTTGGTTAACAGTGGTGACCAGCTGTTGGGGTTTTATTTCATTAAGCTCCAAATCAGGCCAAGAGACCTACCTGGCTGCTTTTTGGTTGGAGGCCTTATGACTTTTAAATATTTTAGGCTATCAACACAAAGGTTATTACAGCTACTTTGGATAAGATACTTTGGATATGAGCTGTGAACTCTGATCTTCATTTTTGGGAAAGAAGAAGACATTGACTTAGACCTTTTGTTTGTCTAGTCCAGTAATGAAATCAGCTCTTTGGGATGCCAGTCAGAGTTTTTTCACTGCCATGCTGCATGAGATGCTTTTATCTAGAAATACTGGGATGGAACTTGAGACTCAGGAGATTATCAGATGCTCTAAATATGGTGTTATCATGATGCCAGGAGATCAGTAAAGGGCTTCCCTTTCAGACGACATCATTCCTGACTTGTCATGCTCCCATTCAGCTGTGACTATGCTGGTGCTTCTTTTTACTCATGGGCTAAGCCTTGAATTGATCCCCCATTCTGTTTCTATGATGGAACTGAAAGCGAGTGAAAAGGTGCCTGTTTCCGTGGTGTGATGCCAGCATGAATGGGAGGTCCGTGCTAGAAAACCTCCGGATGAGATTGGGACATCCAGGTAAGTGACACACTTTTCTGTACCTTCCCCAGCTTCCTTGTGAAGTTTTAAGTGTGCTCCTGTGCTTGCTGTCACTTTTTAACTTGTATTTTGCTTTCAAAGTTTGAATTTTCCACACTCTCGTCTTCTTGCGAGAATGGCTGGGATTTCATTTCAGGAAGCGAAGGGAGCTCTGGTACAGCTCCGTTCACTCGTGGGCAGCCCTGATGCCACTAGCAAGGTAGGTCTGAAAAGTTTTGTTCATGTATCGGGCCAGGGATGGGAGAGGGACGGGAGAGGAGATTGCGAGATGGGAATGCTTTTTTTGTTCCCATCTGAAAATCTCCATATATACAAATCTTAGGCTCTAAAGATTACAGTCATCCCAAGACTCGGCTGTCCTTTCTAAGCGGCAACTAGATTTTTTAACCATTGTATGTTTTAATTTTTGTCTTTCTAATTTATATCTTTTTAATTATTGATGTTTTTAATCTTTTATAATTTAATATTATTTTAAGGGGCGGGCGGGCTAGGGTATGGAGTTTTTATATTGCATTGCAGAGGGGCGGGATAGAAATAATTTATTATTATTATTATTATTATTATTATTATCCCTTCACATTCACGGGGGTTAGGGGCAGACAACCCCCGCGAATGTGAAAAAAACACGAATAAGAAATAAGCCTGGTGGTGAGCGGTTTTCCACCCCAGTCCCTTCCCAAGGCAGCGAGGAGCTTCCTGAGAAGCCCCTGGCTGCCTTGGGAAGGGAGTGGGGTGTAGCGCAAGCGTGCCAGCTGGTTCCCACCCGCCTTCCCAAGGCAGCGAGGAGCTTCCTGAGAAGCCCCTGGCTGTGTAGGGCAAGCGCGCCAGCTGGTTCCCACCCCCCTTCCCAAGGCAGCGAGGAGCTTCCTGAGAAGCCCCTGGCTGCCTTGGGAAGGGAGTGGGGTGTTGAGCAGCGGGGAGGGGGCGCAGGCAGCTTTCCGCGAATGATCAAAACCATGAATGTGAAAGTCGTGAATGTGGAGGGGCAACTGTATTTGTGCCAAACCCATGACTGAGCAGGTGGGTATCACTGACTTTCTTGATGCATTTAAGTTCCATTTAGTGAGTGTGTTACTATGCTCTGCACCCCCTCCCTATAATATCTCATCATTAGCAATATAAAGACACTTCAGGAGGTCTAGCAGACCAAGGTTGACTAAAAGTGGGGTCAGATGGAGGACACCAGGACCTGATGAAAGTGTCATGGAAAGTGCCAGCTAATAATTGATCATGGGTGGGCTCCCTAAGGACCCCCAACCTCTTCAGTCAACAAATGTACCTTACAGAGTTTGGGTAACAAGTCTACCCTACAGAGTTTTAGCAATTTGATATGACTTTATAGGATTGCCATATTCCAGCCCCTCAAATGCCAGCATCTAATTTGTATATCATTACCTTTTTTCCTACCATTATGTTTCTACCTTGGTATCATTTTTTTAATAGTAACTGCTCTTCTGAGCGAACTAGCAGTGTGATGTTTATAGTGGACTTAGAAAAGAGAAACCAATTTCATCTCCTTATTTGGTCTTGGAATTTACTAAGTGACCTTGGACTATCACTACCTCTCAGCAAATCTACTTTACAGGATTGTTGCAGAGAGTAAGGAGATTATCAGATGATCTAAATATGGCATCATAATGATGCCATGAGAGCACTAAAGGGCTTGAATATCAGACAACATTGTCCCATCCCATTATGCTCCCATGCTGGTCCTGTTCTGCCATCGTTTCCTTTAATTCATGGGCTAAACCGTGAATAGATCGCCTGTTCTGTTTCTGTAATGGAATGACAGGCGTCGGAAACTGTGCCCCATTATACTGGAGCGATCCCAGCGTCAGTGGGAGGTCTGTGCCAGAACACTTCCAGGTGCGATCGGGAGATCCAGGTAAGTGACACACTTTTTTCTACCCTCTCAGGGTTATTTGGTATTTTTTAAGTGTGTTTAGGTGCTTGGTTTGACTTTTGGATGTGTATTTTGCTTTTTATTTTTGAATGTTCCATGCACTCATCCTCTCGTGAAGATGGCCTGGGATTTAACGAGGAAGTGAATGCAGCTCCGTGAGAGCTGCATTCACTCCTGGGCTGCCAAGGGGAGGGGAGCACATGTCAAAGGTAGGTGTCTGAAATATTTTGTTCTCATGCCAGAACGGGGTCAGGACTGTGGCGGGATAGAATATTGCAAGATGGAGATGCTTTCTTCATCCCTGTCTGATAATCTCTTAAGAGCAGTGCAGGAAACATGTAAAGCAGCTGTGTTGTAAATAACAACAATAACAACAACAACTTTTTGTCATGCACAGGCACTTCTAATGCTACTATATTCTCATTAGATCACTATCACTTTTTTTTGTGGGGGATATTAGTTTTCTCACTTGTGGCAAACAGGTATAGATCCATGAAAATATCACTGGAAGCCCCTGAAAGTGACTGCCTTTTGATTCACAGGGAAAAATGCAAAGGAACATAGGGGGCAAACTTACAAATGACTTTACTTTGTACCTACGTCTCTTGTTCTTTGCACCCTCTCACTGTACCTCTCTCCTTTCCTTTCTCTTGCCTCACCTCATGCCTTCACAGTTCTCCCCTCCGGGGCTTTATAACTAGACTTTTAACTTTCCTTGCCTCATCTTGAGAAATATTCCTCACGTAAAACTTAAAGTGATTTTCTCCCCATCAGTGACATTGTGTTATAACATATTTTTCACATGTTAGCAACCCTGTGCCTTTTATGAGTAATAAGTGCCATATGTGTGTATTCATTATTTTTATGCAAATCCTGTTATTTGATTTTAACTTGCAACCATCCAGGAAACAATATAGTAAGTGTTATACTACTTCTCCTGCCACAACTTTACACCTTCACCATGTTCACCTCTCCCATTTCTTGCAGTTCACTGGTTGTATCTCCCACCCTCTCATCACTCCTTTCCTCAGCTTGGACCACCACTCTTCCCTCTCTTGCACCTTCCATCACCGTATGTCTCTCTGTCTTGCTCCTTACACCTTCCCACTGCACCTCTCACTCTCCCTTCCCTCCTTCCACCTCTTGCCTCACCTCATACCTTTGCCTTATCTCCTTCCTTTGCATCTTGCACTAAACCACTAGCATGCCTCATCTTCCTTTCCCTCCTTTCCCTTGCTTCATACGGCCCCATCTCCCTTCTCTCACACCTATCTGCTGTACCTCCTGCATACCCTCCTTTCTCTCAGCTCTGAAAGGTAAATAGTGCAGCTTCCCTCCCATTCAACTGTAACTCCACTGCCAACCCCTCTCCTTCTCCCCCCACCACTTCACTTCATGCTGCTGCCTGCCTATACTCCAAAGAAGCAGGAACTGCACAAAGCTACCAGTGATGCTTTAAACAAAGGGTAGGAAAGCAGACAGGTAAAGATGGTGGTGGTGGTGGTAGTGCTGCCGCTCTTGCAAGATGAAGAATAGGAGCAGAGGGAAATAAAGCAAAGTGGTGGTGGGGGGAGTTGGTAGCAGAGGTGGGAGGGGAGGCAAGGTGAGGTGGAGAGAATGTAGCAATGATGGGGATGGCTCTGGGAAAGGTAAGACTTTATTAGATGTAGCAAATATGGCATCATAATGATGCCTAATGATCACAAAAGGGTGCGCATACCATACGGTGTCATCCTTTTGTGATCATGTCTTGTCAAAAAGCTGTTCCTTTTAATTGATGGGCCAAGCCGTCAATACATTTCCCATTCTGCTTTTGTACCAGCATTACCAGTGTTTGAAACTTTGTGCCATTGTGCTCATGGGAATACAGTGTTAATTGTCAGAACACTTCCAGGTGAGATCATGACAGCCAGGTAGGGGATGCTCTTTTTTTATGAACCCCCTCCCTGGTGTACTTGGGGCTTTTAAAGTGTGTTTCTGTGCTTGTGTCTACATTTTATGTCTTTATCTTGCTTTAATTTTTGAATTTGCTACGCTCGTGTCTTCTCACAAGAGTTGATGCAATTTGGAACCTGGAAGTAAACGGAGCTTTTTTTATGCTGCTGGAGGTAGGTCTGGTGGGGTGGGGTGTTCTTTTGCTGGCATAAAAACATTTCAAAATATGCCGGCAAAAGACTGTTTCAAGAGGGTGGTCTGATAAAGTTCTAAAAGGTGGAACAGAATGGGCTGGGCTGGCACAGATCTTTTTTTTTTTTTAAATATAAAACCAAAAGCACTGGAATGTGTTAGGCATGCTGGAGAAAAAAAAATATTAGAATTGAAAGATGTCCAATATTGTGCTTTTATTAAACCCTTAATGCCCGGAAACCATCTGGAATGGAATAAAATGGCTTAGAACACCAGCTTTTGTGCAGGCCATGCTCATCAACTCCTTCGGTTGCAGCTGACTAGAAGAGACTGATGCAACAAGCCATAAATATTCCACAGGAAGAAACGTCTTGTACGCATTCTGGGCAAAATATTCAGATTCCACAAAATGGCCCAGAACACAAAAATGTTTAGACGGGGCCCATGCATAATAAATTCACCAGCTGCAGAAGACTAGGTGGTAGAGATGCCACAAGCCACAAAAATAGCAAAGCAGTTGAAATAAAATAAAGAGGTGAGTGTTCTGCTTGAGGAAGGGAATGAGGTAAAGGGGGAGGAGGAGAAAAAAAAATGAAGGATTAGCATAAGGCAAGAATGTGTCTTGCTTGAGCAACCAAAGCAGGAGGACATCAAGTTCATGCAGAAGCAGAAACAAATTGAAATTAACCTGTTTTAGGTGATTATCACACAGACTCTAAAGTCCATTTCAGGAATGGAACAGGATTGAGAAAGACTTTCCCTTTCTGACGACATCGTTCCGTTCCTGTGGTGCTCCTGTTCTGCCCCCATTCTGCTCCAGTGATTTCTCAAAAATGGGGAAACATCATTAACAGACCACCCATTCCCTTTCTGTAATGGAATAACAGGTGGTCTGAAGAATGCCCCGTTCCTATTTCGTTATGCTGGCATGATGCCAGCTGCGGGAGGAGGTTCCTGCTGGACACTTCCGGGTGTGATCGAGATGACAAGGTAAGTAAAACGCTCCCCCCTGGGCAGCTTTTAATTTTTTACATATGTTTTTATGCTTTGTTAACTGTTTTGACTGCTGGGGGGGGGGGTTAAATTTGAATTTGCCACCTGGCTGTTCTCTCGTAATTTCAGTTCCCGGTCATAAAAGCAGCCTTACAACGGCTGCATTTACGACCGGGCAGTGGAGGGAGGCGGAGCCCATTCCTGCCACAGAATTAAGGTAGGTGCCTGAAACCTTTTACTTAATTCCACGGCAGGAATGTGAGTGGGGCAGGTGGTGCGGTAGCAGGACAGAAACGGGCTATAACGGCCCATCTGATAATCTCCCCAGTCTATATCTTTAAGACAATTGAAAGAATCTTTCTCTTGAGACAGACTTTTTCCAAACAATCACTTGCCACAATTACCTTTTGGTAATCTTTGTGGGTTTGTTGAGTTTGTTTTGTTTCCTCTGCTTTGATATGGTATTTAGAATAATTTTGTACACTACTCTGAACTTTGTCTCTGATGGAAATATAGAGCACACAAGTGAAAGGGTGGGGAGAGATAGTATAGAGCTAGGCTGAATTTTAAAAGCTGAGGAACCATTGGTTGAATATCAAGAATACTCCCTTTCCCCCCTCACACGCCAGTGTTTGTACTATATATTGTTCAAATTGGACAGCCAGCCAACACATCAGAATTCTGTGTCATTATCTAGTCACTTATATAGTATATAGCTAGGTTGGATTTTAAAAGCTGAGGAACCATTGGTTGAATATCAAGAATACTCCCTTTCCCCCCTCACACGCCAGTGTTTGTACTGTATATTGTTCAAATTGGACAGCCAGCCAACACATCAGAATTCTTTTCTGTGTCATTATCTAGTCACTTCAGAACACAGGGTAGCTTTTTAAAAGAACCAAGCGCAACGTTGCTGAGTTATGGCTGACTTTTCTCAGTATTCCTTGAGTAGGCTACACAGAGAGCGCATAAAGTTCCAGCCCTTTCTCACTGTTGTTGACAAGGGATGCTGAAAGGTTGTTGGAAGACTCAGCCTTCTCAGTCAAAGAGTAAGGGGAGGGGGTATTCAGAGAGAAGAGAGATGAAAGAAGTGGGAAACAAACAGACTTCAGGCCTAAAACTCTGTGCTGGCCATCTTTTGTAACAGCTAAAAAAGCCCTCAGAGAAGATGTTCTCTGCCCTCTTTTTTTGTTTCTTTGTAGCAGTCAGGGAAAACAGCCTGAATTCTATTATGTCTTGTTTGGTCTCCACAGGTTTTCACTGCTATGGCTCTCTTGGGGCAGGCAAATCAATGGTCTCTTTGGAGTGGGGGCATTGATGGAATATCTAAGGTGAAGTGGTTGTGTGGTTGAACTCAAGGGCAGGTAGAAAGTAGATAGGTGTTCTACTGGTACATTTTTAGTTGATTTGAAGTTATGTCATCAGTAGGTCTGACTCTCCATTGTCGAACAATATCTAAACTTCCCTCCCCAAAGAGAGTACTGAAAAGGAATGCTTGGAGGAAAGTCAGACATGGATTTCTGCCTGGAAAGACTTGTGAACTTGGTTCTGCTACTGATCTTAAATTCCTGGACTGAAGACATAGAATCATAGAATCATAGAATTGCAGAGTTGGAAGAGACCACGAGGGCCATCCAGTCCAACCCCCTGCCACGCATCTTGAAGGCCACCTTCCTCCTTCATTTCTGGTATATGCTCACCCACCTAAGTCAGTCCTCTAAATCTGCTTCCAGTTGGTGGCTTTAAGGTTCTAGTCAAAAATAAAGAGGATTCCCAAAGTCTGAAGGTCATAGAATTCAGGGCTGCTTTGGTTAAAGGTTACAGTATCTGTCCCATCCAAGCTGCTATCACATTTCGCATGTGGTGAAGTGAAATGTGATGCGAATTCATGAAGTGAAATGTGATGTGAATTCTAAGATTACAGCTTGCATAGAATGCCCAAGGAATTTTGTGAAAGCTAAAAGGTTTTTTTTTAAAAAATTAATAATCAGCAACACTCCACAGGGTTGATAACTCCCATTTTTTTCAGAGGAGTCTATAGAAAACACAAATGCTGTTCTTTTTTGGTCTATCAATTTGTACTGGGTATGAGTGTTTTGTTTTACACCATCATCCCCTACCTCTTACCATTGCTGCATGCCACATAGTAGATCACCTTAAGCTGGTGAAGACAGTCTCCACATGGGGGGGGGGGCAGACTGTATTCTCTGACTGTGCAGAAAGCTCCACTTGTAGTCAAATAAATGCAAGTAGAACACCCTCTTCAGATCTTGGCACCCAACCTGATGAGGTAAGGGACTGAGGGGATGGAGCTGGCATATATAGAGATGTCCCACTGAAACAAACAACAACTAATTTCTTTCTTTTCTTTTCTTTTCTTTTTTTTTTTTGGTTGTTTTGGCAATTGCTTGGTTTTTTAAAAAGAGTAATCAGTTCACTCAAAAATGAAAAATTCTCTGGGTTAAAGCTTCTATTAGTCTCAGCTAGAATGGATCCACTGAAATGAATGGGATGTATATAAGTGGTGAGGCAGTGACTCAAAACCCATTCATTTCAATGGATCAACTTTAGTTGGGGCTAACTTTGGATCTGACCCCTTGTTTTAATTGTTTGTTAAGCAAGAAACTTGAATATTCCCACAGCAATGTAAGGGCTACATGCTTCTGTCCAATGTTCTTCCAATGTTCAAGATTTATTTATTTATTTATTTATAGGTATTTATACCTTGCTCTTCAGCCACAAAGGCTCTCAGAGTAGCTTACAAATTGTTAAGCAATAGCACCTACACATCTCCACCACTTTTATAGCACACTAGGCACTCTCCAAGTGGTTTCCAATGTGTGTTAGCTAATTGCCCCCACAAGCCGGGTACTCATTTTACCAGCCTATGAAAGGATGGAAGGCTGAGTGAACCTTGGAGCCCTTGGGACTGAACCTTCAGTGTTGTGGCTTGCAGTACTGGCATTTAACCACTGCACCACCAGAGCGATGGGCTAAAGGATATCGGGGTATCACATAATATCCCCTTTTTGAGGACACGTATACTTTATTACACATGAATAACTGTGTTCAATGTACAAAGTTTGTACACATATTCAAAGTTACAGTCAGCCCTCTGTATCCATGGATTTGGCATCTATGGATTCCACCATCCATGGCTTGAAAATATTCCCCAAAAAATAAATTCCAAGAAGCAAACCTTGATTTTGCCATTTGATAGAAGGGACACCATTTTACTATGCCATTGTACATAATGGGACTTGAGCATCCATGGATTTTGGTAATCACAGGGGGTCCTGGAACCAAACCCCAGTGGATACTAAGGGCCCACTTTACTTGTGAATTAATTTACATGTGTACCAATAGCAAATTATTTCACATAGACATAGACTGTATGTGCATCATCATAATCATCATCATCATCATCATCATGATAATTGCTGCCGCCGCCACCACCACCACCTCATTCTTCCTCTAAGGTTCTTCTGTGTACCACTTTTCTCATCGAAGGGAACCTGTGGGCCTCTTGGGCTAAGAGACAGTACAGTAATTGTCAGGTTGCTCAGAAAGTTTCACAGTTGAATCCAGGTTTCCCTGATCCTCACCAAATTCTGTAGCCACTACAGTAGTATCTCTCTTAGCCCTAGTTCCAGACCCTGTGGCCCACAAAGAAGTTCATTGGCATTGATGGGACTTGGAAGTAAGCAAGGGCCCTTTCACACTACATAGTTATAGCACTATGGGCTTGTTTATACGAGGGGGGAATATGAGCACGTCTGAAAAAGCAGCCATTCACAATGCTGCAACCTGTTTTAATGGTCAAAAGAGCACCCCTAAACTTCACATGACCTCCAGTCAAGATGGCGGCTGTGAGAGACTTAATTGCACTTTTAAATCTGCCGCCGCCAATATTTTTTACCATGGTGTGCACGTGCAATATTTCGTATATACAAAAAGAAAAAAGAGTAAAAGACCGCCATTTTATTGACTTACCGGACCCTTGCTTAGCTGAAAATCTAACATGGTAGCAGCAGGCGCTTTCCATGTTTCCAAGACCCACCCCCCCGCTTGTCCAGCTAACTAGATTATGCTGCCTGGTCATACCAACCTGAATTAGAGTGTCCCAATAATCGCACATTCACATGTTGTATGGAGCTTAAAAAAAAAATCTAGATGAAGCCCTGGAGGCTACCCACATGGAGTTTACAGTGGATTTGGCTACACCCCTTCCAAATGACATGTATTTATGCAAATGTCCATTTGTACAGATCACCTTCCATTCACATCTCGTTAGGATTATTTTCACCATTTGGATAAGTCCTATGACTCTACTTTAACTGCCATGGTTCCATCCTATGGAATGCTGGTGTCTGTAGTGTAGTCAGAGGCACTGGACAAACTCTCTGGGTAGAATTCTAGATGTCCCTCCCTAAACTGCAGATCCTAAGATTCCATGGGATGCAGCCATGGTAATGAAAGTACTGTAGAATCATAGTGCTATAGTCATGTAGTGTGAATTGGCCTAAAAGGGATTGGCTAGAGTGAGAGGTGGCATTGCAGTGACATCCCCTCAGGTGTTTGCTTTAATTTTCAGGTCTTGTAAAGAATAGATTTTTAATTTGCATTGAAACTCACTGTTGGTCGAAAGAGAAATTGATTGGATTTGGATTATTCAGAAAAACAACCTTTACAGCCTGTAACACCTCACCTTTGGGAAGTCGCTGCTGGCCAGCCTGCCCATGTTTCTTTTCCTCCATGGCAGTAGTTTGCTGCCTCTGATGGGAGGCCTTTCTCCCCCTCCCCTTCTAAAGGGAGAAGGGCAATGCTTTTGTTGGCAAATGCTTCATACGGCATACTGAATTTATTAAAATGGGTAAACGAGAGAGGTGGTCTTCTGAGTTACAAGAAAAACACACACACATTGAACATAGGAATATTAACTGCAGAAGACTGTTTAAAATAGCACTTAATTGACTCCTTCCAGTAGAGCTCAGTAGCAAAGGCTACAGCACTGCAGGGAGAAGGGATCTTGTCTGGCCTGGCAGAAGGGTGGGTGGGAGCAGGGCATTGGGGTGGGAGAGCTATAAAGGGTGTGCTTAAATTTATTATATGAACAAAGTCCTACTTGAGCCTTTCATTTAAGCCTCTAGCACCTTAGCTGTTGGCCTCTGTGTGTGTGTGTGTGTGTGTGAGAGAGAGAGAGAGAGAGAGGGAGTGTGTGTGTGTGTGTGTGTGTGTGTATATATATATATATATATATATATATATATATTTCAGGTCAACCTAAACATACTTAGCATTGTTGAATAGTAAAAAGCCCAAATATCATTACATTGAAGCCATGCCTGTTCCCTCCCCCTCAAATGTAAAACATCTTGAGGGGGGCTGGGAACACTTAAAAGGCATGTATGTTTTTAGTTCTATTTTTAAGCAAGTAATTCTGTGGAAAAATGTTTCTCCTCTTAAATGATTTAAGCTGTCCATCTTGAAAGAATATATATATATATATATAATCTCCAAATAGTAAATTTATTTTGCACCCGTAGTGTGCACTTAAGGTGTATTCAGGTGAAGTTTTTAGTATGCAAGTGCTTTGCTTCAAAGACAAAAAATTAATGCAGGGAGTGAGGGGAAAGGGTGATCCAGATGTTTTCATCTTCTACTTGTAATCCTTTGGTGTGTTCCCACTATTTCTTTCTTCTTTTTTCTTCATCCACAAATCATTAAGGAGAGAAAAGGGGTTCAATGCCCAATGTCTTTCAGTCTGCTAATGCCAGGAGCCCTCTGTCTGCAAGAACCTTTAGTTAATTTCTTGACATATTAGTAAGGATTCCAATGGCCCACCCACAGTGATAGGAACTAATCCATTGAAATAAATGAAGTTATCAATTAAGTTAGAAATTTACTAACAAAAAGAGGGAACTTTATTACACTTATTTATTTTTAAACTTGATTGACTTAAATTGGCACCTCAGCATTAATGTAATCCCACAATTAAGGTATTCCGTTATTAATAAATGAAATGACAGAGACAACAAATTGCACATTTCTCAGCTGGTCTCTTTACTCAAAGTCTTGTTCTCTTGCATTTTTGAAAAATGGTTTTTGATATTTGTTAGTCCCTCAGGATTGGAGAATGTTTATGTCACAAAATTCCAATGACTAACTCAAGAACAGTTCTGGTGGGAAGCAGTGTGTTAAGGACTTTTGAGGTTAACAGTCACAATGACTGACTGATCTTCCTCTGCCCTATTTCTAAACATAATAAAGGATCCACATTACTGAAACTAGATATTTCTTTATAACTATAAAATCTGGAGGCCTTTAGAAACACTTGAGATGCATGTAAAGTCAAATCCAAAAAAGCATAGCAAGGGATTGGGAAGTAAAATCAGGGGTGGCATTGTTCAGCTTCATGTTTTGTTTTTTTTTTAATGTTTTCAGTACAGTCTTCTAACTAACATTAGTGTAAAAATATTATTCCTCCTATAATGTAAATCAAATTGATTTAAGTTTTTTAACCATTATTAATGATCAGATAAACTCATTAACCTTTTCCTACTCACTTTCCTCACTCTCCCTACACACTGTTGGGTTGTGGCAACCACAGAAAAATAGGGGGAAACGCTATACATATCAGTTTCCATCTTGAAGAATTAGATCCTGCCATATCAGGAACCAAGGACACAATCAGACTTAGGAGCCACATGTTAAAGACATTTTTTGCTCTATACTTGTTCTCCAGCTGCTTGATCCACAATGACAGTAAAGCCATTGCAAGCAGAATACTATAAATACTATAAATATAAAGACAGTATATTGTCTTATACTATATATCTATATCTTTATATATATATCTTATATTCTCTTACTCTGCTTACTCTTTGAGATGATTCCTATTATGAGTCTTTAATGCTTAACACTACATTTTAGTCTTCAGACTCATCTACACAGGCCAGAATATGCTGGCTCCATTGATCTGGCCCATTCCTTCCCTGTTATAGGTATGAAAAGGGCTGTCTCATCCCTGTAGCCCCCCCCCACTCACTGCCCTCCATGTCATACTGGAAGTAGGCCTGTAGCATATGAGAAAGCCCTCCTGCATGTGAACAGCCTTGCTCACATGCTGTGGACCCCCTTCCTGGCTATGGGGTAGCTGCAGTGATGGGCCAGCATGCCGGAATGGGTTCCTATGGTCATGTGGGGTCTGATCCATTTTTTGCTGGCTGGAAAGGATTTTACCCAGAATTTTTACAAATGCTGTAATGGGCCCTACCCCATTTTCCTTCCGTCTTAGCCCTGTCTTTGCCCCCGGGGTCATGAGGACTACCTGGGAGCAAAAGGGGGCAAATGCCCTGCATCATCAGAACTGCAGGGCTCCAAGACGGGGGGGGGGAGATGGGGTAAATTGCCTGTGTAGACAAGCCCTTTCATAGTCTGAGCTAGGCTACTACAACTGGCTAGACCCAGAATGTAACTACCGTATCTAGCAGGTCAGATTTCTTACAGTTTATTCAAATCCTCCAAAGTTCCTGGGACCTTGTCAAGAGCTCTGCTCAGTTCTAACAGCTCAGTTTGTATTGAAGGCAGCTTGAAAAAGAAATGACTAGGCTAGGCTAAGTTTTTTGGCTGTAGAAAATGCCTTGGTCCTGACTTCTAATCCTAATCAAGGGGACCATACTTACAGCAGGATGGACACTTCTTGCTTCCAGAGCTCTCCTCCTGCCAAGATGGTTTTTGTGCTGCCAGAACTGGCAGCAATCTGTTAGCTGATATCTAGCCATTGCACAAGAGCCCTAGGTCTTCAGATCCCAGAGTAGCTCCTTCTAATGTTAGAATGGCTGAGCTTTTATTTCAGTTAATGCAAATATGAATAGCAAAGCAAATGTCTGTGAGATGCAACTCACTTGAAAGGCCAAGACTGCATTCTAAGTATTCCTATCCTGTTGGTATTTTATCTAGCCTTAACTAGATGAGTTCCCATGGATAATTATGGGCTGAAAAGGCCCAATGACTCAGTCATCAACATATAATTCTGTCTTGATGACACTCTTTTGAAGCCATGGCACAGGAATCCACCATGATCTTTGCAAACAACTGAATTAAAGCAAATGAGTCAAGGAGAAAATTTCAGCATGTATACTTCCAGTAAGTCAAAGATTTGTGGAAGAATCTGAACATGTAAACATTGTATGTGATTGGATCAGTTTGTCTCTACTAATCATTGAAATTATAATTGTGTTTCATTCTTTCTTTTGTCTTTTTAGGCCAGTGTGGAGCCATGTTTATAATGAATTTGAGGGCTCAGATTCTTAGCCACAGAAGTCACTGGATGACCTTCAGGAACTGTTGTTCAGAACATAAAACTACAAATCCATGAAGCACTTTTGATATGGATAGGCATAACAGAAATTATTAATTATACAACGTCTGTTAGGAAAATTAGAGCCAGAAGTTCCAAATATTACTAAAGACTTCCATATGTTGGAGGTCTGAGAGCAAAGAAATTAGCCAACTGCAATGCCTCTCTTATTCTTCGTTTTTCTCAGTCTCCCCCCCCCTTAATGAGAGCTTTAATTATCAACAAATGGCAATTAATTTCCTGTCATGTAAGGGTTGTACTGTAATAGCCCATCAACCATTAGAAACAATGTTGACAGTACATGGCTCTTTTCAAAGATGAGAACTCGCTTTGCTACATACAGTTGTCATTGCAATTAACTTGGGCCTTTAATTATAACCAGATGGATGAATTGTTTTAATCACAGCTATATATCTCAGCATCTTAACAGTAGTTTGTACATTTGACACAAAGTCAAAAACATCAAACAGACATTAAATGCTAGTGCAGGAACCGTGCCAGCCTCTAAGGGAAGCTGTTGATCACAACCTGTCATTTTAAAAGGTTCCAAAATGCCAAGCAAACACTCAGGATTAGTCTCCTGAATATGGTTTATCAACCCAGCTTGATAATTCATCTGTATCATTTGTTTTTAAAAACGGTGCAGTACATAGCTCCAGCTCTATAATTATACAGCTCCAGGTATTCCCTTCTTCCTGCCTTTGAAATATTTGCTTTGAGGCTCTTCAGAAAACAAGATATGATGATTATTAGCATGCTATTTGATGAGCGGCACAAAAAAAGAAAGAAAGAAGCAAGCCATAAAAGTTATCCATCTTAAGGATTTTGCCAAGAGTGAAAACAGTTCAGAATGGCCACCAAGGAGCTTGCTCATCCTCCCTCCCCCAAAGCGCCCCCAGCCAGTACTGGAATTTGTACGTGGAAGATTTATTTCTAGTTGCACAAGGTGTGCATGAATTCATTTTGAGCCAGGTTGGTGCCTTGCCAGAGTCTGTCTCTGCTGGTCTAAATGTCACCCAAGTAGTGATGGAACTCTTCACTAGTGTCATTCTTGAAGGAGGCAACAAATGATTTTTGCAATTTTCTTCTGCTGCAGGAAAATCTTTGAAAACTGTGCATTTTGAAGACCATTCACAGTTTGGCACTTATTCTGTACAAAATTCATACATGGTATTTTTGCATAGAAAGCAGTATTTTCCATGCAGGAAACAGCTTTCTTCTGCACAGAAAGTAATACATCTGTGCTTAAATATTATTTTCTGTACAGAAAACTGTGTTTCCTGAACAGAAATTGTTATAGTTGGGGACTTACCCTGTGCAAAATTGGCACATGGTATTTTTCACTGAAAACAGCATTTTCTGCATCTTTTTCTGCACCAAAAATAATATTTCTGTGCATAAATATTATTTTCTTTGCAGAAAATGCTTTCTCCTAAGCAGAAATGGCTGTAGTTGGGGACATATTCTACATAAAATTTGCACATGTAGTTTTTGTACAGAATAAGTCCCAAACTTCAAAGATACTTGTCAGTCCAGGTTTCTCCTCATCAGGTTTCCTGACACTCGAGAAACATGTTTTTTCCAACCTTTTATTATTATTCTTTTTGTGTGGGGGATATTTTGCACAGTTGCACAGAATCATGTGCCTGTGGAGGACTTTTTTTTGCAGCACTGATTCTTGGAAATAATAGCACGAAGGGCTACATGGCATTTACAGAGAAGGGCCTAGAGTTAATTACTTGCACCTCATGTTTAAAAGGATCACAAAAAGAGGTCTGGATTAAGAGCCTGGAGGGTCAGTGCCAAGCACCGTTGGAATACACAGTACTGTGCCAAAGTGGCTAATGGTCGGATTCACTCAGAGACTGGGGAAGTTACTTTTTTTGATTATAGCATTCCAAATCTTTAAACCAGCATGACCAGGGATTATGCTGGCTGGAGATTTTTTTTTCGTAATCTCAAAACATATTTTTTTCAAACTCTAGATTTGCTGTAAAAAAAAAACAATTTAAAACTCTCAAAGCTGAGACATGTTCAAAGCAGAGGTATCTCAATGCTGGAAGCTGCTGTTCTGATATAACCCTAGTGGGTGTGTTTACTCTGACTTCTTACTCTGATCCCAGTGGGAGGAATTTGTAAGAGCCACTTTTTTGTTCCTTTTCTTTCCCTTCCCGATCTCTCAGTCTCATTCATAGCACAGGTTGCAGTGTGGAGAAAATGGATGGGGAAACCATGTGTGCTGCCTACAGCTTTTTGGAAGAAAGGGTGAGTTATATAATAGGCTGAATACATCAGTGTACACCCCTAACATATATATGGAATAATGAAACAATATATGGCAATAAATAATATATGGAAAATAAAGATGGTCAGAGACTTTTTGAGATCTTCAGATGACACCGTACTACTAGCTAACCTGGCATACTAATAGCAAAGACTTGGAACAATTACCAAAGAAAGTCAAGGGAGAAAGTACAAAGACAGTGTGATGACCTCAAAATTGCCAACCAAGTTTACCTAATAACTCAGCCTGGCCAACTGTCACTGCCACCCTTCCTTCAGATCCTCCTTTAATCCCTTTCTGTACGGGGGTCTGAGTCTTATGTGGATAAATTATGTGTCAGTCTGGTCTCTGTTGGTTAGTGCAGCTAATACTTTTCAATGAGTGGAATAAAGCACGATGAGTCTGGAGCTTATAAACAAACAAATTGATTGGTTTATTGTTCTTAAAGTTACAATGTCGACTATTCAGTACTGTGTATACAACTTTATTCCTTTTCTTAAAGTTCATGTATTGTTACTATTGGATGACAGACTATAACCATATATGTTAATGCTTTAGTTTCTTTACTACTGTAACCAAAGTGCCTTCATATATGACACTCTTAGGACTTTTTCAGACATCTAAAATGTAACGGAAGCAGCCTCACCACGTTGCGAGGCTGCTGCGCTGCAGGGTGTCCCTTTCGCATGACTCCTGTCCCTGTCGGTACTGTTGTGGTACTGCAGGGACATTTGAGTATTATATTTCGGCGATTTTTACTCACGAAAGTTGATCGTGAGTAAAAATCGCTGAAATATAACACTCAAATGTCCCTGCGGTACTGCAACAGTACCGGCAGGGACGGGCGTCATGCGAAAGGGACGCCCTGCAGCTCAGCAGCCTCGCAACGTGGCGAGGGTGCTTCTGTTACATTTTAGACGTCCGAAAAAGTCCTTAATATATTTCATCCATTCTCTCAAATCTCAACTCACTCTCTCAACCACTCAGACTCATCTCTCAGATTCAACTTCAACTCCACCTCCAAACACAAACTCAAACTGAAAACTGACTCTCTTAACTGACATTCACTCAGTTGATCCTCTCTGAAACACCTCCCATCACAGTTTTCTGCTCCGGGATTGACTCCTACATCCTCTCATCTCATTGGCTCAGAAGCATTCTGTTTCTAGCTCTCTACAGGTAAGTTTACAGTTGAACATTACAAAAACAAAAATAATGACCACAGAAGGTTTACATAACTTTAAAGCAGATGATGAAGACATTGATGAAGTCTTTGATGAAGTCTTTCTTGATGATGAAGACATTGAAATAGTTCAAGATTTTCCATACTTGGCTCAGTCATTAATCAGAGTGGAAACTTCAGTCAAGAAATCAGATTGGATCAGGGGCATTATCAGATGGAGACAGAAACGCCCTGTCTCACTGTATTCTCTCCCGTCCCCTCCCGTTCCTGTCCCAGCATGATAACCCCCCATTTCAGATCTACTTTATTCTGTCTCCGCCCCTTCCCTCAGCAGCACAGGAGTGAATGGAGCTCAAACAGAGCCCCATTCACTTCCTTGTTTGCGTTCCTAGACATTCTTGGGAGATAATGATTGCACAGGAAATTCAAAAGTAAAAAAGAAAATACACATCAAAAAGTTAAAGCACCTAAACACACTTTAAAAATTACAAGTAACCCAGGGAGGATACAAAAAAGTGTGTCACTTACCTCCTTGTCCTGATCGCACCCGGAAGTGTTTGGCACGGACCTCCCACTGCGGCTGACATCATGGCAGCATAACGGGGCACCTTTTCACTCTCCCGTCATTCAGTGACAGGAATGGAATGGGCGATCTATTCATGGCTTAAGCCGTGAATAAGAAGAAATGAGGGCTGCATGGGACCAGCACAAGGACATAACAGGACGATGATGACAATGTCTGAAAAGTAAGCCCTTTGGCGATCTCCTGCCATTTGTGTAACGCCATATTAAGGGCATCTGATAATCTCCTAGGACTTGGAAGGGCAGCTATGAAGGAACTAGGTAGGATCCTGAAGTGTAAAGATATATCATTGAATATTATGTAAAGTTAGGATTGCCCATGCCATCATATTTCCCATTTCTATGGAGCTTACCACATGCTGAAGTAAAGCAGCAGTGCAGCAGGAAGGTTCTGGCTTCTGTACTGCCTTACAGCACGTCATTCTTCTGTTCCAGTTGTGTGGGAGACTGAGGAAAAACTGTCAGCAAAAAGACATGGTTTTACCTCAGTCTTCAATGAGACCAGCATGGCAGAACACCAGAAGAATGACAATGTTGTGCAGTAAGGCAGCACAGAAGACAGAACCTTCCTACTGCACTGCTGCTTTTCTTTGGCGTATGGTAAGCCCCTATGTATGGTTGTGAAAGCTGGATAGTGAAGAAAGCTGATAAGAAGAAAATCAACTTGAAATGTGTGCTGGAGAAGAGTTCTACAGATATCATGGCCTGCTAGTAAGACAAATAAATGGGTCCAAGAGTAAATCAAACCTGAACTTTCCCTAGAAGCCAAGTTGACTACACTGAGACTTTCATACTTTGGACATAACCTGAGAAGACATGACTCACTAGAAAAGACACTGATGCTTGGTAAGGTACAAGGCAGTAAGAAAAGAGGAAGACTGCATTCCAGATGGATAGACTCAATCACGTGAGCCATGGGCTGAGTCTGCAAGAGATGAGCAGGGATGTTGAGGATAGGGTGACTTGGAGGTTTTCATTCATTGGGTTTCCAAAGTCAAAGTCAATCTGATGGAAATTAACAAGAACAACACGTGACCCAATGCCCTTCAGCTATTTCACAGTACAATTCCCATCAGCCCAAGTCAACATGATCAATAAAAGATTATGGGAGTTGTAGTCCAAAAGATCTGCAGGGCCAACTGACACATTTACCATCTATCTTTGTATCTATGTATCTAGTATGTTGGGTTTGAATTTTATGCACTCCTTCCTTTCATTGGTCACTGTTATTATGAGATGTATCCACCTGTTCGACATTGCCAGAGTCAGAGAGATTTTTGTATACATGGCATCACATTGCTGCAACAAGAGGAATGAGAGCTGCCCTCCATGCATTGGTTAAGTAAATTAAATAAAATAAGACCTCTATTCATGGGACTAAGAATGATGAAAGACAGAGGGAAGGGAAGACACAGAGCTGACAGCTGAAGCTTGTGTCTGCTTTCCTAGCCAGCAAAGCTGACAAGTAGATTGCCCAGGACAGGCACTTACAGGTTACCCTGTCAGCTACTTGAATGCCCTATTTTTTTTTATCTGCCACCTTCATGGAGGACTTTAAAAAAAGAGAGGGGATCTGTGCCCATCTGATGAGCTGGCTCACACTGGCATGTCATCAGCTTTTGCAGCACAAAAACACAGCGAAAGCAAAAGTTACAAAAGGATCTTTCATGCTCTTGTCGGATTTATACCACTGTTGGATTACACTATGATCTTTGATATTTCCAGATTAATATTATGGAGCATGGTGGGCAGTAACTGAAAGCAATGTAGGCACCAATCATTTTGCCAGAGGTGCAATAGTGTAAATGCATAAATCAAATGCTTGCCGGTAGAAGGGAAATACTTCTATCTGACTTTTCTAAGGGGGAATCCACATGACACAAATGATCCAGTTTGAAACTGGATTATTTGCATGGCTCCTTCCTATGGAATCCTGGGATTTGATGTTTTAAAAGGTCTTTAGCCTTCTCTGACAAAGAGTGCTGGTGCCTCACCAAACTACAAACCCTATAACTTCCATAGGAAGGAGCCATGCAAATAATCCAGTTTTATTTATTTGTCTAAGTCTATATGATTGCAGGCAGGATTATTGTTGTCTCCCTGCCCCCTCCAGATATATCTGGACAAAATAATGGACTTCAAAAAGTTGATCAAACCATTTGTCAGCTTGTTGGCATCTCACCAATACCGGGACATGAAAGCAGGATGGTACCACTTTAATGGAAACTGATTGTTAGTAATTTAAAGAATATTGACAGCTTCAGATAATTCATCATTGGCATAATAGATTATTCAGATGCGACGAAGCTCATGTAGATCCAGTTTTAGCCTATTATGGCCAACATCATTTTCATCTATTATAGAAAATACCTTATTTAGCAACCCAAATGAGAAAGAAACTTGTAAAAAATGGTATTGTCCAAGTCCAGGGCCTGGCATTATGACTCTAAATCAAGGGAGAGATTCATACCACCCTCCAGAAGCTGGTGGATTGCAGTTCCCAGCATCCCACACTGTATATGCTGGATAGGATTGCTGGGACTTGCTGTCCAAATCTCGAGAGGCACATGTTTCCCACATCAGCTCTGAATTCACTAGCTAACATGAGTTCACTGACCAGAGGTAGAACTGGCTAGCATGCTACACAAATTTAACTTTCCTCTAAACCAGAGCAGTACTTTTAGCCCAGCTATTATGCCTCTTTGATTTCTTCCTCTGTGAAGTCAGCTTGAAAGATTGTTAACTTTACAAAGGTTTTAATACAGATTCCATTGTTTTATTTGGGAACCTCCCAAATCTGTAATATTACAATCAGTATGGACCCACTCATCTGTAGCCAATAGAAAAACTAATTAGCAGCTGAACTGGTATGTTGTAGGCAGAAACAGCCCCTAAATCCAGTCAGATGTATGTATGTGTGTTTATTCTGCATACTAAAATTTTGCCCTAGAAATTTCCCCCTCTTCTTTGGTTTTATGAAGAATTCCAGAAAAGTTTTTTAAAAGTAACATCTTCAAAAATGCTGGTTTGGTTGAGCACAAGATATGATCTCATCAGTTCCATGTCTTGATTTCAATAAGATGCAAAGAACAAAAAATTAGAGAAGTGCCCTACCTAAATGTTTCTCTGAATGGAATTTTGGAGGGAAATTCTTCCCTAAGGACAGGGTACACAGCAGTGTTTATATATTATGTCAGCAAAAGATGTGCAAGATACAAGGCTTTGCAGATTAATTAGTTAATGGCTGTGATGCACTTTGAAGTTAGAAAGTGCTATGTAAACTTTAAGTATGATTACAGTGGTGATGTATTTGTGGCCATAATCTACTCCCAGCATTGCTGTAATTACTGATAAGTTTTTTTATAGCCTCAATAGCTGCTTTATAATTAGCCTTCCTGAACCAACTTATCTACCACACAATCAGGCAATTTTCTCAGGCATGGTTTACACAAGTACCCAAGCTTTGCCATTACAAATAATTCCAGATGATAGTGGTATGTTTAATACCATGTCTTAATTTTAATTGACTTGGATGGGACTTCACTTGATTCCAGCAGTCAGTTAAGAGATACTGCGTAGAACTATGATATATACCACACCTGCAAATTATGCATCAAAGGCCTTCCATGTGGGGGCATAGCTAGGGTTTGTCCATGTTCTCTGTGTGTGTGGGGGGACTCACTCTTGAAACAGCAGGGGAGATGCCTCCCTACACAGGCTACAAGTCACAAGTGGACATAGCACAATGTATCCAAGTTTGAGTGTGCACTTTTTTATTCATGTGCCATATTTGGACTATTAGTGACTGGTAACCTGGTGAAGATTTTCAGAAATGATATTGACATGAATGCACATACGCAGATGACTGAGTATGATATATATATTCCATGTATATATGGGTAACTCATATGCCAGGGAAACCCAACCACTCAACCCCCTGACAAACTGAATGCAATATTCCCCCAGAATGGATTGAGAAAATAGTCTCGACTACAATCCAAAATCTACTATTTATAAAGTATACTTAGATATATGACTTTATAATCATCAGAACATTACAGAATGACCAAGCCTTTCGCAAAAGCACACATTACAAGATATAATAGTGTGCTTACAAAGAAAAGATGATACATTTCATAATCATTGCAAGTTGTCATGAATTATAATCATGTATAAGAATTAATATGCCAATCATTCAGACTGTGCCCCCGCCCCCCGGCCCCACATTTTACATCATTTGTAGGTTATGATCATTTTTGGATATTTTGCCATGTATACATATAGTATATGTTGGCACTTCTGTGCTCATGTACAGCCAAGTGAGTATGGTACAAGCTATACTGATTCATAGTAAAGGCATACATTTTAAGTGGTATTGATGGAGATTTACTTATAAGAACATTAACGGATCCTTACCGGATCTGACAAAAAACCCATTTAGGCCAGTACCCTCTTTTGAACAGGAGCCATACAGATGCTTTTTAGAAGCCTCAAAGCAGGACATGACGGCAACAGCCCTCTTCCATTGCTTATTTGACCCCTTCCCTGTTCCTCCTGGTGCTTTTCAACAATTGTGAACTGAACAGGGAGATTCCATTTAGTTAAGACTGTGGACTTTATCAGATGAGGTACATACCACTAAAATACTGCATCGTTTAGGATGCGATGATAACACAAAGCGCGAAATTATCAGACATCCTCATCATTCAGCCATTCCTAGGGCATAGCACTGGTGCAAATGAGGCATCACATTTGGCTAAGCCACCAATAAAAAGTGACACTTTATTCACACCTGCGTTATGCCCCCAGAATGTCTGAATGATGTAGTCTAATAATTTTGCCCTTTTGTATTATCGTCACATCCTTATGATGCGGGGTTTTTTTTTGCTATGTCTGATAAAGTCCTCTGGCTGCCATCCTGTTAGTGAGTGACAACAGAGTAAGTCAAACCTACACTATTGTAACCCATTTCTTTTTGTTGTTGTTGCAGAAGATGAAATTCTTTTCTGACTGTGCAGCAACCAAAATCCTACACAAACCCACCTTTTAAGCAATAAAGCCCAACCAACATGGCCATTTCTGTGTTGTTGTTGTTGTTGTTGGGGGGGACTCAATGGTGATGCTCCAACTATTTTCCAGTAGGTGGACACCCTGCAAGGGGGTCATCTTCAAGGACTTACCTATTGTAGCTTGACCAGCTATAGTAAACCAGCTGGATGTGTTTCTGCTGATCCACCCCCACTCTCCAATGACATATAAATGGTCAAGCTGTGTGTGTGTGTGGGGGGCACACCATTTAAACTTTGGTTTTTCTTGTGGGGGGACAGTAGCACTGGAAGACATAGCAAAGGTGATGTACATGCCAGACAGACATCTCCTGATTCAGGATTCTAGTCTATATATGCTAATAGACATGTGTTCCATGACATTATTTGGTCCTTTATGAGAGAAAAAGAATGGCCCTGCTTGATCAAACTCAAGGCCCATCTAGAACAGACACAGGACAGGTGGTACTCTTCAGAGCCCCATGTAGAATACCCAATGGTCAAGGATAATGGAAGTAGTAATGTAATTATATCTGGAGGCCATCAGGTTGGATGCCCCTAATCTAGCACGTGGTTTCCAATCATAATCAGCCACATGCTTCCAGGAACCTTCAAGCCAGGCATGAAGACAACAGCCCTTCTCTGCTCTCATTCTCCCCTGCTACAGCTCCTAGCAGTTGGCCTTCAGAGGCAATGTTTATTTCAGGATACCATCTTCTTCCTTATCCTCCTTAACTAGGTATCTTCTCTCTCCCTCCCTCCCTCCCCCCCTCTCTCCTTCCCTCTCTCTGCATGTAAATATAATAACATGCAGGGTTTAAGAAACAGATAGTCACAGTCAGCCGTAGGTTTAATAATGAGATACAGGTTGAGTATCCCTTATCTGAAGTACTTCGGACCAGAAGTGCTCTGTACAGTTGTCCCTTCACATTCACTAGGGTTTGGTTCCAGGAACCCCCGTGGATACCCAAATCCATGAATACTCAAGTCCCATTATATGCTTTGGCTTTTCTTTGCAAACGAAGATTCAGGAACGACTCATCCCACACTTTCTGCAAGCGCACTAATAACTAAAAAGGCCAATCCAAGATAAATAAGTCTGGTTGCAGAAAGCACAGCAGAGGGTCTCCTTGGGTGATGTTTCCGGGTTGTGATTCTTTCTGCGTTGTCATTTCTCGTCAAGACTTGTTCGGCGTGAGCTCTCAAATAAGGCTGCAGCATTGTGGATAGTGAGTCTCCATGCCTTCCGATGTGAAGCCAGGGCGGACCATTGTTGGTGATCAATTTGGCTGAGCCTGAGATGTTGTTTCAGGGAGTCCTTGTATCGCTTTTTTGGAGCACCCCTCTTACGCTGACCCGTGGTGAGTTCACCGTAGAGTACTATTTTTGGGAGGCGATGGTCCTCCATCCTAGAAACGTGCCCTGCCCAGCTGGTGTCCCTTTATATAACATGGCAAAATCAAAGGTTGCTTTTTGGTTTATTCTTTTTTAAAGAATATTTTCAAGCCATGAATACTTAAATCTGTGAATACCAAATCCGTGGATAAGGAGGGACAACTGTAGTTCAGATTTTTTGGATTTTGGAGTACAGTACTTGCATATACATAATGAGATATCTTGGAGTGGTGGTTATGGAGTAGCATATAGAGGGAAATTACGGGTTGTTCTGTTTGAATCAAAGAGCAAGATGGTGCCCTTCTTCATTCTGTATATATTAGCCAGCTGGACTGGCAATTGAATTGTAAGGTGCTCTAACACATCTGAGGGCAGCAGACTAGTTACAGGGTGCCAGTCAGTCTGTGTAACACATACGGCTCTGGCTTCTGAAAAGAGGGATATGACAGCTCAAGAACACCTGGGGAGCTGCCACTCCAGCTTCTCATAGTATCTGTCACTTGTGGCAGTTGCCTCAGTCTTCCTAATGGAAGGGCTGGTGCTACCTGTATAATCTATCAAACAGCAAAAGAAAGGCTAACCTGGCCCCATCCATTGATCAACGAGGAACAGTTTCAGGGAGTTTTGCTTCCCTCCCTCCCCTCTCTGCCAAGAAGAATAATTGCCTCCAAGGTGAAGAAAATCATACCCTGGTTCCACCAGCCAAAGAATCAAAGGCTGTTTAGGGGTGTGTGTATAAATTTTGTTCCATTTTCTATGAATGCAATCACACAAGGCAATCTTGGAGCAATCACGTTATCAAAGGAACTAGGAACATACCACTTGGAAAACATTTTGTATCCTGTTTCTTTTCTTTCACTCAACTGCTCTGCTTTTAACCCCCTGCCCCCAGTGTGACTTCTGGCATTATAGCAGTCAGTCCATGAGGGGGGCTGAATCTCCTCCTTTCCTGTCTTCTCTCCTTCCCACTCACTATTCCAAAGGAGGCTAACTCCATGCCTGTTAGTTTTTAAATTTTTTTATCTTTGTTGTGTTTGCTTACTTACAGCAAAACAATAAAATAAACAATAAAATAAAAATAATTTTAATTATTTTTGCCATAATTGTGCAAACACAGAAAAGATTTAAAAAAAAAACACCTGACAGGCATGGAGTTAGCCTGCTTTCGAATAGCAAGTGGCAGGGGGAGAGAGGAGGAGATTAAGGCCCACTCATGGCACTGACTGCTGTAATGCTGGAACTGAAGCAAAGGGACTTATTGCACCAGAGCAAGCAGTGAAATAATAGCAACATTTAGAGCTAGTGATGGGATTTTCCTGACAATTAAAAGGGATGCCACAGTAACGGTTTGAATAAACAACATCTACAGAACAGTTATGACATTGTGTGATAAGCTTCAGCCATAGACACTACTATCCTGCTTTAATTCCATTTTTTTTAAAGCTTTGTGTGATAATCTCCTAGACTGCCTTGTGGATCATTCAGTTTTATTGCAAAGCAGGTTATAAATCTTCTAAAGATAAAGAAATGCATAAATGTATACATATGATGACATGACTCATTAGAATAGATGATAGTGCTTCTCAAAGTGGGAAGCAATAGGAGGAAGAGGAGGACTGCATTACAGGTGGATCAATCCAGGAAGCCATGGCCCTGAGTTTGCAAGCTCTTAACAGGGCTGTTAATAATCAGTTGCCTTGGAGGCCTCTCATTTGTAGGGTCATCAAAAATCAAAGCTAACTTTATAGTAATTAAGATTAACAACAAATTTATAGCCTTTCTGCCAATGCACTCAAAGTGGTCTATAGGTTGAAATAACGGTTTCTAAATTACTAGGCGCAACACAAAGTCAGAAGGGGACTCGGGATGGATGAGATTTTGCTGCAGTTTGGGTTCTTTTTTGTGGCTAGTACTGTATTCATCCAAATTTGAAAAATTCTAATATAGGAAAAAATTAAACTGACAGATTAACCCATCCCTAGAATGGTCAGAAAGGTTTATGGCTTAGCAACAGCCATTGTTTTTTAAAAAAATGTTTTTATACTGTTTTATCTGGTTTTATTTTTTATTATTGTCTTTGTGAGCTGCATTGGGTCTCATTCTGAGAGAAAGGTGGCATACAAATGCAACAAACAAACAAACAAACAAACAAATAAATGTAAAACAGCTAGGCCAGGGGCTCATCTATATGAGCCAGGATACACCGGCTTCCTGTCAATGTATCAAGCCCATGCCTCCCCAGTTACTACTTCCAAACGGGCATGCCATCCTGTTGCTGCAGCTGCTGCCCTCATCTCCCTCCCAGAAGCTAGGAAGCAGGCTTGCAACATGTGACCAAGGCCCCCTATATGTGACCAGCCTTGCTCACATGCTGCAAGGGCAGTTGCAGAGATGGGTTGGCCTGCTGGGGCGAGCTCCTGTGGTCTTGTGGAGCCCAATCCATTTCTCCCCCCACCAGGAACAATTAAACCAGGTAGTATTTTAAAATGGTTTAACAGGCTCTACCCCATCTTCCCCCATCTCAGCCCTCTCTTTGCTCTGGGGGCCATGAGCAAAGGGGGAAGAATGGGGCAAAAGCTCTGTGTCATCAGGATTTCAGGGCTCTAAGACAGGGGCAAGATGGGTTATATTGCCCATGTAGACAAGCCCCAGGTTACCCCACTGGCTAGTCTTAATGCAGATAAAGGAGAGGACTGGGGCAGAAGAGGAAAATAAGCAAATCCAAGCGTGATGGGCATCACATGAGACAGCCATCTTTGAGAAGCCAACTGCCAGTTGGTCCTAACTGAGTCAGTGGAGGGACCTTGAGACCTCCTTTCTTTTTCACTCTCATTCTTCTAATGTAGTGCAATGAAAGAGTCTAGACTAGAGTTTGAATTACAGGGGAGGAATGGGGGATGGCCTCTTACCTCTTGCAATGTCCTCTTTAGCTTTCTCTAGAAGGCTATGGGGAATCAGGATGTGGGTAAAACTGGGGCTTGTGGATTTCATTAAAAGCAGTCCCCTCAAGAACCTGAGCAGAGGAATGACAGAATGGGAAGACAAAAGAAGCAAGTTGTGTCCATGATTCTCCAGCAGGATGCAGCATTTTAATGTGATTCTCATGCAGACCCGTGGAGAGAGAAAGAATGAAAGAAGAAATGAAATACGGTAATAAAACAAATATTGCCACCGGCTCAAGAGCGGGGAGGAATGAGGGCATTACCTCCCCCACCCCACCTAAGAATTCTGGGTTCCAATTAATTTTTTGTTCAGTCCCCAAATTTCTGGCATTGCAGTGAGCAGACATGGGAAAATATTCAGACCTAGAACTTTTATATTGGCTGTGTTCATGCTCTGTTGGTAACTTTGTCTGCCCTCTTTTTAGCCACCTAAACTATATTTGTAAATGCTCAACTCAGGTTTTAAGTTAACGCGATGCAAGAAATTTGGGGAGTGGAGGAAAATTTCATTGGCTGGGCAGAATTCTTTCTTTGGGAGGACTATTCTACCTTCCCTTTGTTGATATCCTTGCTGGATATCAGTGATAATATCTATGCAAAGCCTGGTGAGGTGAACGAACATGGTATTAGTGGCATCGCTCACTGAACTGAACCACATATTGCTGCCATTTGAAAAGGGCTGAAACGCAGAGGCATGCCTTCCTGAATTTATGGGGAAAGCCTGTTTGTTTTTCATACACTGGAGAAACTGTCTAAAAATAGTTCATCTTTGTGAAAACATTACTCCTGGAACCCTACCAAGGGCAACAAGAGTCTGAATTATCAGCCTTGTTAACGTTCACATAAATCCAAGCTGTCAAGCATTAACTTGTTCAGCTGAGATTTTGTAAAAGGCCTTCCTTTTCCTGCCTGTTCGGAAATTCCCTTTCTCCTGTCTGTTACATTTCAGAAGTTCGGCTGTTCTTCTAGTATACAGGCTGAGGTCTGTGGACTGAAATCCAGCTCCATACATTTAAACAACAGAATTACACTTGGCTGTTTTTTCCAGCCTGTTCACCAGTAGAACTTCGTTGGAACTTTGGTAAAAAGAAAGTTAAAAACTATGTAATTTCAGTTAAAAAAAAAAAGAGTAAAAAACATTTTCAGGCATACAAAAGAACTGCATGAAACTTCATGGATAATATTTCAGCTGCTCCCCAAATAAGAAACCAAATCAACTATGGCCCCAAGCCTTTCTTTTTAGACTAATAAATCTAGAATTCAGGTGATAGTCTGTTCCACTAATTTATCTGAACCGAAAGCACAGTCCCCATAACCATGGCTTTGAAAAAATGGACAGTAACTATCAGTTCCTTTATCAAATTTGAAAATTCTCTAAGAATAAGCAGTTTTTAATTTTTTGTTTTGTATTTTGAAGGGTACATTTACTGACACTTATAGCCACATAAATGTGCATAAGACCATAACCATGATGACCATGTAGGGTTCTCTTTCCCTGAATCTAATCCTTACACACACACACACACACACCATTGGGGGTTGGTGAGGCACGCACATGTACACCTTACACTGATCCATTTGGTGTTTATCCAGGAAAATAATATTTTACACACACTTGCAGGTTGACCAAACTGTTAGGATTTTTATCATCATAAAGATTGTTTTTAATTTCCATCTTGGCCCACTTCTCTCAGGTATTAGAGCCAGGATGGATTATTTAAAAAAGAGTACAGTTGGCCCTCTGTATCCATGGATTTGGCATCCATAGATTCTACCATCCACGGCTTGAAAAATATTCCAAAAAATAAATTCCAAGAAGCAAACCTTGATTTTGCCATTTTATATAAGGGACACCATTTCACTATACCATCTATATATATATATATTGCTCTTAGGCATGTTGCTGTTTCCAGTGTGCTGATTGGCCACTTAGGAAAACGAATCAAAAATGAATCAAAGCTCTGTTGGGCAGCCAATGTGAGTGTGGGGAGGGCAGCACAGGGTGGCACGGGGTGCAGGGAGGGTGGCACGAGCTCAGGGAGGTGGCACAGGGTGCAGGGAAGGCACCATGGGGTGCCAGGAGGGTGGTGCGAGGGCAGCATGGGGAGTGGGGAGAGTGGTGTGAGTGCAGGGAGGACGGCACATGGTGGCACTGGGTGGAGGGAGGGCACTCTGAGTGTAGGGAGCATGGCACATGGTGGCACTGGGTGCAGGGAGGGTGGTGCGATTACAGGGAGGATGGCACAGGGTGGCACTTGGTGCGGGGAGGGCAGTGCAAGTGCAGGGGTGGCACAGGGCAGCACTTGGTGCACGGAGGGCAGTGCAAGTGCGGGGAGGATGTCACAGGGTGCGGGGAGGGTGGTGCAAGTGCAGGGAGGGCAGCACATGGTGGCACAGAGTGCGGGGAGGGTGGTGCAAGTGCAGGGAGGGTGGCACGTGGCAGCAGAAGGTACAGGGAGGTGGTGTGAGTGCGGGGAGGGTGGCATGTGGTGGCATGGGTTGCAGGGAGGATGGTGTGAGCATGTGGAGGGTGGCACAGGTGGCACATGGTGCAGGGAGGGCGGTGCGAGTGCAGGGAGGGTGGCACGTGGCAGCATGGGGTGCAAGGAGGGCGGTGCAAATGTGGGGAGGGCAATGTGAGTGGGTGGAGGGTGGCATGTGGCAGCATGGGGTACAGGGAGGGTGGTGCGAGTGCTGGGAGGGCAGCACAGGGCACAGGGAGGGAGGCACGAGCATGGGGGGGGGTGCCACAGGGTGCAGAGAAGGCAGCACAGGGTGCGTGGAGGGCAGTGTGCATGCAGGGAGGGTGGCACGTGGTGGCACGTGATGTGGGGAGGGTGGTGTGAGTGCGGGGAGGGCGGCACGTGGCAGCAAAGGATGCAGGGAGGGCAGTGCGAGTGCGGAGAGGGCGGTATGTGGCAGCACAGTGTGCAGGGAGGGTGGTGTGAGTGCAGGGAGGGCGGCACAGGACATGGGGGGGTGGCGGGGGTGGCATGGGGAGGGAGGTGCAAGCACAGGGAGTGTGACATGGGAGAGTGGCATATGTACTGTGGGGAGTGTAGCGGACGGTAGGGGGAACGGTGTATGTTACATCAGGTATAGCTAGTTGTATATAGTGGGACTTGAGCATATAGTGGGATTTTGGTATCCAGGGGGGTCCTGGAACCAAACCCCAGAGGATACCAAGAGCCCGCTGTATGATTAATGGAGTCTGGGATGAATACTGCCTGAGCCAATGTGGCAACTCAGATGCCAACTCTGTCCCCACATCTACTCTGGGACCAATATTACATGGGCCAATAACATCACCCACGTTAGAGTGGGTTCACTTGTTCCTCCTCCAACATGAACACATTCATGAACATGAACAAGTGAACATATTCACTTGTTCCTCCTCCAACATGATATATGCCATCCTATGCCAGCAATGCCCTGCTACACTCTACATTGGACAAATAGGACAGTCTCTACACAAGAGGATTCGTGGACACAAATCTGATGTTAAGAATGACAATACTCAAAACCATTTGTAGAACATTTCAGTCTTCCTGGACATTAGTTGTTATGTGCCTTCAAGTCTTTTCCAACTTATGGCAGCCCTAAGGTGAACCCATCACAGGATTTTCTGAGCAAGATTTGTTTGGGGGGGGGTGCCTTTGCAAACACTCTCTGAGGCTGAGAGTGTGTGACTTGCCCAAGGTCACCTTGTAAGCATGCCCTACCATCCCTCCCTGTGAGATTCCATAACTGGACATATTGGACATTTTTTGGGGTCACTTTGGCTGGGAGGTTAGGCAGACTGCAGGTCACTCTAAGGTCATGATGACCTGAGATGCGTCTAGAAATATAATGGTGGGAAAGCCCAAGTTAAAAATATGAAGAAAGCCTCTGCAGTAATGGGTTTATGCTAACAACCCAGTCATTAAGGGCTATGTGCTAATCCTTTTTTTCCAGCTTGGGCATTACAAGCAATAGTTCAGTCAGGCAAACAAGTGTCCATTCCCCATTCCATACCTTACAGAAATATTTTATCACACCTCCTCCTGTCCAACTTTGTGAGGTTGTCACAAGACCATCAATGTTTTAATTAAAACGATTAGTTGAGTTTTGGTTCCTTTTGTCTATCTGGTGGGGAAGCCATCCAGTCTTTGACATAACCAGAGCACCCATTCATGATATGAAATAGAGTATAAATATTAGGGTCCAGTCCCCAGCAAAATGTGCCATAGATGGACCCTGTCACGCTACAAGATTCTCTATGCCACCCTCAGATGCCAGTCTGTGTGTCTTCACTGCATGGAACTCTCCTCCTTGAGACTGGTAAACTCACTCCATCTTCCCAGACCTCTCTCTTTCCAACCTTTCTGCCTTACTCTGCTATAGATGTATATGGTTCTTAAGAACATGTGTTGTGTATGTTAGTTTACTTTTTGTGTTATTTCAATAAAATACTTTATTTTACTTTAACTGGAGTGCTCTTTACAGGTAGTACTGGTATACATGGGTGAAAAGATCCCCAAAGTTACCCTCCTCTTCAAGGTCTCCTGTCTGAGCTAATAATTCCTCCAAATAGTACAGGAGATTTTGTCATCATGGGTGGGACTCTAAGGTACCCCCACCTATTAGGTACCCCCACCTAAGGTATCCCAATTGGTTGACGGGCCCACACATTGTGCAGGTCATACCCTCGATGCAATCTTCAGTACGGAACAGGAATATCCGTGGGCGGAGGTAACAAAAACCTCCTCATTGTCATGGACGGATCACTTCCTGGTCAAGATGGAACTAAGAGCCACTGTCTGCCCCTCTGGGGGTGGTGGACCCATTAGAACGGTCTGCCCTCGAAGGCTAATGGAACCAATTGGCTTCCAGAAAGCCCTAGAGGGTTTAATGGTTGGTAACGCCAGTGATTCTGTAGAGGCTTTGGTCAGCATCTGAAACACTGATCTTACCAAAGCTATCAACATAATTGCTCCCAAGCGTCCTTTCCAGCCTGCCTCTAATCGTAAGCCCTGGTACACAGAGGAGCTTAGGAGGATGAAGCGAACTGGACAACGGCTAGAGTGCAAGTGGCAGAAGACTCGACTCTTATCCGACAGAACTCGCCATAGGAAGCATCTTGATTCCTATCGGGAGGCAATACATGCAGCACAGAGATCCTTCTGCTCTGTACGTATTGCATCTGCAGAGTCCCGTCCAGCAGAGTTGTTTAAGGTGGTGGGGGAGCTGACGCGGGCTCCTCCTGTGCCAAATCCCCTACTTAACCCGACAACAGCATGCTGTGATGCATTTAATATCCACTGTGCAGATAAAATCTCTCGGATAAGAGCCGACTTGAATGCCAATGTTCTGACAGAATCCATAGATGAGGCATCCAACAACTCCATTGATGGCACTTTACTGGATCAGTTTCAATCGGTGAGTACCGATGACGTGGACAAGCTCCTTGGAAGAGTGAAGAAGACAACTTGCCCTCTTGATCCCTGTCCATCTTGGCTGGTCATCCTGGGGGGAATGCGTTGAGCGCATTCCTACAGGACACAATCAATGCGTCCTTCAGGGGAGGTATTGTACCATCTTGTTTAAAGGAGGTGGTGGTTAAGCCACTCCTGAAAAAAACCTCCCTGGACCCCCTGGACAAGAACAATTACAGACCAGTGTCCTTGCTACCTTTTTAAAGCAAGGTGATCGAGAGGGCAGTTGCTTCCCAACTCCAAGCCATCTTGGATGAAACCAATTATCTTGATCCATTTCAAACCGGCTTCAGGACAGGATATGGAGTAGAGACTGCCATGGTCGCTCTAACCGATGACCTCCGCCTGAGCATCGACAGGGGTAATGTGATCCTGCTGTGCTCTTGGACCTCTCAGCAGTCTTTGACACTATAGATCATTCCATCCTCTTGGACCGCCTGAGAGAGTTAGGAATCGGAGGCACTGCTCTGCGATGGTTCCATTCCTTTCTCTCGAGCAGATCCCAGAGGGTGAGGCTCGGGGACAGCTGCTCTTCCAGAATTGAGCTTAATTGTGGCATCCCTCAGGGTGCCATTCTGTCCCCGATGCTATTTAACATTTATATGAAGCCGCTGGGAGAGATCATCCGGAGGCATGGAGCTCGGTGTCATCAGTACGCTGATGACACTCAGATATATTTCTCCATGACCAGACCATCGGCTCAGACTTCAGATGGTGTCTCTCCTCTCAATGACTGTCTTAGAGCGGTAATGGATTGGATGAGGAAAAACAGATTGAGACTAAATCCAGACAAAACGGAGGTACTGACAGTCACAGGCCCGAAACCAGGTCTGGGAATACAACTTCCAGTCCTGGATGGACTCACACTCTCCTCTAAGGACTGTGTTCACAGTTTGGGGGTACTCCTGGATTCGTCGCTTCACATGACTAGTCAGGTGAATGCGACAGCCAGAAGTGCCTGCTATCAGCTTCGGCTGATACGCCAACTGCGCCCTTACCTGGATACAAGGGATCTGGAAACTGTGGTACATGCTTTGGTAACCTCATGTTTTGATTACTGTAATGCACTCTACATGGGGCTACCCTTGTGCCTAACCCGGAAACTTCAACTGGTACAAAATATGGCAGCCAGGTTAAGTACAGCTAGGAGACAGCATATAACACCTGTGCTTAAATCTCTCCACTGGCTGCCGATTAGTTTCCGGGCACAGTACAAGGTGTTGGTTTTAACCTTTAAAGCCCTACATGGCTTGGGTCCATCTTATCTCCGGGACCGCCTCATCCCATATGATCCCGCCCGCACACTTCGGTCCTCTGGGAGGAACCTGCTGCAGCCTATGAAAACTAGGCTGTTGCAGACTTCCCAGAGGGCCTTCTCTTCTACGGCTCCCAGACTTTGGAATGGCCTGCCGGATGAGATCCGTCTTATCGCTACTCTTGATAGCTTCCAGAAAACGCTAAAGACGGATCTCTTCCGGCAGGCCTTCCCGGAATAACTTCCCGGTTCAAGTGGACTGATTGCTACCCACCCCCTTGCCATCGTTGCTTTTATTTATTTATTTATTTATTTATTGTATTTTATCTTTGTTTTAGCTCTCTATTTGTTTAATTTAGTTTTAAGGGGTGGGAGGGTAGGATGGGGAAGGACTGTTTTAACTTGATGTTGTTTTAATCTTGCTGTAAGCCGCCCCGGTTGCCGAGCAGAGGGGCGGGTTAAAAATAAAAAAATTATTATTATTATTATTATTATTAGGATAACAACCTAGTGGGTTTCCATGGCTGAGCAGGGATTCAAACACTGGTCTCCAGAATCATAGTCCAACACTCAAACCACTACAGCATGCTGGCTTATATAGTAAGGGATTTACAAGTCACAGTCCTTAAACATGGAAATCATAAATGAAAACTAGAAAGAGAAACAGCTGAATTGAATTATATTGACAAATTCCAATCCATTAGTGGAAGAATGAACAAAGACAATGGCTTCATGGTGCACTACATGTATTTATACAAGAGTCCCTGCTACTGCACATATAACAAAAGCAATCTTTTCAGAGAGAGTTTTAAACCTAGGAAAACTGACTTTTTGTAAGCAGATTTATTGCTTTCACATATCAATGCTAACTGACCACTGTAAAGATCTGAAGGATCTGTAGCACCTCACCCAGCCCTTTGAAAATTTGGGGTAAGGGACATGATTAGATCTTTCTGGATCCTATTACATTCTATCCCATTACCACAACTACACACATTCAAAGTAGACAATGAGGAAATTGAAATAGTGGGAGAAATCCCATTCCTTGGATCAATCATAGCTGAGAATGGAGACTGCAGCCTAAGAGCTCTCTGGCTAAGTTCTAAATGCCCCACCCTAAACTGCAACTCCCAGGATCCCACAGGAGGCAGCCAGAGCAGCTATGGTGGAATAATAGCACTATAACAGTATAGTGTGATAATCTCCATAATCCTGCAGCAGGCAAGTCCTACCTCTCCCCTCAGCTTCACTGCTGTAAATGCAGCTGATGTAAAGCTGCTTTTACAGCAGTGAAGCCAAATCCCACTCATTCTCGCGAGAGAACGGCCACGCAGGAAATTCAAAAATACCCCCCCATGTCAAAACAAAAAACAAAGTACAAAAAAGAAATTAAAAAAATACAAGTAACCCGGGGAGGGGGGGGGGAAAGGGTGCCACTTACCTGGGTGTCCCGTTTCTGCCCGGAAGTGTCCAGAATGGACCTCCTCCCCACAGCTGTCATCGCAGGAGAGGAATGGGACACCTTTCAGACCATCCATGATTCCATGACAGAAACGGAACAGGTGGTCATTAATGACTTCTCCCCGTGATTGAAATATTACGGGGAGAAAACAGAATAGGCACGTTGAGGGCACGGAAGGGAGTGAACGTTGTCTGAAAGAAAAATCTTTCAGCGACCCTGTTCTGTGCCTACAACAGAACATACAGCTTGTGTGAAAATCTCTAAAGTCTATCCACACTAGGTGGATAAACTCAATCAAGGAAGACACAGGCCTGAACTTGTAGGATATGAGTACAGTGGTTGAGGACATGGGGTCGGAGATGTCTCATCTACGGGATTGCCATGAGTTGAAGCCAACAAACCACAACTGTATAAATAAGCTTTATACTGAGAGGGACAGGTCTAGCTGAATCCCTATAGCTCCCTTGGCCGTCTTACTACACTTATTCGCAGGCCTCCAAGGGGCCCAAGGCTCGGAAGGTGTAGATAAGGAATTGGCATAATGCAAGCTAGAGACATTAGGGTTGAGCAGACATATCATGTAGCTAGCGCGTGATCAGGCAGTGAAGCCTGTCCAGCAACACAAACCAGCCAATTAACAAGAGCTTGAGCAAAGCTAACCTGCCCGGCAACTAGATAAGAGAAGTTCTGCTTAGTAACATTTTTGAAGGCCAGAGATACGTAGCAACATGATTGGTAGTTCAAGTAGCCATAGTAAGTGACCGAAGGAAATAAAACACTCCTGAAACAAAGAGAGGGGGCGGCAGTCTTCTTACCCGAGAGGGTGCTGTCCGCCCCAGCTGGTAAAAATAAAGAATCTCAACTTCTACTACGGGACTTTGGCTCTGTTCCTTTCTTGCGCCGTCCTCAGACCCTATATGTTCGGGTTTCCTTTGGGATTCCCGTAACATTTTCTGGGGGCTCGTCCGGGATTTGAAGGGACGGATCACAAGTGACAGAGTCCTAGTCTGACGATTGGTCTCACCGCATCTTCGTGCCTGCAGGATTCACCGAACCAGGTCATACGGCGAGAGGGATCCCGCATCAATTGACCGCTGGTGCCTCTTCGATGATGCCTGTTGGGCATTGAGACCGGTGCCGAACCTTGGTGGTTGATTGAGGTTCTTCGGGAGGACGTCCTGCAGCGCCTACTCTGTGACTCAGGCGAGTATGCTTGATTAAGTAAGAACACGTGGTGAATAGGTACCTGGGAAGTCGGGCTGGTGAGGGAGCCCCAAGATTCCAGTTCCGCACGATGGGGGGAGGTCAATCTAAGCAAGTAACCCCTCTGGATTGTATGTTACAAAATTGGTCAGAATTTAAGAGATATATAGATTCAGGAGGAAGGAGTAAAGGAAAATTAAGGACTCTTTGTCAATTAGAATGGCCAACCTTTCCCATTGAACCAAGGTGGCCAGGGATAGGAACTTTAGATCAGGGCATTGTGGACAAGGTGGCAAATTTTTGTGCCCAGTATCATCCAGACCAATATTACTATGCGTCTGCTTGGCAGACTATAGTCTATTTGAAACCCCGTCCGAGTTGGTTAGAAAAATGTAAATGTATGGTCCTCCAGACATTGCCACCTACTAATAATCCCTTTTTGCCTCTTCCGGATTCGGGTTCTCCGGAGGATGACCCTAGTAGTCCTACTGCCCCACCACCCTATGTACAGGCTGTGTACCCAAAACTGCCCACACCCAAGACACCCCCTGCGCCGTACCGAGACAAACTGCGGTCGGCAGATCAATCACAACCCCAGGCCGAGGAAATGCCGCCCTTGGAGGGAGAAGAGGAAGATAAATTGTGTCCTCTGAGACTTGTCAATCAGATGGTTCCAGATCCTGAAGGAAAACACAAACCAGAAATAATGGGGGTGTATCAGCATGTCCCATTTACTAGTAGTGACTTGTTAAATTGGAAAGCTTCCCGACCCCCATGGACACAGGATCCCACTGGCATGGCACAGTTGTTAGAAGGTGTTTTTCAGACGCATGACCCCACCTGGGCAGATATACAGCAACTTATGAATTGTTTGTTTACTACTGAGGAAAAGGCACAGATCATTAGCCAGGCTAGAGAAGAAGTGAAACATGATTACCCCACATACAAGGAAGGGGAGAGGCTCCTACAGATGCAGGAGGAGGCAGTTCCTTTACGTGATCCCCAATGGGATCCTAATAAGGCTGAAGGCAGGGAACGTCTTACACGATATCATGAATACTTAGTGAAAAGTATGAGAAAAGGTCCACCCCGACCCATAAATCTGAAAAAGATATATGACATCCAACAGGAAAAGGATGAGTCTCCTGGAGCCTTCATAGAAAGACTGAAGGCTGTCTATCGACAGTATAGTCCCTATGATATGGATGATGATAAAGAGGATTCCCAAGGCAAGCAGGCTCTCAAGCAGAGCTTTTTGGCTCAGTGTGCCCCAGACATACGAAGAAAGTTACAGAAACAACCTGGGCTTGCCCACATGACTTTGGCAAGGATGCTGGAGTTGGCGTCACAAGTGTATGTAGGTAGAGAGGATGAGGAAGGAAAGTTCAAAAGGAGAGCGGGAGTGATAGCAGCAGTTTTTGGAGTAAATACCCCTGAGGGAAGGGGTAGAGGAAGGGGCAGAGGAAGAGGAAGAATAGGAAGGAATCAGTGTGCGATTTGCAAAAAGGAGGGACATTGGAAGAATGAGTGTCCAGAAAAAGAAAAAGGTGCTATACAGGCAGGGCAGAGAGGGCGAGAAAGAGGAGGTAGAGGAAGAAGTAGAGGACGTGGCTGGGGAAACCCACAGGGGTGGACGCCCCAAATGCAGGGAGCAGCAGCCACAATGACTATGGAAGCTATGAGTGAAGGAAGCTCAGGAGGAGGACAGGAAGAGTGGGAACCTCCGTTTCAGGAATAGGACAGACCGGCTCCCAAAGAAAATCACAGTTGTAAAATAGTAATTCCTGGTTGCCAGGAGCCATTGGTCAAGGTTAAAATAGGCAATCAGGAGGCCTCTTTTTTGTTAGACTCTGGAGCTGCAAAATCAGTGATCAATACCCCTATCGCCCCTAATGCCAAAACCACCACCCAGATAGTTGGAGCAACTGGAAAAAGGCAGAGTTGTTCCTATTTGCAAGCAAGGACATGTCAGTTGGGGAAACGTATGGTCACACATCAGTTTTTATACATACCTAGTTGTCCAGTACCCTTGCTGGGGAGAGATCTGCTGTGCAAACTTAGGGCACAGCTGACTTTTGAAGCAGATGGAACCATAGAGGCAAACTTTAGAGACCCTCCTACTTCTAAGTTAATGTTAACCTTGCCGGTTGAAGAGGAGTGGAGATTATACCCTGTGTTGTTAGATAGAGCTGATTGGCAGACCTTTGATGTGCCTGGCGTCTGGGCAGAAGACAATCCCCCTGGATTAGCTAAGGATGTGGTTCCAGTGATAGTGGATTTAAAGCCTTTAGCTGTTTCTGTAGCTATACCACAGTATCCCTTGCCGAGAGATGCAGTGAAGGGAATTGACGAACATTTACAAAGGCTTTACCAGTGGGGAATTGTAGTTGACTCTCAGTCCCCTTGGAATACACCACTTTTGCCTGTCAAAAAGCCAGATGGTTCTTACCGTCCGGTGCAGGATTTGCGAGCAGTGAATCAACGAGTGGTTCACATACATCCAGTCGTCCCCAACCCATATACCCTGTTGAGTTTGTTGTCCCCAGAGTTGAAATGGTATTCAGTCATAGATCTCAAAGATGCGTTCTTTTGTGTCAGGTTGCACAAACATAGTCAGCCCATTTTTGCTTTCCAATGGGAAAATCCAGAGACAGGCCAGCGAAGACAGGTTACGTGGTCCCGTTTACCACAAGGTTTTTGTAATTCGCCCAGTCTCTTTGGTCAGGCATTGGCACAAGACTTGGTGCCATTGACACAGGGGGGAAACCCCTGGAACATATTGCAGTATGTAGATGATATTTTGCTGGCTACTGAAACTAGGAGTGAATGCCTAGAAGGAACAGGGAAGCTGTTACAATTCCTGTTTGAAAAGGGGTATAAGGTGTCCAAAAAGAAAGCTCAGTTGGTGCAACAACGAGTTAAATATCTAGGTTTTGAGATAGAAGAAGGGACCAGAAGGCTGGGAATAGAGCGAAAAGAAGTAGTCTGTGCTATCCCCACCCCCACTACACGAAGACAAGTTAGGGAATTCTTGGGAGCTGCAGGTTTTTGCAGGCTTTGGATACCCAATTATGCTGTTCTAGCTAAGCCCCTTTATGAAGCTACAAAAGGAACAAATGCTGAACCATTTGTGTGGGGGGAGCAACAACAAGAATCATTTCAGAAGTTAAAAGAGGCTTTGATGAGTGCACCCGCCTTGGGGCTACCAGACATGGAGAAACCTTTTGTTTTATATGTAGGCGAAAGGGACGGTATTGCAATAGGAGTGTTAGCCCAGACCTTAGGGTCTTGGCCGCGACCGGTAGCCTACCTTTCTAAACAAATGGGCCCTGTTGTTAAGGGATGGCCACCCTGTCTGAGAGCAGTGGCAGCAGCAGCTCTTTTGGTAGAAGAAGCAAACAAGCTGACCTTGGGACAGCCTGTTATCTTAAAAACTCCTCATGCAGTAGTAACCTTGATGGAACACAGAGGCAGTCACTGGATGTCTAATGCCAAACTTTTAAAATATGAAAGTATTCTGGTAGATAACCCCAATGTTCAGATTCAAACTTGTACTACTTTAAATCCTGCCACCTTGTTCCCAATGTCTGAAGATGTGTTATTACAACATGACTGTGTTCAGACAATGAGTGAAGTTTATTCCAGCAGACCTGATCTCAAGGATAGCCCGTTATCAAACCCTGAGGTTGTCTATTTCACTGATGGTAGCAGTTTTGTAGAAAATGGGATTCGCAAGTTGGGATATGCTGTGGTTGATGGTCAGGGACATATAATAGCTGCCCAATCACTGGGCCCCACCGTGTCAGCACAAAAGGCAGAATTGATAGCCCTAACAAAGGCTTTGGAACTGGCACAAGGGAAAAGGGCTAACATTTATACTGACTCCAAATATGCTTTTCTGACCTTGCAAGCACATGGAGCCATGTATAGGGAAAGAGGACTTTTAACATCAGGAGGAAAAATGTTAAAACATACCACTGAGATTCTCCAATTGCTAGAGGCAGTGTGGAGGCCCAAAGAGATAGCAGTGATGCATTGTAGGGGTCATCAGTTGGGCAATGACCCCGTAATTATGGGAAATCGAAAAGCTGATCAGGCCGCTAGGGAGGCGGCCAGGCAAGTAGCAAGGTTACATGAAACTGATGAGGCTCTTTTGTCTTTACAATTAGCCAGCTTTCTCCCAGAAGAGGTAAAATACACAAAAGAGGAGGAGGCCTGGGCTATAGCTGAAGGCGCTAGGAAACAATGTGGGCTGTTTGTTTTCCCTGACAACAGAGTATATATCCCCAAAGCTGTGGCATGGCATGTGGTTCAAGAGGTCCATAAACAGTCACACATGGGAAGCACTGCTATGTCTAAGTTTTTAGAGAGACAAGCATACTTTGAGGGAATCCCTACGTTAGCTAGACAAGCTGCCTTGAGGTGTGAAGTATGTGCAAAGACTAACCCTAGAACTGGTCCCTTACAGCCCCCTGGTGTTCAGGCAGTAGGATTCACCCCATGGGAATCAATTGTTGTTGACTTTACTGAAATGCCACCATGTAAAAAGTTTAAATATTTGCTTGTCCTTGTCTGTACCTTTTCCAATTGGGTGGATGCATATCCTACCACTAATGAGCGGGCCGAACAGGTAGTCAAGGCCTTGCTACGGGACTTGGTGCCACGAAGTGGGGTCCCCCTATATATCGCGAGTGACAATGGCCCGTCTTTTGTACACAAGGTCACACAAGGTTTAGCCTCTGTATTAGGTATCACTTGGAAGTTACATTGTGCATATAGGCCTCAATCTTCTGGAAAAGTAGAAAGAATGAATAGAACCTTAAAAGGGACACTGTCCAAAATGTGCCAGGAAACGGGACTGGATTGGGTGACTGTTTTGCCAATGGCACTTCTCAAAATCAGATGTACTCCAGACAGTTTGTTGGGACTTTCTCCATACGAAATTGTTTTTGGCAGGCCCCCTCTTAATGTGCATAGGCTAGAGGGAGATGTTGAACAACTGGGAAAGTTAGAGATTGCAAAATCTGTCCAAACATTAGGCAAGTGTCTGAATCAGCTTCATCGATATGTCAAGACAATTAGATATCCGTTCCCTGTTACTGCACTTCACCCTTTTTCACCAGGTGATAGAGTATGGTTGAAGGACTGGAAATCTAATCCCTTGGGACCAAAGTGGAAGGGTCCTTATGAGATACTGCTGACTACCCCAACTGCAGCGAAGCTACAAGGAGTCAAGCCCTGGATCCACTACACCAGGCTGAAGAAAGATCATACCAAGGAGTGGCAAGTGGTACCTAGCGATTCCAATCCTCTGCGGCTTCGGATCAAGCGGTCCGGGGAAGACAGGGCAGCATCGCAACGTGAGCCCCCTGTCTGAGGTCAGGTGACCAAGCACCGCCTTGAAGCAAAGGAGCCTTGGCCAGCCGAGGGTCATGGCGAAAGAAACAATACTGATCCAGATGTCGGATGGGAGCTTCCAGTGGGAAGATGAAATAGAACAGCGCATGGAAGACAATATTCAAGAATGTCAGAGAAGGAATGCCCAGACTCAGACTGAGGAAAAGAGGGTTCCCCCACCCATTTGCCCCACAGTCATGCGCATGTATACCTTGTTTGTTTAGGTGCTTACGTACTAGGCTTGAGGCTATGCTTGCTCATGATAGAAAAATTCTGCTTGCTCGCTGCGCATATCAGGAACTTAAGCAAACTAATGAACCCAACCACTATGTCTCTTCGCTTACAAGAAAAAGGGGGGAATGAGAGGGACAGGTCTAGCTGAATCCCTATAGCTCCCTTGGCCATCTTACTACACTTATTTGCAGGCCTCCAAGGGGCCCAAGGCTCGGAAGGTGTAGATAAGGAATTGGCATAATGCAAGCTAGAGACATTAGGGTTGAGCAGACATATCATGTAGCTAGCGCGTGATCAGGCAGTGAAGCCTGTCCAGCAACACAAACCAGCCAATTAACAAGAGCTTGAGCAAAGCTAACCTGCCCGGCAACTAGATAAGAGAAGTTCTGCTTAGTAACATTTTTGAAGGCCAGAGATACGTAGCAACATGATTGGTAGTTCAAGTAGCCATAGTAAGTGACCGAAGGAAATAAAACACTCCTGAAACAAAGAGAGGGGGCGGCAGTCTTCTTACCCGAGAGGGTGCTGTCCGCCCCAGCTGGTAAAAATAAAGAATCTCAACTTCTACTACGGGACTTTGGCTCTGTTCCTTTCTTGCGCCGTCCTCAGACCCTATATGTTCGGGTTTCCTTTGGGATTCCCGTAACAATACCTGAGGTCTTAATGTCACTTGGTACTGCATCTGAAGAAATATGTTTATATCCATGAAATCTCATGCTAAAGTAAAAACCAGTCAGTCTTAAAGGTGGTGCCACATTTATTTTTTTCTCCCCTCCCTTCCTCCTTTTCATGACTTTTCATATATAAATCTCTTTTCAGGTCATACAGAGATGAAATGGGATAGACATTTGATCAGATCTTGCTAAAAACCTAGCACAGTTAAGCACTTTCCATTACAGGATAGTGTTGATGAGGAAGAAGGGAATCAAGATACGTTTGGCAATGGACAACTACTGCTCGGTGGACTGAAACACTAGAACTTCATGAATGAGAATGCATAGGATGGCAGACTCAGCTTTGCCTGTTGCATAAAACTAGGCTTTCAGCAGTCTGGACTGCTCTTGTGAATGCATATAGTGCTGGGTGTATTGAGGACAACCTATAAAGAACAAAACCTAGAAATAGAAATAGTGAGAGCAATAGTATTAATCAGTGGTCAATTGTTTGCTCTGAACAACTGACCAGACAACTGGTTTAATCTTTTGCCCAGTACTAAATGGAATATTAATAAAGGAATGTTGCTTCAATTCAATTTAGTTGAACTTTCACCTAAAGCAGCACTGAAGGGCGGCTGCTACACAGGCCTCAAGAGTCACAGTGTAGCAGATGCTAAGCAATAATTGTTGTCTTGGCTATTTGCATTTGCCATGGAAACACTCAGTGTTTCCATTTTCCCCATTTTGCCCGAAGCAATTCAGGGGTGTGTAGCAAATTTACTAATGTGTTGCATAGTCTTTTTGTGAATGGATTTATGTTTTATGTGCTTGTGCATTTCAGATGTCAGTGTGCAAAAAACAAAACAAAACAAAACAAAAAACAAATCTATTTGGATGCCATCATATTTATACAGGTTCTTTTATTGTTTTAAGTCAGTGGTTAGAGAAGCTTAACTCTTAACATGGTGTGTGTATGTGTGTGGGTGTGAGTGTGGGGGGAGGAACTTTCTTTCTACAACTCTGAAATCTCCAAAGGCTTATAAGCCAGCATGACATATTGACTTAATGGAGCAGTATATTTTTTGATTCAGGAAAGAATCCCCCAATCCTCTGATTAGACTGATACATAGATTTTCCAGAGATTAGCAAAATCTGAAATGCATTAAAATAATCCAGTGTGACAAAACAGTTTTGGCAGCATAAATAAAACCTAAACCCAAAGTAAAACACAATTATTGTAACAATTTGAGTGGCCCTTCACCGTTTATTGCCATTTCCCTATCCCTGGGAAGCAGGCTGCTTCAATTCTCATTCTTTATGCTGATGCATGTTTGGTGCAAGGTGTTTTTGCTGCCATCTTTTTTAACCTGTTGGAACTCCTTTGGCCCTTGGTAATTCTGCATATTTTCTACTGAACAAGAAGACTTGGGACAAAGGAGGAGGAGGAAGGAGAAAGAATAGGTTGATTTTTTTTCTTTGTAAAAGATGTGGCCCTTAATACAGGGCAGGATCCAAAGCACCATGAAACTTGCCTATGAATATATGAAACTGTTTATACTGGGTCAGACCGCTGCCTCTTCTCTCCCAGTCTTGTTGTCTACTCTGACTCCAAGGTCTCAGACAAAAGTATCCTGCTCTCCAAAGATCTGCCAATCCTGCTCTCCAAAGTCCTTAAACTGGATACACTGGCAATCAAACCTGGTATCTCCTGCACGCAGAATGCAAGCTCTGCTATGAGTCAGTGATGCCATCCCATCTCCACCCACCTCTTGAGGTGAAGGAACTATCAGGCTTGCTTTTATAAAACAGCAGTACATCTTTCCCCACCCCATTTTATGTATGCATGCATGCATATATGTATGATGTATTGGATTTATATCCCACTTTTCTGCCAAAATGGGGATGCACATATGCATACACCCTATCACGGCTATTAGCTTCTGAAAGGAAATTGAAGGGAGTTTCTGACATCATGTAGAGCCTCATGTTTTCAAAAGTTTTAAAAAATGCATGTGATGAGGACAATTTGGACTTTATCAAATGCAGCAAATATGGTGTCATAATGACACCTAATGAACGCGAAAGGGCATGAATATTATATGACATCGTCCTTTTACCGTTATATATTGTGAAAAAGCCATTCTGTTTTATTGATGGACCAAGCCATCAACAAATCTCCCGTGGTGCTTTGTTGCCAGCATTGCTGGCATTTGAAACTTTGCACCATTGTGCTCATGTGAATACAGCGTCAGTGACAGAACACTTCCAGGTGAGATCACGACAGCCAGGTAGGGGACGCTCTTTTTATGAACCTCCCCGGTTTACTTGTAATTTTTAAAGTGTGTTTCTGTGCTTGTGTCTACATTTTGTGTGTTTATTTTGCTTTATTATTTAAATTTGCTGCACTTGCATCTTCTCACAAGAATCAGTGAAATCTCAATCCTGGAAGTAAACAGAGCTCCGTTTGTGCTTTGTTTGTGCTGGGGCTGCCTTTTTGACACTGCTAAAGGTAGGTCTGATCAAGGGGACTCTTTTGCCGGCAAAATATACCGGAAAAAGAACATTTATAGAAGGCGGTCTGACAAAGTCTGTCATTTCTGTTACTTTGCCATTGACAATGCCTCTTAGTATAAATTGTATGATGATTATAGTTTGGTTTATTTACTATCTGCTACTGGATTACCTAAAGATCGACTTCATCCTGTCTGTGTGCTTTGGGTCATCATAAAGGATTCTGCTCATGTGCCCAACAAATCAGAACTGCTAGATTAGCAAGAATGAGGGCAAAGTTTCTGCACCAGTGGCCTCTCAACCATGCAACTCCTTTCCTGCTGCTTTCCACTTTGTACCTTCAGTGACGGCTTTTATGAAAATGTTAACCATTGAGTTATTCTTCAAATAGGCACATGTTCTCCTCCCTCCCTCCCATGTCCAACCCTTGCCTGCTCTGCCGCACCACCGGAACCCCCTGCAGGGAAGGGAGAAGGGAGGTGAGCTCTCCTCCTCCCTCTCTGTCCACCCCCCACCATCACCAACCATGGATAACTGAATCAGTGGATGGTGAATCAGTGGATACGGGGTGTGTGTGCTACTGTACTAAGGTAAGGTCACTGTGAGCTGCTGCGCCAACTTTAATACTGTCATCCTATGTAAACATCAGCACATATTACTCTGATGTTGTACAGGCTTCCTCAGCTCCCAATATTTTTCCATGTCCCGTATCCAAGTTCTGTTCATGACCTTTAATAATAAAGGACTTTATCACACAAGACTGGTATTTCACAATTACAGCAGGATACTAGCATATTTGGCCAGTACTTATCACATCATGTCTTGTCTATCTTGTTGCTGCTTTGCATTTCATTTGTTTCTGTAGTATACCTTTTCATTGACAGGGGAAACCTGTTAATGGCTCCCAATATTGCTGCTATTCCATTAGTCCCCCTGGTGCAATAGGTAGCTTCCAGTGCTGTAACAATATGATGGAAGTCATGTGGCATCAGGGGAGTGTGATTTTCCTCCTCTCCTCCTCTCTCCTCCCTCCTCTTGCTATTCCCAAGCAGGCCGAGGTTGTTTTTACTCCATGCCTTTCAGGTATTTTATTTTAATTTTTGCTGTGATTGTGTAATTCTGGTGAAATTATAAAATAGTTTTTTTATCAATAAAAAAAATCAAAAGGCAGAGACACACTGAGAAGGGTATATGGCGGGGTTATGCAGCCTGTGGGGAAGGGGCCATGGATTGCCAAAGCAGCACACTTGTGCAATTGCAGAGAAGTGTCATACTAAATATTTTCAAACCAGTATGTTCCAATTTGCTTCAGTAACGTGATTGCTGCAAGAAAACAGACTGGTGTGATAAAGTCCTTTAACTGCTTGGGCCATACTATTATATTCTTTGAGAATAGTTGGAAACTTTAGACGTGATTTGATTAAGGACAGACTTGATAGTGCTTGGCACGATGGCTTGTTCCAAGTCTTTTATAGTTGCATAAAATGGAGAAGTTCACCTAGTGTGCCATCTTCCTTTATTGTAACACAGAAGTGGGATACATTGCTTATGCCAATGAGCCCAACCGGCCAGCCACATAGCCAATTGTTTTTTAAAGGAACAGCAGCTTTACTGTGGTTTACACAATGCCTCATGATAAAGCATTGCACTTGTAAAAAGAAAGATGGATAAATAACCATAGCAACAACACACAGCAATGATCAGATATTGTATTCATTTAACTTCAACAGGTTTCAGGGCTTAAGTACATAAATCTATACTATGAATAGTGTGTTTACACAAATAACTAGTGAAATTTCTTTTAGGGTGAGTGGAAGATTCTAATATAATCAGCGCTCACTCACTCATGAATTTGAAAAGTACCTCTCTCTCCTCTCTCCTTTCCTTCTCCAACACCCCCCACCCACACAGAGTATCAGTGTAGTCAAATAGTTTCAGAGGCTTGAAATATAATGAATTTTAGATTTGATAATCTCTGGAAAATCTGTGTGTCAGTTTAATTAGAGGATTTGGGCTTCTTTAGTAAATCAAAAGTACACTGCTCAATTAAGTTAGAGTTTCACACCAGCTTACAAGCCTTTGGAGATTTGTAACTTCTAAAAAGGGAAAGGCTTTGTGTAGGATTTACACTTCTGTAAGAACAACAGTGGCTCAAAAGCAAGGCAAGATAATAGGGAAAATAATTAAATCAACGGATAAAATATGCACCTTCCTACATGGGAAGTATGCTGTCTCAACAGGTAAGGCACAAGGTGGTGAAATAACTGCATTCCTGCATTCCTCTAACTATCATGTAAATTCTAAGATCAAAATGAAGCAAGAGCACATTTATTCAGTGCAGATTTTGATTAGTGGGATGGGTCTGTAAAATGAAAGCACCCAGTTTTGGATCTTTTTTCTTGTTACTGCAATTTTACATTTTTATTTGTAATGTTGAATTGAAGACTATTGTATTGATGACTGATGGTAAGAACTCCCCAATTTTAAACTTTCTTTTGCGGGAGGGGGCTTTTTATTCCCCCCTAACTTTATACATTGCTACAGCCCATAATAAATTCACATTTTTCTTTTTTAAAAATAAAGTTTAATGTATTGTATTAGTGAGAGAAGTAGATCTGGAACGTTTGCTGGGAATTTTTAAAAATTAGTATTAAATAAATGCTCATTGCTACTTCTTCAGTTGGTAGTGGTGGATTTCACACTACACAGTTACAGCACTCTGATTCTACTATAACTGCTATGGCTACATCCTATGGAATCACAAGATTTGTGACTTAAGGAGGGGCATTTAGAATGCTCTATAATTGTATATTGTGAAAGGGCTCCAGGCAGGCCTTTAGTGCACTGACCATGAACATAACAGCTGTGAGTACTGTGGTTACACCTTTACCCAATGGACAACTTTGGACTTGTCTAGATGGGTTATTTATCCTGTCTTCCCCCCAACTTGGAGCCCTACAGTCCAGATGACACAGGGCTTTTGCCCTGTTTTGTTCCTGGGCAGTCATCACAAAGACGGGGGGGGGGGGGAGGAGATGGGCATAGGCCATTATACTGTTTTTAAAAAAATACCTAGTAAAATCTGCTCCAGATGGCAAAAAAGGCCCCATGTGACCACAGAAGCCCATTGCAGCATACCAGCCATTGCTGCAGCTGCTGTTGGTCTTCTGGATCCAGGAAGCAGCCCTGTAGCCTTGCTCACATAGTGTAGGATGGCCTCCTGGCTTTCAAATGTAGGATGTGGGTGGTGGCAGCAGCGACTGCAGTGATGGACCAGTGTGGCGGTCTGGACTTCCTCCCATTTGGTGCTAGTAGCGGGGGAGGAACGGGCCTGATCCATGGCCAGAATACACCGGTGGGGAGCTGATATATTCTGGCCCATGTAGATGAGTCCTTTGTCTTCTATAGTACTGTCTCTAGTATAGTCTGTTCAGTTATCTCATTTAGAGTTTCCATTCTGCAAGAATGGTATTAAAACCATAGTTTCTGTAACCCTATGCAATTCTAATACACTTTTTATCACTGTACATCCAGCAGAACAATTTAGCTATATTTTAATTCCGCTTATTCTGGGTTTATGCCCATCTAAAAACAAACATTCATCTCAACCAGCCTTTCTCCAAGCTGAGCCCTTAGGGGTAGAGAAAATGTTTTTGACTCTTCCAATCTTAAGTATGTATGGAGAACTTAAGAGAAGCCTAGCTGGATGAGGCCAAAGTTCAGAATTCTGTTCCCATGGCAACCAATGAGAGACCAACAGGGAGTCCAAAAAACAGGAACCTTTCCTCCACTGTTCCTCTCAGAACCTGGGAAAGTTAGTTTTTTGGACTACAACTCCCAGAATCCCCATGTCCAACATGCCCATGTGGTTTTTGTGCTAAGAAAACAGAAGTGTAAGTCAGTAAGCAGAAAGCAGATGCTGGGTTGGACTTCCACTAGGCCTCTGGAAGAATCACTGTTTAGCTCCTGTGACAACTGATTGCAAGTTGGTACTCGGATGGCCATCTGTCCCAGTTGACAGATGACAGTCCTCTATTTAAGCCCTCTTCTATATCAGGTTTTTACATCAAGAAAGATCAGAAGGGAGAATAAGGAAGGGCCTGGAAGTTCCTCATCAATAGCTGAAGCACAGCAGAATGAGCAGAAACACAAATGATATGATTACAGTTTTTCACACTATGGTGACATGCATTGCATGTCTCTTTAAATTATTCTTAAAATTATAAATAAATGTACACCTATTTATGTCAATGAATAAAATGAGTATATGCACATATTATGCCAGACTCTGCCCTTTTCTGCCATCTCTTCTGTTGACACAGCCCCCTCCTTCATTTTGGGAGATGCACAAGCGGTCAATTTCACAGGTCTGAGCCTGTGCCCCTCATGGTCCCCCACGCCAGTGGCCCATTTCCAGATTGTTTACCTGCAAGAGAAGATGGAATAGATGTAGAATTTGGCTGCTCAGTGCCTTACTATATATCAAAGCATGTGCTGTATGTCTAGGGTTGCCCAGTGGTGTCATTCAAAATAATTAGCAAGTTCCCATTCCTGGTTCTCTCCCATGGCTGCAGAGGATCCAGTCCTTCCCTCCCTCTGACCCTCTTGCTTTTCCATCCTCATCTGCTCCAGTTTCTATCTCCTCTTTGACTTTGCTACTCTTGGCTCCGTCTTTAACCTCCCCAGCCTCCACATCTTTTAACAATTTTAACAACAGGTTCTGGTGAACTGGTGTGAACTGGCTGACTGACACCAGTGAGGTTGCCAGAATTCAGGGTCTGGCCATGCTTCTCTGGTCCCCAGGACTAGAGTGAGGAAGCTCAGGGCTAGAGAACTGCCTTGAAAGGTGTGCGCATGTTCCTTGTTTCTTAGACTTGGTGTTTTTATATGAACATCATACAGTACTTTAAGCAACTGTGTCTGCTGCTTAATGTATTATGCTCAGTGACCTCACCAGTGGATGTACCTTGTAACATAACCCTTAAAATGCAACAAAGACCCACCTATGTGACATCATGGGGCCATCCCTAGATCTCAGGCTTTGACCCTGAAATTTCAGGGCCTGGGATAGTCCTGATCTGTCAAAACTAAATGTATTACATGAATGCATGAAGGAGCTTTAGTCCACTAGTCCAGCTAACCCAGTATGAGGTCTGTTTATTAAATAACGAGACTGATACAATAACCCATCTTTATTTATATGTATCACAATTCTAATGCTTGTCACCTTCAATATACTCCCTGTTCACACTCACACACCAATGCAGTCTTGTTTTCTACTGGTCAAAGGTGTGGAGCAGATCAGTTTCTGTCAGCTGTGTCAACACATCTGCTGTTTTCTTTGTACTGCATCAATTGACTCAAAACATGTTCCTTTAAGTACCAATTTCACTTTAGGGCAAAGAAAAAAGTCACATGGTGCCAAATCTGGCAAATATAAAGGATGTTCAAGTGTAGCAATGCATTTATTGGCCAAAAACTGATTCACAGAAAGTGCTGTGGGAGCAGGCACATTGTCTTGATGAAGAATGAAACCATTTCCCCACATTTCTGGCCTTTCCCTCCTGATTCTTTCTCTCAGCTTTGTCAAAACTTCCTTATAATAATGCTAGTTCACTGTTCTGCCTTCTGGAACCCATTCTACCAAAATTACACCCCTGATGTAAAAAACAAAACAAAACAAAAACTAATGAGCATGGCTTTGAATGTGGACTTGCTTTTACATGCTTTTTTCATTCTTAGTGATGATGGTGTTTTTCAGTGCATTGACTGTCATTTTGTCTCAGGATCATATTGGAAGATTCAGGTTTCATCACAAGTGATGATTTTTTGAAAAAGGTTTGGGTCTGCCTCAAGTTGTTGCAGAATGTCACATTGCTTGACTTTTAAACTTTGCATTTTTCTGGCATACAACAGATAACACAGCTGCTTTAAATGACAACTGACAATTAACTGAACTGCCAGGAGTTGGTTCAGACATGTTCAAAGTCACCACTCAAGCATTCACAATCACTTCTCCCTGATTGGTCTGAAAGGTAGAAACACAGTATCGGTATTTAATAGACAGACCTTGTACTGCCTATTCCAGTGATGCTCTGGAATATTGAGCCCCTGATTCTTGTAATCCCTTAAAGCAGCAATATCAGGATTTGAACCTTTATGCAAAATATGTGTGCTCTATGGCCTTACCTAACCTGCCAATCTTTTTTCATTCATTTAAAATTTCCTTACAATCTATTGAGCATCTATCTATCTATCTATCTATCTGCAAGTGGTGAAGTTTTAAACAGAACCTTAGCCACCCTTCTGTGGCCTCATAAAGTGGTCGACCAGCATGCTTGCTCATGCAGATATGGGTTGGGTTACTTGTTTTATATAGAGATATCCCTCCCCTCCCAATAATAACACTCCACCATGTTTGGAGTGGAATCTGAACTCATAGTTGAAACTCATAGCTTAAAACTGATTTGCTGTTCAGCCCTCAAGGTTGAAAGAAACAAAGTTCATCTGTTAAGAGTCCTGAGGTACATGGAATCTGAAGAGCTGTGGTTACAGCAACTTTGTTCCAGAATGTTCAAATATGCAGCAGTTCATAGCAACTGCAGCTGGAAAATGTTAGAAATGGAAGCTGCAAGAGGAGAGGGAGATACTCTCACTGCATTTCATTTCATTATGTTTCAAAGAATTGGTCATAGAGAATAAGTGTGATAGGCAGAACACAATGCTCACTTTGCTAAGGAAGCAACAGTTGTGAGAACTTAAAATACCAAATACAAGGTGGCTGTGTTTGGTTTCCTGTCAGTTAACAGTATTTTTTTCATGAAGTTGACAATGTGTTGCCTTGACTGATATAATGTCATGTTTTGCATTTGGAATGTGCCTTGTCATCTACAATTGCTCCAGCTATGCCTGTCTTGAGCCAGTGTGGTGTAGTGGTTTGAGTGCTGGACTACAACACTGAGAACCAGGATTCGAATCCCTGCTGCTCAGCCACAGGAACCCACTGGGAGCCTCATCATATTACACTGTCATAGCGCTATTATTCCACTTTAACTGCTATGTCTGCCTCGTGTGAAATCCTGGGATTTGCAGTTTAGGGAGGGGCATTTAGCCTCCTCAGCCAGAGAGCTTTTAGGTCTCATTAAACTACAAACCCCAGAATTCTACAGGAGGCAGACATATAGTTAAGGTGGAATTATAGTTCTATAGCAATGTAGTGTGATAAGTCTGTGGGTGATGAGAAGCAAAACTAAAAGGTGACAGAAATAGGGTCAGAATACTGAATGCAACTGTTCAGCAACTTTTATGCAGGTACAGGGAGAATTACTGTAATAATCAATGCAGAGAAACAGAAGATGACACCAAAAAAGGTACAAGAGACTTCTTCCACAAGATCTGAGAAATCAAAGGGAAATTTAAATCTAGAGTAGGGATGCTACATGACCAGAAGAGGAGCACATTACATGACCAAGTACAAAGAAAAAGCCAATGGAAACAATACAGTGAAGTACTACATAAAAGAGATGAAAGGATGACAGATTCATTCAGGGAAGAACCATTTGAAGATGAATCTACAATTTTAGAAGTGAAGTAGAAGCTGCATCCAGAGCACTTTGGAGAAATAAATCACCAGGAACAGATACCAATAGAGCTGCTTCAAACTACAGAGACAGAATCTACTCTAGTTCTAACTGAAATCTGTCAACAAATATGGAAAACAAAAGAATGGCCCACAGATCAGAAACACTCAATATACATTCCAGTCCCCAAGAAAGGGTACACAAGAGATTGCGGTAACCACAGGACCTTGCATTAATCTCCCATGCAAGCAAAGTGGTGCTCAAAATTCTACAACAAAGACATTTACCATATATACAGTGAGAAATATCAGCTATCCATGCTTTGTTCAGGAAAGAAAGAGGCAAACATGCAAATATGTGTTGGATAATGAAACACACCAAATAATTTCAGAAGAAAATCTGAAAACCTGTGCTTTATAGATTACACAAAGCCCTTGATTGTGTTGATCAGCGGTGCCCAATCTGTCACCCTCCCGTGTTTTGGACTCCAACACCCAGAAGCCTCAGCCAACTGGTCCAATGGTCAGGAATTATGGGAGTTGTAGTCCAAAACACCTGGAGGGCCACAGGTTGGACATCACTGGTATAGATCATGAAAAACTATGGATTGCTCTTAAAGAAATGGGTGTGACACAATATTTGATTGTCATGATGCGTAACCTGTACTCAAGACAAGAGGCTACAGTCAGGACAGAATATTAGGAAACTGAATGGTTTCCAATTGGCAAGGGGGGTGTGTGTCAGGCAAGGCTGCATTTTATCACCCTAACTGTTTAACTGTACACTGAACATATCATGTGTAAAGTAGGATTAGACTCAGAGGAGGGAGGCATGGAAACTGGAACAGCAATAGTTTAAGATATGCGTATGACACCATGCTACTAGCAGAAAATAGAAAAGAGGAAGCACGAGTACTGGAGAAAGTTGGGGAAGAAAGTGCAAAAGCAGGTTTACAGTTGCACATTAAGAAAACAAAAATAATGACCACAGATTATTGTCCATTCCATTGTATTTCCAATTTCTATGTACAGTTGGACCCCCCGTATCCACAAAACCAATATCTGTGGAACACAAAATAGGGACAATACCATAGAGTCACACTGGGAAATGTCTTGAGAGGCATCCTCTCTAGTTATCTTCTAGGTCCTCTAACACAACCCTATGGTATGTTTTTACTAGAAGTCCTTTATTTCAATAGGCTTCACAGTTATCTGTGGTTTCTGGTATCTGTGATAAGTCTGGGAACTGAACCCCTGTAGATACAGGGGTCCGACTGTATAGTTGTGAAAGCTGGATAGTGAAGAAAACTGAAAGGAAGAAAATCAACTCTGTTCAAATGTAATGCTGGAGAAGAGTTCTACAGATACCGTGGACTGCTAAAATGACAAATAAATGAGTCCTAGAGCAGATCAATCCTGATCTCTCCCTAGAAGCCAAGATGACTAAACTGTCATTGTGGAGGACACACCACCTGAATTTGCCCAATTACTCAGCCTGGCCACCTGCCATTGCCACCTTCCTTTCAGAATTCTCCCTTTATCCCTTCTCTGGACTGGGGGCTGAATTTTTGTGGACAGAATATGTGGATGTGTGGTCTCTGTTGGTAAGCATGGCTAATATCTGTCAGGGAGTGAAATAAATCACGATGAGTCTGGACTTTATAAACAAAACATGGAAATTAGTTTATTAACTTTAGGATTGTAACATCAATGCTTCAATACTGTGCATATAACTTGGTTATTTGGCTTAGTATCACTTAGTCTCACTCTGTGGTGACAAAGGTGACCATTTACCTATAGAAGCATATAATAATCTTTGAGTTTCTAATATTATACCCAATTATACAACAGACTCATCCACTCTTTGTCTCACATTCTCAATTTCCACTCACTCTATCAATGATTCAGCCTCAAGACTTTCCAACTGCACAGACCAAACTCCAAACCAAACTTCACACAGACTTAACTGACAGAAACTCTCTCTCTCAACTGACATCCACACAGTTCTCAACTGACAGAAACACAGTTCAAACTCTTTGACACCCCTCCTATTACAGTTTCCTGCTCTGGGATTGGCTCCCTCATTCTCTTTTATCATTCGCTCAGCTGCATTCCATCACCAGCTCATCACAGTCTTACTTTGAATGTATTTGAGAAGATATGACTCATTAGAAAAGACAATAATGCCTGGTAAGGTAGATGGCAGTAAGAGGAGAGGAAGACTGCATTCTGGATGGACAGAGTCAATCAAGGAAGCCATGACCCTGAGTCTGCAAGATCTGAGCAGGGCTGTTGAGGATAGGGTGACTTGGATGTCTCTCCTTTATGAGTCACCATAAGTCTAATTTGACTCTATGGCAATTAACAACAGTTATCAAACAGGTGTGCACACTACGGCCCTCTAGATCAGCATTCCTCAACCGGGGTTCTGCGGAACCCCAAGGTTCCTCCAGAGATTGCCAAGGGTTCCGTAAGAAATTAGTAATAAATCACGGAGAAGCAGTGAGCTGAAACAGCTTATCTCTCCCCTCCACAACAGAGAAAGCCGGGCGAGGAATGAGTGTGTGTGTATGAGTGTTTTCACACCAACAGAGCCTGCAAAGGGGCCTCTTATGGGTCAAGTGGGGAAAAGGATGTTTATGTGCCAAATACCTTGCTCTCCCTCCCACCTTTTGAATTGCCTTAGATGTGCTAATGAAGCTCCTCATGTTGGCCTGACAGCTAAAGGGGAGAAGGCAAGGAATAAGTATGTGTGTGATTGAGTTTGCTTCCTGCAAGCAGCCACCAACCCTTATCGTTTGCCAGAACTGAGGACAAAAGAGGACGCTGGTTTGCATAAAACTGATTTAAAAGTACAAATGCAAAATGAGGTTTTTAAAAAATTCAGAACAATAGAAAGAGAATTGCAATACTGTACAGCTCTTAGCCAATTGGGGGAAATGGACCAAGTAATCCAAGTAACCCCCTGGTCAGTCAGCTACTCAGGCACCAGCTGTGAATGGGAGAACTCTGACAAAAGTGACATAGGGCTTAATCTTTTTAAACCAGATTTGCAGCAGGCAGAGCCATTACGGTAAATGAGTCATTATAGAGAAAAGGTTCTTAAACTGTGGGTCTGGTAACTGAATGTGGGGCTCAGAGCTCAATCTTTGGGTCAGAGTCAGTGAAGATGGAGCAAGCTTGTTTTCTGCTGCTCCAGAGACCAGAACATGGAGCAATGGGTTCAAACTACAGGAAAAGAGATTCTACCTAAACATTAGGAGGAACTTCCTGACAGTAAGAGCTGTTTGGAATTGAAATACATTGCCTTGTAGTGTGATGGAGTCTCCTTCTTTGGAGGTTTTTAAATAGCGGCTGGATGGCCATCAGTTGGGAATGATTTGATTGTGTATTCCTGCATGGCAGGGGGTTGGACTGGATGGCCCTTGAGGTCTCTTCCAACTCTATGATTCTATGATTCTATGTTGCTGCCTCAGGTAGATCATGGTAACCTGAACTCTCCCTAGAAGCCAAGATGATTAAACCAAGACTTTCTTTCTTTGGAGAGAGATATTTATAATTAGTTTTAAGAAGGCTCTCAAGACGGATCTCTTCCAGCTGGCCTTTCCCGAATAGACACCCAGACATCAGAAAGAAAATCTAATTTGTCCTGACTTCACCACAGCCAGTGTTTACTGTTTAATTTTTGTATTTTTATGAGTGTTTTAATTTCTGAATTTCTAATAGTATTTTAAGGGGGTGGGTGGGATGGAGAGTTGGATGTATATTTTAATTGTTGTAAGCTGCCCCGATTGCATTTTGTAGAGGAGCAGGATATTAATAATAATAATAATATTAATAATTATATATTATATTTATATTATAGAAATTTCTGACCCTGCAAGTATCAAATATGTATTGCTAGCAATGTGGAATATAATAAGCATCTATTTTTTTCACTGTTTCTGTAATTTTTTAAAAAAGGGAGCTGTAGGTATAATTTTTACATAGGGGTTCCCTGAGACCTGAAAATCATTTCAAGGGTTCCTCCAGGGTAAAAAGGTTGAGAAAGGCTGCTCTAGATTGTTTTTGGCCTCCATTTCCCATCAGCCTTAGCCAGCCTAGCTATAGTGAGGGATGACTGTTGCCCAAAACCACTGTCAACTCTTGTTGTACTAAGGAGATTATCAGAAAACCGCCTTTAAAACGTTCTTTTGCCGGCATTAAAAAAACCTCCATTTGTACACCAGCAAAAGAGCACCCCCCCCCACCCCTGCACATGCTTTCCTCTCCTGGCAAAGGCAGCCCCGGCAATAAAGGGGAAGTGAACGGAGCCCTGTTCACTTCCTCATTTGAAATCCCACAAGATTTTGTCGTGTAGGAAATTCAAAAATAAAAACAAAACTAACACGTAAAAAGTTTTAAAAAGCACCTAAGCACACTTAAAAAGTCCCAAGTAACCCAAGAGTCATAAAAAGAGTGAAACTTACATGGATGTCCCAATCTCACCCGGAAGTGTTCGTGCTGGACAGGCCATTCTCGCTGCAGTAACGAGATTTAAATGGCCTAAGGTTTCGCATGCCAGCAATGCCAGCACGAAAACAGGACAGGTGATCTCGATGGCTTCAGCTGTCAATAGAAAGGTATGTTAGCATAATGCCAGTGGAATGGAAAAGGACATAGTTGTCTGATTATTGGTGTCCTTTTGCGTTCTGCTGGCATCATGATTGTGCCACATTTGCTGTGTCTGATAATCTCCTAAGACACACAAAACATTATCAAATAAATTTGTATATGGTTGCACTTTAATTATGTATATTACTTGTTTGTTTGTTTATTAAATCATATTGAATGCAGTGTACAACATAGTTGTCCAAAGCTGCTTCTTCTTGTTATTGTGTGCCTTCAAGTTGTTTATAATTTATGGTGACCCTAACGTGGAACTATTGTGAGGCTTTCTTGGCAGGATTTGTTCAGAGGGGGTTTGCCTTTACCTTCCTCTGAGGCTGAGACAGTGTGACTTGCCTAAGGCCACCCAATGGCTTTCCATGGCTGAGTGGGGATTCAAACTCAGGTCTCCAGAGTCATAGTCCAATGTTCAAACCACTATGCCATTCTGGCTTTTATGACACTGTCATAAAAAGCTCAAGAAAATCATAGACCATAATGCAGTTGTCCCTTCACATTCATGTGTTTCACATTCACGGTTTTGCATATTTGTGGTTTGTAGCTGCTGCTCAGCTAGCTCAAACTCCAAGACCCCAACTTCCTCCCCTCTCCTCCTGTCCTGGCAACAAAACAACTCCAGCTTGCTTTGTTACTTTGCACCAAAACAGCACTGCCTGTTTAAAACAGTAAGGTTGCCCCTTTCCCAAACTGAAGCTAAAAGTTGCAACAGTAGCAACACCCACCTCTCAGGCACACAAATCATGCCCCTCATCCACACTCACCTCCTGCCAGCTCTCCCTCCCCCTGTCCTGGCAACAAAACACTCCATCTTGCTTTCTTTACCTTGCACCAAAACAGCACTGCCCATTACTTTAAACCTTACTGTTTTAAATGGGCAGCACTGTTTTGGTGCAAGGTACAATGTAAGATAGCAGCTTTGCAACAGCTGCAGAGCTGTTTGGGCTGGAAGTCAACCTGAAGAAAATGGAAGTTCTCTACCAGCCTGAACCACAGGACGAACACCACCATCCTCACATTGCCGTTGGCAAAATCTGTACTTAAGTCCGTTCAGCAGTTCACCTACCTGGGAAGCATCATCTCCTCAGATGCCAAGATTGACAAAGAGATCGATCACAGATTAGCAAAGGCATATAGTGCATTTGGAAGACTTTACAAAAGAGTCTGGAGTAATAAACACCTGAGGCAAAGCACAAAAATCAGTGTATATAGAGCCATTGTACTGTCTATTCTCCTTTATGGGTCTGAAACATGGGTCACCTATCGCCAATACCTACGACTCCTTGAGCACTTTCATCAGTGCTGTATACGCACAATCCTAAATATACACTGGACTGACTATGTGATGAATGTTGCTGTCCTTGAGCAAGCAGGGATCACCAGCATTGAGGCCATGATATTGAGAACACAGCTGCACTGGGCAGGGCACGTTTCTAGGATGGAGGACCATCGCCTCCCCAAAATAGTACTCTACAGTGAACTCGCCATGGGTCAGTGTAAGAGGGTCGCTCCAAAAAAAGTGATACAAGGATTCCCTGAAACAACATCTCAGGCTGGGCCAAATTGATCACCAACAATGGTCCGCCCTGGCCTCACATCGGAAAGCATGGAGACGCACTGTCAACAATGCTGCAGCTTTATTTGAGAACTCACGCTGAACAAGTCTTGAAGAGAAATGACAACGCAGAAAGAATCACAACCTGGAAACATCACCCAAGGAGACCTTCTGCTGTGTTTCCTGCAACTAGACTTGTTTATCTTGGATTGGCCTTTTTAGTTATCAGCGTGCTTGCAGAAAGCACGGGATGAGTCCTTCCTGAATCTTCATTTGTGAAGAAAAGCCAGAAAGAGAGACAGAGAGACAAGGTAAGAAATCAAGATGGAGTTGACAGTCTATAATGCGCGTTTAGGAAGATTCATGCAAATCAGTCTGTGTTCTAATCGGGGTAAATGCGCATTACAGACTGTCAATAATCATTCTTCAACTGAGATGCCCAGAACTGGACACAGTGTTCCAGGCATCTCAAGTTAAGAAGCTGGAGTGGGTTCAAAGAAGGGCAACAAAGATGATACAAGCTATGGAGAACAAAATGTATGAAGAAACATTGAGGGAGTTGGGCATGTTCAGCCTGGGGTTCATAGCATATAAACCCCAGACACACTCCTACCCAACCATTCTCTGAAGATGCCAACCACAGATGCAGGCAAAACGTCAGAAAGAAACTATTCCAGAACACGACCTCACAGCCTGGAAAAAAAACAAGGAAAATCTATGGATGCTGACCATGAAAGCCTTCAACTTTTTTTTTTTAAAATTATTTTATTTATTTATTTATACCCTGCTCTTCAGCCACAAGGCTATCAGAGCGGCTTACAAATTGTTTTTTTAAGCAATAGCTATTTACACATCTACACTGAATTACACAGTTTCCAATGTGTGTTAGCTAATTGCCTCCACAAGCTGGGTACTCATTTTACCGACCTACGAAAGGATGGAAGGCTGAGTGAACCTTGGAGCCCGCTGGAATCGAACTTCACAAACTGTAAAAGAGTTAAGAGGCTGCTAAAACAGCCTGACAACAGCAGCAGCAGCAGCAGCAACAGAAAGTTGGGCTGGTGATGAGAAAATTGCAAAGTTATTTCCAGCTATACCTCTATGGGAAGTGTATTCCAGAACTGTAGGCCCCTGTCAGGCCTGATTTGAAAAAAAAAATGTAATTGGCAGGTTTCCATTTTTATATAAGGTACAGACAAATAAGCTGTACCCCTTAATTATTTTTCTACACTCGCATGTGTGAAATGTACATTTTGGGTGCAATCCACTGGGGATATTCTCCGGTGCGAGGCACACGTCAGTGAACAAAAGCTACTCATTCAAAGGGGGCATGTGCAGGAGATCTTCCAAAGTCTTTGTTGGATATAAAACCACAGATTTGCTTTCCCTCTGCACCCCCTGTACACTGGCTCCTCTACATGAAGCATTTGACTACATTCTCTAGGATCTGAGGGGTGTAGGGAATAATTATCTCCTGTGGGTTTGTGCTCATTACTGGGTCGTTAATGCCTTGATACTGATAACATGTAACAGTTCACAAGGCAATATCAAATGTTTTCTTTCAGACCTTCAACAAGCTTTACTGATAATGTGACAGCCTAATATAGAGTTTGATGTATGTGTCTAGAGGTAAAAAGGCTGAGGTTCTTTAGTCAGGGCAGTGTCTTTAATGGATTCCCTAGATTAAAGTAATCCCTATGGGAATCCACTATGACAACAGTTCTTATACAGATTTTCCAGTCACTGCTTCTGTGCCACAACTGTTCTTTGAAAATGTTTCTAGTAGTGAAAGGCCACTTAAAAAAAAAAAAAAAAAACACCTTGTGTTTTAATTCTATTTAGAGCATAAGAATGTCCTCCTGAACCTATGTGTTCTTGCCTTTTTAGTTCTTCTTAGAAATGACTTGCGCTCTTCTTAAAATATCACCTTTGTGCATATATTTTAATACAGTGAATTATCTAATATGGGAGATATTGAGCTACAACAGTGCCGAATGTATGTGGCATGTGTTGTTTTTGTAGCAAAATTTTAGGAATTGTTTCCCTCCCCCTTGAAAAACTCACTGAGATCAAGGGAGAAACCATCTTTCCCTGTGAAAGAGTAATCTATCTCTATATCAAGAATGGGCAACATAGAATCATAGAGTTGGAAGAGACCACAAGGGCCATCCTGTCCAACCCCCCCGCCAAGCAGGAATACACAATCAAATCATTCCTGACAGATGACCATCCAGCCTCTTTTTAAAAAACCCCAAAGAAGGAGACTCCATTACACTATGAGGCAGTACATTCACCTGCAGGGTACACATAGCCCCACAAGGCATTTTTCTGGCCTGTGAACATCTTCACAACCCTTTCAGTTAAGGTTGCCAAAATGAAAACCGGAGAGAGCGCTTGTACCTTGTGTAGAAGAGGAAATTTCAGCAGGTATTACTTGTTACCTGGTTGCATGACAAATAACTCCTATTGAACTTCCCGCTTTCACACAATCATTAAAGGTACAGGAGCCCTCTGCAGTTTTCACTCTGGCCACCCAGCTTTCAGTCCTCCTACCATTTTTTCCAATTAAACAAATAAAGTTTTTTTTCTGTTCCTGGAGGGTTCCAGGAATGGTTGGGTTTGGAGAACCCCCAAGTCCCCCAACTCTTAAAATTAAAAAGAAACCAAAATGGCCGTGAAGGTCTGACCACTGACAAGTTTGTTTGCTATGCATGTTTGGGCCTAGCACAGCCCAGGACAGGCCTTAGAGTCTGAAAATTGATTCTCAGACCTTCCAAAGTTGTCCAATCTATGCTTTATATTTCAATAGACTGCACATTCAGAGAACTTGGGTTAGTGGGTAGTCCTGATTAATCATCTGTCGTCCCATGTTTTCAGCTGCTTTGAAAATGTCCCAGTTCTCCTCACACTTTCACCCTTTGTCCTCTGCTTAATGCCATTGCTGTAAGCTGACTTCAAAATGCAAAAGTAGTTTGCACTCAATTAACTGGGGGGGGCACAAATCTTACTCTTCCCACTAGGCTCAGGCAAGGGTTATCTGCTGCCTCCTCTCCTAGCTTGTCTGTTCTCCCTCATTAATAATTTTTTTTTCCATGTTGACCACATACTGATGTTGCTTGGCCACATGTGTCCTGGTTTTGACCTATGAAATGTTGATTGGTGCCCTTCTGATCTGCATCTTTGAAATGCATCTTTCAATAATTGTAAATAAGTTATGAGAAACCCCCTTCCTTTATTTTAGTTCATCCCTAAATTAGACAACATGATTTTTTATTTTATTTTTTTGCCTGAGGGATATAAGAAAATCGACAGGAAAAAAGCTGTATGTTGTACTGAAGGCAAACCAACTGCTGAAACAAGAGAGAGAGAGAGAGAGAGAGAGAGAGAGAGAGAGAGAGAGAGAGAGAGAGAGAGAGAAATGCAGCTTGGGTTTCTCTTCTGAAGAGTTTGGCCAATACCATCACATTTTTTCAGGAATTGTATTCCACCAGCAGCAATGAAATTCAGACTGATTTCCATTAAAAAAAAAAGGCCTAACTAAAAATAGTGATGGCATTTTTGTTGTGGGAAAAAAAAAAGTTTTATGGACTTGTTCAGGCATTTGTAAGGCTCAGCATCTTTGCTTCCTTTTACTTCTTCTCTGTCACAGTTCATCATAGGTTGCCAGCCAGAATAGTTCTTTAAGTGATCACAAGGTCATCTGCCCTGAGTGGAGAGAAAGTAAGAATGGACCTAATCCCAGTCACAAATTCTAGATAAAGAGGGAAATGATGGCTGCCAACTAATTCTTCCCCCTTCATCCTCCTCATTATGCATTCCTTTTCCTCTGACAGTGGACTCAAGAGGTGAGTGCTGACACTGGTGGGGCCCAAATGGGGATACAGTAGGGCCCCAGTATCCACTTATTCATTATCCACTGATTCAATTATCCATGGTTTCAGTTTCAGCACAGCTACCATAGAAGTCTTCCTAGAAAGTGTGTCCTCTCTAGCCATTTTCTAGGTCCTCCAAGGCAACTCTATGATATTTTAAACCGGAAGTTCCATTATTTTCAATGGTGTTCGCTATTGTCTGAGGATTTCATTATCCACAGTGGGGCCCGGAACCAATCCCTTGTGGATATGGGGGTCTTACTGCATTGAGAAAGATGAGGGAAGTGTGCCAGCATACTTGGGGAAACACCAAAGTTTTCAACACTATTTGTTATTGTGTGCCTTCAAATAATTTCCGAGTTATGGCGAACCTATCACAGGGTTTTCTGAGGGTTGAGTGTGACTTGTCCAAGGTCACCCAGTGGGTTTTCATGGCCGAGTGGGGATCTGAACCCTGGTCTTCAGAGTTGTAGTCCAACTTTCAAACCATTATGCCATACTGGCTTTAACAAAAAGAAAGGGGCTCCCTGTTAGCTTCAACACTATGCATTTTTTTTCTAAATAAAGAGAGAGACCTTCCTCCTAGTCCAAGGAGGACTCAGTGTGTTCAGTAGTCATCAGATGATGAATGACAATTGAAAAAGAATAGTAAGGGAGAAGAGAAATGGTGTGGAATGGCCTGTTTGAAGAAGGCATGGTTGACTGACCAGTCAGCTGAATGGGAGAACTCCTGTGGTAGTGCTAACACACATTGGAAACACACATTGCTAACATACATTGGAAACCACGTAATGTGGTGTAGATGTGTAAATTGCTACTGCTTAACAATTTGTAAGCTGCTCTGAGAGCCTTTGTGGCTGAAGAGAGAGGTATAAATGGCTAAAATAAAAAAGTAAATAAAATAAATAATAGTGGAGAGAGGAAGATAGGTTTTCTTGCAGATTCTACTGAAAAGAATATGTGCCCCATGATATGGGAATAGCTTGGGGAAATTAGTTTTGTGGATTACAACTCCCCAAATCCTCAACCACCTTGGATAGTGTTCATGCTGGCTGGGGGATTCCAGATGTTCTACTCCAAAAACAGTAACATCTCCAAGTTCTAGGGATTCTTCCTTTGGACGTGAAACAGACCCAGGACCATGCTTATCTTCCCAACTGGGGGAATGTCTGCACCACAGTCTGATTCTCAACAGCTAGAAAGAGATAACAACCTTCCCCCTTCAATGCTGCAATCTGACCCAGGACTTGTCTACACTGTTAAAAACCCCCAACCCCCCTGCAAATTCCCCCAAATCTGTGAAGATCAGGCCACATGGCATACAGCCTTTTCTGTGAATCTGGGGCAATCAGCCCACACATCGTATGGCCCAGATTTGGGGCATTCCAGGGTATTTTACCTAGTTGTGGAGTTTTGATGATTCTGGGTTTTCTCTGCATTTTTTGTCCACTGCTGCTGCAGCTGCAACCATTTTAAAGCTCAGAAGGCAGTTCCTGGCCAAAGAGAGAGGTTTTCTCCCTTCCTCTGGTTCAGCAGCGCTGCCTCTGCCCACTGTCTACTCACCCGTCACTTCCTTCTACTGCTTCCATCACTTTCTTCAAGCGCCTTTTCCTGTGACAGGCAAATGGGTGGAGGCAGTGCTGCTGAGCCATGGGACAGAAGAAAACCTCTCCCTTTGCCAGGAATTGCCTCCTGAGATTTAAATTATGGTTGAGGTGAAGCAGTGGTGGTGGCGGCAGACAAAACTCTGCGGGGACAGTGAAGGTTATCCAGAGTGTTGTAATGGAACAACAACATTTAATTTCTTTTTCTTATAAAGAAGACCCCTCAAAGGTGCAACAGACAGGACTAGAGAGAAGTCCATCACATAATCACTGCCCCAGAGGCAACTGTGATGTTTTGTGCTTCTCTCTCTGTGCCACTGGGAAGAATGGAAAATGATGTCCTTGTAAACTAGGGTACGTTTTGTGTGTTCCATGATTTTTGGGGTGTGTGTGTATAATATTTTATAGGCCTGTGCTTGAATAAATAATTTGAAACCTTCCAAATTTGAAGATTTTCATTGCACACCTGTCTGGAAATTACTGGAATCCAAAGAGCTTGCACTTGCCCCCCACCCTCAACAGGGTGTACCCTAGACATCTTGATGCAAGCTTGATGAGCAATTCATTCAATTAGTGAAAAGTTGTCCACCAGCCTCATAGCGGTAGTGATCTTGCAACCTGTTTACTATTTGCTCCTTCAAGAATGTATCTCGTGTTTTCTATTATATTGCAACCTTGCCATTTATCTAAAACCACATTGCTCTTTGACTCATCTTCTAAGTGTGACATGTGCTTGCCTTTTCTTTGGTCATACAGGTACATTCAGCTTCTCATCTTTTGTTTGAAATATTGACGGTTTACCACTAGAAAGTCAATGAAGCATTCAACTAAAGTAACAGGGGAGGAAAGAAAAACATGAGGAAAGTGAGATGTTACCATGCCCTACACCTGCTCCCTGTAATATCTCATAATTGGCAATATTAAGACACTTCATAGGGTCTAGTAGACTGGGGTAGACCAGAAGGTGAGGTCACAAGGACCTAGGAAGGTGTTATGGAAAAATACTAGCTGACACATCCAAGATAGGATTAAGTGAAGCCCCTAAAAAATGCCATTGAGGTGGTATGTGCTAATCCCCTCTTGCAATGAGTCACATGCCACAAACAAACAAATGACCAAAACAACCCTTATCCCCAGGAAATATCACCCCTCCCTGTCCTACAATGTGATGGTTGTCCTAAACCCATCAATTCCTGTCTCTCAGCCATTAACAGCAATCAGCAGAATTTCGGTTTCCTTTGTCTAAATGGTGGAAACCCTTCAAAGCTTTGTTCTAAGCCCAAACACCCCTTCAGGACACAAATTACAGTATAAATATTAGCCCCTAAACAATAGAAAGTGTACCACTGTGGATGACACACTATCATTCTCTCTGTTGGTGTGCCTCAGGATCAGATATCAATGCTACTCTCAGACTTTCATCTGAGTCCTTCTCTCCTCTCAAGACTGGTAAATACAGCCCTCTCTCCCAAATCTATGCCTCTATCCAACCCTTTCTGCCTTAACTCTTTGTTAGCCTTGTGTGGTTCTTATGAGCGTGTTTTGTGTGTGAGTACCTTCCATGTTATTTTCCAATAAAAACCAGTTTATGTCATTTTTACTGGAGTCCTCTGCAGTTAGTACTGGTATACACAGGTGCAAAGGTCCTGAAGTTACCCAGCCTCTCTCAGCCTTCCATTTGAGCTAATCATACCCCCCCCCCCAATATTAATATAGTTTAGACATAATGAGTGGGGTCCTAAAGCACTCCCTACCTATTCGGGTAATGGAGAGATCTATATAAACTTAATTTATAATGAAGAGATTGGCAACAGTAACCAGCATTACTTGCCACTGGTGTGGTCATTGTGCTCCTTCCTGGAAAAGATGGCCTTAGCCACTGTTAACCATGTCTTAGTAAAATTTTGATAGGGTTATTATAATGTGCTTTAGCTGGTGATGCTACTGGAATATCTCTGGAAATGTGACCTTGTTCAAAATGCACATTGATAAATGGTCTGGGATTAGAAAACATCAGTAACCATCTGTTTCCATTTGAGTTTACCTGCGCAGTCACATCAAGATCAGCAATACTTTCTCCTCCACATATCACACCGTGTTTTGATGGAGAATTTCAGGAAGAGCTTCTGCAGAATGATATTGAGGCAAAACTGTGAACTGAACTGCATTATGTTACTGAAGAAGCAGAAGTTGGAAGTGAAGGATTTTGACTAGGGCCAGATGAAAGGAGTTGGAAAGGCCTCTGGTTGACCGTATTATGGAACTTTACACTTCTCCTTCAAATACTTTTACCCTTCAGATTTGGAAACCATGAAACCAGGACTGCAGAATACACACAAGCCTCTTTGCTACGGGCTCAAAGGCTTCTCTCACTCAAATGACCACATATATGTGTGGATGATGGGCCTGGGAGGACCTTTTGTGACACTGGAGGCATGGCTAAATGTACTTCTCCTTTGCATGTGGCTTTCCCCTTCAAAGTTCACCCTATCTGGGTGGCTATGCACTTTGCAGATCTCAGGATGGGACAATCAACAGTGGACCATAAGCATGAGATGTCAGCAGACACTGTGGGAAGAGGGAGGTGGGAAGGGAATGTAGGCAGCTAATATAGGTAGGCTCTCAAGGAGGCAAGGGCATCTCAGTCAGTGGCCATGGTCAAGCTTGTGATTACTGACTGGCTGTCTTCCCTTGCAGACATAACAGCCTGGTGTATAGCCAGTTAGTTCACATGGTACTGATTCAGTGACTGGGTGTATAACTGGGTGTATAGCCAGTTAGTTCACATGGTACTGATTCAGCTCCCACCCCTACCCCCAATCCTGGTACTTATCACAAATTCCTGGGTTGAACATGCGCTTAGATAGACCCTGTTCCTTAACCTGTAGCATACATATCCACCTGCCTTAGCCACTATTTTGCCCAATTTCCAGTTGATGGACCTTAGGATTCTAGTAAAACCAAACCAAACTAAACCACAAAGTAGGTTCTGCAGTGTAAAGTTTGCCCATCCCTGCACAGGACAAAACTGGGCTGGATGACAGATGAATAGCCTGGCTGGTTATAAGACAGTTTCCTTTGCTCCTGATGATTGCTGATGAGGGCAGGAATTTGCCGCTCCCCTCCATTATTCCACAGTGTGGTTGCCAGTTGCTATTAGTAAACTGTTCCTTCTGGCTGTCTGGGATGATATGGAAGCACTAACATGAAATATGTGAACACCAAACGGAGAAGTTACAGAATAAATTAATGTTGTAAATAGAACTTCTGTCTTATACAGGTCATTCTACTCCCATTTTATGAACACAGCACTGTATGTGTGTTTTGGATATGGGTATAGGAGAACCAACTGCTCAATATAATATGGGAATAGGCTCTTACATCACTCAGTATCTGCCTTCTGTCAGCCTTAATGAGCATCTGTGCTTGCTGACTCATTCACAAGAATCCTGCACACTGGCAAAGATAAGTGTGTGAAGTAGAGCCAGGAGCAAAGGATTAAGGTGATTTGTCATTAGGAGAGACAAAGTCAAAGTTAGCAAAATAGTCTTTAATCAAAATATCGGTCAAAGATGTTTTGGCATGCAATAGCCTCCCCCTCTCCCCCTCATCTAAACAATATGTGTTGGTTAAAGTGCAAGTACGCAGCTATATTATTTCAGAAGTTTTTGTTTTAATGTGCATGACTGTAAAAACACTTTCTGCAGCACTTCTGCAACTGGAGCAAAGATTCACTGTTTAATTTGTTTTTAGGAGCCCGAAACGTCAACATCTCACTTTTTTTTCTCACAGACAGAGTTGTCAAAAGGCAGCCCCTCTCCACAAGTCGCACAACTTGAGTTTCAGCTTCTCATTTGTCTTTCCTGTTTCCCACACACTACAGTTAGAAACCTTTGACCAGGGCATAAAGTGACCACTAATTAGCTTGAAGCTCTGCAGGTCTGCTCATAACCTAATGGATGCAATGGCAGAGACAACACCACTTTGCAACCCATTTCCATACCCATATTTAGGCAAATGAAAACAAAATGTGGACAAACAAAACATAGTTTTGGAACTTGTGCAAGTCCAAAATAATTACTACATTTGGCAATCTCTCAGCTAAAGTTTTGATGTTCTCTGTAGTTCTCTGAGTGCTGGTATGACGTGTATGTGACACATTTACAGAGAACAACGGCCTGGGGTTAGCACAATGGTTTGGTTTGTGTATTCCACATGTACTATGAGTTTAGGCATCAGCTACACCCATTGACTTTATAAGATGCTCTAAAAAACTGTGGAGGTCGGGAGGAGGATACCGCTGTCCCACTTCCAGTGATTGATACTGCATGCTCTGTCCTCCTCCTGTCCTTCGTTCATTCTTCCTCTGTGCTGGAGTGATGAAAAAGGCGCCACTTTTTATTGATGGAAACTTCTGTGACACCTTTTCCGTCTCTCCAGCACGGAGGAAGCATGAAGGAAGCATGGTGGAAAGATGGGATGAGGACGGGGCGGGCGGTATTAACTGCTGGAAGTGGGACAGTGGTGTCCTGGTGTCCTCCTCCCGACCTCCGCAGGATTTTTTTTTTTTTTTTGCGCATCTGATAAAGTCCTACAACACACCATGAGAAAACAACTAGACCATATACTCTTCTACTGTATAAGAGAAAAGCAATGCAATGGCATGCTTCTGGGGAAATCTTGGTGGGTGCAACTGGAAACACAGGGTCCTTAGGAACAGAGCCTTCCTCTCAGTCAGAGGAAAGAGGGTTTAATTGCATGCTCCCTCCCTTCTCTTCCTTCCCAATTCAGCTTCTACTCAGGCAACCAGACAATCTCTGAGGGGATCCTTCTTGGCCTGGCTTCCCCTCCAGCCTTTAATCACTGCCTCCCAGCTAACATCTATTTCCTTGTCTTCTCCACAGCCTGCCCCCACCTGCCTCTGGGCCTCAAACAGCCATGTTCCATGATAGTAGGGGATAGTTCATTCATCTATTGCCTGACAATGGGACCAGTGTTTCTCTTCTGTCATCAGCTGTTAAGATGGCATCAGGAGGCAGGGTGAAAATTTAGCCCTCCAGATTTAAGTTTGTCCAGAATAGGGCTGCTAAATTATTAACTCTGAGTCACCTATTTTGGTCATTGCTGCTCCATCTGCATTAGCTACCAGACTATTCTCCAGGTTCAATTCAAACTACTGGTTTTGGCTTAGAATGTTCTAAGAATATTCTATATCATTAAACACTGAAGTCAGAATCATCCATACCATGGTATTTCCAGTATCTATGCATGGGTAGCGAAAGGTGGACAATGAAGAAAGCTGACAAGTAGAGGTCAGTCCATTTGAAATGTGGTGCTTGGAGGAGGGTTCTGTGGATACCATGGATCACCAAAAAGAGAAATAAATGGGCCTTAGAGCAAATCAGGTCTGAACTCTCAGTAAAAGTCCAGATGACTAAACGGAGGTTTTCATACTTTGGACTTAGGAGATTTTCGCACTACACTGTTATAGTGTTACTATTCCACTTTATTTGCTATGGCTGCCTCCTGTGGAATCCTGGGGTTTGCAGTTTAGGGAGGGGCATTTACCATTCTCAGCCAGAGAGCTCTTGGGCCTCACTAAACTACAAACCCCAGAATTCCACAGGAGGAAGCCAGAGCAGTTAAAGTGGAATAGTAACACTATAACTGTAGTGTGAAAATCTCCTTAACATGAGACAACATGATTCACTTGAAAAGACAACGATGCTCAGTAAAGTGGAAGGGTGTAGGAAAAGAGGAAGTCCATGTTACAGATGGATAGACTCAGTCAAGGAAGACACAGCCCTGAGTCTGCAAGACCTGAGCAGGGCTGTTAATGACCAGGATGCATTGATGTCTTTCCTTCATAGGGTCACCAAAAGTCAAAGCTGACTTGATAGCAAATAATAAGAAGACTGTCCAAACAATCACCTCCACTCATGTGTACTTACATGAATCAGGTAGCCCAGCCAAGTAGGGAGATTATCAGACAGGGACAAAAATAGCATCCCCGTCTCACAATCTCCTCTTCCACCCCCGTCCCAGCACAGTAACAAAAACATTCACACTTACCTTATAGTGCATCTGCCCCCTCCCCTTGGCAGCCCAGGAGTGAACGGAGCTCTCATGGAGCTGCATTCACGTCCTGGAATGCAAATTCCGGCCATTCTCGCAAGAGAACGATTGCGTGAGAAATTCGAAAATAAAAAGAGAAACAAAAGTCAAAAAGTAAAACGAAACACAAAAACACACTTTAAAAAATTCAAGTAACACGGGGAGGGTACAAAAAAGTGTGTCGCTTACCTTGTCCCGATTGCATCCAGAATCCTCCCTGCGCACTCCGGTCCTCTGGGAGGAATCTGCTTCAGCCACAAAAATCTAGGCTGTCTGCAACCTCCCAGAGGGCCTTTTTGGTAATCGCCCCCAATTTATGGAATGGCCTGCCGAATGAGATCCGTCAGTTGACAAGCTTGAGTAGCTTTAAAAAAGCACTAAAGACGGATCTCTTTCTCCAGGCCTTTCCTGATTAGATCCCAGCCTCAGGAGCTCAGTCTCCTGGCTTTTAAAAATTATGTATATATTTGTTTTTAATGTGTTTTTAGTTAGAAGGTTTTAATTTTATAGTGTGTAATGTCTTTTTATGGGGGTGGTGGTGTTTTTAGGCATTATTATAATGTTTTAATTGTTGGAAGCCACCCCGATTGTTTTTAGCAGAGGGGCGGGGTATAAATAAATTTTATTATTATTATTAGAAGTGTTTGTCACAGACCTCCCACTAACGCTGGCATTGTGCCAGCATAACGGGCACTTTTTCACTCACCCATCATTCCATGACAGAAACAGAACAAGCAATCTATTCATGGCTTAGGCTGTGAATAAAAAAGAACAAAGGCAGACCAGAAGGGGCAACTGCAGAATGATGTCATCTGAAAGGGAAGCCCTTTTGCTATCTCCTGGTGTGCTTGTCATGCCATATTTAGGTTGTCTGATAATCTCCCATGATACACCAGGTAGCTACCAGGGAAAGGGCCTTTTTGGCGGTGTCATCTCAGCTGGGAAATATACTACCAAGTGAAACTTGCTTTGTTATATTTTGTGGCCTTTTCAGTGTCAGGCAAAGACAATTTTATTTCCCCATGCCATTTAAAATATTAGATTTAAATCTGAAAAAAGTTTAATTTATTTCTTGGGAAGTTTGTTGTTATATTGTACTGCTAGATTTTTTTTCCATTATAATTTTTATTAAGTTTTCATATTTTATACATTATTAAGTTTTCATATTTTATACATTTATACATTACTTTTCCTATTTTACAAGTGTATATATAAGTCATATTATATATCCTTTATAACTTGTAAACTCTTTCTCCCAATTGTAATTTTACCAACAAAATACAATAAACAAAGTTTATATATAGTTGTTATCTCACATTTTATCACAATATCTCAATATCTATAAATTCTATAACAGATGACTTTATTACTATATACGAACTATAATTTCCGTTAACCAACTTTCAACATCCGTTTTATACATACTGCTAGATTTTTTTAAAAAGACATTTTATTGTATATACTTGCATTCTTAGTATAAGGTGTCCAAAGAAACAGGTAATTGTGTAGCATGCATGTTAATTTTTGGCTTAAGAAAGCAATCACATGGTGATAAAGGCTGCTGCCACACTGCGGAAATAATGCAGTTTGATACTGTTTTAACAGCCATGGCTCAATGCTATGGAATTCTGGGATTTGTAGTTTTGTGAGATATTTAGCATTCTCTATCAGAGAGCTCTGGTGCCACGAGAAGCTACAAATCTCAGGATTCCATAGGATGGAACCATGATAGTTAAAGTGGTATCAAACTGCATTATTTCTGCAGTGTGGCAACAGCCAAAGTGGACAGAGAAACACTGGCTCTCCCGGAACAGTGAAACACTGCTCCCATTGCCCCCATTTCAACACAAAGCTATGAAAACCTTGTGTACTCCACAGTCCATCATTTCAGTGTGCAAGAAAACACTTTGTGCTGGGGGCAGAGTTCAGATTCCAGATTCTTAAAACAATGATGTGACTTTTGGGCCATGATACTCACCTTAAACGGGGTCTGGGTGGCTGAGTGATGATGTCTAGTGAAATCTCAGGAGCTGGAAGTGGGAAGAGAGGGGGCTGAACAGGATTGTCCATGGTCTGGGTTGAGATTTCTTTGTCACACATGGCTGAGCAGATTAAAACATGCATTTATATCTTCCAGTGTAAAAAGGGTCATAGAAGATGTGCTCATGAGTTAGCCTTTTAAAAAAAAGTATGACTGATGGAAGCTTGCTTTGGTGATAATGTTGCTACAGCAGATGCTGGGGCTAGAGCTGGCAGGGAAGTCTGCTGCAGAACTTAGTTCATATTATCAGCAATTAAGATACCATAGATTCTTCGGTATTACAAGAAACTGTCTTGAAAGCAAACTACAGTGACTGAAGTTAGGAGTATAAAATACAGACTATTTAAACAAATTTAACAAACTCCTCTGGCTTTTCTTCGCAAACGAAGATTCAGGAAGGACTCATCCCGCGCTTTCTGCAAGCGCGCTGATGACTAAAAAGGCCAATCCGAGATAAACAAGTCTGGCTGCAAAAAGCACAGCAGAAGGTCTCCTTGGGTGATGTTTTTGGGTTGTGATTCTTTCTGCGTTGTCGTTTCTCTTCAAGACTTGTTCGTTGTGAGTTCTCAAATAAGGCTGCAGCATTGTGGATAGTGCATCTCCATGCCTCCCGATGTGAGGCCAGGGCGGACCATTGTTGGTGATCAATTTGGCCGAGCCTGAGATGTTGTTTCAGGGAGTCTTTGTATCGCTTTTTTGGAGCACCCCTCTTACGCTGACCCGTGGCGAGTTCACCATAGAGTAATATTTTTGGGAGGCGATGGTCCTCCATCCTAGAAACGTGCCCTGCCCAGCACAGCTGTGTTCTCAATATCATGGCCTCAATGCTGGTGATCGCTGCTTGCTCAAGGACAGCAACATTCGTCACATAGTCAGTTCAGTGTATATTTAGGATTGTGCGTAGACAGGGCTGATGAAAGCACTCGAGGAGTCGTAGGTGGTGGCGATAGGTGACCCATGTTTCAGATCCATAAAGGAGGATAGACAGTACGATGGCTCTATACACACTGATTTTTGTGCTTTGCCTCAGGTGTTTATTGCTCCAGACTCTTTTGTGAAGTCTTCCAAATGCACTATATGCCTTTGCTAATCTGTGATCGATCTCTTTGTCAATCTTGGCATATGAGGAGATGATGCTTCCCAGGTAGGTGAACTGCTGAACGGACTTGAGCACAGATTTGCCGACGGCAATGTGGGGATGGTGGTGTTCGTCCTGTGGTGCAGGCTGGTAAAGAACTTCTGTTTTCTTCAGGTTGACTTCCAGCCCAAACAGCTCTGCAGCTGTTGCAAAGCAGGACGTTAGGCGCTGCAGAGCTGCTTCTGTGTGGGCAACAAGGGCAGCATCATCAGCGAAGAGCAGCTCACGGACTAGATAGTTTAGAGTCTTAGTGTGAGCCCTCAGATGGCTTAAGTTAAACAAGCTACCATCAGTATGGTAATGTATATAGATGCCGTCGTCTTCTTCAAGCTCTGCCATAGCCCTTTGGAGCATCGTGCTAAAGAAGATTGTAAATAAAGTTGGTGCAAGAACACAACCTTGCTTCACTCCATTAGTTATTAGAAAGGGCTCTGAAAGAGCATCGCCATATCTGACTTGACCACGCTGGCTCTCGTGTAGCAAGATAATCATTTTAAGGAATTTGGGGGGACATCCTAGTCTTTCCAGGATCTGCCACAGACCTTTTCTACTTACAGTGTCAAAGGCTTTGGTGAGGTCGACAAATGTTAAATAGAGACCCTTGTTCTGCTCCCTACATTTTTCTTCCAGTTGCCTAAGGGCAAATACCATGTCTGTAGTAATCCTATTGGCTCTGAAGCCACATTGGCTTTCAGGGAGAAGTTCTTCTGCAATAGCCGGAACTAATCTATTCAGGAGTATCCTTGCAAGGATTTTTCCAGCAATAGAGAGCAGTGTTATGCCTCGATAGTTTGAGCAGTCGGATTTTGCTCCTTTTTTCTTGTACAGGGTGATGATGACTGCATCTCGGAGGTCTGATGGCAGTTCCCCTTTTTCCCAGCAATTCACAAGGAATTCGTGGAATTTTTCATGGAGTACATGACCTCCATGTTTCCAAACTTCAGGTGGGATTCCATCAATCCCAGCTGCCTTGCTGTTTTTCATCTGCTGTATGGCCTTAAGGGTCTCTTCCAAAGTGGGAACTATGTCCAATTCATTTTTCATTGGTTTTTGTATCATATGTTGGATAGCTGAGCCTTGGACTACGCGGTTGGCGCTAAAGAGACTTTGAAAATGTTCAGCCCAACGATTCAGGATGGAGGCTTTATCAGTAATTAATGTTTGACCATCTGTACTGTATAAGGAGCTTTGGGCCTGATAAGTAGGTCCAAACACTGCTTTAAGAGCTTCATAAAATCCTCTATGATCACCCAGATCTGCACAGCGTTGTGTCTTTTCTGCTATATTGATCCACCACTTGTTCTGCATGTCTCGGAGTTTTTGTTGTAGTTTACTACATGTGAGGCGGAAAGCTGCTTTTCTTACATGGCAGGTTGGCTGGGTGAGGTATGCCTGGTGAGCAGCTCTCTTCTTTGCCAACAGCTCCTGGATCTCTTGGTTGTTTTCATCAAACCAGTCTTGATTTTTCTTGTGGGAGAACCCGAGGGATTCTTCTGCAGACTAGAGGATACTGTTTTTGATATGTTGCCAAAGCACTGTAGGAGAAGGATCTGTAGGATGGTCTTCAAGTTTCGTTTGTAGATTTGCCTGGAAGTTGTCTCTCATGGTAGCTTGTTGAAGATTGTTGACTTGGAGTCTCTTCTTTAAGATGCCACCCCTCTTAGGTTTGAACTTAAGATGAAGATTTAGTTTACATCTGACGAGGCGATGATCTGTTTGGCATTCTGCACTGGGCATCACTCGGGTATGACGGACATCACGAATGTCTCTCTGATGGACTAGAACATAGTCAATGAGGTGCCAATGTTTGGATTGGGGATGCATCCAGGTTGTCTTCAAGCTATCTTTCTGCCGAAAGATTGTGTTTGTAATAGTCAGCTGTTGTTCTGCACAGAACTCTAGCAGGAGGTGTCCGTTATCATTGCAATTTCCAACAACATGCTTGCCTAAGACACCTTTCCAGGCTTCGGAGTTCTTTCCTACTCTGGCATTGAAGTCACCAAGGATAATAATTTTATCTTCTACAGGGACTTTTTGTATGAGTTGGCGTAGGTCTGTGTAGAATTTGTCTTTCTCTACAGGGTCGGCTTGCATAGTTGGGGCATATATACTAAAGAGAACAACATGTGGGAGGTGTAAGGAAATAATGCGATCAGAGTGGCCTGTTGGCAAGGTTTCGAGTTTGGAGGCAATGGAGTTTTTAATCATAAAGCCTACTCCTGAAAGATGTTTTTCGGTTTTGGGTTTGCCAGACCAGTAAAGTGTGTAGCCGGCGCCATGTTCTTTAAGGCTGCCTTCCTCATGGAAGCGAACTTCACTAAGAGCAGCGATGTCAATATTAAGCTGTGATAGTTCATGGGCTATTAGGGCAGAATGACGCTCAGGCCGTCCACTATCTTCAGAGTCTTGCATGGTTCTGATGTTCCAGCATGCAAGCGTCAGTTTATTTACACCTTTGGAGGCCAGTGTGTGCCTTTGTTTCTTTGTCTTGGTTTGACCGCATCAGAAGATTCTCGTTGGCCACTGCTAGCCAACCAGGTAGTTGGGGATGAGCTTTCGTTAGGCCACCTTTTCTAGGCCCCTCTCCATATGGAGCAAGCAGTGCTCTCCTTAAAAAAGGCTGCTTGGTTGTTCAGGATGCTGCCGAACAAGACTGTCATCTCCCGGGTCAGCCTCGAGCGACCAAAGTCCTGAACTGCCTGCATACAGGGTTGGGGCTGCAGCTTCCAGTGCATCTTTACACCTGCTGTTAGGTCCCTCGCCTGTCGCTACGGGTTTTTTTGGAACTGGATTTGTCCTTCGAGCCTGTGCAGTGGGTTTTTCTGGTGGAGCGCAGCGTGCACAGAACTGGCCTTACCCTTTAAACCAGAGATTCATCTGCCGTGGCCTTGCAAGCATGGACGTGGCAGCGAGGTCCTCTGGCCGTAGGTTTGATTAGAGTTTCCTTCTCTTAGATGGTTGACCTTACAGGGTTGGACGAGCACCATCTGCCCGGGTTTGGGATTAGAGTTTTCCTTCTCCTAGGATGGTTGCCATAAGGCTAGACAGCCCATCCTGCCCTTTGACACTCTTTGTCAGACCCTTCAGTTTTGACCTGTCTGGCATGGGAGACCCTACCAGTGGCTATTATGCCACCGCCAGCATAGCTCAAAACATCATTAGGGTATGCAAGCCTCTCTCCCACGACAAGGGGGCCGTCAATGGAGAGGTTAACAAACTATATTATATATATATATATATATATATATATATATATGTAATATTTTAAAAACAACCAATATATTATATATTACATGTCACGGTTCATTGATTTGATTTTTTTATGATATATTAGTTATTTTTTTAAAGATTACATATATACAATATAGTTTGTTAAATTTGTTTAAATAGTCTGTATTTTATTCTCCCAACTTCAGTTGCTCTTTTTCTTTGGTGTTGGTTAGGTTTTAATTCTCCCCCCTTTTTTCATTTTTACATTGAAAGCGAACTGCTTCAGGAAGAGGATTAGCTATACCAAAAAACAGGGCATCTTGAATATTCCACATAAAGCTGGTTAATAGCTCTGAAAATATAACTGGTATGTTCATTCTGAAAATGAAAACATTTTCAGTTTCTTAAGATTCTTTTTTTGGCTCCCACTGCTACAGACAAATTAAATCCATTAATTGGGCCTAATTTGTCAGTTTCTTTCTTTCTGGTGTGGAACCACCCAAAAATGTTACCAAACCATGCATTAAAACCACAAGAGGAAGCAGGAAAATGAAGAGGTTGGTTTTTTTGGCTTGTTCTTTACTTCAGGCCAAACAGCACATGACACTGAATGGATCTCTTGCAGTTTTGTTGGTTTGTCAAAACATCTTATTTAGACTTTCTTAAGAAAGCCTATGTTGAAAGTCTCTTCTCCCTTTCACAGCCCAACTGCACTTTAAAGGTACCCTTTTAATGAGGAGAGGTGAAATTCGATTCTGGACACATTTTTAAAGGGCCACAGCCCACCCATGTTCATTGTTATCCATTGTAATAACAAGCAAAACTAACACATGTATTATAGGGATCTCGTTGCACCTTTGAGACTGAGAGAAAGAAGTTGGTAGCATAAGCTTTTGTAGACTAAAGGCTTGTCTACTCAAGCTAAATACCCCGTCTTGCCCCTGTTTCAGATCCCTGCAGTCCATACAATGTAGGGCATTTCCCCCATTCTGCCTCCAGGCAGTCCTCACCATTCCTTGGGGTGAGATGGGGTGAAGACAGGATAAGGCCTGATACAACGGTTTACACTAATACCTATTTTACACTGTTACTGCTGGCACATGATGGATCAGGCCCTGTCTGTCCTCAGGAGCCTGTCCCTACGGCCAGCCCTCACTGCTGCTGCAGTCTCCCTGGCTCTCCCAGAAGGCAGGAAGCAGGCCTGCAGCATATGACCAAGGTTGGTCACATGTAGGGGGCCTTGGTCACACTTTGCAGGGCCCTTTCCTTTGCGGGCCTCCTGAGTCAGTGAGGAAAATGACTGCAGCAGCAGTGGCTGCAGCAATGGCCTGGCATGCCCATCAGGACTTCCTCCCATTCCATATAGGGCACAGGGCGGGGAGGAATGGTCCCGAGCTGGCATATCCTGGCTTGTGTAGATGAGCCCTAAGTCTACTTCGTTAGAGGTATGGAGTGAAGTGCCTAAGGACACACAGTTATACCTATGAACAAGCAGGCTGTGTGTGAATAGCAATAGAAATTAAAAACAAAAACCTTATAGATACGGTGATGAGGTGACAAAGGTGGGAAGAAAGATATTGCCTAAAGCCAAGTTGAGTAAATCACCATATGAATAGTGTAGTGTGATGCTGGCTGAGAACCAGAAAAGAGATGCCATAAACTGGGCAAGAGAGCCCTCATGAGGCTGGGGTGTTCACTCGTGCTATATGTTGCATGCCTGAAAACCACTGTCTCTGTTCAACCCACTGATGATGGACTGGCATTTGTAGATATATTACAATTCTGCCTTGGTAGGATTTTTTTTTTTTTTTGTTCAAGCCAGTGTGCTGAAGTGGTTTCAGTGTTGGACTATTGGACTATGACTCTGGGGAACAGGGTTCAAATCCCCACTCAGCCATGGAAACCAACTGGGTGACCTTGGGCAAATCACACTCTCAGCCCCAGAGGAAGGCAAAGGCAACCCCCTTTTGCACAAATCTTGCCAAGAAAACCACATGATACAGTTACCATAAGTCAGAAATGACTTAAAGGCACAAAACAACAACTGCTGTTCTGAAGTTCGAGATGGAATGTATAGGAAGATAGAAGTGTTCTGCAACTGGTTTTTGTGTATTCCTGTTCCTGTCTGATTTATGTCCATTTATCTTCTGGTACAGAAACTGGCCTGTTTGCCCAATGTAGAGTGCAGAACAGCAGCACCCCTAATATTGTGGGTTATGTGGTTAGGTCCTGTGATGACATTTCCCGAGCAGACATGTAGGCAAAGTTGGCATCTGGGTTTGTGGCAATGTCTTGTACCCATCTTCCCATCTGTATTGTTTGTCCTCCTATAGTTAAGTAACTGTTTGAGATCTTTTTCAATGATCTTTATCAATGACTTGGATGAGGGAATTAGGGGCATACTTATCAAATTTACAGATGACACCAAATTAGGAGGAGTAGCTAATACCCTAGAGGACAGGATCAAAATTCAGAATGACCTGGATAGACTGGAGAGCTGGGCCAAAGCTAACAAAATGAAATTCAATACGGAGAAATGCAAAGTACTGCACTTAGGGCGGAAAAATGAAATGCATAGATATAGGATGGGAGAGACCTGGCTGAACGAGACTACGTGCGAAAGGGATCTAGGAGTCCTAGTAGACCACAAGTGGAACATGAGTCAACAGTGTGATGCGACAGCTAAAAAGGCCAATGCAATTTTGGGCTGTATCAATAGAAGTATAGTGTCTAGATCAAGGGAAGTAATAGTGCCGCTCTATTCTGCCTTGGTCAGACCTCACCTAGAATACTGTGTCCAGTTCTGGGCACCACCATTCAAAAAGGATATTGACAAATTGGAGCATGTCCAGAGAAGGGCAACTAAAATGGCGAAAGGCCTGGAAACCATGCCATATGAGGAGAGACTTAGGAAGCTGGGTATGTTTAGCCTGGAAAAAAGACGGTTAAGAGGCAATATAATAGCCCTGTTTAAGTATTTGAAGGGGTGTCAGGTTGAGGATGGAGAAGGCTTGTTTTCTGCTGCTCCAGAGACTGGAACACAGAGCAATGGATGCAAGCTCCAGGAACAGAGATTCCACCTCAACATGAGGAGGAACTTTTTGACAGTAAGAGCTGTTCGGCAGTGGAAAACACTTCCTTGGAGCGTGGTGTCTCCTTCCTTGGAGGTCTTTAAACAGAGGCTGGATGGCCATCTGTCTGGGATGCTTTGATTGTGATTTCCTGCATGGCAGGGGGTTGGACTGGATGGCCCTCATGGCCTCTTCCAATTCTATAATTCTATGATTCTATGATTCTATGATTCTATGAGATTGGGAGATTGTCTGAAGGCAAGTAAAGAGCCCTTGAGAGGGCAGCATTATTGTTCAGAATAGATTGTAGTTCATTGATGATACATCTGAGTGTTCTCAGTTAGGAACTGCATGTGACCACTAGTGAGGTTCTGCCATTTCCTTTTTTGTTGTTGTTGGTCTGTTCTGTAATAGATTAGTCCTGAGTACAAGTCTTGCTTATTTTTTTTTCCAGTTCATGTGGTGGGCACTTTAGTCTGAAGAATGCTTGTTGTAACTCTATGATTTTGGCATCCTTATCATGTGGGTCTGAGCAGATGTGATTATATGGGAGGGCTTGGCTGTAAACTATGGATTTGGTAGTCTGTTCAGGGTGGAAATTGGAGGCATTTAAGTATGTGTAGTGGTCAGTGGGTTTGTGATATAGTGTGGTGCTTAGATGTCTGTTGTGTAGCTGTATGGAGGTGTCCGGAAAGTGCACTTGTTCTGTGAATAGTTCCCGGCTGACATTGATGGTAGGGTGGAAGTTGTTTGAAATTCTGGTAGAATGCCTTGAATGAGCCCTCTCCATGAGTCCAAATGATGAAGATACACACACACACAACTTGTTCATTCATAGGTATAAATGTCTGCCCCTAGGCACTTCACTCCATGCATCTGATGAAGTAGACCTTGTCTACAAAAGCTTATGCTACCAGCTTCTTTCTCTCAGTTAGTCTCAAAGGTGCCACAACACACCTTTGTATACTATTCCAGACTAACATGGCTATGCCTTTGAATTCTACTGACAAGTATTATCTTTTATCCTCTGGTAATTTGCTGGCTCAGAAGCAAGTTGTGAATATTCATCATATCACCCAAGCTGAGAGAAAAATGTTTGAAATTTTCCATTCTCAAGTGTGAAAATGAAATAAGCAAAGCTTTTAGATCCTTGCTCCTTCCCAAGAAAACTATTTAAAAAGCAAACCATGACACACCAAAAGTACAGATATTCTTAATGCCAGTATTTTAGCTGCATAACTCCACTGTCCTGTTAAGCTAAAAAGTACTTTTCACCTTCTTTCAGTTGTTAGTCCATTTTGGAAACCATCTCAATGAAATATGCAGAAAGGAGTGGCCAGAGTTCTTCTGTTCTAAACTAGATGCCAAGTTGATTTTTTCAGGCAAGTGGCCAAGGTTTAGTTCCATTTCATACTACACATTTATAAACACTATGATTCTGCTTTAATTTCCATGACAGCATCCTATGGAATCCTGGGATTTGTATTTTAGAGCAGGGCATTTAGAATTCTCAGCCAGAGAGCTCCTCTAGTGTCTCCCCAACTATAAGTCCTGGGATTATACAGGATGTAGCCATGGAAGTAAAAATGAAATCATAGTTCTATAAATGTGTAGTGTGAAAGGGTTCCTAGATTTTAAGATCAATAATGAAAGAGGAACCCACACTCCAGAGAACACCTCACTACTGCTTATGAAGTGGACTCTGATGGTGTATCAGGCTGATTTGCTTTCTGTGCTGCAGCAAGGTTTGGGGTAGTACTGTAAGGCCTGGAGCCTGAACCCCAATGGTATATAGGGAGTCCTGGTGGTGCAGTGGTTAAATATTATTATTATTATTATTATTATTATTATTATTATATAAGAGAAAAACAAACCACCATAGAAATGACTACAGAAAAGAGGTTGTAGTCCTCCCATATTGTAGCAACTGTATGGGTGAGCATAGAATTATCATGGAAGATACATTCCTCCAAAATTGGCTGTAATGCTTAGCATTCAGATGAAAGAAACCAATCACTTTCCAAAGGGCAGCCTTCTCAATTTGTCTTGGCTTTTACAAGCATTGTTTTTGCGGGTGGGGTGGTGAGCAGCATAGCCAAGTATGATCAAAGCCTAACTGTGATACTGTGTAAAAGAAATAGCCAATCAGAAGCAATCTGGCTCATAAACCGGTAAGAAACATCAGATTAAACTTGAGAGGGTACTCCCGGTAACACCGTGTTCCTTGCAGATCCTAAAATGATACTGGAAACTGTGAGTATGTATGCAGGCTTGAAAAAGCATACATTCTGGATTACAGAAGCCAGTAGATTGTTTCCTGTTATCTTCTCAAGAGTTTTATTCTACCTTAGAATGTTGTGTCCTGTGCCACAAGCCTGATTCCACATCCAGACAGTTTCACCATGTTTTGCCATTTTAACTGGTTTTCTTCCCCACAGATCACCACAAAAAACCAAGGTCCCAAGGCAATCCCTATTGTTTTCAGGAGAAAGAAACATTTGGCACACCCATATATTTAATACCACACAACACAATGCCTTCTGGCTTGAGTATGTGACTTTTTTTATTGTTGTGGAAAGGCCTTAATGAGGAAGAAAAAAATATTTAATAAAATGGATCAAGTGCCTTTGGGAAAAATTAGCACACAATGCCTTCTTGTGAAGCCAGTTGAAACAACAGATTGATGCAGTGATCGACCTTACAGGAAGTATTTAAAAAGCACAGATGGCTCAGGTTTACATGTTTACAAAAAGCTAGAAAGGCAGTTAAAGTCTTCAAATGTGGTATAATTTACTAGAAGGTCATATACTCAGTGGTTGAAAACGAACCAAAGACTATTGTAAACACACTTATTAGGGTTTCTGAAGATTTAATCCCAGTATATTTAATTCTCCTCTGCAATATTAGAGGCAACTGTGTTCATTTCTTGGTGAGAAGAAATCCCTCGAGCATGGAAAAAAAGGTAACTTTTCATTTAAGGGTTTTGGAAGAATCAAGTTGTTGCCATATGCTGGAGAGTCTGTTATGCAACCGCTACTGTTACTATATAATTAGAATACTTTTGACACTAATTTAACAAAATAGCTCATGATGTGACTGAAATAAAAATTCCCCGGGTGGTGTTGGGGGCAGGGGCAGGGGGAAGAGTGATTAGAATCAAGGTAATAGCAAGCAGCAGTAAGAGAAACATATGCCAGTCATTTCTGCACCAATATTTTCCAGTGTACCTCAACTGAAGGGCAGCTAGTGGGCCCCCCAAGAGTTGGCACCAGGTTTCTAACTGGTTTCTAGCTGCTGTCCAAATCTATGGTAATTAAGGTTTCCACACAACCAGTGAAGAGTCTGAAGTTTATGTCGCCTGCTCCGTAGAACCTGTCCTCCCCACCCCCTGTGCGTGGTTTGTGACCACATGGCTCCAGCCCATGTGCTGCACCAGATTTTTAATGTTTGCTTCAGGTTGTTGTTGTTGTGTGCCTTCAAGTGATTTCTGACTTATGGCAACCCTAATGTGAATCTATCATATGGTTTTCTTGGCAAGATTTGTTCAGAGGAGGTTCGTCATTGCCTTCCTCTGAGGCGGAGAGAGTGTGACTTACCCAGGATCGCCCAGTGGATTGTCATGTCCAAGCAGGGATTCAAACCCCATTCTCCAGAGTCATAGCCCAATGCTCAAACCACTCCACCATGCAGGGTCTCTTTCAGTTTAGTCTTAGCTATACCATTCAAAACCAAACACACTTTCCCTGTACAGCAGGGAGAAAAAACACATTCCATTTTGGAATCTCTGACTTGCATCCTGCCTCAGTGTACAGCAAAGATTCCACAACTTCTACTTGCCGATTTTCCTCTCTGAGCAGCCAGGTACTTTACAAAGAAAAGGAGAGGCAGAAATGGACCCGGTGCAATTTTTGATGATCAATACGTCTCCCCATTGAGTAAAAAGCTGCACATAATGAACTTTCCCCTACCTTGCTGCTGTTTAAGACTCTGAACTCTGGAAGGGAAAAGATGACAGCCCAACCTTGGGAACTCCTAGATGCAGTTTTTTTTTTTAATCAGGGGAGGGAAGGAGGATCATGATGCTTTCACCAGAGTTTGAAAAAAGTTACTGGGAGTCTGGGAGTAGTTGGTCAAACAAATAATTTTTCTGAGCTCTCATTTTTGTGCATGGCCTTTACACTGACTCATTGTGATGACAGACTCCTTACCCACAGGTCAGTGTGGCTCATCTGTGCCCTGGTCAGAGTTAATATAAATCTACTGGTGTGACTATCAATTATCATTCAAAGAAACGCAGCCATTCTGAGAGGTGCAAACTCATATATTGCTTTTCTGTTTGGAGCTACTACTCATTATTGCAAAGACTTCTGTGCTGGATCCAGATGGCATTAGTCCTGTTTTAGTTTGCTTGTGACCTGCTTGTATTTGTGGCAACTGGAGGCATCCCCAGACAATCCACATTCCTCCCCCTACCGAAAAAAGATAAACTAAAACAAAGAGAAATGTGCTCCAGGAAGCAAAATTTTCTGATGCAACAAGGCATTTCACACTACATATATATCACCTTCTGTTCAAACAGCTGCCCTCCCCCTTAAAAACCTCCAAGGAGTTGAAGAAGCTGAAAGTGACTTCCATTCACTTTTTGGTTTTGATTTTCAGTGCTTTCTGGCACTGAGCATATGTTGCCTATGGTAAATTCCAGGGGACAACTGGACTTACCGGTAGATCCACCAAAGTTGCTCGCCCCTGTTGTAGTTTCATCGAAAACTAATGGGAGTTAAATTAAGTTGACTAATCTATCCTATTAATTTTAATGAACTAAAACAGCCTTTTCTAACCTGGCACTCCTCACTTGTGTTGTATTACAAATCCCATCTTTCTCAAACATATGGTAGGAATGATGGGGACTGCAGTCCAACATATTTGGAGGGCCCTACGGTGAAGAGAGCAGGACTCAAGCATGAATGGATCCTGTCCTATATCTGGAAGCATCCGTTCCCCCCCCCCCTGAGATCTGACAAGGCTTCAATGTGGCAGAGAGGCCATGGCTTTCACCTACCTGGTACAAATCTGTTTGTCAGGTCATGTCTGAATGGCATTACCAAGCATGACTCTCCATAGTGAAAATCGTAACAAAACAATGATGAACTCATTTAATAATAACAACAAGAAAAACTTGGTTATCCTAGCAACTAAAATACAACATGTCAACAACTCCTTGGCAAGTTTGAAACATCTGGGTGAAAGGAGAATCCTCCCTTTGTGCTGCTTTATAATCTCAAGGACATGTAGTCCTGATAATAAGGATGAGTTTGAGGCCAAGATGCCTAAAATCTCCCTAATCTGGCTGCAGCATTTAACTGCATCATACCTTAAACCTGATCCTTCCAAATCTTCCTTATATTAAATGCACACAAACACACTTCCCAGCATTTAAAATACTAGGACAGCAATGAAAGTGCCAGGCTAGAGACATTGGTCCTTGATTTTCTCCTTGTAGAAACAATGTTATTCACCATAGTGTTCAAAAGCAGTATCCTTCCCAAAATCTGTCTAAGTTGAATGCATTCTGCCTGCTTAAGACCCTTGTACAGCTTGCCTTCAACTTGTCTTCCTCCAAATACTTTGGACCATAGCTCCCATCATGCCTGATACTTGGCCAGACTGTCTGGGGCTGATGGGAGTTATTCCCCAGTATATTTTGAATGCCCCAGGTTAGAGAAGACTTTTTACATATATTACTCTATTATATGCATACAATAGATCTGGCTGAAGCGCTCCTGCTGATGTTATTTTCTGATGTGGAAAGGTACTCAAGCACACCTCCTTCCCAACCTGTTGGAAGCTCTCCTTTAGAGTGGAGAAGCCAGCCGACCAGCTTCTTCTGATGCTTTGAATTCTGAGGGCAGCGAGAGAGCTCAGAAAGGAATGACGTGAGCTGGGCATGAGCTCTACTTTCTGAAGTCGCTGTCACAGAATGGAGAAGACTTAACATTGCATCTGCTTTCAAAGGTAGCATCCAGAGGGGTTCTGAAATCTATAGTGGAAATAGGATTCTGGATCAGCATTCTTATGTTTAAGATTGTGCACTGTAGTAATATATTTTGGGCCTCAAATTATGTTGTCTAAATTTTTAACGCAATGAATCATATGCTATATTTCTTATGGATAGGGTAATATGTATAGACAAGGCTGATGGGTAGGGGGGCACAGGGCAGGGAAGTAGATATGAATTACAGAGAGGTGCCTTAGGACCAAACAACACTGCAGATGTTTTTGCCTTTCTCAGTAGCATCCTTATTTGTTGTTGTTTTTGACTTTACTGTTTTTGACATCAATTGTAAAAGAAAGATAACAATGAGATACACAATTTGGATGTACAAGTATTTATTTAGCTGCTCCATACTTGTTGCAAGAAAAAGCAGGACTGGAGTCCAAGTGAGTGAAAGGGAGCCATGAGTGAGCAAAGGAACACAATAACACAGCAAACAGGAGGCAGGGAATGAGAAGAGCTGGCAAGCAGGCAGCAGTAGAAGAAGCCACTGGCAAAATACAAGACCTTTGACAACAGTAGTGGTGACTAGAGACAGAGACCTGGAGGCAGTCAGCCCACTATGGCCTCAGTTGTACTTTGCAAGCATAGCAAGGAGAAGTGAACTTGAATAGAAAACTGGGACTGTAGAATTTCCTGTATCAGGGCCTAGTTTTTCACTCTGGGCCTCAGGGCAAGGGAGGACTCTCAGAGTGAGAGCATTTCCTTGAAAAGGTTTCTGTTTTTTTAAAAAAACTGTGTACTGTTGGCCTCTGGTGCTGCAGGCTGGTTAGGAGGGTCTGCTGTAGATTCTCCAAGGGAGGTGGTCTGCCTGGCCACCTTGTCTCCCTCCTTCCCCTCTCAAAGTTTCTCAAATCATGGTCAGTGCTCAACAGGAGAGAGCAGCAGTGTGGGAAATACTCATCTGACTCAGGATTAAATGCCTCAGGAGTCAGTGAATAGAGGATTAATGCTTTGGGGCCTTTCCCACCCTTATTATTAATGTTCTCTTTTCTGTTCATGAGTATCAACCCTTACTCTAAATGGTTGAAGTTGCAATACAAATTTTGTTCTTGGTCTGAGGTGCTTGTGGCTTGAACCATTTACAACCCCTGTTTCTGCGTGGGATTTTATTTATTTATTTATTTATTTATTTATTTAAATTAAGGATTTATACCCCGCTCTTCAGCCACAAAGGCTCTTAGAGAGGCTTACAAATGATTAAGAAATACCACCTATACATCTACCCTGCTTTTTTATGGCACATTCGGCACTCTCCAAGTGGTGTCCAATGTGTGTTAGCTAATTGTCCCCACAAGACATTTACTCATTTTACCGACCTATGATAGTATGAAAGGCTATCTTGGACTTTCTGTGGATATGTGACTTTCTGTGGATATGTGAAACTGTGGGTAACAGTGAATGCTACATTTTGACCAACAGGCTGGGCGAGGCTGGGAGGGAGGGAGGGAAGCTACTCCTTCCTGCCTTCCTTCCTTCCTTCTCAGTCTCCCACACACTCCCCTCTCCATCCTTGCTGGTCCCAGGCTGAGGAGGATGGGGGGGGGGGCTTCTCCCTTAATACCTGCCTCAGCTGTGCCTGGCTCACCACCACCTCCTCTGCTGCCTCTGGTTCATGCTGCCTAATACTAGCATCTCAATGCCTCTATCCACTCCCTGTGGGAAGGAAGCACCAGGAGTGCTGCTGTTGACACTGCCTCTGCTGCTTCTGCTTCCTGCCCAGTCCCCTCCTTTGCATCCAGGCACCTATGGAGCAGTGACTGACCAGCTGGCCCCATGCGTCTCTCAGTTGGGGAAAGAGTGTCTGTGTCGGCCAAGAGAGCCCAAGGCAGCAGAGAAGCGCAAGCCGGAGATGACAGAGGAGGCATTGGTGAGCTGAACATGGTTGAGGCAGATGCTGCTTGGCCAGCTGTTGCACAAAGCGGGGGTGGTGGTGGTTGTAAGGGGAAAGGCCCCCCCCCCATTCTCCTCATTCTGTGACTAGTGAGGATGGAGAGGTGTGTGTGAGAAGGAAGGACAGCAGGCAGGCAGGAGGAGGAGAAGCTGGGCACTCTCTCCCTTGCTGCCTCACCTGAGGAAAAGGCAAGGAAGGACCTTAGCCAGTGGCAGAAGTCATGGATTGTGGGTAAGTGAAATTGTGTATGTTGGTTGTGCATGTACAGGGCTCATCTCTCTCTCTCTCTGGCTTTTCTTCACAAATGAAGATTCAGGAAGGACTCATCCCGCGCTTTCTGCAAGCGCGCTGATGACTAAAAAGGCCAATCCGAGATAAATAAGTCCGGTTGCAGAAAGCACAGCAGAAGGTCTCCTTGGGTGATGTTTTTGGGTTGTGATTCTTTCTGTGTTGTTGTTTCTCTTCAAGGCTTGTTCGGCGTGAGTTCTCAAATAAGGCTGCAGCATTGTGGATAGTGCGTCTCCATGCCTCCTGATGTGAGGCCAGGGCGGACCACTGTTGGTGATCAATTTGGCCAAGCCTGAGATGTTGTTTCAGGGAGTCTTTGTATCACTTTTTTGGAGCGCCCCTCTTACGCTGACCCGTGGCGAGTTCACCATAGAGTAGTATTTTTGGGAGGCGATGGTCCTCCATCCTAGAAACGTGCCCTGCCCAGCGCAGCTGCGTTCTCAATATCATGGCCTCAATGCTGGTGATCTCTGCTTGCTCAAGGACAGCAACATTCGTCACATAGTCAGTCCAGTGTATATTTAGGATTGTGCGTAGACAGCGCTGATGAAAGCGTTCGAGGAGTCGTAAGTGGTGGTGATAGGTGATCCTATTTCAGATCCATAAAGGAGAATAGACAGTACAATGGCTCTATACACACTGATGGCTCTATACAATGGCTCTATACACAGGGCTCATACTGTATTAGTAAAGCAGTTAACAATTAGATCCCTATACCATTACACTGTTATACTGCTGGATTCCACTTTAACTACCATGGCAACATCTTGTGGAATTCTGGGTTTTGTAGTTTAGTGAGGCCAAAGAGTTCTCTGGCCGAGAATTGTAATGTCCTCCCCTAAACTGCAAATCCCAGGATTCAATTGAAGAACTGGTTACTTACTTGGAACTGTAGTTCTTTGAGCTGAAATCACACAAATGAGCTTTGTGCCTGCACAGAAACAGCATTGGAAAGAGTCCTGAGCAGTCAGATAGAACTTTTGGTGGTAGCTCTGCCCACCGTACCTAGGGTATAAATACCCAGTGCCTTCTAAAAGTACCCCAGTTCTTCTCTGTCCACTGAGACCACAGCAATGGAAGTTTGTTTGGTAGCCGTTCTTGATAGCAACTTTTTGTATGATCTTTGTGAGATTTGGCATGTTGACTATGCACTTCAAATAATATTTGTTGTGTGCGGCCAAGATCACACAGATGGACATTAAAATGCCTTTTCTGCCTTGGTGACACCCATATTCCTTCTTCATGCATACAGTGCAAAGCCTTCACTCCTCAGGTTTGAAAAAGTCGTCAGTCTCGACTAAAGGCTTTACTCTATCAGAAGTCGCTTCAGCTAAGTAAATCATCCTCAACATTGAGGGATCTTGACACTGAACAAGGGGTTCTAAGTCTTCCCAATCTTCTGCTTGTACCTCTCATGATCACCACACTTCAAAAGACTCTCCAGTTCATCAATACTCAACTTTGGACTTGAAGTCTAGAACATCAAAATGCACTACAGGTGAAGCAGCTGTTCATCCCTCAACCTCTAAGTGCATGGAGAGTGTGGCGGCTGCCCACTCTCCCTTGACTGCTGTTGTGTGCCATGACACTCCACCTTGGCCACACTCCAGTCCTGCTGGTAAGCCTCCGACACCTGCTAAGTCTCTTGAGACTGAGCTGACCAAGGATGAGAAGAGACAACAGAAGATGAGAGTAGAGAGTAGTGTATGTGGAAGTGGAAGATAGTGCTGTAACAGTGTAGTGTAATAAGGATCTTAGGGTTCTTAGGGATCTTCTCCTTCCCAATGCAGTAACTCCTGGCTAAACATTTCCTTCTCTTTGCTCTTTCTCACCCTCTTTCTCCTTCCCAGCCCTGCAGCTCCTGACTATAACCTTCTCACCCTTTCCCAAGCCTCTCTTTCTCTCTCTCTTTTTGTCATTTCCCCCCTTCACCCTGCCCCACAATTCCTAGCAAATCCCTCTCCTCCCCATTCATTTCTGGCTACAGTTATCTTCCTCTTTCATTCCGCATCTCTCTCTCTCTCTTTCTCTTTTTCTCTCATAGACAGGCCATTGACCCTGTCTTGGCCCCATCTTTGAGCCCTGCAGTCCTGATGATGCAGGATGTTTGCTCTGTCTTGCCCCCAGGCAGTCCTCACAACCCCTGGGGCCAAGACAAAGTAAAGCACATTACACTGTTTTAAAAAAATTACCTGTGAAAAACCCCTCCAGCTGGCAAAAAATGGTTCAGGCCCCACATGACCACAGGAGCCCATTCTGGAATCCTGGCCCACCACTACAGCTGCCATCTGCCATCGCTCTTCCACAGCCAGGAAACAGGTGGACAGCATGTGACCAAGGCTGGTCAAATGCAGGAGGCCTTGCTCATGTGCTGCGAGCCTGCTCCCTGCATCCTGTGAGTGGGAAGTGGGTGGTGGAGGCTGTAGCAATGGAATGGCGTGGTGCTTTGGACTTCCTCCCATTTTATACCACTAATGGGGGAAGAACTGGCCTGATCCATGGACAGGATATGCCGGCAGGGAGCTGGCATATTCTGGCCTGTGTAGATGAGCCCTTTTCTTTTTACTTCTTTTATCCATACTTTTCCTAGCTCCACTCAGCATCGTTTTTCCCTTTCCTCTTTCCTTTTCTTCCTTTGCCCCTTGCCTAAAAAAATCATGAACTCCCCATTACAACCACCCTTTCTCCCTCCTCACAGTATTTTGTGAGTGTTAGTTAGTTAGCATTGTTTTCAGCATGATGCTGATTATTTTAGGGCTGAAGGTGGATTCCACAGCCTGTAAAAGAAAAAAGAAAATGTGATCATTAAGGGACATTGCTATTGGGGCCAACTAATCAAGAGCAGAGTTTGGGAAATGTGCTTTTTACCTGAGAAGAATTTTTGGTTAGACTATAACTCCCATGTATTGTTAAAAGAGGTAGTTGCAAAGGGTCGGGGAAAATGGCTTATTCAAAGCAGAGCTTGACACACTTAATTTCCAACCAGGCAAGTGTTTCCTCATTTGTTAAACATGCCCATCTGTACGAGCCCCCCGCCCCAAAAAATGGATTGCTCTGCAGTAATGTCAAACCACAGCAGCTGCTATTTGTCTTAATGTTTTATTGGCCCACATAATCTTTGTGGTGGAGGCAGCAAGGAGGGCACCAGGTGTGGGGGAGAGGAGGGAGCCATCCTCCCTTCCTCTATCCCCATGACGGTGACAGGGAGGGCACCCGCAGGAGGCGGGAAGTGGAGGAAAGAGCCATCTACCCTCCCCTGGTACCTCCTCTTCCCCTTCCCTGTGGCTACCCTCCACCCTGTCAGAAAGGGGTAAAGAGCAGGATCATGCCTGTGCACCCCCGACCGATCAGAAGGTCCGTTTTTTCCCCTCCAGACATGCAACAATTTGTGTGGTTGTCTTAATGGTCAGGGTTGCACATTTCTCTCTGAGTTTTTTAAAAACTCCAGGAAAACCCACAAAGGCTTTTCCTGAGGAGTTTTTGCCATTTTTTACCCCCCTCCTTCACAATATTGTGAAACAACACAGAGTGCCATTAGGACAGGTCGTGTTCTCCTCAAATTCCATGAGGAGGGCCTTTTTGGCTATCGCTCCCAGATTATGGAACGGCCTGCTGGATGAGATCCATCATATCACCACCCTAAATAGCTTTAAAAAAAGCTCTTAAGATGGATCTCTTCCAGCAGGCCTTTCCTGAATAGATACCCGGTCATCAAAAAAGGAAATCTCGCTTGTCCCAATCTCACCATATCCAGTGTCCATTCTTCATTTTTATTCTTTCTTTCTTTCTTTCTTTCTTTATTTATTTATTTATTATGTTTTTTAAGTATGTTTTTAATTCTTAAATTATTTAATTGTATTTTAAGGGGATGAGTGATATTGAGGGGTTGGATGTATATTTGAATTGTTGTAAGCCGCCCTGATTGCGTTTCATAGAGGGGTGGGATATAAATAAATTTTATTATTATTGTTATTTTATTATTGTCGTTTTTGCCATTTTAGCTGAATGACACACACTGAGCAACTGTAGTTAATGCTTTCTATAGGCTTAATGACATCACCCCAGGGACTTTCCCCATGATGTCATCAGGGATCATTTCCCAGTCTCAGGTTTTGGCCCTAAAACCCCAGGGTGTGGGATGCTCCTGATCTGGCAACCCTAGATCAGTGAAAAAAATAAAATGTCATTAAACATTTTCTTAAAATAGGAAAATCTGCCATAAGAAATGAGAGATTTCCTTTAAATTTAATTATATATCTATATCTATAGCTATAGCTATATCATCTATCTATGTATATATGAATGAGAGAAATTTAGATCATTTTCATTACAATGAGCAGATGCAATCGTTTTATTTTCTGTCTCTGTTCATCCTCATTGCCAAGAGGAATATTACTCTTATTTCCTCATACCACGTAAGCTTTTATTACAGTTATTAAATGATTTCATTTTCTTTCTTCTTTGAACTGTCCTAAGCCGCAACACATTTGACAATCATCGTTTCAAGTAAGGAGATATGACCTGATTCCTCACGTCAAACTGTCAATTCCCAGAAGGGGGAGTCTCTGAATCAAAGCATTTAAATATGTGATCTCTGTTTTTTCCTTTTGACAGTACCTCCAAGGAAATGACTTCTGCCTTGTTACTTCCAGTGCCAAATCCATCACAGTGAAATAGGAAAAAAAGGTAGGAAGTTATTAAGTGGAATTGTCATTAAATTGTACTGAAAAGTGTTCCCTCCACCCAATAACTCACATCTATAAATGTGGGTGGTAGAGAATGACAAAACACAGGAAAATGGGGGAGTTTTTTCCAGTGACTGCTAACCGGAAAGAAAAAACCCAAAACAAAACTCCAAAACAACCCCCTCCCCACTGTACCTTTTCCATACCTCACAAGAAGTCATTGCATAATGTCATTGTTGCCTCTGTGTTCCATTCTTTTGAGAGTCTCTTGGTAGGGACTTCTTGGATTTCTACTACACCGCTTCAAGGATATCCCCCCTCAAAATTGGGACATGGTTTGCTGAGGTGCTCCTTATTATTTGAAGGGCAAATTTTCTCCTCTCTGAATTTGTCATTAAAAAAAAAAAAAGAGTTACAGAGCAGATTATCAGATGCAGCAAAAACCGCATTAGAAGATTGCTAGAAGAGCAGGAAAGAGTGACCTTACCAGACAACATCGTCCTCCAGTGTTCTGGAGGCATAGTGCAGGCGTCAGTAAGGCATCCCTTTTTATTGGTGGCTTGTCCCTGTCAATGCAAAAGGGAAGCCTCATCCGTGGCAGCGCTACGCCCCCGGAACAGCAGAAGGACACAGATGTCTGGTAAGGTCACCCTTTCCCTTCTTCTAGCAATCTTCTGATGCAGTTGGGAACATGTTTTTTGGCGTGTTCCCCTGTGTCTGATAATCTCTGAGTTAAAGCACCATTTCATTATTGCACTATAGCACTATGATGAATTGTTTTTTTAAATTTTTTTTAAGCAAAGAAAGGTATATACATGCTAGATATACAATAAAGATTAGGAATAGCAAAATAAAATAAAATAAGACATTTGAATTAAACATTGTACATCTTAACTCTATTAGCTTCTATTCTACTTGCTGTCCCTTGTAACACCATCTTGTAAGATATTCTACACGTTATTACACACAGTCAGCTTCATTTCATTTTACATCTTTATATATCATTGAATGTATGCAATACCTGTAAAAAAATTCTATGTTTTCTTAGGTGATTTTACACCTGCCTGTCTTGTATAATGTTGGATTATCAAAATACAGTTTAGCAGATTTTTACTCACGATCAACGATCGTGAGTAAAAATCACTGAAATGTAACGCTCAAATATCCCAGCGGTACTGCAACAGTACCGCTAGGGACGGGCGTCATGTGAAACGGACACCCTGCAGCGCTGCAGCCTCGCAACATGGCGAGGCTGCTAGCGTTGTTTTTCCTTTGTCCGAAAAAGTCCTAAGAGCACAGTCTGGGAAAGCTATTTTTGGAAGCTAAAGTACCCAGAATTCATTCACTGTTCTGAATAATGGCCACCTGCCTGAGTAATTTTGGGGGTTGTAGTCCAAATAAGTAACTTTCTCAAGCTCTGATTATGAGGATGTATGAAGCTATTTTTTTTACTGGCCACCAGGCTGACAGGAGGGATCCTGGGAGTTGTAGTCTAAAAAGTAACCTTTGTAAATATTCTAGTAAAACAGAACAAAGGAAAGCACATACTGCAAGCCTGATGTCTATCCAGCCCTCCTCTAACATCTTTTACAGAAGTACACTGATGGAAACACAGTTTGGACTATTTTCTCAAAGTTATGTTTCAGGGGTGTTTGGCATGGCTGTAACTTACTTCCCGCCTCTTCTCTCCGACCCAGCTTGGATCCTGCCTTTATTCATGTTGGCTGCAGGAAGAATTTGATTATCTACAAGCTTTTAAGTACCTATGTTCTTTCCTGTCCACAACATCCGTGTCCCAAGGGCTTGAATTCTAAATGAATCAGGCAAGGCCCTATAAATCATGATCAAATACATCGTCACCACAGTGTGCAATTCATTTTGAGCTGAGGGAAGGAGGGAGGGCAGGGAGAAGAAATCTGAGGAAAGACAGGATAAAAGCACCTTCCTGAAAGACTGAGTGTAGATCAGAGATTAGTTGTCAACTTGAGCTGCTGGCACGTTATCTCAGGAGCACAGGCAACAACTAGTAGTCCTGTGAAACTGCTTTATTCATAATGCTTAGATGTCTCCTCTAAGGAGTAACTTTTTTTTTAAATGCCTTGTTTCTATTTATCTGAGAAAGGGAGGGGGAAGCTAAAGCACAAATTTGAAGCCTAAGGGGTATTATGTCTATTTCCATAAAGTTCTTACTGAACACTTGCCTTGAATTAAAATGTTCCTTGGATGAAAGCAATTAAGTGATTTGAAGAGAGGTGTCTGTGCTTTAGGTCTTTAGAAATTCTATACCCTAAGTTTGCAAAAGTATGTCACAGGAACAACTAAAGCCCTCAGATTCAGTCAAAGGGGTGAAACAGAGCCATGACACAGGAGCGGAAGCCTGTCTTTAGATTTTGCCATCTGCAAAACTTTCTGAAACTTGCTTATGTCAGGCCTACTTTATGATATGAGAGAATTCACAGTTCAAAGAGAACAATTTATGAAACATACATCAAAGACTTTCTGTCCCAAGTATCAGACCATAAGCTTATTACCCATAATTGTGAGCAGCTTATATTGGAGTAGACAGACATTAATATCTTACATAGCACAGACTGCTTTATAATCTCATCATGTCTGTGCTAACTACCCTGTAAAACAGATTGTTATTTCCATTTTACAGATAAGAAATTGAGGCAGGGGCAGTTATCTGCTGGATAGCTAAGTAAGAATCTGAACCCAAGCCTAAGCCCAGCTCTCTATCAAGTTTGCTATCTAGTTTCTGTATGGGGTATGACTTGGCTGCTTCTGAAATACTTTACACCAGAGTGCCAAAAGATAAAGTGTGTGCCACTGGTTAAATATTTATCCTTGCCATTTCCCCATTTTTGAAATAGGTGTACAAAGCATAAAAGCTCGCATAAACTGAGAGAGAGCTGAGTCAAAGGTTCTCTCAGTTTTATCACATCAATAGTAGTGACTTTGGAAGGAGGACCTCTGAAACCCCTAATCTCACCTTGTTCATGGCTTTTCCCAACTGTTTATCTGCTCTTGCTTCTGCACATTTTTCTCTTGGTTTCTCTTGGGGTGCATCTACACTATACAAATAATCCAGTTTGAAACTGGATTATTTGCCATGCCTCCTACCTGTGGAATCCCTCCTCCCCTCTCCTTTTGTCCTGCCAACAACACAACTCCATCTTGCTTTCTTACCAACAGCACTGCCCATTTAAAACAGTAAAGTTGCTTCTTTCCCAAATTGAAGCTAAAAGTTGCAACCATAGCAACACCCCAGGATGCATAAATCATGCCCCTCATCTACACTCACCTGCCCCCCAGCTCTCCCTCCCTCTTTCCTGGCAACAAAACACTCCATCTTGCTTTCTTACCTTGCACCAAAACAGCACTGCCTGTTATTTTAAACCTTACTGTTTTAAATGGGCAGCACTGTTTTGATGCAAGGTAAGAAAGCAAGATGGAGTTGTGTTGTTGGCAGGGCAGAGGGAGGGAGGCGAGTGTGGGTGAGGGGAATGGTTTGTGTGCCTGGGGGCAGGTGTTGCTGCCGCAGTGGCAGGTATTGGCAGTCCTGTTGGCGGGAGAGGAGTCTACAAAACTGTAGTGTAGTATGTATGTTGGGGGCGGGGCTTAACTTATTTGCAGTTTTTTCACTTTCACGGTGGTGCTCCACCCCTAACCCCTGCAAACGTGAAGGGACAACTGTATATACTGTATTATTTCATTATGAATTACCACCACACACACACACATTCTATAATTACTACTATAGTCAATTCTTTAACATAGTATCATGTTTTGTTTATGTATTCACGTTTATGTATTCTTTTTGGTTTGTGGAAAAGAGAGGGAAACCAGTTCCAGTCTAGCCTTTTACCTTTCATCTGCGTTTCTCTGTACAAAGATTCCCCTCTCCAGAGTGAGGTCAAAAGGACAATGGAGCAACATTCAGCCAAGTACTTTCCTCTTCCCAAGGCTGAAGTGCTTCAGTCTGGACTACAGAACTAGACCTAAGAGCTCAATGGCTGGAATTCACTTGGACACTTACAAATTTGTAATCACTGTAGCCCTACCCCCTCAATCCCTACTTACTGGGTAGCAGCTGCTGCAATCGATGTGGGTCCATTCCCCTCTCAGTCAGGAAGTAGCTGACTGATGTTCCCACACCCTCCTGTGGGTGATCTCTGTTGCAACAGGCAGAAGCGGGGTCACAATTCCGCCTCACACAAGAGATCAATTGTGTGAGGGGGTCAGCGATAACATCAGCTACTTCCTGAGTGACAGGGTAAAACCCCCCATCAGTCATAGTAGCTGCTGCCTGGTAAGTGGGAATTGAGGGACATTAATGGTCCTTATGCATCCCCTAAACTAGGGATTGTGAATATGAAACAGTCATGAATGCCTAACTCTAGGTTATGCATTTGTAACTGCCCAAGTAAATTCTGGCCCACGCAGTGCTCATATTTCCTTTTTGTGAACCTATATATGTATATATGCATATACATAATGGTTTGAACGTATAGCTGTTGCTATACAAACATAATAGAGAAATCAACCAAAGGTGAACACCCCAACATACAAGAGCTGCAGGAAATATTAACTAAACCTTTTACATGAGCAATACAAATTACAGCATCTTTGGTACAACTCTGTTCTGTGAAGGAATATATTTCAAAAAGGTTTGAAGAAGGTGAGAGGAGGGTGGGGGGAATAGCCTCAACCTTATTAACCCACATAAAGAGCAATCAATGTAGCCAAAAAAAAAAAAAAAAAGAGAGAGGGAGAGAGAGAGAGAGAGGGAGAGAGAGTCAGCAGTGTTGATGTTGGCATTTACCAGAAAGAAGGAGATCAAAGGCCTTTTGGCTACTCTGCAAAAAAATGTTTCTTATTAGTTTGTTTGCAGAGCTTTAATGTGAGATTGCATTTACCAGCTCACTACTGAAGCGACATTGTTGCCCTGGTCAGTAGGCCTTTTATAGTCAGTTAAGTATGCTCTCATTTATTTAGCTGCTTCTTTGGAACTTTGAGGCTGTCATTTCCTGAAGAAATAAGGAAGTTCTCTCCTTTCTTAAGGAGCTGATATTTTAAGGAATGAGTAAGAGCTTGGGTTATTTACTGATTTGTAAACTTTCCAGTTCAGGATGACTGGAAGAGGCCATGTAATTGTAAAATGTGCAGAAGGACATGGTCAGCAAATATATTTTGTGGCAAAACAAACAATATCATGAAGAGGAAACAGCTTGATACTTTCAAGACACACTGATGTCACATTCATGACACAGTGTTGTTGACTATCCTGAGGTAAATATGCTATCTGCATGAGATTATCACATTCTTGCAAAGGTTTGGGATGGGTGCCTTGAAAAACACTATTTTCTACCAAGCAAAATACACAAGTGTTATACCTCTGTCCACAAGATTTTGCCATACACTTAATTTCTGTTATTCTTAGTGAACACATGAAGTCAAAGACAAGACCAGCCAAAATATGAAATCTCTTTTAGGCTGGAATCCTAAACACACTTATTAGCAGTGAGTAAATGATGCTAATCTCACTGGGATGTATTTCTGTGTAAATATGCTCAGGATTGCATTGAGAATCTGTTCTCCAGGTTCTTGATGAATAAAATCCTATTTTGGGAACACATCTCTAACAATACTTAGCAATTATATAGTGTTTTTGTGTGTTCTGAGACCTATGTACACACACACACACACACACACCACATACTGTCTTAGAGTTTTTACAACGGTCATGTTAAATACAGTTGGCCCTCTTTATTCACAGATTTGGCATCCACAGATTCTACCATCTACAGCTTGAAAATATAAAAAAAAAAAAATTCCAAGAAGCAAATTTTGATTTTGTCATTTTTTAAATAAGGGACACCATTTTACTATGCCATTGTATATAATGGGACTTGAGCATCCATGGATTTTGGTATCCAGAGGGGGCCCTGCAACCAAACCCTAGCAGATACCAAGAGCCCACTGTAGTATAGGGGGGGGGGGTATGTTGGTCTGGGAGAATAAGGAGTCTAAAGCTACCATCAAGTTCATGACAGAAGAGATAGAAAGTTGCAACTACTAGATTTGTACAGTCCCTTATGGTTGGAATTTTCTTGGTGGAAGGAGCTATAATTGATGACATTTGCCTGTGTCCTCTATTAAGTTATTCTTAGTCAAGTAATGTAAATATATGATGCAGTGATGGCTGGTGGTTGCCATGGTAGTGAGGTGGCAAATCTGCTCTTGGGTTTGGTTTGAACTTCAAAGGAGCTATCCAAAAGGTTCAGCACTTTGGACAGCTCCTGTAGAGTCCAGACCAAAACCCAGAGCGGATTAGCCACTTCACTGACACTGACACTTTTATTGATTAAGAGACGCCACCAGCTGCCGATGGGTGTGGTTGAGGAGAAGGATGGAGTGGGTTCAAATGTGCTAGTTTTACCTCCTCCCCCAAACCACCATTTTCATAACCCTCTATATGCAGAGAGGGATTTTCGGAAAGAGGTATTCATGGATATCCTGCCCCATGAATTCAAACTCTGATTTTAAGAGGGGTCCATATCATGTGGAGAGGCTCCATGGACAGATGAGACTCTCCCCTTCAGAAAGCTGCTCACTATACATGTTGGCTGGAAGGAAATGAAAAGAGTGATGAAGGACACACACGTACAGGCAATTGTCTTGCCGCCTGGCGTAACATTTCCGTACGATGTGCCTACAATAACACCACCATTTTACCATCATTGTATCTGATGCTGTACACCCACCCCCATGTTCTTATTACTTAAATTTGTTTTAATCTGCCACTTTTAAACTACACCCATATGTGTATCTGTCTACAATTTATTTTTATAGGTTTACCAAACTTGAATTGACATTCCTAGCTGTATGGTGAATCTTCCCCAGAATGAAGACACAGCCAGTTGATTAAAGGGGTATTTGACAAACCAAACCTCAACCTACTAGGTGGTAGGACTGAACTTGCCACTGCCTCCAGGAAGAATTCCTGATGGGAAGAGCTGTTTGGTGATGGAATAGATTACTTCAAAAGGTGGTGGGCTCGCCTTCACTGGGTATATTTGAACAGAAGTTAGATGGCTACCTGTCAGGGATGCTCTAGCTGTAGATTCCAACCCTAGCAGGCCAGTCCACTTGAAGGTACCACCCAGCCCTGAAAGCCCATGAGCTTATGATTCCACAAAGACACAAGGCTGGGAGACAGATGCAATTTCTTAAAAATGAATTTATTACCCCAAATTTGTTAACATTTTAAATAACAATTTTAAAGTTGGTTATTTGAGTTATTAAACAAATTACCAGTAATTGTTACCAGCTTCAAATTATTTCTGCTAATTTAACAATTTGAACAAATTAATGAATAAGGCAAGAAATTACTTTGTTAAGTCCCCTTAATGGTTCAGCATTAATGAATGAATCTCCCTTGACAATAATGTGAATGTCTTTAGTGCTATCACCACTGTTTCCAAGCACTGCCCAGCCCAGCCCACATGTGAAAATTCTTATAGGCAACCTTGCCCTTGAAACAAAATGGGATTTCCCTACTTATTCCTACAACCAAGACAGCCAGGCAGAGACTCCCCTGTTCCTCCTATCTTTGTTCCTCCTATCTTCCTCCTACCTCTTTTAACAGGGCTATGTGGTCTGGGCCAACCCTCTGACTGCCCCCTCAGTTTATCTCTGTTGCAGCCCAGTGAAAGATTTTTCTTTGCTATCCTTGGTTTAGAAGACTCTGTTACCTAGCTGGGGTGCAGGCCTAGTACATAAATGTGGCCCTCCCTTCCAGCCTCCTAATCTCTCTCTATAAAACTCTTGGGTATGTTTGCTTTCCCAGTGTATTGATTGGTTGCTCAGGAAACACACCCAACCAATCATCACCCACATGCAAATTCCTTCTCCACCTTGCAATCTGCTCCTGCCACTCAATCTGCGTCTACACCCCCAGACTCACAAAGGCCCCTCCCTCCTCTCATTCCCTCAGCTACTCATCAGTCATGGGCTGCGGCAGGACCCAGTCAGTCAACTGGCAGCAGTGGTGGCCACGGTGATGGCAGGGCAACAGAGAGAGTAATCCTCAGCAATTCTGGGAAAAGTGTGGAATGCTGAGAAGGGGGAGGAAGGATTAAAAAAACCACCAGCCTACCTTACAGGATTGTTGTGAGGTCTACCAGGCATTTTTGGGGGGAGTTTTTAATAGTGTATGTGATGCTGGGTACAGCTAGTTGTATATATTTTACAACCAGGTTAAATCTGACCCAAAGAGTGAGGAGAATTTATTTAATCTTTTCCTTAGCAGACTCTATGCAGACAAATCCACACGTTGTTTAAAGGGAACAACTGTGGCTCTCCAGATTTTGTTGGATTGATTAATCCCTTGCCATTGGCTATGTTGGCTAGGTCTGATAAGATCAAAGCTTGGAAACATGACTTTTAGGATTGCAGATGTCAGACTCCCCAGCCAATATAGCCAGTAGTCATGCTGACAGTAGGGTTTGGGGAGCTTCAGTCCAAAATAAGCGATTTCCCCAAATTCCGAGGAGGAGTTTTAGGCCAGAAATATCTGGAGAGCTACAGTTGCCTGCCCCTGCCTTAAACTATCAGGCAAGCCTCACATTCATATCTATTCTATCTCATCCACAACTATGTATAATATTTACTTCATCATAGTTAGGGACAGGTCCCATCATGTTGTCTTACAGTCTAACATGCTACTTCCTGTTTCTTATCAAAGGTAACAAAATGCCAAGTAATCTACTGAGCAATATGTCAGGGCCAAGGAAAAGGCCAATGGTATGCACAAAGGCTGAGGTGGGGAGCCCTTTTTTTGGCAGTGGCCTGGGAAGAATGAGCTTGGCTGCTGTTCCAACAGACCTTTACTCAGGCACCCTTATGCTATAATTGCCTTCCTTGTGCATGCCAGCCTCAAGTCCAAGTCATTGTTTGAAAAGCTATGATGTACTCAGCTATGATGTACTATGATGTATTTTATTTATTTAGATCATAAAGGCTCCAGCTATGTATAGGCATCCAAAGCTTCGCAGAACTAAAATGAGACTAATCTCAACAGGGGAGCAGGGGAACCTGTTTTCACTGATTCCACCGTATGGGACAATCTCTTGGCCCAGTCCTGCTGCCTTCTATGCACTGGAGGACAAAGTTCTGCAGCAAGGACTCTAATTTGGGGCCGAGGAACTTCTGGCCCCAAAGAGATTCATGTAGTCCCATGATCCCTCACCAGGCTGACGATGCCCCACTAGGTGGGCTGGGGCTGGTGGGAGTTGAAGATCAATGACATCTGGAACATCAGAGGCTCCTCTGCTCTCCCTTAGTCCATGCAAGTAGGTTCTCCATGTGATTTAGAACTCAGCAGTATCAAGGTCTCAGATCATACAAGGAATTTGTAGGGCAAAGGGCAGCAGGGAGCTGTTCTCAGACATGGGAGTGCAGCATGATTTGGCACCAGGGATGCAGGAACAAGAGAAGGAGAAGGGCCCCCATACAACGGTCACAGTGCTTATTTAGGTGCAAAAAGAAAGCCCAGGTTCAGTGCACAGCATCACCAGAGAGAGCTGAAAAAAGCTTCTGCCTAAGGACTTTATCAGACTAGTGGCTAATAATGCTGTAATCCTGCAAATGAGGAAAGCCAAAACATAGTGGCATTATTACACCTATTGTTGCACATTGCTGTAATCCTGGGAAAGAACACAACAGAATTATCGCACGACCACCACTAGCATTTTAACAATGGGACTTTGCTTCCGTGATTTAGCATGGGCATGACTTCAGCAGTTCTTGTGAGAAGTTGCAAGCACACTTAAAAACACCAACCCCTCACCCTTTATTAACAAAGTAAATCAACACATAAACACTTAAACACACTTCAAACCATGCAAACAAAATGGGACAGTTCATACAAAGAGCGTCCTGTAGATAGTTTTCACATTCTCACCTGGATGTTTTCTTGCCAGTAATGGGGGGGCGGGAAAGAAGACCACCCATTCATGCTGTAATCTCACGATTACACCAGAACATGTTTTCACACACTCTTCAATACCACAAAAATAGTAATATTGAGAGCTATTGACAGATAGTCCCATTAATGGAAAGTGATGCCTTATTCGTGGCTGGAGCACACAGTAAGCACAGGAGGACTACAGTATCATGTGATAATGGGACCCATTTGTGCTATTGTGGCATTATAATTGTGTGATTTTTGCTGCGTCTGATACAGTCCTAAGACTCTATGAAAGCACATATAGTACAGCAGTAACTGGATAGCTCATACAGACAAAACAGACAAAGTATTTACTGTTTCCTGTTAACTCTTCTCTATCCCCTGTCAATATTTTGACATCAAGTTGCAGCAGTTACAAATCCCTGAATCTTACCATTTCTCTTACCTGCTGAAATCCTGGTGGGTGTAAAGCAGGATGAACATATGGCCAAGATAAGAGACTTCAGGCAGAAGCTTGGCAGACTAGCTAGTAAAAGGAGCTGCTAAGTTAACCACTCTTTAGGTTAAAATAGCCTAGAAGAGCTTGGCTGATCTTTTTACCTCCTCCCCCTGCTGCTTTACCCAGGTCCTAGATAGCCTGCCTGCACTTCTGATGAAAAGTACAGCATGAACTGCTCTGGGAATGTTGACAGCAGCACCCCTTTCTCTACATGCAGAGTCACCCATCATCTCCACCAATTCCCCTAACTTCCTTTGCAACTCATCCACAATAAAGTCCAACCAAGGAAGTCTCCTTATCCACCTCTTCCCTGCAAGTGCCAATGCCAGTCTCCAGTTTGCAAGAATGGTCTTCGGTGGCAGTAATAATTTATATCCTATCTTTTTCTGAGTCTGGGAATACATCCACACTCAGCATTATACCACTTTAACTGCCAAGACTCAATCCTATGGAATCCTGGGATTTGTAATTTGGTGAAGTACATAGAATTCTTGAGTGCACAATCCTGAACTACAGCACTAATTTACAACCGTAGTTGTAAATTCTCAGCACAAATATCACAGACCCCAGGATTCCCTAAGATGGAGCCATGCCACTTAAAGTGGGATGATCAAAGTGAGATAATTGTATAGTGTAGGTATACCCCGAGCCTCAAGGAGGCTTATAAAAATTAAAACAGATACAGCAAAAATTTCACATCACACAAAAGGGAAAATATATAATTAAACTATCAATAGAATTAAAAGCAGTTGAAGGAATAATTGTTAAAAGAAAGACAACAAATTTAGACAACCAAGTACATAGCAGAACGGCCCTCCCTCCATCCCAACTGCCATTACCCTGGCCAAGGAGGGAGAGAAGAGAATGCTAGACTTAATCCCTTCCCCTACTGCCACCCCTTTCCTTCATTAGATTGTAAGCTTGAGGGCAGGGAATTGTTTTGTTATTCTTTTTTTCTTGTAAAGTGCCATGTACATTGATGGTGCTATAGAAATAAAAGATGATAATAATAATAATACATTATCAAAGGCCCTTTCCCCTGAGCTATCAATCCTCAAAGGCCTGCTGATAAAGTCATCACCTGCCTACAGAAGGAGAGCAAGAAGGGAGCCAGTCTAACGTAGGGTCCTGTCTAAACAGTGAAAATAATCCTCATAGAAATCGCATGGAAGGCAATCTCTCTAAATGGACATTTGCATTGACATGCCTTATTCGGAAGGGAGATGGGAGCCAAATCTACCGTAAAGCTCTGAAGGGAAGCCTTCGGAACTTTCCCCAGAGTTTTTAAAAAGCTCCATAGGGGATGCGAATGTCCAATCATTAAGACAGTCACATTCGTGTTGCTGCGCTCAGGCAGTGCAAGCTGATTGGCCAGATGAGCATGGAGGCGGGCTTGCAAACAGGGAAAGTGTCTGCTGCTGCCATATTGGACTTTTGGCTAAGTGAGAGATCAGTAAGGCGACAAAACAGCGATCTTTTTCTCTATTCTTTTTTTCCTTTTGTAACTATGAAGTATCACTTGTGCACACCATGGTAATTTTTTTTTTTTTAATTCAGCAGCAGTAGATTTAAAAAGCACAAGTAATTCACTTGTAGCCATCATCTTGGCTAGGAGGCATGCAAAGTTTATGGGGGCTCTATTAACCATTAAGGTCCCAGCACTGCGAATTGTTATTTCTTTGGAGCAGATCATATTTCCCCCCCCCCTCGTATAGACGGGGCCCTAGAAAGGAGTTCCAGAGCCTGGGAGCAACCAGCAAGAAGGCCCTCTCTCATGTTATGAGCAGATGTATCTGTGAGGATGGTGGCAGGGACAGACAGAAGGGCATCCATTGAAGATCTCAAAGTAGAGGCAGGCTCATATGGGAGAATACAGTCTCTCTGGGGTGGGACTTATGTGGCACTACAAGTGCCACCAGCTCTTGCCAGCATAGCCAATGATGAGGAATGCTGGGAGCTGGAGTCCAACAATATCTGGAGACTTCACAATTCCCACCCCAGGTACCAAGCCCCCCCCCTTTTTAGTTTTAAAAAGCAGCATTTAAACTCTTTGCTCCACTGTACATTTTAATGATCAGAAGTGGTGTATTCTTAGACTTCATTGTGCAGTTCAGTGCTGGATTCTGCAGGAGACTGGATAGGACTAGGACGAGGCAAGAAATTTGGGGAGAGGAAGGAGGAGCAAACATTTAAAGTGTTTTTTTTAAAGGGGAAAATACACCCACTTCTACATGCTCCCATTTTGTCAACTGTTTATTCACACATTTGCTGTATGTACAAGCACCTGGGATTCCACTGCTCTTGCAGAACATTACACATTTAACAATAGGTTTAATTAGGGGAACAAATAAAGCCAAAAAGGAGTATCAATCAGTGCAAGCATTTGCATATGACAGACAAGGTTTTGGGAAAAAATTATCTAGCCCATCAGCTGCCTTTGAAAACTGATGTTATTCCAATGACTAACATGAAGCCTCTATTTCTAGAGTACAGTATTCTAGATAAATAGAAACTTAAATTGGAACCATGTTGGCTCAGAGGTAATAAAGCATGTATGAAGAAAACGCTTCACTTAAAACAAAAGCATTCTTTATAATACAAACTACAACAAAGTTCAGCATGATCCTTGCTCTTCTCATTGCTTTGCCTTCCTAGAAAGCAAATGTGACCACAAGAAGCATTTTTAAAGCTTCTGAGATCAGAACAATAGTCAAAGGTTTGCTTCATCAGCTCTTGTTGAGCACTATCATGTTATACAGAGACAGAAAACAATGACCAGATTTTGCAGGCATAAATCTGTAGACAAATGGATCAAGCCCAAGCTCTTCAGTCTAGCAATTACCTGTCAAAGATGTCTGAACTCATCATTGGAGACCTCACTGCTTTTACAATCTTCCCAGCTCAAACATAATACAAACTATTTCATAGTTACTCCTGAACTGATTAAACCTTGGCCCTATATGGGTAGTCATTTTTGTAGACATGGGAGCTGGTGATACAAACAGAAATCATGCCCGCAAGCATAGCCAATCTTTTGCTTTCAGGCAAGCAGCCACAACCTGAGGACAATATGGCCAGACAGCTTCAACATGAAGTTACAATGGCCATTCTCCTTCCAGTAGGCAGCATCAGCATGAGGTCAAACTGGCCACTCTCTCTTCAGGTAGGCAGCATCAGCATGAGATCACAATGATCAGCTTCTCTCTTTCTGGCAGGCAGCATCGACATGAGGTCACAATGGTCATCTTCTCTCAGTGCAATAGGCAGTGATAATGATTTTTTTCTCACAGACAGAGAGAAACAAGTGCCTGATGAGCACAATCTCTTCTTTATGAAGGTGTGTGTGTGTTGGAGATGGAGGACACGACTTTGCTGTTATTAAAGAGATGGGTAAGGTGACAAACACTGTCTTGAAAAACAAGCAAACAGCCAGCAGTGTTTAGGCGGGGGGGGGGGAGGCAAGAATAGCTAGTAGTTAGGTACCTCCACGATTCCAGAGTTTCTCCTTGTAACAAGTACCTTGAGGTGGTTGGTACCTAGCAAGGTTCAGATGTGGAGGTGGGTACAAGATTTTGAGCCCAGATATAACATTGTCACAGCTTGCAAGGCATACTGGAGATGGACAGAGGGTGAAAGATAAAGCAGCAGGTGGGCAGAAGAATAGCAGATGCTCTAATACACTGAGAATCCCACTTCTAATGTATGTCTAACATAATGGGACAAATTAGGACTCAGAGGACAGCCAGAGGCAGCAGGGGAACAGAAACTGGCAGAAGCTGGCAGAAATAGGGCTTCAGCTTGCAGCCTACATACAACAGTGAACTGTGCAAGAGAAAGCCTGCAGAGAGAGAGAGAGAGAGAGAGAGAGAGAGAGGCTCACAGAACTCAGCTGTAACATGTGAAAAGCCAGAACAGAATGAGAGTAGCAAATGTCACCCAGGGCTTGTCCACACTATTAAAAACCCCAAATCCCCTTGCAAATTCTCCTGAATCTGTGGTGATCAGGCCATATGACATACATCCTTTCCCCTGAATCTGGGGTGATCAGGTCACACAACACATGGTCCAGATCTGAGGCATTTCAGGGTATTTTACCTCGATACAGAATATATTGGATTCAGAGTTTTCTCTGTATTTTTGTCCATCTCCGCCATCACCACAAGAACCATTTTAAAGCTCCGGAGACAAGTTCCTGGCCGAAGGGAGAGATTTTCTCCCTTCCCCTGGTTTGGCAACACTTGCCCATTGCTTGCTTCAAGTGCCACTTCCTGCAACAGGTGAGTGGGAGTGTGGGTGGAGGCAGTGCAGCCAAGCCAGGGGAAGGGAGAAAACCTCTCCCTTGAACCAGGAACTTGCCTCCTTTAAAATGGCTGTGGCAGTGTTGGTGGTGGTGGCTACCATCAGGTAGTGAAGACAAGTACCCAACATCCCTGCAGAGAATAAATACTGCACATGGCTCTGGGGTGAATTGGGCACAAGTAGGGTTGCCATAATTCTCTTCCACAAAATTGGGAAGAAAATATACGGGCCTGGATTGAGAAGATTATTGACACACACACACCCCAAGCAAACCACATTTTGACAATTAACATTGTTTTATTGCATAGATAGTTCAGTAGTAGCAGTTGTTATTGTCGTCATCATCATCATTGCACCCTCAATTTACATGGTGCTTGTTCCCTGGTTGCCAGGCTGCTTGGAAGTGAAGTTCCACACTCTTCGTTGCCACAGTCACCACACAAAACTCAGCACTGCCACACTCACCACACAACACAAGGCCTCCTGGGCTCAGCATCTCTGCTCACCTCCTTTCCTTTCCCACCTTCTGGGCTCTTCTCTTGCATTCAGCACTCCTGCCTTCTGGGCTCTGGCTCTGGCATGCCTGTGTAGTATTATCCAGAGTGGCCTGTGCTCTGACTAAGGAGGAATCTGGGATGTGCTGCTTCAACCGGCCCAGCTGGCTGTGACATTTTTAGTCCCTTCAATCCAGAATTTTCCTGGTTTTCTGGGACAAATGGTAACCCTAGGCATGAGGAACAGAACGCTATTCAGAATTTTTGCCCCACATGCAGAGAAACACCCAGCATTTGTGCAGGAGTAGGAAAGAAAGAAAGAAATTGAAAATATTTGAACAATGGTAAAAAAAAAAAAGTGTCCGTTTGGTGTCTGGAAACCCTGACAAGGAGAAGCCTGCACTGATGGGAGTCTTCTCAGTTCTGGACTTGTTCTGCACAAAATTCACATGTTGGGTTTTTTTTTGTTTGTTTTTTGAAGGGGCAGGAAGCAGCATGCAGAAATACAGTCTTCTGTGCAGAAAAAGCTATTTCAGGCACAGAAAATTTTGTTTTCTGTGCAAAAATGCCACCTGTGAATTTTGTTGAGAATAAGTCCTGAACTGCAGTCTTCATAACTGTACAGTTTTCAAAGATTTTTCTTACAGAAGGAAGAATTGTTCATTGCTTTCTTTGAGAATGCATATAGTGAAGAATTACATCCCCATGTAGTAGTGGGGAACAGAGATTGTGTGCCTACGTAGGTAAGAAAAGAAAGGATCAGGATGGACTTGACACACAATGAGAAGAGGAGCAGGGAAAGAGGATTCTTATAGAGATCCTACATCGCTTTAGTGGAGCATAAATATTTGCTGGCAGAGTGACCGTACACAATAATATAGCACAATGTATGTGGATCAATGGTCAATATGCATACACAAAGGCAATGCATACAGGCCATGCTCATTCACATGCTGCTATGTGTACTTAGTGCACTACTGCATGCACAATGGCCCCACAACTCCAATTTTGCCACTATCAGTTGAATATGACCATTGCACATTGACCTTGCAAAATAAATAATTATACCCCATTCCCCATTACACAGCTTATGCTCATGTATGCCACTAAAAGGATGCCACAGAAATCTGTATTCTAAACATACTTTTAAAGTACACAGGACAAATATATTTTATGGCATCATATATACAAATATATTAGCAGTAGCAATAGCAACAGCATTTATATTTCTATACCACTTATCAGTGCCAAAGCACTCCCTAAGCTGTTTACCATGTATGTTAGCTAATTGCCCCTAACAAACTGGGTACTCATTTTACTGACCTACCTATATTGCCTAGAGTTTCTTATTACTTTTTCTCCAGGAAGCAGTCATATTTAACAGGTGCAATGAAAAAGAAAGGAAAGACGGATGAGAAAAAGAAAAAGAAGCCTTGAGAGGTACATCTGCTTGGCAGGAAATAACAGTACATAGAGTAAGGACTTTATCAGATGTGGCAAATATGGCATCCTAATGATGCCTAATGATTGCGAAAGGGCATACATACCATACGACGTTGTCCTTTTGTGATCATGTACTGTCAAAAAACCATTCTATTTTATTCATGGTCAAGCTGTCAATGGATCCGCCATGGCGCTTTGTTGCCAGCATTGCCGATGTTTGAATCCTTGTGCCATTGTGCTCGGTGAATACAACATCAATTGTCAGAACACTTTTGGGTGAGATCAGGACAGCCAGGTAGGGGATATGCTTTTTTTTTTTTTACCTCCCTGGTTTACTTGCAATTTTAAAACTGTGTTTCTGTGCTTGTGCGTATGTTTCATGTCTTTGTCTTGCTTAATTTTTTGAATTTGCAGTGCTCGCATCTTCTCGTGAGAATCAGCGAGTTCTCAACCCCAGACATAAATGGAGCTCCATTCATGCTCCATTTATGCTGGGGATGCCTCATTGATGCTGCTAAAGGTAGGTCGGGTAGGGGGGGTTCTTTTGCTGGCATAAAAACACCACAAAAGAATGTTAGTGGTGTAATCTGATAGAATCATAAATCTGCAACTAAGGGAATTCAAAGTATAAGGTACTAACTACTCATTGGTTAGAACTTTACAATCAGAACAATCAGAAGCCAGATGCCTGTGGCAACTCCTTATTGCAGCAGAAGTTGCTGGTGGCAGGGGGCTGGAAATGTCTCTTGCTGTACTCCGATCACCACCAGAACAGACTTCCATTGCTTGATATGATTGTTTTTTTAAATTAGTTTTTATTGGTTACAGTTGTTATACAGTTATTTTAATTAGAATATATACTATATTCTTATCCATTGTCTCATCTTCCATATACATATTTACATACATTGCTCTTTGTAACTCTGTTTCAATTTAATAAAACATAAATTACGTCTCAACAAACCATGACTCTATAGTTCATTTCTATTTTTTTTATCTCACATCATTTCTTATTCCTCTCTCTCTCTCTGTGTGTGTGTACATGGTTACCTGAAATGCTACATTTCCGATCTCTCTCTTCCTTTCTCTTGGCTATTGCATGAGAGTCTCTACCCTCCCAATTTCTTTCAATTTCTGCTTATCTTTTTCTATTAGCGGTCCTTCTGTTCGTCATCTGCCCATTGTTACATTTTTTTGGTAAACTTTTTGTATTGTCCGGCTTTATATTTTCCAAGGATTTGCTATTTTCTAACTATCTTATATTTTACTAGTTATTTTCCAACCTTTTGTTAGTAATTCCCACTCTTTTCCCCTTTTTTCCACTGACTGTCTCCTCAGGAGTGTTGTTAATTTATCCGATTGCTTGATACGACTGTTGGCTGTTAAGGTAGGTTTGGGGCATCGGGTCAGGTGACAATACATAGTAAAGTAATTAATTAAATAAAAAGTAAATAAATATAACTCTATACTCTGAAACATAGCACAGGCACACTAAGCGCATGTACTGGTGATGTCAGCTACTGGTGAATCTAAGAAAACAGGTTAGTGTAGAACACAGGCCTGTCACAACCGGTCAACAGTGAGGATAAGAACAGATTTCAAACACAGGGCTTTTTGTATTAACTATATTCCCCTCTCAGATTAATTGAGTTGACACTGAAGCAAATCCTGAATTGGTCACATGGAGGGATGCAGAAGTCAACTTCTGCAGGCACTTGAGAGAATGACATGCCAGAAAACTGTTGACATGCCAAAGACCAGTGAAGAAAACAGTCATGTCCTTTACTAATCAGACACTCTATAACACATCCTCACAGAGATGGTATCAGCTAATGGCATCTGAAAGACACTTTGAACATACCATTGCACTTTAGAGATGAAAGCAAATGTACAAAGTGTGAAGCACCAGAAGGAAGCAGAGGCCAAGTCTACAGCGCATGCTGGTACTTGCCAACAGACAACCTGTAACTGGAGACAACAGCTTTGTCCATAGACAGAAAGGAATGAATGGAGGGGGGCTAGGGGATGCACCCAATGAACAAGGCTCTTGGGTACAAAGCGTAGACCCCCCTCCCAACCCCCAGCAAATCCCTTCATCTGACTTAGAGAATCAATGTTTCAAGTTCATGGCCAGAACTGTGAAACAACCACATTTTTTTAAAAAAGCTTCCTTTCCATATGAACTGAGCGGCATCTAAAGCACCCGGGAAGACATCTAGGGTTCTTTTTATAGCCACAGGAGTAATGGCTGATCTAATTTTCAAAGATTTCTAGCAATCTGAAAATGTGGCATTTGGATAAGGAAACATGGGGTGTTAAAATACTTCTTGGATGGACAGAAACTCTTAGGGACATCTAACTGAACTATGTATTGTACCTGGGGTTTTGAAGATGTTATTAAAAAGCATACTGTAAGAAGTAATATACAGCAGATTATTATTGTTGACTCCAAAGGCAAACCTCATAGATCTAGATAATGTAAAACAAACAAATGAGAATTCTGACACAGACCTTCCACTTTTCTTCTGGCCCAGGCATCCCTGGTCACCAATTCAACAGTCTTTACCTACAGACATATAAGATTAAAGGTGCTGTATAATATGACAACCGTGTTTCTATCAGCCTATTAGCCTATTCTATTAGCTTGAAGACCTCACATCTAAGGCAGGGAAGCTAGTCCTTAAAGGGATCTGACAAACATGCAGCTTTAAAGCTACAATCCTACACATACATCTTTGAATGTAAGTCCCGCTAAACTCCGGATGTTGTACACAATTTCTGTGCCTGGAGTGCTACAACTGCTGTCCTAGATGGGCAAATTATATTGAAAGAGGATTGGTACAAGGATTGGTGGGTAACAGGAAGGGGCTCATGGGTTAGGTGTGATAGGTTGGAAGTTTGTCACCAGCTCAGATATTAATCTGAGTAATGACAATTATTGTCCTCACGAGGCAAGCATTACAATGTCAGAAGCTTGTTTCCCAGCTTGAATCTAACAACTTTAACCAGGAGTATCTCTACTCATATATTCTAGGAAGTTGTCTAACTGCATGTAGCAAACATCAATTGGTTTTACAGTTGTCCCTTCATATTCACTGGGGTTTGGTTCCAGGACCCGCCATGGATACCAAAATCCATGAATACTCAAGTCCCATTATATGCAATGGCATAGCAAAATGGTGTCCCTTATATAAGATGGCACAATCAAGGTTTGCTTTTTGGATTATTATTTTTTAAAGAATATTTTCAAGCCATGAATACTTAAATCCATGGATACCAAATCTGTGGGTACAGAGGGACAACTGTACACTGTTCAGCTAGGCCCTCTTTGGCTCATAATTTGCTCAATACTGAAATGAGTCCACCAATCAGAACAGGATAGTCATTACCATGTTGTGCACTCCACCTCCTTCCATCCCTTCCCTTCCTTCCCACCATGCAAGGCTCAACTTTACACATGGCTGTTTTGGCAGTCTTGCTGATGTTGACCACAGCAAATTCCTGTTGCATTACGTTATTTCAAGTGATTCTTCAATATCAGGTTTGAATCACCTGACAGGCAGCTTGCCAACTGAGCCATCTTGCCTGCCAACACACACCTGTATTGAGCTTTGTTGTGTTTGTCATAAAAAAAAAGATTGGGCACCTGGATTCTTCAAAACAAAGCAGAATTAAACTTGTAATTAACGAGTTTAGAAAGGCAGGTTACTTCACATTCCTTCTTAGAGTCACTTTCCTGCTAACTGGTGGAGATAATCGGTGGTAGGAAAAGGTAGGGGAACCACCCAAAATATAATTCCAAAGCAGCCTCATATTGAAATATAATACTGTGCGTGTGTGATGCACTGATAAGAAAAACAAGTCATAGGTAAAAAGTGAAGACTTCTAAAAAGAAGTGCCAGGGTTCAAGTTGATGTAATATTCCACACAAATACACTATAGTCCTTTGTCCTCTGAGAAGAGTGGTTAGGTCACATATAATGGAGATGAGGAGTATAGTCTCTTTAAATTCTGCATTCTTTGAATATGAGCAATATCAACTGCTCTTTAAGAACAGGACTTTGGATGTTTTTCTTAATTATGTTCTATGTTTTTTAAAAACCCAAACAACTAGAGATGAGGTTTGTGTGAAATGGATTAAAATTAAAGTATTAGCTCTTTCTCTTATGCCATTTTCCTAATTAATACCTCCCCCACCATCAGTTGCTATTTGTTTGATGGAAGAAAATATATGTACTATGTACTACGGCTAATTCAGAAATGCTAGAAGTGACATCTTCCTATGTGCTGTGAATGTGCCCCAGGGGGTTATCACATGAGGGAAGGAAGCAACAGTGCACCCTGATAATAGAGCCACCCACAAATACCTTATCACACATCAGCACGTTTCAGCTGTTCTCCTGTTCTGGTCCCGTGGGAGACAGTGGTAAACATGAGGGTTGTTTTTTTTTTTCCTTCCTAACTTGAAAAATCCATTAGCAAAAAGACCCACCTTTACCATTGTCCCCCACAGGACCCGAATGAGAAAACATCTGAAACACACTGACGTCGTGCAAGAAGGCAAGATGGCTCACACTACTCTTGGGCTTTACTTCTGCTTCCTTTCCTTTGTGCCATAAGTCCCTAAGTGTAAACATTTGGCAATTCATGCAACGAGAATGTATTTGTGGGATCACTATAGGCAATGCTTAGAACTGACTCATATAAGTCATAGCCCTTGGCACAAGAAAACAATGCAAAACCAAACTCCCTTTCTAATCCCATCAACTGGCAGCTAACTGGAAACCAAAGAATTTTATAACCACAACCTTAAACCCAGAGGGCAGGGTGGGGCAAATATGCCCATCCCCCCAAATCTAGTGATCAAGCTGAGAGCTTTCTGAGACACTGTTGGGTAGAATTTGCAATGCTGCTTTTAAGAAGAATGAATAAAATGAGCTACTGAAACTTCCCATAACTGAACAAGGATAGGATGATGCAGAGGGCCCCTGGGTATAATCTTACTACTGCTCAGTTTTGGGTGGCTGCAGCATGTTATTATCATCCTTTAAAGTCACTTTCTAAACTCTGCTGTTGGGGGCAAAATCAGAGGCTTTTCCTGTGCTCTCTTGGACAGCCTCACCTTCTAAGCAAGTCACAACTTTGGTGTGGGGTGATCTGTTCAAAGTGATGGGGCAGACTGGCCATTGTCATTCTTAGCCTACAATAGGGAGTCCCTTCATCTGTTTCCTGGCACATTCCCCACTAGTCTGCTTGGCACATTGGTCTCCCAGGTCCAACATAGGTACTTTTTGGGGCTGCTTTATTGCATTGATCCTTTCAATGGCAGGTGTTTTACAAAAGCAAATCACTGCTCCGTTCCTCCCCTGCCAACGCCTCTACTACAGTTAATCTCTGCTTTTGATAAACAGATGCTTTTGTACCAACTGCTGGAGTTGGGTTTATAAGAATGACCTTTCCCCCCATCCCCATAAGTGGCAGTGAATGCCCAGAGTGGCTGGGTATGGGATTGGTTAGGCAGGGGAGCAGGTAGGAAACCTGCACATTTGGCTGACTGAAATAGTTGAGGCAATTTGTTTGATTAAGGTTGTAATCAAAGCATCAGTTCTCAAAGCACTGTGTGGTACAAACATATTTGATTTGACACTGTTAACTGCCAAGGAGGAATCTTGAGGACTAGACTGTTGCTAACTAATGCCTGCAAGGAGGTGATCTGCTTATTGTCTGTATGCAATGCAGTAAATGGCAATGGCAAACCACAAGGTATCTGCTACAAGGACAATAGAGGTTTTTTTTGCCTTACAGACCTTTTAGACTCAGGTATACCAAAAGAGAATAAGTCTCCATTGTTAACAGCTGAACTCAGCACTCTGTTCTGCTCCCGCCCCCCGCATGCCCCACTTTGGCATGATTGTAATATCATCTTGCCAGATCTGAGACATGTTGGCCCATGTTGCAACCACTGATGGATGTCCAGCCTGTGAATGTACTAAAATAGTTTGTTTCTGTTGATATGTGTCTTTGTAGAATACTTCAGTGGAAGAGCAAATAAAAGGAAACCTCCAGCAGTTTTAATTTTCAGGAATGTCCAGTCTTAACTCTGAAATATCTGTCCATAGGTGGCATTTAACTCCCCCCCCCAATCATTCATACATCAAACTTTAAAGAAAGGACCTGTGTTCAGAATACTTGGAGCTTGCACTTTCTCTGCATGTGTAGAGTAAAAATGTAGGGGACAGGGAGTTGCATGCTTTCATATGCATTCTATAACGAATTGTGCAAACTGTCTAGGTTAAATTACTTGTATCATCTGTTGAACGTGTTAGGTATTTTCAGTGTTGCTTGATATGTAGACAGAGCAAGGTAATAGGAAGCATTATTCTGATTCAATAGAGGTAGCTGACTATGAAGGAAGATCATACACTCTGGAGGAAAATGAGCATTATACTTATTAATTATCTGAGTGGACAATGGGTGCTCTAGACACTCACAGGCCACTCACAGCCCAACCAAGTAACACAACCAAGTGACTATATAGGTCAGTGTATTCTGTGGCATCATTAGGTGAATGCAGTTCAGTAAAATTGTCATGTAGCAGAACTTCTGAAATGTAGGGCTTTATCAGATGCAGCAAATATGGCGTCATAAGGATGCCTAATGGGTGCACATACCAGATGACGATGTCCTTTCGCTATCATATCTTTGCCAATAAGCCATACTTTTTTATTGATGACCCAAGCCATCAATAGATCAGATGTGGCATTTTGTCACTGGCATTGCTGGCATTTGAAACTTCACAACATTGTGATCACGGGAATACAGTGTCAATGGGAAAACACTTCTGGGTGAGATTGAGGCAGCCAGGTAGGGAATGCACTTTTTCTATGACCCTCACCCCCCATGTACTTGGGACTTTTTGAGTGTGTGTTTGTGCTTTGCTGTACTTTTTGTGTATTTATTTGGCTTTTATTTTTAATTTTCCCATGCTAGTGTCTTCTCGTGAGAATCGGTGATATTTCAACCCCAGAAGTGAAGCCTCGTTGATGCTGCTCAAGGTAAGTGGGGTGTGTGTGTGTCTTTTGCCAGCATAAAAATGCCAAAATTTATGCCAGCAAAAGAACATTAATGGGGGGTGGTTTGATAAAGTCCCTAGTCTTTACTGTCCATCACATAAATCTGCAACATTGTGGGCTTTTATGGACCCATTTTCTCTAATTCTATTTGCTTTCAAGTGCTTTCTCAATTTATTTTAGCACCAAGACTTATATGGACTGTCATTTCCATACTTTCCTCGTCACTCCTGTCCATGTTGCCCAATAGGGCTGGCTCTCCCTATGAGATGCAGTGATGTGGCCACCTCAGGTGGCAGCTGCTGAGGAGTATCCAGAACAGTGGCAAAGTGCTGTAGGATGCTATTCTGCCACCAGCATCAAAGTAAGAGCCAATGGCCAGACCAGTTGGCTTCTGTACATGGAAAACGGGGGTGCCACCTTGTTCTTTGGCTTCAGGCAACAAAATATTTTGGGCCAGCTGTGCTGCTGAAGCTCACAAAACAGAAGAATGCAAGAAGCCTTTGTGATGAATAGCTGCCATTGGACAGAAAAGAGTTTTTACAATTCTTAAGAAGAAAACATGGAACCTTCTTGAAAAACAGGTAAAAACTAAAGGTTGATTATAGAAACATCACAGTCACATAGCAGCTGCAGAGACACCCGAGAGTGCCCAACTTCTCTTGATTCTAGTTGGAACATAAGGAAGTTGAAATCTAGCCAAAGTGACCGTGGCACACAGTTTACCTATGTTATTCATGTATCATGCTCTAGACATCTAGCACTGACAGATTACGTTCTGAATCTGTTTTTATGATTATTATAGTAGTCTGAGAGATAAAAGGGCTCTTGTGCCTATACTGTACAAACAGTGCCTGCCCCAAAGACCTTGCAGTCTAGGCATACAACACAGACAAAGGTCCCATTGTCACCCTTATTTTATAGAAGGGGAGCTCAGGCCCCAGAGCAATGAGGTGAAGAATTCCAAGATGATACTGCCTGGCCTCCTCCAGTCAATGAAGTGCATGGTCTGAATGAACAGAGCCCACAGAGATGCTGAAGGACAAAATGGTCTCACTGTCAAGCCCGGCTGATCAGAAACATGCGGCAGCCAAAGATGGCTTCATGGCTGCTGAGAAATATGAATTAATACGAAGGTGCATAGAGAAGGCAGGTCAAAAAGAAATGTACTTTATGAGCTGCTGGACAAGAAAGCTTAGGTTATACATAGATGTACCAGTAGCTGAGGCATCAGAGACATTGGGCTTGTCTACATGAGCCCCCCAAAAATGTAGTGTCCCACAGTAATAGCAAGTTGCAGCAGCTGCTACTTGTCTTAATGGTGTTTTTTGCCTGCAGAAGCCACCAGAAGCTTCGCATCCAAGATGACAGCTGCCATTCCTCCCTTCCCCGATCCCTGCAGTGGCAATGGCATGGGGTGGAATTTGGGGAAGGGGATTAGAGAGCCATCCTCTCTACCCTGATCTCGCAGCAGCATGGGGGGGCACCGGGGGAAGGGGACAAGAGAGCCCTCCTCCCTTCTCCGATCCCTGCTGCGGCGGGTCATTGGGGAACTGGGGAAAGGGGATGAGAGAGTCATTCTCCTTTCCCTGATCACTGCAGTGGTGGTGATGGAGGCACGGGAAGAGAACCAGGGGAAGGGGGAAGAGGATGAGAGAGTCCTCCTCCCTTCCCTGATGGCAAAAAACATGGTGGCTCTGGGTGATTGCCCTGTTAGCAAGCCCCACCACCCCATGCTTGTTCAGCCAATCAGAGTCATGCTTCCTGTACTACTGGACAGTGATTCCTATTGAATTGCTGTCCTAACAAGGGGCAATTTGCATACCACTCGCTGTTTTTCAAAAACTCCAGGAAAAGCTGCAAAGGCTTTCCTTTGGAATTTTTGCCGTATTGGGGCCCCCTCCTTTTGAATACATCATAACAATGCAGATTCCTATTAAGACAGGTAGGCTTCTCCTTGAATTCAATGAGGAGTATTTTCACCATTTAGACAACCCTAACATTGTGCCAGTAGAAGCCAATTGAGCCTTTAAGGACAAGCAGGCTATGTCAGCTCAACAGTGAGATTCCTTCCTGGGATTGGGCTGCATGCATTCTATGGAACTATAAGTATGAGCTGTGGTTGATAGGGTTGTTGTCATTCCGCTGGTAGTTTTAGGAACCTCACAGTTGTGGTGGGCATGGGGACAGCTGTTGTCCCAGGCATACAGAGAAAGTTTGGGTAGTGCTGACTCTCCTCTGCTCCACAAGGTAATTATTGCAGTTGCCATCTAAGCAGTATCTCATTGCCTGGTATTTCAGGGCCAAAACCTGAGAGCAGGGTGCAGGTCTTTGTGAAGTCACAGTGGTAGTTACTGCAACGCACCACCTCTGCCAGTGCTTGGACTGAAAAAAGGTTCTTGAGTTGCAGTGCTGGTCTGCTACTCCCTTCCATAGTCCAAATGCCACGAAGGGCCCATGTGCATACACACCTACTGTCTTTCTCTTTCACTAGCTTCTTGGTGCACCAACATTATACAAGGGCAACACGCTTCCAAACACCTTTGTATTGAGCCAGAGGATGCTGGTGCCAACTAGGAATGGCTGGAGATGTTGCCTAGGCTTTAGACCCACGTTATGTATAAAAATCAAGCATTCTTCTCCTCCAGTGCTACTCACCATGAGATTTAAGGTTCTCAGATCGAATGTCTGGCCCTGAATCTCCAGGTCTGGGTCCTCTTCTCTGGCCTTTAGGGTGAGGGGGTGTAATATCAGGGCAAAAACATGGTAATAAAAATTGAATCTCTCTCTCTCTCTCTCTCTCTCTCTCTCTCTGGTATGTTTCTTTTCCCAGTGTGCTGATTGACTGCTTACCCAACCAATCCCCTCACTCCCCTCACTCCTTCAGCCAGTCACCACCCACATGCAAATTCCCTTTCCACCTCACAATCCACTCCTGCCACTCAATCTGCATCTACACTCCCAGCCTCACAAGGGCCCCTCCCTCCTCTCCCTCCTTCAGCCACTCACCACCCACTTTTAAAACAATGCAATATTATTTTCCTAAAATAATAGTGTGTAGCTGAACTGTGTGAACCTTTCAGATCTACTATAATGGCATATGTTGTGCTGGGTCAGCTAGTACAGTTGTCCTTCATATTCACTGGGGTTTGGTTCCAGGACCCCCTGTGGATACCAAAATCCGTGGATACTCAAGTCCCATTATATGCAATGGCATAGCAAAATGATGTCCCTTATATAAGATGGCAAAATCAAGGTTTGCTTTTTGGATTATTATTTTTTAAAGAATATTTTCCAAGCCATGAATACTTAAATCCATGGATACCAAATCTGCGGATACAGAGGGACAACTGTATATTATATTATGCATCCTTGTCCCACCCTCACCCCCTGCTGCTGCTGCTGCTGGCTGCTTTGGGGTAACTACTGTAGACTGTTTTCAGTTCAGAGCAGACCTTGGAAAACTTGATTGGACTACAACTGCCATCTAATTCTTAAAAGCCATGCTTGCAAAAGTGTTCACAAAACAGAGCTCGGCAAAGTATAGCTTTTCTGTTCAAAACAGAGCTTGGAAATTTAGGTTGCATCTGCACTGCAGAAATCATCCAGTTTGACACCACTTTACATGCCATGGCTCAATGCTATGGAATCTTGGGATTTGCAGTTTGTTGTAGCACCAGAGCTCTCTGACAAAGAAGGCTAAATAGCTTATAAAATTACATATCCTAGAATTCCATAGCATTGAGCCATGGCAGCTAAAGTGGCATCAAACTGGATTATTTCTACAGTGCAGATGCAGCCTTAATTTTCAACTCAAGGAATATTTTCTCATTTGTTGGACTTAAAAAAAGGAATTACATGCTCTGAGCAACTATGGTTGATTCTTAATGTATCATGCATAATGACATCACCAGCACCTGCCTCTTGTGACAATAACAAAAGGAATCGGTAGGTCTCAGGTTTTGGCTCTGAAATTTCAGGGCTTGGGACACTCTGGATCTGGGAACTCTACTGAGATCTGTCTCCCTTCCTGGAGACCTTGAGAAGCACAGCAATCCCTGAGACTTCAGCCAGTGCCTTTGTACCTGGCAAACCTAGACAGAACTTTATGGAGATTCAGGACTTTATCAGACTAGGTAAATATGGCATCATAATGATGCCTAATTAATGCGAAAGGCCATGCATATCAAATGACACCATCCTTTCATGATTTTGTACTGTCCAAAAGCTGTTCCTTTTTATTGATGGACCAACCATCAATAGATCTCCTGTGGCACTTTTTTTTGCCAGCATTGCCAGCACTTGAAACCTTGTGCCATTGTGCTCACGTGAATATGGTGTCAATGGGCAGAACACTTCCAGGTGAGATCACAATAACCAGGTAGGGTACACTCTTTTTATGAACCTCCCTGGCATACTTTTAAGCTTTAAAGTGTGTTTCTGTGCTTGTGTGAATGTTTTATGTCTTAGGACTTTATTAGACACTCAAAATACGCATCATAATGATGCCACATAACCACAAAAGAGTGTGTAGATCAGATGACATTGCCCTTTTGTAATTACATTCATCCCCAAACTTGTACCTTTTAATTGATGGCTTAAGCCGTCAATAGATCCCCCTGCTGCTTTTGTGCCAGCATGTGAAACCTCTGGCCATTTAAATCTCATACTTATCCTGCCAATAGCTGGACTGGCCAGAACACTTCCTGATGAGATCACGACACGAGGTAAGTGACAAACTTTTTATGACCCCCCCCCCCCGGGTTACTTGGAAGTTTTTTTTAGTGTGTTTGGGTGTTTAGTGTAAATTTTACGTTTATTTCTTCTTTTACTTTTGAATTTTTCATGCAACAAAATCACGTGGGATTTTGAACGAGGAAGTAAACAGGGCTTTGTTCACTTCCTCTTTATTGCCAGAGCTGTTAGTACTGGAAAGGAGGTAAGTGTGTGCGTGTAGTATTCTTTTGCCGGCATATATTTTTTTTTATGCTGTCAAAAGAACGTTTTCGGTGGCTAGTCTGATAAAGTCCTTAATCTTGCTTTATTTTTAAAATTTTCTGTGCTTGTGTCTTCTCATGAGAATCAGCAAGATCTCAGACCAGGAAGCAAATGGAGCTCTGTTCCTGCTCCGTTTATGCTGGGGCTGCCTCCTTAAGGTAGCTCTGATAAAGGGGATTCTTTTGCTGGCATAAAAATGGTTCAAAATATGCCGGCAAAAGAACATTTATGGAGGGTTGTCTGATAAAGTCCTACACTGCAGAAATATAGAAGTCTGACAACCACTTTATCCCCCATATTTCTATCCTATGGAATCCTGGAATTTGTAGTTTGGCAAGGCACCAACATTCTCTGATAGAAAAGGCTAAATACCTCACAAAACTACAAATGCCAAGATTCCATAGGATAGAACTATGGTGGATAAAGTGGTGTCAAAATGCTGTACATTGTACAAGTCTTTCTGGTACAAGGGCTCTTAGCTGGAAGCACCCAGAAACATTGCTTAATTGTGGTATAACCACAAGATTAGTGTTGTTTAATAGTCAGGATTGGTAGAAAATATCTGAGACTAGGATCTTAACTGGGATGATAAAGGATAACACGAGATCTTCTAGCTAATTTGTTGTGATGGTATACTTAAAGGTGAATATGCCCTCATGTATCGCCTCTTTGACATCCATGCCACATTCTCCCAGTCAGAGGATTAAACATATGCACACCTGGAGGTAGAGAAGAATGTTACTGGCAGAAGGATGAGAACTACCGCTACGGGATGTGGGAGTAGGGAGAAGCTATGACTCAGGTACAGGTGCCATTGAAAGGAGCAGGCCCTGAAGCCAAGTGAGGACATATTGCTATTTCTTCACATGAATGTGTTCAGTGCAATGAAAAAGAGGGAGGATTAAATGGTTTCCACTCTAAGATCCTAGTGGACAGTCTGCCCCTTGACACTTATATCCTAGGCTATCTTCAGTTCAAAGATTATTTCTGAAAATCATCATCATCATCATCATCATCATCTTGGTTTCATAGTCTACTGCCTGGGGTTTGGGACCATCAATGATTCAGATTCTCTCCAAGCATCTAGGAATCAGTGTGCTATCATTGGATAATGCAGCAGCATGTTCCAAATAGTATAACTTATTGTAATTGTGCTATTTTAATTCCGTCTATGGCAATTTCCTTCAGATCTTCTATTTGGCATTGCTCCCAGAGCACCCATCACCCCTGGAACCACACTTGTTTTCTTTTCCCAGAGGTGCTGAATTCCAGTTTATAGGCCTGGATATTTTGTAGTATTTGTCCTTTCCTTGGCTTCAGATCCTGCTGTTCCCTGGGACTGCCACATCTGTAATCTATGCTTTCTTTTTCTGAATCACAGTTATATCTGTTCTAATTGTTTTTCAGTTTGCATCTTAAAGGTCCAAAAGATTTTTACATCTCAATATTTGATAACTTTTAAAAGGCTTTTCCAGGTTCCCAGTAGATTTTGCAGATGTGAAATGATTTTGTTGTTGTTGTTTTCATAGATACCACTGTATCATTGCAGCCAATTTATCATGGCTGCTATGACACACTTCAGTCTGTAAGATCTTACTGCAAGTACCTCCACTTCCTCCTCTCCCTCCTCCTCCATTTCCATTTATTGTTGTTGTTGTTATTGATATCAATATTATTATTGTGGGCCAGAATTTGTTAAGCCAGGTATGAATGCATATCCTGGAGTTACATATTCATGGCTGGTTCCTATTCACAATCCTTAGGTAATCACTACAGTTGTCCCTCCACATTCACGGATTTGGCATTCACGGTTTTAAGTATTTACAGCTTGAAAATATTCTTTAAAAAATAATAATCCAAAAAGCAAACCTTAATTTTGCCATCTTATATAAGGGACACCATTTTGCTATGCCATTGCATATAATGGGACTTGAGTATTCACGGATTTGGGTATTCACGGGGGGTCCTGGAACCAAACCCCAGTGAATGTGAAGGGACAACTGTACTTTAAAGCCTATGTAGGGACCGTGGCAGTCCCCACTTACCAGGCAGAAGCCACTCTGATTGACAGGGGTCTGTTCCTCTTTCAATTGGAAAGCAGTTTACTGACATCCCCCCACCCTGCAAGTGATCTCCAGTGCAAAGGGAAATTGCAACAAGGACCATGCTTCTGCCTGTTGCAATGGGAGTTGCTCATGTGAGGGGGTGTAAATGTCAATCAGCTGCTACTTGACTGATGGTGGAACAGATCTCCATTGATCACAGCAGCTGCTGTCCAGTAAATGAGGATTGGGGGTGGGCAGGCAGGGAGACACTACTTAACTATGTAACTATAGTTATGTAGTAACTAGCTGATAGAGAGTTATCATCATCATCATCATCACATTCAAAAGCTAACAGCCCTGCTCATGTGTAATTTGAGTTAGTGTACAATACCAGCTGTACAAAAATAAAGCAATAAAACAGACAGCCCAGCAATAAGTGTACAGACATGTGCAATTAGAAAATCCAGGTTCTACACTCGGACCTAAATTACATGGTGGACTCCCAAGGAGCACAAATGGGCAACTGATCACCTAATGTGTCTACGTTGATTTTAAGGATAATAGCCACCCAGTTAAGTGTTTTAATAGGTTGGGACCTGGGGAGAAGGAATGGCTAGCTAAAGGCTAGAAGTCATGGAAGAGAGAAGCCTATAGAAGATCATCCCAGTCCAAAGCCTTTGCAATTTTAATAGTGGCCAGGGTCAGCCATTGATGCAATTGTTGAAATCTACCAGCCTTGTTAGAAAGGCCCAGTGAGTAAAGTAACGCTTCAGTATTGTTAAACATGGTGTCATATGATACAGTTCTTTCAAAAACTAGAATGAAAGTATTTCCAGGTGGGTAGCTATGTTATATTTGCAGGAAAAACAGGAATCTTGTGGCAACTTAAAAGGCGACCAATTTACAAATAAACAAATAAGCAAGCAAGCAAGTAATAATATTTTTGTACTTCCGTTCTCTCTGAGCCCATTTACTACAGTCCCCGACCTCCCAAACATGTGTAAAATAACTTCCCAGTTGACATAATAATGATAATGATAATAAATATTTTTTATTTCTTACCTGCCTGTCCGCAAGGCTCAAGGAGGAGGGTACAATATGAATTAAAATATAATGTATGACATAAATTCATTAAAACACACATCATACTTCATGCATCTCATAACATGGACTACAGTCCACAAAAAGTTACGCCATAGTAAAACCTGTTAGTCTTTCAGAAGTCACAAACCTGTTTTATGGCTAAATAAGCATCATTCACCTTAAATAGCAAGCAAGCAAACAAGCAAAACCCAACGTACAATAACCATCAATGATTTAAAAACAGGTTAATAGAGGTGCTAGGAGCTGCTATTTAAATGAGCTACAAGCTGATGCATCTTAGGACTTTTTCAGACAGGCTAACTCCTCCCCCACAGAGGTCAGGAGGAGGACGGTGCTGTCCTGCTTCCAGTGATCGATTTCACATGACGTCGTCCTCCTCCCATCCTTCATTTGTGCTTCCTCCGTGCTGGAGGGATGAGAAAGGCATCACTTTTCATTGATGGAAACTTCTGTCAATGAAAAGCAGCACCTTTCTTGTCCCTCTAGCACAGAGGAAGCACGGAGGAAGGACAGGAGGAGGACAGGGGTGTGAGAAATCGATCACTGGAAGTGGGACAGCGCCATCCTCCTCTCAACCTCCACGGGGTTTTTTTTAGCCCATCTGAAAAAGTCCTGTGTCAAAAACTAAACTTTGCACATACATACTAAAGTGCTCCTCATTTTTGGATGAGGGGAGTCTGGTCCTAAATGTACTAAAGCGCCTACCCTCCTTGCCTGAAATATTTTAATCCTATAGAGTCGTAGGCCATTGAAGTGATGGGCAAGTCTGCTTTTCTTATTTTGTTGGGGTGTCTTTTCACAAGTTTCCTGATGTCACAGAGTGATCCCGTTAATTACATGCTTCCCTGTTCCTTCAGACTTTATGTTGCCTTCCCAAGGATTACTAAGTCAGTCTAGCCAGGAAAACAGCAGTGAGTGGTGGTTACATAAGACTCAGCCCTGCTCTTGTAGCATTGGAATTAATCCATAGAGACTCTAATACTGAGTGGTGTAAACCACACATGATTAAATGATAAAGATCTACAATATGAAGTATTTGGTACTGCTTAGTAACTTATATTATTATTTAGTTACCGTACTTATTGTCCAATTAAAAAACAGAGTCTGCTGGTGGCCCCTTAAAGGTTGGTATGTTTATTATGAAATGGACTTCTGTGAATCATATTCTGCTTCATCAGACACATCTTTAAGGTGCCACAGGACACATTGGCCTAAGCTAGCTAGAACACAGATAATGTATCAATGGGAACATTCCTTTTCCTCTACCCACAGGGCCACATTAAGATTTTTGTAGGCCCTAGGCACTCTTGTATTTGACTCCTGCCCCACCTCAGCTCAATGTACCACTAGGGACAGAGAGGCACCGTTCTAGAATCTGTCCTATCAATCTCAGTAACGTTTTGATAATCCTGTTTTCATAGGCCCTAAAATTTTCGTAGGTCCTAGCCACTGTACCTAATGCATAAGGTGGCCCTGCCTCCTCCTCCTCATCTTTATTTATACCCCACCTTTCCCCCGAAACTGGGACTCAAAGACAGTTTACAATTTATACTTGGTAAATCAACACTTGGGTATGTTATTTTAATCCATTGGGTCTACTCCAGCTTGGACAACCAATTTGATTTAGGCCTTTTGTTCTTCTACTGCAACAGACCAATACGGTTACTCCTTTGGAAATTATTTTCCAGCGATCCTCAGTAAGCTTAAATATCAGAGGAAATTGCTTGTAGGTGGTGATGTAATGGCACCTCCCCACCATGAATATTGTATAAAATGTATAACATGAATAGTGGAAGGTGTTGTACTGTTCAGATCTTCAGGGCAATTTTTAAAAAATATGTGGTGTTGGATAGGTACCAGAGTGGAAAACTTTTGGAAAGCGGATTGCAATTAATGAGATGTTGGATGTGCAGTTACTAAAACACTGGAGTTCTTGTTTATTGAACTATGTTTAAATGATGTCAATTCTTATACTGCACATCAGCATAGTTGGAAGATTAATATTTGCTAAGGACAAGAATACACTTGGATCAGTTAGAAAGAAATGGAAGATAGTAGGTCATCCTACTGTGTAGTTTATATATTAGTGGTGCCCTCTGCTTTAATGTAGTATCCAATACATTATCGCAGTTCTATAGTAAAGTTGAACAGAAATATGAAATTATATGGAATTATACAAGAGATTGCCTTATGGCCTAGAGGCATTTTCATATGAATGCATACTTTGGTTCTGTATTGGTGTTGATCACTAGTCCACAGGCTCAGACAGTTTAGAGGGTTACCACCCAATAATATCAGAAGATAAAAGTATATGCAAGGAGGAAATTCCATAAAAGGCAGTTTGAGTGGATTTTGATGCTTAGAACATATGAGGTAAAATCTGGGAAAAACCCCTTATTTTTCCCATTCTGTGCCCAGCCCAGAAGTTTTCATGATCATCTCATTTCTTCTTGGATGAGTGCTTATCAGAGCAATCTATCTTGAGTTCATGGCTGTTTTCCTCACTACAGTTTCATCATCAATGACACACCAACACCATCCATAATTGAGTAGTGGTAGGATGGTGCTCTGGAACCCAAAACATTACCCTTCCACTGCTCAGATATGAATGATTTCAGCATGCCAGTATATTAATTCTTCTTAAAAGTAACTTTCCAATCTCTGCCAGTTTGAATATCTCTGAGCTTTCTTTCCCTTAAGGCTCTCTTGAATGGCTGACTGAAAAGAGTCAACCTGTTGAAGCAATTCATGTCTGTAGAAATATCTGTGTGAAATCTCATGCTGTACATTTCATTCTGAAATTCAGGTGTGTGCATAGGATGCATGTTTTGAACTTAACATTCCAGACTTTTTCTTTCATTTTGTAATCACATTATTTTATCTTCAAGCACCACAGAATCCTCAAATGCATACCACTAACAGTAAAAAAAGAAAGAAAGAAAGAAAGAAAGAAAGAAAGAGACTTCAGTAATATAAACAGAACTTCCAAATGCATATCCTTTGTTGACAGTCAACACATTTAAGATGTAGCTGCATGGTTTTGTGAGATATTTAGCCTTCTCTGTCAGTGAGCTCTGGTGGTACAACAAACTACAAATCCCAGGATTCCATAGGGTGGAGCCATGATAGTTAAAGCAGTGTCAAGTGCATTATTTCTGCAGTGTGGCAGCAGCCTCTGTCTCTCATCATCTTCTTTTCTCTGCAAAAAACCTATGGTGCTCATATTACCACAGATCTGTCAGTATTTAAAAAGAAAAAATATGACAAATTTGCAGATCACAAACTCACTTTAGGTTCTCTCATACATCAGTAATATCACACACGATGGGAGAAGACCTCTCTTGTCCTGTTTTTCATGGAAGTTGACAGTGAAAATCAGAACTTAATATGATAGATGTTAGTGCATTCCATGCTTTATTTGCATCCAGATGGCATATCAACACTTTCAAAGATTAATGGAAGCACAGAACTAGAGCAGAAACAGCATCTTGCTTCTACAAGATATGATTGGATGTAAGTATCCAGATTACTTAAGTGCATCAACTAGTTCAGGATTGCAGTTCTGGGCCCCCCAAGGCTGTTTCTCCATTTGCAGGGCCGGTTTAACCTGTCTGCCAAATCAGCATTGGCGAGGGGGCCCCGAGGTCAAGAGAGGGCCCCATGTTGGCCTCCTTAATCTGACAAAGGAGACAGCCAGGAGACAGCTGGGAGGAGCCCCCTCTTACACTCCTCCTCCCAAAACCTCCTGCTGGCTTTTTTAAAAAAACAAACAAAACAGCCTCTCCAAAAGTAAAGAGAAAGAGAAAGAGAAAGAAACAGCAGCCCTCCGTGGCAGAAGCTGGAGGGAGAGGCACGTCGGAGAGGGTGAGTGTGTGTGTGAGAGAGAGACAGGGAATTTGAGGGTTGTCTCCCTCAGAAAGGGCCTCTTTCTTTCTTTCTTTCTTTCTTTCTTTCTTTCTTTCTTTCTTCCCTTTCCTTCCTTGCACATAGATCCCCTCCAGCCCATTTTTCCAGCTGCTTTTAACCTGTCTTGGTTCCTCTCCCCTCCCTTTCCCCCTTGGTCTTCTTCAGCTTCCTCCCCTTGCTGCCAGCTGAGTTCAGCCTGCAAAAGAAATTTGTGTGTGTTTGCCCATGTGCCTTCAAGTCATTTCTGAGTAAGGCCAACCTACCATGGGGTTTTCTAGGGAAGGTTCATTCAAAGGGGGTCTGCCTTTGACTTCCTTTGAGGCTGAGAGAGTGTGACTTGCCCAAGGTCAGCCAGTGGGTATTCATGGCTGAGTAAGGATTCAAACCCTGGTCTCCACAGTCATAGGGCAATGCTGAAACTTCTACAACACTCTAGCTCTTTTAACAGAAGAATATAAAGAATATAAATTAAAATTTGGAGTAATATTACTGGGAACAATGGTTTTATTGTTGTCACTAAAACACCAGTATCCCATTAGTGTTATGTGAGAGGCATTGGCCTAGAGCAGTGGTTCTTAACCTTTTCTTTACCAGGGACCCCCTTTAAATATCTTTTGTTGTCCCAAGACTTAACTCAAGATTTAAAACCCTAATAATAATAGCTAATAATAATAGCTAACAACAACAATACAATTACACCTTCCATTAAACTTTCCTTCAGAGGCACTCTTGCTTCTTCCTGCAAGTTTGTGGCTGGAGCGGATTGAATGGCAATGTGCAGGCCAAGCCAGCCAGCCTTTGCCTTGGTTCCTGTCACGTGGCTACTCCACTACAGGGAGGAGGTGGGCCAAGCAGCCTTCAAGCCTTTGTGGATCCCCTGTGAGGACATTGCGGACCCCAAGTTAAGAACCACTGGGCTAGAGAATGCTGGAAAAGGAACAATGCAACCAGACCTTGAGGAGGGTGCTGGCAGGAGGATTCTGGGAGGTATAATCCAAGAGTAACTTTCCCAGGCTCTAAATGCAGCCTAGAATCATACAATCATAGGGCTGGAAGGGACCCCCAACAGCGATCCCATCCGATCAGCTTCTGCCCTGCAGGAACACACAATCCAAGCATTCCTGACAGATGGCCATCCAACCTATGTTTAAAAAAACCAAAAGAAGGAGACTCCACCACACTCCAAAGCAGTGTATTCCACTTCCAAACAGATCTTACTGTCAGGAGGTTCTTCCCAATATTCAGGTGGAATCTCTTTTCCTGTAGTTTGAACCCACTGCTCCATGTCCTAGTCTCTGGAGCAGCAGAAAACAAGCTTGCTCCTTCCTCAGTATGACATCCCTTCAAATATTTAAACATGGTTATCATGTCACCTCTCAACCTTCTCTTCTCCAGGCTAAGCATACCCAGCTCCCTAAGCCATTGCTCATAGGATGTAATGGCTTCCAGACCTCGCACCATCCTTCTCAGTATCTTTCTTGAATTGTTGTGCCCAGAATTGGAAACGGTATTCCAGGTGAGGTCTGACCAAAGCAGAATGGAGTGATACTATTACTTCCCTTGATCTAGACACTACTCCTATTAATGCAGCCTAGAATCGCATTGGCATTTTTTGCTGCTGCATCACACTGCTAACTCATGTTTAGCTTGTAGTCTACTCTTTATTTTCTTTGAGGAAATCTACACCATTACATTAATTGCTAATAAACAAAAATATTATGTTAGTGCCTATAATATAGTTTTTTAAACTAAATTATTGGTGGTAAATTATGTAATATAGTAGGCCCCTCTTATCCACTGGGGATTGGTTCGGGGTGTGTGTGAATTCTGAAAACCATGAATAATACTGAACGCCATTGAAAATAATGGGACTTCTGGTTTAAAATAACATAGAGTTGCCTTGGAGGGCCTAGAAAAGGGCTAGGGAAGACACATTTTCTAGGAAGAGTCTATGGTAGGTGTGCTGTTTTGTTTCCCATGGCTAATGAATCCATGGATATGGGGTTCCTACTATAATCTGAACATCCTATACAGTGAATAGGTTAGGTTACATTGATCTGAGATAAACATATGGGGTCCCAAAGTAAAGCATTGCAGAGCCCCCCAAAATTCCTTAAACCAGCCCTGTCCATTTGCAATATGCCTGTTCCAGACTTCCCTGGACTGCCTATTTTCTGGCAAAGAACAAACGAAAAAAGAAAGGGTGAATTTCCTTTCCTAGAAGACTCCTGGGATATTGGTTCATCTCTCAAACAGCTGACAGGGACCTACTATACCAGCATTTTTCAAACTTTGGTCCTCAAGATGTTTTGGATTTCAACTCCCAAAATTCCTGATCATTAGCCATGCTGGCTGGAATTCTGAGGTTTGAAACCTAAAATATCTGAGGGACCAAAGACTGAGGAGATTATCAGACAAGTGCCTAAAAACGTTATTATGGCACTAATATTTTGCAGTGTTCATGTTCTTTCACAATGACACACGTTTTCGCACACTGCTGTGATAATGATACAAAATCACTCCAAGAATCTTGCAATACGAGTGCTCATGCCACTTACTTCCATGTTTCTCCATGAACGAGATTTCAGTGTGTCTCGCAAGAAGATGTGAGCGTGCTAAAAAGCCCCCAAATACCAAAATTAAGAAAGAAAACATTAAGAAAAGCACGGATACATGTTTAGAAACTTGCAAGCAAGACAGGGAGATTCATAAAAAGAGTGTATGGTACCAAGTTTTCCCGTTCGCACCTGTAAGTGTTCTGGCGGGACCACTCATTGATGTTGGAATCATACCAGCAGAATGAGGCACCTTTTCACACACACACACAAATCCAGAACACAAACGCTACAGGAGATCAATTTTTTACTTCTCACCAACAATAAAAAAGAATTTGCTTGCATAATGCTGGGTCACACTGTCATCTGATAAGAAAGCCCTTTTGCGACCTCATGGCATCATTATAACGCCATTTTTGATGCATCTGATAATCTCCTTAGAAGTGCTGCCCTATACTGTTTAACAGCAGAGATGCCCCTTTTTCAAAATCAAAATGGACGTCTGTACACTTCCATCCCCCCCCCTTTTTTTTGTTTTTCCTGGCAGCCCCTGGGTGGGATAGGAAGCTGGCCCCTGATCCACTGAAGTTGTGCATCCCTAAACTAGATGAAGGAAAAAATCCACCCAAAATATGCAGATCAGCACAACAGGAATGAATGGCCTGCTTCACTCAGTTGCTAGACTGATATTTCTGAAGACTAGACTTGCCCTCATTTTAAAAAGAAAAGAAAAATCTGAGGACTCGAGTGTTACTAGAGTTTGCGTCATACAGTTCACCAGTTATGCTCAACTTAAATGTCCCAAAGAGGAAATGAAGCAGAATCTTTGCTAGGTGAAGCATTAAGCAGTTTAGGAAAACATTAATAATCACCAAGCTGCTAGTGTGGCAAAAAGGTCTACAGAATGTTCATTCAGAAGCACCCCAAATGTTGACATGTTCAATGCAACTTTCTGCTCATGGCTTTTGAAAAGGAGACATATCCACCAGCAGTCAAGGAAAAACAAACAACCCCATAACAGACAGCTTCATGGGTCATGTGTCTGAGTTGTTACAAATGTAATCACCTTAATGCTAAAAGCAAGAATGCAATTAACTACTAGTTAACGAGGCATTACATACTGTATCTTACATGCTCTGAACAAAGTCTACTGAGGTGTAAGCTGGCACTTTGGGGGTATTCAGTGTGGCAAAAGCAGGGATGTGGAAGATGTTAACTTGATGTCATATTGTATTGACACATCATTATTTTACAAAACCCACGGAGATACACTGTGGTTGCTCATAAGAGAAAGCAACTACTTTGGAAATCATTCTTGGAAAGCTCTGTGTGACCTTGAAGTGTAGCATTTAGTTGAGTGACGCTTTGAGCAGGGGGCCTTCTGACACATGCAGGCACATGGTTAATAGCGTCTTCTTCAGAGTATCAGGATTCTGGCAACCAATTAATCACACTCTCGGTATCCTGCAATCTCCCAGTTCAATTACCTCCTAGCTAAGCTGCGTTACTCAGCTGGTCCTCTTCCCCCTGAAGATATGTCATATCTTGAGATTAGCTAAGATCCATAGTCGGCACTGATTTAGCATAAAGCACTAAGAATAGTTTGGCTGACTGGAAGAGAACTGACACAGGCTCAGAAATATTTTATCACAAAGCACCGAGGCACAGCAGAAAATCTTGTCATCCGCCACCTGGTTCCTTTTAGCTCACTGTCTCAGGTTGAGGCTGTTTTGACAATTCACCATTTCTGGCTGGAGGGTTCAATAGTCCACTAAGAATGGGACACTGATGACAGACAGTAGCTGGTGTTCCCTGATACTTACTTAGTCTTTGGAAAGAACCACACAATAGAAAGTCTATGGGAACAATTTGGGGATCTGTAACAGGAAGGGACTGATTAATATGTTACTGTTTTTGAAAAGCTGTTCACTTGATGAGGGCTCACTTTCTGTCCACTTGATTCCCTGTGCTTTGCACATGGGGGGGGGGAGGACAATTGCTGGAGCTTGCATGCTGGCATTTCTGTCCTATTTGCTCAAGCAGACAATGGGCCAGCAAAGAAATTCTTAGAAATGTTGGAGGTAAATGGAGGCATTTGGGACCCCCTTTCTCTTATCTTGTACTGTCTCCCAACAGTAAAAGAGAGTTGTTATATACTGCTTCAACTGCCTTGAAATCTAAACAAGCTTACTTGGAGGTCTTGATACATCAAAGTGATATGATCAAGTTGTGCAAAACTACCCATGGACAATTAGCTTCTTTTTATTTTTCTAAAAATGAAAGCTTTAATCAGTGGTCAGGGATCAGCCCTAAATAAATTTAAAGAGGTCACAAAGCCTCCAAAAGATGCTACTTTCAGACTCCAGCTTTCCTTCCAAAACAGAGTTTGGAGAATGAAAGGAAAGTTTTAAGTCATGGATGCTTTGAGAATTTAAGGAGAAAAAAAAAAGATAAGAGAACGGGGTTGCCACTCCATCCCAGTGCTCCTTAATTAGAGTTGCCAAGACAGTAAGGGTGTTGTGTTTGTATGTGTGCATGTGCATGCCTGCTAGTGAGTGAGCAAGCAGAGAGCTTTCTGTGCATGCCCATTTGTGCTCTCTTTTTCTCCATTCTGGCCTTGCATGTGTGCACAAATCAGCAATAGCTTGGCAACATATCCTGACTGCCAAGGCTAGAGAAGAATATATGCTTTCAGTTGATGAGAGGAGTCATTCAAGCAGTGGCGTACCAAAGCCTTATTGGTTGCATCCTGGGTGGACCCACCCATTGCCCCATCCTTGGTACATCCCTGTCATCATGTTCACAACCCTGACCATGCTGTGGGTCTGTAGAATTTGGTTCTCTTTTCTCAGGGAAGCAACCACAACATTGCACTATGTAGCCACACTGCCTGACTGAAGATTGCTTATACTCGCAGTGAGCATCATCTTCCAAAATGTCTGTTTTCAATATAAATTAGAAAAGTCTAGCACAGAGCCAGCCCAAAATATTTTTTCCCCCTGTTTCACAGACAAGATGATGTCTCCTGCCCAGTTCATGAACAAAAGCTGATTGCATTAAGAGCTGAACCTAAAGTTTGAATTAGGGATGGAAAGAATACTTACCATTGTTACTTTCCCAGTAAAACAATGCATTTACCAACGCTTGGGAACATCCCTCCCTCCAGAGAACAGTACAGCACTGAGATTCTCCACACTTTGCAAGGTCTCTCAGGGAATTATTCTGTGCTAAGCCACAGGCAGTCTTTTCTACATAAAGCCCACTTGTTGTACATAAAACATGGGCCAGAATTCATTAAGTCAGTTCTGAATGCGTAACCTAGAATTACACATTCATGATTTTTGAATTCACTAGTATTCTCTAGTTTTGGGGGATACATAAGGACCATGAAAGACTGTCATGCCCTGTGAGCCTGATGAGGCTGTAGATTCAGAGGAGGAAGAGGACATGGCAGGGAACAGCTCTAGGGACCCTGGCACAGGTTTATCTACACCTGTGCCAGCAGGGAACACTGTCAACCTAGAGGCTCGAGCAGAGAAAGAGCCTGGTCCTAGTGGGTTGGCATCACTCCCAGCACAGAGTCCTGCCAATTCAGATAAGGATGAAGAAAAAGAGAGGGACTTACCTCCACCATTGTATACCCAGCAGTGAGCTCAAAAGGAAGTGCAAAGGAAATCTGAGACTTTATGAGAAAAACCTGCTCATTAAGAAACACCTGACAAAGCCTTAATTGCTTTATATAGGCTGGAAGAGGCAATGGAGGCTTTGTCAGAGATCAACTGATTTCCCTGGAGAAAGCTTCCTGCTGACTTCAGTGCCTTAATCCTTGCTGCCTTGACTTGTGCCTTGACCTTGGACTTGGACTGTTCCTGACTACCCTGTTGCCTGATCCTGCTGACCCATGGACCATCTTCTGGACAACGCTGCCTTCTGTAAGCCTTGACCTTTGGGCTGTATTCTGGACTCTTCTCTGTGTACCTTCTTGCCTGTATTGCTGCTTCTCCAAGAAATGGAACCTTGTTTGTTCTGAACTTTATCTGGCTCTCCCTAATTAACTATCACTGGGGCTTGGCTGCTTTCCCAGCCCTTGTTTATCCTGCTGGCATTTTGAGCTGTTTTCTGGACAAAGTCCCCCAATCCCACTTACTGGGCAGTAGCCTCTGTGATTGTCGGAGGTCTGTTCCTCTGTTAATCGGGAAGTATTTGACTGACATTCCCACCCAACTCCTCACGTATGCAATCTCCAGTGCAAGCAGAGATTGTGTCAGGGACCCTGCTTCTGGCTATCACGCTAGAGATTGCTAATGGGAGGGTGGAAATATCAGCCAGCTGGCTCCCAATCAACAGGGGGACAGACACCCATAGTCTCCAGCATTTGCTGCCCAGCAAGTGGGGATTAGGTGGGGTTTAGTCACGACTCACTGCATAGCTGTGTAATTATGGTGGTTATGCATTCATAACTACCCAAGGACTTTATCAGAGTAGCATGTAAAAATGCTATAATCCCGGGAGTGAGGAAAGTGGAAACATAGTGGCATTATAACACTTACTTTCGTACGTCGCTGTAATCACATGAAGAAATCATCACAGAATTACCACACAATGAGTACTAAGACTTTAAGAATGGGAGTTTACTTCTTCATTAGCTGGGGTGCGTGATCTCGGCAGTTCTTGTGAGAAAATGTGAGCATGGTTAAAACTCCAAAACCACATTAAATAACAAAGTAAATCAATACCCAAGCACTGAAACAAATAAAAAAACTTGCCAGCAAAACAGGAATGTTTCTAAAAAGAGCATCCTGTCAATTGTCTTCACATTGCCAACCGGACATTTTCTCCCTGGCAATGGGGAGGGGGGGGAAAGAGGACCGTCCATTCATGCTGTATTCTTGTGATTACAGTGGGACGTGTTTTCGCGCGACTTCAATATCGTGAAAAAAAACAGTATTGAAGATCAATTGATGGGTTAAGCTGGCAATAAAAAATGATGCCTTATTCGTGGCTGGCGCACACTATGCTATGGGATGATGACGTTGTCTGATAATTTCAGCCTGTTATGTTATTATTGCGTTGTTATGACACAATTTTTGCCTTGTCTGATAAAGTTCCAAGTGAATTCTGGCCATGCTTCCCATGCTGAAGGACAACTGGAGAGTTGACTGAGTCGGCAGGATCATTGTGTTTGGGATTCAGCTTTTTCAGAAAAACTGACTACAGGTATGACAAAACTGGAGTCAAAATGACTCAGTATCAGAATCATGATCTTATTTTTTTGCAAACTGTGCAGCATTCAGTTAATTTACTGCCCTCTTTTCCCATTGTTGTTGTGTGCCTTCAAGTCATTTCTGACTTATGGTGCCCCTAAGGCAAACATATCATAGGATTTTCTTGGCAAGATTTGTTCAGAGGGGGTTGGCCTTTGCCTTTCTTTGAAGCTGAAAGAATGTGACTTGCCCAAGATTACCCGTGGCTGTGAACCCCTGCACAGCCATGGAAACCCAAACTCTGGTCTCCCAGTGTCCTAGTCCAACACTCAAACCACTACTCCACACTGAATCTCTTTTTCCATACCCTTCAACAGATGATATATACTTTTCTTGCAATTGGAATGGTGTGGTTTTTTTTTTTTTTGTTGGCTTTCACAGTTCCTCTTTGTACTGCATTTGTAACTTGTAATCTTAATAAAAGACATCTATCAGCAATGTCCCCTAGTATCTGCTGGCTGAAGCAGCCATTTTACTTTGCCAGATGTCAATCCTGCTCTCTTGAGAGCAATTCTTCCTAGCCATGCTTCTCTTTTGCTCTTTTTCCCTCCTGCCCTCAAAGTCATATAATGAAACTACTCTACAGGAGCCAACTTTCAAACAATGCCATTTCAAGAGCATGACTCTACGCTGACACACTTTCATTATTTTTATACTCAGGGTAGTGAGAATTCCATTGCGCCTTTACTCTCCACCCAAATTACAAGAATAATTTCTTCCCCTCATTGAGATGCATTTTTTCTGAAGCACGCTAATTGGAAATGATGAGGAACGTTTTTAAAGTGGAAAAATTAATAGAAATTACCACTGTAGCAAGGGTTATAAAAATACACCAGCTTCCCAATACTGCATGGGCTAAGAGACTGCATCTTCCAATAGGGCTTACTTCTAGATAAGGTATTTTTCTATAAGAGCTTATTTTCACATGAGCAAAAACATGTTGGGGAAAAAAATTGGACCCGTGGGGTCCTAGGAGGTCACAAAAACAGCCCCAGGAGCTATATGAGGCCCATGGGCTCCACTTTGCCACCCCTGGTATAGATGTGACACCATAGACGATGTCCTTCTAAAGTAGCCAACTGATTAATAAGCCACAATTTTATATATTCTAAATATTGACTATCCTCAGATCATATTTAGTCAAGATCTTTCACTGTTGCATGATGAAATGTTGATAAACAATGTGTCAAGTGTAGCTAGCACTGTTACAATGCCTGTGGAAATTAGAAGAAGCCCTTCAGCCAGCAGTCTGTTTCCATTGCATCCCTCCCTCTTCAATTAAGTGTTATATTGGTAGTACACAGTCAAAGCAGGTTGCTTTGAGTTTTACTTTAATTCACTAATCTCTCTCTCTCTCTCTCTCTCACTCTCACTCTCACTCTCACTCACACACAGACACAGATGCATGGACCTCCCCCATTGTGTGAAAATTAGAATAGCATAAGAATGCTAAGCCTCATTCTTCAGATGGTAAATGTCACCTTGTATTCTTTCCCTGTTCCTGCAAAAAGGAACAAGAACCATTCATCTAAATTCAAATATCAATCTCTTGTTTTCCAGACTTCTCCGTCACCCAGTTTTCAAATAACAGGGGTCAAGCATATTCTATTCTATTCTATTCTATTCTATTCTATTCTATTCTATTCTATTCTATAGATTCCAATTCTAGTAGATTCCAGTTTGTAGCAATAACATTGGTAGCAATGTCATTTATAGTAATTGTTCTTGCCTGAAGTGATCTAGTAATGCTGGTTGATTCCTGACTGTGTTGCTACTTTGCCCGTCATTCACTTTCCTGCCTGCTGCTGTGTGGAAATCTCACCCGCCCTCTTCACACAATGGCTGCTATTTTTTGGTCACTTTTCTATGTTGTAATATTTTGCATTTGGGTAGTCTTTGATTTATTAATTGTTTTACTTGGCTTTGTGGCAGGTAAGCTGGATTGGGTCCATCTTTGTAGAGCAAAGAATGGTATAAAAAATTAAAAATAATAATTAGACGGGGTCCCTTCTTTTTAAGAAATTAGATTTTGTAGTGCTCATAGCCGTGTCATCACAGTTCTGTTATAGTCTTCTTGGCTATCTTAGGGGTTGTCTAAATGACAAAAATACTCCTCACAGAATGTGAGAATACAACCTGTCTGAATGGGATTCTGCATCACTGTGCTGTATTTGGAAGGAGGGCACCCCAAAACACCAAAAAGTATGATGGAAAAGCCTAAAAACAGCAGAGGACATGTGCGTTCCTGCTCATTGGGACAAGCAACTGAATTAATTCACTTTCCCAACATGAGCAGATGATTGGTTGGACATGTGCAGGGGGCAGAGCTTCCTAACAAGGCAAGCACCTGGAGCCACCATGTTGGATTTTTGCCTTAGCGAATGAGTGCTACACTAAGTGCTAGCGAATGAGTGCTACGGCAATAAAACAGCTTTTATTCCTATTTGCTTTTTTATTTTAGTGAAAGGTCACTCTTTCACATCATGGATATGTGTTTTTTTAAAAAATGCTGTCCACTGGTAGCAAATTGAGGTAAGTAAAACCATGACTAATTCACTTGTGGCCGCTATCTTGATTCGCAGGCATGCCTGTTTGCACAGCAATTGCAGATAGCTTTGCTTGTCTGCAATCTGCTAACCCCACCCCACACGTTAAAAGAAATAGTAGCTGCTGTGAACCGCCATTACTGTGGAGCAACCCACATTTTTTTTTTGCCTCGTATAGACAAGCCCTTACTGATTGATTTTAAGTGTTCTGCAAAGACAACTTTTTTGGATTTTCAGAACAACTGTAAGCTTTATTGATATCTGGATGTGTGCTGTTTCTTTCTAGTTTAAAATTTTTAAATGTATTTATTTTAAATTGTTCTAGACCATACACCACCTAGAGTATTTTATTTAAAAAGCAGTTAATACATTTAGTACATAAAAACCAATCCCTGAGTTGAACAGAAAATGCAATTGTTGATCAACCCATGAAATGACGAGACCACACACAGGACTTGGGTTGAATATGAGCCGTTTTATTTAAACTATCAACCTAGTTAAGTTTTATCCCCTGAGATGTGCAAAAGGGGGGAGTGATCTAGTGTGGGAGCCGCTGAGGCAAGTGGTCTCTCCCAGATCTCCTCCCTAGCTTCCCCTGGGTAGAACACCTGAGCCCCAAGGAGAACACAAACACTGGGTTGCTCCCCAGTCAGCCTGTTACTGGAAGGCCAACCCAAGTATCCAACCCCCAAGTTGCATGAATGAAAGTGAAGCCTAAATGCTGGGGATTAGGAATTTTGGGGGGATTAGGATTTTTTTTATTGGAATAAGACCATTCTACTGAAAAATACACCCGACCGCAAAAGGCCATAACAATAACGTCAAAAATAATAATAACTGTTTCCCTCTTCTCTTACTAATACAAAAATAAAATTATCTATCCTAACACTAATATATGTTTCCTCTTAATCTTAACACACTATAATCACTCTTTTTTCTTTTCCAATGAACATTATAGTTACACATTACAATTATACCTAGTTGGAAAAGAAAAAAAAATCAATAAAAGATTAATAAAAATAATAATACAAAATAATACAAAATACAGCAACAATAATAAAATATTTATTTAAAATATCCTTTTATATTATTGCTGGGGTTGTCTCACTAAACCACGGCCAAAACTTTTTCCAATGATGGTTTGGCAATTTTTCTTTTTCACTCAGAGCTAAATTTTCAATTATGTTCTTCACTTAATAAGCAGTGCCTTTTACATCCTGCAGATTTTGACTCTTTACCTCCCTTTGTCTTTGAAAAAATAACCTTAACATCATGTAGAGGTTTACCAGGTGCATCGTGGACTAGGGCACTTTCCAAAAACTCTCAGTTACGGAACCAGACTCCTTCCTCTTCCTCTTTTGGGCCACTGACTTTCTGGGTCCCCTGACACCCTCCGGAGGTTCAGTCCCCAAAAGCACTGTCTCCCAAGCCTGTTGTGCCAAATCTGGCCAATCCAGAATCCGGGCCACCTCCTCCCATGTTTCCCGGGCACTTAGGCAGTCCTGGGCAAAATGTCTGATTGTCTCCTTTTGTGCCACATCACTCAAAATCTCAGCCTTTTTACATTTCAGATGAGGACAAGTCTGCTCATCCTCTGTGGCCCACGGTCTCCTTTCCCTCAGATTAAGAACCTGATGGTAGAGCCTGTACCCCAAGTCCCACAACTTTTTGGGGATCCTTTTGCCCATGAAATACTCAGTTGGGTTAGTCTGGTGATTTAGGTATTCTAATAAATCTAGTTTGGCCTGATGTTTTTGCAAACACAGGTTAACATAATCGTTTGGGGAATGGCCACGTTCCCCCTGGCAAGGGCAGTGGCTTATAAGCAGGTAGAACAAGGGGGCCTGGACTTCCCAGCCCTGGGACCTAAGTTCATCGCCATCTTTTCTGCTCAAAATTTTGGGAAAGTTTCTCTGTTGCAAAAGGGTCAGATTCAACCTCAGGCTTGGCTAGTTTTGTTTTGTGAGTGCTGGATGGGGACTAGATGGGGAAGGACTTGGTGGGAGGAAGGCTCATTAAGTTTTAGGTTTTCTTTGCCTGAAAAATTGAAAGCACCAGATTATTCAAAGGAACTTGAAGAGAACTCGGTCAGCTTCTTTAATCACTGAATACGGAGGCAGGAAAACAGCTGCCAAGTTGGCTGCCACCAGAAGCAGGTAGGTATTTACAAAAGCAGCTCTCTGGTAAATGGTCAGCTTCCATCTCTGTCAGAGGGCCACCCTCTCTTTCGCTTTTTCTAAGCAGTGATACCAATTTTCTTTTCATCCCTTGGGAGCCACTGCAAAATTCAGCCCCAGGATCTTCAATCTATCCATCTTTGCATCTTGCTCTGCTTGCCACCCTTCCTTTTCTTCATCCTTTAGAGGAACAGCTGCCATCTTGTCATCTGCAGCAAAAATCCTGATCAAAAAACTCTTTTCCATGTTAAGTCGAGCACCAGAAACTTGACCGTAGGCCTCAAAAGCATCTTTAATCTTTCTAACTTCCATCCTGTCCTTAACCAAGAGGGACACATCATCAGCATGGGCAACAAATTTAACAGATTCACACCAAACCAACCACGAACTGTCCAATGGATGTGGGATTCGGATCCCCGAGATGCTCTTGTCTAAACTAATCTTACACAGGATAGCATCCAAAGCAAGAACATACAAGAGAGGGCTCAGTGGACAACCTTGCCTCACCCCAGAATTTAACTTAATCCTCTTTCCTCTATGACCATTGACTTGCAAAACCACCTCTGCATCCCTATAAAACAATTTAACTAAAGCAATAAATCTGTTTGGCACTCCTTTCCACTCGAGGGCTTCCCATAGGAACGTATGATCTACATTGTCAAAAGCTTTCATCTGGTTGACCTGTAGGGTTTGATCAGTCCAAGCTCCCTCCGTGCTGAGTTGGAACACTTCCCGAAACAAACAAAGAGAGTCTACCATAGTGCTACCCGGCACAGCACTGGACTGTGCTTCCATCACAATCTTATCAGCCACCTTAGCCAGCTGATTGTTCAGTCTTTTTGCCAACATGCGGTAGTCTACGTTGGTCAGAGCTATGGGGTGCCAGTTTTTTGGGAGGGTAGGATTGCCCTCCTTTGGGAAAAAAATCAGGACCCCTTGATAAAATGTCTCAGGGAGTTCATTATTATCCCACAAAAAATTAAACAAAGTTGTTAAAGGGGGAACAATCCACTTCCTGCAAACTTTATAAAAATTCCAATGGAGGCCATCTGGGCCAGGGGCTGACTTCCCCTTCCCCAAACTATGACCTCATGAACTTCTTGCTCTTCTATAGGAGAGACCAACCTCTTCCTGTCCCCTGGACTCAAACCCTTATAGAGGGTGCCCATCTGATCCTCTGAAAAAGCTTGGAAAAAAACCTTCATCTCTTCTATATCTATGTTCTTCTGAGCATATATCTACCTGTAATATCCCTCCAAAATATCCAGCATCTCGCTTGGTCTAAATGCAACAGGGTCCGACTCAAAGGCCCTCAAGCCATTTAATTCGATAGGAGCCTTTGGACTCTGGGTGCCTGCTCACACATCCACGTTGACCACACCACCTCGAGTCCTGGAATTTTTACTCGTCTTTCTGTTTTGTTTTTACTTTTGGCAAAATCTTATTATTGCTCCCTTTGCCCAGTTAAGCTCTTGTTCTGAAAAAGGAATAGCTTTGTTCAATCAATAATGACACTTCAAAAAATGATAAATGGCCAAATGATACTCCTGAATCTGTCTCCCATTAATGGTCTTGTAAGCCCGGCTAGTAGCCTGAAACACGTCCTTTATACGTTCCCACCTCCTGCACAAATCATCCTTGTACATGTCAGCAAGAGTTAGTGTAGTATGTGGGGAAATAATCATTGTAATGTAAAACAATTTTTTGTACCCCATTCACATCCTAAGATAAGTCTAGGAATTTTCCCTGCATACTTCTGTTCTCTCAAACTCCCTTTCTCTTATTTCACTGGGCACTTCCAGCCAACTGGAGTGATGGGTCATTCAACACATGACCTAATTTAAATTTTATTGCTCTTTGTGAGTCTCTTTGAAGTAGATTCTCCATGCGGCTGTAGCCTAGCCATGGATGCCATGCTGCTGCTATGAAGCTTTGCTATGATGCTATGCCATGATGTTCACCATGCAGCCTCTACCGCTAAAGGCTGGGTGAGTAATTCTACCCTAAATCCTCCTAGTTAGTTAGGAACACTCTTTTTAAATTTTGTTTTAGTATGTAGATTGAGATTGATATACCTTCAGTAAACTTTTGATTTGCATTTTTAAACTGATTTCTTTGTTTTGTAATGAGCCTAATTCACTGGGTGATCAGATCAGACCACAGACCTCTGAATATACTTTTAAATGTTAATTGAGCTTGTCTCAGCATTCTTAAGCCACTCTGCATGAATTTGAAAGTAAGTGATTTTTAAACTCTTTTTAAAGAAGATATTTTTATTGCTTTTTAAAAAGGGCTAGATCCCTGGAATTTGTAATACATTTTTATTTTTAGACTCATTACTCCTACATTGAAGGGTTATGGTGCCCAGTTTGAAGACTTAAAAGCTCAATTTTTGTTTTTTGCAAAAGTATTGTTTTTCTTTTTATCTGATCACCTCAGCAGCTGCCTTTTTGGTGTCTCTCAGCTCGGTTGAAGACAAAGGCAATAAAGCAATAAAGCAATTATGGCTGAAGCGCCTGGCCTCAGCTCAATTTTAAACTTGGAGAAACTGAATGGGCCGAATTATAGAAGATGGGCTTTTTCTTTTGAAACATACCTGAAGGCCATGGGACTTATTCATGTTTTACACAAACGCAGACCTCCTCAGGGAAGAGAAAGGAATGATTTTGATAGAGATGATCAAAAGGTCTTAGCCTTCATAATTTTAACAATTGATCAAGGATTAGCTTCTGAAATCAAAGATGAGAGAACAGCAAAAGCTGCTTGGGACACTTTAAAAGATCTATGTGATGTTCCATCTATGGGAAATAAAGTTGCGTTGATGATGAAATTTGTAAACATGAAACTAATGAATCCCAAATTTTTAGATGAACACATTAATAATTTCAGAGCTTCATTAGCAGAATTACAATCTCCTAGAGAAGAGATTCCAAAGTCTATGCAAGTTGGGATTTTTTTAGCAAGCTTACCAAAGTTTTACAATCCAGTCATAAACACTTTACAGTTAAAGAATGATTTAAATCTACCAGAAGCCTATATTCAAATAAGAGAATTTCAACATAGGCAAAATTTGATGCAAAATGACAAGTTTGAATCCAGAAATTCTAACTTTAACCAGCAAGTCAATTTGGCTGAAAAAGAAAAGCAGCATTTTAAATGGAATGCTACCCACTACAAACCCCCTCCTCTTCTGAGCCAAATGGGTGAAATTCAAGGCTTCAAAGGGAAAGGGACAGTCATTCTCACAGCAAGGGATGACTGGCCAGAGGCAAGAAAATGCAAAAGGCCATAGAGATAGAGAAGCTAATGCTAAACAGAAATTTAACATTGGATTGGCTTATGAAAAAGTAATTCAAGCTTCTGGAAATGAATATAAAGATGCCTTCATCATAGACAGCGGAGCTAGCAACACATTTATTAATAAAAGGGAGTATTTCCAAGATTTTAATGAAGAAGTAAAATTCTCTGTGTTTCTTGCAAATGGAAATTCTGTTATAGTGCAAGGAATTGGGACTGTGTGTCTTCCTATGAGATTGGGAACTAAGACAGAGGTATTAAGAATTATGGACGCTCTTTTCACCCCCGACCTCAAGAGCTCCCTCTATTCAGTAAAAATGAGCACATCTAGAGGCAACAGAGTAGTTTTCAAAAAGAATGCATGTTATGGTCTTCATAGCAAACATTTGATTTTTAAAGGCACTCTAAAGGATAATGGCCTTTATCACATGGAGATCAGTGACTCAAATGCCAATGTTGCCACTCAGTGTAAACACAAAGACTGCATAAATTTATGGCACAAAAGATTTGCTCATCGAAATGTTGAATGCATAAAGAAATTGGCTAATCAAGAGCTAGCAAGAGACTTTCATTTCAAGAACTGTTGTGTGAATGAAAGGTGTGTGGAATGCATTAAAGTTAAGGCTACTGCACCTTCACACAAGCCTCTCACAGAAAGAAAATCTACTAAACCTCTTGAGTTGATCCATTCTGATCTCTGTAGGCCATTTAGTCAGAAATCAGTGGGTGGAAACCTCTATTTCATGACACTCACAGATGATTTCCTCATGACATTCTTGCAAACAAGCTTGTAAAATGTGGACTAGACAAGTTAACTGTTCAATGGATTTGTAATTGGTTGACCGGCCGAACCCAAAGGGTGCTCAGCAGTGGCTCCTCTTCGTCTTGGAAAGATGTGACCAGTGGGGTGCCACAGGGTTCTGTCCTGGGCCCAGTGCTATTCAACATCTTTATCAATGACTTGGATGAGGGAATTAGGGGCATACTTATCAAATTTGCAGATGACACCAAATTAGGAGGAGTAGCTAATACCCTAGAGGACAGGATCAAAATTCAGAATGACCTGGATAGACTGGAGAGCTGGGCCAAAGCTAACAAAATGAAATTCAATATGGAGAAATGTAAAGTACTGCATTTAGGGCGGAAAAATGAAATGCATAAATATAGGATGGGAGAGACCTGGCTGAATGAGACTATGTGCGAAAGGGATCTAGGAGTCCTAGTAGACCACAAGTTGAACATGAGCCAACAGTGTGATGCGGCAGCTAAAAAGGCCAATGCAATTTTGGGCTGTATCATTGGAAGTATAGTGTCTAGATCAAGGGAAGTAATAGTGCCACTCTATTCTGCCTTGGTCAGACCTCACTTAGAATACTGTGTCCAGTTCTGGGCACCACAATTCAAAAAGGATATTGACAAATTGGAGCGTGTCCAGAGAAGGGCAACTAAAATGGTGAAAGGTCTGGAAACGATGCCTTATGAGGAGAGACTTAGGGAGCTGGGTATGTTTAGCCTGGAAAAAAGACGGTTAAGAGGCGATATGATAGCCCTGTTTAAGTATTTGAAGGGATGTCACGCTGAGGATGGAGCAGGCTTGTTTGCTGCTGCTCCAGAGACTGGAACACGGAGCAATGGGTGCAAGCTCCAGGAACAGAGATTCCACCTCAACATGTGGAGGAACATTTGACAGTAAGAGCTGTTTGGCAGTGGAACACACTCCCTCGGAGCGTGGTGGGGTCTCCTTCCTTGGAGGTCTTTAAACAGAGGCTGGATTGCCATCTGTCGGGGATGCTTTGATCAAGATTTCCTGCGTGGCAGGGGGGTTGGACTGGATGGCCCTTGTGGTCTCTTCCAACTCTGCAATTCTATGATTCTATGATTCTATGATTTCAGCAAATATTGCCATTGCTACCTCCTAAGAGAGAAAAGTCAAGCTTTTGAAAAGTTCAAAGAGTACTTTAATTATGTCACTAATAAATTCAATTATAAAATTCAAAATTTGAGGACAGATAATGGCTCTGAGTTTGTCAATACTCAATTTGATGAGTTCTTAAAAGGAACATGGCATCAGACACCAGACTACTGGAATTTATAGTCCTCAGCAAAATGGTTTCAGAGAGAATGAACTGCACCTTAAAGGAAATGGCAGTTGCAATGCTTTCAGAGGCTAATATGTCTAAAGCTTATTGGTCTGAGGCAATTCTCACAGCCACATGCTTATACAATAGACTTCCAACCAGATCCAGAGATGTTACTCCATTTGAATTGTGGCATGGTGTGAAACCCAGACTGAACCATCTCAGGGTTTTTGGATCTAAAGCTTATACATACATTCCCAAACAGAAAAGAGACAAACTGGACTGTAGAAGTGAAGAGGGAATTTTTATTGGCTATGCCAAAGTTGCTTACAAAATCCTAAACCCTGATGGATGCACAATGAGAATAACAAGTGCTGTTTATATTGATGAAAGACCTCAATTTAATTCTAATCCAAACAAAGATTTCTATTCAGATGTGTTTGCAGTGGAAGAAGACTGTGATTCCCACCAGCAGCCACAGCGTGTGCAGCTCTTTCACCCTCCTGCAAGTGCTTCGCATCCAGAAGGGTCTCCCTCAGCCCAGGACTTACCAGAGGATGGAGGACCGGACGGCGCGCCACGGGCAGCGCCAGGAACTCAAGTCCAGGTGAGACAATCTGCGAGGGGTAACAGGGGAGTGCCTCCTTTGAGATTCTCCTACCTAGCCACAGGGGAAAGCCTTCTGGAACCCTCTGACTGGCAGAAGATCAAAGGACTGCCAAAGTCTGATTCTGAGAAATGGGTGAAAGCAGCAATAGAGGAAATGGAGTCTTTATATAAGAATAAAACTTGGACTTCGACAGAATTGCCAAAAGGCAAGAAGGCAATTGGCTGCAGATGAGCCCTAGTGGCGCAGTGGTTAAATGCCAGTACTACAAGTCGTCACGTTGCAAGTTCAATTCCAGCCACTCAACCACAACCAGATTGCCAATCTCAGGTGGGATCCAAAATGACCGTTGCGAGCCTAGTGCACTGCCCAATAAACCATGCTATGCAGCAGATCAGGACATGATGCCTCACCGGCCATAACATCGAATCTGTAAAACAACAAGAGCAGCCACATGTTAGTGCTGCAATGGCTGAGCATACCTCTGGAACGTCAAAGACCTCCAGCACCCAATCTTCTGAATAAGATGAGGATTCATGCCCATCACAGATGCTGTTGAGGCAGCCCCAGTTCTAAATGAATGGGTACCAAATTTAAGCCCTTTAAACCCAGCAAGTCTAAGGCCTTGGGGGCATGGAATCCAAATCAGAAAAATGTTTATCATATTTACCTCCCACCTTCCTTCAAGGAGCTTAGTGTGACATGTCAGGGATGATGGGAGTTGTAGCTCTTCACCTCTGGCTCAAACTCACCACCTTGTTATGCAGCAGAGCCAACCAGCTTAGATCAGTGGTTAATGCTTTCCTCCAAAGCAGCAGAGTTCCAGAGAATAGGCTGAAGATCCTGACAAACTCTCCAAGCCTTCTCACTCTTCTCCAGGTGTCTCCAAAACGTCTCCAGGAATCACCCAGGCAACTCAGTAGTTTTATATAAAACCTACTTTATTCTTCTTTATAAATATACTATATGGTCAACAAATCACAATCTCTATACACTACACCACCTCTACTCCACCACAATACATTGGCAAATATTGCAATTTTATAGCCATTGTTTGTCACCACCCACTAGTTAGTTTCCACCCAGTGGGTGTGTACTTCCATTCTGATTGGTCCATGTAGTTCCACAGTTCCACCCATACTTAAGACCAACCCATGTATTTCAACATTTCACCTTGTACACTTAATGATTCTCAGGTGTTTCCACTCTGCATTCAGTACCTCTGTCCTTGGCTCTCAGGCCTTCTAGATTACATTAGCAGTTTCACCTGTGTAGCCCCATAATTGCTCTTGCTTAGTCATTGTGACTTTCACATACATATTTTATTTCTTTCACTGTATGTCCCATGTTGCATTTTCCTTAACAATCCCCTCCGAAATAAAATATTGTATGTGTCTTACAATGTCATTCCAACCATTTGTGTCAGCCTTTCATGTTTTTCTGCTGTCAATGCTTTTGTGAACAAATCTGCTATGTTGTGTTGTGTTTCTATATATCTCAATTCTATTTCACCCTTCTGAACCATGTCTCGCACATTTTGATATCTTACACCAACATATTTTGTTCTGTTCTTCAAACTTTCAGTTTCAGCCATCGCTATGCATGACTGTGAATCTTCCAGAATTTCCACTGGTATCTTGTAACTTTCATTTAAATCATTTAACAATTGCTTAATCCACTGTACCTCATTTACTATCTCATTCAAAGCAGCGAATTCTGCTTCCGTTGTGCTTATCGCTACATTAGTTTGTTTTCTACTTCTCCAAACTATTGGACTTTCACTATATTTAATTATCATTCCTGTAACTGACTTCTTGTCTCCTAATTCTGATGCAAATGAACTGTCTACATAACAATCTAGATCTGAACTATTGTTTCTTATTATCAATTTCCTATCTAAGGTTCCTTTCAAATATCTCAATAAATGTTTTACTGCTGTCCAGTCTTCAATTTTTGGATCATTAACCCTTCTAGACAATACATTTACAGCATAAGAAATGTCTGGTCTGGTGTGGCAAGATATGAACTGTAAAGATCCTATTATACTTCTGAAGAGAGTCTTGTCCTCAAACACTCTAGTTGTTTTCTCAGACACAAAACCAGTTGTCATTGGAGCTCTTACTATTTTTGCATTCTGTAATCCACACTTTTCAATCAGTCTTTCAATTTTATTTCTCTGACTTAATAAACAATGTCCTTCTTCTGTCCATTCAACGCAAATACCTAAATAAGACTTTAATACACCTAAGTCCTTCAAAACAAACTTCTTAGACAATTCTCTTTTTACTGACTCAATTTCCTGTTTTGACTTTGCTGCTACGCACAAATCATCTACATAAATCACTAACACTATGTCTCCTTTTGTATAGACACAAGCATCTGCAATGCTCCTCTTGTAACCTAGCTTAACTAGCTCATCATTGATGCACAGATTCCATGCTCTGGCACTTTGTTTTAAACCATACAACGCTTTCTTTAATTTATATACTCTCTGACTACCATTTTCTTCGAAACCTTGTGGCTGTTCCATAAATATTTCTTCATTCAAAACCGCATTCAAGTACGCTGTCTCAAAATCAAAATGTTCTACAACTAAATTCCTTTTTACTGCTACAGCTAAAACCATTCTCAGACTTTCTGGCTTTGCAGTTGGAGAATATGTCTTATCATAGTTCTCATACTGCTGTTGTGCAAAACCCTTAGCCACTAACCTAGCTTTATATTTGATACTTCCATCTGGCATTTCTTTCCTTTTGTATACCCATTTACAACCAATTACTTTCTTGTCTTTGGGTCTGTCAACAATTTCAAAAACATCTTTATTTACCAGGCAACCAAACTCATTATCCATTGCATCAAACCATCTTTCCTGTTCTTCACTAGAGTAACTTTCCAATTCTTCAAAACTTTCAGGCTCTTCTACTGCTAAACAAGCTCTTGCCTTTGTCACAACAAACCTATCTGGAGGCTTTCTAACTCTATGACTACGCCTGGGAATAAAATCTGCTGTTCTGTCTCTTTCATCCTCACTTTCTCTACTAGGAGTTGTAGTTCTATGACTAAATCTCTTGTCTTCAGTCATTCGAGTAGTAGTAGGCCTAGATGCTATCTCATCATCGGAAGAACTACCACTGCTGCTAGGTGATGCTTCCTTCTTAACTGAAACCCCTCCGTTTCCTGAGGTTGGTTCAGTTTGTGCTTCTGGCTCATTTGAACTCCCTAATCTCAAAAACACTTCTTTATTGGCATGCAGTTTGTCCCAACCAGCATGTCTCTCGAAATTTGCAGACCTAGAATACTGCACTTGTTTTCCTCCCAAATGAAACTTGTAGCTATTTCCAGAATACCCCAAAAACCTAAGCCTTTTGCTTTTGGGTTCTCCTTTCCTCCTGAAACAAGCAGGTGTGTAAACATGAGCAAATTGTCCAAAAACCCTTAAGTACTTGTAATTTGGCATTCTCCCATACAATACCCTGTAGGGAATGTCTTCAATTTCTGAATGGTACAATCTGTTACTGATATGTACTGCAGTCAAAGTTGCTTCTGCCCAAAAACTATCTTTCACCCCTGCATCTGCCATCATACAAGCAGTAATTCTTTTTATATCTTGTATTTTCTTCTCTGCTAACCCATCCTCACTAGGACAAGCAGGGTTTGTAGTTTCATGCCTTATTCCCACCTTGTGAAACCAGTTAAACAATTGCTTATTTAAAAATTCTCCTCCTCTATCAGTAATAATGGTGCCTACTCTGCTATCAAATTGTCTTTCCACCATTCTTACCCATGCTTTCAAACTTTGCCCAGCGTCAGATTTGTTTTTCATTATTCTCACAAATGCAAACCTTGTATACCTATCAACAATTACTAGGAAATACTTGCTTCCCCCTAAGGACAAGCAATTAGCTTGGGCGACATCTGCATGTACATACTGAAATGGTCTTTGAGCAATTCTTTTTGTTTTCTTAGCTACTGGAAAAGCTCTGACCTTTACCTGTTGACACACTGTACAATCTAAGTGGTTTTTGCATTCAGCAACTTTTAAATCTGGACACATACTGATTAAATTCTTTAAACATTTGAAGCTCGCATGGCCAAATTTTCTGTGAAGCTCGTGTATGCAGTCTTTGTGGATTGGAATATTTTCTATGTTATTAGCTTCTTCAACCCTGTAGCTATCAATATTGTCCTCCAAATAATAAAGTTTGTCCTTTTTCAAACCTATGCCACGCAATTCCCCATTCAGTTTTATCTTACACATGTTCTTTTCAAAGATGACTGTGTAGTCTCTTTCTGTTAATCTGCTTACTGATAACAAATTATTTTCTAACTCCTTTACATGTAAGACATCATTAAAATTCTCTTTTAGCCCTGGAATGTACACAGTACCCATTTGATTTACAGTACTTAGCTCTTTCCCATCAGCCAAAACTACAGCATTTACATTAGCTGATTTTCTATTACTTATTAAATTTATGTCATTACACATCAAAGATGTGGCTCCTGAATCTACTAGCCATTTAGAATTTGCATTTTGTTTTTCCTTAATCATGGTTGCAACCCCCTTTTTATTACCACTGTCCCTCAAAAATGGAGGTCTGGACTGTTTTTGATACTGCCGCGGCTGCCATCTGCTCTCTGCTTGCTTGCGTCTCTCAGCTGCAAAATGTTTACACTGTCTCTGCAGATGACCAATCTTCTTACAATAAAAGCACCTCCGTTGCTCCCTTGTAGAGGCTGCTTCCTCCTGCGTTCGCCAGTCAGGAGTTGTTCGTTGTTTTGGCACAGTCTTTAAACTTGCTGAGTCACCCTGCTCAGACATTCTTCTCTGGTTCTCTTCCAGTATTCTGGCCACAATTAAATCTCTATTAAGCTCAGCTTCTGGCAGGTTTTGAAGGCTGTTCGTTATGTTGTCCCACGAACAGTCTAGCGATTCTATTAAAATGTAGCATTGCTGCTCTTTGCTAATCTGCACTCCCCTCAGTTCAGCTTGCACAAACAAATCTTGCATTATTTTTAAATGTTCTATCACAGACTGCCCTTTAGCCATCTTTTGCCTGTATATTCTTTTAGACCATAGAATTTTTGCAAAAGCAGTTGAAGGAGTGTGTAATCTCTGCAAGGTATCCCACACATCCTTGGCGGACGTTTTATCTCTGACATCATTAATTAAGTCTTCTTCAAGCATGAGATAAAGACAGGCTTTTGCTTTATTATCTCTCTCTTGAGTGGCTGCATTAGCATCAGCTGCCAGCCCTGTTTCAACTGTTGACCACAGACCTTCCTTTACTAGTAGAGATTGGGCATAAACCTTCCAGGTAGAGTAGTTGTTTCTATTTAATTTACTAAACTTTAGAATTTCCATCTTGATTTGTGCAGTGACTCAATTTGACACAGTCCTTCTGAGTATGCACAGCTGACCCGTCTGGGCTTAAGCAAAACACAAAATGATTTACTCACGAGGCTTATCAAGTGCAGCACAAACAGCTTGCTCTGATCTATCGTCCACAAAGCTTTCTTCCACTCTCTGGAACTTTCAGCTTCTGTGGATGCTGGGTGCTCTAGTAACTGGGCCCATAACCCTTGTCAGGGATGATGGGAGTTGTAGCTCTTCACCTCTGGCTCAAACTCACCACCTTGTTATGCAGCAGAGCCAACCAGCTTAGATCAGTGGTTAATGCTTTCCTCCAAAGCAGCAGAGTTCCAGAGAATAGGCTGAAGATCCTGACAAACTCTCCAAGCCTTCTCACTCTTCTCCAGGTGTCTCCAAAACGTCTCCAGGAATCACCCAGGCAACTCAGTAGTTTTATATAAAACCTACTTTATTCTTCTTTATAAATATACTATATGGTCAACAAATCACAATCTCTATACACTACACCACCTCTACTCCACCACAATACATTGGCAAATATTGCAATTTTATAGCCATTGTTTGTCACCACCCACTAGTTAGTTTCCACCCAGTGGGTGTGTACTTCCATTCTGATTGGTCCACGTAGTTCCACCCATGCTTAAGACCAACCCATGTATTTCAACATTTCACCTTGTACACTTAATGATTCTCAGGTGTTTCCACTCTGCATTCAGTACCTCTGTCCTTGGCTCTCAGGCCTTCTAGATTACATTAGCAGTTTCACCTGTGTAGCCCCATAATTGCTCTTGCTTAGTCATTGTGACTTTCACATACATATTTTATTTCTTTCACTGTATGTCCCATGTTGCATTTTCCTTAACATGACATACAGCATTCTCAGCCATTTTATTCTCACAACAACCCTGTGAGTAGGTTAGGCTGAGAAATAGTTTTGGCATCAGGATGTTGTACCTCTTTTTATGGTTCCATATAAACAAACACTGCAAACATAAGCACATGCTGTAAACAATTTGGAAACTAAAGTCATTTTAAAAAACAAAAACAAAAACCCAAGTTTAGTATATAACATGTTACTAAATTGAACACATATTAAATGTCCCAAAAGTCTGATGTGTCTGATGAGATTCCCAGTGCAGAACTTGATTGTAGGACTCTTCTGCATATGCTCCATAGCAATACTAAAACCTTGGATGCAAACCTTAATGTCCTAAATAAAAATACTGCAACAAACGGTTAACCTACTTCCTCCAGAGTACAAATACTTATGTTGTCATTAGATTGTCTAAGTTTATAACCAAAGCTGTACAATTGAGATCTAGTTTTATTGAACACATCAGGGTTGCATGCAAAGCGGATGAACTAATTTAAAGCTATCAATGCCTTTTATTTTATTATTCTTATCCAACTATAAGATGATAACTTATTACTGTGTGTTTTTGGTATTATCTTATGTGAAAAAATAGTCTACTATTAATTTTTAACTTAAATGTATCACACCTTTTCTCATTGATTTTTGTTATACTTTATTCTAGTTTGGTTTAAATTTGTCCATTATATTGTATTTTATCTATCTTATTTTACTTTTATAATGTTTGATGTTAACTGTTTTGATATGGTCAATTGACTAATCAAATAAACTATAACTAACTAAATAAAAATACAAAATAGGCACAAATACATTATAGAAAGTCCACTATAATAAATTTATCCGTTATCCCCTCCTAAATACATAACTAAACATCCTACTACTTTGGGCTTGTCTACATGGGCTGTTTACCCCATCTTGCTAATGGGAATATGTTGTTCTTACTGTACTGGGGAAACCTTTACATTTGGCACCAAAGAAACAGTTGGCTTTATTCCCCTTTGTAAGCAAACTTAGCAGAGTCTGTTTAAAAAACACATACAGCAAAACATAGCAATTCCAGACACACAGACCTTATACAGCCATTCACCTTGTTTCCCGCCCTTTCCAAACTATGTCTAGCTCAAACAATCAAAGTACTCCAAAGTAGTTTAAAATCATATAAAATGCCTTCACTCATGAACATCATGTGTGAAAATTCAGCACACAGGAAGAAAACTTGAAGATAGACAGGAATAACAAAATATATCTTGATAGCTACATCTCTAAAACAAAATATACAGGAGACCCCCTTTGAGGCTGCTGCCTCCAGAGGGAGTCAATGGTGAACCTCTGCCTCCCGTGTCTTCCAGAACAAAGAGAATTAAAGGAACTTCCTTCTTCCGGGAGGCACTCAGGTTACAACAGGAAATTATCTCATCCTTTCTGTTTACATTTAACCTTCAACTCTTTCAACAGTAAACAAACCAGCATATTAGACTGCTGCAATATCCCAACACTTGCCCCTGTCTCAGAGCCTTGCAGTCCATACAACACAGGGCTTTTGCCCCGTTCTGCCCCTGGGCAGACCTCACCACCTCTGGGACAGATATGGGGTTGAGATGTGTGTGGGGGGGAGGAAGGTGGGGTAGGGCCCAATCCAATGTTTTAAAATAATATGGTTTATTCCATTATTGCTGGCAAAAAACAGATTGTTCCCTGCATGTCTGCAGGAGCCATCCCAGCAGGCCAGCCCTCGCTGCTGCTGCAGTCTCTCTGGCTCTCCCAGAAGGCAGGAAGGAGTCCTGTATCATGTGACCAAGACTGGGCACATGCAGGGGGTCTTGGACACATGTTGCATGCAGCTTCCTCAATGCCAGGAGACCCCGGAAGATGGCAGCAGCAGCTTCAGCGACATGCCCATCAGGACTTCCTCCCATTTTGTACAAGTAATGGGGGAACAATGGGCCTGATCCGTGTCCAAGATAGGCTGGCTGGGAGCCAGAATATCTTGGTTTGTTAGATGAGCCCTTATTCAAGCTGAGAAGAACCTAATCCTTATCCCCAGTGATTACTTCTCCTTTCCTTTCCACCAATCCCTTTCCCCCCCTTTCTTTAGGGTTTCCCCACCCACTGGATCAAACCAATAACTCATAGAAACTACAAAGACATCAAATGAGAGCTTCATGGCTGAGCTGGAATGTAGTCTCCCCAGTCCTAGTCCAATACATTAACCATTATACCATTCTGACAGTGGCCCGTCAATTTCTGAAAGGCCAACATTTCTCTCAACTACACTAAAGCAAGCTGTCACACACAATACCTACAGACTAGGAGTATTGCCAAAGCCCAGGGAAATCAACATCTACAGAGAAGAGTTCCTGTTTTCAGGTATATCTAGTAACCTCATGAGATGTTACTTTAGAAGTCATTCAAAGGTATTTTAGTTAAATTTAAAAGTGAGCAAAGACTTAATACAGATGGTATCCCAGCTGGGAGCCAGGAAAGAGGAACTATACAAGTGTGTTCCAGAAATTTTCAGCAGTATCTTCTCTGCCAGGAACATGCATTTAAACAGAATAATGATCAAAGCCTGAGTGCAAATAGCTTCCCATAAATATTCCAGAGGAACAATTTTCTCAGTCTTAAATCTTAACCTTTGCCTACAGCAGGCCTGGCATTACAACATAACATCTGTGCTTTGGTCAAGGGAGATACCAAAGTTAACACATGGAACAGCCTATATAATAATATGTTAATTAGCTAGCTGACTTGTTAAAAGTCTGATGAAACAAGCATCTGTTTATTATCTTGGTGTGTCAAGTTGCTCAGGAGATCTGCGTAGGCTTTCCACAAAACTGTCAGCATTAAAAATAGATCCAGTAATTCAGTCTAGCACCAAATACAAACACTAGTCCTACTTATTAACAGGCATAGATATTTGGTTGTATGGAATGGAATGGACTTACAGGTGAATAGATGTCAAATAGACACCGATCAGAAATACGTTGTTTTGTCCACACCACTTCTACTCAGTGAACAGCTTATCTGGATAGACAAAATAACACATCAAAATCTCAGTCTGAGATAACATGAAAAACAAAATGGCAAAATTCATTAGGTAAGGACAAAATAGAATGGATTCTTTTCAGGATTCCCTTACATAGAAACATAGAATCATAGATTTGGAAGAGACTACAAGGGCCATCTAGTCCAACCCTCTGCCATGCAGGAATAAACAATGAAAGCATTCCCGACAGATGGCCATCCAGCCTCTGTTTAAAAACCTCCAAAGGAGGAGACTCCACCACACTCCAAGGCAGTGTATTCCACTTCTGAACAGCTCTTACCAGCTGGAAGTTCATCCTAATGTTTAGGTGAAATCTCTTTTCCTGTAGTTTGAGTCCATTGTTCCATGTCCTAGTCTCTGGACCCACAGAGAACAACCTTGATCGATCTTATGACATCCTTTCAAACATTTAATAATAATAATAATAATAAAATTTATTTATACCCCGCCCCTCTGTTAAAACAATCGCTAAACAATTTAAACATGGCTATCCCTACCTTTTCTTCTCCAGGGTAAACATACCCAAGTCCCTAAGCTGTTCCTCACAGGGCACAGTTTCTAGACCTTTTACCATTTTGGTTGCCCACCTCTGGACAGGTTATTTATTTATTTATTTAATTTATATGCTGCCTTTCTCCCAGACTGGGATCCAAGGTGGGTCACAAAAGACATCAATTAAAATACATCAAAAACTATTAAAATCAAAGGGCAGTCACCAATGGCATCTCTTCATCCTGGAGAGAAGTGACTAGTAGGGTGCCACAGGGTTCTGTCCTGGGCCAACTGCTATTCAACATCTTTATCAATGACTTGGATGAGGGAATAGAAGGTATGCTTATCAAGTTTTCAGATAGCACCAAATTAGGAGGTGTAGCTAACTCCAGAGGACAGGATCAGAATCCAAAATGGCCTCAACAGATTAGAAAGCTGGGCCAATACTAACAGGGAGACATATAGGATACTACACCTGGGCATTAAAAATGAAAAGCACAGATATAGGATGGGGGACACCTGGCTTGATGGCAGTACATGCAAAAGGGGTCTAGGAGTCTTAGTGGACCACAAGCTGAACATGAGTCAGCAGTGTGATGCAGCAGCTAAAAAAAGCCAATGCTATTCTAGGAGTATAGAAGTATACGCATTAATAGGAGTATAGTGTCTAGATCACGGAAGCAATAGTGCCACTCTATTCTGCTTTGGTCAGACCTCACCTGGAATACTGTGTCTAGTTCTGGGCACCACAATTCAGGAGGGATATTGAGAAGCTGGAATGTGTCCAGAGGAAGGTGACCAGGATGGTGGGAGGTCTGGAAGCCATGCCCTATGAGGAGTGGCTTAAGGAGCTGGGCATGTTTAGTCTGGAGGAGAGAGGATTGAGAGGTGACATGACAGCCATGTTTAAATATTTGAAGGGATGTCATACTGATGATGGGGCAAGCTTGTTTTCTGCTGCTCCAGAGACTAGGACATGGAGAAATGGGTTCAAATTACAGGAAAAGCAATTCCACCTAAACATTAGGAAGAACTTCATGACAGTAAAAGCTGTTCGGAAGTGGAATACACCGCCTCATAGTGTGGTGGAGTCTCCTTCTTTGGAAGTTTTTAAGCAGACGCTGGATGGCCATCTCTCGGGAATGATTTGATTGTGTATTCCTGCATGGCAGGGGTTTGGACTGGATGGCCCTTGTGGTCTCTTCCAACTCTATGATTCTATGATTCAGCACAGTTAAAAAAAATTAAAATTATTTAAAACATATATAAGTTAGAAATAAATCCAAACACACCCCAATAAAAGCCACTGTGGGCACAACTACATGTTTCACCTTGTCAATATCCTTCTTGAATTGTGATGCCCAGAAGTGGACACAGCATTCCAGTTAGGTCTGACCAAAGCAGAATAGAGTGGTACTATTATTTCCCTTGTTCTAGATACTATGTGTCTATTGATGCAGCCCAGAATCACATTGGCTTTTCTGAGTGCCACATTACACTGCTGACTCATGTTCAGCTTTTTGTCTCATACTAAGACTCCTAGATTTTTTTCACATGTACTGTTTTCAACCCATCCTACATCTGTGCATTGCATTTTTTCTGCCTAAGTGTAGTACTTGTAGGGATGGTGGGAAAAAGAAAGTCTTATCTGAGCACTTAAAAATGTCTCTTTAAAATATGTCTAGGGTCCTGATCTTGACCTGCTTGGAGGAAGGAATAGAGATTGACATAGGAGAAGGTCCTTTGCATTGGCATTGTATCTGAGAGGTCTTCCACCATGACCTCGTAGATTTTGTTGGTGGTAGACAAAGACTCACATGGTCTTTCTTGACCATGGTTTCTGAATATCTGACAGCCAGTCCTCTGGTTATCATCCTTCAGTCTCCATGGGTATATATGGAACCATACTTTGGACTTTTTCAGACAGGACTTACCACGCAAGAAGACTCCGGAACAGTTACAACAGTGTTGTGTGGCAGGGGGTCCGTTTCGGATGCTGCCGTCCCTCTCTCGGCATCGTCTGTGACTGTTCCGGGTATGATTGAAGGCAGCTGCACCATTTTTTACTCACAGAAGTTGTCCGTGAGTAAAAAATGGCACGGCTGCCTTCAATCATACCCAGAACAGTCACGGACGACTCCAAGAGAGGGATGGCATTGTCCGAAGTGGACCCCCTGCCACACGACAGTGTCGTAACTGTTCCGGAGTCTTCTTGCGTGGTAAGTCTTATTTGAAAAAGTCCTTTGTCAGGGTAAAGAGCAGGACCTTGAGCATATCCATATTGACTGACAGGAAAGTCACATATCATGAACATCATTAGCGCCCATTAGATGTCCAAATTCATTTCCACATGCTGACAGCTTAGTGCCAGGTGATGGGAACTCTTTGGTCAATCATCAATAAAAACACAGTGCTTCAGATATGGAAGTCTGACTGCATGGTCTCCCTTATTCAATTTGCCTTGAATGATTAGAAGGTCATTCAATCAGATGTAAATATGTACTCCTTGTATGCTTTAAGATGTGTTACCAGGGTCATAGTCAGCTGGGGAAAGCCCAAACATCTGTTTACACTCACTCTCATTGTATGGAAATTTCAGGAAGCAGCAATGTGCTGCTAGGAGGAATATATGGAGGCATGTCTCAGGTAAATTGATCTTGGACACAAGAGGGTCAATATGGTCATAAAAGTTAAACCAATCCTCTTGGATGCAATCTAACAGGAGCGAAACACTTTTAAGTGCCCTTGATTTTATGTTCCATGCCAAGTCCCATTTATGTCAATGGAAGAAACACATGCTAGGCTCTCCCACTGAAATCCATGGGATATGAAAATGTTCAAATGCAATTAACATTATCTTATTAATGAAATAGAGCTGCAGGACTTACCCTGAAGCCAGTTTGTGGTCTGGTGCAGGTTGCATGACTGTGGCGTCCCCTGGCATGGAGGATGCTGTGTTTCTTCTTCCCAGGAGGCCACACAGTGCAGCCCACTTCGAGAAGAAGGCGGGAAGCCAGGCCAATGAGTTTAAACCTTTGTTTGAACTCACTGGCTGAGGAGCTATCCAGAGTGAGCTGCTTGCAGTCTTCGCTCCAGTCAGCTTCTGGAGTATATATTGAGCTTCTCTTGCCGGAGCTCCTCAGGTCTTTTCGGAGTGTCTTCCCACCCACCCTGCTTCAGGGGCCCAGGAAGGTTTTCTGTTGTATGTATTTTGGTATGCTGTATGTATTTTGCTGTTATGTGATTTTGTCCTGTCACAACTTTGGGGCAGTTGGCATGGGTCCTGGATCCAGGACATTGGTTTTCAGTGCCTCTGGGCATTGGTATTTTATGAGGGTCCCCTTATGGGGCTTGGGGGTTTGGGCTGGAAAGGATATTCCACTTCCATGGACATACACTTTTCAGGCACCCTCGGTAGGGTTAGGGAATCTCACTGGAGTATCATCCATGGCTATGATTCCCTCTGTTACCCTTAGAGATGGGGGAATACTTTATTTTTTTTTAATCTCTTTATTAAATTTTCCAACAACATATAAAACATACAAGTCATACCAAGACATGACAAAACAAAAATCAGAACAAAACAGGTAATAATCAAACATTTAGGTTACCTTCCATCATTTCGTCTTCCTGTTGGATATTTATAACTTCAATTACAGTTCCACACCTTCTAATTTTATTCTCTTCATTCCTTTGTTTCCCACTACTCTCCATTGTTATTTTTTTCCTTTTAACAGTTATTCTCTTACAACATAATTGCTTCCCCAATATTCTTTCCATAACTTGTCCATTCTTTTCCAATCTTGCATATCCTTTAATGTTTTCTTTTCATCTATCAGAATAGATAATTTATCCATCCCATACATTTCAAAGAGTTTTTCTATCCAATCTTTTATAGTGGGAGCTTCTTTCCCTTTCCAGTTTTTTGTGATTACCAGTCTAGCTGCCGTAATTGCATATAATAGCACTTTTTTAATATATTTTCCCCTTATTTCTCCATCTACATTGTGTAACATATTTAACAAATATATCTCCGGCTGAAATGGGTATTCGACTTCTAATGTTTTTGTTATTAAATTATGAATCTTTTCCCAAAATTTTTCTATCTTCTTACATTTCCACCAAGCGTGGTAGTATGTACCTTTCGAATTACCACATTTCCAGCAATTGTTAGATATGTTCTTGTATATTTTGTTCATTTTTTCCGGTGTTGTATACCAGAAATTCATTATTTTATAATAATTTTCTTTCAGATTGTTACTTTTTGTAAATGTTATATTTTTACTCCAAGCTATTTCCCAGGAGTCTAGCTGTATCTCATGGCCTATATATTGGGCCCACTTCACCATGTACTGCTTTACCACTTCCTTTTCTTTTCTTTTTTTAATTTTATTTTTATTTAAAATACCATTTGTTTAAAAATGTATATAAATACAAATATATAATGCCATAACATAAAGTGTTTGAATAATATAAATAAATTTTTAGAAAATCATTTGTAAATATTCACGATTTGCTTTGTTTAGAGTTAAATGTCTCTCTATTCCATGTATTCGCATTAACTATGATTTAGAAAGAAGAACAAAAATAACTCTTCACATAGCATCTTTTATTGTGTATTTTGGGATATTACTTCACATTGCATCTGTATATCTTCCTTTACTCCTTGCTGTAGTATCCCTTTTTGTACCTAACATTACTTAACTTCCTTTCTGGCTTACCCTGAATATATATTAACATGATCTACATCCTTTCATTATTTCTTTTATATTTCATTTCCTGGATCCTTTTGCTTTTGTTAATTATTCCACCTATACACATGTTTACCACCTATGGTGGAATTGCAAAAAGACAACCAAGTACTGGAAACAAATACAAAGAATAATTGAAGAAATTATTAATATTAAATTACCATGGAAACCAGAACTTTACCTATTGGGTATGGTGGAAGAGGAAGTGGATAAAGCCCATGGGAAGATAATTTTCTACATGCTAGTTACAGCTAGAATAACTTTCGCAAAGATGTAGAAGAATAAAGAGTGCCCGACTACGGATCAATGGCTGGAGAAATTTTATGAAATGATGCTTCTGGACAAATTAACAACGCTGATAAAGGGTCAGAACGTAGAAAAGTATATGAAGGACTGGATTAATATATCAAATTATTTTGAAAAACGATGGGGAAAATTTGCAGCGATCAGAAATGTATAAAAAGACAAAGATTAAAGCAGAAAAGGAAGGAATTTTTTTTAAAGAGATTCGGAGTGTGAGAAAGCTTAGAAACCACTTCCTTTTCTTGACTGAATTTTAATAGAAGCTTATATATGTTTTGAGAGAGTTTTCTTTTTTCCTCTGTCTTTTAATATTTGATCAAATTCCGTTTTTTCCATTTCTATCTCTTCTAATTTTATATCCATTTTAAAGTTTTCCGCTAGTTGTCTGTAAAGAAACCAGTTACACTCTATACCATCTTTCCTTAGTTCTTCCTGCATCTTCATTCTATCTCTGTCTCCATCTTTCTGTAATATTCTCTCATATGTCAACCAGTCTCCTTTAAACAAACTTTCTCTTTTGTGAAATGCTTCATGGGTAGAGACCCATGTTGGTATTTTCGAATATAACCATCTTTTATATTTCATCCAGATCCTCCATATTGCTTTTCCTGACAAAATGGTGTCCAAAATCTTTATGTACTTCCTCTTTCCTATACCACATATAGGCATGGAATCCATATCTTAGATTAAATCCTTCTAGTTGAAGTAAGCTCTTTTAAGTGGATCCATTCCAGAATCCACATTAGACAGCTTGCATTATAGTACAATTCAAAATCTGGGAGTCCCAATCTACCCCTCTCCTTTACTTCCACTAGTATTTGTCTCCTAATTCTTGGTTTCCTCCCAGCCCAGATAAATTTAGCCAAATCTCTATTCCATTCTTTAAATATCGAAGATGTAGATAGGATCGGAAGATTTTGAAATAAATACATAACTCTTGGGAGGACATTCATTTTTACTGTTGCAATTCTCCCTAATAGGAATAATCTTAATTTTGTCCATCTTTTCAGATCTTCTTTAATTTCTCTCCAACCCTTGATATAATTATTCTCATATAGATTGATATTTCTATTCGTTATATTTATCCCCAAATATCTTCCCTTCTTTCCGATCTTAAAGTTCGATACTTTCGCTAGTTCCTCCTCTTCCTTCTTGGCCATATTTTTAGTTATTACTATTGTTTTTTCCTTATTTATCTTAAATCCAGCAAACCTCCCATATCCCTCAATCGTTGCTATTAACTTGTTAATACTTCCCATCGGATCGTCCAAAAAGAAAACAAGATCATCCGCAAACGCCTTATATTTAAATTCACTTCTCTGAATTTTAACTCCTCTAATCTCTGAGTCATTATTAATCTTTCTGTTTAAAATTTCTAATGTCATTATAAATAATAACGGCGATAGGGGACAACCCTGCCTCGTTCCTTTATTTATTTTACAATATTTCGTCCTTTCCCCATTGACAATTATCTGGGCTTCTTGTCGGCTATAAATATTTTTTATCCAATTCAGGAATTTACTTCCTACCTCCATCTCCTCCAACACTTTAAACATAAACTCCCATCTCACTCTGTCAAACACTTTTTCTGCATCTACTAGTATTATCGCCAGTTTTTTTTTCATTTTGTTTTTCATAGACTTCAATTATGTTCAGTAGTGTTCTTATATTATTTTTTATATATCTATTTGGTAAGAAACCATTCTGGTCAGTATTAATCCAATCTACCAATACTTTCTTGAGTCTTTCTGCGATAATACTAGCAAAGATCTTATAATCTACGTTTAACAAGGAGATGGGTCTATAGCTGGTTACTAGTGCGGGATCCTTGTCTTCCTTTAAAATTAGTGAGATATCTGCATTCTGCCATGATTTTGGGCATCCATTGTTATTTATCTCATTAAATAAATTCTGTAATGGTCCAATCAACTCTTCTATAAATTGTTTATAATATAAAGCCGAGAATCCATCTGGGCCTGTTGCCTTGCCAAGCTTTAATCTTTTAATTGCATCTCTTATTTCTTGAACAGTAATTTGCCTATTCAGATCAGCTCTTTGATCTTCTGTTATTCTAGGGACCTTCTCCTTTTTCAGGAAATCCTCCATCTTCTTAGTATTTTCTTCCTCACTCCATTTTTCCTCAAATGTATTACTAAAATGTTTATAGAATATTTTTTTAATTTCCTTTTGTTTAGTATAACGTTCACCATTTGTCCTAATCTCTGTTATTATTCTCTTATCTCTCTCCTTCCGTAATTTATACACCAACCATTTACCACATTTGTTGGCCTGTTCAAAGAATCTTAGTCTAGTATATTTTAATTTTTACCCATCTCCTCTATCCATAGTGAATTCAATTGCTTTTTCAATATATTTATCTCTTCCTTTATATTCCCCTTTCTTCCATTTTTTCACTTCTTTCTCTTTTTCTGCTATACTTTCTAATATCTCTTTACTTTTATCTTTCTTTGCTCTTTTTATTTCTATTTCTTTTTGCATCATATATCCTCTAATTACCGCTTTGCCGGCATCCCACACTGTTGCTATCGTTGGTTCTTTATCTAAATTCTCATTAAAGTAATTTTGGATTTCTTTCCTTATTTTTTCAGTGGTCTCTTCTTTTTAAAGAAGAAAATCCTTCATTCTCCATCTGTGTTGGATTCTAGGTCTATCTAATACCAGTTCTATTGGGCAATGATCAGATATTACTTTTTGCTGTATTTCCACTTCTTTGATGCTTCCCACCAAGTTCTTAGATATTATAAAACAATCTATTCTAGACCACATATCATGTCTATCTGAATAGTAGGTATAATCCCTTTCATTCCCATGAAAAAGTCTCCATATATCAATCAAGCATTGTTTTTCCATCATTTCTTTCATTATCATCGGAGTTTTCCCTTCTTTCATATTTCTTTGTTTCCCTATCCACCTTGATTTATCCACCTTTGGATCAAGGACTGAATTCCAGTCCCCCATCAATATTACATACTCAAAATTGTATTCCATTAATCTGTTATATATTTCCTGAATATATTGTTTCTTATTATTTTGTGGCCCATATATACTCACCAAAAGTCTATTATTTTCCTCCAGATTAACTTCTACACCTAAATATAAACCTCTTTCATCTTTAAATACTTCTTTTGAATCATATTTTGATGTTATATAGATCGCCACTCCTGCTTTTTTCTTATTATATTCTGTTGTATATAATTTCCCCAATTTACCATTTTTTATTAAATTGATATTTCCTCTTTTGATATGTGTCTCTTGAAGACAGATAATATCTGACCTTTGTTTCTCTAAGTAATGGAAAACTGTTCTCCTTTTTTGGGGGGAATTTAGACCCCTTACATTCCATGATATGATTTTATTCAACATTTTTATATTTCAAATCATTTACTATACAACAAAATAATGTATTACCCTTTATTCCTATATACCTCCAACTGCCCCTTCCAAAATTTCTTCCTCCCCTGTCTCTCCTTATTCCTCTATTTCTTTTTCTCCTTCTGTTGTTTCTTCCTCTTCCTCTTTATCTTCTTCCTCTACCTCAGAATCTGTTTTAGTCTTCAATTCTACTTCCCTTTCCTTTGCTGTAAATTTATTCTCTATTTCTAAGTTTCCCTCCTTATCCAGTAATGTTATTGCTCCTGATGCTATATCTGGTCCAATTTCTACTTTACTTTCTATCTTCCTCCTTGTTCTTTCCTGTCTTGTCTCTTTATCTCCTCTCCTTTTCTTGATCTCTTCAATGTTCTGTTTATTTCCCTTGATATCCTTATAATCTTTGTTCTCTTCCTCTCTATCCTTCTTGCTATACCCCTCTTTTTCTTCCTTAGTTCTCTCTCCTTTTTCTCCTCTTACTCTCTCTAAGAATTCTTGTGCATTATTCAGTGACTTTATCCAATACTTTTTATATTTATACATCAAACTCAAACCTTCCAATTTATTCCATTTGTAGAGTATATTTTTTTCTCTTAACACCGTTGTTAAGAAACCATATTGCCTACGCCTTTTTATTACATGTGTCAGAATGTCTTTAAATAATTTAACTTCCCTTCCTTCAATTTTAAAAACCTCTTCAAAATTTCTTGACAGCACTGTCTCTTTAACTCTCTCTCTCTAACAAAGTAGATTGCAATGTCTCTGGGAAGTTTATTTTTCCTCGCTACCCAGGAATCTATTCGATACAATTTGTCCACCTCCAGGTCCAGCTGCTCCAGCTCCCAATCAATAAATCTTGCTAACTCAGGGGTTATTCTATTAGCTAAATCTTCATCCAGTTGTTCTGGGAGTCCTCTCAATTTCACACATCTAGATCTATATCTTATTTCTTGTATTAATTTTTGATTATTTTCCAATTCAAATTGTACCTCTAAATTATTTGTTTTCTTCTCTAGTCCCTGTGTCTTCTCCTGCAATACTTGTAATTCTGTACTGATATTCGTTATATCCTTGGTTGCCATTTCTAATTGTGACCCAAAGGTGTCCAGTTGTTTTTGTATATCTATTCTAATTTCGCTTTTTAAATCTTTCAACTCAGATTTCAATTCTGTTTTCAGCTTCTTGAATTCACTCAAAAGTAACTGATTTATATCTGTAATTTTAGCAGTCATGTCTAACGATGATCTTCTCATAGTCTGACTTTGTATTTCTTCTTGTCTAGCCAAATTTTTCCTAGTAACAGGCATTCTATTATTACCTCCCCTGTTTTTTCAGGAGGTTCACCCACTTTTAATATTTATTATTCCTGTATACTCCTTTATATAATATAATGACTAATCAATAACCAATTTATCTATACTCAATCAATTACTAGCTCTTAATATCAATAACCAATTAGTAATTAATTAATTATTATTCAACCAATGTCTGACAACAATTATGATCAGCCAAGATCACCCTTACTCCCAATTACATGAAGTACTCAAAAACTATTTTTCCCAATCTTATGCCCTTTCTCATATAATCCAATCTTTTATTTCAATCTTCCATATTCCTTCTCCTGCTTAATTACTCAATTCCAATTAATTTCAGCTGTTATTAATTCAAGTTACAATAAATTGATCAGTTGCAACCAATTAACCATGCATTACAAAAATAGAACATAGACATTTTATATCATATCTAGAGATAATCAAGAATTAAATTATAAAATAATACTATTATATCTATGGCTTATTAATAATAATATCTCTAATCAATTGACAATTTATAGTTTCCCACTTCATATATAATTCATATAGTCTCTATCTCTCAAGGTCTTCTATTTATAAATCCTTCAGTCAGTTTCGAATTTATCAATTTTTAGCTCAAGCTGCACTGTCCATTCTTAAAGCTTTATACCTTCAATATCTATCCCGTTCACCTTGATTCTGCTTCTTTTCACCTTTAAACTTTATCCTTGACTTTATCCACCTTTTTCCTTTCTGCTTTCTCTCTTTCTTTCACTCCTCTCGGTTTTCACAGTCTCTTATATCCAGCTTCTCTCGCTAACCTCCTCCTGCATTTCTTCAATCTGGCGCACTCCACTCCGTTCCGCTCCGCTCTATTACCAATTCCGTTTTAAAGTCCTAAAGCCATTTCACCTTGAGTGTTTAGCTGTTATTTCTCCTTAGCTTCCACCCTATAAATTTTCCTCTTATATCTCAAATTCTTACAACCTTTCTCTCTTTGCTCTCCTTTACTCTTCCTTTCCGCTTCAGAGCTTCCTTTCTTAGTTGGTTTCTTTTTCCTCTCCCTTTTGCTGCAGGGGATGCAATCGCTCACTCTCACTCTCACTTTCCCTCAGCTGATTCTTCTCAGCCCGCTCTCAGCCAGCTGTTGGGAGGCAGAATTACCGTCTTCGTCTCCCGTTTTGTGTACTCCAACAGATGGTAAACAAAAACACTTCTACCTGGTGTTCAATTCACACCAGCAGAGGAAGAAGAAACCTTTAATAATATTCATATAACTTAAACTTCAGATTCGTATAACTTAAAAAAAAACTCACTTAAAAGTGGTGATGATGTTTTAGCCTCTTTGGCGGCAATTGGTGCGGTCGTGGTAGACTCAGAGCCCCCTCAGCCTCAGCCTTCTTCTCTCCTCCTTCTCTCCCTCCTTTTGTTGTTTACTTTTGGCTATTTAGGCTGGAATTGAGCTTTCCCTCGAGTCCCCTCTGACTGCCTGATATCACAGACAGAACTCATTCCTCAAAAGCTTTCACTTTTGAGGACTCTTTACCACATCAAGCAGTTTTGCTTTCGGAGCTCGCCCAAAGCCCAACCACGTCCGTCATCCTCGCCACCGGAAGTTGAAGTGACTGAGAATGGGGGAGTACTTTAGAACCCCACTCATGGTGCCAAAATCTATATTACTATCTGGGAGAATTATTAACTCAAGCCTGAGAGAGGCAGGTAATTTTGGGTATCTTTTCTCCGATGTATACCAGTATTAACAGTAGAGAGCACTCCAGTTTAAAGTGAAATAAAGTATTTTTATTGGAAATAACACAAAGTGAACTCACATACACAACACACATGCCTAAGAACCATACAAGGCTATCGTAGAGTAAGGCAGAAGGATTAGATAGAGGGAGAGATTTGGGAATATAGGGTGATAGTTGCCAGTCTTGAAGAGAAAAACTTCATGCAGCAAAGATACTGAGGCATCTGAGGGTGGCACAAAATGTTCTGATCTGGGGCGTGCTGAGAAAGAGAGTGGCTAGGTACATCCACCATGGCACACCTTTCTATTATCAGGGGACTAATATTTATACCACAATTCTAAACATACACTGGACTGACTATATGACGAATGTTGCTGTCCTTGAGCAAGGAGGGATCACAAGTATTGAGGCCATGATACTGAGAACACAGCTGTGCTGGGCAGGGCACGTTTCTAGGATGGAGGACCATCGCCTCCCAAAAATAGTACTCTACGGTGAACTCGCCACGGGTCAGCGTAAGAGGGGTGCTCCAAAAAAGCGATACAAGGACGCCCTGAAACAACATCTCAGGTTCAGCCAAATTGATCACCAACAATGGTGCGCCCTGTCCTCATATCGGGAGGCATGGAGATGCACTATCCACAATGCTGCAGCCTTATTTGAGAGCTCATGCCGAACAAGTCTTGAAGAAAAATGACAACGCAGAAAGAATCACAACCCAGAAACATCACCCAAGGAGACCTTCTGCTGTGCTTTCTGCAACCGGACTTGTTTATCTCGGATTGGCCTTTTTAGTCATCAGCACGCTTGCAGAAAGCACGGGATGAGTCCTTCCTGAATCTTCGTTTGCGAAGAAAAGCCAGAGAGAGAGAGAGAGAGAGAGAGAATATTTATACCCTATTGCATATCCTTTTAAATTTAATTAATATTTTTATTGTCAATTGATACAAATTATAACCTATAAATAATTAAACAAAAACTATGACACACATAGGTTCCTGCTTGTACTATCAACAAACCTACAAACAAACCTACAAACAAATAAACAAACAAAATGGGTTGTAGACAACATGTAATAACATAACGTAACAACATATGAAACAGTGGGCTTCCTCCTCTGGCAAAGTACCAGCTTACCTATTTCATATCCCAAAGGGGTACTCTGGTAAGGACAAAGTCTAGATGGCTATCCCATGGTATAGACAAAGGAAACCTAAACCCAACTGATTGTATCAATGGAGATAGAAATTGATGGGTTTATGACAACCTCGCAAGGTTGGACAGGAAGGGGTTTAGGAATCACTTCCATAGGAATAGATTTCAGAAAAATCACTTAATTGTTTCTTTGAACGAATCATCGCTTAGGCGCTCAGGGCTAGAAGAAAGGATTAGCATACACCTCCTTAATGATGGTGTTTACTAAGGGGCTTCCACACAATCCTAATTTGGGTTTTCTTTCCGTAGTATTTCTAAGACACATCCAGGTCATTGTGACCTCCAACTGACCTCTTGGGTTTGCCCTAGCTAATCTGACCCTGAACTGTCCAATATTTCAAATTATGAGATACCATGGGCAGGGGGTAGTAGGGCATACTAACACCTCCTTGCTTCCTTTGGTTCTGGCAGTAGGCCGGAGCATAAAGCTCATCAGACAACAGGCGAGTTGGTCAATGCCTGGATCCATGTGTGCACCAACACATCTACAGCTGCAATCTATAAATTTGTGGCCATTTCCCCCCATTCATTTCTGGAGTCCTGTTTTCTTTTGCTTTCTTTCGCAATAAGTCATTCTGTTTGTTCTGTTCTATTTTACCCAAACACACACACACACACACACACAAACAACCAAGAAAGAATTCAACCAGATTGAGGCAAATAGCTATATCACATCAAATGCCATGTTAAATGTGGGAAAACTGCCAGGGTCATTGATTCACCATTGCAAATTGCAAAAATACAAGTCACTTTGTATGCTGTCTAACAGCTGTAAGATTTGATTGTGATATTTGTTTCTTACACAGAAAAAGATAATAATAAGGTTGTTACTAATTAAAGCAATGTAGTCAGAGTCCACAGAGTTTGCAAAATAAAGCAATGTACATGAGTTCATAGAGTTGTAAGTTCAGTAATGCCAAGAAACACCTGGAAGTCAACCTAAAGAAAATGGAAGTTCTCTACCAGCCTGAACCACAGGACGAACACTACCATCCCCACATTGCCATCGGCAAATCTGTGCTTAAGTCCATTCAGCAGTTCACCTACCTGGGAAGCATAATCTCCTCAGATGCCAAGATTGACAAAGAGATCGATCACAGATTAGCAAAGGCATATAGCGCATTTGGAAGACTTGACAAAAGAGTCTGGAGTAACAAATACCTGAGGCGAAGCACAAAAATCAGGATGTATAGAGCCATTGTACTGTCTATTCTCCTTTATGGATCTGAAACATGGGTCACCTATCACCACCACTTATGACTCCTTGAACGCTTTCATCAGCGCTGTTTACGCACAATCCTAAATATACACTGGACTGACTATGTGACGAATGTTGCTATCCTTGAGCCAGCAGGGATCACCAGCATTGAGGCCATGATATTGAGAACACAGCTGTGCTGGGCAGGGCACGTTTCTAGGATGGAGGACCATCACCTCCCAAAAATAGTACTCTATGGTGAACTCGCCACGGGTTGCTCAAAAAAAGTGATACAAGGATTCCCTGAAACAACATTTCAGGCTCTGCCAAATTGATCACCAACAATGGTGCGCCCTGTCCTCACATCGGGAGGCATGGAGATGCACTATCCACAATGCTGCAGCCTTATTTGAGAACTCACGCTGAACAAGTCTAGAAGAGAAATGACAACACAGAAAGAATCACAACCCAGAAACATCACCCAAGGAGACCTTCTGCTGTGCTTTCTGCAACCGGACTTGTTTTTCTCAGATTGGCCTTTTCAGTCATCAGCGCACTTGCAGATGAGTCCTTCCTGAATCTTCGTTTGCAAAGAAAAGCCAGAGAGAGTAGTTCAGTAATGCCAAGAAACACCAGATGCATTGATCAATCTGGAATGTTCAGACCGATGAGTGTTTAGTTGACTTAAATGTTATTTCATACTAATAATAACAAATTCCTCTTCAAATAAACACCAGGCATAAGGCTACTTTATCATCCTTTAAATAAGGATGTTTTCTTCTATGTGCAGGGTTGTTTTTTCCCCCTCTAGAGAAACTATCAATCAAGTGGGCTTTCCCCACTGACCCAAACCCTTTGTATGAAGTGGTACAAACAAGAAACAGACTGAGCAGCCCATTTCCTGCTTTTGAGATCTAGGTTGTAGGTGGCTGGAGTGTTTTTTTTTTTGGTTTTTTTTTTAAGTGGCTCTGAGTGGCTTTCTGAGCTTCTCAAGCAATACTGCTCAATGCCTTAATGGATTGGGCATTGGTTAGTTATTATTGGGATTAGAGAGGTTTCGCTTCTGTTCTAACCAGTGCCCCCCAAAATTCAGATGTTTTTGTAGCTCTGTATGTTTCATTCTCTCATTAACTCTGCAGACAAAAACATCTCCATGCTTATGAGAACAGTGGCTATATCTTTAACAAAGTGTATAGGAGGTTGTTCATGTATTAAACAATTAATCTCAGTGATCTAGGACTTTATCACATGAGAGTGTAAAAAATGCTGTAATTCTGAAATAGATAGTGAAAGTATGGTGGATTATTACATTAAATATCCCACTTTGGAATCCTGGGGTTTGCAGTTTGTTGTGGCACCAAAGCTCTCTGACAGAGAAGGCCAATATCTCACAAAATTACAGATCCCAGAATTCCATAGCATTCAACCATGGCAGTTAAAGCTGAGTCAAACTGGATTATTCCTGCAGTACAGATACAGCCTCGGTCATACATGTCAACCAGTATGTTTGATTAACATTTCTGTATGGATGGTGCTTACAGATGCCGATTTTCCACTTGGACTCAAAGGAGATTTTCACATGGGGCCAAAATGCCTCGTTACTGCCCCGCCACCTCCTCTCCCGTTCCTGCCATGGAATAATGTACATCTTTCACAAGCTTACCTTAATTCCGTGGCAGGAATGGGCTCCCCCTCCCCTCGCTGGCTGGCCATAAATGCAGCCGTCGTAAGGCTGCTTTTACGACCAGCCATTTGAAACATTATCACGTTATCGCGTGATAACGGCCGGGCGGTAAATTTGAAAAATAAAACTCCCTCAAATATAAAATCAGTTCACCAAGCACAAAAACACACTTTAAATCACACAATCAAAACAGGTAGGGTAAAATAAAGGGTGCCACTTACCTGGATGTCCAGATCATACTAGGAAGTGCTCGGAACGGACCTCCCCTCCATGGCTGTCATTTCAGAACAGGAACAGGGCTTCTGTTCGCACACCCGTGATTGTGTGATAGTGACGGAACGGGAGGTCTATTCACAATGAAAAATCGTGATTACATTGTTCTGGAATAGTCACAGGAGCAGGATGGATGCAGGACAAAACAGGGTCAACGTCATCCAAAAGGGAAAACCTTTCCCGACCCTGTTCTGTTCCTGCAACGGGATATATAGCCTGTGTGAAAATCTCCAAAATCAGTCATCCTTTATCAGTACTGAAATCCTTCTTTAGACATTATCATTGAATGATTTTTTTTTTTGCATTTATCTTTGTGTAGTAGATGTTTTCTTCTTTGAAAACACCAAAATTAATGGTGATTATCAGGGCAGCACAAGACATTTTGCCACCTAAGTAAAGCAACAAGATGGTATCCCGCTGCCACAGGTAGAAGCCAAATGGACTAGTGATTGAGGACTTTATCACACTATACTCTTATATTGCTATTATTCCATTTTAACTGCTCTGTCTGCCTCCTATGGAATCTTGGGATTTGCAGTTTAGGGAGGGGCATTTAGAATTCTCAGCCAGAGAGCTCTTAGGACTCACTAAACTACAAACCCTAGAAATCCACAGGAGGCAGCCAGAGCAGTTAAAGTAGAATAACAGCACTATAACAGTGTAGTGTGATAAAGTCCCGAGTCTTACTTCAATACTGGTTATCAAATAGCATCTTCAAAAAATATCCTTCCCTTTGGTTGAATTTACATCACTGAATACAACCAGGAACTTGTTTATAAAAAATGGTGTATGGTGCAACTTTTTCTTATATCAGGAAGTTAGTTCCATGAACAAGCTATAAGCAACCTCATCATATTCTTGATGATCACATGACACCACACCAAAGACTGGGAATTTTACTTTTATGGAATAATTGCTCCCAGAATCCCACACTCAATATTGCAAATATCTACAGGATTTTGTGAGTTGTCGTCCAAAAAGGAATGTTTCCAAGGAGTGTACCACAGCATGGCTGTCTGTTTCTGCTGGCTGCTGTATTTATTGCTGTAGCTCTTTTTTTTGTTTAAATAACCAGATAATATTTGTGTTGTCCCAGAACATTCAGTGGCAATTCCCAGCACTAGCTGCAACATTTTATTCCTACCCAAAGGGTGTTTTTTTTTTTAAAAAAATTCCAGAATACATTACAGCAAAACCACAAACAAAAAATCCCAAAGGACTTGCGTGGTTCAATAGTGATTCATACCAGTTCTTTGTGTGTGTGTGTGTGTGTGTGTGTGTTTTGGCCATTCTTCCTCCAAGGAGAAGGGAGAAGAGACCTCCCTGATAGCATGATAAGATTTTTTTTTTTTTAAAGACACTGATCCTTTAAAAGGAAAACATGCCCATACAGGTCTCACAACATCCAGAGCTAATAGTGAGCAAAGGTACAGAAGAGATTTGAATGGTGGTTTGCCAAACAGCCTACGGTGTCATTAGATCTGAATATTTATTGGCCAATTGCCTACAGTGTCATATAGCTTTCCTTTTAATTCCCTGATATTCTGTTGGCCTCTACAGGGGTTGTATGAGAGACTCTTGTGGATGCAAAGCCAGGGTCAAGAGGCACCAGCCTGTGATAAGTGAGGCTCTCTGTTGCTCAAGCTCTCACTTTGTGCTAATCTGGAAGAGCCCCCATCCCAGCTCTTAAAACTAGTCCCTGCCTGAACTTTGCTTGCAGAATATACAAACCATAAAATATGGGAATGACTCTCAGATTTGCATATCCTTCCTCTCTGTAAAGAGTACCTTCAATGTGAATTGCCTGGGTGCATGAATGCCTTTTCAGTCTGCCTAGTCAAAAAGTGTGAAGCTAATCAAGGACAAAATACTTTCAGTTAGACCACCAAAAGTATCTTTTGGCTACAAATATTAAATATGAACTATCCTAATAGGACACTGTTCTAAAAAAAGAAAAAAGAACAAAATAGAGAGAGAGCCAAAGAAGCAATATTTGGTAATTAAGATAGAGTTATTTTTTAAAAACAAAAATCTGGAAGATATCAAAGAAGCTGAGAAAAATGGCCTGTTATGAGTCACAGACACAGTTTTTCAGATCCACGTAACATAATTTTTTATTTAAAAAAAACCAAGCATTTTGTTTACTACCTTATATTTTGGGAACATTTTCAGTTGATGGCTAGATTTCTTCTTATTTGCTTAGAGACTGATGTGAAATGCTTTTTCAACAACTGCTATTTGTACTCAACAATGGACCCTTTCAAGCAAAAGGAATCACTTATCACAGTAAATTTTAGAGGTGAAAAAATCTTCTGCTTATCAGGCCTTCTCACTCCCCTTATAGGGAAATGAAAAACGGGAATGTAGCTATCACTTTATTTGCTTCAGTGACTTACTCTTAAACTTATTAGTGTTGCACATCTCACCTTGGCAACAAATGGCCACTGGCCTGGTATTCATTCTTCCTTTTATTTTATAAAAGTTTGATCTAAGAAGATTTAGGCTGCTCATATCACACACCGCTGACTTGTCTAAATAACTAGCCCCCAAGGTGCAAGCAGACATAGATGCAAAGGGAAGCTCAAGGAAAAGGAGAAGAGATCATTCATTGTTAATTTGTTTTTGAGATACAGCTATCAAAAGGCAGCTCATTTTCAAGAAATGGGAACAGTAAGTACTGAGATAACCTGAACAGAGAAGTAAAATTCTCCCACTCCCTTGGAGAAGCAAGAGGGGACAGAAGAATAGTTTCTAACCAAGCATAGGGCTTGTCTGCATAGGCAGTTTACTCCATCTGCCCCTGTCTGGGAGCCCTGCAGGTCAGATGATGCAGGGCTTGTGTCCCATTTTGTCCCAGGGCAGTCCTCACGACCCCTGGGGCAAAGACGGATCCAAGACAGGAGATGGGGTAGGGCCCGATAAAACTTTTTAAAATAATACCCAGGAAAAAAAACGCTCCTGCTGGCAAAAACAAATCGGGCCCCACGTGATTGCAGGAATCTATTCTAGCATGCTGTCCCATCACTTCACCTGTCCTCTGCTACCACTCATCCACAGCTGGTCAGATGCAGGGGTGTTTGGTCATATGTTGCATGCCAACTTCATGGCTTCAGAGAGAGCAGGGGAGATGGCAGATCAGTGGCGGCTGTAGCGACAGGCTGGCATGCCTGTCTGAACTTACTCCCATTCTGTGCAGGTAACAAGGGAGGAAAGGGTCTGATCTGTGGGTAGGATACACCAGTGGGGAGCTGGCATATCCTGGCCCATGTAGGTGGGACCATAGTCTCAAGAAATGCTCCTTAAGAAGATGGTTTGGTAGACTGCTCAGTATAATTTTGCCAGTTCAGGAGCAACTCAGGCCCTGAGATTTCAGGGCCTAGATCCATACCTTCCAACTGTTCTAGTTTAGCAGGGACAGTCCTGATTAATCCTCTCTTGTCCCATTTTTTCAGCTGCTTTTAAAATGTCCCAGTTTCTCTTTCCTCTTCCCACTTCTCCCCTTTTTCCTGAGCTTACTTCAATTGCTGCAAACTAAGGAGATTTTCAGATAGGAGAAATAACCCCTGCAGAAATTAGGAGAGAAACGGGGCTGTTCCGCTGCCAGCACTCCGTTTTGCACACCCCTGTCCTTCTCCCAATCTTCATTTGTTCTCCCTCTGTCCTGCTTTCATTTTCCTTCCACTATTTTTTGCTTTTTTTTTTTTTTTTTTTTTACTAAAGAAGAACTTCCATTAGTAAAAAATAGCAGAAGGAAAATGAAAGCAGGATGGAGGGAGAACAAATGGAGATTGGGAGAAGGACGGGTGTGTGCGAAATGGAGCGCTGGCAGCAGAACAGCCCTGTTTCTCTCCAGATCTCTGCTGGGGTTATGTCCTCCATCTTAAAATCTCCTAAGTTTAAAGGGCAAAGTAGTTTGCACTCAATAAACTCTGCATGGGGAGGAGGAGGGGAAGGAGCGGAGTGGGCTCAGGTAAAAGCACCCTGCTGCAGCCTCTCCTAGCTTGTGTGTTATTCCTTGTTAATAACTTTTGCCATCTTGAGCACATATGTTCTGGTTTTCATCTGTGAAATGTTGGAGGGTATGCAAGACCTGAGACTTAGAAATGGCCTATGCACTGAACAGGGTACATTCAGAATCAAGCACAGTCGCTCAGAGCACATACTGTAATTCGAATAATAAACACAAAGTCTAACAAATGAGAAAATATACATCTGGTTAGAAATTAAGTTTTCCAAATTTTGCAGTAAACAGACGTAGCACACCTTTCCACCTGTTTTTTAAACACCTTTGCAAGTGCAGCTTTTAAGAACACATGGAAGCTGAAGTCCAACCGAAGCTCTGCTTTGGACAGAAAACAGTCTATGGTAGCAGCTACAGCTTGCAGCAGCAGTGGATCAGGAACTCACGGTATAACATATACAGGCTGAATCTTCCTTATCCAGAAATCTGAAAACCTCCAAAACCTGAAACTTTTTGTCACCAGCCACTCACTTCTGCCTTTGAGGAAAGGCTGTTAGTCACACGGCCTGCTGAGTTTTTCCTCAAGCAGGCCTCTGTCAGAAATTTCATAGTGGAAGAGGGGGAAGGGGGGAAGGCTCTGGTTCCTGTGGCTCTACTTACACCAATCCCCTGTAAAAAGCAGGTGTCCCAGATGCTTCCCAGGCTGTCCGCACACTTTCCACCTTTTTAGGAAAGTAGCCCTTGTAGCTGGGAAGGGAGGGGAAAGTCCAAGCAGTTCCGGCTGATGCTGCCACTGTGTGAAGTACCTGTTTGTGGCAGCAACAGAATCTGCTAGACTTTCCCCTCCCTTCCCATCTATGAGGACTACAGCAGCTGAGTGAACCACCTGCTTGCAATAGTGGCTGAATCCATGTGGACTTTCCCCTCCTTTCCCAGAGGAGCCACAGGAAGCAAATTCCTCCCCCTTTCCCCTTTTCTCTTTCCCCTGTCAAATTTCTGACAGTGGTGGATCAAGGGCTCCTTGAGGAAAACTCAGTGGGTGCTGGATGTGTGACTAACTTCCTCCCCTCTCCCATCCCTCATTCACTTTGTTTATGCATATGCAAATACAGGTATTCCAAAACCTGAAAAAAACCAAAATACAAAACACTTCTGGTCCCAAGCATTTCAGATAAGGGAGACTCAACTGGTATATAATTTTCAAGGTAATGCTGTTAGCCTGAGATTCTGCTTCCTCATCCTGCACACCAGAGAAGACAGACCAGGCCCTATCAGTGAATGAAGCTGGTTGACTGTGTGGATAAAAAAGGACCAAGAAAGCATGTTGGGGGCTACATATCAGGGGCCATAGAGGCCATTTTGTTTTGTGGCTATGCCCACTGCTGCTTCCCTAGAGCCAATTCAGCCCTCAGGCCAAAAAAAGCTTCCCCATTCCTGCAACAGATAATCCATATTTTTTTAAAAGAAACAACAATGAGATCTTGCATCAGAGATGTAGCTATGATATCATAGCTATCTCCCATCTTTTGATCCAATCCCTGAAACCCTCTTTAAAATCCAGACTGCTGTAATGAGTGACAGAATTCTGTGGCATGGGCCAGCAGGGTGCTACAGGATGACACAACCAGCCCTTGCTGGCACCAGCAAGTGACGGTGATGATGAGTTGTGACAGGACCCCTCAGGGATCCCTGCTTCTGCTCCTTGCACCATCAATCGCTGGCAGGAGGGGGCCAGTCATGTTATCCTGCAGCTTCCCCTCACCGTTGCCACAGATGTCACTCAGTGCAGGTGGCTGGATTTTAAGGTGGGTTTCAGGGGCATTTACAATCATGGCAATGGTTCCACAATCATAAATATGAACAGGAAACAGTTACACAGTCATATGTGTAACTTACAACACAGACTAACAAGAGCTGGCATGGTGAAGTGGTTTGAGCGTTTGACTATGGAGATTTCCAGATGGGGCCAATATTGCGGGGCAGACACAGAACAGTGTCGAGAAAGGGGCTCCCTTTCTGAAGACGTTGACCCCTTCCGTCCTATTCCTGTCCTGCTCCCGTCCTGCTCCCAGGATATTCTATTCATGATGAAACATTGTGAATAGAACACCTCTTCCATGTCTGTCATGGAATCAGGGACATGGCAAAAGGAGCCCTGTCCCTGTTCTGAGATGACAGGCATGGGGGAGGAGGTCCGTGCTTAGCACTTCCAGCCATGAATGGGACATCCAGGTAAGTGGCACCCTCCACCCTCCCCAGGTTACTTTTTTTTTAAAAAAATATTTTTGCATTTTATTTCTTGCTTTGACAGTTGGGGGAGTTATTTTTGAATTTCCCTCCTGTTCGTTCTCTCGCAAGAACAAGCGGGATTTCAGCTGGCCGGTCGTAAAGGCAGCCTTATGACAGCTGCTTTTACATCCAGCCAGCAAGGAGGGAGGGAGCCCATTCCTGCAGTGGAATGGAGGTAAGTGTACAAACGTTTACCTCTATTCCATGGCAGGAATGGGAGAGGAGGTGGTGGGGCAATAACGGGACATTTTGGCCCCATGTGAAAATCTCCTATGACTTTGAAGACAAGGGTTCAAATCCCTGCTTGGCCATGGAAACCCACTGGGTGACCTTGGGCAAGTCACACTCTCTCAGCCTTAGAGGAAGGCAAAAGGCAACCCCCCTCTGAGCAAATCTTGCCAAGAAAAGCCCATGATAGGTTCTCCTTATGGTCACCCTATGTCCAAAATGACCTGAAGGCACACAAGAACAATGACTAACAGGATCCCAGCCAAATATTCAGTATCTATGTGAAAATTTCTCAGCATAGTTCACGTGCATTCCAGCCCTGACCACAAATTTATACTTCCTTACAGTTTTCAGCAATGACAACAAATTCACAACACTAGAAAATATATACTTATTGAAATGCATACACAAATTGTGACCTTCATTTAAGGATTCCCTAAAATACATGCTTATATCACATCCTTCATAGCCCTTCATTAGAAATCCTGGCCAGCTGGTAATGCCTTTGTGACAGCAGTGAAATGATGAAAGCACATTCTCAAAGTATGTACTTCAAGGCTTTCCTCTATGAGAGAGTTATTTTTTTAAATTAAGACATGGCTCCTCTGTGTTACTACAGCCTGCTAAAAATGACATCATTGAAGGCATTTGCTTTAAGTAATTACCCTAAAATGGTAATAAGAAAAACAGCTACGTGCTTAGAGGTACCATGTCATGATATAATATGATCTTTCTGTTTCCATCAGCCTGGCAAATTCTCTTGGCGAATTTCTCCCCCACCCCCCACCCCCATCCTTCATATAATGTAAGTAAGTGCCTGAATAAATTGTCATTACTAGAACTGAAAACTGATACTTCATTAATGGAGACTTCCTAATACCTATACACAGGGAAAACACATTCAAACCAAACAAAAGATAATACTCATATTGTGTTTTCTGAACCATAAGCAGCTTGCATAATCTTATTATAAACTGTAGTGTACATTTCACAGTCTACCTGACACAGTCAACACTCTTGACTATGAACAGTACAGTACTATCAAAAGGGAAAAAAAAAACCCAGCCCTCTACTATATTTGGTATTGGGTCAAACAAAGGTCATGGAAAGATGTTTCTGTGTTTAAGATATATTATTTAGGTAGTTTTAGTCTTGTGGAAGTGTAATTAACAATTAGATATCAAGCCAGCTTCCCTTTCTATTTATTTTTAACCAATTGGATAATCAAGCCTGCATTATGTCATGACACAGAGTCCAAGGAGTTTACATTTCCCAGAGTAGGAAATGTTACCCTCTACTACAATGTACTAAGACCTAAAACTTTTTTAATTATTATTTTTAATAACACCAATTAAAACATATATGTATATACATTTTACATGAACAAGAAAACAATAAAAAATGAATAAAAGAAAAAAGTTAAGACATCAATAAACAGGACAGAGAAAAATAATTAGACTAACAATAAATGATACATCAGTTGCACTTCCTTGACTTTATCCTAACTGAAAAAATCCCTATAAAGATGTTACTTCTTAAATAATATCGTTTAAAGATATATCATTTTTTCAAACCAATTACTGCTTTGTCTCGCCATTCTTCTTGCAAATATTTTATCAATGGGTCCCATTCTAATTCAAATTTCTCCCATGATTTCCTGTGTATCATGTATGTTACTTTGTCAATTTCCATATAATCATAAAGATTTAATAGCTATTCCATTGGACTAGGATAAACTTTTTCTTTCTGTTTAGAAGCATATAACACTCTTGTGCTGCAGACATATAAAAGATAAGCCTTCCATATTTTTTCCAACTCTCTATCTATAATTATCCCTAATAGATATATCATGGGATCTATGTCAAATCTGATGTTAATAATGGTTGACAGTAGATTATGTATTTGAATCCAAAACTGTTTTGCTTGACTTCAGGTCCACCAAAGATGGTAAAATGTGCCAATGACACTTTCATTTTGTGAAAGATGCTACACTTTCAGCATCTATTAGTTATATTTTTCCTTATTTTGGCTAATTTATTCGGAGTGAGAGCACTAAGACCTAAAACTAAAATGCGTGGTGATCAGAAGTACTTCCTAGTAGTGATTGCCATTCCCACCTGTGAAATGTATTCCTGTCCCTCTTTTTACATATAACAAAGCACTGTTTGGGCTAATGGGCTTTCCCTTAATAGACATGACAAGATTCTATTTTAGATAACAATGAATTAATTTCCCCCTTAATTTTCAAATATTGCCTGTTAATTATATCAGAACATTTGAAATATTTTAAACTCAAGGACTTGAAGGACATGAAGGACAACCCTAACCTTCATGCAAATCCACTGCAATGCCTACTAGACTAAGCTTTTGAAAATGTTTTAGGGTGTGAAACAAACTGGATGGAGCAGACAATGGCAAACATATTTAATATTGCAGATCCTGCATCCAGAACGGAGTGGGTAACTTCTGGGGGATTGGAGGGGTCTCAGAACCCATTGGAAGCTGCCCACCTCCTCTGTCACTATGGCTGATACAGAAATCAGAGCAAGGCATGATTCTATTCAACAGTTGCTTCAGTGGGTCTACTTTTGTTGTGATAAGCAATTGAATTTAGGCCATTTACTTTGTGTGCATGCCAGCATTGCCAGATCACAATGTCCCCAGGACCTGATATTTCAGGGCCAAACCATGAGACCTAAGAATGACCCCTTGTAATGTTTTAACATTAGGGCCCAGGCTCTGGTGATATTACAAAGGTGATGTTAGAATGGGAAGCCCCTTGTGATGTCATTAAGCATGACACACAGTTGCACACATTATGTTGTTCAAATATCTCACCCCAAGTCTAACAAATAAGGAAACACACACATTTTTCTGATACAGAATATGTGCAGCGGTCAATTAAAGATGCTGATTTAAGGAGCAAAGATACCAGTGGCTTTAGAGAAAAAAACTAAGGACTTTATCAGACACAGCAAATATGGTATCATAATGATGCCTAATTAATGTGAAAGGGTATGCATGTCAGATGACGTTGTTCTTTCACAATCTGGTATTGTCAAAAAGCTGTTCTATTTTATTGATGGGCCAAGCCATCAATAGATCTCCTGTGGTGTTTTTTTTGCTGGTATTGCTGGCATTTGAAACCTCACGCCATTGTGCTCACGTGAATATAGCGTCAATGGACAGAAAACCTCTGGGTGAGATTGCAAAAACCAGGTAGGGGATGCTCTTTTTATGAACCTCCCTGGTTTGCTTTTAAGTTTTAAAGTATGTTTCTGTGCTTGTGTGTACTTTTTCTGTCTTTGTCTTGTGTGTTTTTTAAATTTACTGCACTCGCGTCTTCTTGTGAAAATTGGTGAGATTATGAGTGTGGAAGTTAATGGAGCTCTGTTTGTGCTCTGTTAATGCTGGGGATGCCTTTTAATGCTGCTGGAGGTAGGTTTGATAAAGGGGGTTATTGTGCTGGCAGAAAACTGCGCAAAATATGGTGGGAAAGGAACAATTATGGAGGTTCGTCTGATAAAGTCCTAAGGCTTTATTATAGGAAATCCATTCTACGATAGGAAAGTTACTCAGGGTGCTAATCAAAGCTACCTACATCTCTAGGGAGAGTTGAGAGAGAGCTCTGGGAAGGAGAAGAGATGGAAACATCCCTAGAGTATCAGTTCAGTCACAGAGGGAGCACCATAGGTAGCCAAGCAGGGAGGACGGTGGGTCACTCAAACTATCTAACCCTATTACTACTGCCCACTCTGAAGCATTCTTGACTCTTCAGTGCTAAGTGTTGCTGCACTTCCAATATTTTCAATGCAGTGGTCTCTGTCTCCTCATCCTGAGAACTGGAGAAGAGGGGACAAGCCCTGAGACCTGGAATTCTAGTGAGCACATACTAATGGCAAACTACACAATACATTAAATATGAGGTATGCTGCTTCGGACCTTTTTCTTTTTTATTCAGATATGTATGCTTGCCCCACTCTGGATTAGAACCATTGGTTGAAGAGACTGAAAACTTTCCCATAAACCATTTTACCCAGATCATCACTAGCTCTGAGGGAAGCTTTAAAAAGTAACAAAAAACCTCCACTTGGTTTCTCGGTAAATAAAAAGAAAGAGATTCTAAACGGAATGCTATGCATGTCAGGATCATCCATGAATTCTGAGACATAGAGTAGGGTTCATGGAGGATCCTGACAGTTTGTTGGTTTGAGACTGGTTTTGCCTTGGGCCTCTGGAATGTCTGGGAGATGTTGGTTACCATGGGAACGCTGGTCATCCCGGGAGCTCAAGGCCGGACAGATGGTTTGGCGCTTCTCGCTCCCCCATAGTGTACTTTGATATGCTGCCCTCCCTTTTCTGCTTTCTCACGCTGGGTGTCTCTTATCTGTTTCCACTGTAAGCCTGATCTTTAGTTGCAGCTTTGCCCATGTCCCTTACACATGCTTCTATTCCAATAAAGAACTTTATTGAAGATATGTGAGTTTGTGTTCTGTGTACATCACAGAAAGCTGCAACTCCCAAAACTTTTATTTTTCCGTCCTGGAACTGTGGAGCCTTTACCCGCCATGTCTGAGGACGCGGAGACTGGCACGCAGATGGACCAAGATCTGATTGTGGCCAGCACGAAAGAAGCCGATGCCTCGAAGCAGGAGACCGGGGCAGAGGGGGGTGCTGTAGCCGTCGCAGCTGGAGGCATGAGCCGAGACCGCCGGAGGGCTGGAAGATTTCCACTCTCCACTGAGCCCAGGGAGCTGGGGGTCGAGCTGGCTCCAGGGAGGGGCAGCCTGCCAAGCTTCGGCACTCTGGTGCGAGAGGTTTTGGGCCCCGTCTGGCCATGGGCAGGGGCCGGTCGCCGTGAAGAACGCAGGTCCCAGTGGGACAGGCCCCAGGGTGAGGGGCCTCGAAAGCCAAAAGCGAAATTTTCCCTGGCAGAAGTTGGAGCCGAGGTTCTTCAACTGAAACAGCAAATGGGTGAGATACGGGAGGTACTCCTAGAACTCCTGCACCGAACCCCTCCGGCTCCACCAGCCCCTGGAGGGGCCCAGCCTCCCCCAGCGCAACCAGTGGCTGCCCAGGCACCCGGGGATGGGGTCCCCGCTCACCCTCCTGATGGCCCTGGCCTGCCGGCTCCTGGACCGTCTCCCCCTGTGGGGGCTGGACCAGTTGAGCCGCAGGAGCGACCCCGGGGCTGGAAACACCGGCATCTGAAGGCGAAGTTTGATGGGGATCCAGCAAAACTACCCTACTTCATGACTCAAGTGGTGAGTTACATGACTCAGTGGGAAGGGGAGTTCCAGTCCGAGGCTGAGAAGGTTCAGTATGTGTCCAACCAATTGGAGGGTGAGGCGGCCCAGTGGTTGGTGGGACTTTATGATATGGGAGCCCCTGAACTGGGTAATTATCAAGAGTTCCTGATGGCTCTCAGGGCCCAGTTTGAAGATCCTTTAAGAGGGAAGCGAGCTCAGGGGAAGCTTAGGAGCCTGAAGCAAGGTACGATGACAGTGGCAGAGTACGCGGCTGAGTTCCGCCGCCTAGCCAGCCAAGTGCCTGAGTGGTCAGAAGAAGTCAAGGTGCAGTTTTTCCAGGAGGGACTGAATCCTGACATTCTAGAGTGGGCCCTGTTCCAGGGAAACCCCGAAACCCTCCTGGGGTGGGTGCATCTAGCTGGTGAAGTGGAGTCTGTGAAAGGCAGCATTAAGATGTTGCGCTGCCAGGCAGGGACGGAGGGGAAGCCCTCAGGGTCCCCGGGGAAGAAGACCAAGGCGGGGCGCTCGGGAAGAGCCACCACCGGAGAGTCCGAACGAGAGCGAAGGATGAGAAAGGGCCTGTGCCTGCATTGTGGGAAGAGTGGACATCGCATAGCGGAGTGCCCAGAGAGGAGCCCTCGGGAGCAACCCGCCACCGCCAAGCCAGCGCGGAGCGAGGGGAGAAGCGGGTCCGCCAAGACTCCCTCCAAGCCCAAGCCCAAAGCAACGGCCCGGGCTCTGGCGCCAGGCCATGCGGCGGGGGAGTCTTCAGATGATTCCGAGGATAGTGGGTCCTACTCCTCTGACGCTGAGCCAGCGGGAAACGGGCCCAGCCCGCCCTATTGAGTGCCCGAGGGTGGGCTAATCCTGAAGGGCGCCCGGATGCTGTGGTGAGTGGAGTGAAGGGCCCGTTCTTTATCAAAGCTCGAGTGGGGGTTGGAGGGGAGGGCCCCACCCGAAAAGTAATGTTAATGATTGACTCTGGTTGTACCCAAGTGCTCATCCACCCCTCCTTAGTCAGTGAACTGAACGTTAATACTGTTAAGCTGGACAAGCCCGTGTGGCTGTCTCAGATGGATGGGGGGATGATGAAAGGGGGCCCCGCCAGGCGCATAACTGGCCCCATGAACATGAGGATGGGAACCCACCAGGAGGAACTGCAGTTTGTGATTGCTCCAGGTTTAGTCCCCGCGGCAGTCGTGGGTCTGAACTGGCTAAAGTACCACAACCCCACCATAGACTGGATAAAAGAGACACTGACTTTTACAGACCCACTGTGTACCAAGGAGCAAGGGGTGGGGGGAAGATCCCCAGGGGACGGGGTCCCCCTGGAGGGTGAGTCACGGAACTACACGACTGCCTTAGTAAAAGGGGAGCTGAAAGGATTGCCAGTGGAGTACAAGGCATGGCAATATGTGGTTGAGGAGAGGGAGTGTGACATTTTGCCACCCCACTGGGCTTTTGACTGTGCCATTGAAATACTCTCAGAGTCCAGCCTACCTAAGCCTCGCATTTATTCTATGACCCCAGCTGAAATGGAGGCGCTCCGAGAGTTCATAGACAAAAACTTAGCCCGAGGGTTCATTAGGCCCTCAACCTCGCCTGTGGGGGCTCCGGTGATGTTTAGGCGCAAGGCAGATGGGGGGCTTCATTTGATTCAGGATTACAGAGGGCTAAACGCGATTAGTGTCTCCAACCAGTACCCCCTGCCCCTGATGAAGGACATATTGGCCCATCTCTCCAAAGGGAAGATTTTCACGAAGCTGGATCTGCGGGAGGCCTACTACAGAGTACGGATTCGGGAAGGGGACGAATGGAAGACTGCATTTAATTGCCCCTTGGGGGCTTTTGAGTTCCTCGTCATGCCCTTCGGCCTAAAAGGGGCCCCTGGCATTTTTCAGAACTTAATTAATGATGTGTTACGTGATTTTCTGTACAAAGGGGTGTTGGTATACCTTGATGATGTGTTGATTTATTCTGAGGACTACATGTCCCATGTGAAACTGGTGAAAAAGGTGCTTGCCAGGTTGGGGAAAAATCATCTGTATGCAAAAATGTCCACGTGTGAGTTTCATCAAAGCCATTTGGATTACTTAGGGTACCGCATCTCAAACAAAGGGATTGAAATGGACTCAGAGAAGGTAAAGGGGGTCTTGGCATGGGAAGCCCCTAGAACCAGGAAACAGTTACAGAGCTTCCTGGGATTTGCTAATTTTTATCGGTCTTTCATCCCTGACTTTGCGTCGGTAGCCCTTCCCCTGACAGATTTGCTGAAAACCAAAGATGGGAAAGGCCAAAGTTCCAAGCACAGTAAAGGGGACAAACCTCCCCAAAAGATTGTGTGGTCACCACAGTGCCAACAAGCATTTGACAAATTGAAATCCCTTTTCACTTCTGAGCCAATTCTCAAGCACCCCGACCCCTCCCAGCCTTTCGTGGTCCAAGTGGACGTCTCAGATGTAGCGATGGGTGGGGTTCTGTTGCAAAAGGGGGAGGAAGGGGATTTGAGACCATGTGCCTACTTGTCCAGAAAGTTCAATGAAACTGAGCGAAATTGGCCGGTGTGGGAGAAGGAGGCAGGTGCAATCAAGTTGGCTCTAGAGACTTGGCGCCACCTACTGGAGGGCTCACCCAAACCGTTTGAAGTTTGGACTGATCACAAGAATTTGGAAGTATTGGCTACCCCTAGATGTCTGAGCCCCAAGCAGGTCAGGTGGGCCAGTTTCTTTTACCGGTTTAATTTCACTCTGAAATTTATCCCGGGGAAAAGGAATTTTCTAGCTGATGCTTTGTCCAGGCTACCGCAGCATGAGAGTAAGCGTAAGGAGGTCATTGATACCGTTTTTTCTCCTTCCCACTTGGGGCTAGCAGTCCTCACACGGAGCAAAGCCAAACAACAGAAATCCAGTGCTAGCCCTGCTGCGGAGCCTGGACCGAATGGAATTGATGGTGGCTCGCCCTTGGTGCCTGGACCTGAGCCCCAGCCCTTGAACCCCGACCCACCTTCCCTAGACCCAGGGCCCCGGGCAGTGACTCCTACGGCGGATGGTTCTACCACGCCTACAGGTTCTCAAAGGGAGAAAGGGGGTGGCATTCCCAGTTGGCTTCGGAACTGCCCAAGGATCAGTGGTTCCTAGCTCACCCCAATGAGGTGGCAGTAAGGGAGGGTTTTGCCTGGAAAGGGGATCGCCTTTACGTTCCTGAGGTCTTGAGGGTGAGCATCCTCAAGCAGTGCCATGATGTCAAAAGTGCGGGGCATTTTGGGTATCTCAAAACTTTGCATTTGGCCCGGAGACAGTTTTAGTGGCCCCGAATGAGGAAGGAGGTGGAGGAATATGTGAAGGGGTGTACCACTTGTGCAGTGGCAAAAGTGGGGTCAGGGAAGCCCAAAGGTTTGCTCCAACCTCTACCTACCCCAACCAAGCCCTGGGAGGTCATTAGCATGGATTTTATTGTTGAGTTACCAGAGAGTAGGAAAAAGACGGTTATTTGGGTGGTTACTGATTTGTTCTCCAAACAAGCGCACTTTGTGGCCTGTAAGAAACTCCCCACGGCCTCCCAGTTACCCAAGTTGTTCATTCAGCATATTTATCGGATTCACGGCATTCCGGCCAAGATTGTGTCTGATCGGGGGGCCCAGTTTACCTCGCAGTTTTGGAAGGCTTTCACAAACCTTCTAGGGGTGGAGCTCGGTCTTAGTAGCTCCCATCATCCCCAGTCGGACGGGCAAACGGAACGAACGAATCAGACTCTTGAACAATACTTGAGATGTTATGTGAATTTCCAACAGTCTGATTGGGTTGATCTCCTGCCTTTTGCTGAAGTGGCCTACAATAATGCCACCCACCAGAGCACTGGACTCTCGCCGTTTAAGGTTGTGTCTGGCCATGATTTCAGTCCCCTGCCTTTGTTGGAGGGGTCCCCCAACTCCGACCTTGTTTCGGTCTCCCAGTGGAGTCAAAAGGTCAGAGACGCGTGGCCCCATGTAATCTCGGCCTTAGACTTTGCTAAAGCACGTTACAAACATTATGCTGATCAAAAGCGGGACCTTTCTCCTAGGTATGAGGTGGGGGATCTGGTTTATTTGTCCACCAAGTTCCTTAAGTGCCCCCAACCCTCCAAAAAGTTGGGAGCCAAATACATTGGGCCTTTTCGTGTTGTTTGGATGGTAAATCCTGTGGCTTTTGAACTGTCTTTACCTAAGTTGTACCGTCATGTGCATCCTGTGTTTCATTCCAGCCTGCTCAAGCCCGCGAACCCTCCGGACAAACACCATCCGGAGCCAGAACCTGCTCCTCAGCCGATCCTGGTGGATCAGGACCAGCATTTTGAGATCTCTGAGATCCTGGACTCTAGGCTTCATCGGGGAGGGTTACAGTATTTGGTGAAGTGGAAACACCTGCCTTTGGGCCATGCGGAGTGGGTAGCTTCTGAACATGTCAATGCCAAACGCTTGTTGCGAAAGTTTCATGCCCGCTTTCCCAATAAGCCAGGTTGAAAGGGGGGGGGTTTGATCTTCAGGGGAGCAGTATGTCAGGATCATCCATGAATTCTGAGACATAGAGTAGGGTTCATGGAGGATCCTGACAGTTTGTTGGTTTGAGACTGGTTTTGCCTTGGGCCTCTGGAATGTCTGGGAGATGTTGGTTACCATGGGAACGCTGGTCATCCCGGGAGCTCAAGGCCGGACAGATGGTTTGGCGCTTCTCGCTCCCCCATAGTGTACTTTGATATGCTGCCCTCCCTTTTCTGCTTTCTCACGCTGGGTGTCTCTTATCTGTTTCCACTGTAAGCCTGATCTTTAGTTGCAGCTTTGCCCATGTCCCTTACACATGCTTCTATTCCAATAAAGAACTTTATTGAAGATATGTGAGTTTGTGTTCTGTGTTCATCACAATGCATTTCATATATTATGCGATTCAGGTGTAAGTAGGAGGCTGGCACTTGTTTTAGGGGCAGGAAGAGGCCCTCAAAAACATTTGGGAAACATTATAGTAGAACTAGACAGTTAAACAGGCTGAACTCTTGGGTAGTGGAAAAAGAGGTATCCATATATTCTTCCATTCATACCTTTGGATAATCAAAGTACCTCTTAGATCATGGTGGGAGAGTGTCTGTTCTTAAAATCTTGGGCCTCCTCTCAACCTAGAAAACAACAATGAAAGTATCCTGAAATATCATTTGCATATACTTCCCAGAGGGCCTTTTCGGTAATCGCCCTCAATTTATGGAATGGTCTGCCAAACGAGATCCGTCAGATGATGAGCTTAAGTAGCTTTTAAAAAGCACTAAAGACGGATCTCTTTTGGCAGGCCTTTCCTGATTAGATCCCGGCCTCAGGAGCTGCGTCTCCTGGCATTTTAAAATCTTGTGTATATTTGTTTTTAATGTGATTTTAGTTAGATGGTTTTAATTTTATATTGTTTAATGTCTTTTTATGGGAGTGGGTGGGGGTGGGTGGTGCTTTTAGTCGTTATTACAATGTTTTAATTGTTGGAGGCTGCCCTGATTGTTTTTAGCAGAGGGGCGGGGTATAAATAAATATTATTATTATTATTATTATTGCTTCCATTCATACATTTCTTTTAATAATCAAGATACTTAGACCATAGTGGAGGGAGTCTGTTCTTAAATTCTTGGGCCTCCTCCTCTAGAAAACAGCACTGAATATATCCTGAAATATCATTTGCTCATGTCCTGGAACTGCACATATGCTAATATTTCAAAAGAAATGACCTTATCCCTACATATGGGTAACAATGGCTGGCATTCTGTTAGGCAATTATGATGTCATAAGCTAGACTTACAACTTCATAACTGTAAGCACTGGGATCTTGTATGACTGTGTGAGAGAAAATTGTACTCATAACTGTTTTCTATTCACATTTATGACCATAACAACTTGACTGCAAATACCCCTAAAAACATTTTAAAAGCCAGGCAGCCATGCCAAGTGAAGGAGTCCTGTGGTGCTGGTGAGCAGGGTGCTGAAGGATAATGTGTCCAGGCATTTCCCACCAGTGAGTCACAGTGTGATATGTGAATTTCAAAAAAGCCATCAAAACGGATCTCTTCCGGCAGGCCTTCCCTGAATAGAACAGATCATTTTAATGGATGCTTCTCCCTCTTTTTATGTTTTGATTCTATAGTTTTAAAGTTTTAGGGTAGTTATTTTATGTCACTGGTGAATCTGCCAGTTATTTTAAATATATGCACTATTATATGTAATTTTAAGGGGGGTAGATTGTTTTAAGTTATTACTATTGTTATGGATTTGTTTTTATATCCAATTGTTGTGAGCCGCCTTGATTGCCTAATAGGCAAAAGGCGGGGTACAAAAATAAAGTTGTTGTTGTTGTTATTATTATTAGTTGTGGCAGAACCCCACAGGGGTTTCTTCTTCTACTAGTTGCAATGCAACTCACTGGTGGAAGGGGGGTGGACATCTTATTCTTCAGCACCTGCTTGCCAGCTGAAGAACTCCTTCATTTAGTATGGCTTCCTGGCCTTTAAGCTGGGTTTTAGGGAGTCAGATCACTTTCTCCTAGGAGATACATAGAACAGAGAATCCATGGAATTAAAAAAGCAGAAGACCAGAAATGTAGCAAAAGAATAATGAAGACTAGAACTTTGCTCAGTCTTCCATAGCTTATTGTAAGAAAATTGCTTGTTGTCAAACACATGCACATTTTCAGTCTTGAAAATAAAGGTCCACAAAGTGACAAAGTTTGCATTAGGTACCACAATGGGAGAAAGGTGGGATATTAATAAATATAGTAGATTGGGGCTGGGAAGCATAGCTATGACATCCTAGCTACATGTCCTATGCAGGATTTCAGCCAATGTGTATTAATTGACTCCCTCTCCTGGAACAATGGGTTTCCTCCACCCTGAAGAGATATGTATTGCAAGGAGATTACAGCCTATGTGAAAACTGGCATAGACCTTCAACTCAGTTTTATAGCTAGATTCACAAAGACACATCCCTAGCACCATTGGGAGACAATGTTCCAGAGCTGTGGCTTGGATGAACCTGTTTGGTAGGCCCTGGGCATCATTAATTATCTAATATAAACAGTGTTTCTTTGATGCTGAGTATAGGTGATGTGTCTAGCCATTAAGACTAGACTGTGGTTTGGCTACAACTCTGGATAGCTTGTGGTATAGTGAGATGAGGGCATCTGCCCAAAGGTCACATGAAAACTATAGCAGGGCCAAGAATTTTTTTAAATTTCCACTGCAAGACCTGTTTAGCAAAAGTCTTTCTTCATTGCATATTTGTAGTGAAATTGTCCATCTTTATGACCGTAGACGTGTTATTTCTGAAAACTTACTGTTTAGTTAAGTGTCCCAATGGGGATGGAATAATCATAGGAAGTCAAATTCCACAAGGGCTTGGACACAATTGGAAACTAATTAAAAAGGGTTAAATGACTATGCATAAGCTGCCTTCTGCAATATTTCCCAAGCTATAATTATAACTAAGAACAAGAGCTGACTCTGTAAAGTTGATCCTTGAAGCTGTGCTTGTAGTGATAAGGTATGTTAAGATAGATAATTATGGTAACAGCTATAGTGTATTATAGTGGGTGGATGACTTGAGCAGAATGCTAATGAAACATGGAGCCATCCCTATCTCAGTGACTAATCCAAATACAGATGGGAAATTTTACTATCTGATGGCTTTTCTACATACAGACAGCTGGTGGCTGAAAGCAGTACAGATTTGCTTTTGTTAAGGCTCCTTAACCAGTTTGACAGAACTTTTTTATTTCTGTACATTTTCTCCATTGACAATGGCATCATTGCATTGGAAAGCATTTGAGATTAAACTGATTGGCAAGGATGAGACTGGTTTCTATCTGAACTTATGAGGCCAAATACTATGCCATAAAATTTGCAGAAATAAGTGTGGGTTATAAGAGCCAATGTCATTTGAATTCTGGATTAGTTCTCCAGGAGGTCATGTTTCAAATCTTCCTTCACTCAGCCATGGAAACCCACTAGGGGCAAGTCACACTCTCTCTTAGAGGAAGGCCATGGCAAATCTCTTCTCAATAAATCTTTCCAAAAAAAACCTATAATAGTTAGAGTTGACTTGAAGGCACATAGTAATAACCACAAAGTATGGGTAATATTCCTCAAACTTAGATCTTCGCATACACTGACAACCAATGCCAGAAATCCCTGTTGGGGCAAGTGACACTAGTGCAAAATCAGAACAAGGTATATGGGGAGTAACTCTAGCGGGTTGTCTGTATGAGAGGATATAATGCTGATTGCTGCGCATTAATGTAAAATTGCAGCAGCGTTCTTTTGTCTCCACAGTCCTTTGGCAAAATTGCTGCTATGTGAAGCTATCCATGTTTGATATTCAATGTTTGATATTCAATGGAGCCATGCCTGTGACTCAAGAAAGGTGGCTGGGAGTGAATTATTCATGTTATTATTTTCCACGAGTTGTCACCACTGCACAGTATTTTTTTTTAAAACTGTAAATCTAAGGTGTGCAAGTGCAACCTTCCATTTAAAAAAGCTGTTTGGTTGCCTCAGCGCAGTGACAAAGCACATGATTGCTACTGTGAAACTCCAAAATGGCACTTCTGGCCACTTCAGTGCCAGCAAGTTCGCTCTCCATGCACGTCCAACCAATCAGCTTTCCACTTCTGCTCTTATCCAGGGATGTGCTGCGCTGTGATGAAAATCAGTTGTCCAAATGGGCAGTAATGCACATTTAAAAAAAAAAATTTTTTTAAAAAAAAGCTTGGGAAAAGTTTCAAAGCTTTTGGAGTTTTGGGCCCCCCTCCTTCTGAATACGGCAAATCACCATGGGATCTCGTTGGGACAAAAGATATTCTCCTCAAATTCTATGAGGAGTATTTTCATTGTCTAGACAACCCCTTGGTTACTGTGGTCATCAATTCCAACTGTCTCTCATACAATAGGATGGCTATAATGAGGGAATACTTCCTTCATTGGTCTCCATGATAATTTTATCCTCTCAGCACAAAAAAAGTCACTCCTTTTGTTAGTCTTCTTTTGGAAATAGTTTTTGCAGGGCTGCTTGGCTTGCGCATAAGAATACTCTATGATTTCACTCACTCTGCATTTTGAAGTGATCTGCATTTCCTGTACTCATATGTGAAGGTAGTAAACAGAATGCCGGCCTGTTGCTGCAGCTGCCACCACCTTTTTCTCCACTGATGTGGAAGCCAGGAAGGGTGCCCACAACGTGTGACTGTCACATGCTGAGGGACCCCTGTCTAGCTTCTGGGAGAGCCAGGGGGCGACAGCGAGGAATGGCATGCTGAGACAGGTTCCTACAGACACATGGCAGTACCGGATTAAACTGGGTATTTTCCAGCCCTGTATCTTCCCTGGGGGTGTTAAGGACTGCCCGGGGGCAGATTGGGGTAAATGCCCTGTGTCATCTGGACTGCAGGGCTCTGGAATGGAGGCAAGCTGGGGTATTTGGCCTATGTAAATAAGCCTTATGTATAATCATGTGTAAAACTGACCAGAAATAGACTGAACCTCCTCTCCCTGTTTGTGGACCTCACATCATACTGTCTCCCCACCACCACGTCATATAAGCTCATTTGTTTTAGCTTGAAGTGTGAGGACACAGAGGCACTGCATCTTTCCTTGAGTTATGTGGACATTTATTACCTTACTAGTCTTTCTCACTGAGTAGCCTATACCATTGCTGAGTTAACCCCATTGAGTACTGTGAATCTTCCTCCTCCTCCTCCTCCACCACCACCACCTTCTTTTAAAATCTGTTCAATTTGAGGTGATTGTACATTTTTTATTAAGTTGTTTCCTAATGCTGGAACATATCTTGTCAACTAGAAACAGAGGCAGGAGAGAAATGAATAATAATAGTACCATTACAGTCTGTTTTGTGAGACTTGGTTCTTATTGCAAGAGATCTTGGAAATGAAAACAATTATTATTATTATTTTTGCTGCATGAAGGGCAATGCTAGATTAGGTTGTGATCTCATATGAATCTGATCTCAGCCTATTTGAAATGATCCAGCTAGTTTAATTAAGAATGCTATAGCAGTGACCTTTTTTAAAAAAGAGGGTGGAGGTCATTTCCAAGAACTCACCACAAATGAGTTGCTGGGAGGGGGGGAGCAGATATCCAAATTTTACACATGGAAATATTTCCTAAGCAGCCATTTATATGTTTTTAAAAGTGTGTATCTCACATTATTATTCAAAAAAGAACCCAAACATCCAACAGCAGTAGATGTAAAACAGCAACATATCATTCTGTCAGGGTCTCCCCCCTCTGGTTTGAGCAAACTACGTTACTTTATACCCATAAAGGATGTGGCTTTCATATAATCAGGTTATTGAGACCTGTGACACCAGATGTGTACTGACTAACAATTATTTAAGAAAGACAGCATTTTCTTTTATGTGTATGTATCATAAATCTGTTACTCAAAAGAACTGACAAGAGGACAAGAATTTCGCAACCACTGAATATTTATACAATTGTTAAGAATATAAAAAATGGTCTGTAGGCTCAGACCAAAGGTCAATCTCATGCACAATCCAGTTTCCTACAGTGGTCCAAGGAGACGCTACTGGCAAGCCCACAAGTTAGGACATGAATACAACAGTATCTTTCTCCTTGTTTTCCCTACAAACTAGTATTCAGAAGTACACTGCCTTTTGATAGTGGGGGTAGCATATGCCCACCAAGACTAGCAGCCATCTTCCATAAATTGACCTCATCTCCTTTAAAATCTGTTCAAGTTGGTCGCCTGCATTATGTCTTGTACTGTAGTATTATATAGTTTAAGTGTTGCATAAAGAAGTACTTCTGCTTGTCCTATAATCTTCCAGTGTTTACCATCATTGCTACCAATTCACTTCCAGTCTATGGACATTATCAGATGTGGCAAAAATTGCAGGATTACGATATCACAGTAGCGCAAACAGGTCCCGCTATTACACAACATCATTGCCTTTGTGTGGTTACAGCGTGCTCCAGCTGCAAAAAAGGTGTTGCTTCTAATTAATGGGCAAGCTGTGAACAGATCTTCAATATCACTTTTTTGCGGTATTGAAGGTGTGTGAAACCATGTCCCATTGTAATCATGAGATTACAGCATGAATGGGGGGGGGTCCTCAGTGAGAAAACGTCTGGGTGACAACATGAAAACAAAGCACAGGACACTCTTTTTATGAGTGTCCCATTTAGTTTGCACATTTTAAGGTTTGTTTCAGTGCTTGTGTGTTCATTTACTTTCTTAATTAAGGTGTTTTTGGAGTTTTAGTGTGCTTGTGTCTTCTTGCAAGAACTGTTGAAATCTCGCCCATGCTAAATCATGGAAGTAAACTCCCATTCTTAGAGTGCTAGTGGTGGTTGTTGTGTGATAATTCTGTGGCAATTCTTTCACACGATTACAGTGATGTGCAATAGTAAGTGTAATAATGCCACGATGTTTCCACTATCCTCATTTGTGGAATTACAGCATTTTTAGATGCTCGTCTGATGTCCTTAATTCAAGGTGCTGATGATATCATTTAAATCCTTAAATAGATTGGAACCTTGATACCTGAAGGAGCTCTTCTCCCTATATATGCCTGCCTGAGAACTGAGGCCTGCAGAATACATAGTCTGTCAATTAAATAACAAGACTGATACAATAACCCATCATTATTTATTTGTATTACCATTCTAATGCTTGTCCCCTTCGATATACTCCCCGTTCACACTCACATACCAATGCAGTCTTGTTTTCCACTGGCTGAAGGTGTGGATCAGATCAGTTTCTGTCAGCTGTTTCAACACATCTGCTGTTTTATTCTTTACTGCATCAATTGACTTAAAACGTGTTCCTTTAAGCATCAATTTCACTTTAGGGAAAAGAAAAAAGTTGCATTGTGCCAAATCTGGATAATATGATGTTTAAGTGTACTAATGTGTTTATCGGCCCAAAACTGCTTCACAGAAAGTGCTGTGTGAGCAGGCACATTGTCTTGATGAAGAATGAAACCATTTTTCCACAGTTCCGACCTTCCCCCTCCCCCCAACTCTTTCTCTCAGCTTTATCAAAACTTCCTTATAATATTGCTGGTTCACTGTTCTGCCTTCTGGAACCCATTCTGCAAAAATTACACTCTTGATGTCAAAGAAACAAACAAACCACGAGCATGGCTTTGAATGTGGGCTTGCTTTCATGTGCTTTTTTCATTCTTGGTGATGATGGTGTTTTCCAGTGCATTGACTGTCGTTTTGTCTCAGGATCACACTGGAAGATCCAGGTTTCATCACAAGTGATGATTTTTTGAAAAAGGTTTGGGTCTGCCTCAAGGTGCTGCAGAATGTCAGCGCAAATTTCCTTGCAGCACTCTTTTTGCTCTGGTGTGAGAAACCTAGGGACCATCTTGGCACATTTTCTCATGTTGAGATCCTCATGCAAAATTTTCCACACAGTGTCTTTGTCAATGTTCACAGCTTCAGCTATCATTCAGACACTGAGTTGGCAGTCTTCTCGAACAATCTGGCTAAGTTTTTCCACAATTTCTTTGGTTCTTCAAGTGGAAGGTCATCCAGGGTGTTCATCATCTTCCACATTCTCATGTCCTTCTCTGAATCTTTTGTGCCACTCAAACACACATGCATGAGACATGCAGTCTTCCCCGTAGGCCTCAGTAAGCATTTGAAAAGATTCCATTGGTGTTTTGTTCAAGTTTACTAAAAATTTCAAATTGACACATTGCTCAACTTTTAAACTTCGAATTTTTCCAGCACACAAAAGGCAACACAGCTGGTTTAAATAATGACTGACAATTAACTGAACAGCCAAAAGTATTGATGTTTCTCATGCAGGTTCAGACATGTCAAGGTCACCACTCAAGCATTCACAACCAGTTCAGATTTGTCTGAAAGGTAGAAACACAGTCTCGTTATTTAATAGACAGACCTTGTAGGTCCTCTTCTGTGTCCCACCGGTGGGGACAATACAAAGTGGGAGGAGGTAGAAGAGGGCCTACTTGGTTGTGGCACCCACTTCTGGAATCCCTTCTCCTTGTAGGTCTGAGTGACACTAACACTTTCTTTCCAGTGCCAAACCAAAATGTGGCTTTTTATTAAAGCCTTTGAAAATTCATTTACTTCAAAATGTACATGCACATGATTTTAAACTGTTATAGCTTTTCAAAGTTGTTTTAACTGTTTTATTGTTTAATATGTTTTTATCTTGTTTAAATTATTTATAGTTTTAATCTGGAAGTGTTTTGAATTGTTTATAATGTATGCCACCCTGAGATGCCATGATTAAGGGCAGGATATAAATATTTTAGTAACTCACTCACTCACTCACTCACTCACTCACTCACTCAAAGAACCCAGATTTTAGTACTATGACAGAGGGAAATAAACCTCTTTTTCCACACCATGCTTTGTTTAATAAATGTCCCACAGGGGCAGGCCCCTCCATGTATGCCATCATCACTGCCATTTCAAGTTTGGAGAGAGTTCTTCATGGAATTTCTTGGTTTTGGAGATGTTCAGATGCCTCTTGCCGCGCAAGCAGCCTCCAGAGCAGTAACAAAGCTGCTGCGCGGCAAGAGGTCCATTTTGGACAACTCCGTTTCTTTCTCGGCGGCGTCCGTGACTATTGCGGCTAGCATTGAATGTGGCCGCACTGTTTTTTACTCACGGACAAATTCCGCGAGTGAAAAACAGTGCGGCCGCCTCCAATGCTAGCCACAGTAGTCATGGACGCCGCCGAGAAAGAAACGGAATTGTCCAAAATGGACCCCTTGCCGCTCAGCAGCCTTTTTACTGCTCCGGAGGCTGCTTGTGCAGCAAGAGGCAGCAAGAGGCATCTGAAAATCTCCTTTGTCTACATCAGTGGTGGGCAATGTTTGGCCCATAGGCTACATGCAGCCACCAGGGAACTAAATATTTTGCCTCCAAATGCCTTTTAGAGAGTGTGGGGGTATTTTAACCACATTTTTGGCCACCCTGGGCCATTTTAGGCACAGAAGACGCCTTTAAAAATCCAGGAAGTAACTCCTACAATCACTTCCTATTGTAAGAAAGGCCTCTACTGGGCCCACAAACATAGGAGCTTACCACACTCTGAAGAAAAGCAGCAGTGCAGCATGAAGGTTCCACCTTCTGTGCTGCCTTACTACATGACATCGTCATTCTTCCAGTGTTCTTTCATTCCAGTCCCGTGGGAGACCAAGGTAAAACCATGTCTTTTTGCTAATAGGTTTTTCCTGTTAGCAAAAAGATGTGCTTTTACCTCAGTCTCCCTCAGGATTGGAATGAAAGAACGACCTCATGCAGTAAGGCAGCAGGGAAGATGGACCCTTCCTGCTGTGCTGATGCTTTAATTCAGAGTGAGGTAAGCCTCATAGAGAAAATGCCCCCCCCCCCCCGTGGATGATTTGGCACAAAACTTTTTTTATTTGTTTGCAGGTGGGTGTGGAGGGTAGGTGGGTATGGCGGACAGCTCTACAAATCTCCTGGGGACTAATCTGGACCCCTGGCCTCTGACAGCTGCTTATTCCTGCTCTACATGGAGAGAAGGACTCAGGCAATGTTTGGTGGAGCTTCTCTGAATGCCTCACATGTAGCTTCACATGACAAAGGGTGTTCTGATTGCAACTGTGCAAAGATAATTCTCCATAGCTGTGTAATCTCAAGTGCTTGGAGTTCATTTGTTACCTCATTGACTGGGGAAGAAGCAAAGCTTCTACAGAACCCTTTGCAGGCCACACGGAGAAACTCTACTGGCCAGATTAGGCCTAGTTTCTTCTAGTCCTGATTTCTTTCTTTCTTTCTTTCTTTCTTTCTTTCTTTCTTTCTTTCTTTCTGTCTTTCTGTCTGTCTGTCTGTCTGTCTGTCTGTCTTTCTGTCTTTCTGTCTTTCTGTCTTTCTGTCTTTCTGTCTTTCTGTCTTTCTATTTTAAAATATCATACTGTGATGTTAACTTGTAATCTCTCTCTCATGTACACCTATTTAAAATGATGATTAAAATGGCATCAACAGATCTCAAATTCTAAAGTATGTGTGATGCCTTCTTTAATTAAAGATTATTTAATGCAGTTCCTGTGTCCTGAATCAACTGAAGACTTGAGGCAGGGTTGGTGAAACTACAGTACTGCTTGGAGATACCCCAAAGCTGCTTTGGACATCTCCAAGCATTGCCCAGCCCTGCCTTAAGGGCTGCACACCACAGTGTGTCGTTCAGTAATCTAGCCTTATATTTACAAAGTACCCTAAAGGCACCAGATCGTGTCTGATCTTGGAAGCTAAGCAGGTTACCCCCAGTTAGTACTTGGAAGGGAAACCGCCAATGAATACCAGCTGCTGTAGGCTACATTCCAGATGAAGGAACTGGCAAAATCACCTCTGAGTATTCCTTGCCTAAGAAAACCCTATGGAATTCATGGGGTCACTATAAGCTGACAGGAAACTTGAAGGCACATTCACACATACACACATGAATGAAAATTGCCATGTGCTGTTTGGATAGCAAAGATTGTAGTCTTTTAATAAGATGGGCTTCTGAATATCAGCATGCCTCACCTATATTGTAACCTGGCTTTTACATGCAGTCGTGAATCCAGGAACACCTGTGGGGTGGGGAGGGGAAGATAGGGTGGGGTGTGTGTGCAGAAGATCACCTGCAAGAGAGAGGACTTGTGAGCTATCTGTACCTCACACTTGTCTTGGCTCATCTGGTTTCACCTGCATTTGTTCTCCTACCATCTCCAGACACTGGGTAAGAACCAATACTGCAGAATTGGTTGAACCTGGGTGCCATCTGTATATCCCAGAACTCTGCACAATATCATGCAGTGTCCTTTTGATGCACCAAAAAGGAGGAGAGGCAAGAGATTGTCCTGGGCATTTCAAAGGGAAAATCTAGGATGAGGGTGGGAGTGGGGTTTGGAAGCAATTTGCCCATTGCTATGCAGTGCAAGTTTCCCAAGAGAAGTGAGTAGTCCCACACCAGAACATTTGCACAAGCTATTGGAGTCTGTTCCATTACAGCACCTCTTGATTCTCTTTGCCTTGAATACTAATGGCCTAACTTCTTTTCCTCTCTGATAGGTGCTAATTCCTTAATATTTTTCCTGCTTAATAGTATTGCTTATTTGATCCTGCCACTTTGCTGTTGTGATCAGCTCTCATTCCTCTTGGTTATCCAGACACTCATTTTTTTTATGCTAGTCTCCTGCCTTTCACTGGGGCACTTACGTTCCTGGTATAATGTAGCTGCCTTGTTTTTCACTAGATGGCACTATAAAGTAGAATTACTGTCCACTTAGTGAAAACTGAATGGGGATGGCTGTATTTTTCTTTAAAAGTGGGCTAATGGGTGAAATGAGATTTATTTCCCCCAAACTTATTCTCTTCATTCCTACCCAGCATATGTTGCAATTCCAAATAGTTTTAGGAAAACTAGCAGCAGTTCTACGGTGCATGAAACAGCTATAATTTTAGCTCTGGCATGGGATTTCATAGGCTCAGGTGTCAGCTTGACATATCAGGGGTTCCCACAGAGCAGATGTCAACCCTTACCAGAGCAGTCTGAGGCTGAGATACTGTTGGCTGAAGCAACTACACTTGCACAGACAGCAGGTGTGGCAATGGTAGGAGTAAAAGGAATGCAGATGTATGTAATGGTGAGAGGACAGGAGGAAGAGGAAACAGTTTCATCACCATCTGGAGAGAAAGCTGCTGGCTTCCAAGTAGCTTGTCATTCCAGTCCTTATTCTGCTCCACAGCTTTAAGGAACTCTTTAGAGCAGCTGGTGTGTGTGTGTGTGTGACCAGTACAGTTGGCTCTTGGTATCTGCTGGGGAATAATAATAATAATAATAATAATAATAATAATAATAAATTATTTATACCCCGCCCCTCTGTTAAAACAATTGGGGAGGCTTACAAAAATTAAAATACAAATACAGATTAAAATCCCTAAACACCACCCACCCCACCCTCCCCCATGCCAGATATTAAACCAATATAAATTAAAAATGACTGATCTAAAATCACTTTAACAAAAATAATAAATAGCCAGCAGCCTAAAAGAGGCCAGGAGACCCTGAGGCTGGGATCTAATTAGGAAAGTCCTGCCGAAAGAGATCCGTCTTTAGTGCTTTCTTAAAGCTACTCAGGCTCATCATCTGACAGATCTTGTTCAGCAGGCCATTCCATAATTTGGGGGTGATTACTGAAAAGGCCCTCTGGGAAGTTGCAGACAGCCTAGATTTTTGTGGCTGAAGCAAATTCCTCCCAGGTTTGGTTCCAGGACCCCCCATGGATACCAAAATCCATAGATGCTCAAGTCCCATTATATACATGACAGTAAAATGGTGTCCCGTATATAAAATGGCAAAGTTTGCTTCTTAGAATTAATTTTTTTTTGGAATATTTTGAAGCCATGGATGATGGAATCCGTGGGTGCCAAATCTGTGGATACAGAGGGCCGACTGTACCTCCTTCCTGCTGCTGAATGGATTATCTTCTTTGAGTGATATATTGGTGACCTGTCAAAGTACTGAAGCAACCCATCAGTTGCATTTGGAAAACACACCACAGCCCTCCCTCCATAGTTGTTATTTATTAATTAAAATATTTATATCCTACCCTTTATCCAGGGATCTCAGGGTGGCATACAATAAAACCAATCCCATGTTTCCCATGCCTTCACACCACCTAGCAATTGGAATTCACCACCACCTAGCAATTGCCAGAAAAATCAGCAGTAGCAGAAAATGTTATAAACCAACCTGGACACAAAATATTATTTAAAAACACAGAATTCTGGACCAGGCCAACAACTATCATGTCAGAATGCATAGAAAAGCTATGAAATCCACAAACACCTGGACAACTTCAACAGGAAAGAAGAAACCTTAAAAGTAAACAAAATCTGATTTCCAGTTTTGAAAAACAATAGAATCAAAACTCAACACTTACAAAGGAATTCCTCCCAGGGACAGGAGGATTTCCAGCAGATAATGGGCCACCAACCAACCATTAGCCAAACAGACACGAATCCTCCTTGCATTTCTACACCCAGAAACTAACCATTCAAATACACAAATTTACATAAACTCCCCAACAGGGGTTCACAGTATATAAACTCCATATACACTCCTACCCAACCATTCTCTGAAGATGCCAGCCACAGATGCAGGCGAAACGTCAGAAGTAACTTTTTCCATAACACGGCCTCACAGCCTGGAAAAAACCCAAGGGAAATCTAAGGAATTCACTCTCTTTGGTAAGAAGATCTCATTTAGTTATTTATGATTTATAACCAGTGATGGATGGCTTTTAGACCAATGACTTATCATCACTTCCTCTGGCAGTGAATTCAATAAGCTAATTATGAACTGTGCTGAGAACTACTTTCCCAGTGCCCTACTGCTATTACCCTGAATAACCACAGGGTTATACATTTGACCAGTACCTCCTTCCTTCTGCTGAATGGGTTATCTTCTTTGCAGGTTTGTAGAGGATCAATAAGAGAGCCAGTATGTTGTAGTGGTCCAGATATTGGGCTAGGACTCAAGGGAGGCCAGGGTTTGAATTTCCACTTAACCATGGAACTGGGTGACCTTGGACAAGTTACACTTTCTCAGCCTAAGAGAAAGGCAAACCACCTCTGAATAAAGCTGCCAAGAAAATCCTAGTATAGTGTTGCCATAAGTTAGAATTGATTTGAAGGCACATCACAACAAGAAGATGATTAATACCTTACTCCCAGGGAGTCCTTCTCCCTCACCCAAGCTAGCTGGTTTGGATTAGATCTTCTAAAAAGATCTGTGCTTCCACCTCCAACTTCTCTTCATTATCACCCATTTCTTACAATTTTTGCAAACTTTCAACATCATACAGCAAGTTGTCATGTCCATTCAGTTACATAAATTGTCAACTGCCAACAAGGATCTACCGAACCAAAGAAATTGATTACTCTCTTTATTGCTGCACATAAAATTCATTCTTGATACAAACCAAGTGTAGCAACCAAGCCACTATATACCTAGACCACCCCCCCCAACGTCTCTATCAGGCTACCATTGGGTTACTGGCTCTGCTCTGCCATTTTTAAACAGTTGCTGTACACAAAGACTCCACCATGGTGGTTAAGTTCCATCCACTAGGGTTTTTTTTTAAAAAAGGCACAGGAGCATGGCTAGTAAAAACAAACTGACAGCATTATATATCCCCTTCCCACCTAAATGTGACATTCACATTTCCAGGTTTTCAGAGCCTTGGAAAGATTTTTTTGCACTACAACTTTCAGAATCCCCTAGCCAGCATTATTCTTTCTAAACTCTGTGCCACTGTTACTGTTGACAATGCCTTGGCTTGTCAGCCTTTACTGGCACACATGTATTGCCAATGTGTGCTCCTTTACAAAAAAAATATCTGATTGGAAAACAAAACAGAGGACTGGTCTAGGCGAGGGAATAAAATGTGGATTGGTGCAAACCTACCCCAATTTGCAGCAGCTTTCATCTGTCTCAACAATCTTTTTGCAAGATTGCTGGTGTGCAAAGCTATCTGTGTTTGCTGTTCACACGGAGGCATGCCAGTGAATCAAGATGATGGGCACAAGTGAATTACTTGCAGTTCTGTACTCCCCAACTTGTCCCTGCCAAACAGCATTTTTTTTTTAAATCCAAGGTACAGGACAGCAATCTTCCACTTAAAGAATGGGGAAAAAAAGTTAAAAAAAGTAAAGCAGTTTCATCTCCTCAGTGCACAATCACTACAATGCCAATTCAACATGGCAGTTCTAGGTGCTGCCTTCTTAGCAAGCTCTGCCTCCCTGCACATCCCACCAATCAGCTATCCTCATCAGGAATGTGCTGTAATGCAATTTGGTTGTCCTAACCAGCGGGTGTGTGCATTTCCCTTGCAGTTTTCTTAAAACCTCAGGAAAAGTCCTGAAGGCTTTCCCCCTATAGTTTTCCTGAATTTTGCTACCCCACCTCTGAAAATGATGGAATGCTGTGAGATCCCATTTGAACACATGGGATCCCCCCTGGATTATTATATTGTATTTTATCTTTGTTTTAATTTTCTACTAGTTTAATTTAGTTTTAAGGGGTGGGAGGGTTAGGATTGGGAAGGATTGTTTTAACTTGGTGCTGTTTTAATCCTGTTGTATGCCGCCCCGGTTGCCGAGCACAGGGATGGGTTAAAAATTATTTATTATTATTATTATTATTATTATTATTATTATTATTTCACTGTCTGGACTACCCCAGAGCTAGCAAAGTGCTAAGAGACCTTTCAACATAGAACAACCACAGCCCTCTACGTGATAGCTGGCTGTGGTTGTGATTGTGATAATTGTGATAATTCATTCCAGCCATCTAAACTATCATATACAGTATGTAACTTTACAGATGGAAGTTTTAAATCACTTGCTCCCATACTTCTCAGGAGAGTTTAGGTAACATATTGAAATTCTGATCAATTGCTGAGCAATCAAATGGGAAGCACATGCACACGAATATCCCAGAAACTGAGGACTATATCTGACACACAAAATAAGGCATCTTAACAATGCCACATAACTGTGAAAGGGCATGCAGATCAGACGTCGTTGTCCTTTCATGGTTAAAACCAGCCCCAACCCTGTAGTTTTCAATTGATGGCTTAAGCCATCAGTTGATCCCCTGTGCCACTTTTGTGCTGGCATTGCCAGGGTGTGAAGCCTCAGGCCAATTAACTCTTGTGACTGCAGTGAGAATGGCTGGTCTGGCATGAACACTTCCAGGTGAGATCGGGACATCCAGGTAAGTTTTGCCCTTTTTATGACTGTCTCTGGGTTACTTGGGACTTTTAAAGTGTGTGTGTGTGGTTTTAAAATATTTTAAAGCTTTATTTTTGTTTTTATTTTTAAATTTCCCACACAACAAAGTCTCGCGGGATTTTGAACGAGGAAGTGAACGGGGCTCAGTTCACTTCCTCTTTATTGCCAGAGCTGCCTTTGCCAGAAGAGGAAGGTAAGTGTGGGGAGGGGGAGCATTTTTTTTGGTGGGATAAAAATGTTTTATTTTATGCCAGCAAAAAAATGTTTTAAGGGGCTAGTCTGATAAAGTCCTGAGTATTTTCTAGAAGAAATGCCAATAAGTCTTCAAAGATGAAGCTTTTGAACTAGCTTCTACTGCCTGATGTTCAAGCAATAGTTAGCTAAGCACATATGACATTATAGCTGATGGTTTTAACACAACTTCTTATCAAATTCTTCAGTGGATGGCTGTACCAGTTGGGACAGAAACTTGCCACTGATACACTAGGATGGGAAATTTTAGTTCTCAAGCATCATGTTTTGTTGCTAGAGAACCATTTAGGCATTTTACTAAACTGTCACCAGTGCAGTTGTAAATAATTCATCCAAATTTAAGCCACTTGTCACATCAATTTTTGAACAAAGAAGAAACAGATTGAGGTGAAAAAATAACCCTGACAAATCTATTATTTTTTTTGGTGCATTTTTGAGTTTTCAAAAAAGTCTGGGACATACTTGAAAAAAGTTTGCAAAAATTGTATTGATCTTTGAACATTTTAAAAAGATTTGGATTTTTTTGCAAAACAAATCACAGAAACATCTTGTGCAGGATGCATTTTTGTGCAATGTTTTTGACAAATGTTTCAAAAAAAGTTATGAAATCAAAAAGTTTGCAAAAATCTTCTTGACATGGCCACAATGCATTGAGACATACTCACTGAGGATAAGACAATTTGCAAATACATCCAGAAATATGAATGTATGACAAGAAACGCTACCAGCTCTTAATTAGAGAAACCAATTTTCGTGTTAACTCAGAATCCTTGTGTTTTAAAAGCTTGGCTCACCCCCGTCCCCCTCATTTCACTTAAAGGGGAGGAAAGTTTTGAAATTTTTCTTTTTCACCTGTGAGAGCAAAAGAAGTGAACATTTACATCTCTGTTAAACACTTCACTGTTGTTTAAATTAGGTATTAATTGCTTCAGACCTCTTCACTGACGCCCCCTTGTCATGGGAGAGAGGCTTGCGTACCCAAATTATGTTTTGAGCTATGCTGGAGGTGGCACAATAGCCACCGGTAGGGTCTCCCATGCCAGACAGGTCAAAACTGAAGGGTTTGACAAAGAGCGTCAAAGGGCAGGATGGGCTCTCTAGCCTTATGGCAACCATCCTAGGAGAAGGAAAACTCTAATCCCAAACCCGGGCAGATGGTCCTCGTCCAACCCTGTAAGGTCAACCATCTAAGAGAAGGAAACTCTAATCAAACCTACGGCCCGAGAACCTCACTGCTACCATCCATGCTTGCAAGGCCAGCAGATGAACCTTTGGTTTGAAGGGTGAGGCCAGTTCTGTGCACACTGCGCTCCACCAAAAAAATCCATTGCACAGGCCCGAAGGACAAATTCAATTAAAAAAAAAAAAGCCCTGTAGCTATAGGCAAGGGAAAAAACGGCAGGTGTAAAGATGCACTGGAAGCCGCAGACCCAACCCTGCATGCAGGCGGTTGAGGACATTGGTCGCTCGAGGCTGATCCGGGAGATGACAGTCTTCTCTGGCAGCATCCTGAACGACCAAGCAGCCTTTTTTAAGGAGAGCACTGCTTGCTCCATATGGAGAGGGGCCTAGAAAAGGTGGCCTAATGAAAGCTCATCCCCAACTACCTGGTTGGCTAGCCGCAGCCAACAGGAATCTTCTGATGCCGTGAAACCAAGGCAAAGAAACAAAGGCACACACCGGCCTCCAAAGGTGTAAATAAACGGATGCTTGCATGCTGGAACATCAGAACCATGCGAGACTCTGAAGATAGTGGACGGCCTGAGCGTCATTCTGCTCTAATAGCCCATGAACTTTCACAACTTAATATTGACATCGCTGCTCTTAGTGAAGTTCATCTCTATGAGGAAGGCAGCCTTAAAGAACATGGCAATGGCTACACACTTTACTGGTCTGGCAAACCCAAAACTGAAAAACTGTCTGAGGGCTCGCACTAAGACTCTAAACTATCTAGTCCGTGAGCTGCTCTTCGCTGATGCTGCTGCCCTAGTTGCCCACACAGAAGCAGCTCTGCAGCGCCTAACATCCTGCTTCGCAACAGCTGCAGAGCTGTTTGGGCTGGAAGTCAACCTGAAGAAAACGGAAGTTCTTTACCAGCGTGCACCACAGGATGAACACCACCATCCCCACATTGCCGTCGGCAACTCTGTGCTTAAGTCCGTTCAGCAGTTCACCTACCTGGGAAGCATCATCTCCTCAGATGCCAAGATTGACAAAGAGATCGATCACAGATTAGCAAAGGCACATAGCGCATTTGGAAGACTTTACACAAGAGTCTGGAGTAATAAACACCTGAGGCGAAACACAAAAAAATCAGTGTGTATAGAGCCATTGTACTGTCTATTCTCCTTTACGGGTCTGAAACATGGGTCACCTATCACCAACACTTACGACTCCTTGAATGGTTCATCAGTGCTGTATACGTACAATCTTAAATATACACTGGACTGACTATGTGACAAATGTTGCTGTCCTTGAGCAAGCAGGGATCACCAGCATTGAGGCCATGATATTGAGAACACAGCTGCGCTGGGCAGGGCATGTTTCTAGGATGGAGGACCGTCACCTCCCAAAAATAGTACTCTACGGTGAACTCGCCATGGGTCAGCGTAAGAGGGGCACTCCAAAAAAGTGATACAAGGACTCCCTGAAACAACACCTCAGGCTCGGCCAAATTGATCACCAACAATGGTCCGCCCTAGCCTCACATTGGGAGGCATGGAGACACACTATCCACAATGCTGCAGCCTTATTTGAGAACTCACACCGAACAAGTCTTGAAGAGAAATGACAACGCAGAAAGAATCACAACCCGGAAACATCACCCAAAAAGACCTTCTGCTGTGCTTTCTGCAACCAGACTTGTCTATCTCAGATTGGCCTTTTTAGTCATCAGCGCGTTTGCAGAAAGCACGGGATGAGTCCTTCCTGAATCTTCATTTGTGAAGAGAAGCCAGAGAGAGAGGGAATTGCTTCAAACCAAGGTGCAGTTATCACCCCAGAAATCCACGGGGAGGGAAGCCCAGCCAGCAATGCTGAGAATGTGGGTCCTGGATGTTGATAAAGGAGTCCCACCTCTATGCCTATGCCAGATTCTGTCAATTTCTTTGCATTTATAAGCCTGAGAACTCCTTTCTTCTTTCATAATTCAGGAATAGCTGGCTCTGAAAAATGCAAAGACTAGTAGTATCAAGGACATATTTGAATATATTTGGTTTAGAAGTTTACAAGTTATTAAACTGGCAATTCCTTATCATTTTAATTTGTTTCAGATGGTGCCAACAGAGATTACAATCTAGGAAGATTATAAAATCCTACGAAGATTACATGGACCATCAGTAGAGTCAGTAAGACATTTAACCATGCTGAAGTTGGTTACTAGTTCCCAGTTCCATATTTTCACAAATCTTCAAAACAGAGAGAACCTAATATATATGTCCCTGCCTACACCCCAATCTAAATTTTGGGCTACTCCATGTCATATGTCACTGTGATTAGGAGCCTGTCCCCTTTAAGCTAAGCAAACAGTAATTTTCCCTAATCAAAACTTCATTTTTGTACAATGAAGACTGATGCATGATAACCCATGACAGCAATTGTAGAAAAGGAAATGGAGGTTTGAATCTTACAGTACCCTTTGGACTATGACAAATTATCTAATCCCACACCCAGTGTCCTCTAGGGCAGTGGTACTCAAAAGTGATGGTCTTCCATCAGCTGTCAGTCCCCATGGAGTTTCCAGGAAACTATGTGAATACAAGAATAATATGGCACAAATATGGTACTGGTCCCTGGAATATTAGGGGGAAATATGCTGGTCTGCTACATCAGATACCTTGAGAATGCTCTGTTCCCAAGGTATTCTCAATGGCTTTCAGTGGCTTGCCTGGTTAAGGCTATTTATACATCTTGGACAACATCTAATATGGTTTGTTGTTGTGTGCTTTCAAGTCATTTCCAACTTATGGTGACCCTAGGTTTTTTTCTGAGGCTGAGAGTATGTGACTTGCCCAAGGTCACCCAGTGGGCTTTCATGGCTGAGTGGGGATTCAAACCCTGTCTCCAGAGTCATAGTCCAACACTCAAACCACCACACCACACTGGCTCCTGTCTAATATGGCAATCCCTGCCAATTGTAGTTGAAATATATATAAAACAAAAAGTAGCTGGTCATCTGCATCCTTCCCCCCTCAATCAGATGTCACTTACACTCCCCCCTGCACTTACCTCCAATCCTGGCAAAGGCAGCTCTGGCAATGAAAGAGGAAGTGAACGGAGCTCTGTTTGTTTGCTTCCTCCTTTGAAATCCCGCAAAATGTCACGAGACTTAATCGCTCGGGAAATTAAAAACTAACAAAACTAACACTAAAAATTTTTTTAAAAACACAAAAACACACTTTAAAACTTACAAGTAACTTTAAAACTTACAAGTAACCCAGAGAGGGTCATAAAAAGTGCATCACTTACCTGGATGCTATGATCTCACGCGGAAGTGTTTGCGCCAGACCGGCCACTGATGGGATAAGCATGGGAAGAAAAGGACACTAGGTTTCACACGCCAGCTATGCTGGCAAAAGTGGTTCAAAGAAGGATCACACATTTTCTTTTCCTAGGGCTCATTTTTTAACCCCCCCTTTCACAATGCTAAGAAAAAACAAGCAGAAATTAGTCTACTTGGGTAAAAGTTATACAATTAATTGTGGAGGAGGTAGCTGCATGATCACCATTCCCCGAGTAAACTGTACGTCAGTTTTAGATGTTCTTTGGTATGTAATGAATACTTGCAATTTTTCTCAACCTCAACATATTGATATATTGAGACTTGCCCTTGAAGAAAGCAGTCAATTGCCCCAAGATATTTTAATTTTTTTTTTTTTTGCATTTGGGGATTAATTATTTTGCAAAAAAACTTAATTTGCACCAAAAAACCCTAATTTTGTAAAAATATTAATTGTGAAGACATTGTGCCCAAATCAACATATATATTTGTGTGTGTGTGTGTGTGCAGAAAGCAATATGTTTTCTGCAAAACAGTGTCTTTTGTGCAAAAATGTTGCTTGTGGCAGGAAAAATCCAAGGTCTTTTTGTGGAAGTGATTTTTTTTAAAATGTCAAAAATCTCTGAAAACAGTACAATAACTCTTGTAATTTTGCTCAGTGGAACTTTCAAGATTCTTGCATTCATGAATTCTTACATGACAATTTACACTGTTAAATAATTTAAAAATGTTTTTTTTTTTAAAAAAAACCCATAGAATATATATTCCTGCATTGGGAGGCATGCATCTGTTGCATAGAGATTATCAGATGTGCCTAATGTGGCACCATAATGACACCAGAGGAACGCAAAAGGACACCAATATCAGACAACAATGTCCTTTTGCGTTCTGCTGGCATCATTATGGCATTTCTTTTTATTGACGGGCTGAGCCGTCAATAGATTCCCCATTGCAGTTTTGGTGCTGGCATTGCCGGCGTGTGAAATCTCAGGCAAATTGTGAATGCAGCATCAATTGGCAGTCCTGCCAGAACACTTCCGGGTGAGATTGGGACATCCAGGTAAGTGACACACTTTTTAAAAACTTTGGATGGAAAAGAAGGTAAATCTGATGGGGAGGGTTATTGTTCCGGGACAGGGGCGGGATTGGAGATTGTGGAACAGGAATGCTTTTTGTGTTCCTGTCTGATAATCTCCTAAATAGCTCTGTTCCCCATCCACTTTTTAAGTGATGCAGCTCCACCAACACAGCCATCTCCATGTCATTAAAGAGCAGGAGGCTCAATGGAAATATGTCCAGCTCTTTTCCTGTACCTGGACATGCTGCAACAAGCACCCACAGGGACCTCACGGGATCCTCAGGGGGTACCTGCAGATGATCCCCTTGTAGCATGCCGAGCTACAAGAAAATGGTTAAATGCATCTCTGCTGATCTATCCCCCACTCCAACACATAAAAATGGCTGCCTGTGGAGCAGCTGCCTTGATTAAATGGTGGGCGGGGGGTTTGAACAGTTAACTTGTCTAGCCCACATTTTACAAGCTTGTTTGCAAGAATGTCATGGGGAACCTTGTCAGAGGCCTTACTGAAATCAAGGTATACGATATCTACAGCGTTCCCTTCATCTACCAAGCTGGTAATTTTATCAAAAAAAGAGATCAGTATACTCTTAAATTCTTCCAGATGTTCCAATGGATCCTCAATAAAAATAATTCGAACATCCGCAAAGGCTTTAATTTTAAATTCATACTCTTTAATCTTAACTCCTCTAATATTTTTGTTTGCTCTTACACTGTTGTTTAAGATTTCTATTATTGTGATAAAAAGTAGAGGAGATAGGGGACATCCCTGCTGCATTCATGGCCAATGAAGAATTGTGACCTCCACAATGACCAAAAAAGTGGGTTACAACAGTGTAAGCTGAACCTACGGTATTGTAATGAATGAATAGGGTGCCAGCCAATTTTTTTTTTAGTTTATAATATCATAAAATATAAAGATATATTTTTAAAAGTAATAGTAATAAAATGAACATGTATGACCATAGACGTGCAGTCATCCTGTGTGTGTGTGTTGGGGTGGGGAATGTTGCGCTGCAGGGCTCCAGACCCATACAGTTTAGCCCTATCCTCACCAGTGCAGATTCACCATAATCCTTGGATAAATGAATCTGTGCAAGCTTTTCTGTTTGATCCAAGCAGATATCCAAACAGTTCCCTACCTGCACAAGGAATATGAAGAGTAATAAGTAAAACATTTAATAACTGCCCAGCTCATCACATTATGCTTTCCTGGGAGCCAAAGTGATATTGTTCAGTTGATCTTACAAGACTCCACTGTTTCGAAATAAGGAACATCTATTATGTTATATGCATTGCAATGAATATGAAAATCAGGCCTGTTTATGAGCGCTTTTGATTATTTTGCCTGAAGCACCACACACAAGCTATTGAGCTTTTCTTAATATATTGCCAGGGCATATTACAGAAATATGCCTTAGAAATTTGGGCCTCACTCACTACCTTGTTATTCTTCTTACTCCACATGTGCATGCTACATTTTAAACATGTATATATGTGTTGCTAATGAATCCCACAAGCCTCTATTCAAAGAGAAATATCCCAAGAGTGCCTGTTGCTTCCAAAGAAGGCGAAGGCAAAGAGGAAACTCTTTTAATCTTTGCTTGTATAGAGGACTTTTACTTAGCCTTGCTGAGGAAGAGCTAGTCCTCACTTGTAATGGGGCAGATACTTCGGCTGCGCCTGATCACGTCCAGGTACAGTACCAAGGGAGGCTACTTTGCATGACTCACATCAGCCTGAGAAATGCCAGGAAGAGTGGGTGGGGTCACGTTCATTCTATATAAACTAGGGATTCATAAATGTTTACTCCAATTTGCTGCTTAGGTATATTTGACCTCTATGGGTTGGCACACCCACTGATTTACTGCCGTCACATTAGGAGCATTCTCAGGGAGTCTTCCCCCCACTTCTTTCTCAAAAAATAAATTAAAATCAAGCATAATAAAACAAAACCCTAGGCCTTCTCTCTCTCACACACACTCTCTTTTATATTATTCACAAGAAAAAGATCACTTCTCTGGAAATACATATGCATGTTCTAGAAGCTTTGTAGTGTACAGTGTGTTCCATTGACACTGACTGATTCAGAAGAGAGTACTACCCGTTGAACCCATCTCCTCCTGCATAAATATGGCTAGCTTCTCTTGTACAACATTGTTCCTCCGGCTAGGACAGAGCATGAAAATGATTTTTAAAAAATGAGGAAAGTCCACATTTTCCTTGCATGTTTCTCAGACCAGGTGGATGTTCTTGGAAGAAGAAAGGCAATTTGAGTGAAGCATTCACCCCAATGCTACCCCTCCTCCAAACAAACATCTGCTACCCCTCCTCCAAACAAAAATAAAACAGAAAAATATTGCACAAGGGCATTTGTTTAGGTTCTTCATGTGATAATCACTGCTCTCACTTGATTTGAGCATGGCAAACCCATCATTCATAGATCATGCATGTAGTATTACTCAGTTATCTAACAATGGGTGACAAGCTGGGAGGTAATGTAGTATATTAATCAACTAAATTAATTGTGTGAACCTGCTGCAATACTCTGTCACTTAAATGAGCTTATGCAAACCTAGTCAACCAACAGTCCCATTTGGATTAAATATACATGTTATTCAGGATACTAGGTTATCAGGATACAGAAAGGGGAGGCAAAAATATACTTGAGAAGTTTATTAGCTCAGTGAGAGAAGGCAGTTAAGAGAAGACCAGCCTTAAATATAACATCTACCTTCAGGAAAAGAGATGACCAGATTAATAAATCTTCAGTGATATGGATTTTATCATTTGATCAGATTACAACTCAGTTGGATCCATTTTTTTTTAAAAAAAAGCTAATAAAGTCAGTATGGAAAGTTTAGAACTATGATCAGGGAGCTCACCATATCTAAAGTGTACAGAGCCTTCCTTGTTTTTGCTGCAACAGACAAACAAGGCTGCCAGTTTTGAAAAGACTGATAACGGCTTTCACAGACTCTTTCCTGATAACTGATTCCCATTCAACTAGGTTCCAACTCTACAATACTATGATTCTATGATTCTATAGGTTGCATTGTTTAAAATCTAATAGTGAAATATTTGCTTTGCTCACCACAAATACACAAACCTTCTTCTGAAAAAAACAACAAACAAAACCATGAAATTTGTCTGCAAATTTTCCAAATTCATGAAAACTTCTTATGTTCAGGAGGTACGTAAGATTAGGATTTATCTTTAAATGAAGGTTGTTTACCCTGTTTGATCCTTGTGATTTCCAAAATGATATTTATGTAAAAAATTTAACTGCCTAATTATAAAGTGCTATGTGACCGAATAATTCTTCTGTACTGTACCATTAGCTTGTACTTATCTTCACTTAATATGCAGTGAAGACGTCTTTTAACTGCAGTGTTTCCTTGTGTTGCCTCAGAGTGATTATACTAAAGATGGGAATGGGAAGAAGTTTATTCCACTTGCAGAGCATTTGAGGACTGCAATCTCATGTAAACTCATAACTCTGATATCGCTGTTGTTCAGTGTGGAACAGCTTCTCGGGCCCTTGCTCTCCTTCCCCAGCCTAGCTTCCTTTGATCTCCTTACACACTCTTCTCCTTGTTAAAAAATGATGCCCAAATGTGCTGGTGTTACCCACTGGGTGGGAACAAGAGAAAAAAAATGGCTCCCTGCCTTCTCCGCAGTTGCCCATCCTGCCATAAAGGATCACAATTACAGCAAACAGAAGTCTCTGTGGCAGGCATGCTAGTGCAAATGCAACAACGGATCTCAGCCAAGGCTCTGATAGTAGTGAGTGCAAACAAATAGATCAATCCACTGTGTTTTTACAGTTTCACTGTGTCTTCACTGTTAACTTCTCAAATGTGTCTGATGAAAAAAAAGCACTTGCTTGGTGATGCGGTGGTTAAATGCCAGTACTGCAAGGTACAACGTTATGAGTTCAATCCCAGAGGGCTCCAAGGTTGACTCACCTTCCATCCTTCCATAAGTCAGTAATATGAGTACCCAGCTTGTTGGGGGCAATTAACTAAAACATTGTAAACCGCTTAGGGAGTACTTTGGCACTGATAAGCTGTTTAGAAATATCAATGCTATTTCTATTGCTCAGAAAAGGGAAATATGGATGTGATAGGTTGTGGCTGAGATCTACTGTAACAATAAAAGGAATTTTACCAATGTTTGCATTTCCTTGGCAAAAAAATATCAGCCATCCTCTTCTTCCCATTTGTAACAATATATTTGAATGTATTCATCAATCTATGGACTTTTTCGGACGTGGAAAAATAACACAAGCAGCCTCGTCAGCAGCCTTGCGGTACCACGGGGAGAGTTGAGCATCATATTTCCTTGATTTTTACTCACAAAAGTTGATCCATGCCATGCCTCAAAACCATGCCTCAAAACCACCACAAACAAGGAGGAAGCAGGGAAATCAGCATATATGTGAACTCAAAAACATGTAACTTTCAGAAGTGTAACAGAAGCTTCAGTTAAAGTGGGGAGACATCCACAAACACAAAACCACCCTGCTCCCTTCTTCAGGAGGCTTTGCTGTTGCAAGCTCTATGCATTTAAATAGGGCTTACAACAGCACAATGTTCTCATTAGCTCAACACCTTTGCAACCAGTGAGGCAAATGAATCTCCTAACATAATTATATTAATCCAGATCATTGTGTAATATTGTTCATATATCAGGTTACAGTAACCAATGTTGCTGTTTGATATTTGCATACACTGAAAGTGTACAGTAACACACACCTGGAAGGGCAGGATATACAGTGTGTGTGTGTGTGAATGTAGACACACACACAGAGCATTTCTGAAGGGTATGGCTATGACCCTTTTATTAATTAGAAGCTACTCCAGAGAGGCTGATGGATACTGCCATGCTACCCGCCGCTTGTTGAGTGAGAGCCATTATTGACTGCTTTCTTTCTTTTTTTAAAAAAGGAAACCTTTCACAGTGCTTCTTTTGTTGTACAGATATGCAGGTTGCTAGGAACACAGCTGATCACATGAATCCTCTCCCCAGACCCACCCCTGGACACACACCACAAGAGCAGTGTGTAGTGGCATAAAAGAAAAAAAAAGAGAGAAAGGAATTGATTTTACATTCAGAAGAGAACAAGAAAAGGCCAAAATAAGAACAGTCAGTCAGAAACCTGCTAACAGGCATGTGCTTGTTAGGGAAGCATGAAGGTATGGAGGCAGCAGGGAAGCAGAAGGGGCAGGCTGAGAAAAATTTGCATACTTCCAATGACTAAGATGTATCTTTTGCAATGTGTAACTAGGAGCCCACAACATGTTACCAACCTTTCTTCAACATATTTCCAGAATAGTCATTTGACAGATTGATTTTTTAAATTAACTGTTTATTTATTTTCTAATATAGGTTAAAAATATGAAAACAAAACAAAACAAAACAAATAACAACAATACTGTCAAAAGTGCCAGGCATAAAGATTTGCAAGTACAATTATGAAGGAGAAAGAAACAACACGAGCATTTCCCAAATACAGGTGTCTGGAGAACATCTTTGCATGATTCTTGGTGGGCCATTGATGGTTTGATAGATGATGAATTATTGTTAACAAAATCAATTAATGGTAACCATTTTTCTATAAATGTGACTTTGGTGTGTTGATTGAAGTGGGTCCTGATGTTGTCTGATAATTTCTCTGACAACTAGTGATCCCATATCCCACTCTACCAACTGGCCAAAGAGACTGGACCTGTTTTCCAAGTCCTACCTATTTCTTGCCCAGCAGCAGATGAAAGGAAACCCATCAAATTCTTGTGTTTTAAATGTTGATTAGGAGTGGTATGTATGGATAACAGTACAAGGGCAGGACAATAGTGAACCCATTGTTTGGTGATGAGTTCAATTTGGTGAAGAACATCCATCCAAAACCTTTTAATCACAGGGCAACCTAACCACATATGGTGATAAATATCAAGAGTTGCATAACCTCTCAAGCATATGGGTGATAAAGATTTGGCCACTCTTTATGATCTCACATATTGATTGGTTATTTATTACCTGGTGCTGCCAATATTCTACAATGGCTACTAAGTTATATTTGTATAACTAAGTACTTTATCAGACGCACAGACTTGCCCAGGGTCACCCAGTGGGGTTCTATGGCTGGGCAGAGATCTAAACCCTGGACTCCAGAGTCATAGTCTAATGCTCAAACCTCTATACCATACTGGCTCTCCAAGACATTTTCAGATGATCCTTGCCGCACAAGGATCGCCCGGGACAGTTTCGTTGCAGCAGTGTGTCAGGGGGTCGATTTCGGATGATGCCATCCCTGCTGTGAGATCGTCCGTCCCTCTTGCGCTTAGGCTTGGAGCCTGCTGCGCTATATTCAGCAAGATTTTATTCATGGACAACCTCCGTGAATAAAATCTTGCCGAATATAGCGCGGCAGGCTCCAAGCCTTAGTGCAAGAGGGACAGAAATCTCGCAGCAGGGACGTCATCGTCCGAAATCGACCCCCTGCTGCGCTGCTGCGACGAAACTGTCCCGGGCGATCCTTGTGCAGCAAGGATCATCTGAAAATGTCCTATGTAGTGTTAGTGACTAGAAAGTAATTATAGATCTTCAACTCTAGATCAGAGATACATAATGGCAATACTGAATACCAGCCAGATTTTTTTTTAAAAAAGATCACATGTCCTTCCAGATGATGTCATACTGCAACTTCCAGTATCCTCACTATTGGCTATGTGGAGTAGGGCTGATGAGACTTGCAGTTCGACAGCATCTAGAGGGCTGCATGCTTTCCACATCTGATTAACATGATAGTTAACCGATCTTTTGTGGCATGAGCTTTCATGATAGAGTTCTTTTCTTTAGATGCCATGAAGAGTTAGGCCATGATAAATCTGTTATGGCCTTTAGTGGCTTTGCTGCTTTTGCTACAAGCCCATCCACACACTATTCAACTGTTTAATACCTTGGAGTTGTTGTTGTTGTTTTTTTAAAATTGCCCTTGTAGCCCATTTCAGGACTTTCCAGTCCTGACTTTATCATGGATTTGTTATTTATTTATAAGCACGTTTACTCCTGCTCTTCTGCTGCTGAGGCTTCCAGAATGGCTTGCATACTATCAATAAATCCAGTAGCAGATGTTTAAAATGATACAGTGCCTGTGGATACCCTCCAATTGTCCTGATTTTGCAGGGACAGTCCCAATAAATCCTTTGTTATCCCACTTTTTCAGCTGCTTTTAAAATGTCCCAGTTTCTCTTTCTTCCTGCATTCCCTCCCACTTTGTCTTCAGCTTACTTCAATTGCTGCAAACTGAGTTTGAAGCGCAAAAGTAGTTTGCACTCAGTTAACTCAGCAGGGGAAGAAGAGAAGAGGAGGCAGAATCTTGCCCTTCCCCAGAAGTTCAGGCAAAAGCAAACTATGGCAGCTTCTCCTAGTTTGTTTCCTTCCACATTAATAACTTGTGCCCTCTTGAGCACACTCTGACCTTGCTTGGCCCCATGTGTCTCAAAAGGATTAATTTGGACTACCCCATCCAAATCAGGAGATGGCAGGTATGGGAGGTATGGCAGAGGATGACTCCTCTTTATCTGATGCCTCCTTTCCCCCAACTTCCAGCTGGAAGGACCCAGAAAGTTAGGTGTGAATGAAGAAGCAGTCAAAGCATTTTGGGGAGACTGACTGAAGTCTGGGAGAGAGGTCAGGAAAGTTGAGGTGTTGAGGCTCTGTAAGCTAAGAACATCACCAGAGGGGTGAAGGACTGCCTTCTCATTGAGAATCAGATGTGGGACAGTTTGGCTGTCCATTGGTGTGTTAAGCTACGTACTTTCCCAAACTATGCTTGACTTACATATCTAAATTTAAACATTGCAAAATGCTACAGATCTCCAGTGAGCTCCTTTCTAAAGGGAGCCAGACCTGGATAAACACTGCACCCCTGGAAATTCTCTCTCCTGGAAGAAGGGATAAATATGATATATTTGGCTTCAGTTATACCAGTTTGGGCTCTTACTGCATAACAACACAACCTGAACAATAAAGATCCATAAGTTAGCCTAGATTTAGGAAGAGCCAGAGACCATTAGTTTAACATGGGCTGAAACTATTCTCACAGGTAGTTTCTAGGTCACAGAAAACATAATCTAGAGGCAGTTCACAGGCTTTGGAGCATATATAACATTGTCAATGTGTTCATAAAACCATGTTTATGTATCAGTAACCCAGAACTCCATAACCCAGTGTTTGTGCTTGTTCAAACAGGATTCAGGAGATTTAAATGAAGATCAGCAAAATTTAAATAATGGGGGTGGGGGAACAGGAATACATTGGGCCTTAAAATAAAAATTCATAAGCAATTCCTAAAGATGCAAATATTTTTAATACCTGTGTTAGGCATTCATGGGGGAGTAACTTTTTAGAAAATATATAGGTGGGAGAGAGAAGGGAGGATGAACACCAAAACAGATGTTATCACATGTAGAGAAGATTCTGCCTCCCTTAAAATGCACAATTCACACTGAATGGAACTTATGTAGTTCAAGAAATTAGACAGATGATTTATAGGTGGAAAAATATGATTGTATAAAGAAAATAGTTTTAAAGTCTTTTCGAACACTTCTGCTTGCTGTTCAGTGATGGGCTTCAGAATTTAAAAGTGTGAAAAGAAAGCTATGCACTAGAAATATAAGCAGCCTTCAGTTTTCTGCTGGGATTTCAATAACCAGGAAGGGAAGAATGGAACTCAAGGCTTGTCTACACAGGCCAAAAATGTCGCACTCACCCTGAATCTGGTGTTGGCAGTCTAGACAACATATGGCTACTTATGGGGAGAATTTACAGTTTTGGGCCCTTAACCCAACTTTGACCCACACTAAGCAAAATTGTGGGAAAGTCTGATGTTTTCCAGAAACCCTGGAATGCCTTTTGGTTCTGTTGGTGTCTGGAGAGATGGATCAGGTCCAGTTTGGCTGATCTGGTTGTCCACATGACAAGAGCTGCACCATTCCTCTTACTCTGTGTTAAGAAACTCATGGAAGAGGATGGATCCCTGTCAGAGCCACTGTAGCTACTTCTCCACCAGCTGAGGAGCTCTGTGGCAAGCCTGCCTGGCATGTTGTCAATTCTTCTGAGGTCAGAATGGGGTGTCTGGACATGTGATCAACAAGGAGGGAGTCAATCTACCCCCTCCTTGTTGATTGCACAGGAAGGGTTCTGCCCTCAGCAGTAGCACCAGTGCGTTGAGCAGGCCTTCCACAGATCTCCTCAGCTGCGGAGAAGTGGCTGCAGCAGTTCCAACAACAGAGGACAGGCCAGCAGGGCTGATGCAGTATTGGCCCAAGTAGCCCGTGTGGACAACCATGCGCCATTGCACCAGATTGGGCCCAGTGCATGTGACTGCCATTGTGGTCAATCCGGAATGACTCTGTACCCCAGATTAAGCAGCCAGTGTAGACAAAGCCCTCAATAAGAATGTGCAGACATTGTAATCACAGGGAAAGGAAAGCTGGAAAGAATGAACAGGGCCCCCCATTTTATTATGTTATCAGTGACATTTGTACTGTCAAAGTATTACAATAGTTTAGTACTTGTTAAATGACACCATTATTCTGTATTAACACCTAAATGTCCCCAAACCACTACTTATATTATGCCTTGGTTACTGTAAGGATCCCGCAAAACTTCAGCTAACTGAAACAACAACCACTAGTGAAAGTGTTTTATTGAAGAGGCAGTGAAGTGAACAAATCCAGAACATTGGCAGAACTGGCCCAGAAAACGAAAGATGTAGCTTTTAAAATGTGGTTTGGGCAAAGATTCCCCCCTCCCTCCTGCTTCCAACCATCCATCCAGATGTGACCTTGGATGCCAGGCACTGGCTGTTGAAGCTCCTGGGAATCACAGCTCACTCACATTCCACTCCCCCTCCCAACAGTAAACAGTCCACCCCCCACCAAAAGCTCCTGGATGAGCATGGCAGGGAATTCACGGTAGGCAGGCCCAGGCAGAGACCTGACTACACCCAGAACCTGACAGTTACCTCCCGATTAGACTACTATAATTTGCTCTATGTGGGGTTGCCCTTGAAAAGTGCTTGGAAGTTGCAGTTAGTGCAAAATGCAGCAGCCAGACTGGTGCCAGGTGTGCATTTTAGAGACCACGTAACACTGGTCTTATAAGAACCAATTTGCTTCCAAGCTCAGTTCAAGGTGTTTGCTCTGACCTACAAAGCCCTAAATGGCTTGGGACCAGGATATCTGAAAGAGAGCATCCTCTCGTAAGAGTCTGCCTGAAATTTGAGATCTTGAGGAGACCTTGCTGTGTGTTGCTACATCTCTTGAAGTTAGGTTGGTAGGTACACGTAACAGGGCTTTCTCTGTAGCAGCACACTGACTGTGGAACTTCCTGCCAAAAGAAGTTAGGATGGCTCCATCTCTTTTCAGCTTCCAGCAGGCAGCCAAAACAGTAATGTTCCGCATGGCCTTCAGCGCTTGAAATTGCTCTATTTTAACTGTTTTAAAACTGCATTTTAGGACTGTTTTGACTGTTTGTAAAGAGTAATTTAATGTGTTTTAAATGTTTTTATCTATGTGCTGTTGTAATTGCTTTTATTTGTTCATTGCCTTGGGAGCCCTTGTGGGGTAGGGGGTGATACAAAAATATCTTAAATAAATAAATTTACCATATGATGTAAGTCATCATTTCTAGCCGGGGGGACTGGTGGCTTTCATTTCAGCAGGGCTGAGAGGCCACTCTAGGTTATAGTCCAGAATTTAAAGGATCAATCCAGGGTGTAGAACCCTATCCCCAAAATACTTTCAGGACCCTGGATAGCTCCTTTGAAATTTGGACTAAAACTGGAAGTAGATTCACAAGCACACTGTCATGGAAGTGGCCAGTCGCCACTGTCACCATCCTTTGTACTTACTGCACTCAGGTGTGAGCAACATTGCTTATGACATGTTATTAGCAGGCTTGGGGGAGCTAGAAGTATGCAGAGTATTTAGAAAAATGCCAGAAGGATGGGTAAAAACCCACAAACAGTCCAAAGAAGGCTGAGCATGCTCAGTGGCCACAGAAAGTTGACTGGCTGATGAGGGTGGACAAGAAGGGGAGGAAAACCCCAGGGAAGCAGGAATTGCGGGGGGGGGGGAGTTTCCTGAAGGAGGACATGGTTGGGTGGGTGGAACACTACCCTGCAGTATTTCATTATTGGTTCCACCTGTATAGTCTAATAGCAAATTCAATGCTATGTGAGCTGGCCCTTATGTAGCCAATATAACACCACCCAAGAAAGAGCTCAGTAGCTCATAACCCCAACGAGTGCATAAGTCCACCCCACAAAAGAAAATAAAAAAATGGAGAAACTCAGAAGGAGGACCCACAAAATAGCTGAATAAATACTGAACAGCCTGAGTGGACATAGAATGATGTCTATCTGTTGGAGGGTGGATGGAACGGAAAACCAGAAAGTGGTGTGTGTGTGTGTGTGTGTGTGTGTGTGTGTATATATATGTGTGTTGGGGGTAGGGAAGGAATGAAATGGAGGTAGTGGAAACCCTGAGGGCTGCAGGAGTGTGCTGGAGGAAATGTTCTTGTTTTAATTTTTTAAAAAAGAGTTTTAATATTTAATGTAATATTTCTATTGTCCTTTGTGGAAATAAATATGACTGTTCTGAAACAAGCTCTCTGATGCATCCTCATTCTTGAAGGACTTTATCAGATGTGGCAAAAATTGCACGATTATGACATGGTAGCGCAAATGGTTCCTGCTATTGCATGATGTTGTCATGTTCACATGGTCAAACTGTGCTCTAGCCGCAAATAAGGCATTGCTTTTAACTGATGGGACAAGCTGGCAATAGCTCTCAATATTATATTTTTCACAGTATTGACAAGCATGCAAAAACACATCCTGCTGTAATCATGAGATTATAGTGTGAATGGGTGGTGCTCTTTTCCCCCGCCCTGTTTCCAGCGAGAAAACTTCCAGGTGAGAACATGGAAACTATCCACAGGACTCTCTTTTAATGAACTGTCCCGGTGTGTTCACACATTTTTAGGCTTAAGTGTTTGTGTGTTCATTTACTTTGCAAATTAAGGGGTTTTTGGTGTTTTTAAGCATGCTTGCGTCTTCTCACGAGAACTGCCAAAATCTCATCCATGCTAAATTATAGAAGTAAAGTCCTGTTCTTAAAGTGCTAGTGGTGGCAATAATTCCATGGTGGTTCTTTCACACGATTACAGCAATGTGCAATAATAAGTGAAATAATGCCACTATGTTTCCACTTTCCTCATTTGTGGAATTACAGCATTTTTAGATGCTAGTCTGATAAGGTCCAAAGTTTGGCTGATCTTTACTGCCTTCTTGTTCATAAGAGAAATGGCTAGCAGGCAGGCAGCATCACTTGCACCAGGACAAATAAGAAGCCAGTCTCCTTCCATCTTGTAAAGCACAGATAGACCAAGGGGCCTGCCTACATAGACTGAAACATATTTGAGAGGAAAAGAAGTTGGTTCAGGACAGGAACACTTATAATATCCTCCTCTTTACTATTGTTTCACCAGCACTTGGGGACCTTCCTCTTTCAGCAAACTTTGAACTCTGTTGCTGTTTGAGTTATTAAATATTATCATTTTAATTTTATTTTTGTTTTTCTGTTGGATTATGCTATCTATTTTGAGTGACTCTCTTAGAGCAAAAAGGAGATTTTTTTTTAAAAAAAGGAATGAAAAAAAAAATCCCTTTTACATAATTGGCAAGCTGTGGTGATGCGAGAGGGTCACTCTGCCCTTTTTTAGGGGTACAAAATATTGGTTGTTTTCTCTCCCTTTCAGGTGTGCATCATCAGTCAGAGGTCACAATGGCCAGTCTCTTTCCTCCAGACAAACAGTATCAACATGAGGTCACAATGCTGACCTCTCTGCTTCAAGCACACAGCACCAGCACAGAGGCACATTTGCTGGTGTCTGCCTACAATAACTGAAGCAATAGCTGCTGTCACATCTTGACACAATGGGCTACTTCCTGTCTCACTGAAATAGAAGCTGTGTGAGAACATGGTCTGTGCTCACAGAGATAGCACAATCTTTATTTTACTGAAATTAGCAGTAGGAATATCAAGGGACATCAGTATGCCCTTCAGTGGAATGTGAATCAGTATATGGGCAAAAACGCAGCAGGCAAAGCAAGGGCAGTGCTATGGACTTTATCAGCTGTGGTAAATATGACATCATAACAAGGCCTAATGAAAGCAAAAGGGCACGCATATCAGATGACATCATCCTTTCATGATTTTGTCCTGTCAAAAAACCAATCTATTTTGTTGATGGGCCAAGCTGTCAATAGATCTCCTGTGACGCTTTTTTTTGCCAGTATTGCCGGCGTTTGAAACCTTGTGCCATTGTGTTCACATGAACACAGCATCAATGGGCAGAACCCTTCTGTGTGAGATCGCAAAAACCAGGTAGGGGACAGGTAGGTAAGCTACTGGGATCTGGAAAAAGGATGGGGTAGAGTATGCATCCCAGCTTCTTCTTCATAGAGCTTACACTATGGGTAGCCCCTAGGACAAAAACAGGTTGAAATAATGGAAACTAGTTCAGAAATGTTGGTAGCTCCCTAGATATGACAGGATGACAGTAGCAGGTGGACAGAAGAATAAGAGATATTGGCATGAAAGCTGCAATATAGCAATCGATAGAGGAATGCACTATCCCTCATGATGATACAAAACTCTGTGCCCCTACATGGGGGCAGATTAGGAGGAAGACCAGATAGTGGCAGGTGATCAAAGGCACAAGAGAAGTGAGAAGAAATTAGGGAAATTAGGGAGAATGACAAGGGTTAGACAGTATTTAGGTAGGGAGGGACTGGAAGTGGAGAGAAAGGGTACGTCTGCTAGAGGAAAAAAATGTTTGCTTTGGATGAGCGAGGGCAGCAAAGGGACCCAAGCACTACAAAGTCAAATTTCAGGAATACCAGAGGAATGAAGGAATTATGAAGACAAGGACAAAACAAAATACAATGACTGAGGCAGAATATTAAAATGAAAAGCAAACACTGTAATGAAAATAAAACTACAAGGAAATTCCTTGGCAGTAATGATTCCTTCCAAGGAGGAATTTATCAAATAGACATTTTTTTAAAAAAGAGTGGTATTCTAGTGACGGCATAAAACAGGAAGCAAACACTGGAGGGAAAAACCAGCCAGGCACTCTGCACACAACATTTTGTTGTTCTTTTGTGCCTTTAAGTTGATTCTTACAGTGACTCTATTCTAGGATTTTCTCGACAAGGTTTAGTCAGAGGAGGTTTGCCATTGCTTTCCTCTGAGGACGAGAAAGTGTAACTGGCTTTCCATGGCTGACTGGCAATTTGAATCCTCACCCCCATGAATGTTAGTCCAATACTCAAATGCTCCACCATGATGGCTCTGCATACAAAATTAGAAGTCAACAAAAATAATACAACTCCTGGTGCCTCTGGACATTGTCTACCAGGGCAAAGTGTGGCTCATGGGCCACATGCAGCCCCCAGGGCCATTTTTGTGGTCCTGAGGGCCCCACAGGGGTCAATTTTTTTGCAAAATATGTTGCTCTAGAATAACCCCAAATTCACTCTACGGGGTGGGTGGACCTTTCCACCATGTTTGAAGACCCTAACACTGACAAAATATGGCATCATAAGGATGCCACATAACCACGAAAGAGCGCACGGATCAGACGGTGTCATCCTTTCACGGATATGTCCTGGCTAAAATCTGTTGCTTTTAATTGATGGCTTAAGCTGTCAATAGATCCCCCTGAGGCTTTTTTGCTGGCATGTGATGCCTCTGTCCCTTTAAATCTCATACTTACCCTGACAATGCCTGCTCTGGTGCAAACACTTCTGGGTCAGATCAGGACATCCAGGTAAGTATAGCTCATTTTATGACCCTCCCTGCATTACTTGGGACCTTTAAAATGTGTGTGCGTGCGCTTTGTGCATCTTTAAATGTTGTTCTCTTGTTTTTATTTTTGAATTTCCCACACGACAAAATTGTGCGAGATTTTGGGTGAGGAAGTGAATGGGGCTCCATTCACTTCCTCTTTATTGCTGGGGAGCCTTGCTGGGAAAGGAGGTAAGTGCGGGAGGGAGTGTTCTTTTTCAGGCATATAAATGGGTTTTTCTATGCCGGCAAAAGAACGTTTTTGAATTTTTTTTGCCTGGAAATACCCTTAAATGCACACTAGGGGGCAGGCAGTGCATTCCCACCATATTCTTTGGGCTTCCTGGTCAGTTTAGGCTAAGGAGAGGCTTTTTGTTGTTGTTGTTGTTGTTGTAAACCCAAAACAAGGTGAAAATGCCCTCTTAACCCTTTGAGATGTTTGGGGACAAAAAAAGTATTTATTTATTTATTTATTTATTTTTGTGGGAGCAGGTATGACCCACCAAGGTCTACTAGGCCTCCAGCCTTCCACAGTTGCCCACCCCTGATCCATGGCATGGTTCCTCTGGTTGTGTCACAGTATTATCTGATGTGTTTGCAATGCCAACTTGCCATCAGGTACACCAATCATTATGATTGCCTCTATCTTCACCATTTCATGCTCTTTCTCTCCTCTGGCTTAAAGCAGTGGTTTGTAACCTGTGGTGCATGGATCACCAGGGGTCCCTGATGTCCTCACAGGGGGTCCTTGAAAGCCTGAAGGCTGTTTGGCCCACCTCCTCCCTGCAGTGGAGCGGCCACATGATAGGAACCAAAGCAAAGGTTGGCTGTCTTGGCCTGTGCATTGCTGTTCAATCCATTCCAGCCACAAACATGCAGGAAGAAACAGGAGAAAAGTCTTGCCTCCCCCTCCGGTGCCTCTGAGGGAACATTTAATGGATGCTGTAATTGTAGTATTATTATGATTATTATTAGGGTTTTAAATCCTGAGTTAACTCTTGGGGTCCATGGCAACAAAAGATATTTAAAAAGGTTCCTGGTAAAGAAAAGGTTAAGAACCATGGGCTTAAAGTACTGCATCACAGCCAGTAATCAGCTGAAAGACCATCTGCATCAAGTCCCTCTTTTGGTTTTCCATATTTGTTGCAGGTTTGCACCTTTGAGCATATGATGGAACTGAACAAAATCTATACCTACCCAACTTTTCTATTTTAAAATAAAAAACAGTGGTTTACACTAAAAAATATCCAATTAAACTAATTAAAATAATAAGCAAGAACTGTTTTACCATCATAAATCACCCACGAATAAACTACCTAGCAGAATCCTATGCATGTTTACTGAGCTGACTGCTCTGGTGTGTTCAGTGGGGCTTATTGGCAGGTAAGTGTGCATAGAATTGCAGACCACGCACAAACACACACACACAACACGTTTTAATTAATGTTGGGGGCTACAAAAACAAAATAACTACAATTAATAAAGTTCATTCCGTAAAGCATTTTTAATAGTACAGATCTTAGGGGTTTACCGCATAAGGGAAGGAAGTGGCAGTGCAGCCCAATAATTGTGCTGCCCGGTTTGCCTTATTACATGACATTGATGTGTTTCAGCTGTTCTCCCATTCTGGTCCCATGGGAGACAGTAGTAAACACAATTAATGATCGAGGCATGGAATAACGGGACAAGACACAGAAGATCAGGTTGAAATACGGGCCACTTTATTTATCTTACCTATTTAGTTGTCTATTTCTTAGGGTATGCGAACCTACAGGGGGAGACCCAGTGCAGGACCGGTTAGAGCAGATAGTCATCCCTGACCTGTCCCCCAGGTTCCCTGGGCGAATCGCCTGATCCCCAAGGGGAATCCCAGTATCTGGGGTGCCCCCCGGGCACCATCTGCTGGGAGGCCCCACATCTGGCCGCAAATCCTCAAGCCATAAAGCTTCTGAAGAGGATTCCAACCTGACACTGGCCCCAAGGATAGCCTACCTCGCTGCACCCCATCCGTTCAGATGCCGGTGCAGGTCAGTACAGTCCAACCTTCCACTCAAAATGAGGTTGCCATAGGTGAATGCTGAGTCCTTGTCTCCCCACTTCCCACCACAGATAAGGGGCAAGTGTCTACTTAGCCCCTATCCCCCACCATGGAGGCCAAAACGGCCCTCACCCCAGCTCGCATACCCTCAAGAAATAACTGGATCCCCTTGTCTGACAAGTGGACCCCGTAGAGATCTGGGAATCTGTATGATATTCCTTGATATTGGATGAAATGGCCCGGGCCAGTATCCATTACAGAAGTTGTAAAATTCATTACACTAATTACATTACGAAGTAAAAATTAATTAAAGCAATTAAACTAAGAATCGAAAACCAGAATTAAATTGCAGCAGTAAAAATTAATTAAAGGAATTAAGTAAGCCAATTGAACTAAGAATTTAAAACCAGAATTAAATTGTAGAAATAAAACTAACTAAAGCCAAACAAAAAACAAATTCAAATACAGATCTAATCAAACTAAGGATTAAACTCCAGAATTAAAAGCAGGATTAAAAGGCACAAAACAATCCAATAAGGAAAAATAAAGCAGAAACTCAATTAATTGAAATAACACAATTAATTGAAATAAAATTAAACTAAGACAAGGAATTAATGAAATGCAAAATTATAAAACTATAAAATTAAACTAAGACAAGGAATTAATGAAAATGTACAATAAAAAATAAAAGTTATAAAACTATAAAATTACTTGGCCCCAATTGTGGCCCCAATAACAAAGGCCTGCCAAGCTATGTGGCGAGAAGAGGTCCCCAAAACAAGCCCCAACTAGGCCTCCTCCCAAGCAAAGGCCCCGACCAGGCCTCCCTAAGAAAGGCCTACAAAGCCAAACATGCGCGCTGTCAAGCCACGTGGCGAGGAGAAGAGGCCTCCAAACAAAGGCCCCAAGAGGCCTCCCTAACAAAGGCCGACAAATCCCACTAGGCGAGGCCAAGCGGTGAGGCCAACCAGGCACACCCAAATGTTCTCACCTGTGCTGTCCCCCCCAGCACCCCAGCCTAAACGACTGGTGCCCCAGCCTAGGCCAACTAGGTGCGCTGGTGGAAGGCCACGTGGTGAGGCCAAACAAGCACGCCCAGCGCTCTCTCAGTGTGCCGCCCCCTGGCGCCCCCCACCGCCTGGCTGCCCGACTCAAGGCGCTCGTGCTCCCTGCGCCCTAGCCGTGGCCCCCCTGCACCGTTCTTACAAACAGTCGAAAGCGACCGAAAGCCTCAGCCACTCAAGAGCAGCTGAGGGAGGGAGGAGGGATCAGAGCGAGGGGAGAGAAGCGGCAGAGGCCCAAAGCGCAGTGGAGGCCTTAAGAGCGAGGGGGCAGAGGCAGTGGGGGCCCAGAAATGCAGCGGAGGCCTGAAGAGCGAGAGGGGGGGAAGTGGTGAGGGCCCAAAGACCCTGAAGAGCAAGGGGGGGAAGTGTGGCGGAGGCCACGAGAAGCCAGGGGAGCCCAGGGGAATCAGAGCCCAGCCAGGGAAGTGGGCCAGGAGGCCAGGAGAATCGGGGCCTGGCCAGGGAGATACAGCACAAACACACACACAAACATGCAAAGCACACACACAAAGAAAAAACACCCAAGGTAAACACACAAGCACACAATGCACACACGGCTGGGCTGCCTCACATCCAACCAAATATTTGCAGCCCAGTCGAACTCCACCGGACTCCACGATCCCACGCTGATCCACAATCCAACGCTGATCATTCCAAGGGGAAAAGCGGAAGAGGCCAGGGGCGGCAAAGGGATAAATAGGCCTGACTGAACTCCACCCTGCCTCCTCCTAGCCGGGGCGTGCCTACGCCCTAGCCACTCCTTGCTCTCGTCTCCCTGCCCATCATTAAAACACCTCTCCCGGATCTACCGTTCTTGAAAATCCAGGGTGTGTGTGTGTCTGGTCTTTTTGCTAACTAGAAAAATCTGTCAGCAAAAAGACCCACCTTTATCACTGGTATAAAGTGTGTATGTGGTGTGTGTGTGTATTGCAGCTTGGAGATGGAAGTGTCCTTCTATAGCTGGCTGTATGAAGTTAGTCATCTTTCATTCCACCCTTTTTAGTTAATATATTCCATAATGTGAAACCAAATTGCTTACAAATAATCGACTTCTTTCCCACTGGATGAGTTCTTATTTGGATGGTGAATTTCTCTGCCAAAATTGTGTTCCAGAGCCTAGGCCTTTGATAATAAAATGGTCTCAATTTGTCATGGAAAAGAAGAAGTACCTCACAGATTTGCCTGAGGAGGTATTCCACAAGCCAAGTGCAATGGGAAGACCCTCTCTTTGGAGAGGTCATAGCATGTCTTAATGTGGGGATTTTTTTTTAAAAAAAATCATTATTATTTTTATCATCGTTATCACATTTTAATGGCTCAAAAACTGCTTTAAAGTGAGGTTTTTAATATGATTGAATATTTTTTTAAAAAAAACCTTTTTATTATCCATTGTTTTAACTGTCTTTTGTTTTAACTCAAATTATGAGCCACTTTTGGTTCCATATTGGGAGAATGGCAGGATACTGAATACATGAATGAATGAATGAATGAATTTGCATCTCCAAAATAGGTCTCCAAAGGCAGGTTCACATGGGAGAAGGCTGGTCCTTTTGACTATCTCAGCTCCATGCCATTTAAGGCTTAAAAGAGCAAAAGGAACACCTTGGATGATACTTGGCAATATGCTGTACAAATATTTTAAGACAGATAAAATAGGTTCAGACCAACATGTTCCCATTCATAATTTTCTTTGACTCCAGACTGTCTACTGTCCTCAGACACAGAGTTCTGTCTAATATTTTGCATATAATAATGATAGGTCTACCACTTTCAGCCAATGTAATGAAACTTAGCTGACATTATTTATATTGAAGGGAAGAACCATGGTTTTATGAAATAGCTGAATTACAGAAGTCCCAATCAGGCCCCTGTGTGGCTCTGAGATCAGCAGAAGGAGTTTAGCCATTTTGATGCAAGAGCCCCTGACAGCAAAAGGTTTAATCTTGGTGTTCTATCTCATCAAGCTCTTTGTATTCTGTTGTCATATTCTTGAATCCATCTGGAATGCACAAATCAAGAAAGGAACAAGTAGAACAGTTTGATTTTTTTTAATGGTCTCATATTACTCATCTTGCTTTCTCCAATGGTAATGATTCCAGGAATTCTTTGACTCTCAGAAGCTGCATGCTTTCATATGCATGCATTCATGTAGATACGATAATAGTCATTCAGAAAACTTAGGACATTTTCAGACACAAAAAAGTCGTCCTGATGGCTCGGGAGAGGTACGCACCTGTTTCGCGGCAGGGGGCCATTTTCTGACGACGCCGTCCCTCTCGTGTTACCCTCCATGTTCCTTCTGTGTCACATGGAAGGAAAAGCTGCCACATTTTACTCAAGGAAGTTCTTCGTGCATAAAAAGTGGCACATTTTCCTTCCATGTGACACGGAAGTAACATGGAGGGTAATGCGAGAGGGACGGCGGCATCCGAAAAGGACCCCCTGCTGTGGGATAGGCGCATACCTCTCCTGGAGTCTTCTTACGTGGTATGATATGTCTGAAAATGTCCTATCTGTTGAACTTGAAGCAACGCAAAATTGTGAAGTCGAAGGCTTTCATGGCTGGCATCTATATGTTTTCCGTGGTTTTTTCTCAGGCTGTGAGGCTGTGTTCTGGAACAGTTTATAAAGCCAGAACACAGCCTGGAAAAAAAACCCATGGAAAATCTATGACACAAAATTGTTTGATGCTTCTTTATAAATCTAGTATAGCAATAGTCTCCTCAATGATTTCTTAAGTTCTAGGGCCAAGCTTTGCAGTTTTCTGGTTTTCCCTCCATCAGATATTCAGAATGCTGCGCCCAAAGAAAATGTTCTATTTTCTTAGACTTTTTTTTCTGAAAGATTTTTTTTACAATATTACTTCTGCAATCACTTTGACTTATTGAAGCATGTTGACCCTTCCCTATTTTAGCCAATGTAGCAGATAACTGGACACCTACAATTAATTTTATTATAATCAAGAGCAACCAGCAAAATGTTGCTGTGTGAAATGCTACTGTTCATGGTACCAGACACCCATGCCCTCTTCCAGGATACCCTGTTCTACTTTCCTCCCCTCTAGTTTATTTTATTACTCTGTAACAGCCCCTGAGCATGCTATTGCTGCTATGGTTGCAGGTCAGGAGCATCCCAGGCCCCGAGATTCCATTGGCCAAAACTTGAGACTTGGGAGCAGCCCCTGATGATACATTAAGCATCAAACGTGTGATACATTAAGCATCAAACACAACTGCTGTTTGATGCTTAATGCTTTGAACACATTGTGTTCAAAGAAGAACACAATGACCACTGAGAAAAGAATCCTCTAGTTGGAATTATAGGGGCTTACCACACTCCAAAGAAAAACAGCAGTGCAGCAGGAATGTTCTGTCTTCGGTTCTGCCTTACCAAGTAACGTCGTCATCCTTTCATTCTAGTCCCATGGAGAATTGATGTAAGATCATGTCTTTTTGCTAACTGGAAAAACCCATTAGCAAGAAGACACGGTTTCACATCGGTCCCCCATGGGACTGGAACAAAAGAATGCTCGAAGAATGATGATATCATGCAGTAGGCAGCATGGAAGATGGAACGTTCCTGCTGCATTGCTGCTTTTCTTTGGAGTATGGTAAGACCCTAAATTCCAAGTTCTGCACTGAACAGAAAAATCCAAACTTTCCCCAAGCTCTCTTTTTAAGAACTTTCCGTTAAGGGTTTTAAATCCACTTTGTAGGTGTCCAAAGAAAGAAAGCTTTCCACACTCTGCTTTGAACAGAAAAATCAAAACTTTTCACAATTCTGTTTTAAACACCCTTTTAAACATTGGTTTTAACACAACACGCAGGAGTTGTAATTGAACCAAAGACATTCTTCTAAGAAAAAAGAAAGTTTTCAAAACTCTACTTTTAATTGATTATTCGATTAGCCACATTTACTTTATGTTACTGTCATGGTGTGGAATCGTTTATCACACTCCAAAATAATAATAATAATCATAATTATATAATAATGGTACAATAGTTGCCAAAATTTTTGGGGAGCAGGAGGTGATGATGAGATACCAACAGGGAAATTCTATCAATGCACATCTATTCAGAAGGAGTCCTATTTAGTTTAATTGGACTTGCAACTCTAATATGCTGAGAAGTGTGCAAAGAGATCTTGTAGCACCTTTCAGACTGAGAGAAAGAACTAACATAAGCTTTCATAGACTTATTCTCTACATGCATCTAAGGAAGTAGACATAGGATGTTATCAGATGAGGCAAATAGCAGCAAAAACCTGCATCATTTAGGATGCAATGATAGCACAAAAGGCAAAATTATCAGATGTCCTCATTGCTTACCCATTCCCGCTGCACTGCGCTGGTGCAAGTTAGACATCACTTTTTATTGATGGGCTAAGCCATCAATAAAAACTGATGCCTCATTCATGCCAGTGTGACACAGCAGGAACAGGTAAGCGATGACGACATCTGATAATTTCAGCCCTTCCTCTAGTGTCACGTCTAATGCTGTGGCTTTTGCCATATCTGATAAAGTCCTAAGTCTACAAACCCTTATGCTACAACTTCTTTGTCTCAGTTAGTCTCAAAGGTGCTACAAAATCCATTTTGCATACTAATATTCTAGACTAGCATGTCTACGGACTTTATCAGACACAGAAACTACAGTGTCATAAGGATGCCACATAACTGTGAAAGGGCACATGGATCAGACGAAGTCATCCTTTCACAGTTAAAATCAGCCTGAAAGCCATACCTTTTAATTGACAGCTTAAGCCGTCAATAGATTTCACTGATGCTTTTTGGTTGGCATTGCCGGTGTGCAAAGCCTCTATCCCTTTAAATCTTGTACTTACCCCAACAATGGCTGGACCGGCGCAAACACTTCTGGGTCAGATCTGGACATCCAGGTAAGTGACAAACTTTTTAACCCTCCCTGGGTTACTTGGAGGTTTTAGTGTGTGTGTGTGTGTGTGTGTGTGCTTAGTTTAACTTTTTGACATTTCTTTCTTTTATTATTTTTGAATTTCCCACATGATGAAAGCACACGAGATTTCAAAAGAGGAAGTGAATGGAGCTCCATTCACTTCCTTTTTATTACTGGAGGAGCCTTTGCCAGGAAAGGGGGTAAGTGCGGGGGGAACGTTTTTTTGCTTGCATAAAACTTTATTTTTTTTTTATGTTGGCAAAAAGTTGTTTAAAAGGAGATATCTGATAAAGTTGCATGTCTCTGAATTCTACCCTCATGCTGAGACAGGAACAAATCCCACTCATGGTTTCAAGGTCTTCCTTGGGCAGAGACAATGAGATGGTGAAACAGAGAGACAGAAAGAGGGGTAAAAAAAAAAAAGATGATGAGTGTTGTTAGGAGAAATAAAGGCAGAAGGAGAAAGAGGGATAGGGAATGAAAAGAAAATATAAATGTAACAGGAATAGGGAGAGGAGGAGAATGAGAGAGGGGGCATTTAGCTAGGAGTTGTGGGGCAGAGGGAAGAGGAAAAGGAGAGAAGATGAGGAGTGGGAAACTTTTAGCCAGAAGTTGCATGGGGGTGAAGGAATTAGGAAAACGAGGTCAAGGGAACAAAGAAGAGGGACTAGAGAAAGAAGATACATAGAGGCAGGGACTGTGGGGGAGGAAGAGGACAAGGATGAACTTAAGAAGAGAAAGAAAAGAGGGAGGAAGGAAAGGAGGAATCAATGCTTATGCACAGTGAAGAAGAAAGACATTGGTACCAATTTTTAATTGTATTTATTTATTTATTTATTTATTTTGCTGTCAATGGTGCAACCCATGTGTACCTCAGACCAAGAAAGGAAATTGGCTTCAACTATTTAGGGTACACTAGATGGGAACAGAACTGGGAAATTTAACAAGAAAAGCAGCAATCATGTAATGCCATATTCAGTGAGGTAGCATACTGGGGCACCTCAGTATTTCTCAACACTAACCACTCCCTATCATTGAGTCCTGATGCCACGTGCAGTTTGAGAAAAGTTGACAGCAGGAGGTGGGGGAGGGCCAAGTGGACCTTTAGAGAGTCCATAGCATTCCACAGAGAGAGAAAAGGGTCTTTTCGAGGTAGCACTCTTGTCCTGAGATTTCCTCCCCTCACCCTGAGGACTGGAGAAGAGGAGTCAGGTCCTGGGACCTGGAAACTCTACAGAGAAAGGTCTACAGAACTATCACACACAGAGGCTTGTGCTCTTATTTAATGGATCTCTCTCTCTCTCTCTCTCTCTCTCTGCCATTCAATTTTTAGATGCTCTAGAAAAAAACTGTGGTGACATTGTTGTAACCCACCTCAGCTTATATTGTGACCTATCAGTAGGTTCTCACTCACTAGCAGAAATCAATTGTTTTTCTGAATCCTACACAATTATATATTATACTTTTCTTTATATACATATGCAACCTAACCTAGGAATTTAATAGACACAGGGAGCCTAAAATGATCGGCATAGTTGATATAGGAGATTTTCAGATAGCGTTTAACAGTGCCTACTGTGGGATGAGGTCCCGGGAGAGGAACGGCGCTCTTGCGCGGTAGGGGGTCATTTTTGGACGCCACCGTCCCTCTTCCGGGATCCTTCGTTGCACGTCCATGAAGTTTTGGAAGCGGCTGCGCCATATTTTAAGCACGGGCAACTTCCGTACTTAAAATATGGTGCTGCCGCTTCCAAAGCTTCACAGACGTGCAACAAAGGATCCCGGAAGAGGGACAGTGGCATCCGAAAATGACCCCCTGCCATGCAAGAGCACCGTTCCTCTCCCGGGACCTCATCCCGCAGTAGGCACTGTTAAACGCTGTCTGAAAATCTCCATAGACCACATGCACCTTGCAATGCAGTTGAATTTCTAAACAGGCCAAAATATTCAATCAGCAGACATGACGAGTAATTTGGCTGATCACTTTATGTGTCCTATGTCTGATGCAGCAGGAATGTACAGTAGCACCACCGTATCCATTAATTCGCCATCCGCTGATTCAGTTATCTGCGGTTGGCGACAACAGGGAGTGGAGGGGGAAGGGAAAGGAGGAGGGGAACTTGCCTCCCTTCTCCCTTCACCCTTCCCTATGGGGTGTTCTAGGGTGGCAGGGGGTGGATGGGGGAGGGAGAGGAGGAGGGGAGCTCGCCTCCCTTCTCCCTTTCCCTTGGGGGGTTCCAGTGGTGCGGCGGAGTTGACAGGGGGTGGGTGGGGAATGGGGGGAGGAAAGCTCACCTCCCTTCCCCCTTCCCCACGGGGGGTTCTGGCAGTGCAGCGGCTGAAGAAAAAGAAGCCAAAGCCACTGCCTCCTCGGGGTGGCTGGTTGAGGAGGAGGAGGAGGAGGGGAGAGAGAGAGAGAACTCTCCAAGATACTGGGTGCTCCTTGTTGGTGGTAGCCTCCTCAGCCCCTCCTCCTTAACCTTGCTTGCCTCTCTCCATCCCTGATTGACCCCCCCCCCACCTGTGATGGTGGTGATGATGATGGTGGTGGGTGGACAGGGAAGGGAGAGGTGGGTGTTCGCTACTATCTGCACTTTTCAGTATCTGCAGGCCTCCTGGAACCAACCAACCATGGATGGGGGGGTGCTACTGTATATGAAGCGAGGTGTATTATCTCTGAGTTTGAAGGTTTTCCCTTAGCAGCCTTCAAGCTATTTGCTTCAAAAGTATAGGATCAAGTCCAGGCTGTAATAGAGACACATTTAACACCCTCTGTACAGGCAACAACCAAAGCACACAATGGAGTGTGATTATATTGTTGCAGTTCCAATAAGCACTGAAGTCCCAGCACTAGAACAACATGTACAGCAAAACATTATAAGAAAAAACCTTGAGGAATAAGCCTATTCATTTTGAAACATGATTGTTCAGGAGACTCTTGATCTTTGATCTACGTCAACTACGTTGTGGAAAAAACAAGACTCTAATTAGCAGGAAGGTAATTTCCTGAAGCATTTGAAAAGTATACACAGGGCCATACGAAATTATACATGGGACTAGACACAGCACAATTGGTCTAAAACATCCAGCAAGATGAAAATGTGTGTAGTTCAAAAGAATGCAGATTGACTGCACACACCTTAACTCCTACACCAAAACCAGAAAGAGAGACATACCATTGATTATAGCTGCAGAACTTTGCCTCCATGACTTATGCAGAAGGTCATAAAATCCATATTGTGATACCACTGTTTGCAATTATTTCAAGTGACAATCACTGACACTGTCAGTGATTCAAAGCAATTTTGTAACATGGTACATTGCAGCGGGGAAAAGAAAGCATCTGGTGTTCCAGATACAATGCCTTGTAGTGTGGGCAATATAAGAATGGAATTCACCTCTGGGAACATTTGTATCCTACCAATGGCACTACCTTTCTACAGTGATGTGATTCCATGCTCCAATGAGGCTATTTATTTATTTATTTAGAGTATTTATACTCAGCTCTTTTGCCACAAAGGCTCTCAGAGCAGCTTACAAATTTTTAGCAATAGCACTTACACTTCTACACTGCTTTATAGCACTAGGCACTCTCTAAGTGGTTTACAATGTATTAGCTAATTGCCCCCACAACTGGGTGCTCATTTTCCCAGCTACTGAGTCAACCTTGGAGCCCTGCAGGATGAACTCACAATGTTGCGGCTGCAGTACCAGCATTTAACCACTGCACCATCGAGGCAAGAGCCTATGCTGACGGCAGCAGTACGGCTAGTAGGGTCTCCATGTCAGAGAGGATTTTGCTGAGGATCCAGACTAAATGTACCAAGCAGCTACTGGGCACCAGACACAGGTGGAGGATCTCTCAGAGATACCAGCAGTGACACCATAGCTAACACTTGTTAGTACTGCACAAAAGGAGGCATGGTAAACCCTTTTTGAATGTCTTTTCCTACAAAAACCCTGTGATGAGACAATCCAAAATAAAACAAGAGAAAGTGCCAGAAGATGAAACTCCCAGGTCAGATGACACTCAGTGAGCTACTGGGGTACAGCAGAAGACAACTACAAGTCTCTCCTTCCGTCCCTCGCCTATCGCTACAGGGCTTTTGGGACTGGATTTATCCTTTGAGCCTGTGCAATGGATTTTTCTGGTGGAGCGCAGCGTGCACAGAACTGGCCTCACCCTTTAAACCAAAGGTTCATCTGCCGTGGCCTTGCAAGCATGGACGTAGCAGTGAGGTCCTTGGGTCATAGGTTTGATTAGAGTTTCATTCTCTTAGATGGTTGACATTACAGGGTTGGACAAGCACCATCTGCCCAGGTTTGGGATTAGAGTTTTCCTTCTCCTAGGATGGTTGCCACAAGGCTAGAGAGCCCATCCTGCCCTTTGACGCTCTTTGTCAGACCCTTCGGTTTTGACCTGTCTGGCATAGGAGACCCTACCAGTGGCTTTATGCCACCGCCAGCATAGCTCAAAACATCATTAGGGTACGCAAGCCTCTCTTCCAAGACAAGGGGGGGGGCAATGGAGAGGGCAACTACAAGTAGTGCTGTACAACTACAAGTAGTGCTGTAGCTAATGATGCAACTGGACTCAAGCTGAAAGGATGTTAAGCTCTTGATGTGCTCAGAGATGAAAGGAAATTCTGAAGCTGAACAACAGATTATTATTGGAACATGGAATGTGAGAAGCATGAATCAGGGGAAACTAGACAGAGTAAAACAAGAAATGGTATGTATAAACACTGCAATACCTGGAATGAATGTGCTAAAGTGGATAGAATGGGACATTTTCAGTCAGATAATTACACAGTGTTTTAGTCAGGAAATGAAAATCTAAGAAGAAATGGGGTAGCATTAATGGTGAGGAGAGATGTAGCAAAAGCAGTCAAAGGATATACAGTACAACACTCATATCCATGGGATCCATGGTCTCTCTAGGCATCTTCTAGGTCCTCCAGCATGATTCTGTGGTATGCTTGTTACCTTAAGAGGTGGTAGTGAGGTGCTTTAAAGACCCACCAGTGATGCCAAATGGAAGCCTGCAACAGGCAGGTAACTTCGGGAGCTTTTCACCTACATATGCCAGTACTAACTGTAGAGGATTCTCCACTTAAAATAAAATGAAGTAATTTTATTAGAAATAACACACATAGAGTAAACTAACATACACAATACATGTTCTTATGACCCATACAAGGCTATTGGAAAGAAAGGCGGAAAGGTTGAACACTTGTGCTGTCTACTTCCACGCTCACCGAAGTGTGTGATCTTGGCGGTTCTCGCGAGAAGATGTGAGTGCCCTTAAAAGATAAAAAAAAAGCTAAATTAAAACACAAAACATACACACAAGCACTGAAACACACTTAAAAACTTCCAAGTACACGGGGGAGGTCATAAAAAGAGCGCCCCCGTACCTGGTTTTCACGTTCTCACTGGGAGTATTCTGGCAGGACCGCCCATTGATGCTGGAATCCCGAGAACACAACGGTGCTTTGTTTCAGATGCCAGCAAAACCTCAAAAAATAAAAATAAAAATAATACCATGGCAGATCTATTGACAGCGTGGGCCATCAATAAAAAGGAATGCCTTATTTACAACTTAAAATTGCCATAGCATGACATTGTGCATAGGTGCCCTTTGACATTCATCAGGCATTGTTATGATGCCGTATGTGCCATGTCTGATAAAGTCCTTTATCTTTGGCTTGTTTGCATACTATTCATGACATTCACAAGCAGCCATGTCTATGTCTAGATCTTAAATGCCTGGTCTTTTACTGGATTTAAGTGCGACATTCCCAGGTTGTGTACAGACCTTATCAGACAAGCCTCTACAACTGTTCTTTTGCTGGCACATTTTAAAGCATTTTTATGCCGGCAAGAGAACCCTTCCTACCAGACCTACATTTCAAAATGTTCAAAGGCATCCCCTCAGCATGAACGGAGCATGAACAGAGCTCTGTTCACTTCTGGGTTTGAGATCTTGCCAATTCCTTCGAGAAGACACAAGCGTGGTAAATTTGAAAAAAAAACCAAAGACACACAAAGTACACATAAGCAAAGAAACACACTTTACAATTATAAGTAAGCTGGTGAGATTCATAAAAAGAACACCCCCTATCTGGCTGTCACAATCTCACCTGGAAGTGTTCTGTCATTGACACTGTATTCATGTAAGCACAATGGTGCAAAGTTTCAAACGTTGGCAATACTGGCAAAAAAGTGCCATGGGAGATCTATTGACAGCTTGGGCTATCAATAAAAAGGAACATCTTTTTGAAAAGACAAAATCATGAAAGGGTGATGTCATAGGATATATGTGCCCTTTTGTGTTAATTAGTCGTTGTTATGACACCATATTTGTTGCATCTGATAAAGTCCTACAACTCATTCTGGTGATGTCAGAGGCAGTTGTTGGCATCATGAAGGCTGAGACAATCACCTCTGCAGCTGATCACCTGCTGCTTCCAGCAAGTTATGGTGTCTTGCATTGGAATACATAAAAACATTGTGTCACAGTTCCTTTGGAAATAATGTAGATTATAAGGTTACACCAAACTACATAAAGTAAAGGCGTAGTAGTAGTAGCAGCTGTATGCCTTCAAGTCACTTCTGACTCATGGCAACCCTAAGGTGAACTTGTCATGGGATTTTCTTGGCCAGAATTGTTCAAAAGGAGGGTTGCCTTTGCCTTCCTCTGAGGCTGAGAGAGCATGACTTGTCTAAGGTCACCCAGTGGGTTTCCGTGGGTGAATGGTGATCCAAATCCTGGTGTCCAGGGTCATAGTCTAATACTCAAACCACTACACCATGCTGGCTCTCAAAGGTGCATCACAACAAGGAAATTATATGGAAAGCCCATGAAGACCAAAAGATGAAAATAAGAGACAACAGAACAGATTTCCATAGGCTGCCAAGACATGGCACACCTTTACAAACTGTAAGCAAAAATGAAAAGAAAAAAATGAATGTGCCAGGATATGCACATCTTCATAATAGCAAATCTTCAAAATAGTACAGAGCTGCAGTGACTAGAATATTCGACTTAGAACCATGAGGCCTCAGTTCAAATCCCTGCTCAGATCCAAAGCTTTCTGGGTAAGCTTAGCGTATCATCATCATCATCATCCCATCAAGTCAACCTATTACTGTTAGGTTGTTGTTGTATGGAAAAAAATGGGGCAAAATTCATTCCTTCAGTTTCTAGAGAAAGTAAGAAATAAAAGTATGACAGTTTTGAGCATTTAATTTCTCTATAAGATAGTAAGTGAACAAAGATCCCCATCCCCCTACCTGTGAGATCACAGCATGTTCAGAATGGCAAGAGTAAGACCTGCTGCACCAGTGAGTCATTTAAGAGAGTTATTAGTAATTTATGGAACTCGTTAGCAAGATATGAAAGGCCTGACAGAGAGCCATGCTCCTAAGGTGAACTGGTGAGGGCCTTTTTTGGTTATATTATCAGAAGGGCCAGTTGTAGTGAGCAGAGCCTAAGGGATGTACTAAAACAAAAATGTCAGAGGAAATTTAACATTGAACATGAATCTGGAAGGATCTGCACAAGCACCAACTTATTCCAGTAGGAATACTATCAGAAAAATCAAGGCCTATTTTTCTCTGGGTAGGTCCAAAGTATAGATGGTGGTTCACACAAATGAATCCTCCTCCATTTCATACATAATATTTAAATAAATGCCTGTCAAGGAATTAACACATTGGAAAAAAAATCTGCTGAACCTTTGTGGCTAGCAACAACAGGAGATGCATTTGCTCTCCCCACCCTATTATTTAGATAGTGTCATCAGTGTGCATTGAATTTTACATAATAGAAGAGGATGGGTCTTAGGCCCCTCATCATGAAAAATTTGGGCCTCAGACCCTCTCCAGAAAATATGCCCATCCTGTCATGCATACTCTCCAACATTTCAAAGATGAAAACTGGGGCACATGTGGCCAAATGACATCCTAGTGTGGTCAAGATGGCAAACGGTATTCATGAGGATGAGCAGACAAGCTAGGAGAGGCTGAAGCAAGGCTGGGGTTTTGTTTGTTTGTTTTGCTGCTGGGAGGGGCAAGACTCTGTTCCCAACTCTCCTCTTCCTGCAGCTGAGTTGAGTGCAAGCTACTTTTGTATTTTGAATTTAATTTGGATAAATCAGAGTAAAATGAGGATGAAGGGAGAAAGGGGGGGAGGATAGAGAAACTAGGACATTTTAAACTCAGCTAGAAAAATGGGACAACAGAGGATTAATTGGGATGGTCCCTACCAAATCAGGATAGTTGGGAAGGTAAGGTATGCTTCAGGCAGTGGCCAAGCACATGACATTCTCTCTCTCTCTCTCTGTGTGTGTGTGTGTATACATGTGGCCTCCATCCTCAGCAAGTGGGACAGCTTGTGCCACCAGGGAGGGCACGGACAAGCATTTGAGACTGGTCAATACAGTACTGATTTGAAATCACATTTACACAAAGATGTCCATTAAATGGCAGGAGGTGCTTTTTGTCCAGCAGCCACTTGCACAGGCACGTTTTCTACAAGAGATGCTCAAGAGCAGGGTGAAATCAAACTCAGCAAAACTGAACAATAAATGTAGTGTTTCAGGGAAACATTATGGAATGAGCAACAGACTAGTTCTAGTCTCTCCTCTGTGAACTTATCTGTGCAGTTCTGGCCTTGAGCACAATTTTTTTTTCTTTACAATTTACTAGTGAAACCCAGTTTGGGAATGTACAGTATCTGCACTCCAAGAAGGAAAAAAAGGCAAATAATCCAATAACAGCAGCAGCAGCAGCAACAGTAAATATGTTGATGGACTGGCTAGAAAATCAAAAGAGGAGAGTCAAATGCTGAACTGGATGAGCATTACAGATTCCTTCAAATTTTACCCCTGCAGTCTGCTTTTAGTCAGAGAGGGTTGGTTTCTAAGAGAAACTACCTATCATGCAACTTACTAGTAAGGTTCATCTGCTAATAGAGGCTCTGAGCAGCCTACTATCTTGTAACAAACAACATTACATACCAAAACAAAACACATAGTGAACCCAAGCAGCTGCCTTTGCCAAATGACTATGAAACATTCATAATACAAGTGGCAGCTATTATGAGCCATTTCTCTTCTCTGCATGTCTTGACAAGCAGCTCTTATTAGGTTTCAGTACAGTTTTGTTAAGGCATTGCTTGCCCAGCATTCATGCCTGCATTCTGCCACCAACCTAGGGGCCTGGCCTAAGAAAACAACAGCTAGGATTCTTCTACACTCATTTGGAATTGCTTTGTGAGAATGCTGTGGTAGCCAGGAAGTAAAGTGCAGATTTGATTCAGCATTTTCAAGCTTCAGATAAAAAAATCCTATGGGTTCTCTAGCTCCTTTCCTGAGAGCTGGCCATAACATGACAGCTAAGATCCAGTGTGGTATAGTGGCTGGAGCATTGGACTATGACTGGAGACAAGGGTTGGAGTCCCCATTCAGCTATGGAAAGTCACTGGCTGAACCTTGGGCAAATCTCACTCTCTCGGGCACAGACGGAGGCAAAGGCAACCCCCCTCTGAACAAATCTTGCCAAGAAAACCTTGCAGAGCTTTGCCTTATGGTTGCCATAATTCAGAAATGACATGAAAGCACACAACAATAACAAGACAACACTATGAATCCTGTTCAGATCTTGGCCTTACTATTTGTACACCAGGTAGCCTTATGTAAGTGATGTTCTCTTTCACTCTCATCCCATCCCAGGATGGGGATGAAAACAATGACCTAACCCTGGAGAGCTATTGTAAAAATACAATGTAATGGACATTTGGGGTACTTGTTTTTGGTAGAAAGATTTATTAATGAACTAGAAATAGACCAGTAGTTGACTCCATGACAGTATTTCTGCTACTTATCTGTACCTCACCCACCTCTGAATTTTAGGTTCTCTTTGGGTCTCTGGGACACTGAAAAAGGATTGTCAGCTGGCAGGTTTTTAACCTGGATGATGGATGTTTGCCCATTTCCTCTTACCTCTACCACAAACATCTAAAGTCCTGAAACTAATATCAGAAAGAGTTCTCAGCTTAGAGGAAACTGGCACATCTGAACTGATATGCATAGGAGCATCGTAAAGAAGCTTATGTAAATCATTTGTATAAGCCAAAAGTTAATATGACCTTTATCAAAGAGAAGGAATACTGTACATCCTGTGGGTACATACTTCTCCTGAAGGCATATGCAGGAACAATCCACTGGTGTGAAGCTTCTTCAAAGTAACAAAAGGGAAGTAATCAGTCCCCAAGACCATTCTGAAGAACATATGCATGGTCTATCTCCATTTTTCTGGGGTGAAATGCAGTGGCGCAAACTATCTGGGCATTTGGCAAGTCATCATTCATTTGCATTGTCATTGCCTCATTCAAAGCCTGACCAAGTAGGCAGTCACTGAACTAGATCCCTACTTTGTATCACCCAGAGTTTGCCATCAACAATTGGAAAGTCAAAGTACACTTCCACTCCTGAGTGTTAAATAAGAATATCACACCAATTTTCTATTGTACTGCATTGTGATGAGGAAATAGAAGATCCACATCTTGATCTTTGTCACAACTGACCTAGAGACTACAGAACTGAAAACACAATCCTGTAGCTGCTTAGTGGCAAAAGGCCTTATGCCATATGGGACCTATGTGGAAAGTGGTTTACAATCTCCATCACAGTGTGTTCTTCTCTATGTAGGTTACCCATCACTCTTAAGAAATGCCAGAACCAACTAAAAATGTCTCTGTTCAAGAATATTTATAGCTTCAAATAGATGGATATCCAACCTAAAGGCAGAAGACTAAAGTAAAAGACTAAAGTAAGTTAAATTATGATATGGTGAACCATATCATAATTTAAAGCTGTTAGCCTTCAGTGACATTGCCACCACTTTCAGTTTGCTTGTTAATTTGCTGGCTTGCTTATTTAGGGCTTTTATTAAACTTATTTTTAAAATAATATAAAACCAGCAAGAGGAGCAAAGGACTTATAATACATATGCAGAGGTAGGATCTCTGGCAGTCATATATAATTTTGTTCTTTTAGAGTAAGGGTCAGGGAAATGCTGTGGGCCATATTCAGCAACGAGACCCCTTTTTGAGAGTCCAAGGCCCCCACACCTTCCATTTTTAACAGAAAAACAGCTGACTTGTGGGTTGAAAATGACCCCAAATGACTCAACAAAGCACAGAAACATGGCAGTTGGGGTCCTTGCCCCTACACTCCACCTGAACCTGGTAAAAAACCCAAATTAGATGCTCTTAGGTTGGATCCCAGAACAGGAAATGACAGGGTGTCACTGCCAGTCATATGAAGACCAACAATGCAGCCTAGAGGAGGAATGATACCTGCCACTCTTTCCAGTTGCCCGCCCCATTTCAGTGTCGTGTGTGTGTGTGTGTGTGTGTGTGTGTCCCCTTGCAGAAGAGAAGAGTATAGATCCTCAAGGATGTTATAGTCTTCAAGCTGACACAAAGGAAACAATAGGGGAAGGGGAATTATTTCAATTGTACATGCCGAGGCTTAGTTACACAAGGGCAATGGAACAAGGGGGCTGAGCTAAAAGGCTTCATGACCACAGAAGGCACAACAGAAGTCTTCCTCCTGCTACTAGCCTTCCCTCTCCTGCCCAAGTATTAAGGCAGTTTTAGGCACCTCTGCTGTCCTCCTTACATTCCATCATCTACAGACAGAAGAAAGATGGACACAGAGTTGTTTTTTTTTAAGGGCATGGATCTCATGGTACAGTGCATCCTGGATTTGAAAAGTCTGGGGATAACTTAAATATTATATTAAATAAATAATAACTTTACTGATCCATGAAGAGTTGCAAAGCCTTGGACAATTGAATAATGCAACTGTGATTTCAGTGGTATCACATTAAGAAGAAAAAACTGGCCCCGTCACAGCAATGACCTATCAGCTGAACACTGGGCAGTTTCATGTTGTCCCGGGCTATATAGTAGGTAGAGTTAGGTAATTTCAGACTCTGGACTTATTTGTCTTGGTGTGTGTGTGTCCTTTATGTGTTTTACTTTAGAATGTGATAAGACAGCCCTGCTAAATTCATGGGCACTAGATATTTGTCCCAGAATCCTCTGCTGTTGGCACCACTAAGGCCATGATCAAAAAGCATAGACATGTAAGAACCTTCCTTACATCAAATCAGACCATTGGTTCATCTAACCCAAATCATAGACTCACAGACTTGGAAAAGACCATGAGGGTCATCCAGTCCAACTCCCTGTCATGCAAGAACACACAATCAAAGCACCCGTGACTGATGGCTACCCAGCCTCTGTTTAAAAACCTGCAGAGAAGAAGACTCCACCACACTCAGAGGCAGTGTATTTCACTGGCAAACAGCTCTTACCATCAGAAAGTTCTTCCTAATGTTTAGGTGGAATTACTTTTCTTGTAGTTTGATTCCGTTGTTCTGTGTCCCAGGAGATTATCAGATGTAGCAAATGTGGCGCCAGCAGAACACCAGCAGAATGCAAAAGGATGCCAATATCAGACAACGTCCTTTTGCGTTCCGCTGGTGTTATGCTGGCATTAGATCTCCCAGTTCTGTTTTGATGCCAGCATTGCTGGTGTGCAAAAACTCAGGCCATTTAACTCTCATGAATGCAGTGAGAATGGCTGGTCCGGATGCGATCGGGACATCCAGGTAAGTTTTGCACTTTTTATGACCCTCCCCGGGTTACTTGGGATTTTAAAATTGTGTTTAGGTGCTTGGTGTACCTTTTTAATGTTTATTTTTATTTTTGAATTTCCCACTCTCACGTCTTATGAGAACGGGCAGGATTTCAGTCCAGGAAGTGAATGGAGCTCTGTTAGAGCTCCATTCATTCTTAGGCTGCATTTTCCACAGGAGAGAAGGTAAGTGTGATGGAGAGGGTTATTGTGCCGGGACAGGGGCATGATTGGAAATTGTGGGACAGGAACACTTTTTGTTTTCCTGTCTGATAATCTCCCTAGTCTTTAGAACAGCAGTAAACAAGCTTGCTCCATTTCAATATGACATCCTTTCAAACACGTAAACATGGCTATCATGTCACTTCTCAACTTTCTCTTCTCCAGACTAAACATACCCAGCTCCCTAAGCCACTCTTCATAGGGCATGACTTCCAAACCCTTCACTATTTTGGTCACCCTCCTCTGGCTGCATTCCAGCTTGTTAATATCTTTCTGCAATTGTGGTGTCCAGAACTGGACACAGTATTCCAAGTGAGGTCTGACCAAAGCAAAATAGAGTGGCACTATTACTTCTCTCAATCTAGATAGTATACTCCTATTGATGCAACCTGGAATCACATTGGCTTCTTAAGCTGCTTCATCACACTGTCCATACTGATTTCGCAGTGGCTTTCTAGGGTTACAGGTGGGATTCCTTCCAGGATCCCCTGGGGTGGGCACTGAGGACTGACTAGAGTACTCCCTGTCAATTGAAAGCAACACCTTATTCATGGCTGCAGCACAGAAGCAGCACATGATAATGACAAGGATGCCTGAAACTGGGTCCTGTTTGCAGGACAGTAACGTCATCCTCTCAAGCTGCTCTTGGTTTTTTTTGGGGGGGGGGACGTGTCTGATAATCTCCTAAGAATCCTATGCATGTACTCTACACAAAGGAGAATGGAAGAAACAAGGGGGGATGCCTTTATTTAATAAATACAATTAAGTGTTTCTAAATCAAAGCATCTGGCCAAGCACACCTGTTTGAACAGTAAGACTAACTTCAAGTACTTTATTATTACATATGCCTCCTAAGTAGTTTGAAGCCTCCTCATCTGCTCATATTTATGACTCCTTTGGTTGAAAAAAATCTAATGGCTATGAATTATTGCTATGGGGGCATGTAAGGAGATGAAATCTGTGTATTTTAAAATATTTCTATATCACTTTTCCAAAGATCATGATAATTTATATACATAGTTCTAGGAATAGGAAAAAAAAAAGAACAAATTTTCCAGGTGGAAAATGGTGAGTCAGAGCATCCACTTCACCAAGGTGGCTTCTCCAAAACACATGAACTAGGTGGGTCTGACAGCTGAAGTCTAGTTCTTTCTGTTACTAAGGAGATTTTCACACGGGGAAAGTAACCCCCGGGGAGATCGGGAGAGAAATGGGGCTGTTCCAGTTGCAGCGCTCTGTTTTGCACGTCCCTTCCTTCTCCCAATCTCCCATTGTCCTCCCTCCATGCTGCTTCCATTTACTTCCCGCTATTTTTTACTAACGAAAGTTCTTCATTACTAAGTTCTTTGTTAGTAAAAAAATTGCAGAACATAGCGGGAGGGCAATGGAAGCAGGACGGAGGGAGGACCACGGGAGATCGGGAGAAGGAAGGGGGCGTGCGAAATGGAGTGCTGCAACTGGAACAGCCCTGTTTCTCTCCCAATCTCCCCAGGGTTTACTTTCCCTGTGTGAAAATCTCCTAAATTGACATTTATTTATTTTTTTAAAAAAGGATGGCAAAGCATTACAGAGATCTGACTTCTTGTCTGAACAATTTCTTTCTATGTATTAAAATCCATAATTGTAAGCACAGATCTTTTTAATCTGCTCTCAGTTTAGAGATGCTTAGCAATGTTTGATTTCATCAGGAATGGGGAATCCTGTCTTGGGGTGAATCCACACCTGCAAAATAATTAAACTCCAGTGTGCAGTTTCCTGCCCACTTTGACTCCGTTAATGCCACACTCATCCATTTTAATCCAAACTCAAATTGCTTTGGGAAGCCACACTGTTCCTCCACCCTGAAATTACCTTGGTACAAAAGGGTGTTTTTACATGGCCATGTGTTCAATGAATAAGATTATTTTAGGTCATGCAACAGCAGTGGCTGCATTTTTTTTCCTTCCTGACATGCTTATCCATATCAATCAATACCCTTTCTTGTTTTCCCGTCATTCTTACTTCCCACCTGTATTCACATTGGTTGGTCTCTTGCTGGGTTCCCTTGCTCCTCACCCCATTTACTTAAAGGTATTGCTTTTAAGGAGATTATCACACTACCTGGTTATAGTGCTATTATTCCATTTTAACTGAGATGGCTGCCTCCTATAGAATTCTGGGGTTTGTAGTTTACGGAGGCCTAAGAGCTCTTGGTTGAGAATGCTACATACCACTCCCTAAACTGCAAATCCCAGGATTCCACAGGAGGCATCCAGAGCAGTTAAAGTGGATTAATAGCGCTATAACTGTGTAGTGTAACAAAGTCTTGAAAGAAGGAAAAACAGAGATGGGAGTGGCATAGTGAGAAGGAAAGAACTAAAAAGAGTTTGTTTCAGTTCCTGCTGTCATTTCCCCAGAGCAAATCACGCAAATCTCCCCCCCCCCAAGCTGCTGTCTCAAGACACCCCACTCTGCTTTACAAAGGAGCACTCAGGGCCAGAAGCATCTGGTTTGCCTTCACATTCAAGCAATTCCCCCTTTCGACCGCCCAGCTTGTTCCCATTCTCTGCCATTCTTACTCAGGGAATAAACAACATTCCTGTTTTGTTAATTTCACAGCAGTCACTCCTCCTGAAAGTCACTACTCATGCATGTGTGTGTGTGTTTATATATACACAAGGGCTGCAACACAGCTGCCTGCCTTGGCAGTTCCTCTTTGCACCCCTCCTGCATGATCCTCCCACTTTTCCTTGTCACCACACTCTTCCTGTCTCTGGAGAGTATCAGATGCGGCAAAAACTGTGTCAGAAGATTGTGAGAACAGGACTGGGCGAGATTATCAGATGACATTGTCCTTCAGCATCCCCAGCCCCTCATGGTCTGCTACTAGTGCATGCATTCTGAACATGTTGCCATATGACATGTGGTACAGATGGGAGTGGGAGTCCTAGATGCCCCTCAAACTGTGCTGCTGTGAGATGTGTTTCTTAACCTATTGCCCCACCTCTAAATAGACTTGTTAGCTAGAACTTGCAAATGTTACTTTTTGGACCTGAGTTACTATCATACTTCAACCAGCATGACCACCCAAGTTGTCTGAACGATTCTGGGAACCATAGTAAAAAAAAAAGTAACTTTTTAAAGTTGTCCTATTAATGTGAGAAGCTGACAGTTACCTAAGCAGATTACTGGAACATTTTAAAAAATTATATCTGTATTAAAATGAAAGTGTTCTTGGGTTTAGAGCGCTAACTATATTTACAATCTTTTCCCATTTATAATCAAATGTAGTATGTTTTGGATGAACCCCATTTTTTGAAGCCTTTACTCCAGAATCCTCTAGCAGTGGCTATGCTTGGGCTTTGTTGTTATTGTTTTTATTGCTGTGAAGTTGACTGGTGACCCTATGAATGAGAGACCTCCAGGAGCCCACTCACACTACAGAATTATAGTTCTATTATTCTAAATTAACTGCCAGGGCTGAATCCTATGGAACCGTGGGATTGGCAGTGTGGCCAGAGGCCCCAGAGGAGCTCCCTGGCTGAGAATTCTAAATGCCTCTCTCTAAACCACCAGTCCCTAGATTCCATAGGATGGAACCATGGCAGTTAAAGTGGAATCATAGCACTATAATTCTGTAGTGTGAATGGGTCCCTTGTCATCAACTGTCCTGCTCAGATCTTACAAACTTGGGGCTATGGCTTCCTTGATTGAATCAAACCACCTGTAATGTGGGCTCTCTCTTTTCTTACTGCCTTCTGCTTTACCAAGCATTGTTATCTTTTCCAATGAGTTATATCATCTCATGATATGTCCAAAGGACAACAGCCTCAGTTTAGTCATCTTGGCCTCTAATGAGAGTTCAGGCCTGATTTGTTCTAAGAGCCATTGATTTGTCTTTTTAGAAGTCCACTGTATTTGTAGCCATCTCTTTCAGCATCCCATTTCTTCACTGTCTAGCATCCACAACTAGTCTGGTTAGCTGGGCTACTGATGGAGAAACGACACATGTTTTGGACATAAATCAAAGATAAGCAAAGTTGTTCTCATAAAATCTTCAGTACATTGTAGGTACGCAGCTTTGTGCCCCACACACGTATATAGGATTTCAGCTATTTCTGGCAACATGCGTTTTGTTAACATGCTACTGAAAGAGAAGCCAGCAGAGAGCATTGCTGAGCACTCCAGTGCCATAAGACTGCAGACTCAAGCCTGCAAGAAGGCATTTGGGCTGGTTGAACACTTTCTTAGTTAATTTAATAATTGCTACTAGACTGTTCTAGATTAGTTTTCTTTTTAAGGGCATTTTAATTGCTAGTTTTTAAATTTGTATTTTATACTCTATTACTTTTAAAAAAAACCAAAACTCTGAAATCACAGTGAGCTGCCTTGGGGGCTCATTCCTAAGCCAAAAGGCAAGTTTGTTGTTGTTGTTGTTAAGTGAAATAACCCTTCATGGTGCTTACATTCTTTTGAAATTAAATGGGACCAGCACATGCTTCACATGCTCCAGCTTGTAGTAATCCCAGTGATGTCTCTTTAAGCAGAATGATTGTGCTTACCTGAAAGTAAATGCAAATCTAGCTTTATGTGGGTAACAAAATATGAATGGGGTAATTTTCATCTCTTAGGATATCATCATCATCATCATCACTATTATTTCTTACCCACCTCTCCCCGTGGATCAAAGGTGGGGAACAACCCATTAAAACACATAAGAACAGTTTAAAAACAAATAAAACCAATTCATATTAAAACAGTTTAAAATTCACAGTCTAAAAATCATCTGAAGCCTTTAAATTATTCTTACTGCTTTAAATTATTCAAATCCAGGGCAGGGTATATAAACATTTTAATAAAATAAATAATAAAAAGTCCCTGCAATTCAGTCAGTATTGAATAAATACTGACTGAAAAGCTCTGAATAGGTATCTAAAGAACCAAAATAGCCATTGCACATATGTATCCACACTGATAATTCCTGGAAGTAGTGATAGTGTGGGGTTTTTTTTAAAGGAAAGTTACAACAGTGAAGCTTATTGGCCAGGAGCTCAAAGGCAAAAAGCAGAAATGGATCACTTGCTCCAGGAAGACCTACTTTTAAAGGGCAGCTATTACAACTAGCATCGTCAGGTGAGGATGCTCCTGGCCCCTGAGAACTTAGTGAGGCCTAAGAACTCTCTGGCTGAGAGTTCGAAATGCCTCTCCCTAAACTACAAATCCCAAGATTCCACAGGAGGCAGCCAGAGCAGTTGAAGTGGAATAATAGCACTATGGACTTTTTCAAATGGGGGAACCCCCCTCAAGGAGGTCAGGAGAAGAATGGGGCTGTCGTGCTTACAGCACCCCATTTCAGATGATGCTGTCCTCCTCCCAACCTTCCCCTGTGCTTCCTCCGTGCTGTGGGCATGAGAAATGCACCACTTTTATTGACAGGAAAACTCCTTCACTAAATAGTGGCACCTGCAGCACGGAGGAAGCATGGGGGAAGGTCAGGAGGATGGCGCCCTCTGAAATGGGGCGCTGTAAGTGTGACAGCCCTGTTCTTCTCCTGAACTCCTCAGGGTTCCCCCCCCCCATTTGAAAAAGTCCTAAAACAGTGTAGTGTGCTAATAAATTGAGATTTCAGAGCCAAAGCCTGAGACCGAGGGAGGAACTCTAGTGATGTCATGGGAGCAGGTCCTTGTCATTAAACAGGATGCTTTAAGCAACAACCACAGTTGCACAGATTATGCCATTCAAATAAGAAAACACTAAGTCTAATAAATAAAGATCAGAGAGAGAGAGAGAGAGAGAGAGAGAGAGAGAGAGAGAGAGAGAGAGAGAGAGAACAAACCCTTTCATCCTGAGGACCAGAGAAGAGGGACCAGGTACTGAGACTCAGGGCCAGGCCTGGAGATCTGGGAACCCTAGCTACAACTTCAGTTTGGTTGCCCTTCCACAAACACAGATGCACACATCTCAACCTCTGAACCCACCCTGCCATGGAAGGAAGAGGAGGGCAAGATGGTGGAGGTGGAATCCTCTCTTGACATGCAAGGGCCTTTAAAGCAATTTCTACATTCCTTATTCTCCCCACTTTCTCCTTCAATCGCAGGGACTGGTCGAACAGGCAGTTTTCAGCAGCCTAGGTGACCTGCCCCAGTCAGCGACAAAAGGCTGCAGCTAAGGGATGACGTGCTTAATCTTTTCGTCTCCAGCCTTTGTCCTCTCAAAAGCTTTCTGCTCCTCCGGTTTTCCAAACAGGAAGGGAAAAGTATCTGTATCTTCCTCCATGGGAAGGAAAAACATAATACTGATGCATTTGAAGAGAGAAAACAATGCTGGAGTGAAGAGGGTGAAGCATCTCCTTCCCTGCTCCTGATCATAGCCTCCTACAGTCTATGGATTTTATCAGACCATCCAAATATGATGGCATAAGGATGCCTAATGATTGCGAAAGGGTACACATACCAGATGACATCACACTTTCACAATCATGTCCAGCCCCAAACCCGTCTTATTTTATTGATGGCCCAAGCCATCAATTGATCCCCCATGGTGCTTTTGTGCTGGCATTGCTGGCATTTGAATCGCGTGCCATTGTAGTCATGTGAATGCAGCATCAATGGCTGATCTGGTGAGAATACTTCTGGTTGAGATCACGACATCCAGGTAAGTGGTGCACTTTTTATGACCCTCCCCAGTTTACTTGGTACTTTTATAGTGTGTTTATGTGCTTTTTAAAACTTCAACTTTATTTTAGTTTTTAGTTTTGAATTTCCTGCGCTATGTTAAGAATCCCCAGGATTTCAATAGAGGAGGTGAATGGAGCTCCGTTCACTCCTCATTCATTGCTGGGGAAGCCTTTTCACATGGATAGGAGGTAAGTGTGGCATGGGGAGTTCTTTTGCCCACATAAAAATGGCAGAAGTTATGCTGGCAAAAGAAGGGGGTTTAGGGGGTTGGTCTGATAAAGTCGTACAACTGCTTTGCATTAAAGGGAGTGTTGGCTGTCAGGCAGACATGGAGGGTTTTTGACATTTGGCATGGAGGGTTATTGCCATTTGGGTTGCCAAGTCAGGGCTATCCCAGGCCCTGAGATTTCAGGGCCAAAACATGAGACTTAGGGATGGTCCCTTGTGATGTCCCAAAAGGTGGGCTCTGGTGATGTTAACAAGGGAGAAGTTACAAGGGGCACCCCTTGGTGATATCCTCAAGTAAAATACATTAAGCATCAACCACAGTAGCACAGAGTATGACATTCAGATAAAAAACAGCAAGTCTAACCAATGAGGAATATATGCACACACTTTTCAAGGCAGTGCTCTTGCCTTGAGAATCCCCTCCATTGCCCTGAGGACTAGAGGAGAGAGTCCAGGCCCTGAGACTTGGCACCCCTAAACCATGCTAGTTCAATACACTGCTCCAAAGAGTTCTCGCTTTCTCTGAGAGCTGTTTGCTCTGGGCTGTAGTCTCTATGCAAATTTACTAGGAAAGTACATCCCACCTAATAGTGTGGGCATTATTTCTGAGAAAAGTTGCCCAGGATTGCACTGCACATTAGCATTCCTATAGCAATTTGCTTGATGGCAAGGAATGATCACCGACAGTCACTTAACAACTTGTAAAAACTGAGGGGAGTGTTTCAAAGCCTAGTCATCTAGCATAGCAAAGATTCAATTCAGTAAGCCTTAGGGGGCATCTGATGTTATCAGCACCAATCTTGGATCCCTTTTCCATGGATTAAGTAGTTTTGCACATTAGTTAGATTCCAGAAGGATGCCATTGCCCATCTACAAATGCTTAACAAGCTGCATCACCACAGAGGAATTCAAATTTCAGGAACAAGGCTTTGTCTTACCTGGCTTGGCATTTATCTCAAGGTTTTCCAGAGTGAAGACGATTACCTACCCTCTATAATATGAATGGTCAAAAGTCAGCATTTAATTAAAGAGTGAAATATAGGCAACCAATTCATTCCTCTCCACCTCTTCAAATACAGCTCCTCTCAGGATGATATTCACTGTAGGCTATAGTAACATTTGGGTACTATGGAACAAGACCTGATCTGGATAAACTCATGCCCCAGCCCCACAGAAATACAGGGGCCAATTTTCCTCCTGTTTGTCTACAGCTGAGAATCAGAGCTTGGATACTTGACTTTTGGGGATCAATGCTTCCATAATGCTACTGCCAGCCAAGCTGCTTTGGGATTATGGGAGCTGTAGTAAAAATAAAACAAAACAATCAAACAAAACAACAACAACAACAACAAAAACACTTTCCCAAGCTCTGGAAATAGTCCTACAAGGATAGCTAGGGATACATCAAAATCCAAAGGGTTTTTTAAATTATAATAATAAAAAGCAATAATAGAATGTTTCAGTTCTCACAATTTTGGGGTGCAGCTGTAATGTGACATATGAACATCCAAAGCCCCCAATCTGCAAAAGAAGTTTGCTGAGGGATGCAGTAGTAACCATATGTTTTCCAAAGAAGACAATGTGGTCGCACTGGTGCAGACAATGGTGAATCCATCTGCTATCTGATTCTTTATTGCTATGGTACTCATTATGCTATTTTGATAGCTAGAGCCTCTTTGTGTAAAGCTCTCAGTTGTTTCAGAGCCCACCCCTGCAAAGTCATTGGGGTACAGAAGCTATTGGTCACTGGCTGTGCTAACTCCTGCTCAGGCTAGCTGAAAATTTAAGAACAATGCATGTCTGGGCATATGTCCCATTAAAACCAATGAGCAGCAGACACATTTGAATGAGCATTCAGATAAATATCTGAATTACGCTGCTAGTTCTGAAATGTAAAGATGATAGATTAAGAGATTCTGTGGAGTTCTTGGGGATATGAGAACCAAGCATTCTGTTCCCACATTGACCAACTGGATGCGAATGGGTTGCTCACAGGCCAGATATGTGCACAATAGCATGCTCTCACTCATGTTCCCCAGCAACTGATATTCAGAGGTCTACTGTCTCTTATACTTGAAGGACTTTATCAGACCACCCCCCTAAACTCCATTCCTTTGCCAGGATAAATTTGCCATTTTTATGCCGGCAAAAGAACTCCCAATGCCACACTTACCGGTACCTTCTTTCCCAGCAAAAGGCTTCTCAAGCACTAACAGGGAGTGAACAGAGCTCCATTCACTTCCTGGTTTAAGATCCTACCTAATCTCGCAAGAAGATGCCTGCGTGGGAAATTCGAAAAACAAAACAAAATAAACACACAAAAGGTTTTTAAAAGCATATAAACACACTAAAAAGTCCCAAGTAAACTGGGGAGAGTCATAAAAAGTGTGTCACCTACCTGGATGTTGTGATCTCACCCGGAAGTGTTCTGGCCGGACCGGCCATTGATGCTGCATTCACATGAGTACAATGCTGCATGGATTCAAGCGCCATCAATAAAATATGATGGGTTTTGGCCAGTACATAAATGCAAAAGGGCGGTGATGGCTGGTACGCGCACCCTTTTGTGTTTATGTGGTGGCATTATGACACCATATTTGATGTGTCTGATAATGTCCAAAGTAAGGGCTAGTATATATTAGCTTGTCTAAATCGACTCCTGCCCCCGCACTCATCCCAAAGGCACACTGCAGAATTTATTATCCTCAGGGACTTTGGGTCTTCACTACCTGGACTGTCCCTACGGAGTTTTGCCTGCACCTGCTGCCACCACCACTGCAAGCCAGGTCAGATCCTGGCAGGCATGACAGTTTAAACTGTGTGTTTAAATGCTGGAGGCAAGTTCCTGGCAAGTTACCTGCCAAAGGGTGAGGTTTTCCACTCCTTCCCTGCCTGCTCTCACCTGTCACTTGCTTCAGCACTTCTTTGTTACATCATCAATCAAAGTGATGAGCGAGCAGGCAGGGGAGGTGGCAGAGTGCTGCTGAGGGAAGAGGAAAGGAAAAACCTCTCCCTTCGGCAGGAACTTGCCTCCAGAACTTAAACACACAGCTTAAAATGTTGCCCTTGCCAGGATCTGATATGGCTTATGACAGTGGTGGTGGGAGTGGGCAAAATTCTGGAAAAGAAACCCCAAAGCAAATAACCTCACATCAAAGTAAAAGGCTCCGAATCTGGGGTGGATAGGGCCATGTGCCATTGGCCTTATTGCCCCAAATTTGGGAAAAAGGATGCACATCATGTGGCCTTATCGTTGCAGATTCCAGGGGAATGCAGGGTTTTAGAGAATTTTTTTATAGTGTAGACAAGGCCTATGACATAGCTAGCATGACTCATAGGCAATGGCAGCTTTGTCCTCCATGAATTTGCCTAATTTCCTTTTGAAGCCTCTAAACTGATGGTTATCAGTACATCTTGTGTTAGCAGATTCCACAGCTAGACTATGAGCTATGTGGAGATGTATTTTTGCCTGTCCGGGATCTCCCAAAGTTCCATTTAATCACTTGAAGTTTTAATTACGAGGGATAACTTTAGGGTATTAACATACAAAGAGTATTTTGTAGGAATGATATTAGGATATTAAAGTCCAAAGTGTGAGCTGAGAGTTAAAGAACCAACACTAAAAATCTAAAAGAAGCAACCAGTTCTAGGTGTTTATTTTCCCAAAAGGAGAGATACAGTATGCGTCAGTGGAGTCCCAAGCCACTGCTGGGTAGAGATCAGTTGTTCAAGTGGATGGAAGAGTATGAGGCGACTCCTCATCTCCAGCACAGCGCTGAATGAGCATTCACACAAGGATTGCTTTTTTTTAAAAAATGTGAAAACTCACAAGTGTGTTTATGTGTATCATTCAATACTTGGCAATCCTACAGCTGCATCAGTACCACACAATAGTCATGGCAACACTGATTGGTCTGGTTGGCAGAAAAACAGATAATATCAGCAGCCAAATATTTTTTCTGGGAAGCAATAGTTTGAGGGAATCCATCTAGATCTCCTGCCAACTTTTTAGAAATAACTGCATTTCCTGCACAAACATGATTGTTTAGAAAGGCCACAACATGTAGGTAAAAATGGATTCATGGTTTCTATAGATTTGGCACAAATTTTTACCTAGGAAAGACCAATCCTAAATTCCATTGATTGTTTTTCATTATCCAATGAGCTCAATCTTCTTTGCATTCATGCAAGACGTGGGTCATAAGCTGGCAGGTGAAGATGATTGCTAAAAAGAAAATACAAAGTTCACCTCATGAGAGCATGACTTCTTTCTTTCTTTCTTTCTTTCTTTCTTTCTTTCTTTCTTTCTTTCTTTCTTTCATGGTCTTCTGAATGCTCATAATGGGGACATCACAAAAACACACCAGACAGAGTTGCTTAAAGCTTATCTACATGGACTAAATACCCCAGCTTGCCCCTGTTCCAGAGCCCTGCATTCCAAATGATGCAGGACATTTACCTTGATCTTCCCCTGGGCAGTGTTCACCACCCCCAGGTGGTGGCTGAACTGGGGACTAGTTGGGAGAAGGCCTGATAAAATGTTATAATATAATACCCAGTTTACTCCATTTCTGCTGGCTAAAACCCAGATTGGGCCCCGCCATGTCTCTGGGAGCCTGTCTGGCAGACCACCCCTCACTATTGCCACCAGCTCCCTGGCTCTTCCAGAAGCAAGGTAGGGGTCCCTTAGCATGTGACCAAGGCTGCTCACATGCATGGGGCCTGTGGTCACATGTTGTGGAGCCCCTTCCTGGCTTCCGTGTCAGCAGGGAAAATAGCAGCAGCAGCGGTTGCAGCAACAGGCTGGTGTCCTATTTGGATGCCAACCCATTTTCTCCAGGTAACAGGTGGAACAGGCCAGATCCGGAGCCAGGATACACTGGTGGGGAGCCAGCATATCCTGGCTGGTGTAGATGAAGCCTTAGTCCTGTATCAGTGGCCATAGTGCCATCTCTTCCACCCACAGTGCCAGTCATAGTTTTTTTGTTAAGTTTAAAGTTTAAGGCCACTTATTCCAATAATACTGTTTAATTATGCAAGATACAACAGGTGTTCTGGGGGTTCTAGCTGGAGTTGAGTCAGGAGACATCTCTTACTGTAATTTGTGAAGGTTTCCAATACAACTTCCATGTCTGTCTCATGTCAACTGTAGCATAACTATGGCATTTGAAGAAAATTAATGCCACTGTATTTTGTTTTGTATCAGGAACAATAATATTTGATCTATATTGGAACACTTGGGGGGGGACAAAAAGAAGTCTCTTCATCAATTAGCCCTTGGAATAAATCCATACTCCTACTACAAAATATTATTGCTTAAAAACAAAGCAAGCAAGAGTGATATTAAATTACCCCCCCCAAAAAAAAATAAGAAAAAGAAAAGAAAAGAAAGAAAGAAAAAAGAGAAAGAAAACCAACCACCAACCCCCCAACAAAAGCCCCATATTCCTGGGTAAACTGTCAATAGTCTATTATGATTTGAAATTGCTGAATCTATGATTTGGCAGCCTTTTAAAAGGAGAACATGAGAGGAAAGCTGTCAAGATGTCTGTCAATGTAACATTATACTAAAGATGAAAGTTAATTTTGAATTGGGAAGGCAAACAGATTCTGAAGTCAAGTAACATGGGTGGTCATATGCCAAAAACTGATTTCTGCAGCTGAGATCAGGCATCAATCTGTTGTCTCTTGATACATAATTTTAATTCTGATTTAAAATCTCTCTCTCTCTCTCTCTCTCTCTCTCCACACACACACACACACACACACACACAAGCTGATTGATTCCTGTACCTGTAGCTCTACTGACAAGAATAATTTGTTGATTCAAAACTTACCTCTATGTAGAGAAGAACCCTTGGGAGTTGAGTTTCAAAGAGGTCAAATGGCTCCTAGTGAGGTGAGTGAATCCTGCTATCTTACAAGAGATGGCCCTAAAGCCTCTTTCAATCTGTGAATGGTTTTATTTGGAGTGGTAGGAACTTGAGTTTCCCATGAATATTTCTGTGTTTGTTTGTTTTTAAGACACATGGCTTCGGTCTAGCTCATGAAGAAGCAAAACCACGAGGAAGAGGAATATATTCACCTAGAAAATAATCATTAATTAGTACACTAGTAATAAGCAGCATTAACATTAGTACACCGATATACCTGTTAATGTAAGTACTAATTAGCATTAGTAAACCAGTTTAAGTGGGTATACGTGTTCTGAGTTTACTCTGGCAACAGGAGTAACACATAGATATATAGGTTCCAGTAAGCCTAGAAGGCATATGTTAATTCCCAAATAAGTCAGTGTCACCGTAGCTTGGAAACATTTTTTTTTAATTACAACTTTCAGCATGCCGTTCCCCACAGGCCTCACCAGTGGCTGTTGGCTGGGGGATTCTGGGGGTAGTAGTTCCAAACAGTAACATTTGCATGCTCTGATCATGCTATGCATGACTGGTCTGAGATTTCTCCTGTCTCCTCTTCAATCCTTTCATAACTTCAATGGCATATACTAGTCTATAGATCTTCTCAGCCATGATGCATGACTAGATCCTTCCAAGATATGTAGAGGAAACAGGGGCCATTCAGGAACATCATCCCTGTCTGCTGTCCAACACCACTCTTCCCAGGTTGAACAGGCATGTCTGAAGAGGTTTCAGTGAACACTTGGCTGAATGTACTTGGAAATTTCCCAGCAATAGGAAACCTTACTTTATCAGGGCAAAACATATGTAGATGCCCCCTTCAGTACTTCTTGCTCAGTGTTGGAGAGGTGGAAACAGAGAAGGCAAGGACACCATAATTGCTTGTTTAGTACAGGCTATTTACACACAACCAAAGCACTGTGCTAGAATTGAATTAAAGTGAGAAATTGTGGTTCTGTAATAACAACTATAATCCTTTTTTGAGGGGGGCAGGATAATTGCTTAGAAATCCACCATGCTTCTCACAAATCCCTTTATGAATCACACTTACATAATAAGATAGACATAATGGATGTACTTCAAGGCTGATAGTTAATTCACTTAGGATATAGGTTAAGAAGAGTTTGTCTCAGTATCTGACCCACATTTTGTGGGCTCCAGGCAATTCAAAATGAATGTTAAACAAAAAACCAGTTCACAAATTTTGGAATAAAAAGTAAAACAAAACAAAACAAACAAACAAACAAAAACCAATCTGAGCAAGCAATTATACTCTGGGAATCCTTTCAGGAAGGATAATTAGGGTATATATAGCTAGCAATTGGAAATAATAGCCAAGATCCTGAATCAGGAGATGCATTGTAAAGTTCTGCACAGGTGGAGCTACAACCCTTCCCCCCCCCGCAACCCCCCCTTTTAAGCTGCTGCTGTGGAACCACCCTCAACACAGCCATTTACTGGCCATTGGGCAGCTGTGTGGGGGTGTGGCAGAGAAGCATCCGACTTTGCTTCTTTAGTTTCATGCACAGAGACAGGCATAATCTGGGCCTTCCCAGGTATCCTCTGGAGGTCCTGGAGGATGATGTCATTGCTGTGCATTCAGCTACAGGAACATAGCTGGATGGTTTGCTGCCAGTGCCCCTTGCTCTCCACAGGCCAGTAAAATGGCATTTTAAAATAGGGGGGGGCAACTTCAGCAGCTAAAAGGTGTTTTGGGTGTGTGTGAATTCAATTGTTGTGTGGCCAGTAGAAAATTTCAACTTCTTCAACAACAACAAAAAGTGAGTTACACAGGCATAAGTTAGATTAAAGGCTTGCCTTAAACTGCAAAAATACTCCTCATGGAATGCAAAGAGAATCCTACCTGTATTAATGGTGTTCCACATCATTTTGCCATATTGGGAAGGACAGGGGGTCCAAAATATAAAAACTCAGCAGAAAAAGCCCTTGCGGCTTTTCCCAGAGTTTTTTACAAACAGCAAGAGGAATGCACATTCCTGCTCATTGGGACAAGCGATTCAATATGAATCACTTTCCCATAGGAGAAGAAGTGCAAAGCTGATTGGCTGGATGGGGTTGGGGCTTGCTAATAAGACAAGCACCTGCTGCCGCCATGTTGGAGAATACAGGGTGGTGGTTTTTTGTTTGTTTGTTTGTTTTTTTGCTTTTCTGTTAAATCAAAAAATCATTGTATAGCACCTTGGACATCTTTAAGAAAATGTTTGGTGGCAGCAAATTGAGGTAAGTATAAACATGAGTAAATCACTCACAGCCTCAATCTTGCATGCAAAGCTTATGGGGACAAAAACACTATTAAGACAAGTTGTAGCTGCTGCAAAATACCACTACAAGGCACTCCAGGGTTTTGGGGTGTTTTTTTTTTTGTTTTTTTTTTGCTTCATATAGACAAGCCCTTAGGGCTTTCATAAGTCACTGCTTGAATAAAACATGGTTCAAAACAGCTGTTAGGAAACAACATCCCTCTAAAACATGATTATAAGTGGTAATTTTTAGAATCAGGCTATCAATTATTATCAAATTATGGATTTTTTTTTTAACAATTTGAAAAATTAAGTCCCCCCACTCAGCTTTTCTCAGGTTGGCTGAACTGATAATTTCCTGAAGCTCTCCATTTTAGAGGTTACCAGATTATGGCTAGTTCTAGCACAGCTATTTCTGTCCAAATAGCATCATCACTCATATGTAAGTCTAAGGTGATAAAAGGCTCTCTGTGCACCTGAACCTCAAGCAACAATGTTGGATCGAAGAGCATTCAAAACTATAATCCTAATACTGTTGTTGTTGTTGTTGTTGTTGTTGTTATGTGCCTTCAAGTAAACTCCAATTTATGGCATCCCTATCATAGGGTTTTCTTGGTGAGATTTATTCAGAAGTTTATCATTGCTTTCCCATAAGGGTGAGTAAGTGTGACTTGCTCAAGGTCACCCAGTGGGTTTCCATGCCTGAGCGAGGATTTGAGCTCTGGTCTCCTAGAGTACTAATCCAACACTCAGCTGGCTCTCCTAAATCTTTATGGGGAGAGAAGTCCCCATCCCCACAAAACAGCTGGAATATCGCTCAGTTTAACAGACAAAGCACCCACTAACAGTACCTTTGTCTTGTCTGGGTGGAGTCTCAGTTCAGTCCCATCCAGTCCCTTAAAGCACACCAAATAACAAGCTTTATCTGGCTTTAATGGGAATAGGAGAGACAACTGGATGTCATCTGTATATTTTAATCCATATCTCCAGATAACTTTTGCCCAATCGAATGGGAGTCAAATAGAGCCCATCGGAAATCCACAAACCTCAGCATAGCCTTCTCCAACCAGGTCCCTTCCAGATGCGTCAGATTACAGACTCTCACCATCTTTAGCTGACATAGCCATGATGGTGTTGATGTTGGAAATTGTAGTCCAACACAGCAGAAAGGCATAATCTTAAGGAAGGTTGCCATACTATACCTATCAGGGGTTTGGAGTAAAATTAATGCAACACAGTCTCTTCAACACCCATCTCTGTCAGCCTATCCAGAAGGATGCCATGGGGGTCCACGGCCTTGAAAACTGCTGAGAGGTCCAGGAGAACCAACAGGATTGCATCCCATTCCAGGGTGTTCTCTGTTGCTGTTTTAAAACCAGGCCTGAGACATGACTGAAACAAACCTAGAACAGTAGTATTTCTCAATTTTAAGTCCTTTAAGTTTTTAGACTGCAACTTCCATAATCCCCACTAAGTGGGACCAGTGGTCAGGGATTCTGGGAGCTGTGGTCCAGCAATATCTGCTGACTCAAGTCTTGGAACTCTTTGTCTAGAATGAGTGGGCAAAGTGCAGCACATGGGCCACAGGCAGTCCTTGGGGTCCCAAATTGTAGCCCTTGAATCCCTTAGGAGCCCCCCAAAGACTCCATGCCCACAATACTAATTTTTCATGTGATTTGTCACCCCAAGCCTCTCCTCTGAAGATCCCCAGAGCAAAGCAAAGCAAAGCAAAGCAAAGATAAATGAGCAAACAGAACAGCAGAAAATAAGCTGAAATTGAAACCAAAAGTGGTCCAATGTCACTTCTAGACACACTGGGGGTACTGGTACAGGTGGATGGGGAGTGGAGTGGGGGAATTGGCCTTTACAATTGCTCACCCAGAGCATCAGTTTAATTCTTGATAAACAAAATTATGAACCCAGTTTTTCAAACTTCCCCTCACTCACTAGAGTTTCCTCACTTTTGGTTTACTGGAAGGAAATTCAGAGAGAGTTTCAATATATAACAACATTAATACAGTGTCCTCAAAGCAAACCCAACAGAGTAAAGAGCCAGAACCATCCTCTGTCTGTGGGAAACTGCAAAAGTGCACAGTTCTGGTGTCAAACCACTCTCCTTGGTTTCTCTTTTCCCATCCATTTTGTTGGCAGCCAGTTAAGTGCAAGCCACCATGATTGCTCAGCCTTTCGTGATTGGCCAGCCACGTCCTTGATGTCAGGGCAGGGAAAGACGAATAGCATCTTTGACATCAATATTCACATGGTAGGTCATTAGAAAAAAAAAAAAGAAAGAATGGAAAGCCAAGAGCATTTGGACTCATCTCCCACTCTTGCTTAACATAGCAAGAAAAGGAAGTGGTTGGGAGAATCGGAATCACTTGGTGGAGAAAAAGGGAGCTCAGGATCTTAAATGTGGCCCTCACAGCCAGTGCAGTGACAGCCAGCCTTGGGGAGCAGAGGATGAGAAGACGGTAATTCCCTTTTGAAGTCAGTCTTACCTGCAGGAGCTGGATGGGCAGAGGATCAAAGGGAAGTCTTTGCTTCCTTCTGTTGCACCTCAGCGGTAGTGCTTATCAGAGCTAACAAACACAGTAATCATGTTTTCGAGCACAGCAGTCTCTTATACCTCCTTGCTTAAGCACACAAATCAATTCTTAAAAACAAAGAGGTTTTCCCAAGCCAGGAAACACCTTAACTTCATGGCCAAACCAAGTCTTCTATGGTTCGGGTTGAAGTCAGAGCCCTTCAAGCATAAAACGTGTAACATGGTCCCTGCATATCCCATAATCCCATCCTGTACAGAAAATTACTTGAAACATGAAAGAAACATTTCTGTTTCTGCTCTGAAATTACACATTCAACATTTCTGAAACTACACAATACGGTTTTTTAAAAATATGGACTCCCAAAATATTCCTCCCCCTGCTTGCTGTTTCTGCTTAACATAAACACATGTCCTGAAGAAAAGACCAATAAAACTGGTAGTTTGTAAAGTTCGAAGTGTGTTATTTGGTCCTAACCAGTGAAGTGTAGAAATGCATCATCGTGACACTCCCTTGAGCTAGCTCCTCAAGAGAAGTTTAAAAAGGCAGGCAGCCAGGCTGAACAATCTCTCTCTCCCCTACCCTCTCCACACATGTATAAAGAGCAGCAGTAAATAGCATAATGCCCAGTCTATTAGGATCAATTGACAATAATAAAATAATGAGTTGGCACAGGGAAGTAGAATGGTTAGCACAGTGGACTTTGGCTGGAGAGACCTGCGGTTGCACAAGAAAGGGAAGGCGGCTTGCCACTTGCCGGCGGGCCTTTTTGCAGCCAGCCAGCACCCCCTGGTAAGCCCTCTTCCCCTGCTTTATCCGGGTGGGGCAGAAGGGGACTGCATGGGCTGCCCTGGCGGCCGCCATGCTTCCTGTCTTCTTCCTGGCCTGCTTTGCAGCCAGGAGGGGTGGGAAGAAGGGGCTGGCCAATTGGGGCGGGTCTGCCAGGGCCTGATTGGCTGTGGCCACCAGGGGATGACATCACCATGTGAGCGACAGAGCTGATATAAGGCAGTTGTTAACCAGCTTTTGTTTACAGGGGAGGAGAGAGAGTCGAGTGGATGGCTTGGCCAGCATCTCTCTCCTCCATGGGGAGTCGGGATTGACCGACCTGTTGTCTTGACCCACATGGGTGGGATCAAAGAATAGATCACGACCCATGCATTGACGCCAACTATTTAGCTTGAAAGTTGCAGCCATTTATTGCCAAAGAACATGTATTTACTAACCTGTACTTAACCATGTTTTCTGAAGATGTAATCAATATATTTGTTACCAAATATACTCTGTGTGAGTCTTATTCAGGAGGGCAAGGGGTCCGTACGGTCTGGGTCCATAAAGAAAGGAGCATAACATGCCCCCAAACAGCAAAAGGCCACCAGCTCAGAGGTTTCTAATTTCTTTTTTTCCAGCATCAGGGAGGAACATGTCATCTCAAAGCCAAGACACCAGTTCTATCACATTTCATCTCTACCAGGAATAGGTGACCAAGACACTACAGATTATGTACCACATTGTAATAGGATGAGTGAATAATAATAGAGTGTTGGTATGAAATTCAGTCAACTACAGGTACTGTGGGAATTGCAACTAATCTCAGAGGGACCTGGAAAGTCTGAAAAGCATGAGATTGTCTTGAAGTACATGTGAACAACTAGAGTTAATCACAAATTCATGCCAGGACATTTTTGCCATGTAAATGTTCCCCTGGGGTAATCATCCCAGTGCTTTAACCCCACAAACCCTGGCTTCACTACACCAGTGATCTTAATACTGAGATAGCTTTAGAGTAGTGCTTTACTCTCTCTCTCTCTCTCTCTCTCTCTCTGGCTTTTCTTCTCAAATGAAGATTCAGGAAGGACTCATCCCACACTTTCTGCAAGTGCGCTGATGACTAAAAAGGCCAATCCAAGATAAACAAGTCTGGTTGCAGAAAGCACAGCAGAAGGTCTCCTTGGGTGATGTTTCTGGGTTGTGATTCTTTCTGCACGACTTGTTTGGCGTGAGTTCTCAAATAAGGCTGCAGCATTGTGGATTATTTGTCTCCATGCCTCCCGATGTGAGGCCAAGGTGGACCATTGTTGGTGATCAATTTGGCCGAGCCTAAGATGTTGTTTCAGGGAGTCCTTGTATCGCTTTTTTGGAGCTCTCCTCTTATGCTGACCCGTAACGAGTTCACCGTAGAGTACTATTTTTGGGAGGCGAAGGTCCTCCATCCTAGAAACATGCCCTGCACAACGCAGCTGTGTTCTCAGTATCATGGCCTCAATGCTGGTGATCCTTGCTTGCTCAAAGACAGCAACATTCGTCACATAGTCAGTCCAGTGTATATTTAAGATTGTGCGTATACAGCACTGATGAAAGCATTCGAGGAGTCGTAGGTGGTGGTGATAGGTGACCCATGTTTCAGACCCGTAAAGGAGAATAGACAGTACAATGGCTCTATACACACTGATTTTTGTGCTTCGCCTCAGGTGTTTGTTACTCTAGACTCTTTTGTGAAGTCTTCCAAGGACTTTTTTGGACGTCTTAAATGTAATGGAAGCAGCCTCGCCACGTTGCGAGGCTGCTGCGCTGCAGGGCGTCCCTTTCGCATGACGCCCATCCCTGCCGGTACTGTTGCAGTACAGCAGGGACATTTGAGTGTTATATTTCAGCGATTTTTACTCACGATCAACTTTTGTGAGTAAAAATCGCTGAAATATAACACTCAAATGTCCCTGTGGTACCGCAATAGTACCGGCAGGGACGGGCGTCATGCGAAAGGGACGCCCTGCAGCGCAGCAGCCTCGCAACGTGGCGAGGCTGCTTCCGTTACATTTAAGATGTCCGAAAACGTCCCAAATGTGTGATATGCCTTTGCTAATCTGTGATCGATCTCTTTGTCAATCTTGGCATCTGAGGAGATGATGCTTCCCAGGTAGGTGAACTGCTGAACGGACTTGAGCACAGATTTGCCGACGGCAATGTGGGGATGGTGGTGTTCATCCTGTGGTGCAGGCTGGTAAAGAACTTCTGTTTTCTTAAGGTTGACTACCAGCCCAAACAACTCTGCAGCTGTTGCAAAGCAGGATGTTAGGTGCTGCAGAGCTGCTTCGGTGTGGGCAACAAGGGCAGCATCATCAGCGAAGAGAAGCTCACAGACTAGATAGTTTAGAGTCTTAGTGTGAGCCCTCAGACGGCTTAAGTTAAACAAGCTACCATCAGTACAGTAACATATATAGTGCTTTACTCTATAGCTCTATATTTCTGTCCCTTTTCATTGTACGATCATAAATTACCTCCCCAAGTCACATTCTCTTGCACATTCACACTCAGTAGACAAAATAAGGCTTAACTGTTCTTGCCGTATGATACAATATCTGCAATTTCTGATGAGTGCTACCTTGCTGAAACTTCTTCCTGCTTTTGCCTTAGTCATTTGACCATGTGCACTGTTTACTTCTGCATTCACCGGGGTGCATCATCTTGGCGGTACTTTTGAGAAGACGCGAGTGTGCTTAGAAGTCTAAAAACACAATAACTAACAAAGAAGATGAACACACAAGCACTGGAACACACTTCAAAATTTGCCAGTAAAATGGAGAGGTTGATAAAAAGAGCATCCTGTGCCTAGTTTTCACATTCTCACCCAGAGGCGTTCTGGCAGGGGACACCCATTGATGTTATATTCACAAGAGCATAATGGGATGTAATTTCAGATGCTGACAATACTGTGAAAAAAACACCATCAGTGATCAATTGGTGGCTTGGCCCATTAATAAAAAAGAACACCTTATTCACAACAATAGGACACTTGGAGAACATGAGGAGTCGATGTTGTGTGATAGGGGAGCCCTTTCGCGGTATCCCATCGTCATTATCATGCCATATTTGCCATGTCTGATAATCTCCTTTGTCAGTCACACTGAATAAGGTAATTGGGGTATTTTATACTTTCCCCCAGAGTACAACTGAAGATCTTTCCCCCCAGATACAACATTCTGCAGTTAAAACTTTTAGAAAGACCTCTAGGACACTTGTGAGGTAGCTCTATTGTCGTGTGCCTTCAAGTCATTTGCGACTTACAGCAACATCAAGATGAATCTATCATGGGGTTTTCTTGGCAGGACTTGCTCTGAGGGATTTGTCTTTGCCTTCCTCTGAGGCTGAGAGAGTGTGTCTTACTTAAGGTGGGTTTCCATGGCTGAGCAGAAATTTGAACCTGGTCTCCAGAGTCCTAGTCCGTTTTTTCTTTTTTTTAAGTATTTTTATTAAAAGTTTTAAAATACATTAAAAATTACAGAAATTTAAAAATAAAAGAAGTCAAAAAAGAAAAAGAAGCTTCTTCCAATCTTCCTTTCAGTGGATATATATGCATATAGTTATTCGTACCTCACTCTCTATCGCATTCTTTTCTTTTGATGGCTTACCGTATGTTCCGGCATATAAGATGACTTTTTAACTCAGGAATATCTCCTCAAAAGTTGGGGGTTGTCTTATATGCCAGGTATACAGTGGTTGTGGGTTGAGGAAGCACAGAGGGGGGGGCTGGCTGGGTGGGGGAGGCTTGCCAGCCACCTCCCATGCTTCCCCAACACAAGCCTCCCCCCTGTCCAGCCAACGACTCCTCCACATTTCCCGAACCCGAGACAGCCCCATCTCAGGTTCAGGAAAGGCAGAAGGGTGGCTGGCTGGGAGGGAAGCTTGCTAGCCACCACCCCCGCGCTTCCCGAAGCCACGATGGGGTGACTGGCTGGACAGGGTAGTCTTATACGGTGAGTATATCCCAAAATCTGTATTTTATGTGGGGAAGGTGGGGGTCATCTTATACGCCCAGTTGTCTTATATGCCAGAAAATACGGTAATTCTTTTTAACCATTTAAACCAAAAATTACCATGACATTTTTTTCTCCCCCGCACCACAAAATGTCTATAAGGGGTTTCCAGGCTTTAAAAAAATATCACTAAACTAAACTAAATATCACAATAAACTAACAACCTTTGACAATTGGTTCATTTCTACTTAACCTGTCAGTTCCAAAAGCCAGCCCTCTATGATAGATAATGCCCCCTTGAGTCACATATTTTCCTTAACTTGTTCTTCTTCCATTTCAAATTTCAATGAAAGTTTATACTTTTTAGCAATTACAGCCATTGTCTGTACACAATTACATCTCCAAATCCTGATTTTATTCAAAGCCATAAATCTTTTTATCCATTTTAAATTGTTCTGATAACTATAAGTAAGAGAACCATTGAAAACCATATCCCTCTGTTATTAACTACTTTCTTAATTTAGTTGTATATTTCCCCTTGACAAATCTCTTAATACCTTAACCATCTTCCTTTAAAATGTAAACCAAACAGTAGACTTCAGATATGCCCAATCCTCCACTTTCCTTTGCATTTCATATTACTTTGCATTTAACTCATGGTTTGTTTGCCTTGTCATACAAACTTAAACATATCTTTTTGCCATTGCTCAAATGGTACATCAATTGTCAAAACAGATACTGTCTGAAATAAACATCATTCTAAGCAAGTCATTTTTGTCACCAAAATTCTCTCCAACAATAACAAATTTATTTTCCCCCAACTTAATATTTCCTTTAAACATTTAACTTTCTTCTCAATTACAAAACCTTTTTTTGTCCATCAACATGACTTGCTCTTCTCTCATCTTCATCTCCAGTCTTTCGTCTAATACCATCAGCAGAGTCTTCCAGAATCACTCCAAATCCCAGGCAAAATTCTTCCTCTCTTTATTCCAGCAACAGTATCTCTTCATCTGTGACCTTAGATTTACTCTCCAAAATCTCCACTTAATTACCAATCTGTTTCATATCTCCAGCCATCTTCCCCTTTGTTTCTCCAATTTGTTTACCTCCTGTTTCAAATCTTCTTTCAGCTCCTCCCTCACCTTTATCAGATCTTCTGTCATAAGTGTAATCTCTTCAAACAACTTCTGTAGAATTTCTGATATAGTCACTTCTGTCATTTTTCTGGTGGATGTCATATTCAGTAAATCCAATGTAAGAATCCAGCAATTACAGAGTTAAAAATAAAAAAAGTAAGCCTCTCATTTTTTAAAGTTAGCAATTTAGTCCCAATCCAGTCTCTGAAGCACAAATAGCACCATCTGGCTTCTCTCAGTCTTCTTCTAAAGTAAACAATCTTCATTCCCACAAAGGTCTGCTCTCTTTGCCTAATCAACTTCAATATTCACAAAGCACATTCATGAAAAAGAAAATAAGTCATCTATCTTTTAAAACTATTGTCCTCTTCTTGTTTACAGAAAGAAGGCAACTCACTAAGACTTTGATCTCACTGCTGTTGGAAGATCTCTCTTCAATTGTAAATTAGGTACTTAAAATGTAATTGAGAAAGTGTGCGTTTTGCAGGTCCAGGGTCCATTAAAGGCTCTCTTGAACTTGATATTAATCTTGAGAATCTTCTGCTGCTCAACCCACCTTCTGCCCAATGATGTTTCTGTGGTCTCCTAGTGAGGAGCAGCATTTTGAAACATGCATGGGGGATCTCATGCTTTCTTCTTGTCCGGAGAAAATTTTTACCAGCTAGAACTTGCCTCCTAGCTCACAATTTTGCCACCTAAGCTTTCCCTGCTGTGGAGAATCTCACAGGGATGTTATTCACCAACATTCCTTACCTGAAAGTCCCCAGAGCCATAGTCTAATGCTCAAACCACTACACCATGCTGTCTCGAGGTAGCCCTATACGAACACATTTTTTGGCCTTTAAATTTTACCAGATAGCACTGGCTGTCACTGTCCTTAGGATCAATGTCTGCCATAATTAAGAAAAATTGTTTTTCCTACAAGCACTCTCTTTTTCTCCTATCTATGCACAAGGAAATCTGGGACGGATAGTCCAGTGGCCAGCTACATGCTTCAAAGAAGCTCACAACAAAGAATGAAGAGAACCCTCTTATTTTATTCATTGTCCAACAGCTAGTATCCAGAGGTATACTGCCTCTGAAATGGGAGCTCCATTTTTTGATTGTGGCTAACAGCCATTGACAGCCATCATCTCCATGCATTTGTGTGATTGCTTTGATATCTGTCCAAGACAATGGTTATCACCATGTCTACAGGAAATTTCTAAGTGAAGAAACATTTTCTTTTCCCCTTCCTAAATCTACTGCCAATTTTCCGTTGCGTCCACCAATGTCCTAAAACGAGTAAGAACATTATCTATCTTTCTTTCTTTCTTTCTTTCTTTCTTTCTTTCTTTCTTTCTTTCTTCACTTTGTGCATAATTTCGAAAAAATATATTATGAATTGCAACCTTGGCTTGTCATGCCTATGCCACAGACCCTACGTATGCATGGGGGTGGGTACTTATACATGGGGGGAGAGGAAATTGAACACATAAAAGCAGATATAATTTGCATAAATTATGCATACAGTGGGAAAAACTTTCACTAAGCAGCCCTGTAACATCTGGCAGCTCTTGTGTCAGTGGGGTGATGAATTTGCTCTATAATTTTGTCTTAACTTTAATCCTACCAGAGGTGCTGAATCTATGGAGAGCATTGAGTCCAGCATCTAGGATAGCTCCTTTAAAATTTAGACTAAAACCTGGAATGGATTCACCATTTCATTTATAGGGAAGCTGAGAGCTGCCACTGTTGTTGTCCAGCTGTGAATGGTTGATAGGCAACCTCAAGGCCCCTTCTCTCAATTCTTTATCTTTAAACAAGACTTGTACTATGTAACCCTTCAAATGCAGGACACTTTCAAAAAGAGTAGGGGTTTGGGAATCCTTGGAGAAGAATCCAGCCTTCTTAGTGTTCCAATCTCATCCTCAGAAGATTTCAAATGGCCACACATGCCCCTTCTCCATGGCACCATCTTTTGCTAGTTTGTCAGCTTTGGTATTCTAAAAAGACTGAAACACCTATTCTGAGGCTTTAGTCCTGGTAATGAGAGATTTAAGCTAAAATATGGTGGTATTTTTGGCCCAACCTTTTGCCCACTACCTCCACCACCGGAATGCTCCCATCTGAGAACTTCCCTGAAATGGCTTTTGCCCTGTGAGGGGAAAAAAGGTTCATGGTGCTGATTAGGATCTATACAGCATAGGCTGAGCCTATCTGAGGGACCCTATCTTCCCATATGAGCCTGCCCAAGCTTTAAGATTTGTAGGGGAGACACTTTTCTCTACACATCATCTTAACAGGCATGGTTGGTGGGAATGAGAGAGAGGGCTCTCTCTCTGGCCACTCCTACACTTTGGAAGTCTCTCCTTCAGGAAGCAAGGATGGCTCCTTTGTTGTCTTTTCAGCAGCAGGTTAAGACCTTTCTTTCCTGCAAGCCTTTGGAAACAGATTTTCACAAGAATGGGGCTTTTTATGGTGCTGTACTGTTTTAATCTTCTTTTAAAGCAAGATTTTAAATGGTTTTAATTTTGTTGTTGTTTAATACTGTTTTAATCTTAATTTCATAGGTTTTTAACTATGTATTGTTATTGAAATTTTCTGTCTTTTTGTAAGCCACTTTGAGTCCCCGTCTGGGGGAAAGATGAAATATAAGTGAAATGATCCACTAGTGGCACTACTTTTCCATGGTGAGACAAGAGCCCATGCTGACAGCAGCAATGCTGCTAATAAGGTCTCCCATGTCAGAAAGGCTTTTGCTGAGGAGCCAGATTAAATGTGCCAAACAGATACTGGGCAGCAGCAGTAACTGTGGGTAACACTGGCAGAGAATGTTCTCAGGGAGAACGACAGTGGCACCCTAGCTAACGCTTGCAAGTACTGTGCAGAAGGAAACATGGTAAACTGCTTTTGAATGCCTTTAGCCACAAAAACTCTATGATGAGACAATCCAAAAAGAAACAAGAGATAGTGCTAGAAGATGAAACTCTCAGGTTGTATGGCACTCAGTGAGCTACTAGGCTACAACAGAGGACAACTACGAGTAGCACTGTAGCTAATGATGCAACTGGACTCAAGCTGAAAGGACATTCAGCTATTGACATGCTCAGAGGTGAAAGGGAAGTCCAAAGCTGCACAACACATATTATAGGAACATGGAATGTGAGAAGCATGAATCAGGGGAAACTACACAGAGTAAAACAAGAAATGGAACATATAAACATACAGGTAAAGTCCTGCTTATCTGGGAAGTTAGGAACCACAACAGTGTCAGAAATCAGAATTGGTCAAAAAACAGAACCCATGTAGGGAACATGAGGGAATTACTGTGGCTCACTTAGGACTGCCTATGTATGCCCACGAGCACCTCCACCTACCCAGATACCCATGTACTGCTTTCAAATTCTCTCAGTTGGCTTGGTGACTCCCCCCCCCCTCAAGGTAGCTTTGCAAGCAGCATGTACACATGCAGTCAGTCCCAAGCAAGCCTCCATAGGCAAGAACTGTCAAAAGAGTGGGTTCCCAATCAAACAAATGGAACTTGTCCTTAATTTGCAAGCCTTGAAAGAGCAAATTGTTAGATAACAAGTGGCCAAAAGGTGAGGGCTTCCTGTACTTGGGGTGAGTTAGCTAAAGTGGACAGGAATGGGACATTCTGAGTCAGATAATTACACTGTGTTTTATTCTGGAAATGAAAATCTAAGAAGAAATGTGGTGGCATTAACAGTGAGGAGAGATGTATCAAAAAAGGATATAATGCAAAGTCTGACCAAATCATATCAATAAGACTTCAGGAAAGACCAATCAATATAACTCTAAGTGTAGTTTATGTTCTAACTGCAGAGGCAGAAGAAGAAATTGAAAAATTCTGTTCTGGAGTTCAGGAGGAAATTGATCACACACTAAAATAGGACATGAATGCAATTGTTCAGCTACTTGTGTGCAGTGACAAGGAGAACTACTATAATAAGCAATGGAGAGAAATAGAAGATGACAACAAAAAAGGAAGAATAAGAGACCTCTTCCACAAGATCCAAGAAATCCAAGGGAAATTTAAACCAAGAGTGGGCATGCTCTGTGACCAGCAGGGGAGCACATTACACGAACAAGTAGAAATAAAATGATGATGGGAACAATACAGTAAAGCACTATATAAAAGAGATGAGAGGATGAGAGATTCATTCAAGGAAGAACCATTTGAAGACAAACTTACAATTTTCAAAAGTGAAGTGGAAGCTGGTCTCAGAGCACTTGAGAGAAATAAATCACGAGGAACAGACAGCATACCAATAGAGCTGCTTCAAGCTCCAGAGATAGAATCTACTCTAGTTCTGACTACATTTTGTCAACAAATATTGAAAACAAAACCAAGGTCCACAGATTGGATACACACACTATACATTTCAATCCCCAAGGAAGGGATACCATGGATTATAGTAACCACAGGGCCATGGGGACAAGAGGCTACTATTAGGACAGAATATGGAGAAATGGAATAGTTTCCAATTGGCAAGGGGGTCAGGCAAGGCTGCCTTTTATCACCGTATCTGTTTAACCTGTCCACTGTATATATCATACGTGAAGTAGGATTAGACTTGGAGGAAGGAGGAGTGAAAATTGGAGGAAGGAACATCAATAATTTAAGATATGCAGATGACACTGTTCTCCTAGCAGAAAGTAGCAAAGACTTGGAATCATTACTGAAGAAAGTTAAAGAAAGTGTAAAGGCAGGTTTAGAGGTGCAAATTAAGAAAAGAAAACTAATGACCACAGATTATTTACATCACATTAAAGTAGATGATAAATACATTGAAATAGTTTAAGATTTTCCATACCTTGGCTTAGTCATTAATAAAAATTGAGACTATAGTAAAGAAATCAGAAGAAGACTAGGACTTGGAAGGGCAGTGAAGAAGGAACTAGAGAAGATCTTGAAGTGTAAAGATATATCTTTGAATACTAAAGTTAGGATTGTCCATGCCAACATATTTCCCATTTCTATGAGTGGTTGTGAAAGCTGGACAGTGAAGAAAGCTGATAGGAAGAAACTCATCTGAAATGTGGTGCTGTAAAAGAGTTCTATGGATACCATGGACTGCTAAAAGACAAGTAGATAGGTCCTACAGCAAATCAAGCCTGATCAATACCTAGAAACCAAAATAATTAAACTGAGACTATTGTACTTTGGACATATCATGAGAAGAGGTGACTCACTAGAAAAGGCAATAATGTTTGGTAAGGTAGAAGGAAATAGGAAAAGAGGAAGACTGCATCCCAGATGCATAGACGCAATCAAGGAAGCCATGGTCCTGAGTCTGTAAGACCTGAGCAGGACTTTGAGATCTCTCATTCATAGGGTCACCATAAATTGAAGCTGACTTGACAGCAGTTCATGACAAGTAGTGGGATGGATAGATAGATGGATGTTCTTCACTGTTGAAGCAGAGAACTACAAGCCCTTCAGATAAAAGACTGTCCTCTGCAAAGCAAAATACATAGCTACCATATAGACAAACAGGACAAAAGTGGAGAGCTGAATCCAGTTCCACCAGTCAAGCAGAGGAAGGAGAAAACAGTCTGGGGAAATGGAAATCAAACAAGCACAAGAATATGATCTTTTGGGCATAATCCTTGGGCCCAGGTACATGCAGGCCTTGAGGATTTTTTTTTAAAAAAAACCTCTGCTGCTAACAAAGGGGGGAAATGTACCCACACTTTTTATGCTGTTCTTGCATCCATCACTTTTCAATTATCTCACTAACCTATTAACTTATGAAGTACAGTACCTGCATCTCCTTAACAGAAATAAAATAGACGAATCCACAGATCATTGTGGCAGACATTGCACAGGAGGAAGGGGTGAGGCAACATATGTGAGATTATGCATGCAACTCACCAAACTAAGCTAGTATAGGATGCCATTTCCCAATTTTTATGGCTTCACTAGATCCAGGATATTGTGGTTGATGGATTGTTGCAGTTTTAGATGATTAATTAGAGCTGAAAATGAACAAGACAAAGCTTTCTGATCAAATACAACACCTCTTTATTATGACAGGGTCCATTTGGCCCATAACTGCCTGGTAGTATAGTGCTAATAGTACCACTGTGATTGATTTCATCAATCCTAATTTTTAATCAGTCCAGAGGAATTTAATAAATAAGTGTTGCAGAACTAATCCTTATTATTATATATTAGGTGAGGAAAGAAAATAACCATTCATATATTTTATTACATTATTGACAATTGCACAGATAGAGATCTGAAACAAATTGTTGAATGAGAGTTTTTTTAAAAAAAATGTATCAGGGGAAAAAAAAAGGAGCCCATCAACATCACACTGGATTTCAGTAAAACCTAATCCCAGTTAAGCACATAACGTTCCACACAGAATTACATGATTTCCTCTTAACAAATCTTACCTGTTTTTGTTGAATCCCAGGGCCCAAGAATGTGCCCTAAGGTAGGCAATCATTGCAACATTAGCTAGGTCTGAACTGTTGTCTCTTCTTTCTTTAAATAAACTTGGGTGGGCAACACACCCCAAGCATAACTTGCCACCTGGGAGTTCCTATTTATTAAAGTTGTACCAACTCTAATTTGAAATAAAGTAAGTTTCTAGTCCCCATGATTGCAAAAACACTACTGTTCCAAATGTGGAAGCACATTACTTTGCATTCTGTTTAGTGAGCTATGTGTATATATATTTGGGTATATTCCTTGATTTAGAAACAACAGAGGCAGAACTTGGAAAAGTTATTTTCAGGGGCAATGACTCACAGAATCCCTCACTCAATATGGGTCACCAGTCCATGCACCTGGCAACAAGCAAGGAATTTAGAGACCCAAGAGAGCTGTTACATCAGCAGTGAGCTTGCTTACTCTAAGACAGGCTCCATAGATGCTGGAGGCTCCTCCCTTCCTGGTCTTCAGAACCTTCATGAATTTCCCCTTCCTCTAGCACTAACTTTAAAGGAGCTATTTAAGGTGTTAAAAATATTTGGGAGAACAGGTTCATCACCTTGGAAAGCTCCTTAAAAGGTCTAAAACCTACAGCAAATTCTCTGTCCCACTGACATGGAAGTCACTATGAGGCTGTGAAGGAAGTGAGTCAGGGAGAGAGAGAAATGGAGAAGAGGTTCTCCATTTCTCCAGTACAGGTTGTGGGAGAGATGTTCTTGGATTTACCATTTATAAAGGAAACCATGGTTAATAGGGAACCCTATTAAAATAAATGACATATGATAGAGTTGTGTTGGAAGACCTAGTGATTCCTAGAGAAGACACCGTTCTAGGCATTTTACAGAGCAACTCTATGGTAGGTGTCCATGTTTTTTCAACCATAGATAACTGAAACCACAGATATTGGTTCTGCAAATATAGGGGACGGGGGGGAACAACCTGTATATCAAGAGGATTTCTTGAGCCTTGCTGCAGAGGTAAAAGGAAAAACTCCCTAATTTTAGCCCTGGCCTCTTTGTACACAATTCTTAGACTTGAAATAAGAGCTTACATGTAATCTGGGTAAGACAAAGACAAGTAGCAGACCAACGATACAGAAAGTGCCAGTGAGGCACTCTGTCTTGACAACGTTTTTATCTGGCGGACGAACATCACATATAGCAACAATTGCCATGGTAAGTACAGAGCAAACAAAGGACCTACAGGATAGGAAGTTGACTATAAAGATCCCTCCTAAAGGAGGTGTTAGCATGCCATACTACCCCTCCCCGCGAGATTCCATAACTAGATATATTGGAAACTTTTCAGAGTCAGTTCAGCAGGGAGGTTAGGCAGACTGGAAGTCAGTCTAAGGTCACAATGACCTAAGATGTGTCTAGAAATATAACGGTGGGAAATCCCAAATTAAGATTATGCAGAAAGCCCCGGCAGTAATGAGTTTATGCTAACAACCCAATTGTTAAGCGGTATGTGCTAATCCTTTCTTCCAGCTTTGGGTATTTCAAGCATTAATTCAATCATGCAAATATTCTGACCATTCTTCATTCCATAACTTACAGAAATCTTTCCTCACACCCCCTCCTGTCCAACCTTACAAGGTTGTTGCAAGACCATCAGTGTTTTAATTAAAGCAAAAAAATTGAGTTTTGGTTCCTTTTGTCTATCTGGTGGGAAAGTCATCCAGGCTTTGTGATAACCAGAGTACCCCATCAGGATACAAAAGAGAGTATAAATATTAGAGCCCAGACCCCTGCAAAGTGTGCCACGGATGGACTCTGTCTCTCTGCTGGATTCTCTGTGCCACCCTCAGCTACCGGTCTGAGTATCTTCACTGCACGGAACTTTCCCCTTGAGACTGGTAACTGTCATCCCTTCTCACCAGACCACTCCCTAGCCAACTGTTCTGCCTTACTCTGCTATAGCCTTGTAGGGGTCTTAAGAGTGTATGTTTTGTATGTTAGCATATCCCCTGTGTTATTTCCAATAAAAATACTTTGTATTATTTTAACTGGAGTGCTCACTACAGTTAGTACTAGTATACATAGATCCCTGAAGTTATCCTCCTCTCACAGGTCTCCTGTTTGAGCCAATAATCCTTCCAAATATTGAAAGAAATTTTGGCATCACAGGTGGGACTCTACCCCACCACGTCTTATGATAACAGAGGGAGAGTTAGAGAAAAAACACGTATGGGAAGCATTTATATACACAAGACTTTACCACATGAAAATGATCTGATCCACATGATATTTAGGGTATTTCCAGGTGAAAGGTTTCTAGTGGTACCAATCAAAACACAGCTAAGGAACTAACCTATTCTTTCTATCCATCCTTTCTTCCTTCCTGAATTTTTTTTCTAGTAAGAAAAAGAATTAGAAGAAACTGGGAAAATATAGGATGCTTATGAATTGAAGACAACATCATTTGGGCACTCTATAAAATTCCATGAATGGGGAAAGACGGTTGGTTAATTAAAAAACCCTACTCATTGCTGAGTATCTCAATAACAACAACTTCTAACCAATATGTATTTTAATTGATATTAGTTGTTTTGTATAAATCTGTTGTTCCCCATGTCGATCCATGGGGAGAGGTGGGTAGGAAATAATAATAATAATAATAATAATAATAATAATGATGATGATGATGTTATTATTATTTCTTACCCGCCTCTCCCCATGGATTGAGGTGGGGAACAACAGATTTATACAAAACTACTAATATCAACTAATATCAATTAAAATATATATTGGTTAAAAGTACATAAACCCATTAAAACATATAATATCAATTAAAAGAATAAAATCAGTACATATTAAAACCATTTAAAATTCACAGTTTAAAAATAATCTGGATAGGCCATAATTATTGTATCTGAGTAGGAACAGGCACTTTGCAAATGACTGGGGCCAAATTTTAATCCCAGCACCTGTCATAGGTCGTACCTGGCAGAAATCTGCCAGAAATCACAAGAGGGGGAGCAGGGGGAGAAGGAAGGAAGGAAGGAGAGAGATTGAGAGAGAAAGAGAGAGAGAGAGAGAGGGGGGGGTGGAAAAAATCTAAACCAAAAGTGACTGGGCATTTACTTTTCAGGTTTGGGGGATGCTTCCAATTTGCCTCCCTCCCCCACTCCCCAGCTGCCTAAACCACACACACGCCCCACAAAACCCCATGGCATCCAGAACCCTCCTGCAGTAACAGAAACTGTAACAGTTTAAAAAGAAACCAACATTTTTTATAGGCCCAGGGGGATTTGGGGTGGTGGCAGGGGGGCAATTGGCCTAAAAAATGTGAAACTTAAAGGCTGCATCTCGCTACCCCTGATCTAAAGTGATTCCTGGACAGGGCTTTAAATCAATACATTTAAATAAATTAAGTAAAATGTTAATTGCGGTATTAAAATTCATCTATTCCCAAATTATTTAGTGGGCTGAGACTATGGGGAAATCACAATGTGCATGCTGCCAGCTCAGATACATTGGGTCCTTTTCCTGGAACAACATTTGCATGTGGGGAAAAAAAAAGTTAAAGTAGGTTTTCTTTTCAGCTCATGATCAGTAAATCCAACAGTTTTAAACAATTGCAAATATCTCCCAGCTTTTCTCCCACATGTTACTTCACTGGCTGGTGCATAATATCTTTCCAGGCTTCCTTTTTTCCACTGTAAACCTTTCACCACTATTCAGAGTTCTGCTTCTCATCTTTATTTATTTTGCTTGGCATTTTGATCAAGTGACTTTCTTCATTGGCATCCAATTCATCCTAAATACAAACTTCTGTTACACTGTTACTTTAATGGTTTGTCTTTCCCCTTGCTGCCTTACTTATAGATGTGTTTTATAATTAGCTCCTGCTTGTTCTTGGAATGTTAACAATATAACCATGCCAGTGGCCTCCCATGCAGAAACAACAGCCATGCCTGCGTGACTTCCAGCATAGCTACAGCACTGAGTTTTCCAACCCAAACCATTCACTGAACAGCCTTCTACTCTCCTATCTCTTCTCCTCCTCTCTTAGGGCCTTTTTACACTGCACAGTTATAGCAGAATAATTCCACATTAACTGCCATGGCAACCACCTATGGATTTCTGGGATTTGCTGTTTAGGGAGAGGTATTTAGAAACCTCAGCCAGAGAGTTCTTCTAGTACCCCACCAAACTACAAATGCCACGATTCCATAGGATGTTGCCATGGCAGTTATTGTGGAATTATTGTGCTATAACTGTGCAGTGTAAAAGGGCCCTAAGAGAGGAGGAGGTGAGATAGGAGAGTAGAAGGATGTTGTGTAGTGTGAAACAGCCTCTGAAATCTCTATTCTAGATGCAAGAATATATAACATTCTGGTTATGGAAAGGAGACAGCTTTGGTTGCCTTTGGTGACCTACAACTGGATGGGGATGGGGGTATGTTCTTGTTGGTTCTACTGGACCTCTCAGTAGTTTTTGCTACCATCGAGCATGGTATCCTTCTGGTCACCTCACTGGGATGGGGCTTGGAGTGTTCTACAGTGGTCCCACTTTTTCCTGGAGGGGTGCTTTCAGAGGATGGTGCTGGGGGATTCCTATTCTACGTCTTTGCTATTGGCCTGTGGAGTCCTTCTTTTCTAACATAGCATAGGGGACATGAAACTTCTACATTGGCTCTACTTTTTCCTTGAGGGGCGCTTTCAGAGGATGGTGCTGGGGGATTCCTATTCTACTTCTTGCTATTGGCCTGTGGAGTCCTTGTCTAACATAGCATAGGGGACATGAAACCTCTGGGAGAGGTTGCATGGAGTTTGAGGATCAGTTGTTGCCAGTATGCTGATGGTGCCCAGCTTTATTAATCTGGTCTGTTTCTGAGCACAATCCAAAGTGCTGGAGATGACCCGTAAAGCCCTATACAGCTTGGGTCTAGGCTATCTGAGCACTGTATCTCCCTTTATGACCCCATTAGAGCTTTAAGTTAATCTGGAGAGTCCTTTTTCTCTGTCCCACCACCTTCTCAGGGTCATTTGGTGGGAATAGAGGAAAGGGTCTTCTTGGTGGCTGCTCCCAGTATTTGGAACACCACCCCCCAGGGAGACCAGGATTGTTCTCTCCTTATTCTCCTTCTGCCAGCAACTAAAAACATTTGTGTCCCACCAGGTTTTTGGAAATTGAATGGGGTAGGCTTTTAATGATGTGCTGTGCTTTTTTATGTTTTAAGGTCTGTATAATCTTTTAATGAATTTTAATGTTTGTAAATCCTAAATGTTTTAACTTGATTAATTGTTTAATTGCATTTTAGATAATTTTATATTTATACTTCCATCAACATTTTTGTTTAGTGTTTAATCTGTATTGTTTTAGATATATTGTTAGCTGCCTTGAGTCCCATTGTTGGGAGGAAGGTGGGATACAAATGAATACAACAACAATGTTCTGGTGCCAATGTGGAGCAGGAACAACAACAAAGTCATGAAGCTGCCCACATGTACATAAATGGCCACCACTCACTCAGTTGCCCATTAGGGAATATTAGGCAACTCTGGAAGGGGAGGGAGGAAGAGGAACAGGTCATCATCATCACCAGTGAAATGGGAGCATAATGTTTACTTTCTTTTGAGAAGGAAGAGACTGTTTCAAGGGCTCTCTGCCACCCTAAAAGGGTAATGGGAAGGGCAAAGGGTGAGGAAAAGGTTCCTGCCGAGTCAAGGTAGGACATTTGATAGCTCATCAGGGAGCAGAGTCAGGTTTAATAATGTCTCTGCTAAACACAGTTAATAATTGAGGTCAGCACTCTTGGCAAGGATAACAAGAAGATAGTCTCCCCAAGTGTGGAGTGATGGTGTGAAGGGCATGCTGTTCAGAAAACACAGGTGGCAGTTATAACATTTGCTGAGGTATTCTGTTCTAAAGGCAGCTGGGTCACAGGGAAGGCCGAGGAGGAGCACAAGCAATGTTAGGCCATTTTCTTCTCTTGCTTTTGAAAGCAGAACAGAGAGACAGCACAGAATTATAGACATAGGGAGAATGCAACTGAACAGGCTTTGTTTAATTTGAAGCTTTTGCCCAAGACTTTATCAAGAAAAACCCCATCAGAAGAAGAAGCCACACCAGTGGAACGAAAATATATCTACAGCTTCTTTGGCCTTTGAACCTGCCAGGAGAACATCAGCAGTGCTTGCAGGTGGACAACTCCGTGTTTTAAAAAAATGTTTGGTAGCTATTCCATTTTCCCCTCCTGAATGATGGTAAGAAAAAATCTGGTAGGCAAACACTGAAATAAAAGACAACAATATCTCAGCCCCACTGTGAAATCCCCTGATTCAGACAAGACAATCACACATTATGAAAGCTTCATCTGGAAACACCCCAAGTACAAATGACTCACAGTTCCCCCCTTCATGTTTCTTTGCTATTTCTGAAATGAGGGAAGATGTATCTCTCCCTGTGTATGGTTCTCCTTGATTAATTCCTTCTGTACTTCACTTTCTCTCCCTAATAAGGGAGAATTGGCATTTGAAAAGTAGCATGCACCAACGTCAAGAAAATAGCCTATAAGCGGGGGGGGGGGGAATCAGCCTAGACTACTTCATGATCATATTTAAGGCACTACTTCATTTGTTTCATTTAAATTCACTCAAATTAGTTAGGATTGGGACCTCAAAATATTTTGCTTTCTAGCTTTTGGCTTGTTGAAAACAAAGCCAGTGAGATAAACTGGATCATCCACTAGACTTTAAAATTAGGCCCATTGTGGAATGGTAGGTTGAATTATGGGCCAAGATTTTTATTATTTTTCTTAGTCTATTCTACAGCCAAAATGGGTTCTAGAGCAGCTTGCCAACATCAGTAGTTACTCTTGTTTCTAAATGACACAAGCCATGTTCTTACATCACAGATGCAGCTACAAATACATAACCACTGTACATATCACCCTCTGAGCTGACTCTGTAAAATAGCCTAGATAGCCAGCAGCTGCACTGTGCCACAAAGGTCTGTTCTGCTGGCAACTAGGACCCACCAGCAATCCCACCAGCAATCTGCCATATGACAATGAGAAGCAGGACACCAGTCTTCATCACATCACAGATTGTTAGTGGGAGGAGGCTGGAAACATCATCCTGCTGAGCCCTAATCACCAGGAGAACAGACCTCCATTGCTCAATCTGGCTGCTGGCTCTTTGGGTAGGTTTGGGGTGAGTGGGTCAGGGGACAATACTTAGAAATACATTCATAATGGCATCCATGATGTAGGATGCTAGCTATAATATCCAAGGAAAAAGGGATCAGGTGGGTGGGGAGAGAAAAATAATGATCATATTATGGAAAGAACAGTCAAAAATATTCAAATCATGTGTTTCTCCAGTGCTGGGAAACCCTGGCAAAGAGAATCCTAGATTGATAAGAATCTTTGTAGTTTGAGACTTATCGTGCACATATTTCACTGATGGTTTTTTTGCACAGAAAACAGCATTTTCTCCACAGGAAAATGCTGTTTTCTGTACATACCCCCTCCCCTCCCCGACTAAAATTTGGTGCAGAATAAGTCCCCAACTGCAGTATTTTCTGCACAGAGAATGGCTTTTTCTGTATAGAAAATGATATTTCTGTGCAGCAAATATTTCTGTGCAGAAGTATTTTCTATTCAGAAAACCATGTACATATTTCCCACAGAATAATTCCTGAATTGTGAATAGTCTAAAAACTGAGCATTTTTGAAGTCTTTCTTGCAGCAGGAGGAAAATTGCTAAAATTACTTGTTGCCTTCTGAGAACCAAATTAGCAAAAAAAAAATTTTTTTTTTAAAAAAGTGCCGTACTAAGGAGAAATTTTGTTCTTAGCCACGAACCCTGCTGAATAACCACAAGCCACATATGCCATTACTGTACCTCAGAGGGTTGGTATGGATAGGTGATTAAAAGTAAAAAAAAACACTCCTAATCAGATGTAAAAGTTTAGCCAACTGTAATAACCACCTATCTAAAAGAAAGCTTCTAGTTGAATACTGTGGGAATGAAATAATTAAGAATTATTATACAAACAATGATATATGCTTGTCTCCTTGCATATCTCCCCCCAGGAACTACCTATTCAAATACACAAATTTACATATCCTCTGGAACAGGAGCTCACAGTATATATACCACACACACTCCTACCTAACCATTTTCTGAAGATGCCAGCTACAGATGCAGGTGAAATGTCAGGAATAAATAATAATAATAATAATAATAATAATAATATTTTTACCCCACCCCTCTGTTAAAAACAATCGGGGCAGCTTACAACAGTTAAAATACTGCAATACAGACTAAAACCCCTAAGCCCCACCAAACCCCATCCTCCCCCATAAAAAAATATTAAACTAGCATCAAATTAAAATCCACCTAAACTTAAAAGTCACATAAAATAAACAAATACAAAAATCAACAGCCAGTGAGTCAGGGTAAAGGACTAAAAGAGGCCAGGAGTTGCAGCTCCTAAGGCCGGGATCTAATCAGGAAAAGCCTGCCGAAAGAGATTAGTCTTTAGTGCTTTTTAAAAGCTACTTAAACTCATCATCTGATGGATCTCATCCAGCAGGCCATTCCATAATTTGGGGGCGATTACCAAAAAGGCCCTCTGGGAGGTTGCAGACAGCCTAGATTTTTGTGGCTGAAGCAAATTCCTCCCAGAGGACTGGAGTGTGTGTGGAGGATTGTATGGGAGGAGGCGGTTCCAGAGATAAGTTGGACTCAAGCCATTTAGGGCTTTAAAGGTAATAACCAACACCTTATACTGGGCCCAGAAACTGATAGGCAGCCAGTGGAGAGATTTTAATACTGGAGTTATATGGTCTCTCTGAGATGTTCCTGAGACCACTCTGGCTGCCATATTTTGTACCAACTGAAGTTTCCACACCAAGCACGAGGGTAGCCCCATGTAGAGCACAGAAATCTATACGAGAGGTTACCAGTGCATGCACCACAGTCTCGAGGTCCCTTACTTCCAGGAAAGGGCTCAGCTGGCGTATAAGCTGAAGCTGATAACAGGCGCTCCTGACCATCGCATTCACCTGACTAGTCATCTGAAGTGACGAATCAAGGAGCACCCCCAGAGTGTGAACACAGTCCTTAATGGAGAGTGTGACCCCATCCAGGACTGGAGGTTGCAACCCAACTTCTGGTTTTGGGGCCACTGTGAGCACCTCCATTTTGTCCGGATTTAATCTCAATCTGTTTTTCCTCATCCAGCCCATTACTGCTTTAAGACAGTCATTAAGAGGAGAGACGCCATTGGAATCTGAGGCCAATGATCGAGACAGGGAGAAATAGATCTGGGCGTCATCAGCACACTGATAACACCCAGCCCCATAACTCCGAATAATCTCAACCAGCGGCTTCATACAGATGTTAAACAGCATTGGGGACAAGATAACGCCTTGCGAAACACCACAGGTAAGCTCCTTTTCCAGAACTCTTCCAGAACACGGCCTCACAGCCCGGAAAAAAACACAGAAAACTATGACCCTAATATTGTTGCTTTTTGTGTACCTTCACATTCTTTCCAATTTATGGTGACTCTAAGGCAATCACGGGGTTTTCTTGGCAAGATTGTCCGAGGGGGTTTGCTTTTGCCTTTCTCTGAGGATGAGACAGTGTGACTTGCCCAAGGTGACCCAGTGGGTTTCCATGGCAGAGTAGGGATTCAAATACGGGCCTCCCAGAGCCCTAATCTAACAGTCAAGCTGCTACACCACACAGGTTCTCTGACTTTAATATACTATTTACCAATACTAAAGGTGAAGTGAGCTGGAATAGATCAGTCTGTCTCTGATATGCTGATATCAGTCCATCAAACATATTGGCATGTCACATTAATCTAATATGTCAAACCTGTGAGGGATGACTTCTACTTTTTTAGAAGTAACGTTGTAGTATGCAACATACTTGTACCAGTCTTATCTATTTTCATAAGGTAAAAAAGAATGCATGGCATCTATAGAATCTGTTAAGTCCATACTGTGAAGCCACACTCCCAATAAAGGAAATTATAGTTAAAATGGTAGTGGTGGTGGGAAACAATAGAGCTTCTCCTTAATAGAAGAAACTGATGAATATCAGAGCTTGGTAGCTGGTGATTCCTATACTTGTAGTTTCTGAATTTCTGAAGTACATGACATAAAGTTTCATCTTCCCTATTTAAAAAGTTTAATCCTCTTTGATCTGTCCATCACCCACCTAAAAAATTAATAACTTGATGTTGTTGTGTGTTTTCAAGTTATTTCCAATTTATGGTGACTCTATCACAGAGTTTTCTCAGCAAGGTTTAGTAGAAGAGATTTGCTATTGTCTTCTTCTAAGGCTGAGAGAGTGTGACTTGCCGAAATTCACCCAGTGGGTTTCCATGACTGAGTGGGGATGCAATCCCTGATTTTCCAAAGTCCTAGCCCAACAGCCAAACCATTACATCATGCTGCCTCTAATATCAACATACTGATGTAGCAGATGTGTATTTGTTCTTGCTATCATCCTACATGCATATTCTCTGAGTGACAGTCAGGGCCAACACAAGATATTTGTCTGGGGAAGAGTAGCAAATGGTGTTGCTGATGTGACCCAAACCCCATCAATTTGCATACTACCCAGAACCAGATATATTCTATCTAAAGTAGAAAGTTCTACAGGAATCTCTCCTCCTCCATGACGGTAAAGGTATTAAATTAAATATGTCACACATGCTCTTTCGTGACACCAAATCAGTTGGCTGACGCCACTGACTCATTCTGCCAATGGTAAGGCTGTTCCTGGTGCCCATTCTTATGCAGCCAAAAATGTGTCATGTATACAAGGAAGGCCTTCATCTTTTATTTTCCTTTGCAAAGCACAAGACAGAGTAGCCACTTCATCTCATCTGACATCAAGACCTGCTGCACAATCCACTGTTTTAACTGATAGGATGTTTCAAGCTTGCATAGCCGCAAACTTAATATTAATTTCATTTCCATTTGCATTAATTTCCAGGTTTCTAAAGGAACAAGTATTTAGATGAGATTAACACCTTGCATGGTTTGTAACACAGGACAGTCTGAATGCTCAGGAGGACAACAACCTTGCTGAAGCTAAACAGGTCTGTGTCTGGTCAATGCCTGAATGGGAGACTGACACCTGAGAGCCTTGAGTTAACATTTATTTATTACACTTTCTTCAGCAAAGTAAGGCTGCAGTGGCTATTAAAAGATCTGCCAGAGCAGACAGGGAAGCAATAGAAGATGAACACAATGTTACATTTTGTCTGTTCTGGTAGCTATATAAGAAAAATGTGTCCAAGGTTATTTCAAGAGTTACAGCGCCAAAATAACATAGACAAATGTGTACTGGAATATTTCCAAGATGGCAAAAGTTACAAATTGTATAAGATTACAGCGTTCAACAAAAACTGATTGTATTAAACTGAACTAGTCCTCAATTGTTTCCTGTTAAGAGTCTAGAAATAACAACATACGAATGCATTCTCTTTCATATCAAGTTTGCTATAAAGCTGTGGTAGACTAAGAACATTATTTTTATAATCTCCAGAACAAACTGACATGACTAATGAAAATCTAAAATTGAGAGAGTTCTTTTATAGACAGCAAAAAATATTACTATTGGGTCCCACAGCAGTGTAACTGAGAGAATTATGTCATGAGATGAAGCTGTGGTTGACAGCATGTAATGAAATCCAGAGTGACTTAACTTTGGGTTTTCATGAATAAAGTCATAGAATGAACCAAGCGGTCTAGTCAGAGATGTGCAATAATTCAGATGTTGGGAAAATTCATATTGATTAATCCTATAATGTATGTGTGTGCACAGGGGGGGGGGGGGAATCTATCACATTATACCTTGTTCGTATTTTTAAATTTATATTTATCTATGGGAAGCCCAAGAGTCTTTTCTTTTCTTTTCTTTTTTTTTAAAAAAAGGAAAATGGCATTGAAGAAATGGAAATGATGGTGGTGAGCCTAATAATTTCACTGAATTCAGGGTCATTGTTTACAAGGAGTATGCTTATGCACACTTTCTGATCACTCCCACCTGGCTCCTTCCAACTGGAAACTAATCAGGAAATCACCAGCAAGGCAAAACTTACATCCGAATCAGGATCCCTGGCTTATCATTTTCCTAACTAGCCAGAAATTCTAAGCCTGGCTTGCTTATGACATAGGAAAGCAGGTTTATTTGGAAGCAACAAGCCAGAAATTCTCATCTTCATGTGGTTTGACACTTTTGCTTTCTGGTGATTTCCTGGTCTACTCCCACTAGCTACTGGGAAGTATACACAAACATGCTTCTTGTAAAGAGTGAGTTAAATTTCACAGCAATTCTAGCTTATGATCATTATGTGTGGATTTATCTGATGTGGGCCAGGGACACACATTTGACTAGAATACCCACAACTTCACTAAAATCCAAAGTAAGGATCCCAGGTATTCCATTTTATACAAGATGTCTTGTATTTGGTGACTTGAAGTATAGAAGACCCATATCAGGGTTGTATGGGATGCCCCAAATCCCATATCTTTGATACTAGCTGCATTCCCAAAAGAGCAATCCCTGATCATTTGGTATGCAGCAGCCAAGAGAGAGGGGTGTCCCATATTGATCCTCAGAAAACCTGGCAACCCTAAATCAAAGTGACTAAGGGTGCATCTACATTGTAGAAATAATGCAGTTTGACACCATTTTAGCTGCCATGGCTCCATCCTACAGAATCCTAGGATTTGTAGTTTTGTAAGATACCAGCACTCTTTGGCAGAGAAGGCTAAGGACCTTGTAAAATTATAAATCCCAGGGTTTCATAGAATGGAGCTACAGCGCTTGGGACTAAAGCAGAATTAAAGCTGGATAAGAATGCCTTTGGTTGATAGTTATCACTCCAGGCATGCTATTGAAGGAATGCAAGATACTTAGAGATGCCAAACTGGTTTCAGTCCATTCACTTTTGCAAATGTGATTGCAGTGACAAAGGGGCTCATGTTATAATGTCCTTAAAGTGATGTCAAACTGCATTATTTGTACAGTGTAGATGCACCCAAGGTCACATGCACAAGCACACTGCCAATAAACGATAGGCTTGTAAAAAAAAAGGGGGTGAAAGGTTTATACAATCCGAAGATAAACCAGAGTATAGGCTTGTATTCACATAAATTCTGGCTTATTGATATGTGTGAACCAAGCCATGGTACCATTATTCCTTTTCTGCTTATATTATTTTCTGATAACAGTAACAACCCCAAGAAAAGTGAGGTCTGTTTGGACCAGTTTTGTTGGTGATTTTTATATGCTCCTTGGAAAAGAATTGGGTCAGGAGTACAAAGATGGTCATCCATCAGATGAACAGCTGGGGAGATGAAAAGGCTACACATGGTCATCAGGTGGTGATTTATTCAGGGCATGGAATGAAGTGGCACAATTTTGGCCTGTACTGGTGACTGTGGTGGGTGCAACATGCCTTTTTATTCCCCCACCTTGCCATATAAAAAAAACGCATTTCATAGAATAACCTAGTCCATGCAGCGGGGGGGGGGATTAGAAGAGGAGGAAACCCTCAAATTGTATTCTGTCTTTTCTTTCAAAAATCTAACATTGCAAAAATTATCTGAAGTAACAATGCAGACCACTCCCATCTTCTCAGTAAGACAAAAAAAAAAAAGAAGAAGAAGAAAAAAAAAAGAAAGAAAGAAAGAAAGAAAGAAAGAAAGAAAGAAAGAAAGACCAGAAATACTCCTGCACAGTGGTCTACAGTAAGTTAATGAAGTAGGAAAAGGAAACAGCCCATCCTCTCTTCTGCTTAGATAATACAGAATGAGATGTGAAGCCTGTGAGGGTAACCTCTCACAGGCACATTTGATCCTCTTGCTCAAGCCTTGTTTCAGTAACACACCTCAGGCAGGATGTGCTGTTAAATGATTCAGGCCAGGAGAGATTTGCAGCCCTGGAAAAAGTAAAGCTCATGTGTGCGCATGAGGAGGAGAAGCAGCAGCAGCAGCACTGGAGGTGTATGGGGCGTCAGGGAGAGAGGAGACACATCACAGCATAGAATTCACAGAGAGAAAGAACACAGGGAAAGAACACAAAGTCCCCTGGCATGAGCTATGTCCTTAACCAACAAAAGGAAAATTGCAGCCACAGCAGAGTGAAACAGACTCAGGAGCCCTATTGGTAATTTGCCCCACTCCTAAATTATGTATCACAATATATATGGAAATTAAACCCTCAAGTATGACATACAATAAATAATTTAGGATGTCTCTTTCATCAGGTGTGAGCTGGCTTCTAAGATATTGATACTTCATTTTAGTTGAATATCCAGCATGTGTTCCCAGCTTGCTGCCATGTGGAATTCCTCATTTAATGGCACTTGTGCATCTGTCAGAAGTTGCCTCATATTCTTTAACTATTTCTACTTGTTTGGATTTGGGAGTGGTTTCCAAAGAGATGCTTCCACTTGAAGCTGCATTCGGACATCAGAGGATTCACAATAGTGAGCTAACCTCCTCATTATAAAGCACACTTGTTTGGGGCCAAGAAATATCCCATTTTAGAAAGAACTATTTCTTCTTGGCCAGTGCAGATCTGCTCTTCTCCCTGTCTGCCAACCCTGGGCAATCATTTGAAGAGGTAAATAAATAAATTCATACCAAATGATTACACAGAGATTAATATCAAATGACTACACAAGCATCTGTAATGGGCCATCAAATAGTAAGTGTCTTCAGACATCACATCAGATTAGAAAAAAAGAAATGCATATGAGAACACTGCATTTATATGGAACCAGAAAGATGAAGTGACTTGCCTAGTAGATTCAGTCAAGTTACCAACAGGGAGGCAACTAGTGATGGTTGATCTACACCTCTCATTGTTCCATTTAGAATTGGGTTCAGCAAAATGAGCTATCCCCCTATGTTGATAGATAGATAGATAGATAGATAGATAGATAGATAGATAGATATTTGCAAAGGGGTAGTTTGTTTTGCTGAACCCAATTCTAAATGGAACAATGTGAGGTGGATATATCAGGGTGAATCAGGTACATGTATCAGGGTAAATCAAGTCTAGATTCAGTTGTACTACTGAAGACATCATTATGAACACAATAAGTCTGAATTCCAAGTCCCACTCTCCATGGCCATGTGGCACTAGCCACAGCAGCATATAAGAAAGAAAGGAGCCTTAAGCTTGGGTCACTCCTTGGAATGCAACATAGTTCCTGGTAGCAGTGGTTCTGGGAACTGTAATTTTCCCAAATTGTGTGATATACAATAGAGGTATAACTATATTTTGCCCTTTCTTAGTACTGGGATTGCTGCTGCAAAACAATGTTATGTATGAGGAAGGAAGGAAGGAAGGAAGGAAGGAAGGAAGGAGAAAGATCTCTCTTTTCTGCACCCCTACAACAGACAATTAAATCAATGGATGGAGGGCTGTGTGTGTGGGAGACTCTTCTCTACTTGGATTAAAATATGGATTAGAAAAGTACTATTGAGAAGGGTGGTGTGGTTCAAACACCTGCACAGTTCATGAGGATCTCAACCTAACAAAGCAGTAATTATGAAACCTGGCATCACTAGAGGCAGGAAGTGTTACATTCTGTCACTGAATTCATGGTCCAGCCTGTACAGCCATTTTGCCACATCTTAATGGTTTTGGACATTCCAGACAACAAGCATCACAACTAGCTCACGATACACATTAAGACAAGATGGCTGTTTTAATTAAGTAATTGTCCATAGCAAGTTAAAATTTCTTCTAGATAGGCATGTGTGATCCTAGCCTGAGATGGAAAGCTAAAACTATTATGTTGGCACTCACATGTCTGGCAAAGAGTAAGAGAAAGAGGGCAGACTGGAGGCGGCCACAGCAAACTACCAGGAAAATACACCAGTAGTCATCATGGATGCTGCTTTTGTGGCCTCAGACCCCTTTCCCTTGACAGGGAGAAAGGGAAGAGGGTGCTAGTTCTCACTGAGGGGATCAATCTGTGTCTGGACCATTCCTCTGAGGCAGAAAGAGAGAGAGAGTTGTCACCAGAAGGATCAAGCTATGTCTGGATGTGATCAGGCTCCAGGGGTATCACAGTGTCTGAGATGATGTGAACATCAGCCATGGACTTCAGGCAGCACCTGAAACAATGTGACTGACAGGCATCATATACAGTATCTCAAGATTTGGTCAAGGCCAAGAAGAGGCTGAAATAGCAACCAGGAAGGCAGGTCAAGAGGAGGAGAAGAGCAGAGGCAGGAATTTTAAGAAGGGAGAAAGTGGGAGACTGGAAAGGAGAGGAGGGTGACAGAAGAATGCCCAGACAGGACTAGGGGGAAAAGCAGAGAGAAGGAAAAGGCTTGAAAAGAAAATGGCCAGGATGAGAAGAGAGAGCCCTTGAGACTGGCTGGACTGGCGAGAAGGTGGAAAAGATGGAAAGAGCAGCTCCAAATAGCATCTCACTCTTCCTGCGAGTAGAGCCCACAGTGGAAGCCAGTACTTAACTCATGAGCAAATGTTAACTGCACTAAGCCAGGTTTACTGAAAGACCTCTAGGAATCTGAAGAAAAATTACCTGTGACACTCTTCAGAAATATGATTGACTAACTTTCTTTCACTACTTCAACTCATTTCCCAGCTAGTAATCACAACCTGTCCAATTCCCATCTGAAAGCCACAGAAATTCCCCAGATAGTTCAGGCTACCATATTCCATTTGAAACTTTAAGTGATTTGAATTGTTCACCCTTTTCCAGGAAAGAGTAAAATATTCCTTCCTATTCAGCAATGCTCTCACTTAATTTAGGACTTCAGATTTAGTTTATGTTTTCATTTGGGAGAAGAAGTGCAGATTTGTTGCCAGGAGCACATACCATAGCCTAAATTCTATTGGTAGTCCTGACTAGAGTAGATCCAATGAACCAATGAGATTTACTTATGTGTTAATTCACAATTCCACAATTGATTGAATGGGGCTATTCCAGTTGGGACTAACCCAGGATACTAGCTCAGGTGTGATAATGTACAGAGTGGCGGTGGTGGGGAAGAGAACTGCCACATGGACAATTCATTATATAGCATATTTGAAACCAAAACATGAACATTGTAATAACATTATGTAAAGTGATGGGAGCTCTTGCAAGAGCTACAGGGTCTTACTGAACTGTGGGACTGTTTACTTTCTTTTCTTCTATGAGATTTCATTGACTTCCAAAGTACAAAACTTAGTTTGTGAAGGTACAACCTCAAATCCTTTTTTCTTCATCCTTCCCTTGCACAGTTCAAAGAAACACATGACCAGGTACACACACTGATCTTGTTCAAGACTGGAATCATTAAACCCATGGTAAAGCAATTAGTAGCTCATTATTGTTTGGGTTAGCCAGGTAAATGAGGAGAGATAAAGTAACACTTTGTTCAAACTATCACCCACTCTAAAGGACAGATAACACAACCATGATTGATTTTAACCAAGAGAGGAATGGGGGACTTGAGAACTGAATACAGGTAGTAGACATTGCCTTCTAAACCTCTGTTAAACACCAACAAGAATTGTAATGTTACATAGGATGAATGAGAAGACTGCAGGAAAGAAATGTCACAACATGGTAACTTTTTAAAATAAATAAATAAATCACATGAAGACTAATTATCTAGACCTACAGCAGAAAGAAACCAAGATATTGGAGGCTAAATATATCAAGACATTGGAGTTTGTAATGTGCCTACTGAACATGTTAAGTCCTGGGTCTAACATGCTCACAAATAACTATTAACTATAACACACTATGTTTTGGGATAAGGGTGACAAGCCAGTTACTGAATATTAAAATGTCTATTAAAGTTGTTAAATTGTTGATGCAATGAGTAATGTTTACTCTTTATTTCCAAAATATTTTAAGGGGGGGTTAATTTCAGTGATTTTTTGGGCATTCTCCTGTTTTTAAAGTTAGTTTTTTTTTTAAAAAATACCCAATTAATAAAAGTAATTAATGACTAACCTTTTACCCTTTGTTCCCCTTACAGTGATACTAATGCTAACATGTTAAAAATAATGTTCCAAGCTCTGGTCTTGGATGCATTCGGTGCTATATTATTTACATCAGGGATGTCTAACACATCTTACTATCTTTGTTTAATGTGCTAGTGATATTGCATCTGGGATAGTATGTATTTTTATTATCTATATCCAAGGAGGAATATGCTTTTAGCCTGTTCAAATTATTTTTAAATTTTGATTTTTTTTTAAAAAAAATTATTTTGCATTTTAATTATAAAGTGTTTAATTGATTCTGCTTCTACAGCACCCTAAGATCCTAGGATGTATGATAGAGCTGCTCAAGTGTTATGTACCCAGCTTATTTTACATGATTTCAGATGTCTTCTGTAATTTGCTGATTAATGACCACCCCTCTAGGGTCATTTATAGAAAAACACAGCTCAGTGGACTGTATGCCTCAAAAACTTAATGACACCCATTGCAGTTAATTTTTAAAAACTAATTAAAGGATTAAACATGTATGAAAGGACTGAAATCCTTCATGATCAGCATGAATGTAACATTTCACACGAATTGACAAAGGTCTTTGTATCAGCTTGTCCTTGTAAGAGTAGCCATTTGAATCATACAACTAGGCTTTGCAAGAAAGGCAGCGAGTTCAAACCTGTTTCTCTCCAAAGACTAGGCTCTTAAAGAAATGTGTGCTCCCTCGTGGCAAGGCACAACCAACACAGGAAACTCAAGCCTGGCTCATAAACGATAGGGATTTGAATGGAAGTGATGCTGACTGAAAGACTCTTTCCATCTTCACAATTGATACTGTGATCCACACACTTAACACAGCCTTTGTGGCAGTAGTAGATCTCCTTGCCAAGTCTGTTTGGGACAGCCAACACCCTTGCTATGGATTACCCCCTTTCCTGTGTTAACATTATTCCCCTCATGAGCTGGACAGGAATCTTGAGCTGCTATTAACATTAACTCTATAGGCAAGTAACTATGGCGCTTGAAAGCACATCCAGATCCTTTCGGTTGGCTGGAAATCAAAGTTATACATATGATAGCAGGAGGACAGAAGTATGACTCACAGTCTGGGAACAAGGTATATTCTGTCTCCCTCTTTTAAAGCTTGGGTACTAGTGCTTTCCTCCCCTTTTTACCATGATGGATACTCCATTATAGAGTGGGGTGCATGTCAGTATATGTGTGTATTTTTCTTGTCTCCTACCCTTGTGTACAGGTAACACAACAATCATCAGTCTGGCTCCACTGAGAAAGGAAATGAATCCACCCATTTTTACAAAGTAACAGAAATGTCTTGATCACGGTGGCTTGAAAATATAGCATTACTAGCATTTGCATTCCAAGGCTCAAGGTATTTGGGTAAGGCTAAAAAATTTTGGGAGGACACATCACTTTTTCTGGATAAAAAGCTTTTAAAGCCCCAATGGCTTATTTGTTCTCTCTGAACATTAAATGTGTATTTGCATTTGATTATGCATGTGAGTAAAATAAAAATTGTTGGGAGAACTGGATCAGGACAATTATGTTGGTGGAAGTGGGCAAAAGGACCAAAACTTTTAAGGCAAATAACAGGATTTTTTTTTGGATGTGTGTGTGTGTGTGTGTGTGTGCGTGTACGTGAGAGAGAGAGAGAGAGAGAGAGAGAGAGAGAGAGAGAGAGAGTTTTCAGTACAGAGCATGGGGAAAGAATTTGCCATTCCCTGCTGGTGCTGTAACATTGGGGCATTTTCAGGGCAGTTTAAGGCACTGGCGGTGTCAGCATCCACAGTGGGCCCAATCATTGTGGGGTCCCCATAGTAACCCTCCTCCTGCTGCAAAAACATTATTAGCAATAATCTGAATATCCTGTACTGTGAATAGCTTAGGTTAGGTTTGGTTACATTGACCTGAGATAAACATATGGAGCCCCCAAAATAAAAGTGTTGTAGGGGGCCCCCAAATCCCTTAAACCGGTCCTGGTTTTTTTCATACTATACAGTTACTGTGATTCCACTTTAATTGCCACAGTTCCATCCTATGGAATGCTGGGGTTTGTAGTTTGGTCAGAGGCATCCCAGGAGCTTCCTGATTGAGGATTCTAAATGCCCCTCCCTCAACTGCTGATCCCAGGATTCCATAGGATTGGGAGCCATGGTAGTTAAAGTGGAATGATAGCACCACAATTTTGTAGCATGAAAGGGCCTCAGATATCTGGATGAAGATGCCCACAGCTGCTATTTACAAAACAAATACACACACACAAATACACCTACACACTTTATGTAATGGGAACTCTGGCCCTTTCTGTAAAAAGATTATGGGCGTATCTCTCTCTATCAACCTGCAAAGGTTTTAAGAGCTACAGGGGAAGGCTTTTACTCAGTCCCACCACCAACATAGGCTCGCTTGGTGAGGACCTTTGGAACTCTCTCCCACAGGCCCCCTCCCTGCTTTCTTTTTGCCAGCAGGAAAAAAACATTTTTGATTAAGCAGGCCTTTAAGGTGTTAAGTTGTTTTTATCTTTTTTTTTTACTTTGTATGTTTAAATTGGTTTTAATTGTGATTTTAATTGTTCTGTGAGCCTCCTTGGGTCCCATTTTGGGAGAAAGGTGGCATAGAAATTGCACAAATAAATAAAAAATAAAATTATCTACATGAGCCAGGCTATGCTGGCTTCCTGCTGGCATATCCTGGCTGCGTTAGCTCAATGAAACAGGCCAGAGTCTAGACAGAATGCTGGCTTAATGTTGCAGCTGCCACCATTTCCTTGTTCTGTGAGGAAGCCAGCCCTCACCATGTGACAAAGCTACCTGCGTGTGACCAGACTTAGGGCCCATCTACACAGTAAAAAAAATACAAACACTGTTCAGAAGATCGCTCTACCGTACACATGGTCGTTCGGATTCATACGTGTCATTCAGAAGGGGGGCTAGCGAATCCCCCGTAAACTACCTGGATTCAGCATTCAGAAGGAGTAGCGAATCATGGCATAAAATCCGTACAGCTGTTCAAATAGCTGGTGGTCTGTATGCCCTGTTCACAAACGTACGAACAGGCAGTGTAATCTGATTGGCTGGCTGAGTAGAGGGGCGGGGCTAGCAAGGAGGGGAATTGGGAGCACCCTCCATGTTGGATTCCCAGCTACGCGAGAGTCCGGTAAGTCTGTGAATTTTATATATATTTATTTTTATTTTACATTGTAAATAGGGAAAACAGAATGTCCGCAAAGCAGGCACTTTTTTAAATAAAAAAAAAGTGGTGGGAGATTTAAAACTGCCGCTTGGCTTGCACGCTTTAGCCAGCTGGGGAAGGGGGGTCATACGGAGTTTAGGGGGGGTTAAAAATCATGTAGGTGGATCGTATCCATACGAACGACAGCCTATTAGTATTTTTTACCCCCCAAACAGATTTTTTTTTAAATCGTATAGACGGACCCTTAATCACATGCTGCTGGCCTGCTGCCCAGACCCAGAAGAGTAAGGGAGACTGGCAGCTAGAGCAACAAACCACCCTGAAGGGACAGGCTCCTATGGACATGCAGGTCCTGATCTATTTCCTTCTAGCAGAAACAGAGTAAACCTGGTATTTTTTAAAAAATCACTGTATTGGGCTCTAACCTGGCTTGCCCCTATCTGAGCCCCGTTTCTGCCCTGGGGGTTGTAAGGACTGCAATGGGGCAGAATAGGGCAAATGCCCTGCATTATTTGGACTGCAGGGCTCTCAGACGGGGGTAGAATGGGGTAAATAGCCTGTGTAGATAAGGCCTATGACATCTTTGTAAATGTCTTTGTTACAGGTTTCACAACAATATGATCAGTGATCATATGAGTTTCTGTGATTAACAGCAGTGGCTGGATGGTCCAGCCATTGTAGCATCTGTGATCCAAGCTAAAAGCCCAAAGTTCAGTTGTTGCTGTTTAAGCACATACAGTGCCATGATTTGTCGGGTCTTGGATCCCATCATTTGTGTAGTTACCTTCCTCCTGGCCAAAGTCTTCTCTCATGCCATCTTGTTGATTCTTATGCACTCTTAATCAGAGTATGAATTATAATGCTAATAAATAACTATTACTTTTTAATAGTAATTAATTGTGCAACTTGTTACCCTGTCCCCAAAGAACTGCATTGCTGTTAATATTAAAAAGAGATTTCAGTAACTCATTATGTAATTCATCATTGCTTTTTAGTTGTCAGAGGGCAGCACTACATCTGTTGTTGTTAGTAATTTAATTATAACTCACCTTCTACCCAAAACTGAAGCTCAAGACAGATTAAAAACACCTACAAAGAGACAAATAAAAACATAGAAAAGCTTTTTAGTTTAAATTTAATTAAACTATCTATAGCATTAAAATAATTTAAAATAAATATATTAAAATAAAAAAGATAAAAAGCAACAGAACAACAAAATATTAAAGGCCTTCGCAGTCAGTTTTTAAAAGACTAAAAGTAGAAAACTTTTCAGCTACTGATGTAAGGATAGCTAGTTAGCTTCCTGTCTAAAAACGTTTTTAAAACTTTAAACTTTAAAGGGAGGGGAGGAATCCCCTAAAAAATTCCCAGGAAATCTGTTCACCCGCCAAAAATAACGGGAATAGGAGTTAAGGTCTGAACTCCCTAGAAAATGGTCAAACAACTGCTAAGTCATGCTAGCCGAGGCCAAGGAACTGCCAAGTCATGCTACCCTTAAGGCCACAGCTGCATAAGAAGGTTACTGGAGCATTCTTTCTCTTGAAATACCTTGATGTCTGGTGAAGCAGTTTGTCCATCTGCTGTATATATCTGTACATATTGCAACTGTCTTGAACTTGAAGATAAAGTGCCTCCTGTTTGTTTGGATGACAAACAGTCTCTGTGTGAGTATTCTTGGGAATGGGCTGCTGCTAAGTCTGCTGAGATATTTTTGGCTTCTGCCAGGGATTGAGTGTCCTATCTTCCCCCACCAGAAAATATGTTAGTGATCACATGAAAGAAGGGAACATTATTATCAATTGTTGCATTACTTGCAAAAGGAACACTGTTATGATCTTGTTGCTTCATAAAGTAACACAGGTAATACAGTCTCTGCCCTTCTTTAGTTTATGTTAATTAAGAGAGAAGATGCAAAGGTCTCATGGAATGGGGGAAACTGATAAGGTCCATGTTCCCGGTCTTTCTCTTACTGTTGTCACTGCTTCTATTTTCTCCATCACAACAGTCATGCTGGCACTCATGGCCATGACATGTTGGCACCTTCATCATTTCAAAAGAGAAGAGTCCAGACAGAGCCCAGAAGAGGCATTGTATGACCCACCCTGAAAGTTCACTACTATTATATCAGGGTCAGGGAAGATGTGGTTCTCAAGTCCCATCTTCCCTCATCCCTTGGAGGATTGTGGCCCCCATGTCAGTGGATCAATGAACCTGGTCTGGACTTTGGTCCAAACTTTTAAGGAGCTATCCAAGGTTTAGCTCCTTGGACAGCTCATTTAAAATCTGGAATAAACTGCACACTTGACATAGAAGGCACTGGCCACCCATGTCAGGAAGGGAAGTGATAGATTAAGAAAACCATAGACAAAACTTTCCTGCAAGTGTAGATTCATTATATATAAAATGCTTGCCTATGTTTCCTTTCTCTGTGTGCTGATTGGCTGCTTAGGAAACATACCCAAGCAATCCCCTCACTCCCTCAGCCAATCACCACCCACATGCAAATTCCCTCTCCACCTCACAGTCCACTCCTGCCACTCAATCTGCATCTACACCCCCAGCCTCACAAGGGCCCCTCCCTCCTCTCACTCTCTCAGCCACTCACCACCCACATGGAAAACAATGCAATATTTTCCCCTAAAATAATAACATGTAGCTGAACTGTGTGAAAGGAACGCTGTCATTTCAAGCTCCACGCTGCAACCATTGCTTGAAACCCCAGCAGGGCACATAATGGCATATGTTACATCAGGTACAGCTATACAAGTTATAGTGAAGCAAATTGGGAGAGAACTTTCCATCTGAGAAAACAAGTGGGGAAGAGTGGACTTACTTTTTTTCCTGGCCTCTGCTCAACTTCTGATATCTCATCTCTTCAAATGCTCCCTCTGGAATTCTGTCTGTTAGAGAACTCTTTTCAGTACTATAAATGACTGAGATGTAATAGCGCAGCTCTCTCTTTCTCTATCTCCTTTCCTCACCTCATACCTTTGAACAAAATTCAGAAATGTTTCCTCAGTTTTATGTATCCGGGGGGATGCACAGACTCTACTTTCCAGGTAAGGGTTTGCTGGCCATGGAACAGATAGTAGGATAGTTACAGGACCCTTAGGAACCTCACTCAGACACACCAAACTTAAAGAAAACCAAACAAACCTCCACTAAAGAGGCATTTTATGCAGGTTTCAGCAGGGTTTGTAAGGAATATCCATAGATCTTCTCACTCTCATGTCTTCACATACTATAAGGGGTTTTGTACATTTTTGTGGGATTTTTAAAAACATGTTAAGGCTTGTTGCAAAACATTTCATTTTGAAAAAAAAACCTGTGCAAAAAATGTTGTATTGTAGTTTACAAAAACACAGTTTTCCACAAAGATATATTGTATTTTACAAAATAAAAATTCTATGCAAAAAACATACTTTGCACAAAGTGCAGTGGGTGTGGGGTTTTTTTTTTTTTGCACAAACAAAATTTCCCCTCAAAAGGTCCCCAAATGGAAAAAAAATAATCACTGAAAAATGTACAATGCATAACAACACTTTTATGATGTCAGCCAGTGGGGAGAATACTTTTGAAATTTTTCATTTTTGTATGCAAGATCAGAATAAGCAAAGATCAGCACCCCCTAGATTTAGGTACAGCTTTGTTCTGAAATACAGGGTTTCCATTTTTGCTGTAGGACAACAATCTTTTGATATAAAGGACATTCCATAGTGTGATCACTTCCACATTTCCAAAAAAGAGAAAATGCCCAACCAGAAAAGGAGGCTTAAATTTTCATAAGACTTCCATGTGCTAAATTCAAATTATAGATGAAACTCTGGAAATACTTAAATTTTTAAAAGAAATGTGATGTATCTTACCAGCACAAAGAAGGTTATATCTGGATAAAACTGGTGACTCAGTTTGCTCCATGGTTTCTGCTTGCCTTCCTTTCTTACCTTTAAACCAGTCTTGGACTGGACAGACCTTCACATAAAGGATGTCTTCAAATAGAGGACTGACTTCTGCAAAGTAGGACATATGGCCACCCTAACAGTTTGTTAATATAAAAGGAAAGTATTTAAAGAACTAAGCAGCACTGGAAACTGTTGTCTCCTATTTGTCCCCTGTTGTGTTTCTACATCATTTCTTCTTGTCTTCTTGCTTACCATAGAAAATATGCTAAGGAGAAGAGATAGTTTAGCTATAGAATACCATTTAACTCACAGTGGCAGGAGCCTTCCATCTGGAAGCACACAGAAACTTTGGTCTTGTTCTCTTGAAGTGTTAGCTACATCTGGACTGAATCAATTTTGGAAGCAACTAGAGGTTTGCAACTGGGATTTGGGGAAATGCTCCCCCAAAGTGTGTATGGGAGGGAAGAGATTGCTACACTAAATATCAAGGAGATGGAGTTGCAGCTTATTCACAAATGTCTAGGGTTTTGTTTTTTTGTTTTTGAAAACACACAGACATACACATGGTACATTCCATTATATAACACACTACAGTAGTCTCACATGGAACCCAAGATAATCTGCTCAATGAATATGGATGCTTCTGCCACTAACTCATGATTACTGCTTTGGTGTACAATATAGAAAGAAATGAGAGGTGGTGGGAAATCCAGGTTCTCAGTGCACTTCTCTAACTTTACATAACTGAGGATTCCAGCTTACAAACATTGTCTCCTGGTAACAGTTTACCTGGAATACCAAGGGAAGTTTTATCCTCAAAGCCCTTTAAATAATCTACTTTGTTGATAACAACAAGTATTTGTAAAGGCCTTTTAGTTCTAACAAAATGTTTACTGTGATTAACAAATGATTTGGGCCCCATGTTTGCTCAGCTGACAGCATCCTGAGAGATATGCATGTCGGCAAATGCAAGGAAATAGAGGGTGAAGAGAGAAGTGGAAAGAGACAAAGATGTTGGCATTGTAGCTGAGGCAGAGCTACCAAGTAAATTGAAAACTTTGCTTCTTTCTTAATAAATAAAAGGATAAAATTCTTAGGTTACTGCAGTGAAGACCTAAGAATTAAAAATGTAGTGGAACCTAAGAATACAAGAACAGGGTATATGAATTCAGATAGGGCAGCCATGTTATATTAAAGTATCTAAGGCCACCTGAATTATTTTGACACCTGAGGCAAAGAATCTCATGAGTACTAGTCTCTTTCGGGGGCAATAATAATACAGTCTTATAAATAAAATTATTTTTGCCCTTTCATGACATCCAGATGAGACACCTGGGTTGTCTACTAATTAGAGATGGATTCCTAATTCTTGATCAGTGAAGGCATCTTAGTGCTGTCACCAATGGAACCTAGAGAAATCCAGCAATGTTGTGGCATGGAGTTAAATGCAAATAATATGTAAAGTGTAGAGAAAGAAATCATATTTGAGAATATTTGGGAAAAAATGGTCAAAAACCATGATTTTACTAATATCCAGAAACCCTAATAAGAAGAATCCTGGACTGATGAGAATCTTTGAGGCTTGGGACTTATTCTGTACAAAATTCACACATGGTTGTTTTGTGCTGAAAACTGCTAGTTCTTCAGGAAAAAGCATCTTCTGCATGGAAAATAATATTTTCTAAGCAAAAATGTTATTTCCTGTACAGAAAAAAAGCTGTTTCCTGCACAGAGGATGCAGTAATTGGTATTTATTCTGTGTAAAACTTACATATGGGTGATTTCTACAGAAAATGCTGTTTTCTATGCAAAACAACCATGTGCAAATTTTGCACTGAATAAATCTTGAATTGTGAATAGGCTTTGAAAACTGCATGATTTTCAACTTTGTTCTCAAAGCAGGAAGAAACATTTATAAAATTAGAGTCATAGAATTGAATCATAGAATCACAGAGTTAGAAGAGACCACAAGGACCATCTAGCCCAACCACTACCCTGCAGGAATACACAATATAGAAATTACTTGTTGCTTCCTTTGTGAAGAAATATATATATATTTTTTAGTTTATTGGTTTACAAATTAACACCATAGTCTTTACAATGAATTTTTTTTTACATTAAAAAAAAAGAATAAAAAGAATTACACATAGAGGAACTACATTATCTGTTATTCTTCCCCCTTTTGTGAATAAATTTTAAAGACTGATTTATACAAATACCTCTATGCGACCCTTCCTTCTTTGTTTTTGTGTGTTCCATATTCTTTTATTCTCCACTCTAACCTGCTTGTTACATTCTATTTGTTTCATCTGGTTGTCACAGAAATCTAACTGTTCAAATCTGATTCACAAACCTCTCTCCTTTACCCATCACTTACTAATCTTATCATGATTTTCCCTCTCCATCTTATCTGTAACGTGGTAACTGTAACTACTAAAAATTTTATTTAATGGTTCCCATTCTTTTTCTATTTTTTTCAATGATTCGCCTTTTAGAGAGGCCGTCAATCTATCCATATCCACATTTTCGTACAATTTATTTAACCATTCCTCTGTAGTTGGTACACTTTTCTGTTTCCAAAGTCTGGCATATAGAATCCTGGCGGTTGTTATCATATATAGTATAATTTTCTTATTGCTCACTGCTTTCGGTCCCTTAATTTTATCTACCATGTTTAGAAGATACATTTCTGGTTCCATTGGATAGTTGGTTCCCAAAATCTCCTTTATCTTAATATGTATCCTCTTCCAGAAAGATTTTGCCATTCGGCAGTTCCACCAGATATGTATAAGTGTACCTTCTGCCTCCCCACATTTCCAACATTGTCTCGCGCCTGTTTTATACATCCTATCCAGCTTCACTGGTGTTATATACCACTGATAAAACATCTTCAAATAGTTTTCCCTCATATTTTGTGACAGGGTAAATTTCTGCGATTCCTCCCAAGATTTTTCCCATCTATCTATTTCTATAACATGGCCTATATCTAGGGCCCATTTTATCATTTGCTCCTTCACCTGTTCATTTTCCAAGTCTCTGTCTAAGAGTATCTTATAATATCTTGCTATTTGGTGTTTCCCGTTTCCCAGTAACACCTTGTCTATATCGTTTAAATCTGTTTGGAAGTTCCACAATCTTAAATCCATACTGTATCTTTCCTGAATTTGCTTGTACAAAAACCAGTTTACTTTGATTCCCTCGCTTTCTAATTTCTCTCTTGATTTGATTTTCATATTGCCTTGAGAGGTGGTGCACAGGTGTATGAGTTTCATGCAAAACAACTCAAACCAGAGCTTTTTTATTGCTCAAATATACTTTGCAAATTAAGGGAACAATTGTGTACTCATAAACACATAAGGCAGCCTTTGTATACTCACCAGTTGGTTGCAGTGAAGGGCAATGATCATCAACACCATGATTATTTCCCACATTTGTAAAAATCAGAGACTGACCCTGTGACATTAATAATAATCTGGGACTCCAAATGGTATATAAACACACAAACCTAAATCCAATTGTTAGTCCCAACTGAAGCAGACCTACTGAATGAATAGGACTGCATACGTGTTGCATTAAATATTTATTATTTAATTCAATTGGTCTATGCTAGTTTGGCATAGCAACTGGATTCAGATGGTCATGGTTTTTACTCTAAATGTTTATTCCATAAGTCACCAGTGAAGGAAAAACTCTTTGCAAAGGCTGAGACAATATGATCAAAGATGAGAGGCCTTCTTCTCATGGAGATAGGGGAACATATACGTATCTGGATGGTGCCACTTCTGAGTGGAGGAAGGGAGAATTACAGTATATCACTGTGTGTGGCTTAAAAAAGAGGAAAGTTGACACCAAAGAGGGGTGCAGGAAGAAATAAAACAGCACAGAGATTTCTGTCATATATTATATAATATAGCATATCCACTGAAGCATATTTAGAAATAAATTCTATCATTTAAATAGGAATACAACCCATATCACCATAGTGGTTAAAACCTACCAGGAGGAGGCTGATCATAAGTGTATAAAAGTTTAACATGGTACCTCACCATCACATGATCTCTGTCTAAAGGAACCTGCAGGAAAAGGATAACACTCAAGATACCGGTAACTGGCTAGTTAGTACCAGTGCAGAAGAATGTTTATAGAGTCCTTTATGACTGGCAAGCTGCATCTGAGCTTACAGCATGATGCTGTAGCAAAATGACCCGCAGTGTTGTGGCTTACATAATGTCTCTAAGTTTAGGAGATACTATTTCTTTCACAGTGTTTGTAATAGTCACACTCAGGCCAATTTGCTATGATGTGAGGCGCACAAATTTGAACCTATTAACAAACAAGTTCAAAGGGGAACCACATTGATGAATGTTTGCATTCATAGTAAATGAGAAAGGAACTAAAAAAAGAAAATGCATGGTCCTATGCAGATCTCACTCAAGCAAACATTCAACAAAACACCTATTTTCAAGTTTTGGGTACAAATTGTTTTGCCTCACAGTTGGAATGTTTGCAGCCATCTCATCATGATTGTTTAGATTTCAACAGGTGAAATGTGTCTCTCCAGACCATCCAATTCTATTCACCATTGCATGGCATCTATCAAATGCTACCTATGTCCTATCTGCCAATACATGTCCAGTAGCAATAGATTCTGTAAGAACTCAGCACATACTAAGTAAATACTAACATCAAAATCTGCAGAAACACCTAATGAGATTTTGCAGGGAGCAAGTTTACTCCAGGTCTAGGAAGGACTTTTCAAGTGTTCAGCAGCAAGCAGTTACAAGGTCTGTCTATAAAATAATGAGACTGATACAATAACCCATCATATATATATATATATATATATATATATATATACACACACGTGTGTGTGTGTATCAATTCTAATGTTCGCTTCAATATACTCCCTCTTCACACTCACACACTGATGCAGTCTTTTTTTCTACTGTTTGAAGGCATGGAGCCGGTCAGTTTCTGTCAGCTGTTTCAACACATCTGCTGTTTTCTTCTTTACTGCATCAATTGACTCAAAACGTGTTCCTTTAAGCACCAGGAAAACAAAAAAGTTGCATGGTGCCAAAACTGGTGAATATGGAGGATGTTCAAGTGTAGTAATGTGTTTATTGGCCAAAAACTGCTTCACAGAAAGTGCTGTGAGAACAGGCACATTGTCTTGATGAAGAATGAAACCATTTTCCCACAGTTCTGGCCTCTTTTTTTTTTTTTTACTCTTTCTCTCAGCTTTGTCTAAACTTCCTTATAATAATGCTGGTTCACTGTTCTGCATTCTGGAACCCATTATGCCAAAATTATGCCCTTGGTGTCAAAAACTCCACAATGAGCATGGCTTTGAATGTGGGCTTGCTTTGACATACTTTTTTCATTCTTGGTGGTGATGGTGTTTTCCAGTGCACTGACTGTCATTTTGTCTCAGGATTATACTGGAAGATCCAGATTTCATCACAAGTGATGATTTTTTTTAAAAGGTTTGGGTCCGCCTCAAGTTGCTGCAGAACATCAGCATAAATTTCCTTGCAGGACTCTTTTTGCTCTGGTGTGAGAACCCTAGGGACCATCTTGGCACAAACTTTTCTCATGTTGGGATCCTCATGCAAAATTTTTGATGCAGTGTCTTTGTCAATGTTCATGACTTCAGCTATCATTCGGACACTAAGTTGGCAGTCTTCTCGAACAATCTGTCTGATTTCCCTCACAATTTATTCTGTTCTTGAAGTGGAAGTTCATCCAGGGTGTTCATCATCTTCCACATTCTTACATCCCTCTCTGAAACTTTTGTGCCACTCATACACATGGACATGAGACATGCAGTCTTCCCCATAGGCCTCAGTAAGCATTTGAAAAGATTCCATTGATGTTTTGTTCAATTTTACTAAAAATTTCAAATTGACACGTTGCTCGACTTTTAAACTTACCATTTTTCTGGCACACAGCAGACAACACAGCTGCTTTAAACAATGACTGACAATTAACTGAATGGCGGAGAGTGTTGATTTTTGTCATGCATGTTCAAACATTTAAAGGTCACTGCTCAAGCATTCACAATCAGTTCTTCTTGATTTGTCTGAAAGACAGGAACATGGTCTTGTTATTTAATATACAGACTTCATAAGTCCATTTAAGCAGTAAGTGGTACAGCTTAAGTGGCTTGTGTTCTGTACTACCTAAACACCTACATCTGCTCAACATCCAGCTGTTTCATGCAGATAAACCAGCACTTTAATAGCTTAAAGGCATTCATTAAGCACATACCAGCTACGCTGAGTGACAGCAAATAGTCTGATTCCTCTAACCCTGTACTTTATCAACCTGCCTTACTAACATCCTACTTGCACTTTTCTGCTATTTCTCCCTTTGTACATGCTTCTCACAAAACAGGATAGATGTATTTTATCCCACTGAGCTCTAGCCGTTAAGCAGCAAACACTTTCTGGCAATCTAAATTGCACCCTCTCTCTCGCATACACACTATGTAACTATATTGCAAAAGGAATATTAACATTGCTAACTAGATATTGAAGCAGCTTAGTGTTAGCCTGTTAAAACTTCTTTTCACTCTCCCTACCATTTAACAATCTACTAGAAACCAGAAAGAGCTTTATCTGATGTAGAGCACTGGAATGGTGTGGTGGTTAGGTTGGGACTTGGGAAATTGGAGCTAAAGTACCCACTGAAGCATTATTATAATTAAGTATTATTCAAGCACTTTTATCCTACCCTTTATTACAAGCTTTCAGGATGGCATGCAATATAAACAATTTCCAGATTAAAAACATAAATAATTTGAACAAGATAAATACATACTACACAGATTTCAGTTGGCCCTCTGAATCCACAGATTCTGTATCCACTGATTCCACCATCCACAGCTTGAAAATATTAAAAGAAAAAAAAAATCCAAGAAGCAATCCTTGATTTTGCCATTTTATATAAGGGACACCATTTTACTACACCATTGTATGTAATGAGACTTGAGCACCTACAGATTTTGGTATCCATGGGGTCTTGGAACCAAACCCCAGCAAATATCAAGGGGCCATTGTAACAGTTAAAAGCCACTTTAAAAGCTACAATAATTTTTAATTATGTGCAAGTAGACTTTCCAAAGGCTTTAATAAAAAGCTGTTTTTCCTTGATGCCAGAAAAAAATCATGTTGGTACCAATTGGGCCTCCAAGGGGAGGGCATTCCACATGAAAGTCAGAGGGTGACCTTAGGCCAGACCCATTCTCTCAACCTTAACTATGGACATTTTCAGATGGGGCCAAATACCCTGGTCTGCCCTGCCACCTCCATTCCCGTTCCTGCCACAGAATAGAAGAAAAATGTTTGCACACTTACCTTCATTCCGTGGCAGGAACGTCCTCCCTGTCCCCTCACTGGCTGGTTGTAAATGCAGCTGTTGTAAGGCTGCATTTATGACTGGAAAATGAAATCATGCCCGTTCTCACGGGACAATGGGCACGCGGCAAATTTAAAAAGTTAACCCCCCAACTGTCAAAAGTAAAAAGAAAGCACCAAAACACAGGAGAAAAAATTACAAGTAACCCGGGGAGGTGGGGAAGGGTGCCACTTACCTGGATGTCCCAATCGTGCTCAGAACAGACCTCCTGCCCCGTGGCTGTCATTTCGGAACAGGAATGGGGCTTCTGTTCACACACCCCTAATTCCGTGACAGACACGGAATGGGTGTTCTATTCATGATGGAGATATTCAAACGGGGCCAGATGCCCCATTCCTGCCCTGCAAGCCCCCATCCCATTCCTGCTGTGGAATAAAGGGAAAATGTTCAAACACTTACCTTGATTCAGCGGCAGGAACGTTCTTCCTCTCCCCAAGCTGGCTGGCCGTAAATGCAGCCATTGTAAGCCTGCCTTTATGACAGGAAACTGAAATCCCGCTCATTCTCGCAAGAGAATGAGCGGGAGGGAAATTCAGAAATAACCCCCCAACTGTAAAAATACTATACCAAGCACAAAAACACATACCAAAACATAAAAGTAACCCAGGGAGGGTGGGGGAAAGGGTGCCACTTACCTGGGTGTCCCATTTTTGCCCAGAAGTGTCCAGAATGGACCTCCCTCCTGCAGCTGTCATCGTGGGAGAGGAACAGGACACCTTTCAGACCACTCGTCCCAAAAACGATGTTTCCTTGTGATGAAAATATCATGAGGAAATGCGGAATGAGGATAGGGGAGACACGGGAAAGGGTTGATGTCTTCTGAAAAAAAAGACTTTTTCCCAACCCTGTTCCATGGCTCCCACAGAAAAAATACCTCACCAGAAACTCTCCAATGTTTCATCATTAATAGAATACTCCAGGAGCAGCACGGGGGCAGGATGGAATGGGTCGACATCGTCTGAAAGGGAGCCCCTTTCTCAACTCTGTTCCATGCCTGCCACAGAATATTGGCCCCACCTGAAAATCTCCTATGTCACAGGGTGGTTGTCACAGGGATAAAATGGAGGAAGAGAGCCATGTACATTGACTAATAAATAAACCACAAATAAAAGTCATATTAGAAATAAGGGCATAAACCTGAGTGCTGATGATCAGTAGGACACTCTCAGCCCCATCTCTATACATCACCGGGAGAAATGTTGTTGCCTTTCCTCTGGCTCTGGAGAGGTCTCTACCTTCCCACATGGTTAGGATGGATTGGATGGTTATATATTCTGTGGGCAAATTCTACCCAATTAGGTATTTTCTGCATTTTCCCTACATGAAAGTCAGCCCAGCCTAATACTTTAGCAAAATCTCATCTCCCCCACCCCCATGTATGCACACGCACACTACAGTGGTCAAGCAGGATTTTTAAAAATGCACTGAATCCTTGACTCCTTTTTCAGCCAGATGAAAAAGGCAAATGGAAGAGCAACATGATTGCCAAAACTCAAACTGATCACTTTGTAGTCAACCAGTACTAGGCCCAGCAGCTGAGGAAAGGCACTCCCTCCCATCCCAACTGCTACTGCTGCAGCCTCCAGAGGGAGAGAAGAACAGACAGGCAGAGCTCCATCATGCCTTGACACCAGCTTTCCCTTCATCCCAGCTGCCACTGCTGTGGCCTCTGAGGGAGAGAAGAACAGGCAGTATCTGATGGACTTAATCCCCTCCTGCACTACCATCCCCTTTTCCTTGTGTATTGAGCCTTTTTAGATTGTAATCCTCAGGGCAGGGCATTGTGGAATTGTAAACTGCTTGTGTAAAGTGCCATGTACACCAGTGGAGTTAAATAAATAAATAATAAACCAGAAGGCCATCAGTCTTTTGAGAAAAAGCACTGGACATGTAGGAGGGACCTCAAAGACAGGTGATGCAACTGGCTGGTATCTCTCACATGGGGATCCAAGTCCACTGGGAGGCAATCTTACTCAGCAATAGGGATGGCAGTGTTGTAATAATTACCCAGTGAGCCGTGATGCTCATCTGAGTGACTTTGGATCAGTTCTCCCTGGCATCATGGACTACCTTACACAGAGGATGTGAGGAATAAGTGGGTGGAGTGAGAAATATGAAGTCTTGAGGTGCTTAAAGGAATGGGGAAATGCTGCTAATTAATAATAAGTTAATTTAGTTTCATTTGTGGCAATACATTGCATTGCACACTGTGTGAATCAGGTGATTATCATCATATTGCATGTCATCTTCAAATATACCACAACATGATTGGGTGGTTGTGGTGGCTTGCTATACGTAAGTGTGTCTGCCAGTGCCACTCAGTTGAGCATACTATTACTGCAGCTTAAAACTACATGCAGGCCAATGTAATTACACCCCATTTAATATAGTAGGACAATAATCGGGTCCTAATTTGACACTTTCCAATGTTATGCCAAAAAACAAAAAATGGTGGATCTGTCCAAGATCTCATCGCTGTAGACATTGAAAGTCAACTAATCACTTTATTAGGCTTATCAAAAGGTCACAAAATAATCTGCAAGATGCTGAGTTCTAGAATGAGGAAAGCTCTTGAGTTCCCTAGCACTCACAAGCTTGTATACTGGTTTGTGACATTTTGGCTCACCTAATAACAGCATTGCTCAACGGTGGATTTTGGATTTTTTTTCCTTATGACCGACACAGTTAGCCTTTTAAGTGTGACTTCACATAAGTGAGATCAAACATGATGGAACTGCTTGGACTGGGTGAGACAAGGCCTCTATTCGTTCAAAAGCTCTTAAGGGTCACTTACATAAAATGAATAGATGCAGGCCTAAAACGAGAAAATCCTGGGCATTGAGCCAGTAATCCCTGTTTTACCCAATTCAGACTCCTGACGTCTTCTTGAAAGAAAGAGAGGGGGGAAGGAGAGGGGGTGGAGGGAGAGACATACACAAAGGAAAAAAAATTGGGGGCCGTTACCCATTAAATACAAACATTTGCCAGAAATCTCACCAGACCTCTGGAATGTCAGGAGTTGAAAAGATGGGAAGGGGGAAAATGCCCCCTCCCATTCCAGCATGCATTGCTTATTTTCATAGTTCTTCTTAAAAAAAAAATACAATTAAGATCTAAAGGTAAACACCCTCTGAACAAATCTTGCCAAGAAAACCCTGTGATAGGTTTGCCTTGGGGTTGCCATAAGTCAGAAATGACTTGAGGTCACACAACAAGAACAAGAAGAATATAACATTTATATTATATTATAGTATTTATATTTATATTATATTACAACAATCATACATTATATGATCTTGGCAACTAGAGTGCTCTATGCAAAAAAACAAACAAAAAAGGAAGAATAAGGAGATTCCATCCAAGGATGATTGGATATTGAAGACCTTAGAAAGGGATGGAATGGACAAGTTGCCCATTTTGTTGAAAGAAAAGACAGTTGCCCATTTTGTTGAAAGAAAATATAGTTTTTGGAAAGATTGGGAACTATTTATTAGCTTTCTAAAGAAGAAAAAAGGGATCGATGTGCTTGTAGGATTTGATTACTGAATTGGGTTTTTTTTCGGGGGGGGGGTTATTCTAATAGGTAGAAGTGTAAACATATACTATGTAAAATTAAAGAAGTTCATCATATGTATATTTATATTTATGAAAGTGACTTGGAAGGTGGGAAGTCAATTTTAGATTGTTTGTAGTGGTAATGGGGGTGGGGTGAGGGGATTAGTGTTCTTTGTATTTGTGTATGTATGTCTGTATATATTTTGTGGAATGAATGTGTGTGTGTGTGTGTGTATAATGAATAATATAACATTTATGTAGAGCAGTGGTTCTTAACCTGTGGTCTGCGGACCCCCCCAGGGGTCTGCAATGTCCTCACAGGGGTTCTGTGAAGGCTTGAAGACTGCTCGGCCCACCTCCCCCTACAGTGGAGCAGCCATGTGAAAGGAGTGAAGGCAAAGGCTGGTTGGCTTGGCCTGCACATTGCCGTTCAATCTGCTCCAGCCACAAACTTGCAGAAAGAAGCAAGAGAAAAGTCTTCCCTCCCCCTCCAATGCCTCTGAGAGAAGGTCTAACAGGTGATGTGTTGTTGATGATGATGATTATGATGTTTTAACTCTTGAGTTAATCTTGGGGGTGCATGGCATGAAAAGATTTTTAAAGGGGGTCCCTGGTAAAGAAAAGGTTAAGAACCACCAATGTAGAGCTTTAGAGTACTGAAAGAGCTTGATGTGCATTTCCTTGTAATCCTTGTACAACAGTCTTAGCTAGAATGATCATCACCTATGTAAATGTGTGGTGGAAGATGTAGGAGATGGAGCAGACCTGTTTCTGTTGCTCCAGGGGCAGGAGGAGAACTACTGTAATGAGTGTATATGGGAAGGGATAAATATTAGGATAAACTTACTATCTCCAAGACCTGTTGAGCAATAGATTGCCTTGGGAGCAGCACCAGTTGGCAGCTGCCATGTCAGTAGAACAATGAATCTCTACTGGGTTTTATTCTGAACTTCAACGGAGCTATCCAAGGTGCTGACCTCTAGCCCTCAGATTAGGCTCAGCACCTTCAATCATTCCTTTAAAGCTGGCAATAAAACTGTACTAGTGACATGAGCGCTGCCAGCTTCCAATGGTTGAAAGCACTGCTGAGTATGTGTACACAGGAAAAGAGAAGGTCAATAGGAGGCCTGGGGCCCTTTCATACCACACAGCTATACCACTATGATTCCAGTTTAACTTTCATGGTAACATCCTATTGAATCTTGGAAGCTGTTGTTTGGGAAGGCACTAGAGGAACTCTTTGGTTGAGAATTCTACATATCTAAAAACCCCAGGATTCCATAAGATGGAACCATGGCAGTTAAAGTAGAATCATAGTACTATAAGAATATAGTGTGAGAGGGGCACAAATTGCTGTCTTCAAACTGCTGGTGGTCCATCATATAAAAGATGGAGAAGACTCATTCTTCAGTGCTTCAGAATGCAGGACTAGAACCAATGGGAGGAAACAACGGGGAGGCAGATTTAGCTAAATATTATAAGATACTATTTGACAGTGGCACAGTCTTCCATGAGAGCTGGTGAGCTTTGCTTCAGTGGAGGTATTTCTGCAGAGGTTGCATAGCCATCTATCAGAGTGATGCTGTATGTGTATCCTTCATCACAGAGCCTGCTTTGATCAAGGGGCTGGTGTAGATGACCTATCAGGTCCCTTCCAACTCTATAATGTTACAGTAACTTTCACTGAGAGTGGTCATCTTTAACACAGGCACGGACACATCTCAGCTTCAGCAAGGTTACATATAGAAGGGAAAGTATGAAAAACAAGAATCTTGGAGAGGCAATGTCAAGAGAAAGAAGAAAGAGAATTACAGAATGGGATGCAGGACTGTCCCTCAGCAGTATCCCAAATGAGGATTCCTCTCTCCAGAGATGCCCATTAAAAAGCATTGACCTAAATTCCAACTAAAATAAGCTAATTGAATCAATGGAATTTGCATAAGGGCTGACTTACCAAGTCCCTGTTGATTCAGTGAGTCTTCTCCAGTTGGGACTAACTACTGGGTGTAATACAGTTCTTTTGAATATTAATGTTAACACAAGACATCCCTTATTAATCTGAAGGTACTGGTGCATGCCAGTGGCATAGGAGATCCATTGACAAGTTCAGTTAAAGGGGGAAGGAACACAAACATTTAAAGAAGGGCAATTGATTAAGATGGATCAGAAAACTCTTCTCAGAAATTCAGATACATGCCCAGGTAATCAACCCCAAAGGGAATCCTATTACTGATAAAAGCACTTAATGAATACCTTGGTGGTTTATATAAGATCTACACACAGCTGTTTCACAGTTGGAGTGTTTTCTGCAACTCTACCTACTTCTCCTCTCCAAAATCTAGCTGAGATATAAAAGAGTGATGAGGTGTGAACACATCTACAGATTTCTTAGTCCGCAAGCACCCATTACAAAGAAAAGTTGGCAAATCGACATTCAGGAACAGAACGCCTGATGATGCAATGCCCTTCACCCTGAAACAGAGTACAGAAAACCTTTTCATAGGCTCTAAATCTGCAGCTACAATAAAGCCTTCATACAGACAATCTGCTTAAGCAGAACGTCATGCTTGCCTTTATTTTATTTTAATTGCAAAAAGCTATCCAATTTCACTGCTAAAATATGCAGGTCTTAAGACAACGTGCGTAGCTTTGTTAGCCTCCTTCCCCCCCCCCCGCTTTCTTTACGTCAACATTGCTACAATGGTGAAATGTAAGTGATCTATGATGATATAGGGCCAACACCTATGACTAACATTTTCCAGAGGGACATAATTTTTTTAAAAAAATCACAATTTCTCTTTGCATCTCAGAATTGAAGAAGAAATTAGAAGCATAACAGAGCAAGGATGCTCCAGTTGCAGTACCTTCTTCCACCCTGGCAGGAGAAAGAAAATGCCAACATTTGCTGTAAGGGATAACCAAGGCAGTCTTTTTACTTGTTGCTCAGGTAGGCATTTTTATGTACTGTACTGTATTTTGATCTGTCAATAGCGTTATACCAAAACAAATGGTGAAAAAAAAATGAAACAGCAGCAGCCACATCTTGATTGAATGCCATGAAGATCTGTGATTTTATCAGTGCAGGTAGTTTCGCCATCAATCCAGATGTTTCACAACATCATTGTGTTAGGGTTAGAGTGTTGAGACTCTGTGCTTTATTAGGCTGGTCTTTGGCATACAGACATGCATTCTGCCTCTAAGGACAAACTCAAAGCTATACCAGTTTTGTAGAATCTACCAGAGCTTGTGCTCCATTGACATAGCCTTCAAGAGCCTAGGATCATGTCCAAGATACAAGGAAGTGGCCAAGTTCCAGAAGAGAAATAGACCAATTGGTAGGTAGGTAGGTAGGTAGATAGTAATTACAGAAATCAGAATGAGTAACAAACCTATAACTTCTGTGTTCTTGAAGATCTACATCTAATGGTTAGTTCCAACTAGCACAGACTCATTGAATCAATGAAGCTTACATGAGTGTTGACTTACTAAGTTTCCATTGATTCAGTGGAGACTACAATTGTACTTAGGCCAAAAGCATTTAGGACACTGTTGGAGCTAAATGTCTACTGAATAATAATTCATATTCTTTCCATTGTTTTTGTTAATGCAGCTATTATATTCCATTTGACCGTGAGCGTAGAGTCAAAAGCATCATTCATGCCCACTGACATGGAAATGTTCAGTCTTGAATATTAAATTCTTTTTCTACTCTGTCATGCTTTCTTATGGGAAGCCCAAACTACATAGATTATCAAAGAGAAGTGCTTCTAGCAGAATGGTTCCAAACATCTTCAGATCATGGGTCTAATTATAGGACTACCAGATGAGCAATTCTATATTTGTTATCATGTCAGGCTACCCAAATCAAGAGTGTTTTTTTTTTTACTAAAATGGGTAGAAAAGGAAAATTAATAAGAACCAAAGAACAAATTATTCACAATTTAGGGGAAATACTGTAGATGTACTCCCAGCATAGGTTTGTTGTTAGAAAACTGAATGCATGAACTTTTAAGCCTTATTGAAAAACCAATATGATTCAGAACAGTGCCTTCCTTTGAGGAAAATGTATGCACTATGAATTGGGGTGAACATCCATAGTTGGTCTGCATTTTAATTCTCTTGTAAAGCAAAAAGCCTCTCCCATCTACTTGACTGATTTGGTATATTGGCATTTAGTATACCATTTATGCTCTTCTGTTGGGATGTGGGAACTGATGACACAAAACATTCCTCATTACCTGTTTCATTGTGTTATTTACTGAAAATGTTTCAAACTGCTTTTTAAGTCACATTCCGTGTGACCATGAAGAAAGATCCAATCAACAGAAAAACTGGCCAATGGCAATATGTACAGGTCACCCCCACCCACACATGCACATGGCCAGTACCCACAGATTCAATTATCTGTAGTCTGAAAAATATGGTCTCTCTAGGCTTTTCCTAGGTCCTTCAGCACAACTCTATGGTAACTTCTGCTGGACATTACCACTGAGTCTCACTGGAGATGCCTAGAGAGGCAGGCTCTCTAGGCATTTCCTATGTCCTCTAGTGTGATTCTATTGGGTTTGCTATTACCTGTAGTTTCAAGTATTTGTGGTAAGTCTGAGAACTTATCCACCATGCCTACGGCGTGTGTGTGTGTGACCTATATTGCAATCCTCTACCCATTATTCAAATACAGCAAGATTCACTTCAGAGTTAATGCACATAGGATTCTGGTGTATGCAATTACTCATTCTGTGGCCATCTTGACTAACTGGTTCTGCCACTTCCTTTTATGTTTTCCTGCTGCCATTATAGCCCTTTTAAAAGAGTACATTAATGTAATAACATGCAAAGGATGATACATTTAGGACTTACTGTGCAATTCTATGCATTGTACTTACTCAGTAGTACTCAGTAGTAAGTTTCTCTGAGTTCAATAGGACCTTCTCATGGTACATAGGATTGCAGCATTATTAGCTTGCAATTTATACTCCCACTTTAAGTTAAGGTAAACTTCACAGAATTTAGAATTGGGGTTGGTAGCAGCTAGACATGTGCATAAAATCTGTTGCCAAATTAATGTCCCTCTGGGTGCTCCCTGAGGTAAAGTGAGCTTCCTTCTGACGTGAACAGAACTAAAGCAGTACACTACACAAAACTTTGCTAGCCTTTATGTCCTGGAAACTCAAGACACTTTGTTTCCAGAAATAGCACCTTTTTAGGTTTTGTTTTTGTGAAAATGCTGACAGGAGGAGAGAAGTGTGAGGGAAAGAGTCAGTTTAATGATCATCAGGTCCTTATTCTAAATCTAAGACACATTTTACTACATGCTAACCAATCATTGTGCCTTGGGGGGAAAGACTGTGACTTTAGATAAATTACAGTTATCTGCAATCCTCCTTTGCTCTTGCAAAGCATTTCTGTTTGGGTTTTGGGCTAAGGTAGCTTCAGTTTCTGCTTATTAATGTTTTCAAAATCTTTCCTTTCTCCTTTTCAAATTTGTTTAAATTAATTAGAGAGAGAAGATGGGTCACGTGAAGAATTCTTACTATTATCTCCGTTTGTTAATCTGTGTCTTGTTTGGCTATCTCTTGTGCAGAATTTATTTGAGGCAGGTAGTCTAATTCAACAACATATCTATTTTGTTGCCATTGCCATTGCCGTTGTTAATTGCCCTTGAGGTGAGTTCAACTCATGGTGACCCTGTGAATAACACACCTCCAAGACCTCCTGTCCTTAAACACTCTGCTCAGGTCCTGCAGGGTCAGGGCCATGACTACCTTGATTGAGTCTATCCATCTTTCTACTATCCTCCACCTTTCCTAGCATTATTAGCTTTTCTAATGAGTCATACCTTCTTATGATATGGCTGAAGTACGACACTTTGTTTAGTCATCTTGGCTTCTAAATCCAGGGAGAGCTTAGGCTTGATTTGTTCTAGGACCCATTTATTGGTTTTTTTGGCAGCCCACGGTATCTGCAGCACTCTTCTTCAGCATCACATCTCAAATTAATTGATTTTCTTTCTATCAGCTTTCTTCACTTTCCAGCTCTCGCTTCCATACATGGCGATGGGAAATACGATGGCTTGGACGATCCTAACTTGAGTGTTCAACTTTATATGTTTGTTCTTTAGAATTTAGTCTAGTTCATTCATAGCTGCCTTTCCCATCCCTAGTCTTATTCAAATTTCTTGACTATAATCTCCATTCTGATCCATTATTGACACTATGGGAAATCTTTAACTATTTCAATTTCCTCCTCATCTAGATTGAATTTATGTAGATCCTCTGTGGTCATTATTTTTGTTTTCTTAATGTTCAACAATAAACCTGCCTTAGCACTTTCTTCCTTGACTATCTTTACTAATTGTTCTAAGTCTTTGTTGTTTTCTGCTAGCAGTATGGTGTCATCTGCATATATTAGACTGTTGATATTACAGTTGCCCCTCAACATTCGTGAACTCGGCATTCGCGGTTTTGATTATTCGCGGTTTTGGGAGGCCCCCTCCCTCCCAAAACCATGACACGGGGCCTCTGGAGGCCCCGTGAAGGCCCTGGGAGAGAGTGGGGAGGGCCAGGGAGGCCTCCACAGGGCCTTCTGAGACCCTCCGGAGGCCCCGTGAAGGCCCTGGGGGGGAGGGGGAGAGCTGGGGAGGCCTCCATGGGGCCTTCGGAGACCCTCCGGAGGCCCCGTGAAGGCCATGGGAGGGAGCGGGGAGGGCCGGAGAGACCTCCACGTGGCCTTTGAAGACCCTCTGGAGGCCCCGTGAAGGCCTTGGGGGGGAGGGGGGAGGGCCAGGGAGGCCTCCACGGAGCCTTGCGCAGCTCCGTGAAGGACTTGGGGGGAGGGGGGAGGGCCGCAGAGGCCTCCACGGGGCCTCACGAGGCCCCATGAAGGCCCTGGGAGGGAGGGGGAGGACTGGGGAGGCCTCCATGGGGTCTTTGGAGACCCTCCGGAGGCCCCGTGAAGGCCTTGGTGGGAGGGGGGAGGGCTGGGGAGGCCTCCACGGAGCCTTGCGAGGCCCTGTGAAGGCCTTGGGGGGGAGTGGGGAGGGCTGCAGAGGTCCCGTGAAGGCCCTGGGAGGGAGGGGGAGGGCCGGGGAGGCCTCCATGGGGCCTCCGGAGACGCTCTGTAGGCACCATGAAGGCCCTGGGCGGGAGGGGGGAGGGCCAGGGAGGCATCCTTGGGGCCTTGGGAGGGTCTACCGAGGCCCCTTGAAGGCCTTGGGAGGGAGTGCGGAGTCTAGGGAAAGCGACTATGGGGCCTCCGGAGGCCCCATGGTCGCTTTGGCGGGGGAGGGGGGCAATCAGTATTTGCGGATTTTTCACAATCGCAGAGGTCCGTGGAACCTAACCCCCACGAATGTGAAGGGACAACTGTACTTCCTCTGATCTTCACTCCTCCTTCCTCCAAGTCTAAGCTTGCTCTGCATATGATATTTTCTGCACACAACTTGAACATGTAGAGTGATAGAAAGCAACCATGTCTGACTCCCTTTCCAATTGGGAATCATTCTGTTTCACTGTATTCTGTTCTAACAGTATCCTCTTGTCCTGAATAGAAGTTATGCATAAGGACAATCAACTGTAATGGGTAAACTTAAAAGAAGTTTATAGTTTTTAGTTTCTAGTCATCTGTGCAGTCAGAGACTTTGCTGTAATCTATAAAGCACTTGCTGATTTTCTTCTGGAATTCCCTGGTGCCCTCCATTATCCAATGTATATTTGCAATATGATCCCTAGTGCCTCTTCCCTTCCTGAACTCAGCTTGCATCTCTGGAATTTCTCACTCTATATATGGAAGGAAAGGAGCCTTTGCTGTAGAATTTTGAGCATGATTTTGCTTGCATGGGAAATTAATGTAATGGTCCTGTAGTTAATGCAATCTTTTGTGTCTCCTTTTTGGGGGATGGGAACATATGTCTGTGGGCCATTACTTTGTTTTCCATATTTCTTGACAGATTTTTGTTAGTAGTAAAGCTGATTCTGTCTCTGTAGATTGTAGCAGTTCTACTGGTATGTCATTCGTTCCTGGTGATTTATTCTTCCCAATAACTTCCCAAAGTGCAGCTTTCACTTTAGTTTCTAAAATGTAGGCTTCATCTTTGTATGTTTCTTCCTCCCATGTGTCATTTACCCTTTCATCTCTTTTATATAGTCCTTCTACAGTTGCCCCCCCCCCCACATTGGCGAACTCAGCATTCGCGGTTTTGGATATTCGTGGGTTTGGGAGGCCCCCCCGCCCTCCCAAAACCGCAACACTGGGCCTCCGGAGGCCCCATAAAGGCCTGGGGAGGGAGGGGGGAGAGCTGGGGAGGCCTCCACGGGGCCTTCGGAGACCCTCTGGAGGCCCCGTGAAGGCCCTGGGAGGGAGGGGGGATGGCCGGGGAGGCCTCCACAGGGCCTTGCGAGGCCCTGTGAAGGCCCTGGGAGGGAGGGGGTGGCCAGGGAGGCCTCCACGGGGCCTTGCGAGGCCCCATGAAGGCCTTGGGAGGGAGGGGGATGGCCGGGGAGGCCTCCACGGGGCCTTGTGAGGCCCTGTGAAGGCCCTGGGAGAGAGGGGGGATGGCCGGGGAGGCCTCCATGGGGCCTTGCGAGGCCCCGTGAAGGCCTTGGGGGGAGGGGGATGGCCAGGGAGGCCTCCACGGGGCCTCGGGAGTGTCTCCTGAGGCCCCATGAAGGCCTAGAAAGAGACTGGGGAGTTCAGAGAAAGCAACTATGGGGCCTCCAGAGGCCCCATGGTTGCTTTGGCAGGGGAGGGTGAGGGCAATCATTATTTGCAGATTTTTCACATTCGTGGCAGTCTGGGGAACCTAACCCCCGCGAATGTGAAGGGACGACTGTATATATTGCTTCCATTATCTTTTTTTTTCATCTAAGTCATCTATTATGTTTCCCTGTTGATCGTAGAACATCCCTGCCCTTGGTTTAAATTTCCCTTTGATTTAGTCGACTTTGACGTATGTCGATGCTCTGAGTGTGAGACCTCCTAGTCACATTATCATCAACAGCCCTGCTCAGGTCTTGCAGACTCAGGGCTGAGGCTTCCCTGATTGAGGCTCTCCATCCGGAATGTGATCTTCCTTTTTTCCTACTTCCCTCCACCCTACCAAGCATTATCATCTTTTCTAGTGAGTCATGTCTTCTCATGATATGGTCAAAATACAACAGCCTCAGTTGCCTTGTTGAGAAGACATTACTCCTAAACCATTTTGGTCCAGTACTCATTCTGTTTCTCTATCTATTGTCATTTCTGACTATATTTAAACCAACACTTAATTATCTCAACAAGTTATTTCTGCCCATTTGGTTCAGCAACACTATAACATAAATCATTTCAGTCAAATTTAAATGAGACACGTTCCTATTAAAAACCTCTAGTCCAACTTCAAAATAATAATTTCATATTTTGTTTGGATTTCCCCTTCCTTCATACAGTCACAGCACTGGAATCTATATTTTTCCATGCTGCTGATGTGATTTGCCACAAATTTTCTCTTCATTTGGGCACCTCAAAAATTCTTCAAGATTCAGGCACATCGTCTGGAGAACAGGACAACTGCTTAAACATCTGTCAGTATCCTGATTGTCAAAGGACATCCAGAACAGTTACTGTTTATAGAGCAGGGCAGAGAATCTATGGGCCTCCTGATGTTTCTGGAATTACAATTCTCAACATCTCCAACCACTGGCCATGCTTGTTCAGTCTGATGGGAGCTGGAGCTTAACAGCATGTGGTCAGCCACAAGTTCCCAGCTCTTATTTAGAAGATCCCCTAGCCACAACAACTGACACGGAGACCATCAAGAATCATCAAATCCTGGCATCTGGCAAATAAAAAGTGAAAAACAGGCATGAATCTAAAAAGGAGGACTAAATGACATGGGAAGTTATATCAACCAATTGGAGGCAAGAAATGGACAGTTAGTCAGAGCTCAGGATTTTAGACTGAGATAGGTTAATTCTAGGTACATTTACTAGAGAATACATCATTTGGGACTTATAATTTCTATGAGACTTGCCACTTGGTCAGGGTTTAGCTGGCATGACCAATATTTCATTGCTATTATGGGCATTGCCATAAAGGGTGATGGGAATCATAGTCTAAAATATTTGGGGAAGGCTTCTATAGAGTAATCAACTCCCATTTATATGGTCAGAGGCCAATCCTCTCATTATACAGTCTTCCATTATACATTTGGCCCTCTGTATCTACGGATTTGGCATCCATGGATTCCACTGTCCACAGCTTGAAAATATTCATATATATATATATATAGAGAGAGAGAGAGAGAGAGAGAGTGCACCAAGAAGCAAGCCTTGATTTTTCCATTTTATATAAGGAACACCATTTTACTATGCCATTGTATATGGGACTTGAACATCCATGGTTTTTGGTATCCACAGGGTGTCCTGGAACCAAACCACAGTTGATACCAAGGGCCCACTCTTGTCATCAAACAGATAGGAAAGAGAGAAAGTGATGAGAACATAGAACTTTAAACAGGCAGCTTTTAAGTTATATACAGAAAATTACCTAAACTTGGATCGCTTATCTGCATTCAAGATCTATCATTGCTAGTCCCATCTGGAGTAGACTCATGGAATAAAATAGGATTTACACAAGTCTGGGGTGGCAGAGTATAGTGCACAGGCCATGAATACACTCCCAAAATCCTTTTTGTGGTTTGTTGCTACCACTACAGCTCCTGGGTAAACTGTTTTTGTCATAAGAAAGTGGTTCATGGAGTCCTCCAGGAGTGATGGTTTTGTGTATATAAGCACTCTGCAAAGTCTTGTTTACACACACTGGACCTGAACCCACTTCTGGTCCCCCTCTTTTCTCTTTTTGATATTTTGGCCTCATCCAGGCATGCCACATCCCATAGTGGGTCCTCTGGGCCAAAATTTGTCCTGCAGACCACTACAACATAACCCTGACGTAACTCTTGACTTCCTATTCAGTAACTGATTGATGAGTCTACTCTACTGAGACTAGCAATTAGCTTTAAGTCCTAGTTTCAAGGGGCATGTAATTCTTCTTAGAGATCCATTATGGTATAATGGTTAGTACGCTGAATGCTATGCTTAGCTTTGAAGCTCAATGGATAGTTTTTGGGCAGCTTCCGCAGCACAATCTACCACAGTGAAATAAAACAGTATTTCTTTACAAAGGGCTTGTCTACATGGTCAGTTTAATCCATCTTGCTCCCATCTTGGAGCCCCACACTCCTAACAATGCAGGGCTTTTGCTCCATTTTCCCCGCAGACAGTCTTCACGACCCCTAGGGGAAAGACAGAGCTAAGACAGTGGGAAGGTGGGGTAGGGCCCATTACAGCATTTTAAAATAATACCTGTTTAAATCAGTTCCTGCCAAAATAAAATGGATTGGGCCCCACGTGACTGTAGGAGCCTGTTCTGGCATGCTCCCCTCTGCCTTGCTCTTCCATAGCCAGGAATGGTGACCCCGGCATATGACCAAGGCTGGTCACATGCAGGGGGCCTTACTCACATGCTGCAGGCCTGCTTCCTGATGCCAGAGAGTGTGACACGGAGGGCAGCAGTGGTGGCTAAAGGGAAGGGCCAGCATGCTTGTCTGGACTCTGTTCCATTTTGTCCAGGTAACAGGGGAGGAATGGGCCAGCTTTGCCATCAGAATACGCTGGCAGGGACCCAGTGTATTCTGGCCTATGCATATGAGCCCAAAGGGTATATCTGCACTACATAGTTATGTCCGTTTCATCTCATGATGTGACTCCATCCTTGAGGAATCTTGAGATATGTAGTTTGGTAAAGTACCTGGAATTTTCTGCTGGAGAGGTCTAATGCTCTCCCTTGAACTACAGCCAAAAAAATAAATAAAAAATAAAATAAAAATTCTAACTACTATATTACAAATCCCAGGATTCCATAGGATGGAATCATGATAGTTAAAAGTGATATCAAACTGCTATATTTCTGTAGTGCAGATACACACATAATCTCCTTGGAGAAAGGGTAGGGCACATAATGTGTTCAATAATTTACCCCAGGCCAAATAAGGTTAGTCAAGTATAAGTCTCACTGAAATCAAATGGACAAGTTAATTGTGACTAACACAACCCCCAGTGATTTCAGTGTCACAGTGTCACAGTTCTCAAGACTCACAATAAGCTGTGACTAATTTTATCCAGAATCAAGGACATAATATATAGTACCAATGATGTACTTGACACTTGAGAGAATTCCTCCCAGTTAAAAGATTTTTTACATGATCTAAAACAGCAGAGATCTGGACTATTTTTAAACTCAGACAGGAAGTTAAAAAATGTATATATAGCACAACCTCTCGATATGTTAAATAAGAGGTTTTCCAGGCCTGATATGCATAATAATGGCTGCATTTTTCTTTGATAAGTCTTATCATCCTAATATAGCAATCTAGCCTTTGTGCTGGATAACAGCAGCAGGATATATGATACAACCTAGGCACCAGACCTGAGTATCAGATGTTAAGGTAAGAACAATTTCTTTTTCCTGGCATGGTCCATAGCCAAAGAAGCTACAAAGGAAGTTAGATGCTGAACTGTTCATTTAACGTCAGTGATGTGTAAACTCTATGGGCATTGTTACTTTGGCAATGATTTACATCATCTGTGTGCTCATTGCACGCACTTGAAATTCTCACCAGGAGAATGCAGTTAGTTAAAAAGTGACAAAGTCCTATTAAAAATAGAACACTCAAAGGGTGGGGGGAGAATGCAATAGTAACAACCCACATATTTACTGGAGAACCAGTGTGTCGTAGTGATTAGAATGGTGCTGAATATGGACTTGAGAGGTTTTAGACTCTATGGAGCCATAAAAAACATGGGATGATCTTGGGTGGTCACTCTCTCAACTTAACTTACCATAGGAGGTTGTTTAAAGATTCCAGCATAGAGGGGGAGAGCCATGTATGCTGTCTTCAGCTTATTGGAGAGAAAATGTGATATAATTTTTTCTAATTAAACAATTAATTAGTTGCTCCATAAGACTGATTCAAGACCAGTTTGGAGCATATGTAGTTTGCAGATTCAACCATCTTGTGTCAAGATTCAGCTCCCTTAGATAACAGATAATTGCTTTTGCTCGTACAGGAAAAAATATGTTTAGTAATTCTGTGAGGTGCAATGGATGGATGGCTGTATTTGAGTGTTGGAGAGCTAAGTTGAAACCCCTGGCCATTGACACTGATGCCACATATCTTTCTCAAGGTCACTTCTGCTCCCAGCTTTAATCACATATCTGTTATCAGGATATCAATATCATCACCATCATCATCATTTCTATCCTACTCCCCCCCCCCCGATTTGGGACTCAAAGCAGTACCATGTTAATTCCTTCAGAATGGACTGGAAAATGGGAAAGGGGATTACAAATGTATACATATCAACAGCATTCAACACTTTCCCACATCGCCACATCAGATCTTTTTAGTCGTCCTATAACAGGGATGGGAAAAGAGCAGCCTACAGGTTGTATGTTGCCTTACAAGACTGTTTATGAGGTCCCAAGACTCTGTCCCAGCACCCATGCTATTTAATTTTTTTTAATTCATATTTTCTCCTAGAAAATGGCAGTGGTGGCAATTCTGCCTTGTTTCCCCCATTGCCCTTTTAGACCCAAGAGAGACCATGACTTAAGCAAAAAAAAGTAAGCCAGAAATTTGCCTTTAAGCGATTAAGCACACAATCACACAATTTTAAAAATTCAAGTGTGTGTCTCTGGGGGGGTATGAGGAGATGCAGTCCCAGAAGGCCTCCTGGGGAAAAATGTGACACCTCCAACCCCTCAGAGTTGGCCACCCCTGCCCTACAACTAAACATGAAGCTGTCCTTCAAAGATGCTACTGTGCCTCAATATGCATTAGTTCGCCCACTGCTGGTAGCATGCTGCCACTGTAAGTATTTTCTGTCTGTGCTGATTTTGAGAGAACGGAGATATTTTTTATTTTTTAAAAAAACACCACTTGGAGTGCCCCTGATGAGGATGCAGCTGCCTACAGGAAAGCATATTGGGACTCAGGACAACCACATTGACTGACATTGAAGGTTTCTGAGGATCTCAATTAGACCTAGAAGGAGACCAAGGAATCATACATAACCTAGAGGCAGAGGCACCATATATAACCTGGCATATATAACTGGCTATAGGGCATTTCAAAAGTGCTCTGAATTGCTGTTATCATCATCTTATGAAGTTGACAAATCATACATATTTTGTATGCCAAAAGGTGGAGTCTGTGAGCACAGGGCAAGGAGTATATGCCAGGAGTGGGGAATGTGTGGCCCTCCAGGTGTTATTGGACTGCAGCTCCCAGAAGTTCTGGCCAGCACAGGCAGTGGTGAGGACTGATAAGACCATGAGGGGACACCTCTTCCCCACACCTGTTAGAGGCTTTAGGTTTGGTGGATAGTTTCAAAACCCACCTTATTTTTACTCATTGGTCTTCTTGGGCAGGATTCTATCAAACTTTTCTTTAGCAGTAGAATGGTAATTTAAAGATACTCATTCTACAGTACTGGGGTTAGGCACAGTTCAGTCACAGAGCAACCATCCAGCATACAGAAGGTGCCAGGATTAGTCATCAGAACCTTCTACTCAAAAAGGACCCCACAGGTTGCAGGAATGGGAAAGACCCTTACCTAAGATCCCACACATCAGTTGGCATCCAGAACAGACAAGAATGGCCAAAATGGGACAACAGCCACACCTGGAAGAAGACAGCTTTGTATAGGAAGGAATTAGGAAGCAAAATGTAAATGATGGTAAAACTCAAGGCTGTTTAGCTTAGTAAAAAGGCAAGTAAGGGTAGACATGATGGAGGTGTATTAAATGACATGGACAGAGTGGATAGGGAGTTACTTCTCTCTGTCTGTCATGACACTAGAGCCCAGTGGGGCTGCCCAGTGGGGCTGCCCACTGAAGCTGAATAGTGGGAGATTCAGAAGACACCAAATGAAGTACTTCTCATCACACATAGTTATGCTATGGAATTTGCTACTACAAAAGTTTGTGATAACCATCAGCTTTCCAAGGAGATTAGTTTTACTCATTTTTTTCCCATGGAGTTATAAGACACATTCTTCCATGGTTGTTCAGGATGAGAGTCACTGGAAGAGGTCAACAGACTTCCCTCACAAGAATAACATTTCAAGAAACAGGCATCATCTAACCACAATCTTACATTACATTAAGCACATGCACACAGGGTAATGTAGGATCATTGTTAGTCAAAGGGGTCCAGCACATGGATCTGAATCACAGGGGGTGGAATCATGGAAGCTGGGTGGGAGGGAGGGTTTGGCACATCTGGGGTGAAGCCTGGAGGTAAAGGAGCAGAATTGAGTAGATCCTGATAAGGCAGAAAGTAGCATTTGTGTTCTTGTGGGCAGGGAGGTCTAACAGTCAGTCAAATGGTCAGAAAATGAAAGGCAAAAGTTCTCAAACCAAGCAGAAAACTGCTCTGTTTGTGAGTGGGGCCAGAGCTTAGAAAAGGTTTTTGACTATGCTGATGTGTGTGTGTGTGGGGGGGGGGGATTCTGGGAGTTGTAGCCTAAAAAAAGATATTTCCAAGCTTTGATGCCTACCCTTCAGCTCCTGGTGACTAGGGCCTTGTATAGATGGGCTATTTATCCCATCTGGCCCCCATCTTAGAGTCTTGCAGTTCAGATAACACAGGGCTTTTGCACCAGGCAGTCTTCATGATGCTCAGGGCAAAGACAGGGCTAAGACAGGGTAAAGCCCCTATTAAAATGTTTTAGCAAAATACCCAGGAAAAAACATCTCAGCCAGGAAAAAATGCATCAGGCCCTACGTGACCGCAGGAGCCCATACTGGCATGCTGGCCCATTGGTGTAGCTCCTGTCTGCATTGCTCTCTCCAAAGCCAGGAAGGAGTCCTGCAGCATGTGACCAGGGCTGGTTACATGCAGGGGTCCTTGATCATGTGCTATGGGCCTCCTGCCTGGCATCGGAGAGTGTGATGTGGACAGTAGCAGAGGTGGCTGCAGAGACAGGCTGGCATGCCCATTAGGAAACTAGCATATTCTGGCCAGTGTGTAGAGAATGCCTAGGAGAAGAAAGCTATGTAATCCTGTGGCTTGCATTTTGAAGACATCTTTCAAGTCTGGAGAAACAGAACAGTGGAGACTTGGCTGTGATTTTATTTTCCTCAGCACTTTAGAAAGGCTGAGGCAATCTTAGTCGTGCAACATTAACAATGGCACGGAAGAGGCACGTTGTGATTCATAATTCTGAAGGCTTCTGTCCTCTGTTTCGGGAAGAGGGGATAAGTCAAGAAGCACTCATACTCTTTGACAAGGACCCTACTCCTAAACCTCTCACCTGGAAATGCAGTCTGTTCAGCTTGGGTGGTTCCCATTTCCAAAATTTGTTTAAATGTAAAATAGGGCCTACATGAATATACCATAGCTGAGGTGTGTCTACACTGTTGAAACCTCTCTGTGAGGAAATTTTGCAGCAGTTGTAGTACCTGGATTATCAGGCCTTCCCCTTTATCTGTTTTGGCTTCCTCCTTAGTCACTGTTCTTAGAAGGCTATGGGAGAGGGAACAAAACTTTGGCTATAATTTGGAGAAGCAGGTGAGATTCTTCTAGATTTTGTTAAGGGACTACAGTTGCCCCTCCATATGCATGGATTTGGTATCCATGGATTTAAGTATTCACGGCTTGAAAATATTCTTTAAAAAAATAATAATCCAAAAAGCAAACCTTGATGTTGCCATCTTCTATAAGGGACATTATTTTGCTATGCCATTGCATATAATGGGACCTGAGTATTCAGGGATTTTGGTATCCACGGGGATCCTGGAACCAACCCCAGCGAATATGAAGGGACAACTGTATGTCTTTCCCCTCATAAAGTATTCAAGGTTTCATAGTACCAGTTTATATTCTAAAATGTTATAATAATAATCACTTCAGTTCCAATTTCACGTACACACAGGAGTGAGAAGAAAGTTTTATTGATTGAAATTATATTAAGATGGCCTCGGACACCGCTAATTGGGACTTTTATTTCTATAGGGTTGTTCTGACACATTTCCACCACAAGAGGGCAGCCATTTCTAAACAAAACAGGATATAAAATAGGGAAAAAAAGAGAAATTCTTGCATCCCAGAAAAACAACAATTGGGAACCATGAGCCAGATCCACAAAAAAGAAGCAAACTTTTCAAACTCTGCCATTTTTCATGTCTGCTGAGCCAGAAAGAATACTTTTCCAGCTGTAAGAGACTATTTATAGTGGATCTGAAGCATAAGAGACAATGAAACTTGGCCTCTCTCACAGTTTCTGTAGCCACTGTAGCAGCTGTCTGCAAACCGCCCAGATAATGGTGAGGGAAGTTTTCCTACAAAGCAACACAGGACTTTTCTGCACTGACTTTCATTCAGTCTTGTGCGGTGACAAAATGCTTACTGTAAAGCTAAAATGCCTACTTTGGAATCTCAGGAAATGGTTTCAGACCCATCCAGAGCACCCTAGATGAAGCAGGCATAATCAATCACTGAGTTAAGAGCAGAAGTTGCATTTCCACCTTCCTTGATGCAGGTCCCATGTGCGGCAATATATGTGCAACAAGCAGTCACATGAATCCAAATTGAGGGAGATCTTATTTAAAAAGTCTACTGCATAGGGTCAGTTTTTAAAACCCTCCCTTTATGTAAGATGAATTTAATGCTATACACTCTTGAAACAATCTTCTTTCTGCTGGGGATGATCCTGCAGTGGAAGCTAATGTGGTTTGCAATCCATGTTGCACTGAAGTTAATGAGGACACACACACATGGTGATTCACACTTTTCTTGTCTGTAGTTAGCACACACTGGTCTTAGAGCTAGTGGCTAGCTTCTTATCATCTCTTTAGATCAGGTCTGTGAAACCCAGTGGCAAGAAAGTGATTTTTGCATTTGGGGAAGGGACAGAAGGAGAGAGCACAATGAATGTAAAACACAGGCAGAACTGAGATCAACAAGGGCGGGACAGGAATCCTCTTTGGACTTGTATGGCCAAGTTAAGTTTATTGCAAACCCTCTATCCACTGCATGACACTAACCAATTAAAACTTTTTCAGCTCACCAGTGTATTAATTGGGACTAATAATGACCAACCAGAGCAAAATTATATCAGAAAGATCTATCACTTTACAAAGTAGCAGCATATAGTGGATGAATACCACTCTTGCTCTCTCTCTGTGTATGTGCTTTCAAGTAGCCTGTCGACTTATGGCGGTTCCATGAATTTCATAGAGTTTTTTTAGTCAAGGAAGACTCAGGGATCATCTACACTAGCCAGGATACACCAGCTCCCTGCCAGTGTATTCTGACATCAGAGGTGGCCTGCCCTCTCTCCCGCGTTACCTGGAGAAAATGGAGCCCATTGCTGCTCATTGCTGAAGCTATGGCCACCACTGTGACTGCCATTTTCTCCCCTGATATGGAAGCCAGTTATGGGTCCTGCAACCTGTGATTGCAGGTCCCCTGCATGTGACCAGCGTTGTTCACATTATGCAGGACCCCTGCCTGGCTTCTGGGAGAGCCTAGGAACTGGTGGCAGCAGCAAGGTGCAGCAGCAAGGCACAGCGTTCTGGGACGGGCTCCCACAGAGACGTGAGACCGATCCAGTAGTACTGGATTAAGCCAAGTTTTTTTAATGCAGTAAGGGCCTCTGTCCCAGCTTGCTCCCATTCCAGTTTTGTATCTGCACCAGTGGGTGTTTGGACTGCCTGTGGGCAGATTGGTATAAATTCCCTGTGTTATCTGAGTTGCAGGGCTCTTGAACAGGGGTAAACCAGGAAATTTGGCTGGTGTAGACAAGCCCTCAGAGGTGGTTTTGCCAGTTCCTTCCTCTGAAATATAACCTACAGCACTTGGCATTTGTTGGCAGTCTTCCATCCAAGTACTAACCAGGGCTGAGCCCACTTAGCTTCCAAGATCAGATGGGATCTATTGCTTTTAGGCTATTTAGGCCCTGCTTTTAGGGTATTTCTTGCTACTCTGTCTTGTCTTTCATGCACATGATTCAGTTGTGGATTATCTATCCTTGCTTTTATTCAGGACAGTGTTAAACTAGTTAGGATAGATGCCAGGATTTCACAATAAATCCATGCCATTTACATAGTAGTGATTTCCAAATGGTAATGTTTTGTTGCAATCAGGTATATTTAGATTCTGAACTCAGGCACTTTCACACTACACTGTCAACGTGCTATGATTCTACTTTATCTCATTTATATTTTAGTATGGGGCCTTCAGAATTCTTAGCCAGGTAGCCTCTCCTGTGCCTGACCAAATTACAAATCCCAGGACTCCATGGGATGCAGCTGTGGCAATAAAAGTAAAATCATACCATTATAACTGTGTAGTGTGAAAGGCCTCTCAGGTGTTCTTTTTGGGCTATCCACCTTAGATGGCAGTATTTACTATTGAAGTTACTTCAAAGTGCCATAAGAAATGGAACACCCTTTGTACAATGGCACAAGGAAATTTTCAGATTTATCTGGCAGGTCAGGAAGCCCAGAATAACACATTGTGTGATGCTAAAGAGAGGGGTTACATAGTACAATTAGATTGTACTATGAGGCCTATTGTGGAATGGATATTGCTCAGAGATGAGAGAACTTGAAGGTCATTATTTAAGATTTGTGTGGCATGCCTAACTTTAGTAAAAATAAAGGTACATGATGATTTGAAAAATCATAGAATCATAGAATCATAGAATTGCAGAGTTGGAAGAGATCACGAAGGCCATCCAGTCCAACCCCCTGCCATGCAGGAATTCACGATCAAAGCATCCCCGACAGATGGCCATCCAGCCTCTGTTTAAAGACCTCCAAGGAAGGAGACCCCACCATGCTCCGAGGGAGTGCGTTCCACTGCCCAACAGCTCTGACTGTCAAAAAGTTCCTCCTAATGTTGAGGTGGAATCTCTGTTCCTGGAGCTTGCATCCATTGCTCCGTGTTCCAATCTCTGGAGCAGCAGAAAACAAGCTTGCTCCATCCTCAACGTGACACCCCTTCAAATACTTAAACAGGGCTATCATATCTCCTCTTAACCATCTTTTTTCCAGGCTAAACATACCCAGCTCCCTAAGTCTCTCCTCATAAGGCATGGTTTCCAGACCTTTCACCAATTTAGTCGCCCTCCTCTGGACACGCTCCAATTTGTCAATATCTTTTTTGAATTGTGGTGCCCAGAACTGGACACAGTATTCTAGGTGAGGTCTGACCAAGGCAGAATAGAGCGGCACTATTACTTCCCTTGATCTGGACACTATACTTCCATTGATGCAGCCCAAAATTGCATTGGCCTTTTAGCTGCCGCATTTACAGTAGCACTCCCATATCTGCTGATTCGCCAACAGCAGATTCAATTATCAGCACTTGCTGATGGTTGGGGGGGAGGGGGAAGAGGGAGCTCACCTGTCCTGTCCTTTCCTCTGGGAAGGCTCCTGTCACAGCCGCGGTGATCATTGGGGCGAAGGGGGAGAGATCTGCGCCGCTTCCCCCTTTTCACCTCCGCAATCGCTGCAGTGATGACAGAAGCCCTCCCAGGGGAAGGGACAGTACAATCATGCCCCCTCTTCCCTATTTGCCCCTGTGATCGCTGCCACGGTAGGGCCATGGTGGGGCTGAAGGGGCAAGGGAGGGGGAGGAGCAAACTTGCTCCCCTTTCCCCTGGATGGTCCCCTGGGATGGCGTTCGCTATTATCTATGGAATTCACCATCTGCAGGAGGCCCCGGAACCAAGCCCCTGCGGATCCGGGGGTGCTACTGTATATATATAAAACACTTGGGGTATGTTGCCTTTCCCAGTGTGCTGATTGGCTGCTCAGGAAGCACACCCAACCAATCACCACCCTCATGCAAATTTCCTCTCCGCTTCACAATCCACTCAATCTGCATCTACACCCCCATCCTCACAAGGGCCCCTCCCTCCTCTCACTCCCTCAGCCACTCACCAGTCACAGGCTGTGAGGGGACCCAGGCAGTCAACTGGTGGTGGCCACGGCAGCAGCAGGGCAATAGAGCAAGTCACCATCAGCAGTTCCAGGAAAAGTGTGGAACAATGAGAAGGGGGAGGAGGAATTTAAAAAGAAAACCACTGGCCTACCTTACAGGGTTGCTGTGAGGTCTACTGGACATTTTAGGGGAGTTTTTTTTAATGATGTACGTTATGCTGGGTACAGCTAGTTGTATTAGAAAGGCCCTTTTGTGGGTTTACAGAAGCAGAGGCTTTTTTCCTAAGGTAATATTAGCTACTTCACCACAAGAAGCTATTTTCAGGAAAGAACAGATCAAAACTACAAGTTGGTTACTTTATGGTGATCTCTTGTATTTGGGTCAAGACAACTGGGAACTCAGGTAAGGTGGGCGGGGACCGGCCATCTCTACAGCCAGGTTACACCACTGAGGAACTGGTGTATCCTGGCTAGTGTAGATAAGACTATAGACACTGGAGAAAATGAGTTTTATTCAGAATTATGTAGAGATCATAGAATCATAGTTGGAAGAGAGCACAAAGGCCATCATGTAAATTTAAAAGCCTATACCTTTTGAAAGTAGAGATGAAAGATGAGCCAGTAAAAAACTGTGTGATGAAGTAGGCCCAAAATTTTGGGCACAATGTTCAAATGGAGGTATGGAAAAAATGTGGATCAAAGATATAAAATTTATTTTATGTGGTAATTTAAATGAATATATATATATATATATATATATATTATATATGAGGATGTACAGGTGGTATCTAATGCCAAATAAGTTGTTAAAAATCTCTAAGAACATTTTAAATCAATGTTGGGGTTGCCAAGACAAGGAGGGCACTTTTTTTTTCATATGTTGTGGGTATGTAAGAAAGCAAAAAGTTATTAGTTTAAGATATATGTTATTAGTTTAAGATATATGTTACGTTAATTCCAAAAAAATTAAAGGTAGAGTTTGCAATGACAACAGAAATGTTTTTGTTGGGTATTATAGGTAAAGAATTAGATAGTAAATATAGACTACTTTGTAGATATATGATAACAGCAGCAACTGTATTGTACAGTATGGGAACAGACTGAAGCACAACGACAGAAGAATGGACAGTCAAGTTGCTGAATTAGACCAAATTAACCAAATTAACAAATTAACATGGGTTTGAAAATATAAATCAATTGAAGATATATTTTGAAAAATTGGAAACCATTTATAGGCTTTTTGAGAAGAGAACAAGAATCCTAACAATGTAATAATTTGTGGGTATGATTAATAGTAACCTGGCAGGTAAGATAGTAAGTTTATTTCACTGGATTTGTAATTGCAGAATAATAGATTTTTTCTTTCTTTCAGCTTTTGTTTTTTCATTACAGTTTTTTTGGGGGGGGGAGTCAGGGTCCTTTTGTGTTTTACTTACATTTAGTTAGTTCTTAAGAGTATTGGTCAGTTTGTCTTTATTGTTTCAGTAGTTTAGTATAATATTTAGTATGGTGCTTTAATTTTACTTGAATTCTATATACATGTATTTATATATGTGCATTTCTTTATTTCCCCCCCCCCCATTTCATTCTTTTCCTCTGAATGTTTTCTATGTTGATTGTGAATCAGATTGTTTGTATTAGAATCAATAAAAACCAAATATTAACAAATGCCCTAAGTTTTGTTGGTGTTGGGGGTTTCCTGCTAATTCTGCTGAGTGGAGGCCCAGAACTTCTGCCTCCAAAGTCCTGCTGTCCTGGTGATAAACCATTGTAGTAAAACCAAGTAGGGTTTGAGAGGTGTTTTCTCCACAGCATATTGGCCTTTGCAGTTATCACATGGTGAGAATCAAGCACCCCAATCTTGCCAAAAGTGTTCAGTTTGCAAGGATTCCCACAACTGCTGTTGCAATCCTATGCACACTTACCCAAGAGCAAGCCCCATGGCCAAAAAGGGGAACATAGTTTTTGAGTAAAGATGCCAAAGATGGCCCCATGGCACTGATAGAACCATCTGGAATTTCCCTATCAGCTGTGGAAATGCTTCAGTTAGGGGACTCCTTCAGACAACCAAGTCAGGGAGGGAATGGTAAATGCTAGGGTGTTGGGAGTCTGGTCAGTTTCCAGTCAACCATGACACTTGCTGGTCAGTGTTTGGCAACTGACAGTGTCCAAAGGAGAGTGACCAAAGTGGTGGGAGGTCTGGAAGCAGCTTAGGAAGCTGGGCATGTTTATGAGGAGCAGCTTAGGGAGAGGGTAAATTTAGCCTGGGAAACAGAACGTTAAGAGTGGGCATGTATAAATATTTGAAGGGCTGTCATACTGAGGATGGAGCAAGCTTGTTTTCTGCAGCTCCAGAGACTAGGACACAGCAATGGATTCAAACTACAGGAAAAGAAATTCCACCTAAACTTTAGGAAGAACTTTCTGACAGTAAGAGCTGTTGGCAGTGGAATAAGCTGCCTCGAAGTGTGATGGAGTCTCCTTCCTTGGAGGTTTTTAAACAGAGGCTGGATGGCCATCTGTCGGGAATGCTTTGATTGTGTGTTCCTGCATGGCAGGGGGTTGGACTGGATGGCCCTTGTGGTCTCGTCCAACTTTATGATTTTATGATTTAACTCTCCTTTTACCTGATCTACCATAACAAATTGTTGTTGTGAGAATCAAATGGTGTAAACTCTGCGGGGGGGGGGAGGGAGGGGGGGACAAAGGTGTGATAAGATCTTTGCACATGCGGAGCTAGTCGCTTAACAAAGTATAGGCAAAGGCCAAATTCTAAATCTTGGGTGTCCCCTTTTAATGAGAAATTCAGGAACCAGCCACTACACCCCGTCTGTTTTTTTGCCTGGGCACCCCAAGGGATATTGGCACATGGGGGAAGACCCAGCCCGTCCTTCCAAAACTCACCGCTTCTCCTTCGTTGACCTTCACGCACCACCCTCAAAGTGAGTAAACACTGAAATCTCACCGCACGGAGCTAATCCGATTTGGAGAGGCAGAACCTGCGAGTTGCTTTACCTCCCTTTCCCTTATAGACCAAAGCCTATATAATGGATCATTGTTCGGCATTCATTTAGTCCCAACTGCCCCTTTCGCTTCTGCAGGTTTCGGGGGGGAAAGGAAAACTCGGCCTGTTTTTTTCCCTGGTTGACCCAAAGAAACTGGGGAAAAAGAAGAGTTTGGGATCACCCCCAAGTCCAAACCGAGGACTTTGAGAAACTAAAACCGCCATCCAAGCACATTTATGTGTGTGCAGGTGCCTCCAAGCCTCCTATCGACTTATGGCGACCCCATGGATTTCATAGGGTTTTCTTAGGCAAGGAATACCCAGAAGTGGTTTTGCCAGTTCCTTCCTCTGAAATATAGCCAACAGCACCTGGTGTTCGTTGATGGTCTCCCATCCAAGTATTAACCAGGGCTAACCCTGCTTTGCTTTCAAGATCAGACGGGATCTGGTGCCTTTAGGGTATTTAGGGGGTAAATCCCACTGAAGCCTGCTTTTGGGACTTCTGGTGTGCCTAGAATTGCACTGCCCTTCAACTGCCAATTTCATACCAGTTGGCTCCTTCGAAGCCCACGGATGGATTGGGCTGCACGTCCTCAGCGAGCAGAGCCGAGTGCGAATCTTCGTCTTTACTCAAGAGTAAATCCCCAAGGAGTCAATAGGGACTGACTCCCTTTAGGGCTGGGGAAGCTGTGGCCCCCTCCGGATGTTTTTGAACTCCTCTCCTGGCTGACTTTCACCATGGGCCAGGCTGCCTGCGGCTGATGGGAACTGGAGTCCCAACATCTGGAGGGCCGCACAGCAGCCGCGGCTCTGCCCCGCCGGAGGAATTTAGGACGGTAGCCAAACAGCTGCGGCACGGGAGGGGCGGGGGAGGGAGACAGAGGCGGAGGAAAACCACGCCGGAACCCACCCGGGGGAGCCTTGTAGCCGCCAGGGCCTCCCCCAGCTCGGAATCGCTCCCCCTCGATCTCTTCCCCCCCTCAAAACTCAGCTTTGGGATCTTCCTCCCTCATTGCCCTGTTTCTGCTGAGTGGAAGGCATGTGGGCGTGCGTGGGTTGGGAGTGGAGGCGGACACCAAACGCCACGCGTGTTCCTTTCCCCTCCTTCCTCCCCGAGTCCTGCGATGGCAGGGGGTTGGACTAGATGGCCCTTGCGGTCTCGTCCAACTCTATGATTGTGTGTCTTTTCTTCAAACAACCCTCCTTGGGGTGGGGATCGCAGCGAGTCAACACAAGCGACAGCGAGTTGTGTGTGTGTGTGTATTATTTAGTAGTACCAGTTGTCCCTTTATATTCGCTGGGGTTTGGTTCCAGAACTCCCCCTTCCCCCCCCCGTGGATACTCAAATCCGTGAATACTCAAGTCCCATTATATGCAATGGCAGAGCAAAATGGTGTCCCTTGTATAAGACGGCAAAATGAAGGGTCGCTTTTTGGAGTATTATTATTATTATTAATGGTAAAATGCAAAATGGTGTCCCTTGTATAAGACGGCACAATCAAGGGTTGCTTTTTGGAATATTATTATTATTAATATTCCAAAATTATTATTATTAATAAATAATAATAATAATCAATAAATGGTGTCCCTTGTATAAGACGGCACAATCAAGGGTAGTTTTTTGGAATATTATTAATATTCCAAAATTATTATTATTATTATTAATATTAATAAATAATAATAATAAATGGTGTCCCTTGTATAAGACGGCAAATCAAGGGTTGTTTTTTGGAATATTATTATTATTAATAAATAATAATAATAATAATAAATACTCCAAAAAGCAACCCTTGATTGTGCCGTCTTATACAAGGGACACCATTTTGCATTTTACCATTTTGCTTAATAATAATAATAATAATAATATTTATTTTTAGCCGACCCTCTGTTAAAAACAATCGGGGCGGCTTACAACAGGCTGCAAACTATATTTTCCAACAAAATACAGCAATGCAGACTAAAACCCCTAAGTCCCACCAACCCCTATCCTCCCCCAGTATTGTTTTTTTAAAAAAGAATGTTCTCAAGCCGTGGATACTGAAATCCGTGGATACCAAATCCGTGGATATGCGGGGACAAGTGTAGTAGTATTCCCCCCCCCCTTAAAAAAAAGCCTGGTGGCTTGGAGCTTCGTCAGCCCCAGCTACCCTCATGGTGCCTTTTTTTCCCTCTCTCTCTCTGGGTGGAAAGTTGTGAGGCGAGCGAAAGCAGGGCGCAGCAAAAGGGGTGGTGGGGGTGGCGGGGCAAGCCAGAAGGCGGCGTCCCCTTTAAAGAGGCAGGCAGGCTGGCCGTCCCCGCCGTGCCTGCTCGCCACCTCCTCCAGCCGCCCGCCCTCCTTCTTTCCTTCCTTCCCTTCAGCCTTTGGCTCCGGGTTCCCAGGCAGGGCGGCCTGTGATTGGCGAGGCCGCCTCAAGCCCCCGCGGCCGTGACATCAGCGCGAGGAGGGGAGCCTCAAAAAGCCCGGCAGGAGGAGGAGCGGCGGGTGGAGGGCGGCCAGCACTCGAGCGAGCAGCAGCAGCAGGAGCAGCAGGAGCAGCAGGAGCGGCGGCGCCGGGCTGCTTCTCTCGCCGACAGCCCGCTCGCAGCTCCGGGAAGCGCGCTCGCCAAGCCTCGGCGTCGGCTCTCCTCGGCGGGCTCTTGCCTCGGGGGCTTCTTTCGGGAAGGAAAGTGCGTGACCACCCCCCCCCCTGAGAAGGAGGAAAAAAGGGACGCGGCGCTGACGGGGTGGGAGCCAAGGCGACGGGATCGCAACGCCGTGGGGCTGCGGGGACAGGCGGATTGCGTTCGGGAGAAGGGATTCTCCACCCCCCCCAGCCCAGCCCGCCTCGGTCTCTTTCCAGGCGCGCATCCCAAGAGAAGAGCCGGGAGGGAAGGGGCCTCGATCCCGGAGCGCACGTCGGGCCTTCCCTGCCTTCTCACCCCAGCAACGTGGAAGGGGGATACGGACACACGGACACCCCCCAAACTCGGTCTCGTCCCCCTCTTCTTCCCCCCCCCTTTCGCCCCGATCATGTTTCCGAGGCGAACCGGGCCCTGGAGCCCGACGCCGGCGGCGCGTCCCCTCCCCGCGAAGTCCGCCTCGGGGCAGCGGCGCCCTTGCAGGCGGGAGTGATGCCGGAGTCGGCCCGGGCCAGCCGGCCGAAGCCCCCCACCCACGCCTCGACGCCCCCTCGCCGCGCCCGGCAGCTTCAGGATCGCCTTCCCCGAAGAGCCACCCAGCCCCAGAGACCGGCCGCCCCGGGGATGGTTGCTCCGCCGAGAAGCCCCCGAGGGCTGCTGCTGCAGCGGCCGAGGAACTAGAGAGCCCGCCCAAGCCGAGCAGCGCCGTCCCGCGGCTTTTTTCCGCCTGAGCCAAGGGGCGGATTGGAACCCAAGACCTCCTGGACGCGGGTTGGACACTTCCCCCCTCCCCTTGAGTCCTTGCCGCCGCCTTTGTTGCTTTTTCTCGGACTGTGGCTGCCCCGGAGGAGGAGGAGGGGGCGATCCCATCCCCATCGGCCTCGCCGTCGAAGAACGGATCGCGTCCGCCAGCCAACCAGTTAGCCAGCCGCCGCCTCTCCGGCCGGGCGAGGGACTTCCATGCGGAGGTCGGCTCCATGGACGTGCCCGAGTGCTCTGCTGCGGCTGCTGCTGCTGCTTCTTAGGCGATCGGCGGGATCCTAAAAGGTAGGTAGTGTCCTAAAAGGTAGTGGACTCGGCCGAGGGTAGCACCTGCCGGGAAGAACATCCTGCGGCGGGGAGTCCCCCTGCTCCCCGCGGGGTCTCGGCGCCTGCGCTAAAACTCTTGGCCTCCCCCCCTCCCCCGGGCCTCCCCCTGTTCAGGTAACAACCCAGCGATGCTTCTTCCCCTCCCTGAGCTGTGGGGGGGGGGGGAGACGGCGGAGTTGCTGTCCATGCCTAATAAATCCAGTGCTTAAGAGCTCCTTTGGGGTTTAATTTATTTAGGTATTTATAAACATTTCAGCCACAAAGGCTCTCAGAGCGGCTAACAAATTGTGTAGCAACAGCACTTACATATTGACACCGCTTTATAGCACGCTAGGCACTCTCTAAGCAGTTTATTTATTAGAGTATTTCTTCCCCAGTCTTCAGCCACAAAGGCTCTCAGAGCGGCTTACAAATTGTTTAGCAACAGCACTTACACATCCGCACCGCTTCATAGCACACCGCTTCCTAGGCGCTCTCTAAGCGGTTTATTTACTAGAGGATTTCTTCCCGACTCTTCAGCCGCAAAGGCTCGCAGAGCGGCTTCCAAATGGTTCAGCGACAGCGCTTGACGCAGCTGGCTGCACCGCATGAGGCGCTTCCCAAGGTGTGTTGGCTAAGGTGCGGGGTGGGTTGCTGCGGGGATTCCAGCGATCCTCCTTGTAGGATCCCACCCCCTCCAATTCCGACTGGACTGCGCGCTTCCTCCCCTTCGTGGAAAAGCATTTCTACGCACGGGATCCCCACCCCTGTGCCGCCCCCTCGTGACAAAATCTCACTTTAGGGCAGTGAGGCACCAGTCTTTCGTGGGTCCCGGGAAAGCAAGAGGAGGTTGGGTGCGGGATGCTTTGTAAGGTCCCCTTCAGTCGCTCGGCTTGGGTGCCCGGTGGGCAATTGCCAAACTTGGCCCTGCCATCCTCTGAGCTTCCCTCGTTCAGTTTAGGATTTATAGACTTGGGTCTAGTGCTCCTCGCCAGACCCCAAGGTCTCCTTAGAGCTCTCAGTGTGCTTCTTCATTCACTCTCCAGCTTTGGAAATGGGAGGCCTTTCCAAACGCATTAAAGCCCTCTCGCTTATATTTCTCTCCCCCCCCCCCGCCCCGCTTCCTTCTTTGCAAATCTCATCGACTTTTATATGCAGCACGAAAGTATAGTGCCCGAAAGAGCAACAGGGGATCAGTTGGGTTTACCTTGGCTCAATGAATAGGAAGTGTGTAAAGGGGGTGGGGAAGGGTAGAGAGCAGAGAATTTTAGCTCAATCTTAGGTGGGTCACCATCACCCCTTTGAAAATGGATGGTGACCTATCTGCGTACGAACCCTTGCAAGACAGTGAAGCACAATTGATGCACAGTCTTTCAATCCCTTTCTCACACACACTCACACAAGGGAGAGCAGTATGTGGTGCAGATGAACCCAAGCAAAAGAGTCTCTCGGTTCTTACCCACACCAACTACTTGAGAAGAAGGCAGCTCTTGTGAATGAAAATCTACCTAGCAACATGAATAATCTTTTTTGTTGTGGCCCACGTGAGTCTCTGTTTCCCCCTAGATCCAGAAAGTATTAAAATCTGCCTGGGAGGTTGGGGGGGGGGGCAGAGGGGCCAACAGGAAAGTGGTGGGAAGACTTTCCATTAATGCACAGCCAAGATAGGATGCCTGCCTGCATATCAGGAGAAAAAGTTGGAGTAGGCACACTTGGCCACCTGAAGAACGGATGCAGGTCAGGGCCACAGTCCAGCACATGGTGAATGGCACTTGATTTGAGTACCTCAGTCTGTCCTGACTTTTATCACCTTGGTTTGTAATAATCTTTTAATTTTTTAAAAAAATCAGCCATCACTTGATACACCAGGTTTGGGTTTTCCTACTTTGTCTACTCTGCACCGTGGGGAACTGGTGGGCAATAATAGTAAACTCCCTGTTTAACAGGCATGGAATGACAGTTCCCATGCTCACAACCCTTCCTAGAGAATCCTTCATAACTCTACATCTGATGAAGTGGCCACCAGTCCATGAAATCTTGTCAAATACAACTGGTTAGTCTTTAAGGTGCTGCTTTTTTTTCCTCCCTGAAAGATTTAACTCAGCTTCCCCCCACTCCATCTGCCATATGCATAACTGTTCTTGTTAATTTTCTTGATCACTCCCCTCTTCTAGGATCCTGTCATATTACACAATTATAGTGCTGTGATTCCACTTAACTGATGTGGTTCTGTCCTATGGACTCCTGGGATATTTATAGTTTAGGAAGGGACCTTTAGCCAGGGAGCTCCTCTGATGCCTCTGACCAAACTACAGACCCCAGCATTCCATAGGATGTAGTCATGGCAGTTAAAATGCAATCATAGCACCATAATTGTGTCATGTGAAAGGGTCTCGGGTCAGTCATTCTTCTTCCATCTCCCCCCACTCAATGTAAGCCATGTTTTAGTAAGTAGATCTTAAACTTTCCATGAGATTATCCCTTCCCCATCTCTTAAAGCACACTCCTATGTTTCAGTACTTTCTCTTCTATAGATCTACCAGTTTCGTTCTAGCATATACATAAGCTTGAGGATACTTCATATCATCATTGTACTGTTTCTGTTTATTCTCTAGAGTGGAATAGCAGCACTCGGCCACACTTAAATGGCCCAAGCATTACCAGATGGGCTTGGGAATAAGACTTCTGCCATTCCTCTGATCATGGGTTCCTGCAATACTTTTTTTCCTGCAGTACCAGCCACATGCACACGTGTTGTGGGCCAATTTGGCAGTCCCTTATGGCTCTGGGCTTCCTTTTCAGCAGTTCCATCCTCTTCTTTCTTTGTTGAGCTCAGAATGAAATTTTGGGTGTGCCACCAAAAATCTAGTTCAGTGGTGAGGTGTTTGCCCTTTTCCCAAATTTCTGTTTTATAGGGTTTTCCTTGTGTCAGTGGTCACAAAGTTTATTGTGTGATGTTGTTAGTGGAGGAGAAAAAAACAAGGGGGTGTTGTCTATATCACTGAACCCTGAGCTGTTTTTTTTTGGGGGGGGGGACTATAACTCTCAGAATCGCTCCAGCACAATTGACTGCCTTGGCTGTGGGGATTCCAGGAGCCATATCCAATAAAATATTATTTCCAAGTGCTGATTGAATCTAACTTTTTGAGAGGCATAAAAACTTCTGTGTTAAATACACACACACATACAGGTAGATACACATACACAAACACATATATGTGTTTCAGGAACATATTATTAAGAAGATTCTTTACAGGGTTTTTTTCTTTCCTTGGGCGTTATCTACACTTTAAATTTCAGAACTAGAAATGGCCTCTCCTAGAGGTCCTTGATTCCTGTTGTTCAGAATCTACCATAGTGTGATGAGGGATTGCTACTTCTCCCAGGAATTAAAGACACATGGAGAAAAACTGAGGAAGGGAGAAACAATAACCTACCAAGTTCTCATTGGGACTGGGATTTTTATTATTATTATTATTATTGTAAGTTTGACTTCTAGAGAGATGGAAAAGCACACACACACACACTTGCAGCAACAAAGCAGGGGGGCTAGAAAAGAAATAATGATTCTTTGATTCTATGATTCTAAGTCTAGAAGCTGGAAGTTGCTGAATCATTGCCTATAGGTGGATTGCTCTGACCACATTGATTCCTCACTATCATTCCGTGCTAACTTGCTCTTCTGGACCTTTCCCTTGTGTCTACAGGTTGATGACCATGGTTGCCAGGACCTGCTCTCTACTAGCACTGCTGCTTTCTCACATATTGCTTGGTGGTTCGGCCAGCCTCATCCCAGAGGTGGGGGACCGGCGAAGGTTCAGTGGTGACTTGGGTCAGGCTGCCCCCATGCAGCTCTCAGAAGGGATCCTGCGTGAATTTGAACTGCGTCTGCTCAATATGTTTGGGCTCCAGCGACGGCCAACCCCAAGCAAAAACGCTGTTATTCCTCCCTATATGTTGGAGCTCTACCATCTGCACACGGGTCATAAGCCAGCCACCATGGACTATAACCTGGAGAGAGCTACCAGCAGGGCCAATACAGTTAGGAGCTTCCACCATGAAGGTAAGTTTCAACCTCCAGTGTTCACCATGGCGGCCCCAACCAAACACAAATCCAACTGAACTGACTTGAATGTTGGCAACCTGACATTTTGAATTCCTGGCTTGCCAAGATGTTTGACAAGTTGGTTAGTTTGCAGTCTTACAATTCACTCATTTGATATGCATTACTTCCTGCTTTAAATAGTTGGGAATTCCTTGTTACACAATTTAATGTCCCTCCTGATTGGTTGACATAATGCATACACTTTTCTTTGGTGAAGATCACACCGGTTTCAAGATACAGCAGTCAAGACGCTTGTGGTTCAAATACATGGATCAGGTTTGTTTGGCCAGTTTAGAAAACGTGCCATATAAATATAAGACCTTCCTTTTCACCATTCCTCCTAAGAAAGTGATTGCCTGAAGGTAGAAATGAAGATGGTATACTTGTGTGTGTGTGTGTGCCTTCAAGTTGTCTGATGACTTATGGTGACCCCATGAATTTCATCGTTTTCTTAGGCAAGGAATACTGTACTTAGCCTTCCTCAATATGCTTTAACTTAGAACCCCTCTCAACTTATTGTAGATCAGGTACAGATCAAGTACTACCTAAATATTTTTAAACTGAACCAGTTCTAAAATTTATACTCTTACCCACAATTATTTGGATGTAAATAGCCTAGTCTTCTTTCTAGCATATAAAATTTTAATATGAAGTAGTTGGTTTGGTTTGGGGGCATTGTAGAACTTCCCATAATGAATACAATAAATAATAGTGCTGATCTTAAACTAGAGAGACTGAGATTCAGATTCTCCTTCCCCAATATGAAGTTTAGTTTGGAATAGTATAGGCAAGTATGAAGAGAACTATATAATGGCCTTTTCTGTGCATGTCCACTCTGGCTCTTGGATCCCAAAATCAAAGCTAAATTTTGTTGCTGCAACATTGCAAAAATACTCCAGATTACAATAGGAGTCTCCCAGCTGGAAATTTTTGCAAAGAGTACATAATATTTGAACAGTGACATTCCATGCATCCCCTACCTTTTTCCTTTCATAATAAGCACCATTGCAGCACATGGCCTTGAATGCTGCAAAATTAAGAAATGTATTTTTAAATGTCTATTACATTAAAATCCCAATGGTGATCAGAGCTTCTGCCTCATGAGGTCCTTGCTCTTCTTGTACATCTGCTTGTGTTGGGTTGTGGGTGGTCAGTTTGCCAAAAGCAGGGGGCAAGATAGGGGAGTTGTGCAAGGTGATGCGTGCATGTATGTGTATAGGTGATATGAAACAGCCTGGAGCGAAACGAGGAGGAGTACAAGGAATGTCACATTTTTTCACTGAGTAGCTAGTAATCTTACTTGCAGTGGAGGTTTTATTTCCTCAAACATTTAGAGAATAACAGGGCATATTTCTAATTCAGCTTTATTCTGTTCCTTGTATCCATTCTTTTATTCCCCCTTTAAAATGTCCTTCATTGCTTCTGAGCAAGAGAAAATGGGTTTATTTTTATTCCAGTACCTACAGAGTCTATCCCAATGTTGAGTCCCCACCAATAACTCCAATTTTTGGAGGCTAAATGGCAAAGAACATCTATCTAATTTACAGTGAGCTATAGGGTCATTCAAAAGGTATTCTAATCCCTTTCTAATCCCCATGAGAGATCAGTTTTAACAATCAGTTGTATTGTCTTTACCATGACTTTGTCTTCTGTTTAAATCTAGGTTTAGCATAGACCTAAGGTAAACCCTTCAAAAAGCAAGTCTGTCCCCTGGATTTCATGGGCAACTGGGACTTTAGGTCACTTAGATAAAAAGACACTGGCAAATGTGTACTTAACAGAGAGAGAACAATTAGGAGTTAATGCAGTATGCTGTTTAGATACACTCTGTTACCACATATCCTTGTCTTTTTTAGAACTCAGCCATTTTACTAAATTAAAGGGATCTTGCCTGAAATTGTATACAAAGTGCTTATATCAAAGCTCCTTAAAACTTGAGCAAACTTGCCCAGAACAATACTTTGCAAAGCACTTGTTTCATTTTTTGCTGCCTGCCATTTTTCTGTTTCAGAGATCCAGTGTGGTGTAGTGGTTTGAGCATAGGACTACAAATCTGGAGACCAGGGTTCAAATCCTCACTCAGTTATGGAAACCCCTGTGTGACCTTGGGCAAGTCACACTCTTTCAGCCTCAGAGGAAGGCAAAGGGAAAAACCCCTTTGAACAAATCTTGCCAAAAAATATTGCTGTGATAAGTTTGCTTTAGGGTTGTCATAAGTCAGAAACGACTTGAAAGCACAGACAACATTTCTTTTTGTTTCACATATGACCCAAAGTTTCTCCATGATCCATTTCAGTGTCCTCCTCCTTTCAATTTGTGATCCCAAGCAAAATTTTCCTGACCAGCAAAGTTGGTTTGAAATAGCTTGATTTTTCAACTAGTAGATACAGAACCATAGTGTCCCACACAAAGTTCAGCTACTTGTAACATAAGGTTCCCCATTTGGCATATGTCCTGTTCACAGCTGCTTGAATGCAGTACAGATACATGCACATTTACTGTTCTGTCCCAAAAGACTATACACTCAGCTGTTCAGTTTTTCATTTGTGGGATGGATTGATTGGAAAGGTGGAAGGAAAAAAAAACCAGACTGAGCAGGTTATGTAGTAGAAAGCTAGCATGGCAAGGAAAAGTACATAAATATGTATTTTAGCTTTAATTATATTTCTGTGCAAGGGGTGTGGCCTAAGGAGTGATTATGCTAACTAATAGCAAGACTTACATCAGCAAGAGATTAATGGTGTAATCTAGCCTTGTACTGTGGTTCTTTTTACTTTGTATATAAATTTAAAACTAATGATTGAGAGACCATGGAGTACATAGCAGAGCTGCATCCATATGTGAGGGAGAGGATTGAAACTCTTGAAGTCTTGTTGAGATTTCTCTGGGAGTAAGTCTCATGGAGCTGCTGATCAGGGCTCTCTTCTGAGCAGACATCTATAAGATTATAGGCTTGTCTACACTGGCAAAAAATGTGGCCTCATCCTGAATCTGGTGCTGGAAGTCCAGATGATGTACGGCTACTTCTAGGTGAATCCACATTTTTTTGCCCTTAACTCGACTTTGCTCTGAACTAAGCAAAGTTGGAGAAAAACCCAGGGTTTCCCAGAAACTCCGGAGTGGCCACAGGATCTTTTGCAGTCTGGACAGCTGGATCAGGTTTGATTTGGCCCAATCCAGTTGTCTACATGTGAATGTGGCACCATCTCTCTTGACCTGGGCTGAGCAGCACTGAGCACTGGGAAGGGGAAGGATCCCAGTTGGAGCTGCTGCTTCCTTACTGGCCAAGGAGCTCCATGGAAGGCTTGCCTGCTGAGGTCAGAATGGGTTGCCCATCCAATCAACAAAGAGCAGGTAGAGCAACCCTATCCTTGTTGATCACGTGTCTGGGTGTCCATTCTGATCTCAGCAGAAGTAACACTTCACCGGGCAGACTTTTCATAGAGCTCCTTGGCCAGCAAGGAAGTGATGGGCCAGAGGGGTCTATGCAGTGTCAGTGCAGCTAGCCCATGTAGACAGCAGCAGTAATTTTACCAGATTCAGCCTTGTACATGTGGCCACCATCATGGTTGATCCAGGGCCAGTCTGGAGCATAATGCCCTGGATTTAAGTGGCATGTGTAGACCATGCCCTATATTCCCATTCTGCCTAAATTCTGCAACTTACTATCCATTCTGTTCTGGTTCACTTCATTTCCCTTATAAACTCCTAATCATTGTGAGTATTAAACTCTTGTGTGAGGCGTGTGTCTCATTTTGCCAATACAGAGTTGAAGTCCTGCACTTCACAAAGATCCTTTGAGCTTGCTGGGGGCTATGTATTCTCCACTTTTGAGTCTGCCAAACTCAAGGCTGGAGAGAGAGAGTGGCCCTTCAGAGGTGACTGCAGTACAGCTTCTATTATCCCTCCCCAATTGACTATGTTGGCAAAGTCTGGTGGAAACTATGCACCAACAACATCTGGAGGGCCACAAATTGCCCAACCCTGGGCTAGCTACTCTGTTATATGCTGAGCCAGTCATAAGCATTTATGCTGAAGCTAGAGAGCAAAGAGGTTCCAGCTTGGGTGTTGACACACAGTTGCATCTAATACTTCTCTTGTTGCATCACTGCATTTATAACCAAACCAGGAACTTAGGGGTGGTGTAAATGGCCAGGAGCTTAGGGCTTTCCTATTTTAGCTTCACTACAGCCCTGTAAGAGAGGTCGCATTAGACTGAGAGGTATTGATGTGTCCTAGCTCAGGAGTGGGGATTGTATGGCCCTTGGGTTGGTGTACTTTGGCTCTTAGAGACCTTAAACCTCCTGTGATCACTTTTTTTAAAGTTAAAAAAAGAAAGAAAAAGAAATGTTGATCAAAAAATTACTCAGGTAGCATGATTTAGCTTATTAGACTGTTTTAATAATAATAACATTTATTTATATCCCGCCCCTCTGCTAAAAACAATCGGGGCGGCTTCCAACAATTAAAACATTATAATAATGACTAAAAGCTCCACCCACCCCCACCCACCCCCATAAAAAGACATTAAACACTATAAAATTAAAACCATCTAACTAAAAACACATTAAAAACAAATATATACATGATTAAAAAAAAGCCAAGAGACGCAGCTTCCTGAGGCCAGGATCTAATCAGGAAAGGCCTGCCGAAAGAGATCTGTCTTTAGTGCTTTTTAAAAGCTACTCAAGCTTGTCAGCTGACAGATCTCGTTCAGCAGGCCATTCCATAAATTGGGGGTGATTACCGAAAAGGCCCTCTGGGAGGTTGATGACCATGGTCCTTTTGGTCCTTCCCCAGCTGGAAACAACACAAAATCTCTCATAGAACTATCTAGAAGTAACTCCTGCATGATTACATTTCTGGTTTTTAGAAAAATGGCAGGGGGGGGGGAAGCAAAAATGGCTTTCTGATCCTTGGAATAATTCCACCCCTTTCTTAGGCCATTCAGTGATCTAGTGGCTCAGGGGAGAATTTGAATCTGAGTTTCCCTAGTTTAAAGCCAGCACTAATATTTTAACCTAATGTTTAAACTAATTGCTGGAGTAGCTTATTGGAAGCAAGGGTGGGTTAATAGAAATGTAAAAGCATATTTTAAAAAGCAGGGTTTTTCTTTAAAAAATACAGGCAAAGTGTACAAACCATTGCACCTGAAAAGGGTGGCCTAGAAACTTCAGCAGAGTTCAGATTAGGGCTGAGGAACTTGTGTCCTTACAACTCCCATCAGTCCCAGCAAATGTGGCCAGTGGTGATGGGAACTGTAGTTCCAACAACATCAGGAGGGCCACAGTTTAATCAGCCCTGAGATAAAAGGGACTCAGAATATATATTTGTTTGAGATGCTGTTATGAGATGAAATTAACTGTAGCCATTAGGTGAGACTCGCTGGTGAGAGTTCTACCAGTGACTAACCTCTTCTTGGGTTACCACTCAATGGTAACCAGAGAAGGGGCTCTAACAAAGGTGTTGGTGCAAAGATAGGCACTTGTTGAAGACAGGCAGTCCTGCATTCTTGACTCTGTGATGATGCTCTTACATGACCTTTACGTGTGCCAACCAGTTGATCCTACAGTGCTATCTTTTCAATCTGATGTCCTCAACCTCATGTTTTGAACTAAAACTGCCAGAATCTCTAACCATTGACCATGCTGGATGGGACTAATGGGAGTTGAAGTGCAGAATACCCAGAGTATACTTGGATGGGGAAGGTTGCTATATAGTGTACAAGAAGATTAATGCTAACTTGTTGGCTTCAGAGGGTGAAAATTGCAACACTGTTGTAGTCCTTTTGTTTTTGCTATTTAAATATTTAACATCTGATGCCTGATGTTTTGCTGTTTAGCATTGCATAAACTAACCCCTTCCCACATAAGCCCTGTCTATTTGAAATTATACTATCAGCTGCCTTTGGTGCCTCTGGTAACATGTAAGACATATGTACTCACATACATAGGAGGAGGCTCAACTTCTGTGGCAGACTTATGAGAATCTTTACAGTTCAGGACTTATTACAGTATATGCAAAATTTGCACATAGGGTGTTTTTGGTTTTTTGGCAGGGGGTGTTTTTTTGGGGTTTTTTTGCATAGAAAACATTGCGGATCTCTCAGAGCCACAGGGGTATGGCCTGGGACTGTGATATCACTAGAAAGAAGCTCCACTTCTGGAGTGGAATGGTGACAGCATCTTGCCAGCTTGGTGCCTGGCATCAGCTTGGTTGCAGGGAGAAAGAAGGGGGAATAACAAAATCAGTGGGATCCCATTGCTGTTTTACCCATCTATAAGTTTCCCTACAGAGCGATTGGACATTTTTGTCCAATATGCAATGTTGGGTTCAGTTCAAGGTCACAGAGGCAGGGCAGTGTGTGGGGCACCACTGCACATGCAGCTGTGTGTATTGTGAGCTAATGCATATCTGTCTGCCTCTTGCCGAAATCAGTGGCAGTTCTTAGTTGTACATTCACAGTTGTTTGTCTGAATGCAAAGTTGCCATTCAGCATAAGGGACTTGTAGGACAATCTGTGCATAACTCCACAGGAAGACTATGCTACCCCAGTGTAGGATCTTGGCTCGGATATTCTTTTTGCCATCCCTGTGAAATATGATTATAGCACCATGTTAAACATGTCTACTCCAAGGTTGAGTTGAGTGGGATTTATGCCTAGGAAACTGTGTATTCAAGATCATAGTTTAGGAAGAGAAAGACTATTTGAAAATATTTTTAAGAATGGCAAACCACACCCCCACCACCACATTTCTTGAGTATCAAGTAGCTGACAAGAAGAACCCTGGACTGAAAAGAATCTTTGCAGTTCAGGACTTACTCTATGCAAAATTGCACATAGGTTTGTGCCCCCCCCCCCGAGAAACCAGCATTTTCTGTGCAGGAAACAGTATTTTCTGTGCATAAATATTGTTTGTGTGCAGAAAATTCTGTTTTGTTGACAGAAAATGCTGTTTTCTATGCAAAATTTCCCCATGTGTGGATTCTGCACAAAATAAGTCCCAAACGACAGCATTTTCTGGGCAGGAAAAAACATTTTCTATATAGAAAAATAATATTTATTTGCAGAAATACTGTGCAGAAAATGCTGTTTTCTGTGCAAAAAACTACATGTGAAATTTGTGCAGAATAAGTCTGGAATTTTCAAAGATTTTCTCACAGCAAGAAGAAAATTGTAAAATTACCCATTACATCCTATGAGAATGAAATTAGCAAAGATTTGCATCCTTAGTCAGGACTAACATTTCCCGTTGATTTCATTGTATGACTAACACTCCTGTGCATATCTACTCAAAAGAAAGTCCCCATGTATTCAGTGGGGCTTGTTCCTGGGTGAGAACTTTTAGGATTGTAGTCGCAGTCTAGATCAAACAGGAATGTTGATGTGAAGTGAGGCAGTACTGGTGGTGTGTTGACTAAGTAGAGGGGTGTCTCACCTCCAAATTTCATTTGGGTGCCCTTCTCTTGGTCATGAATTGGCTATGTAAGAAGCTCACAGAAATCACACACACAAACGCACGTGTGTTTTCTTCTGTCTTTCATCACCATATGATAAGGAAAACTTGCTTAACTTTTCTAACCCTTGAAAGCTTTAAACATCTGATAAAATACTTTTGCTTACCACCAAGAAAAAAAAGAGCAACCTAATGCCATGACTTATTTTAATAAAGATTTAACTTATGAGTGCTGCTTTGCCATCTATATCGTAATAAAAAGTGTAGGGTTGGGTTTGGGGAAATGTTTATGTTTTGCATTCTCAACCTAAAGACGCTTAGTGAAGTGTCAAATTAAAACAGAGAGACTATGTAGATAGGGCAGAAATTTAAAACAAAAAACAAAACACCCAAATAGAGTGTGAGGTAAACACCACCTGGCTGTGGCTTGTTGTTCTGGTGAACCCTCCCTAGCCATTGGGAGAGATACTCCAGTGTCTCTCACAACCTGGCAGGGGCAGGGCAGGAATGAGAAAGCGGGGCGTAGAGGGAAGTGGAGCCTGGAAAGGAAGAGACCAAAGGAAAGCAAGGGGAAGGATGGGAGGGAACAGGCCTGACTCTCATGTTTGTGGGGACTGGAGATCAAAGCCTGGGAAATCTAGTTTTCCAGACTACAACTCCCTGAATCTTTAAACCAACATGGACAGTGACATGTCTAGCTGTGAGATTTTGGGAACAGTAGTCATGTCCATGTTCTGCTGAAGAGTGCCTGTAAGACTGAAAAGGAAAAGAAGGATGGCATACTCCTTTTGATAGGGGAAATCAGAGACTTCAGAAAGGGCAGGTTGATGGAACAGGAAACAGAGAGCATGGGGAAGTAGGGTTGAGAGGAAAGACACGGAAGCTACACTGGTGTAGAAGTTGTGGAAATGAGGGGATAAACAGAAATGGTTGGGGAAGCTGCAATGTTTTCTGCTTCCTCAGAAACAATTCTGATGGGATCCTTACACAGATAATTATTGCCATGCTTACAGGAGAATTGCCACTGCCCAAGACATTTTGTTGCCCGAGGCAAAGCCCCAGTGCCACACTCTAGCTCCAGCACTTAGAAAAATTCAACTTTGCTGTACCATCCATGTAGCCTACCAGTTCTGGCTGTTATCTGTTCCCAAGGTAGGGACTGTGTGACCCTCCAGATGCTGTTGGACTGCAACCCACATTAGCCTTAGACATCATAATCAGTAGGGAGGGATCAAAGGAGTTACAGTTCTACAGCATCTGAAAGGCCTCAAATTGCCTACTCCTGAACAGTTGCCTCCACCTCCCTTGAGGTACCGCCTGTGACCGGTTGCTCCCCCCTGAAGCATGATGGGGCCAGCTCTGCAGGAGACTACTAAACGTGAGCAGGCGTGGTGTTGGTGCAAAGGGGTGTAGAGAAGAGAGGCAAGCCCAAATTAAAATAAAACAATTACAGCAAGCTTGCAAATGTTTTGCATTTCATAATGCTGCTTAACTATTATGTACTTTAAATGCAAGTGCCTATTTAAAATTGACCTTAGGTGACTATATGGTGGGGGGAGGATGGATTCTTCAGACATGAGAGAATAACAAGGAACAGTCTTTGGATTATGACGGTATTTCTAAAGCTTTAGTAGAAACTGTTTGGCTGTGATCCTCAACTTGTTCGCTTGGAAGCCAATTTGATTAAAACCAATGAGACATCAAGCAAATACGCTAATGGAGCAACATGGTTATTCAAATAATTGACAGTACCCTAGACTTGGTGCCTTCACAATTAGAAATAATGGCCTAAACACAATTGCTATTAGACTAGAGCAGACCCAATGAATCAATGAGAACTTGGTAAGTCAGCCTTTATGTCAGTTCCATTGATTTGATGGGTCTACTATAATTGGAATGAGCAATTGCATTTAGGCCACTGGACGTAATGCTTATAGGGGGCCACTGAAATCAGTAGGACTTGAGTTAGGCATGGCCGACTTAAGGCTCCAGTGGTCTGCTGTAAGAACAATGGAGCAGGGGTCTAGTCCTTTGTGTGGTGTTATGGGATGTATCTACACTGCAGAATTATAGCGGTTTGATATCACTTTAACTACCATGGTTCTAGCCTTTGGAATACTGGGATTTGTAGTTTGGAAAGGGGGACTTAAAATTCTGTATTGCAGTCTTCTGAACAGCTGGCAGAGAATTCAAATGGCCTCACCAAACTATAAATTCCAGGATTTCATCTGGCGGAACAATGATAGTTAACATGGTACGAAAGTGCTAAACTTGTGTAGTGTGGATACACCCATTATTTCAATGGCACTTACAGAGGAGCCTAGGACAGTAACTCTTTTCAGCCTAATTTAGAGGTTTTGTGAAGAGAAGAATATACAAACCTATACAGAACCCTTAAGAACAAGATGGGAAAAGAGGCGAGGGAAACATGAATCTTCTTCTTGCCTTTTCCTGAATCTCTTGTCCTTGCATATTACTTCTGAAGTTAAATGACATAGCTGCCTTCAGCCACCACAGCTCATAGTATTAGCATTATATTGACTTATGTCAATGTTAAATTAAATTAAATCATAGTAATTATTACTTTCTGCAAAACTTCATTGTAAATAATGGCTGAGGTCATACATGGGACATGTAGCTATGATTGTTGTAGCTTCACTCTCTCTCCAGAGCTGACCCCCTAAAATCCACCTGAAAAGCCAGGCACCTATACCAAGCAAAAAAGTTCTGTGGCACTGGCAATTGAGATACTGAAGGATGATGTATCCCCTCCTCTCCCCACAGTGAGCTAAAGTGCAGCAGGCAGAAGCAGGGATTCTTGTGAGGTCCTTTTGTAGTTCATCATTGCACTGCAGCTCACCAGAGCCACACTTGGTATGGCTGCCTGGGTTTTACGATGGGTTTTAGGGGCATTTGCAGTTGTGGCAATGGTGTCATGATTGGAAATTAGAATATGAAACAATTATGAAGTCATAAGGCTAGCTCGTAACTCCTTAACAGGATGCCAGCCAAAATCCAAACCTCCCAAGTACATTGGTCCCATTTAACTTTTAAAATATATATGCCTATCTCCTGCTTCTCTCCTTGATTATAGCTACTTCTCTTGTTTCTCTCCATTCCTCCATATTTCTTTTTTACTCCCTCCCTATTATTCTTGGACTCTTAAAAAGAACCAAAAGAAAGTGTTGTTTGTGCCCCAGACCACCTTAGTTTTGCTGGCAACCCTGTTTTGGGTCTTAGTGCCTGAGCTGAGAGCCAGTAAGCTAGATTACCCATGTTCAAAACTCCATTCAACCATGCATTTATCCAGCAACTTGAGGCAAATCACCATTTATCTCTACCTGTGCAAAGGTGTTTAAACACATGGATTATTAAGATAATGTTGGTGATATGCTTGGAACATTCAAGCATGATCTATAAATGGGTAGTAGAAAAGTTTCAATACAAGAGCAAGAGAAGGTGGAACCTGCAAATCATCACACAGGCTCTCTGGCCATCAGAGCCTGTACCCCTCCCTATTTCCTATGTTCTAATTAACTGGTCATTATTATGAGTGGAAAGGGAACGATGAAGATGATGAAAGTGATTGGCTTGCCTCACTTGCCAAATGCAGGATGAAGCAGCTGTAGGGACAATTGCTCAAAACACACCCACACAGAGAGAGAGAGAGAGAGAGAGAGAGAGAGAGAGAGAGAGAGAGAGAGAGTTCAATATATCTCTCAGACTAAGGTGCAAGTCACTAGGTTCCTTCAGAAGGAACAACTAAACCCATGTAAATGCTTTTCATTTAAGGCCCTCCTGAGTAAAATGGGTGTGCATCACTCTGTGGTCTGTAATTAAGATACAAGCTTTTAGATGGTAATGTTTGCAAATCATGAAAATTGCAGCATAATGCTTTTAGAACAGATTGTGAGAGACTGACATGAAAGCTGTAGTAGAGAGGGGTGTGTGTGTGTGTGTTTTGAAGAAATCTAAGAAATGCAGTCCCTGTTCCTTGATCCTTAGTCACTTTTTAATTACTCTCCCTAGGCCCCAGCTAACCACAGTGTTAAAAATTTTCTTTAATGCCCTTGAATTCCAAAGCAATGCCTCACATTTCTCCCCCCCCCCCCCCCGTTATTACGACCACCTGGAATTCTCAATGTACTCCAGTTAGATCCAAGTAGAGAAGAGTGAACAGTGCACAATGACTTCATGTTTTGTGTGCTTGCTTAAATAAATAGAAAGCAAAAAAGGCAACAGTTTGTTCTAGTGTCAATGTATGTTGACTTATGTTCATGTTATTTGAAAGTTTTGGGTAGTAGGTTGGTTTCATTGGAGTGTCCCCATTACTGATTGTGCTTTTTCCTCCCACTTCCTTAATCAGAATCACTAGAAGAGCTTCCTGAAAGAATTGGGAAAACATCCCGGCGTTTCTTCTTTGACTTAACGTCCATTCCTAATGGGGAGTTTATCACTTCAGCCGAGCTTCAGGTTTTTCGGGAGCAGGTCGAAGATGTCTTTGTGAGCAACAGCAGCTCTCACCATCGTATTAATATTTATGAAATTATAAAGCCAGAGGGAGAGGCTTCCAAGGACCCTGTCACCAGACTGTTGGACACCCGTTTAGTACATCACAATGCCAGCAAATGGGAAACCTTTGATGTCACACCAGCGATAAGGAGGTGGGTTGCACATGGACAACCCAACCATGGTTTTGTGGTGGAGGTGGTACACTTGGACAACAAGAGCAGTGTCTCCAAGAGACATGTCAGGATCAGCAGGTCATTGCATCAGGACGATGGGAGCTGGTCTCAGATCAGACCGTTACTAGTAACCTTTGGGCATGATGGGAAGGGACACCCTCTCCATAGGCGAGAGAAACGTCAGGCAAAATATAAAGAACGCAAACGGCATAAATCTCAGTGCAAAAGGCATCCTTTGTATGTTGACTTCAACGACGTAGGGTGGAATGACTGGATCGTGGCCCCACCAGGTTATAGTGCCTTCCATTGCCGTGGAGATTGCCCCTTTCCATTGGCAGATCACTTCAACTCCACAAACCACGCCATTGTTCAGACTCTGGTTAATTCAGTGAATTCCAAAATCCCCAAAGCTTGCTGTGTGCCGACAGAACTGAGTCCTATCTCCATGCTCTACCTTGATGAGAATGAAAAAGTTGTACTCAAGAACTATCAAGATATGGTTGTGGAGGGCTGTGGTTGTCGCTGATAGGGCAACAAAACAAAATGGACATTTACAAAAAAAAATTTAAAAATAAAAAAAAACAGCAAAACTTGACACTTTAATATTTCCCAATGAAGACCTTATTTATGTTATGAAATGGAGAATTAAACGCATCTATTTTGAAAATCTATTTATGTCTACAGAAAAAAAGTGAGGAAAAATATTTTAATCAGAGAATTATTCCTTTTAAAGATTTTAAAGCATATTTTAGTTGTACATTTTATATGGGTTTAACCCCCCCTTTCCCCTCAGCACATGAAGTATAAAGTTCAGATTCTTATTTTGTATTTATTTACTATTATAACCACTTTTTAGAAGAATAGCTAATTTGTATTTATATGTATAATCAAAAAAGGAGAAGAAAAAAAAATAGAGGGTTTGTATATAATTTAAAACAAATGGTAGCTGTTTTCAGTTGTGTGTATTTAAGTAAGTTGAAATGTGTACATGAAAGGGTTACTATGGCAAAGGTGCATAACACATTTTGCTTTCTGCAGTTCTACTGTTAAGGTCACAAGTGCAAGTCCAATGAGAAGTAGCTAATCCACCCTGCTGACTCAAGATTATATTGTACAATTCTCAGGAATGCTGCAGGGTGGGCTGCCCAGTCCATGAGAAACTGGCACCCTTTCGATGTGGAGCATTTGGATAAGAACCAGACACTGCTGCTGCCCAGCAAATAGAAACAGAACTGCTGTTCCTCATGGAGGTGTGATGTGACCACCAACTGGGCTGATAGAAAACTTCTTCCCTCCTTCCCTCCCTCTCTTTCACACCTACAGAAAAGCAAAATGTTTATGCTGTTCCTCCATTTTTTTTAAAGTAGTTCATCCATTGGAATCCATTGTCCTGGCCAAATATTAAATAAAAGACCAGATTTCTTCAGTTTTTAAAAGCTTATTTCTATTTACGTTTCCTAGCAGCTTGGAAGAAAGGTTTTTACCCTGCTACTGAATAATACTGGTTTTAGGCCTTGCTAGACAGAAGAACCTGTCTATACTGTACAGACAACACACCGGTTATACGCAATCTTTTCTCAGAACTCCTGTAACCTGTGTCACAGTTTGGAAACAATAGGTTTATTACGTCCTCATTTACAACCCCCATCTAATAATGTTACTTGCAGCTTATTTTATTTATTTAAATAAATAAACAAATAAATAAAATGACATTGTTCCATGTCATAAGTAACATGGTTGATTGGTGGGTTGTGAGGCTGTAACAAAGTTAGATTTCACAAGGAACACAACAGGTAGGATGACACTAACTTTTCCTCTTAAGGAAGAATGTTTCCTAGTTAGTTTTGTTGGTTTTATTGACATCTGTTTAAATGTATTTTGAACAGAATTTGTCAACTCTTATACCATTCTTGTACCCACTCTTAAGTTTTTTTTCTCAAAGAGTAATGAAAAAAGAAATGAACAATTTCAAAAACTACTCACCAAGCACGATCTAACAGATTTTAGAGCTCATTAAAGCAGCGCAGGACACAACATTTATTTTTATTTATTTATTTAAATGCAAAAGGAAGTAACTTTACTTCCTTATGCTCTTCAAACACATGCATAGGAGGAAGAGAGATTGTCACAGCACTGTGTCTAAATAACTCCTCCACCACATATGTAAAGCCTCTAAGGAGGTAAAAGTTCACAAGGAGCAATACCCATCTCCAATATGAAACCAATAAAGCTGGGTCAACAGGTTTCAATTGGCCATTGCGACCAATAGAGCTATAAGAAGAGTGGATATGGCGCAAGCGATAGCTGTAGTATTTTAAAAATGAAAAATGTGTGGCTATAGCAGGGGCCAGGGGGTGGTTCCTACAAGCCTTCACAGTTTGTGCACATCCTGGCAAAAGGTCATGACATACAAACTGTTTCCTTGGAATAAGTTAAAGCAGACCCTACAACTTCAGATCCCACTGTTACCACTGCTGACAAAACTGCACTTCATCTCAAAAATATTATGCTACAAACTCACTGATATATATTGGTTTAGACTATTCTATGGGTGAGGATGAAAATAGCAATACTCAGGCATTACTCACATCACTTTCTTGAATAGGGTAGTGCATAGGTTTGTCTCCTTTCATCGCTATTTCACTCATGTGGAAAGAGATGCATCTGAAGAGGTGATCTTCCTATTCATATGGAGGCTATCCACCTGAACCAGACTTCTGGTTTCCCAGCGTTCTTGCTTGGGTGGAATGAACAGGATGAACAAAAGAAAATAAACCTTTCTTCTTCAGAAGTGTCCTTTTCCATATCAGGTGGAGCTAGGCTAAAGAAAGAGGGGTGAGTAATATCTGAAATGGGTACAGCTAATGTTATTGCAATATACAGTAGATCCCCCATATCTGCTGATTCATTATCCACTGATTCAGTTATCCACAGGACACAAGACAGCATAACTACCATAGAGTCTTCCTAGAAAATCCCTCCTCTCTAGCCATTTTCTAGGTCCTCCAAGGATACTCTATGGTATTTTAAACCAGAAGTCCCCCTATTTTCAATGGTGTTCGCTGTTATCCACAGTTTTTGGTATCCACGCCCCCCCCCCAGAACCAATCCCCAGCAAATATGGTCCTACTGTATCTACTCAAATGTTATTTTGTTTCATTTTGGTTTGCTGAGTGTGATGTTGTCCAGGTGGCTATAAAAGTAGTGAATATAAGCTTGCATGGAATTTTCTGGGTGACATTTTCTCAAAACCATGCCAATAAACAGGGCTTGTCTCCACTGTCCAGAATGCTCCACCTTCTGGTTGTCATATTCTAGACCCAGAGCTGTCCTGGATTCCCCTTCCCCCCTCCCCTTACCATGATGAAACAGGCTGGAGTCCACACACACATGCAGACTGGAATCAGTGAGCGCCTCCAACGCTATTGTGTGTCGCACTCTCTGAAGCCAGGAAAGAGGCCTTCAGCATGTGATCAAGGCTGGTCACATACATGGGGGCTCGATCATGTGCTGAGGGCCTCCTTTCTGGCTTCCGAGCAACACCAGCGGTGGCATCTGGCGATGCAGGTCGGCATGTGGGTATGGACCCTGCATCCCTCCACCAGAACCATCTAGGTTTTACTGCATGACACAGGTTTTCCCAGGGTACTTAAAAAAAAAAACATTTTAAATGGGTTTACCCCAGCCTCCCCCTGGGTTTGCTTCAGATGTCATCAGAACTGTCTGGAAGTGAATCAGGGCAAGAGCCCTGTGTTGTCTGGACTGTTAGCTCCAAGATGGGGGGGGGGGAGCTGGGCGTAAATACCCTGCAAGATAGACAAGCCCTTAGACTGGGAACAGGAATGTGGTGGGGGGTATTGTGGGAGGTGTACGATTCTCCACTATCTCTCACTGTTGGCTAGGCTGCCTAGGGCCACTGGGATTGGCAGCCTAAGACCCTCCGGAGACCCACCAGCTGCCTACTCTGACTTGGCAGCAAGTGTTAAAATAGGAAATCATCTGAAAAGATCTGTTTATAGCAGCCCTGACGTCAACGGAAGTAAAGCTGTCGTGCAATGCTAAGAAAATTTACTCTGGGGAAAAATTCAACTAGGTTTACTTCCAGACATGTATGCAAAAGATACCCACTTATCTGTGAGGAAGCCCAATTTAATTAACTTGGCTTCACTTCTGGGTAGGCTGCTCTGTTACTCTGCTTGTGATCATATCACCTGCAAACATTCCTGAAAATGGATACTATGAATAATGTCACTTCAGCATCTCAAGTACTGGTCATTAGGTATCCATTGGACCAGTGGCTCTTAATCTTTGGCACTGCAGGGTTGGAATCCTGTTGGTAGTCTCAACTAGAATAGACCCATTCAACCAATTGTTGAATGCTGAGTCAACATATAGGTAAATTGGATTGAATCAATGAGTCTACTCCAGTGGGAGTAACAATAGGCTTTAGCCTGAGATATTTTGGACTTCTACTCCCAGAAGCCTCAGCCAGCACAGCAAATGGTCAGGGATTGTGACGGCTGAAGTCAGGAACATCTGGAGACTCAAAAGCTGAAAATCACTGCACTAAATCATGCGTTTATTTCAAAGTACAGCAATATCCTTGAGGTATTTCAGTATGGCCTTCTCCAAAAGAGTGGGTGGTTGAATTGTATTGTTTTCCCTTACTTACATACTTGCTATATTTGTAGCTCACTTTCCTCTGAGGAGCTCAAGTATGTGGTTCCTTTCCCTTCTGCATTATCCTCACAACCACCTATGAGAGTGGTTAAGTTGAAAAACTGACTAGCTCATGGCCATGCATGCCTTGAATTTCCCCAGAGCCCTTTCACACTATATAGAACTATACTTGGAACAATGATGCAGCTTTATTTGCTATGGCATCCTGGGGTTTGCAGTTTGGTGAGGCATTCGAGCTCTCTGGCTGAGAATTCTAAAGGCCCCTCCCTAAACTGTAAATCCCATGATTTTGTAGGATGGAACCATGACAGTTATAGTGGAATCATAACAATATAAGTGTTTCATGTGATGGGCCCCCCAGTCTTAGCCTGATGCTGCAATCACTATACCATGCTAGTTCTTCCATCACAATGATGAAAAAATGTCAATAGCACTGAAGCAAGCAAAATAAATAAACAAATCCTGGCTTGAAATGTTTCTAAAATAGTCTGACAAGATGTGAATATTCACTCATTAATTTTTTAAATTAGCTAAAGGATGAGGTAAAGTTGAGGTATGTTCCTTCTGCTTTTGTGCTACTTAACAGAAAGGGATTCCTTTCCTCGAGCCCATTAACCTGAAGCCATCTTGAGATGTGTGATGTTACATTTTCAGTATATGCACAAGGAAGAACTTATACATATGTTTCTGAGCAATCTCCCTCTCTCTTTCCTTTTCTTCCTTTTTTCCTGGTTAGGATACACATTAGTGATACAGCTACTGGGGGAAAAATAAGGGTATTGCTCCCCCTGCAAAAAGAATTCTATACCCCCAATGAGGTTTTCCTTCAGTCCCCAAATTTCTAGCATTGCCGAGAGTGAGCTGGTAAAAATCCTTCACACCAACAACTCTTGTATTTTCCTTGGTTTTTTTTCAGGCTGTGAGGCCATGTTCTGGAAGAGTTTATTTCTGACGTGTCGCCTGCATCATTCCCAGGACTGGTTTAAGGAATTTTGGGGGCCCCTGTAATGCTTTATTTTGGGGGCCCCGTATGTTTATCTCAGGTCAATGTAACCTAACTCAACCTAAGGTATTCACAGTACAGGATATTGAGATTATTACTAATAATGCTTTTGCAGGAGGAGGGTTACTACAGGGGCCCCCACAATGATGGGGCCCCCTGCGGATGCGGATGCTGCCAGTGCTTTAAACCATCCCTGATCATTCCCTTGGGAATTCTGCCTGCTCATTTTCTTTGGATGCCTAAACTGCATCTCCAAATGTTCAACTGAAGTTTTAAATTGCTGCAATGCCAGAAATTTGGAGATGTAAGGAAAATTTCATGAGGGAGGGAGGAAGAATTCTTATTGGGGGGGGCAATGCCCACATACCTCCCTGTAGCTACTCTCCTGGTACATATCCCCACCTCACCCACATCAAAAAATATTTTACTAAGTTCTGGTAAGCCTGCTGACAATTGAAGCTCATTTCCTGCTCCTCAGCTGCCATTCTCTTAGGGCAATATGCATCCATAATTTTTCCTTATGCCTGTGTATGTCCTTTTTTAGTGTGTTGCAGAGGTAGTGATGAATTATATTCAGAAATCAAGATAGCTTCCATCAGTTAAAACAAACATAGTTTAAAATCCCCTCCTTCTCTCCACAGCACTGAAAGTCCCCCCCCCCGCGACTTACAATACAACTTCTGAACCTCCCCCTTCCCAGCATGGCCATCCTGTGCCTTGTGGGGAGCAGGCAGGATTGGAGGAGTATCTGGCTATGCCCCCAAAGCCAGGTGCAAAATGTTTACAGAAGGGCTGAGACCTCTAGAGGACCCCATCAGATCTCAGCAACACTATAATCATTTTGCATCCAGCTATAGGAACATAGCCAGATGTTTCTCGGACCCTGTGTGCTACCCACAAGACACATAATAGGCAGGAGAACTTCAGCGGCTGTAGAGTAAGTCTTGGTGAATGGACTATGGACTGTATCAGACCACCCTCTATAAACGTTCTTTTGCTGGGATATTTTGTGGCATTTTTCTGCTGGCAAAAGAATGGACCCCTCCCAGGCCATACCTTGAGCAGTGTGAAAGCACTAATGGAGCAGGAACGGGGCTTCATTTACTTCCTGGTTTGAGATCTCGGCTATTCTCACGAGAAGACGTGAGTGCGGGTAAATTTAAAAATACATTAAAAAAAAACACAAAAAGTACACAAAAGCACAGAAACACAATCACAAAGTCCCAAGTAAACCAGGGAGGTTAATAAAAAGAGCATTCCCTACCTGGCTGTCACAATCTCACCCAAACGTGTTCTGTCATCGATACTGTATTCACGTGAGCACAATGGCATAAGATTTCAAATGCTGCCAATACTGGCAAAAAGCGCCAGGGGAGATCTATTGATGGCTTGGGCTGTCTATAAAAAGACAGCCTTTTTAACAATACAAGATCACAAAAGGACAATATCATTTGATATGCATACCCTTTCATGTTAATTAGGTGTTGTTATGATGCCGTATTTGCTGTGTCTGATAAAGTCATTACAGCCTAGTGTAGGTCCATTGGCAGAACTACTACACTGTACTGAGTCTTATCGGACTGCAGCCTTTCACTATTCACAGCAGCGTAGGATGGCTTGTCTGATTGCCCCTCTTATGATTCCTAAGCCGAACTGTCACACAACTTTAAATTGTTTTTTTAGAAATGTACCCAACAGGATGTTAACATCTGGGCCTCACTTATAAGGTGAATTCTCAGCTACCAATCATTACCTCAGTGTTTAGTTTGGAGAAATGTGTCACAGCTAATAGAAAACAGGGCAATACAATGGATCACTGTATTGGCCCACATGGCTGCCCACATTTTGATACAGCCTTAAGGGAAAATGGGTGATGAAGGGCAGAGTCTTTGCAAGAAAACCTCTCCTAATACTTCTCAGCTGTTAGACTTCAAGCAGCTCAAGAAATGCCTATCTTGAATTGGATGAGGGTAGAAGTGAGGGTGGTATGAGGGTAGAAGTGACATTAAAAAAAATAAGTCCAATTTACTTCAGTGTGCTTTTGAAATGGTTACTGTATTTCCAGCTATTTTGCAGAGTCTGTCTGTCTGAAGCTGCCCTACAAAACAGTGAAACAATGAAGTGACACAAGGCTTGCTTAACCCAGGGTAAACAAAACACAAGGTGATTAACTGGACAGACTATCCCATGGAGGTAGGGCAACCTCCGTGATTGAAATATGGTGCTGAGCCGTCCCAAGCTTCACGGAAGTGACACGGACGGTTTCGCGAGAGGCACAGCGTCGTCCGAAGTAGACCCTTGCCGCGCAGCAGTTTCGGGAGGCTGCTCGCGCGGCAAACTGGCATTTTGCAGGTCTGAAAATCTCCCCAGTCTGCAACACTTCTAAAAGCTGTTCTGATTCCATGACACCTCTATGCAGGAAGCAAATAAAATAATTTGATTTCCATATTTATTTTTTAAAACTACTATCCTGACTGGTTAGTATATGAAAAATATCACACAACACTAGCAACACTAGCTTTTCAAACACAATGGAATACACCCTTATGTTTGCTCATATATCCCTTTGCGTTTATAATAAAATTATGTAACAGATGACTGGGTGAAAAGGAAGACATACACAGAGCCCAATCCATTTATTAGTAGCCATACTGATGTTGCATGAATCAGAATCAATTAAAATACAGTGTATAGAGCAGGCAGAACTGGTACGAATGCCAACTAGCAATTGCCTCTGTTGATCATCACTCCCACCCCCCTTTCCCTACAGTCCAGTTTAAGGATAAGCCTACCATCTAGGCCATCTTTTGCTTTAGCTGCACTGACAAGATGGTGGTAGAGTATAAAAAGACCCCATAAAGCCAACAACTTACGATTTCATAGAGGCCTGGTGAGTGTTATTTTTGAATGATGAGCCAGACATTCTGAGAACCAAGTAACAAAGATTTTGGTGCTTCAGATTTCTTGTTCCTTTCCCTCCCCATCCTCTTTTCCTTCTGTGTCATTCCTTTTTAAAGATGGTAAGCCTGGGGTCAGGGCCTGTCTTGCCTCTTGTACCCTACCTGTACGCCACTCTGAGAACCACTTCTGCTGAAAGGTAGAGCAGAAATGCTTTAAGTATGTAATAGATGAATGAATAGTTTTTCAAATCACATTTGAAACAAAAACCCACAACTCAGTTGCTGTGGTGGTGATAGTGGGGAACAAGAAGAGCATGCAGTTTTTGCATTTATCCATTTGTTTGCTTTACTGAATCTGTCTCATTTAGCATGCACCAACATAACATAAAATGCAATGCAATAGAATATTATAGCATATATATCTCCTTGCCTGATCCCATAAGCATTATCAAGAATCTTGTCTCATGAACCTCTCAGCATAGGATAGAGGTGCTTTTAAACCAATCCAAGCTGATTTCCTCCCATGCACTGAGGATACATGTGTTAATGAATGTGTGGTGGAGTGGTTAGGGTGTTGGGACTGGCAGAGTCAAGTTGTGGCCCTACTGAACCATGAAACTTACTGGGTAACCTTGGGCCAGACTCTTTCTCTCTTTCCCTTCCCCTGAATTTTCAGGTTTGTTGTGAGGTTAAAGAGTGGTCAGGAGGAAAGTCATGTATGCCGACTTGAGCTGATTTGAAGGAAGGTGGAATATAAATTTAATATATCAATAAGATGTACAGAACTCATCCAGTTACTGGAGCACATGGTGTCTTTTGCAAGATCAATGGAAGTAGAATTGAAAATGTAGTTGACACTGTGTTGAGGGATAAGCAGAACAAGTCTTCTGCATTTTCCAGACTGCCTCTGATGTAGGGATAGAAAGGATAATTATTATTTTTTTTTAAAAAAAAAAGGTTAAAGACCATGGTTTTTGAATGTCAAGAAACCCTTATGAGAAGATTCTTGGACTGATGAGAATCTTCGCAATGTGGGATGTATTCTCTGCAAAATTCGCATGTGATTGTTTTGCTCAGAAAAGAGCATTTTCTGTCCAGAAAAGAGCATTTTTTCTGTACGGTTCTGTGTAACAAAAACTGTTTCTACACAGGAAATGCTGTAAGTGGGGATTTTATTTTGTGCAAAATTTGTACATGGCTGAGTTGCATGGAAAACAGCATTTTCGTAGGAACCATCTTTTTTTGTGGAAAAAATATTATTATTTCTGGTAGCATAAATTGCAGTTTTCTGCACAGAAAAATCTCACGAGAATTTTGTACAGAAAAAGTTCCAAATTGCAAATAAACTTCAAAAACTATGTGGTTTTCAAAGACTTTCTTGAAGAGGGAAGGACATTTCTAAAATTACTTTCTTTCCTTCAAGAGGAAAATTAGTAAACAATTATACCCCTATCTTATTCATAAGCAGTGGCCTTTCTAATTGGTGTTTGTTGAGGAGGTTGTGTGTATATACCAATTAGCACTGATTTTGTTATCTAGTTCTGCCTCCCCAACTTTGCTGCACATCTTTGCTTTACAAAGTCATTATAGCTGGGGTTCTGGATAGAAAAATCTGCTTGCTAATAGCCTTATTGAAAAGCAAGCTGATGTGGGTTAATTATTCTTTTAAAAAACGCACCAGAAAAGATTAATCACTGATCTGACATTTGTTTTAAACTCTAAATTTTTAAGGGGCTTCTAATCGCTATTTGCAGCAATTGACATTTATACAGTACTTTAGTTAGTCTCCTTTATGAGGATGCTAAACTTTGTTCCTTGATTTCCATCATGAAAAAAAAAGTTTGTGTGCAGTTGCTTTAGAGTTTCAAGAACTGTTTTATACTTCCTGACAGTGTAGGTCTGGCTTAATGGTTTGTTTTTATTGCTTAAGAGTGTAAACCTTTCTTCAGCCAATGTGTGGAAAGTCTACTCTCATCTTGCATTACACATTTTTCATTAGTCATTCACTGCTTTTCCTTTCCTGCCAAGGAAGCACCTTTACTTCAGCTGTGTGCACACTCCTGTGATTTACAAGATAAGATGCTTTTCAACTCCTCTCTCTCTCTCTCTCCCTCCCTCCCTCCTCCCCTCCCAATGTCTGTTTTCTACCATTTCCCTGTCTTTGGAGCTATCCCATGGCTGCTGATGACATCATCCAGAAATTAAGTGCAGGGAGGGAGGGAAGCCAACAAAATTCAAAGATGCCACTTGCACATCTGAAATATTATGTAATGAATGGAGAATGCTGTTTTTCTTTCTATGGTTGGGTTTTTTCCTCCTGTTTCAGTAGCTATTTCTTCCAGTGTTATTGCAATGAAAGTACTTAAGGTTTTGATCCCTTTAAATAGTACAGAATGCACAACAGTACAGGCATATTTTCCAGGAATGAACAGACAGCAGTATCTGTACCACTAGTACTGCTCCTACTACTGCCACCATTGCTAGTGGTTCTGGTACTAGTAGTGACAACAACAACAACAACAATGAGAATTCTTTGCATTCATAGTGGCTGGCATCCTGTACAGTAGTTATGAGATCATAAACCAGACTTAGGGTGCTACAACTTTTGGGATTCACTTGTACAGTCCTTAGTGACTGAACATGGACTTTATCAGACCAAACAAATATGGTGTGATAATGACGCTAAATTAACACGAAAGGGCATGCACATCGAATGACATCATCCTTTCTCATTAATGTCCTGTCCAAAACTCATTCCTTTTAATTGATGGGCCAAGCCATCAATAGATCAGCCAAGGTACTTTTTTGCAGGCATTTATCCCTTTAAGTAGAATGCAGCCCATTTGCATGCAAAGGTTGCATTATCCCAACATTGCTGGCATTTTAAACTTCGCACCATTGTGATCAGTGAATACAGCGTCGATTTTCAGAACCCTTCTGGGTGAGATCGGGACAGCCAGGGAGGGGGCACTCTTTTTTTTTTAACCTCCCTGGTGTACTTGGGACTTTGTGAGTGTGTTTCTGTGCTTGTGTGTACTTTGTGTGTGTATGTGGGGGGGGGGTGTATGTATTTTTGAATTTGCCACACAAGAATCAGCAAGATTGGTACCTGGAAGTAAATGGAGCTCTGTTTGTGCTCTGTTACTGCCTGGGCTGCCTTTCAGATGTGACTCAAGTTAAGTCTGGTAGGGGGGTTCTTTTGCTGGCATAAAATGTTTCAAAATATGTCGGCAAAAGAACGTTTATGGGGGGTGGTATGAACATTTATGGGGGGTCCCATGTCTCCCCAAACCTACCTTTTCAACCAGGCAATGGCCCAACTGATGGGTGTCTGAGGTGTTGCAGATTAGGACACTAGGAAATGACATCTGCAGCACTTTCCTGGTCATGGCCCATGTTGAGAAAAGCAGTTGCAGCAGGACCCCAAGGGGTCTCTCCAGGTGCATGTTCTTAATACAGGATGTTTTCAGTGTTGGAACTCAGCCATAGTATTTTGCAGTTTTGCAGTGTAGTCTATTCTGAATTAAACTCTGTTGAGTTCAATGGACTTATTGATAGGTATGTGTATATAGGACTGCAGCCTTCATGTGGTAGTAGAACCTGGGCTTGAAGGCTTAAAGTGCTGGCACTTGTTGAGTAGCAAGGATACCATCACCATCTGCCTCCTCCCTCAGGCTCCTCTGTTTCCTCTGACTTAAGCTGCAAACCTCACAATAATGGGGGTGATGGTGCAAGGGAATTTTCTCAGCAATAATTTTGTTTTGTGAGCTATCCTTGTTGTGATGTTCAGTATTTTGGGGTGGCTTGCTCTTGTTGACTCTTTGGTATGTGCACATACACCTGGATCAACCCATCAGCCTACATCTTTTAACTTTCCTTGGGGGCAGAACGATGAGCGTTGTTTCATGAATGCCTGTGTACTACTTTCTGAGTTCTATGGGGTCAACTATAATTTAATATTTATTTTATTTAATTTATTTATACCCCGCCTTTCTCCCAGAATGGGACCCAAGGCAGCTCACAAACATAACCACAATTTAAGTTATATTTTTTAGAAGCAATACAACAGATTACATATTAAATGTAACACATATGCACTATCCTAAACGTTGTGTGCATCCAATGAGGTGCTAGTGCAATACATGACTGCAGGACCCTTGCCTGTGCTGCTCAGCATTGTGGCAACATCTGGGGGCAACCTTAAAGCCCTAATTTTTTAAAAAAAAATGCAAAATACATGCAAATGTAATATAGAAATTTCACTACAAAGAATTGACCCTTTTGTTCTCTCCTCAAACATACAACTGAAAATGCCACTACCTTATTCATGTTGAAAAGGGTCTCTTCCTTAGCCCTGGCAAGTGGAGCTCCTCTCCAGTTCCCCTTCTCCTTCCGAACTCCAACAGCAAGTAGAGCTCCTTCACACTGGACCAAACAAATACTCACAAGGGTTACCTTAGCACTTTGTAATTATTTCACATCTCATTTTCAAAATAATAGAGTGTTCAAAATTTTAAAAATGGCACGAAGAAGGTTATCAGATCTAGCTGCCAAGGGAATCTGAGTTGTCTATATGAGGCCAAAAGAAACAGATTCCTCTGCAGTAGTAGCAATTTGTAGCAGCTGTGACTTATCTTAATGGTTTTAAAGTCCCCATAAACTTTGCATGACCTCTAGTGCAGGTGGCAGCCACAAGTGAATTACTTGTGTTTTTAAATCTGCTGCCGCCAAAACTTTTTTTTTTTTAAAAAAACACTATTTCCACAGTGCACATAAGCAATATTTCACCTTTACAAAGAAAAGAGAAAACACAATACCTCATTTTATCACCTTAGTGATCGCTTGCTAAGGTGAAAATCAAACATGGCAGCAGTGGGCACTTGCCCTGTTAGCAAGCCTAGTTCCCCACACTCATCTGGCCAATCAGGTTTGCACTTCCTCTCATATGGGAAAGCAACTCAAATTGAATCGCTTGTCCCAACAAGTGGGAATACACATGCCCCTAGCTGTTTTGTAAAATCTCTGGGAAAAGCCACAAAGGCTTTTTCTGTGGAGTTTTTGCTGGGTTTAGCCCCATCCCCTTCACAATATGGTGAAAAAGTGCAGATTGCCATTAGAACAGGTTGTCTTCTCCTTGCATTCCATGAGGAATATTTTTGCTGTTTAGACAAAGTGTGCTGCCCAACATGGATACAGGTGGGTAGGCAAGCTCCAATTAACTAGAAACCAACCACATATACAAAGAAGAAAAGAAAGAAAGAAACACTTGGAAAGCAAAGGTATGATGCCCTTGTTGGATGACTGGCAGGTTAGCTGGTACTTTAGAGAGAAGAACAGCATTCCTTTGGTTCTTACCCTGTTGTAAGAAGATGGCCAAGGGATATACCTTAAGGAGAGGGTCTAACTTAGTGGTAAAGTATACATGTAGGTCTATTTAAAGAACGTGTCAGTGGTTCATTACTGCAGATATTTTTCTATTACCAGTTTTAATGTCTATTCTATCAAATTACTTCGAGGCAGATTTGCTGATGTAGTGTATTTGGAAGGATGGTGCCCATGCAGTAATATGGAAGTTGAGTCAATGAAACATACGGTATTCATTTGTCTTGTAGCCTTTATAATCAGGCCCATCATTATACAGTCCATCCATTATTAAGCAAATTTCGAGGAAACTCAGATCAACCAGCCACTCTGTCTCAGAGCGCTATTTGAAGGACTGTATCCCCCTGTATGAGTGTGTTTTGGTTCTAAAAATCTACAGGAGAGGCCTATCTCTTTGTTCCACTACTTTTCCAGACATGTTTGGTGGGAACAAAAGAGATGGTCCTTTCACTGGTTGCTCCCAAGCATAGGAATACCTTATGAATGCTATGGGGAAATCTATAGCATTAAAACCATTTAAAATTCATTAAAAGACAAACTATTTTAAAAGGGTGTCCTTCAATGAGCTACTCTCACAGTGGTTGCTCCCAAACATAGGAACACTTTCCGTAGGGATCCAGGATAGCTCCCTTGGGTTCTCCTTCTCTTTCTACTATTCCATCTGACATTTAGGAATTGACTACAAAGGGCTTTTGATGGTGTGCTATTTCATAGATATATATTTTAAATATTCTGTCTTTTAATGCATTTTAAATGGTTTTAATGCTACTGTTTCCCCATTTTAAAAAAAATAATAATGTGTGCATACGTGCCTTTAAGTCCCCTGTCAATTTATGGTGATCCTATGAATTTCATAGGCTTTTCTTAGGCAAGGAATACTCAGTGGTGGTTTTGCTAATTCCTTCCTCTAAAATATAGCCCACAGCACCTGGGATTCATTGGCAGTCTCCCATCCAAGCACTAACCAGGGTTGACCCTGCTTAGCTTACAAGATAAGATGATACACACAGACATATTTATTAATGTTTTTGTATGTTTTTTTTTAAAAAATCTATACTGGTTTTAATAATTTGAAAGCCACTCCCAGTTTTGAGGAAAAGGTGGAATATAAATGGGAATTACAGCCGCCGCCGCCGCTGCCGCAACAACCATATCCATCACAGGGGTTGTGGGGGAGGTGAAGTGGGGAAGAGGAGAGGTGTATGCTGTCTGGAGCTCATTAGAAGAAAAGTGGGATATGAATGTCATTGATAAAAATAAATATTTGCAAATGGGGATATCGTTTCAAAGGCAGCAGTAAAAAAGAGGGAAAGACTGACAGAAGCTGTTTCTAGGCATAACATACCAAACTGTGAGAGTGCTCTTTGGATGCAGAAAGTTCAGTTTCCCACAACAGCTGTAATATGGCAGATTTACAACTTAATGAAGCTGCTAATCCCATTAGAGATTAAATTAAAAAGGGCTTTCTGGGAGATCACCAGAAGACCTGTATTGTAGCTGTTCCAACTCTACATGTGTGGTGGTGGGGGGTTGCAAAGGAAGAAGAGGTTGATATGTGTGTCTTGTCTTTTAAAGGGCATGATAGCAGTTCCTTCAGCAAGTCTCCTTAAAACCAGAAAGCACTTGGCTCTCACAGCAGCACATAAAAGAAAACAAAAGAGCACTTTGATTCTGCTAGCCACCAGGAGATAAGAGCTTTAAAATATAAAGCTAATCCTTAACTGGTGTAAACTGGCCTAGGCTAGCATTAATGGAGGGACCAACCCTGCCCTGCTAAACCCAAGACCTAGGGAACCAGAGGGAAGGTCTTTTTATTGGGAGTGCAATTGGGGTGATAATAACACAATAAGCTTGCACAAAAGCTTTCCACAGTATCTAATGCACTCATGTTCCTGATGGTATGCAGACCTGAAACTCTTGGGACGCATCTGCACTGCCACAATAATCCAGTCTAACACCACTAACTATCATGGCTCAATGCTATGGACTTTTGGAATTTGTAGTTTTGTGAGATATTTAGCCTGCTCTGTCAGAGAGCTCTGGTGCCACAACAAAATAAAAATCCCAGGATTCCATAGCATTGGGCCATGGCAGTTAAGGTGGTGTCAATTTATTGCAGCAGTGCAGATGCAGCCTTGGTTTCAAGATTGAGGTTATGTTATTTCACCGGACACAGTCATGTTGCTGCATTGGTGTGAGTGCACTGTCTCCATCCTGCTTTTGGTGGTCAGGGAGTCCCCACAACCTTTTGGACTTTGCTGAGCCTTGCATTTACTCCACAACTGGGAGGCATACCACAAATGTCATGGTGAGGACCACGTGACAAGAAAGACCTTCTGAGTGAATGAATGGAATCAAAACAGAGCTCCACAGCTGAAAGATAACTCAGAGGCTCTCACAGCAACTACTTATTATTGTTTATCAAGATCAGAGCTGATGACTAGTCAAGAAGTCTGCCTCTACTGTTAGGCCAAATCAGGCAACTGCTCCAGACAGCAGATACTGAGGTGGCAGCAGTAGCATTAGAAGCTGCCTACTCATTCCTTTTGAGCCCCCTAACCATTTCCTCCATTTAATGGGGGTGGGGGAAAGAACTATGTGTGACTTGTGGCCTGTCCTGCATCCCCTAAACTAGCTTTCTTTCCTCAGGAATGGAGGAAGACATTGTCTCATCACCAGTGTCAAAGTATGATTCAACTATAGTGTTGGACCAGGCCAACAACTATCATGTTAGAATGCACAGAGAAGCTATTGAAATCCACAAACACCTAAACAACTTCAACAGGAAAAAAGAAACACTTAAAGTAAATAAAGTTTGCCTACCCGTCTTGAAAAACACCAAAATCAAAACTCAACACGTGCAAATGAACTTCACCCAGGAACAGGGGGTTTTCCAGCAGACAATGGACCATTAGCCAAATAGACACTAATCTTCCTTGCATATCCTTCCACACTAGGAACTAGCCATCCAAATACACAAATCTACATATCCTCTCCAACAGGCATTCAGAGTATATAAACCTCACACACCCTTACACCACCATTCTCTGAAGATGCCAGCAACAGATGCAGGCAAAACATCAGGAATAAACTCTTCCAGAACATGGCCTCACAGCCCAGAAAAACCCCACAAAAAACCTATGGATGCCAGCCGTGAAAGTCTTCGATTATGATTCAACTGCCTGCCCAGTTTGTTTCTATAGATGGAATTAGGATGGTGAAGGGAGACACCAGGCTGCTCCAGACAGTGGTCTGCATTGTAATACCACATAGCAGCAGCACCTCTGCTTCAGTGGGTCCATCCTATGGAATCTTGTGATTTTTGTTTTTGTTTTTTTATTTGTTGTGAGCTGCCTTGGGTCCCAATCTGGGACAAAGGCAGCATAGAAATCAAGTAAATGAATTAATTGTGAACTACTTAGAATTCTCAGCTAAAGAGAAGTCTCATGTTGTAGCTCAGGGGAATGACTAGAGCTCTCTACCCGAGAATTCCAAGTTAATTCAGTAAACTAGAAAACCTAGGATTCTGTAGGATAAAGCCACGGAGAAAGCTAAAATGTAGCTAAATGTAGCTAAAATGTAGTCAAAGTGCTATGATTGTCCAGAGTGGATACAATATATCCAGAATTCCTGGCTCTGCTTACTAAGGTGGAAGGTTAGGTATTATAACTGCATGTTTTTGCAAAAACGTGATTAGCATGGATTCTGGAATGTGGGGTAGGGGGCATGGCTGTCAAGCTACACTAAGACTTGGGGGGGGGGGAGCTGAGCTGCCCCTGAAGTAATTAGGAAAAATTAAGACCACCAAGAGTCTGCAGAAATTACCAGTAAGAAGTGTACTAAATAATAATTATTTTACTGTTGCTTCCATGGGATTTAGATTGTTACAAGCCAGTTGGATAATGCTGGCAATGACTGTGACACCACTGCAAAACCTGCAACAACTCACAACAACCAGGTGGTCAAGGGCAAACTTCAAAGCGCTAGCCCCACTTTACCTCAGGGTTCAGCCTGGCCGCATCTTTACTCTCTGGTTCCTCCCACCTAAATTCCTATAAGGTTCCCTTAGTTCCTCTTTCTAACCAAGGGCATATCTTTAACCTAAATGTGTGGATAGTGTGTTATGGTAGCTTGCCTTTGATTATCTTTATTCAGTAGGAATGAGCCAGAGTCTGTGTTTGTATTAACGACAAAGGACAACTTCATTAAAGGGAATAAACATACTCCAGGGTGGAATCTTTTGTTTAACCAGTACTTATATCTTCATAATATCATTCCTTATTTCCCAGCCTCATTTGCTCTTTGTCCACTCTCTCCTCTATTCCAAGGTAGTAACCTCTGCACACCATTTTACCTCATCTAAGCCTCTCATACAGCACACACACATACGGAGCCTTCTGCTCCAGCCAACCCCCTTCCACTCAAAACTCAGAGCTTAACTGACTCTCTCCAACTGTCATGTATACTTAAATCATCCAGAATCTCCCTCCCTTTTCAGTTTCCTGCCATAGGATTGGCTCCTGGAACACACTACTCCCATTTGCTCATCCATCCATCCCTCATAATGATCACAATAATGATGAGAGATGTGAGAGCAAATCCAGAGCTAGCCATACCACTAGACTAATTAGATTATCACACCACACTGTTATAGTGCTGCTATTCCACTTTAACTGCTATGGCTGCCTCCTGTGGAATCCTAGGATTTGCAGTTTAGGGAAGGGCATTTAGAATGCTCAGCCAGAGAGCAATTAGGCACCACTAAACTACAAACCCCAGAATTCCACAGGGGGCAGCCAGAGTCGTGAAAGTGGAATAATAGCACTATAACAGAGTAGTGAGATTAGTGTTCAGGTGAAGTGGTCATGTCCAGGAGATGGATGCTGAGAGGTAGGATTAAGGTTTCGGAGCAGAGAGCTCCATGACTTGTCTTCTGCCATCAGGTGTGGTGGAAGACTCTGGTCCATCATCAGTGTTGAAGGAAGATTCAAGGGCTGATCCATTCAACTTTTGTGCCTAGAATGCAAGTCAGGTGTGGTCCTCAACTTATCCTCTGGTAAAAGTTGTTTTTTGAGGCTAGCAATATCAAACTCTGTGAAACTCTGAAGGTGTGGTATTCTGGAGCTTGGATATTTGGGTTTTCTTTAATGGGTTGAGGAGTTGGTAAAAGGAGAGTCAGGCAAGGTAGAAAATCTAGCCTGTCATACAAACTTGCAATCAACTCAGCATGGATACAAACTGATTTCTTATCCCACAGGAACTGTTCAATACCCTTCAAGAATACAAAGATGTCTTTCCCCAACCTGTTCAAAGCATAGTTACGGGCAAGGTGTAGATTCTAATCTGTATTATATTAGTGATTTTGCAGATACAGTTGGAGGCTGTTTGTTATTCCTGCTTAATTGGCCTAAATTACAACAGGGTAGCCTTATGAACCAGCCCTTTCACATATTTATTCACCCCACTCCACCCACTTGAAATAAATATGTTTAATATACTGGCTTCTCTCCCTCTCCCTCTCCTACACGCATCTTCCCCACTCCCACTCTGCCATGTTGTTCACTGGTGAGGCCTAAAGTATTGTCTTCTCATTGTGAGAGACATTGTAGGGTACTAGTTAGAGCAGTGTTTCCCAAACTCTGATCCTCTAGGTGTTTTGGACTTTAGCTTCCAGAAGCCCCAATCAGCTTAGCCAACAGTCAGGAATTCTGAGAGTCCAAAACATCTGGAGGACCAAATTTTGGGAACCACTGAGTTAGAGCATTACTCTGAAACTTGGGAGATTCAAGGCTTATCTACACTAGCCAGGATGCACTGGCTCCCTGCTTGTGTATCCTGGCTCAGTTGTGGCCCGTTCTTGCCCCCCCCCCCATTACCTGGACAAAATGGGCTGGTGTCCAAACAGAATGTTGGCCTGTTGCTGCAGCTGCCACCATTTTACCTGCTGATGTGGAAGCCAGGAAGGGGCCTCACAACATGTGTCTGAAGGCCCCCTGCATGTGAACAGCCTTGGTCACATGCTAAGGGACCCCTGCCTGGCTTCCAAGAGAGCTGGGAAATGGCAGTGGCAGTGAGGGATGGTGTGCTGGGACAGGCTCCCATGGACATGTGGGGCCCAATTCGGCAGGAACAGATTAAACTGGGTATTTTCATATAATGGTGTATCGGGCCTCATTCCAGCCCTGTATCTGACCTGGTATGGTGAGGACTGCCCAGGGGCAGATCAGGGTAAATGCCCTGTGTCATCTGGACTGCAGGGCCCTACAACGGGGCAAGCCCATGTAGATAAACCCCCAATTTCTAGTCCACACTGAACTGTAAAGTTCATTGGTTGATCTTATTTTATTTACTTATTTGATTTATATGCCTTCTTTCTCCCAGAATGGGACCCAAGGTGGCTCACAACACATAAAATACAAGATACAATTAAAAATATGACAATTTAAAATTATATAAAACATATAAAAGTTTAAAATAAAATAAAAACAACAAAAACAATCTTGGACTCTGTTTCACTCTGCCACTCTTTTCCAGCCTGGTCTACCTCACAGCAAAAGCAATAGCACCTGCATTTCTATACTGCTATATAGTGCTGTGCACTTTTAAAGCAGTTTACAATGTGTTAGTTAATTGCCATCAACAAGCTGGGTGCTCATTTTACCCACCTCAGAAAGATGGAAGGCTGAGTCAACCTGGGGCCCTGCAAGACTGAACTCACAACATTGTGGCTGCAGTACTGGCATTTAACCACTGCACCATCAGAGTAGTTGTTAGAATAAAGTGGGAGGAGGAAAGCCATCTATGATACCTTGAGTTCATTGGAGGAAAGACTGAAAACATGTTAATTGAAATAATATACAACTTGGAGGCATCTATGATATCTGCCTCATTTATGATGCTTGTGTATCCATGTGGTGTTGGTGTGATTTCAAAAACTAGATCTTTCACTCTCTTTTTATATATGTTATGAACCAACCTCTTTGCTCTTTCAAAGTAAATAGTCTTGTGATATGAATACCAGAAGGAATACAATGCAAAGCTGTCTTCCTCGTGGGCAGTTCAGGAAAGGTTGAAGGCAAAAATAGCTGAAACCTGATCGGTCAGACCTGAACATCAAGCATCTCTTGAAAGACAAGAGGAAAGAACATGAGAGAAGATGCTCCAGAAATATCAGCCAGAGAACCCTTTCTGAGAGTACTCATCATAGGTACCACACCCATGCCTACAGTGGAATCTGATTTTTCTCAGCACAACGATGGAAGAGCTGCTGAACATGTTGGTGATGCTATCTATGGAGAGGTGCATTCAGAGTGTTGAGAATACTATAGCTGGCTTTTTATAGCTGGCTCTAAGACTATAACTGGCTGTAATGCATAAAGAACTGTGGAAATTGTTCTTGTATAAGCAGAAAGTCAGTGGTTCAGTTAGGACCTCTCTTGGTCATTGTTTCTTTCAGAAATATTGTATGTATCGTTCTTTAAAATTCTAAATGCCCTTTCAAAGGTGGTGAACAATGAATATTACAAAAGTAGTTAGTAATAGTCACAATGAGTCAGTTTTCTCCCCCCTCCCCCTTAGGTTGTTTAACATTAGGTTACAATTTTCTCATCTGTATTAAGGACCAATCATAATGGCATGAGGTTCGGGCTATAGCCATGTGGGAGCAAAATGAGAGCATTTTCCCCCAAATAAGAATTCTGCCTCCTGAAATGAAATTTTCCTTCAATTCCCAAATTTCAGAATATTTTGTTTTTCGGTAGAAGGATGGAAAGTAGAGTCAGGCACAAAACCATCAGAATCAGGAGCAAAATGTTGTCTAAGAAGTGGTAGCGCATGCACATATAAACCAGAAACAGCAATGGCCTAAGGCTGAGTTATTACCTACCAGAATTCTTATAGTGCATTTTAGGGTTCATCCAGACTGGTAAAAAGCCTTGGAATTTGGCAAGTATTATGCTTGTTCTGATTGCTTTTTTGGTTTTTGTTTTTGTTTTCATTCAAATGATATAGCTCCTGTCCAATTTATTCCCCATGGATTTCCACCACCATCCATGGTGACTTTTCAAATTCAGGGCAGAGAGTATTTTATTTTATTATATATATATATATATATATATATATATATATATGTCCTGGGAGTTACTGAAAGGGGCAGTAGTTAATTTCTTACATCCATTTCCATTGTCTTAGTTCCCTCTGTGCCTCTGGGCTGTCTGATGACTCCCAGTGCTGAGGTGTTATATGGAGGAGGGTGGGAAGGAAACGACACCCTACCTACACCACAGTTAACCACACCTCAAGCAAGACTAAGAAGATGGACGAAAACCCAGTATGTTTACAGCATGGTTGGATGTGGGGGTGGGGACCATTACTATGAAGAATGCAATCTAGAAACAGACTTGGTTGACATTTAATGGGACTGTTGGCCATCTGGAAGATGCCTTGGAGAGTGGGGGAAACACCTTTTGGGTTCTTGCTATTGTTAAAAAAAAATGAGTCCAAAATTCTTTTTCAGTCTATTGTAAGTGCAATGTGGCCATGGTTGACAATCTTATCTTCGGTCTACCCCCTCCAAAGCTATGGTGGCACATGTTTTATTTATTAAAGTCTGGATAATTGTGAGAGTCACCCTGATACTGTGAAAGGCAGCTGAGGCTGGGTCTGAGCCATTCAGACACTTTAGTGTGGGAATTAGGCCAAAGGCATAGGAGGCATGAGATATTCCTACACACAAATAATTACTAGAGATGTTAATGTAGACAAGATTTTATGAGCACAGCACATCAATTTATCCAGCACTGTCAAATTAGCACACTCTGGAAAGTGTTTTCAATTCAATATTGCAGAACTGTACAGATCTATGCCTTGAGTTTCAACAGAATGATCGCTTTACCAAGGCAGTCGATGAGGACAGCCCTCTGGAGAGGAATAAAAGAACTAATCCAAGTTAAGTGAGCTTGAGAGCTTTGCGTAGTTGGCTAACATGAGACACCTGACCCATCCCCTGCATCATAACAGTAGCCCCCATAAAAAAAAATCATAGCAAGTCTGATTACTTAAATTACTGCTCTCCTAGTCTGAACAAAACATCCTCCTTTGCAATCTGATGAATTCCCTGAAGGACATTGACACCTACTAGAATTTAGTATTTTTAAACTCTTCCATTAGTCCTAACTATACACTTTTTCAAAACTGTTGGAATTTGTATTAGATGCTGGTAATCACAGGCATATCATACTAAGGTGAACACAATCTTCTTGTTAATTGAAGTTCAGACTAATTAGGGGGCACTATGAAGGCACAAGAATGACTATAACTGTGCACTGCATGGTTGATGGTTTTGAAGAGGGAAAGATTCAGGTGTGTTGCCCTAGGCTGCAATTTTCCTTAAATTAACATATTGAGAGAAAAGAGGAGAGGTGGGACAACTCTTTAGGTAGCTTACCCACCCACATTCCTGCTGTATTGGAAGCTAGGTCCTTTAAAATTATTAGGAACATTGTTATAGCTCAGGCCCAAAAGAGCACTTAACTTCACATTATGCTTTAGATAAACGCTCATTCACCCAAAACAAAACTTTGTTTTAGGCCAGATCCTCTGAAAGTGGCTTTAGAGATGATGATCTGTCACATGAATGGATTCCAAAGTTGCAAAACTTAGCTCTATATGATCTTTTAGCCCTATCTACACAGTGATCAGAAAAGTATACCTGGGGGGGGGTGTCCACATTGTCTTACAGTTCCAGTCCATTGGTCACTGCCTCTTCAGAGCTGTGGTGCACATTAGCCATGTAAAGAATATTCACAAACTGTCTTTGAAGGGAAAGGTTGCTTTGGCACAACAAATCACCCCATCAAAAAATGGTCAACCACTGCTGGATTTTTAATCACTGTACAAGAGTGAAAGGGCCAGGAGTCACCCCACCCCACAACAGCAATAGTAATAAAATGTTGCAAGTTGTGTAAAAATGTTGTATTTTGTCCAATTATTATTATTATTATTATTATTATTATTATTATTATTTTGGTAAAACTCCTTTTTATGAAATTCTTGCCCCAAACATCCCAATATGTGAAAAAGTAATTGGAATTGCAGAAAAAATCTTGCTATTTTGCCCACAGGGGAGAAAACTTTTAAAAATTCTTGTCTGTGAGAATATAATAACCAAAGATTTACATCCCTAGCACTTTTACATCATAATCCTGTGTATATCTGTCCAGAAATGAGTTCCATTTACTTCAATGAGAACTACAGTATAAGCCCCATATCAATGAGGAAATACATTCCCGGACTTACTGTGGAAAGATGAAACAATGGATAATAGTGAACCCTATTGAAATGAATAACTCCCAGCCCAACTTTTGGCAGAATCATGCCATAGAATTGTGCTACATTACCTAGAAAATGCCCAGAGAGGACTTTTTTTTTGGGGGGGGGGGACATTGTTAATGAAACTATGGCTAATAGTCCTGTGGATATGGTGGTTGTGCTGTATTCCAAGGGTTGTGGGTCTAGGAGTGTAGCCATACACACATAACCAATGGCGGAGACAGACTCCTGAACAATATTGTATACAGGGTTTGACATACTAACAAATACAATTTGTTTGTGGTAAAAAAAAAAGACCATTATGATTATGGAAAACCCATCTGTTGGATCTTCCATGAATAGTTTGGATAAGAAGAGCACGGGGGGGGGGGAGGCTTAAGGGCTGAGCTTTGAAATACAGCTGAGTTCTGGAATACAGCTCCCAGAATCTCTCCAGCCAGTAAGGTAAGTGGCCAAGCAATTGTAAAGAGGTCCAATTGAGTTCAATGGGACTTAAGTCAAATGTGATTCTAGGCTGCATCAATAGGAATATAGTGTCTAGATCAAGGGAAGTAACAGTGCCATTCTATTTTGCTTTGGTCAGACCTCACCTGGATTATGACTGTCCAGTTCTGGGCACCACAGTTCAAGAAGGATATTGAGAAGTTGGAACATGTCCAGAGGAGGGTGACCAAGGTGGTGAGAGGTCTGGAAGCCATGCCCTATGAGGAGCGGCTTATGTTTAGCCTGGAGAAGAGAAGGTTAAGAGGTGACATGATAGCCATGTTTATATATTTGAACAAATGTCATACTGAGGATGGAGCAAGCTTGTTTTCTGACTAGGGACTTTATCAGACAATCCCTTGTAAACGTTCTTTTTCCACCATAAAAAAATCAATTTTTATGCTGGCAAAAGAACTCCCCTCACTGCACTTACCTTCTCTCCTAGCAGAAGGCTTTCCTGGTAATGAAGAGGAAGTGAAAGGAGCCCTGTTCATTTCCTCATTTGAAATCCCACAAGACGTCATCGCATGGGAAATTCAAACATAAAACAAAAAATAAAACATTAAAAGTTACACATAAACACACTTTAAAACTTCCAAGTAAACCAGAGAAGGTTTTAAAAAGTGTGTCACTTATCTGGATGTCATGATCTCACCTGGAAGAGTTCATGCCAGACCAACCATTGACGCTGCATTCATGCGAGTTGAATGGCCCAAAGTTTCACACGCCAACAATACTGGCCCCAAAACAGGACAGGCGATCTATTTACGGCTTGGCCTGTCAATAGAAAGAAATGCCACAAGAATGACAGTGGAACTTTGCATTCTGCTGTTATTATTCTGTTGCCACATTAGCCACATCTGATAATATCCTAGGACATGTAACAATGGTCTCAAACCGCAGGAAAGGAGATTCCACCTAAACATTAGGAAGAACTTCCTGACAGTAAGAGCTGTTCAGCAGTGGAATGCATTGCCTCAGAGTGGGTGGGATCCCAGATTATTTTCAAACTCTTTCATTGCTGGTGGCAAGGAAGGCTTTTCTCCTTGCAAGTTTTGAATGTACATCCCTCTAATGTGACTAAGGGTAGATATTTGCAGACCCCTTTTTTGAATCGTATATGTCATTGTGCTCAAGCCCCTGATGTTCTCTATCATATTGTATTGACTTGCCCATTGTATATAATTCCAAGGGAAAAGTTGATAAGAAGGTTATTGGAAAGGAATGTCTGTACAGATAGATTATCAGTGGAATTCTTATTGGAAGATCGTAATCCGCATATTACCAGACTAATGGCTAACTTTTTGGTTGAGGCAGTAAACATATGGCTTAGCCTGCCTAAAAATGATCCTTGAAGTCCTATTGTTCTATTGTTATATGTATATGTTGTACTATGCCTAATAAAGGTTGTGGATGTGTGTGGATGTGTGTGCCTCAGAGTGTGGTGGAGTCTGAGTGCTTTGTGTATTCCTTCCTAGCAGGGGGATGGACTAGATGGCCCCTGTGGTCTCTTCCAACTCTATGATTCTATGATTTTAAGTCCTTAGTAAGCACATTTAGAATTACAGCTTCAGTGGCTGTTTTACTTCTTTCTATGGAGGTTTGCCTAAATCCTCGAACCATCTTCAGGGTGCAGCAAGAGAGCTTTTGTTTGTACTGGGATCTGGTGGCTGGGTTAAGCAAATATGGGCTTCCTTTTTAAGTTCTGTTGGTTTTTATCATGTAGTCAAGCTGCTCATTTGGTAATTTTAGCATCTTTTCAGTGCAAATGGATACCAGGTCACATGAACAGACCAATTAGGAAGAGAGAACACAAAAGCAGCCAACTCTGTAAGTACTGCTTAACAAAGAACTGAGTTACTTTCAAGCTGAGTGCACAAATAATGTGTTCCTTATCATTCATTTTTGCAGCAAACTAAGTTACATTAACATTGTAACTTATCATTGTAAGTTGCCACTGTAACTTAACAAGGGAGAATTTCACCATTTTTGCCATGTAACTGTTTTAGTTACTTCTATAATTGGAAATGTATGTGATTTCACTATTTAGGTGTGTTTTGGCCAGTGATTTGTGCCATTCAGTTTTTTAAAATTATTTTAGGGTGGGGTTTAATTTTTTGGGAATAACAAGAATATAAACAGTTATTTTTATAAAACTGTAACTACTGTATAATGATAACACATTACTTTAGGGGGCTTTGTACATTAAATGAATATAAACAGTTACTTTTATAAAACTGTAACTAATGTATAATGATAACATATTACTTTAGGGGGCTTTGTACATTAAATGTAACTAACCATATTTAAAAATGTTCCAAGCTCTCCACACTGCCATTTCAAAAGCTCATCTGCCTGTCTTGTAGACTGTATGGACTTTATCAGATGTTCCCTTTAAAGTGTTCTTTTGCTGGTATTTTAAAAAAGCAATTTTTATGCCAGCAAAAGAATGCTCCCCGCACCTGCACTTACCTCTAATCCCAGCAAAGAAAGCTCCAGCAATGAAAGAGGAAGTGAACGGAGCTCTGCTCACTTCCTCTTTGAAATCCCATGAAATATCGAGACATCATCATGTGGGAAATTCAAAACAAAAACAAAAAATAACACTAAAAAGGTTTTTAAAAGCACAAAAACACACTTAAAAACTTATGAGTAACTTGGGGAGGGTCATAAAAAGTGTGTCACTTACCTGCATGTCGCAATCTCACCTGGAAGTGTTCATACCGGACCGGCCATTGACAGGGTAAGTATGGGGGGAAAAGGATGCAAGGTTTCACACGCCAGCTATGCCGGCAAAAAATGGCAGGTGGGATCAATTGATGCCTTAACCCATCAATTAAAAATTACAGGTTTTGGCAGGGACATAACCGTGAAAGGGCAACGTTGTCTGATATGTGCACCCTTTCACAGTTATGTGGCGTTATTATAACACTGCATTTGTTGCGTCTGATAAAGTCCTATGTATCTAATGAACTTTATGTCCTGTTAAATTCAGTGAGGCAAATTCCCAGATAAATGAGTGTGAACTTACACAGAATGTTATGGATCAGCCTTGATCAAGGCAAGAAACCTGTACCTCTGGAGAAACTTAGATTGCGTTTTCTTTTCCATTGAGATTCCTTCAGACATATAGCCTAAATCAGCTAAATCATTGGCAACACAAATGCAGTGCCTATATTGTTTATCATATGCATTCAGTTTAATTTTCCACATTTAACATGTATTAATAATGCTGTCATGAGAGACTGAAATATTTATTTTAATGGCAGTTAAAAAATAGTCTAATAACTCTTCCCTGACAAAGGATAAATGTTTTACAATTCTTGAGCAGGGCAACTGCATTTTCAGAACAGATCCAAATGTAGCTGAACATGGAAACACAGACAAACCACTCTGTTGGTGTTGTTGTGGGTCAAACTCCACACACTCCATTTTTAAGCACATATGTAGAGTTCTCAGATAGGAATGCAACACAATGTGTGGCAAAACACCTGGGACATATAGGTAACACTTCTGAAGGAGTCATGTGAAGTAGTGCAGTAGGACAATCCCACAGGCCTAGGACTTTATCAGACGCATCAAATACATTGTCATAGTGATGCCACATAACCATGAAAGGGTGCACATATCAGACAATATCGCCCTTTCATGTTATGTCCCTGCCAAAACCCATACTTTTTAACTGATGGTTTAAGCCATCAATTTGACCCCCCCCCCTGCAGGTTTTTTTTTTTTTTTGCTGGCATAGCTGGTGTGTGAAACCTTATGTCCTTCCTGCCCCCCCCCACGTACTTACCCCATCAGTGGTTGGTCCAGTGTGAACACTTCCAGGTGAGATCACGGCATCCAGGTAAGTGGCACACTTTTTATGACCCTTCGTGGGTTACTTGTAAGTTTTTAAGTGTGTTTTTGTGCTTTAAAAAACTTTTTAAGTGTTATTTTTTGTTTTTTTAAAAAAAATTCCCACAAGATGAAGTCTCGCAATAAGTGAGCTCCTTTCACTTCCTCTTTCCATGCCGGAGCTTCCTTTGCCAGGATTGGAGGTAAGTGCGGGAGGAACGTTCTTTTTCCGGCATAAAAATGGATTTTTTATGCCAACAAAAGAATGCTTTAAAGGGAACATCTGATAAAGTCCCTATGTAAAACCTTCAAAATACTCAAGAAAGAGTTTCTCCTCATGAAGTGTGGAAATGTAGAACTAAACTGAGCTTCAAGAATTTTAATCATTAATTTAAGATGATGATGACAATGATCTTTAATCATATTTCACCCCAAACTGGCATTCAAGATGATAAGAATATGGCATTTTTGAGGTTTCATTCAAAAGTGTAAAAGCATGAGAAGGTGTGTTACATTAAAAACACAAGTTGGAATCCTGCTGGGGTATAGCATGCTTTTAAGTGGACTTGTGCATGTCATAAATAGAATTGCAAAGATGCTCAGTGTTCATATCCAATAGAATGTTGCTGTTACATAACAGTGTAGCAGAGCCAGCAAAGGGATTGATGCACATCGTGACCAAAGTGAATTGGGACTGATGCACTATGGTCCCTGCTAAGGATCAGGCACTCTTGTCGATGTCCTGTTATGCATCTTTTCAATTCAGTAACTGGTTTTCTTAGCGCTCTCCGCTACTTAGTTAAGCGTTTGCAAGTTCACATTGAGTGAAAGGTCATATAGGATTCCAGTGAATACCTTTGGTGAAATGCACCCTCTTCCCATTTTGGCAAGAGGGACATAAATTAATGTGAAATATTTGCTCATTTTGAGCACAAACATGAAATTGTGCCCTTCCTCTTATTTAGTATTCTTAATGTATGGCAGACCAAACTCTGAATGGCAACACAGTCAGGAAGCCTGTTTAGAGTGAGGGCAATGCTTCCCTGTCTGCATTCTGATTTGGTTTTGTGACATCATCCTGTGGTCCAGTAAAAGTGGATGAATGATAATGTGGTAGCACATGGGCTATACAAGTCTTGATTGCCTAGGATTGCCTCAGGGGGGAGTCCCTGGGTGGGGATAGGAAGGAGCGTGATAGGGAGAGAGAGAGGGAGAGAAAGACTGTAAGGAGCAAAGCAGAGAAAACAGCTGTGAACCAGAAGCTTTATAAAACAGCTTTATAAAGATAAGGAAATGGGGTTTCATGAAACTCCTTCATTTGCTCCTCAGACCTTTGTAGCTAAAACAGAGTATACATATAGTAAGGTGTATCTAAGCAATGTTTCTCTTCATAGTCCAAACACCACACACCTTCTGCAGTCCACAATGCTTACAGTCGACGTGGCCAAAGGCTTTCTCAAAATTGTTTTTCCTCATGGGGGGAAAAAGGCAGTTCCCCATGCTTTGCTGTTTCATTTATACCCCGACTAGAGATTTCCAAGCATACTTCTATAAACTTGATAAGCTCATGCTACTACGTGCCAAATTACAATCTCTGTGATCTTTGAAATCAAGCATCTGTTATCTTTTGCCTAGGGTTTACTTTTAAGATAAACACAAAGCTTGAGAGTGTGGAGCCTTCACAAAAACATGATCACAGCATGACCTTTTGTTTCTAATGTCTCTCAAAGGCCAACATTGCTTAGGGTATGACTGTAGACATCAGCTCAAGAGAGTAGCATCTAATCTAGGAAGGGAGGTTTTTTTTGCCAGAGCAATTGTTGTTGTGACTTCATGTCATCTCTGACTTATGGTAAACCAGAGGAGCTTTACTACCACCTTCCTCTGAGGCTGAGAGAGTGTGACTCATTCATGGTTTCCATGGCTGGTCAGAGATTTGAACCCTGGTCTCTCTGAGTCCTAGTCCAACACTTAAACCACCACAGTACACTGGTTCTCAGAGCAATCTTGCAGCCAGTAAAAAAGGGCAAGTATTTTAAAATGGAGTGCAATTTTATAGTGCAAAGAATTGATTCTGCAGACTTGTTTCCTTGGTCTGTAAGAAATTTTTATCAACTCAAGTCTTATTTGGTGGGATTTTTTCCCTTCCCAAGCACACCTGCATTGTTTAACATTTAACATGCCTCTTTAAAAGTAATCATTGTCTTGCCAGCAGATGGCAACACTCAGCTCAGATAAATAGGAAAGACTGGGGCCAGATTATCATCATTGAGGATATCTAAGAATCTCTCTCTGAAATAAGTGATTCTGGACTTTAAAAGTCACTTGATTCTTCAAGGATACAGAAGCTTTCAAAAAAGCATGCAGGACTGGGAGTAAAGGTGTCCCTTTATATTCACTGGGGTTTGGTTCCAGGACCCCCCGTGGATACCAAAATCCATAAATACTCAAGTCCCATTATATGCAATGGCACAGCAAAATGGTGTCCCTTATATAAGATGGCAAAATCAAGGTTTACTTTTTGGAGTATTATTTTTTAAAGAATATTTTCAAGCTGTGAATACTTAAATCCGTGGATATCAAATCCGTGGATACGGAGGGACAACTGTACTTGCAAACAGCTAGATGCCTAAACAAGTGTGTTATTTGTACTAGGGAGGAGTGAAAAATTTGTTGAACCAAGTTTTTTAAAAAATGGATTTACAATGCTTCCATGCCTAGATCAAAGTGTGGAACCAAGCCTAAATACATGGTTTGAAACCCATACTGTTTCTGAGCTTGTGATACATTCTGCAAAAAATGGGGTGGGGGGACAGTATACATACATTTGAAAAATGGTAAAAAGAAAATGACATATAATTTTATTGTGCTGAAAAACATTTTAGTCCATGGGTGCATGCATACAAAAAATTGTGCATTTGAAAAATGTATTAAAAAACTACCCTTATTTGGGAAAAAAAGTATACAAAGATACATATGGATTTTGGTGGGGGAGAGGGAAGGAGGATTTATATAGAATCAGAATGAGACTTATTTAGTAGTTGAAAAACAAGAATCTTGATGAGTTTGACAGATCCACCCATCTCTAACTGGCCCTGAGGAGTTTCTAAGAGGAGGAGGGGAGGACACTGTGGGCTGGTTCCAAAATAAAATGGCAGGTTCATTTGCAGAGGGACCTTCCAGTGTCCTCCTCCATTGCCCCCTCTCTCCATGGTCTAAGGATGTTCAGGGCAGTGGTCCATGAGGCATGAGGAGCTGCTGCTGAAGTGATACTATATATTTCCCCATCAAATGTGCATGAGAAGAAGTGGTCTGTGTTTACACAAAGATGGCGATGGATTCTGGCCTATGTATTTGTAGAAAAGGTGCAGAAAATGAGCATCTTGGACATGGGACATCTGTACATCTAGGGCTGGAGAGAGTGTGCCCACACATACCCTACACACACACACACACTTAACATACAGATTTTGCAGACCTATAGAATAATTTCTCACTGCTGTTGAGCATCTACCATGTCTACACCTCATCTGGAACATGCATTTTTTTCCTTGCAGAAGATTTCAGCAAGCCTTAAAACCTGTGTACAAATGGGAATGTGTTAAAATTCTATTCTCATCAACATCAATGAGTTTTTTTTTATCTGTAGCCATCTAACCCAAACTCTGAACCCTATGTACTTGTAAATGTTTTTACAACCTTTTTTTTTTCTGATTTGGGGCCCCAGGTAGAAAAAGTAACTGGTTTTCAAAAGCTGCGCAATCCAATCCCAGTCCAAGCACAACAAATTGAATCTGTTCACAGTGCTGGTGAACATCTGCTAATTTCAAACCGCACCCACAAATTTGGCACATCTAACTGTGATGAAGGCAAGTTTTGCAGAAATAAACTTTATTACCAGAGTAATATTTTTGAATGCTTTATATATTAAGAAACGTTTAATTTCAAATGCACACACATGCATGATGTCATACTCCTCCCCTGCTTTTTTTTTTTCTTGGAGGGCTGGAGATTAACTTCAGACACATACAATTAGGCGAGACTCAACAGTAGCTTCTAAAAAGTTTCTAGAGCAGTATGCATTTCCTTTGTCCATCTGCCAAGCCTATGAATTCTGTGTGAACCTGTTAAATTTACACACACACACATACACACTTTAGCCATTACTCATATGAAAAAGAAAAGTGAGTGCAAAGCAGCTGGAGGCTTCACTTTAAGCCCTGATCTCATTGTCATGCTTCTTCATCTGACTTTATACACCAATTCAGTTGTAACATTAGCAGCAAGGATTTTCCTCTGCTCATGGAAGATCCATGCACCAGGTTTGGGAGTTGTTTTTAACATTCAATTGGACACCAAAGCGCATTTGGATACAAAAAATGGAGCTGGGGAGCTAATAGATGTGCAGTTATAATAGATGTGCAGTAATAGATGTGGGGAATAGGGATAATCAGACACTTCTTATGCTTATGTATTTATTAAGAAGTTAAATCATAGACTATTTTCAGACTACACTGTTATAGTGTTACTATTCCACTTTAACTGCTCTGGCTTCCTGCTGTGGAATTCTGGGGTTTGTAGTTTAGTGAGGCCTAAGCTCTCTCTGGCTGAGAGTTGTAAATGCCCCTCCCTAAACTGCAAATCCCAGGATTCAACAGGAGGCAGCCATAGCAAATAAAGTGGAATAGTAACACTATAACAGTGTTGTCTGAAAATCTAGCATGTTGGAGATGCCATGTAAAACACTGGCTGCCATTAGTGGCATATGTTCTACACAAGTGGAATGATTTCTTTTGGACAATGCACAATAGTTGTATGACACTGGCATAACCAGAGTTGCACATGTGGGGGCCTGTCTACACCATCAAATACCCTGAATTCCTACGCAAATGGCCCTGAATCTACTGTGATCAGACCACCTGTGGCATGGCCTTTCCCCCGAACCTGAGGCTATCTGGCCACACGTGGCATGGCCCAGATTTGCAGTATTTCAGGGTATATTGCAAGGATGCTCATTATGTGGGATTTGAGAATTTCTGCAGACTTTCATCTGCTGCCGCAGCTGCTGCCACCACCACCATCACTGACACTTACTGCAACGAATTTTAAGGCTCTGGAGGCATTTCCTGGCTGAAAGGAGAGGTTTTCTCCCTTCCCTGGCTCAGCAGAGCTGCCTCCTCTATCCTTACTTGCCCGTAGCTTCCTGAGTGCTTCTGTCGCTTTAAGAAAGAAAGCTTTCTTAAAGTGATGGAAGCACTCAGGAAGCAACAGGCGAGAGAATAGGCAGAGGAGGTAGTGCTGCTAAGCCAGGGAAGGGAGAAAACTGCTCCCTTCTGCTGGGAAATGCCTCCAGAGCCTTAAAATTGGTGGCAGTACATGGCAGCAGTGGTGGCAGTGGCCGAAACTCTGCAGGGACACAGTGAAGACGCATCCCTGCAGAATATAATGATGCACAGGGTTGGGGGGAGGGAATGCAAGGGCATGTTGGCAAAACTCCATTCGGAGTTTTGCCCCACATGTAGACAAGCCCTGGGACTATTGCACATTGCACATTAAAGTACACAGAGTAGGGTTGGATGCACATTGTCTTTGCTTACGAAGCCACTGCAATTTCACAATGGGTTGCCAGCCATGAAGCATTGACCATTGATCCACATAAGCTGGTATTCAGCCTAGGATTTATGCAACAGAACTCTGGTGGCTGATATTTATGCTACATTGAAGTAATGTAGGAACTCAGCCATTGCAACAAGAGTAGGAGGCACTCAGTTTCCATATTGCACAAAATGTATTCAAATAACTTCTTTTTTGGGTGGAACTTCATCATCATCTTTATCTTTGGGCAGGTAATACTTCTTTACATCCTTGTAAGGTGCTCCTTAAAGTCTTCCTATTCTTTTAGACTGTCTTGTGCCATCTACCTACAAACTCAGTGCAAAACACCTGACCGGGATCCCAGTTAGACAAGGGTGGCAGCTCAAGTTTGTTAAAACAGTAGGAATAGATAGACAGCGCAGTTACTGGCTGAAAGCAGATTGGTAAATCCATTTTGCCTTGGTTCAGTAACAAACTCGTGTGTCTGTATAGTAGATCAGTGGTTCTTAATCTGTGGTCTGTGGATCCCCAGGGGTCCGCAATGTCCTCACACGGGGTCCACGAAGGTTTGAAGGTTGTTCAGCTCACATGACAGGAGCCAAGGCAAAGGCTGGGTGGCTGGCATGGCCTGCACATTGCTCTTCAATCTGCTCCAGCCACAAATGTGCAGGAAGAAGGAGGAGAAAAGTCTTCCCTCCCCCTCCAGTGCATCTGAGGGAAGGTTTAATGAATGGTGTAATTGGATGATGATGATGGTGGTGGTGGTGATTTTAAATCTTGAGTTGTCTTAGAGGTCCATGGCAATAAAAGATATTTAAAGGGGGTCCCTGTTGAAGAAAAGATTAAGAGCCACTGTAGTAGATAATTACCATTTACTTCAATGGAAAAATAGCATGGGAAAGAGAATGTGAGCAAGGAGCAAAAATGCTTTGTGTTCACCCTTTCTTCTCCCTTCCCCTTACCTTGTGTTTCAGTGTTTGATGGGGCTTTTGTGCAGCTGGAAAACCTGTGCAATGTAGAACCCTGTCCATGCAATGTAAAACTCAGGGTTTCAAACCACACAGGGAAACTTCATGCATCTTTAAGTCTGTCTCCAGCTGCTGAAATTAGCTGCCCCTTTGTAGTCGCTCTCCTTCTTCATGGGAGTAAGAACTAAAGGCAACTAATCACTCATTTATTTTCGAGCTGTCTTGAAAGCGTTCACAAATCGACACCCTACTTTAATATTCCATTAAAAAATAATGACTAGATGTGATCCAAATTAAAAATTCGTAAATATTTCCCACAGGGACAGCGAGAAATTGGTTTAAAGCAAAAACTTATTATTGTAGCTATACCTCCCACCAATGCAGGAAATTCATACCACACGACCAAGCCTCACCTTCAATTCTAATTCAAAACACAGACACATGATGGACCTTAAAAATATCTATCTATCTATCTATCTATCTATCTATCTATCTATCTATCTATCTATCTGTCTGTCTGTCTGTGGATATAAACACAACAGTGGGATGTTAGTGTAATGAATGGATGAAGGAAGGAATGATTTCATGAAGAGTTAGCTGTGGACAAGGGTAGGTTGCAGTCTTCCTTGTGATTCCATCATTCAGTTTTTCAGTTTTGACCATGGATGCAAAACTTGTGTCCCACTACATGTTGTCCATGTTTCAAGTCCCTTCAGCCCTCCCTGTTGGCTATGCTGTTTAGCGCTGATGAGAGAAAGGACATCTTCAGACAAATCTTACCACGCAAGAAGACTCCGGGAGAGGTATGTGGCTAACCCGAGGCAGGGTGTCCTTTTCGGATACCACTGTCCCTCTCGCAGCATCATCCGTGACAGTACCAGGTCCCATCTACAGCAACCATGCCATTTTTTACTCCCAGAGTCTTCTTGCACAGTAAGACATGTCTGAAAATGTCCTTACAGTCCAATAGCATCCAGAATGTCCCATGTGTCCATCCTTTGCCTAGATTGTAATTACTAATCCAATGGGGAGTCTAACAGGTCTTGGATCAGTTTCTGAAGGAATGGTGATTAAAGTGGTTAAAGTAAGAATGTGTACACTGTCCTCTCTTTTCAGTGGTAGAATTCATGCTTTATTTGGTGAAGGTCTGAGGTTTGGTCTCTGGCATCTCCAGGTAGAGTTGAGGGGAGGAAATGCCTGTCTGAAAAACTGGAGAGTTGCTGCCAGTCATGTAGACAACACTGAGCTACGTGATTTAATGATCTAACATGGTATAAGGACTTTATCAGATGCAGCAAATATGGCATCATAACGATGCCTAATGAATGCAAAAGAACACTCATACCAGACGTCGTCACCCTTTTGCGATCATGTGTACGGAATAAGGCTTTCTTTTTTATTGACAGGCCAAGCCATCAATAGATCTTCCGTGGTGCTTTTTTGCCAGTATTGCTGGTGTTTAAAACCTTGCGCTATTGTTCTCTCGTGATTACAGCATCAATGCCAGAACACTTCCGGTTCAGATCGAGAAAGCAGGTACAGGACACTTTTATGAACTTCCCCAGTTTACTTTTAAAGTTTTAAAGTGTATTTCTGTGCTTGTCTGTACATTTTGTGTCTTTCTTTTGCTGTATTTTTAAAATTTACTGCACTCATGTCTTCTTGCAAGAAGCTCCTTTTGTGCTCTGTTTATGCTGCCTTTTAACGCTACAGAAGGTAGATCTGAAAGAATGGGTTCTTTTGCTGGCAGATATAAAATAAAATGAAACATTTATGGAGGTTTGTATGATAAAGTCCTAAGTCAGCTTCTGGTGAGAGACCAGCACACATCTCATTTTCAAGGTATTGCACCATCTTTTTGGAACAAAATGGGTTACAGTCTTGCACACTTCCACTAGCCCACCTTAGGCTGAACCTTGTGATAAATGTTGACCCATGCAACTTCATAAATTACTGTACACCATAATTACTCTCTCATGTTATTGTGTTTATCCTTATTGCAGGGAAGTTGGTCGAACTCTTCCTACTGCCCATTACCACTCAGGTGATCTATTTATAATTTACTTCTGCTGCTTTGTAGGTTTCTCTCCTACTTCTTTAATCAGGAGGCATTGTTTGTACTATAGCTCCATTTCCTCTGCTCTTTGTTTAAAGCTTTTGCCTTCTGCAATTAGCTCCCCACCCCTTTCTCATCCCCATTGCCCCTTCTGTTTTGTAAGCTCCATTCTTTCTGCTATTGGAAGAAATTGCCCAACAATGTCAAACTGGGAGGAAGGGGGAGTAGGATGGGGACAGGGGAAACAATTAACTCCCTAATAGGCAGAGAATCTGCTCTAGGGCATCAGCAATGCATTTTCCTGGAGTACAGCTGTTGCTTTGTGCAATGCTGTTTTATAAAAAGTGAGGTGCCTCTCCTCTATCCACTGATTTCAGTTATCCCCAAATCAAAGGTATCCAATTAGTTTCAATATGTATTTAAAAATGGATATGCCACTTTTGTATAACATACACATAGAACTAAAAGCCTCTCTCTGTGTGTGTATTCATGTATGGGAATTTGTGTTGAATATCAGAACTGAACAGAGCTCAAAGTCTTCCTCTCCCACCCTCCATCCCTATCATCCATACATGGTTCAAATATTTGAAAAGTCATTTTTGGACAACAACTCCCAGAATCCCCTAGTAAGCACTGTTTTCTCCCACATTTCTTAGTTTTTAAAAAAACACACTTGTGTCATAGAATAATAGAGTTGGAAGGGATCACAAGGACCATCTAGGAATATACAACTAAAGCACCCTTGAAAGATGCCCATCCAGCCTCTGCTTAAAGACCTCCAAAGATGGAGAGTCCACCACCTTCTGAGGCAGTCTAAGCCACTGTTAGGATTTTTTCGGACAATGTAAAAATAACGCTAGCAGCGTCGCCAGGTTGCGACGCTGCAGCGTAAGAGGGCGTCAGTTTCGTATGACGCTCCTTCCCAGCGGTACTGTTGCAGTACCGCTGGGACATTTGACCGTGATATTTTTGCTTCTACCATCATATTTTACTCACGATCGTTGAAGGAGCGTCGTACGAAACTGACGCTCTCTAGCGCTGCAGCGTCGCAACCTGGCGACGCTGCTAGTGTTATTTTTACATTGTCCGAAAAAGTCCTTAGACAGCTCTCACAATAAAAAAAAAGTTCTTTCTGATGTTCAGGTGGAACTTCTTTTCTTGTAATTTTAGTCCATTGGTTCTTGTCCTGGTCTCTGCAGCAGCAGAAAACAAGCTTGTTCCATCTTCTACATGACATCCCTTCAGATATTTAAAGAGGTCACCTCTCAGCCTTCTCCAGCTCCCTAAGTTGTTCCTCAAGGCTTGACTTCTAGTCTTCCGATCACCTTGGTTGCTTTTCTCTGGACACATCCCAGCTTGTTGATATCCTTCTTGAATTGTGGTGCCCATTTGTTGCTGCTCTCCTGAAGAAAATGGGAATCAGAAATCTCTGCCTAACTATTGCAAATCTTCCAGAGTTCAATGGCAGATATGTATTTACCTTCGGTCTACCTCATCCAATTGGAATGGGGCAGCAGGCATAACCAGTTGCAGATGAGCATAAAGCACCTCCTAGATACTGTTGCTATTATTTGCTTATTTATTTATTTGTGCAATTTCTATGCTGCCTTTCTTCCAAAGTGGGACCCAAGCAGGCTCACGGAACAATTAAATTCACAATTAAAACCAATTAAAACATACACAATAAAAAACAGATAAAAACAACATAAAAATACACCTGATAAAAGCCACAATTATATGTCAAATCCCTGCTTAAACAAGAATGTTTTTGCCTGCTGGTGAAATAACAACAGGGAGGGGGCCAGCCTAGCCTCCTGCGGGAGGGAGTTCCAAAGGGTGGGAGCAGCCACTGAGAAAGTTCTCTCTTGTGTCCTCACCAAGCAAGCCTGTGATGGTGGCTGGACCGAGAGAAAGCTTTCCCCTGGAGATCTTAAAACCCTTGCAGGATGCTAACCAGGCACCCTGTTCCAGAGCAGATAGTACTTCCAAGTCATGAACTTTTCCTTCAGTGGAAGCATTCTCTTATCCTGCCCCTGAGTCTAGTTTACATCAGCCTCCTTTTGAATCTCTGTTTGGACGTAAGCCTTACCGAGTTTGCTGGGGTTCACTCCATTGTCAAAGTGAATAAGACTGAACTGTCTGTTAGGAAAAACAAGCATTGACTCATCAGCTGCCCAAGACTGTGGGCTTGTCTATATAGCGAAAATACTCCTCATAGAATTTGAGGAGAATATGTTTTGTCCTCAGTGGGATCCCACATTATTTCACCATATTCAGGAGAAGGGGAAGGGAAAAATTCAAAATACTCCACAGAAAAAGCCTTCGTGGCTTTTCCTGACTTTTAAATGCCAAAGAAAAATGTGCATTCCCATTCATTGGGACAACTGATTCACTTTGCTGCACTTTCCTGATAAGATCAGAAGTAGAAAGCTGATTGGTTGGATGTGCACAGAGGGTGGAACTTGCTTGCAAGGTAGCATCCAGAACCACCCTGTTGGATTTTCACTGCAGCGATTGTGTGCTGAGGTGACAAAGCAGCCTCCCCCCACCTTTTATTCTGTTTACGTGGAAGATCGCACTTCCGCACCTTGGATTTGCTTGTTTTTTTAAAAAAATACTATTCAGTGGCAGCAACTGGTGACAATAAAATGCAAGTAATTCACTCACGCCCACCATCTTGATTCACAGGTGTGCCCATTTGCACAACAAATGCATATGGCTTCGCATGCTTGAAATCTTGAAAAAACCCCACCATGGAGACAAATGAAAGCTGCTGGGAATTGGCATTACTATGCATCAATCCACATTGATTAGATTTATTGTAATTTAATTCTTTTTTTAACTTTTGTAATTTGTGAGGTTTTAGTTGTATATTTTAACTATTGCAACCAGCCTTGAATCCCATTTTGGGAGAAAAGCGGGATATAAATCCAACAAACAAACAAACAAACAAACATACATTTTATTGCCTCATATAGAAAAGCCCTGCTGAGTTATGAAGCTGCCTTCTACTGAATCAGATCACTTTCCCATCTAGCTCAGTACTGTCTACTGTGATTTAAGGTTGCTGTCTGAGGATTCATACTGAGTTGGTATATGGCCAGTGCTGGATTTACACAGAGGAGATTATAAGACAGGAACAAAAAAAGTGTTCCACAATCTCCGCTCCTGCCACTGACTTGTCCCTGACCTGCCACAATCACCCTCCCCATCACACTTACCTCTTCTCCCATCATTCCGGCAGCCCAGGAGTGAATGGAGCTCTAACGGAGCTCCGTTCACTTCCTGGATCAAAATCCTGTGGATTTTCATGGGATGATGCAAGCATGAGAAATTCAAAAATAAAAATAAAAATAAACACAAAAAGGGACACCAAGCAACTAAACACACTAAAAACATGACAAATAACCTGGGTAGGGTACAAAAAAGAGGGTAGCTTACCTGGATGTCCTGATCTCACCTAGAAGTGTTCTGGCAGGGACCTCCCATTGATGCTGGGATCTCGTCAGCATAATGGGGCACCTTTTCACTCACAGGAATATTCATGACAGGAATGGAACAGGGGATCTATTGATGGCTTCTCCCATCAATAAAAAGGCGTACCGGCAGAACGGCAGCAGAACGAGTGCATGGCAAGGGGGGGGATGACATCATCTGAAAAGGAAGCCCTTTTGTGATCTCCTGGCATTTGTGTAATACCACTTTTAATGCATCTGATAATCTACGGAAGCTAAATCAACTTTAGCTTAAAGCTTCAGATTATGGGGGCTTCTGAATACAAACTACAAAACAAGTAAAAACAACCACCACCATGATTTTCAAGTTTTACATAGTGCTATGGGGCCTCATCAACTTGACATAGGGTATGACTCAGTCTGGTCCTGTGTCTATTCTTGCTGTCCAAGCTCTCTTTGGCTGGAGAAAGTGAGGGGTCAACCTGGCATTTTCCTCATCCAGAACTGCCTCCCCCTCAAATAGAAAGCAGTCTCAAAATATGACCTACAGCATATGCTTCAGTGGTCTTTGGTGAATGCTATAGTCCATCCTTACTGGGTGCAGCCATAGGCCATTGCAACTTGGTAGGCAGTGTAAAAAAATTATAATAGTATAGGATGAAATGAAGTGAAATGAAATAACTTTTTAGCCTTTGGGAAACCCAGAGTTTGATATTCAGATGCTGAACCTTGTAGGGGGATTTTCAAAGAGGCAGCTATGTTTGTTTCACTATTAAAATGAATGAAAAAGAACTCTTATAGCACTTTTCAGACTCACCAATTTATTTCAACATGCACTTTTGCAGACTCATGAAAGCACATGCTGACATAAATCATTTGGTTTGAAAGGTTCCGTGAGACTCCTTTTTCTTTTCCTTGCAGGGAAAGCGAGTCAGTCATCAGAATGCTATGGTGGGGGCAGACATTTCAATGAGGGCTCCACAGTGTTGAAATAGACACAGTGACTGATATTCTAGATCAGCTGATTAGGTACATAGCTCTTCTCCTGTAAATTGGGGTGCGTCAGACTGATGTTCCCACTCCACTTCCATGAGTAGAGTTGTTACCCAAATTGTGTGGGGATCTACAAGGATCCCACTAGTGTCTGAATATTAACATGGGGAATATTTAATTAGTTCAAAATGGCAGCGAGAGACCAGGTAATGGCAGGATCTTTTGACCTATGTATACTGGTAGTAACAGAGGAGACTCAAAGCCAAAATGTACAATTAAATGACAGCATTTAACAGCATTCACACAAACACTCAGGCTTCAAGCAATCACACAAGGCTATCAAAGATAGTAGGAAGTATTTAAATAGAGGAATAGAGTAAGGGGTTTTCGGGTGATACAATTGTCAGGAATTGGTTACTGAACCCTACGTTTTAAAATGGCCAAACAACTGCAGAAATCATGCTGAGTCATGATGACTGACTCCATGAACTGCCAGTCATGCTAATCATGTTATAGCTGCATGAGAAGAATTGCATCAGAAGAAGGGTTACTAGAGTACAAAGCCATGTAGCATGGAAATCTGATGCAATGTAACCATGTGATTGGGTAAGCCAATACTGTGCTGAGATGTATATAAGAAAGCCAGATCAGTGTTCATTCTCTTCCTATGATCCCGGGATGCCTGGCGTAGCAATTTGTCTATACATACTGAAACTTTTCTGGATGCCAAACACTCTGTGTGTGAGTATTCTTGGGAAAGGATTGCTACCTAGTCTGCTGAGACAGTTTTTTTGGCTTCTGCTGGGGATTGAATGTCCTATCATCCCCTGACAACAATACCCATCAGAGGAGCAGAGATTCGTGCAGCAGGTTCTCAGAGATAAATTCTGAGGATCTCTCAGAGCAAACCAGCAGCATGGATGTAGGAAAAGGAGCTGCGAACATTCTGGTGGTGTTTTAGGATGATACAATATTTATATGTAATAATTCCAGAGAAGGGATGGGATTTAGAGTCAAATACAATGTTTCTCGGAGATTCCCAGGACTAAATAAAGGGTACTCTGGAAGAGTTAATGATTGTTAATGGGTGATATATTTAAAACTGAATGGGAGCAGGCAAGACCTATTGTTGGAGGGGAAGGGAAGAGGAAAAATCTGTTTTGCAACCATCAAGGACTCAGCTATTGTTGAGTGGATACTAACCTAGTATTACTTGTTGGAGGAATTTCCAGAGGCCCCTCCCTTGGTTATATGTAACTCCAGCCTTGGTATCTGTGGGTCCCTGATTTTACCTGCTCACCACGTGAAAGGCCATGTCAAGCCAAATGATTAAATATTAACCAAATGATTAAATATTATGTGATATTCCAAGATGGGGCTATCAGGGTAGGTAACAATATCTAGAGCAACAGTCAGAAGTAGGCTCCCCATTGCAATCCCTCCTTCCACTAGAGATAGCTCACAGGACAGGAGTGGGAAGTTCGGTCTACTGCATCCCAATAAACAGGAGAACAGACCACTGTCACTTGCAGAAGCTGCTGCCCAGTAAATCAGGATTGGGAGGGGGGAGTCAGGCTGGGAGACACTACTTAGCTACATAACCAAGATAGTTAAGTAATTTTACATCCCCTGCACTACTGAATATGTAGGGATTGTAAATATGAATCAGTTATGAATATGTAGCTCTAGCATACATGTTTGTAACTGTGATTGTGAATTCCAGCCACTGATTTTCAGTAGGAACGACAGGCATACTGTTGTACTTTTGGGATATCAATATTCACTTATTTTATTCTCATAGCTCAAAAGAAAAATTTCAATAGTTTACTTTCTGCTGGGCAAAATTGTAAAAGTCTTTGTGTAATCATCAATATTTTTTCACCTTTCAGGCTTTGACAAACATTTTACGAAGGATTTTTTCCTGCAATGTTTTTGAACAAAATACAGTGCTTTTTTTTTTTAAAAAAATTGCAAACTATGTTTTTTCACCTTTTTTTTTTGCACAAAATCAACACTTCCTCTTCCTCCTTTCTGCTATTACTGTTGATGGAAACAAAGCACAAGTCTTTTTAGGAGTGAAAAATCTAGCAATGTTTGACAATTTTTGACAAGGTAACCCAACATGTCCTTTACATCCCTATCATCCATCCATCCATCCATCCATCCACAGACCGTTAAAATCCAGTAGTATCAGGTAGCTACATAAAGCTTTGTTATTACTGCTATCCTCTCCATTGATGCCCCCTTGTCGTGGGAGAGAGGCTTGCATACCCTAATGATGTTTTCAGCTATGCTGGTGGTGGCATAAAGCCACCGGTAGGGTCTCCCATGCCAGACAGGTCAAAACCGAAGGGTCTGACAAAGAGCGTCAAAGGGCAGGATGGGCTCTCTAGCCTTGTGGCAACCGTCCTAGGAGAAGGAAAACTCTAATCCCAAACCTGGGCAGATGATGCTCGTCCAACCCTGTAAGGTCAACCATCTAAGAGAAGGAAACTCTAATCAAACCTACGACCCGAGGACCTTGCTGCTACGTCCATGCTTGCAAGGCCACAGCAGATGAACCTTTGGTTTAAAGGGTGAGGCCAGTTCTGTGCATGCTGCACTCCACCAGAAAAATCCACGGCACAGGCTCGAAGGACAAATCCAGTTCCAAAAAAGCCCTGTAGCGATAGGCGAAGGACGAAACGGCAGGTGTAAAGATGCACTGGAAGCCGCAGACCCAACCCTGCATGCAGGCGGTTCAGGACATTGGTCGCTCGAGGCTGATCCGGGAGATGACAGTCTTCTCTGGCAGCATCCTGAATGAACAAGCAGCCTTTTTAAAGGAGAGCACTGCTTGCTCCATATGGAGAGGGGCCTAGAAAAGGTGACCTAACGAAAGCTCATCCCCAACTACCTGGTTGGCTAGCCACGGCCAACGGGAATCTTCTGATGCAGTCAAACCAAGGCAAAGAAACAAAGGCATACACCGGCCTCCAAAGGCGTAAATAAACTGACACTTGCATGCTGGAACATCAGAACCATGCAAGACTCTGAAGATAGTGGATGGCCTGAGCATCATTCTGCCCTAATAGCCCATGAACTATCATGACTTAACATTGACATCGCTGCTCTTAATGAAGTTCGCTTCCATGTGGAAGGCAGCCTTAAAGAACATGGCGCCGGCTACACACTTTACTGGTCTGGCAAACCCAAAACGGAAAAACATCTTTCAAGAGTAGGCTTTATGATTAAAAACTCCATTGCCTCCAAACTCGAAAGCTTGCCAACAGGACACTCTGATCGCATTATTTCCTTACACCTCCCACATGTTGTTCTCTTTAGTATATATGCCCCAACTATGCAAGCCGACCCTGTAGAGAAAGACAAATTCTACACAGACCTACACCAACTCATACAAAAAGTCCCTGTAGAAGATAAAATTATTATCCTTGGTGACTTCAATGCCAGAGTAGGAAAGAACTCCAAAGCCTGGAAAGGTGTCTTAGGCAAGCATGGTGTTGGAAATTACAATGATAACGGACGCCTCCTGCTAGAGTTCTGTGCAGAACAACAGCTGACTATTACAAACACTATCTTTCAGCAGAAAGACAGCTTGAAGACAACCTGGATGCATCCCCGATCCAAACATTGGCACCTCATTGACTATGTTCTAGTTCATCAGAGAGACATTCGTGATGTCCGTCATACCCGAGTGATGCCCAGTGCAGAATGCCAAACAGATCATCGCCTCGTCAGATGTAAACTAAATCTTCATCTTAAAGTTCAAACCTAAGAGGGGTGGCATCTTAAAGAAGAGACTCCAAGTCAACAATCTTCAACAAGCTACCATGCGAGACAACTTCCAGGCAAATCTACAAACGAAACTTGAAGACCATCCTACAGATTGATTGATGGAATCCCACCTGAAGTTTGGAAACATGGAGGTCATGCACTCCACGAAAAATTCCACGAACTCCTTGTGAATTGCTGGGAAAAAGGGGAACTGCCATCAGACCTCCGAGATGCAGTCATCATCACCCTGTACAAGAAAAAAGGAGCAAAATCCAATTGCTCAAACTATCAAGGCATAACACTGCTCTCTATTGCTGGAAAAATCCTTGCAAGGATACTCCTGAACAGATTAGTTCCTGCTATTGCAGAAGAACTTCTCCCTGAAAGCCAATGTGGCTTCAGAGCCAATAGGAGTACTACAGACATGGTATTTGCCCTTAGGCAACTGCAAGAAAAATGTAGGCAGCAGAACAAGGGTCTCTATGTAACATTTGTTGACCTCACCAAAGCCTTCGACACTGTGAGTAGAAAAGGTCTGTGGCAGATCCTGGAAAGACTATGATGTCCCCCCAAATTCCTTAAAATGATTATCTTGCTACACGAGGGCCAGCGTGGTCAAGTCAGATATGGCGATGCTCTTTCAGTGCCCTTTCTAATAACTAATGGAGTGAAGCAAGGTTGTGTTCTTGCACCAACTTTATTTACAATCTTCTTTAGCATGATGCTCCAAAGGGCTATGGTAGAGCTTGAAGAAGACGACAGCATCTATATACGTTACCGTACTGCTGGTAGCTTGTTTAACTTAAGCCGTCTGAGGGCTCACACTAAGACTCTAAACTATTGAGTCCGTGACCTGTTCTTCGCTGATGATGCTGCCCTTGTTGCCCACACAGAAGCAGCTCTGCAGCGCCTAACATCCTGATTTGCAACAGCTGCAGAACTGTTTGGGCTGGAAGTCAACCTGAAGAAAACAGAAGTTCTTTACCAGCCTGCACCACAGGACGAACACCACCATCCCCACATCGCCGTCGGCAAATCTGTGCTCAAGTCCGTTCAGCAGTTCACTACTCTACGATGAACTCGCCACAGGTCAGCGTAAGAGGGGCGCTCCAAAAAAGTGATACAAAACTCCCTGAAACAACATCTCAGGCTCAGCCAAATTGATCACCAACAGTGGTCCGCCCTGGCCTCACATCGGGAGGCATGGAGATGCACTATCCACAATGCTGCAGCCTTATTTGAGAACTCACTCCAAACAAGTCTTGAAGAGAAATGACAACGCAGAAAGAATCACAACCCAAAAACATCACTCAAGGAGACCTTCTGCTGTGCTTTCTGCAACCGGACTTGTTTATCTCGGATTGGCCTTTTTAGTCATCAGTGCACTTGCAGAAAGCGCGGGATGAGTCCTTCCTGAATCTTCGTTTGCGAAGAAAAGTCAGAGAGAGAGAGAGAGAGAGAGAGAGAGAGAGAGAGAGAGAGAGAGAGAGATCTGTTATACTTCCTACTTTTAAAAGGAAAGAGAAATCTGCCAACCACTCTTCCTTCATCTGTCCATAAGCTTTTGAACTAAATTTTTTAAAATATTTTTTTTTCTTTTTTAAGTCAAAAAAGTTGAGTGACTCAAGGATGAAAATGAGAGAGAACACCATTTAGGATGAGAGAGAACACCATTTAGACCAGTGTTTCTCAACCAGGGTTCCCTGGAACCCTAGGGTTCCCCAAGAGACTGCCAGAGGTTCCTCAAGAGATTGTGATCTTGGGGGGGAAGCAATAGCAGTATATAGAATAATGTTTATGCAGGGGTTCCCTGAGATCTAAAAATTATTTCAAGGGTTTCTCCAGGATAAAAAGGTTGAGAAAGGCTGATTTAGACTGTAAATCAGGGTGGGAATAATTTGGTCCTCCAGATATTGTAAGACTGTAAATCTCACCATTTGCTATATTGGCTAGGGCTAATGGGAGTTGGAAGTCCATCAGTATCTGGAGGGCCTCACAATTCTATACCAGCTCTAAATTTTAAAGTCTGCTTGGCTCCTTGCTTTTTACGTTTGGCAAGTCATCAGTTTTCAGTGGCTACTCCTGGAATTTGGAACTCCCTCCCTAGGGAGGCCTGGATGGCCCCTTGATGTTCTCCTCACACAAGCAGGTTAAAACATTCTTATCCCACTAAGCTTTTAGAAATCGACTGGGATGGGCTTTCAATGGTGTGCTGTGCTGTTTTATGGTGTGTATATAATCTTTAAGAGACAGTGTGATATAGTGGCTTGAGTGTTGGACTACAACTCCAGAGAACAGGGTTTGAATCCCTGCTTGGCCATGAAAACCTACTGGGTGACCTTGGGCAAATCACACACTCAGCCTCAAAACCCCTCAGGATAGGTTTGCCGTAGGGTCACCATAACTCAGAAACAACTTGAAGGCACACAACAACAGCAACATAATCTTTTAATGAATTGTAATGTGTTTAACTTCACAAATTATTTAATTGCATTTTCAAAAACCTTTATAACTATACTTTTATGGAAATCTTTGTGCAGATTTTAATCTGTATTGTTTTTAAATAAGTTGTTAGCTGCCTTGAGTCCCACTAGTGGGAGAAACGTGGGATATAAATGAATTAAATAAACATTTTTTTTAATCTCCTCAGTGCTGATGGATGTTTATTTTAACTGTCCAGGTTAAGAAGCTTAAGTAACTTGAAGTTACAAGCACTTTGGACAAGTAGTTTGAACACAGTGTACATTTTTTCAAGTCTTTCACCCAGAATTGTTTGAATACTTACCCTCCAGTGCCTTCTAACTGAAAACTAGTTTGTTCAGAGATAAACAGCATGAACAGCTGGAGCAAAGTTTGGGGCTGGGTGGTCAGACAAGAAAGAGATGGGTTGGGTGTTGAAGGAAAGGAAGCCCAAGGCATCACAGCAGCTCCTTTTTATGGTCATCCTTATTTTTGGAATGTGTGACAGATAGCAGGGTAGAGAAAAAACAAATAAGAACATGGTGAAATTCTAGTTACAGGTCTATGTAATCATCCCCCAAGGGTTGATAGGAATGAGATCCTTTCTCATGTTTCTGTTTTTATGTGCAGGGTCCATACTCCGGCTTCTGTACCTCATGTCCCAGAGACACTGGGTCTGTTCTGTCTCTGCAGAATAAAGCTCTGACTAATGGTTTAATCACAGACTGAATTCCATCACCACCACTACTGGTGTAGTGGTAAATTTGGAAGTGCAGGCAGTCATCATGACAGTCAACATAGCTAGGTCCCAAAAGGGGATCTAAATTGTAGGTACTTGTGTTGATCTGTCCCCCCCTCTCCCTCTCCCTCTCCCTCTCTCTCACATACACACCTGTGGAAAGAGTAGGGAAGAACCAGTTCCCAAGCAGAAAAAAACAACAACCTACCACCTCATGATCTTCTAGGACTTTGTTTCCCCAGCACCAGGAAGAAACACATTTTCTCAAAACCAACAAACTAGTAGTTTAGTAGTTTTCATCTCCACCAGCAGTGGGTCTTTTGTAAAGTTAATGGGTCTTAATTGTCTCAATGACTGATGGTTCTACCTCCCCTCTCTCACTCATGAGTGATCTCCGGCAGAAGGGGAAATTGCAACAGGGGTCTTGTGTCTTCCTGTTATACCAGTGAACATTCATGGAAGGGGTGGATCTGTCAGTCACCTGCGTCCTGATTGTCAGAGGAACAAATCCACATCAGTCACAGCAGCTGCTTCCTGGTAAATGGGGATTGGGACGGGATTCACTGCATAACACTGTAATTACGGTCTTTATGCAAAAGTAAGTTCCCAGCAGGATTCCAGCCATGGTTTGGAGGCAGTTCCTCATTAGCTTTAAGCACTGTTTGCACAACTCAAATTTCTGGCAAACTATGATTGGGTAGATAAAGGAGGAAAGAAGAATCTCTACATAGGGGTAAATAATGTTAGCACTCAGGGGATGCTTCCAGCTGACATCTGGACTGAACTCCTGTTTCCTCTCCTTCTTCCAGAATAATTAAAAAGGGGAACTGAAGAAAGGTGACCCAGTATTCAGTTCCTGTTGAGCGTTTTAGAATCTTGCCGAAATCCAGCTTAACCAATTGTCTAATTATAGATATAACTATGTGTTTTTATTATCCCAGCAAGTGAAAACTATGCAGAACTGGTGTCAGTGTGAATAACATTATCCCTGCAGAAATAATAATGTATGAGATGTGACATTAAAAAATAAATCTGACCATGAGCAGTGATTTGATTAGAAACAAATCTGCTTCATGCAAATCCAGAAAAACCTTTGCACTGATTAATGTTTTTTCCCAAAAAGCTAAAAAGTTGCACAAAACCAGGGTTGGATAAATTTGGAAAATCTAGGGGTACATTTTCAGCTTACAGGAAGCTGAATGGTCAACCCCTGCATGGTCCAAATAATGCTCTCTTTTTTCAGAGAATGTTACTTCTCTGCTTTCACGGTTTCATTTCACTTGAATCAATTATTATGAATCCGACTCCCTTCACTCTAGTAATGCATTTTAAGCCTTGACATCTGAATGGGCAATTTATGGCACCTCTTGATGTTGTGGGACTGCAACTCCCATCAGCCCTAGGCAGCATAGCCCGAGGTGAGGGAAGACAGGGGTTGCATCCCCCTAAAATCTGGTAGGTTAGAGGTTGCCCAGCCCTGCTCTGCATGATCAGATCATTTTATGATGTCAGATTACTCTTTATCTAATATTGGTGTAGAAATAATCTGGCTCTGTTGTGTTTGAATTTCCTGGTTACATTTTTTCCCACTTCATTTAAAAAAGAAAAGAAAAAGAAGGAGTTAGAAAACCTTCGAAAGTTAATCCTAATATTAATGTAATACATTCAGAAAAACTTGGGGAAGGTTTTTTTTTTTAATCTTCTTTCTGTTTTGATCTCTTTCTCCCTCTTCCTCTCTTCCTTTGAAATGGAAGCAAACTCCTGCAGAGTGCTGCTCTGTGATCACTTTCTGAGTGTAGTTACCTTTTTCACTTCTTGCTGTAAGTGAAATGGCTCATGTGCAATTGTATTAACTCTCCATACTCAGCAAAAGGAAAAGAGCAGCACCTGATGTCAGAAAACTCCCTTGTCACTCAGCACAGTATTGGCATTGTCAGTGTTCCTCCGAGACCTTGATGAACTGAAATGAGAAATCACAAATGTGCAGGTAGTAAAAATGTTTTTATGAAGATAATTGCTGTCAAAAAGCATCCCCCCCTAAGGAATTAATGGTAATTTCTGTTTGGAGGTGGCAGTGGTGGAGAGGACAGTATATAATTTTAAATAAATTACAATCAGCCCTCTGTATCCATGGATTCAGCATCCCTGAATTCAACCATCTGCGGCTTGAAAATATGTATATACAGGTATATATATATATATATATATCCAAAAAGCAAAGCTTGATTTTACCATTTTATATAAGTGATGCCATTTTACTACACCATAGTGTATAATGGTTCTTGATTTTGGTATCCATGGGGGGTCCTGGAACCAAACTCCAGCAAATACCAAGGGCCTGAAGTACTGCAGGAAATTTTTTCCAATTAAGTGAGACATCTCAACTTCTGAGCTTGAAAGCATCACTTAGGACTTTATCAGACACGCAAAATATGGCATCATAATGATGCCACATAAATACAAATACAAAAGGGTGCACATATCAGACGATGTTGCCCTTTTGCATTTATGTACTGGCCAAAACCCGTACTTTTTAATTGACAGCTGAAGCCGTCAATTGATCCCCCATGACGCTTTAGTGCCGGCATTGCTGGCATGTGAAACCTCATGCTATTTAATTCATGTGAATACAGTGTGAATGGCTGTTCTGGCGTGAATACGTCCAGGTGAGATTACGACATCCAGGTAAGCGATGCACTTTTTATCACTCTCCCTGGGTTACTTGTAAGTTTTTAAGTATATGTATGTGCTTTTAAAAACTTTTTTGTGTGTTCTTTTTGTTCGTTTTTTTAATTTTCCCACGTGAGCATCTTCTTGTGAGAATCCACAGGATTTTCAACAAGGAAGTGAATGGAGGTCTGTTCGCTTCCTCTTTCATTGCTGGGAAGCCTTTGCTGGGAAAGCAAGGTAGGTGCAGTATGGGGAATTCTTTTGCTGGCATAAAAACAGAAAATATATGCTGGCAAAAGAACGGGCTTTTTGGGGGTGATGCAATGATACATTCAACATTAGGATTCAAGCATGAAGCCTCTGTTCAATGTCAAGTATGTGGATCGTCCCATGAATCTTAATAGTCAGAGATCCTCACTTTAGTGGAGAGGTTGGACCTGTGATCAAAGGGGCCAGCTCCAAAGGCTGCTGAGGCTGCACATTCTCCAGGTCCACCAAAGTCTGGCAAAGGACTCACAGCTCCATCTGCACCACTGGCTTTGCACAGAGCACCCACTGAGAGCAGAAACAGAACAAGAGAATGCCTAATTTTCATGCCTCTCCTCTTATGTATAGGCCATCACTGAGAGCAAACAGCACTGTGAACAAGACAGGAGACTGCCTCCTATTCCTTCTAAGGTTGTCAGGTCAGGACTATCCTAGGTGCTGAGACTTCAGCAACAAAACCCGAGACCTAGAGATCCTCCCCCCTCCTTTTAAAAATATTTTTATTAATTTATAAAACAATAACATGTAAAGCAACATAATTGTAAAAAAAATATAAAACATTAGATAAAACAAAATGAACACACACATTAAAATCATTTAGACATATAGGTCTAACCCACACTACACAAATAATCCAGTTTAAAACTGTTTTATTGCCATGGTTCCTTCCTATTGAATCTTGGGATCTGTAATTTTGCAAGGTATTTAGTTTTCTCTGCCAAAGATTGGTGCCTCACCAAACTACAAATCCCAGGATTCCATAGGAAGAAGCGATGGCAACTTGTGTAGTGTGCACGCACCCACAGACTAACAAAATAAACCGAACCACAAAAATACAGACATTGAACTTCCCACAGGATGGGGGAATGGCTAATAAAGGGCGAAAATAACTACAATATAGTCATTTACATAATTTCAACCTTTCTCAAATATAAACTAAATTTCCATCATATGAGAACTCATAGGATTTTTGGCAAAGTAACCTATTTCTTCTTGAACTGGAGTAACGGTTGTAAATATGGTGCATAACTTTCAAAGATGTAAGGATAGTTTAGAATTATCTATATCCCCATTTTCACTCTGAACAATAATTTACATTATTCATCAGTATATCAGAATTGTTCAGTCATTAAACCAAAATTTCTTTTGTGAGTAATTTATAAATAGTTTCCAATCTTTTATAAATTTAGTAGTAACTTCGCCAGTCAACAAGTGAGTAAGTTTGCCCATTTCCACAATTTCAGCTACCTTCTCTAGCCATTCACCTTCAGAAGGAATTTTGGAAGTTTTCCAGTATCTAGGATATACTATTCTAGCTGCAGTCATCATGTGCCAGGACAGTCTGGCAATTTCTTTTTGTGATTTATCTTCAAAATGTAACATACCCAATAGAAAGAATTCTAGGTATAATTAATTTTTTTTCTGCAAAATTGTTTGTAATTTTGCCCTTATCATCGACCAGAATTTGTTAGCCTTCTCACATTTCCACCACATATGGAAAAAAGTTCCAATTTCTTTATCACACTTCCAGCATTTATTAGTCATATCCTTTTGTATTTTGGCAATCCTATCTGGAGAAATATACCATCTGAACATAATTTTCAGTGTGTTTTTTCTTAAGTTGTAACTTTTCATAAATTTATTATTATTATTTGTATAATTTCCCCTAAAAGCTATATTATGACAAAGTCCTTTGCCCAATTTATCATACACTCTTTGATTATCCTCTAGATCAGTGACTCCCAAACTTTGGTCTTCCGGGTGTTTTGGACTTCCATATCCCAGAATGCCTGACTGTTGACCACGGTGACTAGGGCTTCTGGGAGATGAAGGACTTTATCAGACCATGCAAATATGTCATCTTAAGGGTGCCTAATGATTGCAAAAGGGCAAGCATACCAGGCGACATTGCCCTTTTGCCAGCGTTTGAATCCGCACGACATTGTACTCACATGAATGCAGTGTCAATGGGCAAACATTTCCGGGTGCGATCAGGACAGCCAGGTAGGGGACAATCTTTTTATGAATCTCCCCCTCCCCCATTTACTGGGGACTTTAAATTTGTGTTTTTGTGCTTGTGTGAACTTTTTGTGTTTTTTGTTTTTTTGTTTTGCTTTTTAAAAATTTCCTGAACTAGCATCTTCTCATGAGAATCTGCGAGATTTCAACCCCAGAAGTAAACATAGCTCCATTTATGCTCTGTTACTGCTGGGGAAGCCTCATTGACACCATTAAGGTAAAGTCTGGTACAGGGGGGTTCTTTTGCTGGCATAAAAATGACACAATTTATGCTGGCAAACAAACATTAAAGATGCCAGCCACAGATGCAGGCGAAATGTCAGAAGTAAACTCTTCCAGAACACGGCCTCACAGCCCGTAAAAAAAACATGGAAAAACTATGGATGCCGGCCATGAAATGGTGGTGGTAGATAAGAACAGAGTACATGCACTGTTTTTCATAGAGGTCTCCATTCTGACACCTCCACATTAAGAAGATGCTCAGGCAGCATATAGTGGGAATCTTTCTCTACTTAAAATGTTGAAGAACCTTTACAGCCAGCCACTTTATGCAGTCCTGGATTAGGTGGACCAGTGGCCTAATTCAGTAGAAGGTAGCTTCATTTATTCATCTTGCTGCCTCACTGAAAAGGAGCATGGCACATTCAAGAGAGTGCCCATAAAAACAGATTTGGACTTTTCTTGAGGAGATGATGTACTCTGTATACATTTGCCTTGCACATTAGTTTGCTGAAGCTCCTTATCACCTTCTGTGATTGCTACAACCTGGAAAAACACCCAAGGATTTTCATTGCATTGATACCGTAATCAAAGACAGTCATTGGCACTTGCAGAAAAATTAACCAGCTGTTTTCACATGATGAGAAGAAAAATTAAGGACGACAACTCCATAGCAACCAGGGGCTTGTCTACATTGCTGAAAAAAATCACACTCACCTTGTAGTCACTGTGATCATGACTCACGATGATCTTGACGATTTGCTCAGAATGCAGTTCTTTTCAACACCTGAGGACTTTAATCCATTTTTTTAAAATTAACTTTTATCCCACACTTCCCTGGAATATCCAGATAATGGTATGTGTGGCCAGCCCTCTGAGGCAGCATCACCATAGAGCCAAGGGGATGAGTTTTCGGTGGACAGAACAGGTTGGTGTGCTCACATGTTCATTCCTGCCAGGAAATGGTACATCCCCTGTTTAAGTTTTGCTAGTTTGGTCATTTTGGTGTGTGTGTACATTTGTGCAGATACTTGTATATCTGTATTAGAGCACCTCTGCTTAGTAGGGTGGCCAAAGTGATCCCCTAAACAGTGACTGTCCACAACAATGACCAGGTAGGGCAATGGCAGTTGAAAAACTTGCACAGGTTAACTTGAATGTTAATGTGGTTGCCCAGTAGTACAAACCATCCAAGGGGAATGCAGATGCATGGGACAAGAAACACTATTGGCTCCTGACAAATACGGACATACGTATATTCACATGCATGATGAGAAGAAAAAAACAACAGAATGGACATGGCTGTGTGGCCAAAAATAATGTGAAAGATTGGAGTTGTGGACTGCCCTCTTGCATTACTGTGAGTTTGCCAAGGGAAAATGTGTTGCTGGTTATGCCAATCTCACCATGCTGTGTGTGGCATTAACAGGGTCACCGCAGACCAGAAAAATGCAAAGCGAGGCTGAATTTGTTTTGTCAGTGTAGATAAGCCCTGGGTACCCTTTTAAAATGTATTTTCAAGACTTGCACATTGAAGATGACCTTCAACTAATCAATTGGATTTTGGCCCCACCAACCATTAATATATTATAGAAATAGAGCAATGAACAATAGATAATACGTAAGGATTGGTGGATGGACAGATAGATAGACAGATTTATAGGAGATTTGATAACGTGTATATATGACTGTGTTTGACATATTGTTATTTTTTAAAGAAACTGTTATTATTTTGATACTGTTTGTGCATTGCACTGTTTTAAAATATCTTAAACGATATCTTAACATAAATAAAACAACAAATATAAAGAAACCATAATTGTCTCTGTGATTATTCTTTTTGTTTTTGTGTTGTATCTTGAATTCATCTTCATTACTTGGGAAGTTTTATTAAGGTGATTGCAAGACATCTCGCCAGAAGTCTCTTTGGTGAGCTGGAGGAGCTCATCAATTATTTTTGCTGTTATAATTATATCATTAATTTGTGGGGGGCTGGATGGGAGGGACTGATTTGCTTATTATTGCTGAGTTCATAGATTCATAGAGCTGAAAGGGACTACAAAGACTGGCTAATCCAACCACCTGATACACAACTAAAGACTCCCAAGAGATGTCTATCCATCTTCTGTTTAATGACTTCCAATGAAGAAGAGTTCTTCACCTTCTCAAACAGTCTATTCCACTATCAAACAGCTTTTGCAGTTAAAAGGTTCTTCCCAATGTTTAGTGAGAAGTTCTTTTCTTGTAATTTGAATCCATTGGTTCATATCTAGCATCTAGAGCAGCAAAAAACCAAGCTCGCTCCATCTTGTACATGACATTCCTTCAGGTATTTAAAGATGGCTATCATATTGTCTCTCAATCTTTTGTTCTCCAAGCTAAACATACCCAGCTCCCTTGGCTGTTACTCATAGGGCTTGGTTTCCATCTTGGTCTCCCTCCTCTGAACATGTTCCAGCTTGTCAATACCCTTCTTCAACTGTGTTGCCCAGAACTGGACAGAACATTCCTGTGAGGCCTAAAATTCTAACATTCTAAAAAGAATAAATCTTGTTTTAAAAATCTATCATTTTCTGTTGTTTCCTCTCAATGTGCCAAGTGACTTGCTGTTTCACTTATAGTCAGGTGAAAACATTAGACTGTTGAGCTTCCTTCCATATTCAGAGCATTTGGTTTCACACTGTACAACATCTCCCTACCCCGCAACCCCTGTGCTCTGAGCCCATATTTGCTCAGAAACCTGTTGCAATATTTGGGACACTTATCTATACCTGTGCACATGCCTTTTTTTTTTTTTTTTTTGCTTCTGGAATACAATCTTCCCCCACCATCCCAGCACTAAACTTTTTTCTAGTTCTAATCCAAGACTTTACAAGTGAGGTGCAGCCGTTATTTAAGACACTACAACTGTGACCAGAAATGCATGCGATGCCCTCTAAGTATTTTATTTAGTTAAGTCACTCAATCATATGACTTAAATGACTTAAATCAAATCAGTAGATTTAAATAAATTAAATTATATTTTTAGAAATATTACTCTGACGATTAAAAATACCTTTTCTCTACAACTTTTGGAAATTACTTTAACTGTAGACATCATTTTGAGAAACGTCTGAAATGATGGTATTAAATTTTAGACACTGAGATGTCAAGACTGATACCATCATGACATTCTTTTATGGAGCAGTTACCATGGTCTTGCAATAATCTTTTAAAGACTGGATGGATAAGTATTTTTGTCTCCCTCTTCCTGCACACATTGCACAGAAAATAGTAGAGGACATGAGGTGCGTGGCCAGAAGACTTCACATGTGTTCATGGTTTCTACCCTCCTCAGAGAGAAGTGAAGTCCTGTTTGGAGAAGTGTTGGGTGTTAAGTTAAAATAAGGGATGATAGATGAAAGTAAGTACATGACTATTGGCTGAATCCAATGTCCATTTTGTACAACTAGCAATCTTTGTGAGGCAGGACACTTCATTATCATAAATGCCTCTTATTTGATGCATTCCCCCCCCCCACACACAAATCTGCTCCTGAGAATTAGGCCCTCTGAAACAGTATGAGGCATGGCACAGAGAGCTGTGGTTGATAGCAGGGACTGGTAAAAAGCAATGCTCTGCTCTACACAAGCAGACATACTTTCCCTTGTGTAGCAACAGAACTTTATAGAGACTCATTGCCCCTGCCTTCCCTCCCTCCCTCTCTTGGAGAGTCCTTGGGCTTGTCTTTACGGGCTGTTTGCCCCCTTTTGGCCACATCTTGGAGCCCTCTAATCCAAATGATGCAGGGCTCTTGTCCTGTTTTGCCCAAGGGCAGTCCTGATGATGTCCGGGGCAAACCCAGGGGAAAGCAGGGGTAAAGCCTATTAAACCATTTCATCTGCCTCATTTAAGAAAAATGGATCAGGCCCCATGGGACCACAGGAGTCTATACCAGCCCACCAGACTGTCTCTACAGCCACCTCTGCTACTGTCTGCACCACACTCTCTGAAGCCAAGAAGGAGGCTTGCAGCATGTGATCGAAGGGGGTCACATGCAGGGGGCCTTGATCATGTGCTGCAGGCCCTCTTTCCTGGCTTTGGAGAGCATGACATGGGCAGCATCGGCAGAGACTGCAAAGATGGGCCGGTGTTTCTGTGTGGATTCCATTCCATGTCATGCAGGTAACAGAGGGGCAACGGCTGATCCAGGGCCAGAATATGCTAGCAGGAAGCCAGTGTATTCTGGCCAGTGTAGATGAGCCCCTTGTTATTCTGAATTTTCCATCATGTGTCCTTATAAGAGAGGAGGCTGCACTGCATAAAGAGGTGCATGGGCCAGAGATACACTGAATTGTCAACAATTACTTTATTAAGAAGTAATGACTCTATATAATGTGAAGTAAGTGTCTAACAAAGATCTGATCTATGTAGACCCATCACTAGGAGAAGCAAGTGGATGAGGCAGGGGATGTAGGACTTTATCGGACTAGCCTCTAAAAATGTTCTTTTGCTGGCATAATTAAAGCCATTTTTATGCCATAATTAAAGCCATTTTTATGCCAGCAAAAGAATGCCTCCCACAACACTTACCTTTGTCTCCCAGCAAAGGCTCCCCTGGCAATGATCACTTCCTCATTCAAAATCGTGCAGATTCTCACGAGAAGACGCTCGCCTGGGAAATTAAAAAAAAGCAACAAAAGCAACACACACACACAAAAAAAACATTTTAAAAAGCACATACACACACTTAAAAACTTACAAGTAACCCAAGGAGGGTCATAAAAAGTGTGTTACTTACCTGGATGTTGCGATCTCACCTTGAAGTGTTCTGGCCAGACCGACCATGGACACTGCATTCACATGAGTTAAATGACATGAGGTTTCATATGCTGGCAATGCTGGCACTAAAGTGCCACAAGAGAATCTATTGATGGCTTCAGCCGTCAATAAAATAGGATGGGTTTTGGCCAAGGCATAAAAGCAAAAGGGTGATGTTGTCTGATATGCATGCCCTTTCATGTTCATGTGGCATCATTATGACACCATATTTAGTGCATTTGATAAAGTCTGTAATGTTAACTCTGTTTACCGTATCAGCATTTTATATATCTTGTTATAGTGGGGAATCCCATAAAGACTTGAGCATCTCTCTCCCCACCCCCCATTAATGATGGGGCAGCTGACCTTTCAAGGTGATTTTCTCTTTATGACAAACTATAAAATCAAACAGACAAAATGTCAGAGATTGGATCATTGGCAAAGGGGAAACATCAGCATTTCATGTGAACTCTTGGGGAGGAATCAGGAAAGAACATAGGACATGAATGCCTCTAAAACAGGAGAAGCAGAAACCCACCTAATATAAATTGTCTAAGAGGAAATACTTATCTGTCAACAGAACAATTCTTGCTTTGCTCTATGTATGTGAGCACTGCTGGGAGCCTGGGAACACTAATAATTTTTTGGCAAGCTGGAGATCACACTTGACTCTCCTAAACATAACTCATTTACTCTTTGAAAGATGCTTTGATAAATGCTCACATGTGAGATGGAGAAACTTCAAAGTCCATTTAGCTTTTTCAAATGTTTGAAAGCACAGGCAACTATGAACAGCAAGATTAGTATCTCAGTTTTAACTCCCTGTGTTAGAAAGAGAGAGACCACCCAACATTTCTAAAAGGTGTTTGGATTTTAGAGGAATCTGATTTGCCTTCCTCGGAGGTTCCTCTGTTCCTTCCCCCACCCCCCACTCTCAGTACTCCTTCAAATTGGGTGGATGCCATGGCTACATGAATAACTTGTACTTGCTTCTTTTGACTATAGCTTATGTACACTGAGCCAACCCTCAAGTTAGGAAAAAACCCCAAACCCAAACTTCTCAAGGCAAGAGCAAACTCTGTGGAGGAAAGGAATCAACTCCAGTTAAGCTAGTTCCTATTGACTTCTACCCAGTGCACCCTTTACAAATCTAAAAAGTATGGAGCTAATTGAAAATACCCACAACCTTCTGCTGAAATTCATCTTTTGCCCTCCCCCCAGATGCCTTTACAGCTAAAGGACTAGCAATTGTATTATAACACAAGCTTTTGTGGACATCACACATATGAAATTGTTACTTTTCAGACACAACTGCAAACATCGTAGGCTAAAACCCTCGGACTAGTCTGAAGGGCTTTTTGCAATCCATGCACGGCTGGATGTGGGGAGCTTCTTTCTCTTCTCTTCTCTTCTCTTCTCTTCTCTTCTCTTCTCTTCTCTTCTCTGGATGTGTGTCATTGCTCTGAAACAGCAATCCCCAAATTCTAGTCCTCCAGGTGTTTTGGACTTCAGTTCTCAGAAGCCTCAGCTACCTTGGCCAATGATCAGAGATTCTGGTAGCTGAAGTCCAAAACACCTGGAAGACCAGAGTTTGGAAAACACTGCTCCAAAAGCTGAAAAGTCTTCACAGGCCTTGGAGAGTGTTTTGTGAAAGGCAAGCTGTTTTTAGGATTTTAGGATTTGGAGACAATAAACACTCCCATGGGTGAAAGGTTTTAACAGGTTTATTGATACAGCAGGCACAGTTCTTAAGACATACACTCACAAGGCCTACAAAAACCTACTAGGCAAACTTATTTCCCCATTCAGCTGTTGGAAGCCCTCGGAGACAACAGAGGAGATAGCCCAGGCCATCAATGTGCACGCCCCTTGCAGGCTGTCCTAGTCAGCACCAAGCTCTCTTAGAGCAATTCTTCTGGGTTTTTTTTCCTAAGCAAAGCCATGCTGGACTTTGTGCTATGTTACCACTCCCACCAAATCACCCCAGCCTGGGACTGGCCACGTGCCCTTAATTAATTACACCTGTGTGCTCACTTATTCCACAAAACGATCTTGCTAAACAGATAACACAGTCACCATACTTATGCTTATTACTTAGGGATATGTCCTAGCAAGTATTTAGTCTAAGTTCTTCCCTTCATTCCAAGGTTACATCAGGGAGAAATGGGTCCAGCTGTTAAGGTAATATAAGTAGGAGTGAAGACAGCCAAGGTCAATGGTGCAAATGTTTCTGAGAGAAATATGCCAAGAAGATCAGTATAATGGAAAAATTCACACATGGCAACCTAAACCTCCTCCTACAATGCTTCACATGGTGATTTCTACTACAGAGAGCAACAGCCAGTTAGTAGATTGGACAGGACTAAGCTATGCCAGCCCTGAGGAGCACAGGCTTCACTCAGGATTAGCATGAGACTCCCCAATGGCTTCCTGATGGCTTCTCCAGCACTCAGGCTTGCCATGCTGTTATGAGCCTGCAAGAAGGAAGAGGAACAACTGTGGTGGCAAATAGTGACAAAGGCAGCAATGGATGATGACAGATGGCAGAGTGGTGGAGTAGCTAAATAGAGCAGTGGGGGTGCATCAACACACCATTGATGCAGAACAGAAGAAGGTAGGAAGAAGTGGGCCGACTGAAGCACTAAGGACTTTATCAGACTACCATCCTCTTAACATTCTTTTGCTGGCATAAATCGTGTCATTTTTATGCCAGGAAAAAAAAAACCCAAAACAAAATAAAACAAAAAATCAACAGACGTACCTTAAGCACCATCAATGAAGCTTCCCTGGCAGTAACGGAGCACAAATAGAGCTCTGTTTTCTTCTGAGTTCGAAATCACACTGATTCTCGTGAGCAGATGCTAGTGCAGGAAATTCAAAAACAAAAACAAAATAAAGACACAAAAAGTACAGCAAAGCACTAAAACACACTTTTAAATTCCCAAGCACATGGGGGGGGTCATAAAAAGAGTGTCCCCTGCCTGGCTGTTATGATCTCATCTGGAAGTGTTTGCCCATTGATGCTGCATTCACATGAGTACAACAGCGTGAAGTTTCACGCACCGGCAATGCTGACAACAAAGTGCCATGGCCGATCTATTAACGGCTTGGGCCATCAATAAAAAAGTATGCCTTATTGGCAATATATGATCGCAAAAGGATGACGTTGTCTGGTATGTGTACCCTTTCGTGATCATTTGGCATCCTTATGAAGCCATATTTGCCTGGTCTGATAAAGTCCTAAATGTCAGGATCAGTTCCCTTTGCTCCTGCTCCAGCCATATTCATTAGTTTCCCTGTGGCTTTGGTATAGAGTGTGCATAACAGTTTGTTAGGGGTGAAATGATGTATGTGTAACAGTTTGCGCTTTGCTTGGGAAAGGAGATAACAAAGCATCTGCAATTAACAGTTTTAGTTTCAAGGCTAGAGACACTGGGAAGATGGTAATTTTTGGTTTTAAGGAATGCTTGTGTCAGTGGATGATGGACAACCAATAGTTATGCAGTCTGCCAGATTTTGTTGATTGTAAAATGCTTTTAACTTAGAGCGTATCTGTTAGGTTCTCAGTCTCAGCAACAACTTTGTATTGTATGCTTCCTGGATTTCTGGCAATAAAACTTTATGATGAACCCTGAAACTTGTGTTCTATGAGTTTGTGAATGCTAATACCTGACACTAAACAGCCCTTATAAAAGCCTCATGGCAGGATGTATGGGGGCAAAAGCACAGATCTGGAATTAAAACAGCCCTTATAAGGGTCAGAAGCTACGGTCCACTGAAGAGTGGTGTAAAGGGCTACTGAACCCAGGAGTCAATACAGTCCTCATAAAGGACTGCACAGCTCTACAGAGCACCCAGGGGCAATAAATCAAGAGCCCTTGTAAGGGCTACAGAGGGTTCAGCACCCTAAACAAAGTAAGGGGATAGAGGCAGCAGGTAAGTCAGGGTGGCTTATTTCCTGCTCGAGTCTGCAAGCAACCAGGAGGAAGGAAGGCAGGTGAGGGCTGCCAGACATTGTTAGGAGCTACTGCAAGTCTTGTGCATAACAGCTGTGAGGAACGAGGAAGACAACCTGATCAAACAGCAGCAACAAAGAGCTGCTACTAATTAGGGCTGAAATCATTCTGCATATATAACCTGCTTGACTAACACAGAAAATAGCAGCCAAGGGCCCAGGGTCGTGCACCGCTTTCTAATAATTACGGGGATGGCTTTTTTCCTTACAGAAATGCCACGCAAGGCATGAAAGGCTCAGCAGGTGCAGAACAACCTCCTTCCCCAGATAAGGGCACAAGCTGGATGATAAGGAAATCATGGGTGGAACTGGCAACAGGCAGCAAATCAGCAGCATCAGTGCTGCAACACAAGAGAGCACATAGAAGGTTGATGGTGGTAGCAGCAGCAGAGCCTGGCAGGGAAAGCCTTTTGCAGGGCCTATCCCACATGCTAGAAAAGTTGATGGAACATGTGGAACAGCTGGATTCCTCAACAAGGCAGACACAGGATGGAGAAGCCCCATCAACCTTACTAGCAATGATAGCAGAGAATCAGCCAGGCCCAAAAAAGGTATGACCCAGGGCAGTGGGCAGGCAGAAGCACAGGGCAAGATCCCTTCGTCTAGCTGCACAACCAGCTCAAGCAGTCATGCGAGGAACTAATCAAGGGCAGGGAAGGCAAGGAAGAGGAACCACAGGAGGTGTAGGAAAGAAGCCAAGCCAACTAGAAGGGAAAAGTGGATGATGGCTCGGGATCCTCTGGTGAGTCATTCTTATCAGGTTGGGTGGCATGGGCTTTAAAACTGCAGCCAAGAGGAGCATGGTTCAAGACTGACTCTAAAGCTGCCTAGGTGGGGGAGACAGCTCTTGACATTTTCACCACGCCTTCTGCATTTGAGGATAAAGAGAACCCTCTCCAGATCCATTTCACTTATAAAGTTAGACAGCAAATGTTAGATGGGTGCTGTCTGGGTGTCTTTCCTTTGCAAAAGGTAGAGCCAAAGGAAGTCCACAGTGGCAGCCTCAGGTGAAAAGACAAGAAGCAAAAAAGGAAGGGGGAGGTAGAATGCACATTCTATAGTTGGTTGGCTAGCTTTACCATCTACATGGAAGTGGTATAGTCTGGTGGCTCTTAACCTTTTCTTTACCAGGGACCCCTTTTAAATATATTTTGTGAGGCCATGATATTGAGAACGCAGCTGCGCTAGGCAGGGCACGTTTCAAGGATGGAGGACCATCGCCTTCCAAAAATACTACTCTACGGTGAACTCGCCACGGGTCAGCGTAAGAGGGGCACTCCAAAAAAGCGATACAAAGACTCCCTGAAACAACATCTCAGGCTCGGCCAAATTGATCACCAACAGTGGTCCGCCCTGGCCTCACATTGGGAGGCATGGAGACGCACTATCCACAATGCTGCAGCCTTATTTGAGAACTCACGCCAAACAAGTCTTGAAGAGAAACAACAACGCAGAAAGAATCACAACCCAAAAACATCACCCAAGGAGACCTTCTGCTGTGCTTTTTGCAACCGGACTTGTTTATCTCGGATTGGCCTTTTTAGTCATCAGCGCGCTTGCAGAAACCTGAATCTTCGTTTGTGAAGAAAAGCCAGAGAGAGAGTGTTGCTGTGGACCCCCAAGACTTAAGATTTAAAACCACCACCACAACACAATGACACCATCCATTAAACCTTCCCTCAGAGGCACTGGAGGGGGGAGGGAAGACTTTGTGGCTGGAGTGGATTGAAAAGCAGTGTGCAGGCCAAGCCAGCCAGCCTGCCTCTGCCTTGGCTCCTGTCACATGGACTGAGCAGCCTTCAAGGCTTTATGGACACCCTGTGGGGACATCACAGCCCCCTGGGGGTCTGCAGACCACAGGTTAAGAACCACTGGTATAGTCAACCTGTTCTGAGTGTCATTGACACCTCACCAATCATCTGGGTAGCACCTAAAGGGCACAGGCACTCGTAGGGGAAGGAGTGGTCATGGAGTATGGGGATTATCAGAGTCATCAAAAGTGGTGTTACAGAAATGCCAGGAGACCACAAAAGGACTCCCTTATCAGATGATGTCGCCCCCCTCATTATGCACCCGTTATGCTGCTGTTCCATGGGCGCTGCTTTTTGTTGATGGGAGAAGCTGTCAATAGATCCCCCATTCTGTTCCTGTCACACGACAAAGTGCCCCATTTTGCTGGTGAGACCCCAACGTCAATGGGAGGTCCCTGCCAGAACATGCCCAGGTGAGATCAGCACATCCAGGTAAGTGACACACTTTTTATGACCCTTCCCAGGTTACTTGTACTTTATAAAGTGTGTTTTTGTGGTCACTGTCAGCTTTTTGGTGTTCTTTTTATTTTTTTTTTTGAATTTCCTGCACTCGTATCTTCTCACAAGAATCTACAGGATTTCAATCCAGGAAGTGAATGGACCTGCCTGTTCCTGAGCTGCCTGACTGAGGGGAGAGGAGGGAAGTGTGATGGGGAGGGTGATTGTGGCAGGATGGGGTGGGACAGGGATAGGAGTGGAGATTGTGGGACAGGAACGCTTTTTGCATTCCTGTCTGATAATCTCCTGAGACTCTGATGTGACAGCCAGGCAGTGGCTAGGATAACTAACAGGTAATCATCTCGCTCTGAAAGTGTCATCTGTTCAGTACACAGTTTATGTTGGTCTGCCTTTGTGCTAATGTCCTTATTTCGGTATGACACATTCCAGGTCTTCATAATGATATCATAGATGCACTGCCTTACTTACAGGAGGAGATGTTCCATGATTTGGCACCCGAGGCCAGTCCCCACTGGTTCCCATTCCCCAAAGAACATGGTGCCTTGGCAAGGAGTGATAATAAACAGTGCACTGAACTTGGGTAGACCCATGAACACTCCAAGCCAATACAAGGGCAGCTGTGGGTTTCTTAATCTTCTTGGCTAGAATGGGGAAGTCTGGGGAGTAACCAGCTTCTGAGGTCTACTTGGCATCCCTGAGGTAACAGGGGTTTCCCACACTGCACTTCCCATCATATCCCTTTTAAGCAAAACTATTGGTTTCTTTGACCCATATACCCTCTTTCACAGCAACTAGAGCTTTGAAGGCTGGCAGAAATGCTATCACCCCCCCACCCCATAACTCATGTAGGCCCATCTCCTTTCTGTTCTCATCTAGCATCTCCTTCAGCTTGGCTGATAAGAGTTTGAAGTGAACCTATTCAAGGCAGCCTTCACACTAGTCTTTAGGAGGGCCCTCAGGGTGGGAGAGCTGATAGCTAAGTCATACTCAGAAAGTCTAAGAGATGTTCTGGTGCATAAGGGCAAACTCTAGTTGGCCATTTGGAAGTACAGGTAAAAAACTAAGTTGGCCATTGGGCAAGCATTCATTTAAATGCATTGGGTGAGGGGGAAGCCCTGCTTTGTTTGGGCAACCAAGGAATTCATGGCAGTTTGCTCTAGCTTACCAGATCCCTTTGTGGTTCATGTGGACCATTCCACTTTCACTGGGTTCCTGTTCATTGAGATATTTAGTGCTGGACAGGCAGGCATTTGGCTTCTTCTTGAGTAGTTTAGAGGGTTATTCATTCAGACCTGGGGCAGCTATTACTGTGGGTAGCTTGTGCTTACCGGACAGGCATATAAAAATTCAGTTGGCAGGTGGAAGTTGACTATATTTAACTCTTACATTCATCCTAATGTAGGGACACCTGTCTAATAAACGTGCCTTTAAGTTCAGCACCTCAGAAGAAGGAAGTTTGGATTTGTGGCCACAGCATTGTATACTGGGCTGCAAAGTACACAGCATCTAGTGGATGGGTAGAGAACCTTTGTTTAGAAGATTGTATCCATGTAACTTGCCTAGGACATAGGGAAATGAGATGGGACTCTGCTACCTGCCATCTTCTGGCAAGTTGACTATTTTGGACCACTGGATGAATTGGTCATATAATTGTGGGAGACTGATGTGGCATACAGAAAAGGATTTGAGGCAGGTCAACTGCCCCTGAGATGGGCATGAGCTTGTTCATCTGAGTCCCCAATGTCTCTTAAGGGGAAACCTAGCAAGGAGAAGGATACCTCAGGTCTCTTTTCCCCTTAAAAGCTGCATCTCGTACCATGCCATACTGCCAATAGAGGAGGGAAAACTACCCTTCTCCTGCAAATCTACAGCCACTGTAACCAGGAGCAAAGCTCAGATCTGATCCTGTACAACCAAGTGTCCTCTACCTAGAAACATACACTCTACTGGAAAAGATGTTCCATGTGGAATGAAGTGTCCTCGTGTAGCCGCCCTCCACTTTCCAACATAAAGGCTGAGATCCTGCATCAAATACTATATGTAGCTGTGAGGTCATGGCTATGATTCATCTCCCAATCCAACCCCTGAAACCTACATTATTATTATTATTAGCGATGGTGTGATGAGAAGAAGCTGGGACCCCTGTGCAGTACTGTCACAACTCTTTGTTGCACCGTCACTCACTAGTGGGAGAGGGGGCTAGATGTGTTATCCTTCAGTGCCCTACTCATCAGTACTGCCTTAGGTTTAGCTGAGTCAGAACATGGGGTTTGATTCCTGAACTGACTCTTGTGGTTGTCAGGAGCTGCTTGTTGTGACCTGGAGCTTCTCTGCCATGTGTTTCTGCTCTGTTGATGAGCTATCAACTGAAACTGGGAATATCATCCTGGCAGTAAAGTATTCCCAATCTCTGTGGAGTGGGCCCAGCAACACCAGGTGGCCACTGGGCCTTCCTGGATAGGAAGTACTACAAAAGCTTTCTGTTCAGGCTGGGACTTTGACTGAGGAACAAGTTCTTCCAGAACATGGTTGTACTTTACTACCTTTCTCAGCTATGATTTGTTTGAAGCGAAGAAGCATCAATGCTTATTTAGAGTAGTTGGGGACAGAGGGAACTCTAGAATTGCATGCCTACTCTTTTGATTCACACCTCTGCCTCATTGATCTACTGCATGTACTCAAGGCTTTTACTTCCTACTTGCACATCGAGGTCACTTTCCCCCCTCCTCCAAGAGGTTTAGTGTTTTACAGCTCTTTGTTTGAGAAGGGACCATCATGAAGCTTCTTTGCCTCAAGGTGCTTTACGCACACACATAAGAGTCAGCTTTTAGGGCCACTTCTACCAATGTTAGGTAACTTTCTTTTATCTGTCTATTTTCCTATCTCAGATGTATTTGCTGCCACAATAATTGTAAGTTTTGCTTTTTAACCTTACCGGAGCATCCTGCATATTTGTATCCTGTTTTATGCCACAAACTCATATTGTACTACAGCTACACTTCACTCTGCTTAATAGAAATACAAATATATCATACATGATTCTTTCTATGCACGCACCCCATTTATCTCCTGATTCACCTCTGACAAGCAGTGATAGTTCAATTTCAGCCAGGTCTGCAGGAGAATGATCAGAAAATCTCGATGCCAAAGTATTTCTACCAACATGGACACCTTTGGAAGAGTCCTCTACAAAAGGTGCAGCATCCATGGCCAAAAGGGCTTAAAATGATCACTTTTTTTAAAAAAAGAAAGATCACCAAAGTGAGTTTCAAATGCCCATTTGTGAGCAAAAGTGGCAACACTGGAATGACTGATAGCTTCATCTACTTTTATGTCAGGCTCCAAGTATGTGAAGATATGCAGAACTGAGCCAGCATACCTCTATTTTACTTGCAAATAGGCACAGCTACAATACATTCCCACAGGATTTTCATTACAGGAATGCCTCAGAGGTGTACTCCCTTGAGTGATAATAGAATGAACGATGCCACGGAGGACAGCCCATCTGGCCCTCCAGTCTGGAGATGGAAAACTAATTCCCAATCCTGTCAGGGGAGTCAATAATTCAGCACCGCCAGCTCTGTGTGTTCCTCTTGCTTGGCATACAGAAGGCGAGGTGCCCTTCATCCAAGTGAGTAAACTTTAGCAGTGTATATTATGAACTACGCAGAGAGATTTAATCATCTGGAGTGTTGCAGTTCTGCCCTTTTCCAGCCCACATCCCTCTCAGCTGCCCTGAAGTCTAACTGGAATCATCTCCACAATACAAGAAAGCCCAGCTGTGTTCACTAACTCATAGATTTTTCAGAATGTGCTACAGGAGATAAGAGTTTTCAAAACTTTCTATCTGAGGAGTTCTGGGAGGTGCTAGTGTGAGACATTGCAGTAAGCAGGAGGCATGTATCACCTCAGGGCACCGACTGCCGGGAAGGCCAGGCGGCAGGCAGCCTGGGAGTAGGAACTCAAAGGCTGAGAGCCAGACGAGACACACCTTGTTGCTGGCAGGAGATCAGCAGTAACTCCAAGCAAGAGGACAACACAGATGGGGAGGAGAAGCAGGTAACATAAGAAGCTTATTTTATACCCCTATGCCAAAGTAGCCTTGTGGACTAGATTAAATCTAACTTGCTTTTTTAAAACAAAAAATTAAAAATGTCAACCCTTCATAATATCTAAAAATAAACAAAAAGAAGAGTTTTGTTGGCTTATACCTGAGATGTGAAACCAATGTCCTCCACAAAGTGTTATTGGACCATGCTACTGCTCTAGTGAGCCAGCATGGTGTCATGGTTTGAGCACTGGACTACCACTCTGGAGACCAGGGTTCAAATTTGTGCTTGGCCATGGAACCCACTGAGAGATCTTGGGCAAGTCACACTCTCTCAGCCTCAGACAAAGACAAAGGTAAACCTCATCTGAACAAATCTTGCCAAGAAAACCCCATGATAGGTTCACCTTAAGGTCACCATAAGACAGAAACGACTGAAAGGCATACAACAAGGTTACTGTTCTGGACTACCAGTCCCAGAATCCTCCAACCAGCATGGCCAATGGAGTTGGATTCTGGGACTTCCAGTCCAAAATAGTAACTTTTCCAAGCTCTGTGTGAGACTGTAGCTCTGATCATCCCTCATCTCTGGTTATGCTGGCTAAGGCTACTAGGAGCTGGAGTCCAATAGCCTTGAGAAACCCCATGCTGCCCATCCCCTTCTTTGCATTAAAAATCCATCCTGTCCAGAAGTCAGCCAGATCACATCAGGAGCAGAAGAAAAGAAACTGAGCTCTTTGTAATTGCTTTTCCTTCCCCAGAACCAGAATGCAGAGGCAGATTCAGGGGTGGAAAAATTTAGCCACTGCTAGGCCTATGGATCCTTCATTTTGCAATATCAGGACTGCCAACTCCCAGGTTTATGGCTCTGTTTAAAAGAAGGCTGGGCAGCTGCTGACCCTCTAGGTGTTGCTGGACTGCAACTCCCATTATTCCTAGACAATGGCTATGCTTAAGTCTAGGGTTGATGGGAGTTGTAGCCCTACAACATCTGGAAGGCTACATTTTGCCTGCCCCTGTTTTAAAGTCAGCATCACACCTTCCTGCATCCAGACAATTTTGAATGAAACCTAGCCAAGAACGGAACCTCAAAACACAACAAGATTCTTCAGTGGGTGCTAAACTATTAATTTTTTTAAGAGAGAGAGAGAAATGTCCCGGCTTTATACAGAGGAATGGGCTGAAGAATGATGTATTTACCAACATCTGGGACTGTTTGTCCTGTGCCTGCCTCTATTAAATTTAAATCATAATAAATTACAGTGCTGTGCTAGCTTATATGAAGTCCCAGAGAACTACAGTTGGAGAACGTACTGGCACGTAGGCTACAAGCTTAGATTTGATATACCTCAGTCAACATAGCTGCATCCTCTACTGCAATGTTTCCCAACCTTGTGCTTTCCAGGTGGGCTGTATTTTTTTTGGTGGGGGGAGGAGGTCAATGGAAGTTTTATATTTCTGAGGGTTGATTTTTTTTTTTGTTACTATAAAGGGACAATCTATTTTATTTTAACATGTCCTAATGCAATGAAGTGCTTAGAGTGTTGAACTCCTCAAAGCTAAGAGATTCAAGTTCAAACGCTATTAAACCCCTCCAATGGCCAGTAGATATCGCAACAACCCTGTGAGGTAGGCCAGTGGATTTAATTCCTCCTCCCCATTCTCAGTGTTACACACTTTTCCCAGTATTGCTAAGGGTGACTTGCTCTGTTGCTCTGCAGCTGCTCCCAACGCCACCATCAGTTGACTGGCTGGGTCCCAATCTGGGCTACAGACTGAGCAACAGGAATGCATTGTGAGGTGGAGAGGGAATTTGCATGTGGGTTGTGATTGGCTGGGTGTGGGTTAGGTGTGTTTCCTGAGCAGCCAGTCAGCACACTGGGAAAGGCAACATACCCAAGAGAATTATATATATTGATTCCCACTGAGCCATGACACTCAGTTTATGAACTTGAGCCAGTCATCTTTTCTCTCTGCCTCATCTACCTCATAGGGTTGTTGTGAGGCTATGGGGGGGGGAGACCCATGTATGCTGCCTTGAGCTCACTGGAAGAAAGTAATATATAAATGTAACCAATAGATAAAATAAATCGGGGTCCCTCTGTACCAAAAAACATAGCATTTTGAAGGCAAAAATGTATCCTTACCATTCCTCTACTGACTGGCATAGTTATGTAGTTCCAGAATTCTCCATACAGTTAACTAATTGTGCTGTTTGCTCATATTGCTTGGATGCCATGGGGTAGGTTCTATTCAAACTATTTTCACTTGACTCATCTCTCCTGGCACTTTCTGGGTGACCCTAAGGTCTCAGAGGATACACTCCTTTGTCTTGCACTTGCTCCTAGGCCCCTAGGACATTCCATCCTTGAAGGGCTTTCCTAAGTCTTTTGTGTCTCTCTCCAAAGTTCTTCCTTTAAAATTCAAGGAGTCATCCCACCTGAAAAGGATGTGCCTTTGGGACAAGTGGAGCTGAGCCAGGATAGTTGTATGATGGAGGACTGAGCCTGCTCCATGCTGCAAGGGTGTCACTGCCTCTCCTGGACTGATTGCTGGGATTTGTTCCTTGGCCAGAACTGGACTGAAACTGACAAAGAGTAGCTGTTCCTTAGCTCAACCTTTGGAAGGGGTAAGGAGGGAGGGGGGTGTTCACTGCTTCTTCCACATGCCTTCCTAAACCTTCCTTTTCTAGGGTTCAGGACAGGTGGGGGAGTTAGCCCAGCTGTTTTTACTGTAGGTTAGGTTGAGGAAGGATGGAGTGGTGTCACCGTCTAGTCCTCATGCCCATGGTGCCACAGAGTACTCTAGCTGGCACTGGCAGTGGGCAAAACTGGCACTGGCACTCACCACTTCTGCCTAGCATCATTCTGTTGTTGTTGTTGTTGTTGTTGTTGTTGTTATTGTTGTTAGTAGTTACTATTCCCACCCTTTCCTCAGTCCTGGACTCAAGGCAGCTTACAAAATTTAAAAAGGATATTGCTAAAAAGTACCATCGCCAGGGACCAGGGATCATTGCCTCCCCAAAATAGTACTCTACGGTGAACTCGCCACGGGTCAGCGTAAGAGAGGCGCTCCAAAAAAGCGATACAAGGACACTCTGAAACAACATCTCAGGCTCGGCCAAATTGATCACCAACAATGGTCTGACCTGGCCTCACCTCGGGAGGCATGGAGACGCACTATCCACAATGCTGCAGCCTTATTTGAGAACTCACGCCGAACAAGTCTTGAAGAGAAACGACAACGCAGAAAAAAATAACAACCCGGAAACATCACCCAAGGAGACCTTCTGCTGTGCTTTCTGCAACCTGACTTGTCTATCTTGGATTGGCCTTTTTAGTCATCAGCGCGCTTGCAGAAAGCGCGGGATGAGTCCTTCCTGAATCTTCGTTTGTGAAGAGAAGCCAGAGAGAGAGAGAGCTAAAAAGTAACATGATACAAAAGTTTAAAATATAGGCTGTAATTAACGAAAGCACTTAGCAGTTCATAACCTAGTTATGCATTCATAACTGGTTCGTATTCACAGTCTCTACATATTCACAGCTTTGGGGATTGCGTAGGGACCATGAAAGTCCCTCAGTCCCCTTCTATAGGCAGCTGCTGTTGCAGTCAACAGAGGTTTATTCCCCTGATGGTTGGAAAGCAGCTGGCTGACATTCCTAAAGCAATGATCTTTTTTGGTGACAGCCAGAAACAAGGTCCCTATCATAATTCATCATTGCACCAGAGATCACTGGTGTGAGGTGGAGTGGGAATGTCACACAGCTGCTTCCTAATCACCAGGGAAACAGACCCCATTGATTCCAGTGCCACTGTCTGGTAAGTGGAGATTCAGGGAGGTTGGGCCGGGAGTCACTATGTAGCTATATAACTACAGATAAAAAACCCTATCTGTGGATTTACTTACCTGCATCTGAACAAATATGGTCTCTCTAGGAATTTTCTAGGTCCTCCAGTGTGACTCTATGGCAGCCTTTCTGAACCTTTTTACCCTGGAGGAACCCCTCAAATTATTTTCAGGTCTCAGGAAACCTCTGCATAGAAATTATTATATCTATAGCTCAAAAACATTCATTTATTTTTTAAATCAGGATCCCTAGTGGAACCCCTAGTGACCTCTAAAGGAACCCTAGGGTTCCAGGGAACCCTATTTGAGAAACTCTGCTCTATGGTATGCTTCCACCAGAAGCAGACCATGGAGTTACACCAGGGGACCTAGAAGATTCTTAGAGGTGTTTTCTGTAGGCATCTTCTAAGTCCACCAGTGTGACTCTATGGTATGCTTGGGCCAAAGGTCATCCATTTTAATCGGGTTCAGTATTATCCATGGTTTCCAGTATCCATGCTAAGTTTGGGAACATATTCCCCCATGCATACAGGGGGTCTATCTGTATGGTGGCTGTGTATCTACACAGGAAATTCCAGCCATAAATAAGTTATCCATAGAATTAAAAGCAGTTAAAACGTGACCATTAAAAAGAAGAAAAGAAGGTTAAGAGGTGACATGATAGCCATGTTTAAATATTTGAAGGGATGTCATGCTGAGGATGGGGCAAGCTTGTTTTCTGCTGCTCCAGAGACTAGGACACAGAACAATGGACTCAAACTACAAGAAAAGAGATTCCACCTAAACAGTAGGAAGACCCTCCTGGAAGTAAGAGCTGTTCTGAAATGGAATACACTGCCTTTTAGTATGGTGGAGGTTTTTAAGAAGAGGCTGGATGGCCATTTGTCAGGAATGATTTGATTGTGTATTCCTGCATGGCAGGGGGTTGGACTGGATGGCCCTTGTGGTCTCTTCCAACTCTATGATTCTATGACGAAAAACAACAGATCTAAACTATGCAGCACATCATGAAACACCCTTTCCCTCTGAGCAATCAGCCCTCAAAAGGTATGCCTAGAAAAGGATACTGAGGAGGCCTGCAGTCTAACCTCTCTGGAGAGGAGGTTTTAGAGCCTGGGAATAGCCACCGAGAAGGCCCTGTGCCATATTCCCACTGTTTGTACCTGTGAGGGTGGTGAGACAGAGAGAAGTGCCTCCCCAGAATATCTCAAAGAATGGGCAGGCTCATACAAGATAATAAAGTCCTTCAGATCATCTGGATCTGAGCTGCAAAGGGCTTTATAGAACATACATCAAGGTTCTTAACTATAATGCTTCTTCCATTGCCACCCACACCAATACCCATACCCCAATACCATAGTCAAAGCTAACTTAGGAGGCCCTTGGAACAAAATACATTTTAATGATGATGATGGTGGTGGTGGTGAGGATGATGATGTGCTGTGCCAACTGATGTAATTTTTCCTCTGTTATGCCCATGGCTGTGTGCCTGCCTTCATAACTCTTGTTGGCCCTTGCCTGTATGAAGTTTCCTGACTACAAGCAGTTCATGTGATACCCACTGAAGCCCTGACAGATGGGAAAAGTTACTTTGTGGATTACAACTCATAGAATGCCCTATCCAGAATGCCAATACTAGTTGAGCAATTCTAGGAGATGCAGTTCAAAATAGTACCTTTTCTAAGCTCTGCATGTTGCAAGCTTGTAATAGCCAGCTCCATGTGATGATGTGGCACCTGCCATACCCCTGCCAGTTACACATGTGGTGGCCTTCTCCACATGTGGTTCAGAATCCCCTATGTGGGAGAATGAGGCTTTGGCAGCTGTCCTGGGCTATACACGTAGAGCCCAAACAGTGAGGCAGGTGGGTAGGGCGCATAGCATACATGTAGTTGGCAGTGGGCATGGCTGAGCAGCAATTCTTCACATGTGCTTTCAAGTAGAGGTGTGTGTGAAATTTACTAGCTTTTCAAAAACTGCAGATGCAATGCTGACTCAGAGAAGCCAGCTGAAGTTACTCTGAAGCCTGTGACATCACCACCAGGAAGAAGTGTGAGTGGTTCAGCTGCTGCTGAGGTCACAATCAAGGCAGAGCTCATGGTTCCCAGCCAGCTTTCCCTAACCCAGTGCTCTCCAGATGTTGGTTGGAGATGACAGGAGCTACCCTCTGGCCCAATGAGCTCTGGGAAATACTACTTTGAACTACACCATTCCTCAGAAGAGTGTACATTGAGAAATAAAGAAGCAGAGGCAACTTTTTTCTTCACACACCTAGGTAAAGGACAAGCTCATACACTAATATCCATTACTGTGATGCTGAGTAATGAGCTGTTTGCATAAAACATTCACCACAACCTAGACTCCACAGACAGAGCAAAGGATTTGGCTAATACCTTTCAATGGAAGTAGCTCACACATTCAGTAGCAGGCCAGGCAGTCATTACTTACAGGTGAGACCACAATGTGTGTGCACATATGAATCAGTGTAGTATGAAACATCATTACCTCAGAGCGATGACAGAGGCCAAGGAAGTCCATGACTGTCTTTCTGTAGGCCTTCAGTTGGAACTATCTGGGCTATGGGATTATTCTCATGGTCAAGAAGTAAGTAGAACTCTTTGTAAAACTGTCATTCTTATCATCATTGGTTTCACATTTTACACTCTACAATCTGGACTTTTGGCCCATGAGTGATTTTAACTCTAAGAATCTAGGAATCAGTGAGGTATTGTCCCATAATATAGCACATTCCAAGCAGTACCACTTTTTGTAATTGTGCTATTGTGGTCCTATGTTTGGCAATTTCATTCACATGTTTTGAGTCCATTTGGAGTTGCTCCCAGAGCATCTCTCACAACTGTAAGTACTGTACAGTTGTTTTCTTTTCCCAGATGTGCTGAAGCTCAGTGTATAGCTCTCAATATTTCATAATCTTTTCCCTCTCTTTGTCTTAAATTCTGATGTCTCTTATGGGGATGATGTTGATTATTGCAATATTGGTCTGCCAGATTAGAGCCACTCATTCCTAACTGATCTGGCTTTGGCAGCATCCATTTCACAGTGTCACATTTGTAATACATAATGAAATGAGATGGGACAGACTCGAGATGATTACAATTTGACTTCAAATGGTGGCTTCCGAAAAGGTCTCAAAGAAAGCACCACAAGAAATTGATTGCTAAGGCTCTGAAATACAGATTGGATTTGTCCTATCTTATTACATTATACATGGCCAATGTAAAATCTCAAGTTAGACAAGAACAGAAATTGTTTGGCAAAACCTCTTTGCACTAATGACTCATTTGTAGAACCCAGGACCCTCTGACAGTTGTCCATCCTGATTTAAGACATTTCTTCATGTATGAAAGGAACATTCCTTCCTTAGTATGCACAGGCAGCTTGGTCAAGTTAATTTCATCAATCAAATATACCTGTTGTTAATCCCAACTAGAGCAGAGCCATTGAATCAATTGGATTTACTCATGTGATGACTCACCATTCAACAATGGATTCAATGGCTCTGCTCTAGTTGGGACTAACCAACAGGATTCCAGTCTTGGTGTTTTTCATCTGAATGTCATAGTCAGCTGTGATTGATGCTTAGTGTATCATCCCTAATGACATCACCAGGAGACGACCCTTGTAATGTCTTAAGACATGACCAGGGCCTGCCCTCTGTGCCACAAGGGCCACCACAAGGGGTCCTCCTTCAGTCTCAGGTTTGGGGGCTGGCCCTGGAGTAGACCTAGAGTACATAATTCTAGAATAGTTAATACATAAAGTTTGGGTGTTATCCTAGTATCCTTTATACTGTCACTGATGACTCTGTGAAGCAGGAGGAATACTCATTTCATACTGCGCAGCCACCTGGGTAGGAAATGACACACAACTCTTTCACACACTGCTTTTAGCCTTGCTGGTGTTGTTGATGCCTCACAAGGGGTTGGAATGCACCCCACAGATGGCTACAGATATGTTGAGGATTCTATGGCACACCCTACTTTCATATGTAAATAAGACATGAACAAACAGGACATGCAGAGATGTTAAAAGGGAAAAGTAAACTGAACATTCAAGGAAGCCCATCTCAGTCAAAAGCATATTTTGCCTTTCAGCAGAAGTGGACAGTTTGTGGCCCTACAGCTGGTGACTGGAAGTCCTATCAGCCTTAGCTAGTATAGCTAATGGAGAGGGCAAAGGCTGGAATAGGATTTTTTAAAATTAGTCATGCTGTATATTAACTATATCCAATGTAACTTTTTATGTGATATAAATTTTGACTAAAAATTATTATTACAAAAAATTAGTCATGCTGGCAAGAGGACCAGGGGGGTTGTAGTTCAAAAAAGTAATATTTCTAACTTTTGGGAAGTTGGGAAAAGAGATTATAGGAGTTGAATTTCCACAACATGGGGGGTGTTAAAGTATCCATTCCTGTCTTTTAATCTTTCTTGCTAGTAGCAGAATTTTAATGGCAAAATAATAACAGCTTGGGATTTTTAAAAATGAAAAATAGACCTTGTACTAGGTTGCAATCTGGTCTTATCTACAGCAAAAGGCTATGTATCTTATTAAGTATTATTATTGTATATTCTATGTGTGCATTAATTGTGATAGTATCTTCATAATTAAAAGGCTTAAGAGTGAAATTTTGTTCATTACTAGAAATTGGCATGCTGTAGAGCTCTTACCTTATGGAACAGGTTGACCATTGAGAACAACACCATCTGCCAGTTTGTCACACCATCTTCCCATACCTCATATCTTGAGTTGTGAGAATTCATCTGAGTCAGGAAATTCACTGGGTGACTGAGGGACAGTTATGTAAAGAATATTCATAAATGTCATTGCCCTTGACAAGATAGAGTGTCCCAATACAGTGAGACATTCAGTTAGACAAGTGTCAACTGCTATGGAATTTTTCACTCCTGGTGAGAGTTAAAAGACCAGTCCTTTTGTATGCCAGCAGCAGCTGCAGCAATAATTCTGCAATTTGCAGGAAACAGAATGGGTTTAATGCAAAACATTGTATTTTGTGTAAAAAAAAGTGTATTTTTTTTAAATGTATTTGCAGGGGGGGAATTACCCTTCAAAAACTTTTTGCAAAAAGAGTCCTGAAATTCTACCCTGGCCATAACCCCCCCCCCCCAAAACCATTAAAACCCTTGTAATCACATTCAGTGGGTAGAATACTTTAGAAATGTTTCATTCTCATGTGTAAAAACAAAGTAAAGGTTTACATCCCTACTTTGAGCTAGCACTCTTTCTTAGGGCTTGTCTACACTGGCCAAATACCCCGGTGTGCACCTACTCCAGACCCCTGCAGTCCAAATGATGCAAGGCATTTACCCTGATCTGCCCCTGGGCAATCCAAACAATCCCTGGGGCTGGAATGGGAGCAAGCCAAGATAGGGCCATTTACCACAATATAAGATAGCACCTGGCTTCTTTTGGATTGGGCCCCGTGTGTCCACTGGACCCCATCTGGCATGCCACTCCTTGCCTGCTGCTGCCAGCTCCCTGGCTCTTTTGGAAGCCAGGCAGGGTTCCTGCAGCATGTGACCGAGACTAGTCACATGCAGGAAGCCTGCCATCACATGTTACTGATCAACTTAGCAAGGTTTTTATGAGCTATCCCTATTACAGTTTAGATTTTTTGTGGGCTGACTTGGTTTTAAACAAGCAATTAAGACCCATTAGCTTTACAAACAAACAGACAAACCGTTCAGGGTGAAGATAAGAACAGGTGGTTTCATTTTTGGACTTTCCTTGTGAGGCTGGAAGTGATTGCTATCATGATGTGTGCCTGCCAAACTTACCAGTATATTACTATCAGACACAGAATTATTGTTCTGAGGGTACAACAAAATCAAAATCCACACAAGAGTAATACCTTTATTGGTCAGCGAAAATGCAGAAAATATATCAAAGCTTCATTGGCTTCTTCATCAGGCAAAGAAGTTAAAAACCTTACAGGAGAAGCAAAGGGATGAGTTTTGAGGGTGAGAATGAGAGCAACTGTTGCAGATGTAACAGCGAGTTCCCTTCTTATTGCTAGGCCAATGGTCATCCATGGGATTTCCAGGGTGTAACAGCAATCCAGTGCCCAGGATCTGAAGGCAGACATCAGTCCAAGGGCCTAGAAAAGAAAGCTGCTAATGTAAGAGTAATTGGAGCATGAGCCCTAAGAGAAATAATTTGTACATGTTTTGTTATAACATCTTAATATCATTTTTTTCAAAAAACCAAGGGTTAACATGTTATCTCATGTTCATTGCAAATTTCTCTCCACTCCCTCATGTTCCACCATCCTCTCTATGTTGTACAGTTTTCTGTCAAATACCCTGACCACCTGGTATTTACATTTACAATATGGAATTATTAATCATCTCATCCCATATACAAATTAGCACTGTAAAATCAATGACATTTTAATTTTCCAACATGAATTGGAACGGAACTCCCTTTCTCTTTTACATCATTTATACTTTGTAAGCATTTTTCACACTGTGGCCTCACTCCAATTTCTACTCCCAACCAGAGTAGACCTATTGAATTAAAGGGATTTTCATAAGTGGCAGCTTACTATTCATCAGTTGATTCAAAGGGTCTGTTCTAGTTGGGACTAGCAATTCGGGCCTCTATTCCAAATATTTCAGTACAGCTGTCATGCATAGTTGTTACTAATAAAAGGAAACAGGGATACAACTGAAAAGTAATGTTGTTTGGTCTCCCTACACTGCATATACTGATTTGCATTATGTTGGTTGCATTTTAAATTTTAAGACCTTTTAAATTTTATTTGGTTTTTTATCTTATATTTTATCTGTTTTATCATTTGAGCCACTTTGTGTAAATTAATGAGTCCCCACATTTTATTTCAGCCTGTGTTGTTGATTGTTTTATTGATTTTATTGCATTCATATCTATCTTTGCAGAGCACAAATTTGGTACAATTGTGTTTGAAATAAGGGAAAGTAAATCAACAAAGAAAGGAAGATCTGTAATTCACTGTAGTGCTCAGCACTGGAGCAATACTTGATGGCTGAATTTAGTGACCAACAAGTTATGCTTTGCTGTGGACTGTTGTAAAAATCATAATGTCTGATTGACAAGGCACTCATTGTAAGTCTTTATTACAAACTTCATTAGCCTATATTAGAAATTAGTTCTTAATTTAAGGCAGTGTGAGCTCTCTCCTATGAATCAAAATAGCTATGTGGAGCCTCAGCCAAATGAAATCAGCTCCTAAATCTATGAACTAGCTCTCCCAATGAAATTATCCTTTTCAGAAAACAAAAATATTGTATATGTATAGATCAGTAACAAGTTACACTGTGATCTTACAGTCAACTAAAATGCATTGTTATCCAAATCACAGGGGGTTTGTGGCAACTCCACACATGTCCAGATATTAATATGGGGAAATTAATTAGCTCAATATGGCAGTGAGAGGACAGGTAATGATGGGATCTTTTGATCTATGTATACCAGTACTAACTGATGAGACTCACAACCAGGAAATAAAACAAAAATGGTTTTTATTGAAAAATAATCAGAGAAGTGTGCACACACATATACCCAGGCTTCAGGCACTCACATAAAGCTATTGAAGAAAGTAGGATATATTGGGATAGAGGAATAGAGTTTGGGATGATGGGCTATACTGTATCTATCCAAAGAGCAGAGATTTGTGCAGCAGAAGATACTCAGACAGTGTTCTGAGGGTCACACAGCAGATGGACAGAGTAAAAGGAGGAATGAAGGCTGTATGTGCTTTGGCTGTGTTTTGGGGTGATATTTATATTTGATATTTCCCCTGAGGGGTGCTATGGGTTGAATACAATGTCTGCCAGAGTTTCCCAGGGTTAAGCAATGGATTCTCCAGATGTGTTAATGATCGCTAATGGCTGAAACATCAGAAATGATGGGTCTCAGGCAACTCTCTATTGTTTTAGGAAAGGTGCAAGGAAAAAACAGTTTTGCAAGGCAACGAGTGTCCAGCTACCTTGATTGAATTAGTGAATGACTCACTTTCATGTACGTCAAGGAGAATTAGCTCATTTCCTCCCCAACTCATCAGTCCAAGAAGGGGAGGGGGTCCACCTAATTACTACTTGTGCGTGCATGTCTTTCAGAAATTTGGGCTGGTTGCTTCCTTAGGCTTTCTGAGCAAACCTTGAGTCCTTGTATTTGGGAATTTCTGGTCTACTGCCAACCAGGTAGAGTGCCAATATTAAGCCAATTTATGAGATATAGTCAATTGATGAATTATTGGAAGGGAGGGGGTATCAGGGCAGGTAACATTATGTTAAAATCTCTGCATTCTGGTTGTTGCCTCACAAGCTCAATGCAAGAAAAGGAAAATGTTACAATATGAATGTGTGCCTTTTGGACTGGGACAAAAAGATATAGCTCAGTTGCCAGTTAGAATTGGCACTGAGTTTCATAATTTCTTAGTTCAGACATACAGATTTTGGCAACAGCTGAGTTCTCAAAATGAGATGTTAATAACAGGGAACTCCTTCCCTTCCATACTCCTCCTGGCATACATTAATTTTCCTAGCCCCCTCTTTCAGTGGCACTGTGGTTGTAGCAATGGTGGCAACAAGGGTTTTACATATGAATCCACTCTCAAAACATGTTATGGGAATACAGTGGAACAGAGTGACACAATCCTTTCTCTTAACTGGAAATGGCTGGCTATTCATTTATTAAACGCTAATGGACACAAAGATATTGCAAGCAATGAGATGAGATGGGGATGTCATCATTTTAAGAGTTTCTCAATGCTCAAGAAACCCTGTCAGGTAAAACAGTGGCAGATGCAAGGTTCTTTGCACTCAGTGAAATCTCTCACAGTCTTTGTACAAAGTATGCATGATTTTAAGGTAGAAATGACATACTTTTGCATATAAATATGTTTCCCATGCAGGCAACAGTGTATTTTTCATAACCTCCAATTGCCCTGATTTTTCAGAGACAGGCCCAATTAATCCTCTGCTGTCCCATTTTTCAGCTGCTTTAAAAATGTCCCAGTTTCTCTCTCCTCCTTCTGCTTTTCCCTTTTGTCCCCAGGTTACTTCAATTACTGCAAACTGAGTTCAAAGTCCACAAGCAGTTTGCACTCAATTAACTCAGCAGATGGGAGAGGAGAGGAGGGGGCAAGATGTTCCCCTTTCTAGCAGGCTCAGGCAAAAGCAAATTGGTGCAGCATCCCCTAGAGTATTCTTTCTCATTAATAACATCTTGACCACACTCCAATCTTGCTTGGCCATATGTATCCTGGTTTTCACCTGTGAAATGTTTTAGGTTATGTATTTTGTGCAGGAAATACATTTTCTGTCTTTGCCCACAAAAACATACCAACGTCTGTGCAATATACTTCCCTGAAACACTTCCTGAAGCACAAATAGTGCTTGAAGAGTGCTCAAAAATCTTCGTATTTTTTCCCCAGTGGGGAGAATAGTGAGGGAATTATTCTTTCCTGTTTGCAAAAGTGAGGAGCATAAAGATTTGCACCAAAGAAACCTGTGGAAAAGAGAGGTGACTGGGTATGTTTCTTGATTTTTAAGATTTAGGCCTGAAGCCTTTTGGTAGTCCCAAATCAAGTATACTAATTGAATCAATGGGGTTGACATAACTATTGATTCACCACTTAACACTTGAGTGTGTAGGTCTGCACTAGTTGAGACTACCATTAGGATTCAGGCCTCAATGTCCAGCTGCTCCAATTGGACACCACAAGAGAAAACTCCGTATTCTAGTTCTTTGTTAAACCATGCTTGGATTATCTGCTCCTCCAGCTCACTACTGTACAGCTAGGCAACCCAACTTGGAATCTGGCATAAGAAACCACACAAAGCAAGCTTAATACATTAAATCATTACACAACCGTTTTACAGTCTTCACTCTTTCATAACAGACGAGACAGTGGGCTAGATTCTTATCAGAAAATGGGCACAGCTCCACCTGCAATGGAAATGTGCCCATCCTATCAGGTAGATGCCGAGCCAAACTTCATTTGCACAGAGAAGCAGAAACCAAAGTGTTAGAGCCATTCTCCCTCTTAGCCTTGAGGAAAGATATTGAATAGCATGCTGCATTTGAGCTTCACAGAGCAACTCTTCACTCTGGTATAGCAGCAAAGCAGAAGGAGCCTGGGTTGCTTAGTCAGCACGTCTGTTCACAGGTCAAACACTTTCTCACTCTACCTATTCATCTATCAGAAAGATTGGTTTCTAAGTTTGCCCAGTGTGCAAAGAGTTTGTACCAAGTTCTAAAAACTTTAATATTTAGGATACGGCCTTGTTTTTCTCTCCTCTCTCCCTCTCTCTTTTTCTCTCTCCCCCTCCCTCCCTGTCATTCTCTCTGTGTCTCTCTCCCTCTCACACACCCTTAAATTTAAAATAAAATAGTTTCACTGAGGAGTGCCATTGTTATTCATAATGGGATTTTTGGTGTCTGTTTTTATTCTGTGTGTGTGCGTGCATGCGCGTGCGTGCGTGTGCATGTCTTTAAGATTCAGTAAAGTCCAGACATCTACTCTTGGTTCCAATCAAGAAAAAAAAATCTCCTCCCATCGCTGGCAGCCCCTTGATGTCATGTCTCATGCAATTCTGTCTTAAATAAGACAAGAATATTATCAATGGCCCTAAAAACCCTAAAGGCACCAGATCCTGTTTGATCTTGGAAGTTAGACAGGTTCAGTCCTGGTTAGTACTTGGATGGGAGACTGACAACAAATAGCAGGTGCTGTCAGTTATATTTCAGAGGAAGGAAATGGCAAAACCATCTCTGAGTATTCCTTGCCTAAGAAACCCTATGAAATTCATGGGGGGTCACCATAAGTTGGTAGGTGACTTGAAGGCACATACGCTCACTCACAGATATTATCAATATGGAGCAAACAACAAAAAGGAAAGCATCACAGAAGTGCTACCACTTTTCCTTTGCTGAATGAGAATCTGGGTTGCTGTGTGCATGTGTGTCTATACCTACGTCTACATCTTTATTGCTTTTGTGTTCTTTCAAGTAATTTCCAACTTATGGTGACCCTAAGGCAAACCTATTACAGGGTTTTCTGAAGCTGAGAGTGTGTGACTTGCCCAAGTCAACCAGTGTGTTTTCATGGCTAAGCAAGGATTCAAATCCTGATCTCTAGAGTCATAGTATGATAGTTAAAGCATTACACCAAACTGGCTCCTACATCTACATCTACGTCTATCTATTACTATCCTATTCATCTATGTCTCCTTCAGTTGCATACAGTGGTGGTTGTTGGCTTCCATGTCAACGGTAGGGTAAATTTGCTCTGGGTTTTAGTTTGATCTGTAAATGTCCTATCTCAGGTGCTAATATTTTGGGGATATGCTTCAGGATCTAAAGGATAGCTCTTTTCAAGTTCAGACTAAAACCTAGAGCAGATTTACCACTCCACTGACATGGAAGCTATCAGCTGCCCTTGGACATTCAACTCTCATATAATTCAAATTGTGAGAGGACATACCCTTTACCTTCTCTGTCATTTTCTTCCATCTCCACAGCCTCACTCAGGTTGGAGGAATAACCCTGGCAGCCTTCTTTACTGGTGTGGACCCATGGGCTTTAGAATCCTGGGTTTCCATGTTTGTGCAGAAGCCTACAGGTATAAATAGATAATTTACTGTCTTTGCCTATGGAGTTATTTTTCTACTTGTTTTAGAAGGTGACTCATTATGGTGAAGACCTGAATTTTGTCCTGACACCACCTACACATCTTTACTCTGAGGTAAAGACTGTATTCATCACACTTCTCCCCAAAAACATCTTTATGGCTGCCATGTTTCTTTCTAGAAAAAAATAAGTTGATGGGCCCCTGATCCATATGAGGACCCTAGACTAGTTTGCCACCCAAATCCCCCCTTAGCTGCTCTTTGTTCCCAAAGGTGCTATTTGAAGTAAGGAACAATGGGCTGCAATCTCCAAAGAGAAACAAAAGGGAAGAGGGGGGCAGAAGACTCACAAAAGGAGGAGTCAAAGAGGGGGATTAAACTATCCCACCTCTCTGCCCACACCAGAGCTTGGGAAATTTACATTTTTAGACTGCAGCTCCTAAAATCCCCATCCAGCAATGGCCACTGGGAATTCTGGGAGGTGTAGTCCAAAATAACTTTCCCAATCTCTGCCTTACACACTAAAGGCAGCAGTACCCAATTGATCTCCTGGAACAACAGCTTGTTCTCTGACACCTCTGATCCCAAGCACTGGTTTGTAAACTCCACTAGCTCTTTTACTGTTCAGCTTTTGAGTGAGTTTCATGTTTGTTATGCAACTTGAAGCCTGGCAATTTTTTCCTATTTCAGGTTTCACTGAGAGGGCACTGTGAAATTCTCTGCAGCACTAATATTAAAAACTACTTACTGCTAACAGAATACGAATACTTTGCATTTGAATAGCACCTTTGATGTGAAGCTTTCCAAGTGCCTTGCACATTAATAATAATAATGTCTCACCCCACACCCATGGGAGACAGGCAAGTATCATTCCCATGTTATAGATGGAGACACTCAGAATAAGATAGAGTAATCCCCATGGCTCATAGCACCTGGAGCTCCAGCAGACAAGGTGCCAAGTGTCCTGTATTCCCAAGCAGCAGCACAGCTTAGCTCCTTAGCCTCAGGGCCTCTTCTGACATTTACACTGGCATGACCTGCCCTGATGCTTCTTGCCAGATCTAGGAAATCTGCAGTATGCATGGATACAGACTCCCTGGAATATAGGATAAAACTAGTGCTTAGAAAAGGTTACTTTTGGGAACGACAGCTCTTAGAACCCCCTAGCACAGCAGGGATATTCTGGGAGTTGTAGTCCAAAGAAGTGACTTTTCCTACGCTCTGGACATAGCCATGGACAACAGTCCATCTCTGTTGCGTTCCTGCTCTTCCTGACACTGAGTGAAATGGGATGAAGGAGACCTGTGGCTAAGATCCTTCAAAGCAGAAACACACATGAAGTCTGCAGTGCTGGAGGATTTTTTTTTTTTAAAAAAGACTCTCTTCCCTCTATTGTACCCAGATTGATTTTGTCCCCTAAAACTGATATTTGCTCTACAAGCAACACAGCCAAAGTGCCACATGGATACCTCTGTGCTTCTTTGCTCTGGAGGGCAAATGGGAGTTTCTGGCAGGGGGGTAGGTGGGGAGAATTTGATCAGAAAAGTAGTTCAGGGGAAAGAATCATGAATTTCCTCTGTGCTATCTCTGTGCTGGAGCCACTCCCATCCCTCCACCATCATAGCTACTTTGAATTTTGGGTGGGAGGTGGGGGAGAGAAATCCTGTTGATCTCTCCAGTGATTCTCTTCTATGATTCTCATGTCAGTGGGGCAATAAATCCATTCCAGAGTTTGAATAGCTTTGAACGTTTGTCTGACTTATTTAGAAAAGCAAGAAATTGATATGCAGACTCCTTTGCACATTAGCTAGGGATTTAAGAATGTGCTTCCAGAAAGGCACCTAGATCAAAGCTTGGAAAAGATCAGAGTCTGAAAAAGCTTTTTTGGACTACTAGCCATGCTGACTGGGGGATCCTGAGAGTTGTTCTCCAAAAAAGTGACCTTTTCAAGCTGTAGGTATGGAGTAGGATAGGCAGTAGTGGAGCTGTAGAAATCTACATTATTTTGAAATGAGTCACTCTTCTCCTTTTAGAGTTGCCCTTCTGCCCCACTCAGAATATCATCTTTCTCTTTTCTTGGCCCCCCAGGAGTATGTTCCTTCTAGGAAGGTTCTAGAAAGCACATCTAAACAACAGCTTGTTAGTTACTTAAATACCCTAAAGGCACCAGGTCCCATCTGATCTTAAGCACTAAGCAGGGTCAGCAGGGTTAGTACTTGGATGGGAGACCACCAATGAATACCAGGTACTGTAGGCTATATTTCAGAGGAAGGAAATCACAAAACCTCCTCTGAGTATTCCTTGCAAACAAAAACATAATGAAATTCATGGGGTCACCATAAGTTGACAGGTGACTTGAAGATGCAAACACACAACCAGAACAGCTGTTAAACATAGAACAAAGAATAACTCTAGGATGCCAGGGTTCCACATCTGAGCTTCATTCCCTTTTTGAGTGAAAAAAACAGAAGTTTGAGTCTTGCATATATAAATTATGTAAGCAGGAAAAAAGATGTACATTTGGAAACCTCATTCCTACAGACATATTCCTGAAATGTTCAAGCTTTTAAGATTATGAATGGAATCTCCATCTTCCTTACAATGTCCAGAACCAAACCTCCAAAGATTGGAAAATATACCTTTTTTGGATTATCCCCTGCTCCAAAATCTCCAGTCCATATGGCTAAAAGATTATGGAGTTATCCTCCAAAGACGTAATGCTGCCAAGCTCTATAAAGATTAAAGCAACATGGTCTACCTAAGAGAGCAAGATCACACAGTTAGTAAGCTTTGAATTTTCCATCCACAAGTCTCTAACCTCTAATGCTTTCATACCTTTGTTCTCATACCTTTTTAGCAAGAACAGGTTTCTCCAAGGACCATTTCTTCAGCAATGACTGGTTTTGGTTTCTTCCTCAATGACTGTCACATGCCACCTTTCACCCTCTATGGCGTTAATTGGTTCCTGATTATAAGGTGTGTATCTATATGGATGCTACTTAGCTGCAGGGCTTGCAGAACTGTGGTCTGGTTGCATTTCCAACTCGGCATTCCTGATGTGGTGAAATCTGTGAGCTCTTTGATTAACTCTCAGCATAGGTGAGAGCTATGATCCTCCTGGATATTATATCCGGAAGCATGGATAATTCTTGCTTCTGTAAACCACAGCATTACTGGAAATACAAATTGGCTGTATATGGCATAGATGGTGCAGGACTTTTGGTTTTACTTGGCTAGTCACAGTAGGTGGCAATTTGGGGCATAAAGGATTGGTTGGTTCAGCACAGCCATGAATCCACTGCATGCTTAGCTCACTTGGAAGTCTTGTGAGCTGTTCTGCAAGTCATAGCCTTGCAGGTAAAGGTGACTTTTCATTCAGACAACTTCTTTCTCACATTCTCCTGTTAATGTGGGGATGATCTGCCTACACACACACACACACACACACACACAGTAGAAAGTAAGAGAAACCATGTTCAAAGCCAGATTTAATGTTATCCCATATGCTGTACTAGAGGGACGTTTCCAGCAAATTCAGTACAAGGACCGTGTATGCCCTTGTGGGGAGGGACTAGTAGAATCTTTATCTCATGTCCTTTTCTATTCCATATTTATAAGGATGATAGATCAAGGCTTATAGTCCCTCTCTTAAACAAGTTCCCAGGAAGACCTTTGGAATGGTACTTAATCTATCTGTTAGGGGATACTGAAAAAAGAGTAACAGAGTTCGCAAAATTTTTCTTCTGTGCTGTTAACACTTGAAGGACCATGGTACAAAAATTTTGATAATTCAAAGAATCCTCCTGGCTAAAAGTTGTATATTAGCAACAAGGCTATATGATTTTAAAAGAAATTCATATATATGATATGTTTAAATCTCAGTTTTTTAAATCAAATTTTACACATAATTTATTAAGCTGTTTTTAAGATGCATTTATATGTAATTAATTATATCCTGCTGCTCTATTTTAACATAGATTGTTTATATTACTTATGTATAGAATGTATATAATTATTTACTTTTGTGTAGGGTGTATAAGATTATTTTATTGACTCATGGTTTGTTGACCATAATAAAGGCTTTAAAGATGCACGAGAAACCATGTTCATACTTTTTCCTTGGGGTTTTTTGGGGGGTGTGAGGCCATGTTCTGGAATAGTTTCTTTCTGATGTTTCGCCTGCATCTGTGGATGGCGTCTTTAGCGAATGGTTGGGTAGGAGTGTATGTGGAGTTTATATGCTGTGAACCCCTGTTGGGGAGTATATGTAAATTTGTGTAATTGAATGGTTAGTTTCTGGGTATAGAAATGCAAGGCTCGTTAGTGTCTGTTTGGCTAATGGTCAGTTCATGGGCCATTATCTGCTGGAACCTGTCCCTGGGTGGAATTCCTTTGTACGTGTTGAGTTTTACTCTATTGTTCTTCAAAACTGGGAGCCAGATTTGTTTACTTTTAAGGTTTCTCCTTTCCTGTTGAAGTTGTCCAGGTGTTTGTGGATTTCAATAGCTTCTCTGTGCATTCTGACATGATAGTTGTTGGCCTGGCCCAGAATTTCTGTGTTTTTAAATAGCATTTTGTGTCCAGGTTGGTTTATAACATGTTCTGCTACTGCTGATTTTTCTGGCTAGCCCAGTCTGCAGTGTATCTCATGTTCCTGAATAGCATCCACCCAAATATCCAATTTACAATGGAAAAAGAAAAGGAAGGAACACTACCATTCTTGGATGTCCTAGTCATCTGCAAAACAAACCAGCGGTTAGGCCACAAGGTATACTATTCCAGAACATGGCCTCGCAGCCTGGAAAACCCCCCAAGGAAAATCTATGGATGCCGGCCGTGAAAGTCTTTGACTTCACATGTTCATACTGTACTGATATATTTTTATATCTTGCAGGGCAGATCAGGGCCAAGATCTTCTTTGAAGCTGGTGGGACACAAACTTTCTATGAGGTATTTACACAAAGAGAAGGAGGAGGATGGTAACCAGCCAGGCTGAGTTGTTTAAGATAGCTTCTGGGATACCCCCTCACACAAAGTGAGAAAACATTGTTCCACTAGCACAGAGGTGAGAACCATGTGTTCCTCCAGATGTATAAATAAATAAGTAAATAAATGCTGGACTGCAACTCCCAATGTTCTTCATCACTGGCTATACTAGCTAGGGCTGCTGGGACAAGTAAGTCAGCATCCTCTGAAAGGCCATGCAGTTGTCACCCCTGAGCTAGTGTAACTCCTGCTTATAGTAGAATAAAGCCACAAGAGAATTCCAGCCAAGGGAATATTAGCAACGGAGATCTGTTTGGCTATACAGTTGTCCCTTCACATTCGCTGGGGTTTGGTTCCAGGACTGCCTGTGAATACCCAAATTCGTGAATACTCAAGTCCCATTATATGCAATGGCATAGCGAAATGGTGTCCCTTATATAAGATGGCAAAATCAAGGTTTGCTATTAGGATTATTATTTTTTTTACAATATTTTCAAGCCATGAATACTCAAATCTGTGAATGTCAGATCCATGAATGTGGAGGGACAATTGTACATGCTTTGACCTGGGTTCTAGTCTACGGAGATTATCACACTACACTGTTATAGCACTATTAATCCACTTTAACTGCTCTGACTGCCTCCTGTGGAATTCTGGGATTTGTAGTTTAGTGAGGCCAAAGAGCTCTCTGGCTGAGAATGCAAAATGCCTCTCCTTAAACTGCAAATCCCAGGATTCCATAGAAGGTAGCCAGAGCAATTAAAGTGGAATAATAGCGCTATAACAGTGTAGTGTGGTAATCTCCTACACTAAGAGAGTGGAAACACAGGCACTGTTTTATACCATACCCATGTATACTACTTCCAGAGAGCTTGAGGTGGCACACATGGCTCTCCTCTTCCATCATAAAAGCATAATTTGAAGTACCGTAGATCAGACTGGGAACCATTCATGGCTCCTCAAGACTACATCCTGTACTGCCCAAGTCAGTCCCACTGTATTGCAGAGGGGGGAAAATAGGAAAGAGAAATTGTTGCCTAGATTGCCAAGCTTAAAATGCACAAAGCCTACATCATCATTTTCAATTTTATCTTATTGGCTAGCTATGTGGTATTTTTGTTTAGGGTTTCACACAGGTAAGCATATTTCATCCCTGAGGCCTACATTTTTTTAAAAAAAAATTCCAGGTCTTTCAGGAGGCATAACACACTTTGTTACTCTCTCCTTGGAAAAGAGGCATGTCATTGTGACATCTTGACTTCAGTGCTCATGCACATAAAAGGATGGTGCAATATCAGGGCACCCTGAAAGTGTCAATCTTTGTAAGCCTTACAATAGACATGTGCTTTACCCCATAGCAGTAGGGATCTGCAAGTAGTGGCAAATCAAGCTGGCTTGATTTCAAATTTGTTAAAGAAAAAGTCAGCAAATCTCTATAGCACATTAGCAATGCATTACTTGGAGAGACTGGTTTCCCTATTCCCCAATATTGTGAGGAAGGAGGATGATAGAAGAGAAAGGTTACATTGGATTTTGGTTTGGGGTGGGGGGGGAGGAAGCAATAACCAGGGCTTGGAAAGGTTACTGGACTACAATTCCCAGAATGCCACAGCCAATATGGCCAGAGACACTGCTGGCTGGGGGATTCTAGGAGTTGTACAGTCAGGTTTAACATCTGCTGATTTGAGCATTTGCAAGTTTGCCATTAGGCAGCTGTCTGCCATTTTATATAATGTACTGTATGAGGACTTCAGCCTGCTTACCATTTTATATAGTGTACAGTATGAGAATTCACCTGCTTACCTCCTCTCTCTCTGGCTTTTCTTCGCAAACGAAGATTCAAGAAGGACTCATCCCATGCTTTCTGCAAGCGCGCTGATGACTAAAAAGGCCAATCCGAGATAAACAAGTCCGGTTGCAGAAAGCACAGCAGAAGGTCTCCTTGGGTGATGTTTTTGGGTTGTGATTCTTTCTGCATTGTCGTTTCTCTTCAAGACTAGTTCATCGTGAGTTCTCAAATAAGGCTGCAGCATTATGGATAGTGCGTCTCCATGCCTCCTGATGTGAGGCCAGGGCGGACCACTGTTGGTGATCAATTTGGCCGAGCCTGAGATGTTGTTTCAGGGAGTCTTTGTATCGCTTTTTTGGAGCGCCCGTCTTACGCTGACCTGTGGCGAGTTCACCGTAGAATACTATTTTTGGGAGGCGATGGTCCTCCATCCTAGAAACATACCCTGCCCAGCGCAGCTGCATTCTCAATATCATGGCTTCAATACTGGTGATCCCTGCTTGCTCAAGGACAACAACATTCGTCACGTAGTCAGTCCAGTGTATATTTAGGATTCTGCATAGACAGCGCTGATGAAAGCGCTCGAGGAATCGTAGGTGGTGGCGATAGGTGACCCATGTTTCAGATCCATAAAGGAGGATAGACAGTACAATGGCTCTATACACACTGATTTTTGTGCTTTGCCTCAGGTGTTTATTGCTCCAGACTCTTTTGTGAAGTCTTCCAAATGCACTATATGCCTTTGCTAATCTGTGATCGATCTCTTTGTCAATCTTGGCATCTGAGGAGATAATGCTTCCCAGGTAGGTGAACTGCAGAATGGACTTAAGCACAGAGTTGCTGACGGCAATGTGGGGATGGTGGTGTTCGTCCTGTGGTGCAGGCTGGTAAAGAACTTCTGTTTTCTTCAGGTTGACTTCCAGCCCAAAGAACTCTGCAGCTGTTGCGAAGCAGGATGTTAGGCGCTGCAGAGCTGCTTCTGTGTGGGCAACAAGGGTAGCATCATCAGCGAAGAGCAGCTCACGGACGAGATAGTTTAGAGTCTTAGTGTGAGCCCTCAGATGGCTTAAGTTAAACAAGCTACCATCAGTACGGTAATGTATAAAGATGCCGTCGTCTTCTTCAAGCTCTGCCATAGCCCTTTGGAGCATCATGCTAAAGAAGATTGTAAATTACCTTCACAGCCTGGCCAAACAGTCCTAGGGCAGCAGTGGAGGGAGCAGCAAGCCCCAGCTGCCAGGCCCCATTCTTTGTGTTCCCCACACTCCTGGCTTTAGACATGAGGCTTCACACATGAGATTTCAGATACAATATATGGTGTAGGGCAGTGATGGGAAGTCTCAAATGCTAGGCATGCATTCTCTGTGTCCCTCCCCTGGGGAGTCCATCACCGACCTGCTTTTACCTTATCCCTTATATGTGGTTTTTATGTATATACATGTTATGTGTTTATAAAAATATTATTTTTTAAAACAAGAATGGATGAGCAGAAAGCTCTACTCATTTGTTCGAAAGGTAGAAGAGAGCAGGTGCCAGACTCCCCCAAGGGGGACACAAATGAAAAATGTGTGCCTGGTGGCTGGGGCTTGTTGCCACCTCCACTGCTGCCCTGGGACCACTTTTTGCCCTGGTAGGACTTTCATTTATTCATTTGTGGTTTTTCCACTTTTGTAGGGATCCTGCACCCCTAACCCCATGAACGTGGGAGGCTGACTGTAGTTCAAAGAGAAAAATAGTAAAGCCCTGGCAATGACTGGCTTGCTTTACTGGGATAGAAGTCAGGCTTCAATAGAATGTCCAATGTAAGAAGGAAATATGGAAAGCAAGTGCATGGCCAAAGATTCTGAAGTTTTCCAGATGGTTTAAGAAAGGACCAAGGCTGCAAAAGAATGGGAACAGGTAAGGAAGGAGGGAAAAACAGATGGAGGGAAAAGCACCCCTGAAGAAGCAAAACTCCATCCTGATTTTTCTTGGACCTGACCAAAGAGCTGCATCATAAACCCCAAAGATACTATATGAACCACTGCATGGGACCTGAAGGGTTTAAAAGATACAAGGCCCATCCTTCAGCACTCCTTTACCTGATGTCACTTTGATGTTTGATGCTATACTTGTATAGAGACATGTTCAATTTCAGCATATTCCGTGTTTGATTCCACCAGTTTGTAATACCCCCTCCTCTTTCTTTCTATCCTCCAGTGTATGGTGGAAATTGTGTGGCCCTCCAGATGTTACTGAGAGGGCCGTAAACTACTGGGGTGGGATGGGGTGGCAAGGCACAAGCCCTCAGGATTTCTGGGGCTAGGATTTTTAAAAATTGACAAGCCCCCCTCCAAGCAACCAGCTGTTATGTATTTGGGTGTGTGTGTGATCTAAATTACCTCCAGGGATCCCTTGTAACTAGGTGTCTCTGAGTAAAAGAGATTAAGGATACCCCCCACCTCACTGTAATTCCTAAATGGACAACCTGTTGTCCTACAAGGCCTGAGGGGGTAGAAGGGAATGAATAGGGGGAAGGCTGAACCTGAAACAAAAGCAGAGTGGTTTTTGTCTTGTAAAAATAGATCTGCTAGGCAACTGAAGAGGAAGGATTTGTTTGTTTGTTTGTTTGTTCATGCATAGACAAGTGTGGGAGGGGCTAAAGACTTTCTAGGAAAAATCTTTATGAAGAAACCATGGAAAGAGAGAATTGCCTGGATGTTGGGAAAACAGAGCTGTTGTTGAACTCCACCCACCAATGAGGCTAAGGCTCCAGAAGACCTCCATGGCAGCCAAAGCAGCAATTCGAGTACTAGCAAAGAAATTGGAGAGAATAATTTTTTTTCTGGTGCCCCTGAAACACCACTGCCCTGGCTAAGTAAAGATGTGGGAGAGTGAATCCTGGTTTGGCTGGGCAGTGGGGGTGGTAGTAATTCCAATATTCCTACAAAAAAGAAAGGGGAATTCTGTCTCCCTGGGCCCTGTTTTAAGGAAACAAACATTTCCATCCCTTCTCCATTTTATATTTAGCCCTCTGGGAGAGGTGTGTTTGTGTGCAATTACTCATTTGAGTGTGTGTTTGCGGGGGAGAGAGAAGTAGGTTTTCATACACAAAAGGAATATATATATATATATATATATATATTCATTCATTCATTCATTAATAATAATAATTTATTCATTTGTATCCCACCTTTTGCCCAACACTGGGCCTCAAGGCAGCCTTACAAATTTAAAATATATAAATTTTAAAACCTAGGAAAAGAAAAGAGATATATAAAAATAAAATAAATTTAATTTAAAATTAATTAAAATTAAAATTGATTAAAATAAAATAAATATATTAGAATATTAAAACATTAAACATTTAAAATACATTAGAATTTTACAAGTCCTTAAAAACATAGATGTAGGCTCAGATTATTCACCAAAGGCCTGCCGGAACAGAGGGGCTTTTGCCTGCTTCAAAAAGTACATTAAGGAGAGAGCCAGTCTAGTTTCCCTGGGAAGAGAGTCTGAGAGCACTGGAGCAGAAACCAGTAAGTTCTTCTCCCATGTTCCCACAAGGCATGCCTATGAAGATAGTGGGACTGAAAGAAGGGCTTCCCCAGAAGATCTCAAAGCATGGCCAGGCTCATAAGAGAGAATGCAGTCTTTTAAATAACCTGGACCCAATCCATATAGGGCTTTATAAGTCAAGATCAGCACTCTGAATTGTCCCCAGAAACTAGGGTTAACATAATTCTCTGCCACAAAACCAGAACAAAAGTATATGGGACTGGATTGGGAAGATTATTGTTGGGGGGGGGGACAAGACCCCCCCCCACATTTTGACATTTAACATTGTTTTATTACACATTTCAGGAGTTTAAGGTGTCTTATACCAATTGTAGTTTTCAGAACTCTACACTTGGTCAAGGTACTTTAATTTTCTTTCATTACTACACATCAATTTGTAAAATTCACTGGGGTGGGAAAGAAAGGATTTAAAACCTGGCTTTGTGTTGGAAGGAGAGGAAGTCCCAAGAAAAAGCAGTGGGTGGGGAAGAAAGGGTTTAAAACGTTGTTGAGGCATTGTGTTGGAAGCGGAGATTATCTAGTGGAAAAGCAGTGAAAGGAGGAAATGAACAGTACACCCAGATACGCTGCTATTGCTGACATTTATGGGGAGGGGTCATGGCAGAGAGAAATTATTCTCCCTGTTTGTTGATGTTTATTTTAGGGTTCAACTAGGATGGTATATTGTATGGGCCTTTGGATGGTGGTGTGGTGTATAAACTATCATAATATAATTAAAATGTAATATTTTTGTTAAGTACTTGCTCTTTTAATATGGCTTTGAACACTCTAGGATCTGTTGATGAAGATTGGTTTCTAGAAATAGAAATATGTACATACATTAATGTAAACAAATAAGCATAGCCCCCTTGCTAAGGGAATTCCAGATTGTGGGAGAGCCACTGAGAAGGTTCTCTCTTATAGTCCTGCCAAAGAGGAAATTTTGGCTGGTGCAGCTTGAATGCCCACTAATAGCACTATCCTTCCATAGTGGTGGAAATGTGTGACGCAAGAGGCTATGCTAATGACAACACTGCTGCTGGTGGCATCTCCCATGTCAGATAGGCTTTAGCTGAGGATCCAGACTAATATACCAAACAGCTACTGGGCAGCAGCAGTAGTGGGGGGTGACACTGGTGGAGGATCTCCCAGAGACAATAGCAGTGGCACCATAGATAACACTTGTTAGTATTGTGCAGGAGGAGGCATGGTAAACCCCTTTTGAAAGTATTTTACCACAAAGTCCTATGATGAGACAATCCGAAATGAAACAAGAAATAGTGCAGAAAATCAATCTCCCAGGTTGGATGGCATTCAGTGAGCTACTGGGGTTCAGCAGTGGACAACTATGAGTAGCTGTAGCTAAAGATGCAACTGAACTCAAGCTGAAAGGACATTCAGCTGTTGATGTGCTCAGAGGTGAAAGGAAAGCTTGATGTTGCACAATACATATTGTAGGAACATGGAATGTGAGAATCAGTGGAAGCTAGACAGAGTAAAACAGGAAATTGAGTGTATAAACGTTGCAATAGTTGGGGTGAGTGAGCTAAAGTAAAGAATGAGACATTTTGACTCAGATAATTACACAGTGTTTTACTCAAGAAATGAAATTCTAAGAAGAAATGGAATGGCATTAATAGTGAGGAGAAACGTAGCAAAAGCAGTCAGAGGATATAGTATAAAACCTGACTGAATCATCTCAATAAGACTTTGGGGCAAACACTGTTATAGTGTTACTATTCCACTTTATTTGCTATGCCTTCCTCCTGTGGAATCCTGGGATTTGCAGTTTAGGGAGGGGCTTTAGCATTCTCAGCCAGAGAGCTTTTAGGGCTCACTAAACTACAAACCCCAGAATTCCACAGGAGGCAGCCAGAGCAGTTAAGGTGGAATAGTAACACTATAACAGTGTAGTGTGAAAATCTCCCAAAACAGGACTTGTTAATCACAGGCAATTGGAATCCAAAAGTAGGAAACAGAGCACAGTGAAAGATGGTAGGAAAATTTGGCTTAGGACCAAGAAATGAAGCAGGAGAGCAACTGATTGAATTTTGTGAGACCAATGAATTTTGTTCATTACAAACACATTCTTCAAGCAACCCAAGAGGCGACTATATACATGGACATCAGCTGATGACCAATATAGATGACAAATAATTGGAAGCAGAAAATGGTGAAAAAGCAAGACAAGGAGCAGATTGTGGCACAGATCTTGAACTACTAATATCAAAATTTAGAGTAAAACTAAAAAAAAAAGAACACTAAACCAATCACTGTGCCAAAATAAATCCTGAAGAACATCACAGCAGAATTTAAACATAATGTAAAAAACCAGATTTGTACATATTTGTACTACAGAAGCGAGGCGAACAGGAGAGAGGTCAACAGGGGTGTTTGGTGTGGGTGTGTGGAAGAAACAGCATTAGGTGAGATTGTGGCTGTTGAATTAAACTTCTTCAGCCCCAGAGAGTTTGTTGGGCTAACACTAGTGTGCTTGTTTGGGTCAAGGCTTTTTGTTTGTGTGGTCTGAGTGTAGGCTTGCCTGGGGGGACTCATTAGCATTTGTTTGGTGAGCTGCTTGTGTTGAGAGGAAGTGAGTCAGAGACTGCTGAGAGGACATAGGTGAGAGGCAGAGAGAGGAGCTAGCAGCCAGTAGCTCTATATATAGCTGTAGTCCCAGTCCCTGGAGCTCGGTGTAGAGGAGCGAGGCCAACAGGAGAGAGGCCAGCAGGGGTGTTTGGCATGGCTGTTTAGCAGGGGAGTTTGAGGGGAAGGCCCAGAGTTCTGTTGTAGTGCCTACATTGGACTATTCAATATGGACAGTGAGGGAACTGCTGCAGTCACCTGCAACAGCCGTGGTATGTTTGTCTTCTTGACTGTGGATGTGCAGAGCTACACCTGCAGTAAGTGCAAGTTGGTTGTGTTGCTGGAAGAGAAGGTCCAGAAACCTGAGACATGATTAGCCACTATACAGCATATTAGAGAGCAGGAGATTTTCTTAGACAGAGCAGAGCAGAAGGTCCTCATTCAGGAACATGCAGGGGATGTCTCTGTGGAGGAGGGTAGTTCTGATACACAGGAGGTTGATGTTTGGAAGAATGTGACTTGTAGAAGGAGAAGTAGAAGGAGAAGAGGCCATTCTATGAGTTTGGCACTACAGAACCGGTTTGAAGCTCTCTCCCTTGTCAGTGATGACAAGAAATGGGAAGGAGAGCAGCAGAGCCAGGCTTCAGAGAATGTGCATGAGATCTTGGACAGTTCAGCACACAGATTGGCCTCTGCCAATCATTGGAGGAGGTGTGTGGAAGTGGTAGGAGACTCTCTGCTGGGGGGTAAAGAATCAGTAGTTTCTGGGCCTGATAAGATGTCTCGAGACACATGCTGTCTCCCAGGTGCAAAAATTTGCAATGTGACAGAGAGGCTGAGAAGACTCGTGAAGCCCATTGACCATTATCCCTTCCTTTTGGTCCATGTTGGAGCCAATGATACTGCACGGCATAGCATTCAGAATATCAAAAGGGGTTTGGGGGCTCTGAAGGAAGCTGAAGGACTTGGATGCACAGGTAGTCATCTTATCTGTCCTTCCAATGGAAGGGCATGGCCCAGAAAGGGAGAGAAAGATAGTGGAGCTGAACAATTGGCTGTGCAGATGGTGCCACTGGGAACAGATTGGCTTCCTGGAACATGGAGTGCGGTTTCAGGGAGGTGGACTACTGGCAAGGGATGGGTTGCACTTCACAGCAATTGGCAGGAGAGTTTTTGCTAATTGTCTGAAAGATCTGATCAGGAGGGCTTTAAACTGAGTTGTGTGGGGGAGGAAGACAGTATTCATGAGGAAAGGAGTTCATCAAGTACTGGAGATAATAGCCCAAATGTTATACAGAGGACAAGGCAAATAGTACAATAACCCAACAATGGGAGGACTAAACCTTTAAAAGGTAGATAGGGGGAAAGGCCCATGGTCTTAGATGTCTCTATACTAATGCACAGAGCATGGGAAATGAACAGGATGAACTTGAACTCTTAGTACAACAAAGCAAATATGATTTAATAGGCTTCACTGAAACCTGGTGGGATGAGTCTCAGGAATGGAATGTAGAAATAGAGGGGTATAACCTACTTCAGAGAAACAGACCAAACAAGAAGGGTGGCGGAGTAGCATTATACGTTAAGGATGTGTACACCTGTGAACAGACCCATGACTTAAATCCTGGGAGCCAGGTTGAGAGCATCTGGGTAAAAATCAAGGGGCAGAGAAACAGCAGGGATGTCATTGTGGGGGTCTGCTACAGACCTCCAACCCAAACTGAGGACTTGGATTATGCCTTCTTAGAAGAGATGACCACACATTCAGTCAGGAGAGCTGTAGTAATAATGGGTGATTTTAACTATCCTGATATTTGTTGGAAGTCCAACTCTGCCAAAAATGTAAGGTCCAACAAATTCCTCTTTTTGCCTGAAGACAATTTTATTGTACAGAAGGTGGAAGAGGCAACAAGAGGAACATCTATTTTAGATCTGATCCTAACCAACAGAGATGATCTTGTTAATGGGGTGGAAGTGGTGGGATCCTTAGAGGGGAGTGACCATGTTCTCCTGGAGTTTGTTATACAGAGGAAAGGGGAAGCCAAGTACAGCCAGACATGCCTCCCAGACTTTAAGAAATCTGATTTCAGAAAACTCAGGGAATTACTAGGGGTGATCCCATGGTCAGGAATATTAAAAGAGAAGGGAGTACATGATGAATGGGAGTTTCTTAACTGTGAGATATTGAAGGCTCAATAGGGTAAATCACCAAAGAAGAATTCAAACAAATAGGCAGCTCATGTAGGGGGGAAATCAGAAAAGCAAAATCACAGATGGAGCTCAGGCTTGCTAGAGAGGTTAAAAACAATAAAAAGGGCTTTTTTGGATATGTCCATAGCAAAAGAAAGAACAAGGAACTAGTAGGACCACTGCGGGGAGAAGTTGGTGAAAGGCTAACAGGGAACAGAGAAAAGGCAGAGCTACTCAACACCTTCTTTGCCTTGGCCTTGGTCTTCTACCAAAAGGAGAACAGTGCTCAACCTGGAGAAAATGGAGCAGATGATGCAGTAGGGGAAATGCAGCACAGAACAGGTAAAGAGGTAGTTCAGGAATACCTGGCCAGTATAAATGAGTTCAAGTCTCCAGGTCCAGATGAACTATATCCAAGGGTACTTAAATAACTGGCAGAAGTAATCTCAGAACAAACCACTGTCAATAATCTTTGAAAAATCCTGGCGAACAGGAGAATTCTCAGCAGACTGGAGGAAGGCAAATGTTGTCCCCATCTAAAAAGGGGGGGGGGAAGAAGACCCAAGTAATTATCGCCCAATCAGCCTGACATCAATATTAGGAAAGATTTTTGAGCAGATCATTAAACAGACATTCTGTAAGCACTTAGAAAGGAATGCTGTGATCACCAAAAGTGAACATGGCTTTTTGAAAAACATGGCATGCTAGTCTAATCTTATCTCTTTTTTGATAGAGTTACATACTTGGTAGATGAAGGGAATGTTGTGGATGTAGTGTATCTTGATTTCAGTGAGTCGTTTGACAAAGTCCCCCATGATATCCTTGCAAAAAAGTTAGTAACATGTGGACCAGATAATTCAACTGTTAGGTAGATTTGTAATTGGTTGATGGGCAAAATCCAAAGGGTAGTCACCAATGGCTCCTCTTCATCCTGGAGAGAGTCAACCAGTAGGGTGCCACAGGGTTCTGTCCTGGTGCAGTGCTATTCAACATCTTTATCATTGACTTGGATGAGGGAATAGAGGGCATGCTTATCAAGTTTGCAGATGACATCAAATTAGGAGGAGTAGCTAATACCCCAGAGGACAGGATCAGAATTCAAAATGACCTTAACAGATTAGAAAGCTGGGTCAAAAGTAACAAAATGAATTTCAACAGGGAGAAATGTAGGATACTACACTTGGGCAGTAAAAACGAAATACACAGATATAGGATGGGTGACACCTGTCTTGATGGTAGTACAGTTGGCCTCCATATCCACGGATTTGGTACCCACAGGTTTAAGTATTCACAGCTTAAAAATATTCTTTAAAAAAAGAATAATCCCAAAACCAAACCTTGATTTTGCCATCTTATATAAGGGACACCATTTTGCTATGCCATTGCATATAATGGGACTTGATTATTCATGAATTTTGGTATCCACGGGGGGGGGGGGTCCTGGAACCAAACCCCAATGAATATGAAGAGACAACTGTACATGCGAAAGGAATCTAGAAGTCTTAGTGGACCACAATCTGAGCATGAGTCAGCAGTGTGACACGGCAGCTAAAAAAGCCAATGCGATTTTAGGCTGCATCAATAGGAGTATAGTATCTAGATCAAGGGAAGTAATAGTGCCACTCTATTCTGCTTTAGTCAGACCTCACCTGGAATACTGTGTCCAGTTCTGGGCACCACAATTCCAGAAGGATATGGACAAGCTGGAACGTGTCCAGAGGAGGATGACCAAAATGGTGGGAGGTCTGGAAGCCATGCCCTCTGAGGAGCAGCTTAGGGAGCTGGGTATGTTTAGCCTGGGGAAGAGAAGGTTAAGAGGGGACATGATAGCCATGTTTAAATATTTGAAGGGATGTCATATTGAGGATGGATCAAGCTTGTTTTCTGTTGCTCCAGAGACAAGGACATGGAGCAATGGACTCAAACTTACAAGAAAAGGGATTCCACCTAATCATTTGGAAGAACTTCCTGACAGTAAGAGCTGTTCGGAAGTGGGATGCACTGCCTGGGAGTGTGGTGGAGTCTCCTTCTTTGGACGTTTTTAAATAGAGGCTGGGTGGCCATCTGTCAGGAATGCCTTGATGGTTTATTCCTGCATGGCATCCAGGACTGGACTGGATGGCCCTTGAGGTCTCTTCAAACTCTATGATTCATAGAATCATAGAAACAGAGTTGGAAGAGACCACAAGGGCCATCCAGTCCAACCCCCTGCCATGCAGGAATACACAATCAAAGCACCCCCGGCAGATGATCATCCAGCCTCTGTTTAAAAACCTCCAAAGAAGGAGACTCCACCATACTATGAGGCAGTGTATTTCACTTCCGAACAGCTCTTACCATCAGGAAGTTCTTCCTAAAGTTTATGTAGAATCTCTTTTCCTGTAGTTTGAACCCACTGACCCATGTCCTAGTCTCTGGAGCAGCAGAAAACAAGCTTGCCCCATCTAATTGACCAGGAGCCAGAAAAACTCTGGACTGAAGCCAGAGACATTGTTAGGGAAGAATGCAAAACACTATCTTCAGAGTTCAGACACTATCTGAAGCCAAAAAGAAAGAGGAGCCTTAATGGATGACAGATGAAACTCTTCAAGCAGTTAAGGACAGAGAAGAAGCAAAATCAAAAGGTGACAGAAATAGTCAGAACCCTGAATGCAACTGTTCAGCTACTTGTGCGCAGGGACAAGGAGAACTACTATAATAACCAATGCAGAGAAATAGAAGATGGCAGCTGAAACTGAGTAACAAGAGACCTCTACCATAAGTTCCAAGAAATCAAAGGGAAAGTTAAACCAAATATGAGGAATGTCTATTACCAGCAGAGGAACACATTAAATGACCAAGTAGAAATAAGAAGATGATGGAACCAATACACTGAAGAACTGTATAAAAGAGATGAAAGGATGAGAGATTCATTCAAGGAAGAACCATGTGAAAGTGAATGTAAAATTTTAGAAAGTGAAGTGGAAGCTTTACTCAGAGCAGTAGGGAGAAATCAATCATCAGGAACAGATGGGATGCCAAGAGAGCTGCTTCAAGCTACAGAGACAGAATTTACACTGGTTCTACCTAAAACCTGTCCACAAGTATGCAAAACAAAGCAATGTCCCACACATTGGAAACAATATACATCCCATTTCCAAGAAAGGGGACACCAGGGATTCTAGTAACCACAGGACCATTGTATTAATGTCCCATGCAAGCAAAGTGATGCATAAAATTCGACAACAAAGACTTTTACCATCTATGGAGAGAGAAATGACAGATGTTCAAGTTATGTTCAGGAAAGGAAGTGGCACTAGTAATCATATTGCAATCATATGTTGGAGAATGGAGCACATAAAATAATGCCTGTGATTTATATATTATAGCACAGCCATTATAGCAAAGCCTTTGATTGTGTATATCAATAATAATAATAATAATAATAATAATAATATTTTTACCCCGCCCCTCTGTTAAAAACAATCGGGGCGGCTTACAACAGTTAAAATACAGCAATACAGACTAAAACTCCTAAGCCCCACCAACCCCTGCCCTCCCCCATAAAAAAGATATTAAACTAACATCAAATTAAAATCCACCTAAACTTAAAAGTCACATAAAATAAACAAATACAAAAATCAACAGTCAGTGAGTCAGGGTAAAGGACTAAAAGACTAAAATAGGCCAGGAGATGCAGCTCCTGAGGCTGGGATCTAATCAGGAAAAGCCTGCCAAAAGAGATCCATCTTTAGTGCTTTCTTAAACTCATCATCTGACGGATCTCATTCGGCAGGACATTCCATAATTTGGGGGTGATTACTGAAAAGGCCCTCTGGGAGGTTGCAGACAGCCTAGATTTTTGTGGCTGAAGCAAATTCCTCCCAGAGGACCGGAGTGCGCGGGGAGGATTGTATGGGAGGAGGCGGTTCCAAAGATACGTTGGACCCAAGCCATTTAGGGCTTTAAAGGTAATAACCAAAACCTTATACTGGCCCCGGAAACTGATAGGCAGCCAGTGAAGAGATTTTAATACTGGAGTTATATGGTCTCTCCGAGATGTTCCTGAGACCAGTCTGGCTGCCATATTTTGTACCAACTGAAGTTTCCAGACCAAGCATGAGGGTAGCCCCATGTAGAGCACATTGCAGAAATCCAGACAAGAGGTTACCAGGGCGTGCACCAGTCTCAAGGTCCCTTACTTCCAAGAAAGGGTGCAGCTGGCATATCAGCCAAAGCTGATAACAGGCGCTCTTGACTGTCACACTCACCTGACTAGTCATCTGAAGTAATGGGTATGCAACAGCATTTGATTGTCCTGATGTGTAACTTGTACTTAGGACAAGAGGCCACTGTCAGAACTGAATACAGAGAAATTGAATGTTTTTTAATTGTCAAGAGGATCAGGCAAAACTGAATTTTATCATCCTATGTGTTTAACTTGTACGCTGAATGTATTGTACGTAAAGCAGGATTAGACTGAGAGGAAGGAGGCGTGAAAATTGGAGGAAGGAACATCAACAGTTTAAGATATGCAGATGACATCATACTATTGGCAGAAAATGGCAAAGACTTGGAACGATTACTGAAGAAAGTCAAGAGGCAGGTTTACAGTTGAACATTAAGTAAACAAAAATAATGACCACAGATCATTTACATAACTTTAAAGTAGATGATGAAGATGTTGAAATAGTGCAAGATTTTCCATACCTTGGCTCAGTCATTAATCAAAATAAAGACTGTAGTCAAGAAATCAGAAGAAGACTAGGACTTGGAAGGGCAGCTATGAAAGAACTAGACAGGATTCTGAAGTGCAAAGATATATCAATGAACTCTAAAGTTAGGATTGTCCATGTCATGGTATTTCCAATTTCTATGTATGATTGTGAAAGCTGGACAGTAAAGGTAGCTGATAGGAAGAAAATCAACTAATTTGAAATGTGGTGCTGGAGAAGAGCTCAACAGATACCGTGGACTAATGAAAAGACCAACCAATTGGTCCTAGAGCAAATCAATCCTGAACTCTCCCTAGAAGCCAGGATGACAAAGCTGAGACTGTTGTATTTTTGGACATATCATGAGAAGACATGACTCAATAGAAAAGAAAATCATGCTTGCATAGGGAGAAGGCAGTAGGAAAAGAGGAAGGCTGTATTACCGATAGATGAACTCAAGGAAGCCACAGCCCTGAGTCTGCAAGAACTGAGCAGGGCTGTTGATGACTTGAAGGCCTCTCATTCATGTGGTCACTGTAAATCAAAGTCAGCTTGACAGCCATTAACAACAAAGCTTGAATGACAAGCTATGCACAGTGGCTGAAATGTCCTCTTCAACAAAAGTGCAGAAGCCCTCTCCTCATTTCCATCTAACCACTTTGCTCCTTTTAAATCTTGTACTAAATGAATAGCTGTTTTCCCATTTGAGGATGAGGACTGGAAGGAAAGCACTCAATTGGAAATCTGCTTTTTTTAAGGCAAGAGCCTGTCAGAGTGCTGTAGCTGCTTTGTAATGACATTTTCAGAGGTCAACAGGGAAACAGGGTGGACAGGGAAACTTCAGAGGGCACCATGGCCAGGGCTGCTTGTAACAACCTTGGGCCCTTTCACACTAAGCAATTATAGTGCTATGATTCCACTTTAAATGCTATGGTTGCATTCTGTGGAATCCTGGGAGGGTTGTTTAGAATCATCATGCTTAGATTGCTCCTCAGGTGCCTATGGCCAAATAACTATTCCATAGGATGCAGCCACAGCAGTTAAAATGGAAACATAACACTATAAATATGTAGTGTAAAAGGGCCCCTGGAGCAGAAAGACCAAAAACAAAAATGTGCCAAAGGGCTACAGGGTGGATGGAAGAGAAAGAGAGAAAGCCGGAAGGCTAAGGGAAGGAGGAACATGGTGGGAGGTTGGGAGAAAGGCTGCTAGAAGAGGGGGAATAAAGGTGAAGGAAGAATCTCCTGGATCTTTGGAAAGGTAGTGGAGGTGGGAGCTGGTGTGAAGAGGAGTGAGGGGTGAAGGGAGGAAGTAGAAAGGTAAGGGTAAGATGTCAGTACAGCACCCCCCTTCATGACAATCTCCCCCCATCCTCCATCACGGCCAATAGTTTTCCATGTACAACAGGCACTGTCAGGGTCTTTCATGGTTGACAACCCTGCATGAACCAAATAGGCAACATTTTCATTTCTATAAAAGAAAGCTGGAAAGGGATATTTAAAAGCAAGATGCAAATGAACTCATTTCATGTTATTTCCAGCTTTGGAATACTGCATACTCAAAGGACTGATGCCAAACTAGGAGACTGGATAATATATTGGCAAATGATCTACTCTGCATTATTTTGTAGATATAGATAGAAGGAGATAGACATGATTAAAATTTTGTTCAGCCAATCAACCAATGTCAGATAAAATCTTTGTTGCGGGAAATAATTAGAAGAGTTCTTTTATTAAAAAAAAAAACCCACAAAATCCTGAAATATTTCTTCCCTTGTATGAAGACTGAAAGACCATGATGACAGTTTAAATCAGAGGTTGGGAATGTTAGGCCACTCAGAAGGGCTTTTTCCCCCCCTGCAACTCCCCCAAGCCCTCCCAGGTTAGCCAGTGGTGAAGAATGATGGGAGTTGCAGTCCAGCAACCTCTGGAGGACCATGCATGTCTCTCCCCTTCCCAGTGCAGAGGAAGCTGTTATTCCAGATACAGGGGCTAAGCTCTAATGACCTATTCAGTCAGTTTCATGTGCCTGGGGGGCTTTGAGCTTGAGTTTATGAAAAAGAAGATAGCCCTATTCCCCTGCCATGTAGAAAATACTGAATGTTGAAACTGTTAGTATCTTTTGATTTTCCAAAACAATTATATGACATAGGGATGAAGTCTCCTGTTCAAAAATAAATAAATGAATAAATCACAGATCTACATTTGGCATGCCGAAACTCTTGAACGTGCCTAAAATTGCTATTTGGAGCCATGCCATTGTCAAGGGGAAAAATATTACTTATAAACATTGGACTGGATCTAAAGGTGTACCTCGCCTTCCTCACGTGGAAAACATCTTCTGCTCACAGAAGGGTGGCTTTATGGAAGGCAAAATCCCAGGTACAAGAAAAGTGAAAATAAACTCCCAACAATGTTCTTCTAGCTTGAGCACTGAGCTTGCTCGACTGTGTGCACCAGCAGAAGTATGAGAATGGTTGTACCAATCACAACACTGAGAAAATTCTCACACAAATATTAGAGGAACAAAGTGAATGTCTCTTTCCCTTCAACTCACGTTTCTTGGAATCCAACCTTTTGTTTTGTTTTGGTTTTTTGGAAAGTTTACTCTCACATCTATGGCTGGTGTCCAGCTTTTCTTACTAACCCAGTTCAGGTTGTTAATCTCATGCCAAATATGCAATATAACAGATATGATTTCCCATCAAGGTAGTTTTCTGAAAGGCAACTGAACAGAGACATTTTAATGATAAAAGAAAATGAAGAGGGAATTCCAGTAAGCATTAAAATAAACTGTTTATAGCAGGAACTTTTGCCAAGTTCTTGTTCTCTCACAGACTCATGATAACAGGGGCAACATTTTGGTAGTTTTCCCTCCACTAAAAAAGTCACTGAGCAGAAAAGGAAGAACAACTATTTGGGGTTGTAATCCACAGGGCAGTGGTTCTATGCTGGTGCCTCCCAAGCACTCTGTACCAGTAGCACACTTAGGGCTCATCCAGATGATGAAAATACTCATAGAATTCGCAGGGAACACGATGTGTCCAAACGTGATCCAAATGAGATTCATGGTATTTGGAAGGAGGGGAGCTAAAAACGCCACAAACCACACAGTAAAGGGATTCATGGTTTTTCCCAAACTTTCCTGGAAAATGTGCCTAGATGCTCAATTTTGCACGTGTGACTGTCCCAATTCACATCACTGCACATTTTCGCTCTATTGACCTTTATTGGAGCTTGTGGCTGCTCCAGCATTGCTGCAAATGGGCAAAAATGTGCACCCACTCAGACTATACCATCACATCTAGAAGAGCCCTATGCCATTCCCAGGCACATTATGCAAGCACATGGGATAGGACAGAATTCTACACAGTGTGCATAGAAATTTATCAATTTGTGTACAATCTCACCTCCCCCCCCAGCACAGAATAGTGTTGTGTAGGAGGAGGTGCTTTGATGACCTCACTTGATAAAGGCCAGCTTAATTAGACAGGAGGCACTGAAAGGATGATGTAGGTGGCTAGGGGGCAGAGTGTGAGTTATTTATTACCACACCACCCCCAGTCACTTCCTGTTTCCAATTGTTTTGGCCCACCCTCCCACCTCTTCCACAATGTGAGTTCACTGGTCGCTTATGGAATCCCCCCCCCTTTTCCATGGGTTTTTTCACCTACCCTACACTGTAGAAGGGAAATTGAGAATTGGCTTTCGGTGGTGTCTTAAATAGGTGGTCACTTAGCAGGAAGTAGTTCGGTGTATACCTATTCCACTCCTTTTGAGTGAAGGGTGGTATTCTGGAACTACCCTCACATGTCATGTGACCTGGGGGTGGCAGGAGGCTATCCTTTGAGTTGGCCCAAGGGTTAGACCCTCACTAAAGTTCATGCGACTTGGGGGGGGGTCTCATCCTGGGGTTTTGCCTTCCAATAGATGATGCCTGGTGGACAGCTCAGTTGCTGGGATCTCCCCCAGGGCTCAGGTGTTTCACCTAGGGGCAGTTGGGAGGTAGGTTTGGCTGAGACCACAGGCTCTGGCTACTCCTGCACTAGGTACTCCCCCCTTGCTTGCATTTCTCAAGGTATAAATATAAAAAAGTGTTAGATTAAATAAAGTGGCCCTGCATTTAACCTAATATCTTGTTATTTTCCAGCAGTGTGGGGAAGGATTCCTTAGTCTTGGCTCTTGGGTCTGCCTCCAGAATAACAGGCAGGGTAACTGACAAATAAAATTTAGACACACACTCCATGGAGGAGAGCCACTTCCCAACCGTCCCCAGTTCTCTCCTGACTCACCAGAGATCAGGTTATGGGTTTTTTTTAAATTTTGCTTCAGCTAATTCAAAAAACAAAACAAAACTTGTTGACTTTAATCGAGGGAAGATGACCAGTTGCAGGCAAGACTCTTCCCCTTTATCTGACTTCTCCTCTAGGGAGGCAGAGGTCCTTGAGGAGTGGGTTGTGCTGGCTGGCCAACACGCACACAAACAACTATGGGTCCTCTCAAGAGGTTCCTCATTGAGTTTTTCAGTCACCATGAGTGCGACAGAGCAGCACGATGGGGTTCCCTTCAAGGGAACGGACCATGCTAGCTTGCTGCATAGAGGCCTTGCTGCCACGAGGGAGGAGGCTTTGGAGGTGAGCAACCCCCCTCCTTCAGACCTCCCCCTCATTGTTGATGGGCAGTAGCTGCTGGCACAGCTGACTGTTTGGATTGCTCTAGTGGCTGAGCATGCTGTGGAGGCCAGTGTTTTGAGGGGAGTCCGGGGATGATTCCTACATGGTGCCCATTTTGTGCACTTTGCAGTCCTCTATGGACGGAGTTACCACCTCAGTGCCAGTGCTCTCAGGTTCTTCCAAGCAGCTTAGCTTACTACCCAGAGGAAGGCGTGGCAAGCCCAGTATTTCTTCTATAGACTGTTCTTCCCAGGAGGAGGCTACTCCTTTCTCCCAGGGCAGCAGAGATCACTTCCCCCGCCCCATATGCAAGAGAAGTAAAAAAAAGTAAACCACTCTGTAATTACTGCTTGGGAGGAGGAGGATACAGAACACTGTATTGGTATGTCCTCTAAGGAGGAAGGAGAATGGTCCTCAGAGAAGGATGAGGTCCCTGCGGATCATGTGTCTTCTAGACTTTTTGAGTCTACTGACTTTCCCTTCTACGTAAGATGGGGAAAAAAACTTGGCCCTTTCTTCTGCTTCTCACACATCTGGGGACCACAACCAGGATATTCCTGAACTCAGACCCAAGGTGAACCTGTTACCCCATGTGGTCCCTTTTCCTATTATGTTTAAGGAGGTCCTTGAAAGGGAGTGGGTGCACCCAGGTGCTTCTTGGGCTCCTTCTTCATCAGCTAAATCCTGTTATAATATACCTAGGGACATAATGGAAAAGCTTAAATTGCCAGCCATTGATGTGCCTGTTGCAGGATTGGTCTTGGGTTCTCTTTTTCCTCAGGATGGTGACAACAACCTCAAGAGCCCTGAGGATAACAGGATTGAGGCTTTCCTGTTCAGGTCATATGTGGTGTTTGCTCTTGCCATCTGGGCAGCTGCTGCCACATCTCTGCTAGGGCCAGCATTACATGGTCTAAGGACCTTCTTGCTATTTTGCTAGAGGAAGAGGTCAATTTTTGCCAGGCTGGGAAAGGCTTCGTCATTCATGGCTGATGCCAGTCTGGATGCCCTTCAGTTGTCATCCGCTCACTGGCTGCCAATGTGGCTGCAAGGCAGCTGCTATGGTTAAAGCATTGGAATGCTGATAACAAGGCTAAGGCAAACCTCTCTGTCTGTTCCTTTAAAGGTGGCAAATTGTTTGGGAAAACCTTGGATGAGCTTCTGGTGGAGATCAAGGACAAAAAGAAAGCTCTTCCTTCCTTACCTAAGAAGGAGGAACACAAATTCTTTCGCCCCCCCCCCTTCCCAGTCGTTTCGGTGATTTAGGTTGTCTTTCCAAAGGGATTTCAAATCAAAAAGGTTCACCTGGGGCATCTAAAACAACATGCTAGGAGGAAGTCATCATCCTTTGGCAAATCTTCTGCTCCTTCCAATGTTAACAAACAGGGGAACATCTCTGAGCAGTCTCTGACTGCTTGACAACTCAGGTGGGGGGGGGTCATCTGTCTCTCTTCACCCACATCTGGGAAACCTCTTTCTCCGATGCTTGGGTAATAAGGATTATCAGTCAGGGCTACACCATAGACCCCCTGTCCAGACTCCCTCCAGTGTTCATCCAGTCTTTTCAAGTAAAGTCACCTCACAAAGATCATCTTAAGTTACAAGCAATAGATCACATGCTTCAGATTCAGGTGATAGAACCAGTACCACCCTCGGAAAGATTTTACGGGTTCTACTCACTTCTTTTTCTGGTGCCAAAGAAAAACAAGGATTAGAGGGTGATTCTGAATCACGAAGGAGTCAACTGTTGGGTTGCCAGGTGGAAATTCCACATGGAAACTTTATGGTCCATCCTGGAGAGCATTGTGGAGGGGGACTTCCTGGCATCCTTAGATTTGCAGGAGGCTTATATCCATACCAGATTTGCGGGAGGCTTATATCCAGCGCACAGGCACTACCTCAGGTTTGCCTAAAAGGAAGACCACTACCAGTATCGGGCCTTCCCCATTAGCCTGTCGTCGTCACCCAGCGTGTTTACCAAGGTATTGGTAGTGCTTGTGGCTCACCTCAGGCTGCAGGGGATCCATCTCCACCCATACCTGGATGACATCCTGATTTGGGCATTGTCTCTATCCCAGGACATTCAAGCTATGGAGACAACTCTGAAGGTCTTAGGGTCTCACAGTTTTATAGTGAACAGGGAAAAGAGTCATTTGGAACCTGTTCCATGTCTTCAACATCTAGGGAATATCATAGACACAAAACTATACAGGATTTTTCTTCCTTCAGACAGGAGGCTCAAGTTAAAGGGCCTAATACAAGAAATATTGGGTTGAGACAGATCTCCACTCATGCTCCTAGCTAAACTACTGGGTTTGATGGTAGCCTGTATAGATTTGGTACCTTGGGCCAGATTTCATCTCTGGGAACTTCAATGGTTTCTTCTTCCTTATCAGGATCTGATAGCTCTAAAGGTTTGACTTCTGGTAGGACTGTTGACAAAAGTACAACACACCCTTCATTGGTAGCTGACAGACATGCTGCTGGAAGGGGTGCCAGTTAGTGAACCAAGGATGGTGATTGTTACCACCAATGCTTCCCTGATGGGCTGGGGGGGGGCTCATTGTCAGGGCCAGCTGCCTCAGGGAGTGTGTGCTCTCCCCTGGAAAAGGACCTCAGTATCAACTTTCTGGAGCTTTGAGCAGTATGCCTGGCTCTGCTCAGTTTCCAGATCATTATCAGGCACAATCATGTAAGGTACTGCAAATGTAAGGTACTGCAAATGTAAGGTACTGCACTTAGGGCAAACAAATGACATGCATAAATATAGGATGGGGGAGACCTGGCTGAATGAGACTACATGCGAAAGGGATCTAGGAGTCCTAGTAGACCACAAGTTGAACGTAAGTCAACAGTGTGATGCGGCAGCTAAAAAGGCCAATGCGATTTTGGGCTGTATCAATAGAAGTATAGTGTCTAGATCAAGAGAAGTAATAGTGCCGCTCTATTCTGCCTTGGTCAGACCTCACTTGGAATACTGTGTCCAGTTCTGGGCACCACAATTCAAAAAGGATATTGACAGACTGGAGCGTGTCCAGAGAAGGGCAACTAAAATGGTGAAAGGTCTGGAAACCATGCTTTATGAGGAGAGACTTAGGGAGCTGGGTATGTTTAGCCTGGAAAAAAGACGGTTAAGAGGCGATATGTTAGCCCTGTTTAAGTATTTGAAGGGGTGTCACATTGAGGATGGAGCAGACATGTTTTCTGCTGCTCCATAGATTGGAACACGGAGCAATGGATGCAAGCTCCAGGAACAGAGATTCCACCTCAACATTAGGAAGAACTTTTTGACAGTAAGAGCTGTTCGGCAGTGGAACACACTCCCTCGGAGTGTGGTATGGTCTCCTTCTTTGGAGGTCTTTAAACAGATGCTGGATAGTCATCTGTCGGTGATGCTTTGATCATGATTTCCTGCATGGCAGGGGGTTGGACTGGATGGCCCACGTGGTCTCTTCCAACTCTACAATTCTATGATTCTATGATTCTATGTCACAGGGTCAGCTAGGAATGCTTGGATTTCTTTCCTGGACTGGAAGAGCTTTTTCTTTTTTTCCTCGTTCTGTGCCTCTGGAGAGTTGGGAGGCCATTTTGTGGTATCTGGACATTCCGATAGATTCAGTCACAATGGAAGGTTTCAGACAGGTTGGAGGCACCGACAGAGTTTGATACGGTTACTTTGTTAGACCACTATGCCACAAATTGCCCAGCCCGGATGGACATGCTGGTTATGGTACAAAAAAACCCATAACTTTTTCAAGCTCTGGGGAGCATGGGTGCTGTTCCAAGGGGATTCATACCTTTAAGGCTTCTGTTGGTACTGTTTTGGACTTCCTACAAGTGGGTCTCAAGAAAGGTCTTTATCCTAATATGCTTAAGCAGCATGTTTCAGCCTTAGGATCTATTTTGAAGAGTGCGTAACAAATCATTGGCTTCCCATACACATGTTCGCGGTTTCTTAAAAGGAGTGTCATTACTTAAACCTCCAATGATCCATAGGTTTCCTTCTTTGGATTTGAATGAAGTACTTCAGGCACTTATGAAGCCTCCCTTTGAAATGTTGTGGTCAGTTGAGATGAGATTTCTCACCTTGAAAGTCATGTTTTTGGTTGCTGTTACTTCTGCACTTAGGGTTTCTGAGTTAGGTGCTCTTTCTGTTCAGGAGAAATTATGTGTTTTCCTCAAGGACTCTGTGGTCTTGCGTTTGGACCCTTCCTTTATTCCAAAAGTAAATTCAGTCTGTCATAGGACTCAGGAGTTACTCCTTCCTTCTTTTTGCCCCAATCCTTCTGCTGAACAAGAGAGGAAATGGCATAAATTGGATGTGTGGAGAGCACTCAAATTTTATTTGGAACGGACTAGGGAGTTTAGGAAGTCTGATTCTCTGTTTGTTTCCTTTGTGGAATCTTCTAAAGGGAAGAAGGTATCTTCCTCTACCATTGCTCGCTGGATACATCAGTGCATTGAGTTGGTCTATGTACATAGTTCCTTACCTTCTCCGCAAGGTGTTTAGGCTCATTATATCCCTCGTGCTGCTACTTCGACAGCCTTAGTTAAGTGGCCTCTTGAGGAGAGATTTGTAGGGCAGCGACTTGGTCGTCTCCTTCATCTTTATCAGGCATTATCACATTGACATGCATGTTTCTGCTGAGGTGGCCTTTGGTCACCATGTTTTGGTCGCAGCGGGTGGTTTGTGAATCTGTTTACTTATTTCTCTGCCCGTCCTAGAGGGGACCACTTGTTTAGGTTCCAAAACTAAGGATCCCTCCCCACACTGCTGGAAAACAGAACATTGGTGCTTACCATGAAGGGTTTTTTTAGCTGTTGTGGGGAGGAAGTCTATCTTGCCCTTGATTTTGATTGTTTTGGGGGGTTTAGGATGTAGCTGGAGCTTGGTTATTCATCTCTGGCGACAGTTGGGGGTTGGCTCTCCTCCCTGGAGTGTGTGTCTAAATTTTGTCAGTTACCCTGCATATCATTCTGGAGGCGGAGCCAGGACCCAAGACTAAGGACTCCATTCCCATAACTGCTGAAATGGAACCTTCATGGTAAGTACCAATGTTCCATTTCATGTGTTGGTTATCAATAACATCACTGTACAATTTCACACATTTTCTAATAAAGAATGTGCTAGTTTCCAAATGTTCAAATCACTTCTCCCCCCCCCCCACCAAATATTTTGGACTTTAACTCCTGGAAGCCTCTGCCAGTATAACCAATGGCCAGACACTGTGGGAATTGTAGTCCGAAACATCAGGAGGGCACAAGATTCATGAACCTTGTCATAGGAAATACAGCAAAAATAAATTTGAAATAATTGCTATTGCAATGGACTAATGAAGGGCTGTGCAACCATGGCTATGTAGAAGTTTTTGTAGTATGTGGGAAATCATTATTGTAATGTTATACAATCTTGTGTGTTCCATTCACATGCTAAGTTCAGTTAAGGCATTTACCCTGCATACTTCAGTTCTCCCAACTCCCCTTCTCTTATTTCACTAGGCAATTTCAGCCAACTGGAGCAATGGAGCATTCGTTCACATGACCTAATTTAAATATTATGACTGTTTAAGTTTTTTAAAGTTAAGTCTCCATGCGGCTGAACATGGCATGTTCATGCCATGATGTTGTTGTTTTTAAGTCACCATGTAGCCCACTCCAGACAAAGACTGGGTGAGTCTCATTCTACCCTAAATCCTCTTAGTTAGGAACCTTTCTTAAGTTTGTTTTAATATGTAGATTAAGATTGATATATCTTCAGTAAACTTTTTGATATGCATTTTTAAACGGACTTCTTTGTTTTTAATGAGTCTAATTGATTGGGTGATCAGACCACACATTTACCGGTAAATGTTAATTGAGCTGTCTCTGCATTCCTAATGCGTCACTCTGTCTTGAATGTGAAAGAAAAGGTTTTTACTTTTTAAGGAAGATATTGTTTATTCTTTTTAAAAGGGCTAGATCCCTGGAATTTTTCTACAGTTTTTGACCCGTAAGTCTCATCATTCCTAACATGCATAAGCCAATGGTGAAGTGTTAATGGGAGCTGCCATCCAGAACACATGGAAGGGGTCAACAAAGCCACCCTATGGGTGCTGCCCATCCCAGGGTAACCTGTTCAAGCTGGTAAGTAGTAAGAGTTTGGTTGGGGTCACCTCCTTTTTCTCCAATACCATGCTCCTGGGTGCTTGTCATTGTAACCCATGCTCCCCAGAGCTTGAAAAAGTTATGGGTTTTTTTGTACCATAACCAGCATGTCCATCCGGGCTGGGCAATTTGTGGCATAGTGGTCTAACAAAGTAACCGTATCAAACTCTGTCGGTGCCTCCAACCTGTCTGAAACCTTCCATTGTGACTGAATCTATCGGAATGTCCAGATACCACAAAATGGCCTCCCAACTCTCCAGAGGCACAGAACGAGGAAAAAAAGAAAAAGCTCTTCCAGTCCAGGAAAGAAATCCAAGCATTCCTAGCTGACCCTGTGACATAGAATCATAGAATCATAGAATTGTAGAGTTGGAAGAGACCATGTGGGCCATCCAGTCCTACCCCCTGCCATGCAGGAAATCATGATCAAAGCATCCCCGACAGATGGCTATCCAGCATCTGTTTAAAGACCTCCAAAGAAGGAGACCCCACCACACTCTGAGGAAGTGTGTTCCACTGCCGAACAGCTCTTACTGTCAAAAAGTTCCTCCTAATGTTGAGGTGGAATCTCTGTTCCTGGAGCTTGCATCCATTGCTCCGTGTTCCAGTCTCTGGAGCAGCAGAAAACAAGCCTGCTCCATCCTCAATGTGACACCCCTTCAAATGCTTAAACAGGGCTATCATATCGCCTCTTAACTATCTTTTTTCCAGGCTAAACATACCCAGCTCCCTAAGTCTCTCCTCATAAGGCATGGTTTCCAGACCTTTCGCCATTTTAGTTGCCCTTCTCTGGACACGCTCCAATCTGTCAATATCCTTTTTGAATTGTGGTGCCCAGAACTGGACACAGTATTCTAGGTGGGGTCTGACCAAGGCAGAATAGAGTGGCAGTATTACTTCCCTTGATCTAGACACTATACTTCTATTGATGCAGCCCAAAATCGCATTGGCCTTTTTAGCTGCCGCATCACACTGTTGACTTACGTTCAACTTGTGGTCTACTAGGACTCCTAGATCCCTTTCGCACATAGTCTCGTTCAGCCACGTCTCTCCCATCCTATATTGATGCATTTCATTTGTTCACCCTAAGTGCAGTACCTTACATTTCTCCATATTGAATTTCATTTTGTTAGCTTTGGCCCAGCTCTCCAGTCTATCCAGGTCATTTTGAATTTTGTTCCTGTCCTTTAGGGTATTAGCTAGTTCTCCTAATTTAGTGTCATCTGCAAATTTGAGAAGTATGCCCCTAATTCCCTCATCCAAGTCATTGATAAAATGTTGAATAGCACTGGGTCCAGGACAGAACCCTGTGGCACCCCACTGGTCACATCTTTCCAAGACGAAGAGGAGCCACTGCTGATCACATAATGTCAGCCAAGCTGTCCTCAGCACATAGCACTGGCTGCCTGTCACTGCCACCCTACTCCAGGTTCCCCTTTAGTAACCCATTATCTGGACAGGGGCCTGAGTCTCTAGGTGACCCTTTCTATGGATAGATCTATATACTGGTGGTTATTCCCTTGCTTAGCATGACCTTTCCTTTTATTATGAGGGAAATAATGCAAGATGAGTCATTGGAACAGTTAACAAACAAACTGGTTTAGTTTATTGTATCAAACAGGTTACACCTTCAAAACTGTATAACTCTGTATATAATGCATGGTTCTTTCATTTAGTTCTGCTTAGTGTTCCTTTTAGTGACAGGCTATTTAGATTCAATCATACACTTTATCTCTTTAGTCTCTCAGCTGCTTCACATAACTTTCTTTCATACAGTGCACTCCCAATCTCTCTCATACATCTGACTCATCCAACTGTTTCCTCTCAGCTGACACTCTCAACTGACATTCTCTCAGGTCACTCTCACAGAAGCTCCTCCCATCACAGTTTCCTGCACTGGGATTGGCTCCCTCTCATGCATGCTTTCCAGCCTAGTTCTTCACAGGCCCCATCAGGGATCAGCCAATCTCTCACTGCCTAAAGGCATGATGTGGGGCAGGCTGCTGGTCCTGCCTCAAGCTGAGGCCTGGACAGGCATATAGCTGCCTTGAGCAGGGGTACCTCCAGTGCCTCTCTTTCAGCTCGCTCAACTTCATCTTGTTGTCTTGTGCTTTGTGCTCCATTCTGACAAATGCTGGAGGAAAAAGCTGCACCTGGGCATCTTATTACTATTGCTTGCTCCCTCCATGGATGCTGTAACTCTCACCACATTCCTTCTAGCCCTGACAATCTTCTGCCCCTCAGTTAGGAAAAAAAAGATCTCTCTCTCCACCTTAACATTACACCAATCAACAATTGATTGATAATTTTTCTGAGAAAGCTGAGCCATGACAATGTTATACACCCCTGTAGTTTGTGGTTCTTATTTTGGTTGCCATGTTCTCCCTGGCATCTTGGCTGAAGAAGCCATTTTGCTCTGAGAAAGATAGACAGAACTGATGTCTCTTGAAGGCAGCCAGGAAGAGGAGAGGGGCGTCTTGCCAGCAGCGAGGGAACTAGTACCTCATCACCAAAATTTCAAAAAATTACATTTTTGGAGTAAAATACCCACACTCCAGCCAGCATTGGTTGTGATGGCTGGGAGATTCTGATAACTGGAATCCAGTTCTAAAAAAAATTAAAATAAATGAAAACACCTCTAAGATTAAGATTAGAGAAGAATTGTCTACTGAAGGAATTACATGCCAATGGTTCATGTATAGACAACTATTAGAAATATTTAAAATAGACATCAAACTAGAAGGATTTGAAAATCAAATATCTCAGTTAGAAAACATCATACATTCAAAAGACAATCACCAAATTTCTCACCTTTATAACATACTTCTAAAATTAAACATGGAACAAGGGAATATGATACAATGGGCTCAAAACATAGGACAGCCTATTCTACTTGAACATTGGGAGAAAACTTGGAAATACAATATCAAATTTACACTTAGCAATAACCAATTATTACAAGATGCTTTACCGATGGTACCTGACACCATCCAAATTAAATAAAATGTATAAGCTAGGAAATGATGCATGTTGGAAGTGTCAAGATAAACCTGGAACATTCTACCACATGTGGTAGAAATGTAGCAAGGGAAAATAATTCTGTATAAACATTAATACACAGATATCAAAAAATTTAAAAATACATCTACTGTTAGAACCAGAACTATACCTACTCAATATGCTTCATATGTTAAAAGAGGAAGTTAGAAGGAAATATGGGAAAATTATACTATACATGGTGTCTGCAGCAAGAATAATTCATGCCCGCTACTGGAAAAATAATAAAAATACAACGACTGAAGAACAGATGATAAAACTTTATGACATGGCACAATTTGATAAACTAAAAACCCTGATTAAAAATAAATCACTATCAAATTACGAAAACAAATTGAAATGTATACTAGACTACTGGGAAAAGAGATGTGCAAAAGTTACACACTAAACAAGAAAAAAAGTGATTGGTAAGGTTACTAAAAAGGTAGAAATACATGGAAACATTACCCAACAAAATTTACAAGTCTATAAATTTTTTCTTATTTGATTCTTATTTCTATAATATAAGCTATTGCTATCTTAACTAAAAATAATAGATATGCATAAATTATATGAATTTATGTGTAATTGAATTCATACTGACTCAAACTGATACATATAGTAATACAATTTGCTTAGTGTAAATTAAAGGTGGTACCTCAACAGAAAGAATGCAAAAATATACTAAGAATGCAGATAACTTTATAGACTAATAACTTTATATTGTAAAGGAAGATAAACAATGCTTTCAAAAAATTTCCAACAGCAGAAAGGAAGTGTAACAAATCATTTCTGTTCCTATTAGTTGGTTTGTCATAAATTGTTTTATGTCGATCTTTTATTTTAATATATATTTGTCTAAGAATGCCTTGTATATACACAACTATTGACTCATTAGAATAAAAATATTTACTGAAACAAAAAAATTAAAATAAATAATGAAATAAATAAAAATACAAAAATCACAAACTCTACTAAGTCAATCACCTATATTTATGTTTCTATTGATTAAATCAAAAGGAAGTTGTCCTGCTACAGTATGAGAATCTTGGCAACACTAGATAAATGGAAATGGTTTCCAGACTACCATGTCATCATCCAGATATTCCACAAGGCTACCTTTAAAATGAGTCGGTCCCAGAGCATGTGTGAAATCACATGGCCTGTGGGCTGCACATGGACTTTTGCAGGGGCCCAGTGCAGCTGTTGAACTTCTCATCAAACCCCAGTCTCTCCCTCCAAATCCACCCCCCCAAAAAAAATTGGCTGAAAAAACCATAACCATGGGGCAGGTTGTGTTGAATAATACTATTTTGGTGGTCCCCACACTGAATCAAGAAAAGGCAAACACCCCAAAGATGCTAAAAGTGACTGGGAGTGATGTGTTGTCACTTCCAGTTGCCCACACTGGCAGCTGTGGTGGTGGTCTAGTATAGCTCTCTGAAACTCTGGCCGAGGTGGAAATGTCAGTGGTGTTTGGTGATTCCTATGTCAGTGGGGCAGTGAATCCATGCCAGGTTTTAGCTTAAACTTTTAAAACTTTCAAGGTATTGAAGCCTATCTCACAGATACATTCAGCACCTTGGATAGCTCCTTTAAATTTCACAGTAGCACCGTAAGTAGATTCATTGTTCTGCTTACATGGGAGCCACCAACTACACTGGCATGTCCTCACCCCCAGTATTTCTCCATTGCTATTGTTGGTTTCAAGAGCAGTGCCGTATTCCAAGTGCTAGGGGCCTTCTGTTAAAAAAAAGTGTTCAGTAAATAAAGACATTGATCAATTTTGACCATTCTTCTTACGCTAATTCTTTTCCTACCTGAAAAACCTCCTCAACACACACACACACACCACCATTATATCGGAGTGCAATGCATAATTTACTATCTACATACCTCACCTGTGGAAAAGTTGCCTATTATTCCAGGTTGGGCAGGCACAGGTGAGTTTATGCACACAAGAATAGGGATGTGCAGTAACAGTAAGGCCTAAACACCCTAAAGGCACCAGATCTTGTCTGATCTTGGAAGCTAAGAAGGGTCTTGGAAGCTTGGATGGTAGTTGGATGGGAAACCACCAATGAATACCAGGTGCTGTAGACTATGGACTTTTTTCACACCAGGCAAATATGGCATCATAATGATGCCTAATTAATGTGAAAGGGCACACATATCAGATGTCATCCTTTCATGATTTTATACTGTCCAAAAGCCGTTCGTTTTTATTGATGGGCCAAGCTATCTATTGATCTCCTGTAGTGTTTTTTTGCAGGCATTGCTGGCGTTTGAAAACTCTTAGCATTTTGATCTTGTGATTATGTCATCAATGACAGAACACTTCCGGGTGAGATTGTGACAGCCAGGTAGGAAACACTCTTTTTATGAACCTCCCTGGTTTACTTGTAATTTTAAAAGTGTGTTTCTGTGCTCGTGTGTATGCTTTATGTCTTTGTCTTGTTTTATTTTTTAAATTTGCCACGCTCGCATCTTCTCATGAGAATTGGTGAGATCTCAAACCAGGAAGTAAATGGAGCTTTGTTTGTGGAGCTTGGGCTGCCTTTCTGATGCTGCTGAGGTAGGTTTGATCAAGGGGGTTCTTGTGCCAGTATAAAAGCACTACAAAATATGCTGGCAAAAGAACATTTATGGAAGGTGGTCTGATAAAGTCCTATATTTCAGAGGAAGGAATTGACAAAATCACCTCTGAGTCTTCCTTGCCTAAGAAAACCCTATGAAATTCATGGGGGTGCCATAAGTCCACAGGTGACTTGAAGGCACATAAGCACACACACAGTAACATCTTGTGTGACATGATAGGTATTATACGTATGGCACCATCAGGATGCCTAGCATCTTACAGAGAAGAAGAGGACAGGCACTACCACAAGGAGCTCATCCACTCTAAAAGCCTACACACAGGAAACAACAGGAAGGAGAAGGTGGTGGTGGGGAGAAACAGTAGGTCCATCTACACTAGGTAAAAAAATCCAAAGTAACTTGTAGTATTGGCATCACACAGCAGCAGCAGCATGTCTAAACAGTTTTTCTGGCCTTGGAAGCCCCCATAAGCCTTGCATTCCTGATGGTGGTCACAAGTGATTTATGCACGTTAGTTCTTCACTGCCACCGTTTTTTTTAAAAAAAAAGTCATCCCAAGGTGCACTGCTGTAATAGAGCTATTTCCCAATTTTATAGGGCAGCAAAACAGAAAATATCCATCCTGTTTTATCATCTTAGTGAGCAATCGCTAAGGCAAAAATCCAACATGGTGTCAGTGGGCACTTGCCCTGCCAGCAAGCCCCGCCCCCGCTCTCACCTGGCCAATCAGCTTTGTGCTTCCCTTCACTTTTTTTGTTGTATGATAGTCTAAATGAGCTGGAATGCGCACCCGCTTCATCACTTGTGGAAAAGTATGGGGAAATCTGTGAAGGCTTTTACCCAGTTGTTTTTGCTGTTTTGCACCCCCCCTTCCATATAGTGTGGATTGGTGCTGGATCCCATTTAGACAGGTAGGATTCTCAGCGAATTCCATGAGGGGTATTTTCACTGTTTAGATGTGCCCCAGAGATATAGCTGTGAGGGATGAGTTGGTGGTGAGGGGTGAGTCTTCAGCTGGGAGCCATGGCCCCCTTCTTCCACCCAGAGGCTTTAAGAACTGCTGCCTGCTAAGTGTCTTAGGCTGTGAGGGGTGAGATTCCAAATGGGCTCCACGCCCCTCTCCCTTCATCCGGAAGCCTTAACAACTGGAAGATCATCAGAATAAGGGACAAGCATATGCGGCTGGGCAGGGTCTGTGCGCGAGGATTGAGGTGGTGCAGGGGAATGGAAGTTATGGTAGGAACAGAGTGAAAGTTTGTTACAAAGGAAGGAGGGATAGATGTGTAAAAGCTATTCCACCCTCAGTTCACTCTGTTCCCCAGAATGGATTGGAGAGTGCATCAACCATACCGCAGAAACTTACCTTACTAATAAGACCCACATCATTCATGATCTTCTCTTGGAAGAGGATGCCGAACTGGCTTGCTTCACTGAGACCTGGCTGGGAGAGGACAGCACCATAACTTGGGCGCAGGCCCTCCCAGCTGGGTACTCTGTTAGTGAGCAGGTAAGGGGAAGTGGGCGAGGGGGTGGAGTAGCTCTGGTTCATAAAAATAACCTTACCGTGACCAGGATACCTGTCCATAAATCGGTCCACTTTGAGTGTATGTACCTGAGCCTGATGACCAGGGAGAGTCTAGAGATTCTGTTAGTATATCGTCCACCCCATTGTCTAACAGACTCCCTAACTGAGGTGACACAACTGGTCTCAGAGTTGTTGTTGGAGTCACCCAGACTGTTAGTTCTGGGCGATTTCAACATCCCACTTGAGACCAGTTTGTCAAATTTATCAGGTGCGGCTCAGGAGTTCATGGAGTTCATGACAAACATGGGCCTATCCCAATTGGTCGACAGCCCCACTCATTGTGTGGGTCATACCCTCGATGTGGTCTTTAGTATGGAACAGGAATCTCCGTGGGTGGAGGTGACTAAAACCACTGCATTGTCATGGATAGATCATTTCCTGATCAAGATTGAACTCAGAACCACTGTCCATCCTGTCGGGGGTGGAGGACCTACTAGAATGGTCCGCCCTCGAAGGCTAATGGAACCAATGGTAACGCTGGTGATTCTGTCGAAGCCTTGGTCAATACTTGGAACATCGATCTTACCAAGGCTATAGACGCCATCGTTCCCAAGCATCTTCTCCTCCCGCTTCTAATCACCATCCATGGTATACTGAAGAACTTAGGAAGTTGAAGCAGGTTGGACAACGACTAGAGTGTGTCTGGCAAAAAACTCAGCTCTTGTCTGACAGGACTTGCCACAGGAAATTTCTTTGTTCCTATAGAGAGGCAATACATGCAGCAAGGAAATCTTTCTCTTCTGCTCATATTGCATTTGCAGAGTTTCGCCCGGCAGAGCTGTTTAGGGTGGTGAGGGAATTGACACAGGTTCCACCTGTGCAGAACTCATTACTAAACCCGACAAGGGCCTGTTGTGATGCATTTAACAACTTCTTTGCAGATAAAATCTCTCAGATAAGAGCCGACTTGGACACGGGGTTGTAGCAGATTCGATTGAGGAGGTGTCCAGTAACTCCGTTAATGAGGTTATACTGGATCAATTTCAATCTGTAAGTACTTATAACATGGACAAGCTCCTTGGTAGAGTGAGGAAGACTACCTGCCCTCTTGACCCTTGCCCTTCATTGCTGGCTGGGGTGATGCCTTCAAGGGAAGGTCATGTTCCACCTTGCTTAAAGGAAGCGGTGGTTAGACCACTCCTAAAAAGACCTTCCCTTGACCCTCTGGATATGAAGAACTATAGGCCAGTCTCCTTACTACCTTTTTTGAGCAAGGTGATCGAGAGGGTGGTTGCTCTCCAACTCCAAGCTGTCTTGGAAGAAACTGATTATCTAGATCCATTTCAAACTGGCTTTAGGATGGGATTCAGAGTTGAGATTGCCATGGTTGCCTTGGCTGATGACCTTCGCTTAAGCATCGACAGGGATAATGTGACCCTGTTGGTGCTACTGGATCTCTCAGTGGCTTTTGACATAATAGATCATGACATCCTCTTGGATCGCCTGAGAAGGCTAGGAATTGGAGGCACTGCACTGCAGTGGTTCCATTCCTTCCTCTCAAGCAGATTCCAGAGGGTGATGCTCGGGGACAGTTGCTCTGTGAGGAAAGAGCTTAATTGTGGCATCCCACAAGGCGCCATCCTATCCCCGATGCTATTCAATATATACATGAAGCTGCTGGGAGAGATCATCCGGAGGCATGGGGCGGGGTGTTATCAGTACGCTGATGGCACCCAGATATATTTCTCCATGCCTCGGTCTTCAGCTCTGACTTCAGATGATACCGCTTCTCTTAATGATTGTTTTAAGGCAGTAATGGACTGGATGAGAGAAAACAGATTGAAGCTGAACCCAGATAAAATGGAGGTACTCACAGTAACAGCCCTGAACCCAGGCATTGGAATACAATCTCCAGTCCTGGATGGAGTCACACTCTCCTCTAAGGACTATGTTTGCAGTCTGGGGGTGCTCCTGGACCCATCGCTCCAGATGACGAAGCATGTAAATGCGATGGTCAGGAGTGCCTGTTATCAGCTTCGGCTGATACGCCAGCTGCTCCCTTTCCTGGAAGTCAGGGACCTTGAGACTGTGGTACGTGCTCTGGGAACCTCTTGTCTTGATTTCTGTAATGCACTCTACATAAGGCTACCCTCGTGCATGGTCCAGAAACTTCAACTAGTACAGAATATAACAGCCAGACTGGTCTCGGGTACATCCAGAAGAGACCATATAACACTGATCTTAAGATCACTCCACTGGCTGCCCATTAGTTTCTGTGCCCAGTACAAGGTGTTGGTTATCACCTTTCAAGCCCTAAATGGCTTAGGTCCAACCTATCTTCGGAACCGCCTCCTTCCATATAATCCGCCCTGGGCACTCAGGTCCTCTGGGAGGAATTTGTTACAACCTTTAAAAACTAGGCTTTCTTTGACCTCCTGGAGGGCCTTTTTGGCTATCACTCCCAGATTATGGAACAGCCTGCTGGGTGAGATCCATCATATCACCACCCTAAATAGCTTTTTAAAAAGCTCTAAAAATGGATCTCTTCCGGCAGGCCTTTCCTGAATAGATACCCGGCCATCAAATAAGGAAATCTAGCTTGTCCCGATCTCGCCATGTCCATTGTCCATTGCTCATTTTAATTTGTTTTTTTGGTATTTTTAAGTATGTTTTAATTCCTAAATTATTTAATTGTATTTTAAGAGGGGTGGGATTGAGGGTTTGGATGTATATTTTAATTGCTGTAAGCCACCCTGATTGCATTTTGTAGAGGGGCGGGATATAAATAAATATTATTATTATTATTATTATTATTATTATTATTATTATATAGCTGGAGTTGTTTTCACTTGGACATATTTAGACTGATTTACAGGCCGAGTTCCATTTGGGGCAAGGTGACTGCGGAGCTGTGCTTAATTCTCCATAGAAAAGGTAGGTTTTAAGGAGCAATCTGAATGATCCAGAGAGGCAGCATCACAACATGTTGCAAGGGTTGCATCTCCTGTGCACGAAGGAACAACCAGAAGCCTGGGAACCATCCTACTGAGGATTACAATATTTCTTACCTTTGTGTTGAGTATAGTTAGAAATATAAGGACAGACAACTGCTGGGAGGGGCAGGTGTAATTAAAAAAATAGTAATTGTCCCCAGGTAGATTTGGGATTGGTCAGTCTATTTGCTTAAATGTATAATTAACATACACTGATCAGAAAACATATTCAAAAGGAATTAATGCACACACTGAAATTAAAGGGGGGGGAACACAACAGTACTTACTACTGCTGCCATCTACTGTGAGAGTAGCAAATTCAGTCTCTTCTGTTATATGAGAATCAGGAAGCAGCATGCTGCTCCTCCTAGCTCACACTACAAAAAGGGAAGGAAGGAGTCATGTGTCTTATTTCAAGGGTGGGGGTTATGTGGCCCTTCAGATGTTGTTGAGTTGCAACTCCCAGCAGCCTTAGGCAGCATAGCCAGTGGTGAAGAATGCTGGGAATTGTATTTCAGCAACACGGGAGGGATGAACTTTGCCTGCCCCTGTCTCGTTTTTAACAGATTAATAATAAATATTATTAAAGAATGATATGATTATGACAGCAGGAGCCACAGTCCCATCACTGTGTGTATGTACAGTGTCCAGGAGGCCACCTAGAATCATAGAATTGGAAGAAACCACAAGGGTCATCCAGTCCAACCCCCTGCCATGCAGGAATACACAAATCATTCCCAACAGATGGCCATCCAGCCTCTGTTTAAAAATCTCCTAAGAAGGAGACTCCACCACACTCCAGGGCAGTGCATTCCACTGCTTGGTCTAGGTCCCATGGAAAGAATTCGCTTTCTTGACTGGGTAGATGCTGCCACACAAGTCCTCCTGCCTAATTGTCCTGCTACCCTGCCCCTCTTAAGGCTTGACCCTTTGGAAATGAAAGTACGGTAGTGAGGAAAGGATCTTGGAAAAGGATGACTGTGCCAGCTCAAGCGGTCTCTTGCTAGGGCAGCCGATACCAGCTGGCCCAGGCTGCTTCCTCATGCTGCACAGCTAATGGGAGCTTGCTCTCCTCCCTGTGTCCAGACAGGGTTAATGTCTAGAAATCTTAATTGCATATTTAGTAAAAAGAACAGCATCCTTTGCTTTAACTGTTGTACTTTTTTTTTTTTTTTGCATTCTTTCTGTGTCATGATCCCAGACTTCCCAGACTTTTAGGTCAGTAATGTAGGGATTGCTTAGAAACAGTAGTCAGATTAACCTCAGCTATAGTCTCCTATGAAAGCCAGCATGATGTAGTGGTTTGAATGTTGGACTGGGACTCCAGGAGACTAGGGTTTGAATCCCCACTCAGCCATGGAATCGCTGAACATAGACAAGTCACACTCTCTCAGCCTCGGAGGAAGGTAGTGGCAAATCTCTGAATACATTTGCCAAGAAAACCCTAGCATAGGACTGCCACAAGTCAGAGCTGAATAGAAGACACATAACAACAACAGTTTCCTACCACACACTAATTTATCAGTTTGTATAAGTGTCACAAAAAGGCTGGGCCATTATGACTGGAGATGCGAAAGCCTGGGTGAGGCATTTAAAAATGTGGGGGGAAACCATTTTTTCCCCTGAAGACCTTTTTTCTAGAAAAATTGAAAAAAGGGATAATGGAATATTTTCTTTTAGAATGATGACTGCAATATTTAAGACAAGATGTTCCTATATTTACTCCCCCCACGTTATTTTTAAAAATTACCTAGCAGGTAGATGTTTATGTAGGACTATGTACAGTATCACACTTCAATGTACTTCTTGGGGCTTAGTTACACAGCAGTTTTTATTGCGATAGTTTTTGCGCATTAGCGCATTTTTGCACCAGTGCCACGAAGTTTACATGATTTAGTGCAAAACTGGTTGATCTGGTAAGTTTTTTGCTTTGTAGTTCACACAGGCAAAGGTGGGGGCGTGGCCACTGGAGCACCCAATTGCTGGCTTGAGGGGGTGAGAGATGTGCAAACAACCAAAAAAGAAGGGAGACCACCGGGGGGGGGGGAGGAATAATGACAAAAGGAGGCAACAAAAGCAGGCTAGATTCCCAGGTGGAGGATGGTCTTGGGGGGATGATCACTCAGCCACCAGAAGCAATGGAGTCGCAGGCTTCCCCTTCGCCCTGCTTCCCTCAAGCCCCCTTTCCCTTTTGTTGCAACGTGTAATAGCCAGTAGAGCAGACTGCTACTCTCTCTCACTCTCTCTCTCACACACACACAAACACAAACAAGAATATGATCACAGCAGGGCGAGAGAGTGAATGGCTAGCAGAGCAGATCGCTACTCACTCACTCACTTGCTCTCACACACACATAGAGGAACGGTAATTATGGCTAAGTGGGGATTCCTCAGCCACAGCAGCCAAGCAAGCCAGGAGGCAGACAGCTGGGCCACTGGGATGGGGAGAGCACTGGTATAACAACAGTGGCTGGATCTTTTCGTTTGAGGCTCCTTGCATCTCTTGCAAGTCTGTCCCCTCCACAGTTGGTCCAACCAGTCACAGCTCAGCTCTGCTGTGGCTGTTTCGGGAAGATTGCTGGTAGTCCCCACAGCCTTTTGTGCATCGGTAGTTCACACAACCAGTTGTGCGCATTTTCATGAACTTTATAAAAAAAAGTCAGGGAAAATAGTGAAAGCTGATACCATGCGGCTTATGATTTTTTTGCCCCCCTCCTTCAGAATATGGCGACTTTGATCCGAAAGACCCGTGAACTATTAGGACTCTTTGCGAAGTCTTAGCAGATTTATTTTGCTGTGTAACTGACCCCCTAGTCTTGGTTTCTATTTTTTCAGTTCTTTTTAAGGGAATCTGTGCTTTATGTCTGGTCAGTCCAGTGGAGGATTAGAGGAGACAAAATAATTTTCTTTGTTTAACTAATGCTGATGATTTCTTTTGTTTTTGGTCTGCTGCTCATGAATTGGCAAAAACAGAGAGGTTCCTTATAATTCAAATGTTCCTCATGGTTCAGAACTTTGTAGCTCCATTTGTAACAATAACATTTTTTAAAAAGTAAATTCATTGTGCAATTATTTCCTCAATAAACTGTACCTTTAATACATCAAATGTGATACTTTTATGCAAAGCCAAGTTATACATAGTGCATTTTATGTTCCTAAAGTAACAAAGTGACTTTCAATCTGTAAATGATGCTAATATTTCATTTTTCATTTTCTTCTGAAAATGATTTTTTTTTACAGGAAGAGATCCATTTCCCTTCCATAGGTTCAAAATTCTCAGAAATTTTGTATATCTAATTACAAGACAAAATTCTGTGGTGAGTAGATGGGCTTGGCTTGTAATGGCTTGGGTGTTTTGGAACTGGTGGAAGGAGGAATTAGTTTCCAGACCTCTGTCTTTCTAAATTCTTCTCTGTCTCAACTCAAATGCAACAACCATTTCCCTTGTAAAGCTTTTCATATGCTACACAGAAATAGAAAATGACTGCCACTGGGGTACTATGAACATACTCTGTTGCTATTGTGAATTAAATCCCACAACTGTGAGTACCACAACTCACAGAACCAGCCATTTTAAAAACTAGTAGCAGCATGACATATGACTCACAACAACTTGAAAAATTTCCCAGACAGAGCCAGATTAAATCTCTCTAAAGGGTGACACAAATAAGACTGGGATTGTAATAAGGCTTTACGCTAGATGGAATAAAAGATGGAATAAAAAGTATGTGTGATGACGAAATAACAGAAGCTACGTTTGTCCCTTGGTAAAAATTCACTTTATATGCTGATGATCCAAGAAGAAATAGGTCAAGAATTCATCATCCCTCAGAATTGTTGGAGGTATGAGTCTAAAATTAAAAATGTATTTAAAAAAATTCCAGGGATCTAGCCCTTTTAAAAATAAAAATATCTTCTTTCAAAGTAAAAACACTTTTCTTTCAAAGCAAGCAGAGTAAAAAGGCATGCAGACACAGCTCAATTAACATTTAAATGTGTGATCTGATCACCCAATCAATTAGACTCATTAAAACAACAAAGAAGTCAGTTTTAAAAGCATATCAAAAGTTTACTGAAGGTATATCAATCTTAATCTACATATTAAAACAAATTTAAAAGATCCCTAATGTATTAAGAGGGTTTAGAGTAGGAAAAAACTCACCCAGCCTTTAAGTGGTATGGGCTACATGCTACATGGTGATTCAAAGACGCTCCTAAGAGAGCAAATAAGGCAAATATGGCTCCAGCCACATGGAGTCAAAACTTAAAAGGAACTTAGACAAAGTGTCATATAATATTTAAATTAGGTCATGTGATGAATGACCCATTGCTCCAGTTGGCTGAAATTGCCTAGTTAAGAAAAGGGGGAGTGGAAGAACTGATGCATGCAGGGAAAATTCCTAAACTGAACTTAACATGGGATACACAAGATTGTATTGCATATTGCAATATTGCATATTGCACGGAAGTTGTCTGTGAGTAAAAAATAGTGCAGCCGCCTTCAATGTAGCCGGAACAGTCACGGATGACGCCAAGAGAGGGATGGCGTCGTCCAAAATGGACCCCCTGCCATGCAGCAGCCTTGTTACTGTTCCGGAGGCTGCTTGCACAGTAAGGGGTGTCTGAAAATGTCCTAGGACATGGAGCAAAGGTTTCAAACTCCAGGAAAAGAGGTTACACCTAAACATTAGGAAGAAGTTCCTGATGGTAAGAGCTGTTCAGAAGTGGAGTGCACTGCCTGGGAGTGTGGTGGAGTCTCCTTCTTCGGAGGTTTTTAAGAGAGGCTGGATGGCCATCTGTCGTGAGGGCTTTGATTGTGTGTTCCTGCAGGGCAGAAGCTGATTGGCTGGGATGGCTGTTGGGGTCCTTTCCAGCCCTATGATTCTAGGCTGCATCCAGAGCCTTGGAAAGTTACTTTTGGATTACATCTCTCAGAATCCCCCTGCCAGCACCCTTCTCAAGGTCTGGTTGCATTGTTCCTTTTCCAGCATTCTCTAGCCCAGTGGTCTTTAAACAGAGGCTGGATGGCCATTCTTCAGGGATGCTTTGATTGTGATTTCCTGCATGGCAGGAGGTTGGACTGGATGGCTCTTGTGGTCTCTTCCATCCCTTCAATTCTATGATTCTATGATATCCTCACAGGGGGTCCACAAAGACTTGAAGGCTGTTTGGCCCACCTCCTCCCTGTAGTGGAACAGCCATGTGACAGGAACCAAGGCAAAGGCTGGTTGGCTTGGCCTGTACATTGCCATTCAATCCACTCTAGCCACAAACATGCAGGAAGAAACAAGAGTGCCTCTAAGGGAAAGGTTAATGGATGGTGTAATTGTATTGTTTTTGTTGTTAGCTATTATTATTAGGGTTTTAAATCTTGAGTTAAATCTTGGGCAACAAAAGATATTTAAAGGGGGTCCCTGGTAAAGAAAAAGTTAAGAACCACTGCTTAGCCCAATGGCTCTCACATAGCACTGATGGGATACTGGTGTTTTAGTGACAACAATAAAACCATTGTTCCCAGTAATATTACTCCAAATTTTTATTTATATTCTTTATATTCTTCTGTTAAAAGAACCAGAGTGTTGTAGACGTTTCAGCATTGCCCTATGACTATGGAGACCAGGGTTTGAATCCTTACTCAGGCATGAATACTCACTGGCTGACCTTGGGCAAGTCACACTCTCTCAGCCTCAAAGGAAGTCAAAGGCAGACCCCCTTTGAACAAACCTTGCCTAGAAAACCCCATGATAAGTTTGCCTTAGTCAGATATGACTTCAAGGCCCATGGGCAAACACACACAATTTCCTTTTGCAGGTTGAATTCAGTTGGCAGCAAGGGGAGATGCTGAGGAGAAAGGGGGAAAGGGAGGGGAGAGGAACCAAGACAGCTTAAAAGCAGTTGGAAAGATGGGCTGGAGGGGATATATGTGGAAGGAAGGAAAAGGAAGGAGGGAGGGAGGGAGGGAAGGAGGAAGGAGAGAGAGAGAAACAAAAAGAAAGAAGGGAGGCAAAGAAAGAAGGAAGGAAGGGAGAGAGGGGGGATAGAAAGAAAGAAAGAAAGAAAGAAAGAAAGAAAGAAAGAAGCCTTTTCTGAAGATAGAGCAGGGGAGAACAAAAGATGACACCTCTTTCCCTCCCCCCCTCTCTCTCTCACACACACTCACCCCTCTCCTGGCTGGCTTGCCTTTTGACGATGATCAGGGAGGAGGGGGGAGGGAGCAACAAACTCCCTCCAGAATCAGACACACAAAGAAAGCTCCGTCTTTCTCTTTCTCGTTTGGGAGATGCTGGTTGTTGTTTTTAAAAGCCAGCAGGAGGTTTTTTCAGGAGGAGGGTTAGGTCGGGATGGGGCCCCCTGCCTGTGTGGCCCCCCCCACAGATACTGATTTGGCGGTATGGTTAAGTCGGCCCTGCCTCTCACCATTTATAGTAATGTGGAGTGGTATTGACTACTCCAGAGCACTTTTCACTTGCATCTTGCAGAAAGGGAGAGCAATATTCTGGGACACCAGTTTAGTTCCTGGTTTCACTTTCTGGTCTGTCAGATGCTGCCAAGCAGCATTGTTAGGGAAATCTTCAGCGTGAAGAAGTCCCCAGTACGGGCTTAGAGTGGTGTGAGCAAAAGACAAGTCAGGAATTCGAAAGTTGGCTTCCAAAGTAAAAACTTTATTCGGCCGAGACGACAGCCACCCTCATGGGTCCACAAACTGCCGCCCCCTCCTTTGTTCTCCAGTGCCTTTATAGATTATACCTACATAGCAATGCATTCTAAAAGCTTTCTTACACCAATCATTTTCCACTATTTTGCTTCATTACCTTATATGGCAACTACCATGCCTACGTGTTAAACAGCCTATGTGTTAAACAGCCATACAGCGTCCTCGTGATACTTCATGTGCTGTGCCCATGCTCTTCCCTTATTCTTCCCTTATCAGCCTCGTGCCTGACTCACATTCCATTGCGTATACACCGTGCACCCTATCTGTGCAGTTTCCTGCTTAGACAGAGCTGAGTGTACCGCAGGGGGACACTCCTAGATCAGTTAGTCTGACCCTCTCATTCCCCCCTTTTTCTTGTGAGTCATGGCACGGCTGTTTTATCAATTTGCTCAAGTTCCTGATATGTGCAACGGGCAAGCAGAACTCTTCGTTCATGGGAAAGCATCGCCTCGAACTTAGTATGTAAGCACCTAAGCAAACAAGGTATACATGCACATAGTAAAATGCTAATTAATACAATTATCAAGCCAAACACAAACAATCCCTTTAACCATGAGAAATTAGGTAACCACGACGTGAGCCAGTCCCACAAACTCCAACCCTTCCCCATGTGTGGGACCTGTGCTACTTGCATGATTTGTTGTGCGTGTTGTTCTATATCTTGTTCATTATCTGGGACATAAATACAACATTCTTGGTGGATAAGTGTACATACACCACCTTGAGTTGCCAACATGGTGTCTAATGCCAACCGGTTTTGTAGTAACATCCGCCTAATCTGTCCTTGTTCTTTTGCCAAACTTGTGAGGGCCTCGCTTGTCTCGTTTGCCATTATTTCTATAACAGCCTGTACCCTATACATGGCATTTAGCAGACTACGGTGCCCTCCCCAATGGTGCAAAGGTTGATAGTCTTTTACAATTTGTTTGGATTCTTCCAGATCCCTATAGTTTCTTATTTTCCCCACAGGTAGGTTGTCTCGGATAGTCATAGCTGGGAAGATAGTGGCCACATAACAATTTCCATTCCAGTTTCCAGGTAAAATAGCATAAGCTCGTCTGCCACACACAAAATAGTGGCCCCTCAGTGCAGCAAAAGGCTTCTTACATCTCTGTGTCATTGTCCAGGCGCTATAGTAGCCATCGCCTATTAAGTTGGCTAAAATATAATTACTTTCCCAGGTGCCATTTATATATGCGCCATTTATCCTTATTTCTATTTTACAGGTGCTAGAACCTACCCTAGGGCCACTAGTTTCATTACAGCTCCAGCACCACCTCCCCTTTTGTCTCCCGACCCGATAATATCCTCCAGTGGAGGGTTCTAAATGTGTCCAGGTGTACCCTGTATTATTGTCTGGCCTATAGGGTCTATTATATTCTGTATCATTTAGTTGTTGTACTACAAAGGGCATTCCAGTATGAGAATCTGTAGGCATTTGATGACAGACCCAGCACTTACTGATATTAAAAGCTTTAACGATATGAGCGGAATAGACTATTAGAGAATTGCTTTCTAAGAACCCCTTGCATGGGAGAGGGAAAAACATCAACCATATTAAAACACCAACCGTCCCTTTGTGGTGACACAACACAGTCTGGATGTAGGGGGACAAATAGGGGGGTCATCTTGAAACGGGTTATCAGGAATGGGATAACCACAACAGTCATAGTTTAGCGTTTGAGTATAAACATTATGTCCATGAGATGATCCCTTCTGTTCTTCAGGGCGGAGCTCAGTCTCCTGACCCTTGAGGGGGTCCCTTTCCCAGGGAAGTGCCCCTCTTTCCATTTGAACCAGTTAATTCTCTTTCACCAAGGCTCTCAGGTAGCCAAGGCTCCTGTGCTTCGAGGCAGTGCTTGGTCACCTGACCTCAGACAGGGGGCTCACGTTGCGATGCTGCCCTGTCTTCCCCAGCCCACCTTAACAGCCAGTGACCAGATTGGGTGTGGGTGAAGAAAGCCTGTTCAGTTGCCAGTTGGGGCACATGGAGGGTGGTATTTCAACCCCTTCTTGCCAGCAAGTGAGGCTGTGTCAATCAGAAGCTGGATCCCTGTAGTAAATCCCCATTGCAGCTTCATCCACTGATGGTGGGAAGGGGTTGGAAATGTCATCTTCCTTGCACCCCACTGGGTAGCTGAACATACCGCCTTTGGCTGAACTGGCTCCTGGCTGTTAAGGTGGGCTGGGGGAGGGGTTGGGCCAGGAGATATTACTTTGTTACATCTGTGTAATTAAGAAGCTGATATACTAGATTTTCAGACAACACTGTTATAGTGTTACTATTCCACTTTATTTGCTATGGCTGCCTCCTGTTGAATCCTGGGATTTGCAGTTTAGGGAAGGGCATTTACAACTCTCAGCCAGAGAGATCTTAGGCCTCACTAAACTACAAACCCCAGAATTCCATAGCAGGAAGCCAGAGCAGTTAAAGTGGAATAGTAACACTATAACAGTGTAGTCTGAAAATCTCCATAGAATATCAGCTAATAGCAATAATGGCCAGAATCCTGTTCAACAGTTACTAATGTGTAACTTAGAGTAATGCTCTTGAGACTGTTTTGTATTTATGATCCCTATGTAGCCCTTAGATTAGAGGAACATAGGGATCGTGAAAGTTCTCCAATCTCCACTTACCAGGAAGCATCTGTTGTGATCGATGGGGATCTGTTCCCCTGTTGAACGGGAATCAGCTGGCTCATGGTTCCACAAAGTGCCCCCCTTGTGTGAGTGATCTCCAGCATGAGGGGGACTTATGATGCCCTCCCATGATACACACACACACTGATCTGAGACAGAGAGACTGGGCATGTGGGTATGGGTAAATGCAGTAGGTCACAAATGGGAGGCCATGACTTTTATTAATGCAAATTAACAGTATGGCTGAAGAGACTATGAAGAGGAGAACCCAGAAACCATGTCAACCCAGACAAGACCCCTGGCAGGTAGGCCAGGTGCCAGAAATGAAACCAAAGTCAGAATGGACTCATGTTTTACCTGGTATCAGTCAATCAATCTGTTCAGAGCCTGGTTTGACAGGTGAACACAGGCTGTAACTGCAGTTATCTAATCCTGCACAGCACCTATTCCCTCATAGCTGTTATTCCAAACCTCTCCAGGATTTCTCCCTGTCAGTTTAAACTGTTCCACTTTCTCCCCACCCCCCGTACCCAACAGTTGTAACAAAGGAGTATGGACTCCAAAGATACCATCAAATACGAACCTAATCAAGAGTACTGCAAGAGCAGCAGAAATTCATTGTGGGCAGAATGACCTAAACCCCCAGGCAAGAGAAAGTTTCCTTCCCAGACCAATCAATGTGCAGCACACCACAACGTAGGGAAAGAACAAAGTGTGTAGAAAATTTATAGTGGGCAGATGGATCACACTGGACTCAACCCCCAAAGGGTCAGCTACCCCACTGAACAATCTGAACTTAGAAGTCCTGCTGAACTATCGACAAATTTCATGGTGCCTTGCAGCAACACAAGACTTGCCAAGAGATCCCATGCAGAAATCTTGCAATGCCCATGTCTTCACAGCTATTGCATGATCTTCAAATTGGCCCAGGCCAAGCATGGCTCGGCTGGGCAGATGTGGCACCAGTTCTCACTTGGGTACAAATATGCCCCCACATTGCACACTCAGGAGTGGGCAAACTCCACAGTTTTATACGAAGCTCCAGACTAGGAAGAGGAAACCTGATCTTGGCATCCTCATCCTAGGGGGATGCTGTTGTGATGGCTCCACCTCATGATGGCTTCTCCTATAACTCCATCTCTGCCTTTGGAGAGGGGAGGGAAAGCCTTATGGAGAGTGGCAATGGCTGGTGAGGCGTTGGGGGAGGACATGAATCCTACAGCCCTCCTGGCACACCTGGAACACAAAGAGGGATATAGACAAGCTCAGTCTGGTATAACTGAATTCTCTCTCATTGTTTGCAATAGCAGGGAACATTGCAGTTTAAAAAATAAGGTTTAGAGAGGGAGAAAACATTGACAAAATACTTCCACACTGCTGGCAAGAGTGCAGCATGGCTCTGGAAAAATGAGAGACTTTGACATAGAGACACTTCATCCATCAGCCTACACTGTAGGACTGCAGCCCTATGCACACTTGCCTGTGAGTAAGCCCTATAGATAAGAATTGGGCTGCCTTCTGTGTAGGCATGTATGAAACTGCCCTGTTAGTGTGTTAATTCACCAGAAGAAAGATGATAATTAGTGTGGACTCTTGCTGCTCAACACTCATAGGTAAAAAAAAAATCCTAGACAGCATTTTTTACAATTCTTTTCTGAAGTGTGTCTAGACGGTGAACCTCAAATACCTTGGCTATACAGCTTAAACATACCTGAAGTACTACCACTACTCTCTGTAGTCATTATGCAGGAAGCATAAATGTTGCAGGCTGTCTTCTTTTTTTCTCTGTGTAAGTTGTTTGAGCCTTCTTACAAAGTACCGTCAAAATTAAATCTTGAAAATCTTTGGTATATTAATTTTTGATACCAAGAAAGGCTCCCTAAAATTATGCCAGTATGCAAAACACTAAACATTTCTAGATTTCCAGTGCACAAATGATTTGTTAATGGGAAAGTGAAGATATTTGAGCCAGATAATTTATTCCTAAAAAAGTAGCAAATTCTTCTGTAACTGTGTTTATATCACATTATAGGGACTTTTACTTCACTCCAAGCAAACATACCTGTCTGCCCCATCTAGCCTGTCTTCATTGCTCTCCTACTTAATCAGTTTTCCGATGCCCTCAAATTGGGATTTTGCACATCACTGAGATTTTATCAAAAGTGCCAGAGGTACCAAAGTTCAAAAAAAAAAAAACTAGAAAGAAATTGTCCAAAATAGCATATCTTACAAAGTGATTTATGCATATTCTACAAATCTGGTGACATATGAAGCTAAAAAGTTGATAGTCACTGCACTCTCTGCATGTCTGCTCTGAAGAAACTCTAAATTAGTTCAAGGACAGGATAGGACTGTAGTCTATTGGCATTATACATGTCTCATTAGTTTAGTGGAAACTAAAGTGGGATTATAGTGCTATAACTAAGGAGTGTGAGAGGACCCCTGGTGAAGGTCACTGGTGAATGTTGGATATTATCAGACACATGTAAAAACCACAAGAGCAGCACGCGAGGACAACATTACTGTCCCATGAATGGGACCTGGTTTCAGATGATGTTGTCATCATCGAGTGCTGCTCCTGTGCTGGACCCATGAGTAAGGTGCCGCTTTTCATTGACGGGACCTCCCTATCAATGAAAATTGATGCCTTACTTGTGGCTGCAACACAGGAGCAGCACATGATATGGACATCTGAAACTGGGTCCCATCCGTGCAACAGTAATGTCATCCTTGTGTGCTGCTCTTGTGGTTTTGGGATGCATCTGATAATCTCCATTGTCTACAGCAATATGTGTGTAATGTTCGTCTTCTTGTCAATAAACCTCTGGTTCCTCTCTTGGAGAGAAGGTCTGTGAACTGCAGCACGTGTTGAGACTCTTCAATACATCAGAGAACATGAGTCCTTTCTGGATAGAACAGAGGAGGAGTTGATTCTGTAGAACCAACAGGAGGAAACTGCCAATGAAAACAAAGAGGGCTGTAACACCAAGGGGGTCACCTGGAGAACTGTCAGATGCAGAGCATGCACAAGGGATTCAGAACTGCTCCAGCTAAGTAATCAGTACCTACATCTTCCTGAGGATAACAATGGTGAAGAGATGCAAGCAGGAGACGAGCAGCAATAGACATTGCATGTCAAGGAAGGAGCCAACCTAATCTCCAACTGCAGCAAGAAGAAAGAAAGGTGCTGGTGGTAGAGGGCTAATTGCTCAAGGCTATAGAGGGAACTGTGTGACAAGATGAATTGGGATGTGTGCTGTCCACGATTGAAATAAAACAATTGAGGGATATAATCTGTTCAAAAATAACAGAGGGGGAAGAAAATGAGGGGGCTAACATTATATGTCAAAGACAAATTCAGCTGTATAGAAATCCACACAAAGTGATCAAACTGGATCAGTGGAGAGCATTTTGGTTAAAATAAATGGAGGAAGAAATTGTGGTAGGACTTTACTACAGGCTATCAAACCAAGACAAGGTGGTTGATGACATTTTTCTGAAACATGCTTTTCAAAAATGCCCAAGAAGGAAGAACTGGTAGTTAATGGGGGACTTCAATTATTTTGGTACCTGTTGGGAGACTAGCTATGCTAAGCATAGCCTCTCCAACAAATTCCTGATGCGTCTTGCAGATAATTTCCTCTTTCAAAAGGTAGAGGAAGGAACAAAGGAGTCAGCAATCTTCAACTTGATCCTAACCAATATGGAGGGGTTGGTCACTGGAAGCAAAGCAATTGGTACTTTAGGGGGAAGTGACCATGCAATACTATAATTCATGATTGTCAGAGCATGCACTACCTGTGGTCCCCTTTTTGCTGGGTTCTGCTGTGCTGTACCCTCCTTGCAGTGTGCAAGGTGCTGAATATACAGCTATATACAGAATAACAACTGTCCATTAGCAAAACAATCTGACAGCATCTCCAGCTACAACTCCAGCAATAACTCCCAACAATGAACATAGGCCATGGCCATATTTATACACATTGTCCATGGCATGATCTCCTTCCACAGGTGTCTGTAATGGTCCAGTTGCATTATCCTGGAAGTATCCTGAGTGGTGTGATGACAGTTCATGTTCATCACCATACTGCAACCTCTTCCTTATGTTGCATCATCTAGCATATACAGTAGCCATATTCTGTCCAGTGAAATTCTGGACAGACTTTGCATATGCACTGACAATGATTGTGGCCCAGGCCAAAAAAAGAGTTTAGTCAAACATGAACCTTGGATTTTAGGAAAGCTGATTTTATCAAGCTCAGGGAAATACTGGGTAGAATCCCATGGGTAGAGATGCTAAAGAAAAAGACATCTAGCCTGGGTGGGATTTCATGAAGAAGCAAGAAACTGCTAAAGCACAATCACAATCAATTCCATGGAAGAAGAAAAATGGGAAACATCTGAAAAAGCCATTGTGGCTGCATGGTAAACTGAAGGAATAAGTGAAAAGAAAAAAACAGCACATACAATAAATGAAAGGAAGAATGAATCACCAAGGAAGGATACTGATGTATAGACTAACTTTGCAGGAATAATGTGAGGAAAAAAACCTAAAGCTCAAAATTACCTGAGACTAGCTAGGCAAGCAAGGAGCAACAAAATATGTTTGAAGTAAGTGAGTGATGAAGGAAATGGTGGAACCACTGCTCAGCAAGGATGGTAAAATGCTAACAGATTACAGTGAAAAGGCAGAACCTATTTTACTTCAGTCCCCTCCCCCCCAAAAAAAGGACTGTATCACCTTGGTAAGGAATCTGGGTTGCATTCCAACTCTATGTTTCTGTTATATTCTTATTCCCATTATATGAGAATCTTTACACCAATGATTTTGGCTCTGACTGGTGAAAACAATTGGAAGATTTATGGAAAGAAAGGACTTCAGTATTGGCCATCAAGTTGCATGGAAACATGTCTGGCCTTTGTCCAAATGTTGGATTGCTTATACCAGTTCCATACTGTGTTCCCATCATTGGCATTCCTGCTGAGCAACAGCGAAGGAAACAATCAATAGCAAAACTTAATAGGCTCACCCACATGGCTGTATTCCAAAATCAAGCACAAATGCCCTATAGCAGATAATGGAATTACCCTACGGTGAAAAAAGACATCTAAATAGTTCACCATGTCACTAACACATGTCAGAAAATACACACCAAGACAGAATGTGTTCATGGCTGTGGAAAATGTTTTTTTAATGGCCTTCAGCTCCTGTATTAAATATATATTCCTTTTATACTGGCAAGTAAAATAGCGGAGTAAGCTCTTGGACTTTGAAAAAGAAAGAGAAGAAACTCTGAGGTTTCCAGGAGGTGGAAATAAGGGAAATTGATTCAATCCTTCCAGGAACGGGTTGTTCTGCTAAAAGAACATTCGGAGATTGATGATTTCGGACTGTTCTGTGGCAGTTCAGAGCTGACCTCCATTCATGTTCTAAAACCCACAAATGTCGGCAAACCAAACCAAAAGCGGCAAAAAGATGGAGATCTGAGCATATCTACATGGCAAATGGATGTTCTGAGAATGTTCGTGTAGAGAAATGTTGAGGATTCTCTGCTAAACGTTTCTAATGCTTTTCTTTGTGAAATGCAATTCTGTTTCTGAATAAAAGAGAGTGACTGTAAAATCAGTTGAACTCTGCAGTATAGACCTTTTCTCCCCAAGTTGCTGTAAGTGCATCCTTCTCAGGTTCCTCCATCACAAAATATAATGTAAAGAAAGCACGAAATATTTCTCTGTGCGTGTTTTCAGTAGTTGCAACTCTCATCCACAGTAATAATATTTTGGTCCAGGTTCCCCTCACAGCAATGCACTCTGAATTGCATAAACTATCATCAGCTGTGGAGAAAGCCATAGGAAGATATCAAACAGCACTTTAAGCTGGTTCTCACCTTAGCTGATCACCATGTCAAGTTTTGTTTTTAACAAGGCCTTTGAACCAAATTATTTTAGTGCAGTTTTATCTTTGATGTCAACATCACAAGATCCATATTCAAGCTATCTTGTCTACTCATCTCTCTCTCTCTGGCTTTTCTTCGCAAACGAAGTTTCAGCAAGGACTCATCCCATGCTTACTGCAAGTGCGCTGATGACTAAAAAGGCCAATTCGAGATAAACAAGTCTGGTTGCAGAAAGCACAGCAGAAAGTCTCCTTGGGTGATGTTTCCGGGTTGTGATTCTTTCTGCATTATCGTTTCTCTTCAAGACTTGTTCGGTGTGAGCTCTCAAATAAGGCTGCAGCATTTTGGATAGTGTGTCTCCCTGCCTCCCGATGTGAGGCCAGGGCAGACCATTGTTGGTGATCAATTTGGCCAAGCCTGAGATGTTGTTTCAGGGAGTCTGCTCATAACTGAGGGTGAAATCATACATAGCCAAACCTGCTACTAATCAGTGAGAGGTAGCATAGAATTTTGTTTTAAGTCGCTTTGTTATATACTGTTTATTGATGTATTAATTTTTTCTTTTACTTTCCGTTATATACCAAAACATGTATTTGTAATGATTTAATACAAAATTTAATAAAAAAATGATTTTAAAAAAGACTACAGGCTAAGAGAATCTTATCATTTATAAATTCCAACTTCAGTCTGAACAGATAGTCATGGAATATCATCCCCGTCATCAGTTTACTTACATCACACTAACAATGAACATGGTTACTTTAGATGGTTCAGAGTGAATTAATACAATAAGTTAGACTTGTTGGAAGATAGTGACTGACCCAAAGTAACTTGGCAAGTTCCATGACCCAAGCATGGATTTGGATCTCCTTGTTCCAGGTCCAGCACTCTAACTATTATAGTATATTGGCTCTCTGAGATCATAGCTTATGATAAAAATGGTACCAAAGCTTAAACACAGCGGTAGGAAAAGAACACAACAATTAATGTACTTAATATGCAAAATTGATACCTAGATTTTAGGAAGTTGAATATGGCAATCTTAAGGTATGGTGAATTAAATATCGAGGAAATCGACTGTATCTCTCTCTCTCTGGCTTTTCTTCGCAAACGAAGATTCAGGAAGGACTCATCCCGCGCTTTCTGCAAGTGCGCTGATGACTAAAAAGGCCAATCCGAGATAAACAAGTCCGGTTGCAAAAAGCACAGCAGAAGGTCTCCTTGGGTGATGTTTTTGGGTTGTGATTCTTTCTGCGTTGTCATTTCTCTTCAAGACTTGTTCGTCGTGAGTTCTCAAATAAGGCTGCAGCATTGTGGATAGTGCGTCTCCATGCCTCCCGATGTGAGGCCAGGGCGGACCACTGTTGGTGATCAATTTGGCCGAGCCTGAGATGTTGTTTCAGGGAGTCTTTGTATTGCTTTTTTGGAGCGCCCCTCTTACGCTGACCCGTGGCGAGTTCACCGTAGAGTAGTATTTTTGGGAGGCGATGGTCCTCCATCCTAGAAACGTGCCCTGCCCAGCGCAGCTGTGTTCTCAATATCATGGCCTCAATGCTGGTGATCCCTGCTTGCTCAAGGACGTTCAACTGTATACATATGCTCTTTTCACTGGCATATTAATCAGTTTGAGATAACCCTGTTCTCTCATTCTCATTCTTTTTAACTTTACATCTGCATGGAATATACACAGGAGTTTCTAATCAGTAAACCCCAAGACAGATACAGTTGTTTCTACTTTTTTTATAGGCTCAAAGATTCCTGACAGTCATTTCCCAGGTTCTGGACAGCTCCTTCCAAAGCCATGGTATCCTTCCCTCTCTAATATTTGTGTCAAATCCATTCCATGATCCAGGGAAGATTTTTTAGAATGTATGGACTAAGTGTAGACAGTCCAACTGCTTTTTCACTGAGGCAGGGTGTTGCTGTTGATCTGTAATATTAGGCAGGACAGGAAATATGGGACAATGCAGTCTGCAAATTCTAAACTTTGTGTGAATTCTTAGGCTGAAGAGTCCCATGTTTCATAAAATCATAAGAGCTGGAAGAAGCCTCATGGGCCACTGTTTCTAAAACAATGCTTCTTATAATATTCCTGTCATGTGCAATGCCAGCAATTTATTTATAGGCCAAGGACTAACTTAGGTGCTGAACCATTGTCTGCAATGTACCACTTCAGATTTAAAATGAAGGCTTACCTGATTTTGAGGGAGGATTTCAAAACACATATAGAACTAGCATGCCAGAGAATATGTAGGCTCAGACGCTTCCCCGCCAGCATGCTAGGCTTTCAAATGAAAGGATAGCTTTTCCTGTGGTGGGGATTCACTTGCATCTTGAGTCCAATCACAGGCTGTCTACTAGAAATATAAAACTTCACTTATTTCATTCACACATGGAATAATGAATAATTTGAGCTATTTATTCTGTCAGAATATGATGGTTTTTGAATGCTATCAATTCAGGACTTCATTTGGGAAAATTTGCTTGAGCAGAAATATGAGTCATACCTTTTGCATGGAAAATATGTTCATGTGTAGAAAATGTTTTTCTTCTGCAAAGAAGGTTTTTTTCCCTGCAGGGATTTGCTCCATATACCACCCAACTGGCCAAGTGTACTACCCAGCATCAGTACCTTCCTCTTGGTTAGACTGTGCCTCCATTTGTTGAGCTCCATTCAGCACATTTCAAAAAGCAGGCATTTAAAAACCAATTTCTTCTTCATAAGAGAAATGCAAGCACAACCAAATTCCTGCAACGTCTGTGTCATGTAGTTTCACAAACACAAATGTGGGGCAAGTTTGCCTTTGGCTTAGCACTAAAATACAAATAGATTGTCATCCGGTTAGCGGCATATTCAGGCGTGACTCCACCTCATGTGTGCATATATCTTCTTTTGTTAATACCGAAGTTGGTATTCCCTTCCGCCCCCTGCAGTGACCAAAGTCCCCCCCCTCCAGCTAGCATTTAGTTGCCATCGCAAGCTTCCATGGGTATTACATATCTGGTGGAGAGTGGAGGTGGAGAGGACCCTGGTGGCTCTCAGTGGATGATATAATCATTTTGCACCTGGCTATAGGGACATAGCCAGAAGTTTCTCTGATCCTCATCCCCACAGCAGCCACAGCATGGCCATGGAGGGCTGCAGCAGCTAAACATTAAGTCTGGAAAGTATTGAGTGGACAGATGTAGCATAGTTCTCTATGTGAAATGATTACACTATTCTGGGCCATACCGAATCTTGGCCACTATGTTTCTTAAGGCAGTCCAAGTGTTTAAATGTGGGAACTTAGGTCTCCTATAAGAAATAAGAAAACAGTAGGCAGGAACAGTGAATATATCATGCTTTTTCCAGCTTCAGTCCATTCACTTGTCTTTTCCCTGTTTAGCTATCTGTAAAAAATATTACAGAACTGTCCTCTCCATCCAGATGCAATGCTTTGTGCCAAGTGGTGTAATAGTTTGCAAAGAAGTGGAAGACCTTGGAATGAATTAAGCTGATTTAGGAAATCAACGTCCAATTGGGTTCCAATGGCTGCAACTGATTTTTCACTGCTAGACATCGGGTAAGAGGAGGGATAATATTACAGCAGAATAACCCTTAAAGATTATAATTTCAATTCTGTTTGAATATAAAAAAAAAACTGAAAAAGTATTTCTGTGGCTTAGTAAATTCCATGAATGCTTGCCATTTCAGTTTCCATTTTAACATAAAAAAATAGAAATTGTCTATTGACCTTGTTTCCAAGTTATTCCAATGAAAAGTTAAAAGGTTGCTTGGTAAATATTTAATATTACACCTTAATAGATTTGGCCTTAGAGCAGGCAATCCTCTACTCACTTTAAACAATTCCATGCGTATATGACACAATGTTCTATCTGTATCACTATCTAACTTCTTTTCCTCCCCAATGTGTGTCTGCCAGTTACAAAATACTGTAGAAGCCTAGTTTTCAGTTTGCAAAACCTCTTTCTCCTCATTATGGAAGACTTGCTTTTTACAAGAACAAATTCCACTATTTTTAGTGGCTAGCAACTTTAGAATTGTTGTGGTTCACTCATTCTTGTTTGAAGGTCAAAACAGCCAAGTGAAGGTCAAAACAGCTCAAGAAGGGAACGGAATATTGTATTTCCAAATTTAAACTATATATACATCTTGGTATTAAAGGACTGTTGACAGAGGTACTATACTTGCGTTTAACACCTGTGGCCAGATTAATTCAATTAAACCTTCTAATTAGGGCCATACCACATTTGTGCAAGAATACTCCCCCTCCCTGATTTATACATATATAGCTGCGAGAAATGTGTGGGCAATTTGGGAGATAGTACCAGGGCCACATATATCTCTCCCTTTTGACTCACTCACTTAGAAATTTTTTAAACTCACCTCAGGTGAGCAATCAAGTGAACAGCAATTTGGTAAGTTGGGTAAATCTATCCTTAATGGGGCATCTCTTCAATGGCCTATAGCAGGGGTGGGTAACTTCAGTGAATCCAGGGGTCAGGCATGCCTCCTAAGACCTGCCATAGGCCATTCCCCCATCACCTTAACTGGGTAGAAAATCAAGTTTCATCAGCAAATTCTTAAAAAGCAGGAAATGTTTGTTTTAAAGGGGGCTTTCCAGTTGGCTTCTGAGTTTTGGTAGCAAACTCCTAATGCTCAATGAAATCAAGGATTCTCTGCCTATTTTAATGGCATTTAGTAGTTTGTTGTTGAAACTCATGTTTTTGGCTGTACTTCTTGGCAAAGGTGGGGGGAGGAGAGGTGGGCCTGCGAAGCAGCCTGGAGGAGGTTTGCATGTGGTAGGCAGGCTCTATGTTACCCAACTGTAGCCTAACCTGTGCATGCTGAATTTCTCATCCTTGAAAGCATCAGTGTAGCCATGGTAAAAACATAAGGAGGGCACTGCTGGGTCAGACCAAAGGCCTATCTAGTCTATTGTTCTGTTCTCACAGTCCCAAACCACATGCCCACGGAAAGCCCACAAGCAGAACATAAGCCCAATAATACCCTCCCATTCATGCTTCTCAGCATCTGGTATACAGAAGTAAGCTAATACCATGGCCAGATACCATCAATAGCCATATCTTCTGTGAAAGGACAGTTGAAAACAATCATTTATGAGAGTGGATTCAACAAATTTTAATAAAATGTAGTGTTGATGTAATAATTAATACCTGCTCACATTATTGGACTGATTGGAGCACTGATTGGACAGTGGGGGAAAAAGGGCTGGACAGAATTGACTGAACGGGGTACCATCTGACAAAACTAGCAGTGTATCCACCCTGTAGAATTATTGCAGTTTGATACCACATTAACTGCCATGGCTCCCTCCTACAGAATCCTGGGATTTTTAGTTTGGTGAGGTGAAGCAGCCTGGAGAAGGTTTGCATGTGGTAGGAAGGCTCTATGTTGCCCAACTCTGGGATTATTGGAATCCTGGGATTATTGCAGTTTGACACCATGTTAACTGCCATGGCTCACTCCTACAGAATCCTAGGATTTTTAGTTTGGTGAGGCATGAGCACTCTTTGGCAGAGAAGGCTAAAGACCTTGTAAAACTACAAATCCCAGGATTCCATAGGCTGGAGCTATGACACTTAAAGTGGTGTCAAACTGCTGTAACTCTGGAGTGTGAATATATTCTAGGAGGAAGAGGCTATCTCTCATTATGGTTTTGGGCTGGTCTAGATGAGGGAATAAAATTTGGATTGGTGTGCACATATGCTAATTCGCAGCAGCTTTCATCAGTCTCAATGATCTTTTTGCAAGGTTGCTGGTGTGCGAAACTATCCATGTTTGCTGTTCATACGGAAGCATGCCAATGAATCAAGATGGCAGGTGCAAGTGAATTACTACTTGCAGGTCTATACTTCCCAACTTGCTCTCACCAAACAGTATTTAAAAAAAAAAAAAAAACTAAATCCAAGGTGTGGAAGAGTGATCTTTCGCTTTAATAATGGGGAAAAAAGTTGTTCCATCACCTCAGCGCACAATCGCTATGGAAACAATCCAACATGGCAGTTCTGGTGCTGCTTTCTTAGCAAGCCCCACCCCCCTGTGCCCATCCAACCAATCAGCTATCCTCATCAGGAATAGACTGTGATGTAATTTGGTTGTCCTAATGAACAGGAGTGCACATTTCTCCTGCAGTTTTTTAAAAACTTGAGGAAAGCCCTGAAGGCTTTCCCCCTGTAGTTTCCCCAAATTTTGCTCCCGCTCCCTCCAAAAATGACAGAATGCTGCGAGATCCCATTTGGATGCACGGGATTCCCCACCGGATTCTATGAGGATTTTTTTTCACCATCTGGACTGGCCCTTTGATCACATTCCCAAGAAGGACCTATTTTTCAAGTTTTTCAAGGGCTGTTTTGGGTGGATACTATCTTACTTGTGCCCTTTTGTCTCAAACACAACTATGAGTCATATAGCACTTTAAAGACTTCCCAGTTTTATTTGGCACAGGCTTTTGTGGTCAATGGACCATGCCACCAGGTGCCCTTGGCTGATGCATCTGATCACGTGGGTTAGGGCCCACAAAGATATATACTCAATAAAACTTGTTAGTCTTTTTGCTGCCCTGAATCTCTTTGTTATTTCTTACATCTCCATCTTATTACTGAATTTATTCTTCGTCTCCAGATAGGGCAAATATATCAGGAGGTTGTGTATTTTTTGTAATTCTTGTTTTGTTTTTTGTTTTTTAAAATATCCAAATGATGTTTCTGTTTTTCCAGACTATTTTCTGGCCATTCCTGGCACCTGCTGCAACCTTTTACTCCCCAAGCTGGTTTCTTTTTCATTCCATGATGTGGTGGAACAAAAAAGGATATTTCTCCCCCCGTTCCTCCTCTTCTTCTAGAGTTATAGTGCATCAGTGTGTCAGTGAAATAGCGCTTTTGTACTATAGCACTGCAACTCTAAGAGGGGGAATGAAAAATTCAGAGCAAAAAAAATTGCCCTGCAAACCAGAAGACCACTTCAGCAAACCAAATGGCCTGGTTTTAAAATTCATCTGGAAAGTATAGTGTTAGTTCTAAGAAATTTCTAGAAACAACTCCCCCAAAGTGTAAAATGAGCAGATATAGGAGTGACAACAACTAGCAAACCCCAAGAAAACCCAAGCAGTTACATGGTGGGAAACAGACCTATTCGGAATAGCCTCTTATATATTAGGGGGGAAAGTAACCATAGAAAATGTAAACTTAACTGCATCAAAGATTGAGTCCCTGGATCTTGCAATGATCACTTCTTCTTTCTACACTTCATCTGAAATTCCTTTCTCTCCTGGCAATTTATAGGGTACCTTTCATGACAGAGGGAGTCAGCACACCTGATTTCAGTTGCAAAACCATTGCTCTGCTTACTGTATACAACAAGATCCCTCTATCTCTCTCCATAAGGATTAATTTATCTTGGACAGGTGTGCTTTCCACAGTTTTCCTAACAGGACTGCATGTTAGCCATGCTGTGGTTTGTCAGAAGAATTTAAGGTATTGCAGAAGTGAATTTGATGAAGAAGGGGCACAGGTAATAATAATTATGTTAACTGTTTCTCATTCTACAAAAACAACTTAGTGTAGTTACCTTTGTGTCTGCATTAAAACTTACACATATCATATGAATAATACATATGCGCCCGAGACTATATGGCCTTTTATATAATGTAACTTTGCATATACCTAGCTATGTAGCTATGTACCAATCCTGTCTCTCCCTCAGCCAATCACCATTCACATGCAAATTCCCTCCCTACCTCACAATCCACTCCTGCCACTCAATCTGCATCTACACCCCCTGCCTCACAAGGGTCCCCCTCCTCTCACTCCCTCAGACACTCACTACCCACATGTAAAACAATGCAATATTTTTTCCCTAAAATAATAGTGTGCAGCTGAACTATGTGAAAAACCACATGTAAAAAAAACACTGAAATATTTTCCCCCACGATAATAGCGGGCAGCTGAACCGTGTGAACCTTTCAAATCCACTATAACAGCGGATGTTACACTGGCTACAGCTAGTTTCCCTAAAATCATGGTATAAAGTATGATCATCCTTTGAGCTCAGCTGCCTTTTCACCTGCTGGCAGAAGGTTCACATTTCTCCAGTGGACTGTTTGGCTTCCAAATGAATTAAGCTTCACCTACAGCAGCCACACTGCCCGGCATACAGCCATTGTCTCCCACCCCCACCTGCACTCCCTGCTCAGCACACAGAAGAAGGTTTTTGGGTTCTTTTGGAGACTCATTAAAATGAAACTGGAGTATAAGTTTCCTATTTTTACAGGTGGCTCCTTTCTAACATTCGGTTAGTTCAGTAGTCTATGTTTTGGTTACTTCAGGGGCTTCTTTTTTGTTCTTTCTTTCCACAACACTGCATCTGAGAGGAAAGAGGGAGGTACAGGGTGCACTGGGATTATCAAGCGGGTATCTTTTTATTTTTTAAATATTAATTTAATGCTGCTAATTATTGACATTGTCAAGATGATGGAATGACACAAACTGAATGAAGACCCACAGCAGAGATTGAGAAGACCAGCTGGAGCCCATATGAGATTTTCTGGATAAAACTGCAGGACTAGCCGAGGAAATTTTGATGCCTGAGGCACAGCAGCTTTCCCCTCCAATCAGGTTGTCATAGTACCAATGAGAAAGCAAGCTATTTTGGCACCTGGGATTGAGAATCCAACAAACAAAATCTCTCCTTCCTTGGCAATAAAACCCAAAGAAAGTTAAATAATATTTGCTGCCTGGCCCTGACATCTCAGATCTGCTAGGTGAGAAAACAGCCTCACTCGACCTAATGGTAAAGCCAAACTACTAACGATACCGTAAGTTATTTCCTGGAGAGCTGGTCAACAGAGAAGTATGTTGTTGAACATTTACCACCTCACAGCTCAACAACTTGACATTACTTTTGAATCAAAGGGATTTACATAAGTTTTGATTTACCATTCTGCAATTGATTCAGTGGTTTGACTCTAGCTGGAAGCAATATGATAGCATTGGATTTAGCCCAAAAGGTAGTGTTCAGGTTTATTCAATCCCCCGCTTGGTTACTAGCAATGTAAAAGACCAAACAAAGCTGTTTTATGAGAAGGTCCTTTGACTTGATGAGACCTGTAGCACTATAAAGTGTGGGGAAAATTTGTCCATTATCAAGGGAGCCAATGTTTTACACAGCCAATTTCCAAACATTAAGATTGTCTCAGTTTTTTAAAAAATCTGTGAATCACCTTGGAAACATAAACAGAGTTTAGAGAATGTTTAAAGAATTACTAAATCAATTCTCATTGATTTCAATTAATCATCTCTAAACATAACCACGTTTGGTTCCAACCCAGTATCTTCATTTAATTGTAGGTCTGTCTTCCCACATACAGTTGTCCCTTCATATTCGCTGGGGTTTGGTTCCAGGACCCTCCGTGGATACCAAAATCTGCGAATATTCAGGTCGCATTATATGCAATGGCATAGCAAAATGGTGTCCCTTATATAAGATGGCAAAATCAAGGTTTGCTTTTTGGATTATTATTTTTTTAAAAATATTTTCAAGCCGTGAATACTTAAATCCATGAATACCAAATCCGTGGATACGGAGGGACAACTGTAGACTGTTGAGCAGGGATAGTCCTAACAGCAGCCAGTCTGCTGTAGCTATTCATTGTTTCAATATTAAACTAAGCATATGTTTGGCAGAAACACAGCAATTTTAAAAGGAGTCACTGAGCCAGTACCAACTCTTTGTTGTTCTGTAAACTATAAAAAGCAGCTCTTCTTTCATTTTCAGTTGCTGTCTCTGAAGGTTATTTTACTCAAAAGATCATCATCCAAATTATTTGTCCAAACACAGCAAAGTACTTCAAGCAACACCCAAAGAATTTGGTGGTAGGGCTTCCCATACTGTATGACTATTGCTGTAATTATAATCCTTCTGTGTTCAATGATTCCAAATGATTAGCTAACCATATGCTTTCTATTTATTAAAAAAATGTGTCAACACTTTTTCACTTAATTGGATAGAGTTAAATCAAGTGATGAAACCTCAGTCTCTGACCATCTGAAATGGTATGCCAAGTCCTGTGCAAACTCCAGTTAAAATTAATAATAAAAGTAGATGAAATTCCAAGGGTTTCCCACCCTCTACTCTGCTTTTGGTCAAAACAAGAGAGATCAAATTTTCAACATAGAATTGTTTCAGCCACTCAGAATAGCCTGTATTGGCTACATCCATCTAGACTAGTCACCAAGGAACAGCCAGATATGACTCAATAGCCTAGTTATTAATTCACTTAAATTTACGTTAATCATGGTTTTAGTTGTGCATCATCTTCAGGTTTCTTTTTTAATCACCTACAATATTGCCACATGCTTAATAATATGGGGCTTATCTACACAAACCAGGACATGCTGGCTCCCTGCCAGCAAATCCTGGCTGCAGATCAGGCCTGTTGTTCCCCCGTTCCCTCCACAGAACAGGAAGAAGTCTGGACAGGCACACTGGTCTATCACTGCCGCCAACGCTACCACCACATCCCTCACTGTCTCAGAAGGCAGGAAGGGGGCTCCCAAAATGTGACCAAATCTTGGTCACATGCTGCAAGTCTGCTTCCTACCTTCCAGGAGTGCCAGGGAGGTGGCAGCAGCAATGAGGGCTGGCCTGCCAGGATGGGCTCCTGCAGACATACAGGGTCTGATCTGTTTCCTCCCAGCGGAAGTGAAGTAAAATAGTATACTTTCTTATAATATAATGAAGTATATTTTCTTATAATGATATACTGGGCCCTACCCCACCTTCTCCCCCATCCTCAGCCCCTTATCTGCCCTGGGTGGTGGTGAGGACTGCCCAGGGGCAGAACAGGGCAAATGCCCTGTGTTGTCAGTACTGCAGGGCTCTGAGACAGGGGCAAGATGGGCTATATTGCCCATCTAGACAATCCCATGGACTTGATTCTTGCTAAGACTGCCAAATGACCAGTTAGCAGATGGCAGGACCTGTTTTGCCTTGGTGAACCACTCAAGATGTATTTTTGGTAAATATGGGACAATTACATGGCTGGTTTCTTAATCTATTATGTTGAAGTAATCTGTTCACTAAGGAAGAGTTCATTTGGTATTTTTACACTTATGGAAGAGCTAAATGGAAAACACTCAGCAAAACCAGGAAGTTGGCACTAGCTTCTTCAGCTATTTAACTTGTAACTGATCTTCATTTGATGTTCATTCAACTAGCCACACTTCTAAGATAACAATACAGGTACGGGTGAGAAACATGTGGCCCTCCAAATATCGTTTGACTGCAACTCCATCATCCCCTATCATTGCTGCTACTGGCTAGGACTGCTGGGAGTTACAGTCCAACAGCATCTGGAAGACCACATTACAGGAATTCCCCCTTCCTGTCCTTCAACTGGAGATACATGATCTTTACAGCAGCTTGGCATGCTTAAGCTATAAAAGTCTTTTCGCTGTTGATCAACATTCAGGGAATACATGGTACAGCCAGTAAAAATATGCACATTAACATGCACGCCAACACAGAATGCTTGCCACATGCCAGGAGAGCTTTGACACGAGGATGATAAAACAGTGGTCTATGGCCACAAGTCCTACATCATGTTTGTGGAGTTCTGCAGGGCTTCTAGAAATGCAGAAGTATGATATCCACTCTTTGCTCCTACTGCTAGAAACCTGCCTTGCATGTATACAGTATGTGTGTGTGAGTAAGCATTGCACAAGTAAATATCAAATATCTTCTTCACAATGTTACAGATGTTACGTACCCCGATGTAACACATACGTCACCAACAGGAGTCAGGCCTATAAGTATCACTTTAAGATGATACTGTCGTATAAGTATCATTTTCAAAAATATTCCTAGGGCTGAGCAATAACAATAATTAATTGCTAAACTTCTTTTCAAAATATGCAAGGTGGATTAAAAGCAATCATTATGATTTTTCTGAAGCTTTTCAGTTTTCTGTCACAAGATGAAGTCATCCAATGTAGGTGATATTTCCCCTAGTACACCTTTCCACTTTTTATTTTATTTTATTCCTGTACAGTTTAGTGGATGTTAGTCTCATTGTATTCAATCGGGAATAATCCTAAATAGAAGTCTTTAGTACTGCTATTTTATTTTCCAAATTGTTACAAACATTACAATATGAGCTCGTATATAGTTCTAGCAATTTGATACCACTTTAACGGTCATGACTGTGCCCTATGGGAATCCTAGGATCTGTAGTTTAATAAGGTACTCAGAACTTTATTCTGTAGTTCAAAGGAGTGCACTAGAGCTCTGTAACACAGAATTCTAGGTACTTTACCAAATTATAAATCTAGGATTCTGTAGGATGGAGAGCACTGGGAATACCATGTAAGAGAAGAATATATATATATATTAAAGAAAGCCATATTAAGGTGCCTTATATTGAAACAGACAATTAATCCACTAGCCCACTATTTTCTAGTCTGGCACATCCCCCTTTTTAGCAATTGGGATCTAAAACAGAAACTGAACATCCTAAGGACCTTAATATATATCACAGAATTCCCAAGAGTAAGGAACATTCTAGGAATATTGCTGCACCTAGAACAGACTAACAATTGCTTTTTCACTTCATAACAGTTATGGAATCTGATAACAGACTAGAAGGTTAAAGTTTCTATGTTAAGTCTGAACATTTAGCTATGAAGTAGATAGAGAAGAACACTTAAATAACTTTAGGGACTATGATGATATTTATCATAGTTTCAAAAGGGACACATTTATTGAAACTAAGCAGTTGAAGATGGTTTAATCAATGCTTGGTTCCTGCATTAGTCTGAAAGTACCCAGTCATGTGTAAATACCAGAATTAATTCGATGTTTGTGGTGTGCTCCATCTAGGAACACTTTTATGATAGAGCAGGAAATCTTTCATGTCTACATTCTGGTTTGGCTTTGTCATATTCTGCAGATGACCTGGAACATCCAAATAGATATGGAAATAAAGATTGGATGGATCAATTACTTATACCTAGGGATGTCAATCCCTGACTATTTTGCTTTTGCATGCAGTGATGACTCATTTCTATGGATTACCTTTCTATTAATCTGAAATACCAACTACTCCAGTTATACAACTACAAAGTGCCCTTTAGACATTCTCCCAGCTGCACAGAAAATACTTTGCCTTGAGCAGTGTTCACACAGCTGCAAAAATGCTGAAGTGATCCCAGACATGTGAGTAAAGGATGACTACATTGGTCTTCAATGTAGAATAAAAATATTTCCATCCCTACTGCCCTGCAGTGTAAATTCTGTGGTCGGCCCTGACCCACTTGGCTTAGTCATCTGAAGGTTGCCTAACCTGTGAATGAGGTTCTCACAAGAATGGCTAGCACACTGCTAGGACAGCATTTCAAGGGCTACAGAGAAGATTAGATTCCATATTTCATTCTTACATGAGCACTGGAAGTACTAAACTAGGAACCCTTCAAGACTACACAATAGTAGCGCTATGATTTCACTTTAACTGCCATGGTTCCATCCTATGGAATCCAGGGTTTGGTATTTGATCAGAGTCATTGGAAGAACTCTTTGACAGAGTATTCTAAAGGTTCTGCCCCAAAATCCCAATCCAAGGATTCTATAGGATGTTGCCATGGTATTTAAAGTGGACTCACAGTGCTATAGTTATAGTGAGAAAGGGCCCCAAGAATATTCAATAATATTCAAAAAAATTGTCAATATCTATATCTATATATCAATAGACAGACAGACAGACAGATAGATAATTCACTTGGGTATGTTGCCATTTCCAGTGTGCTGATTGGCCACTTAGGAAACTGCCCAACCAATTAAAGCTCTGGTTGGGCAGCCAATCAACACACCGGGGGTGGGAACATGTTCTCCTTTCTAAACATGCAGAGGTGGTGTGAGTAGCGGGGGGGGGGGGGAAGTGGCATGGTGTGTGCAGTGTGTGTGTGTAGCATGGCATGTGTCTGAGCATGGGGTGGTGGTGCAGTGTGTGTGTGTGCCTGTGGGGCGGGGGGTGGAAAATATATATATATATATATATATATATATATATATTATCGGATGGAAGAGGAGACTGCCTGATTCACATACTGGGCAGTATTTTGCCTGTAATGAAACAGGTTTTATTACAAATGAAAACAGTTTCAACTCATGTGCATTGGAGTAAATTAAAAGCCTATGGGAAAAGCCTTGCTTCTTGGATGGTTCTGGGAGTTGTGGTCCCAAATGAGCCACACACCCTCACCCTGTCCAAGACCATGCCTCCATCACGTCACAGACCAGATGTGCCTGAGGAGATTCTCGGTGCTGGTGGACCTCTGAGCCACGAGCATCCGCCTCGGCCTGGTTGTGACACCACAGAGTAAAAAGAGTAAGGGGAGGGGGTTGGTGTTCATCTAATTCAGTAAATTTTGCCTAATTCAGAACGCCTGCTCAGCCCCGTTCACACAGCCACCTCTTATTCTGGATTAGAACCCATATTTCTACTATTCTGTGAGGGGTTCCCCCACCCCTTTTAAGGGGGGAAGCTTCCCATCCTTTAAACCAGTTTGCAGGGTATCTTAATCCACATTAATCCTGAATTGATTCAACATTAATTAATAACTGCTTAGAAGGAGGGAGGCATTCAAATCCACTGGACTACTTTACAGGGTTGTCATGAGGTCTACTGGGTTTTTGGGGGGGAGTTTAATGGCTAGTAGATATACTGTATATTTATCAAGAGTTGGAAAACTCTGAAATGGGAATACAGTAGGACCCCCATAGCCACTGATTCAATTATCCACATGACACAAAACATTACACCTACCATAGAGTCTTCCTAGAAACGGTGTCCTCTCTAGGTCCTCCAAGGCAACTCTATGGTATTTTAAACAGGAAGTCCCATTATTTTCAATAGCGTTTGCTATTATCCACAGTTTTTGGTATCCACAGGGTCCCCCAGAACCAATCCCCAGTGGACACGGGTGTCTTACTGTATTGGACTGATAAGAATCTTTGCAGTTTAGGACTAATTCTGTGCAAAATTAGTACATTTTTGCACAGGAGACTGCATAATTTTTCTGCATTGCTGCACAAAAAGTATAAATTTTGCACAGAATAAGTCTTGAACTGGAAATAGCCTTTGAACTTTTTCACAGCAGCAAGGAAATTACTAAAAGTATTTGTTGCTTCCTTCAAGAATGAAATTAGTGAAGAATTGCATCCCTACTTGTTAGCTCTCCAGACTATTGCCATGAGGGTTCTGCCATGTATAATCCTGTCCCCAGTTGTATCCAGTGAATATATGAGGCTGCTAGGGAGGACCTAGGGGGACCACAACTGATGCTATCCCTTAATGAAGTAATTCATGACTATTCCTTTCATTTTCATTCTCCATTGCCTCTGGGTGCCCTTGTCTCACTGCTTATTTGTTTGAGCATGTTAATGAAACTGGCCAGTCAAGACTGAGGTAACAGTGGACAGTCAGCCCCATAAGAAAAAACGGAGAAGAAAAAACAGCACATAACAAGTGGTGTTCACCTTCCCTCAGCGTGATGGTTGTTGAGTACTCCTAGATTCATAATTATACCTGGAAACAAAGGTTACAGTAGTAGGTGAGGAGAATTTGTGGCCTATTCCTGGCTGCATGCAGAGATTCATCCAGTACAGATCTATCAACTGCGATGAATGGTTTAGTAACTTCAAGGTAACACATTTTAGTAAAGTTTGCTCTTGTTCATTCGCTGCCCAATGATCTCCTGACCAGAGCTTGGAAAAGTTACATTTTGGACTAGAGTTTCAAGAATCTGCCTTGGATCCTGTTCTAAGAGAAAGGTGGGGTATAAATAAAATAAAATAAATAAATAGGAACCCTCAAAGCAGCATAGTCACTGGCCATATTGCCTGAGGGATTTGGGGGTGGGGGGAGAGGTAGTCCAAAAAAGGAATATTTACAAGATGTAAGAAGTTACTCAGCTACCCATGGTAAGGTTTATCATGGTAAGTTGGCTCTCTAGATATTTTTTGTCCTACAGTTTCCAGAAATCTAGTCAGTATAATCTAGGCTAGGATTATGGAACCTGCAGTCTAATCCCTAGCCCTTTGTAATCCAAAACAACTGGAGGGTCACTATTGCCTACCTTTGGTCTTGAGTCTATTAGGAAAAGTATGATAGGAGTGGGAGACAATAGGTATATGTCTCCTTTCTCACAAAAACTCCTGTGAGCAGATATTGTGGGGCAACTTTCCCCTCTGCCAGAAAGTGGAAACTCCTTATTCTCACTGTGAAGACCTGAGTGTATGAAGAAATTACCTGCTCCTCAGACATCTCAAAGGTCTATACTGCAGTGAACAGCAAGTCCTTTGTGTGACCTCACTCAGTGAAGTAGTAGCTGTTTTAAATTGTAAGCGAACCTGATTGTGGTTTGAAAAGAAAACTGAAATAATACTCCTGTTTTCTAGCCCCAGTTCTCACTGTTTTGGTTGCTGTCCCATGCTTCAGTTTATCCATATCTTTATCAAAATCAGAGCTTGGACAAGTTACTTTGCTGGGCTATAGTTTCCAGAGTTCCTCAGTCAGCATGGATAATGGATTCTGGGAGTTCTATTCTAGAACCCTAAACTAGTGTAGAATGTGCATGAATGTGTCAGAATTTGTTCTGGCTCACAATGACACTCTCTGTAAAATCCAAATTGCTGGTTCTGAACTATTAAGCCTTTATATCACCAGTCAGTTCATGGTGCTTCTTTTAATCTACAACAGTTTAAAATGTCTTGGGGTTAGCCTGTCTGAAAGATCACTTCCTCTCAATGAGCCAGCCTTCTTGCATGTCTCACTAGCCAAAGAGACCAGGTTGGTTAGAATGTGGGACAGATGCTTTCTTTGTAGCAGCACCTTGGTTATGGAACCTCCTTGGGCTGACTTCATCACTGTTGAACTTTTGGAGGGCAATCAAACATGTATTATTCCATCTGACCTTTGATTTTTAAAACTGGTTTTTAAAATGGCTTTGAATCCTGTTTTTAAATAATGTTTTATACATCTTGGTGTGCATTGCTTTGGGATGCTGATGAGCAGAAAAAAAACTAATTGATTTTTAAAATAGATATACAGTAATAGTATTACAATTGACCTCAATGCTAAACAATCTCACTGTTATTAATATATTACACATAACTTTCTTCATAGATCTGGTTCCAGGATAACAAATTCAGAGGCTGAGAGGTATCCAGGCCAGTTGCTCAGGAAGTTTTCCAGTCCTGTAGCTGTCATGTTTGGGTCTGAAGGTTCATCAGGAGATGCAGGAATCTGTTAGAACAATGGTTCTCAACCTTTGACCCTCCAGATGTTTTGGACTTCAACCCCCAGAATCCCCAGCTGTATTATCAATGTTCAGGGATTCTTGGGCTGAAGTTCAAAACATTGTGGAAGGTGTGTATGACAAAGGTTGAAAGCTACTATGCTATGGAATTCTTTTCTTAGGAATTTATCAGATGTGGCAAAAACCGCATCAGAAGATTGCAACAAGAACAGGAATGGGTGACATTATCAGACAACATCCTTCTGCATTCTGGGGACATAGTGCAGGTGTAAATAAGGCATCAATTTTTATTGGCAGCTTGTTCCCGTCAATACAAAAGTGAAGCCTCGTCCACATCAGTGCTACATCCCAGGAATGGCTGTGGATGTGGGCATCTGATAACGTTGCCCTTTCTGTTCTCATTGCGTTCCTCTGATGTGGTTGGAGATACAGATTTTGCTGCATTTCCCCATGTCTGATAATCTCCTTACATTTCTGGGAGCACCTCAAGTTCCTGGGTTGGGCAGAGATGTACCCTAAATGTCATTTCAAAGGCATGCATCTTCTCATATTCTTTTTGCAAACCTCACTGCTTCGTAACAATCATTATTTACTCTCTCTCTCTCTCTCTCTCTCTCTCTCTCTCTCTCTCTCTGGCTTTTCTTCATAAACGAAGATTCAGGAAGGACTCATCCCGTGTTTTCTGCAAGTGCGCTGATGACTAAAAAGGCCAATCCAAGATAGACAAGTCTGGTTGCAGAAAGCACAGCAGAAGGCTTCCTTGGGTGATGTTTCCGGGTTGTGATTCTTTCTGCGTTGTCGTTTCTCTTCAAGATTTGTTCGGTGTGAGTTCTCAAATAAGGCTGCAGAATTGTGGATAGTGTGTCTCCATGCCTCCCGATGTGAGGCCAGGGCAGACCATTGTTGGTGATCAATTTGGCCAAGCCTGAGATGTTGTTTCAGGGAGTCCTTGTATCGCTTTTTTGGAGCACCCCCCTTACGCTGACCCGTGGCGAGTTCACCATAGAGTACTATTTTGGGGAGGCGATGGTCCTCCATCCTAGAACTGTGTCCTGCCCAGCACAGCTGTCTTCTCAATATCATGGCCTCAATGCTGGTGATCCCTGCTTGCTCAAGGACAGCAACATTCGTCACATAGTCAGTCCAGTGTATATTTAGGATTGTGCGTAAACAGCGCTGATGAAAGCGTTCAAGGAAGTGGTGGTGATAGATGACCCATGTTTCAGATCCATAAAGGAGAATAGACAGTACAATGGCTCTATACACACTGATTTTTGTGCTTTGCCTCAGGTGTTTATTCCTCCAGGCTCTTTTGTAAAGTCTTCCAAACGCACTATGTGCCTTTGCTAATCTGTGATCGATCTCTTTGTCAATCTTGGCATCTGAGGAGATGATGCTTCCCAGGTAGGTGAACTGTGAACAGACTTAAGCACAGAGATGATTATGGGTTTTTTGTATAACCATCTTGAAGAACGCCCCCAAAACATGCATGAATCAAATGAAGCAATGGAAGTAATAAAGCAACAGTGGCATGTATGCATGTAAAATATTATGGTTTACACTAGCACCACTTAAATCTAGCAGGCCAAATTAACAGAAAGTGCAATGCAAAGGGTTTTGCCTTGTTTTCCTAGGTAATCTCATCACAGATGACACCATTTTGAAGGTGTGAATCAGGTACACATAAATCTGCATCCAAACCTGGCAAGTTACAGTTCTGCATGCTATGAACATGCAATGCATTATCACGCTAACGCACTCTAATTTTTCTTAAAAATAGAAAGCCTATCCACCACGTAAGTAGGAAGCCTGCAAGCCATTTTTATTTTCTTTAGAGTAAAGCTCGTGTTGCAAATGGCAGGAAGCCATGAACCACAAAAATAAAACCATTCTAACTCTAGTGCTAAGTAAGGAAAACAAAGATGTCTCAGCAATTAGCAGTATTATATATGTTAGTACTAAGTAACAGCAGATGTTTCAGCCAGAGCCCAGTACATTCCTTGCAATCCTTCAGAAACCAAAAGCCTCTTGACGTTGCTATACATTACAATTATCTTGGGCTTTCCAATCCTTACCAACAACACATTCTAGCATTTGTTAGTATCGGGTAGCTCTTACCTGCATCTACATCAGCATGCCACATCTGCTGACTTAACAGACTAGCAAGTGTGCTCTGTAAAGACATGCGCAGGCCATGAGTCATTAGCAAGCATGCAAGGCTAATTGGCAAAACACTCATAAAAGATATGGAAGGTGGGTTAATTACAATTCATTACGTAAACAGTCCCTGGGCCATTGTTAAAAAAAATGCTTTAACTTTCAAGGTCCAGTATTTTATGATTCACTTTGCCATGTTGTGAGAAACTCTTTGTATCAAACTACATTCATTATAATTCAGGCCACAAAAGTCTTTACAGGGTTTCTCAGCATTATTTCCATTCTTGTTATATAGGAATTCATATGGGCTGCACATTGCTAAGAACTGGCAAGAAGATTAAAAAAAAAAAAACATTTATGGCATTTTCTAACCATATACACAGGCCAGTTTTAACAGCTACAAAATTTAATTGCTTCCCCTCTCCCATTTGTTCATTCTAGCAAATAAAAAGTTGAGGGTGGAGGTGTGAGGACAGGAGTGCATGAAGGGAGACAACACACACACACACACACACTTGCAGTATTCTGTTGTTTCATTGTTATTAAGCTTGATTTAGTGATGTTAACGGATTCTGCTGGCAAGAAGGTTATCTTGCAAGTACAATTAAGTTATTTTAACTGGCAAAGAGGCCCTTCTGCAGATCCATATGTTCTTGAGAAAGCTTGCTGAGACACCCTTTGCTGTTGATGTAGGTGGGCATGCTGTGGAGCCAGAGTGCTGTGCTACTCCATTTTTGGCTCCTCCGGAGCTCTGGAGAGCTGCAATGTGCCATCATAACCAACCTTTTGGGTGACCATAAGTGATGACACACCACTTCTGGTTGCCTTTCACACCATTTTTTGGAAAGGGGTTGGTTATTTCAAGGTGGGGATCCCACCAAGGCCGCATTATATAGCCCCACTGCTATATAGCTGCAGGGAATTCTTCTCTTCAAGACTTCTAACTATCGCCCTATATTCCTGAATCTCTCTGTCTATCTAAGGTCCTTTCTATATGGTCAAAGTAATACATATGTGATGTGAACACATGGTGATCCGTTCAAATGGCCATTCAAATACATGTCATTCGGAGGGGAGCAGCCAAATCCGCCGCAAAGTCCACATTCACCATGTCCAGGGCTTCATACCGATTTTAGGAAAAGATCCGTACAACTTGCAAATGTGCGACCATTTGTACACTCCTGTTCACACAGATACGAACAGGCAGTGTAATTTGATTGACTGGACGAGCAAAAGGGTGGGGCTACCAAAGAGGGAAAGAGGCTGTGGCCGCCATGTTGGATTTTCAGCTAAGTGAGCGTCTGGTAAGTTGCTCAAATGACAAACTTATACTCTTTTTTTATTTCTTTTACCTGTAAATATGAAATAATGCCTGTGTGCACCACAGGAAACTTAAAAAAAATTGGCAGCTGTAGATTTAAAATCGTGAGTAAATCACTTGGAGTGGCCAGCTGGCTAGGGGGTCATGCAGAATTTAGGGGGGAGTTTTGGCTGTGTAGGCAGATTGCATCATTGCTAATGCCTGCCTTTTCAGACGTGTTTGTATTCCTCCCCTCGTATAGACAATACCTAATCTTTCTGTCTTACTCTACAATAGCCTTGTATGGGTCTTAAGCATGTGTGTTATGTATGTAAGTTCACTTTTGTGTTATTCCAATAAAACACTTTATTTCACCTTAACTGGAGTGCTCTCTACAGTTAGAACTTTATCAGAGCACCCCCCAAAAGCCCATTCTTTTGCCGGCAGAGCATTTGATGCACCAAGAAACTTCCTATTTAAAAAAAGGCCAGCAAAATAACTCCCCATGCACTTGGTACTTGCACTTGCACTTGGTACCTTTCCTCCTGTCCAAAGGCTTCCCAGCAATGACGGAGGAGAGAACGGAGCTCCATTCACTTCTTCATTCAAAATCCTGCAGATTCTCACGAGAAGACACTCATGGGAAACAACCCAAAAACAACACACAAAAAGTTACACAAAGCCCATATGCATACTTAAAAACTTGCAAGTAAACCAGGGAAAGTGATAAAAAGTTTGTCACCTACCTGGATGTTGGGATCTTACTTGGAAGTGTCCTGGCTGACCGGCCATTGACACTGCATTCACATGAGTTAAATGGCATGAGGTTTCATACACTGGCAATGCTGGCACTAAAGTACCATGGCTGATCTATTGACAAGCCGTCAATAAAAAAGTATGATTTTTTTTAACTTTACATAAACATGAAAGGGTGACGCCATGTGCTATATGTGCCCTTTTGTGTTTATGTGGCATTGTTATGACGACGTATTTAGTGTGTCTCATAAAGTCCTTAGTACTGGTATACATAGGTGAGAAGATCCCTGAAGTTACCCTCCTCTCACAGGTTTCCATTCATGCTGATAATCCTTCCCAGATAATAATAGAGATTTTGGCATCATGAGTGGGGCTCTAAGGCATTTCCCACCTCTTGGGGTAACAATAGGCTTCACCTTAGAGTCAGCATAAGTTGGAAATGACTTGAAGGCACACAAGAATAGAACAATGAAAAATAGGGAGATAATGTTAAAAGCAAACTGTGATGTCCAGCCAGGACTGTTTAAATCTCCCCTGCATTTTCCTTTGTTTTCTTTTCAAGGCCTTAGCATGTCTGAGTAGAGGAATACTCCATTGTATTAGACTTGTGGGAGGAGCTAAGAATTCCCCTGCATTTTTCTAGGTTTTGGTTTGTTCCTTCCCAGCAAGCTCTGTTTTACCTAGAAGCTTTTTAGTTCCTTTGGGCAGTCTTTGCTGTGAGCTTGCAGAGAGCAGTTCTGGTGGCAAACAGGCCCAGACAGCCGGGAAGGGCATTTCTTACACCATCAGCCAAATTAATTACCAACACCATCAGCCAAATTAGTTGCCAATAAAAAAAGGAATCAGGAGCTGGAAGACCCTGCACCAGCTCCATTGAGTGAGGAGATCAAACCCAGAGAGATGTCACCCTGAAAACAGCTGAAACTCCAACTGTAAAGTACCTTTCATTTCAAGCCTTTTAGAGCTGGGGAGGAGAAAGTCCTTTTCTTTTGTTCTTTAAAATAAACTTTCCCCCCCAGGGCCGGTTTAAGGAATTTTGGGGCCCCCTGCAGTGCTTTATTTTGGGGCCCCCATATGTTTATCTCAGGTCAATGTAACCTAACCTATTCACCGTACAGGATGTTCAGATCACAGTAGGGCCCCCGTATCCATGGATTCATTATCCATGGGACACAGAACAGCACACCTACCTTAGAGTCTTCCTAGTAAATGTGTCCTCCCTAGTGGTTTTCTAGGCCCTCCAAGGCAACTCTATGGTATTTTAAACCAGAAGTACCATTTTTTTCAATGGTGTTCACTATTATTCATGGTTTTCAGAATCCACCCCCCCCGAACCAATCCCCAGTGGATAAGAGGGGCCTACTGTATTACATAATTTGACACCAATAATTTAGTTTAAAAACTATATTATAGGCACTAACATAATATTTTTAGTTTATTAGCAATTAATGTAATGATGCAGATTTCCTCAAAGAAAAGAAAGAGTGGACTACAAGCTAAACATGAGTTAGCAGTGTGATGCAGCAGCAAAAAATGCCAATGCAATTCTAGGCTGCATTAATAGTGTCTAGATCAAGGGAAGTAATAGTATCACTCCATTCTGCTTTGGTCAGACCTCACCTGGAATATTGTTTCCAGTTCTGGGCACAACAATTCAAGAAAGATACCGAGAAGGATGTTGGGAGGTCTGGAAGCCATTATTCCCTATGAGGAACGGCTTAGGGAGCTGGGCATGTTTAGCCCAGAGAAGAGAAAGTTAGGAGGGGACATGATAGCCATGTTTAAATATTTGAAGGGGTGTCATACTGAGGAAGGAGCAAGCTTGTTTTCTGCTGCTCCAGAGACTAGGACACGGAGCAATGGACTCAAACTATAGGAAAAGAGATTCTACCTAAACATTAGGAAGAAGTTCCTGACAGTAAGAGCTGTAAGGCAGTGGAATACTCTGCTGCCTGGGAGTGTGGTGCACTCACCTTCTTTGGAGGTTTTTAAGGAGAGGTTGGATGGGCATTTGTCAGGAATGCTTGGATTGTGTGTTCCTGCAGGGCAGAAGCCAATCGGATGGGATGGCTGTTGGGGTCCCTTCCAGCCCTATGATTCTAGGCTGCATTCAGAGCCTGGGAAAGTTACTCTTGGATTACACCTCCCAGAATCCCCCTGCCAGCACCCTTCTCAAGATCTGGTTGCATTGTTCCTTTTCCAGCATTCTCTAGCCCAGTGGTTCTTAACTTGGGGTCCGCAATGTCCTCACAGGGGGTCCACAAAGGCTTGAAGACTGCTTGGCCCACCTCCTCCCTGTAGTGGAGTAGCCATGTGACAGGAACCAAGGCAAAGTCTGGCTGGCTTGGCCTGCACATTGCCATTCAATCCACTCCAGCCACAAACTTGCAGGAAGAAGCAAGAGTGTCTCTGAGGGAAAGTTTAATGATGGTGTAATTGTATTGTTGTTGTTGTTAGCTATTATTATTAGGGTTTTAAATCTTGAGTTAAGTCTTGGGGCAACAAAAGATATTTAAAGGGGGTCCCTGGTAAAGAAAAGGTTAAGATCCACTGCTCTAGGCCAATGCCTCTCACATAACACTACTGGATATTGGTGTTTTAGTGACAACAATAAAACCATTGTTCCCAGTAATATTACTCCAAATTTTAATTTATATTCTTTATACAGTATTCTTCTGTTAAAAGAGTTAAGAGTGTTGTAAAAGTTTCAGCATTGCACTATGACTATGGGGACCAGGGTTTGAATCCTTACTCAGCCATGAATACCCCACTGGCTGACCTTGGGCAAGTCACACTCTCTCAGCCTCAAAGGAAGGCAAAGGCACACACCCTTTGAATAAACCTTGCCTAGAAAACCCCATGGTAGGTTTGCCTTAGTCAGAAATGACTTGAAGGCACATAGGCAAACACACACAAATGCAGGCTGAACTCAGTTGGCAAGGGAAGGGAAGGGAAGGGAAGGGAAAGAAAGAAAGAAAGAAAGGAGCCCTTTCCGAGACAACGCTCAAATTCCCTGTCTCTCTCATAAACACACACTCACCATCTCTGCGGTAGCAGCAAACTCCCTCCAGCTTCTGCCACAGAGGGCTGCTGTTTCTTTCACTTTCTCTTTAGTTTTGGAGACATTTTTTTGGAGGAGGGCGGGAATGTGGTGGAGTCTCCTTCTTTAGAGGTTTTTAAACAGAGGCTGGATAGCCATCTGTCTTGACTCCAGCAACAAGTTAAAAAGTAAAATAACCACCCCACTGTGCATGGCAGCCCCCCCCCAAGATCCCCGTGGCCCCCTGAAGACAGTCACTCACTCACACTACCAGCTGCTCTGCCTTTCCTCCTTTGCAGCAATGCAGCCAGGGACTGTCTCCAAATTACAACTTCCCAAGAGCAAACCCTTTCTCTATCTCCCGCACTAGCTCAGTGCTATTGCCATGCCCTGCCTGAGGAGGGAGGGGGAAGGGGCTCCAAAGGAGCGGAGGAGCCGGCTGCTGTCTCCTGGCTGTCTCCTTCATCAGATAAGGGCAACACTCACCAGGGGGCCCCCTTCACCCCGAGGCCCCCCGCCAATGCGGATCTGGCAGACAGGTTAAACCGGCCCTGTCCCCCCCTTTTTGAACTGGATATTCAGCATCAGAACCTTTTTGGGTAAAGGAGTTTGATCTCACCAGGGTACTGGCGTTGCACACCCAAACCTGCCACCACCTTTAGTTGGGTGTGTCTTCACACAAACAGACTAATGCTGGGAAAGGGGCAATATACTTGTACTGGTAATGCAAAGTGCCTTTGCAAATTATGGAGGAAGATCTTCCATTGTCATACCTATGCAATAGCACCAGTGTCCTTAAGACATAAAGACCGTTTTCTGCCAAATACTTTCAATACCAATAAAAACAGATTTGTCATCTATTTTCTTTCCAACAATCATAAATTATGGGGTAGGGGAAAACAATAATCACAAACTGTTGAGATTTTATAAAAAATGTATTGTTAAACTATATTCATAGAATCATAGAATCATAGAGTTGGAAGAGACTCTATTTTTGTCTGTCACTTGTCTTGGAAAATCTTAAACACTACCTGATTTAAAGGACCTCTTGTGGTCATAACACAAGGGCCATCCAGACCAACTCCCTGCCATGCAGGAATAAACAATCAAAGCATTCCTGACAGATAGCTATCCAGCCTCTGTTTAAAAACCTCCAACGAAGAAGACTCAGCCACACTCCGAGGCAGCGCATTCCACTGCCAAATTGCTCTTACTGTCAGGAGGTTCTTCCTAATGTTTAGGTGGAATCTCTTTTCCTGTAGTTTGAACCCATTACTCCATGTCCTAGGAGATTTTCAGACCGCGTTTCAGCGTGCCTAGCGTGGGAGGAGCTTCCGGGAGAGGGACGGCGGTCTTGCGCGGCAGGGGGTCGTTTTTGGATGACGCAATCCCTCTCCCGAAACCATCTGTGTCACTTCCGTGAAGCTTCGGAAGCCTCAGCGCCATATTTTAATCACGGGCAACCTCCGTGATTAAAATATGGCTCTGCGGCTTCCGAAGCTTCACGGAAGTGATATGGATGGTTTCGGGAGAGGGATTGCATTGTCTGAAAACGACCCCCTGCCGCGCAAGACCACCGTCCCTCTCCCGGAAGCTTCTCCCGCGCTAGGCACGCTGAAACGCGGTCTGAAAATCTCCCTAGTCTTTGGAGCAGCAGAAAACAAGCTTTCTCCATCCTCAGTATGACATCCCTTCAAATATTTAAACATGGCTATCATGTCTCCTCTTAGCCTTCTCTTCCCCAGGTTAAACACACCCAGCTTCCTAAGCTGCTCCTCATAGGCCATGGCTTCCAGACCTCCCACCAGTTTGGTTCCCCTCCTCTGGGCATGTTCCACCTTGTCCATATCCTTCTTGAATTGTGGTGCCCAGAACTGGACACAGTATTCCAGGTGAGGTCTGACTAAAGCAAAATAAGAGTGGCACTCTTACTTCCCTTGATCTAGACACTATGCTCCTATTGATGCAGCCTAAAATTGCTTTGGCTTTTTTAGCTGCTGCATCACATTGCTGACTCATGTTCAGCTTGTGGTCCACTAAGACTCCTAGATCCCTTTCACATGTACTGCCATCAAGCCAGGTGTCACTCATCTTATATCTTTACTTTTCATTTATACTGCCCAAGTGTAGTATCCCACATTTCTCCCTATTGAAATTCATTTTGTTAGTTTTGGCCCACCTTTCTAATCTCTTAAACTCATTTCTAATTCTGATCCTGTCAGAAACTATTAGCTATCCCTCCTAATTTGGTGTCATCTACAAACTTGATAAGCATGCCCTCTACTCCCTCATCAAAGTCATTCACAAAGATGTTGAATCATGGATAAAGATGGTGAATATTATACTGATTTATGTTATGTTATGTTATGTTATATCATAAATTTTCCTCTGATTATCTTGTATCAAAAGTATATTTAGGATTAATAAAGACTACCAACATCATTTTAAATATTTGGACCTAAAGTCAGTGGTTATTCACAACTAGAAGAGACTCAGTGCACAAATGAAACTTACATAAATGTTGATTTGCCAAGTTCCTATTGACTAAATGGATTTAACTTTCATTGGGACTAACAATTAAATTTAGGGTTTTAAAATTGCAGTCAAATAAATATTTAACTGGGAGTAAGCCCATGTAACTTGGGGGAACTTACTTATGAGTAGACATATGATGGACTTCCATTGCAAATTCTGGAGGGCAATGTATTATCACTAGAAACAATATCATAACCAAATCCTCTAGACATCTCATCAGATGACTATAGCCATTATAAATCTAATAATCTAAGGTCACCTAAATTCATTTTATACCATGCTTTTGGCTTTCATTGTCAACATAATACTATCTATATATATAAAACTCTTGGGTATGTTGCCTTTCCCAGTGTGCTGATTGGCTGCTCAGGAAACACACCTAACCAATCACCACCCACATGCAAATTCCCTCTTCACCTCATAATCCACTCCTGCCACTCAATCTGTGGCCCAGATTGGGACCCAGACACTCAACTGTCAGTGGCAGTGATGACAGGCTGCCTGTGATGGGACCCAGGCAGTCAACTGGAGACGGTGGTGGTAGGGCAACAGAGTAAGTCACCCTCAGCAATTCCGGGAAAAGTGTGGAACACTGTGAAGGAGGAGGAGGAATTTAAAAATCCATCAGCCTACCTTACAGGGTTGTCATGAGGTCTACCGGGTATGTTTTGGGGAGTTTTTAAATGTCGTATATTATGGCAGGTACAGCTAGTTTAAATATAAAACTTTATGTCCTCACATAAAATTTGATTAAAGTTATATAAATCCAGCATGTACAAGAATACATAAGAAAGTCAGTGTTCTGCCTGAGGTAAGGCCCTAGAGTATGCACCTCAACATTTCTTCAGCAAGATACTGAGAGAAGATGAACATTAGTCAGCATTTGATTTCTAATTACAGTCTCAACGTTTCAAGGATGATGTTGAAGTTGAAAGAACTAGCCAGCTATAGCCTTTGATGGTAATTCTTTAGGAGATAAATTGGTTTTAGCTTTTCTCAATGAATGTGGTTTCCAAGGATAAAGATCAAAGTGATGACAGTGGCCAAAGCTATGGCAAAGGCAGAATGCAGCCTGTACAACCTACAATTAAGGCTACAGTCTAGACTAGAGGCAAGTCCCTGGCCAGCTTTAGCTAACACTGACAGAGAATGTGGCAAGACAGTACATTGCTGGTGTGGCAAGAAAAGAGAAAGTCAAGATACCAATTGGCAGAAGTGCTGCATGTGTGCATATATGTAAGTGTGGGGGAGGGGAGGGGAGGGACTGGATTTGACTATAAGCAAAAAGTATGTTAGAATACTGCTTCCTTCCTGATGATTGAAATGAAGTATTTTTTTTTAAAAAATGTAAGATTTGCTTACCTCTCTGGGATTTTAGCATGCACCAAGTGAGGTACTGTAGTTGACACTTCATTTCATGTGGAAACCAAGAGGTATAATTGCAAAGACGCAGTCCATCTCTTTTCAATTCAACTGATCTGAACATCAGCATGTGAACACCCTTACTGCCATGGTCATATTATTTATTGCTGATGTTTTGACAGATTGTAGCCATTCCCACCTGCTGGGCTTGAGGAGAAACCAATTAGAATGGTCCACTCCTTAAGACTGAGAGCATCCTACACTTGATCTTAGCCAACCAGTGAATCTTTGGATGCTCCTGTAGTATTTCCAGTTATTATGGCTGGGCACTCCTTCAAAAGCCTTGGTTTTACTACAAGAATGGTTAAGACAGAACAGGCAATTCACACAATGGTTCACAAGTGTCTTCTCTGGCTAGAATTCACTAGGGAACTGCAGACTAGGAATAGGTGATAATGGATAGAGTGCAGATGGCACAAATCTTATAGTTAGTATGACCAAGTGAGTGTATCACTTGATGTTAATGGCAAAATCTTTGTACAGTTGTTCCTCCATATCCACGGATTTGGTATTCATGGATTTAAGTATTCACGGCTTGAAAATATTCTTAAAAAAATAATAATCCAAAAACCAAACCTTGATTTTGCCATCTTATATAAGGGACACCATTTTGCTAAGTCATTGCATACAATGGGACTTGAGTATTCACGGATTTTGGTATCCGCGGGGGTCCTGGAACCAAGCCCCAGCAAATATGAAGGGACAACTGGACTTCTCTTTCTCCACAGCATCCTCAAGTAGCAAGCCATCCACCAGAGCGTCTTAAAGTGATGAACAGGCTATGGACATCTCACCCCAGTGGAATCCTTGTACAATTGTCAGAGGCTAGCTGCAACTACTTTGAAGTCATTGATATTCAACTTGAATTTTATGTCGCGATGATGGAGTGCCTATGGAGATGTCCAGAGGACTGCCTGGACTGGTTGTATGGGATTATTTTCTGTTCAGGCTGGCTGTGGATCTGGACAAAATTACTGGAGGAGTGTGGCTGACAAATAACCTTGATTGCTGCCCCTCTACCCGAAGGCACCAAATCTCATATGACTTGGAAGCTACGCAGGGTCAGGCCTGTTTAATACATGGATGTGGGATGACCAAGGGATCCCAGGAGCTGCAGGCTATGCTTCAGAAGAAAACTGACAAGGGTTGGGTTGAGTGTGAAAATATTACTTTTTAGACTACAGTTCCCAGAATCCCCCAGGCAGCATAACCACTGTAGGGTTGAGCAATGGAGTACATGGGAAAAATCAAAAACCTATCTTTAGTTGAGACTTCCCTTCTCACTGCAACATTGTGACCTGGGAACCATAAGGGAGCTCAGAAGCTGTCTAGGAGGTGGGTGCAGGGCAAATTTCATTTCTTGAAATGCTCTAGTTGAAGGTTTCTAGTGGCTCTGTGGTTCCAGCTTCTCCAGAAACACCCCAGAACATCTAGCAACTATGTTGCAGAAATCATGGAACAGCAGACCCTCAGACTGGGAAGTGAGTTTTATTACACCGGTGGGCCTGACTGGAATATCTTCCAAAGAGTCAGAGCCCCGAGCTATGACTACAGAATACCTTTATACAGTATAATGACAGTATGCAAAAAACAATTCCCTCCTCCTTCTCTTTGGTGTCAGCAATTTCTCTGCCACAATTGTTGATAGTTCAGAAAGTACAAGGCAAGATAGTTTAGGAACACTTGGGTACAGTTCGAGCGTTATTAGAGAAAGAATTGTTTACATCAGCATATCATATGTTTATGGAACATAGAGTTGATTAGTAAGGAACATTGACTAGGCCTGAGAGTTAAAGGAAAAAGACTTTGCAGAGTCTCATGGGCTATCTAGTCTGACCCCAAATAGTGATTGTAAGATTACAGCATTCAGCAAATATACATTAGGATGCAAATGGCTACCACAACTAGACTCTAGATTCCAGCTGATGCCTCTTAAAGTGTAGCTGAAACCTTGTGTAGCTGTCCAGAGGAAACAAGACCTCTGCTCAGCTGGTTCTATTCAGTTCTGCTGGTTTCCCTTTATGACCACATGGGAGTCACTTGACCCCCATATGCCTACATATACCCATCAGGCATACAGAGGATTATTAATATTCACATACCTCCTTGTATGTTGAGAGATTTTGTTAATTAAAATTTGGGAGAACTCTTTGAGAAGGTTGGATAAAAGTTTCAAGATGCCTGAAAGTTATTAAGTATCTCTCCTAGGCCTTTGCTAAATTAGAGCAGGTGCAGATAGTCATTAAGTTAATTAAGTGACATACACTGTATACTTTTCTTCTCCTAATAGCATCAGCATTTAGAGTAGAAAATATTTCCAGGCTTACAGGATGCAAGATCTTACCCTGCTTATTATGCAGTGGCTCAAAGTGCACATGCATGCACGCATTCATGCACATGTGCACACACACACACTCCTATAGAAGAGTTAAGTTTCTGTCCACACATCCAAATGACAATGCTGTCCTTTGGTTTCAAGAGAACGTGTATTGAGATGCACATCTGGAAGCACCTTTTAAAATGTCTGGCAAGTTTGAAAAAGTATTTAGACATCTGTTCAGAAGGCTGGCCTAGCATGATTGTCTTCAACAACAGGACTATGGTATCTGCAGTAGAAATTAAACCTGCCAGACTGTTGTGACATCCTAATTGTCCTGAAGTGCACAAAACCACCTAGCTGCTGCTGGTGGTGGTAGTAGTAGAGAGAAAGGAGGAGGAGCAGGGAGAAAAAAAACCCAGAATTAGGTTTATGGCTTAACTAGAGAATGTCTAGCTAAGTGATCTGAGGTGGTGTGTTTTCTCCTTGAGGACTGTAAAGCCGAGGAATCCAGTATTGACGGCCATCATACGGGTTTGTAGTAGCACACCATCTCAGGAGAATTATAAGGGGCACCTCTAGAATAGGATTGTCGATGATGAATCCTTGAGCTCGATCGAGCATGATAGTGGGAGTATTGTGGAGATCTGGAATGCCCTCACCCACCCCCGAGGGCTTCTTGACTTGGAGAGGCCATGGTGGTGAGGTGATCTGGACCCTGAGTGGCCATAGGGCCTTTGATAAGGAGATTGTCATAGAGGCTGAGCAGGCTGCTCCTGCGATGTGGACCTTGAACAGTTGTTTACAGCCAGTAGGAGTTCCTTGTGAGGCAGACTTCTCACTTCAAAGGTTAATTGGTGCCCTTTGCGGAGGTAAACGCTCACGCACAAGGGCAGAAGGAAGTGTGTCATCAGAAATTTTGACCACCAGTGCAGGCAGTAAGGGGTGAAAGGCATTCTCAGGCTGCTGTGAAGTGGAGACTTGGGGATTGAGCTGTACGATCTTCAGCAGCTCCACAGTGGTAGAACCTTCCTCAGCAGGTGAAACCCGAACAGCCATTGGGGGCACAATGGGGGTTACTGCTAGTGGAAGAGGCCTCGACATCAGAGTGAGCAGCAAGAGAAGAGGGCTGCCTGAACACTCCACTCTCATCTTTCATTGCTTCTTCATGCCCTTAGTCAGCTCCATTTTGAGAGACCTACCGGGTGTCAGAGGCTTACCAGCAGGACTGGAATGTGGCTGAGGTGCAGTGTCGGGGCACACAGCAGCAGTTAAGTGAGAGTGGGCAGCTGCTACACTCTTTGTGCACTTAGAGGTCAAGGGTTCTGCAGCTGCTTCACCCTTAGCACGTTTCGACATTTTCTGCTTCAAAGCCGAAGTCAAATGTTGAGGAGCTGAAGAGTCTTTCAAAGAGTGTGGCTCTCTGGAAGTTGACACAGAGGCTCAGGAAGTGCTGGAAGCCTGCTTTTCGGCATTGAGGTCCCTCAACATCGAGAAAGACTGTGTTGGATGCAGCGATTTTTCACAGAGCAAGGCCTTCAGATGAGATTGTCAACTTTTTTGAGCCTGAGGAGTGAAAGCCTTCAGTGTACACATGAAGAAGGGTTGTGGGTCTCACCAAGGCAGAGAAGGCATGTTGAGTATCCATATGTGCTTGGGATCTTCGCCCTACACACTGAACATCGCTTGAAGTACATAGGTGACATAGAAGAAGTTTTGTAGATTGGGAAACAAACTGCCAACTGGTACCAAAGAATTTTTGTTCCTTCTGTCATGGCGGACAGAAAAGAACTGAGGTACTAGGTATTTATACCCTGAGGACAGTGGGTGTGGCTATTGCCAAAAGCTTCTGACTGCTCTGGAATGTTCCAAATGCTGTTTCTGCTCATGTGCAAAACCCATTTGTGCGATTCAGCATAAATTGTTGCATTTTTATGCTGGCAAAAGACAGCCCCCTCAATTACCTTGAGCAGCATCAATGAGGCTTCCCCGGAAAAAATGGAGTAGAAATGGAGCTCCATTTACTTCTAGGTTCCAAATCACACTGATTCTCGCAAGAAGATGCAAATTCAAAAATAAAAGCAAAATCAAGACACAAAAAGTACAGCAAAGCACAAAAACACACTTTAAAAGTCCCAAGTACATGAGGGTGGATCATAAAAAGAGGTCCCCTACTTGGCTGTCGTGATCTCACCTGGAAGTGTTCTGTCATTAATACAGCATTCACATAAGTACAATGGCATGAGGATTTTAACACCAGAAATGACAGCAACAAAGCACCACAGGAGATCTATTGATGGCTTGGCCCATCAATAAAATAGGACAGCTTTTTAACAAGATATGAATGCAAAAGGATGTTGTCATCTGGTAGGTGCGCCCTTTCGCGATCATTAGGCATCCTTATGACACCATATTTGCCACATCTGATAAAGTCTACAGTCTCTCAGTCTGACCAACTTCACAAAGTTTCTGCAAGCTTAAAAAGTGGAGGAGGAACCATATACTTCTCATTTATTTATTTGTTTATTTAATTTTTATGCTGCCTTTCTCCCAGAATGGGACCCAAGGTGGCTCACAACACGTAAAAAAAAATCTTAATCTGATTGGAGAACAGATGGGATACAAATACAATCTGTTAGCAACAACAACAACAACAACAACAGCAACAACAATAATAATATACCATAGAGATTATATATAAATGGATATGTGATTATATATACATTTTTCCAGACTTCTATAATCTTTTATTCTTGGCTTATAGCATATATCTTGCTATCAACAAAGTAATTAATTGTAGTTATATTTCCAGTGTCTCACAAATTATTGTCATTTAAGAGAAAAAATATTTACTTTCCAGATGTTAAAAAGTAACTAAAATTAGTTTCAGTCACTTAAAAAAATTAGAATGCTGCCCTGTGGTACAAAATATAGTGAGGCCACATGTACCATGTAATCATAAAAGTCATTAAAACAGTTATTCTGTAAAAGGAGTGAAGGTATCCCCCATCCAGTTACAGTCACAATGTGACTTAAGGACTTTATCAGACGCACAGAATAAGGCATCACAACGACACCACATAACCACAAAAGGGCACACACAACACATGACGTCACCCTTATATCCCCTTAGAATCCCATACTTTTTCATTGATGGCTGAAGCCAGCAATTGATCCCCAATGGCATTTTTTTGCCGGCATAAACAGTGTGTGAAACCTTGCATCTGTTTACCGTACTCACCCCGCCAATGGCTGGTCCGGCATGAACACTTCCGGGTGAGATTGCGACATCCAGGTAAGTGACGCACTTTTAATGACCCTCCCTGAGTTACTTGTAAGTTTTTAAGTGTGTTTTTGTGCTCCCCCACCACTTTTTTTAGTGTTATTTTTGTTTGTTTTTAATCAATGAAGTCTCAAAGTTTCAAAGGAGGAAGTGAACAGAGCTCCGTTCACTTCCTCTTTCATTGCCAGGGCTGCCTTTGCGGGGAAAGCAAGGTAAGTGCAATGGGGAGCGTTCTTTTGCAGGCATAAAAATTGATTTTTTTATGCCAGCAAGAGAACACTTTAAGGGGATCCTCTGATAAAGTCCTAAGTTCTGCTTCAGTTACTGGGAAAAGGAAATACTGTAATAAGTAAATTGCTATTTCTAACTAGCCACTTCTATCCTGGGGCCAACTTTTCAACAGACTAGACACTGTGCTGCCCAACTCTAGCTCCTGTGCTTGTATCATCACCACTACCGCAGGATATTCTGTTTGTGCAATTGCTGTCCAGCCATATGGCCAGATGCATAAATTTCATGAATGCTCTGGGCTAGGTTACACTATTTACTGAGGTGTGGCAGCCCAAAAGCCAGCTATCCATGCAAACATTATCACTTACTTACTGTAGCAGTTTGCCTTACCTGGAAGGTACAATCACATTCCTACAGTGTTCTGGCCCTTTGGGTATGTTGGATTGTAAATTGTTTAGGATCAAGATATCTCTAACACCACTCAGAAAGGACTGCTGCCTCTATGGGGAAAAGTTCACCTTTGAAAGCGATAGAATTAAGAATGTACCTGGATGAGTTGCATTCACTGTGATATGCACAGAAAGGCACTATTTATACATTCAAGGTGTTAATACCCCACTCCTATCTTGAATACATCCAAGATGTTTCTCTCCTTCTCATGTTCTATAACTATAAATTCCACTGAAACTAGCAGTTCTGTTGCAAGGGCTCTTACAACTGTAGTAAAGATATCTAAAGATGAACACATGCTGAATCAAATATTACTTTTAACTGACTAATTACTGGATAACTGTTTCAGTAATTACTACAGTAAGTGGCATGGCAGTGGGTGGGAATGTGTAATAGTTCAAATTAGGTATCATTTGGAAAGTCATCCTTGAAATTATATCCTGAATCAAAGTGTGTTTGGTGTTATTTGATGTGATAATGCCCTCAGCAATGAAACCTTTTCAACAGAGAAATTTCTTGAGTAAACTGAGAAATCATGGGATAAGAGGATGGCTGTTTCCTCTTAAAGAGCAGTAACCAATTACTAACAGGACATAGAGAGAAGGAATAAATGAATAGTCCTATGAACATAAGGATGTAAAAAAATGGGATTCTCTAAAGAGTTGTATCTCTCTTGAGAAGGCCCCTGAAAAAGAAATTCCTTCATATAAAGTCTTTTTATGCCCACAAACTCTCCTCCCCATCCTCTGTCTAGCTGGAATCTTTTTAGCAGCACTAGAATTGCAAAGATGGTGAAGGAAGGCTGGAAAAAAAACCCTAGACTTTCAATCTTGGGTTGCAGAACCATGTCTGCATTAAACAATGCAATAAAGCTTGAGCTGGGGAAGAATGTATTCTTCTCTAACTGATCCATAGCTGTGTTTGCCTGCCTACAACAGGCAACGTAAACAGCAGCTACCTCCAGAATTCCTTCTTGAGCATGTCTGAACAAAAAACAGAGAGAAAGGGAGAAAGGAGATAAGATGGCCTCTCCAGCTCCCCAAGCATGTTTAAAAATGCATAGATGGATATGTTTGGCCACCAAAATGGAAATCATAAGAAAAGTGGAGGGTGGTGAAAGGAAAAGTCATCCCTGGATGCATTTTGGAAAAAGACTTCAAGTGGTCTCTGGAAAGTTTGACATGTTTTTGTTTACTTATGCAAGGCATGCCTGGCTTGGCTGTTTCATTTCACATGGACATATTGTTAGTTTGTGGTGTAGGAACCTATCCATATCCTGTTCATTTTATTTCTGTCCCTGGTACACATTTTCTGTTAAAGAAGCAATGCCTGAGAACACAGCTACTTTACTAACTGAGGTATTCCTATATTGGGAGGGCAGATACTGTACTTTTAAACTTGTGCATAAATGATCAGGGGTTAGACAGGAACACTGAGCTTGCCAAGTTTGCTGACAACAACAAATCATTCAGACAAACAAAAAAAGGGGGTGGTTAGGAGCTCCAAAGGATCTCTTCAAGATGGGGAAATGGCAAGTGCAAGTAAGTAAGTATAAAGTTGCCATGGACAAAGTACAATAGGACCCCTGTATCCACTGAAGATGGGTTCTGGGGGGGGGCATGGATACTAAAAACCATGGATAATAGTGAACACCATTGAAAATAATGGGACTTCCAGTTTAAAATACCATTGAGTTGTCTTGGAGGACCTAGAAAGTGGCTAGAGAGGACACATTTTCTCAGAAGACTCTATGGTAGGTGTGCTGTTTTGTGTCCCGTGTATAATTTGAATCAGTGGATAATGAATCAGTGCATACAGAGGTCCTACTGTATAACTTTCACAAGCCCCCCAAGAAGGTTTTTTTTTTCAGGCTACATTAGTTAGGTAGACAAAGCATAAAACTCACTTTTGCTGCTCCTAGAGACCCCAGGAACAGCAACTTTCAATTTAGTGAGGTTAGTGCCCACTTCCCCTTAGTGCCTCTCAATCATAAGGTAAAGTGGATCTCCAGTCATTTCCACTTTCAGTTCTGCTGTTTTAAAAATATGTTTTGCCATTTCAAGCCTAGTGAACCCGGACTGGTGCTGGTTCAGGTGAAACCCCCCCCCTCCCAGCCCCACCAATGTTACCCACCCTAGTGTAAAGTGATGCATGTCAGACCAACCCCAAATAACTTTCCGTATGGGGCCTGAACTGTCTGTGAACTGACCAGGAAAAGGTTCAATGGGGGGGGGTCATGGTGCATAGCTCAGTGAAAACCAATTAGCAGCTGCTGTATAAGGAAGAAAAAGGAGGAGAAGGAAGAGGGGAAAGGTAAGGCATGATATCTGCTGCGACAAGACGTAGTGAAGTCCATCAATTTAAATGGCTTTAAAAGGGGACTAGACAAATTCATGGGACCTTATCAGACCAGGCAAATATGGCACCATAATGATGCCCAACCAATGCAAAAGGGTGCGCTTATCAGATGACATCATCCTTTCGCAATCATATATTGTGAAAAAGCTGTTCTATTTCACTGACGGCCCAAGCTATCAATAGATCTTCTGTGATGCTTTGTTGCTGGCATTGCCAGCATTTGAAACTTCGTGCCATTGTGCTCATGGGAATATAGCATCAATGACAGAACCCTTCTGGCTGAGACCCTGACAGCCAGGTAGGGGACGCTCTTTTTATGAGCTTCCCGGTTTACTTGTAAGTTTTAAAGTGTGTTTCTGTGCTTGTTTCTACGTTTTGTGTCTTTATTTTGCTTAATTTTTTGAATTTGCCACACTCACATCTTCTCATGAGAATCAGCAAGATCCCAATCCTGGAAGTAAACGGAGCTCCGTTTGTGCTATGTTACTGCCAGGGCTGCCTTTCTGACACTGTTAAAGGTAGGAAGGTGTGTGTGTGTGTGTGGGGGGTCTTTTGCTGGCATAAAAATGCCACAAAATATGCCAGCAAAACAACATTAATGGTGGGGGAGAGGTAATCTAATAAAGTCCATGGAGGATAGTTACTCTAGGCTGACTCCAGGATCAGCATGGCTTTGAATGCCATTTGCTTGAGAATAACTATGGGCGATGTATGTTGCCCTCTCATGTCTTGCTTGTGGGCTCCCCATGGGCATTTTGTTGACAACTACAGGAAACAGGCTGTGGGACTAAAGAGGCCTTTGCTCTGATCTAGATGTCTGTTCTTATGAAAAGTCTATTTAACATTTGTAATCAATCATCTAGTGCTTCATCAATCTGTTAATTGCAGCAATTAAGGCTTTAACTCTAGTTAAAACAAGATAAAAGAGACACTTCCTTACACCATGAAAGCAGCCCAATATACTCCTCCTGCCTTCACTCAGTGCAGATTTCTGTGGCTTTCTGTTCTGGAAAGAGATCTGCACAGCACCAGAGGCAACCTCAGTATTGCCAGTAGCTACAGAGATAAAATACCACAAGTTGCTTATGAGCCAAAAGGAATTCATAGTAAACTAACCACCCACACAGAGAGAGAGAGAGAAAGTAGATTTTTCAAATTTATTAGCTTAGCAGTATTCAACACAGCTCTGGAAGCCTGCATGGTCTTGCTTAACTATAGCTTCGTTATTAAAACCACTACTGGAAAGAGCCAGATTTGACTATTCAAAGAGGGGAATTCATTAATGGAGAATTTTATTGCTCTTCTTTTATTGCTGCTGTTGTTCCCAGTGCACTCTGGGCCCTTGGACGTGTGGCCAGATGAGTCTACTTTGATAGTCCATACCTCTATACCATCTCAAAACAACATGGACAATACGTGACCCTAACACTGTCACGCCTCACCACATTTCCTGTGCATCTTTATCTGAAAGCTTGTGTAGAGAATTCTGTGCTTTTTTGGTTGGCTTAATAAAGGTATTACCGCAATATGGTATTTACCTGTTAAAGGAAGTTGACACAACATTTTCCTACAGACTGAAAACCCTTTAACAAATAAATCAGAGACTCAAAAATGTATTTTGGGGGCCACAGTTCTCGGAATTTTCTAGCCAACTAAGTAACTTTCCAGGTTCTAGGACAAATGGAAACAATCCTCATAGACTTCCCTGCCTACTGCATCCATATAACTCCCAAGAGATAAAGCATGCATATTACTTATGGCACACAAAGTATAACAGAGCACAGTACATAGTCATTCTTGGTATTCTAAATCTAATGCAGATAATAATGAGAACTATGGAGCCAATAATTGTTTGTTTAGTCCAAATCAATATAAGGAACTGAGTGCACTATCCTTTGCTTCATAGGCTTTATTGCCCTCTTAGAGTTTTCAGGTCAAAACGATGCAGTAAGTCAAAGTCAATATATTTATCATGTTGGTTTTGGTCTGTAATTTATTAGCTTTTACAATTAATTGCCTTCCTGATTCACAACCAGTTCAGAATCCACTATGACCAAATTCATTGTAAATAGTTTCTGGTTTGCTAATGAGGTTGTTGAGGCCTTTTAGCACCATAAGAAATGCAGTCCTTGGAACAGGTTCCAGTGTGAAGAAAGCAGTGACAGGAGGGCTTGTCTACATGGGCAATAAAACCTGTACTCATGCCATATTTGTGGCAAAGTTGACACACAACATTTTTGATGATGCACATTTTAACCGGGGTTTCTGCAGGAAACCCCAGATCTGTACAGTTTGTCATTTGCTCTGGATTTGAGGGGAAAACCCAGATTTTTGGCTGTGGGGTGGCCAAGGATTGGCTTTGGAGCAAAGCCAGGGTGAGACTTCTAGTGGAAGGGACTACATTCAGGTGCTCCTCTGCTTTTTAAAAATCAATTGTGTGCATATCTGGATAAGCATATCTCTGCTTATCCAGTAATGCAGTACTCTTAGACCACACATATCTGTTTATTTACATACATGAGCGAACAACAACAACAAAAAAATCCACACCAGAGCAGCCCCAGCCATGTGGCTGAAAATAGTATGACGTATAGGAGATGTGACCAGCATAAGCAGTGCCTTTTACTCTGATGCAACTAACAGTGTGGTGGGATACTCCCATCTACAATCAGAGAAGCCTGGTGAGTGTGGTTTTATGGAGCTGCTGTGGATGGAAGAAATCCGCTATGGCCAGTGTTAATTATGGCATTGCCACTGTCAGTACTTTCTGTACTGAAGTTCTCTCTGACCTCGCTTTATACAATCCTATCACTATCCATGTGTAGTGTGTGTGTGTGTGTGTGCGCACACACCTGAAATTCACAATAATACTTCATTCATCAGATAAAGTGGCATAATCGTTCATGAAAATTGTTCATGCTGTAACAAAGTCTCTTCATCTCTAAGGTAATTTCATTCTTGAAGAAAGCCATGTATAATTTTAGCTACTTTCTTCCTACTGTGAAAAAATCTTTGAGAGCTGCATAGTTTTCAAAGGCTATTTGTAGTTCAGGACTTATTCTTTGCAAAATTCATATGTGGGGGTTTTGCACAGAATGCGGAACTTACGGGCAAGAAACAGCATTTTTTTGGTTTCATGCAGTTTTCTGTGCAAACTTATCATGTGTGAATTTTGCACAGAATACATCCCAAATTGTGAATGTTCTTGTCAATACAGGATTCTCCTCATCAGGTTTCCTGACACTCAAGAAACACTTTTTTTCTGGCTGTGTTTTGAATATTATGAAATGGTCTTTCCATCCCTGTTCTAAGGTGCCACAGATTTCCTTACTGGTGTTGCTGCAGCTGACTCACATAATGGTAGGCTCTGGAAATGGTAGATTCAAAGAGTACTGAGAAGAATCACTTAGACGACTGTCATTCCTAGTGAGAGTACTACCGTAGGCAGCAACTTGTTCCAAGAGTTATTATGAGATTTAGGACTTTATCAAATGAGGCAAATGCCAGCCAAAAAAAATGTGTCATTTAGGACATGATGATAGCAGAAAAGGCAAAATTATCAGATGTCCTTGTCGCTTACCTGTTCCTGCTGTGTCAGACTGGTGCGAATGAGGCATCACTTTTTATTGATGGCTAAGCCGTAAATAAAAAGTGATGCCTCATTCACACCAGGGTAGGCAATGTTGTCATCTGATAATTTCTGCTGTTTGTGCTATTGTCGCGTCCTAATGGCATGGTTTTTGCCATGTCTGATAAAGTCTTTAATATACAGCCACCTGTAGCTTACTCTGTCTCTTATTGCTTTGCCATTTTTGGCCAGAAATTAAAGCAGAAATAATTTCTTCAGAAGCAGTTTTGCTCTGCTGTACATGGTGTTCCAGCAGAGGAATGTTTCCCCCCTCTACCTGAACACATTTATTGGGTGTTTCCAGATAGGCAACTCCAAAGTGCGACCAATCAGAAGACAATGTTCAGCTATTATGTTTTCCCCTCTTTAATGGAAGGGAAGGAGATGGAAGAAATATTGGGAAAGCATGAAAAAATTATATGGAAGAGGATGTCTTCTAGATCTTCCATAAAATTCCATGAATGAGGTAGGACAATTGCACAATGAAAACCTTGTCTGGAAGCAAGACCAGTGCATAATTATTTCATCAGATTCAGTGATGAAAGAGTGATTGCAAGCATGATGGACAGAAGGAGGGAGGAAGGGAGGACAGGCATTTCAGCTCCCTCCTGATTTGCCAAGGCAACCCTTCCTATTGGCCTGGAAGTGATTTTTTCCTTCCTTGGCATAAGCAGAAGTTGGGAAAGTTACTCTTTGGGATTACAGTTCCCAGCATTTCTTGTCCAGCATGAAGATTTAATCCAGTAACTTTTCCAAGAGCTGGCTATAGGGGATTATTAGTGGATTATTTAAAATCCTATACTGATATGGGAGAATATTCAATGACCTAAGAGGATCCCTCTCCATGCATTTATCCATAGTGGTTTCAGAGAGCCACTGGACAAAGTATTCCAGGTGAGGTCTGACCAAACCAGAATAGAGTGGCACTATTACTTCCCTTGATCTAGACACTATACTCTTATTGATCCAGCCTAGAATTGCATTGGCTTTTTTTAGCTGTTGTGTCACACTGTTGATTCATGTTCAGCTTGTGGTCCACTAAAACTCCTAGATCCCTTTCACATGTACTGCCATCAAGCCAGGTGTCACCCATGTTATATCTTTACTTTTCATTTTTACTGCCCAAGTGTAGTATCCTACATTTCTCCCTGTTGAAATTCATTTTGTTACGTTTGGCCCAGCTTTCTAATCTGTTAAGGTCATTTTGAATTCTGATCCTGTCCTCGGGCTCAGGACAGAACCCTATGGCACCCCGTTGGTCACTTCTCTCCAGGATGAAGAGGAGCCTTTGGATCCGACCCATCAACCAATTATAAATCCACCTACAAGTTGCGTTGTCTACCCACGTGTTACTAACTTTTTTGCAAGGATATCATGGGGGACTTTGTCAAAGGCCTTATTGAAATCTAGATAGAATGGTTTCAACCTTGCCTCTCGGTCATTCTAAGATCTTGTTTTGTAATAATTAACTTTGGTGTTACACTAAAGCAGGGACACCAAACATGAGGTGAGAAAGGGCTCTCACCCTCTTATTGCCTTAGAATTCTTTCATAGGTCTTTGCTGACGGTTTGAACCAGAGGTAGCTTTTGTAACACAGATGGCCATGATCTGGCTTACAGGTTACAAATGCAAGGGTGGCAGCTGTGTTGACCATTCCAAAGTTCCAATGTGCATAGAGTGGTAATAACCTTTATTAGACCAATCAAAAAGGCACAAAATTCCCTGTGCACATTTTCAAACCACCTGTTTCTTCATCAGGCAAAAATGGTTAAAAGGTGGTGGTGGTGGGGAGGCAGAATGAGAATACTTCTCAAAGTAGGCTTATCTGGCCACACTGCCAGTAGCCCTGAGTTCAATGGGAACAACAAAGGCAGTGAAATTTTGCTTGCCTATTATTATTATTATTATTATTATTATTATTTTCCAGCCAGTTTGGGACTTGAGGCAGTTTATAACAAATTGGGAAAAAAACACTGGTGTTGTCTAGATGGTGAAAAAAATCCTCAAGGAATGCAGGCAGAATACCTTTTGTCCAGATGAGCTCCTGCCAGGATTCACCATATTTGGAAGGAGGGGGGCTGAAAACTACAGGTTGTTCACAATTACAGCTTTCGCTGTTTCTCACAATCTTTTTTAAAAATATGCAAAAATGTGCATAACAGCCCATTTGAACAACCAATTCAAATTGGGGCACATCCAGGAAGTCAAAACATGATTGGTCGGATATGCATGGGGCGGGCTTGCCGATGTTGAAGCAACCGGAGCCACCATTGTTGTTTTTCATGGAAGTGATCATGAACGATTTTTGAGTGGCAGAGAAAAGAAAATTAAGGAAAACATCACTCTTCTGCATCTCTCATTTAACAAGGCAAAAAAAAAAAGTGGGGGATGGAGGGAGCTTTGGGGGAATAATAAGGTAATTCGCTCGCAGCCACCATCTTTTCTTGTGGGCATGTTCCATATGCACTTCAAACTCAGATAGCTTTCCATGCCAGTGATCTTGTGAATGCATCGTGGGGGCAAAGGAAAACTGCTGTGATAGTGAGGTAATGCGCTATTTTCCGCAATTAATTCTCCCATCTGACTGAAAAACAAGATACAAAAGTTAAAATCAGATTAAACCATCAAAAACTTAAAACCAGATTAAAAATACATCATTAAACACACAGGTACACAACAGCACAATAATTAGCAAGATCCATCGCATTGTTTAGGTGTGACAGGCCTTATACTGTCACTCATCAAATGTGTCAGAAAAGAAGTCTTTACTTGTCTGTGAAAAGAAAGTAGGGAGGATGTTAGTCTAACTTCTCTGGGCAGGGAGTTCCAGAGCCTGGGGGCAGCCGCTTAGAAGGCCCTCTCCCGTGTTCCCACCAGATGTACCTGTGAGAGTGCTTGGACAGAGAGGAAGGCCTCCCCAGCAGATCTTAAAGCATAGACTGGTTTGTAAGGGGGAGTGTGTGTGTGTGTGTACCTTCAAGTTACATGTTGATTTAAACTGACCCCCATGAATTTCATGGGGTTTTCTTAGGCAAGGAATACTCAGAGCTGGTTTTGCCAATTCCTTCCTTTAAAATATAGCCTACAGCACCTGGTATTAGTTGACAGTATGGTATTCAAAGGCTGGTCCTTCTTAGCTTCCAAGATGGCATCTGGTGCCTTTAAGGTATTTAGGCTCTAAGTGAGAATACAGTCCAAATAACCTAAATCTGGGCTGTATAGAACTTTATAGGTTAAAACCAGCACTTTGAATTGTGCCTGGAAACAAACCAGCATCAGTGATGCTGTTTCAGCAAGGGAGTTGTGTGTTCCCTGTAGGCAGCTCCATTTAGCAATCTGGCTGCAGCTCTTTGGACTAGTTGAAGTTTCTGAACATTCTTCAAATGTAGACTGTGGTACTGTGGTACAGTAATCCAAATGGGATGTTACTAAGGCACACATCACCTTGGCCAGATCTGACAGCTCAAGAAATGGGTGCAACTGGCACACCAACTTTGACTGTTCAAATCCACTCCAAAAGAATACCAATCAATCAATGAAGTTGAAAATTCAAACCTGGCTCAGAGAGATTTCAAATGGAATGACTTCAGTGGGTCCTTTGTACTCATTGGGGTTTGGTTCAAGGATCCCCCCCCCGGGATACCAAAATCCATGGATGCTCAAGTCCCATTATACACAATGGTACAGTAAAATGGTATCCCTTATATAAAATAACAAAACAGCAAGGTTTGCTTGGGGGGGGGCGGATTCTGAATATTTTCAAGCTGTGGATGGTTGAATCCATGGATAAAGAATCTGTGGATGTGAAGGGCTAGCTGTATACAGCAGCTATCACAACAGTAGTTGTAGGGAGCTTTCCTAGTAAAGGGCTCCACAGAGCTACGTTGGAACAGAACACATGAGCAATTGTACATTTTGCATATATTATGTGTTAGAATAACCCTGCAGCTTATTCTAAACAGATTCCAAACAGTCCCCAAATCCCAAATATCTGTCCACTATTGCTAGCATTTTTTTTATGTGAGGGGGGGATACATCATCTCACTGAAGACATTAAGATCATATATTCTTGTTCATTAAGATCTTATATGCTATAGGCTCTGCACCAAAGGGCAGCCATAAATTGGTGTAACCTGTAGTCCTCTACCCACTTGCTTGGAAACATGCCCTATTGAATTCAACAGAATTGTGCTGAAAATAAATAAGGAAGAAGATATAATTCAGCAGAGTGAAATAAATCTGGAGTGTACCCGAGCATCAGGATGAGGAAGTAGAATGGATTTTAAGTGGGATTCTTTGTCTGTACATTTAGCTTAAAACTATTCCTCAAAAATAGAAAATAAGTATGGAAGGCAAATGGTTGGGCTAAATTATAACCTTTCTCCTTAGTTTGTGAGTTTTCCTGTTTGCAGAGAGCTGATGTTCCAAAGGGGTATTCCCCATCTATAGTATGGTATGGTAAAGTCCATTCTGCCACCTTGGGACTCTTCCGCCTTATTCTGCTTCATGTATGGGCAAAGCCATACAGCAGCTTTCCCCAACTCTTTATTGTCCACATTTGTTGGACCACAACTTCCACCATCCCCGAACAGACAATGTGTGTTGTGCTCTAGCACAGCCACAGGATGACAGGTCGAGGAAGGCTACCACAGAGGTTCTACCAACAGGATTCTTAGAGCACCAAAAGAGTAAAGTGTTGCAAAATCCGTGGCTGAACCATGCAGATGACACCCAGCAAGATCTTTTATCAAAGCCACAATATCCTGATTCCTCTGTACCATGTACCACATGTTTTACATATATATTATAAACTATGTGCATATCTCATATTAAGAGATGTAAACAGCTCTTTTAATTGCAATGACAAATGAACCACTTACATTTCTCCAATTGCATAATTCGCCTAGAGGATGGGTATATAATGACAGTAGAATTGCACATAATCAAGGAAAGAGAGACTGAGAAAGGAAATTCATCACCATTTCAACCACAGCACCAGAAGTTCTTCTCTAAGTAGGTTATTTGATCAATCAAACTGTTTCTGAAATGATTCCCTTTGAAAAACCTCACTGGAGTCCATATAGCCCAACTGGCTTTGTAAGACATGAGTTGTGTGCTTACAGATGGCATCAAACTGTGCAGGTCATTAAATGGCCACCCATGGGGCTCAGCCCAACAAAAAGTAGACCACCTTCTCTTTTTATTAGAAATTAGTTGCCCTGGCCATTCAAATGTTTCCCTAGCACTCTGCAAAGCAGAATCATGCACTTGGTGTTGACGTCTCTTTCCATGATTTATTTCTCTAATTAAGATGGGGAGAAAACTTGGCACAGGCACCTTCTTTTTGAAGTCAGTAATAACTCTGTTCCATAGGCAACAGGTAAGTGAAGCTAGATCTGGGGAGCTGTGATAATTGGAATCATTCCCTCCCAGTGGGCTAGACCCTGAACAGCAGCTTTGACTAGTGTCATATGAGCTCAAGATGGAAGACTTATCTGACTTTTAAGCAATGCCTGGGAAAAACTTGAGTTCAAAGGAACTTGCTTGTGTAAGGATAAACCATTTCTGACCAAGAAAAACCAATGTAGTCATTCAGTAACACCTGCTATCCTGCATTCCTTCCACAAGATGTGTGAGTACATGAGAGGCTTGATTAACCATACTTGCTATTTATTCCAATGCATCACATGATATTATGGAGACTCCATGTTAGCGCAGTCCTTTTAAATGGAATTCCTCTCTTCCAGACAGATGGCTGGAATATTTTGGGTGTCTCCCAGACATTCAGTAAATTTGACTGTCCACTTCAGTGAAATCTTTACTTTTGAAATTCTCCAAAATAGGAGCCAAAAATAAAAACAAAACACAGTTTATGAGGGCATTTGATTTTGGGAGTGGGGGGAACAGTGGTCATAAAACTAGATGCTTAAAGTAAGAGATGGCAAGCTGAGATTTCTGCACAGTGAACTAAAATGATAGTGGTGTCTCAATTAATTTTACAAGAGTGTTGAAGTCTATCAAAACAGTAGATTTATGACTCCTTGGCAGCAAGACCAATTGTTCATTGTGTGCCCATTACTTCTGATTATTTACCAAATTGCCATCATTTATTCTACACGGTGAGGGAGGACTTTATCAGATGGGGCTGTAATTGCAAAATTACAGAAAAACAACACTGTAAATGGGTTCCCATTATAACACAATGTTGTTGGCATTGTGTGCTGGTTTAAGGTGCCAGCAGTGTCAGCATCTACAGGGGGCCCCATCATTGTGGGGGGCCCCATAGTAATCCTCCTCCTGCAAAAACATTATTAGTAATAATCTGAATATCCTGTACTGTGAATAGCTTAGGCTGAGTTAGGTTCCATTGACCTGAGATAAACATATGGGCCTCCCAAAATAAAGCATTGCAGGGGGGCCCAAAATTCCTTAAACCGGTCCTGATCCTCCCATAGGCAATGTGTGCTCCAGCCATTAATGGCTCATCACTTTTTATTGAGGGGAAAATCTGTGATTAGCCTTTACTATCACTCTTTTTGCAGTACTGACAAGCATGCAAAATCATGGAAGTAAAATCCCATTCTTAAACTACTAGTTGTGGTCGTGCAATGATTCTATAGTGGTAGTATTGCATGATTATGGCATAGTATTGTGCCATTACAGTGATGTGTAATTACTGTAATTATGCCACTATGTTTCTGCTTTCCTCAATAGTGAAATTACAGCATTTTTAGATTCTAGTCTGATAAAGTCTGGGACGGCGGCGGGGGGGAGTGCTAGTAGAAAACACCAGTAGAAACTCGTAAAGAAGCAAATAGTAGACAATCCTGTGGTGAAAAGCTACAAAAATCCCTGAGGGTGACTGCCATCTGACTTACAGGGAAAAGTAAGGACAAACACTAATTGCAAGAAGAAGAAAAAACAAAGTGTGTTTCCTTCAGAGACACACATTAAATATTTTATTTTTGACTAGAAAGTAGTCCAGCTTTCTTTTTCCTATTTGCCTTTTTATCACAATGCAGATGATAATCAGCTCATCTACAAGATCCCCTTGCTTACTGATATTCCAGATATTAACACGGCTATGTTCAAAGAAGATACACCTCATCTACGTGAGGATGTCTGTGGTAACACCCAGCTGTTCTTTGTTAGTGGACAGTTAAGGTAATGATAAATGTTCTGGCACTTGTTTTTCCTTTCACCTCAACAGTAACCCCTTCAATAATGCACCAATTGAGGCAATGCTCCATGTATCTGATAAGTGGACTGCAGTCCACAAAATCCTATGCCAAATCGTCATTAACTTGTTAGTCTTCAAGGTGCCACAATACACTGTTGTTTTTCCTGCAACAGAATAACACAGCTACCCCCTGAAAATTTTGAACAGTATTCCTTTATGTAATGTAAGGGGGGGGGGGGAAGCAGCCAGAATAAGTGCCTGTCCAATGGGATAGGCCTATTTCCTTCCAATATTTATTTCCACTTCTTGATTCAAATCTTTTTGACATTCTCATCTTCAGAACTGCTTTTGATTTTTTGCTTCCCTGCTATAGTTTGCATTGCAGAAGGAAATGGTACTCCCAATAAATACAACTGTATAACTCTCCTATGCCCATTTATTTAGGTTTAAGACCTAATTTAACTTAGGTCTTTATCAGACACATCAAATACAGTGCCATAAAGGCACCACAGAAATGCATAAGGGCACACATACCAGATGATATTGCCCTTTCGCATTTATGTACTATCCATAAGCCGGTCTATTATACTGATGGGACAAGCTGTCAATAGATCGGCTGTGGTGATTTTTTGCCGGCATTGCCAGCGTTTGAAACCTCACACTTTTTTAAAAACATGAATACAGTGTCAAAGGCCGGTCTGGCCAGAATAATTCTGGGTGTGATCGCAACATACAGGTAGGTGACACTCTCTTTATGAACTTCCCTTGTTTACTTGGGACTTTTAAAGTGTGTTTCTGTGCTTTGTGAACTTTTTTGGTGTTATTTTTGCTTTTATTTTTGAATTTCCTGTGCTCACGTCTTCTCGCAAGAATCCACAGGATTTCATTTCAGGAAGTGAACAGAGCTCCGTTCACTCCTTTGTCATTGCTGAGGCTGCCTTTGGACAGGATGGAAGAAGGTAAAGGGGTTCTTTTGCTGGCATGAAATGTCACAAATTATGCCGGCAAAGGAACGGAAAAGGGGGTGGTTTGATAAAGTCCTTAGTAGGATGTACACAAGAGTAAACAATTAAAACTCCTATCCCATACTCCCACAAATAAATGCAGAGTTAGCTCTTCCTAAAGGACTTTTAAAATCATTGTTTGAATCTATTGCCAAGATTCACCTCAGGTATTTAAATCAATAAGATGCTATCTGTCCTCTCCTCTTCCCTTTTTTCCAGCTCCTTCTTTACTCAAGGTAGTGCCCATGAGAGTCAGTTTGATGCAATGGTTTTAGTGTTGGGCTAGGGCTCTGGAGACTAGGCTTCGAATCCTTGCTCAGTCATGGAAGCCCACTGCGTGACCTTGGACAAATCACACTCTCTCAGCTTCAGAGGACGGCAAAGGCAAAAACCCCTTTGAACACATCTTGCCAACCCCCACCCCTGGTGATAGGATTGCCTTAGGGTCACCATATGTCAGAAATGGCTGGAATGCACAAAACAATTACAGTGCCCATGAGGTGGGTGTGTCAAGGAGAAGAATACCAGGAGTGGCTAAACTGTACTGATGTCTTTGTCCAGGGAGGACTTCTGCTGCTGCCTTATCTCCCTCCCTCCCTGTGCTCCTAACTTTTCCAGTCCCCTTTCTTCTCCCTCCTTTCATTGACCTCATGAATGCTGCTGCCTTGCCTAAATCTCTTGGTCCTTGCACTCCACCACATGCACCTCTGCTCTTCCTTCCCTCTCCTCCTCTACCTTTCCTCAACTTGTACCGCAACACCTCCCATTGCACTCTACACCTGCCACTGCACTTCCCTCTACCCCCAGCTTACCCCACCTTGTACCTGCTCGATACTTGAATTGTGGGCACCTGCCACTGTACCTCCCAACTTCTCTTCCTTCCTCCACCATTTACCTCATTTCATGCTGTTTTCCATGCACAAAATGCTATAGCTGAGGACTTACTCTAAACAGAATTTGCATGTGGTATTTTTACACAGCAAAAGACATTTTATTAAAATTATATTTCTGCACAGAAATACTATTTTCCATACTGAAAATGCTGCTTCCCACACAGAAAATGCTGTTTTCTCTGAAAAAAAAAAAAAACCCTATGCAAACGCTATTCAGAATAAGTCCTGAACTGCAAAGATTACTATCAATTCAGGATTCTTCCCATCAGAGTTTCCCAAAACTCAAGAAACACATTTTTGGTCATTTTTCAATATTTTTAAAAAATATTATTTCCATCTCTAAGTTGGGTCCAGTGTACAATTATAAATATACTAGCTGGACTCGGTGTACCATGCATCATTTAAAAACTTCCTAAGAAACACCCAGTAGACCTCACACCCAGTTACCTGGGTCCTGTTTCAGTGTCCCATCACCACTGCCAGTTAACTGCCTGCATCTGTCACAGAGGGAGCAGAGATGCCCTGTCACTGCCAGTTGACTGCCTGGGCCCTATCGCAGCGGCGACAGCAGTGTCCCACCACCACTGCCAGTTGACTGCCTGGGTCCTGTTGCAGCAGGAATAGAAATGACATTACTGTGTAGACTTAAATAATAAGTGGGAATTGTGCAGCCCTAAGACACTGGTGAACTGGAAAGGCCTGCAGCCTTAGTAACTATAGCCAACACTGTAGCACATTGGTTGGTCGCTCCCAGTATGCAGATGGGCCATGAGTGGCTGAAGTGGATTTTGAGGTGGAGAGGGAATTTGCATGTGGGTGGTGATTGGCTGAGGGAGTAACAGGAGTGGCAAATCAGCACACTGAAAGAGGCAACATACTTAAACCCATTGTACATACCCAGGAGGCAACATACCTACATATCTAAGGCCACTGTGTATACCTAAGAGTATTATATATATATAGGTAAAAATGTCATTTGAAAACTTCACTCATTGGCTAAATGTATTAGAAGACATAGCATGTCTGTTTCAGCATACAAAGGAACCTGTTAGCTAAATACTCTGAAAGACTTGATTCTTGCAGAATAATTAGACAGAATATAGTATGACCTCCATATCCATGGGACTGGTGTCCGTGAATTAACATAATCATATCCAAAACATATGTTCTCTCTAGGCATCTTCTAGGTCCTCCAGTGCAATTCTATGCTGTGCTTTCACCAGAAGCTAACCATAGAGTTATGCTAGAGGACCTAGAAGATGCCTAGAGAGGTGTTCTCTCTATGATTCTCTAGATCCTCCAGCACGACTCTATGGTATGCTTGGGCCAGAAGTCTTTCATTTAATAGTGTTTGCTATTATCCATGGTTTCCAGTATCCGCAGTAAGTATGGGAACATAGCTTCCACAGATATGGGGCCCATACTTTAGTGCCTGTACATTTTGCTCTGTACCTAAGCTTCTGTAAGGGTTTCACTTTTTTAAAAAAAAATGAAAACTTGGAATCCAGACCAGCTAATAATCCAGATGGGCACTGTGTGGCATGCCTAAAATGTGGATGAAATCCAGCTAAACGGGGTAATATGGTCACCCTAACTGGACTAAACCAGCTGAAGAGTTTACTGTACTTTATTCTTTACCCAGCATCAGCACAGGGAGCTAATGCCAAGCTAGCAATGTTAACTCCCACACAGGTATCTTGGAGAACACCTGCTGATCAGCAATTACTCTGTTCTCAGCTGGATTTTATTACAAGACTCACATATTGCATACACAGTTTCACACATGCCCCCAAGCTTCTTTGCCTTCTCCTGAACCAATTTGCTAGCTTGGGCAAGAGAGGTGCTGTTGGAAATCTCAGATACAAAGCAATAAATTGTTGGGCTCTCTGTGACCTACTTCTTCATAGCAGTCACTACAAATGCCTGCCTGTCCCTATGGAGATTATCAGACGGGCCTTTAAAACCTGTTTCTGTCCCAGTACCCCCCCCCACCCACCACACTCCCATCCCTGTTCCATTTTAAATTAAAGTTTTTCAGACACCTACCATTATGCTGGTACAAGCTCTTCTCCCCTCGACCATCTGGGAGTGAATGCAGCTGTTGCAAAGCTGCATTGATGTACCGTAAAGTAAATCCCGCCCATTCTCGTGAGAGAATGATGTGCGGGAAATCTAAAAATAAAAATGAAAAGAAATATCAAAAAACAAAACCAAGCCCCCAAACACCCTAAAAAATTAACAAGTAACCTGGGTAGGGGAAAAAAAAGGGTGCCACTTACCTCCTCGTCCCGATTGCACCCGGAAGTGTCTGGCATGGACCTCTCCCCTGTGGCTGGCATTGCACCAGCATAACAAGAGAGGAACGGGGCACCTTTCAGACCACCCGTGACAGAAACGGAACAGGTGGTCTATTCACGATGTTTCCCTGTGATTGAGGTATCACAGGGGTAGAATGGGAGCAGAATGGGAGCAGCACAGACTGCGTTGACATCCAAAAGAGAAACCCTTTCTCAAACCTGTTCTGTGCCTGCATCAGACTTTATAGTCCGTCTGATAATCTCTTATGTCTGTCATCAAAGAAATGCAAAGAAATCATAAGGAAACAGGATGGGGATTAAGGCTTCTTCGCCTTTATAATGTCACCAGAAAACACACCAGCTCTATCTCTCATAATTCCTTGCAACATTCCATGATCCAGAAGTGAGCCAGTCCATCAACTGGACCTGCTCACTTGTGTAGTGGGAAAAGGAATTTCAAAATGGGTACTCCCACCCCTGCTTCTTAGTATGGTCAGTCCTCTGTATCCATGGATCCTGCATCTATGGAGTCAACCAATCACAGCTTCAAAATATTTTAAAAATAAATAAATCCAAAAAGCAAACCTTGCTGTTCACCATTTTATACTAAAGATGCCATTGTACTACAGTATATCATTGTAAATAATGGGACTTGTGCATCACAGACTTTGGTATCCATGGGAGGTCCTGGAACCAAAACCCTGCAGATACTGTATATTAAATTTAATTTGCCATTTAATTTGAAAGCCTGCACTAAAATTATTACAGAATGAAGGTAAAATACGCTTTCTTTATCCTTGTTTTGAGCTTGGGAGTGAAGGAAACAACTGTATGAATTTCTGTAAACCTAATTTCTTACCCAGCCCTTTTTCATTTTTGTCTCTCATATAATCTCATTTCCTTTTCTTTCCCTTACTTTAGCTTACTGATTCTCGTGTGGATTCTAGAAGGAGTCTTCAAAATTCAGTTTCCTAAACCAGATAAGTTATCTCTATGGGGGGTGTAGTGTGAAAAAACAGGAGGGTCACCTGAGTGCAAACTGCCTTTCCTACTTGGCTTAAAATATTTCAATTTTGGAACAAATTGATCTAGCATACAGTAATCATTAATGAAAATAAACAGCATTTCTGATAGCCATTTCTATTTGCTGTTGTTTGAATCTTGTGACCTAAACATTGCAATTTCCTAAACCTGAAGGACTAACAAAAGGAAAAAAAAGTCTTTCCAAAGTCCAAGTGAACTAGGCTTAATGTAAAGAACCACTTGAAAATGTGAAAATTCTTGGCTCTTTAACATAGGACTTTATCAGACACAGAAAATACGGCATCAAAAGGACACCACATAACCACAAAAGATCAGACGGCATTGCCTTTTCATGGTTAAAACCAGCTCCAAACCTGAACCTTTTAATTGAGAGCTTAAACTGTCAATAGATCTCCCTGCTGATTTTTTGCTGTTATTGCTGGGATGTGAAGCCTCTGTCCCTTTAAATCTCGGACTTACCCCGACAATCGCTGGACTGGTACGAACGCTTCTGGGTCAGATCGGGGCATCCAGGTAAGTGATGAACTTTTTTTGACCCTCCATGGGTTATTTGTAAGTGTGCTTACTTTAACTTTTTGACTTTTATTTTTATTTTTGTATTTGCCTCTTTCCCCCTTCCCAGCAAGAAAATGTCCAGGTGAGAATGTGAAAATTAACGACAGGATGCTCTTTTCATTAACTTTCCCAGTTTGCACATTTTTAGGTTTCTTTAAGTGTTTGTATGTTCGTTTACTTTGCAGCAGGAATAGAAATGATATTACTGCGTAGACTTAAATTATAAATGGGAGTTGTGCAGCCTTGAGACATTGGTGAACTGGAAAGGCCTGCAGCCTTAGGACTTTTTCAGGCAAAGAAAAAACAACGCTAGCAGCCTCGCCACGTTGTGAGGCTGCAGCGCTGCAGGGCGTCCAGTTCGCATGACACCCGTCCCTAGCGATACTGTTGCAGTACCGCTGGGACATTTGAGCGTTATATTTAGCAGAGTTTTACTCACGATCATTGAGCAACGTGGCGAGGCTGCTAGCATTGTTGTTTTTTTGTCCGAAAAAGTCCTTAGTTAGACGTGCGATAATAAGTGTAACAATACCACTATGGAGATTTTTCAGATGGGGCCAAAATGCCCCATTGCTGCCCTTCCACCTCCTCTCCTGTTCATGCAACGGAGAATGGAGGTAAATGTACATATACTTACCTCCATTCTGCTTCAGGAACAGGCATCCTCCCTCCTTGCCTGGCCAGCTGTAAATGCAGCTGTCGTAAGGCTGCATTTACAACCGGCTGGGGGAATGAGAATGAGCAGGAGGGAAATTCAAATTTAACCCCCCCATCTGTCAAAACACAAAATAAAATTTAAAAATAAATTTAAAATTTAAAAAGGGAACCCGGGGAGGGGGGCAGAAGGGTGGCACTTACCTGACTGTCCCATTGGTGGCCAGAAGTGCCTGCCACAGAGCTCCTCCCCCATGCCTGTCATTGCGGAACAGGGACAGGGCTCTGTTTCCCATGTCCCTGATTCCGTGACAGGCACGGAAGGGGTTTTCTATTCACAATTTTTCATCATGAATAGAATATCCCAGGATCAGCATGGGGTCAGGATGGGAGCAGGACAGAAGGGGTCGATGTCGTCTGAATGACAGCCCCTTTCTCGACCCTGTTGCGTGCCCGCCCCGCAGAAAAAGCCCATCTTAAAATCTCCTATGGTTCTGCTTTCCTCATTCGTGGAATTACAGCATTTTTAGAAGTTAGTCTGATAAAATCCTGAGAAGGAATGGCTGTGTGCTACAAGTGTGAATGGGTATGTGGCGGGAGGTGTGCTATGTGTGGAAATGTACAAATTTCCACCCTCATGTTTTTCCCCTTCCAAGTCCAGAGCAACCATATCTTCATTGTTTGAACTGCTTTTCTCCTACATCTTCTCCCCACAGATCAGCAGCAGTCGTGGCAGCCACTTCAGGGGCTTCAAAGCTGCCAGTGTGAAAGGAGAACACAGAACTGTGCATGTAGAGCATTACACGCCTGGTTGCTGTAGGATCTCAGCAAAATGTGTTCCTTCTCTTTGTCACCCTTTCAGGGTGGTACAATAACTGTAACCAATTACTTTGAAAAGTAACTTTCCAAAGACTGCTCTGGGTTCTACACCACTGAAGCAGTTTTCAGAGAAAGAATATCTTTAAGTCCAGTCTAAAATTACCTTATTGTCTCATGGATATATAAGCATTTTTAACCAAGTTTGGTCTTATCTACACTAGCCAGGCTATGCTAGTTCCCCACTGGCATATCCTGGCTGCAGAGGTGGTCTGTTATCCCCCCCCCCTCCAGTTACCTGCAAAAGACAGGCTGGAGTCCAAACAGGATGTCTGCCTGTTGCTGAAGCTGCCGCTGCCATTTTATTGCTAATGCTTAAGCCAGGCAGGGGTCCTTCAACATGTGACTGCAGGCCCTCTGCATGTGACCAGCCTCAGCCACCTGCTGCAGGACCCCTGCCTGGTTTCCAGAAGAGCCAGGGAGCTAGCAGCGGCAGGGAAGAGCAGCATGCTGGATGGGTTCCCATGGACATGCAGGGCCCAATCCAGTGAAAATGGAATAAGCAGGAAGGGTTCTTATATTGGTGTAAAAGGCCCTATCCCAGCTTGTCCCTGTTCCCACCCCTATCTACCCCAGGGGTCATTTGGACTGCCCGGGGGCCCATCAGGGTAAATGCCCTGCATTGTTTGGAGTGCAGGACTCTGAAATGGGGACAAGGTGAGATATTTGGCCAGCATTAGACAAGGCCCAGATCAGACTGAAATGTTAAACGAGAAACCAAAATCCTTATTTGGCTTATGCAGAAAATTTATTTGCAAAAACAGACCAGATATGTCATTCATTCAGCATCAAGAAGAGAATTTGGATGTTGTCTTAATAAACTTAATGGCAGGGGGGGCGGTGACTAGTGATTAGTGGCTAATGACTAAACTAGTAGTAATTCAGTCTGATTCTTAATTACCTGCAACTAATGGAAATGGTTCCCTTTCCTTCATTTTCAGTTCCCCTTCCTCCTTCCTCCAAACAAATGACACACAAGGTGAATTGGATAAAGGTGAAATTAAAGCTTCCCACACTAAAAACTGTTTCTCAGCAGACTCATGCTTCTTTGTGCACCTATCTCATTTAGGCAAGGCTTCATACTTTTCATAGGAGAAGCCTCTGGCAATTGCTTCTTAGAATTATTTGCAGAGGGTGACTTGACTTGTTTTTGCTGTAACTGCAAAAAGTCAGAGTTTCATCGTTACAACCTTGTTAAAGTACTAACAACATAGGGAAATCAAAACATTCAAATAACTTCAGATTATTTAAATTAGGAAGACTGAAAGCATAGCAATGTATCATGCCAAAAAAAAGAAAGAAAGAAAAGAAAAAGAAAAAGGATCTGGTTCTTAGTCTAAGGTTGTGTGCAGGATTTTTAGTCCTCAACTGCTAAAGGAAGAGAAATCAATAGTAACTTCAGAGCAGTTCACCTGGCCCACCCAGGGAAATGCTATTTCTAGACGGAAACAGAAAACCTAAGCTCAGTGGAGCTAGATGGTCCCTTTAATCTAACATGAATTGGATGCTGCTAAGCCTAATGTTTAATTTGAGAAAACAACCTGAAAATAGCATTAGAGGAAGTAGTGGATTTGTCGAAATCTATACTTTTCCCAACGGCATTTCTGGAAAACACTATGTTTGACTGTTGTGCCTTACTCCATGAGGTTACTGAAACTACAGGCCCTTAGTTGGGCTTCCTGTGAGATATGGCTTGTAATTTGGACTTTTGAGGAAAGGAGTCTAAACAATCTTCATTTTGAATTATTCACTTCTTTCAATCAAAGTTCCACCCAATTCCTTCACTTAAAAAGAAAAAAACCCAATAATGTTACAATCAGGTTCAAATGAAAGGAAATGTATTATTATAGAAACTGCGCCATTGTTAACAAAGGAGAGAAGTATAGAAGACAAGCTTGGGAAAGTCACTTGTTTGCAGTACAGCTCCCTGAATCCCTAACTACCCTGCTGGCTGCAAGATTCTGGTAATTATCACTCTAAAAAGTAACTTTTTCAAAATTCTGAGCCTACTACACGCAGCTAATGATGAACCCACTTCAGCCATCCTTTCTGTCACCTATCAGGTACTCTTTAGCAAACTATTTTCTCAGCCCTTAAGCTTCAATAATTATTCCAGTTTTTAAAATCATGCCTCTTTTACATGTAGCTCAAAGTAGCAAACATGATATTCTGAGGTTGTCTCCCATCTATGGACAGATTCATTTGTTAGTTTGTTTTAAAGGGGAAAGTCTCCCCAAGGCATTTTGGAAGGTAAATTCTAAATTCTAAAATAGCATATAAAATGCAATGAACAAGAGCATTGAGCATCAAGGGCATCAAGCATTGGAAATAACAGAAATGGTAAAAACCTCAGTTGATTTTTTAAGGGCACCCATTGATATAAAAGCAGTCTGGAACATCCAAGGTTCAGATCCACATCTAGGTGTGTGGAACATGGTAGGTGAAATCAGACAACTGTCCCATTTCCTCTTCCTCAACAGTAGTCTTTCCAACCCCCTAAAAATGCTACAGAAGGGATCGATGGATGCTGTCAAAAGGGCCGAGCTGTGGCACACAGGAGCAACAAAGGAGTCCCTCAAAACTGAATGGAGGCACCTTCTGAGGTGGAACCCACCTGCCAGAACCTGTGGAGTGGACAACTGTTGCTCTCAAGACTCCCAAGCAACCTTAGCCAACATCGCCAGTGGAAGAGGTCAATGGGAGTTACTGTCCAAAAAACCCTGGAAGGCCACAGTTGCTCATCAGTTGGTAGAAGAAGGCAAATCTTAAATAGAACCCCAGATCTTAAAGTCCTATTAAAAATGCAAAAGGGAAGAAATAATGTACATTTCAGACCCAGCCCTGCTTAGCTTTAGCTCTGTTCTTTGGACTATGCCCTTGGGATGCAAGACTGACTTGATTGAAGAATTACTGTTACAATACACTATATACACACCACATTGAAGAGTCTAGAGCACTATCTTTCATCCATCTATAATTGTTATTGTTATTTTATCATAATTTGACCATTATATTAGTAGTAATAAAGTACAGCCATGCTTCTGCCTTATACTGGCCTCTGCTGCAATTGCATGGGCTGTAACATTCTCTTCTAAAGCTTATTATCTTGAATATCACAGAGTGTTTCACTCAACATGTAACTAGACATTTTAGTCTAGATTCTAGAATGGGATGTCGCATTATATACTGACTAAAATATTTTATAAACCAAGCACAACAGTGGAAGGTTGTCTATATTCAGGACTTATTTGTGTGCCCCAACTACTTGGGCAGAAACTGTCTCCATGCTTTTGTTCATGTTTCCCCATTAATGCATGTAGGGGTTTTTAAAGTTCTGACTCAGGGTGCGTCTATACGATCATAAAAAAATCCGTTTGGGGGGTAAAAAATACAAATAGGCTGTCATTCGTATGCATACGAACTGCCCACACAATTTTTTACCCCCCTAATCTCCGTATGACTCCCTCTTCCCCAAGCTGGCTGGAGCAAGCAAGCCAAGTGGCGGTTTAAAATCTCCTACCACTTTTTTTTTTAAAGGTTCCTGGTTTGCGGACATTCGGTTTTCCCTATTTACAATATAAAATAAAAATAAATAAATGTATAATTTACGGATTTACCGGACAGCCTGTTTGTATTACACAGCCTGTTTGTATGTGTGCGAACGGACCGTACAGACCCGTCAGCCATCCGAACGGCGTACTGATTTCAGGGTGGAAAACCGCCCCCCCTCTTTTGCATGCGTGCGAATCCGAACGGCCGTGTGTACCAAAGCGCAAACTTCCGCACGCCGTACGTATTATTTAAATCGTGTAGACGGGACCTCAGTATGTTATTTGAGATTGGATGTTAATTCCATTTTTACACTACAGTATGAGCATCTTCCATTTTCAGAATTACTATATGTATGCATATATTATTGTGTGATCACAGCCCCTCCCTTTTCATTATGTGCAACACTTACTTGATTGATTTCAAATAACAACAGCCTGTATGAAGGCATATGGCAATCAATATATTCCACATAAAGACCCTGCATGCTGCAACTGCTTAGTCATTTGCCAATATTAAGAGAAATTACTGTGTCAACCTGGCTATCATGGCAGAGCTGATGCCGTCATAACCTAGTCATAACCCATGCAGAAATATATGGATTCCTGTGCTGAAAAAACACACATAGGACTTTTTCAAACAGTGTAAAAAAACCAACCAAACAAACAAACAAACAAAAAACGAGGAGGTTGGGGGAAGAACAGGGCTGTCATGCTTACAGAGCCCCATTTCAGATGACACTGTCCTCCTCCCAACCTTCCCCCATGCTGCAGGTGGCACTTTTTATTGACGGAGGTTTTCCGTCAATAAAAAGTGGCACCCGCAGCACAGGGGAAGGTCAGCAGGAGGACAGAGGAGGATGGCGTCATCTGAAACGGGGCTCTGTAAGTGTGACAGCCCCATTCTTCTCCTGACCTCGGAGGACTTTTATCCCATTTGAAAAAGCCCTATAGTTTTCCGTACAATTCTCCCTCATCCCTTTCTGTGCAAAACACCATTTTCTTGGCAGAAACATGCTTTCTTCTGAGAAAAAACTGCATATCTTTTTGTGCAAAGAAATGTTCCCTTGCTAAGTCCTAAAGTATGAATAGTGCTTACCAATAGTGTAGAAATGTTTGAATTTTCACATAACCTTGAACCATCATCAGATTTATATGTCTGAACCTAACCACTGAGAAAGGCAGACATAGCAGAAGATATGGGTGTCTCCTCCCGGGAGTCATCAAAGTGACCTCCACAAAGCAAGGCCACCAACAATAACTGAAGATAGGAGATAAAGAGGCAGAAGATTCTGTCAGTAAAATGGTAAATAGCCCTAGTGTTATGAGAGAAACTAGAGATTGGTTCCCCAACAGGACATTTTTTTTTATTCTTTGCTAAGCAAGAGATTGAACTAGATGATCTCCAAAGTCCCTTCAAACTTTAAAAGTAAATTTCTCCAGTTTCTCTCTCCCTATAAATACTTGCAAATCTGCTACACTAGGCTGAGTATAGGCATGAGTAAAGCCATCAATTATGGATACGTCCAGCCTAAATTATGCCCACCCCCAAACGCCCAGAAAGTCCCAGATTTTGGTCCTGTTCATTTGACTTGATTTTGGAGATCCATGCATGTTTTGTTTATGCTGGAATATTTTCTGTCACCTCCCAGTATGATCAGAGACTTTTTATACAAGCCCCCAGGTCAGTTTATTTTAACCCAATATAATACTGGAAAGAATAAGAATAAAATCTGGGACTTTTCCATCAGTCTGAATGGGTCCTTTGTTTTCTTCTTCTCACATGTTTAAACCTGAAGGTTTTTCCCTCCTGAATATGAATGTGATTTGTGATTTCTTTGGGGAAAATCTTTTTTTTTTAAAGAAAAAAAGAGCTGAAACAAGTTTTCTCATCCATTTGCAATGGCCCAATTCAGTTTTGATGCAGCTATTCACAAAATGGAAGGAATCATGTTGTACCTGCTGGCTATACATTTGTTAAGAACAAGGACTGTGTCAGGGAAAAAAAGAGGTATCAATCTCAGTTCATAACTAATATGCTGAACACACTAGGGTTTGTAAAATCATAGAACCCTAGAGTAAGAAGGGACCACAAGGGCCATCTAGTCCAACCCACTGCCCTGAAGAGTGTGCAGCTAAAGCGCTCCTAAGAGCTGGCCATCCAACATTTGTTTAAAGACCTCCAAAGAAGGAGGGTCTACCACCCTGCAAGGCAGTCTATTTTACTGTTCAACAAATTTTACAGTCAAGAATTTCTTCCTAATGTTTAAGTGGAATTTTTTTTCTTGTAATTTGAATCCATTAGTTTATGTTCTAGTCTCTTGAGTAACAGAAAATAAGTTCTCTCCATCTTCTACAAGTTGTCCCTTCAGATATTAAAAGCTGGCTGGCATGTCACCTCTCAGTCTTTTTCTTCTCCAGTTCTCTATGCTGTTCTTCATAGGGCTTGGTTTCCAGACCTTTGATTTTCTTGGGTGCCCTCCTCCGGGCATGTTCCAGCTTGTCAATATCCTTTTTGAACTGTGGTGCCCAGAATTGGACACAATATAACAGGTGAGGTCTGACCAAACCAAAATAGAGTAGTAAACTCAAATTCAGACCTCTAAGCATTAGGTAGAGTCCTTGGCCTGGGTGGATGAATACATCAGCTTCAATTTCTCCCACTTTCAAATTCTACCTCTTCCATCCCTGGTTTGCAACAGAGGTGGGAGGTGGTGCTGGGGGGAAACAATGAAATGTGTTTCCTCCTTCTCTTCAGCAGGAGTTTCTGCTGGATTGAAGTCCTTTACATAAATGGAAAGAGTCCTTCCACCTATGGAAGGGCAACCCAGAATCCGAGTCTAACTGTTTATTTAGACAGTTAACTGTGCAGTCAGCCCTCTGTATCCACAGATTCTGTATCCACAGATTCAAGCATCCACAGTTTAAAAATACAATTGTCCCTTCATATTCACTGGGGTTTGGTTCCAGGACCACGCGTGGATACCAAAATCTGTGACTACTCAAGTCCCATTATATGCAATGGCATAGCAAAATGGTGTCCCTTATATAAGATGGCAAAACCAAGGTTTGCTTTTTGGATTATTATTTTTCAAAGAATATTTTTCTAGCTGTGAATACTTAAATCCCTGGATACCAAATCCATGAATACAGAGGGACAACTGTATAATAGATAAATAAATAAATAAATAAATCCATCCAAAAAGCAAACCTTGATTTTGCCATTTTATATAAGGGGCACCATTTTACTACACCATTGTATCTACTAGGGCTTGAGCATTCATGGATTTTGGTATCCATGGGGGGGGGGGTTGTTCCTGGAAACAAACCCTAGTGGATACCAAGGTCCCACTTTATCTCTAAGCCTTTATTTAAGTCATTTTATTATATCATCTGGTATTATGAGAAATCACAGAGACCAATTAATTTACTAAATGGTTTATAGGCTCCATAGGGGTGAACCTCATGGCTGTTGATTGATCAGTTGATGATCAGACAGACACTGGATCTACAGTGGAACACCTGGAGGACTTCAGCAGGGAAGTTCATTACTGGCACTGAAGAAGTCAAAAAAGAAAGAGGAAGCAGAAACCTATGGAGCTCAGTACTGTAGCATCATTGAAATGACTGAATGATAAGAGAAGAGAAGGGTGTGCACATCTTACCCATATTACAGATGGGGGTGAGAGAATTGTGGCTTGCCTTAAGGCCACCTAGTGATTTGTGGCTGAGGTAAGATTTGAATCATGGACTTCTCACCTCACAGATACTTAGCCATTATACCATAATTGCTCTCTGAGTAAGATTTATATTATAGTGAAACTTGGGGGTTGTGAAACTAAAATGCTGGCATGTGAAAGAAAAATGCAATGAAAGGAGTTCAGCAGGCTCATTTACTAGAAAGTATAATCCGTTACAAAAAAAAAAAAAGCTTTCAGAATAAGAACTCAGGAAATACAACAATAGTCGAAAAATGTAATGATACTAAGACAAGAGCATGAAATAATTGGTATTAGAAGCCAAAGGATTATTCTATGTATTTTTAATTAGATGTACTATATATCCCACCACAAAGATGGGAAATGCATGACACTCCAGATGTTGCTAGACTGTAATGTTGGCATAAATGCTTTTACACATGAAAATAATGATGATGATGATGATGATGATAATTTATACCCCGCCCCTCTTCTAAAAACAATTGGGGTGGCTTCCAACAATTAAAATGCTACAATGCCAACTAAAAGCACCACCCACCCCCACCGTCCCCCATAAAAATACATTAAACAGTATAAAATTAAGACCACCTAACTAAAATCACATTAAAAAAACAAATATAAACAAGACTTTAAAAAATTGCATTTGTTTTGGAGGTCATGCAAGGCTGTTACTATTATTTACAGTTGCACAAACCCTGTTACATCAATGGAGCAGCTGTTATGCAAGTGGCAGTACTGTCCACAAGGTTCTTTACATGAGGTGCTCAGCAGTGGGTGAAGAGTTGGATCAATCTTCATGCAATCGTAGAGGGCACAGCTGCACTCCCTATTGCATGGCTGATTGTGCAAAGGTGTGAACTAGTAACTCCAGCATAGCTATGCTGGCATGATTTTATGTTATGCCATTAGTGAACAGGATCATGGCCAGGGAATGCTATGTCATAGGTAGCTCTGAACACAGCCAAGCTGCCTGGATACAATTCAGCAGAATGTTCAGTGAAGTGATAACCTACACAATCAAATCTCCTCAAGAGGACTGTTGGCTTCTGAATGAATGGATGCAATTAGAAATCAGTGGAGATTTTCAGACAGGCAAAAATCGCCCCTTGCCGCGCGAGCAGCCTCCCGAAACTGCTGCGCGGCAAGGGTCTTTTTCGGACGACGCTGTGCCTCTAGCGAAGCCGTCCGTGTCACTTCCGTGAAGCTTCGGACGGCTCCGCGCCATATTTCAAGCACGGAAGCTGCCCGTGATTGAAATATGGCGCGGAGCCGTCCCAAGCTTCACGGAAGTGACACGGACGGCTTCGCTAGAGGCACAGCGTCGTCCGAAAAAGACCCTTGCCGCGCAGCAGTTTCGGGAGGCTGCTCGCGCGGCAAGGGGCGATTTTTGCCTGTCTGAAAATCTCCAGTATCATGACAACAGTGGTATGTAGGAGAGGGAGCAATCAATTACAATCAATTACTGTTCAAGTCTATCTAGCAGAGCCAGCCCTACCTCTAGGCAGAGAAAGGCATTTGCCTCAGATGGTAGATTCAAGTAAAAAATCCTTTCATTTCTCCCTTAACTCTGCAGCTTTTCTTTATTACTTTCTCCATCTGGGAATGACTCACTAAATTCAGGTGTTCTAAGGTAGCCAAAGCTTTTGATGCAGAGACTTACAAGAGGAAGGTGGCCCCGGGAGTGTAATTTCCACATATCCAAAAGAACAATTGCCTTGCTCTGACTTCACACAAAGAGGGTCATGTGGCCGAGACTTTAGGTGGAACTTAAAACGCTTCTTATAATGGGATGCTTGAAGTCCCAGGACTCAGCATCACAAGTCAATGGGTGATACAGACTGTTGATTTAGTTAGATACAGACCTGGGTGAAGAGAGAACATATAATCATTTCAGGAGGCTGGTGAACATAGCAGGTATGCATGCTCTTGTTTGAAAAAAGAGGGGGTTTGGTGGGAAACTTTGAAGTGCTTTTTTCCAAATTAGCTGTCCTTTTTTCTTAGGTGCTTGTAAGGACACTCACAAAAAGGGTAGACCAACAGTGTTCTCCAGAAGCATGGCTGTCTCTTTGGAAAGAGAATACATTATAATAACCATTGACATTTAATTTGTAACACACCTTTCTGTAGGGACATCCATTTGAATTTTGCCTTGGAATTAACAACAGGGGTTTTTTTCTCTCAAGAAAATAAACCATCTGAGTCTTCTGAAATACTTCAAGTGACAGTGGACAGATGCTACAGAAATAGCCCAAATGATCTTTGTGTTTGTGTCTTTAAAAATTAATGTAATTGCACACCAAACTAGTTGCATAGTTCACAGGGACATCTGGTGGGAACATACATGGGAGAAGGCCTTCACAGTAGCTGCTTCCAGGTTTTGAAACATCCTCCCTAAAATGCCTCCCTCCAAGTTCTTCTTGTGTCAACAGGTCAAAACCTATTAGAACATGTTGTTGGGAGCGGACTTCAAGAGCTTTTGGTAATGGGCTATTCTATCCATTTTTCTCTTTTTGCCTTCATAATGGATTTGTTTTAAATGGCTTTAAATTTCTTAATGGGTTAATCACATTTTAACAATAACTTATGATATATTTTTATTTATGTCTCAATATGTGTTTTTATGTGTAATCTAATTTTTAAGATGTCTCCAGTCCCAGTTTGAGAGGAAAGGCAGGATATAATCAGATGATGATGAAAAGGATATTGACAAATTGGAGCATGTCTAGAGAAGGGTGACTAAAATGGTGAAAGGTCTGGAAACCATACCTTATGAGGAAAGACTTAGGGAGCTGGGTATGTTTAGCCTGGAAAAAAGACAATTAAGGGATGATATGATAGCCCTGTTTCAGTATTTGAAGGGATGCCACATTAAGGATGGAGCAAGCTTGTTTTCTGCTGCTCCAGAGACTAGAACACGGAGCACTGGGTGCAAGCTCCAGGAACAGAGATTCCACCTCAACACTAGGAGGAACTTTTTGACAGTAAGAGCTGTTCGGCAGTGGAACACACTCCCTCGGAGCATGGTGGGGTTTCCTTCCTTGGAGGTCTTTAAACAAAGGCTGGATGGCCATCTGTCAGGGATGCTTTGATAGTGATTTCCTGCATGGCAGGGGGTTGGACTGGATGGCCCTTGTAGTCTCTTCCAACTCTACAATTCTATGATTCTATGATTCTATGATGGGGAATGGTAGCAAGTTCCTGGGGGCCAGAGCAAAGTGTACCATTCACCTCTCCCTGTGCCCGCTCAGATAGCCTGTTGCCCTCAGATCTAGTGGATGATTGTGTTCTATCATGAGGGTTGAAGTTCAATGCAATTATTCAAGCCAGATTTTGTACATGGAGGAGGTCATAATCTTGTCCATCTCAGGCAGCAAAATATCTTGAATCAGCCTTGCAATCCAGAACAGTCCCAGCTGGAAGGAATTTTGTAAAGGTGGGAATGACAAGCCATACTTTGAAAAGTACAGTCATCTCTCCACATTTGCGGGTTAAGCTTTCATGGATTTGATTATTTGCGGGTTTGATTAATATGTTCTCTCTAGGGAGTTGTAGGCCCTCCAGTGTGATTCTATGGTCATCTTCTATGGGGACCACAGAATTGTGCTAGATGACCTTCAAATGCCCATAGAAGTGTTCTCTTAGGTTAAAAAAAAGCAGGCTGATATTCACAGTTTTCCCACTTTCATGGAGCTGCTGCAAATTTAGCTCTAACCTCCATGAAATTTGAGGTCCAACTGTAATAAGCAAAAGGATCAAACCATGCCTGAACGAAAATGGAACTGAATTTTTATTTCTTCCTGAATCTGCCCGAATTCTTAAAAATAAGAATGATTACACTGAATAGAACAAGGGTTCAACTACAATGATTGTCATCTCTAATATGGTTCAACACTCAACTAGTCCCAACTGTAATGAAGTATGAGCATGTAAACTAACCTCTTTATAGGTTTGCCTCAGCTCCCAGCCTCTGTCCTCTAACAGGGTGTGGAATTGGGAGGTTGAAGAAAGTCAGGTGGCCTTAAGGACTGAGGATGCAAGCCACTGTAATTAAATAGCATAAATTAAAAACAAGTTACAAAGTTAATATTACCTGTTCTAGCTATTTTTACCTTGTACGTGTTTTGTATTAATGTGGCTCTGCCTGTCATACTAAGTTAGGCTTGTTACATTGCTCCACCTTACTCTGAAATTAGGACAGCAGTGTGAATCATATTTATCTTCTTCCACATAGACCAGAAGGGTACCATGCTGCAACTGAACAGAACCAGAAACAAACTTGTTTCAAAAGAGCTTTCATCAGAAAATATCAGGTATATCCAAACTTTTGCCAAGAAAACTGGAGGGGAAAACCCGCAAGTGAGATCAGTACCAACACACCTTGCCAATCCGTACCCTTTCCAAGCGGGCTTGTGTAGAAGCGATAGAACAAGGGACAGAGAAGAGTCATGCAAGGCTCAGGGCTTGCAAGAATCTCTGCCATGAGTCTGGATGCTCCTAACCATCCTTGCGGGTATTGTTTCCAGCTGGCATTAAGGGGGTTTGCAACTTACTATGGCTTGCAATTGAAATTACAAATCCCCTGAGTTTGCATTGACAATGATAACTGTACTGTTGAGCATGTTGTGGTGTATTTAGTCCAGTGAAGGAGAGGCCTTCAAAGCCTCTAAAGCACTGGTTCTTAACCTGTGTTCTGGGAACCCCCAGGGGGCTGCAATGTCCTCACAGGGGGTCCATGCAGGCTGGAAGGCTGCTCAGCCCACATGACAGAAACCAAGGCAAAGGCTGGCTGGCTTGGCCTGCACATTGCCATTCAATCTGCTCTAGCCACAAACTTGCAGGAAGAGGCAGAATAAAAGGCTCCTCCACTCTCCAGTGCCTCTGAGGTTTAATGGATGGTGTAATTGTATTGTTATTATCAATTATTATTATTATTATTATTAGAGTTTTAAATATTAAGTTAAGTCTCAGGGGTCTGTAGCAACAAAGGATATTTAAAGAGGATCTCTGGCAAAGAAAAGGTTAAGAGCCATTGCTCTAAAGGATCTACTAAAGGGTGCATGTGCACTGTAGAAATAATGCAGTTTGGCACACTTTAAGTGCTGTAGCTCCATCCTATGAAATCCCAGGATCTGTAGTTTTACAAGATCTTTAGCCTTCTCTGCCAAAGCATGCTGCTGCCTCACCAAACTACAAATCCCAGGATTTTGTAGGATAGAGCCATGGAAGTTAAAGTGGTGTCAAACTACATTATTTCTACAGTGTAAATGCACCTGACTTCTTTGCTGCTGTTTTTTCCCCCTGTGCCTTCAGGACAACATCACCTGAAAAGAAAGGTCAGAAGCAGATTTGGCTGTGGAGGCAAAACTCATTGCCAGCTGAGGAGGTGTTTGGCACAATTCTGTGTGATGTAGACTTCTAAACTGTGAAGCTTGTATTTTATATGGGTGAATACAGAGATAATTTAGTTCAGATTTTCAGGGTTTTTTAATATAAACAATAGTTTTAGTTTTATGGTCAGTTTAAGATCTCATTGTTTTTTTGAGGAAAATTGCTGACAGACATAGCACAGAGAGATGCTCCCACTGAACTTGTCAGAAGTTAAGGGGCACTTGATATAAAGGACAGACAGAAGCCTTGTTTAGATGGGCCATTTATTCCATCTTGCCCCCATCTTAAAACCCTGCAGTCCAAACAACATGGGGCTTTTGCCCTGTTCCCCCCCCCAGCCAGTCCTCACAACACCTGGGGCTAAATCAAGGCAAAGGAGGGGGGGCAGATTGGGTAAAGCCCATTGAAACATTTAAGCAAAATACCCAGGAAAAACCATGAATTTTCAGAAGAAATTGATCAGGCCCTATGGGTCCACAGAATCCTCTACAGGCATGCCAGCCTGTCACTGTAGCTGCTGTGCATGTCACTCTCTCTGAAGCCAGGAAGCAGACCCACAGCATGTGGCCTTGATCATGTGCTGTGCAACCCCTTCCTAGCTTCAGAGAATGAGATGCAGATGGAAATTGCAGTGGCTGCAGAGACAGGTTGGTGTGGCAGTCTGGGCTCCATCCCATTTCATTCAGGTAATGGGTGAGGAATGGGCCTGATCTGGGGCCAGTACATTGGGATGTATATTGGCCAGTGTAGACAAGGCCTGAGTCTTAGGACTTTTTCGGACAAAGGAAAAATAACGCTAGCAGCCTCGCCAGGTTGCGAGGCTGCAGCACTAGAGAGCATCAGTTTCGCATGACGCCTCTTCCCAGCGGTACTGTTGCAGTACCGCTGGGAGATTTGACTGTCAGTTGACCATCATATTTGGAAGATTTTTACTCACGATCAACGATCATGAGTAAAAATCTTCCAAATATGACGGTCAACTGACGGTCAAATCTCCCAGCGGTACTGCAAGAGTAAAAATCTTCCAAATATGACGGTCAACTGACGGTCAAATCTCCCAGCGGTACTGCAACAGTACCGCTGGGAGAGGCGTCATGCGAAACTGACACCCTCTAGCGCTGTAGCCTTGCAACCTGGCGAGGCTGCTAGCGTTATTTTTCCTTTGTCCGAAAAAGTTATTAGAATATATGAAAAAGAGTTTATTCTGCAAATTAGCCCAACGTGGTACAGCCAGAAAAATAAGTCCTTCTTTAGTAGCTGTCAAAAACATGGGGGTGGGGTGGGACAATAGTCATTGTATTACTAATTACAAGCAAGGCATAAACTGAAGACGTTTTCTGTATGCTTGCTCTGCAAAAACTTTAGTTCATGCTTTGGTCATTTCCCATCTCAATTACTGTAATCTTTTTGGTTGGTTTCTGTTGTCTCTCATCTTAGTCCCATCCCTGATTTCTATTCAATGTTCTGCTGGTAAGATTATCTTTTTTGGCCTGCCCTTTCAATCATGCCACTCCACTTTTGATGTTTCTGCATTGGTTGCCTATTCCTTTTAGGTTCGAGTATAAGATTCTTCTTTCAGTCCCTACATGAATAGCTTTCCCCTATCTTTCAGGCCTCATTTCCGCTTTACCAACCTGCTTAGAATCTTCAATCTATGAATTCTACAGACTTTTTCAAATGGTTGAAAAAACTCACAAGGAGGTCGGGAGAAGAACAGGGCTGTCGCGTTCACACAGCCCCATTTCAGATGACACAGTCCCCCTCCATCCTCCTCCCAACCTCCTCCCGACCTTTACCCGTGCTGCTCACGCCACTTTTTACTGAGGGAGGTTTTCTGTTTTCTGTCAATAAAAACCGGCAAGAGCAGCATGGGGCAAGGTCTGGAGGAGGTTGGGAGGAGGACAGAGGAGGACTGCATCATCTGAAACAGGGCTGTGTAAGCATGACAGCCCCGTTCTTCTCCCGACCTCCTCAGGGTTTTTTTCAACTGTTTGAAAAAGTCCTAGGTTTCTTACCCAACCAAGGTTTTCCTTCTACTTTGGCTCATCTAAACCCCTTTTCACCTGCTGCTGCATACTGGAATCATCTCCTTGGATGTTTGTGGACTGCTTCTTCCCTTGTTGTTTTTAACAGTTAATTGAAAACTCTTGTTTTCCAGAGCTTTTGGAATGTTAGTTTAATTAGTTTCATAATCTTGTATATTTTGTTTATATGTATTTCTTAGCTTGTTCTGTATTGGTTTTCATATTTATATTTGTTTTACAGTTCTATTGTACTGGTATGACCCCTTTCTTCCCATTTTTTTAAAAATTAGATTGTACATCTTTGCTGGGACTGGCTGTTTCTTATTGTTTAGTTCTATGAAGTGCCATGCATGTTGATGGTGCTATATAAATCCATCAATCAATCAGTCAGCCATGGCAACAACAGCAATGATGGTGATAAAATAATGATACAAAAATTACAGCGTATGTACATATATGCTTCATATTAACTTATATATAAAATAAAATCAATAAGAAATATTATAATTTTGTTTTAAGGTGAAGTTACACACTTCATAGACCTAAATATCCTGAAGGCACCAGATCCTGTCTGATCTTGGAAGCTAAGTAGGGTTAAACCAGGTTAATACTTCAATGGGAGATTGCCAAGGAATACCAGGTGCTGTAGGCTATATTTCAGAAGAAGGCAACAGCAAACCACCCCTGAGTTTCTTTGCCTGAGAAAACTCTGAAATGTATGGGGTTGCCATAAGTTGACAGGTAACCTGAAGGCATATACACAAACACACACATACACATACACACTCTTCATGGAATAAAGTAGTTGGCCATGTGTGAACACAGGCCAGTGCCCATCTTTTCTTTTCTTGCTTTTTTTCAGGCAGGCAACCATTGTGGGTGTGCATATGTTGGTCAGTTTTTCTTTGCTTCAGGTGAATAGCATCAGCATGAGGTCACAATGGCCAGTTTCTTTCCTTCAGAGAGGCAGCATCAGTATGAGGTCACAATGGCCAGTTTCTTTCCTTCAGAGAGGCAGCATCAGTATGAGGTCACAATGGCCAATCTCTTTCCTTAAGGTAGGCAGCATCATCAGCATGAGGTCACAATGGCTAGTTTCTTCTTTAGAGGACCAGTATCAGTATCATGCAAGCACTCTCCCCCTCCCTCTCACAACAGCAGCAACCCTGAAATGGATGGTAGGATGTGGGCAAGATCAGCAGGCAAAGAGCAAAAGAAGAGCTGACAGATGAGGACCACAGCTATTATTGCAGTGTTTCTACTTACAGCATATTCCCCAGGATGGGCTGGCACCAGAAGAGATAGAGATAATGGAAGAGGGTGTAGTAATTTTGGCAGCACCACAGATATACTAGGGAGACAGCTTGCAGAGGCTGCCAGAGATGGTTTGAAATAATTGCCATAAACCAAACAAGTGGAGACCCGCAACAAAATGGTATGATGTATCTCTAGAGTCTGACAGGAGTACCTCAGGGATCTAGCCAGCCTGGAACAGGAGCCTTGTAGCCCCCATTTGGGGTTCTTGGAGGTGTGGGTGTGAGCAGAGGGAAAGGGTATCTTTTTCTCTCCCACTGTTACATAGTACAGTGTGGATCAGATCCATACCTGACTGCCAAAACACAGAGCTTCCTGGTTTTTTACTGCTATTTATGCTTTTGGAGAGTGTGAAGGGAAATGGTATCTGTTCTCCTCTTTTTGATATGTGAGTGAGAAGGAGGAAAGGTGTCTCTTTCTGTGCTTTTTCAAACATTCAGGCCATATATTTCCCACCCTTTAAGTTTAAGTCCAATCTCATGAAAACAGAGCTCTACTTGAGTAACAGGATGTTCCCTTCTTCCCTTAAACTTTCTGTAGCTTCCCCCACAACTCAGATGTGATCTGGAGGATCCTCCAAACCTCCGAAGCAGATTTTGGAAGGTATATGTGTGCAGTAGAAAGAGAAATCATCCCCCACACACTCCACCAGTGATCTCGGTTGTCCCAGTGGAGGGAGTTAATTAAATAACAGCCTTAATTCCCCACTCCAGGATACTACAATGTTTGTGAATCTCAAGCAGACCAATTACACACATACACATATATACACACACACCCTTCTCCCTTCTTTCCTTTCCTTTTCCACATCCCATCAGTTTTGGAAAGCTCCACATCATGGCATGACCTGATAAAGGTTACCGAAGTATTACTTTACAAAAACACAAAGAAACTAAACTGCAACGCCTCCCATGATATTAAATTTCACAAAGAGGACATTCTATCAAAATAGTATTCTTATATAATCTATTTCTGGAGAAAGTCATGTAGATGAACTACTAATACAGAACCTTAACAAACTGACACAATGTGAAGTCAAAGCCTTTCATTGCTGGCATCCATAGATTTTCCTTATTTTTTTTCCAGACTGTGAGACTGTGTTCTGGAAGAGTTTCTTTCTGATGTTTCCCCTGCATCTGTGGCTGGCATCTTCAGAGAATGGTTAGGTAGGAGTGTATGTGGGGTTTATATACTGTGGGCCCCTGTTGGAGATGTTATGAAGATTTCTGTATTTGAATGGGTAGTTTCTGGGGGAAGATTTGGTCTCATTTCTGAACCACCTGAACAGCATCCACCCAAATATCCAATTCATGATGGAAAAAGAAAAGGAAGGAACACTGCCATTCTTCCATGTCCTAGTCATCCGCAAATCAAACCAACGGTTAGGCCACAAAGTATACAGAAAACCCCCACACATGGACAGATACCTACACAAAAACTCCAATCATCACCCAGGACAAAAAAGAAGCACAATAAAAACATTGGTAGACCGCACAAAAAGGATCTGCGAACCCCACTACCTGGAGGATGAGCTGAAGCACATAAACAAGGCCCTACTCAAGATCAGACATCACAAGAGCAGCCAGACCCAGAAAAAACCACAAGAATGAAGAAAAACAGCCACCCAAAGGGAAGGTATTTTTACCATACATCAAAGGAGTCACAGACAGAATTGAGAAACTGATGAGGTAACACCACCTCCAAACGATCTACAGACCAACCAAGAAAATCCAAGAAATGCTACTCCCAGCAAAGGACAAAAGAGACTCTCTCACAGCTGCAGGAGTTTACTGCATACCATGCAGCTGTGGACAATTTTACATAGGGAGCACTAAATGTAGTGTGCAAAGAAGAATCATGGAACATGAGAGACACTGCAGACTGGCCCAGCCAGAAAAGTCAGCAGTAGCAGAACATGTTATAAACCAACCTGGACACACAATGTTGTTTGAAAACATCAAAATTCTGGACCAGGCCAACAACTATCATGTCAGAATGCACAGGGAAGCTATTGAAATCCACAACACCTGGACAACTTCAACAGGAAAGAAGAAATCCTAAAAGTAAACAAAACTTGGCTGCCAGTCCTTAGGAACACTAAAATCAGAACTCAACACTTGCAAATGAACTCCACCCAGGGACAGGGGGATTTCCAGTAGATAATGGACCATTAACCAACCATTAGCGAAACAGACACTAATCCTCCTTGCATATCTTCCCCTAGGAACTACACATTCAAAATAGACAAATTTATATAACCTCTCCAACAGGGGCTCACAGTATATAACCCCCCCCCCACACTCCTACCTAATCATTCTCTGAGGATGCCAGCCACAGATGCAGGTGAAACATCAGAAATAAAATCTTCTAGAACATGGCCTCACAGCCCGGAAGAAACCCAAGAAAACTGACACAACTTTGCACTCATTTAATAGTTTGGTCAACCTATTAAAATATTTGAAGCAAACTTGTTCTTGCCTTAAAAACAGGGTGGAAATAAAATGCCCCTCCATACATTCATAGAATCATAGAGTTGGAAGAGACCACAAGGGCCATCCAGTCCAACCCCCTGCCATGCAGGAATACATAATCAAAGCATGCCCTGCAGATGGCCATCCAGCCTCTGTTTAAAAACCTCCAAAGAAGGAAATTCCACCACACTATGAGATAGTGCAATCCACTGCCGAACAGCTCTTACTGTCAGGAAATTCTTCCTAATGTTTAGGTGGAATCTCTTTTCCTGTTGTTTGAACCCATTGTTCTGTGCCTAGTCTCTGGAGCAGTAGAAAACAAGCTTGTTCCATCCTCAATATGGACATCCCTTCAAATATTTAAACATGGCTATCATGTTCGCTCTTAACCTTCTCTTCTCTAGGATAAATATGCCCACCTTCCTAAGCCGTTCCTCATAGGGTATGGTTTCCAGACCTTTTACCCTTCTGGCTGCTCTCCTCTGGACACACTCCAGCTTGTCAACATCCTTCTTGAATTGTGGTGCCCAGAACTGGACAAAGTATTCAAGGTGAGATCTGACCAAACCAGAATAGAGTGGCACTATTATTTCCTTCGATCTAGACACTATACGCCTATTGATGCAGCCTAGAATTGCATTGGCTTTTCTGACTGCCACATCACACTGCTGACTCATGTTCAGCTTGTGGTCCACTAAGACTCCAAGATCCCTTTTGCATGCACTCCTGTCAAGCCAGGTGTTCCCCACCTTATAACTGTGCATTTCATTTTTTCTGCCTAAGTGTAGCACTCCACATTTCTCCCTGTTGAAATTCATTTTGTTAGTTTTGGCCCAGCTTTCTAATCTGTTAAGGTCATTTTGAATTCTGATCCTGTCTTCTCGGGCATTAGCTACCCCTCCTAATTTGGTGTCATCTGCAAACTTGATAAGAATGCCCTCTATTCCTTCATCCAAGTCATTGATAAAGATGTTGAATAGCACTGGGCCCAGGTCAGAACCCTGTGGCACCCCACTGGTCACTTTTCTCCAGGATGAAGAGGAACCATTGTTAACTACCCTTTGGGTTCTGTCAGTCAACCAATTGCAAATCCACCTAACAGTTGCATTGTCTAGCCCACGTGTTACTAACTTTTTTGCAAGGATATCATGGGCGACCTTGTCAAAGGCCAACAACTATCATGTCAGAATGCTACATCTACAACATTCCCTTCATTTACCAAGTTTGTCACTCTATATATATAAAAAAAGAGATAAGATTAGTCTAGCATGACTTGTTTTTGAGAAACCCATATTGACTTTTAGTGATCACAGCATTCCTTTCTAAGTGCTTACAGCCTGCGTGTTTAATGATCTGCTGTAGAATCTATCCCAGTATCGATGTCAGGCTGACTGGGCAGTAATTATTTGGTTCTCCCCCCCTTTTTTTAAAAAAGATGGGGACAACATTTGCCCTCTTCCAGTCTGCTGGGACATCTCCTGTTCTCCAGGAGTTCTCAAAAATTATTGACAGTGGTTCTGAGATTACTTCCACCAGTAATACCCTTGGATATCATTCATCTGGCCCTGGAGACTTGAACTCACTTATACTGGCCAGGTATTCCTGAACTACCTCTTTACCTATTCTGTGCTGGATTTCCCCTACTGTGTCATCTGCTCCAATTTCCCCAGGAGAAGACTGGGGCAAAGAAGGTGTTGAACAGTTCTAGCTTTTTTCTGTCCCATTAGCATTTCACCGTCTTCTCCACACAACAGCCCTACCATTTCCTTGTTCTTCCTTTTGCTACAGACATAATCATAAAAGTGCTTTTTTTATTGTTTTTAACCTCTCTAGCAAGCCTGAGCTCCATCTGTACTTTTGCTTTTCTGATTTTCCCTGTACATGAGCTGGCTATTTGTTTGAATTCTTCTTTGGTGAGCCTTCAATATCTCATTTTTAAGAACCCCCATCCATCATAAATTCACTTCTCTTTTAGTATTCCTGACCATGGGATCACCCCCAGTAATTCCCTAAGTTTTCTAAAATCAGCTTTCTTAAAGTGTAGAATGCATGTCTGAGTACGCTTGGCTTCCTCTTTCCTCTGTATAACAAACTCTAGGAGAACATGGTCACTTCACCCTAAAGATCCTGCCACTGTGAAGTCGAAGGCTTTCATGGCTGGCATCTATAGATTTTCCTTGGTTTTTTCCCGGGCTGTGAGGCTGTGTTCTAGAAGGGTTTACTTCTGATGTTTTGCCCGCATCTGTGGCTGGCATCTTCAGAGAATGGTTGAGTAGGAGTGTGTGGGGGGTTTATATACTGTGAACCACTGTTGGGGAAGATATGTAAATGTATGTATTTGAATGTCTAGTTTCTGGGTGGAGATATGCAAGGAGGATTAGTGTCTGTTTGGCTAATGGTTGGTTAATGGTCCATTATCTGCTGGAAATCCCCCTGTCTCTGGGTGGAGTTCATTTGGAAGTGTTGAGTTTTTATTTTAGTATTGATGGAAAGGGTCAATATGACAAGGAGAATAACTAGAATAGCACAAAGGAGAGGTATTGTAAGGAAACAACTGAAAGGTGAAGAAAAATGAGTAGAAAGAATAGAACAATATAGATTGTACAAAGAAAGTGATATTGGATATGTAGAAACAGAAATTGAATATGTAACAGTTGAAAACCCTAGAGGTTTTCGTTTTAACAGAGGAAGGCAAGATGGTGGAAGGGATGAGATGAGGTGAAAATAAACACAGAATAAATCTTATACAGGCACATGGTAGTACAGTCAAACAGAAATGTAATGTAGGTAAATAATGTGAGTATCATTATGTGAATGTTCTTGTTACTGATAACTATTGATGATTATAACTACTGGAAAAATGAATAAAATATATATTGGCAATAAATAAATAAATAGGTAACACTTGACAAAAAAGGACAGTTATACACTGCCGTTATTATTTATCAGAGCTTGTCTACATAGGCAGTTTGCCCCATCTTGCCCCTGTCTGGAGCCCTGCAGTTCAGATGACCCAGGGCTTTTGCCCCTGGGCAGTCCTCATGAACCCCCAGGGCAAAGATGGAGCTAAGAGAGGGGAAGACAAGGTAGAGTCTGATAAAATGTTTTAAGAAAATGTTCAATAAAAACCACTTCCACCAGCAAAACATGGATTGGGCCCCACATGTCTGCAGGAGCCTGTTCTGCCACACCGGTCCATCGCTGCAGCTGCCCTCTGCTGTTGCTCTTTCATAGCAGGAAGTAGACCCACAGCATGTGCCCATGGCTGGTCACATGCAGGGGACCTTGGTCACATGTTGCAGGCCAGCTTCCCGGCTTCAGAGAGAGCAAGGGAGACAGTGGCAAAAGCGGCTGCAGCGATGAACCGATGGGCCCATATGGACTTCCTCCTGTTCTGTGCAGGTAATGGGGGATGAATGGGCCTGATCCATGGGCAGAATACTCCAGAAAGCTGGTGTATGCTCACCTGTGTAGATGCAGATTCACTGGAAAGATGTGATGTGCAATCATGCAAAACTGTGCAATCACTGTGCAGTGCACAAAGAGCAACATGTAATGTGCAATGATGTGCAGCAATACCACATGTACTTTCATAATTTTCAACTGAAGATTGACATTATGCCAAGACACCAAAAAGATGCCAGCTGTAATTAAGTGAGGAAAAAAACACTAAGGTGAGGACAATATTTAATTTTCAACTGAAGATGGACATTATGCTCAGACACCAACAAGATGCCAGCTGTAATTTCTGAAGTGAGAAAAAAAACAAAACACTAAGGTGAGGACAATATTCAGTGCAGCATCACCTCCCCAGAACTGTGGAATGTACAGTTTCTTGAGTTCACTGTTGAATGAGCAAAGAAAATGTGCCTGCCCTTTGGAAGAAATCTGGGAACCAATTAGTGATACAGAGGTGTAGTATAGCTGGGTTACAACAGCATCCTCACAGGCCTGAGTATCTACCACACCCATCCCTCCTTTGGGCAAGATCTGTTCCATTAAAGGTACATCAAACAGGACACGTTACTTATAGCTGTTAAGCCAGGCTGTGTATGTCAATTTGTCACCAAAACCACCCTGATGAACTAAACTAGTTCACTCCATCATTACTAAATATGCCTCCACCTATGCAAATCCACACACACTGAGCTCATACCACAGGGAAGCAACCACTGGAAGGATGGTATCTTGAATCACTGATGAAAATGTCTTGTTTATGCAAAGCCCTAAGTAATTAAATTTGAGTACTTAGAGGCATGGCATCTGAGTGGGAAAGGGACCACACGGTTCACTTAGTTCAACTGCTGGTGGGTGTAGACTTCTCAAGACGCCAACTCTGCAGACTTTCATCTCCATCCCATTAAAAGTCTGACTGCTACCACCTAGTTTGGGGCAGCACTGGCTGATACCTACCTTTGGCTAGTTTCCTTGTACTTTTGAAGACTTGCCTATTGGGCAGGAATCCCCAAACTCTTAATGCTGATTTTTATGGCAAATTATCCTCTTACTTAATTATAAATTATACACTTGCTTCCCAGATAAACTTGTTGCAGCCTTTTTGCTCACCTCTCTCACACTACATGCTACAAATATTATCACCTCTGCTAAGCTCCTCTGAAATGTTGCTTTATTTGTCTAGAATTCTTCCTAACATATTATATTATTTCTTTATTAAAGTCATAGACCAGTACAGGTAAAAAGAGATACAGAATAAAAGTAAAAACACAGGATAAAAACAGGCTAAAAGCAGTATTTAAAATGTCCCTTCAGATTACATAGCTCCAGTATAACAAGACTAAGTTGGTACTATTCTACTGTGGAGGACATTGTCTGTCGAATTTTAAACGCAGCTGCGCAGAATCTGGCAACATTATAAGTTGTTCCTAGGTTGGTATCTGAAAGCAACAATGTGATGTAGAATTGTCCAGTGTGCCCTTGGTATTTATGGAACAGGGGTGAAATAAGGCTGAGACGTATTTCCCTGTAGTATGAGCACTGGAGTAATACATGCTCTGTTGTTTCTATTTGGCCAGTCTGTCTGAGAAGCAGATTTTCTTGTATCACCCTTCAAGGACAACTGAAGGGAGGGCACAACACTGTGCAAGAGTAAAGGCCCTTTGATGTTTAGGTATTTCAAGTGTTGCAAAGAATGCCAAAGGAGAGGCCAGATATCTGTTGGAGTCACTAGCGATGAAGGTTGGAGTGCTGGCTAGATCCAGTTGTTGCTCTATATCTACCACCCATTGTTTGATAGTAGCTTTCATCCTATAATATCCCAGGCTAAGCAGAAGATCTGGAGAAAGGTCCAGTGTTGAAATTTTAGTCATCACTGTCTGCTTCCAGCTGGACTGGAAATCATCACTTAAGGTTAGTGGAGCAAGGCCAGTGGGAAAGAGGGATAATCTGAGCCAGTAGTTGAGTATGGTCACCCACACTCTGGCCTCCACTTTAATAAATCCTGACTCTAGTCTCAGAGCTGTGTTAGAGACACATTTTGGAGTTTGGAAAGCTGATCTTAAAAATTTGGATTAGACAAGTTCTAATGGAGCAGGGTTGGAGAAGGGTCCCAATTGGGATCCATAAAGCAGTTGTGCTACTGGTTTGGCTTCAAAGAGTTTGAGCACTGCAGGTAAATAGTGGCCTCCTCTTGTCTTAAGAAATTTGAGAATGGCTGTTGTACTCCTCTGCGCATTGCAAGCAGCATACTCCCCATGCACTTTCCTATTACCAGTGGCATGAAAAATTATCCCCAGGTATTTGAAGCAAGAGACCTGCTCAGTCTTGTGGCCATAAATATTCCAGATGTAGTTCTTAGGCATTTTGGCAAATGCCATGATTTTAGTTTTTTGATAGTTGAGTTCTAGCTGTTTCACTCTGCAGTACTGTGTTAGTGCTCTTAGGGCTCTTTTTAGGCCAATGGGAGTTCTTGAAAGTACTGCTGCATCATCCGCATAAAGCAGCATTGAGATATGCCTTCCCTCTAATTTTGGGGGATGGAAGTTAGTGTTGTTGAGGTGATCCACCAAATCATTGATGTAGAAGTTAAACAGGAGTAGAGCTAGAATGCAGCCTTGCTTGACACCCTTCCCAGTGACAATGTCATTAGTGAGGTAATGTAACCTGGAGGTTATATCTTACTTTTAATGAGGTCCCTTCATGCAGTATAAGAATTAGATGGAGTAGACGTCGGCCGATCGAGGAAACCTCCAGTTTGTTCCACAGTTTAGTTCGGGATATAGAGTCAAAAGCTTCTTTAAAGTCTATAAAGGCAGCATAGATAGAAACTGTGCTGCAGGTGGAGTATTTTTTTTGCAATAAGATGGAGGAGTACAAGGCACTGATCTATGGTGGAGCAGCCTTCCCTGAAACCAACTTGTTCTTCTGCAAGTATGTTTTCTTGTTCCAGCCAGGTCTGAAATTTCCACTGCAAGTGTCTTGCATAGAGTTTGCTGATCGTACTGAGGAGACTAATTGGTCTGTAGTTGATAGGATCATCCTTGCTTCCTTTTTTATAAATGGGGACGATGATTGCAAGCCCCCATTCCTTGGATGCTTGACCATAATTGTCGATACAGGTGAAAAGTGAGGCCAGGATAAGGGCCCAGAATTCAAGGTTGTTTTTAATGGCCTCTGCAGGTATTAATTCTACCTCTGGAGCCTTCCCCATTCTCAGTTGGGCTACAAGGTTCTTGAACTCTGACACTGTCACTGGTGGCCACCCTGGGATATTTTCTATATTTTGGCTAGTGCATCCACTTTCAATGTAGGTGTCCTTATAGAGTGCTTGAAAGTGATCCTCCCATATCCCTGGAGGGATGTGTTAGTCCACTGTGGCTGGCCCATTTCTCTGGGAACCTGATGTAATATGCCAAAATAGAGCTGTGTTGTTGGATTTGACTGCCTGGATAAGTTGTGTCCAGTTATTCTTCGTGGCTTCTTTTTTCTCGCTCATTAGCAACATTTTGTAGTCTCTTTTCTGCTGGAGCAGCATTGGTCCAGCTTCTGGGATGTTATTAGATAGGTAACCCCGATAAGTAACGATGAGGGCTTTTTTAGCATTAACACATTCCTTGTCAAACCATGGTTTGGAGTGGTGCTGTTGTTGTTTCCACTGATGTGCACTATTTTGGTGGATTAGATATTGGTGTAGAACTTGGGTAAGTGTATTGTAATTCTCAAAGATTTCATCAGGGGACTCAGCTGATATCAGGGCAGTCCTAAGATGCTGAAGTTGGTCTGAAGCCAATACCTCACTTATTGTTTGGTTTAGTTGGGGGTTCCATTTAGCTCGGCGATAGGTCCTTCCTGCTGGTGTCACAGAGAGATGATAGCACTCCCTGGTGTGTGTCTCCTGAGTGAAGTTGCTAAGATGTAGCCGAATTGGAAAATGATCACTTTCAAATCTGGGCATAACTTCTAATTCCTAGGCATAGGGAAGAAGGTCCCTAGAAATAATTATGTAATCTATGGCACTCATTCTGGACCCAAAGAGATAGTGAATTCAGCTGGACAATAATTTTTCAGAGCACCATTTATGATCTGAAGGTTCAGCCTGAATACTGTTTGATCCAGCCAAAGCTCTGCAAAATTTGATTTATTGTCTTTTGAGCATCGGATGGGGTGGGATCCATCATCTTCAAAATCAGGAGGAGGGCATTTGTGCTGGGCATATAGGGTATGATCATTGGGGCCCAGTCTGGCATTCAAAACACCCCCCAAAATTACAAATGCATTTGGATTCTTGAACATGAGATTAGCCATGTATGATTCCAATTCAGCCCATAGGCCTTTGATTTGGGGTTTCTTCTTCATTGGAGGCATGTATACATTTATTTTCAGCAAGGTGTAATGGTTAAATTGAATTAGTACTGCCATGGCATACGTTTTAAAAGTGGAAAGAGGCCAGCTATGGCACGTAGGGTGGTGGAAACCAGAACGCCCAGGCCGCTTCTAGCTGTTCCATGCTTTCCCCCTCGCTCTGCCAGAACTGAGAATTAGTGAAAGCCATTTAATAGCAGATCCTTATTGGTCCATGTTTCCTGGATCAGTATAATGTCATGTTGGGTGAGGAAGTCACTAGAACAAGGATGTCTGTTAGCCATCAGCCACCCAGCGATGTTCCAGGTCATAAGAGTAACCTTGTGGTGGTCAGTTGGAAGTCAGGCAGTCACACTGCAGTCCATAGGCTGGTTGGGTAATTCATCTGATGGCAGTTTGTTAAATGGCTGGGATGACTGTGGCTGTGTCTTTCTCTGTGAATGGAGGAGTAGTGGATCACATTCCTGTCTTCCTGCTCTGCCTGTTCTGGAATGGAGGTAGGAAGAACCAATGCAGCATGGGCAGCAAAATGATGATCACAAGCAAGCAAGGATCCCATCTCTTTAGTGAGGGAAGCATCCTTTGGCTTAGGAGATGAGATAGGTGGTAGTGATGACTGTTTTTCACTTAAACTAGGTTTGCATAGAGATGTTTGAGACTCCTGGAATTTAATTGTAGATGGGGTTGCATCTGCAATATACTGCATTTTTGAAAGGGTTTTGGCTACTACTCAGGATTTCAAGGCTTTCTTGAGTGTTAGTAGAGAGTCATCACTTTTGCTTTCATTGTCTGTCTGGAAAATCAGAATAATGCACTGATAGCTTTCTACAAGTCCTTTGCGAGGGGGCTGATTTCAACGGGGCATGATTGCTGTTAGATTGACTCAGGATGGTATGTCTCATCAGCTGTATTGTGGCAGTGTGTTCCCAAATTTCTGTGAGTTTCTCTCTCAGTTTAATTACTTCTTGATTTATAGCCTGAGCTTCTTCCTTTGAGGTGTGTTTAGGTTCTCCCTCTTGGTGTGCAGAATTATTGCTTCTTTGTGTTATTGTTGCTGTTTTCCCTGTGATGAGGTCACGGACTATCTCATCTTTAAAAACTCTGATAATTTCTATATAGTGTGCATTCCAGAGGTAATTTCTTTTCCATAACAGCTTGTTAGGAATATCTACCTGGTTAAAGGGCAAAAAAATACGTTTAGTAGCTCTTGAGCTGGGTAAAAAGTGTCAGTCTAGTAAATCAGTTCTGCTGTGCATGTTTAAAAGTTGGGAAAGGTATCTCACAATTGACTTGTGGTTGTTCCAAATATGGGCATGGTGATGTATGTGTAGCACGAGGTGATTTCTCTGTAACACTCGGCAGTGATTAACTGCATCCGGTTGTTGTTGTTGTTGTGATGTGGCAGGGCATGCTTCCTCCAAATCAGCTACATTTTTACCCCCCCCCATGTGCCATATGGGTTTTGCCTTTGAAAACATAACCTAATAAGTAACTGGAGGCAGCAACACTGTTCCTACTAATGCCTGAGGGGCTACAAAGTAGAAAGTTGCTGCGACATCCTATATCTTGCATGCAGTGTTTATTCTAATGCTGACTTTTTCAAAGGGCATTTGTCCTGTTTGCACACTATCCAGGTTCGATCCACTATCAAAATCTTCCAGCTCATTTTTTTAAAAAAATTGGTCTGTACTTTTCAGTTATATGCCATGCTGATTGGAAGTAAGTCCCACTATATCTAATGTAGCTTACTCCCAGGTAAGGATGCATAGGGTTGTGACCATAATCTTACAATGCCTTATACTAAAATAAAATATATTTTGTGTAGAAATATGCACAACATTGCTTATCATCATCATCATTATTTTATACAGCACCATCACTGCATGTGGTGCTTTACAAGAAAAAACCCCCCAAAACAAAACAGTTCCTGCCCTCAGACTTACAATCTAAAGTCACAACGTACAAGGAAAGAGAATGGCAGTGGAGGATGGGATTAATTCCAGCAGAAACTGCCCCTTCTTCTTTCCATCCGAGGCCATGGCAGTGGCAGCTGGAATGGAGGGAGGGCCTTTCATCTGATTCTGGGCCTAGGCATGATGGAGCTGTGCCTGCTGCTTCTTCTCTCCCTCCAAGGCCACAGTAGTGGCAGTTGGGATGGAGGGAGAGCCTTTAAATGTAGTACTCTTGCTTATTTCAAGGATGTATACACATTTTGTTAGTGTAACATTTAAAACTCTTTACATATACATATGTGTTGGAGATGTAAAGTCATTAAAAAGTTTTGGAATAAAGTTCATAACATAATAGAAGAAATATTACAGCTTAAATTTGAAGCCAGCCTTGAGTTATATTTATTAAACACGACTAACAAATTGGGGGGGAGGAGTAGAAAGACACCATTGGAGAATAATATTATACTTAAAATCTGCTGCAAGACTAACGATAGCTCAAAAATGGAAAACTGCAAAACCACCCACTATTAATGATTGGTTATTAAAAACTCAGGATATGCTAGACCTAGATATTATAACAGCTAGACTAATCTATGGAAAAATGGCTTCCAATGATAAAACTCTTGGAGAAAAAGGGAAGCAGATATGAGACTCAAGACTTGTTACTATGAAGGAAAAAAAGAGAGTCAACACAGGAGAAAGATGGAAAATAAGAACATTTAGATAACGGGGAATTTCTAAGAAAAACAATACTTATAGTAAAAAAGAGTCATAATTTTAAATACAGAAACAACTATATTTTAGCTTTCTCCAAATGGTTTTCAGAAGTCTTGTTCCTCATCTTATCTGCCTATCTCCCAGTTTCTTGATAATGGTCACTTGCTTCTGTGAAAGAGATGTGACCTCCTTGTATGGTTTCAAAGAGACCACTTGCAGCACAGAGGCAGCTGTGAAGTTGCTGTACAGCATCTTCTTCAGCTATGTAGAAAGCTAGTGATGCATCATGTCTGGCTCAAGTGGTTGAAGCACCAAGCATTCCATCCTCTCAGCAACAGAAACATAGGGCTGGAACCCTATTTAGGCCTGTGCAACTAAGCTAATGGAAGTGGATTCTCATCCTACGCCTTCCTACAGCCCTATGAGGATGCTACACAGGGAGTCAAGGGTAGGGATATGAAAAACTATCCATCTTGACACACACAAATCCAGATATGTTGCATTTCAGAAAGCACTGGTTTAATTTATACCAACCTGGGGAGTGGGAATAAAAAGTCTTTGGTAATCCCTGGAGCTCCTGGGAAATACTTCAGAATGAGGAAAACATTATGTGGATCTCCAAAATAAAATTGGTTTGTACATGAGGTTTGTACAACTTGGGAGAGATTTTTTTTTTCCCATCAGGAGGCACCTTATTTTGGAAGATGATGAGTGCGTAAATGTCATTTTTAGTGACAAATGTATGGTGATTAATCTTCATTAATCTTACCTTTAAACTTTAACCAATGTCTTCAAGAAGAGAGGAAGCTGATTTTTCCACTGAGTAGTGTACAGTATATAGTTCATCCATCAATGAGGAGCAAATACACTATTTTTTTTAATGCTGTATATTGCTGTTATAGATGCATGGAGGGGCACTCAATCATCTGAGTCTGCACCTGCATTTGAACTGGGTTGGCCAGCTCCATGGTAGACAGGGCACACTGTGCAAGACTGGGTAGAACCATAACCCAGGCCAGAGCACATGACCCAGTAAACAGAGCCTTGACACAACCAGCATGCCCATGAAAAATATTATTCTGAGACTCCTACCAGTATGTTATCCTCCAGCTATTTGGGTCTATGACTCCTATCATCCCTAAACAATATGGGGCCAATGGTCTGGAACTGCATAAGTTACAATCCAAAAACATTTGTATGGCTCCAGGTTGGGGGAGAATGTTCTGGAATGTCACTGCCAGACAGAATAAGTATACACTACTGAGGGACATCTGAGCAGCTTCATATATGTTCATATATTTATATTCTGAGAATTAGCTAGCTGCAGAATCCAGGGCAAAATTTCACATGGCCCTATCAAATGATTCTATACAAATCATACATGGGATGAAAGATCCTGGTATATGGTACAATGAGGGGAAAATATGGCTAATACGATTCTAGATCTAGAGAATGAAACTGGTTAGAGATATACATTTATAACTGGAATAACAGATGTATTTTCCACCATTACTGTTACTGACTAAAGCTTGAAGTTGTAGACCTGTACAAGACACTGGCTAAATAAAGTCACATTCCTGCCAGTATTTCTACAAAATGGCCAGAAAGGGAAGCTAAATGCCTCTGCACTGAGTTTATTGGCCTTAAGAATGATTTTTTGGTGTGCTTTTTCCGCTTGTTGTGTAACAGTCAAAGCTAAAAATGTTGACTGTAAATGTATCTGAAGTTAAAGATGCAACAAGCGATAATTTTAGATATATTTACAACTTATTTGCTTTGTATGTTATACAAAGTGCCACCATAGCCCTGTTAGCCAAACGGTTGGAACTGTCTTCCATGAACAGAAGGACTTTGCTCACCAAAAATGTTTCCACCTCATTGTTTGACATGGTTTTATCTACCTCCTTTTTGGTCCATACTATTGCTCACTCTGTTCACAGGGGTCCCTTCATTAGAATACACTAGAAAAGACTTTGGGTGATTTTGAGATACTCACCAAAACTACACTTTTCACATTTTCTAAGATGTGTTGTAAGGCAAAGTACACTGTGCCTCAGATATATACATATCTTCAACATTTTAAAAGGTGAACAGGTAAAAAAATAATTCAACTGAATGCAAGGACATTCTAGTCATAGGGACAGTGAAGAGTACAAAAATGGGTAACATTAGGAAAACTGCATCAACTAATCATGGGAAACACACAGACAAAATGTGCGCTGATTTCCAGGTAGGAAGAAAAAATTAAGTTGCATAACTATTATGAACAAAGTGTGGGATGGGAAAGCAGCTGGGAATTTTTCCTATCTCAGAAGCAGTAAAGATGGTTGCCATCAAGTAAATACAGCTATTTTTTGCAGGACACAGATTCAAGTGAGTTCAAGGCCTTGTCTAGGTGGGTTGTTTACCCCATCTTGGAGCACTGAAGTCCATGTAGTCTGTAGGGGCAAAGATGGGGAAAGACAGGGTAAAGCCCATTAAACCTTTTTAGAAAAATACTGCTTCATTGAGGAAGAAACAGATCAGGGCCCTCAGGACCTCAAGAGGCCATACTGCCACACCAGCCAGGACTTTTCCAGACTAGGCTTACCGAGCAAGAAGCTTCCGGGAGAATTACAGTGCGGTTGCACAGCAAGGGGTCCATTTTGGATGACACCGTCCCTCTCTCCGCATTATCCGTGTCGCTTCTGTGTACGATTGAAGGCAGCCGCGCCATATTTTACTCACAGACAACTTCTGTGAGTAAAATATGGTGCAGCTGCCTTCAATCATACACAGAAGTGACACGGACGATGCTGAGAGAAGGACGGCATCATCCGAAATGGACACCCTGCCGCACAACAGCGCCGTAACTCTCCTGGAAGCTTCTTGCACAGTAACCCTAGTCTGAAAAAGTCCCCAGTCTCTGCAGCTGCCACCCCTGCTGTCCATGTTGCACTCTCCAAAACCAGGAAGCAGGCCTGCCGAATGTGGCCAAGGCTGGGCACATGCAAGGGATCTGGATCATGTGCTGCAGGCCCACTTCCTGGATTCATAGTGTGATGCAGATGTCAGCAACTACAGAGGCAGGCCAGTGTGTCCGTACGGACTCCCCAGGGAAGCAATGAAAATACGCCAGTGGGATATGCCAGCAGGAAGCCAGAGTAGTCTGGCTCATGTAGATGATCCCCCAGCAAGGGAAAGAGGAATGCTAGTACTAAAACAAAATGATATTAATGCTAAACTAGTATATTATTGCTAAAGCACTTTAACACTTTGACTAAAACTGCTGAACAGTAATAATAAATAATGGAAATTGATGAAAATCAGTTTCTAAAATGTTGCATGAGGCTAGATGTGAGATATAATCAGTGAGGGGGGAATGGGAAAGACACAAGGGAGGCAGGATGGAGGGAAACCTAGCATATGTCAAGAAAGAGACTGGATGCAAACACATAAATATGCAGGTACAAAAAACAAAATTGGAAAGTCTCAATGCTTCCTGAGATTTTTTTTTTTTTTACCATCTGGAGACACCCACAGCCAACTATGCTGCATGAAAGAAAGTCTTTGGAAACCAAGGAAGCAGTTTCCATTGGAAAAAGGGAAGCTGGCTGGCTTTTTTGCCAATGCACCTGCACCAGCTTTGGGTTGTGTTCAGCATATTGTGCAACAATGATATATCATTTGTGGAGGCTGGCAAAAAGATGCTCTAATGACAGTGACAGGCTGCTCTGTATATGTACACGTCTGCATTTCCAGCTACCTCATACACAATGCCCATCTAATGGGGTGTATAACCTTTCTTTCAAACAAATATCTGAACTATAATTGTCAGCATATTTTCCTGTAAATTAGGAGTGCCAACATTTCATTCACAGTGTTGAAGTATTATTTTCCCTTTAGTCTTTGTGATATTACTACTTCCACTTAAAAATTCTAATTATTACAGTTTGGATTTGGGTGGTGGCGTAAACTGGCTTGAAGATATGTGCGAAGGGTAGCATACACATACATACCTATAGTAAATAAGCATATAGATAAAATAAAATAAAATAATCTGTAGATAAATTCCTGAAATACAGTTCCAGGCCACAGTGTGTTCCCTCCCTCCCTCCTTCCCTCCCTCCCTCCCTCCAATTCAAAACACAGCCTGTAGACAAAGTTTTGCAGTTATGAACTGAACAGTTTGAGAAAAGGGGAAAAGGTCTGCTCTCAAGAACCCAGTCCTCACTGCTGATGGAATTAGAATTATCTTTCATAATGAATAACTAGTAATTAAAGCAGAACAACTCTTGGGCTTGGTTACATACCTGTAATCCAACTACCCTGAATAAATGAGGGAAGGCATGCTATTTGCATTCAATATGAGGTATAGCTAGTTGGCTGTCATATGCAAATGCAGAAGGAAATAGCATAATCAGAAGACACATAGTAAAATGAAGTCTCTACAAAACTTGCACCATTTTACAACATCTCTCTCTCTGGCTTTTCTTCACAAATGAAGATTCAGGAAGGACACATCCCGTGCTTTCTGCAAGCGCGCTGATGACTAAAAAGGCCAATCCGAGATAAACAAGTCCGGTTGCAAAAAACAGAACAGAAGGTCTCCTTGGGTGATGTTTTTGGGTTGTGATTCTTTCTGCGATGTCGTTTCTCTTCAAGACTTGTTCGGCGTGAGTTCTCAAATAAGGCTGCAGCATTGTGGGTAGTGCGTCTCCATGCCTCCCGATGTGAGGCCAGGGCGGACCATTGTTGGTGATCAATTTGGCCGAGCCTGAGATGTTGTTTCAGGGAGTCTTTGTATTGCTTTTTTGGAGCGCCCCTCTTACGCTGACCCACGGCGAGTTCACCGTAGAGTAGTATTTTTGGGAGGCGATGGTCCTCCATCCTAGAAATGTGCCCTGCCCAGCGTAGCTGCATTCTCAATATCATGGCCTCAATGCTGGTGATCCCTGCTTGCTCAAGGACAGCAACATTCGTCACATAGTCAGTCCAGTGTATATTTAGGATTGTGCGTAGACAGCGCTGATGAAAGCGTTCGAGGAGTCGTAGGTGGTGACGATAGGTGACCCATGTTTCAGATAACTAACAACATATCATTTTGCATAATACTATAACCAATGCATCTAAAAGGTATAAGATTCAGGACAGACAAAAGGAAGAACTTCTTCACAAAGTACAGAAACAAAAAGTGGAATTCATCACCCTCATAAGTCCTGCTGGTGGGATTCCATAAGCATCTGATTGGGCATGGTGGAAACAGAATGCCAGATACTATGAAGTGTTGTAACACACTCTAAGCGATTTCAGAAGCCAGTCACTCTCTCTTTTGGAATCTCAGACTTGAATATTTTTCAGAAATAGTCTCCAATCCTGTAACTATGTAGCAGGCCAGATGAAGAGACTGTGAGAGAACCAGAATCAAGTCACATTGTTTCATAGTCCAGTCCTCAAGAACTGTGAAACTCAACTCATGTTGTTTCCAATAGTTATAATGCTGGCTGTGCATGAACTAATTGAATTAATAGTTTTAGCAGCATGGGGAACTGATGCCACCTACATTTCCATAGCACTATTCCAATCTAGTTTCTGGTCTAGTTTTGGAATGGAAAAAGTCATAATCACCCTTGTAGATCACTTAAATATGGCAACAGATGGAATAAGAAAGTGCAATCCTATTGTCCTGGATCTCTCAGTAGCTTTTCATTTTGCTGGCCATGATATTCTTCTGCAGTGCTTATCTAGAGTATGGCTAGTAGTCTGGAGTTTGGTGGTTCTGGGCCTTTGTGGTGGGGGGATATGTCTGAAAGCTGGTGATTTTAGGATGCCTCAGAGTCCTATTTTGCCTTTCATGTTTGTTAACATCTTCAAAAGGTGCACCAAAAGGTAGGGAGTCAAACAGAGGTTTGGGTTAATATGTCATCAGGATGCCAGTAACATGCAACTCTACCTCTCATTACTTCCACCTGTCAGAGCCCGTGAAAACTGTGAACAGTTGTCTGGGGGCAGCCCTGGGATGGAAGGGAGCAAACAAGCTGAGGCTTAATTCAGACAGAAGTACAATGAGTAAAGAAATGTGCTGCTCTGAGTGGAAGGGTGAAACGAGTGTTGGATGAGGCTGAATTCCCATGAGGGCCAAATCTATAGCTTGAGGTGGAGGGGGAAACTCATATACTCATTACCTATGGAAGTCCACATGGTGTCAGTTACCAAAAAGGCTTTCTGTTCATTTTAACTTAGGACATTATCAGACTAGTGTATAAAAATGCTGTAATTCCATGAATGAAGATAGTGGGAACATTGTGGCACTGTAACACTTATTATCTATCACACATAGCTGTAATCACATGAAAGAAACACCATGGAATTATCACACAATGACCACTAGCACTTTAAGAATGGGAGTTTACTTCTGTGATTTGGCATGGGCGAGATTTCGGCAGTTCTCACGAGAAGATGCGAACGCGCTTAAAAAAACCCTTAATTAACAAAGTAAATGAACACACAAGCACTGAAACAAACTTAAAAACATCCAAACTAAAGGTTCATAAAAAGAGTGTTCTGTGCTTTGTTTTTGTGTTCTTACCTGGAATTTTTCTTGCTGAGGACTGCCAATTCACTCTGTAATCTCACAATTACAATGGGATGTGGTTTTGTATGCAGTCAACACCATGAAAAAAGCATTATTGATTATCTATTGACGGCTTGTCCCATGAATTGCCTTTTTCGTGGCTGGGGCATGGAGTAAGAATGTGAAGACAATGGTGTCGTGTGATACTGGGGCCTATTCATACTACCCTAACATAATTCCCATGATTTTTTGCCACATTTGATAATGTTCTTACTGGCCAGTTACACCCGTATGGGAGAAAACAGAACTTGACAAAGTCACCCATATCAGACTACTGCAATTCATTGCATGTGGTGCTGTCTTTAAAGATTGTTGGAGTTTTCATTTGAGGCACAGTACAACTTCCTGACTCCTCAAAGGTGCTGGTTGATCAGAACATTCTATGATTCTAATTCTGTCCCTGATAAACAAAGAAACAGAAGAAGCAAGTGCTGACTTTGCTGCCGGCGTGCCATACTCCTTGAGATAGCTGTTACTTCTGGAACTGGGCTCTGGGTCCTGATCCTATTTGCCTTTTATACCCTGCCAATAACCTGGTCTGGAATTTCATGGCCCAACACCATAAATGGAGAACCACATCCCAAGGGGTTCAGGTGTATACAATGGACCTCTGTGACGAGCACTTGATGGATTGCTGCTGAGCAAATGGAAAGAGAGAATGAGGGAGCCAATCCCAGAGCAGGAAATTATAACGGGAGGGGTTTCCTAGAATTTGAAAAGTGTGTATGACGGTTGACAGTCAGTTTATATCTGTTTGCTTTTGAGTTTAGTTAAGTGATGACTGTGTGCAAGCGGTCTATGTACAAGAGAATGTTGAGGCTGGATGGATTATAGAGTGAGTGGAAATTAAGATCGTATGAAAAGAATGACTGAGTCTGGTGTTTGTCTGAGTTTATTATTAAGGGCTCAAAGAATATTATCTGAGCTTTTATATGTAACTGTCACCAGTTACATAAGAAATTTATGAATCAGTAAACCCCACTGATTCAGTGGGTGTACTCTAGTTCGGGCTAATAGTTACATAAAAAATATTAAGCCATTAACAAAGTTGGAGGCACAGTATTGAAGCATTGCTGTTACAAACATAAAGTTAATAAACCAATCTTTATGGTTTGTTTATAAAGCCCAGACTCATTGTGAGTTATTTCCCTCACTGACAGATGTTAGGCATGCTTACCAATAGGTTCCATACAATCACATATTCTACCCACAGAAAGTTAAACCCCAGTCCAAAGAAGGAATAAGGTGAATCTGAAAGGAAGGTTGCAGTGGCGAGGCTGCCAGGCTGAATAATTGGGTCAATTCGGCTGGTGTGTCCTCCACAACCTCCAGCAGAAGAAGCATGCATGACCACATTTGATGACAAGCTGCGTTAGACATTATTCTGGGATTTTGCAGCATAGCTTGGGGGCCTACTGCTTTCAAAGCATACATACCAAGCATCCCCCCTGCCCTGAGTAAATGGAGTTATATGAATCTCAGGACTGTATCTGGAGAAATGGGAAGAATGTTCACACACATAGAGCCATGTGAGGTCTACTGATATTTGGTATTCATTCAACCTCTAGCCACTATGTATATCTGTAGGTATGTTTGTGTGTGTGTGTGTGTGTGTGTGTGTGTGTGTACATAGAAAATCTTTATTTACAATATTTCTATATTGTCTTTCAAAGCTATGGCTTGAATCTTGTTGGAAATGCCCAGCTAGACTAGATCCATTAAACCAATTGTTGAATGTTGAGTTAACACATAAGTAAACCCCACTGATTCAGTGGGTCTACTCTAGTTGGGGCTAATGACAGGTTTTGGGAGAAGAAATTCCTAAGATGAGTTAGAATGCAAGAAGCTAAAGCAATGCCATATAGAGAGTTTATTAAAAGAGCAAAAGTATTTTAAACAGCCACAGAATCCAAAAGCACAGCATAAAAGAAAGGCCTGCTTTCAGTTAAAAGCAGCCTGTAACCACCAGGTCTCTAAGGTCCATCTAAAAAACAATGAACCAAGGAGACATCCAAGGGCAGGGTTGTTCCATAAAGATGGGGCCACCATGCAAAAGGTTCTCTGTCTTGTATCTTCCAGTCAGAAAGAGCTTACTAGTAGGCACATGAGCCAAAATTCTGTGTTTGATCTTTGGTGCCGTTTACACAATGAAAATGTAGTGGGAAGAATTCGTGTCGAACCCTGGTTGTTTATGTGTACATCGGGTCAGGCACATGATTTTCGGAAGGGGGGCCACCTTTTATCTCACAACCTGTGGGACTTCCAGTCCCGCGGTTTGTGGCAGTTTTTTAAAAAGTCACTGGAGGATTCAGAAAATTGGAAATGTAAACAGCCAGGGACAAGCTATCTCAGTACTAGGTGATAACCGGAAATGGTGACTGGGGGCAGGCTCAGAAATCAGCGACCGGAAAAGGAGGGGTCAGTCACCCGTTCAACAGATTCAGCCTCATCAGCTGAAAACAAATGCATCCCTTCCAGCTGCATGAAGGTTTGTGTGTGTGTGCATGTACTAAATCACCCTGTTCAATTTATTTCTACACTCCAAACCCTTCAGCTTTAACCTGTTCCTCTACTGCATGCTGGGTTTAAATTTTAAAGAGAGAGTAAATTATAAAGAGATAGTGGGCGGAGGATTGCCCATTCATCCCCTGCCTGGATCCCCTCCCTGGTCTGAATGGATAATCAAACATTCATCACCCCCACAAGGCACAGTAAAAAATGCCAGTGTCTGAGCGGATGATCACACATTCATTCATCCCCCCCCCACAAGGAACTGTAAAAAAATGCCAGCATCTGGGTCTTTCAAAATGCCTTGTGTGTCCTCCCCTTATGATCCCTGCACTGGCTTGAAACCTTCACTCCACAGCTGCCTCTGCTTAAAGGGTTAACATTTTAAAAGAGACAGGACAACCTAAAGCCTCTGGCCCCCTGCACTTGGCTTCCTGGCTGAAAGTGTACTTGCTTGGGCTTGTGTGTGTGCGTGCATGCTGGAGCTCCAGTTCGCTCTGCTTTTGATCTCTCTCACACTCCCCAGCACCAACTGATCGCTCATTCCTCCTCAGTTTAGCTGGCTTTAAATGGTGTTCTTTCATTTCTAAAGGAAAGCACAGGGTTTAGCCACTGATCGCTCCTTCCTCCCCCGGATTCCTCCTCTCAGCACCTCAGCACCTCATCCCCAATGCAACACTCATTCATCCCCTCATCCCCAACCAGAAGCCTGAACAAACATTTGAGCCAGCCAATCGCATCGCTTGTGGCGCAGAACTCTAAAGGAAGTACATCACTGAGGTTGTGAAAAAATGAGTAATCGCATCCTTGATTGACAGCTAAAAAAAAAAAAATCCCGGGACCATAAACTCGTGTAAACCAAAAAAAAAAAAAAAAAAAAAAAACCAAACAAACACACCCTGGGATAGTATATAGTGGGAGAAGGTGCATATCACAGGACAGGATGCCATGTAAACAATGATCCCGGGATCTCCTGGGATATCCAGTTCGGAGACAAAAATCGTGTAAACAGGGAGGGATGAATACGAGATCAAGAAATCCCAGGACGCCCCACGACAAAAACTACCGTCTAACTGACACCTTAGAGCCTCTGCAGTAATATATGGATGTTTGTGATATTTCCCACAATCTGGTCCCAATTTATTTTTACTTTTCAGGGCAATCACCTGGATTTTTAATTGGCCCTGGAAACACATTGTCAATTGACAGCTGAAGCAGAGTCAGTATTGAATAGTAGAGTCTTAGAACTGGAAGAGACCATAAGGGTCATCGAGTCCAACTCCATGCAGGAATACACAATCAAAGTACTTCTGAAAGATGCCCATCCAACCACTGCCCGCTTGTCTACATCAGTGAAAAACCCTGAATTCCCCCCAAATTCGGTCCAATAATGCCACACAACATGCAACATTTCCCCTAAATCTGGTGCAATAATGACATATGATGCATGGCCCTATCCGTACCAGATTTGGGGGATACCCCCTTAATCTGGACTTCATTTGCTCCAGAGTGTGAGCAATCCACCCACACTAGATTTGGGGAGTGGGGAGGAGAGGTAGGACAAGCACTGCCTGAGGCGCAGCCATTTCCCCCCCTCCTTTGCCCCACTTCTCCTTCCAAAGGTAGAGCCCCAGCAGGAGTAACTCCCTCTGAGGTCAGTGAGCCTTGCTATCGAGAGGCTAGCTGCCTGTTCCGACTTCACAGAGAAGGACTACCCCTGGGGCTTTGCTTTCCCAAAGCTGAGTCAAGCCCTAAGTGTGAGTAACAGCTTTGGATGATAGCCAAGTGCTTCATTGGAGCTAAAAATCCGAATGCAGATTCAAACTTTGACAGGTGTGGTACTTAAATCTGTGCCAGAGCACCCCAAATTTCATCTGCTGTAGCTTTGGGCCAAAATAGTCCATATTTCTTCTAGATTTTTACACACACACACACACCATGTAGGCAAGCCCCTAGTGGAAACTGGTGGATCTGATGTTAGCAAGTTAATGAAACCATCCTGGGTTTTAGTCCAAATGGGACTACCCAAGGTGTTAAACCCTATTCCCAAAAACGTTCAGCACCTTGGAAAGCTCTTTTAAAATGAGGATTGAAGCCTGGAGCAGATTCAGCACCACAGTGAGGACAGATCGACCACTCTTGTCTGATCTTGCATGGCTATTCTTGAGACATGTCAGTTTGCATCCCTAATGTTTTACATGCCAGTCTTCAACCTACATTTGAATCCTTCTGTAACAAAAAGAAACTTGCAAATATTCTTTACATCCCTAGTGCCAACACTTCCTACTAGGTTTTCTGTCCTTGGACATGGTACTTGCCAAAACCATTGCATGCCATGCCATCATATAAAAGTCACAACAGGTCAAGTTGCTCTTGGTTTATGACAAGAGCCAGTGTGGTATACTGGGTGTGTTGGACTAGGACCCTGGAGACCAGGGTTTGGATCCCTGCTTGGCCATGGAAACTCATTGGGTGACCTTGGGCAAGTCACACTCTCTCAGTCTCAGAGGAAGGGATGGTCAAAATGTACCCCTTAGCTGCATATGCAGCCCTGGGATTGTTTTTATAGTCCTTCACCCCTCCAGACTTCCTGCCCGCCCCCAAAGAGGTGAAACGTTTTTCTTAGGACTTTATCAGACTAGCCCTTGAAAACATTCTTTTGCTGGCATTAACAAACAAACACATTTTTATGCTGGGAAAAGAACGTTCTCCCCCAACACTTACGTCCTCTCCCAGCAAAGGAACCTCTGGCAATAAAGAGGAAGTGAATGAAGCTCTGTTCACTTCCTCTTTTGAAATCCCACGTGATTTTATCGTGAAGGAAATTCAAAAATAAAACAAAAAATAAACATATAAAACTCACACCAAGCACATACACACATGATAAAACCTCCAAGTAACCCGGGGACAGTCATAAAAAGTTCATCACTTACCTAGATGTCGTGGAAGTGTTCTACTTGGTTGGGCCATTGATGAGATTTCAATGGCCTGAGGTTTTGCACGCCAGCAATGCAGGCAAAAAAGTAGCAGGGGGATTTTTGATGGCTTAAGCCATCAATAAAATAGAATGCCTTATTGCCAATACATAAACTCAAAAGGGCAATGTCATCTGATCTGCGTGCCCTTTCGCATTTATGGGGCATCATTATGATGCCATATTTAGCGTGTCTGATAAAGTCCTTAGAATCCTCTAGGAGTGGCAACTGACCTTTTAAATATTTTTTTTGGGGGGGTGCACTGTTTACCAATTTTTGACCACCAGAAGTGGACTTCTGATAATTTCCTTTAAAAAATTTTTTATTATGTTGGGAGCAATTTTGGCAACCTATGAGGCCACTGGAGGGTACAGGGCAGAAAATTAGTGCTCAGACCAGCCGCATTTTCCCACACATGGTATAAAAGAACACAAACATGCAGCAGATGAGGAAGAACCTTTGGAAATATGCAGTAAGCTTGCTAGAGAGCCAGCATGGTGTAGTGGTTTGAGTGTTGGACTAGGATTCCAGGAGATGAGGGGTCAAATCCCCACTCAGGCATGGAAACACACTGGATCTGGACCTTGGACATGTCATACTCATCCTCAGAGGAAGGCAGTGGCAACCTCTCTCTGAACAAATCTCACCAAGGAAACCCCATGATATGGTTTTAGGATCACCATAAATTGGAAACAACTTGAAGGAACACAACAACAGCAACTTGGCTTATGCCAGTGTTGCACAGAAGGTACATCTTAATCTACTGGTATATATCTGTCATTTCCAGGGATTGGCAAGAATCTCTGGCTCCCAATTGCTTAGCCATAGAAATGACTCCTCCTTCTCTTACTTATAATCCTGAGGTAAAGAAAGTTTGGGATAATCCAGGCATAGTTATGACAAGCTTTCTTGGAATATGGACTGTGAGTGACACTCAATTTAGTTCTAATAAGAATTAGAATTAAATTCTAGTTAGAAGTAGAATAAAATTCTAATTCTAATCAGTGTGTGCTTTTTGTACCAGGCTGTGGTTGGTGAATCTTGAGTTTTTAACACAAATAGAACCCACAAGTCTGACAACTGCCTTTCCCTGGTTTATGCAAGAACTGGAAAAATAAATGCCATTCTTTAAAAGAGTAATGAAAGTGATTAATACAACATTGCTGATTTAATGCCATAATTAGTTGCTTTCTTTACTCACTGTAAATTTGATCACTGATTCTAAGCTCTTAAAAGAAAAGAAAACTTGGCCATATTGTTTTGGTTGGGATTAACAATCTTGTTTCTAAAATACTTCTCTCTGTATTAGGGTTATTTAGATAATCTACAAAAATGCACAAATGCTCTAACCATGCAAACAAAAACTTTTACATGTTTGGTTCCACAGTTGTCTGCATAAGACTTGTTGTCCTGCTGTAATACACATGAATAGAATAACATTTTGACAGGTTTTGGCCTGCATCAGGATTACTCAGTTCTAGAAAAAGCATCCAAGAAATTTGCTCATGTCTACCTGCCTTGTGCCACTTTCAGTTGATGATTTTTCATCATCATTTCCCAAAGTTTACACATCCCTCTTGTCTTGTCTATTTGGAGAGTTTTGGCTTTCCCTATTTTTGTAGTCATTACTGATTAAGCTATGCTTTGATGTTACATCAGCTGTACATTTTAAAAGAGAGAATGGGCATTCCTTGGCTTTTGTTCTGGGGCCTTTTTACACTGCACAATTGTAGCACTAAGGAGATTATCAGACCAGCCTAATAAACCAGGACAGGGATGCCACAGTATTGTGAAAGGATTTCCCTTTCAGATGACATCATCCCTGTCCTGTTCTGATCATGTTCTGATCCAGTGCTGCCCCTGTTTTTTTTCATTCACGGCTTAAGCCGTTAAGAGATCCACTATTCTGTTTCTATAACGTAATGGCGGGCATGTGAAAAGGTGCCCATTATTTCGGCACAATGCCAGCATTAGTGGGAGGTCTGGAGTGTCAAAACACTTCTGGATGCCTCCCTTATGACAGGCCTCTGCTGCTGCCCAGATCACCCCCATCACCCTTTGATCACCTCCCCCAATCACTGCCAGATCTCCCCCTCGCCACCCCGATCACCACCAGATTGCCCCACCAATCACCCCAAATCACCACCAGATCATCCCCTTGCCACCCATAATCACTGCCAGATCGCCCCCAAATCACCACCCCAATCACCACCAGACCCCCCATGGCCCTCCGATCACTGCCAGATCACCCCCAATTGCCCCCCGATTGCTGCCAGATTGCCCCCCCGATTGCTGCCAGATCACCCCCATGGCCCCCCGATCACTGCCAGATCACCCCCTAATCACTGCCAGATCACCCCCAATCACCCCTTGATCGCCCCCCCCCCATCGTCCCCAGCCTGCCCCTTTAAAGGTCTGGCTCTCCTCTTCTCATGAGACTAGCAGCCAGGATTACAAACCGGGAAGGATTACAAACCGGTAATTTAGGGAGGGCCTTAGAATTCTAAAGGCCCCTCCCTAAATTACCAATCCCAGGATTCCATAGGATGAAACCATGACAGTTAAAATGGAATAATAATGCCATAATTTTGTACAGTTGGCTCTCCACGTTTGCGGGTTTAACTTTTGCAGATTTATTTGCAGATTACTTGCTGCTACCATCACTGCTGCCCTATGCTGTTTTTAACAGGGACTGCAAGCCTCATGAGACTGAAAGGGACTGTGAATGTATGGTGAGGCTTGTAAGTCCCTATTAAAAATGGCACAGGGCAGCAGCAGAGGTGTCGGCAAGCCTTGCCAGCTGCCTGCTTTCGCCTTGTGAAGGAACCCTGCCACCTTGAAGGCATCCATGGTGTGTTGAATCCATGAATTGTACCTTTTTGTGTGTGTTAAATATGGAGGCTAGAGATATTTGTGATTTTTCCACTTTTGTGGGGGTTCTGTGCTCCTAACCCCAGTGAATGTGGAGGGCCAACTGTTTGAAAGGGCTCCTGGTATACTTGGGACCAACCTGCAATTGTTTGCACTCAGGACTTTATCAGATGTGGCAAATATGGCATCATAAGGATGCCTAATGATTGCAAAAGGACATGCACACCCGATGTCATCGTCCTTTCGCAATGCTATCTTGCCAATAAGGCAAGACACTTTTTTATTGACGGACCAAGCCATCAATTGATCTCCCATGGTGCTTTGTTGCTGGCATTGCTGGTGGTTGAAACTTCATGCCATTGTGCTCACGTGAATACAGTGTGAACAACAGAACACTTCGGGGTGAGACTGGGACAGCCAGATGGGGGATGCTCTTTTTATGACACCCCCCACATGTACTCGGGACTTTTAATTATGTTTCTGTGCTTGTGTTCACTTTTTATGTCTTTATTTTGCTTTTATTTTTAAATTTCCCATGCTCGCATCTTCTCGCGAGATTCATGGAGATCACGAGTGTGGACGTGAATGGAGCTCTGTTCACTCTCCATTGGTGCCTGGGCTGCCTCTTTAACGCTATGGAAGGTAAGGTCTGGTGTGTGGGTGTGTGGGTATTTTGCTGGCATAAGAATGTTTTAAAATATACCGGCAAAAGAACAATAATGTGGGGGGAGCTGATAAAGTCCTTTGTGTAAACTAGTCTACTCAGTCTGCGTGAAGTAGCCAGAATTACTATCTTAAGAATGTAACATGGCACATGGCTGATTCTATCATGTCTTCTAATCAGCAAACTTTTCTTCCTGCACTGCCGTCTTGTGGGTGAGGTGTTTAACCTTCAGTCTCAGGAGTAGCTCTAGGAAATCAAAAACCCAGCTTATTTCTTGACAACTTTTAATTAGTTCTAATAAAGATATTCCTGCTTTGATCCCTCTACTCTTCCCCAGCCTGACAATGAACTAAAATGACCACCAGCATTTTTTTTTTAAAAAAAGGTTTCTTCTATGAATTTACTCTGTGCCAGGAATTTCATAATCGGATTGCTGGGTTGAGTTCAATCTTATGGTTGGTTTTCTTCCACTTGTTTTCATCATTGTTCTCCAGGAGGATTGTACTGATGGAGATGCCCCAACACATCTGGAGAAAAGGAAAATAACACAGCTGGCTATTGCTAAGGATTGGCTCTTTTGATTCTGCTCCTCTTCTACAAGCATTTTAGAGCAAAGCTACGAATTCAAGTAAATAGAGGTGCCTGATTGACACATGCATCATGAAATACTCATAAAACCCATTCACATTTCACACTTTGCTCGTGTGGGGAATGTGAAAGACAGTAGGGAATTTCACAGGCAAAGTAATGAGTATTGTTGTGATGCATTTAAATTTAATTTATATAAATTGAATTGTGTTTATCTTATTCATGAACCAAAAAAAATATTTTCCAAAGCAGCTTCCAATAAGTAAAATAGAGTTGTATTGGATTTTGGTGGTGCTGGGTGGACCAAATGTCTCTTTTTCACTCCAATTCACTGGAGCCAGAGGTTATACTGGAGTTTGAGATGGAAGTGTAGTTAAAAATTTGGGAATTATTTTAGTGGTTCTCATTATGTGCCTTCAAATCAACTCCAAGTTATGGTGACCCTATTCTAGGGTGATTTTCGGAAAGATTTGTTCAGAGAAGGTTTGCCATTGCCTTCCTCTTAAGGAAGTAATAGTCCCCTATATTCTGTGCTGGTCAGGCCTCATCTGGAATACTGTGTTCTGCTTGGGCGCCTCAATTTAAGAAGGCAATAGACAAGTTGGAGTAGGTTCAGAGTAGGCAACAAGGATGATAAGAGGTATGGAGAACAAAACATAGGTTGAAGGAGCTGGGCATGTTCAGTCTGGTGAAGAGAAGACTGAGAGGTGACATGATTGTACTCTTTAAATACCTCAAAGTCAGTCACAAAAAGGAGTGGCCTATTCTCTGCTACCCCAGGAGATAGAACTAGGTTGAATGGTTTTAAGTTACAGGAGCGTAGATTTCAATTAAACATTAGATGGAACTTCTTGACAGTAAGAGCAGCTCAGCAGTGGGAATAAATTGCCTAGAGAGGTGGTGGGGTCTCCTTCTCTGGACATCTTCAGAAAGAAGCTGGACAGATACCTGCTGGGGATAATTTAACTGGAGATCCTTCATTTTTTTTAGTATATATTTTTTATATAATAGTTTAGTGCTATATTTTAGTAGATAAGAGTGTGGCAAAAATTTTATTCAGTCTAATAATTGCTGTCAGAATAACATACGCTAGGCATTGGAAATCAGAAAATATACCCTTGAGAGAGGAATGGTTAATTAAAGGGGTAGAAATGATATATTTGGATAAATTAACATGAGGAGAAATGTAAAGTACTGCATTTAGGGCGGAAAAATGAAATGCAAAAATATAGGATGGGAGAGACCTGGCTGAATGAGACTAAGTGCGAAAGGGATCTAGGAGTCCTAGTAGACTACAGGTTAAACATGAGCCAACAGTGCGATGCGGCAGCTAAAAAGGCCAATGCGACTTTGGGCTGTATCAATAGAAGTATAGTGTCTAGATCAAGGGAAGTAATAGTGCCACTCTATTCTGCCTTGGTCAGACCTCACTTAGAATACTGTGTCCAGTTCTGGGCACCACAATTAAAAAAGGATATTGACAAATTGGAGCGTGTCCAGAGAAGGGCAACTAAAATGGTGAAAGGTCTGGAAATGATGCCTTATGAGGAGAGACTTAGGGAGCTGGGTATGTTTAGCCTGGAAAAAAGACGGTTAAGAGGCGATATGATAGCCCTGTTTAAGTATTTGAAGGGATGTCACGCTGAGGATGGAGCAGGCTTGTTTTCTGCTGCTCCAGAGACTGGAACACGGAGCAATGGGTGCAAGCTCCAGGAACAGAGATTCCACCTCAACATTAGGAGGAACTTTTTGACAGTAAGAGCTGTTCGGCAGTGGAATGAACTCCCTCGGATTGTGGTGGGGTCTCCTTCCTTGGAGGTCTTTAAACAGAGGCTGGATGGCCACCTGTCGGGGATGCTTTGATCGTGATTTCCTGCATGGCAGGGGGTTGGACTGGATGGCCCTCGTGGTCTTTTCCAACTTTGCAATTCTATGATTCTATGATTCTATGACTGAAGTATGGGGTAGGTGGATTAAAGTAGGTTTTCTTATGTGAAAAGAAAACAGAGGATTCCTGATGTTAAAATAGAAAAAGTATAATATGGAAATGCTGTTATTGTAATAAATAAGGTTCAGAAAGGCACAGATAGGACATGTAAAGAAAATGAGGTGATAATTTCTTAATGGGAAGCAGTGCATGATGTAAGATTGAATGTATGGATAGATCAGCAAGGATATATATATATATATATATATATATATATATGTATATATATATATATGGACATATATATACGAAAGTATAGATGGATATATGCATATAGCTGATTACTTGGAAGAGGTATGGGGAGGAACGAGTATGGTGAAAATGGTTGTAATAAGGAGAGATTGAAGGTAGTGTATTATGTTTTTAGTTTATAGAAGAAAAACAGAGAAGTACAAGAGAGACTTAGAAGTGATAACAGAAGGATTTGGATAGTTGAAGAGTGTATGTGTTATGTAAATGGAATCAGGAATGTATAGGTGATGGATTGAATTTTGAGTTGAACTGACTGTTTACAGTGTGTAATTTGGAGAAACAATAACTGGAGATCCTTCATTGAGCAGAGGACTGGACTAGATGGCTAATGAGGCCCCCTCCAACTCAATTATTCTATGATTCTATTTTGGAAGCAGGAGGTGAGCAATAACCAGTCCTATACCACCATCCTATACATAGGATCTAGCAGAAAAACAAAGGAGACTGAGTTTTCTTTGTAAAAACATACGAAGTAGGGTTTTTTGTTTGTTTTTTACAAATACTAAAGGTTTCATAATACCTCATGATGAGATATTCTATAATGTGCTTTTAAAACATGGAGGAGACAGAACTGCAGGTTACAAAATGGAGGATGAACATCAGCCTAACTGCGGAGTAACTGATGCAGGAAGACAGAGGGTGTGGCAAAGACCAACAAACTGGAAATGACATGAATACATGCAGTGCCTAAACTCTTAGAGAGATATGCAAACTAGCAAATACTGAGTACAGGCATGCTAAGGTTGCTATCTCTAAAAACTTTTGTTGAATCTGTACTCTTATCTTGGTGTTCAAGTTCAGACATATTGGAAATGCTGCTAGGTTGGATGGGGGAGGGGAATCCTACAGTCCTCCAGCTGTTGTTGCTGCAAGTCCCAGCAGCCTGAGCCAGCATAGCCAATGCTGAAGAATGCTGGGAGTGGATCTGTGACTCCCTGTTTCCTTCCACCTTCTCATTTAAAGGGAAATCTATCAAAAGCATTTGATCATGTTGTCACTGGAATAAAGGAACATCATGGACTCTGCTTGCATCACCAGCATCCTTTCAGATTCCTCTGTGGCGACATTCCTCCCTAAGGTTCTGAGACATCCCCCCCTCTCCTGACTCCAACTGATTATATCTTATTTCTTAAACAACAACATTGGCTTCAATACTGATGTGTCAAATTACATCACTTGTGTTTCTGGCCCTCTTCTGTCTACACCTGCAGTACCCTAGTGCTTTAAAGTATGTGGGGGCGGGAAGCAGGGAATCTCCTTGTCTTCTAAATTTGCAAAAGCCATTTGCTTGGATGTATTAAATGCCAAAAGGGAAACAAAGAAGAACACCTATATAAACATGAAAGTGCATAGCCAGTGTAGGGAGGACATATATGGAAACCTTAGAGCATAAGCAAGCCAGTTGAGTGCTCTGGCATGTTTGATGCTCAGCCATAACATGCAGTCAGGCGTGTGGCATATTCATTAGGCACTGTGGATTTTCAAATGGCTTAAAATCACAAGAGCAGCTGCATTCAATTATGCACTTACAGATGAAAATTTCCATTGATCCTCAGTCCTTGCAATGCTTCATATCTATCCTAAGAGGGAAAGAGGATTTCTTCTAGTAATCAAGTTTCAGGTAAATGAATACCTCCTTGGCTCTCTCACTGCCCAGTCACTACAATGTTGATCAGGGCAAGGTATTTCAGGCTGCCTCACAGCCATCCAATGGTATGCTATTTTATCCTATTTATTTAAAGGATTTACACCAGAATAGCTTACACAATCAATGAAAAGCAAGACAAGATCGTTCCTTCATTAAAAAAAATAATAATTAATATTTAAAATGTTTAAATTACTATTTAAAATTGGATACCCCATATTTTATGTCTCCTACAGTACATGTATGTAAGGCATTGAAATCATGTTAAGTGAGAACTGCATGCAGTTTCTTAGACCCATAGTCTGTTTGTGGAGTTACCAGCATATAAGATGACTGGGCGTATAAGACAACCCCCAACTTTTCCAGTTAAAGTATAGGGTTAGAGGTATACTCAACCCCCCTGTTACAACGCACCCCAAATAAAAATTTAAAAAACATCAGATTTGATTTCAATATGGTAATTTTAATTCAAATGCTTATGACATGCAGGTAGTACTTAGCAGGAAAACAGGAAAACTGTCACTTATAAACATAAGGCTGTTTGTCATCAAACATGTAAACACAAAACAGTGCAAGTGGATTAAGCTTTTCCTAATTCACTCTAAAGCTGAAAGAAAAGATAAGACAATAAACCCATGGGAGCTGCTATGCTCTTTGTTTTCTAAGTTGTCAACCAAACTGGAACTGATAATGATAGGAGGAAGATTACAAACAATAGAGAGCAAGTGCCAGGCAAGACCCTGGCGAGTTAGTAACACCCATCATAACTACAAGCTATGGAATTTTTACAGGTTTTGCTGGCGTGACAGTTTCCCTTTAAAAGCCTTCAAAATCCTCCTTTTCATCATCTGATATCATAAATAAATCAATGGTATCTTGTGATACATTTGTAAGGCAGTCATCATATGGATCGAATTCTGTATCAGATGGTGTGGTCTCAGCTTCTGCTTCCTCTTCATCTTGCCACTAGTAGTCGTCCTCCATACCATCTAAGGAATTTGATATACCACACTTCTTGAAAGACTTGATTACTGTTTCTGCATCAATATCATTCCAGGCTTTTATGACAAACTTGCACAAAACATCCAACTGTAGAGCACACATGTTTCCTCCTTTTGTGAATGACTTTTCGCCACTAACCATCCATTCATTCCACTGTTCTCGAATGCGATCTTTAAATGGCTTGTTTAGACACACATCCAGTGGCTGCACCAATGATGTCAATCCTGCAGGAATAACTGCCACATGTGTGTTTAGTCCTGCAAGCCTTTGCTTGGTGCTGGGGGTTAAACGCGCCCTGAACATATTCCACACCAGTAGACTATGGACATTTTCAGACGATCCTTGCCGTGCAAGGATCACCCAGGAGAAGTTAGTTGCAGCAGTGCGGCAGAGGGTCGATTTCAGACTATGCCGTCCCTGCTGCGAGATCGTCCGTCCCTCTTGCGCTTAGACTTGGAGCCTGCCGTGCTATATTTGGCAAGATTTTATTCACGGAGGTCGCCTGCTCCATACATTATCAAGCCATAGCTTTACCCCTTCTTCATCCATCCAGCCTTTTTCATTCACATATACAAAACAACCAGCAGGGAACTTGAGTTTCAGCATTGTTCTTCTTTTAAAAATAATCATTGGTCTCAGTTTGGCACCATCAGCTGTGCATCCCAGTACCATTGTAAAACTGGACTTCTCATGTCCTGTTGTTTTAAGTAAAATTGTTTTTTCACCTTTTTGATGGACAGTTTTATTTCCAACCATATCAAAATTCATTGGAGTTTCATCCATATTTCCAATACTACTTAATGCATAGCCATATTTTTTGTGCAGTTTTGTTATGTATTGATGAAAATTAATTAGTTTGCTACCAAGATCTGCAGGTAATTTTTGGGCAATTTTTGTCTTTTGCCTCAGTACCAGATTATGCCTTCCCATGAATCTAGTACACCAGGATGCAGTGGCCTTAAATCCGTTGCTTTGCTCTGGGTTAGATTTGGCCCACAGAAGTGCAAACAAACATATTTTATTTAGTGTCACTACATAACCATTCTGACGATGCTCATTCACCATGTCTGCTACATGTTTTTCCAGTTCTGGCCAATGTGGGGTGCCTCTTCTCAATGCACACTTACCCCTTGGCATACTCTGTAATGCTTTTGCATTTGCTTTCCGATCCTGAACCATCTTTTCTGTTACTCCATATTGCCTTGCAGCAGCGCAGTTATTATGTTCCATGGCAAAGTTTACAACTTTAAGTTTGAAACTGGCTTCATATTTCTTTCTTCTTGATGGTGGAGCCATGATGGGGTTTTCACTGTTGGACATTTTTATACTGGTACCTTTTTGTATGTACTGGTGCTATACTGTACAAAGAGGTACAGATAGCTACCGTACTGATGCTGTGCTGTGTGTGGTACCCAGTAAACAACAACCAGCCAATAACAATACCTGTGATTGGCTGTTTGTTGTATATAAAGCCTGCTTGGATTGGTCAGCTCTCCCTGCCTTTGCAGCCCTCCCTGTGTCCAAGATTAACTTATCAGAGCAGCGCAGACACACCTCTTTTACCCATCGGGCCTGCCCTTGTATCCTATTACAGGTACATCCTTCTCTACCTCTGGTGTTTCCTGACTGAGCGCCCTGCTTGAATCTGCCTTTGCCCCAAACACTCAAGGGTCTAAAGCCTGTTCAAGAGTTCCCTCTTAGAGTTCCCTCCTGCTTAGCAGGAGCTCTCCTTAGCCACTTTTCTCCTTGAACCGGTTTTAGACCATTGAGTGTTTGGGGCAAAGGGTGGTTGAAGTGGGGCACTCAATGGGGAAACTGCTGGCAAAGATGCAGGAGATCAGGCGGGGGGAATGAGGCAAAGCATGTACCAGTACATTTGCCCCTCTCCTCCCCCTTCGTCCCTTTGAGGAGGAACCCACTTTGCTTCACCCACTTCCCATCCCCTCCATCTTCGTTCCCTTCGTGTCCCAAAGGGGGAGAAGGTGGAGGAGAGGAGTGAAGGTACTTGCTTTGCCTCACCCTTTCCCCAATCTGCTTAGGCAAACCTCTACATTCGCACCCCTCCTCCACCTGCAATTGCTCCCCAAAGGGGGAGAAGGGGGAGGAAAGGAGCGAAGGTACCTGCTTTGGAAGGGAATTAAGATGGAGGGAGTGGGGGGCAGCCACTGCAAACCGCAAGATTTGCCCCTTTCTTCCACCTTCCAGAAATGTGGACGAAAGGGGCAAAAATACCCAGTTTGCCTCATCTGCCCCACCTTCCCTCCATCTTCATTCACTTTGGAAGGGAATGAAGATGCGGGGAATGGGAGCAGCCATTGCAAACTACAAGATTTTCCCCTTTCTTCCACCTTCCAGGAAGGTGGAAGAAAGGAGCAAACCTACCTGCTTTGCCTCGGCCGCTGTAAGGGTTGCTTGGGGGGGGGGCTTTCCAGCCAACCCAGCCCCCTCACTGAGGGTGGAAGGGTGGAAGGGTGGCTTCGGAGAGGGTGGAAGGGTGGCTTGAGGGGGGGCTTTCCAGTCAACCAACCCCCCTCCTAAGGCCACAATCGGGAGCCCAATTGCGGCTTTGGGGAGGGTGAAATGGTGGCTCAAGAAATGAAGACAGAGGGAATGGGCAGTGGCCATTGCAAACTGCGGGATTCCCCCCTTTCTTCCACCTTCCAGAAAGGTAGAGGAAAGGGGTTAAAATGCCCAGGTTGCCTCATCCACCTCCCTCCCTCCCTCTTCATTCTCTTTGGAAGGGAATGAAGACGGGGGGGAAGCAGGGGTGGCCACTGCAAACCGCTAGATTTGCCCCTTTCTTCCACCTTCCTGGAAGGTGGAAGAAAGGGGCGAATGTACCCAGTTTGCCTCAGCCGCTGCTCGATTTCCTGTGTGTTTGTTCCCTTTGGGGAACAAACACACAGGAGATTGAGTGGTGGCTGCGGCAAACCGCAACGTTCGCCCCCTCCTCTGTCTTCGGTTGCTCCCCAAAGGGGGAGATGGCAGAGGAGGGGGGCAAATGAACTGGTAAACACTTTGCCTCACCCCCCCACCACCCGATCTCCTGCTTCTTCGCTCCGTTTGTGAAGGGAGTGAAGAGGCAGGAGATCAGTTGATGGGTGAAACAAAGTATATCCGGCGTATAAGACGACCCCCGATTTTGGAGGATATTTTTCAGGGCTCATGATTAAAGCTGCCTCCATGTCATTGGATGCAATGAATTCTGACTTGTATGAATTCAAGAAGTATATTTTAATAGTTATTGTTCACCACGGTGAAAAGAGGCAAATTAGTCAACAGTAAACTACTGGTTGTAGCTGCTGCTGTAATCAACTATTCAAATGTTTCCGAATTTTCAAAAACCTTTTAAAAACTTATCCTTGTTTTTTTCCTCCTTAATACCTTTTGCAAAGTTCCCAATTTCGTTCCTGTGTTGTTGTTTGAAATAAACCTGAACATGCATTCAGTGTAAAGTCCCTCCATGTCTAGAATTCCCTCTTTGAACACATGCAGGCCTCTGAAGGTCAGATTAGATGTCAAATGAAATGTGTGTTCCCTGTCATTAACATGCTTGCCCTCACACATGATGGTACACAGAGATGTGTACTTCAGATTTGAAAATTAAGCCTGTATTTACCTTCCTGTATTTACAAAGCTCACAAAATAGAAGATGGGGGGGGGGGTTTGAAAAAAAATCAAGGGCTTTGACAAACTGATATCTTTCACCATTTGCAGAAGAACCTCTTCATGCTGAACATGTTGCCTATTTTGCTCCTTAGTCTTTCTCTCTCTCTTTCCACATTTCAAATTCCTTTCTCAACTCTACTTTCATGAAGCCTTTGACACTATAGATTTTCCTTGATTTTTGGTGGGGGGGGGGCTGTGAGGCCGTGTTCTGGATTAGTTTCTTTCTGATGTTTCGCCTGCATCTGTGGCTGGCATCTTCAGAGAATGGTTGGGTAGGAGTGTTTGTGGAGTTTATATATTGTGAAACCCTGTTGGGGAATATATGTGAATTTGTGTAACTGAATGGTTAGTTTCCGGGTGTAGAAATGCAAGGAGGATTAGTATCTGTTTGGCTAATGGTTGGTTGATGGGCCATTATTTGCTGGAAATTCCCCTGTCCCTGGGTGGAATTCCTTTGTAAGTGTTGAGTTTTGATTCTATTGTTTCTCAAAACTGGGAGCCAGATTTTGTTTACTTTTAGGGTTTCTTCTTTCCTGTTGAAGTTGTCCAGGTGTTTGTGGATTTCAATAGATTCTCTGTGCATTCTGCCATCATAGTTGTTGGCCTGGTCCAGAATTTCTGTGTTTTTAAATAACATTTTGTGTCCAAGTTGGTGTATAACATGTTCTGCTACAGCTGATTTTTCTGGATGGTCCAGTCTGCAGTGTCTCTCAGGTTCCTTGATTCTTTTTGTACACTGTGTTTAGTGGTCGCTATGTAAACTTGGCCACAGCTGCATGGTATGCGGTAAACTGCTGCAGCTGTGAGAGGGTCTCTTTTGTCCTTCTCTGAGCATAGCATTTCTTGGATTTTTTTGGTTGCTCTATAGATTGTTTGGAGGTTGTGTTTCCTCACCAGTTTCCCTATTCTATCTGTGACACACACACTCCACTCCTACCCAATCATTCTCTGAAGATGCCAGCCACAGATGCAGGTGAAGCATCAGAAAGAAAGTAGTCCAGAACACGGCCTCACAGCCCAGAAAAAAAAACAAGGAAAATCTATGGATGCCGGCCATGAAAGCCTTTGAATTCACTTTGACACTATCTTCATTCATAATTCAAACAACACCCAAGTGTGTATAAATAAACATGTAATTGTCTCCTTCTCCCCCACCTCTATTTCCCTCCCCCTGTTTATGGCCTATTTTCTAGTTTTAGACTGTAAACCCATTGGGACAAGTACTACTTTTGTCCCTGTTACTCTTCAAAGCAGAAACTTTGGGGTTGGCTGCATAAGGCTGCACACTCACCTCTGAATTATGGAAGCAGTACTTCTGTTTCCAGACTTCACTGGTGGAGATGTGTTTCATGCTAGTGAGGCAGTGATTCCACATCAGATTTTAGTTGGTAATTTAAAAGAGCCATCAAGGGTGCTGAACTATACTCATAAAATAGGTTCAGCATGTTGGACAGTTCATTTTATATTCAGACTGAAACCAGGAGGGGATTCACCACCCAACTGATATGGAAGATGTCAACCACCATTATTACTCCCATAAAAGTAACTCTTCCAAGCTCTAGTAAAGGAGTCCCTCCTCAGTTGCCTTGCACATTTTTAATATTTCATCATCTGGTTATAATATCTGCCCACCCTTTCTAGGGTATGTCAGTTCAATAGCCTTCTCTCTAGGGCAAATGGATGCTGGACTCTTTCTACAATGGTTTTGCATCAAGTGGTGGACCTTATCCTCAAGCCTAGAAACAAGAAATGCAGCATGCCCATGAACATGGGTGAGTGTGCACATTGCCTACCACCCCACTGCCCACCTCACCAAAAACTGGCTTTGACATCAGGACAATCTGTTCTCAGGGACATGGAATTAAAAGCAAATATAGCAAAACAAGGTGTAGGGCTGGCTGGTTGATCTTTACAAAGTACCTTCTGCAGGGGAGAAACCACATACCGTAATATATTCAAGATGTCAGAGGTTACCCATAGTGCACATGAATCATGCTGCGAAGGCCTCACCTTTCACTTTTACTGCTATAATTAGATTACAAAAGTTTTTATTGCCATTTTAAATTCTTCCTTTATAGGTTGCTACCCAGCTATGGGACTGTTTTTTCATCAGACTTAAGAGCTCACGTATTTGAATTCTTCCCCCTCCTCCTTCCTCCTGCAATGCTGGATTAACTTTGAAGGATTGTTGAAGTCACAAGTCAGTCACCCTTGCCCTCCTAATGGGAACTCTCTGCTGGTACATGACCTTGAAGTGTAATATATACAATCAGCTATATTTATTGGTGGTGGGAGTAAAGCAGGAAGTAAGAGCAGCTGGACTGCATAAACAGTGAGGCCATTTGTCCTGCCTACAGTAGCCATGACATGTTTAGACTAGTGCAACACAGTCCAGCAAAAATCTTCCTTCTTGTAGTGGTATGTGATTAACTGATAAGGAGATGGTACCTTGGAGAACCTGAAAGGTTATGGGAGAGGATACAGTGGGCTTAAGGGGAGAAAATTAGTTTCCAGATTGTTTGAATGAAAGGAAGGTTCAGTGACTGGCGAAAGCAGGGGCGAAGGTTTAGGGAACGGCTTACTAGGGAAACCAGGAAGGGTCAAAGGGATACTGGAGCTTTGCAAAACAAGAACTAGAGGAATAATGACACTGCTTGGAAGGCACAGGGGTGGGATCTGTGTGGCCCTCCTGATGTTGGACGGCAGCCCCCAGAATTCCTCATTATTGGCTATGCTGGCTACAGCTCTTGGAAGTTGCAGTCTAACAACATCTGCAAGGCCATAAGATTCCCACCCTTTTGTAGAGGATGAGCTCTTCTAATTCCATGCTACATATACTGCCATAGACAAAATTGACTGAGCCCATTGCTAGTGACTGGTCCTTGGGCCTTGCAAGTGGGCAACCATGACCAGGAGTTCCAAAATATTTTTGTTTATTCTTTCTCTCACAGCTAGGATGCCAGGCAACTCTCAAAAATATTTTTTTTTAAAAAAGTACAGACAAAAATACAAAAAAGTTATAATATGAAAACACAATTAAACAAATTACAATATTGTCCCCCTGACCTCTCATGAGCAAGGGTGGAGTATGAACCAAATAAAACAATGATGACAACATACAGTCAAATTAAAAGCAGTTTAAAAGTACAACAATAAATGTGCCCAACCCATTAAAAGCCACATCCTCAGCAGCTAATCAGTTGCCAAAAGTGCATCTGACTAGATTGCCACAGGATGGGCAGTAGGGAAGGCACCTGGGTACCCTCCCATGAAAGGAAGTTCCACAGCCTGGGAGCAGTCCACCAAACATGCCTCTGAGGGTAGTGGAATAGACAGAAGGATCCCCCTATCCCAAATATCTTAAAACCTGGACCCAAGTGTTACATGCCCTGACACCCCCTGCCTCCTATCTATAATAATTGGCAATATTTAATAATTTGGCCAACTGTGGCCTTCCAAGAGTATGACCAGTAAACTGGGGACTCCCAAAAACCAGGAATCATGAAGACTAGCACTGAGAGTCAGTTATGCACTAAGGAGGGGCCATCCCAAATTGCAAAGAAAGATAATCTGCAAGGCAGCTTCCTGACTGAACATCTGGCTAAACCCATCAACCACAGCTGAGATACACAAGTTTGTAAAGAGCTATCTTACCTCTACCTTCCCTCAAACAAAGAAGGTTCAGTTACAGAGTATCAACACATTAAGAGTCATTAACATATCTGGAGTGTCCATTGTCTTAAATTGAGAACCTCCAAGAAGCATTGTCTTTCACTCTAAATCCCATCCTCTGAAGGGAATTATTGATTATAAAAACACCAAATTGTCTACAGCTCCCTAGTCTATAGCACCTCCTCCTACATCTGTGCTTCCAGTTTGCTACCAGACCCTCAGAGAACAAAGTGGAGATTCCATTGTGGCAGGAATCTCTGCTCTACAGGACAGGTGTTGTATCACCCGAAACCTCCCCTCACTCTATTCCTTTATCCCAATTCTTCCTACTTTATTTGTTAGCCTTGCATAATTGCTTGAAACCTGAATGTGTGTGTGAATGTTGTCATTATTATTACTTTCCAGTAAAGATAATTTACTTGTACTATCTAGCTTAACATCTTCTCCTGAGTACCAGTATACATAGGTTAAAAGGTCCTGCTTTCTTACCCTCCTCTCATATTGCCAAGCTGAGTATATTAATTCCCCAAATTAATATAGATATTTTGAGGGTCCTTAAGACCCCTGAGCATTTAGGGTAACACAAGTAATAGAGTGTTTTATTAATCACAGCCATCTCTGGAACTTTGCCTGAAAACAGGCAACAGGAATAGATCAGGCCAGTGAACTAATTGTAATGGGATAGTTCTAAGCTTCCTGTACCAAAACACTGGTAATATATAGTAAGCAGCCAAGCTAATTTATTTATCTTATTTTCCTTCTGCTTCTACAGACTTTATCACACTACACTGTTATTGTGCTATTATTCCATTTAACTGCTATGGCTGCCTTCTGTGGAATCCTGGGGTTTAGTAAGTTTCGTGAGGCTCTCTGGCTGAGAATTCTAAATGCCCCTCCTGAAATTGCAAATCTTGAGATTCCACAGAAGGCAGCCATAGCAGTTAAAGTAGAAGAATAGTGCTATAATAATGTAGTGTGATATTCTCCATATACCATGTTGGGAACAAGCAAGCAAATAGTAATGAATTGATAAGAGTTTCAGACTTAACAAGTCTGTCTCAATCTTCCTCAGCCTCGTATCTTACAGATATACTGAGCTACATCTGCTAATGTAATAGCCGGTGGTAGTTGTAGTTCAGCACATTTGGAGGGTACCATGATGGAAAAGGCTAGTCTACCCTCTTAATAGGACAAAGAAAAGACAAACAACTTGTACCTATGGCCTATCCTGAATTCCACCTCAAACTGGAATTTCACCTCAAACCATATTAACCTCATCCAAGGACATTTTCAGACGCCTCTTGCTGCGCAAGCAGCCTCCAGAGCACTAACGAGGCTGCTGTGCGGCAAGGGGTCCGTTTTGGACGATGCCATTTCTCTCTTGGCGTCGTCCATGACTGTTGCAGCTAGCATTGAAGGTGGCCGCACTGTTTTTTACTCACGGACAACTTCTGTGAGTGAAAAACAGCGCAGCCGCCTCCAATGCTAGCCGCAACAGTCACAGACGATGCCGAGAGAGAAACGGCGTCCTCCAAAATGGACCCCTTGCCACGCAGCAGCCTCATTACTGCTCTGAAGGCTGGTTGCTTGGCAAGAGGCATCTGAAAATGTTCCAAGTGAATCTATCAGGCAGCCCCACAGTTTTAAGCATAGTATGTCTATTAACTCAGTTATATCCATTTTTCAAAGATTGTGACTGGAAATATGACAAGTCTGTCATAATTGGTGATGCGCATCAGAATACCTTGTCAGAGGAACATGAATCAAAGGAGCTGCTCCCATTGTCAGTCTCTGAATCTGTCAGTGACTCATGGATGCTGACTTCCTCGGAAAGCTAGACACGTTCTTTTGTCTGAACAGAACCTTCCCATTTGGAATGTGTGGTGATTAAGATAAAGAATTTCACATGGCTACAGAATAATGGAGAGTCCCAAGCTTGTAAAATATGCCATTTCCTCCATTAATTGTGTCCACGTGGAATTGTAACCAGGTAGCTGGAACAAATAAACCTAAAGCAATATTGTTCCCCTTTTAAAAATATTTCACTTAATTTGTGTAAGAGGTTTGAACTCATTAAAAATATACCATCTCCCAGGAGAGCTTGGGCTCACCTTCCTGGTCATATCACCCTAGCTATGCATGTACCAAAGCTTCTCCACAGCACGGAGCATATATTAGTCTATTAAACCTGTACCATTAAACTTCAGTGTGACCTGAGCTCCTGAAAGCTTACCCATAAGACACAGCATAGCATTATTAAATCCAACAGCCTCTGCAACTACACAACAAAAGGGACCCTCATATGGGAAAACAAAATAAGAAACTGAATTTGGTACCCAAACAGCTCAAAGTCTTGGAGATCAAAGATTTACTAAGCATTGTGGCAATACCACTGATTCATTTCATTCCTCTTCACATGCTTCCCCCACTCCCAGTGAAGAAAGATAGAATAATGCCCTATACTGAACAGATGTAGTGCAGGACATATTTCAGTGGTAGACTGTATGAAGTAGTAGCAGCTGGTGACTTCCATGTCAGCGGAGCACTGAATCTACTTTGGGTTTTAGTCCAAACTTTAAAGGGCCTCATGCTTCCTGAGATCCGGTAGAGCTGCCACCAGCCAGAATAAACAACAGTGGATGAGATGGGTCAATCATCTTTCAATAGGTATGTTAACATTTAGGATGTTATCAGACAAGGCAAATAAGGCATCATGAGGACACCTAATGATAGCGAAAGGGTGCACGTACCATATGACATCGCCCTTTCGCAATCATGTCCTGATTGACGGTTCAAGCCATCAATTGATCCCCGTGGCACTTCTGTGCTGGCGTTTGAAACATTGCGCCATTGTACTCATGTGAACGCAGCATCAGTGGCAATTTCGGCGAGAACACTTCCAGATGAGATCGCAACATCCCAGGTAGGTGACACACTTTTTATGACCCTCCCTGGTTTATTTGGGACTTTTTTAGGTGCTTTTTTAAAAAAACTTTTATTGACTTATTTTTGTTTTTATTTTTGAATTTCCCACACTATGTATTCTCACAAGAATATGTGGGATTTCAAATGAGGAAGTGAACAGAGCTCTGTTCACTCCTTGTTCATTGCCGGGAAGCCCTTTGCCTGGATTAGAGGTAAGTAGGGCAGGGGGAGTTCTTTTGCCACCATAAAAACAGCAAAGTTATACCAGCAAAAGAATGGGGTTTGGGGTGGTGGTCTGTTAATGTCCTTAGTGATAAGCCAAGGCAAGTGGAAGTGGCTAGATAAAAGATGGATCTTCCATCTATTGTTTGTTGAGCATGATATTGGAACTTGGCCAGATCTCACACCCTGGCTTGCCTCTCCCATGTCAAACTAGAGAGATAACTGTAGAAAAAAAAACAGGGATTATGTCTCTGGCTTGTTAAAATAAGAGGCTAGCCAGATTGCTTGGAATGAACATCACCATAAGCAAACCAAGAACGGAGGGGCTTACCACACTCCAAAGAAAAGCGGCAGTGCAGCAGAAATGTTCCATCTTTTGTGCTGCCTTACCACACGACATCGTCGTTTTTTTGTTCTTGTGTCCCTGTTTTGTGTCCTACAAATAACTAATACCACATATATTGGGGGTCCTACTGTGCTACAAGTTATAATAGTTCTTAATCTAAGGGGCAATCTAGATTGTACCTTGACATATATGCACATATGACAAGAATGTTTGAGAAGGGGTTGCTTAGAGGATTGGCAAGTGGAATGAAGATTAACCCTTTTTATTCCTAAATTAACCCCCTGTAAAGCCACCTCATCCATCTTAAGTTTCACCAGGAAAGTTGGCTTCTTATCTTGTTTTTGTGCCCTCCTTCTTTTCTTTAATTTTTCTTATCCCAATTACTTCACACATTTAAACCATTTTTATGTCCTTTACCCATTTTCTTTCTTAATGTTAACTTTTTTTCCGTCTATGGAGATTTTCAGACCTGCCAAAATGCTGGTTTGCCGTGTGAGCAGCCTCCCGAAACTGCTGCACGGCAAGGGTCTACTTCGGACGACGCTGTGCCTCTCGCGAAACCGTCCGTGTCACTTCCGTGAAGCTTGGGACGGCTCAGCGCCATATTTCAATCACGGGCAACCTCCGTGATTGAAATATGGCGCTGAGCCGTCCCAAGCTTCACGGAAGTGACACGGACGGTTTCGCGAGAGGCACAGCGTCGTCCGAAGTAGACCCTTGCCGCACAGCAGTTTCGGGAAGCTGCTCGCGCAGCAAACCGGCATTTTGGCAGGTCTGAAAATCTCCTATGACTAGTTGTTATTTCCAATGCTTGTAAAACTCCAATACTGAAATGAATAAATATGAGCCAATTCTAGGTTTCTAGGGGTTACAAGCTAAAATAAGAGAAGTTATAAAGATGGTAAAGTAATAACAGAATAAACAGAGATAAGAGGTATACTTGAAGGTGAAGGGACATTATAGTACGGGGTTAAGTTAAACGGAAAGGAGAGGTGTGAAACACAAATTTTAGAAGTGTTAAGTTTAAAAGTTTTGTTGATTGAAGATAAACATTATGATATGAATGAAGACTTCGGAAATATTTATGTCATAAATGTTATGAATGAATTTTTGCAATAAAAATATAATTATGAAAGGAAAAGTTGCCTTCATTTTTTAAGCTTAGCTGGAGAGGGAGGGTTTCAAAATAATAATGACTACTGCTACTACAACCACTAATAATAATAAGGTGTGTAGCTTACCAGCAGGCTAGGTGGAGACTGAAGCTCATAGGTGTCCAATCCACAATCTAATTACTTCTACCACTGCATCTGGGAAATGGAGCATAGGCCACCAGGCTATATTATCCACCACACGATTACAATATTACTCTAGAATGCTTAGAAGGGAAGAAAAGTTTAAGCACCTCTTTCTGACCTCTCATTCTTCCCCAGAAGCATCTACTGTACCAACATCAGTGTTACAGGGAAACACAGTTAGGAACCCACACAATCAGATTAGGAAAAGACCTTAAATGCTATCTACGTAGGTCAACCTCCTGCCTGTTCAGGAACCCACAGATAAAACATCCCTGGGAGGTGGCCATCCAACTCCTGCACACACACACACACACACACACACACACCAAAAGAAAGTTACCACCCTTCACAGCTGTCCTTTCCACTGTCATTCAGCTCTTACCATCAGGAAGTGCTTCCTAATGTTTGCTTAGAATTTCCATTCTTGTGATTTGTGTCCATTATTTCAGATCCTGTCCTTTGGAGCTGCAGAATATAAACTCACTCCATCTTCCACATTACAGTTCTGGAAATATCTGAAGGTGACTATTGTGTCACCTCTCAATCTTCTCCTCTCCAGGGTAGACATTTGTCAACTGTTCTGCACACTGCATGTTTCCAGACCCTGAACCATCTTGGTTGCCCTCCTCCTGTTGGAACACATTTCAACTTTTCAATATCTTTCCTACATGGTAGAGATGAGGGAAAGCCCATCTTTCCCTTCTAAGATCTATTTTGCCTCTAAAGCACAGAAAACATGTACATTTGATTTGTTGTTGTTGTGTGCCTTCAAGCTTTTTCCAACTTACGGCAACCCTAAGGCAAACATATAATAGGGTTTTCTGAGGGCTGAGTGTGTGAGTTGCCCAAGGTCACCCAGTGGGTTTTCACAGCTGATTGGGTATTCAAACTCTGGTCTACAGAGTCGTAGTCCAACATTCAAAGCACTAGACACCATGCTGGTTCCATCCTACATTTGATTACACCATTTGATTGCACAATCCAAATATGAATAGATTGTTTTTGACATTCCTTATTTACTTATTTTGTCATCTACAACTAAAATTTACTCAGTAAGTTTTACATGCTCAGAACCCCATTTTTCTTTAGTCCTTATTAGAATGATCTGAGGTTTGGGGACTGAAATCTCAACCTATTCTTGAACTATAGGAGATTATCACACGTGCTCTGTATCCCAGGACAGGGATGACCGGAGATCGCTAACAGGCTCCCTTTTCAGCTGACGTCATCCCTGTCCTGGTATGCTCCCATTCTGCTCCCATTCCCCCCTTCCTCTTATTAACAATTTAAATTGTTAATAAGGCGCCCATTCTGTCTCTGTGATGGAATCACAGGCGTATGAAAAGGAGCCCTGTTATGCTGATGCGATGCCAGCCGCGGTGGGAGGTCCCTCCCGAACACTTCCATGTGCGATCAGGATGAGGAGGTAAGTGACAGCCTTTCCCCACCTTCCCAGGTTACTTGTATTTTTCTACCTTTTTTGTGTGTGTGTGCTTGCTGTCACTGTTCTTTCTTTCGTTTACTTTATTTTTTAAAATTTCCCATGCGCTCGTTCTCTCGCAAGAATGGCCCGGGATTTCCTGGACTGCCGGAGGGATGGGGAGCCGTTTCTATCACGGCTCTAAGATATGTCTGAAAATTTTTTTTAGATAGTGTTACAGGGACAGGTGTGGGATTGGAGTGGGGTTACCGGGGCAGGGATGGGTTTCTAGGACCTGTGCGATAATCTCTATAGTCTGGGAGAAATGTAATGTGGAATCATTCTAGCTTGTATCTACTCAGATCTTGGGTATTTAAGTATTACTTTAACTGCTTTTACAAGTATAGTAACTCCACATACTTCATCATGCTATGTAATATAGGCTGTATCAGAATAATTATAACTAATTATAATCATAATGACCTTATCTATCTATCTAGTATTACATTCATACACAAATTAAGAAACAAAATATCAAATTTTGAAGAAGATGGGAAGAGCACTAGAAACGCCAATCTCCCAAAGCAACATTCCTCTTTTTCAAGAAATTAACCTGCTATTTCCATGTCATTTCATAAGTAAAGTAATTTTCAAAGAAGTAGCCATGTTAGTCTCTTGCAGCATAAAACAGAGGAAGGGAGAGACCAGAGGGTGGGGAGGGGGAAGAAATGTGGCAGCACCTTTAGGACTAATTGGTTTTTATTTGAGTATGAGCTTTAACGGATATAAACCTACTTCTTCAGATACAATACACTGATATTAAAGCCTCAGGTTATAAAGCATATTTATACAGTTGTGGGAGCAGGATAGAATGTAATAGGATCTAGAAATATGCAAATCATATCTCTTGCCATAAGTACAGTAAAGCATCCCAAGGTATATGAACCCAGCCATAGTAAGAGATGCTAATGAAAATCTCCCCATCAAAATTTCTTCTGTAATTTTGGAGTTCTAAATGATCTAATCTTGTTTGTGATGTGGCAACAATGTGTTAGCAAAGTGGTTTTGATTTCTGGACTTCTCCTCACTTAGCATATATGGGTTCTTGCTTCAGTCCATATCTCTCTCCTTCTTGTTGTTGTTAACTGTCCTCAACTTTACTTTGACTCATGGGAACCCCGTGAACGAGACACCTCCAAGATCCCTGTCCTCAACCTCTCTGCTCAGGTCCTGCAGGCTCAGGGCTGTGGCCATCTTGATTGAGTTTATCCATCTGGTATATGACCTCTTTCTATTTCCTTCCACCTTTCCTAGCATTAATGTCTTTTCTAGTGAGTCATGCCTTCTCATGATGTGGCCAAAGTACAACAGCCTCAATTTAGTCATCTTGGCTTCCAGGGAGAGCTCAGGTTTGATTTGTTCTAGGACCCATTTGTTTGGTCTTTTTGGCAGTCCGTGGTATCCATAGCACTCTTCTCCAGAACCACATCTCAAATGAGCTTATCTCTGTCCTTCCCCTCACCAAATGGTCAGGTTGTTGGTATGCAGGAGAAGTAATGTGCACTTTGATGATTATGGATTGATTAAAACGCTATCCAAAATTCCACAATTCCACAAAGATTGTACTCTATGCTTGACAATTTTAAAAAATAAAAATAAAGTGTGATTACAAAAAGGGGGAGGGAGAAAGAGCATCAAAAAAGAAGGAAAGATAGATATTAATAAGATATTAATATGGGCTAGGCATATAGATTATATAGATTATAATATAGAATATAGAATACAGAATACATACATATATATATATATATATATATATATATAATATAGATTAGCACATGCTGACCTTATTGTCCAAAACAGATTTTCTTGAAGTTGGCATCTATAAAACACACATTCATGAGCTGTTAAAATAGTGAGATCTTCTGACCAGTAGTAGATGGTGAATTGTTATTTTTCTATTTTTTTAATTTATTTTTTAGTCTGGAGAAGAGAAGGTTAAGAGGCGATATGATAGCCATGTTTAAACATTTGAAAGGATGTCATACTGAGAATGCAGTAAGCCCATTTTCTGCAGCTCCAGAGACTAAATGGATTCAAACTACAGGTAAAGAAATTCTACCTAAACATTAGGAAGAACTTTCTGACAGTAAGAGCTGTTTGGCAGTGGAATGCACTGCCTGGAAGTGTGGTGGAGTCTCCTTTGGAGGTCTTTAAACTGAGGCTGGATGGCCATCTGTCAGGAATGCTTTGATTGTGTATTCCTGCATGGCAGGAGGTTGGACTGGATGGCCCTTGTGGTCTCTTCCAACTCTATGATTCTGTGATTCTACCCTTGGAATATTACGTCTTTTAACAACAGGAAGAGCATAGATGAGCTAACCTGTGTTGAGCATCATCAATCCATGTGCAATCATACTAGGGGGGGAGCAATTTTGATACCGTTAAGTCAAAATTCTCATTGGGACCACATTTTAATCAAAATGCATGCATATCAGTAATCTGTAGAGTAAAAATAAGGCAAAATGCAGCAAACAGTACATTCACCAGTTCCCAAATTAACTTAAAACCCTCTTCAAATTGTGATAATTTTGACTGTATTGGTACTTATGGGTGTCGCTACAGTGAGAGGGGGCAAAGTGAGAGCACTGCCTTCCCAAATAAGAATTCTTCCCCCAATGATATTTTCATTCAGTCCCTGGATTTCTAGCATTGCTGAAGTGAGGCATTGAAAGTTGTTCATGTAGAACTCTTCCATCTGGTGTGTTCCCGTTCCTGTATTTCTAAATGCTCAACTGAAATTTTAAATTACTGCAATGCTGGAAATTTGGGGACTGAAGAAAAATTTCATGGGGGGAGGGCAGCAGAATTCTTGGCCAGAATTCTCTGTCAGCTATGTAGCTATGTAGTGACTTCTGGCCCAACCTCCTCCCCAATCTCCACTTACTGGGCAGCAGCCACTGTGATTGATGGGGTTCTGTTCCTCTGTTACTCAGGAAGCAGCTGACTAATGTCCCCACCCCTCCCTGAGCAATCTCCATTGTGACAGAATCAAGGTCCCTGTAAAAATGCTCCCTTGCCCTGAAGATCACTTGTGCAAGGTGTGTGTGTGTGTGTGTGTGTGTGTGTGTAGAACTGTCAACCAGCTGCTTCCTGATTGACAGGGGAACAGATTCCCATCCATTGCAGGAGCTGCTACTCCTTAAGTGGGGACTGAGGAAATTTCTCAGTCCCTCTTATTGTCAACTGCTGTCAAGTCAACTTCATCTTACAGTGACCCTATGAATGAGAGGCCTCCAAGTCACCCTATCATCATCAGCCCTGCTCAGGTCTTGCAAACTTTTCTAAAACCCAGATTAAGGGGGTGTTCTCTGAGTCTAGTATGTGTCACTGGTATGTACAGCATGTGTCACTATCACACCAGATTTGGGGGAAAGGCATTATCAGGCCAGATTTGTGGGGGAAATCAGGGTTTGTGACTGGTGTTGTCAAGTCCTTCTTAATGTTCAATTGTAAACCTGCCTTTGCACTTTCCTTCTTGTCTTTCCTCAGTAATTGTTCCAAATCCTTGCTATTTTTTGGTAGTAGTATGGTGTCATGTCTTAAATTGTTGATGTTCCTTTCTTCAATTTTCACACCTCCCCCCCCCCCGAGTCTGATCCTGCTTTATGTATGATGTGTTCAACATACGTACATTAAACAGTAGGGTGGTAAAAATAAAGCCTTGCCATTTGGAAACCATTCGGTTTCTCTGTATTCTGTCCTGAAAGTAGCCTCTTGTCATGAGTATAGGTTACATATCAAGAGAATTAAATGTTGTGGCACATGCATTTCTTTAAGAGTGATCCATAATTTTTCATGATCTACACAATCAAAGGTGTTGCTGTTATCTACAAAGCAAAGACAGATTTTCTTCTGAAATTCTTTGGTGCACTCCATTATTCAACAAATGTTTGCAATATGATCCCTAGTGCCTCCTCCTTTCCTGAACCTAACCTGGGCATCTGTCATTTCTCACTTCATATATGGTAAAAGTCATTGTAGAATTTTAAGCATCACTTTGCCAGTACTGCAAGTCACCATGTTGCAAGTTTGATTCCAGCGGGCTCCAAGGTTCACTCAGCCTTCCATCCGTTCATAGGTCAGTAAAATGAGTACCCAGCTTGTGAGGGCAATTAGCTAACACACATTGGAAACTGTTTAATGCAGTGTAGATGTGTAAATAGCTATTGCTTAAAACAATTTGTAAGCCGCTCTGATAGCCTTGTGGCTGAAGAGTGGGGTATAAATAAATAAATAAATAAATAAACATTATAGTCCTGTCATTACTGCAGTCCCAGGTGTCCCCTTGCTTGGAGACTGGAATATGTAGTGAGCATTTCCAGTCTGTCCCTATGCATTCCCTAAAGCAGTGAATACATAGGGATCATGATCGTTATAAACCAGTCACAAATATTTAACTTTAGATGAATTCTGGCTCCCATTTATTGGGGGCAGGGGAGGCAATGCCTTTTCTATTAATCCTGAAATTTTGATTATATGTCAACATGTACAGCAATTTATTTGAAATGTAAATATCATATTCTCTGCAGCCAAAGGAGCACCAATCTTTCCTCTTATTAACATCTTAACAGTTGCAATATGTTGGGGTTACCTATTCCGATATGGTTCTATTTTGTACTCTTTTTTGACCCACCTTTTAATTCTACAGATCTCATGAGCAACAAAGGAAAGCATTTTTCTAAATGCACTGCTACAAGTGAGTGGTAAGCTTGTTTTAATGCAAGACATCCTGCCATGGTGTAAACAAAAGTATTTCTTAGAATGTTCTTCTTTAAAATCTAACCAGTTTTTCCAGCCAGGATCTTCAGAAAATAAATATCTATTCCCAGGAAAGGGCATGAACTTCAGACTGTTCCAAAACCACAGATTCTGCTTTCCAGTCTTCATTAAGATTTGTTGTTATTACTGCCATTACAGAGACTTCATCATGAAAGAGTGCAGCAATCATTAGGTCATCTCTACAGTAAGCAACAATAAGAAAGTGGTTATTTCCCCACTTCAGAGAGAAAGCAAGACAGAAATCCTCACTTAAGGCTACAGGAAATTATATTCTACTACTAGCTGTACCTAGTGTAAAATACACTGTTATAGTAGATTTGAAAGATTCACATGGTTCAGCTGCATGCTATTATTTTAGAGGGGGGAATTGAATTGTTTTATATGTGGGTGGTGATTGGCTGAGGAAGTGAAAGGAGGGAGGGAATTGGTTGGGTATGTTTCCTAAGCAGCCAATCAGCACACTGGGAAAGGAAACATACCCAAGCCTTTTATATATATGTAGATATTCAGCGCGCTTTCAGAAAGTGCAGGATAAATCCTTCCTGAATCTTCGTTTTCGAAGAAAAGCCAGAGAGAGAGAGAGAGAGAGAGAGAGAGAGAGAGAGAGAGAGAGAGAGAGAGAAAGAGAGAGAGAGATTTTGGGGCTTTGTTCTTAACCAGTGGTTCTTAAACTATAAGTCACTTCCTCTGAAATAAATCTGCATGTCCTTCTTTACTTTTTATTCTTCTCTTTTGCCTCAGTAGGTGATCACTTGCTAATGTATTTTGTGGGACCTTGTAAATGTTGACCCACAAGGCATCAGTTCTGTCTGTACACATATGAACATTTCCCAAGCAAATTCTTGTACCATGGAAAGTGAAACATTTCCTTCAGAAATTATGAAGATTGCTAATGTGCTTGCCATCCAGACTGTAGCTGTGCTGTGGGCTTGTTTGTTTGTGTTTATAATAAGCACCTATCTGATGTTAATCTAAAGAAATGAAAACTCCTTCACCTCACTTGTGTCACTTTGATCATTTTTAATCTTTTAAGTGCTGAATGCTTACCTCCTCATTTGTTTGTATGCAAAAGCAGTCACTGAGTTTTGTTTTCAAAAAGAGAAGCAATCATCACCAAATTAAACTCTCCCCTCACAACAATGCCCAAAGGTTTTATGGAGTGTGTTTATTTAGTTAAATGAAGACTTTTGAATCCAACCCCTTCATGTAGCAACACATATCTGTGTTACATATTTTTAATGAAAGGAATACATGGTAATATAGTATGGCCCGCATATCTATGGGAAATATGTTCTTGGACATAATGTGAAAATGTGGATAATAGTGAACCCTATTGAAATGAATGACTTTTGGCCCAAGCATACCATAGAGTCATGCTGGAGGACCTTGAGATTCCTAGAGAGAACACCTCTCTAGGCATTTTCTAGGTCCTTCAGCATGACTCTATGGTCAACTTCTGGAGGAAGCATAGCATAGAATCATGCTGGAGGACCTAGAAAATACCTAGAGAAAACTTTTTTTTTAAATCTGGGTAAGTTAAACCATGGGTTTTGGTCCCGTGTATATGGGGGCCAAACTGTGTAGCTATCCTTTTCTGTTAGGCTATTCTCCCACTTATTATTCTGTTTTTTAATTGGGGCATTTGAGTCCATTGTGAAATGGCAGAAAAATGATGCATTTATTTCAGAACTTGGAAACATTATTTTTTCAGATTGCGGTACCCAGAATCCCCCAGCCACGATGACTAGTGGAGGATTTGGATATTCTGAAAAAACAGCTATTCTGAGCACTAGTGCATTTAGTGAAAGCCTTCACATGTAGGCCATGTGTATACCAATTCCAAGTATGAATTCCATGTACCCAGCCCCTTCCTCTCTTCTCCCATCACATTACCTCCAAATGCTCCCAAAGCTTGCCCATATACACAACAGGGTCTATCTAATAAAGGCACACCATTGCTATGGCTTGTGTTCTCCCTCTTGATTCATCCATCAAAAGAAAAGAACTGTGGCAAGATGATTGATTGCTGCAAGAAAACATCCACTATTAGGCATCTGATAACATATTGCATTGTTCCAATCCACACAGGTTTTCCTTGTTTTTTTTTTTTTTCCGGGCTGTGAGGCCATGTTCTGGAATAGTTTCTTTCTGACATTTTGCCTGCATCTGTGGTTGGGTAGGTGTGTGTGTGGAGTTTATATGCTGTGAACCCCTGTTGGGGAGTATATGTAAATTTGTGTAATTGAATGGTTAGTTTCTCGGTATAGAAACACAAGGCTCGTTAGTGTCTGTTTGGTTAATGGTTGGTTGATGGGCCATTATCTGCTGGGAATCTTCCTGTCCCTGGGTGGAATTCTTTTGTAAGTGTTGAGTTTTGATTCTATTGTATTTCAAAACTGGGAGCCAGATTTTGTTTACTTTTAAGGTTTCTTCTTTCCTGTTGAAGTTGTCCAGGTGTTTGTGGATTTCAATAGCTTCCCTGTGCATTCTGATATGATAGTTGTTGGCCTGTCTAGAATTTCTGTGTTTTCAAATAGCATTTTGTGTCCAGGTTGGTTTATGACATGTTCTGCTAGTGCTGATTTTTCTGGCTGGTCCAGTCTGCAGTGTCTCTCATGTTCCTTGATTCGTTTTTGCACACTGCATTTAGTGGTCCCTCTGTAAACTTGTCCACAGCTGCATGGTATGCGGTAAACTCCTGCAGCTGTGAGAGGATCTCTTTTGTCCTTCGCAGAGGGTAGCATTTCTTGGATTTTTTTGGTTGGTCTATAGATTGTTTGGAGGTTGTGTTTGAAGGTGTTTTTACCATACATCAAAGGATACACAGACAGAACTGATGAGGAAACACAGGTGAAATGTCAGAAAGGAACTATTCCAGAACACTGCCTCACAGTCTGGGGGGGGGGGCGGTGGGAAACAAGGAAAATCTATGGATGCTGGCCGTTATTCGACTTCACCACACAGGTTTACTTCTAGAGCTTGGAAAGTTACTTTTTAGAAGTAATTTGTTGCCATTACAATTTTTAGAAAGTAGCTGATTACATCACTTGCTGTATTACTCAATAATTTTAAAATGTTGTTTCATCATTAAGGATTGATAAGGGAATGGCAAAGAAGATGAATAGTATTGCATTACTTTATTTATGCCCCATTTTTCCTCAAAGAGGCTTGAAGAATTCCTGTCAGATTGCCTCTAAATGTACACTTGAAATATTTTAAAGTAGCTAAAAATGTTATCCAGTAAGGTAACTTGGTTTCTACTCTATAAAGGAGGAAGGAAGGGGATGAAGAAAAAGAACTATGGCAGCACCTTTACGACTAACTGGTTTTTATTTTCACATGAGCTTTCATGGATACAAACCTTTGGATGCAGAAAGGAGTGAGTGTAAGATAACAGCTTCCACTCATTACATTACCTTTGAAATTTAACCTTGTTAATGGCCTTGTTACTGAAACTGGTAACGCATTATGGATAATGATGTGACTTATAATATGCTACTTCTGAGCTCAGCCTGCTTCTGACCAGTCCTCATCTCCATACTGGGAGATCCATTTGCTGAACTACCAGTATGAAGATGAACCTTAGGCCTGTTTGGGCCATAAAATTTGAAGGGAGGTAAGATGGACATTTGACAATTATTATTTTTTAAAGGACAAAAGAGAGCACTGATTTGTGTAACATTTGTACATACTAATAGAGAAATAATTACTCTTGTTTAACCCAAAGTACAGCCTATTTCCTTACAGCAGGTAGAGCTGGTGACAAGTGTGCCTATCTGCTCAATCTGCTGTCCTGGTGCTCAGTGATGGTGGGCCCCTGACTTCCTTTCCCTTCTTATGTTTCTTGATATTGAAACCAGATTTGAACCAGATGGCCCTTCAAGCATAGGATGACTTCAGAGAGATGGTTGCTCCTGATGGTTCTTCAAATAGAGGATTGCCCTCTGTGATAAAGGATGCATGGCTACCCTAGTGCTTGCTGTGGTAGTTGACCTGGGTCTGTTCTGCTGGATTACAGCTGATGATGGCATGCTGCCCCATGAAACAAAGATTCCCTGTAAATAGAACTAAGATGTCAGACAGAAGGGTTCAAGATTAGAAACTGACTTTTTTACCTGACATCCTTATTTTCAGTGTATAAGGAGTCTCTTCTTCATGGGTGTGCATTTCATTACTCGGGACTTCACTTGTGATCTGAAATGGTACAGCAGAGGTTGATCACTGCCATGAGCACTAGGCTATAAAAATTCCTCAACAGAATTACTGATGGCATGATTATGGGATATTCACTAGAAGAGAACAGTATCATGATATTTTGGCTAAGCCCATGTAACATTCGTTCTGCAGAGCCATGGGAGGGATATTTAACAGTGTACGAGAACATGAAAAACAACCTCCTTTAAAAACAGAACTGAAAATGGCATTTCTTCAGCCACAAAAGAGGAATACAAACAGGAAGAAATGTACACTAAGAAACTGATACCTTTCTTAGTTTAAATGAAGTTTAAATGGTATAATTAAATTTATCATAATCAGTAAAATGTGTGACTCAGATTTATTGGAGCAGCTATTTCCCATTGCATAATTTCCCTTGTGGACTTTCAGTTTTAATTTAAAAAAGAGTGAACACATAATTTTATATATGCCAGCATGTGTGTGAGGTTAAGGAAAGCACAAGCCTACATGGGGAAATCAAAGTATGGCTTACCACTAGTCTGACACTAAACACAAGGGCTGGGTATGCTCTGCAACCATAATAAAATCCTGGCGCACTGTGAGCAGCTTGGTGAGTCAGAAGAACACTAATAAGGTAATCCAAGCCATTTGGAGGTTCAAATTCAGTGCAAACTGGGAACAACTTAAAGATTTACGTATTTTTTCTTTGAAAAAGCATTTTACTGTACTCTTTACTAAAAAAAGAAAGGAAAAGTCCCAGAGTAGTTTACATAGATTAGCAGTCAAGCAGTCCCTAGATTTACAATCTAAACAGCATGGCACACAAGTAAAAAGGTATAAGTGGGGAGAAGAGCAAGCACCAGTTTGCAAAGTTACCATTCTTATAAAGATCAGCTGTGATGGGAAGTGTTCAGATAGCCAGATGAACTAAGCATTTCCAAGAAGAAGAAGAAGAAGAAGAAGAAGAAGAAGAAGAAGAAGAAGAAGAAGATCATGATCACAAATATTCTGCATCAGCTACTTAATTAAGTATTCTTAATTAAATATATTAATTAGTGATCATGAAAATAGAAGAATTACAGATAAGTGAATCTGTATGTTTCATATTCATGATCGCTACCTGGGGTGCATCTACATTGCAGAAATAATGCAGTTTGAACCCACTTTTAGTGCTGTAGCTCTATCCTACGGAATCCTGGGGTGTGTAGTTTTACAAGGTCTTTAGCCTACTCTGCCAAAGGGTGCTGGTGCCTCACAAAATTACAAATCCCAGAATTCTGTTGGATGGAGCCATGGCAACTAAAGTGGTATCAAACTGCATTATTCCTACAGTGTAGATGCACTCTTAGTTATTACTGTGACACTATTGCCACAATTGTAACTCCCTCCCCACTCACAACCTACTTTATTGGGCATAAACTTTATGGGAAGAAGAATGTCCATTTTGTCAGTGATCAGAGCAAGGGTGAATGATGGTCTCATCAGTTTGGGGTGGGGGTGGGGGTCAGACCACAAGAGGTTACTTAGTAAAGTATGCTTAAGCATACTTAACTAAGTAGCTGGTGTCGAGTACTGGCTAATATTAATACTACTAATACTAATAACGATGCAGCAATGGAATAGAAGCAAATTAGGAATGACAGGGAACAGAAATGACTGATCCATTCATCCCTACACTTAATCCATGTAAACACCTTATTAACAGCTTTCCTTGCTCCTATTGAAATATAGCTGAACTGTCACTCACATTAAAAACAATTTTAAAATATACATGTAAAATAATAAAAAAGCTCTTTGAAAACAGTACAATTAAAAGAAATGTTTGGGTTCTGATTAAAAAAATCCATACAAATTGGGTGCTGTTTGATCCATAAGTCAGCAGTGGTGGACTCAATTGACCACTTCATTCTGCCAGTTTGGAATGCCGCAAATGGACCCAGGTTAAAAATGTAATTCCGTAAGTTTCCCCTTCTGTAGCTAATATCAGCCTGGGATTGGGGATAGACTGAATGAGGGCTGCAGAGAGCAAGAAAGAGGTAGCTTCCCTTTTTACTACATCACATATGGTGAAAATACTCCTCACAGAATTCAAGGAGAATACATTTTGTCTAAATGGGATCCCACATCAATCTGTTGTATTCAGAAGGAGGGGAGCCAAAAATGCCAAATGCTCTGCAGGAAAAGCCTTCACAGCTTTTCCCCATATTTTTAAAAATATTCCAATGGAAATGCGTGTTCCCGCTTGTTGGGACAACTGATTTGCTTTGCTGCACATTTCCCATAAGAGTGGAAGTGGAGAGCTGATTGGTTGGACGTACATAGGGGGCAGAGCTTCCTGGCAAGGCAAGTACCCCGAACCACCATGTTGGATTTTTGTCGTAGTGATCATGCACTGAGATGACAAAACAGCCCTTTTTTTCTGTTTATTTAAGCAGAATATCACACTTCCACACCTTGGATATGCTTTTTTTTTTAACTGTTCAGCAGCAGCAACTGGTGACAATAAAAACATGAGCAATTCATTTGCATCTGCCATCTTGATTTGCAGTTGTGTCCATTTGAACAACAAACGTGTATGGCTTTGCATGTCTGTAATCTTGAAAAAAATATGGAGACAGATAAAAGCTGCTGCAAATTGCACATCAATCCATGTTTTATAGCCTCTTATAGACAAGCCCAGAGCTAGTCCACAGTGGTAGGGGAATCCTATGGCTGCACCTTTACAATCTTCCTCCTGAGGTGGCAACTCTGTCACAGACTTTTCAGGCCTTATGGACCAAGCATGTGTGCTTTTAGGTTCTGTGCCGCTTTGTATTTGTTCCATGAAACATGAACTCCAAGAGGCTTGGATTGGGTCCTTCTATCCTCTTCTAGAACTTCAACCAATGTTGCACTTGCCTACATGCCTTTGCTCAATTAACAATAATAAATTCCTAGCTTTAGCAGCCAGTGAAAAGATGAGCAAGAAAAGGGGTCTCCCAGAAAAGATGAGCAAGAAAAGGGGTCTCCCAGGAGAAGCTTGATTCCATCTGGCAGCAGTCACTTTGTGATACAGTAACAGTAGCAATCCATATGGCTCACTGACTTCATTAACTGAGGACTGATTTACTGACTGACTGACTAAATAAATATTTCCCCCAAAATTATCTTTATTAAAAAAAACTTAATACATAAAACTACATCTACTGGAAGTACATAACAAAAAAACCCATTTTTTTTAACAATACAATCAGCCCTCAGGTTTCACAGAGGTTAGGAATTTGGGGGGGAAGGTTTAGGAATTTTTTTATTGGAATAAGACCATTCTACTGAAAAATACACGCAACCGCAAAAGGCCGTAACAATAATGCAAAAATAATAATAATTGTTTTCCTCTTTTCTTACTAATACAAAAATAAAACTATCTATCCTAACACTAATATAGTTTTCCTCTTAATCTAAACACACTATAATCACATTATATTTACACATTATAATTATACCTATTCAGAAAAGAAAAAAAATCAATAAAAGATTAATTAAAAATAATAATACAAAATACAATAATAATAATAAAATATTTATTTAAAATATCCTTTTATGTTATTGCTGGGGTTGTCTCACTAAACCATGGCCAAAACTTTTTCCAACGATGGTTTGGCAATTTCTCTTTTTCACTCAGAGCTAATTTTTCAATTACGTTCTTCACATAATAGGCAGTGCCTTTTACATCCTGCAGATGTTGACTTTTCACCTCCCTTTGTCTTTGGAGAACTAACCCTAACATCGCATAGAGGTTTACCAGGCACACTGTGGACCAGGGCACTTTCCAAAAACTCTCAGCCGGGGAGGAACCAGACTCCTTCCTCTTCCTCTTTTGGCCCACTGATTTTCTGGGTCCCCTGACACCCTCTGGAGGTTCAGTCCTCGAAAGCACTGTCTCTCAAGCCTGTTGTGCCAAATCTGGCCAATCCAGGACCCGGGCCACCTCCTCCCGTGTTTCCCGGGCACTCCGGCAGTCCTGGACAAAGTGTCTGATTGTCTCCTTTTGTGCCATGCCACTCATTTTTTACATTTCAGATGAGGACAAGTCTGCTCATCCTCTGTGGTCCATGGTCTCCTTCCCCTCAGATTAAAAACCTGATGGTAGAGCCTCCACCTCAAGTCCCACAACTTTTCAGGGACTCTTTTGTCCATGAAATACGCAATTGGGTTAGTCTGGTGATTTGGGTACTCTGATATGAATTCCATGAACCCCCCCTCAAAAATGTGGGGGGGAAATGAATATCTTTACCCCACACACACACAACAAATTTAACACACTCAAAAAAGAACCTGCACTGGTGGGGTGGCTGGGCCTGCCATATGTGCCATTCCTTGCTTGCTTGCTTACTCACATACTCACACCGGTAGTGGGGAAGGGGATGGGATGGGGGAGTGAGTGAGTGAGTGAGAGGAGGGATAAAGGGGACACCCACCCCATCCCCTTTTCCCATTCCCACTCATGCATGTGAGCGAGTGAACACACATGCCCTGTCTCCATGCGCTCCCCATTCATCCCCTTGCTCCCTGCCCACATGCATTTGCAAGTGAATGTATGTGCCCTCCTTCCTTTCACTCCCCCATCCCAGTCCCTTCCCCCACATCTGTGTGAGGCACAGCCACCTCACCAGTTTGGTATCCTCTCAGATACACTGATGTTATCACAGCCCCTGCTAAAAATGATGACAGAGGCAAATACAGTAATCCACAAATGATCAAACCTGCAAATGCTTAACCCCAAATTGGGGAGGGATGACTGTACTAACAATTATACTACAAAAACAGAACACTTATTACAGAGTCACAGAGGACAGTACTGAATCCCCCCCTCCCATTACAGTGGCTGAGATTTTATAGGCAATTAAAAAGATAAAAGTGGGGAAGGCTCTGGGACCAGATGACCCTCTGACTATACAGTAGCACCCCTGTTTCAGCAGGGGATTGGTTCCAGGTCCTCTGGTGGATAAAGAATTATGCGGATAATAGCGAATGCCCTCCGTCACCATCACCTCCATGGAAGCCATCCGGGGGGTGGAGAAGGGAGGCGAGACCTCTCCTCCCCTACCTTCACCCCCCCCATCGCCATTGCAGCCTCCAGAGCCATCCCACCAGGCAAAGGTAGAAGGTAAGCAAGACCTCTCCTCCCCTGCTTCTCTCCCCCTCCCCATCACCATTGTCACCACAGATGCCATCCCATGGGGTGAAGGAAGAAGGGAGACAAGACGTCCCCTCCCCTCCCTGTCACCACTGCAGCTACCGCAGCCATCCTGCTGGGCAAAAGGAGAAGATAAGAGGGACCTCTCTTCCCTCCCTCTGCCCCCCCATCACCACTGCAGCCACCAGAGCCATCCCACAGGGCGAAGGGAGAAGGGAGACAAGACCTCCCCTCCCCTCCCTTTGCTCCCATTGCAGCCACTGGAGCCATCCCCACTGCTGTCGCCAACTATGGATAATTGAATCAGTGGTTGGAGAATCAGTGGATATGGGGGTGCTACTGTATATTAAAAATGTTTTGAAGAGGAACTTTATTTACCATTACAACAAATAAATTTAGTTGTAAAGACTGGGAAAATCCCAGATACATGGCAAAATGCAAATGTAACTTTGATTCAGAAGGAAAATCATGATCAACACAGGTTAAGAATGAATGAATGTTTTGAGAGAAGCAGTTTTCTCCACCATGTTAGGCCTCTGTTCCTTGCAGGTTGAGATTCAGGACGACAGGCCCCAGCTGGAAGAATCTGCCTCAGAGGCTGAATTTGAGGTCCCTGCTGATAGTCCTCCTCTGGGTCACCACAAGCCGAGGGTACTGGGAACTCCAGGGTGCATTCACCACCCTCAGAAGAGGGTGGGAGCCAAGGCTGTCTCTGAGCTAGGAGTGCCCACAAGCCCCAGGAAGAGATGGCATCTGCAGAAGAGGATGACAGGAAGTGAAGTGCAAAGCTTCAACAGGGGAAACCTCAGCAGTAATTTGTTACTACCTACCCAAGGGAATTGCCAAAGTATAACTGCATATACATTTGCTTTTCTCCAGCTGCTGCCACTTAGAATAATACAAACCTTAGCTGCTCTTGTTTCCTCCTCTCAGTATTGCCAGAATTCCTGTTGACTGTACTCCTGGCTACTTTGGCCTTTGTACACTCCACGTTCAATTTTTTTTGGATAGTACTTGCACTGATTAATGACACAACAGGATCCTTATTAGTTACTTACTTCAACTTGCCTCTTGACTACCCCCTTTGCTGTTCTTTTATGCTACTTCTACACCTCTGTTGAAACTGTGGATTGCCCCCTTCCTAATTCTGACTTCCCCTGTTGATATCCCTTAGAAACTATTGCATGGCCTGTCAAGCACATGCACCAGAACACGTCATACACCAGAACACATAGTTATCTGCTTTTAGCAATACAACTCTTATCTGTCCCACCCTGCTCCAAGAGGGGCTGTGATGGCACAGTAGAAATCTGGAGAGGCATTTCAGATAGTGTGACTCTGCTCATGCAGTTGTCCTCAAAGCAGTCATGCTTGTAGGGTGCGCGCTACACGTTATTAACAAATCCAAAGTTAAAAATGTACTGGGACAACCAAAAATTGCTTACCAACATGGTATTCCAAGAAACTGGATTTATGTTTGAATTAAATCCAAGAATGCTTTTTTCAGCAGCTTATTCCTTTCCCCAATACACATGCTCCACCACCAATTAATTCACACTGCCAAGTCTATACAGTTCTTTTTCTTTACAGTTTAAAGTAATAAAAGTTACATTAATTTAAATCAATTTGAATGAATACATTTATTGATTCTTAATAGCCAGCTTCATCTACATGAATATAAGCCATTGAACCAAAAGCAAAGAATGAGAAAATAGATTTTCCTTGGGCTTTTTCTGGGCTGTGAAGGCTGTGTTCTGGAATAGTTTCTTTCTGACATTTCGCCTGGATCTGTGGCTGGCTGGAGGATGCCAGCCACAGATGCAGGTGAAATGTCAGAAAGAAACTATTCCAGAACACGGCCTCACAGCCTGGAAAAAACCCCAAGGAAAATCTATGGATGCCGGCCGTGAAAGCCTTCGACTTCACAGTGAGAAAATAGTTCACTATAATGACCAAATTGGTCTGTAAACATACAATCTAGCTATAGGTATGTAATAATGTATCCTCTTATTGTAGAACTTTGTAAACTGTTACGGGCCCCCATTTCAGATGAAGGGTAGAGTAATAATTATTTAAATGAATCAATTAATTAAAACTCCATAGTATGGTTACATTAAGAAAGAATACTTTGGCATTTGGGGAGAGCAGGCCTGACTTTAAAACAACTATGAGGCAAGTATTAAGAATGGACGAGCACACAGACTACCATATTGCTCCCTTTCTTGTAACTTCTGAAAGAAAACTGAATATCTTGGTAAGAGAGATGTACATACTCAATGTGCAACTGGAGCACATGCATTTTCAAAAAATGTACAACCCTCAGAGACATGCAGAGATAGCATACCTGGTCACTTCTGCCATTTGTCACTTTTTGTGCATAAGAGGAAACTCATAGGCAAAAGAGATCTTTATAATAGGAAAGTCCTGTGCATGCCTACTAAGAAGTAAGTCCCATTGAACCAAATGAGGCTACATCCCCAGTAACCAGATCTATAGTGGAAGCCTTGATCACCTGTTTATTGTGTGTTTGACATAACATGAATAATATGTTATGAGTAACAACAAAACAAAATAATACATGTTTCTCCCTTAAAATGCAAAATCATTGAACCCAAAAACAAAGGACTATTGCATGGGTTTTCAAACTTTAAAACTCCATATTTTCACCATCTAGTACAAGATATGATAATCCAGTCAATTTTTCAAAGGAAGGTACTCACATGGGTACCACCAAAGTCTCGAACTGCAGACTGCTAGACATAGTAAAACAAGAACTGGAACATATAAACATTGCAATACCTGGGGTGAGTGAGCTAAAGTGGACAGGTAGGGGACAGTGTCAGTCAGACAATTACAATGTTTTATTCAGGAAATGAAAATCTAAGAAGAAATGGGGAGGCACTTATAGTGAGGAGAGATGTAGCAAAAGTGGTCAAAGGATAAAATGCAAAGGAGATTTTCACACGGGGAAATTATTCCCCAGGGAGATCAGGAGAGAAATGGGGCTGTTCTGGTAGCAGCGCCCAGTTTCGCACGCCCCCTTCCTTCTCGCAATCTCCCATTGTCCCCGCTCCATGCTGCTTCCATTTCTCTCTTGGTATGTTCCGTGATTTTACTAACGTTCATTAGTAAACACTCACAGAACATACTGGGAGAGAAATGGAAGCAGAATGGAGTGAGGATGACAGGAGATCGTGAGAAGGAACGGGGCATGTGAAATGGGTGCTGCTACCAGAACAGCCCTGTTTCTCTCCTGATCTCCCCGGGGAATAATTTCCCTGTGTGAAAATCTCAAAAGTCTGAACAAATTATATCAATAAGACTTCAGGGAAAACCCATCAATATAACTTTACTTCAAGTTTATGCTTCAGTTACACAGGCAGAAAAAAAAAAGAAATTGAATGATTCTATGCTGGAGTCCAGGAGGAAATGAAGCACACACCAAAACAGGACTTGTTAATCATAGGCAATTGAAATGCAAAAGTAAGAAATAGAGCAGAATCTAAGGGCTTGTCTAGATGAGAAGATATAATGCTGATTGCTGTGCATTAATGCAAATTCACTGCAGTGTTCACTTGTTTCCTTTTTTTCCTTTTTTTTTCCTTTTTTTTTTTTTTTTTTGCAAAATTGCTGATATGAAAAGCTATCCATGTTTGAAGTTCAAACGTAGCCATGCCTGCAAATCAAGATGGTGGCTGGGAGTGTTGCCGCTGCTACACAGTATTTTGTTTTTACTGTAACTTTAATGTGCTCAAGTGCAACCTTCTGGTGAAAAAAAAGCTGTTTGGTCACTTCAGTGTGGCGAAAAACCACACAATCGATACCATGAAACTCCAAAATGGTGCTTCTGGCCATTTCATTGCCAGCAAGACCGTCCTGTGCTATGCTGCAATTCAGTTGTTCTAATGATCGGGAATGTGCATTTCCCACACTTTTTAATAACAAACCTTGGGAAAAGCCATGAAAGCTTTTCCCACATAGTTTTTGGAGTTTTTGACCCTCCTTCTTCTCAATATGGCAAATCACTGTGGGATTTCATTGGGACAAAAGGTACTCAGCAAAAATGGCCACCTTTAGGACAGAATGGTTTCCAATTGGCAAGTGAGCCAGGCAAGGCTGCATTTTATCACCCTATCTGTTTAACTTGCATGCTGAACGTATATGTCAGGCAGGATTAGACTTGAAGGAAGGAGGCATGAAAATTAGAGGAATGAACATCAACAATTTAAGATATGCAGATGACATCATACTCCAAGCAGAAAATAAAAATACTTGGAATGATTACTGAAGAAAGTCAAGCAAGAAAGTGTAAAGGCAGGTTTACAGTTGACGTTGACTTGACAGCAGCAAAGAGCAAGGGCTACAGTGTTCAGCTCTCCAGTAGTGTGAAAGTCTCACTAAATTTAATATATTTGTTCTAGAGTAACTTATTTCTAGTTGGTTCCCTGTTTTCACCTCTTTTTCCACCCATGTTACAATTTGTAAACAGAATCTAGTACGTTACTAGGATCATCTGTAGTCCAATTGTGGCTGAATTTTATATGGTCCAAGTGGAAGAGGTCATAAGGACAATTCATTCCTTGCCCTTTACCCATCTGGACTGATGTATCCTTCTTGGATTAATTTGTAACACACTGTTTCTTCACTTGGTCACATTCTAGCCTTACTGATTTCCCTCCATGGCAGTTACAGTGACATCTGTTTACTTACTTGGGAACTCATGGAATTGATATATTAGCACTAGTCACAAAGTAGTGGAATTCTTTCCAGATGTAGATGTCTTTAAATATTCAAAGAACAAGCCAAAATCACTAAACTGTTTTGGCTATTTTGTCCCTCTACTGATATCTCTCTCAGAAGATGTAAACACAATTACAGGGCAATGACCAGAACACTTAAGACATGTTGCTGTAGCTCAGCTTAGGGTGGAAGGGATCAAGTTGACAGCTCCCTTTACAAAGCCAAAGCCAAATCCTGACAGCCCATAAAAAAAAGTAAAAGAAAAATGGACTTATGTTAAAAGCAAGCAGGTGTTTCTTCCAGCCAGTTCTGAGTCAAGCCAAAAGTCTTTCTGAACTGTGTTTGGCACACAAAAAGCGAGGGGGCTTCCAGATTTTACAAATGGCATCATCCCAAGTAGCAAGTGCTTCTCCTGTTCTGTTTTTCAAACAGCAATACAGATGCACAGTTCTGCTGTATGCTCACATTAAAAGAGTACTGTATAAAAGTATCAATGTAAGCACTTGTAGACAATCGTGTTATCCAATAGATGACATCACTGAATTTTTGCTCTTTCAACAACCTTAAAAAGGAGCAGTGGGAGGAATGTAGCAGAACCTTTAAGACTAACTGGTTTTTATTTTAGCATGAGCTTTCATGGCTGTAAACCCACTTTATCAGATGCAATAAAGAGTGATCACTCAATTGTGAATATTAAACACAAAGGGCCATCTTTACAATTGTGGGTATAAGTTTTGATCAGATATGCTTGAAGACAGAAAATTCAAAACAACAACCCTACAATTTATTTCAGCTGATGTGATGGCCTCCAGTCTGTAATAGTTTATTTCAGATAAGGCGTGTTAGTCTTTACGGTGCCACAAGATACTGTACTATCTTTTTTGCTGTAAAAGACTTAACATAAGTCTATTACTACTCTGCAAACTGCCTAAAGCTTACACTTATCAAGATGCTATACAGTGATGGAGAGTGTTACTTAGTTGAGACCATGAATCTTTTAAGCTTTGTTCCAAGGAGTGATTCCCAAAACTATACTGCTCTGCTGAAATGGTGGGGTGTGAAGAAATGTTTAAGGTACAGTATTATTTGTGCAACTGCAATGTTACCAGTTTGCTCAGCAACCACATTGTCCTGCTTGGTAATGTGAATAAGTCAAATCTATTGTGTGATCTTGGTGAAAAGCTTTGCTCCTTATATAACAACAAAGGAATTCCAAGCTGCAGTGTCAGCTGTGATCTAGTGGTCTCTATATTCAGTCTCAAATTAATCCTACTTTCCCTGGCATGAATTGGCATTGTTCGTTCATTGCAATAGCAGTAGGCCAACTCTGTATGAACAAAAAGTGTGCTTTAATAGAAGACTTACCCTGATGTGCACCAGAGGGGTCCCGTTACACTGAACCTCCTCCAACTGGCCACTGTTGTGCCAGGCCCACTCCTAGCCATGGCTCAGAGTGGGCCTGAGCTCATGTCTTGCGATGGCATCACTATTGCAAGACATGAAATAAGATCTGATCTGATGGCAAATCCCACACAACTACAGACTTTATCAGACAAGCCTCTAAAAACGTTCTTTTGCCGGCATAATTAAAGCCATTTTTATGCTGGCAAAAGAACGCCTCCCACCAGACTGACCTTTGTCGCCCAGCAAAGGCTTTCCCAGCAATGAAGAGGAAGTGAACGGAGATCCATTCACTTCCTCATTCAAAATCCCATGGATTCTCGCGAGAAGATGCTCACACGGGAAATTAAAAAAACAAAAACAACACACAAAAAGTTTTTAAAAGCACATACACACACTTAAAAACTTTCAAGTAACCTGGGGGTCATAAAAAAAAATGTGTCACTTACTTGGATGTCACAATCTCACCCAGAAGTGTTCTGGCCGGACCAGCCATTGATGCTGCATTCTTGTGAGTTAAATGGGGCTAGGTTTCATATGCTGGCAATGTCTGCACTAAAGCACCACAGGGATCTATTGACAGCTTAAGCTATCAATTAAAAAAGTCCATTTTTTAAACAAGATATAAACGTGAAAGGGTGACCTCATCTGGTATGCACGCCCTTTCGCATTTATGTGGCATCATTATGATGCCCTATTTAGTGTGTCTGATAAAGTCCTGCATGCGAGACTTGCCAGGCATATAAATGCCTGAGTATGCAGCCACCAGCCATTTCGGGGGAGGGGGGTGTCAAGCTGGGCTGGCCCTCCTGTGGTGAGTAAGGAAGGGAAGAGGAGACATTGAGCACCAGTTGAATGGGGGGGGGGGAAGGAAAGCCCTGGGTTGGATAGAGGGATCAAAATGGAGGGGAGGAACCTGCAGTTGGGGTAAATGCAAGTGACCTCACCTCGAGCTGACCATGTGGACATGTCACACTGATTGGCTGATACTGAAAACCCTGCCCAGGTGTTTACCAAACCTATGCTGTTGACAGCCCCATGGGAGCATTTGATGGTCTTGAAACCATTGGGCCCTGTCTCCCTTCAACCTTATTTTACCGTCACATTGTCTACCCAAGGAGGATTTGGAGATATTACTTATGAATGTATCTGATCTGTACTTGTGGTAGTTGCATTAAAGTTGTGGTCAACTTTTATTCAACCCATAAGATGGTGTCTGGCCCCTTTGTCCCAGGAGATTATCACATGCTAGAAACATCCCATGACAGGGACGACAGGAGATTGCTAAAAGGCTTACCTTTTAGATGACGTCGTCCCTCTCCTGTGATGCTTCCATTCTGCTCCTGTTCCTCCCCTCACTTCCTCTTATTCATGGCTTAAACCCATTCCATTATAATAATGGCATGATGGGCGAGTGAACAGAGGACCCATTATGGTGGTGAGATGACATCATGATGTGACGTCAGCAGGAGGTCCGTGCTGAAGACTTCTGGGTTAGATCAGGACAGCCAGGTAAGTGATACCTTCCCCCCCTCCCTGGGTTACTTGGTTTCTTTTTATGTTTTGGGGCTTTATTTTATTTTTTGATGTTTGGTTGGGGTTTTATTTTTAAATTTCCCACGTTATCGTTCTCTCACAAGAATTAGCAGGATTTGGCTTTGCTGCAGTAAAAGCAGCTTTATGACAGCTGCATTTACTTTCTTGAATTCAAGAAAATTCTTGAATTCAAGAGCTGTTGATGGGACTGCACTCCCATTGAAAGTGCAAGTTGATAGATCAGGGATGCTACTTGAGGTATATTGTCATTGGGGAATCATGTGACCTTGGTTGCTAGGAGAAACTTCTAGTACTTTGCCCATTCCTAGATGGGGACAGTTTGGTCATGCTGACTCATGCGTTAGCATTCTCTAGTCTGGATTACTGCAATGTAATCTGTTTAGGGCTGCCATTAAGGTTGATTCAGAAGCTGCTGCTAACACAATGTCTTCCCCTTAGGAAGGGAACTCACGTTCCCTCAAAAGGAACTAGGCTGCAGCTATCCTACCCAATAATATAAGCATACCTGTTTAATGGAGTTATTCTGTGGCATTTATTCTTAGTACTAGCTTTACATGCCACCTCAAACCAAATAGGCAATTATCTCAGCATCTGCATAAAGGAAAGAGAACATACAAATGTCTCACACAAGAGTAAGAATAGAGGTGTTGAATTAAGCCTTTGTGAAGAGGAGACCCTAGATAGGAGAGAATCAAGGCATAAACTCCTGTATTGTATTTTAATTCATATTGTATCCATCTCAAGCTTTGGGAAGAGGTAGGTAAGAAATAACAACAACAACAACAGAAGTCATGATTATTTTCTTTTATTGATCTTCAATTTTATGATGAAAGAAAGTCTATAACAATTACAATAAACAAATAATGTGAATATAATTAACAGTGAACATACTATTGTTCATTATAAGAATATATGATGGGCAGACGCAGAGATGATATAATTTAACAGAATTCCAGCAAAATCCAGAAAGCTCTACTGACGTTGCCTACCGGACTCATAGAGACCATTGTATAGTACTTTTCTTTCATGTTTAACTTTTCCATGTACAAAGATAGTACATGTTCATAAGCTGACTTACTAAATAGGGAAACCCATGTTATACACTTTTTGTTTATCTCTGAACACTAGTCAGCCAATAAGAGCTACACTGGTATATCCAGGAAATGTAAACAGCATTCTCTAAGTAGTTCTAATTGTATTTCAATTGAAACCTGTTAAAATATGGTTGAGCAGCTAGGAAAAGTATTTGGTTCTCAAGCTGCTTTTTTGTGAAATGAGGTTATCTTTTTGACAACACGGAATGGAAAACTCAAAGGTCATGATCTAATTGAAGAACATAAACACTTTTTTACAAGCATATAAAAAATCCATGAGCAAAGAGGACATCTGCAGGGAAAGACAGAACTGCATTCCTCTCCGTAATCCCCTCCCCTCTGCCATTTTGGGATTTGTGGTTTCAAGCAAAGGAGGTTGGCAGGAGCCCTCCTTATTACGTTTTCATTTAATGAAATCATGTGGCTGTAAATCAAATAGAAATAGGAATAACCAAAGTCACCACATCCTCCAAGAAGTTTCATATTGACTCTCAACTAGAACTGCTTGGGTGATGAATTATCAGTTGTCAAGTATAAAAAGGTCACCCAAAACTTGTCCAGCTTTTCCATAGCCACAAACATCCTCAATTCCAAAATCTAACCTAACTCCAGTTGAAAAATGAGTATTTCATTCCACAAATTGCTGCTAAAAAACCCAACACCTACTTCTTTTGCCAAAATACCTGCATGTTATCTAAAACTAGTTTTGTCTATTAAGAAAGAGTTCTGGCATAGCAGATTACTAAGGAACATATGGAAAGATATGGCACCCACCCAAAACACTTGCTTTAAATGAGTGTAGCAGAGCAGCATTGGGAAAATGAGGCAAGAGTAGTGATGGATAGACTGCCTGGAGTCCAATTAATTTGTCCATTAAGAATGATTAAGGCAAGGCCCACTAGAAACCCAACATTAATCAATTTAAAAAAATCAGTAGCAATTGGGTGAGGTGTCTATACCCCAGCATGCTCCCACTGACATCATAGGGAGTGCAGTAAGGACTAGAAAGCTTCTCAGCTTGCTATACTTCTCTCAGCATAGGTGGCTTCATCATAAGAGATGGTGACAACAGAATCATAAAGGAATGGCAACAGAAACAGCCCAGGATAGAAATGGGCAGACATGAAGACTGTTGGATTTTCCATTAATTTTACCACAAGAAACCCCCCAAGGTCCACAAACCAGAACCAAGTGTAAAAGGCATAGACTTATGACTTTATCAGACATGTGAAAAAACACATCATAAGGATGTGATGATAACAGAAAAGGCAAAATTATCAGACAACGTTGTCATTCAGCCATTCTGGGGGTGTAACCCGGGTGTGAATAAGGCGTCACTTTTTATTGACAGCTTAGTCCGCCAATAAAAAAGTGACACCTTGTCCATGCCAGCGCTATGCCCCGGGAATGGTTGAATGACGAGAGCATCTGATAATTTCGCCCTTTGTGTTATCGTCACATCCTAAATGATGTGGTTTTGTAGCAGTAGGTACTTTGTCTGCTAAAGGCCTTAGAATTAAGGAACAGGGTGCCTCTGAGTACATTCGGACCCTACAAATTTGTTTTGAGTACCAGAACTGGGTACCAGAACTGAACACAATCCTTTCATGGAAAAATCCACTCCTGGTTACTCCAAGGACTTTATCAGACATGGGGGAATGCAGCAAAAAACTGAGTCTCCAACCATGTCAGAAGAACACTACAAGAACAGAAATGGTGACATTATCAGATGCCCACATCCTTCAGCCGTTCTGGGGCATAGCACAGGTGTGAATAAAGCATCCCTTTTTTTTACTGACTGGCTAAGCCATCAATAAAAAGGGACACATTATTCACACCCACGCTACACCCCCCGATACGGCTGAAGGATAGCGTTGTCTGGTAATATCATCCATTTTTGTTCTTGTAGCATTCTTTGAATGCGTTTTTTGCCGCATCTGATAAAGTCCAAAGTTCTTTTTACTTCAGCAGCCTAATTTAGGTGGAAAATATCATTGTGGAGTCAGAAACTCTTGCTGATATACTGGAAATCACCTGGAGATTCATGAGTTGATCCTAATCTACTTTCTGTCCATTCTTGTTCAACCAGACATGCTACGAAGGTGCAGGAAGCTCAAAGATCTCTTTACTCTGGTGTTATCAAAGAAGAACTTGATAGTTTTACCAGTTTGTTATTGATGTTACATGGGCTGATATCAGATCCTAAAAAATGATTACTTTTTGATGAGCGCTATCAAGCAAGGAAATATAAATGGAATTATCGTTGTCCTGTAGAGTCCACTGTGGCAACTTGAAAAGGAAGATTTTCTTTTCTTTTCTTGGATCATTTCTGTTACCTTGTCTATCAAAAGAGTCATGCCTCATCAGACCTAATTCTTATCTGCCCCAGTATTCTGATCCCAGTGTACACACTGACAGTACAGAAAATATACACGAAGACAGGAGCACAACAGCACCATTCTGCTTATGTCCCCAAGAAACTGGTACTGGCAAGCATACCACCAGTAGGTTCCTGCACTCACTAGAGTTTGACTGACATCTGGCCAGAGCTGTATGTGTGTTTTGATGCCTTGAGAGGCTTGTGAGCAGTCCTGTATAGTTTATTATGCACAGGTAACAGAGGCATTGCCAGATATAAAGGGGAAAGCCTGGAAGTTAAGTATTGAACCTCACAGGCAATGAATATCAGATTATATACACAGGCTAAGGAACATGTGACATAACTTCTATTAATCCCTATTCAGAATAGTTCCTGTGGGGGAATTAGAGTTGCCCTGTGTTGCAAACTCTAAAAGTTAAATTCCTTATTTAAAAAACTTCCCTCCAGCAGAGTAGTAGTTTAGAAGCGTGACTCAAATGTATTGCTTTGCCCTTGAACTAAATATGACAAAAGGAGGCATACAGCTTTAGGACTTTTTCAGACGGGGTTTGGCAATGCGAGCAGCCCCATCCTCATTGAGAGGCTGCTGCGCTGCAGGGCGTCCCTTTCGGATGATGCTGTGCCCGCGCCAATACTGTTGCGGAAGTGCTGGGAGGCTGTGGCGCTATATTTGGCGTTTTCTAATCACGATCAACTTTTGTGATTAGAAAATCGCCAAATATAGCGCTGCAGCCTCCCAGCACTTCCGCAACAGTATCGGCAGGGGAGAGCGTCATCCAAAAGGGACCCCCTGCCGCAAAGCAGCCTCTCAACAGGGACGAGGCTGCTCGCATTACAAAACCCCGTCCGAAAAAAATCTTAGATTAAATAACTCAAGAAACTTGACTTAACTGAATGCGGTGAAGGAGAGAGAGGCATCCTGGCTCACCAGCTTTGAAAAGGAGAAGATGGCTGCCCAAGAAAATGAAGGCAGGACAGACAGAAGCATGTTAACTAGGTAGGCTGAGAGGGGACAGATCTATATACATAACTAGACCAAGAGGGGTTGCTCTATAACAAGGGAGTGTTGGGAAAAGAGAATGCTATCTTTTCCAACAGTTCCTCACAATGGGAAATGCCCTTGAGGTCCATCATGGTACAGATATGAATAAACCCAGCTCAAGCCCTGCACAGCTTCAGGGCATTTTGCATTTAGCCATTGTTGTTCCATCCCACTTGTGCAGTGCTATAAGAAAAGTGCATGATCAATAACACGAAGCTCCAAAATGGTGCTTTGGGCCACTACATTGCCGGAAAGCCTGTCCCCCATGCACATCTGACCAATCAGCTTTCCACTTTTGCCCTTTTCAAGAATGCACTGAGATGTGAATTGGATGTCCAAATGAGTGGTAATAGCCATTTTCATGCACTATTCAAAAAAATTCAGGAAAAGCCGCAAAGGCTTTTCCCTGCACTAAATGGAGTTTTTGGCCCCCTTCCTTCAGAAAACTGCAAATCTTGGTCGGCTCTTGTTGGGACAAAAGGTATTCTCTGTAAATTCTATTAGGATTATTTAAACCATCTGGACCACCTAAGTCAAGAAATGGTTTTTTACTTCACTGAGGCAACCAAACAGCTTTTTTACGTGGAAGGTCACACTTGCACACCTTTGATTTACAGTTTTTAAAAATACTGTGTAGTGGCAACAACTTGTAGAGAATAGCAATGTGACTAATTCACTTCTGGCCATCATCTTGATTTGCAAGCATGGCTGTGTGTCCACTTCAAACACAGATAGCTTCACATACCAGCGATTTTTCCAAAGGACCATGAATGCCACAGCAAATTTGCATTAATGTGCAGCAATCCACATTATATCTTCTCATCTAGAGGAGCCCTTAATTTGGATTTTAAAAACCACCCTATTTAGTTTTTTGTTCACCCATCTGATCTCCATCTCTCTTTGGCTGTGGTTTAAAATACTGTACTACATAAGCACAGGACATTAATGCCCAATTGTTCTATTGTTCTCATCAGAACGATTGTTCTTGCTTTGGCTTGCTTTTTCACTGAAGTCGCCTGGTTGCTGAAATTCACTTTGCCTTCTGAAATACTTTGTTTGGTGGCTGCCATTATTTCACTTTGCTGAATAGCTGTCTGCAACCTCCCAGAGGGCCTTTTCGGTAATCGCCCCCAAATTGTGGAATGACCTGCCGAATGAGATCCGTCAGATAACAAGCCTGAGTGGCTTTAAAAAAGCACTAAAGACGGATCTCTTTCGGCAGGCCTTTCCTAATTAGATCCCGGCCTCAGGGGATCCTGGCCTCTTCTAGGCTGCTGGCCATTGATTATATTTATTGTATTTATAGTTTTAAAAGTGATTTTAGATTAGTTGTTTTAATTTATATTTGTTTAATGTTTTTTTATGGGGGAGGGTGGGAGTGGGGGTGTTTAGGGATTTTATTTGTATTGTATTTTAAATTTTGTAAGCCGCCCCGATTGTTTTAACAGAGGGGCGGGGTATAAATAAATTTTATTATTATTATTTATTATTAGCTTAAATCGCTTGCTTTTTAGAACCCACAACTTTCCTCAAAGACTGTTGTTAGCCTGCAGAGACCCTCCCTTCAAAGGTTTGTCTTCACAGTGGATCTATGATACCAGGAAAGGTATCTTTCAGAACCTCATTCTATTTTCTAGAGGTATTTCCCCTATAAATTGCATGTTCCACCTCTTTGTGACCGAGTGTCAAGGAGCCCCCCCGCCCCCAGTCCTGCCCACAAGGATACGCACACAAATATAACATGCACAAAGTAAGTTTATTACAAGGAAGTAAAAGGATAATTGGTGGAAGGGCCACAACTTTCTGTTTGGTGATAGCTGTTAGAGGTTGGTCTGGGCATGATTTATCTGGGGCAGGATAAGAGCCCTCAACCTGCCTGAGCCAAGCCCAAGTCCACCGTGAAAGGCGGACCACGTGTCCGATCGCGTGCCCGGAATTGAACAACTCATGTGACCGTATCACGTGACTAAACCACATGCCTGATTATATCCCCCCCGGGGGGGAGCTGCCCAGAGGAGGTCCTGGCAAACCCTCCAGTAACTCCCAACTCCCCCCCCCCCAGACAGGACAAAAACTCATGCCCACCGCCAACAAAGCCGAGCGAAACTGCTCGGCTTCCGCCAACCCTAAGGCTATCACCAGAGAGAAATACCACCTGCCTGGAGGGATCTGCAGCTTAGCCCTAACTGTGGAGGAGATCGAGTCCCGGACGAATGTATGCGGAAAACGCCTTGGACCGCCATCTTCACAGGTGCTGAATGTCCGAAGTCACCATGCCTTCTGCTGCTGCGGTGGTGGCTGCGCCGATCCGGAAGGAGTGACCGCTAAAGCCATCAGGGGTATCCGATATGCCTCAAAGCGGCTCGTAGAACGCTGACAAACTGGAAGCGTGTCAGAAAGGATGAGTCTTTATGGATGAACAGTGGTCCAGGGACATCCGCCCGCTGCTCGAGGTACTGCTGCAAGGGGTGCACAGGGCAAGCAGGAGATCCCTCCAGAGCCTGAAGTCAGATAACGCCCCCCCCCCTGTCCACACTGGTCATTTTTGGACCTCCGGAGCCGCAAGTGGAGAACCCTGTCTGCCAGAACAACGTCTGACCACTGAAGAGCATGTCCAGTCCCGGAAGCCTTGGCTCTGCAGACCAGCTCCCCGATGCACAGAGTTGCAAAGAAAGCAACCGAGAAGGCAGGTCGAAACAGTAAAGTTTCATACCTGGACCAGCAAATGGCTGCCAGGGCCGGAATAAGGTTGCACAGGAGTTCAAACGAGACTGGTTGGTGCGTGTCCTGTCTGCTTCCTTCCATGCGGCGCCATCCTTCGACTACTTTGCGGACCAAGAAAGAGCCACACGGATCCCCGTGTCCCGCAGCCTTGCTGACGAAGGAGATGGCTGCCAGGTGAAGGGATATAGTCCTGGGGGCGAGGCCATCCTCCTTCAAAACCCCGATGTAGTGAAGCACTTCTTGTTCCGTGGTTGACCAGGAGTTCCCGTATCCGTGACGCCTTCTGAAGTTGTCGAACTACTGGGCCGCCTGGGAATAACTGGCTCGGGTGGAAGGTGCCAAGGAGTTAAGGACCCCCCCGGAGCACTGTTTCCTCCCAAGATGCCAGAGTTCGACCGGGAAGGAGACCGGAGAAGGATCTGCTTCTGGCGCCAACTCCTGAAATCTGCCATCCTGGAATCGAGATAAAGCATCCGCTCTTTTGTTATTAACACCCGGGACGTGGCGCGCAGTGAAGGAAATATTATCTGCCAAGCAGACCAGGACAAATTCCCTGACGAGTCGCATGACCCTGTCAGACTTGGAAGATTGGGAGTTAATAATGCGGACCACCGCCTGGTTGTCGCACCAAAAACACACTCGCCTGTTGTGGAACTCATCCCTCCACAGATAGACTGCAACTAGTATGGGAAAAAACTCAAGAAATGTTAGGTCCCGAATAACATCAGATTCCTTCCAGGGAGGAGGCCAAGGCTGAGCGCACCAGTGCCCGTTAAAGAAAATCCCAAACCCAACGTCCCCTGCCGCATCTGAGTGGACCTGCAACCCCGCCCCGAGTGCCGCCTACCCCTGCCAAAATGTCACCCCATTGTAGCCTTCCAAGAATCTAAGCCACACCCTCAGATCCTCTTTGACCCCCTTGGTGATCCGGATGCGATGGTGAGGTGACTTGACGCCAGCGGTAATTCTTGCCAGTCTGCTACAGAAAGCCCTGCCTGGAGCCACCACCCGTCAAGCAAAGTTAAGGTGGCCCAGTAAGGACTGGACTTCCTTCTGGGATGCTTTCTTCTGTTCTAGGAGGGATAGCAGCATACGCTTGATCCCCGCCAGCTTATCTTCGGGTAGTCGTGAGACTTCTGCTACTGAGTCCAATGTGATCCCCAAGTAGGTGATGTTGCTGGCCTGGCCCACCGTTTTGTCCGGGGCCAAGGGGACGCCAAGCTCCTGGGCCAAATCCTGAAAAGACTTAAGCAGAAACCCACACTCCGGCCCCCTGGCCAACCCGATCATAAGAAAATCATCAAGGTAATGAGTGACCAGGGCTGAGCCGGTCCGAAGTTTGAGGGCCCATTCCAGGAAGGTGCTGAATTCCTCAAAGGCAGAACAGCTAATAGAGCACCCCATGGGCAAAGCCATGTCGTAGTACCACTGGCCCTGGAACTTGAAACCCAACAGGCAGTGGTCCTCGGGGTGGACTGGCAGCAGCCGGAATGCGGACTGAATGTTGCATTTTGCCATAAGGGCACCCGGGCCGCAGGATCTATCTAGCTTTACCGCGTGGTCGAATGACGCATATCGCACTGAGCAGAGCTCGGGCAGTATGGCGTCATTTACAGATGCTCCCTTGGGGTAGGATAAGTGGTGGATAAGACGGTATTCGCCTGGCGTTTTCTTGGGGATGACACCCAAGGGGAAGACCCTGAGGTTGCTGAAAGGAGGTGCGGGGAAGGGACCAGCAACCCTACCTGCAGCACACTCCTTGGCAATCTTGGCGGCCACTACCTCGGGAAGCTCACAAATGGACTTAAGGTTGCCTGAATCCGAGGCTAGCCTGGGGCCCAAGGCGGGAATCCTAAAACCAACGGAGAACCTGTCCCTGAGGTACGAAGCTGCTTGCCTATTGGGATATAGTGCCAATAGGGGGAGAAGTGCCTGGAGCCTAACGGGCGTAAATGCCAAGCAGCTCCCCCCTGGATTGTCACTATAATTTCCTGCTTCCCTGCCTGGCGTTGCTGCCCGACCCTGATTCCCTCTTGACGCCGGAGGAAGCAGGGCGTCCTGAGCGAAAGGGCTGGGCGGAAGCACCAGGTCAAGGACAGCTGGCCGTAGGGTGCGATCCATAGCAGTTCTCGCAGTAATGTTCGAACTTGCAACGGGATCTCTGGCATTTTCCCGCATTGTACTCCCAGCAAACCAGCCGGCGGGCATCCCTCTTACGAGGCAGCTTGCCCACTTCGGGTTTGCCCTTGATGCGAGAACCCACAATGACGAGTCAAAGCTTGTCATTAATGAGATCCCACCTAGCCCTAGGGTTCCAGGAGGCCCTCTTGTGGAAGGTGGAGTCATACTGAATGGCTGCCGCTTTCCCCGCCAGTGACTTGGCCTTGAGCACGTTGCTCAGGTGATTGGCCAGGTGCCACCCTCTGTCTGGGTAAGCCATGCCCACTACCCCCATGAAAACCGTGTACCCAGCCAACCAGTTGGGGAACGAGCACTCCACCGGGTCCAGTTTGTCTTTGTCAGAAGCTTTCTCTGATTTTGGGGTGCTGCCCACCTCCCCCTCGGGCTTGAGGAGTGAAAAAATATCCACATAATATCCCTTCAGGATATTATTGCAGGTCTTTCTGTCCAGGTGGATCCCGGGAGGGTCCTCGTGGTCCAGAAAAAGGCTGGGAGTGGAAGGCCCCGCAGTGGCCGCCCCATCTCGACATGCCCTGGATGGCCTGGTCGAGCCTGGTTCCGCGGCAGCCCTGGCCTTAATGGCCCAAGAAGGCAACCCCGGGACCAGCGCCGCCGTAGACCAATACCCTGCCCAGTCCATATACTCATCGGAAGATTCACCTGAGGATCCCTCGCTGTCTGAGTCCTTCCTACGCTTGGCCTGCCTTTTCTTGCCTTCCTTCTCCATCCCGCGGTCTTTTCCTCCCGAGGCTCTGCCCCCCCGCACTGGGGAAGAGTCGTCTGAGGACACTATGCTGACCTCACTAGGCGAAGGCGTCCTGTGTTTTCCGCGCTGTCCTGCCGTCCTTGCTGACTGCTGAGCAGCCTGATCCTTGGCGGAAGAGGGAGCCGCGGCTTCGAGGTCTGCTGCAGGCTCAGGGGCTGGCGCAGCCACACCAACCTCCGGTCCCCTGCCGGACTTCAATTCCCCAATGTGCTCGGCGAGGAGTGTGACCGCACGGGTCAGCTCCTGGAGATTGGGGGCCACGGTGCCGCCGAAGATGTGCTCAACGGCCTCAGAGCCAGCAGCTGCCCCCTAGGGGGGTTGGCCTTTCGGGCACGAGGTGCCAGGGATGCCCAAGATTTGGCCGTATGGCCAGACGGCGCCTGAGTCGCAGGCCTGCTGGGTGCAGTCTTCTTTTTGGGTGCCATTCCCAAGCAATGAGGGGGTAATAGTGATTTCAGCTCTGAATAGATGGCCCGGAGATGGCCTATGTGAGTTCACAGATGCGAGGATCTTTCTCGGCTTGTCCGCCCTGTTTTATAAGGCAGCCTCGGGCTGAACTCGCTTCCCTAGTGGCTTGTCTGCCCCTTTCCTGGCTTGTCCGTCCCAAAGATTGCTTTCTGGCTTGTCCGCTCCGCTCAGGGGTGCCTCCCCTATTTCCCCCTGATGGGCAGTCTTATTCCTGGCTTGTCCACCTCTGCAGGCCACCCGTTGACCTGCACTGGGTTGGGTCCTGATGACCCTCCCGCAAAGGCTCGGGCCTAAGAGCCCACGAGCCTCCTGATGGGCTCACTATACGGGCTGCCCCCTGCAGGCCCCTATAGTTTCCCCCGTGGACTCTGGAGTCCTCCCCCAGTGGCTGCCGCCCACTGGGTCTGGCCTGGCTAGCGCCTACTGGCCCGTCCTCCCACACCCTGGTAGCTGGGTCCGCCCCCACGTGCACCCTTGGCATTGGGAGTCCTCCCAGTGGCCTATGCCAACTGGGTTCGGTCGGGCCAGAGACCCCCTAGCCCGTCCTCCCCCACTCGCCAGATGCCGGGTTCTGCCTCCACGGGCACCCCGGCCGCCTGTTCCGGCCTGCCCTAACCGGGCCTGCTGGCGAAAGGCCCCGCTGCCGCCGACCCTCGGGCCCGCTGGCCCCGGACCCGCGGCTGTCTCCCCCCTTGCTGGGCCTTCCCAGCCCAGCTGCTCCATCCGCCGCTTCAGCCTCGCAGCCACCACCTGCTTGGCCTCGCCGCTGCTGCTGCCTCCTTCGGCCTCCCGGCCTATCTGCCGCTGCCGCAGCGCTTCCGTTCTTCTCGCTGAGGCCAGCCGGTCAGCTCTACCTGGTAGCCTCGGCTCCTCGCTCCTCTTCGGTGGTTTCTTCTGGAGCTCCTCGGAGAGCTCCTTCCTCTTCGGCTCGCAAGAGCCAACTGCCAGAGCCAAGAGCCGGCCTGGAATAAATACCCGGCCGGCTGACCATGGAGGGAACTGGCCCCGCCTTCCAGCCAATCAGCGGCCGTGCTGAGTGCGGACCCTGATTGGCTGAAGGTAGGGCGAGCCAGCCAATCGGGTAGGGGCAGCCTCCTCCCGATTGGCTACCTCAGGATCCTCTTCCCTGCCTGCGGAGCAGGCTGGGAAGAAGAAGGCCGGCATGGCGGCACCCATGCCGGCCACGAGCTGGCCCGGGCACGGGGGTGACACCGGCCGCAAAAGTGGCCGCCAGGTAAGTCCTGGCAGCCGGCTTACTCACTTTTCTACCTGAATGTGACTACAGAGGGTTGGTAGGAAGATTTTTTACTTCTATTTCAACATTAATATTGTTGAAAGCCCAGCACATTTTAATGCCATCTTTCTTGGTAATTTGGTGGAATGGATTGCGGTCAGGCACTCTTTGTTTCTTTGTAGTGATCCTTGTTCCCATTTTCAGCCCTAGTCCCTGTGTTGCTGCATTATTGTTGTGTGCCTTCAAGTGGTTTCCAACTTATGGCAACCCTAAGGCAGTGGAGTCACTAGGATTGGTGTCAACCAGTGTGGTAATTCATTGTGTCACACACACCCTTGATCTCCTCCCCTACCAGACCACATAGAATCCCTAGTTTTTTGTACTAATGTTACTTGTAACATTATGAGTAATTTACATTACTTGTAATTTGTAATTCTCATATATCACTGAATGTAATGGAAATAGTTGTGACACAAACAAAAGCCCATGGCAGCACCAGCACAGCCTCTACCCACCAGACAGTGCTGTTGCTCCCCATGCTTGGTGCCACCACTGACGACTGCCACCCAGGCCTGGCTCAAGTCTCAAATTGAATAAAATACTGCCCCAAAGCCTGGGGCAGCCATCTGTATGTTCACACAGCAACCCCAAGCTTCAGGAGGAAGGCAGGGGGGGGGAGTGAAGTTGAAGCCCTGCGGGCCCACCTTGCTCTGGTTTCTGTTTTCCAGTTTTGCTCAGTCTGCCCAGGGGTGCTGCTGAAGGAGGAGGAGTCGAGTCAGAACGCACAGATGTGTGGCTGAGCCCGGAGACTTCCTTCATCTTCTCTTCTCACCCCTGTTCTCTCCTCCCTTCCTTCCATGCCCCTTCCTCCTGGCTCCTCCTCCTCCTCCCACCACCTCAGAACCCCATTCTGCTGCATTACAGGCACAGCATCAATTGTGGCCAGGGCTGCCCAACTCCAAGAGAAAGAAGAGGGCAGGGGAGCAGTGGTGTCACCCCACTTACGTTCACACCTGGTGCAACCCACACAAGCCCCACCCCTAATGACACCCCTGCCTTAAGGCAGAGAGTGTGTGACATGCCCAAGGCCACCCAGTGGTTTTCATGGCTGAGTGGAGATTCAAAGTCTGGTGTCCAGTGTTGTAGTCCAACACTCAAACCACTACACCACACTGTAGCTGTACTAACACCATATTGCACCTCATCACCTATTGGCAACTCCACCAGATCTGTCAAGAAAGAGATTCCCATGTTCTAGAATGAATTTTCTTTAGCTTTGAAACACTGCTGGATAGTCTGTGTAGCACTGTAGCAGTGGAGTATAGAGGGAATGTATTTGGCAGGGGAGGGAGAAATAAATATACCTGATCAAGTTCCACAGTTTGAAAGGTGCTTGGGCTCTTCATGTAGTTATAGTTAGCAGTCATATTTTACATTGATGTACATAATACAACTTTTACACAATCTGAATATCTGAATTGCATAAATCTTTTGGAGCTTAACATTTTTTCCCTCAACCTCACACTTCAAAAAGACAGGTTGCTCTACAAAGATATTTCAGAACTTTACTGCATTCTTAACTGCCTTAAACAGTAACTTTTGTTAGCTAGCCACCCACCCTGCTTTTTATCCACGTGCTTCATAAGGCATGAACGATATAAAATGTATGCATTTAGAAGCAACCATAAAATAGTCTTACCTCTAAGTGACTGACTGATTTATGTATGTATGTGTGCATTAAGTTATTTAATTATTTACAGTATTAACACTAAGTTCTCTGGGTAGTGTACATTTAAACCACAAAAGATAACAACAACAAAATTATAAGAGAATATGTAATATCCATAGTCAGGTAGTGCCGGCTTTGTGTTGCAACACCATTGTCAGATAGCTGTAAATTTCATATCTGTAAATTTAAGTTCACATTTCATATCTGTAAATATCTGTAAATTTAAGTTCACATGTTGTTCTTAGAGTCCCTTGCCAGCCAAGAGGATTCTGCACTGTATAAAATATTTTAAGATAATTTTACTTTGAATGGTTTGGATCCCTTCTGTGAATCGAAGGTGTTCTTTTATTCATGGGAGAATTTTTGATACAATGTTGTCCATTTTCGCTAACTCCCCCTTCCTTCTACAGCTCCTCAAAAATATGTTCTGAAGGCGTTCAATGTGAAGTTGAAGGCTTTCACGGCCGGCATCCATAGATTTTCCTTGGGTTTTTTTCCAGGCTGTGAGGCTGTGTTCTGGAATAGTTTCTTTCTGATGCCTGCATCTGTGGCTGGCATCTTCAGACAATGGTTGGGTAGGAGTGTATGTGAAGTTTATATACTGTGAACCCCTGTTGGGGAGTATATGTAAATTTGTGTAATTGAATGGTTAGCTTCTGGGTATGGAATTCCTTTGTAAGTGTTGAGTTTTTACTCTATTGTTCTTCAAAACTGGGAGCCAGATTTTGTTTACTTTTAAGGTTTCTTCTTTCCTGTTGAAGTTGTCCAGGTGTTTGTGAATTTCAATAGCTTCTCTGTGCATTCCGACACGATAGTTGTTGGCCTGGTCCAGAATTTCTGTGTTTTTAAATAGCATTTTGAAGAAACCTTAAAAGTAAACAAAATCTGAGTTTTGAAGAACAATAGAATAAAAATTCAAAGGAACTTCACCCAGGGATAGGGGGATTCCCAGCAGATAATGGCCTACCAACCAACCATTAGCCAATCAGACACTAACAAGCCTTGCATTTCTATACCCAGAAACTAGCCACTAGATCATGGACTCTTTTGTGAATGAAAGGTTCTCCTCCTATTCACGAAAGAGTACCTTCAGAGACAATAACCCAAGGTAACTACATGGTCATATGCTCTTACAGTCCTACTTTAGCAGGGACAGATCCTATTTTCTTAGTCTTGGTTCTTGATAAATCATTTTCCTTACTGTGCTTTTTGAGGAGAAGTACGTGACATTGGTGTGGGATGCTGGAGTTGGCATAATTCAGCAGTTTTTATCTTCCTCCCTCCAGATCCCTAGAAGTTACATCCAAGGGACAAAAGAAGGTTGCAAGTCTAGTTTGGCTTGCAGTGGTTCTCATGCAAATACATCACTGAAATGAATAACACAATGTATAATAACTGAATGTACACTTTTGTTGTTATTGTGTGCCTTCAAATCATTTCTGACATATGGCAACCCTAAGGTGAACCTATCACAGGATTTTCTTGTGAGAATTTGTTTGGGGGGAGGTGCCCTTGCCTTCCTCTGAGAGACTGTGACTTGCCCAAAGTCACCCAGTGGGTTTCCATGGCTGAGAAGGGATTTAAACCCTGGCCTCCCAGTGTCCTAGTCCAAAACTCAAACCATTGCACCATGTTGGCTCCTGAATATGGCCTTTATGCTTATAAATATGGCTTTGAAAGTGTAAGGCTGGGGTGGTCAAAGTGTACCCCTTGGTTGCATATGTTACCTACCCTGACAGCCCCTGCCCATATCTATAATAAATTGGCAATATTTAATAATTAGGTCAGATGTGGCCCTCCTTGTAGTCTGGTGATTAAAGCTAGTAAATTCTACATTCAGGAATCCCAAAGACAAACACTGCTAAGTCAGGTATGCACTTAAGGAGGGGCTGCCCAAATTCAAAAGAAATGATGATTTGCAAGGCAACTACATGCTGGAACACCTGGCTAATCCTATCAGCCTAAGCTGGGATACTCATCTTTGAACAGGACCCTCATACCTCTCATCTTCCCTGAACAAAGAAGTTTGCTTCCTCTATTTAATTACAAAGCATCCGTACATTAAGGACCATTGGCATTACTGGAGTGTCTATTGTCTCACCCTGAGCAACTCCAAGAAGCATTGTCTTTCACTCTAAATCCCACCCCTTGAGGGCAGTTATTTATAAAAACCCTTCCAAAATCCCACTCAAGTGCACACAGATCCCCTTCCAAAGAACACTGTGTCCATCTGTGTAGCCATTCCTGCTTCAGGACCACCATTCTGCTGGTTTCTTCCGCGACCTCATTTCCTCAGATTGGTACAGAATTACCAGAAAACAACTTCCCTCCTCTATTCCTCTATTCCCATACTTCCTACTTTATTCATTAGCCTTGTATGAATGCTTGAAGCCTGAATGTGTGTGTGAATGTTGTTATTATAGTTTTTTCCAATAAAGACAGATTATTGTACTATCTAGCTTAATGTGTCCCCCTAATTACCGGTATACATAAGTTAAAAGACCCTGCCATCTGTTGCCCCCTCTTGCCTAGCCAAGATGAGTATAGTAATTCCCCAAATTAATATCAATATTTTGAGGGTCCTTAAGACCCCCAAGCATGTAGGGTAACACCCCCAGGGCTGTTTCTATGGATCTAGACCCCTCCAGATTACCTGCCCTTCCCCAAAGAGTGAAGTACTTCTCTTGGAATCCTCTAGGAATGGCAACTGAGCCTTTACATATATTTTTTTCAGGGGGGGGGAGCTGCACTGTTTACCAATTTTTACCAATTACCACCAGAAGTGGACTTCTGAACACTTCCTTTTAAATTTTAAAAATTATTTTGGGGGCAACTTTTGGCAGCGTGTGAGGCCACTGAAGAGTCCAAGGGCCAGTAAATTTGCTCTTAGATCAGCTGCATTTCCTCACTCATGGTATAAATGAACACAATATGCAGCAGATGAGGAAGAACTTTTGGAAATATGTAGTAAGATGCCTGGCAAGGATAAGGGCTTAGGCCGGGAGACTTGCTGAGAGAATAAGAACAAGAGAGTCCCTTTTTCATCAGCTGAACATTGACAGGCATTCTTGTGCTAGTATAAGGCACACACACAAACTGTATGCTTAAGTCTTTGTGTTTACAATATATGGCCAAATCCATCGAAGGGCAAAGGTCACATGGGTCAATTTCCTCACACGATCATACCCTGACTAGTTTTAGGACTCCTTCTGCATTACGAATAATAAATAACAGACTTAACTTGTATGGCAAATTAGAATCTGATAGTTTTTGCAGTTAGTGGTGGAAATCTTTTGTCATACTTCTTTGCTGTAGCAAACATACAGCTGTTGGCTAAGCTCTAGCAACTTTTTCTACAGGCTTTTGTTTGTACAGATGGTTTTGCCCAGGCCTGTCATCAAATAGGTGGGTGACATTCAGGAGGAGAAAAAAAAGTCAAGTGACCAACAAATTGAAGAAATTACTAATAAATCTGGCACTCACTAAGCCAACACAAATAAGGTGTTGAGCTTGTACTTTTCAGGTTTGGTTTAAAGCTCACATAAATTCTAAGCTATTTTTAAACCCACCTTTAATGGAGGGAGGGCAGAGAGGAAAAGCACAAGGAGGCAAATGTTAGGGATTTTTTTTTTACCATGTTACATAGTACATGTGTCCTGCACTTCTTTTTTGTACCATTCTCTCTCGCTCTCTCTTTCTTCCCATTTTCCCTGGCAAAATGTTCATGCAGAATTGCACATACTATTCTACCATTTTGGAAACAAGTAAAGCTATTTAAGACAAGCATACAAAATTAATAAATAGCGAGGATGAAGAATTTGTTGCATGCAAATGGATTATTCCAGTAGACTTAGCCTTGCTTTTTATAATTAATTTCCTTGTCAACTAAATGGATATACAATTATCCAGCCAAGACAGTGAAACATTTGTCAGGAAGTGTCAGGGATTTAAATCATGATTTATTTCATTTTTGAAGCAGTGTCTTGATGTACCCACGCACCTATTTTCATTTACGATAAGAGAATTTTCAAGTACCTTTTGTATTCCAATGAGTGATATGTGAGCAGTCTTTTGATTATATGTAAGGCAAGGACCTTAAGGCCAAGGATGGAGTACTGTCTTCATCTGCTTTTTTCTAAGATGGGAGTTCTCCAAAGTAAGTTTTGTTTCAAACAGCTGGATCACCTTCCAGGGACTCCAGTCTGGATGTTACAAAATCCTTACCATCCAGAAGAGTATTTGTTGTAAGAGTATTTTGAACATTTCAGTGTTTAAATAATTAAATAACTAAGAAAGTTCCTATACCTTCTGACTATTGTTTCCATGGGTGTGTGTGTGTGTGAATTGGGTGTGTGTGAATATGCCTCATCCTGCACTCACCCATGCAGTGGTAGGCCTCACCTGCTCATAAATAGCAAAATGTTATGCCCTTTCACAGAATCCCCCTACTAAGCACTGGGCCATATGATATCAGAAGCAGGTTTTGCTCCACTGCCAACAATCCCACCTATCCAGACCCTGTCTTCCCCCACAACCCATCCATTCATATATATTACAGCTTTAACTACCTCCTGCTATATTATTCAACAAGTCTTCTAGTACATCAATAGCCTTCTTTTGAGTACAACTTAATGGTGTCTTGCCTGTTCTTTCACCACTCAAGGGGAATTTATGTGGCCTTTTCCTGGATCATTTCCCTCCTAAAAAGGGAAGTTTACAGCTATTTGGCAGCAATTGATTTATAAATTTGAAGATTGAAGAAAGATGAATGAAAAGCAGGAAGCAGTATAGGCTATGCTGTCATCATGAGTGACTATGTTCCAGTCCTATAAGTCAACTGGATCTGTCCACACACACTCTTCTCAAGACTATCTCCCTAATATTTCTAGAATTGGCTTGAACCTACTTATACAGCATGCTCTAACACGCACCAGCTCAGCTTCTGCATTCCTTCATCCCACAAAACATCATGGATTCCATGGACTTGCTGGATGCCCAAAATAAAAAGGAAATAGTTCTTACCTTTAAACTACATAGTCATCATACCTTAGATTGTTACATCAGATGGTTAACTAATTTCAAGAAGCACACAATTCCCTTGTTGCAACAGCTCCACTGTCTGCCGGTCCATTTCTGGGCACATTTCAAAGTGCTGGTGATGACCTACAAAGTCCTATATGGCTCAGGTCCAGGTTATCTTAAATACCATATTCCCTCATATGAGCTTGCCTTTGTTTTGAGATCTTTAAGGGAGGCCCTTCTGTCTGCCCCACTATCATAGACATATAGAATTGTAGAGCTGGAAGAGACCACAAGGGCCATCCAGTCCAAACCGCTGCCACGCAGGAAATCAGGATCAAAGCATTCCTGACAGATGGCCATCCAGCCTCTGTTTAAAGGCCTCCAAGGAAGGAGACCCCACCATACTCCGAGGGAGTGTGTTCCACTGCTGAACAGATATTACTGTCAGAAAGTTCCTCCTAATGTTGAGGTGGAATCTCTGTTCCTGGAGCTTGCCTCCATTGTTCCGTGTTCTACTCTGGAGCAGCAGAAAACAAGCTTGCTTCATCCTCAATGTGACACCCATTCAAATACTTAAACAGGGCTATCATATCACCCCTTAACCATCTTTTTTCCAGGCTAAACATACCCAGCTCCCTAAGTCTTTCCTCATAAGGCATGATTTCCAGACCTTTCACCATTTTAGTTGCCCTCCTCTGGACACGCTCCAATTTGTCAATATCCTTTTTGAATTGTGGTGCTCAGAACTGGACACAGTATTCTAGGTGAGGCCTGACCAAGGCAGAATAGAGTGGCACTATTACTTCCCTTGATCTAGACACTATACTTCTATTGATGCAGCCCAAAATCGCATTGGCCTTTTTAGCTGCCGCATCACACTGTTGGCTCATGTTCAACTTGTGGTCTACTAGGACTCCTTGATCCCTTTCACACATAGTCTCGTTCAGCCAGGTCTTCCCCATCCTGTATCTATGCATTTCATTTTTCCGCCCTAAGTGCAGTACCTTACATTTCTCCGTATTGAATTTCATTTTGTTAGCTTTGGCCCAGCTCTCAGTCTATCCAGGTCATTTTGAATTTTGATCCTGTACTCTGGGGTATTAGCTACTCCTCCTAATTTGCAGGTTCATCTGGTGGGAACATGGGTGATGGCCTTCTCAGTGGTTGCTTCCAGGCTCTACTGTTTATTTGTTGTTTTCTTTTTAATGGGCATGCTTTTAATCACTTTAAATTCTATTGTTAGTTTACATGTTTGTTTTTATTTTTGTATGACATGAATTTTAAAGCTGCATCTTTAACTTTTGTAAGACACTTTCAGTTGGGACTAGGGGGAACTGGGATGATGACAATGATGATGATGATGATGATGATGATGAATATCTGGGGAAACACCTTTCCTTGGCAACAGGAAGAGTTAACCTCCCAGGATTCCAAAGCAAGGAGTGTGCCGTGTTTCCTAGATCAAGCCTAGCAGCTAAACTCCTCCCTGCCACGACCCACACACTTACATTTATGCAACAGAATCAGTTGTAGTGAGAACCGGGGAGATTGGAGAGGCCCCCCTCCAACAACAAGGTGATCAGGAATGGTGTGACATCACTTCTAGTTATCTAAAATTGACACTGAAATGGTATGTTGTGGTCATTTGGATTGCTGGGCTAGCTGAAAATTGGGTGGTGAAACCCTCCAGACTGTGACATGCACCCACCCCTACACTAGTGTTAGTACTTTTTCAGTACTAACAGGTTTCCCCAGGCTGCTAGACAGCACAATCCCGCCTCTCACTTGTGCAAGTAGCCATTGATTGGCTGAAGGTGGTGATGGCAGGAGAACTCCATTGTGTCATCACTCACCTGGCAACTATCACCCACCTAGGCTGCTGTGTAAAAATGCTGGCAGATATTAAATGGATCTTGGTCAGAGATTTCTGGAAGTTGAGATGTTCTAATCTCTGTCTCAGAACTGAGCCTTGTGGTTTAGAAAATAGGACAAGGTGACAGTCTTCCACTGCCACTTCAACAAGTAGATTTTTTCAAGTAAGAAAATTAAGGTAAATGGGAGTGAGAGGGCAGGGGAGGAATCATTACACCTGGGAGCTTTAAAGGCAATTAAATCCCTGGGGCATGTCCCATATTCAGGTACTGATGGGTATACCAAAACCCATCATTTCCGGATGTCTAATAGAGCTCTAGCCCCTATGTCATTAGGGGATCAGCAGCAACTTGTGGGAGGGTGGGGTAGTTGCCTTTGTAGTTGGAGGGGGGCAGTTACCCATATGGGGGAACATATGTAGGGCTGCTACCCAGTATTCACAGACACTGTTAAAAGAGATGATATAGTGGGAGATTATGGCAGAGAGTGCTAGTGCCTACATTATCTAGGAGCTCCTGCTTATGGGATCCATTGGAGCAATTCAGCTGCTTCTGTGCATCCCAGATGGGGGTGACTGCCTCCCCCATCACCCAATCTATTCAGACTGCCCTGGAAATCTATAATTATCTTCCTTCCTCTCCTCTTTAACAAATTGCTCATCCTCAAATCTCTTAGAAATGAGGAAAGGGAAAGAGAATTTTTATGTTTGTTTTTTATGAGAGAGAACTCAACTATGAATGCCGATAAAATTCAAAGATGTTGCCATGTTAGTCTGAAATATCAGCAATCAAGGGGATCTTGCAGCAGCTTTGAGACTGAGAGAAAGAAGTTGTAGCATAAGCCTTTGTAGATTTGGTTTACTTACTGACATATGCAGGCATAAGTCTCCCTTAAACCTGTATATGTCTTTTTCATCATTGTGGAAATTTGTACAGTATTTCCTTCTACCCTCTGTAATGACCAAATTTCCCCAACTTACTGTTGAGGCACTGCAACTTCCCATAGCCATTCTGTAGCCAATGGTGAGTAGGAATGGTGAACTAGAAAAGTATCTGGCCATGTCACTGTAGCCAGACATAGCAATATCATCTGCTGAGATCTACCCAGCTCTTCCATAAGTCTCAGTGGATGGTGTAATCATCCTGTGTCTGTCTATGGGGACATGCCTGGACACTTCTCCAATCCCCACCCCTCGCTCTCCACCACCCATGGAATGGAAGTGAAGAAGGAGTGTTGAATGGCCAGCTATACTATAGTTCTGCATGTGGAACTGTCATGCTACACTGTGCCATACATGATCTCAGCTATGGAGAGAAACCTGGCAATGTGACCACCCAGGCACTGGACAGACTGACATGCTCTAAAGGCAATAAAATAAAAGGGGCATCTTTGGATTAGTCTCTGTGCCCAAAGATACATTTGTGTAAGCACTTAAAAGAACAAACCACACCTAGTTATTCCTTTTCCAAAAGCAATACTGTGTTGTACAATGGGATGAGACTGGGGAATAAGCATTAGTAAAGCAATTGTGACTCAAAACTATCCTAAATAGGAAATCATGAGCTTTTATTACTTTTCCAAGGATTACCAAGGAAAGACAGGAAAGTACAATTTTCCTTCAGCTTCTCTGAGTTCTCACATTAGCTTAAGTTATCCCTCTTTTCCCTCTGGCCAAATATCTTTTGCCCATTCTTCCCAATGGGTCTTTACAGGTTTCACTACTGCTCAAAAACAGTTCAGAATTTAAAACCCGTGATCACCACTTCCTTGGCCTCCTCAATTTATTTTAATTCATGCCATTTGAGCTCAGGGGGATTGTTTTAAATAACTCTGCAAAGTCAGAATGGATCGTTTTACTGCAAGGTACCTCTGGGTCAAGGGCATGAAGCAAGACCCTCTCACATTTTCATTAGCCACACTTTGCATCACTTTCCCTGGTCCATCAATCTGTGCTTGGGCTCCTATATATCCCAGGTACACTAGTGGCCATATGATTCATGTGGTGCCATATCAACAGCATATTTCACCTCACCCCAACTCATTCCATTGTTTTTGTTTGCTTACATGTTCCTGCTGCACTTCAACTCATAAATCAAAGTTGGCTTATTTTTTTTACAGACCCACTGAAAGTCTGAGCCAGTTTCCACTGTTATGAAAGACTCCAAATACTACACATCCTTTAACAGGTGGAAAATGTCTTAAGAGAATGTTGGCTAGGAATGTTTTCCTTACTTCAAGACAAAGAAGTACTTATTTACGACTTAATCTAATTCCAAAACAAAGTAACCATTCCCTGCCTTGAATTATCTCCTTATGATGTTACCTCACAACCATAAGGTTTTATGATTTAAAATGCCAATGGAAGACTGAAACCATGTTTAGTTACTATGCTTATGTAACTGATTACAGTCAAACAATGCTCCTTAGAGGCCTTTGTTTTCAGAGGATCCCTTTTCACCCATTCCCTTTTTCCTAACAGGACAGCTTGCCACAACTCAAATGATGTTAACATTTGGCTGCTTCTATATGAAGAGCTGCTGCACTAATCCATCTTTCATGGTACTTTCTGGTAGCACAACAATCAACCCTGAATTCATTATTGTCATGTTTACGGAGATTTTCAGACACTGTTTAACAGTGCCTACCGCGGGAGTAGGTCCGGGAGAGGAATGGCGCTCTTGCGCGGCAGGGGGTCATTTTCGGATGCTGCCGTTCCTCTTCCGGGATCCTTCGAGGCATGTCGTGAAGCTTTGGAAGCGGCCACGCCATATTTTAAGCATGGGCAACTTCCGTGCTTAAAATATGGCGCGGCCACTTCCAAAGCTTTATGGACGTGCCTCGAAGGATCCCGGAAGAGGGACGGCGGCATCCAAAAATGACCCCCTGCCGTGCAAGAGCACCGTTCCTCTCCTGGGACCTACTCCCGCGGTAGGCACTGTTAAACCATGTCTGAAAATCTCTTTAAGACTCAAGCTTCCAACTATAAAGAATAGCTATGAGGAAATTTATGAAAAGATGCCATGTTCACATGTTTGAGGGATAGGCAAATAATCACACCATTCATCTACTGGTCACAGCCAACATCATAATATCAAAAGGATAGCAAAACTTACAATATAAATGATTGACATCTGGTGGGTCATATTTTTGTAGACGTCTACATGGAAGAAACTCATTTTGGACATCCCAGAGGGCAGTTATGTCTTGTAGATGCTGTGATTTGTACTCCTTTCCCCAATATTTTGGCACCATTGGAATGGAGCCATCCCCCAATTTATCTGTGACTGAATTCAGACCTTCTACTAAAAGATACACCTTTCATCTGGGGCAGTGATGGGCAACTACATGGTGGCCAGGGCCAATTTAACCCTAGATTCTCCCATGAGCCACATATGCCCACAGGAAGCCCAGATCTCTGTTCCCCTCTGCAGTCCCTCTCAAAATGGTTACAGGGGTGGCATTGCAGCACTTTCTGCTGACATTTTGAGAGGGAATGAAGTTTAAAATGAAGGTATTTGGGAGTAGTACAGGATGCTGTGAAGCTTGTGGAGATGGCTGGGGGTATTTTTTATGTTTTATGCTTGGGGGGGGGGCTGCATGGATTCAGGGCAAAAATTGCCCAAAAATCACACTGAAAAACCTTTTAAAATTTTGGGAGCTTGGAAGGCTTTGGGGGACTGGTTGGCTTCAGAGGCCATAAGAGTGGGGTGCAAGGGCAATATGCAGCCACACTTTGTCCATCCTGGGATATAGAAAGGGTGTGACAGATTCCCATGTTGCATCTTGGGGCAATTTCTAGAATTGAAAATACTGATGTTGATTCATTAGAGGTTTTTCCTCCTCTCATATATTAGTTTCTCATCCTCTCAGATAAGGAGGCAAAACCTTTTTGCAACGCCTACTTTCACAGAAGTCAAATTTACTGAGCTCCAGTGCAGGAGATTGTCTCTTGGGCTTATACTCTGCTCAGAGCTGGCTTCATGTTTGAGATGGTTCTGGGCAAAACACCCTCTATTACTAAGTTCTGGTGGTTCTTAACTGGTGGTGGTGGGGAAGCAGTGGTAGGGTTCTAAATAGAGCCCCATTGTTACCTCTAATTGCTATTTTAGTTTTCCCATGTCCAGGATGTAGTGTAGGGTTGCTACATTCCAGCTCCAGAAATCAAGGTGGCCTGAAAGGCATATCATGCTAGTAGTTTGCACATTATTAAAGCCTACAATAGGTTGGGAGGTGGTTAAACCACTGTACCCTGTTCTAACTGCCCCACAGATTGTTTAGTATTTAAATAATTTTGCATGCAATATATTGGAAACCTCAAATGTTAAAGAGATGTGTGTCACTCTTTTAACATTTTTGGTATACATTTTTATTTTTGATTTATACTAATGCCACTGTAAACACTAAAAGCATGGTGCAGTCATATACACACTTACTTTAGAGATAGCTCTGTTGAAAACAATTAGACTTTCTTTTAAGTGTAGACAAGCACAGGATTGTACTGTAATTTACCATGCAGACCTTCCCCATGCCTATTAGATCCAACTATTATTCTTCCTTATACACCATACCTTAGAGCTGGGGGTTAGAATATTTATGGGAGTAGGGATGCAGGCAGGGGTGTAGCTATGGCTGGGATGAGAGCATTCCCTCCCAAATAAAGATTCTGGCCTCAAATGAAATTTTCCTTCAGTTCCCAAATTTGTAGCATTGCAATAACTTAAAACTTCACTTGAGTATTTAGATATGCAGTTTAGGCATCCAAAGAAAAGAGACAGGCAAAGTTAGCAAGGAAAGATGCAAACAAGAGGTAGAAGAATTCCAGGTATAAACAATTTTCAGTGTCTCACACTCTGAAATGCTAGAAATGTAGGGAAGGAAAATGGAGGAAAACTTCATTCTGAGGGACAGAATTTGAAGGGAAATTACCTCATTCCTCCCCTCCACACCCATAGCTAACCCCTTGAATAGAGGGAAAGGGTTGCAGGAGCAGAAGTCCTTTTGTATAATATTAATTTTAGCCCATGATGATTGTGCTTTCTTGGCACTGGCATAGCAATACTAATAATGTTTAAAAAGTCATGGGTAAAAGCATCACATTATTTTATGAAACAAGACTAGACTTGGGACTTATCTACATGGACAATTTACTCTATCTTGTCCCTGTCTTGGAGCCCTGCAGTCCTGACAATGCAGGGCTTTTGCTCCATTTTGCCCCTGGGGAGTCCTCATGACCACTGGGGCTAAGACAGGGGAAAGAAGGGTAGGGCCTGATAAAATGTTTTAAAATATTACCTGGTAAAATGTGTTCCAGCCTGGAAAAAATGGATCAGGCCCCATGTGACCTCAGGAGCCCATTCTGGCGTGCTGGCCTGTTGCTGTAGCTGCTGGCTGCCTTGCTCTTCCAGATACAGGAAAGGGGCCCACAGCATGTGACCAAGGCTGGTCACATGCAGGGGGTTTTGCTCACGTGCTGCATGCCTCCTGCCAGGATCAGAGATTGGGGCGCAGGCAGCAGGGCCGGGCTGGCGTGCCTGTCTGGACTCTGGCCCATTTCATCCAGGTAATGGGGAGGAACGGACAGGATACACTGGCGGGAAGGCAGTGTATCATGGCCCATATAGATGAGCCCTTAGCATGATCATGTAATATTTTGCTACCTTTTGTTTAGGAGTATATATAGTACTGCACAATCACAGCAACATTAAAATCCTGGAGATCAAAATGGTTTGTTTCTCCACCAAGGAAGGAAAAAATTCTGCCTTGAGCTTACAGGCTCTCTCACCACTACATCCACACTTCTGATCCTTCAGCATGGGTATGACAACCTGTTCAGAAGCTTTTGGTTTCCATATTTCAATACATTCAGTTTAATATGACCCAGACAAAGGACTTTTTCAGACGGCGATTTGTAACGCAAGAAGGCTTGTCCCTCTTGCAAGGCTGCTGCATGACAGGGGGACCGTTTCGGATGATGCCACCCCCCTACTGATTCTGTTCCAGAAGAGCTGGGAGGCTGCAGCACCATATTTGGCCATTTCCTAATCATGGAAGTTGACCGTGATTAGGAAATGGCCAAATATGGCGCTGCAGCCTCCCAGCTCTTCTGGAACAGAATCGGCAGGGGGACGGCGTTATCTGAAACAGCCCCCCTGCCGCGCAGCAGCCTCGCAAGAGGGACGAGCCTTCTTGCGTTACAAATCGCCGTCCGTCCAAAAAAGTCCAAACTGTAATTAGTCTTCACTGTGGTATGCTGAAAAAAGCCAACCTCAAATATTACCCTATGAAGCTGACAGGTTTCAATATACTATACATAGGCTGAGGTTAACACTTATTGCTAAACTGTGGCTAATTGAAAATGGATATTGGGTTCAAATGTGTTTGAACGCTATACCAGGAATGGGAATTGTATGACCATGCAATTGGTATTCGACTACAACTCCCAGCATTCCTCACCACTGGCTGTGCTGGCTAGGGCTATTGGAAATTGCATCTCCACAACATCTGGAGGACTGCACAATCCCCACCTCTAAACTCTTGAATTCATCTTGGGCTAATAATTCTGCCAGCCCAAACAGAACTGAGTTATTCTCAGCACAGAATAGTACTCTCCTATTTTTGAATTGTGCCCACAGCCACCCACTGTCCAACACAAAGATAAATTGACCAGGAAGAATTATAACAGCAGCCCTGGCTGCACATTAGCTCCTTACTTGCATATACAAATTGCTTCTTGGATATTGTCCAGACTCCTTAAGTGAAGTGCATGCTGTTTCCAGTTTTAGCATTAATGCTTAATACTTGGAAACCACCATAATTACAGCACTGTGGTTAAGACTTTGGGTTCTGACCCTGTTTGTCATTGACCTGCTGGGAGTTTTGCATATGTCAGTTCCCTTCTCACACTCAGAGATGAACTGTTTTAATCCTGACCCATATATGAAATAGTTCTGAAATAGTATGATCACATCCCATCTTCTTCCATCCTTTCTTCACCAGCAGTGAAAGAAGAATTGATGGAGAGAGCAGGACAGAAGAAAAGAAGAATGGTCTCTTCTGCTCTAACATGGCTGCTTTTGATCCCTTCTCCCTTGTCTGCTATGAGACTGAACCTCTTATTTTATTTTAATCTTGCTGTGTGGCTTATGATATTAAACCAAATCCCCCTAAAGATATGTAAATAACATAGCAACAGTGCTTAAACTCTTTGAGTTCATTAAACATTTAATGAGAACATTAAAATTGTACTTAGAGGACTCTAAAGTAGCTTCCAAACACCTTCCATACCTTTTCAGGATGTGGGAGCTCATGAGCCCAGAGCCTTAGGACATTATTGTCAGCAGAATTGCTGCTGGATTTGTAAGTCTTCTTCTTGTGGGTGAAAGTGGGTCAGAGCAGTGATAATGCCTGCTAGCTGAAACCTTTATTTTTCAAGCCCTATTCTGCTGCGTAGTTTATCTGCTCTTTGCCTACTCATGGGTCTAGTTTGTCCCCAGGCAATGCCAGGTACCTCTCAGTGAGCCTATACTGAGTGGACAATTATCACACCATCCTTGTGTCTTACAGCAATCATATATTAAAGGAAACGGGAATATATCAGTTGTAAAACATGTATTATCACACCTCTCTTCATTTGCATGACTGCTCTTTTGAGAATCCCAAGTGTGATCGGTCCCTTTGTTTCAGTTCCAGGATGACTGCAGTCATGTGGCATGAGGGCCCTGATCCCCTTCCTCTCCCTTCTCTTCCCCATCCCCTCACTATTCCAAAACAGTCTGACTCCATGCTGCTTTAGAACAGCAAGGGAGAGGCAGGAGAGAGGGGGGGATGAGGAGAACCAGGCCCGCTTGTGCCATGTGACTTCAGTCATCCCAGAACTGAAATGAAGGGACTTATCACACCAGGGGCAGCAGGGGAACAATAGCAATATTGGCAGGTATTGGTGAGCATTCCTATCAACTGGAAGGGGTGTTTCGAAAGCAGCAACAGGATAGTCATGACATTGTCTGATAAGTGCTGGCCAAATTCATTACTACCCTAGAGAAATTCCACTTTAGCAGTCTCATATGATAAAGTCCTTAGTGAAGTTCAGAGACTTCTCCTGCACTCTCTCTCTGAGTTCTGGCCAAAGGAGACCATTGAAAAATAATCAGACATAAAAGAGCCACAGCCTAATAAGCCAAAGCAGTTCAAATATATAGTTGTAGGGCTCAAGGTATGCACACCTAATCATAGTTCCACATTCAACTCATGCACTTAGACAGACAAAGATAACTTTAACTTCCAATTGTCAAACATTCATGAAATTGCAAAGTAATGGGGAAATAGATTTGTTCTGTAAATAGTGCCTTTCAAGAGAAACCTACATTTGTCCCAAAGCTTTATGTATGAGGTTGCTTGTCTGAAGCTGTGTATAAAGTGAAAAATGAAAGCACAAAAATAATTCAAATTCATTAAAAAAAATTGAATGTCATTTTTGGACCACATTTCCTCTGTTTGTGGCTTACAGTTGTCATCACAGCCCCATCTTAGCCCCTGTGGCTTAGTCAGCGGTTCACTGAGATCCTCCCACAAAACTGTGAAGCTCAAAGCTCCTTTATGTTGGTTAATTACAGCTGATTTAATGAGGCAATGCTAAAAATTTCTCAGACTTCCTCTCCAGTTATACTAGTGCTACTTGTAGAAATGACACATTTTTGTATCATTCAGTGGAGCACAGATTCTGCTACCAAATTGGCAACTATTTCCTCCAGATTTGAGTAATCACCCTATCATAAACCAAATTATGTCAAAGTAGGGTCATTGATATCTGCTGGGTCTCTAACCAAAACTACATGCTTGTATATTATCATCACAGCCTAAATATTTTCCAAGCATGAGCAGTACCTGCTGGCATTCTAATGGAACTATTTAACAGCAGACAGTTTGCTGTAAGACATACAGGTAATGTTGCCTCTTTGAATTTAATTTAAAAATGTTTGTGTTTTCAGCAGAGATTCTCAGACACAAGCAAAGGTGATCCCCCCCCCCAGTTGATGAACATAAAAGAAATGAGACCTCCCAGCTAGTGTATCTTTCATCGAAGACTCAGGTGTATGCAGATTACAAAGGAATAAAACAAGGCGATACAGCCCCATTCTTGAGTGCTTATGACACTGACGTGGACACAATCTCCACAGAAGGAGTAGATGTGCTAGACCTACAGAGAATTTCCTGTTATTGTCTTTGGGGAAAATTCAGATTGGGTAGGTTGCTCATCAATCTGGCAGAAAAAAACTGATAATATGGTGATACAACAGGCAGAGAAGACCTCATGAGTTTTTTTTACTACTGTTGGTAATTCTTTAGTTGCAAAACTATTATTGCCACCATGGTTCCATCTATGGAACTGAAGAAGCAGTTTCAAATTCATCCCATTTCAAAGGCACGCTCAGCTACCTTTGATCTACTATGGTAAACATAAGCACATTTCCAAAGATGATTGATTTTCAAAGCTGTCAGTATCTGTGCTCAGGCAGTTCACATTTTGATCCTGGGAAACCATAGTTATCTATACCCTGGAAGAATTCCTTTCCTGTCCACATGGAATTGTAGGTTGTACTGTACCCAACTAGAATGGAACAATGTGAGCATGGCCTATCGTGCTGTCTTGCTAGAGGTACTGCTCTTCCTTCCCATGCTTGCAATAGGGTGCTGCCAGCATACTGAACCGAGTGTGCTGGAATCTGCTGTGTTGACATGCCCCTTGCTGATGCCCTCCGGCAAAGTTAATTTCAGCAGATTTGTACCCCTTTAGAACTTTCAGTTAACTTTCTTTTAATTTAGCTTAATCTTCTTTAATGGCACTGGTTTAATTAAAAGTGCTTTCCTGGCTGAATAAAATCAACTGTATCAGAATCTCATCTCTGTGAACAAGTTTTCTCCTAATTTACTTAATCATTTAAAGCTGGATGTTTCCCAGCTTTCTTGTTAAGCTACACTCTTAAGAGAGGCTGGGATCCAGGTATTATCCTCTACAGTGGGCCAAATTTCCATTTGTGCCCCATGTCTTATGAAAACCGGATGCTTACAGCCAGTTTTGCTGTTTTCCCTGATCCTATTTTCTCATGCCTCACAAAATGCCTGAGATCTCTAAACTGAGTGAACCCTGATCTTGAGAAAGATCTGTTTCTTTGGGGAGGGGGGTTTCCCTTTGGTTATATATCTCATTTTGTAAGCTGGGTTCTCTCCAATTGTGTGTGTGCAGGGAGAAATTATTCTCTGCAGAAATACACATGTTTTTGTTTGTTTGTTTGTTTTTGCATGAGAACAGTGGGTTGAGGGGGGAATTAAAGAATTGCTGGATGGTTGGAAGGCAGGAGTATTACTGTGCAGCAGAAAAAGTAGTACAATTTGATCATGGTCCAAAAGTGTTTTGTGAGGAAAGAAAATTCTAAATATAGGATTTTAAAAGTTGAATATGCTACCATAAAGGCAACCATAAATGTCACTGAGCTGGGATCTGGATTAAAGGTGCATCCAGACTGATTTAAAAAGACCACGAAGTCCCAGATTTTGTTCCTCTTCTTTCCATTTTTATGTTGAAGATCCATACACATTTTGTTTATCCCAGAATATTTTCTGTCACCTCCAGGTATGATCAGAGATGTTTTATACCAGCTCCTCAGATCAGCTTATTTTAACCCAGTATAACATTGAAAAGAACAGGAACAAAATCTGGGACTTTTCAATCAGTCTGGATGCACCCTAACCAGTGGTGTCACTAAGGCCTTCCCCCGAGGGTATCACCTGGTGCCGTTCTGCCTCTCCACACACCCCTAGTGCCACCACTGGCCCTAGTTTAGATGAGTTTAGTCAACTATTGCAGTCACGTGGAGTGGTTAAGTCACAACTAACACTCCTGAAACTGATAAGATTTGGGGATGGAGGGGGAGTTGCTGTTATGGATCAGCTGCACCTGAACATATCCTGGAATAACTCTGTCAATGTGGGTAGAAATTCTTGCCATAAAGAACTCCAGGGGAAAAAAAGATATTAACAGCTTCACTATCCACAATGGTGCAGCCTTGAGAACTCACACTGAACAAGTCTTGAAGAGAAACGACAACGCAGAAAGAATCACAACCCGGAAACATCACCCAAGGAGACCTTCTGCTGTGCTTTCTGCAACCAGACTTGTTTATCTCGGATTGGCCTTTTTAGTCATCAGCACGCTTGCAGAAAGTGCGGGATGAGTCCTTCCTGAATCTTCGTTTGCGAACAAAAGCCAGAGAGAGAGAGAGGGAGACTGCACAAATATAGGAGATTATCAGATGGGCTAAATATGGTATGACAATGACACCAGGTGATCGTGAAAGGGCTTTCTTTTCAGACAATGTCGTTCCTGAGTTGCCATGCTCCCATGCTTCTTCTGTTCTGCCATAGCTTGTTTTAATTCACAGGCTAAGCCGTGAATAGATCGCTCATTCCATTTCTGTAACGGAACAATGGGCGAGTGAAAAGGTGCCCCGTTATGCTGGCGCGATGCCAGTGTCAGTGGGAGGTCCATGCCAGAACACTTCCGGGTGTGATCGGGACATCCGGGTAAGTGACACACTTTTTTGTAACCTCTCTAGGTTACTTGTATTTTTTTAAGTGTGTATAGGTGCTTGATATGACTATTTTGTGTGTATTTTTCTTTTAAACTTTGAATTTCTCCTCTTGCAAGAATGGCCTGGGATTTCCAACCAGGAAGTGAATGCAGCTCTGTGTGAGCTGCATTCACTCCTGGGTTGCCAAGGGGGAAGGAAGATGCATGAACAAGGTAGAAGTGAAACTGTTTGTGCTGGGAGGGGGTCAGGAGAGGAGATAGTGAGATGGGGACGCTATTTTTGTCCCCGTCTGAAAATCTCCATAGTAGTGTCATTCCACTATAATCGTCATGACTGTATTCTATGGAATCCTGGGATCTGTAGCTTGGTGAGGCACTACAGCTCTCTGGCAGAGAATTCTAAGTACCCTTCCCCAAACTGCAGTCCCAAGATTCCATAGGATATTGGCATAGCAATTTCCTGAAGCTGAGAGGGAAGATTGAAAGACAAAGAAAAAAAGAGCTTGCAAGTTTGGTTATTTGATATTTTGAAGAAAAGGAAATTTACACACTGATATTTTTTTTTTAAGTAAGGATAATTGTCTCTGCTGCAGTGTGAACAGCTAGATCACAAGCTCTGGATGTACCTTGGCTAAAATAAATACTGTTTAGGTTAACTGCTAGCTAGTCAGCAGTCTTTCACACAGCTGGAGTGTTGTCCAAAAACAACCAACCAACCAAACAAGCAACAACAAAAAACACACCTGTGAATATAAGGACTTTATCAGACGGGCTTAATGAAATGGAACAGAAATGCCACAGGATCGCTAAAGAGGGGTTTTTTTTCAGACGACGTCCTCCTCACCTCATTCTGAGCCTGTTCTGACCCCATGTGCTTTCCGTTTTGTTTTATTCACGGGGAAAAGTCATCAATAGATCTCCCGTTCCATTTCTGTAATGGAATCACGGGTGTGTAAACTGGTTTGCCGTTATGCTGGCGCAATGTTAAAACACTTCCGGGTACGATCGTGACACCCAGGTGAGTGACAGCCTTTTCTGTACCCTCCCCATGTTGTTTTCGAAGCTTTAAAAGTGTTTTGGTGCTTGTTTTAATTTTTAGAAGTCTGCCTGTATTTTTATTTTTAAATTCCCCTCCCAGCTGCCTGCCTCCATAAGGTCCTGGAAGGTAAGTAGATAACACTTCTGGTGGCGATCTGGACATCCAGGTAAGTAACAGACTTTTTTGTACCCTTGCCTGTTTGCTTGTTTCTTTTAAAGGCTGTTTAGGTGATTGCTTTAATTTTTTTATGTCTGAATTTTTTTATTTTTAAATTCGCTGCGCGATAGAGGGCTCCCTGGGAGGTCTCTGCAAAACACTTCCTACTTCAGTTGGGACAAAGAGGTAAGTGACCACCTTTTTTGTTCCCTCCCCAGGTTACATGGGTTTTTTTAAAGGGTGTTTAGGTGCTTGGTGTACTTCTTTGAGGTTTGGGGGATTTTTTATTTTTAAATTCCGCACATGATTTGGTCTCCAGGGAGGGGAGGGGGCTCTGTGAGAGCTCCATTCCCTTCCTGGACAGCCGGAGGAGGGGGGAGCAATTTCTATCCCGGGATTAAGGTAAGTGTGTGAACCTTTTTTTTTTTTTTTTTGTTCAGTTACAGAGACGGGAGGAGGGTGGGTGGGTGGATTATGGAACAGGAACGGGTTTTAAGGGCACGTCTGATAAAGTCCTAAGTTAGAAAACTATGCACAACCTAAAATAGTGAATATATATACACTTGTCCCTCCGTATCCACAGATCTGATATCCATGGATTTAAGTATTCATGGCTTGAAAATATTCTTTAAAAAATAACAATCCAAAAAGCAAACCTTTATTTGCCATCTTATATAAGGGACACCAGTTTGCTATGCCATTACATATAATGGGACTTGGGTATTCACGGATTTTGGTCCTGGAACCAAACCCCAGCAAATATGAAGGGACAACTGTATTTGTAAGTTTCCTTATGTATAGCAGCATCTATAGATTTGCAATCTGACACATTTAGTAAATGTTTCATATTGTAAATCTGGTAGCATAGTGGTTTGAGTATTAGACTAGGACACTGGGAGACCAAGGTTCGAATTCCCACTTGACCGTGGAAACCTACTGAGTGACCTTGGACAAGTCATGCTCTCTCCGCCTCAAAATAAGGAAAAGGCAAACCCCTATGAACAAATTCTGCCATGATAGGTTTGCCTTAGGGCTACCATAAGTCAGAAACCTCCTTTTGCTCCCCCCACCAAAAATAAACTCCAATATTGTTACAGTTTTTGAACAGAGGTTGGATGAGCCTCTGTCACGAGTGTTTTAGTTGGGTCTTCTGCATGGCAGAAAGGGGTTGGACTAGATGGCCCTCGCGGCCCCTTCCAACTCTAAGGTTCTGTGACTGTGACTCTGTGACCATCAGCAACAAAATACCTCAAACCACAAGTTGATTAATTTTATTAAGATATGCACAAGCTGTTATCCTCCCATAAATGGCATCTAACTGACAACAGATCAGGCAAACAAAACAAGAGCAATCACAAATTTAGCCATCCAACAGAAGGCAAAAAGAAACATCAACACACCACCAAACTGCAAGTAAAACAACTCACACAAGTTTAAACAGTTTTACAGCAGCACTTCTGCCAAGCCAAAGCAATTACCAAGAAAAAAATTCTGTCTTGTACTGCCTTGTGTACATATGTTTCTATCACAAAACTTTCATATTCATTTTAAGTAGACTAGAATCATAGCCATAGCTTAATCACTATGTCCCTTGATCTAAATGAAAGCAAGAAATGATACCTTGACACTGACAGATTATTCTTAATATGATGCGTGGATCAAAAAAATGAAACCAGACAAATCCTATTAATTCAATCAGCTTACTATTATGACAAAAACATTGTTTTATTCTTTGTAAAGGACATACCTGATGATAATGATGATGATGATCCTCTTCCTCCTCTTTATTTATATTCTGCTTTTCCACACACACACACAAATGGAACTAAAGGTGGCTTGCAAATTAAAACAAATACAATATAGCTAAGACATATGAAATTATTTGCTAACACTTTACAATGTTAGAAGTTATTTCAGGGAACAATTTTGAGAGCATAATGAAGGTTTATCAAGGGACATTGGATGGGCTCATGTCATGGTAAGCCAGGGTTCTATGGTTTGTTTAGCTATTTCCATTGCAAGCAGAAATGATTAGCCAGCTTGCACCAGCACATTGCTCTGTCCTTGACAATTCTAGCTTGCCATGTATCTAAAACGTGTCTACAGTGAAAACCCCATTTAACTCTTGCACTGCTAAATGAACCAGTTTTGGTTTGGGAGGTTTAAGGACCTAACAGCTAGGAGGCCCTAACTAAGCATGTTGGTAAGTGCATCACCCCTAGCATCATGTGAAGTTATGCATGTGTGTTTTTAAATTAGCAGTAAGTGTGGAGATGAAGTATGGTTTGAACCAGGACAGCAGCATGTGATAAGCTTTGATCCTTCCCTTTCCTAGCACTCCTGAGAAGAACTGCCCTCCACTGTGCCAGTTGTAACATTTTTTTCTGTGACTAACACATGAGTGGATTTTCACATTATTGTGGCAGGAGATTGACCTGCTGAAGACACCCCTCTTGTATGTTGTTGTCCAGAATCAAAGCAAGCTGTTCTGTGCTTTCTATTAAATACAATTTTAAAACTTCATATGATGCTATACATTTAACGTCACATATAGTTAGGACTTTAATAATCGTTTTTAGGCATTTAGAAACCATCAACCAACACAGTAGTACAGTTGCCCCTCCACATTCACGAACTTGGCATTCGTGGTTTTGAATATTCACGGGTTTTGGGAGGGCCCCAGCCCTCCCAAAAGCCACGACACGGGGCCTCTGCAGGCCCCGTTAAGGCCTTGGGCGGGAGGGGGGAGGGCTGGGGAGGTGAGCACGGGGCCTCCGGAGACGCTCTGGAGGACCCATGAAGGCCTGGGGAGGGGGTGGGGAGGGCTGGGGAGGCCTTCATGGGACCTCCAGAGATGCTCCGGAGGCCCCATGAAGGCCTGGGGGGAGAGTGGGGAGGCGGGGGAAAGCGACTATAGGGCCTTCGGAGGCCCGGTGGTCGTTTTGGCGGGGGAGGGCAGTTGTTATTTGCAGATTTTTTGCATTCGCGGGGGTCTGGGGAACCTAACCACTGTGAATGTGAAGGGATGACTGTATTGCTTGATCTAGCTCAGTATGGAAATCTTAAAACCAAATATGAATAATTAACATCTGTACAAGGAGCTTTCCAAGTTCACAGGAGCCCACCACCCCCACCCAGTGAAAGTTATCGGGATTGTGAAATAAAACATAATCTGACTAAGGACTTTTTTGGATGCATGAAATATAACGCAAGCAGCCTCGTCGCGTTGTGAGGCTGCTGCGCTGCAGAGAGTCAGTTTTGGATGACGCTCGCCCCTGCTGGTACTGTTGTGGTACCACAGGGAGAGTTGAGCGTCATATTTCGTTGATTTTTAAGCACGATCAACTTTTGTTTCAGTAATATCCGCATAGAACCTATACATGGGGTGCTCTATTACCTGGAGGACAGCAACATCCCATTCTCAGCTCCTCTGGAGCTCCTAATGGCTGTAATGCATCCCTATAAATAAATTAACAACTCCCTGGTCAATAAGTTCAGCTGGCAGAGGATTTAGGGTGCCAGAAAAGATCAGCAAATGTTTAACCATTTAATTTGTCATAATTGTATAATAACTGCCTGGGATGGGGGAAGGTGGTGCTTGTGAGATTTTTATTTTTTTTTTTAAATTTCCCTCATGTGCCAAAATAGCCTGGCTGGTTTTAGGTACTGTGTACTTTTGTTTGAGAGAATGAGGGAGACAGGGACCATTTGCCACTCCATTTTGGGTAGTGATATAGTTTGGGCCAGCTCTGAAGCTGGGAAGCACCCAGATCTGGGTCCCTCTAGGCTCTCAAGGCATTTCCCAGCTGGGACACAGGGTAAGCTGGGGCTCTCTATATCCAGAGCTGGTTCTCCAGTGTCAAGCCGGAAGAGTCCTGCTTCAGTCTCTCTGCTCAAGCTGGATGCTTCATATGTTGAAGGAGAAAGGTGTATTTTTATATGTACAGTAGATGGAAACTTAAATGTATATGTATATGTAGATGGAAGTTGTCTTCCCTTCTTTTTCATGTGCTCTTTAATGTTCCTCTCACGGAAATTATGAAACAAGTACAAGGCTACTTATACTTAACCCTTCCTTTCAGAGAGAGTGAAATATATATATACAACATCTCCCATATCTGCTCCCATATCTGCTTACTCCTCCAGCAGGGAAATGGGTTTAATGGGTCATTTGCTTGCTTCTCAGAATCAGTGGCTAAGGAACATTAAAAGGAAAAGAGGTGTCATGTCACCCCTTACTCAAAAGTGAGGGCCAACATTTCATCAAATATTAGCCAGGAAGGTGATAACTTCTTCAACAGTTTCTAACGAACAGCAGCATCCCTCAGCTGTGCAGGTGAGTATCTCCCCTAGAGCTACGGTTGTCACCACTGCAAGCAGTAGAAAATGACTGCCATGTTGCCTCTCCCATGCTGGCATCTAACACTGTTCCAGAGCATTTTGGCAGAAAGCTCATAGCCACCACACACACAAATAAAATGAATGAGGATATTCAGTGTCTGTATTCTGAAAATATTTCTGTGAATCCCCCCCCCCACTTTGCTGGGCAGGTAGTGTGGAGGTATGAGAAAATTATCAGAAATATTCTCAGGAAAATATCATCTGAGAAATGTTAGCTCAGCTGTAAAACATGAGGACTTATCACATGAGGGAAGGGAAGAGGAAGTAAAGCCCAAGAGCAGTGTATCCCACCTTGCCTTAGTGCACGACACCTGCATGCTTCAGATGTTCTCCCATTCCAGTCCCATGAGAGTCGGTGGTAAAGGTGAGTCTTTTTGCTAATGGATTTTTCCAGTTAGCAAAATGACTTGCATTTACCACTGTCTTCCATGGGACCAGAACAGAAGAACAGCTGAAGCACACAGACAACATGTGATAATGTGAAGTCGAAGGCTTTCACAGCCGGCATCCATAGATTTTCCTTGGTTTTTTTCTGGGCTGTGAGACCATGTTCTGGAATAGTTTCTTTCTTTCTCTCTTTTTATATGCATAATTTTTATTGCATAAAATAATAATCCAAAAAAAGAAGAGAAAAAAGTAAACAGCAAGAACATACAAATAAATTACATCTCATTTACATCAACATCTTATTTCATAGACTCCCCAACAGCCATAAACTGTGATTCCACTTATATTTTTCTTGCAATCTTAAAGTTCAAACCATTGAAGAATTATGTATTTTTGTAAGTATATATATGTGTGTGTGTGTGTGTGTGTGTGTATGTCATTACATACATTCACCCTCATGTGCAATATAACAATTTTCCCTTACATATATTAATTCCATCGCCTTTTATATGTAATAAATAATAATTTAAAGGGAAAAAAAGGAAGAAAAAAGAGGGGAAAAAAACCAAAAAGAGAGAGAGAGAGAAAAAGAAATACTAAAATACTAAAATACTAAAAAATGGATTACATATAAAGATATGATTGTGGAAAATGGCAACCAACAGTGTATCAAAACACAAGAAGAACTTGGAGAAGAGGAGATTGAATGCCATTGGTATTTATACAGACAGATAAAAGAGAGATATAAAATGGATAAAAAATTAGAAGGTATTGAAACAAATAAGTTGATATGGGATAAAATTGTCCAAGCAGGAAATAAGAACATGATTACAAGATTTTATAAAACATTACTGGAGTGGGAAACAGAAGATAACATTATTAAAGAAGAAATGATAAAATGGGCACAAAACATAGGTCACCAGATTGAATTAAAGCAATGGGAGAAATTGTGGACAACTCGGATGAAATATACTTTATGCCAAAACGTTAACGAGAATAATTATAAGATGTATTTGAGATGGCATTACTCCCCATACAAGTTATCGAGAATGTACAAAAGCATCAAAAGTAACTGTTGGAAATGTGGTCATGAAGTGGGCACCTTCTTTCATCTTTAGTGGACCTGCAAGGAGGCTGGAAAATACTGGAAGACAATACAAAAAATGATAAAGGAAATTTTAAACATCAATATCCCATTCAAACCAGAATTTTATCTACTAGGGATGATGGATGGAGATATGGAAAGGGAGCACGGGAAAATGTTATTTTATATGTTGACGGCGGCACGAATTGAGTATGCAAGAGTATGGAAGACCAAAATAATTCCTACCGTAGAAGATTGGATTGTGAAAACTCGAGAAATGGTCGAATTAGATAGATTAACAGTGCTACTGAAGGGCAAATCACTGGGGAGTCATTATGAAGATTGGAAAGTCTTCTCAAACTTTTTAAAGGACAAATGGGGAGAACTGGCAGTAATCTGTGCATAAATAGAAATACAACCCCTCTTAACAAGGGGGGGAGGAAAGAGAAGGAAATGGAGAGAGTAAGAGAATAGGAAGAATAAATAAATAAATAAATAAATAAAAACACTAGATATTAATAAGTTGATAATGGCAATATAGACATATACAACAACACGAGTAATAACACTAACGCCAATTGAATATGGGGAAATGGGGATATATCAAATTTTTGATAGATAATAATTTAAATTAACATATTTAAAGAAGCTTAGATAGGGGCATTACGGAGGTGAATTTATACGGATATAGCAAAAGTAAACAGGTAGATTCAGGTGATAAGATAAAATGGAAATAGTGCAGAAGGGCAGAACTAGTTTTGGATAGGAAGTCATGTTAGGGGAGGGGTATTTTTGGAATAGTTTCTTTCTGACATTTCGCCTGCATCTGTGGCTGGCATTGTCAGAGAATGGTTGGGTAGGAGTGTATGTGAAGTTTATATGCTGTGAACCCCTGTTGGGGAGTATATGTACATTTGTGTAATTGAAAGGTTAGTTTCTGGGTATAGAAATGCAAGGCTCATTAGTGTCTGATTGGCTAATGGTTGGTTGATTGGCCATTAACTGCTGCTGGAAATTCCCCTGTCCCTGGGTGGAATTCCTTTGTAAGTGTTGAGTTTTTATTCTATTGTTTTTCAAAACTGGCAGCCAGTTTTTGTTTACTATTAAGGTTTCCTTTTTCCTGTTGAAGTTGTTCAGGTGTTTGTGGATTTCAATAGCTTCTCTGTGCATTCTGACATGATAGTCGTTGGCCTGGTCTAGTTTTTCTGTGTTTTCAAATAACATTTTGCGTCCAGGTTGGTTTATCACATGTTCTGCTACAGCTGGTTTATCTCTGGCTGGCCCAGTCTGCAGTGTCTCTCATATTCCTTGATTCGTGTTTGCACACTGCGTTTAGTGGTCCCTATGTAAACTTGTCCACAGCTGCATGGTATGCGGTAAACTCCTGCAGCTGTTAGAGGGTCTCTTTTGTCCTTCACTGAGTGTAGCATTTCTTGGATATTTTTGGTTGGTCTATAGATTGTTTGGAGGTTGTGTTTCCTCATGAGTTTCCCTATTCTGTCTGTGACTCCTTTGATGTATGGTAAAAATACCTTCCATTTGGGTGGCTGTTTTTCTTCTTCATTCCTGTGGTTTTTTTCTGGATCTGGCTGCTCTTGTGATGTCTGATCTGGAGTAACCATTAGCTGTAGGGCCTAGTTTAGGTGCCTCAGTTCATCCTCCAGGTAGGGGGGTTCGCAGATTCTTTTTGCATGGTCTACCAATGTTTTTATTGTGCTTCTTTTTTGTCCTGGGTGATGATTGGGGTTCTTGTGTAGGTATCTGTCCGTGTGTGGGTTCTCTGTATACCTTGTGGCCTAACCGTTGGTTTGGTTTGCGGATAACTAGGACATCCAAGAACGGCAGTGTTCCTTCCTTTTCTTTTTCCATTGTGAATTGGATATTTGGGTGGATGCTGTTCAGGTGGTTCAGGAATGAGACCAAATCTTCTTCTCCGTGGTTCCAAATGGTGAAAGTGTCATCCACATATCGGAACCATGTTGTGGGCTTTTTTGGTGCTGTTTCCAGGGCTTGTTTTTCAAAATGTTCCATGTAAAAGTTTGCTATCACTGGGCTCAGGGGGCTTCCCGTGGCTACCCCATCTATCTGTTTGTAGAATTCGTTATCCCACTGGAAGTAGCTTGTGGTGAGGCAGTGTTTGAACAAGGCTGTGATGTCCTCAGGAAATATTTGTTGTATGAGTACCATGGTGTCCATTATAGGGACTTTGGTGAACAAGGAGACAACATCAAAACTCCTACCCAACCATTCTCTGAAGATGCCAGCCACAGATGCAGGTGAAACGTCAGAAAGAAACTATTCCAGAACACGGTCTCACAGCCCAGAAAAAAAAACCAAGGAAATCTAAACATGTGATAAGGCAGGACACACTATTCTAGGGCTTTAAAGCCACTTCCCTTCCCTTGTGTAATAAGGCTCACAGAGTTGCAACAAAATAGGCCATTTGACCCTGAGCTAAGTGGGTGAAGCTAATGTTTCTTGTTCTTCACTGCTTATTCAGAATTGCCTTCTCCCATATAATCCATCCTGTACACTTAGCCTGCCGGAAGAGATACAACAGCTGAATACACTGTCAGAGTTTAAAGTAGCATTAAAGACCAGTTTCTTCTGGCAGGCTTATACAGATAATTTTAAACGGTGAATTTTAAATTGTCTGTTGACTGTTTTAAAATGTCTTGTTCTTGTCCTTTTAAACCAATATATGTGTTTATTGATATGTGTTTTTAACCAACGTTATGTTTATTTGTTAATTTGTTGTTCCCCACCTCGATCCATAGGGAGAGGCAGGTAAAAAATAAATCATCATCATCATCATCATCATCATCAAAATAAACTGTCTTTTAACATTTATCTTTTAAAAAAAGTTCTTTATGCTGGCTTCCTTGGAAGCTCCAGAAGCCAATGGAACCCAAACCAAGCGCAAATTTCAACCATACTGCCTTTACCCAAAATGGTTGCTGAAAGCAACTGCCGTCTTTTTACAAGAATATTTTTATTTAATGTTCCAGGTTATGATTAGCTCATGCAAGAGAACATTACCAAATGATACTTGTAAAAAGAAGTGAACTCACACAACACTTTCATCTCTTTAGAAGGAAAACACTCCTGTCAGGCTACTGGAAAGGAATTCAGTTTGAGTACCTGTATAGATAAACATTTCTTAGTGAGACTTTCAGAACGGGAGGAGGACTTTATTTATAGAGCCCTCAAGGGAGCTGTACCTCATCATTTTCATGTCAGTGGATCACTTATTAACAGTTACAGCGTGAGGTAAATGGATGTTTAGCCCAAACGAATTAAGGAGCTGGATGCTTAATGAATTCTTCTATTCATAGCGAGATGGACATCTGTACTAGAGCCGTCCTCCTTGAACAGTCAGCTGCTGTAATAACCAAACAGGTGTCTGCAGTCATCCAATGACGTCAGGCAGCATGATGGGAATTTGAAAGGTCTATTGGAGAAGGCTGTATTAACCTGTATCTAAGAAAAAGAAGAGTATCAGGAGATAATAACATACAGAGAATGTGAAAAGGTCAGTCCTGATACATTAGCTCAGTCCTCATCTACTGTTTGGAGCCCTTGCTTAGAAAGGTACGCTGATGCAGCGGTGCTCATAAAGCCATGCTTTTTAAAAAGAATGCACAGTAGATTCCTGTCTGGAATCCTGAACATGGAGGCTCAATAGCCAGCAAAACAGGAACAAGAGCTATTTATGCAATATATGTGTGAAACATCAGATCAACTAAAGTTGATAAAGGCTTCTTTGGCATACATACAAAAGGATCTGAGTGGCCTTGAGTATGGATGGGAGAAAAACCATCCATCCATTCTGAGACCATCCTTGGATGAAGATTGGATCATCGTCCTCTAACTGAAGCGCTCTAAGAGAACAGTCTTCTCTTTGAAGGTACCCTCTCTTTCAGATGTGCACAGCCTTAGTTACGTGTGGCCCTCAGCAACTTCCTATGTTGCCCCAAAACACTAAGTTAGGCCATGTGAAAAATAAGACAGAGTTCCCTGGGCTCCAGTATCTTTATCTTCCCAGTGCAATTTGTTGGGGGAAATGGGAGAAGCTTGCACTTCCACTAATATCAGCAACAACAATCCCTAGATGACAGATCTCAGAAGCCAAGGAACAGAGAGACTTCCAGCAATTTAATTTACTCTTCCTTTATTCTGTGATTTTTAGCACTGAAAACTCTGTCTCATCTTGGGACTCAGTGCGACTAGACCTAAATAGTCTCGTTCTACGTAATTCTCTCACACATACTTTACTGTCCCCTATTCCTATGAGCTCTTATTCTTCAGTCTTCCTGATGGTTAAGCTTCTTTACCCTGGTTTCCAGAGCTGTCCTGTCATTAAGGGTGAGTAGCATTCTGCTAAATCCAGGGCAAGCATTTTGACTCCTACCCTCATACACTCTTTGCTCCCAGCTGTTTCTGCATCCTGATAATTTTTCTTTCTTCTCTCTCATATTCTCCTGCTTCTCTGCTTACAACCTACCATCTAATCTCTCTCTCTCTCTCTCTCCCTCCCAGTATCTACAATAGAGACTGGCCATTATGAGCTCAGGTTGATGCTGCCTTCTTAGTGACATCATGCCAATACTATCTGTGTGAAGCAGAGAAAGTGGCCATGGTGAATTCATGCTGATCAACCTGTCGGAAGGACAGAAGATGGCCCCAGTGACCACACACTGCCAATCACTTTGAAGATAAAGGTACCTTTGGCTTCTCAATCAGGAAGAAATTTCTTCACTGTCTTTCTTATTCTCCCATTCTGTCAATGCATGTTTCATATCTTTTCTTTTTAACTGTATTTTATCTGCCTGGCTTCAGAGTGTACTTTTATCCTGTTGGCTTTTTTTGAATCTATACTTTTATTGTGCAGGTTGTTGCATTGTTGTATTATTTAAAATAGAACAGTGACAAAAAGGAAGACAAAGATTTAAACATTTATTTAAATATGCAACTCCTAGATACCATGTTATGTAGGTATCTGATTATGACAATATTCACATACATATTCAAATACAACTTCCTGCTGGCTGGTAGTGGGAACATCAGTAATTTGGGCCCAGTACAAATGTTTAACTGAGGCCCCCTCACACATATACACCATGGTTTCATCCTACACACACAGTCTCATGAATTGTGGAAGAAAGAGCAACTTCTCTATTAATTCAGAAAGATGTTTTTCTTCATAAAAATATACCATGGCCCATACTGGAATTCTTTTCCACACACATTTCTTCTTCTTGTTACTGCAATTAGTCCTATCAAGCTCACTCACCATTTTGTAATTTTATTTTAATTGGTCCTAATAAAGGCATTAACGAGAGACAGTGTGGCATAGTGGTTTGAGTGTTGGACTAAGTCACTGGGAGACTAGTTTGAATCTCCACAATCTCCACTCATCCACTGGAAGACTAGTTTGAATCTCCACTTGGCCATGGAAACCTACTGGGTGACAGAGGGGGCTTGCCTGGGAGGAAGACAATGGCAAGCCCCCTCTAAACAACCTCTGCCAAGAAAACCATGATAGGTTGACTTTAGGATCACCATAAGTCAGGACTGACTTGAAGGCACACAGCAACAACAATAAAGGCATTCTTTTGTCAATGTTTTTATTATTTTAAATGTCCTTTTGATTGGTGTCCTTTTCGTTATCTGTACTATGCAAGAACAGCTTTGTGTTACAGTTAGGGAAGGAAGAGTAATCCTCCTGTTACTGCATGCTGTGAATTCCACCACCATCATCATAGCAGCCTAATACCCTGCAGGCCCCAGATCCCATCTGATCTTGGAAGCTAAGGGGGGGTCAACTCTGGTTAGTATATGGAGCAATGAATACCAGGTGCTGTGGGCTAGATTTCAGAGGAAAGAACTGGCACAACCACCTCTGAATATTCCTTCCCTTTAAAACCCTATGAAATTCATGGTGTTGCCAAAAGTCAAGAGGTGACTTGAAGGCACACACACTTCACCACCCCATACTGCATTTAGACTGAGGGGAGGAAATCTTCAGTTGGTGCCACTGGGAAGCTTTTCCCAAAAGGAATTTGCAGTGCTTAGACAGGGTGTTTTGGTATCCCAGCTGTCAAGGAAAAGGGAAAGCTTGGGAAAGATTTTCCATTGCAGCTAGTATTTCCAAGCCTACTACTAGCTATGGTATGGGGTGACAATGTGTTTGTGTGGGAGGGTAGGGGTGTGTGAGGGAGAAAGAGTGAGTGTGGGGTGATCCCATGTTTTGCTGACCTATGATCTCCCTAGAAGGTTAGCAACAAAAAAACGCACCCCTTAAACTGAAAAAAGTTATTCACCCAACTTTGAATGATAGAATATAGCCCATCCTTCCTATGAGGGACGCACAATTCAGACTAACAATACATAAGTTAGGAACTAAGCATTAAAAAAAACAGAATAATCAGGCATAATAAAAGATACAGCAGACATGTGGTAGAATACTGCTTTAGAGGAACTCACTAAAAAGCATGGCCAGTGCTAAAGGATCCTGGAAATTCTATCTGAAAGCACCAGGAGGGATGAAGGTTTGCCATCCCTCATGTAGTTAGGATAACTAGGCTTCCCTATCCTCAGACATGTTTGGGGACTTTTTTTCTACATAAGGGGCAAAAACTCCAAATGGAGTTTTGCCCTTCCCCCCACATTCCCCTGAAGCCCTGAACATTATTATATTCTTCAGGTATGTACCTTCACTGTCCCCACAGAGTTTCATCCACCGCCACGGCCACCACCACCAACACCGTGACCAATTTTAAAGCACTGGAGCCAGTTCCTGGTGGAAGGGAGAGGTTTTCTCCCTTCCCCTGGCTTAGCAACACTACCTCCACCCATTCTCCTGCTCACTCATTGGTTCCTTGAAGTGCTTCCATTGCTTCCTTCAAAAGCCTCTTCCTGCAACAGGCAAGTGGAAGAGCGGGTGGAGGCAGTGCTGTGGAGCCAGGGGAAAGGAGAAAACCTCTCCCTTCAGATGGGAACTGCTTCTAAAACTTTAATATTGGATACAGCAGTGGCTGCAGTGGCAGCAGTGGCAGCTGCAATGGTGGATGAAACTGCTCAGAAAAACTTGAATCCCACATGCTATGCATCCTGGTAAGATACACCAAAATGCTGTGAATCTGGGCCATGCCACGTGTGGCCAGATAGCCCCAGATTTGGGGGAAAGGCCATGTCATGTGTGGCCTTGCCGCAGCAGATTCTAGGGCATTCGCATGGGGATTCAGGTTATTTGATGGTGTGGACAAGCCCTGGATGAACTCATCTTCAACTTCTCCAGCCTTCCACCTACTTAGGAAGCTTCCAGACTACAGTTTAATTCTGCAACCTCCTCCCCCTCCCCTCCACACAGACATACTTCAGATATGGGAGATCCACACACCATCTTCTGCTGGTACCTGCCCCTCATTGCCCTCGCTCACCCTGCTCTCTCTCCTCTCTCTCTGGCTTTTCTTCGCAAACGAAGATTCAGGAAGGACTCATCCCGCGCTTTCTGCAAGCGTGCTGATGACTAAAAAGGCCAATCCGAGATAAACAAGTCCGGTTGCAAAAAGCACAGCAGAAGGTCTCCTTGGGTGATGTTTTTGGGTTGTGATTCTTTCTGCGTTGTCGTTTCTCTTCAAGACTTGTTCGTCGTGAGTTCTCAAATAAGGCTGCAGCATTGTGGATAGTGTGTCTCCATGCCTCCCGATGTGAGGCCAGGGCGGACCACTGTTGGTGATCAATTTGGCCAAGCCTGAGATGTTGTTTCAGGGAGTCTTTGTATCGCTTTTTTGGAGCGCCCCTCTTACGCTGACCCATGGCGAGTTCACCGTAGAGTAGTATTTTTGGGAGACGATGGTCCTCCATCCTAGAAACGTGCCCTGCCCAACGCAGCTGTGTTCTCAATATCATGGCCTCAATGCTGGTGATCCCTGCTTGCTCAAGGACAGCAACATTCGTCACATAGTCAGTCCAGTGTATATTTAGGATTGTGCGTAGACAGCACTGATGAAAGCGCTCGAGGAGTCGTAGGTGGTGGCGATAGGTGACCCATGTTTCAGATCCATAAAGGAGGATAGACAGTACGATGGCTCTATACACACTGATTTTTGTGCTTTGCCTCAGGTGTTTATTGCTCCAGACTCTTTTGTGAAGTCTTCCAAATGCACTATATGCCTTTGCTAATCTGTGATCGATCTCTTTGTCAATCTTGGCATCTGAGGAGATGATGCTTCCCAGGTAGGTGAACTGCTGAAAGGACTTGAGCACTGATTTGCCGACGGCAATGTGGGGATGGTGGTGTTCGTCCTGTGGTGCAGGCTGGTAAAGAACTTCTGTTTTCTTCAGGTTGACTTCTAGCCCAAACAGCTCTGCAGCTGTTGCAAAGCAGGATGTTAGGCGCTGCAGAGCTGCTTCTGTGTGGGCAACAAGGGCAGCATCATCAGCGAAGAGCAGCTCACGGACTAAATAGTTTAGAGTCTTAGTGTGAGCCCTCAGACGGCTTAAGTTAAACAAGCTACCATCAGTACGGTAGCGTATATAGATGCCGTCGTCTTCTTCAAGCTCTGCCATAGCTCTTTGGAGCATCGTGCTAAAGAAGATTGTAAATAAAGTTGGTGCAAGAACATAGAGACCCTTGTTCTGCTCCCTACATTTTTCTTGCAGTTGCCTAAGGGCAAATACCATGTCTGTAGTACTCCTATTGGCTCTGAAGCCACATTGGCTTTCAGGGAGAAGTTCTTCTGCAATAGCAGGAACTAACCTGTTCAGGAGTATCCTTGCAAGGATTTTTCCAGCAATAGAGAGCAGTGTTATGCCTCAATAGTTTGAGCAATCGGATTTTGCTCCTTTTTTCTTGTACAGGGTGATGATGACTGCATCTCGGAGGTCTGATGGCAGTTCCCCTTTTTCCCAGCAATTCACAAGGAATTCGTGGAATTTTTCGTGGAGTGCATGACCTCCGTGTTTCCAAACTTCAGGTGGGATTCCATCAATCCCAGCTGCCTTGCTGTTTTTCATCTGCTGTATGGCCTTAAGGGTCTCTTCCAAAGTGGGAGCTATGTCCAATTCATTTTTCATTGGTTTTTGTATCATATGTTGGATAGCTGAGGCTTGGACTACTCGGTTGGCACTAAAGAGACTTTGAAAATGTTCAGCCCAATGATTTAGGATGGAGGCTTTATCAGTAATTAATGTTTGACCATCTGTACTGTATAAGGAGCTTTGGACCTGATAAGTAGGTCCAAACACTGCTTTAAGAGCTTCATAAAATCCCCTATGATCACCCAGATCTGCACAGCGTTGTGTCTTTTCTGCTATATTGATCCACCACTTGTTCTGCATGTCTCCGAGTTTTTGTTGTAGTTTGCTACATGTGAGGCGAAAAGCTGCTTTTCTTACATGACAGGTTGGCTGGGCGAGGTATGCCTGGTGAGCAGCTCTCTTCCTTGCCAACATCTCCTGGATCTCTTGGTTGTTTTCATCAAACCAGTCTTGATTTTTCTTGTGGGAGAAGCCAAGGGATTCTTCTGCAGACTGGAGGATACTGTTTTTGATATGTTGCCAAAGCACTGTAGGAGAAGGATCTGTAGGATGGTCTTCAAGTTTCGTTTGTAGATTTGCCTGGAAGTTGTCTCTCATGGTAGCTTGTTGAAGATTGTTGACTTGGAGTCTCTTCTTTAAGATGCCACCCCTCTTAGGTTTGAACTTAAGATGAAGATTTAGTTTACATCTGACAAGGCGATGATCTGTCTGGCATTCTGCACTGGGCATCACTCGTGTATGACGGACATCACGAATGTCTCTCTGACGGACTAGAACGTAGTCAATGAGGTGCCAATGTTTGGATCGGGGATGCATCCAGGTTGTCTTCAAGCTATCTTTCTGCTGAAAGATTGTGTTTGTAATAGTCAGCTGTTGTTCTGCACAGAACTCTAGCAGGAGGCGTCCGTTATCATTGCAATTTCACCCTGCAGCATCATTGCAAATTAACAGATGGAAATGTCAACCCACTGCTTCCTGCCTTTCTGCAACTGGGGGCAAGTGCATAGAGGAATGTAACAGCAATCAGTGTGGGAGCAAAACAGTAAAGATAAAAAATTATTTTTTAGAAATAATTTTTTGCTCCTGTTGTTATAATATTTTAAAGGTAATTCTTTGTTGTACTACATCACAATTATTTAAATATCTCATTGCCCCAGCTGTTAGATGATAACATTCCACACATGCAACTTGGTGCTTCACCCCCCAAAAAGCAGCTGTCAAGCCCTAGGGATACTGCCGTGGCTGTTTATTGGCTGGGGAGAGAGGGAGGGACAGGGAGGTGACCAGGCGGTGCCTGGCTGCAATTCTACAGCTGGGGGAAGAGAAATAAGGTCACTTTCCCAGAGCTTCAGTGACTCACTGCAGATCTGGGTGAATGACCTCATTTCATTTCCCCAGCAAGCAGGATTGCTGCTGCTTAACTGCCTCTCCCTCCCCACCCCCAGCCAGTAAGCAGCCATGGCAGTGTCCCTGGAGCTTGACAGCTGCCTTGTCGGGTGGGTTGGAGGAGAGAAGTTGAGCAAGGAGCCAATCGATTGGTCCTTGTGCAACATACAAAAACCGACATCCATCCATGTCCCCCTGAGTTACATATGCACATGTCACGAACAGCAGTCCAGCCATTGTGTTATTCACTGCATTGTTTTTCATTTTTGCACCTTTTCCATTACTTAAAAACAAACAAACCCTCAAGATAGATAAGAATGGCATGAAACTTGAAAAATTGCTCTTAAAATCATTTTTAAATGCCCTTAAAATTAACAGGAAATTTTTACTCATTGCATATTAATGATCTTAATCCTTTCCCACTAACTTTCCTATCTCTGGTTCAAAAATCACAAGAGCATAAACTCTCCTTCAGCCAACTGTATGCATCAAAATCTTCTTTAAAAATAAATAAATTATAGATCCAACATGTCTTATAAGCAGGGGAGCACTACTGCAGATTTTAAAATGCATTACAAGGAGGATCTGTTTTCCAAGTCCAATAAATATTTGAAAATGTCATTCCCTTTCCCCCACCCCTCACCTTTCATTCTGTTGCAAGCAGCCTTGGCTCTTCCAGCTTTAGTGGTACTGAAATCAGAACCTGTGAGCAAGAGCTCTGCGAAGTGACAAAGGGTCACTTGTAACAGGTGAGATGTAACACTAATCTAAAACTCCTTTTGGAAATCACTGTTATTAGATGGATAACCTTGTGAGTTCATAAATAATGGGCACTCATTGAAAGTGTTTCCATAGCTGCCACTCATCAGGAAAAAAGGGAGGTTACCTCATTCTCTCCAGCTCCCAAATATCCTTTGGTTAGTTTATACTAACCCCAAAATTAATTAGCCAATATTCCATGGGAATTAATAACAAAGTTTCCATTTTTCCATCTGACAATTCCTCAGTGCATTTGAGTTTTCAGCTTCCTTTAAGTTTGGATCATTTTGATGTGTGGACAGACATTTTGTGTTTCCAGTGGGTCATTTCCACAGGTTCAAATACTGTATGTAGTAGATATTTTTCCTGTGTACAAAAGCTGTCAGAGTTAAAAGAAACAGTTGATTTATTAAACAGAGACTTTAGTAACTTTGCTTCATATTGACTCTGTTCTTCAGAATGATATGCACGTGATGATTTTATGCTACAAATTTTGCACAAGGGATTTAGGATATAACTACTGTATATTAGCTGGTTTTGTTGTTGTTGTTGTTGTTGTTGTTAGATCAACAGTGTTTTTGCCTGTAGTTCTAAGGAAAAAATAAGGTGTGAAGTTAGAAAACAAAATGTAAATAGCAAGATTGGAATCTGGCACAGGATAAGCAATTCCACTCTGTGCTGGTTATAGGGGGAGTTTTGGTTAGAAAGGGGGTGAATATTGGGTGAATATGCATTGTGTAGAGCCAACTTGGTGTAATGGTTTGAACACTGGACTAGGACTCTGGGAAACTAGGGTTCAAATCAGTGCTCAGTGATGGAAACCCACTGGGAAAGTCACATCATCTCAGTCTCAGAGGAAAGTAATGGCAAATCTCCTCTGAATAAATCTTGCCTACAAAATCCCATAATTGGTTCACTTTCAAGTCATCATAAGGTAGAATTAGAAGCAAGCTGAAGGCATCAACATCAACAAGAAGAGAAAATACATAGGCACAAGTTTGTTTCATATAGAGTCACAGAGCTAGAATAGACCTCATGGGACATCTAGTCCAACCTCCTGCTCAATGCAGGATCTCTAGCTAAAGCATCCACAGCATGTAGCTGTCCAGACTCTTTTTGAAAACATCCGGAGAAGAAGACCTCACCATCTCCCTAGGCAATTGATTCCATTGCCAAACCACTCTTGCTCTCAAGAAATTACTTCTAATGTACAGTTGAAATCTACCCTTGTGTAACTTCATTAGACCTAGTCGTACCCTCTGGGGCAGCAGAGAGCAGGCCTGCCCCCTCCTCTCTGTGACAGTCCTTGAGATATTTAAAGAGTGCAATCATGTCACCCCTTCAAGTCTTCTCTTCATCAAGCTGAACATGTACAGCTCCTTTGACTTTTCCTCATATGTTTTGTTCTCCATACCTCTTATAATCCCCATTGTTGTTCTGTGAACCAGCTCCAATTTGTCTATATGCTACTTAAAATGAGGTGCCTGGAACTGAACCCAGGCCAAAATGGGGCCTGAGCAGCACAAAATATAGGGTATCTATTATTTCCTTCAGCTTGGAAACTATGCTTCTATTAATGCAAGCTAAAATAGCATTCACTTTCTTTGTGCAGCATCACACTGCTTGCTTATGTTCAACTCATGATCAACAATAATTCCAAGGTCCTTCTTCATGTAGTATTGCTGAGCCATGTTTATCTCACATTCTATATCTGTGCATTTGGTTTTTGTGACCTAATTGTAAAATCTTGCCTTTGTCTTTGTTGAATTTCATTTTATTAATTTCTGCCCAATTTTCTAGTTTATCTAGGTCCTTTTGAATTATTTTCCTATCATCCAATGTGCTAGCCACCCCTATGAGTTTCTTTTTTGCCTTTTTTGAAGAGAGGGACAATGTTTACCCTTCTCCGGTGGTTTGGCACTTCACCTGTACTGCAAGTGTTCTTAAAAATGATTACAAGGAGTTCAGTAATTACATTAAAATTTCCTTCAGTACCTTGGGATGAAATTCCCCTGGCCATGGAGATTTGAACTTGTTTAGGTTAGCTATCAATCTTGATTTGCAATCCAGATCCCTTACCAAGATCTCTGCTGCTGCATGGAAGTACACATTTCTCTTTTGGGGGAAAACTAAAGCAAAATAGGTATTGAGTAATTCTGATTTTTCATTGTGATCTGTCAGCATTTTGCCATTCTTATTGAACAGTGGCCCTACCGTCTCCTTGGTCATTCTCTTGCCTTGCATGTATTGTGGAAGGGGGGGGGGTTGTTGCTCTTTGCTTGCCTAGCCAGTCTCAGCACATTTTGAGCTTTAGCTTTCCTTACTCTATTCCTGTAAGGTTGCATATCGGTACTCTTCTTTAGTGATTTGTCCATCCTTCCATTCTATATACATACTCCTTTTTTTCTCTTCACTTTCACCTTGAGTTTGGTATGCAACCACACTGGCATTTTCAGATGTTTCCCATTTGAATTCTTTTATGGGATTCTTTTTTGCTTTTTGAAACTCTTTCTTCAAGACCTCCCACTCTTGCTGGGTATCTTTTTCTTTTAGCATATCTAGCCATGGGATTCCGCCAAGTAGTTCCCTGAACTTGTTAAAATCAGCTTTCCTGAAATTCAAGATCTGTGTCCTTTGCCCCGTCCCACAATTGTGAATTCTAGCATTGCATGGTCACTTCCACCTAAAGCACTGACTACTTTGATTCCAGTGACCAACTCCTCCCTGTTGGTTAGGATCGAGTCCAGGATTGCTGATCCCCTTGCTTCTTCCTGTTTTACTGGTGATCCGGGGGGGGGGGGCAACTCAGACTACAATACCCATTAATTTGCAGGGTAAATGAGTATAAACTACAGATTCTTCCTGAGGATATTTATAGATGCCTTTCACCTTATTTCTGCATATACATTTTCTAGATTTTGTGTGATCTGGAGCCAATCAGAAAGAGATTGAAAGCAAATACATTCTGAACTGCTGGGCCTCCTTGCCTGGCCTGGGCCTAAGAGCTTTTTCTGGAATAGAGTGTGCTTGCGCGGTTAAATTAGGACTGTGTAGCACCAGAAAGAGAGGTTTGTTTTCCTCTATTTGAAAAGGTCTGTCTTATCAAGAACTACAAGTACCAGAATTCCTTCTTCATAGGCAAGAAGGAGAGACACCTAGTGGGAAGGGAAAATTACAACACTATAAGACAGTGGGAACAAGTGCTGCAGCTGCTTCTGGTAGGATTTCCTGGCCCCTGAGTATGTGTCTAATTCTCTCTCAGGCCTTATCTACATGGGCTAAATACCCCAGCTTGCCTCCATTCTACAACCCTGCAGTCCATATGACACAGGGCATTTGCCCTGTTCTGCCCCCGGGCAATATTTACAGTCCCCGGGGACAGATACAGAGCTGAGACAGGTACAAGCCGGGGTAATTGAAATATGATTGAAATATGGCGCTGAGCCGTCCCAAGCTTCACGGAAGTGACACGGACGGTTTCGCGAGAGGCACAGCGTCGTCCGAAGTAGACCCTTGCCGCGCAGCAGTTTCGGGAGGCTGCTCGCGCGGCAAACCGGCATTTTGCAGGTCTGAAAATCTCCTTAGTTGGCTTAATGTTTGCAGGCAGTTTGGTCTATTAGAATTTTAAAATGAAAGACACTGGCAAGACAATTCCTTTATCAATGGTCAAAACGTTATACAGTGGGCCCATGGTATGTGCTGGAATTTGGTGGATACCAAAATCCATGGATGCTCAAGTCCAATTATATACAATGGCATAGTAAAATGGTGTCCCTTATATAAAATGGCAAAATCAAGGTTTGCTTTTTGGATTTTTTTGGGGGGGGAAGGGGGATATATTCAAGCTGTGGATGATGGAATCTGGAACTGCAGAAACCATGGATATGGAGGGCCAACTGTAACATGGTTAGAAAACTTGTAAGACTCTCAAGACTTTATCAGATGCAGGAAATGCGGCAAAAAAACACATCCAAAATTGCGTCATAAGGACCAGACGGTAACACAAAGGGCAAAATTATCATCGTCAACCGTTGCAGTGGCGTAGCAATGAAACAGGAAATAGTAAGTGCCAGAAATTTTAAATGCAGTTCTTTAGAACTCTTAGCAGCTGTCTTAGATAAAGATCTGTAAAATAACTGCGAACAAAGAAGATTGTTGGAAGCTGATTTGACTTAGAAATCTTGAAAGCTCTGAAAACAACTAGGGGCCCAGTTCAAATTTGTGACATCACTGTGCCATTGTACACAGAGAATCAACCCATCCCATACATGTGGTCAATCATGAAGGAAAACATTCTATTTTAATTGTGAACTTGCATTTTCTACATTTTTGAAATTGCAGTTGTCCCTCCATATCCACGGATTTGGTATTCACAGATTTAAGTATTCACAGCTTGAAAATAGTCTTTAAAAATGATAATCCAAAAAGCAAACCTTGATTTTGCCATCTTTTATAAGGGACAGCATTTTGCTATGCCATTGCATATAATGGGACTTGAACATTCATGGATTTTGGTATCCATGGGGGGGGGGGTGTCCTGGAACCAAACCCCAGCAAATATGAAGGGACAACTGTATTCCATGACTTGCAATGGGGCTTTTTTTACCCCTTCTCCCTTCACTATTTTTAACATAACACACAGCCTGAAGAACAGTCCTTTCTGGTTCATTTCAGTCATAGAGTTGGAAAGGGCCTTATGGGCCATTGGGGCCAACCATCTGCTCAGTGCAGGATCTCCAGCAAAAGCATCCCCAGCAGGTAGCTGTCCAGCCTCTTTTTGAAGACGTCCAGTGAAGGAGACCCCACCACCTCTCTAGGCAATTGGTTCCCTTGCTGAACCACTCGTATTGTCAAGAAGTTTCTTCCAATGTTCAATCAAAATCTATTCTCTTGTAATTTCAAACCATCAGACCTGGTCCTACCCTCTACAACAGCAGAGAACAAGCCTGCACCCAACTCTTTATGGCATCCCTTGAAGTATTTAAAGAGTGCAATCATGTCAACCCTCAGTCTTCTCTTCCCCAAGCTGGGCATGCCCAGCTTTCCTCATATGTTTTGTTCTCCATACTTCTCATCATCCTCATTGCCCTTCTCTGAACCTACACCAACTTGTCTATATCTTTCTTAAAATGAGGTACCCAGAACTGAATGCAGTATTCCAGATGAGGCATGACCAGCGCAGAATATAGTGACATTATTACTTCCCTCAACTTGGAAACTATGTTTCCATTAAATGCAAGCAAAAATAGCATTTGCCTTCTTTGCTGCAGCATCACACTGCTGGCTCATGTTCAACATTGTTATGAGTAACAATAATTCCAAGGTCCTTTTTGCATGTATTATTGCTGAGCCATGTATCCCCCATCCTTTACCTGTGCATACTGAATTTCATTTTATTAATTTCTGCCAGTCCTGTTTTGTGCCACCTGCAAACTTAATAAAGATTCCCTCCACTCCATCATCTAAGTCATTCATAAAAATGTTGAAAAGTAATGGACCAAGGATAGAATCCTGAAGTACTCTTCTCGAGACCTCCTTCCAGTTTGAAGTGCAGCCATTGATGACGACTCTTGGAGCATCTACTAAACTAGTGACCTGATTAGTCTCTGCATGACAATCTGAAATGAACCATTAGCATATGTAGTAATAAATTATATAGATGTAATTCTTTGCTCTTTTCACTCTCAGAGGTGAAATGACTAGTTTAACAATTTTCTTCCCATTGCAAGTTTGGGACAGGTTGGACACAAAATTCATACATAGATTTTTCAGAGAAAACAGCATTTTCTGCGCAGATAACAGCTTTTTTCTGCACAGAAAATGGTGTATTTGGGGACTTATTCTGCACAAAATCTGCATTTTTTGCAGACAATTCTGCTTTCTGCACACATGCACCACATATGAATTTTGCACCAAATAAGGCCTGAATTTAAAAGATTCTGATCACTACAGGATTCTCTTCATTAGGGTTTCCAGATACTCAAGAAACTTGTTGCTGTTGTTTTGCAATTTTTCAAATATTTTTGAACATTCTTTCTATCCCTAATACATTAATACTAGCTATACTCGGCACAACATACACCGTTATCTATACATATAAAACAGTTTGGTATGTTTCCATTCCCACTCTGCTGATTAGCCACTTAGGAAACATGTCAAAAGTCTGATCATTTGACTCATTAATATATAACCTTTCAAATCAACTACAGTAGGACCCCCGTATCCACTGGGGATTGGTTCTGGGGAGGGGGCTGTGAATACACAAAACTGTGGATAACAGTGAACACCATTGCAAATAATGAGACTTCCAGTTTAAAATACCACAGAGTTGCCTTGGAGGACCTAGAAAATAGCTAGAGAAGATGCATTTTCTAGGAAGATTATGGTAGGTATGCTGTTTTGTGTTCCGTGGATAACTGAATCAATGGATAATGAATCAGTGGATACGAGGTCCTACTGTATAATGGCATATGTTACACCGGGTACAGCTAGTTTCATACCAAGGGCCCCTTCACTACCACCGTGCAACTGTGCATACACACACACACACACACACCATGCTACACACCATACTACATGCACATCACACGTGGCAGGAAGCGAGAGCTCCTCTGCTGCTGCCATGCAACCACACATACACACACACACCACACTACAAACACACACACCATGCACACCAGGACATGAGAGCCCCTCCGCTGCTGCCATACAACCGTGTATATACACACACCATGCTACACACACACACACTTCACACACCACCATGCTACACACACACACCACACACGGCAGGATGCAAAGGCCCCTCTACCACCACCATGCAATCGCGCACACACCACGCTACACAAAGACACATGCACACTAAGCTACACACACCACATGCGGCAGGGTGTGAGAGCCCCTCCACTGTGCCATGCAACTGTGCATACACACACACCACATTACATACACACCAAAACACTCCAGGATTTGAGGGCCCTCTGCAGCCACCATGGAATCGCACATACACACACACACCATGCTACACACACACACACACACACACACACACCACACTACACACACACCGTGATGCAAGACCCCCTCCACCGCCATGTAATCACATATACACATGCACACCCATGTTACACACACACACAACTCACATTACACACACAACCCTACACTACATACACACTATGCTACACACACACGCTACAGCCCCAATGCTACATACACACACACCATATTACAGACACATATCATACGTGCCAGGATGCAAGGGCTCCTCTGCCATCACCATGCAATCACACATACACGCACCATGCTACACTTACACACACCATGCTATGCAAACACGCACACAGAGCAGAATGTGGGAGCCCCACCACTGCTGCCATGCAACTGCACGCACGCACACACACACACACACACACACACCATGTTACACACACACCACACGCACCAGGATGCGAGAGCCCCTCTGCTGCTGCCATGCAATCACATATATACACACACACACCATGCTACAAACACACCCCATGCTACACACACACACACCATGCTGCAAACAAACACCCCACATTACACACACACACCATGCTGCACACACCCCATGCCGCACACACACCCCACACGCTACACCCCCACGCTAGACACACACCCCAAACTACACACATACACAATACTTCACACCCCATGTTACACACACACACACAATGCTACACACACCGTGCTACACACACACGCCATGCATGCAACAATGCTAGAGCCCCTGTGCCACCACCTTATTTAGAAAGGACTTTAAACTTCCACATGTTTCCACCCCAGTGTGCTGATTGGCTGCCCAACAGAGAGCTTTGATTGGTTGGTAAGTTTCCTAAGTGGCCAATCAGCACACTGGAAACAGCAACATACCCAAGAGCATTATATACATTGGTTATTAATACATTAACATTAAATCACTAAAGAATATTCATTCAGAATTCATGTAACATTAATTAATGCTAAAACATTAAGAACAATTTTAAAATAAACTCATTATGGCAATCATTCATTCAAAAAATATATTAAAAAAAAAACCTAAAAAAAATGGCCTACTAAAAACTGCCCCTAAAGTAATGCATTTAAATGAAGTCTTGATCATAATCATTACAAAGGAATTGTTGGCTTTTTAATTATTTCAAAAATGAGTTTAAAATCCATTGTTGGAAGTTTAACAACTGGGGCAACAAATTAATTTTCAATAACTGAGTTCCAACCTCTGATTTTAATCAGGTGCTACAGCTGGTTGGAAACAGTATCAAGCTGATGTGGGCAGTGAGACATGGATGATGAAGTGAGACCAAATAGGCAGATCATATTGTCAGCACTGACCCAGGCTGTTGCCCATGTTTTTATCCCTGATGTGTTGAAATAACTCAAAAGTAATACCAGTTCATAGTCACAACTCCAGTTAGTGGCAGCACTAACCAGGGGCTCAGTTACACAACAGTTTTTATCCCGGGGAGAATCGAGATATCTTCATCCTGAGTTCATCTCTTATTGTTTACATGATTTGTCCTGGGTAGCAAAAGTCTCGGGTTTCTATGATTGTTGTTTACACTTACCACCATCCCAGGAAAGGGGCAAAAAGCAGAGCTGAATTATGATTGGTCGGACCTTGGAGGAGACAGGCTGCAAGGGAAGCTTGGCAATTCAGGATCCACCATTTTTGTATTGCCCTCTGTAGGGTCCTCTGCTGCCTCCAAAGCCCGGTTGGCAGAAGCTGCAGCCAACTGAGAGCCAGGTGATGGCCATGGCTGGCCAGACAGGGTGGACATTTCTGGCTTGAGTGGGACTATGAAGAAAGGAACTTCTCTACCCCTCCTTCGGCCTGTGAGGTCTCCTTGGTTTTCAAGGGAGGGAATGAAATCCAAGGGAGGCCAAAAAAGACACTCCTCTTTGGATGGAGGCAGGCAAGCCAGGCCCATTGCACTCGATGGGGCTTCCCCTACACATAGGGTGGCACCCCACATCCCTACTAACATAATGGGCATGCCTCTTTCCCCCCACACAGGGACATCTAGGGTTTTACGTTCCTAGGATTTTAAGGAGAGAATCCAGCCTGCCTTCATGCCCTCCCATTGAAAGCAATGAGGATGGAAAAATGTTTAGTTTGGCTGAACCTGGTACTACCGGGTGTATGGTGAATATTTTTTTACTTTATTGACAAAATTAAGGCTGTCAATTCACAAATATTCCATGTAATATATTCTTTTGGAATAGCTCCTCATCTACTTTGCACACCTAATTTTGCATTAACAGAAATAGGGTACATTCAAAAATAAATTCACAAAGTATTTACCATCAATTTGAATTCTTACTCTCGAGGAGACTGCATTAGTATGCACACTAGAATTAAGCCACAGTCCCAAATTCTGTCCCACCCCAGTCCCCCCCACCTCTTTTCTTTCCAATATAAAGCAATGCTTTAAGTTCTTTTTGTCCCCCCACTTTTCTCCCCACTTCTATTCCTTCCAATAGAAAGCAATGCTTTAAGTTATTTCTGTCCCCCCACTCTTCCCCCCACTTCTTTTCTGTAGTATGTGGGGAAATCATTATTGTAATGCAATACAATCTTGTGTATCCCGTGTTAAGTTCAGTTTAGGAATTTTCCCTGCATGCATCAGTTCTTCCACTTCCCCTTTTCTTAACTAGGCAATTTCAGCCAACTGGAGCAATGGGTCATTCATCACATGACCTAATTTAAATATTATATGACACTTTGCCTAAGTTCCTTTTAAGTTTTGTCTCCATGTGGCTGGAGCCATATTTGCCTTATTTGCTCTCTTAGGAGAGTCTTTGAGTCACCATGTAGCATGTAGCCCACATCACTTAAAGGCTGGGTGAGTCTTTTCCTACCCTAAACCCTCTTAGTCAATTAGGGATCTTTTAAGTTTGTTTTAATATGTAGATTAAGATTGATATACCTTCAGTAAACTCTTGATATGCTTTTTAAACTGACTTCTTTGTTGTTTTAATGAGTCTAATTGATTGGGTGATCAGACCACACGTTTAAATGTTAATCGAGCTGTGTCTCCATTCCAGTGCTTTACTCTGCTTAATTTGAAAGACAAGTGTTTTTACTTTTAAAGAAGATATTTTTATTTTTAAAAGGGCTAGATCCCTGGAATTTTTTAAAATACATTTTTAATTTTAGACTCATACCTCCAACATTAAGGGTTATGGGCCCAGTTGAAGACTTAAAACCTCAATCTAATTTTTGTTTTGAAAAAGTATTGGGTTTTTTTTAACCTGATCTCTCAGCTGCCCTTTCGTCTCTCTCAGCTCGGCTGGAGACAAAGGCAATAAAGCAATTGTGGCTGAAGCGCATGCTCCTGACATGAATGCCATACTCAGTCTGGAGAAACTGAATGGCCCAAACTATAAAAAATGGCCATTTTCTTTTGAAACATATCTCAAAGCCATGGGACTTATTGATGTTTTACACAAAGACCAGCTCAGGGAAGAGAACGTAATGATTTCAGATGATTTCAGCAGGTACACCCATTGTTATCTCCTAAAGGAGAAAAGTCAAACTTTTGAAAAGTTCAAAGAGTACTTTAATTACATCACTAATAAATTTAAATATAAAATTCAAAATCTGAGAATGGATAATGGTTCAGAATTTGTCAATACACAATTTGATGAGTTCTTAAAGGAACATGGCATTAGACACCAGACTACTAGAATTTATAGTCCTCAACAAAATGGCTTATTGGAGAGGCTGAACCAAACTTTAAAGGAAATGGCAGTTGCAATGCTTTTAGAAGCTAACACGTCTAAAGCTTATTGGTTTGAGGCAATTCTCACAGCCACATACTTATACAATAGACTTCCAACCAGATCTAGAAATGTTACTCCATTTGAATTGTGGCATGGCGTGAAACCCAGACTGAACCATCTCAGAGTTTTTGGATCTAAAGCTTATACATACATTCCCAAACAGAAAAGAGACAAACTGGACTGTAGAGGTGAAGAGGGAATTGTTATTGGTTATACCAAATGTGCTTACAAAATCCTGAACCCTGATGGACACACAATGAAAATAACAAGTGCTGTTTATGTTGATGAAAGACCTCAATTTAATTCTAATCCAAACAAAGAATTCTATTCAGATGTGTTTGCAGTGGAAGAAGATCCTGATTCTCAGCAGCAGCCATAGCGTGTGCAGCTTTTTCACCCTCCTGCAAGTGCTTCGCATCCAGAAGGGGCTCCCTCAGCCCAGGACTTAACAGAGGATGGAGGACCAGACAGCATGCCATGGGCAGAGCCAGGAACTCAAGTCCAGGTGAGACAGTCTGCAAGGGGTGACGGGAGTGCCTGCTTTGAGATTCTCCTGTCTAGCAACAGGGGAAAGTCTTCTGGAACACTCTGACTGGCAGAAGATCTAAGGACTGCCAAAGTCTGATTCTGAGAAATGGGTGAAAGCAGCAATGGAGGAAATGGAATCTTTATATAAAAATAAAACTTGGACTTTGACAGAATTGCCAAAAGGCAATAAGGCAATTGGCTGCAGATGGGTGTTTACAACAAAGCAAAATGTAGAAGGGGAGATTGAAGGATATAAAGCCAGACTTGTAGCTAAAGGTTACAATCAGCAATTTGGAGAAGATTTTCATGAAACTTTCTCCCCAGTTGTTACACACATCACTATTAGAACCTTATTGGCTGTTGCAGCTTCTAAGAAAATGCATGTACAACATCTAGATGTGAAAACAGCATTTCTTTATGGAGGTCTAGATGAGGAACTGTACATGGAAGAGCCTTCAGGATTCCAAGTACCTGGAAAGGAGCATCTAGTGTGTAAACTTGAGAAAAGCTTGTATGGATTAAAACAAGCAGCCAAGAAATGGTACAAAAAGTTAAATCAGCTGCTTATCAAAGAAGGATTTACTCCAGGCACTGTTGACCAATGTGTTTACAAAAGATTCAGAGACAATAAATGGATTTACATTGCAAGTTATGTTGATGATTTGATTCTGTGCAGTCGAGACAAAGCAGATAGTGAAGAGATACTCCTGAATCTCCAGAAAGAAATAGATATTAAAAGGTTGGGAGACATCTCACACTATCTTGGAATACAAATTGAAAGAGACCGTGATGGAAGCTTCTTTCTTAATCAAAAGCAAAAGATTATAGATCTTCTGGACTATCTTGGCTTAAAAGATGCAAAGGATGTTCAAACTCCAATGGAAGTAGGTTTCTTAAAGAACAATGAGGCATCTAAACCCTTGAGTGACAGTGAAAAGTACAGAACTGCAATTGGAAATCTTCTGTACATTGCTAATTTCACCAGACCTGATATTGCAAATGCTGTTGAGACCTTATGTAGAATGGTTAACTCTCCTACTCTCAAAGATTTTTTTGCAGTGAAAATAATTTCAAGATATCTAAAATCAACTGCTGACTTCAAACTGATGCTGCCAGCATGTGACAAGCCACGACTGATTGCCTATGCAGATGCGGATTGGGGATCTGATCCAGCGGAGATTAAGTCAACCAGTGGAAACATCATCTTTTATGATGGTGGAGCAGTAAGTTGGACAAGTAGGAAGCAGAGTACAGTAGCAGATAGTTCCACAGGTGCCAAGTGCGTCTCAGCGAAAACAGCCTGTGATGAAATCAAATGGCTGCAGAATTTGCTTCTAGATCTTGGGATAAAAGAACCCAAGCCAACCATTCTGATGCAAGACAATCAAAGCTGTATCAACATTTCTCAGAGTGACAAGCCTCTGAAGAAGAACATAGACATTTCTTTCCACAAGGTGAGACAGATGTGCCAGAGCCAACTTGTTCAGCTGGAGTACTGCAACTCAGAAAAAATGATAGCTGATATTTTAACTAAACCCCTTCCTGAGGACAGTTTCCTGAGACTACGAGAAGAAATAAAAATTGTTCATGGAATCCACTTTGACTGAGAAGGGGAAATGTAGTATGTGGAGAAATCATTATTGTAATGCAATGCAATCTTGTGTATCCCATGTTAAGTTCAGTTTAGGAATTTTCCCTGCATGCATCAGTTCTTCCACTCCCCCTTTTCTTAACTAGGCAATTTCAGCCAACTGGAGCAATGGGTCATTCATCACATGACCTAATTTAAATATTATATGACACTCTGTCTAAGTTCCTTTTAAGTTTTGTCTCCATGTGGCTGGAGCCATATTTGCCTTATTTGCTCTCTTAGGAGAGTCTTTGAGTCACCATGTAGCATGTAGCCCACATCACTTAAAGGCTGGGTGAGTCTTTTCCTACCCTAAACCCTCTTAAGTTAGTTAGGGATCTTTTAAGTTTGTTTTAATATGTAGATTAAGATTGATATACCTTCAGTAAACTCTTGATATGCTTTTTAAACTGACTTCTTTGTTGTTTTAATGAGTCTAATTGATTGGGTGATCAGACCACACGTTTAAATGTTAATTGAGCTGTGTCTGCATTCCAATGCTTTACTCTGCTTAATTTGAAAGACAAGTGCTTTTACTTTTAAAGAAGATATTTTTATTTTTAAAAGGGCTAGATCCCTGGAATTTTTTAAAATACATTTTTAATTTTAGACTCATCCCTCCACATTTTCCTTCCAATAGAAAGCAATGCTTTAAATTCTGTCTGTCCCCCCACTCTTCCCCCCACTTTTTATTTCCAACAAAACACAATGCTTTAAGTTCTTTCTGTCCCCCCACTCTTACCCCCACTTCTTTTACTTCCAATTGAAAGCAATGCTTTAAGTTCTGTCTGTCCCCCCAACTCTTCCCCCACTTCTTTTCTTTCCAATAGAAAGCAATGCTTTAAGTGAGGCTGAGCTACAGCCCAGAGGAGGAGGGAGGGAGGGGCCGGTGGCTCTCAGCTGGGGGAAGCTTCTGCCAGCCAGGCATCAAGATCTGCAAGGCTTCCCTTGCAAGCCCACCCCCTTCCAAAGTCCGAACAATCAATATTCAGCCCATGTCCCAAGATGGTTCCTGATTGTTCAGACAACCAATAGCACTGGTTGTCTTGGACTTTCCTAAAAAGAACCTGAAAAATAGAGGGGTGAAAAGTCATGGGTTAACTGGGCTTTGTGCTACCCCCTCCTTCTGAATAGCCCGTGATGTTTGTGATCTACTAGGGATCAACACAGGCTTTTTTTGTCATGTAAACGGCCCCCAGGAAAGGCTAGGAAAGACACCATCTGAAAATATGGAGGGCTATTACCAATCATTATAGTGAGCTAAATGAACTGATGGTCTTACTTGACATAAGGCAGCTTCCTATGTTCTTAAAATCAATGTTGCATAACCTACCGGTCATAACATGGATATACCTCTACACCACCCTTTGTACAAGCATGTGCTGAAAAGTAATAATTATTTTTTTCTTCTCCCCACAATTATTTAGATACAACGTACTAGGTATTCACCTATTCCTATCTTGTATTCTCTTTATTTTTGGGCAACTTTCTCAGGTAAACAGGACTTTCTTTCATTACATTTTGAAAATAACGAGATATTCTTCCACAAGGGTAGATGTACTGATTTATTCAGTTTATGGAACACGTTCACAAGTGGGCCCTCAAAACTGTCCATTTTGTTTATGTATGGGCAGAGAAATCAGAGGAGATCATTTCATTACATTTTTCCAATGGAAGAAGTTCTCAATTACTCTCAGGGATAGAGCTCAGTATGGAACCAGAATGGCTTCTTTCTTTTTTCTACATGGTGATGGGATCAACTGAGTTGACAGTCTGGCCACCACTTTGCATCATGATGGCCCAAGCCTAGCATTATTCTGGGATACCATGAAGGAATAATGACAAGTATCACACACACACACACACACACATACACACACACGATATTCAGGCAGGGGGGGGGGCATTCCAATTGGCCTTCTTTTTTGTGTGTTTTTCCAAATACAGGTTTTTTTCTCAGAAAAAAAATGACTTATAAGAAATGTAGGCTCACCACCCTAGCTGAAATACACTTATACAGCTGTTGAGAGGCAGGAAATTTAGAACAAAGAGCATTTTCAGTGAGGAAGTTCTCACACCATTAATTAGAAGATACTACGTAGATATTCCAGCTTTTTGTCTTTGATATCTTTTCTAAAGTTTGAAGAAAGATGGAAGAAACCATGGAAAACCAAAGGAGGGCTACAAGTGAAGGACGATGTTATATGAACCCCCTGTAAAATTCAGTGAATGAGGGAAGGCAATGGCATGATAAAAGCTTTATTTAAACTTGCTATGAGGAGCTAGGCTGAGCTGAAGCATTCACAGTAGGGATGGAAGGAACATTCTTAGGTGTTGTCTAGATGGTGAAAAAAATACCTCAAAGAATGTGAGGAGAATACCTTTTGTCCCAATGGGATCTGGCAGCAATTCGATGTATTGTGAAGGAGCGATGGGGGGAGTCCAACTACTCTGCAGGAATTTTTAAAAAGCTCTGCAAAAGTGCACATTCCTGCTCATTTGAACACTGATGTGATTTCTTGCTCAGTACCAAGGGGTGGCACTAGTCATCTGATTGGTCGGGCATGTGCAGGTGCAGGCTTGCTGTCAAGCACCCAGAAGCACTAGTGATTGTGTACTTTTGTAAACTTTTTGTAAAAATCGAACTGTCAAGAGCGAACACAACTGTGATTCAAGATGGTGTCCATGGTGTTTTGCACTGGGGGGCAAGGAATGCAAAAGAGCAGCACAGCACCTGGAGATGACAGGGAGGGAAGCCACTGCAAGGAAGAGGTGGAGGGCCACCCACCCTTCACCCATCCTAGTGGTGGTGGTGGCAGCCTCCAATTCTGACTGAAAAGGGATGGTAGGAGCCACTTGGCCAGCTGCTTGGAGAAGGAAGTGGGGTGGCTAGCCAGGATGCTCCTACTGTCCCTTTGCGGCCTCTGATTCCAGGGTGGCAGTTCTTTGCCTCTTCATCTCACCTTCCACTGGAGAACCACCCCTCTCTTCTTTTGTAGAGCAGCTGGCCAAGCTGCTCCAACCATCCCTTCGCAATCAGACGTGGAAGCAGCCACTGCTGCTGCCGCTGCTGCCGGGATGGGTGAAGGGTGTCTCTCATTCTCTTCCTCATCAGCTCTGGGTGCTGCACTACTGGGTCCCCTTCACTTCCCTCACTCCCTGTGCAAAACTGATATGTCCACCATCTTGATTCGCAGCAGTGTGAACAATCCTGAGGAGAGCTTCATATACTATTGATTTTGCCCAAATCCTGTTGAGACAAAGGAATGCTGCTGTGAAATGCCTATAATGTGCAGGCATGTGCATTATTTCTTCCTGTATAGATGAGCCCTAAAATATTTGAAAAATGGTAAACAACAACCACCACCATATTTTTCAAATTCCAAGAAACCATGATGAGGAACTGATGACTATCTTTGCAGTGCAGGATTTATTCTGTGTAAAATTCACATGTATTTTTTTGTGCCTAGAAAAGAGTATTTTCTGCTCATGAATCTGTATATAAAATAGCATTTTGTCTGCATTAAACAATCATACATAAATTTTGCACAGTATAAGTCTCAAATTGTGAATAGACTTTGAAAACAGTGGCACTTTTAAAGACTTTCTTGCAGCAGGAAAAAAATTGCTACACTCAACTGGATGGCCCTTGTTGTCTCTTCCAACTCATGATTCTTTGATTCCTGTTGCTTCCTTTGAGAATTAAATTAGCTAAGAATTACATCCCTAACTCACAGAAAATTTATGTTTTCATCTTGTAAGAAAAGAGTGTGGCACAATATATATGGGGGGGGGTTGGTTCCAATCATAATGGTAGAAAAGAAAAGTGCTGCGAAGAACAGGGGGACAATGAGGGGGGACTGGATTCAATGAGAACAGTGGCAAAAAGGGTCTTTGGATGTAACAAGGAAGAACACAGATGTGTGACATCCTCTCCAGCCCACTGTCACTAAAGAACACAAGGCAAAGGTAGATGGCAGAAGCAGCAAGCAAACCATATCTTGAAATTAATGAATTAAAAATAGATTTGCTACCCTAGTTAGTTAAATTTTTCAGCCATAAGTTTAAAACACTTTATTTTGATTGTCAAAATGCCAAACAATGCTACTTCAACGTTTCTTGTTATGTTGACCCACCATGATTACTTTTATAAATTCTAGGCGATGTTTTAATGATTTAAAGATCTAAAAATCATTCATTGGATTGAAGAAAATAAAATCAATTTCTTTATGTTTCAAGATCAGTGAATGAGAGAGAGAGAGAGGCATATGAAGGAACAAAAATACCAAATTGTACTTTGCAGCTCCCAACCATAAGGATTTTGGAATGTAGTTTTAAAAACCCTGATCTATTTGATGGAATGTTAGAAATAGGGAGACATCAATTGTCTTTGTTTCCTTAGCCATCTTGAATATGAGTTGACAGTGAGGCAATAGTTATTGTGTCCATACAGTATTGTTCTGTATAATAACTTTCCTTATTTATGTATTTATATATTTATTTCACTTCTTTGTTTAAATGCTTTGAATTTCATTTTTTAAATAAAGTTTTTTTAAAAGGATGTTATAAACAAACTCATAGGATATAAATGTTTTATGTACATTGCATACTTAAAAGCCCTTTCTTCAACCTTATACTTCCAGTAAAACATTTTTGTTACTGTGAAATGTGGAAACAGTATGGAAAAAATCACCCCTGTGCTGCCTTGGTCCAACTCTTTTCTTTACCAAAATAGGTATATGATTTCTTTTTTTAAAAAAAAAATCAATGTAGTTGAGTCAAAGCCATCATGTGTGAATCTAGCAAGATGTGCTATAAATGTTTCCCTAATATTCTCCAAGGAGCCCTTTCAACTTGGACTTCAGAGCAGGTAGACTTCCCAGAAAATATTGCAGTGAATGATTTTTTTACATCACAGGGTCTCCACCTTCCTCCCCACTGCCTTCCTGTATTCTCTCCCCTTTTGAAGTAGAACAGTACTCTTTTTCAAAGCAGATTTGTGATGAAAATGAAGGGAGCTGTCAAATTCTGCCAAAAGGGATTTCTCTGCTTAAATTTCTGCTTACATTATTGACTCTAGTAAATTATCTTTTCATTGAATGCTTCCCTGTTGTTTTCCCTGGGACTACTGCTGATAAATTACGCAATATTCTCAGGCTTTAGCCAGGGACTAAACTTTTACATTTCCACTCACTACAACAGAGTGGTTAAGAACTACCAAGGAATAAAGGCTTGAGTTTACCTTCATCATAAAACAAATACTGTTTATCACAGATGAAATAAAGCTGCTTCCTACTTTGGAAAGCATTGATTTCACAGGACAATAGCCTCTGTCTGTCATCATATGTAATGACAACAGAATCATGGCTTTCCAGATATTGTTGGACTGCAAGTATCAGCATCCCTCATCACTGGCTATGCTGGCAGAGGCTCCTGGGATTAGCAATGCAACAACACCTGAAAGGCCTCATGATTGCCCCCCATAGGGGAAATATTGGGTGGGTGTATATGGTGGTTCAGAGGTCTTTTTTCTACCCCTTGGACTCTCCAGGGGCCACAGGAACTAACAAAAAAGAAATAGAAAAGGAAAGAGATAATGTTTCCTATGCAGACAATGTGTTTTCTGCAAATAAAAAAAATGTATATTTTGTACAGTAGCACCCCTCATCCGCTGAGTCGCCAACCACGGATTCAATTATCTGTGGTTGGTGGTGGCGGGGGAAGGGAGGGGGGAGGAGGAATCTCACCTCCCCTGTCCCTTCCCCTGGAAGTGCTCCTGGTAGCCGTGGCAGTGATGATGGGGGTGAAGGGAGGGGGAGGAGCAATCTAGCTACTCCCCTTCCCCCTTCATACCCGTGATTGCCGCTGTGGTGGAGCCATGGTTGGGGCAAAGGGGGAAGAGGGGAGCAATCTAGCCTCCTCCCCTTCCCCCTTCATGTGTGAATCTTTTAAATTTGTGGCCCATGCTGATGATGTGTCCCTCTTGGTTAAGGACAGGATGGATTTTAGAAAGATTAAAGATGCTTTTGAGGCCTACAATCGAGTTTCTACTGCTCAACTTAACATGGAAAAGAGTTTTTGATCAGGATTTTTGCTGCAGAGGACAAGATGGCAGCTATTCCTCTAAAGGATGTGCTTGAAGGAAAGGAAGGGTGGCAAGCAGAGCAGGAGGCAAAACTGGATAGGTTGAAGATCCTAGGGATGAACTTTGCAGTGGCTCCCAAGGGATGGAGAGACAATTGCTATTGCTGGTTGGAAAAAGTGAAGGAGAGGGTGGCCCTCAGAGATGGATGCTGACCATTCACCAGAGAGCCACTTTTGTAAATTCCTACCTGTTTCCGCTGGCAGTCAACTTGGCAGCTGTTTTCCTGCCTCCAGATTCAGCGATTAAAGAAGCTGATCAGGTTCTCTTGAAGTTCCTTTGGGGAATGGCCATGTTCCCCCTGGCGAGAGCAGTGGCTCATGGGAAGGTAGAGCAAGGGGGCCTGGACTTTCCAGCCCTGGAAACTAAGTTCATAGTTATCTTTTCTGCCCAAATGTTTGGGAAATTTCTCTGTTGCAAAAGGGTCAGATTCAACCTCAGGCTTGGCTAGTTTTGTTTTGTGAGTGCTGGATGGGGGCTAGATGGGGAAGGACCTGGTGGGAGGAAAGCTCAATAAGTATTAGGTTTTCTTTGCCTGAAAAATTGAAAGCACTAGATTATTTGGGAGACTTTGTTTTTTACCTAAAGAAATATGAAATTCATGCTGAAGAGTTGAAGGGGGAAGACAGGCCAGCTCAGAGCATCAAGAGAGTTTTGTACAGAAAAACAGTGGAGGAGATTAATCCGAGTTTGCAAAAACGTCGGGCCAAACCAGATTTGTCAGACTACCTAAAGCACCAGACTGGCCCCATTGAGTATTTCATGGACAAAAGGGTCCCCAAAAAGTTGTGGGACTTGATGTGGAGGCTCTACCACCAGGTTCTTAATCTGAGGGGAAGGAAACCATGGACCACAGAGGACGAGCAGACTTGTTCCCATCTGAAATGTAAAAAGGCTGAGATTTTGAGTGGTGTGGCACAAAGGGTGACTATCAGACATTTTGCCAAGGGCTGCCTGAGTACCTGGGAAACATGGGAGGAGGTTGCCCGGGTCCTGGATTGACCAGATTTGGCTCAACAGGTTTGGGAGACAGTGCTTTTGGGCACTGAACTTCCAGAGGGTGTCAGGGGACCAAGAAAGCCAGTGGGCCAAAAGAGGAAGAGGAAGGAGTCTGGTTCCCAGGCTATGGACTTTTTCAAACAGGGAATAAAACCCCTGTCAAGGTTGGGAGGGGAACGGTGCTGTCTTGCTTATAGTGCTCCTTTTCAGATGATGCCATCCTCCTCCCGACCTTCCCCCGACCTTCCCCCATGCCAAGGGTGTGAGAAACACACTGCTTTTAGTGTAACAGAGAACCACTGTCAATAAAGAGCAGCACCTTTCTCACTCCCCCAGCATCGATGAAGCACGGGGGAACATCGGGAGGAGGATGGAGTTGTTTGAAACGGAGCACTGTAAGTGAGACAGCACCGTCCTCCTCCTAACCTCGGCGGGGTTTTTATTCCCTGTTTGAAAAAGTCCTGTGAGTTTTTTGACTGTGCCCTGGTCCACGGTGCTCCTGGTAAACCTCTATGTGATGCTGGGATTATTTTTCCAAAGACAAAGGGAGGTAAAGAGTCAAAATCTACAGGATGTGAAAGGCACTGCTCATTATGTTAAAAATGTAATTGAAAATCTAGCTTTGACTGAAAAAGAGAAATTTCCAAACCATCATTGGAGAAAGTTTTGGCCATGGTTTAATGAGACAACCCCAACAGTAACTTAAGGGATATCTTTAAATAAATATTTTATCATTATTTTTGTATTAATTCTTTTCTTCTCCAAATATGTATAATTGTAATGTGTAACTTCTAATTTTAGTATAAAGGTGTAAATATAATGTTTATTGGAAAAGAAAAGAGAGTGATTATAGTGTGTTTAGATTAAGAGGAAAAATGTATTAGCGTTAGGATAGGTAGTTGTATTTTTGTATTAGTGAGAAAAGTAAATAGAAAAAAATTGTGTTTTTGTTACAGCCTTTTGTGATTGGGTGTATTATTCTGTAGAATGGTTTTATTTCAATAAAAAAATTCCTTTCTCCCAGATTGCCACTGCTGGGTTGAAAGGATAAGGGGAGAGCAATCTAGCCTCCTCCCCTTCCCCCTTCATTCCCATAATCACTGCTCTGGCGAGGGCATTGCTAGGATGAAGGGGGAAAGGGGGAGAAATCTCGCCCCCTTCCCTCAAGACGGCTCCTGTCATCGCAGCGGGACCACGGAGGGGGTGATGGGGGAAGGGGAAGAGACTAGATGGCCCCCAGGATGGCGTTGGCTATTATAAGGAGAATTCGCAATCGGGGGGGGAACTAATCCCCCACAGATATGAGGGTGCTACTATACAGATAATGGGCTTGTCTATACAAGGGGGGGAAATATGAACACATCCGAAAAAGCAGGCATTCACAATGATGTGATCTGTCTTCACAGTCAAAAGGGCCCCCCTAAACTCCTCATGACTGCTAGCCAAGATGGTGGCAACGAGTGATTTACTCGTGATTTTAAATCTGCTGCCACCAATTTTTTTTTTAAAAAAAATCAGTTTGTCATGGTGTGCACATGCAATATTTCATCTTTTTAGAAAAAGAAAAAAAGATAGAGTATAAGTTGCCATTTGATCAACTTACCAGACCCTTGCTTAGCTGAAAATTCAACATGGCAGCAGCAGGTGCTTTCACTATTTGCTGGCCCTGCCCCTATGCTTGTCCAGCCAATCAGATTACACTGCCTGTTCATCTGTGCGTGAATGCAAGTGTTCAAATGATCACACATTCGCATGTCATACAGAGCTTTTAAAAAAAACTGGATGAAGGCCTGGATGCTATGTATATGGACTTTGCAGTGGATTTGGCTGCCCCGCTTCCTAATGACACATATTTATGCAAATGTCCATATGAACGGATCACCTTCCATTCACATACCATTTGGATTATTTTCACCGTATAGACAAGCCCATAGCCTATGGTAAAGAACTTTGCCAAAGGGCCAAAGAACCTTGTGGTTGCCATTATTCTACATGCCTCTCAAGGACCAAAACACCCTGAGAGGAAAACCAAATGAAAAACAAATATTTCTTCCATATATTTTTGAAAATGTTTTGCTTATCCGGTCATAGTGTTAATGTGTGGAAGTCTGCATTGAACTTGGTCCTTGGTAGACCAAGCAATGGGGATATAAAGAAATTTGCAAACTTTTTCTATTGGGATAAAGAGTGTCAAAAATATTGTGAATTACCATGAGATTTTATATTCCTCTACAAGAGATAAGAAACTAGCACATTTTTTGTTAACTGCAGCAATAGCAAAATGGTAGTGTATTGATTTGTAAGAAAAAAACTCAAGGCCCTGCTTATGCACATCTTTATACCTTGTTCTACCTGTGTTGTAATGAATAAAAGGTTATGGCCAAATTCAAATCAGTTCCTTGTCAGGCAATTATTAGACTAGTGTCTAAAAACGCTGTAATTCCGCAAATGAAGATAGCGGGAACACTGCGGCATTTTAACACTTATTATCACATGTCGCTGTAATCACAGAGTTTCCTTCTCTTAGATGGTTGACCTTACAGGGTTGGACAAGCACCATCTGCCTGGCTTTGGGATTAGAGTTTTCCTTCTCCTAGGACGGTTGCCATAAGGCTAGAGAGCCCATACTGCCCTTTGATGCTCTTTGTCAGACCCTTCGGTTTTGACCTGTCTGGCATGGGAGATCCTAACGGTGGCTATTATGCCACCGCCAGCATAACTCAAAACATCATTAAGGTACGCAAGCCTTTCTCCCATGACAAGGGGGCATCAATGGAGAGGACCTCGCTGCTACCATCAATGCTTGCAAGGCCAGCAGATGAACCTTTGGTTTAAAGGGTGAGGCCAGTTCTGTGCACACTGCACTCCACCAGAAAAATCCATGGCACAGGCTCGAAGGACAAATCCACTTCCAAAAAAAAAAAAATATATCCCTGTAGCGATAGGCAAGGGACGAAACGGCAGGTGTAAAGATGCACTGGAAGCCGCAGACCCAACCCTGCATGCAGGCGGTTCAGGACTTTGGTCTTCGAGGCTGACCCAGGAGATGACAGTCTTGTTCAGCAGCATCCTGAATGACCAAGCAGCCTTTTTTAAGGAGAGCACTGCTTGCTCCATATGGAGAGGGACCTAGAAAAGGTGGCCTAACGAAAGCTCATCCCGAACTACCTGGTTGGCTAGCCATGGCCAACGGGAATCTTCTGATGCAGTCAAACCAAGGCAAAGAAACAAAGGCGCACACCGGCCTCCAAAGGTGTAAATAAACTGACACTTGCATGCTGGAACATCAGAACCATGCGAGACTCTGAAGATAGTGGATGGCCTGAGCGTCGTTCTGCTCTAATAGCCCATGAACTATCATGACTTAACATTGACATCGCTGCTCTTAGTGAAGTTCGTCTCCATGAGGAAGGCAGCCTTAAAGATCACGGCGCCGGCTATACACTTTACTGGTCTGGCAAACCCAAAACCAAAAAGCATCTTTCAGGGGTAGGCTTCATGATTAAAAACTCTATTGCCTACAACCTCAAAACCTTGCCAACAGGACACTCTGATCGCATTATTTCCTTAAGCCTCCCACATGTTGTTCTCTTTAGTATATAAGCCCCAACTATGCAAGACGACCCTGTAAAAAAAGAGAAATTCTACATAGACTTACGTCACCTCATACAAAAAGTCCCTGTAGAAGATAAAATTATTATCCTTGGTGACTTCAATGCCAGAGTAGGAAAGAACTCTGAAGCCTGGAAAGGTGTCTTAAGCAAACATGGTGTTGGAAATTGCAATGGGAACGGACGCCTCCTGCTAGAGTTCTGTGCAGAACAACAGCTGACTATTACGAACACTATCTTTCAGCAGAAAGATAGCTTGAAGACAACCTGGATGCATCCCCGATCCAAACATTGGCACCTCATTGACTATGTTCTAGTCCACCAGAGAAACATTCATGATGTCCGTCATACTTGAGTGATGCCCAGTGCAGAATGCCAGACAGATCATCGCCTCATCAGATTTAAACTAAATCTTCATCTTAAGTTCAAACCTAAGAGGGGTGGCATGTTAAAGAAGAGTCTCCAAGTCAACAATCTTCAACAAGCTACCATGAGAGACAACTTCCAGGCAAACCTGCAAACAAAACTTGAAGACCATCCTATAGATCCTTCTCCTACAGTGCTTTGGCAACATATCAAAAACAGTATCCTCCAGTCTGCGGAAGAATCCCTCGGGTTCTCCCACAAGAAAAATCAAGACTGGTTTGCTGAAAACAACCAAGAGATCCAGGAGCTGTTGACAAAGAAGAGAACTGCTCACCAGGCATACCTCGCCCAGCCAACTTGCCATGTAAGAAAAGCAGCTTTTTGTCTCACATGTAGTAAACTTCAACAAAAACTCCGAGACATGCAGAACAAGTGGTGGATCAATATAGCTGAAAAGACACAATGCTGTGCAGATCTGGGGGATTCTAGAGGATTTTATAAAGCTCTTGAGGCAGTGTTTGGACCTACTTATCAGGTCCAAAGCTCCTTATACAGTACAGATGGTCAAACATTAATTACTGATAAAGCCTCCATCCTGAACCAATGGGCTGAACACTTTAAAAGTCTCTTTAGTGTCAACCGAGTAGTCCAAGGCTCAGCTATCCAACATATGATACAAAAACCAATGAAAAAGGAATTGGGCATAGCTCCTACCTTGGAAGAGACCCTTAAGGCCATACAGCAGTTGAAAAATGGCAAGGCAGCTGGGATTGATGGAATCCCACCTGAAGTTTGGAAACACGGAGGGCATGTATTCCATGATAAATTCCACAAACTCCTTGTGAATTGCTGGGAAAAAGGGGAACTGCCATCAGATCTCTGAGATGCAGTCATCACCATCCTGTACAAGAAAAAAGGAGCAAAATCAGATTGCTCAAACTATCTAGCGCAGGTGGCTGAAAACTCGACTCTTATCTGACAAACTTGCCATAGGAACTTTCTCTGGTCCTATCAGGAGACAATGCATGCAGCACAGAGATCCTTCTCCTCTGCACGTATTGTGTTTGCAGAGTCTCGTCCAGCAGAGCTGTTTAGGGTGGTGAGGGAGCTGATGCAGGTGTCCCCTGTGCCAAATCCCTTGCTTAACCCGACAATTGCCTGCTGCGATCCATTTAATAACTTCTTTGCAGATAAAATCTTTCAGATAAGAGCTGACTTAGATGCCACTATTGTAACAAACAATGGACGATGCGGCCAGTGACTCCACCAATGTAATTATACTGGATCAGCTTCAATCTATGAGTACCAATGACATGGACAAGCTCCTTGGTAATGTGAGGAAGACAATCTGCCCCCTCGACCCTTGCCCATCTTGGCTGGTTGTCCAGGGAGGGGAGGCATTGCGGAAGTTCCTTATGAGCATCATCAATGCGTCCTTCAGGGAAGGATATATTCCATCATGTCTAAAGGAGGCGGCTGTTAAGCCTATTCTGAAAAAAACCTTCCCTGGACCCCCTGGATATGAAAAATTATAGGCCAGCCTCTTTATTACCATTTTTGAGTAAGGTGATCGAGAGGGTGGTTGCCCTTCAACTCCAAGCTGTCTTGGACGAAACCGATTATCTAGACCCATTTCAAACTGGCTTCAGGACAGGCTTTGGGGTTGAGACTGCCATGGTTGCCTTGAACAACGATCTGTGTCTGAGCATCGACAGGGGTAGTGTGACCCTGTTGGTGCTCCTAGACCTCTCAGCGGCTTTTGATACGATAGATCACAGCATTCTTCTGGATCACCTGACGGAGTTAGGCATTGGAGGCACTGCTTTGCAGTTGTTCCGGTCCTTCCTCTCGGGCAGGTCCCAGAGAGTGCTGCTCAGGGACAGTAGCTCCAGTAAAAGGGTGCTATTCTGTCCCCAATGTATTTAACATCTATATGAAGCCGCTGGGTGAGATCATTCAGAATTATGGAGCTGGGTGTTATCAGTACGCTGATGACACTCAGATCTATTTCTCCATATTTCGTTCGTCAGCCTCGAATTCTGATGGCATCTCTTCTCTCAATGAATGTTTCCGGGCAGTAATGGGCTGGATGAGGAAAAACAGATTGAGATTGAATCCAGATAAGATGGAGGTGCTCACGGTAGCGGCCCCGAAACCAAGAATTGGATTGCAACCTCCAGTCCTGGATGGGGTCACACTCTCCTCCAGTGACTGTGTTTGCAGTCTGGGGGTGCTCCTTGACTCGTTGCTCCTGATGATAAAGCAGGTAAATGCGACAGTCAGGAGTGCGTGTTATCAGCTTCGGCTGATACGCCAGCTGCGCCCTTTTCTGGAAGTAAGGGATCTTGAGACCGTTGTGCACGTGCTGGTAACCTCACGTATTGATTTCTGTAATGCACTCTACATGAGGCTACCCTTGTGCTTGGTTCAGAAATTACAGCTGGTACAAAATATGGCAGCCAGGCTTGTCTCTGGAACATGTAGGAGAGACCACATTACTCCGGTTTTGAGGTCCCTCTGCTGGCTGCCTATCAGCTTCCGGGCCCAGTACAAGGTGTTGGTTATCACCTTTAAAGCCCTAAATGGCTTGGGTCCAAGCTATCTCAGGGACCGCCTTCTCCCTTATAATCCTCCCTGTGCTCTCCGGTCCTCTGAGAGGAATTTATTGCAGCCACAAAGATCTAGGCTTGCGACTACCTCCCAGAGGGCTTTTTTGGCTGTCGCCCCCAAATTGTGGAACGGCCTGCCGGATGAGAACTGCCTATTGACATCGTTAGACAGCTTTAAAAAGGCTGTCAAGATGGATCTCTTCAGGCAGGCTTTTCCAGAATAGCTAATCCCAGCCTCAGGAACCCCCTCTGGAAGTTGATTCTGGAGCTCCTAACTGATGCTGCTCGCTAGGAAGGTTTTTAACAACAATTGTATTACAACTTGTTTTTAATTTGTTTTGATCTAATAATGTTTTAAGGCAGAAGGGATTTTGAGTTGTTTTATACTATGTACTATTTTACTGTTGTAAGCCGCCCCAATTGTTTGCAGAGGAGCGGGATATAAATAAATTTTGTTATTATTATTATTATTATTATTATTATTATAACACTGCTCTCTATTGCTGGAAAAATCCTTGTAAGGATACTCCTGAACAGATTAGTTCCTGCTATTGCAGAAGAACTTCTTCCTGAAATCCAATGTGGCTTCAGAGCCAATAGGAGTACTACAGATATGGTATTTGCGCTTAGACAACTGCAAGAGAAATGTAGAGAGCAGAAAAATGGTCTCTATGTAACATTTGTTGACATCACCAAAGCCTTCAACACCGTGAGTAGGAAAGGTATGTGGCAGTTCCCGGAAAGACTAGGATGTCCCCCCCAAATCCCTTAACATGATTATCTTGCTACATGAGGACCAGCGCGGTCAATTCAGATACGGCGATGCTCTTTCAGAGCCCTTTCTGATAACTAATGGAGTGAAGCAAGGTTGTGTTCTGTGCCAACTTTATTTACAATCTTCTTCAGCATGATGCTCCAAAGGGCTACGGTAGAGCTCGAAGAAGACGACGGCATCTATATACGTTACCGTACTAATGGTAGCTTGTTTAACTTAAGCCGTCTGAGGGCTCACACTAAGACTCTAAACTATCTAGTCCGTGAGCTGCTCTTCGCTGATGATGATGCCCTTGTTGCCCACACAGAAGCAGCTCTGCAGCGTCTAACAGCCTGCTTTGCAACAGCTGCAGAGCTGTTTGGGCTGGAAGTCAACCTGAAGAAAACGGAAGTTTTTTACCAGCCTGCACAACAGGACAAACACCACCATCCCCACATTGCCGTTGGCAAATCTGCTTAAGTCCATTCAGCAGTTCACCTAACTGGGAAGCATCATCACCTCAGATGCCAAGATTGACAGAGAGATCGATCACAGATTAGCAAAGGCACATAGCGTAGTTGGAAGACTTTACAAAAGAGTCTTGGGTAATAAACACCTGAGGTGAAGCACAAAAATCAGTGTGTATAGAGCCATTGTACTGTCTATTCTCCTTTATGGATCTGAAACATGGGTCACCTATCGCCACCACTTACGGCTCCTCGAACGCTTCCATCAGCACTGTTTACACACAATCCTAAATATACATTGGACTGACTATGTGATGAATGTTGCTGTCCTCATGCAAGCAGGGACCACCAGCATTGAGGTCATGATATTGAGAACACAGCTGCGCTGGGCAGGGCATGTTTCTTGGATGGAGGACCATCGCCTCCCAAAAATAGTATTCTATGGTGAACTCGCCACGGGTCAGCGTAAGAGGGGTGCTCCAAAAAAGTGATACAAGGACTCCCTGAAACAACATCTCAGGCTTGGCCAAATTGATCACCAACAATGGTCCGCCCTGGCCTCACATCAGGAGGCATGGAGACGCACTATCCACAATGCTGCAGCCTTATTTGAGAACTCACGCCGAACAAGTCTTGAAGAGAAATGACAATGCAGAAAGAATCACAACCAGGAAACATCACCCAAGGAGAGCTTCTGCTGTACTTTCTGCAACTGGACTTGTCTATCTTGGATTGGCCTTTTTAGTCATCAGCGTGCTTGCAGAAAACGTGGGATGAGTCCGTCCTGAATCTTCATTTGCAAAGATAAGCCAGAGAGAGAGAGAGAGAGAGAGTAATCACATGAAAGAAACGGCATGGAATTATCGCATGACCACCACTAGCACTTTAAGAAAAGGAGTTTACTTCCACTATTTGACATGGGTGATATTTCGGCTGTTCTAGTGAGAAGACATGAGCGCGCTTAAAAACTCCAAAACCCCCTTAACTAACAAAGTTCCCGAATGCACAGGCACTGAAACAAACATAAAAACGTGCAAACTAAATGGGACAGTTCATAAAAAAAGTGTGCTGTGCTTCATTTTTGTGTTGTCACCTGGACGTTTTCTCATTGAGGATAGCCCATTCATGCTGTAAACTCATGATTACAACCATAGGACATGGTTTTGCACACAGTCAATAGCATGAAAGAGTGCCATTGACAATCTAATGGTGATTTCTCCCATCCATTAGAACTGATGCCTTTTTCACAGCTGGAGTACAGAGAAAGAACGCAAAGATGACAATGTTGTGTGATAATGGGGCCCATTCGTGCTACCCCGACTTTGTAATCCCATGATTTTTGCCATGTCTGATAATGTCCCTAGACTCCACATCCCCACCACCACCACCTGCTGGGGCTTAAGTCCAGGCTGCTGCTGTTTCTATTTTTTGTCCATTTACATCATGCAGGCTGTGGTGGTATTGGGAAAGAGGATGGGATTTCCTGTGCATAGCAGTGGCCCATTTTTGGCAGTGGCAAAGGGGTCTGGCATGCTAGGACCTCTTGTTGGCCCACTGATGATCTGACCAATGGCTGAAGGTACACCATTTGATGGAGGAAGCCATCCTCACCCTAGCTAGGTAGAACTAGGTGTAATGGTTTTAAGTTACAGGAGGGTAGATTTCGATAAGGCCTTTATAAATAACTTCTTGACAGTGAGAGTGGTTCGGCAATGGAATCCATTCCCTAGAGAGGTGGTGAGGTCTCCTTCTCTGGATGTCTTCAAAAAGAGGCTGGATAGCTACCTGCTGGGGATGCTCTAGCTGGAGATCCTGTACTGAGCAGGGAGTTGGACCTGATGTCCCAGAGGGCCCCTTCCAACTCTACAATTCTTTTTTTTTTTCAGTCACCTGTGACTAACATTTACACATTTACCTGTAACATGGTTTCAGCCATCATGGAGAAAAGGTTCTCATTGTGCATGACCTGGGGAAAGCCAAGGTGATATATTTTCAGTCATGTTAGGGCAAGACTACATTCTCCCCTTCTTACTGCCGAGTCTTTTTTAGGGAGGTCCATGTTAACATTACAAAATCAATGCCTTAATCCACCAGAAAGTTAATTACATACAAAGAGCCGTGCATCTTCTTACACTTAACTACCAGAGAGCATGCCCACAACAGTACAACTTTGCCTGAAGTTGAAGCGAAAGCTGGTGGTGAAAAAAATCACACACTGTGGAGGAGGAGCCACTGATTGGTTTTCTCCATTGTTTGCCCTTCTGCATCTCTCTTTAAAGGACTTTATCAGAAACAGCAAATATGGCGTCATAACGACGCCTAATGAATGCAAAAGGGCACGCGTACCAAACATGTCCTTTTGTGATAATGTCTTGTCAAAAAGCTGCCAAGCTGTCAATTGATCTCCCATGGAACTTTGTTGCCAGCATTGACAGTGTTTGAAACTGCATGCCATTGTGCTCACATGAATATAGCATCCATGACAGAACACTTCCAGGTGAGAACGCAACAGCCAGGTAGGGGACGCTCTTTTTATGAACCTTCCTGGTTTAATTTTAAGTTGTAAAATGTGTTTCTGTGCTTGTGTGTCCGTTTTGTCTCTTTATTTTTCTGCATTTTTAAAATATACCATGCTAGCATCTTTTCGTGAGAATCACCAAGATCTGGAACCCGGAAGTAAACAGAACTCTGTTCATGCTCTGTTTCTGCTGGGGCTGCTTTTTTACACTGCTTAAGTGTGGTCTTCCACGGGGAAGAGCAGGATGGTTTCAGAGACATGCTGAAAGCCATGCTTTGCCCAAAGGAAGGACTAAAGACAAATTCCAAACTGTGAGGAAAACATCAAAATGTCAAGGGGACATAGTCTCTACTGTACACCTAAGTAGTAGACAATGGATGGATGGAACAATCCCTTATGTGCTGGTTTTGAACTTTCCTTCGGACTTTTTCAGATGGAGACAAATATAGCATCCCCCCATCTCACCAGCTATTTCCCGCCCTACTCCCGTCCCTGTAGTGGTTTTTTTAAAAAAATTCAGACCTACCTTTTTCATGCTTTTAAAAGTGCTCTCCGTCCCCTCCAGCAATCCAGGGAGTGAATGGAGCTCTCACAGAGCCCTAGTTACTTCCTGGAAAGGAAATCCAGCCATTATCACGAGAGAATGATCGCACAGGAAATTTTAAAATAAAAAGCAAACTAAATGTCAAAAAAAAAAAAAAAAAGCCCCAAAACACACTTTAAAAACCCCAAGTATCCCGGGGAGGGGAAAGAAGGGTGCCATTTACTTCTTTGTCCTGATCGCACGTAGAAATGTTTGGCAGGGACCTCCCACTGATGCTGGCATCACGCCAGCATAACGGGGCACCTTTTTGCTCACCTGTCATTCTGTTACAGAAATGGAATGAAGGGTCAGTTGATGGCTTAGTCCGTGAATAGAAAGGACCATGGGGGAACAGAAAGGGCACGGGAGCATAATGCCACAGGGATGACGTTGTCTGAAAAGGAAGCACTTTTGCGATCTCCTGTCATCCCTGTGGTGAAATATTAAGGTCGTATGATAATCTCCTTCCTTAATCCCCCAACCTTAAAAGAAGGACGATCAAGCTTTGTGAATCCAATTATCGGACATTACAACACATTAGCATCTCTGGACATCTATTCTCAAAGACCAGGGAACTCATTGTGCAATCTTCGAAGGCTCCTGGGATCTACTGTTTCAAGACCAGGAAAATTTGCTTCTCTTAAGGCATATTTTGGGTATAAATATTGCCCTCAAAGTCTACTTCATTGTGCACAGATTCCATTTCCATGGGGAAACTCTGTTACTCTGTGTTAGCCACTCCAGGGTGCCGTTTACACGATGAAAATATCCCGGGAAGAATTCATGTCAATTCCTGGCAGTTTACACGTACATCGGGTAGGGTATGTGATTTTTGGAAGGGGGGGCACCTTTTATCCCTCAACCTGCGGGACCTCCAGTCCCGCGGTTTGTGCCAGTTTTTAAAAAAGTCACTGGAGGATTCGGAAAATTGGAAATGTAAACAGCCTGGGACAAAATATCTCGGTACTAGGGGATGACCGAAAATGGTGACTGGGGGCGGGCTTAGAGATCAGCAACCAGAAAAGGAGGGGTCAGTCACCCGTTCTACAGATCCAGCCTCACCAGCCAAAAACAAAGGCATCCCTTCCAACTGCAGGAAGGTTGATGTGTGTGTGCGCACACGTGTACTCAATCACCTTTTTAAATGGATTTCTATACTGCAAACCCTTCAGCTTTACCTTTTCCTCAACTGCATGTTACAGAGAGATCATGGTGGGCAGAGGGTCGCCCATTCATCCCCTGCCTTGATCACCTCCCTGGGTCTGAACAGGCACAGTAAAATATTCCAGCGTCTGAGCGAATGAACACCCTTTAATTCCCCCTCTCTGTATCTGTGTCTTTCAAAACGCCTGTCTGTAGCTGGCTTGAAACCTAAACTCTGCTGCTAAATCTCTGCTGTAAGGGTTAACATTTGAAAGAGGCAAGGGGAAACCCAAGCCTCCCCCCCCCACCTCACTCAGCTTGATTTCAAAAGGAAAGCACTCGGCTTGATTTCAAAAGGAAAGCACTCGTTCCCGCCCTGCGTCTGAGCGAAAGATCTCAGTCTGGGTCTTTCAAAATGCTTTCTGCCTCTGCTTAAAGGGTTAAAATTTTAAAGAAGCAAGGGAAATACCAAACCTCTGCCCCCTCTCTCTCCCCCAGCCAGCCAATAGCATCGCTCGTGGCGCGGAACTCTAAAGGAAGTGCGTCACTGAGGTTGTGAAAACATGAGTAATTGCATCCTTGATTGACAGCCAACCCCCCCCCACCCAAAACCTAAAAAAAAAAAACCCGGAACATTGGACATGTAAATATCAGTCACGGGACCACCCGGGATATCCAGATCAGTGACATAAATCGTATAAACAGCGAGGGACGGATTCGTGATCACAGTCACAGTAAGCACCGCGACAATTTTTGTCGTGTAACTGGCACCCAGATCATCCATCCACTATGCGGGTTTGATCAACAAACTCTGGATTATAAGACAGGTGTAGTATTTTCCCCAGAAATCTCCCTACCTACCCCTCTGGCACCCACTTTTCTTCCATTCCTAGTGGTCTTGTGTGAATGCTTTCTGTATGAATGTGTGCATGATTGATGTTATTCTTTTATGTCTTTAACAAATACTATTGTTAATTCTTCCATCTTGTGTTTGTTCAGGTCTATTCAGAGTGACTAGGGGTATACAACGTGTAAAGATCCCCTTTTCTGTTGCCCCCTATCACATTGCTAAGTTGAGTTGCTGCTAATTTCCCCAACATATTAGAAACTTAATATTTTCTTGGAATTTCCAAAATCTCTTTGGGTAACATAACGTAGCTCTGATGGGGGGGGCGGGCAGTCTCTTGCCAGGACAAGCTTGCTTTTACCTTTGGTGGGACAGAAATGTTAACAGAGGTTAGGTCTGATAAAGTCCCAAGGAACTGGTTTTCTGAAGGAGCTGGGAAATGGGAGAAGGAAGAGAAAAAATAGCCACTAAGGGGTGACTAAAGACTTTATCAGACTAACCCCCATTAACATTCTTTTGCCAGGATATTTTCTGGCATTTTTATGCTTGCAAAAAACCCATTCTTTCAGAGTTACCTTTTGTAGTGTTAGAAGGCAGCCCCAGCATAAAAGAGCACGAATGGAGCTCCGTTTACTTCCAGGTTCAGGATCTTGCGATTCTTGCGAGAAGACGCACGCATGGTAAATTTGAAAAATAAACAAAAATACAGACACAAAACATACGCACAAGTACAGACACACACTTTAAAACTAAAAAGTGAACTGGGGAGGTTCATTAAAAAAGTGTACAGTACCTGGTTTTCATGTTCGCACCCAGATGTGTTCTGTTCCATTGACACTGTATTCACATGAGCACAATGGTGCGAGGTTTCAAATGCCAACAATACCAGCAACAAAGCACCATGGGAAATCTATTGATGGCTGGGCCCATCAATAAAGAGGAACAGCTTTAAACAATAAAAAATCGTGAAAGGACAACATCATATGATATGTGTCTAACATTAATTAGGCATCATTGCCACATCTGATAAAATCCTAAGACTAGAGTTTCAAATGCTTACCTTTATTTTACAGCAAAATTCCTATAATTCCTCTGCAAGCATTTTCCAAAATCTCTGAAACTACTTGGCTACCCAAGGTATAATTCATCTGTCTACATCAGGGATGGGCAACTGTGACCCCCTGAGTGTTTTTGGCATACAACTCTGAGTAACTCAAGGGTTTGTCTATACGACAAAAATACTCCTCATAGAATTCAAGGAGAATACCTATTGTCCCAATGGGATCCGGCATCATTTTGTCATAGTTGTAAGTGGGGGGGAAAGAGCTCCAAATACTCCATGGGAAAAGCCTTTCTGGCTTTCCCCATATTTTTTTTTAAAAAAAACACTCCAAAGGAAATGCACATTCCCACTCATTGGTTGCACATTCCCAATAAGAGCAGACATGGAAAGCTGATTGGTAGGATGTATGTAGGGGGCAGAGCTTGCTGGAAAGGCAAGCACCCCGAACTGCCATGTTGGATTTTTGCTGTAGCGCTCATCTGCTCAGGTGATGAAACAGCATTCTTCCCTTTCCCCCTGTTTTTTTAAGTGGAAGATCGTACTTCCATATCTTGGGTATGCTTTTTTTTTTTAATACTGTTTGCAGTGGCAACTGGTGACAATAAAAATGTGAATAATTCACTTACACCCATCATCTTGATTCACAAGCTTGCCCATTTGAACATCAAACCTGTATGGCTTTACATACCTGCAGTCTTGGAAAAAAAAAACCAAGGAGACAAATGAAACCTGCTGTGAATTGGCTTTAGTGAACATCAATCTGCATTTTATTACCTTGTATAGACAAGCCCCTAGCCAGTATTGCCATGCGGTAGCACACACTGGGCACCTAAACAGGTCCAGGCAGCAAAAATAAACAGCACAGTGTTGTTCCTTCAGGCATCAGAATAAAGGCATAGACACAGGCTTGTGTCTAAAATAAACTTCTCTTTACTTGGGCATAGTGAAGTATATTTACAGATATATACAGCATTTGGAAGAAAGACATCTTCACTCTGTGAAATCCAACACAGAACTGCTCAGTTCAACTCTATAGGACAAACTAAAATACCCAGCTCTGCAGAGTTCCTAGCACCTCCTCCAGTCAGCTCTGCATCAGACCTGAGAGCTCATCAATATCGATATATTCCTAGCTTTCTGCAAACTGCCACTCGCTCTCTGTCTGCTGTACTCTAAAGACCGTTTGTTACATCTCAGATCTTTACAGAATAAATCTACTGTATGTCCCAATATCCTGACAAGTATATCCAACACTAGGCTTATGAGAATTACTTTTCCCCTCATATATATATATATATATATATATATATATATGTACTCATAGATACATATATAGCTATATATGTGAGCTATAGTAATAGATTATGGGAAATGCAGTCCAAAAACATTTGGAGGGCCACAGCTGCCCACCCATGGTCTACAGTTTACTGGGAAAAGTATAATAGGCACTGAGCATTGGTCTCCCACCTCAGCAAATCTCCTTTGAAAAGATTACCATGGAACTTGGAGCATGTCAGCAATTTGTCACAGGTACAGGGGGATCAAAAGCTTTCCATCCCCTCCCCATCCCGAACCAAAAGAGGGATGTAGTGGAAACTCCTTATTCCCACTGTGGAGACCTGAGTGCAGGAAGGAATGATCTGGTTCTTAGTCATTCCATAGGTATATGCTGTAGTGCACAACAAGTCCTTTATGTGCACTCGGTGAAGTAGTAGCTGTTTTAAATCTAAAACAAAATATAAGCGAGTTTGATTGTGGTTTGAAAAGAAAACTGAAAGGAACCTATTGGAAAGAAAACAGATCTTGTACTGAATGGGGTCCTGTGCGGGATTAACACACAGTTTGTGATTCTGACTGAATACTAACTGCTTTGTTAGCTGGCAAGTGTGAAGCCCTGAAGAGTTTTGTGATTTCATTGTATGGTTTTCATGGTGTAAATTGACCTGGCTGAACTGGCTTCAAAGAACTGTAAGGATGGATCAAGTAGTTCTATCAAAACTCTCCCCCACCCCTGCCGCCAAGGAAAAGAATTCAAGAGTGGTTTGTTTGTGGTTTTTTTTAAAAACCATGACCGTTTGGAACTCTCCAGGAAAAAAGGATATTGATTTTGATAAGAGCACAATCCTAAAAATGTCTACTCTGAAGTAAGTCCCACTGATCTCAGTTGGATTTACTCCCAGATAAGTGTATATAGGTATAAGTGTGTCAATATTTTTATGGCAAACCTCTAGGGACATTATTACATTATTTAATACTACACTCTGGTGTTCCCATTATTTCCCTCAGAATCCAGATATCTGGAAGACTGTAATGAGTTTATGTAAATTCATTGCATTTGGGTATCTTTACATTATTAAACCCATTTTTAATGTTTGTATAATTCTTTGGGAACAGCAGTCCAACTCTAAATGGGGAGAATACCAAAGGGTATGAATATTCACAGAAGAAAGTAGCAGGAAGGCCATTTTGGTGGACTCCCCCTTCATTTTCAACTCTCATGCTGTTCTGCAGGAGTGGGCAACTTTGGTGGGTCTGTGCATCAACTCACTGCCCCTGGAGTTCTGGTGGGGGGGGGATTAACAGACTGTCAAAAATACCCCCTAAATGTAAAAGCTTTCTGGTTTGAGGGGTGAAGGTATATTTTTTAAAATGTTTGACAGCAACCTATTTAGAAACCAAGGTGACTTTCACAAGAGGCACCACACTTCCTCTTGTGTGTGTGTGTGTGTGTGTGTGTGTGTGTGTGGTGAGATTAAGAGAAGTCCCAGTGAAGTCAGGGCCCACCAAACAGACAGTGGAGACTTCAAGTACCACTAGGACCCCACTGTGCCCATTCCTGATGCTCCAGAAAGTTCATCAATACTCTAGTGAATATTTTAAAGCAGTGGTTCTTAAGCTATCTGATGTGAGGGACTGGCATTTTTTCCCCCAATTGTTCCAGGGACCAACACCATTTTTGTGTCTATTGACTACAATTGTTTCTTTCTTTCCTGGAAACTCCCCAAAGGCTGGCAGCTGAAAGTTCGAGTACCAGCACCAGTCCAAGTACCACTACTTTGGGCAGAACTCTTTTCGCACACACAGAACATTGCATGGGTAGAGTAAAAAAAAAAAAAGGTCTTCTTTCATATGAGTCTCCTATGAGTACTGGGCTTGGAAAAAGGTGGGATATAAATATGGTATTGGTGGAGTTGGTGGTGGTGGTGGTGATGATGATGTTCACTGAATCCAACACCAATCCAACTGAATGTTGTCTGAATCCAACCTGAATAATTTTTTCCCTCTAGCATTTACCAAATATTTCTTCTCAGTAAGTCTTTGGGCCCACTAGGTGTTACGTTAAATGTGTGATGATAAATGAAATGTGTAAATTTAGGCTCCTGATCAGGATCCAGCTGATGGCATACAAGGAGGGGAAAATCAACCTTTTCCACCACCCTTCAGGCCTGAGAAAATCACCACTCTTGAAACATCAATTTTCCCTGGCAAGGAAGCTGTCATTCCTGGATTATCTGAAGAAGAGGGCAGGGTGGGGGGGGGGATTTACACTGAGACTGCAGAGGGAGAGTGATGGTCAACATCCCCTCCACACATGCAGTGGTTCTGAACCAGATTGATTTTCCACTACCACCATTATACCAGCCTTTTTTTGGTGTGTGGGGGGGAGAGTGGAAATCTGCCACAACACTAGACATGTTTAATGTAATCACATGTTTAGCATACCATTGCTTTCAGCCTTTACATTGCTCCTTGTAAACACCAGCAACAGCAACAATAGTGTTAGTGACACTCCTTGGGACATGCCACATTATCTGTCAATACCTCAAGGAACTGGAAAAACCACCTCTGAGTATTCCTTGCCTAAGAAAACCCTATGAATTTAATGGGGTTGCCATAAATTGACAAGCAACTTGAAGGCACACACCCACAACCCTCACTGAATTCCTAGATTCTTTGAAAGAACCAAAACCATTGATGTTCAGGAGCTCCCATCAGTAACATTTGGTCGAATGTGAAATGGAGATGGAGGAGGAGGGCATAAATCATGTGTCAATAAACCATGTTCACAGAAAAGACAGCCAACAAATAGTGTTCCAGTATAGGAGACCATTTAAAAACACACACACCAACACACACACACTAAGGGGCAATCTAAACTCTAAGATCAGTGCTGTAAACCAGAATAGCAGCAAAACTGGTGTGCTTAAGTACTGTAGGAATGCAAGCACTGCAGATCTGAGAGAGTTAATTTGGTCAGAATGCACTCTAGTAATGTTTATGTTCTAGATAAAGTGCCTACAATGTTGCAGCCTGCCCTTTTGACCTGATTTCCTCCTTGGTGTGCTGCAAGGAGAAAGTGATACTTAATTCCAGGCCTTTGCTTTTATAAGCTCCCAGAATGGGATAGGATTTCACCCCAGCCCTTATCTCCCTGATATGAATGGTAACAGGATGTTTATAACCAAGTTATCTTTGGGAGAAATGATTAAGTACAGACACAAGCGATGTCCACTCTACATTGTGTGCACTGTACAACACCTACTGTGACTGAGGTAGCCTATTTTCATTAAGAAAAATTCCCTTCAAGCTGGTTTTCCCCCTCCTCTTATTGTTTTAAACATTTTATTCTTTATTGAATATTTTACAACACATTACATAATCAATTTTTTAATTTGCTCCCTTCACCCCACACCCTCCCTCTTCAACGGCATCATGAAGGATGTATCTATATGAGTCTTCATGATACATTTTCCATGATATGGATAATAGTTGCACTCACATTGGTTATTGCACTACTCCCCCCTTGTTCATTAACTTTTTGAATCAACATTTTCCATTTATTGTTCCAGGTTTCTTCCTTTATCTGTCCTTCATATTTTAGTCTTCTTTTGCTAAAAAAGTCAAATAATAGAAATTCTGCTATATATTTTTAGAGATTAGTTTTACACCACTTGGATTTTTCTTTCCAACCCAGGGCAATAACCCCTCCTCCTATTTTTAAATTCATTTGGTATGACCTAGTGTTGTTTGTGGCAGTATTCTGTTATATATGTTGGAGTGTGAAGGGGGGAAATGGCCATTCAGTAGTATCATTAACCCATGAGATAATTAAACCATTCAGAAAATCTCATCTGGTTTTATACCGATTTTTCTCTTTTATTGTGACTCATGTCTATCTATTTGTTGTTGTGTGACTTACGGTGTCCCTAAGGTGGACCTATCAGAGGGTTTTATTAGCAAGATTTGTTCAGAGGGGGCTTAACTTTGCCTTCCTCTAAGGCTTAGAGAAGACGACTTGCCCAAGGTCACCCTGTCACTTTCCATGACTGAATGGGGATTCAAACCCTCATCTCTAGAGTTGTAATCCAATGCTCAAACGACTACACCACACTGGTACGAAGTGATTTATTGAGACAGCAATCCTAGCTATTCTTCCCTTGAAGTAAGCTCCATTGAACTTAACGGGGCTTACTGTATATCTGATGAGTAAGCATGCATAGGTAAATTGCCCAGTAAATTATCCAGAATGAAACAATTAGAATGAGTTTATGAATGATGGAATGCTCAAATATCTTACATAGATTTTGAAATGTTCAACATCTTGGTTCTCATCTTCCTGCACTTGTCTGATTCACTCTAGTAGTTAGTGTGTGGGTGGGTGGGTGAGCTAAAGACAGGGATGGAAAGATTATTCCAAAAATGGTCAAAACGTTTGTTTCTCAAGTGTCAGAAATCTCTGATGAGGAGCATCTTGGACTGACAAGTATCTTTGCAGTTTGGGACTTATTCTATCCCAAACTGGCACATGGCTTCCTCTATTTTCTGCACAGAAAACAGCATTTTTACCTGCACAGAAAATGCACAAAAGCCCCATGTGTTGGTTTTGCACAGAATAAGTCCTGAACTGAGAATAGGATATAAAAACTGCACAGTTTTTGAAGACTTTCTCACAGCAGGAAGAAAATTGCTATGAAAATTGCTTCCTTCGAGAACAAAATTAGTGAAGAATGACATCCCTATTGGAGACTGAAAGGCAGAACTGGCACTTACCATATTTTGACTTTAGTGCCAAGTGAGCAGAGAACAAAAAGTCTTAAGCTGTTTTTCATTCACTATCTCTCCCTATCCTATAACAGGGACGGGGATAATGTCACTCATAGATTGCATGTGACCCTTTTGGATGGGTGTGTGTGTGTCCAGTGTAACCCTTGGGACTTCCCTGCATCCTCTAAAAATACCTAGATGACAAACATTCATCCAGGGTGCAGATTTAAGCAAATAAATAAATAAATAAAATTTTAAAAATTGTTTTAGGGATGCCACAAATCCTCCCCAACAACCTCCAAATCCCCTCCCCCCAGCAGCTGGGAGTGATGCAATGTCAGTTCTAGGCATTCAAAATGGAATCCATATAATGGTGAGATGCAGCCCTTTGGAGGAGCCTGAAATGGTATGGTGCAGTCCTCTGAACCACAAAGTGTGCCTGCTCCTGCCCTATACCTCTCCTCTGGATATTTTGTAAACTTCTTGCATAGGAACAGTTATATAACATGCAACAATTTCAAAATTGCCAAGAAAGAAAGAAAGAAAGAAAGAAAGAAAGAAAGAAAGAAAGAAAAGCCACATCACCAAACATTTTCTTTATAATTATTTAATATTCTTCTTCCACAAAATACACTGTACCTATCCTTTTCAAATTTTGCAGGTCTCTCATGTAGAATCACCTCTATGCTGTATGCAATTTTCTATAATGAATGCACACAAAACTAGAATGATACCCACCTCTGTATAGGCTGCTCTTTCACAAAGGTCCCTGCATACATTCTTCTGAAACTAACCTGGCTTAGAATCATAGAAGCATAGAGTTGGAAGAGACCACAAGGTCCATCCAGTCCAACCCCCTGCCATGCAGGAAGACACAATCAAAGCACTCCAAAGGGGTAATTATCCTTGCAAATGTCATTGAGTTCTGCCAAGAAATAAAAAAGTTATTTCCAGTTCCATTTTCTAAAACAAAAGAAAAAAAAGTTAAAGGTATGTGGGACACAAGCCTCTCTACCTACATGTCTGAAATTTGCCAGACATAATCCCCTCTGAAGGGGCTATCAAGCCAGCAGATTTCACCCTGTTCTGAAAAACAGGTAGAAAGAGGTTATATTTGTTGATCTCCATGATAGCTATTCAGAGGCACAAAGTTTCAGATTTTCAAATTGGCTGCACTGGTAGGCTAATGGATATGATGGAATTGTCACTACCAAGCATTAGGTTGTTGTAGTGGAGCCTTCGGAAGGAACAACAGGTACTGAAAATGAAAGAGTTGCAATCAATGGTGTCTCCAATGTCAGCACCAAGCAATGCCTATGTGTTGACGTCTACTCCTTTAGGACCTCACCTTTTTCTTTTGATACTGAATGATCTTCCAGGCCCTCTGGGGAAGCTGGTCATTTCTGGCTTGACTTAGAATGAGCCTTCCCCAATTTCCTGCCATGCTCAGACTAAGACTCTCCTGCCACTGACAAAACAGTAGGCTGTGCAATAGCAGATTCTTCCATGGCAAGCCAGAACAGAAGGCCCAGATGAAACTGATGCCAATGGGGTCAATGAAACTGCTGATATCAATACTAACACCAATATCTATGTCAATGTTGGTCTGGACCTCTGAGGTTGGGCAACCATCACTGAAGCTGAGTATAATGGCCTGTCCTCCAATGCCCAGACTGCCACATGAAAAGACTTCTCCCAGCAGTACAGTTTTAGTCACTGGGCCCTGTTCTGAGGCCCTTACAAATACTACCATTTTTGATTATGTGCCCTTCCCCCCAGGTGTGCCTTTAGACATGCCGTGTGTCTAACAGAGAGGAAGACCTTCTGTCCAGAGGAGGAGCACAACTTAAAGATGTGGAAGAAGCCATAGATACAGCAAAACACAATAAATGGGTAGTGGGGGGGGGTAGAAGGGGAATGGTTGTGACAGGACAGAATGGGCATGGAATTGTAGAGAAAGAAGAAGTGAAAAGGTAAAAGTAAGAAATAAGAAATAAGACAGAAATAAGAAAGAAAATCAATGAGGAGGGAAGCCACTCAGAAAGAACATTGAAACAAAGCTAATCTACCGACGGATGGAGAGAAACTGAAGGGGCAGTAGATTGGTGGGCTGGGACATATATGGTAGGTGGGAGGGATGGGGGTTCCTGACAAGCTACTCAGCTCTAGAACATTCTGAATGGAGTCTCTACGCAGGTGTCAAACCCATTTGTGTGAGGTCACAAAGTCCATGAAGGAGAACTGTAAGTTTCTAAGTGAGAGAATGTATTGCAGGTGACTGGATATGATCTTGAGGTTGAAGCCAGAGAACCTCACAGTTAAAGGCAAAGGGAAGGAATACCAGATAATCTGTGGTACACTGGCTGGGTCAAGTAGTGGAAATAACATGGAGTAAATAGTGAACAGATGAAAACATTGAATAAAACTCATTTCCCTTCCTTCTCCTCCTCCTCCTCCTCTTCCTCCTCCTCCTCCTCCTCACTCATTTGCCTCCAGCTCCCCTAATGGAACCATGCATCTGTGCAGGGTGAAATCCAATTTGTCTACCCTAGTTAGGTCTAATGATTAGGCTTGGGCCTTCTCTTCCTGATTCTAGTCCCCTGGTAAGTTCTGTTTGCTTTCTGGGAAAATATCTGTAGAATAAAGCATACAAAGCAAGTGGATTTCTTAAGGTAAAATCACCTCACTGTCATGTGGCCAGAATCAAAAGAAGGCAGAGCTCCTGGACCTTTATGGTTTGGCAGAAGAGGGCATTTCAGCAAGAGTAACTTGCCTGACAAGATATATCTGCGGAAATATTTACACTACATAACTATTACAAGTGTAGAAACTCTGTCCTCTTTTGCAATTAACCATTCTAGCACAGTGCCTGGAAGCATCAGCCCCTTATTATTGTACAGTTAAAACATGGGAGAGAAAGGGTGCTCAGCTCAGTTGTTTGAGGTGACTAGCTCCTGGGCTGCACACTTCTTTCTCTTTTTCTGCTGAGGTTATACTGTATTCCCAGTGTGAAAATGTTCCTTTCCTCTCCTGACTTCCTGCCAAAGAAATTAGCCCCAAGCGACTCACCTCAATCTGCAATTCTTACACAAACTGAAATGTTTCCTGAATTGACTTTCTTCTCAAATGGTCCCTCCCAGTATTATTCAACACCAGACAATGAACAAGTTTTAAAAGTTTGAGACATCTTTTTATAGCATAAGGACACTGGATTCCATCAGGTTTGCAAGTTACTTAGAATCTTTCCTAGTTTACATTTAAATATATTTTGACCTCCTTGGTACATTTCAGTGTGCTTTATCACAGTGTATGTGCAATGATACAGCCATAATAAAGGGCTTGTCTAAACGGTGAAAATAATATGAACAGGATGCAAATGAAAGGTGATCCGTTCATATGGACATTCGCACAAATGCGTATCATAAGGAAGGGGGGCAGCTGAATCCACCACAAAGTCCATGTGTGTAGCATCTGGGGCTTAATCTGGATTTTCTAAAAAGCTCCATATGACATGCAAATGTGTGATTGTTTGGACAGTTGCATTCATGCAGATATGAACAGGCAGTGCAATCTGATTGGCTGGACAAGCATGGGGGTGGGGCTAGCAAACAGGGAAAGTGGCTGCTGCTTCCATGTTGGATTTTTGGCTAAGCAAGTGTCCAATACGTTGATCAAATGGTGATTTTATGCTCTCTTTTTTCCCTTTTTCTTTTTTTAAAATATGAAATATTACATGTGCGCACCATGGGAAACTGTTTTGTTTTTTTTTTAAATGGTGGCAGCAGATTGAAAATTGCGAGTAAATCACTTGTGGCCACCATCTTCGCTAGGGGGTTATGTGGAGTTTAGGGGAGCTCTTTTGACCATGAAGACAGGTTGCATTGTTGCGAATGCCTGCTTTTTCAGATGTGTTTGTATTTTTTTCCCCTTGTATAGATGGGACCAAAGTCTTCAGTCTATTAGGAAATGCTGGTCTGACTAAAATCCCATAAAACTAATTCAGTATAGAACATGCGGGTGCTTTTAAATTGCCATTAATGTTAAACATCCCCACACCCTGTTGTTCTCATCACACCTATAGTGCCTTTCCTATGACTATAGTTTTATAATATTAAGAAAGAAATGTTCATGTTTCCTGTGTGACTCCTAATGTAGCCCATATGGAAAGGCATGGAAATCAGTGTTAGCTATTCAAGTGCCAAAGGGAAAACTCCCCAAACTATTTCTGTCCATGCAAACATACCTAGGCATGGCTCTGTGCTTGGTAGCCTGTTTACAGGTCAATGAGTTATCAAACTTACAGTGCAGTCCTAAGCATGGTTACTTGGAACTAAGTGCAGTTGAGTTCAATGGGACTTAGCTCCCACCTAAGAGCATACAAAGTACCAACCTTAATGCCCATGGCTAGTCTCAGTATCTGATGACCTGGAGGAATTCTGTTTATTGAAAGATACATGCTGGGAGCTAGAGATATTCTAGCCCCAGTTCAGGTTTTGATTGGGCCCTCAAACCAAGCTACTGTCCTTTCTCCCAAATCAAGAAATAGCTTGTTATGAGCCTTCTTACATGCCAAATTGAACTTGTCCTGCTCCAGTTATATCACTGGGAGTATGAATGAGCCCAACCCTTTCCTCCAACTCCCCCTGCCCCCCATGAACCTGCTATCTCCAAATACACTGTCTTCTCTCCATAGGGCTCTTTCTTGGCAGATAAGCAGGAAGGAGAGTAGATCTCTCCAGCATCACTTCACCCAGGTATCAGTAGGTTCAGTGCTGCAGGCAAGGGATAGATGTAATTCCCCTTCCAGTGCCATGGTAACCAGAGAGATAACAGCTATAAAAGCAGTGTGAGGTGATGTCGGGAGGCTGAGAGATTGGGGTGAAAGAATGCTAGAAGCCACCAGAACCACCTTTCAGGTATGGAAATAATAACATTTGGTTGCATCTCTGGAACCATACAATATTTTGTTACTTCTGCCCCCTGCCCCCCCCATCAGTCAAGGAAAAGCAAACAGTGAAGTATATGCTGTGTGTGTGTGTGTGTGTGTGTGTGTGTGTGTCTATGTGTCTTCAAGTCATCTGTCAATTTATGGTGACCCCATGAATTTCATAGGGTTTTCTTAGGCAAGGAATGCTCAGAGATGGTTTTGCCAATTTCTTCCTCTGAAATATAGCCTACAGCACCTGATATTCCTTGGCAGTCTTCCATCCAAATACTAACTAGGACTGACCTTTCTTAGCTTCCAAGAACAGATAGGATCTGGTGCCTTGAGGATATTTAGACCATCAGTAATATGGAATTAAACCCATCCTAAACCCACCATTATCTAAGTTTTACAGACATTTAAATTAACTGCAATACAACCCAAATCCCAGCCTAACTCTAATCACTTCAACACAGATGTAAGTATTTCCAAGGTCTATACAAATCTATACAAATTTCTCAGACATAATGAAATAGCCATGCAACAACAGTTACAATGAGGTTACCAGGCTAGAAAAACTTTGTGGCTGTTCTCAGTCAGAAAACTCTCCTGATGGCCTAATGTTCTCTGTGCTTGGTCCTGGCCCAAGGTAAATTGTTGTGGGTGAGAAACAGTAAGAGTAAAAAAAGCCAGACAGCAAGTTGTCAAACAGCTCCAGTAGGCTAGGAAAGGCATAAATAGAACCAATATACCCAGAAAGAAATGCCACACAGACATTTAGCTTCTGTCAGTACTGTAGTTCTCAACAAGGAACATATTTTTCAAGGGAAAAGACAATGTTTTGGTGTCACTGTTTTGAATAGCCAAAAATTCTGCCAGTTTTATTTTCTCAAAATGCACACAGTCCCTGGGGTTAAAGAGGTGAGTGGGTGTAAAGTCACATCCCCTTTATCTTCTTGAAGTGATAATTCATACCCTGTGGGGAACATGCAAAACATGTAATAGGAACTCAGATGGCTGCTTCCATACTAGGCATTAACTAAGGAAGGATCTGAAAAGAAAACTACCCATATCATCATGCCTTCACACCAATCCATGTTCCAACCTTTCTTGAAACAGTGTGTGCTTCAGAGGGCTGCAGGGTAGGGGGGGAAATTTCCCACTTCCCCCTCCCCACCATCCATGGGGGAGCTCTTGTACTATTCATGACCTTTGGCTGTTTCACTAAGAAGTTGCAATCATTTTTAGTTAAGGGTAATTGGCAGCAGAATACATTTTGTTCTGCACAGTGTTAAAAATGGGTACTTTGTTTTGCCAACCTTCCTGAACTTCCTTTCACTTCAGTAAAGGAGCACAACATTTGTTTAAGAAAGAAATATTGTCTTCAGTGGGAAATGTATTCCATGTGTGTTATGATTTATATCATGACAGAGCTTTCCTAACATACAATCTTGTTATTCACAGTGTGGAGAGAAAGAGAGAAAGAAAACCACTTGCTACCATAATTTTTAGTTGCAGAAATGATAAATTTAGATAATTTGTATGAACTCCCATAAGCATTTGATTTCCTTAATAAATCTGTAGAAGATGTCAACTGAGTGGCTTATACATATGAAACTTTAGAATAAATACAGCATGTCTAATTGAAAAGTCTATCCTCATCTAACACCCTGAGCTGAGCTTAAGAATGAAAGATGGAGGCTTTATTTAATGCAGGTTACCATTGCTGTCATGAATGCTGCTCTTCTGTCTCCTTTACCATCCTAGGATTTGTTCCCAAAGTGGTCTTAAAGGAAAATAAATAAATAAAAGATGACAGTTTAAAAAACTCAGTATCTGTGGAGTGGTTTAACCTACTTATGTTCCAAAGTGTTAATCCTACTGCACTTAGAAGCTGGAGGATGGATTCCCTACTGTACTCACTGGCCTTGGTTCAAAATTTACAGCCAATGTAATAAGCTCACAGTTGGGAACATTTGGGGGGGGGGATGGAAAGGAGTGAGCAAAGGGTCAAGCCACAGGGTCATTCTTTGTATCACCAGAGGATGAAGCCACAACTGTCACAAGAGATAAAGATGAAAGGTGAAAGGGGAAGAGGGGAAGGTAATGGATTTTTGCAGAGAGAGAAAACACCACCCTCAAAAATGCATGCATATTTTCACAGTGTCTGGTATTTCCCTAGCTGATTTAACACTTGGCAAACAAAAGCAAGAAAATCCCCTGCCAAACCCACTGGAGTTCCCTAGCCACACTAACCTTTCACATAATTTCATTATACTTACTGAAGTAGCTATACTACAAAGGAGGTAGGAGGGTTACAAGTATCACCTCAAAGGGAGTCAGGTCACTGTAGTCAACAGATCCCAGGAGTTAGAAAGCCAGAAAGCAGACAGAAAAAGAAATGGAAAGCGGTAAACCAAATAAAATAAAATAAAAATGAGTACAGAAGATACCATAAAATTGAAGAGACACAACAGATGCTGATATTTCCTGAAATACCCTGCTTTCTGCAGATCGTTGCCAGTAATGACTTCGGACTTTATCAGACAGGGGAAAACGCAGCAGAAAACCGTGTCCCCAAATGCATCAGAATAACGTCATGAGAACACAAAGGGCAACATTATCAGACACCCACATCCTCAGCCATTCCAGTGGCATAGCACAGGCATGAATAAAGTATCCCCTTTTTACTGATGGGCTAATCACGCTCGCACTACATCCTGGAACAACTGAAGGACAATGTCATCTGATAATGTCACCTGTTTGTGTTCTCATCGCATTCTTCTGACACATTTTTTCACACGTCTGATAAAGTCCTTCATCTCTCTTCTTTTCTCTCAAATGCCCACACACAAAATCCTTATCTTCAAGTAGTGTCATCTTCACATGCTACTCACATACTCTCACATGCTCCAGTGGATGCTGTTTTGCTCTACCTACTTACCTCCAAATAGTAAAGAGTCCCAAGGAGAGTAATACAGGATTTAACCTCCTTTGGCTGCCAGTGAACAGGAGATATGCAACACCTTTCCAATATTTACTTTATTTACAAATATACAAGAAGTGCACAATGGAAGCCTACAGACACAGATTCTGCAGGCAACAGATTCCTGGAGAGCAACATCTGTAGCCTCACCAGAGGCTAAACCCCCACACTCATCTAACTGCTTCAAGAAACTCTTTCTTTTCTCTCATCTGACCCCCACCCCCACCATCATCTCTAGCCATTCACACTAAGCTTTTATTTCCTACCTTTTCTAGAAAACACTCACTGGCACTTTGTCTCTCCAGGACAAATAACCAATTAGGTCAGAGATGGGTAACTTGTGGCCCTCCAGATTTTGCTAGGCTGCAGCTCCCATCATCCCCAGCCTGCCTAGCCTAAGCCAGCCTAGCCAATAAAGGGTGATAGGAGCTGCAGTTCCACAAAATCTGAAGGGCTGCATAGTACTCCAATTTAGGGCAGGGAACTGTTTGCTTCCATTTATCAGTTGCAACATATGGGAGATTCTATCTGAAATACCTAGCACACTAAGGAATGGGATATACAGGTTTCAGAGCTTGGCTCAGGAGATTTTCAGACATGCCAAAATCGCTGCTTGCCGCGCGAGCAGCCTCCCGAAACTGCTGCGCGGCAAGGGTCTTCTTCGGATGACGCTGTGCCTCTGGCGAAACCGTCCGTGTCACTTCCGTTAAGCTTCGGACGGCTCCGCGCCATATTTCAAGCACGGAAGCTGCCCGTGCTTGAAATATGGCGCGGAGCCGTCCCAAGCTTCACGGAAGTGACACGGACGGTTTCGCCAGAGGCACAGCGTCGTCCGAAGAAGACCCTTGCCGCGCAGCAGTTTCGGGAGGCTGCTCGCGCGGCAAGCAGCGATTTTGGCATGTCTGAAAATCTCCTCAGTGTCAAATAATAGTGTTTCCCCTGATTAAGATTTCATTTCATTTTCCCCTAGTGACTATGAAGACAAATCTAAAGTCAAAAGTATCGTCTATCGTATGGGGGTCAAGATTCATGACAATAACTGGAACAGATCTTTAAATAAATATTGCTGTTCACTAAAAAGAAAGGCAGATTTAAGAGGAAAGCAAAGTCTAAAATAAGAGGGGAAAGATAGAATTGATTTAGCAGAGGAGAATAAGTGTTACTACTTCTTCATCCTTTGTTCAGATACCTCTAGGTTGCTTCCTTGTACTCATGAGAACAGGGACAGAGGACATTATTATATCGGGGCTGCTTACAACAGTTAAAATACAACAATACTGACTAAAATCCCTAAGCCCCACCCACCCCATCCTCCCCCATAAAAAGATCTCTGGCTTTTCTTCGCAAATGAAGATTCAGGAGGACTCATCCCGCACTTTCTGTAAGCGCACTGATGACTAAAAAGGCCAATCTGAGATAAACAGGTCCGGTTGCAGAAAGCACAGCAGAAGGTCTCCTTGGATGATGTTTCCGGGTTGTGATTCTTTTTGCGTTGTCGTTTCTCTTGTTGTAAGCCGCCCCGACTGCTCGCAGAGGGGCGGGATAGAAATAAATTTTATTATTATTATTATTATTATTATTATTATATTCTCTTCAAGACTTGTTCGGCGTGAGTTCTCAAATAAGGCTGCAGCATTGTGGATAGTGCGTCTCCATGCCTCCCGATGTGAGGTCAGGGTGGACCATTGTTGGTGATCAATTTGGCTGAGCCTGAGATGTTGTTTCAGGGAGTCCTTGTATCACTTTTTTGGAGCGCCCCTCTTATGCTGACCCATGGCGAGTTCACCGTAGAGTACTATTTTTGGGAGGCGATGGTCCTCCATCCTAGAAACGTGCCCTGCCCAGCGCAGCTGTGTTCTCAATATCATGGCCTCAACGTTGGTGATCCCTGCGTGCTCAAGGACAGCAACATTCGTCACATAGTCAGTCCAGTGTATATTTAGGATTGTGCATAGACAGCACTGATGAAAGGAGTCCTAAGTGGTGGTGATAGGTGATCCATGTTTCAGACCCGTAAAGGAGAATAGAAAGTACAATGGCTCTATACACATTGATTTTTGTGCTTCACCTCAGGTGTTACTCCAGACTCTTTTATAAAGTCTTCCAAATACACTATATGCCTTTGCTAATCTGTGATCAATCTCTTTGTCAATCTTGGCATCTGAGGAGATGATGCTTCCCAGGTTGGTGAACTGCTGAACAGACTTAAACACAGATTTGCTGATGTCAATGTGGGGATGATGGTGTTCATCCTGTGGTGCAGGCTGGTAAAGAACTTCTGTTTTCTTCAGGTTAACTTCCAGCCCAAACAGCTCTGCAGCTGTTGCGAAGCAGGCTGTTAGACGCTGCAGAGCTGCTTCTGTGTGGGCAACAAGGGCATCATCATCAGCGAAGAGCAGCTCACGGACTAGATAGTTTAGAGTCTCAGTGCGAGCCCTCAGACGGCTTAAGTTAAACAAGCTACCATCAGTACGGTAACGTATATAGATGCCATCTTCTTCTTCAAGCTCTGCCGTAGCCCTTTAGAGCATCATGCTGAAGAAGATTGTAAATAAAGTTGGCACAAGAATACAACCTTGCTTCACTCCATTAGTTATCAGAAAGGGCTCTGAAAGAGCATTGCCATATCTGACTTGACCGTGCTGACCCTCATGTAGCAAGATAATCATGTTAAGGAATTTTGGGGGACATCCTAGTCTTTCCAGGATCTGTCACAGGCCTTTTCTACTCGCAGTGTCAAAGGCTTTGGTGAGGTCGACAAATGTGACATAGAGACCCTTGTTCTGCTCTCTACATTTCTCTTGCAGTTGTCTAAGGGCAAATACCATATCTGTAGTATTCTTATTGGCTCTGAAGCCACATTGGCTTTCAGGAAGAAGTTCTTCTGCAATAGCAGGAACTAATCTGTTCAGGCGTATCCTTGCAAGGATTTTTCCAGCAATAGAGAGCAGTGTTATGCCTCGATAGTTTGAGCAATCAGGTTTTGCTCCTTTTTTCTTGTACAAGGTGATGATGACTGCATCTCAGAGATCTGATGGCAGTTCCTCTTTTTCCCAGCAATTCACAAGGAGTTCATGGAATTTATTGTGGAGTACATGACCTCCATGTTTCCAAACTTCAGTTGGGATTCCATCCATCATAAAAAGATATTAAACTAGTATTAATATTTAAAAAGGAGATGCATGAATACATGTATCCATTCACTCATTTCACAGCTCTTTGGATTGCCAATACAAATGTCAACGGCTGCATATTTCCAGCATCTAGAGTTTGCATTAAACTAAAGAAGTGTAGTGTTAGAAATATAATAAAAATACTTGCTTGATGTAGGCATAGACTGTGGCATCACTAAGGCTGGTGTCACCCCTCTCCCCTGTTGGTGTCACCTGGTGCCGTTCAGCCTCTTTGCCCCCCCCCCTAATGCTGCAACTGGGTATAGAAGAAGTTCCTTATTGACTCTGGATGTTTCTGTATATATGGCTTCAAGTCATCTGTTGAATTTCATAGGGTTTTCATAGGTAAGAAATATTCAGAGGTGGTTTGCCAGTTTCTTCCTCTGAAATGTAGCCTACAGCACATGCTATTCCTTGGCAGTCCCCTTTCCAAGTACTAAAAAGGCTTGACCTTGCTTAGTTTCCACTCTCAGATGGGGGCTGGTACCTTGTAGATACCTAAGGCATAAAGAAACCTGTATTGGGAGATTAATGTCTTTGAGACATATCATGCAAAGTAGTCCCACATTCATTTGCAGAAGCAGATATACCATAGCATCAGCTGGTTTGGAACTGAACCTGAATCACATGATTGAAATACCTTTCTTATAGTAAAAGGTACTTCAAGGACCAAACTGGATAAAACACACAATTAGCATTCACATTATGACAAAAATGAGAGCACTGCCCACCCTCAAATAAAAACTCTTCCCTCCCCATGAAATTTTCTTGCAGTCTCTACAATTCTACCATCACAGTAACTTTAAACATCAGTTGGACATTTAGAACTATAGTTTAGGCATCCAAAGAAAAGGGACAAGCAAAATTACCAAGGGAATGCAAACACTGAAAGCATAAAAGGGCCAGGTGTGAATGATTTTTCAGTGTCTCACTGTCTGCAATGCTAAGAATTTGGGGACTAAAGGAAAATTTCGTTAGGGGCAGAATTCTTATTTGAGGAGCAAGGCCCACATTTTGCCCCCTCCCAAGTGATACCCTGTAAACAGTAGGGAGTTGTCTAAACGGTTAAAAAAAACAAACCTCATGGAATTTGCTGGGAATCCTACCTGTCTAAATGGTATCATGCACCAATCCATACTACTCAGAGCGGGGGGGGGGGAGGCAAAAACAATGAAGGAAAAGCCTTTGCGTCTTTTCCCATACTTTAAAAAAAAAACACAGGAGGGGGTGCACATTTCTGCTTGTTGGGACAATTGAACAACAAGCAATTCAAAGGGAAGCACAAAGCTGATTGGCCAGGAGAGTGTAAGGCAATAAAATGGAGTGTGGGTTTTTTTGTTTTTTTGGGGGGGGGTTGTTCTGCTTTCCTGTTAAATAGGAAAATCACTTTATCGCTCCAGCATACCTTGGACAACTTTTTTTTTTTAAAAAAAAAATTGGTGGTGGCAAAGAACTAATGCAAGTAAAACACTTGCAGTGCCATGTGGAAGGTGAGGCTTATGGGGACTTCAGAGGCCCAAACCAGTGCTAAGACATGTTGCTGCTGCTGCGAAATGCCATTACTATGAGGTACTCCAGGGTTTTTCCACTCATGTAGATGGGCCCTAGATATGAACCCCTTGTCAAGTTCAGGACACAGTTCTGTTTGTGCAAGGGAGAAGGTAACTTTTTTGTCTTCAGCTGTGCCTGCTATGGTCCATTGGGAAAAGTCCCAATTTATATCAATAGAAACCCCCCCTTGCAGATAGTAAGTGCAGGGGCTTTGATTTGGATTAGGACAACAATGAACGGTAAGGGGTTAAAGCTCCCTCCCTCAGCTCCCCACAGCAGCTCCCGGACTGGATTGAGGAGGAGGGGTTGCACCAGCTATTTGCTAATTGTATGACTGGTGTCTTTTCTAATTTGGCCACAAGCTGTTCAAGTCTGCTACTTCAGAAACATGTGGCCAGACTATACAACACACAGTTGGCTTCAGTACTAAAAACAGCATGAGTATAAGGACAAACAAAATATAAAACCAAATTACAGTTTACACTCTTTTAATTGTAGAACCATGCTGCAACTGTTAGAGAAAGGACGTATTTCCTCCTTCCCACTCATTCTGAAATAAAATAGATACCATGCATTCTCTTTTCCTTTCAGTAGTGGCTTAGTAGTAAGTCATAATACTGCCATCATTATACACTTCAAGCATGTAACAATAACCAGGAACACCACGTGAGAGGTAGGTAACTTGAGAATTACAACAGATATTGAGGAGATCATCAGACAAGTTTCTAAAAAGGTTTCTGTCCCACTGTATTTTAAAGCATAATTGTCCCAGCAAAATAACACTTTTTATCAGCCCTGGAATTATGGAAGCACGACCGCTAGCGCTGTTTACTACTGTGTTCGTCAGTGCGCATGATCTCAGTGGTTCTCATGAGAAGACACAAGTGTGCTTAAAAGTCTGAAAACAGCTAAATTAACAAACAAAACAAACACACAAGCACTGAAACACACTTAAAAATAAAATAGGGGGATTCATAAAAAGAGTGCCCCATACCTAGTTTTTGTGTTCTCACCTAGAAGTGTTCTGGCAGGAACCACCCATTGATGCTGTATTCATGGGGTGCAGTTTCAGATACTTGTAGTTCCAAGACAAAAATGCCACAGCAGATGAATTCACGGCTTTGGATGATCAATTAAAAAAAAGAACGCCTATTTAGCAATTGCATATTGGCAAAGCATGACATCGTGCAAAATGGGTGCCTTTTCGTGTTCTTTTGGCATCATTATTGTGCCATATTTACTGTGTCTGATAATCTCCATAGACAAGGGAGGGGCAGATTATTTACATCCCTTTAAAGTAGACAATGAAGATGCTGAAATAATTCAAGATTTTCCATATCATGGCTCAGTCATTAATCAGAATGGAAACTGCAGTCTAAAAATCAGAAGAAATCAGAAATTTGAGAGCTTCAGAGGAGGCTATGTTGAATGTCCCAACACCTCATGAAGTTAGGTTGGTATGTACAAATAACAGAGCTTTCTCTGGAGCAATGCCTCGACTTTAGAACTCCCTACCCAAGGAAGTTAGGCTGGCCCCCATCTCTTTTAAGCTTCTGGCAGGCAGCCAAAATAGTGCTGTTCTGCATGGCATTCAGTGTTTGAAATTGATGTTTAATTGTTTCAAAACTGGATTGAAGGATTGTTCTTAGATTGTTTTTAGGAGTTTTTTTTAAAAAAAAACCTGTTTTAAATTGTTTTTACAGTATCTTTGCATTGTTTTAATTGGTTTTTACTTGTTCATCACTTTAGGAGCCCTTGTTGGCTGAGATGTGATACAGAAATACTACTACTACTACTACTACTACTAAAGATGACTACAACTTGGAAGTCCAAGTATAAGGAATGAGGTAAGATCCTGAAGTAAAGATATATTATTGAATACTAAAGGTAGGAGGATCCATGTCATTATTTTCAATTTCTATGTATGGCTGTGAAAGCTGGACAGTGAAGAAAGCTGATAGAAATAAAATCAACTAATTTGAAATGTGGTGCTGAAGAAGAGTTCTATGGATATCATGGACTGCTAAAAAGACAAATAAATGGGTCCTAAGAAAATTGAGCCTGAACTCTCCCTAGAAGCCAAGATGACTAAACTGAGACTTGTACTTTGGACCTATCATGAGAAGACATGACTCACTAGAAAGAACAATAATGCTTGGTAATGTAGAAGGCAGCAGGAAAAGAAGAAGACTACATTCTAGATGGTCCAATCCAGAGTCAATCAATGAAGCCATGGCAAAAGCAGAGCAGGGTTGTTGATGACAGGATAACCTGGAGGTCCTCATTCATAGGGTCACCATAAGTCAAAGTGGACTTTACAGCAGTTAACAACAACATAGCAAACATAGCACTTCTTTAAGGTACTCATATTGCTCAGGTCATAACTCCCCACATTGGGTATAACAACACAATGGACACATCAGTGCAAGATTTGTATGACCTAGTGCAGAATGGGACCCATCAGAATCTGCTGGAATAATTTCTATGGTTGATGCTTTGTCCTGTTCATGCATTGTAGGTTTTCAGTTGTGTGGTAGACTTTAGCAGCATTTTCAAGCCATAAGAATCAATAGCTGTGTTTTATAACTGTTTCCAAAGGGGTAGCCATAGTAGTTTGTTGCAGCTGAAACAACTACTAGTTATGTGGCACAACAAGGACTAACACATTTATTATAGCTTCACTTTTTGGACCACAAAATAAAAATAATAAAGCAGAATGATAGTTATCTGAGGTTCTATAATATACATGCTAAGAACGCTAAGATGCAGACTGCAAAGAAGTGGGATTTTTATCAAAGGTATTCTATGTAAAAGAGAGGGAGCATGGACTCACCAATTGAGCCTCTCTCTTGTGCAACCAGATAAGAGTGCACATCCAATGGAATTAGGTGACAAGTTTCTCTGCTCTAACTTAACAGAATTGATAACTCATTTGGGTGACAAATTAGAATAGAAAAGGCCATTGGGATCCCCATGACTAAAGCCTTTTGATTAGGGAAGGGCTGGACAAGTCCCTAGCAAAAATTTACAGCTGTTCAGTTGGTTCTCTGCCAAGATTAAATATGTATACCTTCTGATTTTTGTAAGGACACTTACAATCTAGTAGATATACATCTAGAATACATACTATCTTGAGTGAGCTGGAGAGATCAGCATCCTTAACTATAAACCTTTGGAGTAAAAAAAAATATGGTATCTTTAATATGTCCATACTCTCATAACAGATTTCTAGCAGTTTTACTGGCCTCCTAAGAAACCAGGAATTAAATACATAACATTACAGCTCCTGTCCAAAAGTAAGTAAAGCTGGTTTTACAAATACAACATAAATGATAATGATAATGCCTTGCACTGAATGTTGAGAAGACTATTCCACTTCAGAGCTTGATTGCTCTACTACAGTCTTCCAACTCTTGAATTCTCATGGAATACAGTTCCTGTATGAATTAGACAGGAATGGAATTTTGGAGTGAATGCGATTTTGGGCTGTATCAATAGAAGTATAGTGTCTAGATCAAGGGAAGTAATAGTGCCACTCTATTCTGCCTTGGTCAGACCTCACTTAGAATACTGTGTCCAGTTCTGGGCACCAACATTCAAAAAGGATATTGACAAATTGGAGCGTGTCCAGAGAAGGGCAACTAAAATGGTGAAAGGTCTGGAAACCATGCCTTATGAGGAGAGACTTAGGGAGCTGGGTATGTTTAGCCTGGAAAAAAGACGGTTAAGAGGCGATATGATAGCCCTGTTTAAGTATTTGAAGGGATGTCACACTGAGGATGGAGCAGGCTTGTTTTCTGCTGCTCCAGAGACTGGAACACGGAGCAATGGGTGCAAGCTTCAGGAACTTTTTGACAGTAAGAGCTGTTCGGCAGTGGAACACACTCCCTCGGAGTGTGGTGGGGTCTCCTTCCTTGGAGGTCTTTAAACAGAGGCTGGATTGCCATCTGTCGGGGATGCTTTGATCAAGAAAGTAGCATCTAGTTAATTGTATATCCCCCCTGCCTCCCAATTCTCTTATCTAGATTTGATATTTTGGAAAAACCTGAAGATTTCATTTTGGTAATAATCACATTCTGAAATAATCCATTATTCCACACATTGTGCAATAATCAGAGGGTATGTTATACAATCTATTATAGTTTATCAAAGGGGATGATATACTCTATTTTTAATTTTGAATAACTGATTTTGTAAGTTTGGAACATAAACTCAATGACAATATATCAGTAACAGAGGTGTGTGTGTGTGTGTGTAAACCACCATGGGAGTATGATTGCAATACAATGTAAAAATACACATACAGTAGGACCCCTGTATCCACTGGGGATTTGTTCTCGAGGGGGGGGGACATGTGGATACCGAAAACTATGGATAATAGTGAACGCCATGGAAAATAATGAGACTTCTGGTTTAAAATACCATAGAGTTGTCTTGGAGGACCTAGAAAATGGCTAGAGAGGACACATTTTCTAGGAAGACTCTATGGTAGGTGTGCTGTTTTGTGTCCCATGGAAAACTGAATCAGTGGATAATGAATCAGTGGATATGGGGGGTCCTACTATAATTAAATCTCCCAATTCAGATCCACTAAGAATTACTTTCCCCTAGCACAGGAATGAATAAAGTGCAGCCTTCAGATTTTGTTGGCCTGCAGCTATGATGAGCCCAATCCACCATAGCCAATGGTGAGAAATGCTGGAACTTAAAATCCAACAACATCTGGAGGTCTGCACTTTGCCCTGAAGAGAGAGGATGTCATTGAACATGCCATTCAACCCAACTGTATGAAAAGAATGGACATCCCCAGACCCAAAGAGTAGAGGCATCCTGTTATAAGTGGGCAGCCTCTCTTCATCTGGATTCAGAAATATCACATGAAGGGGTTCATAAACTAATATACACCATCTGTGAGGGTTCCTGCTCATTCATGTGGAAAACAAAACAAAAAAGCCAAGTCAATCAGTTACAAAAGTGTTTCTATTTACTGTTCAGTGATTCTCAATATTATAAGACAGTTCTCAAAACATTTTAGTGTTGCCTTTGTCAGAAAAACTTATCCACAGAATATTTACTCAAATGCATTATTGGCCATCCATCCTTTGCTAAGAAAGTCCAAGTGTCTCCAGGTGCAGGAAGCCAACACCAAAAAAATATTGGAAACTCTCTTATACAGTGGGTCCTCCGTATCCACGGATTCTGCATCTACAGATTCCAGCATCCACAGCTTGAAAATATCCACCCCCCCAAAAAAAATCCCAAAAGCAACCTTGGTTTTGCCATTTATATAAGGGACACCATTTTACTATGTCATTCTATATAATGGGACTTGAGTATCCACGGATTTCGGTATCAACAGGGGTCTTGGAACCAAACCTCAGAGGATACCAGAGGCCCATTGTAATACTGGGGACCACCCAACAGTACTCTCACACACATTTGTGTTCTCATTGGCTTGGATTTTTGTTGCTGTTCCACTTCTTTGTACTGTGGTGAGTGACACCCGCCCTCATTTTTTTTCTTCTGGTTGGTGGAAATCAAAGATGCCATCAAGACTGGCACAAACAAACCATTGCAATAGCTATGGAGCAACAAAATTAAAGGATTTGAGGTGTCAGGGGCAACCAGACCAAATGGTGTGTGCAAATGCATAGCTAAACTCCCCTCCCCTCCTCCCTGAATGTTGAGTAGAATTTCCTTTGTGTCCTGATGTCACAATTCTCTGCTCAGTCTGATCCCAGACAGCCAATGACACGAGAAGGTGAGTAGACACAGAGTATTGTGACATCAGGACACAAACTATTCAGATGACCATTCCAAAAAGTATGGGTGGGGACAGAGGAATTAAATGTGTAGGTGGAGTCTTGTCTACCATGGGCCCTCAGGAAGAGAACCAGGGGGAAAAATCAGACACATCCCAGGAGCAGAATAAAGGTTTATAAATGTTAAGTATAATTTATAAGGAAATGTCAGTTACACTGAAGAGTGCTAGGGGAGCTTTGAATTAGGATCTTGCAACATGCACACACAAACACAAAACTGCCTGAGGATGTAACTTAACAGCTGCTACTTGCAGGCAAGACACAAGCTACTAGAAGAAGGGAGCTTCATGCACTGCACACATCCAAACTTTATCCAGGTGCTAACTATGCCCTCAGAAACTTTGTCATCAGATTCCACTGCTCTTGTCCTGTTCAGGAAAACGCTGAGCTGCTGGAAGAAAGAGATTTCCTGCATTGCACTTGCTCAAGCTTTACCCAGCTGCTAACTCAAGCCACAGAACCTCAGTCGCCCCCAGTGTGCTGTGCTGGTCTTGCCCACCAGAGACTCTTTTACCCAACACTGTTATAGCACTATCGTGCCACTTGAACTGGTATGGCTGCATCTTATGGAATCCTGGGGTTTGTGGTTTGGTTAGAGGCACCAGAGGAGTCCTTTGGCAGAGTTATAAGTGCTCCTCTTTCAAGTGCCAATCCCAAGATTCCATGGGATGTTGCTATAACAGTTAATTTGGAATCAAAGCATTATAACTGTGTAGTGCGAAAGGGCCCCTGGTCAAATACGCAGCAGTTGGGAAGGGCAATCTCATTCTCTCCAGCACTGGGAGGCACCATCAAAGCTAATGCCTTTGTAAAAGGCATTAGGTTTGTTTTCAAGAAAAAGGTGAACACAAGAGAGAACTCCAAAGAGGAGATAAAAGGATGTAGTGGTATTTGATGAGGGCAGTGTTACAGCTGCACCATTTCAATTTGATACTGTAATTTACACTGTGACCTGTCTATTAACCCCAACCCCCTCTTGCTCTTCAAGATGTTCCTACTACAGCGATTCAGGTGCGGCTGAATAGCCTCTGTCATTGTCCTGGCCTGCCATGAGGTTTCTCAGCTCAATGCTACCCCTTGAATGACACTCTGTCATTATACTATATTTAGGTAATGAAAGGTGTAATTTAGCTTTGTTCTGTTGCAAGCCAATCCGGGCCTGTATGCATTGGAATAGGTAATAAAATAGGCGTGTGGATATAAAAAGGCTGAATAAGCATATTATTCAGTGTAATTTCACAAGCCAAAACTGATGAAAGAACTGGGGGCACAAAAGCCTTTGCCACTTCAATGCCTGACAACGAGAACTGTCATTAGGGGGCTGTACAAAGGGCCAGATTAAGGCTTGCCACGGTATCTATGTGGCCCACGATTAATCAATCCCCGTATGCTATGGAAGCTGTTCTATAATTGATGGCATTTGGTGATGATTGCATCCCTATTATGGGACTCTCTCCTATCGCTCATAGAGAATATTGTGTAGTAAAAGGCTTTGTATGGCTATCATCAGTATTTCCAGAAACAGCATTGTCTCAGGCCTGGACTCTTTTTGTACGGCTGTCATCTTGTCATCATAATTGTTCCGCCCGGACATTGTTTGAGAAGACTTTAGCCATCTGCTTTATCACACCCCACCCTATTCTCTACAGCAATGAATGTAGCTGATAAAGCAATCCCCCTGGCAGCCGGGATAATGAGACAGAAGCACCTGATGGCCAAATTAGTCATCACACGTTCCTTTAACCTGAGTAACTTTATCACAGAGAAAAGATCTCCAGGGCTTGTGCTAAATGGAGCTCTCCTGTTAACGGAGAGCAAAAGTCAAGTCCTCTTCTGATGTAACCCCTTGCGATATTACCTAAAGAACTATATGGAATAAGAGGAAAACATCACTAGAATATGATGAAGTAAATGGTACAAAGTATAGCATAATCTGAAGTGTGTGAGAAAGATAAAGGGGGAGAAAGTGATGTTCAAAATGAATCTCTGCAGGTAGTTTGACTACAAATCCATTGCACACTCCTCAAAAACAAACCCAGTCAAGGTTTATAGCATGATTCCATTTTCAGCCTAACCCCAAAAGTTACCATAAAACTGCCTAAAGCAAGGTTAGGAGGGAAACTTCAGGTACTTGGCTGGGAGATAACATCCAAAGAGTAACTGAGGAAAGCAAAAGAAGTTTCAATTAGGCTGCTATTATTTATCAGATAAGCTCCACACATTCCTAGACCCATAAGCCTTACAAGTGGCAATTTCATCCCCTACCCTTTGCCATCTTGCAACCTTTTCCTCCCCTTTCACCTGGTTTACCAAGGGTGGATGAAACTGACCCAATTGTGGTTTTGTGTTGAATCTGCAGTTCTGCTGGAGAGGCAACAGAACATAAGGACCTATACATAAAGACTAAGCACACCTAAATATCGTAAAAGCTCCATGTCCTATCTAATCTTGTAAGCTAAGCAGGGTCAGTCCTGGTTAGTACTTGGACCAATGAATACCAGGTGCTGTGGGCTATATTTCAGAGGAAGGAACTGGCAAAACCACCTCTGAGTATTCTTTGCCTAAGAAAACCCTATGAAATTCATGGGGTCACCATGAATTGATTTGAAGACACATACTACATTCCATTCAGGCAGTTGTGCATGATTCTCCCTATTTCTGTGCGATAAATATTATTTCATGTAGCATTGAGTGACACAAACAATAGCTAACATGCATTATTTCTGCCTGCTGACTTTATTGATACTTTGTTTCATTCTCTTCTTCTGTCCAGATAGGATTACTGGAATGCAGTCCTATCTAGATTCGCATTCAGGCCTTGTCTGTACAGGCCAAATAAAACATCCTTCCCCCGTTCCCATGCCCAGCTATTCACATAATGCAGGGTTTTGGCTCTGATTCTAGTCTGAACTGTCTGGATGACATCCAGCCAGTTTTGACTAGAAACCGGGGCAACCCCCCTTTAAAATGGCTTAAGAAAATATCTGGGAAAACTCAGATCCTGTGGGGAAAAACTGGAGCATTCTGTGGCAGGAATGGGCAACTGTCTGCATGCACATGTTATGCTGTATCAGCAGGTACTTCTGCTGCTAGCACTAGATTTGTATGTCATGCTCTCTGAGGTCACATGCAGACAAGACCTGGTGGGTCAATGGGATTTATAAAAGTGCTGATTCAGCATTGAACAATTGCTTCTATGGGTCTACTTCAGTAGGACCAACAAGGTTCAGGACTTGGTCTGGTTTCTCTTTTTATACCTTAAGTCTCTCGCTTCTATTTAGCATTCTGCTTTCAATTTTATTAATTTTAAGTACAAAGTTTTATGTGGGTTTTGAAGAAAGACAGCAGTGGCACTCCAGTTCTTAGACAGGAATTCCATTCACAGAAGGCAGCAAAGAGTTCTTATGGGCAGTAAGTGGCCTTTGTTAGCAGATGGCAATTGAGCTGGAGGAAGAGAGATCACAAGTAGTGATGTCACAGGAAACAAGTGCTAAATCGTAGGACAGAGCAAGGACAGAACTAGATGGCACTTCATACATAAGTGGACAGGAAGGCAGTGGAAGTTTTTAATAAGGAGCACTGATGTTCTGAGAACACTGGAAGAGGTGGATAAGATTGGAAATGTTGCTCAGGAGAAGCAGCATGTCTTGGCAACCAGTTGAGTTGGGGATCAAATGAGTTGGACTTGAAGTCCAAGCCAAGTGTGCATGCCTAATACATAGGGTGAGACAGTGAAGGGTGGAAAACAATTGAGGAGAGGAAAACGTACAGAAGAATATTTGCCAGATTTGTGTTTGAGACTTCAGTGAGCCAGCCAAGAGACTTAAAGAGGTTTTCACTGGATGACCAGCTTAGAATTACTTCTGGAAAACTTAAAGGAAAATGAATTCTACTTTAAAATATTTATGATTGTATACCAAGGTCATCCCTAGTAAATATTCCCAAAACAATTGAGAAAAACATTTTCTTACCTAGGAGAAGTACATAAAACACCCAGACTTCTTGAAAAATAGAAGAGAGAGAGAGAGAGAGAGAGAGAGAGAGAGAGATCAATTAGGATGGAGGGGGGAGGGAAAAGTTAATTTATTTTCAGGCCATTTTTTTAAACATAAGCATCTGAAAAGAAGTGAACAACAAAGGGAGAAGAAATTTAGAGAAAGTACATTTGTTTTGTCTGTGTTTGGTTTCTATTAGCTATAAGCCTTGCCTAACTTGCCCATTTAGCTCCCATAAAAATTGAGATGAAAAGATTCAGTGATCTTATCACCTCTTAGGCTTTGATCCGAGCAGGATTTAGGGATTCCTTCCTTTTGATAATTCCAGTTTATCATCCTTTATCATTTTTGACCTATCAGCTTCAATAAGAAGAGCAGGAAAGTACATGGAATGTCAGGAATTTAAACAAATGGAGGTATTTGTGAGGTATTCAGTTAATTTTGTCCTTTTAAAAAGGAATTTTGCCTCAAGTGCTGAAACCTGTTGTTTTAGAGCCTTGAGACATCTAACATCAGAGAAACTTGTTCAGTGGATGTAAGTTAATTTCCATTGATTTAGCAGATCCCTAAGGATTCAGTTGATCTCAAACATAGGCAAACTGAAGTGAAATTTGTCAAAAGGTTAATGAATAATGAAATAGCCCTACCATGTCACTGGAAAGAAAGTATCTGTTTTCCACCAAAGTCCACACTGTATTATACTTTGGGGTGTGACTAATCTTTGTTTAGGAAAAGGTTTACATTTTGTAACATCTGCATCTGCCTTTTCAGTGCATGAGAACAGCCTGGAGAACCAGCAGGAATATCAGAGTCCTTATTACCATATAGCAAAAGAAACATATCACCATTCATGTCATTACTAATGTTTCCAACACAGATGGGGGAAAATCTTTGTTTGAAATTAAAAGTAAAATCAACGTGAAAGAGCTTTAGGTGTCAAATAGCAACAGACAGGCACAAGTATATTCACTTCAAAATAGTTGTGACCATTTTGGGTAGCTCTAATGGTGAACTATTTCCAGAAACCCATTCTATCTTCTCAGTGCTGCCTCCATAGAGTATCAGACTTCTCTGTAGTATGAAATTGAGCAAACTATCTTCACTGAAGAGTCCAAAGATTTGCCATCACCTCAGAATATACAAGCTAAAATCATGTTAGGACCCAGTGGCAGGAAATGTTGGCTCCTTCCCTCCCTCCCCTGTTCTAGAAAAAATGCTGAGAGGTTGCCTTTGCCATTCCTGCAGGGGAAAAAAAGTCATAAAACCCAAAACAAAAAAGGGGAAAGAAAAAAAGCTGTTGTTGATGCCCAGGGTGAGCCATCTTTAGTGTTTTGCTCTCTCAGAAAGTTTTTAAGCCTTAGAATTTCATTTCCCTAAAGGGGAAATGTGACTTCCCCAAAGCCACCAGATCTGGTGGTAAGTTGTGTCATGCTGTGCCCTCAAGGTATCAAAGTACTCCTGTTAATGCCTCTTGGTTGTATGTTCTCCCCCAAAATTCAAACATAATGTTCTCCTATGAGAATTTTTAGCCCAGTCCAGTCAAAGAAACTGCTGCCCTGTATTAAATGCACAGTAAGTCACAGGAACAATAGGATTTATGTTTAAAAAACAGTTCATAGACCTACAGGAGGCTACCTTATACGGAGTAAGAACTGCATTCTATAAGCCAATGTGAGAATAGCCTAAACAGCAGCATTTTACCATACATTTTTGTTCAATATAAATACTGGTTTTTTTGGGTGGGGGTCACATACAGCAGAAAGTTGAACTTGGGCCAAAGTACGAGACCCTGTTATCCCACTGATTTATGATGTAACCTTTCAGCAAGTCACCATTTCTTCACCACATTTCCCTTCTTGTAAAATTAAATTCAAATTTGCCCTTACTTACAAAGTAATGGGGGTCCTGTGTGGCTTCCCAAACTGATTTCAATTTGGATTGAAACAGGTGTGTGTGGCTGTAAAGGAGCAGGGATACTATACAGTGGAGCTGGGATATAGGCCTCTTATAAACTCAGCCTGGGATGCACTGGGCAGTAGTAATGGGAGTGATGCAATCCTTTGTGCCTACATCACAAGGTTCAGTAAATGGTTTGGGAATTGGGTTACTGCAGTCTACTGGAAGCCCCACTGTCATCTGACATTGACACAGGAGCATCACATGAACCAAGTCTGGAGTCTATAAAGACCATTAACTAGTGAATCGCACATCATTTTTTAAAGTGTAATAGGGAAATATATGCCTACCTCTCCCTGAACTGTCAGAGTTCACATAAAAATAAAAGTTTCCCCAAAGATAGCCATGTTAATTTGCACAACATTTAAAAAAATGTGTGTGTGTGGGGGGTGTCTAATAGTACTATTAAGACTAACTTATTTCAAAAGATTGATACCCACTTAATTCCCCCCATCCATGTTGGAAACATGATATCTGAAGACATCTACAAAAGCCCATGTTGAAAAAAAGAAGTCTTAAAAGTGCTACTAAATTCTCTCTATCACCCTCCCCAATTTTCCTTTTTGCTAAAACAAAAGGACCTGTTAGAAATGCAAGGTCAATAATCTGTAGATTTTAAACACTCTTGTAGATTTCCAAAGAAGATATACATTCCTCCCTCCCCGCCCACTCCATGGATAAACTTTCTTACAGTACAACCAAATTTCATGCTGATGTGAAGAATCTACCTCCTCTGCAAACCATGGGAACTGATGCTCCTGCTTAACAGTTTTCACCAAACTGTTAACAAGAACAGCAGCAAACTTCCCCCATGAAGTTTAGACAGGTTAATTATGTTTTTCCTCTCCATTTACACAGAGATGCGAAGTAGCAGTCAAAAGAATGAGCCAGCTATGTGCTTCTTGGCAAGAAAATCCTTTTAAGTACTTAAAGTCATCTTTAAGTTTGAGTCATTAGGATTAGTTCTGCCCTGTTTAATGTTAAAGGAAATAGGTAGATAATGAAACAACTCAGGAGACAAGCAGAACACCTACTGCTAATGGGACATAAAGTGCTTCATGTTCTCAAAATATTTAGAGAAAGAGTTAACATTGTTTCCATCCTTTCATCATCCTGTTCAAAGCAAAGCCGGCTTCCTTTATCTGATCAGAAATATTTAAATCATTACCGAAAAATAATGTCTATCTAGGGATGAGGGGGGTCTGAGAAAGTCAGACCTACCTGTGAGTTTTGTAAACCCCAGTGAACTATTTCCGCCCATTGTTTTACTGAATTCTTTTTGGAAAGTGAGGGAAGTTGCTGTTTTATTTCAGAATTGCAAAAATGTGTGTAATCTGGAATTAGACATCTGGATTGTCTCCTCTTGCAACTGAGTTGCATTTTTTTCATCAGGTATTCTGAACAATCAAAATAAAACAGGCAGCCATTGTTAATACAATTTGCCTTCCTTCTAACTATACCTTAATCCAATGCAACACCATTCCCTTCCATTTTGTTTAGATGTAGCCCTGCATCGGTGCCAGAAGAAAAGAGCACCTGAATGCCTTGAGGTATTTTTAAAAAAATTATTACAGCTAGTAGCCCCTCTTAGAATTTGGGTGCGCAATTGCCATACATGATCTCTGACTCTCATGTAAGACAGAATTTTGCATGTTAGAATCAGCAATTCCATATTTAGTACTTTATCAGACTAGCCCCTTTAAACGTTCTTTTGCTGGCATAAAAAAATCAATTTTTATGCCAGCAAAAGAACACCCCCACTGTACTTACCTTCTCTCCCAGTAGAAGGCTTCCCTAGCAATGTAAAGGAAGTGAACAAAGCCCTGTTCACTTCCTCATTCGAAATCTCGCAAGACTTTCTAACGCAGGAAATTTTAAAATAAAACAAAAATAAAGCATAAAAAGTTACACCAAGCACCTACACACACTTTAAAAGTCCCAAGTAACCCAGGGAGGGACATAAAAAGAGTGAAATCTACCTGGATGCCCCAATCTCACCCGGAAGTGTTTGCACCAGACTGGCCATTGATGCTGCAGTTAAATGGTCCAAGGTTTCACACTGGCAATGCCACCACAAAAGCACCATGGGGGATCAATTAAAAAGTACAGGTTTGGGGCAGAATATAACCACGTAAGGGTGACATCATCTGATCTGCACACCCTTTCGCAGTTATGTGGCATCATTATGACGGTGTATTTTATGCGTTTGATAAAGTCCTTAGTTAGGTTTCCTGAACTAGTTTGTATATTTTGCTTCCTCTGTCAAGTAACTAGTTTAATAGATAGCATGTGTCAGGGACCCCAGCCTGAATCAGCTGATTCAAGCTGTAGAGATGAAAGATATGAAGAATATGGCAAACTTAAGCACACTAATAATAATAAGAAGAAGAAGAAGAAGAAGAATATATTTATTTATTTATTACCTGTCTCTGCCCATGTATCAAATAATTAATTTCAATTAAAATATATCTCGGTTAAAAATACATAAATACATCAAAACACACAATATCAGTTTAAAAAACAAATAAAACCAGTACTTATTAAAACAGTTTATAGTGCAATCCTAAACATTTTCACTCAGATGTAAATCCCACAGCATTCAACAGGCCTTACTCCCTAGTAAGGGTGCTTAGGATTGCACGTCAAGTAATTTTACATTGCTAGATAGGTACTTGAAAGCTGCTCTGGTTCTGCCCATATAACCCTCTCTGACTCAAGAGTCAGGGGGAGGGGGAGATGTTCTTCGACTGCATCTCCCACAATCATTCAAGCCAGGGGTTCTGCTGGTTGGATTATTCTGGGAATTATAGTTCAAAAGGTAACTTTCTCAAGCTCTGCTCTAACTCCAAGTATGCAAGTCCATAGCACTACTTGTTCTCACATTGCAATATATTTAAAAATGCCTTACCCAGTGCATATAGATTTTTCCATAAACCTACTGTAATATTTTAATAAACATTGTTTAAAACTTTGCACTCTTGGCTGTAGGTCTACAAGCAGTCAGTGCCCCAACTCAGGAAATGTCCCAAAGAAGAGATACTTCCTACCTTAGGGTTTTAGAGCAGGAGGTCTGGAGCTACAGTTGCTGAGCTGCTTGTGTTGTTCCATTCATTTGAACCAGCAATGCTCAGAACACAAACTGCTAGAATCCTCTCTGGCTCATGCCAGATGAATTCAGTGCACCTGCCACAAACAAAAGACTACCAGCACTTGGGAAAACAGTTTTCAGTTAGAATTGTAAGCAAACTCTGTAAAAGGTTAGGTCAGATGAAAAAGCCATAATTTATTTCATCTTTTTTAACACTTCAATGTAAAAAAACTGATTTCCTAGTATGAAATTTAGACAACATTCCTTGGCCTGAATTTACTTTTAGGGACATATGCACGTAGGGCCAAAATGTCATACTTGTGCAATGGACATATTCTGCTGATAGCAGTGGAAGCAGAGTTGTACAGATAGCATGTTCCTCTGTGCCTTGTCTTTGCAAGTTGCACACTGTGCATTGTGGTTACATATCCTATATTTTGCACCTTGTGATTGTAAAATCTATACTTTGCATTTTGGTTGTACATCTGATACTTTCCATCCCGATTACATATTGCATATACCTCTCCATTGACGCCCCCTTGTCGTGGGAGAGAGGCTTGCGTACCCTAATGATGTTTTGAGCTATGCTGGCGGTGGCATAATAGCCACTGGTAGGGTCTCCCATGCCAGACAGGTCAAAACCGAAGGGTCTGACAAAGAGCGTCAAAGGGCAGGATGGGCTCTCTAGCCTTGTGGCAACCGTCCTAGGAGAAGGAAAACTCTAATCCCAAACCCGGGCAGATGGTGCTCGTCCAACCCTGTAAGGTCAACCATCTAAGAGAAGGAAACTCTAATCAAACCTACGGCCCGAGGACCTCACTGCCACGTCCATGCTTGCAAGGCCACGGCAGATGAATCTCTGGCTTAAAGGGTGAGACCAGTTCTGTGCACGCTGCGCTCCACCAGAAAAATCCATTGCACAGGCTCGAAGGACAAATCCATTTCCAAAAAAGCCCTGTAGCGACTGGCGAGGGACGAAACCGGCAGGTGTAAAGATGCACTGGAAGCCGCAGCCCCAACCCTGCATGCAGGCAGTTCAGGACATTGGTCGCTCAAGCCTGACCCGGGAGATGACAGTCTTGTTCGGCAGCATCCTGAACGACCAAGCAGCCTTTTTTAAGGAGAGCACTGCTTGCTCCATATGGAGAGGGGCCTAGAAATGGTGGCCTAACGAAAGCTCATCCCCAACTACCTGGTTGGCTAGCCGCAGCCAACGGGAATCTTCTGATGCGGTCAAACCAAGGCAAAGAAACAAAGGCACACACCGGCCTCCAAAGGTGTAAATAAACTGACACTTGCATGCTGGAACATCAGAACCATGCAAGACTCTGAAGATAGTGGACGGCCTGAGCGTCGTTCTGCCCTAATAGCCCTTGAACTATCACGGCTTAATATTGACATCGCTGCACTTAGTGAAGTTTGCTTCCATGAGGAAGGCAGCCTTAAAGAACATGGTGCCGGCTACACACTTTACTGGTCTGGCAAACCGAAAACCGAAAAACATCTTTCAGGAGTAGGCTTTATGATTAAAAACTCCATTGCCTCCAAACTCGAAACCTTGCCAACAGGACACTCTGATCGCATTATTTCCTTACGCCTCCCACATGTTGTTCTCTTTAGTATATATGCCCCAACTATGCAAGCCGACCCTGTAGAGAAAGACAAATTCTACACAGACCTACGCCAACTCATACAAAAAGTCCCTGTAGAAGATAAAATTATTATCCTTGGTGACTTCAATGCCAGAGTAGGAAAGATCTCCGAAGCCTGGAAAGGTGTCTTAGGCAAGCATGGTGTTGGAAATTGCAATGATAACGGACGCCTCCTGCTAGAGTTCTGTGCAGAACAACAGCTGACTATTACAAACACAATCTTTCAGCAGAAAGATAGCTTGAAGACAACCTGGATGCATCCCCGATCCAAACATTGGCACCTCATTGACTATGTTCTAGTCCGTCAGAGAGACATTCGTGATGTCCGTCATACCCGAGTGATGCCCAGTGCAGAATGCCAAACAGATCATCGCCTCGTCAGATGTAAATTAAATCTTCATCTTAAGTTCAAACCTAAGAGGGGTGGCATCTTAAAGAAGAGACTCCAAGTCAACAATCTTCAACAAGCTACCATGAGAGACACCTTCCAGGCAAATCTACAAACGAAACTTGAAGACCATCCTACAGATCCTTCTCCTACAGTGCTTTGGCAACATATCAAAAACAGTATCCTCCAGTCTGCGGAAGAATCCCTCGGGTTCTCCCACAAGAAAAATCAAGACTGGTTTGATGAAAACAACCAAGAGTTCCAGGAGCTGTTGGCAAGGAAGAGAGCTGCTCACCAGGCATACCTCGCCCAGCCAACCTGTCATGTAAGAAAAGCAGCTTTCCGCCTCACATGTAGCAAACTACAACAAAAACTCCGAGACATGCAGAACAAGTGGTGGATCAATATAGCAGAAAAGACACAACGCTGTGCAGATCTGGGTGATCATAGAGGATTTTATGAAGCTCTTAAAGCAGTGTTTGGACCTACTTATCAGGTCCAAAGCTCCTTATACAGTACAGATGGTCAAACATTAATTACTGATAAAGCCTCCATCCTAAATCGTTGGGCTGAACATTTTCAAAGTCTCTTTAGCACCAACCGAGTAGTCCAAGCCTCAGCTATCCAATATATGATACAAAAACCAATGAAAAATGAATTGGACATAGCTCCCACTTTGGAAGAGACCCTTAAGGCCATACAGCAGATGAAAAACAGCAAGGCAGCTGGAATTGATGGAATCCCACCTGAAGTTTGGAAACACGGAGGCCATGCACTCCACGAAAAATTCCACGAATTCCTTGTGAATGCCAGAATGCTTCCGGGTGAGATTGCAAAAGCCAGGTAGGGGACACTCTTTTAATGAACCTCCCTGGTTTACTTTTAAGTTTTAAAGTGTGTTTCTATGCTTGTGTGTATATTTTTGGCTTTATTTTTGTGTATTTTAAAATTTTAAAGTTTGTGTTTTCTCGCAAGAATCACTGAGAGCTCTTGAACCTGGAAGTAAACGGAGCTCCGCTGGTGCTCCGTTTATGCTGGGGCTGCCTTTTCATGCTACAGAAGGTAGGTCTGATGGAAAGGGTCCTTTTGCCAACAGAAAAACACTACAAAATATGCTGGCAAAAGAACATTTAAGGAGGTTAATCTGATAAAGTCCACAGTCAGGCCCTCAAAGGTAACATATGAATCATCCCCAATAGGGAAGAAAATGGATCATGTCTGAATTTATAGAAAGTGGCAGGACTAATGACTCACTTGCCCTTCTCTCTTGCTTTTCTTCTTGCTGCCTCCAGCACCACTCCTGGAGAGCAGCAGTTCACGTTCCATTGAGCACAGCCTGTCTCCCCAACCCATCAGAGAATTTCCACATGAACTCCTCCTTTGATGTGAGTTACAGGTGAAAGAGGAAACAGCTAACACACACACCCAGCACACACACACAGAGAGAAGACACATCAGCACTGTCTGAATCACCCAGCAGGGAAAGAGGTATTAAAAAGTACAAAGACTTGGAGGCAGCTTAATATCTTAAATGTTGCTTTGCATGCTTGGGATGACATCTGCATTACACTCCATCGCCTTCCCTCTAAAAACGCTACAACAATTTAAAGATGAACTTGTTTGTCATAATGAGTGATAGTGGCCAAGTAAATTCTCTATTTGTTTTTGGTTTTTTAATCTCTAAAAATTTTATTGACTCAGTTCCCATTTCATTTCTTTGGAACTCAATCCCCAGGGAAATATATGTATTTATTTCAGTCTTCGTGTGATACTTAAAAAAGAAAAAAATGTTAGCTGTTGCTGTGTGTGCATGTGTGCATACATATGTGTGCTAATTATAATCCACATCCTGAGGGCAGTACACCCTGAAAGTTTAAAATCTTTTAAACAAATAAATACAAATACATTAGTCATATTTGCATTTGCAAAGAAAGAGCAGGGGAGGGAGAAGGAAAGTCTTGAAAATGACATGGTATGTTTTGTATAGGAAGGGAAGAAAAGCAAATATAGTTCTCTCCTTATTTCTATGGAAAACAAAACAGGCCTTCATAAAATAAAGCAGGCCTTCAGCCTTTGACTGGTTGGGGTAGAAGGATGTACAGGTCACCACCTGTATGCATGGGACCAGTACCCGCAGTTTCAGTTATCCGCCATCTGAAAAATATGGTTTCTCTAGGCATTTCCTAGGGCCTCCAGTGTGACTCTATAGTAACTTCCAACAGAAATTACCATAGAGTTGCACTGGAGGTGCCTAGGGAGGCATCTTCTCTAGGCATTTCCTAGCTCCTCCAGCACGATTCTATGGGGTTTCCTATTACCTGCGGTTTCAAGTATTCGTAGTAATCTGGGAACATATCCCCTGTGGATATGGCAGGTGACCTGTGGTATGTTTTTAATGTGTTTTTAACTCTTTTAAATGAATGTTTTAATTGAACTATTTAATTTATTAAAAAAAAACCTTTTGTACTAAATATTGTTTTAGCTATTTTGTTTTAAATTACTCTGTAAACCAATTTGGGCCACATGTTGGGACAAAAAAAAAGTCAGCTTTAAATCAAATAAAAGTAATGGCCGGATTCCCATTAAGGAGTTGTGAGTGCATAAGCATCATAGTTATGGTACTATGTAGTGACTCCTGTCCTGAGTTCCCCAATCCTCACTTACCGAGCAGCAGCCACTATGATCAACGAGGGTCTGTTCTCTTGTCAGTCAAGAAGCAGCTGACTGGCAGCCTCACCCCTTCCTGTAAGTGATCTCTGGTATGACAGGCAGAAACAGAACCCTTGTCACAATTACCAGAGATTGAGATAGCTTGCATGAGGGGTTGGGTGGGACCATCAGCCAGCTACTTCCTGAATGACAAAGAGATGAACCCCCATCAATTGCAGTGGTTGCTGCCTGGCAATTGGGAACTGGGGGACTTTCACAGTCCCAATGTTTCCCTTAAACTAGGGCCTATGTTGCCATCATGAATATGAAACAGCCACAAGTATATAACTCTAGGCCCATCAGGATTCCAGCCAGTATTTAAAAGACAAACTTAAAATTATTGTGGGTCTCTAAGAAGGTGACTCTGGCTGCTTGGGTGTAACAACAAAACCAAGGCTTGGCAATTATGCTGGAGGTGCCCATTTTCTGCCCCGGCACCCTCAAGCTGGCTACATGACTACCAAAACCATCCAGACAGCCAAAACAAAAATCACAAGTGGCTGGGAGTCTACCTCTAGTTTGGGAGAGGGGGAGGGTTTCAAAAAATCTAAAATAGTACATGGGGGGGGGTACAACCTATTTAAAAAGATGAATTGCCATTTCTGGATGCTTCCAAGAGAGGCAATTGATACCCTTTTTTGACCAGAAATGGGAGTCTTCAAGAGTTAAGGGCCTCAAAACCACCTTGGGGAATTGCATGTGGTTCTGGGGCTGCCCTTTAGAGATTGAGAGTGGCATGTAGGATCACTTAGTGCCCTTTAGAGGTTTAGAGAATGAGAGTGGCATGTAGGATCACTTAGGCACACTTATGAATTACAGTCTAAATGAGGGGACATCATTCTGCCATTTGGGGACCATGGATTTCCCTCTGCTCTTGTCCTCTCCCCACCCCTTCTCTGTGCCACATGAATTCTACTCTGCCCCTTCCGCCAGCACTATCCAAGTTAAACTGAAAACTGGTACAGTTCTAAAGTTACATTCAAAATGCAACAGGGCTGTTGCATGGGACCCTGGCCCAGTCAGAGACCTGTCCTGGTTAATTTGATCATGCCCCAATCCACTCCAGATCAATCTGGACCTAATCCAATACATATTCGAGATCTGGATCACAACCCATAAATCCAAATTGTCACTCCCCCCATTCACTTTTATTGGGAACTTAACATGATTTCCAAACTCTCCTTCTGTATTGAACTTGAAAGTAAACAACTGAACAAATGTGTGGTGATATGTCTGCGTTCTCCTCTAGCAAACAACACTGTTGTGTCTATGGGGCTTACTGCACTCCAAAGAAAAGCACCAAAGCAGCAGGAACGCTCCTTCTTCCCTGCTGTCTTACTGCATGGTGTCAGTGTTCTTCCATCATTCTTTCATTCTGATCCCATGGGGGACCAAGGTAAAACCATGTCTTTTTCTTAACGGGTTTTTCCACTTAGCAAAAAGACACAGTTTTACCTCAGTCGCCCATGGACAGGAAAAAAAGGAACACCGACATGATGTGGTAAGGCAACACAGAAGACAGAACACTTTTCTTTGGAGTATAGTAATCCCCTATGTCTTTCTTGACTAATCCATTTGTTGAGGAATGTGAAAGATAGTGGTTTATCTCACAAGCAGAGGAATCAGTATTTGTAAGCAGAAGCTGAGGCACAACCAGCCCCTCCCCACCCTTACCCCCACCTCCACATAGGGGCTAGCAGACAAATAAAGCAGGCTTAATCTTCTTGGTAAAAACATGTGAAGTAGTTCTACTTGGTTTCGTAACTAAAGGTTTCATAACACCTGATTGTGGGGGAGCTGTAATGTGATTTTAAAATATGAAGGAGAGAGAAAAAAAACACTGCAGACTACAGAATGGTAGGAAAGACCAACTAAATAAGGTAATTACCTGAATATGTGCTATGACTAAACTCTTAGAGGGAAATGCAAACTAACTACTGAGCATAGGCATATAAAGGTTACATTAAACAGGGAGATTGCCAAACTATTATGTTACTAAATTTTTGAATGAACAGACCTCAGAGTTGTGGTGGGGCAGGGAGAGCAGGGAACACATAATGATTGTAAAGACTAGACAGTCCCTCCTAGTCAAAAACAGGTGGTTATTTCATCAAATAGTCGAGTAAATTTAAGTATAAGAAGAATGAGGAAAAAAAAATATTCCAATGCTTGCACACATGCAGTTCCATCCGAAACAGTTGAATAAATGTAAGCTAAGGGGAAGAAACCCTCTCCCATTTTAGGCTATCCCTCACAAATGTACACCCATAGGCTTCTCCAGAAGAGTAAGGTGAATTCTTAAATCTAAAAAGAATGATAAAGAAATATTTTTCCTCTTATTTCTCTAAGTTAATAACAAGTAGGCATGCACACATGCACAGCTTTCAAGTCTTCACAATCTGTACAAAGTCGCACAGCAGACCATAAGCTAAGTAATAGGGGAAAGGCAAAAATAGGGGAAGATATAGTTTATTGACATCACACAAAACTTCCTGCAAATGCTCCAATGGAAATGTGAAGTTGAAGGCTTTCACAGCTGGCATCCATGGGTTTTTCATGGGTTTTTTTCCATGCTGTGAGGCTGTGTTCTGGAAGAGTTTATTCCTGGTGTTTCACCTGCATCTGTGGCTTGCATCTTCAGAGAATGGTGGGGTAGGGCTGTTGGGGGTGGTGGTTTATACTGTGAGTCCCTGTTGGGGAGGTTATGTAAATTTGTGTATTTGAATGGCTGGTTCCTGGAGATAGATATGCAAGGAGGATTAGTGTCTGTTTGGCTAATAGTCCATTATCTGCTGGAAATCCACCTTTATCCCATACATACATATATATAATTTTGTAATATGGTCATGGAGCATCTCACTCAGAATAAGTACACTGCTTGTAGTTACATACAATGTACCCATTCAGAACTACAGATTTTAAAAAATTGTTATTATAAAAATAAATTCTATAGGAGGCTGCTGTTCTATAGCTCTGGGATTTACCTTAGAGACCTTTTCACATCTGGATTTTTACTGCATAGGTTATAATTTTTCTACTTTAAGATAATTATGGATCCAGTCCTTTCTCTATAAAGACTTCTGCCTGTATAGTTTATATATTTGGCCTAGAACAGCCTTTTCCAAATTGGTGCCACCTTCTCCCCTATTACGTTAAGACAAGGATTCCTGTTTTCCCCAGCATATATGGTCAATGATCATGATGACTCCAAACAATGGGAATTGTAGTCCAACAAATCTGGAATGTACCAGGCAGAACTTCACAAAAAGTATTACCCTGTTCATATAGCGTATCTTAAAAGGAAGTGTCAATATTAACTTTAAGAACTTTAGAGAAGACTAATAATATCTCATCTTATTGAAACACAGGCCAATGCTGCACCTAATGGAGGAACAAAATTCATATCCAAAATTTTCGTATAACTGAAGAATTGAAAGATGAGGTTACTTGTTCATAACAACTGCTGTTTTATATTCAATTTGATAAGTTGTCATTAATTTGATGACAACATCAAAGTCAAAAGTGGACAGTATGTTCACTTTGTTGTTGTTTTATGTCTTCTGATTAACTCCAGTTTATGGCAACCCTATCCTTGGTTTTCTTGGCAAGATTTATTCAAACAAAGTTTGGATTTACCTTCCTCTTAGGCTGAGAGAGTGTGACTTGCCCAACTTTACCCAGTGGGGATTTGAACCCTGGTGTGCCAGTGTCCTAGTTCAACAGTCAAACCACCATACCATGCTGGCTCTCAACACTCAATAAGTAATCCATGTAGGCTGTACATGTCAATCTTATTTGTTATACTTATATGCTACTATTGCTCCAAGGAGCTCAAAGTGGTTCCAGAAGCCTCATGGAGACTTCAGCAGATTTTCTGGACCATGTTAATTACAAATGTGCATTTCTTCCAGTGGCCCAACAACACTGGATGCCAGTTTTACCACTTTGCTTCCACCAGCAATGAAAACTGGGCAAACTCTTATACTAAGCATTCATATAACCACAGAGCAACAGCACAGTTACAACTGAGTACTGTTGCCACTACATGGCTGTACAGGTGGAAGGCAACTGGGGCAACACAGCCGATCTCCTTACTTGGCTGTCACCTCTACTGCATGGCTGTGTGGGCAGGAGAGGGGTGTGGGAGAGTAGCTGAACAAGTCTCATCCATCACTGGTTAGCCAGCGCGGGATGAGCCTCCCTGCTTGGCTGCCATTCCATACCTCCAGCCAGCCTTGTGGCTGTACAACTGGAGAGGGAGGGGGAGCCAAGCAAGATGGTTCCCACATCCGTGACTAAAGTAGCTGGCAATGATTGGTTGCTCCTTACATTCCCATCCCACCAGCCACCATTTGGGAGGAAGGCAGGAAATAGGTGAGTCTGGGAGGGGGCACTCTTTCTCCCCCCTGTGAGACTCCCATCTCTTTGTATAGTGAGAAGAATACTGCTTACATGACTCATTCTCCCTTGTAAGAAGGAAAAGTTTAAATAGGCACATCCCTAGTATAAAGAAAGGTCTCAGGAGGGAAGGGCAACTGCATTGGGGAGGGCAGGGGCAATTATCTCCTTCCTTCCCTCCCTCCCTCCCTCCCTCCCTCCCTCCCTCCCACACAACTAACAGCTCATGACACATACCATGTCAAAATCTAGATGTGAAAGCACTTTGCTTTCAGTTTTCATGCTGGCAAATTTTGACATTTGGGAATTGGGGGGTGGGGGTGGGAATAAAACACCTTATTGCCAATTTGGTGAATGAAAAATATCCCCAAATAAAACCCTGGGTCTGGGCCTTTGAAGGGGTGTTTTGGGAGGGGCAGGAAGGGCTTCCTAGAGAGGTTTGGGACCACTTTCAGCCCATTGGTCCATACAGTTCAGAATTCTATCTGAAGTCGTCACCCCCATGCCTTCATCTCATCAGTACACACTGCTCAGTTGCAGCCATACCACTGCAACCTTATCGCTACCATGCACACTGAAATCCCACATAAAGGAGCATGTCTGGTACTCTCTCCTTCTCATAAATATTTCTGGAAGAAGACCAAGGGGTTGTCTAGACGACAACTTGTGGAGAATAATAACATGAGTGATTCACTCCTGGCCACCATCTTGATTCGCAGGCGTGGCTGCATGTGAACTTCAAACATGGATAGCTTCACATACCAGCAGTTTTGCCAAAGGAGCTGGGAGACAAAAGAACACTGCTGCAATTTAGTGTTAATGTGTAGCAATCAGCATTATATCCTCTCGTCTAGACAACACCCAAGTTATTAATGTAATACTTAGTGGTAGTCAAGTACAGGATGGTCTACCCAAATACAGTGGTACAATATACAGAAGAAAAGCCATCAAGAATAGGAGCCATATTCTTTATTTTCATTAAGAAAACAAACTCTGAGCAAAGGGAGTCAGCAGAAAACCCTCAAATGTAACAATGATAATGCCATCTAGTGGCTATAGTAGAAACAGGGCTTGTGTCTCTGCACACAAGCACACTGCACCTTCATGTGTAACAACTCTTTAAAAGCTACTACTTTATTTTATCATAGATTGCCCAATAGATTGGATTCCATGGCAGTCAAAACAGCTTTAGGCCTTCCCCCACTGCAACACTTCCCAAAAGCTATCTCTTTAGCTCCCTTAGCTAATACTTTGAGGCTGCCAGAGACTGAGGACTTTATCAGATGCAGCAAATATGGTGTCATAATAATGCGTAATGGACACAAAAGGGCACACATATCAGATGATGTTGTCCTTTCGCGATCATGTAATGTAATTGAGCCGTTCTATTTTATTGACAGGCCAAGCCATCAATAGATCTTCCATGGTGCTTTTTTGCTGGTATTGCTGGTGTTTAAAACTTTGCTCCATTGTGCTCATATGAATACAGCGTCAATGACAGAACACTTCTGGGTGAGATCATGACGGCCAGGTAGGGGACGCTCTTCTTATGAACCTCCCCGGTTCACTTTTAAGTTTTAAAGTGTGTTTCTGTGCTTGTGTGCACTTATTGTGTGCCCCTTTTTCTTTATATTTTAAATTTATTGCACTCATGTTTTCTTGCAAGAATCTGCAAGATCACGAGCGTATTCTTTGTCAATGCTGGGGCTGCCTATTCATGGAGAAAAAAGGTAGGTCTGGTAGAAAGGATTCTTTTGCCAGCATAAAAATAGTACAAAATATGCCAGCAAAAGAACAATTGTAGAGGTGTGTCTGATAAAAGTCCTGAGGCTCAAGCTTCTTGTCCAGCAGCAGTGTCAGTGCTGTGCTAGCACAATATTAGTGATTACTTCAAGACACCAACACAACAAAACAGGTTCAGTGAGAATCCAGAGTGCTGGTTCCAGCTTTTGACATATTAAAACTGCACCTAACTCCCACTAATTTGGGGTGGGACATGCAGAAAGAGGTAAGCTCGGGACTCCAACAAAAACTGGAATTTATAGTGAATACAGTGAGGACACAAATACTGCTGAAGCTGTATGGAAATAAAACATAAGCATACACCACAGAACTATCCACCCCATATTTTCAGTTACCAAGTAAGCAGCTATATACCCACCCACCACAGTCACAATCAAAGTACCTGGTCTTAGCTGCAGAGGGAGAATTAGAGCACCAAAGCACACTGACGTCTTGCTTGGAACAAGCTATTGCTACTATTGCTGCTGTTGCTGCTGTTAAGAGTCCTTTCCTCCAGCTTATTGACCCTAGAATGGGGTGGTGGTGGATGGGTAACAGAGAATGTGAGTCTTCCAGAAGACTAGGCAAGGGAGGGCTCTTGAAATGATCTGGCAAAATTGGACCACCTGAGACAGCCTCCTCAGGAACTATCAATCAGAAGTGTACTAAATGATGAAACACAATAAAATATTAAGACAGTGGTTGTCACTGAGCCCTCCCCTCCCAAAAATAATAAAAGCTGTTGGCAGTCTATCCCCCAAACACTTACTTGGGAGAAAGCTACACTGAACACATACAGGGCACTTCTCAGTACATACTGTGCTTGTAAGAGTCTATGTATTTAAGAATGATTGAATGAAAATTGATGGGGAAAATATTTTTCCTTCCTCCTGCAGTAGTTGTAAATAGGCAAAATTAATAACAGCCTGCCTATCAATGTTGAGTCCCTCTCCCCAAAAAAAGAAGAAACCTCAGCTCCCGGGTCCCTGCTGTAGTTTTTAACTTTAATTAAACAAAGGCCTTTCCCCCTGCAATTCACAGGTGACATGAACCACCAACAGGCAACTGGAAGAAAGCAGCTATAGGCCTGGAGCTGAAAGATCAGACAGGGAGTATCCCAAAGGATCAACTGTTTTCTTGCACAGCACCTTGGGAAAGCTTTGTACCTTCTGACTGCTTTGATGTAGGATTTTATCAGATGCTCTAAAAAAAAAAAAACCCTCATGGGGGCCAGGAAAAGGACGCCACTGTCCTGCTTCCAGTGGTCGCTACTACACTCCCCATCCTCCTCCCATCCTTCCTCCATGCTTCCTCTGTGTTGGAGGGATGAAAAAGGTGCCACTTTTCATTGATGGAAGTTTCTGTCAATAAAAAGTGTCACCTTTTCCATCACTCCAGCATAGAGGGAGGAGGAACAAAGGATGGGAGGAGGACGGGGCATGCAGTAGCAACCTCTGGAAGTGGGACAGCGGCATCCTCCTCCCGACCTCTGCAAAGGTTTTTTTTAGAGCGTCTGATAAAGTCCATAGTGTAGCTACGAAAGGAAAGTTAGGCTGCTGCCACACTGAAGAAATAAATCAGTTTGACTTTGGAGATTATCAGACAGGAACGAAAAAAGTATTCCTATCCCACAATCTCCTCTCCCGCCCCTGTCTGGCATAATAGCAAAACTTCAGACATACCTTTAGTAATGTTGACAGGGCAGCCCAGGAGTGAATGAAGCTCTAATGGAGCTCCATTCACTTCCTAGAGGGAAATCCTGTGGAGCATGGAAAATTCAGAAATAACAAGCAAAGTGTAGCAAAAAAAAAAAAAGTTACAGCAAGCACAAAAAAACACTTTAAAACTTCAAAGTAAACTAGGGAAGTTTTTTAAAAGCATGTCACTTACCTGGATGTCCCAATCTCACCAGGAAGTGTTCTGGGAGGGATCTCCCATTGACACTGGGATCTCACCAGCGAAACAGGACACTTTTTCAGTCACTGTCAAATCTGTGTCAGAAATGGAATGTGGGATATATTGATGGCTTCTCCCATCAATAAAAAGCAGCACTAGAGGAACAGCAGCAGAACGGGTGCATTATGAGGGGGGAATGACATCATCTGAAAAGGGAGCCCTTTAGCGATCTCCCGGTGTCCGTGTAATGCCACTTTTAATGCATCTAATAATTTCCACAGCTTTCACTATCACGACTCCATCCTATGGAATCCTGGTTTCTTATGGTTTCTTATGGCACCAGAGCTCTCTGATAGAGAAGGCTAAGTATTTCACAAAATTACAAATCCCAGAATTCCATAGCATTAAGCCATGACAATTAAAGTGATGTCAAACTGCTTTCTTTCTGCAGTGTGGCAACAGCCTAAGACTAGCATCTAAAAACCCTGTAATTCCATGAATGAAGATAGCAGGAACATTGTGGCATTATAGCACTTATATTACACGTAGCTGTAATTGTGCAAAAGAAATGCCACAGATTTATCACATGATGACCACTAGTGCTTTACAAACGGGAGTTTACTTCTGCAATTTGGCATGGGAGAGATTTCAGTGGTTCTTGTGAGAAGATGCGAGCATGATTAAAACTCCAAAAAACCCTTAATTAAGAAAGTAAATGAACACACAAGCATTGAAACAAACCTAAAAACATGCAAACTAAAGGGGACAGTTCATAAAAAGAGCATCCTGTGTTTTGTTTTTGTGTTCTCACCCAGATATTTTCTCTCTGAGGACCACTCATTCACACAATTATAATGGGATGTGGTTTCTCACACAGTCAATATCACAAAAAATGGCTTGTCCCATGAATTGCAAATAATGCCTTTTTAATGGCTGGAGCATAGAGTAAGAATGCAAAAACAACATCATGCAATAGTGGGGCCCATTCGCACTACCCTGGCGTCATAATCCCATGATTTTTGCTGCATCTGATAATGTCCTACAGCACAGCACACCCCCACAATTGTCAACCTGCAGCATCCATTATTGCAAGCCATTTCCATCCAGCTGGTTCATTATATTTCACTCATCCCCCTCCCAGCCTTGTCTTCTGAATACTTTTTGCATGTGTGCCATATCTTCAGTGGAGGTTGTAAACCTGAGGGAACTGACTGTCATACTGCACATTCTATAAACCACACTGGGTGCCTTTGGGGTTTTAAGTAGCATAAGTAAGTAAATAAGAGATGAGAACTTGAACAATTTCTCACACCTTGTCCCTCCCAATAAGGCCAGCAACAATATTGACGCTGAAGGCTCTATTTCATTAGGTGAGAAAATGCTCATGGTTTGCATTATCTGTGGTGAAGGAGGCTGAGCCTAGGAAATTATCAGATGCGGCAAAAACCATGTCAGAAGATCACTACAAGAACAGGAAGAGGTGACCTTACCAGATGACAACACCCTCCAGTGTTCTGGGGGTATAGCGCGGGCATCAGTAAGGCATCCCTTTTTATTAGCGGCTTCTCCCTGTCAATGCAAAAGGGAACCCTCATCTGCAGCAGTGCTACTCCCTCAGAATGGCAGAAGGATACAGGCATCTAATAAGATTGCCCTTTCTGTTCTTGTAGCAATCTTCTGATGTGGTTGGGAACTCAGTTTTTTGGTACATTCCACTGCATCTGATAATCTCCCTAGTTGTGGGGAGGATTGAAACCAAAAGTGGATGGGATCATCCCTTCCCTCTTTCTTTGTTGCCACTTAGCTCTTTCAGTCTTTGCTTCTTTCTCTCCCCTTCTTTCATCCCTTTCTCATCCATGCCTTCTCTCTCACACACATAAACCTCAAGTCTCCCACACACTCCATTCATCTATCACACCACATACAAAAGCAGGCCCTTTTTACCCATTGTGCGGCCACCCACCCACCCACCATACATACATCCTGCCATACATCATTAATTGAAACTTACACACACACACACACACACAGCTCCATTTTATCCACACTATATTCACCCATCTCCCTCCCATCCACAAACACACATGCACAATCCTGATCCTAAAAACAAACCACATCTTAAATCTAGGAACATAGGGCTGTTGTCAGGACCCTTGTCTATCTAGTTCAGTACAGCTGGACCCCCGTATTCATGGGGGGTTGGTTCCGGGCTCCACTGTGGATAACGAAACCCACAGATAATAGTGAATGCCAGTGAAAATGATGTGACTTCTGGTTTAAAATACCATAGAGTTGCCTTGGAGGAGCTAGAAAATGGCCAGAGAAGACACATTTTCAATGATAGCTGTACTAAAAATGAAACCGCAGATAATTGAATTAGTGAATAATGAATCAACAGATATGGGGGGTCCGACTGCATTGTCAATTCTAACTAGCACCAATGGCTCACCCAGTTAGGTAAGGCTATGAAGTTGTCTAAATGGTCAAAATAACCCTCATGGAAATCGCAGGGAATATGACCTGTCTAAATGGGATCCCGTGGCGTGTCGATGTATTGTGAAGGAGGGGGACAAAAAAAGCCAAATAGCCTCGTGAGAAAAACCTTTGCGGCTTTCTCTGTTCCTTTTTAAAAGCAATGAGGGGGGCTTTTCTGCTCATTAGGACAAGCAAGTCGGTTTGATTCATTTCAGAGGAAGTAAAATCTGATTGCCCAACCGACAGCAGGAGGTGGGGCTTGCTGACAGGGCAAACCCCACAGCCACCATTCCCTCCCTGCAAGCAGGGATGGGAGAAGGGAGGCAAGCTCTCTCCTCTTCTTTTTCCTTCCCTGTTTACCAACCCACACACCTAGCTGTCATCTAGCATGCAAAGCTTATGGGGCTGCTGGGGGCAAAAAGACTATTAAGACAAGCTACAGCTGCTACGACTTCCTTTTACTGCAGGGCATTATGGTTTTTTTGGGGGGGGGGCTCATGGGATTCTTTCCTACCCTTACCTGAAGAATGCTGGTCTTCCTTGATCACCATTCATGTACTAAATATACCAACCCTGCTTAGCTTCCAAATTCAGATGAGGCCAACCCTTCTAGTTTGTTTTCTTGCCATCTCATATTCCTCATTCAATTCTGATTGCATTTTTTTTCAAGCTGAGACACAGAGGCAAGTGGTTCAATTTCCATCTGCATATCTAACCCTTAAAAGGCAGAAATAAATCTTCAGTCTCATCCAGTGTGGTCAGTAATGGCCCCTACCATCTCCACACATTGTTTTCATGAAGCTGCTGCTGTAAGAAAAGAGTGAAGGCACACCGGACAACAGGTGGGGTGCATATCTATTCCTGTACCTATTGCTCTACACAAACACTTCCCAAGCAGTTTAAAGTTCTAAATAAAACAGATAAAGGCATTTTAATTGGACACCTAACTTCAACAAAGAAGAACTTCTCATCTTTTTCAGTAACTACTAGTGTGAGAGCAGTTAAACAATGAGAAACAGACAATAGGTTATCTGTTCCAAAATGCTTAGATAGTAAGGATATTATGCATCAATAACGACATTATAATGACACCATGAGATTACAAAAGGGCTTCATTATCAGACAATGTTGTACCCCAGTGTCATACAAGCATTCTGTTGCCATTATAAGGGAGTTCTTTTTTTATTGTTGGGGAGAAGTCAAAAATTGATCTCCTGTAGTGTATGTGTTCCAGATTTTCATGTGTGTGAGAAGGTCCCCATTTTGCTGGAGTGATTTCAGTGTCAATGGGTGGTTCCACCAGAACACTTCCAGGTGCAAACAAGAAAATTAGGTGCTGTACACTCTTTTTATGAACCTCCTCACCTTGCTTGCAAGTTTCAAAACATGTATCAGTGGTTTTCTGAATGTTTTCTTTTTTAATTTTGGTGTTTGGGGGCTTTTTACTGCACTCACGTCTTCTTATGAGATGCACCAAAATCTTGTCCATGGAGAAACACAGAAGTAAGTGGCACGAACACCCGTATTGCCGGATTCTAGGGGCGATTTTGTATCATTATCATGACAGCATGTGCCATTGTGCCAGAACACGAATGCTATAAAATATAGTGCCATAATAACATTTTTTAGGCACTTGTCTGATAATCTCCTGAAGGCATAGATCTCACTTAGGACTTTTTCAGACAGGACTTACTGCACAAGAAGACTCTGGAACAGTTACGATGCTGTCGCGTGGCAGGGAGTCCGTTTCAGATGACGCCATCCCTCTCTCGGTGTCGTCTGTGACTGTTCCAGGTATGATTGAAGGCAGCCGCACCATTTTTTACTCACGGACAACTTCTGTGAGTAAAAAATGGCGCGGCTGCCTTCAATCATACCTGGAACAGTCATGGATGATGCCGAGGGAGGGACAGCGTCATCCAAATCGGACCCTCTGCCGTGCAACAGGGTCGTAACTGTTCCGGAGTCTTCTTGCGCAGTAAGGCCTGTCTGAAAAAGTCCTTAATCTCAGGATAAAAAAGTACAGTTACAGTGTAGCAATCTATGTATCACGGCTTCACATTCCCAAAGCCACAAGTATCACAAGGCCCCAATGGTTATTGATTCTCTTCTCTAACATGGCAGAGGATACCATATTTATACTGGTCATGCATTGCTTAAGCACATGTATGGGGTTCTTGGGACTGGAATCAGAAATCAGAATTATATCAGATACAAGTAATAGTTCCATAGAAATATACATCTTTGAAATAGCCAAGTGGTTCTTATCACTAAATAACTGAAGAAAAGTAGTTCAAATCAAATGGATGTGGGAATCAGAATCTAAAAATTCTTTGAGCAATCTCCAACAATGCAACTCCATGCACATTAATTTGGAAATAAGCCTTGTATGTTGACTCAAGTGGGTTTTACCCATAATTTATATAGGGATAATTCCAGACCAAAAGTTACAGAGCCTCTGTAGATAGCTGGCCACTTAACTCCTTCCTGGAGATGCTCATCAAGAGTCAAATGATGCAAAGCTTCAGGAATCCATAAATATATATACAGCAGTAATAACAGTCTTGCAGCTTCTCAGTGCTGGTTGAACTGAACCACTTCTCAGATGCTTGAAACCAAATTGTACATTCCTTGTCACCAATTATTCAATTATAGAAAAGAAACACTCACTGTGCAAAGAAATAAATGTGCCCACACCCTCCCATAGGCTACATCTGCTGTTTAAAAAAAAGTTAGGCGTGTGTGTGTGTGAGAGAGAGAGAGATTAAACCTTTTTAAAAAACTCAGATCCATAATGAAAAGCTTCCCTAAGGGACAGTTTTCACAGAAATGTGTATAACTGTATCTGTCTGTCTGCACAATAGAAAAAATGTCAAAATGTGTGTTTCTGAACATTATTAAGCCAGTTATAGGAATAAATTGACAGTAAACTCAGCTAAATGTTTAAAATGAATAGTATTATATCATCACATTACATAGCACAGCACTGCATGGCATATATCACATCATATCATAACATATCTATGAGTATCCAAGAAACTTGTCAGAGAGAGAATGTAGACAGATGCCTTTTTAGCATTGCTATCTGTATTGTAGAGTTCTGAGGATGCTGTGCATGGCTGAAAAGACAAATAAATGGGTCCTAGAACAAACCAATCCTGCACTCTCCCTAGAAGGCAAGATAACTAAACTGAGATTGCCGTACTTTGCCAAATCATGAAAAGATAATACTCACTAGAAAAGATAATACAGTTGTCCCTTCACATTCACGGGGGTTAGGTTCCACAGACCCCCGTAAATGTGAAAATTCCGTGAATAAAGACAGCCCTCCACCACCCTCCTGAAAGGGGTGACAGGGCCTCTGGAGGCCCCATCGTTGCTCCCCCGCTTCCCACCGCCCTCCCCAAGCGACCACAGGGCCTCCGGAGGCCCCGTCATCACTTCCCCCACCTCCTGCCACCCCTCCCCAAGTGACCACGGGGCCTCCGGAGGCCCCGTCGTCACTTTCTCCGGCCTCCCTTCACGGTAAACCGCAAATATGCGGAACCACGAGTGTGGAGTCCGTGAATGTGGAGGGAGGACTGTAATGACTGGCAAGGTAGAAAGCAGTAGGAAAAGAGGAAGATCACATACCAGATGGATAGCCTCAATCAAGGAAGACATGCCCAGATGGATAGCCTCAATCAAGGAAGACATGCCCCTGAATCTACAGGACCCAAGCAGAGCTGTTGAGGATAAGGTGTCTTGGAGGTCTCTGATTCACAGGCTCACCATGAGCTGGGGTCAACTTGGAGGCAGTTAAGAACAACAAAAAATCTATATTGTCCTGAGAAAGTATTTCCATTTTACTACACTTCATTCCATTTCCTTCCACATTTCCACTCCAGGTTAGTGTGGGTCCATGATCTCAAATATTCCCCTTTGTTCCACAATGTACCACCACGAATGAGTCACACCAGTGGTCTGGGAGGGAAGGATCTCTCTAACTCGCTCTTGCTCTCCCCACCAGCATGACACCACATCTCCCTGTCCACATCTTTCTGTCCAGCAACATTTCCCTTCCTTTACCCCCTCCCCCCAACCTCTCTTCTAAAGTTGCTTTCTCTCATTTCCCCTTTCCTACCTACCTTCCCTTCCTCTTGCCTTTTGCCTCACTCTCTTCTGACATTTCCCCAAACTCCCCTTTCCCTCTCCTTTCCCAAACTGGGAAAACACACTGAGAAAACAAACTGCATGAAACCACAGTAATTTTAAATTTGGGACTTATTGCAAAAAGTGGGGGGAGGGTGAGACTGCTCATGTCAGAAATGTAGGAGATTATTAGACATGGCAAGTATGGCGTTATAACAACATCAGGAAAATGCAAAAGGGCTTCCCTACTGCATGGCATTGTCCTTTTGCATTCTGCTGCCATGAAGAAGGCGTTCTTTATTTATAGGCAGGCGAAAGATGCTAATTGATCTCCCCCCTGTGGTACTGCTTGTGTGCAAAACCATGTCCTGTTCTGTTGGCGTGATTACAGCATCAATGGGCAGTGAGAATGCGAAAACTAGGTATGGGATGCTCTTTTTATCAACATCCCCATTTTGCTGGTAAGTTTTAAAGTGTGTTTCAGTGCTTGTGTGTTCATTTTGTTTCTTAATTTAGCTGTTTTTAGATTGTTAAGCATGCTCATGTCTTCTTGTGAGAACTGCCAAGATCATGCACCCTTGTGAACACAGAAGTAAATAGCAATAGTGGTCATGCTTTGACAATGCTGGGGTGGCTCTTTTTCATTATTACAGCACCATGTGATAAGAAGTGCTCTTATGCCAGGATACTGACACTTTAAAATATATAGTGGGAAAAGAACATTTTTTAGAAGCTCATCTGATAATCTCCATAGACTGGCTAGATCAAAATGTCACATGGATTCAAAATAAAAAAGCAGAGAGACATTTAAAGTAGCCTTCCAAGATGGGTTTGAGTCTTCACAGAAACAAGCAGAGAAGAATTTAAAAATAACCATTTACCTTTTCAGACTGAATGTTAGGACCATATAAGATATTCTATGGTTTACCAGAAAGAAAAAAAGAAAGAAAGAAAGAAAGAAAGAAAGAAAGAAAGAAAGACAGAAAGAAAGAAAGAAAGACCCCTACAAACACTTTCAGTGTTTTCATAGAATATAAATTATTGTCTGGTGTCAAATTTATCAACTAACATTTATAAACTAACATTGTCATTTTCACAGTGTTCAATTAAAATGGTGACATTTCATGGATTCAACAGCATGGGGTGAAAAAAAAAGCCTCCAAAACATTCCATCTCTGTACAGTGCAATGTTAACCCATGATTTTTTTTGCACTAATTGTGGATCTTCCTTACCCTATCACATGACCCTGCTCTTATGCTCTGCTTGGGCTCCCATGCCATTGGCGTAAGGTGAGAAGGGGGCCTGAGACAATCAACCATTTAGTAGGCTCTATCATTTTAGTTATATGATACTGTTTTGATCATTTCTTCTCTCTTTCTCAGTATATAGGAATGCTTTCACTTTTATTGAGAAAATAATCATTGACAAAAGAACTGAGGAAGAGTCTTCTACATCTGTGTCTTTGCTTTGAATAAGCTGCTTGCTTTTTAAAAAGAATGCCCACATATGGGGGAATAGCTCAAGGAATAGCTCATCTGAACTAGCTAGATGTCTCTGGCAAAGGAATGAAGGAAGAGGAAATAGAAGTCGAACCATACCCAATCACCATGTTGAAAATAGGATTTTTAAGCTGAAAAATTGATTGTATTTGGAGACAAGTAAATGCAATATAACTAAGGGCCAGAACACAGTCTCCACATCTTATTGTTTTTTCTCGTTGTTTCTACAGAGTTAGAGTCCCACTGCCCAAATTCCTGAAGACTAAGGACATTGTAGACTGACTCAGAGACAATAAAGAGACCACACACTGGAAATGGGGTGAAATAAAGGGTCTTTATTTAACCCTACCTATTTAAATACCCTCTAAATCTTCAGTGGGGGGAGGTAACCTAGTGTGGGAGCAGCTGGGGCAGATTGTTCCTCCTGGACTTGTGTCCCAAGCTTCCCCTGGTGAACACCTGAGCCCTGTTGAATAACCCCAAGGCCTGGGGTTGCTCTCAAGCCGGCTTGTATCTGGAAGGTTAACCTGAAAGTCCCTCACCCAATTGTATGCATTAAGGTGAGAGGATTATCCTTCAGGACAACCCCAATGTAGGTCTTCTTCTGTTCTCCCAGGTTGTATGACCTAAGGAATCCCTTTCAGAGACCATCCCTTCACCGAAATTGGTGCCATAAGTGCACACCATAATCTACGCCTCCCCCTCTCCCACTCGAGTTATGGTTTAATATCATGACCTATTTAGACACCACCCTAGCTAATTATCCCATAAACCACCTTCCTAGTATGGGGTAGGCAGTGAAAAAAAAACTGAGAAAAGGAGGTAAAAATTCCTACCTGGCTCCAAAGCAACCATTACCATACTATTCCAGCAGCAGGAGGGTGGGTCACAGGTGGAAAAGAGGCCGAAGCGAGGGGTGGCAGGCCTTTATATAACCTCTCTCCCCTGCCCCTTGCTTCATGTCACCAGCGCATGCCGACGATGAAAACAGCTGGGTCTCTAGCCTCCTCGCAGGCTACAAATACCCCCCCCCCACCTGATCTGCTGTGCAAGACAGCAGAGAAGCTGGTTATCAGACTAGCACTGAAAAATGCTGTAATTTCACAAATGAAGATAGTGGGAACATCGTGGCATTATAATACTTATTATTGCACCTAGCTCTAATCATGTGAAAGAAACACCACAAAATTATCACATGATGACCACTAGCACTTCAAGAATGGGAGTTTACTTCTGTGATTTGGCATGGGTGAGAAGATGTGAGCACAGTTAAAACTCCCCAAACCCCTTAATTAAGAAAGTAAATGAACACACAAGCACTGAAACAAACCTAAAAACATTCAAACGAAAGGGGACAGTTAACAAAAGAGTGTCCTGTGCTTTGTTTTCATCTTCTCATCCAGAATTTTTCTCTCTGAGGACCGCCCATTCACTCTATAATCTCACAATTACAACAGGACATGTTTTTGGAAACAGTCAATAGCGCAAAAAGAGTGCTATTGAAAATTTATTCATGACTTGTCCCATGAATGAGGAAGAATGCCTTTTTTGTGGCTGGAGCATGGGGTAATAACACGAGGGCGATGACATCGTGTGATAGCGGGACCCATTTGCACTACCCTGATGTCATAATCCCACAATTTTTGCTGCATCTGATAATGTCCTAAATCTTTAAAGACTGAAATATCATCACATTAATATATCATGGTACATCAGGCTCTGCTAACTTAGTCTTGAGTTCCTACTACATCTTCATTAATTTTTGTATTTGTATTAATTTTATTCAAATATCCTCTGCATTCAAGAGTCAGAATAAGATTTTTTTTAAAAAAACTATTCTGAATTATGTCTGCTGATGGAACAGTTTTAAGCAACCATTTAGGAAATGTGTCTGAATATTTGGATACTTTCAAACTTTTAAGCTTTCATTTAAGAAATGTTATTTCAGCAGATATTTTTTAATTCAGGCATTTTAGTTAGTGTATTTGTTTGTTTGCTTCACTGCTTTATTATGCTTTGTATTGTTTCCATTATCTGCTCTGTGATTAATTTTAGGCCTTATCTACAAGGACTAAATACCCTGCCTTGCCCCCATCTCAGAGCTCTGCAGTGCATGGCAGGGGGTTGGACTGGATGGCCTCGTGGTCTCTTCCAACTCTGCAATTCTATGATTCTATGATAAGGTGCAGGACACTTGCTCTGTTCTGCTCCGGGGCAGTCCTCACTGCCCCTGGGGCATATACAAGGCTGAGACAGGGGAAAGCTGGGGTAGGGCCCGATAAATTATTTTAGCATAATACCCAGTTTAATCCGTTCCTGCTAGCCAAAACCCAGATCAGGCACACTGGCTTTCATTGCCACCACCAGCTCCCTGGCTCTCTCAGAGGCTAGGCAGTAGTCCCTCATCATGTGATCATGCTGATCACATACAGGGGGCCTGCATTAACATGTTGCAGACCCCCTTTGTGGCTTCCAAGACATCAGAGAAAATGGCAGTGGCAGCTCCAAGGAGAAGCTGGTGTTTTTGTGTGGACTCTGCCCCATTTTGTCGAGGTAATGGGGGAAGGATGAGCCAGCAGAGGTGGTGGGGAGGACAGGGAAGGGAGAGGAGGATGAGAGCTTGCCTCCCTTCTCCCTTCCCTGGTGTGTGTGTGTTCCGGCAGTGTGGTGGAGGTGGCGGGGGATGGATGGGGGAGGGAGAGGAGGAGAAGAGAACTCACCTTCCCCCCACCCTCCTCCAGTCCGGTTCCTTCCCCTCCCATCTGCCTTACCCTCTCTGCTGCAGGAACCCCCTGGGCTGCCTTCCTCTTTCTTCCTCTTCCTCTTCCCACCTCCCTCCCTCCCTTACTTCTCCTCCTCCATAACTATTCCTCCCCCCCCCCATCACAGGGTGTTCACTACTATCTGCAGTTTTCAGTATCCGCGGGAACTCCCAGAATCAATCCGGCATGGATACGGGGTTGCTACTATACTAAAAAAAAAATGGGAACACTCAAAAAATAATGCTTCAAGCTCTAAAGCCAATCACTCAGAGTTGTGAGAGATAGATGAAACTGAGGTGGTATTGACTTTAGATCACTCAGTTTCCTGACTATGATCAGTTTCTGTTGCACGGTGGGACCTACTGCCATACTGAATGAAGTCAGCTTCTTGGCTGTCCCTCCCCTAGAGTCCCCCCAGCAATTCAACACTGTTGGGGGACAGAACTGTGTGTGCCAAACAGACTGTCTTGTACCCCATGAACTAGCCAGGTGTGGTGGAGGGGAAGGGCTGCCCACTAAGATTCAGTCCCCTCGGCAGTCTCTATCTGTGGACTGAGGGAAAGGCAAAGCAGCCGTGCTCTGTTTGCCAATTTCTTCATTAAAAGGCATACAAAATGTCCCACATTTCATGTGGGCAAATGCTTTCTGATACCCTCACACAAATGTTTTCCCCTCCCACCCCTTTATCAAGGACTTCCCCAAGAGAACACATATAAATTCATCAGTACTATTTGTAATCTCTAAATGGATGATGATTGTTGTGTCTGACTTTGACAATCTTTTTGTTGCCTAATTTTTAGTAAACAAAGAATAAAATAAAAAGTGTAAAAAACTGTTCATTTCCATAAAGAAACATAAAAATACAATGAAAATATACATCAAATTAAAAAAAATAGTTTCTTTGCCATATTTGTCTGTGTGTCATTTCCTATACAATTGCAGCTGTTCATTATTAAATATAGAGTAATTTATTACTCTCCTCTATTAATAATACACACAATATTTACCATATATCTAACCTGACTTCCCACCAACCAGTTACTGAGTTTTAATGTATGTAATTCCATTCCAAATCTAATAATATGTTGATACCATCAGACTGAAATTTGCGTTTACATTTGTCCCAAATTGTAAGATCTAAATACTCCCTTTCTTACAATTTAGTTTGTTCTCCCTTAAACTTAGCATCTTATCCCAGTTAACAAATTTATTAATTCAGTTGATTTATTATTACAGTTTATTATTAAAGACCTTGACAATCTTGGGTGCTTTGCAATACCATGGAGGACTTTCCCCTCTTACTGGCTTTTTAAAAGCAGTTTGTCACCACTATTGTTGACTGTAGGTGCCCCTGCTGTTTAAATGCAAACAACCAAATACAGGGTAGTGGTCTCAAGGGGAGGGGTGCAGAGAGGCTGAAACACACCAGCTGAGACTGTCAAGGGCAGGGGTGACACCAGCCTTAGTGATGCCACAGGATTCAGGGCAGCTATCTATATACAGGAATATAGGTAAGAGACACCAAAGTGTAGGCACATGTGAGATGAAATGGGGCAGAGTAACTTAACAGTCTGCCATGCTTTCTGTTTTCCCTGTATCTTCACATTCAGGACAAGTGCACTGGGTTGGAGGCTCACTTCTTCCATTACACCAATTGTACTTCTAGAGATTGACCTTGCATTGGGGAGACCTCTCAGTTTAGTAACTCACCCTCTGCACGTTGGCAATACCCTCCAACACTGGACACATTGGCTAAAATATAGGTTGCAGTCCAATTTGGATTCTACGAAAACAGACAGCACTAATCTAAACATCTGGAATAAATTTTGCACAGTATGCAGCATTGTTTGGGAGAATTGTTAGTTGTCATTCATGATCATTCAGTTTCAACTGCCCTGAAGGTTGAGTGGCTATCACTTTGTGTGCTCAAATTTTTCTTATGTTGCACTTCAGTCTCAGTTACCCTTAAGAGAGCATGCCGATTGCCCACCAAACACACTATTTATGTATGAAAAAATAATCGGGGTTCCCCCTAACTAAATTGCATGTACACCATATAGCCTGTATGTTAGGTCAGACCATCCTAAACATTTCCTCCAACCTTGGTAAAAATCCATTCAGCCATTTTGCATGTGATGTGGTAACAAACAGATAGAAACTTAATTTTATATAGAGAGATGTGTCACACAGTGAAGATGTTTATTTTTCTAAATTATAAACAATAGCTGAATACTGGATTTCAAAAAACTGCATTTGAAATGTTATTTTCCCCACTGTTTGCTGGGGGTGATTGAGTTGGGGGAGGGCATCTTTGGACTTTTTCGGACATCTCAAATACAACGCAAGCAGCCTCATCACGTTGCAAGGCTGCTGCGCTGCAGGGCGTCCCTTTCGGATGACGCTCTCCCCTGCTGGTACTGTTGCAGTACCGCGGGGACATTTGAGCGTTATATTTCGCCGGTTTTTAATCACGATCAACTTTCGTGAGTAAAAATCGGCAAAATATAACGCTCAAATGTCCCCGCGGTACTTCAACAGTACTGGCAGGGGAGAGCATCATCCGAAAGGGACGCCCTGCAGTGCAGCAGCCTCGCAACACAATGAGGCTTCTTGCGTTGTATTTGAGATGTCCGAAAAAGTCCAAAGATGCCCTCCCCCAACTCAATCACCCCCAGCAAACAGTGGGGAAAATAACATTTCAAATGCAGTTTTTTGAAATCCAGTATTCAGCTATTGTTTATAATTTAGAGAAATATATTTGAGATGTCCGAAAAAGTCCTTCCTCTCAAAGCCATTTATCCAGCTTCTTCTTCCATAGAACAGCATCCCAGGAGATTAACAGATGTGCCAATTATTCCAGGACAGGGATGACAGGAGATCGTTAAAAGGATTTCTCTTCAGACGACGACGTTGTCCTTATCCTGTCCTAGTCCCATTCTGCTCCTGTCCCGTCCCCCCCGCTCCCTCTTATTGACTATTTAAATCGTTAATAGAGTGCCCGTTCTGTCTCTGTGATGGAATCATGGGTGAGTGAAAAGGTGCCCTGTTATGCTGGCACAAAGCCAGCCGCAGTGGGAGGTCCCTCCCGAAGACTTCTGGGTGCGATCGGGATGAGAGGTGACACCCTTTTTTCTCCCCTCCCTGGGTTACTTGCCATTTTTATAGTGTGTTTTGGGGCTTGGTTTTCTTTTTTGATGTTTGGTTGGGTTTTTATTTTTAAATTTCCCACGTGATCATTCTCTCGCAAAAATGGGTGAGACTTGCTTTACGGGTCATGAATGCAGCTTTGCAACAGCTGCATTCACTTCCAGCCAGCAGAGGGGTGGGAGAGCAGTTTCTGTCTCACCATAAGGTAGGGGTGCAAAAACTTTTTCTTTTAATTGTTACAGGGGCAGGAGTGGGTTGGGTGGGTGTGGGAGGTACCAGGTCAGGGCAGGTTTCTGAGGGCCTGTCTGATAATCTCCCCAGTGACTTGCTGAACTTCAAGAAATGGGCAAATTTGACCTATCAAGATAGCCTCTCAACTGGAACTGGTGTTGAGAAAGAACTATTCTCTCCCCTTTCCCCCATTACAGATCTACAGACATGGGTACAGGAATATATCATGGAAACAATCTTTCTTGGCCAGATCTATTCTAAAAAGGTAGAACTTACCCTAGTGCAAACTGTCAACAAAGTCTCACTCCAAAGGGACCTAATTTAGTCTCCTGTATGCTTGATGAATGAAGAATTTCCTCCCAAGACTAAATTACAGACCTCGTCAGGGTTACTCTTTCATGATCTGTTATTTAAGACGTAATTTTCCAACAGAGCTGGAACACATAGCCATGAGCTAGAATGGTATTTGTCGTTAACAGCTGCCATATAGCACCATCTTTCTTCCCACCCCTTCAGAGCTGTTCCCTGCCTCAACACACACACACACACACACACACACACAGAGAGAGAGAGAGAGCCCCACTAGACTATAACAATACATTCAGAGAGAACTTCAGGAGAGACTTTAATTAAATTGCAAGAATGGCATTCCCTCACCTTCCCACACACCAAAACCATACAAAAATAAATAAATAAAAAAAGTACATAATCCTGTTAGAATTTGATTTTTTAAAAAGAAAAAAATAGAGAAAGCGATGAGAAGTCCGTATCCATTCAGACACAGATGATTACAGCTTTTTGTCAAACACTCCCACCCCTGCCACACACACACACACACACACACACACACACAACTTGATATTAAATACAAGCCCTGTGATCCTTTTCTTTTTTTTGAAATGTCAAAGGCTATATAAACACAGTGCACTGGTGCTCAGCTAACCTAACAGGAGAGTACTCATTAAGCACCAGTGTCACCATTCTTCCTGACATCATTATTAACTAGGCCCTTAAAAATTGAAAGTGGATTCATTTTAATCACTCATGAATGAAAAACTCATTAAAGAAAAAGACAAGTGTGTGAGAGTAAGACTATGCTATGATTGTGAAAAGATGTACATGTTTTTAATGCATCGCAATTGCACAACTAGCTTCTCAATTTATTAGCAGGAAGAAGAAAATAGTCAGTGAGGCTCAATGCATAACTAGAAAAGACTCTTCTTTTGGATATGGGTTTTGCAGGCCCAGCTTTTGTCATCTAAAATGGGAGCAATATAACTTTAATACATTTGAGTCTCTGTCAGGATCTGCTTCTCCTTGCAGAATTAGGCCCTGGCTGTGGACGTCTTGGAGGCACCAGGGCTGACTTACCAGGCACAGCCAGTGCACTCATGCAGCACAACTGGTGTAGCCAGGGGAACAGCTACTTAAAAGAGGGATTCTCCCCTCAGTCCTTGCTACAGCAATATGGTCTCATGTGCTGCCTGTAGCTGCTCCTTGGCTCTTGGGCTTTTGCCTTGATATGCTGCTTCTTTGTGTTTGACTCTTGCTTGCTTCTTGGACCTGTCTTTGCCTTTGGCCCCATGGATTCCTGGTACATGTTCTGACCCTGGCTTGTTCGGGGGACTTTGGCTTGTCTTTGACCCTACCTGGAATTTGAACTCTGTCTCCTGTGTTCCTTACCCACCCCAGTGTCTCTGCTCAAAGACCTTGCGGCCCACACCCTGGAAACTGACAATCTGTTTCCAGTACTGCCTTCACTCTTTCCAACATCACACCAAATGACCTCCAATTGATATTTCATACATGACAGCCCTGGCTACCAGCTGCAAAGATAGAATGAGTAAGGTAAGTACATGTGTTGCTTGGTAGTCGACAGAAGCACACAGATTTTTCAACCAAGTAATCTAAAGACCCACAAAGAACATCCTCTTGCCAGCCACAATCTTTGCACTGGGTCACAAATATATGGGAATTTGCACCATCCTCAAATGACAGAGGAAGGGAAATCCACTTGTCACTTCCAACTAGAGCAGTCCTAATGAATCAATGGGAAGTTGGTAATTTATGATAAATTGCATTAATTCAATGGGTCTACTCTAGGGGTGCAGTTCTTCTCTAATTTTCTTAAAGGAAGCAATGAGTAATTTTAACAATTTTCTTCCCGCTGTGGGAAGGTCTTTGAAACTACACAGTTGTCAAAGGCTATTCACAATTGTGGTACTTGTACTGTGCAAAATTAGCTGCTGCTTGTTCTTGTTCTTAGAGAAGACTAGCCTCACAATGGTTATTGTCATTCGGAGAGGTAAACAGAGGAATATCAGGAGTTAGCCTTGACCCTTCAGCTCACATGAGATGTTACCAAGGTGGTAGAGAAAAAGGGAACAATGGCCCAAGTCCAATGGTTAGTCCCAAGTAAAGTATATTAATGATGGAAAGAATATTCAAAAATATGGAAAAATAGTTGAAAGATGACTTTCTCAAATTTTGAGAAGCCCTGATGAGAGGAATCCTGGACTGGTGAGGATATTCTCAATTTGGGGTTTATTCCATGCAAAACAATCACATGTGATTCCTGGATAATCAACTCTGAACGATACCAGTACTCATTTTTATAAATCAAGGGTTGCTGTTTCACAAACTCATATGTCCAGAGAAGCTCTATGCAGTGTCTCAGATATCAAGTTTTAGGAAGTGTGCTCATAATTCAGATGCATATGCAAATGCATCTGCTGTCCTTTAGTTTCAACAGAGCCCATCCTCACATGCACATGTGTGTGTGCACGTATGCCTTCAAGTCACCTGATTACTTATGGCAACCCCATTAATTTCATAGGGTTTTCTTAGGCAAGGAATACTCAGAGTTGATTTTGCCGGTTCCTTCCTCTGAAATAAAGCCTACAGCACCTTGTATTCATTGGTGGTCTTCCCTGCAAGTAGTAACCAGGGCTGACCCTGCTTAGCTTTCAAGATCAGACTGGTGCCTTTAGGGTATTAAGGCATTTTAAATGTGTGTTGTTGTTCTTCTTGTTGTTGTGTGCCTTCAAGTCATTTCTGATTTGTGGAGACCCTAAGGTGAACCTATCACAGAGTTTTCTTGGCAGAATTTTTTCAGAGGGGTTTTATCTTTACCTGCCTCTGAGTTTGAAAGTGTATGACTTGCCCAAGGTCACCCAACAGGTTTCCATGGCTGAGCAGGGATTTGAACTGTGGTCTCCCATTGTACTAGTACAACACTCAGACCACTAGGTATCTTTAAATCCCAAGCTATCTTGCCCAAAGGAGCATTCAGCCAATCATATATTATTTGTCCTCCTGATAACTGAAGTGAAGTTGAATAAAATCATATTTAGATGCATATGCTAAACAGAATTGCATTACCCACACTTTAAAGTTAAATGTGCTATACAGCTGAGGCATACCTTAGGGGTGTAGCTAAGGGGTGGCAAAATAAAACTATTGCCTTCCCCATAAGAATTCTGCCTCTGAATTCTGAAACTTTCAGTTCCCAAATTTTTAGCACTGAAATGGCTTAGAACTTCAGTTGAGCATTTAGCAATAGAGTATAGACATCCAACAAAAAGGGGCAGGCAAAGTAACCAAGGCGTTGTAAACACAGCAAATGTAAGAGTTCTTAGGTGTGAATAATTCTCAAAGTCTCATTGTCTGCAATGCTAGAGATGTGTGGACTGAAAGAAAATTTCATAGAAGGGGAAAAAAGTCTTATTTGGGAGCAACAGCACCATTTTGCTCTTTGGTACCACCACCACTCCTGCAAACCTACACATTGTGCTCAAAAGAGATCAGCCCCACCAACCTCTCACTCCCTCTGCAAATCCTGCTTGCTTCCATAATAGTGAGTAAATAGCAAAGAAGCAACTGAGTAGAGCAAGAAGGAAGACAGTTTAAAGAACATATTTTTTTCCCCACAGACATCACTGCTTCAGAAGTCTATTCCTCCCCCTGCTTCCAATTACCTGACATTAGTACTCAAAGACAGGTGCTGAAACCTGGTTCATCACTTCCCAACTCATGTAAAAAAAACAGGCTGGATATAACTGAATAGGAAAATGATCTAGAGGGATCCTTTTTATTATACTAAGTAAGTACTTTCACATTTTAGAAGTGCATCACAACGAAGGAAAGAAGAGAGGGGAGATCCTCTTTTCCCTTAATAACGATGTACAAACATATACTAGAGTAAGGTGGAGCAGCAAACCTGTGTATACATGAGAAGAACATGTTTCAAGATCAACAAAGGTTTCCTCCTGCTAGACATGTGTCATCAATTCCGAGGACGTGCAAACTTAAAGCCCAGGCCCCTATTTTGTCCATTTTGCGTAGTTCCTCTACGCAAGCTAGATCATGTGCTCTCAGGGAGAAAGTTACACAGTTTACTTAGCTGTAGGTGTAAAGCTGGGATAGATGGTGCGTAAGTGACGATGACCAAATAGTCTGAAATAATTTTCAGACATAATGCTAGTGGCAAGGCTGGAATCGACTGTACGGTTGTTAACAGTAAAATAGATATTCTTAGAATATATACAGTACTTAGAGAATCTCAGAATAGCTTGAGGGGGGCGAAGTAAATTTCATGGGGTGTATTTCACATTATTCTACCTATATGAGGAGAACTATATAAGATAAATCACACAGTATGGCAATTCTGACTTATGGCAAGCCTATCCTAGGGTTTTCTTAGCCAAAATTTATTCAGGAAAGGTTTGCCATTACCCTACTTCTAGGCAGAGAGAGAACGTGATCTGCCTCAGGTCACCCAGTGGATTTCCTCAGCAGAACAGGGATTTGAACCCTAGTTTCCTAGAGTCATAGGCCAACACTGAGGGATCGTTTACACGGGCAAATATTCCCCTAAATATACCGCTAAGATAGCTCATAGTTCCCATGGATCGCAGCACAGCATCGCCTCATTCAGAAGGGGGGAAGGTAAAACACCCAAATATAGTGTGGCAAGGGATGTTGCTACTTTTGCAGGTATATTTGCAATGTAGCACATTATTGGCAGTGTAAACAACCATTCCGTTAAGGGCTACAGCAGAGCTGCATTGTGATTGGTTGATGATGCAGGGGTGGGCTTAAAAGAGGGGCAGGGAGGGAGGGAAAGACAGTAGCGATTAGAGGAAACTGAAAAATCCTCTCTGCTATTTTGCAAGCCAGTTTGCAAACAAAAAGGATTCCCAACAATTTTCATTCAGGGAGCATTCCTTCTCATCCTCTCTGCTGTTTTGCAAGTATGTAAAAGCTCAGTTCGTCAGGTGTGATCCTGTGCATGGGGGAGGGAGAGAAACCATTTCACAAAGGGCTGCATCAGAGCTATACCCCCCCCTCTCTCTGGCTTTCCTCTATTTGGCAGAAAATGCTGTTAAGCAAGGAGGAATACCTTCCGTTTGACTTGTGGGAAGGGAGTGGGGGGGAGGGGGACAGCCTCTAAGCTGTTATTCCCCCCCCCTCTCTCTGGCTTTCCTCTATTTGGGAGAAAATGCTGTTAAGTAAGGAGGAAAACCTTCCATTTGATGTGTGGGAAGGGAGTGGGGGGGAGGGGGACTGCCTCTAAACTGTTAAGCACGAAGTTCAGGCCAGGGCAGACATTCCTATGGCATTCCTTTCCCTCTCCAATGCTTGGCCATGCCCCCAGCACTTTTGGCTGTGTGAACCTCAAAGCGGAAAAAATCAAAGAGCCACAAAATATAGCTGTGTAAACATATACCGTGTAAACTACCCACCACTGATGCAGGAAAGCGCTAAAGTGCAACTTAACGCAATAAAACCTGCCGTGTAAACCAGCCCTGAAACTACTACATCCCACTGGCCCTCAATAATCAATCTGTGCAGGCTTCATGTGTCAGCATGTGCTAGTCGCTATTGTTAGTGACATAAATCATCCTGTATATATTTTTTTTATTTGTTATTTTTATGTGGTGGTCATGTCAACTTTGACTGATGGCAACTCTATGAATATGAGAACTCCAGAAGATCCTGTTATTAACAGCCCTGTTACGGTCTAGTTGACTACGGGCCATGGGATCCTTTTACCTTAAAAAAAAAAACATTTTATTTATTAAAGATTTCAACAATACACTAAAAGCTATGAAAAAGTAAAGAAAAAAATAAAAGGAAGAGAGAGAAAAGAGAAGGAAAACAATGATTTCCAACCATCCTTTAAGCAGTTATACATACACATCATTATTCATACCTCACTCTCTAGCATTAACACAACTTCTCTTCTTTCCATAATCAATTCCTTCTAATCATCAGAACCAAAAGTTACCAAGTCATTTTTCTTTTTCATCCCACAAAAAGTCCATAAGGGGTTTCCAGTCTTTGAGAAATGTCACTAATGACCTTTCTCTAATCAAACAAGACAGTTTTTTCCATTTCTGCTAAGTCTGCCAATTTCACCATCCACTTCTCTGTAGTAGGTAATGATGATTTCTTCTCTTTGAGAATACAACAGTCTTGTTGGTGTGGTCACATACTTAAGTAGTCATCCATGGGTCTTCTCCAACTTTATTTTCATCAGTGCCGAAAGAAACAGTTCTGGTTTAATTGAATATTAATCTTTCAAATCCTCTTCATCAATGAGCCCATTTGAATCAATTTTTAAAGCAGTTTTGCATGTCCATCACATATGATAAATGTCCTTTCTTGTTCATATTTCCAACATAATGCAAATTTCAGTCCCTTAGACCTGAGAAGTAACACCAGAGACTGCTTGTGCAGTACAGACCACACAGTGGTGCCCATACTTCTCTTTGGTGTGCTTCTCTTTCTTGTGTCTGTGCTGCTGGCCTATCAACTCACTCTCTACTTCTAGAGACTGACCAGGAGTGGAAGGATGTTGACATGAAGCCCAACTGTCAGATTTGAACAGTGAAGTAGCTTTCTTCACCTTTGACAGGATGGAACCTGACCCTGTCACAGAACACTTAACTGCAAGGTGGAGGTTGAAACCAGTATGGACTTTGAGGAAGATGAAGCTGAGATCAGTACAGACTTCAAGGAGCTTGAGGCTGGTCTGGACTTTGAGAAAGAAGTTCTGTCTGATGAATCCATCACAACAGATCCAGAATGCTGAAAAGACAGCATCTGAGGCCTCAGACTGTTCATACAAGACTACTTTCAAGTGCAACTGTCTGTTCCATCTTGCTTGAGGTGTAAAGGCTCCACAGTGGGCCCAAAAGGAAACCATATGAGCTTCTCTGAGGCAGACAAGACAACTCAAGTGTCCATCCTTCTCTGGTATCTTAGCACCACATGAGATGATGATGATGATGATGATGATAATAATAATAATAATAATAATAAATTTATATCCTGCTCTTCTATGAAACGTAGTCAGGGTGGCTTACAACATTTAAAATATACATCCGAAACCCTCCATCCCACCCCCCGTTAAAATACTATTAGATAATTCAGAAATTAAAACACTCTTAAAAATACTAAAATTAAACAGTAAACAGTAGCTATGGTGAAGTTGGGACAAATTAGATTTTTCTTTTCTGATGGCCATGTATCTATCTAGGAAAGGCCTGCCAGAAGAGATCTGTCTTAAGAGCTTTTTAAAAGCTATTTAGGGTGGTAATGTGATGGATCTCATCCAGCAGGCCATTCCATAGTCTGGGAGCAATAGCCGAAAAGGTCCTCTTGGAGGTCATAGAAAGCCTAGTTTTTAAAGGTGGTAGCAAATTCCTCCCAGAGGACCTGAGTGCATGGGGAGGATTATATGGAAGGAGGCGGTCCCAAAGATAGGTTGGACCCAAGCCATTTAGGGCTTTAAAGGTAATGACCAACACCTTGTACTGGGCCCAGAAACTGATGGGCAGCCAGTGAAGTGATCTTAAGATCAGTGTTATATGGTCTCTTCTGGATGTACCTGAGACCAGTCTGGCTGCCATATTCTGAAATTTCCAGACTAAGCATGAGGATAGCTCCATGTAGAGTGCATTACAGAAATCAGGTTACCAGGTTACCAGAGCATGTACCACGGTCTCAAGGTCCCCAGCTTCCAGGAAAGGGCGCAGTTGGCATATCAGCTGAGGCTGATAACAGGCACTCCTGACTGTCGCATTTACCTGATTCATCATATGGAGCGACGAGTCCAGGAGTACCCCCAGACTGCGGACACATTCCTTGGAGAAGAGCGTGACCCCATCCAGGACTGGAGGTTGAATCCTAATGCCTGGATTCAGGGCTGCTACCATGAGTACCTCAGTTTTGTCTGGATTCAGCTTCAATCTGTTTTCCTTCATCCAGTCCATTACTGCCCTAAGACAATCATTAAGAGAAGAGACAGAAACACCATCTGAAGTCAGAGATGAAAACCGAGACATGGAGAAATATATCTGGGTTTCATCAGCATACTGATACCATCCCGCCCCATGCCTCCAGATTATCTCTCCCAGCGGCTTCATATATATATACTGAATAGAATCAGGGACAGGATGGCACCTTGTGGGACGCCACAATTAAGCTCTTTCCTTGCAGAGCTAAACCAAAGAAGAAATGTAGTTCCTATTGATGCTGCTGCAGAGGTGAACAAAAAGGAACTGCTGGTTTTGGTGGGCAGGCCCATATATAGTTGGCAGTGGGGGGTGGGGATGGCTACCACCAAAACACTTATGTAACACTCTAGAAGTTTCCAAAAGAAGCACTCCACAGGCATAAGATAACCCCATTTGTGTGAGTCACAGAGACAGTAAAGAACAACATGTAATATGGTAGCCCCAGACAGAATGAATCATGAGCACATAAAAATAGCAGTATCTGGGTAGATTTTTTTATAAATTCTGAGATTTGCACAGGTCAATGTACAATGTCTCAATTGAAGGAAGGAAATGAGAGAACCTAGAAAAGTTTTTTTTTGTTTTGTTTTTTTTTTTGTTTTTTTTACTACTATGGGCACTGGCCATAATGGCTGGATGATTCTGGGAGCTGTAGTCCAAAAACGTAAATTTTACAAGTTTCCTGAATTGATCAGGAATAAAGGAGTCACCTATTTATTGCTATAGTCTGCCCTAACAGACTGCCATAGGAGATATGGGAGAGAAACATTTCTCTTTATAACAGACTGCCCTCCCAAATCTGTAATGCTCAGCCTGTTCTAATGGAAGATGTGGATGAAAGCTCTCTCCAAGATACATGCATGCTCATATATCCCTTATCAGAGAAGCTGTGTCTGTGGTCATTATGGCATCTGCAGGCACTGGAGAGTGCCTGAGAAATCACTGATTCAAGTTTGAAGAGAGTCCTGGTGACGCAGTGGTTAAATGCCAGTACTGCAGCCATAAAGTTGCAAGTTCCATCCTAGAGGGCTTCAAGGTTCACTCAGCCTTCTGTAGGTCAGTAAAATGAGTACCCAGCTTGTTGGAGGCAATTAGCTAACTAACTAACAATTAGGGAGTGCTTTGGCACTGATAAATGGTATATAAATAGAAGTGCTATTTCTATTGCTAGTTAAAATTTGCCTTGTAAAGTAAATAATATATAGGTTTTGCCACTTGAACTAACTGATTCAGTTGTACCAAAGGTTTTATTGAACACTTAATGATCAGAACAAGTGAATGACTTGTGTTTTTACCTACCGTAATCTGCTGCTGTCAAACTTTTTTTAAAAAACTATTTCAACTGTGCACTGGAGCGATATTTTGCCTTTCCAAATTAAAAAAAAAGAATAAAAAAAGTGGGGGGGGGGAAACAAGACCCCATTTTCTCACCTTAGTGTTCACTCACTAAGGTGAAAAATCAACATGGCGATGCCGGATGCTTGTCCTGTTAACAAGCCCTACCCCCACACTCGTCTGGCCAATCAGCTTTGCACTTCCTCTCCTATGGGAAAGTGATTCATATCACATCACTTGTCCCAACAAGGGGGAATGTGCATTCCCTCTGCAGTTTTTAAAAATCTCCAGGAAAAGCCACGAAGGCTTTTCCCACGTAATTTTTTAATGTTTTAGTCCGCCCTCCACAAAATGGTGAAACGATGCAGCTTGCCATTTAAACAGGTAGGATTCTCCTCGCATTCTGCAAGGAGTTTTTTTGCTATTAAGACAACCCCTGAGAGAGTATGACTTGTCCAGTGTCATTAGTGGGTTTCATGGCTTAGTGGGGATTTTAACCCTGGTCTTATGGGGCCCTAGTCCAATCCTCAAACTACTAAACCACAGTATTTCTAGTCAAAGTGCCTCCAGTCTCTTTATTCTTTTTGGGGTAGTCTAATCTTCCAGACACATGACAATCATGGGGGGGGGGATCCCCCATGCCAGTACAGAAAAGAAATTCTGCGGGAGCAGGACAATCTTCAGTGGTATGATGTTATCTGTTTTTCAGAAGAAAAATTAGCCATGGTTATGCTGGCGGGAGCAGGGGAGGATTTCTTGGTTTCATGTGGCATCACAAGCAGCAACAAAATATCTTTTCAATCCTCTAGAACTAGCTTTGTACTTCCATTTATTTAAAATTACCCTGTAAGTAACATGACCAACTCTACTCAAGACTGGTGATGCTGACAAGATGTTTGCAGCTAAGTGGGTTTAAAGATTTGTCCCAATTCCCAAATTTCCAAAATGGTGGCTCTATGGCTTGGCCACCAACAGCGGGGCACACCACCAGTGCACCACTACAGAATACTGATGTACAGATCATCTATTTCTGGTCTGTGTCAATTTCACACCTGGTAATTCATAACTCTATAGAATAAACTTATGAATTACTAAGTATGAAGTTGATATAGATTCCATTCCAACCCACTTCCATTTCAATTTACATATTTTAAAAATCTGCAGGAATTTTTTTATTTTAAACACATATTTTCAATGTTTTACAAATTTACATTCACACACACACACACACACACATATCATAACATATTTTATCCTAAAATGCATTTCTGAAAATGCATTTTGGTAAATTATTTTGAGAAGGCAATTGCATCATAACATTTAGAAAAGTCTAAAATCCAATCTGCACATTAGTCGAAGAGTCCAGTTCATAGGAAACTTCACAAAGAGCAACCTTCTCAAGCATCTTTATGAATTTTAAAACTAGGAAGTTATTTAGTGGGTCAAAGCATATGTTAACTAATGAAATGTCTGTTCTCCTAATTTGGATATTATCTGTTTCCCAGGACAATTAACTAAGGCCTTTTTAAGTGGAAATGCCATTCAATTGGTCTAAGGACTTCATCAGACCACCCCCCTAAACCCCATTCTTTTGCTGGCATAACTTTGCTGTTTTTATGCCAGCAGAAGAATGTCCCATGTTACACTTACCTTTCCTCCTACCCAAAGGTTTCCCTGGCAGGAAATTCAAAAATAAAAACAAAAATAACGAAGTAAAAGTTAAAAAAAAAAAAAAACAGAACAAAACACCTAGACACACCAAAAAAGTCCCAAGTAAACTGGGCAGGGTCATACAAAGTGTGTTATCTACCTGGATGTCACAATCTCACCCAGAAGTGTTCTTGCCAGACCAGCCATTGATGCTGTATTCACATGAGTACAATGGTGAAAAGTTTCAAATGTCGGCAGTGCCAGCACTGTCAATGAAAAAGAACACTTTTTTAAAATGGACATGATTGCAAAAGGGCAACGTTGTGTGGTATGCGCACCCTTTTGCGATCATTAGGCGTCCTTATGATGCCTTATTTGCCTTGTCTGGGAACGTCCTAAAATGGGCTATAGAATTCTTACAGAGTTTTATTACAAAGACAATACTTCCTTGAGACAATCTAATCCTTTGAGATTCTCACAGCAGTCCTGAACAAAATGATCAAGGATTAAATCAATGGAATTTAAGAGGTACTGTACATCCATTTGCAAAAAACTACATTGCACAGAATATCCCAGACTACAACTAGGTATAAAAGAATGATCACCCTAAAACCCCTTAAGCTGGTGAAATCTCTAATAACCAGAAGACACGCAGGCTCATGCAGAGATACACTTCAGAACTGTTTTGAAAAATTACAACATTTTGTAAGCAACATTTAAAAAAAAGAAATCATTTGATGGGGTAATTTGCTCATGATGAAAAAGGATTACTCTTATTTGATCAGCTCTAGTGTTGCAATATTTCACAGGCTAGAAGTGGGATATGACTGAATTCAACTGCCTTACGTTGAGGCATTTAACAGCTTCACAGCTGTGTGACTAAGCAGCACATCCAGAAAGCTGAGACTTCTAATGGGACTGTGAGGCAGCAAGACTCAGGAGTGTGAACACACTCCTAAAACAAGGGAGTGGATCCTTCTGAAACAGCTCCACCTGCTGGGCCCCTTTGTGAAAAAAAAATGCCAATGTTTTCTGTTGAGTGTCACCCTGCCTACAGTTCCTTGAAGATTTTTTGGCCCTTGGGAGTGATGGCCACTCATATTCTTGCCTCAGTCCTCCTTGGCACTGGATAGGGTGGAATCAGGCCTGTTTTTAGCCCATGTTCCTTTGGTCTGAAAGGTTATTTAATCTGAGTCACATTTAATTGTTTCAAGGTAAACAGATGAATCATTGGGGAGGTGGGGTATACATCCAAAAGGTCAGGGGTTCAGGATAAGAGGTTTTTGTTGTTTCTTCTTCAGGATTAAATGAAGGAAAACTGAACCGGTTGGAAAATTACATTATTTTAGTTGGGAGTTGAGCAGACAGTGACTCAGATTTTTGCTTTCCTGAACCTTTTACATGTGACTCTTTCACAAACAGGTACTGGGCCCACACCTGCCTGCCTTGGAAAGAGCATCAAAAGGTCAGCACACCCATCTAACAGAAGTGCTCTTGTTCTGATGGTGAAGTTTACTGGTTGACTACAGTCAGGGTTTTGATAGCCACTGCAGCTGCTTCCGGAAGTTCATAATAAGCTCACTTGCAGGCCTTTGCAGTTTACCTTCAGGATAGATTTTGATCAGCCCATGCAAAAACTACACTTTCAACAAATTAAGGAAGAAAAGTATTAGATTTGCCTAGAATGTATAACTATGATCACTGGAAATCATGGATTGCCATAACTGGCTTTCATTTATTTATTAATTTATTAATTTTTGCTTGTCACAGTCCAGCAATTTAACTTTTAGTGGTGCTCCATCTGGTCCAACAATTCCCTGCCAAGCACGGATGCACAGCTAAAGCACTCCTGAAAGATGCCCATCCAACCTCTGTTTAAATGCCTTCAAAGAAAGAGATTCCACCAGCCTTTCAAATAGTCTGTTCCACTGTTGAACAGCTCTTACTGTTAGTGAGCTCTTCCTAATATTTAGGTGGAATCATAGAGTTGGAAGAGACCAAAACGGCCATCTAGTCCAACCCCCTGCCATGCAGGAATAAACAATCAAAGCACTCCCAACAGGTGGCCATCCGGCCTCTGTTTAAAAACCTTTAGAGAAGGAGACTCCACCACACTCCAAGGCAGTGCATTTCACTGAGGAACAGCTCTTACTGTCAGGAAGTTCTTCCTAATGTTTAGGTGGAATTGCTTTTCCTGTAGTTTGAGTCCATTGCTCTGTGCCCTAGTCTCTGGAGCAGCAGAAAGCAAGCTTGCCCCATCCTCAGTATGGCATCCCTTCAAATATTTAAACATGGCTATCATGTCACCTTTTAACCTTCTCTTCTTCAGGCTAAATATATCCAACTCCCTAAGCTGCTCCTCATAGGGCATGGCTTCCAGACCTCCCACCATCCTGGGCGCCCTCCTCTGGACACAATCCAGCTTGTAACTATCCATCTTGAATTGTGGTACCCAGAACTGGACATAGTATTCCAGGTGAGGTCTTTCATAATTTGAATCCATTGGTCTGTGTTCTACTCTCTGGAGCAGCAGAAAACAAGCTCACTCCATTATTTATTCATTATTTGGTTAGAGCATTTATACTCTGCCCTTCAGCCCAAAAGGCTCCCAGAGCAGCTTACAAATAATTAACTTAACAGTTCCCTGCCTTCAGGCTTTCAATCTAATAAGACAGGACACACAAGAAAAAGAGGATGGCAGTAGGGGAGGGAATTAAGTTCAGCAGATACTGGCTGCTGTCCTCTCCCTCAAAGTCCGCACCAATGGCAGCTGGTACCAAGGCTCAATGAGGCTGTGCTTAGCTGCTGTTCTTTCCTTCAGAGGCCAGAGCAATGGGAGTTGGAATATGGACGAAGGGCCATCTTCTACATGACATTGCTTCAGGTAATTTAAACATGGCTATCATACCATGTATTGAGCCATATCATCCCCAGATTGCAGTCTTCCATAAACATTGACGCAGTATTGGGGAGGGGGGGACACTTCACCAAACCCATATGGTGGAATATAGTAGCTCACCTTTCAGCAGTATAGTTGACTGTTCCTGAACTATGGTACTAGATAGCCAGTCGGTAACCATGACAAACAGCATAAAGAACCAAGAGCACATTCTTGGGGGTTGTTTAGATGATGGGAAAAAAATCTCAAAGAATCTCAAAGAATACCTTTTGTCTAGAAGTGCTCCTGCCAGGATTCACCATGTTGGGAAGGAGGGGGGCTGAAAACTCTAAGTAGTTTGCAATTACAGCTTTTGCTGTTTCTCACAATCTTTTTTTAAAAAATATGTGAGAATACGCATAACAGTCCGTCTGAACAACCAATTCAAAATGCGGCACATCCAGGAAGTCAAAACATGATTGGTCAGATGTGTGCAGGGGTGGGCTTGCAGGCAACGAAGTGGCCAGAGTCACCATTGTTGTTTTTTGGGGATACAATCGAGCACGATTTTCAAGCAGCAGAGCAAAAAAAAAAAAAAAAAGTTTTTAAGCTGAAGATCGCTCTTCTGCATCTCTCATTTTACAGCAAAAAAAGAGAGGAAATGGAGGGAGCTTTTTGGGAGATAATAAGGTAGGTAAATCACTCACGGCCATCTTTTCTCACGGGCATGTTCCATGTGAACTGCAAACTAAGATAGCTTTCCATGCCAATGATCTTGCAAATAGATCATGGGGACAAATGAACACTGCTGCAATAGTGAGGTAATGCACTATTTTCTGCAATTAATTCTCCTGTCTGACTGAGCCCTTGGTTTTGACAGTAAAAAAGAACAAACAAAACAAAACAAACCCTATCAGATTTCAGGTTCTGTCAGGTTCTGCTTCATTGTGATGGCCAAGATTAAGTTTAGGAGAATCTTTTCAAGTAGATTTTTCAGCTTGATTTCATCAACATGTGTGGTTTTTAGAATGAATCCTGAGCTTTAGGGCTAGAATAGAAACTAAATACCAATTACATATTGATGCATTTACTTGGTTATGCACACTTAGTTATTAGTATTTGGAAAATATAGATAAATTTCTCTCTCTCTGGCTTTTCTTTCCAAATGAAGATTCAGGAAGGACTCATCATCCCATGCTTTCTGCAAGTGCGCTGATGACTAAAAAGGCCAATCCAAGATAAACAAGTCCGGTTGCAGAAACCACAGCAGAAGGTCTCCTTGGGTGATGTTTCCGGGTTGTGATTCTTTATGCGTTGTTGTTTCTCTTCAAGACTTGTTTGGCATGAGTTCTCAAATAAGGCTGCAGCATTGTGGATAGTGTGCCTTCATGCCTCCTGATGTGAGGCCAGGGCAGACCATTGTTGGTGATCAATTTGGCCGAGCCTGAGATGTTGCTTCAGGGAGTCCTTGTATCGCTTTTTTGGAGCGCCCCTCTTATGCTGACCTGTGGCGAGTTCACTGTAGAGTACTATTTTTGGGAGGTGATGGTCCTCCATCCTAGAAACATGCCCTGCCCAGCGCAGCTGTGTTATACAAATACTATAGATTATGGGTGGGGTAGACCTCATTTAAATATTATATTTTGGAGACTGAACAACTCTCTCCTCAAGCAAAAAATAGAAATAAAAATACTATTTTTAAAAAAATCAACACACATTGTGAGTTAACCGTATAACTAAACAGCCAAGGACGTTTTCAGAGGAAATATTGAAATGTCCAGTTTGTTTATATGTTCAAGCTCAAAAAGATGACAGCAAGGCAGAAGATGCACGCAACAGAGCAATACATAATACTCAAGCCCCAATAACCTGTAACTGTGAGAAAGTTCTGCTGAGCTATCAGAGAAGCTGCTGACACACTGCAGAAATAATGCAGTTTCACACTGCTTTAACTGCCATGGCTCAATGCTATGGAATTCTGGAATTTGTAGTAATGTGGAATATTTAGCCTTCTCTGTCCAAGAGCTCCAGTGCCACAACAATCTACAAATCCCAGGATTCCATATGATGAAGCCATGATAGTTAAAGCAGTGTTAAACTGCATGGTGCAGTCAAAGGCTTTCACAGCAGGCATCCATAGGTTTTTCGTTGTGTGTTTTTTCCAGGCTGTGTGGCTGTGTTCTGGAAGAGTTTATTTCTGACATTTCACCTGTGGCTGGCATCTTCAGAGAATGGTGGTGCAAGGTGTTGTGTGGGTTATATACTGTAAGTCCCTGTTGGAGAAGATATGTGCCTTTGTGTATTTGGATGGCTAGTTCCGGGAGGAGGGTGATATGCAAGGAGGATTAGTGTCTATTTAGCTACTGTTCCATAGTCTGCTGGGAATCCCCCTGTCCCTGGGTGGAGTTCATTTGCATGTGTTGAGTTTTGATTTTGGTGTTTTTCAGGACAGGTAGCCAAATTTTGTTTACTTTTAGGGTTTCCTCTTCCTGGTTAAATTGTATTATTTCTGCAGTGTGTCATCAGCTGGAGATTAGCTTGGAGCTGATGCAAATTAGACAAATGCATAAAGCAAGATGGATTTATGGATGGCCTCAGCTCTGACAAGTAAAAGAAGCCACCATGTTCAAAAGCTGAGCTTCCAAACATTACTTAGAAATGTGACACATTTTACTTTCTTGTTGTTATTTTAGAAGCAACTCATTACTCATTAAAAGTACTTATAAGTAATACAGTAATATGTTATCAACTTGTTGCTCTTATTTTTTTAAAAAAACAAAGCAAAACATCACTAAAATTTCCAAAATGCCTATCATCACCCCAAATCCTCCCCAAGTAATGTTTTTGCAATAAAAGGTAATTGGTACTCAGTATGCAAAAACCTTTATTAAAATGTTAAATAGTTGCAACATTCCCCCTTGTTACTAGAAAACAACAATGTTTTACGGGTAACTGTATTACTTTTAAAATAGTAATGACACATTTTTTCCAAGTTCTAGTCAGAAGTAGCTTGATTCTGAAAACCAGTTGCTGGGGAAACAAGACACAGTGGCTGATGGCTGTAGCCTTTATGATGTTTTTATGAACTTTCCAGTTTCTTGGAAGCATCTCCCTGACTTATAGCTGGTTCTTTGGTCTGATCTACCATGGCTCTTCCTTGTTAGTCTGAAATATAACATTGTAAGATCCTTTTTAAAATGAAAAATAGCCCAGGAAGCACAATAATGCCACTGAACCAAAACTGGGCATCAAATGCAAACATGTCAGAAATTGCAAGTACAGCTTTATCTTCAAGCATGGAGGCAGAGGAAGACACTGAATTTCACATCAGTGAGGAGGAATATATCCACAACAAACTATATAGTTTACGAAACAGATTATTACAAAAGAATGGCCAAATGAAGTCTTCCACAAGGGATGTGTCAGACTTTTTAGCAATTTTTATGTTGCTAGCAAGGATGTTCCCTACATAGCTCATTAAACATTATCATGATAGAAAGGGGCAACAGGAGCCCATTCACACTATATGAATATAGCACTATGATTCCACTTTAACTGCCATGTTCGCATTCTATGGGATCCTGGGTTGTACAAGAGATTATCAGAAGTGTGTCAAAAGTGGCATTATAACAACACCAGGAGATCACAAAAGGGCTTCCTTACCAGAGGACATCATCCCCCATCGTTATGCATTCATTCTGATGCTGTTCTGTGGGCACTCTTTTTTAATGACAGGGAGAAGCTGGCAATAGATCTCCCATTCCTTTTCTGTTACGGACTTGCCAGTGTGTGACAAAGTGCCACGTGCTGTTAGAGATCAGGACATCCAGGTAAGTGATGCAGTTTTTAAAAACTTCTCTAGTTTACAGTTTTTCTGTGATTTTTGTAACTTATTTTTGAATATTCATGTTTTTATTTTTGAATTTCCTACGCTCCCATCTTCTCATGAGAAGAGGTGGGATTTCAATCCAGGAAGTGAACAGAACTCCGTTAGAACTCTGTTCACTCCTGGGCTGCCCTGTTGACAGGTGGGGAGGTTAATTGTTGAGGGACAGAGGCAGGAGTGGAGAATGTGGGACAGGAATGCTTTTTGCATTCCTGTCTGATAATCTCCATAGTTTGGTCAGAGGCACCAGATGAGATTTCTGGCTGAGGATTCTAAATAGACACCCCACACCTCCAAACCCCAGGGTTCCATGGGATATTGCCATGGCAGTAAAAGTGAAATATAGTGCTATATGAGTGTCATGTGAATGGGCCCCAAGTCTCCTATGAAAGCTCCTCATTTAGCATTGGCATTGGCATTGGCCAGTATCCTGTTGGTGACATATGCAGATATAGCTGTCAATTGCACCTATTATGTCCTTTTGGGGGGGGATTTGTTGCAGATGGATGTATCTGTCACCTCCATTTGGAACAACCCTCTACTGTGCCACCTACTGGGTGATTTCTCCATGACCATTTACTGGCCAGGAGAGAGTGAAGGGTGGCCAGGCAGTGCCCGGCGGTGTTCCTGCAGCAAGACAGAAAGAAGTGGGCATCCTTCTGGACCTTCCAGTGGTTCTCCAGGGGTCCAGGAGGACAATGAAATCTTTGAAGGTCCATCTTCAGGAACACACTAAACATTGCCTGTCTGGGCCCTGCTCTACACTACCTCCAAAATGGCTGTGGGGGGCAAGCATTCAGGCAGCATAAAGGTAGGCGCAATGCCCAAGGAGTGAGTGAGGAGCAGAACAATACCTAACAGAACTCTATAGATCCGTTCCATTCAGGATCTTGCTAGTATGCCACGCTCATGATCAAACAAAAACAAGATAGGCCTTATTAGTGCATATCTGTTGTGCTTTCCTCATGCGTGTACATTGCCCCTGCTAGGATTATTTTCTAAATAATGTTGGACTGAACATTCACATACATGCATCCTCTCTCCTCTCCCAACCTGCCCCACATTTGTGTTCAGTGCACTGAAGGGTGATCCTTATTAAAAGGAGGAGGGGAAAGAACATCAAGAGAGTATCATTAAGAGTGTGGGTTCATTCTTCCATAAAATGTCTAAATCAACAAGGTGCCTAAAAGTTTAACTTACCCAATGTAGAACTGAAAGAAAGAGGAAACAAAACAAAACCTAACTGTGGTGTCACTAAGGCCGGTGTCACCCCTCCTTCCGATGGTGTCACCTGGTGTGGTTTGGCCTCTCCACATACCCCAGTGCCACCACTGAAACCTAACAAAACCCAAAAGAACAAGAAATTAGCCTGCTAATAAAAGATGGGCAGGACTGATGCAGAAATCATGGAACAGCAGACCCACGGATTGGAAAGTAAGTTTTATTACACCGGTGGGCCTGACTGGAATATCTTCCAAAGAGTCAGAACCCCGAGTTGTTGTTACAGAATATTTTTATACTGTATGCAAAAAGCAATTCCCCCCTCCTTCTCTTTGGTGTCAGCAGTTTCCCTTGAGTTTCCCTTGAGACAGTTTGTTGATAGTTCAAGGCAAGATAGCTTAGGAACATTTAAGTACAGTTTGACCGTTATTAGAGAAAGAATTTGTTTACCTCATATGTTTATGGAACATAGGGTTGATTAGTAAGAACATTGACTAGGCCTGAGAGTTAAAGGAAAAAAAACTTTGCAGACTTCCAGAATCTCATGGGCTATCTAGTCTGACCCCAAATAGTAATTGTAAGTAACAGCATTCAGCAAATAGACATTAGCGTCTACATGGCCACTACAGGACAATGGCTGAGAAAAGGTGCATCAGGAGATTAGTTTGTGTGTGTCAACAAATACATAAAAGAGGAATCTGGTGAGATACATTCTATGCTTACATCTTATTGCTATGTGTAACTATCCAAACAACAATAACAATCAAGTTCAGTGGGACCAGGGGGCCTTTCACCCTACACATTTACAGCACTATGGTTCCACTTTAGCTGCCATAACAGCATCCCATGGAATCCTGGGATTTACAGTTTGCTGAGGCACTAGAGCTCTCTAACTGACCATTCTAAATGCCTCACCTAATGCTATATATCCCAGGATTCTTTAGGATAGAATCAAGACAATCAAAGTGGAATCATAGTGTTATAATGGTGTAGTGTGAAAAGGTCCTTATTTCCACATGACTATGTTTAGCCTAAGACTTCCAAAAGCTTAGGACAAACATCCTTGGACAGTATGATTCCCTAGGAAAGGAATTAAAAGGAAGGGCCTCTTTCTACAGTTGGTTAAAAAAAAAGAGGAAGCAGAGGCAGGGAACAAATTGACAGATTTTACAAAGGAGAAAAGCAAACACTATGGCTGTCCAAGGATAAGTTTCAGTGCAAGGGCAAAGTGGTACACTTTAGGACACATTGAAATAAAATGAAATACTTTTTCATTGCGCTATAACTGAGTCTAAATAGGCCACAAATGTCCAGGAACAGGAAACAATTAACTTTCTTTCAATATGATTAGTATAAAAACCATTTGGAAAATTATACCACCAGCCCCATTATCATTGTCCCTTCTTAAAGAGATGGCTGAAAATCCTAAGCCTGGTGTCAGATAGTGGCTTCTAGAGGTTAGATTCCACCTGCAGGCTAGTTTTTGGTTTAAGATAAAAGGGTATATCATCGTGATAGGCTATGAATGTTCTTGCTGCTCTTGACCTCCTTTAAGTAAGAAATGTTTCCAGAAAATGACTTAGCTAGCATTGTCATATTCTATAACCTTAGATCTAGGCATCTGGTTTGCATATTATGCAAATTATTATAATTCCTCATTTTATTAATTTGTATTCTTATTATGCAAATTCAACACACCAAAACTTGCATTATTTCTACTCCTGTGTTTCATCCTTTTTTAAAACAGCAACTATTCTTCTAAGAGGACTAACATAATGTTTGAAATACTGGCTTAGAATAGAAAGATGCAAGTTCAAATCCCTCCTTGGTCATGGAATGTACCAAGTGACTCTGGTCCATCACTACCTCACAGTAAACCTGCCTCACATGGTTCTTGTGGAGATTAATAGCAAAACAGTAACCATGGCTGAGTATGTTCTTGGTGTAATAATAATAATAATAATAATAATAATAGCAGCAATCATAGCAATCATAACATCTTGTCATGAACAGGTTTTTCTACTGTATTTTCATCAGATCATTATAGTATTTTTCCCATCAGATTTTTTTTAACTGATGGCAAAAGGTTTAGATGCATGAAAATACCATAGGAAGTCTCAGAGAGTGACTGCTATTTTATTCACAGAGGGAAATACAGACCAAAGTAAAGGCAAATGTATAAACCACATCCCCTTTCCTTATATTTTCCTTTACCTTGTACCTTCTTCTCTTGCTCCTTGAACCCTCCAATTGCAATCCTCATCCTTTCTGCTCTCTTGCCTTGACACCCCCCTTTACTCCACAGTTGCACCCCCCTTCCTTCCTTGACCTACCTTGACATGCCTCCTCTTTTGCATTTTTCACTCTGGTGCCTCTCTTTCCTCACCGTATGCCTACCTCGCTTGCTTTTCGCACCCTGCTGCTGCACCCCACACATTCTCATACTTTCACTGTACCTCTTCCTTGGCTTCTTGAACTCCACTACTGGCACATCTCACCCTCCTTTCCCTCCCTTTCACTTTCATGCTGTCCTACCTCCCTTTTGCACCTGTTGAACCTCCTACCCTCCCTCCTACCCTCCCTCCCTTTCCCCCAGTTTGCTTAACCTTGCCCCTTCCTTGCAGCTCACCCCAGCCAGACCTCTTTTCCTTTCACTTTGGTTTAGGCAGATGAAGGTAGTGGGGCCACCATCACTGCAAGATAAAGAAAAGGAAGAAGAAATAAAGCAATGCAGGGTGTGGGTGGGTAAATGATAGCAGGGACAGCAAGGTAGAATGTCACCATTCAGATTTCTCTTCTACTCCCACATCAGGCACCCTAACTGCCTTCATTAAATGGAATTCATCCCCCCCCCCACCACTGGACATCTAATAAAAGAATGCATAATATTGCTACATTAAGCAAGTCATGAAAAACAACAGATTGAAAGGAACCTTTAATATTAAGTATTCTACCGTAGCCTTTACTCTACTTTGCTGTATCCCATCTCTTTCACTCCAGTGGCTCTATTGCATCCTGTGAGGCTTTGCAAGGAGATCTTCAAAATAGACGGCAGCTAGACTTTCTTCCAAAAGCTTGGCCTTTCCTCGGAGATGTAACATTGACACAAGAAACGGAAAATTGGTACTGAGAGAAGAAGCAACCACAGAGGGCTCTGAATGGGACCACATCAGTGACCATCCGATAGGGGTTTTTAGCCCTCCTGCCCTGAACTAAACCGTCTTCTTGGCTCAGACATCTTCCTCTTATGGGATCCCTCCTCCTTACATGAAAGGAGATGGTGCAGGAGCACTCACCCACCCACCCACACACACCATGCGAGCAGATGGAATGAGGGGAGCTCAGAACTACATAGGTGGAGTGTTACACTCCATCTGCTTGATACAGATTCTTGGCTTAAAACCACTTTTTAAAAACAGTTTTCAAAAACACACAAAGACAATCAGAAAAGCCACACTGGTATACAAAACAATACATTCTTGGTTGGCTGCCAGAAACTCTATCATTTACAGAGTTTCCATAAATGGAAGCAAATTCCATAGTCCAAATTCCTTGGGAGCAAATTCCATAGTCACAGTGCTGCTACAGAAAACCCTGTCTCACGTGTTCACCAGCCTACCATATCAAGGTGATGGAACATGCAACAGGATTTCTGCTGAAGATTTCAACTTGTGGCTACATTCATATAGAAGGCAGCCATTTTTCAGATATCCTGCCTCCAAGACTTAGGAGATTTTCAGACAGCGTTTAACAGTGCCTACCGCGGGATGAGGTCCCGGGAGAGGAACGGCGCTCTTGCGCGGCTGGGGGTCATTTTTGGATGCCACCGTCCCTCTTCCGGGATTCTTCATTGCACATCCGTGAAGCTTTGGAAGCGGCCGCACCATATTTTAAGCACGGGCAACTTCCGTGCTTAAAATATGGCGCAGTCGCTTCCAAAGCTTCACGGATGTGCAACGAAGGATCCTGGAAGAGGGACGGCGGCATCCAAAAATGACCCTCTGCCACGCAAGAGCGCCGTTCCTCTCCCGGGACCTCATCCCACGGTAGGCACTGTTAAACGCTGTCTGAAAATCTCCTTAGCTTTTTGCAGATCAAAACCAGCAACTTTTGGGGGGTAAATTGACAGTTTAACTGTGTGGTTTGTGTGTGTGTGTGTGTGTGTATTATTAATATACCAATAATATCACACATCCCACACAAAAATGCATTCATCCACACACATCAAACAATATAAAACCTAAAACACAACACACTACAAGACATTCAGACATAAAACAAACTTTGATTTCCCACTTTCTCATCATTGGCATTTATTCAATACAAATTTCTCCTCAAAAGCACCCACTTGAACTGAGTTCTAACACAGACTGGAAACAGTCCCATTGGTACAGAACAAGAGATGTTGTCTCCAAAGCACCCAATAACAGTCTGGCACTGCATTTTATGCTAGCTGTACCTACAAATCCTTTTCTAAAGCAGCCCCACACAGAGTGCAGTACAGTCTAATGGGAAGGTGTTCAAGATGTGAACCACTCCGAATAGATTTTCCCTCCCCAGCATTCAGTTTTAAGAGATTTCAGCTTTTAATTTCAAATTAAAATTAAATTCAGAATTCATTTCAGATATTTTTTTTCAAAAGAGTAGCTGAAATATTAAAAACAACCACAAGAAGTAAAACATACATTTAAGATCCTGATTTACAATGATTATTCATCTATGAAATCCACCATTTTGATCCATATTGCTTTCCTTTTGTGTGTCAAAAAAAAAGAAATTTTATAGGTTTTTTTCCTTCCCATCAGTCTTTGGGCTCATCTTAATTGGCTCCTTAAACCCAGCATTATGCTCCAGATTGGCCCTGGATTGACCATGATGGCAGCCACACACACCAGGCCAAATCCAGTGCAACAGCATTTGTTGTCCACATGGTTCAGCTGGGTTGCTACCACATCAGCCATGCTGGCACGTCCCCTGTTTTCAGAGCCACCACCATCTCACCAGCCAAGCAGCTCCCTGTGACAGCTTTTGCTCAGGTCAGAACAGGACACCCAGATTTGTGATCAACAAGGAGGGGGTCACTCCATCCCATCCTCAATGATCACATGGGCACTCTGTTCTGACTTCAGCAGAAGTGATGCCACTGGCCAGGCTCTCATAAGAAGCTGCTTGGCTGGCGAGGTGGTGACCAACAGGGATCTATCCCCTTCCCTGCACTGCTGAGTGCAGGGTGAGGGAGATGGTGCCGTGTTTGCGTGTGGACAACTCGATTGCGCTGAATCAGATCCAATCCAGCTGTCCAGGCAGCAAAAGAACCTGAGGTCACTGGAGTTTCCCCTGGCTTTGCTTACTTCAGAGCAAATTTAGTTTAAAAGGCCAAAAAAAAAAAAAAAGTTCCTCCCCAAAAGTAGCCATGCATCATCTGGACCGCCAGCACTGGATTTGGGGTGTGTCCACACTTTTTTTGCCAGTGTACACAAGCCCTTTGTCTCTGACTTTCACCTCTTACTTTCAGTTCCCCTTAATCCTTGTCCACTTAGGACTTTATTAGATGTGGCAAATATGGCATCATAAGGATGCCTAATGATGGCAAAATAGTGCACATACCAGACAACATCGTCCTTTTGCAATCATATCTTGCAATAGGCCATAATTTTTTATTGATGGGCCAAGCCATCAATTGATCTCCCATTCCACTTTGTTGCTGGCATTGCCAGCAGTTGAAACCTCACACTGTTTTTTCTCATAATTACACTCTAAATGACAGAAAACGTCCAGGTGAGATTGGGACAGCCAGGTAGGAGACACTCTTTTTATGACCTGTGTATTTGGGACTTTTAAAGTGTGTGTCTGTACTTGTGTATACTTCTTATGTCTTTTACTTTTAAATTTCCCGTGCTCATGTCTTCCCACAAGATTCGCAAAGATCACGAGAGCGGAAGTGAACAGAGCTCTGTTCGCTCTCCATTAGTGCCTGGTCTGCCTCTTTAACACTATAGATGGTAGGTCTGGTGGGGTGGGAGTTCTTTTGCCTCCATAAAAACGTTTTAAAATATGTCGAAAAAAGAACTATAATGGGGTGGTGGTGATCTGATAAAGTCCTTAAAGTAGTTATGTTTGCATTCATGCAAACACTATGCTTGCCTATTCCTCTGCCAAGTTCCTAGCTGCTACAGGAGCCTGTGAATATTATCTATACATTATTATTAAGAAAGAAAATCCAGTTTGATACACCAGATTCACAAGACAGCTTGCCAGACAATGGGAGCTAATGCATGCAAAGTTTCCAGCACTTTCTCTGTAGTTGCCAAATGGATGCTCTATGTGTGAATAAACTCTCTATGTCCTCAATATTGAGTGATTTTGAGATTAAAAGCAATATTGAAAGGCATTTAGACAGGTATAGTACTGACATTGACTCCAACAATTTCAAATCTGTTCATTCCTCTTGATTTCAGTTCTGCTACATTTTGCTTGCTCCTTTCCTGAGGTTTTGCAAGCAGAAACAGTAGACAGACACCCTCATGGGAGGGAGAAAATGCCAGTACATTTGCCTGTCAAGTACTAGAAAAACAACACTCAAGTCAGTGCACCTACAACATTTTGGAAACTCCAGAAGGCTGCATAGCAACAGGCAGGGTCTGTTTGTGTTTACATTTTCGTTACCAGAGTTGCCTTGTGCTTTTCATTCCTGGCTTGCCTTTATTTATACTTGTTATTTGCAACATTGGAGCTCTTCTGTACGTTGCCTTAGTCCTGCCTCTGTTGGTAGCTTGTGAAGGCTCCTCCAGACCAAAAGACCTGGCACTGAGTAGATCAAACAAACACAGCTGCTTCTGTGTCACTCCTGCTGTTATCTGGCTGGCTGCTCCAGAATTGGTCTGAGAAGCAGGGAGCAGAACCCAATGCAGGTGGAGACAAATAGGTTTGAGGCCAAAGGCAGTGCATGAAAATAGTTATTAATTAAATACCCATTGACAGTGACAGCAGTGGCTGGTTAACCTGAGGGCAAGTGAGGCAATCCTCTCTCTGCCTCCCCTCCTTTTAAGATTTCTTTCGCTCCAACAGCTTCCTTGATGCAGGACTCAAAAATGATTGTGTGAGAGACTTGTGGACAAAGACAGATTTCTTCCTAAGGGCCAAGCAAGACCTGATGGGGAAGACATGTGCCTAAAAGGCACATGTTGGCCTTATTCACATAAAAAGCACATGTGGCAGGTGGGGAATGGGCTGTAGATCTACTTTTTACACAAAAAGGAGAATGAATGGAAGAAGGGTGGCATCCAGTTCTTGTTCCCTCCATTTTTCTCTGTGTTGCATTAAAGCAAGTTTCTCCATGCCAGTCTTATTCCTGACATGCAAGCTGGACCGGGCTTAAAGCAGAAGTTTACTATGTACCCATGAGAGGGAGAGGCCAAAAAAAGAGGCAATAGAAAGGCTTAATGAAGGAATCCTGAGTAAACTGGGGATTCTGAAAAGGAAGCACAGTTTTATGTGATTGCATTGTTCCTATCCCATCCTTCTCAGTTCAGTTCTCATGGTTCTTCCTTTTTATCCTCATCTTATGGGGAGCAAAGTTTCAGAAGATTACTTTTTGACCTTCAGCTCCCCAGAGCCTCCCATCAGCATGGTCCAAAGAATTAACTTTCTCAAAACTCTAGGTTTAGCCTTAGGGCGCATCTGCACTGTTGAAATAATGCAGCTTGATGCCACTTTAAGTGCTATAGCTCCATCCTATGGAATCCTGGGATTTGAAATTTTACAAGGTCTTTAGCCTTTTCTATCAATGAACACTGGTGCCTCACCAAACTATAAATCCCAGGATTCTGTAGGGTGGAGCCATGGGAGTTAAAGTGGTGTCACACTGCATTATTTCTACCATTTTGATGCATCCTAGGATGACAGGAATGCTCGCAGGTTCATCCAGGGAGTTTTGTTGTACAAAAGTGTGAGGACTGATAATGAGGGAATCAAAATAGATGGCTATGAGGGCAAGCTGATGGTTTGGCTTCCAGGCAGCTCACTCTCTAGACACAGAGAGGAAACAGGCACAGCACATAGATACAGAATGCAAATCTTCAACTGTTTCATCCATGTCCACAAGCTTTCTCCCTGCAGGTTTCTCTCCACTGTGGGGGAAAAATGGATATTTTTTGCCTGGCATTCACAGATCCCAAAGTGTTTAAGGAAATTATTCTATGCAAAACTATGCATAACTTTTCAAACCACATTGTTCACACAAAAAACAGTTTCCAGAAACACACATAGGTTTTGTGCAACATTGGTGATTTTTGCACGCGTGCACACACACACACACAGAAGGGTGTTTCTGCAAACAGTGTTTTTGGCACAAAATGTGTTTTTCATAGAACACAATTTCCCCACAAAAAACAAATAGTAGCACATATGGAATTTTTGAGCATTAATTGTGGGTTTGAGCAAAATCTTCCCTTCCAAATTTTTTTGGGGGAAAAAACCATATGTGTTTTTGCATACGGTAGGATTTTTTGCACAAAAGACTATATATATATATATATATATATATATATATATTGCACAAAAACACAATTTTGGTGCAAAAGTTCCATGTTTACTTCCACATTGAATAATTTCAGGATCTACAAACATTGTGCAAAATTATCACCTCTGTGTTATTCTACTCAGCTGGATTTCCCAGGTGTCTGGACGCTTCTTTTTTCCCCTGAAAAACAAATAATGATAGATATTCTATTACTAGATCAAATGCAGATGAAATCTCATTGGCTCATCAGAGCACCTGCTCATGGTTAGCTAGAAAATTGTTGTGGCACATTCCTTTAGCAACCCACAACTTGCCTGTGCTATTAGAAGGCAGCCTGATCAGGCTTGCATTTCCTCTTGTCTGCAAGCTGTCCTTGTGGTGCAAGGAATAAGGCAGAGATTATGGGAGTTTCAGTCCAAAGCCCCCGTAACTTTCCAAGTACTATATGAGGTCTATTGCCTAAATCTGATTCAAGGTCCTTTACAATAATGCTACCTGACTTCATTACTTCCCACCAAGGGTCCAGCATAGTAAAGGTGAAATAGAGTCATTTTCTGATGACAAACAAAGCTGATCTTTTTGGATGACATCTGCTGTTTTGATGCCATCAGAAGATAATTAGGTTCTGTGAGCTATACCAGTTTATCCTCCAACATTTAAGGCACAGATTTACTCTCTGCAAGAAGTGTTCCTGTCCCACAATCTCCAGACCCGTCCCTGTCCCAACACAATAACTCTCCCCATCAGACTTACCTTCTCTTCCATCCAAAGGCAGTCCAGGAATGAATGGAGCTCTTACGGATCTCCGTTCACTTCCTGAACTGAAATCCTGCCCGCTCTCGCTAGAAGACGCAATCATGGGAAATTCAAAAAGAAAAATACACACAAAAAAACTTCACAAAAGCACATACACACACTAAAAAAATAACAAGTAACCTGGGAAGGGTACAAAAAAGAGGTTAGTCTACCTGGTTCTTGCGATCCCACCCTGAAGTGTTCTGGCAGGACCACCCATGGATGCTGTATTCACGAGTCAAAAACAATGCGAGGTTTCAGATGCTGGCAGTGTCAGCACCAAAATGGGATGGGTGATCCACTGACAACTCCGGACTGTCAATAAAAAGAAACACCACAATAACAACAGCGGAATGCAAAAGTATGACATCGTGTGATATTGGCATCCTTTTGCATTCTGCTGGCCTCGTTTTGAGCCACATTAGCCACGTCTGATAATCTTCTCTGTGTCTCTCATTTCCTCCTCCTCTCCTGTTGCATAACTAGATTTCTCCACCTATTTTTTTTTAATTATTATAAACAAGGTCATGGAGACAAGTCATCATCCAATGGCTAAATGTCAAGGTTTCACCAATGATCAATAAATACCACAGAATCAACAGTAGCAGACATACAAGACGACAGTGCCTACTCAGGAGGCATATGGCAATGGATTTTAAATGGTTTGAGTCTATAATTGTTTAATTGTTTTTAAATAACACACATTCATTTATTTTAATAATTTGTAAGCTGCCTTGAGTACCTTGGTGGGGGAAAGAAGACTATAAATGAAGTAGTGGTGGTGAATTCCTACCCATTTTAAATCATTTTTAATTCAAAATGCCTCTACTTACTGTAGGAGGCATAAGAAATAATCTCACCAGGTTTTGGGGCCTTTCTGGTTTTGAACTCCCTCTCAACTGTTTTGCACTAGGGGGATTTTTCACAACTGGAAGCAACTTCTGGTTTACTTTCTCGTTTGAAAATGCCTGCTCCTGAATCGAAAATTTGGTAAACTTTCCTCCATATCCTTTTGATGGATCAGGGGAACATTTTGAGTAAATATTTTTTAGCATTTAAGATTTTAAAATGATTAACTTGTGAGTAGAGTGTGATTGGAGGGTATGCAGTTCACAGAGGTCCAGTGAGTGGCATGTGTGGCCCCCAGACCTCAGGTAGTTGCACACCACTGCCTATAGAACAAAGCTGATATCTCAGTATATATGAGGAAAGGCAATAACGCACATATGCAAGGTATCTAAGGATGCATGTATATCCTGCATGTACACATTTGCTTTAGGAGGAAACAGTATTCAAGTTTTCACCATGTCTTACTTTTGGGCTGTTCTTTGTAGGCCTGTTCTCCTTTTCTTTCATTTAATTCTGTTGTTTCTCTTATCCTTTTGCTTTCTGTTCCTGAATTCTTTCCCCAGTTCCTCATGGTTCCTCAGAAGCCCCTCTGGTGATAGTTGAGAGAGAAATTCACCACTGAGAGCTGGGTGATGGCAGCTCTCTAGCTGTGTCTGCTCCTCTCACTCCCTCAAGGCAAGGTGGTTCCTCAGAATTACTTCTGGTAGCAGTTCATAGACATAACTTGGAGGTCAGCTCAATATACCAAGATTATCTTTTATTAAGGGTCCCCTTGAACCCATTTTATCTAGCTGGATCGAGAAACAGCTGATACAGACAAGAAGAATGGAAGAGAGGGGAACCTGAAAATGTGCTGTCACCTGTAATTTATGTTCTTCATAAGGAGAACAAATCCAGGAGGAAAAGGTGACACACTAGACTGCGACTTTTGCAGAGCTCACATCAGACACCTCAAGTTTCACCACAACAGGGCCCTCAAAACATTCTCCTGCAGGTCATTGGTTCCTTCTCACCTCCTTCCACTCTCCCTCTATAGGGAGCTTTTCATATTTTGACATCTGAGCTGACTTGTAAATCACTCAAAATGGTTTCTACAAGACTGATGTATAGCACTTTCTATAAAAACCTTTCCACTGATGTGCAAACAGATCAAGGTGGAAAAAGGGAAGTTAAAAGGTAACCATGCAAGGTGGTAAATTGAAAGAAATCCTTTATGTGAAAGGGTGAATAGCTCATTTTCTTTCCATCTTTCCAGAAAAAAAGAAAGCTTCTGCCAAAGCCAAGAGGCTTGGTCTAGTAGAAATGAATAGTTCACAGTTCATATATAAGTATCTATCTACTAGGGCAAACATTGACATGTCAGTAAATGAAATTTGGGTACTGGACTTCTAGTATGCATTTTCAAGCCTCCAGTGTCTTTATATTTAAATTGCTAGGAATGACAAACATACTACTTGGGACATGACAGTATGGTTTTAGTCACCTCTGATGTCTGATATAAATATACTTGGGAAAACCATGACAACTTCTACATGGGCACATTAATAACCTGAGCTAAGATATTGTCACACAGAGCACAGATCCAAGGCACATATTCTCATAAACATAAGAAATAGTTTAATTAAACATAATACAGTTTCCAATATATTTCAGTCAGAATGGTTTCGTTCAGCTATAATGGGGAAATATTGTTTTCTGCTATGATAATAAGTCATTGTGATATGTTTCTGCCTCTCTTCCTTCAGTCTGGCACCCATGAGGAGATGCTTTCAGTTTCAAACTCACCACAGTTTCCCATAATATCCAAATTTGTGGAACTATCATTTGCTGTGTTGGGATATGTAGTTTGCAGTCCAATAGGTTGAGATGTTTTTGATTGCTAAAGGGTTAACTGATAGAGGCAAACAGAATGTTTGATGTAACTTCCTACTAAAATGTGATTGGTGTTTCCAGAGAAAGAGATGTGTCCAAATGCTTCCCTTTGTCTGGAAACACTGCCATGAGGTCTGATGCCATGATACCTTTTTGAGTAACTGGACAAACATTGCAGTCCTGCACCTATTTTGTTTGTAATAATGTAGTGTTTAGTTATTTTTGGTAGTTTAGGCTACAAGTTATCATTATGCTGCTGTTCCTCTGTATGAGATGCTCTGAGTATGTAAGTAAAGCAGTTTTTTGTACTTTTTACCTACTTTCATAGAATCATAGAACGATAGAGTTGGAAGAGACCACAAGGGCCATCCAGTCCAACCATCTTCTGCCATGAAGGAATACACAATCCAAGCATTCCTCACAGATGGTTATCCAGCCTCTGTTTAAAAACCTCCAAAGAAGGAGACTCCACCACGCTCCCAGGCAGCATAGCATTCCACTGTCCAACAGCTCTTGCTGTCAGGAAGTTCTTCCAAATAATGTTTAGGTGGGATCTCTTTTCCTGTCATTTGAACCCATTGTCCTAGTCTCTGCAGCCTCAGAAAACAAGCTTGCTCCATCCTCAGGATGACACTCCTTCAAAGATTTAAACATGGCTATCATATCCACCTTCTCTTCTCCAGACTAAACATGCCCAGCTCCCTAAGCTGCTCCTCAGAGGGCATTATGGCTTCCAGACCTCTTGCCATCCTGGTCACCCTCCTCTTCCAGCTTGCCCACATCTTTCTTGAATTGTGATCCCCAGAACTGGACACAGCATTCCAGGTGAGGTCTGACCAAAGCAGAATAGACTGATACTATGACTTCCCTTGATTTAGACACTTCCCCAAGTCCAGAGGGACTGCCAAGGAATCCCGGGTTTGCTGTAGGCTCTGTTTCAAAGGAAGGAACTGGCAAAAACACCTCTGAGGATTTCTCACCAAAGAAAACCCAATGAACTACATGGGGTCGCCATAGGTGTACAGGTAACACACACAGAGAGAGTTGATTTCTTAGGGCTTTTGTAAACACCACCACTAAAAATCTTTGCATCAGACATCAAAGTGCTGATGATGACTTATGAAGCCCTATATGATTTGGGGCCAGAGTAGCTGAAAAACTGTGTTTCCAGAAAGGAGTCTGTCTGAGTCATACAATCTTCAGAAAAGGACTATGATGATCCACACGGAGTTGGAAAGGACCCCAAGGGATATCTAGTCCAGCCCTGTTCTTCCAGGCAGGAAGAAACAACTAAAGCACTCCTGAAAGATGATGCCCATCCTGTTTTAAAGATCTCTGCATCTGTGGCTGGCATCCTCAGAGAAACTCTTCCAGAAGACGGCCTCACAGCCCGGAAAAAACCCGAGGAAAATCTATGGATTCCAGCCGTGAAAGCCTTCGATTTCATATTATTAGAATATCCTGTCCTGTGAACAGCTTAGGTTGAGTTATGTTGACCTAAGACAAACCTATGGGGCCCCAAAATAAAGGATGGCAAGGGACCCCCAAATGCCTTAAACCGGTCCTGTCGAGGGGGCCCGGATTAACTTTATGAGTCTTTATTATGCTAGAAGCGTAATTTGGAGAAAACAAGGGTGAGGTTATCTAAGCTTACATGCTGGAATCATACACACAACCTCTGCAAATGTGTTTAAACAGTTAAACTCTGCTAATTTACTGTGCTTCCGAAGCAGGCTAAGTGCTATCCATTTCTATAGCAGCCTGTTTTGGAAGGTTCCTCCAGTGAATTGCAGTGGGTGAACATTGTGAAATGTTTTTATATCCCAATATGCTGAAACTATGGTTAGTGAGTAAAAGCCAGGAGCAAACTTTAGGTTTCCCAATACTGGCTAGATCTCACAACCATAGGCTAAAATAAACTAGAGTCCCCTAAATTTGGACATCTCAAGAACTATATTTGGTTTATAACTGAAAGCAGGCATTTTCAATTTCCTTAAGGGTGTGAATGAGGATGGAAAGGGTGTACAGCCATAATTTTAAGGGCATTTTGGAATCAAAGATTGTGTTGCTAACTAGTATCTACTGGAGGGGTGGTAAAAGATTATTAATTATTATTATTAATCATCACCACCACCACCACTGTACATGGCACTTTACAAATAAAAGAACAACAAAACAGCTCCCTGCCCACAATCTAATTAAGATATCACATAAAAGGAAAGGGGATGGCAGTGTGGGAGAGGAATAAGTCTTGCTGATAGTGCCTCTTCTTCTCTCCCTCTGAGTCCAGGGCAGTGGCAGTTGGGATGGAGGGAGGGCCTTTCATTTGCTTTTGGGCTTAGCCATGATGGAGCTGTGCCTGCCTCTTCTTCTCTCTCTCCAAGGCCAGGGCGATGGCAGTTGGGATGGAGGGGGGGGGGTTACAAAAGAGGCAACAGAGATAGTTTCCCTGGAGAACTTCCAGAGCAACCTTAGTTTTAGCTAGTTCCTCTTTACCCCCTGGCCCCACTTTCCTTTGCCTTATTTTTAAGAAGAGGTTGCTTAAATGCTTTAGCTGTGGATTCCTGCATTGCCAGAAGATTTGACTGGTTGACCTCTGAGGTCCTTTCCAACTGTATGGTTCTGTTATTCTCTGGATACTGTTCCCCCACCCCGCCTTGAAAGTCAGCTTTTCATTGCTGGGATTCCCCAAAATGCCCCAGTGCTTTGAGGTAACACATTTCCAAGTCTAGGGCAAGCATTTCTGCTCCTACTCATATACCCTCCCCCTTTCTCTTCTCCCAACTCCTCCTTCAGCTCACAAACATCATTAAAAACAACTTAAACAATACAGCTTAACAATTACTGCTATTAAAATTGTCACTAAATTTCATAACTCTTCACAATCAATCTCTGTCTCTCTCTACTCCTGCATCTCAACAGTTGCCATCTACCGGTACTCACTCTTTGTTCATACGTTCATCCCTGTAGTGCATGCAGAAAAAAATAAAACATTGCTGTTTCTGTCATGCCAATATCTGCTCGTCTTTATCAGTGTCTAGCCTGCATGCTTTTACTCAGTCTGATCAGCTGATAGCATTCCTGCACATGTTTCTATATTGTCTACTCTCTTCTAGTGCCAAGCCCCTCAAGGACATGTAAAGTCAAAGCCCTGTAATGGCCATTCTGCCCCCTTGCCAATTCTCCTCTTCCCTATTGCCTGCGGCTTCTCTGAACTATATGCTACTGCCCATTTCAATGAGAGAGACACTGGCGATGGATAATTTGACCACTCATCTCTGTGCTGCCCCCAGAGGAAGAGAAAGAAGGGCTGCCCACAGGTTCATCCATATGCTCACCCAAATGAGAGCCAGAAAGCTAGGGACTGGTCCTTGCACCCTTAAGCTGATGGGTCTACATCAAGGAGAGAGACTGGCCATTATGCATTCCTGGGGATGCTGCCTCCCTGAACAAGAGAAACTGGCCATTGTCATCTAATGATGAAACTGCCTGCCTGAAGGAAAGAAACTGGCTGTTGCACCTTCTGGTTGGTGATGCCACTGAAGGAGAAAGGCTGGGCATTATGACCTCATGATGACACAACATCTCATGCTAATACTTAGCAGGAAATGAGGGGACTGGCAGCCAACATGCCCTCACACAGCTGCTGTACACCGGAAGTAGAAAAAGACACTGGCTTCTGTGCCCACACATTTCTAACTACTTTCACACAAAAGGTCTCCCTTTCACTTTGAAACAGACAGGGGTTGCTTAATTTACATTCCCATCTTCCCACCTCTTCTCAGTTTGGTCTATCTTCTAACACTTTTTAGGATATGGGAAGTGTGCCCTCTGACTCTTGCTGGTTGCCAGAGAATGGTATCCCTATGCCATGTTTGCCAATCATGTCTCTAATAAATTGCCACTGAAGAATTATCCATTCTTCGGAGATGAAAATGCATCAAAAAGCCAACTTGGAAACTGCAAGGGTTCCAATTATAGTATTGTCATTTTTTTTTTTAAAACTAAAACTAAATTCAAAATGAAAATTAAATTTAAAAAGCCTAAAACTAGCCAAAAACACAAATTAAAACTCAAAGATTAGCTCCTGCATACCCCTATGACATAAATAAATTTAAATGGCATTATTTCTCAGTCTTTAATAATAATTACAAGACATGAACTCACTTAGGTAATTAATTTAGGGCTTGTCTAGATGGGCTATTTACCCTGTTTTGCCCCCATCTTGGAGCCCCACAGTCCATGCAATGAAGGCTTTTTACCCCATTTTGCCCCCAGGGCAGTCCTAGAATCCTAGAATCCTAGAATTATAGAGCTAGAAGAGACCACGAGGGCTATCAAGTCCAACCCCCTGCCTGACAATGTCTAGGGCAAAGACAGGGTAAAACCTGTTAAAACCTTGTTATTTTAACATCCAGGTAAAACCACCTCATTTGATAAAAACCAGAACAGGCCTACAGGACTGCAGGAGTCCGTACCTGTACACCAGTCCATATCTGCAGCTGCCTCTGATGCCATCCACATTGCTCCCTCTGAAGCCAGGAAGAAGGCCCTCAGCGTGTGATCAAGGCTGCAGGCCTCCTTCCCAGCTTCAAAGGGAGTGATGTGGATGGCAGTGGAGGCACCTGCAGATATGGGCCAGGACATCTGCGTGGGCTTCCTCCCATTTTGTTAAGGTAGCAGGGTGGGGGCAATGGGCCTGATCTGCAAGACTACCCCAACCAGTCTACCTAAGCTTTGTCATCTCAGTTCTTGTTTTCACCTTTAACAAGTACTGGTTATTTCCCAAATTCTGCCCCTTTATTTCAGTGATACTTTAATTTATCAGCAGATCCCCACCCCCACCCCCCACACAGAGCAGATTAACCACTCAGCATCTGCTCAGGATCAATTCAGGTTTCCACACACCCCTCCCAATTTTCACTGAATAGTTTCTGCCTTATTCACGGGACTGCAAGAGTCCAGTAGCAGCCATTTCTGTCAGTGAGTCACCAATTAAAAAAAAATAATAATCAGTCATTCATATATTGGCTTTTCAGGACACCATTGCTTCCACAGTGGCTTGGAAGTAACATCAAAATATACTCACAAAATCCACAAGGGACAGTATTAGCATATAAAAGATGTTCAGCCTATCTGGAGAGAGACCACCCAATCTTTACAGAAAGAAAGACCCTTGAACAGATTTGCTTCAGAAGCATAGCACATTTGTTGTTGTTGTTTTTAATTAATTTCAAGTCAGCAGGTGGTATGTTCCTCTGTTAAGCTTCATTTCAGGAACCCAATGACAAAATATATAAAAGAGATAAGTCCAGCAGGCCCCAGGAAAACAGAAAGCCTTTGTGGATTCACTATCAGCAGTATACTTTTTTCCAGACTATAATGATCTCTCTTGGAGATTTAGAATTAAATGACTGTCTTTGGTTCATCAACTTTTGAACATTTGAAAATCTTTCATCTTAGATGTGTTTGTGTATGTATGTGTGTAATGTTGGCCAGCATCCTGTTAGTGGCATACACAGGCGTAAGTCAACCTTATGCCTGTATGTGTCTATTTTCAGTCAATGCTGTAGTCCCTTCCTCTCTCTGCTGCACCAACCCCCCAGCCCCACTGACTTACTGTTAAGCTGTTGCAGCTCCCCCCTTGGTTATCCTATGCTTTGTGGGGATTGGTGGGGGGAGGATCAGAGAAGCAACCGGCTATGTCCCCAGATGATTGTATCATCAGCTGAGACCTCCAGAGGATCCTGGTAGACCTCAGCAGATGATGTAATCAATTCACACCTCACTCTGAGGACACATCCAGATGCTTCTCAAGTTCCCCTTGAAAGTAGCCTCTTTTCCTGAGTATAGGTTAGACATCAGGGCAGTCAAATGTTGTGGCACACCTACCTGTATTTCTTTAAGAACAATCCATAGTTTTTCTTGATCAACACAATCAAAGGCTTTGCTATAATTTATAAAGCACAGGCTGATTTTCTTCTGTAATTCTTTGGTGTGCTCCATTATCCACATATGTTTCCAATACAATTCCTAGTGCCTCTTCCTTTCCTGAACCCAGCTTGGACAACTGTGACAGATCACCTCTTCCAGGCTGGCCCTGTAATTCCAACCCTTGGGCTCCAATCATTCATCTTGCCCTCTTTCGCCTCTTAGTCCCTTCCTGGATTGGGTACTTGGGCATCAAGGTGGCTCCCTATTGTGGACCAGTGGCTGTGTTGTTTGGTGGGTTCATTGTGATACATGTAACCTGATGCTGTATCAGGCTTGATACAGACAACCACAGACAGTGTAAACAAAGAAATAACAAGTCAATGTTTTTAAGACACAGAAAATAATATGTTAACCCTTGAACTTCTTAATCATTCATAGCTCCCCAAAACCAGAATCAGTTCTCCCCTCTTACTGACCATCCTGTCTCTGTCACAGCTCTTCCTGTTCCCTATCTCTCTGAAATCAAGACCCTATCTCTGTGTCAGTTTTTCCCTATCTGCCCTTTTACAGAAACAAGCCTCAGTTTTGTAACATTTCTCCTCTGCAGGCTCCCTTTCACATCATACCCTGAGCTGGTATTTGCTGGCTCCAACCAGTCTTACCCTGTTCCTCCTTCACAACATCTGACATTTCTTGCTCCATATATGGGGGAAATGTTTGTTTTAGAATTTTTAACATCACATTGCTTACATGGGAGAATAATACAGTGTCCTGTGGTTACTGCAATCCCTGGTGTCCACTTTCTTGGGGATTGGAATGGATATTTAGCATTTCCAATCTGTGGACCATTGTTTTGTTTCCCACATTTGTTGACAGATTTTAGTTAGAACTAGAGTAGATTCTGTCTCTGGCACCTGAAGCAGCTCTATTGGTATGCCACTTGTTCCTGGTGATTTATTTCTTCCAAGTGCTCTGGGTGCAGCTTCCACTTCACTTTTTAAAATTGGAGGTTCATCTTCAAATGGTTCTACCATGATTGAATCTGTCATCCTTTCATCTCTTTCATATAGTTCTTCCATGTATTCTTTGCATGCTTGTTATTTCATGTAATGTGGTCCCCTGCTGGTTATAGAGCATCCCCATTCTTGGTTTAAATTTCCATTTGATTTCTTGAATCTTGTGGAAGAGGTTTCTTGTTCTTCCTTTTTAATTGCCATCTTCTATTTCTCTGCATTGATTATTATAACAGTTCTCTTTGTCCCTGAGCACAAGTAGTTGAACAGTTGCATTCGGGGTTCTGACTCAATTTCTATCACCTTTTACTTTTGCTTCTCATCTGTCCTTAACTGCTTGAAGAGTTTCATCTGTCATCCATTGAGGCTTCTCTTTCTCTTTGGGTACAGATAAAGTCTTTTTGCATTCTTCCCTGACAATGTCCCTGGCTTCAGTCCAGAGTTTTTCTGGCTCTCGGTCAATTAGGCTTAATAGTGCAAATCTATTTTTTACATTATCTTTAAGTTCTATGGGGATGTTCTTTAAGTTGTAGTTAGGCATGATGGTTAGTTTATTCTTCTTTAGCTTTACTTTAGTTTTTTGTGTTAGTAGTTCATGGTTTGTGCCACAACCTGCTCCTGGTTTTGTTTTTGTAGAGATATGCAGCTTCTCCATCTTCTGCTTCCAATTATGTAGTTTATTTGATTTCTATATTGGCCATCAGATGATATCCATGTATATCTTCTTGGGTTGCTTGAAGAATGTGTTTGCAATGAACAAACTGTTGGCATCACAAAATTCAATTAGTTGCTCTTATGTTTCATTTCTTGATCCTAGGCCAAATTTTCCTACGCTCTTTGATCCTTCTCTGTGTCCTACTTAATATGAGAGGCACAAAACCTCCACCCTATAGAGTGCTATATATCAGGAGCCTTGCAGGAGTATAACTAGAAATTATACAGGAGTGAAAGATTCTTCCATTCTCCAAGAGTGTCTGACAACTTATTTTCACTGCTGGTCTTGCTTTATGTCCCTGACTCATACTGAGAGAAAACTACTACAGTTGCCCATCTCTGTGTTATCAAACTCCTGCTCACCTTTCTTAGATCTGATTGTCAGGCATTCATATCTGTTGGATGCAAACTCAACCACATGCTGATCTCATTTACAGATGATGGTCTTGTCTAAATGGAAAAACTGTTTAGAAGAGAAAAACTTTCATAACAGAAAAACAGCAAAGAAATGTTTCACATGACTTAGCAGATGATAGGACCTATTGTACCTTTATGGTCTTTGTTGGATCTCCTAGAGATAGATGGATGCCTTGATGACAACAAGGTATCACAAGTTATTTTCAACCTTGCCAGGGTCTGCTAGGATTCTTGTTACAGTTAAATGTGGAAATGAATTATTCTCCAGAATTAAAGCATGAATAGCAGAATATATACAGTGAGCAAATGGCAGGAAAAAGAAAGGAAGCCTTCTCTTCATACACTGCTATAATGAGGAGGTATCATCTGGATTTGAATATAGTTGTTCTAACTTGTAACTAGATGCTTCCAGAACAACTGACTGATTATTTTTGTATGTATTTCACATGTATCTGTTATAATTTCCTTGGTATCTATTATACTTAGTGTGTATGAGTAGTAAAACTGACATAGGTATGTAAAGAATACAGTTTCATATTTGCTGGGGTTTGGTTCCAGGACCCCCCGTGGATACCAAAATCCATGAATACGCAAGTCCCATTATATGCAATGGCACAGCAAAATGGTGTCCCTTATATAAGATGGCAAAATCAAGGTTTGCTTTTTGGATTATTATTTTTTAAGAATATTTTCAAGCTGTGAATACTTAAATCTTGTGGAGGCCAAATCCATGGATATGGAGGGACAACTGTACTCGCAAATTTTCTCATTACCATGAGAAAGGATGTTTTGACACAGAACCATGATGTTGAAAAAAATTGCAAATGGTTACGAGATTTATTTATTTATTTATTTAGGACTTTTTTGGACGAAGAAAAATAACGCAAGCAGCCTCTCCAGCTTGCGAGGCTGCTGCACTGCAAAGAACCCCTTTCATATGACTCTCGCCCCTGCCGGTACTGTTGCGGTACCTCAGGGAGAGCTGAGCGTCATATTTCGTTGATTTTTACTCACGATCAACTTTCGTGAGTTAAAAATCAATGAAATATGACGCTCAGCTCTCCCTGCGGTACCGCAACAGTACCGCTAGAGGGCAGCGTCATCCGAAACTGACACTTTGCAGCGCAGCAGCCTCGCAAGCTGGAGAGGCTGCTTGCGTTGTTTTTCTTTGTCCGAAAAAGTCCTTAGTCTGCTGTGAGAATTTTCACAATCTGGGATTTATTTATTTTTGAAAAAAATGTTTTTGCAAAAGTCTTGTTTTTTGCTTAATAACAGCACATTTGGGATGAATGAATTTTTTATGAGACAACATCAAGTGCAAAGCAGCTTGCAAAAGTGTGCAAAACCACTTGTAATGGAATTCATGTCTGTTTTTTTTCCCTTTCTTTTATCATTCAATAAAAATAAATTTAAAAAAATACTTGTAACCTCAACCAGCAGAGAAGTAACTTTTGTAATTATTTGTTCCCACTTGGAAGAATGAGATAGAAAGTGAAGGATTACATCCCTAGGAGGATATATTAGTAAAATATATGTTCAGTATTGTGTCTTCCAAAGTTTAAAGCGGAAGGCATTAATGTTGAGCCGAAACCAGAATTATGGTGGTGGTGTTGAACTGAAAGGGGTGTGCAGGTAAAATTTTTCTCTCTGTGTGAAATTCATCCCTCTTTTCTGCCATTTTCAAATTGTTTATTTATTAATTATTCCCACAAAGGCAAGGAAGGGGGATAAAAAGTCCATTCTATGGGCATCAAGATTCATACACCCCTGGTGGTCATACAACCTCAAGCATACAACTTGAGTGTTCCCTCTTTGCCCCTTGGCACTGCTTACCTCCTAACTATCTCTCAAAATCTGTCAGCAGTCTGGTGTTCCTTCTGCATATTTTTTTAAAAGTCATCATTCTAAATACAGTACAGCAACCAGGGATGTAATACATCAGCAATTTCATTCTCAAAGGAAGCAATGAGTAATTTTGGAAACTTTCTTCCTGCTGTGAGAAAGTTTTTGAAAATGGCCCAATTTTCAAAGACTGTTTCCAGTTCAGGACTTACTCTTTGCAAAATCTACACAATATATTTGCACTCAGAAAACAGCCTCTTTTTTTGTGCAGAAAACAGCATTTTCCATGCAGAAAATGCTTTTTCTTGCATAGAAAATTCTGTAGTTGCGGACTTATTCTGAGTAAAATTTGCATATGGTTCTTTTGTGCAGAAAACAGCATTTTCTGTGCATGAAACAACATGGGTTTTTTTTTAATTAAAAAACACCCATGTGTGAAATTTGTGCAGAATATTTCCTGAACTCTTAAGATTACTTTTAGGCCAGGATTCTCTTCATTTGGGCTTCTCAACATTTGAGAAAACATTTTTGACTATATGTTTTGAATATGTTTGTATATCCTTTCCATCTCTAGAGGACACAGTGCAGCCAATCTGATGCAGTGCCTAAACAGTGTCTTCAAGTGGAAATAAACCAAATAAATGGCAACCAGTGTGATGACCTCTTTAGGTAATCATACTGTTCTACTGATAGTTGCAACATTCATATTTGCAAAAGGACCCTGAAGGGGTTCCTATTAAGCTCTTTCAAACCATGCATCTTCTGTTTTACTCTCAGGCGCTGCAAACCACATCATGCTCTCCTGTGGAAAAACCAGCAGCCAAGCTAAAATTAGTTCTCAGAAAATCCTTTCCATTCAGAGTTTCCAGAGAACCAGGAATTCAGAACAGAACATATACATACACAGGAATGATAATACTGTGCCAGTTCCTTGAGATTATGGTGGGCTTTGTTAGAATGCATTACATTGCAAGAAAAGAGATGGAACCCAAAATAAAATGATACTGAATAATTACGCCACAAGGGTAGAGACAGAGGCTTTGTGTGTTCACAGTTTAAAAAATGGGTTTCAGATTTGGTGCTGAACAACAACATTATGCTGGCAATTTTCAGAGAGATAGCAAGTTTTGTCTGTTTCAATGTAAAAAGAAAGAACAAGTTTCATTCCACCTGTGAAACTAACCAAGCTTAAGCAGAAAAAAAATGGCTAGTCTGAATGATGACACAGGACTTCTTCCCTCTTTTTATTATGGGTGGGGAACCCCAAATTCTACACATCAGATAATGTCAGCAATCAGTTAATTTATTTCCGTGTTCATGTTTGATGTACAATTTCTTTGTTTCTCTGCCTCCTTTGTTTCCACCTTTTCATCCTTCCTCACTCCTAAATACTTTCTCTGGGTGGGGGGAGTTTACCCTGACTATTGTAGGTCAGATGGATAAAAATGTAGAAGAGGATGCCACAGACAGAACATAGTATGGAATGGCCAGGACTTGCTGGTTTTAGTTTTATGTTCTTTTCCTACCAGAAAACATGTGAGCAGCCAAAGCCTACAATCAAGCGTTAAACCTAGGAACATCTGGTGAGCCTACTTGGGTGGTAAGACCTCTGAAAAGTCAGTGCTATCTCTGCTTTTACTGATTCTCTGCTGCTGGAACCAAAAGGAGAAGAGTTCTCCACAATGGAGCAGCTTCCATGTTGATAACACTTCAGACAACATAAGAAGCTGATTTGGATGTCACAATAAGCCAGAGTTCCAGAGGTTCATGAACAGTGTGGTGGTGCATACTGTGCTGGTTTGTTTATTATGATGTACAAACCTTACAGAATCAGGAATCTAGCTTGTCTTTCCCTTTACCAGCCAGAGTAGTCACCTATGATTTATTCCTTACAATTCTGGCTTGTTATAACATCCAAACATGTCCAATGTGTCTCCCAATTTTATTCTACAAATGCCAGACATTGGAGCCCTGATCAGGCATTACTCAGCACATTTTCATCAACATGGGAGCAGTGCAGTGTTTGGCTCCACACTCCTCCACTGTCACTTTCCATATGTGGAAGGTGACAAATCTGAAGAGGAGGCTTTGCTGTTCATGTAGAGGTTCTCCATGGGAGCAAAAGGCTGGTTTTCCAATGCTCTTGCTTGCATGAAGAACTTCCATATGAGCAAGAAGCTCCCCTCTTCAGATATGTTACCTTCCACATGAAAAAAGTTACAAAGAAGGGAAAGGAGCTAGGTACTTTCCCTGTTTCTCTGTTGAAGAAAGTGTGGTGAGTACCCAGAGCTTTGAACGTCAAGCATGAAAATTAATCTGACAATGCTGAGCATTGAATTGAAAAACTAATTGACTAGTATAAGCACTAATAAATAATAATAATAATAATAATAATAATAATAAAATTTATTTATTTCCCGCCCCTCTGTGAACAATCGGAGCGGCTTACAACAGTAAAATAGTACATGGTATAAAACAATTCAAAATCCCTTCCCCCCTTAAAACATTATTAAATCAATACAAATTAAAATCAACATATAATACAATTGTTATTAAAAACCCTTCCTAGCGAGCAGCATCAGTTAGGAGCTCCAGAATCAACCTACAGAGGGGGGTTCCTGAGGCTGGGGTTAGCTATTCCAGAAAAGCCTGCCTGAAGAGAACTGTCTTGACAGCTTTTTAAAAGCTGTCTAATGATGTCAATAGGCGGATCTCATCTGGCAGGCCGTTCCACAATTTGGGGGCGACAGCCGAGAAAGCCCTCTGGGAGGTGGTCGCCAGCCTAGGTCTTTGTGGCTGCAACAAATTCCTCCCAGAGGACCGGAGAGCGCGAAATAGTTTAATCCATGAAGTAATCATTGATTTAATCATTGATCAAGCTGTTAGTCTGGGACTAGGCCATGGGTTTGGCAGAGAATGGCACAGAGGTTGTGACTTTGGACCTTAGAAGAGTGCATTTTCTTACAGGCTCCTCCAAAGGGCTCTTTTTGCCCCTTCCTCCAACCTAGAATTTCCCCCCACATGGACTACAAAGTTTATACTAGGGCTGTTGGCTGGGAATGGTGGAATTCCAGCGCATATGGGAACTGTCAGTTTCAGGAAAGCTGTTCCAAAACATGAGATCTCATCTTACAACCTCTTCAATTCTATCAGTCACTCATCTGCATCTTTTTTTTCCCATTCACCTCCACCAGCACACATACTTCACATACACTTTAAATGCCTCGCTTGTTAAAGGTTAATAGGGAATGATTTATTTCAATTAGTGAACACTGATCCAATGCAAGTATGGCAGTGAATAGATAGCTGCAAAGAGCAATAATTGAATCAAGAGTAAACAATTCTCAAACTGAAATTTGTGTGTGTGTCTGACCATATTCAGAATATTTGCCTGCACAACTGAATCACTGCATCATTTCTGGCTCCCCATTCCTAATCAAGATGTGTGGTAGATGGGTGATATCAGTGGTAGAGCACAGGTTTCACATGTAGGAGACAAATGCAATCTGTAGCATCTACAGTTTCAATTATCAAGTATCTAAGAAGCCCACACTTCTCTGGACCCATCTTACCATAATTGTATAGTTAAAAGGAGATGGATAAGAAGGAGGAGCAGGAAAAAGCTGGGTAAAAGAGCAAAAAAGAAGTGTGATGGAAACCAAGAGAGAAAGAAATGAGCAAAGGGTTTAAGGGAAACTTTTCACTTAATTGTCCAAGAGCCTAGCACTGTGTAACTAATACACTAAAGAACTGCAAAGAAGTTCATTGCAGCCTGCCCCAAATAATATTATGTAATAATTGTGTATTATGTAATAATCACTGCAAACTCAGAATATAATCACTAAAGAGGGAAAAGTTACTAAAGCAAGACATTTCATTCCAAGACTCATGTTTTTCTTCTTTTCCATTCTTCTTCTCCTTTTTTCCTTTCCCAAACTTAGCTGTTCTCATGCTTCACAAACCCAGCTACCTGATCTGGACTCCAGAGAGTGCTCTCCCTCCCCATCCTGCCTCTCTGCTGTCTTCCCAAAGGAATTACACAGATTAGCCTACCTAACAACAGGAGGCTAATTTCCTCCACTTTGTTTCCCTGAAGCAGCAGATCTACCTGTTTTACTGTATGCGAGAGAGGGATAGCCATCCTAATGAATTCTAATAACCTAATAAACTAGAGTATAAACTAGAAGTAGCTTGTGGTGAGGCAATGTCACTACATCAAAAATCCAGCTTACTTCATAGAAAAAAATCAACAACATTGAACTGAAACCTGGAGACAGACTGATCAGTTCTCATGTTGTCTCCTTGTTCACCAAAGTCCCCATAGTGGACACCATGGCACTCATCCAACAAATATTTCCTGAGGACATCACAGCCTTGTTCAAACATTGCCTCATCACAAGCTACTCCCAGTGGGATAGCAAATTCTATGAACAGATAGATGGGGTAACCATGGGCAGCCCTCTGAACCCCGTGATAGCAAATTTTTACATGAACATTTTGAAAAGCAAGACCTGGAAACAGCACCAAAAAAAAGCCCACAACATGGTTCCGATATGTGGATGACACTTTCACCATTTGGAACCAAGGAGAAGAAGATTTGGTCTCATTCCTGAACCACTTGAACAGCATCCATCCAAATATCCAATTCACAAGGGAAAAAAAGAGAAGGAAGGAACACTGCCATTCTTGGATGTCCTAGTCATTCACAAACCAAACCAATGGTTAGGCCACAAGGTATACAGAAAACCCACAAACATGGACAGATACCTACACAAGAACTCCAATCATGACCCAGGACAAAAAAGAAGCACACACACACACAAAAAACCAACCCATTGGTAGACTGCTCCCAAAAGGATCTGCAAACCCCACTACCTGGAGGATGAACTGAGGCACCTAAACTGGGCCCCTACAGGCTAATGGTTACTCCAGATCAGACATCACAAGAGCAGCCAGACCCAGAACAAACCACAGGAATGAAGAAGAAAAACAGTCACCCAAAGGGAAGGTATTTTTACCATACATCAAAGGACTCACAGACAGAATAGGGAAACTGATGAGGAAACACAACTTCCAAATGATCTACAGACCAACCAAGAAAATCCAAGAAATGCTACACACAGCAAAGGACAAAAGAAACCCTCTCACAGCTGCAGGAGTTTACCACATACCATGCAGCTGTGGACAAGTTTACATAGGGACCACTAAACATAGTGCGCAAACACAAATCAAGGAACATGACAGACACTGCAGACTGGGCCAGCCAGAAAAATCAGCAGTAGCAGAACATGTTATAAACCAACCTGGACACAAAATGCTATTTAAAAACACATAAATTCTGGACCAGGCCAACAACTATCATCATCATCATCATCATCATCATCATATTTATTTATACCCCGCCCCTCTGTCAAAACAATCGGGGCGGCTTACAAAAATTAAAATACAATACAGATAAAATCCCCAAATACCCCCACCCCACCCTCCCCCATAAAAAATTATTAAAAAAATATAAATTAAAACCAACTGATCTAAAATCATATTTAAAAACAATAAATACAATAAAATACAATAAATGGCCAGCGGACTAAAAAGAGGCCAGGATCCCCTGAGGCCGGGATCTAATTACGAAAGGCCTGACGAAAGAGATCCGTCTTCAGTGCTTTTTTAAAGCTATTCAGGCTTGTTATCTGACGGATCTCATTCGGCAGGTCATTCTACAATTTGGGGGCGATTACCGAAAAGGCCCTCTGGGAGGTTGCAGACAGCCTAGATTTTTGTGGCTGAAGCAAATTCCTCCCAGAGGACCGGAGTGCGCGGGGAGGATTGTATGGGAGGAGGCGGTTCCGGAGATAAGTTGGACCCAAGCCATTTAGGGCTTTAAAGGTAATAACCAACACCTTATACTGGGCCCAGAAACTGATAGGCAGCCAGTGGAGAGATTTTAATACTGGAATTATATGGTCTCTCCGAGATGTTCCTGAAACCACTCTGGCTGCCATATTTTGTACCAACTGAAGTTTCCGGACCAAGCATGAGGGCAGCCCCATGTAGAGAGTATTGCAGAAATCTAGACGCGAGGTTACCAGCGTGTGCACCACAGTCTCGAGGTCCCTTACTTCCAGTAAATGGTACAGCTGGCGTATCAGCCGGAGCTGATAACAGGCACTCCTGACTGTCACACTCATCTGACTAGTCATCTGAAGCGATGAATCAAGGAGCACCCCCAGACTGCGAACACAGTCCTTAACGGAGAGCGTGACCCCGTCCAGGACTGGAGGTTGCAACCCAACTCCTGGTTTTGGGGCCGCTACCGTGAGCACCTCCGTTTTATCTGGATTTAATCTCAATCTGTTTTTCCTCATCCGGCCCATTACTACTTTAAGACAAGAGGAGAGACGCCATCGGAATTCGAGGCTGACGATCGGGACAAGGAGAAATAGATCTGGGTGTCATCAGCATACTGATAACACCCAGCCCCATAACTCCGAATAATCTCACCCAGCAGCTTCATATAGATGTTAAACAGCATCGGGGACAGGATGGCGCCCTGCGGAACACCACAAGTAAGCTCCTTTCTGCTGGAGCAGCTGTCCCCGAGGAACACCCTCTTGGACCTGCCCGAGAGGAAGGACCAGAACCACTGGAGCGCAGTGCCTCCGATTCCTAACCCACTCAAGCAATCCAAGAGGATGCTATGATCTATCGTATCGAAAGCCGCTGAGATGTCTAAAAGCACCAACAGGGTCACACTACCCCTGTCAATGCTTAGACGCAGGTCGTCAGTCATGGCAACCATGGCAGTCTCAACTCCAAATCCTGTCCTAAAGCCAGTTTGAAATGGGTCTAGATAATCGGTTTCATCCAAGACAGCTTGGAGTTGAAGAGCAACCGCCCTCTCGATCACCTTGCTCAAAAATGGTAATAAAGAGACTGGCCTATAATTTTTCATATCCAGGGGGTATTCATGTCAGAATGCACAGAGAATCTATTGAAATCCACAAACACCCGGATCTTAAAAGAAGAAACCTTAAAAGTAAACAAAATCTGGCTCCCAATTTTGAAATACAATAGAATCAAAACTCAACACTTACAAAGGAATTCCACCCCGGGACAGGGGGAGTTCCAGCAGATAATGGCCCATCAACCAACCATTAGCCAAACAGACATTAACGAGCCTTGCATTTCTATACCCAGAAACTAATCATTCAATTACACATATTTACATGTACTCCCCAACAGGGGTTCACAGCATATAAACTCCACATACACTCCTATCCAACCATTCTCTGAAAATGCCAGCCACAGATGCAGGTGACACGTCAGAAAGAAACTCTTCCAGAACACAGCCTCACAGCCCAGAAAAAAAAACAAGGAAAATCTAAAGTCACAGAAGTGATCATTACATGTTGTTTGACAACCAACATGCAAGGTTCTTTTTGCGTTAATTGCCATCAAGTCAGCTTTAACTTATGGCAACTCTATGAATAAGAGAGCTCCAGCACACCTGTTATCAGCAGCCCTGCTCATAGCCAGTAAATTCAAGGCTGTGGCTTTCTTTATTGAATCTATTCACATGGGATCTTCCCCTTTTCCTGCTGCTTTTCACTTTCCTGAGCATTGTCATCTTTTCTAATGAGTCATGATATGTTCAATCAAAGTATGATGGCCTCAGTTTAGGCAGTTTGGCTTTTGGTATCGAGGGAGAGTTCAGGCTTGATTTGCTCTAAGACCCATTTATTTTATTTTATTTTAATTTTTTTAGGTATTTATACCCTGCTCTTCAGCCACAAAGGCTCTCAGGCAATTTACAAATTGTTAAGTAATAGCACCTACATGTCTTCACCACTTTTATAGCACGCTAGGCACTCTCCAAGCGGTTTACAATGTGTGTTAGCTAACTGCCCCCACAAGCCAGGTACTCATTTTACCAACCTATGGAAGGATAGAAGGCTGAGTGAACCTTGGAGCCCTTGGGATAGAACTTGCAATGTTGCGGCTTGCACAGGACTGGTTTAAGGAATTTTGGGGGCCCTTGCAATGCTTTATTGGGGGGGGCATATGTTCATCTCAGAACCTAACCTAACCTAACCAGTTCACAGTGCAGGATATTCAGATTCTTGCTAATAATGTTTTTACAGGAGGAGGGTTACTACGCCTCCCCCCACAATGACAGGGTCCCCTGCAGCTGCAGGTTCTGCAGGGGCCTTAAACTGACCCTGGGCTTGCACCACCAGGGCTCCCTCATTAGTCTTTATTTATTAGCCTGTTGGCAATCCATGGTATCTGCAGAACTCTCCTCCAGCACCACATTGCAAATGAGTTGATTCTCTTCCTATCAGCTTTCTTCACTGTCCAGCTTTCATAAACAAAACAGAAACTGTTAACACACATTGGAAGCCACTTAATGTGGTGTAGATATGTAAAGTAGTATTGCTTAACAATTTGTAAGCCCCTCTGAGAGCCTTTGTGGCTGAAGAGCAGGGTATAAAGACCTAAATAAATAATTAAACTGGAAATAGAATGGCATGGATGATACTGACTTCAATATTCAATTATATATCTTTACATAGCAGATTTTATCTTGTTCCTTCCAAGTCCTGGCTTTCTTCTGATTTCCTGAGTACTGTCTCCAGTCTGATTTATGACTAAGCCAAGATTTAGAAAGTCTTTGACTATTTCAATGTCTTTGTCATCCACTTCAATGTTTGTAAATCACCGGTGGTCATTATTTTTGTTTTCTGAACATTCACCTGTTTTGTACTTTCTTCCTTGACTTTCCTCAATAGTTGTTCCACATCTTTGCTACTGCTTTACTAGTAGGAGGGTATCACCTGCATATCTTAAATTGTTGGTGTTCCTGCCTCCAATTTTCACAACTCCTTCCTTCAAGTCTAATTCAGCTCTCTGTATTATAAATTTCTGTGTATAAATTAAACAGATATGGGGATACAATGCAGCCTTATCTGACACCCTTACCAATTGGAAACAATGCAGCCTTATCTGACACCCTTACCAATTGGAAACAGTTCAGTTTCATCATAGTCTATCCTTACAGTGGCCTCATGTCCAGGGTATAGGTTCCATATCAGGACAATCAGGTGCTGTTGTACATTTGTACATTTGTACATTTCTTTTAGAGTGATCCATAGTTTTTCATGATCTACACAATCAAAGGCTTCACTATAATCTATAAAGCACAGGTCAATTTTCTTCTGAAATTCTTCTGAAATTCACTTCATTATCCAATGCTCATTTGCAATAGGATTCCTAGTGTCTCTTCCTTTTCTGAATTCAGCTTGAACATCTGACATTTCTCATTCCATATATGGTAAGGGCCTTTGTTGTAAAATTTTGAGCAACACTTTGCTTACATGGGAGATTAACATTATGGTCCTGTGGTTACTGAAATCCCTGATGTACCTTTTCTTGGGGACTGGAATATATATGGAACATTTCTAATCTATGGGTCATTGTTTTGTTTTCCATATTTGTTGACAGATTTTAGTTAGAATTTGAATGGGTTCTGTGAAACTGTTCTATTGATATGTCATATGTCCTTTGTGATTAATTGCTCCCAAGGGCTTTGAGAGAGGCTTCCACTTCCCTTTCTAAAACAGTGGGTTGATCAACACAGGATTTGCTTTAATGAATCCATCATCCCTTTTATATAGTTCTTCAGTGTATTGTTTCCATCTTCATCTTTTTTTCTTGATCGTGTAGTATGTTCCTCTGTTGGTCATATAATATCCCTACCCTTGGTTTGATTTCTCAGCTCTTGTGGAAGAGATCTCTTGTTCTAACTTCTTGTCATCTTCTTTTATTTCTTTGCATTGGTTATTATGTTCAATATTATTGTAGTAAAACTCTTTGTCCCTACACACAAGTCACTGTAAAATTGTATTCAGAATTCTGACCCTATTTCTGTCACCTTTTACTTTTGCTTTTCATATGTCCTTAACTATTTAATGAGTTTAATCTGTTATCCAATGAGGCCTTTCTTTCTTTTTGGCTTCAGGTAGTTAGCTGGGGGTATTGTGTTTTTGCATTCTTTCCTGATAATGTCCCTGGCTTCAGACCAGAGTTCTATTGGCTCCCTGCCTAGTAAGCTTAATAGTGCAGTGTGTGGTCTTTAAATTATACAGGGATCTTCTTTAGTTGATATTTTGTCATGATGATTGATTTAGTGTACTCCCTCAGCTCTACTAATTTCTGACATTAGTAGTTCATGGTCTATGCCACTCTCTGCTCCTGGTCTTATTTTTGAAAATACAATGGAAATTCCCCATCTTCTGCTTCCAATTATGTAGTCTTTTTTATTTCTGTATTGGCCATCAGATGGCATCCACATAAGCAATCATTTCTTTGGTTGACTGAAGAATATGTTTGCAATGAACAATCTGTTGGCTTCACAAAATTTGATAAGTTACTCTCCTGCTTTTTTCCTTGACCCTAGGCCAAATTCTCCTACAATGTTTGGTTCTGATCTATTCCCTACTTTTGTATTCCAAACACCTATCGTTACCAAAGTGTCCTGTTTTAGTATGTGATCAATTTCCTCCAGGACTCCTGCACAGAATTTTCCATTTCTTCCTCTTCTGCCTCTGTAGTTGGAGCATAAACTTGGATTTGAGTTATATTGATAGGTTTTCCCTGAATCCTTATTGATATCATTTAGTCAGACTTTGCATTATACCCCCCTGACTGTTTTTGCTACATGCCTCCTTATTATTAAAGCCACCTCATTTGTTTAATTGTGTTTCAGTTGTACATCTTTGTGTGCTTTATCCTGTATCTTTTTAGTTAACCTTTTTGTGAGCCATTTGTGTCACAAAATAAATTCTCGTACAATTAATGAAATTTAGTTTGTCTGTGGTAATTAATGTTTTTAATGTTTCTAACTAACAGGGCAGGAACAATTTGACTGTTTTTAATGTAACCTACCTTTTTTTTTTTTTAAAGGGATATTTTTAGACCTATGTGTCAGACATAACATTGATTTAATTATTGTTTATAACAGGTCGTTATGAAAAAGGAGGCATGACTGCAACTTGCCCTCATCAAAGCAATACCAATTAGTGTAAAATGGTTTAAATCTGTTTTCTTGGCAAGTGAAAAAGATGGAAAGAATTCAGCTTCTAATGAAAATGACAGGCAAGTTGTCAAAATGAAGGCCAAGGTTATTACTGAATGATTGCCATCCACCCCAAAGTTTGTGTCACCTTTCAAATTAACAGCAAATATTCTGTCCCCATTCTTGTTCCTTTCCTGCTTCCTTCCCACCATCACCACTTGTCCTCTGTCAGATTTAGTTTGTAAACTCCTCAGGGTAGGGAGTTGTTTTGTTCTTGTTACTCTGGTATGGCATGCTCTTGCAATATTTTAAAACAGGAGTAGAGATTGTGTGGCCCTCTGGATGTCATTACACTGCATGCCCCGTTAATCCTACCTACAATAGCCAATGGTAAAGTATGCTGGGAGATGCAGTTAACAACATCTGGAAGAACACATGATCCCAAACATAAGAAATTCTCTTATGTGATTTTGCATGGGCAAGACTTCGGCTATTCTCACAAGAAGACAGAACTTCAGTTAAAAACACCAAAAACAAATAGATAATGAAAGAATTTCACAAATAAGAAAGGTTAAAGTTCATTAAAACAGCAACCTGTTGGTCCTCTTCATGTTCTTCACTGGAAGTTTAGTTCTGTGTTCTTTTTGGGAAAGGAGAGGGGGGGGAAGAGGACTGCCCATTCACACTGTAATTGTGCAATTATAGCTGGACATGATTTTGCATACTTGTCAATACTGTGAAAAGAGCAATATTCATGAGTTTTGTCTGTCAGTGAAAAGTTATGCATAATTAATGGGTGGAGCACACATGGACCACAGGAGAACAACAACATCATGTGATAACAAGAACCCATTCATGCTACTATCCTGTTGTAATTGTGCAATTTTAGCCTCATGTGATAATGTCCTTAGTTTACTTCCTGCATCTGAAGAAATAGAACTTTATCACATGAAACTGAAATTGTGGAATTATGCTGGGATAGTAGTGGTAATGGCTTCCTGTTATAGCATGATGTCATCTTTATACCATGGTTGGTGAGTGCTCCAACTGTTACTGTGGCTCAGCTTTGTATTCATGGGCAAAACCCATGAATAGCTGTCAATATTGCTATTTTCCCAGTACTGACGAGCATGCGATAATTCATTCCCACTGTAGTTCCGATATTATGGTGTGCGTGGGCATTCCTCCCTCTTTCCCCCTCCCCATTCCCAATGAGAACACATAATTAAACTTTTGGTGAAGAGGATCTCCACGGCGCCCTTTTAATGAACCATCTCCTTTTCTCAGTATGTTTTTTGTTTGTTTGTTTAATTGTTAATTTGTTAATTTCTTTGTTTATTTGTTTGGGTTTTGTTTGTTTAATTGAAATGGCATCTTCTCACAGTAACAGCCAAAACTGTATTCCTGAGAAATCCCAGAAGGAGATTTTTTTTTTTTAAGGTACATGCATGGGCCAGACAAGTGTTACAATAGCGCAAACTTCAATCTTGTTTGTAAAGCACTAGTAGGTGGTCATGCTCCATTAGTGGTAGTAATACATGGTTGCAGTAAAGTGTGATAATTAATGTAATAATGCCACCATACTTTCACTATCCTCAGCTGAAGGATTACAGCATGTCTATATGCTCGTGTGATAAAGTCCATAGACTAAGTCTACGAAAGCTTATGAACGGGGTTCTTGGAATTGTCACATTACAGGGTTGCCAGTTGAAGTTGACTCAAAGCCAGTTAACAACAATAACAATGGCTTCAAAGGAATGTGCTACTAGAGCCCCTCATATACAAAGTTAAGTACTGCATTAGTTTGGGAAATGGAGGACATAACAACATTTGGGAAATAAAGAGGGTATAACAACATTTCAATGAAGAGTAGGGATGATCTACAACCAGCAGGGAAACTCACTGTATGATAATAATAATAATAAAAAGAAATAAAAAGCCAATGGAAAAAATACATTGAAGAACTATATAAAAGAGATGAAAGGATGACAGATTCATTCAAGAAAGAACCACCTGAAGATGAACCCACAGTTTTAGAAAGTGAAGTGGAAGCCGCACTCAGAGCACTTGGGTGAAATAAGTTACCAGGTACAGATGGCATACTAATAAAGCTACTTCAATCTACGGAGACAGAATCCACTCAAATTCTTACTAACATCTGTCAGCAAATATGGAAAGCAAAAGAATGGGCCACAGGTTAAAAGTGCTCAACATACATTTCAGTCCCCAAGAATGGGGACACCAGGGATTGCAGTAACCACAGAACCATTGCATTATCCTCTCACATAAGCAAAGTGATGCTCAAAATTCTACAACAAACAATTATTATTATTATTTCATTTATATCTTGCCTTTCTCCCAATAATGGGACTCAAGGTAGCTAACATCATATTTAAAAACAATGCAAATTAAAAACAATACAAAAATTAAAGTATAATTTTTTTATAGGGTCACTATACGAATAAGTTGACAATGTGTTATTGTTTTTAAATAGCATATGACTGGTTACAGTGGTACTTTTTAATGTAATGAGTATTCCTTACTTGTTAATCCTAAAATGTTGCTGAGGGGACACTTTGGGAGAATTTTTAGCATTTAATTTATTAAAGTTTTTTTTAAAAAATAAAAATAAAAGAGTAACTCATTACTTTTGAGACTCAGTGTGGGGTAGGTGTCTGAGTGTTGGACTAGCACCCTGAGACACCAGGGTTTAAATCTCTGCTTAGCCATAGATTTCTGCTTGGTGATCTTGCGTAAGTTGCACTCTCTCAACTTCAGAGGAAGGCAATGGAAAACTCCCTCCCAATAGAATTTGTTAAGAAAACCCCATGACTGGGTCACAGTATGAGATTCTCTGTAAGTCAGAAATTACTTGAAGGCACACAACAACAGCAACAACAACAACACATTACTAACAAGTTATTCTTTAAACAACAATTAGCACCAATTAGTTACTTTAAGAGCAGATAATGATGAATTACAGTGGTCCCTCCATATCCACAGATTTGGTATCCATGGATTTAAGTATTCACAGCTTGAAAATATTCTTTAAAAATAATAATCCAAAAAGCAAAGCTTGATTTTGCCATCTTATTTAAGGGACACCATTTTGCATATAATGGGACTTCAGTATTCACAGATTTTGGTATCCACAGGGGGTCCTGGAACCAAACCCCAGCAAATATGAAGGGACAACTGTATTTAAAACATAACCTTCCAAGTGTTGTTGATATCATGGAATTCAAAGAACTGGATGCGTGTTTGCCTTGAATTTGACCTTCCAGTTAAATCTCTGTGAAACACAACTTCTGATCACATCAACAGTTCTTAGTATGAACTACATTTGCCGACAGACTGAATTCTCTGTATGTTCCTTAATAAAAAACATGATTTTGATTATGAACCACAATTTACGTTTGCAATTCTGCTGGATTCCCTCTATATCAGTGACTTCAAAAGGAACAGCCTAACTGCTCAGCTAATATGTTCCTCCATATTCTTCCTAAGGCAACTTGGCTGGAAGGGATCCCTGACTGGGGTTAGGGTTTTGCCTAAGCAAAAAAGAAAAAAGAGAGCAAGCCTTTTCTTGTCTCTGCCTTCTATAGTGAATATCTGAAATACTGCAACATATCAAGCACAGGTTCAGGAAGACAATTCTATGTGGAGCACATTTGCCCACTAATAAAGCAGCACTAATCAAATCACTTCATTAACTTAAGATGAGCATAAGGCAATCCCAGCTGGATCAGATCAATGGTCTGTTGTTACAGGCTGAATGCTATTTTGGTATATGTTTTGAAAAATGTAAACCCTTGAACCTTAATGTAGAGTAACAAAGCAAAATATCTGTGTAAAAAGAACAGGTTTTCTGCCTAGTTCTGGGCATGTGGCCATCTAATCCAAAACAAAGGCGATAAGAGAGAAATCCTGATGAGGGAGGGAAAAAATAAAGTACAGAGTATAGCAACAAAAGGGTATACTGCATTGGTATGATAGTGTTAATGAGGCTGATGCAATCCCATTTGTTGGCAGACAGACAGCAAAGCAGTGGTTAGTGATTGGTCACTTAGTAGCCTCACATAGATAGCCAATGAACTCTTATTTATATTGGATGGAAAAATCCTTATTGATGTTAACAGGGATTAGTTAGATTCATCTCTTATTGGACAGATAAATGCTGGAGGCAGTATAAAAAGCTCCCTTCCAAGAGATGAAATTAGGCTGTTATGACACAGTCAGACCAGCTGCCTATGACAGCATTTATGCTGCTGCTCCTAGCTGGTCAATACTCTTAAAATGCTGGGGGAGAGAGAACCTCTGCTCTCAATATTAATTGTACTATAGTATAATGGACCCTTGGTATCTACTGTGGTTTGGCTCCAGGACCCCCAATGAATACCAAAATCCATGGATGCTCAAGTCCCATTATATACAATGGTGTAGTAAAGTGATGTCCCTTATATAAAATGGCAAAATCAAGGTTTGGTTTTTGGAATTATTTTGGGATGTGGGGGTGGGTGGGGAGATATTTTCAAGCCACGGGTGGTGGAATCAATGGGTGCAGAATCCATGTATACAGAGGGCTGACTGTATCTCTGTACTTTTTATCTAGCTAGATAAATACCTGTGGAAGAATATTATTTTACACACATTGGAAACTGTTTAATGCAGTGTAGATGTGTAAATAGCTATTGCTTAAAACAATTTGTAAGCCGCTCTGAAAGCCTTGTGGCTGAAGAGCGGGGTATAAATAAATTAAAAAAAAATATTTTCCATGAATGCCTATGTGCTTCACCCACAGAAGACATAAAAGTTCAGTTCCATGCAAATGTTTGACTATATAGCTGCCCTTTAGTATTGTTTGATAAGAAGAATATTAAAGAATCTGATGAAGATGTTAATATGATGTAAGATGTGCAATGCCTTATATGAAATGTAATGTCAATGATAAACTATATGCCTAGACCAGGAGATGTCTATCTTTCCCCCCCTCCCCTGCAGAGTAGTATGTGTGTTTGTGTGTGTCCATTTTAATAAAATAGGCTAAAGGATTAAGTACCCTGCTCATTCGCCCATGTTAAAATATTCTGAAAGTAGAATACTTAAGAGTGCTTAAAGGATGCATTGATACTCAGGGCTTGTCTAAATGGTGAAAATAATCCTAACAGGATGTGAAAGGAAGGCGATCGTACAAATTGACATTCACATAAATACGAGTCATTCAGAAGGAGGGGCAGTCAAATCCACCACAAACTCTGTGTGAGAAACCTCCGGGGCTTCTCCCAGATTTTTTTTGAAAAGCTCCATATGGCATGTGAATGTGCAATAATTTGGACACTCACATTTGCATTGGTGCAATCAGGAAGCATAATCTGATCATCTGGATTAGCATGGGGAGGGGAGCAGGGCTAGCAAACAGGGAAAGTGCCTGCTGCCACCAGGTTGGATTTTTGGCTAAGTGAGTAAGTTGATAAAACAGTGATCATATACTCTCTCTCTCTCTTTTATAAATATGAAATATCACATGTGTGCACCACAGTAAACTTTTTTTTAAAAAAAATTGCAGCAGCAGATTTAAAAGCGTGAGTAAATCACTTGCAGCTGCCATCTTAGCTAGGGATCATGGGAAGTTTAGGGCAGCTTTTTTGACCATTTAGACAGGTCGTAGCACTGCAAATGGCTGCCTTTTTGGATGTGTTTGTATTTCCCCCATCCTACAGATGGGACCTAAATTTGCCTATTTGAACTATACTGCTGATAGAAGATGGGAGCCCAGGTAACCAAAAGGTGATGAGAAGGCCTTCCTAACAGAGATAGGTTAGCTGACAAATGGCAAAGCACTCTCAGTGTCTCAGTCCAAATAGATAGTGGTGAGGAACCATGCCTGTTTCACTAGCTAGTCAAGCATTCTGACATAAATCCAAATGCTAGCCCCATTTATAGTGTATACCCATTGAATGGCAAAGCAAAACCAATATTAATACCACTGATTCAACAGGTCTAACAGAGCTGGGACCAGACACTGATTTTAAACCTCTTTTCACACAGTGGCCAACGAGATGCCCATAGGAAGCCTCTCAGCAGGACATGAGTACAGTAGCCCCCTTCATCTTGGGTTCTTAGCCATAAATATATACATTGTCTCTGATACTGGAGCTGCTACGTAGACCTCTTGACTAGTTGCCACTGATGCCCCTACACCCCATGAATTCTTCCAGTCTTCAAATATGACCTCCTATAGCTATTTCACATTCAGTACTTGAACCACTGTAGCTTCACATACCACACTTCGTATCTTTTTCATATGTTGAACACATTATCTATTTTTTTTAAAATTTTCACTGGATGTTTATTCCCCCAGCACCACCACAAAGGCAAAAGACTCCCATTTTCTATCATCAGAAAAAGTGTGTTGTTCCTCTCATTTTCCCCTTATGGGGTTCATAATTAAAGACATGGGGTGATGTGGCCTGCACATCTAATTGCAGCATATGATCAAGGATTGCAAGCACTAAGCTGAATGCATTACTATGGTATCTAATTATCACACTGATTGACAGTAGGATTTTCTCTCTCTCCTTCGCAGAGGTGAAAGCGCATCTAACAGATTACAGCTTGGCTTTGAAGTTCAATGCATATATACCAAATCAAAGATTGAGGACTTCCCAAATGCATTTCAACGTGGCTTATCCTTGTCAGCTATTTCCCTTCTTTATTTACTACAGCTTGCTTTGAAGTGGCACTGCATTTTCTGTGCTGCTGGGGCATATTAGCAAGAGATGATATGCCTGTGGGTAGTTTGAAAACTGGAGGGAAGAAGCTTTGTGCTACTCTTTTAATTTAACACACACACCCATGGACATTTTGATACTAAATTCCCATGGGATGGTTGGGGGGAATTAAGGAGAACATTACTACAGGAGAGAAGGAAATTAGGCCAATTCATATTTTCATGTTCCTAAAGAAGAGAATTCGAATCCATGAGTTTATTAAAATCCATCTGTTCCAATTTCTTTTTCTTTTCTTTTTCCTTATTCCCTATAGTAGTAAATTTATGGTCCATGGATCTATAGGACAATATTATATAATCACACTGAGAACATCTGATTCACTTTCAGGAACCAGAAAAAGCTCAGGTGGTATTTTAGAAGCCAGAGGAAAAGTCAAATATCCCAAGAGGAACAAAGTTTCATTCCCTGAAGCATGCCTTGGACAATATGGGGGTGGTGCAAAAAGAAGATTGCTTAAAACAATTTTTGAGGAAAATAAAGGAGACTGTCAAAGTCAGAGATGAAGTACCCTACAGACTGTACAAGCACTTGTGGTACTCTGTATACATACTCCACCCTCTGAAACTAAGATTTTTTCTTCAGAATAAAGCAGTGCACCACATACAAATTGCACAAAGATAATTTATTACAATAAATTAAGTAAGTTCTATGCAACATGCTAGGACTTTATCAGATGTGGCAAATATGGTGTCATAACAATGCCTAATGAATGTGAAAGGGCATGCATGCCAGACAATGACGTCCTTTCACAATCATGTCAAGTCAAACAGCTGTTCTTTTTTATTGACAGCCCAAGTTGTCAATAGATCTGCTGTGGCACTTTGTTGCCAGCATTGTCGCCGTTTAAGAAACTTTGTGCCATTATGCTCATGTGAATACTGCATCAATGACAGAACACTTCTGGGTGAGATCACTGTCAGGTGGTAGCACACACTGGGAACCTCTTCAAAAGATCCAGGCAGCATAAAATGGTAGCAGAGTAAATGTTCCTTCAGGCATCAGAACAAAGGCAAAGACACAGGCTTATCTCTAAAATCATCTTGTTCTTTACCTGAACATAATAAAGACTGTGAAGTCGAAGGCTTTCCTGGCTGGCATCCATAGATTTTCCTTGGGTTTTTTCCCCGGGCTGTGAGGCCATGTTCTTCTGGAATAGTTTCTTTCTGACGTTTTGCCTGCATCTATGGCTGGCATCCTCAGAGAATGGTTGGGTAGATGTCTGTGTGGAGTTTATGTGCTGCACATAAACTCCACACACACTCCTACCCAACCATTCTCTGAGGATGCCAGCCACAGATGCAGGCGAAACATCAGAAAGAAACTATTCCAGAACACAGCCTCACAACCCAGGGGGAAAAAAAAAACAAGGAAAATCTATAAATAATAAAAACTATTTGCAATATATTACAGCATCCACAGAAGAAAAATAATCTTCACACTTCAAGATTCAAAACAGAACTGCTCAGTTCAACTCCATAGGAAAAAACTAAAACAACCAACTCTGCAGTGCTCCTGGCACCTCCCCTATAGTGAGCTCTGCACTAGCTCAGACCTCATCAACTTTGATACATTTCCAAACTGCTGGCTAGCTCTGCAGATCTGTGTAGACTATTTGCTACATCAGAGCTCTTCACAGAATAAATCTAACTACTGGATGTCCCAATACCCTGACAATCACAACAGCCAAGTAGGTGACACTCTTTTTATGAACCTCTTTGGTTTGTGAAGTCGAAGGCTTTCCCTGGCTTACTTGTAAGTTGTGTGTTTCTGTGCTCATCTGTACTTTTTGTGTCTTTGTTTTTTTTTTTTTCCAAATTTACTGTACTCACATCTTCTCACCAAAATCACCAAGATCTGGAACCCAGAAGTAAATGGAGCTCTGTTTGTGCTCTGTTACTGGCTGGGGTGCCTTTTCATTCTGCATAAGGTAGGTCTGATAACAGGGGTTCTTTTGCCGGGACAAGTTCACTTTCAGCTTTGGTGGGACAGGAACATTAATGGGGGTTAGGTCTGATAAAGTCCTTAATTTCTGCACTTCATTGAAAAGTAGTTATAATGGCTGGCATATTCGGTTACTCTCTAGGGTCAAGATAGAATGCTTATGTTGGTTTTCAATGTTGAGTTCCTGCTTTCCATAGCCAAATGCATACACCTGACTACCTGTTTAAGCCCACATCTTAACTATCCTTCAGCCCCTGTCACACTCTAATTACATCCTTGGTTAGCTTCATTTTTTAAAAAAACTTTGCATGGGACTCTTTGTATGGAATTGTCAGAGTAGATTAAGTCTGGTCCTCTTTTTGCATAAGAAGATCCCTTTCAACACCCCTTCATTACCTTCCACTAAATACTTCATTTCTATATGCAAGTAATTCTCATTGTGGATTAATTAATAAGTCACAATGTAATCAGTACATTCTGTGTCTCAACCACAATACACATTAGCTTGCTTTTTCTTCTGCCAAAAAGATATGAGAAGCAAGATTACAAAACAGAGGTAACAAAATCATATTGTATTGGGACAACACTCCTTCACTTCAGGGTTGGATACCTATGTGATAGAAGGAGAGGTAATTTTGGAGGAGGAGGAGATTTGCCTGGGTGCTAGGAGGGGGGATCCCCGCCAGCTTTCTAGGCAACCTCCAGCCCCCCAGCACCAAAGCAAACCTCCTCCATTGGAAATTTCCTGTCCAAATGGCTGCCAAAAGTGAGTCCCTTCTGTCACCATTTTGGCTTGGATATGGCCAAAGAGGGAGGTATTTGAGAAGTGAAAGATGGAGGAGTGATTTATCATATGTGCATGTTTTTACATGAATTGGATGGTTTGGGCTTAGTTTCCAGGTGAAAATCAGCCTAAAAATATCTCAGCAAAAATAACAAATTAGAGGTTCAGTTGGCTTTGAGGTATGGTAGTGGCTTTGGGGACCTCAAAAGAGGGCCCCAGGGGCTTCATGCAGTCAACTCACTGTATTTTACCCATTCCTGTTTACTCAGACACATTTACTACTGCCTAGTCAAGACTAGAACACTAGGCCAAGCTGCTTCAGATGTCTGTGTGCTATGAAGCACAAACATACACCAGAGATCCTGGACCAGGGAAATTATCTTAGGATTGCCATCCTGGTCTGCCAGTAGACCTCTTCCCTTTCCCTCCTGCTCCTAAAAATCATGTTTCTACAATGTTTGTGTGTGTGTGCCTTCAAGTCACCTGTCAACTTATGGCAACCCCATGAATTTCATAGGGTTTTCTTAGGCAAGGAATATTCAGAAATGGTTTGCCAGTTCCCTCCTGAGAAATATAGCCTACAGCACCTAGTACAGTTGACCCTCCACATTCATGGATTTGACATTCACAGATTTGAGTATTTTTATTATTGAAAAAATAATAATCCTAATAGCAAACCTTGATTTTGCCATCTTATATAAGGGACACCATTTGGCTATGCCATTGCATAGAATGGGACTTGAGTATTCACGGATTTGGGTATTCACAGGGGGTCCTGGAACCAAACCCCAGCGAATGTGAAGGGACAACTGTACTCGCTGGTATTTCCCATTCAAGCTTAGCTTCCAAGAGCAGATGGGATCTAGTGACTTTAGGCCTCCCTCACTACAATATGACACAGCTAAAGAAGGAAGATGGTTCAATAAAGAGGAGAGAAGATTCAGTGGCTTGCTGATACAAAGGGTATGTTTCCCCATCCCTTCTGGCAAACAGCATGACCTGAGCATAACTCACCAAAGCAGATGGGAAAGTAACATAATTTGCTCTATCTACCTACTTACCTACCTACCATCTACAGTAGGATCTCCATATCCACTGATTCAATTATCCACAGGACACAAAACAGCACACCTACCATAGAGTCTTCCTAGAAAATGTGTCCTTTCTAGCCATTTTCTAGGTCCTACAAGGCAACTCTATGATATTTTAAATCGGAAGTCCCATTATTTTCAATGGTGTTCACTATTATCCATGGTTTTCTGTATCCACGCCCCCTACCCCCCCAGAACCAATCTCAGCAGATAAGGGTGTCCTATTGTATTTATTTTTATGTTGAAGCTGCACCTGGGCACTACTATGTCCAACCTGCATATAGCAACATAAAAATTCCATAATGTTTTTGATTTTTTAAAAAAACCACAGCACCAGCACTTTCATTTGTACTTAGAAAGCTCATTTGTATCAATGCTTTCCCACCTTATTTTTGTTACCAGGGGTGATCTCTCCTTGCTCCATTTAGCAGCCCCATTTGACAGGTCCTGTGATAGGCTTTTGATCCAGGTGTGTGCATTTTGACCTGTTCTGTATTTATTATGGTATCTATTGACGAGGTTAAAAGGTTGTCCAGAGAAAGTGCCTCAGTGACGAGCCTTGCTATTGCTGGATTGCCACTTGATTTTTATCTTTACGCTTGGCTTGAAGACTAAGAATCATATGCAAACACTGAAAAGAGCCCTGGGTGGAAACTGACAAGTCTTTCCCCATCTCTGAGAAAAGAAGACAGACTTTCATTTGGAAAGACAATATTCTGAACTCTGAAAATATGATTGCAAGTAGTAAATTAGACCACAGATGGAATTAACATATCTGTTTTGTGTGAGATGAAACTGCAACTCCAGTGGGTTCTGCAAAAGCTTTCTAAACTGTAAAGAAATTGGTAAAGAGTACTTTTGCTTCAGTTGCATGAGGATTTTGGAAAATATTGGTGAGTTTTAATTCTTGCATTTGCCTTTTATAATGAATTTACATCTTTTTAATTCTCCCTAATGAAGAGATTAATTTTTTAAAAACAAAATGCAAGATACCAGATAGGCATACCAAATGGATGGAGGGATGGGAATGATGTTCTGTATAGTATATTCTGAAATCCCTTGTATTTTGTTATTCCTGCCTTTTTTAATCCATGGACACCCCACCCAGCTCACCCTGGACCATGGGGAAGGGCTTTTCTGGTATATAAACTAGTATATTGTCAGAGGGGGGGAACTGCCCCCCTTTCACTCAAAGCTGTCTACAATTTGTTGTCACAAAATGTAAACAGAACAGTTAAAAAGAGCTTCAGATCCACAGCCATTCTTCCAGCATAAGTTAGTAATACCATAGCTAATGTGGCAACATATTAGTACATAGTTCTGTTTTGTTTTGAAGTGTCAACTGGTGCTTAACTTCCCCAGTGTCAGATGTAAAATCCTCATGACATACCAATATTGCTTTATGCTGATGAAGAAATAAAGTAATTGGCAAAGTGACAAATCACACTGAAGTTTGGGGTAAATGTTAGGCAAAATAATAAATGAATAAAATAATGGTGCCTGGGGGCAATAACCCCATATATAAAGTATGTGACTGCCTTCAATGAAGTCCATGCTAACTCTTATTAAGACCAGATACACTTCCATTTTGAGCATCTTTCTAATACCCTGGCCAAGATCCTGCATTGGGAAATGTACCTGTAAAAAATGACATCTCCATAGCTATACCTCACTCTTCATATTCACCTAGTGAACACTACAGACCCCACACAACAAAGACATTGCCATGTTGTTGGAGAGTGGGTGGATAAGTGGGGACACACCCAACTATTTTCCTGTAGCTAGACATGTTGCGACAGGCATCTGCATAAACATCAAGGGTCCTTGCAAATTCTCTGCAGATGACATCCTTGTAGCACATCCAGCTTCAAGAAAATAGCTGGATGCACCCCTGCTCAACCCCCTCTTCACAACATAGAAATGAGTGTGTTGGGGAGGGGGCTGTGCTGCTTAGAAGGTGAGTTTGGGGGAGATATTGGTTGTTGTGTGGCTGGAATAGAATTCTGACCTACACAAGGACCATAGAAGTGAACTGTGATGGTATAAGTCCAATTTAATGACATCATAATTCACTAACATTATACCAGCCTTGGTCTCCCAAATATCCATTTTGTGTTGGAATATAAACTAAACAAAGGCTTATACCTCTTTTTAGCAAAGACCTTGGTAAACTGGCTGTCTGCTTTGAACATAGTGAGTGTCAATGCAAATGAGCTATGGAGAAACCTTGCTCTCTGCCAGATTCCTAACACTGTTGAACCATCTAGAGCTGTCCAAAACCCTGCCAAGGGAAAGCTCCTCCATGCCCCCAAACCCTAGCAAACAGGCTGGCAGTGGCCGTCAAAGTTACCCTCCTCTTGAACAATGCACTTTTACACTAAACACCATGGTGTGTAGGGGGGTGTTTGGAGGGAATTGGATTTATTCTGGGATGGAATGAAATTGAGGGCTCTTTCACACTATCCAATAATAATAATAATAATAATAATAATAATAATAATAATGTTTACCCTGCCCCTCTGTTAAAACCAGTATCAAATTAAAATCCACCTAAACTTGAAATCACATAAATAAATAAATACAAAAATCAACAGCCAGCGAAACTAAAAGAGGCCAGGAGACACAGTTCGTGAGGCTGGGATCTAATAAGGAAAGCCTTGCCGAAAGAGATATGTCTTTAGTGCTTTTTAAAAGCTACTTAAGCTCATCATTTGATGGATCTCGTCTGGCAGGCCATTCCATAATTTGGAGGCGATTACCGAAAAGGCCCTCTGGGAGGTTGCAGCCAGCCTAGATTTTTGTGGCTGAAGCAAATTCCTCCCAGAGGACCGGAGTGCTTGGGGAGGATTGTATGGGAGGAGGCGGTTCCAAAGATAAGTTGGACCCAAGCCATTTAGGGCTTTTAAGGTAATAACCAACACCTTATACTGGGCCCAGAAACTGATAGGCAGCCAGTGGAGAGATTTTAATATTGGAGTTACATGATCTCTCCGAGATGTTATAGTGCTATGGCTGCACTTTAACTGCCATAGTTCCATCCTAAGGAATCCAGGGATTCGATGTTTATGGAGGGTCATTTAGAATTCTCTGCCAGAGAGCTGTAGTGCCACAGCAAACCACAGAACCTAGGACTCCATGGGATGTTGCCATGTCAGGAAAGTGCAATTATAGTGCTATAACTGTGCAATGTGCAAGGGTCCAGAATTATGAAGACAGGATCTTTTAGCTAACTCAATGAATGCTATTACACGGGATAAAGCAGCACAACACAGACTGATTCCATACAGATGGCCCAGGTGTCCTGGTGTAAGTGTTCTCATCCTCTCAGCTACAATACTTTATAAACGCACCTTGAAGTAAGTTCCACTGAATGCATAGTCTGGCATAAAATCGATGGTAATGGAATGGTCAGTGATATGGGCTTGCTATACAGTATTCGGTATGTTTTGTTATCTTGGACTTAATTCCTTTTGGAGATCAAAAGAAGTTCCTCTCTTTACTTGTCTTAATTTCAAGTCAAGGAAGCCACAAGCAATGAGCTAACCTCCATTTTATTCAGTGACCAGGGATCAGCACTGCTCAAAGGAAATTAACAGAAGATGCTAAAAACCAGCTTGGCCCCATATATATTTCCATTGCCTTTTGAAAACAGAATCCTCCGCAGAGGACTTTCTATCTCAATGTTGAAAGGAACCTGCAAAAAACAAAAACCAGGTGGTAGCAGGCAATGAATGAAGCCAAGTTGGAGATAAAAATAGAGCTGAATTACTTCAGAAAGCCAGGAAAACTCTCTTTCCCATCTGTAAAACAATCTTTAGTAGTAAGCAGATTTCCAGGCTTTCACTAGTAAGAACCACTTAGGTACAGCTAGCAGTTTACATGACAGTGACAAGCTGGAATCTTCTTATGTATTTCATTCAACAAAGCAACAATGTGGCCAATGTGTACAATGTAATCTCCCTATGGAGGCTCCCTAGTATTAATAGTATTAGTATTAGATGGCTCCCTAGTATTCTCTCTCTCTCTCTCTCTTTTCTTTACGAACGAAGATTCAGGAAGGACTCATCCTGCGCTTTCTGCAAGCATGCTGATGACTAAAAAGACCAATCCGAGATAAACAAGTCCAGTTGCAGAAAGCACAGCAGAAGGTCTCCTTGGGTGATGTTTCTGGGTTGTGATTCTTTATGCGTTGTTGTTTCTCTTCAAGACTTGTTCAGCGTGAGTTCTCAAATAAGGCTGCAGCATTGTGGATAGTGTGTCTCCATGCCTCCCGATGTGAGGCCAGGGCAGACCATTGTTGGTGATCAATTTGGCCGAGCCTGAGATGTTGCTTCAGGGAGTCCTTGTATCGCTTTTTTGGAGCGCCCCTCTTATGCTGACCTGTGGCGAGTTCACCGTAGAGTACTATTTTTGGGAGGCGATAGTCCTCCATCCTAGAAACGTGCCCTGCCCAGCGCAGCTGTGTTCTCAATATCATGGCCTCAATGCTGGTGATCCCTGCTTGCTCAAGGACAGCAACATTCGTCATATAGTCAGTCCAGTGTATATTTAGGATTGTGCGTAAACAGCGCTGATGGAAGCGTTCGAGGAGTCGTAAGTGTTGGCGATAGGTGACCCATGTTTCGCCTATCATGTATTAGAAGGCTCCCTAGTATTAATAAATAACTAATTCTACTCAACACCTACATAGGCAATGGCACAGCCATTATTCCATGTTTGTCCACAGAGGAGGACACAGCCACAGTCAACCCAGCCATTTAACCAACTGCCACCAGATGAATTACCCATTCAGCCTATGGCCTGCAATGCGACTGCCTGACTTCCAACAGACCAGCACGAGGTTACCCTTATGACCTGGAACATTGCTGGGTGGCCGACGGCCCACAGAGATCCCTGTCCTAGTGACTTCCTCACCCAATATGACATTATACTGATCCAGGAAACATGGACTAGTAAAGATCTATTATTAAATGGCTTTCACTCATTCTCAATTCTGGCAGAGCCAGGGAAAAAGCATGGAAGAGCTAGAGGCGGCCTGGGTGTCCTGGTTTCCACCACCCAACAAGGCCTCTTTCCACTTTTAAAACATATGCCATGGCAGTGCTAATTCAATTTAACCATTGCACTTTGCTGATAATAAATGCCTACATGCCTCCAATGAAGAAGAAATCCCAAATCAGAGGCCTGTGGGCTGAATTGGAATCATACACTGCTAATCTCATGTTGCAGAACCCAAATGCATTTGTAATTTTGGGGGGTGATTTGAATGCCAGCCTGGGCCCCAACAATCATACCCTATATGCCCAGCACAAATGCCCTCCTCCTGATTTTGAAGATGATGGATCCCACCTCATCCGATGCTCAAAGGACAAGAAATCAAACAGCATTCAGGCTGAACCTTTAAATCCTAAATGGTGCCCTGAAAAATGACTGCCCAGCTGAATTCACTTATCTCTCTGGGTCCAGAATGAGTGCCAATGATTACATAATCATTTCTAGGGACCTTCTTCCCTATGCCAAGGAAATAGAAGTTATACCCAGATTTGAAAGTGATCATTTTCCAATTCGGCTACATCTTAGCAACTTCACTCAGGAGACACACACCAGGGAGTGCTATCATCTCTCTGTGACACCAGCAGGAAGGACCTATCGCCAAGCTAAATGGACCCCCCAACTAAACCAAACAATAAGTGAGGTATTGGATTCAGACCAACTTCAGCATCTTAGGACTGCCCTAATATCAGCTGAGTCCCCTGATGAAATCTTGGAAAATTACAATACACTTACCCAAGGTCTACACCAATATCTAATCCATCAAAATAGCGTACATCAGTGGAAACAACAACAGCACCACTCCAAACCATGGTTTGACAAGGAATGTGTTAATGCTAAAAAAGCCCTCATTGATATTTATGAGGGTTACCTATCTAATAACATTCCAGATGCTGCACCAATGCTGCTTCAGCAGAAAAGAGACTACAAAAAGCTGCTGATGAACAAGAAAAAAGAAGCCATGAAGAGTGACTGGACACAACTTATCCAGGCAGTCAGATCCAACAACACAGCTCTATTCTGGCATATTACATCAAGTTCCCAGAGAAATGGGCCAGCTACAGTGGATTGTCACATCCCTCCAGCGATATGGGAGGATCACTTTCAAGCACTTTATAAGGACAACTACATTGAAAGTGGATGCACTAGCCAAAATATAGAAAATATCCAAGTGTGGCCACCAGTGACAGCGACAGAGATCAAGAACCTTGTAGCCCAGCTGAGAATGGGGAAGGCTCCAGGGGAAGACTTAATACCTGCAGAAGCCATTAAAAACAACTTTGAATTTTGGGCCCCTATCCTGGCCTCACTTTTCACCTGTATCGACAAATATGGTCAAGCACCCAAGGATTGGGGTCTTGCAATCATTGTCCCCATATATAAAAAAGGAAGCAAGGATGATCCTGTCAGCTACAGACCAATTAGTCTCCTCAGTACAATCAGCAAACTCTATGCAAGACACTTATAGTGGAAATTTCAGACCTGGTTGGAACAAGAAAACATACTTGCAGAAGAACAAGCTGGCTTTAGGGAAGGCCGCTCCACCATAGACCAGTGCCCTGTACTCCATCACCTTATTGAAAAATACTCCACCTGCAGCACAGTTTCTCTCTATGCTGCCTTCATAGACTTTAAAGCAGCTTTTGACTCAATATCTCGAACCAAACTGTGGAAAAAACTGGAGGCTTCTTCGATCGACCGACGTTTACTCCATCTAATACGTATGCTACATGAAGGGACCTCATTAAAAGTAAGATGTAACCCCCAGGGACATCTCACCAATGACATTGTCACTGAGAAGGGTGTCAAGCAAGGCTGCATTCTAGCTCCACTCCTGTTTAACTTCTACATCAATGATTTGGTGGATCACCTCAACAACACCAACGTCCACCCCCCCAAATTAGAGGGAAGGCATATCTCAATGCTGCTTTATGCGGATGATGCAGCAGTACTTTCAAGAACTCCCATTGGACTAAAAAGAGCCCTAAGAGCACTAACACAATATTGCAGAGTGGAACAGCTAGAACTCAACTATCAAAAAACTAAAATCATGGCATTCGCTAAAAGGCCTAAGAACTACAACTGGAATATAGATGGCCACAAGACTGAGCAGGTCTCTTGCTTCAAATACCTGGGGGTAATATTTCAAGCCACTGTTAGTAGGAAAGCACATGGGGAGTATGCTGCTTGCAATGCGCAGAGGAGTACAACAGCCATTCTCAAATTTCTTAAGACAAGAGGAGGCCACTATTTACCTGCAGTGCTCAAACTCTTTGAAGCCAAACCAGTAGCACAATTTATGGATCCCAATTGGGACCCTTCCCCAACCCTGTTCCATTAGAACTTGTCCAATCCAAATTTTAAGATCAGCTTTCCAAATTCCAAAATGTGTCTCTAACGCAGCTCTGAGACTGGAGTCAGGATTTATGAAAGTGGAGGCCAGAGTGTGGGTGACCATACTCAGCTACTGGCTCAGACTATCCCTCTTTCCCACTGGCCATGCTCCACTAACCTTAAGTGATGATTTCCAATCCAGCTGGAAACAGACAGTGATGACTAAAATTTCAACGCTGGGCCTTTCTCCAGATCTTCTGCTTAGCCTGGGATATGATAGGGCGAAAGCTACTATCAAACAACGGGTAGCAGATATAGAGCGACAACTGGATCTAGCCAGCACTCCAACCTTCATTGCTAGTGACTCCAATAGATATCTGGCCTCTTCTTTGGCATACTTAGCAACACTTGAAATACCCAAACATCGAAGGGCCTTTACTCTTGCACAGTGTCATGCCCTCCCTTCAGCTGTCCTTGAAGGCCGATACAAGAAGATCCCCTTCTCAGACAGACTGTGCCCCGGCAACTCAGGTCAAATAGAAACAACAGAGCATGTATTACTCCAGTGCTCATACTACAGGGACATACGTCTCAGACTTATTTCACCCCTGTTGCATAAATATCAAGGGCACACTGGACAATTCTACATAAACTTGTTGCTTTCAGACTCCAACCCAGGAACAACTTATAATGTTGCCAGATTCTGTGCAGCTGCGGTTAAAATTCGACAGACAATGTCCTCAGCAGTAGAATAGTATCAACCTAGTCTTGTTATACTGGAGCTAACATTTTAAATACTGCTTTTAGCCTGTTTTTATCCTGTGTTTTTACTTTTATTCTGTATCCCCTTTTTACCTGTGCTGGTCTATGACCGTAATTAAGATTCTATTCTATTCTATTCATGTTTGTCACATTTCCATGGGTGGCCTGGGAGCATGCTTATTCTTTAGGATCCAGATACTGGACACAAAGTCAAGGATAAGTCAGTGCCATTGCTTTCTACTTGCGGAGAGGGACAGTCTGGAGAAGATAGCTTCTTCTAAGTGTGGAGGCCTTCTACAGAGGCTCTCCTCTTTGGACTGTATTCTTCCATACTAGAGATCTTTCTAAATCATAAGGAATGTTGCCAGAATGATGCTGGAAGGGATGGGCTAGAAGACTTCCTTCCTTATCCAACTTCCAGAAATTAGAATAGAATAGAATAGAATAGAATAAGAGTGGGGTATAGCTATGGAGATGTTGTTATGTTATACAGGTACATTTCCCACTTGAATAGAGCCTTCACGTCGACATTCTTCAACACATCCAATATTAATAATATGCAACTTGTATATTACAAGAGAGCCAGTGGGGGTAGTGCCTTGAATGTAGGACTAGCTGTTTGAGAGGCCAAGGTTCAAATTCCCATTCAGCCGTGGAAACCGATGCTAACCTTGGGCAAGTCATACTCTCTCAGCCTAAGAGGACATCCTCCTCTGAATAAATCTGAATAAATCTTGTCAAGAAAACTCTAGGACAGGATCACCATAAATCAGAATCAATTTGGTGGGATACAATAGCAACCACAACTTGTGTTTCTGATTCATAAACTACAAAAAAGTTTGGCCCACTTTTCTTTTCATTTTTAGACACAAACCACTACGTGGAAAAGATATCCACAAAGGAAGTTTGCCATGACTTAAACAACCCTGATACATTGCACTACTGATGGGCACACATCATCTCACAAAAAGCAATAGAAGTTGTCAACATGAGCCACATTGAATATTATATAACTCCAAATCCCTTTATCAAGGAGCAAATGCTTTTAGACATATATTTTAAAACCAAGGCAGGAAATTGCCATGGAAATGCTTGAACCAAATGCCCAGAGCCAACACAGATGCAAGGAAATCCAGCTACTACAACTCTGCCAAGCAGAAGAGTCACTACGGTAATTGTACTAGTGGTAGCAGCATTCAGCCCAGTGTTTCCCTGTGCCTTTAACTGCATCTGCCACACATCACTGAGTAAATATCAGACAAGATATCTGTTTGAGTATTGATCCATTTGAAGTTTTCCACTTCCATGTACTTTACAATTTTATTAGAATTAGAGGAGCTGCTGGGCTAAACAGCTGTGTCGTGTTGCAGAACAAGCATTCAGTGAACTCTGTGAGAACAGCAGGTAGAAGAATAACTGGTACAGAATAGCAGGTAGAGAAGGTAGAAGAATAACGAGGGGAGGGGAAGTAAGCTTCCACCAACAGAAAAAGGTTAGGAGATGTCTAACATTTGCACCTATGTTTTTTGAAATATGCACTAGCTAGTCATATAGCCACATTCTTCTCCAACATATGGATTATACATTATCATAATGACATCCCTTCCCACTGTTGATTGACTGAAGTTGCCCTACTTTGCCTGTTCATTGATTTCCATGAAGAGGCTTCAAATGTAGTAGACATATATATGCTGCTTAACCATTTCCTGAAAGTTGTAGATCCATTTAATTATCTCATGCTGGCCAAGCACATTCTGGGTGTTCAGAGTAGATACCTAGTATGTATTAAAGACATTCATTAAGACATGAATATTCGTCTGGAGATTATGAGATGAGTGTCTAAAAACATTTTTGTCCCACCATATTTAAAAGTGTACATGTCCCAGCATAATAACACTTTACCACAATTCAAAAAGGATATTGACAAATTGGAGCGTGTCCAGAGGAGGGCGACTAAAATGGTGAAAGGTCTAGAAATCATGCCTTATGAGGAGAGACTTAGGGAGCTGGGTATGTTTAGCCTGGAAAAAAGATGGTTAAGAGGCGATATGATAGCCCTGTTTAAGTATTTGAAGGGGTGTCACGTTGAGGATGGAGCAGGCTTGTTTTCTGCTGCTCCAGAGATTGGAACATGGAGCAATGGATGCAAGCTCTAGGAACAGAGATTCCACCTCAACATTAGGAGGAACTTTTTGACAGTAAGAGCTGTTCGGCAGTGGAACGCACTCCCTTGGAGCGTGGTGGGGTCTCCTTCCTTGGAGGTCTTTAAACAGAGGCTGGATGGCCATCTGTCGGGGATGCTTTGATTGTGATTTCCTGCATGGCAGGGAGTTGGACTGGATGGCCCTCGTGGTCTCTTCCAACTCTGCAATTCTATGATTCTATGATTCTATATCACACGCTGCTGTCATAATGAGAAAGAGCAGCCCCAGAATTATCAGAGCACAACCGCTAGTGCTGTTTACTTCCACGTTTGCCAGGGCATGTGATCTTGGCAGTTCTCATGAGAAAACATGAGCATACTTAAAAGTCTAAAAACACCAAAATTAACAAAGATGAACACACAAGCACTGAAACATACTTAAAAATTTACCATCAAAATGGGGAGTTTCATAATGAAAGCGTCCCATACATAATTTTCACATTCTCACCTAGAAATGCTCTGGCGAGGACCACCCATTGATGCTGTATTCATGAGAGCATAATTTCAGGTGCTGGCAATACTGCAAAAAAACACCATCAACAATCAATTGACGGTTTGGCCTGTTAATAAAAAATAATGCCTTTTTCACAGGAGTGGGACACTTGGAGAACATGAGGAGGACGATGTCATGCAATAGGGAAGCACTGTCATAGTACTGTGTCTTTGTTATCATGCCATATTTGCCCCCTCTGATAATCTCCTAACAAAAGTAATCACATTCCATTGGATGTGGTAATGCTGGGTGGCTCACTCTTGTAACATTAAAAACTCCATCTAGGACAGGTTTCCACTAAAGTAGTAAAGAGGAGAGGCGAGGAGAGGTCCTCAAGCAGTTTGGCTTGCCCAAGATAAGCTGTATTGATTGAGCATTTCTCTTCTCACAGTGAAACAGAAATGGTATCCAAGATGAGGTCTGGCAAGTTTAATAAACTAGATGGTAACACACTCAGGTGGCAGCTTCCCTTGCTGCAGATTTCTTGGAGAAGTACAAAACTGGAAGTGGAAGAAGAACCATACTAGAAGGGCATAGTACCAAGTAGCATAAGATCCTTGTGCTAGAAGCACTCTTTTGGAGAATGCTACCCACCATACTCCTTGTTCCATCTCTCAGTCTGCAGCTTAGAGTGATTAGCAGAGTTCAGACCTCAGCAAGGGGATCAACATACAGCTTAGCACACAAGCCTGTCTGGAAGTTCCTTTCTAATTTACCACAGGAATTCAGCTTCATCGGATAGAGAGAATTTTAATGAAGTACAATGCTTGTTGGATTTTATCAAAAAGGAAAGATCAGACTTATGTAATATTATTCTTATTTCAAAACCTCAGCCATTCTCTATTCTAAATATTTTACCTACCGGTAATAGCAACCAGTAAGAGCAAAACAACGACATTCTACTGTGTTTGTGTCATTTCTTAGGGCTTGTCTACACTGGGGGTAAAAATCCAATTGAAATTAAGGCTACTTTGCCCCAGAGCTGCGCCTCATGACATTCAGACTACTCTGGCCCAGAGTTAAGCACCACACCTTCCCTGACCAAAGCCTGAATCTACACTGCTCATTGCTGGGCCTGTCTACACAAGTGATTAACCTGGATTTTTACCCCCAGTGGAAATAAGCTGCAGGTCCATCACTGCTGCCTAGCCAGACACCTCCACAGCTGCATCACAGCTGGCATGCAGTCGCTGCTCTGAGGTCAGAATGAGCAGCCAGCCATGCAATCATGTGGGTGGCTGCCTCATTCTGGCCTCAGAGCAAGCAACTGCACCAGGGCTCTGCCTTCCTGGCCAATATTGGAATGAAGAAGTACTATAGTGCTGAGGAGGGGGAGAAATGGTGGCACCTGTCAGGCAGTGCTTGCCTTGTCCCCCCCCCCCAAATCCAGGGTAGATCCCTAGTTCACACTACAGTTTTCTCCAGAGTTTCAAGCAAACAGCAGAGAAAACTGTGAATTTTTAAAACCAGATTAAAGTGGTATACCCCGAGTTCAATGCAGATAGGGTCATACGTTGTGTGGCCTTATCACACCAGATTTGGTGATAAGGCCACATGTTGTGTGGCCTTATCTGACCAGATGCAGGGGGGTTGGTTGGGCTTTTTCATTAGCATAGACAGGGCTTTATACGCACGCTCATTTGTCAAATCTTCATGGTGCTCATTGGCAGTTCTATGCATATTTTTGCCTACCCTTAACAGAGTAACAACTAGTGGATGTGTCAACATAGAGGTAGAACATCCGTTCTGGCTTTTACACCATGGTGATCTCACAGCTTAAAGCAACAGCAGAAGGAGGCATGGTAAAATCCAGAGTGGAACTGTCACTCCTTCAGTGGTGGATCCACCAGCTGCCCTTGAACTCTGAATACGCCTTTTCTGCGACCTCAGTCCATTTTCTCCTCTTTATTTATTTATCAATTTACTGAAGTCATTTATTTTTTGTCTGTCAACCTACTTGGGCCCCCAGGGTGACGTACAATGAATATAAATGTTTAAAACATTAAATTTGTTGTTGTTGTGTCCCCTCAAGTCGTTTCTGACTTTTGGTGATTCTAAGGCAAACCTATCATGGGGTTTTCTGAGGCTGAGAGTGTGTGACATTAAACACATGACTAAAAACAATTAAAAGCTATCTAAAACACCTCCTCAAAAATAGTTTTAAACCACATACGTGTAAAAAACAACCAGCTAAAAACAGGAAGAGCAGCCACCTCTAATTTTAAGACCCAAAGGACAAGTGAAATAGCACTGCCTTCACTGCCTGCTGAAAACTTGTAAGGAATGGAGCCATCCCAACATCGCTTGGGAAGCAGTTCCACTATCAGGGTTCTGCTACAGAGAAAGTCCTTAGCTTCCTTAACATCCTGTGGTGTGGGACATGAAAAAAGCCCTTCATTGAGGATCTTAGATTTCAGGCAGGCTCACAAGGGAGGAGGCAATCTTTCAGATATACTGGCCCCTGGCCACTACTGTTACCTCAGGAACATGGGAAGCTATTTTTAAAGTAAGTTGTTACTTACCTTTTCTGTTTTCCTTTTTCTAAGTAAACAGTTAATGTTACTTTTTTTAATTTAGAGAACAGATTCTTAATAACTCTTTACAAACTGCTTAGTATTTTTGCAAAAGACAAAAATAGCCCTCAACACCCCACCACCACCACCAAATAATCCCAGGAAGGCAACATTTTAGAGTAAACATGGCTCATTGTATTTTAAAATTTAGTGACGTTGCTTGTCTTTACATTATTTGTTTTGAAATGCAATGATTGTGCTCTCATTAACCCCCAGAAAGAAAGTACAGGTAATGTGGTTACTTGTAACATGCTGCTTCTAAGTTCTGCTCTTGCCAAACATATGCATCATAACCTGTGGAGCCAATTAATCTGGTTATTAAAAATAGTGATGCTACCTATTAGGTATTAGCTAATATTTTTTACTCGTAAGTCCATTCAGCAGTTCACCTACCTGGGAAGCATCATCTCCTCAGATGCCAAGATTAACAAAGAGATCGATCACAGATTAGCAAAGGCATATAGTGCATTTGGAAGACTTCACAAAAGAGTCTGGAGTAATAAACACCTGAGGCGAAACACAAAAATCAGTGTGTATAGAGCCATTGTATTGTCTATTCTCCTTTATGGGTCTGAAACATGGGTCACCTATCGCCACCACTTACGACTCCTCGAACGCTTCCATCAGCGCTGTTTACGCACAATCCTAAATATACACTGGACTGACTATGTGACGAATGTTGCTGTCCTTGAGCAAGCAGGGATCACCAGCATTGAGGCCATGATATTGAGAACACAGCTGCGCTGGGCAGGGCACATTCCTAGGATGGAGGACCATCGCCTCCCAAAAATAGTACTCTACGGTGAACTCGCCACGGGTCAGCATAAGAGGGGCACTCCAAAAACGCGATACAAGGACTCCCTGAAACAACATCTCAGGCTCAGCCAAATTGATCACCAACAATGGTCCACCTTGGCCTCACATCGGGAGGCATGGAGACACACTATCCACAATGCTGCAGCCTTATTTGAGAACTCACGCCGAACAAGTCTTGAAGAGAAACGGCAATGCAGAAAAAATCACAACCCAGAAACATCACCCAAGGAAACCTTCTGCTGTGCTTTCTGCAACCGGACTTGTCTATCTCGGATTGGCCTTTTTAGTCATCAGCATGCTTGCAGAAAGCGCGGGATGAGTCCTTCCTGAATTTTCGTTTGCGAAGAGAAGCCAGAGAGAGAGACTATTTCTTACTAGCTAATAGTCAGTATTTATTACTGTTATTACTATTAGTGTGTGTGCATGCATGCCCTCAAGTCCCCTGTCAATTTATGATAATCCCATACATTTCATAGAGTTTTCTTAGGCAAGGGATACTCAAGAGTTGGTTTTGCCATTGCCTTCCTCTGAAATGTAGCCTACAGCACTGTGTGTTTGTTACTAGCTAATATTTATTACTAGCTGATACTATTATCTAGTATTATTGCTTCATGGATAACCTGTTCCTGAAAAAAGCCTAGCCACTTCTGCATACTGGCAAATATGGTAATGCTGAGAAATGCTATAATCTTACACGATGAGGGGCAGTTACAACCACAAGAGCCAGCATGGTATAGTGGCATTGGGCTACAACTTTGGAGAACAGGGTTCAAATCCCGATGCAGCCATAGAAACTCACTGGGTGACCTTGGGCAAGTCACATTCTCTCAGCCTCAGAAGAAGGCAAAGACAAACCCCCTCTGAATAAATCTTGCCAAGAAAATTCTGTGAGAGGGTCGTCTTGAGGTTGCCATATATGTGCAAATATGTTACAGTTGATGCATTGGCAATTCATCTGTCCCTCATGCATAGGATTATGCAAATGTTTATGGGGGAAAAACAGAACCATGATCAGAAAAACATCTGTTCCAAAGAAAAACATGACTTTGCAGTTATTTAAAACAACAACATAAAATGCACTGTTCTTAAAGATATTTTCATCCTATATTTTAACTACATTGTTCAAGATAATGGTGTTCTTTTCAATAATGTTTAAATTTTACTAACTACAGCAAAACTATAACAATATTACAAGTTTAATGTTACTTTTTAATGTAATGTTGTCGGCCTGGTAGAAGTGAAGAAGAAGAGGAGGAGGAGGAGGAGGAGGAGGAGGAGGAGGAGCAGTCATGTTGTTATCTGCAATGTGTTACTTCAAAGCTCTCTCTTCAAAGAAACTTCAAAATTATGAAGAGGAAGAACCTAGCTTACATGTGGCTACATGTAGAATGAATGTAATGTATAGCCAACGTTTTAACTTACAGGAAATAATAACTTGTTTCCTAGTAGCTTAGGTTTGAAAATACCACTTTATGGACTGGTACACTGTGACACTGTGTTTTCAACAAGTTGTTTCAATCATTGTCCTTTCTTTAGAGTATTTAACTGTACCACACATCCTGAGTAAAATGAGCAGCTGAAGAAAAGATTCACCCCTTCAGGTGTACAGGTGTATTTTTTCTACAGAAATTTAACTGCTATTTATGGAGAATCCACACACACACCCCAACACACACACACAAGGTAAAGATGCTAGCTTTTGTTTTTAAATAGCATCAGCCATTTTGAATTTACGAAAAGTCAAAAAGCCTCTCAAGGCAAGGGGCCCTGGTGGTGAGGGAAGAGACAAAATGGTGATCAGTGAAATTCCCTTACTCTCAAAGGTAATCTCTTCTGCCAAATAAATAAACCTATTTGGGATGAAAACAACACCCAAAAAATGGTTCTGCTCTAGGGTTGTACATCTTCAGTTTGTTTGTTTGTTCCCCTGGACAGAGAAACAAAAATTTTCTCCCTGCTAGGTGAAATGCTGAGAGAATCTACAGTATATGTTTATCATTAATGTTTGTGTTTTGGGAACATATTGCAAAGGTTTCATTTCCAAAATATTATTTTTTAAAAAAAATAATTTACACAGTATTATTATTGTTGTTATTATCATCATCATTATCCCACCTTTTTCATCATTCAGGACTCAAAGCAGCTTACAACAAATTAAAACACACATCATTAAACATTCCCAAGATACAAATGTTAAAACAAGATTAAACAATCAAAACATTTAAAACCAGGTTAAAGCATATACCATTAGACACACAGAGACACACCCCAGCACAACAATTAGCAGCACATAGGGGAGATGGGCCTTATACAGTCACACATCAAATGCTTGTCGAAACAGAAAAGTATTTTCTTGTCTACAAAAAGAAAGTAGGGAGGATGCCAATCTAACATCTCTGGGAAGTTAACGCCCAGGGAGGCACCCTCCTTACTTTCTTCCCAGAGCAGTTAATTTCTTGAAAAGTATTTTGTTCAAAATGCATGGTTTCCATGACTACAACATAACCTCGTGAAGAAACATGTTATGTTTCATAATATACAATGTTTTTTGCACAAATAAAATTTTCACAAAAATGTCCAGAAGTGCAAATGGGAAAAAAAATGAAAAAGTATATACAGGCATCCCCCCCCTTTTTTTTTATGACTCACTTTTTGATGACCTGCTCTTTCAACTGTTCTAAATTATCGACCTGCTCTTTCGCCCATGTGTCAAATTGATGTGTTCTGGTTATATAGTACAGTAACTTAAAAGGGTCGAAAGTAGAGGCAGGGCCTCTCCCATGCAGACACAACTTTTTCTGTGCACATCTTGCCTAGAAATGGCTCAAGAGTACAGCCAGAAGCCCTACCTCTCCACCATCATCTGCCAGGCAGGGAGGTGCCTGTGCGTTTCAGCTGGGTGGGGGGAGACTCAGGAGTATGAACTCAAAGTGTGGCTTACTTCTGCCTAATGATAGGGGTATTTTTAAGAGGCAAAATGACACTTCCAAAACAGTATGATTTTTTAAAAAGTGTGCATATATGTGCATGTATGTGTGTATATGTGTGTGTGTGCGCGCGCACGTGTGTAAACACACACACACACAATTCCAGACTTGCATTTTCTGTGCAAAATGCTGATGTCAAGGAGACTGAAGACTGAACAAGCGTGAGGCGGAGGTGTGCATACCTACACATACATTCGTAGAACCCTCCTCTTCCTCTCACTTCTAATCGGGGCCCATGATGAGCAAACAATAAAGTGGCACTTTGCAGCCTGTGTCAGGCAAAAGGGGGTGGGGTTGTACCCTTCCTTCCCTGGGACAGTGTTGTATAGCTGAGGGAAGGCAGGAAGCCAGCCAGTGATTCTTAGCATGGGACCCATGAGAAGATGAATGCAGAGCCATTCAGCCATGGTGGAGAAAGACTGATGTTGGGAAACGGGGTGGCAGTGGCTGAGATCCCATCCTCATAGTAGACAAAGACTGGGTTTAGTGATTCAGAAGGAAGGCTCTTCATGAACCACCCTGTTTCACCTCTACCTACCTGGGCTCTCTTTTCCCCCCTCCCCTGCAATAACTGTCCCATGAATAGAGGCCGCTAAAGCCACTGAGACTGGGTGGTAGTCAAGAAGGGAAAAGGAAGGATTCAGAGAACTGAAAAAATGTATTTATTTAGGAGGTAGTTTTATGCCGGGGGAGGGAAGTGGGTGAAGGTGCAGGCAAAGGCCAATGCTGGGCTGTACCTCTTGTTGTTCTCGACCACTGCCATTTTCTGGCTGCCTCTTGGGCCTGAATGCAACCTCAGCCAATCCCCTTTGTGGTGGCACAGAAGCTGCGTTCTTGCATGCCCACTGTCAGGATGATGGGACATATAGTAGATTTATCCTGTAAACAGCTGAGAAGTAGCAAACAAGCTGCAGAGTTAGCTGGCAGTAGTTTGCAGAAACTAGCTGGGTAAATGTACCAATATTGAGTAGCTCACAGTCCTGGAGCAGAGTTAAGCAGTGCTGGGCTGAGAGCTAAGCAGTTCTGCTTTGGATTTCACTGAGGAAAGATGTTTTTATTTTGAATGCTGTATATATCTCTAAATACTCTTCATTATGCTCAAGTAAATAGAAGTTTATTTTAAACACAAATCCTGTGTCTGTGCCTTTATTCTGATGCCTGAAGGAACAATACTCTTGTTTATTTTTGCTGCCTGGACCTGTTCAGGTTCCTAGTGTGCCTTATATCACATGACACCCACCTTTGATGTGAGAAATTGAACAGTTTATATGCTGTGGCAAAAATTGCAAATAAATTCAATAGTTCTACATGTTTCCCCCACTTATCTGACAGGCTGGGGACCAGAGCACTATAGGTTCCGCATTTGGAAGATTTTTGCTTTTTGACAGTGTTCTGACCCCTAACCTGTTAAATAAGTGGGGGATGTCTGTACAAACTCTTATTACCTGTTGACACATAGTGAGGTGCCCTTTCTTGTGTAGGATAACAAAATCTGTGAATATTCGTTATATCCCTATTCTTCACAATTTCCTACAGCCCAAATTTCTCTGCAACTACTTAAATGTACACAGGTCCAGTCTATTCTGGAATCTTTCAACCCTAAATCAACTTTAAAACAAAACAAACATTTTCAGTTCTGTGTTATGAACTGATCTGTTATGATTATAAAAATAATTTCTGTATCATGAAATTATATGGCTACTTCTCATTGCAGTAATACAGGCTTTTTAATTTTTGGTTATTACAAGTTCTTCATGCCTCCATATGAAACATATTCCATAATTTCATATTAACTGCATTTAGCAAACCTCAAGTGTTTTCCTCCATTTGCAATCTGGCTAGGCTTCAGCCCTGAAGCAAAATTTCAGGTGGTTGTGGTCTAACCATTAACTCTGGCCTGGAACGACTTGAGTTACAAACTAAACAGTCTGTAAATGGAATCTCTTCTTTTAAAAGTGCACTTACTGTACAGCATGGGAATCTGACTTTGTTCTCTTCAACTGAGCCTGCAGATACACTCTGGAATGACTCTTTCGGCATTCCAAAAACGAATCATTATTCACTTACAGGAAATGCAGGTGCTACATTAAAGAACAGCAAAAAGAGCTAATTGAACTGAACAATATAAATGTATGGAAATGTATGGCTCATTTTTTAAAAAAAATCCTTATTTTTAAAAATGTAAAACACATCAGACTTTAACTTTCTAATCAATTCCTTGTATTATGCTTCCAGAATTTGACAGCTATTTAATTATAATCAGTTTAAACAAATATAATTCTTCTATACATAACCTATATATTTTTTTAAAAAAAAATCAATTTGTTAGTCTTTAAGCTGGTTCAGGATGCTTTGTTATCAACATAACCATACTTCAGAAAGGTACACAAGGTACTGTGATGTGTATTTAAATCCATCATTCCTTGCTGTAATGCTGTTCTCATCTGTAAACACCACAACACTCAGCAGATAACATAATACTTAAAAAAAACTAGGGCAAAATTAGCTATATTAATGGATGCCACGGACATCCACTAAAATGTAAAGAAAAGTACAAATATATATAAAATAGACTGATCAATGGGCTGGCTTGGCATAAGGCAGCTCCCTATGATCCTATAAATCCCCCCACATATTTCAGGTTTTAGAAAAAACCTTGTTATGTGTCCAGTAGAGAAGGAAAGAATACTCAAATATTCTCTAGAGAGGAAGGGGATTCTAAGGGCCTGTCTACATGACATAATAATAATAATAATAATAATAATAATAACCACCACCATCATCATCATCTGTATAGCTTTTGAAAGATCAACCATCTGTACAGATGGCCATTCAAACACACAAGTGTCATTCGGGGGGGGGGCAAAACCCACCCTAAAGTCCATGAGTGGCAGATCCAGGGCTTCATTTGGATCTCTGGGAAAAATCTGTACAACTTCCGAATGATTGACCGTCTGTACACTTCCGTTCGTACACATACGAACAGGCAGTGCAATCTGATTGGCTGGCCGAACAGAGGGGGCAGGGCTACAAAAGAGGGGAATCAGCAGCAGCCACCATGTTGGATTCCTGGCTACGCAAGTCTCTGGTAAGTCGCAATACGGCTATTTTCACTGTTTTTTCATGTTTATTTATTAATGTAGGCACGTGATAATGGCTGTTCACATCACAGGGAGCTTTAAATTTAAAAAATAGGAGGCGGGAGATTTAAAACCAGTGGTTAGATCACTTGCTGCAGCTAGCTGGGCAAGGGGGTCATACCAAGTTTAGTGGGGAGTTTTATCCATCTAGGCAGATTGTACACATTTGAATGGCTGCCTTCTCAGATTTTTTTATCCCCTATACCGATTATTTCCCCCTTGTGTAGATGAGGCCTAAGTGTCTGAAAACCCCAATAAAGTTAATCCTCTCTGGTTTGGTTTGGTTTTTTTAAACCAGTCCACAGATAGACTTAAGGACTACTTGAGTCTTCCTCCAGTCTGCACTCACCTATTTCATGCCCTCCGCCAAGACGAGGAGAACTGTTATGAATTATGTTCAGGTGGCAAGGATCATCTTCTTCACTTGGCTGATCCTGGAACATCAGGAGGAGGGGGGATCTGATCCAATCATGAAAAGCTATAGTCTTCCCAACCCTTTCTCAGAAATCCCTCCCCACCCTCCTGATGCCATGCAGGGGGAGCTGAAAGAAGATCATAGAAGACTGTATAATCTCTGAGATTCTCCGGGATTCTCCACACCCTTCAAATGTCTTTTTGGGAATAGAGGGTGGGCATGAGAGACAAAAGAGGATTGTGGAAAGCTATAGCCTTCCTAGTCCTAACTCAACTTCATCACCCCATCTCCCCAGTAGATGCTTTCTCATCTCTTTGAAAATTGCATAGTTTTTGAAGACATCTGGCATCAAGGAAAAAAATTCATTAAATTATTCATTTCCCCCTCAGGGCATGAATAAATTAATGAAGTGCATCCTTAGTGCCCACCCATCATCTAAAGTGGGATTAGTAAGAACAGGCAACATGCTAAGTTTTCTTGGTATATCCTGTTCATTGTTTCACAGGAAATCTGATTAGTCCCCTCTATATTTGTATTCAAAGCACCAATAAAAAAAAAGTTTAGACAAAGCTTTAAGTAATTTCCTCACAACTTTATTCTTGTTATGTTTGCACAACGTAGTTCAAATAGTTATCATTGTCAGCTGTTTAGCTGTTGTTTTTTGTGGTTTTGTGGAAGCTATCTGTCTTCAAGATGCCATTATAAAACTGAAAGCCACAAGGAACACACACACAAATAAATAAATAAATATGGACCTGACATTCTCTAAAAAGTAGAAAGACAAGGTTTACAAGGTTTAGTTTGCTTTCACTATGACAGCACTAGAACATTATGGCACCTTTGTAATATTTGCTTTATTTACAAATGCTTAAGCCAAACTTGCTGGAAGCAGACACTTCTCCAGTAAATAGGAGCAGTCCCAGGAGGTACATGGGTAATTTCTCCTGAAGCCAAGAGTCCAACCCAATTTCAAGCTGACTCCAGGTGGAAGGAAAAGTCTTGGTGACCATTCAGCTAATCAAATGAAGCCTGCAGCAGCCTCTTTACCTCCACTCCTCCGAGCTAGAAGACTGCAGAGGGCCCTGAGGATTTCCAGCAGCAGGGCAGCAGTGAGAGGGGGCATGGCCAGGAGTGGCTGTTGTTATAAGCCACTCCCACACCCCTTAGGAACACCAGCCTGCCAGCCAGGAAGATCCAAGCCTGCAACTGGAGTCAGCTGAGACCGGAAATGGAGTTGTGGTGGAAATTGGAGTTGTGCTGGGGAAAGGGAGGTATGGTCGGAACGGACTGAACAGATGTTACAAAAGAAGGCGGGATCACTGTTTGATAGCTACCCACCTTCAGTTCACCCTGTTTCCTGGAATGGATTGGAGAGCATACCAACCATTCCACAGAACCTTACTTTGCTCCTCTGCAATGCCAGGTCAGTTTTTTAAAAAGTGCACATGATTTATGATCTTCTTTTGGATGAGGATGCCAACCTGGTTTGCTTCACAGAAACCTGGCTGGGAGAGGATAGTGTTGTCAAATGGACACAGGCTCTCCCAGCTGGGTATTATGTCAGTGAGCAGGTGAGGGAATTGGGCAGGGGGTCGGCGGGGGCTCTTGTTTATAAGAATAATCTGACTTTGACCAGGATACCTGTCCAGAACACAGTCCACTTTGAGTGTATGTACCTTAGCCTGAGGACCAGGGATAGTTTGGGGATTCTGCTAGTATACCGACCACCCCATTGTCTAGCAGACTCCTTAACTGAGCTGACACAGCCGGTCTCAGAGTTGCTGTTGGAGTCACCCAGACTCTTAGTTTTGGGCGACTTCAACATTCCACTTGAGACCAGTTTGAGAAATCTGACTAGTGCAGCTTGGGAGTTCATCGAAACCATGACAAACATGGGCCTATCCCAATTGGTCGTCGGGTCCACACATTGTGCGGGCCATACCCTCGATGCAGTCTTCAGTACGGAATAGGAATATCCATGGGTGGAGGTTATTAAAACCACCGCATTGTCATGGACAGATCATTTCCTGGTCAAGACTGAACTAAGAGTCTCTTCCCGCCCCACCGGGGGTGGTGGACCCATTAGAATGGTCTGCCCCCGAAGGCTAATGGAACCAATAGGATTCCAGAAAGCCTTGGAGGGTTTAATGGTTGGTAACGCCGGTGACCCTGTCAAAGCTTTGGTTAATACCTGGAACACCGACTTTACCAGGGGTATCGACACGCTCGTTCCCAAGCATCCTTTCCAACCCGCTCCAAACCGTAAGCCATGGTATACATCAGAGCTTAGGAAAATGAAGCGGGTTGGACAATGACTAGAGGCACACAACTGGTGGAAAACTCAACTCTTATCCGACGGGACTCGTCATAGGAACTTTCTTTAGTCCTATCAAGAGGCAATACATGCAGCGCAGAGATCCTTCTCCTCTGCACATATTGCGTCTGCAGAGTCCCATCCAGCAGAGCTGTTTAGAGTGGTAAGGGAGATGACACAGGTTATACCTGTGCAGAACCCATTGCTTAACCCAACAATGGCCTGCTATGATGTGTTTAACAACTTCTTTGCAGATAAAATCTCTCAGATAAGAGCCAACTTAGATGCCAGTATTTTGACAGAAACAATTGACGAGGTGTCCAGCAACCCCATTGATGTAAGTTTACTGGATCATTTTCAATCCGTGAGTACCAAGGACGTGGACAAGCTACTTGGTAGAGTGAGGAAGACGACCTGCACTCTTGTTCCTTGCCCTTCATGGCTGGCCATCCAGGGTGCGTGTATGCCTTGATGGTGTTCCTTAAGGACATCATCAATGCATCCCTCAGGGAAGGGTGTGTTCCATCCTGTTTAAAGGAAGTGGTGGTTAGGCTGCTCCTGAAAAAACCTTCCCTGGGCCCCCTGGACATGAACAACTATAGGCTGGTTTCTATGTTACCATTCTTGAGCAAAGTGATCGAGAAAGCAGTTGTTCTTCAACTCCAAGTGGTCTTGGATGAAACCGATTATCTAGACCCATTTCAAACTGGCTTTAGGACAGGACTTGGAGTTGAGACTGCCATGGTTGCCTTGACCAACAACCTGCGTCTAAGCATCGACAGGTGTAGTGTGACCCTGTTGGTACTTCTAGACCTCTCAGTGGCTTTCAATACGATAGATCATAGCATCCTCTTGGATCGCCTAAATGGGTTAGGAATCAGAGGCACTGCACTCCAGTGGTTCCGGTCCTTACTCTCGGGCAGGTCCCAGAGGGTGCAGCTCAGGGACAGCTGCTCCAGCAGAAAGGAGCTTACTTGTGGTGTTCTGCAAGGCACCATCCTGTCCCCGATGATATTTAACATCTATATGAAGCCACTGGGTGAGATTATTCGGAGTTATGGGGCTGGGTGTTATCAGTACGCTGATGACACCCAGATCTATTTCTCCTTGTCCCGATTGTCGGCCTTGAATTCCAATGGCATCTCTCCTCTTAATGATTGTCTTAAAGCAGTAATGGGCTGGATGAAGAAAAACAGATTGAGATTAAATCCGATCAAAATGGAGGTGCTCATGGTAGCGGCCCCAAAACCAGGAGCTGGGTTGCAACCTCTAGTCCTGGACGGAGTCACGCTCTCTGTTAAGGACTGTGTTCACAGTCTGGGGGTGCTCCTTGATTCTTCGCTTCAGATGACTAGTCAGGTGAATGTGATGGTCAGGAGTGCCTGTTATCAGCTACAGCTGATACGCCAGCTGTGCCCTTTTCTGGAAGTAAGGGACCTCGAGACTGTGGTACACACGCTGGTAACCTCTTCTAGATTTCTGCAATGCACTCTACATGGGGCTACCCTTGTGCATGGTCCAGAAACTTCAGTTGGTACAAAATATGGCAGCCAGAGTGGTCTCAGGAACATTAGCAAAACACACATTGGAAATTGCTTAATACAGTGTAGATGTGTAAATAGCTATTGCTTAAAACAATTTGTAAGCCTCTCTGATTGCCTTGTGGCTGAAGAGCGGGGTATAAATAAATAAATAAATAAATAAAAATCTCAGAGAGACCATATAACTCTAGTATTAAAATCTCTCCACTGGCTGCCTATCAGTTTCCGGGCCCAGTATAAGGTGTTGGTCATTACCTTTAAAGTCCTTAATGGCTTGGGTCCAATGTATCTTCGGAAGCGCATCCTCCCATACAATCTTCCCCACGCACTCCGGTCCTCTGGGAGGAATTTGCTTCAGCCACAAATATCTAGGCTGTCTCCAACCTCCCAGAGGGCCTTTTCAGTAATCTCTCCCAAATTATGGAATGGCCTGCCAAACAAGATCCGTCAGATGACAAGCTTAAGTAGCTTTAAAAAAGCACTAAAACAGAACTCTTTCGGCAGGCCTTTCCTGATTAGATCCTGGCCTCAGGAGCTGCATCTCTTAGCCTCTTTTAGTCTTGCTGACTGTTAATTTTTCTATTTGTTTTTATATGTGATTTTAGTTTAGACAATTTTTAATTTTATATGCTTTTAATATCTTTTTATGGGGGTGGGTGGGGGATGCTTAAGTTTTTTAGCCAGCATTATTGTATTTTAATTGTTGTAAGCTGTCCCGATTGTTTTTAACAGAGGGGTGAGGTAAAAATAATTTTTATTAATTATTATTATTATTATTATTAATTGTAAAGGTGAATTCCCCATATAATTAACACACCCATTCTTTCTCAGATCCCTGATTCTAATTAGACAATAATAAGTAAGCAAAACAAATACATGAAAAAAATAAATTAGAGCAATAGATTTATTTGGCGTTACTAAAAGACCAATAGGTTGCTTTCATTAAAAAGGATACTTTTTAACAGGTGAACAGGTGAAAAGGTGGAGGTTGAATACAAAGATTTTAAATTATAGAGAAATAGTAGAAAAAATTGAGCATGAATGGCAAGAATTATGGGAAATAAATGATAAAGAAGTATCAAAAGGAATTTTGTGGGATACTATGAATACTGTGACAAGCGGATATGCATAAAAGAAACCTTTAACTTAAAAAAAAGGCAAGAAGAAAGAAAAGGGAAATTAGAAAGGGAAATAGAATTATTGGAAAATAAATATATATTAAACAAGGAAAAACAAACTTATATTGAGTTATGAGCAAAGAGGGAGGAATTGGATAAAATGGAAGTAGATGAAGTACAGGAAAAATTAATTTATTTAAGAAGGGAATATTTTGAATTTAGTAATAAAAATTCAAAAATGTTGGCTAGATCCACACAGAAGAAGAAAATGGAAAATATGATAAATGGGATTAGAGACAAAACAGGCAACATGTGTAGGGAAAAACTAACAATTTTTGAGGAGTTTTATAAAGACCTGTACTAGTCAGGGAATAAATCAGTGGAACAAAGAGAAAAATATGTAGGGGGAAATTGGCAGATTAAAATAGAAGAGGAAGATAGGGATTTATTAGAAAAACCAATTACGAAAATGGAAATAGAGGAAGCAATAAACAATTTAAAAAGCAGGAAAGCTCCAGGAATGGATGGGTTAGGACCAGATTATTATAAAATATTTAAAAAGAAGTTGATACCTAAATTATTAGAATTATATAATAATATAATAAGAGGAGATGAAGTCCCTCCATCATGGCAACAATCGTTGATAATATTGATACCAAAGCCAGATAAGGATTTGTTGGACCCTGGATCATACAGGCCTATGTCATTGATAAATCAAGATGCAAAGTTATTATCAGCAATAATGGCAAAGAGAATGAATAGTTGTATGTATAAATATATACTAAAGGACCAATGTGGATTTGTGAAAGGAAGACAAATGTCAAATTTAATAGGAAGGGTGTTAAATAAAATACATATAATTGGCAAAACAAAAGTAAAAGCAGGGATATTAGCATTAGATATATTTAAAGCATTTGACTGTGTGGAATGGCCAACATTAAAAATAATATTGAAAGAATTTGGAATGGGGAAGAGGTTTATAGGATTAATAGATCAATTGTATTCTCATAACACAGCTATAGTGATGGTTAATGATGGAATAACAAGAGCAATAAAAATAACGAGAGGAACAAGACAAGGTTGCCCACTTTCTCCAATATTGTTTGCAATGGTAATAGAAATTCTAGCAAATGTGATAAGAAATGATAATAGTATAGAAGGAATTGGAGTAGAAACAAAATATAAGATAAGCTTGTTTGCTGACGATACATTGCTAACAATTAATGAACTGATTAACGGAGTAGAAAAAGTTAAAGAACATTTAAAATTATTTAGGGAGATGACAGGCTTACAGGTTAATTGGAACAAATCAGATATGATGTTGTTTAACTATACTAAGGAAGAGGAAAATATATTTGTAAAAGAGAAAAAATTAGAAGTAAGATTAAAAAGTAATATTAAGTATTTAGGAATAAATATTACAAAAGATTTAAAAGAACTAGAAGAGAAAAATATTATGGTACTAAGGAAAGAAATGGAAAAGAAGTTGGAAGAATACAAAAATATTCAACTATCATGGTTTGGAAGAGTAGCTTTAGTTAAAATGAAAATATTACCTAAACTAAATTTTTTGTTTAGAATGTTACCAATAAAAGTATCAGAAGTAGAACTGAAAAAATGGCAAAATATGTTGAATAAATATTGTAATGGAGGGAAAACGACAAGATTAAATAAATTATTTTGGTATATATCACAGAAGGAGGGAGGACTTGATCTTCCCAAAATAAAAGGAAATTATGAAGCTAATCAATTGAGATATGTTATAGAAGGAATTGTAGGACAGGGGGATTTAGAATGGTTAGAGATAGAAACAGGGAAAATAGAAAAGAGAATATGGAACATATTTTTTGATAATTTTACAAAAAAAGGAAATTAAAGGAATTGAGAATCCATTTTTGCAAAAAATATGGGAAATATGGTATAAATATAAGAGAGAATTTTTGCCTATTGATTCAGTATTAACACCGGTTATAATGGGAAAAAAATTCCCAAATAATTTGAAGGAAAAAATGGGAAAGGAATTAAAGAAAAGAGGACTAGAAAAAATAGAGGGATGGATAGGATGGATGAATGAGAAAGGGAGTATAAGAGAGAAATTATGTGGAATGAAAATTTCATGGTTTAATTGCATACAGTTAGAACAATGTATTAAAAATTGGAAAAAGAATCATAAAGAAACAAGGGAATTTACAACATTTGAAAATTTGGTGAAAAATGATGAAAAGAGGCACGATAATGAAAGTATGAAAGGTATTACAAGTGAATTATATAAAATATTGATAAAAAATAAGGAAAAAAAGACAAAGGGGAATATTTAAGGAGAATATGGGAGGAAGATTTGAAACAAAAAACTGGAGATCATGAATGGGATAAGATACGGAAACAAAGACATCTAAAAAATATGTCGATACGGATAAAAGAAAATTACTATAAAATAATATGGAGATGCTATTTGACACCAGCAAAATACAGTCGCCCCTCCACATTCGTGAACTTGACATTCGCAGTTTCGATTATTCACGGTTTTGCGAGGGCCCCCCCGGGCCCCCCCAAAACTGCGACACGGGGCCTCCAGAGGCCCCGTGAAAGCCCTGGGAGGGAGCAGGGAGAGCAGGGAGACCTCCACGGGGCCTTCGGAGACCCTCCGGAGGCCCCGCGAAGGCCTTGGAAGGGAGGGGGGAGGGCTGGGGAGGCCTCCGCGGGGCCTTCGGAGACCCTCCGGAGGCCCCGCAAAGGCCTGGGGGAGGGCTTGGGAGGCCTCCATGGGGCCTCCGGAGACGCGCCGGGGGCCCCACAAAGGCCGGGGGAGGGAGGGGGGAGGGCTGGGAGAGGCCTCCATGGGCCTGGGGTAGGGCTGGGGAGGGCTCCATGGGGCCTCCAGAGATGATCTGGAGGCCCCACGAAGGCCTGGGGAGGGGGGAGGCTGGGAGAGGCCTCCATGGGGCCTCCGGAGACGCCCCGGAGGCCCAACGAAGGACTGGTGAGGGAGGGGGGAGGGCCTGGAGAAGCCTCCGCGGGGGCTAGCTAGGCCCCACGAAGGCCCGGGGAGGGAGGGAGGAGGCTGGGAGAGGCCTCCGCAGGGCCTTGCTAGGCCCCACGAAGGCCCGGGGAGGGAGGGGGGAGGGCCCGGAGAGGCCTCCTTGGGGCCTTGCTAGGCCCCACGAAGGCCCAGGGAGGGAGGGGGAGGCTGGGAGACGCCTCCATGGGGCCTCCGGAGCGTCTCCGGAGGCCCCCTGAAGGCCTGGGGGAGGGCTGGGGAGGCCTCCATGGGGTCTCCAGAGACGCTCCGGAGGCCCCACGAAGGCCCGGGGAGGGAGGGGGGAGGCTGGGAGAGGCCTCCATGGGGCCTCCGGGGACGCTCCGGAGGCCCCATGAAGGCCCGGGGAGGGGGTGGGGAGGGCCGGGGAGGCCTCCGTGGGGCCTCCGGAGATGCTCCGGAGGCCCCACGAAGGCCCGGGAGGGAGGGGGGAAGGCCGGGAGCGGCCTCCGTGGGGCCTTGCTAGGCCCCACGAAGGCCTGGGGAGGGAGGGAGGAGGCTGGGAGAGGCCTCCGCGGGGCACTGCTAAGCCCCACGAAGGCCCGGGAAGGGAGGGGGAGGCTGGGAGAGGCCTCCATGGGGCCTCCGGAGACGCTCTGGAGGCCCCACGAAGGACCAGTGAGGGAGGGGGGAGAGCCTGGAGAAGCTTCCCCGCAGCCTAGCTAGGCCCCACGAAGGCCCGGGGAGGGAGGGGGGAGGCTGGGAGAGGCCTCCATGGGGCCTCCGGAGACGCTCCGGAGGCCCCACGAAGGACCGGTGAGGGAGGGGGGAGAGCCTGGAGAAGCCTCCGCGGGGCCTAGCTAGGCCCCACGAAGGCCCGGGGAGGGAGGGAGGAGGCTGGGAGAGGCCTCCGCAGGGCCTTGCTAGGCCCCACGAAGGCCCGGGGAGGGAGGGGGGAGGCTGGGAGAGGCCTCCATGGGGCCTCCGGGGACGCTCCGGAGGCCCCATGAAGGCCTGGGGGAGGGCTGGGGAGGCCTCCATGGGGCCTCCTGAGACGCTCCAGAGGCCCCATGAAGGCCCGGGGAGGGGGTGGGGAGGGCCGGGGAGGCCTCCGTGGGGCCTCCAGAGATGCTCCGGAGGCCCCACGAAGGCCCGGGAGGGAGGGGGGAGGGCCGGGAGCGGCCTCCGTGGGGCCTTGCTAGGCCCCACGAAGGCCTGGGGAGGGAGGGGGGAGGCTGGGAGAGGCCTCCGCGGGGCACTGCTAGGCCCCACGAAGGCCCGGGGAGGGAGGGGGGAGGCTGGGAGAGGCCTCCATGGGGCCTCCGGAGACACTCTGGAGGCCCCACGAAGGACCGGTGAGGGAGGGGGGAGAGCCTGGAGAAGCTTCCCCGCAGCCTAGCTAGGCCCCACGAAGGCCCGGGGAGGGAGGGGGGAGGCTGGGAGAGGCCTCCATGGGGCCTCCGGAGACACTCCGGAGGCCCCACGAAGGACCGGTGAGGGAGGGGGGAGAGCCTGGAGAAGCCTCCGCGGGGCCTAGCTAGGCCCCACGAAGGCCCGGGGAGGGAGGGAGGAGGCTGGGAGAGGCCTCCGCAGGGCCTTGCTAGGCCCCACGAAGGCCCGGGGAGGGAGGGGGGAGGGCCCGGAGAGGCCTCCGTGGGGCCTTGCTAGGCCCCACGAAGGCCCGGGGAGGGAGGGAGGGGGGAGGCTGGGAGAGGCCTCCATGGGGCCTCCGGAGACGCTCCGGAGGCCCCACAAAGGACCGGTGAGGGAGGGGGGAGAGCCTGGAGAAGCCTCCGCGGGGCCTAGCTAGGCCCCACGAATGCCCGGGGAGGGAGGGAGGAGGCTGGGAGAGGCCTCTGCGGGGCCTTGCTAGGCCCCACAAAGGCCCGGGGAGGGAGGGCGGAGGCTGGAAGAGGCCTCCATGGGGCCTCCGGAGACGCTCCGGAGGCCCCACGAAGGACCGGTGAGGGAGGGGGGAGAGCCTGGAGAAGCCTCCGCGGGGCCTAGCTAGGCCACACGAAGGCCCGGGGAGGGAGGGAGGAGGCTGGGAGAGGCCTCCGCGGGGCCTTGCTAGGCCCCACGAAGGCCCGGGGAGGGAGGGCGGAGGCTGGGAGAGGCCTCCATCGGGCCTCCGGAGACGCTCCGGAGGCCCCACGAAGGACTGGTGAGGGAGGGGGGAGAGCCTGGAGAAGCCTCCGCGGGGCCTAGCTAGGCCACACGAAGGCCCGGGGAGGGAGGGAGGAGGCTGGGAGAGGCCTCTGTGGGGCCTTGCTAGGCCCCACGAAGGCCCAGGGAGGGAGGGGGGAGGCTGGGAGAGGCCTCCATGGGGCCTCCGGAGACACTCCGGAGGCCCCATGAAGGACCGGTGAGGGAGGGGGGAGAGCCTGGAGAAGCCTCCGTGGGGCCTAGCTAGGCCTCACAAAGGCCCGGGGAGGGAGGGAGGAGGCTGGGAGAGGCCTCCATGGGGCCTCCGGAGATGTTCCGGAGGCCCCACGAAGGACCGGTGAGGGAGGGGGGAGAGCCTGGAGAAGCCTCCGCGGGGCCTAGCTATTCCCCACGAAGGCCCGGGGAGGGAGGGAGGAGGCTGGGAGAGGCCTCCACGGGGCCTTGCTAGGCCCCACGAAGGCCTGGGGAGGGAGGGGGGAGGGCCCGGAGAGGCCTCCGTGGGGCCTTGCTAGGCCCCACAAAGGCCCGGGGAGGGAGGGGGGAGGCCGGGAGAGGCCTCCATGGGGCCTCTGGAGACGCTCCGGAGGCCCCACGAAGTACCGGTGAGGGAGGGGGAAGAGCCTGGAGAAGCCTCCGCGGGGCCTAGCTAGGCCCCACAAATGCCTGGGAAGGGAGGGATGAGGCTGGGAGAGGCCTCTGCGGGGCCTTGCTAGGCCCCACGAAGGCCCGGGAAGGGAGGGGGGAGGCCGGGAGAGGCCTCCATGTGGCCTCTGGAGACGCTCCGGAGGCACCATGAAGGCCTGGGGAGGGCTGTGGAGGCCTCCATGGGGCCTCCGGAGACGCTCCGGAGGCACCATGAAGGCCTGGGAGGGAGCGGGGAGGGCCGTGAGAGGCCTCCGCGGGGTCTCCGGAGACTCTCCGGAGGCCCCGTTGAGGGCTTGGGTGGGAGGGGGGAGGGCTGGGGAGGCATCCACGGGGCCTCGGGAGGGTCTCCAGAGGCCCCGGGAAGGCCTAGGAAGGGAGTGGGGAGGCTGGAGGAAGTGACTATGGGGCCTCCAGAGGCCCCATGGTCGCTATGGTGGGTGAGGGGGAGGGCAGTCATTATTCGCAGATTTTTCAGATTCGCGGGGGTCCGTGGAACGGAACCCCCGCGAATGTGAAGGGACGACTGTATTGTTGGAGAGGTTGTCAAGAAATAGGTACATATATGCATATGTGGTGGAATTGTAAATTTGTTCAGTAGTTTTGGGAAATGATTTTCATAGAAATAGAGAATATTCTGAATTGAAATATAGAAAGGAAACCGAGTATAGCATTGATGTCAATTCATAATGGAGAGAATGGGAACCAAGCAGAAAAGGATTTAATAACAAGTTTATTAACAGCAGCAAGATTAATTATAGCAAGACATTGGAAAATGCAAATAAATGTACAAGTGGAGGAGTGGTATAAAGAAGTTTGGAAGATGGCAATAAATGATAAGTTAACATGTAGAATTAAAGTAAGAAGAGGAAGTTGGAAAGAAAGTGACTTTGATAAAATTTGGAAAGTATTTGTTAAAAAAGTATTACAGACAAAAGATGGGAGGTTACCTCCACGAGAAGAAATGAGATTCTGGAAAGATTAGGTAAGGGATAATGGCTCCGGTGAAGAGGAGCACTGAGGTGGGGGGGGGTAGGGATATTAAAAAAAAAAAAAAGGATACTCAGCTGCATTTCCCACTTGTGAACATGAGGGGAACACAGAACTGTCAACAGAACAATAGGTGTGTACAAGAAGCATTTTTAAAGTTTCAGTACAGTACATCACAGTACAGTTTTTCAGTTCTCTGTGCCATAACAGTCTATGGGAATAAGGAGTACCCTTCTCAAATTGGCTCTCTTATGCTTTCTGGTTCCAATTAACTCTTTACTGGTTCTTATGGATTACACACATGATTGGCAGACACACATGAGAAAGATGTTATCACACTGGCAGATGACATCACCCATAATTGGTGGGAATTAGATGCCAGTGATTCGTGCCTTAAAAAGCATTGGTAAATAATCTGGCCTGATGGCCTGCCTACCTGCCTGGCTGAGAAGATGCAAAACTTGCATTTCTGATGATGGGAGAATATAAAAGCAACTGAATTAAGAAATTCTACTTTCCTCTGGGTGTCAAGTGCACCTTTCTTGTGGAAACAACCATCCATTTAGAAACAGAGATAGCGATCTCCCTTTCTCTCGCTTTCTCCTTCAAGTAAGCAGCAGCTGTGGAGGGACACATTTGCCAACTTCTCTCTCCCTAAGGACAAAATCAGTATGACAACAGATGGCTCAGTCAGTCTTCTGGCACATAGTTATCAGGCTTTGGTCACAATGGTCAGTTTTCCTCCTTCAGGCAGTAGAACACACTGGTCATTTCTCTCCTTCAAGTTGGCAGCATCCCTATGAGGCCACAAGGGCCTGTCGCTCTCCTTCAGACGGGATGGATTACTGTAAGGTCACAGTGGCCAATCTCTCTCCTTCAAGTGAGCATCATCAGCATGATGTCACAATGCTGGCCTCTCTCCTTCAAGGTAAGAGCATCGACATCACTGGTCAGTTTTTTTCTTTGTTTCATTGAAACAAGGCAGCTCCCAATGGGAAAATGTCTCTCTGCCACAATGCAGGGGGACAGGCAGAAGCACTAGTAAGTAGACATAATCTTTCTTACTGGGATAAGCATGTATAAGAGCAGAGAAGGCGTGTGGACTATAATAGAAAACTTCAACCCAGTACTGGCAATGTGCCTGTCATCCCATGGTCACAGGGCAGTTTAGGGATCCTACGCAAGGGAAGATTAAGCTATAAAAACACCAAGTGCCAGGGAAAAGATTAGGACACAGAGTAGATCAAAATGACAATCAAAAACAGAGTAGATCAAAAACAGGGGACACAGAGTAGATGAAAATGAAAATCAAACCCTTTCCAGGTATGCACAGTTGTCTAGCACTGGGGGCAAAGATTCAGAGCTGAGAAACCCTGTTGTGGAATCACAGCAAGGGCCACCCAGCCATTCAATTCATCTAAGACCACCATCTTATCAAGGCATTTGGTGATCTAGACTGGCCCTAGAAACATACATCTCATTCCTCCTTACTTTTCCCATCGCATCTCTTCTATGATTGTCTGCCTGAGCCTCTTATGAGCTTATGTGGGGGCTAAGAACTATTGCCTGGAGATTCAGCACTCTTTGCTCTTGCCCAATGGTCTTTCCCCTGCTATCTGGCTGCTGGGACATTTTTGACTCTGTCTTCAGCAAGTTATTTTGTTTTTAGTTATGCCTCTTGAGATACTTGAGCAGAGCGTTGGTGCTGTAATGGCCTGGCAATTTATCCCTGCTCATTTCCTCTTTCAAGTGAAGATAGATAGCAATACTGGGAACCACTTACCCTCACGCACTTAACAGGGTTTGCTATTATCTGTGGTTTCATTTATAAATGGTAACATAACCCCTGCAGATGGCCGGGGAGAGGTTATCCAATTCAAATGAATTAGCTTAAATTTGTTTGTTGAATTTCAACAACTTCAAAATCAAATTTGGTCAAAATCTGTTGATAAATGTATATTGTATACCAAAGCAGAAAACACAGAAATCCAAAGTGTGTGGTCTTAATTTTGGTCTCATTAGATAACATGGCACATCATGTGACTTTGCAATCAAGCAGGTAGATTTATGTAATTTAACAGAGAAACAGACACATTAAATTACAGTATTTTCCCTACTCACATAAAATTCCTCAAGTGGATAGCAATAAATATTTAAAAATTTTAAAACCAGAAAAGCTGGCAGCAGAAACAGAATGCAAAAATTATCCAAACAAACAAACAAACAAACAAAGGCCCACAACATGGTTCCGATATGCGGATGACACTTTTACCATTTGGAACCATGGAGAAGAAGATTTGATCTCATTCGTGAACACCTGAACAGCATCTACCCAAATAACCAATTCATGATGGAAAAAGAAAAGGCAGGAACACTGCCATTCTTGGATGTCCTAGTCATCCGCAAACCAAAACAATGCTTAGGCCACAAGATATACAGAAAACCCCCACACACAGACAGGTACCTACACAAGAACTCCAATCATCACCTAGGACAAAAAAGAAGCACAATAAAAACATTGGTAGACTGCTCCCAAAAGGATCTGCGAACCCCACTACCTGGAGGATGAACTGAGACACCTAAACTGGGTCCTATAGGCTAATGGTTACTCCAGATCAGACATCACGAGAGCAGCCAGACCCAGAAAAAACCACAGGAAGGAAGAAGAAAAACAGTCACCCAAAGGGAAGGTATTTTTACCATACATCAAAGGCGTCACAGACAGAATAGGGAAACTGATGAGGAAACACAACCTCCAAACAATCTATAGACCAACCAAAAAAATCCAAGAAATGCTATGCCCAGCGAAGGACAAAAGAGACCCTCTATCAGCTGCAGGAGTTTATCGCATACCATGCAGCTGTGAACAAGTTTACATAGGGACCACTAAACGCAGTGTGCAAATACGAATCAAGGAACATGAGAAACACTGCAGACTGGGCCAGCCAGAAAAATCAGCAGTAGCAGAACATGTTATAAACCAACCTGGACACAAAATGTTATTTGAAAACATGAAAATTCTAGACCGGGCCAACAACTATCATGTCAGAATGCACAGAGAAGCTACTGAAATCCACAAACACCTGGACAACTTCAATAGGAAAGAAGAAACCTTAAAAGTAAACAAATCTGGCTCCCAGTTTTGAAATACAATAGAATCAAAACTCAACACTTACAAAAGAATACCACCCAGGGACAGGAGGATTCCCAGCAGATAATGGCCCATCAACCAACCATTAGCCAAACAGACACTAACGAGCCTTGCATTTCTATACCCAGAAACTAATGATTCAGTTTACCCAAATTTACATATACTCCTCAACAGGGGTTCACAGCATATAAACTCCACATACACACCTATCCAACCATTCTCTGAGGATGCCAGCCACAGATGCAGGCAAAACATCAGAAAGAAACTATTCGAGAACACGGCCTCACAGCCTGGGAAAAACCTAAGGAAAATCTACGGATGCCGGCTATGAAAGCCTTCAACCCCCACTCTTGTTGCCATCGTCCTTTCCTCTAAAACAATGATGGGCAACCTTAGATTTTGCTGGGCTGCAACTTTCAGCATTCCTCACCTTTGGCCACATTGACAAGTGCTCATGGGAGGTGTAGTTTTTCTTGTTTCTTTGCATAGCTTTAGGGCCAAATCTGATATTAGCAGTGTATCATGTACCTTACAAATGAGATCTGGCTCACACAGTTTTGCAAATTTGGTACAGATAATTTTTTAAGTCTGGGGTGGGGGGAAATGCATTTGTTTGTATCTGTTTTAATTTTTCTCAGCTGTTTGGGGTGAAAGGAAGGACAGGCATAATCAACCAACCAACCAACCAACCAACCCAATTACAATGGGCCCTTGGTATCCGCTGAAGTTTCGTTCCAGGACCACCCCCCCATGGATACCAAAATCCGTGGATGCTCAAGTCCCAATATATACAATAGTGTAGTAAAATGTTTCCCCTTATATAAAATGGCAAAATCAAGGTTTGCTGTTTGCTGTTTGATTTTTATTTATTTATTTATTTATTTATTTATTTATTTTTGAAATTTTCAAGCCATGAATCTGTGGATGCAGAATCTGTGGATACAGAGAGTCAGCTGTATAGTGTACTCATCTTAAGAACGAGCATGGTTTAGTGGTTTGAGTGTTAGAATCATAGAATCATAGAACTGTAGAGTTGGAAGAGACCACGAGGGCCATCCAGTCCAACCCCCTGCCATGCAGGAAATCTTGATCAAAGCATCCCTGAGAGATGGTAATCCAGCCTCTGTTTAAAGACCTCCAAGGAAGGAGACCCCACCACGCTCCGAGGGAGTGTGTTTACTTAGAATTGTGTAAGGATGATAATCATGTAATTAAAAAGTATACAAATGTCTCTTGTAGTTGGAGACAGAAGATGAATCTTTAAAGGAATACAGGAACCCCCCCCCCTTTTGACGGCTTGTTATCTGACAACTCGCTCTTTTGATGCTTACAAATTAAGGACAAGTTTCATTTGTTAGACAAGGAATCCAACTGCCAAGTTGACAGTTCTTGCCTACGGAGACTTGCTTGGGACTGACCACGCACATGTATGCTGCTTGCAAAGTGACCTGAGGCAGGGAAGTCACCAAGCTGGTTGAGAGACTTTGCAAGCAGAATGCATGTGGGCAGGCACAGGCACCCAGAGGTGCACTCAGGCCATCCCAAGTGAGCCACCATAATTCCCTCATGTTCCCTACAAGGGTTCTGTTGGGCTTTGGGAGACCAGGATTCAAATCCCCACTCAGGCATGGGAACGTACTGGGTAACCTTGGATAAGTCACACCCTGTCAGCCTCAGAGGAAGGCAATGACAAAAACCTCCTCTGAATAAACCTTACCAAGAAAACCCCATGGTAGGTTCACCTTAGGATTTCCACAAGTCAGAAATGACTTGAAGGCACACAACAACTCCTATTTTACATTCTGATGCAGCATTTTTGTAGGATTAGAGTATTACACATCTGGTTAATATTGTTCAACAGACGTTCCTACTGATTCCAGACTTTGGTGATGCCTACTTTTTAATTAATGGATCAGGCTCTTGACTGGTTAATAGGAATGTCTTAGAAATGCTTACTATATTATTGTTTCTTTTTATTTGAGGCAACATTGTTTCCTCTTTTGTACTATCCAGGTGTGCAGGACTATATAATATTATAACTCATGATTTCAACTCCCAGAGATTTTCTGCTATAATTAACCCAATTTAGAGTGATTAGGCAGCAGGACAGTCTCCATGAACTTTGGCAAGATTCAATAAGTATGTTGGCTTTTAGATGCTGATGCTTTTCTTCCCTTCATTTGAATTCAAGGCGCTAACAGGCTGCAACCCAGCACCAAGGGGAGGCATGTTTTCAAATCAGGGAAAGAGTAAACCAGAATAGAAATTTCATTCTGTTTTGTTCTGGCTGATAGATCTTGGCATCACAGCTAATCTCTCAACTCATGCTGATTTTCAGTGCAACACAGAACATTTCATAATTGTTTCATTGTTTGATTATCCACGTGCAGTCATTTTTAACTTTTCTAATTAGTTACAATAAGTTAGTACACCACCCATACCCCAAATACTTAAATCAGACATAGAAACACAGCATGTTGAACACTTTTTAAAAAGGATCAAAGCTTGATAAAAATGTAAATACATATGTCAGTTATAACAAGAATATGTACAAAGGAGAACAGGATGAATGTGGAAGGTCTTGCCATCAATTTACATGTACACAAACTATACATGAGCTCACATGGTCGCACAATTGATGATTCTTTTTGAAATGAAATGTATTTAATCAACCAAAGCTAGTGACACTAAGGTTAGTTTTACTGGTCATCGCCCCTCCACTCCCACATTCTTTACTAATCCTCTGTGTATACGTTTATGTGCACCAGTGCTGCACAGTGCCATAGGAAAGAAATTGCAAGTTGGGAAAGATTATTGGCTATCTTTTTCAGCATAGCTGTATTCCGCTTATATTTACAATGCAATCCTACACATATCTACTTAGGAGTAAGCACCGCTGAGTTCAATGAGATTTATTCCTAGGTAAACGTGTACAGTGTTGTAGCCTAAGGGAGACATTCTAAAAGCCATCGGAATGCACAGATTTTTATTTTTAAATTTTAGAACAATCATATTTTCCTCAACTGTGGAGATTATCAGACATGGCAAATGTGGTGCCAGAAGGACACCAGTGGAATGCAAAAGGACACCAATATCACACGACATCATCCTTTTGCATTCCACTGTCTTTATTGTGGCATTTATTGATGGGCCAGAGCTGTCAATGGATCACCTGTCCCATTTTGGTGACAGCATTGCCGGCGTCTGAAACCTTGTACTGTTTTTTGACTCATGAATACAACGTCAATAGGCGGTCCTGCCAGAACACTTCTGGGTGGGATTGTGAGAACCAGGTAGGATACCCTCTTTTTTGTACCCTCCCCAGGGTTACTTGCTATACTTTTTTTAGTGGTGTGTATGTGCTTTTGTGCACTTTTTTGTGTGTATTTTTCTTTTTCTTTTTGATTTTCCCGCACTCACGTCTTCCTACGAGAACTGGTGGGATTTCAGTACAGGAAGTGAACGGAGCTCTGTTAGAGTTCTGTTCATTCCTGGGCTGCCTATGGACAGAAGATAAAGTAAGTCTGATAGAGAGGGTTATTGTGTTGGGACAGGGATGGGTCTGGAGATGGCTTTTTGCATTCCTATCTGACAATCTCCTATATCTTCCTTAAATAATTTCATTCCATGTATCTCCTGAAGCTAAAAGTATTGTATGCTTTCCCCCCACTTGCTCCACTTTTTATCCTAGCAACAACCATGTGAAGTAAAGCTAACAGAAGCTAAGATTGGCTCAAGATGACCATGTGAAAGTGATGTTATAGGAAAGCTGGGATCTGATCTGATATACTATATAATATGTATTGTGCAGAAGGTGTGGTAGTGTTCATGCAGTGATTGTGGATGAGAAAGCTGTAATTTTGAGTGGTGGCTGAGATATTTTGCTTTTATATCAATGTATTATATAACATTATCTTTATCATTAATTGTGCTATGCTCTCACACAGGTTTGGGGTGTTGTGTTTATTGATTTGAGTTTGTTTTTTTTAAAGGCTTTTTCTAAATTCAGTACAAATTCCAAGGTTTCTCTGCTTAAAATAGTAGTTTTGTGTGTTCTTCCTCATCAATAACGTTTGCTCCATTTTTGCCTGGCCACACCCGTTGGACTGTTCTCTTGATTTTGCTTAATGACGTATGTCCTGGTTTTCATCTCTGAAATGTTGAAAGGTGTTTTTTAGGGCTTGTCTAGACAAGATATAATGTGGATTGCTGTGCATTAATGCAAATTCACAGCACTGCTAATTCGTCTCCATGATTTTTTGGCAAAATCTATTGTATGCGAAGCTATCCACGTTTGAAGTGCAAATCGGACGTCCAAACAAGTGGATATGTGTACGGTATTTCCACACATTATTTTTAAAACTTTGGGGAAAGCCACGAAGGCTCTTTCCATGCGGTATATGGAGTTTTGGGGCCTTCTCCTTCTAAATACAGCGAATCTCATTTGCTTCTTGTTGGGACAAAAGGTATTCCCCTCGCATTCTATGAGGAGTATTTTCATCATCTAGACAACCCCTTACATCCCACTGTTCTACAGGCTTAATTATGAACATGACAGAAAACAGGAGAGGCACTGTGGCAAACCGGGGAGGTGATGTATGTGTGACTGTAAGCACATGGCACTTACTCAGAGTATGTCTTAATTAATTCAGTGTGAGTTATCAATTGGTCTTTGTAAAAAAAAAGATACATGAATATTTCAAGCTAGGTTTTTGTTCAGTTTGGGAAATTGCTCACACAATGCTAGAACTCAAGCACTATTTAGAATATACTGACTCCTGCAAAAAGTGTGGAGGGGAGAGCAGGATTACATGCACTAGCCCTGTTTCCAGCCTTTGTGTTTCAGCTAAAGGTCTGAGCAGTGTGCACATGCATGTTGCGGCATTCACACAGGCTCTTAAGTACCAATGGGAAACCAGCCTTTGGCAGAGTTCCTGTTCATGTCTCTATGAGGGCAGCTTGCTCATGGAAAGGATCTTTTCAAAGTCTTTGCTGATCATTTGGAGAGTAAGGAAGGATTGTGGGAGAGATCCTGCTATCACACTCACCTTCCAGTTGAAGATGTGGGTGAGGGATCAGAATTGTCCAAAGAAAGAGGCAGGGACTGGGTTCAGGATGAACAGAAGAGGCAATTATGTGCTCTTGGTCCATTGCCACAAGATGCAGAGATGGCAGGTTACTCCTCTTGAGATGGCTTTTAAAGAGTAACAAATTGAGGGTCGGGCTACGTATTGCTACATCCCTAGGCTTAGGCATTTGCAAATATCAGTGTGATTTTCTCTGGTCTTGAATCCGTTTTCTATATTACTGGACCTCACTCTCCTTGTTTTTAAGGAAGCTGATTCTGTAAAGGAAATGTATAGAGTAGTAGATGGGAAGAAGTGCAAGCAATCATCATTTCCAGTTGACAACAGTGTACATGAATAAGCTGTTGAGTAATCAAATGAGCTCAGACTCAAAGACTTGCTATTGAAGGACTTTATCAGATGTCTTGCTTTAAAGGTTCTTTTGCCGGCATTAAAAAATCAATTTTTATGCCGGCAAAAGAACATTCCCCCCACACACTTACCTCCTCTCTCAGCAAAGGCTCATCCATGAATAAAGAGGAAGTGAATGGAACTCCATTGACTTCCTCTTTTGGAATCCCATGCAATTTCATCAGGCGGGAAATTCAAAAATAAAACAAAAAATGAACGTCAAAAGGTTAAACTAAACACACACACACACACACACACACATACACACACACAAACTCCAAGTAACCCAGGGAGGGTCAAAAAAAGTTTTTCACTTACCTGGATGTCCTGACCTGACCCAGAAGTGTTCACGCTAGTCCATCCATTGTTGGGGTAATCCCGAGATTTAAAGGGACAGAGGTATCACATGCTGGCAATGTTAGCAAAAAAGTGGCAGTGAGATCTATTGATGGCTTAAGCCATCAATTAAAAACAATGAATTTTGGTCTGTTTTTAACCAAGAAAGGGCAATGTTGTTTTATCCATGCGCCCTTTCACGGTTATGTGGTGTTGTGATGACACCGTATTTTCCCTGTCTGATGAAGTCCATAGACTCTATTTTCTACTGATACAGTGGACCCTTTGTATCCACTTGGGTTTGATTCCAGGACTCCCCACAGATACCAAAATCTGTGTATGCTCAAGTCCTCTTATATACATAAGTCCTCTTATGATATAGTGAAATGGTATCACTTATATAAAATGGCAAAATCAAGCTTTGCTTTTTGATTTTTGGGGGTGGGATGGGGAATATTTTGAAGCCATGGATGGTTGAATCTGTGGATGTAGAATCTGTGGATATGGAGGGCTGACTATATTTATTTCATAGAAATCAGTAGATAAAACCAAAGCGCCTGCTAATTGAGATCTTGTCTGCAGGATAGGCATGGTAATCACGCAGTCCTCCAAAGGTCTTTGGCCTACAAAACATTTAAGTACTGTGAGAAATGTACTTGCTTTACTATCCACATGACCAATGTGATAATGATTTATTTACATTTTTTGCTGTGAACTTATGAAAAGGTAAGTTTGCTGTAATGTACAGTGAATGAATAATTTTGAGGGGGGGATTGTAGTTTAGTATGTGCTAGTGTTTGAAAGAAGACTATAAGCAATCAAACAGTCCAATTCAGAAAATAAACCTTAATTTACTCTACTTTGGACACATAAAATAAAATGGAATGAATAGGGTGACCAACAATTTTAAAAAAGTGCTATGAGTCTAGGTGGATGTTTATAGAATAAAATGTGAGAGCTACAACTCAAGAACTTATAAAATGGGTTTAAGAGGCCACCCTGCTTCTGCCGAAAATACCAAGGAGAACAAACATTTTAATATCCAGGTCAAGAAAGGGATTTGGAGAAGCAAACCACAGTATCCCAAATAGCTATAATGCCAGTCAATTCATTCTTTGTTGCTTGTACAAATCTCAACATGCTCTACCTGGATTTTCCTCTTTTTAAGGGGGAAATGTTTTTTTTGTTTTTTTTTAAATGCTGCTACCACCATGACTGTCGGATAGGGATGCAAAGCATTGCTAATTTCATTCTCGCATGTCAGAACAAAAATAAATAAATAGATTGGGGGGAGGGGGACTTTTCTTCGCACTAGCCAGAATTCTAAGAAAGCTTTCACATTTTCCAATGATTTTCTGAGATTTTAGGAGAAAATTGGGGGAAAGCTTTAGGAAAATGTTCTTTTGCAGATTGTGTGTGTGTGTGTGTGTGTGTGGAAAATACAAATAAATGGAAGAGGATAGTGCTAGTCTTTCTGCTTTTTTTTCAAGGACGAAAAATCTTGAAGTGGCTGGGTCGGGTTGGACACAGAAAGAATGAGAATGTGTGGGAAAATGAGATTATTCTTTACACTTCTTTTGTAGAAGCAGCATAGACAATGCTGAGGAATGATGAGGGTTGCAGTCCCACAAAAGCTACAAGTTTCCCTATTCCTCTGCCAATGGTGCCCATCCTTCAGCCTTTCTATTATTATTATTATTATTATTATTATTATTATTTCATTGTATATGACCACAGATCATCACAGAAAAGAATAGGTATAATAAAAATGAATTAAATAAATATCACATTAAAAGCATATTTTGTGTTAAAACCTTCTTGATTTTAAGTGTCACATGTGTCCCAGTCATTATGACAGTATATAGTTCATTCTGTTTCATTTGAGTTTACTTCATATCTAGTTTACTTCATACCTATGACCTTTCTATTCTGTCTTTTTGGTTGATTGACCAAGAAGGCTGGCTTGTTTTAAATAAGGCTCTTCTAAATATTGTAGGATCTTTATTATAAAGTAAGAATTTGATCTTTTGACTTGGTGTCCAGGAATCTTTGATTCCTGTAAGGATCCCAAAAAGAATTTGTTCCTAATTTCAGATGGTAAGGGACGACTAAATAAATCCTCTATTGTTGTTGCTGTTTCATATCTCATATTTTCCCAATAATGGGACTCAAGGTGTCTAACAACATATTTAAAAACGATACAGATTTTTTTAAAAAAAAACTATACAAAAACATCAATGAAAAAAAGAAAAACATTAGAAAAAAATCAGTGAAAATATAACTATAAAATTGGTTTTAAAACAGCAGAACAATTTGTAAGGTTAAAACTATTAAAATCCATGAAAAGACTATAAACAAAGACTATATACATTAAAAGACTATCTACTTGAATTAGGATCATTTTAGCTTTCAGTGAGGACTGTACTCCTCAGGAGATGCATTGAGCCCATTGATTTAGTTTTTAAAGAACTCAGGCAGGACTTGGGACTTTATCAGACGAGTGTCCAAAAACTATGCAATTCCGCGAATGTGGATAGTGGAAACATTGTGGCATTATAACACTTATCTTTGCATGTTGCTGTAATCACGTGAAAGAACCGCCACAGAATCATCACACGATGACCACTAGTGCTTTAAGAATGGGTGTTTACTTCTGTGATTCAGCAGGGGTGAGATTTTGGTGGTTCTCGCAAGAAGACGTGAGCTCACTTAAAAGTAAAAAAAAAAACCCTCAATTTAAGAAGTAAATGAACACACAAGCATTGAAATAAACCTAAGAACTTGCCAGCAAGATGGGTCAGTGCATAAAAACAGCATTCTGTGCTTCGTTTTTGTGTTCTCACCAAGAAGTTTTCTCACTGATGACCACCAATTCACACTGTTATCTCAAAATTACAACAGGGCATGGTTTCGCACACTTTCAATACCATGAAAACAGTGCTATTGACAATCTGTTGATACGTTAACCCATCAGTTAAAAGTGATGTTTTTTTTTTTGTTTTGTTTTTTTGCGGCTGGGGAACAGGATAATCACTACATAATGTGGTAGTGGGGCTCATTTACATGATTGAGACATCATTACCCCACTATTTTTGCCACATCTGATAAAGTCATTGGAACCAGAAGCATTTTGACCCAAGGTAATGGTGTTTTTGATCCAAGTTAATGGTGTTTTAAGGAGCCAGTGTGTCATAGAGGTTTGAGTCTTGGACTACAGCTCTAGAGACCAGGGTTCACATCCTGCTTGGTCACGAGCATGATGATAACCCACAGGATGACCTTGGGCAAGTCACACTCTCAGTCTCAGAAAAACCCATGATAGGGTTAAATTCAGGAATTTTGTTTACCAACAGATGCATGCAATAATGTGTTGTCTTCAATTAAATGCTAGGCCACTATAATTTCACATCCATTGTACACATGAGAAATTTAAATGCAGAGAAAAGATTCACAAGGCTGCTCCACAGAGAGCCAACAGTCAAGACAGGCCTTGAATGCACAGCTCACAGGATGAGCTTGTCTCGTACCTTCACCCACTGGACAACAAAAGAGATCTTTCAATCAGAGGGAATACAGCTGCTTAAAAAGAAAGTGGAAAGAGCGGCCAGAATGAAATAGAAACATCTTGTGGCAAGTAAATAATCAAACCCAGGCTATAAAATCCCTCTCCCAGGAGAAATTGAATATTCAGATGCTCCAACAATGTTTGCACAGCAGGACAGAGATGCTAGAACATTGAGCTTAAGGAATTACATAAACACCACCTTGGCTTCTAGTGCCCACAAAGCTGACTCCAAACAGCCCTCATTATTATAAACAGCCATGAGCCATAGTTCGGGGTTGTGTAATTTTAGCTTCCATACCCATACATGAAACATTATGTGAACCTGTGGACACTATTTCTTTGAATCTCTATAAATAAAATGAGCTTGGCAACACGTTGAATTTAATCTTTGGCAGGGCTCCCCCCAGCTTTGATTGCAACTTTTTCCTGGTTTCTTTTGAGCTGCTCTTCTCCCTTATTTGCATGTTTACATTTTTGCTAATGTTTTTTGCTCTGTTGTAGAATTTAATGTTGAATATTACATTCAAATAAGTCATGTGGCAGGATACAAATATTTAAAGAAAACAAAAATATATAAAAATTCAATGAAAAGCCTCCTCCTTTACCAGATCAGTCCATCTCCACCCCCACCCTCTGAAAATTGCTGAACTCTTGCTATTATTTAAAGCAAACCTGGACATGTCAACTACACAAAAAGGCTGAAAAATGGAATTTTCACATGAAAATAAATTGAGTCACTATGGGGATATAAGGTGGAACACCCTCCCACTTCAATCCACATCCTACTGAAATTATTAAAGTGCCAAGTGCAAGGTGGCACATTTGAATGCACATTTTACTGAAAACAATACTGTAGAAAATTGTGGCATCTTTGCCTGGATCTGATTTTTACCTGTGATCCCTGTTAAAGCAAACAATATGCTTGCTGATCCCTTTATGATGGGTGAATATAGACATCTATTAAACCACTTGTAGAAGTAGCCAGCATTGTTTGGGTTAGAAACACATTCGTTTCCACCCCAGTGCTCTTTCCTTCACCGCAAGTCTCAGCAGCCAGCCCCATTAGTTGTCTCTCCTCTCACTCACCCATCACTGGCCCAGGCAGTCTTCACATCTTCTCTCCCACCCACATACCTCAGAACACTTTTTCTCATAGAATCATAGAATTGTAGAGTTGGAAGAGACCACAAGGGCCATCCGGTCCAACCTCCTGCCATGTAGGAAATCACTCTATGCCAGGGAATTCATGCCACCTGCTCCTGAAGATTCACCAACAGCTCGAGATAGTCTACTGTTGTTTTTGTCTTTTCTAACTGTTTTCTGATGATGCTGTTGTTTCACTATCAAAGGACATACCGCCTTGAAGCTCTCGATGGAAAAGCTGCATAGAAACACATTTAAAAATATTCTCCTTTAAAAAAGAGAATTTTAAAAATTCTCCTTTGGTGTTCTGCCTTATTAGCCTATAAGCTATAAATAATAAATAATTAAAGCAAAATTAAAAATTAAAAATGCATCCATGTTGAAAGTGAACAGGTCAGCAAGAGGGCCTGGCAAGAGCCCTTCTGATAACACTGAGTTTTCCAGACGTAATTTTTTAAAATGTTCAGTTGTATGAGCTTCCACTTATAACCCAGAAATTGGAGAAGTATAATTTTTTGACTACGGAAAGGGAGTGGATATGCACAAATCCATTTAAACATACTTAAGCTAGGGCTGGTCTACATGAGGGAATAAAATGTGGATTGGCTCACAGTAACGCCAATTCACAGCAGCTTTCATTTGTCTCCAGTTCCCCCCCCCCAAAGATTACTGATGTACGAAGCTATCCATGTTTGCTGTTCACACAGAGGCATGCCAGGAAATTAAGATGGTGGGCACGAGTGAATTACGGTTTTATTCTCCCCAACTTGAAACCACCAGTTTGTTTGTTTTTTTAAACACCCAAATCCATGGTGCAGAAGAGCGATTTTCAGCTTAAAAAAGAAAGAAAAAAGAAAGGCTGTTTTATCATCTCAGCACACAATTGCTACTGCGAAAATCCAACATGGCAGCTCCGGGCACTGCCTTGTAAGCAAGCTCTGCTCCCTGTGCGCATCTGACCAATCAGCTATCTGCTTCAGGAATGCGCTGCAATGTAATTGGTTGTCCTAACAAGTGGGAGTGTGCATTTCCCCTGCAATGAAGGCTTTTCTCGTGCAGTTTTTTCTCCCCCTCCCTCCGAAAACAAGGGAACACTGTGGGATCCCATTTGGACACATGGGATTCTCCCCAAATTCTGAGATGATTATTTCATCATCTGGACTGGTCCTTAGATTCATTTTGGTAGGAGGAGTGACACATTTTTTCAAATTCTTTTATTCCTAATATTATTCCAGTTTTATACCCAGGAGGGGCCTAACTATCCTAAAGGCACCAGATCCCATCTGATCTTGGAAACTAAGAAGGGTCCTCCCCAAAGCTAAGTGCTCTTTCTCTTTCTCCTTACTCACTCTACTCTACTTTTGTCAGATCTGACTCAGGTCCAGTTCTGGGCACTACATTTCAAGAATGATATTGACAAATTGCAAAGTATCCAAAGCAGCCCCACCAAAGCATCTGCAGTGTAGAAATAATGCAGTATGACACCACTTGAACTGTCAAGGCTCATTGCTATGGAATTCTGGGATTTGTAGTTTTGTGAGATATTTAGCCTTCTCTGTCAGAGAGCTCTGGTGCCACAACAAACTGCAAATCCCAGGATTCCATAGCATGGAACCACGGCAATTAAAGCAGTGTTAAACTGCATTATTTCTGCAGTGCAGATGCAGCCCAAGATGATAAAAGGTCTGGAAACAAAACCCTATGGCAATGGTGTAGGGAACTGAATATATTCAGCCTGGAGAAAAGGAAATCAAGAAGTAATATAATAGCCACTTTCACATAACTGAAGGGTTGTTGTATGGAAGATGGAACAAATTTGTTTTCTGCTGTTTCAGAGGATACGAACCAAAGCAGCAACTTCAAATTAATGTAAGGATATTCAGACTAAACATTAGGAAGAAGGTCCTGATAATAAGAGCTGTTTGAAAGTGGGACTGACTCCTTTAAAAAAAGTGTTGTGTGGCCTCTGTTTAAAAACCTCCAACAAAAGAGATTCCTCTATCCAAAAGACTACCTGTGGATTTCTGCACTGGAAGAGGTTTCAGTAGAGTGAAGATGGGAATCATGTGGCCCACCATGCAACTCCAGTATTCTTCACTACTGGGGTTGCTCGGACTTGCAATCAAATAACATCTGAAGGATTCTGTGATTTCCATTCCTGGAATAATTTATCCTTGGGGTTATCTTCCTACTCTATAACCCCCTCCCCTTTAATTTTTTTTAAACTTTATTATTTATTAAGTTTTCCATCTATAGAGACAATACATTTTTTTTGTAAAAAGTATTAATTCTCGCGTTCATACTTTGTACAATACCCTTTCTTAGTTTATCTAACATAAATACACTTTATATATTATACATCATTTATTTCATACAATTTTTGAACAGTTTGGTCCCTGGCAGGAGAAAGGAGCTACCATGCCCAGCATGATGCATTCCCTACCATGTTTCTGACCTTGATATAGATTCCTAGAGGCCCTCTAAGCCACCAGTATGTCAAGCCTTACTGCTGCTTCCTTCCTTTTTGAGAAGTCTGCCATCTAGTGACTGAAAATGAGATTAAATTAAGTAATCCATTGTAAAGATGAAGCCGTCAAAGAGGCAAATCCAACAGTTCCCCTTAGTATGCATGACAAGTTTCGGTTGTCAAGGCTTCACAGTGTTTTTTATTTGTATTTATGACAATGAACAATAACAATAAATCGAACCAACCAAAAAAGAAAATGGAAAGATAAAAACAAAACAAAAAAGAAAGTGAGTTCAGTTCCACAGCTATGGTTAAGACAGACATGGACATGGATACCCCTTTCTCTCCTTTATTAAGATACAGTAAAAAGGAAAATGGCATTCTGGGTCAACCAACTAAACCCACTAGCAGAAAATTCAGAAAGAAAAGAAAAATCACAATTACACAGTGATCTGCCATAATAATGCACAAAACGTTTTAACACAAAGTAAATGGACATTTGACGCACTTGAGAAGATACTACAGAGAACAGGTCTATCTAAGGCTGCTAGTCAACACAGATAAAGTAATTGTCTCCATTCTGATAGTGAATAGATCTGGATGGTGGAGACAAATAAGGGAGATCTGACTAGATTACCATCCTTTACTTGTTGAACATTTAAAGGCATCCAGCTGGCAGTTGGAAACAAAATGCTTATTTAGACCTTTGGCCTGATCCAGAAAAGCAATGGCTTCCACAAGTCACCGCTTTCCCCTAAGTTCATTAATACAGTGCAGGCATTATGCAGTACTCTGAGTATTGGATGAGGACTCTATCTTCTCTCCCATCACTGAGGCAGCCCAGGCACAAATGGATCTTTAACAAGCTCCATTCACTTCCTGGACAGAAATCCTGCCTGTTCTCGCAAGAAGACACAAGCACAGTAAATTCAAAAACCAAAAGAAAAATTAAGCATTAAAAGTTACACAAATCACCTAAACACAATTTAAAAGTCCCAAGTAGCCTGGGGAGGGTGATAACAAGAGCAAAACTTACCTGGATCTCTTGATCTCACTCGGAAGTGTTTGTGCCGGACCAGCTATTCCTGCTGCAGTGGTGGGATTGAAATGGCCTAAGGTTTCACACGCCAGCAATGCTGGCACCAAAATGGAACAGGGGAATCTATTGATGGCTTCAGCCATCAATTAAAAAAAAAAAAAAAGACACCAGCAGAACACCAGCAGAATGCCAAAGAATCAGCATCCTTTTGCATTATGCTGGCACCACATTAGCCACATCTGATAATCTCTTTAGTTAGACCACCCCATAAATATGAAAACAATTTACAAGCTTCAATCATGCCATAGAAGATTTTAGGTTAACCCTCATGACATTAGAATCACAATGTAACTTAGTTATACTTTGTTATTGGAAACAGAAATTCATATAATAATCATATATAATCAGTTATCTGGAACTATTTTCCCCCAAAGGTCTAATAATGTTAATAAGAGCAAACTAGGGTAGTTCAGAGTGAAAGCAATGAGCCTCATTGTGAGCTAGCTTTTTCTTCTCCATCCTCCCCCATTTTTACCTTTATTGACCCTGTCACATAGATAAACCTAATGGCCTTTATGTCAATGGCACTATTACGGGGTGGGGAGGAGACTAGCTTGCCAACGAAAAAATAATGCAAGTGCTGCAGCTGTGGAAAGCAGCAAACAAACAAAGGTTTGGGAAGCCCATGGGGAATATCATAGGGCCTTTGAAAGTTTCTTTCCCGCACAAAGACTATTTTGCTGGAGAAATTCACCTCAGTCAAAGGTGCTACTGGGAAGCGAGGTACAAGCCTGAGTTGGGAAATCCTTTCATTTTTAATCAGGGAGTGTTTCCTTTGTTGTTCCTACAAAAGTCACAAGGGGAAACCACTTCAAGCCCTCTTCAATGCCTCTGTGACATGCCACCAAAAATTCCTGGTAAAATCTTCCAGTTTCTTAATGGACATCCCCCCCCCTTTAAGTTGCACTGGATCTTTAATTCAGAAAATATTTCAATCAATGTGAGGATTTCAAGTAAACTATTATTAACTTTTTAAAATGATATCCAGCTTTTTCTTCATGATAAACTTCCCAAAATATACAAAATCCATACAAAGAGCATCCTAAATATAATAAATGATAGCAAGAACATGTTTTTTTAAAAAAATCCTTTCTCAAAAGGGAAAGAAAAAAAATGTAAAGAAGAGTCACAACCTTTATTTTAGAAACCAATCTAAATATGGCAAGACAACTTTTATTATTCCTTCATGTACCTATATAATGCCACTGACATACATGCCCCTTTCCAGGATACAAAAGGACAAGTCCTTGCCCCAAGGAGCTTACAAGCTAAATTTTAACACAGAAAAGCAAAGATAGAGGGGAGGAAAGTAGACATAAGGGTAAATAGAGAAATAAATTCACTTATGGGTGCATAGGCTTAGGGGTTTATCACACAAGGGAAGTAAGCAGAAGTGCACCCCAATACTAGCACTGCTCACCTTGCCTTATCACACAATGTTGGTGTGTTGCAGCTGTTCTCCTATTCCAGCCTCATGGGATACAGTGGTAAATGCAAGTCTTTTTGTTAAATGGAAAAATCTGTTAGCAAAAACCTCTGTTTATCACTGTTTCCCACAGGACTGGAACAGGAGAACAGCTGAAACACACCAATGTTGTGCAATAAGGAAAGGTGGGATGCACTACTCTCGGACTTCACTTCCACTTCCCTCATGCGATAAACCCCTTAGTTAAAGTAAGGCATGGGAGTTGAGGAGCTGAGCCAAAGGACTCACAAAATAGGTAGGTTTTAAAAGAAGATTTAAAAGAAGAGAAAAGTCAGGTTTTGGCTTGATGTTTGAAGAAGTACAGAGTTGGAGCCTGGAAGACATCTCTGAGAAAGGAAACCCACAAAGTTGGAGTAAATAGCAAGAAGGCCCTGCTCCAACTGGACATTTATCAAGCCTCATTATTGTCCATAACACAAATACCATGAGCACACAGTTAAGTTCAATTCCATGTGTACAGTTGGTACTTCATAATAAAAGTGCAGCTGCCAGATTTCAAATTGTGAAACTGTTTCTTGGTTTTGGATTCCTTGTGTTGGTTTTTTTTTAAAAAAAGACAGTTACGTAGAATGGAAATTCTGTTCCCAATAACTTTGAACAGAACCTGACACATTAAAATCTTCCAAACAATTATTAATCCAAGAAATGAAACATTGGTTCTCCAGCTCTTGGACTATGCAGTCAAGGAAAACATTTCCAGTCACCTGCTGTGGTTTGGAGGAAGGCTGTACACCAATTTTTCTTTTGGCAGCCACAGTGAAGAGGAAGGGCAGGAAGAGCCAAACCAAAAAGACATCCTGCTTTTGGTTTATGCCACAGATTTCCTGAAGGATATCCTTCTCCTTCAAAGATACGCACACTCTCTTCCATGGGATGCTACTACATATGTGTGGTGTAATACATCATCTGCAGTGGAGCAGATGATTATGGCTAGAGAAGTGTTCTAGAAAGTTCTCACTTTTAGCTATAAGCCTGTTTGCTCCAACCAATAGCTACTGACCCTTTAAAAACCTTGACACATTAACCACCATTGGGGGCGGTGGAGGGGGAAGACCCATATTTAAACAGTGTTTCAAGACTGCCTATGTTCACATCAAGAAAGGTACTATTTAGGTCACAGTAAATATCCTAGTAATCATTTCCTCTCCTAGTTCCTGAAAAAACTAACAGGGAGTCTAAACCTCAGGGTGATATTTCTCCTTTTTTTTTTTTTTTTGGTAGAATTAATTCATACAGGTTTTTAAAATACAGTTGCTCTTTTTTTTTTTTAATAGCAACACAGCTGAAACATAAACACTGGCTACCTGTAGCTGAAAATAGTACATGAGCACAAAAACCCAATGTTTTAAACTTCTGCCCTAACCAGGAAAATTAGTATGTGCCACTATTGCTGATTTTAGCAAGAAACCCAAGTGAAAGTTCTAAAAATATCTTTGCATTTTAATTCCAAAATAGGCCGTTTGTTGAATACATACAATTTAGCTCTTCCAGCCAGTATATTATAATAGTGGTCCACACACATCCATCTGGATGTTGTGGGGGAAAGGGGACCCACCATGAAACACTTGAGGAGCTGTGGGTGGTTCCTCAAACATGAGGCATATACATAAGCATGCATAACAAGGGAAACACTTCTCTCCTCCAGCATGAGTTTTGATTGGGAACTTTTTCTTAGCGGCCAGGAAGGCCTTTGGTTCATTCCATACTGAACTCTGTTCTTTATTTATCTATTAGCAAATTCACTTTCAGAGGTCAACAACACTCCCCCACAAACCAGAGAGAGTTAAGCATCAAAAGGTTAAATTTTACTTACTTCTAATAAATAAGAAGAGTTTAAATTTTGTCTGACATCTTTGTCTGAGTGGTCAAACCTCCCATCCTATTATGGGGCAATGTAAGTGATAAGCATCTCCCCTTTTGGACAAGAATCACAGGAGGAAATAGCTGGGAGGCATTGTGGAGGTCATCAAGTCCAGTTCTTCAGACTGAAACATATTTCCTTTCAAGACCCTGTGCTTGTTTGATTTGTTTTCTTTTGCTGCACTCAAATATAAAGGGTTACAGGACTAGCCATCTCTTTCCTGCTCTACCAAAACATGGAGAATGTGCTAGGGAGTAAGTACTACAGAGCTCATGCTGAACCCACCCATACACTTTGGAAGAGCCCACATCTGCCCCATTTTTGCATGGTAGGCTATCGATAATTATCAAACTTATCAGGATTTTCAAATAATACATTGATCTACATGGTACCTTGCTTTTTTTCTTCCAAAAACTATTTTCTTACGAGTTACAAAGTGTTGATTGATTCTGGAGATCTCCCATACAACAATAGAATTGACAATTAAGATAACTATTATCGTAATGAAATAATAAGATCAATAATATGAAACATGCTGGAGCTATGTTACCATAGGAGGAGAACATTCAGTACACTCCCCTCTCCCAACAGATTAAATTATGTTAAATGGCTTTTTGCAATCTTATTAGGTTTTAGAATAATAGAATCATATACAGTTGCCACTCCACATTCGTGACTTTCAAATTCGTGGTTTTGATTTTTCACAGAAAGCTGCCTGCCCCCCCCCCACTCTGTCCCTTCCCAAGGCAGCGAAGGGGTTCTCAGGAATCCCTTCACTGCCTTGGGAAAGGGGGAGTGGAAAGCCTCCCTCATTCCACCCCAGTCCCTTCCCAAGGCAGCGAGGGACCCCCTACGCCACTCTGGGAAGGGCGGGGGGGTGAGGGAGAGTGGCGGCGGGGGCTTCAGAAGCCCCTACGCCACTCTGGGAAGGGCGGGGGGTGAGGGAGAGTGGCGGCGGGGGCTTCAGAAGCCCCTACGCCACTCTGGGAAGGGCGGGGGGTGAGGGAGAGTGGCGGCGGGGGCTTCAGAAGCCCCTACGCCACTCTGGGAAGGGCGGGGGGTGAGGGAGAGTGGCGGCGGGGGATTCAGAAGCCCCTACGCCACTCTGGGAAGGGCGGGGGTTGAGGGAGAGTGGCAGCGGGGGCTTCAGAAGCCCCTACGCCACTCTGGGAAGGGCAGGGGGTGAGGGAGAGTGGCGGCAGGGGCTTCAGAAGCCCCTACGCCACTCTGGGAAGGGTGGGGGGTGAGGGAGAGTGGCGGCGGGGGCTTCAGAAGCCCCTACGCCACTCTGGGAAGGGCGGGGGGTGAGGGAGAGTGGCGGCGGGGGATTCAGAAGCCCCTACGCCACTCTGGGAAGGGCGGGGGTTGAGGGAGAGTGGCGGCGGGGGCTTCAGAAGCCCCTACGCCACTCTGGGAAGGGCGGGGGGTGAGGGAGAGTGGTGGCGGGGGCTTCAGAAGCCCCCTACGCCACTTTGGGAAGGGCGGGGGGGTGAGGGAGAGTGGCGGCGGGGGCTCCTGAAGCCAACATCGCCACTTTGGGAAGGGCGTGGGGGGGGTGAGGGAGAGTGGCGGCAGGGGCTTCAGAAGCCCCCTACACCACGTTGGGAAGGGCGGGGGGTGAGGGAGAGTGGTGCTGTGGGCTCCTGAAGCCCCCTATGCCACTTTGGGAAGGGCAGGGGGTGAAGGAGAGTGGTGGCGGGGGCTGCAGAAGCCCCCTATGCCACTTTGGGAAGGGTGGGGGGTGAGGGAGAGTAGCGGCGGGGGCTCCTAAAGCCCCCACAGCCACTTTGGGAAGGGCGGGGGGTGAGGGAGAGTGGGGGCAGGGGCTTCAGAAGCCCCCTACGCCACTTTGGGAAGAGTGGGGGGTGAGGGAGAGTGGGGGCGGGGGCTTCAGAAGCCCCCTACGCCACTTTGGGAAGGGCGGGGGGTGATGGAGAGTGGCTGCAGGGGCTTCTGAAGCCCCTGCAGCCACATTGGGAAGGGCGGGGGGGTGAGAATGGCCAGGGAGACGCAGCGCAGCCTCCTCCCCACCCACACGCTGCTTTCCCAGTCTTTCTCAGCGGGGTCTGGGGCTTTGGCGCCCCGGAGCCCACTGAGAAAAACCGGGGAGAGGCAGCGCAGCCTCCTCCCCACCTACACGCTGCCTTCCCCGGCCTTTCTTAGTGGGCTCCGGGGCTTTGGCGCCCCGGCACCCACTTCGGAAGGCCAGAGAAAGGCAGCGCAGCCTCCTCCCCACCCACACGCTGCCTTCCCCGACCTTCCTCAGTGGGCTCCGGTGCTTCTAAGGCCTGGAGTCCCCTCAGAAAGGCCGCGGAGAGGCCAGCCAGGCTGGCCAGACACCCTCCCACTTCCTCCCTTCCTCTGGGGGGGACGCGGGAGCAGCATCTGTTATTCGCGGTTTTTCCACATTTGCGGGGGTCTGAAGAACCTAACCCCCGCGAATGTGGAGGGACAACTGTACCCCTAGAATCACAGAGTTGGAAGAGAACATAAGGGCCATCCAGTCCAACCCTCTGCCATACAGGAATACACAAAGCACTCCCAACAGATGGCCATCCAGCCATCTGCCTTGGAGTGTGGTGGAGTCTCTTTATTTGAAGGTTTTTAAACAGAGGCTGATAGCCTTCTGTTGAGAATGATTTCATTGTGTATTCCTGCATGGCATGGGGTTGGACTGGATGGCCCTTGTAGTCTCTACCAACTCTATGATTCTATGGTTCTGGCTATGATTCTATGAGCAGGCCTGCTCACACATAGTTAGATTCAGAGCATGGAAAATTACTTCTCTAGAGTACAGTTGTCAGAATTCCCCTGTCTCACAAAACCACTGGCCATGCTGGATAGGAGATTTGGGGAATTTGAGTCCAAAGAAATAACTTTTCCAAACTCTGTTTAAATTAAACCCACTCTTACTTTCCATTCCCATTCATCTGCTTTCTCTCTCTCTCTCTCTCTCTCTCTCTCTCTCTATCTATCTATATCTATATCTATATCTATATCTATAGATATAGATATAGATATAGATATATACAGTCTATCTATCTATCTATCTATCGAGAGAGAACACCCATCGCCTCCCCAAAATACTACTCTACGGTGAACTCGCCATGGGTCAGCATAAGAGGGGCGCTCCAAAAAAGTGATACAAGGACTCCCTGAAACAACATCTCAGGCTCGGCCAAACTGATCACCAACAATGGTCCGCCCTGGCCTCACATCAGGAGGCATGGAGACGCACTATCCACAATGCTGCAGCCTTACTTGAGAACTCACACCGAACAAGTCTTGAAGAGAAATGACAACGCAGAAAGAATCACAACCCGGAAACATCACCCAAGGAAGCCTTCTGCTGTGCTTTCTGCAACCAGACTAGTCTATCTTGGATTGGCCTTTTTAGTCATCAGCGCGCTTGCAGAAAGTGCGGGATGAGTCCTTCCTGAATCTTTGTTTGCGAAGAAAAGCCAGAGAGAGAGAGAGAACAACTACCTCTTGGGTATGCACAGTGGCCTTAGGTATGTAGGTATGTTGCCTCTTGGGTATGTACAATAGGTTAGGTATGTTGTCTCTTTGAGTGTGCTGAGTGGCCACTCCTGTCACTCGCTCAGCCAATCACCACCCACATGCAAATCACCACGCACATGCAAATTCCCTCTCCACACCACAATCCACTCCTGCCACTCATAACCAACCAATCTGCATACTGGGAGTGACGAAACAATGTGTTACAATGTTGGCTATAATTACTAAGGCTGCAGGCCTTTCCAGTTCACTGATATCTCAAGGCTGCACAATTCCTATTTATGATTTAAGTCTACACATTAATATCATTTCTATTCCTACTGCAACGGGACCCAGGCAGTCAACTGGTGGTGGTGGAACAGTGCTGCTGCCGTGGCAATAACACCTGGGCAATCAACTGGTGACAGCAGTGGGAGAATGCTGCTGCTGCTGCTGTTGTGATGGGACCCAGGCAGTCAACTGGCAGTGGTAGCAGCAGGACACTGCTGCTGCTGCAACACGACCCAGGCAACTGGGCATGAAGTCTACTGGGCATTTCAGGATGAGTTTTTTAACAGTGTATGGTACACCGGGTCCAGTTAGTTCACTATATTTTCAATAAATCCTTCTTTGTAAGCCCTGCCACCACTTTGAGAGGGGCAGGCAGCGATGGGGCTTTGTAAGCCCTGTTGCCACTTTGAGAGGGGTGGGGGTGCGGACAAGTGGGCAGTGACGGGGCTTTGTAAGCCCCGTCACTGCTTTGACATGGGCGGGGGGGGCGGTAGGGTGGTGATGGGGCTTTGTAAGCTCCATTGCTGCTTTGACATGGGCGGGGGGTTGTGGGTGGGTGGCGATGTGGCTTTGTAAGCCACGGCACCGCTTTAACAGGGGCAGGGAGGTTATTCACAGTTTTTTCATTTTCATGGTGGTGCTCTGCCCAGAACCCCTGCAAATGGGAAGGGAGGACTGTATAAGCATATTTTTGATTTTGTCAAGGGTAACACTAATTGCACTTGTTTCCTTACCACAGAAACACAGGACACTTTTTTGTTGAACTTTCCTCAGTTTCACCAAACATGCTCCCCTTCATACTTATACACTATTTAACTAATAGGATATTATATGCCATATATTGGAAACAATCTGAGATAACTTCCTTTGATGAATGGCGAATTAAACTTCATGAAACTGCAGAAATGGACAAATTAACTCTTCTAGTGGACAACAAACCATTAAGTAAATTTGCTAAGGAGGAATGGAGTTCTGTGTTACCTGTATGGAAGAAAAAATGGAGGAAATTAGCAACAATAAACTTTTGAAATATAAGTGATGTTATATTGGACAATGTTTGATATTTGGATTTATGTTTATTATTATTATTATTATTTATCTTATATTGTATTATTATTATTATTATTATTATTATTAAAAACTATTTTCAACTGTTGGATACATGATAACTAAAATTAGGGAAGCAGGTGGTAGATGAACCAGTAGTATTCAAGATGACAAAAAAGAGGTCAATTTCTTTTCTTTTACTAAATAGCACCAGATTCTTGAAACTAGAAGATAGGAATTAACAAACAATGAAATTGTATATAAGAGAATAACTTATATTTAATGAGGGCTTATTATTAGTAGTATCATTATTTTGTTTTCTTTTTCTTGTATATGTTTGGTTGTTGTGTTTGCTCTCTCTCTCTCTCTCTGTATTTTTGTATTTTTTTATTATTTTTATTAAACTCCAAATGAGAACATACATACATACATCTACTTAAACATACACATACTTATCTATATCCTCTATGACTTCCAACACAGTTCCTTTCTTCCTTCTCTCCATTTCTCTCTATCCCCTGCCTTCCCATATGCATTCCAATCCTTGTCTTCCATATCTCCTATCATTCTGTCCACATCCTTCTCTCATCTTTATCCTTCTCTATGTTCTTCTCCAAACTTCCTCTTGCATGACTCCCTTACCTTGCACCTTCTACACTTACTCTCACCTTCTCACATCTTTCTTCTTCCTTCCAACTCATTCAGCCTCTGACTCCCTTTGTTTCCCATCCTTTGAGCTCAGCATTCTGTATATATGTAATATAATCCCCCCTTTCCCCTCATTCATTATAGTTTCCCTACTTCCTTTTCCATACTATGTCATTACATTTGACATCTTGTCCTTTTAGCCTCTATCCAAATTCAGATTCCCTTAAGTATCCTTAACTTTCCGTTAAGTATCTTTAAATGTTTTTATTTAAATATCTTTAAATGTCTTTATCATCTTTATATTTCCAGTCTATTTCTATTCCAGTCTCTTATCTATTTTTTATTCTCAGCAGTTTTAGATTTCGTGTTCCATGTTCTTTTAATCTTATCTATTTACTTTAATATTCCACCTTATTTTCCAATATTCACAGATTGGCAACCACTCTTCTTCCATCTTTTTTATCTTTTTCTTGTTAATAATATATGTCAATTTATCATTCTCTAGCATCTCGTTAAGTTTTAATACCCATTCATCTATTAATGGTAGTTCTTTCTTCTTCCAGTTTGCTGCAATGATTAATCTTGCCAATGTTATTGAATATAACAATACTCTCCAGTATTGTTTTGCAAATTTTTGCTCTATATTTGATGTTATATTCAATAGGTACAATTTTGGTTCCATTGCAAATTGTATCGTAAACGTTTTTTGTATAAGCTTATGGATCTTACACCAAAACTTCTAAATTACTGTATAGGACACCCCCACCACATGCGATATATTGTACTAATGTCTTTTCCACAGTGCCAACATTTGTTATCCCTCATTTTGTGGATTTTACTAAGTCTTGATGGTGATAAATACCACCTGTTTACTAACTTGAAATGATTTTCTTTAAGGGCTAGACACGCCGTAAATTTGTTTGTTTCTTTCCATGCCCTTTCCCATTCCTCTAAGGTTATTGTCTCTTTGAGATCTTGGGCCCATCTCGTCATTGCTTCCGTAATCTTCTCTGTTTCTGTTTCTCTCTCCATAAGTAGTTTATAACATTGATATTATTTTATCCTTTTCTTTCCAAATTATCTTATCCAATTCTGTTTTGGAGTCTTCAAATTCATACGCCACTTTATCTTCTTGAAATTTATTTTTGAATTGAAGAAATTTAAACCAGTTCATATACATTCCTTTCATTTCTAACTCCTCTCTCATATACATAGTCGTCTCATTTTTTAGTACTTTCTTGATTTATTAAGTCTTTATATCTTATCCAGCTTCTACAATTTTCCCGTCTTCCAAAGAATGCCTCCTGCGGAGAGATCCAAATGGGTAATTTATAGTAAAATTGTTTTTTTGTTTTTGTTTTTGTTTTTGTCAGATTCTTATCAGGGCTTTTCTGATAATATGATTCTCGAATTCTCTGTTCACCCATTGTTTATCATAACTTAGATAAGCGTGCCAGCCAAATCTAATAGAGTAGCATTCTATTCTTAAAGTTCTAGTGTTTTCAAGCTTTATCCAGTCCGAAAGCCAATTAAATCCACATGCCATATAATATATTTTCAGGTTGGGAAATGAAGCACCTCCTTCTTTCTGATCCATTGTTAATGTGGACCACTTGATCCTTGCTTTCCTGCCACCCCATATGAATTTATTTAATTCAAATGTCCATTTTTGTAGTATTTTTTCATTGTGTAATATTGGTAAGTTTTGAAATATAAAAAGACATCTTGGGAGAACATTCATTTTAATGGTATTTATCTTACCAAATAAGGATAAATCTAGTTTGTTCCAATGTTCTAAATCAGATTTTATATCGCACCACAGTCTTTTATAGTTGATTTAATACAAATTAATGTTCTTTTTGTTTATCCATACCCTGAGGTATTTTACTTTTTTTTCAATTTTGCATTCTGATTTTTCTTTTAGATGAGCCTCTTCCTTTGCTGTTAATTTTTTGTTAATATTGCTGTTTTATCTTTGTTAATTTTCAGTCCTTCCTATTTTCCATAATTTTTAATTATCTCAAATAACCTCTCAATATTCTCCACTGGATCCTCGAGAGTCATAGCAATATCATCCGCAAATGCTCTTATTTTGTATTCTTGATTTTTGATCTTAAGTCCTGGTAATTGATTGTTATTCCTTATTGGATTATTTAAGCTTTCCAAAGTTAAAATAAAGAGCAAAGGAGACAATCGGCATCCCTGCCAGGTTCCTTTGAAGATATCAAATAGTTTGGTATTCTCATTATTTATTGTTAGGTAAGCTTTTTGCGTCCCATATATCGCCTGCATGCTTTTGATAAATGTCTCTCCAAAATTTAGGCCTTTCTATGTTGCAATAATAAAAGACCATTTCACATTATCAAATGCTTTCTCTGCATCAAGAAATATAAGTGCCGCTTTCTTATTATTAGCCTTCTCATAATATTCAATTGCATTAATCATCATTCTAATGTTACTTGATAGATGCCTTCCTTTAATGAATCCACATTGATCATCATGAATTATTTCTTCAATGATAGTATTTAATCTGTTTGCTGTAACTGTTGTGTAAATTTTATAGTTCACATTCAATAAGGAAATGGGACGGTAATTTGCCATGTTTGTTCTATCCTTACCCTCCTTTGGGATAAGTATGATATTTGCTGTTTTCCATGTCTCAGGTATGCCTTCTGATGGTATTTTATTCAATAACTGTTGCATTGCAATAATTAGTTCTTCCTGAAAAGTCTTATAAAATTCTGCTATAAAACCTGCGATTCTGCGATTTCCCTGGTTTTAGCTGTTTTATTGCCTGACATATCTCCTCTCTTCCAATAGGTTGTTCCATTTTCTTTTTCATCTCCTCCAAAAGTATCTTGTTCCAGTTTTCTTTAATATAATTGATCTCTTCCACTTATTCTATTTCTGTTTCCTCCGTTTTCTCATATAATGCTTTGTAATAGTCTACAAACACTGATTTGATTTCCTTTTGTGTCATGTATCTTGATCCTCCAATCTTTACTTCTGTGATTAATTTTCTCTCAGTGTCTTTCCTTAAGCGATGTGCCAACCAATGGCCCACTTTTTTAGCTCTTTCAAAATATTTTTGTTTTATTCTTATTAAATTATTTCCAATCTTTTCCATTAAATCTGTTCTAAGTGCTTCTTGAATTAACTTTATTTCCATTTGTAATTTTGTGTTTTTACGTTTTATCCTTAATTTCTCCTCTTTTTAAATAAAAATTTTTAATGATATTTTTATTTCAATTAAATCTCTGTACATTGTGTGTGTGTGTGTGTGTGTGTACATTAGCTTACAATAAATTTAATCAAGTTGTCCTCTTTTATTAGAACATTTTCAGTTTTATTACTTTAATTAATTGATTGATTCCTTTCCCTATCCTCACTTTCAACTACTAAACAGTCAATAGGAACTTTTGCTGCTGTCATGTTAGTTCATTTATTGTGTTTACTGTTGATAGTACTCCATGCAAATATTACATTGTAGTTTGAAGAAATCTCAGATATGAATCTGAATGACATAATCTGAATGAATTCATGAACTAATAAAGCAGATGGATTAATTAATCTGAATGAATTAACAAATTGATAAGGAAGATCTGTTCAAAGGTATGATTGCTATGCAATGATATCAGAATTATGAATTTAGTATATACAACGACATGTGTTATTATCATTTGACACAGCATCACTGGCACAAGCTTCAATGTTCTTTCAATTTACAGAGCTAGAGGACCAGGGCTAAACAAAGAGAAAAAAGTGTAGTGAAGTAGCAGGTCTAAGTGAGCACAATGTATGACTACAAAATGTGTTTACTGCATTGATTTGGGCTAGATGCCTTAATTTTTACTTTTCAGTTATCTGGCACACAAATAAATTCTAAAGATTAAAACGGCTGTCTTAAGAACAAAAGGTCAATCATTCCCAAATCAACACATGTGGCATATTTAAGTCAACTGAGGTGTGTGTGAGTGACTGCCTCTGATGCTGGGGGGGGTACTTTTCTGCAGAATGGATATGCATTTTAGCTAATAGGTAAAACCAAAATAGCCCATTTCATTTTATTAATGCAATTTCATTTGAGAATGCAAATCTATGTATGCTTTTAAGTCAGATAGGGATAGGTAGGGTAGTAATCATGATGTCTGGCATCCTTTCAGCCCAATTGGCTTGACAAGACATTAAGCAGAACTACAGAGAAATTCAGCTGTAATAATAAATAATAATAATAATAATAATAATAATAATAAAATTTATTAGCACTTTGATGCCAGAACTAGGCAATATCCAGGCCAGTAAACCATGAAAGACATCACAGCAAGAGAGAATGACATGGAGTTCCTTTCTACTATTTTCCAAGAGGCTGAAGCAGAGACAGCTCACCCATCAGATAGGGGGCCCATTCACACTACCCAATTATAGGAAGCCAACAGAAATCGACATTGGATTAACTGACATTTTCCATCATTAGGGGTGGAAAGAATATTCAAATACTCATTTTAACCATTTGAAAAAATGTCCAACCTGCTCCCTGCACCCATGTTTTTCAAGCATCAAGAAGCTTTGACTGGAAAAATCATGCACTGATAAGAATCTTAACAATTCAGGACTTCTTCTGTGCAAAAATTACATGTAGTTTTCCCCCTCATAGGAAACAACATTTCATGCACCAAAAACAAAACAAAACAAAACAAACCCAGAATTTTCTGTGCAGAAAAAAATATATTTCTACACAGAAATATATATATATATTTGCAGAAAATGCTGTAATTGGGTGCCTATTCTGAGCAAAAATTGCATGCGATTGATTTGCCCCAAATCCAGCATTTTCTGTGCAGGAAACGGCTTTTTCTACCCAGAAAATAATGGCTAGAATTCTACATGGGCTACTTAGTTATGTTGGTGTAACTAAGTGATGACTCCAGGCCCAAAGGTAGGTTGGTGGGGCAGTTAGAATCATGGCAATAGAGCCAGAATCATAGCTATGTAGGGATCACGAATATGAAGCAGTAACTCCAGGTTACACATCCATAATTGAAATGCAGAATATTTCTGTGAACTTTAATAATGAATTATGTGCAGAATAAGGAGATTATCAGACAGGAATGAAAAAAGCATTCCTGTCCCACAATCTCCTCTCCCACCTCTCACTCGTCCCTGTGCCTGCACGAGAACAAAACCTCTCAGACCTACCTTTGGTAGTGTCTTCAGGTCAGACCAGGAGTGAATGGAGCTCTAATGGAGCTCTGTTCACTTCCGGTAATGAAATCCCACCTGTTCTCGTGAGAAGACGAGAGTGTTGGAAATTCAAAAACAAAAATGAAAATACAAGACATAAGGTGACAGCAAGCAGAAAAATACACTTTAAAACTTCCAAGTAAACCAAGGAAGTTTTTAAAAAGTGTGTCACTTAACTGGATATCCCAATCTCACCAGGAAGTGTTCTGGCAGGGACCTCCCATTGCTGATGGGATCTCGCAAGCAGAACGGGGCACCTTTTCAGACTCATGAACATGCATTACAGAAATGAACCAGGGGATGTATTGACGGCTTCTCCCATCAATAAAAAGCAGTGCCATCATAACAGCAGCAGAACGAGTGCATTATGAGATGGCAACGACATCGTCTGAAAAGGAAGCCCCTTAACAATCTCCCGGCATTGTGGTAATGCTATATTTAGTGTATCTGATAATCTCTTAAGTCAGTGATGGGAAACCTATGACACGCATGTCAGCACTGACATGCATAGCCATTTGGGCTGACACATGGCCGTAGGCCTCCCCCCCCACCCGCAACCTCACCACCCTCCCTAAAGTGGTGATCAGTTGCCACTTTAGGAAGGTAGGAGGTGAAGCCTCCCCCCACCTGGCCATCCCCTGAGGCCAGCCGTGTTTCCCCAGAGTCACCTTGGAAAGGCTGGGTAAGGGGGCGGGCGGGTGGGCGGGAGTCTGCCTGGCCTCTCCCTGGCCTTCCCAAGGGGGCTTCAGGGCTTTGAAGCTCCTGAGCCACCTTGGGGAGGCCGGGGAAGGCAGCAGGAGGGAGGGAGGGACTCTGCCCAGCCTCTCCCCGGCCTTCCTGAAGGTGCTCCGAGGCTTTGAAGCCCTGGAGCCGCATCGGAAAAGCTGGGGAAGGTGGTGGGTGGGAGGGAGGGAGTCTCCCCGGCCTCTCCCCAGCCTTCCTGAGGGGGTTCCGAAGCTTCGAAGCCCCAGAGCTGCCTCGGAAAGGCCAGGGAAGGCAGTGGGCAGGGGTCTCCCCAGCCTCTCCCCAGCCTTCCCAAGGGGACTCCAGGGCTTTGAAGCCCTGGAGCTGCCTGGGGGAGGCCGGGGATAGTAGCGGGCGGGCGGACGAGAGTCTGCCCGGCTTTTTCCCGGCCTTCCCAAGGGGGCTCCAGGGCCTTGAAACCCCGGAGCCACTTCAGAAAAGCCAGAGAAGGCAGTGGGAGGGAGTCTGCCCAGCCTCTCCATGACCTTCCTGAGGGGGCCCCAGGGCTTTGAAACCCCAGAGCCACCTTGGGAAGGCCAGAGAAGGCGACAGGAGGGTGGGAGGGAGTCTGGCCAGCCTCTTCCCGGGCTTCCCGAAGGGGCTCTGGGGATTGAGAGGCCCATATAGCCTCGTCGGGAAGGTTGGGAGGGGTGGAGGGAGCGCGGCGTAGAGGCTTTTCAGCCACCCCACCCTCCCAAAGCCACAACAAGGCTTAGAAAGCTCAATAGCAGCTTTGGGAAGGGGGGGCTAAAAAGTACCTTTTCCACCAACTCCCCGCTCTCCTGGGGCTTGGCTCTCCCCCCCCCCCCCAATGGAGCCAAGCCCCAGGAGAGCGGGGAGTTGAGTGCCTGGCTTGCTCAGCAAACACTCCGTTTAAATCAGCTCCTCTCCCTTGAGTGGGAGGGAAAGAAGCTTGAAGGGCCAGCGACTGATGCTCTTTTCAGTCCCAGCAAAGACATCTTGTACTATGACTCTGGAAACCAGGATTCAAATCTCTGCTCAGCCATGGAAACCTACTGCATGACCTTGGGCAAGTCACACTTTCTCAGCCTCAGAGGAAGGCAAAGGCAAACCCCTCTGAACAAATGTTGTCAAGAAGACCCTGTGATGGGATCACTTTTGGATCAGAAATGACGTGAAGGCATACAACAACACAAAATACTACTGATCATTACAAACACACTTGCTGAGGCCCTATGAATGCTCTAGGTTATTCGTTTAATAGACACTCAGTGACAATCCCGAGGTTACTTCTGCAACATCGTAAGTGCCCTAAGGACACTTGGGGCTGGGAAAGCTTGTTCTCATTCAGGGATGGGGAGAGACAACTGAGACTGATGGAATGGTCCTTTAGTCTCATTAAGGGTAGAATCTCTGGAAGGGAAATGGAAAGAAAAACAGTCTGCTGGGCTACTGATCTACAACATCATCATCAAGCAGCATTGACAAGAGCCAATTCATATGTTGCCGTTGTGGTGTGGGTAACACCTCCATACCCCACCATTAAAAGATGTATACAGTAACCCTTGTGAATTGTGCAAACAATGTGGTTACCTCCTACGGCAGAATCATCCCTCCGGGGGTGGGGGCAGCAATGCTGGCTTGAGAAGGAATTACATCATCTGCTCATCTCTGGGGGATCCTGTACACAGAAATGACCAATACAGAATGAGACTCATGCTGGGCAGGATGATTCTGTCGTCTTTAAAAAATTTCACAAGACTAAGGTACCCCATCTGGGTTCCCCCCCCCCATCATGTCAGTTACACAGCACTTATTATTTGCATAATAGTCTAGAAGCCTAGCGCAGGGGTGGATATCTGTGGCCTTACAGATATTTTTGTACTATACCTCCCATAATCCTTCTCCATTAACTTCTGGCTAGGGGGTGATAAGACTTATAGGTGAAAAACATGTAGAGGACCACAGTTGCCCGCCCCTGGGGAGTTTTATGATTTTATAGTTTTATGGATTTTATTGTCATGAATCATGTCCATGTTCTAGGGTTTTAAGCAGATAAATGACATAGAGATATTTAAATAACATAAATAATACTAGTGCCTGTAAACCATGCCAGCTAATCACAAGTGATACAGTAGCAGATCATTTTTCAACTACAGTACTGCAAGCTATTTGGCCATATTCAACAGTTTTGGTCCAATCTTTTTGTAACTGAGACTTCTAGAAATTCCATAATCTGATGCACTGATGTAAGAACCTTAGTCTTACATCTTTCTGGATTTCATGCTTTCATCCATTTCTGAAATCTGCAGTCCTATTTCAATATTATGTTTTCCCATAAAGACAGACAAGGAAGCTATTCCTACATAGGTCAAAACCTGACTAGTAAGAGAGTTACTTAAGTTACATTATGTGTGGCCTCTCCTAGCAGAGTTCATTGCTCAATTACTTTGCACCCAAGACTCCATAGCCATGCTGGCTCTGGAATTCTGGAAACTGTCATTCAAAAAATTAAATTTCCCTGGATCTACCTAGGAACCAGCGAGCCAGCATGGTGTAGTGGTCTGAGTGTTGGACTAGTACTCTAGGAGACCAGGATTCAAAATGCACTCCGCCACGGAAACCCACTAGGTGACCTGGGGGCAAATCACACACTTTCAGTTTCATGGGAAGGCATTTGCAAAACCACTCTGAACAAATTCCTCCAGGAAACCCCCACGATATATGGCCATAGGGTTGCCATATATTGGAAATGACTTGAAGGCACACAACAACACTAGCAAGCAAAGGATCCCCCAACAGGCAATTTGTTCAATCATGTTAGTCATCTGCTTCTGAACACTTCTGGTAAAATATTATTTTGCTACTCACCCCTGATCTATGGTGAAGTAAAAAAAAGCAGACTGTGCAGAAACTTTCAATTTTACAGGGCAGCATACCGGAAATAAATGGTGTATTTATTAAAAGGATGACAGGTTGAGAATAAATGGTTTTTAAAATGGTAGCCAGACAAGTCTGGTCCAAGACATTTCATTGCCTGAGGTTGAGAGAGAGGTGGCACACCTTCCCCTCAGGAGGCAGGGCATTACTACTCATACTACTACTACTGTATGTATGTGCCTCCAAAATACCTGCTGAGTTATGGTGACCACGTGAATTTCATAGGGTTTCCTCATGCAGTAACTACCCAGAGGGGGTTTGCCATTTTCTTCCTCTGAAATACAGCTTACAGCACTTGGTATTCCTTGGTAGTCCCTCTTCCAAGTTCCAACCAGGCCTGATCCTGTTCACCTTCCAAGATAAGACGGGATCTGGTGCCTCCAAGGTATTTAGTCCAACGCTACTACCACTGTTGTATTTATCCATACCCCCTTTTTTCTAGACCGGGGACTTAATACCCAAAGCTATTCAAAAGAAAACACTTGCCCATTTCTCTGGGAGGAAAAATAAGTTATAACAGTAAAAAAAAAAAAAAAAAACCTATGTCTTTATGAATGTATGAATGCATGTATGTATTTGTATCCCACTCTATATCAAATGATTACAGGGTAGCATACAAATAAAATCAATGCTAACAGGTTACAAAAAATTAAAACAATAAAATAATTTAAAAACACATTAAACACATTGACAAGTTAAAATGAGTTTTAAAAATTAAAATAGTTTTAAAAAAAATCCAATGCTTAGCACCTGAAATAAATCAGCAAGGCCCAAAGGTTTCAAAAAATAATCATGATTTTAATTGGTACCTAAATGAAATCAGGGTTGATGCCAATCAGGTGTCCAAAGGAGGGTGTTCCTCAAATGGCTACCTTGGCTGATAAGGGCTCCTCCCATGTCCTCACACAGTGTACTGAGCAGAGGGCCCCCTGACAGACCTCAGTCCTCAGGTAGGCATGTATAGTGAGAGGTGCTCTCTTAACCATGGGGGTCCCAAGCCTTTTAGTGTTTTAAATGTCCTCACAAGTACCTTGCATTCAGACTGGGCACATATTGACATCCATATAATATTAATTACATTATATTAGTATCTTGATATTAATATGTACTGCTGTTATCATTATTCATATTAATTAGTTATTATTAATAATAGTAAATCATCATCACCACCACAGTCACCACCACCACAACTTGAGAGATTAACCACTTCCTGTTCTTTCTTGACATTCCCCAATCAGCTTCTGAGGCATCTGCCTCACTATAACTGAAAAAAAGTGTTTGTTAGCCCAAGTTGTAGCAGCTCCTTGATACAATCAGTGGAAATCTACAGTCCAATAACCTGAAGGCTTTGCTTCCACTCTCACAAAAGACAGCCATTACAAAGCATTTTATCAAAAAATACACAACTACTGTACTTCTCTTCTGCTTGATTCAGTCAACTTCATGTGTATTCCACATGGCTGGCTAATCAGTGCTGAATTTCTTACTTTACTGAAGTAGCAGCTTAGTTTCCCATGCATCACTGGCTCTCACCTGGTCTTGACAGACCTAGAGGAGATATTCAGGGTGACACACTATTGACTATGCTTCTAGTAACTTGGCCATTTTAAAAGAAGCATCTTGTTCTGTGATATATACCAGATTCATGCTCCTGTGAGACAAGAGGCTATGCTAACAACAGCAGTACTGCTGGTAGGGTGTCCCCTGTCAGATAGGCTTTTTTCTGAGAAGCCAGATGAAATCTGCCAAATAGCTATTGTGGGAGTTGGAACTGGCAGATCTCTCAGAGACAATGGTGGCAGCATCATAGCTAACACTGCTTAGTAATGTGCAGGAGGGGGCATGGTAAACCCCTTTTGAATGCCTTTTATCATGAAAACCCTATGATGAGACAATCCAAAATGAAACAAGAGATGGTACCAGGAGATGCAACTCCTAGGTCTTGATGGCACTCAATGAGCTTCTGGGGTACAGTAGAGGAGAACTACAAGTAGTACTGTGGCTAATGGCACAAGTGGAGTCAAATCAAAAGGACATTCAGATGTTGATGTGATCAGAGGTGAAAGGAAAGTCTGAAGCTGCAGAGCACATATTATAGGAACATGGAATGTGAGAAACATGAATCAAGGGGAGCTAGACATAGTAAAATAAGAAACTGAATGTATAAACACTACAATACTTGGGGTGTGTGAGCTAAAGTGGACAGGAAATGAAAATCAAAGAAGAAATGGGGCAGCATTAATAGTGAAGGGAGATGTAGCAAAAACACTCAAAGGATATAATAAAAAGTCTGACCAAATCATATCAATAAGACTTCAAGGAAAACCCATCAATATAACTATAATCCAAACTGATGCTCCAACTGCAGAGGCAGAAGAAGAACCAATTGACAGATTCTGTGCTGGATCCAGGAAAAAAAAAATGGATCACACACCAAAACAGGATTTGTAGTTAATCATAGGTGACTGGAATGCAAAAGTAGGAAACAAAGCAGAATCAAAGATTGTAGGAAAATTTGGCCTGGAATGAAGAAATGAAGCAGGAGAGTGACTAACTGTATTTTGTGGGTTCAGGAGAAGAAGAGGCACCAGGGATCATGTTGCAAACATAAGTTGGCTAATGGAGCACAACAAAGAAATTCAGAAGAAAATCAGCCTGTGCTTTACAGATTATAGCAAACCCCTTGATTGTGCAGATCATGAAAAACTATACATTACTCTAAAAGAAATGGGTGTGCTTAAGCCATCAATAGATTCCCCTGCTGCTTTGTCCCTTTAAATCTCATACTTACCCCGACAATGCCCTCTCCGGTACGAACACTTCCGGGTCAGATCGGGACATCCAGGTAAGTGATGATCTTTTTATTTATTTTTTTAACCTTCCCTGGGTTACTTGGGACCTTTAAAATGTGTGTGTGTGTGTGTGTGTGTGTGCGTTGTGCAAATTTAAATGTAGTTTTCTTGTTTTTATTTTTGAATTTCCCACATAATGAAATTGTGCAAGATTTCCAGTGAGGAAATGAACAGGGCTCCATTCATGTCCTCTTTATTGCCCGGGAGCCTTTGTTGGTAAAGGAGGTAAATGCAGGGGGGGGGTGGGAACATGTTCTTTTGCCAGCATAGAAATGGGTTTTTCTATGCCAGCAAAAGAATATTTTAAACTTGTAGTCGATAAAGTCCTAAATCTGCTAAACTGTGTTAAACTCAGTAAGATGTGGTTATGAATAGACATGCATAAGTAAGATTGCCCTGCTGGCTCATCATCACCCATGTTAATGTCTACCTCTCCAAAATATTTGGTGATTAATAGTAGCCCTATTACAATTATTACTGGGGTAAGGGAAGATTCCATATCCTATCTGAAAAAAAAATGTGGCCAATGTGAGTTACAAAGAAGCAATCCATTAAAAATAGAATTTGGAAAACTCTCTTATGTTTGCGGGGTGGGGTCGGGGAGTTGGTTGGACTACAACTCCCATGTGTTAAAATCAGTGCTTCCAAAGTGTTAAAAATAATCTCTGAAAAGTCTGGATTTTTCTGTTTGAAGGAGATCTTCAAAAACTTTCTCTTGTTGGACTTCAATTTCAGTATGTTGTTAGAAGGACTTTGTGGGAAAGTGTTAAAAACAAAGCTGGGGGCAGTGTGTTTGGTTTTTTCTTCAAAGCCTGAAAAAAAATCCAACTAAAGTTTTTTTTTAAACTTATTTGCTAGATGTTGTGTTTTTTACTTGAATGACAAGCCCTGAGCAAATGTGGTTGATGCTTAAATGTATCATGCTTAAAATGATGATGTGACATCAATACAGGCCTCCCCTAGGTCTCAGGTCTGGACCTTGAAATCTCAGGTCCTGTGGTGTTCTTGATCTGTCTTAGCAATGTCTCCAGTACTATTTCTCACTTTCCCCAATACAAAGTTTCAAATATGTTTCTCACTGCAAATACAAGAACTATTTGTCACCTGCTAGACACTAATGTCAAGGTTTTCTTCCACTAGATTGCTGGAGATAGGGACACTATCAGACAAGTCAAATATGGCATTGTAAAGATACTTAATGATCATGAAAGGGTGCACGTACCAGATGATGTCACCCTTTCGCAATCATATATTGTTTAAAAATGCACTTTTTTATTGATGGCCCAAGCCAAAATCCGGTAGCGATTTGTTGCCAGCATTGCTGGTGTTTGAATCTGCGCACCATTGTACTCACACAAATGCAGCGTCAATGGGCAAACACTTCTGGGTGAGATCGGGACAGCCAGGGAGGGAACTTTTAAAGCGTGTGTCTGGACTTTCCTTAACTTTTTGTGTCTTTGTTTTGTTTTTGAAATTGTTTTTGACATTCCTGCATGAGCATCTTTTCACAATAATCTGGGAGAAGTAAATGGAGCTCTGTTTGAGCTCTGTTCGTACCTGGCTGCCTCTTTAATGCCAGTAAAGGTACGTCTGGTATGGGGGGTTCTTTTGCCGGCATAAAAATGCCACTATTCATGCCGGCAAAAGAACATTGTAGTGGGGTGATCTGATAAAGTCCTAGCAGTAAAAATGCAAATCAAGAGAAAAAGGACAAATTAGCACCACAAATGTGATGTCTTTGAAGCATCAAGCAATTTTAAAAAAAAATGAGGCAGACATTTAAAAAATATTCTTGATATCGTTCAAATGTTAAACCCTCTTTCTCATTTTGTTTTCATCCAATTCTTGTTTGGGGTGTACTTTTTGCTTTTTAATTTGCTTTAATTTTTATAAGCTTGTAGGTACAGATAAGAGGAAGCATGTTATTTAAAGAAAATAAATATGTAAATAAATAAATTAAATAATGCTGTAAAAAGAGGGGGGAGTATCTTAGGAAAGCTTAGCTGCACAGAAACAACTCAGACATGCCTGACTTTAAAGGCTTTAGAGACCCTACATAAGTCTTGGTGTAGCACATTAATGACTCAATCTGGAAGACAAATTACAATGTGCTGCCATCCCTTATGATGTTGGTCTAACACACACACACACACACACACACACAGTTTCTTCGTCATTCTTTTCTTTGTAATTATAATTTAAAAATCCAACATAAAAATTGAAATTACCCTAATATTTATTTATTAATTTAATACATATACTGTTGGAAGGACAGGCCTACTAACTGTTGGCTGATCTGCTGGGCGGAAAATTATTTTTTTTATAATAAAAAAAAATTACTGCTGCTATTTTTGGCACTTGCTAGGGACCAGGTGGCCCATCTGGCCTGATTCACTTGGCCAGTTTTCTTTTGCATCTGGGAATCCTGACCCTCCTGCTTCCCAACTAATTGTATCACATTATCTCCTTTTTGTTTGCAATTTTCCTCTCTGCAAAAGGTTGCAAAAATCTCATGCGCTGTATTAGAAAGTCTCAATTAACCTCTAACCTTGCTTTAATGCGTGGGGCTTGGGTTATTTCTCACACCCAACCGTGGGCCCATTAACACGTTGTCATAAAACAAAAACTGTTTTGACGGGGCTGTAATTGCCGCTAAGTGATGCCGGACAAAGGGGCTCTTGTCCCACCACTAAATGGGCAGTGTAGGCAGCTAGGAGGACCATTGTCATGGAACCAGTCAGGGTGAGAGGAGTTCTGTTGGAGGCAACTTGCAGCCCACAGCTTGTATCTCTTTAAGCACTTAAGCAACCCAGCTTTCTCGAGCTGTGAGCTGATGAAGGCAACCATATTTTCAATGACACGATGCTAATCTGACAATGCTGCACAAAGCATGAGTGACAACTCCCAGGGAGAACTGCAGAAAGATTTTCCCTCTGCACTGCAAATATAATTAGTTTATGTTAGCTGTAAAAGGCCAGAGGTTAGAGAAGGCCAGGGCCCTTTTTGTTTTTAGGCAAGATAGTGAAATAATTGCTTGACGCTCAGATCTGCAGGTGCTTTATGAAGCTCATTTGGACTTGGCAGCCTGTAGTGAAAGCTGATTTCCTCCCCAAAGTGCAGGATTCCATGTGACAGGGCCTATTTGCTAGGACAAGGGTGATGGCTCATTCATGCCACTCATCATTAAAGTACCTGTTACAGTCAACACTTGCCTCTGTAACTTTTTTCAAATGGTCATAAAGAGTTCTGTCCTCCTAACACTCAATATTTCAAAAAATCAAGTCTTTAAATTGAGAGAATGGGGAGAAACATGATTCAGGTAGCACTCTAGAACAAACAGAAAGGAGAGTCAAAGAAATCTTTTTCTAAAGATCTCTAAAGAAAATTAGCACTCCAGTTTCTGCTTGTTTTTGTTTTCCCAGAGATACTACCCCACCTAGTGAGACTTTCTAGGAATGATTGATTGAACAGACGTACTTGCTGGTGCTCAGAACATCTGCTCTGGTTGTACAGCTACATATATTGTGCCTTCAATATGATGGGATATTTTTAAAATATGATGGAAGAACTACACAATTTGTTACATTTATTCCAGAAAGTTTCTCTCACATCTGGCAACAGCATACTCTCCAACATTTCACAGATGAAAACTGGGACATATGAGGCCAAGCAAGTTCAGTGTGTGGCCATGGTGGCAAAAGTTATTAATGGGGAACACACAAGCTAGGAGAAGCTACAGCAGTTTGCTTTTGCTGGAGCTCACTAGGAAAGACAAGATGCCACCCCCTCCAATCCTCTTCCCTCTGCTGAGTTAACTGCATGAAAAATGCTTTTGCACTTTGAACTCTATTTACAGCTATTTAAGTAATCTGAAGACAAAGGGGGGGGGAAGAGGAAGGAGGAGAGAGAAACTGGGACATTTTAAAAGCAGCTGAAAATGTGGGACAATAGAAGATCAAGCAGGAGTGTCCCTGTCAAATCAGGACAGTTGGAGGGTATGCAACAGCTTGCCATTCTGAAGGAAGAAAGGTGTTTCCTATTTTGTGAAGTTGAAGGCTTTAATGGCCGGCATCCATAGATTTTCCTTGCTTTTTTTCCAGGCTATGAGGCTGAGTTCTGTAAGAGTTTACTTCTGACATTTCGCCTGCATCTGTGGCTGACATCTTCAGAGAATAGTTGGGTAGGACTGTGTGTGGAATTTATATACTGTGAACCCCTGTTGGGGAGGATATATAAATTTGTGTAATTGAATGGTTAGTTTCTGGGTGTAGAAATGCAAGGCTCGTTAGTGTCTGTTTGGCTAATGGTTGGTTGGTGGGCCATTATCTGCTGGAAATCCTCCTGTCCCTGGGTGAATTCCTTTGTAAGTGTTGAGTTTTGATTCTATTGTTTTTCAAAACTGGAAGCCAGATTTTCTTTACTTTAGGGTTTCTTCTTTCCTGTTGAAGTTGTCCAGGTGTTTGTGGATTTCAATAGCTTCTCTGTGCATTCTGACATGATAGTTCTTGGCCTGGTCCAGAATTTCTGTGTTTTTAAATAACATTTTGTGTCCAGGTTGGTTTATAACATGTTCTGCTACTGCTGATTTTTCTGGCTGGCCCAGTCTGCAGTGTCTCTCATGTTCCTTGATTTGTGTTTATACACTGCATTTAGTGGTCCCTATGTACCAACAGGGGGATTCACAAGATATAAGCTCCATACACACTCCTACCCAACCATTCTCTGAAGATGCCAGCCACAGATGCAGGCAAAACATCAGAAGTAAATTCTTCCAGAACACGGCCTCACAGCCTGGAAAAACCCCAAGGAAAATCTATGTTTCATATTTTGTTCACTACGGAATTCATCTCATTAAAAACTGTTTCTTAATTTAGAAACCTGGGACCTCTGTCTTAATTTATCTCTTAGGACTTTTTCGGATGAACTTTTCGAGCACTAGCAGCCTCGTCCCCGTTACAAGGCTGCTGCGCTGCAGGGCGTCCCTTTTGGATGATGCTCTCCCCTGCCGGTACTGTTGCGTTACCACGGGGACACTGCAGCATTATATTCGACGGTTTCCTAATCATGAAAATTGATTGTGATTAGAAAACCGCCGAATATAATGCTGCAGTGTCCCTGCAAAGATCTTGCTAATTCATCAAGATAGGTACAATTATTTGAATTATTCACTTGGCAAAAATACAACCTGCTTTTCCATGAATGTTCTCCACGAGGTTTGTAATTACAGAAAAAGACATTGCCAACAAAATTACAGCAATACCAATAGAACAGAGGTGGCCTTATAGATGTTGTTTAACTGTAGCTCCCCCCAGACCTAGCCAACATAGTCAATGGTGAAGAATGATGGGAGTTCATTCATCCATTTGTAAATACCTACATATTTCTTATATCCAAGGAGTTCAAAGGAGTAGCAGGGACAGCCTTCCAACATCATCTGGAAGGCTGAATTTTGCCTGCACTTGCAATAGAAAATAACTGCAGCTGCAGATAGTGCTAGTCCCAACTTAATAGGGTGAGATTTGTGCAAATTCTGTCAATTAAGTGTTGAATTAACATTCAAAAAGTTAATTCAGTGGGTCTCCTCTGTTTACAACTAGCAACTGGATTAGGTCTAAAAGGCTGGGAACCAAATACAGAGCTTGGGAGCTGCCACCAGAAATGACTTTTTGTTGGTGGCCACAGCCTTGACAGATGGTGAGACTGCCAAGAAGAAACTAGATCTCAAAGAGCAGGAAGGAAAATAAGGAAGAAGGTAGTCTCTGAAATAACCTCAACCATGAAGGGATTTAAAACTAAGCACCAGCACCATGAACTTAGCCCAGAAACAAAGTGCCAGCCAACAGAGGTCATAAAGATCAGGCAATGTTTTGATTTCCTACTCTGTGTCTGTGACTTATGCATTCAGATTTTAGAATGTTTTTCTTCTGTTATTTATGACTTATTTCATGATTTTTGGCTTGCTTGTCAGGTTCAGAAGTGGGTAGAAACTAGGTAAGTTATACATACATTAAATAAAATAATTAAAATTAAAACCAACTCCTTTCTCTCTCTTTCTGATTTTCTTCAGGCATTTAGCATATTTGTGCCACCTAATCTCTGCAACTTGACCCAGAAAATAGAAGCAGGGGTAAACAAGGAAGCTTGATATTCATTCAACCCAGCAGGTACTAAGGATGTGTTTACATCTGGATTCCTTGTCACATTTCATCTCTATCCTTCTACACATTTTTGGCATATTCTCCACATATACACAGTACCTCCTGTTTCAATTGAGGGTTCAGCTTTTACAGTTTTTCCCCTCTAAAATAATCACATTAATTGCTGGAAGACTTGTACTTCTTTAGTAAAATATCCATTTTTGTTGGCAGGGTGGAGAGACCCTAGGAAGCATCATGTTAAAAACAGGCAATGAAGTGACGAAGGAAGTATAAATCACAAGTTTCTCATGTACTTGTACTGGTATATTTCATTATATATTTTGGAATGTTGTGTCTGTGTCCTCCATGTTTGTATGTTTTGCAACATGTTACCTCACTGCCCATTTGGAATGTAAATACTTGAGTACAGTAATTCATCCTTTTATGCAGGGACAAATCATTACAGTATTTTTCTCTTCATGCACTACCCTCCACAGTATTCTCCCCATATTCAAACTTCCCAAAGTGGTGCAGAGGAATTATTCTGTGTAGAAAAAACATTTTTTTGCACAAAAAAATTGTTTTCTGTGCAAAAAAAAATAAAAAATCCTGCACAGAAAACTGGATTGTTGTTCTTTTTTCATAGGAAAAAAAGTGTGGATTGCACAGGGAATGCAAAGAAAGTGGAATTTTTTAATCAATGGAGAATAATTCTTCTGCAGCACTTCAGAACATTCAAATATGGGGATGAAACTGCACAATATTCTCACTGATGGGATTTCCTGACTGCCAGGAACCCTCTTTTTCAACCTGGGAATGAATAATAATGGATATTCTTTCCCAGGGCCGGTTTAACCTGTCTGCCAAATCAGCATTGGCAGGGGGCCCCGAGGTCAAGAGGGGGCCCCGAGGTCAAGAGAGGGCCCCGTGTTGGCCTCCTTAATATGAAAATAATGGGATTTCTGGTTTAAAATACCATAGAGTTGCCTTGGAAGGCCTAGAAAAGGGCTAGGGAAGACACATTTTCTAGGAAGACTCTATGGTAGGTGTGCTGTTTTGTGTCCCATGGATAATGAATCCAGGGATACGGGGGTCCTACTATAATCTGAACATCCTGTACGGTGAATAGGTTAGGTTACATTGATCTGAGATAAACATATGGGGGCCCCAAAGTAAAGCATTGCAGGGGGCCCCAAAATTCCTTAAACCGGTCCTGTTCTTTCCATACCTTCTCCCTATCCACAAGTTTTCATTTATTTTCTTTGAATCATTTCAGATGCCACACAGTCCTTAAGTACCACATAAATTTCCTATCACACTACATTATTATAGTGTAATGTATATATCCTGAGATTTGCAATTTTGGCAGGGGCATTTAGAATTCTCAGCCAGAGAGCTCTTAGGCTTCACTAAACTACAAATCCCAGAATTCCACAGAAGGCAGCCATAGCAGTTAAAGTGGAATAATAGCACTATAACAGTATAGTGTGATAAAGTCCCAAGTCATTTTTTCCCATCCTGCTCTCTCCCCACCTCAGTCTTATCGTAATCCTGAATGAACAAAACATAGATACACAGGAAATGAGGCAAGAACACTCTAGTGAGTTCAAGGGTCAAAATGCATAAAAGAAAAGGAGAAAAATAACCAAAGCAGCAAGATAATCATCTCAGTGTTCCAAGGAATGCCACTTTAAAATGAGAACTCCTGGAGAGCCAGAGAGAGAAAGAGAGAGAGAGCACAAAGCCTACAACAAAAAATACTAGACCAAGGATTAGGGATGTTGAAACCACAAGCTTGGTCAGTCAGTCAGATTTATTGTTTATGGCCAATGGCCTTTGCCTGAAACTGTAATAATAACAATAAAATACATAAATATCAACTATCAAACATTGAACATCCTACCTATAATCATGAAACAAATTACAGAATTAAAATTTAAAATGGTATATAAATGAGTAAAACAAGTATAATATTATTAAATATAATTATCCCCTTTATAATTTGTGGTTATCTCTGCTAGGTGCTTCTTTCTGATCTTTTTTAGCAGTGATGGCAAACAATGCAACTCACCAAGTCACAAATTTATCTCTATCCACGAAGAGATTTTTTTAAAAACACTTTCTGTGGGCTTTTACATAGGCCTAACACCATAGGGGTGTCATATTCTGGTATCTCTTCAGATCGTATACATCTTTCACCATTTCCTAAAAATGTTGAAACCATCCTTCAGTATTTCTGCCACCACTTCCCCCTTTCTTACTAAACAGGGGCAGGTTCTGGTAACGGTTGTATGAGACTGGAACTACCATTCCCAGAATCCCTGCTGGGAAACCTGAGGCCATTACTGCCATTTCTGCTAGGATCAGGGTCTTCTGAATGCACCAACATCATTTTAATTATTACATTTCTGTCCTGCCTTATTATTAAAATAGCACTCAAGGCACCTAACAGGCATCATTAAGGACAAATTAAGCAATAAAACCATTACAATAATCACAGTCATACCCATTAAAATCATTGTGATATCCATAATCAATGAGTGGAACATCATTAGAAAGCCAGCATGGTGTAGTGGTTTGAGTGTTGGACTAGAACACTGGGAGACCTTAGGGTCACATTAGGGTCGCCATAAGTCAGAAATGACTTGAAGACACACAAAAACAACAAAAGAATGTCATGGCCCAAAAAGCTTTTGGGAGCCTCCTCACATTACATCCCTGTGGGCAATACATTCTTATATTGGACATGTAAAGCTACCCAATCACAACAACCAATGTGAGGGAAGTAAACATTTGATCTGGGCTATTCATCCTCATATCTAACACCCAGGAGACTCTGTTCCCCCATTTATTTATTTATTTATTTATTTAGAAGGAATAAAATTAACAACTAGAGATTTGGGAGAGCCAACTAACTGTTTGCATGAATGCCTACTTGGCTTCCTCCGTGCAGCTATATTAATGGGGCTGTTTTGTTATAAACCTGGGCTAGAAATCTAGGGCTCTCTGTTCTCTGAACACGAGGTTAAGGCTGTGGACATGGGGTGAGGCAGTCTCCAGTGGTTGTTGAATGCACTCCAAGAAAATACAGTAGAGGTCTCCATCTCTCTGCTCTATTGGCACAAAGTAGGATACTCTCCTGGAGTATGCAAATAACTCAGTGTACACACTGGTTGGGCAAACAGAGAAACACCAGCTCCATACTAAACACAGTCTGGAGACTCTGTTTGTTTGCTTTCCAGATCACCAGAGATGGAGTTTGGCCTAGAAAACATGGAACACCAATCTGCTCTGTTGCATTCTCAATAGGAAGGGAATCCCCTCTTTCACATAACAAGTGGCAAGGAGATATCAGTGCCTAAGTGTGAAGTGAAACTCTTGTTTAATTCACCCTGACTGCTATTTATTTGCTACTGCAACATAAATAATCAGAAATCAACTGAAATTCAGCCTTTGGCCCTCTCTGCTTCCTGCTTAGCATAAATAGGGTGAAATAACATAAATAGGATGGAAACAAGTGTTTCTTGAGACCTGGAGGACAAGTCAGGCAAATGGTGTATGCATTTAATGGTACCTAGTACAGTTACAGCAGAAAATGGTAAGATTAGAAAAAGTCTGGCTTGATCTCACTGTCAGTTACTGTTAATGTTGCAAAATGTCATTGAAACTATAGTCTTCCCCATCTTTTTTACCAACATTGCAGTGGTATACGTATGGTCTCATAGCCCGTCAACTGATATGTTTGTTGTTGTTGTTGTTGCTGCTGCTGCTGCTTCTGTTGTGTGCCTTCAAGTCATTTCTGACTTAGGACTTTTTCAGACAGTACTTACTGTGCTAGAAGGTCTCACGAGAGGCACGGCGCTGTTGCACGGCAGGGGGTCCATTTTGGACACCACCAACCCTCTTCCGAAATCATCTGTTTCACTTCTGTGAAGGATTGGAAGTGGCCGTGCCATATTTTAATCACAGGCAACTTCTGTGATTAAAATATGGTGTGACCGCTTCCAATCCTTCACGGATGTGACACCAATGATTTCAAAAAAGGGATGGCAGCATCCGAAATAGACCCTCTGCCACGCGACAGCGCCATGCCTCTTGCAAGACCTCCTAGTGCAGTAAGTACTGTCTGAAAAAGTCCTTAGGGTAACCATAAGGAGAACTTATCACAGGGTTTTCTAGGCAGAATTTGTTCAACGTGGGTTTCCCCTTCTCTTCTTCTGAGGCTGAGAGAGTATGACTTGCCTAATGTCACCCAGTAGGTTTCCACAGCTGAGCAGGGATTCAAACTCTGGTCTCTCAGTATCCTACACCAAAGCTCAAACCACAACACACTGGATTTTGATTTAATGTTTAGTCACAATATCTGTGCTCCTAGCCCTCTACATAAGAGTTTAACTGAAGCACTTACATTTGAAATGGGCCAAATACCCTAAAGGCAACAGATCCCACCTGATCTTGGAAGCTAAGCAGGCTCACCTGTGGCTAGTAATTGGGTGGGAGGCCACCTATGAATGCCAGGTGCTGTAAGCTATATTTCAGAGGAAGGACCTGGCAAAAATCACCTCTGAGTATTCCTTGCCTTAAAAAAACATTATGAAATTCATGGGGTCACCAGAAGCTGACGGGAGAACTGAAGGCACATACATAAGCATCATCATCTCCTCAAATTCTGAGAAAATGCCATCCCCAGATAGACCCATTCATGCATCACACATTCCTGTTGTGCATGGCAGGGGACTGGACTAGGTGGCCCTTGTGGTCCCTTCTATTCTACGATTCTATTACTGTATTCTGTTATCATAGCCCTGAAACACTGAAGAAACAACAGTTCCAGAACTATTGCTTCTCTGATATTTTCTCTTATACTGGTGTTGGCAATTGTATTGCATTTCTAATCTAATCTAACCAGTGAAACCATTGCAGGAGACATTTTGGCCTCTCCGCTCAGGCCTATTGGCAGAGTAGGAGGGGGAAAGGCCTAGGAGGAACACTAGGCAAAAGTTCCATGCACTCTGAATTTATGATTCAGAATCCATTTGTGACCCACGTCCAATGCCTTCCTCTCAGGTGGATCGAAGATGTTTTTTCATCTTCTCTGTTCATGGAATTATTATTCTCGCTAATACCACATTTGGGTGACTCTGTCCCTGTCGCTTTGGAACCAGGGCTACCGAAAAATAAGGTAGTAATTCTTATACATCCCCAATATTGCAAATGGAAAGGAAAACAAACACATACATCCAAATTAAAAGAAACTATCAAAATGACCTAACAATAACATATATGCTTCCAGTTCATCCTTGGAGAATGTTAAGACTTTCTGTTGAAAGGGGAAATGGAGGTGGGAAGAATCCACTGAACTATATGCAGAGGTTTCAGAAGAAGAAGAAAGGAAAAACAATGCCAGTTTCCTTTCCCACTCCCCAAACTCCTCTTCCTTCTATGTAGTAATAAAGAATTCAGGTTCAGTGTGGGTAGTGAGGCCCAAACATGAATGCTTTTGTTTTGAATAGCATAGTAGGAAATGATTTGGAGAACAGAAAAGAAAAGGTTGTCCTTTTTTTCTTTCTTCTTTCCTGAGATTGTCCTTTTTTTCTTTCTTCTTTCCTGATTCCTCCCTCCAACACAGATACCCCATCCATAGACCTTAAACACCACCATCCAATTCTAGGGCTGGATGGAACAAAGATCAAGAGTGCTGCTGTTAAGACCTGCCGCTATACTGCAGTATTTCATTACAGAGGTCCTATTTTTGAATCTATTTGCAAAGTTTTCCCACAGCAATGATTTCATTCAAATGAGTTATGCTTTTCTAAGTTGCCAAAATGGATTATTCTGTTTCACTGAAATAGTTAAGTCTTCAGGTTCAAGGCCACTGCTCATTACCTGATTGGCAGTAGCATTAGAGAAGCTTCTGTTGCCATCTTGTGGACTGCACTGAGAGGGGTCTAAAATTTGCTGTGCTTTAATCTGCCCCCATCTATCTCCCCAAAGCTAAAATGCCATCCATTCCTTTCAACTGTCATAATGAAGCTATAGTAATTACTTTCTGTTGCATTTGCACAACACCTACTTAAGCCATAAAGCATTTGCCATACATTTGAAGCAAGGGTTGGTAACTTCACATCTGGACAGAATTTATGATAAACACAGAGCTTCTTTTAGCTCAATGCTTCAATTTCTCTGGTTTACTCTAGCAATGCAATTTTCCTAAGCTACATACCACTCTCTGTATGGACAATATTATTCCTCTTCCTCTTCTCTCCCATCTTTTCATACCACAATTCTACTGAGTGCCACATAATGCCTATGATTATAGTATTGTTTTTTTAAAAATTTTAAATTGCATTGATGAGCAGATGCTTCACACATCAAATAGTTCCTGATTCTAACTGAACACTGGTTCTTTCTAAGTCAACTCCCCCTCAAATCTCTGTGTCTGGAAAACTCTGATGTCAATTTCAGATACATCCCCATTGCTTACTTAAACAGACATCTGGAAACAGACAATATCCCACTGTGAAATGGAACAAATATATTAACTATGAGAGCAATGAGATTTCACAGGAGCAATAAAGTTGCACAGAAGTGGCTGACAGTCCTAAGGCATCGCTACTGGAGGCCAAAGGACTTCAGTACGGAAAAGGATGTGGGGAGCTTAGTCTCACTAATAGCTGTGGGAAGATGACATAAAGAGGATTTAATTGTTCGACAATTAATTTTCCACTCCAAATCACGAATGCTAGTGGCTTGGCATGGACATTCAAGGTTGATCATGACAGTACAGCCACATTTATGAGAGGGTTGTTTATTCAGCAAGAGTTACAACACAAGAAGGGGTGAAATGCTGTTGAATAGTAACTCCTGACATTTCTCACCAAAGGTTATGCTGGCTAAAGCCACTAGGACTTGCAGTCCAACCACATCTATGATTCGTATCTTCAGTGTACATTGCCACTGAAAATGCAATGTTTCCACAGCCAAACACCCTCTCCCAACCACTACTTGCCAATATCTAGAAAGTAACTTGGAAAAAGCTTCACATTTAATCATTCTCCATGGTTTTTAACAGGCTCCTTTTAGAAATCCCACACATTCATAATAAAAAATAGTTATTTATTTAGGATTTGTGCAGAAACTGAATTCAGGCCTTCTTAACTAGGTATCTGAGAGCACCAGATCCTGTCTTATACCAGAAGCTAAGCAGAGTCAGCCCTGGTTAGTCCTTGGATGGGAGACCACCAAAGAATGCCAGGTGCTGTAGGCTATATTTCAGAGAAAGGCCCATGAAATTAATGGAGTTGCCATAAGTCAGCAGGTGGCTTGCAGGTGCATACATACACACTGTAAATATGTGAGGAAGTAGAGTGGCTGTGTTAACATACCCCCTCTACCAATATTTTTATCACCATTATCAATAATACAAATGCTATTCCTTCATTTCTAACTCCTAAGAAAAGCCATCACAGATGCAGAAGGCTCTCTCCTTCAGAAAGTCATTCATACACACACCCTTCTTCACACATTTATAGTGCATGGCTAAGAATCTCCAAATAGAACTGGATATACAGTGACAATGTGGTACACTGCTTCTGGTCTCTATTCAAACTGATCTTCAAATATGAAACTAGAAGGGCTACACAATTATAGCATTTTGCTTTTGCTTTAAATGCCATGGCTTTTGGTCCAAGGCACCAGAGGTTGAGGATTCTCAGTGCCTCTCCCTCAACTGCCAATCCCAGGATTCCACAGAACAAAGCCATGGCAGTTAAAGTGGAGTAATTGCACTATTACTCTATAGTGTGAATGGGCCCCAGACCTCCCACAAGTCGTTATCTGGCACTCAAAGGACACTAACTCTGCACACAACCTCAGGATCCTACCCAGCAAGAATAGTCACTTAAGAAACCAGGATTTCACCAAAGATGCCAAGAGTAAACACAGTTTCTTCTGATTCCCTTCCATCTGGAAGTGCCTATGGAATCAATATTATTGATCTCCCCTTAGGCTTCTTTTTTATAAGGGTTTGCTAAAGGACATCAACTTCAACTTGTATTGCCAGATCCAAGTTCAGAGGGGCTAAGAGGACTTCATTGCAAATATTCCAGCCTGCATATATAAATGTAAAGTAAAGTACCTGGTATGACTAAGAATCTACTTATTCTCAATTATAATTCTGATTAGGTTCCTTTCAAAGCTTCCTAAGAATCTCATAATACTTCTTAGCATATTGCATAGAATGTTTGAAGATTTATTTCTGTTCAGATTTTAAAGGGATTGATTTGGGCTTCCTATATCAGAAAGTAGCTTCAAATGAGGTTACCCTCCAGATTTTATAATAGAGGGCATTTGGGGGCAAAAAGAAATTAGTTTTTCACAGAGTCCAGTCCTCCAACATCTCTTAGAAGGCTAATGTAATCTCCCAGCCTTCCACAGCTGTCTCCTTCTGCTTTAAGTTAAAATGTGAATTAGAATGATTGTTTTAGGGTAAGCTTGATATAAAAATCATTCTTTTGAGAAAATACACATTAATAATAAAAATACATTAGAAATATATTTAAAAGTTTATGCAATTTTCTAAAATCAAATTAATAGATTGATGTGTGAATGGGCCAAAACAAATTTATGAATGAGTACATACAAACATGGACCAGAAATAGACAGACCCATCAAATATTAAATACTCATTAGCAATTAGATCATTAACATGTCATTTTCAATCATGTGAGGTAGGTCTCTAATATCTACTCTTTATACATGGGAGAAGTGTTCAAAAGGAAAACTTGCTCAACACCTCCTAGAAGTTACATGACTGAGGAGGGGCAGGTAGATTTTGGGACATTTCAGATATATAACAGCTAGCTAAGTCAGTATTTTGAATGTAAACCTGATAAGAAATAGCTCAACTTAATAATACTTTTCCAATATGTTTCTGTCTATACACTGTGGCACTGAAGAGCAATAACCTATCTCCAAGCAAAATAGCTAGTCACTATTTGTATGGGGTGCAATCAACAATAGCAAATACACAAATAAATTCAGTTCCATATGAATAGTTTCAAACAAGAAGTGTAGAAATGTTTCATACATCCCTGATATAATCTTAACTTTAAAAAAACATTTTCTTTATAGAATTTATATATTTGCCAAGACATGAACCTTTCCCCCTGTTCTTCAAATTCATTAACCATGGATTTTTTTACACTTTTTAAATATACTTTTATCCTTTAAAGGTTTTTTTTTTTCATTTTTTTATTACTTATTTCCCATAGCATTTATTGCCTGGAATGCCAAAATAAAATAAAATAAAAATCCTTTTAATGTTGAAATAATCACAGATTTAATAATAGCTCATAAAGTGATTTGCCTTTAACAACATCCTTTACTTTTAAAAGTCATTAGCCAAGCATGTCTGGCTTTGGTGAACACTGAATGAATTGGATTAGTTATCTAGGGTAATACGTACATGCTAACAAATTATATCCCAGAAGGGCCAATGTAGAAATGAATTGTGGGATTCTTGTCAAATTCACATTGTTTCCTGGCACTGTTGCAAGTCACTCAATTAGACACCTTCCAAGGTCTTTGCTGGCCTCAATGTAGCTAATTGCTTCTGTTCTGTGGACCATGATTCATCACACAGATGTCTAAGAACTTCCAACGACTATGCTGTAATAAAATCAATACATGAGCCACTCAGACAAAATATTCTTTCCAACAGGATATCATTTACTCATTCCCTACTACCACCCCTCTTATATGATTAATCCAGAGTAAGAAAGATCTCCTGAATCACTCGTGACATGGCAGCCACTGTTACTTGGCTTCTCACACAAGAGTGAGTTTGTATGAATGCAGGCTTTTATCCTTCATCTCCAGGTGCAGTTTGTTCACACTTGAACCAAACAGAAAAAAAAGGCTTCTTCTTCTTTTTTCTTTCTTCTTTTTTTTTTCATTTTCCAGTCTTTGGAGTATTGTAATCTTTTCTCCAGCTCTTGAATTTGCCTGTGCTTTAATGGCAAGCAAAATTGAAAGTCAGATACACACGACTTTTTCAACAGGCAATGTCTGTGGGAAATACAATGTGCAATTTCACTTTAATACAAACCAACCAAAAGGGGTGGGGTAGGGGCAGAAATCCACAGTGTTCTCAGAGAATGAGAACATTGTTGATCAGCAGCAGAGCATTAAGACAAGAGCATCAAGGCTGTCAATGGTAGATTAAAGCTGTAGAGGAGTGATGGGCATCATGAAGTCTTCCAGCTCTTCCTAGACTGGAACTCCCAATATTCTTCACCTTGGCTATGCTGGCTAGGAATGCTGAGAGTTGCAGTTCAACACCTTCTGGAAGATCACTTATTTCCCATTCCCATTGTAAAACATATGCTGTAGTGATTATGAGCCATTGGTGAAATGAACTGAGTGTGTAGATCTGGTAAAGCTTGAACCTCAAAACCTCCAGATCGAACAAACATCCTGCATTTACATGTCATTCAAAGTGAATGTAGAAGAGTAAAACAAATAGGTAACTGTTCATATTTTGTGCAATATTTGCATATACATTGATACCTTGGCACAAAGTCATTCATACATACATCCTTCCAGCATTTTGCTTCTATTAGAAAATGGCCAAAAGAACAACATATAAGGGCCTGCCTTTCCCAGAGCTACTCAAGGAAGCAGTCTCCTGCTCATCATGAAAGAGAAAGATACATAGCAAAATTTTATGGATGAAGACCAAACATCATTCTAGTTCAGTACCCTGTTACATACTGTGAACATCCAGATACTTCAACGAAGTCCATAAACAGGATTTAAGGGCCCATCACTTGCCTGCAACCAGGATTGTCAGATCTCAGGGTCTGGCCGTAGGACTTTATCAGATGTGGCAAATATGGCATCATAACAACACCTAATGAATGCAAAAGGGTGCACATACCACACAATGTCGTCCTTTAGCATTCCTCTGCTGTTAATAAAGTATTCTCTTTATTGATGGGCCAAGCCAGCAATAGATCTGCTGTGGCATTTTTGCACTGGTATTGTGTTTGAAACTGCGCACCATTTCCCTTTCATGATTATAGCGTCAATGGGCAGAACACTTATGGTTGAGAATGAGAAAGCCACGAATGGGACACTCTTTTTATGAACCTCCCCAGTTTACTTAGGAGTTTGTGAGTTAGTTTCTGTGCTTGTGTGTACATTTTCTGTTCTGATTTTGCTGGTTCTTTAAAAAAAAATACCACACTCGTGTCTTCTTGTGAGAACTGCCAAGACCATGAACACATAAGTAAACAGTGAGTGCTAGAGTTCATGCTCTGGTAATGCTGGGGTTACTTTTTCATTCTATTACAGGTACATATGGTAAAAAGAATTATTCTGCCGGGACAATTATGCTGAAAAATATGGTGGGAAAGAAAGGTTTTTGGAGGTTTGTCTGATAAAGTCATTAGTCTCTAGTTTTCATGGGTCATCTTCAGGCAGGAGACAAGGGTACAAATTCTCCAGTTTTGGTGGAAAGATCACCAGGCAAGAGGAAAGAGCTGGGTACAACTCTCTAGCTCAACTGAGTAGAGCAATAGGATGCTACTATTTTCAAGGTTGAATTGATTTTGTTCCTGCATGTTGAAAAAACTCTCCAGGGGGTAGTCTATGTAATTATTGAACTGGCTTCCTCCTTCCCTCCCAGTTGTTGGGGTGCCAAGGCTCGCCCTCTGCACTGCTCTGTATCCGCTTTCTGGTTAGAAGCAAGCAGGCTATATTAGGTGTTCCTTATCCCAGCTCCCCAAGTAAGTGTGAAGGAATAATCCCTGCACCTCTCCATGATTTTGGAACAGCCCCTTTAGCTAAGATTTCTGTCTTGATTTTCAAACAGGAAAATATGTTCTCTGCCTTTATCTGATGTGGCAAATATGGTGTCATAAAGACGCCTAATGAACACGAAAGGGTGCGCATACCAGACAACATCATCCTTTCGCGATCATGTCAAGTCCAAAAGCCATGCCTTTTTATTGATGGGCCAAGCTGTCAGTAGATCTGCGGTGGTGCTTTTTTGCCACTATTGCTGGCATTTGAAGTTTCGCACCATTGTGCTCACATGAATACAGCCTCAATGACAGAACATTTCCAGGTGAGATCATGGCAGCCAGGTAGGGGGCGCTGTTTTATGTAAAGTGTGTTTCTGTGCTTGTGTGTACTTTCTGTGTCTTTATTGTTCTTGCTTCAAATTTACTGCACTTGCGTCTTCTGGCGAGAATCACTGAGATCTGGAACTCGGAAGTAAACAGAGCTCCATTCGTGTTCTGTTACTGCCAGGGCTGCCTTTTTGCACTGTATAAGGTAGGTCTGATGGGGGCGTTCTTTTGCCAGGACAAGTACACTTTCAGCTGTGGTGGGACAGGAACATTAATGGGGGTTAGGTCTGATAAGATCCTGTGCCTGTAGTTAGTACTTAACACATAACACTTAAAGACATCATCAGGGGCCATCCCTAGCTCTCTGGTTTTGGACCAGAAACTTCAGGGCCTGGGATGATCCTGAACTGGCAACCCAAGCCCAACAACTGGTATTCATACAAATTTGTCCTCTAACCATGGGGGTAGGGTCTAAAAGGGACCAGAAGCCTTGGTTAGTACCTGGATGGAAACCCACCAATGAAAGCAGGTGATGTAGGCTATATTTCAGAGGAAGGAATTGGCAAAACCACCTCTGAGTATTCCTTGCCTAAGAAAACCCTGTGAAATTCATGGAATCACCACAAGTCAGTGGCAACTTGAGGGCGTGCACGCGCGCGCGCACACACACACATATATAACCATGGAGTTTCCATTAATCCTCGGTGTTTTTGAGCAAGCATGCCTAGGATCATGCTGCACAGCTACAATTTGGATGAATTAATATTTCGTTTCAGTGTTAAGTGGGAACTGTAAGTGCATAATCATATGTGATCTGCAGCTTTAGGAACATTGTAGCCAAACTTCTTAATGTGGTTTTTATCAGCACAGCATTTCTCCAGAACGACAAATATGCAAAAGTCATTCTACAAGCTAATGCTTATTCCAATAGCAATGATTTGGGGAACTTTACAGTAGCTTTGGCCTGGATGTTACAGCTTTTCTAAGAGACTTCTCTTGTTTCAGCCTGTTAACTGATTGCCTTTCCCTAGTGCACTACTTTTCAAGTTACCAGGAGCAACTTCTGGATTTACTATACCTTTGTAGTACAGGTGCAGAAGAAAAGAAAAAAAAAAGAGAGAGAGAGACGTGGTATAGTTATACAGCCAGCATTTCCAATTTCAGCATGTCTACTATAAATTCAATGAACAATGAGATTAACAGGAGAAAGAAAGGGACTGTCTCTGTTTCTGTTTGCTGTAATACTATAGAAAACCTTCTAAACCCATATTGTTTGCTGATAGCCCCTAACAGTGAAACAAGGTAGCCTAATGCATATGATCAAAGTCATGATTAATGAACTGCTGAAAACTGTTACAGTAGAGAAATCCTATGCTAAAGAGAGAGATCTTAAATAAAGCAGTTTAGACTTCTGAAGTGCCAGCATGAAGTCTGGATGATTTTTTTAAAAAACACACACACCAAAATTCTCCCACCCACTCACCTTTGTTTGAAATGTGTTGAATGAACTAAATGACTGGCTAAATAACCTTAAGGCTTACTTTCCAGATAGTCTTACAAGTGGCTTACTACATCACAACAACCTACCCTTGACTGTACACCTACTTTTGTTGAACATGACATTTTCCATTCATATCTTACAGCCTGAGGGTGGCCCATAGGAAATCAATACAGCATCCTCTCCAGACAGTTCCATCTAGACTCATAAACTATGTCCCATGAACTCCTGTCAGGACCAGGTTCATCTATCAAAGGCCCTGAAGGTATATATATATATATATATATATGGACAAGGAAGCAGATTAATGTAACCATGTCAGATCACACATTTTACCAACAACCTTGCATGGATCAAATTAATGATTCATGTATTTTAGCCTGCCTCCCACCTGTAGGAATATCTGGTACTTAAATCAAGCTGAGGGGGAAAGAACAGTACAATTGAGCTTATAGTAGAAACGGGAGCAATTGCTTTGGATACTCTAGTAAGGTAAAAGGAAAACTTATGTTCATTATCTCCTGAAATCCATCCAAGGATACAAAAGGTGATAAACAAAAAGAGTTAAGCTGTATGTGGTCACAAAAGCCCCCAAAGCTGCTTCACATGTGTGGAAGCAAGCTAGCATCCATTATTGAGTTTGGTGCCCCTCATGGCTGCCTTCTTTCTCACACAAAAGAAACAAAGACAACTATCTTCCTCCTTCCTGAAGGAAAGGAGAAGTGATCTCAACAGGCAATAAGGGAGAGGGAAAAAAAGTCCTAAGCACACAAAACTAAGAAAAAGTCAGAGAGGACAAACTCCAGGAACTATCTAGCTCCCTACTGCTCTCACTGATCAACTGATACATGTGCTCATGCCCATTTATTCCATCACTACATACATTATTATTAATAATGTAAGAATGCCAGCCTATAGGTTCTGCCATCCAATGAACATGAAGACAAAAGGAGTATGTATGTAGGCACAATCCTCTTCTTACCTCTCCACACATTAAATATAACACATTGAGAAGCTATGTCAGCTCTATGGACCATAAAATAAAGTTTGTTTTGACACTGAGAAGCTTCTCTGTGATGGTTGTGGTGATCCCAATTCCCCACTACCTTTTTTGCTTGGAAAGCAGGGAGATGCTGTGGGGAAGACTGGGTTGTGATAAGGGCAGAGTTCACGTTGCACCCATGTTTAAGTTGATCCCAGCTCAATTGAGTTTGGTGGAACATTCGTAGCAGACTTTCTATAGAAGAACAGTTTTTGCTCCTGAAGAGAGCAACACTAAAACACCTTGGGCATACTGATATGCGCCTTCAAGCCAACTTCAACTTATCAGTACACCACAATAAATCTCTTCATTTGACATTATTTTGAGGCTCCTCCTCCTTCCCTTTCCTTAGTGCTCTTCCTTGCTTTTGCTATTGGCTCTTTTGACGCTCAAATCTCAGTCCATAAAGGATTGTATAAGTCAACAACACTCTGACAATGAAATGTATTGGGAAACACATAGGAAGCCACTGAGATCTTTTATAAACTGGTGAGCTATGTTCCATGTGGCTTGTTCCATCAACAATCTAACATAGTTTGGACCTACTGAAGTTTTCAAGTACACTTCAGAGGGATCTTAGTATGTAATGCATTTTTATAATATTTATTTATTTGACTTATATGCCACCGTTCTCCCAGAATGGGACCCAAGGCAGCTCACAACACCTTTGGTCCCGTTATATTGAGTTTTGAACTATGAGGATTATCAGACGGGAATGAAAAAAAAAAAGTTCCTGTCCCACAATCTCCACTCCCGTCCCTGTCCTGTCCTTGCTCCAGAATAATTACCCTCCCCACTGCACTTACCTCCTCTCCCATCATTCTAGCAGCTCAGGAGTGAACAGAGCTCTAATGGAGCTCCCTTCACTTCCTGGATCAAAATCCCACAGATTCTTCTGAGAAGACACAAGCGCAGGAAATTTTTTTTTAAAAGAAAAAGAAAAATACACCAAAAAAAAAGTGACAGCAAGCACAAAACACACTTTAAAATTAACAAGTTTCCTGGGGAGGGTCATAAAAAGTGTGTGACTTACCTGGATGTCCCGATCTCACCCGGAAATGTTCTGGGAGGGACCTCCCATTGATGCTGGGATCTTGCCAGCATAACGGGGCACTTTTTCACTTCAGAAACGGAATGGGGGACCTATTGACGGCTTCGCCCATCAATAAAAATCATTGTCAGCAGAACAGCAGCAGAACAGGTGCATAACGAGGGGGAATGATGTCGTCTGAAAAGGGAGCCCTTTTGCGATCTCCTGCCGTTCATGTAACACCACTTTTAACAAGTCTGATAATCTCTGAGGTCAGGGTTTGAATTCCCACTTGGCCATGGAAACCCACTGGGTGCTCTCTCAGTCTCAGAGGAAGGCAAAAGTGAACCCCTTATAAACAAATCTTGCCAAGAAAACCCTGCCTTAGGATCACCAGAAACAAGTTGAAGGCACACAACAACAAAGACATGAATAAATGTGGAAGTGTGATTATCTCTTGCTGGAAGATGCTACAGTTAAATAGTTATTTACCTTAGTATAGCTAGGATATTAATTATAACTTATAAGAGTAAGATAGATAAACACAAGATATAACACACCAACCAAACAAGGACTCATTTTAATACTAGTGTCATGGGACGGGGGAAATGCTGTTCTTGTCACAGTATTTCACATGATAGAGAATAGCTTTAATTTGCCTTCTGGATAAAAAGTCAGAGAGGGCTGTACTGAAGAAAGTGATCATAGAGTTGGAAGAGACCACAAGGGCCATCTAGTCCAACCCCCTGCTATGCAGGACCACATGCTCAAAGCACACCGGACAGATGGCCATCCCAATTCTCTTTAAAAACCTCCGAAGAAAGAGACTCCACCATATTCCCAGGCAGTGTATTCCATTACTGAACAGCTCTTACTGTCAGGAAGTTCTTCCTAATGTTTAGGTGGAATCTCTTTTCCTGTAGTTTGAATCCATTGCTCTGTGCCCTAGTCTCTGGAGCATCAGCAAACAAACTTGCTCCATCCTCAGTATGACATCCCTTCAGATATTTAAACATGGCTTTCATGTCACCTCTTAGCCCTTCTCTTCTCCAGGCTAGTGATGACATTGTCAAACTGGTATGGATGGCAGCAGGAAGAGTATTGAACCTGAGCTTTAAACTGGCTCACCAAGCATATGAAGAAGCCTCAGTGATGAAGTTTCTCAGCCCCAGGGACAAAGCATCATATAAGAAGAAGTGAAGTGTGCATGTGAGATAAGTACCCATGTGAGTTTAGCAACACTCAGTCTTTCCCTGCCTTGTGTGAATAAATAGCTTCGTTTTCAAGTAAACAAAATAATAATTGTTAAAAACAATTAAAAAGCAATTAAAAATAATAAACAATTAAAACGATAGCAATGCAGGTAGAAAGCCTGCAAGTTTGTGCAAGTGGTCCATTTTATTGCACTGTCACACATATGACTGCCTGCTGGCTAGTGGGATGCGTTTGCCTGCACTCAGTGCAATAAACCTCTGGATCAAGACTTCTGAAGTGGAGAGACATTGTGGTGTATAAAGGGGATACTTGCCCTGGTGTTGGTTGCAATAATAGAGGCATAGTGAATTGAAGGCAGCCATTGGTTGAATGACACAGTGCCAGTCCAGGTGTGAGTGTGCTAAATCTGAGCAATCTGCCCTGAAGTAAACATACACCTCAAAATTCCTAGCAGTTTTCAATAAAATCCACCTAGCAACAGCATACAACATATAGCAAATCATAGGAAGATATTAGCCAATCATGAAAGAGAAGTCATTAAGCCATAATGGGAAATTACCAAGCAAGAACCAAATAAAAACTATTCATGCTTTCCTTATATTTCAGATTGTTATTGTTATTAGTGGAAAGCACAAATTAGTTGGTGATAGACAGTCAGAATGCTCTGGTAAAATTTAATCTGCTTTTCTTTGAGATTCCTACGAACCTAATAATTCTGCAACTTCTATATTTTTCCTTGATTCAGATTACTTCTGCTTTAGCATGGCTCTATCTTACTTTAGCCTTATGGTCAACCTCTACCTTTCCCCATCATATTCCTGTCCCATGGTGATGACTCTTCTGCACTCTTGGAACTGAGGAAAGTGAAATGATCTCAAGGGAGAGGGAAATCATTTCCTAGGAGACCCTCACCCTTTGATGGAGAAATAGGTATCTTCTCACATTGAAGATATACGACTGTGGAGTTTGTGGCTCTGGAGCATTTGTTCATTCATGACATAGCTAGATTTGTGATAGGTGCATAGTCTGTACTAGGATCTGCCTGCCTGGTGCACAGGTTGTACATATCATGTGTCATCTAGATAGCCTGATAGATAGCACAGCGGGGGGAGGGGGGAGCCAATGATCATGCATCTTGGTACCAGTGACACAGAGGAATATAGTCATGAGGTCCTGAGAGACAACTTTAAGTTGTTAGGTAGGAAGCTAAAAGCTGAGACTTCCATGACAGCTTTCTCCATACTGCCACTTGTTTCATACATCAGGCTAGCTAGAAAAACAAAACAGGGGAGTCCCAGCACATGACTGAAACAAGCAGGTTTAGATTGTTAGGAACTGGAGAAGACAAAATGGTCTATTTTCCTCATGTACTGCTTGTGGGCTTTCCCAGGCACCTAGCTGATGACAGATGAAGAAATGCTGAACTAGATGGGTCTTTGGTCTGATCCACTATGGCTCTGGTCATCATGAGTATATAGATTAACTACACTGCAACAACTGTAGTTTACTAGTCCCAAATCTTCTTTAATAGCAAAATAAAGTTATTTTGAGCATAAGACAAGTGTGTTCACATCGCCAAGTGCAGCATGGAAAAAAATGTCAAGGTAAAGTTCTTTCTATCTTTGTATGAAACACTTTAGAAATTTTGCGGTGGTGGTGGGGAGATGATCTTGGTCAATATTTTCATATTTAAATCACATTTTCTTCCTTATTTTAATTACTTTTCCACAAACGTCATGTCTGCAGAAAGAACCTGCCAGACTGCTATTAGAATATTTTAAGTCTTCTTGTGCCAGATGCAATATGTAAAAAGTGTCTAAACAGGTCTTCTGTCTCAGCCCAATTTACCTCTGACCTAAACAACAATAAATGTGTACAGACACACTCTGCTGAGTGGTGAAGAGGACGCTTAGAAAAAGTTCCCCTTGATTGTTCATCATATCTTTGAAAGTCTAAGCACTTTTCCCCAAGGCAGATTACTTAGTTCTAGAGTAGGCTTCCTAACACCCAAGCTCCATAAGTTATATCCCATGGAATAAAATTATTTCCAGCCATCCCTGAATTCCTCTCTCAGAAATTTGGCAGTCTGTTATGATATTCATAGTGCCATGTTTTTACTGTCTTTAACCACCTGCCATACCAAACTAGCTAACAGAAGTCAAAGTGTTAGGGTGGTCTGTCATAAAGTAAATGTTATTCTTCAATAATTTTCTAAAAATTCATCCTTATAAATCAGAAAGGTGTCCACTAATGAGTAGTGGTGTGTTAGTTAGTCTAATAAAGTCCCCCCCCCCCCGTTAGCTGCCACGGGTTTTAAAAACTGAACCATGCTCAACATCATATTCAGTTGCCTCTACACATTTCAGAGGCAAATGAAATCCAATATCATTACACTGAACTAAATATCAAGTAAACACTAGTGGAATTTTCCTCAAGGACTCTTGTGGTGGTGGACTGAACCACTGAGTGTATGAAGTAGCCTTCTATCAAGGCAAACCATTGGTCCATCCACTTGTGTTATCTGCTCTACTTGGCAGCAGCTTTCTGGGATCTTAGCAGGGGTTCCCCCCCACCCCAATGCTATCATAGATACTTGTAAATAAAAATGCTGGGAACTGGGACATCTGCCCTCTTACTGAGCCATTCCCTTCCTGCTAGAAATGAAGATGCTAGGAATAGAATCCAACCCCTTATGCATGGCTCACTGAGCTAAGACTATTCCCCATATGGTAAGGATTCCATAGAAAATTCTCACTCATTGCTTAATATACTCTGCATGTTATCATACAGAGTGCAGTTAGGATATTATCAAACATGGAAAATATGGCATGACAACAACAGCAGGATGTCGCAAAAGGGCTCCCCTATCGCACAACATTGTTGTCTTCATGTTCTGCTGCTGTGAAAAAGGCATTCTTTTTTTATTAGCAGGACAAGCTGCCTATTGATATCCCATGGCATTTTTTCCATGGCATTGCTTGTGTGCAAAACTGTGTCCCATTCTGCTGGAATAATTACAGCACCAATGGGCAGTCCCGACCAGAACGCATCCGGGTGAGAATGCAAAAACTAGGTATGGGACGCTCTTTTTATGAACCTTCCTGTTTTGCTGGGCAAGCTTTTAAGTGTGTTTCAGTGCTTGTGTGTTCATTTTGTTTGTTTGTTTAGGTGTTTTTAGACTTTTAAGTGCACTCATGTCTTCTTGCAAGAACTGCCAAAGTCTCACCAATGTGAAAATGTGGAGGTAAACAGCACTAGTGGTCGTGTTGCAATAATACAGGGGCAGCTCTTTCTCATGATTACAGCAATGTATGAGAAGAAGTGATGTTATGCCAGGATACTTACACTTTAAAATATGGTGGGACAAAAACGTTTTTAGACGCTCATCTGATAATCTCCTTAGATGTCTCTCCAAGCCAGAATGCTAATATATCCTGTCCAATTGGTCCTGCTATAAATAGGAGTGGCCAATAAACTTGTATGGTTTTGTTTTGTTTTGCTTTGCTTTTACAATGAGCTCTGAACATGTCAGAAGCTAGAATTCTGCCTTCTTTCTTCAGATCCCAAACCAAAACCATGATTTATTTGGGCCCGTCCTGACTTGTTGGTAGAGAAGAAGAAAAAAGACAGAGTCATACTAAACAAGCCATGAGAGAAGATCCATTGTATTTTGTGTTTTTTAGCCACATTTGTTTGCTGCCGGAACAATCAGGCAGTGTACACTGGTACAATGATTGTAATGATATGCCAAGGCTAAGTTTATTATGATGTGGAAACTAAGGGCTTATCTACACTAGCAGGAAACACCAACCCCACCTCATAGCCTCTGCAGGTATTTTTGATCTGCAGCAGCCTCTTAAATGCCACACTCACTGGGGCTTCTCTGGAGTATCCTGCCACACTGTAACCATAGGCAAACTTGCATCAGTGTAGAAGGGTGGTCCAGCACTGATCATATGTCCTATATGTCACATTATTCCTGGCCACACGGCCGGGTCTGCTTCATTTTCCCCCCCTGTTCACTCATGCATGCAAATATACATTGGCCCAGAGTACTGTATTACTGTATTACTGGGTAAGTGGAGATACACTTATCCAGATATTCGCACAATCAATTTATTTTTAAATAAAAAGCACCATAATAGAGCCCTATCCACTGGGAGCCCCACCACTGGCTTTGCTCCAAAGCCAATCCATGGCCGCCACACAGCCAATAATCCGGGTTTTCCCCTCAAATGCAGAGCAAACTGTGAATCTTTCAGACCCAGATTTACCTTCAGAAACCCCAATGAAACCCCTCAAAAATCATGTGGCAACTGCACCGCAACTATGGGGCAAGTATGTGGTTTTTTTGCCCATAGAGACAAGCCCTAAGTCATAGTATCGATAAGAAGTCCTGTGAATCATAACATGCTTCCCTTAGTTTACTTCTTTTTCATGTACAGATTGGAACCGTGAATACCGAATCCGTGGATACAGGGGTTGACCTGTATATTGATATTTTGGGATTTCAAAAGGTGATGAATTGGCAAATAATTTAAATTCAAGAGACAGGCATAGACTTGACACTGTAGCCTGCTTGAATTTTTACCTTTGTTCTAGCCCTCCAGGCATGCCCGTTAAAAGCATATGTATGGCTGATAACCTGGTTAATAATTGTCCCTTTGCCCTTAAGATATCATGTCTCAACTGCTAATGTCTGTCAAAAGACCAACTGTTTTGTTTTTATGAAAGGAGGTGCCTCCCTGCCCAGTTTGAAATACTGAAATCAATGGTATTTTGCATCCTCTTAAGCAATGCAGTTACTTTTTAAAAAATGTTCAAGCAGGAGAAGGGGAATAGAAGGATACTGCAGCTATCCATCACTATCCATTCTTAAGTAGCTCACATTCTCTTGTTCCAATTGCACAACCAACACCTAAGAACTAAAGAAAAACAATTACAGAATAAAAGAAAACATTCACAGGGGTTCTTACAATACATGATAATCTTTGAATCACCATTTGTTACAGCTCTCAAGTTCTTCCTGGTCCACCTAAATAAAGTCCGCTCAGTTTTGGTTCAGGATTAAAAGGCCTTGACATGTAGTGAAAACAAATGCCTGCCCTCTTAACAGGCCCAGTTGTACGAACTTAGCACCCATTTGCTGAGAAGCTCCATTGATGCTGTGAACTGTTCCATGAAATACGCTTTTGGAGCAGTGGAAGCCACCCTGAAAGAGAACAACTACTGTGAAAGATACAGAACGTTCTTTGTGTTGCAAGAGCTGGGTTTCCTCATCAGCCCTCCTTTTCAAATGGAGGTTTCTCAACCCAGAACAAACAAAGCATGATCAAAAGCTGCTGCTGGGGCTTCTCTGTGCAATGTGTTAGCAGACAAGGCAACAAATCTCACAAATCTCTTGATCTGCGCAGGAAGAGAACATCAACACTGGCTAAGGAAGCCAACAGCAAGAAAAAAGATGAAGACAGATCAAATGGAATTTTCAGGACAGGATAAGTTTCTAGTTCTCATTAATGAGGATAGGAACCATATGGGTGGGCATCTGCTAAAAGACCCTGAACTTTAGGGATTTGAAGTGTGAGGTATTTCCATTATAATTCTTTTTTTCCTATGTGTAAAGACTCAAGGTTTCTAAATTTAGAGAACACACACTAAGGGTGCATCCAGGCTGATTAAAAAGACCAGAAGTCCCAGATTTTGTTCCTGTTGGGTTTTTTTTTCTGATACTATTTTGGAGATCTGTACACATTTTGTTTATCTCATGGGCTGTCTAAAAGTTGAAAATACTTCTCATGGAATGCAAGGAGAGTCCTACCTGTCATAATGGGATCCCGCATCATTATGCTGTATTTGGAAAGAGGAGGGCCAAAAACATCAAAAACCCTGAAGGAAAAGCCTTTGCAGCTTTTCCAAGAGGTTTTTTTAAAAAAGAGAGAGGGGGGGGAGGGAGGGAGGAATGCACATTCCTGCTCATTGGGACAAGCAATTTGCTTTGAATCACTTTCCCATATGAGCAGAAGCGCTAAGTTGATTGGCTGGACAAGAGCAGGGGGAAGGGCTTGCTAACAAGGCAAGCCCTGCAGCTGCCATGTTGGATCTTAGTGATCAAATGGCTGGAAAGCTGCTTGGAAAAGTCAAGGAGGGAGAATTTACCTCCTTTCCCTTTCCCAAGAGGCTTCCCAGCCAGCTCCCGCCTTCCCTTTGCAGCTGGCATTGGAACTGGAGGCCACCGCCAGGAAGGATAAAGGCCAGGCAGCTCTCCTCTTACTTATGGTGGGCAGCCATCATTGTCTCCAGGTGCTGCACTGCCCCCCACGCAAAACTCACATGGCCACCATCTTGATTCATGGCCATGTGAACATCACTGAGGGAGAGCTTCACATACACTCACATGCACTTGATTTTCCATGGAATGTCATGCCCTGTGAGCCTGATGAGGCTATAGAGTCAGAGGAGAAAGAGGACATGGCACAGAACAGCCCTAGGGATCCTGGCACAGGTTTATCTATACCTGTGCCAGAAGGGAACCCTACCAACCTAGAGGCTTGAGCAGAGGAAGAGCCTGGACCGAGTGGGTTGGCATCACTCCCAGCAGAGAGTCCTGCCCACTCAGACAAGGACAAAGAAGAAGAGAGGGACTTACCTCTGCCATCATATACCCAGCAGCAAGCTCAAAAGGAAGCTCAAAGGAAGACTTTATGAGAAAAACCTGCTCATTAAGAAACACCTGGCAAAGCCTTAATTGCTTTATATATGCCGGGAGAAGTGATGGAGGCTTTGTCAGAGATCAACTGAACTTCCTGGTGAAAGCTTCCTGCTAACTTCGGTGCATGGATTCCAGTTATCTTGACTTATGCTAGCTTGACTCGTGCTTAGACCTTGGACTGTCCCTGACTACTCGACTGCCTGCTCCTGTTGACCCTCGGACTGCTTCAGCCCACGCTGACTGATTGCTGTAAGCTTGTGACCTTTTGGACTGTGTCTGCATTCCTGTGAGCTAATTAACAGTTGGCTCCCTTCCCAGACTAATGCTGTTTATACTTTGCTGGTACCTAGTTGCTTTCAGGACATGGAGACAAAGGAACGCTGCTGCGAATAGCCTATAATGTGGAGGTATGTGCATTATTTCATCCCATATAGACAGGGCCCCAGAATACTTTCTGTCAGCTCCCAGTACAATTAGAGACATTTTATACCAGCTCCCCAGGTCAGTTTATTTTAACTCAATATAAAATTAGAAAGAACAGGAACAAAATCAGGGACTTTTCAATCAGTTTGGATGCACCCCTAAGTAGAGACAAAGTAAAAGTTTCTGAAATCAGTCCTGTAATATGTCATTTGTGGGACTGCCCCAAAATACAGGTCAGAGACTGCCATCGGTTTTAGGTATTGTAATCTTTTACAGGTTGTGCATTGGCTCTCAGTTCATTTCTGGATCCAGTGAAAAACATTGTTTTTGACTTAGGAATCCCTGAATGATATGGGACCTGAAATGACCACATTTCAATAGAAGGATACTCTTGCCATAAGAAACACAGAGAAAGTGGTGGCGGCACTCCAGCTGTGCACTGATGTCCCCAGAGAGGCTTCCCTGATGCCACTGGGTGCAAAGATTCAATCTTCCTTCTTTCATCTCCTCATCGATGTGGCAAAGATGAATAGCAGTACCGGTTGCCATATAGTCTGTTGCTTTATTTGAGCTTCTTCTACCCATTGCCTTATTCCAGGACTATTAGCACATTCGGTTGTCCTATTTTTCCAAAGTAAATTCTGCCAACCTGATTAGAAACTTTTTTTAAAAAAAGCTGCCTTATGCAGATCACAGGTTGAAAGATCTGCTATTGATACTGACAGTGGTTTCATCCAAGTTGCAGTGCAGCAAAGACGGGATGTAAAAATAGTACAAATATCTGTTCAGACAGCTACTGTATGCTAAACCCAAAAGAGAGTAGCAACAGCTTATCTAAGCCTTTGCTCAAATCCCAAAGGTTACCAGGATGTAAAGAAAACATAGCACAGTGGAGCTTTTGGAAACAGAGAGTTATTCAGCTTTACCTTTAGCACAGCAATATTGCTGAACTTTCTAGTAAAAAAGGTTTCAGTATAAACTGCTAGATTAAAAAAAAAGTGTGGTCTCCAATGGAATTAAACTGGCAAAATAAAAGAGGTAATGTCAGAACTGCTTAAAGCAGCTACCGGGCTTTACCCACTCAGTTGCCCATATGACATCATTGACAGCCAATGAGAAGCCTATGCTAGTCTTCTGCATTCCACAGCCATTTCATAATCTAAGCACTCCACACAGTTCCCCAAAGCAAACATTGACCTTAGGTAGAGTTGCTTGAAAGTGTGTTAGAAAAACATTTGAAGTTCGGGACTGTCCATCAGGATCTGAACCTGGCCTTTTTGCCAGAAATTTCATTTGGAAAAGCTTGACTTGGATTAACATGGCAATGCTTTTAGATATCAGAAGTGACCCATCCAAATTCAGTTTTGGCCCTTTGTTACAGCTGCTAAAATGGTGCAGGCTTATTTACATTTCTGTTGCAATGTGGAAAACTCTCACAAAAATAAAGCAATGCCAGTTGCCCTTGTAAGAAGATGAGAAAGCACAGTGCTTCCTATTTTCATATTAAAGGACACAAAGGGCATAATTGGAGGGTCTTTCCTATTTGGATTAGTAATCTGCATTCATGGCCATCGCTGTGTTCAGTGAGCTGAAGATTTCTGCAAAATAGCGCCTGTCTGTTTTTTCTTCCTTCTCCATTTTTTTTCTTCCTTTGTATTCCCTCCTTGAGTTTTGCACCAAAGCCTATTCCAATTAAACAATTTTATCAAAAACTGATGATATATTAGCCATTTGGCAAGTAATGGAGGAGAAAACAATCAGAGTATGTAAAGAGATCATCATATAAATATGGACAACGGAAATGACTAAAGTGCCATTTGACAGATAAACCCATGCACATAGCGGTCAGTAAGGACTTTATCAGATGCATGAAAAAACACATCATAAGGATGCAGTGAGAACACGAAAGGGCAAAACTGTCAGATGATGATGTCGTTCAGCCTTTCCAGGGGCTTAGTGTAGGCTTGAATAAGGCATCACTTTTTATTGATGGCTTAGCCCATCAATAAAAAGTGATGTCTCATCTGCACCACACCCCAGGAACAGCTGAGGATGCAGGCATCTGATAATGTTGCCCTTTGTGTTCCCATCCTTATGACATGATTTGGAATGCAGTTTTGTGCTGTGTTTCCCCACATCTGATAAAGTCCTAAGAGGTTCTATCTCACACAGAGCAAAGACACCAATGGCTTTAGAGAAATAGATTAAGGCTTTTATTGTAGGAACTCCATTCTAAGATAGGAAAGTTACTCTGGGTACTATCCTAAGCTAGCTACATCTCTACAGAGGGGTGAGAGAGTTCTGGGTAAGAGAAGAGGTGAAAACATCCCTAAGAGTATCAGTTTGCATCACAGAGGGAGCAGGAAAGGTAGAGCAGCAGGGAGGACTGTGGGTCACTCAAACTATCTAATTCTAAAGCTACTGCCCACTCTGAGGACTTTATCAGACACACTAAATATGGCATCATAATGATGCCACATAAACGCATATGGGCGTGCATACCACATGACGTTGCCCTTTCGTGTTTATGTCCTGGCCCAAACCCATACTTTTTAATTGAAGGCTGAAGCCGTCAATTGATCCCCCGTGGCGCTTTAGTGCTGGCATGTGAAACCTCACGACATTGTACTCATGCGAAAGCAGCATGAATGGCCAGTCCAATGCAAACACTTCCGGGTGAGACTGCAACATCCAGGTACGTGATGCACTTTTAATGACTCTCCCCAGGTTACTTCGGACTTTTAAAGTGTGTTTCTGTGCTTTTTGTAACCTTTTCTGTGTTATTTTCATTTGTTTGTTTTTAAAATTTCCCGTGCAAGCATCTTCTTGCAAGAATCTGTGGGATTTTGAATGAGGATGTGAATGGAGCTCCGTTCACTTCCTCTTCATTGCTGGGGAAGCCTTTGCTGGGAGAGAAAGTATGGTGAGGGGCGTTCTTTTGCTGGCATAAAAATAGATTTTTTAATGCCAGCAAAAGAACATTTTAAGGGACTCGTTTGATAAAGTCCCATGGTTTTCTTAACTCTTTCAGTGCTAAGGACTGTTGCACTTCCAACACCATTCTCAGTAGAATAGGGTATACAGAAGGAACTTCAACAACTTGCAGACTGGCTTGCTGGCCCAAGGGCCTGTCCATTTTTCATACTCCACCAGCCTCCTACTTTTCTGTGTTAAAAGGCTCTACAAAGGTTAATGTACCAGTTCCCCCTTATGCTCAAAAATACCATTTATAAGAAATATTACATGAATGAAAGGAAAATGTAGCATTCAGTATTAACATTTTGTATTCTATGTCCGTATACGATCATATTCCAGTAGAGGGCCTTATTTTGGTGTGAGTCACAAACAGGTTACCTAGCGTATACAGTATACTGTGCTGCATTATGCCACAGTGACACTAGCACACTAGTAACAAACCATATTGAAACACTAGCAGAGAGAAGTGCAGGAGAGGTATGGCATAGGGATGCCCCTTCAGTCATCCAATCCACCCTCATCCCATGTCACAGAGCAAAGCAACTAATACAGCAGAAGAATACACCTTTACATGAGCACAAGGCAAAGATAATGAGGAACAATATGCTTAGAAGTCAAAGCTACTTTTTGGAAGAGTAACTGGTTTGAAGATATAGATTTGTGGGCCTTCTGCCAAATCCTAAGTGCCTTTTCAAATGGTGGACTGAGTGTAAAGGATGCGGCCTCCAAACTGTGGAAAGGAAAAGCAATAGGAACTGGAACTAGAATTGTTATTAATGGCATGAAGAGTGTAGTGGGTAGGGGTAAAATGAGGTCACTGTCCCCCAAATAATTCTGCCTCCCCCATGAAAAAGTCCTTCAGTCCTCACATTTCTAGCACTGCAGTAACTTAAAACTTCAGTTAAGAATTCAGAAATATAGTTGAGGCATGCAAAGAAAGGGGCAGGCAAAGTGACCAAGGGAATGAAAACCCAGAAAATACAAGAGTTCTAGGTATGAACAATTTTCGATGTCTCACTCTCTGCAGTGTTAGAAATGTGAGTCCTAAAGAAACACTTAATATGGTGGGAGGGAATGCCCTCATTTTGTTCTCCTATAGCTTCCCTGCCCCCCAGGGCAGTAGGTAGGCATTATAAAAGTCCACAGGGGATATGTTGCCCAACTTGCCATGGATACATGAAACCATGGATGATAGCAAGTCCTACTGAAATGAATTACTTCTGGCCCAACTTCCAGTGGAAGCATACAATATAATTGCATTGGAAGACCTAGAAAATGCCTAGAGATGACATTCCCCCCCCCCAAAAAACATGGATAAGTGAAACTACAGATACTGGTCCCATGGATAAAGGGGTCAACCTGTACCAGAAAGCAAAAAGGAGGAGTAGTGGGGCCAGTGAATGAGGAGAGACAATGAATACGACTGATCCTCAAAAAGAAAAATAAACATCTATTAATACATATAAATTTTCCAGCATGTTTCAGTAAAAATAACTTTCTCCAGAAGCTAAGAATATTACATCTTTTCTTATCACATTGCAATTTTAAAATATATGTGCATGCATGCGTGCATGCGCACATACTAAGTATCCACGGATTTGGTATCCACGGATTTAAGTATTCACAGCTTGAAAATATTCTTTAAAAAATAATAATCCAAAAAGCAAACCTTGATTTTGCCATCTTATATAATGGAGGCCATTTTGCGATACCATTGTATATAATGGGACTTAAGTATTCATGGATTTTGGTATCCACGGGGAGTCCTGGAACCAAACCCCAGAGAATATGAAGGGACAACTGTATACATATTGTATTCTGTTTTCTGACTAATATTTGCATTACAGTAAAAATTAAAAATAAGATAAAGGTATATCTTGATCTAGTAGAACAGCAAATCATGTACTCAGTAAAACACTAGTCACACCGATGCCACTATATTAGTATAGTATTAGTATAGTAGTATTATTTTAGGGGCTTAGGTGGATGTTTTTTTTAAAAAAACAAAGCAAAATAGCTGCTATAGCAGAATGCACTTAAACACCAGCCATTGGAAAAATACAGGAAAGCCATTTATATGTCTTGATTATCAGTTCCTCAGAACATGCAAGCACCTCTTCCTGTGATAGATATAAAGATGCATGTGACAAAAGATTTTCGGCAGTTGCATAGAGTGAACAGCTACCGTGTTTGTCCTTTGTTCCTCTCCTACACACATACATACACAGGCTAATCCAATAAACTTTCAGTTGACTTTTTGTTGCAAAAAAGGGGCCTCTCCTGGGCCTTAAATGGCTCAGGGTGGTGGAGGAAACCATGGCAAAAATGGGGGGGGGGGGGGAATGTTAAAAATAAAAAAATCCATGGGTGAGGATGCAGCAGGAGAGGTCCAAAGTCCCATAGAGGGCCAATGTGACAACCCCAACCCCTGGTAGTTGCCCTTCCCGAGGGCCCATTCACATGACATAAGTGTAGCACTATGGAGATGATCAGAAGCAGCATTAATGGCGAACTCCCATTAGTAAAATATTCCGGAAGAGGGAAGAAATAACCCAGCATGACGACGAGGGCATATCGGGAGAGGGAACTGGGAGTGCAAACCGTGGCGCTGCTTCTGGGACAGAAATCTTTCTGTCCCGATTTCTCCGAGGGATATTTTAGGCGTGTGAAAATCTCCTATGTGTCTGATAAAGTCCTATGTGTATCAGCCTTTAGGATCCAGAGACATCTGGTCCTTGTTGTGGAGAAAAGAAAGATGTCGCAGTGAGAGGATCTCAAACTGGTTGGAGTTCATAGAGTTCAGTGATCATTCCCAGCACCAGCAGCAACATTTTATTCCCCCAGAGGTGTTCCCCCCCCCACTTTAACTCAAGCTATATTAAAACAACAAAAAAATCCCAAGGGACTGTATGATTCTATACTTGCAGTTCATGTTGGATTCCTGCTCCTCAGCATCTGGGGGATGGTTGGGGTGAAAGAGATGTTCTTTGCTGTTTACATTAAGATTTTTAGAACATTATTCCTTTAGGGAAAAAAGGCATGCCCCTACTGAGGCTCAACATCCTGAGCCAATATGAACAAAGACACTGAAGAAATCTGCATGATGATTGGCTGAGTTGCCTTCAGTGTTGTGAGAGCTGAATGATGATTGTAGGCAACTTAGCCAATGTAATAGAGTTTCCTTTATCCTCCTGCATTCCTTTTATATGGACTTTTAAAAAAATGGAAAGGCTGTTTGTACATCTGGAGGCAACATGAAGAGGCACCAACAAGCAATATGCTAGGAGCTCTGTTGTGAGAGCTCACACTTCTTTGCATGAGTTTGGAAGAGCCCAATGTTAGCATTGGCACTATAAAGTTAACACTATAAAAACAGTTTTTAAAAAACAAGACCACTCATGTCCTTATTTCTCTAAATGCAACATTGCTTGAAAGATATGGCTTTTGATCTCCACAGACCCAGTCAGCCCACCAATAACAGGATGGCAGAGTTTGAAACCAATGTGTGGATCATCCCTGTGCCCGTAGGGAAGCCCATTGGGGATCATAGAATCATAGAGTTGGAAGAGACCACAAGGGCCATCCAGTCCAACCCCCTGCCATGCAGGAATACGCAATCAAATCATTCCCAACAGATGGCCATCCATCCTCTGTTTAAATACCTCCAAAGAAAGAGATTCCACCACACACTCTGAGGCAGTGCATTCCACTGCCAACAGCTCTTACTGTCAGGAAGTTCTTTCTAGTGTTTAGGTGGAATCTCTTTTCCTGTAGTAGTAGGATCTAGGGCTTAACTTTGGTTAAGAGAAGCATCAATACAGTAGACCTTTGGTATCTGATGGGGATTGGTTCCAGGATCCCCATGTGGACAGCAAAATCTGTGGATGCTCAAGTCCCATTACATACAGTGGCATAGTAAAATGGTGCCATTTATATAAAATGGCAAACAGCAAGGTTTGTTTTTTGAATTAAAAAAATATATTTTTAAGCCACGAATGGTGGAATCCATGGGTACCAAATCCATGGATACGGAGGACCAACTATATGGCTTTGATAACAAGCTTTGCATAAGAGTCATAAGCATGATTTACTGAGTTAATGTTGTTAATTGCCATCGAGTCAACACTGACTTATGACAACCCTATGAATGAGAGACCTCCAGATCACCCTGTTATCAACAGCCCTGCTCAGTTCTTGCAAACTCAGGGCTTGTCTAAATGGAGAAAATAGACCTCATAGAATGTTATCCCAATGGGATCTCATATCAATTTGTTGTATTCGGAAGTAGGGGGAGCATATGCTCCATGGGAAAAGGCTTCGCAGCTTTTCCCAAAGTTTTTTTAAAAACTGTGATGGAAATATGCATTCCTGATCGTTGGGATCACCAATTCACTTTGCTGCACTTTCCCGATAAGAACAGAAGTGAACAGCTGATTGCTTGGATGTGTGCAGGGGACGGAGCATGGTGGCAACGCAATGCCCAGAACTGCCATGTTGGATTTTGGCTGTAGCAATCATGTGATGAGGTGATGAAAGTCTTTTTTTTCTCTATTTACTTAAGTGGAAGTGGATTTGCTTTTTTTAAGAAAATAGTGTTCGGCAGCGGCAACAGGACAGAATAAAAACAGGAATAATTCACTCGCAACCACCATCTTGATTTGCAGGCATGCCCATTTGAATTTCAAAAGCAGATAGCTTCATATACCTGCAATCTTGACCCTCCCCCCCAAAAAAATATGGAGACAAATGAAAGCTGCTGTGAATTGGCGTTACTGCACACCAATCCACATTTTATTGCCTTGTATAGATAAGCCCTCAGGGCCATGGCTTCCTTGATTGAGTCAAGTCACCAGTAATGCTGTCCTTGGAGATTATCAGACGAGTTTAATAATCTGGGGAAGGGATGCCACAGGATCAAGAAAGGGCTTCCTTTTCAGATGATATCATCCCTGTCCCGGTATCCTCCCGTGCTGCTTCCATTCCATTTTTGTTGTTGTTGTTGAAGGGCAAAAGCCATCAATAGATCGCCTGTTCCATTTCAGTAACAGAATCACGGGCGAGCAAAATGGCACCTCAGTCATGTGGCATGATCTTGGAGGTCCATGCCAAACACTTCCGGGTGCAATCGGGACATCCAGGTAAGTAACAGCCTTTTTTGTACCCTTCCCATGTTTACATGGGGTTTTTTTTAGGGTTTAGGTGCTTGTTTTAAGTTTTTGATGTTTGGTTTTATTTTTAAATTTCCCGTGCAATGCCAGCCTCCCTGTAAGGTCCTGTAAGGTAAGTACAGAACACTTCCAGTGGTGATTGGGACATCCAGCTAAGTGACAGCCTTTTTTTGTACCCTCCCCTGTTTACTTGTTTTGTTGTTGTTGTTTTGTTTTGTTTTGTTTTTTGGCTTTTATTTTTGTTTTTCCTGCATGATCATTCTCTTGTGAGAATGGCCGGGATTTGGTCTCCAGGAAGTGAATGGAGCTCTGTGAGAGCTCCATTCATTCCTGGACTACCTGAGGGGAGGGGAGGAGTTTTTAATCCAGGAAAAGGTAGGTGTCTGGAGGGGGTGGGAATAGATCATTACAGGGATGGGAGCTGGGCAGGAATTAGAAAGAGAGAGGGGGATGCTGTATTTGTCCCCGTCTGATAATTTCCTATCTCTTTTCCTACTGCCTTTTACCTTTCCCAAGCATTATTGTCTCTTCTAGTGATTCCCGTCTTCTCATGCTATGCCCAAGAGTATGACAGTCAGAGTTTAGGCATCTTGGCTTCTAGGGAGAGTTCAGGCCTGATTTGCTCTAATACGCATTGATTTGTTTTTTGTTTTTTGGCATCCATAGAACTCTCATCCAGAACCTATATAAATGTCAATAAAAATGTAAACATTTATTTATAGCAGGATAGGAAAACATGAGGCCCTCCAGATGCTATTGGAGTGAATTCCCATCAGCCCTAACCAGTATAGCCAATAGTGAGGAATGCTGTGAGTTGCAGTCCAACAATATTTAGAGGACTGCAGAATTCCACCCTGATGAACAGAAATATTGAAAACTCACAGATGGTGTTACAGTTCCAATATGGGTCTTTGTACCTTGCTAATAAACTCAGAAGCTTTCCTAACAGGCACGTTAGGTTTTCCGAAACCATTTATGGTGATGAGAAAAAGTCTGCAAGCCTTTCTAGTTCAGAATGTTATTTAGATCTTAATTTAACCCCATAATCATAGACAAAGAACAACATAAAAGCTGGTTTTAAAAATGACACACAAACAGGATGTGTTTGCAACCTTCATCTATTCACAATTGATTCAACAGTCAATATTCATGTGTGGAAAAGTACTGTATGTGAACTTATTAGATTCAGTACCTGGTGTCAGTCTGTTGAGCAATAACAACTTCAGATAATAATAATAGTAGTAGTAGTACAGTTGTCCCTCCACATTCGCGAACTTGACATTCGCGGTTTCGGTTATTCGCGGTTTTGGGAGGGCCCCCCCGGGGCCCCCCCAAAACTGCGACACGGGGCCTCCAGAGGCCTCGTGAAAGACCTGGGGAGGGGTGGGGAGGCCTTCGCGGGACGCCCGGAGGCCCTCCAGAGGCCCCGCGAAGGCCTGGGGAGGGGTGGAGAGGCCTTCGCGGGACCCCCGGAGGCCCTCCGGAGGCCCCGCGAAGGCCTGGGGAGCGGTGGGGAGGCCTTCGCGGGACCCCCGGAGGCCCCGCGAAGGCCTGGGGAGGGGTGGGGAGGCCTACGCGGGACCCCCGGAGGCCCTCCGGAGGCCCCGCGAAGGCCTGGGGAGCGGTGCGAAGGCCTTCGCGGGACCCCCGGAGGCCCTCCGGAGGCCCCGCGAAGGCCTGGGGAGCGGTGCGAAGGCCTTCGCGGGACCCCCGGAGGCCCTCCAGAGGCCCCGCGAAGGCCTGGGGAGGGGTGGGGAGGCCTTCGCGGGACCCCCGGAGGCCCTCCGGAGGCCCCGCGAAGGCCTAGGGAGGGGTGGGGAGGCCTTCGCGGGACCCCCGGAGGCCCTCCGGAGGCCCTGCGAAGGCCTGGGGAGGGGTGGGGGGGCCTTCGCGGGACCCCCGGAGGCCCTCCGGAGGCCCCGCGAAGGCCTGGGGAGGGGTGGGGAGGCCTTCGCGGGACCCCCGGAGGCCCCGCGACGGCCTGGGGAGGGGTGGGGAGGCCTTCGCGGGACCCCCGGAGGCGCCGCGAAGGCCTGGGGAGGGGTGGGGAGGCCTTCGCGGGACCCCCAGAGGCCCACCGGAGGCGCTGCAAAGGCCGGGGGAGCGGTGCGAAGGCCTTCGCGGGACCCCCGGAGGCCCTCCGGAGGCCCCGCGAAGGCCTGGGGAGGGGTGGGGAGGCCTTCGCGGGTTCCCCGGAGGCCCTCCGGAGGCCCCGCGAAGGCCTGGGGAGGGAGGGAGGGAGGGCCGGGGAGACCTCCGCGGGGCCTAGGAAGGCCCCGCGAAGGCCTGGGCAGGGAGGGAGGGAGGGCCGGGGAGACCTCCGCGGGGCCTAGGAAGGCCCCACGAAGGCCTGGGCAGGGAGGGAGGGAGGGCTGGGGAGGCCTCCGCGGGGCCTAGCAAGGCCCCGCGAAGGCCTGGGGAGGGAGGGAGAGAGAGGGCCGGGGAGACCTCCACGGGGCATAGGAAGGCCCCGCGAAGGCTTGGGGAGGGAGGGAGGAAGGGCCGGGGAGGCCTCCGCGGGGCCTAGTAAGGCCCCGCGAAGGCCTGGGGAGGGAGGGAGGAAGGGCCGGGGAGGCCTCCACGGGGCCTAGGAAGGCCCCGCGAAGGCCTGGGGAGCGAGGGAGGGAGGGCCGGGGAGACCTCCGCGGGGCCTAGCAAGGCCCCGCGAAGGCCTGGGGAGGGAGGGAGGGAAGGCCGGGGAGACCTCCGCGGGGCCTAGCAAGGCCCCGAGAAGGCCTGGGGAGGGAGGGAGGAAGGGCCGGGGAGGCCTCCGCGGGGCCTAGCAAGGCCCCGCGAAGGCCTGGGGAGGGAGGGAGGGCCGGGGAGACCTCCACGGGGCCTAGGAAGGCCCCGCGAAGGCCTGGGGAGGGAGGGAGGGAGGGCCGGGGAGACCTCCGCGGTGCCTAGGAAGGCCCCGCAAAGGCCTGGGGAGGGAGGGAGGAAGGGCCGGGGAGGCCTCCGCGGGGCCTAGCAAGGCCCCGCGAAGGCCTGGGGAGGGAGGGAGGGCCGGGGAGACCTCCACGGGGCCTAGGAAGGCCCCGCAAAGGCCTGGGGAGGGAGGGAGGAAGGGCCGGGGAGGCCTCCGCGGGGCCTAGCAAGGCCCCGCGAAGGCCTGGGGAGGGAGGGAGGGACAGCCGGGGAGACCTCCGCGGGGCCTAGGAAGGCCCCGCGAAGGCCTGGGGAGGGAGGGAGGAAGGGCCGGGGAGGCCTCCGTGGGGCCTAGCAAGGCCCCGCGAAGGCCTGGGGAGGGAGGGAGGGACGGCCGGGGAGACCTCCGCGGGGCCTAGGAAGGCCCCGCGAAGGCCTGGGGAGGGAAGGAGGGAGGCCTGGGGAGACCTCCGCGGGGCCTAGGAAGGCCCCGCGAAGGCCTGGGGAGGGAGCGAGGGAGGGCCGGGGAGACCTCCGCAGGGCCTAGCAAGGCCCCGCGAAGGCCTGGGGAGGGAGGGAGGAAGGGTCGGGGAGGCCTCCGCGGGGCCTAGGAAGGCCCCGCGAAGGCCTGGGGAGGGAGGGAGGGAGGGCCGGGGAGACCTCCGTGGGGCCTAGGAAGGCCCCGCGAAGGCCTGGGGAGGGAAGGAGGGAGGCCTGGGGAGACCTCCGCGGGGCCTAGCAAGGCCCCGCGAAGGCCTGGGGAGGGAGGGAGGGAGGGCCGGGGAGACTTCCGCAGGGCCTAGCAAGGCCCCGAGAAGGCCTAGGGAGGGAGGGAGGGAGGAAGGGCCGGGGAGACCTCCGCGGGGCCTAGGAAGGCCCCGCGAAGGCCTGGGGAGGGAGGGAGGGAGGGCCGGGGAGACCTCCGCGGGGCCTAGGAAGGCCCCGCGAAGGCCTGGGCAGGGAGGGAGGAAGGGCTGTGGAGACCTCCGCGGGGCCTAGGAAGGCCCCGCGAAGGCCTGGGCAGGGAGGGGGAGGGGTGTTTGTTATTTGCGGATTTTTCACATTTGCGGGGGTCCGCGGAACGGAACCCCCGCGAATGTGCAGGGACGACTGTAGTAGTAATAATAATAATAATAATAATAATAATAATAATAATAAATACCCCACCCCTCTGCTAAAAACAATTGGTACGGCTTCCAACAATTAAAATGCTACAATGCTGACGAAAAGCACCACCCACCCCCACCCTCCCCATAAAAAGACATTAAACAGTATAAAATTAAACCAGCTAACTAAAATTACATTAAAAAAACAAATATTATCAACTAAAAAAAAGGTCAGGAAATGCAGCTCCTGAGGCTGGGATCTAATCAGGAAAGGCCTGCCGAAAGAGATCCATCTTTAGTGCTTTTTAAAAGCTACTTAAGCTCGTCATCTGATGAATCTCGTTTGGCAGGCCATTCCATAAATTGGGGGTGATTACCAAAATTGGGAGGTTGCAGAGGCCGGGAGACCCTGAGGCCGGGATCTAATCAGGAAAGGCCTGTCAAAAGAGATCCGTCTTTAGTGCTTTTTTAAAGCTACTCAGGCTTGTCATCTGATGGATCTCGTTCAGCAGGTCATTCCACAATTTGGGGGCGATTACCGAAAAAGCCCTCTAGTAGGTTGCAGACAGGCTAGATTTTTGTGGCTGAAGCAAATTCCTCCCAGAGGACCAGAGTGCGCAGGGAGGATTGTATGGGAGGAGGCGGTTCTGAAGATAAGTTGGACCCAAGCCATTTAGGGCTTTCAAGGTAATAACCAACACCTTATACCGGAAACTGATAGGCAGCCAGTAGAGAGATTTTAATACTGGAGTTATATGGTCTCTCCAAAATGTTCCCGAGACCACTCTGGCTGCCATATTTTGTACCAACTGAAGTTTCCAGACCAAGCACAAGGGTGGCCCCATGTAGAGTGCATTGCAGAAATCTAGATGAGAGGTTACCAGAGCGTGCACCACAGTCTCAAGGTCCCTTACTTCCAGGTAAGGGAGCAGCTGGTGTATCAGCCAAAGCTGATAACAGGCGCTCCTGACCGTCGCATTCATCTGACTAGTCATCTGAAGCGATGAATCAAGGAGCACCCCCAGACTGTGAACACAATCCTTAACGAAGAGCATGACTCTGTTCAGGACTGGAGGTTGCAACCCAACTCCTGGTTTCAGGGCCGCTACCGTGAACACCTCCGTTTTGTCTGGATTTAATCTCAATCTGTTTTTCCTCATCCAGCCCATTACTGCTTTAAGACAGGCATTAAGAGGAGTGACACCATTGGAATTCGAGGCCGATGATTGGGACAAGGAGAAATAGATCTGGGTGTCATCAGCCTACTGATAACTCCCATCCCCATAACTCTGAATAATCTCACCCAGTGGCTTCATATAGATGTTAAACAGCATCAGGGAGAGGATGGCGCCCTGCGGAACACCACAAGTAAGCTCCTTTCTGCTGGAGCAGCTGTCCCCAAGCAGCATCCTCTGGGACCTGCCCGAGAGGAAGGACCGGAAGATCCACTGGAGCACAGTGCCTCCGATTCCTAACCCACTCAGGTGATCCAGGAGTTTCCTGTGACTATTGGTAATTTTTTCCACATAGTTTTCAAGGAATTTAGCTCCTTCCCTCCTTACAGAACCACCTTAATCCAGTAACATTCCTCACATGAACAGTTCACTTCTAGACCTGCTACATTTCTAGGGGATAGAGTTTAGGCTTTGAATAAGCCATCCTAAAATATGGACCTTTTTTTTTTCTGCAGCCATTCTTTGGTAGATCAGCTTGTGTATTTAGGATCATTGTTGAGTTGCATGGCCCGCTTTTGTTTCAGCTTCAGCACTCAGATGCATGACATTCTGCTCAAGAATCTTCTGATACACTGCAGAATTGGTGGTTGTGTCAATACTGGCAAGTCATCTGGATCCTGAGGCAGCAAACCAGGGCTAAACAAACCATCACATTGCCAATGCAAAACTGGACTCAGTAGTTTGTTTTTTGTTTGTTTTCCATCAAATATAATGTTTTTGTTTGATACCAAAAAGTTCTACTTTTGAGTTCTAAACATTGAACATGAGTCAGGAGTGTGATGTGGCAGCTAAAAAAGCCAATGCGATTCTAGGCTGCATCAATAGAAGTATAGTGTCTAGATCAGTGTTTCTCAACCAGGGTTCCCTGGAACCCTCAGGTTCCCCAAGAGGTTGCTAGGGGTTCCTCAAGAGATTGTGATTGTGTGTGTGTAGAGGGTGAGGGGGAAGCAATAGCAGTATATAGAGTAATGTTTATTCAGGAGTTCCCTGAAACCTGAAAACTATTTCAAGGGTTCCTCCAGGACAAAAAGGTTGAGAAAGGCTGGTCTAGATCAAGGGAAGTAATAGTGCCGTTCTACTCTGCTTTGGTCATGCTTCACCTGGAATACTGGAGATTTTCACACTACACTCTTGTAGTGTTACTATTCCACTTTATTTGCTATGGCTGCCTCCTGTGGAATCCTAGGATTTGCAGTTTAGGGAGGGGCATTTAGAACTCAGCCAGAGAGCTCTTAGGCCTCACTAAATTGCAAATCCCAGGATTCCAGAGGAGGCAGCCATAGCAGTTAAAGTGGAATAGTAACACTATAACAGTGTAGTCTGAAAATCTCCACTGTGTCCAGTTCTGGGTACCACAATTCAAGAAAGACATTTATAAGATGGAACATGTCTAGAAGAGGGGGACCAAAATGGTGGGAGGTCTGGAAGCCATGCCCTATGAGGAGCAGCTTAGGGAGCTGGGTATGTTTAGCCTGGAGAAGAGAAGGTTAAGAGGTGATATGATAGCCATGTTTAAATATTTGAAGGGATGTCATACTGAGATGGAGCCAGCTTGTTTTCTGCTGCTCCAGAGACTAGGACAAAGAGCAGCGGGTTCAAACTACAGGAGAAGAGATTCCACCTAAACATTAGGAAGACCTTCCTGACAGTAAGAGCTGTTTGGCAGTGGAATGCACTGCCTTGGAGTGTGGTGGAGTCTCCTTGTTTGGAGGTTTTTAAATAGAGTCTGGATGGCCATCTGTTGGGAATGGTTTGATTGTGTATTCCTGCATGGCAGGAGGTTGGACTGGATGGCTGGCCCCTGTGGTCTCTTCCAACTCTATGGATATTATCAGATGCTGCAAAAACCACCCCAGGAGCACGAGAGGATTACATTACTGTTGTGCAAACAGGTCCCGATTTTAGATGACAAGGACATCTGAAACTGGGACCCATATGTGCAACAGTAAAGTTGTCCTCGCATGCTCCTTGGGTGGTTTTTTCAGTCATCTGATAATAACATATGATTCTATGATTCTCTCTACAGAGAACATTCTTCCAGAAGATTGTGCAATGGTTAGTGAACTTTTTTTTTTTTAAAGAGCAACAGCTTCCTCCTGGCTATCCTCCCATGCCTATCCTCCCATGAACAGCACTCTTCTTCAGTTTTTTCCCCCTGATTGTTGAGTCATAAACATTCACATTAGCTAAAGCAAGAATGGCTTGTACCTCCTTGGAAGTTATTCTGGGATTCTTTGTGACTGCAGCAGTTTATTCTTGGCAAATTTTTGGTAGAACAACTGCCTTCTCCTATTTGTAGACTGTCTGGCAGTGGATGGGTGGAGTCCCAGATATTTAGAAATGGTTTTGTAACTCTTTTTAGCCTAATGTGTGGCAATATCTACTTTTCTGAGGTATTCAGAGATGTCTTTGGATCATGGCCTGAAGTGTTTCCACACAAGCTTATGGTAAAGACCAAACTCATAAAGGCCTCGTGTACATGATGAAAAAAAAATCCTCAAATAATTTGCTAAGATTCCTATTGGTCCTCATGGACGATGGCCCACCTTCGAGCTATTTTGAAGGAGTGGGGCTGAAAACACCACATAGTCCGCAAAAACTGCTTTCACAGTTTATCGCAATCTTTTTTTAAAAGTGCAAGAAAAAGCACACAATTGGTCGTCTGATCAACCATCTCAAAGGGGGCTCACAGCAGAGCTGAAATGTGATTGGTTTGACCTTGGAGGGGGCGGAATGGCAAAGAATGGCTTTCAATGCCAGCACCGCCATTGTGGTTCTTACTGTCGGCTGAACGATCATGTACAGGATCATTCAGCCGACAAAGCAAAAGTATGAGGTATGAAGTAGCCCTGTAGCTTTGCCATGCTCTCCAGCCCAGCCACCCCACACCACTCGCTTTCTCCCTCCCTTGCATGCACCCAGTGAGTTGCTGCCACCTTCCCCAAAGCAGCCACTGAGAGTTTTGCTGAGCCCTCACTCTCCTTCCTCCTCGGCAAGTGCTGAGTAAGACAGACCTCTTTGGGGGAACTCAGAGAAAGGGTGGGAATTTGGGCAGAGGAGGAGGAGAAAGAAGCCATGGAAGGGAAGAGAGAAGGCGGGGTGGGGGGGAAGAAAGATATTCTCTGGACCATAGATTTTCCTTGGTTTTTTTCCGGGCTGTGAGGTTGTGTTCTGGAAGAGTTTACTTCGGATGTTTTGCCTGCATCTGTGGCTGGCATCTTCAGAGAATGGTTGGGTAGAAGTGTGTGTGGGATTTATATCCTGTGAAGCCCTGTTGGGAAGGATATGTAAATTTGTGTATTTGAAAGGCTAGTTTCTGGGTGGAGATATGCAAGGAGGATTAGTATCTGTTTGGCTAATGGTTGGTTGATGGCCCATTATCCGCTGGAAATCCCCCTGTCCCTAGGTGGAGTTCATTTGCAAGTGTTGAGTTTTGATTTTAGTGTCTTTCAGGACTGGCAGCCAGATCTTATTTACTTTTAGAGTTTCTTCTTTCCTGTTGAAGTCGTCCAGGCATTTGTGGATTTCAATAGCTTCTCTGTGCATTTTGTCATCATGCTTGTTGGCCTGGTCCAGAATTTCAGTGTTTTAAATAGCATTTTGTGTCCAGGTTGGTTTATAACATGTTCTGCTACTGCTGATTTTTCTGGCTGGCCCAGTCAGCAGTGTCTCTCATGTTCCATGGACCCCTCAGCATGGCTGTTTCTTCCCACTCTGGTTTCTCACCAGGAAGCAGGAATTTGGGGAGAGGGTGTCTGCTGAAGCCACCCTTTTATCTGCGCAGTTGAGTCAGCCCCAGATGGGGAGAAAGAGACTTTCCCCCGTGCTTTGTTTGTTAATTGTATGAATGTTTGAAAAAAGAAAAGGGGTGAATCAAGGGTGAATCACTCATGGCTACCAGCTTATCGGGGGGGGGGGATGCTCTATGTGAACTACAAACGCATACTTTTCTATGCCACTGATCTTGTGGATGCATCATGGACACAACTGGGGACTGTACTGAAAGGGAGTTAAGCCGATATTTTTCGGAAGTAATTATCCCGTCTAGCTGACTCTAAAGTTTCTGATCCTTTTATGAGATGGGTTCTGTTAATTTTATTATTTTAGTGCCTGGTCCTAATTAGTCACTTTAACTGGGCAATTGCAACCAGGGTTTCACTTATTTCTGGGCCCATCCTGACTCTTATGTACTCATTGTATGTGTAATTTATTTCACAATATATGGAGCTGGTCAATACAGACCTTATTGCATATTAAGGGAAGGGGGGATCCAACATAACTATGGTACAGCCTCCAGATCCTTGCACACAGAGACCCTTTGCGCTATTGCTGGTTTGCTTTTAAAACTTCTACATCTAAGAGGCATGCAAAAATGAGAATGCTGAGACACATCAAAAATAACAGTTCATCCATCATGGTTGAGAAGCAAGTCTTGACAAGAAAACATTTACTTTGCTCTGGGTTTTTTTGACCACTTATATCAAAAAGCCAAAGACAGCTTCTCATGTTGGTGCAGCACAAAAACATTTACTGGACAGATGTTCTAAATTTGAGAGTTTTATAAACTTAATGAGAATGGAAAAAATTCACATATGGGTGCAATATCTCTTGGTGTGTGTGTGTTTCCAGCACAGAAAAAGTAGCAGTCTGCAAGAAAAGCAACATTCACACTGGGAGATCCTTGGAGGCAGAGCAATGATTTGATCTGAATGCTGGAAAAGGTACCAATGTGTGTCTAGAAGAAGAGCGAGGCTTTCTTCACTTTTGCAAGGCGGAGGATTGTATCAAGACAAATGTGCTAACATTTCTAACAAAGAATGGTTGTTTCAGCTGAGGCTACTTCTGTATAGAATTGCCCCCTCTTGCCAGGGAAGCTCACCAGAAAGCCAGAAAAGGTTGTTCTTATATTCAAAGAACCACCACAAAACCTAAACTTAGATTTTGTTGGCTCCATTGCTATAAAATGATTGTCACTTAAAATTATAACTAAAGCTGTACCACATGAAGAAAACAGTATCTTCTGCAATATCATCCCACACCTCTGCAAACAACCCTCTTCCTCTCCTGAAAAGCTTTGCCAGCACAGACAGAAGTACTGCCTTTGGAAAACTGAAATGGAGAAAGTCACCCTTTCTGTATGGGGACCTGTAACTTTTTTTAGTTGGGAGATGGCCTTCAAATTAATCTCTCCATTTTAAAACAGCATATGGGAATAAGTCTGTTTTCCTGTATTTTAGAGAGTCATCAAGGTCTTTGTGACATCAGTGTCACTTAATCCTCCATTCAGATCTCTCCCATGCCTTGCAATCAGTGCATCTAACAGTAAGGAAAGGGAAAGATTCTGTCTTGTTTAATACATCTGAAAACTAAAGGTTAAGAATGTGAGCATGCAGATGTAGGCAATGGCCAGCATGGTCACTGCCTAGAAACTCAGTTTCTCTTTTGCAAGCTGTTACTATGTTACTACCAAGATTCTGCTGACAACCTTCTGTTGGCCTCCATTTTCTTCACCTGTTTTGATACCAGACCATCCTAGGGCATTCACAGCAAGTAGAGGCCCTGTAACAGGTGTAGTGCTTGTCTGAAAACTCCCCTGCTGTCTTTGCTTGCTGGTTCTATGCCCACATCCTGATGCCCAGAGGTGGTCGTTGTGGTCACATACTGTTGCAGCCTACCTCAGTGAGAGAGAAACTGTGCCCACCTGCTCCTGCATCCCCTGTCCTGGCACATGCATAGTTTGCCCACATACTGATGCCATCTGCTGGAATGGACTTGCCATTATGACTTCACACTTACACTTCCATTCTGAAAGCCAACGAAGCTGCGCAACAGCCCCTCCCAATGTTGCTGTCCATCTGAAGGAGAGAAACTGCCTCCTGTTCCAATGACACTTTCAAGAAACAAAAAGGTGCTCTTTGCTCCCAAACCACACTGGGATTTCTTTCTTTCACTCCTGTCCTTTCACCTCTCAGGAGATAGACTCCTGGCTACCAGTTCATTTCTGGGCACAATTCAAAATGCTGGTTATGCCCTATAAAGCCCTAAGCAGCTTGAGTCCAGACTATTTGAAAGATCGGCTCTCCCAGTACGATCCTGCCAGAGCTCTAAGGTCACCAGGAGGATGCTTTCTCTTGGTCCTGCCTTTGTCACAAGCTCAGTTGGTGAGGACGTGAGAGAGAGCTTTCTCAGTGGCTGCTCCCATCCTTTGGAACACCCTTCCATGGGAAGCTAGGCTGGACCCCTCCCTGATTTCTTTTTGCCAGCAAGCAAAGACTTTTTTTCAAGTAGGCTTTTAACATTATAAGCATCAGGTCTTGTTTTATTTGGTATGTTTTAGATTTTATATGTTTTAATCTTTTTTTTAATATATTTTAATTGTATATATTGTATTTTTAATCTGTTGTTTTATGGAAGCCACCTAGGATCCCATCTTGGGAGAACGGCAGCATACAAATGGAATAAATAAACTCTACTGGCTATTAATTTTAGGACATGGGGCAACTACATTCTTAGGGCTCTTGGCTGCCAATGAGAACTTCATGCAGTCTTCTAGGAGATTTTCACATGGAGAAATTATTCCCCAGGGAGATTGGGACAGAAATGGGACTGTTCTGGAAGCAGCGCTGCATTTTGCATGCCCCCTTCCCTCTCCTGATCTCCCGCCATCCTCACTCTGTGCTTGTTTCATTTCCCTCCCTAGGTTCCCATTTCCCTAGTTTCCATGATTTTTTATTAATGACGAACCCTCCCCATGTGAAAATCTCCCTACTTCTTGTCACTCATTTCTCTAAGCATAGGGACCTACTGAAGTTAACAGCCAGAGGTAAAGAAAGATAGAACATCGGAAAGACAACTCGAGAAAGCTTGTAGTCATTTCCATAAATAAAAATGAAAAATCAAAACAAAATTAAATAACACTAAAATGAATCAGCCTGAAACTTAAAGCTGAATTGAAACTAAAACATTACCTTCTATGTTACCTCCTTTGGGCAACTGCTAACGTAATTTTTTTTTTAAAAGCCAGTGCACATTAAATAGTGCAAGGAAATGGGAGAAATACAAGGACAGTTTTTATATAATCCACTGATGTTTAAAATATATTTTTACACACATAGATTCAAGGATAGAGACCTATAATTAAATAAAAAGAGGTATGTAGATGTTGCTGGTATTCCATTTATTAATGTCATTTATTATATTTGACTCTGTTCCAAATAAGTCCTATTCATCAGCTCTTTGGGGATTTTTTTTCCTGCCTCATGTGTTCGATAAAGGAACATTGCAAGTTACTAAACTTAACTCAACATTCATTTACATTAATTATGGATTCACAAGAACCACCACTATTTACCTGAATGGACTCAAGTTTCAGTATACACACTACTTCCCTGTATGACGAATCAGTTACTTATCTCTGTGTACACCTAATCTTATACAGGGTAGAAAAAGTGTGGTCCTCCAGCTGGACTGCAACTCCTGTTAGTCATAGCCAATGTTAAGGAATGTTGGGATCTGCAGTCCAACCACATCTGGAGGGCCAGTTTGGCCATCACTATCTAAGATATCCTAAATTATGAAGGACAACATTTGAGTGTTATTCCATGCTATCCGAATATGAGCTTAGTTGCCAATACACTATGTTCTAAATGTCTGGGCTAGCTTTAAAACTATTTACTCATATTAGGGGTGTCCTCTAATATTGTTTCCTACCTGACTAGTCTTTCTTTGTTCCCTCCAACCTGCACATCTTCATTCTGCTATTAGGTGGAAGCTCACAGCAAATTGAACAGATAAATATTGGAGAGCTTTAGTGAAGTTAATATTGACGCACAGATTTTATTTCACTTGGCCTGGTTTCTGCTGATAAACCCAAACATGGAACTGGGTAGCCACCGAGCTCCAGTTGGATACAAAACAGCAACATTCCATCTCATCCTCCTACCATTTATCTCATATAGAAATTTCCCTTCCTCTGTGTCATAATAAGTGAGCATAAGTGGTTCAGAAGATCTTTAACTGAAGATACTGTGGGGTGAATTAGCCATGTTCCACAAATATTTGCCAACTGTTTATATTAACAGCAAATGACCTCTATCTAAAATGTCAAATTATTATAATTAGATCTTATGAGCATACTTCCTAAACCTTTTGTTCGTTACCCTTGTTCTAAAAGGAAGGTAGTAAAATCCACAGATGTGGCTTTTTTTTTCTTTTCTTTTTTTGCAAACTTTGTGATGAGCCCGTTTCCCTTGATCTCAGATGGTAAAATCCACTAATAAATACGTACAGATGGAAGGTCTATTTGTTGTCCTGTCAAGTCTGGCCATGTGGAACAAAGGGGAAAAAAAAAATTAAAAACAACCAGGAAAGGAGCTAATGATGTGAGCTTCTCTCTGCCAAGATGCACTTACTGAAATTACTGTGACATTTAAGGAACATAATGATGTGACGTTTCTTTTTAACTTTATTGTTTTGTCCAAATTGGGTTTTACAAGGGAAGATCAAGTTCCCAAGATAGCACTTGACTTATGCAGAGTGATGCACTTGCTGCGATACTCCTTTGTGCAGCAAGTCTGCTCAAAAGAAGACTCATAATTTACATTTCCCCATAAAGATCCAGCCACTGTCAATATTTTCCACAGGGAGCTGGGAATTTAGATGCTCTCTAGGCAATTGTGTTGGGTAGGCTTTGCAACAGAGCACCATTATCTCCCTCAGTGTTCCCTGTCGCTACTGATTCTCAGCAGAATGGGTAAGCATGGTTTTGAAGCATTTGTACTGGTGAGAGGAGGGGACAGCTTCATTCCATGCAATAAACAAACCCTGTATTCCCATAGCAGAGAAGAGAAATTTCCAATTACTGTTCTTTCTCCTTAATACATACATTTCTCATTCAAGAGCAAAATCCTTGTCTGCAGCCAAAGAGGCTACATACCTATTACTTAGAAAACACATGTCATTGTGGTAATTTATGCCCCTATTGATTTCATTGGGCAAAAAAGAGTGCCCATTTCATACCATATTCCTGCTTTGGTTGCACAGAAAAACCAAATCCTGGTTATAAACTACAACTGTGATGGAGAACACAGTTTCCTGGGAGCTATGGAAGCAGAAAGGAGGAGCTCTTCTTCTGTTAACTGTCTTTAGCTAACATCTTATAATCCAAATTGGGTTTTGGATAGTTTTCTTCCTCTCTCCCAGCAACATCCTCCTTCTCTATATGCATCCTATCTTTCTTGGGAGGTGGTCCTGACCCTCCACATCATCCATTCACTAGTCCCAGTGGGGCTGCAAAGGGAAGATGATGAGGTTAGGAAGCTTGTCACCTGCCCTGACACTGCCCCCCCCCCAACTCTTTTAATAATGCCTCAATTGGTTAAATTTCACATAGTGGCTTATTATTGGCACTCCACATGGTTGGCAGTAGACTAGGGACTCCCAAGTACAAGGAATCAAAGTTTGCTCAGAAAACCTAAGGAGGTAGCCTGCTCAAATTCCTCAAAGACATGCCCCAGTAAGAATTAAGCAAACCTACCTGGAACTGCTGAGTTAGGGAGGAAATGGGTTAATTCTCCTGGAGGTACATAGAAATGAGTCATCCAATAATCCCATCAAGGTAGCTGGACACTCTTTGCTTGCAAAACTGGTCTTTCCTCTTGTATTAAAATGATAGAGGTTTGCCTGTGACCCATCAATTTTAATGTTTCAACCATTTGTGATAGTTAACACATCTGGAGAATCCATTGTTTAACTTTGGGAAACTCCGGAAGACATTGTATTCCACTCAAACTCACCCTTCAGTGAGAATATAGAGTATAAATATCTCTCCCGAACACAGCAAAGTGTGCACAGCTTCTCTTCCGTCACTCTGTCAATCTGTGTCACAGGGTTGTAGCTTCTACATGCATCTTTGCTCACCAGACAGGTATAGTATAACCTATCATCCCAAACTCTCTTCCCCTAGCCCAATACTTTCTACTTTCTTTGTTAGCCTTGTGTGACTGCTTGAAGCCTGAGTCTACACATGTGTATGTTCCCATAATTACAGTATTTCTCAATAAAACCCATTTTATTTCATCCACTGGCTTGGATTCTCGTCAGTGAGTACTGGTATATATAGGTCAACAGTCCTATTGCTACTCAGCTTCTTGCTGCCATTTGAGCGAATTAAAAATTCTCCATATTAAATTTGGACACTAGTGGGTTCCCCACAAATCCCACTCAATTCATGTAACAAGCTCTCCTTTCATAAATTTACTTAAGGTAGCATTATAGGGACTTTTTCAAATGAACCTAAAATCCGGAAGAATCCGTCGGGAGAAAAACGCAGCTGCTCTGCAGCAGGGGGCAGTTTCTGACGATGCCGTCCCTCTAGCGTAAGCCTCCGTGTTCCTTCCATGTTGCATGGAAGGAAAACATGCCACTTTTTATTCACGGAAATTCTTCGTGAATAAAAAGTGGCGCCTTTTCCTTCCATGTCGCATGGAAGGTAATGATCACAGAGGGTAACATGAGAGGGACGGCATCATCAGAAACTGCCTCCTGCCACGGAGCAGCTGTGTTCCTCTCCCGACGACTTCTTCCAGATTTTAGGTTCGTCTGAAAAAGTCCTAGGATCCAATCTAGTACTTTACAACTGTGTGGACGTTTCCTAGTATTAACCAAGAATAATGGCAGTCTAATTTGTCTTTCAGAACAAAGTTATCTTTTGACAACTTCTTTGCTACAGTGCTACACAGCTTTCCACACAAGGAACCTTCTCAACAGAATGAATAATTCACATCATTGCTTGTTTTCTGTCGAACTTAGCAAGCCCTTTCTGAGAGAGGAAATCCCGTTGCTTCCTATTTTTCTCTTGTCTTGCTCCTAAGAATGTCCTTCTTTCTGGTGGGGCTCCAGATGGGGCTTTAAGAATTTTCTGACTGGCAGAAACATAAGAGGTGCATCACATCCTCAGATTGGGGGAAAGCTGCAGCCCTTACCTTTCTGTCAGGTGGAAACTGTGTAAACTGGCTCACCATATGATTCAGAAAGTTTCAAGAAGTCAGATTCTGAAGTTTTCACCCCTGCTATTTGACCCTTTCTGCTATTTACCCTTCTTTCCCTGCAGGGTTTGCAGTTTTTGTTAAGCAGACTTGCTCCTGCACCTTTAACAGCAGCCTGACACAGAATTTTAGCCAGTGAAACTCTCCCATCACCAACACTTCCGTGCTATTAAAGGCCGGTTTAATTTATCATTATGGACAGGATGTATTAAAGACACAGGGCCGGGTACAAATAAACGATGACAGAAAATGATCCAAAGCTTGGATGAAGTTGTTTTAGTAAGTGCAAAGGTAGTCCTGATACATTTTTAGCACATAACTCTATGTCAAGAAAAATTATAAGTAATCATCTAGGAAACCCATGACAAGCTGGCAAACATTATTTTTTCAGACAGCAGCTCCAAGAATATCCCAGGAAATACTGCTGGTGCCAGGAAAGCTATACTGTCAAAAAAGTAACTTTTCAAGTGCTGAATCAATGTTATGATAACACATTACAGCATTCACACTACATTTCTCATGCTAAAATAGAACATTGTCTTGAAAAGATCAGTAAAATGCACACTTATACATGTGACAAAAAGACAGAGAGATACAATCAACTATTATTTATTTATTTAGATATTTATACCCTGCTCTTTAGCCACAAAAGTGCTCAGAGCAGCTTACAAATTATTAAGCAATAGCACTTTACACAACTACACTGCATTAAGCGGTTTCCAATGTGTGCTAACTAATTGCCTCCACAAGTCAGGTACCGGTATTCATTTTACTGACCTATGGAAGGGTGGAAAGCTGAGTGAACCTTGGAGCCCTTGGGATTGAACTTGTAACGTTGTGGCTGCAGTACCAGCATTTAACCAAAGCAGCTCCAGGGCTCCCTATTATCTACTATCTATTATTATCCTATAAAAGGTGATCTAGCCAGGCAACAACTTATTAAATGAGTATTTTGTAGTTTATTGAAAAGATCTCAAACTTATTTCTAGTGCACACAACCTTTTCTTAGCCCAATGACTCAAGCACAGCAAATGCTAATTAAATGATCTCTCCCTTAAATGATATTTATTCATTTGGACTTCTACTCGGCTGATTCTCCTTTGGCACATACTAGTACTTATTAGGTTTGAGTCACTGTGCTAAGTAAAGATGATGTTTACTATAAATAAGTTTGGCATTTTAAAATAAAACTACAAAAGGCCAGTTTAATATATTGTTGCCCAGTTAGCCCACATTTGACAGGCTGGCATTTTCCCATTAGAGTGCTGCAATGATGGGACAAACCATGCCTGGTGGAATTTTCCTTTCTGCATACCAGTTAAACTTACACAAGCACCTCAAAATGTGCACCTGGCAAACCTATGTAACAAATATATGACTCAGGACTGGAGGCAAGCGCTGAAGGTGTCAACAACCTCCATACTGACCCTCCTGGGTTATAGTGATTGCATTGGCATGATGTTAAGCAAAAACAAAAACAAAAACAAAAACAGTGATTTCATGGGGGTAGATAAAAAGAGGGGGAAGGTTTCCATCCATTTAGTGGGTGGCACACACACACACACACACACACACACACAAAAACTGGATTCAAACCCTGAACAGTTCCAAATTTTGTTTTCAGTTTTACAAGCAAGCCCACACTCACTCGGAGAGCTCCCCCATTTTCTAGAACCTGTCCTTTTCACATGTGTGGCTTCTTACATGAGGAAAGCAACATAGGGAGATAGGTGCTGCCCTGTTGCCATGTTCAAGAAAGTGTGGTGATGCCTGAATAGGGTTCCTGTCTCTCAACATCGCTTCCCATTCTCCCTCACCAAAAGACAAAAATCCCTCAGAGACATAGAGCATAACATTGGCTTTGGGCAGATGCAGTCCAAGTAGCAATTTGGTTGGACTGGATCAGTTAAAATAGTGACAAGACTAAATGATGTATATTATATAGTTGAGTTAGGGGGAAATGGTTGTAACAAGACAGTGGACGCTAATATGTTAAAACCCTACTATAGATGAGAAAATCTAGTTTTGTATACAGTGTCTGAGATGGAGGAAGAGGGAATATACTTGCCTCATTGGAAACAAATGGATTCCACATGGTGTAATATAGATGAAATTAACATAGATGGATCCCTTAACAGAGTAACACAAGCAGATGCCTACCCATGCCCAAGTTAGCCACTATAGAGAAAGAATGTTTAGCTATAGTGTCAGCCTTAAAAATGTGCCAGTAGCGATATGTCTGTACAAATGTTGTTTGTTGATTATGTAAATACAGCAGTAGACTAAAGAATGGTATTTATGATGAAACATGGTAAATATAATAAATAGTATGGTTACTGTATTGTGAGGTTTGGAATGTCTGGGTATTTCAAGGTACCAGACCTCATTGCTCTGACTGAAATTTGTGGAGGCCTCAATAGAGCAGTGATTTCTGAAGGGTGTGTGTGTGTGAAGAGCTTTGTTTAAAGGCATGCATGAGAAGCACCCAATCCCAGCACAGGAGGCTGTGATGGGAGGGATCTTTGAGAGTGAACCTGAGAGAATATCAGTTGAGAGAAAGCAGTTGGATGAGTCAGGTGTGAGGGAGAGTTGGGAGTGAACTGCTATGAGAGAAAGGTGTGTGAATCAGTTGAGAGAGACTATAGAGAAAGTAGATGGCTGAGAGTAACATGTCTATCACTAAATGCAAGAGCCAGTGTTGTTATTCATTATTATACAGTTTGGGGATTTGTTACACCTTGATAAAATAAACCATATACCGTAAGTTGTTTTGTTAGTTGCTTCTCTGATTCATCTTGAATTATTCCCCTTAGAATAAAGGGGAGGTCATGCTAACCAAAAGAATCATAGAATCATAGGGGCCGGTTCCACGACAGGAAAAAGTTCGCCAGATTCTGGATTACCGTTCATAGTTCATAGGCAGCTTAGAGCCCTTCCAGAAGACTGGTATTTCAGTGGGATTTAAAAGGCTTCCTAAGCAGTTGCCCCCAGATGTTCCTCCAACAAAGTCTCCTGCTGGTGTATATGGGCATATGTTAACAACTGTCAAACTGGTACAATGAAAGTGGGCCCTTTGAGGTCAGATATTGAAATTGTGTTAACCATTTGGACTGTGTGTTTGCATGTGTTATGGATACCTACTAGACAGAGTTTTCATAAGGAAAGGGCATTGTGTCCTTGTAATTTTTAAGTACTAAAGTGTCACTATATTGTTATTGTTGTTGTTGTTGTTATTGAATAACATTTCATTTATTTAAAACACACACAAACTAAAAACAAACATACATCAAATATTGCAAATACTTTTTCCACCCTTTAAAAGAACATAACCATTCTGTTAACATACCACACTACATTTTAATTTGAAACATCTCAATTATCACATGCTTATTAATGCTTTACCATTAAAAATTATATGTTATAGTTGTTTACCACCTATGAAGATTTTTTTATTTAATATAAAATACACACATCTTTCCAATGTTCTTTGAGGTAACTCAAGACTTTTTACCACAGAGGTGTCACTATTTCTGTAAGTCAATTATCTTTTTTTTGGGGGGGGTGCAGAAATTGGCATGAAAAAGATTGCTGAAACCCAGGTGTGTCCAAAACTGTTTCTCTTGGATCACTGAGGACCAGCTTGAATTGTCAGCTTTCAGCTAGCAGGTCTGTAAGAACTATCCTGTGCTTTCTAGAGGAACACAGCAGCAGCAGTAGCATGCTAATGAGACGCCAATATATTCTGGGTTTTTGTCAGAACTTTGAAGGAGATATCCAAGGTGCTGAACTCTCTCCATAAAAGAGGTGCAGCCCTTTGGGTAGCTTATTTAAAGTATGAACTAAAAATCAGAGCACATTCATTGTTCACACTGAACATAGAAAAATTGACTGTAACATTGTAATTATTGCTATAAGACTCAATACATTTTCTGCATTGATATTTGAAAAAAACTTTGAAGAAGATTTCTGGAAATAAAAAAAATGGACTTCATTTTGTTTATTTTACCATATTTCTCTTAGGTCCCATCTATATGAGGGGAGGGAATACAATCTCCTCCAAAGAAAGCTCTGCGACCTGTCTTAATGGTCAAAAGAGCCCCCCTAAACTTTGCACGCCCCCTAGCCAAGATGGTGGCCATGAGTAGTTTACTCGCCATTTAAAACCTGCCACCATCAATGTTTCTTTTTAAAAAAAAAAAACTGTTTACCACGGTGCACACAAGAAAAAGAAAAAATAAGAAAAGAGAAAGATCGCTGTTTTATCTCCTTACTGATCTCTCGCTTAGCTGAAAAATCCAACGTGGCGGCAGCAGGTGCTTTTCCTGTTTGCTAGCCCTGCCCCCATGCTCACTTGGCCAATCAGCTTACACTGCCTTGTCACAGCAATGCCAATGTGACTGTCCTAAAGATCACACATTCGCATGCCCTATGGAGCTTTTTAAAAACTCCAAGAAAAGCTCCAAAGGCTTCCCTTCAGAGCTTTATGGTGGATTTGGCTACCTCCTCCCCATTCTGAATGAGACGTATTGATGCGAATGTCCATTTAGACAGATCGCCTTCCATGCGATTGCCATTTGGATTATTGTCACCATTTTTACAGGACCTTATTTTATCACATTTCAGTATGAACCTGCAACTAAATCACTAAAGGGAACTTAGTTTTTCCCCCAAAAAAAGAGAACAAATGCTTATAACCCAAGAGACATATTCCACCTTAAAAAAGGAAACTGGGAGGAAAGAGGAACATAAAGAAAGTGTTGGGGATTCTTTTATAATATTATATAATGACCAGTCGATATGGCTTTTGTAGGAGATAGTCCTGGGTAAGAAGAGACTGGACACCTGCAGCAAGTGCAAGTTGGTTGTGTTGCTGAGAAGGTCCAGCAACTTGAGGCCTGATTAGCCACCATACAGCATATTAGGGAGAAGGAGGTTTTCTTAGACAGAGCAGAACAGAAGGTAAGGAACACACAGGGAATGTCTCTGTAGAGGAGGGTAGTTCTGATACACAGGAGGTCAGTGTTTGAAAGAATGTGACTCATAGAAGGAGAAGGGGCAGGGGCCATTCTATGAGTTTGGTACTACAGAACCGGTTTGAAACTCTCTCCCTTGTCAATGATGAAAAGGAATGGGAAGGAGAGCAGCACAGCCAGAGCTCAGAGAATGTACATGAGACCTTAGAATGGTTCAGCACACAGATTGGGCTCTGCCAATCCTCGGATGAAGCATGTGGTGGTGGTAGGAGACTCTTTGCTGAGGGGTAGGGAATCAGTAGTTTGCAGGCTTGATAAGATGTCTCAAGAGGGGTGCTGTCTCCCAGGTGCAAAATTCCGCAATGTAATGGAGAGGCTGATGAGACTTGTGAAGCCTACTGATCGTTATCCCTTCCTTTTGGTCCACATGGCAACCAATGATACTGCAAGGCATAGCCTTCAGATTATCAAAAGGGATTATGAGGCTCTGAGTAGGAAGCTGAAGGACTTGGATACACAAGTAGACATTTCAACTGAAAGGGCATGGCCCAGGGAGAGAAAGATAGCGGAGGTGAACAACTGGCTGTGCAGATGGAGCTGCCAGGAATGGTTTGGCTACCTGGACCATGGGACTGTGCGATTTCAGGGAGGTAGACTACTGGCAAGGGATGGGTTACACCTCACAACAGTTGGCAGGAATGTTTTTGCTAAGACTCTGAAAGATCTGATCAGGAGGGTTTTAAACTGAGTTGTGTGGGGGAGGGAGACAGTATTCAGAAGGAGAGGAGTTCATCAAGTGTTGGAGATAATAGCCTGAATGTTATACAGAGAACTAGCCAAATAGTACAAGACCCCAACAGTGGGAGGAATAAAACCTTTAAAAGACAGATAGGGGGAATGGCCCATGGTCTTAGATGTCTCTATACTAATGCACAGAGCATGAGAAATAAACAGGATGAACTTGAACTCTTACCACAGCAAAGCAAACATGATTTAATAGGCATCACTGAAACCTGGTGGGATGACTCTCATGATTGGAATGTAGGAATAAAGAGGTATAGCCTATTTCAGAGAAATAGACCAAACAGGAAGAGTGGTGGAGTAGCATTATACGTTAAGGATGTGTACACCTGTGAACAGATCCATGACTTAAATCCTGAGAGCCAGGTTGAGAGCAACTGGGTAAAAACCAAGGGGGAGAGAAACAGCAGGGATGTCACTGTGGGTGTGTACCACAGACCTCCAAGTCAAACTGAGGACTTGGATGATGCCTTCCTAGAAGAGATGACCGCACATTCAGAAAGGAGAGGTGTAGTAATAATGGGAGATTTCAACTATCCTGATATTTGTTGGAAGTCCACTTCTGCCAAAAATTTAAGGTCCAACAAATTCCTCACTTGCCTTGCAGACAATTTCATAGTCTAGAAGGTGGAAGAGGCAACAAGGGGAACATCTATTTTACATCCTAACCAACAGAGATGATCTGGTTAATGGGGTGCAAGTGGTGGGATCCTTAGGGGGGGAGTGAACATGTTCTCCTGGAGTTTGTTATACAGAGGAAAGGGGAAGCCAAGTATAGTCAGACACGCCTTCCAGACTTTAAGAAATCTGATTTCAGAAAACTGAGGGAACTCAGAGGTGGGGGGGGTGATCCCATGGTCAGGAATACTAAAAGAGAAGGGAGTACATGATGGATGGGAGTTTCTAAAAAGTGAGATATTGAAGGCACAACTTCAAACAGTTCCATTGAGGAGGAAAAATGTCAGGTGTCTAAAGAAACCAGTATGGATGTCTAAAGAACTTTCAACTGAGCTAAGACTTAAAAGGAACATGTACAAGAAATGGAAAAAGGGGGAAATCACCAAAGAAGAATTCAAACAAATAGCCAGCTTGTGTAGGGGGAAAATCAGAAAAGCAAAAGCACAGATGGAGCTCAGGCTTACTAGAGAGGTTAAAAACAATTAGAATGTCTTTTTTTGGATATGTCCACAGCAAAAGAAAGAACAAGGAAGTGGTAGGACTGCTGCAGGGAGAAGGTGGTGAAATGCTAACAGGGGACGGAGAAAAGGCAGAGCTACTCAACACCTTCTTTGCCTTGGTCTTCTCCCAAAAAGAGAACAGTACTCAAACTGGAGAAAATGAAGCAGATGATGCAGTAGGAGAAATGCAGCATAGAATAGGTAAAGAGGTTGTTCAGGAATACCTGGCCAGTATAAATGAATTCAAGTCTCCAGGGCCAGATGAACTACGGTACAGCCAAGGATACTAAAAGAACTGGCAGAAGTAATCTCAGAACCACTGGCTTTGAGAAATCCTGGAGAACAGGAGAGGTCCCAGCAGAATGGAGGGATGTTGTCCCCATCTTTAAAAGAGGTGGAGAGACCCAAATAAGCATCACCCAGTCAGCCTGACATCAATACTAGGAAAGATTTTAGAGCAGATCATTAAACAGTCTTAGAAGGAAATGCTGTGATCACTAAAAGTCAACATGTGTTTCTCAAAAACAAGTCATGCCAGACTAATCTTATCTCTTCTTTTGATAGAGTTACATACTTGGTAGATGAAGGGAATGCTGTGGATGTAGTGTACATTGATTTCAGTAAGGCTTTTGACAGAGTCCCCCATGATATCCTTGCAAAAAAAGTTATAACCTGTGGGCTACACAATAAAACTGTTAGGTGGATTTGTAATTGCTTGATTGGCTGAATCCAAAGGGTAGTCACCAATGCTCCTCTTCATCATGGAGAGAAGTGACCAGCAGGGTGCCACAGGGTTCTGACCTGGGCCCAGTGCTATTCAACATCTTTATCAATGACTTGGAGGAGGGAATAGAGGGCATTCTTATCAAGTTTGCAGATGACACCAAATTAGGAGGGGTAGCTAATACCCCAGAGGACAGGATCAAAATTCAAAATGACCTCAACAGATTAGAAAGCTGGGCCAAAATTAACAAAATGAATTTCAACAGGGAGAAACGTAGTTGTACTACACTTGGGCAGTAAAAATGAAAAGCACAAATATAGGATGGGTGACACCTGGATTGATGGCAGTACATGCAAAAGGGATCTAGGAGTCTTAGGAGATTTTCACACGGGGCCAAAATGCCCCATTACTGCCCTGCCACCTCCTCTCCCATTCCTGCCACGGAATAAAGTAAATCTTTCACACACATACCTTAATTCTGTGGCAGGAACAGGTTCCCCCTCCCCTCACTGACTGGCCATAAATGCAGCCGTTATAAGGCTGCTTTTATGACCGACCATCTGAAGCATTATCATGTTATTGCGTGATAACGGCCGGGCAGTAAATTTAAAAAATAAAACTCCTCCAAACATAAATTCAGTTCACCAAGCACAAAAACACACTTTAAATCACACAATTAAAACAGGGAGGGTAAAATAAAGGGTCCCACATACCTGGATGTCCAGATCATATCAGGAAGTGCTCGGAACGGACCTCCCCTCGATGGCTGTCATTTCGGAACAGAAATGGCCCTCCTGTTTGCACACCCATGATTGCGTGATAGTGACAGAACGGGAGATCTATTCACGATGAAAAATCATGATTATCTTGTTCCAAAACAGTCATGGGAGCAGGATGGATGCAGGACAGAGTGGGGTCAATGTCGTCTGAAAGGGGAAACATTTCCCGCCCCTGTTCTGTTCCTGTCATGGGATATAAAGCCTGTGTGAAAATCTCCTTTGTAGACCACAAACTGAACATGAGTCAGCAGTGTGACACAGCAGCTAAAAAAGCCAATGCGATTCTAGGCTGCAGCAATAGGAGTATAGTGTCTAGATCAAGGGAAGTCATCGAGCTACTCTGGGCTGCTTTAGTCAGACCTCACCTGGAATACTGTGTTCAGTTCTGGCCACCACAATTCACTAAGGATTTGGATAAGCTGGAACGTGTCCAGAGGAGGGTGACCAAAATGGTAGGAGGTCTGGAAGCCATGGCCTCTGAGGAGTGGCTTAGGGAGCTGGGTATGTTTAGCCTGGAGAAGAGAAAGTTAAGAGGGGATGAGATATCCATGTTTAAATATTTGAAGGGATGTTATACTGAGGATGGTGCAAGCTTGTTTTCTGTGGCTCCAGAAACTAGGACACAGAGCAGTGGAATCAAACTACAGGAAAAGAGATTCCATCTAAACATTAGGAAGAACTTCTTGACCATAAGAGCTGTTCAGCAGTGGAATGCACTGCCTCAGAGTGTGGTGGTCTCCTTCTTTGGAGGTTTTTAAACAGAGGCTGGATGGCCATCTGTCGGGAATGCTTTGATTGTTTATTCCTGCATGGCAGGGAGTTGGACTTGATGGCCCTTGTGGTCTCTTCCAACTCTATGGGGTCGTTTACACAGCAAAATAAATCCTCAAAGAATGCGACAAGAAGCCTGATAGTTCCCACGCATTTCGAAGCAACAGCGCCCTTTTCAGAATGAGGGGGTGCAAAAAACCCATAAGTTGCGCAGTATCAGCTTTCGCTAGTTTTCTGCACTTTTTTGATTAAGTTCGCGAAAATGCACATAATTTATCGTGGGAACTAATGATTGTGTAAACTGGTATCTGCCTTTTCAAATTACTATGAGCAGAGCTGAATCCTGATTGGTTGGAGGGACCATTCTGCTTTATCCAGTTCCACGACAGGAAAAAGTTTGCCAGATTCCAGATTACCGTTCTTTCGCATCAGGAGTGCATAAATCACACGATGCCTGGCATCTTCGGATGATGAAGCCAGATCCAGCAACTTTCTGTTTTGCTTAATTCACACAGGCAAAGGTGGGGGGGGGGGATCGCCTCCAGATGATTAAAGCCAGGCAGGAGGCGGGGAGGGAGCAAGGAGGGGGTTATGGAGATCATAAATAATGAGAGGAAAGGAAAAGGACAAACAAACAAGGGATCGAAAGAGCGATCTCTCAAACTCCCCCCCCCCCGTCTTCCCCAGCCCCGAAAGGCTTCTATAAAGAAAGGAGTCAATGAAAGCACGAACAAGCAAAGGCATGGTGGATCTTCGATCTTCGCTTCCCTTCATGCATGCACACACAAACACACACCACAGAACTAGGGCTTGCCTCATTTCTTTTCCCTCCCTCCGATGCCTTGAATAAAGGCAAGTTAATGGAAGGACAAACAAACAAAAGAACGAACATGCGATCGGCTGTTTCCCAGCACACCCACACACACACACACACACCAGCGAAGCAGTGAAGCATCTTCCCACCCACCCACCCCCCGAAAGACAGACAGGAAGGGCTCAGTTTTCCAAAGTGGGTTGCAAGCAGAAGGAGGGTGAATTTCTTCTCCCCTACCCCTCAGTCTATTTGAATAAAGCAGAATGGTCACTCCAACCAATCAGGATTCAGCTCTGCTCATAGTAATTTGAAAAGGCAGATACCAGTTTACACAATCATTAGTTCCCACGATAAATTATGCGCATTTTCACGAACTTAATCAAAAAAGTGCAGAAAACTAGCGAAAGCTGATAATGCGCAACTTATGGGTTTTTTGCACCCCCTCCTTCTGAAAAGGGCGGTGTTGCTTCGAAATGCATGGGAACTATCAGGCTTCTTGTCGCATTCTTTGAGGATTTATTTTGCCGTGTAAACAATCCCCTAGTTTTCCGCACCTCCGTGATTAAAATATGGCTCTGCGGCTTCCAAAGCTTCACGGAAGTGACACGGATGGTTTCAGGAGAGGGACGGCGGAGTCCGAAAACGACCCTCTGCTGCGCAAGACCGCCGTCCCTCTCCCGGAAGCTCCTCCCGCATGAGCCACGGTAAAACGCGGTCTGAAAATCTCCTTAGAGAGAGCAGCAGTGGTGGGATCAAGTAGTTTTTCAGTGACCCAAAGTCTCTTCATTTCTTATCCACCTATCCTACCCTGAGTTGTAAACTGATATGCTTAGCAATCTTTCCAACTTTTTTCTTCCCACCCCCTTATAGTTCTGAGTTAGCTTAACACCCTTAGATAGCTTTCCTGCCTATAACACCATTCCTTTAAACTGGTGTCTTTATACCTTAATCATAATTGCACATACCCATCAAATATGGGAATGCAAGAAAAGAGATGCTGGACTACACCAAAGGTCTATCTAGTACCACATTCTGTTTCCACAGAGGCTAAGTTGATGCTGGTGGGAAGCCCACAGTCAGGTCATTGGGTCAACAGCATCCTCAGCAAATGGCATTCAGATGCCTGCCTCTGATACCAGAAGTGGTACAAAACTATCATGACCAGTAGCCATTGAGAGCCTTGTTCCCCCAGATAGAACCTCACATAAGTTCTGAGTCATCCATTGGTAAATGCTGATACAATTTCAGCAAACTTGCCCACCCACATTGGGTGTTTGGTTGCAGAAAAGACTCCCTACATTGTATGTATAGCTGCATTTGTGGGGTTGTAGATCTCAGTGGCACACCCTAGAACTTATCTAGGTCTTATAGGCAACCATGTCTCCCTCCAAGACTTTCTCTTCACTCAACTGTTCCTTTGGCTTCCATAGTCTCAAAATTATGTCCTCCATTCCCTGTGTTCCTTTCTTTAGTTTTTATAACTCTTATCTCCTGGCATTCATATTGACCCTTCTCACAACTACTGTTGCCCTTCCTTTGTCTTATCTTACTTGGAATGTAAACTGTAAGGGTAGAGAGACATTGTGATATAGTGTTTTGTCTGTTGGGCTAGAACTCTGGAGACAAGGTTCAAATCATTGCTTAACCATGGAAACCCACTTGGTGACCCTGGGCAAGTCACAGTCTTTCAACTTAAGAGGAAGGCTACAGCAAACCTCCCATAAATAAATCTTGCCAAGAATCTTACCCCATGATAGATCTGCCTTAGGGTTGCCATAAGTCAGAAATGACTTGAAGACATGCTGCTGCTGATGATGATGATGATGCCCACATGTTTGTTTTGTTTGTGAATAAGGCACCTGGCCGTTGTGGACACATTAGAAATAATTGTCCCAGCTTGTTGGGGGCAATTACCTAACACATTGTAAACCGCTTAGGGAGTGCTTTGCACTGATAAGTGATATAGAAATATAAATGCTACTGCTATATAATATTGGGCATAGTGACAGAGTAATAAACTACTTTGAAAGTGCTAGAAGAATTTGACTTAAGCAATGCATAAATAAGGAATGCTCTAGACATTCACTCTGATGTCCAGAATTAATAAGCTGCAGATGACTTACAGAAGAGAAAATATTTATATTTTTTTGAGACACCCATCATTCTTTTTCAAAAGTTTAGAGTTAAGGTACATGATGAACAATGCAAATTAAGGGAGGGCAATTTTAGTGTGCTGTTATCTCCACTCAGATATATCACATCAGGTCTTATTTGTGACATTTAAAACAGGAATGGAAGACTTATGGTCTTCCTCCCATCACCCTCTGCCACTGACTTTACTATTTCCAGCTCAATAACAACTGAAGGACTGCACTTGTCCACTACTAATTTAAATCTCTTTTGAGGAAATCACTGTTCATATAGAATGAATTATAATAATTCCATTTAGTTATTATTCAGCTGGCTCTAGCCTGGGAGATTCATAGGTTCAAATGTGTAATATTTCTTCTAGGCTGTGCATAGAAATTTAGTCCATTTTTCTTTAGAAACTCCAGAATCCACACAACTTTATGTCATGAGACCTAAAACCAATCCTATTCTTCCGCATCTGGAAAGTATGCTAACTGCACAGTTGATATCCCTATGAGGCTAGGCTTTCAGGATGCACCTGGGCTCCACTGCAGCTTTAGCTTGCATTCTGTGCTGCATTGCAGCTTATGGGTTTGTTAACAACAGTCAGTGGGAAAGAATAGGTCATTGGTCAGCAAAAGAGCACATGCTTTGCATGAAGTGAGTCCCAGATTCAGTCTCTTTTATCTCCACTGAAAAGTTGTGTATGCACACAGCTGCATGCAGACTTCAGAGTACTGGGAGCCTCCATCTAGTTTTCTCTACTGTCCAGCTGATCCACTCTCAATAGGGCCACAGGGAACCAGTTGATGTTCCAGTGCTTCTGTTTGCATCTGGAAAAGAATAATCTTGATGAGAATCATTGAGAAGGTACAGGCTTTGATCCAGCGCCCAACTAGCAGAGTGTGCTATATGGACAGTGTATGTGTGTGTGTGGCTGCCTGTCCTGGTTCTATCAACCACCAATTGTGCCCACATCTGTAGCCCCTGAAGGACACCCCAGCTGCCAATGTAGCCTTCCAGTCCATCCAAAAGTTGCAGACTCAGAAGTAGATGCTCCTTCCTGCTTGAGAAGTCTATCTCAGAGACTTCTCTGAGCTTGACAAATAGTCTATCCCAGCATAATGCTCAAGGAGATGTCTGAGAATGATCTGGCTCCTGAAATTTATAGCACAACCCTTTCTGCTAGTAACCATGCAGCACTTTGGAATGATGTCTCAGACTTCAGCAGAAGTCTCTGCTCAGTTCAGCAAAAATAAGAGCATTCCACCTGCATTGCTGGCAGATGGCTTATAGCTGTCACACAGCTTCAGACCAACCACTAGCTCCTTCAAGTAGTATAAAATAAAGGCCTGAACATCTGCTGGTAAACATGCAGCAAACAAAAAATGTAACCCTGAGCCAAACATCTGCTGAGTGTAGGCCACTTTGCTGCTCATAACCTAAGCAACATTTTCTGTTAATCATTAGTGGACTTATTGATTTTAGATGTGTATCACAGCACTATAATTTTGTCAGGGAGTAGACCACATAAGTTGTTCTTTTTCTGGTTGTTTCATTTTGTCTTATTCCAAAAGTCCACAAATTGATGACCGGGACAAAAAGCATAATTGACATCATCTGTGGGAAATATTTCATAAAACAACAGGCCCAGATGTAGGATTAAAGCCATGTGGTAGTAAAATACCACACTGAAGGGGGAAAAAAAGAATCCAGGTTCCATGGTTTTGTATTTTGGGGGCTGTGTGTGTGTGTGTGTGTGTGTTAGAAAAACAGATGTGCTATTTCACCAGTCTGCTTGTTTTTCAATATTTTTTTAAAATCCAAATAATGCCTTTTTCCCACAATTGCACTGGAAGAAATCATAAATTGGTTGCAGGTGGTGACTTACACTTCACAATCTTAACTTTCACAGTCTTTGAAATGAAAATAAATGAAAGATTTGGGGGAACGTATATGGAATTTTTTTTAAAAAGGTAGTGAAGATTATACAAACATGTCTGCTTGTTATTTATATAGCACCTTCAGGCACACCACCACATCTATAGGGCACTGCTTCCCCTTCCTGGGAAGTTTTTCTCCCCCTCTGAATGGGGGCTGGAAATGGGTTACCAACCATGTTTCTCACAGAAACACACACAGCCCGTTCCCTTGCAGCTACAAGAGCACTCAAGCCTTTCAACCTTCTAAAGCAGAAAATGAAGCACAGAAGCACTTGTGTTCTAAGATGAGCTTCTCCCACACTGAGCTAATGATGGCAGCAATCCTCCCTTCTCATTACATGGAACTGCTACAGCTTATGCTAAGGAAGCAGTTAGACTCTTGCTGCTAAAGGCACCCTCATCCTAGAAAGGCATTTAGCTGCTTCCATCTAAACTAGCTGAAGTAGCACTCTTGGCTCAACAAGAGGAGCAGATAGACTGGGCAGAGAGCAGAGAATAAGGCTAGAAGGGCTGCCATACATTGGTGTGGCAATCAATGAAACCTTCCCTCACACTATTGTTGCCGATCTGTAGTGTTCAACATCCTCTCCCATTAGTTATGATACCTAGGGATGTAGAGAGTTCATTCAATAATATCTGGAGGGCCACAGGATTTCCACCTTCCTTGCTTTAGGCTTGCTAAGTCAGGACTATCCCAGACCCTGAGATTTCAGGGCCAAAACCTGTGATCTAGGGACAACCCCTTGTGGTGTCACATGTGACAGGCTCTGGTGGGATTGCCATATCACCCAGATAGATGGGTTTTACATGGACCCTAGGAATATCACCTGGAGCTTTTTGGGGCCATAATTTGGCCTTGATTCCAAGCTTTTTAAAAAGTCGCTATTCCTTGTAGAAACCGAGATATGGGGCAAAATATGGAAGCACTCTTCTATTACTTTTTTTCTGCAAGTAAGAAATTCTGCCCATGAATTTCAGGCATGACGGAAGTGAGAGGGGGTGGTACGTATGGCAGCATACAAGAAGCAAGTGAGGGGTGAACTGCAAGGGTTGAAAGAGAGAGTGCACAAGAGGCAAGTGAGGGGTGTGCTTTGAAAATGCAAGGTGAGGTGAGGGAGGGAGTAGGAGAGATCAAGCACTGTGAGTGGGGGAGTGAAAGAAGCAAGGGAGGGCTGCATCAGTAGAGTATAAGATGAGGAGAAAAGACAGGCACACGTATCCATATTGAAGGTTGAGAGGGTACATGATAGTCATGTTTAAATATTTGAAGGGATGTCACACTGAGGATGGGGCAAGCTTGTTTTCTGTTACTCCAAAGACTAGGACATGGAGCAATGGGTTCAAACTACAGGAAAAGAGATTCCACCTAAACTTTAGGAAGAACTTCCTCACAGTACGAGCTGTTTGGAATTGGAATACACTGCCTTGGAGTGTGGTGGAGTCTCCTTCTCTGGAGGTTTTTAAACAGAGGCTGGATGGCCATCTGTTGGGAATGATTTCATTGTGTATTCCTGCATTGCAGGGGGTTGGACTGGATGGCCCTTGAGGTCTCTTCCAACTCTATGATTCTATGGTTCTATGTGGTGGAACTGCAAAAAAGCAATGGAATATTGGACACAAGTACACAACATTATTTCAAAAATTTTGGGGTGTAAAAAACAGAAAGAACCAAAGATGTATTTATTGAATATGGCAAATGAAGAATTCAAAAAGAAAGATGGCAAAATATTATTTTACATGATAATAGCGGCCAGAATTACATACACAAAGAGATGGAAAGAAGATGCAATACCAGAAATGTCAGACTGGATCCTCAAAATATAAGAATATATGGAGATTCATAAACTAACCTGTCTATTTAGAAGCCAGTCTATAACTCTAATAGTTGCAGCGTTCACATTCCCTTGGTAACTCTGCCTGTCCTTTTCTTTGGATGTCTACATTGCATTTCTATAATGCTCAGCTAAAGTTTTAAATTACTGTGATGCTGGAAATTTGAGGACTAGAGGGAAAAATGCCATTTGGGGAGGTAGAATTCTCATTTGGGGGGATATCAGGATCAGTCCCGGATGTGACCTGTTCCTGCCAATTTTGGTGTTTCCTTGTAACCTTGTTAATTGTGTTTTCATTTCTCTGTGCTTGTTAACAATTGTGCTTTGGTGACTGTGGAAGGGAAGTATAACAGTTGGTAATGAGGATGGATAGATAAGCCCGCAGCTGCACAATCAACTTGGGAAAAATAGGGTGGACATTACACCAGAAGAAAGGACTAGGGGATGATTGTTAACCAATAGTATTGGAGCCCACCAAATTTCATAAATTCTAATATGCTTTCAGTATACCGTCTGCTTTCTAAATTTCAGTTCTGAACAACAACCTTGTATGATATGCTTTCTGGATTTCTGTACTAATAAAGTTTTCTGTTTGACTCTGAAACTGCTGGTCACTGCACCTGGGAATGCAAGTACATGACAGGGGGGTGTAATCCCCTTATTAGTTCCCTGTAGCTGTACCTACAGGGAGGTCACTACCCTAGCCAGTTATTATCTATGAATATACACATGCAGAGGCATGGGAATTCCTCCCCTCCTTTCATCTCCTACATGGGCCCTGAATTTTTCAATAAAAAATTGACGGGAGGATTTAAACTTCCCTCACTGCAGGTGATGATCTTAAACCAGATCAGGGGTGCATACGCTTTCTTGTGTATTTAAGTTTTAACTGCATGCCATGTGTTAGCACTATGTGCAGTGCTATGTAGATGCTACCTGCATTGCCTAACTGGCCTTTACTAGCCCTTAACGTTGGTTGTAACTGTCTCTCCTCATTAGAAACAGTCTTTTTCTTTGCTTGACTTCCAGTGTATCCACACTGTAGAATTATTGCAGCTTGACACCACTTTAACTGCCATGGCTCCATCCTATAGAATCCTGGGATTGGTGAGGCACCAGCACTCTTTGGCAGAGAAGGCTAAAGACCTTGTAAAACTACAAATCCCAGTATTTCACAGGATGGAGTTATGGCACTTAATGTGGTGTCAAACTGCTATAAATCTATAGTGTGGATATACTATACCTTCATCTCACCAGAGCCTGAACTTCGGCTACCTTGCCTTGGATGAACAGGAGTGTGAAGGATAGTCACAAAATTTCTCATTCTCAAACAAAGAAGAGGGACAGGACATTATAAGTAGTAGTTATTTATTTATGTAATGCCATCAGTGCACATAGTTCTCACAGAGTAATACAATAAAAGAGACAGGGAGTCCTGTCAAAGGCATACAATCTAACTTAAGAAAAAAGGGGAAAGAAAAGAAATATAGGGAACAAAAGGAGCAACACAAGTATAAAACCAAGGCAATACAACTGTAAAGCAAGCTATCCAGATACAAATATAAAAACCAATGCAATATAATTAGAAAAACAAGCTAACATTATTATAAAAATAATTATTATAAAAATATACAAGTTTACTGTATATATCTGGCTTTTCTTCACAAACAAAGATTCAGGAAGGACTCATGAAGGACTGTATATCATACAAAAGATATATCAAGAAATCATGAGCCTCTGTGAAAGTTCTCTGGGAGAGGATTGAGATGAAGAATGCTTTGCTTTTCAACAAAGTTTCCATAATTTGGAATATTTTGCATTTCACAATTTGTGGGGAGAAAGGCCTCTGCATGAGTAAAGTCCCTGTAGACAGACTAAATGATTATTCAAAAAGACGCAAACTACACAATGTATTTGCTTTTTAAGTGTGCTTGCAACAAGGATTATTATTATTATTATTATTATTATTAATCATGCTCCTACTTGTTGTGTGCATTCAAATTGTTTCCAGCTTATGATGATCCTATGGCAAATCTGTCACAGAGTTTTCTTGGCAAAATTTGTTCAGGGGAGGGTTGCCTTTGCTCCCATCTGAGGCTGAGAGACTGTGACTTGCCCAAGGTCACACAGTGGGTTTCCATGGCTGAGTGGGAATTCAAGTCCTGGTTTCCAGAGTTGTAGTCCAACACTCAGATGTTCTTTAAGATGCCACCCCTCTTAAATTTGAACTTAAGATGAAGATTTAGTTTACATCTGACGAGTCTATGATCTGTTTGGCATTCTGCACTGGGCATCACTCGGGTATGACGGACATCAAGAATGTCTCTCTGGTGGACTAGAACATAGTCAATGAGGTGCCAATGTTTGGATCGGGGATGCATCCAGGTTGTCTTCAAGCTATCTTCCTGCTGAAAGATTGTGTTTGTAATAGTCAGCTGTTGGTCTGCACAGAACTCTAGCAGGAGGCGTCCAGTATCATTGCAATTTCCAACACCATCCTTGCCTAAGACACCTTTCCAGGCTTCGAAGTTCTTTCCTACTCTGGCATTGAAGTCACCAAGGATAATAATTTTATCTTCTACAGGGACTTTTTGTATGAGTTGGCGTAGGTCTGTGTAGAATTTGTCTTTCTCTACAGGGTGGCTTCAGAGCCAATGTGGCTTTGGAGCCAATAGGAGTACTACAGACATGGTATTTGCCCTTAGACAACTACAAGAAAAATGTAGGGAGCAGAACAAGGGTCTCTATGTAATATTTGTCAACCTCACCAAAGCCTTCGACATTGTGAGTAGAAAAGGTCTGTGGCAGATCCTGGAAAGACTAGGATGTCCCCCCAAATTCCTTAACATGATTATCTTGCAACACGAGGGCCAGCGTGGTCAAGTCAGATATGGCGATGCTCTTTCAGAGCCCTTTCTAATAACTAATGGAGTGAAGCAAGGTTGTGTTCTTGCTCCACCTTTATTTACTATCTTCTTCAGCATGATGCTCCAAAGGGCTACAGCAGAGCTTGAAGAAGACGATGGCATCTATACAGGTTACCGTACTGATGGTAGCTTGTTTAACTTAAGCTGTCTGAGGGCTCACACCAAGACTCTAAACTATCTAGTCCGTGAGCTGCTCCTCGCTGATGATGATGCCCTTGTTACCCACACAGAAGCAGCTCTGCAGCGCCTAACATCCTGCTTCACAACAGCTGCAGAGCTGTTTGGGCTGGAAGTCAACCTGAAGAAAACAGAAGTTCTTTACCAGCCTGCACCACAGGACGAACACCACCATCCCCACATTGCCGTCGGCAATTCTGTGCTTAAGTCCGTTCAGCAGTTCACCTACCTGGGAAGCATCATCTCCTCAGATGCCAAGATTGACAAAGAGATTGATCACAGATTAGCAAAGGCATATAGCGCATTTGGAAGATTTCACAAAAGAGTCTGGAGCAATAAACACCTGAGGCAAAGCACAAAAATCAGTGTGTATAGAGCCATCGTACTGTCTATCCTCCTTTATGGATCTGAAACATGGGTCACCTATCGCCACCACCTCCGACTCCTCGAATGCTTTCATCAGCGCTGTCTACGCACAATCCTAAATATACACTGGACTGACTATGTGACGAATGTTGCTGTCCTTGAGCAAGCAGTGATCACCAGCATTGAGGCCATGATACTGAGAACGCAGCTGCACTGGGCAGGGCACATTTCTAGGATGGAGGACCATCGCCTCCCAAAAATACTACTCTACGCCACGGGTCAGCGTAAGAGGGGCACTCCAAAAAAGCAATACAAGGACTCCCTGAAACAACATCTCAGGCTCGGCCAAATTGATCACCAACAGTGGTCCGCCCTGGCCTCACATCGGGAGGCATGGAGACGCACTATCCACAATGTTGCAGCCTTATTTGAGAACTCACGCTGAACAAGTCTTGAAGAGAAAAGACAACGCAGAAAGAATCACAACCCAAAAACATCACCGAAGGAGACCTTCTGCTGTGCTTTTGCAACCGGACTTGTTTATCTCGGATTGGCCTTTTTAGTCATCAGCGCGCTTGCAGAAAGCACGGGATGAGTCCTTCCTGAATCTTCATTTGCAAAGAAAAGCCAGAGAGAGAGAGAGACTACTATAGTATTACTGCTACTACTATGGAAGATATTTATATTCCATCTTCTTCCCAGCTCAAGATAAAGGACTTTTTCAAATGGGGAAAAAAAAACCCTGAGGAGGTCAGAAACAATAAGTTGGAAACAATTTGAATTTGAACAATTTGAAAACCTCCGTCAATAAAAAGTGGTGCCCGCAGCACAGAGAAAGCACTGGGAAAGGTCGGGAGGAGGGTGTCATCGTCTGAAACGGGGTGCTGTAAGCGCAACAGCCCCATTCTTCTCCCTACCTCCTCAGGGTTTCCCCCCCCCATTTGAAAAAGTCCTCAGCATGGCTTACCAGTGATTTAAAAAAATACATACAGTTGTCCCTCCACATTCATGGATTTGGCATTCACGGTTTTAAGTATTCACGGCTTGAAAATATTCTTTAAAAAATAATAATCCAAATAGCAAACCTTGATTTTGCCATCTTATATAAGGGACACCGTTTTGCTATGCCATTGCATATAATGGGACTTGAGTATTCACAGATTTGAGTATTCACGGGGGGGGGGGGGTCCTGGAACCAAACCCCAGCAAATGTGAAGGGACAACTTTAGTTAGGAATTCACAAAATACCAATTAAAAAGTAGTTAAACTATCAATATCTTAGCTAGTCCATTTGCATAAATAACAGCCTTGCAAGTGCAGAAACCCACTCAAGACTGACAGAAAATCCCTAGCTCATATTGTAAGCAAGGAAAAGTATTTTGCCCTTTCCCATTCTCGCAAGAATTTATATCCCTGCTTTTCCCAAAGCCCTAACTTGTGTTGAGTTGTCGCCCACTGAGACAACTGCATGAGACAGAAGGCTTGGAAAAGGTGATTCCTCTTCAGCTGGTTTCCCGCTGGAGTGCTAAATCGAGGGTAAAGGAGAAACTAGTATTGGAAAGTACCACTAACCACCAGGGACTGTGTACAACATTTGTTCTTTGAAGGCTGTGTCACTGCCTGCACTGTTCCAGCTGGCCTCTGGTCCTCCATTTGGCCTAACAGCTCTGTACAGGGATCTGCAGAGACCTTATGTAGCCTGCAAATGTCTGACCCAGAATGTCTGAAATTGTCCTCCTGGAAAGGCCTTTAGATGCCCCGCGCTACCAGCCAGGAGCTACAGCACAGCTTTCCACCAGCTAATTACATGTTCTACTAATGATATGATTAGCAATCACCTTGTGGGATGTTTACAGTTAAACATTAGGGGTGGATGTGCCTATGAATAAGACAGACATACAGAGAATGTGACTGTGCACTGAAGCAAGCAAGGAAGTATCAGCCTTTCCTCCCCAGCCACAACCTCCGTAGAGTAGAAAGTCTTTCCCTACACAATGTATCAGTTAGCATTGGCGCAGGGGGGGGGTGTCTTCCTGTTGGCACCACCTACTGATGGCACACATACCAACTAGGTAAGTGCAAGAGAGTGGGCACAGTTTCCAATTCTAAACACATTTGTATATAAACTAAGCCCATTACATTTAAATCAGGGGATTTTCAGTAAAGATTTTAACAGAATATTTACCAACTACTTAGATGTGGTGGTGACAGAAAAACAGTTGTGTAATTTAATAGCAAGAGGAGGATGGCTGGGAATCATGCAGCCCTCCGTATGTTGATGGATTGCAAGTCCCAGCATGCTTCACCATCAGCTGGTTAAGGCAGCTAGAATATACAGTCCAATGACATCTGGAGAACTACATGATTCCCACTCCTATTCTACAGCCTCCTACTCTCCTGGAGGTAACCCTAGACTCTTAAACGCCATGCCAGTGAAGCACAACCATTGGCAGGTTTTACCCACCTGGTGAGGCTTTGTCTACTGAGAGCTAGGGTGGTGTAGTGGTTTGAGTGTTGGACTAGGACTCCAGGAGACCAGGGTTTGAATCTCTGCTCAGCCATGGAAACCTACTGGGTGATTTGGGGCAAGTCATACTTTCTCAGCCTAAGAGGAGGGCAAAGCCAAACCTCCCCCAAATAAATCAAGCCAAGAAAACCTTAGGACAGCCTTGTCATAGTAGTAGTAGTAGTAGTTGTTTATGTGCATCTGAGAACCACTATGGTGTAGTGGTTGGAGTGTTGGACTATGACTCTGGAGATCAGGGTTCGGATCTCCACTCAGCCATAGAAACCCACTGGTGACGTTAAGCAAGTTGTACTCTCTCAGCCTCACAGGGAGACAAAGGCAAGCCCTCCTCTGAATAAATCTTGCCAAGAAAACCACACAATAGGGCCGCCATAAGTCAGAAAAGACTTGAAGGCGCACAGCAACAATGTATATTCTGCCATCCCCCCCACAAACCAAGACTACTGTATACAGTAGTATATGATGAAATCTATCTCACCTCTTTAATCCATTTAACAGAGGTCTAGAGTGGTTATGTTTTACTGACACACCAAGTATGAGCTGTTTTGGCTATCTCTGTCCATAACAGGGCTGGCCCAAGATATTTTGCTGCCAGAGGTACAGCATCATAGTACCCATGCCAAATCAAAGTAGATAGTATCCAGAATCAGCCATCATTTTGGCAGATGAGGTAGAAAATTCCACTGGGGCCTCTCTCCACCCACAGGAGTAAATATTCTAGAATAATAAAAACAATACTTAACACTTTGCTCCCCTTTCACAATACCCACAGATCTACTACCTTGCTCTGTCTAAAGGTTGGACTGGTGCTAGTTAGTAGTTCATGATGTGTTTAATTCTGTGACTTCTGTTATGGAGGAATCACTTATAGCATTATAACAGCAAGACACAAACTATCCCATAGATCAGCATCCATGCAGATACCCTAAAGCATTTGGCTAAATCAGCAAAAATGACTGAGAGTGAAGAGACATTTCTGCCACAGTGGTTCACCAGTGAGTAAATTATGTGGCAGGTTTATCCACACTTACCTGCAAATAAGTTCTAGTGAATATAGTAGGGCTTCCTTTAGAATAAATCAGTGTAGAATTAAATTTCTTAATGCCTTGAATTTCACCGTCATTTTAGCTATATTCACTGGAAATGTAAATGATTTTTAGATAATGGTTCAAAGATTATAAAAACCCTTTCTCTGCCACCACCCTACTGTATATGGGAATGCTGTCCAATTAATCATTTCGAAATATTTGTAGCTGTCTGTAATTTTAAAAAGCCTTCATAAATGGTAATTTGCACTGCACAAGTACAGCAGGGCTGCATCAGTGAAGAGTAAACATCTGTGGTACAGTACAAATACTTTTGAGTGGTGTGTATTCTAAATTTAGGAAGTACCACACTAAAATCAATACCACAATATAGTGTCTGTTTGCTTTTTCATGGGGCCCCCTAAATTAAATGTCAAGTGGGCAAAATGTGATACAACGCAGGATGCATGCACTTTTGTTGTATGCATGTTTTCAGAAGCCAAGCTTCCTCTCCACACACCCCACACGCACACCTCCGACAGTTGAAAGTTACATTTGTTTCAGAAAAGTTTCCATTCTCCAGGGCAAGAAAACAACTGGGACTATCACAAAGCAAGCCCCTAATATTACAATAAATTTCCAAATGCAAGCCAGGCCAAAAGAGTACATTATGTGACCTAGTTCTGTTTCCAAACTCCAGGCGTTGCTCTAAAAGTGGTATTAAAAGGGAGGGATTTGTGGCGGGTGGCAGGGGCAAAAAGGAAAGGTGTGCTTAGCCTTTCTTCCCACCTGCCCATGGAGATCTAGCAGTGGTGGCACTAAGGAGGTACGGAGAGGCCGAACCACATCAGGAGACACCTGGCAATTTTGGGGAAAAGGTGTTTGTGGGATTTCCTGCTTCATGTATCAAAATAACTTGGCTGCCTATTTGCATCCTGACAGGAGTGAGGAGCAGAGTACTATTTGTTGCTCTGTCTCAGGCAGCAAAATGTCTAGGGCTAGCAGCCTGCCTGGGGACAACATGGCAGGATCGTTTGAAAAGCAGTAAATTAGGAAAGGGTTAAAAAGGCTCTCCTTTCTCTTTCTTCTACATTGTGGCAAGAGGATCAGCTGTAGCCATAACCCACTAAGGTGGCAGCTGTATCTCAGCACAATCTCTGAAGAACATAGTGTGCTTTATTTTTAAGGGACCGAGTAGATGTCTCAGAAGCCCTATCGACCTGGGTCCAGGCTATTTGAAAAATCATATCTTCCTTTATGAGCCCGTTAGAGCTCTAAGATTGTCTGGAGAGGCCTTTGACTCTGTCCCACCATCTTCTCAGACTCATTTGGAGGAACAAGGGAGAGAGCCTTCTTAATGGCTGCTTCTAGACTTTGGAACTCTCTCCCTAGGGAGGCTGTGATGGCTTCATCATTGCTCTCATTCCATAAGCATATTAAAGTTTTGTGCCATCAGGCTTTTAGAAACTGACTGGGGTGGACTTTTAATGCTGTGTGGTGCTGTTTTTAAGAATTGTATGTTGCCTAAGGTTTGCAAGCTGCCTTGGGAGAAAGGCAGGGTATAACTCAAATAAATAAATGTCCATGTTTAAATGTTTCAGCTTTATCAATGGTTTATTTTTTTTATTATCATTTTTTATTAAACTCCAAACATGAACATGCATATACATACCCATACATACATATGAACATACATACATACATACATACATACACCTACATATACGTACACATACTTATCTATATCCTCTATGACTTCCAACACAGTTCCTTTCTTCCTTCTCTCCATTTCTCTCTATCCCCCCGCCTTCCCATATGCATTCCAATCCTTGTCTTCCATATCTCCTATCATTCTGTCCACATCCCTCTCTCATCTTTATCCTTCTCTATGTTCTTCTCCAAACTTCCTCTTGCATGACTCCCTTACCTCGCACCTTCTACACTTACTCTCACCTTCTCACATCCTTCTTCTTCCTTCCAACTCATTCAACCTCTGACTCCCCTTGTTTCCTATCCTTTGAGCTCAGCATTCCATATATATATAATTTCATCCCCCCTTTTTCCCCCTCCTTCATTAGTTTCCCTACTCTTCCTTTTCCATACTATGTCGTTACATTTAACATCTTATCCTTTTAACCCCTATTTAAATTCAGATTCCATTAAATATCCTTAACTTTCTGTTAAATCTCTTTGTTTAAATGTCTTTAAATGTCTTTATCTTCTTTATAGTTCCAGTCTATATCTCTTATCTATTTTTATTCTTCAGCAGCTTTAGATTTTGTGTTCCGTGTTCTTTTAATCTTATATATTTACTTTAATATTCCACCTCATTTTCCAATATTCACGGATTGGCAACCACTCTTCTTCCATTTTTTTTTATCTTTTTCTTGTTAATAATATATGTCAATTTATCGTTCTCTAGCATCTCGTTAAGTTTTAATACCCATTCATCTATTAGAGGTAGCTATTTTTTTCTTCCAATTTGCTGTAATGATTAATCTTGCCTCTGTTATTGAATATAACAATACTCTCCAGTATTGTTTTGCAAATTTTTGCTCTAGATTTGATGTTATATTTAATAAGTACAATTTCGGGCCCATTGCAAACTGTATCTTGAACATTTTTAGTATAATCTTGTGGATCTTACACCAAAACTTCTGTATTATAGGACACCCCCACCACATATGATATATTGTGCCAATATCTTTTTCACAGTCTCAACATTTGTTATCCCTCATTTTGTGGATTTTACTATGTCTTGATGGTGATAAATACCACCTATTCACTACCTTGAAATGATTTTCTTTAAGGGCTAGACACGCCGTGGATTTGTTTGTTTCTTTCCATGCCCTTTCCCATTCATCTAAAGTTATTGTCTCTCTGAGATCTTGGGCCCATCTCATCATTGCTTCCATAAGTTAGGTAATGAAGTGCCTCCTTCTTTCTGATCCATTGTTAGTGTAGACCACTTGATACTTGCTTTCCTGCCACCCCATATGAATTTATTGAATTCAAAAGTCCATTTTTGTAATATTTTTTTCATTGTGTAATATTGGTAAATTTTACACAATGAAAATTTACCAAATAAGGATAAATCTTACCAAATAAGGATAAATCTAGGTTGTTCCAATGTTCTAGATCAGATTTTATATCATACCATAGGTTTTTATAGTTGCTCTCATACAAGTTAATGTTGTTTTTGTTTAACCATATTCTGAGGTATTTTACTTTTTTTTCAATTTTGCATTCTGATTTTTCTTTTAGTTGATTTTCTTCCTTTGCCATTAATTTTTTTGTTATTATTGCTGTTTTGTCTTTGATGATTTTAAATCCTGCCAATTTTCCATAATTTTTAATTATCTCAAATAACTTCTCAATATTTTCCACTGGATCCTCTAGAATCATAGCAATATTGTCCGCAAATGCTCTTATTTTATATTCTTGATTTTTGGTCTTTTGATCTTAAGTCCTGGTAATTGATTGTTATTCCTTATTTGATTATTTAAACTTTCCAAAGTTAGAATAAAGAGCATAGGAGACAATGGACATCCCTGCCAGGTTCCTTTGGAGATATCCAATACTTCGGTATTCTCATTATTTATTGTTAAGTAAGCTTTTTGCGTCCCGTATATCACCTGCATGCTTTTGATAAATGTCTCTCCAAAATTTAGGCCATTCAATGTTGCAATAATAAATGACCATTTCACATTATCAAATGCTTTCTCCACATCAAGAAATATAAGTGCTGCTTTCTTATTATTAGCCTTCTCATAATATTCAATTGCATTAATCATCATTCTGATGTTACTTGATAGATGCCTTCCTTTAATGAATCTGCATTGATCGTCATGAATTATTTCTTTAATAATAGTATTTAATCTGTTTGCTAATATTATTGTGTAGATTTTATAGTCCACATACAATAAGGAAATAGGATGATAATTTGCCATGTTTGTTCTATCCTTACCCTCCTTTGGGATAAGTATTATATTTGCTGTCTTCAATGTCTAGGTATGCCTTCTGTTGGTATTTTGTTGAATAGTTGTTGCATTGGAATAATTAGTTCTTCCTGAAAAGTCTTATAAAATTCTGCTATAAAACCGTCCTGGCCGGGTGATTTCCCTGGCTTTAGCTGTTTTCTTACCTGACATATCTCCTCTCTTCTGATAGGTTGTTCCATTTTCTTTTTCTTGAGGTATTGAGCTGTGATCTGCTCAGGACACTCCACTTATCACCGCAAATCGGGGGTAATATAGTATCCTTTTACCCCAAAACAGTAATTCAGAATGGGAATATCTGAATTCAGTGGGGCCAGTGCTATCTCGGCTGAAGGGACTCTCACTACATTGTGATGGAGGTCCCGAAGTGCTGAGAGTCTTCAGCAAGAGGAATGTGGCAGCCATTGTGGCAAAAAATAATCTTTGGATCTATCCCTCAAAACTCCCTCGCTACAAAACAATATCTAAGTTCATAGCTGCAGAATTTATTTCTCACCCTGAATTTGAGTGCAAAACAAGATCTCCACATAATCCAGTGTTCAGACTGTACACAGCTGGGAGGTGAGCTCGTGGAATTCACAGAACATGGTGCCATCTCTTTGATTCCAAAGCCGGTGACAGGTGCTTAGCGACTAAGACTACATGGGCTATAATATAAAGGTATGAAATAAGCCAAAAGAAGCAGTGATCAGACTCTAGTAAGTGAGGGGGAAGTGGGGAAGTGAGAAAAGTGGAAGTTGTGAATTGTGAAAGTTGTGAGTTGTGGAGTGGTGAGTGGTGAACTTTGAAAAATCCTAATAAATAGACAATCTGGAAGTATTGGAGGGGAAAAGAAAGAGCGGTGATAACCAATTTTCATGGGTGGAAAACAGATACATTAAGAAATACTTTATATCATACCCCTTCCCCCCAAAGAGGAGAGTAGTTAAACTGGAGAAAATACAAGAGGATAGAAGAGGACAGAAGAGGACTGGGATTTAGCTAACAGGATTAGACAAAAGAAGTGGTCGAAGTGAAAAAAAAAAGTACTAATACAGATTATAACAGTCAAGAGTTTGAAAACCACAGCGATTTGTTTATTTGTTACTTCTTGCGACTTTGTTTCCCTTCCACTTTACTAAACAGTTATATAATCTAAAGCAGAAAAACTAAGTGAAATGGAGACGGGAAGTGGGAGAACCTATGTCATGGTGTTTTCAAGGTTGTACTATGAATCTAATTTAAAGGGAAAGGAGAATAAATAAGGAAAATGGTCTGCAGTCTAGAAGATTGAAGCTTTGCTGCTATACAGTGGATAGTGGAAATATTGAAAATTGACTGTTAGAATATAATCGTTTATATATAGTTTGTTCTGAAGATTGTTTATATATACTTTGTTCTGAAGACTATTTAATGTCATATTAATTATTTGGAAAAGAAGAGAAATTGTTTGAAATTAATTATACTGGATCAAGATTATCTGAGTAACTGAGAAACTGATTAATTGCTTAAATGACAAAGTGCATATTGATTATATAGACTGGAACTATAATTAATTAATGGTTCATTTAATTAGTTATAGTTGATTAAGCGAATAATTGCAGACTGATATTAATTATTAATTATTGATTATATTAATATATTAATATACTTACTAAACACATATTTAAAAATTACAGATCACATATTTAAGGAATATAAATTTATAGAAAAGCAAATAGAATTTATTCAATCCAATTATAATAGATTAAGATGAATTGATTAATTAATTAATTAATTAATTGTATATAGGGAATTGTGACTTTATGAGTCTTAAGAACTAATGAACTTAATATTGGTAGTGATTGGAAGTGACTAAAATTAACTAAAGGTGAATAATTGGATATTGACTATTTGATAGTAAACTGACTTTTAACTACATATTGATCACAAACTATTGATTAGATTGATATTACAGTACATTGATATACTTATTGATTATACATGTGTGAACTATAGATTGATGAATTTTGCAACCTAATTGTGTGGGAAATTAATTAATTGTGAATTTGATTGTGCAGGAATCTAAATAATTGTGAATTTAGAATAATTACAGAATAAGTTAAGAAAATGGCGGCAAGCACCAGGGCTAAAACAGCTGGTTCCCAGGTGCAAACACAAATTTCTTTTAAGAGAAGAAATTCGACAGATAATCCAATGAAGCAAACTGATATTGGACTACAAAAATTGGAAGAACTCAAGAATTTTAAGAAGGAGTTAAGGGAAGAACTTAAAGCATATAAGAAAGAAATAAGATCAGATATGGAGAAATTTGATAATAAACTGGACAATTTATCATCAGAAATGACAAACCTCAAGACCAAAGTGAATGACATAGAAAGTAGAGCTGAAAGTTTTGAGAAACAAATGGAAGAAATGAAAGATGTGCAAAAGAAAGAAAGAAATATGATCTTGTCACAAGAAATGAGGTATAGAGATAAATGTCTTAAATGGAGAGGCATTGCTGAAAGTTTGAGAAAAGACATTTAGGAAAAAATAATCCCCAGTTTGGCTAAATTTATAGAAACTAAGGAGGAAGAAATGGAATTGGCAATTGATAAGCTGTTCCGAGTGAACTCAGCAATTGCGAGAAGAAAGAAAACACCAAGAGATGTCATAATTTGTTTTAATCGAATAAAGATAAGAGATAAAGTAATTCAATCGAGCTATCTGAGAAACTTCAACATAGAAGGGAACAATATCAAAATATTTAAAGACATACCAGTGGAGGTGCTGAAGAAAAGACAAGGTTATTGACCATTAAAACAAAAACTTAAAAACCTGGGGATAGCAGATAGATGGGAACGATTAGAAGGGGTAGCGTTCATGTATCATCAAAGAAGACAAAAAATAAACACATTAGAAAAGACAGAACAATTTCTTAAAACACTGGAAGCAGAAGAAAAGAAAAGAACAGAAGCAAGAGGTAAAAAGAAAAGAGGTGAGGAAGAGAAGAACCCACCAAAAAAAGGGAGGTAAAAAAATCATCAGATAAAGAACAGGAAAATAAGCAAGATCAAGAACAATGAGAAAGAAAAGAAGGTGAGGATGAAGAGGAAGGAGAAGAAGGGGAAACAGGAGAAACAGGAGAAGAAGAAGAAATAGAAGAGAGGGAAGAACTACGATGCGAGGAAGAGGATTTGGATAAGGGAAAATGGATCATTCAGAAGAAGAGGAATCATAAATTTTGGAATTTTGGAACTATAGAAATATAGTTACAAAATGACAATTATAATTAGGTCTTGGAATGTGTAAGGATTAAATGAACCCAAAAAGAGAAATCAAGTTTTCACATATTAGACAGAAGTAAGTCTGAAATTATCTGGTTACAGGAAACAAAACTCTGAGAAAAAGATAATAAACTACTTCGTAGAACTAAACTTGGGCAAGGATTTTTTTCAAATGCAACAAAAAGAGAAAAATGGTGTAGCGATATATATTAAAAACAAGCATGATGCAACAGAAATTTTGAATGATAAATAAGGATATTATATTGGGCTGGAAATAAATTTGATTAACATGAAAGTAGTTTTGATTGCTATATACGCCCCACTAGAAAGGAAGGAACAATTCTACAAAAAACTACATCAGGAAATTCAGAAAGTAAATAAACAAAATATTATTCTAATTGGATATTTTAAGATTTGTGTCCCCTATTATTCAGCTATACACAGACTGCTCATCTCAGGAAGTAGTTGTAGCATTGCTAGCTGACATAAATCTATTTATCACATACTCAGTAGCCCGTTTTGCATTGGCAGCTAAGAAATTACGTGCTCGCTTCATCAAGGAACATATTGTATCATGAAAGGGATTTTGGTATTTCTGATGTTTTTATAGGAATTGTTGGGATATCTTGACATTATGTATAACATTTTAATGTTTATTGTTAATTTTATTCATGTTCTTTTTTTTTCTGTGTATATTGTGAAGGCCATTGGCTATGTACAATAAAGTTTATGACTGACTGACTGACTGACAATAACAAATAAAATATCCCAAGGAGAGCTACCAAAAATAAGTAAAAGTATTCTAGAAGACTTCAATCTGACTGATGTGTGGTCAGCAAAACACGAAGGGAAAAAAGGCTTTACTTTCTTCTCAGAGTCACACAAATCAATGTCAAGAATTGACATGTGCTGGATATCTACAGATATGCTAACAAAAATAAAAGAAATGGAAATAGGTGAATGAATAGTATCAGATCACAACCCAATAGAGATTAAATTAACAAACTCAACGAGAGAATATAGATGGAAACTGAATGAAGAAAAGCTAAAAGATGAACAATTTGCACACCAAGTTAGGAAAGAAATACAAGAATTCTTCAAATATAATAATAGTAAAGATGTCAAGGATAGGACGACATGGGATGCCTTCAAGGCAATGATTAGAGGAGTTTTTCTTCAAAGAGGGGCTGAACTAAAAAAAAATCAGACAAGAGAAAAGTAAAAACTTGATAAAAGATCTAAAAGAAAAAGAGGAGAAATTAAGGATAAACCCTATAAATACAAAATTACAAATGGAAATAAAGTTAATCCAAGAAGCACTTAAAGCAGATTTAACAGAAAAGATTGGAAATAATTTAAGAAGAATAAAACAAAAATACTTCGAAAGAGCTAATAAAGTGGGTCGTTGGTTGGCACATCGCTTAAGAAAAGACACAGAGAGAAAGTTAATAACGGAAGTAAAGATTGGAGGATTAAGATACACGACACAAAAGGAAATCAAATCAGTGTTCGTAGATTGTTACAAAACATTATACAAGAAAATGGAGGAAACAGAAATAGAAGAAGCATAAGAGATTAATTATATTAAAGAAAACTGGAAGAAGATACTTTTGGAGGATATGAAAAAGAAAAAAAGAAAAAGAAAATCAATGGTATAATATTTTTAAAAAATATTTGTACTTTTATTGAAGCTTTTGTATAGTTTTGATCTGTATTGTTTTGAAATATGCTGTTAGCTGACTTGAGTTTCATTATTGAGAGAAAGGTGGGATATAAAATGAAAGTACAGTAGATATAAGAAGCCCTATACTGTATAAGAAAAAAATACTGATACCAGAAGTAATAGTATGTTTTAGATGCACTTGAGAATGCTTTTTTGAATAGAAAGTCTACAAATATTATACTTTTACAATAACACCTTAATGCCCAGAAGCCATCTTCCAGAAAACTACAGCATAATAACTTCTACGCAAACTAATTCACCACTAACATGTGACCATGTTACATGATTGATGCAACAAGCCACAGAACACCTACAGAAACTTCATGCCGCTACCTGTCCCAAGCAAAAAATAAAAATAAAAATCCTCATTCCAGAAAATAGCCTCATTCCAGTAAACTCCTGCAGCTGTGAGACGGTGAGAGCTGACTGCATACCATGCAGCTATGGACAGGTTTATGTAGGGACCACTAAACGTAGAGTACAAAGACGAATCAAGGAACATGAGAGACACTGAAGACTGAGCCAGCCAGAGAAATCAGCAGTAGCAGAAGATGTTGTAAACCAACCTGGACACAAAATGTTATTTAAAAACACAGAAATTCTAGACAAGGCCAACAACTATCATGTCAGAATGCACAGAGAAGCTATTGAAATCCACAAACACCTGGACAACTTCAACAGGAAAGAAGAAACCCTAAAAGTAAACAAAATCTGGTTTCCAGTTTTGAAAAATGATAGAAACAAAACACAGCACTTACAAAGGAATTCCACCCAGGGACAGGGGGATTTCCAGCAGATAATGGCCCATCAACCAACCATTAGCCAAACAGACACTAATCCTCCTTGCATTTCTACACCCAGACACTAACCATTCAAACACACAAATTTACATATCCTCCCCAACAGGGACTCACAGTATATAACCCCACACACACACTCCTACCCAACCATTCTCTGAAGATGCCAGCCACAGATGCAGGAGAAACATCAGTAGTAAATTCTTCCAGAACACGGCCTCACACTGGAAAAAAAAAATAAGGAAAATCTATGGATGCTGACCGTGAAAACCTTCGACTTCATAATCAGTACTCTTCCTCCCAACTTAGAACCGGGAGGTCTCTGTGTGATTGCTTGGGTACACCCCACTCACAAGGATGTCTGCCACACTTGCTCAGGGCAGTGGCAGCACTGGGGGGGGGGGTGCAGAGAGACCAAACCACACCAGGTGACACCATCAAAGTGAGGGGTGGCCTTAGTAAAGCCACAGGCTCAGGATGTATGACAAGTACAGAAGTAGAACTGGTGAAGCCTGCCCACTTGCTCAGTTTGTTGTCTGAACAGCATCAAAGATCTTTGCCTTCTGAAGCTCACAAATCATTTAATTTCTGAGGGGCCATTAATACTTGCTGCTATAGTAAACACTTATCTTAGTTACTGGACTTTTTCAGATGCCCCTTACTGCGCAAGAAACCTCCGTAACAGCAATGAAGCTGCACGGAGGGGGTCTGTTTCAAACAATGCCGTCCTTCTCTCATCATCGTCTGTGACTGCTCCAGGTAGGATTGAGGGCGGCTGTGCCATTTTTTATTCACAGACAACTTCCGTGAGTAAAAAATGGCATGGCCGCCCTCAATCCTACCCGGAACAGTCACGGACGCTGCCGAGAGAGGGATGGCGTCATCTGAAACAGACCCCCTGCTGCGCAGCAAAGTCGTTGTTGTTACAGAGGCTTCTTGGGCGATAAGGGGCATCTGAAAAAGTCCACGGTTTCAGAGTTTCTCTTGTGCTCAGTACGTGAATTAGTCACCTTAGTTCACCAAATGCCTCCAAAAACACAACCACTATCATAGTAAAATGATTTCTGTGCAGCTGTTATGACTGAAAACACAATCTGTTCAAGCACTGTGTGACAGAACTACTTTAACTTTCTGCAGGATACATTTTGTTTCACTGGTCCACTGAAAAGGAGGAGAATAAGATTTAAAGGTTACAGAAAGACTACCATTATTGGAAAACAAATTAACACTATATTTTTCTGGCCTAAGCCATGCTATTATAGTTTTTATGTTCATGGTTGATTCTTACACATTTCAGCCTATCTGCCCTACAGCTCTTCTGGGAAGTGGTTATGTTTCAGCTTTCACTGACCCTGAACAATGGATCATTGCCACACTTACATATGAGGAACGGAGGGGGGGCTCTCATTTTTCCCCAGCGTATCCTCCTGCTAGTCTACTTTAATATTTGCAGGGGAGATTGAGAACATAAATGCTGAGTTGCACACAAAGGTTCGTAAACGTTGCCTTCAAAGACATACAGTAGTTAGGAAAGTATTGCCTGTTTTGGACTGTGTGACTTGCTTATTTAGGGAGAAGGGAATCAGATAGAAGTATGCTCAGCCAAACTAAATGCTTCCATAGGGGTACCTATCTTAATCTTAACAAAAACAAGGGAGACTTCTACTTTGTGAATGGACATGATAATTCTTTTACATACATTTGAAGTTTATAGTACATGTATGTGTGCATGCACACCTTCAAGTCACCTGAACTTATAGTGACCCCATGAATAGGGTTTTCTCAGGAAAGGAATACTCAGAGGTGTGTTTGCCAGTTCCTTCCTCTAAAATATGTCTACAGAACCTGGCATTCATTGGCAGCCTGCCATCCAAGTACTAACCAGAGCTGACCCTGCTTAACTTCCAAGATCACAGAAGATCTGGTGCCTTTAAGGTATTTAGGCCTTTTGTTCTTGTTGTGTGCCTTCAAGTAATTTCTGACCTATGGTGAGGCTAAGGCAAATTTATTACAGGGCTTTCTTGGCAGAATTTGTTCATAGGGGGTTTGCCCTTGCTTTCTTTGAGGTTGAAAAGGTGTGGCTTGCCCAAATTCACTCAGTAGGTTTCCATGGTTAAGTGGGAAGTCACACCCTGGTCTCCCAAGCCTCAGGCTTGGCTAGTTTTGTTTTGTGAGTGCTGGATGGGGACTAGATGGGGAAAGACTTGATGGGAGGAAGGCTCATTAAGTTTTAGGTTTTCTTTGCCTGAAAAATTGAAAGCACCAGATTATTTGAGAGACTTTGTTTTTTACATAAAGAAATATAAAATTCATGCTGAGGAGTTGAAGGGGGAAGACAGGCCAGGTCAGAGCATCAAGAGAGTTTTGTACAGGAAAATAGTGGAGGAGATTTATGTTAACCCATGTTTGCATAAACATCAGGCCAAACCAGATTTATCAGAATACCTAAAACAGCAGACTAGCCCAATTGAGTTTTTCATGGACAAAAGGGTCCCCAAAAAGTTGTGGGACTTGAGGTACAGGCTCTACCATCAGGTTCTTAATCTGAGGAGAAGGAAACCATGGACCACAGAGGACGAGCAGACTTGCCCTCATCTGAAATCTAAAAAGGCTGAGATTTTGAGTGGTGTGGCATAAAAGAAGATGATCAGGCATTTTGCCCAGGACTGCCTGAGTTCCCAAGAAACATGGGAGGAGGTGGCCCAGGTCCTGGATAGGCCAGATTTGGCACAACAGGCTTGGGAGACCATGCTTTCAGGGACCGAACCTCCAGAAGGTATTAGGGGACCCAAAAGTTAGTGGGCCAAAAGAAGAAGAGGAAGGAGTCTGGTTCCCCAGCTGTGAGTTTTTGGACAGTGCCTGGTCCACAGTGCACCTGGTAAACCTCTATATGATGTTGGGATTATTTTTCCAATGACAAAGGGAGGTAAGGCGTCAAAATCTGCAGGATGTAAAAGGCACTGCTTATTATGTTAAGAACGTAATTGAAAATTTAGCTCTGAGTGAAAAAGAGAAATTGCCAAATCATCGTTGGAAAAAGTTTTGGCCATGGTTTAATGAGACAACCCCAGCAATAATGTAAGGGATATCTTTAAATATACATTCTATTATTATTTTTGTATTTTTGTATTATTTTGTATTGTTATTTTTATTAATCTTTTATTAATTTTTTTTCTTTTCCAAATATGTATAATTTTAATGTGTAAATATAATGTTCATTGGAAAAGAAAAAAAGAGTGATTATAGTGTGTTTAGATTAAGAGGAAAAATGTACTAGTGTTAGGATAGATAGTTTTATTTTTGTATTAGAAAAGAGGAAAACAATTTTTTTTTTGCATTATTGTTACAGCCTTTTGTGGTCAGATGTATTTTTCAGTAGAATGGTCTTATTCCAATAAAAAAATTCCTAATCCCCAAAAAATTCCTAATCCCCAGTGTTCTAGTCCAATACTCAAACCACTACACCATGCTGGACATTATCATGAATCTCATTCCCTGCCTTTATTTCCCTCACTACTGTGTTTTCCCCTCCTTACACCAGTGTGTATCTGCCCACTCTGGCTAACATCCCCCACATTTGTTGAACTGTACTTTAGTCCACAAAAGCTCATAAATTTCTTCCAAAATACAACTCTGGCTGGTATCTGCCAAAGCCTCACAGTAATTTCCCCTCATTTTAATTCCCACACCAACTAGAGGTCCACAGAATGTTAGCCAGAGCTATTTAGCCTTTGGCCGTTTTAACCCCACCTATCACATAACAGGAATTTCAAAATGATGTTAAGTGCCTGACCTCTCCTTTTGTGGGTTAAAAAGTCTGACTGGGTTACTGCACTAAGGCTAATTAATTGCATGTCTACTTGACAGAAGACAAGAAAAATCTGGCATGAAAGATAGCTGGTGTTTGTTAAAAGAGGGTGTAAATAAGATCATATTCTGCCCTGAAGACATTTTCTTAGGGCATATTTGGGGGCATTATTAAGTAAACACTTCTGAGGCATTTGCAGCCTCAGCACTATCCTCAGTAGAGGATATTTCCCTAGGTTTGCTATTAAGTACCATGAAAGCATGTCCGTATGTTAACAGACACCCTATAAAAAGAACCTCCATTGTTACTTCTTAGAACATTTGACAGAGCTACCTGTTAAGGATTCCCTACTCTGCTTTAAGTATGAAACAGGAATTTTTAAAAATGGAAACTGGAATGCCCTGGCCACAATAATTAATATTTTTTTGTCACGTTTAGCTCAAACTACCAGAACAGGCTCTACTAAAATAAAATTTAAAAAATCTTTTTGTACAGAGTACAACAGAGTACAACCACCAGGTTGTAAACTGGAATTAGCTCAGAGAGCATTACATTGAGTAATATCAACAGCTACATTGACTCCCAGGACATTACCAGACATGGCAAAATCACAAGATTACAATGCCACAGTAGTGTGAATGAGTCCTGCTATTGCACATCATTGTTGTCTTTGCATTGTTATAGCATGCTCCAGCCACGAAAAAAGTGTTCCTTTTAATTCATGGGACAAGCCATGAATAGATCTTTAATACTGCTTTTTTCATGATATTGACAGCATGCAAAACCACATCCCATTGTAATCACAAGATTACAGCATGAATGGGCAGTCCTCAACAAGAAAAATTCCAGGTGAGAACATGAAAACAAAGCACAGGACACTCTTTGTATGTACTGTCCCCATTAGTTTGCACATTTTTAGGTTTGTTTTAGTGCTTGTGTGTTATTTTACTTTCTTAATTAAGGTGTTTTTGGAGTTTTAAGCGTGCTCGCATCTTCTCATGAGAACCACCGAAATATCGCCCATGCTAAATCATGGGAGTAAACTCCCATTCTTAAAGTGCTAGTGGTCATCGTGTGATAATTCGATGATAGTTCTTTCATGCAGTTACAGTGATGTGCAATAGTAAGTGTGTTAATCCAATAATAATAATAATAATAATAATAATTTATTTATTTATTTATATCCTGCCCCTCTACGAAACACAGTTGGGGCAGCTTACAACATTAAAATATACACCCAAAGATCCTCCATCCCACCCCCTCTTAAAATACAATTAAATAATTTAAAAAAATTAAAACATACTTTTAAATACTATAAATATAGTAGACAGTGGCTGTAGTGGGATTGGGATAAATTTCTGATGGCCAGGTATCTATTCAGGAAGGCCCGCTGGAAGAGATCCATTTTTAGAGCTTTTTAAAAGCTATTTAGGGTGGTGATATGATGGATCTCACCCAGCAGGCTGTTCCATAATCTGGGAGTGATAGCCAAAAAGGCCCTCCAGGAGGTCAAAGAAAGCCTAGTTTTTAAAGGTTGTAACAAATTCCTCCCAGAGGACCTGAGTGCCCGGGGGGGGATTATATGGAAGGAGGCGGTTCCGAAGATAGGTTGGACCTAAGCCATTTAGGGCTTGAAAGGTGATAACCAACACCTTGTACTGGGCACAGAAACTAATGGGCAGCCAGTGGAGTGATCTTAAGATCAGTGTTATATGGTCTCTTCTGGATGTACCCGAGACCAGTCTGGCTGTTATATTCTGTACTAGTTGAAGTTTCTGGACCATGCACGAGGGTAGCCTTATGTAGAGTGCATTACAGGAATCAAGACGGGAGGTTACCAGAGCATGTACCACAGTCTCAAGGTCCCTGACTTTCAGGAAAGGGCGCAGCTGGTGTATCAGCCAAAGCTGATAACAGGCACTCCTGACCATCGCATTTACATGCTTCGTCATCTGGATCCAGGAGTACCTTCAGACTGTGAACACAGTCCTCGGAGGAGAGAGTGACCCCACCCAGGACTGGAGGCTGTATCCTAATACCTGGATTTGGGGCTGATACCATGAGAACCTCCGTTTTGTCTGAATTCAGCTTGTTTTCCCTCATCTAGTCCATTACTACCCTAAGACAATCATTGAGAGAAGAGACACATATGAAGACAGAGCTGAAGACCAAGACATGGAGAAATATATCTGGGTGTCATCAGCATACTGATAGCACCCCACCCCATGCCTCCAGATTATCTCTTCCAGTGGCTTCATATATATATTGAATAGCATTGGGGACAGGATGGTGCCTTGCGGAATGCTACAGTTAAGCTCTTTTCTTATAGAACAACTGTCCCCAAGCATCACCCTCTGGGATCTACCTGAGAGGAAGGAGTGGAACCACTGCAATGCAGTGCCTCCGATTCCTAACCTCTTCAGGCGATCCAAGAGGATGTCATAATCTATAGTGTCAAAAGCCACTAAGAGATCCAGTAGCACCAGCAGGGTCACACTACCCTTGTCGATGCTCAGGCGAAGGTTGTCAGCTAAGGCAACCATAGCTGTCTCAACTCCAAATCCTGTCCTAAAGCCAGTTTGAAATGGATCTAAATAGTCGGTTTCTTCCAAGACAGTTTTGAGTTGGAGAGCAACTGCCCTCTCGATCACCTTGCTCAAAAAAGGTAGTAAGGAGACTGGCCTATAGTTCTTCATATCCAGAGGGTCAAGAGAAGGTCTTTTTAGGAGCAGTCTAACCACCGCTTCCTTCAAGCAAGATGGAATATGACCTTCCCTAAGGAATGCATTGATGATGTCCCTAAAGAACATCCTCGAGGCATCACCTCCCTACATGGCCAGCCATGAAGGGCAAGGGTCAAGAGGGCAGGTAGTCTTCCTTACTCTACCAAGGAGCTTGTCCACATCATTAGTACTTACAGATTGAAACTGATCCAGTATAACCTCATCAATGGAGTTACTGGACACCTGATCAATCAAATCTTCTACAATCCCGGCATCCATGTCAGCTCTTATCTGAGAGATTTTATCTTCAAAGAAGTTGTTAAATGATCACAGCAGGCTGTTGTCAGGTTTAGTAATGAGTTCTGCACAGGTGGAACCTGTCAGTTCCCTCACGACCCTAAACAGCTCTGCCGGGCGAGACTCTGCAGATGCAATACATGCAGAAGAGGATTTCCTCACTGCACGTATTGCCTCTCTATAGGAACGAAGACATTTCCTATGACAAGTCCTGTCAGACAAGAGCCAAGGTTTTCACCAGACATGCTCTAGTCATTGACCAACCTGCTTCAACTTCCTAAGTTCTTCAGTATACCATGGATGGTGATTAGAAGTGGGTTGGAGAGGATGCTTGGGAGCAATTGTGTCTATAGCCTTGGTAAAGTCGGTGTTCCAGGTGTTGACCAAGGCTTCGACAGAATCACCGGTGTTACCAACCAATGAACCCTCTAAGGCTTTCTGGAATCCAATTGGTTCCATTAGCCTTTGAGGGAGGACCATTCTAGTAGGTCCTCCACCCCCGACAGGATGGACAGTGGCTCTGAGTTCAACCTTGATCAGCAAATGATCCATCCAAAACAATGTGGTGGTTTTAGTCACCTCCGCCCATGGATATTCCTGTTCTGTACTAAAGACGGCATCAAAGGTATGACCCACACAATGAGTGGGCCCGACAACCAATTGGGATAGGCCCATGTTTGTCATGGACTCCATGAACTCCCGAGCTGCACCTGATAGATTTGACAAACTGGTCTCAAGTGAGATGTTGAAATCGACCAGAACTAACAGTCTGGGCAACTCCAACAACAGCTGTGAGACCAACTCTGTCAGCTTGGTTAGGGAGTCTGTTAGACAATGGGGTGGACGATATGCTAACAGAATCCCTAGACTCTCCCTGGTCTTCAGGCTGAGCTACATACACTCAAAGTGGACTGATTTCTGGACTGGTATCCTGGTCAAGGTAAGGTTATTTTTATGAACCAGACCCACTCCACCCCCTCACCCATCTCCCCTTACCTGCTCACTAACAGAGTACCCGGCTGGGAGGGCCTGCACCCAAGTTATGGCTCTGTCCTCTCCCAGCCAGGTCTCAGTGAAGCAAGCCAGGTTGGCGTCCTCTTCCAAGACAACAATGTTTCTGCTGCCCTCATTCATGGAATTACAACATTTTTAGATGCTAGTCTGATAATGTCCCCAAGTGTTGGTTTCAGCCTTTACAACACTAAATGGTCTGGCTGCTAGGAATGAAAAACGGCCTTCTCCCACATGATTCTCTAGTTATTTAAGCTCTACTAAGGCCTCACTTTGATCTGGGGCTGCATTGGATGAATGTTCAGCAAGTATGTTAGAATGTAGCAACAGCCTGATTGCAGACTTAAGCCATAGGGATAGGGATTTTTTGCTGGACTCAAACCATTTTGGTGAAGGGAACATTTATACATCTCTCCAGGCTTGCTGCACCATGCCTTGAACACTTGCACAGTTTTAGAGCACACAGGACATTTCAGAGGGAAAAAATATGCACACCAGAAGGGACCATTTTCAAATGTAATCCACTAAAATATGCACAATTGGGGGGGGGGATACACACAAATACATACGTTTTAGTCCATGCAGCCCTCTGGATGATGGAACCCCTGGACATCCTGATCAGCACAGCAAATGGTGAGGAATGCTGGGAGCTGGAATACAACCACCACTACCACATGATTCCTACTCCTAATGTAGTCAATGGGGGAAAGTTACATAAAATCAGTAAACTGTGCAATTAAATGCTTAAATTAAACAAAATGAGTAAAAAAAGAAATGCATGAATTTCAGTGTGGGAAGAAAACACAAAGTCTTGCAGCATGATATGGAACAAATGCAGGGAGAAAATGCAAGAGGAATTCAGAGATACTCAATGAAATAAAGGATGAGAGATTTTCACATCCCTACAGTGGAACATATCTGTCTAGTCTTACAACAACAGCTTCTAGCCTCTTTCTGGACACAAATCAAGAGTGCTAAATTTTTAATCTGAACTATACAGCTGCCTAAAGTGAATAGAAAGCTTTCATTTTTGCTCCCAAGTAACTGCACAAATCTCTGATACAGATTGGGCCCTCTATTCCCTTGAAGTTCTGCCTTTCACCCAGGGGCTGAAAGCATTGGGGAGGGGGGATATTCCAGTGGTCTCTATTGCATCTTGGGAGAAACTATGGAAAGCAAATTTGAACATCTTAAGTATTCCTGGGACTTTATCAGACAGGGAATACACAGTGTCATCACAATGCCACATAACTGCAAAAGGGTGCACAGATCAGACAACTTCACCCTTTTGCGGTTATGTCCTAGCCAAAAACTGGGGGTTTTAATTGACAGCTTAAGCCGTCAATAGATCTCCCTGCCACTTTTTTTTACTGGCATTACCAGCATGCGATACCTCTGTCCCTTTAAATGTCATACTTACCCTGACAATGCTCTTTATGGTGCAAACACTTTTGGGTCAGATCGGGACATCTAGGTAGGGTTTGCTCTTTTTATGCCCCTCCCTGGGTTACTTGGGACTTTTTAAGTGTGTGTATGTGCTTTGCTTCACTTTTTGATGTTTATTTTGCTTTTTATTTTTAAACTTCCCACACGATGAAATTGTGTGAGATTTCAAGCAAGGAAGTGAACAGGGGTTTCCATTCTGAATCCTATTGATAGTCCCAGCTAGAGTAGATCTGTGGAATCTGTTGTTGAATAATGAGTTAACACTTATTTAAATCCCATTGATTTAACAGGTCTCCTCTAGCTGGGACTACCAAAAGGATTCAGGTCTGTGATTATGATGTCTGTTGGGCAGGAGAACTTAGAATAGAGTCTCCATGTCTTCTTCTCCCCTCATTCCTCTCCTACTGGAGGCTGGACATCATCATGGCTGTTCTGTATCTGGATACGGCAATTCTGAAAATGATATTGTATGGCATCCAACCATTTTAAGGCTTTTTCAGCCAAGATGTTCATCTCCTTCCTGCAGTTGTTTTCTCATTTATTTTGTTTGCAAAAATCATCTGTAACAATCTATTTTTCATTTCTCATTATATAACTAAAATATTCCAGCTTCCTGTTTTAGGACTTCTTAGGCTATTCTTACTCCTTAATACATACTCATTGGTCAACTTTCTTCATGTCTACAGACACTGTAAATTTGTTTACAGGTGCTTAAAATGAACAACTCAAGAGAAAAGGAAAAGTTTAATCACCCTTCCCCAATTTTATTTTATTTTATTTTATTTATATCCCACCTTTTTCCATTATAGAACCCAAGGCAGTTCACAAAATAGATTAAAGCAAAATACAGCTTAACAAACCCACTTATACTAAAAAAAAAAGTTCTAAAACAATTAAATAAATTATCACAATAAAAACATAATTAATAGTTTAAAAGTATTTAAAACATAACAGTGAGAACTACAGCACCCACCCTTTAAAATAACCACCAGTTAAAAGCCAAAAATCTGTCTAAATAGAAAGGTTTTTGCCTGCCAGTGGATGGTGAACAGGGAAAGGGCCAGTCTGGCTTCCCCTGGGAGGGAGTTCCATGGCCTGGGAACAGCCACCACAAAGGACCTCTCACATCTCCTCACCAAATGTACCTCTGACATGGATCAGAGCAAGAGAAAACCCTCCTTTGTGGATGTTAAAACTTGAGCAGGCTTGTATAGCGCCACGTTTGGCAACAGCTCTGATCTGCTCATTAGAAATCAGTGCCAGATTCTGAGGTCCTCAATGGTTCTTACAGAAATCCCCTTAATCAACTTGTCTCCCAAAAGTAAACCTGTCTCAAATGAGATAAAATATATTTAGAAATGTATATCTTGAAAGAAATTACAAGAATTAATAAACATTTTTTCCAATATACCTAGAGGGACTGGATTTGACTGATGAGTTTTAAAAAAGATTTAAGAGGAAATCTAACAAGAATTGGATACATAAAGAAATGACGTGGACTGGATGCTGACTAACTGAATCATCCATAATATCAGCTACTTGCTCCCTCTGTTATTCTGATTATCATCAATGACCTTTTTTTATCATATGGACAGGAATTAAAGCAGCCATTAAAGGCTGTGAGTACATCACAAACAGAACCATATATGGTGGCCCAACCATACTGATACATACTCTGGCCATGGTGCTGAATGCTATGGAAGAGGAATTAGGCTGTACATTTTTTGGTACATTTTTTTTATTATTTTATTTTTTTGCTGTTGTTGCTGCTAAGTCTTTTTACTCTTGTGCAGGGGTGAAAAATTTCAGAATGGCAGATGTTTTCAACAAGGAGTCTCAATGTGTTGGGACACCCTTTTCCCTGAAGCTTAAGAATATGTGTAAATATCTATTAGATCCCTAATGATCCCACACATTGCCCTGAGCCAGCATGGTTTAATGGTTTGAGTGCTGGACTAGAACTCTAAGAGACCAGGATTTGAATCCCTGCTCAGACATGAGAACCAACTGTGTGATGTTGAACCCAGCATAACATTAAGATCATCTGGAGAGGCCCTTTTCTCTGTCCCACCACCTTCTCAGGCTCATTTGGTAGGAATGAGGGAGAGGGCCTTTTTGATGACTGCTCCCAGACTTTGGAACTCCCTCCCTAGAGAGATTATCATGGCCCCATCTTTACTCTCCTTCAGGTGGCAGGCAAAAACATTTTTATGCCACCATACCTTTGCTGACAAACAAAGGTTGGACTGCTGGTGTTCCTATTTTAATGTTTATGGAGTTTTTAAAATATTTTATCACTTATGTGGAATTTTTAATTATATAGTAGTTTAATCTCTTTTCATTCTTATTTATTGTACTATATTTTTAGCTGTTGTTTTTAAAATGTTGTGAGATGCCTTAGGTCCTGCCATAGGGAGAAATGTGGGAAATAAATAAATAAATAAATGATGATGATGATGATGGGCAAGTTACACTCTCTCATCCTCAGAGGAAAGCAGTGGCAAAACTCTGAATAAATCATGCCAAGAAACCCTAGGATAGGATCACCATAAGCCAGCATGGAGACACCTAACAACAACTAGCCCTGCTCTCACATCATGTGGCAATATATTCCATAATTTAATCCTTTCCATTGTTATCCAGTCAGTTTCATTAGACACAATTTAATTTGGATTTGCCACTAGACCAAGCCTAGTTTGATCTATTAATGCACTAGAGATAACATTACAGATGCTAATTCTAGTGACTTATAATACAGCTATCTTATTTTCCAAAATCTCTTAAGGAATTCATTTTTGAAACACTCTTGCCATTGGGAAGGCACATCACAACTCAGAATAAGGAAGAGAAAAATAATTCATTTTCAAAATAAGCTGAAAATAAAATCTGATTTCTTTGGGCCTTTTATTAAACTAGAGAGCCAGCATGATGTAGTGGTTTGAGTGTTGGACTAGGACTCTGGAGACTAGGGTTCAAATCTTCTCTCAGCCATGGAAACCCACTGGGTGACTTTCAGCAAGTCACACTCTCTCAGCCTCAGAGGAAGGCAAAGGCAAACCAACTCTGAACAAATCTTGCCAAGAAACCCCCATGATAGTTTTGTCTTAAGGTCTCCATAAGTCAGAAATTACTTGAAGGCGCGCAAGAAAAACAGTTAATAAAACTATTTTATACTACCTTTCACCTTTCAAATTGTTCAAATGGTTTACTAAACAATTTTTTTTAAAAAAAGAATACAGATAAAGGAACATCAACAACACCCAACAGGACATGCATTATCAATCATAGTGGCCAAAGGGCAGAAGTACAGTCAGGAAGTCCTAGTTATGAATCAAGTTTCTGCCAGGAGCTCATTCGGTGGCTTTAAGTCTAGACACTATGGACTTTATCAGATTACCCCCCCCATTAATGTTCTTTTGCTGGCATATTTTGTGGTGTTTTTATGCCAACAGAAGAAACTCCCTACCACACCTACCTTTAGCAGCATCAGAAAGGCAACCCTGGCAGTAACAGGGCATGAACGGAGCTTCATTTACTTCTAGGTTCGAGATCTCACCGATTCTGAAAACAACAGCATGGATTTTTTTTAAAAAGCAAACTACAGATACAAAACGTACACACAAGCACAGACACACACTTTAAAATTACAAGTAAACTGGGAGGTTCATAAAAAGAAGATCCCCTACTTGGCTATCGCAATCTTACCAGGAAGTGTTCTGTCATTGATGCTGTATTTCTGTGAGCACAATGGCACAAAGTTTCAAATGCCAGCAATGCCAGCAACAAAGCACCATGGCAGAGCTCTTGATGGATTCGGCTGTCAATAAAACAGAATGGCTTTTTCACAATACATGGTTGTGATTGGACAACGTCATCTGGTATGCGTGCCCTTTCACATTCATTAGACATCATTATGATGCCATATTTACCTGGTCTGATAAAGTCCTCCTTCTCAGCCTGATCACCTGAAAGAAGCCATAAAATTGGTATCATTAATCACAATAAAATGTCTGTCAAAGAGGGGGAAGTAAAGGGGCTTGCCACACTCGAAGGAAATGTAGCAAGGCAGCAGGAATGCTCTGTCTTCCATGCTGCCTTACAACATGACATTGTGGTTCTGGTGTTCTTTTGTCCTGGCTCCATGGGGAACCAAGATAAAACTGCATCTCTTTGCTAATGGATTTTTCCAGTTAGCAAAAAGACACAGTTTTACCTCAGTCATTCACAGGAACAGAACAAAAGAATGACAACATTATGCGGTAAGACAGCATGGAAGATGAACATTCCTGCTGCCTTGTCATATTTCTTTGGAGAGCGGTAAGCCCCAACGTCTATATGAAAAGAGAAGAAAGAGAAAGCTGCCTGGCCTGCTAGAGTTTCAGAGTGATCATTGTAAAAGGCTTTTGAGGTTGTTGCTTGTGTTGTGTGCCTTCAAGTCATTTCCAACTTATGGCAGCACTATCTATCATGGGGTCTTCTTGTCAAGGTTTGTTGAGAGGGGGTTTGCCTTTGCTTTCCTTTGAATATGGCAGAGTGTGATTTGCCCAAGGTCACACAGTGGATTCAATGGCCAAGTGGGGATTCGATCCCTGCTGTCCCAGAGCCCCACGGCAAAACTCAGACCACTACCCAATACTGACTCTCATCTATTGAGGTTAACAATTATCATAAAGACAGCACTACAATAAAACTGACTGCACCGCAACAGCTAAGTGGTGGATGTGGCTGTAGCATCAGCCAGGGTGATAGGACTGCCTCAGGGAATAGATGGTGATAGCAGATGCTGGGCTGATGGGGGTGGGGTGTGTGGAACAGCTATAACACCCTAGCTCAGGGGTTCTCAAACCTTTTATCATGTGACCCTCCCTTTACAACAACATGCAGGCATCAACATAGCATATGAATATGAATAAAATATTTTGTTTGTTTCATGTGTGTATTTTCATCCACACATTTATATATATTCATACTCTAACAATTTATTTTATTATTTAAATAATATGTTTATTAATATTCATATATTAATTACTAAAAGTATAAAATAACAATAAACAATAATTAACACTCAATACACATTGAAGACAAAAACAATCCACACATACAACATTTTCACCCCATCACCAAATCACCACTGAAACAGTCAACACAACAACACATTTAGCTTAAAAAATGACTTTCCATTTCCTATCATTTGGTCTGTACATATTGGATTATTACAATTCCACATAATTCATATATCCCAATTTAATATTTACCTCTGTTCCAAAATGTATAACAATTATTTATACTTCAAAACATGCCAATGTTATTTTTTCTCTCCTCTTTCTTGTATATACTTCAGAAATAGATTCCAATCTTCCATGAACTTATCTATTGATTTTGCCTTCAGTAGCATAGTTAATTTATCCATCTTGGCCAGTTCAAATATCTTCACAATCCAGTCCTCCACCGATGGTATTCCCTTTATATTTTAACATTTTATAAGCAAATAACATTGTTCAAATTAGAACAGTTTTATTTAAATAAATTCAATACCTAACTCAACACAAAATAATATTTTCGCTCTTAAACATCAGCATTTATAGCACATTTTAAAAATTATTATCATTCTACTATTTAATTTAGTTTTTAATTATTCACTTGTTTAATGTTTGCTGGTGGGACTTTTCTCAAATAATGTTTATATTTAATGTGATGGATGTGCATGTTTCTGATTTACCCTTCATAGCCACCAGAGCTGAGAATCCACCTTCAGAAAGGTAGGTACTTACAAAGTGCATATATGAGCACTTTCATAGCCTAGTCACTTAATGTTGGGTATTCTTGTCAAACACTAATTCAAAATTCTGCCAAGGAGCTTTCTTTAAATTTTATTTTTAAAGCTGTATCAGTCTGTAGATCAATAAGATATCCTTGATCAGTCATGTTTAATGATCATGGCTGTGGAACATTTACAATCCAGCTCAGTGCTTGCAGGTTTTCATAAAAATACTTTTGAAAATGTTCTTGTAACATGACTAGGTGGTCAGTCAAATAACTTTCTAGCTGTGTGGGAATGACTTGAAGGCCTTTTTAAAAAAGCATGTTGACAAGAGTTGGGGGTTGTCTAGATGATGAAAAAACTCCTAACAGAATTCTTTTGTCCTGAGAACCTAACAGAATTATTTTGTCCTGATGAGATCCTGCAGGGATTTGCCATATTTGAAAGAAGTGGGGCCAAAACCTCCATGTGCTCAGCGATAACAGCCTTCATTGTTTCTTGTGAAGTTTTTTTTTTAAAAAAAAATACACAGAAATGTGCATCGCCACCCAGCCAATTTGAATCAGGGCACATTCTGGAAGATGAAACATGATTGGTTGGATGTGCACAGGGGTGGACTTGCCAGTGACAAAGTGGATGGAGCTGCCATTGTTGATTTTCATGGACACAATCATGCATGATTTTTGAGCGGTAAATCTATCTATCTATCTATCTATCTATCTATCTAGATATCTATCTATCTATCTATCTAGATATCTATCTAGATATAGAGAGATATAGATATAGATATTAAGCAGAAGATTGCTCTTCTGCACTTGGATTTAACAAGAGGGGGGAAATGTGCAACAGTGGGAGTTTCTGGAGAACAATAACATGAGTAATTCACTTGCAGCCACCATCTTTATTTGTGGGAATGCTCCGTGTGAACTTCAAACATGGATAGTTTCCCATACCAGCAATCTTGAGGAAAAAATTGTGAAGACAAATGAATGCTGCTGCGATGAGTTAATGTGCAATTATGCACTGTTTATTTTTCTTTCTAGATGACCCCTAAGAAACATTTCCAAATCCTTGCTTTTTAAACCATTTGTCCACAGTTGCAGGGTTTTTTTTTTAATGCCTGCACTTTATCATTCCAATGTAGTATGGTTACTTCATTTTTTGGAAGGGATTTGTTCAGAATGTTTAATTTTTCAAACATATCTGCAAGATATGCCAGTTTCAAAAGGAAATCCATGTTGCAGTAAAGCTCTGACACTGGATGATTTTACTGAAGCAAAAAGCAGAATACCTCATATATCATCTGAAAAATTCTGTTTCACATCTTGCCTCTGGACAGCCATTGGGCTTTGGACTGAAAAAGTAAGATTGTGGGCTCCAAACCCATACCTTCACACAAAACCTTAAAAAATTGAGACTAGTAGCTGTGCTTTGATTAAATTTACAATTTTCACAATTCTATCTGACTGTGTTCAGAGGAGAGCTTAACTCTTAATGCCAGTGCCTCCCAATGTATCATGCAGTGATACTTGGCTTCATTGATCTATGGTTTTAATCTTTGCTTTAAGTCCAGACGATGCAAATATCCTGGGGCAGGAATGGAACAGGGGTGAGAAAGGGACTCCGTTTCAGATGATGTCAAGCCCCTCCATGATGCTTCCGTTCTGCCCCCATTCTGCTCCCAGGGTATTCTATTCACAATTAAAAATCGTGAATAGAACCCATTTTCCATTTTCTTCCATGCCTGTCACAGAATCAGGGACATGGGAAATGGATCCCCGTCCCTGTTCTGTGATGATAGGCACGGGGGAGGAGCTTGATGGCAGTCAATTCCTGCCACGATTGAGACATCAAGGTAAGTGCCACCCTTCTCCCACCCCGGGTTGCTTTTTTAATTTTTAATTTATTTTTCTCGTTTATTTTTCTATTTGACAGCTGGGTGGGTTTTTATTTCAAATTTCCCTCCCACTCATTCTCTCATGAGAATAAGCAGGATTTTCCCCGGTTGGTCGTAAAGGCAGCCTTACAACGGCTGCTTTTACAGCCAACCGGGCAAGGAGGCAGGAAGCCCCTTCCTGGAGCAGAATGGAGGTAAATGTGTGAACATTTTCCTCCATTCCATTACAGGAATGGGAGAGGAGGTGGTGGGACAGAAACAGGGCATTTTGGCCCAGTCTGATAATGTCCATTGTGTGAGCTCCGTTTGTACATATGCCAACACATCTCTCCAATTAGATACGATTTTCTTTTTAAAAGTATTCAGTCATATTTAAAATACACTCTGCACTCATACTTGTAAGAAAGGCTCACAGAAAACAGAGACTGAACCAGATGCCAACAAACCCCACACCCACCTGTATTTTTTATTGTGGCCCTTTCATAAATGGCATAAGTGTATGCATCATGTAATTTATGAATGTGTACAGAATGTTGATTTTTCAGAGAAACACGTGTCTAAGTTAGCTGAAATAAATACTTTCTTTTTTTAGTTAGACCACAAACTTGTTAATAGCTATTTCCTCATTGTCAACCCTGCGTGTCATGGACCCTGCATGTCGACTGTTTGTTATTGGTATTTTGAAAACCTGGCAACATTATGATGATGTCATATATGTTTTTATACATTTGAAAGGAACTAGCATCCAAAAAAGGCCAAGTCACAAGCCCTTACTGGTGTGGGGTAAAACCTGGGTCAGGAAAGTGAAGAGGGCAGAGGTAGGGGCCATAGCAGTTGAACAAGGCTCAGAGGGATCTAATGCCAATGATATCAACTCGGCCAGCATTCACATTTTAACACCTCCCCTATTTTGAGACCTTTTACAGACCTTTTACAGACCCTCACCAGAGAATGATTCAATCTGTGGTCACATCATCAGCCAACCTAGACTTGAAAGTTGTGAAAACAGTCTCTTGGTGGCTTGCAGAGCAGCATTACAATTTACAACTCAACCTTCATTCTAATTCAAAATTGTGGAAAGAGGGAGTAATTGATCATCCCTGGATGCCTTTTAATTCCTATTGCAAGGATAGAAAGACATTTCCCATGCTGAATAGTGGGAGTAGTAGCACTAGCAGCACGTACATTTGAATCCACCAAGTGGAGGAATAAGTCTCCAAGAGGGCAGAAATATCGCACTGAAAAGGCACACATTCAATTCATGTGGAAGTTTATGAAAATCAGATCAAGGAAAAAGTTTGATGAATTAAGTAGATAGAACTACTGCTCCTCAACATACAGATAAGCATTTATTTAAAAGGTATCATTCAATTTTCTCATTTTAAGACTTAATCAAGATTATTTAACTATAAAACAGGTATATAAAACTATAAAACCACCCAAATGTAGATGAAGGGAGTTGTCTGGGGAGCTCACCATTTCCACCAACAGTCATCTATTTGAAACTTACTGTAGAAATGCTGTGGTTATAAAATGGGCTTTCACCTCTTCTGTATCACTATTAACATTTCCAGTAGGTGGAAGATCCCAGGGGCAAAGAGACTGCTGTGACATCTTAAAGACTAACACAGTTACTATAGCTAAACTTTTGTGGGCCACAGACCACTTCCTCAAATATATGAATGTGTGGCAGTAGAAGAGCATGCTTATTTTTGACTCATTTGTTACCATCAGCCTGATGAGGTGGCAACCTTGGTTTGTAACATGACCCATTGCAAGAAATCTATTTCAAATATGAGACAGTCATAATATGCAGTCACACCCACTTGGGACAGGGCTTTTGATGGTCTTCTATTTGGGTTTGGCTTAGACTTCCACTGCACTCAAACTACCAAGCCCAGAACAATGGGTGTGCCTTGTTGACATGACATTAATCTTCATTGATCTTGCCTTTCTAAAGAGGTTTGATCCACTTTCACAGGAACTTTTTAGCTGGAAACATTTGCTAAAATTTCAGTTCCAGTTACAAACAAGAACACACCAAGTGGCTTACAGTGCAATCCCATGCTCCAAGTGCATGGGTTTCCATACTTTAGGATTCAGTTGAAAGCCCTTGCACCTTAGATGCATGCTGGTACCAGAGTCTTCATACTGACCAATCACCAGGGATACATCACTTAGGATCTTAGTATCTTTGTATCAGTACTGTCAGACCTCACCAACAGAAAACCATACACACAAATAGATGCATCTGGGACTGATATCATACTGTAAGCCTGTCAGCTCCAACTCCTAAAAGATTCTTAAGGCCCAGCAGTAAGCACTGGTTCTCTGAACTTCCCACATTTAGAGGACTTTTAATAAGACAGGATGAGTTGAAGGGAGCACTATTCTCTATTCCTTTAGGAAAGAGATTTATTTTATGAACCCAGCAAAGAGCCTGATTAAAAAGTAACAGCCCATGGGCCCCAGATTAATACCTCATGGTTTATTTTCCATTTCCTTCAGTGTAGTCATGCTTCATTAGGAAGAAAACTTTGCTTTTATCACTCTTCCCCCAAATTATACACACAGCAAAGCCTTGGCAAAAGAACTTTGCCACTCATCAGTATATCATGTAATTTGCTTGAAGTTTTCTGCCTCTGAATATCATCACTATCTAGTCCACAAATATCACACACTAACTCCTTTAAATAATATTTGCTACCAATATCATAGGGTAAAAGTACTTTGAGTTACCTTCACAGATTCAGCCTCTGAAGAGGCAAGGAGGTAGCTGAAATTATTTTCTCTTTGGAAGAGTGACATTCTTCATTATTATGATTGATGTAGTCCTTGAATGTAGACACACTTTGCCAACTGGCATTGAAAAAAAAAATCTAAAACCAAGGCTGGAAAGAATACCTGCCTGCCAAGAGGGCAGCTGAGACTTCTTCCACTGCCTGCAAATCCTTTCAGATTAAAGTGGTGGCCAACATATTACAAGCACAATGAAGGTCATCCACTCAAACTTAAGATCTTGGATACCTACCACATAGTTTGGTTGTTGTTGTTTTTTTACAGCAAATATCCCAACCAAACAGTTCAGCAAGTATGGGATTGGGCAAATAGAAACCATCAATTCAAGAATTGTGAATTCAAGAACTTTTTGATGCAACACAGAGAACAATTTTTTTGAGGAAGGTACTTCACTCTCAGTCTCAACATGACACAGAGGACAAGCAACACTTAAGTCTGAATGAGCAAAGATACAGGTTGCCATTGTGTGTGTATATGTGGGTTTGTAGAATCATAGAATCATAGAATTGTAGAGCTGGAAGAGACCACAAGGGCCATCCAGTCCAACCCCCTGCCATGCAGGAAATCTTGATCAAAGCATCCCCGACAGATGGCAATCCAGCCTCTGTTTAAAGACCTCCAAGGAAGGAGACCCCACCATGCTCCAAGGGAGTATGTTCCACTGCTGAACAGCTCTTACTGTCAAAAAGTTCCTCCTAATGTTGAGGTGGAATCTCTGTTCCTGCAGCTTGCATCCATTGCTCCATGTTCTACTCTCTGGAGCAGCAGAAAACAAGCCTGCTCCATCCTCAGCATGACACCCCTTCAAATACTTAAACAGGGATATCATATCGCCTCTTAACCATCTTTTCTCCAAGCTAAATATACCCAGCTCCCTAAGTCTCTCCTCATAACGCATGGTTACCAGACCTTTCACCATTTTAGTCACCCTTCTCTGGACATGCTCCAATTTGTCAATATCTTTTTTGAATTGTGGTGCCCAGAACTGGACACAGTATTCTAGGTGAGGTCTGACCAAGGTAGAATAGAGCGGTACTATTACTTCCCTTGACCTAGACACTATACTTCTATTGATACAGCCCAAAATCACATTGGCCTTTTTAGCTGCTGCATCACACTGTTGACTCATGTTCAACTTGTGGTCTACTAGGACTCCTAGATCCCTTTCGCACATAGTCTCGTTCAGCCAGGTCTCTCCCATCCTATATCTATGCATTTCATTTTTCCGCCCTAAGTGCAGTACTTTACATTTCTCCATATTGAATTTCATGTTCATAGAATTGTAGAGCTGGAAGAGACCAAGAGGGCCATCCAGTCCAACCCCCTGCCATGCAGGAATTTTGTTAGCTTTGGCCCAGCTCTCCAGTCTATCCAGGTCATTCTGAATTTTGATCCTGTCCTCTAGGGTATTAGCTACTCTTCCTAATTTGGTGTCATCTGCAAATTTGATAAGTGTGCCCCTAATTCCCTCATCCAAGTCATTGATAAAGATGTTGAATAGCACTGGGCCCAGGACAGAACCCTGTGGCACCCCAGTGGTCACATCTTTCCAAGATGAAGAGGAGCCACTGCTGAGCACCCTTTGGGTTCAGCCGGTCAACCAATTACAAATCCATTTAACAGTTAACTTGTCTAGCCCACATTTTACAAGCTTGTTTGCAAGAATGTCATGGGGAACCTTGTCAAAGGCCTTACTGAAATCAAGGTATGCGATGTCCACAGCGTTCTCTTCATCTACCTTCTTAATCTGTTTTGTTTTGTTTTTAAAAAATGGTATTGGGCAGAAGGGCTGGGAAAAATTTCTTCTTGAGACTGATGAGAGCCACTGCCAGTGAGAGCACACCTTCCTAGATGGATCAATGGTCTAACTCAGTTGATATGAGGCAACTTAATCAGGGCCAGCCCTACTATTAGGCACAGTGAGGCAGCTACCCCAACTGTCAGGTGCCAGGGGTGCAATAGTGGCAAACCCTTCTATTCCAGAGCTTCCTGGCCATTCTTCTTTCTTGGAAAACAGAGTTGTGAACGCCACACAATCTCTCCTCTCTCCCCCCCCCTAAACTGGCCTGCTGCCATCATGTGTGATGGAGGACATTGTCCCTTGCTGGTGTTGAAGCAAGGCTGAAATGCCCATCCAGTCCACTTCTCTAGAGTCACAGACCTACATTTTGTCTCAGGGGTTACTTCTGTTCCCAGTTAAGATGGTCTAAAAGGATATCAATTCAGTCAAAGGCCATTCTCTGTCCCATGCAAGGCTAACAGCTCCTTTCTTAGGCAGAGAACATTGAATTTCCCAAGAAGTTTCTGTGCTGTTACATCTGGAAAACCTTTAGGTGCATTTTAAGTAAAACTTGCCTATTGCAGTCCAAATGAAAGCATTTAAACTTTTTGGTGGTAGAAAACTGAAAGAGTTAAGTCCCAGTCTTTTAGCTCCTTCTCGTTAAAGGTTCCCTGTTGCAGCAAAATCCAGTATCTTCAAATCCAGGAAACATATTCAGGAGTAGCTGTGTTGGCCATACAGCAAAATACAACAAAATCCAAGTCTTCTCCTGGATGATTTTTAACATCTGTACCTAATGAAGAAGACAGTGAAGCTTCAAAAGCTTGCATGATGCATTTTGTGCTTTTTGTTTGGTCCAATAAGGGTATCACTATTTTGTGGGTTTGGTATTTTGTTGTATATTGCTGCATGGCCAACACAGCTACCACTGAATGTTTCCTGAGTTTGAAATTACTACATTTTGTCACAACAGCAGAAACTTTAACAAGAGGGAGCTAATTGACTGGGACTTAACTCTTCAAGGTTTCTACTTCCAACAAAGGTAAAACTCATTCATTTGGACTACAATTGACAAGTTTTAGCTATACAGCACCTAAAAGTATTTCCAGATGTAAGAGTATAGAGACCTCTTGAGAAATTCTCTGCCTAAGGACTTTTTCAAATGGGGGCGGAACCCAAGGAGTTCAGGAGAAAAACAGGGCTGTTGTGCTTACAGAGCCCTGTTTCAGATGATGCAGTCATCTGCTCTGTCCTCCTCCCGACCCCCTCCTGAACTTCTCCCGTACTGCAGGCACCACTTTTTATTGACAGAACCTCCCCCCCGCCCCGCGCTGCAGGTGCCATTTTTTATTGACGGAAAACCTCCATCAATAAAAAGTCTGAAACGGGGCTCTGTAAGCGTGACAGCCCCGTTCTTCTCCCAACCTCCTCAGTAGTTTTTTCCCCCGTTTGAAAAGGTCCTAAGATAGGGACAGTTAGCCTTGCACAGGACAGAGATAGATAGCCTGGATCTCAACGGAAGTTACTTTGCTGCTGCTAATGAATTTGAAATGTATTGTCTGTTTTTACTGCCCTTTCTCCCTGGTCCCCATATGGCCAAGAAGGGGAGTGGCCTCTGCCTGCACTGATATCTCTCTAGATTATCTTAATGGACAACAGAAGATAATCTGAAACAAAATGTAGGCAAGTATCTCCAACATCATCACTTTTCTTCTCAAGTATGATTTTTAACATCTTTGCCTGATGAAGAAGCCAGTGAAGCATTGAAAGCTTATGTGATGTACTTGGTGCTTTTGAGCTGGTCCAATAAAGGTATCACTGTTTTTTGATATAAAGGTATCAGGTACCAATAAATGTACCCAATTTTTGAGAAATGAAAAACAAAACTGAAATTCATTAGATTAAAAAATCTATATGTCAATTGCAGATTCCACTTCAGTGATAGATGATGAGAAGGAACCCTTCAAGGTCAGGGAGCTGAATTTCAGTTTGGGAATAATGTTAACAGCCTACATTCCAACAGTAGGCAGGGCAAGGGGCAGGACCAAAGCTGGGTGTGGCCAGGCATAAACCTTACCAACTTGGCCAAGGCCACAGCTTTCAGGTCTGGAAAACCTTCTCAGATTGTAAACTAGTGTTCTTGTTTCAGGCAAAACTTTCCCAACTTTCCAGGGCAACAGCTTTCAGGTATTGAAATAAATATTCAGGCTTCCCTGCATCCCAGCATGGTTATTTATTTGCTTGCCACTAGAAGCAGAGTTATGGTATCTTGGTTTTGGCTGTGTTATTTCACTGCACTTTGCCTATACCATTTTGAAGGCTCATCTGATCTTTTGAGCCATGGACAAAGGAAACAGTTGTGAAGAAATATCTCCTATCACTGAGTTGTGATGCTGAAGAGCAAGTAGCTCTGGACGTGGTCAGGCATGCAGACAGTCCTACTTGGTTTAGGACATACTCCAATGAAGTTACTATAGAATTGTCAAAAATAGATCAAGTCTGTAAGCTGGCAATGGGTATGTAAGACCTACAGACTCAGGCACCCATTTCAGATACCAAAGTTATCACCATAATGAGGTGATAAAAATCTAAACAGAAACTGCAAGGTAACTTGTATTTTTTTTCCAAGGGTCAAGGGATCATTACCAGATGTATCCACAGTATATTCCTGGTGTATAACTTTGAAACGTGCAGGGCACGTTTCTAGGATGGAGGACCATCGCCTCCCCAAAATACTACTCTACGGTGAACTCGCCATGGGTCAGCGTAAGAGGGGTGCTCCAAAAAAGCGATACAAAGACTCCCTGAAACAACATCTCAGGCTTGGCCAAATTGATCACCAACAGTGGTCCGCCCTGGCCTCACATCGGGAGGCATGGAGACGCACTATCCACAATGCTGCAGCCTTATTTGGGAACTCACGACGAACAAGTCTTGAAGAGAAACGACAACGCAGAAAGAATCACAACCCAAAAACATCACCCAAGGAGACCTTCTACTGTGCTTTTTGCAACCGGACTTGTTTATCTCGGATTGGCCTTTTTAGTCATCAGCGCGCTTGCAGAAAGCGCGGGATAAGTCCTTCCTGAATCTTCGTTTGCGAAGAAAAGGCAGAGATAACTTTGATAAAAAAAAAAAATGAAACAGAATGAAACAGGGATCCATTTCCCTCCAACAATGAGTAGCAGGCATTTTTGTTGTTGTTGTTCAGACCCATATCATTTTGTATTTCTTTCAGTCATTAATTCTCAAAAACCAAATTCTACTGAGATTTTATTTGAGCAACATGTAATATTTTTTTAACAAAAATCTGAAAGTTTAGTCAATAGTAGTCTTTATACCCAAGGTGGGAAACCTTGGTATGAGGTTGGCTCTTATAGGTCCTAACCTCCTTGTGATTTTTTTGTCTTGAGCTTGTTAATGAGTGATGGCGCCTTTGGCCCTCCAGATGTTTTTGACTATAAGACCCACATGCCCTGAGCACCCACTGACCATGCATCTGGCAGTTGTAGGCCCAAAACATCTGGAGGATCAGAAAATCACAAGGAGGTCAGGATCCAGAAGACCCAACTTCATACTGAGACCTACTGCTCATGACATGTGGGAATTTTAACCTCAGTGTGGAACCAAATATGATAAACTACTCCTAAATTATTCAATGACTCCTTCCTACAACTGAGATGTATTATTATTATTATTATTATTATTATTATTGCTCAAGCCTATCTGTAAGACAGAAAATCAAGTCTAGGTGATATAGCATAATTGTAATGCCCTATCAGAACATCATACTATGATTTTAATCTGGAGGTAGGTTCTGACCACTTGGAGAATATGCTAGCCAATTTCCACTATTTATTCATGTCTGCCTCATTGCCTTTCAAACCTTTCCACCTCTTCTTTTCACCTAGGGAAAAAAAATATATCTGTGCATCAGCATTAGTGGGTAACACTCTTTCCACAATCCTTAGAATACTCTAGTTCATCTGACACTACCACCACCTTCAAACTTCAGTAAAGTGACTCAGTAGTTCTCTTATATCCCAGCATTTCTTTTTCACTAGGATCAGTGCTAGAGAGTAAGGACTTTATCAGACGCACTAAATACGACATCATAATGATGCCACATAAACGTGAAAGGGTGTGTGTACCACACAACGTTGCCCTTCCGCGTTTATGTCCCTGCCCAAACCCATACTTTTTAATTGATGGCTGAAGCCATCAATTGATTCCCCCATGGTGCTTTATTGTTTGGCATTGCCGGCATGTGGAACCTCGCACCATTATATTCACATAAATGCAGTGAGAATGGCCAGTATGGTGTGAACACTTCTGGGTGAGATCGTGACATTCAGGTAAATGACAAACTTTTTATGACCCTCCCTGGGTTACTTGGGACTTTCAAAGTGTGTTCCTGTGTTTTTTAAAACTTTTTGTGAGTTCTTTTGTTTTTATTTTTTTTATTTCCCCTGTGATGACGTCTTGTGAGAATCCATGGGATTTAGAACGAGGAAGTGAACAGAGCTCCATTTACTTCCTCTTTCATTGCCAGGGAAGCCTTTACCAGGATTAGAGGTATGTGTGTGAGGGGAGGGGCTTCTTTTGCTGGCATAAAAATGGATTTTTTTTATGCCAGCAAAAGAACATTTTAAGGGGCTCATCTGATAAAGTCCTTAAGTGTGGTCTGCTGCTTCCCAGAGGCAAAAGAGGAGTGAAAAAGTGCCCCATTGCTCTGTAAATGAAGAATTCTGTGCATGATCCTATGCTTTACTGCCACTCTGTGGCAAAACAAGAGATTGGGCTATTAAAAGCATGATATTTTCATACAAATACAACAGTACCTTCAATGAATGAGGCCACAACTAAATGTGAAAGCAACAATGCTTTTTGGCAGAGCTGGTGCTGCATACTGCACAATCAGCTGCCCATTTGAATTAGCTTCTCTATTCCTTAAACCCACATGGTTTCCAAGCTTGTGGCTGCATTCATATGCTATGATAATCCATAATTGTTTAGAATTCTGCTTTATTGGGAACAATGCAAAGAAATTAGTGCATGCTGTCCAATCACTTGTTTCAAGGAGGAGTGGCTAAATAATCTACAGACCTTCTACTTGTGCTCTGTTTATTCTGAGATCCAAACCCAGCACTCTCTCTTATATCGCCATGACCAAGCCAGAGAAACAAGCCATCATTTGTTCTTGGTTTATGACTCTGATTTGTCAGTGAAGAGACAAACCACAGTTCTGGGTTTGGACATTCCAATTAGCAGACCATGGAGAGAGGGGCTATGGTTTTTTAACCACTCCCATTTGCATCTGGATCACAAGCATTTTGGATCAGGTAGCATCACAAGCATTTTGCCTTTTACCCAGCAAACCAGAATTCTGGCTTATTGTGCCACACAAATGTGGCTAATATGTCATCCCACTATTTGCTTGAAAAACAGGCAGTATGCAACACCACACAAGTAAGTTGCTTTCCATGACAGTTGAGCCAGGTAAGCATTCATTCATTGATGTGTGGGATTCAAGGCGGCTTAACAGCCGTTAAAACAATCATTACTAAAAATGGAATCAATATGATTATGTGCTTCTACACTTGAGAGATGGTAGACAATTTCAGTAAGCAGAAAATAAACCATTATTCACCACCATGAAACTAGAAATGAGTAATAATACAGCTAGCAAAACAAGAAAGAGAGAATATATTCAGAATTCTCTCCTGTTTGGTACTTCTGTCTGGTTAAAGTAGAAGATTATAGTTTATGGATTCAGCTCCTAGGCAAACTTGTGGTATGGAGCCCTATCCAACATTTCACCAATGGACTTCTACTGAGACACTCCCCATCCTCTCTTCTACCCTGTAACTGTATGTGCACACACACACACACACCCAAAAAAATCTGCTCAGGAATATCCCTTAATCTTCCAGAGTAGGTTTGGAGCAGGGAGCTGCACAGGAAAGATGAATCAACTCCATTGATTGATGACATATCCTACATTGATGGAAATAACTAGATTCCAGTGGTACATTGCACTGTGCTCCCCCATCTTGAAAATAAACTAAGATCACACCAGAAATGTTGTTTTTCTTAAGCTTTCCAGGCTTTTTAGCTGTCGACAAAAAACTGGCACTAAATTTGAATCAGTGATACTGTACTAATTAACCATGATTTTACAGATTAAATCTACTGAAAGCTGCAAAGCAACTATCTTTGAGGAAAAGAGAATATAACAGTCACTACATACCAAATCAAGATCTTATTTTTTTTAAAAAAACTATGTGTGTGTAAGATAACAGAAAGGCTTCCATGATTGTGGTCACAGAAGCTTTTAATTCCATTTGCCCAGCAGCTCTTCCCAGATGGTTTGGCTATTTTGGTTTCCCATGCTCTAGCATCTCTATTTTTGATCTCCTGCCTCAATTCTCTTGTGGTTCAACCACATTTTCCTTCGCTCTTGATTTTTTGTTTTTAAATTTTGGGGGATGAACTTATTCTGATCAACACATGAACATCACTTGGGCTGAGGAAAGAGACCTGCTGTAATGATACATCACAACAACAAACACACATGGATAAGAAGATGTGGTTTAGCTAGTCAGGAAGAAGCTTGGGGCTGGAATGTTTAACAGATGGAAGGAACTGAGCCCAACCCAGGAATTAGCAAAGACTCCTCAAGCTGCACAAACTGGTGTAGGGAGCCTGGTGACTTCCTTGATTTAAATAACCATTCAAGCATAATTTCATGCAAAGCTTGGAAAAGTTAGTTTTTTGGATCTTGACTCCCAGAATCCCCAGACAGCGTGGCCAGTGTAGTCCTGAAAATTACATTTTTCAAGCTCTAATTTAACAAAGGTTTGTCAATAACGCATCAACGTGTGTCATATTGATGCATCTACCCTGTCCTGCTGAGGTCTGACCTGCTTGCATTCCCATTCAATTTGGCTCACATTCCTTATGCTCCTGAGCAGCTCATGTTTGAAATGAAATAGAGTGGAGCACAGGAATGTAGAAAATGATGAGAAAGTACATGGATGATGTTATGGGAGTTTGCTCAAAACATCTGAAGGGCAAAAGGGTATCCACATCTACTTTACAGGGCATTTCAGTTTTAATTTTGTGATTTTTTTTTTAAAATGTGGTATCTTTTAAATTGTATTATTCTATGGCTATCTGTGATTTATTGTGCAATGTTTTTGTAAGCTGTCTTGAGGAGATGTTACTCCAATTAAAAGAGATGTGAAAGTGTATACAGCAGGGGTGAGACTAATGTGGCCCTCCAGTTGGATTGCAGCTTCCAGCAGCCCTACCAGCCTAGCCAATGATGAAGAAGGATGGAAGCTGAAGTCCAACAATATCTGGAGGGTTGCACAATTTCCCCCTTCCTGTTATGAGGGAGGGGGGAGAGAAGAAAGAAAGAAAGAAAGAAAGAAAGAAAGAAAGAAAGAAAGCAGGAAAGAAAGAAAGAAAGCAGGAAAGAAAAAAGAGGGAGGGAGGGAGAAAGACAACATTTAAGAGGTAGGAACAGAACCCCTGTATGGCATTTAGTGAGGAGGGACCAAATGCATACCTGCATTGTATATCAGCTTCTCAGTCACTAAAGCCATAGTGGGAAAAGCTTTGGGTAGATGTCCTTGAGACCAAAATGGTAGAAGTAGAAACCATGCCCTATGAGGAGCCACTTAGGAAGCTGGACATGTTTAACCTGGAGAAGAGAAGGTTAAGAGGGACATGATAGCCATGTTTAAATCTGAAGAGATGTCATACTGAGGATGGAGAAAACTTGTTTTCTGCAGCTCCAGAGACTAGGACACGGAGTAATGGACTCAAACTACAGGAAAAGAGATTCCAACAGAATATTAGGAAGAACTTCCTGACAGTAAGAGCTGTTCAACAGTGGAATGCACTGCCTTGGAGTGTGGTGAAGTCTCCTCCTTTGGCGGTTTTTAAACAGAGGCTGGATGGCCATCTGTCAGGACTGCTTTGAGTGTTTATTCCTGCATGGCAGGGGGCTGGACTAGATGGCCCTTGTGGTCTCTTCCAACTCTATGATTCTATGGGACTTTTTCTTGAGTCTGGAATGAATGCTGTAGGGAAATACAACAGTATGGAGTCTTTTCAGTAACATTTTAGTAGCAGGAGACTGATACAGCCATTCAAAGCAATTTGGTAGTGCAGATGATTCATGAATGATCTCTGCATTCACATCTCCTTTCGACAGAAAGAAAATTAGCATAAAGGAAACATCCCAGAATGAGATAAGAGGAGGCAATAAAGGGGAATGAGGGGAATGGAAACTGGAGCGAGGCTAAGACATTTGTTAAAATATATGCAATGGGGCATACCTGTGGTGACTGAGAGGCGTTGGATACACACTGTGCTTATATGCCTGCCAGAAAAGGCTTCATTTTTACAAAGAAAATAGACACTGATTGCCCCAATATTTCTAGTTTTATTTGTACTGCTATGGTTGCCTTTTCTGAATGCTGCAGAGAGCTGGACATCTGCCTCCATTTTACTTTTCCCTATATATAGGGCAATAAACCAGGTATGGACAACACATGTGTATAGACTGTATGTCTCTCCCCTCACCCCACAATGCAACTTTGATGGACTCCTGGCACATTGCTGAACTTTTGCAGTGCAATGATGCAGAGCAAGTTTCAGTGCCATTTTTTGCAGTGCAAAAGACAGAAAATGCATTTTCATTTGAAAACAAGGTATGCAGAGAGTATATACCTTGTTTTAAAGCAGACTCACAACCCAAAATGTATATGAGACGCATAATTTCATTACAAAATCATATACATGCTTCCTGTACATTTTGTTTTTTTATTAATATTTTTATTAAGTTACACATTTTTATCACAAGTTTTCCATTTTGACTATATTCACAATCAATACATGTAACTTTTGTGTGTAACATGTAACTTTTACATTTACATTATGACCCTAAAAAAGAGAAAACATATCTTTAAGAGATTCCATTTTAATCTCATCCAACTTATTTGTTTGTGATTTCTACAAACTCAAACATCTACGTATTCTTCTTATCTTCCTTTTAACTATTTTCATTGTACAGAATTTCCAGTATTATCCCCAATTCACCAGGATTGAAGCTTACAACAAATTATAATGATTTCCATACCCTATAATTTTTCCTCTATGTTTCTCCTAAAAATTACCCAATCTTCATTGTTAATTTGATCCCTTCTCCATGCTCATAAATAACTTAAATGTTTCTTAAAACCAGCTTTAAAGGTCAAATTTACTAAGATTTTTCCACTTTTTTCCCCAGAACCTTTTGTTTGGAGTCCATTCCTTTTCAATTATGTTACCTGTACATTTTGTTTTCAAAGGGAAATGCATTTCTCCATCTTTTAATTTTTGCTTCCATGCAGCTGAAATTCAGTGGCAAGGCACGCTCCCTCCCTCAAAGTTGTCTGCTCCTACAGTAAGGTTTCAAAATGAAGGCACATGTGTCAGCATATGGCTTGTCAACATGTGGGGCAAAAACTTTGAATGGAGTTTTGCCCCCATGCCCCTGCTTGCCCTTGCATGCCCCCCAAAGCTCTGCACATCATTATACTCCACAGGAATGTCTTCAGTGTCCCTGTTGAGTTTCATCCCTGCTACCACTACCACCATGACTGCTGCCACCACCGCGACCAATCTTAAAGCTCCAGAGCCAGTTCCCAGTGGAAGAGAGAGGTTTTCTCCCTTCTCTTGACTCAACAGCACTGCCTTCACCCATTCTCCCACTCGCCCATCACTTTCTTGAAGTGTTTCCATTGCTTTCTTCAAGTGCCTCTTCCTGAAAAGGGCAAGTGGGAAAGCAGGCAGAGGCAGCGCTGCCAAGCCAGAGAAAGGGGGAAAACCTCTCCCTTCCACCAGGAACTGGCTCCAAAGCTTTAATATTGGATGCAGCAGTGATGGTGGTAGTGGCAGCAGTGGACAAAACTCCACAGAAAACCAGGGCCGGTTTAAGTGTACCGCCAAAACTGCATCTGAGGGAGGGGGCACAGCCACAGGGGGCCCTTTCCTAACCCTCCTCTTGGCTCCTGCAAAAATAGGAGAGAGAGAGAGAGAGCAAGAGCAAGAGAGCAGCCCAAAACCTCCTGCTGGCCTTATTTTAAAGCAGGTCTCCTGTCTCCTTCATTCGTGCTTCCTCCCTCTGCTCCGCCCCCACCAAGCAGGACAAGCTGCAGGGGGACCCCTCCTGCAAAAACCGAAGAGCAAAAGAGAAACAGAAAGAGAGAGAGAGAGAGAGAGCAAGACTCCAAGGGGATCGTCAAAAACGCAAGCCAGGTGTGTGCTCCTATTTATGTCAGAGAGGGTTGAGTATGTGTGAGAGAGACGGAGGGGAGGGAAGTGTGAGGGTCATCTCTTTCCCTCTCTTTCTCCCCTGCTCTGTCTTCAGAAAGGGCTTCTTTCTTTCTTTCTTTCTTTCTTTCTTTCTTTCTTCCCTTTCCTGTCTCTCTCTTGTCTGATTTCTCTCCTCTCCTTCTACTGCCTCTACTAGGAAGAAGGGTGCCCTCCTTCTGCCCTCCAAGGGACCCCATTGGGCAGCCACACTCCACATAGATCCCCTCCAGCCCATCTTTCCAGCTGCTCTTAACATGACCTGGTATCCCTCACCTCCCTCCCTTTCCCCCTTGGTCTTCCCTTTCCTCCCCTTGATGCCAACTGAGTTCAATCTGCAAAAGGAATTTGTATGTTTGCCTATGTGTCATTTCTGACTAAGGCAAATCTATCGTTCAGTTTTCTAGGCAAGATTTGTTCAATGGGGGCGTGCCTTTGCCTTCCTTTGAGGCTGAGAGAGTGTGACTTGCCCAAGGTCACCAGTGGGTATTCATGCCTGAGTAAGGATTCAATCCCTGGTCTCCACAGTCATAGTGCAGTGCTGAAACTTCTACAACACTCTAGCTTTTTTAACAGAAGAATATAAAGAATATAAATAAAAATTTGGAGTAATATTACTGGGAACAATGGTTTTATTATTGTCACTAAAACACATCAGTATCCCATTAGTGTTATGTGAGAGCCATTGGGCTAGAACAGTGGTTCTTAACCTTTTCTTTACCAGGGACCCCCTTTAAATATCTTTTGTTGCCCCAAGACTTAACTCAAGATTTAAGACCCTAAGAATAATAGCTAATAATAATGGCTAACAACAACAATACAGTTACACCATCCATTAAACTTTCCCTCCGAGGCACTCTTGCTTCTTCCTGCAAGTTTGTGGCTGGAGTAGATTGAATGGCAATGTGCAGACCAAGCCACACTGCCAGCCTTTGCCTTGGTTTCTATCACGTGGCTGCTCCACTATAGGGAGGAGATGGGCCAAGCATCTTTCAAGCCTTTCTGGACCCTCTTTGAGGACATCATGGATCCCAGGTTAAGAACCACTGGGCTAGAGAATGCTGAAAAAGGAACAATGCAACCAGACCTTGAGAAGGGTGCTGGCAGAGGAATTCTGGGAGGTGTAATCCAAAAGTAACTTTCCCAGGTTCTGAATGCAGCCTTGAACCATAGAATCATCTATGGTTGGAAGGGACCCCAACAGCCATCCCATCCAGTCGGCTTCTGCCCTGCAAGAACACACAATCAAAGCCCTCATGACAGATGGCCATCCAGCCTCTGCTTAAAAACCTCCAGAGAAGGAGACTCCACCACATTCTGAGGCAGTGTATTCCACTTCCAAACAGCTCTTATTGTCAGGAAGTTCTTCCTAATGTTTAGCTGGAATCGCTTTTGATGTAGTTTGAACCCATTGCTCTGTGTCCTAGGACTTTTTCGGATGAGGGTTTATAATGCTAGCAGCCTCGTCCCCGTTGCAAGGCTGCAGCACTTCAGGGCGTCCCTTCTGAATGACGCTCTGCCCTGCTGATCCTCTGCCAGTACTGTTGCATAACCGCGGGGACGCAGCAGCGTTATATTTGGCGGTTTTCTAATCAGAAAAGTTGATTGTGGTGTCCAGAATTGGAAACAGTCTTCCAGGTAAGGTCTGACCAAAGCAGAATGGAGTGGTACTATTACTTCCCTTGTTCTAGACACTATACTCCTATTAATGCAGCCTAGCATCACATGGGCTTTTTTGCTGCTGCATCACACTGCTAACTCATGTTCAGCTTGTACTCTACTCTTTCTTTTCTTTGAGGAAATCTACACCATTATGTTAATTGCTAATAAAAAATATTAGGTTAGTGCCTATAATATAGTTTTTAAACTAAATTATTGGTGACAAATTATGTAATACAGTAGGCCCCCCTTATCCACTGGGGACTGGTTCTGTGCAGGCATGGATTCTGAAAACCGTGGATAATAGTGAACACCATTGAAAATAATGGGACTTCTGGTTTAAAATACCATAGAGTTGCCTTAGGGGACCTAGAAAATGGCTAGAGAGGACAGATTTTCTAGGAAGGCTCTATGGTAGTTGTGTTGTTTTGTGTCCCATGGATAATAAATCTGTGGATACAGGAGTCCTACTGTAATCTGAACATCCTGTACTGTGAATAAGTTAGGTTACATTGACCTGAGATAAACATATGGGGCCCCCAAAATAAAGCATTGCAGGGGCCCCCAAAATTCCTTAAACCGGCCCTGCAGAAAACCGCAAATCCCGCAAACTGCACACATTGCTAGGATACCCCCAAAAGACTGGAAATCTGGGCCATGACCTGTGTGGCCAGATAGCCCCAGATTTGGGGGAAAGACCGTCCCATGTGTGGCTTGACCACAGCAGATTTGGGGACATTCGCATGGGGATTCAGGGTATTTGATGGTGTAGACAAGCCCCTAGAAGGAGGGAGCAGAGAAGGGCTGTGCTTAGGGATGGGGGAGACAGAGACTGGTGCAGTCATCTGTATACTGAAGAGGTGAGCTACAACGAATTAAATGGGACTTACTCCATTTGTCACTGCTTCATGATCTTTCCAGAACCATGAAGTAGAAGCCATTGCTATACCCTTCAAACTCTGGACTTCAGTCATGGCTACTATCTGCAAAGAAGACATCACTATTCTGTCCACTAGCTACCACTTTGGGAGCAGCTGCATCTTGCCAAGAAGCACATGGACTGATGGGGAAAACAGGACGCATCAGAACTTTCACTTTACTTTGCCTCCTAGACAAAATATAGTAGAAGAACAAAGTGGACAAGGTTATAGCCATACACAGTATTTTCTTCACCACAGTTAACAGCAAGTTGGTAGATGGAGTGAAGTGAGGCAAAGAAAGAGAGAAATGTAAATTGGGAGAGCACTGAGAGTGGGGCTAAAAGGTACCCTTTTCTTGGCTATGTGAGGGGGGAAGAGATGGATTCAATGTCAACATAATAGTATGTAAATTTGCCTGCACGTAGAAAATTGGGGATTTCCTTGTACTGAGTCAAATCATTGGACCATCTAGCCCCATATTATTAACACTCCAGAGTTTCAGGCAGAATCCTTTCTTAGCTCCACCTAGAGATCCCTCATATTCCCTGGTGATCTTCTATCCAAATGATGATAAGGAAGTCTGACCCTACCTAGCTTCTGAAAACAGATAAGAATTGGAGCACCCAAGGTAGTGTGGTGGTAGAATACCTGGCAGTTGGAATTCAATCCCACTAAGGCCACATAAACATGCATACATGATTTGACTCTCTACATTTCTTGTGACATGGTAGCATGTGTGTATAGCTGGTGGAGAGCAAAAAGGAGAGCCCCAGAAATAGCACGAAAAAGGGACTGGCAGGGAGAGATGCAGGACAGAGTCTCCTGCAGTGTTTTGGTTGGTAGCCTAAATGACAAGGTTTGGGGGAGGAATGCATTGGAATGTATCAGACAAAACCCTGACTCTGAGCCTCTCCTACAATTTCAATGGCCTTTGTGAGCCTGAAATCTTCAGAGGACAAGTTAAAGCAAGCATATAATTGACATCATATGCCATAGGTAAACATGACACTTACAAATCCTTGCCACCGCTTCACATTGTGGTATTCATAAATATCAACACATCCTCAATGTGTTTGTTGTGTATCCCCTTCCAATTCCACCATAAAACAGTGAACAGGGCTGCCAAACTGTTAAAGAGATATTTGCATTAGGCCTCAGAAGCCCACAATACTGAACTATAGCAAAGTCAGCACAAAAGTGACATTCAAGCCAGAAGGACTGGCTAAAGACAAATCGGTTCCAATTCCACATCGGACCACAGAAAGTGCTATTTACACAACATGCGCCATGCCAACAGTATACTTTAAGATATCACATCCAGGAATCCTTTTGTGGGCAGAGATGATCCAGCAGCAAGCCACTATGAGTATTACAATCATGTCATCATCTAACACAAATATATGGGCGGACACGTCAAATACCGGTCTCCTTGTCACCATTTTCCATAAGCTAAATTCAATATGTAAAAGAATTCTCCTGTTGTGACTGATTATATTTGAAGGGTTACAGAAAATATTTGAGTGTTCATTGCATACAGTGATAGCAGCTAAATTTTCAAGTTACATCAGTACAGAAAATGGACACCAAAATAGAGACTTATCATGAAGAGTGGATTTCTATAGTTATAAATGCAAAATGCACGCAGCAAATGTTTCATGGATGGGAAGGACTCATCCCGCGCTTTCTGCAAGCGCGCTGATGACTAAAAAGGCCAATCCGAGATAAACAAGTCCGGTTGCAGAAAGCACAGCAGAAGGTCTCCTTGGGTGATGTTTCTGGGTTGTGATTCTTTCTGCATTGTCATTTCTCTTCAAGACTTGTTCTTGAAGAACTAAATAATTAAAACAGAAATAAAATATAATTCATCAGAGCAGAAAAATGCAAGACCAAGAAGAGATGATGAATAAATTTTGGAGGTTTTCCAGATGGTGAGAATACTCCTCATAGAATCTGAGGAGAATACCTTTTGTCCCAACGAGATCCCACGTTGATTCATGGTATTCAGAAGCAGGGGGCAAAAAAGTCCAAATACTCCATGGGAAAAACCTTTGCGGCTTTTCTCAACTTTTTTTTAAAACTCCGAAAGAAATATGCATTCCCTCTTGTTCAGACAACTGATTAACTTTGTTGCACTTTCCTGATAAAGTGGATCAGCGGAAGTGGAAAGCTGATTGGTCAGATGTATGCAGAAGTCAGAGCTTCCTGGGAAGGCAGTGCCCAGAACCACCATGTTGGAATTTCGCCATAGCTATCATGCACAGAGGCGATGAAACAGCCTCTCCCCCCTGCTGTTTATTTAAGCAGAAGATCACACTTCCGCATCTTGGATCTGCTTTTTTTTAAAAAAAAAACAACCACTGTTTGGTGGCAGCAACTGGTGGGAATAAAAATGTGAGTAATTCACTCCTGCCCACCATCTTGATTCGCAGGCATGCCCATTTGAACATCAAATGTGTATGGCTTCTCATGCCTGCAATCTTGCCAAAAAACCATGGAGACAAATGAAAGCTGCTGTGAATTCGTGTTACTGTGCAGCAAGACAAGCCCACGGTCACTAGCTCTCTTCTTTCTATCTTTTTCCTCTAGAGCTACTGGTATGACATTTTCCAGAGAACTTAAACTCTCCACAGGTTATGGGCATGGATACTGTTGCACATTTGTATTATAGTGCATCTTCTTTTTAAGAATTAAGATAGAACTAAATCCCAAAGAAGAGCACAACTTTAAGAAGGCTATCTTAAACCAAATGATGCAAGACCCAATAGCTCCTCCAGATGACCGACAAGCACAGTAAATAGCAGGTTATTATGTTCCTGGGTTGTGTATATCATAGCGGTTGATCCTGCCCCCACATCTAGTCATACTATAAATATACTAGAGTTGCACATCCTTATGGAGGTGCAGTGAATAGTGGCGTGAGTGGGGTTTCCTTCCCTCCTTGTCATACTCTGTTCAACATGGGAGATTTTCAGATGCCTCTTTCAGTGTCTTGCCATGCAAGCAGCCTCCGGAGCAGTAACAAGGCTGCTGCGCAGCAAGGGGTCCATTTTGGATGACAAAGTTTCTCTCTCAGCATCATTCGTGACTCTTGCGGCTAGCACTGGAGGCGGCCACGCTGTTTTTCACTCACGGAAGTTGTCCGTGAGTAAAAAACAGTGCGGCTGCCTCCAATGCTAGCCGCAAGAGTCACGGACGCCGCCGAGAGAGAAATGGCGTTGTCCAAAATGGACCCCTTACCACGCAGCAGCCTCGTTACTGCTCCAGAAGCTGCTTTCACGACAAGACGCTGAAAGAGGCATCTGAAAATCTCCATGTATTCAGTGGATTATCCAAAAGTAGAGGAGGAATGAAGAAAATGGATTCTGGCATAGAAAGGTACTCTACCAATGTCTCTACCTGGATTTTAAACAATATACTTCCTCACCTGGGTTTCAAAGGCCCTGCGTAGTCCTGGAAAGATACAGGGAATAAACTGGGATAGGAAGTGCACTGTTTGGATATTAAAAAAAAACCTGGGGTCAGTTACATGGCAGTTTTTATTGCGATAGTTTGCACTTTAGCACATTTTTGCACTAGTGCTGCATCGTTTACATGATTTAGTACAAAATTGGTTGATCTGGTTAGTTTTCGGCTTTGTAGTTCACACAGACAAAGGTGTGTGGGGGATGTAGCCTCCCAAGCACATCTGGGGAAAATTGCTGGGAAGCTGAGAGGGAGGGAGGGAGGGAAAGAGAGAGAGAGAGAAAGCGCTGGCACATTTCCCTCCTTCTCTTCCCAAAGCGAGAAGGGTGGGAGGAAGGAGGGAGCCTTTTAGCCACCGAGGAGCCATCCCCCATCAATCCCCCTTCCCCTCACCCACTCTCCCTCTCTCTCATACACACACACACAAAGCGATCATAGCAGGACAAGGGGGCGAACAACCAGCCGAGCAGATCGAGCAGATCGCTACTCAGTCTCTCTCTCTGTCTCGCTCTCTCTCTCTCTCACACACACACACAATACACACACAGAGGAACAGTAATTAGTGGGGATCCCTCAGCTGCAACAGCCAAGCAAGCCAGGAGGCAGACAGCTGGGCAATTGGAAATAGCACTGGTATAACAACAGCGGCTGGATCTTTTCGTTTGAGGCTCCTCGCATCTCTTGAAAGTCTGCTCCCTCCGCAGTCAGTCCAACCAATCATGGCTCAGCTCTGCTGTGGCTGTTTCAGGAAGATTGCTGGTAGTTCCCACAGACTTTTGTGAAACGGCATTTCACCCAATCGATAGTGCACTAAGTTGTGCTACTTTTCAAAAAAGTTGGGAAAAGTAGTGAAAGCCCTTATTATGCTACTTTTGAGTTTTTGAGCTCCCCCTCTTCTGAATAAGGTGATGTTGTGGCACGATGTGTGTAAACTATTAGGAATCTTAGCGAATTCTTCATGGACTTATTTTGCTGTGTAAATGGGCCCCCAGATACACACAGGTACAACTCCAAAAAAAAATTAGCAGTCTGAATGAGCACCAAGAAGGAATTTAAATACCTAATCAAAATAGTTCACCAAATTCTAAAAACTAGTTTTCACCAGTTTTCACAATATGAAATGTCAAGCAATAGTTACAGAATGGCACAGAGAACTGACATGGGCCTCCTAGTCACTCAGTCAGTAGGAACGTAGAAAACTGCCTTAGACTAAGCCAGGCTTAGTTTGCAAGTACTGGCTGAAAAAGCCTCATTCCTCTTTCCTGTGCAGAGAAGGAGTGGGAGGAACAAAGCCAGTTCTCAGCTGAAACACCAGCCCAGGCAGGGAAGATGCCCCACCAGACTCATCAGCCAAGGCTCCAGTGATGTCAGTGGGCCCATGAAGGATTGCACCCATCATGCAACTGAAAAGTCTCCAACCTGTCTTGGAGGGGATATAGCAAAAACTGCTTGCTTAGTATACTGCTTAGTATAAATGTATACTAATACATTTCACTGTGGACAAATTTCAAGACTTACAGAGAGATTGGAATGGCATATCTCTGTAAATGTTCATATGAAACATTTTTTAAAAAGTAAAGTGCCCTTCCCTAGCTCAATTGTGTTAAATTATTTTTGAACAAGAAGACTAGACACCAAATCTAGAGATAGAAGTCATTGTGGCTGTAGCATGTAGCAACATAAGAAATACTAAACTCAGGCCCATCATTGGTCTAAATCCAATTATTAATTCCATCTAGAGTAGACTCATTGAATCAATGGGACTTACTTAAATTCTGCTTCCTGTCCACTCTATAAGTCTAGGGGGTTGTGTAGACAGTGAAAAACTCCTCATAGAATGCAAGGAGAATATCTTTTATCCCAATGGGATCCCGCGGCAATTCAATGTATTGTGAAGGAGGGGGACCAAAAACTCCAAATACTCCATGGGAAAAGCCTTTCCAGCTTTTCCTGTATTTTTTTTTAAAGTTCCACAGGAAATGCACATTCCTGCTTGTTCAAGCACCGATGCGATTTCTTGCACAGTACCAAGGAGGTGGAACTCTTCATCTGATTGTTCAGACATGCGCAGGCGTGGGTTTCCTGTCAAGTGCCTGGAAGCACTAGTGATCATGCGCTTTTGTAATTTTTTTAAAAAACTGTACTGTCTAAAGCAAACACAGCCACAATTCAAGATGGTGGCCATGTAGTTTTTTTTTGGGGGGGGGGTTGAGGAAGGCAAACGGGACCCAGCAGTGCAGCACCCAGATATTAGGAGGAGGGTGGCCACCGCAAAGGACAGAAGGAGACCTGCCTGGCTTTGACCCATTCCAGCAGTGGTGGCAGGAGGAGCCACCTGGCAAGCTGCTGGGAGAAAGAAGAAGAGGGGGGTTCTTGGCCACTTAATCTCACCTCCTTGTCATCTCCAGGTGCTGTGCTGCTGAATACCCTTTGCCTTCCTCGCCCCCCATGATGAATTGACATGGTTGCCATCTTGATTCATGGCTATGTGGACATCACAGCGGAGAACTTCACATACTATCGTTTCTACCAAAAAGCTGTGGAAACAAAGGAACGCTGCTGTGAATTGCTTATAATGCACAGATATGTGCATTATTTTTCCCTGTATAGACAAGCCCTAACTCTGGGTGGGATAACAAGTGGATTTGGGCCATTCTTTTTGAAATCATCTTTACATACAGGCATGCCTCAGTTAACAAAGCCTCTGAGAAAGAAACCTGGCATTTTTGCATCCGACCAGCATCCTTTACCTAAGATCTAACACATTATTGCACTTTTCCACCTCTATACATGTGCAGTACCTATAAAACTAATTTTGATCACTTCAGAAGAATGTGAGCAATGTCCTGCTGTATGAAGAACTTGTATTAATTTGTGAAGCAGAGTATACCTGGAAAACTGAAAGTGAAGGCAGACTTTGGCATGTTTTGCAATTTAAAGATTTCAAATAGTATCCTCTCATAGCTCTTCTATTAAAGAAGAACAGCCTGTTGTTACCTCCTTTTTCCCCAAAGCAGTGCAAAGCTCTCAAAAGTTGCTTTTGACTACAGCTTCCAGAATCCTCACTGGCCATATGGTGTGTGTGGATTCTGGGAGTTGTAGTATCAGAAAGGAACTTTTCCAAACTCTGTTCTAGAGTTACTATTTGGGAAAGACTTGCACCAAACCCAACTTTTATTTTATTTCTTTCAGGGAAATCTCAACAGCTCTCTTCTCAAGCCAAATGCATTTTTTAAGAACAAGGGAGCTGACTAGTTTTTATCTAGTTTTCTTTCTACTGTTTTGTTATGCAAGTGTAACTATCCTCTCCACCAAACTATTAGCTAATCCCATTACCACAGTGATTACACTGCTGCCACGTGATGCATGTGGTTTTCATAGCTTCTCTCTACAGGTAAACTGAACAGGAACAGATTTTATGCATCTGCAGTGCTGTAAAAAGATAGAGAAAGCCATATGCCAGTGGTTCTTAAGCTGTGTTCTGGGGATCCCCAGGGGCCCTCAATGTCCTCACAGGGGATCTGCGGAGGCTTGAAGACTGCTTGGCCCAAGGCAAAGGATGGCTGGTTGGCTTGGCCTGCACATTGGCATTCAATCCACTTCAGCCACAAACTTGCAGCAAGAAGCAGAAGAAAAGTCTTCCCTCCCCCTCCAGTGCCTCTGAGAGAAGGTTTAATTATTGTGTAATTGTATTATTATTATCAGATATTATTGTTATGTTGTTGTTGTTTTAAATCTTGAGTTAAGTCTTGGGAGTCCACAGCAACAAAATTTATTTAAAGGGGATCTCTGGTAAAGAAAAGGTTAAGAGCCACTGCCATATGCTATTCACATTGAAAATTCATCGTGCCCAAATATTTAGGAGAACATCTCTTAACCAACTGAGAACATTTTATAAGCTACCACAATCATTCCATTAAAACTTGCAGTTTAAGAATTGATGTGGTAGACTCAAAACAATACAGAGAAAACAACATCTTGTTTCCTTTCCTCTCTTCTTTATCTCCACTTTAAAAAAAAAATGTCCACATTAAATGACCTGAATCATCAGGAGATGCTTGTGGTCATACAACAGCTGGAGCCACCACTAAATTTCCCTGCAGGCATCTGGCTAGGGAAGTAGAATTTCAGAAAAAGACCTATGGGAACAAGAAGACCACCTACATTTTGCAATACAAGAAATGCCTGAGGATAGTCCACCTGCGTTCTTTTTTAAAATTCTAAACAGAAAATAGAACTGTACTCCAGAGATGTAACATCAACACCCTTTCTTTGGTCTTTCTTCTTAGCAAGGGGCAAGGATGGACAGGCCCAAGATGCAAGCCTTCAACCTTTCCTGTCATAGGATGCTTTCTTGGCAGAGCCTGGATCCAGCATGAGAATCCAACCCTGTTTATTGGTTATTTTCAGCTGGTGTATCAACATGTGAGAAGAACAGACTGTCCTCTGTCTCCTGGGTTTCCCCCCCTCCTATGTAAGAAAGATGCTGCCTCTGAAATAGATGCTCTGTTTTCTGTGATCACTCTTTGTATGATTCAGAACCTAGCTGTCAGAATTCTAAATAGCATTGTGTTATTTTATACCTTCAAGTTATTTCCGAATTACAGAGAACCAAAGGCGAACCTATCACATGATTTTCTTGGCAAGATTTGTTCAGAGGGGATTTGCCTTTGCCTTTTTCTCAGGCTGATAGAGTGTTATTTGCCCAAGGTCATCCAGTGGGTTTCCACAGCTGATCAGGGATTCAAACCCTGGTCTCCAGAGTGCTAGTCCAACACACAAACTACTACCCCATGCTGGCTCACAAATAGCATCCATAGCCTCTTTGGATAATGAGTAGGCCCCTTGTCATGGGAGAGAGGCTTGCATACCCTAATGAAGTTTTGACCTATGCTGGTGGTGGCATAATAGCCACTGGTAGGGTCTCCCATGCCAGACAGGTCAAAACCGAAGGGTCTGACAAAGAGCGTCAAAGAGCAGGACGGGCTCTCTAGCCTTATGGCAACCATCCTAGGAGAAGGAAAACTCTAATCTCAAACCCGGGCAGATGGTGCTCATCCAACCCTGTAAGGTCAACCATCTAAGAGAAGGAAACTCTAATCAAACCTATGACCCGAGGACCTCGCTGCTACCATCCATGCTTGCAAGGCCAGAGCAGATGAACCTTTGCTTTAAAGGGTGAGGCCAGTTCTGTGCACGCTGCGCTCCACCAGAAAAATCCATTGCACAGGCTCGAAGGACAAAAAATCAAAGGCTCCCCTTCAGCCTGTAACCCTCTGCATGCTGAGGATGCTGGAAGTAACAATGGAGGAGGTGGGGTTAGTGCACTTCCCCATCACACATCTCAAGTACACATAGATTGTTAATGTCAGAATATGGGTTCAGTTTTAATTTTAAGTTTGTATACACTCTCCATCTTTCTGTCTAGATTTGTACCAGGCTGTCCCTGTCCTCCTCCCTTTTTAAAAGAGAGTTGTAGCACTGTTGCTGCAATCCATCCTCTTAACATTCCAACTAACCAGCTGAATTATTTATTTATTTATTTAATTATTGGATTTATATCACACCTTTCTCCCAAGATGGGATTCAATGCAGCTTTCAAGGATGGAAGGTGTCTGGGGGCTTTTTATCTGATGTATGCCTGCTTAGGATTCAATCCCACTGAGCTCAAATGGGAATTACACACATTCATCTTCAATTTAGACCAGCTATATACACATCACAACAAAAAGGAAGTGCATCTCCAAAAGAGAGTATAAAACTTGTCATAAATATGCATATGCTAATAAAGAACATTTAAAAATAACTTTTATTTAGAAATAATTTCAGTCAAAATCTCATCACAAATGAAATAAATGTCACCATGGTGAAGAGCCCTGGTGGCACAGTGGTTAAATGCCAGTACTGTAAGTCATCACGTTGCAAGTTCAATGCCAGCCGGCTCCAAGATTCACTCAGCCTTCCATCTTTTCATAGGTCAGTAAAATGAGGACCTGGCTTGTGGGGGCAATTAACTAACACACATTGGAAACTGCTTAATGCATTGTAGATGTGTAAATTGCTATTGCTAAAAACAGTTTGTAAGCCACTCTGATAGCCTTGTGGCTGAAGAATGGGGTATATATAACTAAATAAATAAAAAATAATAATAAAGGGTGTGACGGTGACTTACATATTTGCTCATCCTGCTGCATAAGTGTTAAAAACTGGCAGGTTATTTCAAGGTCCCTGCTTGGTCTTCCTTCTGATCTTTAAGATTAAGGTTCTTAATCTTTAAGGTGCAATTAAGATTGGATAGTCCTTCAAGAAAGACTAGTAGACACATAGGCATCCATGTTTGAATAGCAATAAGGTCAGTCAGGACCGGTTTAAGGAATTTTGGAGCCCACTGCAAATGCTTTATTTTGGGGGGCCCATATGTTTATCTTAGGTCAATGTAACCTAACTCAACCTAAGCTATTCACAGTACAGAATATTCAGATTATTACTAATAATGTTTTTGCAGGAGGAGGGTTACTACGGGGGCCCACACAATGATGGAGCCCCCTGCGGATGCTGACGCCATCAGTGCCTTAAACTGGCCCTGAGGTCAGTGCTGCTAGAAAACACTGAACTCATTTGAATGAGACTGAATGATATGAATCTTAGAATTTACTTCAACATCTAACCCTTAAAACTATTCATGTTAATACTACTGTAGTTTCTTCTTCAGCAATGTTATAAGGTTAGGTGCACTCTTCACTTCCCTAAACAGTGAAAGGTTTCAGGAACAACACTACAGGGCATGGTGCCCTTTTGGGAGAGAGGAGTGAAAGCTTATGTTGTCTTTGTAAGATTTGCTTTATTGACAAGCTGAACACAGGGGAAGCAAAAGGACAATCCTTCCAAAGGCAGCAGATTGCTGTAAGAATAACTCAGACCATGGGTCCATCAAGCTCATGCTCAGCATTTTTTACACCAGAGGTGGACAATATCTGGGGATGCGGCACACTGGCATCCCCCAAGCCAGCAGAAGCCACATCACCATCACCAAATTCACTATAGTGGCAACCCGCCCCCCAGGATTTTTCCTTTTTGAAAGGTGCAGACTACCTCCTTGCTTTGTTCACAAGCCTATACAGTAAGAGCCCCATATCCCTAGGGGATTGGTTCTGGCTGACCCCCACAGATACTGAAATCTGTGGATAAGAGTGAACACAGGATGGGAGAAGGGAGGCGAGTTCTTTCTTCCTCCTCTCCCTTCCCGGTTCAAACACACCCCATCACTGCTGCCACCACTGGAGCCATCACAGGGGAAGGGAGAAGAGATTTCTCCTCCTCTTCTCCCTTCTCCCTTCACCCCTGCCATCACCAACTGTGGATAACTGAATCAGTGGATGGTGAATCAGTGGATACAGGGGTCCTACTTATGGGCTTCCAGCAGACTTCTGGAAGCACAGATCTACTTACTTTATTTACAAGTAAGTAGAAGATGTGCACTTTGCTTTAAAGAAGGGATGAAGGAAATGCAGACCAGAGATTGCCTGTGCCCGAGCCCTTTTCTGCACGTGTCCGTTCCTGTTGTACATCAACAGACAGAAGCCCTCCAGACTACCAATGAGGGGCCTTTCCTAGCCTTACCTGGGTATGCTAGGAAATGAACCTGTGATCTGCATGAAAAGCATCTGCTTTACCACTCAGTGATGACCCATCCCCAGACGTCCAACAGTACCCTCACCTTCAGTTCAACAAAACACAGGGTTCCTCTCCATCCCTGTCTTTCTCACACAAATTCATGCCTTGCAAGTGAACACCCCCTTTAGGTGAAAATCTACACTGTTGCTATGAAATGGTAACATTATTTTGTCAAAGCCCTGACCATTCATTTCTAGTTATCAAGCCACTCAAACTTACAATAACATAAAGACTAGAACAGATGTACATTTTGTAATAGTACAAAATGCTAATTACTCTTAATATATACATCATCACTGGAAAACACAACATTGGATTCTATTCTATACAGCCAAATTTTAACCACAGAAAAGATGAAAAGGGCAATTTTTTCACTGACGTAATTGTGCTTGCATTTATAATTCTGTCCAGATATCTAATCAATCTTACATTTACTCAAGATCTGAAAATGAGGAAATGGAGGATATTAACTTAGATATCTAAAAACAATCAATACATTATGAAATGATAACAAATTAATAAGAATATTCAAATATTTTAATCCTTATTTAATGGGTAAAGTAAAATGGGATGTGCTATACTATACAATACACCATCTACTCTTGAGAATCTATTTCTGATCATCAAGATCAAATTTTCCTATGTTGAATATGCATGAACACTTGTTTACATGGCCTTAAAGAGATGGGAGAATTGAGGAAATGGAAGCAATGAAAAGTTAAAACTAGTGATATATTCCTGGATGGCTTATAGGACACACCAGCCAGCAAGTTAAGACAAGAACATCGTTGTCTCTTAAATAACAACATAAGCACAACAGGAAATTCTAGACTCCACCCAGATACAACTAGTGCCACCTAATGACAAAACTATAGAATGATACTATCCATATATACTGTACTTCCAAAATGAATTGTAGAAAAATCTCTGTGTAACATTATTGAAAGACAGGCAGAGGAAGCTGCACGACATAGCCAAGCCATAGGAAAATTATGAAGTGGCACAGGAGAAATCCATTCCCTCCCCACAGCAACCAGACCTTACTAGTAGAATGGAGGTTTTTACAATGATGAATAAATTAAGGCCTTGTCTTGTACATCTCCTGCCTCCACAGTACAGCCACTGAGGAAATATAAAGAACACAGGAATAGTTCCTACTTTATGAACCTGTCCATAGTAAAGAAAGAAAGACATCCTTCAGCATTCAGGAGAGATGACTAAACAAAGCAGATGATGAACTTAAAGCAAGAAAACAAACACATGGAAAAAATCTTGGAGTAATAAGCAATGATTCAACTATTCTCTTGAGCCTGCAGGTACAACTATGATGAAAAACAGAACTATAGCTATCTGTGGGAGGTAGGAGAGATCTGGGGGGGGGGAAGCAATGCATCACCTTATTAATACAGATTTCATAAGGATTACATAGGTTTATGATGCATTAAAGGGGTATCTATAACAATAGGCCCATGTCAAAACTTTTTCCATTTGATGGTGTGTCTGACCTTTTCCTAACGTCGAGAATTGTTTGTTCCATTTTGCACATAAAACATTTCCCAAAAAGACAAACATCTTAATTTATTTGACCTATAACAATCTAACTTGAAAAAACAGCCTGTAGCAGGCAAGTGTTTATAAGTGAACTCACATAACACATTAAATTTGTACCAAGAGAATGTACACCACTTCATTGCCAAGACTTAAAGTCATCTTCACATGATTATCTCTGCATTTGCAATATATTAATCTATCTACACAATATTGTAATTAATACAATAAGAGTTGTAAGAGTAAGTGTCCATAGATAGATTTAAGTAGTTCTACACAATATTGAAGCAAATTATCAAAGTTAGGGAGAAGACGCAGGCATCAACAAAACTGTATTGTACAGTATTGTATAGGAAGCAATCAGCTCTTGAGCAGCACATGATGGCCGGGAGAGTCCAACCTGTGCTCTTTCCTGTTTCTTATAACTAACTAGAATGGTTACTTTCTAGCGTTAGCATGCCTTCCTTCCCCGTCCCTATAATAGCTCATAATTGGAAATACTGGACACTTCAAAGGGGTCAAGTTGACCGAGGTAATCCAACAACAACAACAACAACAATAATAATAATAATAATACCACCCACCCAATCACAAGGAATCCAGACGGGTTACAACAATAAAAACACATGGAACACAATAAAATTCAAAATTAGTCCCTTCCCAACACCCCCCAACCCAATACTAAAATTACAATTAAATACAGTTGTCCCTTCATATTCGCTGGGGTTTGGTTCCAGGACCCCCTGTGAATACCCAAATCTGTGAATACTCAAGTCCCATTATATGCAATGGCATAGCAAAATGGTGTCCCTTATATAAGATGGCAAAATCACGGTTTGCTTTTGGGATTATTATTTTTTAAGAATATTTTCGAGCCGTGAATATTTAAATCCGTGAAAGTGGGGGGACAACTGTAAACACAGTTTAAAAACAAGAATACAAAAGTTTAAAAAGGGAGATAATTGGTGGACAGAGCGATGTAGATCACCTTGTGCGGGGAGAGGAGTTAAGTTGGGAAGGCCTGCCAGAAGAGATACTGACATCAGAACAAAGCTCAGGAGATAGGCCATGACTGAGCACGGGGGACATTTAGTAAAAGAGGAGGAAGACTCATTTATTTGTCTTTTTGGCACTGGTTACCTTCAGGCTATGTGTATAAGCTGTGTATGAAACATACATGAAGTTTGTGTTTAGACTTGGGGTCCATGTTCAAGGTATCTCATTATGTCTAATGCAAAATATTCCTAAATTGTCCACATGTGTACCTGAGAGAGGGATGCCTTTACTTTCTGGTGGTTCAGCATACACAAACTTCATGCACAAAATTATTGAAAAAATATTGCATATAGAAGGACCTCCAGGCTATGTGCATAGGAAACCTAAATGAGTTTTGTGTTTAGACTTGGGGCCCATCTGCAAGGTATCTCATTATGCCAAGGACCTGGGAAGGTGTCTTAGAAATATTTTAGCAAGCAAGCCCATGTTAGGATTGTGTGGAAGCCCCCAGTAAACAAAGCCCTTAAGGAGGGATGTGCTAATTTCTTCTTGGACACCTCAGCAGTGAGTAACCCAACCTAAACAATCAAGTGACCTTTCCAATCTCAATCCCAAGGAAATCTCACCTCAAAACCCCCCTCCTGTCCTGCATTATGAGGTTGTCATAAATCAATCAATTCCAATCTCCCAGCTACTAATACAATCATGCATGTTTCATTTTCCTTTTTTTATCTGGTGGAAAACCCATCTAGGCTTTGCCCTAGCCAAAGTACCCCCTTCAGGATATGAAGTAGGCTTTAAATATTAGCCCTCCAACAACAGAAAAGTGTGACACTGTGGACAATTCCAGCCAGTCTCTTTCTCAGCCTTCCCCCACTGGATCGGAATTTCCAGTGCCACCATCAGACTTTTGTCTAAGTACTTCAACACTCTGTTCTTCAAAACTGGTACCTATTGCCCTATTTCCCAAATCTGTCCCTCTAGCAAACCTTTTTGCCTTACTCTTCAATAGCCTTGTGTGGTTCCTGTGAGCATGTGTTGCATGTGTGAATGCTTTTTGTGCTATTTCCAATAAAAACATTTTATTTTACTTTAACCTGGAGTTTTCTGCAGATAGTACTGGTATACATAGGTGAAAAGGTCCCCGAAGTTACCCTCAACCTTCAGATGCTTCACTGAAAGTTCTGTATGATAGCTTGGAACAGGGGAAGAGCTTCCTGCTGATGTTTAGCACTCATTGACCCAAGACACTAGCTTTTAATTATCACCTACAGCTGGTGGATGGGGAAATTTTTGGGAACCTGGCTGTGAAGGAAAGGGAAAATGTGCAACTATCCTCCCCCCCCCAAAAAAAATGTCCACTCCACTGTGATTAGACTTGGCCAGACATGAAAGGTCATCTTGAAATTAGCTTCTTCTTTTTTTCCTGAGTTTTCCTGGATAACTCTTAGGGTCAAAGACATCATCCAAGAAAGACCAGAAAAATGGTATGGTAATTTCAATGTGTGCTGGAGAGGATAGTCATTTGTCTCAGACTCCAAGGAAGCTCACACCACAGATTAAAACAAAAGTGGATCTAAAAAGCAATCTATAATAAAACATGAAATAAACAAGCAAATAAATAAATAAGCAAGCAAGCGATAGCATTTAAAACAATACTAATTTAAAACAGTTTGGACACAACAAACTAAAAATCCCAGGATTCCATAGGTTGGAGCCATGATAGTTAAAGCAGTGTCAAACTGCATTATTTCTGCAGTGTGGCAGCAGCCTCAGATTAAAACAAAATGCAACTAAAACCAATTTATAATACATTTTTTAAAAGGTATGCCATTTAAAACAGTACTAATTTTTAAAAGTTTAAAAACATTTAAAACATAACTATGAATAGAACAGTACAGCACTTCCATTAAAAGACAATTACCTGTAAACAGCCAAAATAATTTGAATAAAAAGGCTTGTGCCTACCAGTAGAAAAAGAGCACAGAAGGAGCCAACATAGCCTAAGAATGCTATGGTTGTTGATGATGTTGCTGCTGTCGTTATCATTCCTGTCCACATTTACAATACCAAAATCAGTCACTTATTTACCAATATTTACACAATCTTTTCAAGCATATTTAAATAATGTGCTCAGTCATTTTACATGGAAATGTCCTAAGAGCATTTGGTTTTTCTCCAGGTGATCCCATCACACAGCAGAAGCCTTAACTTGTTTGGGTTATATACAATTTCTGCTGCACCAAATCCAGGGATTTCTAGTGAGACTACACTCTGAACATAATACATAGGAAACAGAGTAGGTATGTACCATATGTTGTGTCACCACCATAAAGCTCAGAATACTTACTAATTATGGGATTTATTTATTTTTTTACCTTTCAGGTTACCCTGTTACTAGGAACAATCGAACTTGGCTCAGCAACTAGGTCTCACCCCCCTCACCCACTCTTAGACTTCATCTTTTTCCACAGCAGCATTGGTCTTCTCGCTCTACATGCAGTTACAACCTATGTAATGCATACACTATTTTAGCTAGAATGGATTTGTAACCACCTTTAGTAGGGTATTTTTAGATGAGGCTTCTATTTTGTAATCACCTCTCATCAACCATGAAATTTTTCAGGAGACTGATGGATAAGGATTATATCCACTCTATAAAATTACAGAAGTTCTATTCCTATACTTTTAACTGTTGTAGTCCCATCCTATAGAATCCTGGGATTTGTAGTCTGGGCAGATAACTGGAATTCTCTGCTAAAGAATTCCAGTGCAGCAGCTCAGGGGAGCGAATTAGATCTCACTAGTAGGAGAATTCTAAGTAACTCACCTGACTACAAACTCTGAGATTCCATAAAATGAGACCATGACAGTGCTATCAAATGGCTGTAATAGTGCAGCATGAACCTTCTTGTAACCTTCCTGAGTTTTCCACCTCTGCTTCCATAATCTGCTAGAGAGATAACACCTGAATAGCTGCAGAATGCTTCTTGAATTGTATCTCTAGAAGCCTTCCATCTGGAAAAGCCCATTTTTTCAGTGGACCAGAATGACTTGTGCAAGTGGATAGATAATCTGGTTAAGTAGATGTACTGAAGTGAATGTGAGCAGTCTGACAATTCTATGACCCAAGACATTTCCTAGCAAACACAATAAAAGCAATAAAATTTGTCCAGTTCTTGTAGTGGCAACCAGTATGGTTTGGGGCTACGTCACAAGCATACTTACATGTGTCATCATTTTCCCATTGCTTTTCAGCCCTGAATTTCCTAAGAGTGGGTCAGATGCCCTGGAAAACCTGACTGTACAAGTTATCACTAATAAGGTAGTCATAACTTTGCCAGGAAGCTGGAGTTCTTGGCATGGTGGGAAGAAGAGGGACTAAGAATATCCATTACCTAATCCACAGTGATTCCACTGCATTTTCTCAACAACTGACCACTCCTCATATCCTTCTACTGCCACCTGAAAGAGATGGCAACACTTTGATAGTCACTCTGCAAATTTCTAAGCCACATATTACTACACAAACTTCTTCAGTTAAAGTGTACACAAAGGATATCCCACAAGCATTCTTCATGGGGGAAAGGGTTTAAGAGTGTGTGGACTGTCAGTTGGCCAATGAGGATAACGGAGACCATTTACAAGCAAGTTTAATGTTTGCCCTATTATTGTATTCTATTATCATTATTTTATGTCAGTGAGAGATTACAATGTGACACTATAGATGCTACAGATGGTTGGCAACTTGTAAGTAACAATACTGGGCTCATTACAGTTTTGTTTAACCGCACATACATTTCAGAAAATCACTCTGTCAATGAAAAATGATCAATGCATGAGCCAATTTCAAATACTCTACTCACTGATCTTTGAGCTGGCCTAGGATTCTGCTTTGCTAATCCATTGTTTGTCCCAATAAACTGAATGGGATAGCAATCTAGTGGTGGGTCAATGTATGCATGGTCTTCTGATCTCCTGTGGCTACGTTCTTTTTGAAACCTTTGCATGAGTGTCTGTAACACAAAGGGTTGAAACCGCAAGGCACAACTCCTACCCAGAGGTATGGTTTTAATTGTGGGTTCTATGACAGTCATATGTAGGATGAGAAACTATTGAGAATCTGCTGTCAACCCACCAGATGGATATTTGGTTTTTTGGTTACTCTTAACCAGTTACAGATTAAAATGAACCAAACAGCAGCCAAAGGCTACAGACTGCACAGCTTTCCTCCAGAATCATTTGAGTAAACATTGTTTATGCCATTCATTTTGAGCTATAATTTGCAGCAACACTGAGCCCCAGAGTATGGAGGCCCTCGGCCAAGTAGGAACTTTATAGCTCAGAAAACATGTCAGAAAAATGATGGTTCCACCCCCCTCCATTTCCCATGTGTAAGGTCCTTAGCTCAGTTGTAGTCTATGGATATTTTCAGACGGGATTTTTATTCCGTGGCAGGCATGGAACAGGGTCAAGAAAGGGTTTCCCTTTCAGACTATGTCAGCCCTGTCCCATGATGCTCCTGTGTTGCCCCCGTGCTGCATCCATGATATTGTAATCATGGGGAAACATAGTTAATAGACCACCCATTCCATTTCTGTCATGGAATCATAGGTGGTGTGAAAGGCACCCTGTTCCTCTCCCGTTATGCTGACACAATGCCAGCCACCGGGGGGGGGGGGGAGTCCATGTCGAACACTTCCAGTGGAGATTGGGATGAGGAGGTAAGTGGCACCCTTCCCCCCTGGGTTAATTGTAAACTTTTTAGAGTGTTTTGGGGCTTGGTGTACCATGCCATGTTTGAGCCATTCATAACTGAGCAGAACACCATTCTATGCTAACTCAGTTATGCTCAGTTATGGACAGTTATAGTATGTCATTATATTTATGCATCTTGAAAGTAAGTTTCCAAGTTCTATCAGCTTGACATGTCTGAACTAACTGATTCACTTTACTTCTTATGGAAAAACATGATACAGTGTTAACATTGCAATGTGGTATCCTGACATTAATATTGAATGATTAAACGTACTAATCAAAAGCCTGCTATTAGTACAGGAAAAGGAAGGGGGGGTGGGGAGGAACAGAAAAAACAAGGCAAACGCTGATTCTGGATCATTATGTGATACTGAAAGATATAATTGTGATGGGATATTTAAACTTGAGCAGTCACTCTTCTATAACATTTGATCAATAAATTCACTTTCAAATGATTAGCAGAAAGAAGATATGACACCAATAAGTTTCAGAACTGGGTCAATTAAGGCCTTCTCATCACACTTTGAGTCAGTTCTAGTCAGACATTTTTCTGCCTTAGGCAGAGATTGAGGAGATTATCAGATGTGTCAAAAAGTGGTGTTATAGCAATGCCAGGAGATCGCAAAAGGGCTCCCTTATCAGATGACATCATTCCCCCCTTGTTATGCATCCATTATGCTGATGTTCCACTGGCACTGCTTTTTTATTAACATGAGAAGCCATCAATAGATCCCCCACTCCAATTGTGTTCTGGAATTGCCTGCATGTGACAAGGCGCCCCGTTATGCTAGTGAGATCGAAGCTTCAATGGGAGGTCCCTGCCAGAACACTTCTGGGTGAGATCAAGACATCCAGGTAAGTGACACCCTTTTTATGACCCTCCCTGGGTTACTTGTACATTTTAAAGTGTGTTTTTCTGCTTGGTGTTACTTTTTTTGGTTTATTTTTATTTTTGAATTTCCTGCACTCATGTCTTCTCACGAGAATTCGTGGGATTTTGATCCAAAAAGTGAACAGAGATCCGTTACAGCTCCTTTCACTCCTGGGCTGCCCTATTGACTGGAGAGGATGTAAGTGCAGTGGGGAGGGTGATTGTGGTGGGACTGGAACAGGACAGGGGCAGGAGTGGATATTGTGGGACAAGAATGCTTTTTTCGTTTCTGTCCGATAATCTCCAAAGATGGCAGCCTATTCAATCATATTCAATATACAAAAACAGAACAAAGAACAGAATCTTATTTCAGCACTGGTAATGGAAGCAATGTCCTCCACCATGTGTAATGATAACAGGGTAACTTAGAGATGTGTCAAGATCGGCCATGTGGACACACATAGCTCCATCTTCTATTGCTCCCCATCTTCCAGCATTTGCTGATTGGGGTGGCTGCCTCATGAAAAGGGACCATGCCTTAAGACTGCAGCTCTTAGCATACCTACATGAGACTAAAGGCTTTGTTAGCATACCCTACTACTCTCCTCTCCCTGCAAGACTTCATAACTGCACATACTGGGCACTTTTCAGGGTCACACTAACAGGGGATGTTTGGGGTCAAGCTGACCAGAGGACAGTCAAGGTCATGATGACCTGAGATGTGTCCAGAATCATGATGGTGGGAAAACCCAGATATGATTATTTGAAAAACCTAATTTTTAATGGGGCTATGCTCATCCTTTTTTCCCCACATCCCTAGGCCATCCCTTGACCCATATCCTATGGAAATCTTTCCCTACCTGTCAGAACATTGTTCTCACAAATCCCATCAATGTTTTGTCACTCCAGGACTAAGGCCATCGGCCTGTTCTGGACTCTTTTGTCCATTCCATGAGAAAGCCATTCAGGCTTTGTCATAAATAACACACCCCTTCAGGGTATGAAAAAGGGTATAAATGTCCTAGCTCCAACCCTAACCATGTGTACCACAGACCAGATCTGCCATTTTGTGTGACTTGTGTGACTGCAGACTTATTTGAGAACTCACGCTGAACAAGTCTTGAAGAGAAACAACAACGCAGAAAGAATCATAACCTAGAAACATCACCCAAGGAGACCTTCTCCTGTGTTTTCTGCAACTGGACTTGTTTATCTCGAATTGGCCGTTTTAGTCATCAGTGCGCTTGCAGAAAGCACTGGATGAGTCCTTCCTGAATCTTTGTTTGTGAAGAAAAGCCAGAGAGAGAGAGAGAGAGAGAGAGAGAGAGAGAGAGAGATGTTAATCTGTTTTGTTCCCCATCTCAACCCATAGGGAGAGGCGGGTATGAAATTATTGTAGTCGTTGTTGCTTTGGACATTTTCAGACATGTCTTACTGTGCAAGAAGACTCCTGGAGAAGTACGCAGCTATACCACAGCAGGGGGTCCTTTTTGGACAATGCCGTCCCTCTTGCGGCATCGTCTGTGACAGTTCCGGGTCCCATCTACAGCAACCGCACCATTTTTAAATCACGGACAACTTCCGTGAGTAAAAAATGGCACTGTTGCTGTAGATGGGACCCGGAACTGTCACGGACAATGCCGCGAGAGGGACAGCATTGTCGGGAAAGGATCCCCTGCCGCAGGATAGCCGCGTACCTCTCCCGGAGTCCTCTTGCACGGTAAGACATGTCTGAAAATATCCTATGTATGTTGTAATTATTTTCTATACATTTGCTATTTCATATCATTGCATAGAATTATCTTTATATCACATGTTTTATGTTCATTTTGTGATTATTACACTTGTTTAAATCTATGTCCTTCCATTTGGTTCTGTTGAACAGAATTCATTACATCCTACTAGTTGTTTATAACTCATTACTTCAAGCTTTGCACAGTTCTCAAGACCAACCAAGTCATTCTAGCAACATAGGAAAAAAGTCCCATAAGCACTTCTCTGCAACTCCTTAACAATAAAAATACAACAATAGCATATCAATAACTGGTGATTTGCTGTTCTTCCATGATATCTAAAATCTGAAGCCTGAGTTGGCTGCTTCACTCCACCTAATGGTAGGGTTGGCCACACATCTGACTTAGAAAATGGGAACTAAATACATTCCCACCAAGACATTTCAGGAGTGCTGCTTCTAGTATGGCTGCTAGACATTTGTCTTTAGTTATTACTTCAGCCAGTAAACAGGCAATTGTAGTGATAATGACTAACCTTCATAAGATTTTCATAAGATTCATAGATTTTCAGACGGGCTAAATATGGCATGATACTGACATCAGGAGATCACTAAAGGTCAGAGATCACTGACATCAGGAGATCCCTTTCAGATGACATCATTCACATTTCATCATGGTCCCATTTGGCTGTCGTTACGCTAGCACTTCTTTTTATTTGTGGGCTAAGCTGTGAATTGATCCCCCGTTCCGTTTCTGTCATGGAATGTCCTGTAAGTAAAAAGGTGCCCATTTCTGCGCCGTGATGCCTGCTTCAATGGGAGGTCCATGCCAGAACACTTCCAGGTGAGATCAGGACATCAAGGTAAATGACACACTTTTTATGACCCTCCCTGAGTTACTTATTACGTTTTCAGTGTGTTTTTGTGCTTGCTGTCACTTTTTTTTTTTTTACTTTATTCTGCTTTTAATTTTTGAACTCCCCCCACACTCGTCCTCTCATGAGAATGGCTGGGATTTCAAACCAGGAAGTGAATGGAGCTCTGTCCGAACTCCATTCACTCTGGGGCTGCCAGGCAAGTGCGGCAAAGGTAGGTTTGAAACTTTTTGTTACCCTACCAGGATGGGAACAGGAGAGGGGTGGGAGAAGAGATTGCAGGATGGGAACGCTATTTTCATTCCCTTCTGAAAATCTCCTAAGTTGCTTTCACACTTACTCAGTTATAGCACCTGAATATCTCCTTAACAGAGCCCTGGTGTTGCAGTGGTTAAATGCCAGTACTGCAACCACAACATTGTGAGTTTGTTCCTGCAGGCCTTCCATCCTTCCAAGGTGGGTAAAATTAGTACCCAGCTTGTTGGAGCAATCAGCTAACACACTGTTAACCACTTAGAGAGTGCTTAGCACTATAAAGTAGTATAGAAATGCAGGTGCTATTGCTATTGTTATTGGCTCCCCAGCCTATATATTGTGGAATCTGGAGTTTAGGGAGGGGAATTTAGAATTCTTTGCCAGAGAGCTCTTCTGACACCTCACCAAACTACAAATTCCAGAATCCAGCAGAATGTAGACATGGCAGATAAAGTGGTTTCAATAATCATGTAGTGTGAAAATGAAACAGCCAGTAGTAGTCATAAGACTGGAGAAGGGGTGGGGAAACTTTTGACCCTCCAGACATTTTGGACATTCACAATCCTTTACAACTGCCCATGGCTAGGGCTTCTAGGAGTTACTCCAAAATATCTGGAGGGCTGAAGGTTCTCCTTTCCTGTATTAAGTAATAAGACTATACAGTGGACCCTCTGTATCTACAGGTTCCTTATCTGTGTATGTAAGCATCCACTGATCATCACTGCATACCTAAAATGACAGTATTTCATATCTAAAATTGTGCCACCACCTACTTAAAATGGTGGTGCCCATCATACATGGTTTTTGCTATCCACGGGGGTGGGGCGGTCAGATACTAAACCCCCACAGGTATGGAAGGCCCACTGTAGTATTTTTGAAGAGGTGACAAGAATGATTCTGACTAACATCTCCACAAATATAACCAACCACCCCCATTCATATGAAATTTTCTTGATATTGGGCCTTAAATCTGAGACCAGTAAGTGCATGAGAAATAAATATACAACAGATTACAATCCAAGATAACAATCCAAGTCCAGTGCCCACATAGCTCCAGTACAGTCTGTATGGGAAATGTTCCTTCTACAAATATAGGCAGTGTCAGTGTGGAAGATTTTGCTGAGATAGGCACTAGCATAACATTTTACTGACAGCCACTTGATTTGACGGAAGTAAGAATACTAAAAATATTTGCAACCACAGTCATTCCAGGAATTTGAAGAAGTTAGCATTACACAGGCTATTAACTTCTTTGGCATCTATAGACATACTTTAAGTTGTCATCTTTCTTTGACTCTGAAACAACTTAAACAACAGTCTCCATCATTGTTGCCAAGATGTCAACACTGAATAACCACATTTGGGGGTCCCCCCACCCCATTTCAGGGATGAATGGGTTTGTTTTTTTCCAAAACTGACTAGAAGCCATGAAAGAGGTGAACAATTTTGAGCATTTAAGAAGAAGCAATCCCTCCAAAAGAGATTATTCCTCACTGCAGATAATAGGTAGGCAGGTAGGTAAGTAGACAGATAGATTCAGTTCAGGAGGGCTTCAGGACACTAGAATGCTCATTCAGAGCTTGGAAACATGAAACTTTTGGACTACAGCTCTCAGAATCCCCCAGGCAACATAGCTAGTGGCTGGGGGACTCTCAGGACTTTTTCAGACAGGACTTACCGTGCAAGAAGACTCCAAAACAGTTACAACACTGTCGCGCAGCAGGGGGTCCATTTCGGATGATGCCATCCCTCTCTCAACATCATCTGTGACTATTCCAGGTATGATTGAAGGCAGCTGCATCCGAAAGGACCCCCTGCCGCGCGACAGTGTCATAACTGTTCCAGAGACTTCTTGCGCAGAAAGTCCTGTCTGAAAAAGTCCTCAGAATTTATATTTATATATATAATTTATATGTTGCCTTTCTCCAGAATGGGACCCAAGGCAGCTCACAACACAACAGTTAACAGTTTAAAACAATTGAAAATGTTACAATTTAAAATTATATAAAAACGTATAAAAGTTAAAAAAATAAAAACAATAATTCTAGTTTGAAAAAATATTCAGGGGTAGCCATATTGGCCATGCAGCAAAATGAAACAAAATCCAAAATTGGCAAAGGGTAATAAAAGACAGGTCCCTTTGTCCCTGGTCACCACATGGCCAAGAAGGGGAGTGGCCCTTGCCTTCATTGAGATCCCTCCAGAAAAACGGAACTAAAACAGAAACATCTGATACAAAATGTAGGCCTCTGACTCTACCATTGTCACTTTTCTTCTCCTGTATGATTTTTAAATATCTTTTGCCTGATGAAGAAGCCAGTGGAGCTTCAAAAGCTTGCATGATGTATTTCTGCATTTTGGTTGGCCCGTAAAGGTATGGCTGTTTTGTGGATTTTGAATTTTATTGCACTTTTCCAAGCTCTGTCCTCATCTCTATGTTAACTGGCAGCCAAATCTTCATGCTGACTTCTCTGAACACAAGTTAAGAAAGCAGTAAAAAGAGTGCACAGTATTGCTATTTTGAGTACCTTTTTAAAATCTTGATTCAACAATGGTGCCTCCAGGCAAATCCTAGACAGACTTTGCAGGAAAATTGGAATCCCATTGCTTCCAATCTTTGGGACCATCCATGCTCGGCAATACTGGCTAGTGGCTGTCATGTCAGTGGAACCATGAAACTGCTCCAGGTTTTTGTCTGAACTTTAGAGGAGCTATTCAAGGCGCTGAACCTATCTCCATTGCCATTCAATCAGCTCCAGCTGCAAACTGGTGGGAAGAAGCAGAAGAAAAGTCTCTCCTCCTCCTCCAATGTCTCTAAGGGAAGGTTTAATGGATGGTGTAATTGTTAAGGGGAGTTGCAGTCTCCAGGCCCTGATACATGGCAACCTAAGATTTGTTATCGTTACTGCAGCTGCTGCCTGATACAGAGCAGCAGAAGGCAACTCCTGCCATCTCAGGTCAAGGTGTATAATCAGTATGGCCAAGGTCAGCCAAAGTATTTTGCTGTATGATGCAGCAGAAATACAACAGCCAGTATCCAGTGGTGGATTTCCTCCAGATCATGTCTATGGAGATTTTCACACGGGGGAAATAACCCCTGCGAAGATCGGGAGAGAAACAGGGCTGTTCCAGTTCCAGCGCTCCATTTCGCACACACCCTTCCTTCTCCCGATCTCCCATCATTCTCCCTCCATCCTGCTTCCATTTCCCTCCCGCTATGTTCCATTATTTTTTACTAACGAAGAACTTTCATTAGTAAAAAATACCGGAAGGAAAATGGAAGCAGGACAGAGGGAGGATGACGGGAGATCAGGAGAAGGAAGGGGGCATACAAAATGGAGCGCTGGCAGTGGAACATCCCCTTTTCTTTCCCAATCTCCGCAGGGGTTATTTCCCCCATGTGAAAATCTCCTTTGTGAAAATCCCCGTCCTTCCTGCCCGCTTTCCACCATTCACTCTAAAAAGTTGCTCAGCAGGACTGGAAAATCCCTCAGAGGAGGCTTTTGGTGCCACAGGACTGCAACCAGGGGAATGGAGGAAAAGTCCCAATTCCCCTGCCATTGGATACAAACATACACCTCAGGATGGATTACTGGCTGAATTGAAACATAAAAGTACTGATGATGTTGATGAGGGTGCATCCTGTTCAACGCAAAATGAAGTTTCTTCCAGTTGTCTTAAAAAGTGCTGTCATTATAGCAAGGAATATCTGTCAATTGGCATTACATATACAGGTCCAAAAGACAAGCAACTACTACAGTGTGTCTTATGTTAAGGGGGATTGTCCAATGAAGCCATGAAACCATAAAAATTGCAAAAACATCTCAATATTAAACATAAACAACATGCCACAAACAACATCGCTTTTTTCAAAATTAAGGAGCAGGAGCTTTGGGAAAATAAGAAAATGGGTTTTTAAAAGACTGAACCTGGTTGTACTAATGAAAAGGCAATTAGGGCCTCATTTGATGTTTCTCAACTACAGGTCAACCTCCATATCCATGGGGGATATGTTCACCCCAAAAAACATGGACACCTGAAACCATGGATAATAGGGAACCCTATTATTTTCAATGAGATGAATGCTTAACATTGACCATAGAATCTCATTGGAGGACATAGAAATGCCTAGAGAGGACATATTTTTAGGATGTGGATAAGTGAAACTGTGGATACTGAATCCATGGATATGTGAGTTGACCTGTAATAGCAAAAACTGGAAAAGTGTACACTGAAGAACTTATATTACCTGCTTGTTTCTGCAATGATCAGTGAGAAAGCTGCCAAGGACCTTTCATTAATACCTTCAAATGGCACAGTTAAGAAACAAATTGACAGTTTCTCAGCCAATATCAAGGAACAGTTATTTGAAAGGATATGTATGTCCACCAATTACACAGACATAATAAACAAAGCAATCTTATTGTGTTTCATTAGATATGAGCACAGGAGAAATATTTTTGAAGACTTATTGTTCATCTCCTTGTTGATACACACTACAGCTGAAGTAGTATTTAACAGCTTAAATGAGTTTATAACATCTCATGACATGGAACAGTTGAAATGTGTTGGAATTAGTACAGACAGGGCACAAGCAATGTCTGGAAAGCTTACTGGACTTGTAGCAAATATTAAAGAAATCATACCATCCATGACTTGGTACTATCACTGCATACATAAGGAAGTTTTATTTGCTAAGAAGATACCAGAAAAACTAAAACAGACCTTAAATGAATCAGTCAAAACTGTCAATTTTATAAAAAGCAAATCACTGAATTCAAGAGTTCTTGAGCAGCTTTGTAAAGATATGGACATTGAATACCATCAACTTTTGCTACGCTGTAAGAATTTATCGGCTATCACTAGGTAAAGTTTTGTCTCATTTGGGGGGAATTGAGAGACAAGATAAGATTATTCCTCATGGAGCAGCAATTTCACCTCAGCGATTGTTTGACAGATTTTTCCTGGTTAGCTAGCATATCTCTCAGATAACTTCACCCATTTAAATATATTCAGATCATCAAGGGGAAAAGTTACAGTTTTTCAAGTTGAAGACAAGATAGAAGGAAATGATGAAAAGGTTGGAATTGTGGCATCATTGTCTATCAAAACTATGAGTTACAGTATTTCCAAACCTCACAAATTTGCTTTATTCTACTGATGACGTTTTCTGAAGAGAACACATTACTTATCACACAACATTTGAAAGAATTGCAGCATAATTTCTCTGAATATTTCCCTGTTCTTGATGCAAGGAAAAACAAGATTAGAGATCCATTTTCAGTTAATGTATATGTACTAGAGGGACTCACAGCATCAGGGGAAGACAAGCTCATAGGAATACCCAGAGATGGTGCTCTGAAATTGCAGTTCAAGGAACAGTCCCTTCCAAATTTCTGGGCTCACTTACAAGCAGATTTTCCAGAAATATTGAAGAGGTCTATGAAACTATAATGCCTTTTTTAACAATGTAGTTGTGTGAAAAATCATTCTCTGCTCTCATTTATCTTAAAAGTAAGTACAGAAACCATTTGAAAAACATAGAGTTAGTACTCAAAATACTAGTTTCAGCTATTAAACCTGATATAACAAGACTTTTAAGTGAAATTCAGTGCCAGCCTTCTCATTAATTAATTAATCAAAATTAACAAGTAAAATTAGGCCATGGTTTGGTTAGTATTTTTATTTTTAAAAAATTTGTATGGAATCATTCCAATAAAAATATTATAATAGGAATGTGTTCATTTACTTATTTCTCCCTTCTCTCCAAATTTGAAGGCCCTTGATGAACAACTTTAAATAAATATTTGTTGCACTTTGGGGTTCTAAATCTTGATTTAAATCTTGCGGGTCCAAGGCAACAAAAGATATTTAAAGGGGGTCCCTGGTAAAGAAAAGGTTAAGAACCACTGATCTAGAGGGTGCATGAAAGCTGCCATAGATGGATAGATTGTGAATTCCTGAGTCTCGTTAGTTTTTCTGCTCCCATTCACTGAAGAATTATCTTTTCTGGATTTATACAGAATCTGTTTCAAAAGGCTTCAGGAAAAACACCAATGTGCCTGAGCAGTGCAATTCATGAGCATCTGCTCTGAGAAGATTTCTGCTGAGTAGGCAGACTGTTTGGTGGGGATGTGGTTCACCAGAACAATCCACAGTGTTACCCATAAACTGCCATCAACTGATAATTGTTATCCATGAAAATATGCAACTAATTTTTGTTTTGCTTTTTTTAAAAAAGAAGTAGTAGTAAGGAAGGGAGGAAATGAGAAAAATGCTTTCAAGCTAAAAAAAAACGCCGAAATAATATACCCACGTATATTTCTACAAAAGGAGAAATTCTTTGGCATGCTTCATTTACTTTTTGCAACCAGTTGTGAACCACAAAGCATTTTCATTGTGTTTTTAGATGTGAAGAGCACATATGGCTTACTGCTGGCATCTCTCAATGGGAAGGTTTTCAAATGGTTTGTGAATTTTAAAATCTGTAGAACCGATTTGTGCATAAGATTTGTACCCCCTCACACTCACACACATACACCACAAACATCATCCCAAATACGCCGCCTACCTTTGAAAAATAACACAGAAACATTCTGATTCACAAGTAATATAAAGTTTCCAGCAAGGCTCAAATGAGTATTACCTCTGAGAAAATATCATGAACCAGCAAGCCTGTTTGGTATTTGTTAACCGCTTTGACCAAACCCATCGAAACCTTGTTTGTTCATGTCAAATAAAATAGCTCATTTTAGCGGTTAACCCTACTGCCTCATCCCTTGCAATTTTGGGAGGTGAGGTGGGGGGACTGTCTGATGCATAAACCTTTTAGGAATGTCTCAGATTTTTGAAGTTGTCTGTGATAGCTTTCCTTAACCATTTGCTGGTTGTCAAAATGCTTTTGCTCCATTCTGTAGTAATGAGACCCCCTGCCCAGCTACTGCTGTCCAAATACAGTATAACCTTCCATAAATCTCCGTTCATGAAGGATGCCATGACCACCTCCCAGTACTAGGGACATTTGAAGAATTCAAACTTTTTTATTGCAATGTGAATTAATTATCCTGATACGCCCTCCTTGACTAATCTGTCGACCCAAAAGTAATTATTCTTCAGATTTGACAGTATCCTGACCATTATGATGTTTTCGTTATTGTTAACTGCCGTCAAGGTGACTTCAACATATAGTGATCCTGTGAATGAGAGGCCTCCAAGTCACCTTGTTATCAACACCCCTGCTCATGTCTTGCAGGCTCTGGGCTATGGCTTCCTTGATTGAATCTATCTACCTGTAACACAGTCTTCTCTTTTCCTACTGCCTTCTACCTTATCAAACATTATTGACTTTTCTAATGAGTAATGTATTCTCGTGATATGGCCAAAATAGCTGTTTGGAAGTGAACTACACTGCCTGGTAGTGTGGTGGAGTCTCCTTCTTTGGAGGTTTTTAAACAGAGGCTGGATGGCCATCTGGCAGGAATGATTTTATTGTGTATTCCTTCATGGCAGGGGGTTGGACTGGATGGCCCTTGAGGTCTCTTCCAACTCTATCATTCTATGATTCTATGAAAATACAACAGTTTCAGCTTGGCTTCTAGATAGGGTTCTGGCTTGATTAGCTCTATGATCCTGTCTTTTTGTCAGTCCATGATATCCACAGAACCCTCTTCCAACACCACATTTCAAATAAGTGATTAGCTTTCTTCACTGTCCAGCTTCTACAACCATACATAAAAATTGGAAATATGATGTCATGGACAACCTAAATAACTTTAAAGTAAATGATGAAGAAACTGAAAGAGTCAAAGATTTCCTATACCTTGGCTCAGTCATCAATCAGAACGGAGAATACAGTGAAGAAATCAGAAGACTAGGGACATTATCAGATGGGGCCCAAATTCCCTGTTACTGCTCCACCACCTCCTTTCCCGTTCCTGCAACAGAACGGAGGTAAATGTTTGCACACTTACCTCCATTCCTCTGCAGGAGCAGGCTCCCTTCCTCCTTTGCTGGCCAGCTGTAAATGCAGCCGCCGTAAGGCTGTCTTTACGACCGGTCGGCTGAAATCCCACTCGTTCTCGCGAGAGAACGAGCAGGAGGAAAATTCAAAAATAACAGCCTCCCCAGCTGTCAAAGAAATAAAAGGCAAAAATAAATTTAAAAAAAAAACAAACAAGCAACCTGGGGAGGGGGGAAGGGTGCCACTTACCTTGATGTCCCAATTGTGGCAGGAAGTGATTGGTACAGAGCTCCTCCCCCATGCCTATCATCTCGGGACAGGGCTCCTTTTCCCACATCCCTGATTCCATGACAGGCACAAAAGAAAACAGAAAAGGTGTTCATCATGAATAGAATACCCTGGGAGCAGGACAGGGGCAGGACAGGAGAAGCACAGAGAGACTCAACGTCGTCTGAAAGGGAGCCCTTTCTCGCCACTGTTCTGTTCCTGCCCCAAAATAACTGACCCGTCTGATAATCTCCTAGGACTTGGAAGGGTAGTTATGAAACAACTAGAAAAGATCCTGAAGCATAAAGATATATTCCCTGATCACCAATGTCAGGATTGGCCATGCCTTTGTCATGTACTTCTCAATTTAAAACAAAACAAAACAAAACCTAAAATATAATTTAAAATTTTAAAATTCATTTTTGGTATAAAATACATTAGATAATGTATGTACATTTATAAATGCATACTTAGTGGGAGAAATACATTCAGAAATATGTATTTACCAATATTCAGATTCTCAAAGATTTTTTAAAATAATGTTATAATATAAAGAAAACAGGACAGAGTGAAGGGACATATGAATGAACATATACAAAACTATTAGGAATCAGAAATAGACTGCTCTATCCATCTTTGCTTAATATTGTGATAAAAAGAACATTGCTTCTACTTCTGTTATCAATAATGAGCTATCCAGCAGCCAAGACAAGTTAGCCAAGCACTTCAGCACATTCTCCAACATCCCTCAAAATGGAAGGCTGGTTGGATTGAGCAGGCAGGGCAAGAGGACAAGGACCATTCCAGGCTTCTCATAGTCCTGGGAACTGGTTCACTTCCATTTAAGACAGTTGGGCTCTTGTGAAGTTTTGGTTCCATTCAATTTCCCATTTGTCCAATCTTAAATTCAGTTTCACCCAAATGTGGAGAACTTTCCCAATTTTAGCCCCAACCTTGGATAATGTTTTTAAAAAATGAATAAAGTAAAGCATTTTTACATGTGTTTTCCCCTGGTGTGTGTGCATTGTAGATGCTATGGCACAACAATACTGTGTTAGCAAAGAGTAACTCAGCAAGTAACCTTTCTGGAACAAAATAACAGTAACAAATAATGGAATGTTGGATAACCACAATAATGAGAAAAGTTCCTTTTAAAAAGTAATATTCCAAGCTCTGATGATTACCAACACTAAAATCAGATATCAAGGAAACAAATTCAGGAGTAGCTGTGTTGGCCATGCAGCAAAACAAAATCCAAAAACCACAAAAAAAACGAGATATCTTTATTGGCCAACCAAAATGCAAACCACATGATGCAACCTTTCTAAGCTCTACTGGCTTCTTCATCAGGTAAAAGATGTAAATAAATAAATAAATAAATGTGGTGTAGTCATAGGCCTACATGCTGTTTCAGATGTTATTTGTGGTCTTGTTCAGGTGAGGGGTCTCATGCAAGCAGAGGCTATTCCTACTCCCTGGCCATGTGGAGCTGAGACAAAGGACAGTAAATTGTAAATCTTTTTGCAGCAGTGAGGCAACCTCTCTGGCATCCAGGATGTCCCTGTTCTTTTGTGAAGCCATGGGCCCTGTTGTTAAGCATAGATTGTTGGATTTTTCAGGAAGTCTCTGTACTGCTGTATTTGGAAACAACTTTTATGTGCTGCCAAGGTAAAACTTAGCCAATTATAGTCAGAAAGAGAAGTTTTACCTTTGTTGGGGTAGAAAACTCTGAGAGTTTAGTCCCAGTACACATTTCCCTCTTGTTTAGGACTCCCCTTGTTGCAACAAAATGGGGTATCTTCAAATTCAGGAAACACTTTCAAAGGTAGCCATGTTAGCCATGCTGCAAAACAAAATCCAAAATCCACATAGTGCCTTACATACAATGGGTAAAGACTCTTTAAAAAAAATTAAGCAAAGGTTAGAGAATGTTTCATATTTAAGAAATAATAGAGATTGTGCTGAAGGATGGTGTCCTAACTAAAAAGCAAAAAACAAACAAAAAACATAGCTAGAATCATATGGTGACACTTCAGAAATCATGACATACCAGAAAATTATATATGGTTGTAATCTCAAATCATGTTATTTTATGAGTTCCATTATGTGCTCTATGAAGGTCAAAGTTGTTTTAATATCCACACCCAAGTCCCCCTCATTGTAATGAATACAGATAACCCATGGAAACTCATAACACTGTGAAAACAGAAAAGAGTATCCAATTTAGGAAGAACATTGTTGGTTTGGAAAAACTAGGACTATTATATTTGTTTTACATACAGGTTTGCAAAATGGAAATCTTAATAAGTTTTGCAAAAGTAAACTTTTGTGAGGTACCACAAACCACAAAACCAGGGTTCAGGGAATTGCTTGTCTTTTGAGGCTTTGTTGAAAAATTTGGCCAGACAATAAATCAGCTGAAAAGGTTTCTGTGAAATAGCAAGAGGCTAGCTCTCCTATTCCCTCCTACCCTTCTTGCCTATGTACATTTGGAAGTTAGCAACCACAGCTCTAAAATACATTCAAAAAGCCTATCTCAAAAAGGTTTCCTGAAAAACTGTTGTCAGTATTTCAAGCATTCTTAATAGCTAAAGCTCACCACTAGGAAAGTAGTGTGAATCACCCTTAGTTCATCCTGCACATATTGTGGCTAAATACTCACTTCTGTTCAATCAGCCTGGGGTCTTCTAAAACTCTTTTTATGAGATCTGTTCCAGGGTTTATAATCTGGATATATAAATGTGAAGACATGTCAGGAAAGGACTATTGTACAGCCTTGTGCAAAAGATACATACCCCTCCTGCTTCCTGCATCTTACCCTCCCTTAGATATGTGGCAGTGAAAAACACAGACAACACTCATCTCTCTGAATAATTTAAGAGACAGAAAAAAAATTATCTCTTAGATTTTGCTCAAAACATCACCGTTCATATTATTCATCCCTAGATCCTTCCCCAATCCTCCTATTTACCCCTACATCCTGCCTCAATCACAGTCCCTCCTACTATTTACTCCAGATCATACCCCAACCACATCTTGCTACTATTAATCTCTAGGTCTTGCCCCATTCACCCCTCCTGCCATTCACTCTCAGATCCTGCCCCAGCCACCAGCAGTTAGAGGTTGGAGGAGGAATGATGATAGGATTCAATGTTCAGGTAACAGCACATGGCAAACACACCTAGGCTGTAATTTGGCATATATTTAAGCAAGGGAAGTAATAGGGCCGCTCTATTCTGCCTTGGTCAGGCCTCACCTGGAATACTATGTCCAGTTCTGGGCACCACAATTCAAAAAGGATATTGACAAATTGGAGCGTGACCAGAGAAGAGCGACTAAAATGGTGAAAGGTCTGGAAACCATGCCTTATGAGGAGAGACTTAGGGAGCTGGGTATGTTTAGCCTGGAAGAAAAGATGGTTAAGGAGCGATATGATAGCCCTGTTTAAGTATTTGAAGGGGTGTCACGTTGAGGATGGAGCAGGCTTGTTTTCTGCTGCTCCAAAGAGTGGAACACAGAGCAATGGATGCAAGCTCCAGGAACAGAGATTCCACCTCAATATTAGGAGGAACATTTTGATAGTAAGAGCTGTTTGGCAGTGGAACACACTCCCTCGGAGCGTGGTGGAGTCTCCTTCCTTGGAGGTCTTTAAACAGAGGCTAGATGGACATCTGTCAGGTATGCTTTGATCGTGATTTCCTGCGCGGCAGGGGGTTGGACTGGATGGCCCTCGTGCTCTCTTCCAACTCTGCAATTCTATGATTCTATGATTCTAAGCAACTTATGCACCAATGTCTCCAGACAGTAGAGTATATGCATGGGGACATACACCCAAATAAACAGGCTTCTGAAGAATCTCTCTCTCTCTCTCTCTCTCACACACACACACACACACACAGAGAGAGAGAGAGAGAGAGAAAGTGGGGAAAGATCTCGTGCGTGCGTGTGTGCGTGCATGCCTAACCAGAAGAAAAATACATTAAGTTCAGTTGGACTTACTCTCTGAAAAACACAGTAGAACAGGGTGCAAAGGGAACTAAAGCATAATTGCCAGGAATCACTAGGGACTTTATCAGACCACCCCAGAATTTCAGCATTTTCAAATAGCATTTTGTGTCCAGGTTGGTTTATAACGTGTTCTGCTACTGCTGATTTTTCTGGCTGGCCCATTCTGCAGTGTCTCTCGCATTCCTTGATTCCTGTTTACACACTGCGTTTAGTGGTCCCTATATAAACTTGTCCACAGCTGCGTGGATTCAAACACCAGCAATACAAATCACTACAGGAGATCTATTGACTGCTTAGGCAGTCAATAAAAAAGTATGGCTTTTGAACTTTACATGATCGCGGAAGGGCAACGTCGTCTGGTACACACACCCTTTTGCAATCATTAGGTGTCCTTATGATGCCGTTTTGTTGGTCTGATAAAGTCCTAGGATTGCTGTAGGGCCCTGATGACAGCATGCTACAAATGTGCAAGTAATGCATTCCATTAATATTTTTAAAATATAGCTTCATCTTCACTTCAACTTCTGGATCAAACTGAGTACAATTCACTGCCAGAAATCCATACATTTCTAGGCTTCTGACACATTCTGCAAAAGAAAAAAATATTTAAAGAAGGTGAACACATTTGAAAATATGCACAAAACAAATGCATACATTTCTAAAACTTTCATACATGGCTTGATCAATGGGACATATGTCCTCTAATGTGAATCTGTTTGGGAAAATATGCACAAAAATACATATTATTTTTTTCCATTTTTTTTTTACAAAAACCCTGCATAGTTGGCATGGAATTGGAGGTGGGGAAAGACCTGTTGAAATGAATTTGACTGATCTATCCACCCCTAAATGAAGATAAGATGAACATGAGCTCCATTTCATAATTACTAGTACTGAGGGAATTTGGCCTGCCAGTGACAGAACTGGAAATGCTCTCACAGTGAACTTGCTTCCATGGCCAGGCTAGCACCAACACAGAGCTAGAAGGCATCAGTGGCAGAAGCAGACAAGATATATAGATGTCTTATTCTTGTGTGCAAGAATGCAAAACCACTACGTATTTATTTTGCGTGTGTGTGTGTGTGTGTGTGTAAGAGAGAGAGACCTGTGAGAATGGTAAGGTATTTTCTATTAGTCTTAAGGGAGTTTGCACACTTGCAAAAACTGTTTGTATGCAAATTGCACAAACTGCATAGCTAAGCTGCCCTTACAGGCCCCCACCTATTTCATAACTCATCAATTGGCTAAATATCACATATCACATATTGGCACTAGACCAAGGACTCCCAAATAGAAGGAATCAAGGTTTACTTAGAAAACCAAAGAGAGCAGCCTGCTGAAATTCCTAAAACACAAACCCAAGTGAGAATTACATGACGTCCCCTGGAACTGAGAAATTAGGGAGATAATGGACTAATTCTTCCCAGGCAGCTCTGCAAGTGAGTAACTCACTAATCCCATTAAGGTAGCTGACTGCTCTTTGCTTGCAAAACTGATTCTTCCTCTCCCCTCTCCCTAGAACAATAGAGGTTTGCCTGAGACCCATCAGTTTTAATGTTCCAACCATTAGCAATCATACATCAGAGAATCCATACTCTAACTTTGGGAAACTTTGGCAGACAATGTATTCCACTCAAACTCACCCCTTAAGGTAGAAAATTGACTATAAATATCACCCTAAAACACAGTCAAAGTGTGCACAGATCCCTGTCCTTCCATCTCCACATCAGTCTGCTTCACCACTCTTCCCTCCCAGACCCACATTGCTGGTTTCCTGTGTGATCTGCTCTTTGGATCAGTACAGTATTACCCACCATAGCTTCAATATAGTCCTCTATCCAAATACTTCCTACTTTCTTCATTAGCCTTGTGTGTCTGCTTGATTCCTGAGTGCATGCAGGTGTGTGTTTCCTTGATTAGTTTTCACTAAAATCCATTTCTATTTCATCCCCTGGCTTGGAGTCTCCTCGGTAACTACTGGTATATATAGGTCAAAAGATCCTGCAGTCACTCAACCTCTCGCTGCCATATTGAGCTAATTAAAATCCCCCATATTAGAATTTGGACAAAATAGCTGTCCTCTAGGTTTTTGTGGGGAGGGTTCCAGGCTGTGAGGCCATGTTCTAGAAGAGTTTGTTCCTGATGTTTCACCTGCATCTGTAGCTGGCATCTTCAGAGAATGGTGGCAGTGTGGGTTTTATATACTGTGAGTCCCTGTTGAAGAGGATTAGCATGTACATTTGTGTATTCAGTTTTTGGATGTCCAGTTCTTAGGGTGGGAGGATATGCGAGGGGGATAGCAAACTTTTATATGGAACACTTTGAAAAGCAAGCCCTGGAAACAGCACCAAAAAAAAGTCCACAACATGGTTCCGATATGTGGATGACACTTTTCACCATTTGGAGCCACAGAGAAGATTTGATCACGTTTCCGAACCATTTAAACAGCCAAACGATCTACAGATGAACCAAGAAAATCCAAGAAATGCTGCGCTCAGCAAAGGACAAAAGAGACCCTATCACAGCCGCAGGAGTTTACCGCATACCATTCAGCTTCAGACAAGTCTACATAGGGACCACAAAATGCAGTGTGCAAACACACATCAAGGAACATGAGAGACACTGCAGACTGGGCCAGCCAGAAAAATCAGCAGTAGCAGAACACATTATAAACCAACCTGGGCACAAAATGCTATTTGAAAACACCAAAATTCTGGACCAAGCTAACAACTATCATGTCAGAATGCACAGAGAAGCTATTGAAATCGACAAACACCTCAACAACTTCAACAGGAAAGAGGAAACCCTAAAAGTAAACAAGGTTTGGTTACAGGTCCTGAAAAACACCAAAATAAAAACTCAACACATGCAAATGAACTTCCCCCAGGGACAGGGGGCTTCCCAGCAGACAATGGACCAAGACCTAAATAGACACTAATCCCCCTCGCATATCCTCCCATCCTAAGAACTGGACATCCAACAATTGAATACACAAATTTACATGCTGATCCTCTTCAATAGGGACTCACAGTATATAAACCTCACATACCCACACTGCCACCATGCTCTAAAGATGCCAGCCACAGATACAGGTGAAACATCAGGAATAAACTCTTCTAGAACACGGCCTCACAGCCCAAGGGGGGGGGGGGAAACACAAAAAAAACTATGGATGCCAGCTGTGAAAGCCTTTGACTTCACGATAGCTGTCCTGTTGCATGGTCTTTTGAAAATTCTGAAGCATCAGAATAGTTGTTTGCCTGTTTCTGATCAATCCACTAGTCCCTCTGTGCTTGCTTTGTTTGTGTATTTTGCTTTGCAAAGAAAAACAACCACAATTTTGCACAGACATTTTTGCACAAATTCCACTAGATGAAAAATGAAATGCTTCTTGGTTTGTTCTTGAGCTGAAAATTTTAGCGTACTCTAGCCATTTCTTGAAATTTTGCTATAGACTCTCATTTAGATCAGACATTTTGAAAATATTATTTGCATCACTATTTCCAGTTTAGATTGAGGCACTACTCAATAACTCAATGAATATCCCAGGCTATTTGAAAACTCCAAGACTCACAAATACTAAAAGGGAAGTCTGCATTGTGATTATAGCTTATACAGTATCATTATGCACAGCATGCATGTAACTTTATACAGTATGGTAAACAAAATATATCCACACCAAAGGAAGTTACAGTTTATAGGTGCAGGCCTACAGCGTGTTTCAGGAAAATTCGGATTCAGGGACCCCACTTGTAACCAAGCATAGAAGGATTCAGTGTGGATTTCTGGTGTTATAGTTTTACTATCTGCGGCTCTTGTTGGGCTATCTCATATTGTTGGTTTTTAGGACCTCTCCCTTGAGCACCTCCACTTTGCTCCCTCCAAAATTTAGTTACAACTTTTAATGTGTGAATCAATATTGATTCCTCAGGATGGCCTGCTTCAGCTTACTTCCAATATCAGAGTCCAGGGATGAGCAACCTGTGGCTCTCCAAATGTTCTTAAGATGCAACTCTCATGATCCCTCACCATTGGCTATGCTGGCTGAACCCTATTAAAATAAAGGACTTCCAGTACAAACATGCCATAGAGTTTTGTTGGAGGACCTAAAAGATGCATAGAAAGGACACTTCTCTAGGTATTTTCCAGAGTGACTCTATGGTACGTGTCCCTATTTTTCAGCCACAAATATTGGTTCCACAGACACAGGGTCCAACTGTACTTTCAAATGCATTTGGCTGAAATACCACATTGCCTCATATTTTCAGACAATAGTTTTTGCTATTTATACAACATAAAATATAAAATACTGTATATAAAATACTGTTCATCATAAGACAGTTGGTGTAAGTGTATCAGGCTTTCAAATCCACAGCAAAATCTCTGTTTGGGGATCAACATCAAATAGCAAAAAGAACAATTTTGGGAAATAGCACAAACTATGTTTGAAAAGCCAAACACTAATAATTATACATTAAATTGTACATTTAAACAATAATTCCTAATATCTATAATGCAGTGGTGGGCAAAGAGTGGTCCTCCAGATGTTGCTGAGCTACAACTTCCATCAGTCCAAACCAGCACAGCCAACCATGAGGAATGCTGGGAGTGCAGTTCAGCAGCATTTGGAGGCTATACGTTTAATGTTATCAAGCATAACTGGCTGTATTCTGTTTGTTAGTGAATCAAGACAATAGCAGGGACACCTTGTTCTACTCAGTACATCAAGTCATGTCCGTAGCTATGCACTAGCCATGCTGGCTGTGGGATTCTGGGAGGTGTAGTATTATTATAAGCCCTGGCACCACTTTGAGACCTTAAAAGCAGAAGAAGAAAAAAGTCAAGCATCTTCAGCAGGACAGAGATGCAAAGCTGACCCAATATATTTTGCTTCTGCAATGAAGGACAAGATGACAACCATCTCCGCTCTACCTACAGAAAGCAACTGGACTGGCAGTTGAAACATTTCAGTGCTGACAACAGGATGAGATCCACTGCCACAGCTGAGGTTAGCAGACTAGTTGGGGGTGGGTGATGCAAGTGAGGTGGTGTGACATACACAGTTGTGTCCTCCAAGACAAGGGAATACAATAGTTAGCTGTTGTGTTGTGTGCCTTCAAGTTGTTTCTGACTTATGGTGACCTTATGGCAAACCTATCATGGGGGTTTCTGAAGCTTGCCCAAGATCACACAACGGGTTTTATTGGTTGAGCAGGGATTTGAATCCTGGTCTCCAGAGTTGGTAGTCCAACACTCAAGCCACTGCACCCCACTGGCTCCCAGAGGCTTAATGGGAACTGCCATGAGATTGCCCCTGCACCTTCTTCCCCCATCCCAACAGCATCTGCCACAGTAGGCAGATATTTCATTCTGCCTGACAGGAGGGCCAACCCTTCAAAAAAGTGGGCAATAGAAGCAAGAGAGCTTCCATCCTTGCCACTTTATTCAGTCAGCTGTAATTTTGTGATTGTGGCTCAGAATGCTAATATATTTATTCATCAAGTTATCAAGCCATCCACAGATTCTGCAATGCCAACAGAAGCTCTGTACAGAACCTATGTGTGAGTACACCTAGATTCCTAAGCTCCAAATCACTAGCCCAAGGCCCTCCTGTTGGAGAGTTCCGTCAACCTCTGTGTGTTTGTATATATGAGAGTGGGAGTGTGTGTGTGTGTGTGAGAGAGAGAGAGAGAGAGAGAGAGCCCTTGATCTAGACACTATACTTGGGCTGCATCAATAGAAGTATAGTGTCTAGATCAAGGGAAGTAATAGTGCCGCTCTATTCTGCCTTGGTCAGGCCTCACCTGGAACACTGTGTCCAGTTCTGGGCACCACAATTCAAAAAGGATATTGACAAATTGGAACGTGTCTAGAGAATGGTGACTAAAATGCTGAAAGGTCTGGAAACCATGCCTTATGAGGAGAGACTTAGGGAGCTGGGTATGTTTAGCCTGAAAAAAGATGGGTAAGGGGCGATATGATAGCCCTGTTTAAGTATTTGAAGGGGTGTCACATTGAGGATGGAGCAGGCTTGTTTTCTGCTGCTCCAGAGAGTGGAACATGGAACAATGGATGTGAGCTCCAGGAACAGAGATTCTACCTCAACATTAAGAGGAACTTTTTGACAGTAAGAGCTGTTTGGCAGTGGAACACACTCCCTCGGAGTGTGGTGGAGTCTCCTTCCTTGGAGGTCTTTAAACAGAGGCTGGATGGCCATCTGTCAGGGATGCTTTGATTGTGATTTCCTGTGTGGCAGGGGGTTGGACTGGATGGCCCTTGTGGTCTCTTCCAACTCTACAATTCTATGATTCTAACTGCTTAGAGCTCATTTCAATGCATTAGCAAACCGAAACTGGCCCTGCCATGAATCAGAGTAAAGGAACCCTACCTCAAGAGGCACCATGAGGGACAAAAAGCCAAAGATAAGGGTTGGGGGCCCATTTGCACTACGTAATTTTAGTGCTGTTTTCCACCTTAATAGCCACGGCAACATCCTATGGAATCCTGGGATTTGCAGTTAAGAGAGGGGCATTTAGAATTCTCCATGCTATGTGTTCTGTGAAACAGCCCTTGGCATTTCAATGGTGCACAAAGGTTGTGTTTTTTTAAAAAAAGTCAGCACTAGCATACTGAACAGCAAGCAGTCTACTGTGCCAAATACCCTCCAATGGTGACTACTGAAGCTAAAACAACTGAATTCTACACAGAAGATGCTGTTGGAGTGACAAACCTAGCAGAAATACAAGCTGAGCTGGGGATGGGGTAGATAATATCAAGGAGGTGGTTAAGGAATGAGTGGACATCTGTTTGAAGTATTTATAACTCTCAATATAGCCCAGTTGTTAATACAAAACACTAGGTTGTTTTCATGAGACGTTATACCACCCCATAGTTGCTCTGGTCCTTCCTCTGTTCAGTGATTTGAAAGATACAGTGAGATGATCCAGATGCCTGCTGTTTAACATGTTTATATGAACTTCATTTAAGGGAATTTTGTGTGTGTGCATGCACATGCACTGCAGCTGGATTCTAGCAGCTACAGAAATTCTAGCCAAGGTAGTTCAACCAAGTGGTTTCTAACCATACCTTTGTATTCCACCCGCATATACCACATGTTCAGGTATACTTAACAAAATAGATGTGTACGTGGATGCTATTTCTTTACAGGAAATTTGGTCCCAGAGGCAGAAATGACATAGGGATAGGTTCCGATACCACAAAAAAGAAGAACAATTCAACATGTTTCAGCAAACGTTTTATTCAAAACTAGTGATATGCATATGTGAAATGAAACAACCAAGTCAGGCAAACCTTGCCCAAGTAAAGAAAAAAAATGTTTTGAACCTTCTAGAGACCACTTGAAGGCTTCTTCCAAATGCATCCAGGGATGACTTTTTCCTTTCACCAGTATTCCTTATAATTTCCATGTTGCTGGCCCACCTTAGAGATCCATACTGGGAGAAACTGGCAAGGCAGGCTGATCTGCTCTCCCCTTTGCTCTCTGTTTTGCTGGTCATGCATGATCAGTAAGGGATTCTGGAGGCAGCTGCTGCTTACTTTGCCTATCATAGGCAGGCAAACATGGCTGCAATAGGACTGGCTAGAGGAGAATTCTCCTCTTTTCCAGCACAAGCTTTGTTCATTGCACTGTTTACTGCAGTCATGCTGCTGCTGCTGCTGCTGCTGCTGTGACCCAACAATGGAAGTCTGTGTTTCTTCAGCCCTCCTTCACCATTTTCTCAACCTTGATGCTGATAAAAAAAGTTCAGCGAGAAAAAAGATTAGAAGAGGGGGGCATGGACAGGTGAAAACATCTTTGTAAAGAGGAGCTGCTTTGTTAGAGGCTTTTACTGAGGTATGCTTGTGTATGGAATTTGTTCTGTTTATTTCAACAGCCATGTACAAATTACTTAGCTATATTTGTATCTCATGTTTCCTTCAACAGATTCTTGTACTCTCCTCCTCTCCACTTTATCCTCACTATAACTCTTTGAGCCAGGTCAACCTGAGAGTGAGGAGATCATCAGATGCATCCAAAAAAACACAAGAGGAGCATGCAAGTACAGCATTACTGTCCCATGAACAGGTCCCAGTTTCAGACATCATCATCATCATCATGTGCTGACTGTGCTGCAGCTGCAAGTAAGGTGTTGCTTTTCATTGACGGGGAGGTCCCATCAATGAAAAGTGATGCCTTACTTGTGGCTGCAGCATGGAATCAGCACGGAAGGACAACAACATCGTCTGAAACCAGGACGCATTTGTGGGACAGTAACATCATCCTTGTGTGCTCCTCTTGTATTTTTTGCCACGTCTGATAATCTCCTGAGTGAATGGCACAGGAGCACACAGTGAGTTTCATGTCTCATAAAGGATGAGATCCTGGACCTCCCACATCCCAGTCTAACACTCTAACCACTACACCTTCCTGGTTTTCAGACTTAGCATTTGTATAGTACCATTGATTTACAAATATTCTAACTTACAAATATTGTCCTGTTATAGGACTTCATCAGATGCGGCAAATATGGCGTCATAAGGATGCCTAATAATCGTGAAAAGGTGCACATAACAGACGATGATGTGCTTTTGTGATCATATCTTGTTAAAAAGCCATCCTATTTTATTGACGGGCCAAGCCATCAATAGATCTCCCATTCCACTTTGTTGCTGGCACTGCCAATGTTAGAATCCTCACATTATTGTACTCACATGAATGCTGCATCAATGACAGAAAACTTCTGGGTGAGATCATGACAGCGAGGTAGGGGGTGCTCTTTTAAGGACTCTCCCCCCCATGTACTTGGGACTTTTAAAGTGTGCTTTTGTGCTTTGCTGTAGTTTTTGTGTCTTGATTTTGCTTTCATTTTTGAATTTGCCATGCTAGTGTCTTCTCACAAGAGTTGGAACCTGGAAGTAAACTGAGCTCTGTTTGTGCTCCATTTATGACAGGGAAGCCTCACTGATGTTCCTAAAGGTGGGTCTGGCGGGGGGGGGGGTCGTCTTTTGCCGGCATAAAAACACCACAATTTATGATGGCAAAAGAACATTAACAGGGGGTGGTCTGATAAAGCCCAAAATCATTAACACTAACTCTGTATAGTAGGTCAGTATTATTTTTCCACATTGCAAAAATGAGGGGTGGGGTGGGCTGTAGGCTGGAGACAGAAAGGGAAAGGAAAGCATGAGACAGGCAAGAGGAAAACATGTTGCTTCCTAAAGTGAAGGACAAGATGACACTCCCTCCCATTCCATGTATAAGAGCCAACTGGACTGTCAGCTGAATCATATTTCAACATGGGTGATGAGACGCCATCCTCCACTGCACCTAGAGGCAGCAGTCTAGCTGAGGAAGTGCAGAGCATGCCCTCTGGCACTTCACTCTCTCCTTGCTGCCTTGATCTCAGCATCTCTGGCCTGAGATGCCTGGTGGCAGAGCCAGCTTCACAAATGGCACACACTCTAACTTGAAATTTTATTTCCTCTTTTCTTGTTTTTCTGATCGTGGGGAAGTTGCATTTGTTTAATGCTATATGCCAGCCTGAAATCTGATACAGTGCAAAGTGATGTTTACCGTGGGTGTTGATGGCTCCCATGTCATTGGAGCAGTGATTCCATTCCAGGTTTTAATCTTAACATTGAAGGTGTTATCTGCTCTAACGGCCTCTACCTTTCAATAATACATAATTGGCAATATTTAATAATTTGGCTGGCTATGGCTCACCACATGTTTAGCAAGTAAACCGGGGACTCCGCAGATACTAAGTCTGGAATTATGCACAACCTAGGGATGGGCCTTAGTAATTCTTCAAACAGGTCATACCCAGGTCAGAATTCTTTCCTGAGAACACCTGGAGATGAATCATTCACTAATCCACTCAAGGATAGCTGAGCAACCAGTGTCTGCAAAATGGGCTTTTCTCCTTTTTTTAGATCACAATGGAAGATTCTCTGTGCCCATTCAGTCCCAAATGACTAGCCCATCAACGATTGTTAACATATCCAGAGAATCCTTTGTCCAGTCTTGGTAAACTCTGAGAGACATTGTATTCCACTCTAAATCCCATCCCTTCAGGGGAATTATCAAATGTAACTATCACCCCAAAATACAATCAAAGTGTGCACAGATCCCCTTTTTCTCATCTTCACAACAGTGTGTGTAGCCAGATTCACAGTTCATCTTCATACCTCCATGCCGCCGGTTTGCTGTGCAGCCCTCAGAACAATACTCTGAATATCCTCTGCTGTACAAGTCTCTGCTCCTCTGACCCACAGTCCCCTCACTCTATTCCTTTATCCAAATATTTTTTACTTTCTTCAATAGCCTTGTGTGATTACTTGATGCTTGAGTGTTAGTCTGAATGCTGTTAAGATTAATGTCCAATAAAATCATTTAATTGTACTGTACATCCGTTACTACTACTATTGGTAGTCTCCTCCGTTACTACCAATATACATAAGTTAAAAGATCCTGCAGTTACCCAGCCTCTTGCTGCCATCTCAAGTTAATTAAAAATTCCCCATAGTACAATTCGGACACTAGTGGGATGCTCACGGACCCCACACTATAGTAACAAGTCAGCTAGTGGGGGTGCTGAGCCTATTTTGAAGGATAGGCTAAGCAACTCAGAAAGCTGCTATAAAGTTTAGATTAGAGCCTGGGGCAGATTAACCATCCTAATGACATGGAATCCACCAGTGGTGTGTGTGTGTGTGTGAGAGAGAGAGAGAGAGAGAAAGAGAGAGAGAGAGAATGAAGGTGTTACCTGCTTACAGGCAGCAAAACAAGAATAAGAGCATTACCAACATAACTACATTAGAGATGGGGAAAATATTCATCGTTATTCCTTTCCTGGCCAAAGGTAAGCATTTTGTGCAGTTTTGACCCAGTATTCACACATCCTGAAACATTTGGGGAAACTATTCTGTACAAAAATACACATAGTGTTTTTGCATGGAAATGCATTTTGTGTGTGTGTTTTTATATATATAAAACATGCCAAAACACTTTTCAGTGCAAGCCCCCCACACAAATACACACATTCACCACTTTTGCAACCCCAACTGGGGATGAGGAAAACATGCTTTCCCCCCACAAAACCACACTGTTGTGCAAAAAAACTGAACTATTTCTAGAAAGGCACTTCTATGTGTAAAAAAAAAAATTATCATGCCCTTCATGTGAAAACACTAATTTTACACACATACAAACTGATGTGGGTTTCTAGAAACGGTGAGGGGGGAACAAAAATATGTCTTTTACTCAAAAAGGCGCATTTTTTTGCACACAAAACCCCATAGGTATTTCTGCACAGTATAATTTCCCAAAACACTTTGGGATGTCTGGATACCAGCCAAGAACTACACAAATAAGATTTTCTCTCTCTCTCTCTTGCACTGGAGAGAAAACTGCAGAAATTATTCATACACATGAGGACAAAATAGTCAAATATTTGCATCCCTAATGTACATGAAGCTGGACAACTTTACTCTGGGATACTGGATTTTGATAATCTGTTGTGGTACAATTACCCTCCTAAACTGGGAGTCATCATATTTTGAAACATGGCTTCTCGGGTAAAGGGGGTAGTTCAGGGAGTCTAGTAATCAGAAAGGATCTTTTTGTAAAAAGGATAAGCAGCTGCCTAGGCTGAAAAGACACACAAATGCACACAGCGCCTCCTTCCCCCACCCCTGCTGCCTCTTAAGAAGACTTGGAATATAAAGCCTGATTTTAAGAAACATGCATTTGCAGCAATAAGTACCATTAGGCTCATGTCACTATTGGACTCCGCTCTCTTTAAAAGAAGCAACATTTAACAGAAGAGGATGTAACAGCTTCTTGTACCTAATCTTTTACTGCTGCCAACAAGTGCTAATCCGTTGCCAAAGGGCTTCCATAATACTTAGCAAATGTTCTTGATCAGGACCACCCAGCAACTTCTGAGACTAAAGAAATTTGCATTTTTCTGGCTCCAAGCAGGGTTTTTATTTCTCATTATGCCCTGAAAGCATAAACCCTGAACAATGTGTTTACATATCAATATCGTCCTTGAAGTTTGTTAGATCCATCTGAGTTGTCTCTAAGCAGTCATCAGCTTCCAAAACCCATGATTCTTGGAATGGGGAGTCCTATATGTGTCCTTCCTTACTACAGTTTCTTGTTTCACTCACTTGTATGCTTTCATTTCCATCACCCACACCCCTACAGTGTGATTGACAATATTAAGGAGATGTAGCAATTAAGAACAGCAAAGTAAAACAATCAAATAACAAGGAAAACAAAAGAAAGAGAAGCTCAAGACAACAGCTGTGGGAGAGAAACTACTTCCACACTCAAGGGAATCCAAATGTTATTTGAAAGTAAGGTGTCAGCTGAACATTGCACAAAAAAGAGGATGTCAATTTGAATACTATTTGCCTAGCCTACTTTACCTGTGTAGATGCCCATTTAAAAAATAGACTTGAACTAGCTAGAGCCAGGATACCATACACCATTCTCCCAGAATCGTTGAAGGTGACTCACTCTGTTACCCTGCTGCTGCCGCCACCGCTGCCACCACCCACCAGTTGACGGTCTGGGTCCTGTCGTAGTGGCAGCATTGGTGTCTCACCACCACTGCCAGTTGACTGCCTGGGTCCCATCACAGCAACAGTAGAGGCGCCCCACCGCCTCCACCACTAGTTGACTTCCTGGTTCCCATTGCAGTCCATGACTGGTGACTGGTGAGAGCAGGGAGAGACCCTTGTGAGGCTGTGGTTGTAGATACATATTGAGTGGATTGTGAGGTGAAGAGGTAATATGCATGTGGGTGATGATTGGTTGGGTGTGTTTCCTGAGCAGCCAATCAGCACACTGAGAAAGGAAACATACCCAGGCCTATTGTTCACACCCAAACCTTTTATAGACTTTAATTTGAACAGACATGCAACACATCTCACTATAACAGAGAGTAAGGACTTTATCAGATAGGGCTGTAATTGTAGCATTACAGTGCAAAAGTACCACAAATGGGTTCCCATTATCCCATGATGCCATTGTCCTCCCATGGTCAATGTGCGCGCCACTCATTAATGGCTTGTCACTTTTTATTGATGGGAAAATCCATGAATAGCCCTCAATATCACTTTTTGCAATACTGATGAGCTTGCAAGATCACATCCCACTGTAATTATGTGATTACAGGGTGAATGGGTGGTCCTTTCCCCCCTCCCCTTTCCCAACAAGAACACAGGATGCACAGGATGCTCTTTTAATGAACTGTTACCTTTTCTTCATATTTCTGTCTTTGTTTAAGTGTTTATTTGTTAATTTCTTTCATTATTTATGTGTTTCTGCTGTGTTTAAACAAAGTTGAATCTTCTCGTGAGAACAGCTGAAATCTTGCCATACAAAACCACAGAAGTAAAATTCCATTCTTAAACTTCTAATTGTGGTCATGTAGTGATTCTGTGGCAGTAGCATTACGTGATTACAGTGACGTGTCATAATCACACTAATCATGACACTATGTTTCTGCTTTCCTCAATAGTGGAATTACAGTGTTTTTAGACACTAGTCTGATAAAATCCTAAGCCTCTAACTAGGGGCCCATTCACACACTGATTCCACTTTAACTGCCATGGTTCCATCCTAGGGAATCCTGAAGTTTATAGTTTGGTCAGAAGCACCAGAGGAGCTGACTGACTGAGGATTATACATTAATCTCCCTAAAATACAACCCCTAGGATTCCATGGGATGGAACCATGGCAGTTAAAGTGGAATCATAGCACTATAATTGTGTAGTATGAAGGTAATCTGTTTGCCTTTTCAGTCTGCTGTCCAGATACTAACTTCAAATTCTCTGCTCTCCTTTCTGATGGTTCTCTCTCTTTACCCAGTGAATGCCCTCAAACCAAGGACACCTGCCCCAGTGAAAAGAAGGAAACACAACAATTTTTTTCAAAATAGCACAGAATGGGTGCATCACTTTAGCTTAGGGCTTTATCACACTACACTGTTATAGCAGTATTATTCCACTTTAACTGCTATGGCTGCCTCCTGTGGAAAACTGGCATGTGCAGTTTAGGGAGGGGCATTTAGCATTCTCAACCAGAGAGCTCTTAGGCCTCACTAAACCACAAACCCCAGAATTCTACAAGAGACAGCCATAGCAGTTAAAGTGAAATAATACTCCTATAACAGTGTAGTGTGATAACACCCTTAGTCGTCAGTAACCAAAAATACTGACTGTAGCAGCTTCAAAGCAGGGCTGTAAATTGTTGATAAGAGGTTATGATAAAAAGCAGTGCTCTGTCAAAACACAAGGCAAATACCAAATCCGCCGTCAGTAGACCCAAGACCTTGCTTCCATCAAGTTTCAAAATGAAAAGGCTCCCTGGGGTGCTACCCTGGAAGCCATCTGATCCCAGCCCTCTATTTACCAATCTCATGGAAAATGAAAGAGCAGGGAGCAAGGGAAGCTCAGCAACTGGAATGAAGAGGAGCTTAACCCTCTCCCATACACAGCAATTCTCTCCAGGAGGATTTCTCTCACAGCCAGAAGTCAGTCCTTATTCTAGAGTCTGGCAAAGGAAAATGATTTCAGAGCTTGCTAAGAGTATCTCTAGGGGCAAATCAGCAGGAAAGGGAAAGGATTTAGCACCATCTTGCATCCATTCATTCTTCCTCCATATACACAACAGTTTTACAAGGAAAATATTGGGCTCCCTCTGATTTGGCCCTAAGTAGCTTGAGTTTCTATGTAAAGGAAGGGCACTTGAGCAATAAAATCACCACAAAGACAGCTGGGAAGTTCTTTAGACTGTGGACTAGGATTCATATCATCATGTTAGTTCTTCCAGGACTAAGTCTTTGAACAAAGCATAAAGGAGTAGAATCCTGCACTTCTTTAGTTAACTTGTTTCTTTGACAAGCAAGTCGACTGGGGCAAATGAAGAGGGTTTTTTTAAAAAAAAAACATGACCCCCTTGTTTACTTTTTAAAAGAGATCTTTTTTTAACAAGGACAGCTGTTCAGAGTACAATCCATCCCATAATTTGACTAACTAATGGAAGTCCCGAAGGCTCTGCCAAAGCTCAAATCTTAATTGCTGGAGCTGCTCCCCTACCCCCATGCTCATTTTGCACTTAAATGAACAAGTAATTAAAGCCAATGCATCTGGACTGAAATCACAGTCCTTTGGCACAAGGCATAAACTCCATAACTATTTCACCATTAATTGACTTCTCAGCTACAGACAAGAGTTGTTTGTACAGTTGCTAATCCTTGCTATTCCAGCACTCATGGGCACACACCATTTTAAAGAGTTCGTCAGGCTTTTCAATACTGTGATTTGCCATCAGTGTCAGCCGACACTCAGTCTTTAAAGATTCTTTCATAACTAATGGTCACGATGCATGGAATCTTTAAAAGCCCCATAAATAAAACTGATAGCTCCTAAAAGACAACATGGGAAAGGATATTACAGGCTTGTTTGCACAGCATCATCACAAAGGCTAAAGGAAGACAGAGGGGAATGACCATGGTATGATACCTCCAACCACACCTTCTTTTAAAAGAAAAATACCACAGAAAATGTGGTCGTATCAGTAACCCTTCAGGGCCACTGCTCTGGTCTACATTGTCAGACAATGGATTTCAGAATTTCAGCAAAGGGTCTTTCCCAGATCTCCACTGAATATCAGACTTTCTGCAAGCAATATGTACCTGGACCTGCACAGCGAACAATGCTGCAAGAGAGGGGGCACATTTGATGGCCTCCATGGACAGAGAACAATTGTTAGTGTGTCTGGCACAGGGCATCAAGATGGGAGTGGAGCCAGAAGCTATTTAAGACCTGGCTGCCCCTGCACGTGCCTCTTTGATCATAGCTTTGCAGTCTGTTTGAGCCCTATGTTTCCTATTTGGGACAGGGTGGCACAGCTAGTGTCAGAAACAGGTCATTCATCCCATTCAAACCACCATTTGATACGTGCAAGGTAGCATTGCATCATGTCTGCCTACATGAACATTGAAGTGCCTTCCTGAATTGCTCCCCTTTGTAATGGTAGAGGAGTAAACAACTGGTATGGCCAGAAACACACCAAATGGTAAAGAATTCAAAATAACAAAGGTTGGGGGCAACAGGTGAGGAAAGGATTATTTAAAAGGTTTAAACTGACCAAGGGATGAAAGCCACACAAGGGTTGACTATTTGTAAATATTTTCTATATCTCTGTGTTTCCTTTTGTTCTTCATTCCAAGCAACAACCTTGAGTTAGTAACTCTATAGTTACTCTGTCTGTAATAAAGCTACTTTTTTAAAACCTGAAGCTGTTGCCTATTGAGTCTATAGAAGACAGCTAATGACAGCTAGACCTCCTTTACTGCTAAATGTCTTTCCCCCAGTTATTTCATCTTCATCCATAAATGAAGGGGGGATGTAACTTTAGGTGTAGAGAGGGCCCTATCACTGCTGACTACAACCTCCCAGGGTAGGGCACCATCTGGGAAGCACACAGTTATGGGTTACTACTGAGATTCTTGACTGTCTGGCAGCTCTTGAGCAACAATTGACGTGGTACTAAAGACTGTTGCTGTCATAAGCAATGTTTTGGAGGGGTCAGGCCTAGTCAGCCCAGTGAAGTGGTCCCTCTGTCTCACAGCTCAGAGGCAGGACAATATGCACCAGGTGAGCCTGGCAATGCAGCTTATAATCATAGAATCATAGAATCATAGAATTGTAGAGTTGGAAGAGACCACGAGGGCCATCCAGTCCAACTCCCTGCCATGCAGGAAATCTTGATCAAAGCATCCCCGACAGATGGCAATCCAGCCTCTGTTTAAAGACCTCCAAGGAAGGAGACCCCACCACACTCCGAGGGAGTGAGTTCCACTGCTGAACAGATCTTACTGTCAAAAAGTTCCTCCTAGTGTTGAGGTGGAATCTCTGTTCCTGGAGCTTGCATCCATTGCTCCGTGTTCCAGTCTCTGGAGCAGCAGAAAACAAGCCTGCTCCATCCTCAGCGTGACACCCCTTCAAATACTTAAACAGGGCTATCATATATCCTCTTAACTGTCTTTTTTCCAGGCTAAACATACCCAGCTCCCTAAGTCTCTCCTCATAAGGCATCGTTTCCAGATCTTTCACTATTTTAGTTGCCCTTCTCTGGACATGCTCCAATCTGTCAATATCCTTTTTGAATTGTGGTGCCCAGAACTGGGCACAGTACTCCAGGTGAGGTCTGACCAAGGCAGAATAGAGCGGCACTATTACTTCCCTTGAATTAGATACTATACTTCTATTGATACAGCCCAAAATCGCATTGGCCTTTTTAGCTGCCGCATCACACTGTTGACTCATGTTCAACTTGTGGTCTACTAGGACTCCTAGATCCCTTTCGCACATAGTCTTGTTCAGCCACGTCTCTCCCATCCTATATCTATGCATTTCATTTTTCCACCCTAAGTGCAGTACTTTACATTTCTCCATGTTGAATTTCATTTTGTTAGCTTTGGCCCAGCTCTCCAGTCTATCCAGGTCATTCTGAATTTTGATCCTGTCCTCTAGGGTATTAGCTACTCCTCCTAATTTGGTGTCATCTGCAAATTCGATAAGTATGCCCCTAATTCCCTCATCCAAGTCATTGATAAAGACGTTGAATAGCACTGGGCCCAGGACAGAACCCTGTGGCACCCCACTGGTCACATCTTTCCAAGATGAAGAGGAGCCATTGCTGAGCACCCTTTGGGTTCGGCCAGTCAACCAATTACAAATACATTGAACAGTTAACTTGTCTAGCCCACATTTTACAAGCTTGTTTGCAAGAATGTCATGGGGAACCTTGTCATAGGCCTTACTGAAATCAAGCTATGCGATATCCACAGCGTTCCCTTCATCTACCAAGCTGGTAACTTTATCAAAAAAAGAGATCAGATTAGTCTGGCATGACTTGTTTCTCTGAAATCCATGTTGACTTTTTTGTGATTATGGCATTGCCTTCTAAATGTTCACAGACTCTCTGTTTAATTATCTGCTCTAGAATCTTCCCTGGTATTGATGTCAGACTAAGGAGATTTTCAGACAGGCAAAAATCGCCCCTTGCCGCGCGAGCAGCCTCCCGAAACTGCTGCGCGGCAAGGGTCTTTTTCGGACGACGCTGTGCCTCTAGCGAAGCCGTCCGTGTCACTTCCGTGAAGCTTGGGACGGCTCCGCGCCATATTTCAATCACGGGCAGCTTCCGTGCTTGAAATATGGCGCGGAGCCGTCCCAAGCTTCACGGAAGTGACACGGACGGCTTCGCTAGAGGCACAGCGTCGTCCGAAAAAGACCCTTGCCGCGCAGCAGTTTCGGGAGGCTGCTCGCGCGGCAAGGGGCGATTTTTGCCTGTCTGAAAATCTCCTAACTGGACGATAATTGTTGAGATCCTCTTTTTCCTCCTTTTTGAAGATGGGGACAACGTTTGCCCTTCTCCAGTCTGCTGGGATTCTCCTGTTCTCCAGGAATTCTCAAAGATTATTGCCAATGGCTCTGAGATTATATTTGCCAGCTCTTTTAATACTCTTGGATGTAGTTCATCTGGTCCTGGAGATTTAAATTCATTTAGATTAAGAAGGTATTCCTGTACAACCTCTTTGCTTATTCTGTGCTGGATTTCCCCTATAGAGTCCTCTGTTCCATTCTCCTCAGGTTGGTCCCCCTTTTCCTTTTCTGAAAACACTGAGGCAAAGAAGGTGTTGAGTAGTTCTGCCTTCTCTCTGTCCCCTGTTAGCATTTTGCCATCTTCTCCACGTAGTGGCCCTATCATTTCCTTCTTCCTCCTTTTGCTGTGGACATACCCAAAAAAACCCTTTTTATTGTTCTTAACCTCCCTAGCAAGCCTGAGCTCATTCTGAGCTTTAGCTTTTCTGACTTTACTCCTACACGTGTTCGCTATCTGTTTGAATTCTTCTTTGGTGATTTCTCCCTGTTTCCATTTCCTATACATGTTCTAATCAATAGAGTTTAGCAGCATGGTCTTGCGGGGACCATGGGGTTAACTTGGGACTTCCCTGCACAGAGAGAGAGAGAGAGAGAAAATTGCCTATTGAATTGTATCCACAGAACAGCAGGCCTGTTTTTTAACTGCTTTATAGGGAATGAGGGAAAGACATCTGGGAGGAGGTCAATGATTAGAAAGGGGGAAACCTAGGAAAGAGTGGGTGGCTCAGACCTGGGCCAAAGCCTGGCTCCCAGGTTTTCTTATTTATTCTGCAGTCATACTTAGAGTGCAAAATTGATGTGCCTTATCACCAAGCTAGTACATTGATGTTATTTACCACCCAATGTAGACTTCATGGGATCTTCATAGCATTTTATGATAAATCATTTAGTATAAGGCTGTAATCAACCCTTCCCTTTGATGGGATCTGCTTCAAGCCTAGTTATATATGCAGACTATTACCCAGCCAGGGGCAGGCAAGATTATGCATCTCACAGAGGGCATATAGTTAATAGGACCCCAACAGCAGGAGGTCAAGCTGGAAACCCTATACAGATTCCACTACAGCTCCTACTGTACTGGCAATTTGGTTTGCAGGGGCTTCTGTCTGCAAAACCCATACAAATTAGAGCAGGAGTGCTCCAGTTGTAATGGCCCCCAGTTCTTTTGGGACTGCCAACAAAGAAAGGCACAGTGAGCTAACAGTAGGAACCAGCACTTAGGGTGCAAGGGGCAAGGAGCTTGACAGGTCGCTACCTAAAGGTCTCAGGTCCAATTTGGTTAGACATGGTGTGTGTCTATCAGGAGGTTTCAGATGCCCATAACAGTTTAAAGTTTAAAGTCTGGCTTTAGTATTCCTTTTCAGATTTTCCACATCCTCTGGCTTTTCTTCACCAATGAAGATTCAGGAAGGACTCATCCCGCGCTTTCTGCAACCTCACTGATGACTAAAACGGCCAATCCGAGATAAACAAGTCCCGTTGCAGAAAGCACAGCAGAAGGTCTCCTTGGGTGATGTTTCCGGGTTGTGATTCTTTCTGTGTTGTCGTTTCTCTTCAAGACTTGTTCGGCTGCAGCATTGTGGATAGTGTGTCTCCATGCCTCCTGATTTGAGGCCAGGGAGGACCATTGTTGGTGATCAATTTGGCCGAGCCTGAGATGTTGTTTCAGGGAGTCCTTGTATCACTTTTTTTGGAGTGCCCCTCTTATGCTGACCATGGTGAGTTCACTGTAGAGTAGTATTTTTGGGAGGCGATGGTCCTCCATCCTAGAAATGTGCCCTGCCAAGTGCAGCTTTGTTCTCAATATCATGGCCTCAATGCTAGTGATCCCTGCTTGCTTAAGGACAGCAACATTCATCACATAGTCAGTCCAGTGTACATTTAGGATTGTGCGTATTCCACATCACCCCTTTCTGTTTATGGTAATTTGAAATCAGTTAAACGTGTGGAATCCATAGTTAGATAGCAGATTGACAAGGAAGTTCTTGAGGGAAGAGAGGTAGGTTCCTTTCTTGTTCTCCTGGTTCCCAGTTTGAGAGTTTCTCCCTTAGATACTGGCACAAGAAGACCCCTGGTAAATATAGGCCTACTCATTATTTTTCTTACCCAAAGGGAAGTTTGGTAAATTACAACATCCCCCAGGAACATTGCTAGGTATTCTACACCTCCTTAGACACAGCTATTCAGATTATCAGAAACTTTGGCATAGAGGTAAAACAGGCTAAAGGCAACATTAAGTTGGCCTTCTGCTGTCTTCTAGTTCACACTGAACATTTTGAACTACCGGGCTTCTCACTGGATGGTGGCTCCTGCACGGACCAGGCACCCCTATTGAGATGTTGGCCCCTCATATTCTGCTTTTAGAAAGCTCAGTGTGCTGTTTGTGCACTAGGTGTACAAACTGATATAATTTAATATTGTTGCCATCTCACAAATGGCAAATTGTAGGAACTAAGGAAAGTCACTCTACACAGACAATAATTTTTCAGAATTTCAGCAATGAGTCTTTCCCAGATCTCCAATGAATATGAGACCTTCTGCAAGCAAAAGCCTAAGTTTTATTTCTGAGGGCCTTCTGTAGACGGGAAAAGGCATACATATTACCACATGCAATGTGTTATAGAGAACTTTGTACTGTATACTGTTTAGTGAAGCTCCCCAGCCTAGACCAGGAAGCTTACCAAGTGTGAAACTGAGCCAGTGTAAAAATACATCAGAGCACAGTATGGATCTCAAATGGCTCACTTTCCTTGGTCCAACAAGGATGGAACATACAGAACAGCAGGCAGCCTTACTTCAAAGGCGAGATCTGCATTCTGACATAGCTGAAAAGTGGCCGTAGGGAACAGTACTCATTTTCTGATCCTCACATCAGGCTCAACGACCAAACAGTGCTGAAGCAAAACTTAACTGAAACAAAGACATGGTTCTTTAGCTGGAATGTCAGCATTAAATTCTGGTGACCATCAGCAAAAGCTGAACAACGGTTTGGAATACACAGACTGAGGCAGGGGTTTCTTACTTGGATTGCAAATGCCAGCTTCAGTGTAATTAGTTATTTATTCAGCAGACTAAGGAAGTGATTAAAAGCCAAACTTCAATGAAGAGTCAAGAATTCCACCATACAAGAGGCAGAATCTATTTACAACACAGGAGAGTTCTGTTTGTGGGCCTATAAAGCTCAAATACTGGATGGAGCGTTAGGACATAGTGTGTGACAATGTGTGAAACGTCAACAACATGAAAGGAGACCAGACAAAGCAACATTACAGAAAGGGAGGTTTGGCTGAACACAAGGCCTTTCCACTCTAGTATGAAGTCACCAATGGGGAACGTTGCATGTACTCATACTTTATTTAGCATGTTTCCAAGCAAGACTTTATCATGCAATCACCCTGCCTCGCTCATAGAATTTTAGGATGGCTCTGGATAACAATCTCTTCAATTAGTAACTCTCCCACATTTTCCCATCTCTTCTTTCATCATTTTTTTTCTTACTAGATAAAATCTTTTAAAGAGGAAAAGATGGAATGGGGCCATGCTGGTAGCAGTAGGAGCTCTTTGTCTAGAAGATTCTCAAGCTGGCTCTTTGCTAGATTTCCACACCTCATCCTCAACACACTGCCTGCACAGAAGGGAGGGGGGTTCCATAACACACAAAGATCTATGTCTTTTCTTGTCCTTATTAATCTTCACTTTGAGAGACAGTTTAGAAAACACTGAGGGAGGTGAACAAGGCCTCAGGGAGGAATGAAAGATGTGGAAATCTTTCAGTGTTCAGTTTCTAATACAGGGCAGTGGAAACACTGGGAAGCAGATGCTTGGCCAGTTCTTCAGAGAGTGAACAAGAGACATATAAAGCTGACTTATTCAAGCAAACATCATTCCTAGCTTGGTCATGGGGGAGTCTTTAAATGTAGATACTAGTGTAGACTGAATTTGGGAGCATCTGCATGAGCCTTACTACTAAGCTGTCTCTTCTCTATGTCTCTTCTCTAAGACTAGACTAGGGGATCTGAATGTCATGGGATTCTCCATGGAGATTATCAAATGCAGGCAAAAAGCCCACAAAAAGCCTGTGAGGGTGACATCACCATACCACGCTGTTTTGCACATGTCATCATCCTCGTGTGCTGCCTCCATGAAGACTCTGTGCTGCAGCGGAGAACAAGCCATCACTTTTCATTGGTGGAAACTTCCATCAATGAAAAGTGACAGTTTGTTCTCCACTGCAGCATAGAGTCTACATGGAGGCAGCACACGAGGATAACAATGTCATGCAAAACTAGGACCCATTCCTGGTACAATGATGTCATACTCACATGCTCCTATTGGGCTTTTTGAAGCATCTGATAATCTCCCGTGTCTTGTCCATTTCACGTCCAGTAAATGTGCTTATCCTGAAGGGTGGAAATGGCAACCCATTATGTTTATCCATCCAAATTTTATCTTCAATGTTTTCCTAAAGTTCTCAGATAGGACAGAATATTGTTCATTTGTTCAGTTATTCTATTATATACCACTTAATATATGGGGGTGGGAGAGGCAGGCTTGAAACAAAAACCATTTCTTTAACAGAAGAACAGTGACAAACATTAAAGTACAATTAAATCATCATGGACTAAAACATTTTAAATCAGAAATTTTAAATCAGAAAGCTCAAGTCATAATTCTGAAAGTGAACAGCATAGTCAATAGCCAGGTGGAACAGAATGAGGTTTTAGTGGTGGGAAGATTCCAGAAGATTCTACAAGACAGGGGCAGCTGGTGTCTTGAATTTCAGTGGGGCAATGAATCCATTCTGGGTTTTACATTTAACTTTGAAAGGAGCCATCTAAGGGCTTGTCTATACCAGTGAAAACCACTGAATCATCCCCTCCTAGATCCAGTCCGATAATGCCACATGACGTGCAGCCTTTACCCTGAATCTGGTGTGATAGAGATACACAATGTACAGCCCTATTCACACAAGACTCAGTGAATACCCCCTTAATCTAGGTTTTAGAAAACTTAGTTTTCTCTGGAGTTTGCTTGAAACTCCAGAGAAAACTGCCAGGTGAGCAATCTAGCTGCACTGGATGAGGGGAGAGGTGAGGAAGGAGAAGTGCTGCCTGAGGCACCACCATTTCCCCCCTCTTTGGCACCACTTCTCTTTCCAAAGGCAGAGTCCCAGTGGTAGTCACTCTTTCTGAGGTCAGAACCCCCGGCAAGCTCCACCATCACAAGGCTAATCATGTGTTTTGGCTTCAGAGAGGGTGACTAGCATTGGAGCTTTGCTGTTCCTGGAGCTCAGAATCAAGCATGAGTAACAGCTTTGAATAGAAGCCAAGTAAAAACCCAATGCAGATTTGGGCTTTGGCAGACATGGTGCTTAAATCTGGGCCAGAGTAGTCCAAATTTCAAACACTGCAGCTTCAGGCCAAAGTAGTCTGAATCTCATCTGGATTTTTACACACACACACACACACACACGTGTAGTCAAGCCTTAAGGTGTGGGACACTAGCCCCAAAATAACCTCATCTCCTTTGATAACTCCATTAAAGTTTTTTTTAAAAAACTTAGAACAGATTGTCCACTGACATTGGGCCACTAGCACAACTTTGGCACAACACCTCCTTCAATTTTATGTTCTGTGAGGTCTGTAGAGGGCAAAAGGTTTGTTCTCTGTTGCCCCACTGAGCAGGCCTAGATTTTATGGGCCAGATAGAGGCCACGCTGCTAACTGCTGAGATTTCTCCAGCTTTGGATTGCCTGCATTGGACTAGATACTTACAAGTTTCCCATCCGACTCTTATCATTCTATGAAATGTGAGTAGCAACCATTATCATGCTAACGTTCCTTCATCTCAACCAATTATAGGGCCATCCCAAAAATGTTTGATGTCTTAGACAAAGCTGCAAGTGGCACCTACTCGTGCAAGTTGTCCTGTCTTTTTGCTGCAAGTCCTGTTTTGCTGCAAGTCCCCAACAGGATCAACAAGTTCACAAACAATAGTACAACAGAATAACAAGAGGAGGTGTCAAAGGCAGGCCTGAAGGAGTCCACATAGAGTTAAGTTATGTGGATGTTGGCTTTTGAGGAGGCAGGCAGAAAGAATTGTTAATAAGGTCAAGCACACAAAGTGATGTGTTACTGCTATATAAAGCCAACAAGGAGCAAGCCAAAGATAACAACTAACTTGCTGCCCTTTCTCAACCCCTGACCCATTGCCTACTGCAAATGTGAAAAAAGTGGACTTCATGGGCTCCAACACTTTTTTTGCTGGTTCCCCAAGACACCACCAAATCCCTGAGATCTTTCTCCCATTTAAAAATTCAGGGGTCATTTTTCATCCCTAAATGGCCAAAAATGACAGTAAACAATCCCCAAACAAAGCACTTTTCCTTCAAACACAACCCTCTTAGACCCCCCCCCACCCTTCATTGTCCCACAAATGGTTAAAAACTCAAAACTGTGGCACAGCATCACCTCTGGTCTGGCAATATATGGGTAAAGTCTTCTGGGGGTATGTGGGAGAATTTAGTGTCCCTCCACCACCACAAATGCCAACCCTTGACCTCATGGTCATTCTAGCCTTACCGGATTTAAATAAATGCTGTATCATCATGGCTACTTATTATTCTCCCTTGTAAGAAAACAGAAGTTCCTTAGACACTCGTCTTTCAAACAGAACAGAACGAGCTCTCTCAGCATTTCATTATGAATTCTACATTTTGTAGTACATGCCTTCCCTGTAACACAGGAGAGATAAAATAAACCTACACGGCAGCTTCCATTTAAAACAAATCTCTGGTGTTGAAAATGGAATTAAGTGACTACGACTCCAATTCTGCAAATTTTGCTACCTTCCTGTACTGATCACCTTTCTTCCTATAGTGTTTCCCTTGCAAAATTCCAATTTCTTCTGGAAACAAGAAAGCAAACAATAAGGACATTTGAATGGAATTTTGGTCAGTTCATTTTCAATTTGAAGTAATGCATAGTTGAATTTGTTTGCACTGTAAACGTTTGACTAGTAAAAAGAGCTTTGTTTGCATACCCACTTTCCTTCAGCAGCCAAAAATCACAGCAGACTTCACAAAGAGAACTCTTTGAGTGGGATATGCGCTCAGCAGTGTGTTTCAACAATTATGTACCACTGTAAAGTGAACTGTGAATTTTAATCCCACTCCCAAGTAAGCTACTTTGCCCTGCTGATACAATGCATACCACATGTTATGACTAAGATATGTTGCCTGTAAAAAGTTTGTAAAAGTTTTTCCCCCTAAATGGCAGAAATTATTAGTTTTATAACAGCCTACCAGCATTCCAAAGGAGAAACAATGGGTCAGAACACAGCTTTTTTAAACATAGGAAGTTGCCTATTACATTGTCAGACCTTTGGTCCATCTGTCCCAACTACTCCAACAGGGAGAACCCTACAAAGGACTCAGGGAGGCCGACTATCCAACAAATTCATTGCACAATTAAGGTATGAATCTTATGCATGTTCTCTACCACTGGGCTATCAAAGAATGATAAAAGACCATTTAGGTGTTCTTGTCCAGACCTTTGAAATTATCTTTTTGGACTACAGTTTATAGAATCCCTCAGCAGGTGTAGCCAGTGGCCACTTTGGATAGGAAATTCTGGGAGTTGTAGTCCAAAGTCTTTTTCCCTCCCAAGAGCTGGTCCAGACCATTCCCACCTGCTAGTCAAAGCAGAAAATCTCTCTTTCTGGCTTTTCTTTGCAAACGAAGATTCAGGAAGGTCTTGTCCCGGGCTTTCTGCAAGCGCATTGATGACTATAAAAGGCCAGTCCGAGATAAACAAGTCCAGTTGCAGAAAGCACAGCAGAAGGTCTCTTTGGGTGATGTTTTCAGGTTGTGATTCTTTCTGCATTGTCATTTCTCTTCAAGACTTGTTCAGCATGAGTTCTCAAATAAGGCTGAAGCACTGTGGATAGTGCATCTCCATGCCTCCCGATGTGAGGCTAGGGCGGACCATTGTTGGTGATCAATTTGGAGAGCCATAGCATTTCATCAGGTGGCTCTCCACCCTCTGCTTGAAGACCTAACATGAGGGAAAGCTAATCACTCTCCCATTTAATTGGTTCCATTGTTAAATTGCTCTTACCATAGAGATATTTCTCCTAATGTTTTAGGATGGATGCCTAAAACTTAAATCTGATTTAGTCCTGCCTTTTGGGACCACACAGAATACAGCCCACTCTTACTTTGCCTGGTGTCACAAAAATCACTGACGACCTCATTGCAGCCAAATCCAAAAAGCTCTTTTCAGTTCTCATCCTCCTTACCTCCAACACAGTTTATTGCTACTAATTGATTTCTTTTATACTCGACATTTCCATGTGTCTATCTTCAGCTGATTATTTTAAGCTGCATAACCTCTTTTTTAATAACTCCATAGAGGGGAATAATTGCTCTGTTTTCCCACTCTACGGACTTTATCAGATGAACCTCCATAAATGTTTCAGTCCCACCATATTTTACTGTAGACTTGTCCCAGCACAATAACCCTTTTCATCAAACTTACCTTTAATAGAGAGAAAAAGCAGCCCTAGCATTACCAGAGCACAAACACTAGCTCCGTTTACTTCTGCATTTGTGATTCTCCTGAGAAGATGTGAGTGCGGAGAAAATTTAAAATACAGCAAAATAAACACACAAAACGTACACAAAAGCAAAGAAACACACTTAAAAGCTTCAAAGTAAACTGGGGAGGTTCATAAAAACAGTATCCCCTACCTGGCTTTCACATTCTCACCTGGAAGTGTTATGGCAGGACTGCCCATTGATGATATAATCACGAGGACAATGGTGCACGTTTTCAAATGCTCTAGTACTGGCAAAAAAATGACACAGTAGATCTATTGATGGCTTGGCCTGTAAATAAAAAATAATATATTTTTGACCAGATGAAAACACGAAAGTATGATTTTGTCTGGTACACGAGCCCTTTCCAGTTGGTTTGGCATTCTTATGATGCCATTTTTGCCACATCTGATAAAGTCCTACATATATACTTTGTCCAGGAGAAGCCTCATCATTTTCCACAACTTTTGGTACTACCCATGCACTGATAAGACAGAACGCTACCTCAGAGCTTTCATCCTCCATCTAATGCTGTAGCTCCAGCTACCTGATATTTTTGTTTGTTGTTGTGTACCTTCAGGTCATTTCTGACTTACAGCAACCCTAAGGCAAACTTGTCACTGGGTTTTCTTGGCAAGATTGGCTCGGGGTGGGGTTGCCTTTGTTTTCCTCTGAGTCTGAGACAGTATGACTTGCCCAAAGACACCCAGTGGGTTTCCATGGCTAAGCAGGAATTCAAACCCAGGTCTCCAGAGGGCTTGACTACATGGGAGTGGGGGTGGTAAAAATCCAGATGAGATTCAGACTACTTTGGCCCAGAGCGCACAAAATTTGGGCTACTCTAGCCTGGATTTAAGCACCACACGTGCCAAAACCTGAATATGCATTGGGTTTGCTTCCATACCAAGCTGTTACTCATGCTTGACTCAGAGTTCTGGGTAAAGCAAAGTGCCAGTGGTAGTTGGCCTCTCTAAAGACAGATTGGGTGGCTTTCCATATCGAGAAGCCCATTCTGACTTCAGAGAGGGTGACTACCGCTGGTGCTTTGCTTTTCCCCAAGCTCAGAGGGGCAACTGTTCACTGGAAAAGCAAAGCCCCAGCAATAGTCACCCTCTCTGAAGCCAAAACAGGTGGCTAGCCTCACAATGGTAAGGCTTTGTGGAAGTTCTGACCACAGAGAGAGCAACTATCACTGGGCTCTTCCTTTGGAATGAGAAGTGGTGCTGAGGAGGGGGGGAAATAGCAGTGCCTCAGGCAGCACTTGTCCTTCCTCTCCTCCCCACCCCAAATCCAGGGTGGATGAATTTTTCACACAGCCATTTTCTCCAGAGTTTCCATCAAACTATGGAGAAAACTGCAAGTTTTCTAAACCCCAGATTAAGGGGGTATTCCCTGGTGTGAATAGGGATGCACATTGTGTGTCACTATCACACCAGATCAGGGGAAAGTCCTCACATTATGTAGCATTATTGGGCTGGATTTAGGGGAAGAGGATTTGGGGGTTTTCACTGGTGTCGACAAGCTCAGAATTGTAGTACAACACTCAAACCACTACACCATGCTGGCTCTCCTTTCCTGATCTTGGAAGCTAAGCAGTGTCAGCCCTGGTTAGTATATGATAGCAGACCACGATGAATACCAGGTGCTATAGGTTATATTTCTGAGGACATTATCAGACACGTATAATATGGTGTCATAAGGACGCCATATAACTGAGAAAGGGTCCGCAGATCAGACGATGTCGCCCTTTCATGGTTTTAAAAAGGCAAAATAACATACTTTTTAATTGATGGCTTAAGCCATCAATAGATCCTTCTGCTTTTTTTTCCTTTTCTTTCTTTCTTTTTTTTGGCCGGCATTGCCGGCGTGCAATACCTCTGCTCCTTTAAATCACATACTTACCCTAACAATGGCCACTGCAGCATGAACGCTTCCGGGTCAGATCGGGACATCCAGGTAAGTTTCACTCTTTTTATGACAACCCCCCACCCCAGGTTACTTGTGACTTTTAAAATGTGTGTATGTGCTTTGCTTCACTTTTTAAGGTTTATTTCTGTTTTAAAGTTTGAATTTCCCACACGATGAAATCACACGAGATTTTGAATGAGGAAATGAATGGGGCTCCATTCACTTCCTCTTCATTCACAGAAGAGACATTGCCGGGAAAGGGGGTGAGTGTTGAGGGGAACATTCTTTTGCCGGCATAAAAATGGGGGGGGGGTTGTGCTGTCAAAAGAACATTTTAAAGACTCCATCTGATAAAGTCCTGAGGAAGGAACTGGGGAAAACACCTGTGAATATTCCTTGCCGAAGAAAACCCTATGAAATTCATGGGGTCACCATAAATTGACAGGCGAATTGAAGGGGGACACACACACACACACAGCATTTATAATTGCCTTTGTCCAAATTGTCATCAACGTGGATTTAATTTGATTTTCCTTCAACCTTTATTTTCAACTTTGGAAATTACATTTGTGGCACACTCTTGACATTATAATGTTTTATAGCTATAGTATGCATCATGTTGGAGATACCGAATGGTATTCTTTAGATTGGGATGGCCCTCCAAAGTCACTGGATGACCCTCACCTTTGGCTATGCCCTCACATTCCCCAACCCAGTTTAGAAGTTCTTATACAACTAGACAACCTTATCATTTCCTTTTTAAAATAAGCATTTATCCTTTTATTAAGTTAAATATACAAAAATATATCTATGAGTAGTGATTACGCTTATATAAGAAAAATATCACATCTCCCATCACTTTCAAATCACAGAAAATAAAAAAGTAAGGACAGATATCACAAGTGTCATAGCTCAAAAATAACCCAGGAAAAATAACCCATCCCTAGATAAATCTGCTATGCTTTAGCCTAGACAATAACTCAGTTTCATCATTATTGCCATATCCAAGATCTCAAACAGTTATTCATACTTTGGAGGGACAATAACCTTTTTTAAAAATAAACTTATAGAAACTTTTGCTGTTGTGTGAACATTGCTAATTCCATGTAAGCCTTTTCAGCATAGTTCTTTACATTACACATGAATATTATCAATGTCAAATTGTACCTATTTTACTGTCCTTTAACTACAACTTACTTGAGTAAGTATTAGCTAATAATCTCACCAAGATATGAATTGAGGCAACTACTTTTGCTTTCCACAAAGGTGCTAAAGATTGAGGTGTTCACAATTGCATCAGATCAACTTAAGCTAATTATACTACAAGAAAATAAATCCATTCCTATTTCCTCCATTCCATTTCACTTAATTTCCTTTCCCATTCTGCCTAACAGCAAACAGTCAAGTTGAGCATGGCTGTGCATATGATTATGCTTTGGGAAGGGCGGGGGGCTATAGCTTTTGTACATTCATTTTTCTTTTTCTTTTTAAAGTAAGTCCAAATTCCACCTGGTGAAAGATGCTTTCCCCTGATTTAAAGGTTATGTATCTCCAAGAGTAGCTAAAAAAGGATCCATAAGGGGAACCCAGGCTGATGCTGCTTTTCAAATCAAGAAGCATGACCTTCACAGGATGTGGCTCTTAGCCAAGTATCTGTCCTGCTTTTGGAGCAATGTTGCATTGAATGTATGCAGAAGCTATGTCAGTTGATCACACTGCTTCCCTATTCAGCTTTACTTCACACCCTCCATCTGGTTGTCTTCCATACACACTGAAACAATATTTATTCTAAGGCTTAAATTAGAGGTGATGCTTCACCACAGATAGTCTCCCACTTTTTTAAACTCCTCAAAAAAAAAAAAAAACCACAATCTTGAGCACAGTTTAAGCAGTGAACTTTAGCCTCCATAATCCATGGCCATGGTGGCTGGTGATTTGGGGAGCTGTAATCCAAAAAAGTAACTTCACCAAGTTCTGCAAAGAACCCAGCCAAGAGGTACTACATAACCCTGTCACTTTTCTGCTATTTTTCTGATTTATTCATTTCTCCCACTATCTTTCCCCCTGCAGCTTAGGGGTGATGTTGAACAGGAAAAAATATGGTGGGCAGGCAGGATTAAGTAGCCCATTCCACACACTGTTGCTACACCCAAGATTGTAGCAAAACAGGGCTGTTGCCTTGATTCCCTGCTTCACAGTGGGACTAGATGAATCCTTCATCTGATCTACAACTGCTCTCCTTATATCCTCCACTGTTGATTTTAGTATTTTAAAGGGTTTTGGGGAGTGGGGAGAGGATACATGTGACAGAGTTTTACACACAGTTTACATGTAAGCACTCCAAAAAGGAAAGAGCCAACCAACCAACCAACCTGGTTACTATGAGTTTGAAAGGATAATAACATGGTGTTAAGTCTTGAATACATAGAAGGCTAGGACAAGCTGTTCACTTCCCTAACATTTTTCTTTTGCCAAAGCAAGATTAAAACTGTTATCAGCAATGTAAAATAATTTGTGTGCTTGCAAACTGATAAAGGATTCCTAAATTCAGGCCATCTTTGACCAGGACACCAAACTTCAGCAGACAACCAGGCATCACACTGCAAGGTCACTAAGATGCCTCACTTATTTATAAAACTTTCTGAATGGAAGGCTTCAAATGCTTGCAGAATGTGTGGCCTTACAACTCTAGCAGTCACTGAATGACCCAGAAAAGCAGAATTCATTCAAGGATTGATGTGTTTGAAAGCAGAATGGCAGCCTCTCCATCACTCACCACAAGCTAAGGACTTAACAGACGAAGCCAAAATAGCGGAATTACAATGTGATAGTATCACAAATGGGTTCCCATTATTGCAAGATATCGTCATCCTCCCATTGTCTGGGAGTGCTCCACCCGTTAATTAGGCACAACTATTAATTGATGGGCAAAACCATATCACCCTTTTCGTGGTATTGATAAGCATGAAATAATCATGCTTATTTGGTTTTAGTGTCTAGAGCGAATTCACATCTTCTTGTGAGAACAGCTGAAATCTCACCCATGCAAAATCATGGAAGCAAGAGAATTTTTTTCCTTAAAGTTGCATGCGCCGGCCAGCAGGAGATGTTAATACTCTGTCATTAGAAGGCAATGTGAAGACGAGTGTTACTATAGTTCATGCTGCAATCCCATTCTTAAACCACTAGTAACAGTCGTGCGATCATTCTGTGGCAGTAGTATTGTGCGATTATAGCAACATGTGATAATTACTGTAATCATGCCACTATGTTTCTGCTTTCCTCTATCACAGAATTACAGCTTTTTTATACACTAGTCGGATAAAGTCCTAGGACTATCCACCATCCTGCCCCTGCAAAGATCAACCCAATCCAGCCCAGGGAATGGGCCATAAGCAAAGAGCTATGTACCACATTAAAAATTAAGACCAAAGGTTCCAGAAAATTTAAGTGGGCAAAGCCATATCTTACAAGAGAATGAAAACAAAATCAAACACCATGGTTATCAGATAAGCTTGAATAAGTTCTTCTGCAACTCAGGAATATGGCTGCTGGACTCACCTGGTGGCTGTTTTGTGGTCCCAGCAGAGGGCCTCCAATTTCCCCCTCCTCCACAGATAAGCATGGCCGGCGCCATGTGGTGTCTTTCTCCTTCCCATCAGGCTGCACAAATGTTGTGTGGAGGACGGAGTGTCAGCCAATCAGAACAAAGCTGCTTTGCTCTCTTTTTTTTCCCTTTGCTCTCATTCCTGACTTTAACTGCCATAGCTCAATGCTATGCAATTCTGAGATTTGTCGTTTTATGAGATATTTAGCCTTCTCTGTCAGAGAGCTCTGGTGCCACAACAAACTACAGTTCCCAGGATTCTATAGGATGGAGCCATGATAGTTAAAGTGGCGTCAAACGGCATCATTTCTGCAGTGTGACAAAAGCCTAAGTAGCTGACACAGGATTCCGGCTGATGCCTTTATTGATTCATTGCATACATGCTTGCTAGTATTACTGTGTCCCTAATCAAAATATTATTTATGTAAGATTAGCATATTCTGCCTTTTCTTTTTCAAGGATCAAAGAGGCAAACAACAATAAAGAAAATACAATGATTAAAAACTAAATGACTAAAAGAAGTTGAAAACAAAGAGACAGAGGGCAAACATTAAAACAAGTGGTAAACTGGAGCCATGCATAGCCAGTGGCCATGCCAGCTTGGGATTCTGGGAGTTGTAGCCCCCAAAAAGTATGCTTTCCATGATCTGGTCAGAATCAGTAGCAAAGCTGTTCAGTGTAGCAAAATAACACACAATTTAAGGCAAGATCTTTAAATGATCCTGCTTCCAAGTGGGAAGGTTTTAGCTAGCTAGTTGAAGGCCACCAAAAAGACCAAAAGCCTCCCACAGAGGGTGTTTCAGAGCTTGTTTACTGCACTCCAAAGAAAAGTGGCAATGCAGCAGAAACCTTCTGTCTTCTGTGCTGCCTTACCATACTTTTTTTGTGTGTGTGTGTGTGTTCTGGTCCAATGGGGAACCAAGGTAAAACCACGTCTTTTTGCTAACTGGAAAAACCCATTAGCAAAATGATGTGGTTTTACCTCAGTCCCCCACAGGACCAGGAGAATGCCAGATGAATTATGATGTTATGTGGTAAGGCAGCGTGGAAGACAGAACGTTCCTGCTGAGCTACCACTTTTCTTTAGAGTGCAGTACGGCCCATAGATGCCCACTATTCATACCTTGGGGAATCATGGAGCATCCAAGGAAGTTTTTTATGAACATCTTACCTGACAGACTGGCTCCTAAGGGAGAAGGCAGTCTTGTTCCCAAACTGCAGAGGACTTAGAGGTCATCATCATCACCTGCACTTTGACAATGATCAAATGAGATTTTCAGACGGGGACCATATATAGCGTCCCTGTTTTGCTAGCTATTTCCCACCCCACTCCCGTCCCTGTTGCACTTTAAAAAAAAATCAGATCTACCTTTCTAGTGTGACAGAAATGGCTCCCCTCCCATCCAGCATTCCAGGAAGTGAATGGAGCTCTCAATGAGCCCCATTCATTCCTTATTTGAAATCCCAGGCCATTCTCACGAGAGAATGAGCACATAGGAAATTATTATTTTTTAAGTAAAAGAAGAAAGAGAAGTGACAGCAAGCACAAAAACAAAGTTAAAAAAAAATACAAGTAACCTGGGGAGTGGGGGGAAGGGTGTCACTTACCTGGATATCCCGATCGCACCCAGAAGTCTTCGGCAGAGACCTCCCGCTACGGCTGGGATCATGCCACAGAAAAGGGGTGCCAGTTCACAAGCCTGTGATTCCATAACAGAGACGGAACGGGCAATCTATTGACAGCTTAAGCCATCAATTAAAAAAAAAAAACCCAAACGGAACGGAGGGGGCACAGGAGCAGGACGAGATAGGGACAACGTTGTCTGATAAGAGAATCCTTTGGTGCTCTCCTGTCATCCCTGTCGTGCATTTTTAGGTCATCTGATAATCTCCAAAGTCAGTGCATTTTTCTCAAGAAGTGAGCCACATATTTTGTACATCCTGCTGCCATTCACGGTGTAGCATTCTGCACACATCCATTTTTAGCTCTACATAGAATGCGTTACTACACATCAAACATGAGCTAGCCTGTAATGAGCAGATGGCCAACATGGGGAGGGACTCCCATAATGCACCCTTCCCCAGTCTGGTGCCCACCTAATGTGTTGACCATCCTGGCTGAGGATAAGGGGAGCTGTAGCCCAACATATCTGAAAGGCATCAGGTTGGAGGAGCCTGGTTTCATTGTTTAGATTATGACAACTGAGCACTCCTGGTTAATGGTCAATCAAGTGGATTAATAAATCTTTGAGGGTCCACTGTTGAAGCAACTTTTTCAGAGAACTTCTCTGTCTTTCCTTAACATTCTTTCATATTGTTTCTGGTTCGCTTGAGGTTTTACTGAGCTGATCAGTGAGCTGAGAGTAATACCCTGTTCAAATTTAGTTTCCAGACATGGACTGTACAGGCCATTAGACGCACATCAAGAGAGTCAGGAACTGGAGAACTGAAGGTTTCTGCATCCTTAACCCTGACTGATAAACAAACACATCTTGTGTAATCTCACCATTTGCTTTGCTTCAAGACACAGATAAGTTCTGTTTTGCTATATGTTGCGTTCTCCTCTGGGTCTGCCATTTCCATCACACAGATGAGCTACCTAAATGCAATAAATTGAGATTAATATGTGGCTGAGCTAAGGAGTAGCATTCAGTTGGCTATTATGGAAAATGAATCAACCACCCCACCCCCTTTCTAACAGGCGCCCAGTCTTTCCATTCCCCACAAACAAAAACTTTGTTGTACATCCCTCTGCACCCATTCAAAATCCATTTGGTGTTTGGATCACAAAAGTATACATTTGGAAGCAAAAAACATCTTCCACTCACTGAAGGGCTGTTTTACACCTCATACTACAGCACTGTGCTGCAAAGGTAAAACTAAAGCCAAACCTGATATCCTTCTTGATCAAGAACTCAAACAACTTCTTATGCTAATAGAAGAATGGCAGTAGAACTCACCTATTATAGCACTGCATGCTCTTATGTGCCCATCTGTGGAACAACACTAGAGGCTATTTACCTTTCACCTATATGGTTTTAAATCAAACCCAGCATACGTTTGGGTGGAATAGTGCATATAGAGAAACATTTGGAATTAGGAATTGTACTTCCTTTATCATCCCAAAAGGAATAGGAGACTTGATTCTTCTTACTTTCAGAACCACTGCCCATGCATACTCTGTGGTTATTAGTTGCATTTTTGCATTTCTAAAACTTCTAGAATTTTAGCCCTGGTGGCACAGTGGTTAAATGCCAGTACTGCAAGTTACCACGTTGCAAGTTCAATTCCAGAGGGCTCCAAGGTTCACTCCACCTTCCATCCTTTTGTAGGTCGGTAAAATGAGTACCTGGCTTGTGGGGGCAATTAGCTAACACATTGGAAACTGCTTAATGCAGTGTAGATGTGTAAATTGCTATTGCTTAAAACAATTTGTAAGCCGCTCTGATAGCCTTGTGGATGAAGAGTGGCGTATAAATAAATAAATAAAATTTAACATCCTGCCAATTTGTCAAATAGGCTCTAATAATGGCTTTAAACTACAAAGGGTGGTTTGCTCAGGACTAAGTCATCATGCTGAGAGTGCACCCTTTGAAATAAATGAGACTTATTCAGTTATGACTTAGTCCCACTGAGTTCATCAAACATGTACAACCAAGCAGTCCCAGTGATACTGAAAATACTGTACAATAAAGCAGTAGAACTGTTAGCATGCTCTATTAACCTCCTCCCCATGATATCTCATACCTGGAAATATTGAGCACTTTTCAGGGTCAGTCGTCAAGGAGGTATGTGCTAATCCTTTCTTCCAGCTTTGGGCATCTCAGCAATGATTCATACATTCATTCACTCAACAATTAAGTGACCATTCCGGTTAAGCTGCAAAGCTATAACAAGTGTAAATAGAGATGGGAAACTTATTATGAAACCTAAAGAACAATTAGAGGAATCTTGTAAAATTAATTGGTTTACCTATTATCAATTAAAAACTCGATTTACAGAAGATGTAAAAACAGAAAATATAGAAAGTGAGGAAAATGACTCAGATAAATTAATATGGTATGGACAAAAGAAAAAGATGATCAGTAAGCTATACAAATTGTTACTGAAGAGGAATTTAGAAATGGATAATATTAAAGACTATATGATCAAGTGGGCAATAGATGTTGGTCATCCTTTAGATCTTGAAGCATGGGAAAAAGCAAGGAGTAAAACCAACAAATTTACCATTTGTCAGAACTTAAAAGAAAACTATATGAAAATTATCCACAGGTGGTCTGAAGTACCCAAGTCCATAATTGTCAAAAGCTAGTACTTGAACAGGACCTGAAAGTTAATAGGTAGTACAAATACAGTATGATACGTTCTTAATAATTAATAAAGAAAATAATACATTCATTAAATAAATACATTTTAGTGTATCAAGTAATATTTACTAGTGGCATTTACCAGTGGTATGCTTTAATATAATATTCTATTAATATATTATTTCACTTGAGGGCTTTTCATAAAGAATAGCAGAGGTCACTGAATCCCTTGATTCTGAATTCCTGTCATATATATAATATGAGTCACAATAATTTGCAGTCCTCACTATTAATTCAAGATAAGACCATTCATCTTGAGTTTTCTTCCCTGACTCAGATTTTAGAGGACCTGTACTCATTTTACCTACTGCAGGGAGAGAGTTGACATCCACAGGTTCCTGGTATTATTATTTTTTACCTCAGTGAAAGAGACCAGTTAGAAGCTGATGCTGACTGCTTCAATGCGAGACATAAACTGTTCAGTGTTTATGCTGCAGCTGCCTGCTTGAAGGATACTGACCATTGTGACCTTATGCTGATGTTGCCTCCCTGAGGGAGAGAGATTGGCCATTGTGACTTCATGGTGATGTTGCTTCCCAGAGGGAGGGAGACTAGTGGCCATTGTGACCTCATGGTGATGCTGCCTCCCTGAGGGAGAGAAACTAGCTGTTGTGACCTCCTGATAATGTTACATCCCTGAGGGAGAAAGACTGACCATTGTATCATTATGTTAATGCTGCCTGCCTGCTCATAACCACATGTGACCAACACTTTGGGTTCGTTTCCTTAACATTTTCTTTCTCATTCCCTTATCTTCTCATGTCCTCAGGCTTAGGTCAGTAGGCTCCACTTTTCACTAATGCCATGGGATAGTTCCTTTTGAATCTTAACATATTAGCAAGAGCATTACTCTCTGTCATGCCCACTAGCAGCCTGTCAGGCGTTTTCATTATAAAAAAGGAGCCACTGGAGTGTTAGTAGCAACCCCTGTTTGCCAATGCCAAGAGAAAGACAATGGGATAAGTGCTGTAGATATTCCCACACAAAATAACAGAATACCAGGACTAAATTAAATCTGAAAACTAAAACAAAGCCTTGTGCACACTTCTAAATAATGAATTGGAATCCTTTTCCATTTGAAGTGATGGCAACTACTGGTTAAAATGGCTTTATTGGGGAGCACACAGCTAGCTAGCTAAGTGGAACCTCCAGTTTCAGAGGCAGAATCTCTCTGAGGAACAGTTATCTTTTCTTGAAGGAGGCTGGAATAGCAATACTGTGATGTACTCAGAACACACGCTCACATTCACTCAATAGAAATTCTTTATTGGTAAGGAAACATTTCTCAGGAACATAAAACAAAGCCGAGACTGAACACAGCCAGCACAAATCTCCAGATAAACCTCCACAGCGTGAGAATGATGTGTAGAGAGGAGGAACAGCCTGGCCTGCACCTGGAGAATGGACCTTGAGCCGCTGTGGAGAGCAGCATTCCCAGGCCAACAAGGCGGGCTGGCCCACCTCCAAAACTCCAGGGGTCTAGGCAAGGGAAAGAGGCCAGAAGCAGCCTCATGTCAGGGTCCTCCATGGAGTCCACGCTGAATCCCAGAATTCAGGGATGAGTCTGACATACCGCCCCCCAAAGAACCCCCCCCCCGTTTAGCCCACCTTATCAGGAAAGCGGGCATGGAACTTTCATAATAAGCACAGAGCACTCACATATTCGACACTGACCCACTCAGCATGGCCCAAGGGCAAATGTTTCCATTTCACCAAATACTGTTAAAAAAAAAAAAACCCTGTGCACCCAAGAGTCCAACACATCAGATATCTCAAAATGTTGATCTTTGTCAACCAGGATAGGACGGGGTGCAGGTCCTGGGTCTGGATGATGGCGATCTGGAGGGCACACCAGATTGAGCAAGCTAGAATGAAACACAGGGTGGACATTACAGTACACCTTAGGTAGCGACAGTTCAAAAGCCACAGGGTTTATCACCCTAACAATGGGAAAAGGACCAATATACTTAAGCCCCAACTTCTTCGAAGGGTGAAGGCTCTTAAGGAACTTAGTAGACAAAAACACCAAGTCCCCTACAGTGTACTCTGGGGTGGGGTCCCGTTTTCGGTCAGCATAATGTTTGTAGCGCACTTTAGCAAAGTTCAAAGCCAATACAACTTTCGGCCAAGCATCTCTTATCTTTTGACTCCATTGGGTCACCGAGACTGGGTCCTTTGAAGTCCCTTCCGCTAAAGGTAAGGGATTAAAGTCTTGACCAGAAACAACCTTAAAAGGGGAGAAGCCAGTACTCTGATGTGTGGCGTTGTTATATGCGACCTCAGCAAAAGGCAAGAGGTCTACCCAGTCGGATTGCTGGAAGCTGACATAGCATCTCAAATTGTTCCAGAACCTGATTCAAACGTTCACTCTGTCCATCACTCTGTGGATGATGGGAACTACTTAGCCCCAGCTCGACTCCCAGAAGTTTTGTGAATGCCTTCCAAAACTGGGAAGTGAACTGAGCCCCCCAGTCAGACACTATCTTAGCAGGAATCCCGTGCAGCCTGTAAACGTGTTGTAGGAACAGTCTAGCCAATTGGGGGGGCAGTTGGGAGCTTCTTACAGGCTACAAAGTGCACTTGTTTTGAGAACATGTCCATCACCACCCAAATTACAGTCTTTTTCCTACTCTCAGGCAGCTCTACTATGAAATCCATACTCATGACCTCCCAAGGCTTGGACGGGGTAGGCAAAGGCAGCAGCAAGCCTTTTGGCTTTCCCATGCCCCCTTTTGCCATTGCACATGTGGAACACCCTTTGACATACTCCTCCACCTCCCTTCTCATTTTTGGCCACCAAAACTGCCGTCGGGCCAAATGCAAGGTCTTTACATATCCAAAATGTCCAGCACTCTTAACATCATGGCATTGCTTGAGAATGGCAGACTGCATGGCCTCTGGGACATATAGGCGTTTCCCCCTTCCAAACCAGACCCTCCCGGAGGGTGACCTCCTCTGGGTGAGCCAAAAACCACGGGTCCTTGGGGAGGGCCATTGCCATGTGGGCTCACCACCCACCCCCATGTCCCGTGAAGGGGAGGAAGAAGGTGCCAATGCAGGCGTGGCCGGCGCCCCGCTGGGACCTGAGCTCTCTGCTGGTGGGATGACATTTCCTGTTGGCTTAGGGTCTAACCTTGGTCTCCTGACGCTTGGCCTGGCTGCACGTCAGGACTGCCAACCCCAAGTGGGAGGGGGAGAAAACTGTGTCAACCACCTCCTTCCATTTGCTGTCATGTTGGGGAAGCCTGGACAAAGCATCAGCTAGGAAATTCTTTTTTCCTGGGATAAACTTCAGGGTGAAATTGAACCGGTAAAAGAAACTGGCCCACCTGATATGTTTAGGGTTCAAACGTCTCGGAGTTTTCAAAGCTTCCAAATTCTTGTGATCCGTCCAAACCTCAAAAGGTTTGGAAGATCCCTCCAACAGGTGGCGCCAAGTCTCTAAGGCCAGTTTGATTGCACCCACCTCCTTTTCCCACACAGGCCAATTTCTCTCAGTCTCATTAAATTTCTTGGATGGGTACACACAAGGCCTAAGCTCCCCCTCCTCCCCCCATTGCAACAGCACCCCTCCCATTGCTACATCTGAAGCATCAACTTGGACTACAAAAGGTTGGGAGGGGTCGGGTGCTTAAGTATTGGTTCAGAGGTGAACAGTCTCTTCAGCTTATCAAAGGCCTGTTGGCATTTGTCAGACCACACAATCTTTTGGGGAGGCTTCTCTGCCTTCCCCATTCCCTTTCATTTCTTTTCACCCACCTCTTTGGTTTTCAGCAGGTCGGTCAGTGGAAGGGCTACCGTAGCAAAGTCAAGGATGAATGACCAGTAAAATTTAGTAAACCCTAGGAAGCTCTGCAGCTGCTTCCTGGTCTTAGGGGCCTCCCATGCCAACACCCCCTTTACTTTTTCCGGGTCCATTTCTATCCCCTTGTTTGAAATGCAGTATCCCAGGTAATCTAAGCGGCTCTGGTGGAATTCACACTTTGACATTTTTGCATACAGATGGTTCTCCCCCAATTTGGTAAGCACCTTTTTCACCAGTTTCACATGGGACGTGTAATCTTCAGAATAAATCAGTACATCATCTAAATACACCAAGACCCCCTTGTACAAAAATTCTCTTAGTACACCATTAATTAGGTTTTGAAAAATCCCCGGGGCTCCGCTTAATCCAAAAGGCATTACCAAATATTTGAAAGCCCCCAGGGAGCAATTGAAAGCAGTTTTCCATTCGTCCCCCTCCTTGATCCGCACCCTATAATAGGCCTCCCTCAAGTCCAATTTGGTAAATATCTTCCCCTTGGCCAAATGGGCCACTATGTCCTTCATCAATGGGAGGAGGTATTGATTAGATATGTTGATCACGTTTAGGCCCCTGTAATCTTGGCAGAGATGAAGAGTCCCATCTGCCTTACACCAGAACAAAACATGGGCCCCCAAAGGCAAGGTCGGGGGCCTGATAAAGCCCCGAGCCAAGTTTTTATCTACAAACTCCCGGAGGGCGTCCATCTCAGCTGGTGTCATGGAATAAATCCTGGGTTTGGGTAGCTCAGTCTCAGAAAGTATCTCAATGGCACAGTCAAAGGGCCGGTGAGGTGGCAAAATGTCACACTCCCTCTCCTCAAAGACAAATTGCCATGGCTTATATTCCACCAGTAGTCCTTTCAGCTCCCCTTGGACTAAAGCAGTTTTGCAGTTCCACGCATTGGCCTCTAGAGGGACCCCCCTAGTGAAGCTTCCCCCACTCCATGCTCCTGTACACACACGGGGTCTGCAAAAGTCACTGTCTCTTTCACCCAGTCTATGATGGGGTTGTGGAATTCAGCCAGTTTAACCCCACCACTGCAGCGGGAACTAAACCTGGGGCTATCACAGATTGAAGCTCCTCCTGATGATTCCCCATTCTCATGTGTACTGGACCAGTCATTCGCCTTGCAGGCCCCCCCTTCATCATCCCTCCATCCATTTGAGACAGTCACACTGGCTTGTCCAGCTTGATAGTGCTAATGTCAAGCTCACTGACCTGGGAGGGGTGAATTAGTACTTGGGTACATCCACAGTCAACCATTAACATTACTTTTCTGGGGACCTCCCCTTTGCCAGCCCCTAACTTGGCTTTTATAAAGAAGGGGCCTTTCACCCCACTCACCACAGCATTTGGGTGCCCTTCTGGATTAGCCCGCCCTCAGGCGCTTAGTAGGGCAGGCTGGAGCCATTTCCCATCAGCTCTGTGTCAGAGGAGAAAGATCCGCTGTCATCTGGGTCTTCCAAAGACTCCCCTGCCGCGTGGCCTGGCACCAAGGCGCACACTGCTGCTTTAGGCTTGGGCTTAGATGGGTCTTCGGGGACGTGGGCTTCCCCTCACTCCTCTGGGGCTTCTCGGCTGCCATTGGTTCCAGAGAGCTCCTCGCTGGGCATTCGGCTATGCTGTGGCCCCCTCTTCCGCAGTGTAAGCACAAGCCTTTCCTCATCCTTTGCTCCCTCTCCGATTCCCCAGACGTGGTTCTGCCTGGGCGGGCCACTTTATTTTTCTTCCTGGTGGATTCCGTGCTCTTCTCCTCAGATCTCTGCTGATGCCCAGCCAGCTTGACGCTTCGCCTCAGCATCTCTACTTCTCCAGCCAGCCGCACCCATCCTACAAGGGTTTCGGGGTTCCCCTGAAACAACCCCCATTCGAGGATGTCGGCGTTCAACCCATCCTGGAAAAACTTTACCTTTATGGCTTCAGTCCAGTCGGGGACCTGGCTGGCCAGGCAGCGAAATTCAGCAGCGTACTCGGCCATGGACTTCGATCCTTGCTTCAGTTGCCGGAGGTCCGTGTGGGCCTGTCTCACTCTCAGGGGGTCTTCAAATTTATCCCGAAGGGCCACCATGAACTCATGGAAGTTCCCTAACTCCAGGGCCCCCATGTCGTAAAGCCTCACCAGCCACTGCGCCACCTCTCCCTCCAGCTGGTTTGACACATACTGCACTTTCTCGGCCTCCGTCTGGAACTCTTCATCCCACTGGGACATAAACCCCATCACCTGGGTGAGGAAGTAAGGTAGCTTTGCCGCATCTCCATCAAAAGTTGCCTTTAGGTCTCGGTGCTTCAGGCCCCGGGGCCTTTCCCGTGGCTCGACTGGTCCAGCTCCCCCAGGGGGTACTAGTCCAGGGACCGGCAGGCTGGGGCCCCCGTTGGGCACAGCAGGGTCCCCTGCCACGGGTGCCGGGGCAGGTGCTTGTTGATTTGGGGGAGGCTGGGCCCCACCTGGGGCAGCTGGTGGCTGAGGTAGTTTCTGCAGGATCTCCAGGAGGTTCGTTTGCACAATTTCCATTTGCTGCTTTAGCTGCTGGACCTCAGCTCCTACTTCTGCAAGCGAAAATCTCACCCCCAGCTCTCAGTGCCCCTCGGCTAGGGTTTTGTCCCACCGCCGGGACCTGTGTTCCTCCCAACTTCATTCATCTGGCCAGGGCCAGCTGGCTCCCATGGCTGTTCCAGCTCCATGCACTGGGGTGTCGGAGAGGGGCAGGATGCCCCTCCCCAGAGCTTGCCTGGCTCCCAACTCTATCAGGTCGAAGGGGTGAGTAAGCCTTCCAGCCCTCCGGCGGGCCCAGCTCCCGTCTTCCTCAGGCACTCCTGCAGCATCCCCCGACATGCCGGCACCATCCCTTGGTGCTCCGGCCCCCTGGCCACCACCCGCAGCCAGATCCTTCTCCGTCTGGGTTCCAACCTCCGCGTCGTCTGACATTGCAGGTAGAACCCCTGAAAAGGGTTAGGTAGTAAAGAGCAGTCTCAGCTTACTGTGATGTACTCAGAACACACGCTCACATTCACTCAATAGAAATTCTTTATTGGTAAGGAAACATATGTCAGGAACATGAAACAAAGTCGAAACTGATCACAGCCAGCACAAATCTCCAGATAAACCCCCACAGTGTGAGAATGGTGTGTAGGGAGGAGGAACAGCCCGGCCTGCACCTGGAGAATTGACCTTGAGCCGCTGTGGAGAGCAGCGTTCCCAGGCCAACAAGGCAGGCTGGCCCACCTTCAAAACTCCAGGGGCCTAGGCAAGGGAAATAGGCCAGAAGCAGCCTCATGTCAGGGTCCTCCATGAATTCCACTCTCAAACCCAGAATTCAGGGATGAGTCTGACAAATACAGAAGTCTGTTCCCTTCATCCTCTGCTGGTAAGTCTTATGGCATCTGGGTGGACACTGAGACCCAAGGCAACTTCTTAGTATTATTATTTATTTATTTATATCCTGCCTTTCTCCCAATATAGGGACTCAAGGCAACTAACAATGAGTTTAAAACAATACAGTATGGAGATTCTCAGACAGAGGAAATAACCCCCGTGGAGATCGGGAGAGAAACGGGGCTGTTCCACTGCCAGCACTCCATTTTGCACACTCCCATCCTTCTCCCGATCTCCATTTGTTCTCTCTCCATCCTGCTTTCATTTTCCTTCTGCTATTTTTTACTAACGGAAGTTCTTCATTAGTAAAAAAATAGCAGAAAATAGCAGAAGGAAAATGAAAGCAGGACGGAGGGAGAACAAATGGAGATTGGGAGAAGGACAGAGGTGTGCAAAACAGAGCGCTGGCAGCTGAACAGCCCTGTTTCTCTCCCGATCTCCACGGGGGTTATTTCCCCCTTCTGAGAATCTCCTATAAGTTAAAACAGTGCATAGTATAAAAGTTTATAAAGAATTAAATAAGCAGTCAAATTAAAACCAGTAATTTAAAACATTCTGAAAAGCATTTAAGACATAATAGTCAATATGAAGCTATAACACACTCAATTAAGAGCCTTCTGGAACAGCTAATTAATAGCTGAAAGCCTGTCTAAACAATAAGGTCTTTGCCTGTCAGGCTGATGGGACTCATCTTATTTTCTTAATCTAGATCAGAATAAGAAAGGAAGAAAGAAATGTACTCCTGATTCCAGCCTCAACAGGTATTCTACACCCCAGAGCCACAAAATGACTTCAAACTGAGTGATCATAGTGGCTGAGGGCTTGTGGTTGTTGAATACCCACCAGCATTTCACAGATGAAAACATGTGTAGCCAAGCAAAATCAGAGGACTTTCTCAGACGAGGCAAATATGGCATCATAATGACACCTAATGAACGCAAAAGGGCATACATACTAGGTGACAATGTCCTTCACAATAATGTCAAATCCAAAAGCTGTTCTTTTTTATTGATGTCTCAAGCCGCCAATAGATCTCCCCTGGTGCTCTGCTGCCAGCATTGCCGGTGTTTGAAACTCCATGCCATTGTGCTCACAGGAATACAGTGTCAATGACAGAACACTTCCGGGTGAGATCGCAATAGCCAGGGAGGGGACGCTCTTTTAATGAAACACACACACACTGGTGTATTTGGGACTTTTAAAGTGTGTTTCTCTGCTTGTGTGTATGTTTTATGTGTTTATTTTGCTTTATTTTTTGAATTTGCTGCACTTGTGTCTTCGATGGGATCTCAACCCCAGAAGTAAACAGAGCTCTGTTCGTGCTCCATTTATGCTGGGGCTGCCTCATTGCTGCTGCTCAAGGTAGATCTGGTAGTGGGGGTTCTTTTGTCAGCATAAAAATGCCACAAAATATGCCAGCAAAAGAGCATTAATGGGGGGGGGGGGTAACATGATAAAGTCCAGAATGTAGGCAAGGCGGCAGAAGTTATTAATGAGGAAGGACACAAACTAGGAGAAGCTGCAGGAGTTTTTTTGTTTTGTTTTGCTTTGCTTTGTTTTTTGCCTGAGCCTACTGAGAAGGGCAAGATTCTGCACCCTTCCTCTCATCTTCCCCCTGCTGAGCTAATTGTGCACAAACCACTTTTGCACTTTGAACTTAGTTTGGAGCAACTGAAGCAAGCTCAGGAGAAAGGGGAAACTGGGGGGCTGGTTCCACGACAGGAAAAAGTTCGCAAGATTCCGGATTACCGTTCTTTCGCATCAGAAGAGCATAAATCACACGACTCCTTTGTTTTCGGAAGATGAGCAAATCTGTCTTCCTTATAGTTCACACAGGCAAAGGGGGGGGATCGCCTCCAGATCATTAAAGCCAGGCAGGAGGCGGGGAGGGAGCAAGGAGGGGGTCATGGAGACCATAAACAATGAGAGGGAAGAAAAAGTACAAACAAACAAGGAATCGAAAGAGCGATCTGTCAACCCCCCCTTCCCCAGCCCCGAAAGGTTTCTATAAAGAAAGGAGTGAATGAAAAGATGAACAAGCAAAAGCATGCTGGAGCGGTCTGCTTTCCTTCCCTTCATGCACACACACTCACACACACACACACACCACAGAAGCTTGCCTCATTCCTGATTGTTTGAAGCCTTGAATGCAGGCAAGTGAATGGAAGGACAAACAAACAAAAGGACGAACATGCAATCGTCTGTCTCTCCCGCATACACGAATGCACACACACACACACCCTCACAGCAGCGAAGCACAGGTCATTTTCCCAACCCCAAAAGCCTTCCTTTGAAACAGTCAGGAAGGGCTCAGAGCAAATTTTCCAAAGTGGGTTGCAAGCAGAAGGAGAGTTAATTTTTTTCTCTCCAACCCCTCTACCCCTCTATTCGGATAAAGCAGAAAGGTAACTCCAACCAATCAGGATTCAGCTCTGCTCACAGTAATTCGAAAAGGTAAACAATCGTTAGTTCCCATGACAAAGTATGCGCTTTTTTGCGAACTTAATCAAAAAAGTCTGGAAAACTAGCGAAAGCTGATACTGCGCGACTTATGGGTTTTTTGCACCCCCTCCTTCTGAAAAGGGCGCTGTAGCTTCGAAATGCGTGGGAACTATCAGGCTTCTTGTCGCATTCTTTGAGGATTTATTTTGCCGTGTAAATGACCCCTGGGAGTAGGAGAGAGAAAGCTTCTGAAAATGTGGGATGACAGAGAATTAATCAAAATGGTGCCTGTCAAATTGGGACAGTCGGGGAGGATGCAGTTGTCATCCCCCAAAAGTAACTATTCCAGGCTCTGACTTCTACCAATCCTCCTTGCCTCCTTTTCTATCACCTTCTCTTGTTCCAAACCATGCCACCCCCATGAGGTATAAATGCCATCATCAAAGCACCCTTGGTTTGCTCAAGAAAAGTCCTGTCCTTTTGACAGAATGCTTATGGGGAGCAGATAAAACACACTTTGTGAGTTGATGTACAGAGATGATCAAGGCTAACTAGAACTCATATAACTCATAAGGAGTTTAACAGAACTGAATGGAGAGTCTTGCCTCTGGACTCCACCAGCATTTCTCTTTACGAAGGCTGCTATTCTGATCATTAAGTCTTGACTTCATGTCTGTTCTAGGCATATTGTATGCTTGCTGACCTGGCTTAAGAGACAAATTGCATTGCATTTGCTTGAAGAAAACAAATAATGTTCTGTATTCAGTCTGGTTCTGTTTCATGTCGTGTGCTTCCCTTAATTTTTCCATGATGGCCTATGAGAGAATGGAATATAGGCTCATTCAGTATTAATGAAACCAAGTGCAGTTCTTCAAAATGATGAATGCAGTAATTTTTCCCCCTCTGTGGCAGGAGATATATTTCTCAGTGACACAGGAGAAAATAAACACTTAAGAGGATCCACAATCCTCCAGTTCTTTAAAGACACATCCGTATTTCTAGAGCTCAGGTAATTCTTCTGCCAGAAGTAAATGTGACCTAAGTTCAGACAAGCCTTTGTACAAAATCTCCATTGTTAAAGATGTGACTCTTAAGTACTGTAGCAAAGATGTGAACTCGTACATCACCAAGCAAGCAGATCAGAGGTTGGCTGAGTTAAAACCAGACTTTGGGCAGAGAAGCTAGATCTTGTCTGTCTCCTGAGCCATCTGTACTTATGTAGCCAGCAACATAGGTTTAAACCTAACAGTTTACAGCTCCCTTGTATGGACTGCTGTCATAATACTACTTCTTGGTTACCACCATTTGCATACAAAAAAAACCCTGGCTCTTGCACCATGTATATTTCAGGTGCTCACTTGAAAGGACTACTGTGTTTTAAGCATTTTTCAAAAATGGTAAAGTAGCCTAGGAAAATGTTTTTTAACTTATGCATGTATTAAGTATCTGTATGTATTGTGCTGGCTGAGAAGTTCACGAGTGTTAAAGCTAACCTTTGCTTTTGCAAAATACTTTCAGGTGGTAGCTTGATACTCCCCTTCCAAGTGATATCTATTATTGAGGTCAGATGTTCTTAATCTGGGTCCATGGTTTTTGGGGAGTCCATGAACTGGGTGCAAAAAAAAGTCCTTTATTTCCTTCTTCTTGCTTTCAGTTTTTCCTATAATGATGAAATTTAAGGTAAAAATTTAGTCTTTTCTTTTTTTAAAAAATATATTTTTATTAAACATACATCAATCTACAAACCCAACATCACAAACAACAAAAAATTAAAAACATACAGATAAAACCAACACCAATAACATTCTAGTCTAATCTAAAATAACATTTCTAACCTAAATTACAAATAACATATCTACTAACTACTTACATCTTCCCACAAAAGAATAGTTTTTTCAAGTGTTCATTGTAATTTTTTTCATTCCAGACTAGTCTATGTGAATAAAATAAATTTCTAATGCAAGAGGGCCATGGCCATGAAAAAGGTAACGTACTACATATCTAGATACAAATATGAATGTAGGGCTGTCATTGCTCATGCTGTACCTTCATTTCTCTGTCTTACCATGTTTGTTGGTCAGATTAGGGTTTTTTTCCTGTAGTGTTTTGTGATGGTGGGAGCTAGGGGATGGCCATGAGCTCTTTACAAAACAACCAGCACTTGTGTAAGATGTCACAAACACCTATTGGATAGTACCCATGACATCACTGGAAAAAGTAACACATTTTTTTCACACACACACTCCAACGATACCTCAAGGACATTATTAAGAGTTTGTTGTTTTCGATAGAGTAGTGGCATATATCTTGCAAGATCTTTGAATAGCTCCATGAGAGAATCCATATAACTTTGGAAGAAGAAAAGCCAGGGGACTAATTCATGACTATCCACAACAGTACTCTGGTCTACGATTTAAAGCAACAGTTCTCATACATGTATAGTTTACATTCTTCCAACTGCTTTAACAAAGAATTTGGGTCACACCATTGTAGAAACAAAGGCTGAAATGTTGTTAGTGCTCTATACTAGCAGTTCCATTTTTTCCAGGATCATCCAGTGGTCATGAAGGAAGGCAGACTAATTGGGTTAACTACAGATACTTTTTTTTCCTCCAGTGCTTTACTCCCTTCACAGTAACCATCCCTATGGCATTCTCCTGGTGCAGTCATAGAATCATAGCGTTGAAAGAGACCACAAGGGCCATCCAGTCCAATCCCCTGCCAAGCAGGAATACACAATCAAACCATTCCCAACAGATGGCCATCCAGCCTCTGTTTAAAAACCTCCAAAGAAGGAGACTTCACCACACTCCAAGGCAGCACATTCCACTTCTGAACAGCTCTTACCATCAGGAAGTTCTTCCTAATGTTTAGGTGGAATCTCTTTTCCTGTAGTTTGAACCCATTGCTCCGTGTCCTAGTCTCTGGAGCAGCAGAAAACAACTTTGCCTCATCCTCAGTATGACATCCATTTTATCCTCAGTATGACAGATACAGAAGCATCTTTATTTACAGAACCAGGAACATCAAAAACAAATGAACAAACAAATCCTCAGTATGACATCCATTCTTACCATTTTATGGCACATTTTAAGGACATAAATGATTACAGTGGTATTGTTGGGAGTAGTCACATATCCGATAATTCTACTAGAAGCAAAAATTGCAATAATACTGTAGTCAATAATTTTTACTGTGAAACACACAATTGAGAATTGATTTCATCACCAGCAAAGATGTGATAATAATTGAACCATGCTAGTGAGAAGCTATGAAAGCCAACTTCCTGATTATTACCAAAAAGCAAGTAGCCCAAGAAATGCTGTTAAAGGTTCAAAACAAAAATGTGGACCATATTGACAAATATATATGCCTTGGAATCTAGTTGAATAAACAGTGTGATCATAATCAACAGAACAAAGAGAGCCCGGAGCAGCTTTTTGAAAGATAACCAATGTAAAATACAAGAAAAACTTAAAATTAACTTCAAGAATGCACATTGCACAGTGTTACACATTCTCAGTTCCACAGTAAGGCATGTAACTGTGGACTTTAACACAGAGTACCATTTTTTAAAATGAAGCATTTGGCATGCCATTTATCACAGGATTTAAGGATTTCCTGGACTGAGAGGATGACCAATGAAGAAGTATTTAAGATGATGCATGAAGACCAAGATATAATAAAACACAGGTAGGAAAATAATACTTTGTTTTCAGAACAAGAAATTTAAAATGTTGCTACCAATACAAATTGTTAGGCTGATTATGCAAAACAAAATAAATGGATAACACAAGTGGGGGGAGGAGGGAGAGATGACAATACCTCTAGGCTCAAAACCATTAGAGAATGGTTTAGATTAGAAATTGAAATAATATTTGACAACATGCAGGGGAAATAAAAAAGGTAAGGTTTCTTGTGTGTCATAAAACCCCAACAAGGTGAATCCTACTCAAAGCCCTGACCCCAATAAGAAGCCCTCTTTGTTTTGTTTTTTAATTTATTTACCTAATTTATATCGCACTTTTCTCCTGGCACAGGACCCAAAGCATCTTACAACAATTCAAAACAAATCTTCTTTTACAAAGTTAAAAAGCAACTGAGTGAACAATTCAATCTTTTTTTTAAAAAAGACACATAATTATAATTATAATTATGTAAAGCACATTTAAAACATAATTTAAAAGATAAAAGCACAGCACGTCACACTGAAAACACCCTTCTGCCACATAATTTATGAATCAAAGGCCTGCCTAAATAAAAAGGCAGGTCTTTCTCAATTTCCCCCCGTAGTCCTGGAGGATTATTCCTCCCCCTGTGAGTTCCACCATCTTCCTTCCCCTCTGACACAGCCATATAATGGTCAGGAGAAGGCAGGCAAGGAGGCTATGTTCTGTTAGCTGGCAGACAACAACTCAGGCATCCTCTGGGACCTTCCAGAGGTCCTTTGAAGGTCCCAGAACATAACTTCACCATGAGCCAGCTATAAGAACACAGCTGGATTATCCTCAACTGCCCTCTCTCCTGCCTGGGCCACTGCAGTGAGTTAAAAAAACAGTGAGTCTTGGGGAGGAAATTTCTCCCTGCTGTGAGAACATCTTCAAAAACTGCACAATTTTCAAAGACATTCTCTCAACTGAGAGAATATTTAGTAAATTATTAGTTCTGCCCTGGAGGAACAATTTTTTTAAAAGAATCCCATTCCTGGTTTGGATGCAATACAATGTCTTGCCTGAAAGTGGCCACATCCAAAGACAATGGAGCCACGGCAATGTCAAACCTTCAGTAGCAGAAGAAAGAAGAATCAGTGAGAAGCCTGTGGTTGCATTTTATTGAATAGTCTCTTGTTTCTTGGGGAAACAAATCAGAATAGCTTGCACCTCTCCTAGCCTGCTTCTGTGCCCCAGCAGTGCTACATCCAAGTCACTGATTTCAAGGATACTTTCTTGATAAATTTGCATGATGCGTGCCATTTCAGTCCAAAGTATGTGCCTCACTCCAATATAGTCAACAAAATTAAAAATCATTCACTTTGAAGTCACTTGCAACTAGGAATAGTATAGATTCATAGACCACAAGGGCCATCCAGTCCAACCCCCTGCCATGCAGGAATAAACAATCAAAGCATTTCTGACAGACGGCCATCCAGCTTCTGTTTAAAAACCTCCAAAGAAGGAGACTCCACCACACTCCAAGGCAGTGCATTCCAAGGCATTATTTCCCTTTCCATATCACTGGTGCATGTATGAAGCTCCAAAGAGTAAACCAATACTATGGCAGAGCTTGGGTAAGTTACATCAGAAAAAAACAACCCTTACTCTGCCCCCATCTGTAATGAAACTATGGAAGACTAAGGACTTTATCAGACATCCCCTTTAAAATGTTCTTTTGCCGGCATAAAAAAAAATCCATTTTTATGTCAGCAAAAGAATGTCATCGTCCCCACACACACACACACACACACACACTTACCTCCTCTACCGGCAAAGGCAGCTCCAGCAATAAAGAGGATGAGAACAGAGCTCTGTTCACTTCGTCTTTTGAAATCCTGTGTGAGTTCATCCTGTGGGAAATTCAAAAACAAAACAAAAAATAAACATGTAAAAGTCACACGAAGCACATATACACATTAAAAAACTTTCAAGTAACCCAGGGAGGATCATAAAAAGTTCATCACTTACCTAGATGTCATGATCTCACCTGGAAGTGTTCTGCCTGGTTGGGCCATTGACACTGCATTTACAAGATTTAAATGGTCCAAGGTTTCACATGCTGGCAATGCCGGCAAAAAAGCAGCAGGGGGATCTACTGATGATTTAAGCCATCAATAAAATAGAACGCCTTATTGCCAATACATAAACACAAAAGGGCAACATTGCCTGATGTGAAAGTCAGAAAAGAACAATTTTAAAATCTAATGTTTACTTTTGTTATAGACATTAGAAACCTTGACTACCCTACTACTCTATAATTCCATCACTACAAATGTCCCTTCACCATGCAGATCACAACTATTCCACACCATTTTTGTGTTCAGAATTACTTTGCCCATTTTGTCATCTGATGACAGCCTTTTGGTAACAAGCCTCTCTATGCTTGGGCTAGTCTTCAAATAGGAAACATGCAGGCCACCAATAAGACCATACTCACACCCTTGCTGCTGCCATTGTCGTTGTCATTGTTGCAGCTACTGCAACATGCAAGACCATGTCATAGGATTTTCTTGGCAAGATTTATTTAGAAAAGGTTTGCCATTGCCTTCCTTGAAGGCTGAGAGAGCATGACTTGCTCACAGTCACCCATTAAGTTTCCATGACTGAGCAGGATTTTGAGCTTTGATCTCTCAGTGTCCTCATTTAATATTCAAAACTCTACCTCACACTGACTCTCAGCACTCAAAGCCTTACCAGCTTGGTAAAACCTGCCAGTGCTTGTTCTTCACTGGAGAAGTCCTTAAGATCCCAGGGCTACCTCCATGGGACAATAAGAAGGCAGAATAGGAGGCTGTAAAGCACAGGCAGAAATATGTAATTGCACATTCCAGCAACCCTAGCCAGCATACCCAATGGTGAAGAATGCTGGGAGTTGCAGTCTATCAGCATCTGGAGTGCTGCATGATTCCCAGCCCTGATGTAACAGATACTAGAAACAGGAAACAGTAAGTGCCAGAAATTTTAAATGCAGTTCTTAAGAACTCTTAGCAGCTGTCTTAGATAAAGATCTGTAAAATAACTGAGAACAAAGAAGATTGTTGGAAGCTGATTTGTTTTAAAAATCTTGAAAGCTCGGAAAACAACTAGGAGCCCAGTTCAAATTTGTGACATCACTCTGCCATTGTACACAGAGAATCAGCCCATCCCATACATGTGGTCAATTGTGAAAGAAAACTTTCTATTTTAATTGTGAACTTGCATTTTCTACATTTTTGAAATTATTCCATGACCTACAATGGGGCTTTTTTACCCTGCCTTAAACTCCCCTTTTTCCCTTGCTATTTTTAACATAACACACAGCCTGAAGCACAGTCCTATAAAACTTGCTGACTATTTTGTGCCTTTCTGGTTCATCTTAATCAAAGAGTTGGAAAGGGTCTTGTTGGTCATCTAATCCAACCCTCTGCTCAATGAAGGATCTCCAGCTGAAGCATCCCCAGCAGATAGCTGTCCAGCCTCTTTCTGAAGATGTCCAGAGAAGGAGACCCCACCTCTCTAGGCAATTGGCTCCATTGCCAAACTGCTCTCATTGTCAAGAAGTTACTTCTAATGTTCAGTCAAGCTCTCCTCTTCTATAACTTCAAACAATTACACCTAATTCTACAGTTTAAGGCACCAAAGTACAAGCCTGGACCCTTCTCTTTATGGCAGCCCTTGAGGTACTCAAAGAATACAATCATGTCTTTAATATGCTTTTTTCTCCACACCTCTTACCATCCTTGCTGCCTTCTCTGAACCTGTTCCAACTTGTCTACATCCTTTTTAAAACAAGGTGCCCAGAACTGAACACAGTATTCCAGATGAGGCCTGACTACAGCAGGCCTACTATAGATATTGTTCTGTTAGTTGTTTTAGGTTGTTGTTTTTCTTAGCAAATTGTAATAGACAAGCATAGCTACAGATATTTTATAAATAGATTAAAACTTTATGAGATAAAATTCCTCCATCATGGCAACAATCATTGATAATATTGATACCAAAACCAGATAAGGGTTTGATGGACCCTGGATCATATAGGCCTATATTATTGATAAACTGAGATGCAAAGTTACTATCAGCAATAATGGCAAAGAGAATGAATAGGTGTATGTATAAATATATATTAAAGGATCAATGTGAAAGAAAGACAAATGTCAAATTTAATAGGAAGGTGTTAAATAAAATACATATAATCAGCAAAACAAAATTAAAGGCAGGGATATTAGCATTAGATATATTTAAAGCATTTGACTGTGTGGAATAGCCAACATTTAAAATAATACTGAAAGACGCTGGAATGGGGAAGAAGTTTAGAGGATTAATAGATCAATTGTATTCCCATAACACAGCTACAGTGATGGTTAATGATGGAATAACAAGAGAGATAAAAATAATGAGAGGAACAAGACAAGGTTGCCCACTTTCTCCAATATTGTTTGCAATGGTAATAGAAATTCTAGCAAACGTGATAAGAAAGATAATAGTATAGAAGGAATTGGATTAGAAACAAAACATAAGATAAGCTTCTTTGCTGATGATACATTGCTAACAATTAAGGAATTGATTAACAGAATAGAAAAAAATTAAAGAACATTTAAAATTATTTGGGGAGATGACAGGTTTACAGGTTAATTGGAATAAATCAGATATGATGTTGTTTAATTATCCTAAGGAAGAAGAAAATATATTTTTAAAAGAGAAAAAATTAGAAGTAAGATTAAAAAGTAATATTAAGTATTTAGGAATAAATATTACAAAAGATTTAAAAGAATTAGAAGAGAAAAATATTATGGTACTAAGGAAAGAAATGGAAAAGAAGTTGGAAGAATATAAAAATATTCAACTATCATGGATTGGAAGAGTAGCTTTATTTAAAATTGAGTACCCAGCTTGTGGGGGGCAGTTAGCTAACACACATTGGAAACTGTTTAATGCAGCGTAGATGTGTAAATAGCTATTGCTTAAAACAATTTGTAAGCCACTCTGATAGCCTTATGGCTGAAGAGTGGGGTATAAATAACTAACTAAAAGAAAGAAAATATTACCTAAAATAATTTTTTTGTTTAGAATTTTACCCAATAAAAATATCAGAAGTACAGTTGTCCCTTCACATTCGCTGGGGTTTGGTTCCAGGACCCCCCGTGAATACCCAAATCCGTGAATACTCAAGTCCCATTATATGCAATGGCAGAGCAAAATGGTGTCCCTTATATAAGATGGCAAAATCAAGGTTTGCTATTAGGATTGTTATTTTTTTAAGAATATTTTTCAAGCCATGAATACTCAAATCCGTGAATGTCAAATCCGTGAATGTGGAGGGACAACTGTAAAACTGAAAAAAATGGCAAAGTATGTAGAAAAATATTGTAATGGAGGGGAAAGGACAAAATTAAATAAATTATTTTGGTATATATCACAGAAGGAGGGAGGACTTGGCCTTCCCAATATAAAAGGATATTATGAAGCGAATCAATTGAGATATGTTATAGAAGGAATTGTAGGACAGGGAGATTTAGAATGGTTAGAGATAGATGTAGGGAGAATAGAAAAGAGAATATGGAACATATTTTTGGTAATTTCACAAAAAAGGAAATTAAAGGAATTGAGAACCCATTTCTGCAAAATATATGGGAAATATGGTATAAATATAAGAAAGATGTTTGGCCTATTGATTCAGTATTAACACCGGTTATAATGGGGGGGGGACCCAAATAATTTGAAGGAAAAAATGGGAAAGGAATTAAAGAACAGAGGACTAGACAAAATAGAGGGATGGATAGGATGGATGAGTGAGAAAGGGAGTATAAGAGAGAAATTATATGAAATGAAAATTTCATGGTTTAATTGCATAGTTATAACAATGGATTACAAATTGGAAAAAGAATCATAAAGAAACAAGGGAATTCACAAAATTTGAAAATCTGGTGTCCCCAAATTTTGTTGACCAAATATCTTTTAGATTGAAATCATCCAGTATAACTCGTCCACTTTTAGGTAGAGTACCAGATTGCTTTTTACTTTGTGGGTTTTTATCTCTTGAAGCTTGAAGGATGCTGTTAAAGTCTCCTGTTATAATTATGTTATCTTTGTCCAGTTTTTCCAATTCTTGATATAATTTTCTGTAAAAGTTGTCTTGATTAGCATTCAGCGCGTAAATTCCTATTAATGTTAGATTGACGTTAGGAAATCTAATTTCTACTCCAATATAGTGGCCTTCTTTGTCATTCATTATTTCTTTGGCAGGATATTTATTGTTTACATAGAGCGCTACTCCATTTTTCCTTTTCGTTTTTGTTGCAGACAAGAAATACTGTCCTAATTTTTTTCGCTGTAATAATTTAGAATCCTTTTCTCATATTTTAGTTTCTTGTAAGCAGATTATATCAGATCTAGATTTTTCTAATAAGTGGAATACTTGAATTCATTTTTTGGGGTTATTTAACACTTTGATATTCCATGATTTTATCTTTATTGACATTTTTGTTCCTTTCTCTTTTTTCCCAATTTATAATTTTTTATAAGTTTGCTTCCTCTTCTTCTTCTGAATTTATTTCTTCTTTTCCTTCTTCTTCATTTAGTTGTTCTTCCTTACTCAACTCTTCTTTCCTGTCACCCATCACACTCTCATCTTCTTCCGACTGTCTATCGTCATCTCTTCTCGTTAAGTCTTCCTGAGAAGTATGTTCTCTTTTCTCCCTCTCTTTCTGTTTCTTTCTAAATCTGGTTTCTCCTTTCCTCATTTCCTCTTGATCTAGTTTTCTCATGAAGTCTTCCATCATCTCTGCTGTACAGATTTTGTATCTTCTCTGTTGATATGTAAAGGAAAGTCCCTCAATTCTTTCCCATCTGTATAAGATATCCAGCTTCTTTAATATTAGTATTAGTGGTTTATATATATGTAGTCGTCGCAAGATTTCCGCAGGTATATCTTTGAAGATCTTTATTTCTTTCCCATCAATCCTTAATTTCTCAACGTAGCTTACTTGTATTATTCTTTCTCTTATTCTTCCACGTGTAAATGATATTACTATATCCTGTGGTAATTTCTTATCCTTTATGTTTGATGGGTTTACGCAAAAGATTTTGTCAGTTGACTGTTTCGGTTTTTCCTCTGAGACATCTATATATTTAGCTAAATTTGGGAGTATCGTCTCCCATAAGTCCTCTCTAGGTGATTCTGGGACACCCCTCAATTTAACACACTTCTCTCTGTATCTTAATTCCTGTACTTCATTTATGGTTTTTTTTTCCTTTTTCCTGTTCTTTTTTAAGGACAAATAGGCTTTCTTCCAGTTTTCCTATTTTATCCTGATTACTTTCAACATTTACTTTTAGGTCTTTCAATTCTGTCTTCATATTGTCCAATTTCGTATTTATTTTATCTATATCTGCTCGCACCTCTTTCTTAAGAACTTTAAAATCCTCTCGGAGGTCTCGCTTTAAACTTCTCAGTTCTTCCAATATTTGAGATCCAATATCAAATTGTTTCATTGGATTCTCAGATGAATTTCTTCTCTGACCCAAAGTTTGTGTTAAAGTGTGCTGTCCTCCCATTTTTGCCCTAGTACCGGTAGCCTTTTTTTGTTGTTGTTGTTATTTACTTTTGTGTTAGATACTATTAACTTGTTTGGATCTTCTTTCCACTAGAACTCCTCTTAAATTTCCCCACTGTTGTCCAAAAACAAAGATTGTTATGTTCTATGTTGTAATGTTAAATTGTTGAATTTGTAACTTAATCAGTTATATTATATATTTCTTGAAAAGACTGATAATTTCTATTCAGCTCAGCCCAAATCAAGTTTACAATATTTAATCAGTAGATATTTATAACAATCAATCAAAGTTATAATATACCTCTAAGAAGAGACAGATAAATATCAATTATTTGATCAGTCAATCAGTTTCCCATTTCACCATTCAATTCATATATATATATTAATATGTACTTGTTTTGAGCCACCTTAAAAACCTAATGATATGTAAATGTGCATATATGTAAATATGTACTGAAGCTATTTTGCAATTTCCCAATTAATTCTTTCAACTGCGGTGTTTAATTGAATCTTTCAAATATATTATTTAATTAATTATCTTCCGAGTGCAATATCTAATCAGGCATATTTTATCAATTAAGTCTGCTGAGAGTTATTTTAAATTTGTCTGGTTTAAAACTCAGGTAATATATTAATTTTAATTAATTCACTTAACTTATTCTATGATTAAAATATGTTCTGATATTTCCAGTCTTAAGTGCTTTTGAACATTTCACAATTGTCTTCCCTTACGGATATTTAGTCTCCTTTAACCTCTTACTAAGTTATTTTGATTTAGAAACCCTGCATAAAGTGTCTCTATGCATCCACCACCTCAGAGTTATACACAATGTCATTTAAGACTGTTAACCTCTTTTTTAAATTCTGTAATTGGCCACAAGATGTCACTACGTATTCACCTCTCAAAGACTTGCAGTTTGTAGTGAACTGTAGCTTTAAATTTTCATTAACGCTAGCTCTACTATATCCTTGAGATGGGGTCACCAAAGAACACCAAAGAACATCCGACCTTGGCAAGTTATCACTCCTTTAGTTTATCTTTAACCCTCCCAGCTACGCTACCCACCAAGTTCGGGGAGGTTCTACTGTATTTCAAATATTTCATTTCCTATAGCAATGAAACATTAATATAGATAAATAACAGTAATATAGATAGTTCCTAAACCAATGAAATGATACCATAAAAAATAAAGTATAGTATGTAAGATTTAAACTATTGTTCCTTCTCCGCCTTGTTGCGCCTATTTCTCCACCACCTCAATGCAGTTACTTCCTGTTTTTGGTTTTGTCGCCCTGTCATCCCTTCTCCCCCACATCCCAATCTCTGGCTCCTTCTCCGTCACCACCTATTCCATCTCTCTCTCATTCCAGTCCGCTTTTTCTTTATTGTTCGCTGCTCTCATCGTCCCATCGTCTTCTTCCTCTTTGGTCCCTTTCCTGGATCTAATCCACAGGGTTTTGATAAAAGTTCCACAAATATTCTCCAGATGATCTGGCATCCAGTATCTAGTATCCTCCAATTAATATGGTCGGGAGAAAGAAAAAACTTTAGCGAATTCCCCCCGGTTGAGGTAGCCAAAACTGTTGAGAAGTTTCAAATGATAAGGAAATATTTAAATAAGAAAGGATGTATTTATAGTTGATTTCTATCTGTTTTTATCTCAAATCGCCAAAACCATTTTGTCCGTTTCATGGACTAATCCCAAAACGATTCATAAACCTTCAACCTTCCAGTAGATCGTGGATTAAATTTCCCCGCAGAGTCCCTCTCTCAAACAGCTTTCTTTTACCATGTAGCAGTCTTAATCAGATGGTATGGGAAATGTAGATTATATATATGTAAACTGTCTTACTAAATTCTGTTTAATCAGGCAGAGTATTTAAATATTTAAATTAGTATCCTTCACCCTCCATTCTCCACTCACCACATCTTCAAAATCGCTCAGTCATCCAGCTCGATTCAGGGGGAGGGAAAGTCCAACTCCTGCTTTCAGTTTGACACCATGCTCCTGAACAGGTTTTTAATTATGTCCAGTATAACAGAGATGATTTTCAATCTGGTCTCGTCTGTCCCTTGTCTTATTATCTTAATCAGTGACCAATTAGGGCTATGTCTGAAGACTGCCACAGCACTGTAATGGCTGCTTCTACACTCTCTTGTCACGTCCCCGGTTCATCCGAAGCCTCCACCTTGGGTGAGCTGGGAATCGTGACCAGGAGAAAGCAAACCCCACAGGTTCCCGATTCCTTCCTGGATCAGGACACGATTTGGGTCTGAACCCAAATTTACAGTGCTGGGGAGGTTTCCTTGGTCGGAGCCCCGACACAAGACCTCTAATCCCTTCTGCTCCCTGACCGGAAGTCCCCAGCTTAGCCCAGCAGTTCCTTTGCATTTGCAGCACGAGAAGATAAAATTATTATCCTTGGTGACATCAATGCCAGAGTCAGAAAGAACTCCAAAGCCTGGAAAGGTGCCTTAGGCAAGCATGGTGTTGGAAATTGCAATGATAACGGACGCCTCTGCTACAGTTCTGTGCAGAACAACAGCTGACACTACAAACACAATCTTTCAGCAGAAAGACAGCTTGAAGACAAACTGGATGCATCCCTGATCCAAACATTGGCACCTCATTGACTATGTTCTAGTCCGCCAGAGAAACATTAGTAATGTCCGTCATACGTGAGTGATGCCCAGTGCAGAATGCTAGACAGATCATCGCCTCGTAAGATGTAAACTAAACCTTCACCTTAGGTTCAAACCTAAGAGGGGTGGCATCTTAAAGAAGAGACTCCAAGTCAACAATCTTCAACAAGCTACCATGAGAGACAAATTCCAGGCAAACCTGCAAACAAAACTTGAAGACCATCCTACAGATCCTTCTCCTACAGTGCTTTGGCAACATATCAAAAACAGCATCTTCCAGTCTGGAAGAATCCCTCAGGTTCTCCCAAAAGATAAATCAAGACTGGTTTGAGGAAAACAACCAAGAGATCCAAGAGCTGTTGGCAAAGAAGAGAACTGCTCACCAGGCATACCTTGCCCAGCCAACTTGCCATGTAAGAAAAGCAGCTTTCCATCTCACATGTAGTAAACTTCAACAAAAATTCCGAGACATACAGAACAAGTGGTGGATCAATATAGCAGAAAAGACACAACACTGTGCAGATCTGGGTGATTCTAGAGGATTTTATGAAGCTCTTAAGGCAGTGTTTGGACCTACTTATCAGGTCCAAAGCTCCTTATACAGTGCAGATGGTCAAACATTAATTAATGATAAAGTCTCCATCCTGAGTCAATAGGCTGAACACTTTCAAAGTCTCTTTAGTGCCAACCGAGTAGTCCAAGACTCAGCTATCCACCGTATGATACAAAAAACCATGAAAAATGAATGGGACATAGCTCCCACTTTGGAAGAGACCCTTAAGGCCATACAGCAGATGAAAAACGGCAAGGCAGCTGGGATTGATGGAATCCCACCTGAAGTTTGGAAACACAGAGGTCATGTACTCCATGATAAATTCCACAAACTCCTTGTGAATTGCTGGGAAAAGGGAAACTGCCATCAGATCTCTGAGATGCAGTCATCATCACCCTGTACCAAAAAAAAAAAAGGAGCAAAATCCGATTGCTCAAACTATCGAGGCATAACACTGCTCTCTATTGCTGGAAAAATCCTTGCAAGGATACTCCTGAACAGATTAGTTCCTGCCATTGCAGAAGAACTTCTTCCTGAAAGCCAATGTGGCTTCAGAGCCAATAGGAGTACTACAGATATGGTATTTGACCTTAGACAACTGCAAGAGAAATGTAGGGAGCAGAACAAGGGTCTCTATGTAGCATTTGTTGACCTCACCAAAGCCTTTGACACCGTGAGTAGGAAAGGTCTGTGGCAGATCCTGGAAAGACTAGGATGTCCCCCCAAATTCCTTAAAATGATTATCTTGCAACGCGAGGGCCAGTGCTGTCAAGTCAGATATGATGATGCTCTTTCAGAGCCCTTTCTAATAACTAATGGAGTGAAGCAAGGTTGTGTTCTTGCACCAACTTTAGTTACAATCTTCTTCAGCATGATGTTCCAAGGGGCTACGGCAGAGCTCGAAGAAGACGACGGCATCTATATACATTAACGTACTGATGGCAGCTTCTTTATCTTAAGCCGTCTGAGGGCTCGCACTAAGACTCTAAACTATCTAGTCTGTGAGCTGCTCTTTGCTGGTGACGATGCCCTTGTTGCCCACACAGAACCAGCTCTGCAGCGCCTAACATCCTGCTTTGCAACAGCTGCAGAGCTCTTTGGGCTGGAAGTCAACCTTAAGAAAATGGAAGTTCTTTACCAGCCTGCACCACAGGATGAACACCTCCATCCCCACATTGCCGTTGGCAACTCTGTCCTTAAGTCCATTCAGCAGTTCACCAACCTGGGAAGCATCATCTTCTCAGATGCCAAGATTGACAAAGAGATCAATCACAGATTAGCAAAGGCACATAGCGCATTTGGAAGACTTTACAAAAGTGTCTGGAGTAATAAACACCTGAGGTGAAACACAAAAATCAGTGTGTATAGAGCCATTGTACTGTCTATTTTCCTTTATGGGTCTGAAACATGGGTCAACTGTCGCCACCACTTACGACTCCTTGAACGCTTCCATTAGCGCTGTATACGCACAATCCTAAATATACACTGGACTGACTATGTGACGAATGTTGCTGTCCTTGAGAAAGCAGGGATCACCAGCATTGAGGCCATGATACTGAGAACACAGCTACGCTGGGCAGGGCATATTTCTAGGATGGAGGACCATCGCCTCCCCAAAATAGTACTCTATGGTGAATTCGCCACGGGTCAGCGTAAGAGGGTCACTCCAAAAAAGCGATACAAGGACTCCCTGAAACAACATCTCAGGCTTGGCCAAATTGATCACCAACAATGGTCTGCCCTGGCCTCACATCGGGAGGCATGGAGATGGCACTATCCACAACGCGGCAGCCTTATTTGAGAACTCACACCGAACAAGTCTTGAAGAGAAACGACAACGCAGAAAGAATCACAACCCGGAAGCATCACCCAAGGAGACCTTTTGCTGTGCTTTCTGCAACCGGACTTGTCTATCTCGGATTGGCCTTTTTAGTCATCAGCGTGCTTGCAGAAAGCGCGGGATGAGTCCTTCCTGAATCTTCGTTTGCGAAGAAAAGCCAGAGAGAGGGGTCTATGTACATATGAGTGCGCTGGACTGAATATGCCTCAGTATATGAGAGTATCTTAATGTACGTACAACTGTGTCAGTGACTGTGCGAATCAGTGTCTGGGTGTTTATATCAGAGAGTGTGCCAGTGACCCCTGGTGAATGTATATCAGTGAAGGTCTATGTGCATACAATTTGTATATGTCAGGAATTATGCTGAAAACAATGGTGCCTCAGTGGGTTTTTTGGTTGGTTGGTTTTTTGGTGAATATACATATAAGTGACCATTTGAGAGATCTGGGGACATGCGTATCTGATTGTATAGATTGGCCCCTCTATCTGTGGAACCAATATCTGCAGTTTCAGTTATCCACAGCTGAAAAAATAGGGACACATACCATAGAGTTACACTGGAAAATGCCTAGAGAGGTGTCCTCTCTAGGAATTGCTAGGTCCTCTAACACAACTCTGTAGTATGTTTGTACCAGAAGTCCTTTATTTTAATAGGGTTTGAAGTTTCAGTTATAAATGGTAAGTCCAGGAACATACCAACCCATGGATACGGGATGGGGGGGCAACCTGTATATTAGAGTCTATGGCTCACACATGCCCACTCACTAACACACCTCCACTTACATTCACCAACATTAATATAAACTCACTGACTCCCAAACATGACCATGACACATCAGATGCCTAGTCACACTCTTAACCTTTGACAAATTCATTGACACCCTCACACCCACCCACCGACACACACCATTCTTTGTTAATATTGATGACCAACTGAGCCTTCCTGGGTGATCTAAGAAGTTCTGATACCAAAATTTAAGTGAATATAATGACTTATCAATGTGTCAACAGATATGTGCCTGTTGATCCTAGTTCTTGTTCTGCAGACCACAGCATATGTAGTCTTCTTTCCATCTCTGCCCACAAATGTTGCACAGCTCCTGGATCACATGTTCCAGTGTGGTCTGTGAGTGGGATGTATGTGGGTAATCCAGAGGAAGTTTGTATCACTTTGGAGCCAGGATGTATGCCTTTTAGTGGTTTGTCTGAGGAGTAACCGCACACTCTGATGTTACTACCTTTCACACTCGTCACAATGCTCCCTTTTTACATAACCCATCTTTAAAAAGCATTAAGTCATAGGAAATATGCAAGTAGACTCCTTTTCTTCAGGACAGTAATAAAGTATTCCCCCAGCCTCTTTTGTAAATCCATAGTTAAATCCAGAATCCTCAGCAAGTCTCTTAAAACTCTTCTGAACATCATCCCAGAGCCTCTGTGTAGACTAGATCATCAATCCAGCATTCAACAGGGCCTGGCACCTTTTCATTCATCCTTTCATCCAGGTTTCTTTGTCTGAAATTCCTTCATTCAGCTGCTCCAACAATACTGTAGAATGTGGGTATGTGCCCGTATTTGTATCAGGCCTACTGTCTATTCAGCAAGTACCAGTGAGGAAGGAAAGGTATGATACTGTTATCAGGCATGTACTTTAGAAACCACATAACTCCGGTCTTTCAAGAACTGCACTGTCTTCCTATTTTCTTCTGAGCCCAACTGTAAGTGCTGGGTCTTGATATATAAAAACCTAAACAGCTTGGGTCCAGGGTATCTGAAATACCACCTCTATCCATATGAGCCTGCCTAAAATTTATGGTAATCAGCAGAACCCTTGTTGCATAGGTTGGTGGGTACACAAGACAGGGCTTTCTCTGCACAGCACTTTGGCTGCATAAGTCTCCTTCCTTTGAGTTTCTAGCACATAGGAAAGACTACACTACCTCACTTAAATAAATAAATATTTATTTAATTGTATTTTAAGGGGGGGTGGGATGGAGGGTTTTGTATGTATATTTTAAATGCTGTAAGCACCCCGATTGCATTTTGTAGAGGGTCGGGATATAAATAAATTTATTATTATTATTATTATTATTATTATTACCTCACTTAGCCTTTGACTCTTAAAATTACAGTAAGTGCTAGCTAGCTCTGGCTGCTTTTTAAAACAGTTTGTAATTGTCTGGTTGTAGACCTATTTTAAAAGAGAGGTTTTGGAGTATTCTGATTGGGTTTTAGTTATATAATTAATGTTAAGTGTTTTTATCCATTCTGCATCACCTTGGTGGCCTTGGTAGGATATGGGACAATAAACAAATGTTTGAAACAAAATAAAATAAATAGCTAGCTATAGCTTACATAGCTTTGGTATGTCACAGGGCTTGGACCTCATCATCAGGCAGCTTGACTCCTGGCCAGTCCTCCCCTGCCCAAGCTCACCTACTACAAGTTATGTTGGAAATGACAGGAATCTTACTACCACTACAGCATCATGAATCACATAGACTCCTTCCTCTCCACTCACATCAACCCCTGAGCTAGGCTAGAATATAGCATCCCCATCCAGTAGGGTGGTGTCATCTGCATATCTTAAACTGTTGATGTTCTTTCCTCCAGTGTTCATGTCTCCTTCCTCTGAGTCTAATCCTGCTTTACATGTGGCATGTTCAGCATACAAGTTAAACAGATAGGGTGATAAAATGCAGCCTTGCCTGACCGTCTTGCCAATTGGTAACTATTCAATTTCTCCGTATTCTGCCCTAGCAATAGCCTCTTGTCCTGAGTACAGATTACACATCAGGACCTTCATATGTTGTATCAGACCCATTACTTTAAGAAAAATCCATAGTTTTTCATGATCTACACAATAAAAGGCTTTACTATAATATAAAAGCACAGGCTGATTGTCTTCTGAAATTCTTTGCTGTGCTCTAACACTAAGAGTAAAATTCCCTTTGTGTCTCCATTAACCCACAGCCTGCCGCCAGCTACAGCAAAGGCAAATAAGAAGCTGGCAATGGCAGCATGCAAAGATGTATGAGTGGCTGCTCATTAGCAAACCCAATAAAACCCTTCCTTCCAGTTCAGATCCTCAAAGTTCTAGACCCAGGAATCGAATAGCCATGTTACACAATGGAAGAGGGGCCCCACTCCTCCTCTCATTCCCCACATGGAATGCTGAAATAAAGGAGGGGTGGGTAGCTTTTAACATCATGGATCCTGACAACAAAATATCTGAAGGTAAGCACAGACTCTAGTGGGAGACGCCACAAATCATGTCCATCAGCTTGTATCATTGTAAGTTTTGTTGATCTTTGCTCCCAAAGAAAGAGATTTCTTGGCACTCTAGACAAGGAATCCATGAAGTCACTTTGGATTTTTTTGGAATGCCCCTAAATATTCCTAAGAGCTCTCGGTCACAGGCATTGAATACAGATATATTTCTATAAGCTAACTAATACAGTTTGAGATGTTTCAGTAGGTAACTGGTCTGAATTCCAGTAGTCCTGGACAATTTTTTGTTAAGTTTGTTTGTTACTCTTTCTCAGCATTCCAGTTTGCAGCAGGCATCTTGAGTTACAAGGAGTGCCATTTTAGTGGAGAACCATTCAAGTTCTAACACATGAAAACTGCTCAGAATGGACATGTATACCATCCTGTTGCCCTTTCCAGATGATCAAGGCAAGCCCTGTGCAGCAAAATGGACTAATACCTCTAGGAAGTCCCATTACAAGTGACAGTAGTGGAACAACCCATCACTCTCACTGCCAATTGCACAGTGCCATAAGAGTCATTATGTTGGCATTAAAGGAGTACTGTACATTGCTAACCTGTTCTTCATAATCCAGTTGTACAGAGAGCTTGCATCTTGAAAGTATAGGGAATAGCAAGAAAAAATGGCTGAAGGAGATGACTGCATACTACTAATCAAGAATCACTTTTTTAAAAAAGCTATTTTTTCCCATAAATTTTGATATCCTTCACTGTTATGGCCATAGCTGGTTCAGTACGCCCTTGTTTCTGAAGTTTTCAATACTTATAATTTACCAGCTCACAACACAGACTGTAACAAGGTTCAAATTCAGCATGAGGCCATCCATGTTTGCAATGCTTACTTTTGGTCAGATTAGTTCCTCTTCCAGCAACATCCAAAGAGAAAGGGAGAGAAGCAAATGAACATCATGACCCCCAACCCATGTCTCAAATAGTCATCAGCACCAGACTGCTTATTCAGGGTAACCCAGAAGCATGGACAGTACCACACCACCCACTGAATCATCACTTCCTGGACTACATCTTTATCAGACCACCCCCATAATTGTTCTTTTCTTGGCATATTTTGAAACATTTTTATGCCAGCAAAAGAACCCCCCACCAGATTTACCTTGAGTTGTGTCAGAAAGACAGCCCCAGCAGTAACGGAGTGCAAGCGGAGCTCTGTTTACTTCCAGGTTCCAAATCTCACTGATTCTTGCGAGAAGACGCTAGTGCAGCAAATTCAAAAATTAAAGTAAAATAAAGACATAAAACATAGACACAAGCACAGGAATACACTTTAAAAGTCCCAAGTAAACCGGGAAGGTTAAAAAAAAGAGCGTCCCCTACCTGGCTGTCCCAATTTTACCCAGAAGTGTTCTGACAATTCACGCTGTATTCACTGAGCACAATGGTGTGAAGTTTCAAATGCCAGCAATGTTGGCAACAAAGCGGCAGGGGAGATCTATTGATAGCTTGGGCCATCAATAAAAAGGAACAGCTTTTTGACAGGACATTAACATGAAAGAATGACATCATTTGATATGTGTGCCCTTTCGTATTAATTAGGCATCATTATGACACCATATTTGCCTGGTCTGATAAAGTCCTATGTTAATTTGCTATCCAGTTCCCACTGGAGTCTTTCAAAGGCTGGCAGAGGAAGACCTGGAAAGAAAGAGAAAAGAAATAACAACCAAAGCCTCACTGACAGTTAATTCCAATTCCAGCCACTTTAAAAACAAAACAACTTTACCAAAGTTCATGAACTTTTTAAGGACTCAGGAGAATGTCAATTCACAATGCCAATAGCAGCAGCTCTTTCAAGAGGTGGGGGAGGAACTTCTTTGGACATCAAGCTCAAAATAAAAATGCAAAATATGCGCAAACTAACAGCTGTGTCACACAGGCTTAGTCAGAAAGTGGCCTTGAGAATTGTCAATGCTCAGCTATTAAGCAGGCAAACATTTTAAAGTGTCTCATGTTTCAATTTTTTAAAAAATCCTTCTGATTAAACATTGCTTCATTGAGTACGCTTCCTGTGGTCAAAATTCAAAACAGCCTTTGCCACAGCAGGACAACATGGTGCAAAACATCTAGGAAGATTGTTCATAAACAGGAACACACTGTTGCTCATGGGGCCCAGCAAAGGCTGTATTCTAGCCGTATTTGTCAGACCAAGAAGCAAACTATTGCTCTTTGCATGTCATATTTCCTGTGCCTAAGTTTAAGAGGATCAGAAACTATAACAAATGAGTGTAGCGATAAACAAAAGGACAGATAGCCGACATGCACATTGCACAGAGAAATCTGTTCTTGTCTAGACTGGAAATGTCTATTACCAAATGCTGTGTTTAGAGGCCTTGAGTTCTTCAAACTAATAGTCCACACTCAATAGATACTTAATGAATGAAGGCTTTCCTGTTCAGCAGTTTCTTCCCTGTCCAAAGCCATGGGCTAATTATTCTAGCCTTCGTAAACCCCTCACACAAAACATGAGGAAGGCTATCTACTCTTAGAAAGGTCACTTTAACAACCCTGACCTGGATCAAGGAATAGAAAACAACATTCAACAACTGAAAATAACACCAAACAGCATTCTTCCTTTCAGCCAGAGACCATACTGGATGGGGGATTCTGGGACTTGTAGTCCCAAACACCAGCATTTCCAAGCTGTGCTCAAACATAGATGTCCCCTAGAACACACAGGCTGAGGCATTATGCTTTGAAAAAGATGCAACGTTACAATGTGGAACTTCAAGCTGTCAAGTCTAGGCAGCTATACACAAGACAGTGCCTCAGAGGACAAAGCCCTACTCTGATCTGCAGGTTCCTAGATACCCCCAGTCCTACCAGGCAGATATTGGTAGTGAGTCTCATTATATACAGTATAAGTTGGTGGGTGCTAGGGTTTTTTCCCCAACATATTTTGTTCAAGGGTGGTTTTTTTTAAAATCTAATGTTTCTACCATCTTTGCATTTATTATATTTTTAATTAAATGCATGGGTTTGCCATTGCATTGTGATTTTAAATAGTTGAAACATTTGAGAGGTTGTATGGGTACTAGATGGGTGCTCATACAATAAATTTCTATATCAACAGACCAGCAAATCAAATCCAGCCCTAAAGGTTGGAAATTAAGCAAAGCATTCTGAAGTATTACATCCCTTAGTTTCACCACATGGTTTAACACATACAAATGTGAAATTTGGAAAAGTTATTTTGGGGGTCCCACAATTCCAAGACATAATCCCAGCACCATCAACATCAACAAGAAACTCCAGATGGTCCTCACCTTAATGGATGCTGGGGTGGGTGGGGGACCAAGTAACTTTTCTACAGCAAGATGACCATTACATCACACCCTCTACCTCCCACATGCAGCACTCCATAGGAAAAATACCAGAAATAGCCTCTCTAAATAAAGCAACAGCATTGCTTTGTAGGAATATGCTAAGGCACATCTAGAGCAGCTATCAACAAAACAGCCATATACCAATGAGACGCTCACAAGTAGGGCAGGAACATGATGACTATTCTTTATTTTACATGATGACTATACTTTACCGTTCAGTTAAATAAATTCAGAAAAACAATTTGAACACCCCTTTGAGATTCTGTACAATTTCTAAACTTGAATCACTGTAGCCCAAAAAGGAAAGCGAACAAAAAAAATCCACTGTATCAGTGGATTTCAGGTCAGAAACTTGTAACAAAGGAAATTCATAAAATGAACAGAGACAATATTCAGAATAAAGGTGCCAGATTCAAAGACTCTGCAGTGCATGTATTTTTCCATGGCACACAGCAAAATGCATGGGCATGCATTGTCACATAGGGCTAGTATTACAAAGTGTATACCTTTTGCTAACACTGAAATTTAGTGCAACAAAATCAGAGGTTTGAAGCAGACCGAAGTCATCAGGAAAGAACTCTGTCTTTCAAACATTTTGATCCTTTTTCCTTACATTTCTGAGTTCATGGACTGCACATAAAAATGAGTGAAGTGTATACAGGCCACCATGCCAGTGCCATACTGAGAGCAGGTCAGTTATCTGCATTCATCACTCAAATTTACAACTTTGTAATATAACAAAAACAGCTGTTCAGCTGATCATTTACCTCTTGAGGAAGACAGGAAATCAAAGTAATCCTTTTGGATACTAAAGGCACTAAGTTGAGAAGCCCATATCCAAGAAAGAGAGGAAGAAAATACCATGATTACAACAGTAGAACTTGTAATGTTATTTTTACCTTCTTACCACTCAGAGTAACATATTAGTTGTTACTCATTAGTTTAAGCGTATTGCATTACTAATAGATAACTCTTTAGTAGTTTTATTTAGTTTTAGGATATATAGGGAATTATCAGACTCTGATAGCATCCCTGTCTTGTCACCCTTCCCACCCGCCCCACTCCCGTCCCCATAACAGTTTAAACCAAAAAAATTCAGATACCTACCTTATCCCAGAATGACAACTGCTCCCCCTCCCCTCGGCCGTCTGGGAGTGAATACAGCTGTTGTAAAGCTGTATTCACATCCCGTAAATCAAATCCTGCCCATTCTCACGAGAGAGTGATTGCGTGGGAAATTAAAAATAAAACCCAACCAAACATCAAAAAAGAAAACCAAGCCCCAAAACACAGTTTAAAAATAACAAGTAACCTGAGGAGGGGGGAAAGCATGTCACTTACCTTCTCGTCCCAATTGCACCCAGAAGTGTTTGGGAGTGACCTCCCACCGTGGCTGGCATCGCACCAGCATAATGGGGCTCCTTTTCAGGCGCCTGTGATTCCATCACAGAGATGCAATGGGCAACTTATTAATGATTTAAATCATTAATAAGAGGAAGTGGGGGGGGTGTCAGGAGCAGAATGGAAGCATACCAGGACAGGGACGACAACATCTGAAAAGGGAGTCTTTTAGCGATCTCCGGTTGTCCCTGTCCTGGGATACTTAGCACGTGTGATAATCTCCAGAGAGAGAGAGAGAGGCTTATCTTAGAGGAAGTAAACCAGCAGTGCAGCTGGAACGTTTTGCCTTCTATTCTGCCTTACCACATGACATCAGCATTCTTCAGGGGCTCTTCCATTCCAGTACCATGGGAGATGGTGGTAAAGATGACTCTTTAGTCTTAACAGGTTTTTTCTAGAGCCTTATCACACAAGGAAGTAACATGGCAGTGCAGCTGGAATGTTTTGCCTTCCATTCTGCCTTACCACATGACATCAACACTCTTCAGCTGTTCTTCTGTTCCAGTTCCACAGGATATGGTGGTAAATGCAAATCTTTTTTTCTAACTAGAAAGATATGTTAGAAAATGTTTACCACTCTCTCCCACAGGACCAGAATGGAAGAACAGCTGAAGAATGCTGACGTCATACGGTAAGGCAGAAAGGAAGGTGAAACATTCCAGCTGCACTGCCACTTTACATCCTCATGCATTAAAAGCCTCTTTAAAAGGCCAACATTTACCCCAAACAATCCCCAGACATTTTAGAAGTACTGAGTTAGATGAGGCCCATTACACAGGAAAACTGACATTCCCATTCACTACATTATTTCACAAAATTAACTTCTTTTTGCCTTCATAATCCAAATAAACACGGTCTTCTTATATTGTCAAATGGAGCAATGGCATTGCTCGTTCATCCCACCATGTCTCTTTGCAATATGGAATGCTTCTGAAACTGCCCTCATCTAAATTTCTCTGCAGATGTTGGATTTCAGAGTTAATATTACACCCAAAGGAATGCTTACAAATTGCACCCGAAGGAACACAAATTATAAATTAAGGTGCCCTCCTTAACTTCCATGCCATATAAGCAGTAAACATGATGAGTGTGGGCTGGAAATGTCATCTAAGGAAGTTGAAAGAAACATCTGGTGAATTCCAAGAGATGCCAAAATAGTTTTGACAAGATTAAATTTTTCTGAGAGAAATTTTGCACAGTTGAAACTTATGATTCTTGAGATGGTTCATTTCCACTTGTACAACAGGAATGAGAATCATATGCTCCATGGGCCACATGCAGCCTCTCAAGTTCCTCCAGTGTCTCCCCACTTTTAAAATATCAATTCCAATCGTACTGTTTTCTACCAAAACCACTGAATTTCTGCAGCAATCATAGGAGCCAATTGACAGCAAGCAATTTTTTTGCACCCCTCGTTCTAACTAAAGCTGTAGGTCTTCAGAGTCCAGGCAGGTCTAACATGAATTTTTTTTTTTCTATGAGCTGTGAAGGAAGCGTCGAGCTCTGCTGACAGCTGGCTGCTAGCAGCAGCAACAGACTTTTTAAAAACTCCCTTCTTTCCTTAGAGCCTTACCACATGAGGGAAGGCAAGCAGAAGTAAAACCCCAAAGTAGAGCATCCCTCCTTGCCTTATTGCATGACGCCTGCATGCTTCCGCTACTCTTCCATTCCAGTGGATGAAGGAAAGCAACAGAATGTGTGACCCATGTGGGGTTGGTGGGTCATGAAAGTGCCCTTTTGATTCCCATGCTGGTTCATGTACAGGACTAAGCAGGAAATACAAGATGGATTGAAGCAAATATGGTACAGGTTGAGTTTTCTTCATCTGAAATGCTTGGGGCCAGAGGTATTTTGGATTTTGAAATATTTCAGATTTTAGAATACATAATGAGATATCTTGGAGATGGGACCAAAGTCTAAACACTAAATTCATTTATGCTTCATACACACCTTATATACATTGCCTGAAGGTAATTTTATACACAACTAGCTATATACCCAGTGTAGCATACACCGTTCCCCCCACAGCCCTCCCTGAGCCCCCCCTATGCACACACACATGCACTGCTCCCCACGCATGTGCACACACACCATCTCTCACACACACCCTGCTACTCACTCCTTGCGGCCATGTTTACACTGGAGGTAACAGTCCATATGTTCCCACCCCCAGTGTGCTGATTGGCTGCCCAACCAAGCTGTGATTGGTTGGTCAGTTTCCTAAGAAGCCAATCAGCACACTGGAAATGGCAACATACCCAAAAGAATGATATAGAGAGATGTTTTTAATAGTATTGTGCATGAAATAAAGTTTGTGTCCATTAGAAAACACAGGTGTCACTATCTCAGCCACCAATGTGGACAATTTTGGATTTTGAAATATTTTGGATTTTGGCATTTCGGATAAGGGAAACTCATTCTGTAGCAAGTTCCAGATTCAAAGTGCTATCATTCTTTAAAAAAAAAAAAAAAAAGCAAAAAGAACACTGTAGCTTTTGCCTGCTAGCACAGACCACTTACAGCTGCTTTCTATTAATATTAGTATTACTATTACTAAATTTAAAGTGCTTATTTCCCAGGCCTCCTGCCCCACCTCACTCACATCAGACAAGCAATCCAGTTTCAACAATTTATCCCACTCTGTAGGTACAAGTGAGCTGAACACCAGAACCGCTAGAGCCTAACTTTATAGTCTTAGAGTAGACATGCATATTCTTCCTGTGGTCTGTGTCTTTGAGCACATGAAAGAATTAGGAGGCCAACACAGAGAACTGAAATAGAACAAGGGAGGTGGGGAACAGATAAAACAAGATGAGCTCAGAAGTTCCTTACTCCTAGGTTGGAGGATCACCCTTCTTCTTTTATAGTGGATTTCTTGTTTCTCCTGGCCAGGTGGGATGGTCACATGAAAAAGAGAACAAGGTTCTTACACCTTTAATATAGCCACATAGAAGACAATTTCAACAGCTGTAGCTTGTCACCTACTGCCACTATCTTCCCCTAATGACTGGAGAAGAGCTTGGATCTTGGTATAATGAACTTTAGGTTCTGATGCTTCTCTTTCTTCTGCCAGCAGCCTGCTGAGAAAAGGGAGAGGGGCATTCTCATCTTGTCCCTTTGTATTAAAGGAGAGTGTGTATGACTGCTGGTCCAGGTTTGCTCAGGGGCTGTAGGTATCTTGTCCACACTAACAAGCTGTAGCTTCGGTAAATGGCCTTTGGTCTTTGCAGGAAGCACTTTGCAGAGTATTGACAACCAGATAGCAGAGATTTATTTTACGATGCCACTCTGAGGCCAGAATTCTGTTGGTGACATATGCTGGTATAACTTCCCCTTATACCAATGTATGCATTTTGTGGGGGGCATTGCAGAACAAGCTATTCAGTACCATCTTGCACAACAGTTTCTCTCTGTCTCTCTCTCACACACACACCTCTCTCTCACACACACACACTCACGTACACAGAGACACATAGAGGATTTGTGGTATCAGAGACATCCCCATGGCCAAGCAATGGTTCTGGGATGGAATTCTGGCAGTGGCTAGCTGCATTATGCCATCGGCAACAGCCCCATAGAAACCAAAACAGAAGTACACTAGAAGAGACGTATGTTCTGCCCATGTCCAAGAGAATCTATCTCAGCTTAAATGTGTTACCTTATCAAATGAGGATTCCTAGCTTCCTGGTGGTTGAACTAGCAAAAGTCATAGAAGAAGAAAGGAGCTATTCAAGTCAAAGTTTATGAACATACAGTGTCCTTCCCACTGAGTCTGCCTTGCAAAATGACAGCCTCCCTATCATCATCATCATCATCATACCACTTCCCCTCAAGATTAAAATGCTTAAAGCATAGATAAAAACAAACAAAAAGTCAACATTAATATTAACAATATTAAAACAATTTAAAACTTACACGTTTAAAAAAATCAAAACAGTACAATTTAAAATACAGTACTCTCTTAAAAGCCCTTTCCTTAAAGGCCTTCAGTTCTAAAAGCCCTTTGGAATGGGAAAAGTCTTCACCTGCCAATGGAAGGACAGCAAGGAGGGAACCTGTCTAACCTCCCTAGGAAGGGAGTTCTAGGGCCTAGGGGCTGCCTCTGATAAGGCCCTATCTCATCTTCTCTCCCCCCAGGCCTGCCTGTGAAGGTGGTGGGACTGAAACAAGGGCCTCTTCTGAGGATGCCAGGGTCCAGATAGGCTTGTACAGGGTTATGTGGTCCATCAGCCTGGACCTTGGGAGTTGCCTTGTAACATATAGCTTGGCCCTCTGAGAATGATGCCCTGTAAAAAGTTTGAGTCACACACTCTTAGACCTTTGTCACATGGAAGCCTACCAATTGTACACAAATCCCTGGCTGCTCTTTCCCCCTCTCTCTTGAAAACACAGGGCTTTATCAGATGCAACAAATACAGCATCGTAACGATGCCTAATTAACGTAAAAGGGTGCCTATACTGCATAACGTCATGCTGTGGCAGTTGTAAGACGTGAATAAGGTGTTCCCTTTTCTTGATGACTAAAGCCATCAACAGATCTGCCATGGTGCTTTTTTTGTAGTTTTGCCCATGTTTGAAACCGTGCGCCATTGTGCTCACGTGAATACAGCATCAATGTGCAGAATACTTCCGGGTGAGTTCATGAAAACCAGGTACAGGACAGTCTTTTTATGAACCTCTCCTGTTTAGTTGGAAGTTTTAAAGTGTGTTTCTGTGCCTGTGTGTACGTTTGGTGTCTTTATTTTGATGTATTTTTAAATTTTACCACACTCGCGTCTTCTCGTGAGAATGACTGAGCTCACGAACATGGAAGTAGAGCTCCGTCCATGCTCTGTCAATGCTGGGGCAGCCTTTTAATGCTACAGAAGGTAAGGTCTGATAGAAAGGTCTGTCCTACTTTGGCAGGACAATTATGTGGAAAAATACAGTGGGAAAGGAAAGTTAATGGAGGTTTATCAGATAAAGTCCACACACAAACTTATTATTCAGAGAGCTCCTCTCCTCTCCTCCTTGCTTTTTTCTTTGCTGGGTTAGCTTTGCCAGCACTGTTTTTAAAGCAATGTTCATGCACTTTACTAAAAGTTGCTTTTTTGTGGCTGATTTATGGTCTCCCAAGGCTCTGAGGGGAAAAGCTGCAATCCCAGCTCTCTGTGGTTCTCCTCTAGGAGTGCCCTAGAGAGGTGAGAGGCCTTGAAGAGGGAATGACTGAAGCAAGCTGGGAAAACAAGGCAGAAGCTCAAAAGGAAATATGATGGAGCCTTCACAACATCCACGCATAGTCCAACACATTTACAGGATTTCCTGGGGTAATTAGTGCACTTTGTAGATGATGATGATGATGATGATGATGCTATTGAGATGCCACTAAAAGAAACAAATAAATACAATACAATAAAAATAAATAATAAACAAGTAGTTAAGACCTTTTTTCCCCCCAGTCCCTCTGTTGGTCTTTTTGTGCATTTTATCAGTTCTCTTCCTCTCCATGTACTCTATCTTCCCCACCAGACCACTTTGATTGGAAATAACCCATACTAGAAGAAAATGCAAAGGCAATTTGTCATCTTTGAAAGTGATCAGGAAATGGAAGCTGAGAAACTGCCTGTACTCCCACCAAGTAAACCGGAAAAGCAAACATGTCCACATACAAGTACTGATGCACAGAAAGGAAACTATGTCTCCACTTTTAACTCCTGATGTCAACAGCCCCTGTGGTAGTTTTCAATGAATGGGCTGATTATATGATTAGCAAATGTCCTGAGTGAACATGGAATGACAAATTAAGGTGTAACAGAAGTTTTTAAAGCAAGGATGTCTATGTAAAAGTCCTGTAAGCAAGCAAACAAGCAAGCAAATCCAAAAATAAATATAGTAAACAAGTGCAGAGATTCATGCTTCCCCCCCCCCCCGCTAAAGCTTGGAAAAGTCACTTTTTGGGGACAATTCCCAGAATTTGACAGCCAACACAGCTAGTAGCCTTGCTACCTGGCAAATTCTAGGAGCTATTGTCCAAAAAAGTAACTTTTCTTAGATCTGCTTTTTCCAGATAAAGTTAACTCTTCATATTTGCTGGGGTTTGGTTCCAGGACCCCCCGTGGATACCAAAATCCATGAATACTCAAGTCCCAGTATATGCAGTGGCATAGCAAAATGGTGTCCCTTATATAAGATGGCAAAATTAAGGTTTGCTTTTTAGATTATTATTTTTAAAAGAATATTTTCAATCTGTGAATACTGTACTTAAATCTGTGGATACCAAATCCATGGATATGGAGGGACAACTGTACTTTCTACTTTGGCCAAAGTATCAGCTGAGCGAAGAAACAGTAACTCATCTCAAACACTAGGCCAAGCCATGGTTAAAGCAGCTAGTTTAGCATTATGGTTTGGCTGAATGAGCAGTATGTTGTCCAGCAGTATTTTTCCTATCATGTACACCCTTCCCCAACACAGAGGAGGAGAAGCAAATTAGCAAGTGCTATCAAATGAGTAATAAATATGAATATTTATTTATGGGATGAACCTCCCTGGTTTACTTTTAACTTTTTTAGTGTGTTTCTCTGCTTGTGTTAACTTTTTGCACGTTATTTTTGCTTTATTTTTTGAATTTCCGGTGCTCACGTCTTCTCCACGAGATCTCAATCCAGGAAGTGAATGGAGCTCTGTTCACTCCTCCATCAGTGTTGGGACTGCCTTTTGATGGGATTGCAGGTAAGTGAGATAAAGGGGGTTCTTTTGCCGGCATAAAAACACCACAATATACTGGCAAAAATATACTGGCAAAAGAACAGGAAAGGATGGTAGTCTGATAAAGTCCTAAATATCATATACATAAATACTTTAACTTGCCACTTGTTACCTAACCAAAATGGCACCCTCCATGCACCAGAAGATTATCAGTACCCCAGGGAAGCCCATGGTTTACAGACCCACAAAAAAGCATTTAGGGGGAAATGCTTCAGATAGAAGTAGGGCGTCCCTAAGAGAACTCTATGAGGACTAAGCATGCTCAGTGGAGACAGAATGTTGAGGAAGAAGATTATGACATGAGGCTTTACCTGTGCTACTAGAGCAGGATAATAATATATGCTACCATTTCTTATCACACAACATTGTTTGTGTTCTGTTACCAGACTGCATTCAAACAATTGCTGGAGGGCACCTTTTCACTGACAGGAGAAACATGGCAATAGGCCCTCTGCAGTGCTATGTTCCCATTATTGCCTCCATGCGATAAGTCCTCTTCTGCTTCAGATCCCATACCAGCAGTTACATGGGGTGAGTGGGTATGTTTGTCCTCTACTCTTCTCTCTCCTTGTTTCTCTACCTTCCTGCCTGTCTGATTTATTCCACCTCCACCCTGATATGTTTCTTTTCTCTCCCCCCCCATTTCTGCCACCCAGTCTTCTACACCCTCCTGCCTGTCTTCTCCCTCCAGCCCAATACATCTCTTTTCTCCTCCCCATTTTCTGCTGCCCAGTCTTCTCCTGCTCCCCACATGCCCAATTTGACTATTCCACCTCCCACCCATCTCTTTTCTTCCTGCCCCATCTGTTTCTTTTCTTCTCCCCACTTTCCTGTCAGTATTGCGCAGCAATCACATTAGTGAAGCAGACAGAAACATACCAGCATTGAAATGGAGGTGTGATAAGGATAGCTTCAATACCAGTATGTTCCCATTTGCTTCACTAACATGATTGTTGCACGTTAGCAGCCTGGTGTGATAATCTCCAGAGTGAACATCTACACTATTGAATACATCCTGTGGAGTCCTGGGATGTGTAGTTCAGTGAGGTGCTTAGAATTCTCTACTGCAGTACTCTAGCACTATAATTCAGGAGAGTACATTCTGCCTGCTGGTAGAAGAACAACTGGGAGGGAACTAGCCTAGGTATCTTTGGAAAGGAATTGCCACTGAGAAAGCTCTTTCAGTTTTCAAACATTGTTATCACTATACAGTACTAGTTCCTATTGTCTACTATATTCTGAAGTTGTCATCCAAATTGTTCTGATTATATAACGGAAGCTAATTTTATTTAAAGCATCCTGGTCAGGGCTGTCTAGAATTGTAGGTGCGTGGGGGAAATAATTGTTTTGACACTAACATAATGAAACTGTCCTGATTGCTTAACAGCACTCAGGAAAACTCATTAACATATCCTATACAGCTTGTAGCAAAACAGCCTGATTTGTTTGAGTTATCTGTTCTTCATATGTCTGTCATCAGTCCTGAATATGAATTCCTGCTGGTTCCTTGTACCTTCCATTCCATTACAGCTGAGGTATATGAGACACAGCAAGAAAGTACCAACCAGTGTGGCTTAGTGATTTGAGTGTTGGTTTCAGAATTGGGAGATCCACATTCAGCTACCCACTGAGCTACAAAATTCACAGAGTGATCTTGGACCAGTCAGTATCACACAGGAACTCACAGGGTTGTTGTCATGATGACCAAGTGGGGAGAAAGAGAGCCATGTGTACTGCCTTGAGGCTACTGGAGGGGGAAAGGGGGAAGATAAATATATAGCTAATAAACAGTATTTCTGTAGTGCAGTACTGCCTAGAGCCATGCTGGCTGCGGGGACTCTGGGAGATTTAGCCCACCTCTGCTTGTTCTTTCACACTTCTTTTTTAGGTAGTTTATAAATAGGGAACAAAAAAAAGTATATAAAATGCATGTACGTGCGGGAATACACACATGCATGCACACGCAGCCTAATAATCTATCTGCTTCCTATCTATTTCCCCCACCCAGATTTCCAAGACTTAAGGCAACACATCACCACAACCCCTAAGTAGCATAAACATTTCAGGTCTGCAGCAGATTGTGCTCATTGGAGTTATTTGTTGAACCACATCCGCTCATTTGGATTTAATTGTCAAATGGTAGGAACACCCACAGGTCCAAAGCTAATGACTTTTTCTGGCAGGATGGAGCTTCAGTCGTTCATCTCACTGGTGAAGAGTACTACGCAACCACTGATGTCACTAATCTCTAAATGCCAGAGTAGGGATCTAAATTTTTACTGATTCCATTCTCACAAATAAAAACAGTTTTACCATTTTCCCCAAACTGCAAGAAAGTAATCAAAAACTATGCATTTTTTTATGATTATTCAGTTTTGAACTTATTCTGTGCAAAACATTTGTGCTTTTTTGGCACAGAAACAGTATTGGAACCTTGCATTAAATCTTATTTTCTGTACCAAAAAAAAAAAAAAACAACAGGTGTTTTTTTTTCCACAGAATATCTCCTGAACTGTGGAGATTCTCTCCTGTTTAAGGTTTTACCTCACTAAAGTTTCCCAACAGTACAGAACACACACACACACTTTTAAAACCATTTTTGGACTATTTTTTTCCATCCCTATGCCAGACTGGCCTTTGAGATGGTTTCTCTACATTCTTCCGTTCTCTTCATTCTCACTGTTTTCATAGGCAGCCATTTAGAGGCTGCTGACACAATGCAGAAATAATGAAGTTTGATACCACTTTAACTACCATGGTTCCATTCCATGGAATCCTGGCATTTGTTGTTTATGGTGGCATCAGAGCTGTCTGACAGAGAAGGCTAAATATCTCACAAAATTACAAATCCCAGAATTCCATAACATTGACCCATAGCAGTTAAAGCAGTGTCAAACTGGATTATTTCTGTAGTGTGGCAGCAGCCAGAATGTGGATTAGCAGAAAGCAAGCTACATTGTGATTCATAGAGATTTTTCTCCTAGGAATTCAGAAACATCTACTTTTCCCCTCTGTGTGTGTGTGGCTCCTTCACATTAAAACCGTGTTGTTGCTAGGAGATTTTTCTCCTAGGAATTCAGAAACATCAACTTTTCCCCTTTGTGTGTGTGGCTCCTTCACATTAAAACCGTGTTGTTGCTGCAATTTGCTGCTTGCACAATGACTGTAGAACATAGGGATAGGAAAAATCAGTTATTTTCTTCCACATTCAGACTTTTTAAACTTCAGGATTTTTTTTCCATTGTAAATGGAAAATTGTAAATACATAGAAATCTGTGAATGTTAGAAAATTCATCAAAAATAAATGAAATAAAAGTCTCTTTCGTCTTCATGGGTCTAATTCAATAGATGCATGCAGTATGGAGAAGGTAATTTTATAACTGTTTGCAATATTTATCTTTGCAGATAAAATCTCTCGGATAAGAGCCGACTTAGATGCCAATAATTTGACAGAAACAATTGACGAGGTGTCCAGCAACTCCGTTGATGTAAGTTTACTGGATGAATTTCAATCCATGAGTACCGAGGACGTGGACAAGCTACTTGGTAGGGTGAAGAAGACGACCTCCCCGCTCGATCCTTGCCCTTCATGGCTGGCCATCCAGGGGGGGACTGCCTTGATGGTGTTCCTTAAGGACATCATCAATGCATCCCTCAGAGAAGGGTGTGTTCCATCTTGTTTAAAGGAAGCAGCCGTTAGGCCGCTCCTGAAAAAATCTTCCCTTGACCCCCTGGACATGAACAACTATAGGCCGGTTTCTATGTTACCATTCTTGAGCAATGACACCAGATCTATTTCTCCTTGTCCCGATCGTCGGCCTCGAATTCCGATGGTGTCTCTCCTCTTAATGACTGTCTTAAAGCAGTAATGGGCTGGATGAGGAAAAACAGATTGAGATTAAATCCAGACAAAACGGAGGTGCTCACGGTAGCGGCCCCGGAACCAGGAGTTGGGTTGCAACCTCCAGTCCTGGATGGGGTCACGCTCTCTGTTAAGGACTGTGTTCGCAGTCTGGGGGTGCTCCTTGATTCATCGCTTCAGATGACGAGTCAGGTGAATGCGACAATCAGGAGCGCCTGTTATCAGCTTCGGCTGATACGCCAGCTGCGCCATTTCCTGGAAGTAAAGGACCTCGAGACTGTAGTGCACGTGCTGGTAACCTCTCATCTAGATTTCTGCAATGCGCTTTACATGGGGCTGCCCTCATGCTTAGTCCGGAAACTTCAGTCGGTACAAAATATGGCAGCCAGAGTGGTCTCGGGAACATCTCGGAGAGACCATATAACTCCAGTGTTAAGATCTCTCCACTGGCTGCCTATCAGTTTCCGGGCCCAGTATAAGGTGTTGGTTATTACCTTTAAAGCCCTAAATGGCTTGGGTCCAACTTATCTCCGGAACCGCCTCCTCCCATACAATCCTCCCCACGCACTCCGGTCCTCTGGGAGGAATTTGCTTCAGCCACAAAAATCTAGGCTGTCTGCAACCTCCCAGAGGGCCTTTTCGGTAATCGCCCCCAAATTGTGGAATGACCTGCCGAACGAGATCCGTCAGATAACAACCCTGAGTAGCTTTAAAAAAGCACTAAAGACGGATCTCTTTCGGCAGGCCTTTCCTAATTAGATCCCGGCCTCAGGGGATCCTGGCTTCTTTTAGTCCGCTGGCCATTTATAGTATTTTATTGTATTTATTGTTTTTAACTGTGATTTTAGATCAGTTGGTTTTAATTTATAATTGTTTAATATTTTTTTATGGGGGAGGGTGGGGTGGGGGGTGTTTGGGGATTTTATCTGTATTGTATTTTAATTTTTGTAAGCCGCCCCGATTGTTTTAACAGAGGGGCGGGGTATAAATAAATTTTATTATTATTATTATTATTATTATTATTAATGAAGTCTCTCAGAATGAAAGAGAGAGAGAAAGTTTTCAAAGTAGCCCGTATTAGTTTCTTGCAGCATAAAAAGGACGAAGGAAGGTGGAAGGAAGAGAAATGTGACAGTACCTTTAAGACTAATTGGTTTTTATTTTCACATGAACTTTCATGGATATAGATGTACTTCTTCAGATGCAGTACTGAATAGCACTAAGGCCTGAGTCATAAGTATATTTATATAGTTGTGGGAGTGAGATACAAAGTAATAGGATACAGAGAAAGGTGGCAACCCTAATTCAACACTGCAGGGACTCAAAGCCAGACTTTAAAGGATGTTATCAGACAAAGCAAATAAGGTGTCATAAGGAATGCCTAATGATCGTGAAAGGGTGTGCGTACCACACGACGTCACCTTTTCACAATCATATCCTGTCAGAAAAATGTACTTTTTTATTGATGGCTCAAGCCATCAATTGATCCCCATTGTACTTTTGTGCCAGCATTGCCAGCATTTGAAACTTAACACCATCGTACTCATGTGAATGCAGCATCAATGACCAGTCCAGCAAGAACACTTCCAGGTCAGATTGTGACATCCAAGTAGGCAATGCACTTTTTATGACCCTCCCCAGTTTACTTGGAAGTTTTTAAGTGTGTTTCTGTGCTTTTTGAAACTTTTTGAGTGTTCTTTTGGTTTTTATTTTTTCATTTCCCACGCTAGGTATTCTTGCAAAAATCCACAGGATTTCAAATGAGAACATGAACGGAGCTCTGTTCACTCCTCATTCATTGCTGAGAAGCCTTTTGCCATGATTAGAGGAAGTGTGGCATGAGGAGTTCTTTTGCCAGCAAAAAAACAGCAAAGTTATGCCAGCAAAAGAATGGCATTTATTGGGGTGGTCTGATAAAAGTCCAAAGACACTTATCTCTACTAATGTTCTGCTTGTCTTGTATATTTGTAAATAAAGCAAAGACCTGAGCCTGGATGGATTAAGATATCAGCTTCAGTTATCCCTAGATTTGATTTATGATGTATGGTGGCTGATCTACTTAGTTCTAGAGAAGCCTACTTCTTTGCCTCCACTAATGTACTGGTTGTCTTGTATGTTTGTAAATAAACCAAATTCTACAAAGGTGCCTGGAGAAGTTTCCAGTTCTCTCTGTTCCAAAGGAAATTAAAATCTTGTAGCACTGCCTCTGAAATGTCTAGTTGCTTGGTGAAGAGGGAGCACATAATATTTAGTTCTTCATCACATAATAAAATATTGCCTATATATGCAGTGCACCTGATTGAAGCGGTAGCCGAGGAGGGTGGGGCAGAAGTGGGGGCTTCCCTTTCAGAGCCCTCCAAGTGTCCAAGGTTCAAATGAAGTCCAAGGTGCCAACGATCAGAGTTAGAGGAGGAAAAAGTTTGTTTTCCTGAGCAGGGTCTTGACACAATGACTTCATTCAGCAGCTACTGTTCACTCACGGAAAGATTGGGTAAAGAAATCCCACAGAGTTCAAAACCTGTGGCCTAACTTTACTTGAGGCTCCCTCCCTCCCTCTCTCCTCTCCATCTCCCTTATTTGCCTTCCAGGTTATTGCCAGAGATAACAAAAATAGTCACCAGTTGATATTTTCAGGAGCTACAAAGTTATGAATGGAGGCCAATCGGTCTCCCCTCATCATGCCCCATCGTCAAAATGGCAGCTCCCAGATTTCATTCACAGCCAAATGGCACTTTTGAAATCCTCTGAGTGTACTTGCAAGCTTTTCAAGTACAGTTGTGGCTTTAAAAAAAATATTTAATGCACAAAGCAGAGGTGCTGTCTGCCTAACATTTACCTTGGGATTAAAGGCAGGGGGCAGGACTTTGTACTAAGCTTTAAACTTTGTGATGCCTTGACGTAATAGGAAGAAATGTTGGCAGCTCAAAACCTCGATTTCTTAACTATGGATGTGAAAGCTTCAAGGTTTCCCCTCAGTGAATCAAAAACCAGACAGTGACATGGTCTTATTGTACAGTAGTGCAATTGCATTAGGTCCTTTAATACTGCTTTCTTAACCACCTGGAACTGTCAGAAGGAACCACATTGCATTGGGAAAACACATGAATCACACTTCCTTGAAGCTTGTCTTAAAGTCTTTGTAACCTGAAAACTTTTTTTAAAAAAGAGTACTCCATCGGAGGCTGCAAAACTTCATGTGAAATTACACTGAGGTGTAAAAAGCTCCCTGCCATGACTGCAGCAAAGACTAACCAATGCAATCACCACGTTGCTCTCTCCACAGCAAGATGAAGGCCCTCACATTCAGATTAAACTAGAGCCAAGTGAATCATAAAGAGCAGGTGTATCATAGAAAGGACATTCTAGCACTTGAACAAGTCAAGATGGATTTTGTGAAGGCCACTGCTAACCATTCTCACCTGGATGTAATTCCAAACCAGTCACAAATATTATTCATTAATTTGATAAACTGATACTCTGCCTTTCCACAGCAGTGCTCAAGGCATCTAGTCATAAAGTAAAAATGACACTTGAAACTCAAGAGCAAAAATGTTGGGGGAGGGTGGGAGACTACAGCACTAAACAGCATCCAACAGTTAAAACCGTGCTCAGCAAGCAATTTCATCTAAAAGCCCAAAACCTGTGTGATAATAAACAGTCTTGGGAGATTATCAGACGACCAAATTAGTTCATCACAGGGACAACAGGAGATCGTGAAAGGGCTTCCCTTTCAGATGGCATCATCCCTGTGTCATTATGTCCCAGTGCCTCTTTTGTTTCCCCCGCACTCCTTTTTATTCACAGCTTAAGCCATGAAATTGACCCATCATTCCATTTCTGTACGGGACGATGGGTGAGCGAAAGGGTGCCCTGTTAGGCTGGTGCAATGCCAGCATCACAGGGAGGCCCATGCCAAGTACTTTCGGTCAAGATTGGGACACTGAGGTATGTGACATATTTTTTCCTACCCTCCCTGGGTTACTTGGGGTTTTTTAAGTTTGTTTTGGGGCTTTGTTTTAGTTTTTGATGTTTATTTTGCTTTTAACTTTTGAGTTTCCCATGCAATCGTTCTCTCATGAGAACGGCTGGAATTTCCTTTCCAGGAAGTGGATGGGACTCCATGAGAGCTTCATTCACTCCTGGACTGCCAGAGGAGAGGGGAGCAGTTTTTGCCATGTGAAAAAGGTAGGTCTGAAAACTGTTATTTTTAAAACGTCACAGACAGGAGTGGGGCAGGAGAGGAGATTGTGAGACAGGGATGCTATATTTGTCTCTGTCTGATAATCTCCTAAGTCTATTGATAAAAAGATATTGGCAAGACAGGGGGTTCTAGAGCTTGGGAGCACCTGAGGTGACCAGAGAGAACCACACTGGGGTTGTCTAGATGTGAAAATACTCCTCATAGAACGCAATGTTCTATGTCCCAATGAGATCCCACATTGGTTCATCTTATTCAGAAGGAGGGGGGCCAAAAACTGCGATTTTGCCAAAGGACCGTGGAGACAAATGAGCACTGCTGCAGTTTGTCAGTCTCAGCATTATATCTTCGCATCTGAATAACCCCAATCATTCTCAGCTGTGTCATCTCAAAATCACACACCCCATGATCTTGTGAAAACTTGTAGTGGCCCCAAGACAGAAAAGAAGAAGGTTTGGAAAAGTTACTTTTGACTATAGACTCCATCCGCCATTATGGGCAGTGGTGGATTCTGGGAGTTGCAGTCCAAAGAGCCACTTTCCCAAGCCTTAAAAAGGCCAGCAATTCCCAATCCAAGCAAGGTCCAAGTTAAAAAAAAAAAAAAAACAGAAGAAAAAAGCAGACCAAAAAAAAAAAAAAACCAACCCCAGTGAGTATCCAAACTACTTAGCGCTTCATTGATTTCAAGGCAGCTTAAGCAAAGCAAACTGTGAAAGACATTTGGCAGTCATTTGCATGCAAAAATATGGTGGACAGTTTAAGGCACCTTCTGGCTTACCTTGATGTAAAGCCAATGAACACTTCATAGATGACTGATGCACAACACCACTTCAAAACTGAATAGGGTATAGTATAATCCAAGGCTTGGGGACCTGGGGTCCTGCAGGTGTGTTGTGACTCCCCTTCCCAGAAGCTGCCAACCAGCCTTGTGAAATGGGAGGATGATGGAAGTAATAGTTCAATATGAATGATTAATACTAGCAGAGCAGAGCATCCTCATCCTCTGAACTTATGGTTATAAAACAGAAGTAATTTACTCTAGCTGCTGATAGTAAAGGGGAAAAACTTACACATATTGTTTCAGGGAACCCATTTAAAATTAGTACAGAGTCACAAATGGGATTACAGAAGCTCCTAATGCTGGCTTCCATGTGTAAAATTCTCCTCAGGCAGCCATTATAGGGATTCCATGTGCTGTCTGCCTCTTTCTAACTGGGGGAAGAAGAAGGAAGTGATCTCCAAGAAAGGGGAAAAGACGTAAAAGCCTAGGCATATCAAACTGCACATAGATCTAGAAAACACACACACACAAAAATCAGAATTGATTTTTCCTTCTTTAAGCTATCTACCTGGCCGATCTTAATGTTACCTTGTCAGTTGCTAAGTTCTTATCTGTGGCCATTAAGACCAGTGAGAAGGAAGTTTAAAAGGTAAAAAGTTGGCCTGAGTTCCAAAAGTTTACCAATGAGTATGCTAATTTTATTAAAATTTTGTGTACATGGATGCAAAGCCAGTTTTAAGTAATTGGGGAGATTATCAGATGTGGCAGAACATGCCAAAAATCATGTTCCCAGCCACATCAGATCACTACAAGAACAAAAAGGGCAACCTTATCAGAAGCACACATCTTTCTGCTGTTCCAGGGGTGTAGCACTGCCATGGATGAGGCTTCCCTTTTCTATTGACAGGGACAAGCTGCTAATAAAAAAGGACACTTTAACTCATGGCCACACTATACCCCCAGAACACCAGAGGATGACATTGTCTGGTAAGGTCGCCCCTTCCTGTTCTCTTTGCGATCTTTTGATGCGATTTTTGCTGCATCTGATAATTTCCAATGTACAACTCTGTTCAATATTTGATGGGTTTCTGGACTGTATGACTAAACTTGACTAGAAAAGACAAAAGGGGAAAACACCAGGGGATTTTTGCCCCTGAATCAGTAATCCACTGATCTAGATTCCTTATGACAGTGTTGATGTTTTAATTTCCAACAAGTTCATTAACATTTGGATGGCCACCGGTTCCCCAGGCTTGACATACTCCATTCCCCTCTCTTGGCAAGTGCTTTGTCAACAGAAAGAGAAAAACAAATCAAGATTATGGTGGTTATACTTTGCATGGCATTGCAGGAAGCCTTTAGGCTAGTGACTGCCACTGCAATCAAAGTGTATGCTTTCAGTCCCATTAGCAGACAAACCAGAAGATTATCAAAATGGGCTTCATTTGTAGACAGAACAATCCCCCTTTTTTTTCTTAGCATGATTGTGCATTAAGGGTGTTATCTAGATGGTTAAAAAAAATCCTCTCAGAATGCAAGGGGAATACCATTTGTCTAGATGAGCTCCTGCACCGATTCACCATATTTGAAAGGAGGGAGGCCAAAAATGCCAAGTACTTCACAATAGCAACCTTTGCTGTTTCTCACCAAAAAATTAAAATAAAAAAATAAATAAAAAAATATGTGGAAATGCACATTCCAGCCCATTTGAACAACCAATTCGAATTGGGCCCCATCCTGGAAGTTAAAATGTGATTGGTTGGACATGTGTGAAGGCAGGTTTTGTTGCTAGAGCCGCCATTGTTGATTTTCACGGAAGTGATCATGTGCTATTTTCAAGTGGCAGAGCAAATACACACACACACACACACACACACACACACATATATATATATATATAATCAGAAGATCACTCTTCTGCATCTCTGATTTAACAAGGAAGGGAAATGGAGGGAGTTTTAGGGGAATAATAACACACTTGCAGCCACCATCTTTACTCACGGGCATGCTCCATGTGGACTTCAAACACAGATAGCTTCCCATGTCAGCGATCTTGCAAATGGATCATTGAGACAAATGAACACTACTGCAATGGTTAGTTAATGTGCTATTTTCTGCAATTAATTCTCCCATTTAGCTGGGCCCAAGGATTGGGCTTTCAAAAATACAAAACCATAACAGATTCATAATTAGACTCAGCCAATTGAGCTGGGTTTTTTCTCAATCCACACCCAAAGGAAAATGGTGCAGGCACCCTATTCAGAACCTACTGTCCTTTTCATTAGCTCATCAGAATCACAATGTGTATCCTATCCTCCTGTAGGACATGTTGCATTCCCATGGCACCTCTCATCACTATCCTAGTTATAACCAGTGCATGAGTACAGGACTGGTTTAAGGAATTTTGGGCCGCCCTGCAATGCTTTATTTTGGAGGGGGGGCATGTGTTATCTCAGGTCAAGGTAACCTAACTCAACCTAAGCTATTCACAATATAGGATATTCAGATTATTACTAATAATGTTTTTGCAGGAGGAGGGTTACTATGGGGGCCCCCACAATGATGGGGCCCCCTGCGGATGCCAATGCCGCTGGTGCCTTAAACCAGCCCTGCATGAGTATACACAAAATATTTTCTGTCTCCATTTGTTATCCATATCATAGAAGAAAGTGAGGGGAAGCCCACTACAGATTTCTGGTGTGGTGCATGAGTATATCAAATTCATATTCCAGACCGGGGACCCCTTCACACTGCATTATTATAGTACTAATATTCCAGCCTTGTTTCCATCTTGTGCAATCTAGAAATTGGCAGTTGAGGAAGAGGCATTTGGAATCCTCAACCAGGGAGTTCCTCTGGTGCCTCTGACCAAACTACAACCCCCAGCATTCCATAGGAGGCAACCATGGCATTTAAAGTGCAATCATAGTGCTATAACTATGTTGTGTGAATGTACCCCTGGTCATTGCGATGGCTCGAAACATCACTACTGTGGATAGATAAACATACTATAAGATCCACTTTGTCCTGTTCTGTGAGCTTTGAGTGGAAAACTAATATTACACCCAAGATTTAACTTGTAGTCATATGATAAAAGAATGAGGATTAGTGAATGCACGTCAGTTTCGTTGGCAACTGCATAGGAGTTGCCACTTCCAGTGTAAAGTGTAGATAACATGCACAAGCCCAAATGGGTGTGGTGAATTATCTTAAAATATATACTCAAGAAGCCCTGTAAAAGGTGATTTGCATGTCAAAATCTCCATTTTCAGTCAGAACAAGAAGTCTGTTATTTTAAGAGCTGTTCGGCAGTGGAACACACTCCCCCGGAGCGTGGTGGGGTCTCCTTCCTTGGAGGTCTTTAAACAGAGGCTGGATGGCCATCTGTCAGGGATGCTTTGATCGTGATTTCCTGCGTGGCAGGGGGTTGGATTGGATGGCCCTCGTGGTCTCTTCCAACTCTACAATTCTATGATTCTATGATTCTATTATTCATTATTTCAGGATAAGAAGTACATTATTCTTCTAGACCAGGGCTGAGTGCCCACAAGTCCTTGTGACTGATTCCCATAAATGTAGAACCTAGACCTAAAGGAAATTTATTGTTTGTTCCACCCATGGATGATTTTCAACTTAAAGAATCTACATAACTTTCCTCTCAATAATGCTGACTAATTAGAATAGTGGACATTATTAGAACATTATTATAATATAATTAGTATAGACAGAATGTCATGTGATCCTTTTATGTCATAGCTTGGGCAAACATTAGTCATGAAAGAGTTTTATTTGTTGCCTCTTTTGTATGTTTAACATTTGAACACTGAAGCAAGGTTGCTGTCTGGTACTTTAAGAATAGCACATGGTGGAAAACAAATAAACCTCTGACAAAAGCAGAAAACTATCAGTTTTGCATTTCAGAGTCATTCTCCCTTTGTCTGCCAAGAAATATGAAAAAATTAATACACAAATTCGATTTAAACAATACAGTCCATCTTGCGACAGCTTGAAATTTGACATTAAGAAAAAGTAATAATAGGCTGACATTTAGGCAGGGCTGAAGGCAGGACCCCTTTCAACAATTGTTCATGGTCTTGCCACCAAAAGGGTTGAGAAACTGTTTTTTTATAACTGACTAGCTAGACTCACCCATATGAAAAGTACAATAATGGACTTCATTACCCCACAATGCATAAGCAAATAGCTAAATCTGGCTCGCTACACAGTACTGGGATATCATCATGACCGGATACACTTAGGGCGAAAAAATGAAATGCATAGATATAAGATGGCAGAGACCTGGCTGAATGAGACTACATGTGAAAGGGATCTAGGAGTCCTAGTAGACCACAAGTGGAACATGAGTCAACAGTGTGATGCGGCAGCTAAAAAGGCCAATGCGATTTTGGGCTGCATCAATAGAAGTATAGTGTCCAGATCAAGGGAAGTAATAGTATCGCTCTATTCTGCCTTGGTCAGACCTCACCTAGAATACTGTGTCCAGTTCTGGGCACCACAATTCAAAAAGGATATGGACAAACTGGAGTGTGTCCAAAGAAGGGCAACTAAAATGGTGAAAGGTCTGGAAACGATGCCTTATGAGGAGAGACTTAGGGAGCTGGGTATGTTTAGCCTGGAAAAAAGATGGTTAAGAGGCGATGTGATAGCCCTGTTTAAGTATTTGAAGGGGTGTCACTTTGAGGGTGGAGCAGGCTTGTTTTCTGCTGCTCCAGAGACTAGAACACAGAGCAATGGATGCAAGCTCCAGGAACAGAGATTCCACCTCAACATTAGGAGGAACTTTTTGACAGTAAGAGCTGTTCGGAAGTGGAACACACTCCCTCAGAGCATGGTGGGGTCTCCTTCCTTGGAGGTCTTTAAACAGAGGCTGGATGGTCATCTGTCGGAGATGCTTTGATCATGAGTTCCTGCATGGCATGGGATTGGACTGGATGGCCCTTGTGGTCTCTTCCAACTCTGCAATTCTATGATTCTATGTGCTCCCTGATAGTCTGGAGTAATGAAACAAGGGGGTGGAGAAATGGCCTCTGAATCTGATGGAAATGGGGGAACAGGGAGGTGAGTGCCTGCAAACAGTTGCAAGTAAAAACTTTTTAAAAGGCTGTGTTGCTTTTAAAAATTCCTTTTGAGATAAAATGAAAATTGAACTCAGAGAACATATGGCTCTGGATGGGAGATATTCTCAGCTGATATGTAGATATCATACAATGTAAGTGGATTACCCCAACTGAGGAAGTGCCTCAAAACTGCTCAAGAAGCTTTCTAAGAGTACTCAAGGAAGCCAACGTCTATGTGCCCTGTGATGAAGAGAGTGTTTACAAATGGGCTTCCATGATGGCTGAAGCCAAGTTTTCACATGAAAAGGAGCTCTATTAAGAAGCAAAGGCCTTAGGACAAGGTTCAGAGTACAATCATGACTTCAGAAGCCAGCATTCCCCATGCTCCCAGTATTTGATTTCAGGCTGAAAGCCATTCAAGGAAGCCAAAACAAGCAGAGCCATTCCCTACTTCCACAGATTTGCTTCATCTCGGAGTCTCTTGCATATCCAACAGGATCCCAAAAAGCCACACTGCTTCATTTATCAAAAGGGAATTACTCAAGCTCCAGGTTATTAATGTTCAGAAGTGCTCAGTTAGACAGACAAGTTGAACACATAAGTGGTATTTTTATTTTGTTTTTTTATTTTATTTTTTCCCTTCTGGTATTGTGGAAAAGGTAACATTAAATAATACTTTGCAGCAGACCGCTTGTGTTTATTTTGGCTTGGGGTGACCAAATAATAAAAGAGCTCAGTGCTGAAGGGTAAGATGAAGGTCACCACAGAATGGATGGATGGGATGTTCATTGTACTAAGGACAGAAAACTTTTGGCTGAAGACGCCTTGTGGTGTGCGTGTGCCTATGTGTGTGTTTCACACACATACTGTCCCTGTCACACAGAGAGCTGATGTAAGTTAAAGGCTAAAATATTTATCCAGGAGGATTTACAACAGTGATATGACTAAAAGCGTGGAACTTTAGCTCAGAGAATAGACTTTTTCTTGTGTGTTTATGTGTATGTACCTTCAAGTTGCCTATTGATTTATGGTGACCCCATGAACTTCATAGGATTTCTTAGGCAAGGAATACTCAGAGGTGGTTTGCCATTGCCTTCCTCTGAAATACAGTGGGCCGTCAGTATCTGCTGGGTTTTGTTTCCATGAACCCTCCGCCGTGGATACCAAAATCCATAGATACTCAAGTCCCATTATATGCAATGGCATAGTAAAATGGCATCCCTTATATAAAATAGCAAGCAGCAAGGTTTGCTTTTTGGATTTTATTTATTTTATTTGGGGGGGAATATTTTCAAGCTGTGATTGGTTGAAGCTGTGGATAAAGAATCCATGTATATGGAGGGGCAACTATACAACCTATAGTGCCTGGTATGCCTTAACAGTTTCCCAAGTATATGGGGTTGTCTAAATGGCAACATTACTCCTCACAGAATGTGAGGAGAATACAACCTATCTCAATGGTATTCCACATTACTCTGATGTATTCAGAAGGAGGGGAGCCAAAAATGCCCAAAAGTACTTGAGAATTTTTTTTTTTAATGGCACAGGAAATGCCCATTCCTGCTTGTTGGGACAAGCGACAAAATTGATCTGCTTTCCCAACATGAGCATATGATTGATTAGACATGTGTGGGGTGGAGCTTGCTAACAAGGCAAGTGCCTGGAGCCACCATGCTGGAATTTTGCCTTAGTCAAGAAGCACTAAGGCAATAAATCAGTTTTTTTTTCTGTTTACTTTTTTATTAAAGTGAAAGGTCGCTCTTTCACACCATGGATATGGGTTTTTTTAAAAAAAAAAAAAAAACTGTCCAGCGGCAGCAAATTGAGGTAAGTAAAAACACGATTAATTCACTTGCAGCAGCCATCTTGATTCGCAGGCATTCCTGTTTGCACAGCAAACATAGATAGCTTTGCATGCCTGTGATCTGCCAATAAATAAATAAATAAATGTTACAACAAGTAGCAGCTGCTGCGAATTACCATTTCTACAGAGCAATCCACATTTTTTGCCTTGTATTGACAAGCCCTTAACCAGGCCTGATCAGGATCTGGTGCTTTCAGGGTATTTAGGCTTTTCTCTGCAAGTGGCAATTAAATACAGCTGAAATACTGTAACGTATATGTATCCACAAGCCCTCTTCAACCTAGTGTCATTCAAGAGTGTGGGACCACAACTCCCATCATTCCTAACCAACATGGTTGTCCTGGGATGTTGTTGGCAAGAGTTGTAGCCCAAGACATTGGAATGGTGCCTGATTGGAGAAGGCTCTGTTGCTCTGGTGGTTTCCCTGAGTAGCCTTTAAAATAGACCACGAGGGCTCCAAGTTTAGAGTAAAACAGCAAGCCAAAGAAGTACCTGGATCCAGCAAGTTCTGAGGTAAATTCTGTGCCCAGAGCATTTTAAGACACACACACACACACACACACACACACAAAAAGTCAGATGCCTGTTCAGACTTACTTGAAAAGCTTCCAGGCCATTTTCTAACCAAGTAATGTAGGCAACCTATTCCTTTCCTGAATAGATCTGGCTGGTAGGATTCCAATTCCAAGCACTAGACTGAAGGGACTTATGAACGAATACATCCCAAAGTGGCATGGAATGGATATAGATTAATTAATCACTTCCTTGTGTTTTTATATGCAGTTTTCCTCTCAGTGCCCCTTTATTTTTTACCTTCCACTGGACAATGCTAACATATTATTCAGTCTCTCTCTCTCTCTCTCTCTCTCTCTCTCTCAGAGAACAGGACCTTGTGGTCAAAGCAACTGAAGTCCTCAAGCAGTTACTGAAGACAGGCATTTGTTTGAATTTTGCGTCTGTGTCATCATGACATAGTTAACAATCTACAAGTCTGTGTCATTTTGACATAGTCAACAACCTACAAGTCTGTGTTGCTTAGGGCCTTACTGCAGTCTGAAGAAAAGCAGCAAAGCAGCAGGAACATTCTGTCTTCCCTGCTGCCTTACCGCATGACGTTGGCATTCTTTCATTCCGGTCCCATGGGGGACTGAGGTAAAATCGCGTCTTTTTGCTAACCTGAAAAATCTGTTTACAAAAAGACACCGTTTTACCTCAGTCCCCCATGGGGCCAGAACAAAAGAACATTGGAAGAACACCGGCGCCATGTGGTAAGGGAGCAGGAAAGATGGAACATTCCTTCTGCTTTGCCACTTTTCTTTGGAGTACGGTAAGCCCCTTTATTAGACTTAATGGGCCCCACTACTAACTGACAGATCTCAGAATAGCTAATTTTCTGAACTCTACATCCTAGAATGCTTGCTGAGGGATTCTGGAAGTTGTTGTCCCCAAAAGTAACTTTTCTGAGCTATGCCCTTTCACAGAGCAAAATTTACTGTTTGCATCTTCAGAGATCTGATGACAATCTTGAAGCCTGGAATTGCCTCTTTCAATGACTGTTGTGAAATTTTAAAAATACATTTATTAGGAAACATGTTGCCATTATTTGTTAGCATTACATGCTGAGAAGGAAATGGGCTTTTTGTCTCCAAGGCTTTGGAAACTATGAGTATTTATATAAGCAGTAACAGTGTGGGGCACAGTTTTTGGCACTGCCACTCATAGTGAACTCCATTCTTAAGAACTTTCTCTAAAGTTTTTTTTTCAGCCTGTACACAGTTTAACCAGCATCTCATACCTTGCTGTTTTGTTCTTTTCTACATGGAGAATTCTACATACATCCTCATTAAGTTTCCTGCTGTTCATTGCTGGTATTTTCTGGATGTCTAAAATTTAAACAAAAAATAGCTTTAAAAGTATGGGTATCTTGAACTTATTTGAATTTGGCATATCGTGGGGATCCACTGTGATACAAAATCCAAGTGTGTTTCTTGTTTGAACAAACTCATAAAAGTGCAACTCCTTCAGTAATGCTGTGGGATCTTGGTGTTACACTCACATAGAAACACACCTTGAAGGGATTCTGATCCAAAGCTCAGCCTCAGCCATCTCACACAGTGAAAGAGGAATTCCTTTCCCTCCAACCACAACCACACAACTAAACTAGCCTGCCTGCCCTCCAGGAGAGAAGTCAGAGAAACACTGCCCCCACACTACTAGGATGTTCCTCCTGACAATCATGACCTAGAAGTCATTGCAAAACTTTGTAATTTCCACTTAATTATCAGTGTGCTTAACTGGTCAGGATTAATAAACACATCTAATCTCAGTTAACCTTCACCTTAATATCAGTCACAGAACCATTCTGAGAGCAGAGGGGTGAGGTATAACAGAAAGGCAATCAACTCGTGGCTTAAACACAACATTGGACAAACAAACCTATAAGCTCACTCTAGAAATAACTCTCAAATTCTTCATTAGGGACAGGTCAAATCTCTCCCCAAGCCCACATTGCTTCCCAGCCAGAACATACAGGAAAGTTCCTAGGGTTGAATTGGGCTAAGCACTGGAAATCACTCTGCCTAAATTTTGGAATGTGATCCCAGGCGTATAAACACAGGACACGACCATCCATTCTCTGAATTTATATTATCTAAAATAAACAATTCCTGATGTTTTCTGTAACTGACATGCAACAAAGTCCACATTGCAGCAAATACGATAAGCACAGTAAACAATAGAAACTACTCTTCATTACATACTGTGAAACATTTGCTTAGCCTCCGTACACAGAGGTCTGGTTGCCATGTAAATAAAGTGTAGAATTTTACAAATGAAGACAAGCATTTGGCTGCATCTGTCTTTCCCAATCATGCCCCCAGCTTGACTTCCTTTTTTGTTTCATCACCATTTTGCAAAATGTTGTGAAAGATACTTATAACTCCCTCTGGTTAGGAAGGAGATGTTCAAGTCAAGAATTCATATCAAAAAGCATTTTACATTGTGCAGGGCTGCTTCCAGACCCTGCCCCCCTGAATTTGCTGCCCAAGGTAAAGGACAAGGTGGCCTCTCACCCATTCCATGTAGACAACCTGACCAGACTGACAGCTAACTTTTTTCAACTTGGGCAAAAGGGCAGTGCCTTTGACAGGACAGCTCCTTCTATCAAACTAGCTTAAGGGATACAGAGTGGTCAAACAGCACATAATAGTCCAATTCATCCAATACCTAAGGCTGCCACTTGACACTGCACCATGTTGGACTGGCCCTGACACCAGGGGGACTGACAGTTTTGCCACTGCAGTGGATGGCCGCACATGTTCCATGTGAGCTCAGATGTGGGCTCTAAGGCTTCATCTCTTTGTGACAGGGAAAACCTGCCTTCAGAGAACACCTCAGGGTTCACACAAATTGTTGCTCTTTTCTACATCTCAGGATTGCACATGGGGTAATATTTTTGTGTGCTTTTTTTTTTTTTGGCTTTGGTTCTTATTTTATTTTTTTCCTTTTAATTTAATGTTCAGTTTTCCAGTGTTTTCTGTGAGTATAACTACAAACTTTTTCAAGTTGCCTCTCTACAGTATTTTTCTCTCCAAACAGTAGCTTTATTTATAGCATTTATATCCAAGTCTCCACTCTCATTTTTTTTCCAGCTATCTCTTCAGTGGCTTCCATTCATTAGAGAAATGACTGGCAGGCAGAAGGGAGGGGCAATGAAAGACACACATTGGCACTGGAGAGGAAGCCAGCAGTCAATCCATATCCTATGGGGGCAAACACAACAGTCGGGTTTATTCTGAGGAGACATGAAGCTTACATTGGAGAAAATCATAGAATCTTAGAGTTGGAAGGGACCACACAAGAGCTGTCTAATCCAACCCCCTCCCATGCAGGAATACACAAGGATGGGAGAATGAGATAGTTAATAAGAAAGGTTTTTACTAAATGCCTTCCTCTTCTAGGATGCAGATTGTATTATGTCATATTATATTTATTTTATATCCCATCATTTTCCTTGCATGTGATACAAGGCAGCTCGTAGAGGCAAATATCTTATTAAAGCACCTGACAAATAATTGCAGAGGAATGGAGATTTTCAGATGCAATTTTCGGCAGTATATATTCCAAAACAGCTCCGTTGCTGCGGCGCGGCAGGGGAGCAGTTTTGGACGACGCTGTTCCTCTACAGAACCCTTCCATGTCACTTCTGTGACAGAATGGAGGAAGCCGCGTCATATTTCAATCACAATTGTTGCCCGTGAGTGAAATATGACGCAGCTTCCTCCATTCTGTCACAGAAGTGACATGGAGGGATTCGGCAGAGGAACGGCATCGTCCAAAACTGCTCCCCTGCTGCGTGGCAGCAACGGAGCTGTTTTGGAATATATACTGCCGAAAATCGCATCTGAAAATCTCTGAAGACAGTGTTGGTGGAGCTTATCAAATGTGGTAAATACTGCCTCAGAAGACTGCAACAAGAAAGGGAAGCCTCGTCCTTGGCAGAGCTATGTCCCCAAGATGGCAGAAGGATGCGGCATCTGATAATGTTGCCCTTCCTGTTCTCCTCCCGTTCTTCTGGTGCAGTTTGGGTTGTGGTTTTTTGCCACTTTCCACCACATTTGATAATCTCTGGTCTCCATCAGGCAAGCTGCAGCTGTGGGATCACAACTTAGCCATCTTCTTTCCTTCAGGTAAGTCACAATGGCCAGGCCCTCTCTGTCAGGCAGGTAGCATCAGCATTAGGTCATAATTATCAGTCTCTATCATTTGGATGGGCAGCATCAGCATGATGCCACAATGGCCACTTCCTCTCCTTTAGGCTCATAGCATCAGCATGATGCCACAATGGCCACTTCCTCTCCTTTAGGCTCATAGCATCAGCATTAGGTAACAATGGCCAGTCTCTTTCCTTCAAGTAAGCAAGTAACATCAGCATGAGGTCCCAAGAACAAGTCTTTCTCTAACCATGCTAGCAAGGACAGAAACAAGAAAGTACAGTCTCTTGTTGAGGTGTGCATATATAAGAACATGGGAGTACAATCTCTTTTGAGGTGGGCAACATTCTTCTAAAATGAGGAGAAACATAGGCAAAGAAGCAGTAAACAAGGAGAAAAGGAGAGTTCAAAACAAGCACCACATCTGTTATATGGCCTTCCTTCAAGACAGCCTGATACCAAAAGAGGTTGAGATAATGATGGGCACAGCAACATTGGCCAATCCCTGGTTGTAATGGAACAACTGCTTGCCACTGCCAGACACAATTCAAGAAGTAAACATCAGGCTGCTGATGAGGAGGCCCTTAATCACACCTCAGATAGAGTGGGGCAGCCGTCATTTGTGTGGAAGAAGTTGGTGAAAGATAGGGTAAGCCTACGGGCAGGAACAGAAATGCTCAGCCTGGACTCCATTCCAGGCCTGGACTCCATTATAGGCTTAGGGAACTCCTACAATAGAAGATTAATTTTCAGAAATACCAGTTGTTAAGGAACTGAAAGAATACAGAAGAATACAACGCAGGAGAATACACTTTCCAAAGAGAATAAGATTAAATGACAACTAACAAGTCCAAATCAATTCAAAATAACTTCAAAGATTGTCTTTAATTTGAAAACAACACATCACTAATGATTAATTTAACAAATACACTTTGCAATATTCAGTTTTAAGGAAAACCACTTTCAATGCTAACAAATAATTTTTCAAGTTAACGTTAACATCACTGCATTCATTTCAACACAAATGTTTCCAAATTCTGCCCTTAAATGTGTTTGCAGTGACAAGTGATGAGCATGGATACCGGTCACCTTGATTCTTGCTCTTCCCATTTCCATCTTCCCATTTCCTCTCTCTTCTGACTTAAATGTTTACCGTGCTTTGCCTCTTGCTCTTATGATACACAGCTGCAGAGTTTCAAATTGTATTTTTAAAGCATAATCCTTTCCATATCTGCTTGTAAGGCCCCACCCCCACCCCCTGACCAACTTGTTTCCATCCCTTTGCCAGTTGGGAAACATGTTCTATTTCCCATTGTTACACTGCCCAGTTTTGGTGTATGTATATGCTTCCCCAATAATGAAAGTTGGCCAGAGGTTCCCTCCCCCTCCACACACTTTTAACTTCAAAACACAGTTGCTGTATAGGTTGCCAAAGTGAAAACTATTGAGGGCTCCTGTATCTTTAAGAGTTGTGTAGAAGAGGAAATTTCAGCAGGTGTTGCTTTCACACAGTCAGATAACAGGCAACAACTGCTAGAATTCCCTCTTCTATGCACAACCATTAAAAGTATGGGAGCCCTCAACAGTTTCCACTCTGGCAACCCTATAATGCTGTGCCAATCAGAGGAACAGGGAACCCTGTGTGGTGCTAGACAGGTCACCAAGTGGAATTAAACTAAAGCAGTGGTGCTGTAGCCATTGCAAGAAGTGCCACTGTCAGTCAGCAAGCAACACTTTCTGAAGTGGCTATAGCATCATATTGTACAGTACAATAGAAACATCTAGTAACTTTGTCCTGCACTGTTTGAGGTCCAAGACAAACCTTTTTTCAACAGGAAAAATCCCATCAAAAGGTCAATTTCCAGATCCCTTTCTTTTAGAAAAAGGGACTCTCATAGGCCTAGAACAATCCAGAGGGGTGCTAAATGTGGCAAAATTATGATCAACACCCTAGGTCAAATGGGATATATATACATATATATCGAGAAAGAGAGAGAGATACATAAATGTAGAGGCATGAGCGTACACGTAAATGTATGTGCATACATGTAGTTATATGCATGTACACATAGGCAGACATGCAGACATAGGTGCATAGGCACATACATGCAGATGTGCAGACCCACAGAAGCATACAGGCTTACACGCAGATACAGACGTGTACAGACATACAAGCAGATATAGATGTGGGTACAGGCATACACACAGACTTGTACAGGCATGCACCAGTACATGAGTACAGGTGTACACGCAGATGTACACACATACATACATTGCACCACAACTTCCATTATCCCTCTGTATTGGCCATCCTATGTGTACATGCATACACATAGATGTGCATGCATACATGCGCGCAGGGGGTTGGACTGGATGGCCCTTGTGGTCTCTTCCAACTCTACAATTCTATGATTCTATGTGTGGACATGTGCATGCGCTCACACATACACACATGTATGTACACATGCATACACACATAGATTACACACATACATATGTATATATACACAGAGAGAGTTGTCCCCACATTTGTGTTTTAAGCATTCATGGATTTGATTGTTTAAGGATTTGATTAATATGTTCTCTCTAGGCATTTGCAGGTCCTCCAGTGTGGTTCTGTGGTCAACTTCAAGTGGAAGTTGACCATAGAATCATGCTAGAGGGCCTGCAAATACCTACAGAAGTGTTCTCTCGGGGGGGGGGGGGATAGCAGGCCTATATTCACGGTCTTCCCACTTTTTGCAGGGCTCTTGTGCCCCTAGCCCCCATGAAAGTTGAGGGCCGACTGTATATATTATTTTTATTTACTTATTTATACCCCGCTCTTCAGCCACAAAGTCTATCAGAGCAGCTTACAAATGGTCAATTTAACATAACTTACCTACCTACCTACTTGTCTAAATTTGGGGGGGCTGGGGGCCCTGATAGTCACAAAAACAACTTTGGAGACAGCATACAATAGGTCACACCTTTCTTATCATTGCTATAGAATTTGGATTAATTCCTTTGTTCAACCTCTTGTCACTCTACAAAGCAATGATGGCCTTGTGGTTATTTTACTTCTTTTCACCTAGAAAGGATAACAGTCCTTTTTTTAATCGCTAAAGTGGTCTAAGAGGTTAAGATGTTATCCACTCATTTTCTTCCCACTGTTTGAGACACAATGAACATGCTGTTTTTGTCTTGGTGCATTAATGATTTCTGTTTAACTAGAGTGATGTATGGTCTAGAAGAGGTAAAGATTTTGAAGAGTCTGAGATTCACCATAACAAAGGAATTGGGGGGGTTGTGTCTATCCAGATGTTGTTGCACCACAGTTTCCATTATCCCTCTGTATTGGCTATCCTAGCTAAGGCTGATAGGAATTCTACTGCATTTCTGGAGGGTCACATTTGTCTTTGCAGATAGGGAAGAACCAAATGTTCAGAACCTGAAATGCAAGGATGACTTCATGAATTGCTTTAACTAGTTTGTATAGCTGTGTGTACAAAATTTTAAAAACCATTTTACACTCCTCTATTTCCCCCTGCTTCAGCTGCCCAACCTCTATAAACTTAACTTTGTTTTCCAGTACCACACTGCCAAAGGTAAAGATGATGCTAGGTTGCTATGTTTAGATACCAGAGTATGATTAAATATTGAAGGCAATATCAAAGAGATATCCTTGGACTTCAGGCTTCAACTGTTCTTTTAATATAATGTGCTTTCCCACCATGGGCTTACTGTTTTTTAAAAGCTGAAGTGCTCCCAGTCATGTGAGTCAACAGCTTCAAAGCAGCATTGCTAATATTTGTACAAGTGCAGCTCAGTAAATCTCATTCCACTAGAACACTTACAGCATTGGAAAGTGATGCCTTGTAATGCCCTAACTGGGAGCAATTCAGTTTCTTATTTGGGCAACATTTTTCATCACTTAGAATGGCTAAACATGGACGAAAGGACATTGACTCACCTGTCTAAATATTTCTAACATCTTCTTATCCCATTTCCTCTAAATATTAAAATGATACCTTGACATATTTGGTACATTTTCAAAAGGAATCTTAAGTTTCAAAGCTTAGGCAGAAGGGCATTCCATTTTGATCCAGATGAAAACCACTTTGGAGGCTTAATTTCACTTTGCAATCACCCCCTCACTCCCCTTTTAAAGTAAGAACCAACAAGTGATTTGCAATCTATTTTGACAGGTTGAGGTGAAGCAGAAAAGGCAGCTACATCTTGGAGGCAGCCCACAGGTCTCTCCGTACCAATGTTCTGTCTATTGCTTCCACATTCTGACAGCCTGGAAAAGAAGAAAAAGAAACATTATTAAAGGCTTATCTATCATAAGCAGACACTCCAATAATTTTATCCAAAGGACTTCTCTATCTGTTTAGTAATCCTTTGCCTGCTGAATCATAACTCTCTACTCCAAGTTCTCAGAAAGCTTGGTTGGCCTCACCTCTGTCCTCTTTTCACTAGCTCTTTGGAATAGAAGGATGTGCTAATGGCCAGTGGTTTTTAATATGCAATAAGCAGTTTGTGTGTTTTTAATTGTTTTATGTTACTGTCTTAAAGTATTGTTTTAATTGGATTGACTGCTTAATGCTTTTTAAAAATTTTGTACTGCATACCATTTCAGCTATTTTGTTTTAAGTTATATTATAAGCTGCTTTGAGTCCCATTTTGGGAGAAAGGTAGGATATAAATAAAAAATAAGTAAGTACCGTGTATTCCGGCATATAACACAACTTTTTAACCCTGAAAAATACCTTCAAAAGTCAGAGATCATCTTATACGCCCAGTAAACAGTTTGCCTCACCCACTTCGCTCAAGGGAGCGAAAATGCAGGAGATCGGTCGGGGGGTGAGGCAAAGTGGGTACCGGTACATTTGCCCCTCTCTTCCGCCTTCGCCTCCTTTGGGAAGGAATCAAAGGTGGAGGAGAGGGGCGAATGCAGCTGTTTGCCTCACCTGCTGCCCATCTCCTGCATCTTCGCTCCCTTCGCAAAGGGAGCAAAGATGCAGGAGACCGGGCAGGGGGTGAGGCAAAGTGGGTACATTCACCCCTCTCCTCCACCTTCACCCTGTTTGAGGAGGAATTGAAGGTGGAGGAGAGGGGCAAATGCATCAGTTTGCCTCACCCGCTGCTCATCTCCTGCATCTTCACTCCCTTCCCAAAGGGAGTGAAGACACAGGAGACCAGGCAGGGGGTGAGGCAAACCGGATACATTCACCCCTCTCCTCCACCTTCACCCCCTTTGAGGAGGAATCGAAGGCAGAGGAGAGGGGGAGATGGAAGGCAGGCAGGCAGGCAGGGGAAGGAGGCCGAGGCCGAGGCCAAGGCGGCTGCTGCAGCTTTTGTCCCCCGGAGCTGGAGCGCCCGGCCCCAATTCAGCCCCTCCGAGCCCAGGACTCGCTGCAGTGTAGCTCAGCCCAGCCCCGTGCCCACCTTGGGATGATCCCCCCGTGGAAGGGGCGAGTGCCACAGCTGGAGCCTGGGCCATGGTGAGTGAGGGACTGAGGGGCAGGCAGGCAGGGGATGAGACCAGTCCACCAGGAAGTGTAGGAGGCTCCTGAGGCTGCACAGAGTGCACAGAATCTGTGGTTACCAGTCCTGTGGATATGGCAGCCATACTGTATTTCCTCATATTTCTTTTCTCCAGTTGCATTAGTATCAATAAGAGATTTCTTCCCAAAACAAATGACCCCTTCAGAGGAGGGATTTTTCTCAGGACTGTAGCATAGGAGGAAAGGGTTATGTTCCCCTCCCTCAATACCTGTTCTGGTTCCAATTATCACTAGCACCCCCTAGTGCTATTTGCATTTTAGAAAGCATGTATGATAAATGCAAAATCACATTGAACAACATACCTATGTTCATCCCATGATTTGTGATGATTTGCAATTTTTAATTAAGATTGTTTTGAAGCAGAACTTTTTCTTAAGCTGCATTGGAGATCTGTTACAATGAAAAGGGGGAATATAAAGGGGAAAGGCCATAACTCAGAGCTTTTTGCACAAACAGTCCTAGATTTTCATTCTTGGTATGTGATGGAAGATGGTGGAAAAGAAGATGACAGATCTACCTGAGAACCAGTGCCGCCCAGCCCAGCCCCGTGCCCACCTCAGGATGACACCCCCCCGTGGAAGGGGTGAGTGCCACAGCTGGAGCCTTGGCCATGGTGAGTGAGGGATTGAGAGGCAGGCAGGCAGGGGATGAGACCAGGCCACCAGGAAGTGAAGGAGGCCCCTGAGGGTGCACAGAGTGCCTTCCTTGCTCTGCTGGCTGGGAAGGGTGGGCTTTGGGACTGCACGCAGGAGACCGGGCTACCCTCACCCCCCACCCCGCCCAGAAGGAGTTTCGTTTGGGGTGTGCCTAGGATCCCAAGGACCCCTGACTCCCAAGGGGCCCCCAAGCCCAGACTGCCTGTGGCTGATACCAGCCCCTCTCAGCCTGCCTGCAGAGACCATGTTTTTAAAACCTTGCATCCATTCCCCAGATGCTGGACTACAACTCCCAGAATCCTCAATCCCATTGGGCAGGCTGGCATCCAATGCTTGGAAGTCAGGCCACAGGCTGGCTTGGGAGGGGGCCAGCTTTGGGCCATCCCATCTATTCCTGCGTGGCAGGATTGGGCCCTTGGCAGGCAGCCCCCATCTCTCCTACCCTGCCCACATTCAGTGACAAGTGTGCCTGTCAGTAGGTGTTATCATCCCTGGTAGCCCAATGGAACCTCCATTTTCAGAGGCAGTCTACCATGGAATGCTGCTCCTGTCTCTATGTGCATAAGGGAGGGCTTTTCCTGCTCTTTTTGGGAATTACCCAAGATTTAGTGGTCCCCAGCCCTCCACTCTAGCAGCAGGGCAAGGCTTGTATTTGCTGTAAGGGCCCCATTTCTGCTTAGCTGACCCCTGAAAACTCTGGGTGCCTGGGAGTTCCTGTCACCCTTTCTTTCTTTTTCTTCCGAGCTAAGGTGTGGCAAGGTGTGCCCACCTGGGCAGAGGCAAAATAACAAAGGCAAGGCCATTGGCCAGCAATGTGTGTGTGTGTGTGTGTGTGTGTATAACTTTGAAGTCAGCCAACTGACTGATTTCTAACTTGTTGTTGTGTACCTTCAAGTTGTAGTCAAGATATGGTGACCCTAAGTTGCCATATCATGGGGCTTTTTTGGCCAGCTTTGTTCAGAGGATGGGAGGTGCAGGAGATGGCTGGGAGACTGGGGAATCGCGGGACTGGGGAATCTCCCCAACCAGCCATCTCCCATGATTCCCCAACCAGCATGCGGCCTTCCGATTGCGGCTTTGGGGAGGGTGGGTGGTGGGGTGTAGTGGGTGCTTGTCTTATACAGCGAGTATATCCCAAACTCTATATTTCAGCTCAAAAACTGGGAGGTCGTCTTATACGCCCAGTCGTCTTATATGCCAGAATATATGGTATGTAAGTAAGAAAGTTTTTCTAGCATAAGAGCTTAAGTGATGAGTAATAGGGCCACCCTAACACAAATGACACCCATGGAATGCTTTCCTCAGAGAGATCCCTTAGGAATTATCTTATTTATATTTCATCTGCCAAGTATGGCCCTCCTATCCACAGGGTATATGTTTCGCAGACTTACTGTGGATACCGGAAGCTGTGGATATGTCATGCCCCAGAAGCCTGATGAGGCTGTAGAGTCAGAGGAGGAGAACATGGCAGGGAATGGCCCTAGGGACCCTGGCACAGGTTTATCTACACCTGTGCCAGCAGGGAACCCTGCCAACCTAGAGGCTCAAGCAGAGGAAGAGCCTGCTCCGAGTGGTTGGCATCAGTCCCAGCAGAGAGTCCTGGCCACTCAGATAAGGATGAAGAAGAGGAGAGAGACTTACCTCCACCGTCATTTACACAGCATCAAGAGCAAAAGCAGGCTCAAAGAAAATCTCTGAGAATTTATGAGAAGAACTTGCTCATTAAGAAACACCTGGCAAAGCCTTAATTCTTTATATAGGCTAAGAGAGGCAATGGAGGCTTTGTCAGAGATCAGCTGGTCTCCATGGAGAAAGCTTCCTGAATCCTTGCTGCCTTGCCATGTGTCTTGACCTTGGACTGTTCCTGACAACCCTGTTGCCTGATCCTACTGACCTACAGACCAACTCCTGGACTATGCTGCCTTCTGTAAGCCTTGACCTTTAGACTGCATTTCGGACTCCTCTCTGTGTGCCTTTTGCCTGTATTGCCAGCGTGCCTAAGAACGGAACTTTGCTTGGTCTTCCTAATTAATTATCACTGGAGCTTGGCTGCTTTTCCAGCTCTTGTTTAACTTGCTGGTACTAATGAGTTGCTTTCGGACAGGATAATAGTGAACCCTATTAAAATGAATTACATCCAGCCCAATCATATAATAGAGTCACACTGGAAGATCTAGAAGATGCCTGTATACCTCTCGAGGCATCTTCCAGGCCCTCCACCGTGACTCTACGGTCAGCTTCTGGCAGAAGCAAACCATAGAGTTGGGCTGGGGAACCTAGAAAATGCCTAGAGAAACCACATTTTTTCATATATGAGTCAGTGAATCTGTGGTTACCAGTCCTGTGGATATGGCAGCCATACTGTATTTCCCCATATTTCTTTTCTCCAGTGGTATTAGTATCAATAAGAGATTTCTTCCCCAAACAAATGACCCCTTCAGAGGAGGGATTTTTCTCAGGACTGTAGCATAGGAGGAAAGGGTTATGTTCCCCTCCCTCAATACCTGTTCTGGTTCCAATGATCACTAGCACCCCCGTGTGCTATTTGCATTTTAGAAAGCATGTATGATAAATGCAAAATCACATTGAACAACATACCTACGTTCATCCCATGATTTGTGATGATTTGCAATTTTTAATTAAGGTTGTTTTGAAGCAGAACTTTTTCTTAAGCTGCATTGGAGATCTGTTACAATGAAAAGGGGGAATATAAAGGGGAAAGGCCATAACTCAGAGCTTTTTGCACAAACAGTCCTAGATTTTCATTCTTGGCATGTGATGGAAGATGGTGGAAAAGAAGATGACAGATTTGCCTGAGAACCAAATGAAACAATAGCATGGGCAGTTTACACAACATTCCACTGAGTAAGACTCTTATGTCCTGGAGTATTTTTCAAGATGGAAACCAATAGGTCAGGGAAAGGAGGGGGGAGAATGAGAATAATTCTATTATATTCTGCATCTTACCAGACAGTGCCATTGCTAAGTGGAATTCTTCTTTCAATATCTGAAGAACCTCCTTCACACCTTGTTCACCCTAATTAAAACATATTACATAAAGAGAGATGTTGTGGTTCCAGTGTTAACCCAACAAGGCCCAGAATTTGGTAATAGAAATCCAATAAATATCAATGAGGTAAAGCAAGATAGTTGTTGTTTTCCACAAATCCAGCTGACAGACAACATTAGCTACTATCATCTCTAGCTCTGAAGGATCAGCCACAATTGATCTTCACTAGCTTCATTGTTCAGTAACACAAGGGTATATTCTTCCCTTGGAACACTAGAGAGTATGTTAAGGTGTATGCTAACTTCCCACAAAGAAGCTGATGAATTGGGTGTAAGGAAATACATTGAGGTTCATTTCTGGCAAGATGGAGATCCTGTTGCTCAGGAGACAAACCAGACTGGGTTTGGGAGAACCACCTCTTCTTGAAATGTGGTAGCTTTCTCTGAAAAAGCAGGTATGTGGCATGTGTGTGCTCCTGGACCCAGTACTGCTCCTGGAAAGTCAGATGGTAGCAGTGACCAGGAGAAGTTGATTTGCCCAGCTCTGTCTGGTGCCACTTCATGGGGACTGAAGATCTAGTCACAGTGAATCATGCCTAAATCACTTCTCATTTACATTACCATAACATGCTATATTTGGAGTATCTGCTAAAAGTGTTTGGAAACCTCGGTTAGTTAAAAATGTGTTGACTAGACTTTCACCAGGTATGCACTCTGTAGGCCACCTAACACCAATTTTTGAACAATTTCACTGGCTTCTGGTTTGTTTCCAGGCACAATTCAAGGTGCTGGGTTTGATTTGAAAAGTCCAAAAGTTTAGGGCTGGGATAGATGAAGAACTACCTCCTTCCATATGTATCTACCCTTAATTTACAATAATCCAAAGTCTTGCTAAATGTCAGTGGTCACTAGGTCAGTGGTATTAAGAATTAATCTTTTCAGTAGCAACATCCCAATTATGGAATATCATCCTGAGAGATGTGAGGCCACATCCTTCTTTACTTTGTTTTAGATGTGCAATATAGACCATTTGGTTCCACTGAGCTTTTCATCCCACGTAATACTTTACAACTCTTTAGTTTTAAAGGTAATGCTATTCCAAGATTTCTAGCATATAGCTTTTTACCCCCACATTCCTTGGTTTTATGAGAAGCTTTTATATCATCCCATGCACCTGGTAAGTAGAAGGTGCAACAGATAACGTAAATAAATGAAGAATTTACTTAATGGTTTTATTAAACTACTGTTAAGAAGGCAAAGGGTTAAGTAGATAACTCTGGGTAGCATAATTTATTTCTGTGCCAGGTTTCTCTGCGATTCAGATTTCAGCATAGAAGCTGAGAGTCGGGGAGGAATCAGCCTCGGCAACACAGATGTTAAAATCTCAACATCCCATGAAAAGCAGCTTTTTACAGTGAAGACAACATACCAAAATCCATTTTTCTTTTGGGAAACACTTTACAGGAGAGGAAGAAGTTATCATATCATGCAGAATGCTATGGGTCACTTCCTCTATTGTGACCCTTGCCACTTTAAAAGGTTGTGAACACTTTGCCTTTATCCAGTCACAGAAAGTTTTGGCAAGGGGGACGCACAGGGCAAACTGGTCCACAAATCCCTGACTTCTATTTCAGTTAAGCACTTCTGAGAGTACAGTATAGTAAACTGAATTAGTTAGGCATAGTAACACAACACTTTATCTGCCACAGTGGCTTCAAGAGTATATCTTGACTCAAAAAAATGAGTGTGAAGATTTGTCCTTTCACTAACCAGTGCAGCAGATACAGTATTTGAATTCTAACTTTATGTTACCTGATAGGCAAGTCCCCAGATCACAGGCCTTCCTACAAACACAGCTCTAGCTCCAATAGCAAGGGCCTTGAGGATGTCTGTGCCTTTTCGTACTCCACCGTCAAGGAATACCTCAACCTTTCCTTCCACAGCTTCTATTATTTCAGGTAGGACTTCAACCTGCAAGTAAAGACATGAGGGAGATGGGTGAGGAAGAGAACTTCTAAACATTTTTTAAAAAAAACTAGGCCCAAAATAAGATGGAGAGACAAATATCCACCAGAATCCCAGATCAGCTACTTAGTTAAGCCTGCATAACTAAGGGCTTGTCTAGATGGGCAATATACCCCATCTTGCCCCTGTCTCATTTGCCCTGTTCTGCTCCCAGGCAGTCATCACCACCCTGGGGTAGCTATGGGGCTGAAATGGGGGGAAAGTAGGGTGGGGCCTGATACAACATTTTAGAATAATACCTGTTTAAATCTGTTTCCACCGGGATGAAACGGATCGAGCCCTGTGAGATTGCAGAAGCCCATCCCAGCAGGCTGGCCCTCACCTCAGCTGCTGGTCTGCCTTGCTCTCCTGGAAGGCAGGAAGGAGTCCCACATCATGTGACCAAGTTTGGTCACATGCAGGGGGTCTTGGTCACATGTTGTGGGCCCCCTTCCTGCCTTCTGAGACAGCAAAGGAAATGGTGGTGGCAGCAGCTGGAGTAATGGGCCAGTGTGCCCATCAGGACTTCCTCCAATTCCATGTAGGGAACAGGAGAACAACAGGCCTGATCCATAGCCAGGATACACTGTCATGGAGCCAACATATTCTGGATTGTGTAGATGAGCTCTAAGTAACATCTCCTGGCCCGACCCCTCCCAGCCCACCTTAAGAGCCAGCCACCGGATCAGGTGAAGGAGGTCTACTCAGCTTCCAATCATGGTGCAAAGGATAACATTTCCACCTGCTTCCCACAAGCAAGTGAGGCTGCGACAAGGAGTTGCAACAGGGATCACCCTTCTGATTTTCCCAGCCTCACTTCCTGGTGGGAAAGGATTGAAAACATTGTCCTCCTGGAACCCCGATCAGAAACTGAACAGATCTCCTTTGCCTGACCCACCAGTTGGTCCTTAACATGGACTGGGGTGGTATTTGCATAGGTTTCCAGTCCAACCACAGTTTTACTAAATACAGACCAGTTATGGATCTGTAACTCTAGGTTACAAATCCATAACTGCAACACTGAATACCAACCATGATCTTTATTTTCACATGGTATGAGCATTTAGGTAAGCCCAGAACAAATTTCCTAAAGTTATACCATTACAGAAAAGTTGAGGAAAAGTTAGGTTCAGATAAAGTTCCACTATATTTCTAATATTTTAGAAATGTATTTTGTAATGTAAACAGGCTTGGACTCCTTGTTTTGTGACACTGCCGGTGAAAGTGCTCCTTTGGCACAAGGCATTTTGTTCTGTGGTAGGAATAACAAAGATATGCAGTGGCTTAAAGATAATATACAGAAATCTATGCCACATGCCAACTGTAAAAGATCAAGATCCTTCAGTTCTGTACTTCTCAGACCAAATACTTCCAAATCCCGCACTTTTTGAAAATGGTGAAATAATCGTTTCCTAGAAGAAGGAATGTTAGGGAGAAAAAAATAGGTTAAGTTTGTCTTTGTCCAGCATTTATGCAATTCACAGCTCCTAAAATTCAGCATTGTCCAGAATGAAATTTACGATCATAAATCCATAGTTACAAGTTTGTAACCTAATTTGTGCACCAGAAAATGTATATGTTTGGAAAATGTACATGAAAAATGTATAATTTTCTGAAAATGTACATAAACAAGGGTTAAGATGGAGCAGACATAACTCCTTTTAGTCAATATATGACAAATACACACAGTTTGCCCCACATATCCACGGAACCAATATCCGTAGATTCAGTTATCCAAGACTGAAAAATAGGGACATATATCATACAGTTGTACTGGAAAATGCCTAGAGAGGTGACCTCTCTAGCAATCATTAGGTTCTCCAACACAACTCTATAGTATGTTTGTACCAGAAGTCCTTTATTTTAATATGGTTTGCTTCTATCCGCGGTTTCACTTATAAACAGTAAGTCCAGGAACGTATCCTCTGCAGATATAGTGGGGGGTGACTTGTATTTCTCAAAAAGAGGCACAAAAATATATACACTTAGAAAATACACACAGAAATATGTATAAATTTCTGGGTGAATAACAAGAATAACATCAAAAACTTCTCACAGAGGAGGAGATGCGGAAGATGAAAGAATATTTAGACAAACAAGAATTCCAGAATTTGAAAAAAGAACACTTGTAAAGCCTGAATAAGACAATCGCAATAGCAGAAATCTCAAAAGCAATCCAACAGTTGAAACAGAATAAAGTTCCGGGGCCAGATGGCTTTTCGGCTTTGTTCTATAAAAAATTTGAAAGCGAACTTGCTATGCCATTATATAAATTATTTAACCGGATTGAAGTTGAAGGTATTCCTGAAACCTGGAAGAATGCTAATATATCCTTAATACTGAAAGAAGGGAAAGATGGCAAAGAAATTGGCAATTATCGCCCTATCTCACTATTAAATTTAGATTATAAAGTTTATACCATGATCTTAGCCAATAGGCTTAAACAGATAATTGCTGAAATAGTGAGTGAAGATCAGAATGGCTTTATACCTGGGAGAAGAATAAATGACAACATAAGAACTGTCATCAATATATTGGAATATTATGAAGTGCATAGTGAAAAGGAAGTAGGTGTGATGATGTTAGATGCTGAAAAAGCTTTCGATAATGTAGACTGGAATTTTATGATGGAGACAATGAAAAGAACAGGATTAGGAATGAGATTCTGCAAAAGAATAGAAAATATATATACAGAGCAAACAGCAGAACTTATTATTAATGGGGAGAGCTCAGAAACATTTAAAATAAACAAAGGTACGAGACAGGGTTGCCCCATCTCACCTTTATTGTTTATCTTAGTACTCGAGGTTTTACTCAGAAGATTAAGAGCTTGTAAGGAGATCCCGGGTATAAAGATTAAAGGCTTTACTTATAAATTAAAAGCTTTTGCAGATGACGTGATTATATTTATGGAAGAACCTCAAAACCAAATTGAAAAATGTTTAAATTTAATCAACGAATTTGGAGAACACTCTGGTTTTAAAATTAATAAAGATAAAACAATTATAATTACGAAAAATATGACCAACAAAGAAGAACAAAAATTGAGAGATAAATCTGGCTGTAATATAGGTAATAAGGCAAGATATTTAGGAATATGGCTCACCAAAAGAAATGCCGATCTGTTTGACAGTAATTATAAAAAATGTTGGGCAGAAATAAAGAAAGACATGGCTAGATGGAGCAAATTAAACTTGTCATTAATGGGGAAAATCGCTGCAATAAAAATGGCGGTACTCCCTAAAGTTATATTCCTCTTTCAAAATTTACCCATAGTAAATAATGATAAGATATTTGATAACTGGAATAAAGATTTGCGGAATTTCATATGGGGAAACAAGATATCAGGTTTAAATGGACATATTTAACAGATACTAGACTTAGAGGTGGCTGTGACCTTCCAGACTTTAAGCTATATTATCAGGCATCAACATTAGTGTGGATTAAAGATTGGGTAAATTTAAATGATAAAAAACTATTGAATCTGGAAGGTCACGACATTAGATATGGTTGGCACGCCTATCTGTTTTATGAAAAAGAAAAAGTAAATAAAGGATTCATGAACCACTGTATAAGGAAAGGATTATTGAGGGTATGGGGAAAAGTAAAAAAAACATTTTACTTTAAAATCCCATTATGGGTCTCACCCCAAGAGGCTTTTTTGTCTAGATGGTATAGGACAGACGATTGGCTAAGATATGAGGAGTTGATAAAGAAAGGAAAAGATAGTTCAATGGAACTGGAATCAAAAGAAAAACTACAAGAAAGACATAATGTAAATTGGTTTATGTATTTACAATTAAAAGAACGTTTCATAGAAGATCTAGAAAGAGATAGTTTTGAACTTGAAGAAAATGAATTAGATAAGATTCTGAGAGTGAAAAATAGGCAAAAAGCTATTGGGAAATTTTACAAAATACTGTTAAAGAGACAAACGGAACAAGAATACATAAAAGAGTATATGTTAAAGTGGGCAAAAGACTTAGGGAGACCTATTGCCATAGAGGATTGGGAATTGGCAAGAAAGAGATCTTTCACATTTACAGCTTGCCAGTTGCTAAAGGAGAATTATGTAAAGGTGGCATTATTATACACCAAAAAGATTAAGTAAGATGAACAAAACTATACCAAGTTCATGTTGGAAATGCGGTGAAAATCAGGGAACACTAATCCACATGTGGTGGCGATGTAAAAAGATTAACAAATTCTGGAATCAAGTACATGAGATAACAAAACAAATCTTGCAAGGGGAATTTGAGTTCACTCCGGAATTGTATTTGTTAAATATAATTAAAAACGACAAAGGTAGGAAGGGAAACATAAATTGGAGAATTATGCTGTATTTGATTACAGCGGCTAGACTCGTCATAGCCAGAAAATGGAAATTGAAAGAATGCCCCAGTATTGAGGAGTGGAAAGACAAAGTAATTGATATGTATGAATTGGATATACTTACAAATAAATTACGAAATTGGAAAGAGTCAAAACGGAAACAAGAGTGGAAGCAGGTAATAGAGTACTGGGGTATAAATGGAGAGTTACAAACTAGTTTATTATGACGAAACAAAGGTAATACCAGAGGAAGAAGTTGTGGGGAAGTATGGTAAAGTAGAAATCAGGACAAAGGTGCATTGGAGAGTAAAAATTGGAGGAGGGGGGAGAAAGTCAAGAATAATGGTGACGTGTAACTATGATCTTTCTTTACCAAAACTACACAAATAGGAAGTTAGTGGAGAAAATGAAGAAGGAAGGCTAGATTGAATTATTGATGGATTCTTTCTTTTCTTTTCGAGGTGTGACTAAAGTTGAAAAGAACTTGTGAAATAATTCATGAACTTGCTTTCAAAAAATGTTTGCGGAATTATGTTCAAAATAAGATGAATATGTTTGTTTATGAATATGTATGTTTGTGAGAATGATTAATAAATGTGAAAAAAAAAAAACTTCTCACAAACTGATATACACCCAAGTCAGGACAAGCTTCAAGATAGAAGCCTAAGAATTCCAATGAGTGGTGCTCCATCCCACATCCCTGATACATCCCCTCCAACTCTCCCAACTTGGCAGGGACAGTCCTGATTAATTCTCTGTCATCTCACTTTTTCAGCTGATTTTAAAATGTCCCAGTTTCTCTCTCTCCTCCACTTTGACCTCAGCTTCCTTCCATAGGTGCAAACAGAGTTCAAAGTGCAAAAATAGTTTACACTGAATTAACTCAGCAGAGTCAAGTGGAGGGGGCAGGATCTTGCCTTTCCTAGCAAGCTCAGGCAAAAGAAAACTGCTGCAGCCTCTGCTAGCTGGTCTGTTCTTCCTCAGTAATAACTTCTGCCCTCTTGACCACACTCTGATGTTGCTTAGCCACATGTTTCCTAGTTTTCATCTGTAAAATGTTGGCGTGTAAGCTGATATTCTTGGATTGTTTAATAGGCCAATGAAACTACATTTTTTTAGATACTTAAAACCATGATGCCAAACAATTAATCTACATGCTCATGATCACAATTGGATACAATCCTGTGACAGATGAGTTCCAAATCTTTAATCAAATGACCACAATTCCTCCCAAGTCTAATATGTTGATACAAGAGCAAAAGATCATGCACATGTACAAACTGATACTTTAGTGATGCTAAAGAGACAAGCAGGGGCAAGAGTCATTTCTTTGAAGACAAAAATGGTGGCCAGAGGGAATCAAAACTTGCAAGTTTAATTTGCTTGTATATTCCAACTGAGGTTTTCTAGTCATCTGGCACACAATAAAAGGCTTGTTTTTCCTCTTTAGGTTTTGCTTTGTTGCCAGAAATACTTTGGTTCCACTTCCGCATATGTATGCTTACTTTCACATTGAGGCATATTGTGCCAAGTGCTGTTACTTGAGTATGACAGAAGCCATAATTAAAGCACACATTTCATCAATCTGTAACCAGACACTAGGAAACATTCACCAGTTTGGACATGATTTACTCTGAAACCCAAAATAAGCTAACCCATATAGCCAGGTTTCAAGAAACTAAGGATTTCAACCATTAGTTATTTTTATTATGAAACTGGGGGAAAGTATCACTCAGTGACAAAGTGCATATTCTGAATGCAGAAAGATTCATCTTCAGTTCTTGCCATCTAAACTTCAAAGGGAGATCTCAGGTTGCAGATAGAAATGTAAAGAATATTGGCGCAGTTTCTTGTCCTCAACAAGAAAGAGTGTCTCCACACACGGGGCAACATTCTCAGGAATATAGCCAGCTGCCATTTTTCATCTTTCATAACTTTTTTTTGCAAAAAATAATCCATTTGCAACACACACAAAAATTACTTTTTGCACAGAAAACAGCATTTTTCTACAAAGCCTGCATATTTCAAACAAAAACCACTGTTTTTCTCCCTATAGATGTTATTTTCTAAGCAAACACACACACACACACACACACACAAGGTTTATGCACCCATAAAAGTGCATAGTGTTTTCAAACCCAGTCAATTTTGAGATTCAGTGGGGTTGTCTAAATTGTGAACATATTCCTCATGGAACATGAGGAGAATACGACCTGTCTTAATGGCATCCCAGATCATATTGCTGAATTCAGAAGGAGGGGGACTAAATATGCCATATACTCTGCAGGAAAAGCCTTCGTGGCTTTTCCTGGAGTTTTTGAAAAACATTGGGGGGGGGACGTGCATTCCTGCTCATTGGGACAAGCGACATGAATTGATTCACTTTCCCAAAGGAGCAGAAGCTGAAAGCTGATTGGCCATATGAGTGCAGGGCTCTGGGCCTGGTAACAAGGCAAGTGCCCAGAACTGCCTTTTTTTTCACCTTAGCAAGCGAAGGCTAATGTGATAAAATGGGGGTTGGGGGTTCCTTTTTTGTTAAGATGAAATATCGCTCTATCGCACCTTGGGAATAGTTTTTTGTTTAAAAAAAATACTCTTCAGTGGTAGCAAATTGGTAAGTAAAAATGTGAGTAATTCATTCACAGCCACCATCTTGATTTTCAGGATGCCCATTTGCACAGCAAACACAGATAGCTTCACATGCCTGCAATCTACCTAAAAAAAAAAAAAAAACCAAACCAATAAACCATTAAGACAAATCACAGCTGCTGCAGGTTGCCTTTACTGCAGAGCAATCCAATTGTTTTTGCCTCATATAGACAACCCCAGTGAGTTTGCTCCAGTTTGGGTTAGCAATAGAATTCAGCCAGTGTTCCTATCTGCATAGGGGTTTAGCCTAAAGACTAGGAAATATTATATCTACCTCTTCCTGAAGACTTGGGTGAAAGTGGAAGAAGCTGATCAAGGATCAAAGGAAAGCGGGGAGGGGGGAGGGAGGGAGGGAGGGAGGGAGGGAGGGAGAGAGAGATCTGCTGGAAAATTCAAATGGAAAAAATTAGTCCAGGTTTTTATGGTTAGTGTGGAACAGAATCTCCCAAAAGAAGCAAAAAAGATGAAGCAGACCTGTGCACACAGTTTGTGGGAAATTCAGTACTGGAAAGCTTAATCCATTGTAGAATTATTGAAAGCAAGATTTTAAAAAAATGTAAAAGCAAAATTCCCTTCTTTGGGTGTTTCAGAAAGAGTCGTTTCAGAGAATCAGAAGGGAAAAGCATTACAACCTAATGAAAAGATAGGAGGAGGTCTGGCCTCAATTCACAGCAGTGCACAATATCAGGGCAGGTGCCAACCAGCTTCCTGAGCAACTACTGGAGATGGGACCTGCTATCACCATATGGCTAAGTGCTCAGAGGCAGGAAGCTTTCCTGGTTACAGAAAAGGGTTATGCTGGCTAGAGCTGATAGGAGCTGCAGTCAAAGAATATCTGGACAGCCACCCTATTCCCACCTCTGAGCTTTGTGGAAAGTTTTATTTCTGGCAGAGATGGATGTTTATAGACATGTTAAAAGCAGTGCACTGGGTTTAACTGGTTTGGGGAGGAGAGCTCTCCCAGGCACTAATTCTTTGCAGGACCTTATAGGCTAAAGGTATTTAAAATGGATGGTTAACCAGAGTGACTCCAAACGAAAAAATCAGGTCAAGGACTAGCTGATTTTGCAGTGAAAACAATTATTTCTTTATTTAAAAGACAGAAGAAGATAGCACTAGAACAGAAGTCTATATTCAATACAAGCTATTTCTAAGCTGTTTCTCAAAGTAAAAGAGGGGAAACGATGAGACAGAGGAGATTTTCAGACATGCCAAAATGCATGTCTGCCGCGCGAGCAGCCTCCCGAAACTGCTGCGCGGCAAGGCTCTACTTCGGACGACGCTGTGCCTCTTGCGAAACCATCCGTGTCACTTCCGTGAAGCTTGGGACGGCTCCGCGCCATATTTCAATCACGGAGGTTGCCCGTGATTGAAATATTGCGCGGAGCCGTCCCAAGCTTCACGGAAGTGACACGGACGGTTTCGCAAGAGGCACAGCGTCGTCCGAAGTAGAGCCTTGCCGCGCAGCAGTTTCGGGAGGCTGCTCGCACGGCAGACATGCATTTTGGCATGTCTGGAAATCTCCAGAGGCTGAAACCCTACTTCTGACCAATCTAAGGGCAGCTAGAGGGGTGTAGCTGAGCTTAAGGGCCTACAGTCTAAGGCAGACAGATTTTCTCACCCTCTTGATGAGAAGATTCCGAGTCTTCTTGGGCAGGGAAGGTGGAATAAGAGAAAGGGAAAGAAGCCAAGGACCAAAAAAGGACCGATCCTCCACCTTTCTGGCTAGTATATAGCCCTTTTCTAACCTGGGGGCTGTCTTCTGGAGTGAAGGAGACACCTCTGGGTGGGGAATGTTATTCTATTGGAGGGTTCGAAAGGCCCACGTTCTTAGTGTGGTGTGTACAAAGGTCAGATGTGAACATGACCTCTGCCTTTCACTGTCTGGTAATGACTCTTAAATGGCCTCTGAGAGACGAACAATGGTGTTGCACACCTTGAGACATGCCAATTGGGTATCCTCTTTGAAATCCAATCAGGGTTGCCCAATACCTCTGAAAAGTACAAAATACCTCACAGTGTGTACCAGTCTGAGCCAGTTTGGGAAGGTCTCCTTCCAATGGAGAGAAGCAGAGCAGTTAGGTATTTATTGTTCTCCTGAACATATCAATGGGACCATTTCCTTGTCAGCCAAAGTGGGGAGGGGGGTCCAGTTTATACTTTAAAATGAGGCTTGACTTCTCCAAGATGGACAGGGATCCAGGCTTTTGCCCTACCCTTCCAACATTCATGAAGACATCTGGCAATAGGCAGCTCCCTGCCTTAAGCATCAAAAGTCTACCTGCAATTCATATTTATCAAGTATAACTCATAAAAGATATAGAATGCATCCTGCTATGTATATGGCAATGCTCAGGGATATTAACCCCCTAGATGCCTGTGTGTTCCTAAACAGATGATATATGGATTAGGACATCCCACTGTTGTTTAAGGTGATAATATTCCTCTATTTATAAGTACAGAGAACCCTGCTAAAGAAATGCACATGATGTAAAGGTTCTGGAGATTATCAGACATGGCAAATATGGTGTGATAACGATGACATGATACTGCGAAAGGGCTTCCCTATCACATGACATTGTCTGCCTTGCGTTCTCCAAGCATTCCATTTCTGTGAAAAAAGCATTCTTTTTTATTAACAGGCCAAGCTGTCAATTGATCACCGATGGCAGTTTTTTCATGGTATTGCCAGCATCTGAAACTGCATCCCATTATGCTCTCATGAATACAGCATCAATGGGTGGTCCCCACCAGAACACTTCTGTGTGAGAACGCAAAAACTACACAGAGAATGCTCTTTTTATGAACCTCCCCATTTTTCTGGTAAATGTTTAAGTGTGTTTCAGTGCTTGTGTGTTCATCTTCTTTGTTAATTTTGGTGGTTTTAGACTTTTAAGCACGCTCATGTCTTCTTGCAAGAACCACTGAGATCATACGCCCCGGGTGAACGTCAAAGTAAACAGCGCTAGCAGTCATGCTCTGATAATTCTGGGGCTGCTCTTTCTTGTTATATTATAGCAACATGTGATTAAAAAGGGTTATTATGCCGGGACACCCATGCTTTTAAATATAGGGGGACAAAAATGTTTTTATGTAATCTCCTCAGTCCTTATGACAATGTAACATCTTGTAATGTAATGTATATGTGATGCATTACATGCATTCTGCTATAATGAAAGTAATGTGCCTAGACATTGAAATGTCTGTTTCTCCCTAAGAGTGTGATATCCGTATATCTATGACTGCATATAATAGCATAAAATACCAACAGAGAGCCTGCTAATTCTCCCATATAAATATCCTGAGATTGCAGTACTTAAGAATGCTTAAGTGGAATGCTGATACTAACTCTGTCTGTCTGGATTTTACCATTGGTCACAAGCTGGATGCCCAAGTGACCAGAAAGTGACCAAAAAAATCCCTCAGACAGATGCAAATTAGCTGACAAATGGCCAAGGACCCTCAGTCCTTCAGTCTAAAAAGATGGGGTGGGGGACCACACCTGTTTCAGGTGGCACTCTCTCTGCTGTGAGAACAGAATGGTCATTGTCCATCAACTTATTTATTCTGTTTTGCACATCAGAAAGCTGTGGATTGCAGAAGAACTTAATCTGTAGAAATATGTCCAAATCAGCATGTGGTTTTTTTTTAAAAGGACCATTTATTCAGTCTGCCTTTTAATTTATATCTATTCTATGTTTTAATTTGCTATTTTTAATTCCTTTTTTTAAGATAAAAGAAGGAGCTTGAAATCATTTTACTGGAGTTTTTTTTTTAATGACTTCTCTATTTTTCTAAAGCAAAGCAATACAAATATTAAAGAACCAACTGGAAGAGGGCTGAAGGTGATTGGTGGGTGTAGTGTGGTTAGCATTAATATTTGAGTCTTCTCCACATAGTCTATCTGAAGAAGTTCTGATTATCTTTAGCCACCTTAAACCAAATTCAGGCAGATCAAGATTTCCAGGATGCTTGATTTATCCCTTATACCACGCTTACCAAAGCAGAGAGGATTATTGGGTTTTTTTAAGATAATTAAGACTACTACCACCACCACCACTACTACTACCACCACTACACACATGTATACACATATCTCTACAGTCTCGTAGAATTTTGCTTTATTATCCTCTGAAAGCTAAGCTAACCAGGAAGCATTTTTTAAAAAGTCTATAGCTAAAAATAAAATGTGTAAAGAACAAAAGCCAGCACCAACACAAGCAAATACTTTTCCTCCTTTAAGTTGGTTTCCTGAAAACCATACAAAAAAAGAGGTATCTTTGTCTATACTGTTAACATCAAAACATCAGTGAAATCCACATCTGTTTTCTTTGTGTGTGTGTGTGTGTGCCTCAGAAAAATTCAAATGGCTTAGTACGTTGTTAAGTTCCTTCAAGTCTTCTCCAACTTATGGCAACCATATCCTAGGGTTTTCTTGGCAAGTTTTATTCAGAGGAGGTTTGCCATTACCTTCCTCTGAGGCTAAGAGGATATGTGATTTACCCAAAGTCACTCGGGTTTTCCAAGGCTGAGTGGGATTTGAATTCTGGTCTTCTGGAGTCCTGTGTCCAAAACTCAAGCCACTACACCATGCTCGCACTTCTTAACTGCTATAGCTGTATTGAAATGATTTGCCAGACTCTGAGGACTTTGTCAGATGAGCATCCAAAAACACTGTAATTCTGCAAATGTGGATAGCAGAAACATTGTGGCGTTATAACACTTACCTTTGCACACCAATGTAATCATGCAAAAGAACCACTACAGAATCATCACACTATGACCACTAGCACTTTAAGAGTAGGAATTTACTTCTGTGGTTCAGCACAGGCAAGATTTCGGTGGTTCTCATGAGAAGATGCAAGTGCGCTTCAAAGTAAAAAAAACCACTTCAATTTTAAAAGTAAATGAACACACAAACAATGAAACAAATCTAAAAACTTGCCAGCAAAACAGGGCAGTGCATAAAAAGAGTGATCTGTGCTTCATTTTCGCATTCTCATCCAGAAATTTCCTTGCTGATGACCGCCCATTCATGCTGTAATCTCATGATTACAATGGGATGTGGTTTCACATGCTTTCAATACCATGAAAACAGCACTATTGATGATCTGTTGATGCGTTAACCCATCAATTAAAAGCAATGGATTTTTCGCAGCTGGGGAACAGGAACACCACAATGTCATGCAGTAGCAGGGCACAATTGCGCTACCGTGACATTGTTATCCTGCTATTTTTGCCATGTCTGATAAAGTCCTGAGACTTAACATGAAATTGTTCCTCTAATACTTACAGTGGCTGGAACCCCATCCAACTGACGTGCACCATGGTTCGACACTAGAATCCCATTTACTCCATGTTTCACTGCTACTTTAGCATCATCCGCTGTAGGGAGGAAAAACATTGGGCCTGTACAGGTTACAGCTGTTTTTTACAGTGCGTGTAACATCTGTAAAACTTCTCAATTAATGCACAGAGAACTATGATCAACTTTTCAGAAGGGGATAGGATAAGGAACACAATTCAGCAGCTAGTTTAAATGCGGCGACCTTGAACCCAGCTGAAATTAGCAGTACAATTGTCTTTCAGGTCAAGGCCATCATTTATTGGTATGAAAAGACCTTAAAGTGCCCTCTTCTGAATTGGTTACAAGCATTCATCCCACTAATCAGCTCTGCCTCAAAGCCAGCACTCTAGCTGAGAGATTTACTGCAGACAGAAATTAATGGTTACTGAAATTGTCCCCACATTGACTGTAATCATTTCATGATGTTCAAATGGATTTTGGTTAATTAACAGCAAACAGAGAAAGGAAGCGACTTTGCCATTCCACGTAGCATGAGCAATTCAGAGACGACTGTGGGCGTGTACGTACTGTGTGTTAAACAAGTTCAGACATACCCATTTCCTGATCACATCTGCTGTCACATTTAGTTACAAGCTAATGTCAGTTCTTCTGCTTTCAAAGAATTAAAAGAGATATGCTTTCATATTTATCATGTGGTCTGGGCATGAACCTTTAAAAGTGTCAAGGTAATCTTTGATTTTATTTCATACAAGCAGATGTCCTCCGATTCACCCACCCACCTCGAAGAAACAAACTAGCAGCAATCTTTAGAAAAAGTTATTTTGTGCTATAAAACTGTACATTTCTTTCATCATGTTTAAGTGTTAAAAGTGTTGAAGACACTGTAGAATTTGCAGAAAAGGCAGGCTTGTGCTCTGTTGCTAGATTTAGCTTAGAGTAGCAGATCTTGGCCAACCTACCTGTCCGTCTCGACCAACTGCAGCTGACTGCCAACTCGCCATACTGCTCATCACACGGTGGATTAACATCACACATGTTAATACTCTGACTATTATTTCTGGTCTTTAGCAGTACTCTTCAATGCAGCTTTACTTGATCTATAAGCCTTGGGGGTGCTCTCTGGGCACCTTTGGGGCTCAGGCATAGTGCTTGCAATACTAATGGGTGTGTGCAGTGAGGACAGCTCGCCCCGTGTCAGTGGGCAGTGAATCCGCCCTGGGTTTCAGCCCAAACTTTAATAGAGCTGTCAAAGATGGTGAATCTATTTGAGGAGTAGGACTCAGGATCTTGGTTAGTCTCTTTAAAATCTGGGCTAAATTGACTTCACAGTTCAAAAATGAATTACTACAATTAATTATATTTAATTACTACATTTAATGCCATCTTTTCATTTCATTTGGCCTTTTTTTAATCCCCAAACCATCTTATTTCCTTACCTGAGGTTGTCTAGATGGTAAAAAAAACTCCTCATAGAATTTGAGGAAAATACCTTTTGTCCCAACAAGATCCTGCAGTGATTCCCCATATTCAGAAAGAGGAGGGCAAAAACTATGTGGGAAAAACCTTTGTGGCTTTTCCTGAAGTTTTGTTGTTGTTGTTTTTTAATGTGGGGGAAATGCATACTCCCGCTTGTTAGGACAACTGAGTCACATCTCTGGATATTCCTGTATAAGAGTGGAAGTGGAAACCAATAGGTCGGGCATGCACAGGGCATGAGCTTGCTGGCCATAAAGTGGCTGGAAGTGTCATTTTGGAGTTCTGTGGTAGCGATCATGTGCTTTTTAGCTGAGCTGAGGTGACCAAACAGCTTTTTAAATGGAAGGTCCCACTTGCGCACCTTAGATTTACAGTAAAAAAACAAAAACTGTGCGGCAGCAGCAACTTGTTGAGAATAATGCAAGCGATTCACTCTTGGCCACCAAGTTGATTTGCAGGCATGGCTCCATGTGAACATCAAATACAGATAGCTTCGCATACCAGTGATTTTGCAAAAAACAAAACAAAACAAAAACATGGGGACAAATGAATGCTGCTGCAAATTTGCATTAATGCGCAACAATCAGTATTACATCTTCTCGCCTAGATAAGCCCCCAGCCACTCCCTTTGGGAAAGTACTATTTACATCTAAGAACATCATGTTAAGCCCCTGAAGTGCTACCAAGCTTGCTTGAGGCACAGTTCTTTCTGCACATGTGCAAACTAGGTCATGGTTTTGGAACAAATTCTTCTGGAGCACAGATGACTGGAAGAGAGCTTCCCACACTGTAGCCTTGGATCTGTCCTTTCAGAGGACAGGCTGCTGTGTCTGTCTAACAGAGCTGGAACCTATCTAGCACCTTTTCCAAAACAGAAAGGAGCACAGTGTAGGTAACTTTGGGACACAAACCTGACAGCAGAGTGTCCTTGGAAAGGAGCAGCATAGACAAATCAGAATATTTTTGAGGAAATGAATTTTATTTAAAAAGTAAAACAAAAGGTGAGTTGATTTTAACTGTGTGGGCTGTCCCGGATAATTGGTGAGGGGGATAGGGTGAGAAGTGAGATAGCAACAAGGCAAAGATGCTGATAGGTGACACTTTGGCATTTAGAGGACAGGAGATTCAAGAAGAAAAAGGAAAAAACCTGGCAGGAGACTAGAGAGTTAGATTTTCTCTTCCTTTGTCTGAAATTTAGGGAAGAAAAAGAGGATCCTTAGAATGAAAGTAAATCCAAAAAGAGATATAAAAGGGAGCATTTCCTCAGCCATAGCAAGACTTTTCCACATGGGAGTGTGCTGGAAATGGAAATGGAAATGCAGAGAAATATGCCTGGTTAGAATGACAAACATTGTCAGGCTATCAGTAAGCAAGGGGATCTTGTAGCACCTTTGAGACTGAGAGTGAAAAAACTGTAGCATAAGCTTTCATAGGCTTAGTCTACTTCTTCCAAGGAACATAACATATACTGTATAACATATATAACATGTGTTTCATCTAACAGCCCTCAGCAGCTATATTTAAGTCAAATTGAACAAACCTCTGAGGATGCCTTTAGCAACAATAGGTAATGAAGTCAATCCTCTAAGCCACTTCATATCCTCCCAGTTTATTGAGGGATCGATGGCTTCTGCTACGTAAACAGACAGGCCACTGTTTTCACCATATCCTTTTTCAGATGAGAATGCCAAATCATTTGTTTCAAAGTTTTTCATCCTGAAGTTTTTGAAGGAAAAAATGTTTTCAGCAAATTCAGCTGGACCAGATAATATTCAAACTTAGCTCCTAACAAAAAGCTAGTACTCGTGATCTTTGCACGTTTAAAATTTAGTGGTTCCTCTAATGCAGTGTGGGCAAGTATACATTAAGTAGGCAAGTTTCTCTTTTTTTCACAGTCATTGACATGGAATAAGTACTCAGAAGGGACCAGACTCTTATCAAAAGGAAACATTTCTTCACTTAGTGCATAACTTACAACATACTTTCATTACATAGTTATGTCAGTTTCATACCACATTAACTGTCATGGCTCCATCCCATGGAATCTTGAGCCTTGTAGTTTGGTGAATTGTTTTTAGAATTGTCTGCTAGAGTGTTCCAGTCTACTCCTTTGAACAACAGCTCTAAGAGCTCTTTAGCAGAGAATTCTAAAGGTACTCCACAAATCTACACATCTCAGAAATCTGTAGGACAGAGCCATGGCAGCTAAAGTGGTATCACTGCTATAACTGTGTAATGCGGGTACACTCTAACTCAGAAACATTGCCACTAGACATGGTGACAGGCATTGGCCTAGACAGTTTTAATCCATCAAATTCATGGAGGAAGACAGATCCAGAGCCTGGAATTGTTACTTTTTTGAACTACAACTCCCAGAATTCCCCAGCCAACATAAGCAGTAGTCATCCTGTGGAGAACCATCCATGGCTTCCAGCCATGATAGCACAATAGAATCTTTATGTAGAGAGACAGTGAACATCTAAAAATTGTGGAGGACTGGTCCTAGATTTGTGGCTGGTGCTAGATTTGTGGAGGGCTGGCCCCACCAGACCCCACTGAGAGGCAGTGGCATAGCGAGAGCAGTCCCTGAGTTTGCCACCCCTCTCAATACACAGGAAAAATACTACAAAAAGTCAAAATGACATTTAGGGAAATTAATTTAAATAAATAAACAAATAAATAAGGAATAACAAAGATAAATAAATCCCTTTTAAAATGTTGGTTTGTGTAGTCTACACGCTGTGATGCTCTAATTCATCTCAGAAAAACAAAGAAGAATGATGTAAAAAAATCACAGAGATATTACATGCACTTATTGAGATCAAATTATAACAATCTAAGGCTTAGTCACCATCACCACTTGTTAGACTGGTGGGCGTTTTCACCACGGCTTCCTGACCACTGTAAACACTGCAAATGTGCAGCAGTATGAAAGATTTGTTTAAATTGTTGAAAAATAAAATTGAGTCTCACGTGAAAAGTGCCGCCCTCCAAAAAAGTGTCGCCTGGGGAGGACCACACCCTCCCCCCCTAACGCCACTGCTGAGGGGCTGAAGCAGCCCTCCCAACCCCTGGCAGTTGCTCACCCTGATCAAAATTAATGGCTTTGGTATCAGAGCTCACCTCCAACATTTAGCACCCTTCATGGTGAGCAGGCAAATTCAATTCAAAAGGCCATGGCAAGGCTGGGTATATTTGGAAAGAGAGGGAGAGCAAAGGCCTTCAAGCTGTTAAGTATCACTGACAACAGTGTTGAGGCACATTTTTATGGTAGGTTGGTAGGAGTAATTACGTTGTATAGTGTCCACTATGAACTTTATCACACTATGCTGTTATAGTGGTATTATTCCATTTTAACTGCTCTGGCTGCCTCCTGTGGAATTCTGGGGTTTGTGGTTTAGTGATGCCTAAGAGCTCTGTGGCTAAGAGTTCTAAATGCCCCTCAAAAATATAAATCCCAGGATTCCACAGAAGGCAGCCAGAGCAGTTGAAGTGGAATAATAGTGCTATAACAGTGTAGTGTCAGAATCTGATTTGAAACTGTTTTTTGAAACCTTCCTGTTTACATTGTTTAATGTAAAATCATCCTTACTTTGGATTTGTTGTTGTTACCTTCCTTTTAGCACTATAGATGGGAGGAAGGCTCCCACGTGGCAACAAACAAAGCAAGGAGCCTACTATTACTGCAAGAGTGTAGCATTTTTGATATAGGGTTTTAGTAGAACTATTAAGGGATTCTGGGAAGTGACAGGCATCCATACATACCTGAGATGTGGTGGGAGCTGAAACTTGTTGCGTACATCATCTAAGCGCTTCCCAAGAAATGGTGTGTCCACAGTCACAAAGATGCCTTTGTATCCAGCTTTCTCTGCACGTCGCACCAAGGACCTGGTGACCTCCCGGTCCTTATAGATATAGAGCTGCAACCAACGAACTGCCTCCGGAGCTGCTTGAGCAACATCTTCAATTGATGATGTGGCCCATGAACTCAGCATCATCCCTGTCCCCATCGATCTGCAAGCTGAAGAGCACAGCATTAGTGTCTGCCAACAGTCCCTTGGCCAGACCCTGGCAAAGTTACATCACAGTACAAGTTTCCTTTATAGGATGAAAAGAATCCCCTGACCTTTTTAACTGCCATGCTGTCTCTTTACATAGCAGGTCAAACTGCTACCAATATCTGTCTTAGAGTGGTATTCAGTTTGTATTGTGCCCATGTTAGGGATGTTCTCCACTAATGAGTGCCTGATAGCTTTACAGTAGATAGCAAGATATCCATCTATTGGCCTTGGACCTCTGTGGTGATATACTGCCCATTAACAGATACCTACTAGAGCCAGCGTGGTATGGTGGTTTGAGCGTTGGACTCTGAAGACCAGGGTTCAACTCCCCAATCAGCCATGAAAACCCACTGGGTGACCTTAGGAAAGTCATACTCTCTCAGCCTCAGAGGAAGACAATGGCAAACCCCCTCTGAACAAATCTTTCCAAGAAAACCCCATGATAGGGTCAGCATAAGTTGGAAATGGCTTGAAGGCATGCAGCAGAAGCAGCAGTAACATATACTTGGGACAATAGTCTTGAACATCCTACTTCAGAATGTTGCCCAGTAGTATGTGGCTGGCTGGAGGCTGTTGAAAATGGAAACTCTGGACTAACTGGCTGCCAAGAAGCATCATTGCTCCCAGGAATGGGACTCTAGAACCATGAGATGAATCAGTTGTCCCCCTCCAAAGTTTGTAAGGTTGTTAACAATGCTGCAGCATGAGACAGGAAGGTTTGATCTCAGATCCCACACACACATGCACACAGTTCAAGCCCCACACAAGTATTACAGAGGGCCTGTCTATACGAGGCACAAAAACAAACAAACAAAACCGGAGTGCCTCGCAGTAATGGCATTTCGCAGCAGCTGCGACTTGTCTTAATGGTGGTTTTGCCTCCATAAGCTTTGCATGCAGGATGGTGGGTGCAAGTGATTTATTCTCATTTGTACTTACCTCAATTTGCTGCCACCAAACTTTTCTTTAAAAAAAGAAAAACAATGCCCAATGTGCAATAGAGCTATTTTTTTATTTAACAGAAAAGCAAAAAATCAAAAGAAAACAAACCCATTTTCTTGCTTTAGCACTTGCTCGCTAAGGCACAAATCCAACATGGGGGCAGTGGTTGTTTGCCTGGTTAGCAAGCCCCACCCCTACGCTCACCTGGCCAATCAGCTTTGCACTTCCTCTTCTATGAGAAAATTATTCATATTGAATCACTTTTCCCAACAAACAGGAATACACACACCCCTCACTGTTTTTTAAAACCTCCAGAGAAAGCTGCAAAGCCTTTTCCTGCAGAGTTTTTGACATTTTGGGCCCCCCTCCTTCCCAATACAGCAAAACGATGTGGAATGCCATTAAGACAGGTAGGATTCTCCTCGCATTCCATGAGGAGTATTTTTGGTGTTTCGACAACCCCAGAGACGTCTGCAGTTAACATTCTTCTGAGATCAAAACTTTTGACTTCTAAAGAGGAAGTGTTGGGCATGTATTGTAGAGAAAGGAGGAAGACCTTCGTTTGCAGAATCCACAACCTTCTCAGTTGAAAAATTGTATATCTGCCTTAGAGCAAATATAGCTTTTTTTGTCCTACTGATTGCAAAGTAAAGTGTGTGTGCGTTTGTTACAAAGAGGGGGAATTGCCTAAATAGAAAATTTGGGGCAAGCTTTTTAAATCTCCAGAGCTGTTCTTCAGGCAAAATATTACAAAATATTTCCCAGCAGAATGTGGATTAAACCTAAAATAATGAATTCTGCAAGAAATCTTAGAAAGACTCTTAAGGAACATATTGGAAAAGTCATAAACGTAAAAGGATTAGGCTCTACGAGGTGTGGTGTAGATCAGTCCTACTCAAAGTGGTGAAAAATGAATAGATCAGTGTCCATCCAAGAACCATTGGCTGCTAGTTCCACTGACTTTCCAGGAAAGAAAGAAACAACTGTAACCAATCAACAGAAATATGGTACTAGTCCCTGGCACATTAGGTGGGAGAAATTGCCTGTCTCCCAGATCAGATAGCTTGGGAATCACTGGTGTAGATTTCAGGCCACACCCAGGATTGCTGGGAAAATACATGTAATGGCAAATTCCCTCATATAAATATGTATGTGTAGATGATTTAATAACAAATGAATAGTGCTTTTGACAAAAAGATGCAGTTAATCACTTACAATACATTTATTAGGATGATTAACTGACAAAACTATTTAAATGTAGCAAGATGTTTCTTTCTGCTTTCATCTTCTTCAGCTGCTCTAGATTCTTAGCTACCACCTTCGATGCAGCTCACTCTTACTTTGAGCAGCTGAAGAAGACGGAAGCTGAAACATTTTACAGCATTTAAATAGTTCTGTTGGTTAATCACTCTAATAAATGTGTGTGCATGTGCATAGCCCAATACTTACTTAAATTGGCTCCAAATCTCACTATCAATAACAGTGAGCTAGATGTTCCAGTGGTCTGAGTCAGTATAAGGCAGCTTCCCATATTCATGAATGCACAAGCTGATACAAAGAGCATAGACTTTCACAGGAAAACTGCCACATCATTGCTAACGTTCGCATCTCCAGCATTATTGCCTGCATACAGAGACAACACTTGTCATCAAATGCAAATGTTTAGGTAGCATCCATATGGCAATATGGATGGGAACAGTGGCAAGACGTTCTCCTGTTTATTTCCAGCTCATATCAGGTATTCAAAGATCTCATTAACATGGTTACTGTTCTTTATGTATTTTACATTACTCTGCTAGGCAGAGAACATACAGCTGTGACACTTAACCAGAACTTTCTATCCCAAATGATGGTCTTGATTGTTATAACCCCTGATTTGGGGGTGAGAGTTTCCTATGAAAGGTATTAGAGCTCCACCATGTGGAATATGTACTTAATGACAACACTTAGCTAAATCATGTCCTAAATAACCAAGGGTCTTCCCCCAAAGTTCTATTATTTCTTTACCTTTTTGTGGGGACAGGAGGAATATACACTGCAGAAATTCTTGTTTTAGCCTTCATTTAGATGATTTCTGGAAATGTTTCTAGCAGTTGTTCCAAGAGCTTTTGAAATAACATCCCATCATGTGTAGCACTCCAAACAGCTAAGAAGAAAACCTCCCAAAATACATTCATGAGAGTGCAGGGGACAAAAACCCCTGCACCATCAGCCAGAGATATCCACATGTTGTGTGGAGTCATTACCAGACAAAAATTTCCATGTGCCTCCATTTAATGTATGGACTTTATCAGACAAGCCCCTTAAATCCATTTTTATGCTAGCAAAAGAATGTTCCCCACTTACCTTGCTTTCCTGGCAAAGGCTTCCCAGCAATGAAAAGTGAATGGAGCTCCGTTTACTTCCTCCTTTGAAATCCCATGGATAATTGCAAGACTTCATCACATGGGAAATTAAAAAAACAAAACAAAAATAAGACAGAAAAGCTTTTTTTTTAAGTACATCTCTCTCTGGCTTTTCTTCGCAAATGAAGATTCAGGTAGGACTCATCCCGCGTTTTCTGCAAGCGCGCTGATGACTAAAAAGGCCAATCCGAGATAGACAAGTCCGGTTGCAGAAAGCACAGCAGAAGGTTTCCTCGGGTGATGTTACCGGGTTGTGATTCTTTCTGCATTGCCGTTTCTCTTCAACACTTGTTCGGCGTGAGTTCTCAAATAAGGCTGCAGCATTGTGGATAGTGTGTCTCCATGCCTCCCGATGTGAGGCCAGGGCGGACCATTGTTGGTGATCAATTTGGCCAAGCCTGAGATGTTGTTTCAGGGAGACCTTGTATCGCTTTTTGGGGGCACCCCTCTTACACTGACCCATGGCAAGTTCACCATAGAGTACTATTTTGGGGAGGCGATGGTCCTCCATCCTAGACACATGCCCTGCCCAGCGCAGCTGTGTTCTCAATATCATCGCCTCAATGCTGGTGATCTCTGCTTGCTCAAGGACAGCAACATTCGTCACATAGTCAGTCCAGTGTATATTTAGGATTGCGCGTAAACAGCGCTGGTGGAAGCGTTCGAGGAGTTGTAAGTGGTGGCGATAGGTGACCCATGTTTCAGATCCATAAAGGAGAATAGCACAAGGGCTCTATACACACTGATTTTTGTGTTTCACCTCAGGTGTTTATTACTCCAGACTCTTTTGTAAAGTCTTCCAAATGCGCTATGTGCCTTTGCTAATCTGTGACCGATCTCTTTGTCAATCTTGGCATCTGAGGAGATGATGCTTCCCAGGTAGGTGAACTGCTGAACAGACTTAAGCACAGAATTGCCGACGGCAATGTGGGGGTGGCAGTGTTCGTCCTGTGGTGCAGGCTGGTAAAGAACTTCTGTTTTCTTAAGGTTGACTTCCAGCCCAAACAGCTCTGCAGCTGTTGCGAAGCAGGATGTTAGGTGCTGCAGAGCTGGTTCTGTGTGGGCAACAAGGGCAGCATCGTCAGCAAAGAGTAGCTCATGGACTAGATAGTTTAGAGTCTTAGGACTTTTTCGGACAAGTAAAATGCAGTGCAAGCAGCCTCGCCACGTTGATCGTGAGTAAAAATCGCGAAAATATTTCACTCAAATGTCCCTGCGGTACCGCAACAGTACCAGCAGGGACGGGCGTCATCCGAAAGGGACGCCCTGCAGTGCTGCAGCCTCACAACGTGGCGAGGCTGCTTGCGCTGCATTTTACTTGTCCAAAAAAGTCCTCAGTGCGAGCCCTCAGATGGCTTAAGTTAAACAAGCTACCATCAGTACGGTAATGTATATAGATGCCGTCGTCCTCTTCGAGCTCTGCCGTAGCCCTTTGGAGCATCATGCTGAAGAAGATTGTAAATAAAGTTGGCGCAAGAACACAACCTTGCTTCACTCCATTAGTTATTAGAAAGGGCTCTGAAAGAGCATTGCCATATCTGACTTGACCACGCTGGCCCTCATGTAGCAAGATAATCATTTTAAGGAATTTGGGGGGACATCCTAGTCTTTCCAGGATCTGCCACAGACATTTCCTACTCACAGTGTCGAAGGCTTTGGTGAGGTCAACAAATGTTACATAGAGACCCTTGTTCTGCTCCCTACATTTCTCTTGCAGTTGTCTAAGGGCAAATACCATATCTGTAGTACTACTATTGGCTCTGAAGCCACATTGGCTTTCAGGGAGAAGTTCTTCTGCAATAGCAGGAACTAATCTCTTCAGGAGTATCCTTGCAAGGATTTTTTCCAGCAATAGAGAGCAGTGTTATGCCTCAATAGTTTGAGCAATCAGATTTTGCTCCTTTTTTCTTGTGCAGGGTGATGATGACTACATCTCGGAAATCTGATGGCAGTTCCCCTTTTTCCCAGCAATTCACAAGAAGTTTGTGGAATTTAACATGGAGTACATGACCTCGGTGTTTCCAAACTTCAGGTGGGATTCCATCAATCCCAGCTGCCTTGCCATTTTTCAACTGCTGTATGGCCTTAAGGGTCTCTTCCAAAGTGGGAGCTATGTCTAATTCATTTTTCATTGGTTTTTGTATCCTATGTTGGATAGCTGAGTCTTGGACTACTTGGTTGGCAGTAAAGAGACTTTGAAAGTGTTCAGCCCATCGATTCAGGATGGAGGCTTTATCAGTAATTAATGTTTGACCATCTGTACTGTATAAGGAGTTTTGGACCTGATAAGTAGGTCCAAACACGGCCTTAACAGCTTCATAGAATCCTCTAGAATCACCCAGATCTGCACAGTGTTGTGTCTTTTCTGCTATATTGATCCACCACTTGTTCTGCATGTCTTGGAGTTTTTGTTGAAGTTTACTACATGTGAGATCGAAAACTATTTTTCTTACGTGGCAAGTTGGCTGGGCGAGGTATGCCTGGTGAGCAGTTCTCTTCTTTGCCAACAGCTCCTGGATCTCTTGGTTGTTTTCATCAAACCAGTCTTGGTTTTTCTTGTGGGAGAACCCGAGGGATTCTTCCACAGACTGGAGGATACTGTTTTTGATATGTTGCCAAAACACTGTAGGAGAAGGATCTGTAGGATGGTCTTCAAGTTTTGTTTGCAGGTTTGCCTGGAAGTTGTCTCTCATGGTAGCTTGTTGAAGATTGTTGACTTGGAGTCTCCTCTTTAAGATGCCACCCCTCTTAGGTTTGAACTTAAGATGAAGATTTAGTTTACATCTGACGAGGTGATGATCTGTCTGGCATTCTGCACTGGGCATCACTCGAGTATGGCGGACATCGTGAATGTTTCTGTGGCGGACTAGAACATAGTCAATGAGGTGCCAATGTTTGGATCGGGGATGCATCCAGGTTGTCTTCAAGCTGTCTTTCTGCTGAAAGATAGTGTTTGTAATAGTCAGCTGTTGTTCTGCACAGAACTCTAGCAGGAGGCGTCCGTTATCATTGCAATTTCCAACACCATGCTTGCCTAAAACACCTTTCCAGGCTTCGGAGTTCTTTCCTACTCTGGCATTGAAGTCACTAAGGATAATAATTTTATCTTCTACAGGGACTTTTTGTATGAGGTGGTGTAGGTCTGTGTAGAATTTTTCTTTCTCTACAGGGTCGGCTTGCATAGTTGGGGCATATATACTAAAGAGAACAACATGTGGGAGGCGTAAGGAAATAATGCGATCAGAGTGTCCTGTTGGCAAGGTTTCGAGTTTGGAGGCAATGGAGTTTTTAATCATGAAGCCTACCCCTGAAAGATGCTTTTCGGTTTTGGGTTTGCCAGACCAGTAAAGTGTGTAGCCGGCGCCGTGTTCTTTAAGGCTGCCTTCCTCATGGAGACAAACTTCACTAAGAGCAGCGATGTCAATGTTAAGCCGTGATAGTTCATGGGTTATTAGAGCAGAACAACGCTCAGGCCATCTACTATTTTCAGAGTCTCGCATGGTTCTGATGTTCCAGCATGCAAGCGTCAGTTTATTTATACCTTTGGAGGCCGGTGTGCGCCTTTGTTTCTTTGCCTTGGTTTGACCGCATCAGAAGATGCCCATTGGCCGCGGCTAGCCAACCAGGTAGTTGGGGATGAGCTTTCGTTAGGCCACCTTTTCTAGGCCCCTCTCCATATGGAGCAAGCAGTGCTCTCCTTAAAAAAGGCTGCTTGGTCATTCAGGATGCTGCCGAACAAGACTGTCATCTCCCAGGTCAGCCTCAAGCGACCAAAGTCCTGAACCACCTGCATGCAGGGTTGGGTCTACGGCTTCCAGTGCATCTTTACACCTGCCGGTTTCGTCCCTCGCCTATCGCTACAGGGCTTCTTTTTTGGGGGGCGGGGCAAATTGGATTTGTCCTTCAAGCCTGTGCAATGTATTTTTCTGGTGGAGTGCAGCGTGCACAGAACTGGCCTCACCCTTTAAACCAGAGGTTCATCTGCCGTGGCCTTGCAAGCATGGACGTAGCAGCGAGGTCCTTGGGCCGTAGGTTTGATTAGAGTTTCCTTCTCTTAGTTGGTTGACCTTACAGGGTTGGACGAGCACCATTTGCCCGGGTTTGGGATTAGAGCTTTCCTTCTCCTAGGACGGTTGCAACAAGGCTAGAGAGCCCATCCTGCCCTTTGACACTCTTTGTCAGACCCTTCCGTTTTGACCTGTCTGGCATGGGAGACCCTACCAGTGGCTATTATGCCATCGCCAGCATAGCTCAAAACATCATTAGGGTACACAAGCCTCTCTCCCATGACAAGGGGGCGTCAATGGCTCTCCATTGAAGTGCATACACACACTTTAAAGGTCCCAAGTAACCCAGGGAGGGTCATAAAAAGTACATCACTTACCTGGCTGTCACAATCTCACCCAAAAATGTTCATGCCAGACTGGCCATTGACACTGCATTGACATGAGTACAATGGCATGAGGTTTCACACTAAAGCATCACCAGGGTCCATTGACAGCTTCAGTCATCAATTCAGAATGATGGGTTTTGGACTTTACATAAATGTGAAAGGGCAAGGTCATGTGGTATGCACATCTTTTTGTGTTCATGTGGCATCATTATGACACTGCATCTGATAAAGTCCTCTGTGTGGAGGGAGCGAAATAATAAGTAGCCTCAGTCTCCAGAACAAGAACTAGGGCACACATAGTAAAGGAAATGAACACCAAACAGAGACAAGGTTGAGTGGAGTTTAGGCATGCCTTCTGGTAGCTGGAAAAATTCTGCTAACAGCCCAAGCTAGGACAGTACAACCTCCATGTTTCACATAGCTGGGTTGAGTTCCTTCAACTGTGCACTTTTGTGAAACGATTCACCTCTTCTGAAGATGGCAGAAATTTTCAGCTGCATTGCAGAGGCAAGGGATGGCTACCTTACCTTAATTCAATTGGGTTGACTAAATATTAGAAAGAACTTCCTGACAGTGAGAACTATTTGACAGTAGAAGAGACTATCTTGGGAGGTGTTGGAGTCTGCTTCACATTTTGAACCATAGGTTGTGTCAGGGGATGATAGGACATGCAATCCCCAGCAGAAGCCAACAAGAACTGTCTCAGTAGACTCAGTAGCAACCCGTTCCCAAGAATACTCACACACAGGGTGTTTGATGTCCAAATAAGCAGGAGGCACTTTTATCTTCAAACTCAAACAGTTGCAATATATACAAATATTTACAATCCAAGGAGAAACTGCTTCTCCAGGCCTCAGCATTCACAGGAAGAAGGAATTGAGCTCTGTTCTGAACTCTCATATATATATATGTGTGTGTGTGTGTGTGTGTGTGTACACACACACACACACACACACGATATTGCCCCCTAGTGGCCTGACTAAGCATGACTTGGTAGTTCACGCAGTATGATTTCTGCAGTTGTTTGGCCATTTTAAAACTGAGGTTCAGTCACCAACTCCTGACAGATTGGATAGCCACCTGTTAGGGGGCTACAGTTGTTGGGGCATAGAAAGACATGCTGTGTCCACCACAACCACCTGCAGAGTTGTTCCACGTCAACAGGACGCCAAGGAGAAGGGTTTCTGGAGAGACTTCTGCAAAAGACTTCAGGCTGAGAAGGAAAAAATCCTTCACCCCAGCACACTGCCTTGAGCTCTGGCTTGCCAAATAAAGACAGCAACAAGGCCAGCCTTCACTCAACTTGAGGGCTTTAATCTTTGTTTGCAGTATATTTACAATATATATACAGAGTATAGGACAGCCATCTCTAATACTCATAAATCTCTCTCAAACCAACAAACTGCTTCTCCAACCACCATCCACAACAAATCCACACTGGAGATAATTCCCATCTCCTTTTTATAGGCAGTTAAACAATGCCTATTACATCAGCATCTCAGGTGTGCATACTCTCAAGTGTTAACTCACACACACACCTGCCACTGGAGCTTAACTACTTTCATTACTAAGCTTACAGCTCCATCTTGTGGTCACATCCATGTCATTTCCTGACAAGAGTGTACAACCCTTGGTATCTCTTCTAACTCTGTGATCCTAGTTTTGGTGTTTCTCCCATCTTCATTTTCAACTTTTATAAAAGCCTCCCTATCAATAGTAGCATCAGCAAAAGTTCTACAGAACCAACCAGTTATGTTTCCTGCTGGGCCAGAATACCCATGGCAATTAGTGTCACATAATTTGGCCCAGGGCTGGTTATGACCTATAAAGCCCTATATGGCACAGGTCCAGCTATCTGGTAGATTGTATCTCCCTCTATGAGCCTGCCTGGGCCTTGGGATCATTAGGAGAGGCCCTTCTCTCAGTCCCACCACTGTTGCAAGAATGGTTGGTGGGGATGCAAGAGAGGGACTTCTTGGTGGCAGCCCCTACACACGGATAAGGTATCAGAGGGAGAAGTGAGAAGATAGGAAGAATATATGGTATGATATACAGTTGTCCCTTCATATTTGCCGGAGTTTGGTTCCAAGACCCCCCGTGGATACCAAAATCCGTGAATACCCAAGTCCCATTAGATGCAATGGCATCGCAAAATGGTGTCCCTTAATAAAATGGCAAAATCACAGTTTGCTTTTTGGATTATTAATTTTAAAGTATATTTTAGCAAATGAAGATTCTTTTAAAGTATATTTTCAAGCTGTGAATACTTAAATCTGTGAATGCCAAATCTGTGGATACGGAGGGACAACTGTATTATCGATTTAAATGTGGAGATATTGTATTGATTCTGTCTTGTACTTTTTTCTTTGTTACAAACATGAAACATAACTGTTTGTAGTTTGAATAATGGTGGTTTTTTGTTATTAAATATAATTAATAAAATAAATAAATACATTGTGAGCCTCTTTGAGTCCCAATTTTGAGGGGAAAGTGGGATATAAATGTTGTTGTTGTTGTTGACTTCCCATTAGGCCTCTGATGAAACTAACTCAAACCAGGTGCCCATGGGCAAATTCCAACCCATGAAAAGCTTTTTATTCTGGCAAATTATCTGCCTTGACTACATAATGTAGGCTCAGGTAGATTAAAAAGTTTCTTCTTTGATGAGTAAAGATGAAGATGAAGCCCAGAGGTTGACAGAAGCCTTCACTTCACTTCAGAGCTGAGGCAGGTCACAAACTGCATAAAACCAGTTATTCCTCCAAACTGTCAGGAGCAATGATTCTTAAAAACTAGTTTGCTTGATTCCTTTCTCTGTTTTAGGAAGTGGGAGAATAAACCACTCTAAGTTCTTATTCTCCACTGCAGAGCCTAGGATTTTATTTTTCACAAGCAATTTTTACTAGTTGCAGTTTTGTTTTTAAAAACGGCTTGTCTCATCTATATTACTCATTATATATAATGATGAGTGTTGCATTAGTATTTTCTCATTAGCAGTTTACCTGTTTCCCAATTTTTTTTAAAAAAAAAAACCTTTTAAGAACACAGAAGTGGCCCAAGTCTCTGCAGAATTTGCTCCAACAAAGTTTTAGAGGTAATTAGTAAATGCAACCTGCTAAATTAAAACATTAATTACATTACTAGCCATTACATTATTTTTTAAAAATAAAGTTGGAATGTTCATGTTACCCTAAAAATATATTACAGGAAACATCATTACTTGTTAACATACTACTACCAAGCCCTGCTCCACAGATAGGAGAATCCTACATATTTGTTATAAAGGGCTCCCTCTTGAAAAATCACCCTGACCCCTGGCAGAGATACTAGAAGAGTCTCCACTTGGCCAGCAGAGAAGAATGGAGGCTCAGAGGACCTATCTGGTTTTAGAGGGAACTGTCCACTGCCTGTGGCCTTCTCATGGTCTCTCAAGATAGGTTCCCCTCCTTTGGGGATGAAGAAGCAGATAGTTGAGGGAATCAGGAGTGTGACTCCAGTCAAGGAAAGAAGACTGCTTGCACCAGCCTGGGCCCACTCTGATTCTCTTCACTGAGAAGGAGTCAAATAATGGCGGTTGGTGTCTTCCAGTTTGGTAGTTCAGGGAATCCATTCCAGGTTTTAGTCCCAACTTGGAAGTTAGTATCCAAGGAACTCAACCCTAGCCCCAAAAACACATTGCCTGAATCAGATTCTCACGGCATGCCTATAGTGGATGTCAGCACCCTCCAAAACTGGGAATGATCTTGAGCATGAGGTGGTTCCCAGAACCTTGAAACCTATTAATCATACAGACCCAATGCAAATTATCAAATGCTTTTTCTGCATCTAGAAAAAAAGTGCTACTTGTTTCTCATTATGTCTTTCTAAATATTCCAAAATGTTCAAAATATATCTGGTATTATCACGTAGCTGTCTTTTTGGCAACAAGATAACCCTTAACAAAAACCATATTGATCTCTATGAATCAAATCCTTTAAAAACCTCTTCAGTTTTTCTGCCATGGTCATTGTAAAAATCTTATAATCATTATTCAGTAAGTGTCATGGGCCAGGATTTGGACTTGGATTCCAAGTCTGAAGAAGAGTCTGAAGAAGAGACTTGTGCAGCTCTCCCAGTTGAAGAAGAGACTCATGCAGCTCTTCCAGTTGAAGATTAGCCTCAGCCTGAAGAGGAACAGAGCTGAGACTCACTTACAGCTGACTTGGCAAGGCACACAGCTGGGAAAACAGCATGGCCCCCAAGTCCACGGACCCAGCATGTAGAGGAGAACAGAGCAGTGAGGCTCAGTGAGGCTCCTTGCCAAGCAGCAAGGATGAGGCTCCTGATTAGAGCCAGCAGGTGCCAGCCCATTTAAGAACTAGCTCTGGCTAGGGTGGGTTGCTGAAAGCAACTTGACTGTTTTCTGGTTGATGTTCTTGATTCATGACCTCTGTGAATCTGACCACTGGACTGTCTGACAACCCTTGCTGGATTCTTCAACCCTGGACTGCCTGACCATGCTTCTTGTTTCCTGAACCTGAACTGACCTTGACTATGCTTTTGCCAAACTGACTCCCACAGGCAAGGATGCTTTCTGAGCTTTGTTGAGATATTGCCCTTGCCTGAACTATTTCAGAATTCTAAGCTAATTGTTTCTTTCCTCACTTGGTCTGTGAGTGTATATCTTGAGAAAGTCTATTCAGATAATGAAATAATTCTGTCCTTTTCTGAGGGGCATTAATTCTGCTTCAGTTCCAAGTAAAACATCTAAGATCCATTATCAAACCAAAAGCTTAGAAAGGTCCACATCCTCTTCACCTTTGGTTTTCTCTTCATCTCCATCACCTCTCCTCTTTTCTTTATCCAAATCTTGATCTGGAAGTTTTGTCATCTTCTCATTCATCCCATTCCTCCAACTCTTTTACATTTCCATAGCAAATCTTTAGCCTTTGGGACAATATTCACTTTAAATTGGCACTGTTTAAAAGAAAGGGTGATTCCCTCCAATTTCTCCCATCTGAGTGAGATCTTGTTTTGCTACTACTTGTCTGTCAAGAAAACATATTGTTATCTCTTGTATAAAATTCTGCTGGGCATCCCTTTAAAAACCACTACTCTTTAACTCCCACTTTCATTCTTTTACATAATGTTGCTGTAGTACTTGGTCTTGAATCTGTTTCCTGAAAAATGGACAGTCACATCTCATGGTAAATTTCTGTGACTTGCCACTGGAGAGTTCATTCAGTAAGCACAATCTACTTCCATTTTGATCCCATGACTTTGCTTCTCCAGAAAAATTGCTAAGGTTTCAATCATTCTTGCTCAAATGTTTTCATTTAGTTGTTCTGAGATCAAGCTAAAGCATAGACATGTCTCACGATCCCTCACAATCCCTCAGTTCCAGTAAGGCAATGGCACCTAGAACATGTTCACATTCTTTATCTAGCCTCCCAGTTTGAGAGAACTGTCTGTTGAAATCAATTGACCTAGCCAAAATTGATAAATTATCAACACTGATTGTTGTTTGGAGGTTTTTTGTGGTTAGTGGGAGGTTACCTGGCCAGGTGGTCACCTGATCATCCCCAGCATAGAAGGTTACCAAAATACATAGGTTAAAAATGGAAGGGCAGGTTGTCACTTTCAGGACCTGCTGTTGTTATCTTCCTAGAAGTAGGAAATGCTATCCAGGTCTAGATGGACCTATGGTCTGATCCAGCAGAGTTCTTATGCACTCTTATAAGGCACCTCTTAATACAGGGTGGACAAACTGTGGCCCTCCAGTTCTTAATGGACCACCACACCTATCAGCCCTTGTTGCAGTTTGACATCTGGAGGGCTGGAGGGCTTGTCCATCTCTGCCTTGATGTATTTATTAGTTACTGACACAGTAGCCTGTGCAATATAAGAAAGGAGGAAGGGAAAAGCAGTCAAGTGGCACCTTTAAAACTAACCAATCTATTCCATATGCCATCTGCCTTTGAAACAAGTGAGGCTGAGAGAGTGAATAGCCCAAGGCTGTAACTTGCTTCAGTATCAGGACTCCCTAGGAATTGGAACTTGGATCTCCACATTCCAATCCCAAACTTATCACTGCCTGCTTCTGTGCATTGGTAAACCAGAAATAGTCAAGGTACAAATCAATAATAGTAAAGTTAATTATTTTATATTGTTACTTGTAATCTTAATGGTGTTTTAACAATAATTTTGATGATGATCTTACCCGTTATTTTTGTTAAATATTTTGCATGTATTGCATTGCCATACGTGAACAGCTGGAGAGTGCTGTGGGGGAGGGGGTAGTTTGATGGCCTCCCCTGAAGAAAAGCCACCATGTATTGCACTTGATGTGTTCGTGCTGAGCATATCACATGGGTGGGGAAGCAGCAGAGGGCTGTTAAGCCTCAGCCTCCCACTCGCATGCTTCTTTCTGTCAGATCTTGTGAGCAACTAGCCTAAAATCACCCCATTAAGTTCATACTTGAGTGCAAACTAGAATCTAGATCTCAAAATTTAGATCACAGCAATCTAGCTACTACAGACATACCTCAGTTAACAAAGCTGCTGATAAAAGAGCTCTTTTTAAGAAAGTGTTTTATACCTGCCCAGCCCCTTCCCTTTTCTTCCTTGACCTTTATCTAACCAGAAGTTTTTTTAGCAGCATTGCCATTGGGAGGATGGTGAAGGAGGGCTTAAGAAACTTTCATTTGGGGTTGCAACAGTTTATCTGCAATAAGCAATTCAATAAAGTTTAAGCTGTCAAAGAACAGGATTCTGCTCTAGCTGATCCTCTAGTTGTCTGTGCCTACCTACAACAGGCAAGGTAAAGAGAAGCTGCCCTTCAAAATTCCTGATGAAGCATGCATGAAGAGTAAAATAGAGAGTAAAGGGGAGAGCAGGTGAGTCTGCCTCACCAGCTACCTGCAGCATGTTTTTTTAAAAAATATATCTATAGGTTTGGCCACTAAAATTGAAAGAAAAAGAAACATAGAGGCTGGTGAAAAAAGCATGCATTTGGGAGGAAACACACACACACCCCATTGCATAATCAACAGTGCTTACTCAGAGGTTGTGTGAGTGCAGCCCTTTGTTTAGCCAATCATTCTGCAAGCATACATACAATCTCCTCTCGTGCTCACTTTTGATTTTGTAGGTGGCGAATTATTGGGCTGTTATGCAGTGGGTGAGTTCAAGGCCCTGGAGCCAACGGTGCAATTGGCTATGTGTGGGATCCAGCATAACTGTACTGGTATATATTTAGGCCTTGTTAAATACACCCCACGTACTCAGGATCCTGGACACTGTTTCCAGCAAAGATCTTCAAACTAGAACTAAGGGGAGCTTCATGAATTACACTTTTAAGGAGCACCTACAAAATGCTCTGCATTTACAGTTTATGCAAAATTGTGATGGACACAGTTAAAAAAGGGGGGTTGCAATTTGCTTATCGGCATGTGTTGTGTAAGTATGTCTGACAAGGAAGGAAGTGGAACTGGGTAAAGTTATTTTGTGCTTACAAACTCAGGATGTTTGTGTAATGGTTTGTATAATGATGTGTAATATGTAAAGTAACCCTGATCTTTGATCTCTGCTATTTATGCCATTTTTTTCTTCTCCTGTCCCTTTGGCCTAGTTCTCACAAGCAGCACATTAAGATGTAAACCTTCTAAGTGATATCACCTCAGAAATGAATGGCTTTCCACAGAAAATAATTATATTGTAATGTGCATTCTACATTAAGCAGTGTGCCATGACTCTTGCCTTCTTTCATTAGCTTCTGCATTGTTCAGCAGTCTTTCATGTTGAATTTATGAACAAACCAGGCATGATACAACTGCATACATTTCATCTTTGTACAGGAATATCCTCTAATTTGGGTTGCTTTTCAAATTTATTTCTATTTCTTCAGCATATTTAGGTGTTGTTTTTCCTGTAGCTCAGGGAAGTGGAGTTACAGATTCCCATTTTGCCTTTATAACAGGTCTGTGTGGAAAGGGTTAAATCCATAGCTTGGAAAAGTCTGTTTTTGGACAACTGTTTTTAGATTCCCAAACGGCTGGTTATGTTCATGTTGTTGTTGTTGTTGTTGTGTGCCTTCAAGTCATTTCCCACTTATGGCAACCCTAAGGCAAACCAATCACAGGGTTTTGTGGACTTAGAGTGTCTGACTCACCAAAGGTCACCAAGTGGGTTTCCATGGTTGGGCAGGGAAACACACCCTGGTCTCCAGAGTCAAAGTCCAATGCTCAAACCACTATACCATGCTGGCTCTACTCAGGTCCAAATTATACAATATGGTTAACATGCCCCCTCAAGTGATATTTGTATGCCATAGCACATGCTTTTCCTCACCTGCATGTAGTGTGCTTTGTTTTGTGAAGGTAAATATGGTCTTAACGTTTAATACTGAGAGATATATTTCTTGCAGTTGAATGGAACACACGTTAATCTCAGGAAATACACACTCCTCTTGTGATCTAGTTTGACCACTCTGAAAGTTCATTGCCAAAATGGGGATTTGAATCTTGGCCTTTTCCCTAGTTTAAATAGAAATTCAGTACAGTATGACTCCCATATCCTTGGGGGATATGTTCCAAGATACCCCTTGGATATCTGAAACTTTAGATAATAGGGAACCCTATTATTTTCAATGAGATGAATGACTTCGAGTCCAAGCATACCATAGAATTGCACTGGGGAGGGGGGCTAGAAATGCCTGGAGAGAACACCTCTCTAGGCATTTCTAGATCCCCCAGTGTGATTCTATGGTATGCTTGGGCTGGACGATGACCATAGAATCACATTGGATGACCTAGAAACACCTAGAGAAAACAATTTGGGGGGGGGGGGTGTGGATAACTGAATCTGTTGATACCAAATCCATGGATATGAGCATCGTACTATATTCCATTCTCTATGCCACAGTGGCTGTCATTTGTATCCTCTTCTATTGAATTGGCAAACAACCTACCAGAGATGCAGAAACAAAATAAATATTGTTCTTACCTCTGAATTTTCTAAACTTATTCATTGACTTGTTTGCACTAACCATATATATTTGCCAGGTCTCTGGTTACTAGTTAGATGTAGTTAGGATTGCTGCTGTTTAGTTAACCATAGTTAGGCCTGAGGCCTGGTGGTATTAGCCAAAGACTTGACATGAGTGAGTTGGGTGATGGGTAGGGTTGGCTGGCTCTGGAATGTGTTTAGCTGAGTTAAAGGAACGCTCAAGGTTATCTTAGCCTGGGAAAGAAAAGGGAGTTAGAGACAATATATCCAGCCCAATTTGTGCAGGTGGATGGGGGGGGTGCAAATGGGGGAAAGTGAAACCTTTGCCTGATACTATAGCTGTGTTTTTGGCAGGAACTGGTCAGATCTGTCAATGAAGTGCTACCGTTCACTTTGATGCCTTGCAATAAAGCATTTGAACTAATGCCAGTTGTCCCAGTGATTGAGGTCTGATGGGGTTCATCACTATATTAAATTTCTGGATTGTTCCCTGCTCTCTCATGAGCCAGCTGCACACCATTGCTCCTGCTGCCACTGCTGGGACAACTGTGGTCCCTGGGCAGCATCAGGAGCAGGGAGGAAAGGAAAGAGCCGGGCACCAAAGCAGAGACGAACATGTGTGCACGTGTGTATGTGTACATGCATGCATATGTGCATGTGTACAATCTCAGGATGCAAGAAAAGTGATGTGTGTGGATACTTGAAGATTTTGGTATTGTGGTCTGTTCTGGTACAGGAGGAGGTCCATAGGGGTGCCCTAGTGCCACTGCCTCATCTGAATGAATTTTGCCAAGAAAACCCTATGATAGGGTCACCTTAAGTTGGAGTCAACTTGAAGGTACATAGCAATAACAACAACTTACAGCAAGTACTGTAGATTGAGCTGGCATCAAAAGATAGCAGCAGCAAGAACCATCATATTGGCAAATCCCCAGGTATATCAGGGCAACAGCCACTTGCAGAGTCTGCCTAGGCTGAGAAAGCACAGCTTGAGAAATAAGTTGGTAGGCTGCAGGGAAAAGAGAAGAGGAGGCTTGGCACCACCACTGATCCTGATGTGGAGGGAAATTACTTGCTACATGTGCCCTGTGGAATCAGACAGGGAGAGAGAACACCAGCTCGCCAGCCAGGCAGATCCAAGCCTGCAATTGGAGTCAGCTGAGACCAGGAATGGAGTGGGGGGGGGGGGAGAAACTGGAGTTGTGCTGGGAAAAGGGAGGTATGGTCGGAACGGAGTGAACAGATGTTACAAAAGAAGGTGGGATCACTTTTTGTTAGCTATCCCACCTTCAGTTCACCCTGTTTCCCAGAATGGATCGGAATGCGTACCAACCATTCCACAGAACCTTACTTTGCTCCTCTACAATGCCAGGTCAGTTTTAAAAAAACGCACATTATTTACAATCTTCTTTTGGATGAGGATGCCGACCTGGCTTGCTTCACAGGAACCTGGCTGGGAGAGGATAGCGCTGTCACGTGGGTGCAGGCCCTCCCAGCTGGGTATTCTGTCAGTGAGCAGGTGAGGGGAAGTGGGCAGGGGGGCGGAGTGGCTCTGGTTTATAAGAATAATCTGACTTTGACCAGGATACCTGTCAGGAACACACTTAGAGTATATGTACCTTAGCTTGAGGACCAGGGATAGTTTGGGGATTCTGTTAGTATACCGACCACCCCATTGTCTAGCAGACTCCCTAACCGAGCTGACACAGCTGGTCTCAGATTTGCTGTTGGAGTTGCCCAGACGTTTAGTTTTGGGCAACTTCAACATGCCACTCGAGACCAGTTTGACAAATCTGACTGGGGTGGCTTGGGAGTTCATGGAAACCATGACAAACATGGGCCTATCCCAATTGGTTATTGGGCCCACACATTGTGCGGGTCATACCCTCGATGCGGTCTTCAGTATGGAACAGGAATATCTGTGGGCAGAAGTTATTAAAACCACAGCATTGTCATGGATGGATCATTTCCTGGTAAAGACTGAACTAAGAGTCTCTTCCCGCTCCACCGGGGGTGGTGGACCCAATAGAATGGTCTGCCCCCGAAGGCTAATGGAACCAATAGGATTCCAGAAAGCCTTGGGGGGTTTAATGGTTGGTAATGCCAGTGACCCTGTCGAAGCTTTGGTTAATACTTGGGACACCGACCTTACCAAGGCTATCGACACGATCGCTCCCAAGCGTCCTTTCCAACCCGCTCCTAACCATAAGCCATGGTATACATCAGAGCTTAGGAAAATGAAGCAGGTTGGACAATGACTAGAGGCACACAACAACTGGCAGAAAATTCAACTCTTATCCGAAGGACTCGTCATAGGAACTTTCTTTGGTCCTATCAAGAGGCAATACGTGCAGCGCAGAGATCCTTCTCCTCTGCACGTATTGCATCTGCAGAGTCCCGTCCAGCAGAGCTGTTTAGGGTGGTAAGAGAGATGATGCAGGTTATACCTGTGCACAACCTGTTGCTTAACCCAACAACGCCCTGCTGTGATGCATTTAACAACTTCTTTGCAGATAAAATCTCTCGGATAAGAGCTGACTTAGATGCCAGTATTTTGACAGAACAATTGACAAGGTGTCCAGCAACTCCATTGATGTAAGTTTACTGGATCAATTTCAATCCATGAGTACCGAGGATGTGGACAAGCTACTTGGTATAGTGAGGAAGACGACCTGCCCTCTTGATCCTTGCCCTTCATGGCTGGCCATCTGGGGGGGGTGCCTTGATGGTGTTCCTTAAGGACATCATCAATGCATCCCTCAGAGAAGAGTGTGTTCCATCTTGTTTAAAGGAAGCGGCGGTTAGGCTGCTCCTGAAAAAAACCTTCCCTGGACCCCCTGGACATGAACAACTATAGGCCGGTTTCTATGTTACCGTTCTTGAGCAAAGTGATTGAGAGAGCAGTTGCTCTTCAACTCCAGGTGGTCTTGGATGAAACCGATTATCTAGACCCATTTCAAACTGACTTTAGGATGGGGTTTGGAGTTGAGACTGCCATGGTTGCCTTGACCGACGACCTGTGTCTAAGCATCAACAGGGGTAGTGTGACCCTGTTGGTGCTTCTAGACCTCTCAGTGGCTTTCAATAAAATAGATCATCGCATCCTCTTGGATCGCCTGAGTGGGTTAGGAATCGGAGGCACTGCACTCCAGTGGTTCCCGTCCTTCCTCTTGGGCAGGTCCCAGAGGGTGCAGCTCGGGGACAGCTGCTCCAGTAGAAAGGAGCTTACTTGTGGCATTCCACAAGGCACCATCCTGTTCCTGATGCTGTTTAACATCTATATGAAGCCGATGGGTGAGATTATTCGGAGTTATGGGGCTGGGTGTTATCAGTATGCGGATGACACCCAGATCTATTTCTCCTTGTCCCAATCATTGGCCTCGAATTCCTATGGCATCTCTCCTCTTAATGACTGTCTTAAAGCAGTAATAGGCTGGATGAGGAAAAACAGATTGAGATTAAATCCGGACAAAACGGAGGTGCTCACGGTAGCAGCCCCAAAACCAGGAGTTGGGTTGCAACCTCCAGTCCTGGATGGGGTCACGCTCTCCGTTAAGGACTGTGTTTGCATTCTGGGGGTGCTCCTTGATTCATCACTTCAGATGACTAGTCAGGTGAATGCGACAGTTAGGAGCGCCTGTTATCAGCTTCGGCTGATATGCCAGCTGCGCCATTTCCTGGAAGTAAGGGACCTTGAGATTGTGGTGCACGTGCTGGTAACCTCTCATCTAGATGTCTGCAATGCGCTCTACATGGAGCTACCTTCGTGCTTGGTCCGGAAACTTCAGTTGGTACAAAATATGGTAGCCAGAGTGGTCTCGGGAACATCTCGGAGAGACCATATAACTCCAGTATTAAAATCTCTCCACTGGCTGCCTATCAGTTTCTGGGCCCAGTATAAGGTGTTGGTTATTACCCTTAAAGCCCTAAATAGCTTGGGTCTTTATTATCTAGATCCATTTCAAACGGGCTTTAGGACGGGATATGGAGTGGAGACTGCCATGGTTGCTCTGGCTGATGATCTCTGCTTGGGTATCGACAAGGGTAGTGTGACCCTGTTGGTGCTCTTGGACCTCTCAGCGGCCTTTGATACAATAGATCATTCCATCCTCCTGGATCGCCTGAGGGCGTTAGGAATTGGAGGCACTGCTTTGCAGTGGTTCCGTTCCTTCCTCTCGGGCAGATCCCAGAGGGTGAGGCTCGGGAACAGTTGCTCTACTAGAATAGAGCTTAACTGTGGTGTTCCTCAGGGTGCCATTCTGTCCCCGATGCTATTTAACATCTATATGAAGCTGCTGGGAGAGATCATTCGGAGGCATGGAGTGCGGTGTCATCAGTATGCTGATGACACCCAGATATACTTCTCCATGTCTCGGTCATCAGCTTCGACTTCAGATGGCATCTCTCCTCTCAATGATTGTCTTAAAGCAGTGATAGACTGGATGAGGAAAAACAAATTGAGACTGAATCCAGACAAAACGGAGGTACTAATAGTTACAGGCCCGAAACCAGGTCTGGGAATACAACTTCCAATCCTGGATGGAACTACACTCTCCTCCAAGGACTGTGTTCGCAGTCTGGGGATGCTCCTGGACCTGACGCTCCAGATGTCTAATCAGGTAAATGCGACGGTCAGGAGTGCCTGTTATCAACTTCGGCTGATACGCCAGCTGCGCCCTTTCCTGGAAACCAGGGACCTCAAAACTGTGGTACATGCACTGGTAACCTCCCGTCTGGATTTCTGTAATGCGCTCTACATGGGGCTACCCTTGTGCTTGACTCAGAAACTTCAATTAGTTCAGAACATGGCAGCCAGGTTGATTTCTGGTGTTTCCAGAAGAGAGCATATAAAACCTGTGTTAAAAGCTCTCCACTGGCTGCCTATTCGTTTCCGGGCACAGTACAATATGTTGGTTATAACCTTTAAAGCCCTACATGGCTTGGGTCCAACTTATCTCTGGGACCGCCTCCTTCCGTACGACTCTCCCCGTGCACTTTGGTCCTCTGGGAGGAATCTGTTACAGCCTATGAAAACAAGGCTGTCGGTGACCTCCCAGAGGGCCTTCTCTGCTGCCGCTCTCAGATTATGGAATGGCCTGCCGGATGAGATCTGTCTTATTACCACCTTAGACAGCTTTAAAAAAGCTGTCAAGATGGATCGTTTCTGGCAGGCCTTTCCTGAATAACTATCCCGGCCCAAGACTTGGCTATCCTTTCTGAGCTGCAATCAATTTTTTTAAAAAACTATTGTATGTTTAAATGTTTATTTCTTTCTAATTTATATAATTTTAATTATTGTATGTTTTTAATCTTTTATAATTTAATATCATTTTAAGGGGTGAGTGGGCTAGGGTACTGTGACTATGGAGTTTTTATATTGTAAGCTGCCCCGATTGTGTTGCAGAGGGGCGGGATAGAAATAAAATATTATTATTATTATTATTATTATTATTATTATGGGTCCAACTTATCTTCGGAACCGCCTCTTCCCGTACAATCCTCCCCACGCACTCCGGTTCTTTGGGAGGAATTTGCTTCAGCCACAAAAATCTAGGGTGTCTGCAACCTCCCAGAGGGCCTTTTCGGTAATCACCCCCGAATTATGGAATGGCCTGCCAAACGAGATCTGTCAGATGACGAGCTTGAGTAGCTTTATAAAAGCACTAAAGACAGAGCTCTTTCGGAGGCCTTTCCTGATTAGATCCCGGCCTCAGGAGCTGCGTCTCCTAGCCTCTTTTAGTCTTCTTGGCTGTTGATTTTTGTATTTGTTTATTTATATGATTTTATATAAATCATATAGGTGGTTTTTAATTTGATACTAGTTTAATATCTTTTTATGGGGGAAAGTGGGTTGGGTGGTGCTTAGGGATTTTAGTCAGTATTGTTGTATTTTAATTGTTGTAAGCCTCCCTGATTGTTTTTAACAGAGGGGTGGGGGAAAATAAATATTAGTAATAGTAGTATATGGTGGGTAGAGAAGCTGAGGAAGGGTACAAGAGACACTAGGAGGCACCAGGAGAATTTCCAGCTAACATGCTTAGCATTCCACAAGTCCCCAAACCCTCTGTAGCCTTCTCCTTGCTGGAATGTTTGAGATGTTTACTTTTCTCTTAAATATGCACATTTATCAACAATTAAACTTCTTCAGAACTAAAAAGCAAACAGAAACTAGAAGCATATTTGGGGGTGTTTTGTTTCCAGACTGATAGGTGCCAGACCACCTAAGTCTGGTGTTAGAGCAGAGACTGGAATCATTCCGTTCTCCAGTTGTTGTTGGGCTGATTCTCCACATTTGGTATAGTTGTCTATGTTGGCACAACATCTGGAGGCCCACATTACTTTTACCTCTATATCCAAGGTACTATGAGGGTGATGATGCCTGTATTAGTGGACACCTCTCTATGACTCTTCTGCAAAGAAAGATATTAAGATGAGGAGAATCTGCCGGGAAAGAGGGCATGATAAAATTCAGAAAGCAGGAGAAAGCTAGGAATGGATCATGTGGAGAATTGGCTGTTCCATGCCCAGAAAATTTCTTGCTTCCCCTAGAGAGGCTGAACGGGAACCTAAAGTTATAAGCCATGTGTGAGATGCAACAATCCTAGTAGTAGAACAATATAAAGTACATTCAATGGGCATGTATACATATATGAACACATGCTTGTGTACATACACAAGACATAGCAAAGGAGTGTTCAAGAGTAACAGCAGCTTTCATATTTGAAATTCAAGATGGAAGAGAGGATATGTAAACTGGCTGAAGTCTAAGCAACATAGGGCAAATTGACTAGTGCTCTGCCTATGGAAACATGCTGCATATTTTTAAAAAATAAGGCAGACATGAGAGTTGCCATAGTTCTCCTATGCTATGTCATCCAGAAGACACTAAATACTGCAGTGTTGCCTTTGAACTTCCCATGAAAGAAAGAATGAATGAATATATAAGGGGCAAGAAGTATCAAAATGCCATGTTTTGTGACAATAGTGGTTTTAAAGGGCTTGGGGGGACAACAACAAATTCTTTTTTAATATTTGGAGGGCCTTGGGGACTTCAGTCATCTTCAGAAGGGTTTTGGGGGCTGCAAAATGAGGCCCATAGACAGCACTTTCCTCAAACCTGCTCTACAAGTTCCATCTTGTTTCAATAATTATAGTAGAATTTTAAAGCAAAGCCTCCAATCATGGGACTGTGGCTTCAATTGACCACTAGAGGGAGGTAGCTTGTTAGGCACTTGGAACATGAATCTATCCTTTGGAAAACAAAAAAAGAAAGCTTGGAGGTTTTGAAAGAGACTCCTGTGGTTGAAGTAGCCAAGTGAAGAGGACAAGCTAAGTGAATGTTATTGCCAAGTATCCCTTGGGTAAAATCAGAGCAGCATGCTATTCAGAGTCAGCTTTCATTCTGGGTGGAACACAAAGAAATACATGGAGAAAAACACCACTGATTTCCCTTCAGCCACAAATTCCTACATCTTTGTCACCAAGCCCAAAGATGTATGTTTTTAATGCTAGTGGTGTCAGAATGAGTCATATGCTGACTACAAACCCAGAAGCTTTTATCTGCTTAAAATAATCACTGTCCTTAAGTAAGAGCTTCCCTAAATTGCCCCCTTTAAAGTATTCTGCTTTGCTCACAATAGCATCATTGGCTTGCAATATCCATCCTGAGCCAAAAGGGAGACTGAAGGAACTGGAACAGGATGGAACAGACAGGGGGAAGTTTGAAACACTAGTGTTTTTTTCCAGAGCACCTGGGCCCACAAATTTAAATGTTTTTTTCAAACTAAATTGTTCATATTATACATTCCAAAGTGGCCTCATACTTTAAAGGGGTTGTGTTACAACTTGAATAGCCTATAGTGTTGCCCTCACTCCCAGTGTGGTACTGTACAAAATGGACTATCCGGATAAAAGTCCTGCTGGTTCTTGGTGTGAGGCAGCAAAAACAAACAAATCTAGGATGTGAGAGCAAAAGTAAAAAAAACTAGTGTGACTATGGATAACATATAGAGATATATTGCTGATACAAAATAATCACTATAAAATAAAAACATTAGATGAATTAGAATCTGAAAGGTGCAATTGTCATTAGTATTTGTATCATCAACTTAATGAAAGATTTAAGATGGATAAAAAAAACTTTTTTTGAATTGAAGTGGTTAAAAAAGAGTTTGAAATTCAATTGTTCTTGAATGATGATTGTCTGATAATTAAGATGTATAAAATATTGTTAAAGATTGAAATGGAAGAAAAACAAGTTAAAGATTGTATGGTTAAATGGCACAGAATGTGGGTCATGATTTAAGATTAGAACAATGGGGAAAATGTGGAGTAAAAATGTGAAATGTTCACAGAGTTATGATTGGAAAGAAAACTTCTACAAAATGTTGGGCTTGTCTATATGAGGCAATAAAATGTTGATTGATGCGCAGCAACGCCAATTCGCAGCAGCTTTCATTTGTCTCCACAGATTTTTTTTTTCAAAATTGCAGGCATGCGAAGCCAAATGCATTTTGCTGTTCAAACGGGCATGCCTACGATTCAAGATGGTGGCCGCGAGTGAATTACTTGCATTTTCATTGTCACCAGTTGCCACCGCCAAATAGGATTTTTTTAAAAGCAAATCCAAGGTGCAGAAGTGTCATCTTCCACTTAAATAAATGGGGAAAAAGAAGAAGAAAGGCTGTTTCATCACCTCAGTGCATGATCACTATGGCAAAAATCCAACAGGGTGGTTCCAGGTGCTACCTTGCCAGCAAGCTCCATCCGCTGCAGATGTCCAACCAATCAGCTTTCCGCTTCTACTCTTATCAGGGAAGCACAGCAAAGCAAACTGGTTGTCCCAATGAACAGGAATGCACATTTCTTTGGAGTTTTTTTTTTTAAAAAGGTTGGGAAAATCTGTGAAGGCTTTGAAGTTTTTCACACACCCCCTCCTTCCAAATATGGTGAAACGATGTGGAATCCTATTTAGACGATACGTATTCTCCCAAATTATGAGAAGTATTTTTGCCATATAGACAAGCCCATTATATAAATGGTACTTGACACTGGAGAGGTTATCAAAAATGTACAAAGGTTCAGCTGTCAAATGTTGAAAATGTTTAAATGAAACTGGAACCTTTTACCATATGTGGTGGACATGTGAAAAAGCTAAGAAATATTGGACTTGCAAACATGAAATGATGGAAGAAATTGTAAAAATTAAATTCCAGATGAAGCCTAAACTTCATTTGTTGGGATTAGCACAGGGAAATTTAGAGAAGAAATACAGAATATTGCAATATATGCTGACTGCAGCTAGACTATATGTGCATAAATGGAAAGACCTTTCAATATCTACACAAGATTGGATGATGAAGTTGTACGAACTTGCACAAATAGACAAATTAACAATTTTACTGAATGAGAATTCTTTATCAAAATTTAAGAAGGACTGGAATGTAATTGAAATATATCTGATGCAAATATGGGGAAGCTTCGTTAAATTTGTTTTTGATTAGTTAAAGGTGTTGATATATAGTAGATTTATATATAAATGAAATTCAGTTATACAGTAGACAAGTGAAAAAAGTAATCAAATAAGATAAAGTAAGATCATAATTCAATTACAACCAAGCAGTACATGCAAAAGGGATCTAGGAATCTTATTGGACCACAAACTGAACATGAGTCAGCAATGTGATGCAGCAGCTAAAAAGCTGATGCAATTCTAGGCTGCATCAATAGGAATATAGTGTCTAGGGACATTATCAGACAAGCCTTATAATCCGGGACAGGGATGCCACAGGATCGCTAAAGGTATTCTCTTTCAGACGATGTTGTCCCTGTCCCATTCTGCCCCCGTTCAGTCTCCATTTTTTTCATTAACAACTTAAGCCATTAATAGATCACCCGTTCCATTTCTGTCATGGAATCACAGGTGTGTAAACTGGTGCCCCATTATGCTGGCGCTATCTGGAAGGTCTGTGCCGAACACTTCTGGGTACGACCAGGACATCCAGGTAATTGACAGTCTTTTTTGTACCCTCCCCATGTTGCTTGTAAAGTTTTAAGTGTGTTTTGGTGCTTAGTTTAAGTCTTTGCTGTCTGCTTGTACTTTTATTTTTAAATTTTCCACCAGCTGCCTGCCTCTGTAAGGTCCTAGGAGGTAAGTAGAGAACACTTCTGGTGGTGATCCTGACATCCAGGTAAGTGACAGCCTTTTTTGTACCCTCCCCTGTTTACTTGTTTTTTTTGTTTTGTTTTTTGTGTGTCTGTGTACTTGTTTTAATTTTTTTTTTTTTACATTTGGTTTTATTTTTATTTATTTATTTTACTATGTGATCATTCTTCCTGGATTTGCTTTCCTGGAAGTGAATGGAGCTCTGTGTGAGGGCTCCATTCATGCCTAGGCGGCTGGAGAGGAGGGATCAGTTTCTGTCCCACTTTAAAGGTAAATGTCTGGTGGGGGAGATTTAATAGTGACAGGGATGGGAGCGGGGTGGGAATTAGAAGGTGAGACAGGGACATTTTTTGTTTGTTTTGGGGGTTTTGGACCTGTGTGATAATCTCCTAGATCAAGGGAAGTAATAGTGCCACTGTATTCTGCTTTGGTCAGACCTCACCTGGGATACTGTGTCCAGTTCTGGGCACCACCATTCAGGAAAGATATTGAGAAGATGGAATGTGTCCAGAGGAGGGCAACCAAAATGGTGGGAGGTCTGGAAGCTATGCCCTATGAGGAGCAGCTTAGGGAGCTGGGCATGTTTAGTCTGGAGAAGAGAAGGTTGAGAGGGGACATGATAGCCATGTTTAAATATTTGAAGGGATGTCATACTGAGGATAGAGCAAGCTTGTTTTATTCTGCTCCAGAGACTAGGACACAGAGCAATGGGTTCAAACCACAGGAAAAGAGATTCCACCTAAACATTAGGAAGAACTTCCTAACAGTAAGAGCTATTTGGCAGTGGAGTGCACTGCCTCGGAGTGTGGTGAAGTCTCCTTCTTTGGAGATTTTTAAACAGAAGCTGGATAGCCATCTGTTGGGAATGCTTTGATTGTTTATTCCTGCATGGCAGGGCGTTGGACTGGATGACCCTTATTGTCTCTTCCAACTCTATGATTCTACAATTCTATAACAGGAGGTAGGAAGTAATATAATATGTGTTTTTTGTGTTTTAGATTAGGAAATTGTAATGTCTGTGTTGTGATTAGTGTTGGTTTGTTTGAATTGTATATGGGAGCCCTGCTGGTGTATTGGTTAAATGCCAGTACTGCAAGCCACAAAGTTATGAGTTCGATCCCAGAGGGCTCCAAGGTTGACTCAGCCTTCCATCCTTCCATAGGTCAGTAAAATGAGTACCCAGCTTGTTGGGGGAAATTAGCTAAAAAACATTTTAAACCACTTAAGGAATTTGGCACTAACAAGCAGTATATAAATATCAATGCTATTGCTCTTACTATTTTGTGTTCTTAATTTAAAATATATTTTTAAAAAAACTAGTGTGAACCGATCCTGGGGGTGGGGGTCAACTAGAATTTTCATACCTGAGGACCTGGTTATTTTAAGGGCACTTACTTTACTGTACACTCTTCTTCCAAGGATCTCAAGATGCTAATCTGTTGAGTTGCCCCAGGTTTATCTTCACACACTCTGGGGAGTAGCACTGGTCCATGGACCACCACTCTGAGTACAATGGTTTACAACACATATCTAAATCTCACAATTTCAGAGAAAGTTCCATTAGGGTACTGTTACATAAGCATGCCACTAACAGGAAAAGCTGATTTTTTTAAAAAAAACAGTTCAAATAAAAGTTTATATATTTCATTTAGGAATTCTCTCTCTCTAGGTTTTCTTCGCAAATGAAGATTCAGGAAGGACTCATCCCGCGCTTTCTGCAAGCGCACTGATTACTGAAAAGTCCAATCCAAGATAAACATGTAGGAATTCTAATGAGATGGTAACTACCTAGGTCAAGAAAACCTTGTTTCAAACTTCATTTTAAAATGTCAGAAGTCACCCTTGTATCAAACCTGAACAATATTTTACTTTTAAGGGTGATAATCTAATAGTTTTCCTTCCAATACTAAACTTGAAAGAGCAGTAGGCAGTCTTTCAGCTGAAGTCACAGGTGCCTCATTTAAGCCTGGCTCTTGATGGTATCAGTGTCAATTTTTAAAAATTCCTGCAGTCATTTTTGCTCAAGTTAATTATCAGTACTAAAGAATCCTAATGTTTCCAGTTTGTTTACTTTGCATGATCAATGGTAGGCTTTCCCCCACCCCATCATGATGTACTGCCCAGCCCATCATTCTGAGTTCATCTACAAAACCTACAGGTCACAGCACTGGAAAATTCCACTCCCTGGTTTCTATTGCAACAGGTATGGTAGAGGGTGGGAACCTCATTTCCTAAACATGACATCACATCATCTGACTGAAGAACCAATCCAAACCTGGAAAGGCAGAACCAATCAAATCTGACCAAAAGACTTTTAAGTTTCTGAGTCCTTTGTTCTATGCCACATACTTGGGACCCATGCTTGGGCCACATGGATTGATCAGCAAGATAACCAGACATGATAACTGAGGTTAGGGGAAGCTGACCTCCCTCAAGGGCCTGATAACATCAAGGAGCCCAAATGATATCTGAAGTCTGGGGAAGAGACTTCCATCCAAAATGACTCTGAATTTCCATCTCCAGAGCCAGCTAGGCCGGCTATGGTGAGCCTGGCCTAGCCCATCCCAATTGGGACATGGACTGATTGCATGGACATCATAAATGTGAGTTATTATTTTCTTAGCTTAGGGAACGTGCATAGTTAGCATGCATTAGGTTATGATTTAGTTTAATACTATGACTGAATGTGTTTCCTATAACTTGGTTAAATTGGGAACCTGGAGAGATTAGATGTCCCTCCATGCTAAGACTTAAGGGCTTGAACTAAAAAATAAAGCTTCTTCTGTTTCTCCTAATCTTAATGGTCACGTGCCTGCTTGGGCTCACTATCTGAATTTCTCTGGGATAGAGGAAAGGGCGCTGGTGATATTTTAACACAACATGTTCAGCTTCTTGCTGCACTGGGCAAGAAGGGGTTAAACCTCAGCGAGTGGTTGCAGATTTTGAAGAGAAAAATCCCTCAGGTTTGGGGTTTACAAAGGGGCAACCCTGGGGCTTCAGGCAGAGAGGTTTCAGGGTCCCGTCACACCCCCTGTTTATCAAGTCTCAGCGAAGAGATGCTTGTTTTCCATCAGGCTCCTTAGAAAGAGTCTTGGTTAATGTTTTGCACTGCAAACTGAAGTTTAAAATTGCAAGCCAGCAGTTCAGTCCCAAATTAAATGCAAGAAATAATGTATACACATCATTAAACATATTTACTTGGACAGGGAAGAATATTGTATAGCCCTCGGATGTTGTTGAACTGTAACTCCCAACATCCATCCTATTGGCTGTTCTGGCTAGGGCTGCTGGGAATTGCAGTCTAACATCTGGAAATGCACACAATTCCTACCCCTGTACTAGGAAGTAAGCCCTGTTGAACACAAGAGTTACTTCTGCGTAAGCATATATATGCATAAGAGAATATATATATATATTCTCTTGTGTGTGTTGCTGTTCCCAGTGTGCTGATTGGTTACTTACGTTTCCTAAGTGGCCAATCACTGCGCTCCATTGGCTGGCCAATCACCACATGGAGCAGTAACATGTGACCTCTTCCTCCTCACAGGTGGGACAGACAGCTTTGGATGACACCCCTCCTGAACTACTTCCTCCTCCTTTGCAAGCATTGCTTGGTTGCCTGGGCACAGCCAGGAGGTGCTGGCCACCCATCCTCTGGCCCTCGGGATTGTGCTCTTCTTCCCCCAGCCCTCAGGGTGGCTGTTCTTCCTCCCCCTCTTCCTCCAGCCTCGCCTGCCTAGCTCACTCCCTGACCGCCTGAGCCCATGCGCCCTTGCCAAAAAAAAAAAAAAAAACAAAGCTGGAGAGAGGGAAGGTGAGGGGACACACCTGTGGTAGGGAGTGGAGAGCATGTGGCTGTGCTCCTACATGGATGATTTGGGGGGGGGGGGGCTTTGGCAAAGGAGGCTGCAGAGCACACAAGGAGAGCGAGTGAATGCACCCCTATTGCACATCCTCCTCTCGGGTGCCTGGTTTGAGAAGAAAAAGAAGGAAAAATACAAGAGGAGGAGGTGTGGTTCACATGTTACACCACTCTGACACGTGAGGATGCAAGGATCACACAACAACAACAACAACAACAACACACTCCATGTCCTTTCCTCACTCAGGAAACCTCCTATAATGACGTATGTTACGCCGGGTACAGCTAGTTCATAGGATTTGTCTAAGGACTCATCTACACAAGCCAGGATATGGTGACTCCCTGCTGGCATATCCTGGCCATGGATCTGGCCCATGTCTCCACTGTTACCTCAACAAAATGGGCCAGAGTCCAGACAGAATGCCAGCCCATTGCTGCAGCTGCCACTGCCATCATTTTCCTTGCCCTCCTGGCATTGAGGAAGCCAATTGCAACATGTGACCGAAGGCCCCCTACATGTGATCAGCCTTGGTTACGTGTTGCAGGACCGCTTCCTGGACCCAGAAGGGTAAGGGTGACCAGTAGCTGGAGCAATGGGCTAGCCTGCTGGGACAGTCTCCTATTGACATGCTAGGCCCGTTCCGTTTTTTCCTGGCAGCAGCAGAATAAAATGGGTATTTTCTTATAATGCGATATTGGGCCCTACCCCATCTTACCCCCGTCTGAGCCCCATTTCTGCCCTGGGGGTCATAAGAACTACCCAGGGGCAGAATAGGGCAAATGCCCTGCATTGTATGGACTGCAGGGCTCTCAGATAGGGGCAAACCAGAGTAAACTGCCTGTGTAGATAAGGTCTAAGATTCTTATTACATGAGGATCCTATTCCACAATAATTGTGTTGTCCATAAAAATGCTATAGCTCTCTTACCTTGCACACCTTCAGAAGCATTGCAGGATTGAACCAAAAGTTATTGCATATAGCAATTGCCCACCACCTCCTCCAAAACATCATACCTTTTTTTCATTGTTTGGCACCCATGCTGTGCTTGGGAGGTATAACCTCTGAAAAAGTCCCCATCCTTCCCTTCTCTCTTGTCCCTAGGTTCCAAGATTGTTCTAGTTGTCTCTATCTTGTAAAAAAGCTCTGTGCTATGCAGAAGTTCTGTATGTCACAATTTGAAAAAATTACTTTTGAGGGACAACCACTCCCAGAACTCTCAAAGCCGCAGTCATTGCAAATTAAAAAGTCCTCCACAAAGTAACTTTTTCAAGCTATGCTGCAGATAAAACAGGTATTAAGCCAAAGGAGGGCAGACTTCTGTTTTTCTATCCAGTTGCAAACTAATGATCATAAGGCTGAGCTATTCCCTTCATAGTATTTTTGCTGCTTTGTCTCTCTGGACAGCTTTCAAAACTCTCTATACCACCACCCCACCGTTGTTTGCCACCCGCCTGGATGGAGAGGCTTGCCTTGGGAAGCTGCTTGCTGCTCTGGTGTGTGTGAGAGAGGGAGGGAGGGAGGGAGGGAAGGAAGGAATAAGAGCCTTATCGCTCTGACACCATGCCATTGTAGTGTTGTAGTGGCAGAAATTCTGGAAAGGAGTAGGGTCTTCTCTGATCGCTACATTTCCATGCCCACTGACAACCCACTGACCACCCAAAATCAGTATAAAAGCACAATTGCACTCTTGCAGAGGAAATGATAGTGCGACAGAAGAGGTAAAGGGGGTCATTACTGGAATTTTTCTGTATGTAAAAAAAAAAAACCACACATTTAAAATAATCTCCCCCACAACAACAACAGAACAGCAACAATGTCACACAGTATGCGTCAACTGAAGGCACTATTCTGCAGATTCTGTTCAGCTGCCTCATGCGATAAGGCTCTAATACAGTTGCCTTCTTGGAGTTATTGTCACAGTGGAGCACCAATAGCTGCACACCATTTTGGGACCTTTAGGTACTAAGAGGACATATTCAGTGTGATATTGTTAGCCCCAGTGTGGGGCAATGGAGATTGATGAGTTAATTACCTCAGACATCCAGGGAGACCCATGTGTCTCTGTGAGGTAGGCAACAGGACTGTTACAAATGGCTAGCTTTAAGGTCAAGGTTGTGTTGGTGTTTTAGTTTGTTTGTTTGTTTGTTTGTTTATTTCTCACCACCATACTAAGAAACACAGACATTTTGATTTGTAGCATCTTGATCCAGGAACCATTTGAAGTTAATTTTTTAAGACTGCCACTCTTGATCTATAATCATACCTTCTTAATAGTTTTTAAACAGGCTTGGAAGACTCACTTGGGAATAAACTTAAGCAACAGGATTTAATTTGGACTTTCCTATTGGTTAAAACCATCTCGTCCCAATATAAAGTGTCCCATCTTAGGGTTATCCATCACTCACATTACACACCAATTCAACCAAGTCAGATTCATAAATCCCCTTCTCCCTTATATATGAAGGAACTGTAGGGAGAAAGGAGCCTTGCTTCACATGGTGTTCTAGTGTTAAGCAGTAGCAGCATTCTAGGAGCAGATTATGTTAATGATCTTTTAGATAACCAGCAGATTCTGCCCCCACCCCAAGAGTGCTGTTCCTACTATATGTATGTGTGTACATCCAAGATCCTGTTATAGCCCTATCTGTCCAGGATGTGTATGCAGTTGCATGCTGAAATACACAGTGCAATTAAGGATTCACAGTACTACAAGATTCAAGGGAAGATATACAAATAGAAATACACTGGGCCATTGGTATCTCCTTGAGCTTAGTTCCAGGCCTCCCTGTGGATACCAAAATGCATGGATGCTCAAGTCCCACTATATACAATAAAAGCATTAAAAGGTAGTCCCTTATATAAAATGGCAAAATCAAGGTTTGCCTTTTGGAGTTGTTGTTGTTTTTTTAAATCAAATCATGGATGATTGAATCTGTGGATGCAGAATTCATGGATACAGAGGGTTGACTGTATACCTTGGATACTTTTTTTTAAAAAAGCAGCAAACAAAGATTTGGAAACTACCTGAGATGTCATCACTGGATAAGTCTGGATACAGTGATATTGTGCAATTATAGTAGTTCAATGCCACTTCAAGCTACATCCTTTGGAATCCTGAGATGTGTAGTTTGTGAGGTATTTAGAATGCTCTGTTAAAGGGCTATTGGCCACTCTCCTCTGAACTACAGATTATTGGATACCTTGATTTAATCCTCAGGCGCCCTCTTTGCAGTATACTTTGGGAACCATTGTTCACAGGAATTCAATAGAATGCAGTGTGAATGCACCCTCTGTCTAAGAACCACATGCTTGCTTGGAAATAAACCCCAACAAATAAAGTCATATGGGATCTGTAGAAAACAAGGTTTAGTTTAAATCAGGGGAAAAAACATTTCTAAGGAGATTATCAGATGCGGGGAAATGTGGCAAAAAAAAGTGTCCCAAACTGTGTCAGAAGATCACAACGAGAACAGAAAGGGCAACATTATCAGACGCCCTTGTCCTCAGCCATTCCTGGGGTGTAGCACTGGCACAAACGAAGCTTTGCTTTTTTATTGATGGGGCTAAGCCGCCAATATGAATGGATGCCTTAATCACACCCGTGCTATGCCCTGGAATGCTGAAGGATGACATCATATGATAATGTTGCCTGTTTCTGTTCTCATCAAGTTCTTCTGGAGCTGTTTTTTGCTGCATCTGATAATATCCTTATTTCTTTATTGTACAATACTTATTCCACTTTTGTATTATCTCAGAAGGGCTTTATGTTGTCCTGACTTACCTCTAACAGTAGCAATTTCCCCATCCGCATGAGCCATGCACTGCATGGCAGTTGCTGCAACACATATTGGCATGCTGACTCTCTGTCCCAAGACTGAAGTCGACAGGTCCACAGAAGACACATTCCTCAGCATCCGGGGGTATAATTTTAATCTGGCACAGACAGAAATGGAGAATTCGGCTATTGACTTACCATCATGAAGCCTTTGCTCAGTACACAAGATTCAGAGTGTGAACAAAATAAACTCATGCTTCCAATTCTAAGGTAAGCCAGCTCTTACATAAAACGTTCAGGTCAAATAAAACTATCATGCCAAGCTAATTCAGTGCAGGATATATATTTTTTATAAACTTGAATTGGAGGCGAGTGAGTGTGGAAGTTTTAAGGAGACATAGCTAAATACAGAGTTTTCAAATTTTGTCAGGTACAGAACATTTAAATGAAAACAAGTTACATCATGCATTGTCATAAACTGCCAGAAACCAGGTATCTTTGGCTGTTAAATGGCTAGATTCACTCTCTACACCACAAAAAAAGCCTCCCTGCTTAAGGACTCATAAGTGTGCTAGCCAGAGGACCATCTACATTGCAAACTTTTGCAGCGAAGTCAGGTGATTGGGAGAATTCATGGAATTGCACTCTTCTAGCTTGGAGCAGTCAGTTCCACTACCTTGATCTTGACAATCACAGTAGAAAGTGGTGATATTGAGACCATTATACAAAGGCCTAAGAAACCCCACCCCACCCCTTTGCCTTTAGTGGTAGTGTTGGCTTACTCTACAGACTTTATCACAACAGCTTTCTGTCTCGCTGCAATAGCATGAGTTCAGGTAATGGAAACATACCAGTTTGGGAACGTTCCTTATCATAACCCTCTTGAATCACACAATTGCACTGCTTCGGTGGTCTATAGTCATGTGATCTGTCTTCGTACCAGCACCATAACGCCACCTTTCTGACCTATGCCTTTCCCAGAGTGCCTTTCAGTATTTTTTTTCCTTATTCTTTTTGTCATCATTTCACAACTACAGCAACATGATGGGGGCGGGGAGAAATTAAAAAGAAAAGAAATAGAAAATAAAAGGAAAAAGAGCCTCTTTGGAATAGCAAGGGGGGAGAGGAGGAGAATCATGCCCACTGATGCCACATGACTGGTGGCATCTCGCTCCTGCAGCGGAAGGGATCTATTGCACAGAAGGCTGTCATGGAAAAGTAGTGAGTGAGAGCCATCGATGGGCTTCCCCTGTCAATGAAAAGGTGCACTCCAAAAATGAATTGAATAGAAACTGGCAACAGGATGGAAACAATGTCGTGTGATAGAGTCCTTTAGATATTATTATATAGCTACAATTGCACTGTACAAGCCTTGTGTGATAAACTCCTTTGTCTAAACTTAAAAGTGACATTCAAGTAATGAGATCATAATATTATATGCAGAAATACACCAAATGGGTATGTAAGTTAATTGAATTATATCACTGTTAATAAAATTGCGATCATCACCTCTCTTTTGCCCAGAAATACTATAGCTATTTTAGTTAACGGTTTAACCCAACAGTTTATATGCATCCATTGTTTATATCACATTTTTGGGAACATTGAACCCGTCTTAGCATTCTTTCCCCCTTCCCAAAAGCGATGGAAGTCTCATTTCCCTGACCTTGTTCTCACCCTGCTGCAGGGAAGCAATTGCACACTTTGCGTGATCAACTTCTGTAAACAAGTTGTCATTGGTCTTGTGCTTTATCAGTCAAGGGCAGTTTATTTTCTAAAGGCTTTCAGAAAGTCACAGATACTATATGTCAGAAGTGATTATCAGAGGTTTGATTATTTTCTCTCAAGTTAAAATAGTGAAAGAAGATATTTTAAATTGATTCACTTGAGAGTTGTCAGGCCACAAGAGCCATGACCTTGTTGTAAAATCAATTTTCTAATCAATAATCTGGCTGAATGCAACTTTGGAAGAAGATTCTACCTGCTGTGAACAGAAATGCTGGAGGACAATCTTGTTTTAGCCTGTCAACACTTACTTGGAGACAAGAAAGCAAACTGATCCTCTTGTGTGTTGGAGAGGGCATTTAAACTGGCATGCTAATCAATTTCATTTACACTGAAGTCCTTTAGGATTCTTTTTTTCAGGACCCAAATGTGGAGACACTGCCACAAACATATAATTAGTTCCCATCATCCTAGACAATCACTGGCTAGTGTCCAATCTTTCAGTTTTGACTTAAGGTCACAGACCAAATGGTGGCATTCACCATCCAGCTCTAGGTTTTCTTGGTTGAACTGGACTATTTAGATCCTTTCTGGTCTGGGTTCAAACCTAGCTTTAGGATAGTAATAGACTGTATCCTCAGTGCACAACCTACATGAGAAACTGGACTAAGCAAGTGTTTCCCTCTTGATTCTGCTCAACCTCTCAACAATATTCAGTACTTTGATCGTGGTATTTGTCTGGGATGTATGGTGAATATGAGACTTGAGGACATCATTTTGCAGTGATTCTGGACTTGTATGGCTGACCATTCCCAGAAGGCAGTACAGAAAGATAATTTCTTGAATGTATGGTCTACAAGGTTCCACTGTTTTGTCCACTTTGTAAACATCACATGAAACCACTGAGAGAGGCCATCTGGAATGTTCTATTTGGGTCTCAGGTGTGAATTTCACCACTATGTTGATGTTACCCAGCTTTTACTTTTTCATCTGATCCAAGGATGTTATGGATGTCTCAAGTGTTACTTGGATGCTGTAATGAATTGGATGTGGGCTAATACTAAACAGGGCAAACTTTCTCAGTAGAGAAACAGATCCAGTATTGGGAGAAGAGGCAGCCAGTAGATCCAATGCCACAGAAGCACCAAATAGACTCTCAGATTTAAAGCCACTCCCCCCACAACTGCTCTGGGTTGGAAGAAAGCTATCTAGGTGGTGGACCTTATTCCCAAGAGAAGGTTCAATATCTGAAAAAGCTATGGCTGCTGAAAAGCAGCCACAAAACCATGAGTGTATTCATTGCCCTCACAGTAATGAATACACTGACCACCACAGTCTGCAGTCTGTTCTGGAAGGGGTTATGCTCCTTCTGAAAGATTAGGTCTGCAACTTGGGACTGCTTCTGGATTCATTACTGGCACCCAGGTGGTTGTTGTGGTCAAGACAGCATTTGCCTGGTTTTGCTTACTACACCTGTTGCAAACCTTCCAGGGGAAGGCAAAACAGGGCACAATGCTCCATGCCTAAATCCCTTCCTATTTATAACACACAATAGGTTGGATTGCTCTTGGAGAAGGCTGAGAAACTGCTGCTTATGCACAACACTGTAGTCAGATTGCATCTGGTGTGTGCTTCGTGGATGATGCTTCACATGTGTTGCCTTAATTACACTGGCTTGCTATTTGTTTCTGGGACCACATTCAATCTGTTGCTTCTTATCTACAAACACCTAAAAGGTTCAGGGCCAGGATATATCAAAGACTTCCTCCTTCCATATGAAGCTATCCATATCTTCTCATCTTTTTCAAGGATCCTGCTATGCATGCCTCCCCCAAGTGAGGCTAGGTTGGTGGGGAACATCAGCCACAGGCCAATTTCCATGACAGCAGGAACACTGTGGTATACCCTGCCCAGTGTGATTATATTACCCCCATGCGTATTCAAGTTTCAGGTGGGCAGTGAGTATATTTTCACTTTCTTCAGCTATTAATGGCTTTAAACAAGGGGCTGATTCTGTGCTCTGGGTGTTTTAAAGCTATCTCTGTTTTAATCTGGTTTGCTGCAATAGTTTTATTTTAATGTTTTTACATTGCCCTTGAGACCTTATTAGGGCAGATATGTGATATTGGGATTCTAGTAAATAAATAATCAATCCAATTTGCCTCAAGGCTTATGTTCATCAGTATGCAAACCTATCTTTGTTTTCATGGAACACCTTTTGGTGGGAAGACATACCTTACACTGAACATAAAGTTAATCACATGTAGACACCCTTAACAGTAAGCATCGGGCCAGCTCTTCAGTAGAGCATCACACAGGCCAAGGAAGCAGAGGTGTCCAAACAGTTTAATAGCAATAATTCTGGCTGCTGAGTTATAAATGAGATTGCAACTCTTGTAATTGGCACATTGAAGATCCCTCTTCATAATGAAAAGGAAAGGAGAAGGCTAACGTAAAAGTCAATAATCTGATACAGTCCCTAATGACATATGAGTATGAATTAAGGCCCTCACAGAATGCTGCATCAGGCTTATTTCAGTCAAAGAAAAATTATCACCCTTGTTTTTTTAAAACGGTATACCTTAATTGTAAGCATAACCTGCACACCCCATGATCTCAATTCCTATTTAATTAACTTAAATGTAACCATTGATCAGCACATGTGGGAGGGTTATATAGGAACACAGAAGCAATAGTAATCCATCATACCAACCAAAGGGTTATTTCGGACCTAATAGATCTTTAGTACCTTCTTCAAACCATTTTGTAGCCTTGCCAGTATTAAAATCCATGTTGGAAGAAAGAGGCAGTAAACATTCTGTTTCACCTGCCATTAACTTGGTTCATTCAATCCTTTATTTTTCTATACTTTCAGAAGTTTTAAATAAAGTTCAGAGAAATGCCACCACAGTACAACTGAGGTAAGTGACGTGACTATGCCCAAGAGTGCTAAAAGATAGTAAAATATCATCAGCTAATCAGCTGAATATTTTTCTTGGGTCTCTGCCAGCACAACCCGATCATTTAAAATGTAAATGAAGGAAAGAGGTAAAGCTTGAATTCTGTGGCTGTTCTTTGCTCCTCTTTTGCAAACCAAGAGGAGATTTGCAATTAAACACTTTACTGCCAGTGTTTTCATCAAGAATAGAAATTGAGGAGTGAATGCTGATGAGTAAGACCCTCCTCTTTTGGAAAATGTGGACTTGGAAATTTTGTACCATATCTATGTCAGGGCGTGTCCCAATCCCTTAGAGCATGTACAGAGGGCCAAGCAGCAAAAAAAAGCCATAGGCAGTTGCAGCAGACATCAGGCTGATGAAATGACCACACAGATACATTGGTTGTGGACATTTTCAGATTATCCTTGCCGCACAAGGATAGCCTGGGAGAGGTTCATTGCAGAAGCACAGCAGAGGGTCGATTTCGGATGACGCCGTGCCTGCTGCGAAATCATCCGTCCCTCTTGCGCTTAGGCTTGGAGCCTGCTGCGCTATATTCGGCAAGATTTTATTCACGGAGGCTATATTCGGCAAGATTTTATTCACAGAGGCTATATTTGGCAAGATTTTATTCACGGAGGATGGCTATACGCTTGAGCCCTCCAGGCTCCAGAGTATATCCATCCCTTCTTTAAGGTAAAGACTGTTTTGGGCTGTAGAGCTCTTTGACAATAGTCCAGGGGTATCTGCAAGGCCCTGGTTCTGGCTAACATGGCAAGGAGATAGATAGATAGTAGATAGATAGATAGATAGACTGACTGGAGTTTTCTCTGCCTTTCACACCAGAAGAAGACCAAGAGCATGTTATCCTCTCTCATTCTTTTCCTACCTTTTTGGTATTGAGTTTTCTCTTCATATCTTAGAGGCATGTAGCATACTTTTCACAAGATCAGCAATTTCACATTTGACCCGTTAAAAACTCTCCTACAGACCTGAGATTGGGAGCTGGTGATTTGTTTGTTTTCAATTTGCTAACTATTAGAGATAGAAAGAATATTTGAAAATATTCAGAAAAAAGATCAAAAATGTGTTTCTCAAGTCTCAGAAAATCCTAATGAGAATTCTGGATTAACAAGAAGCTTTCCATTTCGAGACTTATTTTGTGCAAACTTTGCACACTTTTTTACACATAAAAGGGCCTTTTTTGCATAGGAGGACACATCACTCTTTGAGCAGAAAAATAGTATTTCTCAATAGAAGCATTATTTTCTGTGCAGAAAACACTGTTTTCTGCCCCCCAATCCCAAATAGATGTAAATTCTGCACAGAGTATATCCCAAACTGTAGCATTTTCTGGCAGGAAGCTGCTTTTTCAGTAAGACAATAATATTTCTGCACAGAAAATGCTGTTTTTTCTGCAAAAACACCAGATGTGAATTTTGCACAGAATAAGTCCCAAGCTGCAAATAGTCTTCAAAAACTGCAAAAAGGCTTTCTCGCAGTGGGAAGAAAATAGCTGAAATTATTCATTCCTTTCTTCAAGAACAAAATTAACAAAATTGCATCCCTTCTAACTATATTTACAGTGCATACATGCATTAAAGCAGTCTTTAAGCTGTTTTGCTAGATGGAAGTGAACAGATTAGTCTCATAATGGCCTTTTTCAACTTAACTCAAATATTATTTGATTCATAATTCAGCACACATAAAATACAGAATGCTTTTTCTTTAAGGAAACAGAATGGTATAAAATACAATGCCAATATAAAGTGAAGTATAGCATAAAATACAAGAGTAAAACAGTATGGAGACACTCAAACTACAAAATAAAAACTACAATAAAATATTAAAATATTGTTGTTTTAACGGTGATATTCAGCAAGTGATGGCAGCTGCAAAAAAAACTAGCCATTTTAGCTACAACCTTCAGATTCTCATCTGACAAGAAGTGCAGTAAATAAAATTAATCAGAGCTGTCAGGAGTTTTCTGTAAAACTGGAGTAATAAAACTTAATCAGACATCTTGATAAAAGAAGCAATATCTTAAAATACATCTGTTTCCAATTCTCTCACTTCGTAAGGGCAGAAGGGACCCTCTTGAATCTTTCTCGCAGAAGTGCAAATGGCAGAACATTGAATCTAGCCAATAAAAGAGCACTATTCTGAACTCAGGGAGAGTTGAGTTTGCCAAGTAATTTGCAGAGGGAAAGTGCCCTCCTGTTATCCCTGAAATAAAGGGATAACGAGGCCAGACTCAGGAGATGTTGTAATTCTGCATCCCAAAGACACTATTCCATAGTAGCTTTAGCCTAAGACCTAGAAAAGTATGAGGTGTGACTCTAAGATTGTGTATTTTCTAATTCAGTGCCCTTTCTTATTTTGTCTCAAAGGTGTCAGTTAAAGTCAGTGGTGCCATTCTCACAGGAAAATAAACCAGCAACAAAGAAAAAAAATCTTATTAATCCAGGCAGAAGTCTCTACATAAATTTGCTCTGTTTGTTGCTGGCAAGATTGCACTGGACTCACTGATAGGGACTCCCAACACATCTCTCAGAAATTTAGTTTGTACAACTCCAAAAGGGGCATAGCAGCAATACAGAGAAAGAGAGCCTTACAGCATTTCAGCTACAATCTTTGCTGTAAATACCTGCAAAGCTGAGGAGATACGCTGACCCACATTCTGGTATTTTTAAAAAAAACTATATATAGTTTTTAAGCCCCTACACTCCTCTGAGCACTCTCCATGGTATATGTTGAGTTTTCCAGGCACATGGTGAATGGAAAATCATCTCCAAATATCTGAAGAATGTAACCTGTTTAATTCTTATTCTCCCTTTTGTGTTTGATCTTTGTCCTAGTAAATACTAGGAACTTAACATAATTTATAGTCAACAGTTTATTTTTTCAAAAATATTTTTATGTATTTAATCAATTAATTTATATCCTGCCTTTCTACCAACACAAATTCAAGATGGCTAACGCCCATTTAAAACAAGGTACAATCAAAAATATTATTAAGAAAGGTTAAAAGAGAATGCTTTAGATCGATACTTATCCAAGACAAGGGCATGACATCATCAGCATACAAGAGAACTGCCAGAGATCTATCTGCCAGTTTAGATAGATCTGCACCATTTCTGCACCATCCATTATATAAAAGTTAAACAAAGTAGACACTGAAAAGCATCTAATAGAAATAATTAAAACTTTAATTGATCAGTGGAATTACATCTCAGCCACAGAAAGGTTTTCCTATAGGCTGCAGGTAAGTGTTAAGAATTTCATGTCAGCATTAATGGTCTTAGGAGCCAGCATGGCATAGTGGTTTGAGTGTTGGACTATGACTCTGGAAAGCAGTGTTCAAATCTTTGCTCAGCCATGAAAACCCACAGGGTGACCTTGGGCAAGTCACATACTCTCAGCCTCAGAAAACCACATGACAGGTTCATCTTAGCGTCGCCATAAGTCAGACAATAACTTGAAGGCATATAACAACAGCAAATTAGTGGTCTTTTTTCCCCCAACAAAGAGTCTCTTGAACTAAAGCGAGAAGATGGTATTCAATTGACAAAAGATACATAGAACCCTTCCTTGTTTTTTATTCATATTTATACACAAGATATTGAAGAACAAGACCCTGATCAATTGGAGATCAACCCCACTTTAATGGCATTATCACACTACACTGTTATAGCACTATTATTCCATTTTAATTGCTATGGCTGCCTCCTATGGAATCCTGGGATTTGCAGTTTAGGGAGGGGCATTTAGCAATCTCAGACAGAGAGCTCTTAAGCTACACTAAACTGCAAACCCCAGGATTGCACAGGAGGCAGCCATAGCAGTTAAAGTGCAATAATAGTGCTATAATTGTGTAGTGTGATAAGACATTAAGATACATTATTACTCCAGTCATTTTAGTATTCTTTTCATGGAGATGACTGGCATATAATCTGCTAATAATGCTTACTAAACTGGTCAATAGTTGGCAGGATCAGAAGTTTTTCCTTTTTTGAAAATTGGAACAGCAGCCTCTGTCCCCTGGAAGGCATGCTGAATAGTCAATGTAAGAACAGGTCCACAAAAACTGGGGCCCACCACTCAGCATTAGCCTTAACCAATTCAGGTGGAATATTGTCAGTACTAAGTGCTTTCGCATAGGAAACAGAATTTTCTGTGAAGAAGATAATATGGGGGGGGGGGACCGCTTGCAATTTTTTGTACAGAATAAGTCTCAAACTACAACATTTTCTGCATAGGAAACACCATTGTCTGCAGACAAAACAATGCTTGCGTGTAGAATCTTTTATGCAAAAATGTTTTCTGCACACACACACAAAAAATATATGTAGATTTTGTGCAGAAAAAGTCCTCAGCTACAGCACTTTCTGTGTAGGAAGTAGCATTTTTTTTGCACAGAAAGTGGTATTTGCTCCAACCTCATATACTGTTGCAATTTTAGTATATTGATATGACAAAGGTCTGAGATAAAAGTTAATCCGGTTTTGGAGGAACCCATGAAATACTAGTGCTGAAAGGCACTGAGATAAGTTCAGAAGCATTCCTGCAGACAATCTATTTTCTTTCACAGCAACTTCACCCCCATCATATGCACCCTCCTATGTGTAATTTTTTTTTCATCTTCATAAATGAATAACATTTTATAACATTTAGACTATTAAATACCTTGAAAAGGCAGCTACATTTTCAGCCAGTGTTTGCTGTTCATCAGCCCCAGACTTGTAATAGTCATATACAGATTTTTGAAGAAATTTCTTAGCATATTGTTCAAAGTCAGCAATACAAATTGGTCTTTCCGACATAATGCAGGTTATTTCGTTTCCTTTCACTTCTTGGATCATCCAGACTTGCTGGTTTTCTGACTGTTAATCATTAAATTAAAGCAAAGTTCAGGCATCTTTACTTTTTTTGAAAGCAACCAACAAAATATCTAAGTCCCCTATTGACATTTCTGGAATACTGCTTTGGACTTTGACATTGACTTCTCATTCACCAGATTAGGGCATGTGCCTATCATCAGCCAGAATACAAAGGAGCAAAGGTAGAAACAGCAACATTTGGACATTCATTACCTCACAATAACCACAACACTTCTAAACTTTGGATGACACAAGTCTAAACAGATAGACTTGATCTGAGATTGATTCTACAAGTGGAGCTGAATATCACTTCAGCCTGCAGGAATAGGCAAGTCAAAAAGTATACTCACCAGATCCGCTCTCATCTACTCGCACTCCATTCAGGAAAAGTAATAGAAGGGGGATGGACCCTGCCAGCTAGAAACCAACTGCTTGAAGTCACTCCAAGCACCTTCAAGCAGTGGTAGGGTTTGATTTGGTTTTGGAACCGCAAAATGGTCATCAGATAATATTAGCAGACATACAATTTGGCCAAATAAAGAAACTCCAAGAACAAACCAGAACATGCTTTTACAATAAGGCCTGCCAAGAGTGAATTTGAGAAGAAACAGCTAGGGAAACAATTGTTGTTAATATGGTTTCAAGTTATAATGACCCTGTCCTAAGATGTTGCTGGTCAAATGTAATCAAAGGATGTTTACCATTGCCCTCCTTTAATGCTGTGATTTGCACAAGATCACTCAGTGGGTTTCCATGGCTGAGCAAGGATTCCAACCCTGATCTCCCACATGCAAATTTTACACAGAATGAGTTTGGTTTGGAGGGTTTGGGCCAGAAGAGGTTACTTAGTTAAATATATTTCATCTTCAAGAAGCTAGTCAATTGAAGGATAAGTCAATAGTGTACATATTGAGGAATGTGGAAGCATTAGAAATAAGAGAGATGCAGACCAGTGACCAAAGTGACAAGCTTGTAAGACAAGATCCTATACCTTAAGAAAACCCTTTTCAACCTGATAGTGAAACTGAGTAATATATGAGGTCTGTTTATTAAATAACAAGATTGTGCTTCTACCTTTCAGACAATTCAAGATGCTCCCTAGGGTTCTCACACCAAAGCAAAAAGAATGCTGCAAGGAAATTTGCACAGACATTCTGCAGCAACTTGAGGTGGACCCAAACCTTTTTCAAAAAACCCATCACTTGTGATGAAACCTGGATCTTCCAGTATGATCCTGAGACAAAGCGACAGTCAATGCACTGGAAAAAACCATCATCACTAAGAATGAAAAAAGCATGTCAGGGAACATCCACATTCAAAGCCATGCTCGTTGTTGTTTTTTTACATCGAGGGCGTAATTTTGACTAAATGCATTGCAGAAGGCAGAACAGTGAAGCAGCATTATTATTAGGAAGTTTTGACAAACCTGAGAGAAAGTTAAAAAAAAAAGGGACATAACTATGGGGAAATGGTTTCATTCTTAGAATCAAAGGTTCTGTCTAAACGGTGAAAATCTCTCTCTCTCTGGCTTTTCTTCACAAATGAAGATTCAGGAAGGACTCGTCCCGCACTTTCTGCAAGCGTGTTGATGACTAAAAGAGCCAATCTGAGATAAACAAGTCCGGTTGCAGAAAGCACAGCAGAAGGTCTCCTTGGGTAATGATTCTGGGTTGTGATTCTTTCTGCATTGTCGTTTCTCTTCAAGACTTGTTCGGTGTGAGTTCTCAAATAAGGCTGCAGCATTGTGGATAGTGCGTCTCTATGCCTCCCGATGTGAGGCCAGGGCGGACCATTGTTGGTGATCAATTTGGCTGAGCCAGAAATGTTGTTTCAGGGAGTCCTTGTATCGCTTTTTTGGAGTGACCCTCTTACGCTGAGCCGTGGCGAGTTCACTGTAGAGTACTATTTTGGGGAGGCGATGGTCCTCCATCCTAGAAACGTGCCCTGCCCAGCGCAGCTGTGTTCTCAATATCATGGCCTCAATGCTGGTGATCCCTGCTTGCTCAAGGACAGCAACATTCATCACATAGTCTGTCTAGTGTATATTTAGGATTGTGCGTATACAGCGCTAATGAAAGCGTTCGAGGAGTCATAGGTGGTGGCGATAGGTGACCCATGTTTCAGATCCATAAAGGAGAATAGACAGTACAATGGCTCTATACACACTGGTTTTTGTGCTTCGCCTCAGGTGTTTATTACTCCAGACTCTTTTGTAAAGTCTTCCAAATGCACTATATGCCTTTGCTAATCTGTGATCGATCTCTTTGTCAATCTTGGCATCTGAGGAGATGATTCTTCCCAGGTAGGTGAACTGCTGAACGGACAGATTTGCCAACAGCAATGTGGGGATGGTGGTGTTCGTCCTGTGGTGCAGGCTGGTAAAGAACTTCCATTTTCTTAAGGTTGACTTCCAGCCCAAAGAGCTCTGCAGCTGTTGTGAAGCAGGATGTTAGGCGCTGCAGAGCTGCTTCTGTGTGGGCAACAAGGGCAGCATCATCAGCGAAGAGCAGCTCATGGACTAGATAGTTTAGAGTCTTATTGCGAGCCCTCAGATGGCTTAAGATAAACAAGCTGCCATCAGTACGGTAACGTATATAGATGCCGTCATCTTCTTCAAGCTCTACCATAGCCCTTTGGAACATCATGCTGAAGAAGATTGTAAATAAAGTTGGTGCAAGAACACAACCTTGCTTCACTCCATTAGTTATTAGAAAGGGCTATGAAAGAGCATCGTCATATCTGACTTGACCGTGCTGGCCCTCGTGTAGCAAGATAATCATTTTAAGGAATTTGGGGGGACATCCTAGTCTTTCCAGGATCTGCCACAGACATTTCCTACTCACAGTGTCAAAGGCTTTGGTGAGGTCAACAAATGTAACATAGAGACCCTTGTTCTGCTCCCTACATTTTTCTTGCAGTTGTCTAAGGGCAAATACCATATCTGTAGTACTCCTATTGGCTCTGAAGCCACATTGGCTTTCAGGGAGAAGTTCTTCTGCAATAGCAGGAACTAATCTCCTTGCAAGGATTTTTCCAGCAATAGAGAGCAGTGTTATGCCTCGATAGTTTGAACAATTGGATTTTGCTCCTTTTTTCTTGTGCAGGGTGATAATGACTGCATCTCGGAGATCTGATGACAGTTCCCCTTTTCCCCAGCAATTCACAAGGAGTTCATGGAATTTATCATGGAGTTCATGACCTCCATGTTTCCAAACTGCAGGTGGGATTCCATCAATCCCAGCTGCGTTGCCATTGTTCATCTGCTGTATGGCCTTAAGGGTCTCTTCCAAAGTGGCAGCTATGTCCAATTCATTTTTCATCGGGTTTTGTATCATATGTTGGATAGCTGAGCCTTGGACTACTTGGTTGGCACTAAAAAAACTTTGAAAATGTTCAGCCCATCGATTCAGGATGGAGGCTTTATCAGTAATTAATGTTTGACAATCTGTACTGTATAAGGAGCTTTGGACCTGATAAGTAGGTCTAAACACTGCCTTAAGAGTTTTATAAAATCCTCTATGATCACCGAGATCTGCACAGTGCTGTGTCTTTTCTGCTATATTGATCCACCACTTGTTCTGCATGTCTCGGAGTTTTTGTTGAAGTTTACTACATGTGAGGCAGAATGCTGCTTTTCTTACATGGCAAGTTGGCTGGGCGAGTTCTTTCCTACTCTAGCATTGAAGTCACCAAGGATAATAATTTTATCTTCTACAGAGACTTTTTGTATAAGTTGGTGTAGGTCTGTGTAGAATTTGTCTTTCTCTACAGGGTCAGCTTGCATAGTCGGGGCATATATACTAAAGAGAACAACATGTGGGAGGCGTAAGGAAATAATGCGATCAGAGTGTCCTGTTGGCAAGGTTTCGAGTTTGGAGGCAATGGAGTTTTTACTCATAAAGCCTACTCCTGAAAGATGTTTTTCAGTTTGGGGTTTGCCAGATCAGTAAAGTGTGTAGCCGGCGCCGTGTTCTTTAAGGCTGCCTTCCTCATGGAGACAAACTTCACTAAGAGCAGTGATGTCAATATTAAGTCATGATAGTTCATGGGCTATTAGAGCAGAACGACACTCAGGCCATCCACTATCTGCAGAGACTCACATGGTTCTGATGTTCCAGCATGCAAGCGTCAGTTTATTTACACCTTTGGAGGCCGGTGTGTGCCTTTGTTTCTTTGGCTTGGTTTGACCGCATCAGAAGATGCCCGTTGGCCGCGGCTAGCCAACCAGATAGATGGAGATGAGCTTTCATTAGGCCACCTTTTCTAGGCCCCTCTCCATATGGAGCAAGCAGTGCTCTCCTTAAAAAAGGCTGCTTGGTCATTCAGGATGCTGCCAAACAAGACTGTCATCTCCCGGGTCAGCCTCGAGCGATCAAAGTCCTGAACCACCTGCATGCAGGGTTGGGTCTATGGCTTCCAGTGCATCTTTACACCTGCCATTTCGTCCCTCGCCTATTGCTACAGGGCTTTTTGGAACTGGATTTGTCCTTTGAGCCTGTGCAATCGATTTTTCTGGTGGAGCACAGCATGCACAGAACTGCCCTCACCCTTTAAACCAAAGGTTCATCTACTGTGGCCTTGCAAGCGTGGACGTTGCAGCGAGGTCCTCAGGTCATAGGTTTGATTAGTTTCCTTCTCGTAGATGGTTGACCTTACAGGGTTGGACAAGCACCATCTGCCCGGGTTTGGGATTAGAGTTTTCCTTCTCCTAGGACGGTTGTCATAAGGCTAGAGAGCCCATCCCGCCCTTTGACGCTCTTTGTCAGACCCTTCGGTTTTGACCAGTCTGGCATGGGAGACCCTACCAGTGGCTATTATGCCACCGCCAGCATAGCTCAAAACATCACAAGTCTTTCTCCCACTACAAGGGAGCATCAATGGAGAGGAAACAGTGAAAATAATCCTCAAAGAAATTGCATGGAAAGTGATCTATCTAAATTGACATTTGCAGACATGCATCTCATTCAGGAGGGGGGCAGGCAAATCCACCATAATTGGAAGGGAAGCTTTTGCTGGAGTTTTCAAAAATCCCCATAGGCGATGTGGATGTCTGATTGTTTAGACAGTCACGTTTGCATTGCTGCAACAAGGCAATGTATGCTGATTGGCCAGATAAGCATTGTAGGCGGGGCTTGATAACAGTGCAATCGCCTGCAGCAGCCATTTTTTCCCACTGGGGACTGGGTAAGGGAGAAGGGCTGTCTCATCCTCTTCTCCCTTACCTGGTCCCCCCTCCCCGTGCTGCTGTCGCCACTGCTGAAACCAGGAAGGGAGAAGAGGATGAGAGAACCCTCCTTCCTTATCCGGTCTCCCCCCATACCACTGTCATCGTCACCACAGGGACCAGGTAAGGAAGGACGGCTCTCTCCCCCCATGTGGCTAGAGGGCATTTGAAGTTCATGGGGGCTGTAAAACCATTAAGACAAGTCGCAGCTGCAGGGCACTTTGGGTTTTTTGGGCTCATATAGATGAGCCCATGGAAACATAGAGTTGTAAGAGACCACAAAGGCCATCTAGTCCAACCCTCTGACATGCATACCCTTCTGCCATTCTTCATCAAGACAATGCACCTGCTCACATAGCACTTTCTGTGAAGCAGTTTTTGGCTGATAAATGCATTACTACATTTGAACATCCTGTATATTCACCATATTTGGCACCATGCAACTTTTTTATTTTCCATAAAGTGAAATCAGTGCTTAAAGGAACACATTTTGAGTCAATTGAATGCAGTAAAGAAGAAAACGGCAGATGTGTTGAAACAGCTGACAGAAACTGATCTGCTCCATGCCTTCAGCCAGTGGAAAACAAGATTGCATTGGTGTGTGAACATGAACAGGTAGTATATTGAAGGGGACAAGCATTAGAATTGTGATACATATACATAAAAATGGGTTATTGTATCAGTCTTGTTATTTAATAGACAGACCTTTGTACACCCCAACCCTCACTGCATACTTAGCATTCTGCAAAAGATGTAGGATTGAAGCTCCTTTAAGAGAGATTTGGCTCTGGGAAGGGATTAAGCAGCAACACCACTCTTCCACTTTGCCCACTTTGCATTCCATCCTCTGGAAACAGCTTTACTTAGGGGCAGTGGATAGAAAGAGGCATAAGGCTATGGCTACTGTGATGTCATGGATTTGTATATAGAATTGTTGATTGAGTTAGCGTGTGAGTATGAAGTAAGTAGTTATTGGGAAGGGAGAAAGAATGGAGCTGTGAAATGAATGCTGATTGGTGGAATGTTTGAGATTTGCTTGAGGCAGTTTGTGAATGAGAGTTGGTGTTTCTGTTTAAGTGAAGAGCAGTTTAGCCTGGTGTCCAAGAGGAGTGCAGCAAAGAAATGTGTTTCAGAGGGATTTGAGTGAGACTAGCCATGGAATGAGTTTGAGCAGAATGATTGGTAAGGATATGGTTTAGCTTGAGAAGAGAGAGTGTAGTTTTAAATGTGTATAAATAACCTGCTGTATTATGTTTAACTTCTGTAAATAAAAAAAAAAATGTTTTTGTTTTTATACACTTTTGGCCTCCAGAATTGCTATCATTAAGAGTTTGATTTTAAACAAGGTGTCAGTGGTAGCACCACTGAAGATGGAGGGGTGATGTCCTATTGGGGATAAAAGTAACATAAATCCTCATATGACGCTTGAGGGCATTTAGACTGACCACAGTTGGTGTCACACAAGGGTGACAGCAGGAAGTCCTTGCATGTGGTAGAGGACATGTCAGCAAATTTTTCACAATGAGTGATTGCAGAGAACACCAGGAAGGCTTCAACCTTTGCTGGGTTAAAAGGCCTTCACATTTGGTGGTCCCAATGGTGGGATATTAGCAGAGATCCCCATATTTGGTGTAGGCAGAAATGGGGTGTGAGAACCACACAGTTACAGTTGGGGATGAACTGCATGTTAATTGAGGGGCAGAGCCACATCCAAAGGCTATGATCCAAATTGTACTGTATTCAAAGGCACATAGCTGTGATTACATTGTTGGTGTATTTGAGTATCAATAGTGTATAGGTGACATACTACATTGTGCCATAATAAGACTATTTTATACCTTCATGGTGCTGAATATCTTGTACCTTAAGTGGTAACCAACTTAGTCCATTTCATTTTCAGGCTGTAACACAACATTGTTACCCAAATTGTGTGCAGGTCTGTGGGGACCCTGTAATGTCCAAATATTAATTCAGGGAATATTTAATTAGCTTGAAATGGCAGCGAGAGGCCAGGTAATGGCAGGATCTTTTAACCTATGTATACCGGTAATCACTGAGGAGACTCAAAGCCAGAATATACAATTAAATGATCTTTATTGCAAATTACGCTTAACAGCATTCATGCAAGCACTCAGGTTTTAAGCAATCACACAAGGCTATCAGAGAAAGTAGGAAGTATTTGGATAAAGTAATAGAGTGAGGGAGTTGTGGGTTATACTATACCAATCCTGGAGAGCTGAGATTGCAAAGTAAACTGGCAGAGGGGAGGTCTGGAAGGCAGGATGGTGACAAGAACTGACATGGAGTCAGAAAGCAAGAGGCACATGCACCTGTGGTTACACAGTCTGAGGTAGAGTCAAAAGGAAGAGATCTGTGTGCACTTTGGTGGAGTTTTAGGATGATACAGTATTTATATTGGATAATTCCCCTGAAGAGATGAGATTTTAGAGTGGAATATAATGTCTTTCAGAGTTTCCCTGGTATAGACAAAGGGTTCTCTGGAAGAGATAGCATTCAATAATGGGTGATGCTTTTAGAATTGAATAAGAGCAGGCAACTTCTATTGTGTTTGTGAGTGGGGAAGAAAAACCAGTTTTGCAACCATCAAAGACTCTGCTGTTTTTGAGTGGATTAGTGAATGACTCATTTCCAGGTGTTAACTCTGACCTGGGTATGGCCTATTTGGGGGGAATTTCCAAAGGCCCCTCCCTGGGTTATATGTGACTCCAGCCTTGGTATCTGGGGATCCCTGGTTTACCTGCTAACCACGTAGAAGGCCACAGTAGGTCAAATTATTAAATACTAGCTGTACCCAGCATAACATACACCATTATAGGAGATTTTAAAGGTTATAAATTAATAACTCATTTTACTTATTTATTCATTCGTTTCAGTGAAAACAGAGTTAACAATCTTGTTCTTCTCAGATACACTTACTGTATCAAATGATTGAACTCTTGCGAGAGCTACATATAGTTGGCCGTGACTGAATATAGGGTTAGGAAGGTATAAACATATTTTGTCAAAGGTCTATCCTTGTGACATTAATAGACATTGAAAAGGCTAAACGTATAGGAAACTGTCCTGTCTTGAATTTGAAAGGCATATTTGTATCAGATGGAATGAGACTGATGCATGATATAAGAACTGTTTCTAAGTTCAATCCATTGATTACATAGGCCTCTATGATGTGTCTTTGTAGAAATGTAATTGTCAATCTTGTTCCATTGCAAAGTCCCTGTGATGGCATAAGATTCCGTAGTAGCATAATTACTGCACCTACTTTCAGTTTTAGCTCAGAGGCGGCATTACTGTTGGTACTAAGCTGTTCCAAAACTCTTCAGGGTTGCAGTCTGGAGCTTGGAGTGGAAGCATTCCACACGTTTCGGCACTCCATTTCCCAGAATCCTGCAGCTGGTGTCTGGTGCATGCGCCCTGCTGGGCTTTGAAGCGGTAGTTGCAGCTTGGAACTTGTGGCTGGTGTCTGGCACATGCACCCTGCTAGGGTTTGAAGTGGTACTTGCGGCCTGGAGCTTGTAATAGAAGCATTCCACTTTTCCACTCCCAGTGTGGTGATTGGCCGACCAATGGAGCACTATGATTGGTTGGGTATGTTTCCTAAGCAGCCAATAGGCACACTGGGAATAGAAACATACCCAAGTGTGTGTGTGTGTATCCAATTATGCGATATTCTAAGATGGGCGCTATCAGGGTAGGTAACAACATGAAGTGGAATGGTAAAGGGGCGTGTGAATACTTCTGCAGGACACTGCAGAAACATAGCAAGGTCTGCTTTCTATTGCTTGTGCATTCATTCATATCCCTTTCTTTTTGGCTATTTTTTTTTCTTAGGAGTTGAGAGAAGCAAGGAAAATTAACCAGAAGGATGGGGGAAATAAATGATGGATGCAGGAACAGTAAATTACCCTCTCTCCTCTTTTCTGTCTTGTTTTGTTTGTGAGGAAACAGTCTGAATTCTCAGCAGACAGCATCAGGCCCAGATGCTAATTATTTAAGGAAAAGTAAGAGATAAATGAACCCTATTACACCTACCTGCTGATGTTCAGTAGCTTATTCAAATAGTTTCAGTTTAGAAAAGCACCATCTTGTTCATATTTTGAATTAGTTTTAGCAGCCAGTTTTGTTAATATGACTATAGTTGGACTTAACTTTTGAAAGTCTTTCTAAAACCGGGAGAGTGTGAAGAGGTTGTGTTTGCTTGTGTGTTAGGGCATAACTGGACACTGCAATTTAAGTTGGGAGAAACGGAAAAGCAATTGATAAACACTCCAGTATAGATGAGAGCTGAAATGAAAAGCCCCTCTCCCATCTCAACATCCTTGATATATCCACCTCCACCTAGTTTTTGCTTAGTGTTTCTGACTTTGAAGTCTTAAAACAAATTATTATGACAGAAATTGTTGTTGTTAACAGAAATCATAAGCAGAACTGAATATTACCTATATAAAACTAGGGTTGTACAACAAATTAAAGAGAGCCAGCATGGTATAGTGCTTTGAGCGCAGGACTTGGTCTCTGGAGAACAGGGCTCGAACCACTGCTCCGCCATGGAAACCCACTGGGTGACTTTGGGCAAGTCACATTCTCTCATCCTCAGAGGAAGGCAAAAGCACACCCCTTCTGAAAAAAATATTGCCAAGAAACCCTGTGATGCATTCGCCTTAGGGTCACCGTAAGTCGGAAATGACATGAAAGTACAAAACACCACAAATTGAGCCAAATGCTGGATAATGAAACATACTAGGCTTATTCAGCTCATTTGTGTGAACTCTAGATCAGACTAGATTGGGCTTATAGACTGCCTTAATATTCTGTTTAACTTTCTTGTTAATGTGTCATGTCTATATGTTCTTCAGTTAGCAAAACTAATTTCGCCCAACCCACTCTAATTGCCCAGTTGTTGTTAATACAAAGGTGCTGGATGGGAGCCAGACAGTCTTAGTTACCACAGAAAAAGCACAGTATTGTCTAGTACACCCCAGGATTGCTATGTCTTCTCCATAAGCATTAACTGAGTAGGTATAGTGAGTATGGTTCCTGCCAGTTCTAGAATACTTATCAGCATGATGATCAAATGTTAACAGCTGTCCTCAAGGCTTAGTCAGGCATCTCTGGAAGAGACTAAAGGAAGCATGCCTTCATACCCACCACTCCCAAGCTTTGTTATGCTGTGTCACTGAAATTAAAATTGGTTTGCTGATAGAACAAGGCCAAAAAAAAAAGGGTACCCATTCTTCAAATATACGATTATTTCATTATCATATATCTTAATCAAACTTTAGCAGACTGATGCTCTACAACACCAGTAGTAAGACAAAACCAGTGTGAAATAAAATGCAAGGACTCCAAAGCTTTTTAAAAAAACGTTTTAAAACTGTAGGAACTGCGGAGGGGGAGTGTTTGAAGAACAGCAAACTTTATAGGCACCTAGCACAAAACCCCCTAAAACTGCCTAGCACAAATAGGGCCAAGACTCCCTCTTTAATTTCTACCTTGTCCCCAATGGTGATCTAGATTCCTGAATCTCAATTCAGATTTGGGGTCTGAATCAATCTGGACCAAATTACATATGCACCTCAGTTACTGAACTGGGCTCCAAGTTGAAGTGGGGATCCCAAGCACAGCCCTGTATAGAATATTTCGGTCAGGACAAACTGGAACCCTGTTAAGGACTGGATTATAAATAACAAATAAAGTGATGCAAAGAATGTTTTCAGCACCATTAAATTACATGGACACAGGACTTGTAATAAATAATTTTTATAATTAACAAGGAAATAGACAACAGCATTTTAGTATAAATTGTTTTGCATAAAAACTATGTCACAAACTAAATTATCTGTTTCAACTAAGCACAAATATTGCAATTTTTCCAGCATAACAAGTGAGTTTGAACAAACCACTTTGCTTGCCCAGTACCAACTCCTTAACAATTACCTTCTCAAAGAATCATTTTTCTCCACTTGTTGAAAAACTGGACAGCCATGCATATTGCAAACTTCTGAAGCAACTCTGGATCACAGCACATTTGTATGTAGTGGCTGTAATCACGGCTTCAACAGCATTTCATAATGTGTGTGGCCTGAAAACTGCTATATTTGTATTTTTCTTTGTGAGATCCAAGTTTCAACTTTGCCATAAACTAACTTAAGGGTTACTTTGAATCTTCAATATCTGCATCATGATAGCACTCTTTCTAGCAACAGACAAAAAGACCTGGTGAACTGAATTGTCTTTACTATAATGCAAATAGGCACAAGGATAAGCACTACAATTCCAAGCCAAATACTTCAAGCTGCAACATACAGAAGAATGCAATCATGGCAGATGGCAGTGGCTAATATAAGCATGAAAGACTACAATGTCATTGCAACTTAATTCTGGCTAGTTTACTTGGAAATATGCCCCTCTAAATTCAAAGTGACTGATACGCTTAGGACTGCCACCTTAATATATCTTCTCTGAGTGTACCTAGCAAACGATTTCAGTATCACCTCAAGCACATTTAGGCAAATATATACCTTTTCTTCAAGTGCTTTTAGTAATTACTTATACATGTGTGACTGGTATTACAGCACGTGAACACATTAATATGCTCAAAGCATTTTATCAGTTGAGCACACAATTAAAAAAAGACTACCTTTAACATTAAATTGACAGCAGTCAAGTAACTATGGTCCATCTTTCTTTCATGGGAAACTGAAGGGATCAGCTTCCGACGCTCATGTTTCTCATCATGTACCTGAAAAATAACTTTGGTCACACTAACTAAGCATTCTGTTAGGATGGTTCTATAATCAAATCAAGTGACCATGTTATTTCCCTGACACTTTTAGTAGCATGAAAAGTGCACTTAGTGTACAGCTGAAGTATTCATAAGATCTATTAATTATCATTTAAACATCTATTACTATTTTTACAAAAGGTTAAGCATATGCACTAAAGCATTTCTAGTACTTTATCTTAAGAATGCATCTCCTACACTTGCATTTATTTATCTTACACGCAGGATAGAATACTTTGGAGCCGCATAGTGGTTTTTACTTCAATTTGTTTTACATTTGCCTTATACTGTGCCAACTGTATACTGCAAGCACAATGTAGGATATATGATTAAACTGATGTCCTGTACCAGACAGAATCCCTATAAGAGCTTTATAATTATATTCTTACAATATTCTGAAGATAACTTAGTTATGTAACTATTACTGTTTATTTTTAAGACTGTTGGCTTGAACTTCAATAATCCAGTATGCATGAAAGCTGAACACCATGTCCAGCAATGAGCTGCCGTTTGTTTTTAGTTCTAGTTTCCTTAACCCTCAGACCTATTCCATTATCTTGCAATAAATATATGGGAATATTAACATTGTTTTGAATGTTTGATGCACTGTAAGCTTAATTCATGCCCAAGTACTCAAGACAACATTTACAAAGGGTAAGATGATAACACTGATACACTAAAGGCACAAAGCTATACCATACTGATCTGTATATGGGATGTATGAAGTTAGTACACATTTTTATCAATTTAGAAACAGAGATGACATCTGTTTAAAAGAAAATCAGATTAAACCATAGTGATTTGTTGCTTCAAGCACCATCATATTTAGGCAGTTACAAAATGTGGCATTTTCTAATTCTGCACTATGGTTATGTATTGGAATGCTTGTTGGATATCTACAGTATCAAAACTATCTTGAGTAAATTGAAAAGTCATATTATGGTCAACAGGTTAAGAAATGAGAAATTCATCTTAGAACAACGACAAAATACTGCCAATGCAGTGTTGGATTTTAACTCCCAGTATTCCTCACCATTGACCATAGTGAGTAGGGCTGATGGTAGATGCAGTCCAACATCATCTCGGGGAGCCACATTTTGCCCATCCCTGCCTTAGAGACAAGTCTTTAGATTATCCATGCAGAAGCCGTTTATATACCAACACAGAAACAGATGTGTATATTTAAGAACTCTTCTTAGATACGACTAAAACTTTGTGGCTTATGAACTTTTACAACTTTTTACACTAGCCACTGGAAGACATTTTAGGGATTACAAGCCCATCCTTCATGTACACTAGGTAACTGGAGCTTTGAAATAAACGAGCAATTGATGCACTCAGTTATTTTAAACATGATGGTGCCTTGCACATATATGAATGTACACTCAAAAGTGATGTCTTAATTAATCACGTTTTGACGCTGTTTCAATATCTCAATATCTATTGAGAAATTATAAATGTTTAATATACAGATTAGGAGGGGTAGCTAATACCCCAGAGGACAGGATAAGAATCCAAAATGACCTCAACAGATTAGAAAGCTGGGCCAAAACTAACAAAATGAATTTCAACGGGGAGAAATGTAGGATAATACACTTGGGCAGTAAAAATGAAATGCAAAGATATAAGATGGGTGACACCTGGCTTTTATGGCAGTACATGCGAAAGGGATCTAGGAGTCTTAGTGGACCACAAGCTGAACATGAGTCAGCAGTGTAACACAGCAGCTTAAAAAAAGCCAATGCAATTCTAGGCTGCATTAATAGGCATATAGTGTCTAGATCAAGGGAAGTAATAGTGCCACTCTATTCTGCTTTGGTCAGACCTCACCTGGAATACTGTGTCCAGCTCTGGGCACAATTCAAGTAGGATACTGAGAAGCGTGTCCAGAGGAATGTGTCCAGAGGAGGGCGACTAAAATGGTTAAAGGTCTGGAAGCCATGACCTATGAGGAGTGGCTTAGGGAGCTGAGCATGTTTAGCCTGGAGAAGAGAAGGTTGAGAAGTCTCATGATAGCCATGTTTAAATATTTGAAGGGATGTCATACTGAGGATGGAGCAAGCTTGTTTTCTGCTGCTCCAGAGACTAGGACATGTAGCAATGGGTTCAAAATACAGGAAAAGAGATTCCACCTAAACATTAGGAAGAACTTCCTGACAGTAAGAGCTGTTCAGAAGTGGAATGTGCTGCCTTGGAGTGTGGTGGAGTCTCCTTCTTTGGAGGTTTTTAAACAAAGGCTGGATGCCCATCTGTTGGGAATGCTTTGATTGTTTATTCCTGCATGGCAAGGGGCTGGACTGGGTGGCCCTTGAGGTCTCTTCCTACTCTATGATTCTACATTTTTATTCTATATTTGCTAACTTTTTCAATAAAGAGCACAGTTTTTATTAAGACTACCGTAACTAAGATTTATTATTAATAATACGAAAATATATGAAATTTTTGTAGGAAGCATGTTTGCCTTGCTTCTGGCATTGTTTAAATATAAAGCCTCTCCTTAACCCTCTCCCCACAACCCAGTAAAAAATAGAACTTGCTTGTCTGATTGTCATGGCTATAATCTTAACATTAGAATTTGATCGTTCAGAATGAACTTTAGAAAATACTGGCCCTCAAAGAAAGACAATAACCTTCTGGCACAAATCAAACTGTAACAGTTTACAGGTCAAGTGTTTGGCTTCAGCAGCAACCGAGAGGAGCCTGGATGCATCTTTGGTCCACACAGAGTAAATATACAGCTAACTGCCCTAGAGTTCAGCATCATCCACCTGGTTTTTACGTTGCCTTAAAGAACTCTGTTCTACTTTGTCAGATTCCTGATGCTCCAACTCATCTTCTGTCTGAGATCCCTCAACCGCAGAGTCATCCGAGGAGTTCTCTTGAGACTCTTCTCCTCCATCTTCCTCATTGTCTCCTTCAGGCAACCCCTTCTCTGTAGCTGTCTCTCTTGCTGCATGTTGTAGTGGCTCCTGTTGCTCTTCTGTTTTATCATCACTAGGAACCATCAAATCTAGTGGAAGAAAAATTTATGTAATTCAGCATAATAATAATAATAATAAAAAAACACATCATTTTTTTATATAAATCCCATAATGGCTATCTAGTTTTGGTTTTTGGTTTTGAATCCAGTCTTTTGAATCAATTTCCTCCACAGTCCATACTATATTCTTAACAGGTGGCTCTCCTATACAGTTGTCCCTTCATATTTGCTGGGGTTTGGTTCCAGGACCCCCTGTGGATACCCAAATCCGTGAATACTCAAGTCCCATTATATGCAATGGCATAACAAAATAGTGTCCCTTATATAAGATGGCAAAATCAAGGTTTGCTTTTTGGATTATTATTTTTTTAACAATATTTTCAAGCCATGAATACTTAAATCCATGGATATGGAGGGACAACTGTATTTTGCAATTTTTCTTATCCTTGTGCACAAAAGCAGACTGAATCTGTTTTATATTTGTTAATGTCTTATAGATTAAGGGCATTATTTTGCAGTTTGCCTAACTCCCTAGACATTCCCAACCACCATATACTGTAATTCTCTCTTCCCAAGATGTAAGTTATTTTCTCTCTTCACATTTAAGCTGTTTAACCATTCTTTCAGAGTTCAAATGGCAAGCCATTCACTAAACCCTCAGTTGGAAATAGGTCTACAATTTTCAGCACATTTGGTGCTAAGATTCTATGCTAATATAAAGATTACCGATAAGAGGTGACACTACAGTAATGGCTGATTGAAAACAGCATTCCAATCAGATTTTAAGGATTACAGATTCTAAGTTCTCTAACTTGAATTAAAGTTTAAGCAAACCCACGTTTCTTCATACTTTACAGGAAGCTTGCCAATTTTTTTTAGACATTCCAGTGGTCCATTTTTCACCAGCATCATGACTACTCCCATAATACTTCTTTGCTGTTGTGTGCCTTCAAGTTGTTTTTGACTCATGGTGACTTTAAGGTGGACCTATCACAGGGTTTTCTTGGCAAAATTTGTTCACAGGGGGTTTGCCTTTGCCTCCCTCTGAGGCTGCATGTGTGTAATTTGCCTAAAGTCACCCAGTGGGTTTCCATGGCTGTGACGATTTGAACCCTGGTCTCCAGAGGTATAGCCCAACACTCAAACCAATACACCATGCTTGCTCTCCCCATGATACTTAGGGTACCTGTAAAATATCCTTCTCATCTGGGTCCTCTGTAGACTTGGTCCTCATAGTAAAGTGGAACACTGCTATGAAGCAAACATCACTTATGTGGTACAAGAAACTGGTATCCAGCTGCTTGTGTGGTATTACAATTTTTGTATATAAACAAAAACTTTCAGAATCTGCTGAATAAATAGAACTTTTATGTACTTGGTCTTATTAATGATCTTATTTGCAATGGCATGCCTTCCAAAACTGTAAACCACACTACTACTCTTGATTATACACTTACCAGGACCTTCTGTTTTGGACTTTGGTGGTGAAATGCAGTCTGAAAGCAAAACCAGTATCTGAAAAAAGAAAAGTAATATTACAAAGATGGCTCAGAAGCTCACTAATTACATTCAGATTTCTTCAAGACTATATGCTACCTTTCTTAATTTGGGGGATTTTACCATTCATCTAGGCTACATTTCTTTTTTTTTTTCCCCTTTGGCCACAAATCCATAAAGGTCATATCACTGAACAGTTTCCTTTAATTTTAAATGAATCATCAACACATTCCCTGGAAGACTCTTATAACATAATTGTGAATTACAAACATTATACTGTGTTTTTGCTCGTCTTTGTTACCAACGACAATTTAATCTGCACATTCACTGGAATTCTCTGGCATTGGCCAAATTTCTTTCTGGTTTCCCTCAAGGTAGTCAATACCATGTTATCTAATGAAAATACTTCAGAAACTTGTATGGCCTAAATCCAATTGCTAATCCCAGCTTGACTCACTGAATCACCATAAATTATGTAAACTTCACTTACAAAGTTTCCACTAATCCAGTGGTTTACTCTAGTTGGGATTAATGAAATAGGATTGAAGCCTGTAAATTTAACTTCCCAATTTAAACTAAAATTTAAGGTGTGTGTGTAGAACACCAACAAGTTTAACTCTAACTTTGGTTTCTCAGATCAAAAAGTGAATAGTTACAAAAGGTACACTTCAGTAGTAGTTATTATCTCAACAATAGGTCTTTGCAAGCCCAAGCATTAATGTGTCCTGCAAGAAAGTATACTTATAAAAATGCCTTGCCCACAAGTTTAAGATACCAAGTTGCATTTTAACATCTTTATTACTCACTGTTCATTCTACCATATGTAGTTACATTTCTCTTGAATACTTTCATGCCTCCCAAATAATTATATTTAACCATTACATCACAGATGAGTTTAGAATAATCAAATTATAAAATAAAAATGCTGTGCATAATCGTAACATCAATTCTCATCTTATTTAAAAATTTTAGAACCTCGGACATTAAGGTCTAAATCAAGGGTGGGAATCATGAGGCCTTCAAGATGCTGTTGCACTTCCAAATTCAACATACTTCACCATCAACGATGCTGACTAGGGCTCCTGGGAGATGCAGTCCAACCTCATGATCCCTAGCCCTACTAACTAAATCCCAACTAGGGGAGATGCTATCAATCAATGGAATTCATGTAAGTGCATCAATTCAGCAACTGATTTAATAGGTCTAGTCTAATCGAGACTAACAATTGGGTTTAGGCTTTACAGAACACTTCTGGAGCCAAGGCCCTGCTTACTCCAATTCTTTGGATCCAACTTTTCTTTGCTATCAGGTAGCAAGACACTGTGTTTACTAGAGCTAATACACCATCATGGATATGAAGTGGAGATAAGGATACGCATATACACTCTGTAGTTCAAGGTTTACCTCAGACATTTGCTCATTAGATGGCCTCAGTCAAGCCATTCCAAATGTCTTTAAGTTTATACACATACACACGCACACACCTATCTTCCTTTACAGTTACAGAGATGATACTTATGACCTATCTTATAGAACTGGTTGTGTGGAATGTAACAAGACAACAGTGTCAAGCATTTTGGATACTCAGAAACAGTATTCAGTTGCTAAACAGCAGTTTTATATGGCTTACATTCCCCACTTTGCAAGCAATGGGAGGTGATTCAAACTGTCTACTCTTTCCTCCACCCCCCACCATATCTCCGCAAATTGTTCTCAGTCTCTCTTTTCCTCTAAGTATCCTTAAGGAAGGAGAAATGAGATGCAAGCTGAACCTATTGCTCTCTGAAATTAAGCACAAATGTCAGAAAATTGAAAATACAATAGATCAACTAGTTTTAACCTTCAAGCAGATTAAGACATCCCAATCTTTGTTGCAGTAATGAAACATTAGCACTTAAGACTGTATCTGATGAAGTAGATGCAGTCTATGAAAGCATACGCTACAAACTTCTTTCAGTTAGTCTCAAAGGTACTACCCTTTACATATTGATACAGACCAATAACGCTATGTCTGAATATTAACACTTAAGAAAGTATTATACAATATTTTCTAGGAAAAAAAATCTGGGTTGCCTTAAAAAAGAATAAAGAAACTTAATATTAAATCAGATATAAATAGGAAGGATCAGAGGAAACAAAGTAATGAGAAATCATTAATGATAAGAGGTAGTATCATAGAAAATACATGAAATGTTAGTTTGTTAATTTGTATTACAGTGCAAGAAATACAGCACCTCAGGTTTTAATTAAGAGTCTAGACCAAATATTAGAATTTGAGATTAATAAAGTTTAGGGCATATAAATGAACTGAAGTCTACAAAAGCCATCTGGATTTTTCCAGATACAAATTACAACCCCACAAGTGCTCGGCTATGCCTAGCCTGTCCACTTCATTTTGAGGAGTGAAGGTATAGAGGTTGCCCCCTTGAAGAGTGGATAAATCCTTTGTGTGTTGATTTCTGAGATTTCTTCGCCTTAATCCCCAACCTTAAGAAAGAGGCAGCTTTTTAAATCCAATCACCAGACATTAAGGATAGTTTGCAACACATTAGCATCTTCACCAACTATTCTCAAAGACCAGAAAACCCATTGTGCAATCTATGGAGGCTCATGGAATCTATTGTTTCAACCCATGAAACATCCCCTCCCCTTAGGACATATTTGGGAGTATAAATATGACCCTCAAAATCAGCCTCAGTGTGCACAGACCCAGTTCCAGGCGAAGCTCTGTCATTCTGTGTTAGTCACCATCAGATTCCTCCATCTGCTCTGCCAGACTGTTCAACGAACTTTGGATTCCAGACAGGTTGTATAACCCACAGCAAATCCTTTTCTTATTCCTCTATCCAAGTCTTTCCTACTGCTTTCTATAACCTTGTGTGAATGCTTCTTGTGTGACTGTGTGTGTGTTTGATGTTAATCTTTGAATTCTTAATAAAAACCATAATTAATTTCACGTGTGTGTATGCCATCCAGGCTAGTACCGGTATTCATAGGTTGAAGATCCCCTTGTTGCCCCCTATCACATTGCTAAAGTCAGGTTGCTGCTAATTTCCTCAACGTATTAGAAACTCGATATTTACTTGGAATTTCCAAGGGGCATTTTGGGTAACAACCTCCCCTTCCTGTACGTATGGTTACAATCATCCACCATACAAAAAATATGGTCAACCTAGGCATTTCCTAGGCCCTCCAGTGCGACTCTATGATATCTTCCACTAGAAGTTACCACAGAGTCATGCTGGAGCTGCTTAGAGAGGCATTGCCTCTAGGCATCCCCTAGGTCCTCCAACGCGATTCTATGGGGTTCGCTATTACCCGCAGTTTCATGTAAGTTGGAACCCCGTATCCCCAGGGGTTCAGTTCCCGGATTTACCGTGGATACTAGAAACTGCAGATAACAGCGAACACCATTGAAATAATGGGATTTCTTGTAACAAATCCCATAGAGTTGCCTTGGAAGACCTAGAAAATGTCTAGAGAATGCCTCTCTAGGCATTTTCTAGAAAGACTCTATGGTAGGTATGCTGTTTTGTGTTCCACAGATAACTGCTTTAGCAGGGTTGGAACCTGAAAGCAAGGACAGCCATTATGCAAGAGGTATTATACAAATCTTGGAGGAAATAGACCCATAAAGTGATCCAAGCAGTGGAATACTATCAGGAAAATGTGGGGATTTTGTAGTGATACCACCAATATTGACAATTAGAAGTGGGATCACCCCTCTGGATCATCACTGTTAGATCTTTACTGCTAGCTCCAGCAGAGGCTTCTTCTCCTTACCTTCCTCACTTAAGTGTCACCATTCAACCTCTCACACATCTTCTAGACATCTTATTTTATTTATTTATTTATTTATTTATACCCCGCTCTTCAGCCACAAGGCTATCAGAGCGGCTTACAAATTGTTTTAAGCAATAGCTATTTACACATCTACACTGCATTAAGCAGTTTCCAATGTGTGTTAGCTAATTGCCCCCCACAAGCTGGGTACTCAGTTTACCGACCTACGAAAGGATGGAAGGCTGAGTGAACCTTGGAGCCGGCTGGAATTGAACTTGCGACATGGTGGCTTGCAGTACTGGCATTTAACCACTGCGCCACCAGGGCTCATCTCGCCTTACTATGGGGAATTACTTTATAAAAAAAAGAACTTGAATGTTCAGAGCCATGAATGACCCATTACAAACTCTGAAGCACTTAGACTACCTAGTTAATACCCATATGAGTGAACATGAAAGACATTACAGTAGCACCCCCGTATCCACTGATTCACCAACCACGGATTCAATTATCCACAGTTGCCGATGGCAGGGGAAAGGGGGAGGAGCGATTGCACCACCCCTCCCCCTCCTCTGTGATGGCTCCGTTTGCAGCAGGGCCATGGCGGGGTGAAGGGGGCAGGAGCAATAGCGCCTCCCCCAGGAGAGCTCCATTCATGGCAGAGCCATGGAGGGGCAAAGGGGAAAGGAGGGAGCAGGAGCGATCATGCCTTCCTCCTCCCTCCCCTGGTAAAGCTCCGGTCGTGGCAGGAACATGGTGGGGTGAAGGGGAACAGAAGGGAGCAGGTGCAGTCACTCGTGCCCCCTCCCTCACACCAGGAGAGCACCTGTCACAGCAGGACCATGGCGGGCTGAAGGGGGAAGGGAGGGGGCAGGGGCAATCTCACTTGCCCCCCTTCCCCTGGGAGGGCTCCTGCAGTGGTGGCAGGGTGGTGGATGGTGTTCACTATTATCCACGGAATTCACCATCCACAGGGGGGTGGAACCAATCCCTGCGGATACAGGGGTGCTACTGTATTTATTGTTGTACTGTCTCTTTACAAAACCAGTTGCTGTCACTGGACTAATCAGATACAATTAGACGAACACTAGTATTTACACAAGAGATATAGGTTTACACAAGGATGCTAGTTTCATCAGAATGCTGTATTTTGTACAATAACAATTCCTTATAGATCTTTCTTCAAAATATAGATTAAAAAAATTCTTACCAAGCCCAGGATAAGACCAATCAATAAAGTGGCCAATATGAAAACAGCATAGGAACCCCAAATGTGAAGTCCAAGGGTGCCTGTTAAATAGTTATGGATTTGCTGTAAAGAAGACAAAATTGACAGCTCAAACTGAAACTGTAATCTGAGTACCTCTGTCACCAATGGTATATGACATTCAAACAACTCAACAGATTATCCAGGCATATTCTGAAATGAATATATATATATATACATATACGTGTGTGTGTGTGTGTGTATATATATATATATATATATTAAAAAACCTTTCACAAAATAAAGATTAACATGTGTTTTATGGTATAAGATTTCATCAGGAATATGAAGTGCAGTCAGACACTTCTGGGGGCAGCTTGTAAACAGTGACATCAGAGGGAAATGAAAGGCAGAAAATAAAGAGTGGTACATGTGAGTTACTAATAACACAAATATTATTAAACTCTCTCTCTGAAATTTTTTTCCTCAACAATTTCCACCTTAAGGTCATTGACAAAAGTGTTCTGGGAGGCTGAAGTGTTTTTCCAGTGATTTCACATCTTGTCTTTCCTAAAGTCAAATTTGTGCCCATTTACTTTGCAACTAATTAACCTAGCTACCCCCACCCCCCCTTACAAAGAGAGCAATGTGGTGTAGTGGTTTGAGTGTTGGACTAGGACACTGAGAGACCAGAGTTCAAATCACCAGTCAGCGATGGAAACCATTGAGCAAGTCACTCTCTCGTACCCTCAGAGGAAGGCAAAGGCAAACCCTCTGAACAAATCTTGCCAAGAAAACCCTGTTATAGGTTCACCTTAGGGTCGCCATAAGTCAGAAACAACTTGAAGGCACACAATAACCCCCTTACAGATTTTAAGACTCTTTCAGAAGCCATTAACAAAAAGACTATACAAATTCTTACTCAGAGTGGTGTGAGCCAGTTTCACATGAAGCATACAGCATAAATATCCATCCCACAATTATAAAATGCCATCAGCTGGTAACTCTGCAGTGTAAAGGCTACACACCAGCCTTTCCCAAACCGGTGTACTCCATATATTTGGTTCACAACTCTCATCATCTCTAACCTGGCTGACAGAATTGTAGCCCAAAATATATGGAGGACGCCAGATTGGGGAAGGCTTATGTTTACTTTTACCCTGGATGTTAGAATGGGGAGACCAATTCCATTTTTGACCAGAGGTACCAAAAAATATAGACACCACACAAGTCTAGTGGTTGTGGGGCAAAGAACAGCTAGTGCTGATTCAAGGTGGGATTGCAACAAAGCTTCCAAATTATGCCTTACTGTTGCATATCCTAGCATCCTCCAGAACATAATATTAAACCAGAATTACACTGAAATGTATTCAGGTCAGGAAGATTCACTTTGAGGGGTGCTCCTATATGACAACGTATTCTTAAGTGTTCTGTTCCAACAAACAGCAAGGTTTATTAGCTAGAGTAGTGGAGAAGGGGTGATGTTATAACCCAACATTCAAATCTTGTCTTTTTCATGAAATTTACAAAAGGTCTAAGATACTCGTTTGTTAACAGTGTGAATAACTAAGTTATGATCAGTACAAAATTTTCTTATGGACCTGAAAGCTACCACATATTATAAAAATTTTACAAAATTAACTTTGGCACTATGCTAGGTATGTAAACTTTTTATGCTGGTGGAATATTGAGGAACATGCAACTTCTTACAGAGGTATACGTAATCCTTCTTCATACCACTTAATAAACATCTTGCTTACTTACCCTGATCCATCCAGATAAATGGAAGAGTCCTGCCATTCCATGCATCCTAATAAAAAAACAGTAGTTTAGTTATCTCACTAGTGAAGGACAGTTACTCCTCAATAAACTAAACGTCCTTGCATGTTCCACAACAAATAACACATTATTTCTCATGCTTCCAGAACATTGTTTTTAGCTTTCTATATCACTGCATACCATTGTACACTATGGGATAATGAGGAGGAAAGAGGAGAAATCTTTCAAATACAGAAAAAGTGCATTTTGACAAGCTACATGATATCTTATACAAGAAAATGCATTCTCTAAAATACTGATGATCCAAGCTATTCAGAGCTTTAAACATCACAGGTAATTAAGTAAATTCTGTTAAAGGTCCATGAGCTATTGACATATAAACAAGTGACCCATGAATGCAATTACACAAGTTACACCAATATTTGTGAAGAAGTAGTCCACAATCTCATTCTGAGATGATCAAGTAAAAACTGCAGTAACTGAATGTCTTTTAAAAAACTGTATCAGCTACCAACTCATTCCCTGTCTTAGCTCAAGCTGTTAGTGATGATATTTAAAGTTTTGATTAGCTTGGAGCCTCAATATTTGAAGGGCTGCCTCTGAGTATGCACCTACCAAAGTATTGTGGTCTGCTGAAGGGGCCCTCCTCTTTGTCCATCCATGGGAAGTGGTGTCTTATGTAGAGACACAACAGGGGTTTCTTGACTGCAGAACACCCTCCATTTGGAAGACTACGTGGCACTGACACTGGCTTCTTTATAGCAACAAGTTAAAATCTAGCTATTGAGCCAAGCATTAAGAGTCTTGTTGACCATAGCTTAGTTCCACTGCTGTTACTGCTAACTGTGTACTGAATTGTAGATTATTGTTTGAAGATGTACTGTTTTTACTGATTATTTTGAGCACTAAGATACCTTGATGTAGCAGGGATTAAAGTAATTTAAATAAATAAGTAAAAAAAATACAGCAAGTACAAGCTTGTATCACCTGTCAACACATTAGTATCACATTACTTATATACATTCCACACAAAAAATACCCCAAACTGGTTGGCATTGGGAGAGATTAATTCAACATTTAACTGGAGAAATATGTAGCCACTGCCTAAAGTGATGTACATGTTTAATTCCCCTCTGACTCTATAATCTCTATGACCGTTTCCTTATGTCCTGATTAGTCAAAGTACCCAGAGTCACTCTAGTGCAAACCCACTATGCTCATGACATCATGACTTCGCTACCCTGATACCTGTCCAACTGGTAACACCTTCAGCAACTCTTTCATCCCTATCCCATGCCTTTCTTCCCCACCTCTTGCACTCCCCCCCCTCTCTCCTTCATTCCTCTTTATGACCGCTTTCTTTACTACATTTTCTCCATGGATTTCTTCTGCCTTTAACAACAGCATGAGATTCAGATAGTGAATGGTGTAGCTTTTCCAGGAATGTGGATTCCACAAAATTCAGAACCCTGTCCAAAGCATCTAAAGCTACCTTATGGTGCCTAGGTTCATTCACGCCCACATCTCATTTGCAAAATGTCAATCATGCTGACCTGATTCAATGTTGTAAGGATTATTGAGCCAATATATAAAAAGTATGCTGTATGCTGAAAAAAACAGAGCTTGGTAACCTTAGTCTTTTGAACTACAACACATAAGACTCTCCCAGACAGAATGGCCTCTATATGAATAGATCAAGGGTCACTCTAAAACTGTGTATCTCAGTACTCTGGTTTCTCTTCAGATCGTATAAATCTTTCGCCTTTTCTGTATGTGTATAAAATAATCTTTATTCCTTATATAAAAGTTAAGCTTACAACATATACAAACATCTACAAACATATACAAACACACAGCACCAACATGGACAAACTTACATAAAATTACCCCGTTTACAATTACTCAATCATCAATATCACCATTAGACATCTGCATACACATACACATACTGTGTATCTCTAAGACTCAAAAAATGCAATCTCAGTGAATCACAGCCATGTCTTCATTCACTGGTTAAACACATGGAAAGGAAGTACAGTAGCAGGGTTATTTCTTACAGAACAACTGAGCAGACTCATCTCAGCTTCAGCAAAGGCTCAAGATATAAGGTTTATCAACTTCATATTACTTTAACTCCCATGCTACCCACCTAATGAATCATGAGGAGAGTTTGGAGAATTCAGAGAATTCTCTGCTATACAGCTCTACTCTACTCTCCTGAAATAACGGTTTCCAAGATACCCAGAACTACAGTCTTCTATAGAATTAAACTGATTTAATCCTCAGTCAGTCTTTTCTCAGGGTACATTGGTACCTTCTCAGTAACTTAAGGATTCAGTTATGACAATTAACATGATATGAAACTGATACAGTTATGCAGTACAGACAAACATTTACTCTTTTTTGATAAAATCTGGGAATCAAGGACACTCAACAGAGTAAGTGTGTATAAGGTAGCATGGTTAATATTTAAATGAAGCTCTAACAACTGAACAATATGGCAAGCGTACTTTCCATGTTTTACCTCATATCTCAGTTTCAACAAATGAATTTGTTTGCATTGCACTGCACTGCACTACACTACACAGTTATATTAGTTTCATACCACTTTAATTCATGGCTCTATCCTAAGGAAATCTGAGACTTGCAGTTTGGTGAGCTACTTAGAATTCTCTGCTACAGAGCTCTACCTACTTCCCTGAACTACAGTTCACAAAGTACATGGATTGGATGTCTACAGTACCGAATTAAATTAATGTAACCTTCAAACCCTCTCTTCTCAGGGGACCTTAGCAGTGCAAACATATCCTTATTAAACTCCATAGTCTAGATATGTCTTTATTATCTTTTTTTTAAATCAAAGTTAGAAATCCAGGAAATCCAAAAGGTGCTGCAGCTAGATTTCAAGTAAAAGCCACCCAATGGGGCAATATACCAACTGTACTTTCCCCTCTGTTTCCTTCTCATTATTTTCCCTTTACCCCCATTACTTATTTAACCTTTCTCTGTCCCCACTCACCTTCCCCAACATATTAGGTAGCAGGAATTCTCATTCTCTCCCTGTCTACTCTAAGGAGATTATCACACTACACTATTATAGCGCTATTATTCCACTTTAACAGCTTTGGCTGCCTCCTGTGTAATCCTGGGATTTGCAGTTTAGGGAGGGGTATTTAGAACTCTCAGCCAGAGAACTCTTAGGCCTCACTAAACTACAAACCCCAGAATTCCACAGGAGCCAGCCCTAGCAGTTAAAAGTGGAATAATACCACTGTAACAGTATAGTGTGATAAAGTCCTAAATAAGAAACAGGCAAGTTTCACCACACAGTTGGGTTATGCAAAACTACACCTTTTGTTGTCTCATCTGAAACCAGCTACCAGGATGTGGATCAAACTGCAAGGCTCTTACTCCTGTGGACCCTGGTATCTGCAACCTAGCGATTCAGTGTCACCCCATGACTCAATATAGTACTGCAATTTACAAACAATTTAAATTTTAATCCTATTTCTTAAAAAAAAAAAAAGCACACCCCTAGGGTAGCATTTTTATGCACACCAAGTTTCAGATAGCTAGGCTTCACGGTTTTGGAACTATGGTTGAGACAGACTGCGTGCACACACACTATTATAGATATCAGAGGTGCTACACATTATTTACTAGCGGTAGAAGTAGTAAGAGGAATTAAATATGTAACTGCAGTTTGCAGCTTATGTATTTGCACCTTAAGACAATGTAAGATAATTACAGTATAGATGATGGGGACTTCCATCCAGCCACAGGTTCTACAGCTTCCCATTTTCTCTCTAGGATATAGTCCTCTAGATCCTCCAGTGACCTTGAGCCACGGTATCTGCGAAAAATGCCATCTTTTGCACTGAAAATAGATAACAGTGTAATCATACCACAAGGCCTACAAATGAAATACCCAGTTAGCTAATACAGAAAACAACTGTTATGTTACTGCATATACATAGTTATTACCTTTAAGTATGATCTTGAGAGGAGGTCAGAGAAGAAAGTCATCTTGTTCATACTGCCTCCTCCCTTCCTTTTAATCTCTTTTATAGCAGAGCAAGTACAAGAGTACAGATGTGCAAGTACTGAAGAGAAGGAAGCAAACCTCTATAGGCTTATTTCCTGCTATTCTTCTTTCCCTTTTACCATGTGTGAAGGGAAGTGTGACCCACACTGAAATTCAGATTTTAGGGGGACGCAAAGCTGATCTAGACTATACATGTTCAGTATTGTTTAACTCTGATTTATTATCACGATCATTTTTTTAGACTAATCAAGGAATTCCGTGAATAAATCTCACAGACATCCTATTACTACAGTGGTGATTCCCAGCAGAGAGGTGAATCCTGTTCCGGTTCCAGTGGGAGATCTGCTCTTACTCCCTCTCTACAGCACACTGAATTCAGAGCAGCCTTGTCTCCAAGAACTGCACTGGGGAATAGCTCCCTCCAATTGCTTACAAAGACTACAGTCCCTATGAACATGAAAAATCTTGACTTCTAACCCTGTCAAAGCAATAGCTGCACCTCAACCAAGAAAAGATAGCCTCTCCAATACACTAATAAGATCTCAGTGGTAGACTGATGTATTGCTTATGTTTCTCCCTTACTTTGTTGTCTGTTTCACCCTCACAACACCACCCTCATCACGACCATACAAAAATATTGTACTGCAATAGCAAACAGTTGTTATTGTCAGAAAAACAAAGTGAGGTACTTACTGGTAGATAGTGGGAAGTGTAGTGACAAAGAAACGACCACTTATGCCTAAAGAGTAAAGAGGTTTTCTTCAGTGGAGTTTCTCAAAGTACATTATCTTGCTTTTCTAGACATAATCACTAACAACCTCATAACCAACTTGTTAGGATACAGTTTTAATGAAGAGTTTTAAACAAGGTTACCTTATAATGCATTTTCAACTAGTCCCCAAAACTCATGATCCATTTGGTTTCCAAACCACTGAATATACCTTATGTACTACTACGCAGTACATCAACAATGGAAGGAGATACACCCGTGAGCTAGTTAACAACTGTTGAGCGCTCCTCTAGAAATACTGTCACCCTCTATGCTTCTAGTTCAGCTTCTGGTCTACAAAGAAGTATTTAACTCTTCTTGTTGTTGTTGTGTGCCTTCAAGTCATTTCTGACTTATGGTGACCCTAAGACGAACCTATCACAGGGTTATCTTGACAACATTTGTTCAGAAGGAGTTTGCCTTTGCCTTCCTCTGAGGATGAGAGAGTGTCACCCAGTAGGCTTCCATGGATGGGCAGGGATTCAAATTCTCCAGAGTCACAGCCCAATGCTCAAGACACTATACCCCACTGGCTCTCATTGAACTCTAGTGTTTTGTTTTGTTTTTAATGGTCTGCAACTAAAAAGGTAGACATGCAACTGTAGAGTTAATGCTCATCCCACTAGTTCTTCAAGCATGAAGACTACAGCTGCAGTTCTATATTCACTTTTTCAGAAATAGCCCACTGAACTCAATGGAACCAATGTCTGAGTAAATCGCATAGGACTGTATTGGAAGTATATAATTTGGCATCTGAAATATGGAAGATGAAGGATGAATATATTTTAAAGCAGGAGAATACTGCCTAGCTTCTTTGCTAGTTGGACAGTTTGTGATAGACTACTGAAGACAAGTTTGAAGTCAACCATGTAGCATTTTTCTTAGCAACAACGATCTTAAAAAACTGAGTAGCAAACTGTCCCCATAGAGGGCTTGAACCATACATGCAGCCATCCTAGACACTTCACACCTGGCTTAACCTGTGCTGCTGACCATCAGAAGGAGCAAGAGCCTGGAATGGTATTTTGAGGACATGTAGTACTGAGCTGATTTACAACGGCAACCACAGTAATGTAGGAGATCGGGGTAGGCAGGGAGTTGGAAGTATATAAGGAACCAACTTCTAAACTACATGCAAAAATGCTATCGGTAAGCTGAGATTACTTGTGGTTTTTTGTTTTTTTTTAAAAAAGCCTTATAAATCTCTCCTCAAGGCATATAATAACAAAACCTTTTACTAATGAAAATATTTGCTTCCCTCAAAATTCATACTGATCTTTGGCTCAAGCCTCAATAATTCACTTGAAGTCAAGTGTCAGCTCCTATGTTGAAGATTAAATGATCAAGAACCACTATCAATCTTACACCAGAAATACAACAATACAACTCAGGCCACATAAACAACTTATACAGAAAGCCCCCCCCCCATCCTTAGCAAACAGTGTTTGGGGCAAACAGAATATATCAAAGAGCACTGTGTGTACCTCTGTAAACAGGCAAACTCTTAACCTAGCTAGTATTAAGTTATCATATCACAAAATCAGCAGCAGATTTTTGGATGCTTCAGACCTATGCTACACATTGTAGAAGTAACCTCAAGAAAAGAGGTGGGAACTTTTGAGTGGGAAGATTCCCCCTCCCCACAGAAACCTTGTGTGAGCTAGATGATGGCAAAGGCAGGGCCTCACTGGCAACATCACTGCTTTCACAGAAAATGCACTTGCAGCAGTAGTTCCAGCTGGCACCTTAGTGTGGCTCCACATCTGCCCTTCTTGTGGAGCAAAGAAGCAGATGCAACAGCAATTTGAGAAGCCAGCTGAATCCTTACTTTACAACTCAGCCTGCTTTGCTTCTCTGTGTGTGGAAAGGTAAAGCAGGAGCAAAGTGGACTTGCCCAACACTTTGCGGAGTCATCTGGCTGCACAGTCAGCATTGGGTCTCCTTTGCCTTCTTGCAAATTGGGAAGGGTATGTGCAAAATAACTGAATCACAATTCAAAGGTGAAGAATCATTCACTCTCCTGCTCTCTTCCCCTTCTATGGGGCTGCACTACATCACAGTGTCTTGCAGCCTCAGAAGCTAGCATAGCAAACAAAATCTGAAGCTCAGGCCAGAGGTTTGCCACCCCTGCTCTAGCATGTGACAAGTGTGGCTTGGAAGTTTCACAAATACAAGGCACCATTTTAAGATTACCTTCTGCCTCATTATTACTTTCTTCCACATGAAAAGAGTATTTTTTAAGCCTACCTGGTTCTTGAGTGACATCCACCTTGCCCACATTGAGTTCAAGGTCTTGGCTATTTCTTGCAAATGCTTCCCATGCTGATTCCATCTGCTGACAGGCAGGACACCAAGGGGCATAGCTAAAGAAAGTGACAGTATGATATGAGCTCAGTATATACTTCCTTATCTGGCTAAGTGTACAATGTATCCAGAACCTGTAGTTTCCTGACGAATTCCAACACTATTTCTGCCACACTACTTGCTGACTAGATCATTTTAAGTCCTTTTTTTTGGATGTCATCAAAAACAGTTTAGAAACTTCAATTGGCACAAAATACTGCTTCCAGGCTGCTACCTAACACTGAAGGCATTGAAGTCCAATGTTATGCTATGTAAATTGAATGCTTATTTATTTCTAGGATTAGTTTAAAGTGCTGATGCTGACCTTTCAAACTTTAAATGGCTTAGGACCACATTACTTCCTCATTTTCCTGTGTGTATATAAAAGCAAGAGACAGGGTCTTCTGATGGCAGTGCCAAGAGGGTAGCCCTCTTTCCTTGTGGGTACTGACTGGGATCCCTTGCTGACCATCTTCAGAGAACTTACGAGATGCTTTTTAATACTAGTGGGCTTTAACAGATTGGCTATCAGAGGGAATAGTTATACAAAGGCTGTTATATTCTAAAAATATTTTATAAGCTACTGATTCTATTCTTTAAATACAATTGTTTTTAACTTTTCAATTTTTTGCAGTATTTTTAATACAAAGCACTTTGCTTGTTTTAACGGAAGAGATGCACTTAAAAAAGCAAACTGGAAACAACCAAACAGCATCGTTACCTTGTCTGTCCCTCACCCAAACACAAACACACCCATACTATCATGATCATTATTAACATATAAAATAAATCATGGGAAATGTGTTCAGCTCACTGTTTCCAGCTACAACTCCAAAATATTTCTAGCCCTAGATACTACAACGGCACAGCACCTAGGTTCTCTTCTCATTCCAAAGTGTCACAAACATATTTCAGACACTGTTCTAGAACTTCTTGCCCCTCCCCAACTCTGACAGGCAAGAAGGCCAAGTTGTATTGGTTACTAAACAAAAGCATCATGCAGGTGAAGTTTTATCTCAGCTTATGACAAATGGGTGCAGCCTATTTTCATCTCCTTAGTAACATGCAACTTAACAACTCACAATGTGACACTGACAGGGTGGAGTAAAGTACAGCCTGGACAATAGAGGCATTCAAGAGAACATGCATTCCTTCAGCTACCTGTTACTGGAGAGATGCAGATCAGTGGCACCCATGCATCTGTCCTGTAACATGGTTTTGCCTAGACAGCCACTCTGTACCCCTGAAGTACACAACACAGTGCCTACAGGTTTCCCCTAATGCCCACCAGATTCCCTACTCAAGTTTTTTCAACTTTTAAAAATGAAAAATAATAACATGGAGGTTGATCTGCTGCAAAGCACCAGCTTTCAGAACAATCTTTATTTTGAATAATACTTCCAACAGTGGCTCCAAGTGGGGCCCAGAGGCATTCTCAGAAATTAAAAATGGCACATGGCTGCAGCCCAGTACTTCATTCTGAAGGTTACTCAGTCACCTAAAAAGAAAAGGACATACAGTAGGATCCCTGTATCCGTGGGGGATTGGTTCCATGCCTCCCCACTGATACTGAAATCCGTGGTTAATAGCGAATGCCCTGGAGGAGGAGGGAGGCAGGCAGAGAAAGCAGGGCTTTTCCAGTTCACCCACCAAGCCCAGCCCAACCCAGCCGGCCCCTCGGAGCTGAGCCAGGGCAACTTCTTGGCTCAGCGCACCTTCAATCCCCGCTTTCCCTCCCTCCCTTGCCACTCTCTCGAGCCTCCCACCCCCCCACCTCTCTCTGTGGCCCCCAGACTCACCCAGGGCAAGCAAGAGGCAGAAGGCGGTGCCGCCGCTGCCCCAAGCACTCAACCACCTGCCCGGAGCCCCTCCATCCATCCGCCTGCCCATCACCCAGCCCGGCCCTGTCAGTCCTGTACAGCTTCAACCCTCACCATCCCAGGTCGGCTTCAGCTTCTGCCAGGTGGTGGAGAAAAAGAAAGACGAGGTGGCAGCATCCTCCACAGCTTCCCCGGCAGCATCCTCCACTCCGCGCCTCCCTCTTCGCGGTGCCCGGTGGCAGCAGAGGCAGCAAGAGCGATTGAGGTGGCAGCGGGTAATCCTCCTCCTGCTCGTGGCCCAGGCCACCACTGCCAGAACCCCCATGGGGTTGGGAGAAGGGAAGTGAGCTCTCCTCCTCCCCTCCCCCCATCCACCTTCTGCCATCTGCTGTCACCAACTGCAGATAACTGAATCAGCGGATGGCAAATCAACGGACACAGGGACGCTACTGTACTGGGGAATGGTAAAGAGCAGAAGACAAGAAGAGGCTGAGAAGAGCAAGGGATATTTTATTGCCCATGCTGTGAACATTTTGTCCTGTACAACATTTTTGGTTGTACTACAGTACAACAGTACAGTTATTCATCTGTAATAACTGGTGTGTTTGTTTTAGGTTGTTTTTCTTAATCATTTCTTGTTTCTGTTTTAAGTGTGTGGGTGTCTTGCCTGTGGATGTCCCTCTCTCTAAGCATCAATGATATGCCTTCTACAAAACAGACAGAAGACAGGAAATGACAGAACCCCACTAGTGGTCACATACAGCTCTCAATTGAGACCGCTCAGACATATCATTGCTGAACTACAACTTATCTTGGACAATAAGGCTGCCCTTTCAAAGGCTCCTGGTGACAGACCTGTACTTGCCTACAGACAGCCTCCCAATCTCAAACACTTACTTACAGGAAGACGCACAACACAGATGGAGAGATGAGTATAACACCTTGCCACAAACCCAGATGCCAACTCTGCCCACACTTCTACTCGGGAAATGTCATCACATGATTAATCACTTCACCCACAATATTAAGAGGTACTTTCACTTGTCTGATCTGAAGAAGCACAATAAAAACATTGGTAGACTGCACAAAAAGGATCTGTGAACCCCACTACCTGGAGGATGAACTGAGGCACCTAAACTGGGCCCTACAGGCTAATGGTTACTCCAGATCAGACATCACAAGAGCAGACAGACCCAGAAAAAAACACAGGAAGGAAGAAGAAAAACAGCCACCCAAAGGGAAGGTATTTTTGCCATACATCAAAGGAGTCACAGACAAAATAGGGAAACTAATGAGGAAACACAGCCTCCAAACAATCTACAGATCAACCAAGAAAATCCAAGAAATGCTATGCTCAGTAAAGGGCAAAAGAGACCCTCTCACAGCTGCAAGAGTTTACCGCATACCATGCAGCTGTGGACAAGTTTACATAGGGACCACTAAACGCAATGTGCAAACACGAATCAAGGAACATGAGAGACACTGCAGACTGGACCAGCCAGAAAAATCAGCAGTAGCAGAACATGTGATAAACCAACCTGGACACAAAATGTTATGTAAAAACAGAAATTCTGGACCAGGCCAACAACTATCATGTCAGAATGTACAGAGAAGCTATTAAAATCCACAAACACCTAGACAACTTCAACAGGAAAGAAAAACCCTAAAAGTAAACAAAATCTGGCTCCCAGATTTGAAAAACAATAGAATCAAAACTCAACACTTACAAAGGAATTCACCCAGGGGCAGGGGGATTTCCAGCAGATAATGGCCCATCAACCAGCCCATTAGCCAAACAGACACTAACCAGCCTTGCATTTCTATACCCAGAAACTAACCATTCAATTACACAAATTTACATATACTCCCCAATAGGGGTTCATAATATATAAACTCCACACACACTCCTACCCAACCGTTCTCTGAAGATCCCAGCCACAGATGCAGGCGAAACATCAGAAAGAAACTATTCCAGAACACGGCCTCACAGCCTGGAAAAAAACCAAGGAAAATCTATGGATGCCGGCCGTGAAAGCCTTCTACTTCACATTGAATTGAAATATATCCACAAATTCCAGTCCATCACATCTGAAAAGGAGGTGAAATATTCTAGCCTTGCCTAGATTGACCTTCAACCACAGTTACTACTGTGTATCAACAACAGTAATTCTGATTAGGTAGGAGTACCACTTTGGCAGGCAAGTCATTGTTATTCAAGGGCATGGGCTGTCGAGATATGCCTTAGCTGCCCAGTTTTCCAGAAATACACTTACAAAAGAAATACATGTGTGAGAAGAAAGCCACAATGCGTTCAACAGGGCTTAATCTGAAGTAACTGTAATATAGGACTGCAGCTTCAATAAAACAGGGATACTCACACAGCTATAAAGAATTAATAAAATTTCAGGTGTACTTTTATTATATGAGAAATGAACATTTGCTAGTTGTCACAATAAAAGTTCTGTTTTTTACAGGTTTTTAAAAGCAGCAAAGTCTTTAGGATAGTCCCCTTATTTTGACATTTCTACTAGATACAGCTGGAAAACATTGGCACAGCCCTTCAAAAAGGCTTCAGAGAGCAAGGCTGTCCTCCTCCACCACCAATAACACTGTATTTCATAACATTTAAAAAACATCTCTTTAATTATATGCTCTCCCACTGTCTTCTGGTTTTAAGTTATAAACACGTCCAACTACCTATCCAGATAGCAAGAATACCTTCAACATACAAAGCTGGAAATTAAGCTGGTTGATAAAGACTAATGATAATAAAATTTAAATAGAACAGCATTTTATTAGAAAGCACTTGGCTCCTGAAGGCCAATTATTCTATTTTGCATTAAATAAAAAATAAGGAAACATGATACCTTACAACTAGGTATACACCTGTCAAATCTCTTCTTTGCTCTGCATGCATAGTAGCCAAGAGTTCTTGTTTACGTAAGGATTTACTTTTATGTTGCACACGCTTCCCAGGGACTAACTATCTAGGAATAAACAAAATATAAACAGTGCATTTGCCGCAACCTTTATTTTAACCCTACAATTTGCAACAGCAGCCACTTGCAAAGCCTCAAAATATTGTTCTCTAAAACTTAGCTCTGGATGGTCTAACTACATTTGATTCAGAAGACCACTGAAAAAGCTGCATGCTTTCTACACTCACATTTACTCCTCTAGGCATGTATTTGAGCAGTCAAACAGGTGTCTTCCTCTTGGCTAGAAAGCATCCATACAACCTGTTCCTGAATGCAGGGCTTCTCACAAGCTTTGCATTTGTAATGCAGCAGGATTTCCTCTGGGCTGCTGTCTTTTAGACTGGAATCAAAACTTGTTTGAACCAGAATGGACAAAAAAAATATAGTAGGACCCCCGCATCCACTGGGGATTGCTTTGGGGGGTGGTGTGGATACCGAAAACCATGGATAATAGCGAACACCATGGAAAATAATGGGACTTCTGTTTTAAAATACCAGAGTTGCCTTGGAAGGACCTAGAAAATGACTAGAGAGGACACATTTTCTAGGAAGACTCTATGGTAGGTATGCTGTTTTGTGTCCCGTGGATAATGAATCAGTGGATATGGGGGTCCTACTGTACACAGTTCTCCAACAATACATCAGCATAGTTTTCATACAAATTCATATCAATTCTATGAAGAACATGGCCCTTTAAGCCTATGATCCTAGCAAACCCCATTGCATCAGGCCACAGTGAGGCAGAGAAGAACAGCAGGGTCACCATTACCTTGGCAGAGCTCCATCATGTTTTTCTCCCACATCAATTATCACTTGGCAGAAGCCATTCCAACAAATTCTAGCAGAGTGAAGAGAAAGAAAGCAAGGGCAACCCATCAGGTTTTCCTTCTCTGAACTGTCCACATTTCAACTGTTTTATTGTAAGAACTTTGTACCGTAATGAAGATCCAGCGTCCAAGTTAGCTTTTCTCCTTGCCTTCCTAGTTCTCCCCTCTCCCCATTTAAGACAGTCGACTTGTTTTATTGAAACAAGTATATAACATTGCTCTAGACCTTACCATGCAACAAGGAAAGGCCAGGGACTCAGGGAACGAGGCCTTTTCCACAGGCCAACTTGAATGGTATTGTCCCTTAACACCAGAGACAGGCATCTGTAGCCCTTGAGATGTTGCTGGACTGTAACACCCACCATCCCTCACTATTATCGCAACCATTGTGGGAGACTGATTTATGTCTGTGGCCCGACCTTTGCATAAGCCAGTTAGGGCTGATGGCAGTTGAGATACAATTTGCTTATCCCTGCTCTGCACAGTTGTAGCCCTCTTTTGTTCAAGCTAATACCTGAGCCACACTTCTCCATTGTCTGTTTTAGATACTACAGTATACCTGAGAAACAATTTCTACAAAAACAAGCAGTCTAAGGAAAATCTGTTTACAAAATGATCCAGCTAAGATACCTGAAAACTGTCTATTGCTCTATTTTCAACAAATTACCTTTGACTGGGCTGCCTGAATTAAGGGGAACTTCTCACAATATGGACTTTTACTTAAACCTATTTGCTCAAACCTATTTTATCCATATATACACACACATTTTATCCGTTGACAGCAGGAGTTGTCATTTATACAGGAAGTTGCACAGATCAGAGGAAGAAGGTGGCTATAAAAGGCCATCTACTGGATTAGCACCAGAGACGAATTTCAAATCAGGTGCAGACTGAGGTTAGGCTGAAACTTGTCTCTGCCACAAACCCAGAAAATTATCTTTTACAGACACCTTCTTTCCCATAGACCTTCAGCCCCATAAACAACATGGGATAACATACTTAAAGAGCTTCGCATACTTGAGAAAGTCTTAGAGAGATTAAATTGAGACTGTAGGAGTAGAATTCAAAGACATAATAGTATTAGTCCAGAATATCAGTAAACAAAGGGATCTTGTAGCACCTTTGAGACTAAGGCCTAATCCACACTACACAAATTATCAAATCTGAAACTGGATTATTTGCTATGGCTCCTTCCTATGGAATCCTGGGATTTGTAGTTTTACAAGGTCTTTGTCCTTCTTTGCCAAAGAATGCTGGTGCCTCACCAAACTACAAATCCCAACATTCCGTAGGAAGGAGCCATGCCAAATAATTCCGTTTCAAACTGGATTATTTGTGTAGTGTGGACACATCCTAAGACTATAGGCATTTGACATGATGTGTCTCTCCAAGCTGAAAAGTCAAAACAAGGTGACAAAAAAAGTCAACAGGAAAAGCCAACAAGGCCTAGTGAAGTAACAGAAGTCATAATATTAGCCGCAGAATGGGTGCACACACATCCACAATTGAGTCAAAGAAACATGGCATCTCATCTGCATCCCACTGCGACAAACGGGCGTGCAGCACAACCATGAGCACAAATTAAACCCGAAAGAGCTACACTCACTCCCACGATATAAGGAAGTGATTTCCGAAGTGGGCACTACCACCCCCTGGTGGGTGCTGCAGCAATCCAGGGGGGCAGTGATGGCCACAAGTGCATTTGAGGGCAATGAATAACTGTAAGGGGACGGTGAAAGCATAAAAAAGGAAGATTTAGAAAAACTTATTTATGTATTCCGCTCATAACGCCTAATTTTTCTTTGAACAACGTACTGGGCGTTGGCTCGGTTCCCGCATACTCCCTCACTTGCATTGAGGTATGTGCAATCGCGCACTGCTACTGTTCATGTAGTGCCACTGAATTGCCGTTCCAAACACGAGTACTACGAGCATTGCTGCGGGCAACTGACACTCATGCGATTGGTCAATCGCAAGGCCAAAGCCTGGAACGGCAGCGGCAGTACTGGCTACTGGCAGTACTACCAGCAGATTTTGGAGCACGCTATGAATCAGATTTCCCGTAATTATTATGGGAAAATTACAGTGTAATATAACTATGAGGACTTTTTCGGATGGAGAAATACACCGCAAGAAGGGCCGTCCCTCTTGCGACGCTGCTGCACGACATGGGGGCGTTTCGTATGACGTTGTCCCCCTGCCGATTCTGTTCCAGTACAGATCGCAGCTCCAGCATCATATTTGGCCGTTTCTTAATCAAGGTCAACTTCCGTGATTAAGAAACAGCCAAATATGACACTGGACCTGCGATCTGTACCAGAACAGAATCGGCAGGGAGACGGCGTCATATGAAACGCGCCCCCCCCCCGCCACGCAGCAGCATTGCAAGAGGGATGGCCCTTCTTGCGGTGTATTTCTCCATTTGAAAAAGTCCTAAGATTGTTGTGATATTGTGACAAGTTAAAGTTAACTAAAAAATAGTGTGACTATAATTGGCGAGTATTATTTTTTTTTTGTAATAATTATATGCGCTTTACAATTAATAATATCATGTTTATTTATTTCATTAGTATTTATTTTAGTTTGTTTTTTTACAAAAATATTTCAAAACATTAAAAAAAATATTAATTAAAAATACCTCCATAAAAATTTTTTCTACAGATAATAATGGCTCAACCAAAGAAAAAATGTAGACAATATAATATCGAATATTTGAAATATGGCTTTATTGAGTTGCCTGTAAACAATACATTACCAATGTGCCTGATTTGCCAGAAAGTTTTATCAAACGAAACTATGAAGCCTTCCAGACTACAAGAACATTTGACTAAAATTCATGGTGATAAAAAAGATAAGGATTTATCTTATTTTTGAACACTAAAAGAAAAAATTATCAAAAAAGCGACATTGGCAAAACTCTTTTCAACCACAACCACACAAGATGGCAATGGCTTGCTTGCGTCTTACAATACAGTTGTCCCTCCACATTCGCGAACTTGACATTCGCGGTTTCGGTTATTCACGGTTTTGGGAGGGCCCCCCCGGGCCCCCCCAAAACCGCGACACGGGGCCTCCAGAGGCCCCGTGAAAGACCTGGGGAGGGGTGGGGAGGCCTTCGCGGGACGCCCGGAGGCCCTCCAGAGGCCCCGCGAAGGCCTGGGGAGGGGTGGGGAGGCCTTCGCGGGACCCCCGGAGGCCCTCCGGAGGACCCGCGAAGGCCTGGGGAGGGGTGGGGAGGCCTTCGCGGGACCCCCGGAGGCCCTCCGGAGGCCCCGCGAAGGCCTGGGGAGGGGTGGGGAGGCCTTCGCGGGACCCCCGGAGGCCCTCCGGAGGCCCCGCGAAGGCCTGGGGAGGGAGGAAGGGAGGGCCGGGGAGACCTCCGCGGGGCCTAGCAAGGCCCCGCGAAGGCCTGGGCAGGGAGGGAGGGAGGGCCGGGGAGACCTCCGCGGGGCCTAGCAAGGCCCCGCGAAGGCCTGGGGAGGAAGGGAGGGAGGGCCGGGGAGACCTCCGCGGGGCCTAGCAAGGCCCCACGAAGGCCTGGGGAGGGCGGGAGGGAGGGCCGGGGAGACCTCCGCGGGGCCTAGCAAGGCCCCGCGAAGGCCTGGGGAGGGCGGGAGGGAGGGCCGGGGAGGCCTCCGCGGGGCCTAGCAAGGCCCCGCGAAGGCCTGGGCAGGGACGGAGGAAGGGCCGGGGAGACCTCCGCGGGGCCTAGCAAGGCCCCGCGAAGGCCTGGGGAGGGAGGGAGGGAGGGCCAGGGAGACCTCCGCGGGGCCTAGCAAGGCCCCGCGAAGGCCTGGGGAGGGCGGGAGGGAGGGCTGGGGAGACCTCCGCGGGGCCTAGCAAGGCCCCGCGAAGGCCTGGGGAGGGAGGGAGGGAGGGAGGGCCGGGGAGGCCTCCGCGGGGCCTAGCAAGGCCCCGCGAAGGCCTGGGGAGGGAGGGAGGGAGGGAGGGCCGGGGAGGCCTCCGCGGGGCCTAGCAAGGCCCCGCGAAGGCCTGGGGAGGGAGGGAGGGAGGGCCGGGGAGACCTCCGTGGGGCCTAGCAAGGCCCCGCGAAGGCCTGGGGAGGAAGGGAGGGAGGGCCGGGGAGACCTCCGCGGGGCCTAGCAAGGCCCCACGAAGGCCTGGGGAGGGAGGAAGGGAGGGCCGGGGAGACGTCCGCGGGGCCTAGCAAGGCCCCGCGAAGGCCTGGGGAGGGCGGGAGGGAGGGCCGGGGAGGCCTCCGCGGGGCCTAGCAAGGCCCCGCGAAGGCCTGGGCAGGGACGGAGGAAGGGCCGGGGAGACCTCCGCGGGGCCTAGCAAGGCCCCGCGAAGGCCTGGGGAGGGAGGGAGGGAGGGCCGGGGAGACCTCCGCGGGGCCTAGCAAGGCCCCGCGAAGGCCTGGGGAGGGCGGGAGGGAGGGCCGGGGAGACCTCCGCGGAGCCTAGCAAGGCCCCGCGAAGGCCTGGGGAGGGCGGGAGGGAGGGCCGGGGAGACCTCCGCGGGGCCTAGCAAGGCCCCGCGAAGGCCTGGGGAGGGCGGGAGGGAGGGCCGGGGAGGCCTCCGCAGGGCCTAGCAAGGCCCCGCGAAGGCCTGGGCAGGGACGGAGGAAGGGCCGGGGAGACCTCCGCGGGGCCTAGCAAGGCCCCGCGAAGGCCTGGGGAGTGAGGGAGGGCTGGGGAGACCTCCGCGGGGCCTAGCAAGGCCCTGCGAAGGCCTGGGGAGGGAGGGAGGAAGGGCCGGGGAGGCCTTCGCGGGGCCTAGCAAGGCCCCGCGAAGGCCTGGGGAGGGAGGGAGGGAGGGCCTGGGAGACCTCCGTGGGGCCTAGGAAGGCCCCGCGAAGGCCTTGGGAGGGAGGGAGGAAGGGCCGGGGAGACCTCCGCGGGGCCTAGCAAGGCCCCGCGAAGGCCTGGGGAGGGAGGGAGGGAGGGCCGGGGAGACCTCCGCGGGGCCTAGCAAGGCCCCGCGAAGGCCTGGGGAGGGAGGGAGGGAGGGCCAGGGAGACCTCCGCGGGGCCTAGCAAGGCCCTGCGAAGGCCTGGGGAGGGCGGGAGGGAGGGCTGGGGAGACCTCCGCGGGGCCTAGCAAGGCCCCGCGAAGGCCTGGGGAGGGAGGGAGGGAGGGAGGGCCGGGGAGGCCTCCGCGGGGCCTAGCAAGGCCCCGCGAAGGCCTGGGGAGGGAGGGAGGGAGGGCCGGGGAGACCTCCGTGGGGCCTAGGAAGGCCCCGCGAAGGCCTGGGGAGGGAGGGAGGAAGGGCCGGGGAGACCTCCGCGGGGCCTAGGAAGGCCCCGCGAAGGCCTGGGGAGGGAGGGAGGAAGGGCCGGGGAGACCTCCGCGGGGCCTAGCAAGGCCCTGCGAAGACCTGGGGAGGGAGGGAGGAAGGGCCGGGGAGACCTCCGCGGGGCCTAGCAAGGCCCCGCGAAGGCCTGGGGAGGGCGGGAGGGAGGGCCGGGGAGACCTCCGCGGAGCCTAGCAAGGCCCCGCGAAGGCCTGGGGAGGGCGGGAGGGAGGGCCGGGGAGACCTCCGCGGGGCCTAGCAAGGCCCCGCGAAGGCCTGGGGAGGGCGGGAGGGAGGGCCGGGGAGGCCTCCGCAGGGCCTAGCAAGGCCCCGCGAAGGCCTGGGCAGGGACGGAGGAAGGGCCGGGGAGACCTCCGCGGGGCCTAGCAAGGCCCCGCGAAGGCCTGGGGAGTGAGGGAGGGCTGGGGAGACCTCCGCGGGGCCTAGCAAGGCCCTGCGAAGGCCTGGGGAGGGAGGGAGGAAGGGCCGGGGAGACCTCCGTGGGGCCTAGGAAGGCCCCGCGAAGCCCTTGGGAGGGAGGGAGGAAGGGCCGGGGAGACCTCCGCGGGGCCTAGCAAGGCCCCGCGAAGGCCTGGGGAGGGAGGGAGGGAGGGCCGGGGAGACCTCCGCGGGGCCTAGCAAGGCCCCGCGAAGGCCTGGGGAGGGAGGGAGGGAGGGCCGGGGAGACCTCCGCGGGGCCTAGCAAGGCCCCGCGAAGGCCTGGGGAGGGAGGGAGGGAGGGCCAGGGAGACCTCCGCGGGGCCTAGCAAGGCCCTGCGAAGGCCTGGGGAGGGCGGGAGGGAGGGCTGGGGAGACCTCCGCGGGGCCTAGCAAGGCCCCGCGAAGGCCTGGGGAGGGAGGGAGGGAGGGCCGGGGAGACCTCCGCGGGGCCTAGCAAGGCCCCGCGAAGGCCTGGGGAGGGAGGGGGAGGGGTGTTTGTTATTCGTGGATTTTTCACATTCGCGGGGGTCCGCGAAATGGAACCCCCGCGAATGTGAAGGGACGACTGTATTTCGTTAATGACTGCCAAATCAGGAAAACCTCATACTATTGGTGAAGAACTAATTATACTGGCTGTAAGTAAAGTAATATGTACTGTGCTACACAAGCCAGCATCTGATACTTTCAAGAACATTTCGTTGAGCAATAATACAGTGCAAAGAAGAATTGATGTAATGGCTCAAGATGTTGAAGATTCATTGTGTGGCTATTTAAAAACATCTTGGTTTTCTATTCAACTTGATGAGTCAACTTTGTTAGGAAATGAAGCTTTACTTTTAGCACAAAAAAGTAAAAGTTCACAAAGGAAGAACAAATTTGCCAAGAATTATTATTTGCTAAATATTTGCAAACTGATATTAAAGAAGAATCAACATTTCATGCATTGCATGAGTTTTTTAAAAAAAAAGAAATACACCTGAGTAATATCTTAGCAGTAGCCACAGATGGTGCTCCAGCGATGGTAGGGCACTACAGGGGTTTTCTTGCATATTTAAAAAAGGAGGTGCCATCGTCAACATCTAGCTGCCAAAAATGTAAGTGCACACCTACATAATTCATTACAATATGTAATTAAAGCTATCAACACAATCAGAAGCAAATCACTGAATGACAGATTATTTAAACAGCTTTGTATTGAAAATGAAGAATTTAATCATTTGCTGTTTCATACAGAAGTTCGTTGGTTGTCAAAGGGTGCCTGTTTAGATAGGTTTTATAAGCTGTTTAACTCGGTGCCGCAGTTCTTGAAAGATAAAAATGATGCTTTACGATCCAATTTAATTCAATCCAAAAGGGACATCGCTTACTTGACCAACTTGTTTCAAAAATTTAATGAAAGCAATCTCCAGCTTCAAGGTGATGAACTGAATTTAATAAAAACAAAATGTGTTATTTCTGCATTTGTGACAAAACTTTTTCTGTACAAACGAAATTTTGGACGAGGGGAATTCAGCCAGTTCCCAAATTTATCAGGAGTAGGAAAAAAAAGATGAAGACATACTTTCTTATTGTGAGCATTTGGATGCTCTCTATTCAGATTTTAATCAACGATTTGATGATATTTTGAAAATGAACATACCTGATTGGATTTTGGATCCTTTTTCAAGTCCAAACATAGAAGAATCTCCACAGTTACAAGAAGAACTGATGGAGGTAATTACAAATGATGAATTGAAATTGAAATTCAAAAGCGGTTACCAACAATTCTGGCTGCAAAAGGAGATCCCTACAGCTTCTCCTGAAATATGGGCTGTAATTCAAAAGTTCTTAATTGCATTTCCTTCATCATATTTAGTGGAACGTGGATTCAGTGCGTTAACCAATTTATTAACAACAACAAAAAAGAAACCGATTGCAAATAGTCAATCACGATGATTTAAGATTATTGCTGATGAAAATAGAGCTGAGGATTACTAAATTGGTAGCAGCATACCAGGTTCATCCTTCTCATTAAGATGATTTCTAATGTTTTAACTTTTTTTGTATTACCTTTCTATTCTGAGTTCAATAAATAGTTTCCTAATTTCAAACTTCAATGTTTCTAATTTACACCTTGCTTTACTATATTTTACAAAAAAAGGCAGAAACATTAATACATATATCCTTCTGTTTAATTGCTATTAAAATTAAAAAAAAAAAATTCCAGGGGGCGATGAGTAATATTTTTTCTGGAAAGGGGGCGGTAGGCCAAATAAGTTTGGGAACCACTGATATAGGGAGAGCTCTCATTTGTATGGCAAACTCAGTTTTGCTACATGGAAACTGCGCCGAGGCTTTGGCGGGTGTGCTGCAGCTCAGACCATATCACACTACATTGTTATAGTGCTATGATTCCACTTAGACTGCTCTGGCTGCCTCCTGTGGAATCCTGGGATTTGCAGTTTAGGGAGGGGCATTAGCATTCTCAGCCAGAGGGCTCTTGGGCCTCCTTAAAATACAAATCCCAGAATTCCACAGGAGGCAGCCAGATCAGTTAAAGTGGAACCATAGTCTGAGTTTACATCACAGAGGGAGCAGGATAGGTAGACCAACGGGGAGGGCTGTGGGTCCCTCAAACTATCTAACCCCAAAGCTACTGCCCACTCTCAGGCACTCTTAACTCTTTCAGCGCTAAGCATTGTTGCATTTCCAACACCATTCCCAGTAGAAAAGGGTATTCAGAAGGAACTTCAATGTACAGCCCTGTACACTGGCTTGCTGGCCCATGGGCAGTGTGGTATAACAGTATAGTGTGGCGGTTCTTAACCTGGGGTACAGGGCCCCACAGGGGCTGCAATGTCCTCACAGGGGGTCCTCAGAGGCTTGAAGGCTGCTTGGCCCACCTCCTCCCTGCAGTGGAGCGGCCACATAACAGGACCCAAGGCAAAAGTTGGCTGTCTTGGCCTGCACATTGCCATTCAATCCACTCCAGCCACAAACATGCAGGAAGAAGCAAGAGAAAAGTCTTCCCTTCCCTCCAGTGCCTCTGAGGGATGGCTTAATGGATGGTGTAACTGTATTATTATCAGGTGTTGTTGTTGTTGTTAGCAAAGGCACATAGCACATTTCGAAGACTTTACAAAAGAGTCTGGAGTAATAAACACCTGAGGCGAAACACAAAAATCAGTGTATATAGAGCCATTGTACTGTCTATTCTCCTTTATGGGTCTGAAACGGGTCACCTATCGCCACCACTTACGACTCCTCGAACACTTTCATCAGCGCTGTCTACGCACAATCCTAAATATACACTGGACTGACTATGTGACGAATGTTGCTGTCCTTGAGCAGGCAGGGATCACCAGCATTGAGGCCATGATATTGAGAACACAGCTGCGCTGGGCAGGGCACGTTTCTAGGATGGAGGACCATCGCCTCCCCAAAATAGTACTCTACGGTGAACTCGCCACGGGTCAGCGTAAGAGGGGTGCTCCAAAAAAAGCGATACAAAGGATTCCCTGAAACAACATCTCAGGCTCGGCCAAATTGATCACTAACAGTGGTCCGCCCTGGCCTCACATCAGGAGACACGGAGACGCACTATCCACAATGCTGCAGCCTTATTTGAGAACTCACGCTGAACAAGTCTTGAAGAGAAACGACAACGCAGAAAGAATCACAACCCAGAAACATCACCCAGGGAAACCTTCTGCTGTGCTTTCTGCAACCAGACTTGTCTATCTCAGATTGACCTTTTTAGTCATCAGCGCGCTTGCAGAAAACGCGGGATGAGTCCTTCCTGAATCTTTGTTTGCGAAGAAAAGCCAGAGAGTATTGTTAGGGTTTTAAATCTTTAGTTAAGTCTTAGGGATCCATGGCAACAAAAGGTATTTAAAAGGAGTCCGTAGTAAATAAAATGTTAGGAGCTGCTGGCCTAGATCAAGCAGGATTCTTTTGATGCTCACCACCATACAGCTTACTTCACTTGATCCTTATGCCAGCACCACTAGGTGTAATTTTAATTTCTCTGAAGCTCATTGTTTTTCTTCAGGCTCTCCAAATGGTCATCTCCATGCTCTTTGCCAGTCATAATATAACAATACTCTACTGTTTAGTTGATTTTGTTTCTTCCGACAATGAGGAAAACATGCATAGGATGTCCATGTGGTGGTGGGGAGGGATCCCATCAAGGTTTTTTACCAGATTCAGACCTGCATAGCTTCAGCTAGTGGGTGCAGCATATGCTCTCAAGCCAAACCTGAGACCTGGGTGTTCTCACTCAGATTTGCAGGCACTGGGAATCTGTGATAGCCATGTTTAAATATTTGAAGAGATGCCATACTAAGGATGGCGCAAGCTTATTTTCTATTGCTCCAGAGACTAGGTCACGGGGCAATGTGTTCAAACTACAGGAAAAGAGATTCCACCTAAACGTTAAGAAGAACTTCCTGACAGTAAGAGCCGTTTGGAGGTGGAATACACTGCCTCAGAGTGTGGTGGAGTCTCCATCTTTGGAGGTTTTTAAACAGGCTGGATTGCCATCTGTCAGGGGTGGTTAGTTTTGTGTATTCCTGCATGGCAGGGGGGTGGACTGGATGGCCCTTGTGGTCTCTTCCAACTCTATGCTTCTATGATTCATGACGAGGTGTGCTTTCTATATTGTTCATCTTCAGGTATTTAAAAATATTTAAAGGGGGTCCCTGGTAAAGAAAAGGTGTATAGTGGGATCATGCTTCCGTCTCCCCCAAGCGCCTCGCTCTCCTGTATACAGTTGTCCCAACATATCCACGGATTTAAGTATTCACGGCTTGAAAATATTCTTTTAAAATAATAATAACCCAAAAAGCAAACTTATATTTGCCATCTTATATAAAGGATACCCTTTTGCTATGCCAATTGCATATGATGGGACTTGAGTATCCATGGATTTTGGTATCCACGGAGGGGGAGTTCTGGAACCAAAACCCAGGAAATATGAAGGGACAACTATAGTTTTCGACCCCCTCCCCACCACCACCACCGCCCCCCGGAGGAAGGTTTCTGCCCAGGGGTCTTACTCACAATTCCACCATCCACTGGCCCTGCAAGAGGAGGCTCCAGTTGGCACCGCTCAGCTCCCGCACTCGCCTCTTCTCCTCCGCCGCCGCCTCCGGGGAAGCCGCAGCCAACGACGCCCAGGCAGCCCAAGCCACCCCACACAGCAGCACCAGCAGCGGAGCTGTCACCCTTCTCCTCCTCGTCGTCGTCGTCCCCGTCCCCTCCCAGCGGAGAGAGCTGGTCCCTTTCCCGCCCGCCGCCCATGGAAGCACAAGCAGAAGCGTCGCCTCCGCCGCCATCTTGGAGGAAATCAAACCGCCGCCAAAGGCAGGAGGAGGGGGAGCTTTGCCAAAGCCTACTAGAGAGTTCCGCTACCACCGCGGAGCAGCCCTCGCTTCCGGTTCCAGTGCGACGCCTTCTTCTGTGAAGGGAGGCGCGAAAGGATGCCAGAAATCTCTACGCAAATTGTCCCTTCATATTCGCTGGGTTAGGTTCCAGGACCCCACCCCCGTGGATACCAAAATCCGTAAAGTCCCATATAATATATATGGGTTTGCATAGCTAATATCTAATATATAATGGGTTTGCATAGCTAATATCTATTATATAGTGGGTTTGCATATCTAATATCTAATGTGTTTGCATATCTAATATCTAATATCTAATGGGTTTGCATATCTAATATCTAATATCTAATATATAATGGGTTTGCATATCTAATATCTAATGTGTTTGCATATCTAATATATAATATCTAATGTGTTTGCATATCTAATATATAATATCTAATATATAATGGGTTTGCATATCTAATTTCTAATGTGTTTGCATATCTAATATCTAATATATAATGGGTTTGCATATACAGTATAATATATATTATATAAATCCATGAATATAAAGTCCCATATGAGTCCCACATATAAAGTTCCATTATATGCAATGGCATAGCAAAAGGGTGTCCCTTATATAAGATGGCAAAATCAAGCTTTGCTTTTTGGCTAATTACTTTTTAAAGAATCTTTTCAAACAGTTAGTACTTAATTCCCTGGATATGGAGGGACAACTGCATAGGCATTCACTCCCCCTTCCAAAATAAATAAATAAATAAATCTGTATTAGGGCAGAATTTCCATTACTCTATTAACCAAAACGTCACGAAATAAAGTGCAGTTTCCTGACCTCTGCAGAAGTCGAAAATGTGCATTATTTTTTTTTATATGCTTGATAAGGATGAGGGTGGTTGTGATGTTAAGTTACTTATCCCCGTTCTGCTCATTTGTGGCTTCTAGACGTGTTGTCGTAATATAGTGGCTCTTAACCTTTTCTTTATCAGGGACCCAAATATCTTTTGTTGCTGTGGACCCCCAATACTGTACTTAGCATTTCAAATAACAACAACAATACAATTATACCATCCATAAAACTTTCCCTCAGAGGCACTGGAGGAAAGACTTTTCTCCTGCTTCTTCCTGCAAGTTTGTGGCTGGAGCAGATTGAATGGCAATGTGCAGGCCAAGCCAGCCAGCCTTTGCCTTGGCTCCTGTCATGTGTCCACTCAGCTGCAGGAAGGAGGTGGGCCAAGCAGACTTCAAGCCTTCGTGGACCCCCTGTGAGGACATCACGGACCCCTAGGGGTCCCTGGACCCCAGGTTAAGAACCAGTGTCCTAATATATTGATATTGGAAACAGGTCTTATTATCAAGACAGCTACTTTCTTTTTCTGGGAATTACTGTAACACTTGGAATAAAAAAGAAATGGTGTACCAGAGCTGAAATTAAAAAAACAACACACTAAATGTATTGATGGTGACCCATACATTAAGGTTAAAAGGGCTACTTTTCACCTGTCTTTTGGAATAAATATGCTCACTCCTGCTACTACTACAACAACTGCATCTAATGGTTTGGACTACTGGGTTAGACCTTCCTTATGATCTACAGAGATTAAACAGAGTGTGTGCACATGCCCTGCATATTTGCTTTTTAAAAAAATACTTTCTGCTACATGTGGGGAGAAAGCAACATATCAAACAAAAAGCTGACATTTCCCCGCCTTATGCATGTTTAATCAGAGGTGTAGTGGTAAAGTTTGCTGCCACACCGTCAAGACAATTCCTACAGCAACACCGTATTGATCTCTCTGTATATCAAAATGACAGTACAGTATTTCTAGCAGTTCTCATTCCACCAGGAGCTGATCTTTTGTAAAGCTAATGGGTCTTGCCCACCAACAGAGAACTCACTGATGCTAGGAAAATCCAGGTACTCGGGAAATGATATCTAATTCAAAAGAACAAATGAGTGGGCACAGGTGGTGACAGATGTCATAGTTTTTTGTGGTTTTTTTTTTTCCAGGCTGTAAGGCCGCGTTCTGGAAGAGTTTATTCCAGATAAACTCTTAATGTCAAGAGTTTATTGACATTTTGCCTGCATCTGTGGCTGGCATCTTCAGAGAATGGTTGGGTAGGGGTGTGGGGGGTTTATATACTGTGAGTCCCTGTTGGGGAGGATATGTAAATTTGTATTTTTGAATGGCTAGTTCCTAGGATGGGAGGATACACAAGGAGGATTAGTGTCTGTTTGGCTAATGGTCCATTGTCTGCTGGAAATCCCCCTGTCCCTGGGTGAAGTTCACTTGCATGTGTTCAGTTTTGATTTTGGTGTTTGGACATTAGCCAAACATACATTAATCCTCCTTGCATACCCTCCCACCCTAGGAACTAGCCATTCAAATACACAAATTTACATATCTTCTCCAACAGGGACTCATAGTATATAAACCCCCCACACACACCTACCCCACCATTCTCTGAAGATGGCAGCCACTGATGCAGGTAAAATGTCAGGAATAAACTCTTCCAAAACACAGCCTCACAGCCCAGAAAAAAACCATGGAAAACCTATGGATGCCGGCCATGAAAGCCTTCGACTTCACAGATGTCATAGTACCCACTAATCAAAAAGTCCCAGGGCTTCTACACTGCAAAATCTGATTTGACACCATTGTGTTTACCTGGAACCTCTGAGATTTGGAAGAACGGAGTGACTCCCAAAGTGATGTGCATGGGAATGCAGCCATAGGCAATACACAGGGTAGCGCTGGCGTATATTGAGTCTGATCAGCTTTGTTTATTAAAGATAATAGTAAAGTTCCCAAGAATAAGCTTTTTATACATAAGTGTTCATGTTGTGCGTCTCCTCATGCCAAGTCTGCTTGGATGCTGCTATTTAACCTGCAACACTTAAAGCAGAAGTCCTAGCTTGGGTTACAGAGACACAGATTAAGTGAGATTGTAATTGAACAGTTAGCTGGAATAGCAAAAACAAGCAAACAATATTTAGCAACAAAATGAAACAGGGGAGCAGGAAACAGATGAAGTAACTATGCAGTCTGCAACACCTGAGCAGGGCTGTTGAGGATAGGGTGACTTTAAGGTCTCTCATTCATAGGATCACCATGAATCAAAGTGGATTTGAGGACAGTTAACAACAATAGGGCTCAACTAGATGGGAAAATTAATTGCGGAAAATAGCACATTACCTCACTATCACAACAGCGTTCATTTGTCCCCACAAATCATTCACAAGATCACTGGAATGGAAAGCTATCTGAGTTTGCAGCTCACACGAAGCATGCCCATGAGAAAAGATGGCATGCCCATGAGAAAAGTGAATTACCTGCCTTATCATCTCCCAAAAAGCTCCCTCCATTTTCCCATTTATTTATGTTTTGGTCGTTAAATGACAGATGTGGAAGAGTGATCTGCTTACAAACTTTTTATTTTTTGCTCTGCTGCTTGAAAATAGCATTTGATCGTGCGCTCAATCATGTCCCGAAAATCAATGGCAGCTCTGGCTGCTTTGTCACCGGCAAGCCCACCAATCACCATTTTGACTTCCCAGATGTTTCCCAATTCAAATTGGTTGTTCAGACTGCCTGTTTATGTGCATTTTTGCGTACTTTTTAAAAAATGTCACAAGAAATAGGAAAACCTGTTATCATGAACTACTTGGAGTTTTCAGCCCCCCTCCTCCCCAATATAGCAAATCGTGGCAGGAGCTCATCTGGACAAAAGGTATTCTGCCCACATTCCTTGAGAATTTTTTTTGTCGTCTAAACAACCCCTAAGTTAATAAATATTTTATTATTATTATTGTATTTTTGTATAATGTTGTATTTTTTAATTAATCTTTTAATTAATCTTTTATTATTATTTTTTTCCTTTTCCAAATAAGTATAATTGTATTGTGTAAATATAATGTGATTATAGTGCGTTTAGATTAAGAGGAAAAATGTATTAGTGTTAGGATAGTTTTATTTTTGTATTAGTAAGAAAAGAGGAAAACAATTAATATTATTTTTGTGTTATTGTTATGGCCTTTTGCGGTCGGGTGTATTTTTCAGTAGAATGGTCTTATTCCAATAAAAAAATCCTAAACCCCCCCCCCCCAATTCCTAAGTTTCCCTAACTGCACCTTTAACAAAAAGGTGCTTGTACTGGTTGAATTTGTGTTTGTCTCATGCCTAGAAAAGGGCAAGAACTGTGCTCTATTCCGCATTTTATCTTCTCCACCTTCTGTGGCTGCTGCCACATTGCAGAAATAATGCAGTTTGACGCCACTTTAACTGCCATGGCTCAATACTATGGAATTCTAGGGTTTGCAGTTTTGTGAGATATTTAGCCTTCTAGGTCAGAGATATTCTGGAGCCACAAGAAACTACAAATCCCGGGATTCCACAGGATAGAGTCATGATACTTTAAAGTGGTGTCAAACTGCATTATTTCTGCAGTGTGGCAGCAGCTTGTAGCTTGGTCTGTCCTCTTGAACAGAAAATATTAATCAAGTGGGGTAGGGGAAAAAAAAAACAGTTTACCCAGCTTCCTGCTAAAACCACTTGTAAGACGAGTGAATGCAAAGCCATTGACTCGGAGTTATTTGCACTGTCTCTGCCTTTAACAGCGCCCCTCTTTCCCCGCACACGCACTGATTCTAAAAGCTGCAATCGGGAACCGGAAGTCTTTGGAGGAGCCATTACAAAAGTCTCTAAAACACCTTGGGATCCTCAAGAAGAAACAGCCTGGAGGCAGAGTGTTGCTGCTTGCAGTTACCGTAATCTCCCTATTTAACCACCAACGCCTGTTTCTGTGGTCCAAAGAGCTATGAAATGTTTTCTCTGCGGAGCCCAGTTTGTTGAAAGACACTTGCTCTAGCACAGTGGCTCTTAACCCTTTCTTTACCCTTTAAATATAGTCGTCCCTTCACATTCGCGGGGGTTCCGTTCCGCGGACCCCCGCGAATGTGAAAAATCCGCGAATAACTACACCCCTCCCCCTCCCTCCCCAGGCCTTCGCGGGGCCTTCCTAGGCCCCACGGAGGTCTCCCCGGCCCTCCCTCCCGCCCTCCCCAGGCCTTCGCGGGGCCTTGCTAGGCCCCGCGGAGGTCTCCCCAGCCCTCCCTCCCGCCCTCCCCAGGCCTTCGCGGGGCCTTGCTAGGCCCCACGGAGTTCTCACAGCCCTCCCTCCCCCCTCCCCAGGCCTTCGCGGGGCCTTGCTAGGCCCCGCGGAGGTCTCCCCGGCCCTCCCTCCCGCCCTCCCCAGGCCTTCGCGGGGCCTTGCTAGGCCCCGCGGAGGTCTCCACAGCCCTCCCTCCCTCCCTCCCCAGGCCTTCGCGGGGCCTTGCTAGGCCCCACGGAGGTCTCCCCGGCCCTCCCTCCCTCCCCAGACCTTCGTGGGGCCTTGCTAGGCCCCGCGGAGGTCTCCCCGGCCCTCCCTCCCTCCCCAGGCCTTCACGGGGCCTTGCTAGGCCCCGCGGAGGTCTCCCCAGCCCTCTCTCCCTCCCTCCCCAGGCCTTCGCGGGGCCTCTGGGAGTCCCGCGAAGGCCTCCCCACCCCTCCCCAGGCCTTCGCGGAGCATCCGGAGGGCCTCCGGGGGTCCCGCGAAGGTCTCCCCACCCCTCCCCAGGCCTTTGCGGGGCCTCCGGAGGGCCTCCGGGGGTCCCGCGAAGGCCTCCCCACCCCTCCCCAGGCCTTCACGGGGCCTCCGGAGGGCCTCCGGGGGTCCCGCGAAGGTCTCCCCACCCCTCCCCAGGCCTTCGCACTGCTCCCCAGGCCTTCGCGGGGCCTCCGGAGGGCCTCCGGGCGTCCCGCGAAGGCCTCCCCACCCCTCCCCAGGCCTTCGCGGCACCTCCGGAGGGCCTCCGGGGGTCCCGCGAAGGTCTCCCCACCCCTCCCCAGGCCTTTGCGGGGCCTCCGGGGGTCCCGCGAAGGCCTCCCCACCCCTCCCCAGGCCTTCACGGGGCCTCCGGAGGGCCTCCGGGGGTCCCGCGAAGGTCTCCCCACCCCTCCCCAGGCCTTCGCACCGCTCCCCAGGCCTTCGCGGGGCCTCCGGAGGGCCTCCGGGCGTCCCGCGAAGGCCTCCCCACCCCTCCCCAGGCCTTCGCGGCACCTCCGGAGGGCCTCCGGGGGTCCCGCAAAGGCCTCCCCACCCCTCCCCAGGCCTTCGCGGGGCCTCCGGAGGGCCTCCGGGGGTCCCGCGAAGGCCTTCGCACCGCTCCCCAGGCCTTCACGGGGCCTCCGGAGGGCCTCCGGGCGTCCCGCGAAGGCCTCCCCACCCCTCCCCAGGCCTTCACGCCGCCTCCGGAGGGCCTCCGGGGGTCCCACGAAGGCCTCCCCACCCCTCCCCAGGTCTTTCACGGGGCCTCTGGAGGCCCCGTGTCGCGGTTTTGGGGGGGCCCGGGGGGGCCCTCCCAAAACCGCGAATAACCGAAACCGCGAATGTCAAGTTCGCGAATGTGGAGGGACAACTGTACTTAGTATTTTAAAATATTTTAAATATTTTTGTTGCTGCAGATCCCCAAGAGTTAACTCACAATTTAAAACCCTAACAATAACGAATCAGATTGCCACCCTACACGGTTATAGCGCTATTATTCCACTTTAACTGCTCGGGCTGCCTCCTGTGGAATCCTGGACTTGCAGTTTAGGGAGGGGCATTTAACCTTCTCAGCCAGAGAGCTCTTAGGCCTCACTAAACTACAAATCCCAGGATTCCACAGGAGAGAGCCAGAGCAGTGAAAGTAGAATAATAGTGCTATAACAGTGTAGTGTGATACAGTCATTAGTTTATTGTCATGTTTTTCATTTAGAATGTGCCTCATCATCTACAATTGCTCCAGCTGTGTATGTCTTGAGCCAGTGTGCTGTAGTGGTTTCAGTGCTGGACTACAACACTGGGAAACCAGGGTTCAAATCCCTGCTGCTCAGCCATGGAAACCCACTGGGAGCCTCATATTACACTGTTATAGTACAGTTATCCCTTCACATTCGCGGGGGTTAGGGGCGGAAGACCCCCGCAAATGTGAAAAAAACGCAAATAATAATAGTCCTCCCCCCACCCCGTCGCAACTCTCCCCCACCCCCACCCCGTCCTTCCCAAAGTGGCTACGGGAGCTTCAGAAGCCCTCGTTGCCGCTCTCCCTCACCCCCGCCCTTCCCAAAGTGGCTACGGGGGCTTCAGAAGCCCTCGTTGCCGCTCTCCCTCACCCCCGCCCTTCCCAAAGTGGCTACGGGGGCTTCAGAAGCCCTCGTTGCCGCTCTCCCTCACCCCCGCCCTTCCCAAAGTGGCTACGGGGGCTTCAGAAGCCCTCGTTGCCGCTCTCCCTCACCCCCTGCCCTTCCCAAAGTGGCTACGGGAACTTCAGAAGCCCTCGTCGCCGCTCTCCCTCACCCCCCCGCCCTTCCCAAAGTGGCTACGGGGGCTTCAGAAGCCCTCGTTGCCGCTCTCCCTCACCCCCCCCCCGCCCTTCCCAAAGTGGCTACGGGAACTTCAGAAACCCTCGTCACCGCTCACCCCCCCGCCCTTCCCAAAGTGGCTACGGGGGCTTCAGAAGCCCTCGTTGCTGCTCTCCCTCATCCCCCGCCCTTCCCAAAGTGGCTATGGGAACTTCAGAAGCCCTCATCGCCGCTCTCCCTCACCCCCCCCCGCCCTTCCCAAAGTGGCTACGGGGGCTTCAGAAGCCCTCGTTGCCGCTCTCCCTCATCCCCCCCACCCTTCCCAAAGTGGCTACGGGGGGCCCTCACTGCCTTGGGAAGGGACTGGGCTGGAGTGAGGGAGGCTTTCCATCCCCCCTTTCCCAAGGCAGCAAAGGGATTCATGAGAAACCCTTCGCTGCCTTGGGAAGGGACAGGGTGGAGTGGAGGGGGGGCAGGCAGCTTTCTGCGAATAATCAAAACTGTGAATGTGAAAGTCGTGAATGTGGAGGGGCAACTGTATTACTATTCCACTTTAACTGCTCTGGCTGCGTCCTGTTGAATCCTGTGATTTGCAGTTTAGGGAGGGGCATTTACAACTCTCAGCCAGGAAGCTCTTAGGCCTCATTAAACTACAAACCCCAGGATTCCACAGGAGGAAGCAGAGCAGTTAAAGTGGAATAGTAACACTACAACAGTGTACTGTGATAAAGTCCAATAACACATCATCCTCATCATCCCTGAGTCAGGGGACTTTATCAGACGTGCCCTTAAAACCCGTTCCTGTTCCATAACCCACCCACCCACCCTCCTCCCATCCCTGTAACTGAACAACAACAAAAAAAGGTTCACACACTTACCTTAATCCCGGGATAGAAATTGCTCCCCCCTCCTCCGGCTGTCCAGGAAGGGAATGGAGCTCTCACAGAGCCCCCTCCCCTACCTGAAGACCAAATCACGTGGGGAATTTAAAAATAAAAAATCCCCCAAACCTCAAAGAAGTGCACCAAGCCCCTAAACACCTTTTAAAAAACCTAAGTAACCCAGGGAGGGAACAAAAAAGTCTCTCACTTACCTGAATGTCCAGATCGCCACCAGAAGTGTTCTCTACTTACCTTCTAGGACCTTACGGAGGCAGGCAGTGGGAGGGGCGGAATTTAAAAATAAAAATACAGGCAGACTTCTAAAAATTAAAAAAAGCACCGAAATACTTTTAAAGCTTTAAAAGCAATATGGGGAGGGTACAGAAAACTGTCACTCACCTGGATGTCGTGATCGTACCCAGAAGTGTTTTAACATCGTGCCAGCATAACGGCAAACCAGTTCACACACCTGTGATTCCGTTACAGAAAAGGAACGGGAGATCTATTGACGAGTTTTCCCCGTGAATAAAACAAAACAGAAAGCACATGGGGTCAGAATGGGGTCAGAACAGGTGAGGAGGACATCATCTGAAAAAAAAACCTCTTTAGCGATCCTGTGGCATTTCTGTTCCATTTCATTAAGCCCGTCTGATAAAGTCCAGGGACCTTAAAACCCAATAGTGCTATATTCTTCTGTCTTGTAGGAAAATGGAAAGTAGTTCTGGAGGTTAATACATAAAACGATAATTCTTTACTGTATCTAAGGAGCAAAAGAAATCAGCCACCATCAAAAGCAAACAGAGGCTAACTCATTGAGAAGAAGCCAGAAGCAATGTGGGATGAAGCTTGAGATCATAGGAAAAATTATATCACTAAATATCACTACGGTAGGACCCCCATATCCACTGATTTATTATCCACTGATCCAATTATCCACAGGACACAAAACAGCACACCTACCATAAAGTCTTCCTAGAAAAGGTGTCATCTCTAGCCATTTTCTAGGTCCTCCAAGGCAAATCTACAGTATTTTAAACCGGAAGTCCCATTATTTTCAATCGTGTTCGCTAGTATTCACGGTTTTCGGAATCCATGGGCCCTCCTAGAACGAATCTCCAGCAAATAAGGGGATACTACTTCATTATACAATCGCACCATGTATTAATCCTTCCCTCAGAGGCACTTCAGAGGGTAGACTTTTCTCCTGCTTCTTCCTGCAAATTTGTGGCTGGAGCAGATTGAACAGCAGTGTGGAGGCCAAGCCAACTAGCCTTTGCTTTGGCTCGTATCATGTGGGCTAAGCAACCTTCAAGCCTTTGCGGACACTCTGTGAGGATTTGCGCCCCCCCAGGGGTCTGCGGACCACAGGTTAAGAACCACTGCTCTAGCGGATTCAGCACTGTTGCCTAGCCCTGAAATGGGTGAATGAAATAGCGAAAATAATCGCAACTGCGCAGCTGGGAAGGGAGGGAGATGCATATGGTTACAGTCCTTTGCATCCTTCCATAAACACGTAGAACCATTTGTGGGACTTTGTTCCAACAAAGGTCTTAAGAATTACTTCCATTTCTTTTCAACCAACAGAAAAGGGAAGAACATCTGTATTTGCCAGAAGACCTAGCAAAGTCTCAAAGACTAGGGGCTTGTCTAAATGGTGAAAATACTCCTCACAGAATCTGAGGGGAATTCTGTTTATCTTTACATTATACCATGTTGAATTGCGGTATTGGGAAGGAGAGGGGTCCAAAAACTGCAAAAACTCTGCAATTACAGATTTCAGCAATTTCCCTAAGTTATTTTTACAAAACCTTTGGTGGAAATGCACAATCCAGATTGTTAAGACAACCGTGCAAATTGTTGCACCATCTTGGAGGGTGTGGAACAGATCATCTGATTGGTCAGATGTGCACAAATGCAGGCTTGCTGTCATTTGTGCACACCTGAAAGTACTAGCAATTGTGTGCTTTTCTACCTTTTTTTAAAACAGAAGGAACTGCGACAACGCCCGCAGACAATGTGGAAGGTGGCCACAGCAAGGAAAAAGATGAAAGAGCCATCCACCCTTCACCCATTCCAGCAGTGGTGGCAGAATCCAGTCACAAAGAGGGTAGCCACGGCTCTCCTGATGGTGGCAGCAGCCCCCCTGACTGGCTGTAATCCAAAGGGACAGAGGAGCCACCCAGCCAGCCAGCGGGAGAGGGAAGAGGAGGGCCACTTCCCGCCACTCTGGCTTCATCTCACCTTCCAGAGCTGGGTTGCTGCCGGAGTTGGGGGCCACCAGCATGATGGGTAAAGGGTGAAAGGCTCTATCTTCCTTACCGTGGCCACACAGCTGGATTCTGCTGCCACTGCCACAATGGATGAAGAGCGGACAGCTCTCTCTTCCTCACCGTGGCCACCCTCCACATTGTGTCTGGGCACTGCCAGGTCCCCCTTGCCTTCCTTGCCCCCACCCAACTGCACAAAACTGACATGGTTGCCATCTTGACTTGTGGCTGGATGAACATCACGTCAGAGAGTTTCGCATGGATTTCATAAAGGTTTCTTAGGCAAGGAATATGCAAAACTAGCTTTTGCCAGTTCCTTCCTTTGAAATACAGCTTAGAGCACCTGGTATTCATTAGTGGTCTCCCATCCAAGTACTAACCAGGGCTGACCCTGCTTATCTTCCAAGATCAGACGGGATCTGGTGCCTTTAGAGTATTTACCAGTACATTATCCTGTTGCACCTGGCCTGTTCTGCATCTCTTAAGCTACCTCTAAGGTGGTGGAGCACTGTCCTGTATCCAGGGTTAAAATTAAAGTAATTAAAAAGTAATTTGCCAATCCAGTCCACTTCTGTACATGGAACTGGGGGTGGGGGTGGAATCCTGCAATTTGCTTCCAGCAGCTGTCCCTTCTGACCTATTCCAGCATGTTTAAGATGTTCAGTTTTCTTTATGCCTAATTATAATTATTGCTAAACTGTTGTTCACAACTGCCTTTAGATTCCCATGCACAGAAGAATGCCAGTATTTCAGTCCTTTTTCATGATCACACAGGTTAGGCGCAGCTACCAACATTTTGATAGTGAAGGCTTGCAATTACAACTACCCTTCCTATTGACATAATTGTTTTGTTTCTTTGGTCCCTCATTGCCCTGGTAGTTGTCTAATCAACATGCAAATCTTTGTACAGAAACCTGGAGAAGGAAGCAAGGAGTTATACCTTTTGCTTCCCTCCCTTAGATTTATGGCATGCACAACATGAAAACAAATGAAAACACACACATACACCCATGGTATGCTTCCTATGATGTCTCAAGTTTCATCCCACATTGCTTCTGGCTTCTTCTCAATGAGTTAACAGGGCCAGTTTAAGGAATTTTGGGGCCCCCTACAATGCTTTATTTTGGGGGGGGCCATGTGTTTATCTCAGGTCAATGTAACCTAACCTATTCACAGTACAGGGTGTTCAGATTTCAGTAGGACCCTGTATCCACAGATTCATTATCCATGAGACACAAAACAGCACGCCTACCATAGAGTCTTCCTAGAAAATGTGTCCTCCTAGCCATTTTCTAGGCCCTCCAAGGCAACTCCATGGTATTTTAAACCAGAAGTCCCATTATTTTCAATGGTGTTCACTATTATCCACAGTTTTCAGAATCCATGCCCACACAGAACCAATCTCCAGTGGTTAAGGGGGGCCTACTGTATTACATAATTTGCCACCAATAATTTAGTTTAAAAATTACATTATAGGCACTAAAATTATTTTTGTTAATTAGCAATTAACATAATGGTGTAGATTTCCTCAAAAAGAAAGAAAGAAAGAAAGAAAGAAAGAAAGAAAGAAAGAAAGAAGACTACAAGTTAAACATGAGTTAGCAGTGTGATACAGCAGCAAAAAATGCCAATGTGATTCTAGGCTGCATTAACAGGAGTATAGTGGCTAGATCAAGGGAAGTAATAGTGCCACTGTATTCTGCTTTGGTCAGACCTCACCTGGAAGACTGTCCAGTTCTGGGCACCACAATTCAGGAAGGATATTTGGCGGAGGCGGGCAACCAAAATGATGAGGTCTGGGAACCATTATGCCCTATGAGAAGCAGCTTAGGGAACTGGGTATGTTTAGTCTGGAGAAGAGAAGGTTGAGAGGTGACATGAGAGCCATGTTTAAATATTTGAAGGGATGTCGTACTGAGGATGGAGCAAGCTTGTTTTCTGCTGTTCCAGAGACTATGACATGGAGCAAAGGGTTCAAACTCCAGGAAAAGAGATTCTGCCTAAACATTAGGAAAAAGTTCCTGATGGTAAGAGCTGTTCAAAAGTGGAATGCAATGCCTGGGAGTGTGGTGGAATCCCCTTCTTTGGAGGTTTTTAAGAGAGGCTGGATGGCCATCTGTTGTGAGGGCTTTGATTGTGTATTCCTGCAGGGCAGAAGCCGATTGGATGGGATGGCTGTTGGGGTCCCTTCCAGCCCTATGATTCCATGATTCTAGGTTGCATTCAGAGCCTGGGAAAGTTACTTTTGGATTACACCTCCCAGAATCCCCCTGCCAGCACCCTTCTCAAGGTTTGTTTGCATTGTTCCTTTTCCAGCATTCTCTAGCCCAGTGGTCTTTAAACAGAGGCTGGATGGCCATCTGTCAGGGATGCTTTGGTCCTGTCTACACGGTAAAAAAATACGTACGCCATTTGGAAGATCGCTCTTCCGTACACACAGCCGTTTGGATTCATACGTGTCATTCAGAAGGGGGGCTAGTGAATCCCCTGTAAACTACGTGGATTCGCCGTTCGGGAGGATTAACGGATCTCGGCATAAAATACGTACAGCTATTGGAATGGCTGATGGTCTGTACGCCCCGTTTGCACACGTACGAACAGGCAGTGTAATCTGATTGGCTGGCCGAGTAGAGGGGGCGGGGCTAGCAAGGAGGGGAATTGGGAGCAGCCTCCATGTTGGATTCCTGGCTAAGCGAGAGTCTGGTAAGTCCGTGAATTTTATATATATTTATTTTTATTTTACTTTGTAAATAGGAAGAACCAAATGTCCGCAAAGCAGGCACCCTTTTAAATAAATAAAAAAAAAAGTGGTGGGAGATTTAAAACTGCTGCTTGGCTTGCTCGCTCCAGCCAGCTGGGGAAGGGGGCTCTTATGGAGTTTAGGAGGGTAAAAAATCGTGTAGGTGGATCGTATGCATACGAACGGCTGCCTATTCGTATTTTTACCCCCCAAACAGATTTTTTTTTTTAATCATATAGATGCACCCTTTGGTTGTGATTTCCTGCATGACAGGAGGTTGGACTGAATGGCCCTTGTGGTCTCTTCCAACTCTACAATTCTGATTCTATGATATCCTCACAGGGGATCTATAAAGGCTTGAAGGCTGTTTGGCTCACCTCCTCTCTGTAGTGGAACAGCCATGTGACAGGAAGCAAGGCAAAGGCTGGCTGGCTGGCTTGGTCTGTACATTGCCATTCAATCCACTCCAGCCACAAACATGCAGTAAGAAGCAAGAGTGCCTCTGAGGGAAAGGTTAATGGATGGTGTAATTGTATTGTTTTGTTGTTAGCTATTATTATTAGGGTTTTAAATCTTGAGTTAAGTCTTGGGGCAACAAAAGATATTTAAAGGGGGTCCCTGGTAAAGAAAAAGTTAAGAACCAATGCTTAGCCCAATGGCTCTCACATAGCACTAATGGGATACTGGTGTTTTCTCTCTGGCTTTTCTTCGCAAACGAAGATTCAGGAAGGACTCATCCCGCGCTTTCTGCAAGCGCACTGATGACTAAAAAGGCCAATCCAAGATAAACAAGTCCGGTTGCAGAAAGCACAGCAGAAGGTCTCCTTGGGTGATGTTTCCGGGTTGTGATTCTTTCTGCGTTGTCGTTTCTCTTCAAGAATCAGCCACACAAAGAACGCTCCGTCTTTCTCTTTCTCGTTTGGGAGAGGCTGGTTGTTGTTTTTTTAAAGCCAGCAGGAGGTTTTTTCAGGAGGAGGGTTAGGTCAGGATGGGCCCCCCTGCCTGTGTCCCCACCCCTGCAGATGCTGATTTGGCGGTAAGGTTAAGCCGGTCCTGTGAGTTAGCCTCCGTTTGCTTTTGGTGGTGGCTGATTTCTTTTGCTCCTTAGATATAGGAAAGAATTATAGTTTTATGTATTCATCTCCAGAAATTCTTTCCATGTGCTACAAGACAGAAAAATATAACACTATTAGGCTTTAAGGTCCCTGACTCATGCACAACCAGAGTTGCCTGGCAGGCAGAGATGAGAATGAGGGCAATTGGCCATGGGTCCCCATATAGCAAGGGGTCCCTTGCTTCAGCTTTTGTGGGCTCCTGCCCTGGCCTTTTCATATCACTCACTGAAGGGACACACAGATGTAGGAAGCAGTAGCAAAGCTCCCAACATTTACCGGCTGCAGGCCCCATAAGTCTTCTGGGCAGCCTTGTCCCAGACCCAGTTATATGTTCAGTGTACCTACTTAAGCAAGACTATCCAGTTCCTTCCAAATTCCTATCAGCTATTCTTCTGCTGCCCAGATTTCACATGTCATTTTTTTGCCTCCATCACTGAAATGATATTGCCCTAGGCAACCTTATTAAAGGAAAACATTTGTTCACTGTTTTAGGAAATCAGATCTAATGTTTCTCTCTCTCTCTCTCTCTCTCTCTTTATTTATTGATTGCATTTAGATGCCACTTTTCTCTCAAAATAAAACCAAAGGCAGCTCCCAAAGACAATGGACCTTATCTGACATGTCAAAAACCGTGTCATAAGGCCGTGCTAATAACACAAAAGGGCGAAATTATCAGACGACAACTTCATTCAGCCATTCCAGGGACATAGTGCAGGTGTGAATAAGGCACCACTTTTTATTGATAGCTTAGCCTGTCAATAAAAAAGTGACACCTCATCTATGCTAGCATTACACCCCGGGAATGGCTAAGGATGTGGGCATCTGATAATTTTGCCCTTTGGGCTATTGTCTCATCCGTATGACACAATTTTGGATGCAATTTTTTTGCCGCATTTTCACATGTCTGATAAAGTCCAATCATAAAATCAGTAAAACCAGAGAAAGCAATGTAAAACATTTTTAAAACAGACACAAGTATTAAAAGACAGAGAAAACATCCCCATAAAAAAGCACCTCTGCTTAGATGTTAAAAGCCTGCTTGAATAAAAATGTCTTTGCTTTCAGGTGGAAAGAAAGCAGGGAGTGGGCCTGCCTACATAGCTTCCTGCAGGAGGGAGTTCCAGACGGTGGGAGCAGTTGCTGAGAAGGCTCTCTCTCGTGTCCACACCAAGTGAGTCTGTGATGGTGGCAGGACTGAGAGAAAGCCTCTCCCTTGTCACCTCACCCTCCTAAGAAATGACAACTCAGCTGAGACATAGGCAGACAAATAGACCCCAGCTTTCCTGAGTCAGGAGTTTATTACAAAATAGAAAAAAAAATCAATTACAAAATTGACTTGTCTAAAGATTTCCATTTAAAGGCTCGAGTGATCATAGAAAAAATATATCTGTCAGATATGGTCTCCTCCTGTTCTTTTCGGAAGAGACAGAATTTTTCTCTATGAGCAAGATTTTTATACCATTATTTTTGGCTATTATACAAGATATGTCTGTCAGCATCCTATGCATGCATCTAAAGAAATACATATGAATGATGTACCATAACAACCAGACTTTATGCAGCAGTGGTTCTGAAATATCTGGCTCAACTTTTTCAGCAGAGCAGGGCGACCTCTTTAGTTCAAAGCAAGCTTTAGACAGTTTTGTTAAGTGACTATTGAGAGATGACTGCTTGTCCTTGAAGGTGTTGCGCAGGAACGGTTTCAGATGCATCATGGGAAATAGGCCTCTTTTCAGTGTGGGCTTCCTTCAGTGAGAATTTTCCTTATAATTTGAAATGGTTTGCTGGAAGTCATTCTAAACAGGCAGACAGGTTCATTTTATATAGGCCCAATCCTTGCTCTCAGACCCCCCTCAAAAGTCTCACTTAAGAAGTCCTGTATTTTAAGAATTATTGGTCTATGGAAATGTTAAAGAAATGTCTGGTTTCTATCTATATAAAACAATAAGCATTATAACAAATAAGCATCAACATGAAATAAAACACAAACACATTTTCTCTAGAATATTTTGTCAGGGTATGCAGCCCCTCTAAGCATTCTGTTCAGAGAGAACAAATAGCAGAAACAACAGAAGTGCGAGGAAATAGGCTCGCCACTGCATACCTAGGTGTGTAGATGCATGGAGACATGGAAACAGATGAAAAATATCCTTTTCCAGTTTTAAAGTTTTAAAATACTACGGAAACAAAATACATTCTGGCTACTTCAGCCAGGCTACAAAGCTAAGAAATCATCTTCACTGTCTGTGTCCTTCTCTCACAGACTGCACTGCAAAGCAACAGTTTTGTTTTCCACACAGAAAACTGATTAGCGCTGAACCATACCATTGGCTGTGTTCACAGGCCAAGCTGTGAGAAAAGAAAGATAAGACAGAAGCCTGGAAAACTTCTCAGTCTTAATGAATGTTTACATTCTGTCTGACCTCTGACAAAGTCACACCCAGGCCTGCTGAAAAACAGGCCAAGTCAGACCAGAATTTGCCTAGCTTGAAAATTCATCTTCAAGGCCTATAGATATAATAGCACTGCAATATCTATTTTCCTTGACATATATCTAGGGCCTAACTTTTTCAACTTTTATCGAAAGCACAGTATAGCCAATCTGACAGTTGTATTGTTCTAACCTTTGAAAGCTGTATCACAAAGAAGACAAAAAGAAACACTTTCTTTAGCTTTTTAGAAAATATGTCCAGGAACATTATTATTGGGCTTGTATCCTGACTAATTCTTTTTAGCTGGGATGTGTTTTAAGATTCAAAACCAGAACTGGCAAAAGGCCAGATAATGTTTGGATTTGAAACAGAAAATCCAGTTATAACAACAGTAGAATTAGGCCTGTGTATCTGTCTCTAGGTCTCAGGTGTTTGCTATCCGAATTGTTCTTTTTGAACTTGAGACAGTGTGTCAGTGGCCTTATATTTTGTAAAACAATTCTGTTCTTAGTGTCATTATGTGTTTGACAGGAAATTTTAACAAAGTCAAAGCTTGGATTTCTTTAAACTTTCAGTTTTGTGAAAGTTCCAGATTACATCTTATTTTCCCAAAAACCTATCTAATGTTCTATATCTGTCCAATTCAGTATATGTGTTTGGTTTGCTGCAGTGGAATACCAACTATATAGTATATATTCAGTTAGACTGCATCGTAATGTTGAGGTAGTTTTCTGTGCCCAAGGTTTAAGGTCCAAGTGCACTCTCGACTCCTACAATATTCTCCAAAGTTTGATGCATTCAGCTGCCAACGTGTCATCCTCTCCATGCCTGGCTCACCATCAGAATCTGGCCAGGTGGCAAAAAGGATACAACCATTCAAGCAGCACTAGTCTGTGGTCCTCCATGCAGTCAGCACTTGACAAGATGGAAACAGGATGCTATGGGCTTCAATTGGGCTTTTAGTTAATATTATAAACACATTATAGTTTTCCACTGTAGCAAAGCATTCATTTCTCCCTAATGTGACTATGCAATCATCATGGTTGCATCATTTGTAGAGTTGGCATTTCAGTTTCTAGTGAGTGAAACTTCTTGTGTTTGATGTGAGCAAAGTTTCTGTCATGGGTCATAGATATCTGTCCAGGTCTTTTCTCTTATGTAATCAATTGGTTAAGTCTGAACCTGGATACTGACAGGTTTTTACGCTCAAAGTACACCCAATGTGAAAACTACGTAACAGTGGGGGATTCAAAACCACATGATTTTCCCATCCCCCAGAATAGTCACTTAATTCTGGACCTATAGCTCGTAATGCTAACTCAAAGACCTCAACATTGTGGTCTCCCCTTTTTCTTAAGAAAAACCAAGGGTTCCAGATTCTGTCAGTATGTTTTTTATAATGCAAGACCCAGAATCTTACTAGCTCATTGGTTTCAGGTCTGGGCAAATGCAAATCTATCTTTTCAATTGCCATGCAATAATTTGTACACTAATCTCCTTTCCACATTATGGACGTGCCATCAATTTCTGTCCAAATAGTAGCTAAAAGACTAAACAAATTGTCATATCGTTCTCTAGGAGTCCACCTGATGTCATTATTCTGAATCCCATCTCATAACTATTGCATAAGCTATATTCACTGATGGTGTCTCTTGATGGGCCATATTGAACTTATTATTTTTTTCTATACCTTATAAGTTTGTCTCAGACAAACAGAAATGAACATAGGTAAGTTACTTGGTACTTATTTCTGCTGACCCAATAATCACCTGTGACAATGAAATACAAAAAATAGACAAATGTTAACAGTTCCTTTATAGCCTAGATCACCCACAATCATATAGTACAGTCTAGTAGATCTTGTCATATTTTCAACTGTCTGGCTTTCAGCACAGGTAAATTCTTCTTTGAAAGAAAACAAGTCTATAAAGTCTTTTTATCTTAGAATGAAGAATCCAACCTCTTTGTAGTTTATACGGCTGTTGGTCCTTTTTCAGGAAAGGTAACGGTGAGTGTTTTCACGGCTTTCTCACAACTCATTTTCTAGGGTGGAAGGTATATTCATCGCTGGTCCAGAAGTGGGGTTGTTCTCACACCTCTTTTTCTCTTAGAGGGAAGAGACTATCAGCACATAATTATTGAAATATAAACATATTGCAATAGCTTTTTAGGCTAGAGTTAACCACAAAATCTTTTATATGGGGATATTTTGTATCGTTTTTGGTTTCAAGGGAACTAATGGTAAACATTTGTTATAAGGTAATTTAGTTTCTATCGTTAGCAGCATATGACAAAGGACCATTTAAAGAAAATATAAGTATGTTTGTTAAACTTAATTGTACATGTAAAATAGTATTTTCCAAAACTGTTTTAACCCATGACCTGTGGTAAGGTTCTAACACACTCCTATGTGATCAAAAATGTATTCTAGGAAGACCATTTACAGTTGTGATTGCTTCTTATAATCTCACCACTGGATGAAGAATCCTGTAGAGGGAGAGGGAAGCCCGAAGGCAATAGTCTCCTTTTCTATTACAGAGCAAATTTTAGCTGCCTTGTTTTGTTTTGTTTTGTTTTGTTTTGTTTTGTTTTGTTTTGTTGGTTGGGGAAATAGAACTGGAGAAAAACATATATCTCCCCTCCCCCTCAGCCAATAAATGGAAGATATTTAATTCAAAGAGAAACGTGCAGCCCTCTCGTGGCTGTAGAAAACACATGATGCAAAAACATTTTAAAAACTCTACTGGGTTCTTCATCAGGCAACAAACATTTTTGAGGACAAGCTCTCTCTTTTAAGAAGATTTTTAAATATCTCATCCCATGGGGGGGGTGGACTTGCTCTCAAGACCTGAGATGCAGAAGAGGAGAGAAAATAACATGAACCATAAGGGCCATACTCTAAAACACAAACTGGGGGGGGGTTCTGTCCCCCCTCATGTATCATAATGTCATAACAGTATGCATTGTTTTGTCCTCCAGCATATAGAGCCTAAGCTAAAAATCTTAAATGGTAACCAATTTATTTGATGAAATATCCACAGGCAGCTTGAGGATCAAGAAAATGCTGAGGTTCAAAAGAGCATTAAAAGAAAGGTTTGACTAATATGTACTCTCCTTTCATGGATAGGTGCTGGAAAAACAGTGAGCATTATTATTCAACATCCCTTAGGTGCTGAATTAAACACATCTTTTTTATTGACTTGTTTCCACATATTACTTTAAGCATCACACAACAGTTTTCTTTTTCAATGAGTGAAAAGCCAACAGTAACAACAACACCGCCACCAACAACAATAATATAGACCCCACATCACTCTCCCATTTTCTAGCTCTCTTTCGCTCACACTCCAGACTTCATGCACTCCTCCTCTTGCCACAAAAGGAGGGGGAAGCTAAAGAAACCTCCTTCTTGTTTTATGTGCATTTTAAGAATGCAGTTTAAGTTAGGCTATTTCAACATCTTCATTCTTTCCTTCATCTTTCTATGGTCTCACCAATCTATTCCCCAATGAATTTCCTCTAAACATCCTTTCTCTTACCATCAACCATATTTTTTCTTATATATCTTAAGAATCTATATAGATGGCTTTTTCGTTTTGGCTCAATATTCACTTTGAAATATGCAATTCACCAGCAACTAGGCAACCCCCCTTGTCTCCAGGATTTTTCCTATTTTACATTTATTACAGGTAGGATTGCTATGTATTTTCAACATTTTAAACACTGATTTTGCTGGATTTACACATGAATTTGTGATCAGCATCAAATCATCCTTTGTTTAAGGAACAGTTTTATCTTTTAAAATCTTTATTAAATGTGATGCACTACATTTTCAGTTCAGGTTCAGTCTCAGCCCCTAAAAAAAATGGTTGACATGTGTCCTAAGTATTGAAACCTTAGCTGTTGAGTTCTCTCTTTCTCAATCTCTCTCTCTCTCAGTCTCTCTCTCTCTCTCTCTCTGGGGCAGAGGGGCAATAGATTCCTTTTAAAGATAGCCTGAATAGCCCAGCTATTTGAATGGCTCTTGGAGTAGACATTAATCATGCAAAAGCCAAACTAAACTCTTGCCCATGCTCAACATCACCATATACTGTGCATTTATATATGTTGTACAAATGTAGAATGATTACTAATTTGCCAAATGAGTGGCAGGTCATGTACTGTCTATTCTCCTTTATGGGTCTGAAATATGGCTCACCTATCACCACCACTTATGACTCCTCGAACGCTTTCATCAGTGCTGTATACGCACAATCCTAAATATACACTGGACTGACTATGTGATGAGTGTTGCTGTCCTTGAGCAAGCAGGGATCATCAGCATTGAGGCCATGATATTGAGAACACAGCTGTGCTGGGCAGGGCACATTTCTAGGATGGAGGATCATCGCCTCCCCAAAATAGTACTCTACAGTGAACTCGCCATGGGTCAACGTAAGAGGGGCGCTCCAAAAAAGCAATACAATGACTCCCTGAAACAACATCTCAGGCTCAGCCAAATTGATCACCAACAATGGTCTGCCCTGGCCTCACATCAGGAGGCATGGAGACGCACTATCCACAATGCTGCAGCCTTATTTGAGAACTTATGCCGAACAAGTCTTGAAGAGAAACGACAACAAAGAAAAAATCAGAACCCGGAATCATCACCTAAGGAGACCTTTTGCTGTGCTTTCCGCAACCGGGCTTGTTTATCTCGGATTGGCCTTTTTAGTTATCAGCGCGCTTGCAGAAAGTGCGGGATGAGTCCTTCCTGAATCTTCGTTTTGTGAAGAAAAACCAGAGAGAGAGAGACAAATGTAGAATGATTACTAATTTGCCAAATGAGTGGCAGGTATAAATATCTGGACCTCTGATTCAAAAGACCACAGCAGTTTAAATTTTTACATTAGTCAATGGATCACACAGACACATGCCAGAAAACTTTTATATGACTGGGCATCCAGAGAGAGAATCAGGGACTAATGAATGAGTCATTTACACACTGCCCCAGGAGATGTATTCAGCAGCACAGACAACAGGGTACAAAACATCTAACGCCAATTAAGTGGACTTATTAACTATCAATGCCTTTCTAACAGTTAATTTATTTTCTTCAGGTTGCATTTTGCAAAGACTAACATTCTCTTTTTGCTGGGAATGGGAAGGTTTTGAGTTCCAGAAATGCACAATTTGAGAAGCATAGTAATTTATTGCCAAATGCACTGTAATTTGGAAGTGCCTCTGCTCTCTGAGTAAGAAAGACTCAAAAGTTAAAGCAATTTGAAGTTGGAAATCTTTGGCACAATTTGCCTTTTACAGTCCTAAAATTTCTGTCAGGACATTGGGACATGCAGTCCAAGTAAATTCTTTCTACAAAGAACTGAGGCTGAGATGTAGCAAACAGAGCTACATGGCACTTTGCAAAGTTAGCAAAATGCATCAACACTGATAAGCCCAGGAGTTCTAGTTTGGACTTCACAATGTAAAGAAGTCCTCTTTTGGGGTCTCACCATGTGAACTGTTTTTCTTCTAACTGCTATATATTACTGTAAAGGGCAGAGCAGGCTTTGTCAATGAAGATTATTCACAACAGGCAAAGATGTGAGTAAAATGCAGTTGTACAATTGTTTCTCATTATATTAAATCATTTATAACTGTTTTAATTTTACTGGATGTACAGGTGTTAAATCAGGCATATAAGGTGCAGTCCCCCATTTTAAGTTTGTTTAACACTCTTTTTCAAAACCACAAAACATTTGAATAAAACCAAGACAAATGCAGTGTTTTAAAACTTTTTCTCAAATCAAATTTGTTCTTTTAAACTTTTCTCAGAAACCCTTGCTAAAAAGTCTTCACCTCTTCTTACTTTGTTCTTCTTTTCTGGGTCTTATTGTCTCTTACACATCATCCTTTGCCCCCTAAATCTTATTTACAACTTTTCCCAAAAACGTTTATGTTACCTTTCAAACAGCTTTTTCTCTCTATGAACAACAACAACAGGAAGTAGGGAGAGAAACACACTTTCCTCATTTTCCACATACACACACACTTGTCTGCATGTCTTCTCAAGTTACACATATACACAGAAGATTACTAGCAGCTTGGCACATATACAGCAAACCAAATATCTCTGTTCTGAAAACTAGTTTAGAAAAACATGTTCCCACAGCCAACCTCTCACAGACAGCACATATATGCATACAGAGATGGAAACAGCCTTTTTGCACATCTCTCTCAAAGACTAACAAAGCTTGAGATCATACATACTCCACTCATCATACTGATGGCTGTTCAAGGGGAATTTGATAAAATCTGCAATTCACAGGGTAAAGAGTTGTTCCTCTTCAGGAACCTCTTCTCTAATTTGCTTGCTTCACTTCTCTGGAAATGGCCATTTTTCCACCGAAGTGAAAAGCTTATTAAATAAAGCTTTGAAGCTTAATTAGTGCCCTGAACTTGTTGCAGTCAAATTTACCCACAGGGTGAATGTAATTTAGGGAAAGAACACAAAATTTGCCCAGGCGCAGAAAACACCCCTTTAAAAAGTCCAGCTAGCTCACTTTTGTAAAAATGCCCATCAATGATTTCTTTTTCTGGGGAAAACAAAAGAAAAAGAAAAACTCAAAAGGATCCTTATTCTTAACCAAATTGTCTTGAACCTCCTTCATGTACACATTTAAACTTACTCTTCCCTACTTAGGCAGGACTTTTCCTGAATACAGAGATTACTCACAATGGAGTCAGGGGAGCTCTGTCTCCCAACTCACAGACCCACCATCATCACCCTACTTCACTGGAATATCTTCCAGGGTGCCAGTTACACGACAATTTTTGTCACGGGGCTTACCGTGACTTTCTGATCCCGGATTGGTCCCACACTGTTTAGAAGATTTTTGTCACTCTTTAGGAAATCCCGTGATTGATATTTACATGTCAAAAATTCCGTTTCTTTTTATAGGTCCCGCACTCTTATATCTCGTGCTTTTGTTGTTTACACATGTTTAGCCTACCGGGATTTTTTTTTTTTTTTTTTTTGCTGTCAATCAAGGATGCGATTACTCATGTTTTCACAATCTCGGTGACGTACTTCCTTTAGAGTTCCGTGCCATGAGCGATGCTATTGGCTGGCTTGGGGGGAAAGGAGGGGGCAGAGGCTTGTGTTTATCCTGTCTCTTTAAAATGTTAACGCTTTAACCAGAGGCAGAAGGCATTTTGAAAGACCAAGAATGTGATCTTTCACTCAGACGGAGGAACAATTAAACCATGTCCCTTCCTTTTGAAATCAAGCCGAGTTGGGGGGGGGGAGAGGCTTGGGATTCCTTTTAAAATGTTGACACTTACAGCTGCAGAGTGAAGATTTCAAGCCAGTGTCACACAAGGAATTTTGGCTGGCATTTTTTTACTGTGCCTTTTGGGCAGGGGGAATGAAAGTGTGTTCATTCGCTCAGACGCTGGAATATTTTACTGTGCCTTGTGGGGTGTGTGTGATGAATGTTTGATTATCCGTTCAGACCCAGAGAGGGGATCCAGGCAGGGAATGAATGGATGACTCTCTGCCCACCATGATCTCTTTGTAACATGCAGTTGAGGAAAAGGTTAAAGCTGAAGGGTTTGCAGTGTAGAAATCCATTTAAAAAGGTGACTGATTACACGCTTGCGCACACACACCACCAACCTACGTGCAGCTGGAAGGGGTGCCTTTATTTTCAGCTGGTGAGGCTGGATCTGTTGAACAGGTGACTGACCCCTCCTTTTCTGGTTGCTGATCTCTAAGCCTGCCCCCAGTCACCATTTCAGTCATCCCCTGGTACCGAGATATTTTGTCCCAGGCTGTTTACATTTCCGATTTTCCGAATCCTCCAGTGACTTTTTTAAAAACTGGCACAACCCGCGGGACTGGAAGTCCCTCAGGTTAAGGGATAAAAGGTGCCCCCCCACTTCCGAAAATCACGTACCCGACCCGATGTACATATAAACAGCCAGGGTTCGACACAAATTCTTCCCACTACATTTTCATTGTGTAAACGGCACTCAGGAATGACATTTACCAGTATCCATCCTGAATCAGGGGCGCAGTCTGATCCTTCATGTGCTGACTGGTTTCACAACCCTTTCTTTTGAGGTTGTCAGGCATCTTTGCAATGGAGACGCAGACTGGCACAAGTGACATGTCAAGGCCCACCATTGTCAACTGAGCAAAGACTCAGACCTGTAACCCCACTGGGTCTTCCCAGAGAAGCTGGATGGAGAGTAACTCACAGCTTCCCACCTATTTGAGCCCATCCAGGGACACCAGGAAGCTGTCACCTCACCCTCCTAAGAAGTGACAACTCAGCTCAGACACAGGCAGACAAATAGACCCCAGATTTCCTGATTCAGGAGTTTATTACAAAATAGAAAAAAAATCAATTACAAAATTGACTTGTCTAAAGATTTCCATTTAAAGGCTTGAGCAATCATAGAAAAAAAATATATCTGTCAGATATGGTCTCCTCCTGTTTGTTTTTTTGTTTTTTTGTTTTTTTAGGAAGAGACAGAAATTTCCTCTTTGAGCAAGATTTGTATACCATTATTTTTGGCTGTTATACAAGATATGTCTGTCAGCATCCTAAGCATGCATCTAAAGAAATACATATGAATCATGTACCATAACAACCAGACTTTACACAGCAGTGGTTCTGAAATATCTGACTCGACTTTTTCAGCAGAGCAGGGCGACCTCTTTAGTTCAAAGCAAACTTTAGACAGTTTTGTTAAGTGACTGTTGAGAAATGACTGCTTGTCCTTGCAGGTGTTGGGCAGGAATGGTTTCAGATGCATCATGGGAAATAGGCCTCTTTTCAGTGTGGGCTTCCTTCAGTGAGAATTTTCCTTATAATTTGAAATAGTTTACTAGACGCTATTCTAAACAGGCAGACAGCTTCATTTTATATAGGCCCAATGCTTCCTCTCACCCTGATGATCTTAAAGTTCTGGCAGATTTGTATTGGGAGACTCAAACAGTCTGGGTCCAAGCTGTATAGGTCATGACCAGCACTTTGAATTGGGCTCGGAAACAAACCAGCAGACAGTGGAGTTGTTTTAATTAAGGGAGTTATATGCTCCCTATAACTAGCCCCGGTCAGTATTCTGGACCCACTGACATTTCTGAACAGTTTCTAAAAGCAGCCCCACATAGACTGTGTTACAGTAGTCCAAACAGAATGTTATCAATGCATGTGTCACTGTGGCCAGATCTGACATTTCAAGAAACAGGTGCAGTTGGCACGCTAGTTTTAGATGTGCAAATGCACTCCTGGCCACTGCTGAAACCTGGGCATGCAGGCTTCGAGTTGAGCTCAAGAGTACACCCAAGCTGTGGGCCTGAGATTTCAGGAGGAGTGTAACTCTGTCCAGCACAGGCAGGGTCCCTATTCTCTGATCTGCCTTTAGACTCACCAGGAGCACCTCTGTCTTATCTGGAATGTTTCAGTTAGTTCACCCTCATCCAGTCCATTACTGACAACAAACATTGGTTTAGTACTGAGGCAGCTTCCTTGGAATCAGATGGGAAGGAGAGAGAGTTGGGTGTTGTCAGCATACTGGTGACACCAAACCCCAAAACTTGGGATGACTTCTCCCAACAGTTTCATGTAGCCAGGGCATCGAACAAGAGTCCCCCAGCACCACCTTCTGAGTTCATCCCTCCAAAAAGGACTGGAACCACTGCATAAAAGTGCCCCCAAGTCCTATCCCAGAGAGGCGGTTTAGAAGGATATCATGGTCAATGGTCTCAAAAGCCACTGAGAGATCCAGCAGAACCAACAGGTGTTGCCCTATATGTTCAGGGAGCTTAAGGACCCTGAAAATACCAATATTGATTTGGGGAATCAATATACTCAGCATGGCTATGAGAGAGGGGGCAACAGATAGCAGAATCTTTTGACCTAAGGAGGAGGCGTTAAGCTAGATAGTACAATGATTGATCTTTATTTGAGAAAAACAATAATAACAACATTCATGTACACATTCAGGCTTCAAGCATTCATGCAAGACTAGTGAATAAAGTAGGAAATATTGGGATAGAGGAATAGCAAAGGGAGTTGTATGTGGGAGATACGACACCTGTCCTGTAGAGATGAGGTCGCAGAAGAAACCAGCATGGGGAGGGGGTCTGGAACAGGAACTGCACAGACAGAGGTAGTGTCCACAGGAAGGGGATCCGTGAGCATCTGAGTGGAGTTTTGAAGGGTTTTTATAGTCAATAACTGCCTGTAAATTGGATTTGGAGTGGAAGACAATGTATCTTGGGGTTGCACAAGGTGAGACAAAGGCATTCCGGATATGTTAATGGCATTTTAATGTGTGGATACATTGCAATTAAATGGAGGAAGCAACTTCCTTTGTTTAGAGGAAGGGCATAGGTATGAGGATCATTTACATGTTCAAGTATCCCAGCTTTAGCCGATAGGATTAGCCAGGTGTTCGGACCTTCAGTTGCCTTGCAAATTAACATTTCTTTGGAATTTGGGTGGCCTCTCCTTAAGTGCATACCTGACTGAGTCTGAACGCTAGTCTTTGGGATTTCTTGGAATTTTCCAGCTTTAATGGCTGCACTACATGGAAGGCCACATTTGACCTAATTATTAAATATTGCCAATTATATTATAGGTATGGGATAGCGGGTGTCAGGGTATGTAACACATGGACACACTCCCCCTGTCCATTTCTCTGTGTAGGCTATCCACCAAGGCAACCAATGCTGTCTCTGTCCTGTAATTGGGCCTGAAAGCCAGACTTAAATAAATCTAGATAATCTATCTCATCCAGCAACCCCTGGACCTGGGAGGACACTACACACTCCAGAACCTTGCCCCAAAATGGAATATTAGAGACTGGCTGATAATGATTCAGAATGGTGGGATCCAGAGAGGCCCTTTAAAAAGTAATGGCCTCACCACAGCCTATTTCAAACAGGATGGAAAATTCCTTTGCTGCACTGAGGCATTCACCACTACCTTTACCCATTTGGCTATCCCCCTACCTCTAGCTGCTTTCAGGAGCCAGGGAGGGCAAGGATCCAGTATACATGTGGTGGCTGTCACTTCTCCAAGGATTCTGTCCACATCCTCAGGTTGCACAAATTGAAACTTATCCAATAATACAGGACAAGCAGGTGCCAAGATTACATTCATTGGACCTGTCTCAACTACAGCATTCATGTCAGAGCAGATCGAGCAATTTTTCTGCAAAGTGCACTGCAAATTCTTTACAGTAAGCTGTTGAGTGGTCTTTGTTCTCTCCTTGTGGGCCAAAGCGTAAAAGGCTCCTGAGCACATGATACAGTTCTGCTGGATGACATTGTATAGATGCAATAGTGGCAGAGAAGTATAATTTCTTCACTGATACCATCGCCATGGCATAGGCCCACCAATGAACTCTTGCCTGTGTTTGGTCAGACTTGCTCTTTCACGATCATCGCTCTAGTCTCTGTCCTACTTGTTTCATTGCTGCTAGCTCCCTGGTGAACCAGGGGGCTCACTTGGCTCCACTTTGTGGGAGAGAACACTTAGGGGCAATTATGTCCACCATTTCCCTGTTCCAGAGCTCAGCCAGGGCTTTGCCAGGCTCAGCTGCTGCGGCAACAGGAAACTTCCCAAGAATCATCAGAAATCCATCTGGATCCATAAGTTTCCAGGGGTGGACCATCTTATAGCAATAGCATTTATATTTCTGTACAGCGTATCAGAGCAAAGCACTCCCTAAGTGGTTTACAATGTGTTAGCTAATTACCCCCAACCAGTTGGGTACTCATTGTACCAACAAACGAAAAGGATGGAAGGCTGAGTCAACCTTGGAGCCCTCTGAGATGGAACTCACAATGTTGTGGCTGCAGTACCAGCATTTAACCACTGTGCCACCAGGGCTCCTTTTAGCCAGTCCCCCACTCCTGCAGAGACTCCAAGTCCCACTGAGTCTAAACCCCACCAGGTAGTGATCAATCCATGACAACAGAATTACTGAAGGTTCCTCCACACCCAAATCACCGTCATATTGCCCAGAACAGAAAATCAGGTCAGAGTGTGTCCTGGAGCATGGGAGGCACCAGATACTTCTTGGGACAGCCCCATGGTTGTCATGGTGGACATGACCTATAAAGCCGTATATGGCTTCGTTCCAGACTATTTGAAAGACCATATATCCTCATACAAACTTGCAAAGGTTCTAAGATATTCAGGGGAAGTCTTTATCTTGGTCCCACAACCATTACAGGTTGACTTTGTGAAGACACAAGAGAGAGCCTTTTCAGTGGCTGCTCCCACCCTGTGGATCTCCCTTCTGCAGGAGGCTAGGCTGTCCCCCTCCCTGTTTTCTTTTTGCCGGCAGGCACAGATGTTTTTATTCAAGCAGGCTTTTAATACATAGCTGTGCTTGCAGAGGCTTTTTATTGGAATGTTTTTTTTTTATTTTTTAACTTTCATATGTTTTATACAATTTTAAAATTTTTAGTTGGGATATTTTAATTGTTTTTAATTGTATTTTATATGACTTTTATGAGCCACCTTGGGCCCCATTTTGGGAGAAAGGTGGCATATAAACTAATTAATTAATTAAATAAAGTAAGTCCTGAGCTGTTCCTAACTGAGCAATCTCTGCATGGATGTTGAAGTTTCCCAGCACAATAAGGTGAGGGGATTCTTAACACTGCCATTGAGACCAACTCAGGGAGAGAGACTGTTGAGCAGTGGGATGGGTGGTACACTGACAGAAACCGTATTATGTCCATTCACCTTCAAAAACACACTCTCAAATCCAGCAGACTGTGGGACAGGGCATCTGGTGGAGGAGAGGGAATCCTGACAGATCACTACCACTCCCCCTTCCTGCCCCCCACATCTTGCCTGCTGCTTCACAGAGAACCCAGCACAGTCATCCAGGATCAAGTCCTGGATTAGAGATGTTTTTCCATTCACCGACCTGGCATTGAGCAGCAGCACTTTCAGCCCAGGGGGTCTGTTGCCAAGGCTATCCAAACTATTTGAAGTGGGGGATAGCTTAGGGTAACCAACACCCTGCGGCTCTCCCTTCTACCATAATAATAAGGCTGTCTCCCCATGCCATATTTCCTCCTGCTAGTTACTGTTGTAATGGTTGTTCCCTTTCTTTCTATTCCTCCTAACCCCCCCCCCCCGCACCAACATACATACACATTTTAATGAGATTGTCAAACAGGGCCAAATGCCCTGTTCCTGCCCCGCAAGCCCCAATCCTGTTATTGCCATGGAATAAAGGGGAAATGTTCAAACACTTACCTTTATTCCGCGGCAGGAATGTCCTCACTCTCCCCAGTCTGGCTGGCTGTAAATGCAGCCAATGCAGCCATCATAAGGCTGCTTTTATGACTGGGAACTGACATCCCACTTGTTCTTGTGAGAGAATGGGCGGGAGGGAAATTTAAAAATACCCCATTCTGACCTCGCCAGAAGCAATGTTGCCAGCAAGACTCTGTCAGGGAGCTGCATGGGTGTCGAGGTGTCAGTGGCAGCCTTGAGGAGAGGACAGGACACCAGTATTCGTGTGCTGTCGGCCCAGCTGGCCATCTGGACAGCAAGACGGCTTTGCGTTGCTTTGCATGGTGCCCACATAGTGAATCCAGGGCAGCTCCAGGCCAGAACAGTCCAGCTTTCATCTGGATTTTTACCCCTGGCCTTCCTCATGGTAGACATACCTTCCACTCTTCAGACAGCATCTTCTCTTTGTATCTCTCTCTCTCTGGCTTTTCTTCGCAAACGAAGATTCAGGAAGGACTCATCCCGCGCCTTCTGCAAGCGCGCTGATGACTAAAAAGGCCAATCCGAGATAAACAAGTCCGGTTGCAAAAAGCACAGCAGAAGGTCTCCTTGGGTGATGTTTTTGGGTTGTGATTCTTTCTGCGTTGTCGTTTCTCTTCAAGACTTGTTCGTCGTGAGTTCTCAAATAAGGCTGCAGCATTGTGGATAGTGCGTCTCCATGCCTCCTATCATGATCCTTATTTTCACTCTCAGGCAATCATCTCTACTCTATATTCAGCCTGTTAGTATCATGAAGATGATGATAATGATAATGATAATGATAACAATAATATGACTTCTTGGATGGAACTACTGTACTCTTTCAGTTCAGAATGTTCATTTCTTATTTGAGTCCCAGATAGTTGGGCCTGTAATGTTTTTGCTTTGTTCAATTTCGCTGTTCAATTCCTGTCTAGCATAACCTCCAACTAAAGCATTATCATTCAGGAATTTATCTATAGCTTCCTTGACCCTTACGACTCATTTATTTTGCTCTAGGCAGTGTACCATTCTAATTTTCTGCAAATATCTCCAGTTCTATCACTATTCTATACAGTAACTTTCCTTTCACTGCTACCATCCCCTCCTGAGCTCCAAAAATGACCCCCTCTTCTCCCTTTTAACTATTATTTAGAGCCTAGAAAACATTCTTTTTTCAGACAACACCTCTCAGAATTCTCCAGCCAGCATTGCCTTGGGGTGGGTGATGGAAGTAGTATACACATTTGGAGGCTATCAGGCTACTAGGAAGGCTGGTATAAAATATTATGAAGTAAAGGATAGAGGACAAGGTGAAATTGGGAACTGTGCACAGGGAGAAAATCCATGGGATTGAACAAACAGGGATAGAGAGACAAGGATGATTCAGAATACAGAAGTTTACCTAAGGTTATTTTGTCAACCATACGTTAGATAAAACAGCAGCAGCACCTGATGCAATGAGCCTTCAGACTGTTACACAGATGGTGGTAGGATGGAAGGGGAGAATTAAGATGTTGCTGTGACGGAGAGCTTGGAAAAGGACTTTTAAGAAAGAATATAATACCATGCTGAAGTGATCCATAACTCAGAAATGGTGGGATGATATGTTGGGTTCCAGCACAGACAATCTTAATACTGATTGGTTTGGGGTGGTTTCAGCATGTCATTCATCCTTCTTAAAAGTCCCTTTCCAAGTTCTACAGTGAAGAGATGTGGCAGAACTCCTATCTAGAATATGTCAGTAAATTCATATCCTCCAACTGTCCTAATTTGGCAGGGATATCCCAGCTTTTCAGCCGCTTTAACATGTCCCAGTTAATCTCTCCTCCTTCCTTTGTCCATAGCTTACTTCAGTTGCTGCAGAATTTAATGTGCAAAAGTAAATCGCACTCAATTAACTATGCAGAGAGGGGGAGAAGAGGAGGAATGGAATCTTGTGCTTGCCAGTATGCTCAGGCAAAAGCAAACAACTGCAGTCTCTCCTAGCTTGTGTGTTCTTATTAATTTAATAACTTCCCCCCTCTTGACCACACTCTGATCTTGCTTGGCCACATGTCCCAGTTTTCATATATGAAATGTTGGAGAGTATGTAAGTCTTATTTGGACATTCAGGAGGCTGGTAAAAAATAACATGTGAAAAAGGCAGATGCACATAATCCCACCTGAAATTCACACCCTTCAGGTACCTCCCCCACTCCCAGCACCTGCATGCATGGCAGAAATGTCTGTAGTATTGAAAACAATGAGCATATAATTCTACCTGCATTGTCCTCCACATGACTCAGAACCCACCACTATTAGTGATATAGGTGACTTTGGCAGTATTTAGTGTACTATTACCTTAAAGCAAGGGTAGGGAAAGTATAGCCCATGTCCTGTGTGCACCCACCATGGCCATTTCATTCCCCTCCCTTCCCATGTTCAAAAAGGTTTTTGGGGAAAAGGTTTTATAATAAGTTTACTCCAAATTCCATTTAAGGGGCATGGGGACAATTTTTCCATTTTTTTTTCAGGCAGGGGAGACCTTTTTTCTAATAGGAAATGACCCAGAAGTCCATTTTCAGGTTATCTGCTATTGTACAAAAGGGCTCTTTTGGGCCTACAATGGCAGCAGAGGCGGGGAGGCAAATTCCCCCCCATTCCCCCAGAGGTCATTTGGGGCAAAAAGTGTTTTGATTCTTTTTTGTTACAGAACTATGCAGTGGGGCACAGCTTTCCAAGGTCTCCTGGGAAGGCAGTGAGGCTGCCTAAACTCCAAAAGTTGCCAGCCCTTGTTGGATATTGCAACCTTTTGCATGCATAGGTTGCATGGCAGTTAAAGAGTTAATTTCATGAGGAATGCTTTACAGCCTAATTTCCTGTTTGTCTGTTTTATGACCCCTCACCTCTTCCTGTTGCACATACACAAATCCTTTGATCCCTTTGTTTTGAGTAACAACTCAGTCACCATTCCCTGTGAGATGCCCATGCGGGCACACAAACTTCTTTTTAGTATGGAGCACCCATGTTTTCTAGAGGGTCCGAAGCATGTAGAACTTCCTATTTTACTTCCCTACTTGCATATCTTGAGACAATGTACCTGTGTATCTCCATGCACAAGACGTAAGTAAACTACTTTTCATATTCTTCTAAAGAAGACTGAAGCTTGTTTTATTGTCTTAGCTAGACTCTGTGTGTGGGAGGAGGAGGAGCGGTTTTTAGCTGGCTTAGCCGTGTTGCCAACAGAAAGCTTCTGCTGAAGCGCTATTTTAACTCTGCTACTGAGATAAACCAATCTCAAATATTTTAAAATTCCCAATAGCTCTTGCCTTAAAACTTCATATTTTAAACAGAACCTTTTGCATCCAGCTCCCTTTTTGCCAGCTGAAATGTTGAGCCTAAGAGAATCTTTCTGCATGTAGCTCATCTCATTCCTCCTTACGTGAAGTCTTAAAAGCTGACTAGTAATAAATAATCAGTTGTCTTGTTAGTATGCCCTACTACCCCTTCCCTACAGTATCTCATAACTGGAAATATTGGACACTTTTCGGAATCAGGTTGGCTGAAACAAACCAGAGGTCAGCTGGAGGTCACAATGACCTGAAACATGTCTAGAGCTATAACGGTAAGAAAGCCCATATTAGGATTGAGCAGGAAGCCCCCATGATGGGTTTGTTCTAACAACCCGGTTGTTAGAGGGGTATGTGCTAATCCTTTCTTCCTGCCTTGGGCATTTCAGCAATAATTCAATCAAGAAATTAAGTGACCATGCCTTAATCCATACTTTACAGAAATCTCTCCTATACCCCCTACCTGACTAAACATTAAGAGGTTGCTGCAGAACCATTAACGTTTTTGTCTTTCCGGAACTAAAGCAATCACTTGAGTTTCATTTCCTTTGTCTATCCACTAGGAAAGTCATCCAGGCTTTGTCATAACCAGAGTATCTCTTCAGGATATGAAATAGGGTATAAATATTAGTCCCCTGACAATAGTAAAATATGTTGCAGTAGACGAACCTGGCTACTTTCTTTCTTGGCATGCCCCAGATCGGACCCTCCTGTGCCACCCTCAGGCACCTGTCTGAGTATCCTTGCTGCACAGATCTCTTCTCTTCAAGACTGGTAACTATCACCCTTTCTTCCTGGACCTCTCTCCGTCTATCCAACATTTCTGCCTTACTCTGCTATAGCCTTGTATTGGTTCTTAAGAAAGTGTGCTTTGTATGTTAGTTCAGTTTTGTGTTATTCCAATAAAATACTTTATTTCACTTTAACTGGAGTGCTTTCTACAGTTAGTACTGGTATACATAGGTGAAAAGATCCCCAAAGTTACCTCCTCTTAAGAGGCCTCCTTTTGAGTTAATAATTCCCCCTAACATTGAAGGAGATTTTGGCATCACAGACCTCCAGTTAGAGTAACAGTCTGATAAGAATTCCACATTGACTCCCATCATTATCCTCAATGGATCCATATAAATTTATTCCCAAAATAAATGTGGGGTGTGGCATGGAATTTTGTGTGTTTTTAATTCAAAACTGAAGACCAATTTCATTATATTATTATTAAACTGCTCTCTTTTCATTTTGATTTTTTTTGCCCAGGAAAGATGTTTTGAAGCTTTCTAAAATTCATTGTTGTTCATAAGCATTGAGGTTATTTTAGCATATTGCCTAATCCACTCTGCATAATAATAACAGTACAAACTCAGGGAACCAGTCTTCCATTTTGGCAGCTCTTTAATCGGATCTTTTACTTGGATCCTTTGTGTTTTCCTGTTGGAGCAAAGTATATAAGCTTTTGTCATTTTCCTAACTGCTGGCTCCTGGTGAGAATGGGAACATTTTAGGAAAGCCACAAAATATTATCAGAATGACACACTTCTACATTGTATACTGGAAAGGGTGGAATGCTTCCTCCCTTTGATATGAATTTACATCCAGTTTGCCTCTTAGGGCCCTTTCATATTACAGTATAGTTCACGTTACACAATTATAGTGCTACGATTCCATTTGCATGGTAAATCCTATGGAATCCTGGGATTTGGAGAGTGTCTCTTCTGAGGTTTGCCTCTGACCAAACCACACTCCCCAGGATTCCATAGGAGGCAACCGTGACAGTTAAAGTGGGATCACAGTGCTATAACTGGATAGTGTGAAAGGGATACAAGTCTATCTGTAGCATTAGATTTGAACAATAACACTGGAAGATGATTTGCTTTGTCTCCCTACTACTAACAGATTTGGAATCATTGCTGTATTTTGTTATATTGAGACATGTGCTCTACATTCTATCAGCCCTCATTCCTTTTGCTTTAAATGAGCAAACTACTATTTCCTTCAGCTTTTAAAATGTCAAAACGTGTAGCCACTTTACAATAGCATTGTACATAATGGAGGTGGAAAGTAGAGATGCAAAGACATGGCTTCAGATCCAGAGCTTGGAAAAAATACTTTTTCAATAATAGGTCCCAGAATCACTCAGAACAGCATAGGTACTGGCAGATTTTGGAAGTTTGAGACCCAAAGGTAACTTTCCCAAGCTCTATTTGGATTGCCAAAGCAGATAAAAGCTTCATCTCATTTGAATCATACAGTATCTATGCTGGGAGTCCATAACTCTGTCCTTTATGTCTGCATGAGAACGTATTTGCTGCCTGAGATCCTATGCTGGGAGAAAGGAGGGGATATTAATTAATTAATTAATTCCACATGTTTGCATTTTATGTGGGTTTTCTGGGATTTTAAAAATCTCAGTGAGACTGGGAATTACAATTATTATTATTATTATCATTATTATTATTATTATTTATACCCCGTCCCTCTGTTAAAATAATCGGGGCGGCTTACAAAAATTAAAATACAAAACAGATAAAAATCCCTAAACACCCCCCAGTATGTGGCTGTCAAGGTGCTGTTAGACTGCAAGTCCCAGCAGCCCTGGCTAGCCATAAGACAACGGTGAGCAGTCCAGAAACATTAGGAAAATGGAACAATCCCTTGGAAGTGGCCCAAGAGAGACTGGATAGGAGAAGGGCAGACAACGGAGTCTGCTTAATTTCCCATGAGTCATTTTCTGCATCCAAAACCACTTTCCCCAAGTTGCAGGTGGAAAAAAACCAGCTAGGGAATTATTTTTAACTGAGAAAGGAACAGAGCCTCTCCGCACAGGCTCTTCATTCACACTTATTGACAGGCTCCCCCAGGCTAAGTTTTGGCTTAAAAAGGAGAGAGAGAGAGAGAGAGAGAAGTAACATTCTCTTTTCTTCTTTACATACACACTGGAATGCATACCTTGATGTTTGATGCAGTTATTAGGAATTCAAAGTATATCTAATCCTAATCAGAGCCAGTGAGATGCATTAGCCAGGACTTAGATACAATATGCTACAATTAACATGTGACAAACTCTAAGGAACTTACTATCGCTTGGCCAAGTGGCAGGGGAAAGAGGATTTTAAGGTCCTGTCTGAGTCATGCCAATTAGAAGCTACTCTCTTTCTTTCTTTCTTTCTTTCTTTCTTTCTTTCTTTCTTTCTTTCTTTTTGGGGGGGGGGGGAAATGAGGAGTACCTCCTCTAGATCCCTGCAAACCACTAAAACCCAACTGCGGTCTGTCACACCTCTGACACACAGCCTACTCTTCCCCAGCGAGCTACCCTGCAGGGAACTATAAATCACAACTTCCTTAAATGGTGGCATGTACTTTGCACAAAAACCAAAGCTACGAAGTTCTGCTTGTTATACCCTCCATACTGTAACTGGGGGGACCCCTGTCCCTAACATGTGGCGTGTGTGTTCCTAACACCTAAAGCCTAACCTTCAGATACCACACCACAATAGACCCAAAGAGCAGGAGAGATTTCCAGATACAGTCAATGCCAAGCCCTTGCACTCTACAGTGTACTTCCAGCTGCCGGGCAGAGAGCAAGATAGGAAGTGGGGAAAAGATTCCAACTCCACAGTAGCCCTTATGGTTTCACTTGCTCACATTCAAAAGCATTTGTGCCAGAAAGCCTGCTATAGTCTCTTACAGGTTTTCCCACATCTGTCCTCCCTAAACTGCATATGTTGACTCACAAGTCAGGAGTACAGGGTGCTGCCCGCATTCTCTGCCAATCTTGTTACCCGAATAGGGATGCTAAATCTCAGTTATTAATTGGGGGAATTATTAGCTCAAACGGATGGTTGTGAGAGGTCAGATAACTTTTGGGACCTTGTGCACCTGTGCATACCAGTACTAACTGCAGTGACTCCAAATTAAAGTAAAATAAAATGTTTTTTTTAATTGGAAAATAACATGGAAACACTCTCTCACACATGCTCACAAGAACCACATAAGGCTAACAAAGAGCTCAAGGCAGAAAGGGTACCATTTGTACAGATACAGATACAGATATAGGGTACAGATACCTACAAAGGGTAGAGGAATAGATTTGGGGAGGTATGGGCAATAATTACCAGTCCTGGAGAGCAGCTTCAGGGCAGGGAAAAAGACTCAGACTTGGATATGAGGGTGACACAGCAATATGGCAGAGTGATGGTTTCAGTAGCACTGTACATACTTGGCTACCGTCTGGTGACTAATATTTATACTCAGTTTCATGTCCTGAAGGAGTGTTTGAGCTTAGAACAAAGCTTAGATGGGTTTCCCACAGTTAAACAAAGGAAACCATGACTTCATTGATTGATGTTAATGGCAGATATATTAGAATTGAAGGGTTTATGATAACCTCTGCATTGTGGGGTAGGAAAGGTGTGATGATAAGTTTCCTGGGCATAATGGCTATTTCAGTCACTTGTTTGTTTGTGATAAATGACTCATCACCAATGCTTCCACAAGGGGATTAACATATTCTACCTTGATGGCTCTGTTTACTACGGGCTTCACTTAATCCTATCTTGGGAGTGTCTGTTGGTAATTTTCCATGACACTTTTGTTTAGGTCCTGGTGACCCCACTTGACTCGACTTCTGGTCCACCCTGGTCTATTTAAACCTTGTGACATGTCTAATTATTTCCAATTTATGAAATATTATCGGAAGGGCTTGTAAGGCATGGTAAACACACACACACACACACACACACACACACACACACACAGGGTGGGAAAGGAGGAAAGAGTCTCCTTGTAAAACAGCTCTAGAAGGCACCCCACTACAGCAGACTTCAAATCAGCCCAACCACTAGACCCTTCTGATACTGAGTGACAATTTCTCTCAACAGTAGTTGCCAGGGTTGGAATCGTTACATTCATGTCAAACTAGTGGGCTTCCCATAGGCAGCTGATTGGCCACTGTCTGAACAGAACAGTGAGCTAGATAGGCCTCTGATCTGATACAACACGAGTCTTCTTATGTTTCCATTAAAAAAAAAATCAAATCCAAGCTCCACCCCCAATTTGACCTTTTATAGTTTAGCAAGCTTGAAGTTCCATGCTCATTTCTGCTCCAAAACACAGCACACTACTCTTCTAAAATCTCTTTCACATCCGTTCTGGACTTGGTGGAGAAGCTGGTACAGAATCATGCTTCAGATACCTACAAAGGGTGCCATCAACTTCCTCCCTCTGAAATTGCTTCAGTAAATTGCATGGGGCATAGCAGAGGGGTTTTAGTTCATATTGCAAAAACTATGATGATTGATAGCTATAGTTTATACTTCTTTGGTCTTAATGAGGCATTGAGACTAATTTGGTAGTAACACATCTGTTACAATGCCTGGGGTATCCAAATGTAGCTCACCAATTTAGCAGGCTTCAGAATCTGAGATAATGCCTAAAGCAGGCTTCATAAAGTCGACTCCCCTCTTCTAACAATGCACAAAATATTTTTGGCCTCCTTAAATCCCAGCTGAACTATAAATATCAGACTTCAAGCTTTCTTTGACAGGCTAGCAGCAGGTAAACATACGGTAGCTGTACTCAAGGGGCTGAAGCTGAGCCTTTGTGATTGGCACTGTGTGTGTTTGAGACCTCACCTTTCATTTAGGCTCTCAAAGAAAAAGTGGTAAGAAGTCAGCCTTCACAAGACTGCCCAGGAGGATAAATATCTTTAACAGAGGGGAAAAACCACTTTGAAGCACATGTATGCTAGCGAATAGCTCTCAAAACAACAACAAGAACAAAAAATCCCTCTGAATGCGTGTACAACAGAACCACAGTCACTGCTGGGTACTTTGTGTATTATTTCTGAGCAATCCAAATCTGAAACAGTTCTTTCTGGGCAAAAGAAGGAGAGTGATTTCAAGCAGTGGTGACTGTTGACTTCCATGTCAGTGGTGGGGTAAGTCCATCCTAGTATTTAGTCTGAACTTTTAAGGATATACACAAGGGGTTGAACTGAAATAAGCTCAACATCTTTAAAATTTCCACTAAAACCAAGAGCAGATTCACTGTCCAAATAATATGGGAGACGCCAGCCACCACTGGTTTCAAAAGAATGATAGAACTAGAAAGAACATGAGATTTCACAGGACAGGATCCAGTTATAGGCACTCTCAAGCACACCCCATTGTGCCAAGAAGGAACTGGTCCCTCCTACCCTGAGGAAGCTTCAGCCTTAGTCCCTCGCCCAAACAAGATAAGGAACAGAGATAATCCCATGTGTTTTCACATCTGGAGAACCTGGAACAGGTGTGAAGCCAGAAGGCTCCGTGACCCTCAGAGGCTGTATCATCCCACATGAAGGAAAGCCCTGCACCATGACCTTCTTCCCAACCACAGGTTCTGGGCCCAGTGAACTGTCTCTCAACCTAACAATGCAGTGGCTCTTAACCTTTTCTTTACCAGGGACCCCCTTCAAATACCTTTTGTTGCTGCAGACCCCCAAGACTTAACTCAAGAGTTAAAACCATGATAATAATAATGCCTGGCAGTAATAATAATAATACCTGGTGGTAATAATAATAATAATAATAATAATAATACAATTACACCATCCATTAAATCTTCTCTCAGAGGCATGGGGGGATGCTTTTCTTCTGCTTCTTGCTGGAAGTTTCTGGCTGGAGCAGATTGAATGGCAATGTGCAAGCCAAGCCAGCCAGCCTTTGCTTTGGCTCCTTTCATGTGGCTGCTCCACTGTGGGGAGGCCAAGCAGTCTTCAAGCCTTCACAGACCCTCTGTAAGGACATCGTGGACTCCTGGTGGTCACCGGACCACAGGTTAAGAACCACTGTAATAGTGAATAACCCTGGAAAACGGGTGGTGAACTTGTGTCCAGATGTTGTTGGACTTCCATCAGCCCTAGTCAGTGTAGCCAAAGGTGAGGCATGTGAAAAGCTGTAGTTCAGCAGCATCTGATGGGTTCACCATCTGAGCTTGAAAAGGATTTATGTACCTGTGGCTTCCAATGCACCGTATCCTCCAGTTATCAAGTGTATCATTGTCTATCCACTTTTCACACTGTGAGTAATGGTATGTTTGAGGAGCTGCAATATGCAACATTTTTGCACATGTAATTTCATCACGCTGACAAAGATGATTGATATACCAGCCACCACAGCAGAGAATAGCACTCAGTCCATGGAGGACCCACAACCAGAGGAAGTGATTGGCAGTCTGGTGGGCCTTACATAAAACAAACATGTGCTTTACTCAGTCTTTGGAGAATCACTATCCCTTGATCTGCCTCTCCACTCCAGTAAGGGTCTGCATGTCATTTTCCTTACTGGTCATTGCTTCTCACCAAAATAAAGCATATGACACCAGAGACTATGGACTTTATCAGACCACCCCCCTAAACCCCCTTCTTTTGTTGGCATTACTTTGCCATTTTTATGCCGGCAAAAGAACCGCCCATGCCACACTTACCTTCCCTCCAGTGAAAAGGCTTTCCCAGCAATGAACTAGGAGTGAATGGAGCTCCATTCACTTCCTTGTTTGAAATCCTGCATATTCTCGTGAGAATACACCGTGTGGTAAATTAAAAAATAACACACAAAAAGTTACACAAAGCACCTAAACATAATAAAAAAGTCCCAAGTAAACTGAGGAGGGTTATAAAAAGTGTGTTACCTACCTGGATGTCGCAATCTCACCCAGAAGTGTTCTCGCCAGACCGGTTATTGACACTGCATTCACTTGAGTACAATGGTGTGAAGTTTCAAATGCTGGCAATGTCGGCACAAAAGCACTACAGGGATCATTTGACAGCTTGGGCTGTCAATTAAAAAGAATGTTTTTTTTAAAAAATAGGACATGATTGTGAAAGGGCAACGTCGTGTGGTACATGCACCCTTTCACAATCATTCGGTGTCCTTATGATGCTTTATTTGCCCTGTTTGTTAACGTCCTATGAGTGCTGCTTCAATGTCTTCATCTTAGCTTAAATCCAAAGTAACCACTGATGTTACCAGAAGTAACAAGAAAATATTACACTAGCTTTCAAAACCCACTAACTTCTTCATCAGGCAAAGATGATAAATAAATCATGTAGGGGAAGCAAAGTGACCTTAATGGAGTCAAGAGGCTTGCCTGTCCTCTTTTGGGGATGTTATTGATTTGTACAGATAAAAAGTTCAGGCCTCCCAATCTCCCCACACACAAAAGAGGCAGAGAGGTAACTGTGGACTTTTTCGGACAAGTTTCGGACAGTACCGCTAGGGATGGGCATCATGCGAAACGGACACCCTGCAGCGCTGCAGCCTCGCAACGGGCGAGGCTGCTAGCGTTGTTTTTTCTTTGTCCGAAAAAGTCCTGTAACAAAGGCAGTAAAAGTAGGCAACAGAATTTCAGTTCTTCACTGGCAGGTACAGAGTCTGTCTCTACAGGATATGTGTACATATGCAGGATAAGAACAGAACATACTTTAAAGGAGAGACCTTCTGTCTGCATAAATCTTCTCTCTATAACATCCCAAACCAAACATGATACAGACCTCTGACTCCAACAAGGTCACTGTTCTTTTTGCATGATGTTTTTTTAAACCATCTTGTGATGAGGAAGCCAATGGTCTTCAAAATCTAGTATGATGGTTTTTTTCCCCCAACTTCTGGTTCACCTACTAAAAGTATCACCGGTGTGTATAGAGCCACTGTATTGTCTATTCTCCTTTACGGGTCTGAAACATGGGTCACCTATCGCCACCACTTACGACTCCTCAAATGCTTTCATCAGTGCTGTATACACGCACAATCCTAAATATACACTGGACTGACTATGCGACGAATGTTGCTGTCCTTGAGCAAGCAGAGACCACCAGCATTGAGCCCATGATATTGAGAACACAGCTGCACTGGGCAGGGCACGTTTCTAGGATGAAGGACCATCGCCTCCCAAAATAGTACTCTATGGTGAACTCACCATGGGTCAGCGTAAGAGGGGAGCTCCAAAAAAGTGATACAAAGACTCCGTGAAACAACATCTTAGGCTCGGCCAAATAGATCACCAACAATGGTCCACCATGGCCTCACATCAGGAGGCATGGAGACGCACTATCCACAATGCTGCAGCCTCACTTGAGAACTCACGCTGAACAAGTCTTGAAGAGAAACGACAACGCAGAAAGGATCACAACCCGGAATCATCACCCAAGGAGACCTTCTGCTGTGCTTTCTGCAACCAGACTTGTTTATTTCAGATTGGCCTTTTTAGTCATCAGTGCGCTTGCAGAAAGCGCGGGATGAGTCCTTCCTGAATCTTTGTTTGCAAAGAAAAGCAGGAGAGAGAGAGGGGTACATTTAATGCTGAATTTAGTTTTATAGTCAACATGGCTACACCTGCTTTTTGTTAACTTTCAAATGTTCTTAACAAGCCTTGCCAAGAAACCCCTGTGATAGGTTTGCCTTAGGGTTGCCATAAGTCAGAAATGACTTGAAGGCACACAACAACAAATAACAAACTTCAATTGTTCTTTAAGGAAAAGATAATTCTGTCATTAAAAAGACCATGTTCAAATATTTGCTACAGGTAGAGCAATGTTAGTATGATCAAGGGTATACTGGCATTGAAAATTGGCTGGTTTTGATCACTATGAACAGAAGGTCAGAGCCTTGATAAACAAATGTTAATGTTTAATGACCATGGTTGTTTTCTAAATGAGAAGTTCACCTGCAGAGGTCAGGTCTTGGGTGCTCTGCAGGAAGAGATAGCAAGAGAAATAACAGTTTGGAAACAATTAAACACAGAGGAAAAAAGAATTGAGAGTCTATTGGAGTAAATGAAAAATTGAGACAGAGGGGATTGGCCTTTTTTTCTGGGATACTGAAACATAATTGGCAGCTGGGCTGTTTGCTGATACCACCACTCTTCTCTGCTTATATACAGTGTGTTCCCCCCAAAAATGTATATATCCCTAACAGCTTATAATTCTGGGTGAAAAAAATGGTATTTTTTCCAAAAAATGTATATTATTATTATTATTATTATTATTATTCATAACCTGATTTTTTTCCCCAATGCTGGGACAGAAAGCGGCTTACACTTTTGAAAAACACACAATTAAAACACACAGAAAGTGTACATTAAAACAGAATAAAACTAATTACATTATTAAAACAATATCAAAATATTTAAAAGAATAAAATATAGCAATAACACTGATATTTATATACCGCTTAACAGTGCTGAAGCAGTCCCTCAGTGGTTTACATTGTTTTTTAGCTAATTGCCCCCAACAAGCTGGGTACTCATTTTACCAACCTACGGAAGGATGGAAGGCTGAATCAATCTTGGAGCCCTCTGGGATTGAACTCATAACCTTGTGGCTTGCAGTACTGGCATTTAACCACTGCGCCACTTAAACTTTTTTTTAAGCATTAAAAGATTTTAAAAATAAAAAAGTAATAAAACCATACAGCACCCCCTAGCCTGTTCTTTAAAAACTGTCTGTATAACCCTTAAAAGGATTGAAGCTTACAATAGCAGAGACATGTCACAAATTTACAAGAGAAACTTCAAGTGAAGTTTGCCTCAACAATGCAAGCAGTACATTGCTGCACAAGGATGACAATCTGAACACCTTACATAAAATTGTAATTTAAGATGAAATTTGTAGCTTTTATTAAATCACTATTATAACAGTTATTCTTCAGTATAAATGTACTTTCTTAGCCTTCAAATAATCACTATAGTTACCATTACCTGTTAAAGGTGTATACACTTTGGTGGGATGCCCTATATTTATAAATTAAAGCACATATCAAAATGCTGTATATCTTCAATGTCTAGTCATCTGTCCAAAGGAAAACTAAAGCCTAAGGTGGAATTCTGGAACTTCTCACTGTTCAGGGAATTAGAGAACACATAATACAGGTGTTAAAAATGGGACAGTGTTTCCCTGAAGAGAATCTGTGAATTGGGGAGGGACCCAAGAAGGAGCAACTAAGAGTAGTATAGAAAGAGACGGGAATATCACAGCTAGGGTCTGCAGAAGATATCAAGGCAACTGTGAAAATTAAAGTGGCACCAGACATCTCCAATGCACTCTCATGAAAATGAAACCAAACCTCAGAGCATTATGTCATCACTCAACCTTGGAATGTTACATGTCTGAAGGTGTTGATAATCACATTTAAAACTCTAAATGACTTGGGACCCTGATACTTGAAGGAGTATTTCTCCATATATAAACCTCTCCTGAGATTTGGGGTCTGCTGGTGTCACATCATTCAAAGCAATATACTTTGTAACAACATGGAAGAGGGCCTTTTTTGCTTTGTCATCTCCATTATAGAATGCCCTCCGCTGCTGTCCACCACTGCCGTTATTCTAGCACCAAGAAACATGGCTGGTTACTAAGCCTTTTGGGTCATGACTGATTTCATCCAAATGATGAGTGGCACATGTGAGTGGTTTTGGATTGTTTTAACTATGTCTAAAATGTCCCATTTTAAGTGTTAATAGGTTTAATATGCTTTTAACCTTTAAATGGCTTTTATGGTTTTAAACTGTTCAAACTAATTTTATTGCCTGCTTCTCTAAGATACTTAAATATTGGGAGGTGTATTAATATTTTAATAAATGATAAATAAATGAAGAGGATCTAAGTGATAAGCTGGCGAGTGAGACTGTGTGACTGGCAGGATGCCATGTGGCCTTGCTAGCTGAGCTCCCAATGCCTGTGCCCAGCTTTAGGTGTGAGACAGTACTAGGCAGATGACAAATGACTCAAATCTAATTCATGCAAAAAGCTGATTGGTGTGGATGTGCTGCTGGAGTGAGGTACTTCCGTGAGGGGAGATGACTTGGTGGATGGCACACAGGATCTCTAGAATTCTGTGTGTATGTCCATGCCTCCCTCCCTCCATGCCTCCCTCCCCACTCTCTCTCCCTCCCCCTCCCTCTCTCTGTGTATTTGCTGGAGGTCATAGAGTCATAGAATCATAGAGTGGAGCTTACTGCTGCCAATGGATATAATGGAGATCAGTGGAAACTCCCTACAAGCTGAGATCTGCTTACAGGGGTATGGGGGCAAAATGCACAGAACCATTTCAGAGCAGAAGGTCCTAGACTCAATCTCCAGCACCCCCAGGATCCCCACTTAGGGTTGAAAAGACTCCTCCCCGAAGCCCTGGAGAGCTACTGTCAGTTAACGTTGACAGTAGTAGACTAGGTGGAACAATGGATTGACTCAGTATAAGTCAGCTTCCAAAGTTCCTAAATTATGATTCCAAGATTTGTAAATAGGTCAAGGATTTTGCCCATGCGCATATGTCCCTAACTTGTTTGGAAGGTATAAGACACTGCCTGGAGCTACTATTAATTAGCTTCTTCTCTCCCCGCCCCCCCTGCTTTCATGTCCTATTTGGAAAAGTTGAAAATGTGCACTTCCTTAACAAATTGTGATGTGCTAATAGAGAAGGTCTCATTAAACCTTAAAGAGGCATGAAACTTACAGTGTGCAATTGTACTTCGATATTAAACCGTTATGAGAAATCTAAGAGTAAGGAGTGAAAAATAAAACCCAGGAGATGAGCAGCATCATTGGGGAAGGAGATGTTGCCGAGGGAAGGATTCCTAAAAAATAAGAGCCATTGTTATGGGCTGGTGGTTAACAGTGGACTGTGGTTTCTACAAGAGGCTGCATAGTTGAGCTTTATATTTATTATTTTTTCCTGCCAATTAATTAACAAAATGAGGAGAAAGTGTCACTTGGGTCCAGCGGTGTCATGTGTACCAGGTAATAGGTGTTACAACAGCTGTACAAGCTTCAGCCTTCATTGCTTTTGTAGACAGAAGAATTGGCATTTTCTCAAATTCACCTTGAAAACTGCATAATGACATCACTGTGAGAGCCATAACGATATAATGTTGTGCAGGATGTGATAGTATCACGCTCTCTCTCTCTCTCTCTCTCTCACTCACTCACACACACACACACACACACACACATCTTTGAAAATAGACCCAGGTCTTAGTGTACAGTAGGACCCCCATATCCACTGATTCATTATCCACTGATTCAATTATCCATGGGACACAAAACAGCAGACCTACCATACAGTCTTCCTAGAAAATGTGTCCTCTCTAGCCATTTTCTAGGTCCTCCCAGGCAACTCTATGGCATTTTAAACCAGAAGTCCCATTATTTTCAATGGTGTTTGGTATTATCCACGGTTTTTGGTATCCACAGGCTCCCCCAGAACCAATTTGCAGCAGATACGGGGGTCCTACTGTATTTTTTACTATGGAGAGGTATCTGAAATGAAGTGGCATTGCCACTCCCACTGCTTAACACATGACGCTTGAGCACTTTGTGATGTAGGTTGCAAAGAACAAATTCTAGCCTAATCTGACTTCATGGATCAGATGCATTAACACTTTGCATAGCAAATGCATACATGCTTCTTACACTTGGTGTATACTGTCAACATTAACCTTTTGCATTATGATGTTGGGTTACTTCTAAAGAGACGATGGACAGTTAAGAGCAGTTTTGCCTTCTTTGGGTCTTTAAGCTTGCAAACACATACACAGCACATACGAAATTGCTCTGTGAAGAGCAATGTTTGGAGCATTTTCTCCAGCTTGCAGAACCAAGGGTGGAGTTTAGAGCTAGAGATAAAATAGAACAGAAAGGTAACATTTAATATTGCTTACTTGCTTCCCTCTCAGTCATGTTTGTTTCTGTTCTTTCCTCTCATTCTGCAGCTGCTTTGGGAATAAGATACAAGAAAGGGGAGGGGAATGGCAACAGAATAGGCTAAATCTCCTGAGGATGTCAATTTTGTTTTGACATTTTCAGTTTTTGTAAATAAAAAATGAAAGCAAAACCAAACCACCACACAAACACATTTTTGATGAAGCAACCTCATGTCTCCAATACTTGTCCTAACTTGGAATGGGGAACATGTGGGCCACCACATGCTAAACTGCAGCTTCCATCAACCCTGGTCAACCTGTCTGATGGGGTAAGAGCTGATGAGAGATGCAGCCCAGCAACATCTGGAAGTCCACATGTTCCCTACCCCTGCTTGACTCAACTGAAGGGTTTTCTTTTATGCAACTAATCAGAGTACATATGGTATAAAGGATAATGTGTGTGTGTGTGATATTTTCCAATGGCTCAGGGGGTTCAGCTGAGAAACTGCAGTCTAACTGTATGTTATGTGAGGGCCTAAGTGCTTTTATCACTATATAAAATCAAGTAGGTGAACAAGATTGATTTGGTTTGTATTGTTTTTGTTTGTTTTGGGTTGTATTGTTTTTAACTTGTATTGTTTTGAAAATGTTATTAGCCACCTTGGGTCCCAGTGGGAGAAAGACAGGAGATAGATAGATAGATAGATAGGTAGAGGTTTCATTGTTAGTGTCAAAGATATCATCTTCTGTCATTGTACAGTTGGCCCTCCATATCCACAGATTCTGCATCAATGGATTCAATCACCCATGGCTTGAAATATTTCCCTCAAAAAATTCCAAAAAGCAAACCTAGATTTTGCCATTTTATATAAAGGACACCATTTTACTATGCCATTGTATATAATGGGACTTGAGCATCCATGGATTTTGGTATTCATGGGAGGTCCTGGAACCAAACCTCAGTGGATACCAAGGGTCCACTGTACATCCAAGCATTTGGCTTGGGAATTGTAACCTGAAACTTTAGTTTTCCAAAGAAGAAACCAGGCAAGTTAATTAAAATTTAAAGATGAACACCTCAATAATAAGTCTAATAACTCTGGTTGAAGCAATGCTTCTGGCCTGATTCTGGGAAGGAAGAGAGTTGGGAAAATATTTCATTATTAACTGTCTGAGGCCTAAGGCGATAGCGTACAATTCAAAACAGAAGCAAGTTAAGAAAGAATTCAACCTTGTGTGAACTGTATGGAGCAAAACTAAGTGAATGTACATGAAAGCTAAAACAAGTTAAAGCCATGTGCAGGAACATGTATTTGTCAATAGGATTTGCTGATTAATGCCCACCTTCTTAATAGGTGAAACTCAGTGCTTCTGGCTAAGATATTTTAATGCTCACTTTAGAAACTCATTGAGTAGATGGAAATAAAATCAATTTATGTGCCATGCTATAAAGCTAAAGCTACAAATCTTAACATTGTGGCTGGAACCACATTTTATTATGTCTTGCCTGGTTAGCTTCATCTATACTTGCTGACCGCAGCTAAGTTTTTTTGATAGTGACTGCAGGGATAACATTTAAATATAAGATTAAGATGATGTATGTATAAATGATATGTCTACTAATCTGGTCATTGCTTAGACTGGAAGCCTTCTCAAGATTGTTGTTGCTGTGTGCCTTCAAATTCTTTTCAATGTATGGTAACCCTCAGGCAAATGTATCATGGGGTTTTCTTGGCAAGATTTGTTCAGAAGGTGTTTGCCTTCTGAGGCTGAGAGAGTGTGACTTGCCCAAGGTCACCCAGTGGGTTTCCGTAGCCAAGCAGGGTTTCAAACCTTGGTCTCCAGAGTCACAGTCCAATACTTAAACCACTACACCACACTGGCTCCTTCTCTAGATCTGCTTGATGTAAAATTAACAAAGCATACTGTAAAGTGGGGTTTTTAAATCCTGCTGTTCATCACAAGGGAAGATAAAATAGAAGGTACTGAAGATACAAAGGGCCTGTGGCAATACTACAGCTGGTGTCACCCCTCCCTTCAATAGTGTCACCTGGTGCAGTTCAGCCTCTCCACATTCCCCAATGCCACCACTGCAGAGGACCACATTTACATGCAATAACTGAGAGTAATCTGACCTGATTTGATTTGTACAAAGTAAATTTATTGTTGAATTAAACAATGAAATAGATACTTTCCCACCTTCTGGTTTTTAACATGTATTTGCCAAAAACAAAATGTATGGCTATCAAAGACAATATTAATTTAAAACAAATATAAAACTAGGTTTTAAGCATGTTTCCAGGGTAGCAAACAAAAACAGGTAGAAAAATCTCCAGATAAGTTTTTCTAAGAGCACTCAGAGCTAAACATGGATTTAGATGCTTAACACTAAGTTTTGTAACATGAGATCTGATTTTTAATATTCAGTGATTTTAAAGATATGGAAAATAGGAACATTAAATTTTAAGAAATGATATTTTAGCAAATGAAACAAAATTCTAGAAGTTCCAAGGAAGGCATAATTATTTTTTGTTTTTTTTTTAATGCTGCTTTTCCTGACAGGTACACTTTTGTTTTTAAATGCTGACCCAAAGAGTTTTACTGGTCATTTTTTAAACCTTGATTGTTAAGAGTTCAGTAACATATAAAGAGGCAAATACCAGATGCCTGGAACTAGTGGAAATACATGTATGAGAACCTTTGGAGGAAAGGCATCGAGGCTGGAGGCTTGGTGGGAATTGGAAAACTGTAGAAGAATGACTATCATTACAGACACATCTCTTACGAACTCCCGTTAGTAAAATATTCCGGAAGAGGGAAGAAATAACCCAGCGTGACGACGACGGCATATCGGGAGAGGGGAATGGCCATGCGAACCGCGGCGCTGCTTCTGGGACAGAAATATTTCTGTCCCAATTTCTTCAAGGGGTATTTTATGCGTGTGAAAATCTCCCCTGAAACAACATCTCAGGCTTGGCCAAATTGATCACCAACAATGGTCCACCCTGGCCTCACATCGGGAGGCATGGAGACACACTAGCCACAATGCTGCAGCCTTATCTGAGAGCTCACACCGAACAAATCTTGAAGAGAAACGACAATGCAGAAAGAATCACAACCCAGAAACATCACCCAAGGAGACCTTCTGCTGTGCTTTCTGCAACCGGACTTGTTTATCTCGGATTGGCCTTTTTAGTCATCAGCGCACTTGCAGAAAGTGCAGGATGAGTCCTTTCTAAATCTTCGTTTGTGAAGAAAAGCCAGAGAGAGAGAGTCGTTTCTGACTTATGGCAACCCTCAGGCGAGCCTATCACAGGGTGTTCTTGGCAAGATTTGCATCCCTCTGAGGCTGAGAGAGAGTGACCTGTTCAAGGGTTTCCATGGCTGACTGGGGATTTGAACTCTGGCCTCCCAGTGTCCTAGTCTAACTCTCAAACCACTACACCAGGTTGCCCTCTTTGTAAGGGTGGGTAGCTTGGTTAACTAGTTGCATAGTAAATGGGCACAAATTTGACATTAGAAAAGACAAGATGCAAAATCACTGGAAAAACACTTCAGCCTTCCAGGACACTTTTGTCAATGACCTTAAGGTGGAAATTATTGAGGCAAGAAATTTCAGAGTGAGAGCTGAATGTTTCAGTAACTCGCATGCACCACTCTTTACTTTCTGCCTTTCATTCCCCTCTGACGTCACTGTTTACAAGCTGCCCCCAGATGTGTCTGGCTGACACTTCATGTCCTGACAAAGTGTGCTGTAGCCCACAAAATCTTATGCCATAATACACTTGTTAATCTTTAATCTTGTTAATCTTTAAGGTGTGAAGGTAGCCCAGCACTCCACTCCACTAGCTCTCTCTCAGTAGCGTAGTCTAAGGTAGTTATGCAGCCACCTGGTGCATTCATTTTTCTTTTCCCCCTCAGGAACAGCTGAGGGATGGGGTGGTGAAGTTGATTTTAGACACTGTACATTTAATTAAGGACTTTATCAGACCGCCTCCCCCAAACTCCGTTCTTTTGCTGGCATAACTTTGCTGTTTTTCTGCCAGCAAAAGAACTCCCCATGCCACACTTACCTCTTATCCCAGCAAAAGGCTTCCCGGCAATGAATGAGGAGTGAACAGAGCTCCGTTCACTTCCTCATTTGAAATCCTGTGGACTCTCATGAGAATACCTAGCACAGGAAATTCAAAAACAAAAAGAACACTCAAAAAGTTTCAAAAACACAGAAACACACTTTAAAACTTCCCAGTAAACTGAGGAGGGTAATAAAAAAGTGTGTCACCTACCTGGATCTCGCAATCTCACCCAGAAGTGTTTACACCGGACTGGCCATTGGCACTGCATTCACGCGAGTACAATGGCTCAAAGTTTCAAATGCTGGCAGTGCTGGCACAAAATCACCACGGGGATCAACTGATGGCTTGACTCTTTCTGGAATAGCTGCTATTTCCATTAGCAACCTAACGACAATGATGGGAGGGTGTCTATAAATGTCCACCAACAGTACTATGGGAGTATAAACTCTACTAAGTAACCAATAATAATAGAAAACCTTTACACTGATAATATAACCCTCGATTATGTAACAATATTATACTAGTCAATATTATGTGTACTGAAAAAAAGAGACAATGGAATTATATTTAGACCATACACTCCAATTTATGGTATTGTCTATTTTCTCATAGAAGACAACGTAATACTAGATTACTCTATTTTTTCTTAGGAATCAACCAGATAATCCAAATTAAACTAATGATTATATTTTTTATAATTTGAAACATGCAACTGCCCAATATCCCACAAAGTAAAAGCTAAGTATGTAATCATCAATGTTTATGCTGACATCAGTATATCAACATTTTGTATATCCAGATATTGGTGGTAGTTGGGTATACAGTATTATTGAATTTTTGAAGTCAGCATAAGCATTGATGATTACATACGTAGCTTTTACTTTGTGAGATATTGGGCAGTTGCATGTTTTAAATTAAAAAATATATAATCATTAGTTTAATTCAGATTATCTGTTGGTGGACATTTCCATTAGCAACCCTTTTAATACTTATGGAGACAGTGCTGGCTCAAGGTTGACTGAAAACAAATTTACAGGCAAAATGACCATGTCAGGATTACTAGAGGATATAGCATGTATGTAGTGCCTTAAATCATTTCTGAACATCTCCATTTTCTTGTCAATTATCTTACCAGTTTGCTGTGATTAGAATTGTCCTATATTTTGGTTTGATACTAATCTCATAAGCAACACAAAGGCCAACGTCAATTTGAATTTGTGTCTACTTTTACCCTCCCAAACATCTTTGGTATAGCAAGCTCTATCAAACATGATTTTGCTTGGGCTTTGAGAGGGTAGAAGAGACATATTGGATTAAGAATAACAACAATAGTTATATGCCATTGTAACAATAGTTATATGCTGTAGCATGAGTAAAACATGTGTTTATATTAATGTTACAGCTATTGGTTACATAAAGAAAAAAAGTTGTGAAACATGTTTTCCCTTCATACATGAAATTCATTATGATGTGTTGCTAATGAGCATGAAGAGAATGGATGAAATTCTGTCTAAAAAGGATTGCATGAACTTTCATTTTTGTTAAAGTATATGCTGCCACTTTGTAAAAACTTGCAACCTTGATAATGCAACAACCATTTGAAGGCAGTGAAAAGATCTACAATATATCTGCATGACATTTTGCTGATGCACTGCTTTGATGTTATGACAGAGGAGATTATCAGACAGGAATGCAAAAAGAGTTCCTGCCCCACAATCTCCATTCCCGCCCCTGTCCCTTCCTGTCCCACCACAATCACCCTCCCCACTGCACTTCTCTTCTCTTCTGACGACAGGGCAGCCCAGGAGTGAAATCCCATGGATTCTCACAAGAAGACATGAGCATGGGAAATTCAAAAATAAAAACCAAAATACACACACACACAAAACCCCAGACACCAACGAGCTTTGCATTTCTATACCCAGAAACTAACCATTCATTACAAAAATTTCCATATGACAGGGCTTCACAGGATATAAATCCCACACACACACCTACCCAACCATTCTCTGAAGATGCCAGCCACACATGCAGGTGAAACGTCAGAAAGAAACTATTCCAGAACACAGCCTAACAGCCCAGAAAAACCCCAAGGAAAATCTACGCATACACACACTTTAAAACTTCCTAGTAAACCAGGGAACTTTTCAAAAAGTGTGTCACTTACCTGGATATCCCTATCTGGCAGGAACCGCCCATTGACAGCTGGGATCTTGCCAGCGAAACAGGGCACCTTGTCGCACACAGGAAAATCCATCACAGAAACAGAATGACAGATCTATTGACAGCTTCTACCATCAATAAAAAGCAGCACTGGTGTAACACCAGCAGAATGGGTGCATAATGATGGGGGAACGACGTTGTCTGATAAGGGAGCCCTTTTGTGATCTCCTGGCGTTCCTGTAAACACCACTTTTGACACATCTGATAACCTCCTAAGACAGAAGCTCTGCAGCAGAAAGAAGAGAGAAAGCATGCATTTTCAATGCACCTACCAGCACAGACTGCTTCTTAGCCCAGACACTGGCTACCATTTTAGAACAGAAGGGTGGGAAAATCAGAAGCTCAAGAAAATCACTTCTGCCGTGGACTTTATCACACTACACCATTATAGTGCTATTATTCCACTTTAAACTACTATGGCTACCTCCTGTGGAATCCTGGGGTTTGTAGTTTAGTGAGGCCTAAGAGCCCTCTGGCTGAGGGGCCTAAATGTCCCTCCCTAAACTGCAAATCACAGGATTCCACAGGAGGCAGCCAGAGCAGTTAAAGTGGAATAATAGTGCTATAACAGTGTAATGTGATAATTCATGTGAGGCTAAGCTGAAGTAGTGTATAACTGGAAAATTGCATTTCTTTCTCAGCTAGCTCTTAATAAAGACCGCATTCTAGAACCCATCTGGAAAGTCCAAACTCATCATCATTGTTGTTGTGTGCCTTCAAGTTGTTTTTGACTTATGACCACCCTAAGGGGGTTTTCTTGGCAAGATTTGTTCAGAGTGGGTTTGTCCTTGCCTTCCTCTGAAGCTAAGAGAGAGTATGACTTGCACAAAGCCACCCATGGGGTTTGAGCAGGGATTGAACCCTGGTCTCCAGAGTCCTACTCCCAACACTCAAACCACTATACCATGCTGGCTCTCAAATTCATCATTACCACCATACGAAAACACAGAAGGCAAGCATTTTTTTTTCTCTTGGGCGAAAAAGCATCTGTGACTTTGGAGTTCATAGCTAGTAGTATGTGTGTGTGTGCCTTCAAGTCACCTGTTGATTTATGACAACTCCATGAATTTCATAGGAGTTTCTTAGACAAGGAATAGTCAGAGGTGGTTTTGCCAGTTCCTTCCTCTGATATATAGCCTAAAGCACCTGGTATTCAGAAATAGGCACTGATTGTGGGGAATGGAAATAAGCAAAAATGAAGATGGAGCACAGGTGTGGATAGCTTCTGACCTTCCATGTGTTTTTGGACTGATGGTCTTCAACTCCCATTAGCCCTAGCCAGCATAGCTTGTGGTGGGGGATCATGGGAGGTTCAGTCCAATGATTTCTAGAGTGCCACAAGTTGCCCATTGCTGACATAGTGAAGCAGAGTGGGAGGACGTGGTTCCACTGAGGAGCATTGGTATCTCAACGTAGAGGGCTGTGCAGTAGAGTTTTTACTACCTCTGGCTAATCTAGGCAACTAGAGAGAAGGGAGAAAGAACAGGACATTGAACTAATCCTTGGGCCTCATTTTTCTCTAACAAAGTTAGAGTTAAAGGCCGGCATGGAATGTCTAAAGTAGTAATAGCCAAACCACAGCAAAGAGAAATGTTTGTTGCATAATTAAGCCTGTATACAGAGAATATTTGGTTTACTAGTAGCAGTGGAACAGCATTTCATAGTTGGCATTCTGGTGGAATAGCTGGTTTCTATTTTATTTCTTTTTGGAAAACCTGCAGGAAACAAATAGTCTTGAATCCCCCTTAAGTTTAACCATTTTAGAGAAAAAGGAAGTTAATAAGGTATACCCTTCCTGGGATGGGTGGGGTGAGGGTGTAATTATATTAAGGAAATAATAAGTATATATATGGGAAATTAGTAAATAATCATATATAGCTTTGCGAAAGGTAATGTATAATCAGATGAATTATAAGGTAATATATTGTACTAATCAACTCATATACATTAAAAAAAGTCTAACCATTTTAGAACAAAAGGTGAGAAAATCAATATAAAGTGCCTTCAGCTTTCTGTGGAGTTTCTGCACTTGAGAGCCAAACTGGATACTATCTAAAGATCTGTGATTAGGATATCCTGGTTTGTTTGTTTTGAAAGTTAATGGTATTTCAGAGACTCCTGAATGGGATCCAGACCCATTCCTGTCTCATGGTTTAAAGAAAATAAACACTTTCTTCTGTGCCATTTTTGTTAGGGCTTTGCAAGTTCTGAAAATTGCTGTGTGGTCCAAAACAGGCAAGAATTGAGTCAGAGAGAGGTCAAGATCCAGGGCAGTAACCAGAAAAAACAAAAAAACAAAAAAGGGCAGAAGTTACATATATAACCTATCATCTCCCTTAAAAAGAGCTGCACAGAATGAGAGACCAAAAGAGGCCAGTGTGTGGAAGAACAGGATAGGTCCAATATGGGTCAACTGAGAAGGCCCTTGGGCAGGTTGGTACATAGCCTAAGACATGTAGGGCCAAGAGAGGCTGCTTGTCACAGCTGTCTGTGAAGACTTATGCCAGATAAAATGTACAGTTGTCCATCCGTATCCACAGTTTTGGTATCCACGGATTTAAGTATTCACAGCTTGAAAATATTCTTTAAAAAATAATAATCCAAAAAGCAAACCTTGATTTTGACATCTTATATAAGAGACACCATTTTGCTATGCCATTGCATATACAGTTGTTCGTCCGTATCCATGGATTTGGTATCCATGGATTTCAGTATTCACGGCTTGAAAATATTCTTTAAAAAAATCCTCTCTCTCTCTCTCTCTCTGGCTTTTCTTCGCAAACGAAGATTCAGGAAGGACTCATCCCGCGCCTTCTGCAAGCGCGCTGATGACTAAAAAGGCCAATCCGAGATAAACAAGTCCGGTTGCAAAAAGCGCAGCAGAAGGTCTCCTTGGGTGATGTTTTTGGGTTGTGATTCTTTCTGCGTTGTCGTTTCTCTTCAAGACTTGTTCGTCGTGAGTTCTCAAATAAGGCTGCAGCATTGTGGATATTGCGTCTCCATGCCTCCCGATGTGAGGCCAGGGCGGACCACTGTTGGTGATCAATTTGGCCAAGCCTGAGATGTTGTTTCAGGGAGTCTTTGTATCGCTTTTTTGGAGCGCCCCTCTTACGCTGACCCGTGGCGAGTTCACCGTAGAGTAGTATTTTTGGGAGGCGATGGTCCTCCATCCTAGAAACGTGCCCTGCCCAGCGCAGCTGTGTTCTCAATATCATGGCCTCAATGCTGGTGATCCCTGCTTGTTCAAGGACAGCAACATTCGTCACATAGTCAGTCCAGTGTATATTTAGGATTGTGCGTAGACAGCGCTGATGAAAGCGCTCGAGGAGTCGTAGGTGGTGGCGATAGGTAACCCATGTTTCAGATCCATAAAGGAGGATAGACAGTACGATGGCTCTATACACACTGATTTTTGTGCTTTGCCTCAGGTGTTTATTGCTCCAGACTCTTTTGTGAAGTCTTCCAAATGCACTATATGCCTTTGCTAATCTACTGTAATCCAAAAAGCAAACCTTGATTTTGCCATCTTATATAAGGGACACCATTTTGCTATGCCATTACATCTACCGTAATGGGACTTGAGTATTCATGGATTTTGGTATGCACAGGGGTCCTGGAACCAAACCCTAGCGAATATGAAGGGACAACTGTATTAGAGTTTAAACAGCCCACTTTGTCTGACTGGCATTTTTCTTTTTTCTTTTCTTTTTATTTTTGCTGAAACTCTGAGCAACTGCTCCATGCATCTGATGAAGTGGGCTTAATAGTCCAAGAAAGTTCACACTACTATAGATTTTGTCAAGTCTTTAAGGTGGCACAGGATTCTTTGTTTTTACTGCAAAAGAGCAACAATCTACTGTACTTTCTTCTCGAAATTTTTGGAATACAGTACAGTATATTTGTGGCCACTGGATAGCTTGTCCTGTTGGCTCCCATCTTGTTCTCCCTTTCAGGAAACACTTGGGTGTTGTCTAGATGGTGAAAAAAATCCTCAAGGAATGCAAGAGGAATTCCTTTTGTCTAGATGAGCTCTTGCTGGGATTTGCCATATTCGGAAGGAGGGCCCCCGAAAACTCCAAGTACTTTGTGCTAACAGCTTTTGCTGTTTCTTGTGATCTATTTTTAAAAAATGTGTGAAAATGCACATTACAGCCCATTTGAACAACCAATTTGAATGAGGGCACACCCTGGAAATCCAAACATGGTTAGTCGGATGTGTGCAGGGCTTGCTGGTGATGAAGTGGCCAAAGCCACCATTGTTGTCTTTTACAGAAGCGATTATGTGCTATTTTTGAGCAGCACAGGAAAAAAAAGTTATTTAAGCATAAAATCACTCTTTCACATTTCTCATTTAACAAGGCCAAAAAAAAGGGGGGGGGGAGAATGGAGGAAGCTTTTGGGGAATAATAATGCAGGTAATAATGCAGGTAATTTGGGGAATAATAATGCATGCTCTGTGTGAACTTCAAACTTGGATAGCTTCCCATGCCAGTGATCTTGCAAATGCATTGTGGGGACAAATGAACACTGCTGCGATAGTAAGGTAATGCATGATTTTCCGCAATTAATTCTGCCACCTAGCTGAGCCCTTGGTTGTTTTTTAAACTGATGCTATTCTTCTTTGGTAGTGGAGAAGGGAAAAAACAAAAACAGGAGTCTTGTGGTACTATTGACACTAACCAGTTCTTTTTAGTGTGAAGTCAAGGCTTTCATGGCTGGCATCCATAGGTTTTCTGTGGGTTCCCCCCCCCCCGCCCCTGCTGTGAGGCCATATTCTGGAAGAGTTTATTTCTGACGTTTTGCCTGCATCTGTGGCTGGCATCTTCAGAGAATGGTTGGGTAGTGTGTGTGTGTGTGTGGGGGGTTATATACTGTGAGCCCCTGTTGGAGAGGATAATGTCAATTTGTGTATTTGAATGGCTAGCTTCTGGGTGGAGAGATGCTAGGAGGATTAGTGTAGTGTAGATTAAGATTATTCTTGTTGTATTTTTCCCCTGTCCTGACTGTTGTTTTGTTGGTTTCTAATTCTTGTACAGTATTTTGTTTCAGCCTTCAAGGTGCCTCAAGGCTCCTTCTCTTCACTCTCCCTCCTTCTCCTCTTCTCCCCCCCACCCCCAGTGAGAATCAGGGTGAAACCTCTTGGAAAAAAGTTTTCTAAAGGGAAGAGAGGGGAGGAGGGTGTGTGTGTGCGTGTGCCAGGCTGGCCCTGCCGAGACTGCGCGGCCCTTTTTGGGCAGCAGGTGGCGCTCCTCTCCTTGCCTCCGGTGCCAGCGCCCTCCGAAGCACTGAGAAAGCTGGCGAGGTGGGGGGAATGGTTGGGACGAGCCAGCCGGGAAAGGAAGAAGAGGGCGGCCTTCTTGGATTGCGGGAACAGTGTAGGAGAGAGGCTGTGTGTGCGTGTGTGTTGGTGGCGGCGCGTGCGTCCCTGGCGCGCTCTCTATAAGGGATGTGCCGCGGCGTGGTTGGCTCCTTGCGCTAAGGCACGCGTGGAGAAGCGCGCGGCGCTTTGGAGACGCAGGAGCCGGAGCGAGCTTCCCAGGAGCGGCTTGGAGGCTGGTTCTTGCTCTTCCTCGCCGGCAAGCCTGGCCGAGGGACCCCCGGCAAGCTGCTGCTGAGCACCACCGCCTCCTGCTAAGCCTCCGCCGCCTCGCCTTCCCCTCTCCCGTTGCCCTTTTCTTTCCTCTCCCTTCCCTCCCGAGGCAAGGCTCGATGCGCGGCCGCCAATGGCTGGGGCACAGCCAGGGGTCCACGCTCTCCAGCTGCAGCCGGTGCGCGTCTCTGCCAGCCTCAAGAAGGGCACCACCTTCGTCAAGTGGGACGATGTAAGTTCACCCAGCCGTGCCCCTTCTTCTTCCTTCCTTCCTTCCTTCCTTCCTTTCCCTCCCCCCCCCACTTTCTCTCCTCCTTCCTGCTCCCCGGGCAGCCTTGCTTTCCCCTTCTCACCTTTCTTGGTCTGGGAGGGAGAAAAGAAAGGCGTCCTTGCGCTATTGGGCAGAGCTCCATCCACGAGGGGCTCGCAACATGTGCGCAAGGTGCCAGTCCTTCGGTGGGTTGATCTGGTGGCTCTCTTGCGAGAGGTGAACACCTTGACCGGGCACACACACACACACACACAGAGAGGACACGATTCAGGGCAGGCTTTCGGTTGCTTCGGGGCACCCAGGCTGCTTCCCATGCGCCGTGGTTGAGAAAGCACTTGCTTGGCACGAGGAGGATGCCAGGGTCCCTCCCCCTGGCATCTCCACTGAGAAGGTGCTTAGATAAAATTGCTGGAGGGAGAAGTCCACCTCCCGAGATCCCAGCCCAAGTTCTTGCCCAAGTTGGGAAAGGCTCGCCCTTCCCAACCTTGGGCAAGATCTTGGACTACAGTGACCTGGCTGAGCAAGAAAGGAGGCACCCTTCTTCTCCCTATTATTCAGCCCAGGTCACCGCTGCTTTCCGGGAAGGCTAAGGTTCTCAAGTGCCTCCAGGCATGGTGGAGGTGGAGGGAAGATGAGGCAAGGGCCATCTTTCTTTCTTTCTTTCTTTCTTTCTTTCTTTCTTTCTTTCTTTCTTTCTTTCTGAAAACAGATGGAGAGATGACCTGGAGAGGGAAGGAGTGAGGCTGTGAGGATGACACACAGATTTAACCCTGGCCATTCCAGGGTCCAGAAAGTGGGTGAGATGCGAAGTGCAGGTGCTGAAAGTTGGGACAGAAACAGGAAAGTGGAGTGTGCCCATTTTTCCTCCTCCTTGTAGTGAAGCATTGGAAGCACCAGCTTCTGCCAGGTTACCCTTAGCAACAAGCATCTCCGATGAATTTTTGTGGCTTAGGCAAGCTGTTTAGCGCCCTGTCGAGAGAAGCACACAGCCTCTGTATGCGTGTGCATTTTAGGGATGGAGGCAGAATAAAGGTGTCTTAAGAGAAACTTCAGTCTGGACACATTGAGGAACTTCTTCCTTAGGAAATGACTGAGGTGAAACCAACAAACACAGTTTGACCTTCCTCTATTATTAAATAGCTTTTGCCCTCTTTGATTCATAATTCTGGTGGGTGGGGATGATGGGAAATGCAGACCAGCTTGTCCTCCCAGGCATCATGTTGGGGGAGGCTGATGCAGAGGTTCCATGCAGACCTCTGCAATCAATTTACCCTCAGTAGTTTTCCTGTGTCCGTAGGGTTTTAATGTAATACAACTACTGGTTTGTTTTATTGATAGGTAATCATGCCATGAGTGTCTCTGAAGTGTTACTAACTTTCGTAGGCAAAAAATAGACAGATTCCTGCTCCCAAGTGGTTTACAATCTAAAACGAGTAATAAAGAAAATGGGGACGAGTGTGTGGGCATGGGGGGAGGGTGAGAGCAAGGGAGAGAGAAGGGTGACAAGTAGTCAGAGTTTGGCAGGACAGGTATGCTTATTTAAAATCTCAGTTTATTCTTGCCACTTTGTTGCTGCGTCCATCCCTATTTTGCCTTGGATAAAGGTGATGTTGTTTGACTTAAGAATGTTTGCCTTTGCATCTTGCTTTCATGTCTTGCTAAAGTTAAAGACAGAAAATAGTGCTTATGCTGACAGCACCTCTGGTTCAAATTTCTAGAAGTTATTTGCAAGGTGAATCCCTGCTCCCCAGTGTAGTATATAACCTTGTTTAATAGACACAGGGAATAGGCAGAAGTACCCTGAAGCCTTGTTCTCATTGAGATAGTCAGCGTGTGTCTGAACGGAGGATGCAGGTGTCGGCTCACATGATTTAAATAAATTATTTGTATGGAGAATTACCTGGTCAGGAAGAAAGATTCCAACCTAGCCTTCTGGATGGACTACATTTTTATGTCTGTAGCTTTGCAGGCCTAAATATCCTAAAGGCACCTAATCCCACCTGATCTTGGAAGCTAAGCAGGGTCAGCCCTGGTTAGTACTTGGCTGGGAGACCACCACAAAATACCAGATGCTGTAGGTTATATTTCAGAGGCAGGAACTAGCAAAACCACCTCAGTGTATTCCTTGCCTAAAAAAACCCTATGAAATTCATGGGTCACCATGAATTGACAGGTGACTTCAAGGCATGTGTACACACATAGCTTTGCAGAGAGGCTGATTTTGATTTATAAATTGTATTGCTCAGTTATTCCTTGCTATGAATGGAGCATGTTCTTGAACTTGTATCTCTCACACACCCAACAACTTTTCGCAGTTAAAATTGATGCCGCCCCTCCACTGGGATTGGGACCTAAGCAAGGGTGAAAGAGATCAAGCCCTTCTTACCTCCCCATCCTAATGTCTCAGTCTGTATTCGGTCCCCTATGTGCACCTCAGAGTAAGAACTAAAAACATGTTGTAGCTTTCAGCTGTATCTTAAAAGTATCATCTAGTTGGTACTTGAGTTGCCAGAATTTGGATTTGTAAGTAGAGGTTCCTAGCTAGAAGAAAAAAGGATTAGAAGTCCTTTCCCCTTCTGGTTGAATTTTAGAAAGCAACAGGTGTTTCATCCCTCTTAACAGAAGTTTCTGGTTGGAGTGGATTTTCTGGATTGAATAATACTGTAGTGTCAATATTCAGTATAGGTAGGAGGAAGGACACAAATCTGAGTTAGTTTTATAGCGGCTGTTTCCAGTAATGTGCTGTTTCCATATCTTTGGTCTTGTTAACTAGATACGGTTATGCAGAGCTGTGAGGCACAGGCAGCAGTTAAAAAGCTTAAGATAAAGAGGATTTCCGTTGGGGCTTAAGCACTGATAGGCCACTTTAGCCAGGGAGATATCAGACTTGGTTTGTGATTCCAGTCAGTATTTACATACAGCAAATTGAACTGTGGGAGAAATTGGATTTTATTAAGGTTTTAAAATTAAGTGCTCTCATAAGGTGCCAAAGCATGCAGCTGTTTGAGAACAGCATTGTAGGTAGCAAAAGCACTCTAAGAATTGGAATCTGAGCTACTGGGGACCTGTGAAACTGAAGACCCAGTCCAGTATGTCTGCTGTGAACAGATAAGATTTACTGAGGAAGGTGTTAAAAGTCTTCCTTCTGATCATAGACTGGCACTTTCTCTCTAATGTATAATCAGATTACAATACAGTTAACTCTACCATTACTGGAATGTCTGTTCAGTGGATGAATTGGGTTTTGTCCACACCAGTCAGGATATGCCGGTTCCCCATCAGCATATCCTGACTTTGGAGCTGGCCTATTCCCCCCCCACCCCCGCCGCCACTTCTTGTTACCTGAAGAAAACCGGCCGGAGTCCAGACAGGATGCTGGTCCATTGCTGAAGCTATGACCATGGCCATTGCCATTGTCTTGCTAATGCAGAAGCCAGGCAGGCATCCTGCAACATGTGACTTCAGACCTTCTGCATGTGACCAGCCTTGATCACATGCTGAGGGACCCCTCCCTGGCTTCCAGGATTGTCAGGGAGCTGGCAGCAGCAGGGAGGAGTGACGTGCCAGATGGGCTCCTGTGGACATGTGGGGCCCAATTTGGTTTTTCTCTGGTAAATCGGGTATTTTCTTATGGCAGCTTATCAGGCCTTATCCTGGCTTGCCCCTGCTCCAACCCCGTATCTGCCCCGGGGGTAATTTGGACTGCCCGGGGGCAGATTGGGACAAATCCCCTACATCATTTGGACTACAGATCTCTGGAATAGGGGCAAGCCAGAGTAAATCAGCCATGCAGATAAACCCTTGGTTAGTCTGAGTTTGCCCAGAATTATCTCAATGATTTTAATCATAAGAAGTTATCTGATGGTTTCCAGGAAGGGAGGAAATTACATGAAATGCCAACCATACAGCAGTGTTGGAACACATTTTTGCCCCTTGAGTGTGTAGCAGGACTGAGCGAAAGAAAGTAGATTGGGATCTTCCATTAGATGTCAGAGTGATTTGCAGTGGATTAGCAAGGGTTTCTTGGACTCCCAAGGGCTTAACAACAACAACTTTTCCACTTAAATTTAATTATTGAAGAATCCCTGGGATTACTAAGAGTGGACTTACATGTAAAAGGACTGTGAGTTCCTTTCTGGTACAGAAAAGAATCTGTAGGGCCAGAATGTCTTTAAGATGCTGCAGTATTTAATTCCTAATGTGTGTTCTTTGCCCTTGGCTCTGGTTGGTGAGTCTTGGGGTTCAAATAAAAGAAAAAAAGTAGACCTTGAGGTCTCCACATCCCTGCTGCATAGCATTAAGAGAATCAAATCCATCATGGTTTTTACTTCAAGAATTGAGATGCTATTGAACAGAAATGTGTTTTGATACAAGTCTAAGCCTGTTTTGCAAGCCTGGTCATTTGAACGTTTAGTGTGTTAGGTAATAACTAGGACCGACAGATTAGATACTAAAGGCAGGACCCTTCTGAACCAAAAAACACCACTCCAGGCAGATAACTTGTATTAAAGTTGAGCTGACTCTCAATTTCAGTAATGCATAATTTCAGAATATGTGGATGTACCGAGTCATTCAGTGCACACATTAGTGTCAAAGCAATTAGTGTTGCTTAGAAGAGTTACAGTAGAGTATCATGAACATAGGTACAGTTAGATCAGTTTTTTGTGTGTGGATCAAAATCTTCAAAACTTTTCCAGAGAGCAGCTGTTCAGTCACTGTTTACATCAGTTTCAAATATTTCAGGAAAGTCATAGCCTACATTTTCTTTGAAAATAATTAGAAACACCATGCCTAAGTAGTCTCACCTCATTCTACATATCTTTTGGCATAGCATCAAGCAGTGTAAAAGCTGTGTTGACATTAAGTCCTGCAAGTGTTGTTTTGCTTTGTAAATTTGAAAGAAGAATATCCAACCACTCTCAAAACTGAAAGTCCTTTGGGGTAAATTAGCCCTGGGAACTAGGAACATAATGGCCTCAAGATTGAAAATAAATAAAAATAACCAATATATTTAATAATAATAATAATAATAATAATAAATTTATTTCTATCCTGCCCCTCTGCAACGCAATCGGGGCGGCTTACAATATAAAAACTCCATAATTACAGTACCCTAGTCCACCCACCCCTTAAAATAATATTAAATTATAAATTATAAATTATAACTTACTTGTATGACCCTTGTAGTCTAATCTTGAAGCTAAGCAAGATATGCAGAACTGAGATAGGATTTCCTAGCATTTGTGGGTGACAATTTAACATGAGAGACATTTTGACATTTCTCTCTCAGGTTCCCCCTGTACACTGCCCCCAACAACTATTGTTAACTCCTGAGGAGAAAGAAAAACACAGGTATCATTTTGCACTTTTCTGTCTTTTGCTCACAGCATTTAATAGCAGTTGGGGAAGGACAATAAATTGGGGAAAGTGTATGTCTCCCTCTTCTCCTGCTGTCTGCAGCCTCAATCAAATAAAAAGAAACTAAGACTTAAGTCTATAGATTTCTTTCTGTCATGTGCAGATTGACCCTGAATACTAGGAGATTACATACTGGTTTCTTATGAAGAGTACATATATCCAATGGTTTGGGAAACCTGAAGCCAGCTGTTGGCAGCTCTAGCAAACTGAGGCCGTTAGATCTATTTAAGGACAATTGCTGAACATGGGTTGGAATCTGATACATCTCTTTACACCCAAGTTGTGTTAAAGTGAAGATACAGTTTGTGTGGGATGCCTTGTGCCAAACCTCTCCTCTTATTGCTTGCTTATTCTTCACTTCTTTCTTGTCCCTCTCTCCATATTTGGCTGTTGATCCAGCTTTAATTCTTAGTGTTGATGAACAGCAGAAGCAGGTATACCAGAGTAGAATGGAAAATATCTTTGCTGCTACAGCCTGAGGACTGCAAGGACGCATGGAAACATAAAAAAGAATAAACACATCTGATATTGGTGTCTGGGTGGTTGTCTTCTGGTGTGAAGAGTAAGATACGATTTAATCCTCTTCCCCATCTATATAGATATAAGGCTTGGGTATGCACAATGCTCTTAGGTATGTAGGTATGTTGCCTCTTTCAGTGTGCTGATTGGATACTCCTGTCACTCCTTCAGCCAGTCACCACCCACATGCAAATCACCACCCACATGCAAATTCCCTCTACACCTCACAATCTAATCCTGCCACTTGTGGCCAATCTGCATACTGGGAGCCACCAAACAATGTGCTACAGTGTTAGCTATAGTTACTAAGGCTGCAGGCCTTTCCAGTTCACCAGTGTCTCAGGACTGCATAATTCCCACTTATGATTTAAGTCTACACAGTAATATCATTTCTATTCCCACTGCGACGGGACCCAGGCAGTCAACTGGCAACAGTGGTGGGACCCTGCTTCTGCCATTGCGGCAGGGCCTAGGCAGTCAACTGGTGGCGGTGGCAGGATGCTGCCGCCGCCATTGCAATGGGACCCAGGCAGTTAACTGGCAGCAGCTGCCGCTGCAACAAAACCCAGGCAGCCAGGTCTACTTGATGTTTTTGGGGGAGTTTTTTAATGGCATATGGAATGCCAAGTCCAGCTAGTTCTTTATGAACCAGGTAGATTCTGAAGGAGAGTCAGAATTGGGTACCATGATTTTTATGACACATTGAGATTTGGGGGTTGATATAAACCGACAGTTAGTCCAGGTGTGAAAGGCCTGCTGTGCCTCAGTGACAGAGCAAGGGATTATCTTCATGTATTCCTAGTTCAGGCCCTCACATGCTCATGATGTCAGCTTCAAGATCTTAATCTCCAGTTCAAATGGCTCACAGGTCACAGGCCTGCTATCGTAACACTGGACATTTTGAAGAACCAGTGCCAGTTCCTTTCAGAGTAAACTATAAATGGTAAGACAAATCAACAGATTGATATTGTGAGTCAGCTTTATAAGTTTGTAAAGTATCAGAATGTTAATGTATTTTATTTGGCTTGAGCTGCTAAGCAGACGTATCAGAGTATACCTGATCTGGTATTAGACTTTCTACCAGTGGTCTGTGCAGGGAGGAGAGAGAGGGTGGAGGTTCATACCACAGTTGCAAAGTAAGCCTTGAATCATAGGCCACCAGTGAAGATTTCTGTGCTGTTACTTATACTTCCCAACTATTGGAGACAAGAGTAAAAATGTAACCTCCCTTCACATGTTTCCGTTAACAAGTGATCCATTTAAATGGTTTGGAGTGTGCATTATGTAACTTTGGGGTTGTCATATATGAGGGAAAAAGAAGTGGATTGCTCCACAGTAATGGCAATTCACAGCAACTATGATTTGTTTTAATGGTTTTTTTGCAGGCATAAGCTTCACATGTCTTCAGATTCAGATGGTAGCTGCAAGTGAATTACTTAGGTTTTTACTTACCATAATTTGCTGCTGCCGAACATTAAGATTTCCAAAGTGTGATAGAGCGATATTTCATGAAAAAGAAAAAGAAACAAACAATAACACCCCATTTTATCACCTTGATGCTCCCTCACTAAGGCAAAAATCCAATATGGTGGCTCTGGGCACTTGCCCTTTTAGCAAGCCCCGCCACCTGCACTTGCCTGGCCAATCAGCTTTGTGCTTCCGCTCGTATGGGAAATTCGCATTGCTTGTCCCAATGAGTGGGGATGTGCATTCCCACTGCTGTTTTTAAAAAACTCGAGGAAAAACCACAAAGGCTTTTCCTTTGGAGTTTTTGCTGGTTTTGCCCCCCCCCTCCTTCCGAATATGGTGAAACAATGTGGGATGCCATTAAGACAGGTTGTATTGTCCTTGCATCTGTGAGGAGTATTTTTGCCACTTAGACAACCCCTTTGACATAAGAGTGCTCTTATGCTTTCAGATGTTCTGAGTTTGGACAGGCGGCAGCAGCAGCACAGGAGATATGCAGGTGGTCTTCCTGTACTCCACAGCTGATATAGGCTTCTGCCACACTGCAGAAATAATGCAGTTTGACACCACTTTAACTGTAATGGCTCCATCCTATGGCTTCATCCTTTCTTCTGTTCCACTCCATGGAGGGAAGCTATATGAACTGTTATGCAGGGATGGAAAGAATATTTGAAAAAAAAAATTAATGGTCAGAAAGTGGGTTTCTTGAGTGTTGGCAACCTGCAGAGGAAAATTATTGTTGGGCAAGACTCTGCAGTTCAGCACTTATTACATGTGGGAAATGGACAGGGTGGTTTTTGTTTTTTTATTTGTTTGGCACAGAAAACAACATTATCAAGGCAGAAAACATCTTTCCTGTACAGCAAATGGCAGAGGTCTGCTCTTTCTTTTGAATAGATCTGTTTAGTAACTAGAAGGTACAGCTCCCACATGTTATAGTATAGTTCTGGTAAGATGAAGAGCAAAGGCTTCATGAGAAATACAGTAGGCCTTTGGTATCCACTAGGGTTAGTTCCAGGATCCCTGCAGATATCAAAATCCATGGATGCTCAGGTCCCATTATATACAATGATGTAGTAAAATGGTCTCCCTTGTATATAATGGCAAACAGTAAGGTCTGATTTTTGTAATTTCTTCCCTTGAATATTTTTGAATCTCTGGTTAGTTGAATCTGTGAATGCAGAACCAGTGGATATGGAGGGCCAACTGTACCACTGAATGACAAATGTTCTGGTTGAGTTCTGAAAACCCTGCATAAAATATGCAAGATTGTTTAAGAGGCAGGCTCACCTCTTCACATCTAAATAGCTCAAATAGCACAGTGCTGTAACAGAAATAAGTTCTCAATGCAGTCTTGGTTTTAGACTTGCAGATCTAAGTATAGTGGCTGCATGCTTGTTCTCACATGACTTCCTAGAACTACCTTATATAGAGTCAGACCATTCATTTATCTAGCCCTGGTGGTCTATGCTGTGGTCACTTCCAGGATAGATTACTGTAATGTGCTATACCTGAGGGGACCTTTGAAGATGTGCACAGTACAACCATTACGTTTGATCATGGGAACTGGAAGGTCTACATAAATGAAATATAGCAATAGTAATAGCATTTATATTTCTATACTGCTTATCAGTGCAAAGTACGCCCTAAGTGGTTTGCAACATGTTAGCTAATTGCCCCCAACAAGCTGGGTACTCATTTCACTGACCTACAGAAGGATGGAAGGCTGAGTCAGCCTTGGAGCCCTGTAGGATCAAACTCACAATGTTGTGGCGGAAGTACCAGCATTTAACCACTGCACCATATACTGGCCCATTTGCAATGACTACCAGTAGGTATCTGGGTCCAGTTCAAAGATCTGATTTTAACCTATAGAGCTGGATGGAAATTTTGTGTTCTACCTGATGTTCTTCAACTGCAAGTCCCAGCAGCCCTAGCCAGCTTGGTTAATGGTGAGTAATGTCGGGAGTTACAATCCCAACAACATCTAAAGACCACATAATTCCCACCCCTGCTGTTTGTTTAAAGCTTTTATGTGGCTCATGACCTCGATCGTGAGATCATCATGGGTGTCTTTTCAGTTTTGCTTCCAAGAGTGTCTTTTCCAAGAGTGTCTTTTCAGTTTTGCTTCTTCCTCCCAGCTTATGAAATTCTGTCCCCAGAGAAGTCTGCCTGGCCCCAGATTTATCTTTTTCCTTCCCAGCACTAAGTTAAAATATTTGTCTGTTTGCACACATTTGATCAGATATGATGGGCTGGTTTTAAAATATCAGCATCAGGCCAACTGTTCAGCCACATAATTTGTTCTGGCAGAGAGAATTTGCTTTATGTCATATGTTATTCTTATTTTTAGCCTTTCTTTGTTTTATCTGTAAGACACGTTGACTCATTTTTTAAAGAAAGAAAAAAGCCTCGTAGAACTGGAGATGGAGAAGCCGATAGCAACTCAGTGGCTACCTACCTGGCAGAGGGAGGAAGCTTTAACCTTTCTGCCATGTTGTTTCCTGCAAAAAATTTACTCTGCTCTGATGCTGCTGTTTTCCCTTGAGTATGCCACTGCATCACATTGTACCTTTGGGCTGAGACATTTGGGGGATTGGTGGGAAAGTGTGTGTGTGTGTATGTTGGTGGGTGTAAGAGAGAGAGGGGGGAGAGAAGGAGAGATCGAGCGAGTGAGAGAGAGAGAGAGAGAGAGAGAGAGGCGTAACCTCTTCTTGCCCTGTAGTTGTTATTTGAAAAGATGGAGAAGAGAGACAGACATGTCATGTCATGTCTAATTTGGCTCTCAGAGGCAAAAATGGACTTGAAAAAAAATTACTGTTTTGGACTACAACTCCCACTCCCCCCCCCCTCCAGCCAGCATGGCAGTAACACGTCTAGTCCAGGGGTGAGAATCATGTGGCTCTTCAGATTTGTTGGATTGTAAGTCCCAACATTCCTCACCATTGGCTCTGCAGACTAGTGCTAATGGAATTTTCAATCCAACAACACCTGGAGGGCCATATGATTCTCAGCCATATTGTGACTGCTCCAGGAAGGGGTATAGAATGCTAAACAGCATCTTTGTTATGGACAATATACTGATGCTCACCTCCGTAGCAGTGTGCAAGGGGACAAAGCCTGCCTTGCCCACTCTGTCATCCTGTAGTTGGCTGGGGAATTATAGGCATTACAGTCCAACACACTTGGAGGATGCTGAGGTAGTGAAGAATAAATGAAATTTTTAACTTCCTGCTCAGGTAGAGCAATGATACAGACTTTGTCTCTTGCTGCCCTCTTGTGTGATGTCTATCAATGTTAAGTCAATGAAGAGACTCATTATTTGCACTTTACATTTAAAATGCCATATGTGGGTGAGATTATGTAGGGGAAGTCTTTAATACTTTATGTGTGGGTGTATGAAGAGGCTTATTTGTTTTGAACAGAAAATGAGGTTTTGCTGACTAAACAGCATTTATTTATTGTTTGATTAAAGCATTTGCACCCTGCTCTTTAGCTGGAAAATGCACATGAAGAAGTTGTTTTCCCAGGACATGCTTTTCTCAATGCAGAGTGAGCTGGTAGAAGGCAACATATGGTACAGGGTGGTGTCCCTGGTTTGACTTCCAGATGGATACTTTCCAGGAGGGAAGTGGGTTCCTTATGAAAGCACTGTGTACTGTACTTGCTGCAGTTTTCCTCTCTGTGTCAAGACAGACATACCAAGGAAAGCTCTCACAGAAAGCTTGCAAGTTAAAATGGGGCTCATCCTTTGCCTGTGGGCCTGTTTGTAAAAAACTTCCCAGCATACTGCCTAACTACACAAACCATTGTTTTGAGTCCTTCTGTCATTTCCCGATTGTGCGCTGTTCTTTAACCATGTGCACAGATACCAGTACAGTACACATATAAGTCATATGTATAATGGTATTTTGCACATGGCTAAAAGAGAAGCACTTAATGAGCAAATGACATAAACCTGTCTGGCTGTATCCTCGAGTGGGTTGGCTTGCTATATTTGGGAACAACTCAGGCTCTTTCTATTCAAGGGATGGGGAATGTATGGCCCTGTGATGTTGTTGGATTGCAACAACTCCCATCATCCTCCATACCCTTTCTGTGCTGGTTGGGGTTAATAGGAGTTGCAATCCAACAACATTGGAGGAGTCGTGTTATCCTTCCCTCTGCTTCTCATTCAGCATAACACGGAGTGCTTTAGCTGTCCTGTTGGGGTTATCTCTTTTTGAACTGAATCACAGTTTCAGTTCTAGGATTTGGGACTGGAATAGTACTTGTTTACCAAGTGGTGGTAGGGGAGTCTCATTTGAGCAATTACAATATTGTTTATTTATTTATGAACAGTTTGGTTGCTCTTTTCATTTTAAAAACTCTCAAAGTGGTTTACAGTAGAACTGGATACAATAAAATCAATAACCAAAAAGTAATAAAACAATAAAAATAATAAAATCTATTAAAATAATTCATAGAGAGAAGGATTACTGACAGCATTGTCAGACAAGAAAGTTATCAGGAAAATGCTTGGACAAACAGATACTGTAGGTCTTTTGTTGACAGGAGAAACACCCAAATTGGAAATCTCCCTAATCTTAATAAAATATAGTATTAATAAATAATATATACCTTCAACATCTAAGAGAGAGAAAGAGAGAGAGAAGGAATCTGTATGGGTTTGTCTACACCAGCCAAATAAACTGTTCTCCCTCATCCCCACAGTGTTCAGTCCAGACAATGCAGGTCCCAATCCTTGATTCTGGTACGAACTGTCTACATGTTGTCTGGTGAGTTCAGCACAAACTTTTGCTAAACCACCCTTAAAATGGAGTAAACAAACTCACCATTTCCTCCAGATATTGCAGGAGATCTGTGGTGACACCAGGTGGATGTCTTCATATGTGTCCCTGCTGTGTTGCCTGGCGCCGCCAGCACTGGTGCAAGTTGAATCCTCTGAGGTCACAATGAGACACCCAGCCATGTAATCAATGTTGGGTGCCTTGTTTCTGGCCTCAGAGGATACAACTCACACAAGTGGTGGTGGCACCGGGCAACATAGTGGGGACATGTGTGAAAACATCTGCTCAGTGTCATCATGGAGTGCACTGGCAAAGAGAGGAATCCAGGGCAGCTCTGGGGCTAGAATAATTTGGACTGCATCCAGATTATCTTAGCCAATGACGACAAGACCTGGGTTAGATACTTGTTTGGGTAATCAGGTGAGTGGGGATGGGGAGGATGTATTTTTCTTTTTCTTTTCATATCAGTTGAAAGTGCATAAAGCTTTAATCCCAGTATTTTCCTAGGTGAGCAGATGCTTGCTGAAAATATACTGAAGAAGGCCCACATGTGTTGCTTTCTCAATAGGCTCCTGTGACCAACTTATTTGTGAAAAAGTTGAGATTTCTATAGAAATTGTTGCCATGCTCATTTATAGCAATTACAGAAATTCCAGTGTGGCTTCAGTTGATTCATTGATTTATTTTTTAATCATATGAGGAAAAGAAACAAAGTGTTCTTTGTACCATAATGCAATGTAGCCTCTGGAACATTTATTGCTTTACCATGTTTTGTCTTGCTTCTTAACCAAAAAGCTCACTGAGGTACCTCACAGTCTCAAAGAACTGCAGCCAACCATTACAACTGCAATAAATTAAGAAGAAGAAAAAAGTAAAAAGAAAAAAATAAATGAAAAGTAAAATTCAATTAGAAACAGCATGTTTGGGTTGTGTCTTCTGGAAGTTTGTCTTTAGACAGGTGTGTTTCTTTGAAATGCTTCTTTAGGTAGATGCAAGAGGATAAAGGAGTTTAGAGTGACATCAATTAAGCAATGAAGATGAAGGAACAGGTTCTGTGTTCAAAGACAGTGGTTTTGAATTAACTGCTTTCATGCTTACAACATATCAAACCAAGAGCTGTATACAGTACCACCCCTGTATCTGTGGGGAATTGGTTCTGGGGGCCCCTGAGGATGGCAAATTCCATGGATAATAGCAATTGGCATCCCAGGGCCATCTAGCCTACTCCCCTTTCCCTTTTGCCCCCACCATGGCCCTGCCGCAGCGACAGGAGCCGTCCCGAGGGAAGGGGGGGGGTGAGATTGCTCCCCCTCCCTCTTTGTTCCAGCCATGGCCCCACCGCAGTGGCGATCATGGGTACAAAGGGTGATGGGGAGGAGGCTAGATCACTCCCTCCTTCTCCCTTCACTCCAGCCATGGCCCTACCGCAGCAGCAATCATGGGGACAAAGGGGGATGGGGAGGAGGCTAGATTGCTCCCCCTTTCCCCTTTTGCCCCAGCCGTGGCCCTGCCGCAGTGGTGATTGCAGGGACGAAGGGGAGGAGGCTAGATTGCTGCGCTTCCCCTTCCCTCCCCCCTTCACCCTTCTGATCACCACCACAGCAGCCAGGAGCCCTCTCAGGGGAAAGGATAGGGGAGGTGAGATTCCTCCTCCCCCTCCCTTCCCCCTGCCATCTCCAGCCGCAGATAATTGAATCTGTGGTTGGCGAATCGGCGGATTCAGGGGTGCTATTGTACATTGATTGTGGCTGAAATAAGATTGAGGTTTTTCCTCAAAATATATTCAGCAATAGCCTTGTTCATTTGTTTCTGTACATAATATACAGAACAAAATTGATTAAAGCAATAATATTTACTGGATCAACAAGTATTCATATACCAGCATACCTCAGTTAGCAAAGCCATTGACAAAGAACCTCTTTTTTACATCCACCCAGCTCCTCCCTGTTCGCTTCTTGTCACCTGTCTAATTGGAAGATCTTTTTTAGAGACATTAGAGACATGGTGAAGGAGAGCTGGAGAAGCAAAAACTAGCAGTGTCAGATTGCAACAGTGTGTCTGCAGTAAATAATGCAATAACGCTTGAGCGGGAAAAAAGTGGGATTCTGTTCTAGTCAGTCCTGCAATAGCTGTATGTTGCATGCCTTACAGCAGGCAAGGCAGATAGCAGCTGCCTCTCAAAGCCATTACTGAGCATGTATGAATGGCAAACCTGCCTCCCAGAATGTTCTTTTTTTAAAAAAAAATAATAGATTTATAAGTCTAGCACCAAAATGGAAATTGTTAGAACAGTGCGGACTGGTGAAAGAAAATACCATCCCTGTCTGCATTTTGTAAGATGCCTTCAAGTGGTTCAAAATGTTTTTGTTTACTTATGCAAGGTTTACCTGATGTGGTTGTTTCATTTCATGTGTGCATATTGTTAGTTTTGGCTGAAACATGTGCAACTGCTCTTTTTCTTTGTGGTATAGGAACTGCCCCTGTTCTTTTCATGTTGTTTCTGCTTCTGGTATAAAATGTTCTGTTAGAAAAGTAATGCCCAGGACACACCAACATGTTAACTAAGGTGTACCTGTAATGCATATGTCATATAATGGAGATAAAGGATGTGATATTTATTAGAAGTTGTTCAAAGGTAACTGAATCTCTCTGGCTTTTCTTTGCAAACGAAGATTCAGGAAGAGAAAAGGCCGATCCGAGATAAACAAGTCCAGTTGCAAAAAGCACAGCAGAAGGTCTCCTTGGTTGATGTTTCCGGGTTGTGATTCTTTCTGCGTTGTCATTTCTCTTCAAGACTTTTGCGGCGTGAGTTCTCAAGTGAGGCTGCAGCATTGTGGATAGTGTGTCTCCATGCCTGCCGATGTGAGGCCATGGTGGACCATTGTTGGTGATCAATTTGGCCGAGCCTGAGATATTGTTTCAGGGAGTCCTTGTATCTTTTGGAGCACCCCTCTTACGCTGACCCATGGTGAGTTCACTGTAGAGTACTATTTTTGGGAGGCAATGGTCCTCCATCCTAGAAATGTGCCCTGCCCAGCGCAGCTGTGTTCTCAATATCATGGCCTCAATGCTGGTGATCCCTGCTTGCTCAAGGACAGTAACATTCATCACATAGTCAGTCCAGTGTATATTTAGGATTGTGCATATACAGCGCTGATGAAAGCATTGGAGGAGTCATAAGTGGTGGCGATAGGTGACCCATGTTTCACACCCATAAAGGAGAATAGACAGTACAATGGCTCTATACACACTGACTTTTGTGCTTCGCCTCAGGTGTTTATTACTCCAGACTCTTTTGTAAAGTCTTCCAAATGTGCTATATGCCTTTGCTAATCTGTGATTGATCTCCTTGTCAATCTTGGCATCTGAGGAGATGATGCTTCCCAGGTAGGTGAACTGCTGAACGGACTTGAGCACGGACTAGATAGTTTAGAGTCTTTGTGCGAGCCCTCAGATGGCTTAAGTTAAACAAGATACCATCAGTATGGTAACGTGTACAGATGCCGTCTTCTTCTTCAAGCCCTGCCGTAGCCCTTTGGAGCATCAGGCTGATGAAGATTGTAAATAAAGTTGGAGCAAGAACACAACCTTGCTTCACTCCATTAGTTATTAGAAAGGGCTCTGAAAGAGCATTGCCATATCTGACTTAACCGTGCTGGCCCTCGTGTAGCAAGATAATCATTTTAAGGAATTTTGGGGGACATCCTAGTCTTTTCAGGATCTGCCACAGACCTTTTCTACTCACAGTGTCAAAGGCTTTGGTGAGGTCGACAAATGCTACATAGAGACCCTTGTTCTGCTCTCTACATTTCTCTTGCAGTTGTCTAGTACTCTTATTGGCTCTGAAGCCACATTGGCTTTCATGAAGAAGTTCTTCTGCAATAGCAGGAACTAATCTGTTCAGGAGTATCCTTGCAAGGATTTTTCCAGCAATAGAGAGCAGTGTTATGCCTCGATAGTTTGAGCAATCGGATTTCGCTCCTTTTTTCTTGTACAGAGTGATGATAACTCGGAGATCTGATGGCAGTTCCCCTTTTCCCCAGCAATTCACAAGGAGTTTGTGGAATTTATCGTGGAGTACATGACCTGTGTGTTTCCAAACTTCAGGTGGGATACCTCGACCCCAGCTTCCTTGCCGTTTTTCATCTGCTGTATAGCTTTTGTCTCTTCCAAAGTGGGAGCTATGTCCAATTCTTTTTTCATTGGTTTTTGTATCATATGTTGGATAGCTGAACCTTGGACTACTTGGTTGGCACTAAAGAGACTTTGAAAATGTTCAGCCCATCGATTCAGGATGGAGGCTTTATCAGTAATTAATGTTTGATCATCTGTACTGTATAAGGAGTTTTAGACCTGATAAGTAGGTGCAAACACTGCTTTAAGAGCTTCATAAAATCCTCTATGATCACCCAGATCTGCACAGTGTAGTGTCTTTTCTGTTATATTGATCCGCCCCTTGTTCTGCATGTCTTGGAGTTTTTGTTGAAGTTTACTACATGTGAGACGGAAAGCTGCTTTTCTTACATGGGAAGTTGGCTGGGCGAGGTATGCCTGGTGAGCAATTCTCTTCTTTGCCAACAGCTCCTGGATCTCTTGGTTGTTTTCATCAAACCAGTCTTGATTTTTCTTGTGGGAGAACCTGAGGGATTCTTCTGCAGACTGGAGGATACTGTTTTTGATATGTTGCCAAAGCACTGTGGGAGAAGGATCTGTAGGATGGTCTTCAAGTTTTGTTTGCAGATTTGCCTGGGAGTTGTCTCTCATGGTAGCTTGTTGAAGATTGTTGACTTGGAGTCTCCTCTTTAAAATGCCACCCCTCTTAGGTTTGAACTTAAGATGAAGATTTAGTTTACCTCTTATGACGCAATGATCTGTTTGGCATTCTGCACTGGGCATCACCTGAGTATGACGGACATCGTGAATGTTTCTCTGGCGGATTAGAACATAGTCAATGAGGTGTCAATGTTTGGATCGGGGATGCATCCAGGTTGTCTTCAAGCTATCTTTCTGCTGAAAGATAGTGTTTGTAATAGTCAGCTGTTGTTCTGCACAGAACTCTAGCAAGAGGCGTCCGTTATCATTGCAGTTTCCAGCACCATGCTTGCCTAAGACACCTTTCCAGGCTTCGGAGTTCTTTCCTACTCTGGCATTGAAGTCACCAAGGATAATAATTTCATCTTCTACAGGGCCTTTTTGTATGAGGTGGCTTAGGTCTGTGTAGAATTTGTCTTTCTCTACAGGGTCGTTGGGGCATATATACTAAAGAGAACAACATGTGGGAGGCGTAAGGAAATAATGCGATCAGAGTGTCCTGTTGGCAAGGTTTTTAGTTTGGAGGTAATGGAGTTTTTTAATCATAAAGCCTACTCCTGAAAGATGTTTTTCGGTTTTGGGTTTGCCAGACCAGTAGAGTGTGTAGCCAGCACTGTGTTCTTTAAGGCTGCCTTCCTCATGGAGACGAACTTCACTAAGAGCAGCAATGTCAATATTAAGTTGTGATAGTTCATGGGCTATTAGAGCAGAATGACACTCAGGCCATCCACTATCTGCAGATTCTTGCATGGTTCTGATGTTCCAGCATGCAAGCATCAGTTTATTTTCACCTTTGGAGGCCAATGTGTGCCTTTGTTTCTCTGCCTTGGTTTGACCGCATCAGAAGATTCCCTTTGGCTGCAGCTAGCCAACCAGGTAGTTGGGGATGAGCTTTCGTTAGGCCACCTTTTCTAGGCCCCTCTCCATATGGAGCAAGCAGTACTCTCCTTAAAAAAGGCTGCTTGGTCGTTCAGGATGCTGCCAAACAAGACTGTCATCTCCCTGGTCAGCCTCAAGCGACCAAAGTCTTGAACCGCCTGCATGCAGGGTTGGGTCTGCGGCTTCCAGTGCATCTTTACACCTGCCGTTTCGTCCCTCACCTATCGCTACAGGGCTTTTTCGGAATTGGATTTGTCCTTCGAGCCTGTGCAATGGATTTTTCTGGTGGAGCATAGCATGCACAGAACTGGCCTCGCCCTTTTAACCAAAGGTTCATCTGCTGTGGCCTTGCAAGCATGGACGGTAGCAGCAAGGTCCTTGGATTGTAGGTTTGTTTAGATTTTCCTTGTCTTAGATGGTTGACCTTACAGGGTTGGACGAGCACCATCTGCCTGGGTTTGGGATTAGAGTTTCCCTCTCCTAGGATGGTTGCCATAAAGCTAGAGAGCCCATCCTTCCCTTTGACGCTCTTGTGAGACCCTTCAGTTTTGACTTGTCTGGCATGGGAGACCCTACCGGTGGCTATTATGCCAGCGCCAGCATAGCTCAAAACATCATTAGGGTGTGCACGACAAGGGGGCATCAATGGGGCATAAGGGGGCGTAAATTCTTCAATTTAGGAAAATTTATGTCAACAGAACAGTTGTAGCTAAGCAGGATTTAGGGATACACTATTGAACTGATATGATTAACAGTGGAATGGATAACTCAGTTAACTTTCTATGCCTTAATAGTGCCACTTTTGTATCTCCATGTAATGTTTATGTGTGCACGCACATACATATGAAAATGATATTTTTTTAAATTTTATTTAGGTATTTATACCCCACTCTTCAGCCACAAAGGCTATCAGAGCAGCTTACAATTTGTTTTAAGCAATAGCAATTTATACATCTATACTGAATTAAGCAGTTTCCAATGTGTATTAGCTAATATAAGGGACTTAAGTATAAAATGATCTTAATTAGTTGAGTAATACACTGCATTGCTCTTGTATCACAGTTGGTCAGCTAATGTTGAAGCCACATTGAAGATTTAAAGCCATTCAATACCAGTTTAACTGCTATGGTTCAGCACTATGGAATTCTGGGATTTGTAGTTTTGTGCAATACAGGTCAGACCCCTCCCCCATATCTACAGATTTGGTATCCATGGCTTCACTTATCCATGTTTGGGAGGAGGGGAAGAGTTCTTTCTAGGCATTTCTAGGTCCTTCATTGGAATTTTATAGTCAACTTCTGGTGTCTGTCTCATTGAATATAATAGGGTTCTCTATTATCCATGGTTTTAGTTATCAATTAATTTTTTTGGGGGGGACGTATCCTCCGCGCATACTGGGATCAACCTGCATTTAGCCTTCTCTGTCAGAGGGCTCTGGTTCCACAACAGATGATAAATCCCAGGTTTCCATAGGATGGGGCCATGGCAATTAAAGTGGTTTCAAACTGCTTTAATTCTGCAGTGTGTCTCCCAGGGTTTGGCTCTCTCTCCCCCCTCAAATGGAGCCAAGCCCTGGGAGAGCAAGGAGTTGAGCGCCTGGCTTGCTCGGCAAACGCTCCATTTGGATCAGCTCCTCTCCCTTGAGTGGGAGGGAGAGAAGCTGGTTTGAGTGGGGTGCTCTCTGAGCAAACCACGAATAATCAAAACTGCGAAAGTGAAAGCTGCGAATGTGGAGGGGCAACTGCATACATTTATTTTATTTAAACAATAAATATCGCGAAATAAAGTTTTTTCCTCAAAGTGAAAAAAATAATAATTCTGCAGTGTGGCTACAGCCTAAAACTGAAGTACTGTTTTGAATTTACAAGCAAGCATTGCTACAGCCAAGTTCTAGGATGTGGTAGTACCACTGTAGAAGGGAAGGTTGAGGTGGGGATGATACTTACATGTTGGAATCCTGCTTCATAGTAAAAGAAGCCATTCTTTGTAGAACACTAGCGTGTTGGGGGCAGGGCTATGGAGTCAGTACACAAAATCTTTGACTCTGACTCCTCTATTTTTCTACTGTCTGACTCCGATTCCATCTTGGACTCCTTCGTAAATGACAAATGTATATTCATCAGTAATACCAAATTTACTGTAATAGAATTGCAGCACCAGCCATTTCATCACCACCACATGAATCATCAGGCTACTTAGATTGATAGAACATAAAATATATTTTTGATTAAAATTTCTGAATAGGAAAACTTTCCTACATTCCTATGAAAGTAAATATGCAACAAACTAGGCATATATTATTACTGTATAAGTTTTTATTTTGAAGTCAGAATCAGAGTCTTTCTACTCTTTACATTTCTTTTTTTGCATTTCTGCTGACTCTGACTCCATTCAGAATTACTTGTGGCTTCATGACTCTAACTCCACATCTCTGGTTGGGGATATGGTGAGAGTGAAGCTAGACTAGAACCTTTCCTGCAAAAGCTCGTTTTCTAACTGGAGAGTTCTTTTCCGTACTAAAGATTTGTTGCTACATTGATACTGTCCAGGCACAGAGCTGTGGGAACTGGGCTTGTTTGTGATGGGAAATTCATGCTTTCTAGCCATTCACTGTGTATCAAGTTCACCTGCCCTCAGTCAATAAAAGTTCGTCACATTTTTCACTTCCAGCTGTGAAGTACTTCCTTTTAAAACTTGACCCCCAGGGAGTCTAAAGCACTGTGTTATTGTACCATAATATTTTTGTGTTTAGCACCTTCTTCATAAAGCACCATTGATTAACACATGGAGCATCCCCGAGGATATGTTACAACTCCCATTATTTACTGGTATTTACTCATGAGGCCAACTCAGTTAATGTTCTGAAGATGAAATCTGTGTGAATCCTTCATAATGGGATTAATGTTATATTTTTCTGTTTCCCACCTTTTAGATAATGATAATGCATGACTACACAAGACGTGCAGGGCTGTGTTTTAAGAAAAACAAAACATAGACATATTGTGTTCAGTAGGTGACCTGATGGTGTTGCTTTAAACCAAACCTGTATTTTGGTCCAATACATATTACTAGCTGTACCCAGCATAACATATGCTGTTTAAAAACTACTCCCAAAATGCCAAGTGGACCTCACAACAACCCTGTAAGGTAGGCCAGAAGATTTTTACATTCCTCCTCCCCCTTCTCAGCATTCCACACTTTTCCCAGAACTGCTGAGGGAATTTGCACATGGGTGGTGATTGGTTGGGTGTGTTTCCTGAGCAGCCAGTCAGATCACTGGGAAAGGCAACATACCCAAGATATGTATGTGTGTGTGTGTGTATGGGATTTCCCCCCCTGAAAAGAATTGGAAGTACGTTTCAGGTAGGTAAGAGTAATGTCTAAATAGATGGAGTTCATATGTGCTTTTAAATACTGAACTAGACATTATGAGAAGCATGGGGTTCCAAACAGAGCTCGAAAAAGTTACTTTTTAAGACTACAACTCCTAGAGTGGTGATCATGTTGGCTGGAGAAATCTGGAATTTGTGTTCCAGAAACATAACTTTTCAGTTCATTTAATCCTAATCCTCTAATGGTGTCTAAAAACACTGATGTCAAAATGGAGACATTTGAAAGGGAGAATTGAGGGAATATTTAATGTTTTCTCTCTGTTGACTTTCTCTTACAATTGTCCTCCCTTCCCAGTGCCATTTTAAAATGGTGTTATAAAACCAAACTTAAGCCAGTTTTGAGAAAAAAACAGCTGTCAGGGCTGGCTTTCGGAATAAACAATTGATGAAGTAGTAAGTAGGATTTAAATCAGGGCTGGGAAATCTTTGGCTTTCTAGATGCTTTAGAACAGCCTTTTAAAACTTTTTTTACTCTGGAGGAATCCTTGAAATAATTTTCAGATCTCAGGAAAAGCCCTGCATAAAAATTATTGCAGTTGTCCCTCCACATTTGTGGGTTAATATTCAAGGATTTGTTTATTCATGGATTACTAAATATGTTCTCTCTAAGTAGTTTATATGTCTCCAGCATGATTGTATAGTGTGTTTCCATTGGAAGTTGACCATAGAGTTCCGCTGTGGGACCTAGGTCAGTGGTTCTCAATCTGTGGGTCCCCAGATGTTGTTGGACTACAGTTCCCAGGAGCCCTCTGAGGTCTCACCTTGACAGCCAGGTGGTTCTCACAGTCATTAGTGAGGCTGTGAGTTCAATCCTACAGCCTCACTAATGACTGGAAGGACCACCTGGCTATCAAAGTGAGACCTCAGAGGGCTCCTGGGAACTGTAGTCCAACAACATCTGGTGACCCACAAGTTGAGAACCACTGACCTAGAGATTCCTGGAGAGACCACTTCTTTAGGCATTTGTAGGTCCTCCAGTGCAACTGTATGACCACAGAATTGCATTGGAGGACATACAAATGCCTAGAGAGGTGTTCTCTCAGTGAAAAAAAAATAGTGGGTCTATATTTGTGATTTTTCCACTTTCGTGGGGCTGCTATGTCCCTAACCCCATGAAAGTTGAGGGCCTCCTGTATATCTACAGCTATTTTTTTTTTAAAAATCATAATCTCTCATGGAACTCCTAGTGACCTCTTGCAGAACCCTAGGGTTCCAGAGAATTTTGCTTGTGAAACCATGCTTGAGACTACTATGCTGGCCATGCTGGTTGGCTTCTTGGATTTGAAGCTGCAAACATCTGGAAGGTCTGTGGCCCAACCTCCTTTACCTGCTGATCCTCCCTTATAAGCACCATCCTCTTCGCTTGTTGATTTAGTAGAAGGAGGACATTTGCAATGTCAGTGTCCTCTTGAGCCTAGAACTGAAGTGGAGAGCTTGCAGTCTCTTCCTCTTTAAAGAAATGCATGGTCGTGTTTATCATGTAAATGTAACACATAAGCTGTTATCACTTATAGCACAAAGTGAAGGAATATACATGTCTATAAAATTATTTTTGCCAGATAGGACAGGGCAACTAGCGGGGTGTGTGTGTGTGTGTGTGTGTGCAAAATGAAGCATCTTGCAGATGACTAATATAGGCTGGCTGAAAAACAGCTGTTGCAACGAAGGTTTGGCAGCAGCTCTAACAGAAGGTGAAAAATGTGTATTTATTAACTAACAAAACTGAGAACAGGATGGCAGGAGGAAAGATTGGAGGACAGCTAACCAGGCAGCTTGTATGCTGAGCCGACAATTGAGAGCAAAATTAATTTTAACATTAGGGCTTTTTTGTGAATAAAATCTACAACCCAGATAAATCTGTGTGAACTCAGATACTGGTCGGTGGGTTGAGGAGTGGAGATGACCTTAGGCCTTTTGTATATGGATTGGAAGAGTTCTTGCATGTGTTGAAACATGTTCTGCTTGTGGGGAAATGTAGCAGGTTTTGGGAGGAGCCAATTGTTCAAAACTATAGGGTAGCAGATTGCAGATATGATGCATGGTGATCCTCATTGCTTAATTTTTCAGGTTGTACTTGAAGTGCTTACATGAAGCCAACCATTTACAAACAACACTCTACAAGACCTGGCAAATCTAATTGTCATTTGCCTTCATCCTGTGCCTTTTGCAGTATAAATGTCCAGGCTTCAGCTTGTTTGAACTTAGAGCACTGAAAATGGGTACTGGGCAATTTAAGCAAATATGCCTACGCAAACTATCTATTTTAATCTGTGAAGGACATCAGGCGAACCTTTTCCTTTCTTTCATACCCTTTCTTTGGCATGCCACTTGCGTGTTCTCAGGTTTGTTGTCAAATGTACGTTCTTACCAGGGATGTCAATTTTTCAATTATTTTGTTCTTGCATTCAAGTTATGTTCAGATTTTTCTCCTCATTGGGCAAAACTATGAGAGTTTCTGCTAATTTTTTGACATTTGCACATTCCCTTCATAATTTGGGACTTTAAAAAAAAATGTGTTCGTACAATACTTGACTTTTTGCACAAACCCAACTTTTGACCTAAAAAACAGTATACTGTATTCTGTACAAAATACATTGTTTTCTGCTCAAAACCCAGAACTTCTCTTTTTCTTTTGTCTTGCTTTTGGCACACATTAAGTTTTAAAAATGCCTCTTGAATTATAAAGAATTTGACAATGAATGCTGAGATACATTTTCTTGTCATGGATAAGAAAATCTGTTCATACGTTTTACATTGTTAGTTGTTATAGACCAGACGTCACACACAAATGGTTATCCAACTGTAAAAAGGAGATGATAACTGATAGAAATGGCTAGTTCCATCCCCTAGCCGTTGGAACGAACAGTTTTGTGCAACTTAAAAATAAAATCTCCAAGGTACTTTGGTAGTTTTACTAATTCAGGAAGTCCACTCTTCAGTGTTAACTGTGGAAAGTCATCTTGGTTTATTGGTTTATTGGTTTTATTTCAGTCCTTTATTTTGTCACCCAATCTTCTTAACTTTGTTTTCCCCTACCATCTATAGAATGGTCTCCCTTCCTTTTTTTCATCACCGCAGATATCAGAACCCATCTCTGTATTAAACATCCGAAGTTTCTCTCTTAACTCCCTAACCCCCACCCCTATCAGTTTCCCCCCTTCTTTCATTGGTTTTTCTCTGGGTGGAGACTATACCCCCATATTCCTTCTTCTGATTCCTGATGGTGGGATGAGTCACAATAACACCCAAGATCTTAAACATTTCTAGCAGTTTACACTACTGGAGGGATGTCTGAGATAGGTATGTAGCTTTGTAGCATAGCAGTATTCAATGGGAAGAGCCCGCTTCTACTCTAATGAATGTAGAGATATGAATGCAGGGATAAGAACCTGACTCTTATTGGCTTTGGTTGCTATGGCTTGACTCTCTTGTCATTACAGCTTCCATGTTGAAAGGGCAAAACTTGCCTTTTGGAAAACAGCCAGCCAACAGTGCTTTTTAAATGGCTTTATGTGTCTGTGTCACCAGAAATGAGACAACTTTAATCTTGCCCTTTTCTATTTAGTAATCCTTAAATACTCTAGTGAAAACTCTAGTCAGGCTACCTGGTGAGGTATAAATTAGAAATCCTGTCTTTCATGAACTAACAAATGGTTTGAGTGATGAATTTGAATCCATGATTAATGGAAAACTTACCTTTGAGTGAGCTTCCCCTGATGTTCTTTTCACAAGTCCAGCTCTTATAGCCTCTTTTACTTGAAATTATTGATTGAAGAGGGAGAGGGTGACTGTTCAGATAATCTTGGCAGCCTTTTCCTCTTAAAGTTTCCCTGGTGATTCTTTGCTATGAGGCAAATCTTTGTTTGCTGTTTCTTTATTTCCTGGCATATGCTTGTAAAGTAATGGAGGCTGCTGGGCTACCTCCAGGGCCCCTGAATATTGGTTTGCAAAATTGAAATTGCTATAGCTACAGGAAGCAAAGACCCTACCCACTTGGGACAATAACATTTTAGAATTAACTTGTTTTCTTCAATGAATAAATTTGTTTTTCTTGTGTGAATAAGCACATTCTTTATCAGCTGCACTTTTTTTTTTTTTTTTTTACCCTGGACCTTTTGTATTTAGCCAATTGCTAAAGTGCTCTGCTATGGTATACAATGCTAGTAAACATTATGAGTAGAAGAGCCTAACTGCCCTAAAGGCACCAAATCCTGTCTGATCTTGGAAGCTAAGCAGGGTCAGCCCTGGTTAGTATTCTGTATTTATGTAATTTATTTATGCAATATATGTGCCACCTTTCTCCTGAAGCAGGACCCAAGGCATCTCACAAAACAATATCATAGTCAAAATCAATTAAAATTAATTAAAAGCATACAAAGTAAAAAAAAATATAGAAACAAATAAAAACAACATAAAAAACACACCCTGATAAAAGCTCCACAGACACAGTTATATCGCAAATGCCTGCTTGAATAAAAATGTTTTTGCATGCCAGAGAAACAAAAGCAGGGAAGGGGCAGCCTCACTTCCCATGGGAAGGAGTTCCAAAGGATGGAACCAGCCACTGAGAAGGCTCTCTCTCTTGTCCTCAGCAAGCGAGCTGGAGAAAGCCTTCCCCTGACGATCTTAAAACCCTTGCAGGTTCAAGGAGGGAGATACGATCTTTTAGATAGTCTGGACCTAAGCAGTATAGGGCTTTATGGGTCAAAACCAGCAGTTTGAATTGTGCCCAAAGTAAACAGATAGCCAGTGAAGCTGTTTTAACAATATGCTCCCTATAACTGGCCCCAGTCAGCATTCTGGCCACAGCATTCTGGACCGCTGGTGTTTCTGAACAGTTTCCAAAGGCAGTCCCACGTAGAGTGCATTACAGTAGTCCAAACTGGATGTATCAAGGCATGTGTCACCGTGGTCAGATCTGACATCCGAAGGACTGGGTGCACCCAGTGCACTTGTTTTATTTGCAATGGTATTTGGACTAAGCAATAAACATTTTCTAGTGCACTTGTTTTAATTGTGCAAATGCTCTCCTAGCCACTGCTGAAACCTGGGCATCCAGGCTCAGAGTTGTGTCCATGGCCCTGTTTACACAGCAAAATAAGTCCGTGAATAATTCGTTAAGATTCCTAATAGTTCACACACATTGCACCACAATATCGCCTCATTCAGAAGGGGGAGAGCTCAAAAACTCAAAAGTAGTGTAATAAGGGCTTTCGCTACTTTTCCCAACCTTTTTGAAAAGTAGCACGACTTAGTGCACTATCAATTGTGTGAACTACCATTTCGGAAAAGTCTGTGTGAATTACTAGAAATCTTCCTGAAACAACAACATCAGAGCTGAGCCGGGATTGGTTGGAGTGACCAGGGAGGGGGTTGGACTGACCAGGGAGGGGATGGAGGAGCCTGAAATGAAAAGATGCAACCACTGTTGTTTCCAGCCATGGAAAAGATCCCAATCACCCAGCTGTCTACCTCCTGGCTTGCTTGGCTGCTGCCAAGCAAGACTGAGTAGCGATCTGCTTCTCCAGCTGTTCACTCCCTCACACTCCTGTGATCCCGTGTGTGTGTGTGAAAGAGAGGGAGTGTTGGTGAGGGGAAGGGGGCTTGATGCGGGATGGGATGGCTCCCTGGTGGCTGAAAGGATGCCTCCTTCCTCTGACCCTTCTTGCTTTGGGAAGAAGAGGGAGCACTCTCTGCTAAGGGATTAAAACTAGCAGGCATTCCTCTGGTAATCAGAGGAGGGAAACGTGCCAGCGCTTTCTCTCTCTCTCTTTCCCTCTCTCCCTCATCTTCCCAGCATCTTCCCCCAGATGTGCTTGGGGGGCCATGTCCCCCACCTTTGTCTGTGTGAACCAGAAAGTGAAAAACTAAACAGAGTAACCGATTTTGCAGTAAATCATGTAAACTATCTGGTACTGGTGTGAAAAAGCACTAAAGCGCAAACTATAGTAATAAAAACTGCTGTGTAACTGAGCCCCAAGAGAACACCCAAGCTGTGAGCCTGAGATTTCAGGGGGAGTGTAACCCTGTCCAACACAAACAGGGTCCCTATTCCCTGATCTGCCTTTCAACTTACCACAAGCACTTCTGTCTTGTCTGGATTAAATTTCAATTTGTTTGCCCTCATCTAGTCCATTACTGAAAGCAGGCATTGGCTAATTACTGAGACAGCTTCCTTGGAATCAGATGGAAAGGAGAGATAGAATTGGGTCTCATCAGCATATTGGTGACACTGTACCCCAAAACTCTGGACTTAGTACTTGGATGGGAGAATGCCAAGGAATGCCAAGGAATACACCACATGCTCTAGGCTATATTTCAAAGGAGAATAACAATAAGGCACCTCTGAATATTCTTTGCCTAGGAAAACCCTATGAAATTGATGGGGCCTTCATAAGTCAACAGGCTACTTGAAGGTGCACATGCACACATACACACAAACATTACTAGTAAGTATCTATATTTGTTTCTTAAGATAAGACGTGGAAACAAATTTTTAGAGGAGAACAAAAATTAATTTTTAAAAGCCAGCTTAGAGTGGTGATGACTAGAAGTTACTGCCTCTCTGTGTGCTTCCTGCATTTTATCTTGGGGCTTGTCTACATGCAGGGGGGGGGCTGCATGCCCCCAAATCCCTGCACATTTTTATTCTCTGCAGGGATGTGGGGTACCTTGTCTTCACCATCCCTGAGGAGTTTCATCTGCTGCCACTGCCATGATAATCAATTTTAAAGCTCTCAAGGCAGTTCCCAGCCAAAGGAAAAGGTTTTCTTCCTTCCCCAGACTTGACAGTGTTGCCTTCACTTGCTATCCCACTTGTCCACTGCATAAAGAGCCACTCGAAGAAAGTGATGGAAGCACTTGAAGAAAGTGATGGGCAAGTAGAGACTAAAATAAGGAGAAAGCCCCGAATCCCACATACTGTATATCTAGGTAGGATACCCTTAAATGCTGAGAATCTGGGCCATGTGATGTGTGGCTGGATAGCCCAAGGGGTTGTCCAAGCGGTGAAAAAACTCACAGAATGTGAGTAGAATCCTACCTGTCTTGATGGCATTCCACCTGAGTTTGTCATATTTTGAAGGTATGCGGCCCAAACTGGCCAAGACATCACCAGAAAAGCCTTTGCGGCTTTCCCCATCTTTTTAAAAAACAACAACAACACAAGAATGCACATTTCTGCTCGTTAGGACAAGTGAATCTATCTGAAGCACCCTCAGCCATCATTTTTCTTTCTGCCTTTAGTGAGAGATTGCTGTCCTTTGGAGACCAAGGAAGGGAGGATGATTGCCACCTTCTCCCCCTTCCCCAGTTCCCTGCTGCCCCTGTGCCATTGCCGCCCCATGGAAACCAAGGAAGGGAGAGGACTCTCTCACCCTCCTCTCCCTTCCTCAGCTGTCTCCCAGTATGCAAAGCTTATGGGGGCTGCTGGGCAAAACCACCATTAAGACAAGTTGCAGCTGTGGCAACTTGCTTTTTCTGTGGTGCACTATGGGTTTTTGGGGGGCTTGTATAGACAAGCCCCATGATTTGGGGAAAAGACCATGCCACGTGTATTCTGATCACCACAGATCTGGGGGCATTCACATGGGGATTTGGGGTTTTTGATAGTGTAGACAAGCTCTTGGATACAGGTGGTAATATACCCTAAAGTATATTCTGGGGAGGAAGAAGAAACCCTTGTTTAGACATTGAGTTTTCTACTAGAAGAAGTGGATATATTTTATTATACAGGCATGCTTCCATCTCATTTCTCCTTTTTGCTGGGATGGTGGATCTTGAATGTTCTGTCAAAAGGAAGGAGAGTGATACACCACTGCTAACATTGGAAGTTAGTTCCTCAGGGAGGAAGTCTTGGCCCATTTATTGGACCTCCTTGGCCTCTGGCATGGTAAAGTAGATGAGCAGGTTGTAAACCATGTGCAGAACAATATATTTTAATGAAATCAGGGGCAGTTATACATTTACATATCTACTATGTTTATCTTCAGAATGATGGCATATTTCTTAAAGGCAAAGAAGAGGAAATAGGACAAAAACATTTGCTAGCTACTTCCTGAGTTATAGATTGTTACTTAAATGTATGCTAGATAAGTTGCAAAATCCACCAGCAGCTTACAAAGTTAAGTGTATTTTTCTCTGGGTTAGCTAAATGATGAAGAGGAAGGAACAATCCGTGTGGTTGTTACAATCGGTGTAGTTGTTACAAAAGTAATATACAGTCCTCCCTTCAAATTCATGGGGGTTCTGGGCAGAGCAACTTTCTGCTCCCCCTCCCAATGAGCTCCCCTGGAAAAGTGGCAGCAGGGCCTGGAAAGCCTTGCTGCCACCTGCTCGCCCCCCCTTCCAAAGCAGCAGGGAGGCTTGCAAAGCCCCCCCTCGCCCCCCGCCCCTTTCAAAGCGGTCGAGAGGCTTGTGAAGCCTCCTGGCCGCCCACTCATATCCCCCGCCCTGCTTTCCTCCCACTTTGTTCCATTTGGCGGGGGGGGGAGCTTTCCTTTCGGCTTTCCTTGGCCAAAGCTCCCCCCTGCAAATGGAATGAAGCTGGAGGAAAGCTGTGCTTTCCCTGCAAGCCACTGAGAGTTTGCTCGGCCTTCGCCCCCACCCCCCGGGAATGAAGGCCAAGCAAAGTGTCAGTGGCTTTCCACGAATACACAAAACTGAAAATTCCAAACCCGTGAATTCCAAGGGACGAGTATACTATGTTGGACAGCTGCATTAAAAAGAGAGAGAATGAACAAAATCCTCACAAGTATAGGAGTCAAATTTCTTAGGATCATATAAACCAGCCTTTTCATGGTGCCCTGTTTTTTAAAAGAAGTTTCAATATTTATTTAGAAATTGTGCCTGCTGATAGTATGGGTCTGGCAGGAAAAACAACAACAACTAGTGGTGTAGTGACACCATGCCTCTAAGTATCTTGTAACCAATGCAAGAGTGATCTAGGAATGGCACAGGATACTTGTGGTGTTTATATCTTGGCTGCGGTGGATAGAGGAAACGCCTCTAGCATGGACTTGTCGGGAAGCTTCTACACCAGTGGTTCTATCTGCCGGGAAGAAGTCTCAAAGGACTTTGATGTTGTAGTCTGAGGTGGACAAAGTATACATGTGGGGGTAGGCATTTGACTCAAGTCCTTTTTTGAAGCCCCCAGTGATCCCCATAATATATATATTTTTAATGACATTGCTCTTTGCTGCCAACATTTGATGATGATGATGATGATTTTTGGTAATTACTTTCAAACCAGCTTTGCCCTATGGCAGCCCTGTGAAGGGCACCATGAAAACGCTGATTTATGCATTTCTAAGAAATTTGACCTCCAAGACAATCGGTCACAGCCATGCACAGGTCCTGCAAATTCAGGGCAGCCATGGCTTCCTTGACTGAGGTTGTTCACCTATAATGTGGTCTTCCTCTTTTCCTACTTCCTTCTATTTTACTGAACATTGTTGCCTTTTCCAGTGAGTCATGTTGTCTCATGATATATCCTAAGTATGACAGCCTCAGTTTGATCATGTTGGCTTCTAGGGAGAGCTGATTTGCTCTAGGACCTTTTCATTTTTCTCTTTAGCAGTCCAGGGGATCCATAGAACTCTCATCCAGCATCACAATTCAAATGAGTTGTTTCCCCCTGTCAGTTTTCTTCACAACCACTAAATGCACTATACTCATGAGAGCTAGGAATATCTATGTTATTTATGTAAACCAGCAGTGGGGAAAATATGGTCTGTGAGCTGTGTCTGGCCCATGAGACCCCAATTTGTGGTTGCTGAAGCCCACCAAAGCCCCCAGCTCTCCATATGTTTGAAAAATTCAGATCCCCCCCCCGCACCAGGCTTAAAATCATTGCAAAATGTAGTAGTTTTGCTCCTTAAGCTTCCACATATCTTAAACACTTAAACTGGAAAAATAGGCAAAAATGGGCTGAAAATGAAACTGGAGTGAAGAATGATCTCCACTCCACTGCAGTCGCCCACACCATTGTGACAAATTAGTCACAGTTTATGACTCTAGACTGTGTAGTAGTGTGTATAGTTATGGGGTAATCAGTATACTTGGAAGTTAAGATCATAATCAATATATTATAGTTAAGCTAAAGTCCATTTGTATATATTGTAAATTTAATAATAGCCATGAATGATCAGGGATTTTATTTATTAATAATGAAATCTAAGTATTAAAAATGGAAAAGGAACCAATTTTTATCTACAGTATAGCCCCTGTATCCATGGGGGTATGTTCCCAGACCTACCATGGATATCGGAAATGGTGGACAATAGTGAACCCTATTAAAATGAATGACTTCTGACCCAAGCATCCCATAGAGTCGCCCTGGAGAACAGAGAAGATGCCTTGAGAGAACACCTCTCTAGGCATCTTCTAGGTCCTCTAGGTTCTCCAGGGTGACTCTATGGTCAATTTCTAGAGAGGTGTTATCTCAAGGCATCTTCTAGGTCCTCCAGGGCGACTTTGGTCAACTTCTAGCAGAAGCATACCATAGAGTCACACTGGAGAACCTAGATGATCCCTAGAGAGACCATATTTTTTCAGATGTGGGTATGTGAATCCATGGGTATGGGTCCCCCAGATATGGGGGTTGTACTGTTTTATGTATTTTTTTTCATTAGTCTGCTAAGCTTTACCCCTTTTCCTTAGGCCATGTTGCTTGGCTGTGTGGCTTTCTAGCACTCGCCCTACATGAAAAGTGGCCCCTGTTTCACAGAAGTTGCTTTTGCTTAGCATAAGCCAAGAATGTCTAATTTACATATGGATGGTTTCCGTGTGGCTTACATGCTTAGCTGATCTGTGCTATGCTTTTTAGTTATTTCGAACAGGAGCTGGCTGTGGCAGGAATTAACTGAGAACAGACATGTTGTTGTTGTTTTCAAAAAAGACAGATATGAAAGGAACTGTGAGTTAAATTTAAGCTCATGTTTGCCATAGTTACAGGCAGTATAGAATCCACACCTTAAAATAGTAAAAAAAAAAAAAAAGAAGAAGAAAGAAAAGGCGGGGGGATTGAGAGACTGAGGCATGTTGTATTAGTAGCTTGCCCTATTTTGCATAGTTTTTCTCTGCAGACTTTGGATCAAAGTCTTTGGATCAAATATTTTTTTCTAAAGAAAGGTTCAATTGCGGTTGTATTACAACCCTCTCTATATGTTATTGGATTGCAACTCCCATCAGCCCTAGTCAGTATGGCTAATGGTGAGGATTGCTGGAGGCTGCAGTCTGACATCATCACAAGATGCCCACCCCTGCATTCAGCAGAGCAAGGGGAAACCAAAATGAGTTTTTGTCACCATTTACAGTTCAAAGCTGCAGTTCTGTTTTGTCATTCATCTGAGTGGGCTAAAAGCCAACATGTTGGCTTTGCTTATTCTAATTAGGGAGGCCATAGAGGACTTCACAGTGAGGGTGACTAACTTGGAACCCTCTGTAGAATATAATTTAGACTTCAAAATAACTGTAGGAAAGCTGTTCTGAAAGCTCCGTAGAACAAATAAGAATACAGGCTGGATTATGTTGAAAATAACTCTAAATGTAGCAACCTTTATATTTTCACATATTTAAGGAAGGCTCAAAATAAGATATGCCAGTACAGGTGTTTTTTAGCAGAATGGCTTATTTCTACTTTTATGTGGCATTATGATTAGGGACCACATGGATTGAGCATGCTCAGAATTGAGTTTTATTTAGGGATATAATTGTAAAATTTATCCTATCAGAACAGTTTGATGACAACCTATAGCAAGTTTGGAAAATCTATGTCTATAAACATTCCAGTGCTGACAAGACCAGAAACTGGTAACAACAACTTGTAGGAAGTTAGGAATACTGTATTGGCAGGGGCTTACCTTTATGCTGCTTCTTTCTGATGAAGACCAAAACCTGTTTGTCAGATGAGTGAAGTTGAAGCACTTCTCTCATGGTTTGGAATGGCTTTTAAAAATTTTATAGTCAAATAGGAAACCAGACTTATCAGAGGCAGTGATGAAGAAAGAGGAAGGAGATTATCAGATGGGGCCAATATTCCGGGGCAGGCACGGAACAGGATCGAAAAAGGGGCTCCCTTTCTGATGACATCAACCCCTTCCATCCTGCTCCTGTCCTGCTCCTGGGGTATTCTATTCATGATGAAACATCATGAATAGAACATCTTGTCCGTGTCTGTCATAGAATCATAGAATCATAGAATCATAGAATCATAGAATTGCAGAGTTGGAAGAGACCACGAGGGCCATCCAGTCCAACCCCCCTGCCACGCAGGAAATCACAATCAAAGCATCCCTGACAGATGGCCATCCAGCCTCTGTTTAAAGACCTCCAAGGAAGGAGACCCCACCACGCTCCGAGGGAGTGCGTTCCACTGCTGAACAGCTCTTACTGTCAAAAAGTTCCTCCTAATGTTGAGGTGGAATCTCTGTTCCTGGAGCTTGCACCCATTGCTCCGTGTTCCAGTCTCTGGAGCAGCAGAAAACAAGCCTGCTCCATCCTCAGCGTGACATCCCTTCAAATACTTAAACAGGGCTATCATATCGCCTCTAAACCGTCTTTTTTCCAGGCTAAACATACCCAGCTCCCTAAGTCTCTTCTCATAAGGCATTGTTTCCAGACCTTTCACCATTTTAGTTGCCCTTCTCTGGACACGCTCCAATTTGTCAATATCCTTTCTGAATTGTGGTGCCCAGAACTGGACACAGTATTCTGAAATTAGGGACGTGGGAAAAGGCGCCTCGTTCCTATTCTGAGATGACAGGCACGGGGGAGGAGGTCTGTGCTGAGCACTTCCGGCCACGAACGGGACATCCAGGTAAGTGGCACCCTTCCCCCCGCTCCCTGGGTTACGGTACTTTTAAAATATATATATATATATATATATATATATATATATATTTGCATTTTCTTTCTTGCTTTGACAGTTGGGGGGGGGTATTTTTGAATTTCCCTCCTGCCCGTTTTCTCACGAGAACAAGTGGGATTTCAGCCGGCTGATCATAAACGGCTGCATTTACAGCTGGTCGGCAAGGAGATGGAATGCAGCTGGAATGCAAGCCCATTCCTGCAGCGGAATGGAGGTAAGTGTGCTCACATTTACCTCCATTCTGCGGCAGGAATGGGAGAGGAGGTGGCGGGGCAGTAACGGGGCATTTTGGCCCCATGTGAAAATCTCCAAAGTGTTGGTTCTAAATGGAAGTGAGTTCAAAGAAAATCATCATCAGCAGCAGCCAGGGAACTAATACCCAGTCAGAAGGTGCAGAAGAATATGATTTGTTATATATATTTTAAAAAAGTTTATATGCAGACAGCCTTGTCTTAATATCAGTGATTCTTGAAGAATTTGATATGTTTCAGTACTGTAAACTTTGTGAAGTCGATACCTGTCAAGATCACAGCATAGAAAAGTAACTGTTCCAAGCTCTGGTCAAGATGTAACTCTGGGCTTGTCTACACTGTTGAAAAACCCTGAACTCCTCTCCTTGAACCTGGCCTGATAAGGCCATAATATGTGCAGCCTTATTCCTAAATCTTGTGCAATAAGGTCACATACCATATGGCCCTATCTGCACCAAACTCAGACACCAAAGTATACCACTTTGATCTGGGTTTTTAAAACTTGCAGTTTTCTACAGAGTTTGCTTGAAACTCTGGGGAAAACTCTCTCTGGCTTTTCTTCGCAAACGAAGATTCAGGAAGGACTCATCCCGCGCTTTCTGCAAGCGCGCTGATGACTAAAAAGGCCAATCCGAGATAAACAAGTCCGGTTGCAAAAAGCGCAGCAGAAGGTCTCCTTGGGTGTTGTTTTTGGGTTGTGATTCTTTCTGCGTTGTCGTTTCTCTTCAAGACTTGTTCGTCGTGAGTTCTCAAATAAGGCTGCAGCATTGTGGATATTGCGTCTCCATGCCTCCCGATGTGAGGCCAGGGCGGACCACTGTTGGTGATCAATTTGGCCAAGCCTGAGATGTTGTTTCAGGGAGTCTTTGTATCGCTTTTTTGGAGCGCCCCTCTTACGCTGACCCGTGGCAAGTTCACCGTAGAGTAGTATTTTTGGGAGGCGATGGTCCTCCATCCTAGAAACGTGCCCTGCCCAGCGCAGCTGTGTTCTCAATATCATGGCCTCAATGCTGGTGATCCCTGCTTGTTCAAGGACAGCAACATTCGTCACATAGTCAGTCCAGTGTATATTTAGGATTGTGCGTAGACAGCGCTGATGAAAGCGCTCGAGGAGTCGTAGGTGGTGGCGATAGGTAACCCATGTTCCAGATCCATAAAGGAGGATAGACAGTACGATGGCTCTATACACACTGATTTTTGTGCTTTGCCTCAGGTGTTTATTGCTCCAGACTCTTTTGTGAAGTCTTCCAAATGCACTATATGCCTTTGCTAATCTGTGATCGATCTCTTTGTCAATCTTGGCATCTGAGGAGATGATGCTTCCCAGGTAGGTGAACTGCTGAACGGACTTGAGCACTGATTTGCCGACGGCAATGTGGGGATGGTGGTGTTCGTCCTGTGGTGCAGGCTGGTAAAGAACTTCTGTTTTCTTCAGGTTGACTTCTAGCCCAAACAGCTCTGCAGCTGTTGCAAAGCAGGACGTTAGGCGCTGCAGAGCTGCTTCTGTGTGGGCAACAAGGGCAGCATCATCAGCGAAGAGCAGCTCACGGACTAGATAGTTTAGAGTCTTAGTGTGAGCCCTCAGACGGCTTAAGTTAAACAAGCTACCATCAGTACGGTAGCGTATATAGATGCCGTCGTCTTCTTCAAGCTCTGCCATAGCCCTTTGGAGCATCGTGCTAAAGAAGATTGTAAATAAAGTTGGTGCAAGAACACAACCTTGCTTCACTCCATTAGTTATTAGAAAGGGCTCTGAAAGAGCATCGCCATATCTGACTTGACCACGCTGTCCCTCGTGTAGCAAGATAATCATTTTAAGGAATTTGGGGGGACATCCTAGTTTTTCCAGGATCTGCCACAGACCTTTTCTACTTACAGTGTCAAAGGCTTTGGTGAGGTCGACAAATGTTACATAGAGACCCTTGTTCTGCTCCCTACATTTTTCTTGCAGTTGCCTAAGGGCAAATACCATGTCTGTAGTACTCCTATTGGCTCTGAAGCCACATTGGCTTTCAGGGAGAAGTTCTTCTGCAATAGCAGGAACTAATCTGTTCAGGAGTATCCTTGCAAGGATTTTTCCAGCAATAGAGAGCAGTGTTATGCCTCGATAGTTTGAGCAGTCGGATTTTGCTCCTTTTTTCTTGTACAGGGTGATGATGACTGCATCTCGGAGGTCTGATGGCAGTTCCCCTTTTTCCCAGCAATTCACAAGGAATTCGTGGAATTTTTCGTGGAGTGCATGACCTCCGTGTTTCCAAACTTCAGGTGGGATTCCATCAATCCCAGCTGCCTTGCCGTTTTTCATCTGCTGTATGGCCATAAGGGTCTCTTCCAAAGTGGGAGCTATGTCCAATTCATTTTTCATTGGTTTTTGTATCATATATTGGATAGCTGAGGCTTGGACTACTCGGTTGGCGCTAAAGAGACTTTGAAAATGTTCAGCCCAACGATTTAGGATGGAGGCTTTATCAGTAATTAATGTTTGACCATCTGTACTGTATAAGGAGCTTTGGACCTGATAAGTAGGTCCAAACACTGCTTTAAGAGCTTCATAAAATCCTCTATGATCACCCAGATCTGCACAGCGTTGTGTCTTTTCTGCTAAATTGATCCACCACTTGTTCTGCATGTCTCGGAGTTTTTGTTGTAGTTTGCTACATGTGAGGCGGAAAGCTGCTTTTCTTACATGACAGGTTGGCTGGGCGAGGTATGCCTGGTGAGCAGCTCTCTTCCTTGCCAACAGCTCCTGGATCTCTTGGTTGTTTTCATCAAACCAGTCTTGATTTTTCTTGTGGGAGAACCCGAGGGATTCTTCTGCAGACTGGAGGATACTGTTTTTGATATGTTGCCAAAGCACTGTAGGAGAAGGATCTGTAGGATGGTCTTCAAGTTTCGTTTGTAGGTTTGCCTGGAAGTTGTCTCTCATGGTAGCTTGTTGAAGATTGTTGACTTGGAGCTTCTTCTTTAAGATGCCACCCCTCTTAGGTTTGAACTTAAGATGAAGATTTAGTTTACATCTGACGAGGCGATGATCTGTTTGGCATTCTGCACTGGGCATCACTCGGGTATGACGGACATCACAAATGTCTCTCTGACGGACTAGAACGTAGTCAATGAGGTGCCAATGTTTGGATCGGGGATGCATCCAGGTTGTCTTCAAGCTATCTTTCTGCTGAAAGATTGTGTTTGTAATAGTCAGCTGTTGTTCTGCACAGAACTCTAGCAGGAGGCGTCCGTTAACATTGCAATTTCCAACACCATGCTTGCCTAAGACACCTTTCCAGGCTTCGGAATTCTTTCCTACTCTGGCATTGAAGTCACCAAGTATAATAATTTTATCTTCTACAGGGACTTTTTGTATGAGTTGGCGTAGGTCTGTGTAGAATTTGTCTTTCTCTACAGGGTCGGCTTGCATAGTTGGGGCATATACACTAAAGAGAACAACATGTGGGAGGCGTAAGGAAATAATGCGATCAGAGTGTCCTGTTGGCAAGGTTTCGAGTTTGGAGGCAATGGAGTTTTTAATCATGAAGCCTACTCCTGAAAGATGTTTTTCGGTTTTGGGTTTGCCAGACCAGTAAAGTGTGTAGCTGGCGCCATGTTCTTTAAGGCTGCCTTCCTCATGGAAGCGAACTTCACTAAGGGCAGCGATGTCAATATTAAGCCGTGATAGTTCAAGGGCTATTAGGGCAGAACGACGCTCAGGCCGTCCACTATCTTTAGAGTCTTGCATGGTTCTGATGTTCCAGCATGCAAGTGTCAGTTTATTTACACCTTTGGAGGCCGGTGTGTGCCTTTGTTTCTTTGCCTTGGTTTGACCGCATCAGAAGATTCCCGTTGGCCGCGGCTAGCCAACCAGGTAGTTGGGGATGAGCTTTCTTTAGGCCACCTTTTCTAGGCCCCTCTCCATATGGAGCAAGCAGTGCTCTCCTTAAAAAAGGCTGCTTGGTCGTTCAGAATGCTGCCGAACAAGACTGTCATCTCCCGGGTCAGGCTTGAGCGACCAATGTCCTGAACCGCCTGCATGCAGGGTTGGGGCTGCGGCTTCCAGTGCATCTTTACACCTGCCGGTTTCGTCCCTCGCCAGTCGCTACAGGGCTTTTTTGGAAATGGATTTGTCCTTCGAGCCTGTGCAATGGATTTTTCTGGTGGAGCGCAGCGTGCACAGAACTGGCCTCACCCTTTAAACCAGAGATTCATCTGCCGTGGCCTTGCAAGCATTGACGTGGCAGCGAGGTCCTCGGGCCGTAGGTTTGATTAGAGTTTCCTTCTCTTAGATGGTTGACCTTACAGGGTTGGACGAGCACCATCTGCCCGGGTTTGGGATTAGAGTTTTCCTTCTCCTAGGACGGTTGCCACAAGGCTAGAGAGCCCATCCTGCCCTTTGACGCTCTTTGTCAGACCCTTCGGTTTTGACCTGTCTGGCATGGGAGACCCTACCGGTGGCTATTATGCCACCGCCAGCATAGCTCAAAACGTCATTAGGGTACGCAAGCCTCTCTCCCACGACAAGGGGGCGTCAATGGAGAGGTGGGGAAAACTGCAGTGTGAACAAAGCATCTGCCCTGGATTTGGAGGATGGGAAGGCAAGACAAACGCTGTCTGACAGGCACTGCCATTTTCCCCCCTCCTCAGCGCCACTTCCTCATTCCAATATTGGCCAAGAAGGCAGAGCCCTAGCATATATACAGTATCTGAGGTCAGAACGAGGCGGTCACCCATGCAATTGCATGTCTGGCCACCTTGTTCTGACCTGAGTGCAAGCAACTGCACACTAACGGCAGTGGTGCTTAGGAGGGGGGAAATGGTGCCACGGAGGAGCCTGCAGGTAAAAATCCAGATGATTAATTGTGTAGACAAGCCCAGTGATGAGCAGTGCAAATTCAGGTGAGATGTGGCACTTTAATCTGAGCCAGAGTAGTCTGAATTTCATGCTGCACAGCTCTGGCCAAAGTAGTTGGAATTTCAATCAGATTTTTACCCCCAGTTAGACTTGCCATCTCTTGGGTCAATTTGGAGAATCTGCAAGAAAAAAACCCTTTTAAACACACCCTGTCTTTCAAAATACTTAAGAGGAGATGGCTCCCATGAGTTGTCATAGATGTATCCAACCACATTTGCACTAAACTCAAAGGATTTGGTCTAATGGGCAAAGAGGATTATTTCCTGGTTTGGTAGCATTATCTATGTATCTTTGTAGTGCTCCATGGGATGCATAAATGATGAAATGTGGAAGGACTTCTTCTGTCCTAAGCAGGACTCAAAGTGAACAACATCTGGCCTCATATCCTTCAAAAGGTGTTTTAAGGATTACAGAGCAGGACCGTGGATCTGAATAAACAGATATGTAGTTATAGCCATGTTGCTTAGGCATGGGATGTATGGCTTAAAGCAGGATGGGGGAATCTCTTACTCTTTCTTTCTGGAAAACAGGTTGAATTCCAGTTGGGTAGAGTCTTGGAGACTACATAGCAGCAGTAGGTGATACTAAGGCACAGGATGGGTCAGAACAAACTAGGTGGGGCCTGATCTAATTCTTATCAATTTGACTTTTCCCCCATCAGATGAGCAAAACATAGCCCAAGTCTATGGATGTCTGCTCAGGATTAACACCCAGCTGTTAATTTTCTGGGCTGGACAGAATTGCTGAGTTGGATGCAGTAGTTTCCTGGGCTCCAGAAGATAACTCAGCTCCATACAACTTCCTGGGCTTTAAATGGCATCTTATCTTATTGTAACAATGGGGTGGTGAATTCACTCTGGGCTCAGTCTTAACTTTAAAGGAGTTATCCAGAGTACTAAATTCTATCGTTCAAATAGAATCATATCTTTGGACAGCTCCTTTAAAGTTAAATATAAAAGCCAGAGCAGATTCACTGCCCTAACTAACTTTGGAGACACCAGCGCCCACTATTAGGTGTGTTTTGTGTGGTACTTCCTATTTAAAAAAAATCACTAAGTCTGGATGGGGAATCCCTGTCATCCCCAGAGCAAGTAGCTCTTACCAGAAACATCACCACTCTTCTTACTCTTATTCCACTGAGTCTTTCATGGAACCTATTGCATGGAACAGCCTAGAAAACTGATGATTGAGGCTTACATTAAAATCTTTCTTTTAACTAATGTTCACCCTGCATTTATATAAACCTATACCATAGCAGTAGTTTCCTTCTATTGGACACCAGAGACCCTTCTGCTGTGGCTAATGTATGCAGTTGAAAAGTCTCAGCTGTTGGAGGAAGAGGTTAATTAGATCTCTCTCTCATTTCCCCCCTCTCTGTGTTAGGACTTGTGTTTTGCTTGAAGTGCTGCCTAGAACAAGGGCTGTATAGTTGTGCATACACGCCTATAAACATCATTGGTATGCATTTATTCAGATGTAGAAGTTTCAGGAACTGGTGAAAGTTAACAATGCTGTTGGGTTATATTAATTATGAAGCCATAAATGTGTTCCATAGCACATTAATTTAATATTTGTTAAGAGATATTCAATCGGTAATAGCACAGAGAGGGACATTTGCTGAAATGCTGTAGGGACTGAGCTTGCTTATCTATTTATTTGTTTATTTATTTACAATTAACAAAGTAATGCCACAAATAAGATCTCCAAAAGGGAGACAGCAATTTTATTACATTATGGAATACTGACATTTAATAATAACCATATATCTGGAAACTGAACCTGTGAAGTGGGACAAGCCAAATAAATTCAGAGGCATAATAGTTTGGCTAATTGCCTAATTTGACTGTTTTCTGTTGTATGTATGTGTGTTGGGGGCAGTGGTTAAAAATGCTAAATGAAACAAAATACAAGGGAGCAGCCAGGGAGGACATTTTTAGTTATAGAAAGGGGCAGGGTATTCTGTTCATTGTGTTTGGTATTCCGTGCTATGAAAACCTAGCTAAGAGAATAATCCTGTGTGGGAGTAGTGGTGATTGATGATCCACCACTTCCCAAGCCTTGCTGACTTAGGCTTTCTCCAGTAAACCTGTCCAGTGGATCTGCATATTTCTGAATTTCCCTTCATTAAAAGCATTGAAGGGTGAGGGTTAAATTAGGACAATTTCAGTCTAGTGTAGTTACCTGGCCCAGTCCTGGGGCCTCTTATGGTAGTGAAGAGATTTTGGATCCAGCTGATCCAAGGGAACTCCCAGAACATCCTCTATGTGTGTGTATGTGCCTTCAAGTCTCCATGAATTTCATAGGGTTTTCTAAGGTACAGAATACTTAAGAGGTAGTTTTGCCAGTTCCTTCCTCTGAAGTATAGCCTACGGTACCTGGTATTCCCTGGCAGTCTCCCAGCCAAGTACTAACCAGGGCTGACCCTGCTTAGCTTACAAGATCAGATGGGATCAGTTGCCTTTAGGATATTTAGGCCCTCTCCAGAACACCCTAGAACCCTAGAATTTGGCTCCTGTTGGCAGGTATTGTCAGGCCTCTGGGCTTTCTTTGGGTTACCAGAGTGAGAGCCCTTCTTTGCCAGTGGGGCTGGTTCCTTTCTCCCTCCTAAACACCTCAACTGGCTTTGGATTGTAGATTACAGACAGTCCCATTCTAAGTCTCCTGCACCACCAGCAGAGATGCTTAAAGAGGGAGTTAGCAAAGTCTCTACTGGCCCTTAGGGAGTCTAAATCCCAGTTCAGGAAGCATGATTCTAACATCTAGCAGTTGTGAAATGGTGAAGCTTAAAAGCTGTGCATAATTGGCAGCAGTGATGCTGTAGGTATCACTGGAAATGATGTGGAATAAAGATGCAGATGAGAAAAACATCTGAAAATGCTTAAGTAACATGCTGTATACGCCAGGGGACTAGAATTGGGAGATAATAGCATAAAATGCTGCTGTATGGAAATCAGCTCAGGACATAAACTCGAAAATAAATGGAACAATTTTGGCTTTCACCAAATGTTTACAGACTTGAGGCTGCATCCCCAAGAGGGAAGCCAAGCTAAATGCTTGACTTTGAAAAGTGCTTGGCTTCTGAGGTGTTGGGTTACCGTACAGTTGTCAGCTGATCTTGTCCAGCAATTGTGAAGAGCTGGAAAGTTTAAAGTGCACAGCAAATATGTTCATATTGCAAGATACATCTGTGTTCTGAAGCATGATGGTGGTGGTGGAAAATGGTGGCAAATTGTAATCCCACATTCATTTGGCATTGGGGGCATCTAAAGAATGATTTAAATAAACTACTGACATGTTTATCCTCAGAAATGCACTGCAGGAGTGGAGAGGAACAGAGCTAGTAAATTGTACTGTTGTATTTGAATGGCTTAATGGCACCTTGTTGTTTAGCTAGCTTTTTGTCAAAGTAGTTGCACAAATTCCAATAAAATGAGAAGGGCTTGAGCACAAAGAGCACAGCGATTTATGCATGATTTCTTTCAGGGTAGTGCTGCTAGGTTTAATTTATTTTATGCTAGATATTGTGCATCTAGGTAAAGAAGGTTTTTCCCACACACTAATAAGGTGTCCTTTCTTTCACTTCTAGGACTCCACTAGCATGACGTCGGTTTTTCTCCGAACAGACCCAAATGGATTTTTCTTGTATTGGACAGACCAAAATAAGGTAAGTATTTTGAAATACTTGAAGCCTCTCTTTTTAGACTTTCCACTTTTCAACTAAACACTTTTGCTGGCATAATTGAGAAAGCCATTAAAAAAAATTCTCCCAAGGATGAAAAGGTAGAGGTAGAGGAAGGAACAAGGGAACTGGCAATTCTGGACTTGATCCTAACCAATAGGGAGGAGTTGCTCACTGGAATCAAAGCAGTTGGTTCTTTAGAGGGGAATGACCATGTAATGCTAGATTTCACAATTGTGGGACAGGGCAAAGAGGAATATAGTCCAGTACGGACTTTGGATTTAAGGAAAGCTGATTTAACCAAGTTCAGGGAATTACTGGGTGGAATCCTGTGGCTCGACATGTTAAAGGGAAAAACACACCCAGCAAGGGTCGGAGTTCTTGAAGTATGAATTGCAAAAAGCACAATCACAAACAATCCCATGGAAAAAGAAAAATGGGAAACATCTGAAAAAGCCAATGTGGCTGCATAGCAAACTCAAGGAGGAAGTGAAAAGAAAAAGGGATATGTATATAGAATGGAAGGAAGCACAAACCACCAAAGAAGAATACAGATGTGTAGCCCAATCTTGCAGGAATCGTATAAGGAAAGCTAAAGCTCAAAATGAGCTGGTGCTGGCTAGGCAAGCAAAAAGGAACAAAAAGGGGGTTTCAGATACGTTTGAGGCAAGAGAATGACCAAGGAGATTGTAAGGTTGCTGTTCAATAAGGATGGCAAAATGCTAACAGATCACAATGAAAAGACAGAACTACTCTACTCAACACCTATTTTACTTCAATTTTACCTTAAAAAGAGAACTATGTACTTCCATGCATCAGCAGAGACCTTGGTAAGGGATCTGGGTTGCAAAGCAAGATTGGTAGTCAGGAATGTATTTATTTAGGTATTTATACCCTGCTCTTCAGCCATGAAGTCTCTCAGAGATGTAGTCCAGTAATTTGGCTTACAAATTATTTTAGCAATAGCACTTACACATCTAAACTGCTTTATAGCACTCTAGGGACTCTAAGTGGTTTCCAATGTGTGTTAGCTAATTGCCCCCACAAGCTGGGTATTCATTTTACTGACCTACGAAAGGATGGAAGGCTGAGTGAACCTTGGAGCCCTGCAGGATTGAACTTGCAATGTTGCGGCTGCAGTACCGGCATTTAACCACTGTGCCACCAAGGCTCCCTAGCTTGCCTAAATGAGTTCATATCTGCAAGGCCAGTTGAACTTCATCCCAAAGTACTGAAGGAACTATACTCTCTGAACCCCTTGCCATCATTTTTTGAGAAATCTTGGAGAACAGGTGAGGTGCCAATGGACTGGAAAAGGGCAAACATTGTCCTCTCTTCAAAAAAGACAAAAAAAGACAATCCATGCAACTACAGACCAGTCAGCCTAACCTCAACAGGAGTTTGTCTGCAAGTATCTTGATGACAATGTAGTGATCAGTAGGAGCCAATAGAAGTTTGTCAAGAACAAATCCTTCCAAACTAATCTTACAGCTTTTTTCGATCAGGTCACTAGTTTAGTAGATGGTGGAGTGCTATGGGTGTCATTTATCTGGATTTCAGCAAAACATTTGATAAGGTCCCCCACAATGTTTTGATTAGCAAACTGATTAAATGTGGAATAGATGGAAGCACTGTCAGATGGATCCATAAGTGGTTCGAAAACCATGTTGGAAAAACTCAAAAGAGTCATCATCAATGGCTGTGCTTCAAACTGGAAGGAAGTCTCAAATGTGGAAAGTGCCTCAGGGTTCTGTCCTAGGACATTACTCTTCAACATTTTTATCAATGACTTAGATGACAAGGTGGAGTGACTCCTTATCAAGTTTGCAGATGGTAAAAAAATTGGGAGGGCTGACACATTGAAAGATAGGAAGAGAATTCAAAAGGTTCTAGATAAACTAGAAAATTGGGCAGAAATTAATAAAATGAAATTGAATTGAGACAAATGCAAATTTCTAAATTTAGGCCACAAAAACCAAATGCACAGGTACAGTATGGGGAATGCATGGCTCTGCAGTACTACATGCAAAAAGGATCTTGGGATTATTGTTGACCTTAAGTAGAACATGAGCCAGCAGTGTTACTGCAGCAAAGAAGGCAAATGCTATTTTAGCCTGTATTAATAGAAGCATGATTTCCAAGCTGGGAGAAGTAATAGTCCCACTATATTCTGTGCTGGTTAGGTCTCATCTAGAGTACAGCATTCAGTCCGGGGCACCTCATTAAAAGAAGGCAACAGACTAATTGGAACAGGTTTAGAGAAGGGTAACAAGGACGATAAGAGGCACGGAGAACAAAACATATCTGGAAAGGTTGAAAGAGCTGGGCATGTTCAGCTTGGTGAAGAGAAGACTGAGGGATGACATGATTTTACTCTTCAAATACCTCAAGGGCTGTCACAGAGAGGAGGGGGTAGGCCTGTTCTCTGCTGCCCCCAGAGGGTAGGACCAAGTCTAATGGTTTGAAGTTGCAGGAGGGTAGATGCTGATTAAACATTAGAAGGAACTTCTTGACAGTAAGAGCGGGTTGGCAATTGAATCAATTGCCTTGAGAGATGGTGGGGTCTTCTTCTCTGGATGTTTTCAAAAAGAGGCTGAAAGCTCTACCTGCTGGGCGTGCTTTAGCTGGAGATCCTGCATTGAGCAGGAGACAGGACTTGATGGCCCATGAGGACCCCTCCAACTGTATGGTTTTGTTTGCTCAGAGAAGCTTGAACATTTTCACAAGATGCATATGGTTTTCAGAGTGTTGTTCCACTTTGGTTTGTGACTTACTGGAGTACAGCTCTATTCATACTCCAGTAGCATACACTAGAATACTGGCTATGCCAGATAGGGATGATGGAAGATGTAGTCCAGCTCATCTGGGAGGGACACATTGCAGATGGCTGCTCTGGAATAACCTGCATTCCAAGCAACTATGGTAGATCATAAAAGATCTTGCAACATTGATACCACAGGAGTTAGCTTTGAAGATAGCATACAATGAGTAAGAATGCACATTGGTGATGAGAAATTGCAGAAGCCTGCAGATATTTATATGGTCCGGCACCAGGACATTCCTTTGCATTTCCTCATATGTGTTAAAAAAAATACCTTAGTATTCAGAAATCTCAAAATGGATCATCATTGCATGAAACATTCCAACCAGTTAAGGGCCAAGGAGGGATCCCCCCACCCCTTTAGCTGATAATGATGGCTCTGGAAATATTTGCTGAATTTTATCCTTTGTTTAGAAAAATCAAAAACAAAAATAGATCAGCCGCCTGAAAGCTTTGCTTAGAAACTGAATGTTTATTTACAATCAATGCTGACAGCTATTGGAAAATGGTTGTACAAAGGCTTGTAGGAAGAACTCTGTACTAATGCCAGCACTTGCTTATAATGATCTTTATAGGAGGGGGTTGGGAAGAAAAAGCAGGAAAGGAGGCTTGGCATAAATATTCATCTGTTCCTGCTCATAGCCTGTTGTACCTGGAGGTGGTAGGTGCAATTGGGTAGAGGAACGCACCCTTGTTCTGCCTCCTCCACAGAAATAAAGCAATTTCACAGCTGGGTAAACAAAAGACCAAGGTTTTATCAAAAGGGGAATGAAATGTTACTGAGCTATGGGTTTATTTTTTAAGCTTTAGTTTGGTCTCTCCCTAGAGCTAACTAAAGTCAGTACACCAAGAGGGTAGTAAAATGAAGCAGGCTGAAGATTCTGGGCACCACAATTCAGGAAGGATACTGAGAAGCTGGAACGTGTCCAGAGGAGGGCGACCAGGATGGTGGGAGGTCTGGAAGCCATGCCCTATGAGGAGCAGCTTAGGGAGCTGGGCACGCTTAGTCTGGAGAAGAGAAGGTTGAGAGGGGACATGATAGCTATGTTTAAATATTTGAAGGGATGTCATACTGAGGATGGAGCCAGCTTGTTTTCTGCTGCTCCAGAGACTAGGGTACAGAGCAATGGGTTCAAACTACAGGAAAAGAGATTCCACCTAAACGTTAGGAAGAACTTCTAGACAGCAAGAGCTGTTTGGAAGTGGAATACACTGCCTTGTAGTGTGGTGAAGTCTCCTTCTTTGGAGGTTTTTAATCAGAGGCTGATGGCCATCTGTCGGGAATGATTTGATTGTTTATTCCTGCATGGCAGAGGGTTGGACTTGATGGCCCTTGTGGTCTCTTCCAACTCTATGATTCTATTATTCTACCCCATGCTACACCTCCCCCACACTACACCCCCATGCTGCACACACACACTACACACCCCACAGCACACGCACGCACACATGCACACACACACCACACTGCACACATGCACACCCCACACTACACACACATACACACCCCATGCTGCACACACACACCACCCCACGCTACACACACCCGACGCTACACACACACAGACACACACACACATACCACATTACACCCCCATGCTACACACCCCGTGCTGCACACACACACATGCTACACACATACACCATGCTACACACTCCCCCACCCCACGCTACACACACACACCTCACTGAAGAGCCCCTCTGCTGCCACCATGTTTAGAAAGGTTAAACTTCCACATGTTTCCGCCCCCAGTGTGCTGATTGGCTGCCCAGAGAGAGGTTTGATTGGTTGGGAAGTTTCCTAAGCGGCCAGTCAGCACACTGGAAATGGCAACATACCCAAGAGCATTATATATAGAGATAACTGCACCTTTAATCCCAAGGTTCCCTCCTATGCAATCCTGGGACTGGCATTTTAGAGAGGGGCATTTAGAATCCTCAGCCAGAGAGCTCCTCTGATGCCAACTGACCAAACTATAAACACCAGGATTCCATAGGATGCTGTCATGGCTGTGACAGTGTATAGTGTTAAAGGGCATCTTGTTTCTCCCACCAAAGCTTTTTCTTAAAACCAAAACTGGAACTTCTAGCCACTTCTCTTTTCATGGGGTGTGGTGATGGCAATTGCCCCCATAACTTACAGAGATGGGGAGGTTTGCCAGGTCTTGAAGGAAGGACTTGGTCCCTGGACCTATAGGGTTTGTCCACCCCCACCTAAACCTTAATAAATAAAGGGAAACATTCTGAGCAAAGAGAGGCACAAGGATTACAATATTCAGAGGTGACCTTGAGGCTGTGCAAAAAGAAGTATGAGGAGGACCCTTAGAAATGGGATGTTTTACAGTCTTTTAAAGTGTAACATCACTACAGTATCAAACAAAATGGATAATTCCTTGTTTTCAAGAGCCCTGAATGACCAAGTTATAGTTGGGGTTGCCAAGAGCCACAGTGTTTTCACACTCATGTGATGCACATCAATCTGCTGCTCATACTGGGAGCTGTAGCTTCCATAATGCTTCCCAAACACATCCAGTTCAAGCTGAATATTAGTGGACGTTGTATTTGTGACTATGGACTTTATCACACCAGCCCGCTGTCCCGTTGCACTCTCAGTAGTCTAATACTGGAAACATACTGGTTTTGCACGCTTTCTTATCACACCATTCTCCTAACTAGTGCTTTAGCTCTGCTTTGGTAATTCATGGTCCTGTGAAGGGTCTTCTGCACTGTCTCCATAACCCCACCTTCTGACCCCAGTATGCCCTACTGTATGCATGTGTGCCTTTCATTTTTTATGTGTTTTTTAGAACACAATTGTGAAATTACGACAATATGGATAAATAAAAAAAAAGAAAGAAAAGAAATAGAAAATAAATGAGGACAGCCTGCTTGGGAATAGAATAGTAAGGGGGAGGGGGGAGGGGGGAGAGGAACAGAATCATGCCCACTCATACCACATGACTGCCAGGGAATTGGAACTGCAGTGGGATTGACTTATCACATGGAAATCAACAATGGAAAAGTAGTGTGATAGGGAGTCATTGACAGGTAATACCTGTCAATGAAATAGAGCACTCCAGGAACACATGGAGGACAAAGCAGCTACTTGACAGATATGGTGTCAAGTGATAAGTATTTCACCAAAGCATGATTATGTAGTAGAAATAGTGCTATACCAGCCTCATGTGATAAAGTCCTATATGTTTTGGTGCAGGTGGGAGAACTTGCTGACAAGTTGGATTGATTAATTAGCCATGATGGCAGGGCTGCAAACGAAGTGTAGAATTACCTTGTTCAGCTTGTTGGGTTTTGTGTCTTGTATTAATGTATTAAGGAAAATATTAAAGGTCATCTTTCATCCTGATAGGCCAGTGAGTGAACTGAAAAAAGCAAGTGTTCGATCTTTTATAATATTTCTTGCCTTTCTTCCATCAGAATCCTGTTTTATGCACCATAGTAATATAAATGCTTGGAGCTATAACTTCAACATTTTTGTCTCACCGGGGCCAAGAAAGCTTAAAATGCTTGGAAGTGATCCACACTGTGCTGAAATAACAAGTGGAAGAAATATCAAGCGACAATGCTGACATTGCAGAATGTGTGTACCATGCGTAAAAGTATCACTACATATTCCTGATTACCCTTAAAAGAGGTGTATAGAGATAAAAATTTTCACCCAGTGATTGACTTGTCAGTTCCCCCCTCATATGGCTCTCGGTGAGACATATTTTCAGGGGTACAGCCCCTAGCTTTTATAGACTGGATTATGACCAATATCTTCAGTGGATGGGCCAAAACGGGTGGAGGAGCAAGTTACAATGGTGACAGTGACAGTGGTGCTTCTTCTAACAAGTATGTGTATGTGCCTTCAAGTCCCCTGTTGACTTACAGCCACCAGAGATGGTTTGCCAATTCCTTCTTCTGGTATAGCCTACATATTTGATTATAGTCTCACATCCAAGTACCAACCAGGGCTGACCCTGTTGAGCTTCCAAGATCAGACAGGATCTGGTGCTGTTCGGGAATTAGACCCTTTCCTAACAGCTATCTTTTTAAAATTACCCACGAGCTGTGGAACAATTCTATCTGTTGATATAGTGTTGCTTAAGTTTAGGGGAATAAAAGTATCAGCTGCTAGGAAAGCTAATGCCATTGCTGTCCTATAACTGGTAGTGAGTTCAAGTGATTTTGCTTCCCACCCACCCCCCCAATTGGAGCCAACAATTCTCAAAGAAAGAACTTACAGGTTAGTTGTAATCCTCATCATTGAGGCAAAATTTGGCAGGGGGGATGTTACAAGTTCCCACTTTGCCCTTTAACACTAGGGCACTTCTCTGTACATGCATCTTGGTGCAAAGTGGGTTGGGCACAAATATACCGGAGCTTATAATGATAGTGCACTATAAAATAAGGGCAACAGCATGTGTTTCTTAGGAAAGCAACTTAGTTTAGTTAGCAACATCTGGGGATGTTTGCAAGCTTGATCTTTGTCAAAGCTCATGCAAACTGAGGGTTATTGACTAGGTTTTGCACTTCCTGAACATTCTGACACAGGTCTTGGTTCATAAAAATGTGTTTTAACTTGAAAGAGAATATGGTATGTATATATGTGTGTGTGTGTGTATGTTTGTGTGTGTGTAAATATTTAAACATTTAAATGTGACTTTTTGTGTGCGTGCATTAAAAACAACTCAGAGATGGAACAGGAAGGAATATATTTGAATGGACACATGTAAAACTGATACAAACAGGAAATACACCGATTGTCTCATAGTGGCAATATTGTGGAGCCGCAATATACATAATGCCAAAACATATACAAACACCATAAGTAAAATTTGTAGGTTATGTTTAAACATCTCCATGGAAGCTCATTTTAATTTTCAGTAAAAATAAATAAAAGAGCAGGCAGATTGAAATAGATAGTAAAATAATTGCTCATATATTACAACAGCCATATTTAATAACAAGCATGTCAGTGCCATTGGTAACTCTCAAGGTTTTGTAATCATAAATTCCTTTTCTGAGATATGAGTAACACTGAGAACTGAACCAGCAGTATATTTTGTGGGAAAGAAGGCTTCTGTATGCTGCCTTGATGAGCAGGCTGCGAAGTGAGGAGACCTTTCCAACACTTTCCAACACTGCAAGCTTCCAGTAACTGAAGGAGGTCTGCTTTCTGGAATATGAAGTGAATGAGATAGAACATGAAAAATCCATCTTGATTTTTGGCTACGCAATAGCAGCTGAGAACACCCTTTTAGTAAACAACATTTGAGAGTACAGTTGGCCCTCAGTATCCATTGGAGGTTGTTTCTAGGACTCCCTGTGGAGAACAAAATCCATGGATGCTCAAGTCCCATTATATACAATGACATAGTAAAATGACGTCCCTTATGTAAAATGGTGAACAACTCAAAGGTTTGCTTTTTGGATTTTTTTTTTTAAATCGAGCCATGGTTGGTTGAATCCATGGATGCAGAATCTGTGGATATGGAATGCTGACTGTATTTGTTTTCAGCATAGAACTTGTGGCCCCCTCGTTATTTGCTGGCTCTTTGACAGAATTGTACATTCCATTTGTTATTCGAAGGTCTTTCTCACATCTTCATGGGAACATGGCCCAACATAAAGTGTTTGCATTTCCCAACATATAGGAAAACCCCTGAATGCAAATCATTGGATTTGGAGGAGTCTGATGCGGTTGGTTCCAGATTTTCCATTCTGTTATGGACCAGCCTGCTGTGCTTCAGGAGTCATTGCTGTCAAAGATTACTTCATTGCTATAAACATCTGGGGGAGATGATACCCTGGGATTGCTATTATTGTCAAATTCAGCAAAAATTAGGACTGAAAGAAACATCAGGGGGAATGCAAAGGAACAAAGGTGATTCAGAAGCCAGAGAGTGCACATTGCTCTGGTATGAAGGCAGAGAGGAGGGGAAGAGTATTGTGAAGTAGGAAAAGAAAAGGTAGGAATGTCAAAAGATCTGCATTGCTGCGGACAACAAGTGAGCAAGAAGAGTTATGTGCTATTGGCAATGAGTGATGGTTTAATAGAGGATAGGGTTCGAACAAGGGCAGTCCAATACTAACCATATTTGTATGGTAATACGCCCCAAGTAACTCTGTATAGGGTTGCAGCCTGAGTTGAACGGAATTTTAAAATGTGTAGCTAAAGCAGTGATGCAGCCCCCTTGAATTATTAAATGATATAAAATGGATGTGTGATTTTAGCTGTGTGCCTTTTTCTTGATGATTTAATATTTCAGGTTTCTCTTTTGAGTCTCCCTGATGTTCAGGTCTGATTGTTGTTAATGTGAAGAGAAAGTAAAAAAGAGGGATCTGGAGTTGGAATGCCTACAGTGTGTGATTGATCTTCCTTATCACAAACCTCTTTAAGCAGGAACCATTTAAGTTGCATGTGTGAAAATGCCCCTGGTTCATTGCCCATCTCTGTATCCTTCTTAGTAGTGCCTTGCAGATGTTATGGAAGTGCTGGACATGGTGTTGTCCTGATTAAATCTGAAGCTGTTGCTCAGGATTGCTGAATGGTGTTCCAAATTGCTGCCATTATATTTGATGATATCAGGACCTGGAACCATTACAGTTGAAAAATTGAATGAAAATTATGGGATCATACAAATAAAAATCCAACTGCTCTTTGTTGTTGTTTTCCTAATGTGTGCATTTCAGATTCATGAACATGTTGGTGCAATGCAAAGAACTTGTTAAGAGGGAGAACAAAGAAAATTAAACTCTTTGCTTTCAGGTGCTTTTTTCTCAAAACCTTTTCCCTCCCCCCTCCAAGCAACACATTAATCTGATGCAGGGAGAGTATCCATCACTGAGCTATCCATTTCATATTTGCATGGTTTTCTTCCCTTACAATGAGATAGAACAGGTTGGCTGTCTTCCATCAGATTGGCTGGAACCTGCTATTGCTTCAGTGAACCTAACATTCTGTAGTAAATATAGATGTGATCAAGCTGTTAAAGAAGCTTGAGGCAAAGATCCAAAGCCCCCAAAGTGTCTCAACGCTTCTGCAGCTTACTAATGGATGTCTTTGCAGAAAGAGTGAATTTCTATGGCAGCCTTCTCTGACATTGCCCAGATGTTTCAGGCTTCAACTCCCATCAACCCTGACCATTGGCCATGGAGGGACCAGCTTGCTCTAATAGGAAGCTAAAATGGCAATAATGGATTTTTGAATGAGCAATTACTTTCTCATACTCAGAAAATGCTTTTTCTTCCATCAGGATGTGTAACCTCAAAACATCTTGTGGTCACATTAAAGCCAAATAATGTTTTCTGTAAAAATATAATTTTGCATCATGGTAAGTAACCTATGCAACATTTCTAGTAAATGAGACAGAAGTAATGTGAGTAAAATCCTATTCAACCCTTTGGCAAGGTGTTTGCATCTTTGTTATTCTGGGAATTCAGTGAAATCAGCATTTTTAGGAAAAAAAAATCTTCAGACCAGAAGTAAAGACTGTATTATTGATGATCTTCTGGAAAATGTTGGTATGGTTGTTTATCAAAGAACAGCATGACTGCTCTACATTGGTGAACATGTAAAGACTTTTTGTTTTAAAAAATGTCACATGGTGAATTTTGCAGCAAATTATGAATTACATGTTTGGTTTTTGGTGCTGGTCATTATTCTGTTTAAAACATAAAGATTTTAGAATAGTCCCAGCAACAGATGGTGACTTCTAATTGCTTAAGATGTTTAGAAAGGAGTAGGAAAAAAGAGGCCCACTGTCTAATGTTGCTGTAGCTTCTTGCTGGTGACAAAGACTTTTTAAAAAGGTGACTATCAGAAATGCTTCTGCTGTATATTGTGGAAGAATGAAGGTTTGCAGCTTGAAGACTAGGACCCCAGTCTTGTATTACACAGACAAACACTACCTTATGATATGGGGAGGGGAGGAGGGTTCAGGTAGGGAGTGGAAGAATAATTGGAAATATTATTATTATTAATTTTTTTTTGAATGGTTGAAAAACACATTTTTTCAGTGCTGGGAAACCCTGACAAAAAAAGAGGAGTCCTGGACTGATGAGGACCTTTGCAGTTCAGGACACGTGAGTGTGTTTTGTGCAGAATAAATCCTGAACTCCAAAGAGTCTTCATAAACAGCACAGTTTTCAAAGATTTTCTTGCAGTGGGAAGAAAATTCCTAAAATTACTTGTTGCTTCCTTCAAAAGCTAATTTAGGGAAGAATTACATCCCTAGGCCAGGGATAATGTGAACTAAGTGAAAAACAAGTTGGGTCTGCAACAGAATACAGCAGGACCCCTGTATCCACTGATTCACCATCTGTTGATTCAGTTATCTACAGTTGGCAATGGGTAGTAGCTGGGGTGGGCAGGGAAGGGAGAGGAGGAGGAGATAACTTGCCTCCCTTTTCCCTTCCCCAGGAGGGCTACAGTGGTGTGATGGGGGTGAACGGGGGTTGGGGGAGAACGAATCTGGTGTACACTCTTATCCACAGATTTCAGGATCCATGGGGGCCCCCAAAACCAATCCCCCGTGAATACAGGGGTGCTACTATATTTCAGTGCAGGGTGTTTCTGTTCAGCCCATGCCATCTGCTAGGATATCCCCCTGTCCTTGTTTTCCATTTTACCCACTATACAAGATACTCAGCACTTGACAACCACTGAGCATGCTCAGGCCTCTTTCACAGCACTACCTCTGCAAACCTTAAGGTTCATCTTGAGCATCCAAATACAGGCACCCCCCACATTTCATCAACACGTGTTTTGATGTTCCTCTGTTTTGATGCTTGTGAATTACAGACAAGTTCCATTAATTCGATGAGAGGTCTGCTCTTTCATCAGTTTTTGCCTATTGAGGATCAGTTGGGACCACTGGTGCATGTGGTCCCAGGTCTTGCCTATTGAAAGAGCGAACACCTTGTTGAATGAATGGAGGTTGTCTGTAATTTGCAAGCATTGAAACTGCAGACTTTAATCAGTTCTTCTTGGCTATGGAGACTCACTTTGGACCTCTTGTGTGCACTGCTAACAAAATGAGCTGAGAGGTTAAAAAAGGCACCAATCCAACTACAGTGGTTTACTTGGGACTGTGCGAGTGCTGCTTATAAAGTGTCTGTCAGCTTGGTGCCTTTCCCTGTCTCTCTCAGTAACTGCATGCCTTCTTTGATTGTTAGTCAAACTGGGTTTCACTTTTCAACTGATTACACTTTCTGATGGTGCTCCGGTCCCTTTCCCTTCAGATAAGTGTGGGAAGTCTGTATCACTCTTATTTCTAAATATCCAAATTTTGGCTGCCTAGCCATCAGAATGTAGCCCTTTAGTTTGTTATTAGCGTGGGGGGGGGCAAGGAGAAGGTGAAGGGGGGGCAGGCATAATAATGTTTCCTTATTTTTCATTACTTCATGTATCATCTGGGAGATGTAAAGTGTTGAAACTGAGTACACACCTGCAAAGAACTGCAAGTAGGATTGCTGAGGAGGAAAATCATGTAAGGTTGTATTTGATAGTATCCAGCCACTAGCAGGACAGAATTGAGCAACAGATCAGGGGCCCCTTCACACTAAGCAATTATAGCACTGTAATTCAATATTAAGTGCCATTGCTCCCTATCCTATGGAATCCTGGGATTTGTAGTTTAGGGAGGGGCATTTAGAATTCTTAGTCACAGAACTCTATTGCTTCACCAAATAGCAAATCTCAGGAGTCCATAGGATGCAGCCATGGGAGTTAAAATCAAATCATAGTGCTATTATGATGTAAGGTAAAAGAGCCCCTGATTCCTTTTGCACAATTTGGCTCCCATCCCCTACCTCAAATCTGAGCTGGACATTTGGGGGCGTCTCTGCAGTAGAGGGAGTGTGGGAAGAGGCTGCTGGAGAGAGGAGGAGAAAAGAAGGGAAGTCTGTTTGCACAATGCTTGTTATGAACCCTGATATTTTACTCCAGAACTGTGACTACAATAAAAATAACTGAGGCTGATTATCACAAGCCAAACGAGGAAAATTATCAGGCCACAATTTTTAACACCATGAACAGCTCCATCCATACACAATGTCTGAATTACAAGGACATTTTAAAGCTGATGATACACATTTCAAACTATCTTTGCTTGATTCCCCCTTTCTACTTTTTTATTTTAAAACATTGTGGATACTTTCCACCAAGTCATTTGTCATTCTGAGAGTTCCTGGCCCTAAAATGAGCCAGAACTGTGGTGGCTCTTGCCCCAGGCACTAAAACAGAAGGATGCAAAGATCTGTGTTTGTTCTGAACCTTTAAATGGATCCTGATTTGCATTGGGGGGGGGGGAAGAGGCAGAGGGGCTATGGGAAACCTTGAGACTATTTAGCTCATGGTCAGTGAGATCACCCAGAGAGAGAAAGTAGACTGTGAAACAAAATAATTCTAGAAACTGGTTCAACTAATGGTCTAAAACAAGGAGTAAACATTTTTATTTTTTTTTAATATAATTTTTATTAGGTGACAATAGATGACATTTTCATTTGTTTCCACATTACCACATTTCCACTTTTCTACATTTCTACATTTATATTTATAGATTGCGTTGTCTTTAATTATTCATCCTTCCAAATAATATCCCTATATAATATCTATTTCCATATTTGGTAACTCCTTGTTGTTTAATTTGTTACCTTATATAAAGGGTATATAAAAAACAAAAAAACAAAAACAAAAAACAAACCGACATACTACCAAATTTGACAACATCAATAAACCTATAAACAACAAAAACCACTTCCTCAGCGACACCTCCGGTTTTCAGGTTTTACACAACATCTTGACGTATTTGGATATTACATTTTCTTTACTTGTCACTCCATCATTATGTTCAGTATTCTTTATTCTTTCTATTCCTTCTATCCTAGCTCAACTGATTTCTTATAGTAACATTAGTTGTTTATCAAATACATATCCCTTCCTCCCCCAATCCTTTATCACAACTGCCCAATCGTCTGCTAATTTTTTGCTTGGTTTATTTTTAATCTTATTTGTCAAATTATCCATTTCTATCATCTCTAGTACTTTATCCTTCCAGTCATTTATATTTGGTGTTTCTGATGATTTCCATTTTCTGGCTATTATCAATCTGGCCACAACTATTAAATACAGCATGAGTTTCCAATGTTTTTGCTCAATTTCCCGACCTACAGCATCTAGCATGTTTAGCAAATAAACCTCTGGCTTCATTTCATATTCTACCTGTAACATTTGTTTAATTTCCTTATGAACTTTTTGCCAGAATCCCTGTATTTTTCTGCATCTCCACCACATATGTATATGGGTTCCAGGATTAGATTTACATCTCCAGCATTCAGGAGTAAACATTTTTTAAAAATTTTAAAATCAAATTATATGTTTTCATCTGGTTTCTTCAATATTTTTGGTATAATATACTTTTTCTAGACAAATAACGTATCAGTTGCAAAGTGGCAAAGTAAGCAACAATTGTGTCTCATAGGAGATCATCCTATGACATGAGGCCGTATGTACCAGTTACATTCCCCAATCTGTTTGAAATTCTAATGCTGTGATGTGGAGTACAGTGGGCCCTTGCTGTCCGCTGGGGTTTGGTTCTAGGACCCCCCATGGATACCAAAATCTGTGAATGCTCAAGTCCCATTATATACAATGGCATAGAATAATGGTGTCTCTTATATAAAATGGCAAAATCAAGGTTTGCTTCTTGGAATTTTTTTTTTTTTTTTGGCAATATTTTCAAGCTGTGGATGATGGAATCTGTATGTGCCAAATCCGTGGATACAGAGGGCCGACTGTATAAAGAATGATATATGTAGGTCCTTGCAGCGAATGCATTTAGGGGTTGGGGGTGATGATGCTGGTATCTGAGCTTGAGAACTCCAATGAAAGGAGTTGTCTGTACACAGATTGCTTGTCACAAGACAAATGCATTGTTGTCATTAACTGGAACACATCTGTTAGCTTATATTCAGGATGATGTATTTCAGCAATTAACTGCTAGAAAAGGAGTTTGTTTGTGGCTCTTCGCTGATGAACAAACTGTAATGACTGCAGGAACATGGCAGTATAGGTTTCATTTTATTTATAACCAGTCACCCAAGGAATATCCATATGACTCAGTTTCTAAAAATGTACTATAATGTAGCACTGTTCACAATAAGCAGCTGTAGGCTTCACAGTAAGCAAGTGATAGTGGAAATGCTAGGTGGTATATTGTTTGTGTTCTGTGTAACTATGCTGTGTGCAAAAAGATAGCAGAGGGTTCAGAAAATACAGATAGAGGGATGAGCAGCTTTACTTGAGTGGCAAACAGGAATTTCCTGGAACTGATAGCAGTTCAAGGGTGCTAGCAGTTCAAGGGCAATTCCTGTTTGCCACTCAAGTAAAGCTTCTCATTTGTCTGTCAGTATTCTTTTGTAAGTTGTGGAACAAAAGAATATGAAATCTGTGCATCCAGGCTAATCTTTGTATAATGCAACAATTCTTGAATGTTCACCATGCTTCACACATATTGTTTCTGTAATCCTTGGCTCATCTTGTAACATGGATCCCATCTTATCTCCATACTGTTACAGATTGCATCCTGTGGTTGAGAAAGAGGCTTATTTGCCAAGGGCACTCAGGATATACCAAATAGTGGCCCAGTCAGAACATGCTGCCATCTCAGAAAACTCCACTTCTCGGTTATGTTGTTGGTTGAAGGACACCAATTGAGTTCATGACTAGAGTAGTACTCATACATTCTGGGACGTAGCTACTTGTTTTATGCCGACATGTCTTTTAATACTTGAAGATGACAGCAAGGAGTAAAATGATCAGGTCTATCACAGTTTCAGGTCTATCGCAGTTTCATATACCATATTTTCTGGCATATAAGATGACTTTTTGATGCAGGAAAATCTTCGCAAAAGTTGGGTGTCTTCTTATACGCCAGATAGGGTGGGTGTTGAAACTTCCGAGCCCTATTGCGGCTTTGGGAAGGGTGGAGGGGTGGCTGGCTGGCTGGGGGAAGGCTTGCCAGCCACCTCCTGCACTTCCTCAACCTGCGATGGGGCTGGCGAGCCCCATAGCAGGCTGGGGAAGTGGAAGGGTGGCTGGCTGGATGAGGGAGGCTTGCCAGCCACCTCTGGTGCTTCCCCAACCCGCGATGGGACTGGCGAGCCCCATTGTGGGTTGGGGAAGTGAAGGACTGGGTGGCTGGACAGGGGAGGCTTTCCAGCCATCTCCCATGCTTCCCCAACCTGTGATGGGGCTAGCGAGCCCCATCACAGGTTGGGGAAGCGGAGGGCTGGGTGGATGGATGGATGGTTGGAGGCTTGCCAGCTATCTCCGGCACTTCCTCAATCTGCAATGGGGCTGGCGAGCCCCATCACAGGTTGGGGAAGCAGAGGGCTGGCTGGGTGGGTGGGGGGAGGCTTGCCAGCCACCTCCCACACTTCTCCAACCCGCGATGGGGCTGGCGAGCCCCATCGTGGGTTGAGGAAGCGGAGGGCTGGCTGGCTGACTGGGGGGAGACTTGCCAGCCACCTCCCGTGCTTCCCCAATCTGCGATGGGGCTGGTGAGCCCCATTGCGGGTTGGGGAAGCAGAGGGCTGGCTGGCTGGGTGGTGGGGAGGCTTGCCAGACACCTCCGGTGCTTCCCCAATCCGTGATGGGGCTGTCGAGCCCCATCGTGGGTTGGGGAGGTGGAGGACTGGGTAGGTGGCTTGCCAGCCCCCCCATGCTTCCCGAAGCCACAATGGGGCTGCCCAGCCCCACCGTGGCTTCGGGAAGCAGAGGGGGGGCTGGCTGGCTGCCTGGCTGGCTGGCTGGCTGGGGGGAGGCTTGCCAGCCACCCCTCATGCTTCCCGAAGCTGCGATGGGGCTTCCCAGCCCCACCGTGGCTTCAGGAAGTGGAGGGGTGGCTGGCTGGATGGGGGGAGGCTTGCCAGCCACCCCCATGCTTCCTGAAGCCACAATGGGGCTCCCCAGCCCCACTATGGCTTCAGGAAGCATGGGAGGTAGATGGCAAGCCTCCCCCCACCCTCCAACCAGCCACTCCTCTGCCCTTCCCAAAGGAGCGAGATCGGGCAGGCAGGGAGAGCTGACCAATCCAAGCAAGCTTTGTATACAACAGCCAAACAAACGCTGGTAAGGTACATCGCTTGCCATATAAGAGGGGTAGTCTTATACGGCAAGTATATCCCAAACTCTATATTTTAATTGGGAAAAATTGGGGGTCATCTTATACACCCAGTCATCTTATACACTAGAAAACATGGTACATCCATTTATAAGTCTGTACCATCCCCAATTTGTGTGTGTTTCTTTAAAAAGAAATACTGCATGGAGATGTGCATTATCCTGTGAATGTATTCTATTTTAAAACATACATTTTAAATACCTTTGGACCTAAAGTGCACTTTTTTTAACACAATTTGATGTGAGTTTTTAAGCAGAATACTACTTCACAAAATTTGGAGAAGTTTGAAAAAATAAACAATAAATTCTTTCCAAACTGCTTTTTAACCTAAGTGCCAATCAGGGCAGCTTGCTTACAATTGGGAGCCAGAGGAAATCCTTGAGGGACTCCTGGTGGCAGAAGTACACTGGAGTGATGAAGCAATTTATTATCTCATGCTTGGGGTTGACACTAGTTGGAATGGCTACTTACTCTTCTTGGGCAAATGCTTAACTTTTCCGAGGTTGAAGTACTTGCCTAGATCTCAGCAATAACCAGGAGTGCTTTTGTAGAGTTAAAGCTAGTGTGCCAACAGTGCCCATTCCTGGAGAATCTGGATCTGGCCATGGTGGTACATGCCTCGGTTACATCCCGTTTGGATTACTGTAATAAGCTCTATATTGGGCTTGCTTTGAAAAGTGCTCAGAAGCATCAGTTGGCCCAAAGAGCTGCTGCCAGATTGTTAACTGGGGCTGGCTACAGGGAGCACACAACTCCCTTGTTGCAACAGCTCTGTTGGCTTCCATTTTGTTTCCTGGTACAATTCAAAGTGCCAGTTTTGACCTATAAAGCCCATTGTGGCTTGGATCCAGGTTATGTGAAGGCCTGTATCTCCCTGTATGAGCCTAGTAGAGCTTTAAGATCACCTGGAGAAGCTCTTCTCTCTGTCACACCACTATCTCAGGCTTGTTTGGTGGGAACAAGTGAGAGGGCCTTCTCGATGGCTGCTCCCAGTCTCTGAAACTCCTTCCTGAGAGAAGCCAAGATGACCCTATCCTTGCTCTCCTTGAGATGGCAGGTTTTTGTGCCACCAGGTTTTATGAACTGTTTTTAAGGCTGTGTGGTGTGGTTTTTAAGATTTCCAAGGGCGTTTTATACAGTCTTTAATGCATTTTAATATTTTTCATATTTAATTTTCTTACCTTATAAATTGTTTAATTCTTTTTTAAATCTTAGATTTATACTGTCATGTTTACTTTTGCATCTGTTTTTAACTTGTATTGTTTTAAAAATGTTGTTAGTTGCCTTGAGTCCCATGGCGGGAGAAAGGCAGGATATAAATGAATACAACAACGTAGATTTCTGGGAGATTTTTTTTTTTTGAATTTTCTACACCATTTTAAATTGTGCTTGTTAAGGTTGGGAGGATTAAAATGGCCCCCAGCAGCAAAATAATAGACATTGTAGAAGTATGAAATGGAAAGCAGTAGAGATACAGGAAGACCACATTAGAGAATTGAATCAATCAAGGAATCCACAAACCTGTGTTTCCAAGACCTGAGCAGGGTTGTTGATGACTGCAGCTCATGGAAGTTTCTCTTTCATAGCATCCTCTTGAAGCGGACTTGATGGCAAATAACATCATCAACAACAAAGCATCTGTAGCACTTGAGATTGCTTGGACATCACTTTTTTTAAATAAATATTTTTATTAACACAAAAAACATAAACACAAACTTATTTTAAATGCATGAAATACTTAAAAGACACAAACTAATACTAATAAACAACGTCCCAACACTAATAAACTAATACCCCCCCCAAAAAACTACTAATGACTTCCCCCCTCCCTAACTGATTATTATACAGTTGGACCCCCGTATCTGCAGGGGTTTGGTTCTTAGTGTGGATGCTGGAAACCACAGATAACAGCAAACCCTAGTAAAATAATGAGATTTCCTGTTTAAAATACCATAAAGGTGTGTTAGAGGACCTAGAAGCTGTCTAGAGAGGATGGCTATCTAGGCATTTTCTAGGAAGACTCTACAACATAGGTTCCTGTTTTGTGTCCTGTGGGTATTGCTACCATGGATACAGGGGTCCAACTGTATTCTACTTTAAAAGATAGTTCCATTAAGTGATAATAAATTCCAACTTCTACTTTTAATCAAAACTCTACTGTTTTAAAAAGCCCAAATCCTTTACTTTGTTGCAAAAAAGGAATAAAGAAATCCCCATCTTTTAAAAAGTTAACCAAAGATTGCTCCTTAATCAGCATTGTCAGTATATTCATTTTAGCCAGTTCACATGTCTTGGTCAACCAGTTTTCTTATGAAGGAATTGATACGTCTTTCCTTTTCTGAGCATATAAAAGTCTTGCAGCAATTGTCATATATTGTAATGTTCTCCTGTACTTTCTTTCAATGTTTTCTTCCAATATCCCAAGTAAATCAGTCTCAGGTTTCATCTGGAGTCTAACTTTAAAAATATCCTCCCAAGTTGTGTTTTGAGCCCAGTATTTCAGGGTCTTTCCACAAGTCAAACAATGACCCAGTTTTCTGTTCGCATTTCCAACACTTATTAGAGCAATTCTTGTGCATTTAAAAAAGTCTCTCAGGAGTCAAATAACATCTCTACATCATCTTGTTAAAAGTTTTTTTTCAAATCATAACACAAAGTAAATTTCAAACTTTTTGTCCAAACTCTCTCCCATTCTTCCATCTGAATTTGTGAACCTATATTTTGTGGCCATTTAAACATACAATCCTCTACCGGCTCACCTTCCCTTTCAAACCTCAACAGCAGTTTATACATTTTAGTTACCAAGTATTCATCATTAGTTACTGTATGGCTGTGATGTACCAAGAACACACGCTCTCATTCACTCAATAAGAATTCTTTATTGGTAAGGAAACGTGTGTCAGGAATGTAGAACAAAGCCGAAACTGAATACAGGATAACACAGCCCCCCAGATAAACCCTTACAGCGTGAGAATGCCATGTAGGGAGGAGAAAAGGTCCAGCCAGCACCTGGAGCTGTGACCTTGAGCTGCTGTGGAGAGCGGCGTTCCCAGGCCAACAAGGCGGGCTGGCACCCCTCCAAAGACAGAGGGGCCTAAGCAAGGAAACAGGCCAAAGTCAGCCTCATGTCAGGGTCCTCCACGAATTCCACTCTAAACCCCAGAATTCAGGGATGAGCCTGACAATGGCAATGTAAAGGGTTCAAAACTGATCTGGGAAAAAGATCTAGAATTGATAATAGAGGATAATTTATGGTCTCCTTATGGAAAGCCTATCCGTTAAAATCAATTTCAGCTAAAATACATGAACAACGTTTTAAAATGATTTATTGATGGTATAGTACACCACTGAAACTCAGTTATATAAATAGGGAAATATCTGCCAAATGTTGGAGGAAGTGTAATGCTGTAGGTACTTTCTTTCACATGTGCTGGTGTTTTCCAAAAATCCAAAGATTTTGGATGGAGGTTTTCAATGAAATGGGGGAAAAAATAACAGATTAAAAATTACACATTCACCACCACTTGGTTTACTTTCTTGGTTTATTAAAAAAAAAGCTCATATTTATATAATATATTTAAAAACCTAGAATCTTTTTGCCCCTAGCAGCTTGTATGGTGATTACTCAAAAAATGAAAAGACCTACACAATTTCACTTTGGGCTGTTGGTATAAGAAATTGTGATGTCTTGCTCTCATGGAAAAACTGGCACAACTCAAGCAATGAACTCCATGATGACTCCTGTATTACAGATTGGTTTACATTTATTTCTTTTATCAATAGAAACAGAGGTAATCTAGGTTCTCGTATTACTCTTTGGAATGACATCTTAACTTGAAGGCAAAAAAAGAGAAATGTATATACAGGTCAACTGCCATATCTGCGGTAGATACGTTCCAAGACACCCCCCTGTGCATACCTGAAACCATGGATAATAGGGAACCCTGTTATTTTAAATGAGATGAATGCCAGAAATTGATCATAGAATTGCATTGGAGGACCTAGAAATACCTAGAGAGAACATATTCTTTTGGATGTGGATAAGTGAAACAGTAGATACCAAATCCATGGATACAGGTGTTGTTCTGTCTAGTATATGCATTTATTTTATGGTTTGTTAAGGAATGCTGACAGTCTGTAAATTTTGTTAGGTTCTTTTGAATGCAACTAAATTACATTTATTTCAATAAAAAGTTTTTTTGTTAAAAAAATCATGTGTAGCTTCAGGTAGAGTATGTTCTAAGATGTAAACATCATCTTGTTTTATAATCCCAGCTGTAACAGTGTTGGCAAACTGCAGGTTCTGGGAGAATAGGAAAGGGTAAAAGGCTAAGCTGGGCCTAGAAAAGTGTTACTATTCAAAGGACAAGCGGTGAAGTTGCCAAGAAGACAATACACAGAGCAATCAACTTTTGTGGGTGGAGGCTAGTGCAGGAAGGCAAGAGGGGCAGTGTTTAGAAAGATGAAGCCACATCCACCACTGACCCCAGTTTACATGTGTATGTATGTACACACTCAGACACTATCCCTCCTGATACAGACCTTTCCTTTCTTTCATTACTAATTGGAGGTTACTGTGGTGCTCTGCATTGCCTGTAAAGAGGAAACTTTCTCATGACAGCAGCAGCTTATTCATAGTATCCTGCAGTAACCCAAGAAACAAATATTTCTTATTATGATGGACTGCCTTGTGTCTAGATGACTCTCCAGGGTCAGAGGATAGTGCTTAGGTTTCTGCTGGGGATAATCAATTTCCTCAGCACTCAACCTGCAATACCTTGTTGAGGAGCTAACAATGCAATTTTCTTTGAAGCTAGTGCTTCCTTTGTCTTGCATTCAGCATGTGCCTCCAGACTGGCACAGGCAGCAAGTGTGCCTGACTCAGTGATAAGTAACTTAGGTCTTCCTCCATGTCATATTCTAATCATTTATATGGTGATTTTCCCCCTTTAATAACAAGCTGAGAACATGTGCTCCCAAGTAACTGAAAATCTAGCAAGATTGCAGGGATAGCATTGCAGGGACAGCATTCTATTTTATTGTTTCTCTTCCTCCTCCTCCTCTTAATTGGTTAACTGAATATTGTGTTCCTCCTGCTGGGTAACTTTTTGCCTTTCTTTAAAAGCATTAAGTGCAGACACAGTGTATGACACATAATTGTCCTTACCTCCACTGGTACCTCCTTGTCATGGGAGAGAGGCTTGCATACCCTATTGATGTTTTGAGCTGTGCTGGCGGTGGCATAATAGCCACTGGTAGGTCTCCCATGCCAGACAGGTCAAAACCGAAGGGTCTGACAAAGAGCATCAAAGGACAGGATGGGCTCTCTAGCCTTATGGCAACCATCCTAGGAGAAGGAAAACTCTAATCCCAAACCCGGGCCGATGGTGCTTGTCCAACCCTATAAGATCAACCATCTAAGAGAAGGAAACTCTAATCAAACTTACAACCCGAGGACCTCGCTGCTACTGTCCATGCTTGCAAGGCCACAGCAGATGAACTTTGGTTTAAAGATAAGGCCAGTTCTGTGCATGCTGTGCTCCACCAGAAAAAATCCATTGCACAGGCTCGAAAGTCCTTACCTTCATTCATTGGGGGAGTAGAGGATGGGCTATAGGCTTTTAGTAATTCCTTTTAGTATCTGTCAAAGTATGTCTCATCTATGTTTTTAGCTTGTCTTGCTATAGTCTTGCTATACTGATAAGCTGTTGACATCAACATTTCATGAGAAGTGAATCAAGAGCTCTACTGGCATCCTTATTAAGAGTGTCTTGAAGTGGCATGATCCTCTTTGTCTAGGCATGATAAAAAGACTTGTAGAAGTATATGGCAATTGACTTCTTGCTTGTTCTGCACTAGCTGAAAGATGCAGGGCACCACTGATTATGACAGGCAAAGTTTAAGGAGAAAGTATTAATCTAGGAATGGGGATTGTATGGCCCTCCAGATGTTACTGGTCTGCACTTCCCATCTTACAAGGGAATGATCAGTGTGAAGTTCTATTCTACTTCAAGCAGTCATTTTGATTAAGAATGAGTTTAATTGAAAGACTTCAGTGGGTGGTTACAGCTGATGAGAGTTACAGTCCAACAACATTTGAAGGGCTGCATGTTCCCCACACATGTACTGAGCTCATCTCCTGGCCTCATTATCCGTTATCTACAGACAGACACAGAGGCCTAAATAACCTAAAGGCACCAGAAGCTAAGCGGGATCAGTCTTGGTTAGTACTAGGATGAGAGACCACCAATGAAGACCAGGTGTGGCAGGCTATATTTTAGAGGAAGGAACTGGCAAAACCACCTTGGAGTATTTCTTGCCTAAGAAAACCCGATGAAATTCATGGGGTCAACATAAGTCAACAGGCCACCTGAAGGTACACACAGACACAAGAACAGAAACAGAGGAGGAAACAAGGGCATAATTCCCCCCCCCCCATAATAATGCCGGCATCTAGAGAGGTCCTTTGTCTTGCCTCAAAGTAACAACAGAATGGTTGCTTAGAAAGTTGGTTAGAAAGCTAGCTGCCATTGTTAGGTCAAATGAGATGATTGCAAAAACCTATCTGGGGTGGCAGATGGTAGGGTCTGGAAAACACCTAGCTAACTTAGCAAAATAATTCTCAGGCTTCAAGTGAATGGCGTTTCATTCCAGTTGTGCTTTGTTCATGAGTGAAAATGCATTATGACCTGTAAGAGGAATTATCCCCATTTCAGCTGCATTTCAGGCCAGTTATTCTTTAGATGGTTGGTTTCTGATAACAAACATTTAGTCAGACTCCCAGGTGGCTGAGGAGAACAGTGGGAGGAGGCAGGGAAGGAAACTCCCTCAACAATGTTAAAGTAGTTCCAAGAGAAAAAAGCCCTGAACATTTGGACTTGTGTGATTAAATGCTTGGGCAAAAGAATAAAAACTGCTGCAGTTTGGCTACATGGTGTGTTAAATACATTGGGTGGTAGTGGTGAAGCTTTTAGAGAACATGAGAGAGAGAAATGAACACTTACAAGAAAATTGCACTTGGATAGGTTGATACCAGAAATGTTTTCCATTATAATGCAGAAGTAATGAACAAGAGGTAGATGAGTGTGGAGTTCTATTTTACTTTAAGCACTCATTTTTTAAATATTAACAATGAGTTCAACTGAAACGCATGAGTTGTTCAGTAAATTCTTTATTTAACTTAGTGCATTTATGGAATGACTTTAATGTAAAAAAGCAAAGAACCTTGTAATTCATTGCATCATATGAAAAATATAATAATTGCCCTTAATCTCCATATGAGAAAAAGACTGTAGTGATTTATGTGCTTTTATTAAGAATACTGAAGAAACAAATTACCGTAAAATGAGACTTGCACCAGGTCAGTCCTCTTCTATAACAAAATTCTACATACACCATTGGGGAGTGAGCAAATATTACAAAAACATCTAATATACATTAGCAGGGTCTTACTAAATATAAGGTATTTATTAGGGTAAACCTTTATTTCTAATATTCTAGTAAAAACCAGTTAGTCCCTAGGTGAAGTAATAATGCATTTTTTCTGTTTCAAATTACTTGGATTATTATGAAGGTAGTAAATACTGCTGAAGGGGAAATTCAGTATGTAATGCATGTGGAAGCAATGCCATACCTAACAAGGTGCCAGATCAGGCTTCAGGTTGGCATGATACCATTCTCAAAATGGTATTTGCACATGAAACCTTGAGAAATCTCAAGGTCAAGACTTACTTAATCACTTATGCAGGGGTGGACAACTGCAGTGGGGTCATTGTTCTGCCCCAACATCCTGGGAGGAGCATATCGCTTGGCAAAAGTGCTACCCCCTCCCAAAAAACCCAAGGGGGCTTACCGTCTCGCTGGTGGGCATGGTTGGAGTCCGGCCAGTGCCCCTCCCCCCACATGGCCCCTCACAGGGTTGGCCCCCGCGACCGCATGGTCGGCGTAGGGGGCCACCATTGCTGGGGCTTCCTCTTCCCGGCATCCTTTGGGGGCCGGGAGAGGTGGGAAGGCCCGGCCAATTGGGACAAGCTTCTCCTCTCCTGATTGGCTGGGCAGGGGAGATGGGGAGGGACTTCTGGCTGCGCTTCCGGCGTGGCCGGATGATGTGGGAGCCATGCTGGAGGCCGATATATAAGCCGGCTCCTGGCGCGGACCCCCTCAGTAGCTTGCCGGGAGCCGAAGTCCCGCCCACCCTCCCTCTATTATTATGTATGAAAATGTATTTGTTGCAATTTGCTGGTGGTTGGCATGGACCCTGATCCGGGTAGGTGGGAACAAGGGATCTCCGTCAAGTTCAAGTTCAAGTTCAAGTAGACCTTCCCCCACCTAAAGTTGTTAGAACTGTTAACCTCTTGTTTACAGGCGAGGGGAGAGTATTGAGCGGGATGGCTTGGCCAGGTACTCTCCCCTCTAGGAGGAGTCGGTAGCAACCGACATGGTGACCATTGGCCAACACAGGGTTGGGCAATGAAGGGATCCGGACCCATGCAATAGTGCCAACCATTTGCAGCCACCAGCAAGTTGTGGCCTTTTTATTGCCAATTATCATCTTACTAACCTGTATCTAATACTTAATTTTCAATTGTAATCAATATATAGTTGAAGTAGATTACTGTGTCTGTGTCTTATTCTGGGAAGGAAGTGGGGAGTATGACCTGGGACCGCAAATGAGAAGTAGCCAGGAGTTCATGTCTGGTTTTGGAAAACAGGCATTTTTGATATTAAACAGTGCAAGGGGTGCTGAAACCTATTTTTAAAAAGCGAATTGCTGCTGCTCCTGCAAGCTTCCTGTATAGGCAGTTCACTTTTTTTTTCTGGGGAGTCTGGTGTAACCTGGGGGGAGCACATATGGCCGCAAGGCCACACTTTGCCTACTCCTGCACTGATACATAAGAACAGCATCTGGTGAAGTGTGCAAAAACTGGCTCATTGCACCAAAACAAAAGTCCCATCTAATCCAGCATTTTTTTTTCTGTTTCAAGCACTGTGCAGTCAGATATTCCCAGCAGCTCCCAAGCAGAGCTTGGAAAAGTTACAACTCCAGCAATCTCCCCCAGCACAATGCCTTGTGGTCATTTTTGCTAAGGGGTCCTGGAAGTCCAAAAAAGCAACTTTTCCAAGTGAGGCATGAACAATTTAGCCTTCCTTTGTTTGTCCAAGGCCTCCAGTACTCAGAGAGGTGCTGCCTATTCAGGCATCAGGAAGCTTTGAGTCCCAGAGACAATTGCTACAATTACACAGGCTTTTCTAAAATAGCATTTGTAGAAAACCAGTCTAGACAGCTATGATTCAGAATGAGCTATGATACTGTAGTTTGTTGCCTCAGTCTTGCCCAGGTTTGCTGAGGTGATGTATAGAAAAAATTAACATATTCCAAAACACTACCATTACCATTGTGAAAGTACTGCTACTCTTGGTATGCACATTGATTCTATGTAGCAACCCTTTCTTATATATAGAAAGAAGGATGTGTAGATTTCCATGGCACTTCAAGCTGCACATCAGAAAAGTAGCTTTGGGCTTGCACACATTTTAGTGTGTTAGGCTGCTGGTGTCTGAATTCTCTTGAATAGTGTTGGTTATGAGCAAAAGGTTTTTGAAAGACAGAATAGGAAAGGAATTAATAAACATAGAAAGTTGCCAACACACCCATCTTTGGGGGCAGGGAGCAAGGCAGTTCCTTGAAGGTTTTATAGTTTTGTAGAATTGGATGAAATCTGCATACCCTTCTGGCATGTTTGCAAGGTATTTCACTCATTCAATCAATCACATTCACTGTCTCTGTCACATCTGGAGAGTTCTCCCCTTTAACTAAAACACACACACACACACACACACGAGTATCACTTGCTTCCTTTAAGAATTAATTATTTGGTTGCTCTGCCTGTATGCTCTTGAGGAAGAGGTAATGTGTGCTTTAAACGAAAAGTTATTGTTGAAAAATATGATAAATAACAGTACAGAGTGAGTTTCCTTTATTTGGAATTCTGAAATCCAAAATATTCCAAAATCCAATTTTGTCCATATGAGTGGTTAAGATAGTGACACCTGTGATTTCTGATGGTTCAGCATACACAAATTTTGTTTCATGCACAAAATTATTAAAAATATTGTGTATAAAATTACCTTCAGGTGCTGTTGTATGAGGTGTATAAGAAACATAAATGAATTTTGTGTTTAGATTTGGGTCCCCTTTCCAAGATATCTCGTTATGCCTATGCAAATATTCCAAACTCTAAAATATTCCAAAATCCCAAATATCTCTGGTCCCAAGCATTTTGGATAAGGAAGACTCAACTTGTGCTGTTTTTATGGGACAGCAGTGCGGTCGGTAATCAGAACAGGATTCATAACTAATAGTGCAGGATATATTCCAGAGTCCTACTCATGACATTTTTCACAGGGTTATTTCTTTAGGTCTTCTCTTTTGAAGGTACAGAGTGTGCATCCCCTTTGTTGTAACTGTCCAAGGAAACAGCTGTCAAGGTTGTTAAGATTAGTACTTCTCCAAAGACAGTAGTTGCTTGATATCTGCTGGGATTTTGTTTTAGAACCCCCTCCCCATAGATACTAAAATCTATGAATGTTCAAGTCCAATTATATACAGCATAGTAAATTGGTGTCCCTTACATAAAATTGTGTCCCTTATATAAAATGGCCAAATCAAACTTTGCTTTTTGAATTTTTTGGGGTGGTAGCAGAATATTTTCAAGCAAAGGATGGTGGAATCTGTGGGTGCAGAATCCATGGATACGGAGAGCTGACAGGATTTGTATGTTGAGCCTATTTCTGTATTAGTTCAACCCATATGGTTTAATACTCAATATTCTAGTGAAAAGGAATATGTGGCCAAAGAATAACATATGACTAGAATTAGCCAGTACTGGAAGGAGCACAGTTGCTTCCATCGTAGTCTGTCCTTTGCTAGATCTGAGAAGATAAAAAAAAGGCTGGAAGACCAGGCCCTATGCTCCCATTTTCAAATGGGAAGTAGTTTCCTGCAAATGATGGTGCTTCCATGTATGGAGTAGAGTTGCTGTGGACAAAACAGTCTGCCACTGATGCTGCTATTGCCCTGCAGTGACAGCTTCTGTAGCTGAGAGTTGGCACTGTTCCATGTAAGCAGGTGTTGGCTGTGATAGTGAATGAATATGGGGTTTGCGCAGTATCATTTAATTTTATTACCTCAATAAATCAGCCAGGCATGAGTAATCATTAGCTTATGCTGCCAGGGCTTCTCTCCCATGAAACCTCAACTAGCCCTGGTTTCTGCAGGTGAACAGTGAAGCAAAATTTAGCTCTGGGTAATGTTTGACAGCTACAGTGTGCATACATGTATAAAAGACTGCAGTGACCAGTTTAAACATTAGCTCAGCCTTCTAGTACTGATAAAGTAACTGGAAACTAATGTTGGCACAAGCTGGAACAATTGCTGAATTTTGCTATTTTATGTACATGTATAGTAAATAAACTACTTCCTGTTGGATGCAGGAATACATCCTTATTGAATTCTTTCAAAAACCTTGGCTAGTGTTTTGTTTATATGTCTCTTTTCTATAGAATGCTTGGCCCAAAGCAGCTCAAGATAAACAACAGGTTGTCAAAACATTATAAATTTAATAAGGAATGTAAAAAAGCATTTTACAAAATATTAGCAAGTGCAAATAAAGCAAAAACAGTGGGGGGAAATACGATAAATGCAACTCTGTAATGAAAGAATTGACATTCAGTACATAAATATGAAAGGAAATCAAACTAAAAATAACATTTACTGCTGATGCACTAGTCTTGCGGCACTTCAGGGTCCACAGCAGCCTGTGTTAAATACAGTTCCAAGGAGCTGGAGGCATCTTCTCACTGGGCTTGACGTTACTCAGCTATCTCCTTCACCTGTCCTTGTCAGTACACTAATACCAGCAGAATGGAAATGCTGGAGAGTCGCAATAGTAGCAGGTTACCATCTCTCCTCCCCCACTCTCCTCCTATGTTCTAGGTGGTGTTCTTGCCACCGGTGCTAGTACTAGTGCAGTTAGTATGTTCACAGGGGTAGCTTTTCAGTTCACTAAATATGGAAAGTTAGGAATTAAAAATAAAAATCCCTAGTGCAGACTTGGCAGAGAAGCAGCGGGTGAAACTTCTAGGTTCCAGGCTGCTTTGTTGCTTAATCTGCTAGCCATATAGTGAAGTGCTTGGCTTGAAATCGTTGATTTGGAAGCCATCTTTGACAATAGTCATTCTCCCTCTTCTCTGCTATCTCTGAAGCCAGCCTGGAATGTTTTGAATGGATGGCCATAGAACATTCTTTGGGTTTAGTCCACAGGCAGTGTGATAAATCTTGTAGATGCTGTATATGTTAATTCTACAGGTGATATTCTTTGGATGCAGTGAACCAAATATTTGGCCTAAAGCAGAAGGACTTGAGTTCTCTTGAAATAACCAGCTTTAGAGTAGATGGAGATTTCTTTTGGATGGTGACCTAATCTTCATAGAGCCTAGCAAGAAAAAAGTTGTAATTTAAGCTAATAAGAGCAGAATAAGCACATATGTTGGTTCTAGTCTGCCCAGCGATCTTTTAAGGAATGTACCTTATTTAGCTATTTTATCTTGATAGAAATTTTACAGCAGGAAGGATAAAGCTGGGGCAGCAATCAAGCCCATCTATCTAAAAGGATGGTACTTGAATCTCAAAACCCCAAGTCCTGATCTGCTGGATAAAAACTACATAGTACTAATCCAGAAGATTAATTCTTGATTCTACAGTATAATCAAGAAGATTAGTACTGTACTCTTTAAATACCCCAAGGGCTGTTACAGAGAGAAGGGTGTAGGCTTGTTTTCTGCTGCCTCAGAGGGTATAACTAAGTCTAATGGTTTTAAGTTACAGGAGGGTGTATTTTGATTGAACATTAGAAGGAACTTCTTGACAGTGAGAGTGGTTTGACAGTGGAACCCACTGCCTAGAGAGATAGATGGTGGGGTCTCCTTCTCTGGATGTCTTCCAAAAGAGACTGGACAGCTACCTGCTGGGGATGCTCTAGCTGGAGATCCCACATTGAGCAGGAGGTTGGACCTGATGGTCTATAGGGCCCTTTCCAATTCTATGATCTGATGATTTTATGAAGAAATGACTATGAGCCTTACCACACTCCTAGGAAAAGCAGCAAAGCAGCAGGAACATTCCATCTTTCCTGTTGCCTTCCCACATGGCATTGTTGTTTTCATTCCAGTCCTTTAAGGGGCAAAAAGGTGGGACTGGAACAAAAGGATGGTGGAAGGATGCTGACCTCATGCGCAAAGGTAGCTGGAAAGACAGAACATTCTTGCTGCTTTGCTGCTTTTCCTTGAAATGCAGTAAGGCTCTGTGTAGTGAGCTTCATAAAATTATCTTTCTAAAGTCTTAGCAATTAATTATTTCTTTCTCTCTTAATGATATTATTGGCTTAACCCAAATAATTAGGTATTTGTATAAGGACTTTTACAAGTCCTTATACAAATACCTAATTATCTTAGCCTTTTGGCTAAGATCAAGTGTAGTGTAGTGTAGACTTCAGTGCTTGTGCCATCTATATTTGGGTACTTCATAAATTTGTAATCGCACAACCCATTCTGTTTGAAAACTATATGATTACCAACCAACCCTCCTGACCTTATTAGTTCTCAGAAACCTATAGAATGTATATCTGAAGATAAACAAAAACAGATGGCAAACAATGTCAGGAGTTTAGTTTGGGTACTTTGCTAGTGTAAAAGCATTTTGTACAAGAGGTTTATTTTCTCAGCATTTTCATACTGGTGGTTCCTAGTGTAGCTAATCATTCTACATGTATACCAGAAGTTCTTTCTGTCGGTTACAATGGCAATGGGGAGCTGTTAGACTGTTCTACAAGGGGTGAGCTCAAGTTTGTGATGCCTATTGTACAATTGGTTCTGCAACTGTGGGATCCAACACAACTATGTTGATACATATTTATCCTGTATTAAAGATGTATAGGATCTTGGCCACTGCATCTATTTTGTCTCTGAATGTGGAGAAATAAGATAATGGGTTAGTGATCTGGATTATAAATGCTGATGCACTTAATTTTAATGTATATTTATTATATTTTAAATTGAATTGCATTTATTTTAATCTTAAACAACAACAAAAAGTTGTTTTCCAAAGCAACTTCCAATAAGTAAAATACATTTTTATTGAATTTTGGTAGTGCTGGGTGGGCTGAATGTCTCTTTCTCCAGTGGAGCTAGAGGTTATACTTGAGTATGAGATGGAAGTGTAGTTAAAAATTTGGGAATTATTTTAGTAGTTCTTGTTATGTGTATTCAGGTCAACTCCAACTTATGAGAACCTTATTCTAGGGTGTTTTTTTGGAAAGATTTGTTCAGAGGTGGTTTGCCATTCTCTTCCTCTTAGGGAAGTAACAGTCCCACTATATTCTGCACTGGTCAGGCCTCATCTGGAGTACTGTGTTCAGTTCTGGGCACCTCATGTTAAGAAGGATATAGACAAGTTGGAGCAGGTTCAGAGAAGGGCAACAAGGATGATAAGAGGCATGGAGAACAAAACATATGAGAAAAGGTTGGAGGATCTGGGCATATTTAGCTTGGTGAAGAGAAGACTGGGGTGTGTGTGTGTGTGTGACAGGCTCACACTCTTTAAATACCCCAAGAGCTGTCACAGAGAGGAAGGGGTATGCCTGTTCTCTGCTGCTCCAGAGGGTAGGACCAGGTCTAATGGTTTGAAATTACAGGAGAGTAGATTTCAATTGAACATTAGAAAGAACTTCTTGACAGTAAGAGCAGTTCAGCAATGGAATCAATTGCCTAGAGAGGTTGTGGGGTCTCTTGCTGGATGTCTTCGGAAAGAAGCTGGACAGCTACCTGCTGGGAATGCTTTAGTTGGAGATCCTACATTAAGCAGAAGGTTGGACTAGATGACCCACAAGGCCCCTTCCAACTCTCTGAGTCTATGACTCTATGGCTAAAAGAGTGGGACTTGCCCGTGATCATCCAGCAGGTTTCTGTGGCTGAGTGGAGATTTAAATCTTGCTGTCGCTTTACTTTCTAATGCTAGATTAAGATTGTGACTGCGTTGATGTCAGTCTAGGATCTGGGAGGATTTTTTTTCCCTCCTGATTGTCTGGTTAGCCTGTTGTTCATATCAGTATCCGGGTCCTTCTAAGCTTTTATCATTAGCAAACTGAAACCATGTATGATTTCAATTCATGTTGTTACTTGGACTGTATTTGTTACTGTAGATGGTTTTAATTTTATAGTGTTTAATGTCTTTTTATAGGGGAGGGTGGGGGTGGGTGGTGTTTTTAGTCATTATTATAATCTTTTAATTGTTGGAAGCCGCCCGATTGTTTTAGCAGAGGGGCGGTGTATAAATAAATATTATTATTATTATTATTATTATTATTACTACTACTCCTGGGTGTCTTCAGTTCTGTACATTAAGTACATAATTTTGCCTGTGTGAAATGCAACTTGTGGTTCTGATCATAATGACATGAGAATGTTGGAGGTTGCTTTCAAGAAAAATCAGCCATCCGTACCCTTGCCAATAAAGAAGAACTTGATAACTTACCAGCTGCATTGCTCAAGACTGAAATGAAAAGTGCTCCTGGGAAGAGCTTCCAGCAATCAATAGGCATTTCAGAGCATACACCCCAGATACTTTTTCCTAGCTGCTGTCTTCTCCCCGTGATACTGGCCTCTGTATCCAGTGCTGGTTCACATCCATCCTACCAGCAGCAGTATAATTTTCCTTTCTTGATGCTCTCCTAGGCTCAGCTCACACTGTAGAAATAATCCAGTTTGACACTGCTTTAACTGTCATGGCTCCATCCTATGGAATCCTGGGATTTGTAGTTTGTTATGGCACCAGAGCTCTCTGATAGAGAAGGCTAAATATCTCACAAAACTACTAATCCCAGGATTCCATAGCATTGAGCCATGGCAGTTAAAGCGGTGTCAGACTGGATTATTTCTGCATTGTTGATGCAGCCCTAGCCTGCTTCATGGAATGCTGCTAGAATCTTCTTGGGAATGAGACAATGGGACTGAATATATGGTGTATGCTGTAAAAAGGAGGAAGAAAAGATAGGACACTATAACTCCTATGCTTGTTTCCCATTATTGCCATTCTCTAGATTACAAGAACCACTGGATGCCTTTACCTGGCCAGGTGGATTCAGTTCCTTTGTCACAAGGCATTTAGCAAAAGAATGCTAAACTCTGGATCATAAATGTTCTACTTTACATACGGCCAGATGCTTTTGGTCACAAAATGCTAGAATTTAGCACTGTTGGAGTTGATTTCATGATTGTCATTCCGTTGTCAATATTATTTCCATATGTTACAAAATACTTTAAAGCCAGTATGTTAAGTACAATCAAAAGCATACACATTGTTGTGCTTCCAAGTGTTCTATTAATATTCTTCACCCTGTTTGCTCTTGTCTCAGTGAACTGTCTGGGTGTCTCCCTTTTTTGGTACAACAAGCTATTTATTTATTTCCCTACTTTTTTCTAAATTTGGGACTCATATCAGTTTGCAAAAATTAAAACAGAGACAGGTAAAAATTTGCATCATGCAAAAGTTAAAATATAATGAAACATCCAATAAAATTAAAAGAAGTTAAAAGCAGATCTTTAAAAACAAGAATACAGTCGCCCCTCCACATTCACAGCTTTAACATTTGCTGTTTGGATTATTCGTGGTTTTTGGGAGCTCCCCTCCCCGCCCTCCCAAAAGTGGCAACGGGGCTTCTGAAGTCCCCATTGCTGCTTCTGGGAGGGTGGGGGGTGAAGAGAGAAGCAGCAACGGGGCTTCAGAAGCCCCGTTGCTGCTTCTGGGGTGGCCGGGGGGGGGTTGTGGGAGGGCGGTGGGCTGACCTATTTTTTATTCACTTTTTTCACATTTGCGGGGGTCTTGCAGCCCTAACCCCCGTGAATGTGGAGGAACAACTGTATATCTAAACAAGACTGCACATGAAAGGCCCTTTGCCCCTGAGCAGTTGTTCCTTCAAGGCTACCTGAAACAAAAAAGGTCTTCATATGCCTATGAGAAGAGAGTAAGGAAGTTGCCAAGCTAACTTCTCTAGGAAGGGAGTTCCAGAGCCTGGGAGCAGACCCTGAGAAGGACCCTCTCTCGTGGTCCTACCAGATGTACCTATGAGGGTGCATGGGAGAGAGAGGAGAAAAGGGCCTCCCTAGATCTCAAGACATGGGCAGGCGGATATAGGGAGATTTTTCAAATAACCTGGTCCCAAGCTGTATAAGATTTTAAAGATTATAACCAGCACTTTGAATTGTGCCTCAAAACAAACTATCATCCAGTGGAGCTATTGCAGCAAGGGAGTTGTGCACTATCTATAGCCAGCATCAGTTAACAATCTGGCTACAGCTCTTTGAACCAACTGAACTTTGCGACCATTTTATAAAGGCAGCCCCACTTAGAGTGTGTTATAGTAATCCAAAAGGGATGTAACTAAGGCACATGTCACCATGGTCAGATCTGGTGTCTCAACAGACAAGTGCAGTTGGCACACAAGCCTCAATTGTGTGATTGCTGGACCACCAGACTCAATACAACCTGTCCCAGAAGTTTCATGTATATGTTCCAGATTTAGATAACGAAATTACTATGACTAGTTTTAGCATTATTATCATTATGATTAAATTTTAATATTTTAATATTCTAAATGCTAAAGTACCATATCAGTTTTTCAATAATGTAGCCGCTGTACTTCATAATGATTTATAATACTTTTCTATTTGTACTTCTACTTTATGTATTTAATGGTGAAATCTGTTGTTTTTGATTACTCTGGTCATTGACCATAATAAAGATTGATTGATATGTTAAACAGCATTGGAGACAAAACAGAATTCTGAGAAACCCAATAAGCCAATGGCCAATGAGTCAAACAGGAATCTCCCAGCACCATCTTCTTGGTTTATCCTTCCAGGAAGGAAGAGGGCCACTGTAAAACAGTGCCTTCAAATTCCATTCCAGCCAGGTGGCCCAGAAGGATACCAGGGTCAATGATACTGAAAGCCGCCATGAGGTCTAGCAGAACAAACAGGAAGACACTCTGCTTCTCCAGTTCCTGGTGCAGGTCATCCACCAAGGAGATAATTGCTGTTTCTGTTCCATAGCCAGGCATGAAATCAGGTTGAAATGGATCCAGATAATCTGTCTCACCCAGAAACCCCTGGAGCTGGGTGACCACCACATACTCCAGTATTCCAAAATGTAATATCCAGGAAGGTTTTTTTTTTTTTAGCAGATTTTATAACTGCCTACTTTTAGAGAGGCATTGACCACTCCCTCTACCCACTCATCCTCTGGCTTTTTTTACCAGGAAGGGCAAGGGTTTAATACACTTGTAGTGGCTCTCACCTCTCCAAGAATCCTGTCTACATCACCAGGCTGGACAAATGGAAAAGTATCCGTTATCACTGGACAAGCAGGTGCAAAAGTTATATCCACTGGATCTGAATTAATTATAGCATCCAAGTCATGAGTAGATCCATGCAGTTTTATCATTAGTTTCACTTTTCCCTCCCTTCCTTGTAATAGTGTCTTGTTGAATTGCTTTGAAATATGAAGCAGCTTCCTTCCACCTTCCATGGATTTTTTCTACTAAAGGAATAATTTGACCAGTATTTACAGAAGCATCTTACTACTGCATTACTTAATCTTCTGTTGCTATTCCATTTTCACTCCCTCATCAAGATTCTTAAGCAAACAGAATAATATTAAGTACTAAGGATTTCTGTAGCTGTTAGCATTTCAATAAAATTTTTGAAAGTTTACTGTGATAAATGAGCATGAATTATAATTGTACTCCTTTTGACATAGGGGAGTCATCCTAATTGAGCAAAGTTGTGAACTCCTAAAGCTTTGACAATTAGTCTGTGTTGCTAACTGTTAAAGACTTGCCAAATTGGTTTACTCTACTAATAATTGCAGTAGGGGCAAATAATCCTGAGTAATCCTTCTCTTATGAAACCAATATCAATATTCAGGGTCTCATTAAACTGTGATTGCTGTAAAAGGCTTTGCAGCTGTATTTCATTAGTTCCCCAAAAATTCCTGGGGAAAAAAGGATGCCCCATTAAAGCACAGATGCTAAGCCTATATTAGCAATCTAACATGTAATAAGCAGTCAGCATGGAATTTCTGTCAAGTAACAGATGATATGAATTTCCATATTCCATCCTAAGTAGTTTGTAGAAGTCTGGTGATTGCTAATTGTTTTGTGGTTTAAGCAGTGCAGTGTGAATGCCTACCTCTCCAGAGTTTTGAATAGCTGAAATTCATGCGTCTAACTTAGAATATCACATATTTTGTCTCCATTTATACCCTGTCTTTTTTGCAATAGAATTCTATGTGGCATATATAACAATAGTCCAGATTAATAACTCAGTCCTATGTAGTTTTGCAGCTTTGGAAGGGCAACTATGAAGGAACTAGACAAGATCCTGAAGTGTCAGGATACATCATTGAATACTAACACTAGGGTAGTCCATGCCATCATATTTCCCATTTCTATGTATGGTTGTGAAAGCTGGACAGAGAAGAAATCTAATAAGAAAATCAACTCATTTGAAATGAGGTTATGGAAAAGAGTTCTATGGATACCATGAACTGCTAAAAAGACAAATCATTTGGTCCTACAGCAAACCAAGCCTGAACTCTCCCTAGCAGATGAGATGACTAAACTGAGACTGTTGTACTTTGGCCATATCATGAGAAGAGATGGCTTACCAGAAAAGACAATAATGCTTAGCAAGGTAAAGGGGAGTAGGAAAAGAGGAAGACCACATTCCAGATGGCTAGGCTCAATCAAGGAAGCCATGGCCCCGAGTCTGCAAGACCTGAGTAAGACTGTTGAGGATAGGGTGACCTGGACGTCTCTCATTCTTGAGGTTGATGTAAGTCAAAGTAGACTTGACAGCAGTTAACAACAACAACATGTAGCTTTGTGTAATGTTTGTTGTTTTGTGCCCTCAAGTCAACTCCAACATCAAGTAACCCTATCCCAGTTTTTTCTTAGCTAGATTTATTCAGAGAAAGCTTGTCTGACAGGACTCGTCATAGGAACTTTCTTTGGTCCTATCGAGAGGCAATACGTGCAGCGCAGAGATCCTTCTCCTCTGCACGTATTGCGTCTGCAGAGTCCTGTCCAGCAGAGCTGTTTAGGGTGGTAAGGGAGTTGACGCAGGTTACTCCGGTGCAGAACCCGTTGCTTAACCCAACGACAGCCTGCTGTGACACATTTAACAATTTCTTTGCAGATAAAATCTCTCGGATAAGAGCCGACTTAGATGCCAGTAATTTGACAGAAACAATTGATGAGGTGTCCAGCAACTCCGTTGATGTAAGTTTACTGGATGAATTTCAATCCATGAGTACCGAGGACGTGGACAAGCTACTTGGTAGGGTGAAGAAGACGACCTCCCCGCTCGATCCTTCATGGCTGGCCATCCAGGGGGGGACTGCCTTGATGGTGTTCCTTAAGGACATCATCAATGCATCCCTCAGAGAAGGGTGTGTTCCATCTTGTTTAAAGGAAGCAGCTGTTAGGCCGCTCCTGAAAAAAATCTTCCCTTGATCCCCTGGACATGAACAACTATAGGCCGGTTTCTATGTTACCATTCTTGAGCAAAGTGATCGAGAGGGCAGTTGTGCTTCAACTCCAAGTGGTCTTGGATGAAACCGATTATCTAGACCCATTTCAAACTGGCTTTAGGACGGGATTTGGAGTTGAGACTGCCATTGTTGCCTTAACCGACGACCTGCGTCTAAGCATCAACAGGGGTAGCGTGACCCTGTTGGTGCTTTTGGACATCTCAGCGGCTTTCGATACGATAGATCATAGCATCCTCTTGGATCGCCTGAGAGGGTTAGGAATCGGAGGCACTGCGCTCCAGTGGTTCCGGTCCTTCCTCTTGGGCAGGTCCCAGAGGGTGTTGCTCGGGGAGAGTTGCTCCAGCAGAAAGGAGCTTACTTATGGTGTTCCGCAGGGCGCCATCCTGTCCCCAATGCTGTTTAACATCTATATGAAGCCGCTGGGTGAGATTATTCGGAGTTATGGGGCTGGGTGTTATCAGTACACTGATGACACCCAGATCTATTTCTCCTTGTCCCGATCGTCGGCCTCGAATTCCGATGGTGTCTCTCCTCTTAATGACTGTCTTAAAGCAGTAATGGGCTGGATGAGGAAAAACAAATTGAGATTAAATCCAGACAAAATGGAGGTGCTCATGGTAGCGGCCCCGAAACCAGGAGTTGGGTTGCAACCTCCAGTCCTGGATGGGGTCACGCTCTCCGTTAAGGACTGTGTTTGCAGTCTGGGGGTGCTCCTTGATTCATCGCTTCATATGACAAGTCAGGTGAATGCGACAGTCAGGAGCGCCTGTTATCAGCTTTGGCTGATATGCCAGCTGCGCCATTTCCTGGAAGTAAAGGACCTCAAGACTGTGGTGCACACGCTGGTAACCTCTCGTCTAGATTTCTGCAATGCGCTCTACATGGGGCTGCCCTCATGCTTGGTCCGGAAACTTCAGTTGGTACAAAATATGGCAGCCAGAGTGGTCTCGGGAACATCTCGGAGAGACCATATAATTCCAGGGTTAAGATCTCTCCACTGGCTGCCTATCAGTTTCCGGGCCCAGTATAAGGTGTTGGTTATTACCTTTAAAGCCCTAAATGGCTTGGGTCCAACTTATCTCCGGAACCGCCTCCTCCCATACAATCCTCCCCGCGCACTCTGGTCCTCTGGAAGGAATTTGCTTCAGCCACAAAAATCTCGGCTGTCTGCAACCTCCCAGAGGGCCTTTTCGGTAATCGCCCCCAAATTGTGGAATGACCTGCCGAACGAGATCCGTCAGATAACAACCCTGAGTAGCTTTTAAAAAGCACTAAAGACGGATCTCTTTCGGCAGGCCTTTCCTAATTAGATCCCGGCCTCAGGGGATCCTGGCTTCTTTTAGTCCGCTGGCCATTTATAGTATTTTATTGTATTTATTGTTTTTAATTGTGATTTTAGATCAGTTGGTTTTAATTTATAATTGTTTAATACTTTTTTATGGGGGAGGGTGGGGTGGGGGGTGTTTGGGGATTTTATCTGTATTGTATTTTAATTTTTGTAAGCCGCCCCAATTGTTTTAACAGAGGGACGGGGTATAAATAAATATTATTATTATTATTATTATTGTTGTTGTCATTCCCTTCCTGTAAGGCTGAGGCAATACGACTTGCCCAAGGTCACCCATTGGGTTTCCATGGCTGAACACTAGCCTCCCAGAGTCCTATATCAATACTCAAAACACTACTCCATACAGGCTCTTGGATACTGAAACTGAATCACATGGTTTCAAATAATAGCTCCAGATGAAGTTGCTTATTAAGCTTGTTAGGGAGTGTCTGTCTATTTCCAATACAACAGATTAAATAAAAGCAGAATAGATTTAAAGCAATTTGCCCACTTTGTGAACAGTCGGTATAAATCTTTTATTTCCCTTTTTTTAAAAAAAATATTGATATCCCACCTTTCCAGGAAGAAAACTAAGCAACACTAAGGGCTGGTCTAGATGAGGTAATAAAATGTGGATTGGTGAGAACCTACACCAATTTGCAGCAGTTTTCATCTGTCTCCTTGATTTTCTTTCAAGGTCACTGGTGTGTAAAGCTATCCGTGTTTGCTGTTCACACGGAGGCATGCTAACGAATTAAGATGGCAGGCACAAGTGAAGTACTCCCAGTTCTTTACGCCCCAAATTGCCCCCGCTGAACAGTATTTTTTTTAAAAAAACAAACTAAATCCAAGGTGTGGAAGAGCGATCTTCCACTGAAATAATGAAAAAAAGAAGAAGAAAAGACTGTTTCATCACCTCAGTGTACAATCCAACATGGCAGTTCCAGGTGCTGTCTTCTTAGCAAGCTCCGCCCCCATGCACGTCCAACCAATCAGCTATCCTCTTCAACAGTGCACTGTGATGCAATGCGGTTGTCCTAACAAGCAGCAGTGCGCATTTCTCCTGCTGTTTTTAAAAAACTCGGGAAAACCCCCGGAGACTTTTGCCGCAGACTTTCCATGAATTTTGCTTCCCTTCCCTCCGAAAAGGACGGAATGCTGCAGGATCCCATTTGAACACATGGGATTCTCCACAGATTCCATGAGGATTTATTTCACTGTCTCGAGTACCCCTAAGATTGTCCTTTGTATCTCAGGACTGGGAAGAGGTCCGAGGCCAAATCCACACAACACTAATAATCCAGTTTGAAGCTGGATTATTTGCCATGGCTCCTTCTTATGGAATCCTGGGATTGGTAGTTTGGTGAGGCACTAGCACGCTTTGGCAGAGAAGGCTAAAGAAGTTATAAAACTACAGATCCCAGGATTCTATAGGAAGGAGCCATGGCAAATAATCCAGTTTCAAACTGGATTATTTATGTAGTGTGGATTTGGCCTAGGGAAACACCTTTGCTTTTTCATTTGTTCGTAAGACTCTGGAGTTATTTATTTATTTAAATTATATCTCACCTTTCTCTTTGTAGAGGATCCAAGGTGGCTTACAAGCATTTTTTAAAAATGGCATAGGTAAGAAATTATTTATACAAAGTTCCGGGGTCATTTAATTTTTTAAACCTTTGTATAAATAATTTCTTAACTATGCCATGTTACCCCGGAGCTGTTCTTGTTAAATATAATTAAAGATCAAGATTAAAAAGTGACAAAATATTGGAGAATCATGCTTTACATGGTTACCTCTGCAAGGTTAGTTATAGCCAAAAAATGGAAGATGAAAGTGCGCCCGACCATAAAAGAATGGGAAAACAGGTTGATTGATATGGTGGAATTAGATATAGTAACAATGAAATTACAGAATAACAATGAACACAAATGGAGAGAAGAATGGGCAAAAGTATTAGATTATCTGAAAAGTAAGGGCGAGACATATGATAATATATTGTTGCAATATTAAAATTCCCCAGAGATGGAGGTATATCAATAAATGTACAATTGAAAGAGGAGTTGAGACTACACAGCTATTTAAACGGGTTAAACAGAAGTTATATATGATTACAATTTTATAACTTATTCAGTCAAAACAACAGAATGGAAGTTATAGATAATCTTTTTGTATTAACTATAACAATTAATATGACACAAATTGGATTAAAAAGAAAGAAAATAATAACGCTATATGATAATAAATGTATATTATTATATAATATATATAAAGTACATAAAGTGGAAAACCATGTTCTGATGGATATAAAACAACATTCTTTATAGTGAGTTGTATAAGAGGAATATTGGTTGTATTTTTAAGAATGTTTTAAAAAAATAAAGTAACAAAAAAATTACAATTCAGTTAAAAACAAGATTAAAACAACATAAAATGTATTTATTTATTTATGCAATTTATATGCCACCTTTCTCCCAAGGTGGGACCCAAGGTGGCTCACAAAAGAACTAACATCACAATTAAAAGCAATTAAAATTAGTTAAAAATGTACAAAATTAAAAAAAATGGAAACAGATAAAAACAACATTAAAAAACACCGCCCAATAAAAGCCACATGGGTGCAAAACACAAGGAAGATGTAGTACAAAAGATAAAAACATGACCCCATTAAAAATATTTTCTGTCACATACATTAGATGCAAAAGGCCTGCATGAATATAAATGTCTTTGCCGGCCAGGAAAAGGAAAAGGGAGAGGGGACCAACTGAACCCCCTTCCTGTGAGGTGGCCAAGTTTGCTGATGATACCAATGTACAGTTGGCCCTCTGTATCCATGGATTTGACATCCATGGATTCCACCATCCATGGCTTGAAAATACCCTCACCCCATCAAAAAACAAAACAAAAAAACCCAAGAAGCAAAACTTGATTTTGCCATTTTATATAAGGAATGTTTTACTGTGCCATTGTATATAATGGAACCTGAGCATCCATGGGTTTTTGGTATCCATGGGGGGTCCTGGAACCAAACTCCAGTGGATACCAAGGGCCCACTTTATTCAGTCTGGTAGGAGCAGAGAAAAATTTCAAGGAGCTTTAAAAGGATGTCTCCAAATGGGGTGAATAGTAGTAAAATGACAAATGACGTTTACTGTAAGTGTAATATACAACAAAATACAAAATGCACAGAACAGTGATACTTCTATTGGCCAAAATGCGCAAAATATATCATGCAAAATACTGTACTTTCCTTGAGATTCAGGCTGTCCCTGTCTGGGTCTGCCAGACTTTGAGCTCTGCCTATGTTTCATCTCAGGCAGATTACCGTGTACTAAACCCAGCAAAGGTAGATCATAAAAGATGATAAGAAGCCAGTATAATGAGAGTAAAAACATATCGATTGTCATACTCTTCAGTTTCCTAAAGCAAGCCCAGATCCTCGTACAGAAGATTTTTTTTTTTTCTGCATGGGAATGGCAACAAGAAACAAAGCTCCATAAAGGTTTATTTACCCCAATTTTGCATTCTCAAATTGCAGCAAGTCATGAGCCTCCTGGTCATGAAATAGAGACAGGTGCTTTTGTCCAGTTTTGTTTTGCCTCGAGTTCTGCTTCACTTTCTTCCAGTTGACAAAACAAAGCAACAAACAAAAACCAACCCCACCACCTTGAATTTTGAAATGTGAGTAACAGGCTTTGCCCACATGCCCATACACTTTGCTCAGTGAAAATGTCTTCCTTTGATTTTTTTTTTTTAAATTTTGCCTTTTCAGTCTGCTGCTCTTTTCATGGAATAATCACTCATTCAATAACAAATAAAATTTATTTGGAAGAAACAATTTCAGCTTATTTATTTAGAAGCAGCCAGTTTTGCCTTGTGCTTTTCTGCTCCAGCAGAGAGGAAAAATATCTTTTGAAATCAATCAATAAAACCATAGCCTCTACTTTCTCAGTAGTTTTTTTTTCCTTTCCTATTTTTTTTTTAATAAACTCATTTTAGCATGACCTTACAATTTAAACCTGAGTATAAATTCAATGAGGGAGAATTTTGCAAGCATTACTGTCATAAAGCTGGAATGGCCTTCTCTAACAAATATATAAAAAGGCGATGTAAAAGGGCTAACAAGGGTTTGGCCCTTCTGTGACTGCCAACCTAGAAACTGGGGAAAGGGAAAGGGGATGACTGAAGCATTTGATCTCTGTACTGTATTACTATACAGTAATCATTAGGGTCACAAAAAGTGCATTTGGATCCTAGTGCTTTTTTTTTTTTTCAGGCTCTAAAAGTTTGCTTGTTCCCTCAGGGTTCCCTGAGTAGGGTTCCCTGAGTCTTTGTGGGGGAGCAAACAGTTGCTGCCACCCACAAGCAGCACCCTCCCCTGTCCACTCTTTGACCTGCACCCAGAGGCTGCTTGCAACCTATGTCATGTGCCCCCCCCCCAGCAGCTAGTTGAGGCCAACAAGGAGATGGGAGCTGCTCTGGCAGACAGAGGAGTTTGCAGAGAATTAGGAGAGCTGCCTGTCCAAGGGGATGGAGGGGCTCCTTCTCCTCCTCCTCCAGGGAGCTGACGCCACACTGGACTAATCAAATTCAGGTGCCTGCTTTCAGTGCCACCACCATCATTGGGGGTGTTTCAGTTTAGCTGTGCCTTCTTCTGATGTTGCCCGCCAACTCGCCCTTCTCATTTCCTTTCTGCCATTTGCTGGTGCTACTGCATCCATTTGCTCATCTGCAACTTCTGTTCCCTCATTTTGACCCCAGTTCTGTTTTCTATGGCACCAAAGGTTGACTGGCTCAAAACCTTTAGTACATCGTAATACAGAATTTTGTGTTTCAGTATTGTTTTCTTTGAAATTCATCAATTTTACAATGGACAGGGCAGGGGGAGGGACGGAATCTACAAATAATGATATTACCAAGAAAGACAAAAAGATATACAATTTACTACAGTCCCAGGCCCCCTTCTGAATTGCCAGATCCTCGTAATTTATACTGCTCACCCCCTCCATCAGCCCTGGTAATTAGTACCATATTAGAACTTCTTTTTCTTTTAATTGATTTATCTGCCTCAAAACAGAAATGGTCATATGTTGTTGCCTGGATATGCTGATGATTTCTGAATACTTCAAAAATATTAACTGTAACAAGAGCACAAAAGAAATAACAGCCCAATATCAATATGGACAGCGTTGTTTCAGAAGCACGGCACTAAAATTAATGTAATTGAAATGTTTGGTAAAATCCTCTACAAGGGTTGGATTCTGTGCCAAAATGCAAGCCCCATTATTCAAATTAAAATGATATTTTGAGGCCTCTCTCACCCCCTCCCACCAAAAAACCCCTGTACTGGATGGAATAATTTAGGTCTTGAAAAAATACCAAAAACAAAAATGTCAAACGTTGCAATGTTTTAAACATAATGAAATGTTCTGTTTCAGTGTGTGGATGATTAAAATGAAGGTCGTTTCAAAAGAGAATGAGGACATCAACTGGTTTAGTTTCTTTGCTGTGTGCACGTGTGCTTGTGTTATGCTGAAGTATAATCCAGTGAAACTAATGGAAAATAAATTTAGGACATACAAAAGGAATCCAGGGCTGCTAAATCCAAATTCTACCTAGTTTCTACTGACTAGGGCTGGAGAGATGGGGCTCATTGTTTTTTCTTTCTTATAAACTTTTCATCCATCATGGCTGACTGTGGCTAGTACAGCCCCTCTCCTCTTTGCTAGATCTGTGTTTTTTGATATTTTAAATTCAAATTGAGTTATTAACAATATGACAGTGACATAAATAACTATTCTTTCACAGGATGAACTCAGCAAGCCTTGAATATTACTGTATTTCTAAAAAAAGTTATCAGTGTTTGCATGAAGTTTTTAGTTCACAGATTCATAGCACAAGAAAGTAACAGTAATTTATTAAATGAATTGCTGTATTAATGAACATGTATAAACTGTTTGAATGTAAAGATTTCAGAGTGGTTCACAACAGTCATAAAACACAACATAAAACAGTATGTAAGATCAAAATATGACTTCTACATTATTCTTAAAAACAAAATGAACAGGAGGCAGAACTACACTGGAATGCCTTCATCATGTCCTTAAAAATAAGAATTGTAAGCACATAGTGGAGGGCAGGGAGATTCAACATTGTGGGGCCACTGGAAGAATTGAGAGGGCCTGTGAATCCTTCTTGGAACACATCTATTTTCAGCCCTTGCTGCTGTCAGTGGCTGGATGGAGGAAGTGTTTCAGTGGAGCTTTCTGCTACATAAATGGGAGTTGTCCTTCTTTTAGGGCCAGTAACATCCTCCAGCCACTGGAATGACCTCTCCAGGGTGCCGTTTACACGATGAAAATGTATTGGGAAGAATTTTTATTGATCCCTGGTTGTTTACACGTACATCGTGATGGTCCCAAGCTTTTCAGAAGGAGGGCCACCTTTTATCCCTCAACCAGTGGGACTTTCCATCCCGCATTTTGTAGCGATTTTTTTAAAAGTCACAGGAGGATTTGGAAAATCAGACGTGTAAACAGCCCGGAACAAGACATCTTGGTACTAGGTGATGACTGGAAATGGTGACCAGGGGTGGGTTCAGAGATCAGAGAAGGAGGAATCAGTCACCCGTTCAATGGATTCAATAGTTTCAGCCTCACCAGCTGAAAACAAAGGCTTCCCTTCCAGCTGCACGTAGGTTTATGTGTATGTCTGTGCACAAAGTCACCCTGTTCAATGGATTTTTTCACTGCAAACCCTTCAGCTTCAACCTGTCCCTCCCCTGCATGGTGGGTTTAAATTTTCTCTCTGGCTTTTATTCGCAAACGATGATTCAGGAAGGACTCATCCCGCACTTGCTGCAAGCGCACTGATGACTAAAAAGGCCAATACGAGATAAACAAGTCCGGTTGCAGAAAGCACAGCAGAAGGTCTCCTTGGGTGATGTCTCTTGTGATTTTAAGAGACAGTATAACAGCAAGGGTCTGGTTGCACAGATCGCTCATTCATCCCCTCATCCCCTCTTCCCCTCATCCCCAATGCAACTCTCATTTATCCCCTCGGTAGCTTGCTTTCAATGGTGGGTTTAAATTTTAAAGAGACAGCAAGGGTCTGGTCACACGGATCACTCATTCATCCCCTCGTTAACTTGCTTTCCATGGTGGATTTAAATTTTAAAGAGACAGCAAGGGTCTGGTTGCATGGATCGCTCATTCATCCCCCTCAGTAGCTTGCGTTCAATGGTGGGTTTAAATTTTAAAGAGACAGCAAGGGTCTGGGTGCACGGATCGCTCATTCATCCCCTCATCCCCAATGCAGAAGCTTGAACAAACATTTGTGCCAGCCAATAGCATCGCTCATGGCAGGAAACTCTAAAGGAAGTACATCACCGAGGTTGGGAAAAAATGAGTAATTGTATCCTTGATTGACAGCTGGAAAAAAATATCCCAGGACGATAAACATGTGTAAACAAACAAACAAACAAACAAACAAAACCCCGGGATAGTATATAGTGGGAGAAGATACATATCATGGGATGTGATGCCGTGTAAACAATGATCCCTGGATCTCCCGTGCTATCCAGTTCAGAGACAAAAATCTTGTAAACAGCGAGGGACGAATACAGGATGAAGAAGTTCTGGGACACCCCGCGCAATAACTGGCACTCATGAAAACAGAATTGCAGGTTTATAGGGTGTATTGTAGCCACAAGTTATGGTAGTTATCATGTTAGGTGAGTTAAACAAGAGGATTAGAATAATTCAGCAAAGATGGCAATTTAGCAGTGATAGCAAAATGGAACTTCCAGTTTGAAAGGTAGCCTACTTCTACATATTTGTTACAGTTATTGGATGAGAGTGCTATTTTTATTTTCCCATCCCACATGTGAACTTCCCAGAGGCATCTGTTGAAGCGCTGTGGGAGGCAAGATGCTGGTATAGATAGACCTGTTTTCTGAATCAGTGGAGCTTTTATTATGTTTATAATTTTTGGTCCCAAGGGAACATGGCTTCTGCACCAATGCATTGCAAACCAAATACCAGTTATTGGAAGAGTTTAATAAATAATATAAAATGTGCATTTTTTGGTGTGCATTTTAACTTAGGAGTTTGTCCCAATAGATGATAATGGCTTGCAATTCCCATCAGCCCTATTCAACACAGCCAATTGTGAGGGATAGCAGGAGCTGCAGTCCATACAAAATCTGGAGGGTGTGTGTGTGCCTTCAAGTCACCTGTTGACTTACGGTGACCCCATGAATTTCATAGGGTTTTCTTAGACAAGAAATACTCAGAGGTATTTTTGCCTTTTCCTTCCTCTGAAATATATCCTACAGTACCTGGTATTAATTAGCACTCTCCCATCCAAGTACTAAGCAGGGCTGATCCTGCTTAGCTTCCAAGATCAGATGGGATCTAGTGCTTTTAGGGTATTTAGGCCCACTCACACACATCCCCTACCCACTTGTAAATAAAATGCATGCATTCTAAATTACTAATGTGTACCTTTTTACACTTGGGGATGCTTAAAAAGGACCATTGAGAGTTGATTAAGATTTGGCATGGCTGTCATGCTGTTCCAAATTCCCGCTACTCAGATGCCTCTGGGAAATCACGAGAACTTCTCTATTGCTCTCTAACATCTGGCAATCAATGAGATGAGAAACATTTTCACAGAAGGGATGGCATGACTTAGGAATGGGAGGTAGGAAGGAATACATTGGGAAGATGAAGCAAGCTTGTATTCTGGGCAGAAGCTTGTATGTGGGGTGTGTGTGTGGAGGTGGCCAGAGCTTGGATTATTTTAATTCAAAATGTTACTTTTTTGTACTATAGCTCCCAGAATCCCCCAAGCTACCATGGCTACTTCCCATCCTGGCTAGAGGATTCTGGGAGCTGTAGTCCTTAAAATGTAACTTTATCAAGCTCTGGTTTTGTTTCCCAAGACATATACAGTACATTTCATAGCCTGTCGGAGAAGCCTGAGTAACTTAGTTGATCCATGTTTAAGCTATAGACAGTGGAAGTTGGTGGAGGTTTTGTATTGATTAATCTATATTTCCCCCCTACTGGATTTCAAAATTAGAAATGCAAAGAATGGAAGAAAGCGGGGGCGGGGGGAGAAGGGAGGAAAGAAGGGAGAAAATACATATGATGTGAACATGGGCTAGGCATATACATTGATACAGACTTAATATATTTCAAAAATGAATTTTCTTGCAGTTGGTTTATATAAAAATATACTTATGTATGGTTTAAAGCAGTATGATCCTCTGACCATTGAATGATGAATATAAAATATTTATGCAGTATTTGCAAACTTGGGTTATATAAATCTTTAGCCTGTCTTTCACTGAATTGGTTCAATATTCCCTTGCACATTTTCCTCTGTTGTCACATATGCATACACCAATGCTATGCTAGGTTAAAATATGCCTTGAGTGTTTCCCCCCCCCCCAAACTGGAATTTCTGCTACATTGATGTTTGGCACATGGTTTTAGTGTACTCAAACAACCTCCTTTTGATATCATTTGACAGCCAGTACATGATGTAGTTATGGTCTGTTTCTTGATCTCAAAGAGCCTGACACAGTACGTGATTTTATTTAGAAGGAAGGAAGTCCATCACTGGGGACTGCAGATTTAATCTTGTGCTTGACACCAATCTTGGTAGTGAAGCACTGTATTAATGAACTCCACCTTTTAACCATTGGCCATGGGAAATACTGAAGCTTTTGCTCCATGTTATGATCTTTCAGATTGCTCTGCAATAGAATAAATGTCAGTAGTGAGTTGGCATTTGCATTGATGTTTATAATGTTTGAAACAAAATACATTTTAAATGCCAACTTAAAAAAACAAAAACAAATGAAAGCTATGTTTTCTTCAGACAAGCTGCAAAGCTGAGAGTTAACAAGTGTATACAGTTGACTCTCCACATCTGTAGATTTTGCATTCACAGATTCCACCATCCACGACTTGAAAACATTCCAATAAAATAAATTAAATTAAATTAAATTAAAATAAAATCCAAGAAGCAAACCTTAGTTTTGCTATTTTACATATGGGGCACCATTTTACTGCTCTCTCTCTCTCTCTCTCTCTCTCTGGCTTTTCTTCGCAAACGAAGATTCAGGAAGGACTCATCCCGCGCTTTCTGCAAGCGCGCTGATGACTAAAAAGGCCAATCCGAGATAAACAAGTCCGGTTGCAAAAAGCACAGCAGAAGGTATCCTTGGGTGATGTTTTTGGGTTGTGATTCTTTCTGCGTTGTCGTTTCTCTTCAAGACTTGTTCGTCATGAGTTCTCAAATAAGGCTGCAGCATTGTGGATAGTGCGTCTCCATGCCTCCCGATGTGAGGCCAGGGCGGACCACTGTTGGTGATCAATTTGGCCGAGCCTGAGATGTTGCTTCAGGGAGTCCTTGTATCGCTTTTTTGGAGCGCCCCTCTTACGCTGACCCACGGTGAGTTCACCGTAGAGTAGTATTTTTGGGAGGCGATGGTCCTCCATCCTAGAAATGTGTCCTGCCCTGCGCAGCTGTGTTCTCAATATCATGGCCTCAATGCTGGTGATCCCTGCTTGCTCAAGGACAGCAACATTCGTCACATAGTCAGTCCAGTGTATATTTAGGATTGTGCGTAGACAGCGCTGATGAAAGCGCTCGAGGAGTCGTAGGTGGTGGCGATAGGTGACCCATGTTTCAGATCCATAAAGGAGCACTACTGTATATAATGGGACTTTACAGTCCACAGATTTTGGTATCCACGAGGGGTCCTGGAACCAAACCCCAGCAGATACCAAGGGCCCACTGTATTTAGAATTTGGGCTGACCCAGGTAGCTTATAATCAGTGTAGGGAGGGAATAGAAATTCCTCAGTTTCCTGACTGGGGTCCAATGTGATGTTCCCGATCCATCAAGAAACTTAGGTGAGAAGAAAAATTACACATCAAAAGTTCCTGCAAACTGAAGGATGGTTTTATTTTTGTTTTTTGTTCCTAGAACCAGTGTGGTATAGTGGTTTGGATGTTGGACTGGGACTCTGGAGACTAGGGTTCGAATCTCCGTTTAGCCATGGAAACCCACTGGGTGACCTTGAGCAAGTCACACTCTCTCATCCTTAGAGGAAGGCAAAGGCAAACCCCTTCTGAACAAATTGTGCCAAGAAAAACCCCATGATAGGTTAACCTTAGGGTCACCATAAGTCAGAAGGCAAACAACAACAAACAATATAAACTGCAGAATTTAATATAAACAGCTGTGCAGAATTGGAGAATCTGCACAGTTTTGCAGTCAAAACCTGCACTCACTGTCTTTTTTACTACACACAGAAAACTACACAGTTTCTCTGGGGTGGGTTGGGGGACTCAAATTGCTTACATTATTTTCCACCATATACATGGGGAAAGTATAGAAGCTATCAAACTAAATTACACACTGCACCCCTATTAAAAAAAAACCAGTGCAACATTGGACATTGTGGCAGCATCCTTTTCTGGTTAGAAAGTTGTGCAACCCAAATGTTACACAGCAGGGAGAAAAAACTCAGGCCAACTGAAGCTGCAGCCTCACATGATTTTAGAATAATAGAATAAAAGAATAATAGAATCATATATTGTGCAACATTGCTGGATTTTGCAAGTTTTTGTTGTGCAACATTGCTCTATTTTGTGTAGAAAACAGCAATGCTGGACAATAAAAATGTTGTGCAAAATCAGCAGTATTGCACAAAAATAACCATATCGTTTTGTTGTGCAATGCTGCTGAGTCTGTGCATTATTTTTGTTGTGAACATTGCTTTGTTTTGTGTAGAAAACAGCAGTGTTGCACAACAAAAATGTTATGTAAAATCCAACCATGTTGCACAAAGAATAGGCATGTGGTTTTGTTGCGCAAAATTGATGTTTTAATGTACTACATTGCTGTTTACTACATAAAAAAGCAATCTTGCACAAAACGCACATGTGGCTGCCTGAAACAAGTCCTTTCCATGCTGAAAGCTGCACAGTTTTAAGAGAAGGCTGTGTAGTTCTCAGGAGGAGCTGCATAGCTTCTAGTAATATTATTATTATTATTATTATTATTATTATTTATATCCTGCTCCTCTATGAAATGCAATCGGGGCGGCTTACAGCATTTAAAATATACATCTAAAACCATCTATCCTGCCCCCGCTTAAAATACTATTAGATAATTCAGAAATTAAAACACTCTTAAAAATACTAAAATTAAACAGTAAACAATGGCTATGGCGAAGTCGTGACAAATTAGATTTTCTTTTCTGATGGCCGGGTAACTATTCAGGAAAGGCCTGCTGGAAGAGATCTGTCTTAAGAGCTTTTTAAAAGCTATTTATGGGGGTAATGTAATGGATTTCATCAGGCAGGCCATTCCATAGTCTGGGAGCAAAAGTCCTCCTGGAGGTCGTAGAAAGCCTGGTTTTTAAAGGAAAACTGTGTACTTTTCTGGAGAAGCTACACAGCTTTTGTGGAAAAGCTGCACACTTTCCTAGCATTAGCAGAAAAATATCCCCACGTATCTCAAAGTTACAGGACAAAAACCTGTTTCATTGTACTTGACCTCTATTGGGATTTGGAGAAATTGAGATTTCCCTAAATCAATGTAACTCAGAGCCTCAGCAATTATCAATTTTGATGTAGAAATATCCTGTGCACATTATGTGTGCTGTAGGTATTTTGCTTTTCTGTTATAACAGTTATGGATGCTTCTGCTGTGTTAATAATGGTTTCCTGCAGCTGTTCCTTTGTATATATCTTTGGAAATACCTGGATGGTCTGGGCTGGGTCTGGTGCCACTCCAGGCGTCTCCAAGGGATTTACAGTATATGTTTCCAAGACTGGACAGGCCTTTGGTGTTATTTATAAATAAGCAAACAAAACAAAACAAAAAACAAAGAAAGAAAGAAATAATAAAGATGTTATTGATAATTAATGGATGCAGCAGTTGTTTATAATAGAGAAAGCTAGTTGTCATTCAGCTGATAGGCTGCCAGAGTCCCCTCACAACACGTGGCAATTTATGTCCCCCAAATGGTGCCCACCCAGACATATCCTGGGCCAACATAGTTACCCTCTGCCCAAGTTGAGGGCCATTGGATCTAACTCTCTATCAAGGAGGTGAAGTCTCTTGCTTAATCCCCAAGGAATGTGGATTTGCTAGCTTAATCAAGCTGTGACCACCAATGTTTACAGTTGGCTTCTCCTGTCTGTTTACATAAAGGATTATGCTTATGTGACCTTCCTCAGGGAGCATGGACCTCTGTTAAGGTGTAGTGTTGATTCTCCCAAGGCCCACCTGAACTGTATGGTGCCATTCTAGGCCCACTGCAGCTGTGTGAAGCCCTTGTGTACACTGCTGGCAATTTTTTTCTGGTGGTCGGGACCCCTTCTTATGACACTGAGGATAAGTGATTGTGGGAAAGCTTGCTAGAGATTGGAGGGGCAAATGTACCCTCTCCTTACCTGTAAAGATTGTTCCTAAGCAGGTTCCAGAGCATAACTTCTTGCTTGGGAGCACGGAAGTAGTAGTGTTCCTGTCTCTTGATTTATTTCAGTTCTTGGTGGAGGAAATCACAAATCTTAGGCTCCTACAAGGGTGGATGCCCCAAGAACCAGATCTTAAGAAAGTTATTCTTTGGAACACAACTCCCAGAATCCCCCAGTTAGCATGGCAAATGATTGTCCTGGCTGGAAGTTCTGGGACTTGTGTTCTGAAGAACATGGTCATGATAATTCCTTCTGTTTCAAAGACAGGGTACAAATGCCTCTCCTTGTCTTCAATTAGCTCTCCCCTTTGCTGTACATTCCTCCTTTTTTGTTTGCTGGGGAGAGAGTTTTTTTGTTTGTTTGTTTGTTTGTTTGTTTTCTTCTGGGATCTTGAGCGCTCTCTTAAGAAACAAAATATTGAAAGCATTTCTGATTTTTCATATATATAAAAACGGGTGTGACAGGAGTGGACATAACTCTAGGGTCAGTCCCTTGAAACACTTGAGCCATGGGACACTGTGTTTCTTAGAGCTTTTGAGCAAAATGATACCTGTCATGAAATAAGTTACTGATTAAGGCAAGGAGCAATGGCAACTAATTTAAAATGGTTAAAATGGAAGCAAAACATTGAAACTGTAAGGAGTTGCCACTTAAGGTTTTATAGGCTCAGAACAGGCTCCTGGAATGACATTGCCTTGTGGCAGCAGTGGGCATCTTGTGGGCCTCTAGCTGTTAGACTATCATTAGGCCTCATCATTTGCTCTGTTGACTAGGGTTGGTAGTAGTCACAGTTAAACAAAATCTGGAAGTCTACAGGTTTCCTGCCCCTGTTGTGTGAGAGAAGAGGGATGGTAGTAGTGCTAGGGTAGATGGTTAGCAGAGTGAGTGGCTGGCTGGCCACTCCTCTTTGAAAGAATCTGAAAATGGAGTGCTGCCAAGTACTTGCTGCAGTCCTGGCTATTGATGAGTCACCACTCTTGGCAGTGGTGTACAGCTTTGGGACATGGGAAAGCACACCGAGAGGTAGAGGTGAGGCTGAGGCTTATTAGAAGGACCTAGGCCAGGAATAATGTGATAAGTTGGTCCACTTGTATGGCTAAGTATTCCTTCCTGGATGTGTGTATCCTACAATATTTTCCCCTGGAAGAGGTCCATCCACTAAAGGGTGATGCTATGTGTCTGAGGTGTGGTCTGTGGCAAGGCTGGTCTTTAGCAGTGTCAGGTGAAAAGTGTACACTCAGGACTGAGGAATTTCTGATGCAAAGTGATTGGCATCAGTATGTTTTCAGAGAAGCATTCTCAGAACAGAAGGAGCATGATCACTAGAGATATGTCTCCTATAGCAGCTGAGAAAACATGTGCAAGAGGTACTACATCACTGTCTCTGGGTTACTAGATCAGTGGTTCTCAACCTTTGGTCTGGCTGGTATTTTGGACTTCAGTTACCGCAGGCCTTAATCAGCATGATCAATGCTCAGCTGAAGTTGAAATCATTAGGATGGGCACTGGTTAAGAACCTCTGTACTAGGTCTTCTGTTATGATGCAGATGGGTATTTCTAGTTCCTAGATCAAATCAGCGGTAGCCCTCTGTGGGCATTCAGTCTCCTCACATGGGAACTAAATGTGCAGAATAAACATGGGTATATGCAGCCCTAATCCCATCCTCTGAGTCTTTGACCTTCTGTGTTGCGTTAGAAGATCTAGAGGGGCATTCTCTCTGCATTTCCTTGAAAGGGAGTAGAAATTTCCATGCAATTAGGAACTCTAAAAATGTCCAGAGATGCCACTTCTGGCCTGAAGAAATAGAGATGTTGGGGGCTGGGCTTGTTTATATGCCCATGTCCCCTTCCCACTTTAGCTCTCATTTGAGGAGCCTGAATCCCTAGATTGTGTATGAATCCCTAGATTGTGTCTGTTTTCACATATGTACAGTGGGCCCTCGGTATCCACTGGGAGTTGATTTCAGGACTCCCCTGTGGATACTAATATCCATGGATGCTCAAGTCCCATTATATACACTCTCTCTCTCTCTCTCTCTCTCTCTCTGGCTTTTCTTCGCAAACGAAGATTCAGGAAGGACTCATCCTGCGCTTTCTGCAAGTGCACTGATGACTAAAAAGGCCAATCCAAGATAAACAAGTCGGGTTGCAGAAAGCACACTCCTTGGGTGATGTTTCCGGGTTGTGATTCAATGGCATAGTAAAATGGTACCCCTTGTATAAAATGGTGAATAGCAGGGTTTGCTTTTTGGAACTTTTTTTTTAAAAAATTGAAGACATGGTTGGCTGGCTCCATAAATAAAGAATCCATGGATACAGAGGACTGACTGTACTATATTTTGTATATTATGTAGCCTATCCTTGCATACCTATTTTAAACAATAAAATATGAAAAAATGGAATATTCTTAGGGTGCTGATAAGTTTAATTGGTTGTTTAAAAGCAGTGTGTATGTCATCCAGATAAATGTTGTCACAGGCTGACAATTGCTTTCACCATCAGAATTGTACCATTAGGTCATAGCAGTGCTGATATCTTAGTACTTTCATGTACCGTATTGATGCACAGTAGTAATACAGTTGTAATACATTACCATGTAACAATTTTCCATTGAGGTAAGAGGCTTTAATTATAACACATCATAATATTATACAAATGTTGTTTCAGAATTCAATGCTTGGATTCTGACCACTTTCTTTGTGTGATGCAATTCACTGTCCTTTGTCCTTGATGCTATTAAGGAGTTAATTGGATCCTGGGGAGGAAGGTTACCTCACTTTCCTCAAAGCGCTTTATGGGACATCTGTGTGACAGGCACATTACAAATTCTGTAAAGTGTGTCAAACGTTACTCACTGTGCTTTCTTGAATGGAGCAGGGTAGTGCTCTGTTTTCCACAGATAGAAATCAATGTGTCTAAAGAGGAGAGGTTCCTGTTTGTGTAGTGGTCTTTTCTTTCTTTTGCTCAGGTAGCAAAACACAGAGACTGTAGGAATTGCCACTTGAGGTTTTACAGTGAAGTGGGCAACTGTCAGGAGTTATGGAGCCACACTGCTCCCCCAGAGTACTTGGAGTGCCACACCCCCTGAAAAAAGTTTTAAAATTTTCCTCAAATGCCCTCCAACACCCTCTCACAGACATGGGTGCAATTTGTTCACATTTTTTACCCCCTCTGGCCAATTTTAGGGCTAGGATGGCCTCCCCCCCCCCCGGCAACAGAAACCAATCCAGACATCAACTTCTGGATCACTCCCTGACAGGAAAAGATCTCTCCTGGCTTAAAATGGCCCATGGGGGAAAAAGAAGCAAACTGAAGCTAGATGAAATGAAACTTTTTTTTTTTCATTTAAAAATTAAGAAGGGCTGTGGGAACTCTTTACATCCCACCCTCTGTGTCTTCCTCATCATAGCATGCCAGAAATTTGAGAAAATTTGCAAAGGGTTGACCATCCCCCTCTCCCCACAATGCCTACAGTCTCTCCTGGGCCACCAAAGTTTGGAGGTAGTGTGCATGTCCTCACTGTCCCCCTTTTTAAGTCCACTGTATGCTTAATTGATATGCCTGAAACAGGCTAATGCTTGACTGGGCCATTAGCCAAACAGACACTAATCCTTCTTGCATATCCTCCCACCCTAAGAAGTACCCATTCAGATACACAAATTTACATACCCTCTCCAACAGGGACTCACAGTATATAAACCCCACACACCCCTATGCTACCATTCTCTGAAGATGTCAGCCACAGATGCAGGCGAACCGTCAGGAGTAAACTCTTCTAGAACATGGCCTCACAGCCCAGAAAAAACCATGAAAAAGCTTGACTGTGTATCTGTCAGTGTATGGTAACTCACAGAGCCTGTTAAGGACACTGTAATTAAACAAACAACAGATTACAGTAGTTATTTGCCTTCTCATAGTTCTCATCATGACCAATCATCAACTATACAGCTGTCCAACAAATGACTACTTTTATGGCCTGTCAAACTGGATGGCCGAACAGTAAAATATTTATAAACATGCGATGGGTGTATGAGAATAACTTTGGGAGGGGGGAAGAGAATGTGGGAATTAACAGTGTTCTGTAACAGGGTTTTTGGGGTTTTTTTGGAAAGCAGTTGCTTGCAAAACAGCTGGCTCCAACAATGTCTTGAACATCTTGCAGTTGTCAAGATCTGTAGGAGAGGGTTTAGCCTTAAAATGTACTTCAGACACTTGGAAGAGGCAAACACAGTTGTTAGAGAATGTGTAAATATTTTTTTTTATGTTAAACTATAAACATGCATCCTATTAACCAACAATCTCTGTTGTTGTTGCTGCTGCTTTTGTGTGCCTTCAAGTCGTTTTTGACTTGTGGTAACCCTAAGGTGAATCGATCATGGGGTTTTTGAGGCAAAATTTGTTCAGAGGAGATTTGCCTTTGCCTTCCTCTGAGGCTGAGAGAGTGTGACTTGCCCAAGGTCACCCAGTATGTGTGTGTGTGATGGTGGTGGTGGTTTCCATGGCCGAGCAAGGATTTGAACCCTGGTCTCCCAGAGTCCAACACTCAAAACTACTGCACCAGGCGGGTTCCCAATAATGCCTGTAACATACCGTACTAATAATAACTAAGTTAAAACACAGAAAAAAAGCTGCATTTTCCCATATTGCCCTAGTCTTTCTCCCTTTTTCTAACCTTGCTTTCCTAACCAGCTGCACTGAACTCCAACAAAGTCTAACTGTCTTAGAGTGCTCCGGCACCCCAACAATATAGAAGAACTGAACCACATGGAGGAGAGTGTAGTAGTCCTGCTCCCCTTAGTTATTGCTTATCTCACCTTCTCCATGTGGAGAGCAATTTTCTGAAGAGGAACCCAGTTTTCGTAGGACCATAGAGTTGGCAGAGACACCCAAGGGCCATTTAGTCCAACCCCGCACGACGGCAGAGAAAAAGGATTGGGGAGCGGAGGGAGGCAGCAAGCAGAGGGCAGGCAAAAGATATATATATATATATATATATATATATATATATATGCACATCTATGCATGTATGTATTCTTCTGAAGATGAAAAGCGACTGTAAAAGAACGCAGTTTTCAAAGAACCATAGAGTTGGAAGAGACACCCAAGGGGCATCTAGTTCAACCTCGCAGGACTACAGAGAAAAAGGATTCAGGAGCCAAGGGAGACAGCAAAGCCAGTGCAGGCAAAATATATAGATGCCAGCCACAGATGCAGGCGAAACGTCAGAAAGAAACTATTCCAGAACATGGCCTCACAGCTCGGAAAAAAACCAAGGGGAAATATATATATATATATATATACACACACACACACACACACTGTATATATACTGTGTATATATGTATGTATGTATTCATCTGAAGATAAAAAGTGACTGCAAAAGAACCCAGTTTTCGTAGGACCATAGAGTTGGCAGAGACACCCAAGGGCCATCTAGTCCAACCCCACAGGACTACAGAGAAAAAGGATTCAGGAGCCAAGGGAGACAGCAAAGCCAGTGCAGGCAAAATATATAGATGCCAGCCACAGATGCAGGCGAAACGTCAGAAAGAAACTATTCCAGAACATGGCCTCACAGCTCGGAAAAAAACCAAGGGGAAATATATATATATACACACACACACACACACACACTGAAGATAAAAAGTGACTGCAAAAGAACCCAGTTTTTGTAAGACCATAGAGTTGGCAGAGACACCCAAGGGCCATCTAGTCCAACCCCACAGGACTACAGAGAAAAAGGATTCAGGAGCCAAGGGAGACAGCAAGGCGAGTGCAGGCAAAATATACACACGTGCACGTACGTACATACACACAGTATGTATGTATGTATGTATGTACTCATCTGAGGATGAAAAGCAACTGCAAAAGAACCAGGGGCCCAGTTTTCATAGAACCATAGATTTGGAAGAAACACTCAAGGGCCATCTAGTCCAACCCCGCAGGACAAGAGAGAAAAAGGATTCGGGAGCTGAGGGAAGCAGCAAGCCGAGTGCAGGTGAAATATATATTCTTCAAGGGTGTGCAAAAGAGGTGTGCAGATCTCAGCAGGAGCTGTCCCCACACACAGACACAGAGATCCTGGGGAGGGGGCACCCCAAATTTGTGACCCCGCCCCTTCCCCCGACAGCCATCCCAACTGGTCCTTCCAGGGTTGCCAGACTATATATATATGTGTGTGTGTATGTATGTATGTATGTATTCATCTGAAGAAGAAAAGTGACTACAAAAGAACCAGGATTTGGGAGCTGAGGACCAGTTTTCATAGAACCCTAGAGTTGGAAGAGACACCCAAGGGCCATCTAGTCCAACCTCACATGATTACAGAGAAAAAGGATTTGGGAGCTGAGGAAGGTAGCAAGTTAAATATATATACTGCTTGCTCTGTAACCCAGCCCCACCCCCTGCACTCATCCAGCCAATCAGGGTTGCACGTTGTCTTGTATAGGGAAGCAACTCATGTTTGATCGCTTCCTTTAACAAGCAAAAACGCGCATATCACTGGATATTTTTGTAAACGTAGGGAAAAGCTCTGAATGCTTTTCTCGCATACTTTTTTCCTCTTTTTGGCCCCCCTCCTTCACAATAGGATGAGACAATACAGGATCCCATTAAAACAGCTCCTTTCCAGGCGAATTCTATGAGGGGTATTTTTACCATATAGACAACCCCAAATTGCTGCTGCTGCAAGTTGCCTTTTCTGCAAAGCAACCTGCTTCTTTTTGCCTCCTATAGACAAGACTTTAGTCTGAACTGTCAAGGAGCTGTCCAAATTGCTGAACCTTATTCGAAGGGATTGGGTCCCCACCTCAGGGACATCCTTGAAAAGTTTGGACTGAAACCCAAAGCAGATTCACGTTCCCAGCTGCCACTGCCTGTCCTCTCCCACGTTTTACAGATGAAAACCAGGACACACGTGGCCAAGTGACATTAGAGTGTGGTCGAGAAGGCAAAAGTTATTAATGAGGAAGAACACGCAAGCTAGGAGAGGTTGCAGCAGTTTGCTTCCGCCTGAGCTGACTGGGAAGGAAAAGACTTCTCCCTTTCCTCTCCTCTGCTCTCCTCCCTGTTGAGTTAATTGACTGGGAACCTCTGTTGCACTATGAATTCAGCTTGCAGCAAGTGAAGTCTCTCTCTCTCTCTCTCTCTCTGGCTTTTCTTCGCAAACGAAGATTCAGGAAGGACTCATCCCACGCTTCTGAATCTATGGAGGCTCTTATGTGATCTCAAACCCTGGTTTTCTAGTGCAGTTTGCTGAATCTGGTAACATATGTCCTTGTTACTGAGTTATTTAAATAAAAGAGTAGGAATTGTGTGATGCAGAGGTTTCAAGTGGCTCACCAAACCCTGCAGTAGTTTTCCGAGTCCTCTCTCATCTTTGGGGAAAAAATGACCTAAAATGGACATTTTACCTTCAAAAGGTGTGACTGACCACAAAATAGCCTTTAAAAAACATCCTGGATCTGAAGTGATCTTCTGGTCACTTTCAGTTCCTTTAAAAAAAAAAATGTGTGTGTGTGCGTGCATGGTGTAGGGGTCTAGGATGATGATGAAAATAGACATTGGAAGTGTTGCTGGGTGGGTCCAGCTTTTTCCATTCTTGGTCTAAAAGAGCTGCCTACAAGTGAATTGGCCCGCTTCCAACATTGTGTGTACAAAGTGTGCTGTTATGTTAGTTGTGATCAATTCTTGTACAGATTATATAGTATTGCAGGAAAAGAAGTACAGTACTTGCCTGATTCTGTTTTTTTTTTAAAAGTGTTATTTCCTGTTTTATTTTGCTGCAGTATGGCTTTGTCTGAGAAACTTGTACTGTATACATGTGCTAAATGTTTATAGACAGGAATTGCCTGAGTCATGAAGTATTGGAGCAGAATACAGTGTGCTTAACCTTGCCCATATTGTGATAAATGATAGGGTCCAGGGCATATTTCCATGCTGACTAAAGACACATATGAATGTTACTGACAGAAGCCAGGTTCCCCCCCTCTCCTTAGTGGAGTTCTCTAAATACCAAAAGGGTTGGACAGTGCCTGACTGGGGTGGAGTGTGAAGCAGTGAAACAGGGTACTGGCTAGCTCTTTCCTGAGTTTGGTACAGTGTACTCAACTCTTTTAAAATGGGAAGGATATCCACCAAAGGTTTGTTTTGATTAATTCACTGATTTTGGTCATTGTGAAGAGAGATGTTGCCCAAGCCTGGTCAGAGGCAGCCAGTCACAGCCAGGGAATGCTGTGAAACAGGGCCGTTTTAAGGGGCCCGTAGCACCTTCAGCTGCAGGGTCCCCTGTCATTGTGGGGGCCCCGTAGTAATCCTCCTCCTGCAAAAATATTATTAGTAATAATCTGAATATCCTGTACTGTGAATAGGTTAGGTTAAGTTAGTCTAAACATATGGACCCCCCAAAATAAAGCATTTGCAGGGGCCACCAAAATTCCTTAAACCGGTCCTGCTGTGAAAGGGGACTACATGCAGGGGGAGGGGTAGGAGACACACTACAGGGTAAAGATCTGGATCAGGTTTTAGGAGCTGTGAATGAGGAAAGAGTTCATCTTTAATCTAATTGTTATATAATAACTCTTTTCTATAACTGTGTCTGACTGCTCCATTTAAGAATTGATAAGGAGATTAGTCACACTTTACCACACTGAACCCACTGATCGACACAACCACTTGTCCATAATAAGAATGCCCTTGAGGTCTGAGTACCAGATCCAGGGAGGGATCTTGAGGGTAAAGAGGCAAGGTGAGTGATGGGACCCCAAGGTGGGGCCAACCTGGAGACGGATTGTGTTGCTGTCATGTTCACCAAAAGCTAGCTATTCTTGTGTACAGATTAGTGCATTGCATGTTAGTAATAGGAAGATTTTTGTCTGAACTTAGGCTTCATGATGCTTTTTGTGAGCTCCCATTTATTTGGCTGTTCTCTCACAGCCACTGCTTTTGCCAATAGGTATTTAGATTAAGGATTAACCAAAGACCAGTATTTTGCTAACTCAGCACCTTGATGTTGTGTTTTTTGTTTAGTGCTCTTTCTGTAGGTGCTAGCAGTTCATGTACTGCCAATGCAATTAAGTGCAGGCGTTCAGGACCGCTACCTATTTTTAGGCAGAAAGGTGTTGAATTGTCACAACTGTTTGTAATGCTTTAATAGTCCTTTTTCAAAGAAGCTTCCTTCTGGTGGATCAGAAAAGCGGCATGATGCCCATTTAAATGGTGTTTCTGGTTCACTTTGCTTGAAATCCATAATGCAAGCCCTCTGGTATAAGCTCACAGTGCTTAGTTGCTAACAGTCAGCTTCAAAGAACTTGACATATGGATGGAAGTAATTGCATAAGTATAAACAATAGTACAGATCTAGACATGCACTTGAGAATGACAGCTATTTTTAACTCTCTTTGACTTATAAGTCTAACTCACATTACTTGTATCCATAAAATACTTAATGTGCATAAGAATGCTGGCTAGCCAGTTCTGTATATAGTATCATGATACACACACACACACACACACACACACACTGTAGTTTTTAAAAGATACACAAAACCTTGGGTAATGGCAGCCAAAAACATTAATTGCTTACACTGGTTGCATGAGCTTGAAAAAGACAATATTAAAATTTCCATGTTTTATGGGAAACATTTTATTGCATAAAATAGACATCTGTGCGTCTCGGACTCCTCTCCTCCAAAACATTTAAAAAATATATTGCTATCGTCTTTGTTGTTGAAAATATCCCTCTTTGCTGCCTTTAATTTTTTCCCCTCAATGATATTCATGTGTGGCATATTTTTCATCCATGTCCTAGAGCAGGGTTGGGGAATCTTTGGGCCATCATACATTCTGGCCTACAGCTCCTACACTCCCTCAGCATCAGGATTGGTGGATGAGGCTGATGGAAGCTGTACACTTAAAACATCTGGAGGGCCATAGATTCTTTACCTTGTCTTTAAAAAAATGCACACAAGCAAATATCGGGACTGTTTCTCTCCCAAATTAGTCTGCAGAGTAAAGCTCAAATAAGCTTTTTGGCTTTAGGAGCGAAGAAGCTTCTTGGAACATTCCTGACCAACTGTAGTGTTACTAAGCCTGGTTTCACCCCCCTCCATGGTGTCACCTAGTGCAGTTTAGCCTCTCCGTGCCCCCCTAGTGCTGCCACTGCTGACCAAAATTAAGGATGCTTCCCCATCTGAGGTAAAATTGGGCAGAGTACCTTCTCGCATTTTCTGTAAACTAGTTCTCAGGTTCATGGGATAGAGTTCTCAGTGTGTGTGTGTTTCTGGGGAGGGGGCAGAGACAAAGACAAAGCTATTATCAGACACATTGATGGGGTGGGGAAAGGCCTTAGTCAGAATACATAAAGGGAGCCTACCTTAATGTTTTGTTTGGTTGGGAGAGTGAGCTTCTCTGAGCTTTTTCAGTTCAGAGATTACACAGCACCTTTACTCCCAAAGCGTGAGCATTTTGTGAGTGAGCCACAGTATTTCAGTAGCTGCACAGAACCTGGAAATATGAAAAACAGACTTTTAGCCAGTTCTGTTTGAGTTATGATTCATATCCAGGATGTAGACAAAAATATAAGTGGGCTTTGATTCTCCATGCCATTTGCTTAGCTGTTGAGTGGAAGGTTTTTACAAACATGCTGATTTTGACATGAAAATCAAAGCATGTCAAAAATTTGCTTCGCCTCTAGACCACTCCTGTGCTACATCCAGCAGGGGAAGAAAGCAATAAGTTGAAATATCCTCTTGGCTCTGTAGAAGTAGAAAATGTAGTATGCCAACAGCAAGAAGCAAGGTCAGTTCTAAAGTTTTAGAAGAATGCCACACAAAGCAACCTGTGTGGATTTTCAGGATGCTTGTACAGTTGTCCCTCCACATCCACGGATTTGGTATCCACGGATTTAAGTATTCACGGCTTGAAAATATTCTTAAAAAAATAATAATCCAAAAAGCGAACCTTGATTTTTGCCATCTTATATAAGGGACACCATTTTGCTATGCCATTGTATATAATGGGACTTGAGTATTCATGGATTTTGGTATCCACGGGGATCCTGGAACCAAACCCCAGTGAATATGAAGGGACAACTGTAATCTTTCATGAGCACCGGGGTAGGTTGGGAAGAAATGAGCACAGAAAATTTTGTTATTTGAGGCTAAACCCACAGGCTGCCAGTTGTTTTGTTGAAGATCCTGATGGGGCTCTGGATGTAACCTGATAGCAAACTATTTAATATGTTAATGAGGCAAAACTATAAAAAGTTTCAGCCATTTGAGTTTGGGGGAAAAGCAAGGTTAGACTCTAGGTCAGGGGAGGAAAACTGTGTCCCTCTGCTATTGTTAGACTCTTAACTCCCATTAGCCACCTTGGGTCCTTCTTGTCTTAGGAGAAAGGCAGGGTATAAATCAAATAAATAAATAAATAAATAAATAAATAAGTTCCAGCCAGTGTGGTCAGTGGTTAGTGGTAGGAATGGTAGCCCAGCAACATCTGGGGGGCTACAGGTTCCCCGCTCCTCCTATAGATACATGGATAGCATTGTGTTCATATCCATTTTGAGCAATACAGCTTAATTCCTTTACCAGAGGTAGGCAGCCATCTCAGGTCTAAGGAACTCATCACACACCACTGACAGGCTTGGGTGAATAGCATCTCTGCCTACACTTTTTTTTGGCGGGGGGTAACTCTGCATTTTACAGCTGCCTTCCTCCCGACATTGATCTTCCCAGAAATCACCATTTATTTATTTTTTGCCCAGAACTACCTCTGCAGCAACACTGAATGATGACGGTGGTAATGTGTTTCTTTGGAGGCAGACTAATGTGTGTGTGGGGGGGGGGAATCACCAAGCAGTACACTGTGAACAGATTTCACTTGTTTTTTGGCTGCACTGCTCCACCACATCAGATGCTTCAAATTACTGTTTGCTGCCCACAAAAGAGGTGGCAGGATGGGAGAGAGAGCTTTTTTTTTTTTACCTTTTTAACTGTGAAGTGGTAGATGCTTTTAAGTTTAACATGTAAAGTGAGCAAGCAAAGGACTATAATCCTTTAAAGAGAAATAGCTGTTTATCCCTAGAAAGATATTGACTGGATTGTTTTAGTTGATGACAACTTATAATGTGAGAAAACAGGAATAGCAGTGACCAGACATCGGTTTTGTGCCAGGTGGGAGGAGCATAGCAAAATTATTGGCCCTCACAACACCTAAAAGGTGTTCTTGCATGGAGGGACATTTTGGAGCTATGCTTAGGATGCCTGGAGGGCTGCATTCCTTTCATGGGCCTGCACTTTGCCTACCCCTCCACTATAGGCCAAGTTTGCCTCAAGCAGAACTCAAGCAGATTTGGTGATTCCTGTTTTAAGCAAAACATCTTGGGAATTTCAGAAAAAGCAGGCAATTAGGGTAAGATTAGGAAATCTTCAGGCTCATAAACACCCCATAATAGTAGTTCTGAACCTTTTTAGGACCATGGATCTCTTTGAGAATCTGTTGAAAGCTATGAACGCCCACCTCAGAAAAATAAACAAAAACATATAATGCACATTTTTCTTTTTTTAAAATTTAAATTTATTAAATAAAGATATATTAACAAAGCTTTCAGAATACATTTTGTGTCCTGTGTGCATAAGTCATACAATAAAATTTATGGGAAATGACTTAGAAGAGTTGTCAAAAATGTAGAATAACAAAAGTAACAGAACAAACAGTAAGATGCCAAACATGTTGCAAAAAAGCAATAAAAGGAAGAGTTCGGACGAGCACAGTTGACTGATACCTGAGCAATAATAATAATAATAATAATAGTCTTATATAACATCAGTCCAGAGGGTACTATTTATTTTATGGTGCTGGAAAATGATTTTCTTCTCATAGACTAGTCTAGAATGAAAAAAATGGCAATCAGCACTTGAAAAGACTGTTTTTGCTTTAAAATTTACTGCAACTAGCATTTCAATGTACAGTGGGCCCTCAGTATTGGTGGGCTCCCGATCTGCAGATAGGACTGTCAGCAGATCTCCATGCCCCATATTATTCAATGGTGTTGTGAATATGGACACACTGAAGTGTGCGTGTTCATGTCAGCACCATTAAATAATATGGGGCTTGACCGTCCATGTTTTTGGCATTGGCAGAGGGTCCCAGAAATGAACCCTTGTGGTTCTGGATGGCCCACTGTAACAAGAAGGGTTTTTTAAAAAGCCAGTTTTTGTATTTACTTCACAGAGCCCCCATAATTCATCCATGGACAACACAGTTGGTCCATGTCTGTGTCTTTGCATGTGTGCCTTCAAGTCATCTGTTGATTTATGGTGACCCTATGAATGTCATAGGTTTTTCTTAGGCCAGGAATACTTAGAGGTGCATTGTCACTGTCTTCCTCAGAAATACAACCTACAGCACCTGGTATTGCTTGGCAGTCCACCTTCCAAGTACAAACCAGACTCTGCATGAATGATAGTTTAAGAATCTGTTTCCTACAAGACCTAAATGAAAGCCACTGTAAACAGTGTTTGGATGGTGACTGCTTCACTTAACTTCTGCGACACAGGAGGTCTCCTTGTAGGTGAAGAGTAGGCAAATTCTGAAAGAGATGGGGACCCATATCACAACTTGCCAGTGCATTCAGGGCTGCCTTCCTCTCCACCACGAAAATTAAGTAGTAGAGTGGAGCAACTCCATCATCACTGAATACTTCTACAGTATTTGGGTTTTTTAAAAGTGCATGGTGAGCAAACATTTTGTTTTGAATTCAATTAGTATTTCCTGGAGGCTTTTGTGAATGCCAGTCAGCTTCAAAGCAAGACATCACCTTGCAAAGGGGAAATGCTAATTTTAAAGAGGGTTTCTTGCTTTGCTACTCATTTTCAATGGCACAACAGCAGATTTAAAGACAAAGCAGTGCTTTTTTGGAGCATCTGCTGTGGCCAGCATGGTGTAGTGGTTTGAGCATTGGACTAGAACTGTGGAGACCAAGGTTCAAATCCCTGCTTGGCCGTGGAAATTCACAGGGTGTGCCCTTGGGCAAGTCATTCTCTCTGAGTCTCAGAGGAAGGCAAAAGCAAGCCCTTTCTGAACAAATCATGCCAAGAAAACCCAGTGATAGGTTTGCCTTAGGGTCGCCGTAAGTTGGGAACAACTTGAAGGCACACAACAACAACTGCAGTGGCAAATTCAGGAGGAGAAGGAGGAGACTGCAGCGGAGGGTGGATTTATCCAATCTTGGGATGGATTTTACAGTTTATCTGTAAGCCACTCACCATGTAAGACTCAAACTTTTACAAATAAATGTCAATTATGTGCAGAGCTGCTTTCCTTTAAAGTATGCTGCCTGAGGCAGCTGTCATGTGGAAATTATTTCAAGTAGTTTGGAAAATTAAAAAAAAAAAAAAAAGCAACAGCGGCCACAAGGAATTTTGGCTATGAACCATATGGCTCTGGACAACTGCATCATTGCAAAAACACTTCTCCATTTATATGCCTTTGTGAATTCTTGGACCAAACATGAGATCTAATCCTATATTCTAAACACTGTATATGCATAAAAAACAATCGTATTTGTAATGGTATTTCTAACCGGACTAATTAGAGAAAAAGAGTCTGCTAACAAGCTGGAACTTACAGTTTGATTGCATCTGGGATAAATTAGCAACAGGTGGAAAAACAGTATCTACGATTTATGTAAAAGTGAACCCCAGGTAACTAGTCCATAATGTTAAGGGATATGTCAAAGTTCCTATAGTAAACTTGGTAAGTAACCTTGTGTAGAATAATGAACTGGTATGCAGCATGGGTGTGAAACTTCTTTTTCAGAAAAAAAAAAATATTCTAAAACCTGAAAGTGTTTGTGTGGGATCCTCCTCTTCCCTTACAGCTGTTCAGTGAAGCATGCAACAAACATTTGCTCAGCTGTCATTGGGTCTTACAAATACATTAAGGAAATGAAGAATGCTGGATTAGATTAGTTTGATGGATTTTTCACTGAAAAGGAAGGATTTCAGATGAGCATAGATTACTTCACAGCGCACATTCTTTCACTGGATGCAGCATATGTGAATGGACTAGTTTATTCTGATGTACCATGTGAACACATAATGAAATAGACTCTGCTGCTTCAGATACTTTTCACCTTCTGAACTGAAGTGAATGGGCCTCTGTGTGTGTGTGTGTGTAGAGTAAATACAGTAGTAGCTCATATTGGCTAGTTTGTATAGCAAAGAAGATTCCAGAGAAGACTTTTGTCACTCTTTATTAGAAGAGTTTTTAAAGTGTAGTGAAGCAGATTCCAGAAGTTGGATCAATAGTATACGGTAAATATTTTGGTGATTGTTCAGAGCGGCCCAAAGGAGAAAGAGCAACAGCAGAGGCCCTTAACAGATGGAAGCATTTTTGTTATTGTTGTGTATTCAAGCCTTTAGCAATGTGCAGAAAATTGGCTGGAGCTGTGTTAAGTTTGTCAGTGTAGCCCAGAATTTCTGGTATGTGTGTGTGTGTGTGTGTGTGATTGATATATGTGCATGTGTGTGTTTATACACACACACACATTCCCAGAAATCTGCTTTGATTGTAATTAATTTCCTGTGTGGATCAACATTCATGGAACTCCCAGATCTCTCCAGCATCCTGGTACTTTGATGCTGCTAGATAAGATTAGCGTTTCCATTCAGAGAGTCATGTAAATGTGTTCAGCAGAACTTGCCACATCCTGGTAGACTAGTAAACTATGGCCCTTTAGCTGTTTATGGTTTGTAACTCCCATAATCCCTCACCATTAGTTAGATGGACTGGTGGGCGCCAAATTTTCAAAGGCCACAGTTGCCCATCTCTTTATAGACTGTTATGGATGGAAGCAGTGGAAAAACCTCAGCCCTCTTCTGTTGGGCAGCATTTATTCTGTTGGGCTAGCTTTCCCCTAGCCCGTGCCAGCAGGCTAGGGGGACGAGGATGCAGTGGGTAAGGAGAGGAAAGATAGATGGGCTCCAGCAGTACAGATAGGCTCAGAGAACTGTGCATGCCATGAATCCTTTTTAAAATGCCACATCTTCCTTCAGTCTATGGGCAAGGGTTTGTGTGTTTGCACGCACGTACACCTTCAAGTCACCTGTTGACTTACGGTGATCTGGTAGTCTTGACTAAATGCAAACGAGGAACACAAATAGCAAAATTGGAAGATGAATTGCTTTTCTCAGTTAGGATGCTGCTATGTCAGCAGTGGCAGAATTATTAGCACCTTATTTGAACATGCCATCCATGTTAGCCTTGGTACTCTATCTTAACTGCCAGAAGGAAATAAATTTATGGGATGTTGGTAGATGGAGGAAGAATGCAGCTACTGTCTAATCCTGTTGTTTTAAAGAACCTGTTTTCCCATGTGTTCTCCAGGACTTTAGCAGATGCTGTTTACATCTTTCTGAAAAAGCATACTGTGACCATGTGGGATAGCAGAAGGGGGACTTAGGATGTCCAGACTTAGGAGCCTAAGGGTATGTGTTCACCAGTTTGCCTTTTCCAGATTAGTTCGGGCAGGTCGTGACATCTGTACACTTGGAAAGGGGGAGGTAGAAGGATCTTTTTTTAAAAAAAAAACTAAATGTGTCTCTTACTCTACTAGCAGCAACTACAAGAATAAATGTTACTTATCTCATTTAACTCTAGCTACTGCTAAGTCCTTCAACTACCCCTTTACTGGGGGTAGTGTATCCATTTTTAAAAGAGTAAAATCTATTTTGTGCATTCATAATGGAGATAACTTAATGTGCACAATTAGAGACAGGTTACAAGGCAACCAGATTTTTTTGCTCTACACATTTCCTTGTTTAAAGCAAAATTAGATGAATAAAGACTCTTGGGTCACAATTCCTGGAATAAACAACTGTTAACACATCACTGTGCATGTTAGATGAACTCTGGAGCTGCTTTTTATCAGTGCACATGTCTGCACGTGCACACACAGGCATATGTACATAGGGCCACATGTACATTACACAATGTACCTTACACAGTGTAGCAGCATTTTGTTGCTTTTCTCCAGCAGAGAGAATGTTGCACATCTCAAGTTAGTGCTTGCCTTAAGCTGAGTCTAGGGATAAAAATTATATTTGACAGTATTTGAAAAAATGATTGAAAAACATGTTTGTTTGGGAAATCCTAACAAGAAGATTCCTGGTCTGACAAGCAGTTGGGACTATTCTGCACAAAATTTGCACATTTTTTGTGTGTGTAGAAAATAGCATTTTCTCTCCAGGAAACAGAAAATAGTATACTCTTTTCTATTTGAAAGATGTTGTTGCCTGTGTAGAAAAATGCTTTTTTTTTCTACACAAAATCACAACTGCAAATTTTGCACAGAATACATCCCAAACTGAAGGATTTCTGCACATGTTTTCCTGTACAGAAAATGCTGCTTCCTGTGCAGAAATGCAAATGTGAATTTTGCACAAAGTAAGTCCCAAATGGTGAATAGCCTTTCCAAACTGTACAATTTTCAAACACTTTCTTGCAGCATTAAGGAAAGTTGCAAAAATTACTCATTGTTTCCTTTGAGAATAAAACTGGCCAAGGATTATATCTCCACAGTAGTGACAGAACACAGATACTTTCACTGATGGCATGTGCTTTACTAGTGATCTTCCAAGGGACATAGCAAGAAGCTTAATACTAAAGTTAAGCTTCTGCTCCAATAACTGGACAGACATTTCTGAGTCTGTTGAAAGTTGCTGCCTGGTGTGATGCTCCAGCTGCTTGCTGGGCTAACTGACTGTTGGCCATAGAGATCATAGCTGGCCAGCTGGCCAGCCATAGAGACCATAGCTGGATTGTTTTCTCTCTTTCTTCAGCATGACGTGCTGTCTGTAGAGCACCTGGTCAGGCCACTTGCTAGCAGCAACACAGCCTGCAGTGTTGTGGTCATGGTGCTCTGCAACCTGGCAAGATGTCATTCAGGAATGGCCAAGCAGTTGCCAATGACATAAGTTTCAGCTGCAGTGGCTTGCAAGGATGCTGATTTCAGCACTGAAGCAGAAGGGGATCTTGGAGGTGGTGCCTCTACCAATCTGCCACCGAAACAAATGACTCACAACTTAATGAGGACCAAACGTATTTCTTTAACAGTCTTTCATCTTAAAGGAAATAATTGTGCATGATGAGTATGTCACAGCTAGGTTTGGTTCATTGTTTTGCTGTCTTCAGGAAGTGCTGATTAATACACTCATCTGTGGAAGAGGGCAAATTAATGTTTGGGCAGATTAATTGATTCCTGTTCATGACAAAGAAGAGACCTTCTGAGTTCTTAGCAAATTTCTGAAAATGCTTTGTACACATAGCGGAGAGAGAAATGTATTTCTCTCACTTTGTTCCTGAAAGTCCAGCTGTAGCTATTAACGGCAATATCCTGTTCGGGTCATTAGTGGTTATGCAAAGACATCAGGCTGAGTTGTCTTTGCTGGATAGATCACAGAGAGAGTGCTCTTTGGTTTGGCTGAATAGAGCAAACAAGTGTGCTTCCCAAACTGGGAGGAGAAATCTATAATCTGAAAGAAAACAGCTTAATAGTACTTGTTAGAACAACAGTGTTGTGGTGCTGATCTGAACAAAGCAGGCACATAGTATATTTGTTTATGGTGTGTATTTGCCCTAAGTACAACCTAGTGTTCTGTCTTGAAATTGTGCTACATGGGATTGTGACTAAAGGACTTGAGAACAAAGCAAACCCCATGTGAAATTTGGGGAGGAGCAACTGACAGCCTGTCCAATAATGAAAGAACATTATGAACTCCCAAACTGAAAGATAGGTGCTGTATACCTCAAAAGAAAGGATCTAAAAGGATCAGTGGGTGTGGTCTCGATTGAGGGTGAAATAACACAAAGGGACCTAGGAAACGAGAGGGGATCTTGAGAAGGTTCCTGGCTGTTTGTGTTAAAGCTGGCAGACTGAGCAGCTTTTGTAGTTGCTCCTTTTGATCTCATCCTTTAAGAACATGTGCAGGGAATTAGGTGCAAGGTCCTCTGTAACCATCCTGGGCATTCTGGTTCCTGGAAGCCTACATGCTTCTTTCTCCCACAGCTTTTCTCAGAACAGTACTGTACTTTGGATATTTTAGCTAAGGTACCAAGGTGCTATAATGCTGCTGCTCCCTCCTCCTCCTCCTCTAAACTACCTTTGTATATAAGTCCACTGTGGTTGCACTTCTCTGCAAGAGGGGAAAGTGTTTTGCTAAAACAAACAAACATAGAAGTTTTTGATTATCATTTTCAATTGTGGAGGAGGAGGAGGAGAAGGGGTGGAGCAAATGAGCCAACGTGGATTGTGCAGAGTCCTTCTCATAACAACAACCAATGGTTTTACCTCTGAACTGGGCCAGTTCTTTCTCTTTTCATTCCCTGTTTCTTCACTGGGGTTATATTCATATGGGGATTAGCTTTCCTCCTTAGTAATCTATCATATGTCAGCTTCTGACAAACATGAAAGGTGTTAACAAGAGGGTGCTATTGTGAATCCCTTTGAACAGCTTAGCTATTTTTGGAAATTGTAAAAAAGCAGCCAGGCACTTAAGGCCAACATATACTGCCCTTCCAAGTGGCTCTGCACAGAGAGAACATTTGCTGTCACTAGAATGCATATGTAAAATAATCACTCAATGTAACTCCTGTGAGTTTACCACCATCAGTCAATAACAGCGCTTAAAATAAACTGAGTTAACAATAGAGCAGAAGTAAGAACTTTAAAAGGCAGTATGTAAAACCCATGTCTGAAGAAGCTATGCTGTTATCAGTGCACTTGCAGAAAGTGCGGGATGAGTCCTTCCTGAATCTTCATTTGCAAAGAAAAGCCAGAGCGAAAGAGAGAGAGATAATTGTGAATTGACTTTGCTCCTATCTGTTTTCTTTGCCTAAAGATTAGAAAAGTCACTTTTTGACTACAGCTCCCAGAATCCCCTAGCCATCAACCACTCTTGTGAATCTTGCATACATTTAGTGATTATGAAGAGGGCAGTAGGGTTAACATTACAGTACTCTCCTTGGAACTCTTCCAGGGTCCACTAGCCTGCCAGACATACAGATATGGGTTCTTCACTTCACATCTGATGATTTTAAAATGTACAGTTTAGTTGGTAGTCAAATTGAGTACTAACTTGCCCTTTCAGATTGAAGCTACCATGACCTTCCTTCAGGTTAAAAGCCATATTCAGCTAAGGCTATTTACACTCCATTGGAAAAAAAGTGAATATAGTAGCAGAGGCTTTAATGTTGAAAGCATTTTGAATGTGATAGGTAATGATACATATTAAATTAGTGAGGTGAAAGAAAATATGCCCTGTTCTTCTTCTGAAGAAAAAAACAGTAGCTTTTATTAATTTGTTGAGTTACGTTCATCAAAGTCTAGCGTTATGTTTATGAAATTATTTGTAAAACATTAATTCTTTTGAAAATGTTAAAGGCGGTACCATACAATACAAATACTTTATCATGGGTGGGAGACAGATGTAGGCCTTTCAGATGTTGTTGAATGCTAGTTCCCATCAGCTCTAGCCAGCATAGTGGGGGAGGGTGGGGTGGGGGGTGTTTGGGGATTTTATCTGTATTGTATTTTAATTTTTGTAAGCCGCCCCAATTATTTTGACAGAGGGGCGGGGTATAAATAAATTTCATTATTTATTATTATTATTAGTCAGTGATGAGGGATTGTGGGAATGGTAGTTCAAAACCCCCGGAGGGCCGTATATTCCCCATCTCGGCAGTGTATACACGTATGTGTGTGTGTATGCATATGCATTCTGGACTTGTCATGTGAGACTTAGTATAATTAGGGCTAAGTTTAAAACGTACCAGTAAGAATTATTCTGGTGAGCCTGTAAACTATTTCAAACATCAAATGGTCAGATGCCTCTTGGAAATATGCCTAATATACGAGGTCTGTCTATTAAATAATGAGACTGTTTTTCTACCTTTTCTACCAAATCAGGGAGAACTGATTGTGACTGCTTGAAACCTTGAACATGTCTGAACCTGCATGACAAACATCCACATTCTTGCCCGTTCACTTAATTGTCAGTCATCATTTAAAGCAGCTGTTTTGCCTTTTGTGTGCCAGAAAAATGTGAAGTTTAAAAGTCAAGCAATGTGTCAATTTGAAATTTTTCTAAAATACAACAAAACACCAATGGAATCTTTTCAAATGCTTACTGAGGCCTACGGGGAAGACTGCATGTTTTGTGTGCATTTGTTTGAGTGGCACAAAAGATTCAGAGAAGGATGTGAGAATGTGGAAGACGATGAATGCCCTGGATGACCTCCCACTTCAAGAACCGAAGAAATTGTGGGGGGAAAATCAGCCAGATTGTTTGTGGATACTGCTGACTCAGGGCCCATCTAAACAGTGAAAATACCCTTCATGGAATTTGCTGGGAATCCTACCTGTCTAAATGGTATCCAGTGCCAATCCACACTATTCGGAAGGGGGGGGGGCAAAATAGCAAAAACAACGAGGTGAAAGCCTTTGCAGATTTTCCTGTACTTTTTCACAAACTGTGGGGCGGGTGCACATTTTTGCTCATTTGGACTATAGAACAATAAAAAACTTGAAAGGAAGCACAAAGTTGATTGGCCAGGTGAGACTTCTTAGGAGGGCAAGTGCTCGCTGCCGCCATGTTGGATTTTCACCTTAGTGATTGCTTGCTAAGGTGATAAAAAGGATCCGTATTTTCTGTTTTGCTTTGGAGAATCGATCTATTGCACCAGCGCACCTTAGGATGACTTAAAAAAAAACTGGTGGCAGTGAAGAACTAACGTGAGTAAATCACTCGTGGCTGCCATCAGGAATGCAAGGCTTATGGGGGCTTCTGAGGCCAGAAAAAACATTTGGACATGTCACTGCTGCTGCAAGATGCCAATAGTATAAGGTATTAGGGATTCCCCCCCCCTCATGTAGATGGTCCCCCGTGTCCAAATGATAGCTGAAGCTGTGAACATTGACAAAGACACTGTGTGGAAAATTTTGCATGAGGATCTCAACATGAGAAAAGTTTGTGCCAAGATAGTCCCTAGGGTTCTCACACCAGAGCAAAAAGAGTGCTGCAAGGAAATTTGCACTGACATTCTGCAGCAACTTGACCCAAACCTTTTTCAAAAAAACATTACTTGTGATGAAACCTGGCTCTTCCAGTACGATCCTGAGACAAAATGATAGTCAATGCACTGGAAAACACAATCACCAAGAATGAAAAAAGCACATCAAAGCAAGTCCACATTCAAAGCCATGTTCATTGGGGGTTTTGACTTTTAGGGCATAATTGTGACAGAATGGGTTCCTGAAGGCAGAACTGTGAACCAGCATTATTATAAGGAAGTTTTGACAAAGCTGAGAGAAGGAGTCAGAAAAAAAGCCAAAACTGTGGGGAAATGGTTTTATTCTTCATCAAGACTAAGTGCCTGCTCACACATCACTTTCTGTGAAGCAGTTTTTGGCTGATAAATACATTATTACATGTAAACATCCTCCATATTCACCAGATTTGGCATCATGTGACTTTTTTCTTTGTCCTAAAGTGAAATTGGTGCTTAAAGGAACACATTTTGAGTCAAGTGAATGCAGTAAAGAAGAAAATGGCAGATGTGTTGAAACAACTGGCAGAAACTGATCTGCTCCACGCCTTCAACCGGTGGGAAACAAGAGTGCATTGGTGTGTGAGTGTGAACGGGGAGTATATTGAAGGGGACAAGCATTAGAATTGTAATACATATAAATAAAGATGAGTTATTGTATCAGTCTCGTTATTTAATATACGGACCTCATATTCTGTAGGCACAATGGTCCAATGGAGGGGAGGTGTGGGTGAGGCCAGGTGAATGGTTAACCTATTTGCACTGTATTTGAAAAACCAAGGAAAACCTTAAATAGCAAAATGTTCTGATGGTTTGTATTGTAATATCAAATATCTACATCCTTTGCAGCTGTAGGCCAAGTGCTCATTTTAGACAAAGGGGAAATTGCAATTTCTGAGCTCTTGTAGTTCTTGGGGAAGGGGGTTAAATATCCAAATGACTGTTCCTGGACTGTTTTCTGGGAATTTCTTGCAGCAGGTCTAACATTTTCTTTCCAACCCTGAGTGGGTTTAATTTTAAATTCTGAGACATATTGGAACAAAAAAGTATCCTTCCTTTCTTCTCTTTTCTCTTTCTCTCTCTTCTTTATTTCCCCCCCACCCCATTTAGAATTATAGTACTGTACACCAGTGCAACAGGGATCAGAGAAATGGCTCTTTTGTACTATAACACTGTAACTCTTAAGAAAAAGGTTTTTAAAGAATCATAGAGGAGAAAATTTGCCTTCAAGCCATTGGATCACCTGAGCAAATGATGCCCTGTTGTTAAAACAAAAACAAAACAACCTTTAGAAGAGCCCTAGTGCAGACTCAAGAAATACCTACAAACATTCCCTGAAAAGAATGGAATAGATGGACATAGAGGCGACACCTGGCAAAACCTAACAAAGCCCAAGGAAGACACATACATAACAGAACACATACATCTTTGGACCAATGTGACAGAGTCTTTCATCTGTAGCTTGTAATGATTATTCTGAGTGTATTAATATTGGAGGGAGATGTTGATATTGTATAGGGATTTCAGAAGTTTGGAATACTGAAGATGGCAAAAATTGCCATGTTTAAAATTTTAAGTTGTATGGACAGTGTATGTGTCAGATAATATAATACCCAGAACCTCTGAAAATGCCCTCTTTCATATTTATAGCTAACTGATATGGTAAGTGTTGATGATTGTGTTAATTCTTACATATTAGTGGCATTGACATAGTATATGCAAGTATGTATTCACTGAGGAGAAACATTCTTAGGGTTGCAATATTTTGATTTATTCAGGCAACTTATAATGTTTTTAATTGTATCATTTTAAAAATAATTTTTAGAAATAATGCAATCTAAAATAAAATGTGTTGCTTGATTAAATTACTGTACTTACAAAAGCCGTAGGTGAAATGCTTGATCTTAAAAGCCATTCCCCTTTCCTTCTAACATAGGACAGAAGGCCTTTTTTGAGGTGGTGACTCATAAAATATGTGTGTGCTTTACAGAAAAAAACAGTGTGTGTTTTTCCTCTTTAGCATTGTTTGTTCACAGTTCAAATGCAAATGTTATGCAGATTTAATCAACAAACTGATTGCTCATAGTCCTTTGTCTCATGAAAGTTGTAGGATAAACTATCAAGTAGAAAGGAGCCTTGTGGAACAGAATGACCAGGGGCCTGTCTACGCTGCAGAAATGCAGTGGTTTGACAACACTTTATTCACCATAGTTCTATCCTATGGAATCCTGGTAATTGTAATTTTCTAAGGTATTTAGCGTTTTTATCAGAGAATTCTGGTGCCTCATCAAACTACAAATACCAGGATTCCATAGGATAGAAACATGGTGGATAAAGTGGCATCAAACTGCTGTATTTCTGCTATGTAGATGACCCCCAGGAATTCCTAGTATAGCAGATTATGCTAGCAGTTGCTACATTGTGACTTTGTTCAAATGATTGTGTTTCTGGAGTTGTCTAAATAGTGAAAATACTCCTCATAGAATTCGAGGAGAATTGATTTCATTTTTCCCAAATGGGATCCCACATCAATCGGATGTATTTGAAATGAGGGGGGCAAAAAAACTCCAAATACTCTGTGGGAAAAGCCTCCACAGCTTTTCCTGTATTAAAAAATAATAATAATAAAAAAAAAACTTGGAAGGAAATATGTATTCCTGCTCGTTGGGACAACCAATTTATTTGCTGTGCATTCCTGATAAAAGCAGAAATGGAAAGGTGATTGGTCGAATATGCACAGGGGGCAGAGCTTGCTGGTAAGGCAAGCACCTGGAACTGTCATTTTGGATTTTCACTGTAGCGATCATGTGTTGACTAAACGACCTTTTTTCTATTTTTTTCCCTGTTTATTTAAGTGGAAGATCACACTTAAAAAAATACTGTTCAGCAGCAGCAACTGGTGACATTACAAATGTGAGTAATTCACTCACTCCCACCATCTTGAATTGCAGGCATGCCTGTATGAACAACAAATGTGTATGGCTTCACATGCCTGTGGTCTTGAAAAAAACAACCATGGAGACAAATGAAAGCTGCTGCAAATTGGAATTAGTGTGGATCAATTCACATTTTATTGCCTCATATAGACGAGCCCTCTGTTTAAAAGCTGAGATATGAAGTTCTTTTAGTCATATGCACAGCCCTTTCTGTCTTACCCTTGTATTAGAGGTAAACAAATTAGGAAGTCTTTAATTAACTATAGTGTTTCCAGTTCACCTGAACTTTGAAGTGATGTCATTAGCATTGGTATCGACCAGGAGCCCAGTCACATTATAGCTCTGTTATTTATAGAATGGAATAGAATAATAGAATCATAGAGGTGGAAGAGACCATAAGAGCCATCCAGTCCAACCCCCTGCCATGCAGGAATACACAATCAAATCATTCCCGACAGATGGCCATCCAGCCTCTGTTTAAAAACCTCCAAAGAAGGAGACTCCACCACACTACAAGGCAGTGTATTCCACTTCTGAACAGCTCTTACTGTAAAGAAGTTCTTCCTAACATTTAGGTGGAATCTCTTTTCCTGTAGTTTGAACCTATTGCTCTGTATCCTAGTCTCTGGAGCAGCAGAAAACAAGCTAGCTTCATCCTCAGTATGATATCCCTTCAAATATTTCAACATAGCTATCATGTCCCCTCTAAACCTTCTCTTCTCCAGACTAAACATGCCCAGCTCCCTAAGCTGCTCCTCATAGGGCATGGCTTCCAGACCTCCCACCATCCTGGTTGCTACATTTTACTACCCTCAATTGTCATGGTTCTGTCTTATGGAATCCTGAGAACTGAGGCCATTCTGGAAGGTGTGCTTAGAAAACTTAGCCAGAAAACTTTTCTAGTGCCTCAGCCAACTACAAACCTGTGGATTTTGTGGGGCAGAGCCATGGAAGTTTAAAGTGAAGTAATAGCACTATATTTGTAGTGTGAATAGGACCCGGGATATTAAAGCATGCTTTAGTTTCATATCATGGCTTGTTCAGAAGCAGGTAACCTGGTGTGCTGATTTGGACAAAACAGGAAACCATCATTAATTAGAGTAATCCTGAATTAAGTGAAAGGAGGAGAGAAAGGGCTATGTGAAATGGAAAATCTGTTTTTCATTTTTCAGTTTATTAATTCAAGTGGTGATTCTGCAGACTGGCTCCTAGCAAAATAAGTGGGAACCTCTCTAAAGTGTGAACGCCAGGGCTACGATGCCTATACTATTTATCATAGTCAGCTAGTGCAATGTCCACATATGTCTAGGAAATATGTGCAGTTACTTTTTGGAATACAACTTCCACACTGTTCCTAGCCAGTGTGACCACTGTCCATTCAGGCTGGGAGATGATGGGAGTCATAGCGCAAACAAGAAACTTTTCCAGGACCTGTGTCAGTCTTATTGTACCAGGGAAGACTTCTGAATAAAAAACCGGCTGTGTTAGAAAAGCATTGTATGTATACAGCCAGTTGTGTCTGGGATCTTTTCCTGTTGGACTGTGTACATATATTCTGCTTTTCTTTTCTGTTTTTAGCAAATGTTTTCATGAATAGAACCAACTGCACTAGCTGTAAAAAACAACAGTATTCGTGAGGCAATCATCATTCCAGTTTAGCCCAAGTTTTAACAAGTAAATGACTTGTGTCTAGTGCTTGTTCCTCTGCCCTTGTTTGTGATTTATTGGCAGAAACTATTCTGAAAAGGTTTCACTTCATGTGGCTGTGGATAATTTCCTGCTTAAAGCTCGTTTTGATCCTTTGAAGGCTTGAACAATAGTCTCATCTGATAAATTAGCTATTTTAATTAAATGAATTATTTTTAATGACTGCAATAATGTTTCTGTGGATAGTCTACTGGAGATCAAGGTCAACTGATAGCCCCAAGAATGTTACTTGGTGATTAAAATGCTGAATGATTTATTCATTGTAACCCTGTGGATGCTTTTTGACAAGTTGCATTTCCTATCCAAAAAATGTTGAGTTAATGAAGCTTTGAAAAACAGAGATTCAGATAGAAGCATCATCTTGCTGCATGCTAATTATTGCAGAGTTTGTGTTTTAAAGGTGCCTGTGGTGTTTAAAATGCATTGACGTCTCAGTTGTCATAGTAGACCATGAAGGCTTCTGTGCAAGTGTTCTGAGCAAGTGACGTGGAACAAAATGTCTTCTGTATTGGCATAGGCAGTTGACTTGATTTATGGTAAGCTCTCTGTATATATTGAAAGCTTTACCGGTATGTTTACACTCTGGCCGTTTCTCTGGGTTCACAAGGTATCAAAGTACATTTCTCACATTGTGGGTTGCTTGACATATAACAATCCTGCAGGAATATATAGTGTTTTATGTGCAGCTGGCACACAAATATCTGCCACTACATGCAGCAAACAAATACACATGCCAAAAAGGTGGGATTGGCTGTAATTCCTGGCTGCATATACTTGATGTGACAAAAATACATTTACGGTACTGTTGCTTCATGTAGGCAGCAGCTTTTAGTTCTCTGAGCTGTCAAGAAGAGGGAAGGCATGCCAAAATACCAGATTTGGGGTGATTTCAGAAACTATTTTCCCAGCAAAAGAACTGAGTAATTAATTGGGTTAACAATTGGGTATCCCCAGGCAGAAGTTTCCTACATATGTTACACAAAAGCATAATAATAGCACAAGGCATTAAGGTAGTTAAAATGGTACAAGTGCTAGGTTGCCAACACCATGTGATTAATGGCTTATTTTCTAGCTTGTGAGTTGTATTTTCTTGGCCACAGGAACAACATCCCATCACCTTGGAATGTTTTCAGTAGTTTGTTCTGAGAGGAGTAATTCCTTCCCAGTGAATATTATGGATCTAGTGTGACATACTAGTCCCTGTGTCTTAAAGGATATTAATTGGAGATGAACTTGTTGATCTTTTCTTGCATCCATAGACTTGCAAATATGTGTAGCCGATTGTACATGTGACCAACATTGTAAAGATTTACCTATAGATTCGTGCATCAATAAGGTGTGAGGAAAAGTTTATTTTGGGCTCCTTTTGTTAATCAGATAAAGACAAACAAGGTCATATATTGAACAAAGCAAAGAGAGACATTTTGAAGCATGGCCTATCAACATCCTTTGGCAGGGAGGACTGAAAGTCCTGGTGTGCTGACACAGGCCCTGGTCCAAAGCCCATTCATCTAAATAACAAGGTCACAACTTAAATCAGGAATGTTTTAGTGCTTTTTTGTTGTTGTTGTTGAAAAGCCTATGGTGAGTGCATATTCAGCTCCAAGGACAATATAGGGCAACAGTTATTAGCTGAAGCTATTTAAGGAGAATAAAAAATCACTTTTTGCATACAGAGAGAGAATGAGTACCTATAGTTTCATATATTATTATAAATACATGAACTATATATATATATATATATATATATATAAAATACAGTATTATATGTATAAATAGTATAGAGTAAGGTATAATATACATATAATATTATACATACATTATAAATATACTGTCTGTAAGATGTATTAGTATAGCAGATGTGTGTGTGTATGTGCGTATGTATGTATGTACACACATACGTATATACACTATATATCTTGGATGCAGCTTACATTTTTTTCCTCAGCAACTGAGGAAGCTGAAAGCTGAAGAGAGAGTGCACAAACAGGCTACAATCCTATATATTATAAAGTATATAAACATACATGGGAGGAAGTCCCGTGAGGTGAATGGGAGTTACCTCCGAGTAGGCATTTGTAGAAATGAAGTGTTAGTTGGGGGTACAGAGGAATGCAAATGGGGTTGCAGTGAAGCCGTACTGTAGAAAATTTCATCGCTCCAGAGCCACAGGGTGTGTGTGTGTGGAATTGCTAAAGAAACAGGAAACAGGCCTAAGTTCAATTGGAAGTCCCAGCTAGAGCAGACCTATTAAATCTATGGCAACTTTGTATGTCAGCACTTAAGCAAGTTCCAATGATTGAGTAGGCTTGCTTTAGGTGGGGCTAGTAATTTGATATAGCCCATAGTTTCTAATGCAGTGCAGCGCAGTGCAGCCTCTGGGTAGGATGTCTTGAGCACAACTTCTTTTGCCTCTTAGGAGTTGCTGTGTAGATTGATTCTGGGTTAGAGATGGAAAATAATTTTGTTGGATTTTGCAATCTCAATGGAAGTAGCCTCTTTCTCCTCTTGATACTCATTGCTAGAAGAAATGTTCCCTGCTTTGAGAATATACAATTTGTAAGGCCTATAGGCCTTAAGTGTACACAAAACAATGTGCACATTTCAAAATGTGAACAGCTAAACATATGCACAGTTAAACAATACACACAAACACTTCTTTAATAGGGAAGGAGGAATTTGTAAATTAGATGAAATGTATAAATAAATGCCCACATTGGGGAATGTGCACACCAATTCCAATGTAAAAAACTAAACAAATTTCAGAGTCTTGCAGCCCAATATGAAAAAGGACAGGAAGAAAACATATGTGGGATTCAGGTAAATGCAATGAAAGGGAAAATGAATGCAATGAAAGGAAAATGTCCACAACCCTGTTCTAAGTAGTATATAAGGAAGGAGAGATTCTGAGAAGTCTGGAAGTAAGAGAGGAAACTATTTTATTGGGGAGATGTTGGAAGAAGAAGAAGAAGAAGAGAGAGAGAGGGGGGGGGGTGGAAACAGAGATGACAGTGGAGGAGACTATGGGTGCCAGTTCCACGACAGGATAAAGTTCGCGAAATTCCGGATTACCGTTCTTTCGCATCAGCAGAGCATAATTCACATGAATTCTTGCTTATTTGGAAGATGTGGTCAGTTTCAGTTTTCATAGTTTACACAGGCAAAGGTGGGGGGGCATGGCCTCCAGATGATTAAAGCCAGACAGGAGGCGGGGAGGGAGCAAGGAGGGGGTCACCCAGGAGGGAAGAAAAGCACAAACAAACAAAAGAACGACGGAGTGATCTGCCGGTTGCAGCACACACACACACACCACCCACGTTCCCAATCCTCTTCCCTGCCCCCAAAGCCTTAAATGAGTGAAGGAAAGCACAAACAAACAAAAGAATGACGGAGTGATCTGTTGGTTGCAGCACGCTCACACACACACTCACATACCATCCAAGTTCCCGATTGTCTTCCCTGCCCCAAAGCCTTAAATAAAGACAAATGAGTAAAGGAAAGCACAAACAAACAAAAGAACGATGGAGCGATCGGCCGGTTGCAGCATGCACACACACACACACACACACATCACCCAAGCGGGGGCTATCCCCATTCCCGATCATCTTCCCTGCCCCCAAAGCTTTCCTTTGAAACAGACAGGAAGGGCTCAGAGCAGATTTCCCAAAGTGGGCTGCAAGCAGAAGAAGGGACAAATGGCAGGCTCAGTGGATTTCTCTCTCCAACCCCTCCATCTATTCAGAGAAGGCACAAAGGTTACTCTAATCAATCAGTATTCAGCTTTGCTCATTCTATTTTGAAAAGGTCACTGCAAGTTCACACAGACATTTGCGAATGGTAAGTTCACATGACCAATTGTGCGCATTTTCGTGAACTTTAGCAAAAATGTTGGGAAAACTAGCGAAAGCTGATACTGCGCACCTTATGGGTTTTTCGCTCCCCCTCCTTCTGAAAAGGGCGCTGTGGCTTCGAAATGCATGGGAGCTATCAGGCTTCTTGTCGCATTCTTTGAGGATTTATTTTGCTGTGTAAATGGCCCCTAGCATTGCCAGATTTCAGGGCCTAGCCATGAGGCTCCAGTTTTCATGAGTCACCTCCAGGTGGAAGATGAGGGTGTAAATTCTCCATTTTGCGGAGGCTCAGCTCTGAGCAAGAGGAAGGGGCTCCAGCTCAGCTAGTAGAGCAGCCCCTTCAACTAAGATCTCTGTCCTAAATTCCAAACAGGAAAATACATTATCTCTGTGTATGTTTGTCTGTCTTTATGTTTGAATGACAAGCTGTGAACAACTGTGGTTAGTACTTAATACACAATGCTTGTTGGACGTCACCAGAGGGTGTCCCTAGGTCTTGGATTTTGGTCCAGGAGAATCCTGAACTGGCAAACCTAGAAGAGACAGAATTAGCAGCAACCTTCTTCTTTTCCACAGCAACTGCTTACCAGCTGTCCCATAACTCAGGAACAGAAATTGGAGCCTTCAGCTACACCTAAATACAAGACTGTGAAGTCAAGATTTAACACCTAATCTCACACTTGTTTCTCCCCTTAAATTGTTCATGCATTTGAATCTTTTACCCCTTTTCTTCCACCTTGTAAAATAAATCCTATTTTAAAATTTCTGCCTCCAAATAAGTTTCCCACATTTCCTCAGTCTCCTTACAGGGAACGTGGCTAGTGGGCTATTTTGTATGTGAGAGGGAGGGAGGGAGGGAGCAGGAGAGTGTTTTCTGCTCTCCATCATCTGACTACTGTATTGTGTGACTCCAAGTGCCATAGTTTTTCCCCCCAGAAGAGTTTCTGGTAAAGAAAGTAAGGCTATATGAAAAAAGCAACAGTCCTCAAGTCATTTTAATAAAGAAATGTAGAGTCGAGGAGGAGAAGATTAACCCTATTCCATGAGTTTATGGTACCTGCTGTTCGATAAATGGACTCTAACTCAGTGGTAGAAGACTTGCTTGAAAGATTGAGGCCTGGAAAATCTGTGGCTACTTTGCTTAGACAGTACTGAGCAACATGAAAAAGAGGTCTGATTTTGTGTTAGGCAGTGTCCTACATTCTGCTCCTCCTTATTTCCAGAAACTGATGCAAGAATTAAAGCCTTGGCCAGTTTACTACAGCTTTCACTGGCCTTTTTAGTCATCAGCGCGCTTGCAGAAAGCGCGGGATGAGTCCTTCCTGAATCTTCGTTTGCGAAGAAAAGCCAGAGAGAGAGATTTCTGCCTGGTTATTTGTACCTCCATACACCACTGTAGTACAGCACCAGTGTGAGTGTGTAAATTGGTAAGACATAGTGCACATTGCATTATTTCATTACAAGAATTCCCTTCTGTAGTGTTTCATTGATGTACATACACATTTATTCCTCCACATTGGTAAAACAGCACCTAAAGAGAATCTTGATTGAAGTCCAGTTTGCTTTTTATTGTTGCAATATTTTGTCCTTGTGGCTTTCTGAACTGGTAATATAGAAGGATTGGAGTGGTAAATCTGCAAATTAAGTGAATGCTGCTGTTGTGCTCTGTTCTATGCAAAATCTGGAAATGAAGAAACAACAGGAAAATAATTCCTAAAGTATTGGTTCCACTTCAGATACAAGAGCAAGTACTTTTTGGGGGGCGGGGCGGGGAAAGCCCTGCATATTAATTTGGATGAGGAGAATTTTGAAGTTAAATTGAATGCTGACCATTATATACCTGTAAAATACTGTTCAGCTGTAGCTATACACCTGTTTAAATGTCATACTTGACTGTAATAGAAAGGGGAAACATAATGGTAGCAGGAGCCATCATGTTCTGTACATGTATGCTTGAAGTAAAGCGATTTTGGAAAACAGTGGCAGAGAACTAAAAGGGTAAGTGGTCATTCTGAGATCAGTGATAGTAAGAACTGCACAAGTGTTCAGAAAACAGTGGTCTGCATGGGGGTCTCCTGTGGCATAATTTAATATAGTCTACAACATCAAGTCACCAGGGCGGCTCCAGTGAAGGGTGCTGTTAAGAAACAAGGTAGTCTGTGAAAGTGGTTTTGTTCAGTTGGTTAAAAATCTACTTTCAAGAACACCTGTCTCAGTCTGTAACCTCTGCTGCCAGACACAGAAAATATTATCACATTGGTAAGCAAAACGTGCCGTACTTCCTGCTGCAATAATGTTGAAGCCCTTAAATGAGTTATCCAGAAATCCAAACCTGAGCCCCCATCAAGTGTGTGTCACACAAGCAAGAAGGCAGGGGAGGAGTAGCTTCTAAGCCTCCTGGAAACTTTGGGATATTGGGAGACTGGCAAGCAACAGTTATGGTGGGACCTTCTAACTTCTTTGTTTAGTGTTGGGTTCCCTAATATAAACCAGGGTCCCTAGTGGGGAATTGTCAGGAGTTTTGGACCCACATTGTTTGGTAAGCATCACCCTGCTGTGTTTGTCCACCTGTGAATTTTTCAACCCTTTCCATGCCCCCAAATGCTCCCCCTATGCCCCGTGAAGTTGAACATTTGGGGCAATTTTGTGGAGAAGGTGAGGATGCTATGGGGATCTAGGGGTCTCAAAATGGCTCATAGGGGCCATCTGTGCCCTGTTGGGTTGTATTTCCCCCATCCCTGCTGTAGGCTATGCTCCCATACTCTGGTCTAATATCTCTGCCATGCACTCACTGGATGACTTCAGACAAATGACAGCACTCTTTGCTCTTCATCTGCAAAATTGGGGGTGGGTGGGTGGGAAGTAGAAACCACTCCTTGAATGCCCTGATTAATCACTTCTAAAGTTTGGGAAAGTTACTTTTTTGGACTACAATTCCCACAGTCCTCTAGCCAGCATGGCCACTGTAGTTCTTTGCATAAGCATCCGTTTTCTCAACCTCAAGCTGTCGTACAGGCACTTGTGTATGTGGTTTGTTTTAAAGCTGCACTTGAAAAATTGGCAAAGGGTGGGTGGAACTTAGTGGGAAGTGTCACATTGGGAACTTTTAAGGATTATAAGCAAAATTCTAAATTTATCCCAGCCATTTTAAACTGATTTTAACTACTGTGATCAAGCAAGTAGTTATTACTGTGTTTTAAAGCTGTATCTGCTACTTTGGTGTCATTGTGGTTTTTTGTTTGCTTGCTTGTATTGCTCTTATGTTGTATATGGCTCATGAGGAAGTAGTTGTTTGCCTCAGTCAACTTAAAAAAAAACAAACCCAAAACTATTGCACTGTTTCAGATTTACCAAGTCTGGGCAAGGTCTTTAAATATATGGATACAGCCTACCTCTGATATTCTTGGATGCAAACAGTTGTAGTTGAAATCCTTGAAGCAGTTGGTTATCTAATTAAGCATTCATTTGGATAATTAGCTCTATGTATTAGCCAAATATGGAGGGTGGCATTTCTCCTTAAGACAAAAAACTTCATTGTGAAAATCCTTCTTAATTAGCAGAACTCACCTTTATGGCCTCATAGGTGCAGTACAGAGAAAATTATTTTGAACTTGCAAATGTTGTGTTAGGACGAAATTGGCAAATATCATAACCAGTTCAATTAAAAGCCACTGTAAGAATTTAGAGTGTATGGTTTCCATTAAACGAACCAACCAACCAAAAAAACAAAAAGAAAAGTATGGTGGCTGGGCAGATCTTTTACAAACTTACATCCTTAAGGGAACCTGTTGATCTACCATTTTTGGTATGACTTGATCATACTCTTCTGGAAACAGACAAGGGTAATGAATTCCTGACCAGATGGCCATCTAACATAATAGTGATCTGGGAGATGAAAGATGCCAGTACCGTAAATATCTTGGAAGGGGTGAAAAACATGTTGACGTGGACCCTGGATATTTCCTGCAACAGCATTATTTTATGTATGCATTATTCATTTTAAATATTTATAGACTTTTTAAGGGGAAAACTGCTCTCAAGGTGGGTTCCAGTAGTTAATATAAAAGTTACATAAATCACAATAATAAAAAATAGGGACACTTTTAAACAAAATTAGCCATTAAGAAGAACTCTTGTATTACTTTTACTGGACTAATAAGGCAATTCATTAAGACACAAAAACAATCCAATAAAACATTAAGTAAGTTGGGGTGGACATGGCATGGCTCTGGGGTCAATTTCAACCAAGGCTGTTTCTATGCCCTGGAACACCCATTTTCTGATCCCAAAGAAAGAGAACAAATTCATTCTTCTGGAAGCCTCCAGGAGATGCAATTCACCTGCAAGTAGGTTGCAGCCCCTCCTGTACCATTTAATAAAAAAAATATATCCGGTTTTCTTGCAAGCAGAAGTGGACTTCGTGTGTGTGTGGGGGGCATGTTTGGCATTTGGACTTTGTGTGTGTGGCCCCCAGAGAGTTCCCGAGACAGAAGTTTGGCTGCTGGTCCCAGTGAAGTTGTCAACTCCTGAAATAATTGAAGCAAATTAATTTTGTTAGATTAAATTTGTTTTGGCTCATTAAATGGTGTAGTTTCAGAAGGGGCAACAGCATCAAATGCATTAAAAATGTAGCATGCTGGAAATGTCAGCTTTGTCTTGCTCAAAGAACTAATGAGTATTTAATGGAGAGGGAAGTTTTTAAGCTTGTGAGTTGTGCCTTGGGTAGGCTGAGCTAGAGGATGGCAAGGAGTTGCAGGACAAAAGAAATAGACACCATCTTCACCAGTGTTTGGTGGCACAAGTGCTTTCACGTTAAACGAATTGGTTTTCTTGATACAACACTTTTAGCTGTAGTTGTAAGAAATGTACCTTCTGTATAGAGCCATTCTACTGTCTATCCTCCTTTACGGGTCTGAAACATGGGTCACCTATCGCCACCACTTATGACTCCTTGAACACTTTCATCAGTGCTGTATATGCACAATCCTAAATATACACTGGACTGACTATGTGACGAATGTTGCTGTCCTTGAGCAAGCAGGGATCACTAGCATTGAGGCCATGATATTGAGAACACAGCTGTGCTGGGCAGGGCACATTTCTAGGATGGAGGACCATCGCCTCCCCAAAATAGTACTCTACGGTGAACTCGCCATGGGTCAGCGTAAGTGGGGTGCTCCAATAAAGCGATACAAGGACTCCCTGAAACAACATCTCAGGCTCGGCCAAATTGATCACCAACAATGGTCCGCCCTGGCCTCACATCAGGAGGCATGGAGACGCACTATCCACAATGCTGCAGCCTTATTTGAGAACTCACACCGAACAAGTCTTGAAGAGAAACGACAATGCAGAAAGAATCACAACCCGGAAACATCACCCAAGGAGACCTTCTCCTGTGCTTTCTGCAACTGGACTTCTTTATCTCGGATTGGCCTTTTTAATCATCAGCGCGCTTGCAGAAAGCATGGGATGAGTCCTTCCTGAATCTTTGTTTGTGAAGAAAAGCCAGAGAGAGACCTTGCATGCTGGTGAAAATAGCTGACTGGATTGACTGTTACCTCTGGACTTTGTGTGGCCTCTACAATTAGGTGTAGGCTTTATGGCTTAAGGAATTTGTAATAACCAAATAGCTAGGCTGTATTTGGGCATAGTGGCAATTTGCCGATTAGATGGAGTGTTTTTCAGTTGTCATATTATTTGGTTTGCTTCATCTATTGCCATTAATTGCACAGACCAACACTGTGGAGATACACTTGGGTCTGTCACTTGGTGGTCTTCAAGCTGATTTTTCATTAACTGAGATGAACAAAATGCATATCAGTAAACCACCTCTAAGTATTCCTTGTCTAAGAAAACCCTATGGAGTTCATGGGGTCACCATAACTTGACAGGTGACTTGAAGGTATAGACACACACAACCTTCACTGAACCCACATGGTGTGCAACTCTTGAGCACTCCTTTTGAAATTATAACTTATTTTCTTTGCTAATGTCACTTGGTGACAAATCTGTTTTAATGTTTCAAAGATTTTTCTCTTTCACTAAAAGAAAAGGGTTTCTTTAAAACCAGCAATCCCCCCCCACCCCATTCATGTGCATGCACACTCACGCAAGCACAACCTGATCCTGTCACTTCAGGAAATGCACTGCAGCAGAAATAAGATTAACATCCCAATTTAATATTTATGTAGGTGTCCTAGTAATACATACCTTGCAGCCCAATTTCATAACAAAGAAAAATGTCAGCACTGTCATAAGCTTACAAATGCATGGTGCTTAAGAAGCATTGGTTGTATAATTAGGCTGCAGTTCTTGCAAGAAGTACACATTGTACCTATGCTCCTTTGAAACCCTTTTCATTTTAGGTTTCCAAGACTGAAAAAGTATGATAAGCTGTATTTATTTCTTTGTTACTTTTATATCTGGTTTTTCCTTTAACATGATCAAGGCAGTGTATTTGGTGTGACGGATCCTCTCTGCAGGCTGGCCTCATAATTCCAAACCTTTGGGCTCCTGTCACTCACCTTACCCCTTACCCCTACCCCCCAGGATCCCTCCCTGGATCAGGTACTTGGGCCTCAAGGTAATCCCTATATGGACCAGTTGATGGGTTTTCTGTGGGTTCACTGTGGTAAGCATGACCAGACTCTCTAGCAAAACTTAAAAGGAACGGCCAGATACAGTTGTTAAAAAAAGAATAAACAAGTAGAAATGTATTACGACACATTTAGATAATACATTAACCCCTGAACTATTTAATCATGTATGGCTCCACAAAACCCTTTTCAGTTCTCTTCCCCGCCACAGAAGATTGTCCTATTTCGATTACATTTTCCCTATCCCTGTACCATTTCCCCCATCTGCCTTCTGCCAGAGGAAAGCCTCAGTTTTGTATCCTTTCTCACACATATCCCCACTTCACAGCATTCTCTGAGCTGTGATTGGCTGTCACCAACCAGGGTTGCCCGGCTCCTCCCTTCACAATTGGCTTTTCTTCATCTTCACAGCAGACTGAGATAGAGTGACTGGCACAAGGTCAATTTCAGCAGATATCCATATACCATATTAGCTGTCTGTGGTGCCTTAATTCATGGTAGCTTGTTTGCCCATTATGCAACAACAGGCACAAATTAGCTGTGCATGCAATAGGTAGAAGCAAAAAATCCAGACACTGTCCTCTCCAGGTGTGTGTTATATGGTGTTCTTGTCAAACCAAGTCAGAGTACCATCTTGTTGTGGGAGATCAAAAGGCCATGTAAGGATCTGTATTGAAGTCTGAAGCAAATGCAGCTGTTTGGTTCAAATAACAGGCTGTTATTCCTGTCTAATATGGAATAAAAACAAAAAAATTGTTCAGCCTGGGGAAAGGTAAAAAGTAAGAAATGCTTGACAATCAAAGGCTCTTCATTGATCAGCCTCTTCACTTTGGAACAAAGCATGCTACTCTATAACAGATAGAACACTTGGAAAAGTGACTCTTTTTGGACCACCGGGTTTTAGACTCCTGGAATCCCCAATCAGCACATCATTGCCATGCTGGCTGGGGACAGTGGGAATTGTACTCCCCCCAAAATAAAGCTATCTAGTATGGGCTGGACTAGAATGGCTTGAATGAATAGTAATGATGCATCTAGTATATTAATTTGGACACTGAAAGGTTGTAGTACTGAGGCAGTCAGCAAGTAAAGCTTGCAATATACACTGAGGCATCTTTGAAAGGTTGCCAGTACCTAGATTTTGTTTATATGTGTGCCAATTCTGTAGTAGCCAAGTTGGAACCTCTGCAGGAAAGGCACAAATCTCAAAATGAGGGGAAGTGGTGGTGAACCTTGTTTTTTTTTTCTTCAGAAACTTTGTATTTGCATCGCTGCAATTGCAGCCCACATCTGTTGTGATCTGCCTGAGGCACCTGATACAGGTCGTCCCCTGTATTTGTGGAACCAATGTCCGCAGTTTCAGTTATTGGTGGCAGAAAAAATGAGGTACATACCATAGAGTTGTTCTGGAAAATGCCTAGAGAGGTGTCCTCTCTAGGAATCACTATGTCCTCCAACATAACTCTATGATATGTTTGTACCAGTAGTCTTTTACTTTAATAGGGTTCACTCTTATCCACTGTTTCATTTATAAATGGTAAGTCTGGGAACATACCCCCCACAGATATGAGAGGTGACTTGTATAGGCTTTTCCATGGACAAGCCAGGTACCATCCTGTGTTATGTCAACCAGGCACTGTTCAGCTCCATCCCATCCTTCAAGGCTGCACCCCAAGCCTCCACCATTAATCCTTCACTCCCAGGGACCACTCATTGCATCTTTGCCTCTGAGCCTCAAGAAACATGACAGCCCTGGCCTATTTTCTGCATATGATTCTGGGAGTTGCTGTCATCCAAGAAAGGAATGCTTGTCTCAATCTGCAGTTTGTAAACAGTTGTTCCTGATAAATAAATACCACAGCTTCGATCAAGCTATGCTTGCAAAACAATTTATTGCATGCTGTGAAATCCTTAGAAAGGGGTGCTATTTGTCTGCTGAGCAATTTCTTTTGTGCTGGTGAAGTGTTGTGGTGTGTCCCCCCCCACCCCTGGCATGGAATGCAAAGTGTCTTGAGTTTCATTAAATTTGCCCCACTGTTGAACAGTTTTGGGGGTAAGCCTAAACTAGACGCCATCTATACAAGAAAACAACAACACATACCTGCACATTATAGGCAATTTGCAGCAGCTTTGTTTTGTCTCAAAGGCATTTTGGCAACACTGAGTGTATGCGAAGTTCTCCGGCCACAAATCAAGATGGTGGTCATGTTGCTTTGCATGGTGGGGGCAGAGGAAGGTGAAGGGGCCCACGGCAGCACCCTGAGACAATATGGAGGGTGGCCACTGCAAGGAGGTAGAGGAGAGAGCCATCCAACCTTCACCCATCCCGGTGGTGGCCGTGGCAGTGGTGGCCCCAGGAGGCTGCAATCCAAAGGGACGGGAGGAGCCGCTCTGCCAGCCACCGGAATGGAAGAGGTGGGACACTCCCCACCACTCTGGCTTCATCTCGCCTTCTCAAAAGAGCAACCCAGCCCTGGAAGGCAAGATGAAATCAGAGCAGTCCTTCTCCCAGTGGCTGGCCAGGTGGCTCCTTCCATCCCTTTGGATTTCAGTCTCCAGGGGCCACCCCCACCACTGGGTTGGATGAAGGGTGGACGGCTTTCTCCTCCTCTTCCTTCTTCCTGTGGTCACTTTCCACATTGTCTCTGGGCGCTGCTGCAGTCCCTTCTGTTAAAAAAAAAAAAAGTAGAAAAGTGCATGACCGCACCTGCGCACTCTGACCAATCAGATGGTCTGTTCCGCCCTCTTCAGACCGTGCAGCAATTCACATGGTTGTCTTAATGGTTGGGACTACTCATTTCCACAGGAATTAAAAAAACAAAAAAACAAACAACTTTGGAGAAATTCCTGAAATGTCCAATTGTGCAATTTTTGTGGTTTCTGGTCCCCTCTTTCTGAGTACCGCATTTCAACATGGTATCTCATTTGGACAAACAAAATTCCCTGCGAATTCCATGAGGATTATTTTCACCGGTTCAACAAGCCCCTAGTTTGTAGGGTGAGTATTCTCAGTTAGTGCTGAAGCACTGATTGAGCAAGAACTGTTTTTTTTTTTAAAACATTCTGCTCCATGAATAAAAGGCCATTGCTTTTTCTTATTATAAAGCAGATGGCAAGGGTTTTTCTCTTGGAATGTTACATATGTAGCTGAAGGCACTGAGATTATAGCTCCACCAACATCTCATCACATTGAGTTGTTGATGTGAAAGTTGTCTTTTCTAAAGGTTAAAACAAGAACAGCCCTGCCTTCTACAATCCTTCACTTCCCCCCCCCCATCTACTAACACCCATCATTCCTTGATCAGCTGCTGCTTTGTTTCATTTTATTGTATTTTTATTGCCTGGAAATCTTTTTCATGATACCAGATCCATCCAGAATCACATAGTGACTGTGTTAACGTCATTGCATAGCTCTGACCATGTGAAAATAGCTGCACTGCTATCCTTAAATAAATAAATAAATAAATAAATCATCAGTTTTTCTATTCTGTCGGGGATGCTTTGATTGTGATTTCCTGCGTGGCAAGGGGTTGGACTGGATGGCCCTCGTGGTCTCTTCCAACTCTGCAATTCTATGATTCTATGATCCTCTGTCCTTCTACATATGGATGAGTTTAGCTTGGAAACATTTACACCTACCCCCCATGCTGAAAATGGGGTTGAATATCAAAGGCCAGGAAAATATTCATGATTGTCAATTTTGTAATTTGACTCAGTACTAATTGCAATGGCATCAGGTAGGAATAGGAGGGAAGAGTCCTCCAGTTCTAATGCATGGACTGAATATTACTGTATTTGGTGGTAGACTTGAGATGACAGTTGGACACTCTCAGTGGATGGGTAAATCCATACTTTTCAAAGCCTATTTTCACTGTTTTGAGCTAAAACTAAATACCTCATTGCTTATCACCTTCTCAACCTACACTCTTTGCATTGTCCTGAGTCTCATTACAGATGTATATTTCTGTGTTCACAAACATGCATGCAAATACACACATACACATTAAAGGACTGATCTGATTATAAAATAGGAAGCACATAAACATCTCTATATACAAAATCAGTGAAAATGAGTTTGTAGAGATCCACTGTATACAATATTTTCCAGCTGTATCTTCTCTATAAAGAAAAGACAACAGTTGTCTTCCTTGGACATGTGTTGGAGATATCCATATAAATGAACAGAGTTTAATCTGAGTTCTTGGGATCTGAAAGAGATTTAAATTTGTTGGACTAAATGAAGGAAAACTATTCTAGAAAGAAAATTAAGGTGAACTGTTGAATTAGATTCCTGTTATCCATGTTGTTGTTGTTGTTATATGCTTTCAATTTGTTTCTGACTTGTGGAGACTCTATGGTGAACCTATCACAGGGTTTTCTTGGCAAGATTTGTTCAGAGGGAGTTTGCCATTGCCTTTCTCTGTGGCTGAGAGAGTGTGACTTGCCCAAGTTTACTCAGTGGGTTTTCATGTCCCAGCAGGGATTGGAACCCTGGTTTCCAGAGTCATGGTCCAGTGCTCAAACCACTATGCCACATTGGCTCCAAGTTGTGCCTTGGCAAAATGTTGGTTAGCTACACATTTTGAAAAATGTAGCCAATGCCTAAACTTAGCCAGGGATGCCTCAAGTCATACATTGCACAGATATTAGAATCCACACACAAAAAATCTGGCACTTTAAAAATAAAATAAATATAATGCAATCAAGAGAGAGGTAAAAGGACAAGTGCAACCAATGAAACACTACTTCACCTGGTGCAGTGTAGAGGTTAGAAACTAAGCTACACATCTGCTTTTCAACTCTTACATATACCATGTAGTCTTAGCTGATGTTTGCAACCTATCTCAATTTGTTTTGAGTATCCAGGTGTTGTTGTTTTAAAACTCCCATCATCTCCAACCAGCATAGCCAATAGTCAGAGATGATGGTAATTGTAATCGAGCAACATCTGAAATCCAGAGTTGGGAAATCCACTGTCTCTTATATCTAAAACTACAATATATACCGGTATTTAATAATTGTGGTCTGCAGTATGTATATAATAATCATGATTGACCTAAATGAATTGTTACATTGATTATAACCAGGAGATCTATATAAACCATGTTGAGCACTCACTTTAAGCACTCAGTAGTACTATGTAGCAGCTCTACAGTGCCTAACATCCTGCTTCGCAACAGCTGCAGAGCTGTTTGGGCTGGAAGTCAAACTTAAGAAAACAGAAGTTCTCTACCAGCCTGCACCACAGGATGAACACCACCATCCCCAAATTGCTGTAGGCAAATCTGTGCTTAAGTCCGTTCAGCAGTTCACCTACCTGGGAAGCATCATCTCCTCAGATGCCAAGATTGACAAAGAGATCGATCACAGATTAGCAAAGGCATATAGTGCATTTTGGAAGACTTTACAAAAGAGTCTGAAGTAACAAACACCTGAGGCGAAGCACAAAAATCAGTGTGGATAGAGCCATTGTACTGTCTATTCTCCTTTACAGGTCTGAAACATGGGTCACCTATCGCCCACACTTAGGACTCCTCGAACATTTTCATCAGTGCTGTGTATGCACAATCCTAAATATACACTGGACTATGTGACGAATGTTGCTGTCCTTGAGCAAGCAGGGATCACCAGCATTGAGGCCATGATATTGAGAACACAGCTACGCTGGGCAGGGCACGTTTCTAGGATGGAGGACCATTGTCTCCCAAAAATAGTTCTCTACAGTGAACTCACCATGGGTCAGCGCAAGAGGGGTGCTCCAAAAAAGCGTTACAAGGACTCCCTCAAACAACATCTCAGGCTCAGCCAAATTGATCACCAACAATGGTCTGCCATGGCCTCACATCGGGTGGCTTGGAGATGCATTATCCACAATGCTGCAGCCTTTTTTCCAGCAGAGAGTGGAGGGAGTCCTTCCGATTGGGTATTGGCTCCGCCTCCGACTTCAGACAGGCAGAACTATCTAAAAATAAAAAAATAGCATACACTCCCCCTGGAGGTGGAGCCAACCCCACAATCTCCAGTTCAGTTCTGCCTCGCTAGGGACAGGTCAGGGCTTGTATTTGCTCCGGCGCCTTCTAGCTTAGAACAAAGAACCCAAGATGGCGGCCCCCATGAAGAGACATGTGCAAGGGGGAGACTTCTCCTCCGAGGAGGAAGCCAGCCTAACCTTCGCTGGGCTGAATGCCCAGCACGGAGGTTTCTTGCTTCGCGCCCCCTCCAAGAGAGGCCCGTTGAGCCAAGTGGCGGGCGACCCCACTGCCCGCAAGCGTGATGAGGTCTCCGGCTAGGAGACGGACCATGCGGCCGCGTCCAAAGCCAGGGGTTCCGGATCGGCTGAACAGCCCACCCGGAACAAAGAGGAGGAGGAGGACGGCACCCAGGAGGATCTACCCCACCTTGGTCCTAGGAGGTAAGGAGTTGCCGCCACAGCTTGCCGTGTGGATCGCTTTGATCACGTGGCAAACTCTAGCGGCAAGCAGCCTTTGGAAGAGCCTCCTTCGGACCTGACTGGGGGAGGGAGCCCCTCATTCTACCTTAAGAGCTTTGCTCTGGCTACCGGGGCTGATAGGGACAAAGCGGGGGTGTGTGTGAAGAGGAAGTGGGCGGCAGCAGCTGCTGCCGCAGCAACACCCCAAAGCAAAATGCCACACGCGAACAGGGGTGAACCCTCCCCACCCCAAAAGAGGGCCAAGAAGTTGAAATATACCCAGCTCCCAGACTGGGAAGGGGAAGGGAGCGGGGAGGAAGGGCCTCTTCAACCAAGGAGGAGGGGGAGCTCTCCTCGGAGGAGGAGGAGGAAGCTGGGGAGGATGGTGCATCTCCTAGGCTGTTTGAATCTGCTGCGTTCAGCATGCTGGTCAAAAAGATGATGAGAGCTTTGGAACTGGAGCCTTCGCAGACTGAGGCAGGGAAGGTGACCAAAGGGGTGCCTGAAATGAGAGTGCTGGAGAAGGGAGCTAGCAACATGCTACCCTTCCCCGAGGCATTTAAGGAAACTTTGTTGGGTGAATAGGCCCATCCAGGGGTGTCCAAGTCCCAGCCAGCTTATGCTAAGTTGTTCTATTCCTATGGTAGCGAAGTCATGGATCTGCTTAAGTTGCCGGCCATTGACGCGCCGGTTATTGGTCTGGTTTCGGGATCCCTATTCCCTCGGGATGGAGATGAGAATCTTAAGGCACTAGAGTATAAGAGGATTGAGCCTTTTTTATGCAGGTCTCATGAGGCCTCAGCCTTGGCAGTGAGGGCAACTGCCGCAGCGTCGATGTTTGCTAGGGCCACCATCAGGTGGGCTAGGGACATTCTAGCCTTGCTTCCAGAAGATGAGGTTAAGATTCGTCAAGGGATCAATAAAATGGCCAGGGCTTCTGCCTTTGTAGCAGACACCAGTCTGGACGCCTTCCGTTTTTCATCCAGGGCAATGGGGGCCAATGTAGAGGCCAGGCGTCAACTATGGTTGAGAAATTGGCATGCGGATAATAAGGCAAAAGCTAATCTGTCTGTTTGTGCCTTTAAAGGGGGAAAGTTGATTGGTGATACTCTGGATGAGGTTTTGGTGGAAACCAAGGACAAAAAGAAGGCGTAACCCTCCCTTCCTAAAAAGGAGGAGCGTAAATTCTCACGCGGTAACTATCAGAACTACAGGAACTTCAAGACAGGGAATCAAAGAGATTTCAGACACCATAGGAGCAGTTGGAATGTTCCGAGATACTTTCCCAAGGGCAAGACAAATGCTTTTGCTAAAACGAATGCATCTCAAACTCCCAAACAGGGGGAAAGCCCGGGCAGTCGCTTTGACTACTCGGGACTTCAGGTGGGAGGCAGGCTGGCCATGTTTACCAAAACCTGGGCACATACATCCTCAGATGCTTGGTCAACAGAACAGTTAGCCAAGGCTACACGATAGATCTCATTGCCAGGCCGCCTTCCACCTTCGTCCAGTCTTGCTGGACCTTAACCCCAGAAAGACAGCTACTGATGGAAAGGGCTATTGCTCATCTAATTCAGATATGAACAATAGAACCCGTTCCGACGGCGGAGAGGTTCTTGGGGACGTATTCTCTGCTCTTCCTGGTTCCCAAGAAGAACAAGGATTGGAGGGCAATCCTGAACTTCAAAGGGGTCAACCTATGGGTGACAAGGCGCAAGTTCAGGATGGAGACCCTCTGTACCATTCTGGAAGGCATTCAGGAAGGGGATTATCTAGCATCTCTGGATTTGCAGGAAGCGTATCTCCACATCAAGATTCATCCTGCACACAGACGCTTCCTACAGTTTGCCTTCAAGAAGAACCATTATCAGTATAGGGCTCTCCTGTTCAGTCTCTCATCGTTGCCCAGAGTGTTTACCAAGGTCCTGGTGGCCCTGGTGGCTTCTCTCAGGGCAGAGGGGTGCATCTATACCCGTACCTGGACTACATTCTGATAAGAGCAGCCTCGAGAGACAAGACAGAGCAGGATATAGAGAGGTCGATTCAGTGTCTGGAGAAGCACGGATTCATAGTAAACAGGGACAAGAGCCATCTAGTCCTGGCTCAGAGACTACAGCACCTAGGCAGCATTATAGATACCAGAGTTTACAAGGTGTTCCTTCCAGAGGACAGGAGACAAAGCTTATAGGATCTTATTCAAATGATTCTGGCAGAAGAAAAGAGTCCCTTGATGTCACTGGCACGGTTGCTAGGACTGATGATAGCATGTATAGACTCAGTACCTTGGGCAAGATTTCATCTCAGGGATCTTCAGTGGTTCCTTCTTCCCTTTCAGGATCTGGTTGCATGGAAAGCATGCAGGTGGATAAAGGGGTCACTGAGATGGTGGTTGACAGACAACATTCGGACAGGAGTCCAGATCCAGGAGCCTAGTAGTGTGGTAGTCACCACGGACGCCTCCTTGACAGGTTGGGGGGGCCACTGCAATGAGCAGATGACACAGGGGACCTGGACGGCACAGGAAAGGGAATTCAGCATCAACAGACTGGAGCTGCGTGCAGTGAGATTGGCACTAATCAAGTTTCGTCCCCTGGTCCAAGGGAGTCACGTGCTTATTCGCACGTACAACATCTCAACCAGGGCTCACATAAACAGACAAGGGGGAACGAGATCATGGACGCTCATGCAGGAAGTGAAGTGGCTGCTTCAATGGGCAGAAGTTCATCTGGCATCCATCAGGGCTGAGTACTTGAAGGGGATTCTGAATTGCCAGGCGGATTGGTTGAGCAGGAACACTCTAGCACATGGCGAGTGGGGGCTCAACAATCTGATTTTTCAGATGATAGTGTTTCGCTTTGGGGAACCTTGCGTGGACCTATATGCGTCAGAAGAGAACTACAAGCTGCCGGGGTTTGTATCCAGGTTTTGGCCCAGAGGAGTGTTAGCCTTCGATGCGCTAACAATACCCTGGCCAACGGGATTGTGTTATGCCTTTCCTCCGACGGCGTTGCTGGGGAGTGTTTTGCACAAAATTCATCAGGAGAGGGCTGAGGTGATCCTCGTGGCCCCTTGGTGGCCTCAGAGACCATGGTTTCTGGGTCTGATTCAGTTGCAGGTACAGGAGTCATGGAAGCTACCACCTTGGCCAGACCTGCTGATGCAAAATGGGATGTTGCATCCGGATCCAGGCTGGTTACAATCACACGCCTGGAGGTTGAGCGGAAAAGATTGTTAAAGAAGGGATATGAGAGTGAGGTGGTAGAGACTATGCTGGCGGCCAGATGGCCTTCTAGTATTAGGTTATATGAGGTTACCTGACGGACTTTTTGCAGATGGAGCAGGGCCAAAGGAATACCCCCACTGAAGGCCTCAGTAGGTTCAGTCTTAGCCTTTCTACAGTCAGGGCTGAAGAAGGGCCTTGCACCAAACACTTTGAAACGACATGTTTCAGCCTTGGGATCAATCCTAAAGGGTAATGGAAAAGGACCTCTCGCTTCTCACCCACACATTCGAAGCTTCCTAAAAGGGGTGGCGGCCTTGCGGCCCCCTACGACACATAGATTTCCTTCGTGGAAACTGAATGTGGTTCTCAAGGCTCTTATGGATAAACCATTCGAGCCGTTAGGCTCAGTGGATTTGAAGTTCTTAACATTGAAAGTGGTTTTCCTGGTGGCCATTACCTCTGCTAGGTGGGTATCTGAGTTGAATGCCTTATTGGTTAGAGAGGAATTGTGTGTTTTCAGCAGGGATTCAGTGACTCTTCATTTAGACCCATCGTTCATTCCCAAGGTCAACTCAGCCTTTCATAGATCCTAGGAATTAATTTTACCCTCATTTTGCCCAAAATCAGCTACTGAGTTGGAGAGGATGTGGCACATGTTGGATGTTAGAAGAGCGCTAAAGATGTACGTGAAAAGATCTGAGGGTTGGTGTAAGGCGGATTCCTTGTTCATTGCCTTTTCAGGGAGTTCAAAAGGGAAGAGAGTGTCCTCTTCCAAGATTGCCAGGTGGCTGCATCAGTGCATCAGGCAGGCATATTCTAGCAGTTCATTACCAATACCGAAGGGTATTCAAGCGCATTCCACTCGGAGTGCTGCCACTTCTGCTGCTTTGGGATCTTCTCAGTCCATTCTGGAAATATGCAGAGCCGCCACATTGGCTTCTTCTTCCGCATTCACTAGACATTATCGTATTGATGCTTACACATCTGCGGATGCAGCCTTTGGGCGGTGGGTGCTACAGCAGGTGATTAAGGACGACTAATTGGATCCCTCCCCTCTTGATGGACCACTATTTTAGGTCCCAATTGGAAGGACTCCTTCCCCTCTCTGCTGGAAAACGGAACGTTGGTACTTACCGTGAAGGTTCCTTTTCAGCAGAAGAGGGGAGGGAGTCTTTACCCATCCCCATATTAAAAAAATCAGGAAAGAAAAAAATCAGTCAGGAAATGAGATGGTATGTTGTTTATTTTGTGTTGTTTTTCTTGTATTATGTTGTTATGCTGGAGCTATGGTACTCTTTCCTGGGGATTGTGGGGTTGGCTCCACCTCCAGGAGAGTGTATGCTATTTTTTGATTTGTAGATAGTTCTGCCTGTCTGAAGTTGGAGGCAGAGCCAATACCCAGTCGGAAGGATTCCCTCCCCTCTTCTGCTGAAAAGGAACTTTCACGGTAAGTACCAATGTTCTGATTTGAAAGCTCACACTGAAGAAGTCTTGAAGAGAAATGACAATGCAGAAAGAATCACAACCCAGTATCATCACCCAAGGAGACCTTCTGCTGTGCTTTCTGCAACCGGACATGTTTATCTCAGATTGGTCTTTTCAGTCATCAGCACACTTGCAGAAAGCGCGGGATGAGTCCTTCCTGAATCTTTGTTTGCGAAGAAAAGCCGGAGAGAGAGAGAGTACTATGTATATGAATGCTGAATATTATTGTTTTTCCTGCTGTCATTGGCAGGAAATTTTAATGGTAATGGTTTTCTTTGCCAGTATAGAAACTAGGCTTACTCTGCTCTTCATTTTAAATCAAAAAGCCAGGCTTACTCTGCTCTTCATTTTAAATCAAAAATCAAATTTGAACCCAGATTTGTGAAATGGAACTGAATATAAAAAGTAATAGTGTAATGTGAGCATTTAACAGTCTGTGGGCTAAAGTCGACATTCTCCTGGTGTGTCTTTTGAACTTTCTCATCCTTCTCTCTCTTCTGCATCCTTCTGCACTCTGAAAACCCCAAACCTTCCAAATCTTGTTTTCAGGGGTGTGGGTGAGGAAAGAGTGGCTTCTGTGGGGACAGTGGATCACCCCCACATGGACCTGCAGGATTCCTCTAGGGAAAATCCATTATTGAAGCCTCTCTTATATCTAATCTTGAAAGGCAGAATCCAGAACTGTTTTGCTGACATGACATGAAAAACAGTTAAGTTTTGCTTGGGTAAACTGATGCTTCATCATTTTTAACAGAGTTGTGACTAAATGTGCTGAAGCTGAAGAAAGCTTCCATACTTAATTTGAGTAAGAGCCTCATAAAAAAATTCATTGCAGCTTGTTCAGACACAGTGCATTGTTTCTGGATAGAGTTCATCTCATGAATCACATTTTGTGTGATGATTCTTCCTCCCAGGAGCTCAGGTCAGCATGTTTTGTGATACCAGGGGGCACTTCCACACTACACAATTATAGTGCTATGGTTCCACTTTTACTGCCATGACTGCATCCTATGGAATCTTGGGGGTTGTCATTTGGTCAGAGGCACTGGAGGGACCTCTGGCTGAGGATTTTCAGTGCCCCTCCCTCAATTACACATCACAGGATAGAACTATGATAGTTAAAATGGAATCATAATGCTGTAACTGTGTGCTGTGAAAGGGTCTTTGGTTTTAGCCTCTCAATAGTTCTGAAGCAAAAAGAGTGCCAGCCAATAAACTCCATGGTAACCTAGGAACCTGAACTTCTTGAAGTACGTCTACCAGTATAAATAGCTCTGCATCTTAGACCCAAACTGTTGGTGAACAGCCACACTTAATGTAGGGTGTGTTAACATAAGATCCTGTTTACAGTTCATGTGTGAGAGGGGAACCTTAACTTGTTGTACTGTACTGCATTCTTCTTGGCCAGGTTTGCTTCTGGTACCAGACCTTGACTGAAAGAAAAAGTGTCTGCTGGGAATTGATTATATAGGGAGATAAGGCTGGACCAGGCACTTCAAGCTACTCCTTTCACCTCAGATATAAAGAATCTTCTCAAATTTCCTCGTCTTTAATGAGAAAGGCTCTCTTGCTACTTTGAAGCACGCCACTGAGAAAATGGTCAACTGCCATGAAGGGGCGGGTTGGTTTGTGGTTTTTTGGCATTTTGAAGCTTTTTTGTGAATAATTTATTTGTGCCAAAATGCTTTTGCATAGAAGACAGTATTTTGCACACAACACTTTTTGTGCAGAAAATGGGGTATTTTACACAATACAGTATACATAGTTTCCTTAATGTTTTCATTGAGGTTTGTGCAAAAATGAGGGTTTTTTGCCCACAAATAGATTCTTTGGAAAAGGGAAAAGCCCCAAAGTTCCAAAAAAACCCAACACCCCCTCATGAAAATGTGTATAAACTCTTGTAATGTTGGCCAGAAGGGGGAAGGCATTTGAAATTTTCTTATTGCATGAGAGAATGAAATAAGTGAAGATTCATGTTCTTTCTTCAATTATGCATGGCTTTTGTTTACAAGAAAGAAAAGGAAAAAAAGAGAGAGAGACCCCAGATGCTTTGTAGGTGAATAAACAAATGTTTGACTCTTAATTGGATAGCAAGTTCTTGGAAACTGAGCTAATTTCTGTATTGCAGTCCATATCCTAATTATACAAATAGCTGAGCTAGCATGACTACACATTACAAATCTCAGTGGATTTATGGAAGCTTTAACTGGGACTCAATGCCAGGGAGAGAGGAGTTGTTGCTTATCATTGCAAATACTGTCAATAAGCTCCTTTTCTTCCAAGTCAAATGTGTTTGGCATGATTTTGTCCTCCACCTGATTGAAAAATGCTGCCGCTTAAAAATGATGGAGTAGTTTCCACACTCCTTTGTCATAATAAAATGACTGTAGGAGGTAAAATCAAATGTGGGTGAGCAAGAAAAATAAACAGATGATGTATGTATTTTCATTCTAGCATTACATTGAGAATCCACACTACACAAATAATCAAGTTGGAAACTGGATTATTTGTCATGGCTTCTTCCTATTTAATCCTAGGATTTTTAGATTTACAAGTTCTTTAGCCTTCTCTGCCAAAGAGTGCTGGTGTCTCACCAAACTACAGACCCCAGGATTCCATAGGAAGGAGTCATGGCAAATAATCCAGTTTCAAACTGGATTGTTTGTGTTGTGTGGGTGCACCCTGAATCTCTCTTATCCAGAATTCCAAAACCTGAAATACAGCAAACTCCAAAATGCCCACATGTGTGGCTGAGATAGTGACACCTTTGCTTTCTGGTGGTTCAAATGTACACAAACTTTGTTTCATGCACAAAATTATTAAAAATATTATGTATAAAATTACCTGCAGACTATGTGTATAAGGTGTATATGAAACATCACAAATGAATTTTGTGTTTAGACTTGGGTTCCCTCTCCAAGATATCTCATTATGTATGTGCAAGTATTTCAACATCCAAAAGATTTCAAAATCCCAAATACCTTTGGTCCCAAGCATTTTGGACAAGGGAGACTCAACCTTTCTTCCAAGGTTGGGACTCAAGGTAGCTTCCAACATACTAAAACATCTCAATTAAAACAGAACAAATTATAAATATTTAATTATATATTTTTTAAAATTATACATTAAGTTAAAGCCTCAGTTAAAACACTTTGAAACACCACTTTAAAAGAAACAAAAAACATTTAAAGTCCCACATCTCCCTTTAGACCAGGTTGGTTGTTGACGGCCTGCTTGAATAAAAAGTCTTTAAGGGGAAGCAAAAGTACAACAAGGAGGAATTTGGCCCAAACTCTCTAGGAAGGGCATTCTGTGGTCTAGGAGCACTCACTGAGGAGGCCCTCTCTGGTGTCCCCCAACAAATGTAGCCCTGAACTTGGTGGTACTGAAAGAAGGGGCTCTGCTATAGATCCAAGGTCATGGTTTTATGCTAAGTCAGAATGCTTCAAATATTAGCTCTTTTGAAAGTGTATTTAGAGATGTTAAACTTGGGTAAGTTGCTGGTACGATCAACCCCTGTTCAGAATGCCTAATGTGAACTTTTATGTTGCCCATATTTTTAAATATGGGCATACGGCCTGGTTGTCCTTCACCATGAATTCCATGGATAATTTCTGGAGATATCAATTAACGTCACCCAAACCCAACATTTTACCAGCTATAGGAGTTTGTAGCAGTGAACCCGCACATGGAAGTAAATTTTTACAGCCCTTTTCTCATCCAGCAGATTTATCTATGCTGGAGGACATCTGTCTTCACTTTTGTGCCCCACGGGAGATGGTAAAGAGACTACAGACACAAACTGAAAGGGTGTGGCTAAGTACATACATCCCAATCATTTCCCCAGGGAGCTGACATGTAATTGCAATACCCACCACCACCACCACCGATGCCTCTTGCTGTCTTCCTCAGTGGAGCAACACTATCCTGTTAGCTCCTGGGGGTCAGGGTAGAAAGAGGTTGCAGGGGCAGGTTTGGAGGGTGAGGTGGAGAGCAGAGTCCTCTGGGGAGGGGGTCTGTAGGGACTTCCATATTCTGTTGTGGCCAGTGTATAGTGGGAAACCATGAGGCAAGATTGGTGGTTCCAGCACCATGGAAGTTCCATGGGAATGAAGTTGCTTTGAAAAATTATTGAGGTAAACTGTGGCCTAATCATGCTCTTAGTCCCATCTGCCTCTCTTAAGGTCCACCCCATGTCTGAAGAGTGTGAGTGCTTAAGGAGCCACCAACCTGAAGCTGAGTGATTTTTCTCTTTGTGGTCTTCCATTTGCCATGTGCCCTGGTACTCTTGTGCAGTTCTGGTGGAATGGGAGGCACTTCACTCATCAAGTGACTCTTAGGCTTGGGGAAAGGCACCCACAAGGATGATGGCTCAGGTTCCATAATCTTGTGGCCACTATTCTTAGATTTCATACCAGAAATCTGGTCCTGTTTGCTCACTAGTGGTCCTGGACTCTTCTGGCTCATTCCCCCCAACTCTAAGCTGTGACCATGATGCATCACAATGAGTTTTCAGGATCAGCCTTTGTGGCTTTTTTTGTCTTCTGTAGAAGGGGTGGGCTTGCTGAAATTCTGATTAGGCGCCAATAATTTATCTCATTTTTTAAAAAGAAATTATTTATAGCAGAAAAACTCTTGTAATTTCCGAGTTCATCCAAGACAGCCTTTTGATGAGCTAGCTTGTCTCTATAGAGTGTCCCACATTTAAATTGCCAACTCATCTCTTTGTCTTCACAGTGCTGTCTTCTTACATGATCAGTGTAACATTGGTATGATGATGAAATTCATGCAAAATTGCATGAGCAATGGTTTGTGGAGCTCAAGTTTTTTTTTCCCCCCAGCAAGGAGAAGAACTTTCTGAGAAATGGAAGGTGGAAGAATAGGAAAAACTAATAGAATTAGATATATAGGCCAAGGCGTAGGGGAAACTTGTCGGCTGTAGCTTTGACCTATTCTTTTGTTTTGCTTTTTGGTGTTATTAGTTTTATTTTTATTTTATTTTATTTTGCAGGATCCTGATAAAAAGATATGAAAAATGATGCTGCAGTTTGTGTTAAACTATTCTGCCTTCTTCCTGGTTATACATTTCTAAGCTGATGGTTCAATTTGTATTAGTTTAATTTGGTAGCTAATGAAGTATAACTGCCTGTCTTCAGCTGTGAACCCAATTCCACATTCCCTTTCTTCTGCTGTATCTTATTTATTTTCATTTCTAAATGGCTTTGTAACCTAGGTTCTCCTGACAGTGTGTAGGTTAAGAGTATAAAATACCTGAAAGCAATAAAATAGTTTTAAAAATCAGGTAAAAATGAAATAAAACAAGCCCAACAATACGCAAATATGGTGTCTTTTATCTGTGGGTTTGAGCAAGCTTGGCCACCCACCCCAGGGTTCTAGTTGTGGGAATCCCCTCTCCTAAGCTTGGTTTCACTTTAAATTGGAAATTATGAGCAAAGATGGAGAATGTTTAAAAGAAAGATTTCACCCCCTGCCCTGAGAGTTCTAAATTGACTTGGAATTGCTTGACCCAAATTCTCTCAAAATTAAAGTCAGAGAAGAATTCAAAGGGCAGTCATGCCCCATACTGAGAGGAGTGTAATGAGAAGCCGAGGTTTGCATTCTGAGAAATTATAACATTTTCCAACTTTGCTATATATTTGTGGCCTCAAGCCCATGAGTACAGGTCGACCTGGGTATCCAAGGGGAATACGTTCCAAGACTTCCGTGGATACCTAAAACTTAGAGAACCCTATTATTTTCAATGAGACACCAGAAGTTGATCATACAATCACATTGGAGAACCTAGAAATTCCTAGACAGAACATTTTTTTTGACATGGATAAGTGAAACCATGGATACAAAATCCGTGGATACAGGGGTGAACCTGTATCTGTAGATCAGTTCCCAGGAACTCGTAGTTCAAAGGTAGGTAGGCATTCCAAGATTCTTAGGACTTTATCAGACATGTTTCTAAATACAGTTGCCCCTCCACATTCACGAACTTAGCATTCACGGTTTTAAATATTCATGGTTTTGGGAGGGCCCCCCACCCTCCCAAAAGCAGTGACATGGGGTCGCCGGAGCCCCCATGAAGGCCTAGGGAGGGAGTGGGGAGGCGACCACGGGGCCTCTGGAGACCCTCCGGAGGCCCCGTGAAGGGCTAGGGAGGGAGGGGGAGGGCTGGGGAGGCAACCACATGGCCTCCGGAGGGTCTCCAGAGGCCCTGTGAAGGCCTTGGGAGGGAGGGGGAGGCAGGGGGAAGTGACTATGGGGTGTCCGGAGGCCCTTTGGTCACTTTGGCGGGGGAGGGGAGGGCAGTTTTTATCCGTGGAATTTTCACATTCGCCAGGGTCTGTGGAACCTAACCCCCACGAATGTGAAGGGACGACTGTATGCTGCAATTCCACCATTGAGGAAAGCAGAAACAGTGGCATGATCACAGTAATTATTGCATGTTGCTGTAATTGCACAATATTACCACCACAGAATTATTGCATGGCCACCGCTACAAGTTTAAAAATGGGATTTCACCTTGTGCTATAGTAACACTTCTTTTTGCATTGCCTTCTAATGACAGAGTATTAAAGCTTTGTGCCTTTAAGAAAAAAATTCTCTTCCGTGATTTTGCATGGGCAAGATTTTGGCTATTCTTGCAAGAAGACACAACTTCAGTTAAAAACACCAAAAACAAATACGTACTGGAAGAACTTTACAAATAAACACTTAAACATAAAAACGGAACAAGCAAAGGCTACAGTTCATTAAAACAGTGTCCTGTTGGTCCTCTTCACGTTCTTCCCTGCCAAAGTTTAATTATTTGTTCTCATTGGGAAAGGGGAGGGGGAAAAGAGGACTGCCTATTCACTCTGTAATCATGTGATTACAGTGGGACATGATTCTGCACACTTGTCAATATTGCAAAAAGAGCGATATTGAGGGCTATTGATGGGTTTTGCCCATCAATGATAAGTTAAGTGTAATTAACACATAGAAGCTCTGGTGGCACAGAGGTTAAAATGTACTGCAGCCACAACATTATGAGTTTGATCCCAGAGGGCTCCAAGGTTGACTCAGCCTTCCATCCTTCTGTAGGTCGGTAAAATGAGTACCCAGCTTATTGGGGGCAATGAGCTAACACACATTGGAAACCACGTAGGGAGTGCTTTGCACTAATAAGTGGTATAGAAATATCAGTGCTATTGCTATTACTATTAATGGGTGGAGACACAGACCATAGGAGAACAACAACATCATGTGATAACAGGAACCTGTTCATATTACTATCCCATTGTAATTGTGCAATTTCAGCCTCATGTGATAAAGTCCTTAGAAGGCAACCAAACTTTTTTTTCACAGCTCTTTCATACCTCTCAGTTGTTAAAACTAAACACTTTGGATTTTAACATGAATGTGGCTGCCATTCCACTATAATTATTGTAGAATATGTCTTTGAATTGAAAGCAAAACATCTCTGGGGAACTTGGTTGAAGAGCAAGGCATTAAATGCCCAAATGAAATGTAAATATGTTAAGAGAATTAAACCGAGGCCCAAGCTGGGATAAGAAGTGTGGTTTCTTTAAATACTCACATGTGTAGATGCATGACACATATTGTTACCGTTAGATAGTGTTAGTCAACCACTACCCTCCATGTTGGATGTTTCATCTCTAATGTTCTTTTGTGTAGTTCAAAATTCAAGCTAATGCTTTAATTGGTTTGCAAAGGCTACATGGCTATGAGGCCATCTGGATACCTTCCAAGAGCAGAGTGCAGTTTTTCTTACTTACAGAGAGCAGCAGCTTGGGTGTTGCCTGTAGAAAATGCAACATGCTTTGTCCTTTGGCAGATGTTATTTTGCTCAGTGGCTGCAAGAACAATGATTTGTCTAAAATGGACCAAGTTTCTGCTGGGAGCGGTAGTCATCTGTGTAGAGGACTTTCTTAACATCTTAACTAGGAGGTGGTAGCTTAGCAAGCTATGGTGTGATTCTCAGACAAAAGTAGCAAGTCTTATGTGGTCCACTGAAAAGTCCTCATAGAATCATAGAATCATAGAATTGTAGAGTCGGAAGAGACCACGAGGGCCATCCAGTCCAACCCCCTGCCACGCAGGAAATCTTGATCAAAGCATCCCCGACAGATGGCCATCCAGCCTCTGTTTAAAGACCTCCAAGGAAGGAGATCCCACCACACTCCGAGGGAGTGTGTTCCGCTGCCGAACAGCTCTTACTGTCAAAAAGTTCCTCCTAATGTTGAGGTGGAATCTCTGTTCCTGGAGCTTGCATCCATTGCTCCGTGTTCTAGTCTCTGGAGCAGCAGAAAACAAGCCTGTTCCATCCTCAATGTGACGCCCCTTCAAATACTTAAACAGGGCTATCATATCACCCCTTAACCGTCTTTTTTCCAGGCTAAACATACCCAGCTACCTAAGTCTCTCCTCATAAGGCATGGTTTCCAGATCTTTCACCATTTTAGTTGCCCTTCTCTGGACATGCTCCAATTTGTCAATATACTTTTTGAATTGTGGTGCCCAGAACTGGACACAGTATTCTAGATGAGGTCTGACCAAGGCAGAATAGAGTGGCACTATTACTTCCCTTGATCTAGACACTATACTTCTATTGATACAGCCCAAAATTGCATTGGCCTTTTTAGCTGCCCCATCACACTGTTGACACATGTTCAACTTGTGGTCTACTAGGACTCCTAGATCCCTTTCGCACATAGTCTCGTTCAGCCAGGTCTCTCCCATCCTATATATATGCATTCCATCCTATATCTATGCATTTCCCTAAATCCCTTAGGGAAAACTTAGCCTGAAGGACTTAACATTCAAATTTTGTTTTTTGTTTTTTAAATCATCCATGCCAAGAGGCTATCAGAACAATGATAAATTTGAGGATGTACAGTTCATCATTCCTTTGTTTGCTGATGAGAATTAGTCCCCATATTGCTGTCCTGTAGACCTACTGAAGATCTAGATGAACAAATTTAAAGATTTTTTTGGAAATTTTAGTTAATTTTTTGGGTGGGGGATCAAATTTCTGTCTCCTAGTTATGTTCACCATTAGCTGACTGAAACCAGAGAAGTTCCCCAAAGAAATACATTTTTAAGCCTGGGGGGAGAACAGGAAGAAAAGCAGGTTTCTCTCTCTCTCTCTCTGTGTGTGTGTGTGTGTGTGTGTGTGTGTGAGAGAGAGAGAGAGAGAGAGAGAGATTTGAGGGTGGAAAAGTAGGGGTGAGGTTGCATTGCTTATCCCTCCCCTTTTTCTTCTCAGCTCTGTATTCCTCCTTCCCAAAGTGACTTTTCCCATTTAAAAATTGACTACAGAATTGACATGGCTTTCAGATGTAACATAGTTAGCCCCTGAGCTCACCAAAAGTTTTGGTACAGAAAAGTTTGGAATATTGTTATAAATGATAAATTAACATGTAGACTTAAAGTTTAAAAAGGATTATGGAAATGTAGCAATATTGATGAAATATGGAAACCATTTGTAGACTATGGAGATTTTCAGACACCTACCGCGGGAGTGCCTACCTACTACGGGAGTAGGTCCCGCGAGAGGAACGGCGCTCTTGTGCAGCAGGGGGTCATTTTTGGACGCCGCTGTCCCTCTTCCGGGATCCTTTGTGGCACATCCGTGAAGCTTTGGAAGTGGCCGCACCATATTTTAAGCACGGGCAACTTCCATGCTTAAAATATAGCGTGGCCGCTTCCAAAGCTTCACAGATGTGCCACGAAGGATCCCGGAAGAGGGACGGCGGCGTCTGAAAATGACCTCCTGCCGCGCAAGCGCATCATTCCTCTCCTGGGACCTACTCCTGCGGCAGGCAATGTTAAACAGTGTCTGAAAATCTCCTATGTTCTCTTAAGAAAAAAGGGGCATATACCTGCAAGAGAATCATTGCAATTTGGGAAAATGGAATAATTAAATAGTATAGATGGTATTGGGGGTGGAGAGCACTTTGTAATGGTGTGGAGATTAATCAATTTATGTTAACAATTAAGATGAAAACTATGTAACATTTGTTATAAATGAAAGAATGAATTATGTTTGTTTTATGTTTTTAAGTTTAAAATAAAAAATTAAAATAAGGAAGCTGCCTTATTGAGTCAGAATGTTGTTCCATCTAATACAATACTGTCTAAACTGGGGTAGGGAAATTGTGGCCCACAGGCCTCATGTGCCCCCTGAACCCCACTTTAGTAGCACTTGAAACCCTATACCAGCCCCCCTCCAAATGGTACAACATCACTTTTGCCATTTTGAGAGAGACTGTAGAGGAAAACAGAAGTATTTGTGCTTGCTGGGAGATGTGGTCCACAGAGGGTTCTAAGGAGGAATTAACTCTTGTCTAGAGAGCTGCCAACCCCTGGTCTACATAGACTGACAACAGCTTTCTAGGTTTTCAGACAGGAGATTTGTCAGCCCTACCTGGAGATGCCAAGAATCTAATCTCAGACCTTTCCCCATGCAAAGCTTGTGCTATGTCTGTTATGCTACAGCTGGTAAATAGCTTTATGCTCCTTACATTCATAGTAATCATTGCGCTCAGCAGGTGAAGCTGGCTAGAACAAGTTTCCTAGCGTGCCTTCTTCATGCTGCTCTTGTAACATATCTTGCTGTGCACTTCTTCAAGTTGTCACACAGGTTTTCCATAGCCAGCCCTTGCAGACACTTAATTCAGAATGTTTTCCTGCTCAATATGAAGCTGCCAATGCATCGATCTCTCACATACCCTCCCTTCGGTCTTCACCCGCCCCTCGAGTTTCCTTCCTCAAGAGCCCCACTATTTGGGGAAGTAATTCTGCATTGTCTTCTCTGAAAAGACTTAAGTCCTTGTGTGACTTGACAGATTGGAAAACTGCACACAGGTAAGTCAAATTACCATCCAGTCCAACCCCCTGCCATGCAGGAATACATAATCAAATCATTCCAGACAGATGCCCATGAGTACCCGGCTTGTGGGGGCAATTAGATAACACACATTGGAAACTGCTTAATACAGTGTAGATGTGTAAATTGCTATTGCTTACAAACAATTTGTAAGCTGCTCTGATAGCCTTTTGGCTGAAGAGCAGGGTATAAGTAACTAATAAAAAAGATTGTTGTGCCCTCCCATCTGTTCTAATATACTTAAGCAACCAACAATGTGAAAGCAGAAAAAGGAACTGCACCTCTTTACTCACTGTTATGTACACAGGTTTCTGTCCCTCCAGACTGCTCTTCCTTAATCCTTTGCAGACCTTCATTATCTTCACCACCTCAGCCGTAGGGAAACAATAAGCTAAAATTAGTTGCTCTGTGTTGAGTGGCCAGAAGGCTTTTAGGTTTCAATGAGTAAACAACTTCTTAAATTATGCAAGGGAACAATATACTGACAGCAGAAATGTCCGATAATGGCTCTTCATGCACAAAACAAGCAACTTGTCTCAAACTTGAAGTCTTAATCGCAAGCAGTTTTTCTTCAGATTTCCTATATCTGCTCTTTTGAAGTTTCTCCCTGTGGAAGGCAAGCTCAGTCTCCTGTTGTCCACACTGAGGTGTCATGGCAGCTCCTTTCTCTCCCTGTGCCATCTTGTGCTTTAGACCTGCTCTACCCATGGAACTCAGTGTGACAGTAGAACCCTGTAATGGGAGAGTAGGTTGCGTTATTTCAGATGATAGCTGGCTGATGCCATTTCCCAGTGATCCCCCATGCAGTAAAAAAAAAAAAAAAAAGGAGATAAAACAAAAATCTCCCCATACCCACAGCTGGTCACTCATAGCAGCTACATCAGGAAAAAGAATTATTCTGACCTAGGACTTTATCAGACCACCCCACCCCTTAACGTTCTTTTGCAGGAATAAATTGTGTAATTCTTATGCTGGCAAAAGAACCTACCAGACATACCTTAACCAGTGTGAAAAGGCTTCCCCAGCAGTAACAGAGTTCCTTTTACTCCCAGGGTTTAAATCTCACCTATTCTCACGAGAAGACACTAGCATGGGAAATTCAAAAATAAAAACAAAACCAAGTCCCAAAGTATACATCAAAGCACAGAAATACATTTCTGTGTGTCCCAAGTACATGGGGGGGGGTGTTTCATAAAAAGAGCAACCCCTACCTGGCTGTCTCAGTCTCACCTGGAAGTGTTTGCCCATTGATACTGCATTCATGTGAATACAATGGCATGTGGATTCAAACGCCAGCAATACTGGCAACAAATCGCCATGGGAGATCATAAAATAGAATCATAGAATTGGAAGAGACCATAAGGGCTATCCAGTCCAACCCCCTGCCATGGAGGAATACATAATCAAAGCATTCCCGACAGATGGCCATCCAGCCATTCTGTTTAAAAACCTCCAAAGAAGGAGACTCCACCACACTCGGAGGCAGTGCATTCTACTTCCAAACAGCTCTTACTGTCAGGAAGTTCTTCCCAATGTTTAGGTGGAATCTCTTTTCCTGTGGTTTGAACCCATTGCTCTGTGTCCTAGTCTCTGGAGAAGCAGAAAACAAGTTTGCCTCATCCTCAGCATGACATCCCTTCAAATAGTTAAACATTAAAAATTAATGGCTTGGGCCATCAATAAAAAAGTACAGCTTTTTAACAATACATGGTCGTGAAAGGGCAACATTGTCTGGTATGTGCACCCTTTCGAGATCTTTAGGCATCCTTATGACACTGTATTTGCCTGGTGTGATAAAGTCCCTAGACTATTCCTTGCAATGCTTGGTTTCTGTTTGCAGATAACTTTTTCTTTTTTCTCTTGTTAATGCTATGAGAACATTCACAAATTTGTTCTCCCCTGCTTGTAGCCTTTATAAGTGGTCTCACTTTGCTACATGTTATAAGCTAGACCTGAGAGGAAACTCATTTTAGTTATAGCTTCAGTAGCATCCTGACTGATAGCTTTCCTTTTCTAAATTGAGACTTATACTGTGTTTGTTCATTCAGAGCCCCTTTATTCTGCTCTTCAGCCAAAATGACTCCCAGAATGATGGCAGATTGAACAAAAAAGGAGGGGACAGTCCTCACCCTCAGGATTAAAATTTGAAAAGATAAAGCATACCTACCTGAGCATTTCCAAAAAAAGATGAATCTGTAGGAAGTGCCCAGATAAACAAAATTTTTATCAGATGTTGTCTCTGAAATCAGTAAAATCATGGACCAGGTAGCTCGCTGGCAATCACTCTTGCATCTCTCTTTCCCAAAGATCATAAACAGTTGATACGTGGAGATCTTACTATATTCCTATGTCTGGCAGCAAGATTAGAAATTGTTTCAGTATGAAAAGATCTTAAAGGATTGTCATTAATTCAGTGACATACACATGTCTGGAATATTGCATTTATGAAAATATAACAGCACAAGTAAGAGTCCCTTAAAAATATAAATCTGTTAGATACTGCCTCTGGTATTTGGTTTCCATACTTTAATTTTGTCAGTAATAATCCTGATGTTATTTATCCTCTGAAGTCCCAAGCAAATTTATGGAATGGAGTTCTCTCTATCCCCAGGTGAACAAAGCAGGGCACATTGTGGCATGTACATTTGTTATGGTCATTGTTTAGAAACCTATTAATTTTAAGACTGTGTGATTATTTTTTTATTTTATTCAATGATAGAATTGCTGTTGTATGATTTGTTTTAATAATTTTTAATTTTTTTAAAAAAAGACACAGCATAGAAGGACAAATAATTTCAACAGTTTTCTCTCTTTGCAGTCCTTGCCTTGTCTTGAAACATCCCAAAGTGTTTTTGGCAATTATTTTGTGCAGAAGTACATATGTTTTGGGGATTTTTATTTATTTATTGATTTATTTTTTGCATGAGAACTGTGGAGGTTTGAAAAAAGAAAAGATTGTTTCCAGAACACTGTTTGTTTTTCCTCAAGATTGCTGTTTTGTACACAAAAAGTCAAAATCTTGCACAACCAAAATCTTGCACAACAAACAGCAATCTTGCACAATAAAATCATGTGGTTATTCTTCTGTGCAAGAAATCTTTCTTTTGCACAAGATTTTTTAAATGTATGACTTTGGTATTACAAAATTGCTATTTTTTTAAAAAATAAATTGCATAGAAAATAACAATCTTGCACAAAAAAGAACCCACATGTTGCTGTCTGGAAACTGGTTTTTTGCAGCAAACCCAACATTTCTCATGTAGGAAAAAAAATGTTTCTCTGTGCAGACTATCTTCCAGAAACACTTTGGGATGTGCCTGGATAAAACAGCACAACATTCTTTTCACTCTCAGGAGACTAATTTCTTGGCCAAAAAATGAATAGCAGCAAATATTCTTTCCATCTATACATCATCCATTATGCTTCCTTCTTGTTCCTTATTCCCTTTGGTATGACAGGACTCCTGGGCCCTTTACCCTTTTAAAAAGTAGTTGCAGGTGCCACAATTGCACAGTTGCGTGGCTGCCCAAACTTGTTAAAATCATGCAGTTGTGAGTCTTGTTTCTCCTGTTTTGATTTGCAAACCAGAAATTCAGATTTTTCCTTGATTTTCCTCAGTTTTAATTGAGTATCGTGAAGGATGTTAGCAGCTAAGAGTGTTGAAGTGTTGAATTTGCTTGGTGAAAAGAAAACTGTTGCAATCTATGTCAGTGCCTTTCAGTTTTCAAGGGAAAGAATTTTGAAGCACTTAGTTTGGGTCACTTGTGATTAGTGTGTGTTGTGTATCTAGTGACGTCAATAAGTTATGGTAGGTATTCATGCTTTAGGCTGTCTGACCACATATTTGTCCTTTATGGTGAAAGCAGTTGGCACTTACTACTTGGAGCATTCACTGATGAATTTCTTGCTTTTAGTGGAAACAGATGGAATTTAATACTTTGTAACAGAAAACAGAGAACTTAGGTTTTCTGTGGGAGGTTTTGGGGCTGTGAGGCCGTGTTCTGGAAGAGTTTATTTCTGATGTTTCACCTGCATCTGTGGCTGGCATCTTCAGAGAAGGGTGGGGTGTGTGGGGTTTATATACTGTGAGTCCCTTGTTGGAGAGGATATTTAAATTTTGTATTTGAATGGCTAGTTTCTCGGGGGAGATATGTAAGGAGGATTAGTGTCTGTTTGGCTAATGGTTGGTTAATGATCCATTATCTGCTGGAAATCCCCCTGTCCCTGGGTGAAGTTCATTTGCAAAAAAACCCCCACAGAAAACATATGGATGCTGGCTGTGGAAGCCTTCGACTTCACAAACAGAGAACTGTTAGTTGTTAAGGTTAATGTACTTAATGGTCTATCTTGTGCCACGCTTATACATTTACTTCAGATAATGAAGTCTTGATATTCAACACTAAAGATAGAATTACATGTTGATTACATGATAGCCACTCACCTAGTATGATTACACAAATTATTCAGATGTCTACAATGCTCTCAGAAGTTATGTAAAGGTAAAAATCAGCAATGAAAGTTCTCTGACCCCTCTGCATAGATTATTGCATTAGTCCTGTGTTGCCTCTCAGTGAAGCATACTTGTAAGGTATGTAATTTAGGCTTAGTGTATTTTTTTAACTTAGAGAGTAAATGTCCTTGGTAAAAGTACAAAAATAAAATGACCATGAATCAATAGAAATAATGCTTGACAAGAGATCCAGTGTGGTATAGTGATTTGAGCATTGGGCTACAACTCTGGAGACCAGGGTTCAAATCTGCACTCAGACATAGAAGCCACTGAGTGGCCTTGGGCAAGTCCCACTCTCTCAGCCTCAGAGGAAGGCAATGGCAAACTCCTTCAGAACAAATTTTGCCAAGAAAACCTTGTAATAGGTTTACCTTAGGGTCACCATAAGTCAGAAATGACTTGGAGGTACACAAGAATAACAACAAAATGAAATAACCTATTGTGCCTCTTTTAGGTAAGGTTTTTATTCCTTATCTAATTCTATTACAAAGTAGATATGAATTACAGTATTATCACAACATTATGTCATGATTTCTCATGTTTTGTGGCAAACTTATTCTTACTTCATAACAGGTTGAGCAAAAACTGGCTCACCATCCATGTGTTGTTCAGATGATGGGAATTCAGAAACAGTGGATACAGCAACATTTTTTACTCTTCCCTTTCTCAGTGTCATGCATCCATCCCTGACATCCATATGTTGGTGTTTAGACATCTGAATGGAGTAACCTATTATAACTTTGTTTGCTTAGGGTTCTAGATTACATGGAAACCTATCTGTGTAGAACAACGAACAATAGTAGAACAATCGTGACCATCCAGATGTTGGTCTGCAACTCTGATCCACCCTAGCCAGCAGTGAGGGATGATGGGAATTCAGATTCAACAAGACCTGGAGGGTTACATATCTCCCAGCTGTAGAACTGTGTGCATGAAGACATCTTCTGTTCCAATGTCCACAGGCATGGAGAGTTGCATGCTGTTGGCAGGGTTAGTTGTGTGGGTCCTTCTGGTGGATAACATGTAAAGAAGGATAAAATGATTATGTAAACATCAGGCAAAGTTTTTCATTTGGTAGAAACTCATGTCTGTGTCTTCTCACCTTTTCTAACGTTAAGAATAAATAAACATTTAGGTATGTATGTGTTTGTTTGTTTTTTTAAAACCCTATTGATTGGTTTATGTATTGACACTTGTGTCAACCATATGCTAGAGTTAGATTGTTCCAGAATGGACAAAAAGGTATGATCAACCCAAAGTATTTAACCATATTGACATTTTAAATTTCTACATTGTACAATCTAATGCTTATAGTGTGACAATAGTAATTACTAGTTATGTGATCAATTTATTATTCATTATCTCCTCTCTCTCATTCATATTCCTCAAAAGGGATGGGGAGTGAATTTTGGATGGTTAGAATTTGATTTGTTTAAAGATGGCCTTTCAGACTGTGTGATTTTTACCACTGTTGAAAATCAGACATATTGGTTAAGGTATCAGCTGTAATGGATTTGACTGTGAAATATATACAGATTTTGCAATTGAGACAGAAGAGTTTTCTTGGTTGCATAGACTGCGTACACACACGCGCGCGCCATTGTAGATAATTTTTTCCCCCAAATTTGTTACAGACTAAGAATGAGACTGCATTAAAAACAAATTAATTGCCCTTTCATGGTCACAAATATTGTTCCTATTTGGAACAGGAAATGCCTACTGTGCCAACTGTTTCTTCATGGAAACATCTCCAGGTGTCATGGGTGGATTTGGCAATCTCAGAAGTGTAGTTTATGCCATATTTCCTTCCCTCCCTGCTTCCCTCCCAAGGGATACAGATTTGGGAGGAAGAAGAAAAATGTGAACACAGAGGGTCTAGCTGAGAGCCACTTAGCATGTCCTCAGAAAATAATAATAGAAGATGTGGAAGTATGAGCTTCCCCCTTCCCCTGTGCTCGCTTCTGAATGACACTCGAGAAGTTCCTTCGTTGAAGTAACTGTTCCTTTGTCAGTCCTGCATTTGAATGCCTGAAGCCACTCTTAAGAGACAGGGTGAGCTCAATAAAATGGTGTTTAGTAGTTATAAAGTGTAGAAATAGTGGGGATGAGGAGATAGGTAAATGAAGTGGGCTATGGAAAAACCCAAGCTGGGTAGAGATTGTGTGCTGTTGTCGAGCAGAGGGAACAGGGGAACTAGGTAAGACAGAAGCATAGGGAACAAGAGCTCATTGGAGGACACCAGCCATTGTTGAAGTAGAAAATGATGAACCAAACAATGCCTCTGCATGTTTAGATACTGTAGTTTAGTCCAACCGCAGGCAACACAGTAAAATATATGGAGGCAATCTGTTGACAGCTGTTGTCTTCAGCCTTGATTCACTGCTCATCTGGTGTGTTTGCTGATTGTACTTAACTCAACACCGGCTTGTCTGTTTCCATGGTGCTGATTAGCATATGGGACCGACATCTAAGGTTGCTTCTCAGACAGAGTTCTAAAAGCAAGAATAGCCTGAGTGATCTCACAAAACAACGTTTGTACAACTGACTGAAGTCACTATGGTAGAGCTAAGCTAGGGGGCTGAATTTTTTTACCAGTCAAAATGATTTTTTGTGGACCCCCCCCCCCCGGGACTATTTTTAAAAGGTGAGAAAATGTTCATGAGAGGATTTCTGAAATCTTCATCAACCACACATCTACAGAGTTTGGCTGGGGGTGCAGGGGATGTGAGGAGATGCACACAGTGGAGCTCCATGTGCCCTTACTTATAGACTCCCTTAACGGATTTGGATAGATGGGCTGGTGATGTGATTAGGTTACATTAACTATGGAGATTTTCAGACTATACTGTTATAGTGTTACTATTCCACTTTAACTGCTCTGGCTTCCTCCTGTGGAAACCTGGGGTTTGTAGTTTAGTGAGGCCTAAGATGTCTGGCTGAGAGTTGTACATGCTTCTCCCTAAACTGCAAATCCCAGGATTCAACAGGAGGCAGCCATAGCAAATAAAGTGGAATAGTAACACTATAACAGTATTGTCTGAAAATCTCCTATGTGTTAAGTGCTGCAGCTGAGGTGGGAAAATAATGGCTATGAATAGGTATCAAAAAAGTCCACACTGGATTTGGGGGCTGGGGAGAGGAGGAGAGAAAGGACAAGAACTGCCTGAGATGCCACCATCTTCCTCCTCCTTGGTACCACTTCTTAGTCCAAAGGCAAGGCCCCAGAGGTAGTCACTCTCTCTGAGGGCAGAACACTCAGTGAGTCCTGCCACTGTGAGGCTAACTGCCTGTTCTGGCTTAAGAGAGGGTGACTACCACTGGGACATTGATTTTCTGTACACAATCACCCAGGAAAAGCAAAGTGCCAGCAGTAGTTACTCTCTCTGAAAGCAGAATGAGTGCCTGCCCCACCATTGCGATGCTAGCCACCCAATCTGACTTCAGAGAGGCTGATTACTGCTGGGACTTTGATTTTCCAGCACAGAATCACCTGGGAAAAGCAAAGCACCAGTGGTATTCATCCTCTCTGAAGACATAATGGGCACCCACCCCACCAGTGCGAGGCTAGCCATCCAGTTTGCCTTCAGAGAGGGTGACTACCACTGGGATTTTAATTTTATAGCACATATTTGCCTGGGGAAAGCAAAATGCCAGAGGTAGTTTCCCTCTCTGAAGGCAGAATGAGTGCACACCCTGCCTTCACGATCTACCTGCTCAATCTAGCTTCAAAGAGGCCAACTACTACTGGGGCGTTGTTTTTCCCAGAGCTCAGAATCAGGCATGAGTAACAGTTTTGAATGGGTGGTAAAAGTCAAAACCCAATGCAGATTTGGGCTTTGGCAGGCTTGGCGCTGAAATCTGGGCCAGAACAGTCTGAATTTCCTGTGCTGAAGCTCCAGGCCAAAGTAGTCTGAATCTCATCTGGATTTTTACACCCCACAGCCCCTGTGTAGTCAATAACTTAGTCATATCAGCATGCAAGCACAGACTTCCAGCTTTAAGCACTTCATACTGAGGCATACCCTGTTGGACTAATTTTGAGGATCAGGTTGGAAACTGAAATTGTACACTCCTAATTCTTGTCTATAGTGTATGGGGGACCTGTAATTTCAAACCATTAGACACAAATAGTAACATACACAAATGAAAAAAAAATTGCCTGGGGTGGGAAGGCACATTTCCCACAAGAAATATAAATATTTTTTTTTTGGGGGGGAAGATTGAATCCACAGAGGAAAGGACTCTTTTTTTTCCTGGATAAAAAGGAAAAATCAGTGTGTGTGGGGGAACTGACATATTTTCAATTCTTAACTTTCCTGTCAAATATAAGCATATTGTACTGTTATAAGAATGTAAAATGCATCCTTTATAGTTTAGCATGTACAATTTAATTATATTTGTGGACTTTACAGAGCATTTTTTAAAATAACTTAAACATTTTTCTATGCCTAAGTTATAAAGGCATGTTTACTCTGAAATAACATCCACTTTTGGGGGGTGGCGTGTATGCTCAGGTAAGTGTATGTAAGACTGAAGCCTCAAAAGTATAAATGCTTTACAATGAAATCCCAAGCACACCTACTCAGATTTGTCCCTATTCAGATTTGCCCCACTCTCAGGGGAGTAGATATAGCACTCCAGCCTTAGTTATTGCCAGTTACAAAGTAGGGAAATGAAAAAGTTGGAAGTGAAGACCATAAATTGTGAAGCAGACAAACTACATCTAGTCGTAAACCTGCTAAATCAGTCACTGTGTTAAGGGCTAGCAGGATATTTGAATATTAAGTTTAATTGTTTTGATGTGTGCTTTCAAGTTGTTTCTGACTTACACTGATCCTAAGGTGAACCTATCATGGGATGTTCTTGACAAGATTTGTTTGGAGGGTGTCTGCCTTTGCTGTCTTCTGAGATTAATAACACCATTGAAGATGGTCTGGCCTTTGGGTTGTGCGAGTGTTAGAGGGTGTTGCAATAGTCCCTCCCTGCTGCAGCTTCCCATGCACCCCCAAAATCTGCTCTAGGAAGGCTACAGCAACCTCCAAATTCAGATGCTACCACATCATATTTAGGCCTTTCGACTTCAGCAGTCATCATTCTTTAACACAGTAGATTGCCTTGCATTTAAAAAAACCCCATGCATTAAAACAAATGAATAAAGCCATTCCTTAAGAAAGCATTTTACATATTCTCAATAACAGTAGTACAGTGACCCTGCTGTATGTGCGGGCTCACGATCTGCAGATTCAACCCACCATGGATTCAAATGTATGCAATACATTTGAATCCATGGTGTGGAGCATGCCAGCCATCCCCCCCGCTTCTGCCTTCGAGGAGGCATGGTTCCTTTGCAAAGCAGAAGCAGGTGGCTGGTGGGGCTCGCTACCATCTACTCTGCTGCCCTACACCATTTCTAATAGAGACTTATAAGTCTTGCATCACATTTGCTGTCAAATCACCATAAACGTGATGCGAAGCTTATTAAGTCCCAATTAAAAATGGCATAGGGCAGCAGCGGAGGTGGTAGCAAGCTCCGGCCACATTCTTCGCACTCCCTTGCCTCTGGAGACCATGCCAGCCACCAGGTTCTGCTTTGCGAAGAAACCCCACTGCCTCAAAGGCAGAATTGGGTGGCTGGATGGTGTGCACCCCACCATGGGGTAGCCTGAAGAATGTGCCTAGAGCTTGATGCCACCTCTGCTGCTGCCCTACGCCATTTTTAATAGGGACTTCGAGTATGTACATTTGAATAGGGACTTGAGCATGTATATTTTTTGTTATCCTCGGGGGGAGAGGTGATCCTGGAACCAATCTCCCATGGATACCAATGGTCCACTGTAGTAATAATGATGGTAGTAGTGATAGGATGGACTTGTATTTTAACATTACCCAAAACATCCATAATTTCTGAAGGAAAAATTGTGTGTGTGTTTTAAATTGAGGGTGGAACACATTACACAAACATACACAATCATGCTCAACTTTCATACAGGTGGTGGGGTGGGGATTCAGGCGGCTCAACATTCCTCCATGCCAGATTCCCTCTAGGTACCACCTTTGAGTGTTTGTTGCCTGAGAAAACCCTGTGAAATTCATGTGGTCATCATAAGCTGACAAGTGATTTAAACACACACACACACACACACACACACACACAAAACTAGATGTTGGAAAGCCTGCTTCTAGCTTAGTGATTCCCCTGACAAACTAGTTCATTATTTGCAGATTTCTCCACTTCTCCCCTCCAACTCCAACCTGAAATGTTACTGCACAGGCAAAGATGACCACGTGACTAAGAACTAGGCCTCAGTGTTGATTTTCATATGAAATGCAATACTGATTTTTAAAAGGTTGTTCAGATAGAAGCATTTAATGTTTTCCAGGAGTTGTATTCTCACAGCCTAGTATTACTTCTTGAATAGGTAGTGTTTCAAATGTTAAATGGAGGCATTGTATTAAGGCTCGTTACCCACCCACACAAACATTTTCACAAAAATACGAAACAGGAAAACACAGGCATTTAACGTTTTCTTGTATGAGTGATTGGTTTTAAAAGGGCACATTCTGTGCTTCATCTAGGTCCAGATGTGTTGGTGGGAATTACCCTTCAGGAATCAAAGTATCACCCTAAGTTAATGTAATATGCGGCAAATACTTTGGAGCTCTTGGAAAACAAAAGAGTTTCTTAGTTGGTGGAGAACCAAGAACCTTTTTGCCCATGCTAGCCACAAAAGAAAATTATTCTGGTTTGTGTGGCCTGTGCAATTCTGAGGGTGTTCAGTTTGGGATTGTATGTGACAGTGTTTTCCTTCCCAAATCTAGGGATGAAAAGAATATTTGAAAATATTTTTAAAAATGTTTGAAGTCTCCTTCTTTGGAGGTTTTTAAGCAGAGGCTGGATGGCCATCTGTTGGGAATGCTTTGATTGTTTATTCCTGCATGGCAGGGGGTTGGACAGGATGGTCCTTGTGGTCTCTTCCAACTCTATGATTCTATGTTTTTTTTAGTATCAAGAAGCCCTGATGAGAACAATCTTAGACTGACAAGAATCTTTGCAGTTCAGGACTTATTCTGTGCAAAATTTGCACATGGTTGTTTTGCTCAGAACGCAGCATTTTCTGTGCAGGAAACATCATTTTGCATTCTGCACCAAAAAGTTGTTTTCTGTGCTGAATATGCTGCAATTGGGAACATTCCAGGCAAAATGTGCATGTGGTTGATTTGCACCAAAAACAGTACAGTACTCTGCAGAAAATAACATTTCAGAATAGAAACATTATTTCCAGTGCAGAAATGTTTCTTACACAGAAAATGCTGTTTTCTATGCATAACAACCACATGCAGATTCTACACAGAATAAGTCCCAAATTACAAACAGTCTTTAAAAACTGTATGCTTTTTGAAGTCTTTCTCGCAGTGGGAAGAAAATGTCTAAAATCACTTGCTACTTCCTCTGAGAAGAAAATTAGTGACAGATTACATTCCTAGTCAGATCAGGGACTTCATCTTTATGGTATCAGACAAAAAGATTATTTTGATATTGCTAGAACAAGTAAGAGAACCAGTTATCAAGAATGATACAAATAAAATACAGATGTGATTTTCACTAACAGACTCCCTGGACTGCAATTTAAAGGGATCATTTTATTTTTATTTGTTTTACAAAACTATATAAATACAAAGAAAGGAAGAGGGGAAAAAAGATAAGAAAGCAAAATGAACAAGGGTAAAATAAGGTGGAGAAATAAATAGGATATGAAGTAAGCTAACCCTATGTCCAAAAGTACATTCCTTGAGTTCAGTTGCCTGAAAATCACTAAGTTGGGGATCATTATTTGTTTCTTACAACTAGGTGCTTCCCTGGTGATTGTGAGGTTTTGATGAACAGAGTTATAAAAAAGGAAATGGTGGGTGGAAGAAAGTCCTTATTTGTTCTATAATCTCTTCCAACTTTCTTTGCCTGTCTCCAAGGAAGCTTCTTAGTGCTCAGTAGTCAGAGATTGACTTGCATGTGTCTACTTGAGACATGATGGATGAAACATGTAACTATGTTCTGACCTCCTGAACATAGTTACATGTGGGCTACAACCAGCATCCAAAATAACACATAGGGAATGCTGGCCAAGCTGTCCCATCAATGCCCCTGTTCCTGCAACCTGAAATCATCCCCTGTTGTCTTGGAAACAAGAGTGTACATATTTGCCTTCACTAGAGATGGACAAATGGAGGAAATAGTAACTGAGTTAATATTACTTTCTGATTAGACACAAGGGCTGTTTCAATTATTTCAGTGAGTCCATAAAGCTTTGACCAGGTCAGACTAGAACTGTTGTTTATGCATAGGGTTTTTTTTTACCTCCCATGAGGACAGCACCTGCTGTAATAAAATTGGGATATAGGGTCTATCTTCCATTCATGAGGGGTCTTCAGAGGCACTCTGGGAAGAGGTCATTTGTAGACTTCCTATTAAGTTTACTCCAGCATAAGGGAGAAGAGTCCTTTTTTGTGATATTGTCAAAGTTAAGAATTTCCTATTTTGCACTGTGAAATTGTCCCCTCATCCCATTCTGGCAAATAACGTGTCTGTGTATGTCTGGCTGTATTATAAATCAAACAGCCTTTCTTTCCCACAGAGCTGGTTCTTCAGCTCAAAGGGGCAAATGAGACATGCATGATCAGTGGTCAGACCAGGAGTCAGCTGGTTTACAGGTACACTCACAGACATTCTTCATTATTGATTCATTAATATTGATTCCATTTGTATCGATTCACTAGGAACTATCTGACCAGGACACACGACTGAGTAGCTTTCTGTTATACCGTATTTTCTCTAGGTAAATATGTGGCCTCTTTCTTGCAAATGTGGTTGTTGGTTTCTTATCCAAATCTAAAGCCAGCTCTGGTTCCAGAAAATACCTGAGAGTGAGAGAGTGATGAAATTCCAAGCCATGGGTGATGCTATGAGAGGTGGTGTGGAGATTGGGAAGAGGTGAAACTGAAATGCACTTCCTGAGGGGCAGTGCAATATGGGGTGTATTCCTTACACCACCAGTTTGTATGTGCCAATGTAACAAAACAGAAGAAATCTCTTAGTACCCCACCTCTTGGTCTCATAAAGGGAACCTAGCCCACTTCTGGTTCCTTCACTTTCAAAGTGAAATGTGTGATAATCTGCAGTAATAGAGAATTATGTCCATGACCTTAATGTCATATGATTCCCTTAACTAGAACATCCTTTAATTAGGATGTGCTTAACCAAAACTGACTCTTAGATGCAGAGCACATCTATAGGGATCACTATAACTTAATAAAAAATAAATGTCAATGAGTCATGCTCCAGCTTCGTAAAATGCTCTTACAGGGTAATGTATGTGTGTACTTTCCCCCATATTACACTCTGAAACTCTGTTTTACTCTGTTAAAAGTTATCTTGTGTTCCTTTTACCTAATACAAAGTATGCAAAATTTAAAATGTTCTGACATTGCAGGAATTACAACAGCATTGCTCTGAAGCTTTTGAAAAGTCCCATTTTGGATAATACCAATTAAGGCCACCAACCTTTTAAATTGTGTGATAATTAGGGTTCAGAATAATGTTTCAGTTAGCTGTAAAGTAATCAGATGCAAGGGATTCCACAACTGTGGAAATGGATGCTCACACTTCAAGGTCTGTTCATTCTTAGGCATACTCTCCCCTCTTCTTCCCTCTGTCATACAGGAATCGCACCTTGATTTAATAAATAAATAAATAAAAAACCTAGGCCACCATGCTTCCGGTAGGTAGTCAGGATCACATTTAGAAACATGTTTCTTAAATGACACAAGTCATCCTCCAGAAGACAGCAAAACAAAGACAAAGCCCTGCATAAGGTGAGCTGGGATTGCCACTACTGAGAGAAAGAGTAGTGTCAGGGAGTGTGAGCCCCAGCCAGTTAATACTTTTTTTTAATTATTATTTTTTAAAACGTTACATTCATCTATATATATTCATGCAGTAGACAAAAAAAAATTCCTTTCAACCTTGTAACTACATTCAGGACCGGTTTAAGGAATTTTGGGGCCCCCTGCAATGCTTTACTTTGGGGCCCCCATATGTTTATCTCAGATCAATGTAACCTAACCTATTCACCGTACAGGATGTTCAGATTATAGTAGGACCCCCATATCCCTGGATTCATTATCCATGGGACACAAAACAGCACACCTACCATAGAGTCTTCCTAGAAAATGTGTCTTCCCTAGCCCTTTTCTAGGCCTTCCAAGGCAACTCTATGGTATTTTAAACCAGAAATCCCATTATTTTCATATTAAGGAGGCCAACACGGGGCCCTCTCTTGACCTCGGGGGCCCCTCTTGACCTCGGGGCCCCCTGCCAATGCTGATTTGGCAGACAGGTTAAACCGGCCCTGACTACATTTTATAACAATAAAACTTACAAATAAAGAAAAAAATTCATTGAGCATTTATACGTATTTTTTCCAATTACTTAGCTTTCTCTTCTCCTTTAAATGTAATCCTTCCTAGTTGGTTTATTTTACATTCATTTGTACCATAATCTTACATTTATTCCTTATATCGTTTTAAGCATTTAGTGTTATTTCTGGTCTTAATTACTATATCCATTTCAATTAAAATAACCTCTCTCATTTGGCAAAGCAAACTAAAGTTTCAATCTAATAGGAGGACTATTTTCTCCCTACCATACATCTATATTCCAGTTGTCTTTCCAGAACCTTTTAACAGGTTCCCATTCCTTTTCTGTTTTGTTCACTGATTGATTTTTCAATCTAGCCGTCAATCTATCTGAGTCTAGAGCATCATAAAGTTTTCCAAGCCATTCTTCTGTAGTTGGGGTCCTCTCATCTTTCCAATATTTTGCATATTGGATTCTCGCAGTAGTAACCATATACAACAAGATCTTTTAATTCCTCTTTCTGTAACCCTTCCAATTTTATCAACCATATTCAATAAATAAATTTCAGGATCTAAACCATAGTTTATTCCCCAGTTAATACTTTCAAAATGCATACACTCCACTAACCTTGGCTTATATGGTACATATACCAAGTACACGTGCAGTGTAAACATTATCCTTTTTCAGAGTAGAGATTATAGACCAGTGATATGTTAAACATACGTTCCCATTACAAAGTGTGGGCTAACATTTTTGAGAGGAAGCTGACAGGAAGAGAATCAACTCATTTGAAATATGGTACTGGAGGAGATTTGTATGGTACTGGAGGAGAGTTGTATGGACCACCAAAAAGACAATTAAATGGGCCCAGCAGCAAATCAAGCCTGAATTCTCACTCAAAGCCAAATTGACTTAAAGGAGGCTATCATACATTGGACATATTGTGAGACATCACGACTCATGAGAAAAGATGATAATGGTAAGGCAGTAGGAAAAGAAGTAGACAACAATACATGTGAATTGACTCAATGAAGGAAGCCATGGCCATACATTTGCAAGACCTGAGCAGGGTTGTTAATAACAAGGTGTCTTGAAGGACTTTCTCTTTCATAGGGTTTCCATATCAAAACTGGCTTGATGCCAATTAAGAACAACAGCACTACTTCTGTTTCTAATGAGAAATCACCAACAAGTGTATATCAATCATGTGGAAAGTGCAGTGAATCTGAGCATCACATGTGATCATGTTAAATATTTGCCCTCATGAATACATGTGTGTTTATGTGTGCACATGTTAAATGTTTCATATCACAGCTTGGCTTCATTTGCTATGGTTAGGAAGCCAAGCATTTGACTGAAACCTCAAATGACAAGCTTAGATTAGCATGAGACTTGTTACTTTGCTTTGAAAACAAACACTCTGGTGGCAGTGCCGATAAGCTCTTAGTTTTGTCATATATTTGTTTTGCACCTCTTTTCATTTTTAGCAATAGCTGGAAAGCTATTTGAGTGCATACAGACCAGTTAATCTGATTTTGTTTGGCTAGTTGAGTAAGTGGTATCCTGTGGACGCATTCAGAGTATGCCAACATGTTGCCACTTCCATAGGCAGGTGGCTTTGATGCAAACCCAGGAGTACATCCTGCTCAGGAGGGCCCTAAAGTGGTTTTCGGCAGGCTTTGCCTCAGTTGGAAAACTGTGAAGTGCGACCCTTTCTTTTTGTTTCTTTTTGATAAAATAAAATAAATATTTGAACAGCGGGCCTCATTTATTATTTGCTCCTTTACACAGGAGCTAATAAAGCTCCTTCCTACTAGTTCTCTTTAGTTTAGATATATAATATCTAGTGTATCCTAATTCCAGAATAAAGAGGGCATGCTAGAACATTAAAGATTAAATGTATGTTATATTAAATTACTGTAAGCCATTACAGTATTTTAATTTATGTTAAGCTATGAAAGAGGGTCTAAATAATATAAAGGCACCAGATCCCTACATTAAAATTGAAACAGGGAAAGAGGAAAGGTCAACTGATCACCTGGCCAAGGGAAGCTCCTTCTGACCTCTTCCACCTACCCACCAAGAACTCTTCCCCCCGTCCCCACACCAATGTAATTTCAGTTTTTTAGCAGCCCCCCCCATATTTGGCAGTTGCTCAGAGAAGCACATACCAGCATACCCATATTGTAGCTGAGCGTACCTCTGCTTAATAGGATGTCCAAAGCCCCTCCGAGCCATGGGAAAAGCCATTCACATGCACGGGGGGAAGGGAACAAATTGAGCAGCCGCAGCCGTGTGGCTGCACATATTGCAAATTATCAGACGAGTGAGTTCGAAAGGGACAACTGCATGTGGACTTGCCTCGGCATGTGTGTGGTGATTGTGTAGACAACCCAGTGTAGGTGGTGTGATGACATACCTGCTAATGAATAATGAGTAGGAATGACCTTGGAATCCTTAATGTGACATGTTTCAATTATTTTAATATTGCAAATGAAAGCTTAGATAGATAGATAGATAAATAGATAGATAGATAGATAGATAGATAGATAGATAGATAGATAGGCAGAGGGTGTTGTGGTGTCCCACACCTGTTTGAGACAGTATTCCCATCCTAACTATTTTCTAAAGAGTTGTCTAAATGAACAGATGAAAAAAAAGTTGTGCTATTACCAATTTTTTGTTTGTTTGTTTTTTAAAATCCTGTAAGTTTCTGTTCCCTCTAAAGTTTATAAATGCTCAGCCCCTCTTCAATCTTGCCTGGTGAACACACTGGATGTCCCCTTACATATTTAAAATAGAAGCAGCTCTGTATTCTGTTTTATGGGGAGTGTAGGGTTGATAGATATTTTGACATTCACTATTAGCCAGTATGGCACTATAGGAAACCTTTCCTTGATTTAAAAAACAAACAAACATTTTATTTAATTTATAAATTTTGCAAGAGCTGCAGGGCAGAGCCATCAGTTTTAAAGGTACAAGTTGTGATTAATACAGTATTTAACACACTTACTTAAATTTTGCAGGAACAAATTTGCAGAGAGGATTATGGGTTAAATTGCACACAGTTCTACTGCATAAAAGTATAAAGTGACTACACAGGAAGGTGTATTTGTGGATGAGGTTGCCCTCCATCTGTTATATTTGCATTAATAGTGCTTGGAACTGATTATCACTTTGTAGCTACTGCAGATTCATATTGGACCTCAAGTGATGCCTCAGCTGCTTTGATAATAATTGGCTTTCAGTGCAAATGTGGCTGACGAATTCATGGCAGGCCAACCAATTTACTTCTTCAGACAAGTCATTACAGAGTTTTCTGTGGTTTTTTTCTGGGCTGTGAGGCTGTGTTCTGGAAGAGTTTATTCCTGACATTTCACCTGCATCTTTGGCTGGCATCTTCAGAGAATGGTGAGGTAGGGGTGTCTGGGGTTTATATACTGTGAGCCCCTTTTGGAGAGGATATGTAAATTTGTGCATTTTAATGGCTAGGTCCTGGGGGGAGATATGCAAGGAGGATTAGTGTCTCCTTGCATATCTCCCCCCAGGAACTAGCCATTTCAATATACAAATTTACATATCCTCTCCAACAGCGGCTCACAGTATATAAACCACACACACACTCCTACCCAACCATCCTCTGAAGATGCCAGCCACAGATGCAGGCAAAACATCAAGAATAATTTCTTCCAGAACACGGCCTCACAGCCTGGGAAAAACACACAAAAAACCTATGGCTGCTGGCCGTGAAAGCCTTTGACTTCACAGTCATTACAGAATTTGCCAGGCTGTGGCATGTGTAAGCAAGATTCTGGCTGCTGAATTTCCCCATCCCCCAAAGGGATGGAGAAGAGACGATCCTTGGTGGAGGGGTGGTAAAGGAGAGATAAGATAATGATGATGGTTTTGCTCATCTTTGTTAACTGGACTTTGTCTTCTGCTTTGCATTTTATTGTTGTTAGCCACTTTTGAGCAACAATTGCTAGAAAGATGGAATACACATTTAATGATGTTCCAGAAGTTCCTTCCACCTATTGGCTACAATGATTGGAAGCACTTTCTAAAACTGTGTGTGTGTATGTGTGTAGGTGAAATATCCAAATGGAGAGGAGCATCTTTCAATCAAGATATCAGAGGGATAAGCTTCTTCTCTAAGACCATTTTCTTTTGCTGCCACTTTAGGCCTTGATGGGACTGCTCCAGCAGCCCAGCTGCATCCTTTTCTATTTCCATTTATTTTTCACTTCACTCATAGACTAGAGCTGGAAGATCTCTGGCTCTTGAAATGTTGGAACGTAGATCCTGTCTGATGGGAGCTTGGAATTGCAGTCCAACAGCATTTAGGAGGGCCATACGGTACTTGCCTCATCCTTTTGTTTTCCCCCTTCCCATTTCAGTTGCAGCATTCCCAGTGTGATGAGCTTGTTGTAGCTAAGCAGCTTTTTTTACTCCACAGACATGGCTAGTCCAAGTTGTATTATTTCTTTCTGGATTCAAACCAAAGTATGCTGTACCACAGGGTGTAACTTGGCAGCAACCATGATACAGAAAGACAGCTGAGAGACTGTGCATCATATGTGTTGTTATTATCTGCATACCCCACTTTTGTGTGTTATTTGTCTTTTTGTGATGCTTCCCGCCTTTCTTTCCTTGTTTTGTCTTGTTTTTACTAAAAGTGATTTTCCAATCTTGAAACACATCTACCATTTAGCTTCTTCTCAGGCATTCTTTTCTTTCATCTTCTTTCCCTCACATCTTCCAGTGCATGCTATACGGGTGCATTTGGGCAAATTAAAAAGTTACTGAGCCAGAGTTTCACACTTGGGCTAGACTTGGCATTGAACTATTGTTTTGTCTACATATTTTGTTCTTGCATCACATCCTTGTCTATCAAAAGGGGGGATATACAAGACAGGAGCAATGTGGTGTGTGTGTGTGTGTGTTCATGTGTGCATGTGTGTGTGTGTGTGTGTAAGAAATAGCAGCACCTCCTCTCCAACCAATGCTGGACAAGAGGTTGTCTGGTACCACTGTAAAGCCTCTCAGTGTTGTGGGTAACTTAACAATATTTTCATGGCTTTGATGACGTATGTTTTGTGTGTGTGTGTGTGTGTGGTCACCAGTGGTCAATACATTTGTGGATGAAGTCATTGAGATGTGTTTTATGTGAGCCTGCACTGGAGGTAGAAAGAAACATATGTAAAAATTATACTTGGAGTTGCCGTTACATCCTACTTTTCTTGAACAGAATGTTGGGTGAGAGAAGTCTTTGGTCTGATCTAGTTTGTCTCTTCCTTGGTTCTTGTGTATGATCTGATTGTAGTAATTCAGCAAGGAATGAAACTCAGCAAAATGTCTGTTGTGAACTCACATTTCTTTCTTCTTAATTATACAGTATTTTATTTATGCAGTATCTACAGTGGGACCTCAATATCTGTAGGGGGTTGGTTCCAGGACCCCCCCCCCCATGGATACCAAAATCTGTGGATGCTCAAGTCCCATTATATACAGTGGGTATAGTAATATGGTGTCTGTTATATAAAATGGCAAAATAAAGATTTGCTTTTTTGTTTTTTGTGGGTTTTGTTTGTTTGTTTTTTTGAATATTTTCAAAGTGTGGATGGTGGAATCTGCGGAGGGCCAACTATATATCCCATCTTTCCTCAGAAAGAGGCCAAAGTAACTAGTATCCCCCACAGAACACAGTGTAACCCAGAGACACCAATTGAAATATTCATTATAAAATCAGAGTTATGTAATAAAATACAATAAAACCTTAGGCAAGGAATGGCATCTAATCAAACAAAGCACTTCCCTGTCTTCTGAAAGTATGCACATATACAGCTGGCCTTTAAATAGCAAAAGTGAGGGGTACAACTGAATCCTCCTTCCTCATAGTCCAGATGCTACCAGTCAGAAGGCTGTGCCATGTATAATTGCCCATAGGCCACATTCCTCAGAGGAACCGTAAACAGACTCTTGCTGGCCAACTTAAAATCCTAGGCAGTTGGCATTTTGTTGACTACTTGGATCCTGGACCATTTTGGGCTTTGTATTCTGATACAGTTGGCCCTCCGTATCCACAGATTCTGTATCCATGGATTTAAACCATCCACAGCTTGAAAATATTGCAGAAAAAAAAATCCAAAAAGCAAACCTTGATTTTGTCATTTTATATCAGAGACACCTTTTTACTATGCTATCTCTCTATATAAAAGGCTTGGGTATGTACATTAGGCCTGGGTCTGTTTCCTTTCCCAGTGTGCTGATTGGCTGCTAAGGAAACACACCTAACCAATCACCACCCACATGCAAATTCCTTTGCCACCTCACATTCCAATACTGCCACTCAATCTGCATCTACACTCCCAGCTTCACAAGGGCCCCTCTCTGCTCTCACTCCCTCAATCACTCACTAGTCTCAGGCTGCGATGGGATCCAGGCAGTCAACTGGCAGCGGCGATGGGATGCCGCTGCTGCCACTACAATAGAACCCAGGCAGTCAACTGTCTGTGGTGGCGGCGGTGGCAGTGGGGCAACAGAGTGAGTCACCCTCAATGAATCCGGGAGAACGGCATATGGTACGCTGGGTCCAGCTAGTTGTATATAGTGGGACTTGAGCATCCACAGATTTTTGTATCCATAAGGTCCTGGAACGAAACCCCAGTGGATAACAAGGGCCCGCTGTACTAGCATCTTGGATTGGATCTGGTAGCTTATGGGCAACCAGTGTAGAAATTTCAAGTTTGAAGTGATATACAGTACTTCGTTCTCACTGTCCTTCTCAATATGTGGGTAGTAGCATGGTGTAACAGCTGCAGCCTCCAGAGTCTCCTCAAAAGAGATTCCATGAGGAAAGCCCCAACTATCTCACAATGGCCAAGTAGGCTTACACCATCTCATAGCACTGTGCAAGAATCACTGAACAACTGGTTAGGACTTTGTCAATTTTTCAAAACAATCACATCCATGCTAAGCAAAGGATAGCAGGGTTGTCGTTAATACATACATAGTCCTACTTCATTGGAATTTGGAAGATTACTCTTCTTTCACTCTCTTTCAATGATGGCACACATTAAGGCAGAATTATCTGTCATATTACCTGTGGCGTCACTAAGACTGGTGTCACCCCTCCCCTCAATGGTGTCACCTGGTGTGGTTTGGCCTCTTAGCAGCCCCTAGTGCTGCCATTGTATATTACCAAGCCTTAAATTGAACCATGAGGTTGCATTTGATTGTTGTGTCAAGAAGGAAAAGAGTATTAGTGCTAGCTAGCTGCACCGTGAAGAATGAAACATCAGTGAAGAAGATCCTATGGCAGGTGATATCTTTGACCAGTGAATGTCTATTACAGTCAGTGGAGTATGGATGCGACGTGTAAATATCTGGAGAAATTACAGGCTTCATGTTCAGTCCAGGGAAGTGCCAATGAGACATCGAAGATAAGAATCAGATTGTTTGGAAATATCAGTGTAGTTTAGGGAATGGGGACAATGGAAGTAAAAGCCAGTGGAAAGCAGGAGAAAGTATAGAAGAAAGGATTGGGATCTTCTTAAAGGCTACATAAAGCAAAACTGTGTGTTTCATTTTGTTTAAAACATTGATATGCAGCTCTTCAGTTTATGGAATTCATAAAACAATACTACAGTAAAGCTCAGTGTTCAAATCAGCATAATAGAAGCACAGCATGGCAACAGACACCTCAAAGAAAATAAAACTCCCAAATAGTGAATGTCTTGTTCCAGAAGGATATTGTCCCATCCTGCAAGCTTTAATCAAGAGGTGACATTAAAGTATTTTTGTGTCTCCTAGGCATGTAGATCGTTGCTAATTTCTTACTTGAGATTATGATAATTTTTGTTCTATTTTGTGAAAAAAAATATACCTTTTTTTAACACAAAATGCAAGACTTTCCCCACCAAATGCAATGCTATGTGTGAAAAATTTAATGATTTTTGCAAAAATCCATACTTTTTTGCTGTTGGCTACTGCCGACATTGCAAGAGAAGAAAAAGAGCAATGACCATAAATAAAAATCATAGAATTTACAAGTTCATCAGTCCAGCTTACAATCTTGTTAAGTGTTGAACAGGATGCTATCCTATGTTGAGAAGCAGTGAGAGAGGGCTGTCCCATCAGCCATAGATCCAGTGATCTTAAAGAAGTCTTAGACCTAAAAAGAAAGGGCTTGTCTAGACGAGAAGATATAATGCTGATTGCTATGCGTTAATGCAAATTGGCAGCAATGTTCATTTGTTTCCATGGTTGTTTTGGCAAAATTGCTGCTTTATGAAGCTATCTGTGTTTGAAGTTCATGCGGAGCCATGACTGTGAATCAAGATGGTGGCCGGGAGTGAATCACTCCTGTTATTATTCTCAACAAGTTGTCACCGCTAAGCAGTATTTTTTTTTTACTGTAAATCTAAGGTGCGCATGTGTGACCTTCTGTTTAGAAAGCTGTTTGGTTGCCTCAGCACAGCGAAAAAGTGCATGATCAATACCTCAAAACTCCAAAATGGCACTCCCGGACTCTTCGTTACCAGTGAGCCCGCCCCCACACACGTCCAACCAATCAGGTTTCCACTTCTGCTTGTATCCAGAAATATGCTGCCATATGATTTGGTTGTCCTAATGAACAGGAATGAGCATTTTCCCCACATTAAAAAAAAAAAAAAACACCTCAGGAGAAGCTGTAAAGGCTTTTCCCACATAGTTTTTGCCCCCCCCTCCTTCTGAATATGGTGAATCACTGTGGGATCTCATTGGGACAAAAGGTACTCTCCTTGAATTCTATGAGGAGTATTTTCACCATCTAGACAACCCCAGAGAGTCCATATTGTTCACTACCAGTCTGAGGAGATTTTGAGTTTTAAATGTGAACAACATTCACAACATGTGCCTTCTGTGAAAGTTAACAAACATGGCCTCCTGCTGCAATACCAATTTTGCCGAGCACAAACATACTTCAAAAACTCATTTTCTGTCTTTTGAAAATGGAAGAGTAAACATACATCAAAGAGCTGATTTCCTGAGTCTCTGCATCTTAAAGAAAAGGATGACTTGTCTTTGTTGAGGGATATCTCTTCCCAAGCACCATATCTCACTATTTTGTTCTCTACAGGGAATGAATGGGGAAAAGTTTTTATGTTGCTATGTATCATGTTACACTGGCATCCAGGCATTCTCCTTTGTTGCAACATATTTTAAAGAGTTCTATTTGTCTGTTTATAACTAATTGCTTCTTGCCTGGTTTTTGCCAAATGAGAACATTTCCTTCCATTCCCCCTATGCTGCAAAAAAAAAAAAAAAAAAGGCTATCATGCGGTAAAATTACAAACATCTTTCTGTTTGATGGATGTAAACACACACATAAATATAGGAAACTCTCTTTTGAGTCTTGTCATTGTGGAAAATCAGAATGCCACCCACATACATATAAAAAAACACCATGAATAAACTTGAAGGAAATGCTTGGTTGCCTAATGTGGGAAAGTGAGACAGTTCTGAATAATGTAGGCAGGGTTAAGGCCAGGCCTTAAGTCGACATGGCTCTAAATTTGATATATATGCCTTGTAGGAATCAAAGTCCTGTGTATTGTGCAGTGGCTTATTGCTATGACCAGTCAGTTTAGACTGACCTACATGGCATAATGCCCTCATGTCACCATGCAGTTTCAGTTACTTTACAGAAAGTAATACTCCTCTTTCCTCTCTTTGGTAGTTGGGTAGAGAGTAAGGTCTCTCCATTAGAAGACTATCAAGTAGCAGCCTTGGGAAATACCTTTTTACTGATAGCATTTCTTTCAGAGCTTGGAAAGTTATTTTTCAAAAGTAATTGTTTTAAAAAAATCTTACAGGATTTTAAAAGTAAACTGTTCTTGTTACCCATTGCAGTGATGGGGGAAAATAATAATGTGTTAACATTACAGTACTTAATTTCTCTGTTACTTTTCTATTACTTTGTTACTTTATAAGCGGGGAGATTTTAGGATTGACAAGAGAGTGATGTAAAACCTTGAAAAGTCCTTGAATCTGGGAGACTTTAGAGCTTGGTCTAGCCTGATACTCTGCCATGTCTGCTTTCTTCCGTGTTGTTCCTACAGTACAGCCTATCACACAATAAAGCCATTGCAATGTTAGTCGGTGCCAGCTTGCCAGTCAAGTCCCTAATGACTTCATTCTGAGTTCATTATTTGTTGTTTATTAAACTTGAAAGACCCAGAGAGAAAGACAAAATAACCACTTACAGAGGGAGCAAGTGAAAAAAGCTTTGTTTTAAAATAGTTCTGTCTAAAATACAACAGGGTGGAGAATGACTTGCCAAAGCCACAATATCCTGAGATGGGAACATGTATAATTCAAATGGGTTGGTAGAAAGTGTAGTGTTGTTTTATGTACTGTTTCCCAGGAATAAGTTGGCACCATTCCGTGGAATTGAAAAAAATGAAATGTGGATGGTATTGGCCTACTTCAATGTTGATATATCTCATCCTTCCCTCCCACTGTCCATGCACACACACAACTGCCAAACAGTAAGCTCGTCTGAGCACACATTTACAGTCATCCCTCCACATTTGCAGGTTAAGCATTCATGGATTTGGTCATTCACAGATTACTGTACGGTACAATACAGTACAGTAATTGCTGCTACTTCTGCTGCTGTCCTATGCCATTTTTCACAGGGACTTTTTCACAGGGACTTTCTCTGGAAGGAAATCAAACTGGCAGGGTGGCTGGGCAAGGCCATTCATGTGTTTCCTTACTGACTCGCTCACTTGTGCGGGTGAGTGGGAAGGGGGTAGGTTGCGAATGTGAGGAGGAAGAGCGTGTTCACTCACTTGGGTAGGTGGGAAGGGGATAGGATATTATAGGGCATGTTCACTTGCTCACAGATGCAGGGGATGGGACAAGTGTTCCCTTTCTTCCTCCTCCCTTCCCCATCCCATCCCCTTACACCCTCCCCACCGGCCTGTATGAGTGAGTGAGTGAGGGAACACATGTGCGGCTGCTGTTACATACAATCTGGGGGACTTAGAGATATTCACAGTTTATCCAGTTTCATGGGGGTCCTGCCCCCTAACTCCTGACGAAAGTTGAGGGCTGACTGTATTATTAGTTATGTTTATGTTCTACCTTTCTTCCAATGAGGTGAAGGCAGTATACACAGCTCTCTTTCTCTGCACTTCCTTCAGCCCCACACACTTTTATTCTCACAAGGACTTTGTGAGGTAGGTCAGGCTGATGGAAAGTGTCTGTCTCAAAGTGACCCAGTGAGCTCATGACTTTTGTGAAGACTAGAACCTGGCTCTCCCAAGTCCCACTATGACATTCTAACTGCATCACACTGATGTAATGGTGAACAGAGGATGAGCCCCGTTGGATCAGATTAATTGCCCATGAGATCTTGAGTGCTGCTTCTAGCAGTAGACAGACAAATGTTTTTAGCAATCCTATGGATACGATATGAAAGCGTTATTTTCCCCTTAATTGTTTGTACACTGGCAGCAGGTAATACTGCCTCTGAAACCGGATGGTCATTTTAACCATCAAAGTCAGTAACCAGAGCAACCTGTTATCCATAAATTTGCCCCCCCCCTTTAACAGCCACCTAATCCAGTAGCCACTATTGAATCTTGTATCAGCAAGTTCTGCAAGCCAATTATGCACATTGTGAAGCTATTTCTTCTGTTTGTCTTTTGTCTGTTGCTCATGAGTATTACTGGATGACTCGCAAGTCCCTGCATTACAAGGGGAAAAGGTTTTCTCTCTTCCCACTTGCTCCAGGTGTTTCTCTTTCTGTGAGGTTTAGAAGAACACTTTAAAAGTGTATGCAGAAAGTGAAGCTTGGGTTTGCAAGCTGCAAGTTAGACATGTAGACTGCAGTAAAGCTGCAGAGCTGTTTGGGCTAGAAGTCAACCTGAAGAAAACAGAAGTTCTTTACCAGCCTGCACCACAGGACGAACACCACCATCCCCAAATTGCCGTCGGCAAATCTGTGCTCAAGTCCGTTCAGCAGTTCACCTACCTGGGAAGCATCATCTCCTCAGATGCCAAGATTGACAAAGAGATCGATCACAGATTAGGAAAGGCATATAGTGCATTTGGAAGACTTCACAAAAGAGTCTGGAGCAATAAACACCTGAGGCAAAGCACAAAAATCAGTGTGTATAGAGCCATTGTACTGTCTATCCTCCTTTATGGATCTGAAACATGGGTCTCCTATCGCCACCACCTACGACTCCTCGAGCGCTTTCATCAGCGCTGTCTACGCACAATCCTAAATATACACTGGACTGACTATGTGACGAATGTTGCTGTCCTTGAGCAAGCAGGGATCACCAGCATTGAGGCCATGATATTGAGAACACAGCTGCGCTGGGCAGGGCACATTTCTAGGATGAAGGACCATCGCCTCCCAAAAAAACTACGGTGAACTCCCCACGGGTCAGCGTAAGAGGGGCGCTCCAAAAAAGCGATACAAAGACTCCCTGAAACAACATCTCAGGCTTGGCCAAATTGATCACCAACAGTGGTCTGCCCTGGCCTCACATCGGAAGGCATGGAGACGCACTATCCACAATGCTGCAGCCTTATTTGAGAACTCACGCCGAACAAGTCTTGAAGAGAAACGACAATGCAGAAAGAATCACAACCCAAAAACATCACCCAAGGAGACCTTCTGCTGTGCTTTTTGCAACCGGACTTGTTTATCTCGGATTGGCCTTTATAGTCATCAGCACGCTTGCAGAAAGCGCGGGATGAGTCCTTCCTGAATCTTCGTTTGTGAAAAAAAGCCAGAGAATCTGTACTTAAAAATGGAACCACTTGAGTTAATATGCTCAACTTGCTACATATATATATATATATATATATATATATAGTTTGATATAGTGTATTGTTACATCTGTTTGTCCCTTTCCTAAGGGCTTGGTGCAGGCCTGATAACACACTAATTTTCTAGTGATGAAAGGAAATTCAGCTGTAATATTTGCTGAAGTACAGCAGTACAGCTACTGTACTGTAGCCTTATGCAAAGATTTACTGTCTAGATACTGCTAGTGGAGTTTTCATTTGTGGATTGTACAATTTGCTTCACTAAGGAGGCAACTAATCTACAAACCTAGAACAAGGGTATGATTGCTCAAGACTATCAGTTATGTATGTTCCTGGTTACACAGATTGCTGAGTACTGTTGGCTTCAGTGGCAGCACTGGGGGGGGGGGCAGAGAGGCCAAACTGTACAGGGGGAGGGGTGACATTAGCCTTAGTGGTGCCATAGGTTGGCTTTGGTCACTTGCATGCTTTCTGGCTCTAGCCTTGGTAGGTCTTGTGGCTGAACAGGACACATTAGACAGCTGATAGTTTGAAAGTCACCCATCCATGTATAGAACAGACTGTTCTGTGACTATAAAATAAAAAGTATTTATTACCTTTAGGAGAGCATGTGTAACAGAGGTGTGTGTGTATGTGAAAGAGAGAGAGATACAGCATGCAAGAGCAGATGAGAAACCAAGCCCCTGGGGTGTTAAGATGTTGCCTCAGTGCTCATTTAATCTAAGGCAGCTATACTTTTGGCATAATCACTCTGACAGAAAGAGAACAGGAATTGGCTCCGTTATGGATTAATGTTAACTACTAGAACTGACCTTTTAAGGGCTGTATGTAAAGTCTAGAACTAATAAGCCTGCTCACTTTATAGTGATTCTTACTTTGTATTTTTTCTGTTCATGGATTTGAATTCCATCTGATCACATGAAGGCTCTTAAAAGTGTAGAAAGAGATCGCAGAAACTTGAGTCCATGGAGACAGAGTTTCAGAACATGCAACACATGTCTTTCTGGCCTCAAAAAAATTTACATTCTGAAGATAAGGGATCTGTGTTCATGTTGCTCAGTAATCATGCATTTTGATCAAATTTCTTAAATTGCCCTTCTTATTAGTGTGTCACACTTCGATGGTGCATTTCTAGATGGTGAAATCTTAGCTTCCTAGAGACCAAAGAACTGCATCTTTCCTTATCAAGCTTATCTAAAGTGCTCAAGTAAAATGCACAAGTAAAGCACTTCTTGATTTGTGTGTGTGTACCTTCCACTTACATGAACCCACAAATTGCATAATCTAAGTGCTAAGTACATGAGCTGGGAGATCTCTCCCCTGAATTATGAATCCACTTACACAGCATACCCTCCTAGGAGTCATAGGAGAATGACTTCAGGCATACCTATACTGTACAGTTATATCTGTTTCCCATTGTTGTAGTTGTCATAACTTCATATTAAAGAATCCTGGGCTTTGTAGTTTGGTGAGGTACTTAGAAGGCACTAGAGCATCCTGAACTGAAATTGCTTGGGGTTAAAGCAATTTAATTTGCACTAGGTACCTTTGGAATTGCAGTTTAGCAGGATGGGCTAGGGCTTCCTAGCTAAAAATTATAAGTACCTCTCCAAACTACAGATCCAAGGATTCCATAGGATGGAGTCATGACTGGTAAAAGGAAATGAAACTGGTATAACTGTGTAGTGCAGATACAGTTGCCCCTCCATATTCGCAGCTTTAACATTCGTGGTTTTGATTATACGCAGTTTTGATTATTCGTGGTTTTTGGGAGCCCCCCCTCCCAAAAGTGGCAACGGGGCTTTAGAAGCCCCATCACCACTTTTGGGAGGACGGGTGGGGGGGGAGAGGAGCAGCGACGGGGCCTCAGAAGCCCCCGTCGCTGCTTCTGGGAGGGTGGGTGGTGGTGGAGAGGAGCAGCGACGGGGGCCTCAGAAGCCTCCGTTGCTGCTTCTGGGAGGGCGGGGGGCTCCGGGAGGGCGTGGCATGACCTATTTTTTATTTGCGGTTTTTTCACATTCGCGGGGGTCTTGCAGCCCTAACTCCCACGAATGTGGAGGGACAACTATATAGTCTTACCTTCACAGATTTATTTTTAAGAATTAATTTATGCAATGCCAACACATATCTATGCGGTGTCATCTCTTTTATCAGTTTCCTAGATGCAGTGACCAGAACTGGGCAAAGACTTGCAGCCACCATAGTGCTGTACACTATGTGAAACTGTGTGTGTATATATGCCTTCAAGTTGCCTGTCTGCTTATGGTGACCCTATGAATTTCATAAGGTTTCTTAAGCAAGGAATACACAGAGATAGTTTTGCCAGTTCTTTGCTCTGAAATATAGCCCACAGCACCTGGTATTCATTGCTGGTCTCCCATCCGAGTACTAACCAAGGCTGGTCCAGCTTAGCTTCCAAAATCTGATGGGATCTGGTGCCTTTAGGATATTTAGATGCTTTATGATGCAATCTTGCAAATGCCCCAATTTTTACTATGTGGACCTAGGGATAGGGGCATTTGAAAGATTGTGTGGACACAGCCTTACTTTCTCATCGTATATTAACAAATCTTTTTGAGGTCAACATCTGAAAATATGTTGCCTTTAGGAACTAGAATCTTGTTCTGAATTGCAAAATGCTCTCAAATGTTTACCTGGAAAAGATTTGTTTGAACATTTAAAGCACACACTTCTATTTAAAAGCCTTTAATGGTGTTCTGTTTAGCTCTTGGTTAGTATGCAAAGTTTATTGTGGAGAGCCCTGTTGCATTTTGCATGGTAAACTTAGTGGTAGCTATAAAAATGATTTATGAGGAAAGTACATAGGTTTCATCTCTCTAGGCCCTGTAGGGAAACTTTTGAAGTTGAATAAGAGCTTAATAGATGTCCAAACAAACAAACAAACAACAACAACAAAAACTCCTCAAACTCCAAATCCTCTTGTCAGGCATGTTAGTCAGTTGTGGCTTATACTATAAATTAGGCTAGCCCATGATTCCCCATCCACACAGACACAGATTTTGTGTTTGCTTGTTTGTTTTAAACTCACAGCAAGCTTGGCAGCCCATATCTGATTGAAAGGAGGCAGGTGCAGAGACGTCTACCTCTCTCCTGTCTTGTCCATTTTCCAGCTCGAGGGAGCCAAGGTGGCATAGTGCTTACACAATATGAGGTATTCTGAGGAAACTTTGGTTCAGATCCTTGCCACGTTACAAAACTCAATGGCTAACATTAGGCCACTCATTCCTTGTCTGTCTAAACTTGTACTGTATGGGGTTTTCTTATGAGGATCTAACTTGGTCTGGAGGGGACACAATGTATGCTATCCTGAGCAACTTGACAAAAACGTAGATTAACAAAATAAATAAAGGTCTTAATCTCGTGTTTTCACCTCTAGAAGGCATGCTTTGGAGTCCTTTATCATCTCCCATGGACCAAAAGACAAACTGAGGCAGATACCAAAACTCCAGGGACACATGTTTCAGTTATGTAAGGGCTAGCAAACCTTTCTCCCTTCTGATGCTTTGGCCACATATCCTTCCCTTATGTTAATTGACTGGGTAGAGAATTACTTGGTACATTTTTAGAGGGGCTGCCACAAGCCAGCTTCACACAAGTGGCACTTGGAGGGTGTATCCTGCATTCCAGGGGACATGATCCCAGAGTCTCCTGATGTCCTTCAGTTGCTTGGGGCATAGACCTAATTGTAAATGGAGGATAGTAGATAGGAAGGAAGCAACATCACCAGAGCTTCGAAGTAACATGCTACCAGTGTCAATTTTACCTATAATGTGTTAGTTTTGGGGATACAGACTTTTGTCTTTGGTCCTTTCTCTGGTAACTCTAACCCATTATAATTACTGGTATAATGGGCGATGTCTACTCTTTACTTCTCAAACATTTTTAAAGGTCATTTTGAAATGGGCATTTGAGACCATTTCCCTGTTTTTAAAGAACAATCCATAAGTAATATTTTACTTATAAAATAATGTATTACTAGATTAAGCTGCTGTAATGTTCTCTACATGGGGCTATCCTTGAAAACTGTTTGGAAGCTGCAGCTAGTGCAAAATGCATCAGCCAGATTGGTGTCTGGTGTATTTTTTAGAGTTCACATAACACTGGTCTTACAAGAACTCCACTAGCTTCCAATTTACTTCCAAGCTCAATTCAAGGTTCTGGTTTTGACTCACAAACCCCTAAACAGCTTGGGGCCAGGATATTGAAAGACCACCTCCTTCCGTACAAGCCTGCCAGAAATTTGAGATTCTCAGACGAAGCCGTGTTGTATGTCCAAACACTTTGTGAAGTTATGTTGGTATGTACACATAACAGGGATTTCTGTGTAACAAACACTGACTGTGGAACTCCTTACCCAAGGCTGGCTCCATCTCTTTTGAGCTTTTGCTGTGTTCCACATGGCCTTCAATGTTTGAAATTGCTCTACTTTAACTATTTTAACATTGTATTGTAGGATTTTTTTAGACTGAGTTAAAAGCCCTTGTGGACTGGGTGATATAGAAATATCTTGAAGAAACAAACAAAATGTTGTGTGTGTGTGTGTGTCTGTATGGCTTTTCTTCACAAACAAAGATTCAGGAAGGACTCATCCCACGATTTCTGCAAGCGCGCTGATGACTAAAAAGGCCAATCCGAGATAAACAAGTCCGGTTGCAGAAAGCACAGCGGAAGGTCTCCTTGGGTGATGTTTCCGGGTTGTGATTCTTTCTGTGTTGTCGTTTCTCTTCAAGACTTGTGCGGCATGAGTTCTCAAATGAGGCTACAGCATTGTGGATAGTGCATCTCCATGCCTTCCGATGTGAGGCCAGGGCGGACCATTGTTGGTGATCAATTTAGCCGAGCCTGAGATGTTGTTTCAGGGAGTCCTTGTATCGCTTTTTTGGAGCGCCCCTCTTACGCTGACCCGTGGTGAGTTCACCATAGAGTACTATTTTTGGGAGGCTATATGTGTGTGTGTGTGTGTGTGTGTGTATACCGTATATATATATGTGTGTGTGTGTGTGTGTGTGTGTATATATATATACACACATACACACACCGCCGCTCTTCAGCCACAAGGCTATCAGAGTGGCTTAAAAATTGTTTTTAAGCAATAGCAATTTACACATCTACACTGCATTAAGCAGTTTCCAATGTGTGTTAACTAATTGCCCCCACAAGCCCCACAAGTTTAAAGTAATTTGTAGTTGCTTCTGCTAACCTGTTAGGATTTTTTAAAAAAAAAAAATTATGAGTTCTGGACAATACAAGGAAAAAATGAGATACTAGTATATCTATCAGCTCGTGGTCATTTCATGGGCTACTATTGTGCTGCTTGACATAAAACAAGATACAGGGAAGGCAACAAAAATTTAGTATATGTCAGGTATCAAAATAGCTTGTGCTACCTCTGATCCCAGCTGTGACATCACCAGTCACTCCTTTCCCTGTACTGGTGCCTCTTCTCCCAGGTGGAGATACCTTTCCAGTGCTACATGAGAAGATCCCAAAATGCAGCGGCCTTTGGAGCATCCCCTCATTAGGCTTAGGGAGGGAAGCCTGTAAGAAGTGTTGCTTTTGATTTGAATGCAGTGGCTCTTACTGGTGAGTAAAGAAGAGAAGTCACTTACGAGCTGTAGTGTTGCTTGCAGGTGCATCAATGGCATCTTTCTTAGGCATGCTGTGCATATAGGGAGCTTTTTCGCTTGACAAGTTGCCACAACTTTTATGAACATTTTGAAGGAGGTTGAATTCTAGTTTGAAGGTGTTGGGTAGCTTTTGATGATGAGATGAAGCTTCTGATGCTAAACAAAATGCACAAAACCTGAAAAGATCACACTGGACCAATGTGACAGGTGTGATATGAATAGACCCCATACTGTTTTTTTCTAAGATTTTCACAGTGCATAGAAGAGTGACATGTATCTGAACGGAAGACAATACTGTAGTCTTAGCCAACAGGGTAATGAGTCACTAGGGGCTTGTCTACATGAGTCCATAAAAAAGGAATGGTTTGCACTCATGACTCTTTGCAGCATCTGCAACCTGTCCTAATGGTTTTTCTGACCCCATAAGCTTGGCATGCCTGCTAGTAAACAGCTAGTAATGGTGGCTGTGAGTGATTTACTTGTGTTTGCCCTTAACTAAATTTGCCTCTGCTGCCCTTATTCCCCACCCCTACCCCAAATGATGTCCAAGGTGCAATTGAGCAATTTTTCAATTGATCTGAAAACAAAACAAAACCCAACACCCCATTTTCTCTCCTTAGTGCTTATCTGCTAAGGCAAAAATTAAACATGGTGGCAGCGGGTGCTTGCCTTGTTAGCAAGGCCCACCCCTGCACTCATCTGGCCAATCAGATGTGTGCTTCCTCTCATTTGAGCAAACGAATCAAACCAACAAACTTGTCCTAACAAGCAGGAATGTGCACCCCCCCTTGCTGTTTTAAAAAAGAAATTGGAAAAGCTGCAAATGCTTTTCTGGTGAGGTTTTTGGCCTTTTTTGCCCCCCTCCTTCACAATGTGTCAAAATCACATGGAATGCCATTAGGACAGGTAGGATTCTCCTCACATTCCATGAGGAGTTTTTTCACCATTTGGACAACCCCAAGGTGTCACCAATATAGATATCAATGAGCCAACTTCTCTTGCTGAAGTGGTATGTTAACAGGAAAACAATTATAATCAACATAACAATCCTTTTGACTGTGTAATCTTTTAACTATAAGATTATTATATTGTTGGCTAAGACTATAGTATTGTCTTTAGTTCAGTACATGTTACTCTTATATGCAGTGTGAAAAACTTTGAAAGTAAACAGTATTGGGTCTACTCATATCACACCTGTCACTTTGGTCCAATGAAGCTTCTGATGGACAGTCATCTTTAATAAGCAGCACTTCCCCTATGGGGGCTTTGGCTGTCCCTAGTTGCTCTAGTTTTGTCCTTTTCAAAACTTTGAACTAAGGCTTGCTTAAAATCTAAATCAGCACTACTCAGAGTGATGGCCTGTGGACTGGTGCTGTCCATGAGCCATTGTCTGCTTGTCTGTGTGAATTTCTAGGTAAGAAAGACAACAGTTGTAGCTCAGGGGCACAAATATCATATTGGTTCCTGGCACATTAGGGGGGAAAAACAATTGCTAGTCCCTGATTGCTGTTGTAAAGGATGCACATATGGACACCCACACACTACATTTGCTTTCTTTCTTGGATAATTTGGGTTGTTAGATTTCTTGTCTGGGTAGTCAGAGGAAATATTTGTAGTAGAGACCACTGTTGTACATACAGCAACAAGATTGTGGCTTGCACTGATTCTGGGAAAGAAATGGGCGGTGAAGCTGCTGCTGCTGAGGAATAAGGAAGCGTGACAACCTGAAATTAAGCTACCAGTTTTAGCAAGAACTGCTATAATAACGTAAGAACAGCACTGTTGAAGCAGAACAGAGGTCATGATTCATGTCCTCTATACCCCCCCCCAGTGCCTTTCAATCTTACCTATGTGCATTTGAGTGCAGATGTTCTGATGAATGTGTGGAGTTTAGTGGAAGGGCTTGGATGTTTCAGCAATTGGTTCTCCCCCAAATTCTCATTCTTCATGAAGTGGACACCGGTACTGGATCTGGTACTTTCCAACAGTGAAGTGATATGTTCAGTCTTTCACAGCTTGGGTCAGTTAGCTAAAAAGGTGTCGTGGAGCTTCACACAGTGGGAAGACTTGTGTTTTACATCTAGACACGTCTTCTCTTATGGGGGCTGAGCCTCTGCAGAGAAGTAAGTTTCTAGAAAGTTATTTGTGCACATTTCTGTCAGGGTATGCCAGTTTGCATACTAAGTAGTGACTGGATGAAGGTATAGCAAAGTGGCAGGTGGAGTCCATGATAATAAGCCAGCTCCAGTAATTAATGATGCAGTCAGCCAATTAGGCCAGGTGGACTTGATAGCCACTTAGTAGTGTATAACTGCATTGGGAGTCTGCTTGGGCTATAGAGAGTGTATTACTCTCTATGCTGGTTAGAAGCCTGTTGCTGGGAAGTAAGATTTTCTCCTTGCTATGAAGATATAGTACTGCAGGTATGCAGGAAGTTATGCTGTACTGTTTTTGTGCCTAGCCATGATGCTATATTCTTTGTTTTTGCATGGTTTTTTTTTGTCTTACACTCTGCTGAGTAAAAGCTCTATTTTTTAACTCCACAACTCTGCTGTACTATTTTGTAACACACCCAACAGGTTCTTCCATTGATTTCTAAACTCAAATGCTAAAGTTGGGAGGATAGCTTAAAAGCTAGCCTGAATTTAAAATTCATAATATATAAGGTCTTAGGTAAGAAGGCTTAATGAGCTAAAGACTTAAACTCTGCTTTTGATGCTTATACTGCAAAGCACATCTCTCCTGTGCTTAGAAGCTCTCAAACTTGTCTGCTCCTTGAACACTTTCATTCATCTTCATGCAGCTCCCATAAACCATGTAAACACAGGGACCCAAGAGAAACAAAGGATTTTATGGGAGAAAGATGTCTTGCATCAAAAGGCATTTGTTTTTATTTGGCTTTCCAGATTATTATTTTTCAGCTCAAATGTGAAGTTTCTGGGGAGAGGCAAATTCAGATTTCATCAAGGCCATGCTTCTTTTGAAAATTCTGCCTTTTCCAAACACCCACTTGGGAACGTGTGCTGCACAAGGAGTTTCAGATGCATTTGTTGGCTGCTGTAGCCATGATAATTTTTTTGGGCGGGGGCAATAAGCACAAACTGCTGTACATCATCTAGCCATATTTAAACCATCCTTTCTTATAATATCCAATCTGTCCATCCTTCTTCTGAGACCCATGTCTGGGACCCTGATCTACATGTGTTCCTTTGTGAATGCTGAAACAGAGCTTATACTAGTATGCTGGTCCCCATATGATCCTGATTATTTCAGTGGGTGAGGCATGGAGTCTGTGTATAGCTTCTGTCCTGGCTTTCAAATAAATACACATAAATTGTGGGGAGAATTATTGCCCCTTTGTGCATTTTCTCATCCTGAGGGCCAAACTACATGTTACTTTTAAATATTATATATATATATATATATATATATATATATATGCTTCATTATTTTTAATCCAAAGTAAACTTTGAGGACTCCATCTGACTCGGAACCCTAGCATGAGGGGTTGTTAATTCCCTTCAAGTTGGCTTCAATGTATGGTGATCCTACAAATGAGATACCTCCAAGACACCCTGCCATCAGTAGTCTTGCTCAGGTCCTGCAGACTCAGAGCTGTGGCTTCCTCAGTTCAGTCCACCCACCTGTATTGTGGTCTTCCTCTTTTTCTACTTCATTCCAATTTACCAAACATTGTTGTCTTTTCCAGTGAGTCATATTGTCTCATAGTATGGCTAAAGGATGATAACCTCAGTTTATCATTTTGGCTTCTAGGGAGAGTTCAGGTTTCATTGCTCTTCATAGCAAGGGGTAGGTGACTTGCTGCCCCTCTTGCTGCTGTTGTGGCCCTTATCTAGATCACTCTACTTCCATGCCTACAATTGACATTGCTCCAAAGTAAGTCATCCCTTTAGATCAGTGCTTCTTAACTTGTGGTCCGGGGACCCCCAAGGGTCCGTGATGTCCTCATAGGGGGTCTGCGAAAGCTTGAAGGCTGCTTGGCCCACCTCCTTCCCTCAGTGAAGTGACCACGTGAGAGGAGCCAAAGCAAAGACTGGCTGGCTTGGTCTGTGCATTGCTGTTCAATCCACTCCAGCCACAAACTTGCAGGAAGAAGCAGGAGAAAAGTCTTCCCTCCTCTTAGGGAAGATTTAATGGATGGTGTAATTGGGTGATGGTGATGGTGGTTTTAAATCTTGAGCTAAGTCTTGGGGATCCATGGCAACAAAAGACATTTAAAGGGGGCCCCTAGTAAAGAAAAGGTTAAGAGCCACTGTTTTAGATCTTCTTCTCCTTCTTCTTCTTCTTTTTGGCAATGTAAATTGCAGCCACAGTCAAGGTCTACTTTGAATTAGGCTCTCAATGGAGGACAAAGCGTTAAAGCTCCCTCCTCTTACTCCATGCCATGTTTACTTTAGAAGGGAGAGGCCAGGAGAGGAAGAGAAGAGAAAACAGAAAAGAAGGGCAAAAAGATATCCTGACCGGAATATCCATATGGAACACAATTGAGAAGAAGGCTTGCCTACTGCTCATCTTAGGAGATTTTCAAATGGGGGGGGGGAAGCCCCGCTGAGATCGGGAGAGAAATGGGGCTGTTCTGCTGCCAGCGCTCCATTTTGCACACCCTATCCTTCTCCCGACCGCCCTTCGTTCTCCCTCTGTCCTGCTTTCATTTTCCTTCTGCTATTTTTTTTTAACTAACGGAAGTTCTTCGTTAGTAAAAAATAGCAGAAAATAGTGGAAGGAAAATGAAAGCAGGACGGAGGGAGAACAAATGGAGATCGGGAGAAGGACGGGGGTGTGCAAAATGGAGCGCTGGCAGCGGAACAGCCCTGTTTCTCCCACGATCTCCGTGTGGTTCCCCCCCCCATCTGAAAATCTCCTTAGATGCTGTAGTCATCAGCATCAGACTGTAGTTTGGCCCCATACCAAATGATCTCTTTTATTTTTTATCTTAAATCAATATTCAGTCCCTGCTTCAATAGGAACAGGGCAAAGTGTCGTCCTTAGAGGCAGGACCTTTCCTTCATTTGGGCAGAACCTGTCCTTCGGCTTCTGATTTGGCTCCCACTCACATTTCTTCTTGCACACATATCCCATAATGAAATAAAAAAGAGCTTGTATAATGGGGGTGTACAAAGTGTGGCCCACAGCCTACATGGGGCCCACCAGTTCCAGACATTTGCCACCCAAGTCTCTGGAGCCCCTTCTGCAAGCTGAAGAGACTCCCAATATGTTAAACAGCTAATAACGCTAATCATGCATTGGCATGAAAAAGCCTTGGCTTGTTGCTGCAATCAAATGCTACGCAAATGCTCCCGCACCCTTCGTCTATCCCCCTCACTCATTCCAGTCTCAGCTTAAAATCTTGTTCCTCACTTGCAAACACTCCTGCCCTCTTCTTCCATCCATGTAACTTCAGTCCTGGTTTAAAATCTCTCAAATGCTCCCTTCCACCCCCCTCATTCACTCCAGTTTTGGTTTACAATCTCCTCTCACAAATTCTGCCACTCCTCCTTCATTCCCCTCACTCATTCCAGTTCTTGTTTAAAATTTTGCCCCTCACTTGCCAACACTCCATCCCCATCTTTCTATCCTCCTCACTTCAATCCCAGCTTAAAATTCATTACTCTATACATGGCTGGATTATTATTTTTTTAATTAAACATTTAAAAAGGGCAGCCCCTGAGTAGTTCCAGATGCAGTTGCCCACCCTTGTTGTATACAGTGGAATTGTATAAGGAGACAGGAGAGTGAGGGGGGAAGAAATTACTAAGTATTGTGAACATCTGTTGACCAAAACAAACAAACATCTACACAGTCTGTTGAACACTAATAAAAATGTTACTTTGTGCCATTTCTTATTGCCATTTTTTCCCTTAAATATAGAATAATAGAATCATAGAGCCATAGAGTTGGAAGAGACCACAAGGGCCATCTAGTCCAACCCCCTGCCATGCAGGAACACACAATCAAAGCACTCCCGACAGATGGCCATCCAGCCTCTGTTTAAAAACCTCCAAAGAAGGAGACTCCATCACACTCCAAGGCAGTTTGTTTCACTGTATGACTTGAGGTATTTTTATTTTAGTTTTCAGTGATATTACCGGTACTAGAAATTGGAAGAGACTTTAGGTTTGTTCATTGCAGAGCACATAGTTTGCCTGCAGAAGGCCCCAGGCTTAGTCTTTAGTATCTCTGGTCAAAAAGGATCTTGGGTAGCAAGGCTGGGAAATAAGGCTGGTGCAAAAGATGTTGATGTTTGAGGTGAACATCATGATGATGCCTCTCCTCCTCATTCCATGTCCAAAATCATACTGGAGTGGGAAGTGAATCTTTTTTCAACACTGACAGTTGGACATTGTCATTCATTGCACTTGAAAAGTCAAGAGGCAACTTAACAGGGTGGAGAGCTGTAGCGTTACTAAGGCTGGTGTCACCCCACCCTCCAACATTTCACTTGGTACAGTTTGGCCTCTCCACATACCTCTAGTGCCATCAGTGGTGGAGAGCAGGCAGAAAAATCTGTAGCTCTTTCAACTGTCTAACGGTAAGTCTGGCCATGAGAGGAATAATGTCTGCTTGGAATCAAGGGAAGCCACTCCACCCTGTGCTCATAGTACTGGATTAGGTGGGCCTGTGACAGCATCACATGTGGCATATATTACTGTATTGTAGCCTGGTTTTATGCCAGCATTGTATAAATAATGGCCATTCTTCCCAGGAGAATGTGTGTGTGTGAAAGGGGTGGGGAGAGAGAGAGAGAGAGAGAGAATGAGAATGAACTGGATCCATAATTAACTTAAAGTAAACACATTTATTTTAATGAAACTACTTCAATATACTGAATCTTAGCTCCGGCCCAATATTTCTTGAGAATGATTAAAGCGAGTGCGGATATTCATCATCAGTATATCCTATACCCTGCTTCTTCAAACCCTTTTGCTGGGTACTTCATTATTCTTCTAACTTTTGTGTGTGTGTGAATCCTGCTGCAGTTAAAAAATCCTTTTCAAGCACTCTTTGGTCATTTCACATAGTATGCTTGACATTTTTTGATAGGAACTCTATAGAAATATTGTAAATAATAATAATAATAATAATAATAATAATAACTATTTCTTCTTCTTCTTCTTCTTTTTCCTCCTCCTCCTTCTCTCTCCCTCTCCCCCCTCTGTGTGTGTGTGTGTGAGAGAGAGGGAGATAGGGAGAGAGAGAGAGGGAGAGAGGTGAGGGGGGGTAAGAAAGAGAGAGAGGGGGCAATATTTTGCCAACAGCATAAATCAAAATGTTCATCCCAACAAGGGTAGTGAATGAATGAGAACTTTACAATCAGCTCTTATGTAGATCCCATTGATTCAGTGGTTCTACTCCAGTTGGGATTAACAATAGGATTTAGGCTAATATTTTTAGTGTAGCAAGCTATACTGCTACCAACTGCACATGTACACACACACACACACACACACACACGTGCGCGCGCGCGTGTGTGTGTTTGAGAGAGAGAGAGAGAAAGAGAGAGAGATTTTGTACTATCCTTTCCACATTTCCAGCTTTCCTTTGGAAGTGTTAGTGTACTGTTTCATAGCTGGCACAAAATTTTAGAGTAGTTCTGTTTCATTGCCTTATTGATCATGTTGCCTCATACAACATATAATTCTGACAGGATATTTGGCATCTGATCTTGTAAGTCTTTTTGATGTTGTATTTATTTTACCTTTCCTCCACTGAATCAACGTCTGTCAAAATATTGTAAATCTTTGATAACATTTTTGCTGTTTGTGTGCTTAACCTAAGTTTATGAACCCACTTTTGTTTTCTCTAGCTTTTCTTCGCAAACGAAGATTCAGGAAGGACTCATCCCGTGCTTTCTGCAAGCGTGCTGATGACTAAAAAGGCCAATCCGAGATAAACAAGTCCGGTTGCAGAAAGCACAGCAGAAGATCTCCTTGGGTGATGTTTCCGGGTTGTGATTCTTTCTGCGTTGTCGTTTCTCTTCAAGACTCGTTCAGTGTGAGTTCTCAAATAAGGCTGCAGCATTGTGGATAGTGCGTCTCCATGCCTCCTGATGTGAAGCCAGGGCGGACCATTGTTGGTGATCAATTTGGCCGAGCCTGAGATGTTGTTTCAGGGAGTCCTTGTATCGCTTTTTTGGAGCACCTCTCTTACACTGACCCGTGGCGAGTTCATCCTAGAGTAGTATTTTTGGGAGGCGATGGTCCTCCATCCTAGAAACGTGCCCTGCCCAGCGCAGCTGTGTTCTCAATATCATTGCCTCAATGCTGGTGATCCCTGCTTGCTCAAGGACAGCAACATTCGTCATATAGTCAGTCCAGTGTATATTTAGGATTGTGCGTATACAACGCTGATGAAAGCATTTGAGGAGTCGTAAGTGTTGGCGATAGGTGACCCATGTTTCAGACCCATAAAGGAGAATAGACAGTACAATGGCTCTATACACACTGATTTTTGTGCTTCGCCTCAGGTGTTTATTACTCCAGACTCTTTTGTAAAGTCTTCCAAACACGCTATATGCCTTTGCTAATCTGTGATCGATCTCTTTGTCAAAAGCAAGGTTGTGTTCTTGCTCCAAGTTTATTTACAATCTTCTTCAGCATGATGCTCCAAAGGGCTACGGCAGAGCTTGAAGAAGATGACGGCATCTATATACGTTACTGTACTGATGGTAGCTTGTTTAACTTAAGCCGTCTGAGGGCTCGCACTAAGACTCTAAACTATCTAGTCTGTGAGCTCTCTTCACTGATGCTGCTGCCCTCGTCGCCCACACAGAAGCAGCTCTGCAGTGCCTAACATCCTGCTTTGCAACAGCTGCAGGGCTGTTTGGGCTGGAAGTCAACCTTAAGAAAATGGAAGTTCTTTACCAGCCTGCACCACAGGATGAACACCACCATCCCCACATTGCTGTGTTCAGCAGTTCACTTACCTGGGAAGCATAATCTCCTCAGATGCCAAGATTGACTTTTGTTTTAAGTACCTCAGAAATAGGTATGCTGTACAATGATTGAAAACAGTCAAAGAAACAAACTAAAGTATCGGGGAGGAGGGTGTTTGCATTTGAATGTGTAGTAAGCAATATATCCCTTTATTAATACAAAACGTTATTCTTGTGCCATAATTGTGCACAGGAATATATATGGAATCAGGATGAAAATTTAGTGTCCCTGTCTCTGCAGGCTCAGGGAAGCAAAAACACTATCTGTTAACCGTTCAGGAGGCATGGCACTAAAATATAAACATTTAAAGACTGAAAATTGCTACTGTCAGTGAACTTTTCATTATTCAACAAACAACTACCGTATATTCCGGTGTATAAGATGACTGGGCGTTTAAGACCACCACCCCCCAATTTCCAGCCAAAAATCTAGGCTTAGGCATATATTCGCCAGATAAGACCCCCCCCCCCAATTTGGCTGGCTGGGGGAGCCTTGCCAGCTGATCCTCTTTGTTTCCCAACTCATGAGGATCTCCTTGTGAGCTGGGAAAGCGAACAGGATCAGCTGGCAGGGCAACATTCGCCCCTCTCTTCAACCTTCCAGTCAAACTGGACTCGAAGGTGGAGGAAAGGGGCGAAAATGCCCAGTTTGCCTCAGCAGCCCCCTTCCCTCCGTCTTGGCTCTTCCGAAGGGGACCAATGCGGGGGAAGCGGGGGCAGCCGCGGCAAACCCCTAGATTCACCCCCTCTCCCCACCTTCAAGGAAGGTTGGGAGAAGGGGCGAACATGCCCCGTTTGGCTCCATAGGGAGGACGTGGGGCCGTGGAACCAAACCCTGGGATTCGCCCCCTCTCCCCACTGTCAAGGGAGAGGGAGCGAATCTAGGGATTTAACTCCACAGCCCCGATCCCTCCTTCTGGGCTCCCTCCTTCCACGATTCCCCAACCCACAGGAGGCTGTCCAGTCTCCTGGTGGTTTGGGGAATGCGGGATGGCCAGCTGGCTGGGGGGGGTGGAGGGAGGGGGCTTCGCAGCCACCCCCCTCTCCAAAGCACAGCTTTGGGGAATGGGGGTGGCTTGGCGGAGGGTGAATGGGTGGATGGGCGGAGTGGGCTTCGCAGCCACCCCCTATCCAAAGCTTTGGGGAAGGGGGGCGGCTGGGCGGAGGGGACTTCGCAGCCACCCCCCCTCTCCAGAGTGAGGCTTTGGGGAAGGGGGCTGGCTGGGTGGAGGGTGGCTGGGGGGAGGGGGGAGGGGGCTTCGCAGCCACCCCCTCTCCAAAGCGTGGCTTTGGGGAAGGGGGGTGGCTGGGAGGAGGGGGCTTCCCAGCCACCCCTCCCCAAAGCCGCAATTCCGCAGCTTTGGGGAAGGGGGGTGGATGGGCGGAGGGTGGGCGGGTGGCAGGGAGGAGGGGGCTTCCCAGCCACCCCCCCTCCCGAAAGCCACGATTCCACACCTTTGGGGAAGGGGGGTGGATGGGCGGAGGGTGGGCGGGTGGCAGGGAGGAGGGGGCTTCCCAGCCACCCCCCCTCCCCAAAGCCGCGATTCCACGCCTTTGGGGAAGGGGGTGGATGGGCGGAGGGTGGACGGGTGGCAGGGAGGAGGGGGCTTCCCAGCCACCCCCCTCCCCAAAGCCGTGATTCCGCGCCTTTGGGGAAGGGGGGTGGATGGACGGAGGGTGGGCAGGTGGCTGGGAGGAGGGGGCGAATCCCGGGGTTTGGCTCCACGGCCCCATGTCCTCCTCCTGGGCTTCCTTCAGAAGGGAGCCCAGAAGGAGGGATCAGGGTCGCAGAGCAAAACGGGGCATTTTCGCCCTTTTCCTCCACGTTCAAGGAAGGTGGGGGAAAAGGGTGAATCTAGCGGTTTGCCTCAGCAGCTGCAGAGGCGATCACGCGGTGGCCGTGGCAAACCGCAACGTTCCCCCCCCCTCTGTGTCTGTTGCTCCCCAAAGGGGGAGAAGGCAGAGGAGGGGGGCAAATGAAGTTCAAAACACTTTGCTTCACCCCCCGCCCCATCTCCTGCCTCTTCGCTCCTTTTGCAAAGAGGCAGGTGATAGGCAGGCAGGCGAAGCAAAGTATATCCGGCGTATAAGATGACTGTCAATTTTGGAGGGCACTTTTGAGTGCTCAAAAGTCATCTTATACGCCGGAATATACGGTAGTCCTTGTTAGTATTGTCTGATTTTTATAGCAGTTTGTAACTTGAAAGGGATCTTACTGATGTTGGTTAATCGGTAGTTGCAAAACAATAATTAAAATGTCAGATCAATTTGACTACAAAAATTCAAAACACAGTCTGGAATACCATAATTCCTGGGTTTTGCCTTATTGTTTCCTGCCATAAGTTCCACAAGTTGTGCCTCTTTTGTAACTTCATGCCTGCCACATAAGTAGCCCTTATAGGTCTGCTGTTCCTGAACACATACATAAAAAATAATGTCCTTCTGAACCTTGAGCTATAGATGTAGATTAACCCTTGGCATGCAGTAGGTTCTTCTCCATTCCCCAGCAGTGAAATATGTATCTCCTTTTATGTGCCAGTTTGTTCTATTTTTGAGGAACTAATGCCTAGCATTTTACTACCTTTAAGCAAGTAAAATGGTGTAGCAAGTCTTTGGTCTAAGAATGTATATGGATTAGGGCTTTAGCAGTCAGTCCATCAACATGTCCTTCTTCTACTGTTTAATCAAAGGCCAGTTAACTTAGTTCTTAGCCCTTTCCAAACCACAAGTTAACATAAAGCAGGACGAAGGGCAGAAGTCTCTTAAGTTTTCTAATGGTTTGGCATATTGTTTGATTAACCAATGGAAACTGTACAAGAGGATCCATGAGGAGTTGATATTTACCAATTGCTTTGACAGTGTATATATGATAAAAGGAGTATTCATGGTAGCTTTGAAGATATGAACCAAAGTGCAGTGAGGTGGTCAATTAATCTTTCCTTCTTCTTCTTCTTTTTTTTTTTACTGTGGGTTGCATAATTCTACAATACAGATAATTTTTCTTTGCTTGAAACATGGAAAACCTGGATTAAATCCACCGTGATTACTCAGCATCCCATTTCAATAAGCAAAAACACTCCTTGCATACACTGAAAATATGTGCAGAAAGAGTGAGAAGAGTGGAAGAGTTCTACTCATGTAAGGTGATATGCAAGTAGAACTTCTCCACAAAAGGAGGGACCCTGTCCGATCTGATTCATAACTGGGCTGTCCTGGGCAGGAAGGTCTGTAAGAGACTTCCTGTTTGGGTTGAGATGTTGTCTGACAAACAGTGTTGAGCATAGGCAGGTATAACTAGTGTTACGGACACACACTGGTATTCTACATTGACTACTGAGGCCAGATCCACACTACACAAATAATCCAGTTTGAAACTATATTTTTTGCCATGGCTCCTCCCTATGGAATCCTGGGATTTTTAGTTTGGTGAGGCACCAGCACTCCTTGGCAGAGAAGGCTAAAAACCTTGTAAAACTAAAACTCTCAGGATTCAGTAGGAAAGAGCCATGACAAATATTCCAGTTTCAAACTGGATTATTTGTGTAATTTAGATTTGGTCTCAGTTATTTATGTGCACTAAGCAACTTCTCTTGGCCTGAGCCCCTCAAGACCCCCTTAACAGCCAGCAGGCACATCAGATAAAGGTCTGTTCAACTGCAGGTGAGAGCACAAGGAGGATCATGTTTCTAGCCTCCTCCCACCAGTGAGTAAGGCTGCCATGAGGAATTGTGACAGGGGTCCTCCTTCTGATTGTTGCAACCTCACTTGCAGGTGTGAGGGGACTGGAAATGCCATCCTTCTTGTGCCCCAATCAACTCCTAGAGATATCTCTTTCACCTGATGCAGTTCCTGGCTGTTAAGGTGGGCTGGGGTATTTACATAGTCTTACAGTCATGCTACATAGTCTTACTGAATAGGGAGCAGTTAACAGATCTTTAACTCTAGTTTACAAATCCTTTACTGCAGTACAGAATGCCAGCCACTGTATATGGCACTTTTGAAAACTCCACTAGGTTACAATAGTCTATTGCAGTAAAAAAAAAAAAAAATTAAACAACAACAAAAAAATTCTTGGTAAATAGACTGTCAAAGAGGGAGTATGCTTGATGACATTGTTTGATATTTTTTGTGATGGTTTCCATTACAGTTTCATCCAGAGGCAGAAAAATTTCAAATTGCCAAGCCTACTATGCGTCCCATCCATCTTTTTGCAGAAGTGTTGATGAGTGTGCTTTGTTCTCTAGTAGTTAAAAATCATTTCAGATGAGAAAGTTTCTTCTAGTAGAGTGTTGATGATATGTTTTCGAAGCTTTCCACAGCATATCTGGCTAACCCTGTAGGGTGACTTTTTTTTCAGCAATTACCTCCTAGAAGTAAAACTGATGAAACAGTTTTTTCCCCTCCTTTGCTCTTGCATGTCAACACATTTGGCTTGTTTTGAAAGCACTGCAGTGCCTGGCAATGATACGATGCTTACAACAAAGCAAAGTGGAACAGCGGATGCGAAGCCTGAAATGGATAAAAGCAAGGTTCAGAATTCCTTTAGAAATCTGAAATAGAACTTGGCAAACTACAAGCAAGTAGCTTCCTATCGTGGGGAGACAGGAAGTGTCATGCTCGATAAGTGGTGGTGGTGGTGGTGCTTTGAAGCAGTCGTTTGTGCTTTTGGGAGAGATTTTTTTTCTTACTGTTAAGCTGAGACAACCTGCTGGCAGTGAAAGTTTGTGAAACATGAATCAAACCCACTAAGCAACATTTTGTCCAAAGGTGGGTGGGGGTGGCAGTTGAATCTTCATTCAGAGTTAAAGAATTTGGCAAAGGCAAAGCATAATCCCATGCATGTTTACTCAGAAGTACATCCCACTGTGCTCTGTGGAGCTTGCCTCTTAGTGCATTTGGGATTGAAGACTTAAGCCTTAAAGGAAGTGTTCACTTGGCATAATTTGGTGATATCCTCACATAGTCAAGTTCCATCTTAAGGAGCAACATGGCTTCACAAACAGTGCTGCCCACACACCATTTAACTTAGGGAAATTGAGATCTCACTGTGGCACTGGTGAAAGCTGAGCTGCACTGCCTCCAGGCCCTGCTGTATAGGTAGCAAAGGCTGCTTATACAGTCAGCCCTCCTTATCCACAGATTTTTTATCCATGGATTCAACCAACCACAGCTTGCAAATATATATTTTTTTAAATCCCAAAAGCAAACCTTGCTGTTTGCCATTTCATATAAAGGATGCCATTTTACTATGCCATTATACCATCGCCTCCCAAAAATAATACTCTACAGTGAACTCGCCACAGGTCAGCATAAGAGGGGCGCTCCAAAAAAGTGATACAAGGACTCTCTGAAACAACATCTCAGGCTCGGCCAAATTGATCACCAACAATGGTCCGCCCTGGACTCACATCAGGAGGCATGAGACGCACTATCCACAATGCTGCAGCCTTATTTGAGAACTCACGCCAAACAAATCTTGAAGAGAAACGACAACACAGAAAGTATCACAACCCAGAAACATCACCGAAGGAGACCTTCTGCTGTGCTTTCTGCAACCGGACTTGTTTATCTCGGATGGCCTTTTCAGTCATCAGCACGCTTGCAGAAAGCGCGGGATGAGTCCTTCCTGAATCTTCGTTTGTGAAGAAAAGCCAGAGAGAGAGAGAGAGAGAGTGAGAGAGTGAGGGTGAGATAATGGGACTTGAGCATCCATGGATATTGGTATCCACAGGTGGTGGTGGGGACTGGAACCAAACCCCAGTGGATACTAGTAGAATGAAATGGTTGAGACATGATATAAGATAGGGATGAGGAAAGTGTGATCTGTGGCCCGCATGTGGTCTTCAAATGCCTTTTTTGTGGCCTTTGGTGCCCCAGTATACCCCTGCAAGTCACCCCTTGGTATCTGCAGTATTTTTTTCCTGACTGGGTTTTTGAGGGCTTAAAAGTAATCAGAAAGGGCTCAAATTGCTACAAAATGCAGTGCTTTGATCCCTTCCAAGGGCTGGAAATGAAAACAGAAGTATTGCCACATCACTTCTGGTTTGCAGGAGGTTTTTTTTGGGGGGGGGGGTAGTAATATGGCCCTGCCATAATTGGCCATCTCTGATATATGGACACCTTTTGGTGAGCAGGATTATAAAACTTGCCTTTACACCATCATTTAAGGGGCATGATCAGAGAATGGCATGCTGTCCCAAATCAACACACATGTAGACGCCAGAGGGAGAGATTGCCCAGGTTTAATTCTAGATGACTATTGGTTTGTGACAATTTGAGAAGATGTGGCCTCATGTGTATGAAAATTCGATAGAAGCAGCCTTGAACCAGAGTGGGATATGAAAATTTGTTGTAAACAGAGATAGGAAGAATATTCAAAAATATTTGGGAAATGGTTGAAAAACATGTTTTTCGAGTGCCAAGAAACCCTGATGAGAAGAATCCTAGACTGACAAGAATCTTTGCAGTTCAGGACTAATTCTGTGCAAATCACATGGTTATTTTGTGCAGAAAACAGCATTTTCTGCATGGAAAATATTTCAACATGGAAATATTAATTCCTGTTCAGAAAATGTTGTCTTCTGAACACAAAAGGCTGTAATTGGGGATTTTTTCAGCATAAAATTTACAGATGGTTGGACTGCATAGAAAACAGCATGTTCTATTAGAAAATAGCATTTCCTACACAGGAATGAATATTTCATGTTGAAATGTTATTTTCCAAGAAAATGCTACTTTATGCACAAAGCAACCATGTACAAATTTTCTGCAGAATAAGTCCCAAATACTGAATAGCCCTTGGAAACTGTGATTTTCAAAGACTTTCTTGGAGCTGGAAGAAAATTGCTGAAATTACTCATTGCTAGCTTCAAGAAGAAATTTAGTGAAGTATTACATCCCTGGTTGTGACAGAGTTTCTGGCTAAGATTTTTCCACATCACCTGCTTAATGCTGATAGTAGCTGCACCCATGCTCCCTTGGAAATTAAAAACTCATGAGATATCTAATCTCTGTAGGTGTAGAGATATTATTTAATATGGCAAATATAATATGAGTCATGTACTTTTGGTGTTCCTGTCAGGTTTCTGAAAGCTTGCAAGAGTTCATTGTAAAACAGAGCACAGTGTTTTAGTAAAAAAAAAAAAAAAAAAAGTTCCTGAAGGTCAGTGCTGTCTGTACTCCGCCCTGTATCTCTGATTAGTGTATTGTAGCTTACCTATAGCTCCTTAGTGAAATTTTTAAAAAGTAGGTGGAGTTTGATCCGCAGGTGGCAGCAAGGGAGAGAAAAGGAGAATTGCAAATTGTTTTCTCCCCCCAATCCCCAAATCATTTGTGCAATGTTCAGCTTGGTAGAAATTTGAATAATGAAAGTGCTAAGCTATTATAGAAAGGAAATGATAAAGGTTCAGAAAAAAACTTCCCTGACCTAGTGCTCTCCAGATATATTGTGCTACAGCTCCCACAACCCATTGGTCATGTTATCTGAGGATAATGGGACTTGTGATCCAACACATCTGGAGTGCCCCTGATGGGGAAGACTGGCTTAGGTAAGGGTCTAAAATTCAGTGATTGCAGAGCTGAAGTAGCAAAGTTTTCACTTTCGGATCTACGGGAGGCTGCCAAAAAAAAAAAAAAAAAGGTAGAGGAGCAAGAGAAGACCTGCTGATTCTATCGTTTTTGTCTTCTGAAATTTCACAAGCCTACTTACTCAGTAGCAAGAGCCAAGCGGCATTTCCTGGAAAGCCTGCAGTCAGAACCCAAACTGTGGTTGAAGTCCGGCATCAAGGGCAGCAGTGCGTAACTTTATGGTGACAGAGCTACGTCACTGACATGATATGCAACCATGTTAGAGATGCAACAGTGTACAATAGGGCACCATGCAATATAACCTGTTGTACAGTGGGAGCTCCCACTGCATAATGGGACACCCTAAAAGTGGAGTCATTTTTCTGGCTGGCTTCACGCTTGTCTTTCCACTGCCCTCTGTCCTGGATTACCAGTGCCCTGTGGCTCTGTTGGGGACCATTACCCCCTCCTTGAGCTGTTATTGGGCAAGGGCACCACATCCCACAAAGCGCTTTACTTTTGCACATGATGACCATTGCACATAGGCAACACTGCTTGCTGTGCTTGTGAAATGCTCCCAGTGGTGCAGCTATGGCAAGGCTCCACTCCTGGGGATACAGCCATCGCTTGATGCTGGAGTTCTTAACTGCAAAATCATCCTTTGGTGCATGACACCATAAATTCCTAACAGGATGCCAACCCTTATTTATTCAGACTGATTATCAGTACAGTGAGCCCTCCATATCCTTAGGGTGCAGTTCTGGAACCTCTGTGAATAACAAAAAATGTGGATGGTTGAGTCCCGTTACATTCAATGGCTGTGACATGCGCATGGACACTTCAGGGGGTCCACGTGCATGTTGCCACCATTTTAGGTATGGTATGCGGCATGATGAACCACAGTTGCTTGAATCTGAGGATACAGAGACTGCAGGAAAAGAAGGCCTACTGTAGCTATAATTCTTGTGGCTCTCTTTTTATATTCATTGGATTCTTCCTTCACTTTCTTGCAGAGGAAAACCCTTTTCTTCATGTCCATCTCTAACATTTATCTGTCTACAATTTTAGTAAATTTAATTTGTGCAGATGTTGTCTTCATTATTTCATTCTTTGTCTAATTTTTGCATTTTACAAAGGGTGAGGGAAATTAAATATAATCTTACACTGGAGGTTGTACTTTTTAGGATGTTACTAAAGCACCATATCCTGATCAAGGCACTGCTTAAGTAAATCTCCTAGTGTATTTTGATGGGGGAGGTGTGCTACAGATTGGTAATGCAATGGGAACATGCATTGGTGTGATGCCGTTGCATGACTAATACCATAGTTCTGCAATTCAGTATATGGGCAGTATAGAATACTCATGGCATAGATTCATGGCACAGCTTTATACTATGTAACTCTTGCATTGGATCATGGCCTACTTAATGGAATATCAACTTGATTGTCAGAGGAAAATGATCTGATCTGTAACTGAGTCTTTGTAATGCTGCTCACAGTGTAGTCACACATAGTCACTGAGTCCCAGAGAATCATCCTGCCACTGCTCTGATATGGATGGATTTGGCATGTCAGTTTTCCCCTCCAAGAATAATTTCCCAAACTCTGAGTAGAGGTCATTAAGGGTTGCTTGCTTGGCTCTTGTGTCTCAGCTTCAGAACATGGTTATTAAACAGAACGGTGACTTCTGGGTTGGGTTGAGGAGTGAGCATTTCCATTCTTTTTGCTTATTTGATCAAGCTTGGCTGTAGGATGTAAGAATGGGGAGACCTCCCTAAGGCTGCTTTTGTATCTATCTCTTCTCTGTTCTGCAGCTGAGAAGCATCCCCTGAAGTCATTAGAAGGTGGTGAGCAAATTGGGCAAGAAGTCACCACTGCAGTGTTTCTCAGCCGGGGTTCCACGGAACCCTGGGGTTCCCCCAGAGATGGCCAGGGGTTCCTTGAGAAAACAGTAATAAATTAATAAATCACAGAGAAGCGGTGAGCTGAAACGGCTTATCTCTCCCCTCCACAGCAGAGAAAACCGGGCGAGGAATGAGTGTGTGTGTTTGAATGTTTTAACACCAAATGAGCCTAAAAGGGTCCTCTTATGGGTGTGGGGGAGGATGTTTACATGCCAAATATCTTGCTCTCCCTCCCAACTTTTGATCTGCTTTCAATATGCTAATAAAACACCTGGTGACCTGGGAAAGGGAGGAGGCAAAGAATGAGTGTGTGGGAGATTTGCTTCCTGTAAGTAGCCATGGGCCCAGAACCAAGGCAAAAGACAACCTGGTTTCTGTAAAAGCGATTTAAAGGTGCAAATGCAAAATGAGGGTATTTTTTTAAAAAATTCAGAACAATGGAAAGAGAATTGCAATACTGTACAACTCTTAGCCAATTGGGGGAAACTGATCAAGTAATCCAAGTAACCCCCTGGTAAGTCAGCTACTCAGGTGCCAGCTGTGGATGGGAGAACGCTGATAAAAGTGACTTAAGACATATTCTTTTTAAACCAGATTTGTAGAAAGCAGAGCCATTACAGTAAAGGAGCCATTATAGATAGAGAAAAGGTTCTTAAACTGTGGGTCTGGTAACTGAATTTGGGGGTCACAAATAGACTGACCAACTCCCATACTATTGAAAAATCTTTCCATTTACCTTGGCAGGAAGCTACAGTTTCCCTCTCAGCCTGCATCTTGCTGCTCAGTAAGTTGCTGCGTTTTGCAAGCTGTGTTAGCTCAGAGCTCAGTCTTTGGGTCAGAGTCAGTGATGTAGCCATATTTAAATATTTGAAGGGATGTCATACTGAGGGTGGAGCAAGCTTGTTTTCTGCTGCTCCAGAGACTAGGACATGGAGCAATGGGTTCAAACTACAGCAAAAGAGATTCCACCTAAACTTTAGGAAGAACTTCCTGACAGGAATAGCTGTTTGGCAGTGGAATGCACTGCCTGGGAGTGTGGTGGAGTTTCCATTTTTGGAGGTTTTAAACAGTGGCTGGATGGCCATCTGTTGGGAATGATTTGATTGTGTATTCCTGCATGGCAGGGGGTTGGGCTAGATGGCTCTTGTGGTCTCTTCCAACTCTATGATTCTATGTTGCTGCCTCAGGCAGCAGATCATGGTAACCTGAACTATCCCTTGAAGCCAAGATGATTAAACTGAGACTGTCTTACTTTGGAGAGATATATTTATATTTATATTTTATATTATATTTGTATTATAGAAATTTCTGACCCTGCAAGTATTAAATATGTCTTGCTAGCAATGTGGAATATAATACACATCTATTTTTTTTCACTGTTTCTGTATTTTTTTAAAAGGAGCTGTAGGTATAATTTCTACATAGAGGTTCCCTGATATCTGAAAATTATTTCAAGGGTTCCTCCAGGATAAAAAGGTTGAGAAAGGCTGCACTACTGTGTGAGCACTCCATGCTCATGTTCCGCATGAATATCCAACCCCTTCACTGGCAGGCTTACTTAGAAGTAACTCCTTCAGAACACATGACTTCCAAGTCAGGGTGCCTCGGAGCATGGCCTTGGCTTCACAATGTACTGGCTAGACAGTCATGCCTAAGCTCAGTTGTGCACTTAAAATTTGGAAACTCCATTCTCTTTCATAAAACATGGATCCTGGGGACCCTGTGGAACTTTAGGTTGTTAGTTCTGTGTTAACCCTCTGTTTGTACTTCCAAGAGTTTGCTCATCTTAGTAAAGTTTTTAATGACCTGCACTCCACTTCCACTGTCTCAAATCATATGGTGTTTGAGGTTTGGTTCAAAGAATTTGCAAGCTCTGAAAGGAGAAGCTTGAAAAATGTGGACTTACAAGAAAGGAGAAGGTTTGAGGTTTTTTTCACTGACAGAACTGAGAAATTAATTGTTACAACTCATGTAAGAAACTGGCAGATGACTTGGAAAACAAAAACTATGCATTATTTTATTGTGGACCAAAGTGCTCTTGAATGGCATCTTGTATGCTTTTAGTATGGAATTTTAACTCTTACAGTATAATTCTTTCTAAACAGCCAAGGATCAGCATTGTGCTACACATGGAGGAGGGATTGCTGAATGGTAGACAAAGAATGGAGAGTGGGAATTAAAAATGTCTGTAGGCTGAAGATTGGAAGCCTGCAACAAAAGCCAGGATCTGAAATATGGAAACTATGGAAATCAGGGCTCTTAACAGGGGTCACCTTGTGTTTGATGATTTGTATTAAAACTCTAAATTGTGGTATTTTGTTGCCATCTCCCCCCCCCGCCCTTTAGTTGAAAGTAAAGTAAGGAGAATGCATGATGTGGGAGGACAGGGTGTTTAAGTCTCCAAATGAATAAGGTTGTTCAGAAATGTGTATAAAACAGGAAGGAAAATAACTCTATAAAATTAGCTAGCACAGCTTCACAGCAGCTGCCAGCATATATTTTTTGTTGAGGATTTTATTTTAAAGCTAACTTGGAGACATACAAATACTCAAGGAGCTGCAGTCTTGAGGGGACAGTAGAAGGTTGAGTGATGGGTACTTTTGCTTTTCTGTTTTTCTAGAACAATCTTAGAAAAAGTGTCTGTCTTTCCCTTGTTCAATGGGGAGGCATCATTTCTAGAATCAAGGGAATTTTGAAGCTGATTCCAGGGGCCCATCTACATGAGGGGAAAAAATGGAGCACATCCTAGTGATAGAGTACCCCTTGTAGTGATTTTGCAGCAGCAGCAACATGTCATAACTGTGTTTATGGCCTCAGAAGCCCCCATAACCTCACATTCCAGGTGGCAAGTGATTTACTCGGGTTAGTTCTTAGCTGCCAATTTTTAAAAAAAGTCCAAGGTGCACTGAAGCAAGATAGTGATTTTCTGGTTTAACAGGCAAGCAAGCAAACAAAAAAACAAAAACAACAGCAACTCTGTTTTATCGCCTTAGCGATTGCTTGCTAAGGCGAAAATCCAACATGATGGCAGCAGGCACTTGCCCTGTTAGCAAGCCCCACCCCTGCTCTCACCCAGCCAATCAGCTTGGTGCTTCCTTTCAAATCACTTGTCACTTACTTGTCCTAATGAACAGAAATGTGCAACCCCCTGCTGTTTTTTAAAAACTACAGGAACAGCCACAAAGGCTTTTCCTGCATTTTTTTTGGGCTGTTTTGGGCCCCCCTCCTTCCGCAACATGTAGATTAGTAAGTACATGATCCCGGGTAGGATTCCCAGTGTATTCCATGAGGTTTTTTTTTTTTTTAACCATTTAGAGAACTCCTAGGTTTTTTATCCTCCCCCTTCCCTCATTTAGCTGAAATTAAAGATGATCCAGGGTGATCCCAGTGAAGCTGAGGATCAGAAGGAACCAAGCCTCACATAACCAACTGGCTGGTTTAACTATCTGCTTCAATAACCCTATGCCATAATAGGGTTGTTTTTTTGGTGGGGGAATATGCGTGTGAGAGGAGGAGTTCTACCTTGAGTGTCCACTGCCATTACCAAAGCTGGACCAATACATTTTCCTCCTGGGGTGAACAAACTGGCATCCTACTCCCTATTCCGTGTATAAAAGCAGGCTATCCATGGCTGTTCAGTCTTATGTCACCATTGACAATGGGAGAATATTCTCCAATATATTTGAACCCTCATTCTGATTTGGAGTGCCCAGGACAAGTGGTGGGGCAGAGGGGAACAACTGTGGATTCTAGGAGAACTATCGAAAAGGCAGCCACTGTTGTCCGTCAGCATCTACTGCCTCATTACCTCAATCAGCCTAATGGTGGGGCTAGTCTTGGCCTTTATTGTCTTCCCACTGCAGGGACAAGAGAGTCGGCGATTGTGCATTGATGTCTAAGAGAAAATCTAAGGGGAACCTTGGAGTCCATGCACTGAAGTACTACAGTCTGCTAACTCTTGCAGATACAAGAGCTTGCAACTGTAGGGTTCAGCGGCTTAAATCTGAACTAGCTCAGAATGATTGAAAGTACAAACATCAGTTATCAAACAGTTTTGGTTCCCCATGCTTGGTCCACCAAGTCATGTAAAATTGTAAGAAAATATTTTAAAAAGCTGATGTGCACTAATCATATTATACTGTTTGATCTGCTGTGGGCCATGGAAGAAACTCAGACAGAAGAACTAGTTGCTAGTCCCAACTACATGGGACCTATGGATTCAATGAGATTTATATCATTCAATGGATCTATTCTGGTTTGATCTCTAGGAGTTAGATTTAGAACCAAGATGTTTCATTTTTGTATCTAGAATAATTATTAATTGCTCTTTTTATATGTTTTTAAAAGTTACCAACTATTTGTAATGCATTTATAGATTTTCCTTGGGTTTTTTTCTGGGCTGTGAGGCCGTGTTCTGGAATAGTTTATTTCTGATGTTTCGCCTGCATCTGTGGCTGGCATCCTCAGAGAATGGTTGGGTAGGTGTGTGCGTGGAGTTTATATGCTGTGAACCCCTGTTGGGGAATATATGTAAATTTGTGTAATTGAATGGTTAGTTTCTGGGTATAGAAATGCAAGGATCATTAGTGTCTGTTTGGCTGATGGTTGGTTGACGGGCAATTATCTGCTGGGAATCCCCATGTCCCTGGGTGGAATTCCTTTGTAAGTGTTGAGTTTTAATTCTATTGTATTTCAAAACTGGGAGCCAGATTTTGTTTACTTTTAAGGTTTCTTCTTTCCTGTTTTGTAATGCTTTTGTTTGAACCAAACCTGGATATTAGGGAACAGTGATAAAATGGAAATCAACCAAAACTTTAAAACCAGGAAAACCCTGATTCATCTTGCCACAGGGGAGATACCGTATATTGCCTCTTTTCCCAGACATTACACCAACAACACAGAAATGAAAAGTAAAAGTCAGTTGAATTTGGACTTTCCTTGCCAGTCCAATGCTACTTGGCATCAATATGATCAACAGAAAGAACAGTACCTTAAATCCAGCTACTTTTATCTAATATCTATGTAAAACAGGGCATGGAAGAGACACAGACTGAAGGCTGGCATTCTGTTAGTGACATACATGGGGGTATGCTTGCTCCCTTATGCCTGTGTATGTTTTTGTTTGATCATTGGGAAAGTTGGTGTTTTCTTCCACCCTCTGCAATGATCAAAGCCTCCCTCAACCCACTGTTTTGCTGCGATAGCCTCCCTCCCACAGCCATTCTGTTGATGATGAAGTGCAGTGGATTGGAGAAAGATCTAGTTATGTTCCCATAGCCAGATGGTGACTGATGACATCATCTACCAATATCTCCAGAGGACTCCAGCAGATCGTGGCAGAACCTGTCCTTGCTCTGCATCTGGCTATGGGAAGCTATAGTCAGATGCTTCTCTGACACACACACCATGACAGGGTGCGTGTGTGTCATAGCACAATGATGAGTTCTAGAGGTGGTTACAGGAGAGCTGTAGTGGATCTCAGCAGAAGTGTGCAAATATTGTACTTCTTTGTAAAAGACACCACATCTGACAAACTAGCTTAAAATGCAGTGGTGCTCTTGGGCTTTTAAAATCTGCGGCCATCTTCAGAACACACACCACTACCAAACTTCACACTGAAAATTGAATTAGCCTGCCTGATTGTAGGCTTTCCTCAAGGACATGGGGGGGTTTGTAACCTAACAAGTCATTTTAAAAAGATATGCAAAAACTGTTCCCAAATGTAAATATATGGGAATCTGGTTGACAGTGTGAACATCACTGGAGAAAAATAAAAAAAAAAGTGACAACTTTGGAATGGTTAATTTCAAGGTCCGTTTAGCTACAAAGAAACCACAATGATGTATATGCCTCCTCTAACAATACAGTATATCATAGAGAGGAATAATGAAGACAGATGTGCTTGAAATGTATTTGATAATTCAGATTGCATGATGGCAACTTAATTCTTCTTTAGAGACTTGCCACTTCTTGACAGAACAGCAGGGAAATGCCTAAAGTACTCTTTAAGTCAGTTGCCTGTAAGTAAGCAAGTTAAAGGAAGAACTTAACAGTTCAGGCTCAAGATTGTGTGGTGTGTACAGTATGCAAACTATTGGACTGTGCCAGTCTCTACAAAGTCATGAAGAACCAATTATCGTAAGTTCCCATATTTACGTAAAAAGAGAAAAACAGCTGGAAGGGAGTATTGAAATCATTTTATCAGAAAAACTTAGTCCTTGTGGTCCTTCTCAGACATGTGGTTCAGCCTAATGGGACAAGTAGCAGAATGTACACATGTTTTTGTTTTTGTTTTGTTTTTTTGCAGAGAACTCCATTACAATTGCAGCGGGGTGGAAAATGTTGTACAAACCTTAGAATCTAGTGTATTTTTGCAAAGCTACTTTGGTAGGAGAGATGAAGGACAGCAGTAAAAAGTAAGTTTTCCAGGCCCTGGTTTTTTTGCCACATACAGTTTGCCTACATGTGTGAGATATTATTATTTTTTTTCATCATGTGAAAAAGGGCTTCAGAAGAATCAAAATGCTCAAGGGCTTTTTTGTTGTTGTTTCTTTTTTGAGGTATTTGGCATTTCTTTCTTTTTCAAAATGGGAACTCTTAACACCAAGGAGCCAGTCGAGTGAAATAAAATTAGGCTTCTAAGCTTCTATTGATTTTTTCTTCTTCTATGAATGCAGGAGCAAATGGAAGTATCACTTGCCTCCTTTCTTAAAAACCAAGAGCAGTTCTGTCAAACAGGGAGCGTAGGGAGAAACAGAGGTTGAGAGAGTCACTTTGTGTTTTGTGAAAATGGATGATGCTCATCAGAAATCTAGCTTTTCCTTGATAATGGGACTCAATAGGAAGGAAAAATGAAAGCATGACTGAATGCTTTCTACTAGGTTAAAATAAGGCAGGAGGGGAATTTAGTGAGGCCCAAATTTAGGATAAATTCTTGTTTTTGTTCTAGCTGAGTGCTTTTGCTGGGTGTTGTGGACAATTGTGGTGGTGTCATTTTCCATAAGGGCCGCTGATAGCAGATGTTGGTTTAGGGCTTGGCTTAGGGCATTCTAGGAATCATAGTCCTAAAAAATAATGATTGCAAGCCTTGGTCAAGGTGAAAATGAGGAGAGAGTCCTGCTGGACCAAGAACAGGTTTCTGCTTGTTCGCAGATATAGATGTATATAGAGAAAGGTAGATATTAAGGCCCTGTCTACATGATGAAAAAAAATCTGTTTGGGGGGTAAAACATTCGAAAGGCAGCCATTCGAATGCGTACGATCTACCTACATGATTTTTACCCCCCCCCTTAAAGTTCATACGACCCCACTTGTTCAGCTGGCTGGAGCGAGCAATCCAAGCGGTGGTTTTAAATCTCCTGCCACTTCAATTGTTTTTCCATATTTAGAACATGAAATAAAAATGAACAAATGTAAAAATCTCCATTTCATGGACTTACCGGACTCTCGCTTAGCTAGAAAACCAACATGGTGGCCGGTCCCAAATCCCCTCTTTGCTAGCCCTGCCCCCTCTGCTCAGCCAGCCAATCAGATTACACTGCCTGTTTGTATGTGTGCGAACAGGGGTGTACAAACGATCACAAATTCGAACGCTTGTACAGGTTTTTTTGCTGAGATCCGCAAAAATTCACGGACTTTACGGGGGATTTGCTGGCCCCCCTTCCAAAAGACATGAATGTATCCGAATAGCCATATGTACACATTATCCATCTTTTGAACGCCGTATGGATTTTTTTTTCATCGTGTAAACGGGGCCTAAGTCTGGCCTGGGGAACATAAGATTGCGCTACGCCAAGGTGTCAGGCGGTGATTTTCTGCATGGTACTTTAAAAACATGTCCACACAGGGTGTATGATGATTCTATTGATCTATTTTAGCATGTGTACTTGTGCTGGATTATTTTGAAATGGTCTCTTTGCACAAAGGAAAAAACATCTGGAACAGAAAAATAAGCCTCTTTTCAAGAAGACTGCTTTAGGTGATGGCTCAGTGAATATTAACTTTCAGATCATGTTTGCATGGCCTTCCAGAGACATTAATATGCCCCAACAGGTTAGAGTCTATTGACCTCTGTCAAGAGTATTTTAAGAGTTTGAGGGCAAGCAGTCAGTCACTTCTGTGGGGATGGCAGTGATTCCAGCCTTTGGCAATAGGAGTTGAAGTGCAGTGAACTAGATGGGAATGCTGAGACCAGCTGATGCTACCAAACTATGTAACATTTGTTGCAGAACTTGGGGAAACTACTTCTTGGACTACAGCTAATTCCCCAGCAAACATAGGGCTCATCTACATGGACCAGGATATACCATCATCCTGCCAGCATATCCTGCTTGCAGATCAGCAATAGCAGGCTGGCAGCTGCAGCAATGGACTGGCCTGCCAGGATCGGCTTCTGCAGTCATGTGTGGCCCGATCTGTTTTTTGCTGGTCAGAACAGGTTAAAGCAGGTATTATTTTTAAATGTCACAGGCCCCACCCCATCTTCCCTCAATCTTCTTCGTGAGGGTTGTGAGGATTGCCTGGGGGCAGAATGGGGCAAAAGCTCTGCATCAGGACTGCAGGGCTCTAAGACGGGAGCAAGATGGGGTATACATTGCCCATGTAGATAAGCCCATAGTCAAGTTAGGTGGGAGATTCTGGGAGCTGCTGTAGAAAATTTTAATTTTCCAGGTTCTGAATTGTGTTGGATTTGTAAGAAATGCAAGTGAAGTTCCCTATCCCATTCTTCTCTCCCTCCCAACCTATGAGGAAGTCAAGGGGCCCTTGAGCTAGGCTCAAACCTAGGAGCCTCTTGACTTTGTGTGGTTGTCCTACACAGTGAAACACTGAACTGCATATTGTAGCCTTTTTGTAGACAACGCAACATTCTCAGGCCCTGCACTGATGCCGCCCATCTAGAGGCTCTCCTGAACGCTGATGTTGTCTTCTTTCTGTGGTTGTCCTCCAGTCTTGACTACTGGCTACTGGTTTACACATGACCCTTAATTCCCTGCTCTGCACAAATTACTGCCCATAGCCCAGCCTTTACAGTCCTCTTAAGCAATGTAGGATAGGTAACAGCTGAGACAGATAGAAGTCACCCAAATCAGGTGTAACTCTGTACAGATTTAGGAACTCCTTCCTTCCACTATGCCTCATCCTAAATTATTCAGGGGGTTCATTGTGACACTGTGGAGAAACAGACAGAGGCAACTGATGGAGGGGGATGGAATTTGAGAAGATAGGACAGTTCTGTGAACTTCTTTCCATATACAGTCCCAGGCAGTGCCTTGGAAAACAAATGGGATTATGTTTAATTTTTAAAAATGGACAGGGGACACCCATCTTTCCTCCCACTTCCATTTTTGTAGTTATAATTAGTTTCATCCAGTGGATTCCCCTTCCTGTACAGTTATGGGGTTTCATTAAACAGCACTTTAATCACCTCTGCTGCTGCTGTTTTCTCAGGGAGCAGGCTCTGTTATGGAGCACTTTCAAATTAACATTTGTGCATAAGGATGCCTGTAACCAGCCAGGATTAGGATGCCAGTTAAGAATGATAATAACTGCACAGGGGGTGATAAAATTGGTTCTGTCCCACTTCATATGCCCACAGAATATTGTGTTACTGTAGGATGAGTGCTCAGACTCGTCCTTGTTGCTGTTATCATAATCGAGGTAATAATGATATTGTTCTGTTTGTCATTGAGTTGAGTTTGTAAGCACAGATGTGGCAATTAAGGGCCTTCATTTATGCATATACTGACTAAGCAAGATAAAGTGAAGACTCATAATGTCCTTTTATCGGTTGATCTTGGGACATGACCCAATTGGAATGGTTTCACTCAGCCCAAACTAGATTGCTGTGCAGGTGGGGAGTGGACATGGCCAGTAAAAGGCATTAGAAACAAACACAAAATCAACAGTGGTGCTGCTATTCATGGAAGAAAAATGTAATCTTAATTGTGTAAATGCCCTGCTTGAACTTTGCTGTGTAGCAGACCTCTCTTCTTTGCAAATGGTAATGGAAGGAGAACAAAGGTTGTTGTTTTTTAAATAATTTTTAGGTTTAGACATTTTTAGAAAGTGTCAGTTTCCTTGTAAACAAGATGAATGAGCAGTATATGCCTTGTTTTAAAGGGGAAAGCTGCAGAGGTTTGGTGCCAGCAAATTTTGTTGTGCCAGCAAGGTATGTGTGTGGTGTGCATGAAATGGGATGCATGGGAATAGTCCCCAGTGAGTAGATAAAGTGTCAGTGTGTCTCTGATCTCTCTCCCCAACCTCTATTTGCCTGTTCCTGCGTTAGGTCTTAGAATGAGCAGGCTGGTTCATGCTGGACAAATGCATCATCAATGATTCTTGAACACAGCTTGGGGAAGTTACTTCTTTGGACTCTTTATTTCCCAGGATCCCTTTCTCAGTATGGCCAAGGGCCATTTTGGCTGGTTGTTGATGTTGTTGTTTTTAAGGAGCTATAGTCTAAAAAAGTAACATTTCCAAACTCTGCAATTGAACATATGAGGCTATATTGTCATCTTGCTTAGTATGGTCTGTTCCAAAAGCAGTAGCTCTTCAGGGTTATAGCGTAACGGTCTCTCCCAACCTTGCCGCCTGAGATCCTTGTAACTGGAGGTCCCAAGAATTGAGCATGGGACCCCTGTCCACAAAATTTGGACTGTGTCATTGAGCCATTCTCCAAGAGGCCCTTTGTGTCCAGTTTGCTGCAGCTGTATCTGGTTGCAGATCTGAAATGGATGCAAGCTCCTGTGTGAAGATAAGTGTGTTTCTGCTAATGCTGCGGGCACCAAAGACTAAAGAAAGTTCAGCTGAAGCTGTGGAAACAGCAGTGGGGGCTTCTGTCTTGATATTTGTTTGCTCAGTAGTGGAGACTTATTTTTAAACCAGCATTTTAAATTCAGTGTTTCATCACCTCTTCCTTTATATAACAGAATGGGTGTTCCGTTGCAGATATTTGGGGCTTATTCGAAGGAGTGATGTAGTATCTGCTATGTCTTTTACCATTAATTGAATTTCTTACCTCTGTTGCCTGTTGCAAAAAAGGTTGTTTTTGCTGTACCACCCTTTACAAGCAATTTGGCTATTCTTTTAAATAGTGATCTTGTAGCCAAGACTAATCCAGATTCATAGAATGATGGGGTCATCTGTTAGTATATCATAAACTATAATACACACACACAAACCCTAGCCAATACTCATGCACCCATCTTTTCTCAAGAGCTAACTCAAAGTGTATGGCAAAAAATAGGAGAGAAATAAGAAATCAGCACAAAATGAAAAAGGAAGGGAAAAAAAGGAGGAGAAAAAGAGAAAAAGAAGAGGGAGGCAGATTCCGTTGCTTCTGTAAGTGTGTGGGCAAGCATGTAGGCAACAGCCATTCAGTTTAGAATAAAATGTTTCTTCACTCCTGCTTTTTTTTTAATTGCTGTCATGTTGTAAATATTTATATCTTGCTAATTTAAGCTTGACGTGGTCGGAACACGGATAGCTGTTGGCAGGATTGATTTTGTCACCCCAAATTCTTAGTCAGCAAACAACCATACTGTAAGATAAGACACAATGGTTCTAGTACAATTTAGATGTAAGTGTGGGTTTTGATATTTTGTTTAAGAAAGCTCTCCACTTGTTCTCCTTCCCTCATCTCTTCTTTAAACATTCTTTTAAATGTTTAAGAAAGTAGTATTGATGGTTGAAGTACAATTTCAATTGAACTAAGTCTTTAATCAGGAGGAAAAAGACCCTTTCTTTGTGTTCTGTTGGCAAGAAGAAAAATATGGCTGTCTTTATAGGTGTGCAGGTATTGAAATAATTGGAAGAACAAATGGGGTACTCATTCTACAAAGTCTTGTTTGACTTTCAGTGGGGCTTGATTGGGAATGTCATTGAAATTAAAAGAAGCTGTTGAACTGTGTATGAAGCACTCCTATGCGCTGTTAATTTTCTAACACACTTTACTGTAAAATATGCCAAACTCTAAATAATACATCTAATGTTATGATAATTTTGCTGTTCTGTGCTTCCAATATATTTTGGAAAAGTTTTTTTTTCCTTACAGAGATCACTGAATGTTCCCTCAAGCCAAATAACCACAGATTTCAAAGAAAGCCCCCCCCAAAAAAAAAGTTGGGGGGAGACTTTCAACCTGGTGAATGAAATTTTTGAGCAGATGAGTTTAAATATTCCTGAGTCCTCTGTATTTTCTCTGAAATTGGTCTGTGTGACCATGTTATGCCATTTTTTTTTTTAAAGATGTTAAAGTTCTTCAGACCCTACAAGGCCTATGGCAATTCTTCCTACCCTGTTGCCCTCCAGATACTTTACTTGGGGAAGATACGGTAGATCTCTGGGACCAGTTTGTCTCTTCCTCTTTCTCTCTTCCTACTTCCTTCCACTTTACTGAGCATTATTATCCTTTCCAGTGAGTCATGTTGTCTCATGTTATGTCCAAAGAATGATAGCCTCAGTTTATTATTTTGGCTTCTAAGGAGAGTTCAGGCTTGATTTGCTCTCAGACCCATTTATTTGTTTCTTTGGCAGTTCATCTGTGCTTCATTTATTTATAGACTTTTGCAGAGTGTATTGCAGCATATTTTCAGATGAGCAAATATAATGTGTTTAGTGATCTTATAGACAGAAATCAAGAAAGACAGGAGAAAAGTCACCTAAACTGATGTGTTTTGCTTCTCCTTTTTAAAACAAACACCAACATAGGGGATGTGTTTGCATGGAGAAATATTTAGTCATGCAAGTCCCTACCTGCAGTTTAAAGTGGTACCACCTAGACACAGGCTAACCACCTTAAGAGAAAACTGTCTAGAAGCATCAGTGGCCCAGTATGATGCAGCTTCATCTGTACAGTCTCAGTCTTATGAGTAAGGCTGATTTGTCATGACTAGTATTATTAGTTCCTTCACTTTTCTTTCTCTAGACAAGTGGTGGGAATTGTGCGGCCCACAGGTGCCTTTTTTCTGCAGACAGCAGAGCTCTCCTCACTTTAAAAAAAGAAAAGAAAAACCAAGCATTTCGTTGTCAGAGACTGTTAAGGGGTGAAGTTCTTGTCTGAAACAACAGACAAGTGCCCTCACCTTATTTCACCCTTCAAACTATTCCCCCACACCACAAAACTAGAGAAATTGTCTTCTTCCTTTGTTGAAAACTGGAAAATTAGCTTGTGGAGGTCAGGGGAGAGGGATGGGATGGGTGCTGATCCTGATCCTGGACTGTCTATGGCTGTCTTCCTTTCCTCTATTCTCTCTGCAGTCTGCCGTATACAGCATTCAAAGTGACTGTGAAGTGTTCGAGATTCCATGGGAGAACTGGGGAGAGGGGAGTAGTGCTGTCTGTGGGTAAATTGATCTCAGCCAAGAGGCTGAGACTGCATTTGAAGCTGCTTTATAGTGAGTCAGATCATATTGTGTATTTTTACACCAGGGATGGCCAACTGCATAGGGGGCTGGGGCCATTTTACCTCCCCAAGCCCATCTGGCAGGCCACATCAATGAGTTTTAGTGAACCTGAAGTGATGTGATGCCACTTCTGGCTGCCATTTTGGCTAATTTTTCCATGTTTTTGGTGGGTTGGGGAGGTGTAAGTTCATCATCAGCAAATTGAGGTAAATGCAAACACAAGTAAATCACTCACAGCTGTCATGTTAACTAGCAGGCATGCAAAGCTTAAGGGGGCAGAAAAAGCATTAGGACAGGTTGCAGCTGTTGCAAAATGTCATTAGTGCAAGGCATTCCTTTTTTCATGGACTCCTGTACACAAGCCCTTAGAGGAAGAAAAACACTGCATTTTTAGGCAGTTTTGGCCCATTTGGGGAAAAAAATTGCCTGAAAATCATCCCCTAAAATTTTATTTTATTTTATTTTATTTGATGGGCTGGGGGCTGGTCTTCTGGTGGTGGTGGTCCTAAGGGCCATATGAGGCCAACGAGCTGCACTTTGCCCACCCCTGTCTTACAGAGAAGGTCATAGGGTTTATTCTTAAATGACAGTTCACTACCTCTACACATCACACCTTAAATGGTTAAATGCTTAAATAGAGCTTCCACTTATTGATCCTGGAATATTTCAGATGCATAACACGTACTCTGCCACTGAGCCTTGGCCCCAGCCTGTATTCTGTCTCCTTCCCCAAATAAAGTGCAGGATCAAAGTTTATTGTGGCTAATCCAGAGAATAAGCTAATAAGGGCAGCCTGGGAGAAAAGATCTCAAGATTTATTGGTACTTTATTGTTTTTCTCTTGTTGAGTGATTGGTGAAGGAAAAACATGCCCCATATATATATTAAAACTAGCAACTTTGGGCGAAGACTAGGCTAACCTTCCCCTGCCATGCTTCTTATCTGTGTGGAGGGTATGTATTTACATGGAGGAATATTCAGTCATGCGAGCCTCAGCCACTTTCTGGTTGTAGGATGTGGCCCACCTCTGGTCTAAATCATCATGCAGTCGTGTCCTTCATGACCCAATAAACCTACATAAGCTTCAGAGTTCTAACAAAATTTACAGTGGGCCTTATGAAACCCCATCTGCTGGGGTTGAGAGAAAAAAGAAATAGCTGAAGGTGGGAGTGGATAGGTAGCACTAAGATGCACATCGTTTTAGCTCAGCTAGTTAGAGCACTGTTTTATGAGATTCAGGCAAACAAGTTTAATGGCTTTTGGCACTGACTACTGTGTTTCTCCTGTGTATCTGATTTGGATTTAGAGCAAATAAGCTGTACTAATTATCTGTATTAGCATAAAGAGATGCTCAATTTCATAAACATTGCCAGTGCTGGATTGTTACAGTATACCACAACACATTAGATTTAAACATCTCTGATCTTCGGAGAATTACTGAACTAATGATAAATTCATGTAGTTGCATAAGACGCCCCAAATGAGCATGTACTTTCCCTTAACAGAAAACTGTTACATTTTTAAAATGCAATTGATATGCCATGTTTGAGGGTTGTTTTTAAAACTAATTTGATATACAGATAATTTACATCTTCAATAGGGTTATAACACCTCAGGGAGAGCTCAGCTCTAGAGAATACTCAGTCTCACATTTTAAGGAAGCAGCATTTGATGGATTCTATTACAGAATGGCTCTGTGTCTTATATTACTCTGGTCAATCACTGCAAATAAGAGGTGTAAAAAGTATTTGCAAATATTCACATTCTTGATGAGAAAAGGTGTCACTGTCTTGGTGTCAATATCAAGGACATTCAGCTCTAGGAGATAGTGCAGTCACACTAGTGCGATAGTGAAACGATCAGCACTTTCTCCCATTTTTTTAGTTTTCATGGTGGGGGGCATTACACAAAAACATTTTATTTTTGCAAAGTACTGTATTTTATGTAAAACATCATATCTTTACAACATAGCAACATTTGAACAACTGGTGATAATCTATAAAGGAGACATGGTTGGCATTATTATATTTGCATTTTTAAATGACATTTGCTTTTGACATTCTAAATTTTTCAAGTTTTGTGCTATTCCCTTATCAATCCTTAAATTATGTTAAAAAAAGAACAATGAACAGAACAACGAACTACTTTTAAGATATTGTAACAAGTAACAGAAACATCACTTCCTAAACATACTGAGTAACAGAAATTACTTTTAACAAGTAACTTTCTAAACTCTGTGTATAGCATAACCTGATCCTATATATAGTTATTCAGAAGTAAGTCCCTCTGATTTTAGAGCACATGTGTCTCATGAACAGAGCAAGGTGTGTGCCTCTCTCTACCATTTAGAGGTGAGGTGCCTCTTTCCAGTCCACAAGCTGCCACTGTTTACTTCCAAGTTAAATTCATTAAATTCATGAGGGCGAAAAAAATAAAATAAAATTGAAACTTAATACAGATAAGACAAAGGTTCTCTTGGTCAGTCAGAAGGCAGTTCAGGGAATAGGGATTATACTCCCCTTGAAGTCACAGGTTCATAGTTTGGGTGTACTCTTGAACTCAGCTTTGAACCTGGAGGCCCAGGTTTCTGCAGTGGACAGGAGTGATTTTGCACATTTAAAGCTTGGACGCCAGCTGTGCCCATTCCTTGAGATGTCAGATCTGACCATAGTGGTACATGCCTTTGTTATATCTCATTTGGACTGCTGTAATTTGCTTGGGGCTGCCTTTGAAGTGTTTGGAAACTTCAGCTGAATCCAAGAGCTGCAGCCAGACTGTTAACTGCGGCACGTTACAGTGACTGTATTATGCCCCTGTTGAAAAAGCTCCACTGGATGCTGGTTTGTTTCCTGGCAGAATTCAAGCTGCTGGTTATGACCTATAAAGTCCTATCTATATAGCTAGGTGCAGGCTGTTTGGCAGGCCATATCTCCCTGTATGGTTTTGCCTGCCCCACCCCAGATCATCAAAAGAGGTATTTCTCTCAGTCCCACAACCATTGTAAGCACCCTTTTTGTCCAAACAGGCTTTTAAAACAGAAAGTTCTTAAAGAATGGGCTAGGTGGTGCTGTATTGTTTTAACTGAACTGTTTCAAAGAGCTTTTTATCTTTCTAATAACATTTTGATTCTTTTAACTGGAAATGTGAATTGTTTTAATATCGTAAATAGTTTAATTCTCTTCTAATGCTCACTTTTTGTATGTTTTTAATTGTATTGGTCTTTTAAGTTGTGAGACACTTTGAGTCCCAATTTTGGGAAAAGAGCGGGATGATGATGATGATTGTGTGGAGGCTGTCTGTAAGTTTTTGGAACCTATACATATAATTCTCTTGGGTATGTTGCCTTTCCCAGTGTTCTGATTGGCCACTTAGGAAATATACCCAACCACTCCCTCAGCCAATCAGCACTCACATGCAAATCTATTTATTCCAATATCATACTGGGAGTGACCAAACAATGTGCTACAGTGTTGAATGTAGTTACTAAGGCTGCAGGCCTTTCCAGTTCATCCATTTCTCAGGGCTGCACAATTCCCACTGATAATGTAAGTCTACACAGTAATATCATTTCTATTCCTGCTGTGATGGGACCCAGGTGGTCAATTGGCGATGGCAGTGGCAGCAGGAAGCTGCTGCTGCTGATGCAGTGGGACTCAGGCAGTCAACTTATGGCAGTGGCAACGGGGCAACAGAGTGAGTCATCCTCAGCAATTCTGGGAAAAGTGTGAAATGCTGAGAAGAGGGAGGAGGAATTCAAATCCACCAGCCTACCTTATAGGGTTGTCATGAGGTCTACCGGGCATGCTTTGGGGAATTTCTTAATGGTGTATGGTACATTGGGTCCAGCTAGTATTATTTATTATGATTAGCACCAGTTGCTTGAATGTTGCTAAACGCATTAAAAAAAGAAAGAATTAGATTTACTTCTGAATGCTTTTAAGCCTACCTCTTTGTGTCATTTTAACATTTTTACTCCTGTCCTATTAAATGTGCATTTTTTGTCTTTTGATTACTGTATCCTTATTGCTGAAATCTATGAAGTGAACTGCTCGTAAATACCCCTGCAGATCCTTAGCAATCATCCTTGTACTAATTGAAGCAAATCTAGTTCTTTGACATTGCTCTAGAGAAGGGAAGGGTCCATACAGCTTCCAAATGTTGCTGGATTGCAACTGTCAGCAGCCCTTAGCATTAGCTGGGCTTGTGAGGGCTGACCAATGTTGCAGATGAGCAACACATGAAGGGCCACATGTTCCCCGTTCCACAAATGCAACTGATACTATTGTGTGATTGATCCAGATCAGTAAAAACAATTTGTTTTCTCTTGTCAGGTGCAGGAATCAGAGCTCTTAGATATCAGCCTTGTCAAAGATGCTCGATGTGGGAAACATGCCCGAGCACCCAAGGTAGGAAATATTTCTATGTATATTCTAGACATTGCAGTGATACCGTACAATGCTCCAGAGAAAAAACCATCAATTCTTGCCCCAGACATGCAAATACTCATAAAGAAATTAAAGAACTGATGAAGAAACAGTTTCTGTTATTAAAGGAATGAAATAAGGAATGAACTGTTGAATATCTGGAGAACGTTTTAAAATAGCAAATGTATTAAGCTACTGTTCATGAAGATCTATGGTAAGCTTGACTCAGTGGTTGAAAATACTCTTGGTTTCCTACAAATTGGTTTCCTACAAATTGCATTATCCAGTGTTTCGGTAGCCTTGCCGTGTCAGCAGGTGCTGAAACAAAGGCCATGTTCTCAGTGAGGCTGTGCTATGTCTAGGGATGATAAATCTGTTTCTCACCCATGGCAGTTTTATATGTGTTCCTTCATTTCCTGATGCCAAACCTAAATCCGTCCTTGCTACACCAGTGTCTCATCTATAGATTGAAATTTCTCAGCTTTGCCAGTCTTACTGGCCCTGTTTGGGGGTGAGGTAGCATTTCAAACAAAGCAGCCTTGGAGATCTTTGATTTCAGTCTCTTGGGTAGCAACCTAAGCTTGGATTCCCAGACATCATGAGTACATTTTCTTACATCACAGGTGCTGACACATACCACAACCATTTACTGCAGCCCAGCATCAGGTACCAGGCTAAACAGACTGCAGAGGAGGCATGTCTCTGGCATCGTAAAGATCTCATTAACCAGTAACTTTGCCTCTATCAGATTCTCTAGGTCAGCAGTGCTGGCATCCAGAGAATGAACCTCTTGCCTGGTCACTCATTGTCCTGAGCACACACCCCAAACTTCAATCCAGGCTGATAGTCATACATGTAAAATGCAGTTCAATACACTCGGTGTCTCCAAGATGTTGTCTAGATGGTGAAAAGAATCCTCAAGGAATGTGGGCGGAATACTTTTGTCTAGATGAGCTCCCACCAGGATTCACCATATTCAGAAGGAGGGGGGCTAAAAACGCCAAGTAGTTTGTGATTATAGCTTTCACTGTTTCTTGCAATCTTTTTTTTAAAATATGCAAAAATGAACATTACGTCCCATTTGAACAACCAATTCAAATTGGGGCACATCCAGGAAGTCAAAACATGATTGCTCAGATGTGTGTGGGGGGGCGGGCTTGCCGGTGATGACGTGACCAGAGCCTCTATTGCTGTATTTTGCCAAAGTGATTGTGCACTACCTTCGAGCAGCAGAGCAAAAAAAGTTTTCTAAAGTGTAAGATTGCTCTTCCATATCTCTCATTTAATGAGGCAAAAAGTGGGGTATGGGGGGAGCTTTGGGAGCATAATAAGATAGGTAATTCACTCGCAGCCACCATCTTTTCTTGTGAGCATGCTCCATGTGAACTTCAAACTCGGATAGCTTTCCATGTCAGTGATCTTGTGAATGGATTGTGGGGACAAATGAACACTGCTGTGATAGTGAGTTAATGTGCTATTTTCCGCAACTAATTCTCCCATCTAGCTGAGCCCCAAGACTCCTGCTGCCATTGTATTTGCATTGCTGCTATTATTGCTAATGCTGCTGGTATTGCTCTTACTACTAGTAGTAGTGTTTTGTTTGTCTGTCTGACATAAAAGTTATTCACTAGGAGAAGGTAAGGAAGAGACAAGTGTCCTGTTCAGCTTACCCTGTTATGAAACTCACATGAGCATTTAACTCATGCACATGCTTTCCATCCTTTCACATATCTTTTTACCACTTGGTGAACTGGGTTTTTTTTGCAAGTCTGTCATACTTTGATAGCCCTGGTTAAATTCTCCCAAGTGCTGCTGCAGCAGCTAAACCAGAAGGCCTTGTTAAAACCAAGCTGAACCAAACAGGAAGAGTATGGTTCACCCTCTAGTTTGAACTAATATTCATTTCTATTTCACTTTTCCGCTCTAAAATGTAGTGCTCAAATTGGTTATGAACATCATTGAAAACAAGCAAGCAAACAAAAAAGTTAAAACCATCAGCAACAATTTAAACAGGAGGAGCCTCTAATATGGGAGTGGGTGACTGAAGTAGGTCTGGGAAGTAATTTTGTACCCTGGGACCCTCGGGACATGGGGAGGGGGGGTTGCACTGGAAGAAAAATGGAGAACTGGAAGTGGCCAGAAGACCATTATTAATTTTGCAAAATGGGGTGATTTTTGATGTTAAACAATACAAGTGGGCCCTGCGACCCATTTAGAAGTCATTTTGCCTCTTCTGCAAAGAAAAAGAGTGGTCTGATATTCTGGAAGGGATTGAAATCTACCAAAACTGTCTCCAGGGAAGGGACTGCAGGGGCTTCAGGACCACCCTTTGCCCATCCCTGCTCTATTGAGTGGAAATGAAGTCAGTTGTGAACTCCCCGCGAATGGAGATTTTTGTCAGGACAGAGGATGTTGGATTTTGTACAGGGGGTTAAAGGGAGGAGTGGCGGATGTTGTCTAATCTATTCTTCATATAGAAAGAACCAAATCACTCTGATATACATTTTGTAGACACACAATCTCATTTCTTGGACTCTTTACTCAAGCTGAGGTCTATATCTAAACTCTGGTTTATAAGCTGCAATTAAAGACCTAAAAGTGAGCCATCCCAGAGACTGAACTAAAACAAAGTCCTGCATTTTTAGGGCTAAATCTGCTTGTTAGACCCCATTAGAGTAGACCCACTGAATCAATGGAACTTACATATGTGTTGACATACAAATTACCAGTTGATTTAATGAGAATTATCTAGTTGGAATTAACAATTTGATGCAGGGCTTTGTATATAAGCAGAGTTTTTCATGAGCTTGGTCTGTTCTGTGGCCTGGGTCAATATGGAGCAATGCTTTCCTTTTTATAGATCCTTTCCAAACCTAGGTTTACTCTAAATATCTGTTTTTGGTTTTCTTCAGTTACACAGGTTTCTCTGTTACAGTAGGGCTACAAGATGCAGGAAACCAGACTTAAGTTGACTACTTCAGTTAGACAATGACCCATGTGGTGTACTGCATTTTCATCTGGGCAATCAGAGTTCAAATTTGTATGCTTTGGTTCAGCAAGTTGTGGCTTCAAAGCTGAGTCAGGAAGCTGTTGCCTCACAGTGTCTATTTGTAATAAAAACACTGGAATGCTTTAACATCCCACACTCCTACAGCAAGGACACAAGGAAAAACTGAAAAAGCAGGTTACAGATTAACTGTACAGCTAGAAAACTTACTTTTTGATGAGAATGACTATGCTAGTGCATGGATTATGGAAATGTAGTAAAAGCTTTTCCATGCTCTGATTAATGCCACCAGTTGTAACTACTTTTAACATTAACTAAAGACTTTTTCGGACAGGCTTTCGTAGCGGAAGCAGCCTCATCCCCGTTGTGAGGCTGCTGCGCGACAGGGGGTCCGTTTTGGATGACACTCTCCCCTGCCGATCCTCTGCCGATACTGTTGCATAACTGCTGGGACGCTGCAGCGCCATATTTGGCGATTTTCTAATCACGATCAACTTTCATGATTAGAAAACCGCCATATATGATGCTGCAGCATCCCAGCAGTTACGCAACAGTATCAGCAGGGGAGAGCGTCATCCGAAACAGACCCCCTGCCGCGCAGCAGCCTCGCAACGGGGATGAGGCTGCTTCCGCTACTAAAGCCTGTCCGAAAAAGTCCTAAGTGTCAGGAAGTTTCCAGCTGAACAGAATTTAACCAGCATACTTCCTAAGATTATAATTCCAGAGTTAAAGATATAAACAAAGAAAAAGACTTTTGAAACACATTTCTTTCATTGCTAGTGATTGCAAGAGAAGCATCCCTGGGGAGAAATAACTGAAATACCTATACAGCACCTAAAAGTTTTTCCAGATGTAGCAGTACAGAGACTTCTTGAGAAATTCAGTGTTCTCTGTCTGAGAAGGGTGTCTGTGGCTTCGCAAAGGACAGAGAAACACTGGATCTCAAGAGGTGATACTTTACTGCTGCTAATGGAGTTTTATTTTAAATTTTACTGTCCTTTGCCTTGGTCCCTACATGGCCAAGAAGGGCATGGCCTCTTCCTGCACTGAGATCCCTCCATACCAGCTGAACTATAACAGAGACAACATCTGATACAAGATGCAGGCCTATGACTCCAACACCATCACTTTTTTTATTTTTTCTTTCTTCTGTATGATTTTTAAAACATCTCTTTCCTGATGAAGGCAGTGGAGCTTTGAAAGCTTGCATGATGTGTTTTGCACATTTCAGTTGGCCAATAAAAGTATCACTCTTTTGTGAATTATTTTGTTAATAGCTGTGTGCCTACAAGTAATTTCTGATTTATGGAGACCCAAGGGTGAGCTTATCATGGGGTTTTCTTGGCAAGATTTGTTCAGAGGGGGTTTGCACTTGCCTTCTGAGGTTAAGGCAATTTGACTTGCACAAGGTCACCTAGTGGGTTTCTGTGACCGAGCTGGAATTCGAACTCTGGTCTTCCAGAGTTGTAGTCCAACCCTCAAACCACACTACTCCACACTGGCCCCTTAAATAATAGTATACTGACAAAATTCAAGATATTAACAGAAAGAATGCAGTTTCTCTGGGGATATCACCTGGGAATGTCTCTTTGATGCTTCAGGGCTCCCTCAACATATGTGTTTCCTAAGGGGCATAAGAGCAAATATATTTTGGCCACTTGAGGGTTCTCTCAAATAGTATCTGGGTTGGCTTTCCTCCTTTACCAGATTGTGCTACAGAAAAGTTGCCCCTGGGTCTGATTTTATTCCTTAGGAATGCAGGTTTGTTTTCATCAGCCATATGTGCACCATTGCATAAGCACAGCATCTAGCACTTATAAATAATAATATTCCTCAGGTACTTAACAAACAGCTGTCTGGGTGAGAGTTGGGTATAGTAAAGATTTCTTTTAGTCTGGAACTGTTCAACTTTTTGGATGTCACAATGGCAGTGACAGTACAAGTATATGAATTTGACTTAGTTTGAGTAGCTGCATCAATCCGTAGATGAATCAGAACAGTAGTCAGAGCTACTAGTGGAAGTATGCAGCTTTGCATTGGTTGGAATAGCCCTTAGTTTGATATCCTGGAGCATTCCGGCAAAATGATTAGCTATCATGGTTTCATGGATGGTGGAATCTCATTTGCTGTCATGGTGCCATGCAGCTTCCTGAATAAAAGCTGCCCACTGCATACTTGTGGCGGGGTGGGGGGGATGTTATGGCAGCAGTGGGAAGGGGCAGCCATGTGTGCCTGGCCTTTGATCTATTCAACCTTGGCTTTAAATTTTATAGAATGTGTAGATATGGACTTGGTTTGGCATCTTTTAATGAATTTTAAAAGCCAGGTAACCCCTAGGTGCATGCCACCAGATCCCTTTACTATGCATGCCAGGTTTTAGGTGCCTAGCAAGCCTAAATCTTCTGAAGGTGCCAGATCACATTTGGCCTTTGAAGCTAAATAAGGTCAGGCCTAGTTAGTACTTGGGTGGGGGACCACCAAGGAACACCAGCTGATGAAAGCTATATTTCAGAAGAGGCCAATGGCAAACCACCTCTGAAGATTCCATGCCTCAGAAACCCTATGAAATTCATGGGGGAATCCACTTTCTGCCCCGCAAGCCCCAATCCTGTTCCTGCTGTGGAATAAAGGTAAAATGTTCAAACACTTACCTTTATTCTGTGGCAGGAACATCCTCCCTCTCCCCAAGCTGGCCGGCTGTAAATGCAGCCGTCGTAAGGCTGCCTTTACGACCGGCAACTGAAATCCAGCTTGTTCTCACAAGAGAACAGGTGGGAGGGAAATTCAAAAATACCCCCCAGCTGTCAAAAATACAATCAAAGCACAAAAAACCCCACAAAAATTACAAGTAACCTGGGGAGGTGGGGAGGGTGCCACTTACCTGGATGTCCTGTTCGTGGCCAGAAGTGTTCAGACCAGACCTCCTCCCCCATGCCTGTCATCTCGGAACAGGGACTGGGCTCCTTTTGCCATGTCCCTGATTCCATGACAGACATGGAAGAGGTGTTCTATTCACAATGTTTCATTGTGAATAGAATACTACGGGAGCAGGATGGAAGGGGTCGATGTCATCCAAAAGGGAGCCCCTTTCTTGACCCTGTTCCGTGCCTGCCCTGGAATATTTGCCCCATCTGAAAATCTCCCAAGTCAACAGGAAACTTGGTGATACACACACACACACACAGAGAGACGTTTCTTGGTCCTGGAGTTATTGCTCTGACAGACAGATATACATCTTCTTTTATAATTACAGCAAAGTAGAAATTCAGTTGTCCCTTCACATTCGCTGCGGTTTGGTTCCCGAACAGTGTAGATGTATAAATAGCTATTGTTTAAAACAATTTGTAAGCCGCTCTGATAGCCTTGTGGCTGAAGAGTGGGGTATAGCTAACTAACTAACTAACTAAAATAAATAAATAAATAAATAAATAAAAGGACCCCCCATGAATACCTAAATCCGTGAATACCCAAGTCCCATTATATGCAATGGCATAGCAAAATGGTGTCCCTTATATAAGATGGCAAAATCAAGGTTTGCTTTTTGGATTATTATTTGTTTAAGAATACTGTATTTTCAAACCATGAATACTTAAATCTGTGAATGCCAAATCCGTGAATGTGGAAGGACAACTGTATCTGCTTCTCGTGGCTTAGAAAGCCTTTAGACTCCACCTCACTGTTCTTTCTCCTTTCCACTCTCTTCCCTTTTCTGACACACTATTTTTCTTTGGCACTGATCTTTCTGTCCCCCCCCCCCATTCCTCTAACCTTACTGCTCACTCTCTCTCAAACCTCATTCTCAGAGGCTGACCTCCAGGTTAGTGAAGGTCTTTCCTCAAGTGGCTGAAGATCATATGACAGGCTACAGATATTTTAATTAATTAAAAAAAACACTTAATTAAAAAAAACACAAAACAATTTCCAGTGTTTCTCAGTATTAGTGCCAAATTTTATCAGGTGTTTATATTTCAGTCTTGGGACTAATGGAGAAGACTCTATGTTGCTCTAGTAGTGGTTCTCAACCTGTGGGTCCCCAGAAGTTGTGAAATCAAAGGCTTTCACTACTCTTCCAGAACACGGTCTCACAGCCCGGAAAAAAAACCAAGGAAAATCCCCAGATGTTGTTGGACTACAGTTCCTAGGAGTCCTCTGAGATCTCACCTTGACAGCCAGGTGGTCCTCCCAGTCATTAGTGAGGCTGTAGGGTTGAACTCACAGCCTCACTAATGACTGGGAGGACCACCTTGCTGTCAAGGTGAGACTTCAGAGGGCTCCTGGGAACCGTAGTCCAACAACATCTGGGGACCCACAGGTTGAGAACTACTGTTCCAATTGCAGTAGTTCTCCTCCTCCTCCTCCCCCTGATGAATGGTTCCTTTTCAGGAAGTATTTATAGTTGGCATGAGCCACTGAACATTTTCACAAGCAATGCCTAAATAATTTTTCTGCATTTTCTGTATTTATAAATTGAATGAATATCAACATAGTTGAATTGAATGTGGGTCTTTTGCATTTTCAGTTTTTCATTAACGTTCAACAATGTACATTCCAAACTCAGAGAGATGCTTAGAAGTACTTAGGGAAAATCCTCATCAGCTTTGCTTTATGGAAATAAGTCCCTATCCTTGGCCTTTCTCAATTAAAAATGGCAGCTGCTCTATGTGGATAGCATGGACCTAAAGATGTCATTCAGCTAAGTAATTGGTTTTTATGGAACATTTTAACTCTCTTTCACCAGGAACTTTCTGAAAGCCTCGAATTGTAATTCAAACCCACAGTATTCATTTATGGTACTTCCATGCACAAATAACAGATTTGTTCTCCTTGATTATTGGCTTTATGATAAATAGTATGAGCACATTAACATTACATAGAACATTACAGTATTATGTGATTTAAAAATAACACTTGCATTTTTTTCTTTGAGAGAGAGGAAAAACATTTCAGTATTAAAAATGGGCTTTACTAAGACACATATATAGCTGTCATTCTTGTTATTATTTCCAGCCATTCAGCAGCAAGCAGCCCTAGTTATAAGGGGCTTAAAAATAGCCTTTGATTGCTGGATGGTGCCATGTGTCACCTATATATGTTAGGTTGTATGATGGCAGCCAGCAGCTTTGGGGAGAAAGGGAAAACATTCTTGACACAACCATGGGTTTTAAAAGCACCCACATTTGTTGTGCATGACATACTGAATGGTGCAGTGACCCCTTTCACTCTGAGAAGAAGAGGTTCTACCATTGCTTTCTCACTGGCATTTATGCCCATAATTCTTTATCAATATCCTTCTATGATTGCTAGGCTCCTCTCTCCCGCCCTCTCCTCCAAACCCATCTTTTTGTTGTTTCTTTGGCACACCCAGAGCTTGAAAGAATTATGGTTTTGGATAGTAACTCCTAGAATCTCCTTACCTGCATGGCTGCTAAGAGTTATCATTAGCTATCTCTGTTCCGTAGTTAAATTAAATTACATGTCATTGAATTAGATGATTACTGTATTCTTATTTACTATCCCTCCATCTTCCGTTCATCCCTCTGTGGCCTCCTTTGTCAGATGTGAAGTTGCAACCTTCTTGGGGCAGAGAACTGTCTTTTTTTTTTTTTACACTACTGTAAAGAAACACTCAGAGACAGAAATGCTCTTGGGTGTGCTGCATCTAGTTATGCCTTGAACAGTGAATCCTTTATGAGAACACTGTACTTCATAATGCAGGGATGCTGCAGATAATATATTTTTGTTTCACGTTAAAAAGGTAACTATGCACCCTGTCTTCTTTAGCTTCAGTTATTATTGCTTAAATGAACACATGTAACATTGGATTCTTTATGAGAGGTGGATAAGATGCATGTAAAACCAAATACAGTCAGCCCTCAACTTTTGCAAGGGTTAGGGGTGCAGGATCCCTTTGAAAGTGGAAAATATTTTAATCCCTCCCTCCAAAAAGACTGCTGCTGCAAAAATCTCCACTTCCTACTCCCAGGCCACCTTCACACCACTGCCACTGGTCTACAAGCTTCCCTCCCCCTGCCTTCCTCCTGACACTGAAAAAGATTTCTGCAGCAGCCGTGGCACCCACCTCTAGCTGGTAGGGAGGAGGTAGAGGGGGGAAAGCTTGGAGACTGGTGGCAGAGTCAATGGAAGTGTGGCAGAGGCAGCCTGGGAGCAAGGTGGAGATGTTGTGGTGCCAATGTGGAAAGGGGGGGGGATGGACTGAGGTTGTTGGTGGGAAAGGAGATGCGGAAAAGGAGGGAAGGAGGGTGAGAAATAGCAACTGCCACCAGCCCAGCCCTGCCACTAATGCTGCAAAAATCTCCGTTAGTGTCGTCTTCCCTTCCTTCTCCTTGAGAGAAGGAGGATGACACTAAAGGAGATTTCTGCAGCAGTGCCATCATCCTAACAGGTGTAAGGGGAAAGCCTTGGAAACTGGCAGCAGAGGCAGCTACAAACTCATGAATCATTAATAAAATGCGTAAAAGTTGAGGGCTAACTGTAATTCATTTGCCTGAACTAGATTTTGATTCTTCCAAGTAAACTTCCTTTTTGTGGGCCTGTGAATATGGTGGCAGCATTCATGATTGTCATTAGGAATAATAGTGGGATCCAGTGCTGTTCCTACCATTAGTGAGTTAGTCACTACTAGGAGTAAGATGTTGATAAGATGGGAGACAACAGCACAATATTGGGAAGACAAAGCTATATGAGCTATCTGGCTTGTCCTGTGTCTTCTAAGCCAGCCTGTTGCCCTTATCTGCTATAGAACAGTGCTGTTCAATGTGGTGGTCCATGTGTGTAGGGAAACCTGCCGGTCTCCCACATCAGATAGCATGAGAAGTTTGTCTGCAGAGTTGAAGGGCAGGGCAAACATACTGGCTTTTCTTTAGACAGCAAAACATATTCAGTTGGAGGGGATTTGACAGTGTTGACAAACCCATATGCTGTGTTTGTTTGGCTGCATGGGTTCGTGACTTGAAACAACATGCAACTAGCATGTAGAGATGGAAAGAATATTCAATGCTTGAGGGCTTTCTGAGTCCCTCCAGTAAGGAGAATCTTTCTTGGTCCCTCCCCCCAGCTCCTTGAATACACTCCCCCTTCTGATCTCATGCCAGGAACCAGCATGGGAGAGCCAGGAAAGTATCCTAGCCTTCTAAATCCATGGCTGTCCCACCCCCCCAGTGTTGCAGGGGCAAGCCAGGGGGACCTTCTCCTCCCTGCTGCTGGAAACATTTTCTCTACATAAGACCTCTTTGAAAACTGCATTTGCCCCCCCCCCCCAATCCGGCAGCAGAGAGAAAATTGATTAAATTATTCATTCTTCATAGTGCAAGTAAATAATTGAACACAATACATCCCTAATAGCATGTATGCTTCCTGTTTAGAGGGGATGTGGATAGTGGGAGTTAGAGTCAACCCAATTGTAGCCGTTCCTTGCTTTCCTACTGCTTTCTCAGACATTTTTTCTTAATGTTTAGGAGAGAAAAGATAAATGAGCTATAGTGACCTTGGAAGCTAAGAAAGTTCAGCCCTGGTTAGTACTTGGATAGGAGGCCACCAATGAATAACAAGTAGGATATATTTCAGAGGAAGGAACTGACAAAACCATCTCTAAGTATTTCTTGCCTAAGAAAACCCAAAGAAATTCATGGGGTTACCATGAAACAACAGGTGACTTGAAGGCATATATACACACACAGCTCAACATAGTGCTCAGTAGTGTGCATGAACACATATACACATACTCACTCACACAGAGAGCTTTCTAATGATTAGCATGGGGAACCCTCCACGTAGAAACAGCCTGTCTTGCTTTGACCACAACAATGATGCTAGAGGAGCCAGAAAAGAGTATCTTGGAATCAGTCATCTTTTCATACACATGAAAGGAGAAAATTACTGAGTGAGGAAGTTTGCAAGGATGTGTGTGCACAAATAAAAATAGGCTGGAGAAGAGAAGAACACCTAACAATTGTTCTTGACTAGTACCACCTGAACAGTTCTAATACTCATACCTACCCTTCCTTCCTTACCCTAGTTGCCAGGTTGAATTATCAGTGTGCCACTCATTATTGGATTTGTGCAGACCAAACAATGAAGGGTCATTTGAGGACATGTTAACTATCTGGACAGCCTGTCTACATGATTACATAGCTGATAATCTGCCAAACTTTCTATGTGGAGCCTGTCCAGAGTCAGCAGAACCTTTTCTGTTGGTTCCAGTTGCTTTCTGAGTAAACTACATCATTTGGGCATTGAAAGAAAACCTCTGCTGAAACCAACAGGAAGGTGTGGAGGCATAGTTGTTTTTTCCCCCAGATGGCCAACTTCATTTCTTTGGAGCTGAGATGTGTTGCTTCAGAGAGCAGGTGAGACCTCATCCTTGTAAAACAGATTCTCTCCACTAAAAAAAACAAAAACTGGGATGTCAGGGAGAAGGAGTGTCTTAGCCCAACCTTCTCACAGACCTGCTAGTTTTTGATGTGTATGTATTTTCATTTTTATGGTGGAGAGCTGAATTGCATTCTGAAGAGATGCAACCCAAGCACAGGATGATGACCTCTGTGAGAATGAGCAGAACCTTGGAAAATTTACTTTATTTTAGATAACAACTCCCAGAATCCCTCAGTCAGCATGGCTTTTGGATTCAAGCCATAGTCATGGTTCAATTAGGAATAGTCAAGCAAGCATGTAACATTCTCTAATATTGGCACTTTAGTGAAGGGATCCAAGTTGTAGGAGCATATGCATATTTTTAATTAATCTTTATTGAATATAGAGTAAATGAAAAATACTTGCAAAAACTCTAATTATATAGTCATTACATTTTTCATTTTTCTTTTCTTTTTTGGACTAAACAAATAAAACGCTATTAATTCACAATTACAAATAATAAATTATACAATATGATTTGTGCTTCTCACCTCCTCTTTCCTCTTAATCAACCATAACATAATTTATTTCACCTTTATAATTATGTTTACCTCTTAAAATATCTATTTTACTAAAGACTATACCATATAAATATGAAATACTTATACATTTTTTCCTTAGGTTGCTTATGATATTTTAAAAACCTAAATACCAGAGAAGCTGCCTTTAGCTGTGTTCTTTCTTGTCACATTTTTCTTTAAGAAAAGGGGATAATTCTTTAAAATTCTTGTTTAAAATTCCAGTGCAATACTCATAGCAGCAAGTGGTAATATTTTCCCCATAAAATCTTTACCTGCATATTAATTTAATCCCTCTAGAAAAACAGCAAATAATGTTTTACATGCAAAATGTATGACAGAAATGGATTGTTGTATTATCAGGCGTAGTTGATCTAACAGTAAAATATTTTTTTTTCTTAAAAAAATAAGAGACAGTGTTATGAATATTTTATCTTAGTCCTCACCTTAAAATGCCATCCATGGCTGCACTTGCAAATTGGTTTTAAGTAGTCCTATCAGAATATTTGTTGGCCAAATGTCATCCTACTCTGAATGTTGTAATATTTGATTTTCTGAAAGGTTTTGCTCCTGCATTTATGTGATAAGTGGAAATCGCAGCTGCTTTCAAAAACAGAATTAAATGTCTGGTCCTTGTGTCCCTAAAGCAAGAGCTGAGAAAGATGAGCCATAAACTAAATCCAAGAAATGATAGACTGTGATGTTTATAAGACATCCCCTGCCATGGTTTATGGTTGGCTGTAAAACACTCCCACCCACACTCCACTGTTCTTACATTAAAACTGGTTCTCCATCAACTGTGTTGGCATTAAATCAGCCTGCACATTTAGGAGCTGCTCACCCCTTTCTGTCTTATTGCAAAAGACACAAGACAAAAAGCATTCACCTTCATAGCAGCCCCTCCTCCAATTTCCTTTAAAACAAATTAAAGAAACAAACACCAAGATGTTTTATATGAACACTGAAACACCCTGCAGAGTTTTCAGACACTATACTCTGTCATTCTCTATTTCTTCCAGTAGGGGTATAATAGCAGTGGACTACTCTGCAGGGTTGATGTAAGCCATGCTGTTTCAGCCACATTTGCCTCCCCCTCACCTGCTGAGTATCTTGGCTCCCAGGTGTATCTGGGGGTACTCATGTTTAAAAACAAAAAAATTGTTATTTATACCCTGCTCTTCAGCCACAAGGATAACAGAGTGGTTTACAAATTGTTTTAAGCAATAGCAATTTATGCATCTACACTGGATTAAACAGCTTCCAGTGTGTGATAGCTAATTGCCCCCACAAGCATTGGACTATGACTCTGGAGACCAGGGTGCCAGTCACATGACAGAAATTGTCACGGTGCTTACCGTGATTTTGTGATCATGAATCTGTCCCTCGCTGTTTATACAATTTATGTCACTGATCTGGATATCCCGGGTGGTCCCATGACTGATATTTACACGTCCAAAGTTCCGTTTTGTGTTTTTTTAGGTTTAATTTTTTTTTTTGGCTGTCAATCAAGGATGCAATTACTCGTGTTTTCACAGCCTCGGTGATGCACTTCCTTTAGAGTTCCGCGCCACGAGCGATGCTATTGGCTGGCTGGGGAGGGGAAGGGGGGCAGAGGTTTAGTATTCCCCTTGCTTCTTTAAAATGTTAACCCGTTAAGAAGAGGTAGAAAGCATTTTGAAAGATCCAGACAGATCTTTCACTCAGACACAAGAACGAACGAGTGTTTTCCATTTGAAATCAAGCCGAGTGAGGTGGGGGGGGGCTTCATATTCCCCTTGCTTCTTTAAAATGTTAACCCTTACAGCACAGGTTTAGCTGCAGAGTTAAGTTTTCAAGCCAGCTACAGACAGGTGTTTTGAAAGACACAGACACAGAGAGGGGGAATTTAAGGGGTGTTCATTCGCTCAGAGGCTTGAATATTTAACTGTGCCCGTTCAGATCCAGGGAGGTGACCAAGGCAGGGGATGAGTGGGCGACCCTCTGCCCACCACGATCTCTCTGTAGCATGCAGTGTAGAAATCCATTTAAAAAGGTGATTGAGTACACATGTGTGCGCACACACACACATCAACCTTCGTGCAGCTGGAAGGGATGCCTTTGTTTTTGGCTGGTGAGGCTGGATCTGTTGAACGGGTGACTGACCCCTCCTTTTCTGGTCCCTGAGCTCTAAGCCCGCCCCCAGTCACCATTTCCGGTCATCCCAATACCGAGACTTTTTGTCCCACACTGTTTACATTTCCGATTTTCCGAATCCTCCAGTGATTTTTTTTAAAAAACGGCACAAGCCAGGGAACTGGAAGTCCCGCAGGTTGAGGGATAAAAGTGCCCCCCCTTCCGAAAATCACGTACCCGACCCGATGTACGTGTAAACTGCCAGGGATCGACACGAATTCTTCCCACTAATTTTCATCATGTAAACGGCACCCAGGGTTCAAATTCTTGCTCTGCCATGGAAACCTACCTTGGGCAAATCACACTCTCTCAGCCACAGAGGAAGTCAAAGACAAACCCCCTCTGAACAAACCTTGACAAGAAAACCTGTGAGAGGTTCATCTTAGAGTCACCCATAAGTCGGAAACCACTTGAAGGCACACAACAAAAAACTCATGTTTTGTCTTTTGGTACTTGTGGTTGGATGGTGACACGGTGTGGGTTATGACTGCAACAGAAAGTTGTAGATCACAACCTCAGCTTTTATATTGCAAAGTGAGAAGTGATAGTGTATAGGCAGTTAGCAAATGGAAATTCAAATTAACATGGATGTTTAACATCCTGAAATTTCACACAACAGTTTCTATGGAAACTAAAATCTTTATATAGCTCTGAGGATTTTGCTAACAAGCTGAAATAGTGGCGTTAGTTGGGTGTAGGGCACATTCCCCATGGCGAGCATTCATTTTTAAAATGTGCTATGCATTTTATTATTTCAGCTCAGTAGTCATACATTTTTCAACAGGGAGGGCTTTAAAAAGTAATAATAACACCACTCATGGTTTTCTCAAGCCTTATGCAAAGTAGATGTCAAGTTCTGATATTAAAAACATTCAATTTCTGCAAATGTTCTAAAATGACAAAAAAAGAAGAAGCTTAGGGCATGTTTCTTTTCTCTGTGTATTTGATTTTACAGGACCTAAAGCACAGAAGATTATTGTTTGGAAAGTGGAGTAGTCTCTAAACTTAGGAGAACATCCACTTTTCTTCCAAATCCATTAATATGAATCATTAGGAGAGGGGTCAAAGATAATTGTGGCAACCTAATGCCTGCATACATGAACCAATTCAGATGTGGACCTCAAAATTAGTACAATAATTTTGGACATGATTCAAAAGGCATGCCTTCAAATATACTTGTTTGTGTTTTCTCCCACCCCCATGCTGCATATTCAGGTACAGCATTGCTTATTGAAGTAATGCAGAAACAATTGGCAACAAGATGTTGTTTGATGCCATGGTCTTGTTCAGCCTTCCAGCAAGAGAGTCATCCATGCCTTCCTACACAATACTTCATTACATTGCCCTTCTCACTTGGTTTTTCATGCCCCAGGCTTGATTTTCAGTCAGGATTATATGGGCACTGAGCATATTCAGTTCACAAGACTGAATAGTCTGAATAGTGGCTATATTAAGTCCCCCCCCAAAAAAAATAATGGGTTTGTGGGTTGTTGTATTTTTGTACATGTCAATATTTTTTTGGGGGGGGGGCTTTGAGCTTCTCTTTTTATACCATTCTTTGGTGGATAGATGGTGCCATTTTGACTACATAGCAAGGAGACTTCTGGCTCCACCTTAGAAACAGAGGCAACTTTATCGAAAAGGGTTTTTAAAATAAAATAAAATAAAATAAACCATTTTAGGTTAAAGAAGCACATACCTTAAAAATACTCCCCCAAAATTTTCCTAAGAAGAACCACTTTTCTGTGACTCGTTTGGCACAGTCCCTTAGCTGTAATCCACCACTAAAAGTAGATTTCAAATGTGACAAGTCAATATTCACAGAATCAGCAATCGGGTTAATGTTTTCTTTAACACAAGTAGCAGTGGTAGGGACTGTAACTCTTTGTCTCTGCTATAGTCCTGACCTTCATCACTACCAAGATCCTGTTTCTATTACTCACACTGGGAGGATAGCTCCCCTCCCTTCTGTAAAATGCCATGCATATTGACAGGTCTACAAAAATGATACAGCACGCAAATACAAAAGATGAAATTCTCCTGATTGCAACTGTTCTATGCCTGCTTCATTTGGGTATGGTTCTTACAGTGAGAAGCAAACATCTCAGTGTTTTCATCCAGAGATTCAAGCATATGTTAACTCTGTATGTAATCTGGAAGAAGCCAATTTTCAATTACACAACAGGGAGACATGCCACCTTACCAATGTAGCAGCAGAGTCTTCACCAGTCTTACCTAGAAGTCCACATTCTTGGCCATCACTGCTAATTATGGAGGGGTAGGCAGGAGGAGTATATTTTAATCAGTGACTGAAGCTTGTGGTGGTGGTGTTGCTCTTAATGAGGGTTGAATGTGTACAGCCCTATTTTTCCTATTTCTGTTGAAATTTTTACTTTATTTGAGAAACAGAAAAATTAGTAGCAGTCAGATTGAACAGTTTCCTCATTCTTTCACTGAACAGAGTTGTGGCTATGCATGATGCTGTATTTCTAACATTTAATTAGAAGGGCTCATATTCCATCATGACCTACTAAAAATAACCAGCATTTAAAGAGAACAGCCTTCTGGCATGTCTATAAAGAATAACCAGTTTTGCCTTACAGTGAGATTTGGCTTAAATATACTTTCTTTCATTTGTCAAAAGTAGCTATTTTTATCCTTAGATAAATTCAAGTCATTCTTCACTTTGCCTACCCTGGCTAAATTAGAAACTATTAAGTGAATTACACAAAAGTTATTTTTTAAAGCCAATAATAAATAAAGTGTAAAATGTTTGCAAGCCTTTGCAGTTTCTGGATCTAAATTTGGTACTTGAAGAATGCCATCTCTTCAGATGAATTGTTCTATATTCTGCGTTGCTGAGCAGAATGCAGAAAAAGCCACATTTTATTAGGGTGTACAGCAGTATTTTTCTGGGGAAAAGAGAGAAACCAAGGTTTTCCCCATGTGTAGAACATAAACATGAGCTTCATTGTTTCCAGCTGTTTTACTCAGCTTTTCTCTTGTCCTACAAATTAATTGTGGCTTTGTTCACAATTGCCAGTTGTCAAGACCCCGCAGATATTTTTGTCTGCTGGATGCAATACTGCATTTTAATTTTATTGGTTTTGGAAGGAGTGGGGATTTGGAATTCCATCCGGTGTCATGCGAGCAACCTTTCACTCTTTCAGTGGGAAGCCCCCTTGCTTTTCTTTCCCCTGAACCTCCATGTCCCTCCAGATTTGCTACAGAGGTCAGACTGGTCAAGTATGGGGCATTAACATGAACAGGGCAGTTTCAGTTCCATTGGCAGACCTATTACATTGGATACAATCCACTGTACTGGGGGAATGTGTAATTTTTGTCAAACAGCTTGATTCCATGATCTGTGTTACAGTCTGTTTCTTGTGCAGCTATTAACAACAATAATTTTTAACTGCACACCCACCCATGTGCTAGGTGAATCAAATGCTTTGGGGGGATCTTTTTTCATGTTTGCTACTGCCAACTAGATGTAACTATTTTTGGATTGTGCTATTGTGATATATTTTCAGTGTATTTACCTTCTTATAGTGTGTGTGTGTGTGTGTGTGTGTAAAACTATACTGGATGTAAAAGCAAGTAGGAAATAATTCAGGAAAAAGCAAGCAGCTGAGCCACCCTTTACTAAATAACTGAAAAAGCTCAGCCTGTTCTGACCTACATGCATTCATGGCCAGGAATGTAAATAGAAGGATTCTTAAATTCATCCCAGAAGCCAACATAGGACTTTGTGAATGGGAGCTGAGTGAATTTGTGCATCTTAATGTGGACTGTTCTACAGAACAAAGAATGGCAGTCTTGGGAAGAACAAGAACATGGAACACGGTTTGTAACTCTCTTCCAGTGAATGATAAACTAAGCATAGTGAAGTATTGCAGCATTGGTCAAATGGTAGGCAAATGCTTGAATGTCATCAAGCTTGGAACACGGTTGGATTGCTAATGGCTCAAATTAATAATTAAAGAAAACACTATTGGCAGAAAAAGAAAGGGGACTTGTCTTCAATGGACACTGAAACCAAAGCATGACTGCAGAGCAAGCTGATCAAACAAGAACTCATAGCAATGCAATTAGACTGAATGTTAAATACCTTTGTGACCCAAATTAGAACAAAATGGAAACTGTTCGCTGTTTGGATGAGGAAGAAAAGACAAGCAATCAGCCTACTGTCCTTGAAAGTGCTTGGGATCTTTCTCAACAGTGGACCTCGAACATATTGAAAATCTGTGGACCCATATCAGCATAACAAAGGGCTGGTGTCAGTAGCCTTCCCTGTGTGCCAAGCAAAACAGTCTTGACAGTGCTATGTTTTCAAACCAGTGAGTTGTGAGTCAGAGAGAAGCTCACATTGCTGTTGGTGTCTACTGTTTTTGTTGCTAGTTTGACACTGGGTTCTTGGATATCGACATCAATTACTTAAATTCAAACTGACAAATTGGTCAGATCTTATTGAGCTCTTATGCTGACTAACTTGCTTTTTTTGAGGGGGTGGGGTGGGAGCCTTATAATCTTTATTTTATTATTTGTGGGAAGCATCCCAGTAGCCCTAACAAGGAAGAAAGCAGCAATTTTAACAACACCAAAATTTCAGTCTGAGTTATCTTGCAAGATGTAACTTGAAATATGCATTGCTTCCCTGAATATGATTCCATGAGATGATTCTTTGAGGAATATATTTCATTTAGAAATGGCTATGTAAAGAATGGGAGCCAGCACAATATAGTGGTTTGAACATTTGACTATGACATTGGAGACCAGGATTCAAATTCTGCTCAACCATGGAAACCCACTGGATAACCTTGCACAAGTCACACTCAGCCAAAGAGGAATTCAATCTCCCTCTGAATAAATCTTGCCAAGAAAGTCCCATGATAGGATTGCCATAAGTAGGAAACAGCTTGGGCACACAACAACAATGTGTAAACAGTATTCACATTTTATTCTTATCCTGAATGAAAAAGTGTGTCTTGATGGGTCAAAAGGGATGGGGCGGTGTTAATTGCATTTTTTCCCCACTTTGGGAATTTTTTTTGCAAAAAAAAAAAAAAACAAAACTGCATAAAACTATTTTTTTCAGAACCCTATCCCACAACATTTTTACACAGAAAACCATGTTTTGCTTTAATTATGACAAAAATATCTGTGTTTTTCTTCAAGCCATTATTTGCCAGCCCTCAAAGCTGTAAAGAAATGACAAAACGGAGCTCCAGCTTGTAGTCTTGTTGAGAAGAATATCCAGTATAAAATGTCATCATGTAATCTGGCCTGGTTTTTTTTCCACAATTCACACACACACACGGCATAGTGCTGTGTTGCTTGGGGGGAGGTGCTTTGATGGCCTCACATGAGAAGAGGCCCATTAAGTGTGGGGAAGTTTGGGGTAGAGAAAAATTAAGTGAAGGCTGCCTCTTCCCTCCTCCTCTTTTGTTTCAATTTGACCCATCCTCCTGACTCTGTCACAGTGTGAGTTTACTGGTTGCTTATGTGCCAGTTGGAATTCCCCCCCCTTTTCCATGTTTTTTCCCCTACCCCACACAGTTACAAGGGAATTGGAGATTTGGCCTTAGGGTGGTGTCATTAATAGGTGGCCACCTGGCAGTTGTGGGGGAGATGGGGTGTCCGGAAAGCAACTAGTTACCAGCAAAGTATAAACAGCACTAGTCTGGGAAGGTAGCCAACTGTTAATTAGCTCACAGGAATGCAAGCACAGTCAAAGATGTAGTCCAGTAACACAGTCCAAAAGGTCAAAGGCTTATGGCAGTCAGCGTGGGTCCAAAACAGTATGTGGGTCAACAGGAGCAGGCAGCAGAGTAGTCAGGGACAGTCTAAGAACTAAGCACGAGTCAAGGTAACAGAAGTCAAGGTAACCAGAATACAGGCACCGAAGTCAGCAGGAAGTTTTCTCTAGGAAGATCAGTTGATCTCTGACAAAGCCTCTATTGCCTCTCCCAGCATATATAAAGCAATTAAGGCTTAGTCAGGTGTTTTTTAATGAGCAGGTTTTTCTCATAGAATCTCAGATATTTCCTTTGAGCGTCCTTTTGAGCTCGCTGCTGGGTATATGATGGTGGAGATAAGTCCCTTTCTTCTTCTTCGTCCTTATCTGAATGGGCAGGACTCTGCTGGGAGTGATGCCAACCCACTTGGACCAGGCTCTTCCTCTGCTCAAGCCTCTAGGTTGGCAGGGTTCCCTGCTGGCAGAAGTGTAGATAAATCTGTGCCAGGGTCCCTAGGGCCATTTCCCACCATATCCTCCTCCTCCGACTCTATAACTCTATATCCTCATCAGGCTCACAGGGCATGACATGGGGATTAGTTTGGTATGCAGCTATGGCACCCCTTTTGGGTGAAGGATTCAACCATCAGGTCAGCCTCAAGGATAGTCTACTCCCCACCCACAAGTCACTCTATCAAGCTACCCTTGCAGGTCATGTGATTTGGGGAGGGTGGGGAGTAGACTATCCTTGAGGCCAGCCTGAGGATTGAGCCCTCACCAGAAGTCATGCAACTTGAGGTGTCTTGTCCTGGTGTTTTGCCTTCTAGCAGATGGTGCCTGAGGGGGGGGGGTTAACGCAATTGATGGGAAACCCTCTCCCCACAGGGCTCAGGTGTTTTGCCCAGGGAAGCTGGGAGGTAGGTCTGGGTGAGACCATCGGTTCCAGCTTTTCCCACATTGGGTCTCCCCTCTAGTTTGCATATCCCAAGGAATAAAAATTAAATATGTGATAGAATAAATAAATTAACCCCTATTTTAACTGAAGTTTTGTGTTTGGCCTTTTTATTTCATGTATTGGTCATTAAAAGAATATACAACTTTAGGCTGCACTTGGAAAAAGTTACTTTTCTGGACTATGTCTACTCCCAGCTACTATGGGGGAATTCTGGAAGCTGTAGTCCAAGGTAAGTTTTCACAGAAGTATGTTGGCATCACAATGATCTTGATTCTACATCAATAGAAGTTATTCCTTTTTTTCCCTACTCCATATGCTTTGTATGGCTCCTTTCAGATCCCATAGTCCCTAGTAGCTCTAAAGTGGGAACCACACTAGTTGGGTTCAATTCGGATGCCAAAATAGGCATGGTTCTTTGCCATTCATCAGCCAATCTTTATCTGTCTGAGCTCCCTTTTATCATCCTCTCACTGCATGGGCATCCAACTAGGTGCCCAGGCAGGCAGAGTTAATATCAACATGTCACTTAACCATTCTTAAGTATTGGAACTTCAGGATATTTTCATGGAATAGTGAAGAGGCTCTCTGTTAATCTTTTAGGCTGTTTATTATATGCAACCATAAATATACAAATACACACACTCCCTTTAGGGAGAAACATAGACAAGTCAGTGTCTAAGCACATTGTTTTCATTATATTACATTGTGTGTAATACATCATACATTCGTTACATTACAGTATATCGCAGATCAGCTCTTACATTTTCATAAGGACTAGACCTTTATCTCTGAATCTCTCTAACAGGCTTCTCTATAGTTAACACATAGAGGAACATTGTCTTCTTAAGCAATATAATCAAGCTGTTTATCCACTAAGCAATATACTCTCTTTTGTTGAGGGAGTATCTCTAAACAGGCATCTGTGAACACACAGGATTCCAGAGGTTAATATCCCTGGATTATATCTAGCAGCATCCATTACTACACCTAGAAGAATGGGAGAGATGTCTGTTTAGCCTAGCCTAGCCGAGACCAAATATTCTCACTCTTACCAGCATGGTTTATCTCTGTCAGCATGTCTGGGCTATCAGTTCAGAACAGCGCTGCTCTTATCAACAGCTTTCTTCTGTGTTGGAGACTGGTAAGCAGGCTGACTTCTATCTCATTTTGGTTTGTTATATCTCTCCTAGCCTAATCAGATGACATATCTGGTTCAATGAAATAACAGACACTTACAGGTCCTCATTTGTATCACCATCATTGTCTACTCCAATCCGTTGTCGGAGGTGACATAAACACACCAGGTACAGTCGAAGGCTTTTATGACCAGCATCCATAGATTTTCCTTGGTTTTTTTCCAGGCTGTGAGGCCATGTTCTGGAACAGTTTCTTTCTGATGTTTTGCCTGCATCTGTGGCTGGCATCCTCAGAGAATGGTTGGGTAGGTGTGTGCGTGGAATTTATATGCTGTGAACCCCTGTTGGGGAATATATGTAAATTTGTGTAATTGAATGGTTAGTTTCTGGGTATAGAAATGCAAGGCTCGTTAGTGTCTGTTTGGCTAATGGTTGGTTGATGGGCCATTATCTGCTGGGAATCCCCCTGTCACTGGGTGGAATTCTTTTGTAAGTGTTGAGTTTTGATTCTATTGTATTTCAAAACTGGGAGCCAGATTTTGTTTACTTTTGAGGTTTCTTCTTTCCTGTTGAAGTTGTCCAGGTGTTTGTGGATTTTGATAACTTCTCTGTGCATTATGACATGATAGTTGTTGGCCTGGTCTAGAATTTCTGTGTTTTCAAATACCATTTTGTATCCAAGTTGGTTTATAACATGTTCTGCTACTGCTGATTTTTCTGGCTGGCCCAGTCTGCAGTGTCTCTCATGTTCCTTGATACGTGTTTGCACACTCTGTTTAGTGGTCCCTATGCAAACTTGTCCACAGCTGCATGGTATGTGGTAAACTATGCGGTAAACAGAAAGAAACTATTCCAGAATATGCCTCACAGCCTGGAAAAAAACCCAAGGAAAATCTACACCAGGTACCCTTAACTGCCAGTTGGTTGCACCAGCCGTTGCTTTCTACAGCGGCATTTGCTGAGGATGTATTATTGGTCAAACATGGTTTATAGTAGCATCTCAGTGTTGATAGTTACACTAGTGTTATACCTGAAATTAAGCTGTCTCAATGATACTCACAAATTCTACAATACATGGAGCTTTCTACTTTATGAGTACAATAGCACCCCCATATCCATGGGGGATTGGTTCAGGGGGGCACGGATACTGAAATCCGTGGATAGTCGTGAACACCTTGGCGGAGGAGGAAGAAAAGAAGGGAGGCTCATGGCCCAGGTCATCCCTGCTGCCACCGCAACCCGGCCCGCCTAGGCCACCACCTCAACCACCACCTCCTCCTCCTCCACCACCACCACCACTGTGCATCACTGTCACCGTGGTCCCCGGTCTCCTCCACGACTACTGCCGTGCACTGCCATGACCTCCCAGGCCTCCCCCTCCTTCACCACTACCACTGCTGCGGCTACCTCCCAGGCCTCCGGAGACCCCTGGCCACCAACCGCAGATAACTGAATCAGTGGATACTGAATAGGCAGACACGGGGGTGCTACTGTAGTACTTTATATGTGATACTTCATATATTTTATACACTCTATTATTTGTATTTCCAAGCTTCAAAGCTTGGGCTGGTCCCTGCTGAGTACTAGCCAGGCATTCAGTGGGATTGTCCGGTGGAGGAAGACCATACCTTTTCCTTCTTTGCTAGTAAACATTGCTTTGTTGCCTATTGTTTTGCTCCCATAGTCATCGGTTCTCTTATTTGTGGCTGCTGTCAGTTGGGTGGTCAGTACAGTTGTCCCTTCATATTCGCTGGGGTTTGGTTCCAGGACCCCCCATGGATACCAACATCCGTGAATACTCAAGTCCCATTATATGCAATGGCATAGCAAAATGGTGTGCCTTATATAAGATGGCAAAATCAAGGTTTGCTTTTTAGATTATTGTTTTTTAAAGAATATTTTCAAGCTGTGAATACTTAAATCCGTGGATACCAAATCCATGGATACGGAGGGACACCTGTACAAGCTGATATTTAGTCTGAATTTCAAAGGAGCTATCCAAGGTGCTGATGTTATTTTGGACATAAAGTTCAACAACTTGTATAAGTTATTACACTTCAGGCTAAAGTCCAATGTGGTTTCATCACCCCACTGATACAGAAGCCCGCCAAGTGTTTACCATTTGTAGTCTAACACTTTAATCACTATACAGAAAGCCCCCATTTATCTGATGGGTTAGGGACCGGAGCCCTGGCAAAAAGTGGAATTGGTTGAAAGATGGAACCCAGGTTTGTTTTTGTTTTGTTTTTCAGCTTGCAAATGTATTTTGGCTGCCAAGAAACATAAATAACACACTATATATTACTTTTGAATGAGTGCAAAAGTGAAATTAACACTATAGTCACCCATCCACCCACACATACATACATGCACAAACACTCATACGCAAAAGTAAAGTAAAATGAACAAAAGCTTACCTTTAATGTCCTTAAATGTATTTAATGAGATGTATGTGATAGACTAACATACTTGTAGTATCAAATGGGATTTTAAAGTACCGGTAGTGTTCTTTCAGGTGATATGGAAAAGTGTGTTTTATAGCTTTTTTGTGGAATAAAACAACCAGGCAACACTGAAGTGAGCACAGGACCAGCTCTACAATTCCTTAAGCTAACAATATTCACATTTTCTTTCAAAAGAAAGCAATTTTAAAAACACTTCAACTTGTGAGAATTATGCAAAAAGAAAACCCTATGTCAGGGTGGCAAACATGCATTAAAATGGTGAAAAACAAATCTTCCATTATCCCAATAAGGAGAGTTTAAGGTGTGTGGGGGGTGTTAAGAGAACTTGTGAGCAGGACAATCTTGAGTATGTTGCCACAAAAGAAAGGGGGAAGAGAAGTGGTGTGGGGGTGCTCCTTGCTTGTTTTCCTGAGGAAATATTATGGTTGTTTGGTGTGTGTGTGTGTGTGTGTGTGTGTGTGTGTGTGTTGTTCCCCTATGAGGGTGGAAGGAGAAAGACAAGTAAGACCTATGCCACTCTGCTACTGGGCAGTGGGAGGGAAGGAAAGAATGGATTTTAGGAATTGGGGGGTAACAAGCTGTTGTATTAATCTCACTTTTTGAGACACTCTTGGATACATTAGGACAGAAAAATGGTGTGGTTTTAAACTGATTAGCTACTCCTGTATTTTTATTTTGGTATTAACAAGGGAAAAGTGCCCCCACACCACTTTTCTTCCCCCTTTCTTTTGTGGCAACGCACTCAAGATTGTCCTGCTCACAAGTTCTCTTAACCCCCCACCCCTTTAAGCTCTCCTTATTGGGATAATGGAAGATTTATTTTTCACCATTTTAATGTATGTTTGTTGCCCTGAAGTGTGGTTTTCTAAATTTGCATAGTTCTGACAAGTAGAAGTGTTTGTAAAATTGTTTTGTTTTGAAAGAAAAGGTGAATATTGTTACCCTAAGAAATTGCAGAGCTGCTCCTGTGCTGACTTCAGTGTTGCCTAGTTGTTTCATTCCACACAAAAAGCAATAAAACATACTTTTCCATATCACCTGAAAGAACACTACATTAAAAATCCATTTGATACTACAAGTATGTTAGTCTATCACACACATCTCATTAAAGACATTAAAGGTAAGCTTTTGTTCATTTTAGTTTGCTTTTATTTATATATCACCAGGCCAAAATGCATTTGCAAGCTAAAAAACAAAACAAAATCTGGATTCCACTTTTCAGCTGATTCCACTTTCTGACAGGACTCCGTTCTGTAACCGTAATAAAATTTCAACTCCCTTTAGCAACAGAAAAGTTACTTCTCTTGAGATCCAGATACCCTGTCATGAGTGAAGCTAACTGCTCCTGTTTAAGCAGAGAATATTGAATTTTTCAAGGGGTCTCTGTACTGTTGCATCTGGAAAAACATTTAGGTGCTGTACAGGTAAAACTTGCCAAACTGTATTCCCAAATTTTAGTCTAATGAAAGAGTTTTACCTTTGTTGAAGGTAGAAAATCTCAGAGTCAAGTCCCAGTCCTTTGATTCCCTTTTGTTTAGGATTTCCCTGGTGTGGCTAATTTTTTTGTCCTGAAATCTGGGAAAATAATATTCAAGTCAAAATATTCATTGAAATTTTGCAAAAGGCTTGTTCAAAAATAGAAAGTATGGTAGCATTGTGTAGAGACTGTTCCTTTGGTTTGTGCATTTAACTTCCTATGGATTGCACAACCTTAGAAACAAAGCTATTGCAATCAGACGGTGGCTTTCTGCTGCTATAAGAATGGATCTTGAGAAGTGTCAGGGGAACAAAATGAGCATCCAGGGATGTGTTGCATTTTAGTAGACAGCAACTAGAGAAAAGATGCTGCCAACCATTTGACATGTAGTCTTTGTGTTCTCTCAAGTTGTGAATGGAGAAATAGTGACAGGATAAAATTCTTAGTGGCATATTTTCACAAAGCAAGTGCAAAGCTACAAGGGGTTATTTCTCTGTCAGAAAACAGAAAGGATAGCCATGAGAGAACAGCAGCAGTGGCAAACACAGTAATGCTAACAAAAAGGGATTTCAAGAATTTGGGGGAGTATAGGAATGAATTTATACAGTGCCAAACATGGTGTCCTAATTAGTTACATGAAATTACAAAAGGAGATTAGTTTGGGAAGTGTTTTGAGGCAGGGCCAGTCCTACTATTAGGTAGAATGGAGCAATCACCTCAGGTGGCAGTTGCTGAATGGTGTTGGAGAACAGAACAGTATGTTCCAGATAGACTGCTGTGCACCCCCACAGCTACCTTGGGGTTTTCCAGTGCAGTGGGGGACACCGTCTCATTGCCAGTGTTGAAGTAAGATTTAGCTGCCAGTGTGATCAGATTATTTAGATGGAAATGCTGGAATAGAGAGGGAATGATGTCATCTTCTCCTTTGCTATGGGTTGAAAAATGTCTTGGCCAACCCCTGCCTTGAGGCTTTCACCCATTCCCCCTTGTGTTAACATTATCCTGCCCTTCCCACATTATTTACTTTGGAGTTTTAAACAGATGCTGGATGGCCATCTGTCGGGAATGATTTGATTGCGTATTCCTGCATGGCAGGGGGTTGGACTAGATGGCCCTTGTGGTCTCTTCCAGCTCTATGATTCAACCCACATCTTTGCCCTCACAGCAGCTTCTCCCACCCATTCTTGCACCATACAAACATCTGCACCCGCTAGAGTTTCACCTTCTCCAACATGGTAAGCAGAATGGTGATGATGGTAGACATGCATCTGGAGAAACAGGCCTGGCTTTTGCTCCTTGCTCTCTCTTTTGTTCCTTCCTCTCTATTAGCCTCTGCCTGAGATTATAGTGGATGATGCTTTGCTGTTGAGGCCCGTTTGTCTAAACAGTAAAGAGAAAGAAATGCTTCTTTGACACATGGCTCTTTCCTTCCTGAAATCAGCTTGTCCAGCCTTCAAAACTAGGTTCTAGTGGGTGTGGGCACACAGCCTACTCTGCCAAACAGATTTCCTACTTTCTGTTCATCATCATAACCATTCTGATGGCTCACAGCAGGCTGTGAAGTCACTATCATACAGCTGGAGCCATATCAAAAGGACAGAGTGAACTAAATTGAGTTTCATGCTACTGAGTCCAGGAGGGTGTGCTGCTGATTTATAATCTGCTCATTGGAAAATGTCAAATACAGCTGCTGCCAGTCCTGTGAAGTAGTGTGTTCCTAATGCAAGTAGTTAAACATACTTGCACATTGCAAGTTTTTAAATCATATGGTAAACTGAGGAATTGAGTCACACTATTATGAATGGACAATGAAAGTCCTGGGACTATTCCAAAGAAAACTAGGTGAAAAATAAAACATGGATTGGGGGCATAATTGGCTCTGGCTGCAGAGTAATAACAAGACGAATGCCACTTAAGTGGGGTATATGATTGCCTCTTCTCTATCCAAAAATAGCCAGATATGTATTTCTCCTGAAGAACAGTTTGCATTTGATCTGTTGCTAAATGCTTAAGAACTAGTTATGTTTTATTAGCAGCTGTATGAACGGAAATAGCTAGGAACTGAGAAATTATTTCTGGCTATGACATAAACAGCTGGGTTTTGTGCATGCAGCATTTAGTGCTAGCTGAATAGTTATCCCATCAAAATAGACTGGTAAGGGATACAGATTGGTTCTCATTTGTATCATACATTAACCAAGGACCTGGGAAGCTGCCTCCTCCATTATTTCACCTATCGTTCTAGAAATATCTTCTCTTGTGCTCGGATAGCTCTGCGTGTTGAGAAAAAAGAAAAGGAACATAAAAGCAAGAACCAAAAGTCAGTTCTGATACAGCAATTTATTGTTCTTTCTGTTAGAAATGTTTTAAAAATAGAAAGCAAAGGAAAACATAATAATACAAAAGCTAAACAAGAGTTGCCTTCATCATGGGCTTGCCATCCTCTATCCAGAGCAAAGCCTTCGAGTCTTTAGGAGTGCTGAGGTCCACTGATAAGTGTTTCACACTTGTTTTCCTCTCAGTTTTCAGAAACAATCTTGCAACACAGGAGCTCCATTTGATAGGCAAAAATCTTGGCTTTCCTATTAAAACTTGGCTTAATAAGTTTGTTGTTTTGTGTGAGGTGGGAAAATGGAAACCTTACACTCAAGGGCATTGCTTTCCAAATTTCTGTTTGTCTGAAACTTAAGAACCAATTGTAAAATCTGTACAGCGTCCCAGTTTTCCTTCCTGTCCTAAGAGTTGAGGAAAGGATGTCTCTTCTCTCTCCCCTGCCCCCCAGTGTCAGCTTCTGGGCTTCAGACTTCTATGCTTGAGAGTCTAGTGTTACTTGATATTCTGGAGCCAAAAATACTACCTGTGCTATCAGGTCTGATATCCTGTGTTAATATCAGCATGATGTATGTTTCTTTGTTGTTGTTTTTAAGATTAACTCACATTTTCAATGAGAAAAACAGCATGGCACACCATGAGCTCAGCAGTGGATTTGCTAATCTATATAAATTATTCCTGGTTGTACTTAAAACCTGTTTTACTCAGGCCTGAGGAACAGGCTGATTTAAAACTCACAGTGGTCTCCTGCATAAATGCACACCCATCCACTTCAGGAACCGGCAGAGCTTCTGCCTGACTTACTGCCAGTGTGCCCAGTGTGACTAGGTGCTGCTTCCATGTGGGTACTCTGCATTCAGGGAGGGGGAAACAACAAATAAAAAAATGCTTCATTTACTATCAGTTATTTATTAGAGGAATTAGGTGCCTTGTATGTCTGAGTTGGTGTTCTTCCTTGGGAGGAGGAATCAAATTTGGAAAATAAGACTCTCATCAAAAACAGCTGCAATAATAATAATAATAATAATAATAATAATAATAATTGTTGTTTTTTGTGGGTTTTTTCCAGGCTGTGAGGCTACGTTCTGGAAGAGTTTATTCCTGATGTTTTACCTGCATCTATGGCTGCCATCTTCAGACAATGCCAACCATTCTCTGAAGATGCCAGCCACAAAAGGTGAAACGTCAGGAATAAACTCTTCCAGAACATGGCCTCAAAACCCAGAAAAACCCCCACAGAAAACCCATGGATGCCGGCTGTGAAAGCCTTGGACTTAATAATAATAATAATAATAATAATAATACCAACAACAACAACAACAACAACAGTCCCTTTAAAAAGCAAATCAATGTGACTTGCTTTTGGTTTTCTCTGTGACTTGTGCTTACTAAAACAAAAGCATTTTTTTAGAAACCAAGTTTTGCATGAAAAACTTCCTTTGTGGCTTGTGGGCTCCTTCAGAGAATACCACTGTCAAACATTCAGTTCATCAAATCAAAAGACAACCCAACCCCCGCCCCCTAGCTTAATGACCTCCTTTTAGAGAAGTAAGAGACCTGGTCTTTTTTTCTCTTCTACTGATACTAAACATGTCAGTGATGGTGGTGGCTCTCTGTCCTTCATCTGCCCTTGTAGATTTTTAAAATATTTAACATTTAATTATTATTTAGATATATTTAAGTATAACAAATGCATGGCTTTCATGCACTTGCAAAGCAATTCATTGTTTATATAGCATCATCAATGTTCTTGACATCATCTTTTTTGTTTTATTATTTTATTATTATTACTAGCTGTACCCAACGTAACATACGTCGTTAAAAAACTCTCAATTAATGCCCAGTAGACCACATGACAACCATGCAAGGTAGGCCAGTGGGTTTCTAAATTCCTCCTCCGCCTTCTCAGCAGTCCACACTTTTCCCAGAATTGCTGCGGGTGACTCACTCTGTTACCCTGCCACCGCCACCACCAGTTGACTGCCTGAGTTCCATCACAGGCGGCCTGCTACCACCAGTTGACTGTTTGGGTCCCAATCTGGATCACAGATTGAGTAGCAGGAGTGGGTTATAAGGTGAGAGGGAATTTGCATGTGGGTGGTGATTGGTTGGGTGTGTTTCCTGAGCATCCAATCAGCACACTGGGAAAGGCAACATACCCAAGATATACGTGTGTGTGTGTGTGTTTGTGTATACGGTTTTGGGAGGTTGATAGTGAAGGATCCAAAGTATATAACAAGAAGCTGTGGCCAAAAAATAAAGTTTGGGAGGACATGGAATAACTAGGCATTTGTGCTGGATTGGAGAATTGCCATGAAGGCAGCATAGTGGTTTAAGGAAGATATTGCATAGTCTGCTTGATGAGAAGGACTCCATTTGGGTGGCGAGAGCTCAGAATAGTGGTGGATGGGCTGTGTTGCAATGAGGAAGTAGGAGACTTTGGCAAGCGGTGGTAGATGAACACATTATTCACCAAGAAAATTATTGTACACAGAAGTGATGTTTCCATGGACTGAGTACAGGAGACAGAAACATCAATTAAAGTCAAGGCTTCATGCCTGATGAAAAGGGTAGGGAGTGGTGATGTCACTGGGTACAGAGAGCATAAAGTCTGAGAGGAAGGTTGAGTGCAATCTGGAACATACTGAGTTGAAACAGCAATGAAACACCCAAGACTAGAGGTCGGGCTATGCATACTGGGAGTGAGAGGTCTGTGGTACAAACATCTAGGGCTGGGTATTATCTATAAGGGCTTGTCTACACGGGCAGTAAAACTTGTACTCCATATTCACAGTTGACATATGATGTTTATGATGATGCACATTTTCATTGGGGTTTCTTCAGGAAACCCTGGATCTGTAAGATTCACAGTTTGTTCCAGACTGGAGGGGAAAACATGGGTTTGTGGCCATGTAGCTGCCAACAATTGGCTTCGGAGCAAATCCAGGGCAGGACTTTCAGTGGATGGGACTCCATTCTGGTGCTTATATTTTATTTTATTTTTCGATTGTGCACATATCTGGATAAGCATATATCCTCTTATTCAGTGATGCAGTACTGTGGGACTGTGTATATTCACTTAGTTGCATGCACCAGCAAATGGGGGGGGGGAACAAATCCCAAACCAGAGCATCCCTGGATGTGTGACTGGAAATAGTAGAATGTGTAGGATATGTGATCACCACAGGCAACCCTTTTACTTTGATGCAGCTAACAGTGTGGCAGTATACTCTGATCTACAATTGGAAAAGCCTGGTGTGTGTGGCATTTATGGGGACTGTGCAGATCAAAAACATTTGCTGTGTCTACAAGGTAGGTGTGGCATTTCCCACCAGTGTAGTCAAGCCCTAAGCATTGTAAGAAATAAATTGTTTAATTTTGATTTGCAAGTGTATAATAGGTAGCTGAAAACATTCCCAAATGTTGCTAGACTCCACAGGATATAAACTGCAGAGTCTAGCAAATCAGCTGACAGAACCTGAACAGGAGAAGTTTTGTTCTGCCTTCAAAGAAAAAAGCAAAGACGATGCTGTAGAAATCTTTTGAGTAAGAGAATAGCAAGTTTTTGGGCCTGCAGAAGGCAAGGCCTTTCTTCCTGCAGAGGTAAATGCAGACTCTACAGTAGAGATGCAAATCTTCACTTTTTTTTTTTTTTGCTCTTGCACAGAAGAATGAAGCATTTCTAAAGTATTCTCCAAGTTGGGTGAGATTACAAGAGTTTTTGAGCATTTTTGATGATTTTTCACATTTCAGGACTTGTGGGGAAAAATCACTTGTGCAAAAAAGGTTTTTGCACAGAAAACAGTGTCTTTTGCACAAAATATACAGGTTTTTTTGAGAAATATTGGGTGGGGTGGGGTGCATAATGCAGGGTTTTTTGTTTGTTTTTACAGTTGAATTTTCTGCAGAAAACTGCCAAAATATGAAAGTCTCACAGGGACTGGGAATCTTTTGTTGGAAAATGGAATTCCCTGTGATATTGGTCTGTAACGTGCTCTGGAAACCGTGGGGTTGTCTAAACCATGAAAATAATCCTCATAGAATTTAAGAGAACCCATGTTGTCTTAATGGCAACCCGCAGCAATTTGATGTATTCAGAAGAAGGGGGGCAAAAAGTGCCATATACTACGTGCTAGGAGATTTCACCGTTTTCTGCAAAGTTTTAAAAATACTGCATGGAGAATGCACATTCCACCTTGTTGGGACAAACTATTTGATATGAATTGCTTTCCCATAGGAGGGGAAGTGCAAAGCTGATTGGCTGGATGAGGGGGGCAGGGCTTGTTAACAGGTCATGCATCCACACCACCATGTTGGATTGTCACCTTAGAGAACAAGTGCTAAGGTGAGAAAACAGGGTCTTCTTTTTTCTTTTTTCAACAGGTGAAATATCGCTGAAGTGCACAGTAGAAAATAGCTTTTAAAAAAAAAATCAGCAGCGGCAAATTAAAATGTGAGTAAATCACCCGCAGCTGCTATCTTGACCAGCGGGCATGCAAAGCTTTTGGGGGCCCAAACACCATTAAGAGAAATCTCAGCTGCTGTGCTTTGCCATTACTGTGGAGTAATCTATTCCCCCCCTCCTCGTATAGACAAGCCCCATGTATTTGATGTGGCCAACCATGGACAGCATGTGTAGAGAAAATGGTAGGGGATATTGAGGTGTTGAATGATTTTTAGGGATGTGTAAACAGGGAATATGATTAAGTGGGGTTCGTAGATCATGGAAAACTGAGAAATGTGCATCTATGGAGCCATTTCATACTGTAATGTTTCTAAAAATGTTCATGGTTTTGTTCACATTTATAGTGAATTAGTGAAGTTGTTCATGGTCAGAGCCTGGAATTGTATGCAGAGAGATTTACAAAAGGAGAGAGAAGAGGAATGAGAGCATAGGTGTAGAACGGGCAAATCCGAGGAAAGTGGAAACACAACTGTACACAAGTGTGATAGTGAGGCACTATAGCTCATTGGCAGAGAACAGGCTATGCATCCAGATGATCCACCCTCTGGCACCTCCATTTGAAGTAATCCCTGATAACCGGGCTAAGAAACATTTCTTTTTGAAACTTCATAGACTGACAGCAAGTTAAAGAAGACAGTACTGGCCTAGACAAGTTGTCTCAATATAAAATAGCTGAGTTTGAAAAAAGTTACTTCTTTGAGCTACAAATCCCAGCAGCCATGCTCATTGTGTATCCCAGGAGTTGTAATCCAAAAATGTCACTTCTTCAGCACTATAAAGTAACTTGAAATGTTCAAGATTGGGCTCAAGATTTATTTTCTTCTTGATTTTTCACCACTGATAATTAAGATTGCTTGTTTATTTAGAGTATTTATATCTCGCCCTTCAGCCAAAAAGGCTCTCAGAGTGGTTTACAAATTATTATTTTGACAGTTTCCTGCCCTCAGGTTTATAATCTAAATAAGACTCAATACACAAGGAAAAGGGAATGGCCGTGGGGGAGTGGATTAAGTCCAGAATATATAGTCTATTCTTCTCTTCTTCCAAGGCCACAACAATGGTAGTTGGAATGAAACAATATGTAATTTCTAACCTGACCATGGCAGTTAAAGCATCTTTAGGTAGGCCTAACAACGACCTCAAAAAATAGTTCTGAGTGGGTTCTAAACTTGATATTTTTGATGTACTTGAAGTGCCCCAGATCTCAGCCCCATAGAGGGATTGTGCCATTGTTTTGGCTTTATATATAGTCAGGTCAGGGTTTACTAAATTGCCTCCTTAAAGATGCTGTTAGCTACCTTGAGTCCCATTTGCAGGAGAAAAGTTGGAATTAAATTACGGTAGCACCCCTGCATCCACGGGGGATTGGTTCTGGGTCCCACCATGGATAGTAAAATCCATGGATAATAGCAAATGCCCTTGTTGCCACCACCGGACACACACAGCCTCCCGTGCGGAAGGGAGAAAGAAGGCGAGCTCACCTTCTCCCTCCCTTCTCCCCACCGCCATCACCATCCACGGATAATTGAATCAGCGGATGGTGAATCAGCAGATGTGGGGGCGCTACTGTAATAAGATGATGATACTTTAGAGAGGATCTTCACAACACTTTTACCACGGCATTATGTCCAATGTGCACAGGAAATTGATAAAGTGGAGGGGGCAGGTGAAGTGTGAAGCAGTAGGAAAAGAGGGAGACCACATTATAGGTGAGTAGATTCAATCAAAGAAACCACGGCCCTGAGTTTGCAGGATCTGAGCAGGGTTGTTGATGACAAGGTGTCTTAGTGGTCTCTCATTCATAGGGTCACCATAAGTTGATGCAGACTTGATGGCAATTAACAACAACATACAGGAAATTGACCTTCCTTTCTTCCTTCCTTCTGCTGCAATGGTTGATCAGGCCAAGGAGCCACTGGGAAACAATCAAATTAAGCATTCTCATATTTCTAAGCAAACAATCAAAATATTAAAACAAAATATTGAGTGTTCGCATCCCTGAAAAAGCCTCCATGGATAACGAAACTGTACTGGTGGTGGTCTCTTCAAACTCTATGATTCTGTGATTCTATGAAAACGAACAAATCAGAATTATAGAACAACTCCAGATGTCATATTTATATGTTATTGACTTTCAATGGATTGACTAAAACCTTTCATTTGGTAAGGTGTCTCTGAATAATGAAGAAACAGATTTTTTTTTAAAAAAAGGATATTTTTTTGGCATACTTATGTACAAAAACCATAGGTGAAAAGTGCCACCTGCAAAGAAGCATTCCAATGCCTCTTCTAACATGGTTCTGCTATGACTTACACAAGCCTCATCAGTCAGATGATTGCCCTAACATGAGCAATTAGCATAATCTCCACAGCATTAGCCTAATAATTTACTCTATGAACAGGGTGAAAATTGGATTACAGAGTAGTAGCTGTTTTCCTGTTTGCTTGCTTACTGAAAAAAAAACCATTTCTGATTTAACAGGTTAAGCAAAAGCACTACATGTCATTTGACTGGCAATGCATTCATGTGCTCCTTTGACGAATGAACACATCTCTCTGTTGAAAATCTGCCTGTCTGGTTTCTCAGTGGCTGAACTGCACTAGCACAAGAGCTCAATTGAAGAATTTTCACCCAGCCCTTTGAACAGCACAATTCTTTGATGGCTTTTTACTAAACTGAAGCAGTAAGAAAGGAATAACATTTCACTGATTTCTTTTAGAGATTAAAGTGCCTCAGTGGCTTTTTGCACTGTTCTGCAGTATTTATTCAAAGTTACAGCATGTGGCTACAATTCAATCAATTGCTTGACCAAGTTGTCACTGTTGTACTGTTAAAATGATCACAGAAGGGGTTTATGAATGTGCCCAAGAGAAATTATTATTTTTTTTTTTTTGCAATTTCCCTTAACCCCTTTAAAAAAAAAACAACCCTAATTAAACGGAAAGCAGTAACAACATTATAAAGGTATACTTTTGATTTAAACGACCATATTTCAACAGTAAGGCGGCCCCAAATCAAGCAAATGCCTCTTATTTCTATTGATAAGGTGGAAAATACTGAATGAAAATGTTCAAGTTGTTATAATAATATCGATAGTAGTAGAATATCCATGATATCGATGATAATAATAATATCGATAATAGTAGAATATCCATGAATACTACCATATAGTTCTCTTTTGAGGTCCTGAAACTCTAATTAGAGAACTATTTTAGGTAGTCTCTACTTTACCAGCTCTATCCAATGAGGGTTTTAGGTTTAGACTGAGTTTGAGCAATGGATAATGTTAAACTTCCTAGATTTTCAGACAACACTGTTATAGTGTTACTATGCCACTTTATTTGCTATGGCTGCCTCCTGTTGAATCCTGGGATTTGCAGTTTAGGGGAGGGTCATTTACAACTCACAGCAGAGAGATTTTAGGCCTCACTAAATTACAAACTCCAGAATCCCACAGGAGGAAGCCAGAGCAGTTAAAGTGGAATAGTAACACTATAACAGTGTAGTCTGAAAATCTCCTTAAACAGACTAACACATAATAGCTTTGTCTTCATTAGCACAGTGGCACAATTCCCACCTTTGTCAACAATACTCCCTAACCTTCATGATTTTTTCCCTGCCTTTTCCAGTTAACTGACAGTAGGTAACACCGAAGTCCATTGTTCAATATAAAGGAAGGAAGTGGAAGCTGAAGAGGTATAAGTTATTTTAAGAATTAGAAAATGCACACTACACATTCTACATGAAATTTTCCATGTGTTTTTTTCTGTTAAGCAAAGCTCATTACATTTAAAAAGAAAGAAAGGCAAAGATGAAATTCTTGCTTCTTTAAATGTGAAAGGTAAACAACAAAAGAGGAATTCCAGCAGGAATTAGATTCCTCCTGATACACAAGAAATGGGCTCAATGACACAACCCCAGCCTCTGAGCAGAATTCTTGAGATGCAATCTTATCTTTGGGAAAGTTCAGAAACACATTCAACACATCTTTACTTTGATGACATCATGCCCATCTTTGTAGACTGTCAAGGAATCCTAAACTAATGAAATTAATTTGAATGCTAAGAGCATCTTCACCTTTTGGTTTGTATAAAGCTGCAAACAATCTCTATCACATAATTTAGGCCCAGCATACCTATTAAAAACTGGGTACATCATGCTGCCCAATTGAACATCAAATATGGACTTAGATCAGATGAGCTTAAAAGACTTCAACCAGAAAAAGATCATTAAGAAAAAGATCATTAAGAATACAATAAGGGAAGTAGTCATACAAAGGAATTTAAATACTGCCTATTTTTCGCCATGTGCACCATTCTATTGTAAACTCAAGGAGATTTGTGAACATGCAGACTAGTTTAACAATTTAACATTTGTACAATCATGGAAAGCCTTCACAGAATTAAGATTGAATATGATGGATACAGCCTACAGAGATGGGAGGCCTAGAGGCATCCCAATAAAGGAGCGCACATGCATATATGGATGCCTGGAATTAGAGGACTTTGTCCATTACATATTGTTTTGTCCACTATATAGTGAACCAAAGGAATGATCTGTGACAACCCTTAACTGAAACTAGCCCTCACCAGAGCCCACACGAAGTGTTTTTTTACCTCTTGGTGGATTTGGACAAATACGTGACCTGGAAAGTAGCTTTGTATGCTCTAACAGCCAAAAAAATCAGGAAGAAATACATAGCAGAGATAGCCATAAGGTGTAAAGGTGATGATTATATTTAATAATTTTATTCTAGCTATATTTTAAATGTTTAAATGTTCAATTTTGTAAATAATAAATTGTTGTATAATCATATGACTGATGTTGCAAATATGATATGTATGTACTTTGTTGTTATTGTGATATTGTTTTATGCAAAGGCCATTGGCCAAAAGCAATATAATTTGACTGAATGACACTCTCTCTCTCTCCCTCTCTCTCTCTCTCTCTCTCTCTCTCTGGCTTTTTTTCACAAATGAAGATTCAGGAAGGACTCATCCCGTGCTTTCTGCAAGTGTGCTGATGACTAAAAAGGCCAATCCGAGATAAACAAGTCTGATTGCAGAAAGCACAGCAGAAGGTCTCCTTGGGTGATGTTTCCGGGTTGTGATTCTTTCTGCGTTGCCATTTCTCTTCAAGACTTGTTCGGCGTGAGTTCTCAAATAAAGCTGCAGCATTATGGATAGTGCATCTCCATGCCTCCTGATGTGAGGCCAGGGCAGACCATTGTTGGTGATCAGTTTGGCCGAGCCTGAGATGTTGTTTCAGGGAGTCCTTGTATCACTTTTTTGGAGTGCCCCTCTTACGATGACCCGTGGCGAGTTCACCATAGAGTACTATTTTTGGGAGGCGATGGTCCTCCATCCTAGAAGCGTGCCCGGCCCAGTGCAGCTGTGTTCTCAATATCATAGCCTCAATGCTGGTGATCTCTGCTTGCTCAAGGACAGCAACATTCGTCACATAGTCAGTCCAGTGTAGATTTAGGATTGTGCGTATACAGTGCTGATGAAAGCGTTTGAAAAGTCGTAAGTGGTGGCGATAGGTGATCCATGTTTCAGACCCATAAAGGAGAATAGACAGTACAATGGCTCTATACAGCAGCATCTTTAAAACAATACAAGTTAAAAACAATAAAAAGTAAAAATATCAGTGTGAATTGAAATTGTAAAAAGAATTAAACAATGTGCAAGTTAAAAACATTAAACATTAAAATATTAAAATGAATAAAATGAGTACCCAGTTTGTGGGGGCAATTAGCTAACACACATTGGAAACTGTTTAATGCAGTGTAGATGTGTAAATAGCTATTGCTTAAAACAATTTGTAAGCCACTCTGATAGCCTTGTGGCTGAAGAGCGGGGTATAAATAAATAAATAAATAAATATAAAGACCCTTCATAGTCTTATAAATGTACCACCTTGAAAACCCAGCCCTTGTCAGCTCATAAAAACCTGGCAGCAAAAGATGTTCTAATTTGCTGCCAGAAGGAGATCAAGAATGGGGCCATCCTGGCCTCTCTAAAGTGTGGAAAGGATTGGGGTTCCACCAGTATTTCGATAACTGCAGTGTGAAATAACAATGAAAAGCTTACTGAGGTACTCTGTAAAATGTGGGAACTGTGGAAAATCTGCACAATATTGTTCTTCTCAGTAACTGAGAAATCAGTCTAGACTGTGATTGACCAATTTGACTTGCAAAATGGTCAGATATCAGGTTACCCTATTTATTTTTAAAAAGTAGGGGTTAAAAAAAGTTTTCGCATGATATATTTGTTTTGGGCTAAAGCAAATAAGGAATATTTGCTCAGCTATAACTGGCTCTTGTCCAAGTTGGTAGTTGGAAGGCATTGGCAGCTGGTTGGCAGTTTTTGAAGGGAAGTTCTTGACATGATAGTGGAGTCCAATTTTGTCAGTGTGTGTTTGTGTTTATAGTCTATTATAACCCTCACTTGAGGGTTTGTTGAAAGCTGCAGTTTCATAATAACATACAAATATGGTAAATGCTGGAGACACACACAACTTTGAACAATTGCCTGTTGTAGTCAGATTTCCTGTTTGCAGTGGGAATCAAGGATGCTGACAAATGGCTCCATTCTGCTGATTGGCCTCAGGCACAGCAGTGGTGTTTGCAGTTAGATTTGCCATTTCAAGGCTAATGGTATTATTACAGTAACTAGGAAAGCTTCTTGAAATCACTGTTAGGAGTTATGGATATAGAGTCTGAGATGGATGTAGTAGCTGGAACAAAGTATTTTCCCTCCAGTTTTTAGATGACTGTGTCCGAGTCAAGATGAATGATGGTAGGATCAGGGCGAGCCCTGCCATTTAGATGAGTAAGGCAGCTTACAGAGCAGTGAGAAGGTGCTGGAGGAGACAGTATGTGTGCCATACACACTGCCAAATGCCACATAATTTAGCCTTGTAACCTTAGATGCGGTGGAGGAAGCTAGTATTAAAGTAAGATCTGATTGGCTTCTGCATGTGGACTTGTATGATGTGGGGTCCTGTACTTGCATCAAACAGCAGAATGCCTTGGGCTGACCTTTGGGTTCATTTGGTAAGACATGTCAAGCCATAGCAAGGAATGGCTCAGAAATCTTGTTCTCTGTATAATTTAAATTATGTCTGAGCATCCAGTTGTAATGAAGTTGTTGGAGCATCTGACTCATAAAATGAGAGATCCCAGGTTATTTTTTGTTGTTTGGATCATCTTACTACAAAGCAGGGTTGGCTGGTTTAAACCAAATGACTCCCCACCCCCGAAAAGGGACTCCTGTTTGTTAAAAATGATTATTCATTTTAAAAAAAGTCTGGCTATTATTACTATTTTCCAACCCTCTTACTGGAACAACGACTGTTTGAATTTAAACATTTTAACTTTAACAGTTTATTGACCATTGTTCATTGTTAGACCAGTATCCAGTGTAAGTTGCTTTTTTAAAATCACTTTTATTTTAGAGTGCAAGAAATGCCATTCAGAAACAAATCCTTCAATGAACATAAGATTGACCAAAATAACTTGTTTTAAAAGAGCACTTTTAGAAGAACAAAGCATTTTTCTGCTTAATTTTCTCATTTAGTCCTATATTGGTTTTAATGCAAAACACACACGCACACACAAAACTGGTTTAAACAACCAAAAAAAAGTGTGTATGGTCTCTTTTTTAAAACAAAAATCTTGATTTTTTTTTCCCAAAGGTGTTTTTATTACAAAGGTGGCTAAGAAATACTTGAAGCACTCTCCCTCCTTTTGATGTGCCCCTCTGCATGACTGTGATTGCCTTGAAGGGAAAAGGGGGAAAATGTGATAACTTTTTGGGAGGAATGCTGGTAGATTCATAGTCTCTCCTGGTGATTGTGAACCCAGGCTATGCTGGTTTTGAAATTGTGGTGATAACCTACATGCATGTGGCATCATCTTGTGAGAGTTACTTCTCCCAGCACATGGAAAAACTATGTGGAGCCAGGCAGGAGATACTGCTGTGGGATGATCTGCTCTTCTCCACAGAATTAGGATTTCATGGAGGATAAACCCCCGCCCCTCTCTCTGGATTTTCTTCGCAAACAAAGATTCAGGAAGGACTCATCCCGCACTTTCTGCAAGCATGCTGATGACTAAAAAGGCAAATCCGAGATAAACAAGTCCGGTTGCAGAAAGCACAGCAGAAGGTCTCCTTGGGTGATGTTTCCGGTTGTGATTCTTTCTGCGTTGTCATTTCTCTTCAAGACTTGTTCGGCATGAGTTCTCAAATAAGGCTGCAGCATTGTGGATAGTGCGTCTCCATGCCTCGCGATGTTGCTGTCCTTGAGCAAGAAGGGATCACCAGCATTGAGGCCATGATACTGAGAACACAGCTGTGCTGGGCAGGGCACATTTCTAGGATGGAGGACCATAGCCTCACAAAAATAGTACTCTTCGGTGAACTCGCCACGGGTCAGCGTAAGAGGGGCACTCCAAAAAAATGATACAAGTACTTCCTGACACAACATCTCAGGCTCGGCCAAACTGATCACCAACAATGGTCCGCCCTGGCCTCACATCAGGAGGCATGGAGACACACTATCCACAATGCTGCAGCCTTATTTGAGAACTCATGCCGAACAAGTCTTGAAGAGAAGCAACAACGCAGAAAGAATCACAACCCAGAAACATCACCCAAGGAGACCTTCAGCTGTGCTTTCTGCAATCAGACTTGTTTATCTCTGATTGGCCTTTTTAGACATCAGCGTGCTTGCAGAAAGCACGGGATGAGTCCTTCCTGAATCTTTGTTTGTGAAGAAAAGCCAGAGAGATGGCCTTAAGGGTCTCCTTCAAAGTGGGAGCTATGTCCAGTTCATTTTTCATCGGTTTTTGTATCATATGTTGGATAGCTGAGCCTTGGACTACTCTGTTGGCACTAAAGAGACTTTAAAAATGTTCAGCCTATCAATTCAGGATGGAAGCTTTATTAGTAATTAATGTTTAACCATCTGTACTGCATAAGGAGCTTTGGACCTGATAAGTAGGTCCAAACACTGCTTTAAGAGCTTCATAAAATCCTCTATGATCACCCACATCTGCACAGGGTTGTGTCTTGTCTGCTATATTGATCCACCGCTTGTTCTGCATGTGTATGAGTTTTTGTTGAAGTTTACTACATGTGAGACAGAAAGCTGCTTTTCTTACATGGCAAGTTGGCTGGGTGAGGTTTGCCTGGTGACCAGTTCTCTTCTTTGCCAACAGCTCCTGTATCTCTTGGTTGTTTTCATCAAACCAGTCTTGATTTTTCTTGTGGGAGAATCCGAGGGATTCTTCCGGTGATTGGAGGATACTGTTTTTGAGAGAACCCGAGGGATTCTTCTGCAGACTGGAGGATACTGTTTTTGATATGTTGCCAAAACACTGTAGGAGAAGGATCTGTAGGGTGGTCTTCAAGTTTTGTTTGCAGATTTGCCTGGAAGTTGTCTCTCATGGTAGCTTGTTGAAGATTGTTGACTTTGGAGTCTCCTCTTTAAGATGCCACCCCTCTTAGGTTTGAACTTCAGATGAAGATTTAGTTTACATCTTACGAGGCGATGATCTGTTTGGCATTCTGCACTGGGCATCACTCGGGTATGATGGACATCACGAATGTTTCTCTGGCGGACTAGAACATAGTCAATGAGGTGCCAATATTTGGATTGGGGATGTATCCAGGTTGTCTTCAAGCTATCTTTCTGCTGAAAGATAGTGTTTGTAATAGTCAGCTGTTGTTGTGCACAGAACTCTAGTAGGTGGCATCTGTTACCATTGCAATTTCCAACACCATGCTTGCCTAAGACACCTTTCCAGGATTCAGAGTTCTTTCTGACTCTGGCATTGAAGTCATCAAGGATAATAATTTTATCTTCTACAGGGACTTTTTGTATGAGTTGGTGTAGGTCTGTGTAGAATTTCTCTTTCTCTACAGGGTCTGCTTGCATAGTTGGGGCATATATACTAAAGAGAACAACATGTGGGAGGCGTAAGGAAATAATGTGATCAGAGTGTCCTGTTGGCAAGGTTTCGAGTTTGGGGGCAATAGAGTTTTTAATCATAAAGCCTACTCCTGAAAGCTGTTTTTCGGTTTTGGGTTTGCCAGAACAGTAGAGTGTGTAGCTGGCGCCATGTTCTTTAAGGCTGCCTTCCTCATGGAGGCAAACTTAATTAAGAGCAGTGATGTCAATATTAAGTCATGATAGTTCATGGGCTATTAGAGCAGAATGACGTTCAGGCCGTCCACTATCTGCAGAGTCTTGCATGGTTCTGATGTTCCAGCATGCAAGCGTCAGTTTATTTACACCTTTGGAGTCGGTGTGTTTCTTTGTTACTTTGCCTTGATTTGACTGCACCAGATGATGCCCGTTGGCCATGGCTAGCCAACCAGGTAGATGGGGATGAGCTTTCATTAGGCCACCTTTTCTAGGCCCCTCTCCATATGGAGCAAGCAGTGCTCTCCTTAAAAAAGGCTGCTTGGTTGTTCAGGATGCTGCCGAACAAGACTGTCATCTCCTGGGTCAGCCTCAAGCGACCAAAGTCTTGAACCGCCTGCATGCAGGGTTGGGTCTGCGGCTTCCAGTGCATCTTTACACCTGCTGTTTCATCCCTCGCCTGTCACTACAGGGCTTTTTCAGAATTGGATTTATCCTTCGAGCCTGTGCAATGGATTTTTCTGGTGGATCGCAGCGTGCACAGAACTGGCCTCACCCTTTAAACCAAAGGTTCATCTACTGTGGCCTTGCAAGCATGGACGGTAGCAGTGAGGTCCTCGGGTCATAGGGTTGATTAGAGTTTCCTTCTCTTAGATGGTTGACCTTACAGGGCTGGACAAGCACCATCTGCCCAGGTTTGGGATTAGAGTTTTCCTTCTCCTAGGATGGTTGCCATAAGGCTAGGGAGCCCATCCTGCCCTTTGATGCTCTTTGTTTGAACCGTCGGTTTTGACCTGTTTGGCATTGGAGACCCTACCGGTGGCTATTATGCCACTGCCAGCATAGCTCAAAACATCATTAGGGTACGCAAGCCTCTCCCCCATGACAAAGGGGTGTCAATGGAGAGGAGGACAAAACCAAACGTGTGCTATATTATGCATTGTTCAGGACTGTTGGATTAATTTTGTTGTGCCTTGGAGATACACAGAGAAATCCAGGCATAAAGCAATAAATGATTTTCGGTTTGACTTCTCCCTGTCTCTCTCTCTCTCTCTCTTTCTCTCTCTTTTTTTTTTTTTATAGAAAAAATGTTTCTATGGAAGCTGGCCCACAGCTGGCCCACAACAACTAAAACTGAAGCCTTGTTTAATCACCAGTGAAAACCATTGTCTTCAAGTGTGACCTAAATACAGAGCATGCAAAGATCATATTTGGACTTTTTGAATGGGTAATTCAGTGCCCCAGATGGTCTGAAAAGGATCTGGCTAATTATGATAGAAATGCACTGGCTGGAAGCTGGCATTATGTTATTCTTGAAGCTTTAATAGTAATAAGCACACTATAGTGTTATTGTAATAATAATAAGCACGTTCTCTTGCAGTTGTCTAAGGGCAAATACCATATCTGTAGTACTCCTATTGGCTCTGAAGCCACATTGGCTTTCAGGAAGAAGTTCTTCTGCAATAGCAGGAACTAATCTGTTCAGGAGTATCCTTGTAAGGATTTTTCCAGCAATAGAGAGCAGTGTTATGCCTCGATAGTTTGAGCAATCGGATTTTGCTCTTTTTTTCTTGTACAGGGTGATGATGACTGCATCTCGGAGATCTGATGGCAGTTCCCCCTTTTCCCAGCAATTCACAAGGAGTTCGTGGAATTTATCATGGAGTACATTACCTCCGTGTTTCCAAACTTCAGGTGGGATTCCATCAATCCCAGCTACCTTGCCGTTTTTCATCGGCTGTATGGCCTTAACGCTCTCTTCCAAAGTGGGAGCTATGTCCAATTCATTTTTCATCAGTTTTTGTATCATATGTTGGATAGCTGAGCCTTGGACTACTCAGTTGGCACTAAAGAGACTTTGAAAATGTTCAGCCCATCGATTCAGGATGGAGGCTTTATCAGTAATTAATGTTTGATCATCTGTACTGTATATGGAGTTTCGGAGATGCACTATCCACAGTTCTGCAGCCTTATTTGAGAACTCACGCTGAACAAGTCTTGAAGAGAAACAACAATGCAGAAAGAATCACAACCCAGAAACATCACCCAAGGAGACCTTCTGCTGTGCTTTCTGCAACCGGACTTGTTTATCTCGGATTGGCCTTTTTAGTCATCAGTGCACTTGCAGAAAGCACGGGATGAATCCTTCCTGGATCTTCGTTTGCGAAGAAAAGCGAGAGAATATGCACATTATTCTGTGGTGTAGGTATAGCAGTATTTCCCAGTAATACCACTTCCTTCTCATGTTGGTAGATGGTAACAGGCAGGTAGCTTGATCATTTCAGCCTCAACCTGACCAGGAGTGAAGTGATATAAACTTGGTGGATAATGAGCCTGAGACAATGAAACATCTAGCCAACCCTATCTCTCATTGATTTTTATTATCCACAGTTCGAAATTGTTCCTTAGCTTACTGATCAAAAACTTAATTGCCTGTGTGTTCATAATAATTAAGAGGATTGTATTCCATATACGTACTTGGCTGACAAGATTCTTTGCACACTGATCCTCACTGATAAAATACAAATGGCAAGTAGCTATTTATTAACTTGGATTGGAATGCTGACAGCCTTCAATCACATTAAATAATTGGTTCTCAAACTTTGGTCCTCCAGGTGGTTTGGACTTCAGCTACCAGAAGCCCTTGCCAGCTTGGCCAACAGTAAGAAATCCTGGAAGCTGGCATCCAAAACATTGGAGAACCAAAGTTTAGAAACCACAGATTAATGGTTATGCCTCAGATGCCTCCTGAAGATGAACCTCAGGCTGAACTTCTTCACAGCTATCAAAGTCAGCTAGCCATGGCTCCTTGGTAGAAGTACCAATTAACTACTTTGACTCATACCTCTCCTATTTGCAGAAGGGGCCCCAGTTATGAATGCCCTCTCTCTACTTTATTATATACCCCTGATCTACTGAGCACTGGTGTTGCCCTGTGGTGAAACAGAATATTTGGAGGATTACACATATGCCCAGCAGAGCTCATGATAAAACTTTTGGATGATGATATGAGCAGGGGAAAATAATTTTTGTCCTTTCAGATATCTTGGACTTGAGCTTCCAGAAACCTTCAGTCAATATGGGCAGTGATAAAGGATTGGGAGAGTCTGAATAGGTCATATAGTCCAAAACATTTTTAAGGTCAGAAATCCCCTGGTTGTGTTATAGATCTTCCCAATATTCTATTCTAATTGATTTCGAAAATTATAAACTTGGTTGTTCAGATGTGGCATAACATTTGGGTATAAGATCATCTGTCATAAACCTGAATTGATGAACCTATACTTGCCTGTTGAAAAACCAAATCTTGTTGTTTTTTTAAAAAACAAAATTATGCCATATCTGATGATAGTAGTCTTTGTTATTGTGTTTGTACATGCCTTCAAGTCACCTGTCAATTTATGGTAATCCTATGCATTTCTTAGGGTTTTCTTAGGCAAGGAATACTCAGATGTGGTTTTGTCAGTTCCTTCCTCTGAAATATAGCGTACAGCATCTGGTATTCCTTGGTGGTCTTCCATCCAAATACTAACCAGGACTAACCTGGCTTAGCTTCCAAGATCAGACAGAAATGGTGCCTCTAGGGTATTTAAGCTTGGTTACATTTGACAACTAGCCACTGTAAAACTGGATCATTCAAAATGGCCTTTTGATATCTCATGGGAACATGGGAAAGGACCTTCTTGGTGGCTGCTCCCAAGCAGGGAACTCCCCACGGAAGTCTCTTCCCAGAGAAGTTGGACTGGCACCCTCCCTACTCTCTTTCTGTAAAGGGGGGAATACTTTATTTTCTGTTTTGACAGGCCTTTGAGGACTGTTTGTTTATGCAGGACGAGCCTTGTACAGTGCACTGGATTTTCTAGCATTTGTTGTGCTGTTGTGTTGTTTTTTAAACGAGCTTTAATTCTTTTGATAGTTTAATCACTTTATAACTTTTCTATTTTGTGAATTTTAACTTTGTGTGTGTGTGTGTGTTGTAAGCAGCTTTGAGTCCTGAACTAGGGGGAAAAGTGGATAGCCACAGTGTGAATGAACCTCATGCTCAACAACTTTTTTCAGTTTCAGGGTAAAGAGCCTGTATGCTATAATGCTTTGAATGCTGGACTAGGACTCTGGACACCAGGATTCAGTCCCTGCTCAGAAAGTCTGACATGCTTATAAAGGATACATTCGTGGGGGTTAGGTTCCTTCACATTCGTGGGGGTTAGGTTCCATGGACCCCGCGAATGTGAAAAATCCGCGAATATTGATTGCCCCCCTCCCCCGCCAAAGTGACCATGGGGCCTCCAGAGGCCCCATAGTCGCTTTCCCCGGACTCCCCACTCCCTCCCAAGGCCTTCACGGGGCCTCCAGAGACCCTCCCGAGGCCCTGTGGATGCCTCCGTGGCCCTTCCCCCTCCCGCCCAGGGCCTTCATGGGGCCTATGGAGACGCTCTGTAGGCCCCATGGAGGCCTCCGTGGCCCTCCCCCTCCCACCCAGGGCCTTCACGGGGCCTCCGCAGCCCTCCCCACTCCCCCCCAAGGCCTTCATGGGGCCTCGCTAGGTCCCGTGGAGGCCTCCGCGGCCCTCCCCCTCCCTCCCAGGGCCTTCACGGGACCTCCGGAGGGTCTCCGAAGGCCCCGTGGAGGCCTCCCCGTCCCTCCCCGCTCCCTCCCAGGGCCTTCACGGGACCTCCGGAGGCCCCGTGTTGCAGTTTTGGGAGGGTGGGGGGCCCTCCCAAACCCGCGAATAATCAAAACCGTGAATGCTGAGTTCATGAATGTGGAGGGGCAACCGTACTCCAAAATATTATTGAAAAATATCATAGAATAACGAAGACTCCTGTGACGCTTTAACAACTAACACAGTTTCCCATGGCATAAGCTTTGGGAGATATACAAAGCTCACATTCGATGATGTGAGCTGTAGTACACAAAAATGTATACCATAATAAAATTTGCCATTCTTTAAGGTGACAGTCTTTAAAGTTATTTTTCTGCAACTATCTCATTAAGCCCCTTAGACATTTAGCATAGGAGTAATAGCAACCACAATCTCTCTATTATGAACAAAATACTGTATCTAAAATAAGGTATTTCTCTATAAGGAATGCATTCAGAACATCTTGGGATCTCAATCTTTCTTCCTGTCCCCTTTTCTCTGAAATATGTATTTGTAAAATGTCTATATTTTGTCACTCCGTGGATAAAAATAGAGCCAGTGCGTATAGTGGTTTAAGTGTTGAAGTAGGACTGCAAGAGTTGTTCTTGTTGTTAACTGCCCTCAAGTTGACTTTGACTCGAAGTGACCCTTGTCCACCACCCTTGTCCTTAACCACTCTGATCAGGTCTTGCAGGCTTAGGGCAGTGACCTCCTTGATTGAGTCTATCCGCCTGGTATGCGGTCTCCCCCTCTTTCTATTGCCCTCCAACTTGCCTAGCATTGTTGGCTTTTCTGGTGAGTCCTTCTCATTATGTGGTCAACGTATGACAGCCACAATTTAGTCATCTTCCAGGGAGAGTTCAGGCTTGATCTGATCTAAAATCCATTTGTTTGTCTTATTGGCCACCCATGGTATCCTTTGTCAGGGAATGATAGGACACTGAATCTCCGGCAAAAGCCAAAAACTATCTCAGCAGGCTTAGTAGCAACCCGTTCCCAAGAATTCTCACACACAGTGTTTTGACATCCAGAAAACAGGAGGTACTTTAATCTTCAAGTAGTTGCAGATATTCACAAATATTTACAATCTTGTCAGTCAAACTGGTATGCCAGGAACCCATGAATCACAAGAAGAGAATGAGCTTTGGACTAGCTCCCTTATATACACATGTACAGGGCATTGGCTTACTCAGCCACATGGGTGCATTGCATCAGTCAGATATTGTATTCCAAAAGCTTGCCCTCTAGTAAACCTCCTTCTGCACTCAGCTTTAGCATGACTAGGCATGACTTGGCAGTTCATGGAGTCAGCCATTATGACTCAGCATGACTCTGTAGTTATTTGGCCATTTTACAATGGAGTTCAGTCTCTATCTCCTGACATCCTTAGCACTTTTCTCCAGCACCACATCTTAAATGAGTTGATCTTCTTTCTGTCAGCTTTCTTCCCTGTCCTGTCTCACATCTGTATATGGTGATGAGAAATACAATGACTTGGACAACCCCAACTTTAGTGTTAAGTTTTATATCTTTGCAGTTTAGGATCTTGTCTAGTTCTTTCATAGCTGCTCTTCCCAGTCCTAGTCTTATTCTGCTTTGTGAAGTCGAAGGCTTTCACAGCCAGCATCCATAGATTTTCCTTGGTTTTTTTTCCCGGGCGGTGAGGCCATGTTCTGGAAGAGTTTCTTTCTGACATTTCACCTGCATCTGTGGCTGGCATCTTCAGAGAATGGTTGGGTAGGAGTGTGGGGGGGGGTTATATACTGTGAAGCCCTGCTGGGGAGGATATGTAAATTTGTGTATTTGAATGGCTAGTTTCTTGATATGCAAGGAGGATTAGTGTCTGTTTGGCTAATGGTTGGTTAATGGTCCATTATCTGCTGGAAACCCCCCTGTCCCTGGGTGCAGTTCATTTGCAAGTGTTGAGTTCTGATTTTGGTGTTCTTCGGGACTGGCAGCCAGATTTTGTTTACTTTTAGGGTTTCTTCTTTCCTGTTGAAGTTGTCCAGGTGTTTGTGGATTTCAATAGCTTCTCTGTGCATTCTGACATGATAGTTGTTGGCTACCATTGATAGTATGGAGCTAATTGATCTGACTTGGCACAGCCTAGCAACCCATATTCATAATTATGTGTATATATTCCTTCAATCACCTTATGGCGACCCCATGAATTTCATAAGGTTTTCTTAGGCAAGGCATACTCAGAGGTGGTTTTGCCAATTCCTTCCTCTAAAATGTAGCCTACAGCACCTGGCATTCATTGGCAGTCTCCCATCCAAGTCCTAATTATATAGCTACTAATAAATGGTCCCTGAAACCACATGCCTGAAATTCATCCCTTCATGGTACAGATTCCATCTGCTTTGCATCTCACATAAAATTGTCCACACTTCATACAACCCCTCTCATGACTTAAAACATCTGATCAGTCTTGCATCATTTTAATTACTATTCTCATTATATAAACTGTAAAAACTACTACAAATCTATTTTTTCATGCTTAACTTTCCAAACTCTTTTTGTTTCTATGCCTTTCATTCCTGTTTGTGTGCAAGGGTGGGGGCACAGCTTTAAAGATTGTCATGCATGTTAGGCGGAGTGTTATTATATGAGTATTGATGGTACCAGTGGCTTGGAGCAAATGTTTTTGACCTATTCGTCACATGGCTGGCCAGAAACATTCATGGTACAGGCAAAGATAATTGACAGTCTCTAACTATAACTCTGGAGATCAGAGTTTGAACCCTGCTCAGCCACGGAAACCCACTGGATGACCTTAGGCAAGTCACATTCTCTTAGCCTCAGAGGAAGGCAAAGGCAAACCCCCTCTGAACAAATCTTGCCAAGAAAACCCTGTGATAGGATTGCTGTAGGGCCACCATATGTTGGAAACAACTTCAAGGCACACAACAACAACAAATACAGTATTAAGAGACGTTTACATTGCAAGCATATGTTGAAAAGGTCTCTTGTACTGTATTCATTTGCACTGGGATGCTGGTATATCATAGCATGTACAATTTCCTATTCCTCTCTTTGAAGCAGCAGCCTTAACTGACATGCATTAATGAGTTTTTTCCTCCTCTCTGGTTCTCTTGACATTCCCCCCTTCAAAAGGGTTGTTAAAATGGCATTGAGGGAAGGAAATATAATGATGAGAACAAAGGAGCACTCAGGGGAAAATAAGAGGTTAATGATACACCAGCCTCCAGAACATCACTGCCCACATCAAACCCATGCCTCCTTAAAAAGTCTGAAGGCTTCTCTTATTGATTCAGTCATGAGTATGTGTCACAATCTGTCCCATAAAGTTATCGAACAAAGTGTTGCAATGCCATATTAGTACTTGCGTCTGTAACCAGACTTTCCTGGTTAATTCCTTACAAGCAACAGTATTGAATCCCCATTTTGCTAACAAGCATGCAACCACTCTTGTATCATCAAGTGTCAAAGCATGCCTGGAGTAGATTAAGTGGGAAATAATCTGCTTTGATGAAACTTCTGTGTACACTGTTAGTGAAAGAGTGAAGTTTTCCTCCATATTCAAAGCCTCTTCTAAATCATAATAAATAAAAGCAGGAGGGAGGGAACCAAAACAAAATGTACACAACAGATTATTTATAAGCCACATTTGTATCTAGACGTCCATGGGTATACAGCTGTCCCTCCATATCCATGGATTTGGTATTCACAGGTTTAAGTATTCACAGCTTGAAAATATTCTTTAAAAAGTAATAATCCAAAAAGCAAGCCTTGATTTTGCCATCTTATATAAGGGACACCACTTTGCTATGCCATTGCATATAATGGGACTTGAGTATTCATGGATTTTGGTATCCGTGGCAGGTCCTGGAATCAAACCCCAGCAAATATGAAGGGACAACTGTATATGCTTGCTGTTAACCTCTGTTTGCACTACCTAGATTTCCAGAGCACAAACCTAGAAGACCTAACAACTCTAATGATACCAATTTCTTCATCTAGCCAGAGAATATGCAACCAAAACAATCTGTGCCCATTAAATATGATTAAGAACAGCTTATCCTGGCCATTGTGTTCTTTCTAAAAGAGGTACCTATAAATGAGCCAAAATTAGCACTGCTATTCTGCCTGTGGAGAAGAATAGGCCTTACTGCAGTTAATGAACAGAAAGAATAACTTAACTGGAAAGAAATAGCACTTGTAAAAAAGCCAAATTATCTTACACATATGCTCTAGATGTACATGTGCACATTTTAAAAAAAATCAAAAGTTTCAACTAGCATCTTGTACTTTCAAGGAAAGTCATTTAATAAAGATTGCTCTGCTTGGAGACAGCTTCAATAAATACATTTTAAAAATTGAATTATGCTGCCCAGGCAGACCACGTTGTCTAGATAAACTAAAACAGGCAGGTCTTAAGCAGATTATTAAAATAATATAAAGGGGAAAGAAATTTGTCTTTAAAAGTCAATTCATCTAATACCACAATCCTATGCAGGTTTACTTAGAAATAAGTCTCACTCTGTTCACCAAGGCTTTTATTCTTTAGGAAATGTGATCTTCTTTATAACATGACAGTGTACACATTTCCAGCTTCAATAACAACAGGCCAATAGAACCCTTAATTGGCAGAGAAGAGATTATACAGCAGTTATGAGTTGTATTATATGTAGTCATATTAGAAGAACTCAGGATAATGTTGGGAAATTTGCTAAGTGAAGTGTTGGTGAGCAGACCAAATTCTTCCCTGTTGCCTTCAGATAAGATCATTTTTATGCCAAACCTTTTTTCCAAATCAGAGTCCTATTTCATTTGTTCAGGTGTTAATAAATGAGCTGGTATCATACAGTGGCTGAGAAACCAAGCTGTACCTTTGCACATTGGTGCAGCCCACCCTGGGTGGGCATTTGACTTGGTATTTTGTACTGGATGGGAGGAAGGTAATCACATGGTTGGAGAAATCTATATTGACGTTTTAAAAATCATGGACACATCACAACATGGTTTGGACCAGAGCTTGGAATGTTAGATTTGACAATTAATTTGTTGCCATTAATGTAAATAGATGAAATTGTTTATTTTGATTAAATAACACTAGCTGATTTGTTACTTAAAATACTGGCTTTCAGTGAGATGGAATCTTAGAATCATAGAGTTGGAAGAGACCACAAGGGCCATCCGGTCCAGCCCCCTGCCATGCAGGAATACATAATCAAATCATTCCCGACAGATGGCCATCCAGCCTCTGTTTAAAAACCTCCAAAGAAGGAGACTCCACCACACTCCAAGGCAGTGTATTCCACTTCCGAACAGCTCTTACTGTCAGGAGGTTCTTCCTAAAGTTTAGATGGAATCTCTTTTCCTGTAGTTTGAACCTATTGCTCTGTGTCCTAGTCTCTGGAGCAGCAGAAAACAAGCTTGCTCCATCCTCAGTATGACATCCCTTCAAATATTTAAACATGGCTGTCATGTCACCTCTTAACCTTCTCTTCTCCAGACTAAACATGCCCAGCTCCCTAAGCTGCTCCTCATAGGGCATGACTTCCAGACCTCCCACCATCCTGGTCGCCTTCCTCTGGACACATTCCAGCTTCTCAATATCCTTCCTGAATTGTGGTGCCCTGAACTGCACACAGTATTCTAGGTGAGGCCTGACCAAAGCAAAATAGAGTGTTAGTATTACTTCCCTTGATCTAGACACTATACTCCTATTAATGCAGCCTAGAATCACATTGGCTTTTTTAGCTGCTGCATCACACTGCTGACTCATGTTCAGCTTGTGGTCCACTAAGACTCCTAGATCACTTTTGCATGTACTGCCATCAAGTCAGGTGTCACCCATCCTAAATCTGTGCTTTTCATTTTTACTGCCCAAGTGTACTATCCTACATTTCTCCCTGTTGAAATTCATTTTGTTAGTTTTGGTCCAGCTTTCTAATCTGTTCAGGTCATTTTGGATTCTGATCTTGTCCTCTGGGGTATTAAGTACCCCTCCTAATTTGGTGTCATCTGCAAACTTGATAAGCATACCCTCTATTCCCTCATCCAAGTCATTGATAAAGATGTTGAATAGCATGGGACCCATACAGAGATATTCAGAGAATGCCATGGAAGGTGTCACCAATAACTCCCAGGGTCAAATTTTGCTGTGAGTTCCTTCAGTAGTGCTCTTTTCTTGTTTTAAAGTTGCTTTTCCATATCCTGGTACTTTCTTCTAGGTGGATACAATTGTTACATGGCGGTAATGGGAGTCAAACATGTGTGGAAACTGTCAGTTTGGGAAAGTCTGTCCTTAAGCATGGGATCTCAATTTACTACCTGTTCAGTTAGCTTTTGTTATTGATTAGAATCTGTCTTCTTTCTAATGCCTACCAATATATACACCGCTTACTCACCTTTCAAAAACCTGGCTTTATAAAAGTTACTAAAGACTGATGTTAAAGATTAGTAAGGAATGATGTGTTTACATATTTCAACTGAGGACACTGATTGAGTACAAGGGCAGAAACATGTGACAGGTTGCAAAGATCAGTAAGTAAATCAAAGGTAGAGAATTTATTCAGAAATGTTTTGAGTGCCTCTGACCATAAGCTGAACATTTTTCTGTACAACTGAATCACTGTATCACTTTTCTGTGCAGCTGAATCTTCTGTCTCCCCACACATGATCAAGAAGTATTATCACCAAAGATGAATGGTAGAGCACATGTTTTGCATTCATAAGCCATGGATCCCAAGTCCTTTTTAAAGGATTAGTGTCTAACAAACTGCACCCTTCTTACCTTAATACTTTTTTGTTTGAACAAAAGCAAAACTGTAAGGCCACTGTAATGCTAATGGAATAAAGTGATGTTTGCACTGATTAATTTTCCTGTCTGTATTTCACATGCTATGTGAAATGTTTGCAGTGATGGTTCAGGAAGGAACTGAATTAGTCCAAGGACTAATTAATACACGATCCCTTAAAGCAGCCCAAAACATCTACTCTGTATCTAAACCCTGAAACCTCTTCTTTTTTCCTCTTGCCACCTAGGGTTAATGGACTTAATAGGTCCAACAAACCACTTAAAGTGTGTGACCTACTGAAGTAGAGAGTGAGTGGAATGCAGAATGTGGCGGGGGGGGGGGAGAGAAACCAAGAGTGGAGAAGATGGGATATGTGTGTGCTGAAAACATTTCATTTAATGATCTAAATGCACAGCTATGTGTGAGCAATAAATATATGAAAAGAGTACAAAGGGGTTCACTGCAGCTCACCTCAAATAATGATACAACCCCCCTTTCAATAACTATAAAATAAAATCAGTAAAATTAGAGGAAGGGAATCAAAACACCTCCCTCCCTGACCAAGTAGAAAGACTAAATTTCCATAAAGACCAGTAAGGCCTGGGCATAGGGGGTCACTAGACTTCAGCTGTAAATGGCCTGAAGGTGTGAAAGAGCCATGGCTGCCTAATAACCTCATTAACTGATCTATTCTTCACATTCCATTCCTCCATTCCCATAGCATTTCTTGTAATAGTCATTCTGTTGCCTCTAAAATCCTTGAGGCAGCAGGCAACGTAGAACAACCAGCCAGTAGGGAGACATGCAGTGCATTCCCTCCAATACTACTATTTTTTTTTTACTGATTCCTCCAGTCTTACTGAGTCTGGCAGAGAGAAAACCACCTCACCTCCTAGTGAATGACACAGACAAACATCTCAGCATGACTGCTAGTCCAAGCTCTAGTTTGGTGATCTGATTTCTTCTGCCTCAGGGTATGGAACGTGTAAAAGATGCCAGTTGATGGAAGTCAGTGGACTTTCTGATGTCTCGGAGAGCTTTCTCCAACTATATGACTAGCAGTCCTGCTGAAATGCTTGTCTCTATCATGAATGGCAGACACTGTGTCAAGCATTGAGTGCAGTATCTCCTACACATTCATTATCCCAGTGGCTCCCAAATTTGGGTCCCAGATGTTGCTGGACTTCAGCTCGAAGAAGCCCTAGGCATCATGTCTCTCATCAAGAATTGGTTGAAGAGTCTTAGTTATAACCCAACATTGTATGGGAGCAAACTTTTGGGAAACTTAACCCTAACTATGGAATGCAGACTATTCTTTGGTTTACTGAGTAGTTAAAAGTAATGAAGCTAGTGGACTGATGGTCCGTAAGTGGTGAAATGTTCATGACAAGTTCCCCAAATGCAGGTGAGAATATTATTGAGGTCCACCCTTTCAGTGATTTCCGGGTGCTGGTAGACTGAGGTCCCTTCACGGAGCCCTGTGAAATGAAAAACTGCAGTGGTGATGATCACTGTACAGAGGCAAGTCCCAGCTGGTTATTCTCTCCCTGGAGAAGGGGAGAATGAAAATATTACCCACACAGGTCCGAGAACCTTGCCAAGCTCTTGGGGACCATAGTAGTCCATTGCAAGTGAAAGAGAGGAGGACTTCAGAAAAATTCCATCAAGCTCATGCTGCTATGCACAAGTTGCTAATGGACATTAAGCCTGCAACTGCACTTTCTTTTTAATTACCTCTTTAAAACATTTGAATTTGCTTGACAAAAAGAAATCTTTGACTCAGTGGTTAGAACTCAGTGAGTTTCCTACGTTACATACTAACCTGAGAGACTTTAAGAAATATTCTTAAAACAATTTAAGATTGCATTTTGCAACTAGAAACTTTAATAAGAGTGTGATTTAAAAATTAAAAGTTGAAGGATTGGTTGTTTTTTTTAAAGCAGTTTGCAAGTAAAACTGGACTAAGAAAGAGACATTAAGGAAAGAGATCAATTTGTTATGGGAAAGTGGATTTGTTTTGTCTGGGAGAGCTTTCCCATTGAAAGCACTTTGAATAACAAGAGAAACTAAACAGCTAGTCTATGTCAGTGCAACATTGCATCTGAGGAGTCACTGTACAGGTGAATTGCTAACTCTATATATACCAAGGTTTTGTTCAATAGAAGAATGGCAGTGGTTCAGTCCCCAGAAAATATATATGAGACATTGACTTGGTAAGTAATAGGGGAGGAATTTAAATTGATGAAAAAAGTCTTCCAGAGTTACAAATTAGTGATGGATGACATGCTGAGAATTAAAGCAACACATTACTGGATGGAGGGTGAGGATCGAGATGATTTGCAGCCAGACCAAGATGATTTTGGAGAGTTGAAGTGATCCTGGAGGAAACTGGGGAGATTGGAAATATGGAAAATAACAGAGAGGAGAGAATGAGCATCAGAAGTCTTAGGATCATCAGGAAGAGTATATGGAGAATTTTTCAGAAAGACAATCAAGAAATCGGGGAAAAAGATTTCTGAAATTTACAGTATAGTTATTGGAGGAGACAGTGACATTTGGAGGGAGTTTCAGAAAGACGGTGATGAGGTTTTTTTCTTTCTTTCTGGAAGGATGTTTCCTTTTCAGGTTTTATTGAATTTGATGATTGATGTTCAGCTTGTACAACTTAAAGGGTTTGGCAAACAACAAAAACAAAAAACAAAGGTCAGATTTGTATTTTGAATGGATAAAGAAAAGGACTGGGTTTATTGGATTAAGATGTTATTCAGGTGCTTGGTTGTTTGATGTTTACTTAGCATAAAATAAGTTGTTATAAAACAGGCTCTTTTGGGTATGCAAAATTTGAAAAGCTGTTTGAAAAGATATCAAGGTTGATTCATATGTATGCTGGAGGGATAGATAATTAGAAGGGATATCAGCATGAGAAAGGGATATTTTGGAAATAGTTAAGGAAACTAAGAAAATTTAAAAAAATTAAATTGTGGTAAAGTTGAGATTTGTTTTAACAATGAAGGATTTGAATTTAATTTAGTGGCTGGTTGGGAGACAGCTGAAAAAGAGAGGGTAATAGGATGGTGTTAAAACAGAATGACCCTAGGAAAAGGAGTAAATTGTTTAGTTTAATTAGGGGAAGATTAATAATAGTAGTAATAAAGAGACCACACATATAGCTGGGATAGAAAGGGTCACCTTTATTTATTTATAACATATTTAACCCCTTTCTGAGAGATCTGCAATGGGTGAGCAACATAGTGTGGGAATTGCTGAGTTGCACCTTAGTCAGCTCGCATCTGGAAGGCTGACCCCAAAGTCTCTCCCCCAAGTCACAGGACTTAAAGAGAGGGTTTATCACTTAGGCCAGCCCCACAGGAGGTCACTTTTCCCACTCTTCAGTTTGCAGGCATTAAAGGGGCAGTTCCAGATCCCCCCTTCACCTCCAAAAGGGGGAGGTGCCGAAGATGCTCACCGAACTACCAAATCTCCCCCTCTACCTGCCAAGTGACTGCCTATTTAAGAGACCACCCTAAGCCAATTATCAAGTTTGGATCCACAATATGGGGTAGGCAAAAAGACCACCAGAAAAGAGGCAAAATTCTTCCCTGGCTCTGAAGTGATCAATTAAATCACATTGATTCATCAGTGGGAGGGTGGGCTGATCAAGTGACGAAAAGGAGGAGGCATAGGGCGGCTGGGCTTAAATCCCCACTAACCCCATCCATTGTCCTCCTGTTGATGGCTCAGGTGCTGAGGCAACATTACAGGCCTCCATTCTATGCTCCATCCAAAGGGGTTCATACAGCACAGTTGTGACCACACTGGGAACCCTGTTCTCTTTTCTATTATGTATTCTTATTGTTCCATTTTATGTAGTTTTGGAAATTTCAAATAAAATGTATATACACCCTTCCAGTCTACAGGAAGGGAAGGTGCTGACTTTTAAGTAAGGTGTAGGTACCTCTACCAATGTTTGTTGATATTGGGATAGGTGTTCAGAACTTGGCATTCTGTTTGGGGAAGGCTGATTTGATTTTTGTTTTGAATTACTGATCCCAAATTCCATATTGATGGTATGATGCAGAAAATTGACCCTCTCCCTAAAGTAATTGTGTGACATTTGTTATTTTTAGTGTTTCAGTAATGTGGCCCAGGTTTGCATTCTAACCCCTCTGTGTATGGCTAGTACCGTGTGAGCAATTGCTGCAACTGTTGTCAGTCAAATTAAAAACCTGCATCCTTGACAGATGTCTCAGTGTGGTGTGGTACTCTTCAGAGCATAATTATGATATATATTTAGGCTCCACTTTCATAGTTGAGAATCAAGAACAATTTTGTAAGTCATTTATATTGACATTGCTTCTGCCTTAGTAACTTTCTCATATATGGTAAGGTTACCCTTTTCATCCTTTTAACCTTATGTAGAATCTTCCACTAGCTTTACTTGTTGTGAGAGAAAACATGATTATTAGCCAAAGCACAGTGAAGTAAAAAATAAAGCTTTGTGTTTAGAATTTAGCTTTGGATTTTGAAACAAATTATATTTCTTCATTATCTATTCCTTACTATTATATCCTGCCTTCCATCTAAGAAGCTCAAGGTGACACACATGGTCCTTCTCTCCAATGTTTTCTCCTCAAAACAGCCATGTGAAGTAGGTCGGGCTAAGAGGTAGTGACTGATCCAAGGTCACCCAGAGTGCCTGATGGCTGAGTGAAGATTTGATTGTAAGAGGAAAAGTCATCTTTATCCTATATGGTCTGCATATGATGGCATTCTATGTACATAGATCACAGTGTAAGATTTTCAGTCATGATTTAATTAATGTGCACCAGCAGTCTACAAAAATGAAAGGGAGGAGTTAATTAGGAACTGGAAATTGCATCAAAATCCAGAACTCAGAACTGTAGAAGAGCAGATTGATAGTACATTGGGGGCATCCTGGAAACCAATGCCCATTGTAATCTGGGGTGGAATTTGGATGGAGAGAATGTTGTAAGCATCCTATGAGGGAAGCTACTTCCTTTGTTTGTTTGCAATTGGGTTTGGCTTAATGTAGCACAACCTAGGTTTTGGAAAGTGCAGTTAGGAAAGAAAAATGACTTCTTTCTCGATCCAGTTTATTGGCATGCCAATACAGTATTGCGTCAGTAAAACTGCTTACACTAAACATTGCATAATTCAAGGCTTAAGTATTTAATAGCGTGCATGATAAATGGATACAGCACAGCTCAGAGTCAGCAGGGATAGAAAAATCCTTCCTTGTGCCAATGCTGGCAAAATGTGTCCATTGGCTTCTTAGTAGAAATATGTTAAAGGTCATAGAGTACTCCTAAATTCTTGAGGAAAGTGTCAAGTCTCCTTAAGGAAGCGTAGACAGTTTTTGAGAAGGTGTGAATTTAGGCCTTAGATTGCTCACTGAAATGCACATTGATTGGACCATGAGAGGGAAGTCTACATCAGATTCCCCACCCTTTAAAATGCTAATTAAAATGGTCAAGAGTTGTATCTTGGGGGGGGGGCAGGCTCAAAATCTACAAATTAAGGTATTGCCTGCTTCACCTGAATGATAAAGCACACAAAGAACAATTGAGGCCCACATATCCATTATGTTCTACTCATTGTCCTTCTGACCTGGTAGGCCTTCATAAGTCACTAATAGGGGCAGCTCCTTTCTAAACAGGCTCCACCTTCTCAGTTTTGTCAGTTACTACTCACTACTTCAAAGATTTCACTTAGGACTGAAGAGTTGTGCATCAGAGACATGGCACCATAATTGACTGAGCCCTTCTTGATAGTTTTCTCCTGTGAGCTAGTGCCTGTAATCACAATATTCCTTCAGATACATATGAGACTCTGATCTAGGACAAGCATGCAAATTGCCTCTGTTTCTGTTTCCTTTGACATTTGTGGAGGCAGAAATGTTTTCCTATTTTCTAAGAAGAGCAGGATCTTCTCTTTGTAGCTTTTAAGGGGATAGATGTTATGCGACCAAGGTGCTATTTTTTGTTTTTTGTTTTACTGTGGGTGGCAAGATTATTTTTCAAAGTGTTGCCAGTTAACTGTTAAACCAACAGCTTGTTTCTGATCATCTTAATAGTAGCCATTAAAAAACCCACATGTTCTTGTGTGTTCAGTTAGCAGAAGTGTAGTAGTGGGCATATATTGTGTACCTCAAACCTTGATGCCTAAGGCCCACTCAGACCCATACTAGTTGATAGGGGTGGCGTTTGAGCGTTTCCCCCCCTGCATCCCAGCCTGCTTAGGCTGGCTTATGTACGCTTGGAGAACCACGGCTATTGATCATGTGGGAGAAATGAACTAAGCATGAAACTAGACAGAAGAGAAAGTACCGTGTTGCATTAGGCACTAATTACAAGTTGAAGGATATGTTAGATGAATGAGCAACCTGCCATATGGCTATTTTCGTGTTTATCCATTGTAACCTAATGTCAGAAATAATGTCCTTCCTTGTACAAATTAATGAACTGTTCTTGCCTCCCAAAGTATTATTGCAGTATTATGAAGCAGTCATAAAAGTCAGAGGTAGTGTGCTTTTGTGCCCCCTTGGAAGGCACACTAGCTGTCCTTTGGGATCCATTGGCCTTTGCATGACTTTTTAGAGAAGTAAATCCTCTCTTATTTCATTCTCACATGCAAGAAGGAATAATTTATAAGAAATTTATCGCCACTGGACAAGATTGTCAGAGTTGTTACACATTTCCACTGATTTTTTTCATACTTTTTCAATGCTTGTTTACATTTTGATACTTTCTTTCTTGCCAAAAAAAAATAATCATGTGTTTGTGGAAGAAAACCCATATTATTGGGTGGGGGGAAATACCTTGTGTTTTGTGCACAATAAACCTCATTTTTTCTGCACAAAAATGTAATTTTGGTGCAAAAATTATTTTGATTTTATTTATTTATTTATTGCAAATAAATAAATAAATAAATCCCCAAATGTAAAATCTGGTCATTGGCTGTTTTCTCCATCAGGTGCCTCATGGAAAATGAGAAAATTGGTGAACTTTCTGGGTATTTTTCCCCCTTTCCTATTGTGATTAGGTTGTTTCCATGTGGTATCTCAACAAGTTTGAAATGCATTGACTGACTCATAAAGACTGACTCATAAACTAATCAGCCCAACATCAACTCAGGCCCTGCTATGGTCATGTCGTTTTGTAACTTGCTTTGAAAGGGCCCTGGGATTAAAAACGTTCATCTAAACCTTTTTTTAGAACTTCAGAATCTTGTCACTGCTCTTGACATCTGCTTTGCCCTTGTCCTCCTTTTCCATGGTTTGGTTTAATGCTTATTATTGCCAATAAGCACCTTCATTTCTTTTTCAGTTTGTTTCAGGTGACATTCTATTTTTAGTCAAAGTCCTGGATATTAGAAGGATGAAAATGGCCCCATGGATTGATTTTTAAAAGTATGATTCTTAGAGGGTCAGCCACAAAGGACACAGGACACTCTTAGACCTTGGGGGACCAGAAGCTGTTCTGTGCCTGATCTTGTCTCACTAAGCATGAGCGAGCACCCCAAACCCAACTCCGGCATCCTGAAATTCTGCTTCCCTTGTTTCTTCAGCTTCTAACTCCACACCTATCTTCTGTCTTGAGGACCAGTAGTTTACCTTGGGGCATCAGAAGGAGGCAGATGGCAAAAGACATTATTTGGGTCATGTTGGAGTATTCCCTATTGGGAATGGAACTGGGATTGCTACTCACAGAATCACCTGTGGGAGGAAATTTATTCTGTTCCTGCCATTTCCTCTGGTGTTCTCTCTCCATCCATGTCTCCTGCCCTGCCCTGAAGGTAAGTTCTTAGATATCTGAGGCAGGTGAAAAGTGAAGGAAAAGCCAAGAACCTTCAAGCCTATTTCTGATTACGGTACTTTAGCTGATCATTTGCAAAGGCTCCTTTTGTGACAAAATGTGGCAAGCTCATGAATTCCTATTGCTAACAAAGGTACAAGGCTTATCGAGGATGCATAAAATAATCTCAGTCAAGTTACAGAGCTTCCTTGCACTTGGTGAGGGATTCCATTGCTCCTTTCCTGTCAAGGCTGAAAAGGTACTCAGTCCTGTTCCCTTTTTTTTTTAAAAAAAGGAAAAAGATATTGTGGGAAATTATTTTTGTAGTGTTCTGTTTGAGCTGTGATATGAATGTAATGGAGTTGCATGAAAAGCAGGGGGGAAAACTACTTTTAATTGTGGGATTTGCTTAGCTGCTTTCCTTAATCAAACATGCAAACTTCATTACAGAAGTCAAAACTCAAGAACACTTACTTCTGTTCTTCATAGTCCTCCTTTCCTGAACTGAAAGCCCCTATTTGTCTTGGAAATCCCACTAAAAGTTAAACCTATTAACACCTGCCTATAATGGAGTTAGCTCTTTTATGTGTACAGTAATGAACTGGAGAGTCAAATCACAATTAACATCTAGCAGCTAATCCTTTTCCTGTTTGTTTTAGTAAGCTGAGTGTGCAGTGAAAGTCGAATTATAAAGTGATATATGTGAAAGTTATGCAGTTAAAACCATGTGTAAGGTGATTGAAAACTATAAACAACTAGTAGTAGTTAAATTAGAACAGCATAACTGGAGCACAATAGATCAGTGGTGAAGTGTGAACTTCTGGAATCTATACGCTCATGACAAAATCCACTGTAGCAACATTCTCAAGGAGAGTTTGTAAGGCAAACATGTACACATCAGCACTCAAGTTTTGGGACCACAGCACCGGCACTGGGATTCTAGGAGATGTGGTTCAAAAGTGTAACCTTTCCAAGCTCTGACACAGACCCACATACTCCCTTGCCCCCCCCAAAAAACACACAGCAGCAGTACATACTATAAAGCTCATTTTATTAGGGTCAGCTGGCATTCATAAAGCAGTGAATTGACAAAGGGTGGTGCAGGGGTTCAACAAAGTGAGGACCGCAGCTAAGTTCAGAGGGAGCAAGGAAGTGTCTCTCTGTCTGTACATGCACATGGATGTACCCAATGAGATCACTGGCCCTGCTAATCAGAATGTCCCACTCGTTGAACATGTTGAATCCTACTTCAGTTTGCTGTTGTAACAGATGCTCTCTACCAATGGTGGCTCTTCCTCTCCTCTTTCCTTTCCTCCCCACCCCTGCCCAGTTATGGTGCTTTAGTGAGTTTTCATCATACCAAGAACCAAACATTCAGAATATTTCTGTATGAAAGTGAATGTTGTTGGAGTTTTTTTAAACAGTCTTCTGAATAAGTAAAAAATCACTAAAACAGATGGCACTCTTGCTTTTGGATAGTTTCATGTACCTTTTTGGAATTAAATTCCAATGACTGAATGAAGGGGTAACCTTGATGAATATGGAGGAAAGATAATTACATAGTTACTTAGAGCTTAGTTCAAATGTTTGCCATCTGGACAGGTATTTTGATAATGTTTTTTACCTGATAAGTTTTTGGACAACCTTGAACAGGACAAGTCAGAATTCAGCTTGTGCTGTAAGTTGACGGTGATTGTGCTGAAACTTAGTTTGGGTTTGGTAGCTTTCAGATTCCAGAACATAAAAATTAATACTGTATAATGTTAGCTTTCTTTAAAAAGAGGGGGAGTTCTTAAGAGTGCATATTGCCTGATTAGTTAACCGATTGATTGAGCTCATAAGGTTTACTTCTAAGGTTTACATTTCTAAGTTAAGCATATATGTAAAATACATGTACAACTATGGACCATGTGGATCAGGAACAAACTCTTCCCTTCATTTGTAGTAGAGTGTTGAAATAATATTGCTACTGTGGCTGGAAGGTTCTTGTGCAAAAGAAAACGCTTCCACTTGGAGAATGTGTGTGTATGTGTCCAGTTACCACTGCCTCTGCTACAGTTGTTTACAAAGCACTGCATGCTGTCCCACATGGTTTCTGGACTCTTAGGAGCTGCTCTATGATTGTGTGATACAGTAAGAATGACACAGGAGAGCTACATTTGTGTTGCCTGTCCTCCTTTGGATCCTGATCAGTATTATGCATCCGATACTGGGCTATGCTAGGGATGGGCAACACTAGAATTGTATGTGACTCCCAGGGACTACCTTTGTAGCCTGCCTTGAGTGTCTTGTGCCAGTGGTGGCTTTCAATGAACCTACCATACCCCACTCACACCAAACCTTGGGGATGAGGAGAACATATGGGGATGGCTCTTCTGGCCACCACCTCCTCCTCCTCCTTCTTCACTGTCAGACTCCCCTCTTGCTGAACAAACTGCTCTTGGGTGGCTTGTAGGGAGCCCAGTAGTATTGAGAAACAAAGCAAACAAATCGTGTTATCCCATTAGTCCTTCTTTCCCAGTATTATTATGCTCTAGAAGCCCTCTAATCTGTTGCTTCATAGCTTCCAGGCACCTGGTCTCTCTGAGGAAAAATGCCTTATGGGGATGATTCTCCTCTCATGCTTTCCCCCCCCTACTGTAAGATCACTGGGAGAAGATTGCAGTTAAAGCCTCTTCCCCATTTCTAAAATTTGGATCCAGATAATATGGAATGGAGGTAGGAAGGCTTGTCATCATCTAGCAATATGTACTCTTCTTCCTCCCTCCCCACGAGAACATGTATGTGCAGGCCTCTGCCACTAGCCAACACCACATGGAGCTTGCTCCAGTGTTCGGCACTGTATGAATTAAATTGGGGGGGGGGTCCCTCAGTTTTGTGTTGAGTTTTGTTTTTGTTACAGTGTAACACAAACAGGATTGAAAAGGGAATAGGGAAGGGGAAGGGAGGTCTTCAAAGACTTCATTAAACAAAAAATACCATATACTGTATACTTTTGTATAAGTTGACCTCACATATGAGTCAACCTCATGTATATGTCGAGGACAGGTTTGGGGGCCAAAATTATGGATTTTGCTGTGATCTCTGGTTAAGTCAAGAGTAAAACTTAGGGTCATGTAACAAACAGATCTTTTCTTCTCCTTGCATAGAGGGGACATATTTAGGAAAAGCTAAAGACAAGGAGAGGATCTGTTTATTTGAGGGGTTACAACTGGAGGGGGGTACAAATTGCATTACTGATCTTACAATGTCTGCATCCATACAAATACAGATAGGGAAAGGGATATAAATGAGAAAAAGAATGAGATTCCGGCCAGAAAAAAAGGGGCGGGAGAGCAAGGAAAGCAACCTGCCTCTGTTAGGGACCCAGTGCAAAAGCAGTGACAGGGCAGAAGCAAGAAGCCCCAGCTGGCACAGCAGGGTGTGGAAGCAGTGCTCCCTCCCCATTACCCCCCTTGCCCAAACCAGAGAAAGAAAGGCAGTCCTCCCTCCTTCCCCACCTTCTTTTTCAGCTTGAGTGGTGCTCAGGAGCAATGTGGGAGAGCCCCCAAAGAATGTGGCACACTCATCATTTTGGGCATTTGAGTTTGAGTGGAGCAGTGGTGGCCATTTATAATAAGGCCTTACTGTGTAAGCCTCGCCTCACCTCACCTCAGGTTGGTGGCAGCCATTTTTAATAACAGTTTGCTATATAAGCCTCACCTCATGAGGCTCGCAGAGACTGCGAGGCCTTGCGAGGCTTATGCAATAAGATGGCTGTTGCTGCTCTGCTTCACCTCAAGTGCCCAAAATGGCAGGGAGCACAAAGCTCAGCCAGCCAGTGTCATTGTCATCTGCTTCCGGCATTGAGCCATGGGTAAATTGGCCCAGGCTTTTTTGGGTCAATTTTTTGTCAAAAACTTTTCGACTTATAAATGAAAATCAGCCATAAATAAAGAAATGTTGTTTTGATTGCTTAATATGAAGGTTTTGCTAAAGATGCTTTGAATTGCTCTTAGTGGTCCCCCCCTCCCACAATCCAATAAAGTAAGCTTGATTTTTTTTTTAAAAAAAATAGAGATATTATAGAGATGTTGACTTGAAATGTATTATTAACAAGAAAAGGCCAGTGGGTGATACCAGTAAATAATGGTTGCAGTCAACATAGATGAACCACTGGCTCAGTTGCTATTTTTATAGCTTGCATTTTAGTAATGAGATTATTAGATAAGCAAATATTTTATTAGATTTTTAAAATACAAAATGGAAAGAAGATGGTGAAAGGAGGGGAAGAAAGGCATAGGATATAGGGTGAGCTAGGCATATATCTTAATATAAGTTGACTTGTGTATATTCAACCAGCCCTTTGAAAAGTTACTGTTTTGGAATTTGACTCCCAGAATCCCCCAGCCAGTCCTGTGCATGTGGTCCAAAAGGCTAACACCCCCAAGCCCCACATTTAACATGGCTTGAGTCACAGCATGTCAGGCTCGTCACTGAGAGCCCATGTCAGAAATTCTAGTATATGTTGTGTGCTTAGAAAAATAAACTAGTATTGCAAATTTATTAATCTTGTCTAGGATTTAAATCTTGCATGTTCATATGGAACCACTTCAGTTATTTTACAAAGGGGCTGTATTGCTACCCACAATACAGTACTCCTTTCTGAGTAGACTGGGGAAGAGCTTGGAGAGCTGAATGTACACATGTCCCAGCTTCATCAATGCCACACTGGTTTCTTGCTCCTGCCAATTTATGAGCTGATAGGATTGCAATCAAGAATAGAGTGCTGTCCAGTTTAGGGGGAATGCTTGCATTCCAGCCAGGTTCCAAGACAAGATGGCTGAAACGGAAATGAGTCTGTCCACAAGAAAACTGGTTAGATAGGTGATGAAATGGCTGGGCAGCAGCTGAGGTCTAGCAAATGTTCCCTTTCTGCTATGGACCAGGGGAGAACCAGTAGATCCTTATCCTGGAAGCAAGTCAGATTTTGTCCCCAAGAGCAAAGCCTGGTGAAGGGAAGGTCCCAGCAGTTTTTAACAATGGTTCCTGTCTGTCTTCCTGTGTTCATAAGGTAATTCTGGGGATTCCGTGGCATATGGTAAGCCAAGGCATGTGGCAAGAACCCCTGGATTCAGTCTTGGGTCCTCAGATTTATTAGGGTTCAAGGATGTGAAGAATACCCATTAATATTTACACCCTTGACAGAGCGAGAGAGGGAGAGGTTTTGAGATTCAACCAGCCCTGTGGAAGAGAAGGAGACCAATTACAGGATTCTTCACACTTCAGAAATTCAAATTGGGGAAAGTTCATTTGTGGGGGAAAAAAAAAGTGCTTTTTTGTGCAGAAAATTATTTTGGGACAGCAAATGGGTATTTTGTTCAAATGTATACTGATACCTAAGCAAACATGCTGATTTTTACAGAGAAAACATATATAAGCGAAGTACATGTGTTTTCCCATGTGCAGAAATCCATGTGGGGCTTTTCAATGCAGATTGCACACAATTTGTGCAATTTGTGCAGTTTTTTGCAGTTTGTGGAAATACACAGGATTCCCACACCGAAGGAACCACATTTTTCTGCGTATGGTTTCTGTGAAAACAAACACAACATTTTTGCACAGAAATCTGTATACTTTGCTTAAGTCACACACTTTCTACCTCAAAACATGTTTCTTTGCAGGGTGGGAAAATACACAAGCATGTATTTTTTACAAACATACTTCCCCAACAGCCATGAAATACAAATGCTCAAAATTGTTCAGAACTGCTTATATTCCTGTATAATGGTGTTGAAATTGCTCAATTCATTTGTTCTTACATGTGGGAATGAAATAAACAAAAAAAAATTACATCCCTAGTAGGGGCCAACAGCTGTCTTGGCATTCCCACTAGAGAAACCCCATGCTTTTCATCCCAGTGTGTTGCAGATATGTTGGGAGCATTCCTTCTTCTTTCAAAGAGGTTCAGTCTAGGAGCTGGCAATAAGATTGAGTGCTCCCAGACAGTTCATTGGGTTAAAGTCAAGAGACAATATTTAGACATTTCAGGGGAATATGCTTCCAAAAATTGATGTCATCTTGTCCCAGGAGCAAGTCAGCAGGTCTGTATATCTTTTGTGAAGTGAGCATGAAATGTGGTAGATACCAGGATGGCTCTGATGTTGCCAAAAGGTACTGAGGCCCCATCTACACAATGGGGAAAAAAAATCTGTTTGGGGTAAAAAAACCGAAAAGGCAGCCATTCGAATGCATATGATCTACCTACATGATTTTTAACCCCCTAAACTCCGTATGACCCCCTCCCTTGCCCAGCTGGCTGGAGCGAGTGATTCAAGTGGTGGTTTTAAATCTCCTGCCACTTTTTTTTAATTTAAAAGGCACCTGTTATGCAGACAATCAGTTTTCCATATTTACAATATAAAATAAAAATGAATAAATGTAAAAATCTCCATTTCATGGATTTACCAGACTCTTGCTTAGCTGGGAATCCAACATGATGGCCGCTCCCAATTCCCCTCTTTGCTAGCCCCACCCCCTGTGCTTGGCCAGCCAATCAGATTACACTGCCTGTTTGTATGTGTGCGAACAGGGTGTACAAACGATCACAAATTTGAATGGTTGTATGGATTATTTGCTGAGATCCCCAATCCTCCCGAACTCCAAATTCATGAACTTTATGGGGGATTTGCTGGACTCCCTTCTGAAAGACACAAATTTATCTGAATGATCATATGTACACATCAATCTTTCAAACGCCATATGGATTTTTTTTTCATTGTGTAGACGGGGCCTGAGTATGTCTGTTTCTTAGAGCATAGTGAGAGGCTAACTATGTGTTCTGTGTAAATCATACTGAAATTCTCTTTTAATACAAAGCAGCCATTAATAAGTCAAGTGGAGGGTTGTCAGCACACAAAATGGCAGTCAATTGCACACTCAAAATTGCCAACCACCCCACTTTCCTGTCCAGAGGATCAAACACACAGGATCCCCATTTTCCCCCCTTCTGGGGTTGAAAAACATCTGGTATGGCTAAGGTAAGGGAAGAGAAAAGGGTTAAACGGATTTCCTATTTCCCTTTCCACTATTCCTTTACTGTTGCCATTTGGTGTGGTCCAACAGCAGGCAAGGAAACATTATCAAACCACATGCCCTATGTGGTAATGTCATTATTTTTTTGACATTTCCCCCAGACTACCACATATTTTTAAAGGATGCCTGGAAATGTGCTTGGGGGGGGGGGAGAGAAAAAACGGAAAAACTGAGTTGTTTTTTGTGTGTATGTGTGTAAACATTTTTTTAAGCTCTAATTCAAGATAGGTGGTATATTTCCTAATAGCTGGTTCGTATATTTTTATTAAAAAAAAAAAATTAGAGGAAGCAGATGGTAGAATAAGTCCAGGATGTTTATTCGGTTTAGATGGGCATATGAGAAAACCAAAAGATAAAATCAGCTGTGGCTTTCTACCAGTTAACATATTTCTGATGAGATTCTTGGTGCTAAATAAATGGCTTTTGGGAGAACAATGAGAAAAATAAAATGTTTGCAAGTGAGGAGATGCCAGTTGAATAATCACAAAACAGATAATTGGGGGGGGGGCGTTTCTGGTTGACCAAGGTGATATTTCTTCTAGATCAGTGATCAGGATGGTTTTTCTCACCAGAACAGTGGGAGCTTTAGCTTTAAATTTGCACACTGACTTCTGTTTCCTTGGACTCTTGCCATCACTGGACAAGGAAACAAAACAGTTTAGGTGGACTCCTTGTTTTTGAATTGCTTTGTTAGCCCAGTAGTGAGTGAAATACAGTGGTACACTGTGGAGGAAGGTTGAATGAATGCTGCTGTTGAAAGGTAGAAAATAAGAAACATATTTAATAATTGGACTAATAGAAATATACCCTTTCCCCCTGTGACCACAGTTGGCAATGTATCCTCAGACTGTGATATGCTCTCCCCTCCCCCAGAACTTTGTACTTGTGTCTCTGGGTGTGTGTGCTTTCTGTTCTTTTCTGCCAGATTTTTTTTTTAAATCAAGGCTTGTAAAGAAATGACTTTGGGAAACCCTTCATGAACATCAGCCTTGCTCCTTTTCTTTTGCTAATGGCTGGTAATTATACTGATCTGACTTCTGTTCCTTTGGGGGGTAAGGAAAATACCTATTGTATGTTCAGCTAAGTGGCTTATATGCTTGGGAGCAATTCAGAGGCTGACATTGTTTGAAAAGCTGTGGAGGGGGGGGGAGCAAAGGGTGGCAGGCTAATTGCCATGTTAAGGTAAGCCACGGGAGACAAGGTGATCAGATCCTCAGAACTTTTTTCAGCTTGCCTTGAGTTTTATTTCAGGCCCCTCAACCAAGGAACTGAAAAGAAGGAAGGAAAATCAAGTGTGTTTCAAGGACATTAGTATTGAACAGAAATGCAAATCTTTCTGTACTTTTGCTCCCTGAAACAACAAAACACTTTTTTGGAGTTGTAGAAAAAGCCTTTTGTTTCTAGGCTTTCATAGCTAAATTCTAGTGATGAAAAGCAAAAGAACCTGATGGTGCTATTAAGACCAGTACCTGTATTGGTGTTTCTATTTCTAAACAGGATTCCTAATGAATGATAACTGTTGAAAATACATCCTTTCTCTCTCTCTCTCTCTCATTAAAAGCCTTTAAGCCAGGGTTGAAGCTTTTTGTACCATAGTCCTAAATACCCTAAATACACCAGATCCTGTCTCATCTTGGAAGATAAGCCTTGGTTAGTACATGGTCGAGACTGCCAATGAATACCAGGTGCTGTAGGCTATATTTCAGAGGAAGGAACTGGCAAAACAGCTCAAAACAACTCAAAACTACCTTGCCTAAGAAAACCCTATTAAATGTATGGGGTTATCATAAGCTGACAGGCAACTTTAAGGTGCACACACACTCAAATATAGGAGCAGGTATATGTATACTTACGTGGGGAGAGGGCTGCTGCATATCCATGTGTATTTGTTATCTTCCCATACATTGTGGTTTGGACAATGCTAGACCTGTGTACAGATCACGCATATCACTGCAGGCTCTTCCAGCCGGGCTATCCAGATGATTGTTAAATTTTAAGATGTTTTAATATGGATTAGTTTTATCTGTTTTTAAACTGATATCTGTTTTAATGGGTCAATGTATTTTAATCAATATGTCCCCATAACTGGATCACTGCAGTCATCACTAGGATGTTAGGGAAGAACAACTAAAAAAAAAAAAAAAAAAAGGAAATATCTGATATGATAGGATAATGCCAGACTGATCTACTTTCATGCCAGTGTGGTTATCTAAAGTTCATAGTTGACTGGAGCACACCTCAATTCTTTAGTGGGCATGATGTGTGGATGTGGGAGGTAAGTGAAGCTATCTTGTGACCCAAGGACCCTAATTCTGTGTGCAAAGTGGCTGGCAAATCTCCCTTTCCCCCGCTCAGTATTTGCTTCCCAAATAATATTCCTATACCAAACCATTCTTTCTTTTTTACTTTTTCACTTTGTGATACATTCCTGTCTCATTTTTTAAAACCTAGGTCTTGCTTTGCTTGTGCTGCTTGTTTTGATTTTCATTTAATTTTCTCCCACATGCTAAATATGGTGTCATAACAATGCCACATAACTGTGAAAGGGCACACAGATCAGATGCCATTGTCCTTTCGTGGTTATGTCCTGGCCCAAACCCATACCTTTTAATTGGCGGCTTAAGCCCTCAATAGACCCCCCCCTGCTGCTTTTTTTGCTGGCATTGCTGGCATGTGAAGCCTCAGGCCATTTAACTCTTGTCCATGCAGTCAATGGCCCAACTGGGCAGAAGACTTCAGGGTGAGATTGGGACATCCAGGTAAGTGACAAACCTTTTTTTTTTTTTTTACCCTCCCCAGGTTACTTGGAGATTTTTTTTTTAAATTGTGTGTGTGTGTGTGTGTGTGCTTGGTGTGACTGTTTATGTCTTGTTTTAGGTTTTATTTTTGCATTTATTGCTGGAGCTGCCTTTACTGGGAGAGGAGATAAGTGCTGGGGGGAACGTTCTTTTGCTGGCATAAAAATTGATTTTTTTTAATGCCAGAAAAAGAATGTTCTAAAGGGAACGTCTGATCAAGTCCTGTTTGTCTCTCTATTACTCTGTTCTTTGTTCTTCCTAATCCTTTCTGTTTCCTGGCAGTCCTGGTGGATCACCTTCCATTGCTGCAGGAGCAGGAGGTGGATAGATTGCCATACAATCTATCCCATGTGTGGGCTTCAGGAGGCTAACTGGAATAAATTCATCAAATCAATAGGAATTTGTTGCAACACTTATGAAAGTTCAATTGTTTCAGGGAATCCACTTTAGTTGGGACTAACAATTGGATACAGGCCATAGAGGGCCAAAGATTCCCAAGCTCAGGGTTAGAGTTTAGGATTAGGCAATTAAATCCTTACAGATTAAGTCTCTAGTCCTCCCATCCGCCAAAAAGCTAACATGATGATTGTGAGCCAGTCAGTAATTTTTATTGTTACCTAACTTTACTCACAATGTGGCTGGATTGATATAATGGCTTTGCCTAGTGAGAGAAAGCCATAGATTGCTTTGGAGGAAAGACAGAATAAAGCATGACTAAAATAAACAACATGATAGACAGCACTTAGAATGACAGATAGTTAGAATAAGTGGAAGACCCTTATCAATTTGGATCCTTACTTGCCAATTCTCCTTGATCTAAATTCAGTTGTTGATGATATCTAGTTCACAGCTACCAAAGCACTTGTTAAGCTAACAGTTCTGTAAATTTCACTGGTTCAATGCGTGTACGCTAGTGGTGGAACAAATATTCAAAAATATTTGAAAAACAGTCAGATTGAGACATCCTGATAGGAAGCATCTTAGATGAAAGACAGTCTTCACAATTCAAGATTTATTCTGTGCAAAAGTTGTGTGTTATTTTGCACAGAAAATAACATTTTCTCTGGAAAAACAGAAATAATATTTATATAGAGAAATGTTTCCTTTGCAGAAAATGTTGTAATAGTGGATATATTCTCTGCAAAATTTATATGTGGCTGATTTGCACAGTAGCCAGCATATTTTTGCGTGCAAGAAACATTTTTTTCTGCACAAAAAGTAATATTTATGTGTAGAAATATTACACAGCAGAAAAACCTGTTTCCTGTGCAGAAAATCCTGTTTTCTGTACAAATCAATCATGGGTGATTTCCCCCCCCCTCAAAATAATCCCCAAACTGTGAATAGGTTTCAAAAACTATGTGGCTTTTAAAGACTTTCTTGCAGTGGGAAGAAAATTGATCAAATTATTTCTTACTTCCTTCAAGAAGAAAATTAGGAAGAATTACATCTCTATTGCATTCTAGACAGAACTAACAAATCAATTTAGTCCTTTACTTCTTTGCTTGATGGTTTTTTGCCTACATCCTGCTGTCCATTTCAGTGATAAAAGACTGGTGACCACTTTATCTACTTTGATAAGAGAAAGACAGGCTGACCTGCAAGTTCCTGTCATCTCAGTAAGAGAGAAACCAAGTCCCAAAATGTGTCTCCAGTGCCACTCTGTGACTATAGGTAGGCTTTTTGAGCATAGATGCCAGAATGTGGATGACTATGCTTAATTACTGGCTCAGATTAATCTTTCTTCCCAGGGGGCTTGCCCCTCTTGTTCTTTCTGAAGGACGAGTTCCAGTCCTCATGGGAAAAGGCTGTTACAAGTAAAATCTTGATCTTCAGCTTTTCTCCTAATTTCTTATTTAGTTTGGGATATGATCAGGCTAAAGCAGCCATTAAACAGTTTATCACTGATACTGAGCATCAAATGGATGTAGTTAAACCCCCTTCATTTATTGTCAGTGAATATAAGTACCTTAAAATGCCTATGATTTATATTAGCAATCTAGAACTGCCAAAATTCCATAAGGCCTTCACCTTGGCACAATGTCGTGTCCTTCTGTTAGTTGTCCTTGAATGTCAATATAGGAAAATTGCATTTTCAGAGAGATGCTGTCCATGTGACTCTGGCCAAGTAGACACTGTAGAACATGTGCTCCTTCAATGCTCATTTTACAAAGATTTACGGTCTGAACTTATTTTGCCAATACTTTACAATTATACTGGTGGGTCTGATTAGTTTTATCTATTTCTGTTACTCTCAGATATGAATCCTAATATAACCTATAAGGTGGCTGAATTCTGTGCAATAGCTATTAAAATACAACAGGTGATGATTAGCAGCATAGTTTAGCAAATATAGATACAAAGGCTCACATAGGTTTATTAGGGCTCCACATTTGATAATTAAATATAGAATTTTTAGGTATATTTATATATTTCTACTCCGGTCTATGGTTGCAATATTACTGTTTTTAGCTTTGCATTTATAATGTTTTAAATACTGTTTTAAATATCTTACCTTATTTTATTACTGTTTGTAATGTTTTTATATTTTGTATTCCCTTTTGTGCTTATCAATGACCAAAAGTCTGGAGGAGATTTGCCACTGTAACCTCACAGTGATTCTGAGACACCACCTTCCATAAACACACATTGCCAAACACTTTTATGCAATGCCCTTTGTAACATGGACCAAACTAAATTTCTTCACTCTCCCATTTTTTTCAGATGCATGTTTTCCCTTTCATGTGTCAGAGAGACAGTTCCCACTGCCCACTAAACACTTCTCAGGACATGCAGTGACTACCTCCTAACTTCTGCTGGCTGTGTTTGACAATTAATATCATTTTGTGTTATTTCTGCCATCTGTCTACTAGTCATGTGAGTGATGAGTAGGAGCCCCTGAAGAGTTAGCAAGCAATATAGTCTCTGATATTTTCTCATATCCAAAGAGAAGGGTTAGGTTTATTTCCATAGAGAAAACCAGGAAACACATGGTAGAAAACAAAGCAAAATTAAAAATAAAGCTAACATTTTGCCTCCTTGCATACCCTTCTTGTGTAGTGCAAGAGCCACAGTTTACCCCAGTGTTTCTCAACCAGGGTTCCCTGGAACCGTAGGATTCCCCAAGAGGCTACTGGGGGTTCCTCAAGAGATTGTGATTGTGGGTAGAAAGCAACAGCAGTATATAAAATAAAGCTTATGCAGGGGTTCCCTGAGACCTGAAAATTATTTCAAGGGTTCCTCCAGGATAAAAAGGCTGAGAAATGCTGGTTTACCCACTAATACTTAGTCTATGTGTGAAGACCATCTCTGTTAGACATGATACAACCTTTCTTTTTTCTCTTTGGGGAAATTAACCTGTGCTGGTTCAGCTACTGTTAAATTGATTGGGTCCACCCCCCATCTTCATCCTACTCTGACACTTATTGGCTTCAAATACTGCTGGCCTAAGAAAAGAGAGGGGAGGATTCCTGGCTCTCTTCTGAGTGTATCACCGTAATACACTCTACACGAGACTGCCTTTTGAAATTATTCAGAAACTGCATTGGGTCCAAAATATTGTGACCAGACTTGTGACCAGGGCCAGTTTCAGAGAACACATAACTCCCATGTTACATCAATTTCAATGGCTGTCAGTTTATTTCTGGGCACAATTCAAAATGCTGGTTATGACTTACAGAGCCCTACATGTCAGCAAGGGGATCTTGTAGCACCTCTGAAACTAACTGAGAGAAAGAAGTTGTAGCATAAGCTTTTGTAGACTTGGCCTACTTCCTCAGATGCATGGAGGCTGATACTCCAGACTAACACAGCTATGTCTTTGAATTCAAAGTCCTATGTGGCTTGGCTCCAAACTATCTGAAAGATCATGTCCCCCAATATGAACTTGCCCAAATTTGAAGATCCTTTAGGGAGGACTTTTGCTCATTGCCACCACCATCATAGTCATGCTTGGTGATGAAAGAGCCTTCTTGGTGGCTGCTCCCAGGCTGTGGAATTCTCTCCCCAATGAGGCAAGGTTGCCCCTCCACCTCCCACTCTCTTTCTGTTGCCAGGTAAAGATCTTTTAGATTATCCAGGCATCTGATTGTTAACTTGACATTATAAAAGGCCTTTAATGTGGTATGTGGGCAGGGCACGTTTCTAGGATGGAGGATCATCACCTCCCAAAAATAATACTCTATGGTGAACTTGCCATGGGCCAACGTGAGAGGGGCGCTCCAAAAAAGTGATACAAGGACTCCCTGAAACAACATCTGAGGCTCGGCCAAATTGATAACTAACAATGGTCTGCCCTGGCCTCACATCAGGAGGCATGGAGACACACAATCCACAATGCTGCAGCCTTATTTGAGAACTTACACCGAACAAGTCTTGAAGAGAAACGACAACGCAGAAAGAATCACAACCTGAAAACATCACCCAAGGACACCTTCTGCTGTGCTTTCTGCAACCGGAGTTGTTTATCTCGGATTGGCCTTTTTAGTCATCAGTGCACTTGCAGAAAGCGCGGGATGAGTCCTTCCTGAATCTTCGTTTGCGAAGAAAAGCCAGAAAGAGAGAGGGGGGGTATTTTAAAAAATTGTTATTATTCTGTTTTAACTGCTTTTTAAAATTATTGTAAACAAATACTTTTAATATTGCTTTATTTAATTGTTTTTAAGCTTTGTATTATAACTTGTCCTATATTCTGTTCTTACTGTAAGTGGCTTTGTGTCCCACATTGTAGAAAGGCAGGATGTAAAATAAAATGAATGTTCTAGCCTACATTATAATCCATGGCTCTAACCCATGGCTGAAATCAAATTTGGATGTATTCTAGTAGCCATTTCAGCACACAGGGATTACTTTGTGAAGGGCCATGAAGCCCATACCTTTCAAATACAGTTGCTGGTTTTGGTGGATTAGCAACAATAGAGGGGATTGCCTTCTGTCCGGCTTCTGGACTTCCAGGAAGCATTTGTTTGGCTACAATTACCAGGGGTTAGGGTTGCAGTGGGGTGAAATGGTGAAGTAAATAAATCTTTGCTCTCATCCAGAGGGGCTTTCCTGATAGTCTTATGATTCCTAATATAATTAGAATGAAATTTCAAAATTAAACTGCAGTTATTGGTGCAAAGGATCAGAAATGAGGCAGCTGTCAAAACCAACCATGTGAGTGTTTCTGTGCCATCAAGTCACCCATTGACTTGTGGCAACCCCATGAATTTCATAGGATTTGCTTAAGCAAGGAAGGCTCAGAGGTGGTTTTCCCAATTCCTTTCTCTGAAATACAGCCTAAAGCATCTGGTGCATTGGCAGTCTCTCATCCAAGTACTAACTAGGGTTGACCCTGTTTAGCAGCCAAGATCATAAGAGATATGGTGCCTCTAGGGTATTTAGGTCCTAACCAAAATGAAGGGGCTGAGAAATATTGTGCCTACTTGCCCTGACCACACTTTTAAATGGTTCTTTAGTTATATCTATATTCCATCTCTTCTCCAGTAAGCTTAAGGCAGTGTACATAGTTCTTCTCTTACATTTTATCATCACAACAGTTCTGTTAGATAGGACAGTCTGAGAGATTGTGATTGGTCACCCCATGGCTTTTGTGATGTGTAGTACCAGGATATTCCAGGCTCCAGTCCGACATCCTAACCACTACACCTCTCTAGCATTTTATGGTGACATTTGTACAGGGCTCATGTTTTGACTGGCACTCTAGATTGTACAAACAGAAGGACCTCTCTGTGTGTTCATTAGGGTGTTCACTAGAGATGTATAGTACAGTATATTTCTGTATCTTCTCATTCTCAGCAAGAAAGGGTTTCCAGTTGAAAATGGTAAACTACCACAATATGTGTAAAACCTCTCACAAGTTCATGTTTTTGCTGTTTTTAAAATCATTTTCACATTTTGATGGGGAGGGGGGAGAGCAAAGATTTGCATACCTTTGCAAAAAGACCCATGGATGCATGGAAGCCTGAGACAAAGCTAGCACGTGTGATCCCAGTCAGTGTCAGTGTATTCATTTGTACCCAGAGCAAAGCCTGAACAGGTCTAGGATTGTACAAAAATGCAACCATAAGTCAAATTAAATTGTCCATGGAACTTCAAGTCAGTGCAATTCTATGTAAACAGCATTCCCTTCTTGCCACAGTGGCATTCTTCAAAGCACCCTTGTTTTTTCCAGGCCATCTGAATCAATGTAATGGTCTTGGGAGTTCTTGCATTTCTCTCTAAATAGCTAAATACCTCTGTAATTGCATTAGTTGAGACTGAGTTGCATTAGATGAGACTTAATTGCATCAGATGAGACTTAACTATGGTTTCCCAAACTTGTATCAGGATTAATGAGAAATTTGGTGTTGACCTTGTTTTTCCAAAGGTTAGAGAAGTCAAATTTATTTCTGAAGTTTCTTATAGACAAAACCATATACCCCCACCTGCCACCCCCATTTTGTTGGTCTTTTCCTGTAGTAAATGAATTAATGTTGACTTCTTAACACTATCCTTTATGAACTCTTCCACTAAATATCCTCTGTTTCCAAACCCTCTTCCTTCCCATAAGATTTGACAGAGCCAAACTAGTAGGAAATAACAGGGGGAAATACATGTTGTGACACCATTGTGTCAGAGCACCACTTTGAAGCTGATTTGTTTAACTTCTGCTAGGTTCCTGCTGGCAATCCTTCTAGGTTATCTTTTCATAAACATGACATAGTTGATTGCAGAGTGCCAGATGCCTTGTGTTTTTCTGTGACCTAAAACACAGTGCAATCCATTCTGATGGTAAACTAGCATGTGGTTCCCATGGAATTAGATTTCACATGAGCCAGTATCTGCAAAATAGGGCCAGCATTGAGCAGCCCAGAAACAAAGGATTGTTGTGCTGTCTCCTGAGTTGGAAATTGTGCATTTGTAGCAGATGTTTGCTATAACAGTACATCAGGAAACATCATGTGGATAAGAGATCTATAAGCTGTTCAAGTGTCAAGTGTCTGGTGTGGGGGACTTCAAGTGATCCAGCTGTTCATTTGGCTGATAAGTTATCCCTTGGTTAGAATCCTACCACTGACATTTTATTTTTATTTTTCCTTGTGCATCATTGTTTAGTTGGAGAGAAAGAAGCAACTGCATATGGACTTTTTCATTTAGTATGCTACTCATTAAATTCATCCAATAACACCAACTATAGAAATACATAATAGTAGGACATGTCATTTGCCACTGACACATCTGAAGAGGATGTGCTGGTGAACAGATGAAAAATATAATAAGAAAATGTTCCATCAGCAGTAGGAGAGAAACTGGAATCTGAGCGGAGTTGGGTTGAAGAATACTGTGGAATATGGTTCCAAAGGAAGAACATAGCATACTGAGGCATTACTTTGAGCATAGAAGAAAAAGGAAAGCACAGTGTAGTACTGACCAGGAGACATTGCTGAGTAAGTTAGTTCTGTTTGTGGAACTCTGATGAACCTTTGAAACCCAGGGTGCCTTTCACCCTACACATTGATCCCACTTTAACTGTCAAGGCTGGATCCTATAGAATCCTGGGGTTTGCAATTTGGTCAGAAGCCCCAGGGGAGCTCTCTGGCTGAGGATCCTAAATGTCCCTCCCTCAATTGCCAATTCTACAATGTTGTCATGGCAGTGAAAGTAGGATCTTTGTTCTATAATTTTGTAGTATGAAAGAGCCCCAGGTTTGAGAACTAATGCTTAAATCCAACTGAATCAGTGGGATTTACATTAGCATTGATTTACAATTCAATAGTAACCTGCCTAAATACTCTAAAGGCACCAGATCCTGTTTGATCTTGGAAGCTAAGCAGGATCAGCCCTGGTTAGTACTTGGATGGGAGACTGCCAATGAATACCCGGTTCTGTTGGCAATATTTCAGATGAAGGAACTGTCAAAACCACCTCTGACTATTCCTTGCCTATGAAACCATACAAAATTCATGGGGTTGACACAAGTTGATGATAGGTGACTTGAAGGCACATGGAGACACACACACACACAAAACTGACTTAGTGCATCTACTCTAATTGCCACATGGTTTTAGGCCCTAGCTTTTTTTTCTTTAATTCTGTTCCTCCTTAAAAGAGTACTACTTATGTAGAAATCATTAACCATGGTGTGTTTTGGTCAAAACTTTCATTTTATTTATTTATTTGTTTGCAATTTTCCAAATACTGAATATTAAAAAACTACAATTACAAAATGAAAGAAAATATAAGATACAGAAAGAAATATATAAAAGAAAAAAAATGAAAAGTGGCTTCCAACATTCTTCTCAGTGGCTATACTCATACATAACATTAAACCTCTCTCTTAATACAACTGCATGTTACACTTCTTCCAGATATCAAATCTTGAGTAATTATCAAAACCAAAAGTTATCAAATTATATTCTTTTTTGAACAAAAAGTCCATCAACGTGTTCCAGTTTTTTTAATTCACTAGTGATTTTTCTCTAACCAAACAAGGTAATTTATCCATTTCTGCCAAGTCTATCAAGTTCAACAACCACTCTTCCCTAGTTGTTAATAATGAATTCTTCCATTTCTGTGCATACATCAATCTTGTTGCTGTGGTCATATATTGAAGTACTGTAGTCTTCCATGACTGTTTTCTAACTGTTCATCTAAAAGTCCCTAAAAGAAAACCTCTGGTTTTATTTGAATATCAACATTTAAAATTCTCTGTGTTGAAGTGTGAACTTGAACCCAAAACATCTTAGCCTTTTCACATGTCCATCAGATATGATAAGTTAAAACGTTCTTTGTAAAGAGGAAAAAAAGGTGGCAGATAAATAAAAGTGCTGTGTGGGTTTATTTGATTTTGTAGAAACCTACAGGGCAAATATAGTGATAGTGTCAGTTAGATAATGTTATATCTAATAAAAGTTATTTCTAAAAGATTGTTTTGCCCCCTAAAATTATTCTGATAAGCATGAAAGTCAGAGCTGGTATCAGTTCATTGTCTAACTGGTTAAATTACTAAAGAATACAGGTTGAGTCTCTCTTATCCGAAATGTTTGGGACCAGTGGTATTTTGGATTTTGGAATATTTTGGATATTAGAATACTTGCTTATACATAATGAGATATCAGAGATGGGACCCAAGTCTAAACACAAAATTTATTTATGTTTCATATACACCTTATATACATAGCCTGGAGGTAATTTTATACACAATATTTTTAAATAATTTTGTGCATGAAAGAAAGTTTGTGTACATTGAACAATCAGAAATCACAGGTGTCACTATTTCAGCCACCCATTTGGACAATTTTGGATTTTGGAATCTTGGATAAGGGAGACTCAACTTGTAGTTGAAATAACTAAGCTAAAATAATGCATTGCTTCGTTATCTGACTTTTGTCCATGGAGATTTTTTTTTATGGTTTTCTCATAGTTACTTCTGTAACGGAAGTCAATAGTGTACATTTTGAAGCAGGCAGCCTGGCAAAAACATGGGGTAGATGTCCAAAGCACCCTGTGAGACATGGAGATTTTGTTGGTTAGTGGCAAATTTACTAAAACTGAAGATTAAAATGATATTTTTAAAATCATGCTCAGTGGATTTCTACTTTTTAAAAATTATTTTAGGAATACCCTGAAATCTCACTGAAATGGGGAAAAGTTCCCACTTCTACTCTATTGTGGGCAGATAAACGTTTATTCCACTCCTCCAGCTAATTTGATAATCTTTATTATCTGTTGGCTGTAAGAATTATGTGTCCTTCCAGCTAGTTAGTCTGCTACCTTTGTTGTTCTCTCTCAGGACTGAAGGATATTGGCTAAACTCAATTTTTCCTCCAGCCAGCCCCGTCTTTTTGAAGTCACTTCATTGGATATTAACTATGACATCACATCCCCTGCCATATGCACCCCTTGTTATCACACAAGAGCATCTTCTGACATCTGTGTTTAAGAAATGCTAGTAGTTTGACTGCAAAAGAGGGGTAAGGTGGGAGTTAACATGAATAAAAAGATTGTTTGAGGAATAGTGACAAAATCTGTGTCTGTGATTTGAAAGATGAGAAATAAGATTCCAGCAACAGAATTATGAACTTGAGGATAGATGCGTAATCAGATGAGTCATGGCAATACATTTATTGTAGCATAATATGATTTGGGAAAGCTCTTGTTTGTGGAAATGCAATTCACAAGATTAGAAAGATGCTATTCCCTCCTTCCCCCAAAATTCTGGGAAGTACTGTAGAGTTTCCCAGAGTGTTAGCCCTTTTTGGGAAAAATATGAAAGCTAAAACTGTTAGGAATCAGCCTTCTTTTAGCAGAATAGCGGACAAGCATGCCTCAATCTTACATTGTTTCCCTGAACTGATACAGACTCAAAATAAACAAGGCAGGCAGCTTCAGATTACAAACTCAGAAAAAGTTATTTACATATGCATGGAGTGCCTACATCCTAACTAGCTAATAAAAAGATTAGGTATAGATAGTAAGTTCTTTTAAGTCACCATCTTGTTGATGGAGAAGTGAAGCTTGGCAGAAGGTGAGAAGAGGAAGAAGAACTGAAAAGACAGAGAGCAGTGAGAGTGAAAAGTGGGAGCCTTTATATGACTGATGATCCTAGGAAGTTTCCTGGGTCACATCAGGGGAACACATGACCAAGTGGAAATAAAAAGACGATGGAAACAATGCATAGAAGAACTATATAAAAGAGATAAAAGGGTGACAGATTCATTCAAGGAAGAAACATATGAAGATGAACCTCCAATTTTAGACAGTGAGGTAGAAACTGTACTTCAGAGAACATGGGAGAAATAATCATCAGGAACAGATGGCATACCAATAGAACTGCTTCAGAGATAGAATCTACTCTAGTTCTAACTGAAACCTGTCAACAAATATGGAAAACAAAAGAATGGCCCACAGATTGGAAACACTCAATATATAGTATACTAGCTGTACCCAGCCTAACATACACCATTAAAAAACTCCCCGAATAATGCCCAGTACACCTCACAACAATCCTGTAAGGTAGGCTGGTGGATTTTTAAATCCTTTCTCCCCCTTCTCAGTGTTCCACACTTTTCCCAGAATTGCTGAGGGTGACTCACTCTGTTGCCCTGCCACAGCTGCTGCCACCACCAGTTGAATGCCTGGGTCCCATCCACAGGTGACCTGCCCCAGCTGCCAGTTCCATCGGCTGCCTGGGTTCCATTGCAGATGGCCCATCACCACCGCCAGTTGACTGTCTGGGTCCCAATCTGGGCCACAGATTGAGTGGCAGGAATCTGGACCACAAAATAAGTGGCAGGAGTGGATCATAGAATCATAGGGAATTTGCATGTGGGTGGTGATTGGTTGGGTGTATTTCCTGAGCAGCCAATTAGCACACTGGGAAAGGCAACATACCCAAGAGAAAATACATATATATATATATATATATATATATATATATATACACACACACACACACACACACACACACATACAGAGAGAGAGAGAGAGAGAGATTCCAGTCCCTAAGAAAAGGGGGCACCAGGAATTATAGTAACCACAGGTTCTTTGCATTAATTTCCCATGCAAGCAAAATGAAGCTCAAAATTTACAACACACAGTCACATGGCTGGCCACTTGTTCTGACCTCAGAGCGAGTGACTGGGCCAGGGCTCTGCCTTCCTGGTGCACAATTACTTGCTCTGGGGTCAGAACAAAGCGGCCAGCCATGTGATTGCATGGCTGGCCACTTGTTATGACATCAGAGTGAGTGTCTTCACCTGAGTGCTGCTTTCCCAGCCAATATTGGAATGACCAAGTGGCACAAAGTAGGGGGAGAAATGGTGCCACCTGTCAGGCAGTGCTTGTTCTGCCTCCCCACCCCCTGTTTCCAGGGTGGATCCTTTGTTCACTCTACAGTTTTCTCCAGAGTTTCAAGCAAACTCCAGAGACAATTGCAAGTTTTAAAAACCCACATTATGATGGTATATCCTGAGTTTGGTGCGGATAGGGCTTATTGGACCAGATTGCGGGGTGGTGGTGGTGTTTCACTATGAGAACAGGGCTTCAACCAAGGAAGCAATGACCCTGAGTCTGCAAGACCTGAGCAGGGCTGTTGAGGATAGGGTGACTTGGAGCATCTCATTCATGGAGTCACAACAAGTTGAAGTTGACTTGATAGCCATTAACAACAACAAAAATGCTCTGTACTGGGTACTTTTTATCAGTGGCAATATGTTTTTCCCTCACAGCACAGCAAAACTAGTAGAGAAATAAGTAAAATAGTAAAAATGAAACAAACTTTAAGATTAAAAACCGTGAAGTCACCACATTACTTAGGATCTAGTTTTTGTGGTAGTTGTTGTTGTTGTTTTTAACACAAACAATTAGAAAGATTTATTTTCACAAAAGCAACCTAACTGTTTTCAGCCAACATCATATTTGTGGGAACAAATTTGAGTGAAAACAGATGAACATGAATTAAAATAACATGAATTAAACTTCTTGGCAGAAAAGTGTGGTATGCATTATATTTAAATAAAAATTAAAATTTACATCTATGTCTTAATCACTTCTTTTTAAAAAAAGGGTTCCCAGTTGTCCTTCCCACTGTAATACCTCATAGGCATTGCCTGTGTGACTATAGCTGGCACTTGTGCTTTAAAGTAGGGAAAATGGTCAAATCATTTGCTCCACAGCATTGAGCTAAAATAAGCCTCTAAATGTTTCACTCCTTACAGCTGGAGAGCAAATAAGAGAATGCTTGACACTGTTAAGAAAATGCTTGGCATAAAGCTTTCAAAAAAATAGGGGGGAAAAAATCAAACATACACCCTCATGGTTTTCAGCATGCTTCATTTTAAGACTTCTGTAATCTTGTGCAAGCAAGGAAATAAAGCTGCCGAAGATTTGTGGCTAGGAAAAATTAGTGATGGCTCTTGTGCAGTTTCTAGAGATTCTGCGTCTGATACAAAACACACCTCTCAAAAATGTATGTAGAGCTGCATTGTCTTGAACAACTTCATTAATAAAACTAGAGGAAGAAAGTTGAGCACAATGATAGGTTCTATAGAATCTATAGCAGGGGTGGGGATTCTATATCTCCTGCCTGATTGCAACTCCCAGCAGCCATAGCCAACATAGCCAATGATTGGAAATGTTGGGAGCTGCAGTTCAACAACACCTGGAGATCCATTTTCTTACTCTCTCTGGTCTTTGACCTTTCACCTGGAAGAAAACCTTCCCAATCTTCCTTTCGCCTTGAGAGGAAGCAAGAAATGTAGCAAACTAAAAGGCCGTGGGTATGCAAACTAAAATCAGAAATCGATCCTTTCACCCCACTCATAATTTGTTACATGTTTAAAGTCTGCACAGATCTGACAAGCAAGTCTTGATTTTTCCCATGCTTGTAATTCTGAAAGGTTGCTTAACATGTAGGTATGGCCCAAGTCAGATGGGGAAGACAAGAGATAAGAAGAACAGTAGACCAGAGTTAAGACTCAAAATATGTAGACAGAGATAAAAGATCTAAATATGTTAATGGGACTCTAACGGAGTAATCAAACAAACTTCAAGGCAAAACTATGAATCACCAAAGTCTATTCTTCGCAGCTATTTCATTAGGAATATTAAAGAATCACTGACATTTCTGACTTGTTATTAAAATTTTATCAAAACACCTACAAATGTTGGGTTTTGTCCTCATCCATATAAAATTATTTATGCCCCTATCCTAAGAGATAAAACTCCTTTGGAATATATTTTTTAAGAAGTGCTGTGATAGTGTGCTGCATTTATTTATTTATATAAAAAACAAATGACCTAAGCATCGCTGTATGAAAGTATCTATATGCCATACTATAAAAAATGTCATCAACAAAAACAGATTATCAAAAACAAAAGCATTTTTGGTGTGTGTGTGTGTGTGTGAGACCTAGCTTCTAGTCAGTGTCAGCACTATGGGGTGCAGAGAGGACAAACGGCACGAAGTGACACCATGGGTGTGTGTGTGTGACTGCAGCCTTAGTGATGCCACAGTTCTAGTTTATTAAGTAGAGGGGAAAACAAAAATGCATACAATAAGACAACTGCATACAAAAGTATGGATATTGTGAGAAATCTGTATAAAACACATACAAAAATGTATGCACACCTGCTTTATGCATGTGTCCACACATTTCTTTATTCATGTATCTACACATATGTATTTTTCTTATTGTATGTGTTAGGAAAATGTGTGCAAAGTGTGTCTATTTGGGAGATGCATATAAATAATTATGTGTCAGTGTGTGTATTAATTTGGGAAGTGCACATTAGATCTGTTAAAATGTGAACCAACCATGTACTTCCTCAAATCTAATCTTAATACAGTCATTTTGTTTAAAAATAGGATAGTTCAGACACTTCACTGAGTTTCCATGGATATTTGATGTCCTTAAGAAAGGGTACAATAAGTATCCAAATTAAACCTGATGGTAAATTTTGGCCCGAAATTAACTAAGGCAGTTACAGAGATGAATTCACAATCTCTAACGTATTCACTGGTTTGTTGAATATGTACGGAGCATGAATGTCTCCCAATCCTCACTTGCTGATTGGCAGTTGCTGTGAGCAGCAGGGGTCTAGTCCCCAGCCAATCAGGAAGTAGCTGACTGACGTTTCCACTCCCCCCCCCAACAAGCAATCTGTGGTGAGACAAGGAATTGTAAGAAGGAGCCTGCTTCTGGCTTTCATACCAGAGATGGCTCACGAGAGTGGTGGAAACATCAATCAGCTGCTTCCCAATCAGCAGGAGAACAGACCCCTCTTGCCTACAGCAGCTGCTGCCTGGTGAGTGAGAACTGGAGGGGTCAGGCTGGGAGACACTATGTAGTTATGTTACTAAGGTTATGCATTTCTAAGTGCCTTAATGAATTCCAGCTTTTATTTTCAAGGATTGTGGCTACTGAAGCTTTAATAGTGGGCCAAATGTCTGAATGTGAGATCTTATCGATAGTCATTATGACTCTAGAAGTAGCTGCTCAGAGGATTTGCTACTTAGGTATAGCTATTTCTAGTCTGCCTTGAAATTAACCAAAGAGCCCTAAATTACCCATGCTCTAGATTCATGTTGATTTTTCTGAAGACATAGTACTCCGACTTAAACCAGTTCAACCCTATAGTTACCCATGTTTCCATGCCTTAGCAGAGATTGATTCTTGATGTTCTCCACCTCCACACCTTTCTTCCAGTCTAGCTCAGAAAGAGACATTCAAGAGAACATAACATGGGCAAGTTCTACAGGCCATACTTAGTTTTACAGTGATTAGCTGGCTTACTCTGATGTGGAGATCAGCTTATTAGCTGGCTTACCCTGATGTGCCACTCAAAGGGTAGCCCTAAAGCTGCAAGCCTATGCTTGCTTTATGTAGGAGGAAGAAGGTCTATTGAATATCATGAGACTTACTTCCAAGCATACTCTAATGTATTATGCATTTATTTAACTTACAGATTGTCACTTCATGAAGAAGTGTATGACACTGTATGATATAAAAACACCAAGGCCACATCCATTTTGGATGTTGTTTTAATCTTGCTGTACGCCTCCCCGGTTGCCAAGCAGAGGGGCGGGTTAAAAATAAACATTTATTATTATTATTATTATTATTATTATTATTGTTGTTTTGAAATGGGCTTCACAAACATTTGCAGCAGCACCCCTCCAGGCCTGTCAAGCAGCAGCTGCTCCAAAAGGAACATCATTATTGGTATATTGAGAGGAAAGCAGCATTGATGAGAGTGCAGAATAAAGCAAGCATATAGCATCTGAATGGCTTTTAAAAGTGTGTTAATTCTCCTGTTGTAGTTCATTGATCTTCGTGCTTACATTTGGCAGGATTGCACCTAGTTTCATTGATCTTGTTTAGGCAAGCTATTTTGAGAGCAGAATCTCTCACCTTATGTATATTTTAATAATTTATATGCAAATAGCTGAAACAGTTTCTCAGACATTAGCATAATCCAATCTGTTTTAATGCTTTTTGATTTCTGTACCCTACTCCCCTTCCCAAGTATACCAATTTTTAAATTAATCCAGCTTTTATTAGTGTTTTATATAGTTTCTAACCACCAATGTAAAATTAAAATACAGTTGTCCCTCCATATTCACGGATTTGGTATTCACAGATTTAAGTATTCACAGTTTGAAAATATTCTTTAAAAATTAATAATCCAAAAAGCAAATCTTGATTTTGCCATCTTATATAAGGGACACCATTTTGCTATGCCATTGCATATAATGGGACTTGAGTATTCACGGATTTGTGTATTCATAGGGGGTCCTTGAACCAAACCCCAGCAAATGTGAAGGGACAACTGTACAACTGGTTTTCTTATTCATATTTTCAGAATCCTTCCCAAGGATTTCTCAAAAGTCCAGTATGTGTTGTGTGTGCCACTGATATTCAGTCTGCCTTATTGCCAGGGGGTAAGGGATGAAACTGACCTTTTTTCTTTCCTTTTTTTTTTTTTTAACTAAGGGAGGCTTGTCTAGCCACTGCTTCAAACTGATTAATTACTCTAGATGGTAATGTGTCAGTGCTGGGGACCCGAATCTTCAAGGCAATGGCTATTTCCAGATGAGGACCTTGGGCTGGCTGCTGTCATTGAGAGTGAAGGAACCCAGGCATTTTTGCAGCACTCTAGAATGTATTATCCAGATGAAATTCTTTGAAAAAGTGGTACTTAAACCTGACATATAGTTTTATTGGTGGTATGTGATCACCAAGAGTGGTCCGCCCTGGCCTCACATCGGGAGGCATGGAGATGCACTATCCACAATGCTGCAGCCTTATTTGAGAACTCACGCCGAACAAGTCTTGAAGAGAAATGACAACGCAGAAAGAATCACAACCCAAAAACATCACCCAGGGAGACCTTCTGCTGTGCTTTTTGCAACCGGACTTGTTTATCTCAGATTGGCCTTTTTAGTCATCAGCGCGCTTGCAGAAAGCACGGGATGAGTCCTTCCTGAATCTTCGTTTGCAAAGAAAAGCCAGAGATGTTATCTTTGTAGCTATGATTTCAGAGATTCTCCCCACCATACTACACACTGCTTGAACTAATCTATATATACTGGAACTGATCTACGTATGCTCCTTTGGTATTGGTGTGTTTCAGTGAGATTAAAAATGAGCATGCTGAAGCATCTAAAGATAACAGTTCCACAACTGAATGTATCTTCCATGTGAACAGGATGTTCTTTGCTAGGACTCTCATAGAGAGGCAAACTTGGCCTAAATTCAGTGCTTGTGTTAGTGTTGCAGCCCCCTGTGGAGTCAGAAACCTGATCTGGATGACTTCTCAGACCACATGAGAGTGGTGCACCTCTGTGCCCTGAGTCACATGGTGATGGTGTGTGTGCATGTGTGTGTGTAGATTTGGAGGTGCAGCACACCCACATCAAGGCTGCAGAGGTGGTTCTTACAGGCTGTGTGTAGGCTATAATTGGCCTTCCCCTACACTAAACCATGGTTTAGCATTACGTGCACATTGGTCAGAAGTTTCATCTGTCCTAGTCAGGCACAGGAACTGGAATTGCTTCAAGACACCCAAAAAGCTCCCTGATGCCCCTGGCCCTAAACAGTCATCATAACTATTAGTAATAAATGAATTATTAATAGTAAAATGATACTTATCATTTGTTTATAAAATTTAAGTCATTTCATTTAAATAATCTTGTTCTACCATTTTTATACCTTTTCCTCATACCAGTTCCCAGGATAATATATGTCTATGCACTCTGCAGAGCTTTTAGTAGCAAGGAGTAAAAATATTGTTCCAATTAAGCTTGGTCCAAAAGCAAAATTAAACTGTGGAATTAATATAATTTATCCTGTGCTTTTGTACTATCACCTTGGAAAATTAACATTATGTGAAGTAACAAAATGTTGACTCCTGCAAAGTTAAATACTGGCCTGTATCCTGTTCTTAGACCCATGTAGAGTAGAATCATTGGATCAGCTACTGAATAGTGAGTAAATCCTTATGTGAATCCCATTGATTGAATGGGTTTACTTTAGCTCAGATTATCAATAGGATTATTTTAAAACCTTTTTTAATTGAGTAGCTGTAAGCAGTTGCCCATCTACAATCAGAATGCAAATTGCCATTGGATTCCTTCCTCTCCTGCCTAGTTGATTTTCAATCTAGTCTGGAAGATATATTCTTTTCTTCTTTAGAAAGAGGTGTTTCTTAAGTGACTAAGAAGGTGGAGGCAATAAAGCAAAAAAACACTGAATTTTCTGGTAGAAAAACCTTGACCTGCCTAAGTTTCTTAAGGGTTAGAATAAGCTATGGAATAATATGAGAAAACATTCAGGAAAAGGCGTGGAGAAATACTGTGGTCCTTCAGTATCCGCTAGGGTTTGGGTCCAGGACCCCCCATAGTTACCAAAATCCTTGAATGCTCAAGTCCCATTATATACAGTGGCATAGTAAAATAATGTCCCTTATATAAAATGGCAAAATCAAGACTGGCTTCTTGGAATTTATATTTTTGGGAATATTTTGGTGGAATCTGTGAATGCCAAATCCATGGATACAATGAACCAACTGTACTAGATTCCTCCTCATGCCTCTAAAGACTCTCCCTGCCCCCCCTTTTCTCTTTTTGCCTTTTCTCTCTCACTCTCCTTCTCCCTCTTCCTTCCTCTCTCAGTGGCACTCCTCAGCTTTTCTGTGGATCCACGAAAACAGCAAGACTTCAATTATTTTAAAACATTTGTATGAGAGGGATAACTATACAGCCAGAATTAGGGAGAACCCTGGACCTCCTGGCATCCCATACACAGCTGAAGTGCCTTCTATGTGGTTATCTCTTCTTCTCCACTTTTCTTTCCTGAACGGAATCCATTTTAGGGGAGATAGTCCCCTGTGATGAAGTTACTTCACCCAAAAGAGTCCTTCTAATTCTGTCCTAGAGGTCCTCTTACCCATCCCCATATAAACTGTTGAAGCCCTTAGCCTCCATGGGAATAGATAAAAGAATATTGCAAGAGTAAAAAATCAAGAATACTGGTGGGGAATCTATCCTTGTGGATATTCTGTAGCTGATAGGGTCATCCTCTTGGTTTTTGTCTCTATAAGATCTAAATTCCTCTCTGTCTGTATTGGATTCCTCTGTATTGGAGAGACAAATTCCTCTGTATTGGAGAGATTCATTAACATGTGTTAGTGTCTGTTTGGCTAATGGTTGGTTGCAGCTGTGGACAAGTTTACATAGGGACCACTAAATGCAGTGTACAAACACGAATCAAGGAACATGAGAGACACTGCAGACTGGGCTAGCCAGAAAAATCAGCAGTAATAGAACATGTGATAAACCAACCTGGACACAAAATGTTATTTAAAAACACAGACATTCTGGACCAGGCCAACAACTATCATGTCAGAATGCACAGAGAAGCTATTGAAATCCACAAACACCTGGACAACTTCAACAGGAAAGAAGAAACCTTAAAAGTAAACAAAATCTGGCTCCCAGTTTTGAAGAACAATAGAATCAAAACTCAACACTTACAAAGGAATTCCACCCAGGGACAGGGGAGTTCCAGCAGATAATGGCCCATCAACCAACCATTAACCAAACAGACACTAATGAGCCTTTCATTTTTATACCCAGCAACTAACCATTCAATTACACAAATTTACATATACTCCCCAATAGGGGTTCATACTATATAAACTCCACACCCACTCCTACTCAACCATTCTCTGAAGATGCCAGCCACAGATACATGTGAAACATCAGAAAGAAACTATTCCAGAACATGGCCTCACAGCCTGGGAAAAAAACCAAGGAAAATCTATAAGGAGAAAAATCAAACTAGCCATTCATCTCCCACTTGTATATTAACCTGGCAGGGATAAAGAATTTGTGGGCTTGTAAAGGTCATCATGACTCTCCTTTGAGAAAGACTTGTAACAAGCCCATAAAGTTATTTTGTTAAGATTCTAAAATTCTATTTTCCAAGGGACTTTTCAAGCTTTTGTATGCCAGAGGTTTCCCCATACCCTTTTAACAACAATCATGTCCAGAAGTGTCCTCCATGTTGGAATCTGTGGCAATTTTTGGTTCAGTAATCCCAGCTTGCACCTATACATTCTTTTTGTGACAATGGTAATGCTACTATTTAGTACATTTTTTTAAAAAAAATAGCTACTCTGTGGTTAATGGGATAATTACTTCTCTACATGCATAAATCTGCTGAAATATATCATGCCTCCTCTCAACTTTATCCTTTTTCTGGGTTTTCTGTTCTGTGTCACATGTCTGGATTTTCAAGCCTCTTGAATTCAAATAATTTAGTTGTCCTCAAATCTTGCTTATTATCTCTGAAAGCCATGCCCCAGACTGGGTGAAATCCTCCAGCTGTGGCATAATCAGCTATATCAGGTGAACAAAAGATTATTTTGAAGCGTTGTTAGGTAACCATGGATTACACTATTATGTAGTCGCTACAACCAAAGGAAATGTATTTCGTAGACCCAGTGTCCCTTCAGTATAGATCTTTTGGCTCTGATAATTCTTGAGGAAGTTAAAGAAGTCTAATGAATACCCAGGGACCCATTTAGATAGCACACAGGCAGCTTCTGAAAGGAAGACATAATGTGGGCTTTCTTTTCCTTTTATTTTGAATAACAGAGAAAAAATATAATTGAAACTAGACAGGGCATGGATCATTCTTTCTCACTGATCAAGATTCAGTAGTGTATATGAGTTCTCTGTATCTCTCTCTCTCTCTCTGGCTTTTCTTTCTGGCTTTTCTTTGCAAACGAAGATTCAGGAAGGACTCATCCTGTGCTTTCTTGCAAGCGCGCTGATGACTAAAAAGGCCAATCTGAGATAAACAAGTCTCTGTATATATTCAGCACACATATCTCTTTTAAGTAATCTCATTATGGTGACTTGCTAATGCCAGATGCTTATTACACAAACCATTTTCAGAAACTTAGCATTCTGTGAGAACTTAAGTGAGAAACACTTTCACATTAGTTCTGAAATAGTAGCTATGTCTTAGAGGTTTGGCTCTCTTCCAGCCCCCTCCTCTCTGGCTTTTCTTAGCAAATGAAGATTCAGGAAGGACTCATCCCACGCTTTCTACAAGTGCGCTGATGACTGAAGAGGCCAATCCGAGATAAATAAGTCCGGTTGCAGAAAGCACAGCAGAAGGTCTCCTTGGGTGATGTTTCCGGGTTGTGATTCTTTCTGCATTGTCGTTTCTCGTCAAGACTTGTTTGGCATGAGTTCTCAAATAAGGCTGCAGCATTGTGGATAGTGTGTCTCCATGCCTCCCAATCTGAGGCCAGGGCGGACGATTGTTGGTGATCAATTTGGCCGAGTCTGAGATGTTGTTTCAAGGAGTCCTTGTATCATATAGCAAGGCTTAAGTGGCAGCCAACTAACATTTGTAACCTATTATGAAACAGAGAATTCTTCACAATCTGGTTTGCTGTGTTCTAATCACTCTGATGACTTAAAGGGGAAAAAAGGGGTGAAAATATGGGGATGCAAAGAGTAATATTTATGGATCCATATTCTGAATGATTCTCATACATTGATGCAGTGGCAGTTGGTGCTTCCATGTCAGTTGGACAGTGAATCCAGTGTGGGTTTTAGTCTGAACTTTAAAGAGTTGTCCAAAGTACTGAACTCTACATCCCTCCCAGATATGTTCAGGACCTTGGATATCTCCTTTAAAGTTTATACTAACAAACTGCCTAGGAAAGGGCCCTTGCTAACACCCTACAAAAATACTCACATTCGTTTTAAAATACAACCAAAACGGCACATCTTTTTTTTCCTTATAAAATAAACTACGATTATTCCCTCACTTCTCCCTGTGTTTAAAAATGTGTGGCAACACTCTTTTCTTTGCCCAAGGGGAAAGGTTAATACACTTGAAACAAAGCCACTTTTGTCAAAATACACACTGGTGATTTTTTAAAAAACATACATATATATATATATAAAAGGATCTCTTTTGTTTAGAGGAGGAAGTGTAACTTGTGAAGTTACTGCCTACAAAGTCTGTTTTTTTGCTGCAGAGGACAAGATGGCAGCTATTCCTCTAAAGGACGTAGTTGGAGAAAAGGAAAGGTGGCAAGCAGAGCAAGAGGCAAAGATGGATAGGGTGAAGATCCTGGGGCTGAATTTTGCGTTGGCTCCAGAGGGATGGAAAGAAAATTGGTATCGCTGGTTGGAAAAAGTGAAAGAGAGGGTGGCCCTCTGGCAGAGATGGAAGCTGACCATTTACCAGAGAGCCGCTTTTGTAAATACCTACCTGCTTCCGGTGGCAGCCAACTTGGCGGCTGTTTTCCCACCTCCAGATTCAGTGATTAAAGAAGCTGATCGGGTTCTCTTCAAGTTTCTTTGGGGAATGGCTACATTCCCCCTGGCAAGGGCAGTGGCTTATGGGCAGGTAGAACAAGGGGGCCTAGACTTCCCAGCCCTGGGACCTAAGTTCATCGCCATCTTTTCTGCTCAAAACTTTGGGAAAGTTTCTCTGTTACAAATGGGTCAGATTCAACCTCAGGCTTGGCTAGTTTTGTTTTGTGAGTGCTGGATGGGGACTAGATGGGGAAAGACTTGGTGGGAGGAAGGCTCATTAAGTTTTAGGTTTTCTTTACCTGAAAAATTGAAAGCACCAGATTATTTGAAAGACTTTGTTTTTTACATAAAGAAATATAAAATTCATGCTGAGGAGTTGAAGGGGGAAGACAGACCAGGTCAGAGCATCAAGAGGAGTTTGTACAGGAAAATAGTGGAGGAGATTTATGTTAACCCGTTTTTGCAAAAGCGTCAGGCCAAACTAGATTTATCAGAATACCTACATCACCAGACTAACCCAATTGAGTATTTCATGGACAAAAGGGTCCCCAAAAAGTTGTGGGACTTGAGGTGGAGGCTCTATCATCAGGTTCTTAATCTGAGGGGAAAGAGACCATGGACCGCAGAGGATGAGCAGACCTGTCCGCGTCTGAAATGTAAAAAGGCTGAGATTTTGAGTGGCGTGGCACAAAAGGAGACGATCAGACATTTTGTCCAGGACTGCCCAAGTGCCCGGGAAACATGGGAGGAGGTGGCCCGGGTCCTGGATTTGCCAGATTTGGCACAGCAGGCTTGGGAGACGGTGCTTTCGGGGACTGAACCTGCAGAGGGTATCAGGGGACCCAGAAAGTCAGTGGGCCAAAAGAGGAAGAGGAAGGAGCCTGGTTCCGCCGTGGCTGAGAGGTTTTGGAAAGTGCCCTGGTCCACGGTGCAAAATCTGCAGCATGTAAAAGGCACTGCCTATTATGTGAAGAATGTAATTGAAAATTTAGCTCTGAGTGAAAAAGAGAAATTGCCAAGCTATCGTTGGAAAAAGTTTTGGCCGTGGTTTAGTGAGACGACCCCAGCAATAACATAAAATGATATTTCAAATAAATATTTTATTAATTTTGTATTATTTTGTATTATTATTTTTAATTAATATTTTATTGGTTTTTTTCCATTTCTAAGTAGGTATAATTATAATGTGTAAATATAATGTGATTATAGTGTGTTTAGATTAAAGGGAAAAATACATTAGTGTTAGGATAGATTTACTTTTGTATTAGTAAGAAAAGAGGAAAATAATTAGTATTGTTTTTGTATTATTGTTATGGCCTTTTGCGGTCGAGTGTATTTTTTAGTAGAATGGTCTTACTCCAGTAAAAATTCCCAAAAATTCCCAGTGACAAGGAAGCCTCTGCTGCCCCTCCACTGACGGAGGGAATACTCCACAAACCAATTGTAGGATTGTTGCCCATACCTGATCAATGCAATTTTTTTAAAAAAAGGAAACATTGAAAAGAGTACATGCAAAACCACCTCTGAGTATCCCTTGCCTAAGCAAACCCTATGAAATTCATGGGGTCCCCATAAGTTGACAGGTGACTTGAAGGCATACACACACACACACACACAAAGAGAGGGGGAGAGAGAGAGAGAGAGAGAGAGAGAGAGAGAGAGAGAGAGAGAGCTATTTATTAGTAGTGTGTTATTTCCAAGCTGGAGCATAGTAGATTGTAGATTGGCATTAGCCATTTTTCTTGTTTGTATATTGTGTTGTTGTAGCAGAATCTACAATTGTCATCTGGGAGTTGGTATATATATTAAAGGCTGGGTACGTAGAAAGCAATAAAATTAGTAAAATACAGATGAATATTATATGAAATAGTACTACACTGCTTGAGCTTCTGAGGAAAATGTTCAGTTCCCCTACACCCTATTATGCTTTCTCAGTGAATATCCTTCAGTCTGTTTAACAACTCTCAAGAAAGACTAGTAATGTCTAGGAAAGACAGGGACGCAAGCCTCCTTTAAGGCCTGTGGTTTTGTGAGACCAGCTGTCTCACAAGATCACTAGCCAAGTCTTGCAGGCCAGAGGACTCACAAGCCTTGGCCTTCCCACAGAGTCTTGTGATGGCTGCAACAGCAGCCATGACCATACTCCTCCCTATTGGTGAGCAAGTAGCTCAGCTGGTACAGGTGCTGGCTAACTCATTGCAAAGGAGGCCCCCTCAGTGAAGTGCACAGGAGGGGAGACATAGCTAGTGAGGGAAAATGTAGTTGGGTATTTTATACTGATTTCTCCCCCTTCTCTCTTCCACTTCCCTTCCCTGGTATGGTAGCTTGCAAAAGAAATTTGCATTACAATCTAACTTCAGTTGTTACAATTAGAAGCCATTCCCCCACCTTAAAAATGTACTAAACTTTTAATTTCATCTACTGCAATCACTGAAGCCTATGCTTAACACTTGAATATACCTTTTTAAAAAAAAAAAAAATGGGACCCTGCTTGGTCTGAGGTAAATTAAGACCTACAACAAACAGCTGCACTTATTTCAGCTTCATGACTTCCAATCTGTACATGATTAGTGAACTGATTAATCAAAAACTACTGGCTATATTGTACAACCCTCCTGAGGATGCAAGTGGATGAGGGGCACTCCTGGTTCAGTTACCAGACTGCTTTCGTCTCCTTGTAGGAAATCTCCTTATGTTAATGCCTGCCTGTTGGCTATAAATGATACATTGAGCTAATGTGACCTGGAGAGATCAAAAGAAGATGGGAGGGGTTACTCCAGCGCCAAACAGAAGGAGGGCCATATCAAGCAGTAGCAAGACAGTTGTAACAAAAAATGTATTAACAGTTTACTCCCCATTGTGTTTTGAATATAACTGCTCAAAGTTAAGATGATAATGCGTATGACGAATGACACATAGAAATGAAATGTTGAGAGTATAATCTGTTCCCAAGGCTATAAAAGCTGCAGCACAATTTTTATGAAATATTTACAGTTTTAGAAAGTACAACCACCAGCATAGACATGGAATCAGTCTCACACAAAGGTTCCCGTTATCTTCATTAATATGTCTTTTCCATCTTTGTGAACAGGCTTTTTTTGGGATGGGTTGGGGGAATAGTTAAACCTCGGGTTCAAAAGGGTATAAATCATTATTAAGCCATGATACTTACATGCTCTTCCTTCCAACCTCCACATTCAGCAGTAAAGTACTAGGTGTCTGAACCACAGCTCCATCTGATCTGGGGGACAATGGTCTAATTTCAGTTAACTATTTAGGATTTGAAACTGCAGTTTGATCCAGCTTAGTAAGCTAACATCAAATCACAATTATCTACTCCAGACATAATGGGTAACTATGGATTAGAGAGACCAGGACTCAAGCAACAAAGATGGCCTACAAGGGGAGAAGCAAGCATGCAGGCCTGAAGTTCATTCCCAGATTATTAAATTGCATTATAGCATAAATTGTTATTACTGTTAATTGCTTTTAAGTTGGCTTCCATATATGACAACCCTATGAATTAGAGTTCTCCCAGTCATCATCTTGAAGACTTGGGGCTGTGTTTTCCTTGATTGTCTATCCACCTGTAGTGCAGTCCCCGTCTTCTCTAATAAGTCATTAAATATGGTGTATTAATTCAGAGATTATAAATAAGATTTACTGTATAATCTCCAAGGAAATGAAAACAAATATGAGAGATGGGTAATAACTTTTATTAGGGCCACTAATAACACTTTAGGAAAACTAATTACCACTAGAGTAACACTTTGGTGGTCCTAATGGAAAGAATGACCAGTCTCTGATTCTTTCTAAACTAGGAATGTTATGCCCAAACTGGCCCTTACACTAATATCAATTGCAGAGAGCCCCCTTTCATTTTTCATTTTAGAAATGAAATGCTCCTTTCTTGGAATTTATCAACAGTTTTCAATAGCAAGAATATGTCTGATTCTTACAGAATGATACATAATGTTCATGATCTCATGATACAGAATGTTCTATTTAATTAAACCTGGAAGGTCAAACTGAAATGTTCTTAACCACTGAGGCCTCATCTACATGAGCTAGAATATGTCGGCTCCCCACTGGTGTATTCTGGCCATGGATCTGGCCTATTACTTTTTCAGGGAATGATAGGACACACAATCCCCAGCAGAAGCCCAAAAACTGTCTCAGTAGACTCAGTAGCAACTCGCTCCCAAGAATATTCACACACAGAGTTTTTGACGTCCAAATAAGCAGGAGGCACTTTTATCTTCAAAGTCAAACAGTTGCAATATATACAAATATTTACAATCCAAGGAGAAACTGCTTCACCAGGCCTCAGCATTCACAGGAAGAAGGGTGAGCTCTGCTCTGAGCCCTCCCATATACACAGTCACAGGACATTGGCTTACTCAAATCACATGATCTTACACACCAATAAGAACCCTTCTTCTGTAACTAAGGAAGACTAGGCAGTTCATGGAGTCAGCCATTTTGACTAGGCATGACTCTGCAGTTTGTTTGGCCATTTTATAATGGAGTTCAGTCTCTAACTCCTGACATCTTTCCCCATTACCAGCACAAAACGGGGTGGAATCCAGACCTTCACTCTGGCCCATCTCTGCAGCTGCTGCCTGCATCCCACTTTCCAAAGCCAGGAAGCTAGCCCACAGCACATGGTCAAGGCCCCCTGTGTGTGACCAGCCTGGTCACATGCTGCAGGACTGCTTCCCAGATCTGGAGACTGACATGGATGGCAGCTGTAGTGATGAGCTGGCATGGCGGTAGGGTCTCCTGTGGTCCCGCAGGGCCGAATCTGTTTTTGCCAGAGAGAAACTCCCACCCACCCCCAGTTATTTTAACATAACAGTTTACTGAGATTTACCCCATCTTAGGCTTGTATTTGACCCACTCATTGTGAGGACTGCCCAGGGGCAAAACTGGGCAAAGGTCCTACATTTTTAGACTGTAGGGCTCAAAGATGGGGGCAAGATGGGGTAAACAGCCCATGTAGATAAGGCCTGAGCAGATAAAACTCTGCTACTGAAAACCAAATTCATTGTGATAATGTATTAATAAACAAGATCTTCCTAATGTATACACAAGAAATTGTAAATTTGTTTAGAAATTCAGGTGAATGTCAACCAGATATATTTCCTGAAAGCAATATAGTTGGTAGGACAGTTCAGACAAACTTTGTATGGGAGTTTGGATGGTATCCAACCCGATAAAAGCCCTGTGTGACCAGACTGAAGATCTATCTTGTGTGACAACCTGTTTCTAACTTATTGTTAGGCAAATGTTTCCTAGAAGCCCACATGCAGGGCACAGGGACAAAACCCTCCCCTGTTTGTTAGTTACCCAATAGCTAATATTCAGGGATATACTGCCAGAGCCTAGAAAGGTTACTTTTTGGACTACAATTCCCAGAATGAGTTATAACCCAGAAAAGTAGACTTTCCAAACTCACATACTGTCTCTGAAACTAGGGGTTATTTAGCTGTCAGGGGTAATCACCAGAGTAATTAGAGATCATAATCCTGCTATTTTACTGACACAAGAACTGTATAAAAATTAGCATAATCCACATCTTGTTTCAATGGATTCTGTAAGTTAGTTGTGCATTCAGTAAAAGAGTACCGTACATTGTTTTTCTCGTTTTATAGAAAGGTTGGAAATATGGTCATGTTCATTTCATATTGGGAAATATCTTGTGGTAAGAAAGATACTATGCTGTAAGATGGAATTTAAAAATATATCTTAAATTTCCTATCTTTCCATCTAGCAACCCAACAACAAATAACAAGAAAGCAACATCTATAAACAAAGGCATTAAAATCCATCAGCATTAACAATAATATACGCCAAACAGTCTATCAGTCATCAGTAACACAGTCTTTATTTAGCCATCTACTTCACTTTGGGAACAATATTGGCTAGTCTTCAAAAGGTAAAGAGGAAGTTGGCCTTTTTGGCCTTCTAATGTCAGAAATTCCACAAGAGGAGCACCACTATTGAAAAGTAAATGTTGCATGTAGACATCAGGGTAACTGTAGTGGGCAGAAATTATTGTAGCAGAGAATCATCTGAAGATGAGTGTGGGAAGATCTGAGCTTCTCTTTGAGTCAAGGATTTGTCTGGCCATCTGGCTTGCAGAACTACCCGTATATTCTGGCGTATAAGACGACTGAGCATATAAGACGACCCCCCAATTTTTAAGTCAAAATATAGACTTTAGGGTATACTTACTATATAAGATGACCCCTCCCCCATCACCCGCCCTCCCCGAAGCCGTGATCGGGCTCCCCTTCATGGCTTTGGGGAGGGCAGATGGTGGCTGGAAAGCTTCCCCACCCCCCAGCCAGCCACCCTTCCTGAAGCCTTCCCGAAGCTGGCTCAGGAATCGCGGGGGATGGCTGGCCTGCTGGGGAGAGGCTCCACCACCTCCCACGACTCCCAAACCCACGAGGAGGCTGGCCAGCCTCCTTGTGAGTTGGGGAATTGTGGGGATGGCTGGCCAGCTGGGGAATCGCGGGAGGTGGTTTTAAAACAGTCTGTCACTACCATCTCAGTAATTATAGGCAATCACACAAAAGTGTGGGAGCCAGCACGGTGTAGTGGTTTGAGTGTTGTACTAGGACACTGGGAGACAAAAATTCAAATTTCTGCTTAACCATGGATATCCACTGGGAGACCTTGGGCAAGTCATACTCTTTGAGCCTCAGAGGAAAGCAAGGGCAACCCCCCTCTGAACAAATTCTGCCAAGAAAACCTCACAATCGGGTTGCCATAAGTCACAAATGACTTGAAGAAACACAATAACAACAAACACAAAAATTTTATATGGAGAAGGGAAAGAAAAATTAATATCAACTCATCAAAGCTATTTCAGTGGCAGAAAAAAAATCAAAAAATATGCATAGGAGAAGAGAACCTATCCCAGGTTAAAACATCTCTAGTAAATAATAAATTAGGGACAGGGCCCTGTTGGTGATGGCTCCCCAATGCAGAAATTTTCTTCCTTGGAATTAAGGTGTGAGGTTCAAAGTGTAATGTGTAATAATGAATTGTTTAGTCCAACTATGATCCAATGGATTCAAAGCTAAACATGAGTCAACTGTGTGATGCAGCAGCCAAGGGAGCCAATGCAATTCTGGGCTGCATCAACAGAAGTATAGTTGCCAGATCAAGGGTAGTAGAAGTGCTGCTCTGTTCTGATTTGATCACACTTTACCTGGAATACTGTGGCCAGTTCTGGGCATCACAGTTCAAGAAAAATATTGACAAGCTGGACGTGTCCAGAGAAGAGTAATCAAGATTAGCAAAGGTCTGGAAATCAAGACTTAGGAGGAATAGCTTAGGGAGCTGGGTATGTTTAGCCTGGAGAAGAGAAGACATAGAAGTAACATGATAGCTATCCTTAATTTTATGAAGGGATGTCATGTAGAAGATGGAGCGAACTTGTTTCTGCTGTTCCAGAGATTAGAACATGAACTAGTGGATTCAAATTGCAAGAATAAAGATTCCTCCAAAATGCTAGGAATAATTTATGTTTGACAGTGGAATACACTTCCTTGGAAGGTGATAAACTCTCCTTGGAAGTCTTTACGCAGAGGCTGGATGAACATTTGTCAGAAGTTGTGTATTCCTGCATGGCAGGGAGCTAGACTAGGTGGCCCTTGTGGTCCATTCCATCTCTATGACTCTATGATCCCTTTCATGCTCAGTGTAACATTTTATTTGCTCTCCTGTAAACAAAATACTTGAACATCTGTATATAAAGAGATGTGGGGATACGTTAAGCCCAATGCTGGGTCCACTTTTTCTAGGGCAATTGAATGGGAAGCCCATAAGACCTACTGGAGAATGCAAACTGATGCCTGGACCACACATGGAGCTGGGGAGAGGCTCAGCCACCTCCGCGATACTCCAACCCACGAGGAGGCTGGCCAGCCTCCTCACAAGTTGGGGAATCACGGGGGATGGCTGGCCAGGCGGGGGAGGCTCAGCCACCTCCGTGATTCTCCAACCCATCGGGAGGCCGGCCAGCCTCCTCACAAGTTGGGGAATCACGAGGGATGGCTGGCCAGCCGGGGAGAAGCTCAGCCACCTCCCGTCCAACCAGGCTTCCCCCCTGCAGCCTCGTTGGCTGGGAGGTGATCCTCTCCGTGACTCTGAGTCATGAAGAAGATCCCCTCCCACCCAGGAAGGTGGACAAAAGGGGGAACGTACCCGGTTTCCCTCGTCCCCCCCTCTCCCTCCATCTTCATTCTCTTTGGAAGGGAATGAAAATGGAGGGAATGGGCAGTGGCCGTTGCAAACCGCGGGATTTGCAAACTGCGGGATTCCAGGAAGGTGGAAGAAAGGGGCAAAAATACCCAGTTTGCCTCATCCTCTCCCCCTTCCATCCGTCTTCATTCTCTTTGGAAGGGAATGAAGATGGGGGGAAGTGGGGGTGGCCATTGCAAACTGCAAGATTCTCCCCTTTCTTCCACCTTCCAGGAAGATGTAAGAAAGGAGCGAACGTACCTGGTTTGCCTCGGCTGCTGGTCAATCTCCTGTGTGTTCATTCCCTTTGGGGAACGAATACATAGGAAATCCAGTGGCGGCTGCAGCAAACTGCAACGTTCACCCCCCTCCTCTGTCTTTGGTTGCTCCCCATAGGGGGAGAAGGCAGAGGAGGGGGGAGAATGAGCCGGTAAACACTTTGCCTCACCCCCCGCCCGATCTCCTGCCTCTTCGTTCCATTTGCAAAAGGAGCAAAGAGGCAGGAGATCAGACAGCGGGTGAAGCAAAGTGTATCTGGTGTATAAGACGACCCCTGATTTTGGAAGATATTTTTCGTGGTTCAAAGGTTGTCTTATATGCAGGAATATACAGTATCTTCCAGCTATAGTTGGTTGACCATGACCAATATTTGTTTAGCCAAATGACACCCTTCAACTTTGCTAGATTCTGGTATTTATTTTTTGACTTTCATTAGTGGCTTGAAGGCTGGTGTTAAGAGTTATGTGAAGTGGAAATAAGATACATGAGCGTATATCCAAATATTTGGAACTAATGAATTGAACTGTTTGAAGCAGATTGTTTATATTTAATGGAGCTTGTTGCTTCATCTAACCAACATGTTGTAGAATTACAGAAGTTATAATCAGTAAGTGGAAGTTATACTAAAGTTTTAAGCCTGAGATTGCATGATGATAAGGTGGTTGTTATGTGCCTTCAAGTTGACTCCGACTTACAGCAACCCTATCCTAGGATTTTATTGGTAAGATTTCTTCAGAGGAGGTTTGCCATTGCCTTTCTCTAACACTGAGAGAATGTGACTTGCCCAGGGTTACCCACTGTGCTTCCTTGGCAAAATGAGGATTCAAAACTTAGTCTCTCAGAATCTTAATTCAAAACTCAAACCACTACCATAAGCTGGTTCATTTTTATGGAGACAGAAAAAACAAATCTTTTTATCTTTGATATTTCCATGTGTAATTGACATAAAATAAATGAGGAATATATATAGGGAGTTACAATGTTTAATTTCTTTTTTTTCTCTCAAATATTATATTCCATGCTTTTTCAAGGAGCTGGGGTAGCAGGACATGAGGTTTACTATATTTTATCTTGAATGGAATAGGTTACAGTAGATGTGTGATTGACATGCGGTTTTCAATTGTGATTTACAGTTAATGGGGACTTGAACCCAGGGTTCTCTGATCTGAATCCTCAACATTAACCTCTGTATAATTAGGTAACTTAAAATCACCTTGTCTTCCCAATTGCAAATAAATCAGTGTTACTCAGTGTGTGTGAGATTCTTCCTATGCCTGCCCTCTAATATACTTCTGCACATCCCTATGGTCATAAGAGCAACCATGGTTGGCTGGTTGTGGGGAAAAACAGGCAGTCCTAGAGCCAAGTGGTTATTGTGATGTAGAGACAGGTATGTTGTAATGCAAGCGTAAGTGGCAGTCAGTGAGACTGTTGCCCTTTGGTTGACTGGCTTTATGAGATCTCAGCAAGTGGATGTGTTGGGCTGGAAAAGAAAGTTTTAAGGCTCAAACAGGTACGTGGAGTATGGTTGGCTTCAGTGAAGAATGGTAATGCTGACCCTCTCCCGGAGCACATAATAGCCCACCTCTTGTTTTCTATAGGCCATGACTGGGTAGTTTTTGTATATACAGAAAGAAGTACCCAACTTTCATATGTGAATGGCTCTTTAGAGCAATAATTCCCAATCTTTTATCCTCCATTTGTTTTCAATTTCATTTCCAAATATCTCTGACTATTGGCCTTGCTGATTGAGGCTTCTGGGAGTTAAATCCAAAATAAATTTAAAAAGTGGAAGCCAAAGGTTGAGAATCACTGTCCTAGAGTATATATGGGAGAGCCTGTTGGAACTTGGAGGTCTATATCTACATCTATATCTATATCTATATCTATATCTATATCTATCTATAAAATACTCCAACATCTACAAAAATATCAAGGTCCAAACAAAAAGTCAGGAGTGTAGACAGCATGGCAATCACTTTTTAGAGGCAATTGTTGCTTTGTTATCAAATAATAAGAATTGTTTAATTATCACCCCCGTTCCAGGCAGATGATCCTAAAGGAAATGAAGCTGATCTTTTACCACAGTATTAGCTATCAGATAAATGAATTTCCTAAAATACTGATTACTGTTAAAATGTTTTATTCACCATTTCAGTTTGGCAGTGCATGATCTATTGCCTTTTGCTGCTCTTTCAGAAGTCTAGAAGATTCATTGCATGCTCTTGGATATCTGTGGCCATTAATTACTAGACTAAATATTATTCATTGCTGTATTTCAATCTTCAATTATTTGGTACTTTCATCCACATGCAAGCCTTGCCTTGAAAATTACAGTAGTCTGCACTTTCTCTTGCCTCTTTAAAATACGATTTTTTAAAAGGAATGGACAATTAATTTGTCATTGGTTTAAAATGGTTGCCAGATATTTATAAGTTGCAGAAGTATAGGAATATGAAGGTTGATGAAATATTCTGGTGGGATACCTGTATATTTTTAGTCCCTTGTTGCATTGAGTTTTCAACCTCTATCTGAGAACCCACATGGCAACTGGTGAGACTTGGAATCCTACAACTTGGTTTCTCTTGTTGCTGAAACATAGTTACATATGAGTGGTATGAATTACATCAGGGGTTTGTGCTGTGTAAAGGAAGAATATTCATTTTTATGTGTGAATACAGCTTGTTGGGCAGATGGCATGACGTAGGTGTTTTACCATTTGCCATTTGGGTTAATGAATGCAGGCAGAGGGCAGTTTGAATTAGTTAGTGGCCTCAAAATAGTTTCCTTCTCCTCCATTTCAGTTGTGATGTATGTGGTTCTTCACAGGTCACATCTAGAATAACCCACCATATGCCACCTTCTTTAAATCCACCATGGAAGCCTTAAATTGGAATGTTGCTTGTCTTTAACTTTCAGGCCAAAGGCAATTAACAGGACACCCTGGGGAAGTGGAGTGGCTGCACTGTTTTGGAGGTTAGCAATACTGCTGAGAGAGACAGTTGTATATAAAATCAATAGGTGTGTGAGAAGGGCCTGGTTTTGTGTGTTTTTACTGGGAGTAGGTGGTTTGGGAATGCCCTGCATCCCAAGCACCGATTGTATTCATTTTTCTCCCCCAAACATTTAGTTGCAAAGGAAGTTACCCCAGTTTACAAGTGCCTGGTCTCATTTAATTTTCTTGGTTTCTAAATATCTATTTCTTTTGTTAGATACATTTATATTAAGAGGCGATATGATAGCCCTGTTTAAGTATTTGAAGGGATGTCACGCTGAGGATGGAGCAGGCTTGTTTTCTGCTGCTCCAGAGACTGGAACACGGAGCAATGGGTGCAAGCTCCAGGAACAGAGATTCCACCTCAACATGAGGAGGAACTTTTTGACAGTAAGAGCTGTTCGGCAGTGGAACACACTCCCTCGGAGCGTGGTGGGGTCTCCTTCCTTGGAGGTCTTTAAACAGAGGCTGGATTGCCATCTGTCGGGGATGCTTTGATCAAGATTTCCTGTGTGGCAGGGGGGTTGGACTGGATGGCCCTAGTGGTCTCTTCCAACTCTGCAATTCTATGATTCTATGATCTCACCTTTCTTCCAATGAGATTAAGGTAGCATACCTGGCTATCATCAATTTTATCTGCACAAGAGTTCCCTGAGGCAGATTAGGGTGAGAAAGAGAGTCTGGCCCAAATCACCCAGTAGGTTTTATGACTCAGTGGGGACTTGAGCATGGACTTCTCAAATCCAGCCCAGCTCTCAAACTTTTAAGTCAAGCTGTGTTTTCAGATGGCAGAGCTGATGCCTGTGTCTAGTACTGGCATCATGATATGTTCACAGTTTGGCATATGTAGGGGTGGGGTGCTTGCAAATCATTTTTTGTGGAACTGCCAATAGAAATACGCAAGGAGGGGGCAAAAGGGGACACCTTACGAGCATCTGAACTTTGGGATTTCAGAGTTTGATGGAAACTCTCCAGGAGGATTTTGGAATTTGAGGGAAAGGAAGAAAACTTTACAAAGAAAGCATCCTGCTTCAAGCAGAGCAGGCTTCAGGAACAGGGCCCTGAGAGTCCACAGCCTCAGTTGACAAAGATCAAGCAGGGAGAGAGAGAGAGAGAGAATGTTGTTTGTTGTTGCATGCCTTCAAGTTGTTTCTGACTTATGGCAGCCCTAAGTTGAACCTATCACGGGGCTTTCTTGGCAAGATTTGTTCAGAGGGGTTTTGCCTTTGCCTTCCTCTGAGGCTGAGAGAGTGTGACTCAGTTGGTTTCCATGGCCAAGTGGGGATTCAAGCCCTTGTCTCAAGAGTCATAGTCCAACTGTCAGACCACTACACCATGCTGGCTTGGAGGCAATGTAGGCAATGGTAATCCAATAACCCAAGTTCAAGCACAAAGGCACAAAAGGAGGAGTCAGGAAGGGGGCATTCCAAAGGCAGAGTCAAACACACTCCAAGTTCAGACGCTCAGAGAGTTTGGCAGAGTAGCACCCAAGTGAGAAGCAGAGCAAAATCAGTAGCCAACATTGTTTCCAGCCACCTCCTTTGCCCACAACTGACAGCTTGTACAGATGCCAGGCTTAGCTGCAGGCTCTTCAGAAGGAAGGTCCTTATTCCCAAGGAGTCTTTCTTTGCAGTCGGAGAGTCCTCCAACTAGCCACCAGCTTTATCTATGTTTTTAACCTTGGGTGCTCTTTAGAGCTGGGAGGGCCCCACCTCATCTGAGGGGTAGAATCCTCCCACACTTTGGGTGAGGTTCTCTCAGTTCTTCCCTCCAAAGGCCAAGGGTGAGCTGGACTGGTCACATCTTTGGTGCCTTCTGCTCTAGGTGGCTCAAGTTCATCTTCAGAGGAGAATGCCTCCCTCAAGATCATGATACTCCTAGGATATGAATGGTGCTTTTTATTCTAGAAAGAAATCTGAGCATGCCATTCACTTGCATATGGCATACAAACTATTTTATCTGTAATAAGTAGGGACTAGAAAAAGTTTGCATTTTATTTTACAACCAAATGACTCCATTTCTTGATTCTGCTGTCTTATTCATTCTTATTTTTTTTAGCTACAGTAATCAGTTAACATTTTACAGCTCAGAACAAATAAGTAGAGTTTGAAAAGCTACTTTATAAAGCTTCAAATCCTAGAATCCCCTAGCCGGTATAGCAAGTTCAAAACCTCCCTTGGAAACTGCAACAATTAAAAAAAAAAACAACAACTCCAGAATAAATTGAACTTCCTTTAAATTTTTTAAATAGATTTTTGCACTGTAGAGAATAAGTATGTAAGTCCTCAACTTTGATCACGATTTCCTGCGTGGCAGAGAGTTGGACTGAATGGCCCTTGTGGTCTCTTCCAACTCTACAATTCTGTGATTCTATGATTCTATTAACTATGAGCCTATCCCAACTATTTTAAAAATTTGAAATATCTCAGTAAAAAATGCCTCATTTTTCACCCACTGGGACTTCCTGGAAAATCATTTTCAATCCACACAGACCTCTCCAGCTAGCGGGGAAGGATCGGGAGGATGAAGAAAGCCAGATGGGCAATTCGGCCAATAAACATTCAGATTTCATAATGCTATAAACAATTGGCCAGTAAGAGGTCTCTTCTGTGTCTTTGCTTGCTATTGGCTCTAGAGACCTGGATTGGCTTGCCTTCTTTTTTTAAAAAAAAACCTTCTGAGTTAAAAAAAATATTCTAGAATAAATGCAGTGTTCTTTGGTTCTCATCCAGAGTAGAAGAAGAAAACTCTTTTAATTGAAACTAGCAAAGTCCCACTCCTGGGGGGGGAATTGAAGATTTTGCTATAATCTATCATGAAAAAAACCCAGCTTTCAGAGCTAAAATATCTCTGTTTGTGCTAGGAGTTGCTCTGGGATATTGCATGAAAACAGGAATGTTCTCTCATTTTAGAGAAATCCCAAGAACTTTAGCAACAGATAGAGCAACCAACAGGAACATTTCCTCCATCTGTTTTCCACCTATTTCATCCTCACATACAAACACAAAAAAATTACTGTAGTCTTCTCACAGTTGTGGGAGGAAACAAATATTTCTGCAGTGTTCTCCCTTTATTTGAATATCACAAAATCTTTTGGAGGATTTCTGTGCAAGACACAAAAACACATTTTCTGTGCAGATGATGTGTGTGTGTGCATGCGTGCAAACCCCCCACATGTTTGCTGTGCAGAAACTTTTTGTTCCCCCCCCTACACTACACAACACAAAAAAGTATCTTTACAAAAAGAAAAATTATTCAAAACACTTTGGCGCATTCAAATACTGGGAGAAAAATCCACAAAAGTCTCTTTGCTCTATTATTGTTCCTGGTGGGGATTCATGACTGTCAAGAAACACATTTTTCAACTGGGAAATTAATAATAGAGAAGAGTATTCTGTCCACTCCTAGTAGGAAGAACCAAATTTCACTTGAGGAAGACTTCCAATAACCAAAGGAACCAAAATGTCAACATTCTTGATAACATACAGAGAACTACAGTTTTCTACTGCCACAGCATGTAGAAATGAGGATTCTGGATAAAATTACCCCTCTGCTTATGCTCCACACAAATAACTACTGATGCTAATTGCTCAGTTAAAATGTTTACCTGTTCGGTGATGATGTTGATTTAGGAAGAGATATAATAATGAAATCCAGGAAATGTAATTAGATACTTCTGGCTCACCCTATTTTGCAGGCAAGTAAGCTAAGCTATACTCTTTTCTAAGTGTGGATAGTATTGGCTGAGCACAAGAAAGCATTTGCAAATTGGCTATAACCATGAGAGCACACTCATTTTGATCAGAAATGAAGCAAGTCATAGAATCATAGAGTTGAAAGGGGCCAAATGGGCCATGAGGTCCAACCCTCTGCTCAATGAAGGCTATCTACTGGTAGTTAAAACATCCCCAGCAGGTAGCTGTCCAGCCTCTTTTTAAAGACATCCAGAAAAGGAGACCCCACTACCTCTCTAGGCAATTTATTCCACTGCCAAACCGCTCTCACTGTCAACAATTTCCTTCTAATGTTCCATCAAAATCTACCCTCCTATAAACTTAAAACCATTAGACCTACCATAATTGTACCCTCTAAGGCAGCAGAGAACAAGCCTGCACCCACCTCTTTGTGGCAGCCCTTGAAGTATTTAAAGAGTGCAATCATGTCACCCCTCAGTCTTCTCTTCGCCAAGCTGAACACACCCATCTGTTGTAATGCTGCAAGTCCAGTTCTGACATACGCAATTTCTTTTACTACATATTTCCCTACAGTGGCTATTTCAAGATGACTTCAGTGTTCTATTATCTGTGTGCAAAAAGAGAGTTTTTAGGATTTTGCCATGCATTTTTTAGATATCAGCAGAAGTGCAATCATTAGTAATTGGTTTACTGTAGACTTCCTTGAGTAATAAATGCCTCTTAATGCAGTTTCCCGCTTTCCTTCAATGTGATTACTCCTGATGCAATTTTTAAATGATCTTGTCTCAATTTTGAAAGTATATAAATCCTCCTGGCTGAGTATAGTATTAACATCTACAGAGCAGAGGGGAGGAGGTGTCATGCTTAGGCCATAGGATAGGACCTGATAGGTATTGCATTTAATTTCCATGCATGGATTTATTAGGTATGGGCTGGAAGTCCTCTGAGGGTTATTTAGTCCTTCTCTCTGCGCTGAGGCAGGACCCTCCAGAGACAAGCATTCTTGCCACTAATAAACTCCACATTTAGAGCTCATTGCCCTTCGAGCCTGTGCAATGGATTTTTCTGGTGGAGCGCAGCGTGCACAGAACTGGCCTCACCCTTTAAACCAGAGATTCATTTGCCGTGGCCTTGCAAGCATGGACGTGGCAGCGAGGTCCTCGGGCCGTAGGTTTGATTAGAGTTTCCTTCTCTTAGATGGTTGACCTTACAGGGTTGGACGAGCACCATCTGCCCAGATTTGGGATTAGAGTTTTCCTTCTCCTAGGACGGTTGCCACAAGGCTAGAGAGCCCATCCTGCCCTTTGACGCTCTTTGTCAGACCCTTCGGTTTTGACCTGTCTGGCATGGGAGACCCTACCAGTGGCTATTATGCCACCGCCAGCATTGCTCAAAACATCATTAGGGTACGCAAGCCTCTCTCCCACGGCAAGGGGGCGTCAATGGAGAGGAGAGCTCATTGTAGCCTTTTTTATTTCAATGAATGGAGTGTACATTGCAGCTGTACATTGAAATTCTCTGTGATTGCATTTCTTTCCAGATCTCTTGTTTGCTTACACTATGCAACCTTGCTTGCATTGAAGAGGCCTGTGACATCCAATCTAAATAAAATTTGGTCTTCAAATGAAAGTGAGAGCTGATGTAGCATTTTCTTTTCTCATATTCCCCATGTTGCTCACTCTAGTCTATCTTCACCCACACTGGGAAAAGTCTCCCATTAGATCTATATTTCTAGATATACATATATACTGTAAGTGTGTGTATCTTGATCAAAACATGATATAAGTCTGAATCCTACTGGAAGCCCCAACTAGAGTGGGCCCATTTAATCACTTCTATCACATTCATGTTGACTCACACTTCAACGATTGATTCAGTAGGTCTACTCTAGTTGTAGCATAAGCTGTTCTGCAAGCTTTTTTGGCCAAGGAGTGGGCTAAGAGAGAGCTAACAGTGTTTTAAACAAATACATAAAGTTCAAAAATATACTAGGAGCAAATGGTGGCAAACAGGAGCATAGCACCAGAACATTTTGGGAATAAAAATGGCATTTCAGAATTATGCAGTCAACATTACATCTACAGAGTAAGCAGGGAGGTCAATTGCAGATCTCTACAGGGAGGGAGCCACTGAAAAACAAAAGGACTGTTTAGCGTAATAACCACTAATGATAGGCTAAAGTTAAGGAGTTAGAATCCAAAATCAGGACAAGCTAGTTTTACAGAAGTCAAAGATGGAGAAGGCATCAACATGCATGCCAATATTTTACTGATGATAAAAAGAATGCTTCTATGCACAAGTACCTGGGTGGGTTCTGGGGCAGAGTTTGATACACCAGGAGGGATGTCGGAGCATGGCCTAGTGGAGAACGATATGTCAGAAGCAACAAAATCTAGTCTACAAATGTTCTTCAAGCAGAAATGAAGAAACTCTGCAGATCAGATAAGAAGATGGCAAATCAAGCCATACACTACAGGTGCTTTATGTGAACAGCGAAGTAAATGGCAAGGTAGTTTTATTAGGAAAGTAGGAGTGGCCTCTATCTCTCTCTGATAAAATCTGTGAGACTGCCCCATCAGTTGCACTTTCCAGGGCCATGGCAATAGAGTACTGGGGGGGGGGAGCCATTGGAAAATTTTACTTTGGTACATGGGGTTGGATCTGAAGAACAGGAAAGGAAAGAAAAACACCACCTCGTTCATGCTTCAAAGGGCAGCCGCGTTATTCTGTTGCAGCAAAAGCAACAGAGAGTGCTGTGGCACTGTAAGTCCTAACAAGTTTTGTTTGACATACACTTTCATAGACTGCAGCCCACTCTTTCGTTTATGCTGTTCCACAAATTCTTGTGCAAGAGTTTTAACAGAACACCAACAAGTAGGTTCCTGTGCCTCTGCTTTCACAAGAGGTTTGAACATAATTTTATTTTTCTTGAGCTGTACTCTAGTATGAGTTATAAATCAGCAGAAGGGCCCTTTTGGGTTTAAACCAAAGTGCTGAGATGAGAGGAGCACTCTAGACTTGTTAGATTTCTTGATATCTGTTTAGCAGAAACTGAGAATTATTTTGTTCCAGCAGCAGGTTTGTCCTAGTGCATTAAGGGCTAAGTTGATATAAAACCCAAATAGATTTCTGTACCACAGAATGAAATGAAATCAATCTGACCCAGTAATATGAGCAATTAATACCAGAAAATAAAACTATGGTTCAGTTGCCAGATCAAGATATTACATTTGCCTTTTTTCCTCTCAAGAAATATAATGTTGCATGGGTGGTTATGGGGGTGTCTATGACTCATTTTCTCCATATATGTGATGGTCTGGAGAATCCAACATGCATAGGACTAGGAATGTATTGTTCTGCAACTGGATGTGAATACTGTATAGGCCAAACAGGAGTACATGGGAAAGCCTTTGAGTAATTTTTGCCCATGGCCATGCTGGCTGGGGGATTTGCACACTGTCATGTACTGGCATTCCCAAACTCAGTGACCAGCAGTTTCAGAGTTCAAAGCAAAAAACTTTTATTGGCATAGTAATTCAGAAAGCTAACCCTACAGGGTTGTTGCTTAGAATGAAACCTAACTGGAAAACAGTATAATAAAAACCTATTCCAATCTACAAAATCTGGCAGGCTACACAGTCATTGGCTACCCATCATCCCCATTCCCATTTCCAGGGCTTAGCCTCCTTTTCCCAGAGTTGAGACCCAGGTACAGTGCTTATCAAACCGTCATAAACCACATGCTCCCTTCTATAGTTAGGTGACATACTCATTAATAAGCACAGAAAAATGCAAACACATTTAAAAGTTATAGTAAAAGTGAACTTGGCCTAAAGAGGTCACATCAGGGGCTGATCCTGGCACATACACTCTTTCTGGGTGGAGGATTGTTGGGTGGAGCTGATGGGAGTTGCAAGCTAAAATATCTGGTGGGCCAACTATCTGGTGAGCCAAAGGGCCTCCGCTATGGCTTTAAATGCTGAAGCTGGAGGTTGGAATTATGCGGCCCTTGGGTTGCATGCCATCCTTTTGGGAGTCTCACTCAAGCCATGCCCCCTGGGCCCCTATCTATGCCCCACCCCTCTGAGCCCATCAAATTTTGGGGAGCCAATACTCACATTGGCCACTATAGAGTGTTACAGGCTCTAAACCTAACCTGAAACAGCCTTTAAAATTCCCGAAAGTTGTAGCTAAATAGAATAAGATGTCACTTCTGTTTGGCCAAACGGTGACCATGATGGGATACTTTGGCTCACTGGATATCCAGGGTGGTCCAAAATTGCAGTATCCAGCCCTCTGAGCTCCAGAAACCCTGGTTAAAACCATCACCTTGAACTGAACACAAGTAGCTGCTGCAGATCAAATTAAATTGGGGTAATATGGTATGTAAAAACTAGGAAGGAGGTGTTTTCCAGCAGCCTGGGGAGGGACTCCTTCAATGGGTAATGGCTCCGCCTCCAACCAATCGCAGGCAGGACAACCTGTAAATTTAAATATAGAAACCATCCCCTCCTGGAGGTGGAGCCATCCCCAACCTCCCCAGTTCTGTTCTGCCTCTGTGTGAGCAGGCTGGATTTCCGTTTGCTCCAGAAGCAACCAGAGAACAAAGGAACAAAGATGGCGACCCCCATGCACAACCGCGTGCACGGAGGAGACTTGTCCTCTGAGGAGGAGGACTTGGGCGAACCTGGCCTTCAGCGCCAGGAGCTTGGGCTCCGTGGCCCCTTCTTGGGGCGCACGTTGAGCCAGACGACCCAGGATGGGTCAGAGCGCGATGTGGCCTCCTCACAGGAGGCGGACCGCGCGACTGCCGGGGACGCGGAGGCGACCGGGAGCCAGGGAGAGGCATCCGGCCTTGGCGATGAGGAGGACGTCCTGCAGGCAGACCTCCCCCCACTCCTCATGGAGGGTAAGGCCCTGCCACAGCCGCTTGCCGCATGGCTGACTCTGGTTGCGCGGCAAGTGCTGGCGGCGGGCATGGGTTCTGGAGGGGATCCAGGGGTGGCAGCCAGGCGGCCCCGGGAGAGTCCCTCGTCTGTTCCCCCCCTCCCTTCCCCCATCCCCACCCTCGGGGAGGGTCTGAGCGGCAAACCGCGAGCCGCGAAGCGTGGCCGGGAGACGGAGGCACCGGAGGACAGTGCCGGGCTGGGGAAGCGGGAGGGGGCCGTTTCCCCCCCTCCCCGCAAGAAAACCAGGAAGGAGAAGCATACCCGGGCCACCGAGTGGGAGGGGGAGGCCGAGCAGGCGGAGGCAGAGCCCGAGTGCAAGGAGGAGGGGGAGCTCTCCTCCGAGGGGGAGGAGGAATCGGGGGACGAACAAGCATCGCCCCGTTTGTTTGAAGCATCCTTCTTTTCGTTGCTTTTAAAGAAGGTGCTCAGGGCTTTGGAACTGGAACCAACGGCTCCAGAGGGGGCCCTCCCCCGCAAGGGGGTGCCCGAGCTCAGGCCTGGTGGCAAAGGCAATGCTAATGTGTTACCTTTCCCAGATATTCTGAAGGAGGCGCTGGTGAGTGAATGGGAGCATCCTGGGATTGCAAGAACCCAACCCTCCTTGGCCAAACAATTGTATACTCTACCAGGGGAGGTCATGGACATTTTAAAACTCCCTGCCATTGATGCCCCTGTGGTGGGGCTGGTTTCGGCCTCGCTTTTTCCTAGAGATGGAGACGAACACCTAAAGGCCCCAGATGATAAGAGAATAGACACCTTTCTGCGTAGGTCTCACGAAGCGGCGGCGCTGGCGATTAGGGCGGCCGCTGCGGCTTCTATTTTTGCTAGAGCCACCATTAGATGGGCCAAAGATATGATCACTAACGTGCCTGATGACGAAACCAAATTTCGCCAGAGCATGAGCAAGATTGCCAGGGCGTCTGCCTTTGTGGCGGATGCCAGCCTGGACGCGCTTCGTTTTTCCTCCAGGGCTGTAGGCTCAAATGTGGCAGCCAGGCGCCAACTTTGGCTGAGAAGCTGGAATGCTGACAATAAGGCCAAGGCCAACCTGGCAGGTTGCTCCTTCAAGGGAGGAAAGCTGTTTGGCGACACCTTGGAGGAGGTGTTAGTGGAAACAAAGGACAAGAAAAAGGCTCTTCCTTCCTTACCCAAGAAGGAGGAACGTAGGTCCTTTCGTCCCAACTTCCAGGGTTCCAGGGGCTTCAGGCCCAACAGTCAGAGGGACTTCAGACAGCATAGGGGAGGCTGGAATTCACCAAAGCCGTTCCAGAAGGCCAAATTCAACCAAACCCCCAAAGGAGCCAACAATCAGAACCCTAAACAGGGAGGCAAGGGCGGACAGTCCCTTTGACTATCCGGCTGGAACGATAGGAGGGAGGCTGGCAGTGTTTGCAGGGATCTGGGAGGGTACATCCTCAGATGCCTGGGTTATCCGGACGGTAAAGCTAGGTTACACCATAGACTTCATATCAAAGCCCCCTCCAGCCTTTGTACAGTCTTGCACAACAAGTTGCCCAGAGAGGCGGCTCCAGATGGAGCAGGCAATCAAGCATCTCCTGGAGATTCAGGCGATAGAGGAGGTACCATTGTCAGAGCGTTTCCTGGGGACGTACTCTCCTCTGTTTCTTGTTCCCAAAAAGAACAAAGAGTGGAGGGCCATCCTAAACCTGCGGAGCGTCAACCACTGGGTGGCGAAACGCAAGTTTCGGATGGAGACCTTACGCTCCATTCTAGAGGGGGTGCAGGAAGGCGACTTCCTAGCCTCTCTGGATCTCAGGGAAGCGTATCTCCACATCATGATCCACCCGGCCCACAGACGTTTTCTGAGGTTTGCGTACAGGGAAGCACACTTCCAGTACAGGGCACTCCCATTCGGCCTGTCATCGTCACCGAGAGTGTTCACCAAAGTGCTGGTGGCCTTGGTGTCTCACCTGAGGGTTCAGGGAGTTCACATCTTCCCGTACCTGGACGACTTGCTAATCAGAGCCCCGTCTCAGGCCAGGGCAGTGCAGGATGTAGAGAGAACGATTACCTGTTTGGAGAAGCATGGGTTCCTGGTAAACAGACAGAAGAGCCAATTGGTGCCAGTACAGAGAATACAGCACTTGGGGAATATAATAGATACAAGGAGTTACCGGGTATATCTTCCCGAGGACAGAAGACAAAAAATTCAGGAACTAGTTGTGCAGATCTTGGATCAGAACAAGACGCCACTGATGTCGTTGGCGAGACTTTTGGGACAAATGATAGCATGCATAGACGCGGTTCCCTGGGCCAGGTTTCATCTCCGGAAACTACAGTGGTTTCTGCTTCCTTTTCAGGACCTCATAGCAAGGAAGGCCTGCAGGTTCGTGAAGCCACCAGTGGAGGTGAAGGAGTCGCTGAGGTGGTGGCTCAGGGATCACCTGTCGAGGGGGATGCCCATACTAGATCCGAGGAGAGTCGTGGTCACAACAGATGCATCCCTTTCAGGTTGGGGTGCCCACTGCGGGGAGCAGACGGCACAGGGTCTGTGGTCGCAGCAGGAACAGGTTCTCAGTATCAATTTGCTGGAACTGCGGGCAGTCAGGCTTGCCCTGCTCAGGTTTGCTGGGATAGTGGAGGGGACACATGTCCTCATCCGCACAGACAACATCTCAACGAGGGCGTACATAAACAAACAGGGGGGGACCCGCTCACGTGCCCTCATGGAGGAGTCAGAGAGATTGTTCGAGTGGGCGGAGATTCACCTCCTATCGATCAGGGCGGAATATTTGCAGGGCAGGCTGAATGTTCAGGCGGATTGGTTGAGCCGGCACACGCTTGCTCACAGCGAGTGGAGTCTCAACAGCATGGTTTTTCAGATGCTGGTTTTCAGGTTCGGGGAACCGTGGGTGGACCTCTTTGCATCGGAAGAGAATCGCAAAGTAAAGCGATATGTATCCAGGTATTGGACTCCGGGAGCATTAGCCTTCGATGCTCTAACGATTCCCTGGCCGAGGGGGTTGTGCTACGCCTTTCCACCAACGTCTCTACTGGGCAGAGTGTTACGAAAGGTCAAGCAAGAGAGGGCAGAGGTGATATTAATTGCCCCTCGCTGGCCACGGAGACCGTGGTTTCCGAACCTGGTCCATCTACAGGTTCGGGAACCGTGGCCTCTGCCTCCGTGGCCAGATCTGCTGGCTCAGGAAGGGTTTCTACATCCAAACCCAGGCTGGTTACAACTCCACGCTTGGAGGTTGAGCGGGAAAGATTGCTGAAGAGAGGATATGACGTGGAGGTCGTTAACACCATGTTGGCAGCACGACGTTCATCCACAATCAGGTTATATGAAGTTACTTGGAGAGCTTTTTGTAGATGGTGTCGTGGTAGGGCCATTAGACCTCTGAATGCTTCGGTTGGCTCGGTATTGGCCTTCCTGCAAGCAGGTATGAAGAAAGGCCTGGCCGCCAGTACATTAAGGCGTCATGTGGCGGCTCTGGGATCCATTTTGAAGGGTAAGCGGGGCAAGACACTGGCGTCCCACCCGCACATTCGGAGTTTTCTTAAGGGGGTGACTTCGATACGCCCCCCAGTGGTGCATAGGTTCCCTTCCTGGAAGTTGAATGTGGTTTTGAAGGCTTTGATGCAGCCTCCATTTGAGCCACTCAGGTCGGTGGATTTGAACTGGCTCACTTGGAAGGTGGTCTTCTTAGTGGCCATTACTTCGGCTAGGCGTGTGTCAGAACTAGGCGCGCTATCTGTGCGCGAGGAGCTTTGCGTATTCCAGAAGGACTCAGTTACCTTGAGGCTCGATCCGTCGTTTGTTCCCAAGGTCAACTCTCTTTTTCATAGGGCACAGGAGATTGTGCTACCTTCCTTCTGCCCCCGTCCAGCGGCCGAGTTGGAGAAGTTGTGGAACAAGCTGGATGTCAGGCGGGCGCTGAAGATGTACCTGAAAAGATCAGAGGAATTTCGTAGATCAGACGCCCTGTTTGTAGCCTATGCGGGTCATGCTAAAGGGAAGAAGGTATCATCTTCCACAATAGCGCGGTGGCTGAGGCAATGTATTGAACAGGCATATTTGGCTACTGGCCTGGTAGCTCCGGAAGGGATTCAGGCACATTCGACGCGTAGTGCGTCCACTTCTGCAGTGTTGGGAGCGCATCAGTCGATCCTAGATATTTGTAGAGCTGCGACTTGGGCTTCCTCGTCTACCTTTACAAGACACTATAGGATTGATTCTTATGCTTCAGCAGACGCAGCCTTTGGGCGGCGGGTGTTACAGCAAGTGATTCGGTAGTTTTTATCAAAAAAAAAAAAAAAAAAAGAGAGGAAAGAAAAAGAATTATCCCACCCCTTGTGAGGACCGCTGTGTTAGGTCCCATTGAAGGAGTCCCTCCCCAGGCTGCTGGAAAACGGAACATTGGTACTTACCGTGAAGGTTCCTTTTCAGCAGCCATGGGGAGGGAGTCCTTACCCACCTCAAAAAAAAAAAAAAAAAAAAAAAAAAGAAGAAGAAGAAGAAGAAGAGAGAGAGAAGTTCAAGCCTTTGTTTTTTGCCAGTTTGTCAGTTGGATAGTATTGTAGTGTTGCATGGTCTTTTTTCTCTGGTTGTGTGTTTTTGTTTTGTTTGGAGCTATACTAACCCATCTCTGGGGAGGTTGGGGATGGCTCCACCTCCAGGAGGGGATGGTTTCTATATTTAAATTTACAGGTTGTCCTGCCTGCGATTGGTTGGAGGCGGAGCCATTACCCATTGAAGGACTCCCTCCCCATGGCTGCTGAAAAGGAACCTTCACGGTAAGTACCAATGTTCCGTTACATCCAGTTCAAACAAAGCTTCCATTCAGAATAACCTGGCCACTTTGCAGACATAGAGGCTGTTTCTGAATCGAATTAGGACTGCTCTAGAGCTACTCTCTGCCTTGAGGTTTCAGAGCGGCATGTCCCCTCTTTTTCTTCACTCTTCCCTTCCCCACTTTAGTCTTTTCCTTTTATGGAGTGCTGGAGTGGGAGGGGGGATTTTTCCATTTATAACAGAGTGTTGAGTTCTCTGTTAAAGATTAATACATCTTCCTCCAAGCTCTCTTTTTAACAAAAAGAAAAGGAAACACTGAGCAGGAAGAGGGAAGGGAGGCAGGGCTTTCAATTACAATGCTTTTGGAAGAAATATAGAAGGAACTTAACAGACAATGTTCCAGACTTGGTGTCTACAGCTGCAACAGTAGTACTCTGGGCTTCTGGGAATGCCTTGAACAGTAGCCCTAATGGGGAGATATTAGTACCCAGCACCCATTGCTAATTGTACAGTGGATGGTTGTTGCCAACAGGAGATTCCCAGCTAAGCATGTCCAGTTCCCCTGAGCATTCATAATCTGAATAATTCCCCCCACACACACACACACTTTCTGCCTGGCAGAGCAGATTGCAGTACAAGCCTTTAGTGCAAAGGTGATGCTGGCCAGCAGTTTATACTAAGCGGCCATGAACTTCAAGGGGCCAGGGAGCATAGCTGGGGTAGGGCTAGGCTGGGCTTTGCCACCTCTGCTGTCTCCTTTCCCACTACTGAATGACCTAGGGAAGGGCCAGGCTTCTGAAACAAAAAGCAAGAAAGGGAAGAGGTACCCTGAAGGCATCTTCATCACAATCACCACCACCACCATCATCATCACTATTACTAGTACTATTACTGAAATGTTTCTATCTCATTCTCTGGGGAGTTCAGGGCAATGTGTGATAAAATAAATTTGAACTGTTTAAAACAAGATAAAGCAATAAAAACATTAAAGGCTAAAAAAATATTAAACACATAAGAACACATAAACTGTTAGCATGACTATCTCAAGGCGATTAAAACAATTTAAAACCCCTCTGATGTGCAAATTTGAACAAAATCAACCAGGACCTCAAAACTTTAGTAAACATCCATTCTTTTACTTGGCGCCAAAGTGACATCAGTGTTAGTGCCAGTCTGGCCTCTAAGAGGGGGATGTATTCCCTAACTGGGGTGCCCTAGCAGAGAAGAAACTGCCCCCCTGCCTTCCTATGATGGATTGCCCCCACTGGTGGGACACACAGAAGAATTCCTCCAGTAGACCCCAAACCTGGGACAGTTGAGAAATGCTCTTTTCAGTATACAAGTAGGAAGGGTTTTATAGCTGCATCAAGGACTACTCTACTTGTTTGTATGTGTGCATGTGCACACTGACAAGGAACAATGAACATGACCCTCCTCCCATAAATGCAGTGATGGGGAATCCTTTTAGGAAACAACAAGTAATTTAAAATGCTTTCTGATTTCTTGTACTAGCTACATGGGTGCTGAGTTCACTGGGCTGCATTGCCACACTCAGCTCCTGTAGAAGTGATATATCATGACTGTTTTTCCAGGTATGGGGCCATTTGAGGGATTTGGAGATTAGTGTGGGCCAGGGGAACACAAACTGCCCTGTTTTTGTGGCAATTTGGTAATTCATGGCCATTTTGGAGTTTGGAATTTGAAAAATTAGACAATGAATTTATTTGTAGATGGTGGGCAGGTTGGAAGTATTGGCAGGTCTCCTTGAAAGTGGGTGCATGCAGCCCATGGACCACATGTTCTGCACTTCTGTGCTAGATCATATAGTGCATACCAGAACGATAAACATATTCACCCTCTTCAGAAATTAAATGCTTTCTGTGGATGGGTTGAGCAAAACACAAACTAACAAAGAAGAAAACACCCAGACCATTTTTCGTTCATCCCCTGCAGCTATCTTTCAGAAGTTTTATAGGTTGCTTACATAGGTGCAGAGCTTGAGATGTACTTTGAAGAAGAAAGAGTATAATCACATTCTGAAACTCCATAATTGAGTACTGGTCTGATTATCCTCTGGATTTTCAGCAAGTGTCAGATTCATTTTTCTTGAAAGTAACTTCCCAAGCACTGTGTAATAACATCTCTGTGATGTATGCCATCTTTGTAGTATGTGGCACAAAAACAGAAGGAAACAGATCCCTTTTAATCTTCCACCAAGCTTGCAGAACACACACACACAATGTCTGTATCTCTCTAAAAACCTAGCATGTTCCATCCAATCAGATTGGGCTGCTGTGCCAAAAAAGGACTAGAACAGGGACAATCCTTGGATCTTTGTGGTACCAAGTAGGCTCCCTCAGCTGAATCTGAGAGAGACTGGCAAAGAGGAAAGTATTCTTAGCACCAGGGCTTTTGTTTGCCTTTTGACAGCCATACCCCTACATTACTTTTGACTTTGGAAACCTACAGCTTTTTTTCATAGGTAAAAGTGAGGAGAAGAAGAGCCAAGTCTTTGGCCAGCTGCCCTCTGTTCTTCCAAACATGAAGCCTGTGGGTAGTTGGTAGTCAAGATTTGTGTTAAATTTAAGGCCTACATTTGATTGTTAGTCCCACTGAGACTAATGGGGATTTGTTAAGTCAACACTTGTGTAAGTTCCATAGACTGGATATGTAATATGTCATGTGTTGCTGTTCATCTGAGGTTATATTTACCTAATTTTAAGACCTGCTAAGGAACAGATGCTTCTTATTATGCCCTGATATGTAAAACCATAGAATTCAAAGAGGGTGTACATTCTTTTTCACATGACTGTAAGCTGAACATGAGCCAGCAGTGTGATACTGCAGCTGAAAAGGCAAACACTGTCTTAGCCTGCATTAATAGAACCATAGTTTTCAAGTCAAAGGAAGTAATCATCCTACTATATTCTGTGCTGGTCAGACTTCATCTGGAGTATGGCATTCGTTTCTGGATACTTCACTTTAAAAATAATATAGACAAGTTGGAGCAACTTCAGAGAAGGGTAATGAAGATGATAGGTATGGAGAACAAAACATATGAGGAGAGGTTGAAGGAGCTGGGCATGTTCAGTCTGGTGAAGAGAGGACTGAGGGGTGACATGATTGTACTCTTAAATACCTCAAGGGCTGCCACAAAGAGGAGGGTGCAGGCTTTTTCTCTATTGCCTCAGAGAGTAGAATTGGATCTAATGGGTTTAAGTTTCAGGAGAGTAGATTTTGATTGAACATTAGAAGGAACATCGTGAAAGTAAGAGTGGTTCAACAGTGGAGCCTAGAGAGGTGGTGAGGTCTCCTTCTCTGGATGTCTTCCAAAAGAGATGGGATAGCTACGTGCTGGGAATGCTCTAGCTGGAGATCCTACATTGAGCAGGGAGTTGGCCCTGATGGTTCATTGGGTCCCTTCTAATTCTATGATTCTATGATTCCATTGGAGATGTTTCCAAGCAACTGTCTATGTAGTATCATCCCCCCCCTCACCCACCCATACCAAGAATAGGCTTCTGAAGGATAGAAAATGGATGGCCTTTCAGATATTATTGAAAAGTATCTCCTATGGCTTCTCACCATTGACTGTTTTGGCCTGGCTAGGCTGATGGGAAGTTGCAGCCCAACAAAAACTGAAGTTGCTCAGATGGCATCCTTGATCAATAACTGCCCCGCCTGGCCTTGATTATGGAATGTTTTGTGTTCTCAGGTTCCTAGCTGATATATTTTGGATGGATTTGCTAATCGAAATCATGGCAAGCACTACGCCCAGATTCCTGCCATTTATTCATTTATCTAAATATTAATTATCTAAATATTAATTATCTAAATGTATTATATCTAATTATTATTTTGATATCAAGTTAGAGTATTTGGGTATCAGATATTCAAATATCAAAAGGAGACAAAGGAGAATAGTGAGATAGGAGATTTTCAGACAACACTGTTATAGTGTTACTATTCCACTTTATTTGCTATGGCTGCCTCCTGTGGAATCCTGGGATTTGTAGTTTAGGGAGGGGCATTTACAACTCTCAGCCAGAGAGCTCTTAGGCCTCACTAAACTACAAACCCCTGAATTCCACAGGAGGAAGCCAGAGCAGTTAAAATGGAATAGTAACAATATAACAGGGTAGTCTGAAAATCTCCATAGTCTTGATAGATATTTAGCGATGTTCTTATGTTTTCTGTAACAAAGCTGACATAGTTCCAATATTGATTTCTCAGTCTGTCCATTCTCTGCCGGATTGGTGCCATGTGATTGTAGCTAATCGCAACTAGACCCAACTATTATTAAATCCATCTGAACTTGGTACATCAACACTTCCATAAATTCCATTGATTCAGTGGGTCTACTGTAGTTGGGACAGAGAGTTGTCTTTAGATCTCTTGTTTTTGAGCAAAGAACAAGAGATCTAAAGTGGCTTGCATTTGGTTGTCCTTACAAGTCTGCATGGATCCCTATTGAAAAAGAGCTTTTTCAGAAGAGAGTTGAGAGATGAAAAAGTAGCCTCTTCCTCTATCAGGCTCTGTCTCCATTAAGTATGGAACAACACTTCAGTTTGCACTTTATTGAGGTTAATTAAATGATACAGTGAAAGATAAAATTCAAAGTTATTTATTCACATAACTTTTCCTTTGCAATCTTGATTTAATATATTACAAAGGTTGGATATTATTGCAGTCTCACTTGCTTGAACAGTTCAACAATAAATGTGGAACTAATAATTAATGGATTTGTTCCGTAAGTTTTTTAAAAAATGTTTCTGTGCTTTATAAAGGATCACATTTGGATCACATTTCCCCATTATTCTATGAAAAATTGTGTAGGAAATTCCAGAATTCTACTTACTTATTTTGCATTAAATGGTTACAACATACAAATGTGCAGTGGTTACAATGGGAGACAATTGCTCATCTATTTTCTACTCTGCTTTGGTTTCTAACAACAGCTTTCCTAATGTAATGTAATTCCCTTGCTATGGTATTTTGATGACTAGAACAGAGTAATGAGCTACTCTGTATTGCAGTGAGAACTAAAACAGTATGACTGTTGTACCTGGAAATCACTCTGTGTGTGTGTGAGAGAGAGAGAGAGTGATTAACACATGCAAGTATAGAGAATCCTTAGATGCTGCATTTTGATTGCTTTTGATGGATATAGATTTCAGCCATAATTTTTGTGGGAGATTCATAGATAAATTTATTCTTGCAAACTTGGATTAAACAAGGGGATCCAATTTGTTTTATCCTAGCTGTTTCTCAGTAGTAGTCTTCAGTTTTCAACTTCTGAGTGTTTTTCTTTTTCTTTTACTTTTCATAGTGTATCCATTGACAAAGTGTAAGAAGTATATACAGTAATCTTTTGATAAGGTTGTCATCTTGGGGTTTTTTGCGGGGGTGGGGACAGAGGTGTAGTAGTTAAAGCTTCTATCCCCTGTTCTCTTTGAATTTCTCATTAAAAGGACTCAACAGTTTTCCACTACTTTTTCCAAAATGTTTTCCCCAGAAAATTGGAACTACTTTTTAAAAAATGGAAAAAAATTGGATTAAATAATATTTTCTTTTAGAATGGTGAACAAAATGCTTTATGAAAAGGTGTTCTTATATTTGTTGTGGTTGTTGTGTGCCAGATTAATTAATATTTTCTTTTAGAATGGTGAACAAAATGTTTTATGAAAAGGTGTTCTTATATTTGTTGTTGTTGCTGTGTGCCTTCAAGTCATTTCTGATTTATGGCAACCATAATATGAACCTATCACAGGGTTTTCTGAGGCTGAGAGTGTGTGACTTACCCAAGGTCACCCATTGGGTTTTCATGGCCAAACAGGGATTCAAACCCTGGTCTCCAGAGTCATAGTTCAACACTCACGCCACTATGCCACACTGGCTCTGTTCATATATTTACCACCCCAAAACTATTTCTAAAAACTGAAATAGGAAGACTTTTATGTACGATTGTGTACAATATTAGAAGTATTATAACTCCTGGTTTCGGTTTCCTTTTCTTAGTTCTTTTTATGGGAACGAGTGCCTTATGTCTGCTTGACACTATGGAGAACTAGAAAAGACAAAATATTTTTACTGTCTAACACTGATAATTTCTTCTCCTTTTTATATATTTTGCCTGTTCGTCATGAAGCAGAAAAAACAAAGATGTTCCTTTACAGTTCAGGACCTTGTAGCTCTATCAGTAACAAGAAACTACAGTAATTCAATTTATAATTGTTGTCTTAACATGCTATAGTTTTGATAAACTAAACATGATAGTTTTATGCCAAAAAAATACATAACACATTTTATATCCCTAAGTAGTGAAGTTATTTATAGCCCCAAGTAGTGAAGTAGTGGTACCACTTTTTTGTATTTTTTCCAAAAAAACAACCCAAAACTCTTTTCTTTAAAAACAACAACAACAACAACAACAACAACAAAAGAATATCTGCCCCTGTCCCCCCAGCTTAAAAATTTCCAGAATGATCACCCCCCTCCCCGCATCACACAAGGTTGCATAGGGGGAGATGCTTTAATGGCTCAAATGAAAAGAGGCAGGCGATTGGACCATGGTGTAGCATGCCATGGCAGGGAGGAGGCAGGGGTGGATCCACCTATATTTAAAAATAATATAGACAAGTTGGAGCAGCTTCAGAGAAGGGTAATGAAGATGATGGGTATGGAGAACAAAACGTATGAGGAGAGGTTGAAGGAGCTGGGCATGTTCAGTCTGGTGAAAAGAGGACTGAGGGATGACAGGATTGTACTCTTTAAATACCTCAAAGGCTGCCACAAAAGAGAGGGTGCAGGCTTTATTTATATTTAGGCCACACCGCCCTTGGCCTCTCCGTCTTTTGCCTTTTGTCGGATGCGAGGACACCATGAATTTGGTTTGGTGGTTTGGGGGGTGGCGGAGATGACTTGTGGGTTCAAGGGCCTCAGCTTACCTCTCAGTGGCCCTGCTCCAGCGGTCCTGCTCTTCCCAGCCCACTTCGGGCCTTCCCGTGGCTGCTGCCGCCCGACTTCTCGCGGTGGTGGGGGGAGAGGCCTCTGCCTCCAGCGGCCCCGCTTGCCCCAGAATGAGGTAGCTGTCCTAGGCAGTAGATTTTGGGTGTCATGAATTGCAGAAAATAAGAAAACAATTTGATGTGTTATTACTGTATTATGTGTTATTTCCTGCCAAAGAAGAGCAGTTTCTGCTTCTGGGTGGTTCTGCCTCAGACGCCAAAAGAACATACCTGGTGTTGGGTACTTTGTACCCAGTCTTGAGAGGCTGTGGTAAGCGGGCACCATTTTCTGCTCTTCCTCAGGCAGCTAAAATGTAGACAATCCCTGCTCCTTAACTCTCTGTGTCTATTTACATTTTTAAAAAATATTATTTCATCCAGCTGTTTCAGTGGCTCAGTTAGACAATTCTTGTCCTGCTCTCTGCTAGAGGAATGAATGAGATTGAATCTACCCTTCATTCTTACCTAATTGACTTATCCTACAAATAAAACTGCAGACCTTTTCATGTACCTAACATGTGAAAAGCCCAGTTGTAAGCCGCACATGGTGTGGCCAGTTTCTGTATTTCATCTAAGATGCCAGCCATGCTGTTTAGCCCTACAGTTAGGTCCAGAAATAACTGGACACTGGTGCAAGTTTTGTTATTTTGACTGTTTACCAAAATAAATTCAAGTTACAGTTAAATAATGAATATGGGCTCAAAGTGCAGTCTCTCAGCTTTAATTTGAGGGTATTCACATCCAAATTGGAGGAAGGGTTTAGGAATTACAGCTCTTTAATATGTAGCCCCCTCTTTTTCAAGGAACCAAAAATAATTGGACAAATGACTCAATAGCTGTTTCATGGAGAGGTGCAGCCATTCCTTCATTATTTCTTCATTTTAAAAAAAAATCCACCAGAGAGATAGCAGGAACATTAGGAGTGGCCAAATCAACAGTTTGGTACATTCTGAGGGGGGGAAAGAATGCACGTGTGAGCTCTGCAACACCGAAAGGCCTGGAAGTCCATGGAAGACAACAGTGGTGGGTGATTGTAAGATCCCTACCATCTCTATGTGTATGAGTAAGATTACAGGGTCTGTTTATTCTCTCTCAGTTAAATATCTGTTGTTGCTGCTGGTGGTAGTAATAATAATAATAATAATAATAATAATAATAATAAATATCATTATTTTATTTAGTTATATCCTACCTTTTCCCCAATAATGAGACTCAAGTTGGCTTACAAATATTAAAATTACCTTTTAGGTATAAGCTCTAGCACATTTCTGTAGAGGGCATTTCAAGGGAAATATTGACTCTGTCTTTTCCTTCTGCTGCCAGTGACAGAAGGGGAGAAACATGGGTTCCCAGAATGGCTTTCTTGAGGTAAATGCATTGGCTTTCCATCTGTGACTTAGCTTGGTCTCTTTGACTTATCCCACAGCTAACAGAAATGTCTTGCTATTTCCGATGCAGCGGACTTTGTGAATCTCTACAGATGTTTTTACTTCAATGCACCTATAGAAAGGTTGTATACAATTGTGCTAAGCAGACAATAAGACCAGGTGTGTTTCCTGCTTTTATTATATTCATAAACGCACATAGATTTACAGTGATTTGAACTTTTCCTTTTGTTCTTCCAAAAGATCTCATGTGCTTCAAACTTCCCCATCCCAATGACAATTCCTTTTTGAGCAAAAAATGTGGAGGAGTCTGATAGGCATACAAAACACACTCACATTACTTTTTTTCTTTAAAAAATAGAATATTAGGCTCTGAAGTTGTGCGCCTCATCAGCAATGCACCCATAACTGTTGTCCTTATTTTTATTGTTGGGGCCTAAAAGCAGTTATGTAAAAACTGTGCACACACAAAAAATAAATAAGCTTTTTCCATGCATTTTTCATTGGGGGGGGGCAGCATGGTGTAGTGGTTTGAGCACTGGACTTACAACTCTAGAGACCAGGATTCAAAATTCTGCTTGGACATGTTAACCCACTGGGCGACCTTGGGCAAGTTATACTCTCTCAGCTTCAGAGGAAGGCAAAGGCAAAATCCCTCTGAAGAAATCGTTCCAAAACAATGCCATGTTAGGTTCACTTTAAGGTTGCCATAAGTCGGAAATGACATGAAGGCACACAACAACAACAACAACAACAACAACAAGTTTTTATTGAATGGATGCAACATAAGAATTTTGACCAGTGTTGAAAACGGGTTTTTTATTGCAGTTCTCAGAATCCCACAGTTAGAAGGGACAGTTTTCAGAGGTTCTGGGCATTGTACTCCCCCAACAGTATCAGCTGCCACCAGGTCAAGATGGGGCTGTTTCTTTTATGCCCAGCCAAGCTGATTAACAACTTGGAATCCTCTGGTTGAACACAACTAAAAAGGAGATGATGGGCTAGATCGCGGTGGGGAACATGCAACCCATTCATTGCATGAATTCCATGAGACTGTTTTTGAGGCCACCAGCACCCCTAAAAATATTTTAAAAATTGATAATGAGGGAGGCTCAAAATGGCAATTTTGCCATGTCTTTGTCCTCATCCAGGCCATTTAGGTACATAACAGATCTTTTCTGAAACAGAAAATAAACCAGAGGTCAATTGAAGCATTCACCCAACCTCTGGCAGTTGCCTATCTCTGAGCTACATGAACCTTTGGTTGGATTCAACCAAGATAGCCTAGGTCATTGACCTAATGGTGTTTTAAACCTGAGGCAGAACAAAATGGCGCACCTTCCCATTCTCTGTAAAAGAGCTGACTGGATTAGCAATTGGAACTTATTTCAAGCTACAGATATGAAAATCTCTCAGTCTTCCACTGGAAAAGAATATTTTTAATATTTTTAGATGCGGAAAAAGCTTTTGATAGGTTAAATTGGCAATTTCTGTTAGAGGTGATAAATGAAATAAAATTGGGAGAAAAAATTTGTAACTGGATACAAGCAATTTATGCTGATCAAAAACCTAAATTAATAGTTAAAGGCAGATCTACAGAAGTAATAAACATTGAGAAGGGAACTAGGCAGGGCTGCCCAATATCACCATTGTTATTCATCCTAGCTTTGGAAATCTTGAATTTGAATATAGGAGAAGAAAAAAGAATTAGGGGAATTAAAATTGGAAAGGAGGAATTTAAATTAAAAGCCTTCGCAGACGATTTAGTTATAATGGTAGAAGATCCATTAAAAAGTATAGACCCATTTTTACAAATAATAGAAGAATATGGAAAATATGCAGGCTTTAAAATAAATGTAGATAAAACAAAGATATTGACAAAAAATATGGATAGGATAGAAAAAGAACAACTGAGTGCAAAAACAGGATTTCAAATTGTGAAAATGGTAAAATACCTGGGAGTGAACATAACAGATAGAATTCAGCAATTATTTGTAAATAACTATGAAAAAATTTGGAGGGAAATTAATCAAGACCTACTAAAATGGAAAGACCTAAAGTTATCCTTGTTAGGAAAAATAGCAACAATTAAACTGTTTACAGCATCGCAGAGTTTAAGAGAAAATTACATTAAAGTAACACTAAGATGGTATTTCACTCCAACAAAATTGAATAAAATGAATAATACAATCAATGTGGAATGCTGGAGATGTAAATCTAACCCTGGAACCTACATACACATGTGGTGGAGATGTAGAAAAATTCAGAGATTCTGGCAGAAAGTTCATAAGGAAATCAAACAATTGTTACAGATAGAATATGAAATGAAGCCAGAGGTTTATTTGCTAAACATGCTAGGCGCAGTAGGTCGGGAAATTGAGCAAAAACATTGGAAACTTATGCTGTATTTAATAGTTGCGGCCAGATTGATAATAGCCAGAAAATGGAAATCACCAGAAACACCAAGTATAAATGATTGGAAGGACAAAGTACTAGAGATGATAGAAATGGATAATTTGACAAATAAGATCAAAAATAAATCAAGCAAAAAATTAGCAGACGATTGGGCAGTTGTGATAAATGACTGGGGGAAGAAGGGATATGTATTTGATAAACAATTAATGTTATTATAAGAAAACAGTTGAGCTAGAATAGAAGGAATAGAAAGAATAAAGAATACTGAATATAAGGATGGAGTGACAAGTTAACAAATGCAATATCCAAATACGTAAATGATTGTGTGTAAAACCTGAAAACCGGAGATATCGCTGAGGAAGTGGTTTTTGTTGTCTATCAGTCTATTTGTGTTGTTAAATTTGGTTGTTTGTGGATATGTCTTTGTTTATTTGTTAGATCGGTATTATATATATTCTTTATATAAAGTGACAACTTCAACAACAAGGAGTTACCAAATACGGATACAGATATTATATAAGAATATTATGTGAAAGGACGAAATAATTAAAGACAACGTACATATATATATATATATACATAAATGTAGAAATGTGGAAATGTGGTAATGTGGAAACAAACGTAAATGTTATTCATGGTTGCCTAATAAAAACTATTAAAAAAAAAATAGCAACAATTAAAATGAATATACTGCCAAGATTACTATTTTTATTTCAAATGGTACTAATTATAATATCAAATGAAATATTTAAGAAATGGCAAAGGGAATTATCAAAATTTATTTGGAACTGGAAAAAACCTAGAATTAGATGGGAATTATTGACGGATACTAGGAAAAGGGGAGGACTGGACCTGCCAGATTTGAAGATATACTATGAAGCTGCATGTTTAACATGGATTAAGCAATGGATTACACTAGAGAATAAAAGGGAATTAGATATAGAAGGACATGAAATAAGAATGGGATGGCATGGGTATCTCTGGTATAACAAAATTAAAGTTAATGCTGAATTTAAAAACCATAGTATAAGAAGGTCATTAATAAGAGTATGGAACAAATATAAGAAAAGAATAAGTCTTAAATTAACTGGTTGGCTCTCGCAACAAGAAGAAGCATTTTGTAAAAAAGAATTAAGGGTAGAACAATGGCTAAAGTATAGAGATATAATAGAAAAAAAGGGAGGCCAATGGAAAATTAAGGAGAAACAGCAGCTGGAAAGTGAAGGGATAAAAATGCAATGGCTGAGTTATTATCAACTGAGAGAAAGGGTCAAAGAAGATATAAAACAATTCCAATATGAAGAGGAGATATCGGAATTAGAAAAATTGATATGCTCAAAGGAAGACCATCTGATCAGTAAGATTTATACATTGTTATTAAGATACAATGGAGAAGAGGAACAAATTAATAACTGTATGGTGGAATGGGCACAGAATGTGGGATATCAATTAAATTTAGAACATTGGGAACAGGTTTGGATTAAAGGATTAAAATTTACATGTTCAAACAATATTAAAGAAAATTATTATAAAATGATGTATAAATGGTACATAACCCCGCAAAAATTGGCAAAGATTTATAAAAACAGCTCAAACAAATGTTGGAAGTGTCAGAAACAAATAGGCTCATTCTATCACATATGGTGGAAATGTGATAGAGCAAAGAAGTATTGGTTCAGAGTCAATAAATTGATAGAGAAAATACTACATTTTGAAATAAAAAAGAGGCCTGAGTTATATCTTTTAAATATGTTAGATTTAAGAAATAGCATAGAGCGGAAATATAGCATATTAATTAGTTATATGATTACGGCTGCAAGAGTAATAATATATGCAAGGAAATGCAAAACTAATGAGGTTCCAACATATGGGGAATGGATGGAAAAAATCTTGGAATTTGCATTACTAGATAAATTAACAAACTTGATAAAAAACAAGGCAAATGAGAATTTTATGAAAAATTGGGAACCACTAATAGAGTATTATGAAAAAAAACTATGGCGATGTTAATATTTTGGGGTTTAGAATGTTAATATTAGTAATGTAATTAATAGTTAAGAATTATTTAGTGATAAATAAGAGAAATGATTGAACTTAATTAATTATTATTATATTTGGAAGATTTGTATATTGAAATGTGATTGACAATAGATGATATAAATATAATTCTAGGAGCTATTGTTGAGAGGATACTTAGAAAAAAAACTTAGAAAAGTAGTTAGAGAGATACGGGAAGTCTACTTTTAAATGGGTAAGGGGGTTGTTCTATGTCTTTGTATATGATTTGTTTGTCTGTTATAAGTGTTTATATGTATGTTGGAAACTTTTCTGAATAAAAATTATTAATTATTTAAACCTAAAAAAAGAAGACAATCTCTCAGTCTTGATTTTGTTACCTTTCTGTGAATCCCATCTGCATTTTATTCCTGTCCTGTTTTCCTCTCATGTTGATAGAGTTCCTATTTTCTTTCTACACTGAAACTACCTCAGTTTTAAAGCACCTTTCCCTGATTTGTCTATTTATTGGTGTGCTTTATTCAGCTTGCACAACTTTTCTCATGGACTGAGCGTGTCTCTGCATCTTTTTATCAGTTATGTGTATTTTGACTGTTCACGTTTTAAAATATCCACATGGTTCTATATGTAGTTTGTTCCTCAGAAGTGCCCTGTGAGCGTTGTGCAAATCATCATCTTCATCCTCATCCTCCTCTATTTATATAGCACCATCACTGTACATAGTGCTTTACAAATAAAAGAACAATAAACAACTGATGGCACACAGCTCTCTCCACAAGCATCTGTCACCTAAGAGCTCCTGGCTTACTTTTCCTGAAGGCAGAACTAGCACTAAATGGACCTGTCCTCACTTCACACACTAATCTGGTTGCCTCATATATTCCATGTAGAGAAACTCAGAAATGTATGTTTTTGTGAGATAAGCTTACGTGTTTATGTATTAATGAAGAGGAACTCGACATTCATCCTTGTGAAAGGGGGCTCGTTTGCCTGATCTTTGCTTTTCTATGATGAGGCTTAACTTGACGCAAATGCAGTCTGTCTAAGCAGTAAGTTTTGACCATCAGTAGGAAGATAATTGCTGCTGGCATAACATTTTTAAAATGCTTTCTTTGCAAAGCCTGGATCCAAATTACACATTTTAGCAAGGCTTTATTAGAAGCCGGCAAAAAGATGGTTTAGTTATTAAAATACAGCTAAACAACAATTAGAGTATAATTGATTGAACTTCTTCTAAGATACAACTCTCTCTGCAGCCATTACATTGATTGGCTATGGTTTGCTGGGGGTGGGCAGTGGGAGATTAAGCAAGAGAGGAAAACATGTTGTTTATTGCTCACAACTTTATGTCAGTGGTTCTCAAACTGTGGGGTGCAATCCTTAAGGGGACATGAGAGTTGCTCATGGGGCATGGAATGCAAGAAATGCTTGGGACATTAACCTATTAATGGCTCTTGGTCTCAGGACAGCAGCAGCGATAGTGGCCAGCCCCAGGTGCTAGACATGCATTCTTGGGCTTGCAAAGTGGCCATCTGGTGGGCTATCCAGAGGAAAGAAGAGAGAAACACAAATCCCTATGGTGTAGTGCAGTGGTGGCGAAAGCCCCAGCACCAGGCGCACATTCTTCCTGCTTCATCTGCAGTGTTTCTGCCCTTTCCATTCCAAAGGTGGAAGCAGTAGCTGGTGTGCTGCCCAGACACAGTAGAGCAGGGAAGAATGCAAACCTGGCACTGGGGCTTCCTGCCACTTCCCCCTTGGGGGGGGGCAGTGTGACATACACATTGAAAGAGTGATCACAAAAGTAAAAAGTTTGAGAACAACACATCCATCCTTCATTTGGGACAGGATGAGTATACCCCTCTGCATGTTGAGTTCTAGTCTGCCATGAGATGACTATTTCATAATCTATATATATAATTCTCTTTGGTATGTTGCCCAGTGTGCTGAGTGGCTGCTTAGGAAACATACCCAACCAATCGTAGTGCTCTGTTGGCCAGCCAATCAGCAGCTTGAGGACATTTTTCAGCACTACCTTCTTGGCCTACAGCCACATCTTTGCCTGTTCAACTGTAGTAACTAAATGTCCAGCCAGCTCCCCTTGCTGTCTTAATATGCATGCAAGGGGGAAATAATGTTGCTTTCTATGTGCCCCCCATACACTTCTTTCTTCTTTTTCCTCCTGTCCTACCTTACTGAGTAGGTTTCCCCCCCTTTCTCTGTTCTTCACCCCTTCTGCACCCAAAAACTTGAGCCCTTCTCCCCTCCTTCTGTCAGAGTAATTTTGGTTTAAGTGCAAAAGGAAAAATGGAGTAACAAACCACAGACTAGCACAGCTATAGTGGGTGTGATCACAGCTGTGGCTAGGCAGAGGGATAATGAGCAAACACTCCTATATAGCCAAAGCACGTGATGCATTGTGTGTGGGTTGGTGTCATGGAGAAAGAGGAGTGTTGATTGATGTTGGAGAAATTGTTGTTGTGTTTGTTAATGAGGTTTGTTGTGTATATACTGTATTTGTTTATACTGAAATGGAAGATTAAAACCTCCAGATATTTTTGGATAAACCTTGCTGTCTAAGTTTTTGTGTGTGTGAAAGTGGGTCAAAGCTGTGGAACAGTTGCTATCTGAAACTTTTGTTTTTGTGCCCTTTCTGCTGTGTGGCTCTGCTGCTTTGGCTATTCCTGGGTTAGTTTGTCCCCAGACTGTGTCTGGTGCCTCTCAGTGAGCCTATACTGAGTGGACACCTTCTACCCTGAGGAACTTACAGGCTGGAAAAAAAAACCTGGGAAGGAAGTGGGGGGCAGTAATGGGGTTCCAGGCCCTCTTTTTCCTCCTTAGGGGACCCCCTGAAGTCCTCTGGCCACCCCTGGCTCTACTTCCCATGGAGAAAAAGACTTTCTTTACAAATGCTGCACCAGATGGGCTGCCACCTGCTAAAAATCCTCTGGCTGGTGGAAGGAGCCAAAGCCATTGAGGGAGGGGGAATAGAATGGAGCAAAGTGGGCTCTTATTAGCTGCCAGCCATCTCCCAATGGGAATCCAGCATTCTGCCCCCAAAGGACAGCTGGTGTCGGAGTGGAAGGCTGAGGCTCCGTAGTCTGTGAGCAGGGCAAAGGCAAGCTGCAAAGACTCACAAAAAAGTTAAAGGTGACCATTCTGCCTCTTGTTGTAGAGACTCCTTTGCTCCCTTTTCTATTCACTTCTATTTTAACAAACAGTGGACAAAGGTCTCTGGACTCCTCCTTCTCTAAACGAGGCAGACCTTTTGCATGCTACTTTCACCAAGTATATAAACCATTGGTTCTTAACCTGAGGTCCGGGGACCCCGAGGGGTCCTCGATGTTCTCACAGGAGGTCCACGAAGGCTTGAAGGATGCTCAGACCACCTTCGGTCTGCAGTGGAATGGCGATGTGACAGGAGCCAAGGTGCTGGCTGGCTGGCTGGCTGGCTGGCTTGGCCTGTGCATTGCCATTCAGTCTACTCCAGCCACAGACTTGCAGGAAGAAGCAGGAGAAAAGTCTTCCTTACCACTTCAGTGCCTCTGAGGGAAGATTTCATGGATTGTGTAATTGTGTTGTTGTTGCTGTTTTAAATCTAAAGTGTTGGGGGGCCATGACAACAAAAGATATTTAAAGGGTCCACTGGTAAAGAAAAGGTTAAGAAGCATTGTTGTAAGTGTATTATTATTGTTATCAGGTATTATTGTTGTTAGGGTTTTAAAACTTGAATTAAGTCTTGCGGAACCATGGCAACAAAAGATATTTAAAGAGAGTCCCTGGCAAAGAAAAGGTTAAGAGCCACAGGTGTAATTGTATTATTATTAGTAGTAGTAGTAGTAGAAGCGGTAGTTGCATCATGGAGCTTGGAGTGGTAGCTTTCCTTTCACATGGTTCAGTCACATGGTATTACTTTAGGGAAACAATATTGCATTTTTTTATATGTGGGTGGTGATTGGTTGAGGGAGTGAGAGGAGGGGGAGGAGTCCTTGTGAGGCTAGGGGTTTAGATAAACATTGAGTGGCAGGAGTGGATTGTGAGGTGGACAGGGGATTTGCATGTGGGTGGTGGTTGACTAAGGGAGTGAAGGGACTGGTTGGGTATGTTTTCTAAGCAGCCAGTCAGTACACTGGGAATGGCAACATTCCCAAGAGAATTATATACAGTATATACAGATGGTTTATTTTGTAAGAATTGAGTCAGTGAAGATAGACCTCCCAACTAATTAATTTGATTTTTGAAATAGTAGACATTATTTATAGAACTAGACCAACTTTTGATATGGGTTTTGATATCAACCAGGGGGTCACATCATTGCCCTGCTGCCGCTGTGATGGGATCCAGGCAGTTAACTTGTGGTGGCAGCAGGGACAGGGGAACAGAGTAATTCACCCTTAACACACCACTGGTGTATGTTACATCAGGTACAGCTAGTTGTATTTGTATTGCTTCTTTCAACTAGTGAGCAGAAGGAAGCACAGAATTCAGGGAAGGGGGATTGCATGTCATCTTCTTGCATTTCTGTGCTTAGAGTTCATGTTCCTTGAGTAAGCATAGCTGAGGAGAGGCAGGTTCTCATTGGTCATAGTGCCCTGTTGAGGTGTTTGCTTGCTTCTTGAGATGAAAGAAGGAAAACAGGACCATATGTTACACTTTGGACTTTTTTGGATGAAGAAAAATAACGCAAGCAGCCTCTCCAGCTTGCGAGGCTGCTGCGCTGCAAAGCGCCCCTTTCGTATAACGCTCGCCCCTGCCAGTACTGTTGCAGTACCGCAGGGAGAGCTGAGCATCATATTTCGTTGATGTTTTACTCACAAAAGTTGATAGTGAGTAAAAATCAACGAAATATGATGCTCAGCTCTCCCTGCGGTACCACAACAGTACTGGCAGGGGCGAGCGTCATACGAAAGGGGCGCTTTGCAGCGCAGCAGCCTCGCAAGCTGGAGAGGCTGCTTGCGTTATTTTTCTTCGTCCGAAAAAGTTCTCTGTCAGGAACCTTTTGCATGTGTTTTTTTGTGGTCCCAGTGTTTTCCCCATGCAATCTGTTGCCACTTCTTGAACTGCTGAAAAGCATGAAGCATTTTGAGGTTTGGGTGCAAGGTAGTAGAGGAATGCTAGAGAAACGTCAATTCATATTGTAGCACTCTTCTGCTGCATTATCAGATAGTGAAAACTGGAACTGTTAGATAAAAAGGAGAGTCTGACTTGAAGACAAATTTTCTTTATAGATTATGTCAGTCAGAAGACAGAGGAGAAGGTGCTGGCAATAAAAAAAGAAGTATGATACATGGCCAAGGTCAGTGATCCTCTTCAACAGATGTGAAGATACCAAAGGCCTTGGTTAACAGGCCTGTCTGAGCAACTGCAGTGTCAGAAAACATTTAACTCTTGTTGCTTGTCAAAGAAATGCTCTTAGGAAGTGCTCAACAGTGCAAAAAGCTGGTTGTGTTTATGCCACAGCATATTTTGAACATTATTAGGATACTGACAAATTGGAGCGTGTCCAGAGGAGGGCAACTAAAATGGTGAAAGGTCTGGAAACCATGCCTTATGAGGAAAGACTTAGAGAGCTGGGTATGTTTAGCTTGGAAAAAAGATGGTTAAGGGGCGATATGATAGCCCTGTTTAAGTATTTGAAGGGGTGTCACATTGAGGATGGAGCAAGCTTGTTTTCTGCTGCTCCAGAGACTAGAGCACGGAGCAATGGATGCAAGCTCTAGGAACAGAGATTCCACCTCAACATTAGGAGGAACTTTCTGACAGTAAGAGCTGTTCGGCAGTGGAACACACTCCCTCAGAGCGTGGTGGGGTCTCCTTCCTTGGAGGTCTTTAAACAGAGACTGGATGGCCATCTGTCAGGGATGCTTTGATCGTGATTTCATGCATGGCCGGGGGTTGGACTAGATGGCCCTTGTGGTCTCTTCCAGCTCTACAATTCTATGATTCTATGTGTTTGTGTACATGCACAATTGGAAGGAGGCCACACATCCACCCTTCATTTGGGAGAGGATGAGTATACCCCTCAGTATGTTGAGTTCTAGTCTGCCATGAGATGACTATTTCATAATTGTATTTGTATTGCTTCTTTCAACTAGTGAACAGAAGGAAGCAAAGAAAGCTCCCCCATTTATTCTCACAACAACCCTATGGGGTGGATCTGGCAGACAGAGGGAGATTGCAGTTGGCCCAATGCCACTTTGGGCTTATCTACATGAAGGAAAAAAATTGACTGCTCCACAGTAATAGCAAGTCGCAGCAGTTTCAACTTATCTTAATGGTTTTACAGTCCCCATAAACTTTACATGCTTGTAGCTGAGACAGCAGCCATGGGTAGATTTCTCGTGTTTTTAAATCTGCCGCTTACAAACTTAAAAAAAAAAAAAACTATTTCTATGGTGCACACAAGTGATATTCCACCTTTCAAAAAAAAGGGGGAGAGAAAAAAAAGCACAAACCTTTATTTTATTGCATTAGCAATCACTCACTAAGGTGAAAATCCAACATGGTGGCAGCAGGTGCTTGCCCTGTAACCAAGCCCCGCCCCCTGCACTCATCCAACCAATCAGGTTTGCACTTTGTCCTGTGTAGGGAAGCAATTCATGTTGAATTGTTTGTCTTAATGAGTGAAAATGCACATATCACTGGAGCTCCATCCCAATTGCCATTGCTTTAGCCTTGGAGGGAGAGGCAATGAGGCAGTATCTGCTGGACTTAACCCTTTCCCACAATTGTCATTCCCTTTTCCTTTTGTGTCATGTCTTAATTAGGTTGTACACCTGAAAGCAGGGAACGGTTTTGTTGTTCTTTTAATTGTAAAGTGCCATGTACAGTGATGGTACTGTATAAATAAATCGATGATGATGATAATGATGATGATAATCGGGGGGGGGGGGAATAAGGCAAGCTTTAAGGCAGCTTGCCATTTTTGAGATCATGAAGAAATTGTTATCATTGTCAAGAATGTTGAAAACACATGATACTTAGCATGCAGATATTGAATGTCCTGGCTTAGCTCCTGCAAAGGAATCTCTGTGTGAACAAGCTGGAAGCAGAGGAACTATGTTCCTGAGACATGTTATTTAAAATAGTTGGTGAAGTCAGTATGTGCTATCAGTGATACACAGGCATTTGTCTGGAGCTGCAGTGGTATATCTAGGAGTCTGTTGGCACTTCAAGAATGTCTGTGAAGCTCAACAGAATATTTTAGGACACAAGCGGTATAAAAGTCTTTGTTCCTTTTTGACCTTTGCTTTTGTGCCAGGTTGATGCAGTGGCATCAATAACCCTGAGGTGAGTGGGGTAGAACATTTTATTCACTCCTCTTTTGAAGTCAGAACATGCTGTTCTTGTGGTCTTCAGGTACTAGCTGAAAAGCATCTCTCTCTCTCTTTCTCTCTCTCTCTCTCTCTTTTTTTTTTGGTAGCTTTCAAAAGGATAAAGAGGAAGCATTACATTTAACAAGCTGGTTTCCAGAATGAGAATAGCTTGTGTGTTCCACCTCCCTACCCCTAAAAAAAAAGTCTGCTTCTTCTGATTTGAAGGCATATACAGTCATCCCTTCCTATTTGCGGCTTTCTCTTTCGCGGTGTTGTGTATTTGCAGAAAGCCGCCGAGGGTTTGCTCATCCTTCAGTTCCCCCCCCCCCGAGAACATGTGGCTTTGCGGAGAGCACTGGGGGGGTGTCCTTGGCCTTCATTCCCTGTGTGAGGAGGAGCCGAAGGCCGAGCAAACCTCCATGCTGGCCACAAAGCCGCACGTTCCATGTGAGGGGGGCTTAATTTATTTGCAGTTTTTTCAGTTTCGCAGTGGTGCTCTGCCCCTAACCCTCGCAAATGGGAAGGGATAACTCTGTGTGTGTGTGTGTGTGTGTGTGTGTGTGTGTATTAACAAGGGTTTTGTGAAGAGAAGCAGTCAAGACAACTGATTTTGGACAAAGTAACTCCCTCCCAGGTTCTTTGAAAGCATCATTTTGAAGAACAATCTGTTGAAGTTGTGGCTGATTGTAGGAGAGCAAATAACTGATACTGAATTTGTAACTGAAGAAAACTACCTGATAATTATGTGTAAAATTATATCTTGTCAGCAGCCCCATTTACGAATGCAAAATGTTAATCTCTGACACAAGTGGCATTTCCTGTTTCCATTCTGCCTCCCCCCCCCCTTTCCAAAGTCTACACTTTCTGCTCTGTTTTTTGCCTATTGTTGGGAGAACTGAAGAAGGGTGTTTTTTTTTGTTCAGGCTAATAGTTAATGTCACATGATACGTGTTCCCTTTTCACTTGCCCCAGCTGTTGAAAACCCACTTTTGGGAATGGTAGGGAAATGGCTTCTTCTAGAATGTAGGGAAATTGCATTGCTATGTACTTTCAAGTCATTTCTAACTTATGGCAACCTTAAGGTGAACTTATTATGGGGTTTTCTTGGCAAACTTTGTTCAGAGGGGATTTGCCATTGCCTTGTACTGAGGCTGAGAGTGTGTGATTTGCCCAAGTTAATCCAGTGGGTTTTCAAGGCCAAGTGGGTATTTGAACTCTGGTCTCCCAGAATCCTAGTCCCACACTCAGACCACTACACCTTGATGTCTCAAAGTTACATTATTGGACTACAACTCCCAAAGTTCCTCAGATACTATGTACTCACAGTTCTGAGATTTATAATCCAAGAATGGTAGCTGTCTTAAACTAGTGATTTGATCAGTGGTGGTCCTTGATCAGGACTACAACCATGTGGTTCACTAAACTCAAAGCAGCCAAGCAGACTCAACAACGTACCGCTATCTTCAGTCCCACTTTGGCAGCAAAACATGCTACATGAAGGGTTGCTATATATGCCTCTGGTTTCATTGTTTTGCAGGCCTATCCTAGACAATGAAAAGTGTTACAACATATCTCACTTCGGTAGAAAAAAGAAGGCAAAGAGAGGTTGTCAAATATTTGTTACTAATATATTACTTATCTGAGGTATATATTCTGAGAGTCACAGTGTGAAAAAAGTTATTTTTTGAGCTACACCTGTCCATGCTGGCTGGGAAATCCTGGAAGCTGAGTCCAAATGAAGTAACTTTTCTCAACTTTGCTTTGTGCGTGCAACTTTACTTTTTCTGTATTCATTGCCTCCCCCCACCCACGCTTGAATATAAGGTCACTTTCTGTGTATAAATCTGTCCAAAAATAATTGTTCAGTTTTGTAAGCCAAGACATTGTTCAGCTGAGCCAGTACTCAATATGCTTGACCTGTAGTCTTTTAGAAGGCATGCTGCTTCTTAGAAATGACCACCATCTGCCGTACTTCCTGTAACCTAAGATGTGTGTTGCTTTGATACACAAAAAGATCCATTGCTGAATAGCGGTAGTCCCCCCCCCCATTGCTGTTTGAATGCAGTGTTATAGAACATATCACACAATAGAAGAGTAAAATACCAAGGAACACATTAAAGTTGTTATCCATTTTCTTTTTATTAATGGAGAACAAATAAGGATGTCTTTTCTGCTGTGTAATTCAAAAGTGTTTCATGAAGCAGCTGGGTTGCATATAGACAAATCACCATGCACAAGCGGTTTGATAATTCTCAAATGAGTAAGCATGCCATTTTGGCGCTTGTTTGTTTTTCTCACCTTGTGTACAGAAGATTTGTTAGAGATTTGCGACTAACAAATGGTTAGGAAGCCAGAGATTCAGCCATAAAATCTTCCCAAAGAACTCTGCTCAATTGTTGTTCAGTGAGGGGATAAGAATCTCTAGGAGAGAGAACACAGATGCAGCCAGCTGAATCTGATTTTAGCTACTGCTGGGAAAATCCAACCACTGCTTTGAAAATTATTGGGAACAAATGTTAACACAGCAATATCTTTAATTAAGTTGACTGCTTTTTTGTTGATTTAAAACACTGGGATGTTGCCCAATCCATTACAACTCTTAGAAATACAGGATGTGATTATTGTACATCCTTTCACATCTCCCCTTTCAGCTTCTGTTTTATTTTTAACAGCTAGATACCAGTATTATTGTATACCTCACTGCATTATTATTGTGTAACTCACTGTAATATTCACTGATGTATATGTATCAATAAATTTAAGTAAGCCAGAATTTTGTTTTCTTCTGAATATGACATGTGCAATACATGAAAAAATGTTATTGGGGCTCCCTCTTTCTGCTTTACCAATGGGAAACACTGATGGAGAGCAAAGGGGCAAATGACATGAATGAGAGTACCTTCCCCCACTTTATACTTCCTTGTCTTCTTTTCCTGTCACTTCCTGCGTGTCTGTGTTTTAATTTTATTAAATACTTAGCTGCATGCATTAGAAAGCACATACAGACACATTTTGTTGTTGTTAACTGCTGTCAAGTTGACTTCAATTTATGGTGACCCAATGAATGAATGAATGAGACCTCCAGATCAGCCTGTAGTCAACAGCCTTGTCCAGCTCTTGCAGACTCGGGGTGCTGGCTTCCTTTGAGTCTAGCCATCTGGAATTTGTTCATTTATTCTTTATTTTAGGTATTTATACCATGCTCATCAGCCACGAAGACTCTGAGAGGAGCTTGCAAATTGTTAAGCAATACCATTTTACACATCTACACCACTTTATAGTGCACTAGGCACTAAGTGGTTTCCAATGTGTGTTACCTTAAGGCACTAAGCAGTTTCCAATGTGGTCTTCCTCTTTTCCTGCTGCCTTCTATGTTCCCAAGCATTACTGTCTTGTCTGGTGAGTCATGTCTTCTTATGAATGCCATTTTGGGAGAAAGGCAGGATACAAATGCAATAAATAAAGTCCATCAGATGTGAAAACAAAAAATGTAGAAGTCACTTTTTAATAATACAATCATTACACTTCTTCCTACCAACTATCTGACAAGCTTTTGAATGTTAAGAAAACAGCTTTGTAGCCCTTAACTGCATTGAGCAGCAATAGCATAACATGATTGGAAAGCTTCCTGCAAGATAAAGCCCAGATCACAACATTTTGTAAACTTAAGATGAAATGGAGACCACTATAGGTTTTAGTACAGTCAATTGATTTGGGATAGGGAGCTCCATAGGGAAATACACAGTAGTATACAGCTCTTCATACTTCTGCTTGTTACTAATAGAAGAAGGGAAATGCTAGCCTATTTAGCCCAGCATCATTTTTCAACAGTGGTCACTTCCCAGATGTCTCTGGGATGCCCACAAGTATATAATATATTTTCTTCTTTTAAATATCTTGATGCTTTAGTGATGTAACTGGTTTAATTCTTTTTTAAAGTGCACTTTTTGTATATATTAATTCTGTGCTTTTTAATTTTTTAATTAATTTTTTAAACTGTGAGCTGCTTTGGGTCCCAGCCCTGGGAGAAAAGCAGGCTAATAATAATAATAATAATAATAAGTAGTAGTAGTAGGGCATAACTGTAACTGCCCTCACCTACTATTGTTGTACAATATGTGGTATTCAGAGAGGCCACTTTGTGGAGGTATCATGTAGCCATCCTGACTTGTAGCCATTCTCCATGAATCTATCTAATTCCATTAAAATGCCACCCAATAATTTATTAACAAATAATTTATTACCCTTAACTCATTAACACTTTGGGGGGAAATGTTTTAAGCATCCATTATGTAATATTCGAATACTAGCAACATTATTTTTGAGTAATGATTAATGGCTCTCATCACTTCAAATACATTAGTGGCTGTTTTTAGTATTTTTGGATCATCTTTATTTTATTAACAATTAACAACATTAACAAATTCAACAATAATGACTTTAACAAAATTTTACCTTTATAAAAGTGTGTTAGTTTAATGTTCATGAATTGGACTCTTTCATGATCTCCTGTTCACATTAGTGCTAACACTAATATTGCAAGCTGCTAATTGGTGTCTGTCATCTATCTGGTAGCTAACTCTATAGCCTCACTGCACATTGTGTTAAGTATGACTTGCTTTTATCTGTCTTGAATTTTCCATCAGTTGGCTTCATTAGATGACCATGAACAGCTGTTTCAAGGGCATGTTAGGAAAAGAAACAGGGACCATAAAGGCTTGAGCTACTAGCCTGACTGAGATCATTCAGGTTATATCGCAGCAATGCATCATCTGTAAGGATTCTGGATGAAACTCAATAGCAGCTGCTACAGATATTCAGTTCTGGTTAATTTGTCTGCTGCATGACATAAATGAGGAAGGTTTTTCCTTTAGTGGTATGGGAACTAAGCATCATATCTTGTATGAGTGCTGGCAGAAGCTTCCCCACTGCCTAAGGTGGAAGGAGCCTTGTTCCACCACCATCATCACTGTCATTACTCTTGTCATCACATCTGCCAGTTGCCACTCTGCCCTTCATCCCCACCCACCTGCCAGTATTTATCCCCTTCAGTAGCCATTGCTAGACCTGCGAGCCTGGCTTTGGGGTACTTCTTCCTTTGAGCCAGGCCTTTGGACCTGATTGGCACTCTGAAATGTGCAGCTGACAGGGCTCTCTAACAAGCCCTCCCCACCCTTGTTTTTTCACTCTGAGGAGATGAAAAGGCTGGCAGTTGTTTTGGGAAATCTTGCCATCTACTTGCCTCCTGTGGTTTTTGGCTTCAGTGAATGCTACGGTGAACTTGCCACGGGTCAGCGTAAGAGGGGCGCTCCAAAAAAGCGATACAAGGACTCCCTGAAACAACATCTCAGGCTCGGCCAAATTGATCACCAACAATGGTCCGCCCTGGCCTCACATCGGGAGGCATGAAGATGCACTATCCACAATGCTGCAGCCTTATTTGAAAACTCATGCCAAACAAGTTTTGAAGAGAAACGACAACGCAGAAAGAATCACAACCCAAAAACATCACCCAAGGAGACCTTCTGCTGTGCTTTTTGCAACCGGACTTGTTTATCTCGGATTGGCCTTTTTAGTCATCAGAGCGCTTGCAGAAAGCGCGGGATATGTCCTTCCTGAATCTTCGTTTACGAAGAAAAGCCAGAGAGAGAGAGAGAGAGAATGCAAGACTGGCAGGGCTCTCTGGAGGGAACCCCTGTGGCACTAGCGGGGTGGTAACAGTGCAGGGGTATCCATCCTGGTAGCAGAATGTGTCCGACTCTTTATACTTCCAGACCCTTACAAGGTAAGGATTTCACCTTGCCAGTGTCATGGGGTGGAGGGATGGAGTGAGAACTACGTGGCAATGTGCTGTCATTGTGTCAGAGGTATAACAACTTTTCCATCTCCTTTCTCCAAGAACCTTAATGCATAGCTTTAACTAGAGCCACATGAATCTCTTTAACTTGATCTACTCACTCATACAATTTTGCTGATCAAGTACAGCCTGGCAAACAAAATGTGTTAAGTCCTGGAGAGGCCTGAAGGATTGTTTCATGGCCTTGGCATGACAGTGTCTCTCCTGGTCTGCTCTGGATGACAACCAGTTGTAAGAGATGTGTACATTAGTTTTCCCTGTTCTTTGATTTAATTATAATGAACAAATTACTTCAATGCCTAAATAACAATGATTGCATATGAAGTTTGGCTTCCCAAATTGCTTGGAGTACAACTCCCATTAACTTTACCCAGCATAGCCGTTTACAAGGAATGCTGGGAGTTGCAGTCCAACATGTGGAGAGCCATATGTTGCCCACTCTAATCTAAATCCAGTTTTTTTGTTCCAGCTAGAGTAGACCCATTGGTTTACTGGAACGTACATAAGATTGATTAATTCAGTGTATTCTAGTTGGGACTAGTAATTGTATTTAAGTTGATGGTGCAGTGATAGCACAAATCAAAACAGTAAGGATAGCAGTTAAATCAATCATCTCTGTTTTTAGACCACTAAATAAAGATGGGAGCTCTATTGCAGGGCCAGCCCGGTCATTAGGCTGAATGAGGCAACTGTCTCAAGCCAGGCCATTCCTTGGGAACATAAGTTATGTGGGGACTACGGTCTGTCTTATTACTTCCCAAATTAAACTGCTGCCCTGAGATGTGGACGTTATTGTTTTGCCACTAGTGGTGAAGGAAGATTAGCTGCCAATCCAGTTAGTTTCAGTACTGGCAAAGTAATTCTGTGTGTCTGTGTACAATCTTGCCCTTTTCCTCAGACAGCAAACTGTCTTGGGGGCCGGTACCTATTATGAATGATAGACTTTTCTTTTAAGACTGATAGAATGTTTTTGTTTTAAGAATGATACAGTAATGTTCATAAATACACAGAACCAAGGTGTTTTGTATGGCTTATGCATACCCTTGGTTTTAGAAATTAAACTTGCTCATCTCTTAAATACAGTAGGTACGCATACATTAAAACTGTGACCAAATTGAAAAAGGGAAAGGGAGAAGAAAAAATAGAGGAAATTGTAAGCAAAACTAAACCAACCAACCAACCAACCAGACCACCCCCCCCAAAAAACCCCACCCAAGGCTGTCACTGTTCATCTACAATGTTTATCAGTACAGTCATCCCTCCACATTTGCAGGTTAAGCATTTGCAGATTTGATTATTTGTGCATTACTGTATTTGCTGCTGCCCTATTTCACTTTTAACAGGGACTTGGATAACACCAGCATATCTTGGAGGAAAACAAACTGAGGGGGCAGCTGGGCCTGAGTGCACATGCATTTGCTTGCCTGGGCAGGGGGATAGGATGGGAGAGCACAAGGAAGAATGGTGTTCATATTCCCTTGCTCACTCACATGGACAGGCAGGGGAAGTGGGGTGGGATGGGGGAGCATGATGAGGGAGGGTGTGCACATTCCTTCATTTGCTCACTTGCACAGACAGGCTGGGGAAAGATGGGATAGGGAGTGTGAGGAGGGAGGGCATGCATGTTCCCTCACTTACTCATGTGGATGGATGAGGGAAAAGGGGATGAGATGGATGTTCCCTTTCTCCCCACTCCCTTCCTGCCTCCCACTTAAGTGACTGAGGAAACACACACAGAGTCCAGCCATCCCACCAGTACAGATACTTTTGTCCACTCAGTATAGACTCACTGAAGTGCACTTGGCACAGCCTTGGGATGAACAAACCCAGGAGTAACCAAACAGCAGAACTGCACAGCAGAAAAAGCACAAAAACAAAGGCTTCAGCTAGTAGCTGTTTCACAGCTCTGACTCACTTTCACACACAAACAGACTTATAGGCAGTGAGGTTCATCTAAAGATATCTGAAGGTCTTTGTCTTCAGCTGCAGTATAAACAAACACAGTATAGACACAGCAAGCCTCATTAACAAACTCAATAGCAACTTTCACCAACCCACACACAGTGTATCTTGACCTTCAGCTATATAGGAGTGTTTGATTGTCAGCCCTCTGCCTAGCCACAGCTGTGATCACACCCACTTCAGCTGTGCTAGTCAGTGGTCTGTTGCTCCAACACTCTTCCTTTTGCACTTAAAGCAATATTACCCTGACAGCTTTTTGGTGTGTGTTAAATACAGTTTGGGAGACCCAGAGAGATTTGCAGTTTTTTCACTTTCACAGGGGGTCCTGCACCCCTGAACCCCTGTGAAAGTTGAGGACCAACTATATACCTTTTACACGCAATGCACATTTCCTGTGATATTAACTATTAACTAAAAATTGATATTAAGTATCTTGCTATAGTCTTATTTTAAATGTGTAAACATAGTAGAGTATTTAAGTTATAATTGCCATGTTTTTACATTAAATTATTGTGATGAAAATTAAATTTAACTTGTAGCATAAACATCTCATTGAGTCTGAATATAATCTGTTAAGTAAGGCTGTAGTTCTTGATCTTGTATTATAAATCCCTGTCAGTTGCTTGGGCAGGGTATAAGGAGCAGAGAGAACTGCTAGTGCAAATACCAAATCAGCATCAACTGTTCCTTGGTGTATCTGTCAGACAATGTAAAATAACAATGCCAGGCTTTGCAAAACTGAGACATTATTAGTTGGTGTTAACACAATGCTTGACAAGTGTTCTGTACTTGAAGATAAATTTGTCGCTTTTGGGTGAACTCAAATGCTTGGTATTGCTTTGATTGCTTGACTTGAATTGTACATGCATGGAAGTTTATCCTGTTAATAGTCTTGTATTGTAATAGTACACTCAGCAAATCAAGCAGGGAAAGAAGATGGCTATGCAGGCACATGTCAAATGCATTATTGAGGGAAGTTTGTGCTCCAGGCTAATTCTAGCCAAGTCAAGAGAAGAATGTTCATGCCTGAACCTACTAATGATGATTCCACTGGAATTGTCTGAGCTTTTAGAGAGTGAAAAATATTGACTATACATAAGGCAGCCAAGCTCTCCTTATCTATTCATTTTCTATGTTCTGTTTGACATGAAGTGACAGGATATACCCAGAGATTTAATTCCCATTGGCTTTACCCGGCATAGCCAGTGGTAAGGGATGATGGAGGTTGCAGTGCAACAACATTCAGAGGTTACAACTTACCCACCATGGCTACATCCTCAGGATCTCAGGAGCACAGCCAATTCTAGAAAATCAGACTAGAATTTTTTTCCCCTCTCTCTCTTTCTTTCTAAAAAGATAAGAGACCATGGAACACGTCCAGGTTTCAAAAGAGGAGAAAACAGGGGATAGGAATTTCAAATGAATAAATAACTTAATTTGTAAAAATAACATCATAGTCTTTCTGTGTTTCTAGAACCCTATAATGTTGCTATAACTGAGAAGTCTTTGGGTATTTTTCTAAGAAAAATAGGAGAAATGTTCCACTTTTCAGTGAAAACGAGATGAAAACAACATTTCTCTAAAAACTGAAACAAGCTACAAAAATTTAAGTCACCAAAGCTAGTTGAAAGGAATGGCTGATGCTATCATGTAGTAATTTAACAAGCATACTTTTTTTTAAAAAAAATGTCCTTCTGAAAGAAACAGGGGAAAAAATGAAATGGCTGGAATGCAGAAAGTAGGATTATGTAATATGTTCCCATGTCCTACCTCTAGGTTTTGGTCTCCATTACTGTAATCTTTTCTGAAGTTGAAGAGGTTATTGCAGTACACAAAAGTTTAAAGCACTACTCTAAACTTAGTCACAAATCTTACTAAACCTCCTGTTGTTGTGCTATGATAGCAGAGCTGGCAGCTCTCAGTTTAAGATTAGAGTAAGTCAGACCCCCATATCCATGGGACCAATGTCTCTAGTTTCAGTTATCCACAGCTGAAAAAATAGGGATACAGACCATGGAGTCACACTGAAAAATGCTGAGAGAGGTGTCCTCTCTAGGCATCTTCTAGGTCCTCCAACACAACTCTAGGGTATGTTTTACTAAAAGTCCTTTGTTTTAATAGGGTTTGCTATTATCCACAGTAAGTCTGGGAACCAACCCCCTATGGATATGGGGGTCCAACTGTATAACTCTTACCTCTTAGATTGGAATATTGTTCAGGTGATGATCATCTAGATTAGTATAAATGTGCTCATGGGGCTCTTGCTTTTTTGCTGTTGTTCAATTTATTGTGCACAAGATATTTTATCTCCCTCTTGAAACAAGGCTTCATTCATAAGATGGCTGGAGAAGGTAGTGGGGGAGAAGGATTAGTATGAGAGAAAATGTTTTATTTTTTAAATATATTTAAATATTTTATATATAACCAGAATGAGTAAGGCCAGAACCCAATGAGCCAGGTCCAGACTATTTGAAAGACCCTACCTCCCTATAGGAATTTGCCAGGGACTTAAGATCCTCAGGAAGAGGGCTTTCTCTTGTTCCCACCACTATCATAAGCCCACTTGGTGAGGAAATGAGAGAGAGCCTTTTCAGTGGCTGCTCCCACTCTCAGGAATTCCCGTCTGTGGGAGGCTAGGTTGGCCCTCTACCTGCTCTCCTTTTGCCAACAGGCAAAGACCTTCTTGTTCAAGCAAGCTTTTAATGAATAGTTGCTTTCAGGAAGCCCTTCTTTGTGTGTGTGGTGGGGGAAAGGGGTACTCTAGTTTTGTATGTTTTTAAACAATGTTATATTGTTTAATTTATTAAAAATGCCAGTCTTTTAATGGTGTTTTATTTTATTGTTATGTTTTTAAACTAATTTTGTTTCATTGTTGTGAGCCATCTCAGGTCCCACCCCAAAGAAAAGTTGGCATATAAATGCGATCAATCAATCAATCAGTCAATCAGCTAATGACATGCTTCCTCTTCCCTCCTGCAGCCCTCTCCTGGGAAATCCTCCAAAGCAGGTTTTCAGCCCTGTGGAGGGCTATAAGGGGAGAAGGGAGAAGTCCTGAGACTTCCAGAAATGTCAGGATGGACCTAACCCTAAATTTGTAATGCTTCTGAATTCCAAGTGAAGTGGCTGAAGAATTCTTCCTTATCATATTGTAATTCACAGACATTCAAGTTAGTTTCCAGATCTTCAAAAAGCGCTGTGTAATGTGTTATTCAGCTGTTGGCTTGTATATCCTAACTTGTATTTGTCTGCTTATGCTTGTCCAGGAAATAATACTTTCCTTCCCTGTTTCTAGGGTATTAGATAATTAGTAGACTGGAAGTCTGACAAACACTACTGATATGTGCTGTCATTTTCTAATTGACAGCATAAGTCATACAGAAGGAAACCAATGAATTATCTTTTGTTTGGTTTTTTTAACAATTCATTCTTATTTGAATATTTTTGGGTAGCACTTTCCCTCCATAGGCACCTGGCCTATGAAGCTGAATAGTTTTCCTCTGTATTTTAAACTGTTTCTCTAACTTAATGATGATTACACCGATTTCTATTTTTCAATGTGTTTACCTGATTTTCAGATGATTTTATATTGCTTATACTGGTAGTTATGCTGCATTAAAAGAAAACTATGGATGTTGTTGTTATCGGTAACTTTGAGCATTACACTGGAAAGGAAAGATATAAATGTAACCAGGATATAAGAAGTGAAATACAAGGTGTTTATACAGATAACAGGTGTCTGACCAGCTGAATTCCTAAACTGATTTGTCTTATCAGCATACTAATATATTTATTTTATTTTAGCAATTGAAAAGATCAGTGGAATAATTTTCTAAAACAGTCGTTGATGTTTGGGATGGGTCTGTGTTTATATTGCATATGTGTTTGGGCTTTGCTTAGAGATGTGGCCTGTCTAGTGATATCTCATGTGTGTCATGCCTTTTTAGCCCTGGTCTTTTGTTCTCTGTGTTCTTGAGTGTGTACATTGTAGTTCTGTTTGAAGCTATTGTGTTTTAGAAAGCATATTTTCTGTGTGTGGGCAAAAGATCTACAAACTGAAGATTAACACTTAGTGCATGTAACAAAAGCTTATGTCACAATGGATCTGTTCATCTTTAAATGTCATAGGACCATTGTTTATTTCTAAAGCAAAAGAATAAAAAAATGTTTATAAGTTTGTGAATGAAGACTGACATTATAAGGCACATTTTTCTGTAAGGCTTTGATTGTAAGTGTGTGCCTTTTTCATGGAAGGTGAAAGAAACATGGCTTATCTGAAGAATGAAGAAAAAGTATAAGATAGGCTGGGAATTTATGCCTGGGAAATCTGTTGGATAGTGTATTGCCTAGATTCATCCTCCCTGCCTTCCTTCTTTTTAAAGGAAGAAGATGGGGTGGATGGAATGGGGACAGAGAATGGTCACTAATACTGCATGGGTGGAGGGGAATGTATCACTGAAGTGTCAGATCTCACTCCAAAATAATAGGCACAAATTCAGTTGAGAGTCCAACTAGGGTATCCCTGTTGAATCAATGGGAATTTGGTATGTCAACACTTATGCAAGTTCTATTGATTCAATGTGTCTACCCTAGTAGGGATGAAGAATTGGAATTAGGCCACAACTTGAGCTACAAGGGGAAAAAATAAAAATAAAAAATACCATACACAGCCTCCATCAGTCTGATATGTATCCAGCTTTTCTCAACTTTTTTTTCCCTTGAGGAACCCCTGCGTGAACATTACAGTATGACCCCTGCATCCACTGGGGATTGGTTCGGGGTGCGGGGGGAGCGTGGATACAGAAAAGCATGGATAATAGCAAACACCATGGAAATTAATGGGACTTCCAGTTTAAAATACCACAGAGTTGCCTTGGAGGACCTAGAAAATGGCTAGAGAGGATGCATTTTTCTAGGAAGACTCTATGGTAGGTGTGTTGTTTTGTGTCCAGTGGATAATGAATCAATGGATATGGGGGTCCTACTGTATCCTATATACTGCTATTGCTTCCCCCACACACATAATCACAATCTCTTGGGGAACCCCTAGCAATCTCTTGTAGAACCCCAGGGTTCCAGGAAACCCTGGTTGAGAAACACTGTATTAAATACCTCAAGGTGTGGGTATGTTTTGAGTTCTCATAGTTTTCCTTGTAGCTCAAGAGAAGTAGTAGCCTTTATGTGCCAACAAAATAAAAAAAAGATTGAATCCACTAAGCAAGCAATGGTCACAATGGAGCACTGTGGCATCTTGGGGCCAGGAGAAGGAGGTGTTTGTGCCCATGTCACTAGGGACTTTGGTGGAGCTTATTTTTTATCAGTTGTTATGTAACATCAAGTTGACCCTGACTGATGGCAACCCTCTCTTAGGGTTTTCTTGGCAAGATTTATTCAGAGGAGGTTTGGCATGGCATTCCTCTGAGGCTGAGAGAGTCTGACTTGTCCAAGGTCATCCAGCAGTTTTCTGTGGCTGAACGGAGAATTGAATCCCATTTCCTGGAGTCCTATTTCAACACTCAAACCACTATATCACTCTGGCTCTATTTTTGTCAGTGGAGTGATTAAATATAGGCCTTTGTAAAAAAAAAAAAATACCCATTTTAAAGAAAGGGAGAGAGGAAGAAAGATAAAGGTTTCAAGATTTTCTAAATGCATTCCTTGTGGAGAAATAACCTTATCTTAGATACAGTGTTTTCTTCATAATAGAGAGATTGTGATTGTTATTAAAACTATGCTAAATTTCCAAGGGGTTCAGTGCATTCATGGCAGAAAAACAAAAATAACTCTTGTGACACCTTAAATTCTGGCATAAAATTTTGTGTACTACAGCTTACATTATCAAGCAGAACCTTTTGCACATCCCCAGAAGCACATGCCATGGCAAAATGTATTCACCTGTAAGGTGCCACTGGAGTAATATTTTGGAGTACTGAATGTGTCATTTATATGTTTGGCAAATGTTCTCCATTGATGATCAGTGAGTTTTGTACAGCTCAATATAGTGTGACTCTGGAAAGAAGCATGGGTCTATTAAAGGTCCATTCAGTAATAGGCAATAAGTGGGGCTTACTTTCAGCAAGGCTCAGCGTGGTGGTAAAAGAAGATACATTTGAGCATGTGCAAAGTGCTTTTTCCTCACTACTAAACAACTCAGACCTGGTCATCATACAAGTATAGGCAGCTTCCCAGCTAGGTGACATGGCTTCCATTGAAGCTTGAGTGTGGAAATATTAGACCTGCAATATGTTGGCAGTGCTTTCCGTACCACATAGACAAATTCTAAATAAACTGAACATAGATGCTGCTGGACTTCCTTTGTTAGCTGCAAATCTTATCCTAACAAGTCTTCACACTTTGCTATAAAGCAAAGCATCCTACACTAAGATTCCCTTTCACTAATTTCCACTGGAATATTTCCTGCGATTTGGAGCTACCCAGTCCCTTGAGACAATTTTTTACAAAACCCACATATTGTGTATGCTGTACAGTGGTGTGTTGCTAGGCACCTTGGACAAAGAGACTGATTTGCAAGCATGGGTTGACACAGGCTATAAGCCCTCACATATGTCTGCAAAAATGCCTTTGCCCCTGTAGTCTCTCAATACGTCTTATTAGTGTGCATCAGAGTTTAATGAGAATTTGTTTTTTGAGCTACAGTTGTTATTGTTGTGTGTTTTCTATGTGCTAAATATAGAGGGGCTGCATTAGGCAGCATCTCAGAGCTGAAATAGGAACTGATAGGCACATTGCATAGCAACCATTCTTCAGTGGAGGGTAAAAGTAGGAAATAGCCTTCATGAAGGGGTACTCTCCTATTTTTTGTTATATGTGATGTCATGTATCCTTAAAATGTGATGACTACACACACTCACATACCTAGATACACCCAACCAAGCATTCACATCGTGATTCCCTGTATTGAAAGAGCTTTCACCTATTTTATATTATAATCTTATAATGCCCCTGGAAATTACAACATGTAGTAGTAGTAGTGGTGGTGATGAGGATGATGACAATGACGATATTGAGGATATGGGAGGGTGGAGTTGAGGCTGAGAGAAATAGCACCTGGCCTATGATGGTCTATTAAATTCAAAGCAGAATTGTTATTTGAACAAAGAACTTCTTCGTTCATAATTCATAAACCTTAGAGCATAGCCTTGGTAAAACAAAACATGGGCAGGTCAGAAAGGTACATGTTTTAATAGCAGGCCCAGGGGCAAAGAGAAAGGCTACTCAGGGAATAGACAAGCAGGGCCTGGATTTCTCAAAATAAGGAAAGTCTGTGGCAGGGTATTCAGGACCCTGGACAGAGCCCAAGGAATTAACTTGCTCTTAGAAGCACAAAGTCTGGAATGAGTCCTCCTGTTGCCTGCAAGATTTAGTTAGTTGGTTGGGCAGTTAGTTATTTTCCCAATTTTCTCCCCATGCAGGAATCAAGGCAGTTTACAACATAGAATAATATGTGAACCCAAAATCAACCACAGTATTAAAAATGAAATAAAAACAATTAAATGAATTATTATATCAAAAAGACCCCTGGATTTAGAAATAGCTTTAAGCCATTAAAAACTCTTCTGCACCATTTCCCCATTAAAAACTCTTCTGGAGCAACCATTTAATGGCCAAAAGCTTGTCAAATACAAATAAAGCTTGGTGTGCCGGCTGAAGGAGAGCACAGAGGCAGCCAACCTAGCCTCCCATAGGAGGAAGTTTCACAGCGTGGGAGCAGCCACAGAGAAGGCCTTTTCCTTTGTCCTCACAAAGCATTCCTGATCTCAGAACCCAGGCAAACTCATATGGGGAGATATAGATTTCAAGTAAAGCTATTTCAACGATGGAGCTATATTTTCCTTGCACAGTCAGCCTTCTGTATTCACAGATTCTGCATCCATGGATTCAACCATCCATTGCTTGAAAATATTCCAAAAAATATAAATAAAAAATTCAACAAGCAAACCTTGATTTTGCCATTTTATATAAGGGGCACCATTTTACTATGCCATTGTATATAATGGGACTTGAGCATCCACAGATTTTGGCAAATATCTATATGGATTGGTTTGAACAATTACATATGCTTAACCCTTGTAATCCATATAAAAACATGTCATCAAATTGAAAAAGGGTTTTGGATGACATTTTCTTACTTTGGGAAGGAAGTGAAGGCAAAGTATTGGAATTTGGCCAATACCTTAATTCTATCCACACGACTATTAAATTTGATATGACATTTAACTATAATGAAATACATTTTCTGGATGTAATAATAATTATAATGGAAGGGGACCATTTATGTACAGACACTTGTAGGAAACCCACTAATGTTAATTTGTTCCTCAGGTACAACAGTTACCATCCAGTCCACCTTCAGAAAAACTTACCTTATTCCAAATGTTGAGAATCAGATAGAATTGCAGTTCCTTGGATTCTTTTTTAAAACCGGATCATAAGTTAAAAAAACAATTCTTACATAGAGGGTACCCTCATAAAGTTGTGAAACAACTATATATAAAGCAGCAGACAGTAGGGACCTTTTGAATAATAAAAATAGAAATAATAAGAAAACAAATACAGGAGAGAAAATGGTACTAGAATCAACTTATGACGTTGGACAACCCAAATTAGAAATATATTGACATATTGGTTTCTATTAAAGGACATCCCAAGATGTAGACAAGCACCTATGATTACAACAAAACAAGCATCCAGTTCCAGAGACACGTTAGTACACAGTACATTGAGATAACCCATAGAATCTATTAATATACTAACAGGAGGTAATGCACCTACAGCACAATTTCCTTGTGGAAACTGCAGTGTTTGTGATAACTGTTGTAGATTCAAATCACTTAAGAATCCTATAAACCAAAAGGATTATCATGTAAAAAACCTGTTTACCTGCAACTTATGGGGTCGTCTATATTATACAATGTCCCTGCAATTTAATATATGTAGGAATGACTATAAGAAAAGTAGGGGTTAGGATTGTAGAACATAAGAGTTCCATAAAGAATAGAAGAATGTATGCATTATTAGTTAAACATTTTCTGGAGTTTCAACATGACACCAAAGACATACGATTTTGGTGTATTGAAAAGGTTTCCATCTGAAACAAAGAGGGGCACGGGAGGTTAAAAAGAAAGGAAACCTATTGGATATGACAACTGAAGACCCTTTCTCCTTCAGGTTTAGATGAGGAAATAGATTGAATATCAGTAATATTATAGATTTTTCTAACTATTTTACCCCTTTATAATCCTAGAGAAAAATGTATACAGCAGATTAAATAAATTGAATAAGGAATTCTATTCTATTCCTTTCAGTCCAGAAAACCATGTGATTCTTATTAATATAAAAATACCATTTTTATTTTGAATATTTATAGAGAAATCCTCAATAGAGCTATTTTATAAACAGATTTGTATGTAATTTGGTATGTACTGAATGCACTCAGATCCTCCATCTAAACCTTGAGGGTGTGTGTGTGTGTATTGTTAAGAGTTTTTGCCATTGTTCTATCATTATTTTGTTAAATAATTAGTTGTTACATGTTCATCTATATCTAACAGTTAATTTTAATTTTTATATTTACATGTAATACGTTATGTTTGTACAATCTTATGTGTGAATTGTAATAAGTTGTGTCAGAATGAGGATGCAAGTGTAAGAGAAATATTCTCAGGAATTGTTTTAAGTTTTCTCAGAACCAGAACCTAGTTGCAAGAGAAATATTCTCAGGAGCTATAAGAGAGTACACCTGGTTTTTGCAGTAACTGTTTCTACATGTTAAGAACCAGTTTGTGGGCTAGTAGGAGGAAACTGTTGGATTATTTCTTCCTATATGCTGTAGGGTTATCTTTGGTAAGTAACAAATATTATTAAGCAGTAATTTCTCAAATTTCCACCTTCTTTAAGGAGTGGATAAAATTAATTCTGGTGTTTACCACGTTTTAAGATAAGGAAGTTCTGATAAAAACTTCAGCCACTGATGAAGACACAAGGTCAAAAGCATCTGGCTGCTAACAGCGGTGGGCTGCCAAGCAATAGACATCAACAGACTTTATTCTTTGATATCAATTGATTTATTGCAGTCATCTGTCTTCCTAAGGACTTCCATATCATGCAAAGTTACAATTTATCTCTGTTAGGTGCCTTTAAATAAGGCTTTTATACTTTTAAGGACTGGAGGTTTTCCCACAAGACCTTTGTGATATTTGTATTTATTTTTTTACAGTATATGTTATAATATATTGACTGGATTATTTCATTTTATGAGACATATTACTTTTTTAAAGTTTACACACACATACACACACAAGTTTTTTGAATTTTCACATTCTGTTATTTCATAACCCCTAACCTCAGTTGCTTTCTTTCTACCATTTTACTATGCCATTGTATATAATGGGACTTGAACATCCACAGATTTTGGTATCCACAGGGGGTCCTGGAACCAAAACCCGATGGATACCGAGGGCTCACTTTAACTAGTCCAGTCAACAATCTGGCCACAGCACTTTTGATCCATTGACGTTTCTGAATAATTTCCAAAAGGAATCTGACATACTGTATATTGAAGTAACTACAAAGGGATGGAAACATCAATGTGTCCAGATCTGACACCTCCAGGAACAAGTGCAATTGGTACATTAGTTGTAATGGTGTAATTGCACTCTTGGCCATCACCCAAACCTAGCACTTAATGCTCAGGGTTGATTACTAGAGCATAGTCAAGTGTGCTATCTTGGGAGCCAGCCAGGAGTAAGTAAGCAGAGAAATCCGACAGGTGGGCAAAACAAGCTTACTATGCAGCGTGTAGCCAGGAAGTAAGCATTATCAGCGTAGGGCAGTAAATCCAAAGTATCAGTCCACTGGACTATTCAATAGTGAGATCAGTCCACAAAGCAGAATTCAGAAGTCAAAGAAGCAGGAGTCAGGAATCAAGAGAAGAATGTTGCTTCCTCTGGAAAGGTCAATTTCCAGCAACACCTGGCCAAGAGTGAGGTGGCCATATTTATGGTCTGGAATCCTCTCTCAGCTGTTGCCTGATTGATGACCATTTGGTATAAATCTGCTTGGAGCATTGTGGAGCATTGTCTGTGTTGAATTGCTGTTGGTATGGTGTGGTTTGCATCTATGTTTTGTGGCTGCTGTGGAGTATTTCTGTTTGTATCCTGCATGGGCATGTCCCTCTGCCCTTCGATTTCCCTATCAGGATCTGCTTTCAGGTCCTGAGGGCTAAGCCCGACACCCTCTTCATCTGCCTCATTGTCTGTGTCATAATCCAGACTGGGGGCCTGGGAAGGAGGCATGACACCAAACTGCAAACCTGACATTTCAGCAGGGGTGTAACCCTGTCCAACAGATGCTGAATTCCTCTTGACTGATTTGTGTTTCATCTGACCAGGAACATCTCACTCTTGTTTTGATTAAACTTCAATTTGTTCACTTTTATCCAATCCACTACTGATAGTAAACATTGGCTTAGCACAGAAATGGCTTTCTTGAAATTGGATAAAGAGAGTTAGATAGGTAGTGCCAACCCTCCAAACTCAGGACAACCTTTCCCAATGGTTTTATGTATATGATTACCCCCTGAGGTTTTGCACCATTGCCAAGTTGTGCAGAGCACTTAATCACTTCTCTGTATCCTTTTGCAGGACATTTTGCTCACGTTGGTTAGATAAGTCAGTGCCTTTGGGGTATGAGGGTTGCTGGTCCTTTGACAGAACTGGTTTTCAGAACCGTTGAAAATGGATGCAAGAGTGCAAGCTTCAAACAGGGAACTATGTCCTGAATTTTTGTACCAAATTTTATTCTCTTGGCTCAATATTCAATAATCATACCTGTTTCAGTCTTTTTCTTTTATTTTGTTTTTTAAAAGCAGAATGCTTAACAATTGAGTTAAATTAAAAGCCTCTCTTTGGCCCAGAAAGAAACATCAGACTTTTGCTATCCTTTGAATAATTATAATGATAATACTAATAATGGCTACTACATTGAAGATTAGGTAAATATGTAGGGTACTGGAATACTATCTTGATAAGTACAAAGGTACATTCATGTGAATGTCACTATGTGCCTATTTGCACATGTGGAGATTTGTATTAGAGTTTAACCTGATAATGTTTTCTCAAAGTAAATCCCATCAGGGGAGGTGGATGGCATTGATGGTGAGTTTTAGTCCAAAGTTTAAAGGAGTTATCCACAATGCTGAACCTATTTTGAGAATGCAGTTTAGCAGTCTGGATAACTCCTTTAAAGTTTGGACTAAAATCAAGAGAGAATTCACTATCTCACAGATATTGTGTGTCTGTGCCTTCAAGTTGCTTGTTGACATATGGCAACCCCATGAATTTCCTAGTGTTTTCTTAGAGGTGGTTTTGTCCATTCATTCCTCCCTCTGAAATATAGCCTATGGCACCTGTTACTCTTTGGAGGTCACCTATCCAAGTACTAACTAGGGCTGACCCAGCTTAATTTTCAAACTCAGATGGGGTTTGGTGCCTTTGATTACAATGGCATAATTGTGTTTTCAGGAAGGACATTGAACTAAATTATTCTTTTTTCTCCCAATGAATTACACAGAACTGCAGAGTAACTCCCTTCTTGGACAGATGGTGTTGCTTATTTTCACATTAGATGCTTGATTTTTATAGAGCCTGCAGTGACATAACTAGGGGATCTGCAACCCTTTGGATGTTGTTCAAACTCTTGTTCCCAAAAATCATAATCAGCCTGGCCAATGATGAAGTAAGACTGGAGCAGAATGATATAAAGTATGAAGCAGTATATATATATATAATTATCTTGGGTATTTTGCTGTTCCCAGTGTGCTGATTGTCTGCTTAGGAAACATACCCAACCAATCATAGTGCTCTGTTGGCCAGCCAATCAGCAGCTTGAGGGCATTTTTCAGCACCACCTTCTTGGCCTACAGCCCCATCTTTGCCTGTTCAGCTGCAGTAACTAAATACTCAGCCAGCTCCCCTTGCTGACTTAATATGCATGCATGGGAAAAAATAATGTTGCTTTCTATGTGCCCCCACACTCTTCTTTCTTCTTTTTTCGCCTGTCCTACCTTGCAAGGTTCCCCCCTTCCTCCACTTTTAACCCCTTCTGCACCCAAAAACTTGAGCCCTTTCCCCACTCCTTCTGTCAGGGTAATATTGATTTAAGTGCAAAAGGGAAAAATGATGGAGCAACAGACCACAGACTAGCACAGCTAAAGTGGGTTTGTTCACATCTATGGCTAGGCAGAGGGATGACTAGCAAACACTCCTATATAGCCAAAACACACCATGCATTGTTTGTGGGCTGGTGTTGTGGAGAAAGAGGAGTGCTGCTGTTGAGTTGGTTAATGAGGTTTGCTGTGTATAGACTGTGTTTGTTTATACTGAAACTGAAGATAAAGACCTCCAAATATTTTGGGATGAACCTTGCTGTCTGTAAGTCTTTTTGTGTGTGAAAGTGGGCCAGAGCGGTGGAACAGCTGCTAGATGAAGGCTTTGTTTTTGTGCCCTTTCTGCTGTGCAGTTCTGCTGTTTTGGCTACTCCTGGGTTAGTTTGTCCCCAGGTTGTGCCTGGTGCCTCTCAGTGAGCCTACACTGAGTGGATACCTTCTGCCCTGAGGAACTTACAGGCTGGGGGGGGGGACTGTGAAGAGGTGGGAAGGAAGTGGGAGGCTGCCCTGGGGTTCCAGGCCCTCTTTTTCCTCCTTAGGACACCCCTTGACGTCCTCTGGCCACCCCTGGCTCTGCTTCCCATGGGGATAAAGACTTTCTTTTCAAATGCTGCACTGGACAGGCTGCCACCTGCAAAAAAACAAACAAACAAACAAACAAACAAAAAAACCTCTCCGGCTGATGGAAGGAGCCAAAGCCACTGAGGGGAGGGAATAGAATGGAGCAAAGTGGGCTCTTATTGGCTGCCAGCCTCCCCCAGTGGGAATCCAGCATGCTGCCCTCAAAGGGCAGCTGGTGGTGGAGCAGAAGGCTGAGGCTCTGCAGTCTGTGGGTGGGGCAAAAGGGAGCCCAAAGTCTCACAAAAAAAATTAAAGGTGACCATTCCACCCCTTGCTGGAGAGACTCCTTCACTCCCTTTTCTATTCATTTCTATTTTAACAAGTGGTAGACAAGGGTCCCTAGACCCCCTCTTTTCTAAATGAGGCAGAGCTTTTGCATGCTACTTTTGCTAAGTAGCTAGACCAGTGGTTCTTAACCTGGGGCCTGGGGACCCCCAGGGGTCTACAATGTCCTCACAGGGGGTGTGCAAATGCTTGAAGGCTGCTCAGACCACCTCCTGCCTGCAGCGGAGTGGCCATGTGATAGGAGCCAAGGCAAAGGCAGGCTGGCTGGCTTGGCCTGCACATTGCCATTCAATCCACTCCAGCCACAAACTTGCAGGAAGAAGCAGGAGAAAAGTCTTCCCTCTCACTCCAGTGCCTCTGAGGAAATATTTCATGGATGGTGTAATTGTATTATTATTGTTTTTGTTGTTGTTTTTGGGCATTATTAGGTATTATTATGGTTATTAACGTTTAAATCTAACGTCTTGGGACTCCATGCCAACAAAATATACTTAAAGGGGCCACTGCACTGATAAAGAAAAGGTTAAGAGGCATTGTTGTAATTGTATTATTGTTTTTGTTATCAGGGATTATTGTTATTATTGTTAGGGTTTTAAATCTTGAGTTAAGTCTTCGGGGCCCATGGCAACAAAAGATATTTAAAGTGGATCCCTGGTAAAGAAAAGGTTAAGTGATACTGGCATAATTGTATTTGTATCAGTATTAGTATTGGTATGCTTGGTGTAGCATGCACCATTATGTGCCCTGCTGGGCTTTCACGTGGTGGCTGCAGTGTGGAGCTTGGAGTGGCAGTGTTCCTTTCACATAGTTCAGCTACATGGTAATATTTTAGCAGGGGAAATTGCATTTTTTTTTACATGTGGGTGGTAATTGGCTGAGGGAGTAAGAGGAGGGAGGGGTCTTTGTGAAACTGGGGGTTTATATGCAGACTGAGTTGCAGGAGTGGATTGTGAGGTGGAGAGGGAATTTGCCTGTGGGTTGTAGTTGACTGAGGGAGTGAGGGGATTGGTTGGGTATGTTTCCTAAGCTACCAATCAGCACACTAGGAAAGGAAACATACACAAGCCTTATATACATATAGATGGTTTATTTTGTAAGAACTGAGTCAGTGAAGCTGGACCTCCCAACGAATTAATTGGATTTTTTGAATAGTAGACATTATTTACTCTGTTATAGAACTAGGCCAATTTTTGATATTGCCTGGCGCCCAGGGGGTCACATCATTGCCTTGCCGCCCCTGCTGCCACTGCGATGGGACCCAGGCAGTTAACTGGTGGAAGCAGCGGCAGCAGCAGCGGGGGCAGGGCAATACAGCGACTCACCCTTAATGCACCACCGGCGTATGTTATGTCGGGTATAGCTAGTGTAATATAATGGGAGTAGTCATCAACATGTGGAAGTTCCTCATCACTACACCACATGAAGCAGGATAAAGGATTGTTTTCCTTTCATAACTTATCTTCAAGCCTCTTCAACTGTTTATCATATACAGTGACAACAGTGTTGTAATAATAACTTAGTGAGAAACATTATTTGTAAAGAATATCCATTAGGTGGATATTCTGGCAAATAGGTTTTGTTTCAACCTACTTCCTTCTCTGTTTATATGCAGTTGGCACACATTTAAGAACTTTGGGTGCAACTTCTTCCTCTTTATATTAGGGTTTAACTCTATAATGTTACATAAGACAATGATCATCACAAGCAGAACGCTCACAGGTAGGACTGTCATTACCTGTCACATCCTTCCATGGGCCTTGCTTTTTAGTGGAAGCACAGTGCACAGTGAGCTCCATCCAGCTAATCTCTCTCTCTCTCTCTCTCTCTCTCTCTCTCTCTGGCTTTTCTTCGCAAATGAAGATTCAGGAAGGACTCATCCCGTGCTTTATGCAAGCGCACTGATGTCTAAAAAGGCCAATCCGAGATAAACAAGTCTGGTTGCAGAAAGCACAGCAGAAGGCTTCCTTGGGTGATGTTTCCGGGTTGTGATTCTTTCTGCGTTGTCGTTTCTCTTCAAGATTTGTTCGGTGTGAGTTCTCAAATAAGGCTGCAGCATTGCGGATAGTGCGTCTCCATGCCTCCCAATGTGAGGCCAGGGCAGACCATTGTTGGTGATCAATTTGGCCGAGCCTGAGATGTTTCAGGGAGTCCTTGTATCATTTTTTTGGAGCGCCCCTCTTATGCTGACCCATGGCGAGTTCACCATAGAGTACTAATTTTGGGAGGTGATAGTCCTCCATCCTAGAAACATGCTCTTCCCAGCGCAGCTGTGTTCTCAATATCATGGCCTCAATGCTGGTGATCCCTGCTTGTAGAGTGAGCTCCATCCAGCTAATGTATAACAATCTGGTAAAGAGTAATCAAGTAATGTCCATACATATGTGAACCCAAGCCTCGGTGATGAAAAACAAGGTTCTTCTAATAAGTTTTTATTAGAAGGTTGTAAGCTGTTTTGAAACAAAGTTTCAGAATTTTTTAAAAAACACAATTCAAGATAGGTTTTTCTCTACATACTGAAAGCAAATGTGATTCTTTTTACTTTGTACAACTAGTGGCTTTTCAATGTGATGGGGAGGATGAAACACTGGAATATCTTCAAATAACTTTAGCAGAACTAAAGACTTAGAGAAGCTACTTTTAATAGATGGACTCCCAGCTGCTCCCTGGGAGATGTACTAACTATGTATCTTACATATTATCAAGGAGATGCTGGTTTTTTATTCCTTCACACACTGTGATGTATGCTGGGAAGCACTATCTCCACTCCACTACCACCCCAGCTAATATTATAGCCTTTCTGAAATACTGTCCTTGGAAATGGCAGCTGCTACTAAATCTTCCTTTTAACAACTCCCGAGGAGCCAGTGCTAGACAGTGCTCTTCCATTAAGCAAAGTGAGGCAAACACTGCCAGTGGTAGATGTGGGAGGCAGCAGTGGCAGCCCCCTTCCCAGCCATTCCTCTCCTTTGGAAGATGGAGCTCTGTGCACCACATTCTGTCCTCAGCCCTAATTTGGGCAGCTGCCCTCAGTTGTGGTGGAGGTCCCTATCCCATAGTGTTATATGTAGATTCAGCTGCTAGTCCAGTCAGCTTCTGTACATGAAATGGAGGGTGGTGGTGGTGCCATTTTGTGCCTGGCTTCTGGCAACAAAATACCTTGGGGTGGCTCTGAGGGGATAGCATGAGAGATCTTTTTTAAAACATTAAATATAGTTTGGGGGTAATGGATATAGAAAGAATGTGAGAAGTCTTTAGCTTTTCAGATGATATGGACTTCACCTCCGTGAAGTGGCCAGCCAACATGGCCAATGGGATGGGATTATGGGAGCTGTAGTCTCAAACATCAGGAGGGTCAAAATTCCCCAGCCCCAGCCTAACAAGTAGGATAGGTGTTCCACATGGAGACTGTACTACTGGCTCAAGAGTGGGTGGTGAAGTCATGTTTTACCACTTGATCACCTTAGCAGGGAACAGTGGAACAACATATCACTGCCTTCCTATTACTATTCATTTCCCCCTAATGTATACATCAGCTCTGATAAGTGATCCCTGGAGCCCAAGGCTAGTTTGCTGCTTTATTTCTCATTACCTAACTCATCTACAGTATGAGCAGCTTCCTAGATGCTACATGCTGTGACTTTTTAGCAGTGATCCCTTGGGTCTGTCTAATCAATGTGAAGCCTGCTAGGTTATCTGCCATGTTAAACAAATACTTCTTCTCATTTTAAGAAACCTTCCTCATTTTATCCATGAACTTTCAAAATAATGAACTGCTTCTGTGCCCAATTGTAGTCATCCAGCTTGACTCATCTTGGGTTTGTTTACAGCAATATGTATTAGTTCCATCCAATTACATTTGTATACCAAAAGACTTTTATTTGTCAGTGGTTTTATGTTCAAGATTTCTATAAAATAATGATTGATTAGATGCTCTCCGGAGATCTGGAGTTTGCCTGTAAGATTGTGTTGTTTGTGTCCTATATCCTCCATGTTCATATTTGTACAAAGATAGCATAAGCCTTACAGGTATTCTCACCCAAAGAAAATCGAATTCAGCAGCACTCGACCATGGAATCTCTTACTCCTAAGAAGTGGAGAGTACCTAACAATACTTGAGCCTAAATCCAAATACTTTGGTCTAAATCCATTATAGTCTAACTAGAACAGACCCCCTGAATTAATTGCTAACTGGTAAATCAATTCTTATGTTAATGCCTTTGATTCAATAGGTTTATTCAAGTTGGGACTAGCAATTGGCTTTAGGCCATTGTACTTTTTAGACTTAAATTAACTTATTTGAATAAATAATAGAGAAATGGGGTTGGTTTGCTAAAATTGCAGCCAGAATCCAGTTGTATACTTTCTCTCTTACAGTCTATCAGAATTGTCAATTTCTTCTCCTTCTGCAGCCCCACCCTAATGTGTGCTCTTAAAAATCTGTCTGGATGGCTAGGAAGCATTATGGAATAGGTTTTTTTGGGGGGGGAGGGGGTACCAGGGAGGAGTTCAGAAGAAGTGGGAGGGAAACTTTGCAATTCCATTTGTGTACAGTAGCAAAATACACTGTTGGATTAGGACAGTATGTTCAGCTAAGTATGTACAGTCAGCCCTTAAGTTTCACAGAGGTTAAGGGTGCAGGACCCCTGTGAAATTGGGGGGGAAAAGTGTGAATATTGGCCCGTATATTTTCTTTTTATCTAAGAGAACACTTCTAGACCTATCTAGGTTCTCCAGTGTGATTCCATGGTCAACTTCCAATGGAAGTTCTACTGGAGGTTGACCATAGAATCACACTGGGGAGCCTAGACATGCCTAGAGAGAATGTAACTTTTTTGGTCCTGTATAGGGCAACAGCAGGTAAGAAATAAATATTATTATTACAGCAATCCATGATTTTTTAAGAAAAAGATTTTTGCTGCTAGTTTCCTATTTATGGTGTGGCCACTGGTTTCAATGGAGGAAGGAACTGTCTAATTGAAGATTAGTGCCACAAAAGGACAGCAGAACTTTGTTTCAAAAGAGGAATCATTATCACTGTTTAAAAAGTGAGAGCTTCCCCTTGCCAAAAAAGAAAAAAATAACAATTCTGATATTCTGGTACTAATAGAAGTGCATGATTGGTCAATACAAAGGCTCGTCTTGTCTTCTTGGGAAGCATGCCTCACATTTGGGGTTTTCTTCCTTTCAATACTAGTTTTTCTGGTAGATTTGTGGAGGAAACATGGGCAGCCAGCAAGTGGTAGATCATATGATGCAAATCACTCTTTCAAATGTGATTTCTCTTCCCCCCCCCCCTTTTTTTTTTTTTTTTGGTGCTTCAGCACTACAGTGGTAATAGTGTGTTTCTGTTAACACAAAAGAGCCTTCTTGGGATGATGATAATCATGATCATGATGATGATGATTATCATCACCACCACCACCTTCATCAACACCTTATCTTTGGGGAAACTGGGGCAAAGTACCTTTTGGCTCAGGTCATGGATTGGCAGAGGTATCTGAGGCTGTTGCTCCTGCTGCCAGTGGCTGCCACCCACCACTGCTTTTTGTCATCACAACACTATGACTGCACCATCTCTCAAAGAATCAAGTGTGCCTGCCAGCCATAAAAGAAGCATCAGTATCTAGAAATCTATGTCATGGACTGAAGAGCTCTTTGCAATATCTGGCATCAGGGGGACTTCGTTCACACCACGCAATTATAATGCTATGATTCCACTTTAACTGCCACGGCTGAATCCTGTGGAGTTCTGGGGCCTGTAGTTTGGTGAGAGGCACCAGAGGAACTCTCTGGCTGAAGATTATCAATGCCCCTCCCTAAACTGCCAATCCCAGGAGTCCATAGGCAGGGAAGTCATGGCAGTTAAATGGAATTATAGTGCTATAACTGTGTAGTGTGAAAAGGCCCCAAGTCTAAGAAGCAGTGGGTAAAATACAGCCTTCCATGTATGGTTGCACTATAACTCCCATCATGTATCACTATTGGCTATGCTGGATGTGACTGATGGGAACTATAGTCTAACATCTGGATGACAGCACTTTGGCCACTCCTGGTCTAAAAGATACTGGAGTCATCTGACATTTCATCCCATCATGTCTTGCTTTGAAGAAGCAGAGGGAGGCATGATGGAACAAAATGGCTATACAATACTAGTTGCCATGGCATTGGAAGCCTTGGTGACTGGTGGTTCCCATGCCTGAGGAGGGGGGAGAGCAAATCTGCTGTGGGATTTAGTCTGAACTTTAAATGAACTATCCAAGGTGCTGGACTTATTTGTGGCTAGGGTTCAACATATTGGATAGTTCATTTAAAGTTTAGAGTGGATTTACCACCCAATTGACATCAGACACTACTGATTTGGGGAGGGAGGAGGTAGAGGTGGGGGAAGGGGAGTTCCATTTTGGGATCCACCTCAAACAGCAAATTGGGTTGGGCTGTATCTGAAGAGTCACATCTTGCTCCCTGCCCCCGTCAGCTGCCTTTGAAGGAGCAGCTTGCTTTTTTTTAATGAAGCATTAATAGTTCCTATTTTGGGGTAGAAAATCTCTATTTTTAATGTTCTTAATGGCCCTTTTGCAGCAGTAATCGCCAATTAAGCAGTTACTGCCTCCATCAAAATGAGTGACTACACTCTATATGGGAAGCTAATAGCTTACATATTCTTAACATTTTACTGGCATCCCCATTATGCGTAACTCTTGGTTTGCCAGCAATTTTATCATTAAATTATCAGTCCACAATTTTTCACTGTTAGTTTAAAATGGAGTTCATCTAGGCAAGGAGGCTAAGCAGGCTGTCTGCATATGTGCCCCAGCTGTATAACAAGGGTTTTAGTTCAGTGATTTCAAGGTGTTTCTTAAGGAAAGGAACAGAGATTCCTGAACGCAGGATTCCTAAATACAGATTCCCAAATGATGCAATCCATGGGACAAGCAACACGTCCATCAACAGCAGATTGTCTCATTCAACAATGTCTTGTATGTATTTTTAAGAGGCAAAGGGCCTGGGTAATGTCTAATGAGCCTTGGCAATACTCAGTGTCAGCATTCAGTGTCCATTATAACAGGGGTGGAAATCACTTGGCTCTCCACCAGATGTTGTTGGACTGCAAATCTTAGGTGCCCTAACCAGCATGGGCAATGGTGGAGAATGACGGAGTTGCATTTCAACCATATCTGGAGAGCCACACGATCCCCATACCTGCTCTACAACATGCAAAGAGATTTTTCAGAAAGCAAGTTCATACAAAACAGGTTGCTTGAAGGCAGAAGGTCTCAAAACTATTTATGTAATTAACACTTAGGCATTTAATTGTTCTGTTAGCTGCCTTGGGTCCCACTTTGGGAGAAAGGCAGTGTGGAGAACTAGAGATGGAAAGCATGTAAAAGAAGGTATTGGGGAACCAATCCCAACACAGAGCTGTGATCGGAAGGACCTATGAGCAAATGAGATGAGAGAATGTGGGAGCCAATCCCAGCACAGGAAACTGATGGGAGGGGATTCTGAGGGTATGATCTGAGTTAATATCAGTTAAGAGAGTCAGTTGGAGTTAAGAGTTGAAGTTGAGAGAGAAAGTATGGATGAGTCTGTTGTCTGAGAGATAATGAGAATGTCGTGTATGAATTCATGGCAATTTGTTTAACTTAGTCAAAAGACTAAAGTATTAACGTATATGGTTATAGAAGTAGTCTGTCACTAAAGAGTAATAATAGGTGAAACTAAGAAAAGGGACAATGTTATGTACAGAGTATTGAACAGCTGAAGTTTGTAACCTTGAAGATAATAAACCAACCAGTTTGTTTTGTTAATTGTTTGCAGCATCATTGTGCTTTATTATACTCGCTAGAAAAGGTAACAGCCACGCTAACCAAAGGAAATCACACTAATACCTAATCTATCCACAGGAAGGGTCACCTGGTGAATCAGCCCCAGTCCAGTTAAAAGGGACCTGAAGTAAGGTGGCAGTAACAGGCAGCCAGGCTGTGTATGTTGAGGCAAACTTGGCTGGTAGGTCCATCACAGGCATAGAAATGGCACAAATTAAACAAATAAACAAACAAGCAAACAAATAAATAAATTTGAGACAGTTACTTTAACTTCTGAAACTGTCAATGATCTTTGTCTAATAAGAGTGCTTTTGCAAAATGGCAGCTTTTGACTTTATTCTGAGAGATCCATTGGAGTGCTAAGTGTGCAGGGGTATCTAAAATAAGCACTTGCTAATCTCTCTCTCTCTCTCTCTGGCTTTTCTTTGCAAATGAAGATTCAGGAAGGACTCATCCTGCGCTTTCTGTAAGCGCGCTGATGACGAAAAAGGCCAATCCAAGATAGACAAGTCCGGTTGCAGAAAGCACAGCAGAAGGTTTCCTTGGGTGATGTTTCCGGGTTGTGATTCTTTCTGTGTTGTCGTTTCTCTTCAAGACTTATTCGGCGTGAGTTCTCAAATAAGGCTGCAGCATTGTGGATAGTGTGTCTCCATGCCTCCCGTTGTGAGGCCAGGGTGGACCATTGTTGGTGATCAATTTGGCCGAGCCTGAGATGTTGTTTCAGGGAGTCCTTGTATTGCTTTTTTGGAGCTCCCCATTACGCTGATCCGTGGCGAGTTCACCGTAGAGTACTATTTTGGGGAGGCGATCGTCCTCCATCCTAGAAACATGCCCTGCCCAGCACAGCTGTGTTTTCAATATCATGGCCTCAATGCTGGTGATCCCTGCATGCTCAAGGACAGCAACATTCGTCACATAGTCAAGTGTATATTTAGGATTGTGCGTAAACAGCGCTGATGGAAGCGTTCGAGGAGTCCTAAGTGTTGGCGATAGGTGACCCATGTTTCAGACCCATAAAGGAGAATAGACAGTACAATGGCTCTATACACACTGATTTTTGTGCTTCGCCTCAGGTGTTTGTTACTCCAGACTCTTTTGTAAAGTCTTCCAAATGCGCTATATGCCTTTGCTAATCTGTGATCGATCTCTTTGTCAATCTTGGCATCTGAGGAGATGATGCTTCCCAGGTAGGTGAACTGCTGAATGGACTTAAGCACAGAGGTGCCAATGGCAATGTGGGGATGGTGGTGTTTGTCCTGTGGTTCAGACTGGTAAAGAACTTCCATTTTCTTAAGGTTGACTTCGAGCCCAAACAGCTCTGCAGCTGTTGCGAAGCAGGATATGATGTTGATACATTCCCTATGTATTAGAGAGAGCCTAAGTATCTTAGGCTGGAGCCAGGCATGGCACAATTCCTTTGGTATTCCATTAAAAGCAAACACACAGTGTCTACTTTCTTCATAATACATAGTTAAAGAATTTTCTTCCCCTAATCTATGGTATTTGTTCTTTTGGATGGAAGGTGGGGAGTGCACAATATGCTAACATTACATCATTTTTTTGCTTATTTGTGTTATAGAAAGAGGAATTTAAATCAAGGTTGCCATTTTTAGCTGCAAATGTGTGATTGTTATTCAGTCTGGTTCAACCAAAGATTGGAAAGTGTACTTTCCCAGAATCCCCTAGCATAGACAGTGGCAATTGTCATCCAAAAATAATGTTTTCAGACTTTCGCCCAGCCTTAGGAACTGGTTTTAGGGGGAACTTGACATTGCAGAGCACCAAGAAAACTCCTGTCTCTGATGACCACTTCAGATTTTCAGTTCACACAGATCAAGCTTTAACCTTGTGTTTTCGGGGTTATGTGGCAAAACCCTGAACTTTCCTAAGGAGGTAGGATCCTCTGAGGAGAAAGCATCTATCTCTTGCCATGCCTTGGTTCATATTTTCATCAGTTCTCCCCGCCCCCACAGTATTAGCCTCCTGCAAGCCTCTATATGTGTGGCTGAGGCTGCAATTCTGTGCATATTTTAATGAAAGTAAACTCCAGTCATAGACCAGAACGAAGTTTGGAACAATGAAATCAGAAAAAAACCAGGAGTGGGTACAGCAGCTATGAAAGAACTACACAGGATCATAAAATGCAATGATATAACACTGAATTCTAAAGTCAGGATCGTTCAAGCCACCGTCTTTCCCATCACCATGTATGGATGAGAGAGCTGGACAATGAAGAAAGCTGATAGAGAATCAACTCATTTAAAATGTGGTGCTGGAGAAAAGTACTGAGGATACCATGGATGGTCAAAAAGAGAAACAAATGGGTCTTGGAACAGATCAAGCCAGAGCTCTCACTAGAAGCCAAGATGACTAAATTGAGGCTGCCATACTTCGGTCACATCATGAGAAGACCCGGCTCACTAGAAAAGTCAATAATGCTAGGAAAGGTGGAGGTGAAAAGAAAGGAAGGAAGACCACACACCAGTTGGATAGGCTCAATCAGAGAGGCCACAGGCCTGAACCTGCAAGACTTGAGCAGGGTGGTAGAAAATAGGGGGTCTTGGAGATATTTCATTCATGGGGTGACCATGGGTTGAAGTTGACTCGAAGGCAGTTACCAACAACAACAAATTCCACTGAATATTGTGTGACTTACTTTTGAGAAGACATGCAACAAATTTATTCATACAGTCCAGAGACCCATCAAACAAGCTATACATTAACTAGCTGTACCCGGCGTAACATATGCTGTTATCTTACTCCTACAACAAGCTTACGGGGGGGGGGGGCAAGTTCTGCCACTTCCTTGGGAAAGGAAGCCCAGTCGGGCTTTACCCCTGAATAAACCCACCTGGGATTGTGGCACGGGCCCCCAAGGCAGGCGCGAGAAAACTTGTCCAATGGTGTGAGTGGGGTTTGGCTGAACAGCCTGGAGGAGGGGGGAAGAAACTCTTTACTCACAAATAAACCCCATGGACCAGACTGGTGGTGCACTTGGGGCCTGCAGCTAGTGGAAGCGTTCCATACATTTCCACTCCCAGTGGGCTGATTGGCTGGCCAACTGAGAGCTTTGACTGGTTGGGAAGTTTCCTAAGCAGCCAGTCAGCACACTGAGAATAGCAACATACCCAAGATAATTTTATAGATAGATAGATAGATAGATAGATAGAACCAGGCTAGCATCCATATATACAAAAATTAATAAAATTAGGATACTTATTGGTAGACTTTTTGGAACTCAGACCAGCTTTTCACCTTTTAACTTCCCTCTCATGGGACATGCATAAGATAGCACTTTTTGTGGAGCAGTTGTGGTCACTGTTTCAGGATTCTACAGACACATAAGAGTTACACATGTCATAGTCATAATGTTGAATAATCTGGAGGCAACGCATAGTTAATTAGACATTTTTTCCTGCACTTACCTCTGAATGCATGCAGAAGGCTGAAGGTTTCAAACAGGATAACTCTTGAGCCTTACATTCAGACTCATCCTAGTACTATATTGCTAAGGGTTGCTGAACTGCTAGAGTGAAAAATTAACTGGGTTTTTATGTAGATCTGAATTGGACAGCTATTGCTATGTAGGGCAAACTATTCAGAGCATTTACCTTTGAAGCCCACTGAACTTTTCCCCAGAAAGTCACTGGGATTATTTCTTACACACCGTATAACCTGAAATTGACATATTCGTAGAGGGGCTGATGCCCCGTCTGTTAACATCCATTTTGTCTGGGAGGCTGTTAATGAGAGACAATGAGGCAAGATGCTATCAGGAAACTTGTAAAACAGCTGTTTTAATTGAGATTGCAGAGGATGGTTTTTTAATGTCCACCAGACTTTTATTTGTCCGTGCTTCATTTTCCTTCTCTATCAGAACTGATGAATCCCTTTACATTTTACCGATGCTTTAAGCCCTTTTTATTCATACATTCAGTGGTGCATACCAGTAGTGTCCCAGTGGAGAGGCTTTAATGATGAGCATAAAATTAGATGATACTGTAGGGAACTGAAAACCATTTTGACAGCTTTCTGTGATGTGGTTATTAATAGATTCTTTCCCTTCAATAGTTTTTCCTAGGATCTATTATCTTCCATTTTTGTTCAGTTTCTCACCAAGTAAAATGATGTAATAATCTTGGTAATCTATTAGATATATAATCATTTAAATTTGGTATTATTTGGTGACATGAAGTTTGAGTGTGTGTGTGTGTGTGTGTGTGTTTTTTAAAAATTTAGATTTGGTATTGTATAACATTCTCTATCCTCTTTCTGGCTTATATAATAGAAAAGATTTCATTCATATGGTAAAAAGCAGTTGAGGGAAAGATTGGTATAACATCTAAGGGCTATCCACCCATTCTTCTGGTCATTCCCTCAACCAGTGGGATTTGCGTTGCCCTGTTAATTTGCTGTGGCCTGAGGGAGTTGTATGTTAATGTTGAGCTGGTCAATAATATAACTAATTTCAGCCACAATTTAATTGTGGACACAGGAGACAACCTGCTATGTGTCACGGAGACCTGGATGGACAAGCTGGGTGGAGTTGATCTGACACGGTTCCTTTCCAAACACAGAGTTTTGCTGTGAAACTGTGTGATGGAAAGGCTATTGATACCATTGCTCCCAAGTGTGCTGTGGAGTCCATCCGGCTCCTTGATTTATCAGTGAGCTATGTGCTATGAGACAGACAGGGATGTAATTAAAATAGAGATGCTGCAAGTCTGTTAGTAATTATGACTGAATGCAATTGAGAACATGTTGTGTCTGGCTGGTGCCTGTGTTGGTGGCAAAGTGATTGCATTTCTCTACCTCCAGTGTATATATGGTTCGTTCAGCTTTTTGTATATGGTTATTCATAGTCACCCTTCTATACCTTGCTTTGGCATCTATTAGGACAAAGGGTGGTATAAAATATTTTAGTAAATTGATAATAAGTAACTTATAGATCATTATACCAGGGTATCTTATGAATAATGATCTTTGGCTTTCACCCTGATACCAGTAATATCCAGGGTATATTGTTCTGTGAGATCAACCCTTATTTGTTGGTACAGACATCACTGGATTAGCCAAATGCTTTATCCACACAGAGCACGACTCAGCTCAGATGGAGTGGCCTGCCTGCCTACAAGAGTGGAATATTTTAGAAACAAAGACTTTCTAAGAGAAGGAAAAGCTGGAAAAAGGATGCCTTCCCATGGATAGGTTGGTGCTCACCCAGGTGCAAAAGACAGCAGCTGTGGCAACTGCTCTGCAGTATTACCTGTGGGAAGCTTCATTTGATAGAGCTTCTCAAGGAGACCCCAACATCCCCTTTGGTGAGGTAGAGCTTACCCATTCTCTAAGTAGGTCACATCATAGAGCCAGAGTAGGATGACTAGAGCCTGGAGCCAAGCATCATCTCTACTGCCATGTCTTCCTTCTCTGGTTCTTCTGAGATGTGGCTGGAGGAGGTGAGTAGCTGCCAGCCCAGAACAGCCAAGTAGTTCCTCTGCAGGGGAGGAGCTAAAGCTGGAGCAGAATTTCTGGGTGGAACCACATAGGTGGGACATGTGTATATCTGTGTCTGATTTCTGGATCCAGCCTAGTCATCTGCCTCTATCAGTTTCTTTCAGTTGGTTCATCACTACCAACAACACAGAGACAGTGGCCCAGCAAAGAATAAGGATGCAGAGATCCTTTTGGGGGGAAGCATCGGATCTGAAATGGATCCAATCTGAACCTTTGAGACCTAGAAAAATATGTGAGACAAGATGAGAGGACACAGTAATTTGCTACAGAAGCAGCCCCATTGCTAGGGAGAAGTACCAACACAACACACACATGCACACTTGTTGGGTGTGGGGGGAAGTGATGCTTCTGTCCACTTGCTCTGTTTTTCTTCATGAAGAAACCAAACACTTTCTTGAAGGGTATATCCTAGTTTCCCACTGGTCCTGATCCATGTCACATAAATGCCATCTTGCGTGTAAGCCAGAAAGGGTTGCCAATTTATTTAAGCCCCTGGCCAGGCTCAGGTGCAGATGAATGATTTGTGTTGGTTACCTTCTGGCAAATGTAACTGTGAAAAGTGGCACCTGTGTTAAACCTCAGAGATATAGCTGAGCCAGATGAGGTCAGAAGTTGATGCCAAATTAGTATTAAAGACTAGTGTACATTTTGACAAAGCACTTAAATCACATGACAAGAGTAATCATGGGCTTCAGCTTCAGGGCTCAAAACAATCTGCTGCTGTTGATTTGCATACCCTCAAGTATCATCTTGTCTCTCCTTGAAATCAAATCCCTTTGGCGGCTGTCATATTTACCCCCATTTCAATTTGCAATACTTTTCCAGGGCTTATTCTGAAGGGAGTAATGAAAAGAATGTATTCCTCTGCTTAAAATATAGAAACCAGGTGTGCTTCTTCACTGCTGTAGCATCACAAAATGGCAGTCAATTTTGTCAGCTTCCTGGGGTTTTGCTTTCTCTGCCATTGTCCACTCCTGACACACCTTAATGTGCTTGCAAAGAGTTAAGTACAACTTACTGAGATAGTACAGTGAGAAGGTTGAAATACAAGCTGCTCTCCAAGAAAAATTCCTTGTGCTTCAACATGTTGAAGACTGCTAAAATACCAATCTATATATTTACTGCAAAGGAACTCACCAGAACTTGAAAGTACATCTTATGAGGACAGCATTGTATTGGTTAATATTTTACCGAACTGAAACAGTTATGAATCTATTTACATTTCACAGATTTCTCAACTAACAATAAAGGAAAGGCAGTGGGGTAGCTGCTTTGGCCACTGCTTTGCACAATTTGCCAGAACCATCTGTCAGATGTGGAATCCATAGCTATGTACCTCCTCTTCCCCTAAAGCCTTGGCAGGTGGGTAAGGCAGGAGTAAGTTCAGAGGAAGAGCCAGCCTCATTTTAGGAGCTTGTTTGGGTATATTATATTGTGTAAATCATGTAACTGCCCACGGTTTTAAATTGGTTAAAATACTGCAGCCTTGTATTTATGATGTAAAATGAAGGTGAGAAATGAATTGTTTCTGTGAATGATCTGTGGAATCTAACAAGATTGGATGCAACCAGATTAAATCTCTGGTGAGGAACAGGGGAAGAAAAGGACATATATTGATACTACTGACAAAATTGGTTTTGTGTATACTTGCAAGTCACGGGGGGAGCACCAGTAGAAAGAAGAGAGCATGGTCAAGACCAAACTGTTCTAGAAGCCTCTCCTTCATAAATTCCCCATTTAAGTTTTGAGCACTTGGACCTTGGTGGCAACATTTCTCCCAGTCTCACCATATGTAAGTAGGTGCAGAAGTTAGAGAAACTGAAATGCATCTTCTACTCCTCTCCTTTTCCTCATCTATTCTCTCTGTAAGTCTGCATACTAACTTCATAGGTCCCTGTTGGTAATTTATCACTGTGCATATGGTGACCTCCACTGAGAGCAGTTAGTGGTGTTTCAGGCTTAGAGTGTTGCTCAACATTTTAGGAGCCATGGTAACCTGTGGTGTCTTGAGCTTCATCAGTTGGACTTGTATGAGTTGTAGAATGAACTGAACACATCCTAGCCTGATTACTTTCATATACTATGCTCTCATTTCCATGCTTGCACATTTGTGGTCATGAAGTAGCCAGGTGGGCCCTAATGTCTATTTGCCTGCTGTGGCCAAACATAAGCCCTCAGAAATGAATTTTCCATGCTCACAATATGACAGCCCACATATTGCACATACAATTGGCCCTCCATACCCACAGATTCTGCACCCATGGTTTCAACCATCCATGGTTTGAAAATATTCCAAAAAGAAAAATTCCAAAAAGTAAAGCTTGCTGTTTGCCATTTTCTATTACTATGCCATTGTATATAATGGGACTTGAGCACCCATGGATTTTGGTATCCCTGCAGGGGAGGGAAGGGTTCCTGGAACCAAACCCCAGCAGATACCAAGGGCCCAGTGTATAAACTTCCTTCTGCAACATCTGCAACACAATGATTTGAAGTGTCTATGATAGGAGGTGTGACTGTATAGTTCAGGGAGATGTTTAAAGAGTATTCCACCATTTGTAGTTAAACACTAAGCTGAACTTGAAGCTATCATGTCTGAAGCTCCAGTTGTTTCACTGCATTATTAGCCTTATTGAACAATCACAGTAAGAGTTAAGGTACTTACAAACTCCATTATGCTCTAAAAAAACATTGAAATGGTAAATGAAGGTGTTCATCTTAACTGTTGGTCCTTCTCTAATCCCTTTCCTGTGCAGATTGCGGAGAACTTAAGCTCTGGATGCTATGCGATAGTGCAGTAGTGACTACAGGTACACCTATTGAGGAAATAGATGTTCCTCAACATTACTTCTTTAACAGACAATTTGGTACTAGAGGCAGAAATAGTATAGAAAAAGGAGGTATAGATTTTTACATCACACACAAAAATCAATTCAACATGTTTCAGCAAACTATTTATTTAGCCCTGGTGGCGCAGTGGTTAAATGCCAGTCCTGCAAGTCACCACGTTGCAAGTTTGATCCCAAGGGCTCCAAGGTTCACTCAGACTTCCATCCTTCCGTAGGTTGGTAAAATGAGTACCCAGCTTGTGGGGGCAATTAGCTAACACACATTGGAAGCTGCTTCTTGCAGTGTAGATGGTTAAATTTGTATTGCTTAAAACAATTTGTAAGCCGCTCTGATAGCCTTGTGGCTGAAGAGTGGGGTATAAATAGCTAAATAAAAAAATAACAGCTACAGGAGGATCAGCTAGAGCAGGATCCCAGCCTTTCTCAGCTCAAATGTTATTTCATTGTTTACTGCAGACACATTACTGCAACCCGACACACTGAAAGCCTGTGTTTTTCCAGCCCTCCTTCACCATCCTCTTAATGCCAATTCTGAAAAAAAAAAAAAAAAGTTTTAGCAAAATCCAGGATGTGAGGAGGAAGGGAGTCTGGGCAGGTGCAAAAAGGAGCTTCTTTGTCAGCGGCTTTGTCAACTGAAATGTGCATGTATCTAATAGCTCATTGTTTGTACACGTTCCTGATATGGTTCTGAAAGATCAAGGAAGAAGTGTAGTTGAACGGCTCCTTGGCTGTAAGGAGCCTTATAGATGTTGTTAGAGTATAAGTTCCAGCTTCCCTAGCAAGTACAGCTAATGGTAGGTAAAGCTGGCAATTGCAGCCCTGCATCATCTGGAGGATCTGATGAGTCCTGTCTCAGTCGTAAGGCTTAAAACCAGTTCTTAGTCCCAATTAGAATAGATCCATTGGATCCATAGAATGTATATAAATTCTAACTTGTCAAGCTTGTAATTAGGCCTAAGTGAGCATAATACAGGTGCCCCCCTCCCCACACATATTTGTGGTACCAGTATCCACAGTTTCAATTGTTTGTCATCCAAATAATATGGTCTCTCTAGGCATTTTTGCTGAAAGTTGCCATAGAGTCATGCTGGAGCTGCCTTGAGAGGCAACCTCTCTAGGCATTTCCTAGGTCCTCCAGCACAATTCTATGAGATCCCTATTACCCGTGGTTTCAAGTATTCATGGTAAGTCTGGGAATATATCCCCCATGCACATTGGGGGTGACCTATGTATGAAACTGTAGAACATGTTTTACAGACTATATGGTGTTAATTTCTGTTCCCTGTGCTTTTTGGTCCATGAGTAAATTTCTCCATTAATTTTTTTTAAGCCCAAGGTTTCCTGAGTCAAAATTGTGGGCACTTATTGTGACAGTGTGAGAATAGCCTATGCATGGCTTTCTTGCATTGTCTTCTTAAATATAAAACATTGATTGGCTTGGCTAATGTTGACTCAAATGGACTATTTACATGCTTCAGGCACAAATATACATGCATGCCATCTCAGATGCAGTATTTGTTTTGTTTCCTTTGGCAGCAGGTGAGCTTGCTTAGTTTCTCTTGCTGTCAGCTGCCTCCTAATAATAGCTGGCAGGTATAGTTCCCAGAGTTTTCAAGTAACAAGAGTAAATACTCTTTTGGGAAGAGGCAAATGTAGGATTGCCACATTAAGCTAAGGATAGCTGAGAAAGGTGGTGTCAAACATCTGACCCCATTACTGGTGAAAGCATTATGACTTTGTTGGAATTACTCTATCTTCTTCATATAGACAAAATGGATTGGCCAGGCATCTTATCAATATACATTAAAATTTTAATACTTTAAAATGCTGCATGTTAGATGCCCATCGTTATAATCAAATTACATAAAACATTATGTTTTTATTGTACAGAAATAAGATCAGATCCTTTATTGACCTTGTGCATAATCATCAGAAATACAAATCTTGGAGATATTTTTAAAAAATTACTATGGGTAAATTGCCAGCTCCATTATAATAAAATTGATTTTTAAAGAAGACTACCTGAGAATTCTTAGGCTTGCTATTATCACAGTTTTTATTACATATACCAGACAGTAACAGGTTCAGCTGCAAAGAGTGTTTCTGAACACAATATTTTTATGTGAAGGTGTTTGATTTTAAAGTTCTTGGATTCCATTTTGGATTTGTATGGATGAAGAATGTAGGAAATATATTAATTTCATCAGGAATTTCCTTATCATACTTTAAAACTGGCATAATTTGAATGCTAGTTTATGACCAGTATGCTCACACCTAGGGATGTAAGTCCTGACTTGCTTTGTCCTCCTACAGAAAAGAACAAATGCCTGCAAAAATTTCCTCAGTGAAACTGACCCACACAAAATTGGTCACTGTTGGACAAATTTTGTGCAAGGCCAGGACTGATATTTGCCCATTTCTCTAAGTGTACAAAATGTAAAACTGTGGTAAATGTCGCCTTGTTGGATGGACTATTGAAAAGTAACATTGGATTGGTTGTTTTTCTGGTTTTGATCTATCACCATGTCCCTTTGTGCTTGCTGTCTGCATGTGCTCAGTCTCACAGCCCAGACTGTGGAAAATAGTATCTTTAAAAGTGCTTGATGCCTCTTCTCATACTGGATGTGAGACATGTCATAGTGGTAGGAGATTCTGTGACAGGCTCTTATGCAGTGCTGAGGGAGCCCATCTTGAATCAGGCCTTGCCAATTACAAGATTTTTTTGACAGGCCATTCACGTCTGGGTGCTATTTATGGGGCTCAACTTTCCCAGGCTGCCTATCAGTGCCATCAACAGTTGTTCATGGGTCAGTTTGCTCAAATGCTACATATAGGCCAAGGGTGAAAATTTTGCAACCCTCCAGATGTTTTTGGACTGCAATTCCCAGCAGCAATGTTGAGGAATGCTGGGAGGTGCAGTCCAACAACATCTGGAGGGTCTCATGACTCCCATCCTTGGCTTAGGAAGTAAACTGCCAACCTGTTACAAAGGAAGTAACACACAGAGGACAGCATCTTCATGGTTAGTCTCAACTAGAATAGACCCATTCAATCAATTGCTGAACAATAAGTTAACATATACCGTAGATAAATTTAATAGATTGAATGGGTCTACTCTAGTCACGGGTAAAAAAAAATTTAGGCCAGAGTTTCAGATTATATGTATGGGGATAACAAAACACGAATTTGCTAACATAGAGTCAGATTGCGATGGTAAGTTCTACCCCATAGTTGTTCAACATGCTGCCTATGGGCTGTGTGTGTGGTCATCGTCATCTTCCTCCTCTTTCTCCTGCTCCTTCCTTTTCCTTTTCAGTTTCCCTTGCTTTTCCAAGGAATATCAGTTGTCACTGCTGCTGCTGCTGCCACCATTACCATTATTGCTACAGAAATTCAACAATGTGACAGCTTGAAAAAGTAGCACTTCCTCTTAGAACCCCACTTTCCCCCCTAAACAAGGTCTGTGCTCCTCTCTTATTTCTGGATCTGAACTCCCCATAGCACCTCTGGAAGCCTCCCAAAAGGAAGCAAAAATCTACACTATGCCTTGGATCCCATGTTGGGAAAAAAGTGGGATATAAATTAAATACAAACATACATATGTATGTACGTACATACATACATACAGTACTGTGTCCTTTCTTCAGCAACTTTGCCTCCTGGCTCCCTTCTCCTTAGTTTCTCTGTATGCATGGAATCTTTGTTGCGCCTCCATTTTCTCTGAAAAGCTAATGTCCCTTGGGTCTGTTGAGGCTTTTAATTTCAAACCTACAAAATTTTCACATGGGGAAATTATTCCCCGGAGAGATTGGGGCAGAAATGGGGCTGTTCTGGAAGCAGCGCTGCATTTCGCCGCCCCCTTCCCTCTCCCGATCTTCTGTCGTCCTCACGATGTGCTCCTTCTATTTCTATTTATTAACGATGAACTCTCGTTAATAAAAAAATCACAGAACCTAGCGGGAGGGAAATAGAATGAGCACCGCGTCAGGACAACGGGAGATCGGGAGAGGGAAGTGGGCATGCAAAATGCAGCGCTGATTCCAGAACAGCCCCATTTCTGTCCCGATCTCCCTGGTGAATAATTTCCCCGTGTGAAAATCTCCCTAGTGACAACATTCCCTTTCTTCACAGAAACCAGAGTGTAAACATTCTGACAACTTTGTCCCTGAGCCTTTGAAGTGTTCATGAACATTTTGTGCTGTTACAGCAGCTCAGCCAATCAGTGTCAGAAGGCCCTGTGGAGGCGTCCCCGGCTCTCCCCCCTCCCTCCCTGGGCCTTCACGGGGCCTCCCGAGGACCCGTGTCGCAGTTTTGGGAGGGCAGGGGGGCCCTCCCCAAACTGCGAATATTCAAAACCGCAAATGCTGAGTTCGCGAATGTGGAGGGGCAACTGTACTCTTTGTCCTTATACACAAGTTGCTGAAAAGTTGCATTCAGGGTTCTGACTATATTTCTGTCATCTTTACTTTTGCTTCTCATCTGTCATTAAGTGCTTGAGAAGTTTCATCTGTCATCCATGGAGGCTCTCCTATCTTTTTGGCTGCAGATAGTGGTTTTTTTTGTTTTTTTTTTCATTCCTCCCTATGTCTTTGGCTCCAGGCCAGTCAATTAGGTTTAATAGTGCAAATTTATGTTTTACATCTTTAAATTCTAGAGGGATGTTCTTCAGGTTGTATTTTCAGTTGAGTGTTGATTTAGTGTTCTTCTTTAGCTTTACTCTAATTTTTGGTATTAGTAGTCCATGGTCTATTCCATAATCTGCTCCTGGTCTTGTTTTTGCGCAGAGAATGGAGCTTCTCCATTTCTGCATCCAATTATGTAGCCTATTTGATTTCTATATTGGCGATCAGGTGATGTCCATACAGTTGCCTCTTTAGTTGCTCCAGAAATGTGTATGCGATAAGCAAACAGTTGGCCTCACAAAATTCAACTAATTTTATCCTGCTTCATTTCTTGATCTTAGGCCAAATTTTTCTACATTTTTTGATTCTGTTCTCTTTCCTGCTTCTGCATCCAATTGCTTATGATTATCAAGAAATCCTGTTTTGGTGTGTGATCAGTTTCCTCCTGGGCACCAGTATAGTCTTTTGGTTTCTTCTTCTACCTCCATAGATGGAGCATAAACTTGGATTAAGGTTATTTTTAAGGTTTTATATAAGGTTATATATATAAGGTTTTCCCTGGAATCTTATTGATATGACTTTGTCGGTCAGACTTTGTGTTTTATGCTTTGACTACTTTTGCTACTGTATATTCCGGCGTATAAGACGACTGGGCACATAAGACCACCCCCCCCCCAATTTCCAGCCAGAAATCTAGGCCTAGGCATATATTTGCGAGATAAGACCACCACCCCCCAATTTGGCTGGCTGGGGGAGCCTTGCCAGCTGATCCTCTTTGTTTCCCAACTCATGAGGATCTACTCTGAGTTGGGAAAGCGGACAGGATCAGCTGTCAGGGCAACATTCACCCCTCTCTTCAACCTTCCAGTCAAACTGGACTCGAAGGTGGAGGAAAGGGGTGAAAATGCCCAGTTTGCCTCAGCAGCCCCCTTCCCTCCGTCTTGGCTCTTCCGAAGGGGACCAAGGCGGGGGAAGTGGGGGCGGCCGCGGTAAACCCCTAGATTTGCCCCCTCTCCCCACCTTCAAGGAAGGTGGGGAGAAGGGGCGAACATGCCCCATTGGGCTCCATAGGGAGGATGCGGGACTGTGGAGCCAAACCCCGGGATTCTCCCCCTCTCCCCACCTTCAAGGGAGAGGGAGCGAATCTAGGGATTTAACTCCACAGTCCCGATCCCTCCTTCTGGGCTCCCTACTCCCGCGATTCCCCTACCCACAGGAGGCTGCCCAGTCTCCTGGTGGATTGGGGAATGCAGGATGGCCAGCTGGCTGGGGGGGTGGAGGGAGGGGGCTTCACAGCCACCCCCTCTTCAAAGTGCAGCTTTGGGGAAGGGGGTGGGTAGGCGGAGGGTGAATGGGTGGCTGGGGGGAGGGGGCTTCGCAGCCACCCCCCCTCTCCAAAGCATGGCTTTGGGGAAGGGGGGTGGCTGGGCGGAGGGTGAATGGGTGCATGGGCGGAGGGGGCTTCGCAGCCACCCCCCCTCTCCAAAGCGTGGCTTTGGGGAAGGGGGTGGCTGGGTGGAGGGTGGATGGGTGGCTGGGGGGAGGGGGCTTCGCAGCCACCCCCCCTCTCCAAAGCACAGCTTTGGGGAAGGGGGTGGCTGGGCGGAGGGTGAATGGGTGGATGGGCAAGGGGACTTCACAGCCACCCCCCCTCCAAAGCGCGGCTTTGGGGAAGGAGGGTGGCTGGGCGGAGGGTGGATGGGTGGCTGGGGGGAGGGGGCTTCGCAGCCCCCCCTCCAAAGCGTGGCTTTGGGGAAGGGGGTGGCTGGGCAGAGGGTGGGTGGGGGGCAGGTAGGAGAGGGCTTCCCAGCCACCCCCCTCATCCCTGCCCCCCGCCCACCCCCCGCACATCCACCCCCCCTGCCGAAAGCCGCGGAATCACGGCTTTCGGCAGGGGGGTGGATGTGCGGGGGTTGGGCGGGGGGCAGGGACGAGGGTGCTTCCTAGCCACCCCCCCTCCCGAAAGCCATGATTCCGCGGCTTTCGGCAGGGGGGTGGATGTGCGGGGGGTGGGCAAGGGGCAGGGAGGAGGGAAAGATGGGGACAGGGAGGAGGGGGTGGGCAGGGGGCAGGGAGGAGGGAAAACAGGGAAAGATCCAAACTCAAATTGGATTGTTTAAGGGAAAACATAAAATCTAAAATTAAATAAAATAATCACCCACCTTAGCGGCATTAAAGGTTTTCTAATGCTTATAATGAAAGAGATTTTAGACACAATTAGCTGTTGGTAGAGACGGACAGATGGATATGTTTGGGGTCACACCTTGATCCACTTCACCATTCTTTGTACCCTTTTTAATGATTATCCTTCTGTTATTATACAAAATGGCATAAAAGAAGGGCGTAATAACTACTCTCTTTGTGCTCTCTGCAATATATCCATGTCTATCAATATATTGAAGTGTCTTTCATCCAACCAAAAACATAATCTGGAGGGTGTGTTGGCAGAACAAGCCAACACAGTCCCAGTCAAGAGTATATAAATATGATATTGATGTGGTTCTGTGAAGCTAAGCAAAGATTGCATTGAAAGAGATGAAAGGGAGGGCTTCCCCCCACTTCAGAGCATGAATATATGTTTGTAGTTTGTGCAAGTGTGTGTGTGTGTGTGTGTGTAGGAAGGGGGGAGCATTGCATTAACATGATTTTCTTTTAGTTGTTCCAAGTTGGTGACTATTGTAAGAGCATATGTTAGCACTTTTTGCTTATTAAGAACTTGCTGATGAGAGTAATTGAATCTAACAAATGAAAGTTAATGCATCTATGTTAAATGTTTTCTTGATAGAGAAACAAGGTCTTAGTTGCCATTCAGTGCATTCTATGGTAACTTCATGCATTTTGTCCTTTGAGCTGTATGACACTTTCCAAAGGTTGGAGGGAGCACTCAATTTTAAGCAGCCTGAAAGTGAAAATAACTGTTCAGTCTGAAGAATGCAAGGGGTTCCAGTGAGAGTGTTTGATTTCCCATGTTGGCCAAAGCAGCCCTGTGAGAGAGCTGAGCCAAGAGAGTACCTTTAGTTTCAGCTTTGTTTGTTCATTGTCAAAAGGCACTTCCATTTTTTTGTACACATAGGAGTACCACTTGGAATTTTGATCCATGGAAAGGAAGTGACTAAGAAGACCTGGGGCCCTTTCACACCACACAGTGATAGTGCTATGATTACACATCTTAGGAAATCCTGGGATTTATAGTGTTGTGAGGCATGAGAATTCTAAATGCCCATCCTTAAGCTGCAAATCACAGGATTCCAAAGGATGCAGCTGCAGCAGTTAAAATGGAATCATAGTGCTATAATTGTGTAGTGGGAAAGGGTGCGTGAAGGGTTAATTTTTAAGGCTCCAGGAACTGTGAAGTCCCAGACCTAGGTAACCAATAGGAAAATGGTTTAGATTTTTGTGCAGCCTGATTAGCTGCTCAACCAAAGGTTTCCCTCGCTGAACATACAGGTTTAAACATAAAAATAAAAGCTTATCAAAATTTTGCTCAGTTCTACAACTTGTACACAGAGAAGAGTTACTATATATAGAATGACTTCCTCTTCAAGGAAGATTGGCTATCATCATCATGACAATCTTTTTAATGCCAAATCAGTGCATTTAAAAAAAAACACATCCCAGGCATTTAATACTGTCTGTTCATCGTATAGTTACTGGGAATATGAGAGATTGTAGTAGATCTCTCACGGAGAGCATCTGATGCAGTAAGCAGAAGCTGAGCAGCTCACAAGCCCAGCCCAGCCCACACGTAAGATCTAGCAGAGAAAGAAATCAAACTTAGACCCCATCTATACAATGGGGGAAAACTACAATCTGCTCTGAAGAAATAGCAATTCCCAATGCTGGGACTTGACTTAATGGTTAGTAGAGCCCTCATAAACTTTGCATGCCCCCTAGCCAAGATAGTGTCCATGAGTGAATTACTCACACTTTAAAATCTGCCGCCACAATTTTTTTTTAAAAAAAACTTACCATGGTGCGCACAAGTGATACTTCTTATTTACAAAAGGAAAAAAAAATAAGAAAAGAGAGGAAAAGATCACCATTTTATTGCCTTACTGATCTCTCACTTAGCTGAAAATCCAACATGGCGGCAGCAGCACTTCCCCTGTTTGCAAGCCCCACCCCTATGCTCATCCAGCCAATCAGCTTGTGTTGCCTCAGCCCAGCAATGTGAATGTGACTGTCTTAATAGTCAAACATTTGCATCCCCTATGGAGCATTTTTAAAAATTCAGGAAAGCTCCGAAGGCTTCCCTTTGGAGCTTTACGGTGGATCTGGCTCTCCCCACCTTCCGAATAAGATGTATAGATGTGAATGTCCATGATTGCCTTCCATGCAATTTCTATGAGGATTATTTTCACCATTTAGATGCGGCTTTTGTCTTCTTCATACGATATATAAATGTACCTTTACTTACTAATACTTGTGCATAATGAACACAGGTTCATTTTCTTGAGGAAGATAAGAAAAGAAAGAGTATGGTATCAGGAAAGTTGGAGCATCTTCCTCTGAGAAGCTGTTATTACATATGCTTCGTGAAGGACAGGCAGGGGGACAGAGAGAGAAAGTGAGGTGTGACAGCAGATGAGACCCTAGAGAACAAAGGGAAGCCTATATGATGCAGGAAGAGAGTGGGTGTGAACAAACAAACAGGATGTTGCCATATGCTGTGCCTGAACTCCGAAAGAGTGACATGCAATCTAACTACCAGTGAGTGCAGGCATGCAAAGGCTGCTAATTCTAACAATAGTTTTGAAGCTTTCATTGGCTGTTTTATTGAGCTAAATCCAACCTTAGTCCTTCCTGGAGTAGACCCACTGAAATGAATGGGAATTGTTTGTTTTTAACCCTTGAGCAGTTTTAAGATTACTTAAAATGTTTTAAAACAACAAAATCAGTGGGCAATCATGGTCAGCAATTTAAACAATCTACAGGAGTAACATAGGTGTAAGGGCTAAAGCTTTAACAAGGCATTGTTTGCTTACTCATGACTTTTATTAATTAGCCAAAAGCATATATTTTCCCTTCACTGAGTTGTTAGCTGAAATGGGGAAAATACTGCCATGCTGACACTACAGTCTGCCTTTAATTTATTACTTCTACCTCTTCCAAAATGATTTCAGTGAGAAATTACATCTGGAATGCTTTTCAGAAAATTTACTGATTTGTTCTCCGGTACTTTAGAGCTGTGTGATTTTCCATTATGGATGGCTGAACAGAGGAAATTGCACAGTGCTAAACAATTTAAATCAAAAACTGCACCACAGACCCATTAGCAAATTCTGTAGCAATTCTATGCACACTTACTGGTAAGTAAGTGCTAAAGATATGAGTGGGACTTACTCCTGAGTAAGCATGCACAGCATATGAGTAGATTTTCATTACTGACACAGCAGTCAAAGGTGAAGATGAGTTTGGAATACATGAGATCCGAACAGACCCCAGTTCCACTTACGTTGTTAATGGATAGTTTGTCACGGAAGGGTTTGTTTTTGACTGGTGGAGAATTTGGAAATTGACAGTTGCATATTTTTCTCCATTTGTAATCAATTTCCATTATGGCTGGGGAGGGTGAAAAGCAAGGAGTTGCTAAAGCAAACACCAGTGATAAAGTAATCTTGGTGAGAAATGGAATTGGAGAGGGATTGTTTTTGTTTTTTTCATTCTCCTTGTTAAAGTTCAAAAACCACATAAACTATACTGATCTCTTCATTTTTGTTGATCTCAAGGCACTTGGAACAGCCAACATGTCTCCTATGAAATGAAAATAAGGACTAGTCTTCTCTTAGGGACACTGATGTGTTTTTTTGGGGGGGGTAGGTTGTTGTGGAGAGAGTATTTCATTACCTCCCTTGTGCAATGACTTTCACCCCCTTACAATGCATGTCTCTTTTGCAGATCCCCTCAACATGGTCATTCAGTGGCCAGTAGGGAAGGGATGGCAACTGAGAAGCATCAAGCTATGCCCCTATAGTCAGATGGGCTACAATAAAGACATCCTCCAAGACTTCCTGGTGGTCTTCTGGAGATCCTGGAGGATGACATTATTGTTGTGGTTGCCCCCTTCCACCATCACAAAAGACAGGTAGGTTTTAGGGGCGAGGAGATGGGTGATGGGCCACTGTTCTGCCGGGCTGGAACTTTACACTCCCATCTCCCAGTACATGATCATAGCCAGGTGTTTTTCAGTCATGTGAATACCACAGTGCAGAACTGAATCCTGGAATTAGGTGACAGCATCTGTTGTCAGTCGTTCACTTTAGAAATCACATGATGCCCCACCATCTTCAAGAAAGCTTAAAATTTGTTTTGAAATGATCTCTGAATTGAGGAAATCCTAATCACACCACCATGGATTCAAGAGTAGACCTAAAATTAAATGTTGGAATCACAGGGTGAGTGAAAAGATAAGCAGCTCTAAACCTGGCCCTTTTTAAAAAATTTGCGGCTCAGGAACAATGCTTCCTAAACTTGGATCCTTAGATGTTGTTGTACTTCAGCTCCCAGAAAGAAATGGCTTCATGACCAATGATCAGGGGCATTGGGAATAATTGTCCAACAAAACCCAAGTTTCTGAACCACAGCTAATAGAAAAACCTCTTCATATAGGTGTGTCCAAACCCCACCCCCTTTAAATGTGCCTCAGCGACAGATTTATTTTGATGGGCAAATTGGGACCTTTTAAACAATATGTTCTTGCTTTCTGTTGCTTTTATTCTTTAAAAAAACATTTTATTCTATTTTAAACTCTTTTGTTACAGTTTCTCATTAAACTGTTGTGAGCCATCATGACCTGACATTTCCTTAGAAAGGCAAGGCATAACATTTTGGTATAAATAAATGAATTCTACCTATTGTTGTTTTGCTCATAAACTCAAACCATGATTTGGGCTTCAAACAAATGTAAACATACATTACAGCATGGTGCGGTGTCTAAGCTAAGCCTTCGTAGGTAGAAGAAAACATTAACTGTAAATAATTGTTTGTGCCAAAAGGTTTCAGTGGAGCATCAAGCTCTGAGACTAGCTAAGTGAGTCCTGTTGCACAGATTGGATGTGACATTGCCAATTTTGAGAGCCCCTTGATACAAAAATAACCGTTGATTTGTATATCGGCCATATGAGAAGAGGGAAGATGAGGCCCACTTCTTTTGCAACATGCATTTGGCTTGCCAGCCTTCCTTCTGCTTAAAAACACGAAACATTTCCTCCATTTATATTGACAGATGTGTGTACTTACCGTAAGACCCAGCAGCGGTTATAATGCACTTGCAAGAGCTGTACTTGGCAAAGCTGTATTTGCATGTAGCTGACATCCATCTCTTTCCCTCCTTTGAACATGTATTTTTAAACACTCTGGTTTGGTCAGTACCATATATCTGAATCAAATTAATGTTAACTACCTGTACTGTAGCATTTTTACATCCACATTTGCATGTAATGAAAAGGAAACATTGCAATAGATCACAAATGGTACATATGGCTGTACTCCAGAAACATTAGGCGACAGTCATAATTTTGAAGCTATCGCCTCCGCTTCTTGTGCTAAAAGATAATCTTTGATAAGATTTCAAACTCTTTTGATTCAAAATGAAACCAATCTAAAATTTTAAGAACTCATCAAAGGCTTAAATATCCTTAAATCTTCAAAGCAAATTAATTTTTAAATATCCAGATGTATCTCAGTGGAAAGCTTGCAAATTAGTTTTCGCCTTTTAAAAGTCCACAGCATTAGGAACTGACATTATATGTGGTCTATTCTTGAAGCTTCTACTGAAATTAATAGGAAATGGAAATATTTGTGGTAAACAACATTCATAATGCAGGATTAGGCATATTAAATGATGGTTATCTGGGAATCTCTCTCAGAAGTTTGTATAGAATAAAATGCAGAGGTGAAACTGTTAATTAAGTTGATTGGGTGTTTTTTCTCAGGGAAACTGAATTATCCAGCATCATATCTAGGATTAAAATTAATATGAAGATGATGATTCCAAAGGATATATAGATATGGTTTTCATGGTGTTATCCTTCTTCCATGCTATGAGTATGCTGTGAACAAAAAATTAGATCAGATATAAAGTAGTAGCCAAAACAATTACATTCTACAGATGTGATTTAGAACTTTTAAGTGACACTCTTTCATTCTCTGTTGAGCCTAGTTTGTATAAGCAACATAAGGAGGAAATGTAGAATTCTAGTGAATGTTGTTCTTTCAGAAATCAGTATTAAATTAAAGGCAATCTCCCATCAGCCATCCATACTTCTAGGCACCTGGCAGCTGGCATTTTAGACCTAAGTATAAGACTGGCACTGAGAACAGATTATTTCAAGCATTTATTTTCCTAGGCAATGAATTCTTGTTTTCTCATGCCAGTAATGTTTGCTATATAACAACATAACATATTGAATCCTGTTCTTTTTAATTTGCCACAGATTTTAATTATGTGTTTTTATCTGTATTTTAACAATGTAAATTTAATTTAATTCTTTTTTTAACTTCTGTAATTTGTGAGGTTTTAGTTGTATTTTTTAACTATTGTAACACACCTTGAATCCCGTCTTGGAAGAAAGGTGGGATATATATCCAATAAATAAAAAATGAATAAAGTTTTGTAATGTCCTGCCTCTGTAAAAATACTTTATGCTACCACAGGCGTACATTCACCTATATGCCTACTTGACCTATTGCAACTGAGGCTTTGAATGCAAATAGGACTCTTAAAAAAAATTCCATACATAAAATTATTGGGTTTCTGATTGTGTTTCCTTAAACCTATATAAACTGTAAGCCAAAAGCAGAGTACAGTAATTGTACTGTCTGGAATTATTGTGTGTCTTTAAAACATGTTTGTCTGCAAAAAGCATACACTTTACAATATTAGTCTGTCTTAATGTGGGGGAGAAAAATACATCCTCAGATTCCAAGGATCTTTATTTTAAAAGCGGACATATTCAAACTATTCCTGATGCAGAGCAGTTAAGTTTACATGGACACTTGCTTTTCAGCCTTTTGCAGGCCCTCTTTTCTTAAGAGCGGCAAAAGTGTGTGCATGATAGACCGGTGCTGCTTTGGCCTTTGTGAAACACCTACATGGCTAGTCAGCACTAGATATGTATTCCTGCATGTCAGGTCAGAACCAGTGTGTATGAGTATGATGCTGAAATTGCTATTGATCTGGATTAAGTGAATGACATGGTTCACCTATTACAATAAGTCTGGTCCCTGCAAGTGCCATTAGCCAGTGTGCGGGCTCTGCTTGCCCTTGAATAAACCATGGCACTGCAGTCCATGGCATGTTATATTCTTAGATCTGCATGTTGTTGGGAAAATCACAACAATGTTTGCTTTCATGGGCTCAGACACTGATGTCTCAACATGGTGGGTGAATGTGTCCTGGCAAGCAGCATCTGAGCTGAGTTAGTATACTTGTAAGAATCAACTCTATTATATTGATTGTATTTTGTATTTATTTTACTTTGACTTTTATATCAGATGTGTCTGTTTTCTGATGATTTATGTTTTTTTTATAAGTATTGTGATGTATTATGTATGTATGTGTGATGTATGTTTTTTATGATGCTTCCATTTATATAAAAAGCAGGGCTTTGATTTTGTGTGTGTGTATATATGTATATAAAAACGGCATGTTCATTACTTTAAAAGAAAACAAAGGAACAGAGAGAATTGGTATACAGTAGTGTCTATGAGATTAAGGTCTCGTCTGGATGGGCCATTTACCTCATCTTGCCCCCCATCTGGGAGCCCTGCAGGCCAAACAATTCAGGGCTCTTGCCCCGTTTTGCCCCCAAGCAATCCAGATGATGCTTGAGGCAAAGAGGATGAGAAGGAAAGGTAAAACTCTTTACAACAGTATTTTTAAAAAGCCCTTGGCAAACCTGCATTATGCAAGAAAATCCAGATCGGACAGGCATGGGAACTCAGGGTTCATATCTGCATGCCAACTTGTATGGCTGGATGCTGCCACCACTGGAGACCTTCTGAAGACAGGAAGGAGGCCCCCAGCATGTGATCAAGGCCCCCTGAATATGACCAGCCTTAATCACATGCTGAGGGCTTCCTTCCTGGCTTCAGAGGGAGTGATGTGTGACAGCAGGGGAGGTGGCTGCTGGTACAGGCTGGCGTGTCTGTGCGGATTTCCTCTTATTTCTTGTAGGTAATGGGGGGGGGGCTGATCTGGGGCCAGAATGCACTGTCAGCAAGCCGGTGTATTCTGGCAGGCCTAGACTAGCTCAAAGCTACAAATCAGTTAAGTCCCTGGTTTAGTTCTCACCTCTACCATGAATTCACTGTTTAAGCTTAGAAGAAATTATAGGTCGACCCCCATATCTATGGGGATACATTCCAATGGATACATAAAATCATAGATAATAGGAAACCCTATTATTTTCAATGAAATGAATGCTGGAAGTTGACCATACAATCACATTGGAGGACCTAGAAATGCCTAGAAAGAATATATTATTTTCAGACGTGAATAAGTGAAACCATGGATACCAAATCTGTGGATACAAGGCTCGACCTGTACCGTATTCTTCTGGCCAATATCTTCCAAAAATCCCACAGCCAACATTATTGCTGGCAGGCTGGCTGGACTCGGAGTATTTATTCAAGCCCGGATAAGCTAGCCTCCTTCATCTGCAATGTGAGGAAAGGCATCATTGTCATCTTCATCATCACTGTTGTCCTCATTATTGCCTTCGTAAGAATTACAAGAAGGTATTATCTGTTGCACTTTGAACATTTGGAACTGATGTTATAAATGTGAAGTGTCATATTCATCTTCTTAGGGATAAAATGTTTTAATGGTGGCAAGGTTTTCTTGCATGACCTTAAGAGTAATTTTGTTATTCACAGTTAACAGAGGTACTATAAGACTGCTATCTGCAAGCCACTTTGAATCTTATGCTATTAGCTGGTGTTAGAAATGCAATAAAGCCTTCTGAAAGAATGTTATTAGCCTTATAGCCCTGCTAATGATAGATTGTCCACATGGCTTACATGTGGATATCTCCCCCATGGTCAAATTACTTTTCTCTAGAGTAAAATTCAGGACATGGATCTGACTGTTAAACCATCCTCTTATCCACAGGGAAGCAGAGGCATGCTAAAATGTAATAATTAGCCCTGTGATACTGGGTATTTCCATTTCCATGGACTTTTGAGAATAAGATCTGGACCTTTATACAAATTAGGAGTGATTGTCTCTTATTCCTAATGTTTTATGGTCCATAAGCATAGTGACCAAATCTCACCCTTGTTTTCTAGCTGCAACATACCTGGCAACAGAGAGTGAACTGTTGTCCTGTTAGTTGAGCATAATGTACAGTTGCCCGTTTTATGATTTTATCCAGACCTAGCACAGGGAGGAGGGCAAGGTGGCTCTCAAGAAGTTTTAGGACTGCAGCTCCCCTCATCCCTTTCAATTGGCTATGAAGTCTGGGGCTGGTAGGAATTGCAGTGCAATACCACCAAGAAGTTCCAAAAAAAAAAAAAAAACCCTGCTGCCATCCCTGTGAAGTTAGACTCCCTCCTTTCCTTTCTGTGCATGCACCTATCACAGAGAGGAAAAGGAAGGCTCCAGCTTTTCCTGTACAACCTGAGAATACACTCTCAGGGCTCCTGTAGCCTAGAAGTCCCTGGAGATCTGTGCCTCCCTTCGGTAGCCGCCACTACCCCTTGATTTGGATATGGATTGTGAAATGTGATTAAAAGGGGACAATGACATTGTTCTTTTAAACTTCCAGCCTTAAATGAGGGGTACCCCTAACCCCTCCTTCTCTATCCCAGAGACAATCCAGATAGCGAGCCCAAGCCAGGCACGTGCACATGGAGAATAGGAAAACAGAATAACTTTATTTTAGTTCTAGCAATGAAACAATTGGCCTGGAGGGAAATCTCTCCTCCAGGTTCTCAGCTTAAGGCTACATAGAATACATTCAGTCATAGGATTAAAATAAATCACAAAAACTAACACATTTCTAACTAACCACATTCCCTAAGCTAAGAAAAGACTAATTTACAATTATGAAGTCCATGTATCAGTTTCTGTTGATGGAAATTCAGAGCAATGATCAAGGGAAATAATAGTGCCACTCTATTCTGCCTTGGTCAGGCCTCACCTAGAATACTGTGTCCAGTTCTGGGCACCACAATTCAAAAAGGATATTGACAAATTGGAGTGTGTCCAGAGAAGGGCAACTAAAATGGTAAAAGGTCTGTAAACCATGCCTTATGAGGAAAGACTTAGGGAGCTGGGTATGTTTAGCCTGGAAAAAAAGATGGTTAAGGGGCAATATAATAGCCCTGTTTAAGTATTTGAAGGGGTGTCACATTGAGGATGGAACAAGCTTGTTTTCTGCTGCTCCAGAGACTAAAACACGGAGTAATGGATGCAGGCTCCAGGAACAGAGATTCCACCTCAACATTAGGAGGAACTTTCTGACAGTAAGAGCTGTTCGGCAGTGAAATACACTCCCTTGGAGCGTGGTAGGGTCTCCTTCCTTGGAGGTCTTTAAACAGAGGCTGGATGACCATCTGTCAGGGATGCTTTGATTGTGATTCCGGCGTGGCAGGCGGTTGGACTGGATGGCCCTTGTGGTCTCTTTCAACTCTACAATTCTATGATTCTAGGCCTGCCCTTTAGGCCTAGTGTATCACATATGGCTGTTGATGTTCTCAGCCATGTGGGGAAGTCTGCTCTTTAGACCTCAGTAAAAGATGTATCTCTCTTGCTGGCCTCAAGCCATGTGTCATCAAACAAAGGAATTCAGAAATTCAAAACTCCATTAGTCAGCGCTGATTGGTTCTGCATTGCCAGATATGATTGACTCTCCAGTCAGGTGCTGTGATGTCATGTTTATGAAATGAGGTTCCACCCTCTACCTTAGCTGTTGCTATGGAAAGCAGTGAGTGGAAATTTCCAGATGCTGTGAACTGCAGGTTTTGCAGATGAACTCTTTTCCCATGATGGAGTTGGCCACTCCATCATGACACCACTGATTGTCCATCCCTGTTTAATGCTTTACAGTTGTTGTTTTTTGTTGTTGTTGTTTTGTTCATCTCAAATTCACTTGCCTTCTTTGCAGTTTTGCTCCATTTTGTCACTGCTCTTTTAAAGTTCAGTACTTCTAGTATTTTATATAATTTCCAGCTGACTGTTATTTGTCAATTGGAGGTTACTTCCATGAAAGAAAAGGATGTGATCTGTAAAGTTATCAGACTCTTGCAGTCCCACCAGTGTTCCTTATGGGAAATGACTAGTTATTGTCTTCCTGTCTGTCTGTGTCTCTCAATCTGTCTGTCTGTCTGTCTGTTTCTCTCTCTCTCTCTCTCTCTCTCTCTCTCTCTCTCTCTCACACACACACACACACACACAGAGAGAGAGAGAGAGAGAGAGAGAGAGAGAGAGAAGCTTTCAAAGCTCACAGGCTTATTAATTAGGGAAGAAATGTGATGATGGAGAACCACAGAGCTTTTTTGAGGTGTTAAAGCCTCATCATGATCAAGAAGCCAGTGTGTTTTGAAAATTAGCACAGAGATTTTCATGCCTTCTCATTGGCCTAATAAAGGTATCACCACAATGTATATTTTGGAGTAACAGTAGGGAATTTGTGGACTGTAGCATGGTGAGTATGCAGAGGGATCTTGTTGCACCTTTGAGAAACAAGGTGGTAGCATAAGCTTTCATCGACTAAGATGAAGTAGACAACAACAACAAAGTTATTCAAATAGTCCAGAGACCCATCAAACATCGAAGAGGTTATACATTAATACATAAAACCCGGTTGGCACCCATATATACAAAAATTAATAAAATTAGGATATGAAGTAGACTAAGTCTGCTAAATTAGTGGCGTAAACTTGCGTAGACTAAGATGAAGTAGCCTAAGTCTGCTTCATCAAATGGCATGGTGAGCTACAAAGAACAGTGGAAACATCATGCTGACTTTCCATCAGATTGTTTTTAAGGGATACCATACTTGACAAAAGCAGAGATGCAGTCCACTGGGTCATCCGATATACTTCTATCTGTGTCTAGCAAAAGTACTCAGCTTTTCCAGGGCTAGAATCCCACAAGTCCCAACCCCACCCTGGTACTCCTGCACATCTGTCTTCCTGCCCCCTTGCTGGTGTTCCCCTTCTGTCATGCGTGAGCTCATTCAAGCCTAAACCAGTTTCCCCTTATAAACCCCTCTTCTTCATGCTGTACACTCTTTTACATATTTGTGTGCATGTATGCACATATATATATACACACACTTATGTACACATACCTTTTCTTACTTTCCTGTCTTTCTCTTCTTCCACTCCAGCCTGTACCAGCTTAGGCCGGAACCCCATTAGAACTCCTTTTCTTCTGCAATTTGTCTTCCCCCTTCCTTTCTCTTTTGTACTATTTTCCCCCTCCACCCTGGTACTCATCCAGCCTTTCCCTCTCCCATATCTCCTTGCCACCTTTATCTTCCTTTCTCTTTTATAGGATTGCAATATTCTAGGTCCTCAAAGAAAGGCAGCCACATTGGCATATTATGCAAATTAGTGGCTTATTATGCAATTCATGTGGTGTGTTTCAAGAGCAACCCCCAACCAACAAACATGCCAATTTCCTGCTCAGAAACATCCATTTCAAAATTGCTTTATAGACAAGAAATCTGAGCTTTCTTTTAATGTATTGTGCAGGTTCACAACCTGCAGTTTCAAGGTGTAGTTAGCACCTTTGTGACCACTTTTATTTTCCATTCCTTTAATGTTTTTTCTTTCCATCAGGTTCTTATGCCTTTGATAGCTGCCAAAGAGTCAGATATTCATTCAAACAGGTATAGCTTTGCCAGGAAGCCGTTTCCACAAAGTTTGGGACCCTGTTTAAGTCATCGCAATCAACATTTGCTAAGTTTGGAACAGAATTTATGCAAAGAAAGAGCTGGAAGTAGAAGCGTCCATTTCAGATCAGGGAAAGATGTCAGATTCAGACATGTATAGCATGTCTAAGGCATGTGCAGAGTGTATAAGCCAGCAAATAGTAATAAAAAAAAAGAATTATACAGACAGACACACATACATACACATATGCAAGTATGTATACAAGCTGTATCACGCCGAACAAGTCTTGAAGAGAAACGACAACGCAGAAAGGATCACAACCCAAAAACATCACCCAAGGAGACCTTCTGCTGTGCTTTCTGCAACCAGACTTGTTTATCTCGGATTGGACTTTTTAGTCATCAGCGCGCTTGCAGAAAGCGTGGGATGAGTCCTTCTTGAATCTTCGTTTGCGAAGAAAAGCCAGAGATACAAGCTTGAAGTCAGACACAGGGAAGATTAATCAAGAATTAGATTATATAGGAGTAGAACATATATTGTGAGTCCAAGGGTGAGTCACTTTGTACAAACCCACCCACTCCCTACAACTCACAAAACTAAGTGGAAGAAAATAGGCCACAAGTTTATTGATTACCGCTGTAGCTGGGTTGGCCTTGGCATGGGTTCAGATCCAGGCATTAACCAACCTGAGTGTTGATCAATGAGCCCAGCCCTCTGGCCCTGTGCCGGACCAATGGGATGACAGGAGCTGGATCCACATGGGCCTGAGCCCTGTGTGATTCCCCTGTCACCAGAAGGCAGTTGCCACCATCTGGGCAACACCATTTCTGCCAACCCCCCAAGTACCATATGTGGACTCCCATACATTACCAATGCCTGGTGGACACTGGTGAATGATGTCCCAGATCCAGAACCCATGCCTACCGCCCCTCCCCAAAAGTTGTGACAGAAGCAAAAAGAATGAACAGTATGACTTGCATGCATACCTCAAAGTGAAATACAGAAAACAATCACAAAGTTCCACCCCCACCAACCATGAACAGAGGAGTTGAAGCACTGAGAGGAACTGCCAAGCAGATGAGGGAACTGGGAATAAATATCCTAGTATTTGACCTGAGTGAAAACTGTGGCAGTTCGCTCTTGCCGGATTCCTCGGCCAGTGAGCTCAAACCAAGGCCTTCCACTGGCCCCCTGGGAAGACAAGGTAGTGCTCTGCCATGCAGGGACTGCTGGCACACTGCTCTTGCCCTGGGCCACAACTGCAGTTGCGCAGTCACCCAGTCACCCAGTGCCATTATTCTAGCACTGAAAAGGGAAGTAGAGAAAGATTAAGTAACCTGGTCTTCTGCAGCCCTAACCAAAACTAGCTGCAAGCATTTAGATGAAAACCAAAGTTTCTTCTTCTTCTGGAGACTTTTTAAAAAATCTTTTTATTCCTGAAAAGCCTAGTATGTGCCACATACAGATTCAGTGTGGTACTATAGGCTACATATTTACAATGATAATAATTAATGTGCTTTAACAGTCAAATATGTGTTTTAACAACCAAATAACTGCAGTAATTCCCTATTACATTCAGGTGTCCAGTCTTCATGGTTTTGGAACGTTGAAAGAGATAGACAGATACACACACACACACATCACATTCAGGCATGTATAGAGATGCCATGTACCTTTGGCTTTGTCAACTTGCCTGTGTTTAATAATTAACCATTTTATTTGGATTGTATTTATTATGATAGGAACCCTTCCCAATCCTGATGAGCATTTGAGATTTCCCAATGTTTCAAAGTTGTACCAAATAGTATGCCAGTACTGGGAATCATGAATGACCTCGGTGATACAATAATGGATGGAAAGCATGTTAAATCTAGCAGAGAACAAAAGAATTGCATTCACCAGGCATGGAATTTTGGGTATAGTATTTGATTTGGAAGAACAATGTTTTTGGAACTATTTGAAGGAGAGATAAATGTGGTTGTGTGATCATCATAAACAATAAACATTTCTTTTGAACATTTCCTCTCCTTGCTCTTTTCCCTTCAAAAATTATTTCCACTTGTTTATTAATTTAGGATGCTGAACTTGGTACGGCTAGAAAGGATATAGGATTAATGTGAAATATTACTGCCATGCTATTGCATTCCTAATTACTAACTGATTGATCAGCTTTTTGTGAATCATGTTGAATCATTAGGAAATGATAAAAATTACAAATGCGAAGAAAAATCTGTGGCTGTGGCACAGCATATTATTATTAATACTAATACTAATACTAATAATAATAATAATAATAATAATTTCTAACCTGCCTCTCTCTATGGATTGAGGCGGGGAACAACAAATTAACAAATAAACATAACAGTGGTTAAAAACACATCAGTTAAAAACATATATCATTTTAAAAGAACAAGTAAAACTATGGACTTTATCAGGTATGGCAAAAACCAGGGCATTAGAATGTAACAACAGCAGAAAGGGCAGAAATTATCAGACAATGTCATTGCTTACCCAATCCTGCTGCATCACGCTGGCATGAATAAGGCATCACTTTTTATTGATAGCTTAGCCCATCAATAAAAAGTGACACCTCATTTGTGCCAGGGTGATGCAGCCAGAATGGATAAGCAACAAGGATATCTGATAATTTTTGCCTTTTCTGCTATCATTGCCTCCTAAATGATGCAGTTTTTTGTCGCTATTTGTCTCGTCTGATAAAGTCCCAAGATATTTTAAAACAATCAATACACAATTTAAAATTCACAATTTAAAATCATCTGGATAGGTGGGCCAGAAAATGTGGAGGAAAATTCTGTTTAGTTCCTCTGATAATATGTTCCCAATCCCTCAAAGTGCACACAAGAATTGCTTGGGAGATTCTAGAAGAGGGATGGGCCATTGCAGAGGGTGCACCCACCCCATTTCTCACCCACCCTTGGACTTCTGTACACTATGTTAACCCAGCCCAATTCCCAATATTACTGTTTAAGTCCTAGATAAGATGTATGTGAGTTAAGGGAGTGGGGTAACAATTAGATACAGACTAGCACCCTATGTAGGCCTCTGAAGATGTGATAGTCCTTTTTTCATAGAATCATAGAACTGCAGTGTTTTCGGAGGGGGGGGCGGCCTGGGGGGAATGGAGCGGAGGACACGGTGGGGGAGGTCCAGCTCAGAATGGGCGGGGAGGTTGTGCAGGAATACCTTCTTAATCTAAATGAATTTAAATCTCCAGGACCAGGTGAACTACATCCAAGAGTATTAAAAGAGCTGGCAAATGTGATCTCAGAGCCATTGGCAATAATCTTTGAGAATTCCTGGAGAACAGGAGAAGTCCCAGCAGACTGGAGGAGGGCAAACATTGTCCCCATCTTCAAAAAGGGGAAAAAAGAGGATCCCAACAATTATCGTCCAGTTAGTCTGAAATCAATATCAGGGAAGATTCTAGAGCAGATCATTAAACAGAGAGTCTGTGAACATTTAGAAGGCAATGCCATAATCACAAAAAGTCAACATGGGTTTCAGAGAAACAAGTCATGCCAGACTAATCTGATCTCTTTTTTTGATAAAGTTACCAGCCTGGTAGATGAAGGGAATGCTGTAGATATCACATACCTTGATTTCAGTAAGGCTTTTGACAAGGTTCCCCATGACATTCTTGCAAACAAGCTTGTAAAATGTGGGCTAGACAAGTTAACGGTTCAATGGATTTGTAATTGGTTGACCGGCTCAAAAAATGTTTTGGGCAGTGTGGGCTGGGAGGGGGCTCTGTCAAGGACTGCACACAGGCCCCAAGTAAGGGGCAGGGGAGCATAGTTCCCATCACTTGTTTAGAAAAACATTGTTTTGAATGCTGTAGTGCTGCTGTGCCTTGCAGGCACAAGCTAGGGAGGTTATATAAGGGAACAAGTACATTGTTTGATTAGTGGTGCTGAAAATGCTCCTGTCTCATTCCATTCCATTCCATGTTGGGTGAAAAGCATTAATCTATTAGGTATTGTTGAAAATGCTGGTTTTAAAGCAACTGACATTGAGCTAATGCATGGTCTCAGCTCCCACTTCATTGGGGGAGGGGGAACAGACAACAATTAAAAGCCTGCCATACTTAGATAACAGGGAAGGTATTGTGGCCTAGTGACAACATAAAGGAGATCGCTAACAGAAGACATCAAGGCTTAATGTTCTGTTCCTGCAGACAAAGGCAGAATTGTCATCTGTTCCAGTTCTCAGGCAAAGGCACTGAGTGGAAACAAATAATGTTGCAAAAGTTGCTGGTAATTTTGCTCGCTTCACCTCTAGGATGAAACCATTCATGGACTTCTGGAACTGCATAAGATGGCAAGAGTAGATACCAAATTTAGTCATATTTCTGATGAATATCAACTGGGAGCGGGGTGGGGAAGAAAGACAGTCTTCAAAGCTCTGCTGGACTCAGTGTCAACAGAGTGGAAGGGGGGTGTTACACCTGTTTACCTCCTTCCCCCTCCCTCCCCCTCCAACTGTTTGCATGGTGTTTGTGTAATGGGAGTCAGAAAACACTGGGTAGGTTGGCTCTTCCCTCCCCAGCTATGCCTCCTTGGGGAGGATGACATCTGTGAAGGTGACATTGTTTTTAAACTAATCTGTGCAAGGGTAGAGGGGGTTAATAAGCCTGATAGGGGAGCCCAAGGGCTGGACAGGGAGGCCTTGCTGACTGCAGCTTCTTTACCCATGGTAAAGTGCAGAAGGGGGCATCCTCTGAAGGTCCAGCTATTACATCCATCCCTTTGCCCACACACCCTGGACCCCATGGGCCTGAACATCTTTACAAAACTGGAAGCAACTGGTCATTTTCACTTTAGTAAAAATATTTGGCACCTACCCAAGGTGTGTGTGTGTGTCTATGGGGGGTGTAATAGTATTTAGATGAAGAATTGCACCCCCCAGGAGACCTCTGGAAGTGTGAATCTCCATTGTTGGATTAATTATTTTCAGCAATATGGGGGGGAGGGTGCTGTCTAAAAGTCCAATGTGGCGTGCATGCAGCCTGCTGAGGCCCCCCTCTGGGACAAGCCTTTAAATCACATGTTTTCTAGCTGTCATCCTTACAACGCTGGGCAGTATTGTTATCATCCCTGTACTGCAGATAGGGGGGGTGAGACTGAGAGAGAGAAGTCTGCTTGATTCTACCTAGTGAATTCTCAGCAGAAGTGAAAATCAAACCAGGACTTCCTAGCTGCTTCTCTTAGCCAATACTCTAGTCCAGCTCTCATAAACACATATGGAAAAATGGTGATTGCCATTTTCAAGTGTGCATCCAGTTCAGGTGTCAGTAAAGAGGAGTCTGAAGATAATTCCTGAGGGAGGAAAAAGTAGAAGAAACATCATAAGTGTTTTAAAGTCTCACTGTTTTTCTACAAGCAGTGATCACTCAACAGATTGACTCACGGTGTCTAAAACACTTAATGTTTTCAGTAATAAATGAATCTTGTGCTGTTTGTTTTGCATATACATGTGGAAGTGCCTGACAGTCAGTTATAAGGCACTGTCAGATTTTTCAGTCCACTTGCTTGACTCCCTAATTAAGCCTTGCATGCTCATTAAAGATGAAAGTGAATGTTAAGCGATGTGAAAGCTCTTCCTGAATATACTAAATTACAAAAATCCTACATTGATCTCTTTTCAAAGCCTCTGTTGTGGTGCCAAGCTGATGTGGATGTCTGCCAGGGTTTTCAGTGGGTCCCACCAGGGCTTGACACCTTCCAACTTGACATGGGATGTAGCTCTTGAAATCTCCAGTTGAAAAGGGGATTTCAACAGGGAAAACAGAGGCACTCTCACAATGTTCTGATCTATAAAACCCCTATATTGTTTTTAGCTGTTCTGACTTCTATATCAAATGTTTCCATTGAGCTACCACAAGAAAATATGAAAATTCAGTATTAATTAGAGATTTTTTAAAAAAAACCCTCTATACAGGACCCTGGGATTTTGGAATACAGGCTTCTCCCTGCAGTTGGAGGTAGGGAGCAATCCTGGGGCAACAGTCTTGAGATGAAGCATGCTCTTTATCCCATGCATTTTATATGGATGTGTGTGTGCTTCTCTACTTAGTCACAGTCAAAAGTTTATGTGTAGGTGACACAGGTGTACTGCTTTTGGATGAGCATCCCCCAAAGTGGTACCTTTCATATGTTTCAGCTGTAATTCTCGTCAGCCCCTGCTCTAAACAACCAATGTTCAGGGAAGATTTGGGTTGTAAACCAAAACATCTGGAGAGCATCACATTGGCGAAGGCTGGCTTTATTCAGTGCAAGGTTTAGAACACATCAGTCAAGTAAGTGATGCAGATGTTTTAGAAGAACTTATCAAGGCATTTGGAAAAGAGTAAACAACCTAGAATATTTGGGGATCACTGTTATTGCAGTATGCTGTGCTTAAAGGACTTAACGAGTGGCTAGGAACTATGCCAGTTCTTGTATTGTCACAGATGTACATTTTTAATGTTAATCACACTTGTCTGTTTTTTAAAGTTACACAAAACAGGTAAACTCAGGACTACAGTGCCAGGCACACTTGCCATGCAATCCTGTGCATGCCTACTTAGAAGTAAGTCTCACTGAGTTCTCATGATTTCTGTATTAGTTAGAAGGAAGCTTTGCAGAGTTCATTTACACATTTTTAAGTTTAAAAACCACAGGGCTGCACTGAGAAAGTACATGCACTCCAAGTTCAGAAGAGCTGTATTTTGTCCAATGGCCAAACATAACAGTATAAACCTCTATAGTGCTGTGCAACAAGCCTGCTATGAAGTCATATTCTATGAGAGAGTTGAGTAGCATTGTGTAAAATGGGGACAGTAGATACACAGCCTTCCAGATGTTGCTAGATTGCAGCTCTAAAGAGTCCCATCATTGGCTGTGCTGGCTAGGGCTGCTGGGTGTTGCACTCCAACAACATGCTCATCACCCTTGGTATAATGTATTTTATAAAGCCATTGTCAATACCATGGTGCAGTACAGAGCTTGAAACATTTATACTTTTTAGACTACATCTTCATTACAGCCAGGACAGAAAATGGTGCCATATGCCAAGACTTCTCCCTTCCAGGTAACGCCCAGATTAGCTGGCCAATCAGGGGTCAGGTTGACAGTCTGCTGTGGGCAGGACTTTCCAGACCAACCCACCTATTGAAAGCTTCAGTCAAGCCTACCAGGCAGCTAAAGCCATCTTCCAAGAGGAGCTCCTGCATTCTATCCAGTTTCTTCACCCTCCGCCACCCACACAGGATAGCTCCTGACTGTGTTATGTTTGTTTATTATACTCTAGTTTATAGTGGCTCTGTCATAACTTTTGGTGGGTTGAGTATGAGGTTGGATAAAATTGGGAGAGATGGGCCTGTGTGTCCATCATCCAGCATGCTAGGTGGTCACCTTAACAAATCTTGGGAAAGGCAGTAAGAGACACACCCAGCTTTGGAGTGTCTCCAGCTTCAGTCCAGGGGAATCACCCTTGTGGAATCCTGGTTCTGTCATCCCAGATTTCTTCCAGCATTCAGGCTGGGAAAGAGGTGGTTTATTAGCCCACAGATGGGTCATCTGATTAATAGATCTGTGTCCCATGCCAAACCAACCTTTTCAGCTGTGATTAACAAAGATTGTGGCCAGTTTTTATTCCACACTGGAAATGTTCATTTATTGGAGTGTGGTGCCTTAATTCACCACTGACAGCTGCACACTAGTAACGAAATTATAGGAATTGTTGTCCAAAAAATAACTTTTCAGAGCTCTGGCAGTGTTATTTCCAAAGAGGGAACCAGAGCAGGCTGGTTGCACCTCTCCTTTTCACTGCTTCCTGGTTACCTAATGAAAATCTTTCCTCCTTTTACACCTCATAGTTGTAACCAAACATTTTCCTTGGTTATGAAAGAAATAATTGCCTGATACCTTTTCCTAAGACACTGTAATGTTTTTTTTTCCCTTTCTTTTTTTCTTTTCTTTTCTGGAGAACTCTTCAGAGAATTTCCTCATATGTGTCTGGCTCAAGGTTTATTTTATTTTTGTTTAAGGTCAGAACAGAAATTATCTGGCGGCTGATCTGAAAGTAAGCCAGGGTCAGTTTATTTTCTCTAGTGGGGCTGACACTTCAATCTGAAGAGGGCAAACAGGTTTTTGTGTCCCTGAGCTTTGGAAATGTATACATGAACAAACATGCAGACAGTCCTTAGCAGTTTATACAGCATTAAGACACACACAAATGGAACTGTGCAAATCTGCACCACAATGTATGCTGCTCAGTGTTGATTTTGCCCTTGCCTGAATGAGAGTCTATTGAGAGTTACTATGTCACTATCTTTGTGAACAAGAACAGCTCTTAGTTGCACAATAAACTGTTTCCCCTGCATGCACCTTTGTGGTTCTGTAGCCTCAGCTTCATTTGCTTAAACTGAGAGATCACATGTATGAACCAGAGTGGTTTAGTGGTTGGAGTGTTGGACTCCAGAAGATCAGGGTTTCAACCCTCTCTTAGCCATGGCAATGTCAAATCCCCTCTGAATAATTCTTGCCTAGAAAACCTTATGATGGGGTTATCATAAGTCAAGGGTGTTATGTACTTTCAAAACAACCACCACCACATGTGCAATGGTGCAGAGGTGTTTTGAAATTAAATAGATAGGTAATTCAAAATGTCTTGATAAACTAGAGCAATAGGGAGTCCTAGACCAGCTTAAAGACTAACACATTTATTATAGCATGCTCATTCATGGGCTGGATCTTTCATGAATGTTTCATGCTATTATAGACTGGTGAGTCTTCCAGGTGCCATAGAACTCTGTGTAGGCATTTGCGCACATGTGTGCATATTTTGCTGCAACAACCTAACATGGCTACCATTCTGATAATCCAGGGGCTCATCTATACAAGCCAGGATATGCCAGCTCCCTGCTGGCCTATCTTAGCTGCAGATCAAGCCCACTCCTCCCCCCATTACCATCTCCAAATGGGAGGAAGTCCAGATGGGCCCGCTCCTGCCCCTGCCACCATCTCTCTGGCTCTCCCAGAAGCCGACCTGCAAGGTGTGACCAAGGCCCCCTGCATGTGGCCAGCCTTGGTCACATAATGCAGGGCTCCTTCCTGCTTTGGAGAGCGCGGGGGAGACCAGCAGCTGCAGCTATGAAGAGCCCAGTCCATTTTTTCCTGGCAGGAATGGATTAAATGAGGTATTTTTAAAAAATGCGGTAAAGGGCACTACCCTGTCTTAGCCCCATCTGAGCTCCATATCTTCCCCGGGGTTGGTGAGGACTGCCTGGGAACAGAACAGGGTAAAAGCCCTACGTCTTCAGGACTGCAGGGCTCTAAGATGGGGGAAAGATGGGTTATATTTCCCATGTAGACAAGCCTCAAGTCTGTCTCCTTCCCCAGTTTAATTTAAAGTTCCTACTGTATACGACCTGCTCTGAGAAACCTCTCCTATACTGCATGGCATGATCCTTCGTAGTTCAGCTTAATTGGTGACTATGTGACAATATATACACTCAAAGTGATTTGAGAGGCTGAAGTTATTTGCTGTTTGGATTGTCCATTCATTGTCCTGTCGCAAGGGCCATGAAATTGTCAAGTCTACAGGAATAACTATAGAACAATTCTCAGCTGTATGGCGTAAAGTGGAAGCCATCTCTTAGCTGCCGTGATCTGGAGATCTGTTAACAGAAGACACAGAAAAGATAATAATGGCAGCACAGCATGGAAGAGGAATGAAATATCTGTCTTGACCTTTCAAAGCATTTACTGTAGCTTAGACTATGCTTACTGAAGATTTACCACCACCATTGAGGGAGTGTTCCTTCAGGATGGGAACCTTCCGTTGCTTCCTATATTCACTTTCCAAACAAGGCCAGTCTTTAAAATTAAAAATGCACTTTTTAGCAGCCTTCAAAGAAGTACATATTTAACCTAGTGTGCTATGAAATTCACAAACACCTGGGCAACTTCAACAGGAAAGAAGAAACCCTAAAAGTAAACAAAATCTGGCTTCCAGTTTTGAAAAACAATAGAATCAAAGTTCAACACTTGCAAACGAATTCCACTCAGGGACAGGGGGATTTCCAGCAGATAATGAGCCATCAACCATTAGCCAAACAAACAGTCATCCTCCTTGCATATCTAAACCCAGAAACTAACCATTCGAATACACAAATTTGCATATACTCCCCAACAGGGGTTCACAGTATATAAACTCCACACAAACTCCTACCCAACCATTCTCTGAAGATGACAGCCACAGATGCAGGTGAAACGTCAGAAAGAAACTCTTCCAGAACACGGCCTCACAGCCCAGAAAAAGCCCAAGGAAAATCTATGGATGCAGGCTTTGAAAGCCTTCGACTTCACAAAGCCTTCGACTTCACAAAGCCTTCAGCTTCACACAACTATTTCCTTGAATCTTATTTTCTTAACCTTTTTTTTTTTAAACTTAGTTGGTGCAAATGCTTCAGCTATCCATTATGATGTTCCCAGGTTACCAAGGCTTACTTGAGCTCAGTATGATTCATACTCATGCCATGATTTTGGGTTATCCTTTGAGTAGCTGATAAAGCTGGTTATAATTTGTACAGACTATAGGATAGTGGCTGGTTACTTTTACCATTATGACCTGCAATCACATGCAGGAAAATAGCACCTGTTTCTGTACCTGAGTGTGCCCATCATTTCAGTTCTGTCAACTTCCCTAGGTAACAACCCATTTAGGTGGGTCAGGTGGGCTTTCTCTCCACCAGAAACATAAAATAATACGATGTGCATGTTCCTCTGGAAACAAGCAGCTTGATCCACCTCAACATCAGCCTTAAGCCTTTTAACATACCAGCCAGAACACAGAGCCCCTAAATGTCCCATGTGACTTTAGTGCTTGATGGAGGGCAAGAGCTTGCACTTGCTCCTTTCCCACATGAATTGTTCACTGCCTTGGCATCTCTCTGAACCAGGCCATACTTGAGGACTGAGGAACTGCATCCCTCCAGGCATTGTAGAACTATGCCTCTCATCTGCCACAATTGATCAGGCTGTCAAGGAGAGACAGTGACTGGTGTCCAATATACTTGCATGGACGTGTGCCCCAGCACTGCCATGGTTACTTGGTTGGCATAGATGTTTCTACTGTCTTGCTTTTATATTCCTACGATATTGGCCTATTATCTCTAGCACCATAAAATTCATATCCCCACTGTTTCTATGCCACAGGCCTTTTTGTGCACTGCTGTATGTTATTCCTGTGCTAACTGTTGAGAGATAGCTGACCTTGTATAACTCAAGTAGGCAATGAAGAGAAGCTGCTATGTTGCTGGAAGCATCTGAAACAGAGTCTGGCTTCGTAGTAGGAAGAGGCCATTAGTAATAAAAGATGGCCTCTCCAGCCAGCAATACCCTTCAGGCTGTGTTCCCTTGGAGCAGGCTGACCAGAAGAGACAAGGCTAGAAAATGCAGAGCAGTCCTGCCTGGGTGATGCCAGGAACAGCTCTTCCTGAGAACAATTTTTGGAAGACATGTTTGCTGATGCAAAACTAAACAAAATGACTGTAGTAGAAGTTCTTGTGTGTGTTGCAAATGGAGACCTTTGCCTGCTTCACATCATAGCTGCTTCTGGCACTTGTTCACAGACACATTTCCACCAAAGGAACAGATGAGATTCTGGCCAGAATTCTGCTAGTGCACAACACTCATGCCTGCCCTTTTTCCAGGGAAGGTAGGCAAGAGCTACCAGCTCTGAGAAGCCTATTCCCCTAGTGCCTGGATTCCTTCCTTTTTCTTCCTGTTGCTGTTGCCTGTGCTGACACAGTTTTGCCACTGTAGTACACAGACAGGATTCTGGCCCAAGACAAAATGAAGTACTGTTGTGCATTTGAAACAAGTTGCATTGTCAGGATTATTTTTTTCTTGGTAATAAGACAATTTAACAAGCTCAGCTGTATCAGTAGAAGATCACATCCCACTAAGCTTCCTTGTGTTGCAAAGTTAAGTAGAGGTGACAGCAGGGCAAGACAATTTTGGTTTCCAAATCTGGATGAAAAGAGTCATCACAGAACAAAATGGTTTCTTGAACGTTTTCACCAAGTAAGAGCTATTATGATTATGATTATGATTATGAGTTCTAATAAACACCTTCTGAAGACCTCAGGTCAACAATGTGATAAAGAAAAAGGATTGCTTGAAGGATTGCCCTTTTGTGCAGGGAATAAAGTTTATTCAAGGAATCTCACATGGAGCTTACTGAATTGTCATGTATTACATGAACAATTATGCTTCATTGCCAGAGTACAGGGCAGTACACAGAATGTATGGGGTAACTGAATGGATGAGGGCACACTTAGCACATGGGATGCTTGGTTTGGCACCAGCATCTACCAGTTACCAAAGAAAGCTTTAATAGACTACGTCTTGGGGGCCTTTCACATTACACAATTAAAGCTGGACCCACATATTTGCGGAACCAATATCTGTGGTTTCAGTTATCTGTGGGACACAAAAGGAGTAACTGATGGATTTTGGTGCACTGGACACTCTGTACATGCTTAGAGGGATCCAGGCAGCAAAAATTGTAGCAGAGTAGCAGAAAAACCCATTCACCACAGCATTCTACTTATGATGTCCAATAAAGCATACAGACACTCAGGTGGTATCTAAAACTACTAAACTTTGCTGATACGTACATGGTAAAATATATACAAAATTAACAGAGAATCCACTCTGTGGCAAGAATCAGGACTTAACAGCTTCAGCCACTGCACAGTCCAATGGGCAGCTTTGAACTGGTTACAGGGCTTCAAAACACATACAGTAAACATCTTGCCTCAGTGAGACAGACATACACACAGTTCCTGTACAGATTACAAGTATGGATATAGATACTTCTGTTCCATTCAAAGCTACGTTTCCATAACATAGGCCAGCTGCAGCCTTGTTTACACCAGTAAGCCCCCGTAGGCAAACATGTTGCTTTGCTTGCCCTGTATATCTTTACAGCATGAATTTATCAGACGGCATACCCCATCATACTCTGACACCCCTCTAAATTCATGCTGAAAGAGATAGATTTCACATATCTAGGATATTTTCACACAGGGAAATTATTCCCTGGGGAGATTGGGAGAGAAACGGGGCTGTTATGGTAGCAGCGCCACATTTCGCATGCCCCCTTCCTTCTCCCGATCTCCCATCATCTTCCCTCTGTGCTGCTTCCATTTCTCTCCTGGTATGTTCTGTGATTTTTTACTAACAAACCTTGTTCGTTAGTAAAAAAAATCACGGAACTTACCAGGAGAGAATTGGAAGCAGCAAGGAGGGAAGATGACGGGAGATCACGAGAAGGAAGGGGGCATGCGAAACATGGCGCTGCTACCAGAACAGCCCCGTTTCTCTCCTGATCTCCCTGGGGAATAATTTCCCCATGTGAAAATTTCCTTAGTATCACACCCAATTTGTTACATAGATATTGATGCTTGGTTGGACATAGTGCTTTTGTGAACATGTCTGCAATGTTCTCTTCTGATAGGTCAGTGTGACCAATCTAGCTTGGGCTGCTTCCCTTACATTTTGATACCTCACAGCAACATGTTTGGTCCGTGATTTGATCCCCTCAGCAGTTGCCATCTGAATGCATGCTTGTGAGTCTTCAAACACCTCCACAAACTCTTGTATTGGAATACTCATATCAATGAACACTTCATTAATCCAAGTTAACTCTGAAATGAGATCAGACAGTGCACTGAATTCAGCCTCAGTGGAACTTAAAGTGATTGTAGACTGTTTTCTAGTTTTCCAGTATATTGGTGTACCTGCATATGTTATAATCATTCCAGGTGTTGATTTTCTGTCTGGAATCTCTTGAGCAAAATCACTATCACAAATAGCATTGAAGCTCATGACAACCTTGTGAACTAATTTGCACACCATAATGCATGGGACCTTTTAAATACCTCAGTATTCATTTCTGACCTTGCCAATCATGTTGGGTTGGTTTGGATACCCTCCTGGATAGCACATTGACTGCATATGCTGTGTGAAGTTGAAGGCTTTCACGGCCAGCATCCATAGATTTTCCTTGGTTTTTTTCCGGGCTGTGAGGCCGTGTTCTGGAATAGTTTCTTTCTGACGTCTCCCCTGCATCTGTGGCTGGCATCTTCAGAGAATCTGAAGATGCCAGCCACAGATGCAGGTGAAACATCAGAAAGAAACTATTCCAGAACACAGCCTCACAGCCCAGAAAAAAACCAAGGAAAATCTATGCATATGCTCTGTTAGGGCATGTCCGATTTGTAATGTACAGCAAGCTTCCAATTGCCGAGTGAAACAACTCTGGATTTTCAAACAATATTTCATCAGTTACATTTATAAAATATGTAACCATTGGTGTTGGTGCACTTTTACATTCATTCATATTGCAATCTGACAACAGTTTCTCAAATTTTCTGGGTTTGACTCAGTATGAAACCACCATTTTGAAATTGACACCTAGATACTGCTGTATCTCTCCAAGCATTTTGATCTGGAATTTTGAACCCAGTTCTTGCTTGAACGTGTTCACCTGTTTTTCAGATTTTGTGATCAGGCATAGATCATCAACAAATGTTATCAGGATTTCATAACTTTGGCTATTTCCCCTTGTGTACAAACATGGGTCAGCAATGCTATTTTCAAAACCAATACTCTGAAGCGTATCATTTAAACACAAATACCAGCAACAACCACTTCATTTTAGTCCATACACAGCCTTTTTTAGCTTGTGTACCTGGTCAGGATCCCCACTATGATACCCAGCTGCCTGCTTCATGTAAATGGTCTCCTCAAATTCAGCATTTAAATAAGCAGTATCAATATCAAATGGTTCCCCTTAAAATTGTGCAGACTTGCAACAGACAAAGCAATCTTTATACTTTGTGGTCTGGCAGCTGGCGCAAAAACTTGGTCATAATTGCAGTGTTTTAACTTGTGAGAACCCTTGAACTACAAATCTTGCTTTATATTTGACATCACCATTGTGCAGCTGTTTATTTTTAAACACCCACCTGCAACCAACAGGTTTGTGTCCTTCTGGTAGTTTTACCACATCATAATCATCATGCTTATGCATAGAACACATTTCATCACTCATTGCAACTTTCCATTTTTGTTTTTCCTCATTAGGCAACTTTAACATTTCATCAAAACTCTGTACATGCTCAGAGAGATCCAGGCAGCAAAAATGGTAGCAGAGAAACCCATTTGCCCCAGCATTCCACTTAAGATGTCCAATAAAGCATACAGACGATCACATGGTGTCTAAAACTACTAAACTTTGCTGATACATACATGGTAAAATATATACAGAATCAACAGAGAATCCATTCTGTGGCAAGAATCAGGACTTAACAGCTTCAGCCACTGCACAGTCCAACAGGCAGCTTAGAACTGGTTACTGAACTTCAAAACACATACAGTAAACATCCTGCCTCAGTGAGACATACACACAGTTCCCATACAGATTACAAGTATGGATATAGACACTTCTGTTCCCTTCAAGGCCACGTTCCCATAATATAGGTCAGCTACAGACTTGTTTACACCAGTAAGCCCCCTGTAGGCAAACGTATTGCATTGCTTGCCCTATATCTCTTTACAGCATTAATTTATCAGACTGCATATCCCATCATACTCTGACAGTAACATATACCATAGAGTCTTCCTAGAAAATGCCTAGAGAGACATCCTCCCTAGACATTTTCTAGGATTCCAAGGCAGCTGTATGGTATTTGTAACAGAAGTCCCATTATTTCCAGTGGCGTTTGTTTGAAACTGTATCCACAGTTTCTAGTATCCGCAGTAAGTCCAGGAACCAAACCCCTGTGGATACAGGTCCGACTATATAGTGCTTATAATTCTACTTTAACTGCCATAGATCCATCCTGTGGAATCCTGGGATTCGCAGTTGAGGGAGGAGCCTTTAGAATCCTCAGCCTGAGAATTCCTCTCTTGCCTCTGACCAAATTACAAATCCCAGGATTCCATAGGATGCAGCCATGACAGTTAAAGTGGAATCATAGTACTATAACTGTGTAGTGTGAAAGGGCCCAGACGTGCATTATAAGTATTACCTTACTCTGGCGGGGTAACAATGTTGCCAACGTCACTATTTATTTTTTTAAAAAGTAATGTGACGGTTGAATAAAACAATTTACTTTTTACTCCTAAGGTGTTGTTTTGTGGGATCTTTGGGGGCATATGGGAGGTTGTTGTGTGTGTGTGTTTTTTGTTTGTTTGTTTGTTTGTTTTGGTGCTATTTAGAAAATAAATTAAAATAATGTGTTATTAGCATGTTAGACTCTCATATTACTTTGGGGGGTGGGAGAAGATAGCAAGTAATCTCTAATGGGTTGTCGTTATATTTTATTCTTCTGTTCATATTGATTTAACCATGTTGTCCGTTGAACTGAAAATGTAGCTCGTGCAATATGGGAACTGGAAAATGCCTATGAAAATTCACTGGAGGCCTCGGCATCTTAGTAGTGTGTTTCTAAGTGCATGGTTTGCCAGAAATATGTTGCAGGGAACAGAAGGGGCTGAGATACCATCAGCTCCAATACATGCAATGAAGCCTTTGCTTTTCCATATTTATGAGCTATATATTTAAGAAATAATTAAAGCACTTCTAGGATTTATTAGCTGTAGGGAGGGAAAATGTAACCTTAAGAACCAGTTTGCATCTTTTTATACATGGCACTGGTCTGATATAGTGCAAGTAATGTTATTCAGATGAGTAGTTGCCAATTTTTTCTAAATGCAAACACAGTAACAAACGATAATTAGAACACATTGAGAACTAGTCCTTTGTGTCCATTTAGACTGAATCGGTCCCCAATATCCAATTTAATTTCCCAGCCACATTGGTTTGTTCTCATTTTCAGTTCTTGTGGTTGCTATTCTATCTTCGTTATGTCTCTCTAATAGCACAATCCATTTCCACTGGAACAATTTCTATCATTACCTTCCTATATAGATTTTCTATCATCTTTTCCAGTTTTCTCCTTCCATTTACCATGCTGGGTTTTTTCTGCCTGCAGGTTTTTGCTGCTTATTTCCATCATATCCCCCACCCCACCTGCCTCGTCTGGGTTTTGTTTGGCTTAATTTGTAGTGATCTCACTCAACTCTGACATGTACCTATTGAGTAATGTCATACCTTCGTTGATTCATGTCCATAAACAGATAGTTCACATGGTGCCATTTACTATTCTCTTTTTTCTCTATGTTCAGTGTTTTTCATACTATGCGTGTTTTCCCAGAAGGGCTTGACACTTGAATATATATTTTTTTAAAAAAATACAAGCTGCTTAGACATTTATACAAATTGTTCTGACCTCGAACTGTTTAAGTGTGCCTACTGTTTAAATGTGCCTTTTCTTAAAGAAGTTTGTATGCTTTGACCCAGACCCCTAGTGCTGATTTTTTATCATTGCCTTTTGCCCCTGGAATATGATTTTCACTACAACCTCTATAATTTTTTTTTCTTAACTTCAGTATTATGATTGCCTGCTTACTTCCTCTTATTTGGCTATATTTCAAGAAGTGATCTGTTCATTGTTTCACCTTCCCAATTGAACATTAAAAAACCTGTGCATCTCTCATCAACACACATCTCTGCTGATAAACATGTCCTGATGAGAGGCATCACTGTGACATCAATTACTTTAAAAATTGCACCACTGACTTTAAGTGACATGTAGCAAATTGAATGACACTCACCAGGATGAGATAACAACATTAAAGAAGACATGCCAATGAGATCATGATCACCATTAACTAACATAGATGGACATTTGTGTCAGTGCAAATACTACGTGAAGTCACTGGGAACTGGGGATGCTTAAAAGGCAGAATTATTTGCAGGACCAGCACTGCTATTAGACAAAGTGAGGCAGCTCCCTAAAACTTCTGATTTTGAACAATGTGAATGAGTAGAAAATCTACTATTTAACTGACCAAAGTGGAGAAAGGTGCTTGTGGGATTTTCTCCCCCCTGTGCTAAAATAACTTGGCTGGCTTTGAACTTTAACAGATGTGACAAAAATCACATGATTACGATGCCACAATAGCACAAACGAGTCCTGCTGAAGCATGACATCGTCATCCTCCCGTGCTTACTGTGTGTTCCAGCCGCAAATAAGGCATTGTTTTTCATTGATGGGACAAGCTGTCAGTAGCTGTCAAAATTGCCCTTTTTGCAGTATTGAAGAGTGTGTGAAACATGTCCTGCTATAATTGCGAGATTACAGCATGAATTGGCAGTCTTCTTCCCCTCTCCCTGTTCCCAACAAGAAAATTTCTGGGTGAGAACATGAAAACTATCCACAGGACGCTCTTTGTATGAGCTGTCCCATTTTGTTTGCACATTTTTAGGTGTGTTTAAGTGTTTATGTGTTGATTTACTTTGTTAATAAAGGTTTTTTTGGTGTTTCAAAGTGTGCTTGCATCTTCTAGTGAGAACTGCCGAAATCTCACCCATGCTAAATCATGGAAATAAACTCCCATTCTTAAAGTGCTAATGCTCATTGTGCAATAATTTAATGGTGGTTGTATCATGTGATTACAGCAATGTGCAATAATATGTGTAATAATGCCACTATGTTACCATTTTCCTCATTCATGGAATTACAGAGTTATTGGCCTTTTTAGTCATCAGCACGCTTGCAGAAAGCGCATAATGAGTCCTTCCTGAATCTTCGTTTGCGAAGAAAAGCCAGAGGGAGCCGCTAGTCTTATAAAATCCTCTGAGTACTATATCCCTTGACTTGTGTCAGTGGTGGGAGACACCATTTGCTGTTCCACCTGAGGCAGCAAAATATCTTGGATCAAACCTAGTTATCTGATAGCAGGGATCTGAGGAATAATTATAATGTGTTATTCTGGATGGCATGTGAAGATGGATTTCTTATAGGACTGATTTTTAATCTTAGGCATTTATTATGTCCAGTCTTGATAATTCTAACAGGATTCATTGTGTATGCACATCCCAAATGATAGCAGGGTGGGCTTAAAAGAACTAGGGCAGCAAGACAGGCAGCATAGTCTAGTCTAATAAAGAATTTGATCCCAATGTCAGTGGTTATTGTAAGGAAAAGTTGCAAGAGACACACAGCCTTACAGGATCTTCTAAGGGGTTACAAGTTGCTCAGACAGAAGAGCAAATCTGCCCCCTCTCCACTGACACTCTATAGAGCCAAGAGGAGCTGCACTGATGATTACCTGGGTTGCCCAATGGGGTGCCAAGTCATCACTCTAAGTCAGTGGTGGGCAACCTTTTGAGCTTGGTGTGTCAAATGTCGCCAAAAAACTGAGCATAACTCGGGTGGTGTGTCACTTTGAGGAAAAAACATTATTTCACAATATTTATTGTAATCAACAATATTATTAATTGTTTATTAATAATTAATGAGTTGTCACAACTCATGTGACAAGTGAGTAATCAAAATGTACAGTCATCCCTTCACATTCATGGGGGTTACGTTCCGAAGACCACCGCAAATGTGAAAAACCCACAAATAATAACAGCCCCCCAGGCCTCCCAAAAGTGGCAACTTTCCCCCACCCCACCTTGCCGGCCTACCGAAAGTGGCAGCAGGGTCTCCAGAGGCCCCGTAGCTACTTTTCCCCCATCCCCGACCCTGCTGGCCTTCTGAAAGTGGCGACGGGGCCTTCAGAGGCCCCATTGCTACTTTCCCCCACCTCCTCCGGCATCCCTCTGATGCATGGGTTTATTTGGGGGGGGGATACCTCACCCACGAGTGAAGCAGGGAGAGATATAAAAGAGGTGGACTTACCTGCTGGAGGTAGAGGAAGGCTGGGGGGCACGGTAGCGAGTGTGGGAGCAAGGCAAAGTTGGAGACGAGGAGGCAGCCTGAGTTAGCCATGGAGCAGAGCATGTGTTGCCGGCTAGCCTAGGAGCGATTATGCGGGCAGCTCCTCAGCTCCTAGACCCTCGGCTTCTTCCCTTCACAGCACTTACTCCCCCTCCCCACAACACCACGTACACACACGCACACTCACATTCTCCCCCCTCCCTCTTTTGGCAGCTCCCCTGTGTGGAGCTATTTAGGAGGGCTTCATTGGAGAAGCTGTGGGCGGTGCCCTAGGCTCAAACAAGAGGTGCGCCTGCCCACCACCTTCCCCGACCTTTCTGAGGTGGCTCTGAGGCTTCAGAGCCTCAGAGCCCCCTCGGTAAGGCCAGGCAGAGGCCCTCCCTCCCACCCACCACCTTTCCTGGCCTTCTCAAGGGGGCTCTGAGGCTTCAAAGAGTCCGGGCAGAGTCCCTCCCTCCCATCCACCACCTTCCCTGGCCTCCCCAAGGTGGTTCCGTGGCTTCAAAGCCATGGAGCCCCCTTGGGAAGGCTGGGGAGAAGCCGGGTGGCCACCCTCCCACTCACCCGCCGCCTTCCCTGGCCTCCCCGAGGAGGCTCCGCAGCTTCAAAAAACCCTCCTGCTTGCCTGCCATTTTCCCCAGTCTTTCTGAAGCAGCTCGAGGCTTCAAAGCCTTGGAGCCACCTCAAGAAGGCCAGGGAGAGGCCAGGCAGCCACCCTCCCGCTCGCCTGCCATCTTCTACGGCCTTTCAAAGGGAGCTCCGAGGCCATGGAGCCCCCTCAGGAAGGATGGGGAGAGGCCAGGCAGCCACCCTCCCACTCACCTGCCACCTTCCCCAGCCTCCCGAGGCGGCTCCGTAGTTTCAAAGCCACAGAGCCGCCTCGGGAAGGCCGGGGAGAGGCCGGGCAACCACCCTTCTGCTCGCCCACTGCCTTCCCTGCCAGAGTCTCACCTGCCGGCCACCTTACCTGGCCTTTCCGAGGCGGCTCTGGGGAAGCATGGCAGGCATCAGGGGTGGTGGTGGCCAGGTGGGGGGTAGGGTCCACCCCCCGCCTCCCTAAAGTGGTGATCGGGGCTTCGTAGCCCCACCCACCACTTTCCTCCACCCTCCCTAAAGTGAGGCTTTGAAGCCCGGATAACCACTTTAGGGAGGGTGGTGTGGTTGCAGGCGGGGGCGGGGGGGCCTACGGCCACGTGTCAGCACAAATGGCTACAAGTGTCAGTGCTGACACATGTGTCATAGGTATGCCATCACCACTCTAAGTGGTACTTGCAGTGTTGCCTGCAGAATGGAAAACTCTTAACTCTTCAGAAATTTTTAGAAGTGTTAGTAGTCACATTAGGACTCCACAATAGCTAGGCTAAGAGGCTAGCTCAGGAATTTGGGATGAGATAAGAGAGGGTGTTCAGGATCCCTTGGGATTACCAGAGTTTGGTATGGACTACAGCTCCCAGAATTGGCCATGTTGGCTCAGGGATTCTGAAAGCTGCTGTTCAGAAAATAACTTTACCAAATTGTGGCTCATATCACATCAGCTGTACTTTAATTAAGCAATTCAATTTATTTACAGTGTATTAGGACTGGGTAAAGCAGGTATGACTATCATATGTTCTGGAATTGCGATAAGATTAAAAATTGTGGTTAATGATTAAATGTAGAAAACAAATTTTTTTGGGGGGGGAGTTATGTATTAGACCAGAAATCTTTATTTTAAGCCTCACACAATTTGATGGAAAAAATGAGAAAGATAAGGGAAGGCTTTACTGGCATATGGTAACAGCGGCAAGAATTCTTAGGGCCAAATATTGGAAGGGTAAAAATGCTCATTCAGAGGAAGAATGGTTAGAAAAAGTAATGGAAATTGTGGAATTAGATAAATTATCTGATATTTTAGAAGGTAATACAAAGAGTAAATTTGTAAAGCAATGGGAATGTCTCCAAGAATATATACAGAAAAAGTTTAATAAACAGCCTGTGCTCATTTTTAAAATTAAATTATTAAAGTATCCACTGTTTTCACAGAATTTGTAGCAGAGTTAAAATTCATAAGGAATGAAAACATATTAAGAACTATATTTAAGCTATTTCTTTATGAAATTATAAGAAAGGTATACATATAATACAAAAATAGCTGTTTTCTCATCGGTGGGAAAGTGTTGTAATTGTCTAGACATGTCATGTTAGTCTTAAAGTGGGAGGGACAGGGCAGAGGGGTGGGTATCTTATATGTATATAATAGTGTGTGTATATATATATGTGTGTGTGTGTGTGTGTGTGTGTCATTGTTGAATATATTTGATATTTGTTATTGCATAATATATGTTTTAATCAACTTCAGCTGATTATCAACTGTTATCAACTTCGACTGATACGCCAGCTGCGCCCTTTCCTGGAAACCAGGGACCTCGAAACTGTATTACATGTGCTGGTAACCTCCCATCTTGATTTCTGTAATGCGCTCTACATGTGGCTACCCTTGTGCTTGACTCGGAAACTTCAACTAGTTCAGAACATGGCAGCCAGGTTGATTTCTGGTGTTTCCAGAAGAGAGCACATAACACCTATGCTAAAAGCTCTCCACTGGCTGCCTATTAGTTTCTGGGCACAGTACAAGTTGTTGGTTATGACCTTTAAAGCCCTACATGGCTTGGGTCCAACTTACCCCTGGAACCGCCTCCTCCCGTATCACCCTCCCAGCGCACTTCGGTCCTCTGGGAGGAATCTGTTACAGCCTATGAAAACAAGGCTGTCGGTGACCTCCCAGAGGGCCTTCTTTGCTGCCGCTCCCAGATTATGGAATGGCCTGCCAGACGAGATCCGTCTTATTACCACCTTAGACAGCTTTAAAAAAGCTGTCAAGACGGATCTTTTCCAGCAGGCCTTTCCTGAATAACTATCCCGGCCCGAAGACTCAGCTGTCCTTTTCCTTTGGGCTGCCAATGGATTTTTTTTTTAATTATTGTATGTTTTTTTTTAAAAAAAAATTTCTAATTTAATATATGTTTAATTATTGTATGTTTTTAATCTCTTCTAATTTAATATTATTTTAAGGGGTAGGTGGGCAAAAACTCCGTAATTATGGAGTTTTTATATTATAAGCTACCCCAATTGTGTTGCAGAGGGGTGGGATAGAAATAATTTTTATTTTTATTATTATTATTAATAATAATAATAATAATATATTTTAAAAAAGGATTGGGTAGGGCAGCTATGAAAGAACTAGACAAGATCATATAATGCAAAGATATAACACTGAGCGCTAAAGTCAGGATCGTTCAAGTCATTGTCTTTTCTATCACCATCTACGGATGAGGGAACTGGACAGTGAAGAAAGATGATAGAAAGAAAATCAATTCATTCAAAATGTGGTGTTGGAGAAGAGTGCTGAGGACACCGCAGACACCCAAAAAGACAAACAAATGGGTCTTAGAACAGATCAAGCCAGAGCTCTCACTAGAAGCCAAGATGACTAAATTGAGGCTGTCGTACTTCAGTCACATCATGGGAAGACACGGCTCACTGGAAAATTAAATAACGCTAGGAAAGGTGTAGGGAAAAAGAAAGGAAGGAAGACAGCACATCAGATGGATAGACTCAATCAGAGAGGCCATGGGCCTGAACCTGCAAGAGCTGAGCAAGTTGCTAGAAGACCGGGGGTCTTGGAAATGTCTCTTTCATGGGGTGACCATGAGTGGAAGTTGACTGGAAGGCAGTTAACAACAGCAAGAAAATATGCATAAAAATTGTATTCAATTGTAGTGAATTCAAATGAGCTAGAAAATTTCTCCCACAACTAGTCTAAACAAGTGGCTTGTCTTCTATGCTGCAGCAATAATTGAACCTGAACTCAACATTCTCTCTTCATACCTACCGGGCAGATAAACAGAGTGACTAGCTACCTCCATCTGTAGCCCAGGACTTGGTTAAACATTTATAACTGTGCCCATGAAAACAGACCCAGTGGCCTGATCTGCATCTGAGTGCTGGCAGAGATGAAGCAAAACAAAATTAGAAATTTGGGGCATGTTTTAGAATTTAATGCCCAACTCACTGTGACATCTGCCTTTCCTCAAAGAGACTTCAAGACAATGAAATAAAATAATACTTAAAAGCTTGGTTTTTTTAAAAAAAAGAACAATAAATAGCAGAAGTTAAAATTATCAAAAGGAATACAATAAAAGAACTGTAAGTTTCCTGCAAAATTAAAACATTTAAACAAAATCTTTCCTGAAAAGGAAAATATTTATAATGTGTAAAAATGCATTAATGCAAGGGTGGATAAACTGGAGTCACATGCAGCAGCCCCCAAGGATGTTTTCATGGCTCTGGACACCTTCAGAATCCCCAGAGAGACCTTTTCCCCTTTTAAATAGGTCACAGCTCCCCCTCCCCACTACTTAATATTAAGTAGTCCTGTACTTCTGCCCCCTCCCAAAGTGAATTGCTGCTCCTCTCTACCCTCTCTACCAAAAAAGACACATTTGATGAAATACTGTTATGTGGAGCATTATTTGCATATCTCTTTAGTACATAAAGGAAACTAACCGAATACTTTGTTCTGTGAAAGCACATATTCATTTCATTTCAAAGGCATTTATTCTAAGATGTGCTCTCTCAGTTAATTTCTCTTCAGTAAAAGTTTTTAATCAGCAGAAGGGAATTGGTAAAACTGAAAACACTGTAATTGTGCTTTTGGACTTGGACAGAAAACATAATAAGAAACATAATTTGTGGGGGAGATCACCTTTTGATAGGTTGCCCTTACACCTTTGTTGTGTCTGATTGATGGTGGTAGAAGGAGTTTTGAAGTGTCTTTGAAATGGGTATTTGAACCTATGTCTAATGTTTGCGCACGTAATGTCTGTGTGCTGATATATTTTGAGCAAATTAATTCATCATTCCTCCCCTGAATAAATTTGATAGCTACTATATGCTGGAAAAGCTTATAGAAACTTTAGAGAGAAAAGATTAAATAATACTAGATACTATACATGCCAAACAACTACTCAGCAGCAGCAGTAGTGGAGGGTAACAGTGGTGGAGGATCTCTCAGAAACAGTGGTGGAGGATCTCTCAGCAGTGACACCACAGCAAACGCTTGTTAGTACTGTGAAGCAGGAGGCATGGTAAATCTCCTTTTGAAGATCTTTTACTGTGAAAACCCTATGATGAGACAATCCAAAATGAAACAAAAGATAGTGCCAACAGATGACACACCCTAGTCAGAAGGCACTCAACAAGCTACTGAGATAGAGCAGAGGACAACTATGAGTAGTGGTGGACTTCAGCCAAAAGGATATTCAGCTGTTGAAATGCTCAGAGGCAAAAGGAAAGTCCAAAGCTGCACAACACATATTAGAGCTCATATTTTGCAAGAATATCATGGGGGACCTTGTCAAAGGCCTTCCTGAAATCAACATACACTACATCCACTGCATCCCTTTCATCTACAAAGCTTGTGACTCTGTCAAAAAAGAGATCAAATTAGTTTGGCATGACTTGTTTTTGAGAAACCAAAGTTGACTTTTAGTGATCATGGGTTCCTTTCTAAGTGTTTCCAGACCATCTGTTTAATAATCTGCTCTAGAATCTTTCCTGGTATTGATGTCAGGCTGACTAGGCAGTAATTATTTGGGTCCTCTCCCCGCTCCTTTTTTTTTTTTTTTTTTTAAAGATGGGGACAACATTTGCTCCCCTCTAGTCTGCTGGGATCTCTCCTGTTCTTCAGGAATTTTCAAAAATTATTGACAGTGGTTCTGAGATGACTTCTGCCACTTCTTTTAATACCCTTACATGAAGTTTATCTGGAGACTTGAATTCATTAGGAGTAGCCAGGTATTCGTGTACTACCTATTCTGTACTGCATTTCCCCGAATGCATCATCTGCTTCATTTCTCCCAGGCTGAGCATTGTTCTCCTTTTGGGAGAAGACCGAGACCAAGAAAGTGTTGAGTAGTTCTGCCTTGGCACCTGTTAGCATTTCACCATCTTCTCCACACTTCCTTGTTCTTCCTTTTATTACGAGCATAACCAGAAAAGCCCTTTTTATTGTTTTTAACTTCTCTAGCAAGCCTGAGCACCATCTGCACTTTAGCTTTTCTGACTTTCCCCCTACATGCGTTGGCTATTTGTTTGAATTCTTCTTTGGTGATTTCCCCCTTTTTCCATTTCTTCTACATGTCCCTTTTAAATCTTAGCTCAGTAGAAAGTTCTTTAGACATCCATCCTGGTTCCTTTAGACACCTCCCAATTTCGTCCTCATTGGAACTGTTTGAAATTGAGCCTTCAACATCTCACTTTAAGAAACTCCCATCCATCATGAAATCTTTTATCTTTAAGGATTTTATCAGACAAGCCTCTAAAAATGTTCTTTTGCCACCATATTTTAAACCATTATTGTGCCGGCAAAATAAACCTTTTTATCAAATGTTGCCATAATAGCATGAAAAAGCAGCCCTGTACTTCTATGTTGGCAATTGCATGTGATCTCGGTGGTTCTTGTGAGAAGATGGGAGCACACTTAAAACTTTTTAAAACAGATAAATAGAAAAACAAAACAAATACACAAGCACTGAAATGTTAAGGAAAATGCAACATGGGACATACAGTGAAAGAAATAAAATATGTATGTGAAAGTCACAATGACTAAGCAAGAGCAATTATGGGGCTACACAGGTGAAACTGCTAATGTAATCTAGAAGGCCTGAGAGCCAAGGACAGAGGTACTGAATGCAGATTGGAAACACCTGAGAATCATTAAGTGTACAAGGTGAAATGTTGAAATACATGGGTTGGTCTTAAGCATGGGTGGAACTACATGGACCAATCAGAATGGAAGTACACACCCACTGGGTGGAAACTAACTAGTGGGTGGTGATAAACAATGGCTATAAAATTGCAATGTTTGCCAATGTATTGTGTGGAGTAGAGGTGGAATAGTTTGGAGATATTGTGGAGTAGTGTGTAGAGATTGTGATTTGTTGACCATATAGTATATTTATATAGAAGAATAAAGTAGGTTTTATATAAAACTACTGAGTTGCCTGAGTGAATCCTGGAGACGTTTTGGAGACACCTGGAGAAGAGTGAGAAGGCTTGGAGAGTTTGTCAGGATCTTCAGCCTATTCTCTGAAACTCTGCTGCTTTGGAGGAAAGCATTAACCACTGATCTAAGCTGGTCGGCTCTGCTGCATAACAAGGTGGTGAGTTAGAGCCAGAGGTGAAGAGCTACAACTCCCATCATCCCTGACAAGGGTTATGGGCCCAGTTACTAGAGCACCCAGCATCCACAGAAGCTGAAAGTTCCAGAGAGTGGAAGAAAGCTTTGTGGACGACAGATCAGAGCAAGCTGTTTGTGCTGCACTGATAAGCCTCGTGAGTAAATCATTTTGTGTTTTGCTTAAGCTGTGCATACTCAGAAGGACTGTGTCAAATTGAGTCACTGCACAAATCAAGATGGAAATTCTAAAGTTTAGTAAATTAAATAGAAACAACTACTCTACCTGGAAGATTTATGCCCAATCTCTACTAGTAAAGGAAGGTCTGTGGTCAACAGTTGAAACAGGGCTGGCAGCCGATGCTGATGCAGCCACTCAAGAGAGAGATAGTAAAGCAAAAGCCTGTCTTTATCTCATGCTTGAAGAAGACTTAATTAATGATGTCAGAGATAAAACGTCTGCCAAGGATGTGTGGGATACCTTGCAGAGATTACACACTCCTTCAACTGCTTTTGCAAAAATGCTATGGTCTAAAAGAATATACAGGCAAAAGATGGCTAAAGGGCAGTGTGTGATAGAACATTTAAAAATAATGCAAGATTTGTTTGTGCAAGCTGAACTGAGGGGAGTGCAAATTAGCAAAGAGCAGCAATGCCACATTTTAGTAGAATCGCTAGACTCTTTGTGGGACAACATAACGAACAGCCTGCAAAACCTGCCAGAAGCTGAGCTTAATAGAGACTTAATTGTGGCCAGAATACTGGAAGAGAACCAGAGAAGAATGTCTGAGCAGGATGACTCAGCAAGCTTAAAGACTGTGCCAAAACAACAAACAACTCCTGACTGGCGAACGCAGGAGGAAGCAGCCTCTACAAGGGAGCAACGGAGGTGCTTTTATTGTAAGAAGATTGGTCATCTGCAGAGACATTGTAAACATTTTGCAGCTGAGAGACGCAAGCAAGCAGAGAGCAGATGGCAGCCGCGGCAGTATCAAAAACAGTCCAGACCACCATTTTTGAGGGACAGTGGTAATAATAAGGGGATTTGCAACCATGATTAAGGAAAAACAAAATGCAAATTCTAAATGGCTAGTAGATTCAGGAGCCACATCTTTGATGTGTAATGATATAAATTTAATAAGTAATAGAAAATCAGCTAATGTAAATGCTGTAGTTTTGGCTGACGGGAAAGAGCTAAGTACTGTAAATCAAATGGGTACTGTGTACATTCCAGGGCTAAAAGAGAATTGTAATGATGTCTTACATGTAAAGGAGTTAGAAAATAATTTGTTATCAGTAAGCAGATTAACAGAAAGAGACTACACAGTCATCTTTGAAAAGAACATGTGTAAGATAAAACTGAATGGGGAATTGCGTGGCATAGGTTTGAAAAGGGACAAACTTTATTATTTAGAGGACAATATTGATAGCTACAGGGTTGAAGAAGCTAATAACATAGAAAATATTCCAATCCACAAAGACTGCATACACGAGCTTCACAGAAAATTCGGCCATGCAAGCTTCAAATGTTTAAAGAATTTAATCAGTATGTGTCCAGATTTAAAAGTTACTGAATGCAAAAACCACTTAGATTGTACGGTATGTCAACAGGTAAAGGTCAGAGCTTTTCCAGTAGCTAAGAAAACAAAAAGAATTGCTCAAAGACCATTTCAGTATGTACATGCAGATGTCGCCCAAGCTAATTGCTTGTCCTTAGGGGGAAGCAAGTACTTCCTAGTAATTGTTGATAGGTATACAAGGTTTGCATTTGTGAGAATAATGAAAAACAAATCTGACGCTGGGCAAAGTTTAAAAGCATGGGTAAGAATGGTGGAAAGACAATTTGATAGCAGAGTAGGCACCATCATAACTGATAGAGGAGGAGAATTTTTAAATAATCAATTGTTTAACTGGTTTCAAAAGGTGGGAATAAGGCATGAAACTACAAACCCTGCTTGTCCTAGTGAGGATGGGTTAGCAGAGAAGAAAATACAAGATATAAAAAGAATTACTGCTTGTATGATGGCAGATGCAGGGGTGAAAGAGTTTTTGGGCAGAAGCAACTTTGACTGCAATACATATCAGTAACAGATTGTATCATTCAGAAATTGAAGACATTCCCTACAGGGTATTGTATGGGAGAATGCCAAATTACAAGTACTTAAGGGTTTTTGGACAATTTGCTCATGTTTACACACCTGCTTGTTTCAGGAGGAAAGGAGAACCCAAAAGCAAAAGGCTTAGGTTTTTGGGGTATTCTGGAAATAGCTACAAGTTTCATTTGGATGGAAAACAAGTGCAGTATTCTAGGTCTGCAAATTTCGAGAGACATGCTGGTTGGGACAAACTGCATGCCAATAAAGAAGTGTTTTTGAGATTAGGGAGTTCAAATGAGCCAGAAGCACAAACTGAACCAACCTCAGGAAACGGAGGGGTTTCAGTTAAGCAGGAAGCATCACCTAGCAGCAGTGGTAGTTCTTCCGATGATGAGATAGCATCTAGGCCTACTACTACTCGAATGACTGAAGACAAGAGATTTAGTCATAGAACTACAATTCCTAGTAGAGAAAGTGAGGATGAAAGAGACAGAACAGCAGATTTTATTCCCAGGTGTAGTCATAGAGTTAGAAAGCCTCCAGATAGGTTTGTTGTGACAAAGGCAAGAGCTTGTTTAGCAGTAGAAGAGCCTGAAAGTTTTGAAGAATTGGAAAGTTATTCTAGTGAAGAACAGGAAAGATGGTTTGATGCAATGGATAATGAGTTTGGTTGCCTGGTAAATAAAGATGTTTTTGAAATTGTTGACAGACCCAAAGACAAGAAAGTAATTGGTTGTAAATGGGTATACAAAAGGAAAGAAATGCCAGATGGAAGTATCAAATATAAAGCTAGGTTAGTGGCTAAGGGTTTTGCACAACAGCAGTATGAGAACTATGATAAGACATATTCTCCAACTGCAAAGCCAGAAAGTCTGAGAATGGTTCTAGCTGTAGCAGTAAAAAGGAATTTAGTTGTAGAACATTTTGATTTTGAGACAGCTTACTTGAATGCGGTCTTGGATGAAGAAATATTTATGGAGCAGCCACAAGGTTTCGAAGAAAATGGTAGTCAGAGAGTATATAAATTAAAGAAAGCGTTGTATGGTTTAAAACAAAGTGCCAGAGCGTGGAATCTGTGCATCAATGATGAGCTAGTTAAGCTAGGTTACAAGAGGAGCATTGCAGATGCTTGTGTTTATACAAAAGGAGACATAGTATTAGTGATTTATGTAGATGATTTGTGCGTAGCAGCAAAGTCAAAACAGGAAATTGAGTCAGTAAAAAGAGAATTGTCTAAGAAGTTTGTTTTGAAGGACTTAGGTGTATTGAAGTCTTATTTAGGTATTTGCGTTGAATGGACAGAAGAAGGACATTGTTTATTAAGTCAGAGAAATAAAATTGAAAGATTGATTGAAAAGTGTGGATTACAGAATGCAAAAATAGTAAGAGCTCCAATGACAACTGGTTTTGTGTCTGAGAAAACAACTAGAGCATTTGAGGACAAGACTTTCTTCAGAAGTATAATAGGATCTTTACAATTCATATCTTGCCATACCAGACCAGACATTTCTTATGCTGTAAATGTATTGTCTAGAAGGGTTAATGATCCAAAAATTGAAGACTGGACAGCGGTAAAACATTTGTTGAGATATTTGAAAGGAACCGTAGATAGGAAATTGATAATAAGAAACAATAGTTCAGATCTAGATTGTTATGTAGACAGTTCATTTGCATCAGAATTAGGAGACAAGAAGTCAGTTACAGGAATGATAATTAAATATAGTGAAAGTCCAATAGTTTGGAGAAGTAGAAAACAAACTAATGTAGCGTTAAGCACAACAGAAGCAGAATTCACTGCTTTGAATGAGATAGTAAATGAGGTACAGTGGATTAAGCAATTGTTAAATGATTTAAATGAAAGTTACAAGATACCAGTGGAAATTCTGGAAGATTCACAGTCATGCATAGCGATGGCTGAAACTGAAAGTTTGAAGAACAGAACAAAATATGTTGGTGTAAGATATCAAAATGTGCGAGACATGGTTCAGAAGGGTGAAATAGAATTGAGATATATAGAAACACAACACAACATAGCAGATTTGTTCACAAAAGCATTGACAGCAGAAAAACATGAAAGGCTGACACAAATGGTTGGAATGACATTGTAAGACACATACAATATTTTATTTCGGAGGGGATTGTTAAGGAAAATGCAACATGGGACATACAGTGAAAGAAATAAAATATGTATGTGAAAGTCACAATGACTAAGCAAGAGCAATTATGGGGCTACACAGGTGAAACTGCTAATGTAATCTAGAAGGCCTGAGAGCCAAGGACAGAGGTACTGAATGCAGATTGGAAACACCTGAGAATCATTAAGTGTACAAGGTGAAATGTTGAAATACATGGGTTGGTCTTAAGCATGGGTGGAACTACATGGACCAATCAGAATGGAAGTACACACCCACTGGGCGGAAACTAACTAGTGGGTGGTGATAAACAATGGCTATAAAATTGCAATGTTTGCCAATGTATTGTGTGGAGTAGAGGTGGAATAGTTTGGAGATATTGTGGAGTAGTGTGTAGAGATTGTGATTTGTTGACCATATAGTATATTTATATAGAAGAATAAAGTAGGTTTTATATAAAACTACTGAGTTGCCTGAGTGAATCCTGGAGACGTTTTGGAGACACCTGGAGAAGAGTGAGAAGGCTTGGAGAGTTTGTCAGGATCTTCAGCCTATTCTCTGAAACTCTGCTGCATTGGAGGAAAGCATTAACCACTGATCTAAGCTGGTCGGCTCTGCTGCATAACAAGGTGGTGAGTTAGAGCCAGAGGTGAAGAGCTACAACTCCCATCATCCCTAAAAACTTGCCTGCAAAACAGGGAGGTTCATAAAAAGACCATCCTATGGCTAGTTTTCACATTATTTCCCAGAAGTGTTCTGGTGGGGACTGCCCATTGATGCTGGAATCACACCAGCAGAATGGGGCATGGTTTCAGATGCTCACAATCATGCTAACAAAAGGCCATGGCCGATCAATTGATGGCTCAGCCCATTAATTAAAAATAAAAGCCTTATTGACAACACAAAATCATGAAAGCACGACATCATGCAAAATGGATGCCCTTCCACATTCACTGGGCATCGTTATAATGCCATATTTGCCATGTTTGATAAAGTCCTTAGTATTCCTGACCAGGGGATCACCCCCAGTATTTCCCTAAGTTTACTGAAATCAACTTTCTTAAAGTCTAAATGTATGTCTGACTATGCTTAGCTTCCCCTTTCCTCTGTACAGCAAACTCCAGGAGAACATGGTCACTCCCACCTAAGGATTCTGCCACTTCCACCACATTAACTAGATCATCATTGTTTGTTAGGATCAGATCTAAAATAGCTGCTCTCCTAGTTGCCTCTTCCAACTTCTGGACAATGAAATTTCTGCATGGCAAGTGAGGAATTTGTTGGACCTTAAATTTTTGGCAGAGTTGGACTTCCAACAAATATCAGGATAGTTGAAATCGCCCATTACTACTACATCTCTCCATTCTGAATGTGTGGTCATCTGTTCCAGGAAGGCATCATCCACGTCCTCAGTTTGGCTTTGCGGTCTGTAGTAGACCCCCACAACAACATCCCTGTCATTTCTCTCCCCCTTAATTTTTACCCAGATGCTCTCAACCTGCCTTCCAGGATTTAAGTCATGCATCTGTTCACAGGTGTACACATCCTTAATGTATAATGCTGTAATGAGTGGGGAGAGGAGAGAAGTAGGTTTTCATATACAAAAGGAATTTATATATACAATTCTCTTGGGTATGTTGTCATTTTCAGTGTGCTGATTGGGTGCTTAAGTGTCAGCCTCTCTTCACAAGACTAAGCCCCTGGCTGCAGCAGCTGGCACAGCCTCTTTGCAGACAAGGCCCTGGCTGTGTGAGTCTTGGGAGGAGTGCGTATCCTGAATGTATTTCTTCTGCTTTGTGCTTTGTTTAATTATCTACCCTTCAGTGCTCACTCAGGTTACTTATTATAAATTTATTTAAATCCATAAACAGTGTTTGTTTATTGTTTTTTGTTAAGGCTCAACTTGAATGGTATATTGCATGGACCTTTGGATGGTGGGGTGGTGTATAAACTATCATAATATTATAATTAAAATGTAATATTTTTGTTGAGTACTTTTTATTTTAATACGGCTTTGAACACACTAGGGTCTATTGCTGAAGGATGGTTTCTAGAAACAGAAATAGAAATATATGCATACATAAATGTAAACAAATAAGCATAGCCCCCTGACCCAAGTTTAGCCTCATGCCCCCCCCCCCCGGAAATTGAGAAGTCTACGCCCCTGGCTGAGACTGCCTCAAGCCCTCCTTTTGTTGTCTCTGTGCTAGGAAGGTTGGTATAGGTAAGTTGTCCTCTGTATCTGAAGAGGCAGGACCCTCTGCCAGAGCCGGTACTGCACTATTATCTGTTTCTGAGGTCTGTGGCTCTGGAACATCCTCCTGCTCTGGTTCAGCAGGTCCTGGCATGTCCACTGCTTCAGTCTCTGAGTCTGAGTCCACTTCCAAGTTCTGGAAGCAGGGCATGACAATAATATTTGCCAACCTAGAAGGTAATGGGAAAAGTAGAAGACCACATTCCAGATGGATAGACTCAATCATTTAGCCCTGGTGGCGCAGTGGTTAAATGCCAGTACTGCAAGTCACCACATTGCAAGTTCGATTCCAGAGGGTTCCAAGGTTCACTCAGCCTTCCATCTTTTCATAGGTCAGTAAAATGAGTACCCACCTTGTGGGGGCAATTAGCTAACACACATTGGAAACTGCTTAATGCAGTATAGATGTGTAAATTGCTATTGCTTAAAACAATTTGTAAGCCGCTCTGATAGCCTTATGGCTGAAGAGCAGGTTATAAATAATTAATAACTAATAAATAAAAAATCAAGGAAGTCACAATTCTGAGTCTGCAAGACCTGAGCAGGGCTGTTGGTTGAGAGGATGACTTGGAATCTCATTTACGGTGTTGCCATAAGTTGAAGTTGACTTGTGGGTAGCAAACAACAGCAACAGACCCTACACTATTGACACTAGATACTATGCAGTAGATAAATATTGCTCAAGCTATTGGAAATTGTTTTAATTTCCATTAATGGAATAGAATTGCTACACCTATGAATCTTTTGGGTTATTTGCCATTGTGTATGCAATAAACATTTGTGATAGATAAATCAAGCATCTGCTTCTTCAGTAGCTGCACAGAAAATAGCGTCAGACTTTGTCTTTGGATAACACAGAAGATGCTGGAGAATCCTAAGCTGAAATCCTCTGCTTATGGTAATTGTCTGATGCATATGTAAATGTTTTGCAATGTGTTGTTAGCTTTTGTTGAATCTAGTTGCTGTAATAGCCTATGACTGGGGGGGGGGCATGTGCGACTCACTAATTGACTTTGAATACCACCCTTATAAAACATTGAATTTAAGCAGATAATAAGGGACATTTCCATTTTCAAAAACAAATAAACCAAAGTTTGCATTTCTAATACCAAGATCAATTCTTTAAATACTGAGCAAATTATAATTAAAAATCTTATCCAAAAGCATCAGGGCTAAGCTTCCATGGACAATTACACAAGTAATATTCATAACCTTTTTTTTTTTTTTTTTACCATCACTGAATTAAAAATAAAAGGCCTTTACTGAAGAATCCCATTACAAATGAAAGACGATTCCAGGTTTCTCAGTTTTCAATCATAGCTCTTTTCTGCCCTTGCAAATACATCTAACCTTTGTTGGGGCAAGCATGGAATAAAAATGTTAATCACAATTCCTTCTACGTTAAAATGGCAATTTGTGGATTGCCTTACATGGCTTTTGAATTCTTTATCTAATAGTTGTATCCTTGTTCCAGGCCTTCTTGTAAGTGGAAAAACTTTAGATTTCACTTTGATGTTGTGCGCCTCCAAGTTGTTTCCAACTTAGGGTTGTCTTAGGGTGACCATATCACAAGGTTTTCCGGGCAAGATTTGTTTAGAGGAGTTTTGCCACCATTTCCTTCCTCTGAGGCTGAGAGAGTGTGACTTGCCCAAGGTCACCAGTGGGTTTTCATGGCTGAATGAGGGTTTGAACTCTAGTCTACAAGAATCCTAGTCCAACACTTCTCAGATTTTACTTCCAGCAATAATTAATGAATGTTCAAGTTTATACCTTTAGAAATATTAATTAAGGAATGGAAGTATTCAAGCCTTGCCCTTGGACTTCAAGTTAATTTAATTAGTTGGACTGTGTGCAAGGAGTACTGGCAACTATAAATAAGTGGTGTAAATATTTATGCTGCTGACACTTAAATATTTATTACTGTATATTGCGTGAAAGCAGACAGCTAATGCATCTGTATGCCTATGAATACCTTCTGTTTTCCACAAGATATAATTTGTGTACATATCTCTCCCTTCTCAATACAGTGTAATATTTCAAAACTGTTTCTTGTTCAATCATTTAATTTAATAAAAATATAGAATCTAGTTAAAGCAAATATAAAACTTGTTATTACTCATGCACATACAATACAGAGTCATTAATGTCTCATGAAGCCCTATGCTGGCATTCTCTCCCTCTCTCTCACACACACACTGCCAGTGAAATGAGGGTTAGGACAGCATCTGAGCTCTTTGACCTTACTCTCTTGGCCCCATTCTTGGCACTCAGCTTGCCCCCCTAGGCAACGAAAGGGTAATGTCTGCAGCAAGGAATCTGATAAAGCCAATAGAGGAGATGATGATGATAATGATACATTGTTTGCATCCCGCCTCTCCCATCAGGATCAGAGTGGCAACATCATATAAAACAACAATCCAACATAATGTTAAAAACAACCCAAATGTTAAAATGACACATACGTTAAAACATTACATCAATAAAACATCTCTACAGTAGTGAATCAGTTAAGTTTTAAATATAAAATACAGATATTAAAATACACTTAAAATAAAAAAGGCATAAAATGGGGAATAAAAATGACAAGGTAGAGAGTATCATAGTAGTGGCCGGGCATCCGACCTAATCTGGAAAATCCTGCCTGAAGAGATCCATTTTAACAGCTTTCTTAAAAGCACCCAAATCATCAAGGTGCCGGATCTCCTCCGGCAAGCCATTCCACAGTCTGGGAGCTGGGAGTGGTGGAGAAGGTCCTCTGGGTGACTGTGGCCAGCCTAGTTCTCATCACCTGAAGTAAATTTTCCCCAGAAGACCAAAGGTTACGGAGCAGATTGTGCAGGATAAGGTGATCCCGTATATAAGTACAACTAACTTCCTGCTGCAGAAAGAAAGTATTCCTCCAACCCATGAGGGACCACATGGCTGAGCAACAGAAACTTGGCAGAGCGGATGGGGCCAGTGGACACAACCCTGTTGTCTCCTTCATATAATTTTAATGATCTTTAGGGATTCATGGCACATAAGGGTAGGGAGGAGGAACTTAGCATTCTTTATATACATTTTAGGCTAAAGGTGGATATACATGATAAATATGGTAGAAATAGGTTAAATATACATTCACTACTCTAAAATCTAAAACAATTGAGTTCCCATTGATTGAATGGGTCTGTTGTGGTTGGGGCTAAAAATTGCACTGTAGTCATCAGCGTCTTTGAATTTATGTATACTTCATTAATGTGTACAAGCAAGTTTATGATGACAATAGTAAGAGTGGCTAAATACTTGTCTAGTTGGTTGCTGTGATTTAGTGCAGCTGGTGATTTGCAATTGCAGAAATAAAAAATGATCCTGGCTATTCTTCAGATTCAATCAATGTAAACCGATAGGTCCTTTGTGCTTACTTTTACTCAGCTACATTTTAAAAATATTTACTCTGAATGCTTTTCAGATCATATTAGATATACCTCCAGAGGTGTATTTTATCACGGGGCAGATGAGTTAAAGAAGGGATTTAGAAATGTTAGACTTGTGTGTACTCTAGCTGCGTATTATTTTTCAGTGGGTGAATCATGACCCCAAACTGAGTTCTTAGCATGCGTGCAAATCATACCGAGACTTTTCATTATGACTGGAGTGTCATATTTATACATTGAAATGAACTAGAGGGGGATTAAAAAGAACTATTTGCACATCATGTTTCTTCAAGATTATACCCACTGGTAGTATGTTATGTTCCTTCAGGATGAATCATACACACATTTTCTAAAAGATACCCTTTGTACTAGAGCCTGCATAACGCTTGTGAAAGTTTACTTAATTATTTAACCATCAGAATTACTTGTTTCTGGATCAAGCTGATATATTTTGAAATTTGGTGGGTTTCTCCTGTACCAAGTATATAATTTTGACTCATGATTTCAAAGTTTCAGACTAGAGCCCTTTGGTTTTCCTTATTGTTGATAATTTGCTTGAAATCAATTGGATAGCCACCTGGGGTCCAAAATGAGAAAATTCTTAGTTAAATTTGAGGTGAACAGATACCATTCTGTACCATCACACACCCTAAGCCTTCCTTTGTATATTGTCTTTCCCTTTGTGCTTATATGCTTCTGGCACATTCAGATTTAACTCTTGAGTCTTCAAAAATATTTTGTAGCATATTTGTACAGGAGTTGTTGTTCAAAATGTCCATTGTTGCATGTGAAAATATTTTAAAAAATCATTACAAAACAATTTAAATTTGGCAGGCTTTTTTTTAAGCTATAGGAAAAATTTAAAGCCCTAAACCACTTGAAGCTGGGGACTTAAAATCATCTTCCATCATCTAAGCATATCTTGAACTTTACATAAGAATGTAAGAAGTTCCTTCTTAGATCAAACCAGGGCCTATCTAGTCTAGCATCCTGCCTTTCCAGTAATTATCACAATGCTTCTTAGAAGCCCATAAGCAGAATATGAGGGCAGCAGGCATCTCTTCTCTTGTTATTCCTCCATTGGTATTATGCCTCTTGAGGTAGCATGTAGTTTCATAGTATATAGATTTTGAGTTCATTATTAGAACTCCTTCTTTCAAGTTTCCCCAGCTTCTGAAATTAGGTTGATGGTGAATAAAGAGAGTATTTTCTTGCTTGTGGTGACTCACCTATAGAATAGCCTCATCAGAAGGCCTCACCTAGAACGGCAGTGGAACACACTCCCTCGGAGCGTGGTGGGGTCTCCTTCCTTGGAGGTCTTTAAACAGAGGCTGGATGGCCATCTGTCAGGGATGCTTTGATAGTGATTTCCTGCATGGCAGGGGGTTGGACTGGATGGCCCTCATGGTCTCTTCCAACTCTACAATTCTATGATTCTATGAACTGTGGGAAATGAAGACTTCCTTTGTTTGCCTAGCACATTGTTGTAATGGTTCTTTAATAGACTGATTTTTCCAGATGAATTTTGTGACTTTGTCATGCCACCTTGTTTTCTACAATTTGTTTTGTTGTATTTCACTTTTTAAAACATGTACGAGCAAAAAAGTGTTTAAAAACTCAAGAGCTGTAGGCCCTCTGCACTGCTGTGGACACCCATCTTGAGTCAGTAATGTTCACTGTGCACTGTGTCTGCTAAACAGCTGTGTCTGCTAAAATCAGATACAATCAACCTAATTTCAGATTGCTGTTGGGCTGAAAATGTCAATTTAGTTCAAAATACCTGCAGCGTTTGCCTTGGTCTGTCTCCACAAGTGTGCTTTTGTGCCAAGACTCCAGCTGGACTCGCAGTTCAGTTTTGTCAGCTGCAATGATAATAAATTCAGTGAGTCAGCAATTCATATAAGAAAGGCTGATGCATGTTACCTACATTAAAATGCAACTACCAAAGTAACTCTCTTCCAGTGCTGCTTAGTGCAAGTACCATGTAGTCTTTGTTGCAAAGTCTGAGGTGGTAGTTGAGCAGCATTGCAAAATAGTCAAATAATTATTGGGGAGATAAATCTGTAAAATGCCTTAAAAATCCAATGAGAAAGCCAATTGGTTCAATATATTAAGGACATCAGGCAGATTTGTATGTATTGCCTTTCCTTTGTAGTTTCTGCTGCCAGGCAAATGTGTTGTGAGCATTGCATTTTCTGCTTCCCCCCCCCCCCGCGCAAGTTTTTCACAAATGACCGGCTTTTGTTTTGATCAATTTTATGATTTGCTTTGTCATGAGATGTACACATAGATGACCCTCCCCCCAGTTATGAGGACTGGCTAGTTTCCTGTACAAAATTTACTACTATGTACAATTTTGCAAAATATGCTTTTAAAAAAAATAAAATCTAAAAGTGTATTAGGGCTGAAATCCCCAATTAGAGGTAACTTTGGTCTCTGAATACAGCTGTGACAGTAACAAGGCTTTCTCTGATAGCTAGTGTGCAGCTGAGCACACAACGGGCACAAAGCTTTTTGGCCATAGCCACATGAACTGAAGTGTGTCAAATTCAACCCACGTGCATTGAGGTATGTTGAATTCAAGATGGCAACGGCTCTCCTTCTCAGTTGTAATGTATATCAAAGATAAGTGATGATGAGACAGATTTATTTAAGGCTATGAGGTCAGGATTATCCCAAGCCTTGAGATGTCAGGATCAGGTCACAGGAGGTAGAGTTTGGTGATGTCACAAGGGGCAGCTCCTGATAATGTCATTAGGCATGATGCATTAGGTATCACTCATAGTTACACAGAGTATGACATTCAAATAAAAAACACAACATTTAACAAATGAGGGAAGTCTGTATATGCATGCCTTTCAAGGCTGTTCTTTCACCCAAAGATTCCTGCCCTCCCTGCAACCCTTAGGATGGGAGAAGAAAGCCCACGCCCTAAGATCTGGCCCACCTCAGATCCATTCCTTTTCCAGATCCACCTGGTAGATAACCTGCAGGTTGGACTGCTCTTTTCAGCCAGGACACAGATACTGAATTGAATCCAAAAAGACCAGTCAGCACTACCTACTAGAGGTCATTCTCAAGCCCATCATCTGGTCCAGGAGAGAATAATTTCTTTAACCTCCTTCCCTTTATGTTGTTGGTCTGAGACTGAGGACAGTGGACAATTTCAAACCAGGCAGGCATCCTAAGCCAAGAACAAATCATGGCTTGCATTTCAGGCTTGTCAAAGGAAAGACAACCCAGGAATACTAGTTCAGACACCCACTTAAGAAATCTTTGTGTTGAGTTTAGCAGCTGCTAAAGTGGGAGAAAACAGACAGTGTGCACCAGCATGGAATTTGTTCACAGACTGCAGACAGGCAGAGCACACCGGTATGCAGCTTGTTCACTTATTGTGCCATCTGAGATAACAGCCACTACTCCCTTTGGTCCTTTTTCAGCACTAGTTTTCAACCAGTTAACTTCTCCCATCTTTCTTAGCCTTATTGCACAAGGGAAGGGGAAGCACTGCAGCAGTAAAGCACAAAAATAGTGCTTACCTTATCACATGGTGTCTGTGTGCTTCAGCTTTTCTTCCATTCCAGTCCCATGGGAGGTGGCGGTAAACACGAGTCTTTTTGCTAACTGAAAAAATCCATTAGCAAAAAGACGTCTACCACTGGACCAGACCAGGAGAACAGCTGAAGCAGATCAACATAACACATGCCTTGATTACATCCCATTTGGATTACTGTGGCACATACCACCTAGGGCTGCCTTTGGAAAGTATTTGGAAACTTCAACAGGTCCAAAATGTTGTGGCTAGACTGCTGACCAGGGCTGGTTATGGGAGCATATAACTCCTGTGCTGAAACAACTTCACTGGTTATTGGCGCATTTCTGGGCACAATTCAAAGTGCTGATTATGAGCCCTACACAGCTTACATCCAGACTATCTGTAATCTTATATCTCCCCATGGGAGCCTGCCTGCTTCTTATGATCTGTGAGGGAGGGCTTTCCAGCCCACCATCCTACCAGTGTCATCTGGTGAGGACATGGGAGAGAGCCTTAGAATCATAGAATCATAGAATCGCAGAGTTGGAAGAGACCACAAGGGCCATCCAGTCCAACCTCCTGCCACGCAGGAAATCACGATCAGAGCATCCCCGACAGATGGCCATCCAGCTTCTGTTTAAAGACCTCCAAGGAAGGAGACCCCACCACGGTGTACTATTTCTGGCCACAGAACTGGGGCTGCTCTGCCCACCCCCACATTTACTTGTGCATGCGAATATATGCCTTCTTGTCTTCTCTTGGATGTGAAGAAGACTCATCCCCCTCACATTCTCTTTTTATTAACATACAAATACTTTTTAAATAAGACTTCTGCCCTAGCTGACTGATGTAGAGAGACATGCAGTAGGTGTGCTGTTTTTCCTATGTAATATGTGCTTCGTGTTTTTATTTCTTAAAAAAAAATAATGTCATAAAAGTACAATAGACCCCTGTATACATGGAACCAATATCTGTAGTTTCAGTTATCCACAGGATACAAAATAGGGACATATACCATAGAGTCACACTGGAAAATGCCTAGAGACACATGCCCCCTAGGCATCTTCTCAGTCTTTCAAGGCAACTCTATTGTATGTTTTTACCAGAAGCCCTTTATTTTAATAGAGTTCACTGTTATCTGCGGTTTCCCTTATCCACAGTAAGTCTGGGAACCAAACGCCCGCAGATATGGGGGTCTGACTATAATGTTTTAATGTGATTGATTGTTCAGTGCTTTTTAAACTTTTGGACTATACATTGTTTATGCTATTTTGTTTTCTCTTATATTGTAAGCTATTTTGTGTCCCATTTTGGGAGAAATTGTAGGAAATGTAGCATTCTTCGTGCAACCCCCCACTTAATAAGTTTAGGGAAACTCCTTGTATGCTTAAGTTCCTACCCCCCTTCTCCAGCTATGGGGTGACCATTGAGTCATTCATCACATGACCTCCTGATTTAAATGTTTTATGATGCTTTGTTCATCATTCCCTCTTGGGGAGAGAAACCTCAACCATGAGGTTCTCCATTCTCTTCCTTTCCCTTACTTCCACTCATCTGACCACCATGCACAAAGAAGAGAGATGAGCTCTCGCTTACCTGCATTCACCCTTTTCCTGAAGAATAAGGAAATATGGATCTTACTGCTGTAATACTTAGAAACTCCTGATTTGTTTTATCCTATCTTAATCTGAAACTCCCAGGATTGGGTGAGTCTACTGTCCTGTAATCCTTTTAGTTAGTTAAGGACCTAGCCTTGCTTTAAATATGTAGATTGCTATATCTTCAGTAAACATTTTGATATGCATTTTTAAGCAAATATCTTTATTGTCTTTAATTAGTCTGAGTGGCTTTAATGACTAGGTGATTCAGAATACATACAAATGAAAATTGGGTCTAGTCTTCTTTCTGTCTCTATTAACTCTGCTTAGCAAACTGAAACTTTTATCAAAAAGATATTCCCAAAGGGCTTGCTCCCTGAGATCTTTAATATATTTTTTAATTTTTATACTCATACACCCCCCAAAAAAATGCTGGATATTAAATAGGCAGAACCCTTCATTTTGCATGCCTATTTCTGGGGCAGAACCCTTCATTTTGACATGCCTATTTCTGTTTGTGCAAACTTCTCTATATTCAGCCTTCTGAGGATCCACTTGCACTTTGAAGCTGAACATTCCAGACAAAGCCTTACCATATCATGGCCAGCTTAACTTTGGCTTTGAGATCTCTCTCTCTCCACTGTTGTGATCACTATTGTGATCACATCTCATTTTTTTTACTATCGGTCTTGCTTGTGATGTGTTCCTCAAGAAGCTACTTGATGTGCAAATGTACACCGCATCCACAACTGTTGTGGTTTAATTTGTTCTATATATGTTCCTCAGGCATGGGTAATAGTAACACATCTGTGAAATAACATTGAAAGGTGTTATTTCTCTTGATTGGGATTTTTCAGTAAAAACTATTAACTAAGGCAATCAAACAGTGGCCAAGTGAAGAAAGCATCTTGAAACTCAGAAAGCTGGTTTACTCTGAGGTATTGGGAAGAATAGATGATTATCCCCACTGGGATAATTATATAGCAGATAGGTGTGCTTACTTTTCTCTCCCCGCCCTTCATTTGCAACGCTAGTACTGAATCCTTGGCAAGGTTAATAGAAAAGGGTATTGCATTGCATCTGAGAGAACTCTTGTGCCTGGCTTGCAGACAACAAATGCATGTAAAAATAAATCATTGCTTGAGCTTTTAATAAAGCCCCCAATTTCTGTAGAAACAAGGCAATTCAGTTATTAATCTTCATGTCTGACACAGAACAAAAATCTGACTTGGCTAGCAATCAGGACATTACAGAGTTTCAGAAGATCATATGGGATATGTTGAGGGCAGCTCAGTGTCATGAAAACCAATTTTATAAGCCATGATTAGATTCTTGGTTTCCCCTAGGAATTGTGGCTCACAGAATTGATGGAGACATGGTGCTATCCTCTTGTTGTTGGATGAGAGATTAGTTTAAATGAACTTCCAAAATGCATGGCCCCAAAATCTTGCTGGATAGGAAAAAGTAAGGTTCTGATTTTTAAAAAATTCTAAGTATTTTTAAATAAAGTTTAACCAAAATGGGTTTGAAGCAAAAATGGTCCTAAAACAATAAAATACAGCATTGATAACAACACACATCTGAAACCACATTAAGGAAAAATAATAAAAGCAAAAATGGGTTTTTCATTTTTTAAACCATCTAAAACCTAGAGCCAACTTCAAATAATTAAAAGCAGATGTGAACAACCAGTGTTTTGTTTTTGTTGTTGTTGCCGCTGCTGCTGCATGCCTTCAAGCCATTTTGACTTAGGGCACCCCTGAAGTGAACCTATCATGGTGTGTTCTTGGCAGGATTTGTTCAGAGGGGGCTTGTCTTCCTTCCACATTTTCTGAGGATAAGAGAATGTGTTAATAATAATAATAATAAAATAATAAAATTTTATTTCTATCCCGCCCCTCTGCAACGCAATCGGGACGGCTTACAATATAAAAATTCCATAGTCCCAGTACCCTAACCCACCGACCCCTTAAAATAATATTAAATTATAGAAGATTAAAAACATAACAATTTAAAATAGATAAATTAAAAAGACAAAAATTAAAACATACAATGGTTAAAAAATCTAGTTGCCGCTTAGAAAGGACAGCCGAGTCTTGGGCTGGGATAGTTATTCAGGGAAAGCCTGCCGGAAAAGATCCGTCTTGACAGCTTTTTTAAAGCTGTCTAAGGTGGTAATAAGACGGATCTCGTCCGGCAGGCCATTCCATAATCTGGGAGCGGCAGCAGAAAAGGCCCTCTGGGAGGTCACCGACAGCCTTGTTTTCATAGGCTGTAACAGATTCCTCCCAGAGGACCGAAGTGCGCGGGGAGGGTCGTATGGAAGGAGGCGGTCCCGGAGATAAGTTGGACCCAAGCCATGTAGGGCTTTAAAGGTTATAACCAACACCTTGTACTGTGCCCGGAAACGAAGCACAGTTTTGCCCAAGGTAGGGCTGCCATAATGCTCTGCCACAAAACCTGGACAAAAGTATACAGGACTGGATTGGGTGAATTGTTGACAGAAAAAAAAAAAAACCCAAGACCAAAAAACCCATATTTTTACTAGGGAGGGCAAGGATGGTTCTCCCCCGCCACCACAGAAGCCTTCCCGCTGCTGCCGCTGGGACTGGGGAGGGGGAGGATGGCAGAACACTTTTTTTTTAACCATGCCTGTAAAACGGAAGAACATGTGCAGAGCTTATGGATGATAGGAGGGGGGAGACCTGGCTGAACGAGACTACGTCTGAAAGGGATCTAGGAGTCCTAGTAGACCACAAGTTGAACATGAGTCAACAGTCTGATGCGGCAGCTAAAAAGGTCAATGCAATTTTGGGCTGCATCAATAGAAGTACAGTATAGTGTCTAAATCAAGGGAAGTAATAGTGCCGCTCTATTCTGTCTTGGTAAGACCTCACCTGGAATACTGTTTCCAGTTCTGGGCACCACAATTCAAAAAGGATATTGACAAATTGGAGCGTGTCCAGAGGAGGGCAACTAAAATGGTGATAGGTCTGGAAACCATGCCTTATGAAGAGAGACTTAGGGAGCTGGGTATGTTTAGCCTGGAAAAAAGACGGTTTAGAGGCGATATGATAGCCCTGTTTAAGTATTTGAAGGGATGTCACGCTGAGGATGGAGCAGGCTTGTTTTCTGCTGCTCCAGAGACTGGAACACGGAGCAATGGGTGCAAGCTCCAGGAACAGAGATTCCACCCCAACATTAGGAGGAACTTTCTGACAGTAAGAGCTGTTCGGCAGTGGAACGCACTCCCTCGGAGCGTGGTGAGGTCTCCTTCCTTGGAGGTCCTTAAACAGAGCCTGGATGGCCATCTGTCAGGATGGTTTGATTGTGCATGGCAGGGGGTTGGACTGGATGGCCCTTGTTTGGTCTCTTCCAACTTTACAATTCTATGATTCTAATGAGAAAAACTCGTTAGCAAAAAGATGTGGTTTTACCTCAATCTCCTACGGGACCAGAATGGCAGAATACTGGAAGACTGATGACATCATGCGGTGAGACAGTACAGAAGACTGAACCTTCCTGCTGTACTGCCACTTTACTTCATAGTGCAGTAAACCCCTTTATCTTATGCCTGTGATCTTGACCTCACTGATGGGCTTGTAAGGAATACCTCAAGAGTTATCTTAATGGCTGAGCAGGCTTGTGTGTATGTATGTGACCAAATCCATGACAAACTTGTACAAGAATATATGCAGCTTTCTTTCCATAAGAGAAAAGGCCACATGGGATGGAATTTGTAATGAGCAAAGGAAGAAGTGAAATGGGCATGACAGATCTTCCCATCCTTAATCTTGTTGAGATTTGAAATTTCCTGATCCCAAACTATTTCTAGCTTTAAGCCAGAAGCCAATGCTTTGAATTTGTCCCAGAAACATACTCAAAATTGGTGTGGTGTGGTTGGTATAAAATTAACATTACTAGCTATACCCGGAGTAGCATACACCGTTCCCCCCTACACACACACCCATGGTGTGTGCTACACACACACACACATACACACATACTACCCATGCCACTGCACCACTCTCCCCATGGTCCCCACTGCGCTGCCCTCCCCACCCCCCCTGCTGCCACCCCCTGTAGTACCTCGGTCCTTGTCGCCCTCCCCACCCACCCCCATCCTCCTCCTCGGCGCTTCCTTACCTCCCCCCTGCCATGTGCTCCTCGCCACCCTCCCCCCTGCCACGCAGTCCTCGCCACCCTCCACACCCACACCCGCCGCTCTCCTTGCCACCCTCCTTACCCACTGTGATATACCAAGCACACACGCTCACATTCACTCAATAAAATTCTTTATTGGCAAGGAATCGTGTGTCAGGAACATGGAATAAAGCCGAAACTGAATACAGCCAGAACAAACCCCCAGATAAACCCCCACAGCGTCAGAATGGCATTTAGGGAGATGGAACAGCCTGGCTTGCACCTGGAAGATTTGACCTTGAGCTGCGGTGGAGAGCAGCGTTCCCAGGCCAACAAGGCAGGCTGGCCCCTCTCCAAAACCTCCAGAGGCCTAGGCAAGGGAAACAAGCCAGAGGCAGCCTCATGTCAGGGTCCTCCATGAATTCCACTCCAAATCCCAGAATTCAGGGGTGAGCCTGACACCCTCCACCACACTCCTGAGTGTCCTCTCCCCGCCACTCACTTCTCACCACTCCCGCCACCCTCCTCACCACCCTTGCCACCCCCGCACTCCTCTGAGCCCTCCCCACCCACACCTGCCACACTCCTCACCACCCTCCTCACCTCCCCGCTGCACTCCTGAGCACCCTCCCCCACCGCGTGCTCCTCGCCACCTTCCCCACCCCACCCGCCGCACTCCTCGCCACCCTCCTCACCCCCTGCCACACGCTCTTCACCACCCTCCCCACCCCCGCCGCACCCCTCACAGCCCTCCCCACCCACACCCACCATGCTCCTCGCCACCCTCCCACCTCGCGGCCCTCGCCCCGCCACCCTTCACTGCCACCACCACTACCACCACGTCACATTCCCCGCAATACTACTCACACCTCCTCCATGTTTAAACTCTATCTTAAAAGTCCTTATGTTCCCACCCCCAGTGTGCTGATTGGCTGCCCAACCAAGCTTTGATTGGTTGGTTCGTTTCCTAAGCAGCCAATCAGCACACTGGAAATGGCAACATACCCAAGAGAATTATATGTATAGATATGTTCGGATTGCTTACCCCCCAGAGGGAACTGGACAGTTGCATTTGGTTATTACCTGAAGCTTGTGAATTGTTTTGCCAAGTAGGAGAGGGAGGCAACTTCCTGAGATATAATTAATCAAAGTGATGAATCCAGTAACATTAACTAAAATGTTAATTCAATGTAAACCTAATCTAGTGTAATAACAATAAAGTTATCAGTGATCAATAAAAATTAGAAGTGTTTAGATGGCTTCATAATATGGGGATCTGGCCTGTCTATAAAAGTCCTTAACCAAAATCCTCCCAAAGCCTCTGGCTTATGCTTGCCTAAATTCACTAACTTCTGGTGGGTCCTCCTCTCCATATAGAAGATATTCCAAAATTTATTGAACAACTGAATTGTGAAAGTATTTCATTACTAGAATGGATGTAAGATGATGCCACCTCGGCAAACCAGACAGAATTCCAGCAGTTGAAATCAGCCCAGTTTATAATGTTTTTCAGCAACTCACTTGGATGATCAGTATAACAAGATGTTCCCTAGCCAAGAAAGGCTACAGATGATGAACAAGACAAAGCTGTTCAAAGTGTTTAGAGCCAATAAGGTCACTGAGGGTCAAAGGACAATACCGAATGCAAGAGCACCTCCAAGCTATACATCCTCCTCTACGAGAAGTGCAGCTCCATCTAGAATAAGTTGTACACTAACTTCCTGAGTATAGAACAACCAACCCACAGTGCCTCCATCTTGTTTAGGGATATGTGAGAAATATTCTCTTTTAAAAATTTTTTTTTACAGATTTATCAAATCTACACATCTCAAACCAAATACATGACAAACTTGTACAAAAATCTCTACACCTTTCTTTCCATAAGGGAAAAAGTCACATGGGATGGATCTGGAACTAAGCAAAGGAAGAAGTAAAGAGAAATGGGCTTGACAGATGTGCCCATCCTTAATCTTGTTGAGATCTCAGCTTTACTTTATTGGCACTCATCCAGCCCATTACTGAGTTCAGGCAAAGGTTCATCATATTCACAGCCTCATCTGAGTCCAGTGACAAAGAAAATTACGACACCTCGTATGACCCACACCCAGCAGCTTCATGTAAGAATTAAACAGCATGAGAGATGAGTGCAACTGTGCAGAACTGCACAGCCTAAATGCCATGGCGGCATGCTAAAATCCCTCAATATAATTCTAGGACCAATCCTGTAGCTATGAGTGGGACTGCTCATCCCTGTGGTCCCCAGCCCATGGGGCAGCAGGGGAGGGGATCTTCTAAGAAGATACGCTGGACCAAGGGTGGACAAAAAGCAGCTCTATGACCACATGGGGCCCAAAGGCCATTTTTGTGACCCATGAACCTTCAGTTCCAGGACTGCTTCTTTTTTCTGTCAAGTTGCCTCTCTTGGAAATCTCTAGAAGTGTCGATGCACATTTTAAATAGATGAGACTCACCCACCAAATTATTTAATGTGTTTTAAAACCAGGAGTGGAGTGGCAGCCACTTCTGTTTGTTTTGGCCTTTGGGTCAGTCAGTGCAGCTTCAGAAAGTCTAAGGCGCAAGGAAAAGGTGGTCCCTGGGCCTGGCAGAAGTGCCTGCTCCTACCTCAGATAATACTACCAAAAGTCATCCAACAGATAAAGGAGAATCAACTGGGCTGTGCTCCCCCCCCCTCCAATCCATCCATCCATCCATCCATCCAGGCAACCAAAGCTGTCTCCAGAATTAAAACCAACACTAGTATTGAGTACTGAATGTGAAAGAACAAGAAAAATATCTTAGAGACCATTGCCAGCATGTTTTTTTTTATTTCCTCAACCTCTAGCAGCACATCTTATATAGTTCAGGAACCTCCAAGAAATGCTTAGGTGTGAAGAGGTAAGGGGAGATGGAGACAAGAAACATTACTTTTTTGGAGATCATCCTGAATTATTTTAGTTAATTTCATCAGTCTTTCCTGAACTTCAAAGCACTAGAAAGGTTTTTATCTGAGAACATCCCTTCATTTACATCCGTGTGAAAGTAGGATGCGGGCGTAGATTGGGACATGACTGTCTTGACAAATACAGAATGAATCTTATCAGAAATGCAGCTGCTAAAAAAGTTGAACTTGCTGTTGGGGCATTAAAATGCTTTTCAGAAAGTAGAAGCAGTTTTTTTTTAATGTCTTTCATTTTTTCCTATGTATTTACAGGATCCAAAGCTCCGTGAACATCTGGATGGAGGGAACATGGGAGGACGTCTGGAAAACCGAATGCTTACAATTGTGTATGGCCCTGACTTGGTCAACATATCATACTTGAACTTAGTAGCAGCTCAGGAAGACATTGCAAAGGTAAGATATCCCATATATGTAATGAAAAAACTGCAGAAGGATCTATTTTTTGGAACTGTTGCTACAGGCTACATAGCAAAGGCTAGGGAACTTGAGGTCTCCAGAAGCTTTTGGGCTCCAGTTCCTTTTAGTCCTAGGCAGGATAGCTAATGGTGTGGGATGATGCTTATCAACATATGGAGAGCAAAATGTTTTCCACCGCTTCTCCATCAAGGAGAAGAATAATGAGTAATATATGGTAGTGTTTTTAGGAAAATGCTGCCATTTACAGTATAAACCTAAGGAGAGATGAGGAAGGGAAAGTTCATTTTCTAAATATGTGTTACATAGATATTGTCTTGCCTTTTAAAACATTTTTGAAGGATTCATAAGACATCCAGTAAAACTTATTTGTTCATTCACTTTATCTTGAGTAAAATTGCTGGTTATAACCCCAAGGAAGCGATCAGTATCTTAAAGCACACTGTAGGCTGATCTTCAGAAATAACAAACCAAGTTTCAAAGCTGAATTTATCTGTGTATGGCAATGTATGAATTTGGTATTGAGCCATATGACAAAGAGCCTCATGGAATACAGTGTCATAGCATCAAGATGTATTTTTTGCTGTCAATTCTCCATTTTAATTCCAGTAATTGTTAGTGTATAGTTTTAGTCAAGCCATTGACTTTATGTAAACGAATGTGTGTAAAAGAATGAGAGGAGCCAGTGTGGCCTAGTGGTTTGAGTGTTGGGCTATGATGCTAGAAACTAGGGTTCACATCTCCACTTGGCAAGCAAGTCATACACCCTTAGGGTTGCTATAAACCGGAAAGAACTTAAAGGCACACAAACACACAGGAATGATAACTAGAAATACTAATTGCCAAACAATTGGTAAATCTTATTTGTTAATCTATTGTGAAAATATTTGTAATACTCAGCAGTGTAACTTTCTTGTTTCCCATCTTGAAGGAGAAGAGAAATCTCTAATTTCTCAAGATTTCAAAACATCAAGATCTTGGATTGCATATATGTATCATATTCTGGATGTCTAACTCATAGAGAGTTAGCAGAACAGTTCTATTACTCCTCTGGGTGAATGTGTGAGTGAGCATCTGTAACTATTTCTGGAATGTCTCACAATATGACAGTAAAAACAAAATCCTAACACAATAGTAAAACAATCCAAATCTAAAAAGGCAAGTAAAAGCAGTCGTAAAAGAGCAGCTGTAGACCCTCCAAGAGACTGTGCCAGTAGAATTCTTAATGCTAGGTTTACAGGCTAAACTACAACCCACAGCTTCCATTAGCTACCTTCTGTGGGCTTACCCCATCTGGCCAGGTTTCCGCAGTGTGTTGCTTTTCATGTATCATCTGCTTTGGTCCTTAGAGGAAGAACTGCACATGCTGAGTGACAATGATCAGTGTTTGGCAATGTTCATTTTTTGGACTATAGTCCCAACGATCCCCAGCCAACATAGCAAGGCAGAGGTCATGCTCATTATGGGATACAGGAAACTGTACTTAAAAAACTAACTTTTTCAATCTCAGATGATGATGGCACAGTTGAAATGCTAGCTGGATTACACTGCTCAGGTGTGGATGAAAAGGGAAGATGCTGCTGCCCATGGGATTCCTAGAATGGCCAATTCCCTCACCAGGTTTCCCAGTTGATAGCTGTGACAATCCCAGATATCACAAGACACTTAGATAGTATGCACTGATACACAGTAAAAGGATGAAATAAATGCTGAACACTTACGGTAGCTGTTACTGCTTCCCCACCCCCATGTGAACTGTTGGGATTGTAGCTACAGAATGGAAAGCAATTTAAAAATAATCTGGGTAGTATATATTTCATTTCCCATGGTCAGGAAGCTCCTTGCCCCTCTTTGCCTGTTTTACAAAGCTGTTTGTCTTACCCTTCTTTCCCCCTGGAAGCTCTTAACATGTGTGAGGCCTGATCAGTGTTTCTTAGAGCAGTTTAACTGGCAGTTGGGTGCCCAACAGTTGGCCTACTATCTTGACTGTTTGACTTGAGTAATAAATTAGTCTTTTTCAAAAGCCACAATGTTCCTACTTTTTAAAAAGTTGCAGCGAGCAACTACAATTAGTATATGTTTCACTGAAAATAATGAGCCTTGCATAGGCAGGACAGCCTGAAGACTGCTTTGAAGAAAAGCTTAAAGCCCTTATTTTCTTGTGGTTTATGCCTAAAATTCAGGCTAACAATTCACTTCAGATAATATTCGGTTCCTGAGCCTTTCCCTAACCTGTTTGCTTGAGAGTATTCTCTTCTCTTTGTAGGCTTGAGGTAAAATTAATGAGGTGGTGAGCCATGAAGCTATGACCTTTCATTGCACTAAAAAAAGTTTAAAGACTAAGACAGAATGCACTTTAGTACTTGTAAGAACATAACTTTGACTTAGCATTTAGGTGAATTAGAGAGTACAGAATGGTTGTTTATAAAGGTTACCCATTGGTCAAGGGTGAAGGAACCTCTTTAAGTCCAAGGGCTGCATTCAGTTTTGGAGAACATCTCAAGAGCTGCATTCCAGTGGTAGGTGGAGTCAAAGGCCACAGAATGGGACTGAAAGTACAGTCAGATCCCCATATCTGCAGAACCAATATCCATGGTTTCAGTTATTTGCAGGACATAAAACAGGGGACACATACCATAGAGCTCTGCTGGAAAATGCCCAGAGAAGTGTCCTTGCTAGGCATCTTCTAGGTCCTCCAAGACAACTATGCTATGTTTTTACCAGAAGTCCTTTATTTTAATAGGGTTCTCTGTTATTCATGGTTTACGGTATCTGTAGTATGTCCAGGACCTGAACCCCAGTGGATACAGGGGTCCAACTGTACCAGCATAAAGCACTTTCTGATGATAACTAACCCAAAGAAGCAGTATTTCAAACTTTTAGAATGGGGAGGGGGGTTTAAAATCTGCTGAACAATCCGAACAATGATGTCACAGGGAAGAGAATCTGGGCACTTGGAGAAACCCAGAGGTCTGGATTGGGACCCTTGGGCATAGAGTTCCCAATCTCTGCCCTAGAACTTATTCTGATTTAGAGTTTGATCACATTGGGAGGATGGTGGGATTCTGGGAGTTAGAGTGGGGAAAGTAACTTTCCCAAGATCTGCTCTGATTTGTTAATTACAGAATAATGGACAGTGACATTGTTACCAGGATCAGGCAGTATAAAGTCTTGAACCAAGTTTTTTTTGGGGAAATGATAGTGCTAGTCACCAGCTGGCCTTCTGCCACAGATCCTTTGGGTTTTGTTTGTATGGGAGAACCTGACACATGGGTGCATTGGATTGTACAGTATGAATTATGATAAATTATGTAGAAGACTGATAACAGAAGAAGAAATGTGGTAGAAGTAAATAGGATACAATTATTACTATAATCCAAGAAGCCTGCATGAAGACAGATTCAACTATTGTATTAGAATACAATACACAATGTATCCTTTTTATTTTAGTATTTTTCCACCCATCTCTGACTGACAGATCTTTGCCTGGGACAAAAATGAATTATTTTCCCAAACAAAGAGAGCTTAAAAAGATAGGAAGCCCTGACAGTTCATAATGAATAATCTGTGTCTTTGGGGTATAGCATATTTATATTATCTTTGGTCTGCGTTATGTAGTTCTAGTTGGTTGAGCCAAATTGTTCATATCCTGATTTATATGGTAGATGCTGATAATGTCATGACTCAAAATAGAGGGAGGGCTGGTCCCAGACATGTTACTCTCTTGAGGTAAAGTAGCCAGTGATGCCCCACTACCACCACTCACCAAAGTTAAGGTATAAACCATGGCAAGTTACTTAGCCACATCAGACAGCAAATTCCTCCAGCTCCTCTCCCTATCATTTTGGGTAATATTACAAAGTAAAAATTTACTGCCTTTTAATGGCAATCAAAACAAGCTGCCTTAGGTAGACACCTGACTCTACTTAATGGCAGAGCAAGCCCTGTATGTATATATTTTTGTACAGCAATACTTAGATAGTGTTCTGTGACATCTATTCAGTTAGTTTTCTTCACAAACCCAATTACGATGTGTGTGTGTGTGGTCATATAGGCATTTGATAAGTTCCACGTACTTTCTTTACCATGCTCACTCATAATTCTGTTAGAAAAGCCAGGCACATTGTTAACTACTAGGGGGCCGTTTATACAGCAAAAAATAACTGGGAAGAATTCGAGTCTAACCCTATTGGTTCACAAACTCATCAGGTGTCCATAAAGCAACTAGGGGTACCAGCAAAGTATAAATAGCTCTAGTATAGGAAGGAAGCCAACTGTTAATTAGTTCACAGGAATGCAAACGCAGTCAAAGATTTAGTCCAGTAATACAGTCCAACAGGTCAGAGGCTTACGGCAATCAGTCAGCATGATCCAAAGCAGTCTGAGGGTCAACAGGAGCAGGCAGCAGAGTAGTCAGAGACAGTCCAAGGTCTAAGCACGAGTCAAGGTAACAAAAGTCAAGATAACTGGAATCCAGGCACCAAAGTCAGCAGGAAGCTTTCACCAGGAAGATCAGTTGATATCTGACAAAGTCTCCATTGCCTCTCCCAGCATATCTGAAGCAATTAAGGCTTTGTCAGGTGTTTCTTAATGAGCAGGTTTTTCTCATAAAGTCTCAGAGACTTCCTTTGAGCTTCCTTTTGAGCTCGCTGCTGGGTATATGATGGTGGAGGTAAGTCCCTCTCTTCTTCTTTATCCTTATCTGAATGGGCAGGACTCTCTGCTGGTGCTGATGCCAACTCACTCAGACCAGGCTCTTCCTCTGCTTGAGCCTTTGGGTTGGCAGGGTTCCCTGCTGGCACAGGTGTAGATAAACCTGTGCCAGGGTCCCTAGAGCCATGTTCTCCTCCTCTTCTGCCTCTATAACCTCATCAAGCTCTCAGGGCATGGCATCGGGGCTGACATGCACTATTCAGAAGGAGGGGTAGCAAAAAACAAAAACAAAAAAAAACCCAGTAAGCCCGTGACTTTCCATCCCTCTATTTTCCCAGGACTTTTTTTGGAAAGTCAGGGAAAACTCACACTATTGGTTGTTTGAACCATCAGCAACCATCCTGAGAAGGGGGCAGAATTTTGATTGGTTGGACTTTGGAGGGGGTGGGCTTGCAAATGAAGCCTTACAATTCTGGATCTACCATTTTTGAATGGCAATGTGCAGGGTCCTCCACAGCCTCCAAAGCCCGGCAGGCAGAAGCTGCAGCCAGCTGAGAGCCAGGGAAGGCTTTCACGTCCCCTAGCCCTCCCACCTCCCCACTGGCTGCGGAGTCTTCTTCCACCAAGGGACTGTTCCCTCAGTGACAGAATCCATCGTAGTCAACGGTGAGGCAGGCGAGGGCTGAGTGGGCCATATGTCCCCCCTCTCCTAGCCTGCCCTTTTCCCCATCTCCCTGCTGACTGCAGAGACTTCTTCCACCTAGGGACTGTTCCGTCATAGTCAGCGGTGAGGTGGGCGAACGCCAAGTGGGCCAGATGTCCCCCCTCCCCTAGCCCGTTTGGCCCAGTACCCCTGCTGCTCCCATGGCAGAGGACGCTTCCTCTGTGACTACCAGTCCAGGAGGAAGCATGCTAGGCTGTGGCAGCTCATTCTGCCCAGCGCTGCCGCAGATCCCACAACTGAGGATGCTTCCTCCGTGACTGACAGTCACTAGGGCCATAAGTATAGGAGTATCCTGGCCCCTGAAATTCCACTGCCAAAGCTTCACACTTGGGGATGGCCTTTGGTGATGTCCTAAGAAAGGAGACCTGGTGATGTCTTTAAGCATGTTTTGGGTAGTGTAGTAGGGTGTTATGGATAATCACGGTGGCTCTAGCCCCTTTAATTTTCAAAGAAGTGTGTAGGAAAGCAGCCATGTGGCTGTTGTCTAGTAGCATCTCGGGGCCTCAGGTGCACCTGCTCAAGAGAAAAGGCAAAGGAGATCAAAAGCATTGGGAGCAGCAGAAAGGAGGTGGAATAGACACCCAAGGAGTTACAGGAGTCTCAGGACCAGGAGAAGAGGCCTCTTCAACTGGAGTGTCCTACAAAAGAGGCCAGGCTTGGACAGAGGGAGGCCAAACTTCCAAGGACCAATGGGGCAAGGGAGAGGGTGGACACTTTAAGGTGTGGCCCATTGGGTCACAGTTTCTCCAAGGAGTCTGAGATGGGCCAGGGACATGACCCTTGTCTGGTTATCTGTGAACCAAGGGCAGCAGTTCACTGTCACCAGTCCTGTGCCTGTTACTGCCCTAGTGCCTGAACATTGCTAGCCTGTCTCTCAGGGACAATCCCTAGGGCTTGATCCAGTCCTAGATGACCTGTTGATGAGAGTGGAGCTTAGAGTCCAGTATCTATCCTAAGGGTGCAGCACCTCAGCAAAGACTGACCAGGCCAGAACTTAGGAGGACTTCACTTAGTCAAGCACCCAAAATGAGGAATATTTCAATTATCTTTATTCATAATAATTAAAAATAACATATAAAAACAAACATATATGCAGATAAAAACAAACAAATGTGGAATTTGTGAGGAATGAACATCAGTAATAAAGCTGTGGTTTAGACAAGTCTGGGAGACAGGTCCTTAAACAACCAGGGACTATGGGTTTCAGGGTCATCTTGCCAGGCCCAGAGATCCAACCAAGAAGTTCCTTACCCCTCCCCAGTATCCAGGTCCACAGCCTACTATTCTCAAACATCAGCATTTCTTGGAGGGATCAGGTCGACCAAGCTGTCGATCTTTGGCATAAAGAGTGGCTCCTGCTACATGCCAAAGGCAACAAGGCTGGAGGGGGCTGATTCTGTGGACAATCTGAGACTGTCAAAGCTCAGTAAAAAGTATAAACAGCCATGTGACAACCTGGTCTTATGTCTGCAGACAGCAGCAAGGGTGGGAAGCTCAGCTGGGAGACATTTCCCCATACTTGGTTTTTTGAACTTGTACATAACTATTTTTTCTCTTGAGTATGCAAGTACATTTATTTTGTTTTTTTGATAGTCCCATTTTTAAATGGCTCCAGTCAAGTTGGCATGTACCACCCAAATTCAACATTACATGGAGTGATGGGGAGTGTGGCAAAACAGCATCTGAAAATATATATATGTTAATTTAAATCTTAGATGAAACAGCACTGAGCTAATAGTTTAGAGGCTCCCATCTATTCTAAGCCTATATTATGAATACTACTAGTTCTCTAGTAAAAATATTAGGAGGAGGTATCATTCCTCATACATTTGCATTTTCAAGTAATTTAGTTTAGTGCATGATCCTTGCTTTGCATGAAAAAATGCTACCTTTGTCCCCCACTTTCTGTAGGTGTTGTCACAGTCTTTTAATTTGATGTTTCTCAGAGCTAAACATTGATGGGGAGTGTCTTAATTCTGAACTTGACTGAAATTTGGCCAGAGTCATACTGAGCCTTTTTGTTGTTCTTGTGATGAAGTGAACAGCAATATAATATTTAACAAAGGAAGAAAGTCAGTGGTCAGTCAATTCTGATCATTATCTTTCCAGCTGTCCTTTGGCTGTAAAGACTCTTTGAGTCATATAATCTCTTCCAAGAATGCACAGTTGCCCTTCCACCTTTAAATTCCTTCTGTTGCCAGGAATGAGCAAGAGTGTTGTACCCTGGATTCTGCTGAATGTTTGTGTGGTTCCCTTTCTGCAGCAAAGCTTGTTTTTTTTTTAGAATGGGGACATTATGAAGTTTCTGATCTGTTTGGGGGGGGGGGGAGGGTCTGAAAGCAACATGACCATAGGGAGAAAATCTGCTTTTGCTGTAGAACTGAAGTTATGGTCTCATGTATTTGTGCATTCATACTCTGTTAAAATGTCACCTAACAATTGATTCATTAACTCAAAATAGAGAGTATTCAATTCTATCACAGAGAGTTTGGAGCATATACAGTATTAAACTGGTACTGTGCCTAGCCCACTACTACCAACTGTCCTTCAAGACCTCATGTAACTTATCTTCACAGGCCTGCATCCTGAGCTTTTAACTAGAGATGTTGGCTACCAAGCTTGGGACCTTCTATGTATACAAAGCATGTGTTCTGCCACTCAGCCATGGTTCCGCCTCTCCCCTCCAGCCAAAACCAAATTTATAGAAAAAAAAATTGTCTTCACACAGTCAGTTTCAATTTGGTTGAAATGCCTTGTAGAACATAGACCGTTTAGGTGCTGTCTTTTCCTATGAAAAGAAGCTCTCATCTCTTATATTGAGACAAATGTCTTTAGGGATGTGGTGTGAGGCGCATTGTAGATGAGAGAAATATGTTCATTAAATAACAGATCCTGAAATCTGGTACTTCACTGGGGCGTTGAGTAGCTACATAATGTGCTGCTCAAGTTAATGGGACTGGCACAGCCTGAAATAGGGTATGAGAACATGGACCAGAAAAGGAGGGTGGGAGTGGGAGTGAACATGTAGCTTTCTTTATCAAGTTTGAAGTCTGTTGTATGGAATCAAAAGAAGGTTCATTCTTAGGCCAAATTGCATATTATATGAAAAATAAAGATGATACAGTTGGGAGTGGGGAGGAGTTCACTATGCAGAAAACCTTTTGCCATTCATGCTAATCTTGGGTTAAGGATGCTTGAAGAATAGTCTTTGTGATTTTCAGTAAGAACTGACTTGATTCATATCTTTCAGACTAATGTGCAAATTATAATTTAACTATCCATTGACTTCCCAGTTGCAGAAACTTGTGGCATACCTTTTGTCTCAAAAAAAAGTATGAAAATACTTTTTAAAATTTTTATTTTCAAAGAAAATATATTTAGAACATGTGTTTTGAGTGAAAATCTATATATATATTTATCTTGGGTATGTTGCTGTTTCCAGTGTGCTGATTGGCTGCCTAGGAAACTGACCAACCAATCAAAGCTTGGTTGGGCAACCAATCAGCACACTGGGGACGGGACCATGTGGACTTTTAAGTCCTTTCTAAACATGGCCACCGGCAAGGAAGTGTATCACAGGGGGATGTGGCATGGTGTGTGTGCATGGGAAGAGTGGCGAGGACAGGGGGGCGGCGGTGGCACAGGGTGGTAGTGGCACAAGGTGCCGCGGGGGGCATTGGGGAGCATGGGGAGGGTGGTGGTGAGGAGGGCAGCGAGGGCCATGGTGGTATGGTGGAGGGGCAAGGTGCCGTGGGGGTGGGTGGGAAGGGAAGCATCAGGTGTCAGTGGTGAGGGCGGCAAGGTGCCATGAGGGGTGGCGGGTAGTGTGGAGAGGGCGGTTGTGGCGAGGGATGCAGTGGCATGGTGAGGGTGCAAGGTGCCGCGGGGGATAGAGAGGGGGTCGGCAGTGGTTAGCAGCAAGGGTAGCAGGCTGAGGTGGCATGGCAGGGGGGAGGGGCAAGGTGCAGCAGGGGGTGGGGAGGGTTAGGGTTAGGGTCCATGGCGGGGTCCATGGTGAGGGCAGCAAGGTGGCATGGAGGGCGGTGGGGAGCATGGGGAGGGTGGAGGTGGGGAGGGCTGGCTGCGGTGGGATGGCAAGGGCCAAGGTGCCGTAGGGGTGGAGAGAAGGTCAGTGGGGGTTGGCGGTGAGGGCGGCAAAGGCCGAGATGGCATGGTGGGGGATGAGGGTCAAGGTGCCGTGGGGGTGGGGAGGGGTGGGGGGTTGCAATGGCACAGGGTGGGGGTGAGATGCCATGGGGGGCAACGGAGAGAATGGAGAGGGCGGCAGCGGCGAGGGCAGCGAGGTGCCGTGCTGGCACGGTGGGGGGGGGCAAGGTGCTGCAGGGGGAGGGAGTCAGTGGTGAGGGCCGCAGTGGCACGGTGGGGGGGGGCAAGATGTGAGGTGCCGTGGGGTGGGGGTGGGGAGGGAGGCAGGGGGAAGTGGGGGAACGGCATGTGTTTGTGTGTGTGTGTGTAGCACATGGGGGGAACGTTGTATGCTACATCGGGTATAGCTAGTATATTTTAAAATATTTAAATAGCCTACAATTTTTATGCTGGATTTTTTAAAAAAAAGAATCACAGTTTAAAGTGGAAAGGGGACATAATATACTTTTGAATACACATGTAAATCCCCAGACTCTATATGTAAATGTGACATAGACTGGAAACTGAATGACTCACCTATCCCTAGCAGTGAGCTATATTATTAAAGTGAAAAATATGTAAGCTATTTAATTGAGCTTATCTGTGATTTGCATAATAAAAAAAACCATTGGAGCTAAAACAATAAGCATTCTTGCATATCAGCCTTGGAATATGACTGAAAAGTGGCATAGAATATGAAAATATTCTAAATAAGTAAATAAAAATACTAGGGTTCATGTAGAAATGTTGCATGTTATGCTGACTTATGGAAATGGAATCATCTATAAACATATAACTTACAGAAACTGGGAATGTTTACAAATGTGGCCTCTTTTGGAAACTCCACAGTATTTTCTTGAAACCTCTTGAACACTGTGTCCAAATAGAAGTCTTCAAGAAAAATTCATGTTAGGATGGTAATAGCTCCACTGTAGTTACTTGCAGAGAAAGCAAATAGAGAATAACCCAAAGGGAAAATAAAATAACCAACTCCCCCCCCCCAACCGCCTTTCCACCTATCCCTTAAGTGGGGAGGAAGCTGCTTGCTTGTTTGTTTTGTCCTAAATTTCACCCCTGTTCCCCCTGCTGGTCCTTTCCATCTCTCGTTTCTTGATAACACTTTTTAACCTTAGAAATATACCTCGTTTTCAGGCATACCTCTGGAGGTTTAACATACAGGTCGACACCCGTATCCACGGATTCAGTATTCATGGTTTCACTTAACCACATCCGAAAAAATATATCCTTTCTAGGCATTTCTAGGTCCTCCAATGTAGTTGTATGAGATGTAGCTAGATCAGGAGCGGAGAAAATGTGGCTGCCTTCCAGGGACCCCAGTACACTCCTTGTAAATTAAGATATGACAAGATAATCTGACACTGTGAAATTTGGCTTCCCACTTACTTTCCTTTTTTAAACATTTTTTATTTTGGTAATGCATTTTGAACATAGTTGTATTTATTCATTTGGAAACTATTTAACAATTTATATTACAAGCAGCAATCTTGATGAGAGATACCAGCTCAAACACCATAGATGTTATTTTTTAAAAATGTGTCTCTTATGTCATGCCCCAGCTCTACCAGACTGGGCAAACTGTTGCCATATTATATCTGTAGAGCTGCCACTTTGTTTATTTCTGCCCCCATGAATTCTGCTTCTTTTGTGCCAGAGAACCAGGAAGCCATGGCCCTGAATCTGCAAGATGTGGGCAGGGCTGTTGACGACAGGTTGACTCAGAAGTCTCTCATTCATAAGGTGGCCAGAAGTTGAAGTCATAGTTAATGACAACAAACCTTGATATACTTGGCCATGAATCAAAGCTTGGTATTAGCTGGGATGCTCAAATTCAAACTTTCCTCCAGCTCCATGCCTGCCCATGCCTGCCTGTCCATTTCAGTGAAAGAAATGCTGATGCCCATTGTGCCCACACACTATTGCTGCTCATTGAAGTAAAAGAAGAGGAAATTATATCTATACTATATGTTCTTGCATAACCCTTCCTACTATTACCTACCCTCACAGCCCCCATCTTGGAATATCACATAATTGGCAATATGTAATAATTTAGCTTGATGTAGCCTTCCACGTAGTTAGCAGTTAACATCAGGGACCCTCAAATACCAAGGCTGGAGTCAGGTATAACCTAGGTAGGGACCTTTGGAAATTCCCTGAACAGGTAATACCCAGGTCAGAGTTAACACCTGGAGATGAGTCATTCACTAATCCACTCAACAATAGCATAGTCCTTGATGGTTGCAAAATGGTTTTTTCCTCTTTCCTTCCTCCCCAACCATAGAAGTTGCCTGCTCATATTTAATTCCAAATACATCACCCATTAATGATCATTAACTCTTTCAGAGAACACTTCATCTAATCCCGGGAAACTCAGAGAAACATTGTATTCCATTCTAAATTTCATCCCTTCAGGGGAATTATCATATATAAATATCCCCCTAAAACACCACCGAAGTGCTCACAGATCCCCTTCCTCTTGACTCCTCATCAGACTGTGTAGCCATTCTGCCTTCTGGACTCCATCTCTGCCAGTTTACTTCATGATCTCACTTCTACAGGATTGGTATAGTATAACCTACAATCCCCTTACTTTAGTTCTCTATCCAAATACTTCCTATTATCTTCAATAGCCTCATGTGACTGCTTGAGTGTTTGTGTGAATGCTGTTAAAGATTGATTCCCAATAAAGATAATTTAATTGTACGTTCTGGCTTGGAGTCTACTCCATTACTACCAGTATACATAGGTCAAAAGATCCTGTCGTTACCCAGCCTCTTGCTGCCGTTTTGAGCTAATTAAACATTTCCCCATATTAAGATTCAGACATACAATTCGGGTAATACTACCTCCATGAAAGAGACTATGCTCTGGCTTCTGTCTGCCTCCTAGAATCATAGAACCATAAAGTTGGAAGAGACCACCAGGGCCATCCAGTCCAATCCCCTCAGGAATACACAATCAATACATGAGAGGTATTAGGAACTCATTTTTTTTCCTGCCTCCCTGGGGGAGAGAGGCCATGGTAACTTCATAATGATGCTGCCTGCTTTGAAGGAGATTGGTCATTATTATCTCATGATGATACTGCCTGCCTGAAGGAGGGAAACTGGCTATGGTGATCTCCTGATAATACTGCCTCCTTGAGGGAGAGGGACTGCCCATTGTTACCTCATGATGGTGATGCCTTCCTGAGGGAAAGAGATTGGCCCTTGTGGCAACCTATGCTGATGCTGCCTGCTTGAAGGAGAAAGACTGATCATTTTGACTTCAGGCTGATGTTGCATACTTGGAAGAGAGAGACTGTCAGTTTTAATATAATATTGATTCCATCCTTCTAGAGAGAGTAACTGGACAGTATGTCTTCCCACATCTATCTTCCTGAAAGGGGGTGGGGGAAATTTGCCTTGCTTCTTTCCACATACAATCTGGCAACCTCTTTAATGAGAGAGGTTCTTTTCAGACCAAAGGGAAGTGTTTTAACTCTCTTTCTTGTCATCTCAAATGGAAATTTCTCTTGACAGGCACCCCATACTTGGAATGACTGCTTTTTGACACTTGTTGATTTCCTTCCAGTAGAAGTGTCATTATGCCCACCTACTGCCTGTGAGGTGTTTTTCCTTACAAGGGAGCCACTGAAGAGTTAGAAACCACTGTTTGGGGACATGACAGCACCAGAGAGCAAACTTGGGCAAGTATTGTGTGCCAACAGAGCAGAGGTGGGCAACTTTGGAAGGTTAAGGGTCTAGTTTTCTTCCTTTGTGTCCCTTGGGGGGGGGGGACACCCATAGACAGCCAAAAATCTCCTCTCTCAAAGGTGTGTGAAGAAAATTTCAGACACATACTTCTGGATTTGAAGAACTGTGGGAGTTTTTTGTGATGTTAAACAGTGCAGGAGAGCCTGAAGTGTATTTAAACATTGAAGTGTTGCTCCTGAAGGCTTCTGGTAGAGGTGATTTATCCTTCTGCTCCTCCTCTTCCCTAGTGGTTGAATATCTCTCAGGGTATCCGTGAGTGGCTTAACACATTGCCTTCTGTACAATTAACTATAATTAGAGAAAGGGTATTCCTTTTTGTTTTTCCTGTCACATTTCTTAAATTTGCCTTTTCAATGGTTCAAGTTTGTCATGTTTAACTAATCCTTGAAAGCAAGGGAAAAGTGAACATGGGTCAGCACTGAATCTTCCCATGAGCAGTTGAGTCCAGAGGTGCTTGGAAAATATAGTTTCAGTAATATTTATTTCAGAAAATCTTATTCCAAAAATCTTGTTTCAGTAAGTTTCTGTATGAAATGCTTAGACCTCTTGGAGAAATGTGTGGATCAGAATTCAGCAATCCAAAGGACACACCATAAATAGATAGATTTTCCCATTCCTAGTTGGGTTCATGTAATGTATGTATTGATATGACTTTATGTTGCTCCACTGATACCAAAAGTACTGTGCTACAGACCGGACATATCTCTTTACTTTTTCACTTCCTCCATACAGTTTGGGTTGCAGTGACCGAAACCTTTCATAGCACCCCTGCTTTGTGATCACTGAAGGCAAGAGCAGTCAAGTTCAGCAGCTAATTTTCTTCCAAAAATGCCCAACTGGGGAGGAAAGGGGGGGGGATGAAATAATCCAAAAGTCCACTTCGGATTTTGTTGTTTCATGTGTATATTTGTTTTAATGTAAAACAAGGCAGTGGGATTCCACAGCTTATTTAAAAGGTGAATCATCACATCTGAAGGTTTCCAGGAGAGAATATTCACCCCTTTTTTCAGAAGCAAAACAAAATAGAAACAGGAGACTATTTACCCTTTTGTGTCAGAAGAAAGTGACAGTCTGGGGGAGTCTTTGGTCACAAACGTAGCCTGGAGGGGCACATATGGCCCCAGGGCCACTGTTTGCTCACCCCTGATCTAAGGCCTCCTTTCTTTGCTCCACTGAAGCCATCTCTTATTCCTGTAGTTTCTTGGTTTTTCCCCCCTTCTCTTGTTAATTGTCAGAATTGCTGTGCACAGTGGGGATGAGCTCTCATCTATATTCTTCCCTGTGTGAACTGAACTCCTCCTTGCTAAACATTGCCATGCTTGGCTTTTTACTTGGGATGTGTGTAAATCAAATAAATAAATGTGTTCTTAAAAAGAGGAAGGAAAGAGTGAAGAAAGAAATCTGGCAGCACCTTAAGACAAACTTGTTTTTAATTTCACATGAGCTTTCATGGATATAAATCCACTGCCCAGTTATCACATCACTCACGACATCAGAGATACATTTATTTGTTCTTTCTCCAAAGTCATGTATGCTATCCTAAGCCAGCAGTGCCCCTCTATACTCTACATTGTACAAACATGACAGTCTCTGTGCAAGAGGATTCATGGACACAAATCACGGACATTAGAAATAGCAACACTCTCAATCCAGTTGCAGAACATTTCAATCTTCAAAGGGATTTATAGGTTGTGGTCCTTGAACAAAGAAATTACAAAGGAAAGCTAGCAAAAGAAACTGCTTAATTGAATTATATTCACAAATTCCAATCCATTAGTAGAGGTATGAACAAAGGCAATTGCTTCATGGCACACTACATATATCAATGCAAGAATCCTCACTACTGTGCATATAACAAAAGGAGTCTTCTCAGAGAGAGTTCTGAACCCTGAGAAACTGACCTTTGGGAAGCAGATTCAGTGGCAGCAATAGTGGTGTGTGGAGAAGCCAAACTGCACCAAGTGACACAGTTGTGGGGAGGGGTGACACCGGCCTTAGTGACACTACAGAGCAGATTTATTGCTTTCGCACACCAACACTAGCTGACTACTGTAAAGATCTGAAAGACCTGCAGCACCTTGCCTGGCCCTTTTTACATTTACAGCAAAGGTCATTACTTGCATCTTTTTGGATCTTATTACATTCTGTCCAAATCCCCCAACTGTATAAACATGATTTATGCCTGAAGCCTTTATGCCTGAAGCCTTAATGCCACTCAGTATTACATCTGAAGAAGTGGGCTTATATCCTTGAAAGCGCATACAAAAATAAAAACCAGTCAGTCTCCAAGGTGCTGCCACATTTCTTTTTTCCCCTCCCCCTTTTTTTCTCCTTTTTATGCTGCAAGAGAATAACAGGGCTACTTGTTTGAAAACTACCTAAATGTGTTCTGTCACTGAGCTAGAACAATAGGTGAAGTTTGGCAGGCCCCTTATCATCTTATGTGTGGCTGCAAGCCTATGCAGATATGCCTGGAAGTAAGCCCTGCTGAATACATTAGAATTTACATGTGAAGAAATGAGTGCAATATTGTTCCGCATGAGATGAATGCACCCAGATGGCCTGACTGCTGAAAACAAAAAAGCTTCTGACATTAAATGCTAATTGCAACACGAAATCTAGAACAGATGTGTCCCATCAAGGTAACATATGATCTGCAGTTCTTTCATAACTCCCCAAACCCAGCTCAACTCCTGTCTCTCTCAAAGTCTTTGTGTAAATGCTGTGCAAGAACCGTAAACTGGAAATGTGTCTTATAAACACCATCAGAAGCAGGTTGCACAGGTTTGCTATACTCATTCAGCTCTGGGGGCTGCTTCCACCCTTTTCTTTTCACCTACTTGGGCCCTGTCTATATGAGGGGGGGAAATACAATCTCTTCCAAAGAAATAGAGATTTGGAGCGCTGGGACGTGCCTTAATGGTTAATAGAGCCTCCCTAAACTTTGCATGTCACCTAGCCAGTATGGTGACTGTGAATGAATTACTTGTGCTTTTAAATCTGCCACCTCCACTTTTTTTTAAAAGAAAAGTTTCCCCATAAGCGATGCTTCATATTTACAAAAGAAAAAAAAAGAATAAAAGAGAGGAAAAGATCACCATTTATCAATTTACTGACCTCTCGCATAGCTGAAAATCCAACATGGCAGCAGCAGGCACTTGCCCTGTTTGCAAGCCTTACTCCTCCATGCTCATCCAGACAATCAGCTTACACTGGCTCAACACAGCAATGTGAATGTGACTATCTTAATGATTACACATTCCCTACGGAGCTTTTTAAAACTCCAAGAAAAACCTCAAAGGCTTTCCTGAAGGAGTTTAAGGTGTATTTCGCTGCTCCCCCTTCTGAATGATATGTATTGATGCAAATGTCCACATAGACAGATCACCTTCCATTCAATTTCCATTAGGATTATTTTCACCATTTGGACAGGACCTTGGTTTCTCTTAAAGAAGGAGTGACTTATTCACCTCCAACCAAGGCTACACTGAAAGCAGAGACAAATTACATTCCATACAGACACTATTATAATTTTTAAAAGACTTTTGTTTGTAATTGTGGGCCAATTTTTTTTTACATCTAAATGTCTAAAACGATAGTTGTGTCACAAAGAGAAATGTGTAAATTTCTTCTGTACATAAACCAAGGATACACTTTACTGCGTTCCAAGTGAACCCACTCTGGAAAAATAATGGAGCAGTAATGTGTCTACATTGTTGGTCATACTTGAGGATATTACATAGACATTTTTCCTTGTGTCCATTTGGGGTGTTCAGGTCTTGAGAGTTTTACTAGAGCCTATCAAATGTAGTGTTAGTATCATTTTGAACCATGATCTGCTGGACAAGGCTTGCCTCTCGAACAGAGTGTGGGGAACCCTTGTGCAGAAAACTTTAGAACGTGGACACCTTCACAGTGGAGAGTTATAACACTATGAGTCCACTAACTGTCATGGCAACATCCTATGGAATCCTGAGGTTTGCAGTTTGGTCAGAAGCCATCAGAAGCCTGGCTGAGAATTCTGAATGCCGCTGCCAGTCCCTGGATTCCACAGGATGTTACCATAGCACATATAGGGGAATCAAAGAGCTATAATTGTGCAGTTTGTAAGGGCTCTTGTTTGAGAAACAGGAATATCTGGCATGGTTTCTCCCAGAGTTCTTGCTGGCATTTTCTGTGCTCAGATAAGAGAAGCTAATGGAGTTGCAGGTGACTGACAACAGTGGGGAGGGAGAAGAGGCTGAACAGGGATATTGTAATCTGGGGACATCTAGGGTCCTAGTTTTGTATGAAGATGTTTCCTGAAGGGCTACCCTGGTGCAAGTTCACTTTAAAGGCAAAGATCTGTATATGAAGGGAGAAGGACAGGCAGCTGACCAGGGATGCAGGACAGTCACTGTGACGAAATGTATCAGGTTGGATTGCAAACCTGTGCCATAAATAAAGAGCATCAAATGTGTTTTTCTAATTTATGTGTAATTTATATACATCTCTGTCTTACTACCATGTTTAAGCTTTAAAAATAAATAAGGCCACCAAAAGCACAAAGAGCTTAAACAAAGGGAACTTTAAAAAAAATCTCCTAATTTTTCAAAATGGGTGGGCCATCATAAAAAGGGGGTCAGGTTACAGGTGAAATTATGCTTGGGGTCTTGAAGCACATGCAATTACTGTCATTAGGATGTGTGTTTTTAAATCTGTGAGAAATGTCTCCAGGGTTTTTTGCACTAAAGTATCTTGAGTTACTGTCTTCTGCTGTGATTAATCTCTGTAGCACTTAGTGTGGCAGGAAAGTTTAGAACGTATTATTAGTTCTTGAAGACTGCAGTGTTGATTAAAAGGTCGGTTATTTTTGGAAGCTGGAAAAACTAGGCAGGATTGACTGAAATACTGAATAAGCCCCTACACCAGTGTTTCTCAACCAGGGTTTGATAAGAATCTGACACTAAAAAGTATCACCTTTCATTGTGTGCCTCTCTCCCTTTGCTTTCAAAAGAAATAATACAAGATCTTAGGTGATACTTTGCAAATTAAATACCAGTGACCCATGTGTTGTGATGGAGAGAAGAAGTTGCCTTTCCCCACACTTTAGAACTCCCTCTCTCTGAAGATTGGCTTAGCTCCTTGGTTTCACTTTTCTGATGAATCCTAAAGATTGCCCTTTTCTGCTTCAGCCTTTTATAATGGCAGAGTCTTTTATTTCACCACCTTCCCTGATCATTTTCATTTCTGTATGATTATTGCTTATGAGTGTCTCTGTTGTAAATCTGTATTTTATAGTTTTCTTTGATTTTCTTTTAAAATAATGGATTTAATAATGGCATGATAGTAATGTTTAAAATAAAAATATAATGGACATCAGTATCACATAAATATGGGGAAAATAAGATTAAAATTTATATATCTCAAAAACATACAAGCTCTTCTTCACTTGTGTGGAAAACAACATAGGTAGTGTTGGGGAATATGAGAAATAGTTAGTGTATCACATAAGCAGAGTAATTTGTATTCATAAGCAGAAGGTGAGCAACAATCAGTCCCATATCTTCACCACTCCCATCCCATATACAGGCCTAGCATAAAGCAAGCTTAGTGTTCTTTTTAAAAAGCATATGACTTAATTTTACTTACAGAGCCACTGTGATGTAGTGGTTTAAGTGTTGGACTGTGACTTTGGAAACTAGGGTTTTGAAGATGGGAGGTTACCTCCACGAGAAGAAATGAGATTCTGGAAATATTAGGTAAGGGATAATGGCTCCAGTGAAGGGGAGCACTGAGGTGGGGGGGTAGGGGAACTAATATTTTTGAATAGAATTATAGTAAAGAATCTATGTTAACCTTTGAAATTAGTTAATAGAAAAATTGTGATGTTTATAGTAATTTTATGTGTTATACTAACTAAGTATTGCTTGGATAATATAATGTATGACTATAAAATTAATAAAAATATTTTTTTTTTAAAAAAGGAAACTAGGGTTTGAATCCCTATTTAACCATGAAAAGGCATGTCACATGCTCATCCTCAGAGGAAGGCAAACCCTCTCTGAACAAATCTTGCCAAGAAAACTCCTTGATAGATTCACCTTAGGGTTTCCAGAAGTTGGAAATGACTTGAAGGCACACAGCAACAACAAAATTTTACTTACGAAGAGTAAAACATGTTGAGAGGCTCTGTAACAAGTGTTCTTCAAACATGGAAGAAAGAGAGAGAACTGCAGACTCCAAAATAGAAGATGAATAAATGCAATGGAACTGCTGGCTATTTGATGCGGGAAGAGAAATAGTGTAGCTAAGACCAACAAACTGGAAAATGCATGAATAAACACATACTTTGCTTATACTCTTAAGGAAGACATGCAATCAACTACTGAATATAGGCATGCTAAGGTTGCTACCTCTAACAGGCAATAGTTATAGTATCATTCCAAAAGAATGGCAATATACACAGCCTTATGATACCCAAATGTTAACAAGCAGCTCAAAGACTCTGGCATAGAAGCTGACCCTTGCACAGATTTCCCCAGTGAATGTTATGCTCTTGTCAAGATAGATAATTCTGTGAAGGTCATATCACTGGGGAAGTCTGGTCTGCAGTGGATAGATTTTAATCTTATTTTACACTGTGTTATGTGATGGTGATGATTGCTCTAACAGTAATGTTTCATTTTCCTTTCCTTTTATTTCAAGTGGAGGGTTGTTTTCAACAGATTTTTTTTCTGATAAAAGTTGCTCCCTGCTCTTCCTTCCCCCATCTCCACACAGTTGTGTTTGATATATGTGTGGCCAGAGGCTCATGCAACAAAATATACCCATGCATCCTGTAAGCCAGCCATTGCCTCCTCCAGGATGCTGTTCAGATGCCAAGAACTTCACCTGAACATTCTACATCTAGCCAGCTATTTTTTCCATTTCCATTTCATTTCTAACACTCAACATTTCAAGGCTACTGGCATGCTCATTTCTCCTTGGGCTGTTTTGTGTGTGCAGATGTGGACGACATTACCATGTTAAAAAAATAAATAAATCATAGTTCTTCAAATGTTAGCATTTCCAAAAGTCAGTTCCTCCGTTTTGTTTCTCAGTGTCCCCATTTTGGCTCAGTTTCTGTTGGGGCTCACCTCCTGTGTTTATTGTTCAGAGGAGTGATTCCCTGGTGTTTTCAGTCTTGGACTAGGGGCTCCTCTAGAATGACAGCACTTTTCTTGGGTATTAAAATCCAGGAAAGTCATTTGAGACAGTGGAGATTATCAGACAGAAACAAACAAACAAAAAAAGTGTTCCTGTCCCACAATCTCCTCTCCTGCTCCTGTCCTGCCCCTGACATCCCACAATCACCCTCCTCATCACACTTACCTTCTCTCCCATTGTTCCGGCAGCCCAGGAGTGAGCGGAGCTCTAACAGAGCTTCCTTCACTTCCTGGATCGAAATCCCATGGATTCTTATGAGAAGAAGCAAGTGCCACCAAGCACCTAAACATACTAAAAACATTACAAGTGACCTGGGGAGGGCACAAAAAAGTATGTCACCTGGATGTCCTGATCTCACCCAGACGTGTTCTTGTAGGGACCTCCCATAGATGCTGGGATCTCTCCAGCATCACAGGGCACCTTTTCACTTCTAGGCAAAGCTGAGACAGGAATGGAACAGGGGATCTATTGATGGCTGCTCCCATCAATAAAAAGCAGCGCCAGTAGAACAGCAGCAGAATGGGTGCATAACGAGGGAACAACGTCATGTGAAAAGGGAGCCCTTTTGCAATCTCTTGACATTCATGTAACACCACTTTTAAGATGTCTGATAATTTCCAGTGTGAATAGGGAGTGAGTTAGAGAGATGGCGAGGGAGAGGTGGGGAGAAAAGGCTGCCAGGGTTGAAGGTTGTTCAGAATAGGAGGAGACCAGTGGTTAATGAGATAACATCTGCTTATTCTTTATTTGTTTCAATAATAATTCCTCAGATTTTGATAATCGTTGTCTCTGCATGACATTTGCACCTGGAAGCAGCATAACAGTTTAGCTTCCCTTTGCCTTTTAGATGAAGTGAAAAATCTTCCCTTTGCTTGCGCAATAAGTAAATAAATAAAACCATGCTTATCCAAACAGAAACCCATTTCTGTACTTGGGAACATTGTATAAAACAGTCCTGAAACTTTGACAGTTCTTGGCTATGTGGGGGTAAATGAAGAAGGAAAAACTACAGTAAGTGGAAATTAATGATTCATCTCTAAGCAAATGAGGGCTCTGCCTTTTTCAAAAATCATAGAATTCCTAAAATATGGTCTTGAGTTTTCTGTGTTTCCAGAAGGAGACTGAGGAATGGTGAAAGAGAGTAATGTAGGAAGATTTAGTTGAGTTGCATTTGTGCTGAAACATGACATCTGTGTTCTTGTGCAATGTAGGAATGTATGAGTGACATTTAAGGACTTCTGACAGTGCCGAAGATGGATGCCAAAGGCACGGTTCATTTGAGAAAGAACGTCTGTGTCAAGGAGACCAGAAAGGAGCCTACTTGTGTCTTAGTCAGAGTTATGGGGTTTCGTGGAGAGGACAGATCCTTCTGACAGCTTGGTCAGATGGGTTTTGAAAGACTATGTGTTTTGGGGGCAGGAAGGGTGGGAAGTGGGGAGTCATGAAAGATGGTTTCAAGGTTGGATGATAGGGAAGTTTTCCAAGCTGTCAGCAGATATGGGGGAATAGGGGTAAGAATCAAAAGAAGAAAGTGAGGGGTTGAGTGCAGTGTCTCAAAGCGTGGGAAGCTTTAATTAAAACATGTGACTGCTTCTTCGTCAAAGGGACTTTAACATATGGCTGTTACGCTGTAGTGTCCAAATGGATATAGTCAGTTTCTTAACTATCCAGAGGAGAACCATGTACCTTAACTTTAATTAGTTACAGGTTTAAAATCATCATCATCATCATCATCAATAATTAGCTGAACTGATCAGTGGGTTTTATTCCCCTTCCCAAAGTATGCAAATCATCAGATTATTGCTCTGCTTCCTGAACATGTTGATCTGTCATGTATACTTCCTTGAGGGTTAAACATAATTAACATTCACCATAACATTAGAGGGGAAATTGGTTATTGAAATATATTTTTGTTGAGGGAGTAGCACTTTGCCAGAGGAAGGAATTCTCTACCTGCACATTTGGTTCAGGATAGGTATATACTTGCTAAATGTATGTTTAAAATCCAGGCCAAAACGTGTCAAGTGCCTTCTGCACAGTGATGTTGAAATGGAAGTTAGTATGTTACATGTATATAACATTAGCTGATACCTTACATGTCAGCGATGTGGTGAATTCACTCTGGGTTTAAGTCCAAACTTTAAAGGAGCTATATGTAGGACTCTTGGGTAGCACCTTTAAAATTCAGACTAAAACCTAGATTCACCATCCTGCTGACATGGAAGCTACCAAACCCTACTGTACATGCATGAAGAAGCCATCATTTGGTTAATTTCTTTGTTGCTGGAACATTTGAACTTGATCATTTCATTTTATTTGCCATATTAAAAGGCAGCTGATGTAGGGTAGTAGCTAAGAGATGTGGGGTTAGATATCAGTATGTCCCTGATTCAAATTTCATTTCTGCCATGGACTTACTAGATAGTCCAACATCTGCAATATGGGAGCAAAAATACTGATGTCACAGGGTTCTTGTGAAGATTAAAGTAAAATGTATCTGAAACACTTTGAAAATATAAAAACATTTGTGCGGTGTAGTGTTGGACCTGGACATTCAAATCCCTGTCGCAGTCATGGAAAGCCTTGGTGACATTGGGCAAGTCACACTCTTTCAGCCTAAGAAGAAGGCAATGGCAAACCTCCTCAGAAGAGATCTTCGGAAGAAAACCCTATGAGAGGGTGGCCATAAACTGGAATTAGCTTGAAAGTACAAAACAACAAACAAAAAAATATTCCTCCTTTTCTCCTCAGTCTTCTCAGCCGCCTAAATATAGGCTGGCCTTGTCTTCTCCCTCAGAGCTTGGGAGAAATTACTTTCTTGTTTTAGTACAGCTCCCAGAATCCTCCAGCCACTATGGCCATTCTACCAGTTGTACTCCCCCAAACATTTCCAAACTGTGCCCTCTCCTTACTTGTAGGCTCAGGCTATGGTTTCCATCTTTTTCTTCCTGCCCTTCTGCGAACACACTTCTAGGTAAACCTGAATGGATTATGTCTGCTTTGAATACTTTTCTACTAATAGCAATGGTTCAAATATTTTTAAAAAGGACTTTGGGGTTGGGTGTATGTTTGTGTGCTGCAGTGTCTGTTTTCTTGGAACTCAAGTCCTGAAAGATTACGGCTGTACTTGGCTGAACATAAACAGAAGTTTCTTTCTCTCCCTTTAGGAATGGTCAGAGGAAATCTTCAGTCTGGCAACAAACCTGCTGGCACAGAACATGTCAAGAGATGCTTTTCTGGAAAAAGCGTAAGTGACAAAGCACTTATGGCTGAGGCGGTTACCTCTTTTGTGTGTCAGCTTCCTTTTTCTTGGTTAAAGTAATTGCCCGCAATTGTTTGTACAATGATTGTAAATCATTAGAAGTCTGTAAACATATCTTTTCCTCTTCCCCACTGGCCTCCTCGTACTGTGGATTGTTACTGAGAAGCTCAACCATGATGGCTCCTAGATACGTAGTGTGCCTTTTTGCTGACATTACTGTAGCATCATGTCTAGCATGGCATTTTATTCTGTGAATGGTTGTACAACAGAATCATGGCCAGGAACAAAGAAATTCTACTTTTAAATTGGCAGTTCAAGTAGAACTATAGCATAATAATTCTGTAGTATGATGAAGTCTTAGGTCTCTCATTTTATGTCTTCTGAAGTTCCCCAACTATCTTCCAAGGAACCCTATTCAGACTGCATGACCATTCAAATGTAGAGGTCGCAACAACATGAATGACTGCAGCCAGTTCTCTAGGATGAGATGGGAATCATGGAGCCCTCCAGGTGGAAGTTCCATCTGCCATGACCAGCATAGTAAATGGTGAGCAATGCTGGGAGTTGCAGTCCAGCAGCATCTGGATGCTGCTCTAGGCAAATATATTTGCACATGAGCAAAGTGGTTGGAGTCCTTCACATGGTAGCCTCATGGAAGCATCTCAGTCTTCCTACTGTGCATGCGGAAGGCATTCCCAAGATCTTGGGCACTGCTGCTTAATATTATAGACAGTGAGTTATCTCCAACATTCTCACTGTGCCAGCTATTATTAGTCAAACAATAAAGTGAGACAAGGTTTCCATTTCCCCTTCTTCTTCGTCACTTACATTTTGCACTCTCTGGAGAAAAATCTGTAGTTTGAAGGCACAGTGTGTTGATTCAGAGCTCTTTAGAACAAAAAGTACAGAGGGCGTTGATGGGAATATCCTGAAACAAAAATAGTAGGTGCTTTCCCCCCTCCTTCAGATTTAAAGAGGAAATACCTAAATATATCCAGGTTTACTTAACAGATGATTAATGATCAGGGTAGACTGAATTGTACTGAAAACATGACATGCAAATATGTGTAGTAGGGCTCTGATGTGAAAGAAAAGTAGCTTCTGGAGAAATAATTTAGTGCATAGAAGTAAATGTGTGTATGTGCATCTGTGCTTGCTGAACCTTGGGTGTGTAACATTTCAACTTCCAGATATTTTTGGACTATAACAACTCCCATCAGCCCCACCCAGCATGGCCAATAGCAAGAGACTGTGGCGTTGTAACATGGCTGTCTGGAGAGCCAACGGTTACTCATTCCTCCTTGACACCAAATCCTGCCAAGCACCTGCACCACACTGCGGGGCTCTAAATGATTCTTTCCCACAGTTCCTGATAAATCCTCTCTGGGCTGGAGGTAATAGTAACAAAAATGATCCTGGCCAGATGAAGGGTGAGAAGAGCTGGTGTCCAGGTTTATAACCTGAGAGGAATGAATTGGGTATGCTTGTGTTGCTGGTATTTGCTAAGCTGCCTGATGCTTTGACAGGATTAGTCACAATGCTCTCTTCCAAGAAAACTGCAAATGTAATTTCTTCATGTGATTTTCTGATTCTCTTGTTTTCCTTGGCCCAGGATTCACTGTCTACATCCTGTTTCTGCTCTGTAGGCAGTGGTGGCATGGTGATAAGGTGGTGAATCCACTCTGGACTTTACTCTGTCCTTTAAAGGAACTATCCAAGCTTCTCAACCGATTTGCAGAGTGGGAGGAATAGGACTCCACTACCACCTACAAAGCCCCTGCCACCACTGTTAGGAAGGCACTGTAGCAGAAGAATTTTTCCAGCTGAATCATTAGAATTAGGAAGAGTGTAGAATTTAAAATTCATTGAGGATTCTTTGGACATATGCTAATTCTGTTTGCATCTATGGCTTATTGACTCCCTCTCTCCTTACTTAAAAGATAGCTTCTGGGTGGGGTAGGGGACTATTTCTGCCTTTCACTCCCCCAAAGTTTGCCCAAGACAGTTTGGGGAAGTGGTTCTTAACCATTTCTTTACATGGTGTATAGATCCATCGTACTGTCTATCCTCCTTTATGGATCTGAAACATGGGTCACCTATCGCCACCACCTACGACTCCTCGAGCGCTTTCATCAGCGCTGTCTACGCACAATCCTAAATATACACTGGACTGACTATGTGATGAATGTTGCTGTCCTTGAGCAAGCAGGGATCACCAGCATTGAGGCCATGATATTGAGAACACAGCTGCGCTGGGCAGGGCACATTTCTAGGATGGAGGACCATCGCCTCCCAAAAATACTACTCTACGGTGAACTCGCCACGGGTCAGCGTAAGAGGGGCGCTCCAAAAAAGCGATACATAGACTCCCTGAAACAACATCTCAGGCTTGGCCAAATTGATCACCAACAGTGGTCCGCCCTGGCCTCACATCGGGAGGCATGGAGATGCACTATCGACAATGCTGCAGCCCTATTTGAGAACTCACGACGAACAAGTCTTGAAGAGAAACGACAACGCAGAAAGAATCACAACCCAAAAACATCACCCAAGGAGACCTTCTGCTGTGCTTTTTGCAACCGGACTTGTTTGTCTCGGATTGGCCTTTTTAGTCATCGGCGCGCTTGCAGAAAGCGCGGGATGAGTCCTTCCTGAATCTTCGTTTGCGAAGGAAAAGCCAGAGAACATGGTCCCACTTTAAATTTCTCTTGTTGCCATGGACCCCCCTAAGGCTTAACTCAAGATTTAAAACCCTAAAATATTTATTTTTATTTGGAGTTGCTCATCAAGGATCTTCAAACTTAGAGAGAAGCAAGAAATAAGTAAATGAACACACTCCTGTTATAATACAGTAGGAGTCCTGTATCCACGGGGTTTGGTTCCACACACCCACCCACAGATACTGAAATCTGTGGATATGAGTGAACATGGAATGGTAGAAGAGAGGTGAGTTCTTTCCTCCTCCTCTCCCTTCCCTGTTCACACACACACACACACACACACACACACCGTTGCCACCACCAGAGCCATCATGGAGGATGGGAGAAGGGAGGTGAAATCTCCCCTCCTCCTCTCCTCCCCCCCCCGTGCCACCACTACCACCGGAGATGGGGAAAGGGAGAAGGGAGGCAAGATCTCTCCTCCTCCTCTCTCTTCTCCCTTTGCCTCCTCCATCACCAACCATGGATAACTGAATCAGCAGATGGTGAATCAGCGGATATGGGGGTCCTACTGTATTGTTATTGGAATGATTCCATACAGATTTAAAACAACAACAACAACAACAACAGAACAATACCTGATGGCTGGGATTCCTTTTTGCTGCTCTGTGTCAGACAGCAGCTGCAGCAACAATGACAAGTCTTAGACTGCCCTGCACAACCCAAAGACACTGCAGCTCCCTGGCAATGGGGTGTTAACAATTTGTCCCTTCCTTCCTAGGCTCCCAAGAGAAGCTGCTTTTTGTAGGCTTAGGCACACAGGACCACAGGAAGAGTGGAGGAGAATGAGAATGGTTTGCTTCAAAGTGGCCAGCTGAGAGGGGGAGTAAGGGCCAGTGATGGCAGCCCCCTGTGAGGGCTTTGCGGACCCCTGGGGGAAGAACCTATGGTTTGGGACATAACATAAAGCAGGAGCGGAATGGTTCAGACTGTGGGCCGCAGGCAGATAGGGAGATGCTGTGAAGCTAGTGCCCCCTTTGCTACCCTTCTTACTTTTTTTTGTTGTGGAAAAAAACCATGCATTTTTGGCCAAAAATTTCTCTCCATGGCCAGTTGTGGCTTTAAAGGCTGATTTGAAGGAACACCACAAAACAACAAATAAATAAATAAAATTAAAACCCAAAATGCCCCCAGAAGTGATTAGGACTGAGAAGATCCCACTTCCACTTACAATGGCACAGTGTGGCTCACAGAGGTCTCAGAGGAGCCCCTGGAGGTATATTCACCCACAACATAAAGCACCAAAAATATTATATAGATTCTCCAAAACATAAATATTCTAACTGACAATCCAAATCTAATCCGTAGCCCTTTGATCTTGGGACTTAGTGGGTGCATTAATACTAAATTATGCATTAATACATAATTAAATTATCTAATTAAATTATGTGATTTAATTAGATTGTTTGTAACCCCCACTATAGATGAAGTACCATTTATCTTTTTCATTTTGTCCAGTTTAGGTAGCTCGTGGCCCTCCTGATGTTGCTGAACAGCACCTCCCATCAGATCTAGCCAGCATAGTCAGCAGTGGATGCTAATGAGAGTGGCAGTCCAAAAAGCCACAAGCTGCCCATCCCTTGATTATGTATAAGCATTAACTGGGGACAGTCCATGTGTGAAAGACTTAAAGCCACTGTAGTTAGTCATGTGAGTCCACTGTGATAGTGTATAGCAGTGTCTTGTATTTCAGGAAGCATGTGTTGTACTTTGACCTTACCTAAAGTTCTCCACTTCTCTCTACCCTATCAGCAGCACCCTTTAGATGTCCCCTGAGCTCTGAGCTGTGTGGGAATTGCTTATCATCGACAATCAGATCATGAGGGCAAGAGCTGTGAAACTTTCCCACAGAATCTGCACATATACCGTAGTACCAGTCCCATGGGAAAGATCCAGGTGATTGGCCTCTGCCAGCATGGCTAGATTGTCTAAACATTCTCCCAGCTACATCAGAGTTGCTCACAGGGAAGTGGATCCCATGCAGCTAAGAGAATGTCTAACAGGCACCACTGATACTGGTGTCTCACTGCAGCATATCTTTACCTCAAACTGCTCCGATGGGTCTGTACTCATACCCCTTTGTAAGCCATGGGCCCTTAAATCACATTATGCTGTTGAAGAAATGCATCTTGGCAATGTTCCATCTTCAGTGCACCTCCCTGAGGGGATTTGTGATTTCTCTCAAAATCTGCACTTGGAGATGTCATTACAAGTAAAGATAACTTGTTTGAGGTTTCAAGACGTTAAGCTTTTCTTGGAAAACGGTGACGCTTTAGAGATTATAATTTTCTTCTTCAAAAGAACAAAGTTCAGGGTTATTTTATGGTCAACACTGTGGAAAACAAAACAAGCTCTAGTATTGTGGTTGCATTGGGTTTTTTTGATCGGCACATTTTTCTTTTCTCTAGATACACAAAACTTAAATTGCAAGTGACTACGGAGGGGCGTATCCCTTTGAAGAAGTAAGTTGCGTTCCATTATAGTGTTTGGGTTTTTAATGCAGCCTTTCATGCCATTGTACAGTCTAGTGCTGTGTTCCTCCTCCACATGGGAGAATGTTTATTTTCCATTGAGCCTATTTCTTTCTGCAGTGATCCAGCTGTGACTGTGCTATACCACTTCATGGGCAGGCTCATATGGTTCAGTAAAAGAAATCCAACACATACAAATAGTAAGTCAGAGAGAAAGCTAACTTTGAGCTTCTGAGTGCTGTTTTGATACTTAAGGGCACTGAGTCATGTACCCCCCCCTCTGCTCAACAGCAGCCAGAAGTGGTGCAGGCCAGGCCTAAGATGCCCACCCTTGGCCAGAACCAAGTATGGACCATTCCAAGCTGCACCTCCCAAACTGAAACATGATTACTTTCCATTCTCACTTCTCTTAATCATGTGATGCAGCATCCCAACCAAAATTAAATAAAATAAAAATGCATATTTTGGGGGAAATTATGAAGAAGGAGTGAATACTCTGGTAGAATTGTGTACAAAATTGCACACATGAGGAATGTTTACCAACATAAGGATGCACTTTTGAACATGCATTTTTGCATGGATCTCTCTTAGCGCATGTAATTTTGTGTGCATTAGGAGAAGTACAGACAATAATGCATGTGGATTTTCACATGAAATTTTAACTAATAAATACATATGCTTCACATAGTTCCAACAGCTGTGGAGATTAAAATATCCAGCCTCTGTTTTGGCAGTTAAGCATCTGTAAAGCAAGCAATTGACAGCTGTTCAGAGGGCAGCGTAAATCCTACCAGAATGTAGGTATTTCTTAATGTTCAGCATATGCAGATCTAAAAATGTAAAGTGAGGATGTGAACAACAAAAGGGTTTCTGCCAACACATGCATCCTAGGGTGTATCTACACTTTAGAACTAGTGCCATTTGACACCATTTTAAGTGCTGTTTCTCATTCCTATGGAATCCTGGACTTTGTAGTTTTACAAAGTCTTTAGCCTTCTCTGCCAAAGAGTGCTGGTGCCTCACAAAACTGCAAATCCCAGGATTCTATAGGATGAAACCATGGCAGTTAAAGTGGTGTCAAACTGCATTATTTCTACAGTGTAGATGTACCCCTAGAAATTTCAATCAGATAGCTAAAGTTGAGTGTCGCTTCTTGTCAAATATGTACATAGTGGCAGACTTGGTTTCTTGCTAAGTAACAAAATTGCTTGCCAAGAAAGAGGACTGAAGAATTCACATATGAGATACTAAAACTGCAGGGATGAGGATTTGGAAAAGTTACCCCCTTGGATTACAAGTTCCAGAATGCCCTATCCAGAATGATCAGTGTATTCTGGGAGCTATAGGGGAAAAAAGATGACATTTTTGTGGCCTACAGAGAATATACTGAGCAACGCCTCAATAGCTGGGCGAATTCATATGAGGGAAGATAGACCTTCAGATATCCTGATACCAGGCCATTTTGAGTTTTATAAGTCAGTGTAAACAGTTGGATTTCCCCCCCTAACCAACAGACTGGATGCTAATGTAGATCTTCATTAATTTTGTTTCTTTTTCACTTTGCAGCATTTATCGTTTGTTCTCCTCAGACAGAAAGCGTGTTGAGACTGCATTGGAAGCTTGTAACCTTCCCTCTGCCAGGGTAAGCAATGAAAATTCCCCCTCCCCCAACTCCTGGTCATGTGGCCTTATCCAGCCAAATTTGGGGGAAAGATGTTGGGTTTTTTTTACTAGTGTAGACAGGGCCTGTGTCAGTGGTTCTCAGTTGACAAGAATCCAGTCAGCCATTGGAAGGTTCCTCAGACCCATTGGGTGAGTGAGAAGTCAGGCAAACCAAAATCAGCATGATGACTGCTGCTGCTGCTGCAGGGATCACATGTTGTGGCATCAAGCTTGGAGGTATCTGATGTGTTCAGAACAAATACAAAAGTCATAGTTTCAATCTCTGACATACATTTAGAATCACTGACCCAAATCATTACAAGGGTGCTTCTAGACAGATGGCTCCTAGCACTGTGAAGCTATTCACTCCTTTCCTTAATGGAATATTAGTGGGAAGAAAAAAGACAGAAGTGATGGGGGAAACATGGAAAGGTGGAAGATGATGTCATCTTGACTCCTTCCATGAATGAGACAAGGCAATTGTACCATAAAAATCTCACCTGAAAATATCCTAATTAATATGTGGGAAGGGATATTAGTTTTAATAACTGGTTTTCATTGTGTTTATTTATTACATCAGGGTCAGGAATCAGGTGAGCAAGAATCAGGGGCAGGAATCAGGTGAGCAAGAACAATACAAATGTTCTTGACTGCAGTTCCTAATGTTCCTTACCACTGGCTATGTTGGTTAGGACTGCTGGGAGGCATAGTCCATCAGCATTTAGAGAGCCACATGATTCCCACTCCATATTGCAAGCACTGGATTTACATTTAGATTTTTATGTGCCAGGTATAAACTAAGTATCGCACAGCTGTATGTGTTCTGGTGTTATCATAGATATCCTCGATTCTTAAAAAGCTGTATGCTTTTCATAGAATCATAGAATCATAGAATTGCAGAGTTGGAAGAGACCACAAGGGCCATCCAGTCCAACCCCCCTGCCACACAGGAAATCACAATCAAAGCATCCCCGACAGATGGCCATCCAGCCTCTGTTTAAAGACCTCCAAGGAAGGAGACCCCACCACGCTCCGAGGGAGTGTGTTCCACTGCCGAACAGCTCTTACTGTCAAAAAGTTCCTCCTCATGTTGAGGTGGAATCTCTGTTCCTGGAGCTTGCACCCATTGCTCCGTGTTCCAGTCTCTGGAGCAGCAGAAAACAAGCCTGCTCCATCCTCAGTGTGACATCCCCTCAAATACTTAAACAGGGCTATCATATCGCCTCTAAACCGTCTTTTTTCCAGGCTAAACATACCCAGCTCCCTAAGTCTCTCCTCATAAGGCATTGTTTCCAGACCTTTCACCATTTTAGTTGCCCTTCTCTGGACACGCTCCAATTTGTCAATATCCTTTCTGAATTGTGGTGCCCAGAACTGGACACAGTATTCTAAGTGAGGTCTGACCAAGGCAGAATAGAGTGGCACTATTACTTCCCTTGATCTAGACACTATACTTTTATTAATACAGCCCAAAATTGCATTGGCCTTTTTAGCTGCTGCATCACACTGTTGGCTCATGTTCAACTTGTGGTCTACTAGGACTCCTAGATCCCTTTCGCACGTAGTCTCATTCAGCCAGGTCTCTCCCATCCTATATTTATGCATTTCATTTTTCCGCCCTAAATGCAGTACTTTACATTTCTCTGTATTGAATTTCATTTTGTTAGATTTGGCCCAGCTCTCCAGTCTATCCAGGTCATTCTGAATTTTGATCCTGTCCTCTAGGGTATTAGCTACTCCTCCCAATTTGGTGTCATCTGCAAATTTGATAAGTATGCCCCTAATTCCCTCATCTAAGTCATTGATAAAGATGTTGAATAGCACTTTTCTTTCTTTTTTTTTTTTAAGGGAGGGGAATGACATTTGTTAATCTATACTTGAATTTCACTTCACTCCTTAGCAAGAGACTAATGTTAATAATGCAACAACTGTTTAGGAAATAATTATTTTATAGCACTTGCATTCTGATGTAGACTATGGACATTTTCAGACAAGTCTTACCGCACAAGAAGACTCTGGTAGAGGTATGCTGCTATCACGTGGCAGGGGGTCCATTTCAGACGCCGTCGTCCCTCATCCGTATCACTTCCGTGTTCCATTGAAGGCAACCGTGCCATTTTTTATTCACGGACAACTTCCATGACTAAAAAATGGCACGGTTGCCTTCAATGGAACACGGAAGTGACACGGACAAGGGACAACGTCGTCTGAAACGGACCCTCTGCTGTGCGATAGCAGCGTACCTCTTCCGGAGTCCTCTTGCGCGGTAAGACTAGTCTGAAAATGTCCTAAATTAACTAGCCTATACCCAAGCAGGAACTAAAAGACAACAGAAGCCCCTTCGTCAGCTAGAAAGAGTTAGGTAGCAACTGGGGGCACCGTTTATAAACTGCATAAAGAGAAGAAGGGTTGAAAACCTGGAATCACCCTCTGGGGGGCACAGAGTCATAAATAAATAACACATAATTGACACTTAAACTGTGTTCTCACTAAACAAAAACAAAAGAAAAAACTTTTGCAGCTCTTAATTCTTTTCTAATAATCTGAGAGAATTCTGGATGCAGAACAAGAAAATTAGGGTGTTCCTTTTTTGTTGTTGTTTTTGTTTTTGTTTACAGAAAGGAACATGGATTTCTTCCTTTTTTTTAAAAAAAAAAGCCAAACATTGTGAGCTACATAATACCCCTCATGATACTGGAATTGTAAGGAGCAGTAAATGAACAGTGGGCAGCTAGATGGCAAGCATGCTTAGAATTCAAAATGGGTTACAAAGTGGAAAACACTGAACATTTCATTTTGTTGCAGGTGTTTAATGGTATTTCAGTCCTGCCTTTTTCAGGCAGCCTCTTCCATATTACTTGGGGAAAAGATATTGCCAAGTAAAACAATCAGACATTAAAATACAATAGAATGTGAACACCACAGATTAAAAACAACAGCAAGGGAACATTGATGTGTTGCAGAAATGCTTAACAGGTTGTTGTTCTTTCTGCATAAAAGCCACAAAACTAGACACTAAGGATCATTGCCGGCCGATTGCGGAATAAAGAGACCATACACATAAAATGGGGTGAAATAAAGTGTTTTTATTGAAATCAACCTACCGTATTTAAATTCCCTCTAAAATCTTCAGCAGGGGGAGGCAACCTGGTGAGGGACCAGCTGAGGCAGTAGGTCTAAACCAGACCACACCCCTCAGCCTTCTCTGGCGAACATCTGGGTCCTGGAGAGGAACCCCAGTTGCCTGGGGTTGTTTGCCAGCTGGTCCGCATCTGGAGGGTGAACCCAAAAGTCCCTCACCCAAACCCCACGGATTGGGGTGAAGGATTATCCTTTAGGCCAACCTCAAGTTGGGTCTCCTTCTGTCCCCTTAGGCCCCATGACCTGAAGTGGCTCTTCCAGAGACCCTACCTTCACTGAAAATTGGTGCCAATGTGCCCACCGAAGTAACGCCTCCCCCTTCCCTGCTACAGAAAGGGGCAAGCGTCCACTTAGTCCCTTTCCCCCACCAGTTCATCCAAAAGGTCCCTCAACCCCTGCTGAAGATCGCTCAAAAAAAATCAAATTTCCTGCATCCAAAAGGTGCACTCCATCAGCTCGGTAGAGCTCGGGCCTCTTGGACACAATATCAGGGTGAGGCAAATAGTAACCCATCCCCTTATACATGGCATTCTTAATTTCCCGATTAGCTCCCCTCCGGGCTTTATCCAGTGAACGGGGATCACCTTCCCCCCCTCCAGTGCTGTCTTGGCAGTATGGCAGACTACATGACGGTAACCTCAGGCCACTGTAACCTGATTACCTGCATGTCATGGATCACCTTAAGGACCAGTGTCTTCCCCTTCAATAACCCCAAATCATTCCCCCCTAGGTGTAGAATAAGGACATTAGGTGGAGGCCCTTGGTGCTCCTCAAAAAGCAGTGGCAAAAGGCCATGCCAGCGTAAACCCCTTTTCCCCAACCACTCAACTGTTGCCCCTTTCTCCAGACCCAGGTGAGGCCCATAGTGACATAGCCGGGCCTGCCAGGCCACCCAGTACACCATACTGTGGCCACACATCAGCACCAGCAGCCTCACCGGCGTCGGCCTAGAATCTGAAAAACAAAAGGGGAAGACAACAAGTTAGTAAGTGAGTGGACGCACGTAGCACCGGTAGGAGGAGGACCTCCATCGGCGAATCCCTTGAATAGCTGTAGTTGGCATGCCCATTGCCACAGCCGTGGAAGCGGCTCCTATGCGGAAGGAATGGGTAGCGAAGCGGACCCCATGAAGACCCAACTTACCTAATGCTCTGGACGTCAATGTCCAGAACTGGTATTTGGTGAGAGGGGAAAGATCCTCATGCACAAAGAACGGGCCCGCCTGTGGGCCACGAAGTGCTAAAAATTGCTGCAAAGCCCTAACATAATTCTGGGTCACTACATGGCAGCAAACAGCAACACTTGCCCTTCCCGCGCTGATCCGTCTTGGAAAAACACAGTGTCAGAGTGACCTGGTGCCCCTCCATGGTAACATCTCTGAGCTCCAAAGCTCTGTAAACGTATCCCTCCTGGATGCCTGCACGAGCTCACTGATGCATAAAGCACCAAAAAAGGCTGTCAAAGCTGCTGCGTGAAAAAGCAGCACTTCATAGGAAGACATACAAATACCTGCCCAAACCGTGGCTAGCCCCTTCAAAATAGCGGGAGAAATGGGAACTCTACTGTCAGCTCTACGCCCGCATTCTCTGGACCAACCCTCCAGGTCCGGAACTCCTTGAGATTTAAGCCAGAAGGCAATCGTTGATAGTCTAATCTTAATAGACTGCGGGGATAAACCCTTATGATATAAGGAGAGGCAGAATTGAAACAGATGTTCGAAGGGCACAGGGATGCCCTGTTTGTAACCTGACTGCTCCCTAAATTGAAAAAACTCACGTAAAGCCCTGGTGTATCCTTTCATCGTGCTTGGAGCCATGGACATACCTAATGCCCCTCATGAGCTCAGCCTCCCAAGCCTCCACAGGCTTGCTGGCATTGGATCGCCCTTGGGTACTGTGTCAGGGGCCAATTCTCTGAAGCGCTCCATCTGCATGCGGGAAAGAATGTCAGCAATGCCATTGTTAACACCCACCACATGCCAAGCGACAAACAGAATATTGAACTTCAAACACTGTAACGTAAAGGCCCTGACAAGCACCATCACACAAGGGGATTTTGAGGTGAGGGAGTTTATCACCTGGACAGTTGCCATATTATCGCATCAAAAGTGCACAGATGAATTTGCTAATTCCTCAGCCTAAATAGTGGCTGCCACCAGGATTGGGAAGAATTCTAAAAATGTTAAATCAGCCACATGTCTGATGCTGCCCAAACAGAAAGCCATCTGCTCGTGCACCACTGTCCACCAAAATAAACCCCAAACCCTATGGATCCAGCCGCATCAGAAGCTATCTGGAGATTCCCTTTGAGCTTCCGTTCCTCACGCCAAAAGGAGACGCCATTAAATTGTTCTAAAAACTGTTGCCAAACAAGCAAATCTGCCCTTAAATCTCTATTTATGCAGATTTAAAAATAGGGCTGTTGTACGCCCTTAATAGCGTCACATAATCAGCGAAAGAAAGCCCTCCCAGGTGCTACCACCTTACATGCAAAATTCAAATGCCCTATGAGGACCTGAAAATCACGCAAAGTAGCTTTATGCCTTGCTAAAAACTGGGAAATTCTATCCCTCAAATCGGTGACCTTAGCTGTAGACAATCTACATTGCTGATTGACTGTGTCAATTTCGACCCCCAAAAAGGTCAACACCTGGGCAGGACCTTCTGTTTTCTCAGGTGCCAGGGGGAACCCCAGCTCACCTGCCAATGCTTCAAACTGATGCAACAAATACCCACACTGGCCAGACTGATAAGGCCCTATCATTAAAAAGTCATCTAAATAGTGTACGGCACTGTGTAGTCCGGTTCTAGCTCTCAAGGCTCATTCCAGAAAGGTGCTGAAAGTTTTGAATGTGTTGCATGAAACTGAACAACCCATGGGGAGAGCCCGGTCCATATAAAACTGCCCCTCAAACTGGAAACCCAACAATTCGAAGTCATCCAGATGAACTGGCAGAAGACGAAAAGCAGATTTAATGTCACATTTTGCCAGGTTAGCCCCCCAACCCTGAAGTCGAACTGCCCTGATGGCAGCATCAAAGGATGTATACTTTACCGTACACAGCTCGTGGGGAATAGTCATTCACTGAATCCCTTTTAGGGTATGATAAATGGTGGATGAGTCTAAATTCCCCAGGGGCCTTTTTGGGCACGATGCCCAGAGGCAAAATTTGAAGGTTGGGAACCGGAGGACCAGGAAAGGGACCTAGAACATGACCCTCACTAACTTCTTTTTTAATTTTCTCCCTAACCACATGTTCTAAACCAAAAACTGATTTGTGGGCCCAAAATGGCCGCTTAACACCCTGAAATGGGATCCTAAACTCAAACTGGAAACCCTCAAGTAAATATTTGGCTGCCTTCCTATCAGGATAGATTTTGAGCCATTTTTGTAGAGCCTCATTGTTGATTGGGTTGGGCCCCTTTTTGAGTGTGAGTGGTGGAAGCTCTGCCCCTCCCTCCTTGATTGGCCCTACCACCCTGGGCAGCCGTTTTTCCCCCTGGGGCAGTTCCGAAAGGAATGCACCCCTCCACAGATGCAGCATTCATGGCTGAACCTGCAGGGTTTCCTAGCACAAAACCCATGTGAACTGAATTCCCAACACACCTGCTTAATGGTGAGAGCCATGCCGATGGGGGCACACACCACTGGGCTGCTAGATGACTTAACCAAGTGCCCACTATGAGTCCTCTCCTCTTGGATTGGGTGAGCCGGAGCCATAAGCTGCATCCATAACTGAGGATGCATCATGTCCCATCTCAAGGAAGGATAAATTGCAGCCCTCATCATAAAGGCCTCATTGTAAAGGAGCCATGCTGGACCTGCGAAATCACCATATGCCCTGTGAATTATATCTAAGTACTGAAACAGGGCTGCCGCTCAATAAGGATGTGCCTTAACCACAACCCCAGCATACATGAGAAAACTGGAGAGCCAATTGGTCCAGTTCCTTTCTACCTTCCTCTTCTTCAACTTTTCTTTATCTTTCTCATCCATCTCCTCCCTGACTTTTTTCTCCACTTCTCTATAGATTAGAGAAAAAAGGTCCACATATTCTCCTTTCACTTTCTTGTCCCTAGAGATTGAAGCAAATGGTCATCTAAAGGGAGGGACATTTCTCCAAAAGGAATGGCAGAATATGCAATGGAATCATAACCAGTCCCCTGAGCCGTGTAAGGTAAACCCTGGGCCAGCCTAAAAGGGGGGACCATTGATCCCAACCCGTAAGGTGACCAAGGGGACCATTGCGGTGGGGCTCAATTTAAAGCCTGTTGCGATGGCCAGGACCCTGCACTGACTGGGTACTTGAGCTGTTGTTCCCCATATTTTGTGTCATGGGGGGCCAAGCTCCCCAAGGCCAAGTCACGCCCATATTTGGATTAGATGCCTGAATAACGAACTCACCTGAAGTTGCAGGAACCATGTTGTCATTAAAAGACTGCTCCAAAAGATTGCTTGAAAGTTGCTCGGTCCCCGCTGTGTCCTCAACATGCCTGGACCCCGAAGCCCCGTCTGGATGGATATTGCGCACCAATGCATCTAATTGGGAAAGAATGTCATCAGCAATCTTCCTCTTTTTTCCCCTGTGCATGAGATTCAACAACTTCCTCCTGATGAACACCCTGCAACTTCTCCAGATGTTGAATCCGTGCCATAATAGCATTCCATGGAATCTGATCCTCATCATCACTGGATGAGCGAGGATCAGGCACCACTGGGACTGGGACTTGCTACTTAGCAGCCCGCCCTTTACCTTTCTGCCCCCCTTTGCCTTTCCTAGAAGCCATCGTGAACCACTGAGGCAAAAATTAAACTTCAAATTTCAACAAACGTCACTCAGGGAACAATCAAGATCTGGACTTAAAGCTCTCTCTCTCTCTCTCTCTCTCTATATATATATATATATATATATATATCTCAATCTATTATTGAACCACGTTGCTGCTGTTATTATTATTATTATTATTATTCGACTAAGGAACATACAACAGCAATATGAAAAGTGGCCAACTAAACTCACAGATGGCCCACCCAAGATAATGTATCAAAAAAGGCTGGCAAAACTGACTGCTCTGTTAATTGCAAAATGACTGCCTTATAAATGAGGTCCACAAAATGCCCCCCGGCTGCAGTCCAAGAAGGAGGGCCCCCCTGGTGGCCCGCCAGAAATAATTGCTGGCAGTGATGGCAAAGGCAGCAATAATATTTATAACCAGCTCCCCCTGGAGGCCCGCCTAAAGAACTGCAGGCAGCAAGGGGTATCAGGCTAAAACGACCATTGAGCCAGTCCCCTGGTGGCCCGCCAAACCAACAAGGCACAGTAATACAACAATGCCCCAACAATGCACAAACCCAGACAAGCAAACAGTAATTCAGTACCCCACAAGCAAAAACCCCACAATGCAGAAGGAGCACAGACAATGAACCACGCTCCTACCCTCAAGAACCCTGCCCCGTACAATACTCTCCCCCAATGGGGAGAAAGCCCATCCAAATACTCCCTGTCAAAGTGAAACCTCTTCATTGCTGAGCACCGAGCAGAGCAGGGGGAGGGCTGGATTGCCTGTTCGCCAAACGTCAGCCGGTCGGAGGGAGCTGAGCCAGCAAGTGGCCACCGAGTTTCCTCCACCCCGCCGGCCACAGCCACGACCAGTCAGTGAGCGGGGGGGAAACCGAGGGGGGTAAACCCCCTAGCGATGTCAAATGGGAAAGTAGCGCCCCACGCGCAGTAACAAATGGGCAGTTGCGCCCCAACTCCTCCAGCCGCCACTGGCCCGATCTCCAGACTGGCCGCGCGAACTGCCTGCTCAACCTCCTCTGCCACCTTGCCCCTTCAGCCAAGCCTGAACAGCGATCACAAAGATTGCTTGGATCTGAAGAGGATGAAGTGTGGGACGGGAGGCCTTTATATATCCTCTGGCCCCGCCCCTCATCCTCCGTCACAGGCGGCGACACCTGCAACCAGAAGAATGGTTTCCTGACTGCAAACAGCGGCAAAGGCGGCTCCCCATCCCAAGCGGCTCTGCCACAAGGTAGGGAGCCAGAAACTAGCCCTTAAGAAAAATGGGTATTCCTTATGAGTAACCCATTTTCTCTCCAACAACATAATTTCCCCATAGATGAGTGCCTTGCAGAGGGGCGGGATATAAATAAATTTTATTATTATTATTATTATTATTATTATTATTACAACCCAGACTTGCAAACTGAGCCTATGTTTATCTCATAATGCCTGGTCCCCAAATAATGCATGCTAAATGCAAGATACATGGATGAGGAGAAAAAGGAAGTGCTGTGAAAAACAGATGCCTTTCATCACTTGGGAGGGCAACTCTGTAAAACACCAGTTTTGTAGGAGTAATGAGTCTAAAAATAAAATGTATTAAAAATTCCAGGATCTAGTCCTTTTAAAAAAAGCAATAAAAATTATCTTCTTTAAAAAGAGGAGTTAAAATCATTTACTTTCAAATTCATGCAGAGTGCCACTTAAGAATGCAGACTGACAAGCTCAATTAACATTTAAAAGTGTATTCAGAGGTCTGTGGTCTGTTCTGATCACCCATTGAATTAGACTCATTACAAAAACAAAGGAGTCAGTTTAAAATGCAAATCAAAAGTTTACTAAAGGTATATCAATCTCAATCTACATACTAAAACAAACTTTAAAAAGAGTGTTCCTAACTAACTAAGAGGATTTAGGGTAGAAAGACTCACCCAGCCTTTTGGCAGTAGAAGTCTACATGGTGATTTGAAAAGCAAACATCATGGCATGGCATCCATGGCTAGGCAAAGCATCGAATGGAGAATCTAACTTCAAAAAGACTTTAACAAAGAGCAATAAAATTTAAATTAGGTCATGTATTGAATGACCCAGCACTCCAGTTGGCTGGAAGTGCCCAGTGAAATAAGAGAAAGGGAGTTTGGGATAAACAGAAGCATGCAGGGGAAAAAAATCCTAGACTTATCTTAAGATGTGAATGGGGTACACAAGATTGCTTTTACATTACAATTAATTATTTCCCCACATACTACAAGTTTGACACTAGGTGAATGTATATGTGAAGGGTCTGGATTCAACAAATTATACATTATCCATGAAAAAGCTCTGTGCCTCTGGTAGCCATTCACATCAGATCTGAAGATGGGGTCGTCAAAAGCAGGCCCCCAACTTAGTTTTCAGTGGGTGGGCATGTACATGGGAGAAGAAGCAGTCTTTCAGAAATGCCTTTCCCAATGTCCTGGGGCTTTATTTGTCAAAACTAGCATTGTGCATCGTATCTTCCCTCCTGCTTCTGCCAGATAAAGGCTCCACAGCTGTATTTGGAGCCCAGGCAAGTTTCTAAAACACGCCCCTTAGGTAGCCCTTCACTGAATCAATCTAACCAGCAATGTGTCTGGCTAGACTGGTAGATCTAAGTGGTTTCCGGATGACTTGTGGGGATCTCCCAGCCATCATTCCAGAAACTGGGCATCTACCGTATGTAGGAAATATCTTTCTATCAAAAAAGTAAAGAAAAAGTGAACTTGACAAAGAGCAAGCCCCTCCTCCCAAATAGGTATCTCTGTTTTCCTTGACAACTGTTCAGTACAACAGAATAAATAATGACAATGATTTCCTCTTTCTTACAATTTGCATAGGCACTGCAATATTTAAGCAAAATAATATTTTATCTGCCTTAAAAATTACTTTTCTACATTTAATCATTTATATTTGCTATAACGTTTGGATTACATCTTCTTCTCAGCAAAAAAACATATTTCTGTCCATTGTCAGCTATTCACCATTTATTTTCATTTATTTTTGCCTTGAAATTTTCATGTTGTCCTTGAACCTTATGGTAATTTCTGTATATCTAAATGTTTCTTCATATTTCTGATTGGATGCTTAGTGTATATCAGCAAAGGTTCTCTGTCATCAGTGTTTAATGGTTTTAGTGTCCTATTCTAGTGACCTTCTTTAAGTAGAGAAGAATAAACTCTTTGACTATCCCTGAGGGTAACAAGAGATGACATCAAGAGTAACAGCTGGTGACACACACCCTGCCAAAGGATATTATTTAGTGCAGAAAAGCTGAAATAAAACACTTCTTTCACAGTAGCCTCTGGACACTATCAGCTCATTCACACTTCAGAGGCAGCACGTTTTTGAATTAGTCCTATTTGTTTTCTTGTGTTTTAAAATTAAGAAGCTTGAGAGTATGATTGAAGAGTATGGTACACAAATGCCAATAATCCATAAATTAAAATAAGCAGTAACTTGGCCTGCATATTTCCTTCCAGATCTTGGCACAGTTTTGCAAAGAGGAAATGGAGGGACTTGCATCAGGTGGGCAACTTGTGGCCTTCTAGCTAATGTTAGGCCCATCAGTCCTGGCCAGCCTATCCAATGGTAAAGGATGAGAGTTGCACAGCAGCCATATTTATAAGGCTGGCTTAGTGGTTTGAGTGTTGGGCTACAACTCTGGAGACCAGGGTTCGACTCCCCACTTGGCCATGAAAACCCCCTGGGTGACCTTGGGCAAGTCGCACAGTATCAGCCCTCAGAAAAACCCTGTGATAGGGTCACCTTAGGGTCACCATACATTGGAAACGACTTGATGACACACAACAATAACATCAAGTTGTCTAGTGCTGAAATATCTGTAGTATGTTCTGTGGGCTCTCAGACCAATCACAGTTAAGGAGCACTGCAGTTAAGGCATCACCAGAGTGAAAATTTTGTCACCTGCCTAAACTCTGTATGCAGCAATACTTGGAACTCAGTCTTAGACAATGGCACTTCACAACTTACTGAGGTGGTAAATTTGCATCTCAGGGCCTGGTGCAGTTGTGGGTTCCATGTTTTTCCTGGCACTGTTGTTATTTATTTATTTATTTATACCCTGCTCTTCAGCCACAAGGCTGTCAGAGCGGCTTACACATTGTTTTAAGCAACAGCAACTTATACATCTACACTGCATTAAGCAGCTTCCAATGTGTGTTAGCTAATTGCCCCACAAGCTGGGTACTCATTTTACTGACCTATGAAAGGATGGAAGGCTGAGTGAACCTTGGAGCCCTCTGGAATCGAACTTGCAACATGGTGACTTACTGAAGTGGCATTTAACCACTGTATGACCAGGGCTCCTGTACCAGGGCTCCTGGCACTGGCAAAAGCTTCTTCCCAGACGCCGATGAAGTTTGCATGGGCTTCAGGGAGAGAGATGAAACACCAGCCAGTAGCTAGTGAGTGGGACTGGAGGAGCCTAGGCCGGGTATGGAGGGATAAAATTGTCCCTCCTGGCTCTCCAGTCTCCATTGGCTCAGAGCTTCATCCTACCTAATCTCCCTTTATTTGGGCTTGATCAGGCCGGATATATAGCAGCATTTTTTGTCACAATTTTGGTGGGCAGTTTGGGCATGGGAACCAGATCCAGAGAGGAGAGGAATGGGGATTCCATGTCCATCATAAGAAAAAGGAGGTCCCAATATAGGATGTTAGGAGTGTGCATGGTAAGGGTAAGAACCAGTGCTGGGGCAGATGGCCTTGCCCTGCTTCTAAGCGGCAGGGGAGCCACATTGTGGCATCTGCTATTGTGAATCCCATATCTGTCATTCCAGATAGTTACCTGGCAAATAGATGGGCTATTTGGCTCCTTGGCGGGCAGTCAGATTGGTCATTGCCTGGATCCAGACCCATGCAGCAGGGCCAAGTATATTAGTAGCTTTAACCAATAAGATTGATGCCTGCCCCCCCCCCAATGTTTGGCTGTGTGTAGTTATTTCATAGTGGTTTGCCACTGAGTCTGCAATGCTATCAGCAGACAGGTGGGTGCCCATAGGAAAAGTTTTTTAGATATCTTAGTTCTAGCCTGTTTTAGGCCTTTATGAATTCAAACTAAGACTTTGCCTGGGAAAATATGGGAGCTGGATATATTACAAAGTCTTCAGATGAGTAAAATCTTGAAGTGACTGACCATTTTTTTCCTTGAGGACGAAAAATGTCATGATTATTTTTCACATACCCTAATCATATCACAGTTACAAATAGTCAGCTCAATAGTAAATCACTGAGGCCAAAAGAATGGCTGGGTAGTAGGAATGCATGTTGAGTAATAGAGGTTGAGTATGGTGTCTGCTATTATAGCTGCTGCCAATTGTCCCTGCTAAATAGGATGGCCAAAACCTTACTGCCCAGCTCACAGCCAACCCCCCTCTTGCCAAAAGTAAGGGTTTCTTCTTGTTGTCTGCAACTAGGACTACATAGACAGGGGTGAGATGTCTGATTTTGTCTTAGCCTTTGGCAAAATGGATATAGATATCATCAGCCTATTAGTAACATCTCACCTCAGATCTCCACACATGTTCTTCTAGCAAAATCACATAGGTTTTCTATGGGTTTTTTCTGGGCTGTGAGGCTGTGTTCTGGAAGAGTTTATTTCTAACATTTCGCCTGCATTTGTGGCTAGTAACTAATTCTCTGAAGATGCCAGCCACAGATGCAGGCGAAACGTCAGGAATAAATTCTTCCAGAACACGGCCTCACAGCCCAGAAAAAACCACAGAAAATCTATGGATGCCGGCCGTGAAAGCGTTCAACTTCACACAAAATCACATCGATCTTGGAAATTGCATGGGGAACCATACTGAGCCAGGCACATCCTAGTCCCAAATATGCCAAGAGTATAAAGTAATAGTCCCTCAACAGTACCTTCTGGAATTTTCCCATCAGTTTGATGTGAAATCACCAGAGCATTTTCTTTACTCACTCCCATCATAATAAAGTCTAATGCTGGTGCCACAGTGCAGAAATAATGCAGTTTGACACCACTTTAACTATCATGGCTCCATCCTATGGAATCCTGGGATTTGCAGTTTCTCATGGCGTCAAAGCTTTCTTACATAGAAAGCTAGATATCTCTCAAAACTACAAATCCCAGAATTCCATAGTGTTGATATGTTTTGTGTTGTGAGTTGTCTTGGGTCCCATTCGGGGAGAAAGTCAGCATAGAAATCAAATAAATAGATAAATAAAATTGAACCATGATAGTTAAAGTGGTATCAAATCATATTTCTGCAGTGTGGCAGCAGCTTAAGAAAGTTAACAGGGTCACAATTCCCCTATTCTAGCTGCATAGCTAAACTATAGGGCAGGTGAGGTAATTTCAGCTAGGCAAACTGTAAGGGAGATTCATTGCTTTTTTGGTTTGGGAGCCAAAATGTAATGGGTTTAGACAAGGTATTCTCAGTCTTTGATACACCAGCAGTTTTGTACTACAACTCCCAGAACATTCTGTCAGCAGGGCCAGTGATGATGGATTCTGGGAACTGACATCCAAAAAATGGGTGACCATTGGTTTAGAACTGGGTTAGACATTCTGTGACAACAAGGAATGCCTAGAATTGAGCTTCTACCACAGAAGCACTTTGTTCTGAAAAGGATGATTTCTGACTATACAGTAGGACCCCCTTATCCACTGGGGATTGGTTCTAGGGGGCCCATGGATACTGAAAAACCATGGATAATAGCAAACACCATTGAAAACAATGGGACTTTTGGTTTAAAATACCATAGAGTTGCTTTGGAGGACCTGGAAAATGGCTAGAGAGGATACATTTTCTAGGAAGACTCTATGGTAGGTGTGTTGTTTTGTGTCCCATGGAAAATTGAATCAGTGAATAATGAATCAGTGGGTACGGGGGTCCTACTATATAATGGTTGCAACAGTCATTTGGGTCCAAGGTGATTTTCTTTCTGAGCAAGGATGTAGGTCCTCATACATTTTGCTCTCTTGGGCAAGAATAAATACTTTGACCATGTTTTTCTTTTCTGTGAGAAAGTCATCTAAAATGTGAAGTTTTCAGAAGCTATTTTTGTTTCAGGACTTTTTTTGCATGTGGTCTTGTTGCACAGAAAATTGCATTTTTATGCAGAAAACAAGTTTCCTATAGTATTTTGTATGCATAAATGTTGTTTTCTGTGCAGAAATAGTATTTGTGTGCAGAAAATGTTGTTTTCTGTGCACAAAATACACGTTTTTCATGCATAATAAGTCCTGAATGGAAAGATTCCTCCCCCTATTCTCCTCATAATGGGTTCCTGACACTTGAAAAACTTGTTTTTGTTTTTCTTTTTGGAGGCGGGGTAGAATACTGTTTCCATCCCTGCTTCAGATGTCAGCTCAGAATTACCTCTTTAAAGGCTAGGGGAACTGAGTTCCTGTTATCTCTCCTGGGCTCTTCTACAGCCAGACAGGTTCACAGAGTGCTCTGCTGAAATTGACAGCTGAATTCCATGGTTTTCATGGCTTTATATCCGTTTTATAAATTGACTATATTTTTATACTTTTTTCTCTTCTTTTCTCTGCTAATTCTGAATGTAGAGGGTAAGCTGCACAGCTGAGGCATTGCCTTGACAAGGTTAACTCAAGCAGAAGAGAAGTGATCTTATTTCATACTCTGTAGCTATCTCAGCTGCTCAGTTCAGTTCACAAATTATAATTCTATGTAACAAGTGCCCAATATGCAATGGGCTACACAGTTATAGTACATCTGAGAGCCTGGTCTGCTCATCATGCTCAATATCCTTGCACGTGCACACAAATTGTATTAGAAATCAATGTTTTGGAACAGAAAGCTATTCTGTAATAGGTATATTCAACTTATGGTCACTGTTCCAATACTGGGTGATGCAAATCAGGGAATCTCATGACATGTTCCTAAGCATGTTTACTTCAGAAACAGATCTCAATGGACACTGGTTTGCAACTTGATGTGAAATGTTGAGTCTTAGGTGGACAGTTTCTGGGGGGAAGGGGAGCGGAAGGCCACACACACACACCCTGATCCACTGCTGTGGCGTCATTAAGGCTGGTGTCACTCCTCCCCCTGACAGTGTCATCTGGTGCGGCTTGGCCTCTCTGCACCCCCCCCCCAAGTGCTGCCATTGATCTACTGGCAGCTGCTTCACTACCACTTCTATTCTGGCCCCTGCCCACAAGTGTTACTGTGGGAAAGTGAGTGTTTTCCCTTTAAGATCACTAGATTTATTTATTTATTTATTTATTTATTTATTTATACTCTGCTCTTCAGCCACAAAGGGTCTCAGAGAAGTTTCAAAATTGTTTTAGCAATAGCACTTATACTTCTACACTGCTTTATAGTGCTAGGCACTCCCTAAGTTGTTTGCAATGTGTTTAGTTAATTCTCCCCACAAGCCGGGTACTCCTTTTACTGACCTATGAAAGGATGGAAGGCTGAGTCAACCTTGAGTCCTTCAGGATCAAACTCACAACGTTATGGCTGCAATACCAGCATTTAACCACTGCACCACCAGGGCCCCCTAGTGTTCAACCTTCAAAAAAAGTTTATCATGTATTATCTATGCCTGGTTGAAAAGCTTTCAGGACGTTTCCCAGACTGGCAATCTTAAAGGTAAAATGCTACTTTTTTTATTTCTAGGAGCAGCAGACAATTTGAGGGATATAAGTGGCCTGTGGGCCATAGGTTGTCAACTTCTGTCTTAAATAGAATGTTAAGAATATTTTAACAGTTCTTAAAAATAATATTAGGTATTTAAGGAAAAATGTAGTGCATGCTGGCTAAAATGGCTTTGTTGAGGTATAAGTGGCTTTATTAGGTAATAAAATAATTTATTCAAGTGCAAATCAATAGCCAACATTGCCATGCCATCAATATGAACGTATATGTACTTATTATGGTATGTTTATTTATTTGGTTTACACATTGCCCTTTGGCATAATAGCTCATGGCAGTGAAAAAGCTTATAATTAAGAAAAATAGTTCAAATCACAAATTAGCTACAATACTTAAATTCACAAATCTTAAAATTACACATCCAAAATTCCAAACATCTAAAATAGTGAATTACAAATATTAACTAAAATGCCACGAGGTACCATTTAGGGAATATTTTAAATATAAATTGAATAAAGTGATTCAAATCAACTATTTGCATTGGATGTTTCTTTTGGCAATTTAAAACAGCCTGCCCTATAGACTGGTGTCTTGTACCTGGGATTGGTTCACGGGTAAATATACAGTGCGTGAGTCTGTTATGTGTATGAATGTCAAAGAATACAGCACCTTACCATGAAATGCACATGAAGACAAAGGCAAACAGTAGATATTATTACACATGATAAATAGGTTCACTGTTTTTGCCCCCACATCTGATATTCAGGTCTCCCTCACCGTATACACGGGGGACATGTTTCTGGACTTACTGTGGATACGTGAAACCATGGCTAACAGTGAACCCTATTGAAATGAATTACAGTTGTCCCTCCACATTCGCGAATTCGACATTCGCGGTTTCGAGTATTCGCGGTTTTGGGAGGGCCCCCCAGGCCCCCCCCAAAACCGCGACACGGGGCCTCCAGAGGCCCCGTGAAAGCCCTGGGAGGGCTGGGAAAGCCTCCGCGGGGCCTCCGGAGACCCTCCGGAGGCCCCGCTAAGGCCTTGGGGGGGAGTGGGGAGGGCAGGGAAAGCCTCCGCGGGGCCTCCGGAGGGTCTCTGGAGGCCCCGCGAAGGCCCTGTGGGGGGAGTGGGGAGGGCAGGGAAGGCCTCCGCGGGGCCTCCGGAGACCCTCCGGAGGCCCCGCTGAGGCCCTGGGGGGGAGTGGGGAGGGCCGCGGAGGCCCTGTGGGGGAGTGGGGAGGGCCAGGAAGGCCTCCGCGGGGCCTCCGGAGACCCTCCGGAGGCCCCACTAAGGCCTTGGGGGGGAGTGGGGAGGGCAGGGAAAGCCTCCGCGGGGCCTCCGGAGGGTCTCCGGAGGCCCCGCGAAGGCCCTGTGGGGGGAGTGGGGAGGGCAGGGAAGGCCTCCGCGGGGCCTCCGGAGGGTCTCCGGAGGCCCCGCGAAGGCCCTGTGGGGGGAGTGGGGAGGGCAGGGAAGGCTTCCGCGGGGCCTCCGGAGGCCCCGCGAAGGCCCTGGGGGGAGTGGGGAGGGCTGGGAGGGCCTCCGCGGGGCCTCCGGAGACCCTCCGGAGGCCCTGCGAAGGCCCTTGGGCGGGAGTGGGGAGGGCAGGGAAGGCCTCCGCGGAGCCTCCGGAGGGTCTCCGGAGGCCCCGCTAAGGCCCTGGGGGGAGTGGGGAGGGCAGGGAAGGCCTCCGCGGGGCCTCCGGAGGGTCTCCGGAGGCCCCGCTAAGGCCCTGGGGGGGAGTGGGGAGGGCCGCGAAGGACTCCACGGGGCCTCCGGAGACCCTCCGGAGGCCCCGCGAAGGCCCTGTGGGGGAGTGGGCAGGGCTGGGAAGGCCTCCGCGGGGTCTCCGGAGATGCTCCGGAGGCCCTGCGAAGGCCCTGTGGGGGGAGTGGGGAGGGCAGGGAAGGCCTCCGCAGGGCCTCCGGAGGGTCTCCGGAGGCCCCGCTAAGGCCCTGTGGGGGAGTGGGGAGGGCCGCGAAGGCCCTGTGGGGGAGTGGGGAGGGCCAGGAAGGCCTCCGCGGGGCCTCCGGAGACCCTCCGGAGGCCTCGCGAAGGCCCTGTTGGGGGAGTGGGGAGGGCAGGGAAGGCCTCCACGGGGCCTCCGGAGGGTCTCCGGAGGCCCCGCGAAGGCCCTGGGGGGAGTGGGGAAGGCCAGGAAGGCCTCCGCGGGGCCTCCGGAGGCCCTGCTAAGGCCCTGTGGGGGGAATGGGGAGGGCAGGGAAGGCCTCCGCGGGGCCTCCGGAGGGTCTCCGGAGGCCCCGCTAAGGCCCTGGGGGGGAGTGGGGAGGGCAGGGAAGGCCTCCGCGGGGCCTCCGGAGTCTCTGGAGGCCCCGTGAAGGCCCTGGGGGGAGTGGGGAGGGCTGGGAGGGCCTCCGCGGGGCCTCCGGAGACCCTCCGGAGGCCCTGCGAAGGCCCTTGGGCGGGAGTGGGGAGGGCAGGGAAGGCCTCCGCGGAGCCTCCGGAGGGTCTCCGGAGGCCCCGCTAAGGCCCTGGGGGGGAGTGGGGAGGGCAGGGAAGGCCTCCGCGGGGCCTCCGGAGGGCCTCCGGAGGCCCCGCGAAGGCCCTGGGGAGGCGGGGGAAAGCGACTATGGGGCCTCCGGAGGCCCCATGGTCGCTATAGCAGGGAAGGGGGGGGGCAAACAGTATTCGCGGTTTTTTCACATTCGCGGGGGTCCGTGGAACGTAACCCCCGCGAATGTGAAGGGACGACTGTACTTCCTGCACAATGTCCAGTGAAAGCATACCATAGAATTGTGCTGGAGGACCTAGAAAATGCCTAGAGAGGATAATTTTTTGGATGTGTATTAGTGAAACCACATATCAATCCTGTGGATATGCAGGTTTGTGGATTTCAATAGCTTCTCTGTGCATTCTGACATGATAGTTGGCATTCTGTCAGAATGCACAGAGAATGCACAAAGAAGCTATTGAAATGCACAAACACCTGGACAACTTCAACAGGAAAGAAGAAAACTTAAAAGTAAACAAAATCTGGCTCCCAGTTTTGAAGAACAATAGAATCAAAACTGAACACTTACAAAGGAATTCCACCCAGGGACAGGGGGATTCCCAGCAGATAATGGACCATCAACCAACCATTAGCCAACCAGACACTAACGAGCCTTGCATTTCTATACCCAGAAACTAACCATTCAATTACTCAAATTTACATATCCTCCCCAACAGGGGTTCACAGCACATAAACTCCACATACACTCCTACCCAACCATTCTCTGAAGATGCCAGCCACAGATGCAGGTGAAACATTAGAAAGAAACTATTCCAGAACATGGCCTCAGAGCCCGGAAAAAAACCAAGGAAAATCTATGGATGCAGGCCGTGAAAGCCTTCGACTTCACAAACAGACTGATTTGTTTCTGAAATCCCATCTTTCTTACCATTTAGAACAATCAGGGCGAGATTGCATAGGATATGGAGTTCCAGTTTAGGAATGGTGGTTAGAGCTGAACCTGGAGGCCTCAAATAAATATATATATATATATATATATATATACATATACAAAACTGAGAAAAGTTACTTGTTTGGAGTACAACTTCCAGTATCCTCAATAGTGATGCAGTTCTTCCCTAATTTTGTTCTTGAATGAAGCAACAAGTAATTAGAGCAATTTTCCCCTGCTGTGACAAAGCCTTCAAAAAGACAAAGCCTATGCATTTTTCAAAGACTATTTGCAGCTTGGGACTTATTTTGCACAACATTTGCACATGGTTTTTGTGTAGAAAGCAGCATTTTGTGCACAGAAAATAGTATTTAAAAACCATATAGTAATAAAAATAGCACTTACATTTCTATACTACTTTATAATGCAAAGCACCCTCTAAGCAGTTTGCAATGTGTTAGCTAATTGCCCCCAACAAGTTGGGTACTCATTTTACTGACTTAGGAGATTTTCACACGGGGCCAAAATGCCCCGTTACTGCCCCGCTACCTCCTCTCCCGTTCCTGCCACGGAATAACGTAAATCTTTCACACACTTACCTTAATTCCGCAGCAGGAACGGGCTCCCCCTCCCCTTGCTGGCCGGCCGTAAATGCAGCCGTCGTAAGGCTGCTTTTACAACCAGCCGTCTGAAACGATATCACGTTATCACGTGATAACGCCGGACGGTAAATTTAAAAAATAAAACTCCCCCAAACATAAAATCAATTCACCAAGCACAAAAACACTCTTTAAATCACATAATCAAAACAGGGAGGGTAAAATAAAGGGTGCCACTTACCTGGATGTCCAGATCGTACCAGGAAGTGCTCAGAACGGACCTCCCCTCCATGGCTGTCATTTCGGAACAGGAACGGGGCTCCTGTTCGCACACCTGTGATTGTGATATAGCAATGGAATGGGAGGTCTATTCATGATGAAAAATCGTGATTACATTGTTCTGGAACAGTCACGGGAGTAGGATGGATGCAGGACAGAATGGGGTCAACGTCGTCTGAAAGGGAAAACATTTCCCGACCCTGTTCTGTTCCTGCCACGGGTTATATAGCCCGTGTGAAAATCTCCATAGAGAAGGATGGAAGGCAGAATCAACCTGGAGCCCTGCAAGATTGAATTCACAATGTTGTGGCTGCAGTACCAGCATTTAACCACTGTGTCACCAGGGCTTATGCTTATATACAATTTTTTTCATAAAATAAGTACCAAACTGCGAAGATTCTCATCAGTCTAAGATTCTCTTTGTCAAGAACACTCAAGAAACAGTTTTTTTCAACCATTTTCCAAATAGTTTTGAATATTCTTTCCATCCTTGATTCTCAGGCATCTTCACCGCTGGCAACAGTTCATGATGAGATGAAAGAATTTAGGAGTCCTATTAACAGCAGGTGTAAAGATGAGAATAGACGAAACTAGGATTTATTGTTTATTTTTAAAATGTTTATGCCTCCCTTTAATTGAAGGGGGGAAAAAATCTTGACGGGCTAACAACAGTAAATTTCATTTACAAAATATGTTGAGAAAAAACTTAAATAAAGCCAATCCTTTCAATTATTGCATTAACTAAACTGAAAAAAACCCACACATATTTATGTTAGGATTATTCCACAGCTGCCTGCTATGAAGCTGGTATGCAAAACCATGTAGCAGTTTAAGGCTATGCAAAATTGGCAGAGCTGTGGGTGGGCACAAGTCCTCATGATTGGCATCCCCACCAGACAGTAGTCACTGCAGCCACATTTGGGAAAGGCAGTGTGACAGATACGGAGAAAATCTTCCAGAGGGCTCTATCCTGAAAGCTGGAGGGAGTGGGAAACTGTTGCTTTTTCTTTTTTGTATTTGCTTCCAAAGCCATACTGCCAAACACATTCCTTCTTCACATTTCTGCATTTCAGTCCTTCCTCAGCTTTGTCTAGCTGAATCTTTAATTACAATAAACTATCATTTTCTCCCTGTTTCATGTATATTCTTTGCCATGTATATTCTTCTGTCTCCCATTCCTTCTGATCCTTTCCCTTCTCTGTTAGCTGATGAACCTGAAGGTTAACCTTCCATTTCTGACACAGCCACTTCCCTGTGACATGGGCTGACTGACATACTTCCATGACTGGAGTGAAAATTTCTGCTCCTCACCAAATGCTAGCTAGATCACTCTCTTCCCTCATATTCTGTGTGCACATCTGATGACATCTGGAGTGTATTGGTATTACACGGTTTATGGTAGTTAGGGTAACACTTTTCCTGGCTCCATCCTATGAAATCCTGGGATGTATAGTTTGGTGAGATATTTAGAATTCTCCTTCTAGAGAGCTCTAGCCAATTAGAACCCTCTCACAGAGAATTCCAAGTACGTCACCAAGAGACACATCCCAAAGTTCCTTAGGATGGGGTCATGGCAATCAAAGTGGTATCAAAGTGCTATATCTCTGTAGTGTAGACTCTCTCCTGGTGTCTCTTAATCTTCCCCAACCAAAACAAATGCTGTAAGTTGAAGCCTTGTTCTGTCTGGGTGTCTAGGCAGCCTCTGCCTACTGCTGCTGCTTCAACATCCACCTGTGATGTGGATCCAGCAAAAGACTCATCTGTGTACTCTCCAGGTGATGTCATACTGCACCTTCCACCAGCCTTATCCAGCATAGCAATCCAACAACATCTGGAGGGCCACAGTTGTCTATCCATAACCAAGCCTTTCTCTTTTTCATTCTGCTCTAAGTCTTCCTGGAGATAAGCGCCACTGCACCTATTAGGTCATGTCAGCGCCTGCTGTTCTTCAGCCTGCATTTGGCCTGCCACTAGTGAGGATGAATAACTCCTGCAGCTTTCTCCTGGCTGTGTAGAAAACAAGTATTTCCTTGCAATTCTTGCCTAGTATCCATCATCCTGAAGTATTTCAGGATATCATTCTGCAAGAGAAATACAAGTGGTTTTGGTGTAATTTTGTTCAGAAAACACTGTTTCCAGGCAGCCACATCTGCTTTTTATTTTTTTATTTTATTTATTTATTTATTTATACCCCACTCTTCAGCCACAAGGCTATCGGAGCGGCTTACAAATTGTTTTAAGCAATAGCTATTTACACATCTACACTGCATTAAACAGTTTCCAATGTCTGTTAGCTAATTTTGTGCAAGATTGCTGTTTTCGATGCAAATACCAACAATACTACACAGCAACAAGTCTTGCACAGAAAACAGTGATCTTGATCTTGCACACAACTAAACCATGTTGCAAGATTTTGTGGTGTTTTGCAAAAGATTTTTTTCTTTAAGATTTTTATGGTGCAAATTTGCTATTTTTATGTAGAAAACAACACTTGCATATAAAAAACACCCCTTGTACATGACTGTCAAAAAACTTTTTTGCTCAAAACATGACCATTCTCATGCAAAATCATGTGCATTTCTTGCAGAATAATTTCTTGAAACATTCAGGATGTGTGAATATCTGACAAAAACTATACAGAATTCTCATCACTTTATTATTATTCTAGATCTGGTTTCCCAAATGTTGGGAAACCCATTTTTTTCAGCCAAGAAATGAATAACTGAACTTTTCCCTATCCCCACTCCCATCCCCTGCTGCCTCTTTCAATATAAAACATACCAATGGCCATTGTGCCCATACACTGCTAGTGCCCACCCCAATAATAACAGGTCTACACCAATTTGCTTCTGTCTGCCTCAGAGAGGTTGGCCATTGTGCCTGCACATTGCCTGCACCTGTGAGAAAGAGACTGACTACTGTGGCACCAAGTTTGTGATGTGTGCTTCAGACAACTAGTCATTGCAGACTAAACTGTTGCCACTCACTTAAAGGAGACAACTTGAAGGAAAGAGGCTGGTCATTTTGAGCTAATGATGATGCCACCAACTTGAGGGAGAGACTAGCCAGTGGGGCTTTACACTGGTTCTTGACTGTGTATAACAGAAATTACGTTCTTTGGAACTTCACGTTGATGGTATCTATCTAAGGAAGAAGACTGACCATTGTGACCTTATGCTAATGTTTGCTGGAAGGACAAACATTGGCTATTGTGATTTCATGTTAATATTGCCCATTTGAAGGGAAGGGGATTGTCTACATGGGGAAAAAGCTGCACTCACCCCGTATTCATAGCAGAGTTGATACGTGGTATTTTTGATTATGCATATTTTCACCGGGGGTTCTGCAGGAAACTCCAGATCTGGAAGTTCATGGGTTTGCTCTGCATTTAAAGGGAAAACCCAAACTTTTGGCCATGTGGTAGCCAAGGACTGGCTTCAGAGCAAAGCTGAGGCAGGACTTCTGGTTGATGGGAAGCCATTCTGCCACTTTTTTAAAATTACTATTTTTTAACTTGTGCACATATCTAGGTAAGTGTATTTTTACTTATCCAGTAATACAGTACTCTGTGACCATGTATATTCACTTATTGGCATGCATGAGCAAATGGTGGGGGAGGACACTGGAGCAGCCCCAGCCATGTGGCCAGAAATAGTACAATGTATAGGACATGTGATCAGTGGAGGACTGCACTTTTACTCTGATGCGGATTACAGTGTGATGGGATACTGCAATCTACAATCAGATAAGCCTAGTACGTATGACATTTAGGGGTCTGCTGTGGATCAAAGAAATCCACCATGGCTACGAGGTAGGTGCAGGGTTTCCTGCCAGTGTAGACAAGCCCTGGGGGTTCTGACCTCCATGCTTATGCTGTCTACCTAAAAGAGAGAAGGGTGCTGGCACTGACAACCACTTTAGGCTTTCTTTCTTATTCTCCCACCCTCTTTAATGCAACTTTCATCCCTCCTCAAGCACTGACCACCCAGCAATGTCTTTTAGGACATGTAATGCATGATATCTAACTGCTGCCACCTGAGGGTGGTGATGACTTCTTATGTAACACATGAAAATATAAGATCTGAAAATTTTAAAGCTATAGAAAAATGTGTTTGTTTTTTTTCATTTTCCAGGGGAAGTGGAAATTTGAGGAGAAAGTGGAAATGCACAGTACTTAAACTATAGGTGCTCTTTAAAGATCTGAAGGCAACTTGTTACCTTAGGAACATAAAATATATTAGATTTAATTTGGTTTGCTAATAAAATAATAGTGTGGGATAATTGAAACTATAGCTTATTCACAGAATAATTACAAATATGCTAATCAAATTGAATTTTAAATGGTTTTAATTTTTACTGCTAATGGAGCTGCAAGCTGTTGAAGTCTGCAGAGATCTAGTATCCCAAGTTTTGCTAGTTTATTAGAAGCAGGCCAAAGTTTAACAGTAAAGACAGGAGAGGAACTATCAACACTATAGTAAAAGAAAGAGAGAAAAACTTAAGTTTCAGGAAAGATGCTGAGGAAGGGAAAAATACTGATTGAAATTTTGTCTAATTAGTCTCATTTTCTGAGTTATCACTATCATTTTCTGCTTCTTCTGATCTTTTGTTTTTAATGATTTTCATAGACGTCTAAAAACTGAAGGTTTAGGATAAGCTTCTCTGCTGCTTCACTTAACTCTTTCTTGATTTGTATACTGTATTGCCAAATACAGACTACTTTCTTCCCCTTGTGCTGCTTCAACTCTCCCACACCATATTGTGCCAGAAAGCAAATGAATTAGCTCCATATTGTTGTTGTGTGCCTTCAAGTCATTTCTGAATTATGGGGACCCTATTACAGGTTTTTCTTGGCAAGATTTGTACCTAGTTATGTGAGGCAAGTCAAAGGGAGATTAACTTCTTGGTGGAAGATATTGTAGCTGATATTCTTAAAATGCCTGTTAGAAATCAGTGAATTTTGTACAATGTGCATGTGCAGTGCCCATTGTAGAATAGCTGAAGTGTCATGGCAGTAGGGATAGAAACTCTTGATTCTATCCATGACTATTTCATTTTGCACATCTTTTTGAGAAAGAGGTACAAGACAGTACAGGAATGGATGGATTAAATCCCAGGAATCAATAAATACCAGGAATTAATGAATAGAGGTGTATTGCCTACTGGAGTTTGGGGGCTGGTTTTCTAGTCTTGCTTGATAAGGTGTGCAGCAAAAATTGCCATCAATCTTCTTTCACCCTCTAGTCTGAGGAACTAGAACAGTGATGGACAACCTTTTGAGCTTGGTGTGTCAAACTTCACCAAAAAACTGAGCATAACTCAGGTGGTGTGTCACTTTGAGGAAAAAACATGTATGCGCGCAGGATTCCCACTTTGGGGAGGGTGGGTGGGGGGAGGAAGGTGGGACCAGGGCTTCGAAGCCCCAATCGCCACTTTAGGGAGGGTGGGGGTGGAGGAAAGTGGCAACCTGGGTTTTGAAGCCCTGACCGCCACTTTAGGGAGGGTGGGGGGGTGGAGGAAAGTGGCAACCTGGGTTTTGAAGCCCCGACCGCCACTTTAGGGAGGGTGGGGGGTTTGCGGGCAGGGGGGGAGGCCTACAGCCGTGTGTCATCAGAAATGGCTACGCGTGTCAGTGCTGACATGCGTGTCATAGGTTCGCCATCACTGAACTAGAATGAACTCTCTGGGCTCTGAGTTGGTGCTCTTCTTTCTTGACCTGCCTGCCTACTCTCATTCCGCAATTCCTTCTCATTGCTGACCATTCGCTTCTACCCTGCCAAGGCTGTTCTTCTCCAGCTTCCCCCTTTTCCGCTGCTCTTTCTCAAAAAAGAAGGGGAGTGCAGACTCAGTCAAGAGAGTTCAGGGGGTAAATTGCATGCATGCACTCAGGACACACACACACCAGCCAAGAAAGAGCAGTGGAAGGAGAGGAGCAGCCTTGGTGGGGATGAAGCAAATTAGAGGAGTAAATAGTCGTAATTTTCACAGTTAAGGTGTGCAACTTTAGGACTTAACATTGAAGAGCTGTTCTACGCAATTCTCCCCTTTTCAATGTTGAACCATTCAGACATTTATAAAAATTACACAGTTTTAATTAGTATAGGTGTGCAACTTTGCCCTGGAGAGATGCACTGTATTCTAACTGTGCATTTTTAGTGAATTTTTAAATTAATTTTCCCAGAGATCATATAAAATACAAACAAATGATCCTAGCATTCAACATACCACATATGCTTCTTTCATCTCACAACCATTCATTAACTTCCTCCTGACATCACTTGCTGTGATAAACACTACACGTACCACGTAGTCTCTCCACATACATCTTAGATTCCAACTCTATCCTAATCATATTGAAGTTATAAAAGTTGTAGGGCTCCTTGATCTTATTATTTCACATAACAAAACATAGATTAAATTAATTTAATACAAGATTAATAGCTTAGTCTTCATTGTGTAATAACAGCTACTGCCAAATCTCCCCATGTATTACATATATAAATCAATACTTTTTCCCATTCAGTCTCAAAACTGCCCACCCTCCCTTCTTTTATTAGGTGAGTCAATTTGTCCACTTGTATCTTCTCATATAATTTAAGTAGCCAATCATTAATAGTTGGGATCAAGCTTTGCTTCCACTTTTGAGCTAATACAATTCTAGCTTTAGCTGTCATGTAAAATATGATTTTCCCATACTGTCTAACTGTGCAGCTTATAAGGCTGTGCAGAGTTGACAAAGTTGCACTGTTTTACTGTGCTGAGAACAACAACAACAACAACAACAACAACAAAGTTCCTGCAAGTTGTAGGAACTTTCTAAGTATTGTTTTTCTTCCCATCAGTGTTTCCCAGATGGTCAGAAACACCAAATTTTGACCACATTTTGGAAATTGTCGAATTCCCATTTCATCACTACATGACAGACTTAGACTGTATATGATTCTCTAAGGCTTATGAAATAGAGGGTTACATCAGAAACCAAGACAAAAAATGGTTGAGGATAAAGATATGAAGAAATTATACCGGTATCTCCTTTATGGTTGAAATAAGTTCATGAGAGTTCTCACCTCGAATGAAAGAGCAAGACACCAAAAGCTGGGTTACATGTATATTTTTGTGTGTGTCATTTCCATCTTTGAAACTAAGCACACACATACACAGCAAAGAAAAGGGGGGGGGAACCATCTGGATTGGTCATGAAGAGACAAACAAGCCATCCAAGACTTTATGCTTTTCAGGAGTCCATGCAGCAAGGCGGCATTTATTGCAGTTTGAAAATTTGCACATTTAAGGAAACACACTAAGATTAGTCTTGCAAATGCACAGATTACCTCAAAGCCTCACCCCCACCCTCTCTCTCTCACATACACACACAAGCACAACAAGAAAAGGCAAGAAGAAAAGAAAAACCTCACTATATCACAGTAAAGAGGGGTGAAAACATTGTGCCTTCTCATTTAGCCCACAAAGACAAACCAGGTCAGAGGTTACATACTTAACTGTGAAATAGAAAGGGTAATTTCTATGTTTGTCAAGCAAGAATAACCTCTTGAGAAGCTTATAGAAATGCCAACTGAGTAAGTAACTGGAGTATATTGAAATTGTGATGAGATGTGGAGTGCTAAATGCATAGGAAACGAATTCGTGCATTGTGGATTTGCATCTCTCTCATTATTGGCTACTGTGATTTGCACTGCCTCTCTCAGGTTTCTGACAGGTGTCTTCCATGTTGATGCCATGGTGCTGCATGCATATCATGTGCTCCCCACCACTGAAATTATGACAGTGGACTTTACCAGACTAGCACGTCACTGTAATCACATGAAAGAACCACCATGGAATTATCGCATGACCACCACTAGCACTTTAAGAATGGGACATTACTTCTGTGACATATAGCATGGGTGAGATTTTGTCAGTTCTCACAAGAAGATGTGAGCTTGATGCAGCAAAACCCCTTAATTTGCAAAGTACAGTTGTCCCTCCACATTCATAGATTTGGCATTCACGGATTTAAGTATTCACAGCTTGAAAATATTCTTTAAAAAAAATAATCCAAAAAGCAAACCTTGATTTTGCCATCTTATATAATGGACACCATTTTGCTATGCCATTGCATATAATGGGACTTGAGTATTCACGGATTTTGGTATCCATGGCGGGTCTTGGAACCAAACCCCAGCGAATGTGAAGGGACAACAGTAAATGAACACACAAACACTTAAACAAACCTAAAAATGTGCAAACAAACTGGGGCGGTTCATAAAAAGAGTGTCCTGTGGATAGTTTTTACATTCTCACCCAGATTTCTCACCAGGAACAGGAAGGGGGGGGGGAGAGGACCACCCATTCTTGCTGTAATCTAGTGGTTACAGTGGGACGTGTTTTTGCACGCTCTTCAATACTGCGAAAAAAGTGATATTGAGAGCTATTGACTGCTTATCCCGTCAATTAAAAGCAACACCTTATTTGTGGCTGGAGCACAGTTTGACCATGCGAACATGACAACTTCGTAAGATAGCAGGAACCATTTGCACTACTGTGATGTCAAAATCATGCAATTTTTGTTGTGTTTGATACAGTCCTGCCTTGTCACCACTTTCTTTTTAGAAAATGGTGGGGGGGGGTGATGGAAATGCACCCTGTTAACTAAAGAATCAGTGTGGTGAAGTGGTTTGAGTGCTGGACTATGATTCTGGAGACCAGGGTTAAAATCCCACACAGCTATGGAAACCCACTGGGTGACCTTAGGCAAGTCACACTCTGTCAGCCTCAGAGGGAGGGAAAGGCAACCCCCCCCCAAACAAAGCTTGCCAAGAAAACCCCATGATAGGTTTTTCTTAGGGTCGCCATCAATTGGAAATGACTTCAAGGTGCACAACAACAACCACTCTGCTTATTTATCTCCTACAATTGTCCCACATCTAGTTTCCTTAATATAATCAGAAACTCATAGAACCAGATAGTAACCCATCACCACCAAATGTAGGTGTTCAAAATGTATGTCTGATATTAGCTGCTTCCAGGATATTCTTTAGGCAACTGGAAAAGCTTCAACATCACTTTTGAAGAGCAATGTAGCTACCACATTAGAAGCATTAAAGATATTTCTAATGCTTCTAAGTGCTGAGGAATAGACAGAAGGCACAATATCTGAAGGAACTCAGAATCATTGTAGGGAGAAAAATTCACAGTTAGCAAAGAGGATCCATTCCTTCTTGGCCCTGGAGTCTATAGGAACTAGAAACAATCCATATTACAGAGGCATAGTATGTGAAAGCCAAGCACAGAAGCTTCTGCAAATTCTCACATGTCCTACGTTATTCAGATTAATGCAATGGTTGCAGGAGAGGTAACCTGACAGAAAATGGGAGAATACCTACGCAGCAATTCCTGGTTGTTCAGGGCAATGGGGCAACAAATAGCAGGAAGTAAAAGAATCATAGAATCATAGAATTGTAGAGTTGGAAGAGACCACGAGGGCCATCCAGTCCAACCCCCTGCCACGCAGGAATCATGATCAAAGCATCCCTGACAGATGACCATCCAGCATCTTTTTAAAGACCTCCAAGGAAGGAGACCCCACCACGCTCCGAGGGAGTGTGTTCCACCGCCGAACAGCTCTTACTGTCAAAAAGTTCCTCCTAATGTTGAGGAAGAATCTCTGTTCCTGGAGCTTGCATGCATTGCTCTGTGTTCTAGTCTCTGGAGCAGCAGAAAACAAGCTTGTTCCATCCTCAAGGTGACACCCCTTCAAATACTTAAACAGGGCTATCATATTGCCCCTTAACCTTCTTTTTTCCAGGCTAAACATAAACAGCTCCCTAAGTCTTTCCTCATAAGGCATAGTTTCCAGACCTTTCACCATTTTAGTTGTCCTCCTCTGGACGAGGCAGGAATGGTATTTACTGTCAGATATGGATCCCAAAACAGAACAAAACATTCAATTATATATACTAGCTGGAATTTACTTTCTTGCCAATAATGCTAACTATTACAGTAGAAGTGGAAGCCAGGGTAACTTCAACCATGGTCTGTTTGTGACATTCCAAATCCTGTGCTACTAAACTGATTTCAATAGGACAGGCTATACTATTTTTGTTTGAAGCATGGTGCTCTGGCAGCACAGTGTTAACTTGCATATAACTACAGTACAATAGGTGGGTAGAAAGATTCTTCAGAAAGATAATTCATCTCTTATGGAGTGTTGATCACCACTGACAGTATAACACTCATTTGATGATTGCAGAAAAGTAAGTTGTAGAGTTGTTGTTTTCAAATAATGCCAGCATGCATCACCTCATTCAAATTCCAACTGTACTATTTACATGATTATTTGGTTTCAAAGTGGGAATAGAGTAATTGCACATGCATTTTGCATATCTTCCTGTCTATATCAGTGGTTCTCAATCTTTGGTCCTCCAGATGTTCCAAACTTCAACTCCCAGAAGCCCCAGACAGCACAACCAATGGTCAGGGATATGATGAGTTGAAGTTCAAAACATGTGGGCAAACAGTTTGAGAACCACTGGTCTATAATCCTTTCAGTCCAAGGTTCTTATATATACCTTCAGGCATTTCTGAGATTAACTGAATGAGGCAGTCACCAGAACACCCAAAATGTTGGGCGTTATGTCAGCATATCTCAAAGGGGTCAGTTACACGACCACTTTTAATGTGGAAAATGCCAGCTTACTTCCATTTCAATTCTGAGCCAAGCAGTTTACATGATTTTGGCCATTCTGATGAATCCCGAGAAGTATGCGATTTAGCAGTTCACTTGGGGAAGCTTCCCCCCACCTTCCTCCTTCGCTCACTGTCTTCTGAGGCAAGTGGGGAGGGGGAGGACAAGGGAGGAGGAGGCTCCAGCAGCAGACAGGCAGGCAATGGGACTATCGGTCCCGTTGCTTGCTTGTCTCCCATTGAAGCCTCTTCTTCCTCTCTCCCCCCCCCCACACATTCCCCCTTCACTCGCTGACTGCTGGGACGAAGCCAAGGGAAGGAGAGGCTGCAGCATCCCTCAAACTCTGCAAATCCCCCCCCCCAATAAAGCAAGGCCGTGATCAGCCAGTGAAGGCACACGGAGGGAGGCAAACACTCAAGCAGGGAGGCAGGCAGCCAGGTTTCCCAGTCTGTGTCAAAAAAGAAACAATGGCGGATCCTGCATTCCAAAGGCATCCCTTGCAAGCCCACCCCCTCTGAGCTCCAACAAATCACAATTCAGCTCTGCCGTGAACCTGTTTCGGAAAGAATGCTGGTCGATCACACAGCCTTTTGCGAACAGGTAGTTCACACCACCTATTGTGCGCATTTCTGCGAACTTAATCAAAAAATTCTGGGAAAGTAGCAAAAGCTTTTATTTCACAACTTAAAGGTTTTTGCCCCCCCTCCTTCTGACTAGGGCAACTTTGAATCGAAACATGTGGGGACTAATAGGAGTCTTGCCGAATTTGTAGGGGATTTATTTTGCCATGTAAACGGCCCCTTAGTTACACCAGTGACTGTATTCTTTATATGTTTACAAAAGGAGGTATCTGATACCCCTTACAGAAGCAGTTGTCCCATTCACGTGTCGTGTATTGAATTGGCTTAAAGTCCAGTCAGCACAAAAGCACAGCGCTGTCCTCTCATGGCCAGAACAGCAACTGACAACCACTAGAATGTTGTTGCTTTATGCTCTTCCATTGTTGATCAGCATCTTGGCCAATGCGATTGTACATCTCTGATTTCTGTAGGCACTGTTAATTCACAGTCTGGAGGACCAGAACGGTGAGGGAGCTAGGAGAAAAGGGGTATAGGGCCTGGACTGTATAGACAAAGTTAATCGTTCACACACATACAGACCCCTCACTAAGGCTTCTGACACACTGCAGAATTAATGCAGTTTGACACTGCTTTAACTATCACAGCTCCACCCTATGAAATCCTGGGATTTGTAGTTTGTTGTGGCACTAGAGCTCTCTGACAGAGAAGGCTCAATATCTTACAAAACTACAAGTCCTAGAATTCTATAGCATTGAGCCATGGCAGTTAAATTGCTGCATTATTTCTGCAGTGTCTAAGCAGCCTAAACCATCAAAAGAAATAGGAATCAAGAGAGCTGAAGGAAAGTAGAGGAGTTCAAGACTGGAAAGAGGTAAACTGTATGTTGTAGGGATGTGTTGAGGAGACGCTGGGCTAGAAGGGGCTATGATGTCACAGGGTCTGAGAAACATGGCTTTAAATGCTTTATTTGGATTATCCTCCACAGAATGATTCCATTCCTCAAGACGACTTCACCCCAGAAGTGTACAGAGAATTCTTGAGCAACCTGTGCCCTCGGCCTGAAATTGACCACATCTTCCTAGAGCTGTAAGAAATTCAGGAAAGCCAGTTTTTGTTGTTTGCTTCTTCATTTGTTGCTTATCTTCATTCAGAATCACAAAAGGTTTCATGCAAGCTCCCAGAATCACACTGTGTTAGCTAGGAACCGATTTCTGGATCTTGTTGTTCCATTATTTTAACCAACCAGTTGTATGGAAGCTCCACATGCCCTTTTCTCTGAGGTTTTGCTGCTATTTTATATCACTTGAACTTTAACAGGAAATTATTCCTAGAGGAATATCACTGCCAAGCCTTGTTCCTCTTTCTGGCATATGCTAGCTTAAACTCCAGTTAAAGTAATTGGGCAGCAAGAACAGCTGGTAAGGGAGAGGATGCCATGAGCAGCGTGTATTAGATAACTGCCTCTCCAATCCCAAAAGGCTAAAGATATGAGAGAGAGACAATATAGTGGAGTATAGTACTCACAGAAGATGTTATCAGTGCCTGCATTCAGCACAAATTAAATTAGTAAACAACTGAGCTCTTGTTATTTCATGCTCTGATGCCTTGGAACACCTGGAGCAATCTAATTGTAAATTTAATATTTAATCTGTCCCTTTCCCCATGGCTTTAATTCTCATGTCTCTGATACTGAACTCCTACACATCCAGAGGCCAACAACACATTAACTGCAAGCACATGTAAGAGAGCACTGACATTTCCTCAACACGTGTTTGAAACCCTTTGGAGACAAAAGAAGTTTAGAGAGGGAGTCATTTAAGAGTAGAGAAGCTGTGGGTGAGGAAGAGGTTGAACACCACCTTCTCTTCCAACCCAAACCCCACCCACCCCATTCTCCATCCTGGATGCATCCTCCCAAAACTGTTTGTATTTTCAAACACTGAACTTAGGCTTTTTTACAGGTATTGCCATATCACATGTAGTTAGCCACTTAAAGTTACAGAGTGACATTTTAGCAGTTCCCCTGTTTATGACAATCCTCTCTCCTTTTGTCAAAAAGTTGTTGCTTGATACTGCTGTTGCAGTACTGTTCCTCCTCACCATTTAACCAAGGGATAAAGAGAAGTGATGCACACTAATGGGTTGTTCAGTCATTTTAAATGCAAATTTGAGGTTAGCCTGCAGGCAAGAACTTGTGTTAATGACTCCTATATGTGATTCACTGAGTATCTTCATCTCCATATGTTCTGTTCACTAATATGAATGAGTGGGGGCAGGGAGGAGGGCACCTTGGTCAGAAAGAGTAAGTAGGTGTCAGTATAGGGAGGCTTTAATTCTCCAGCAAACTGCTTTGACTGATGTGGACCAGGAGACAGGGCTGCCTGAAATGGAACAGCAAATGATGCCCCACTTATCCAAGTCAAGCTGCATAATATTCAAACCCTGCCAAGTTATTTTGGCACAGGAGGTTAAAAACTGCCACAAAACACTTCTCCCCATTCCTGGGAATCAAAATACAAGAACAATGATCAAAATGGCTAGCCATCTGCTGCCTGCCTCTTTCTGCCTACTGGTGAGAGTTGGCCCTGACTGGAAAGCCTTGCTGTCTTCCTACAAGTTCTCATCTTACCACAGGGACAGAGCATGTAGGTGACCATTTTCTTACACAGTGGGGCATTTTGAAATCCCCCCTTTCCAGCTACAATTGGCACTGCTTTCCAGACACTACTGAAGACAGGCATCTGAGCTAACTAGTTAAAAAGAAAAAGAAAAAGACTGGCAAACTTCACTGAATCAAAAGGCATAAAGAGATCCAGTAGCATCTCTGAGACTAACTGGTTTATTGTAACATAGGCAATTGTGGGCTTCAGTCCACTTCATCAGATGTGCTGCTTCTGGTGGCACCAGATCCCTGTCTGACCCTGGAAGTGGAACAGGGTCAGTCCTGGTTAGTACTTGGATGGGAAACCACCAATTAATACCAGGTGCTGTAGGCTATATTTCAGAGGAAGGAAGGGGCAAAACCACTTCTGAGTATTCCTTGCCTAAGAAAAGCCTATGAAAATCATGGGGTCACCGTAAGTTGACAGGTGACTTGAAAACACATACAGTCAGCCCTCCATATCCACAGGTTCTGTATCCACAAATTCAACCAACCATGGCTCAAAAATATTCATGGAGGGTGGGAGCAGGGATTCCAAAAAGCAAACCTTGATGTTCACCATTTTATATTAGGGATACCATTCTTACTATGCCATTGTATATAATGGGACTTGAGTATCCATGGATTTTGGAATCCACAGGAGGTCCTAGAACCAAACCCCAGCAGATACCAAGGGCCCACTGTACACACATAAACATATAAGTATTGGAGATGCAGGCTTTGCAGGCTAAATCATGAGCATTGACAGCACTGTCAGTGCCAATGGTCTGAGATTTAAACCATCACTTATTTCAATGTAATTTGCAGAATTAAACATTTCAGAGGTTTTCTCCCTGCTGGGTGAGATTATGGGAACTTTGTGCTTTTTAAATGTTGTTTTGCACTTCAGGTAATGCATGCCAAATGCATGCATTACACCTTGCTTTTTGCATAAAATGTTTCTTTTTGTGCAGAAAAAAATGCACAAGATGCACAATTTTGGGGGGGAAACATTGCTTTGGATGGATGGACAGACACACACCTTTTTTCATCAGCCAAGGTACAAAGTGTGAAAAATCTCATGGTAGTTGATTACTTTCTCAGTGGGATGTTTTAGCACATCATAAGGACCAGAAAATTTGTGAGGATTCTTGTCTCCCTAGTCCAGAACTTGTTACATGTGCCACCCAGCTTCAAAACTGCAATTTTGTTAATCCATGAGGCTAGTGGTAGCTGCTCATCCCACCCTCTTCCCTATTTTCTAGCTCAAAGGCCTAGAAGCAGAAAAGGGACAATATTTGCTTAGCTAGAGTTCTTTTCTTAGCCTTAATGGACAGCATGGTGGGTGGGAGGAAGAACTGAACATAGCTGGACATCTTCTTCTTGATGAGTTAATACAAGGCTGTTAACAGCTTGGTTCATGCAGATTTCAGTTCAAGCCTGACTGCTTTCCAAAGATTTCACCCTCCCCCCAAATAATGGAAACAGAAATGGTGGTAGTGGGGAGAAAAGCAATGCATTTCATCTTTTTCCTCTCCTCCCTATTTGAATTTTATTTTTGCAGTGGTGCCAAAAGCAGACCATACCTTACCGTTGACCAGATGATGGAATTCATAAACCTGAAGCAACGAGACCCACGGTTAAATGAAATTCTTTACCCACCACTGAAGCAAGAACAGGTTCAGCAACTGATTGAAAAATATGAGCCCAATAATGTTTTGGCAAAGAAAGGTCAGTAATTTTCATTAACTTCAGTATTCTGTTTCTGATTTCAAACAATGAACAAATTACTGTGGAGAGACACACAATGGAGCACAGACTGGTTCAGACTTAATCACATTTCCAATTGGCTGCCTTAAGATTTGACAGCCTTGAAGCAGAGAAAATTTAAATATGTTCTTTGGAACTTGCATGAAGGAGACTGGGTTAGTTTTGTTGTTGAGCTTCTCGTCATAGGATAGATAATTTGGAACATGTAGAGCGATTATTTTATTGAATTTGAAATCTGTAAAATAGAGGGGAAAGACTATAGGAAAACAACCTCATATCGCTGAGCAGGAGGACAATCATTTTGTGGCTTGATAATGTCCAATGATTATAATAGCAGAGTCTTCCATCTGCTGATAAGGTATTTATGTTAAGTGGACTTCAGAATGTCATGGTCAATAAAGATGCCCTTTGGGTTTTTTTAAAAAAATGTTACTAGCAAACTGGGCTTTCTGCCATACTTCTCAGTACCATTCAGCTAAGTATTACACAGTCTGGAATCTTCACATAATGTTGTGTTTATGTAAACTTCTCCTTTCATTCAAATATTCTACTGGCTTCCTGACCCTTTAAATTGGCCATGCCACTGCAATTTTCTAAATGCATAAGGGACAAAAAATGCAGATTTGTAGTTTTCAAAAAATGTACTTTGATGTTGAGTTAGTGATAGAAGAAAGATAACAGATTGACTCTTCCATTTCAAGCCCTTGAAACTGATTAAAGTTGAATGGCTTCAGTTTGGAGCCAAATGCAAACTAAATATGTAACTTTGTTTTTTCTTTCTCCACCTCTTCAGTTTTCTGATGGTTTTCTGTCACCGTACTATAAAATTTATCTTTCATTTTAGTCCCAAACACAGGTTTGTAAGTCACACGCTACTCATGTGCCTTTGTAAAAAACCTGCAGAATCCCTCCAACCCAAAAAGAATGATCTAATAAAAAACTGCAGAAAGCATCAAAAGTGCTGTGCTTCCTACAACTTTCCCGCTCTATTTGTTTGTTTATCAAACAAAATAACATGGCTACCTTTTGGAACATGTCCTTTTTTTAAAGTCTCCATGGTGGAAGTACAGTAGGACCCTTGTATCCATGGGGGATTGGTTCCATGGGCCCCGCGGATAATGAAATCCATGGATAATAGTGAAAGCTCCCCTGTTGCTATTGCTGCCATGGGAGCCATCACCGTGTGTGTGTGTGTGTGTGTGTGTGTGTGTGTGTGAAGGGAGAAGAGAGACAAGATCTCTCCTCCTCCCCTCCTTCCCCCATCCACGCCCCCCCCCTGTTGTTGCCAACTGCAGATAATTGAATCAGCAGATGGTGAATCAGTGGATACAGGGATGCTACCGTATTACTAGTTGCTAGAGCTGGAGGAGGGCTTAGGAGAGGCTATATGTAAGGCTGCCATATTATCTGAGTGACCAGATGTTATTCAGATTTTAGCTATGCCACCAGAAAGAGAGGAGGTACAGATAGTAATAATGGAGTGGCATTTCCAGTGCAGTTGTCAGTTATGCTGGAAAAAACAAAAAGTGACTGGAGCAACATTAAGCATCAACTTGAGTTGATTTGGATACAGTGTGCCAAAAACAACTGTCTCCGGAAGCCACCACTGGAGAGAAGCTTACCTTGTGACCTTGGATAAATGTATTTCTCTTAACCTAGCATAACCCAACCTCATGAGATTATTGTGAGAATCAAATAGTAAATGGAAGGGAGGCCCAGTGTCCCACCTTATTCTGAATAATATGTCAGCCAAAAAATATAAAATAAATAAATAGCCTAGAATCGTTGTATCACCATCTACTATAGAAACCTGCCTTAACATAAAATACCCTATTATTGAGTTAATACTGATTAGAGAGGAAGATACCTTAATATGAAGTGGGAGATTACCAAAGCTTGGAAAAGTTTTGCGTGTGTGTGTTTTGTTTGTCTGTTTTGAAACATAGCTTCCAGAACCCATAATACTGACAGGCAGATTATGAGAGCTGGAGCCCAAAATCTTTGCCAAGCTCTGGCTGTTGGAATAGGCCTGATTATCAGAAATAGACGGAGTGTGAACATCGGCTTCCTGCTTCTTTTCTCCTCTTCTGCCATGCAGCACAATTGTGTGCATTCCAGCAATTTGCTTAACATTTTCTTAGGTGAACATTTTCTCATGTGTTATAGGTTTTTATTTAACTAAAACTGAGTTGTCTTTAAATGATTTAAGTTGTTGTAGTGGGTAGTTTTGTTTTGTATTTGGAGGGAATCACAGATACAAGCTACTAAGATAAATGCAAACCGTCAGTGATGCACCTACTAGGAAAAATGCAATTATGACTCTGTCAGTTCTCATTCAGCAACTGGAGGGAGATCCTACAAACCTCTAGGTTCTGGTGTGTATTGTGTAAAATGATTGCAGTAAATGTGAATAGTATAATTCATTCAGCTTTCCCTTTCCCTCACTTGTTGATTTCTCTGGAGCAGTAGTTACTGTGTCAAATTTGATCCATTCCTTTGAAAAAGAAGAAAGGAAAAAAGTCATTGAGGATGCATAGAGGTCACTTCTTGCACATTTTGATTGCTTGCTTATTAGGAATTGAGCAAGACATCAAAGCTCAACTGTATCTCAATTTCTGCCTAGATCAGACCTGTTTGGCAGGGGTGCCCAGTTCTGATGTCATTGGCAGGAATCCTGGGCTTCCTATTGTGTTTGCAGGCAAATTAGAGGTGTAGCAGTGGCTATTCAGGAGCAGAGGGATGGTAGAATACATCCCTTAGGCTATATAAATGTTTTAGAGAAAAGCCAAGAGAAAGGGGAAGAACTAGAAGCAACAGAAAGGCAAGCAAGGTAGCAAAGTAAGGAGGCAATGGAAAGAAGGGGGGATAGAAAGGAGAAATGAAAGAGAGAGGTTGAGAGAGTGTTGGAGGGAAGTGAATAAGAGAGGAAGTAGAAGATGATGATGTGATATAAGAGAGAACACAAGAGAGAAGATTTAATGCAAGAAGATGCCAGGATGAGGTGGCAGAGAAACAACCGTAGAGGAAAGGGAAAGGAGACGAAGGAAAATGAGCACTTGCATATCTGGACCAGAGGAGACAGATCCAGAACTACTGGAACATCGTTGCTGAGACTAAGGTTGCTGTCGCACTGCAGAAATAATGCACTTTGACATCACTTTAATTGCCATGGATCAATGCTATGGAATTCTGGGATTTTTAGTTTTGTGAGATACTTAGCCTTCTCTGTCAGAAAGCTCTGATGCCACAACAAACTACAAATCCCAAGATCCTATAGGGTGGAGCTATGATAGTTAAACTGGGGTCAAACTGCACAATTTCTGCAGTGTGTCAGCAACCTAAGAAAGCCAAACATCTAAGGAAGGGGTGGGCAACCTATGAGCTGAACATGTCATTCCACAAGGCAATTTTCACTTCTTCCAATCCTGCTGCTGCCTGAATTTGCCATAGCATTGGCAATAACAACAGAGGGAAATGGGTTTTCTCCACTGAATCAGGTCATGTGCTCCCTGCATGCCTTATTTCCAATTGAAAACAGATTCCCCCTCCCCTTTAAAAGAAGATGGGCAAGTTCTTTTCAAGAAATAAATGGTTTCAGTTGGAAACAGGGGGAGTGTGAGCCTTGATTTAAAGAAGGGGGGGGGAATTAATCACTGTTACCACAACAGATTCAGTGGCAGTGGAAAGGGAGGCTCCCACCAGACATAAGGGAAGCTAGCCCCCTTCACCCTGTCCTAAGGGAAGCCTTCCCTAGGATACCATCTTATGGAGAAGCTGGCCTGCCTATAGGACAGAACCAGCTACAGATAGCCCACATACAGATAGCTGTGCTTGAATCTGAGCATCATGAACAAGAAAGAAAAAGAGAAGGACCACCCAGCATTTACTGAAATTGAAATGTCTTCATTTGTGTTTGGTGGCTCCCATGTCAATGTGGTAGTGAATCTGTACTGACTTTTAAAGGAGCCATCTGAGGCGCTGAACCTATTTTGGGTATCAGGTTCACCACTTTGAGTAATTCTTTTAAAATTCAGGCTAAAGCCCAGAGTGGATTCACTGCCACACTGACAACAGAGTGATCACCTGCCACTGCACTCTGTGGTCTTCTTCCCAACTGGGATGCTTATCTCAAATTCGAGCCCAAATACTCAGAACCTGAAGATTGTATTTCACTAATTAAATCTGTGACATGGTGTGGATTCAAAGGAATCTTACCTCAAGTGGATTCCTATATTCTGATCCTGTTTAGGAGGGATGCAGGAAGTGGTTGATGTTCAGCTCTATATGAAGGGGATAGGAACTGTAGTGTTTACTAAGCAAGGAAGAAAATCAAAAGGGGAAAATCTGCAGGACCATTCAGAACCCAGCTAGTGTGGCATAAGTCTAGTGAACTATCACAGCTGTGACTAGCTAAAATAAGGCATTCCAAAATGTGTTCCATATTTATCCCACTGCCAGTCCTCCTCCATCTTACAGCAGGCCATCTTGAAAAGGGTAGTGATATTATTGCTTTCATTACAGTCAAATAAATAACTTTCTGGAAGGTTTTGAATAGGTTGGGAGAATGTACTTCTACCTCAAAACGTCTAAGCATCATTTTATTTTTGTAAATAGTAGGGGATCAGAGTTACCTCTACACATAAACAGTATCTTAATCTTCATTTAACAGAATCTTCTGCATTAAATGCTGAAGTTTTTCTGTAATTTGTTCTCCCCTTTTTAAATCTGTGTTTCCTAAAAAGCATGAAAATGTTTGTCAAAAGGTTGCTCTGTACAATTTGATGGGCCTGTCTCCTAGACAGCAGACCATACTGGCAGAAGGAGCACAAAGCAGGGGAGACCCTGTTTTTTCACTTTGAAGACACCCTAATAATGCAGTACTATTTTAAATATAGCATCTGACATCAACCACATTCCTCATAAGTCAGGCTTTGTTTTCATTATCCAGGGCACTAAAAGACGGGGAGCACCTTTTGCTAGAGACAGAGACAGTGGGGAAGGAAATTTCATGTCTTTTCAGAACAGTTTGGTGGATGTTTATCAGGAGAGCCAAAGGAACCCTGAGTCTTAAAACAGGATGAAAACCAGGCAGAAGGAGAGACTTGACTAGATGGCCCTTGTAGGCCCTTCCAACTGTAAGATATGATGATTAAGTGATTTTATTACTTTTATAGGGACAGCTTTATATGTCAAGCATATGTAGGGATGAAGCTATGTGATGGGGGTGTGTGTGCAATGATGGGATTGTCCTACCACATAAGAATTCTGTTCCCCCTCCCCTCATGAAATTTTCATACAGTCCCCAGATTTCTAGCACGTGGTGATGTAATACTTAAGTTGAGCCTTTATAAATACAGTTTAGGAATCTAAAGAAAAGGGGCAGACAAAGTTACTAAGGGAATGCAAACGCAACAAATGTTAAAGTTCTAGCTGTTAATAATTTCAGTATCTCACTCTTCTCAATGCAAGAAATTTGGGGGCTGAAGGAAAATTTCATTCAGGGGCAGATATCTTACGGGGAGGCAATGCATTTATTTTGTCCCCCATCTCCTTAACACAGAACATGGCCTCTGAAGAGAATCTGAAGATCTTAGTAGTTATATTTATGCAGGAAGTGAAGAGTCTGGAGTAATAAACACCTGAGGCGAAGCACAAAAGTCAGTCTGTATAGAGCCATTGTACTGTCTATTCTCCTTTATGGATCTGAAACATGGGTGACCTATCACCAACACTTACGACTCCTCGAACGCTTTCATCAGCACTCTCTACGCACAATCCTAAATATACACTGGACTGACTATGTGACGAATGTTGCTGTCCTTGAGCAAGCAGGGATCACCAGCATTGAGGCCATGATATTGAGAACACAGCTGCGCTGGGCAGGACATGTTTCTAGGATGGAGGACCATCGCCTCTCAAAAGTAGTACTCTACAGTGAACTCACCACAGGTCAGCGTAAGATGGGCACTCCAAAAAAAGTGATACAAGGACTCCCTGAAACAACATCTCAGGCTTGGCCAAATTGATCACCAACAATGATCCACCATGGGCTTACATTGGGAGGCTTGGAGACGCACTATCCCCAATGCTGCAGCCTTATTTGAGAACTCATGCCGAACAAGTCTTGAAGAGAAACAACAATGTAGAAAGAATCACAGCCCGGAAACATCACCCAAGGAAACCTTCTGTTGTGCTTTCTGCAACCGGACTTGTTTATCTTGGATTGGCCTTTTCAGTCATCAGCACGCTTGCAGAAAGTGCAGGATGAGTCCTTCCTGAATCTTCGTTTGCAAAGAAAAGCCAGAGAGAGAAAGAGAGAACGAAGGGAAAAAAATATTCAAACCCTATATGGATGTAGGGACTAATATACAATTTCTGAAGGCTCCTTCACACAATTTCTTATGTTAGCTATGAGTGAAAAGAGGGGAAATCTAATCTCTCAAAGTCCACTGTGACAGTCAACCTTGCATAATATCACAAATTTTAATTGAGGAACACTGTATAATAACATCTCAGTGTAAATAAGGTAAAAGTAAATTAAAAAGTGTATTTGATCCAAATTGATCAAGTTGCCCCCCTTTTTTCCTGTCATTCATGTATTTGCAGAAGGTGTCTCTGTTAATGAGGTTTGGTTATGAGTTTAACCAAAGTCCTCCCCCCAACACACATGGGAAATCTCCCAAAGCAATTCTTTTTCAGCAAACAAATGATAAAGGAAGCACTTTGTGTTTAAATTAAATGGTTCAAGAAGATAAATCCAAAATATTAAATGAAGCAGCAGTTGATACAGGTAAAAAAAGAGCAAGAGATGTTGAGGATGAGGCACCATAGTAGCCTTAGATGTCTCTCAGCTGTTCACTTTTATTGCTGGTTGTGCCTTGAAAGGGGTGTGATTAAGGGTGGAGTTTACAACTTTGATGCTGAGAAAGATGGGTGGGAACTGAGAGATTTTGCTTGTTCCTCCCAAACACATAATTGCTTCTCTCCAGGAAATAGATGATTCACAGATTTAAAAACAATCTGGCGTTAGGTAGCATTTATCACATATGGTTGTATGGAGATCTAGACTCTATCATTCAGATACATGGTTAGTTTGATTGCAGCTGCTTTAATAAAGGCTCAGACATTCACTTGTCCCTCAGGTCCTACAGAACATTAATATGATACTCTGATATATTTGTTGGAGGTAGCATTTTAGGTTTGTTTGTAGTTTCAGTTTTGATTTTTAATTGTAGTGTTAGCTTTATTTAAAAGTATGAGTTTGATTTTGGATTTAGTGGCTTGTATTCATAGGAGGAATGCCTGGCAGATAGCAGGTGATATAGTACAGAAAGATGCAATCACTGGCAGCCAGTGAGAGGTAGAAGGGCAGCATCTTGTGTCCTCAAAAGCATTGGTGGCCGGGGGGGGGGGAGAGAAATGAAATTTAGGACTTTTTCAGATGCCCCTTACCGCACAAGAAGCCTCCGTAACAGTAACGAAGCTGCTGCGCGGCAGGGGGTCCGTTTTGGACGATGCCATCCCTCTCTCAGCATCATCCATGACTGTTCCGGGTAGGATTGAGGGTGGCCGTGTTATTTTTTAATTCACTGACAGCTTCCGTAAGTAAAAAAATGGCACAGCCGCTCTCAATCCTACCCAGAACAGTCACGGACGATGCCAAGAGAGGGATGGCGTCGTTTAAAACAGACCCCCTGCTGCGCCGCAGCTTTGTTACTGTTACTGAGGCTTCTTGTGCGGTAAGGGGCGTCTGAAAAAGTCCTTAGATTTGTGAGCACAGGAGAGTAAGAAAGGACATTAAGAAAATCCTGTCTGATCCTGATCATACGAATGTGGTTGGCAACATGTGGGTGTGGAGTCCATTTTCACCTCTGCCTTTCTAGATGGCAACATTACTATGAGGTCACAATGGCCAGCCTCTCTCCTTCAGGCAGGTAGCATCAGCATGATGTCACAATGGCTGATCTCTCTCCTTCAAGCAGGAGCATCAGCGTGATGTCACAGTGGCCAGTCTTTTTCCTTCAAGCAGGCAACATCAGCCCCTGGTCACAATGACCAGTCACTCTCCTGGCAGGCAGCATCAGTATTAGGTTGCACAGTTGGTTTTTTCCCTTCTGGTGAGTAGCATTAGGATGAGGACATATGAAGACCTCTTTTTTTGATTAAAACCTGTAACAGTGATGTATGTGAAGAAAGTGGGAAGAAGAAGAAGAAGAAGAAGAAGAAGAATCTTTATTACGGTCATAGACCAGCACAGGTAAAAAGGGGATGCAGAATACAGGTAAAAACACAGGATAAAAACAGGCTAAAAGCAGTATTTAAAATATTAGCTCCAGTATAACAAGACTAGGTTGATACTATTCTACTGTTGAGGACATTGTCTGTCGAATTTTAACCGCAGCTGCACAGAATCTGGCAACATTATAAGTTGTTCCTGGGTTGGTGTCTGAAAGCAACAAGTTTATGAAGAAAGTGGGGGTTTCCCCCTTCATCATGAGAGTGCACATTCTATCTTTTAATAAGGTTCATAGCAGCAGTGTAATCAATGGGCTTAGTGATCAGTGATGTATGTCTCAATGAAATAGCCAGCAGCATGATAGCAGAGATCCCACAGTCAAGGAGAGGAAGGGAGTTGGCAGGCAAGTAGACCACATGTCAGAGGCTTATTCTTAAACTGAATATGTCAGGTCAACAAGTATCAGAAAATGTAGAAATAATGGAAAATGACAAAGGAATTTTGACATTTGAGCCACCTGATAGGGAATTTCTCCATCCTAGTGGCCTCCACATAGTTTACAGCTTCCATGAGCTCCAGGCAACATGATAAGTAGTGAGGGGTGCTGGGAGATGATATCCCAAGCATCTAGGAGAGGACCAGGTTGGGGAAGGGTGTGATAAGCTGACATTGTGTGTGATCAGCATAACACAAGTTTAGCAAATTGGCAGATTGAAGGCAAAGAAGAGAATAGCAACTGAGACAGGAAGGGTTTGAGTGTGTCAGGATTGATCTCGGATGTGACCTTCTGCCAATTTCAGTTCTGTTCTATTTCTGTTTTATCATATTCATAAAGTTTACTGTTTAACTGCTGGTTACTGAGTCTGAAGAAGCCATTGTATGACAGAGTGGCTGTGTATACCCCACAATGAACAGATGAGAAGAGGAGCAGAGACATTGGCTGGTGGGCACAGAGACAGAAGATGTAATATGAGAAAAGAGAAAATGAAAAGGGAGATATTGGTAGAGAACAGTTAGCATTTGAACGGGAATGGAAATGTATAGTGTAACTTTGTCAATGCACCATTCATCCCAAATCACAAGGCAATTCAGGGAACCCTGGTAATGGAAGATTAACTTTCATGAACAACCACTTAAAGGCAAGGTAAAGTATTAGGGGGGAAAGGGATAGAGTAATATGCAGAGCCAGCACGGTGTAATGGGTTTTTTTCCTCTCATGGTCAAAGACAGTGATGGGCAACCTTTTGAGCTTGGTGTGTCAAACCTACACTAAAAACTGAGCATAACTCAGATGGTGTGTCACTTTGAGGAAAAAACATTATTTCATGATATTTATTGTTTAAATAGCATAACTGTATACAGTTGCCCCTCCACATTCTCAGATTTCACTCTCGCAGTTTTGATTATTCACAGTTTGCTCAGAAAGCACCCCATTTAAATCAGCTTCTCTCCCTATTACTCAAGAGAGAGTAGCTGATTTAAATGGAGTGCTTGCTGAGCAAGCCAGGCGCTCAACTCCCCGCTCTCCTGGGGCTTGGCTCCATGGGGGGGTGGAGAGCTAAGCCCCGGGAGAGTGGGGAATTGGCGGGAAAGGTTCTTTTTTAGCCCCACCCGCCCTTCCCAAAGCTGCTATTCAGCTTTCTAAGACTTGTTGCGGCTTTGGGAGGGTGGGGGTGGCTGAAAAGCCTCTACACCGCACTCCCTCCACCCCTCCCAACCTTCCCGAAGAGGCTATATGGGGCTCTCAATCCCCAGAGCCCCTTTGGGAAGCCTGGGGAGAGGCCAGCCAGACTTCCTCCCGCCCTCCCGTTCCCTTCTCCGGCCTTCCTGAGGCGGCCCCGGGGTTTCAAAGCCTCGGAGGTCCCTTGGGAAGGCCGGAGAAAGGCCGGGCAGACTCTCACCCACCCGCCTGCTGCCTCCCCGAGGTGCTCCGGGGCTTCTAAACCCTGGAGCCCCCCCGGGAAGGCCAGGGAGAGGCTGGGGAGACTCCCGACCAACCGACTGCTGCATTCCCCGGCCTTTCCGAGGCGGTTCCAGGGCTTCAAAGCCTCGGAGCACCCTCGGGAAGGCCAGGGAGAGGCAGGGCAGAGTCCTTCCCACTCACTGCCTTCCTTGGCCTTTCCGAGGCAGCTCCAGGGCTTTGAAGCCTTGGAGCCCCCTCAGGAAGGCTGAGGAGAGGCCGGGCAGAGTCCCTCCTGCCTGCCACCTTCCCTGGCCTTTCCGAGGGTGCTCTGGGGCTTCAAAGCCCTGGAGCCCCCTCGGGAAGGCTGGGGAGAGGCCGGGCAGACTTCCGCCCACCCGCCGCCTTTCCCATCTTTCTGAGGTAGCTCCGGCTAAGCATGGCAGGCCTCGGGGGTGTGTGGCCAGGTTGGGGGAAGTTCCACCCCCGCCTCCCTAGAGTGGCAATCGGGGCTTCGTAGCCCCGCCTGCCACTTTCCTCCACCCTCCCACCCTCCCTAAAGTGGCACTAAAGTCACCACTTTAGGGAGGGTGTTGAGGTTGCGGGTGGGGGGGAGGAGGCCTTTGGCCATGTGTCACCCCAAATGGCTATGCATGTCAGTGCTGACACGCATGTCATAGGTTTGCCATCACTGGTCTAAGATTACTTTATTACTCTTTGTCTGCTCTCCAAAGAAGAAGCATGTTCTTAAATAGGAGTCCAGGAAATCAGGATTTGAAGCCACACTAACCCATGGGAAACTAAGTGGGTGACCTTGGGCAAGACTTTCTCTCTCAGTCTTAGAGGAAGGCAATATAAACCCTCTGAATAAATCTTGCCAAGAAAACCCTATAATGGGGTCAGGTCTCTCATGCATAGGTCGCCATAAGTCAAAGTCTACTTGAGGGCAGTTATCAACAACAATTGACTTGAAAGCAAACAACAACATACACAGAGACAAAAAGAATGATACAGCATCTATTCATATTTTATGAGCATGACGGGTGATGGGAGAGAATGACTTAGCCCCATCTCGCCATCACTGGCTCCTGCTATTGATGGGAAAGTTCTACAAGGGTGCTTTAATTATGTTAGACTGCCTTTCTGGGGCTTCTGATTGTGTGGAGTTGTATAGCCATGTCTAGCTGAATGCAGTTACAGTGCCCTTGCAGATATTCCAATCAACCTGGTTATATCAAAGGAGAGAATGGAGCGCCTGTCCCTGTCAGCCTTCACTCTCTATGTCTATGTCCATATCAATATCGATATCTATCTAGATATGTATATTTCTGTATGTATATATGGGTAGAGCTATGGAGAGGAGAAAAATGAAAATCCATTGTTGCAATAGAGACAAAACACCACTTAGATGAGACTAGGGATGTAAAGAATACTTGCAGTTTTTCTCAGGCAGTTTTCATGTTGAGAATGTGTGTGTGTGTTTTTTTATATTTTATTTTTCTTCAAACAGCATGCTTATATAGAAGTTACATCACATCATAGCATACCATTCAATTCAATAAGTCTCATATACCTACACATTGGGACATCCTATGGCAAAATTGCTCAACCACTATGAGGTATGTGGTTTGTTGTTTTTTATTTTGGGATTTTTGTGATAAATTTGTGAAAAACACATTTTGGAAAAAAAATGCAATACTGTCCCCCACCCCACCCCAAAATAGTGGATCATGCACAAAAGATATCATTGTTCGTACAAAACAGTGTTAAATTAAACCTTTTTTTTTGGTGGGGGAGCAAATAAAAATTCCTAACATAGAAAAATCACGGAAAAATATATTCGGGGTAGCCATGTTGGCTGTGCAGTATAAATACAACAAAATCCAAAACCTCACAAGCAACAATACCTTTTTTGGGTCAACTCCAAAGCATATACAGTACTGTAATACATCATGCAAGCTTTTGAAGCTTTACCGGCTTCTTCATCAGGCAAAGATGTTAAAAATCATACAAGAGAAAAAATGGTGATGATGTTAGAGCCATAGGCCCACATTCTGTCTGAGATGTTGTCAGTTAAGATGTTACTGATGGATTTCAGTGCAGGCAGAGGCTGCTCCCCTTATAGGCCATGTGAGGTCTAGAGACAAAGAGCAATAAAAGACCAGTAATAAAATGTCAACTCGCATTAGCAAAAGAAAGGTAACTTCTCTTGAGATCCAGATGTCAAGAGAAGTTACTTTTCTGTTGTTAATGGGAGCTGACATTTTATTACCTGTCTTTTATTGCTCTTTGTTTCTAGCCATCACATGGCCAATAAGGGGAGCAGCCTCTGCTTGCATTGAAATCCCTCAATACTATCTTGACTGACAACATCTCAGACAGAATGTAGGTCTGTGAAGATATTAACCATTTTTCTCCTCTATGATTTTTAACATATTTGCCTGATGGACATAGAAAAATATGTGAAACCTCTTGTTATCTCGTGGAGAGACCAGGGAGAAACCTTCTGAATTTATTTGTCATTGCTTACCTAGTTAAAATTAGGGAGCATAAATGAAATACAGAGATGAATAGTGCTAAGATTGGTTTGGATAATTCCATAAAGTAATGACATCATAAAGGGTTTCCATGTTCATGTGCCACAATGCTGTCTGAAACATTTTTAATATAAGTTGCCAACAGCTTTGCTCGCAATCAAGACCCTTGTTCCTATAGACACATAAACACGTGCACCCACACAACTGAAATCACTATATATTTTTGCATCCCAGGCTCCTGGTAGACAGCTATGGGGCAATATTAAAACTTAATTTCCATTTGCTTTCAGATTAGTTTTGGGTAATACAATAGCTAACACTAGGTCATCTATATTAATTTTAATGTAGTGTTAAAATATCCAAAATATATAATCTTAACAAACATTTTTGGATTTTACCTCATATACACACATTTGCAAGCACTTTCTTCTCTCTCCCCTCTCTGGCTTTTCTTCGCAAACGAAGATTCAGGAAGGACTCATCCCGTGCTTTCTGCAAGCGCGCTGATGACTAAAAAGGCCAATCCGAGATAAACAAGTCCGGTTGCAAAAAGCACAGCAGAAGATCTCCTTGGGTGATGTTTTTGGGTTGTGATTCTTTCTGCGTTGTCGTTTCTCTTCAAGACTTGTTCGGCGTGAGTTCTCAAATAAGGCTGCAGCATTGTGGATTGTGCGTCTCCATGCCTCCTGATGTGAAGCCAGGGCGGACCACTGTTGGTGATCAATTTGGCCGAGCCTGAGATGTTGTTTCAGGGAGTCTTTGTATCGCTTTTTTGGAGTGCCCCTCTTACGCTGACCCATGGCGAGTTCACCGTAGAGTAGTATTTTTGGGAGGCGATGGTCCTCCATCCTAGAAACGTGCCCTGCCCAGCGCAGCTGCGTTCTCAATATCATGGCCTTGATACTGGTGATCCCTGCAAGCAGCAAGCACTTTCTTAATCTATGCCTATTTATACTAAGGGGTTGTCTAGATGGTGAAAATACTCCTCATACAATGCAAGGAGGATATTTTTGTCCCAATGAGAAGCAAACAAGATTTGAGGTATTCAGAAGGAGGGAGCTAAAACCTCCACATACTGCATGGGAAGAGCTTTGCAGCTTTCCCTGCAGTTTTTTAAATAATGTGCAAAAATGTGCATTACTGCTCATTTGGACAACCAATTTGCATGGCAGTGAATTCTCAGTGAAGGCAGAAGTGAAAAGGTGATTGGTAGGACATGCACGGGGGGCAGGCTTGCTGGTAATGAAGTGGCTGGAAGCGTCATTTTGAAGTTTCACTCTGTCGATTTGCACTGAGGTGACCAAACAGCTTTTTTAAGCAGAAAGTTGCACTTGCGCACCTTTGATTTACTGTGCAGTGGCAACAACTTGTGGAGAAGAATAACATGAGTAATTCACTCTCAGCCACCATCTTGATTCATAGGCATGGCTGCGTGTGCACGTCAAACACAGATAGCTTCGTATACCAACGGTTTTGCCATAGGACCATGGAGACAAATGAACACTGCTGCAAATTTGTGTTAATGTGTAGCAATCCACAACATATCTTCTCGTCTAGATGAGCCCACAGTTTCCCCTAATGTACATTTTTTGTGCATGCTAATCCCTATACTTTTTTATGTGGAGACTGCATTACATAATTTAGAGAATTGCAAAAAATAAAGAAAACAATGTGTTTCAGTTTGTGCATTAGCCTATGAAGTACAAATGAAATTGGTTCACATTACAATGTGAGTCTAATAATTTGTGCCTCTGCAAATTCCCACTTGTATTAAGATCATACTAGGGTTGGTTCTAAAGGAATATAGCAGGGGTAAGGCTAGAGTGGTAATTGTTGTACACTCTTACAGGATGTCCGTGAGTGCTGTCTACACTCTGCAGTGCAGAAGATGAGTTAACTTTTGTTATTAAGCCTTGCATCTGACACTAGATTTAGAGTGATTTAGGTAATATGACCAGTACACCTTTGGCCACAATATACACATTTCTATCATGCAGCCATTACATCTAGTGAAATAGGTTTGGGTTGTGTTTGAAGAACTCAAAAATGTCCACATCTGTCAGGAAGTATGCTTCTTTTATGCATTTGATCTCTGTCCCTAAAGGAATCTTTAGCATTTGGTTTCCTGTCTTCCCAGAGCAGGGGGGGGGGGCAACAAGCTTTGATTGACTCAGCTGAGAGCTGAAGCTCATGAGGAAAATAATAATTTTCTGTTTATCATGATAAGTTTTTAAGCCAATCCGTGCATCCCTGCTGAAGTTGATTTAAGAAGAATAGGGAGGTTTCTACCAACTGAAAAAAAAATCTTGGTAACAAAAATTGCATTTTCAGTTTCTGGAGATCCTCATAATCCAGCAAAATCTTTATCCCACTTTTTGGTGTCATGAAATATATATCCTAGCAGTTGAATTTGCTTCTCGTTTCATATGTAGCAAAAGTCCCAGTTTGCATAGAGTCCCTTCTGATTCCACCACTGGGATGTTTTTCATGAAAAGGAAAGAAAATTCAGAATGACACTGTTCAAGTTCTAGTTTCTTAGCATAAGAAAAGCTGGACTTTAATTTAAAATTAACTGAGAAATTTTCAAAATATATATTCTTCAAAAAGTTTGGAATAATTGACCTAGTATCTGTCAATTTTCATCTTTTAAAAGCGATGTTCTCTGTCATTAAATAAGGAGCTATGGCCCATGTTACCCAAAATATAGGCATATTCTTAATATAGCTCATCTGCAATTGTACATTTTTGCTAATTCTAGATATCCATATTATTTGAGAACATCAGATCATTCAGTCATCAGCCATGTTGTACAACACAGCATGCTATTCATTCTTCTGCATTAGAAATGAACCAGAAATAAATGGCAGGGATGAAAGGCAAAACTTCCAGTACAGTCTTAGATTTAAAATAATATTTTTCCTGTGTTTATATTTATTGATGTTAATTGTCATCAAGTTGGCTTCGATGTATGGTGAACCTGTGAATAAGGGACCTCCAAGACATTCTGTTATTAACACCCTTGCTGAGGTCTTGCAGACTCAGGGATGTGGCTTCCCTGAATCTATCCACCTGTAATGTTGTCTCTCCCTTCTCATATTGCCTTGCACCTTGCCAGTCATTATCATCTTTCCAATGAGTCATGTTATCTCTTGGTATGTCCCAAGTATGATATCCTCCTTTTAGACATTTTAGATTCTCTGGAGAGTTCAGGTGTGATTTGTTCTGGAAACCATTTTATTTGCCTTTTTGGCAATCTATGATATCTGTAGAACTCTCATCCAGCACCACATTTCAAATGAGCCATTTCTCTTCTTGTACGCTTTCTTCACTGTCTAGCTTTCACAATCATGCATAGAAATTAGACACTCAGTGGCATGGACAAACCTGGATTTGATATTCAATAATGTATCTTTACACTTAAGGATCTTAGTAAGTTCTTTCATAGTTGCCCTCCCAAGTCCTGGTCTTCTTCTGATTACTTGACTGCACTGTCCATTTTGATTTAAGATTGAGCCAAACTATAGAAAATCTTTTAATTATTTCCTTTTCTTCAATATCTACTTTAAAATTATATAAATCCTCTGTGGTCATTATTTTTGTTTTCTTAGGACTTTTTCGGATGTCTCAAATACACCGCAAGCAGAGTTGCGAGGCTGCTGCGCTGCAGGGTGTCACTTTCAGATGATGCTCTCCCATGCCGGTACTGTTGCGGTACTGCTGGGACATTTGAGCGTTTTATTTCACCGGTTTTTAATCATGACCAACTTTTGTGCTTAAAAACCGGCGAAATATAACGCTCAAATGTCCCCACGGTACCGCAACAGTACCGGCAGGGGAGAGCGTCATCCCAAAGTGATGCCCTGCAGCGCAGCAGCCTCACAACGCGAGGAGGCTGCTTGCGGTGTATTTGAGACGTCTGAAAAAGTCCTTAATGTTCAACTGTATTTATATTTATTAGTCTTCCTTGATTTATATCTTGTGCACATTTAATTGTATAATTAACAATTCATAAATTTATAAAAAATTTGACAGTTTTAAGTGGTGCTTAATAAGGTTTTCTTTCATTTAGGTTTCTTTGATTATGGCACCTTTAGCACTGCTTTAAGGGTGTAGTTGCTGTGAAAGCAAGTGAGACTGGGGGCTTGTCTACACTAGGGGTAAAAATCTGGATGAATTCAGACTACTTTAGCCTGAAGCTGCAGTGTATGAAATTCAGACTACTCTTGCCCTGATTTAAGTGCCACACCTTACCTAGCCAAAGCCTAAATCTGCATTGCTTGTCAGTGGGCTTGTATACACAATTCATTCAGATTTTTATCCTAAGTGAAGCTTCAGGTTCGCCATCACTGCCTAGCCAGGCACCTCCAAAGCACCGCTGCTGCTGGTGTGGACCACAAGAGCAACAGGGCTCTAGTGCACAATCAATTGCATGGCTAGCCACTCACCAGGACTCTGCTTTCCTGGCACAGAATCACTTTCTCTGAGGTCAGGAGTGCTCAACCCTGCCAATGTGAGGCTGGCCGCTCATTGTGACTTCAGAGAGAGACTATCATGATAGTGAGGCTGGCTACTCCTTCTGACCTCAGAGCAGGTGATTGTGCCCAGGGCCGGTTTAAGACACTGGCGGCATCAGCATCCACAGGGGCCCCCATCATTGTGGGGCCCCCATAGTAGTAACCCTCCTCCTGCAAAAACATTATTAGTAATAATCTGAATATCCCATACTGTGAATAGTTTAGGTTGGGTTAGGTTACATTGACCTGAGATAAACATATGGGCCGCCAAAATAAAAGCGTTGCCGGGCCCCCTCAAATCCCTTAAGCCAGTCCTGATTGTGCTCCAGGAAAGCACAGCCATGGTGCTAGTCGCTGTCTCAGATGTCAGAACAAGTGGCCAGCCTCATGATGGTGGGGCTGGCCATTCCTTCTGACCTTAGAGCAGGTGATTGTGCACCAGGGAAGCAGAGTCCTGGCACATAGTGTCTCTCTCTGAGGTCAGAATGAGCAGCCAGCTCTACGTTCACTAGGCTGGCTGCTTGTTCAGACCTCAGAGAGAGTGACTTGTAAAACCAGGATTAAGGTGGTATTCCCTGTGCAGATAGGGCCATACAGTGTGTAGACTAATCACACCAAAATCAGGCCAGGTTTGAGGGGAGTTTGAGTTTTTCAGTAGTTTAGACAAGGGCTAAGTTGGTCCACTGGCACTGGTTATAGAATTCAGGAGAAGAACATTAAAAGCCTTAAATAACAATAGACTGTTCTCATCCTATTAAGGGAAATCTCCAAGTCTGAGGGTGACACCTGACAGAGTTTGCATTGTATATTCACTGGAGTTAATTAGTAGTGTTCCAATTGATCATTTTGCTGCGGGAAGGTGAGGCCCCATCAAAGAAGGGCTTGCTTTTCCTGACATGTGCAATTTCTGAATCTCAAGGAACAATGTTTCAAAAAAGGTGTACTTGGTACCTTCACTAGAAAATAACAGTTCATTAGATATTTTAAGCTAAGACACTCTTCAGAAAGTGATAGGCTTAAAAAGAAATTACATTCATTATTCCAAATTACCCTAATTCTAAAACTGTATATATCGGGTTTCCAAAGTAGGTATACAATCAGAAAAGGATTTGCTTCCTCAGGCAGAGCAGCAACTGAAGCCCCCACCTCCCCACATCCCACAGTCAAAGTTCATAGTACCCAAGGCCAGCCAAGTGCCTTCCAACAACCCTGCCAGCTAAAAATGCAATGATAATGAATTAAATCTATTTTATATATAATTCTCTTGGGTATGTTGCTGTTCCCAGTGTGCTGACTGGCCGCTTAGGAAACATACCCAACCAATCGTAGTGCTCTGTTGGCCAGCCAATCAGCAGCTTGAGGGCATTTTTCAGCACCACCTTCTTGGCCTACAGCCACATCTTTGCCTGTTGGTTGATCTGCACTAACTAAATACTCAACCAGCTCCCCTTGCTGTCTTAATATGCATGCATGGGAAAAAATAATGTTGCTTTCTATGTCCCCACCCCCACTCTTCTTTCTTCTTCTTTTTCCTGTCCTACCTTGCAGGGTAGATTCCCCTCCCTCCGCTTTTAACCCCCTTATGCACCCAAAAACTTGAGCCCTTTCCCCACTCCTTCTGTCAGGGTAATATTTCTTTAAGTACAAAAGGAAAAATGTTGGAGCAACAGACCACAGACTAGCACAGCTGAAGTGGGTTTGTTCACAGCTGTGGCTAGGCAGAGGAATGACTAGCAAATACTCCTATATAGCCAAAGCACATAGAATCATAGAATTGTAGAGTTGGAAAGAGACCACAAGGGCCATCTAGTCCAACCCCCTGCCATGCAGGAAATCACAATTAAATCATTCCTGACAGATGGCCATCCAGCCTCTGTTTAAAGCCCTCCAAGGAAAGAGACCCCACCATGCTCCAAGCGAGTGTGTTCCACTGCCGAAAAGCTCTTACTGTCAGAAAGTTCCTCCTAATGTTGAGGTGGGATCTCTGTTCCTGGAGCTTGCATCCATTGCTCCGTGTTCCAATCTCTGGAGCAGCAGAAAACAAGCTTGCTCCATCCTCAATGTGACACCCCTTCAAATACTTAAACAGGGCTATCATATCACCCCTTAAATGTCACTATATATATATATATATGTATACACACACACACACTATACTATACATATATATGTATATACGTGTGTGTGTGTGTATACACACACACTATACTACACATGATGCATTGTATGTGGGTTGGTGTCATGGAGAAAGAGTTTATTAATGAGTTTTGCTGTTGAGTTTATTAATGAGGTTTGCTGTGTATATACTGTATTTGTTTATACTGAAACTGAAGATAAAGACCTCCAGATATCTTTGGATGAACCTCGCTGTCCGTAATTTGTTTTGTGTGTGAAAGTGGGTCAGAGCTGTGGAACAGTTGCTAACTGAGGCCTTTGTTTTTGTGCCCTTTCTGCTGTGCAGTTGTGCAGTTTGGGCTATTCCTGCGTTAGTTGAATAGAATAGAATAGAAAAGTGAATAGAAAAGGGAGCAAAGGAGTATCTCCAGCAAGGGGTGGAATGGTCACCTCTTTTTCATGAGTCTTTGGGCTTGCCTTTGCCCAACCCACAGACTGCAGAGCCTCAGCCTTAGGGGGTCCATGGCAACAAAAGATATGTAAAGGGGCCACTGGTAAAGTAAAGGTTAAGAAGCATTGTTGTAATTGTATTATTATTGTTATCAGGTATTATTGTTATTATTGTTGTTAGGGTTTTAAATCTTGAGTTAAGTCTTGGGGGGTCCATGGCAACAAAAGATATTTAAAGTGGGTCCCTGGTAAAGAAAAGGTTAAGAGCTGCTGGCATAATTGTATTAGTAGTAATAGTAGTATGTGCCCTGCTGGGGTTTCAAGCAGTAGTTACATCATGGAGTCTTGGAGTGGTAGTGTTCCTTTCACATGGTTCAGTCACATGGTATTATTTTAGGGCGTGTGCACATTTTTTTATATGTGGGTGGTGATTGGCGGAGGAGGGAGGATGTCTTTGTGAGGCTGGGGGTTTAGATGCAGATTGAGCGGCAGGAGTGGATTGTGAGGTGGACAGAGTATTTGCATGTGGGTGGTGATTGACTGAGGGAGTGAGGGGACTGGTTGGGTATGTTTTCTAAGCTGCCAGTCAGCACACTGGGAACAGCAACATACACAGGAGAATTATATATATAGATGGTTTATTTTGTAAGTATTGAGTCAGTGAAGATAGACCTCACAACTAATTAATTTGATTTTTGGAATAGTAGACATTATTTATAGAACTAGACCAACTTTTGATATGGGTTTTGATATCGCCCGGGCACCCAGGGGGGTCACATAATTGCCCCGCTGCCCCTGCTGCCACTGTGATGGGACCCAGGCAGTCAACGTGTGGCAGCAGCGGGGGCAGGGGAACAGAGCAACTCATCCTTAACACACCACTGGCATGGTACAGCTAGTAATTAACACTTTTCTGCTTTTTTTGCTTTTTTTTGACACCCAAGACCAGTTCCCTGTGACAGCTCTCTCATTCTGAGTAATGATATGTCCTCCAGTCCTGGTAAACATTTCCACATCAAATGGATAACAGAAAGCTCTTGCAAGGCACACATTTTCAATAGTACCAACTTATATAAAGCAGAGTAGGTATTCTCAGTTTTATAGCAACAGTAATTTTTAAAAATTTCTTATCTAAGAATTCATATGTCATATAGGGAGGAAAAAATTATATATGAAGAAGCAACAGGTAACAAGTATTTTTTTAAAAGCAAAACCATGAAGGTTAATAATCCTATCAGCATGTAATCAGATTCTCATAAAGTTGGGGGCAGATTTTATCTCAATATATCATAGGGAAGAATGCACCCGCACTGAATACTCTATGAATATGGAAAATGTGTAATCACATTTTCTTCCAATCTAATTGAAAACATTCTCTACATTTTCGATCAGAAAAAATAATAATAATATAGTTTCAACTGCTTGGTAACAACAGTAGAAGCAGGAACATTAATCTACTCAACAAGTCAATGTGGAATCAGTCTGATCAGATTTGTAGACGTAGGCATTTTTAGGGAAATGAAGATCAGCTGACTTGAACTGTGCCAGAAACCATTTTGAAAAATTGATTTATGTATCTTCTCGGAAAGGTAGTAAATTTGTTTTATTTATTCATTTAGTTATTTTATTCCCACTATTTCCATCTTATCCCGTATCATAAGGTTTCTGGGAGGCTTACAAAAAATCTGTTGAATTTAAAATGTGGAACAATAGGACAATAAAATTTAACACAGTAAAAGCAATGCAAACATATATTAAATAATTGCATCATTTAAAGGGTTAAAGTTAAAACAATATAAAAACATGTATGTATATGCATTACATAAAGTCATTATAAAAAGCCATGTTTCAACTTGGCACCAGACCAGAAATGTAATACAGTACACAGCCAGTGCAGTCTCTTTTGTTATATAGTTCCTGTAAGCTGTTGCAGTCTGGCTGTTACATTTTGCAACAGCTACAGTTTCTAGGTCATCTTCAATGTGGAGTACAGTACCTGTATATTGCAGTAGTATAACCTGGAGGTTACCCACTGGTTCATGAACTACTATGGTCAGGTTATCCTGGTCTAAGAAGGACCATGGCTGGCAAACCAGCTGAAACTGACCACAAGCTCTCTGATCCACAGAATCCTCTTGGCTTTCCAGTGAGAGAGATGGAACTAAGAGTCCTCCCAAGCTACATACCTCTCTTTACAGGGAGCAGGTTGCACACCTAATTCCCAGACCCAAGAACTACCAATCCACAGAATCTCCATCATGTTGGGATCAGGTTCAGTACATTGGTCTTCATCCAGCCTATTATAGCATCCAGCCAGTAGGAAAACTTCTGACACTTCATTGAAGCAATTCTAATACAGTTCTCCAGTTGAAGTGGTGGTGGTGGTGGGGTGTTTCTTGTTTTCTTTTTTTGTGGGGGGGATCTTGTAAAATGCACAATGCAGATTATAACTAGCCCATATTAAGCATATTAAGATTATTTTGCAGAGTGCATTTCCTTTGTGAAGACTAATTATCAACGTTTACATGTTCCATCAATCTATTTTCTAATAATCATCTCCAAGCCCATTTTCCTTATTAGGGATGTATATAACATAATGGACTATTGTATATGATTTTAGATTCATTTTCATTTTTATTAGCATAATCTCCTTTAAAAATATTTCATAATGCTGCTCAAATTCTTCCATGATAGAGTGATATCATCTTTTAAAGGTATTTGGTACCCTCTGTTCAAAGGTTTTTCTCAACACTGATACTATGAATTCATACTTCTAGCTGACCATGTAGTAATTCACTTTTGTTTTGTTGTTCTCACTACAGCCTTCAGCTGTCATGCCACTTATGCAATGAAGGGAAGACTGGGGGGGGGGTAAACATTCAAGTCTCACTTCTCTCTGTTAGACAATCACCATGCTGGTTCCTTCTGGTGTCTACAGGTTGAGAAGACAAAGTTCTGCCAGAGAGGTGTTTTCTCCTTTTGTAAAGGCTCCCCATGTGATTTAGAATCCAGATTGTCCAAGATCCTAGATAGCCTGGGGAGCCTCCCCCATGCATAACTTTATCTGTGTGTCACGTTAAAGTTGATGAAGCTAATGACAGAAAACTATGGGAGGATAATGAAAGAAAGCTATGGGAGGATCAGGCCAAGAGACTTATCTCTGTTCTCCCCTTTGTACATCAATGTGATCCATTAGTGTGGAGAGCATGTGCCTAAATGAGGCTATAATTGCCAGGGCTCTTCCACCTTGGCTTGAACAGAACACTAGAAGGGTACCTTCCTGATGCTTCAAAGGTATGGCACCTTTCTCAGTCCATACATCTACAGGGTTGCATTAGATGGGAAGGAGTCCACTGTGCTGTTTTAAGAATAAGCAATGAGTGTCTCTCAACTGCAGCAGTTTTACTCCTGTGAAGCACCCACTCACCCATTTCACAAAAGGACTACGGTACCTAAAGTGGTCCCTGGCTGTTGTGGCTACACTTAACTACTACAAATTCCACTGAAAGAAACAGCAAAAGAAATTCCAGGCAGGCAGCAGAGAAGTAAGGTGCATTCCACATATCCTTATTATCCCATTTTATGTCCCTTCTCCTGAAATGCCTTATGAAATGAAGCTTTGGCTTCAACAAGCCAAAATGTGCCTAATACTAATAAAGAAACTCGAGCTATTAAGAGAGACAGTTTTCAAGGAATTCTCTCTTAATAGCTTGAGTTTTGTATTAGTATTAGTCACATTTGGTAGGGCACTATTGTTTCTAATTCAGTCTACAAGCTCTTCAAATTCAGTAAAAGCAGAAATAGTTGTGGGAGAATGATCTTAAAATTTCCTTCTCCCACTCCCTTGCATAATCAGTGAATGCTCTGTTGACTGAGTGTCTCGAAAGAAAGCAATTGAAACTGACAGAAGTGATTCTATTAATAATATGAGCATGTGGAAGACATCAGGATTGCAGTGTTGTCAGTGAAAATGTCATAATCTGTGGACATCACTGGAATCATACTATAATGTTAGATCTGCACTATGATTGCCAAGGCCTGGGCCTATGTGTCTGGGTACATTTCTTTTCCCATTTAAAGAATATGAAAAGCTATTCTAAAAACTTCCCCCTAGATTGACTATCCTCTGCTTGGCAGCTGAAATATGGTGCTGGCTGGGAGCTAGGAACCAGCCAGAACTTCAGAAGTAACCACACACCACATGCAAGCTTGATAATGTGACAATAATACTTGGGAAGAAGTTGCTTCAGTATTAGGGGGTAGAAAGAATATTAATTTTTCATGTGTTCTTCTGTTAAGACAGAATTTGTCCAGTGTCCTAGAAACCCTGCTGGATAGAATAACAGCAGCCACAGAGTTCTTCATATTTTGCAAAATCCTTTACAAAGTCATCTACACAAAATGTGGAGTGGGGGTGCACAGAAAATAAATTTTCTGCACCAACAATAGCATGTATTTCAGACTTTCTAAAGCACAAATGGAGCTCAAAGACTGCACACAATGTTTCGTATTCTTCTGCAGTGGGGAGAATAGTGATGGTATTATTTGTCCCATGTGGAAGAACAAGGAACGTAATCCCTTTCCAATATACTTATTCCGTTATATTCAAGTGGGAATTTTTGGGACAGTTTTTCACTGTATATGACCATCAACAATCTTTTTATCACATATATATGCATATAAAGTTTCTCCATTTCCTTCCAACCTTGGTAGGTGATTGATATTAAAGCAGCTAGTTGAAGATATTGGCTGTTCCTGTTCTGTAATCAAGCACTCACCTTTCCTGGCATTTGCATGGCTGAGAAATTAGCTGCTTAATTATGATTGAGGAAATAAGGCACAGTTTGAGTGATGGACTTACATAGAAATTGCAGCATGAACTGAAAAACACAGTAATGGAAATACATAACACAGCAGTGTGTAGCTATTGTGGTTTGGCACTCTTCTCCTCTTCAGCATGGGGTTTAAAACACTGAGGTAGCAGAATGAACTGTACCATTTCAGATACAGTAGCCCTTGGTATCTGCAGGGGTTTGGTTCCAGGACCCCCCTAGTTACCAAAAAAAGTGGATGCTCAAATCAATAGAGGTATTTAAAATTTGCAATTACTGTACCTGTGATCAACTGCAGCCAGGATGAGAAGGAGGCTAGCCTACAGGCAGCAGGAAGCAAGAAACAGGAAGAATGTGTGCCTGACTGCTGCTGCTGTCACTGCCACCGCCTTTCTCGCACCAACCTTGGCTGATGGAAGTCAATCCCAGCAAAGGGTTAGCAGGGGAGGGAGAAGCAGCAAGCCCTAAGGTGGCTCCTGCTGCCTCCCCCCCCCCGGCTGATGTAAAGTCAGTGTGGGGTGAGAGCTGTGTTGGTTGGCTTGGTGGGGGGAAGGAACTAAGTGGACACTTGTCCCTTGCTAGTGACAGGTATTGGGGCAGGGGGAGGTAAATGTCAGTCAGTGTATACCTTGGTGATCCTTGTGGTGAAGGGCTGGGCTCTGGAATGGCCTCTTTGGGTCCTGGGACCTGGAGGGTTGTGAAGGAGCCTGCCCTTGGGGCTAACCTGGGGAGTTTGCTCTCTTTTATAGGGGCCTGGGGCCTGGGAGGGAATGTCTCCGGTTACCTTCCAGTTAAGACTGGCTGGGGTGAGCAACCCAGTGTTGGATTGCTGTCAGGGTCAGGTGTTACACCCATGGGTGGCTGAGGGAGGTGGTCACGGGTTGACTCCTGGCCTCAGCCAGACCTACATTGTTGCTCCACCCTCCTAGGTTTTATTCCAAGTATAATTCATTCATTAAGTTGTAGGTCAAATAAAGTGGCCCTATTTAAACCCATCTCTGTGTCAGGCTCATTACAGTTGTTCCTTCATATTTGCTGGGGTTTGGTTCCAGGACCCCCTGTGGATACCAAAATCTGTGAATACTCCAAGTCCCATTATATGCAATGGCATAGCAAAATGGTGTCCCTTATATAAGATGGCAAAATCAAGGTTTGCTTTTTGGATTATTACTTTTTAAAGAATATTTTCAAGCCATGAATACTTAAATCTGTGGATACCAAATCTGTGGATATGAAGGGACAACTGTATTTCCGGGCTAGTCATCAAAAGCTTTAATTCAGAAAGTACAATTGCTTGTCCATTGCTACAATGTGGGAAGTGGGGGGGGGCTGTCCTAATGTCCTTTTTAAAAAAACCCACAGGAGATCGGGTTGCAGTTTGTTAGGGGCCATGGAAAACTTGTTTTAGCTTGGAGAAACCCTTCACCAATATTGATTTTTAAGATTTCCTTTCTTTAAATTCAGGAGACTGGGTATCATTGTCTCTCTGTAGGGAATGGGTGTCCTTTATATCTTCCCATTTGTCTGCCATATGTGGCAGATGCCTCATCCAGGCACAGCCTCCTTCGCTGCGCCATGTGGTCTGTGGCCAGCTATAGGTGAAGTAGGTGTGGGCTTCCCCTTTATTGGTCTTTTCTATTACTCTTCCAATGCAAATTATTTATACCCTTTTCTTTCTTCTCCATGTGTTCTTATCACTGTGCCTGCCTTCTTGCCATTATGTAAGAATATAAACACTACAAATGGAATCTTAATCTGAATGTCAGTTCATAGATTCATTACACTACTATTAGTTTATCATGACTTGTTTAATAACTTCTTTATCTTTTATCTACAGAGTTGTTCATATGCTGTTGGTGTTTTCAGTTTATGATTCCACTCAAGTGTTTTGGTGTAGTGGTCCCCCTTTCCTAACTTTTGTTAACATTAGATACCTTCCTCCTGAGTTTTATTTTGTCTTTTTTTGCATATACACAGCCAGGTTGAATTTTGTAATGGGGCAATACATGGAATTTTCTTGGCCAGTCTCATTGTTCCTGAAAAACTTTGTCTGACAAAAGAAGCAATCTATTTACCATCTGTTTACTCCAGGGGCAGGGAAAATGTGACTGCCCAGATTTTATTGGACTGTAACTCATTATTCCTCACCATTGGTTATGATAACTGAGGCTGATGGGAGTTGTACTCTAACAATATTTGGATGCCCACACATTACCCATTCCTCCTTTACTCCACTTAAGGTCTAGATCATTTAATGGGTAAAAGGCAAAAACAAAACAAAACTATAGAACCCAGGCTTATGGCTAAGATGATGAGTAATTTATTGTGCGCTGAACTCTAGGAGTGAGCTGAATCCAAATGAGCCAGTGGACTGCAAGTAGAGTACTTGAAGCTAAAGTCTGTGTCTTGATCTCTTTCCTCCCAGGGCAGATATCAGTGGATGGATTTATGAGATATTTGAGCGGAGAGGAAAATGGAGTGGTTCCACCTGAAAAACTGGATTTGAATGAAGATATGTCCCAGCCTTTGTCTCACTATTTTATCAATTCCTCACACAACACCTACCTCACAGGTACAGTATAAAAAGGGGGCTGTAAAGCCTTGCCTCTTAACACAGATGTACTGTAATACTGTGGTAATGTACTTACATCTACGCAAGGCCAGGAAATACACAAGGTTGTGGACTATACAAATCCTCCAGGATAAAGAGACTGTCCCCCACCCTGCTTGTGCTGTTCATTTCGTCATTGTTGTCATCAGCCTCTTCCATTTGCTAAGCAAGTAACACTGGAACAGTATTTATAAGGGACCCCATTCAAATTCATCAGCAGATGTTTGGTTCAACAAGGGCTCAGTTAAATTCATAGAAGCCTGTGGTCGGTCTATCTATATAAAACGTTTTGGTATGGTTCCTTTCCCAGTGTGCTGATTGGCTGCTTAGGAAACATCCAACCAATCCCCTCCCTCCTCTCACTCCCTCAGCCAATCACCACCCACATGCAAATTCCCTCTCCACCTCACAATCCACTCCTGCCACTCAATCTGCATCTACACCCCCAGCCTCACAAGGGCCACTCCCTCCTCTCACTCCCTCAGCCACTCACCACCCACATATAAAACAGCGCAATATTTTTTTTCCATAAAATAATAGCATGTAGCTGAGCTGTGTGAAAACCACATGTAAAACACTGAAATATTTTCCCCACAATAATAGTGTGTAGCTGAACTATGTGAACCTTTCAAACCTACTATAACTTTCAAATCTAATATAATGTTAGACTGGGTACAGCTAGTTTTCAGAAAAAGCCTCCAGCAATTGCCACTGCTAGTCTGCTTGCCACCAGTCCCTCTTTTCCAGAACTACTGTTTGCAGGGAGCAAAAATTCCATGTCCTTGTTTTCCCACTGTTGCCAGGAAGCATGTTAAATATAGTTACTAGTGCATCTGAGCTCAGTAGGGGTCACATTAGATTTATATTTCCCATGCTTCCAAGCTGACACCCATTTGGTTGCTCCATAAGTATTAGACCTGGACTTCAGAAAGGTTTGGGCCTATTTTGTTGTGGTCTCAGTGAGGACCCTTGAGTTTGTCGTTCCAAATCCCACAGCGTCCTAGGGTTTTGCTGATGATTGTTCTGAATATTTTTGCATGGTGGACCAAGCTGAAGTTTGGCCAACCTGTTGTTGTCTATTGGCTTAAAATAAACTGCCAAAGAACCCCAACAAAAGTGAAAGTTCATTATAATGTGGTGATTGAATGTATATAATTTTGGACGCTGGCTGTAGGACAGAAGGCCCTAAATATTGCTTTAATGTATGGTTTGTGGCTTAGTGAAATGATACAGTGTTTACTTTACAGTTGATCAACCAAAAAAATCTCACTCTGGGTTAGAGAGGACACATAGGCATACTGCTAAAGAAAGATGTGCCCCAACTTTGAGTGTTGTGTGTGTGTGTGTGTGTGTGTGCATGCATGTGTACTGCATAAAGCAGAAACATCTGGTTTGGGATGGGATTTAATCATTGCATTTTGTGGATGCATTACCATAGCTGACAGCATTTATTTTCACACTGGAGCAGCTGCAATTGTATTGTCAGATTCATTTGACAAGTATTCAGACTGGTTGAATATATAAACATATGCTGCTAAATTGTTATCATACCTGGTTAGATAGCCAAACGAATGGTGAATGATTACTTGGAAATGGAAGGTTTAATAACATCTATGTGTTCAATTACATCTTTAAAACAGCAATATAAGTCAACCATTCTAGAGGAAGCTCAATTTATGGTGATTTATAGATGGCATATGGCTCTGCAAAAATAGAACAGGATTGATAACATGGGTGGGGAACAAGAGGCCCCCAAGATGTTGGATCCCAACTCCCTTCAGAACTACCAGCCCAGTATAGACATAGGTCAAAGATGATAGGAGTTTTAGCTACTAGAAGTGTACTGTGACTAATGCTTGCTTCTGTTTGTTGTTTGTGCATTTGTTTTTTTATAGTTAGTTGCTCTAGAACCTCTAGATATTGTGATATGGTTTTTGCATTAATGCATACATTTCATGTGTAGGCTACAGAAAGATATAAAAGTGTCTGATTCTGCTTAATTTAATCCAAGGTGTTAATGAGGAGGAAAGGTTCTTCATTATGAATCTGCTTATGGATCTCTCTCTCTCTCTGTGTATACCAGACACTGGCAGCCAGAATAGAAAGATTATCTGGAGAAAGTCTGGTGAGGGGGAAATGGGCATATTGTCCTCTATAAGACATGCTTGGAGAATTATATATATTATATATTTATGAGAAACTGGTCAAATATAGATACAGTGGGACCTCATATCCATGGAACCAATGTCCATCTAGAAAGGCATCCTCTCTAGACAATTTCTAGGTCCTCCAAGGCAATTATATGGTGTTTAAAACTGGAAGTCCCATTATTTTCAATTGTGTTTGCTGTTATCCACAGTTTCCTGTATCCACAGTAAGTCCAGGAACTGAAACCCTGCAGATGCAGGGGTCCTACTGTATGTTTCACTCCATAGCTGTATTATTTTTAAACTGATGGAAACTCCAGTATTTGTGTGCATGTGTGTTTTTCATACACTATTAATTTAATATAGTAATCATAATTTGTTTGGGGGCTTTTTAAAAAAGCACTGAACTGTTAAATAATTATTTAGGGAAATAGTGATGCCATTTAGTCTGACAGCATGGTTACTTGTATTGATAGATCTATTGCGTTATGAATTGCTAACATCTTAAAAAGAAATATTCAGTCTTCCCAGTGGGGAGATGTGCTGCTACCATGACAGTTTATACAATAAGTGTTCAGCCTGGGAGGTTAGGTGGGGTGGAGAAGACTGATAGCGTAAAAACACCATATAGATTCCCTTAGCATTCAGCTCCATCACTGTCCACTGTGTATGCATGCTGCTGCCCCACTCCCCATAGAAAGAGACAACCAATGAACTCAAAACACCAGCATGCCTCCAGCACAAAACCTCACATCATCACGTATGCAACATGAAGCCAGAACATTCTCATTCCATTGGCTCCTGTGGGACAGTCTGCAGCAACCCTACTGTTGCAAGTCCCAGTCATCCATATGGACAGGGGATTATTATCCCCACGTATTCTTCAGAACCACTGTTTTGGAGTACAGCACACAAAGTAGAAGTGCTACAGGCTGCAGTAAGCAAGGTAGATGGGCCAGGAAAGACCAGAGAAAGCTTTAAAGTGAAATAAATTAAAGCCAGAGCTTGGAAACATCAGTGTTTCCACCAGCAAGTTAGCATGAAACCATTAGGAAAAATAATTCATTAGCATAGAACAACCAAGAGAAAATGATAGAACTAGTTTATCAAATCAGTTCATTATGTCAGTCTTTATTAATCTATGAATAACATGCTATTTTTAAAAATTAATTAATTAATTAATCAATCAAATTACTTTTTAAAAAGCCAAAAATGGCTGCCTCCCAATTCCCCCTCAAGTAACAAAATAAATGAATGAAACCAATAATTGTTATTCAAAAATAACAATGCAAAGAGTCAAAGCATCAAATTGTACAATTAGTGTGAAGTCTGATGAATTAGGGGTTAACAACTTAATTGCTAATGAATTATTTCCAAGCTCTGACACACACAGATGTACGTACGTGTGTGTGTGTGTGTGTGTGTGTGTGTCTATCTCATAGCAGAAAGCATAATGAACAAGAAATGAGAGAAAATAAAAGCTATATAAATGACTTTTTTCCCTGTAGGTCTACAGCCAAAAGTATGCTTCAGCAGTTACCTAGAAAAATAACAGAAGTTGAAGGCGTTATTATGTGCAAAACTATAACACCAAAAAAATAAAAATAAACTAACATTTAACTCTTACTAAACTGAATCCTGTTAGCAAGTGATCTAGCATTACATTGTACTAAATTTTCCTACAATATCTAGAGCCAAACAGAACTAGCTACAGTTTTAATTATTATTTAACTCGTAGTTTTCACATCACTTAAAACTCCCGTGGGTACAAAAGGATTAAATCTTATGAAATCGCCAGCTATTACAGCACTTTTGCCTAAAGTTTAAGAAGGCCGATGGAGAGAGAGAAGAAAATCCAAACAGAGATCCAAGAGACAAGATCCTGAAGATTTAGGTGGAAATCAGAAAAAAACGAATCCAGGACCCAGTATATAGGATCCAGGAAAACTTGGTTTTATTCTATTCTATTTTGTTTATATCCCACCTTTCACCCAACATGGGCTGTAAGGAGGCTTGCAACAAAGAATAAAACAAGATACAGCTAAAATCTTGATGGTAAAAAAGTTTTAAAAAATTAAGTAAGCTATCCTGTTAAAACACTACAATTTAAAACAGTATAAAAACCTTTAAAAATAACAATAAGAATAAAAGTACAGCACGCACACGCACGCACACACACACACACACACACACACATAATTAAAATACCTTTTTGCCTAACCAGCTAACTAGCCTGAGCCTCACAAGAAAATTAAAAAGTAGAAGGAAAGAAGAGAGGAAAGGAGAATTATGGATAATTTAAACAGCTTTTGGAAAAGAGACATTGTTCCAAATGAAGAGTCCTTTCTCTTAAAGAGCAGACAAAGGGCTCATCTAAACAAGCGAGGACATGCTGGCTTCCTGCCAGTGCATCTTGGCTGTGGAGCTGTCCCATTCTGTCCCCATTACTTTGACGAAACAGGCCAGAGTCAAAACAGGAATGCCAGTCCATCACCATTTTCTTTGCTCACTTGGAGACAGGAAGGGGGGCCCGTAACATGTGACTGAAGGCCCCCTGCATGTGACCAGCCGTGGTCACATGCTGCAGTACTCCTGCCTGGCTTCCAGGAGAGCCAGGAAGATGGCAGTGCCAGCGAGGACCGGCATGCCAGACAGGCTCCTGCGGACATGTGGGGACTGATCTGGGTTACTTTAACAACCCCTATCCTACCTTCCTCCCGTCTCAGCCCATATCTGCGCTGGGGGTGGAGAGGACTGCTTTGGGGCAGAACAGGGCTAAAGCCCTGCATCATATGGACTTCAGGGCTCTGAGATGGGGGCAAGATGGGGTATTTAGCCCATGTGCACAAGTCCATAAAACCAGCTGGGCTCTGTGGAACTCAGGGTGGAAAACACAAAGTTGAGCTCACAAAAACTGCAACTAGGAAAAACCAAAATTCAGTTAAGACATGAGCTTTAGAAATGAGGAGTAGTTTCCTTCTGATTCCTTAGTATCTCATTTTTATCCCTCCCCCTTCCCACTGTAGTTGATGGAATGGAAATTCTTTGTGTCAAATCTGGGGGCTTCTCTATTCGGTGAAAATACTCCTCATAAAATGTGAAAATAATCTTCATAGAATTCACTTAGAATGTGACCTGTCCCAATGGGATCCTGCATAATTCCACCATATTCGGAAGGAGGGGAGCCAAATCCACCATAAACTCCTCGGGGAAAGCCTCCAGGCCTTTCCCCAAAGTTTTTGAAAAAAAGTCGTAGAGACTGTGCATCGTCAATCATTAGGACAGGTGGTCACATTTATTCACACAGTCCCAGAAGAGTGGAAGTTGAAAGCTGATTGGCCATACGGGAGCAGGGGGTGGGACTTGCTAAGGAGGCCAGAGCCCAGGAACCTCCATCTTGGATTTTCGTCTTAGCGATTGTATGCTGAGGTAACAAAACAGCCTTTTTCTTTTATTTTTTTATGGTTATTTAGGCAGAATAGTGCACTATTGCACATCCGCACCTTAGATATGCCTTTTTTAATCAGCATATTACTGATTAATACTGTGCTCCGGCGGCAACTGGCAAAAAAATACTGTGCTCCGGTGGCAACTGGCAAAAAGAAGGACATGAGTTGTGGGCACCATTTTGAATTGCAGGCATGCCCTTTGGGAGAGCAAAAGCAGATAGCCTTGCACGCCTGTGATTTTGCCAAACCACTGTTAAGACAAATCAATCCTGCTATGAATATGCATGAGTTCGCATCAATCCACATTTGTTCCCTTGTATAGACAGACAAGAATGTTTTGTCTAAATGGAATCCCACATCAGTCTGCTGTATTTGGAAGGAGGGAGGCCAAAAACACCAAATACTCTGCAAGAAAAGCCTTCATGTCTTTTCCCATATTTTAAAAAAAATAATGCATGGGAATGCACGCTATTGCTCATTATGATGACTGGTTTGCATCACTGCACATTCTCAAATTGGACAGCTGATTGGTCAGATATGTGCAGGGGGCAGAGCTTGTTGGCAACGCAAGCATCCAGAACTGCCATGTTGCATTGTTGCCATAGTGCTCGTGTGCTCTGGTGACAAAACAGCCTCCTTCCCCCTATTTATTTAAGTGGAAGATTGCACTTCTACTCCTTGGATTTGCTTTTTTTTAAATACTATTCTGCAGCAGCAACTGGTGGGAATAAAAAACGTGAGTAATTCACTCATCCCCACCATGTTGATTTGCAGGCATGCCTGTTTGAACAACAAACATGGATAGCTTTGCATGCCTGCGATCTTGCCAAAAAATTGTGGAGACAAATGAAAGCTGCTGCAAATTGGCATTACTGCACATCATTCCACATTTTATTGGCTCATATAGACAGCCCTGGGGCTAGTATAAAGTTGCATCCTGAATGGGGAAGGTACTGTAAATCAACAAGGCAAGAGATAAGGGTGTAATTCCCTTGTGTCATCTGTGCCCCTCCCAACAACACTGACCCACTTTAGCTGTTCCCTCCCACAGTATCTGGGACTTTTTGTGTTGCAGGACTCCCACCAAATCCTGTGGCTCAGAAGATCTCTAGTACAGGTTTGCACCCTTAGTTAGTTTTTGAGTGAAGAAACTGGCATCCTTAAGGAAACAATATCACTATGCAAAGAGAGAAAAATACACATGGCATGAATTTATTCATAATTATAATGACCACTTCCCTAGCCTTTGAGAAAACACATTTGGCAGTACATCAAGTACTGTTTATTTATTTAGACATTATAGCTTTTTCTTCCCCTTCAGGGGTATGTAACATTTATAATCCAAGGTTATTCTCAGTCAAAGGGAAGAAGGAATGCAATTTCAAGAAATTCTGTCCTAAGCTTGAAGAAGTATCATGCTGGTGGCTAATAATAATAATATTTTTCTGTATCTTGTCCCTATCCCTACCCCTCGGGTAACCTCCAGCCTTTCATTTGGAGCTTAGCTTTGCACTAGATTTCTGCTGGCTATGGCTATAACTTATTACTGTTGTCACAGTGAAGGACTGGCTGGCTCTGCAAGTACCTCATTGTACAATGCCCAAAGCCAAGGAACTACAATCATTTATCTCTTGTGATTAACAAGGCACACTATTGCCTAAGCTTCCATATATGATTGTGTGTGTGTGTGCGCGTGCACGTGCACACACACAGAGAAACTTCTTTTTAAAAGACAAACATACAGTTGTGCACACACAGTCCTTTTGGTTGATAAAGCTGGGGCAGTCCCTTCCCTCTTTTTACATAGCTGATAGGTATATCTCCTGCACCTACAGTTTGCCAATCCATCTCTGCTCCAGCTGTGCCAATGGAGGGTGTGTTATTCCTTCTCTTTAGCTCCCATACAGTACGGGCCATTTTGAAATCAAAATCAGATGAGGAGCCTTCCTCATTCACACACAATGGCTCCAGTCCTGACTGAGGGTGTCCATGCTTGCTTGCTGCAGAATAAAGGGGGAAAAGATAAAGTTTTTAAACTGCATATTATGTTTTTAATTTAGTGTATATTTTAGGCCTGGTTCCATATTGCTGTGTGAGATCCTGCCCTGAGAGCATTTTGGTGGCATGTAACATCAACACATGGGGTACCAATTTGGTGACCTTCTCGTGTTGTCACACCCAATTACCCACCCATCAACCCCTTGTTGACTTCTTTTAGAGACAACATGAAATTGATCCTGAGAGCTCTTGTGTTGAGCTGTTCTGATACTGAAGCCATACTGTGTAATTCTTTTTCTTTTTTTAGTTTCACTTTTTCCTTGCCAATTTTTTTCCTTAGCTGTGATGGAAAACAGCACATTTCCATCTCACTTTTCTTCTGTTTCATCAGAGCTTTGCTTTAACTACAGGACTCTACTTATCTTTTACTTCGAAATCGTCTGGCTTTGGATAGCCAGAAATTACCCATATATGAGATGGTGTCTGCATGTCATTCCCATTAATTCCTGTACCATCTTTTCAATATATACAACCCTCTTACTTTGAGAGATGGGGGTGGGGGAGATTTCTGTTACACAACATTTTGGCAATGGATGTTTATGCTTTCCCAAGGGAATAGATGGGTATCTAAGCATCTCTTTTTGATTGCTGTTAGCAAGTGGACATTCTACAAACTGGGCCAGTGGGGGGTGTAGTTCTTTGGCACCTTTAGCAAACAGGAGTGTACATCAATAAATACAGGCCTGGGTTTCATTGAGGTAGGCAGTCTGTGTCTGAGTGTGATTATTTCAGACTAGGCATGAGGTGAACATACAAAATAGGGTGTTTGAATGTGCTAGCACCCTGGCTGAGATGGGAATGAACTGAATCAAGTGAGGTGCATGCCTACCTCAAGCAGGCTCACTACCTCAATTCTACATGCACCCTACCCCACTGATCCCTTTCTCCAAGGCTGCATGAGACAACATTGGCACTAATAATGCTCTTGGTGCCCATAACCATGGGGCTAAGTCTGCACCTCCAAAACCTGCAGCAGTGGAGTAGAATTCAAATCACCCCTGAAGTGCCTTGGGCCAAGATTAGTTTCAGGAGCAGAGTGGTTCTTTTACCCTACATCAGGTGCCACAGCATTTTTAGTTCTGCCTGTTCAAATCAACAGTAGATGCAGGGCAAATGTCACAATTTGACTTTAAAAAGAATTGTTTTCCACTGCCTGTTAATTTATAATTATTACTGTAAGGAATTTATAAAATAAAAATACAAGCAACTGTGTTAAATTACTGTACATTGGAGCCCAGAGAGAGGGTTTCTTTGGGGGAGGCACTCTTGCTTACATTTGGTAAAGATTAATATAGGTGGATAAATATGGAGAAGCCAATATGCACACACATCTCAAGGGAGACCTTTGAAGGATGCAGCCTCATACATACATACATACACACACACACAGCAGAAGTTCCTTTTAAATTAATCAATTTTCATACAAATTTTTAAAAAATAACCCTTTCCAGTCCAAGGCTGAAACCTGTCTGAATGTTTCTGAAGTGAGCAGGAGATGAACAGGTACCTTTCCAGCCTCTCAGCAACTGCATTCTTTGGCTACTATGGAGACCCAGTGGACTTCAACCCCATCCTGCTTGAGTTTTCTAACTGCCTACCAAAGTCTGGTGATTTTTTAACATTTATTTTTATTTTTTTATTTATTTTTATTTTATTTTATTTTATTTGGTAAGGGGTGCTTATATCCAGAGATAGAATCTGGACTTCAGCACAATGCTATTCACTGCCCATAGATGGTCATAAGCAAAGGGAGACACTCTAAAATTGCACTACATTTTTATAGCACTATTATTCCACTTTAAATTCTTTGGCTGCCTCCTGTGGAATCCTGGGATTTGCAATTTAAGGAGGGGCATTTAGCATTCTCAGCTAGAGAGCTCTTTGGCTTCACTAAACTACATACCCCAGAATTCCACAGGAGGTAGCCATAACAGTTGAAATGGAATAATAGTGCTATAGCAGTGTAGTGCAATAAGGTCCTAAGAGGTGAGGGTGGAGAGGAAGGGGAAGATAGGAGGAGTGGTAAGGTGTGGCCATAATTGATATTTCAGATATTATTGAACTATAGTGCCCATCATCTATGGCCATTGGCCATGCTGCCTGAGCCTGATGGGAGATTTTGTTGGAATTATCTGTATTGTATTTTAATTTTTGTAAGCTGCCCCAATTGTTTAACAAAGGGGCGGGGTATACATAAATAAATATTATTATTATTATTATTATTATATGAATAGCCACAAAAGCACAAGATCTTTTGTCAGTGCATCAAAGTACTCCTTACACACACACACACACACACAGAGAGAGAGAGAGAGAGAGAAAGAGAGAGAGAGAGATTTTGTTAAACCAATGTCAGAGATATGTGTGCGTCCAGAATGGTCTTTCATACTCTTACCTCCCTCTTCCCCCAAAACTATCACATTAGAGAGAAGGATCTGGCTTACTTCTCTCCTTGACACTGTAGTTGCTTATATGCAGGAAATGTTTTTGTATGGAGGGATATTCTGCCATGTGAATCCCCATACCCATCATATGAAGTGTTGCATCACATCCAACCATGTTGAAGTGATCCTGTATACTTGGGTAGGGAAGCTGTAACCCTTCAGATATTATTGAACTATAGTGCCCATCATCCATGGCCATTGGCCATGCTGCCTGAGCCTGATGGGAGATTTTGTTGGAATCTAACAAAATCAGGAAGTTCACAGGTTTCCAACCTCTGTTCTGTACAAACCCAGGCTTTGTTTCCCAGATACCCTTGGACTGTATCTCCCATCATACCTGATCTCATGCATGAATGTTGGAGTCACTTCACAGTGTGGCTGGCTGATAGGTTGATACTTTCCATATTTGGGCTTGGGGATTCAAATAGACCAGAGTGCTTGTGACATAGTCCAAGAGGCACCACTTAATTACTTTCCAAAGATGGATCTCTTCTTGTAATGAGTTATGTAAGCCACCTGGAATACTGTTTGGGATAGAAAAACAGCAGAGAAATATTTTAATCTACTACAGTACTGCCAACAGAAGGGCTTTACTTTTACCCTTTGGACCATTTCTTAGCAAATGTTGATGTCTCTTCCTCCCTGGCCCTTCTAACCATGCCCTGCATTTCACAGAATCTAATTGTTCAGGGACATTACCTATATTGAATTCAGCCTGTGCCATAGACTGTTAGGAGCACTTGACTGAATCATAGAATAATAGAATCATACTGAATATCTCCTCTGTTATATTTCTTGAGAAGGAATCACTTTTCAAACCCAACACCACTTGCTGTCTATTTTGCATCCAGAAAGAGTGCACCCAGTTGAGAGGACAAGGGACTGAATATTGAATACTGAATTATTGATGTTCTCACCTTTTCTGGGAACCCTTCTGAATAGGGTTTGATCAGTTCAACACAAAATAAAACATTTGAGAGAAATTGACTAGAGAACTATGTATTACAGCATGATTATTTCTAATTACGAGTCTGCTGGAGTGTTTTGAAAAGTTTATCTTTCTTTCATTGATTATATCTTTGAATATTGTTTGAAAAGCAATGTTTTTGAACTTTGGAGTGTTTGTTACATACCACTACAGGTTTTGAAATTCTTCATTAAGCAACTGTAGTGGAGTATTGGAGTACTTGGTGCCTTATTATACTGCTAGCTGTATCTGGTGTAACATATGTCATTATAGGAGTTTCTCCAAGCAGGGCTGGTTTAAGGGATTTCGGGGCTCCAACACTTTATTTTAGGGGCCCCATATGTTTATCTCAGGTCAATGTAGCCTAACCTATTCACAGTACAGGATGTTCAGATTACAGTAGGAGCCCCATATCCACTGATTCAATTATCCATGGAGTCTACCATAGAGTCTTCCTAGAAAATGTGTCCTCTCTCTCTAGCCATTTTCTAGGTCCTCCAAGGCAACTATGGTTTTTTAAACCAGAAGTCCCATTATTTTCAATCGTGTTCACTATTATCCATGGTTTTCGGTATCCATGCCCTCCCCAAACTGATCCCCAGTGGATAAGGGGGGGGATACTATATTACATAAATTGCGACCAATATATTATAGGCACTAACACAATATTTTTTGTTTATTAGCAATTAACATAATGATGTAGATTTAGATTTCCTCAAAGAAAAGAAAGAGTGGACTACGAGCTGAACATGAGTTAGCAGTATGATTCAGCAGCAAAAAAAGCCAATGCGATTCTAGGCTGCATTAATAGGAGTATAGTGTCTAGATCAATGGAAGTAATAGGACCAATCCATTCTGCTTTGGTCAGACCGCACCTGGAATACTGTGTCCAGTTCTGGGCACCACAATTCAAGAAGGATACTGAGAAGGATGGTGGGAGGTCTGGAAGCCATAGCCTATGGAGAGTGGCTTAGGGAGCTGGGTATGTTTTGCCTGGAGAAGAGAAGGCTGAGAGGTGACATGATAGCCATGTTTAAATATTTGAAGGGATGTCACACTGAGGATGGGGCAAGCTTGTTTTCTGCTGCTCCAGAGACTAGGACATAGAGTAGTGGATGCAAACTACAGGAAAAGAGATTCCACCTAAACATTAGGAAGATCTTCCTGACAGTAAGAGCTGTTTGGAAGTGGAATGCACTGCCTGGAAGTGTGGTGGAGTCTCCTTCTTTGGAGGTTTTTAAGCAGAGGCTGGATGGCCATCTGTTGTGAGGGCTTTGATTGTCTCTTCCTGCAGGGCAGAAGCAGATTGGATGGGATGGCTGTTGGGGTCCCTTCCAGCCCTATGATTCTATGGTTCAAGGCTGCATTCAGAGCCTGGGAAAGTTACTTTTGGGTTACACCTCCCAGAATTCCCCTGCCAGCACCGTTCTCAAGGTCTGGTTGCATTGTTCCTTTTTCAGCATTCTCTAGCCCAGTGGTTCTTAACCTGGGGTCCATGATGTCCTCACAGGGATCCACAAATTCTTGAGGGCTGCTTGGCCCAACTCCTCCCTGTAGTGGAGCAGCCACATGACAGGAACCAAGGCAAAGGCTGGCTGGCCTGGCCTGTACATTGTCATTCAACCACTTCAGCCACAAACTTGCAGGAAGAAGCAAGAGTACTTCTGAGGGAAAGTTTAATGGAAGTTGTAATTGTATTGTTGTTGTTGTTGGCTATTATTATTAGCTATTATTATTAAATTTAAGTTTAAGTTTTAAATCTTGAGTTAAGTCTTGGGGCAACAAAAGTTATTTTAAGGGGGTCCCTGGTAAAGAAAAGGTTAAAAACCACTGCTCTAGCCCAATGGCTCTCACATAACACTAATGGGATATTGGTGTTTTCATGACAACAATAAAACAATTGTTCCCAGTAATATTACTCCAAATTTTTATTTATATTCTTTATATTCTTCTGTTAAAAGAGCTAGAGTGTTGTAGAAATTTCAGCATTGCCCTATGACTGTGGAGACCAGGGTTTGAATCCTTACTCAGCCATGAATACCCACTGGCTGACCTTGGGCAAGTCACACTCTTTCAGCCTCAAAGGAAGCCAAAGGCACACCTCCTTTGAACAAATCTTGCCTAGAAAACCCAATGATAGGTTCATCTTAGTCAGAAATGACTTGAAGGCAGATAGGCAAACACACAAATTCCTTTTTCAGGTTGAACTCAGTTGGCAGTAAGGGGAGTAAGCTGAAGACCAAGGGGGAAAGGGAGGAAGGGGAGAGAAACCAGGACATGTTAAGAGCAGCTGGAAAGATGGGATGTAGGGGATATATGCGGAGTGTGTCTGCCCAATGGGGACCCTTGGAGGGCAGAAGAGGGGGACACCCTTCTTCCCAGTAGAGGCAGGAGAAGGAGAGAAGAGAGGTCAGAAAAGAGAGAGACAGGAAGGGAAGGGAAGGGAAGGAAAGGAGCCCTTTCTGAAGGGGGAAGAGACCACCCTTTCCCTGAGAGAGCAGGAGGCGAGAAAGAGAGGGAGAGAGATGACCCTCACACTTCTCCCCCCTCCTCTCACACACACACCCCTTTGACGTAAATAGGAACACACAGCTGGCTTGCATTTTGACAATTCCCTGGGAGGAGGAGGTGAGGGAGCAGCAAACTCCTCCCAGCTTCAGCTACATGGAGGGCAGCTTGTCCTGCTGGTTTGGTGGAGGAGGAAGGAGGAAGGAGACACTACTTTTAAAAAAGGCCCTATGGTCACTGCATTAGGGTTTTGGCTTACTCTTTTGCTCACTCTTTCTCTCTTTCTCTTTCTCTCTCCTGTCTTTGCAGGAGGAGAGTTAGGAGGGGGGGCCCTGAAGCTTGCCCTACCCCACCCTGCATGGCAGCCCCCCCCCACGCATGACCCCTGTGGACCTAAGGAGCCCTCACAGTCACTCACCCACTAGCCTTTCTCTCAAATCTCTTTCCGGCTCTCATCCAGGCAAGCAAGCCCGTCTGTCTCCAGCAGTGTGCAACAGCTCCAACTCAGTGGTACTGCCCTGCCCCTGCCTGACGAGGGAGTCAGGGGGACCCTGCATGACAGCCCCCCCCCCCCACTGCACTGATGCACCCCCATGGCTGCAGGTCCTGCAGGTGCTTTAAATTGGCCCTGTCCCCAAGCAAGGAAAGGACATGGAGTATGTGTGTTGTTGTTGTTGTTGTGTGATCCTTGCACCATCACGTGTCAGAGTAGTGTAACATGTAAACCCCCACTCCTACTCCTACTCTTGTATTTTTCCTTCTTTTTCTTCTTCTGTATTTGGAAGAGAGGAGAGTCAAACCAGGTGCCTGAGAGGATGCACCAGAGGATGTGCCAAAGGAGCATGCTTGCTTGATCACTCTCCTTGTGCACTCTGCGGCCTCCTTCGCCAGCAACCCCCCCCCCCATCCTCTGTGCAGGAGCATGGCCACTTGTCCTTCCCTCCCTTCTGTGGGTATGTGCTCATGCTGGTGGGCACACACCCCTCTCTTGCCTTCCCTCTCTCTGGCTTTGGAGAGTTGTTTTTTTTTCCCAAGGGGACACCGGCTCAGGCAGCCAGGGAGGTGAGGTAGGCAGGCAAGGTGAGGCCAGAGAAAGTGAAGGAGGAAGAGCAGCCACCCTGAGGGCTGGAGGATGGGTGGGCAGCACCTCCTAGCTGTGCCCAGGCAACCAGGAAGTGCTGGCAAAGGAGGAGGAGGAGGAGGAAGCAGTGCAGGAAGGCGTGTTCTCCAAGGCTGTCTGCCCTGGCTCTGAGGAAGAGGAGAAAGAGTCCACATGTTTCTGTTCCCAGTATGGTGATTGGACAGCCAATGGAGTGCTATGATTGGTTGGGAATGTGTCATGCCCCATGAGCCTGATGAGGCTATAGAGTCAGAGGAGGAGGAGGACATGGCAGGGAATGACCCTAGAGACCCTGGCACAGGTTTATCTACACATATGCCAGTAGGGAACCCTGCCAACCTAGAGGCTCAAGCAGAGGAAGTTCCTGGTCCAAGTGGGTTGGCATCAATTCCAGCAGAGAGTCCTGCCCATTCAGATAAGGATGATGAAGAAGAGAGGGACTTATCTCCACCATCGTATACCCAGCAGTGAGCTCAAAAAGAAGCTCAAAGGAAGTCTCTGAGACATTATGAGAAAAACCTGTTCATTAAGAAACACCTGACAAAGCCTTAATTGCTTTATATATGCTGGGAGACATGATGGAGGCTTTGTCAGAGATCAACTGATCTTCCTGGTGGAAACCTTCCTGCTGACTTCATTGCCTTAATCCTTGCTGCCTTGACTCGTACCTTGACCTTGGACTGTTCCTGACTACACTGTTGCCTGATCCTGCTAACCCACGGACCAACTTCTTGACTACGTTGCCTTCTGTAAGCCTTGACCATTGGACTATATTCTAGACTCTGTGTGCCTTCTTGCCTGTATTGCTGTTTCTTCAAGAAACGGAACCTTGCTTGTTCCGAACCTTATCTGGCTCTCCCTAATTAACTTTGCTATCACTGGGGCTTGGCTGCTTTCCCAGACCTTTTTTATCCTGCTGGCATTTGGGGCTGCTTTCCTGGACAGTATGTTTCCTAAGTGTCCAATCAGCACACTGGGAACACTTGAGTAACATACCCAACACACACACACACACACACATATATATTAGATTTATATTTGGTATATTTGTATTAGGTATATATGTATGATATATTATACAGTATATATGGGTTGTCTAATGGAAATTCAATTGATTAAAGGATATCATATGTTGTTACATGTGATTTTAGAACACTCCTGCTTAACAGTTTGATATTGAGCAACATAGAGCATTTTCAGGACCTAGTCCTAGTTTTCTCAGTTAGTAGTTGCAAGAGTTGCTATTTTTCTTGGTGCACTACTAAGTTAATAACACCTATGTAAGTTCCATTGATTCAGTGGAGTTACTGTAGTTGAGACTAGCAATTGGATTCAGATCTATGTGTGAAGTTTAATCATTATCATGATCTAAAACTGGAAGGAGGGTATGAGGTGATGCCTGTATTTAAAACAGGTTGGGGAACTTTTGATTTTTCAATTGTTCTGGACTTCAGCTCCCATCAGCCCACTCAGCAGTAAGGGACTATTGGAGTTGAAGTCCAAAGCACCTGGAGAGCCAGATGGTCATCATCCCTGCTCTTGACTTCTGGCTATCCAGAAGGAGCCCTGGTAGCGCAGTGGTTAAATGCCACTACTGCAAGTCACCACGTTGCAAGTTCGATTCCAGAGGGCTCCAGGGTTCATTCAGCCTTCCATAGGTTCATAAAATTAGTACCCAGCTTGTGGGGGGCAATTAGCTAACACACATTGGAAACTGCTTAATGCAGTGTAGATGTGTAAATTGCTATTGCTTAAAACAATTTGTAAGCCGCTCTGATAGCCTTGTGGCTGAAGAGCGGGGTATAAATAAATAAATAAAAATATTGAAGCTTAATCCAAAACTCATCTCTTTCAGAACCCCAGGGTTCTGTACGTTTCATTAGAGTAGGCCCTTATGAGGAGGCATGCTGCTGGTGAAATTTCTGTGGCTAGGAAGGGCATTATTGCAGCTACTGGATAAGGGTTTACAGTTCCTTTCATGGCAGAAGGGCAAGAGGCTGGAAGAAAAAGGGCGAGGAAGAAGGTGGGTAATGAGTGAAGCAGACACAAGGGCAGAAGAAGAAAGCAACGAGGTTGCAGCTATGAACTGGCTAACAATGTGTTTCTTGAGTATCTAGAAATCCTGATGAGAAAATTCCTGCACTTTGTACTTATTCTTCACAAAATTCAGGCATGATTTTTTTGGTATGGAAAACATCCTTTTCTTCTGCACAGAAGATGTTCTTTCCTGCACATTAAATGCAGGGTTCTTTGCAAAAAAAAAAAAAAGTGAAAATTTTGCACAGAATGAGTCCCAAACTGTGGATAGTCATTGGAAAACTGAGTGGTTCTCAAATATTTTCTATCAGTGGGAAGAAAATGGCTAACATTACTCATTGCTTCTTTCAAGAACAAAATGAATATAGGGTTACATAATTAGTTGCAGCTCCCTTTACCTAAATGAGTAAGTCAACCTGGCTTCATCTCCAGGCCACCAGGATGCCAATATGAATTGGTCCTTCCTCTCACCAGACCTAACAGATATCATTTGTGGCTGATGAAATAGCAATCCTAAAACATTTTTAGCTGAAAAATGAAACACATAATCAAGGGAGCCTGGTGGTGCACTGGTTAAATGCCAGTACTGCAGCCATAACGTTGCAAGTTTGATCCCAAGGGTTCCAAAGTTAACTCAGCCTTCCATCCTTTCGTAGGTCAGTAAAATGAGTACCCAGCTTGTGGGGGCAGATAGCTAACATACAGGGTTGACTTTCAATAGATCGCAGTGAGGGAGCTGCTCTGCTATGTACGAAACCCTGACCCAGAATCAGGTCATCTACGAATGATTTCGCGCCAGGTTCCCCACGAACGTGCGCTGCGCTACGAGCAAGAGGCGACCCCCTTCTGGCCGCGCTCCGCTCCCGAGATGGACGGCTTTCCGCACCGGGCCGGAGCGGCTATCAGCTTTTAAACCTCTCCATTGATGCCCCCTTGTCGTGGGAGAGAGGCTTGCATACCCTAATGATGTTTTGAGCTATGCTGGCGGTGGCATAAAGCCACTGGTAGGGTCTCCCATGCCAGACAGGTCAAAACCAAAGGGTCTAACAAAGAGCGTCAAAGGGCAGGATGGGCTCTCTAGCCTTGTGGCAACCGTCCTAGGAGAAGGAAAACTCTAATCCCAAACCCGGGCAGATGGTTGCAAGGCCACGGCAGATGAACCTTTGGTTTAAAGGGTGAGGCCAGTTCTGTGCACACTGCGCTCCACCAGAAAAATCCATTGCACAGGCTCGAAGGACAAAAAATCGAAGGACATTGGAAACCACTTAATGTGGTGTAGATGTGTAAATTGCTGTTGCTTAACAATTTGTAAGTCGCTCTGAGAGCGGGGTATAAATACCATAAATAAATAAATAAATAAATAAATCCCAAAATAGATTGTGGTATGTTTTGGCCCCTTGAATATGTTGTTGTAAGTATATCACCATCATCACCACCATCATATATAGTCCAGCTGAAGTCAAGTCATCTCATGCTGCAATCATATCCCAATCCCTTATGAATAAACCTCGTTGATGGGATTTAGTTTTGAATAGACATACATAGAATTGTACTACTCTACATAGTAACACTGATTTTAACTGAAAGAGCTGAACATATGCTAAAGTCTTTCACACTAAAGCTGATAGCACTTAAAAGAACTTTCATTCAACTGGGCTGAGTCCATTGAGCGTGTAATGTATTGTTATAAAACTGCTAAATAGGAGTGAAGAGTATCATGCAAAATTTCAGAAACTGTGAGAACTGGTCTGTGCTGATCACTCAGTTCCGTAGTGTTCTTCAAAGTACTAGAAACTTGACTATTATTATTAATAATAATAATAATCCTGTACTAAACTATATATTTTTTTTGTCAGAAGTTTTTCTTTCTTGGCTGTCTTGTGTGGTCTGTGAATGGCATGAGGCTTACCATATTTTCCAGAAGCTAGCCTTTTTAAAGGCAGTTAAAAGTAATATGAGAGATCGTAGTCAATCCTTCATATTCCGTGCACCATTCTCTTGGCTTTTTTATTACTCTTTTGAAGCTGTTGCAAGAAATGCTGTAACTGTCAGAGGAACTCCTTCAGTACTTTAATCATACACATGTATTCAGCACCAAGGATAATGTGAATTAAATACATTTTTATTTACTATTCCCTGTTGTGTTGTTTTTGTCTCCTGCTCCCATAGATCAGTGTAATTTTCTAGACGCAGGTCAGGGATTATTTACAGCCTTGAGTCTGCAGGAGAAACTAAAACTCTAGTGATTAGGACATGATTTTCCTTTGGTTTATGCATCTTAAAAGGATTTGTCATCTTGTTTCTTACTGTGGAGGGAAACAGATGATATAAGCTTTCATTATTCTTGCATTGTGTGCATTTAGGCCATAAACCATAATGGGTCCCCTTGTTTCATGTTCCTTATTATGTCGTTGCAGCTGGGCAGCTGGCTGGTAACTCTTCTGTTGAGATGTATCGCCAAGTACTTTTGTCTGGCTGTCGCTGTGTTGAGCTGGACTGCTGGAAAGGCCGAACAGCTGAAGAAGAGCCAGTCATTACACATGGATTCACCATGACAACTGAAATCTCCTTCAAGGTACACTTGCCAGGGGTCTGCTACATTATTATGTGAGAACAGATTTACAAAATTAAATGACTGTGTGTACTTGGCCATATACTTCGCTTGTGCTGCATTTGTGAGGTGTGGGTAGTATGTCAAGTGGGACAGGGTGATCTTGGGGTTGTTTCCAGTAGCACTGTAGTGCTTACATAGGAAACAATAAGGCGTCACAGATCCATTCTTTTCAGTACACAGGCTTAGGAAATCTGAGTAACTGAAATTGTTTGCCTGTGCACAATGCATGTGTATCTATATATTATTTATTTATTTATTTATACCCCACTCTTCAGCCACAAGGCTATCAGAGCAGCTTACAAATTGTTTTAAGCAATAGCACTTTACACATCTACACCACATTAAGCAGTTTCCAATATGTGTTGGCTATATATATATGTGTGTCATGGCCAGTAAGAGGTCCTTTGTAATCAGGGAATCATAGAATTATAGAATCATAGAATTGTAGAGTTGGAAGAGACCACAAGGGCCATCCAGTCCAGCCCCCTGCCACACAGGAAATCACAATAAAAGCATCCCTGACAGATGGCCATCCAGGGATCCTTAGGTTGAGGTGGAATCTCTGTTCCTGGAGCTTGCATCCATTGTTCCATGTTCTAGTCTCTGGAGCAGCAGAAAACAAACTTGCTCCATCCTCAATGTGACACCCCTTCAAATATCTAAATAGGGTTATCATATTGCCCCTTAACCATCTTTTTTTCCAGGCTAAACATACCCAGCTCCCTAAGTCTTTCCTCATAAGGCATGGTTTCCAGACCTTTCACCATTTTAGTCGCCCTCCTCTGGACACTCTCCAATTTGTCAATATCCTTTTTGAATTGTGGTGCCCAGAACTGGACACAGTATTCTAGGTGAGGCCTGACCAAGGCAGAATAGAGTGGCACTATTACTTCCCTTGATCTAGACACTATACTTCTGTTGATGCAGCCCAAAATCAAATTTGGCCTTTTTAGCCGCAGCATCACACTGTTGACTCATGTTCAACTTGTGGTCTACTAGGACTCCTAGATCCCTTTCACACGTAGTTTTGTTCAGCCAGGTCTCCCCCATCCTGTATCTATGCATTTCGTTTTTCCGCCCTAAGTGCAGTACCTTACATTTCTCTGTATTGAATTTCATTTTGTTAGCTTTGGCCCAACTCTCCAGTCTATCCAGGTCATTTTGAATATTGATCCTGTCCTCTAGGATATTAGCTACTTCTAATTTGGTGTCATCTGCAAATTTTATAAGCATACCCTCTATTCCATCATCCAAGTCATTGATAAAGATGTTGAATAGCACTGGACCCAGGACAGAACCCTGTGGCGCCCCACTGGCCACCTCTTTCCAAGACGAAGAGGAGCCACTGAGGAGCACCCTTTGGGTTTGGCCAGTCAACCAATTACAAATCCATTTAACAGTTATCTTGTCTAGCCCACATTTTACAAGCTTGTTTGCAAGAATGTCATAGGGAACCTTGTCAAAGACCTTACTGAAATCAAGGTATGCAATATCCACAACATTCCCTTCATCTACCAAGCTGGTAATTTTATCCAAAATAAAAAAAGATATCAGACTATCCTGGCATGACTTGTTTCTCTGAGTGTTTTTAAGTTAAAAGAGATCTCCAGAACAAGTGACAGGCAAAAAGGCACCGAGAGACCAAATTTGGTTTCCAGTCACTATGCGTGTAGCATTTATTGAAACATAATCAGAATCAAAATAATCAAGTATCAAGAGCTCTTTCAGTCACTCACACACTCACATCATACTCACACATGATCCCTTTACTGAAGCGGTGATCAGGCGATTCATGAAGGAGTGGATGGCCCCAGATGCCACGGACAGGAACCATGTCTGAGGCTGGAAAAAGTCCCATGTTTTATACCTTCTTCATCTCCTTCCTTGAGAATGACAGGCTTTTCAGGTTGGCATGGTTTCATAACAGTTCCTTAGGCAGATCAAGGTGTGTCCTGTGTTCACACAGAACCCTCTCAATCCTGCCAACAGCTGGTATTGTCCATGTTACGCCTGGCCAGCAGTCCACTCATTTGTACAGAATGCTCCCAGGCCAGGTTGACAAGTCCCAATGTCTTTGGTCATGCTTGGTCAGCACCTCGTCTCAGCATCCAAGTTTTCTTGTTTCTCGTATTGGCTTCCAAGATCCACCTTTTAGCAATGCTTTGCGTGGCATCCATTTTCTCTGGTTCTTTAAGGCCTTGCTTCACCTGGATCCTCAGGAACCCATCTATCCACACAGTGTAGATGTGTAAATAGCTATTGCTTAAAACAATTTGTAAGCCGCTCTGATAGCCTTGTGGCTGAAAAGCGGGGTATAAATAACTAAATAAAAAAAATAAAAAAAATACTCTCTTTCCCTCAGAATTCTTCCAAGAAGGTGTTCAACACTGTCATAGTCTTCACATAAGGAACCATTGTAAGTGCAGTGCCAATGAGGTTGGGTATAGGCAGGGATAGGAGAGTTAGGGCCCATCTATATGGTAAAATAAAAATACATACGGTGTTTGGAATATCGATTATCCACACACATGGCCGTTTGGATGCATACATGTCATTGGAAAGGGGGCTAGTGAATCTCCTGTAAACTCCATAGATTCGGCATTCGGGAAGATTAGCAAATCTCGACCTAAAATCCATACAGCCATTCGTTTTGTCAATGGTCTGTACACCCTATTCACACACATTTGAACAGGCAGTGTAATCTGATTGGCTGGCTGAGCAGAGGGGGCAGGGCTAGCAAAGAGGGGAATTGGGAGTGGCCGCCATGTTGGATTCCCGGCTAAGCGAGAGTCTGGTAAGTCCATGAATTTTACATTTATTCCTTTTTATTTTATATTGTAAATATGGAAAACCGACTATCTGCATAACAGCCACCTTTTAAAAAAAATTCAAGCGGTGGGAGATTTAAAACTGCTGCTTGGATTGCTCACTCCAGCCAGCTGGGCAAGGGGGGTCATACGGAGTTATGGGGGGGTAAAAATCATGTAGGCGTATCGTACACATACGAACGGCTGCCTTTTTGGATTTTTTACCCCCAAAGCGGATTTTTTTTTAATTGTGTATATGGGGCCTTAGTACAAAAGTGCCACTGTGTTAGGTTTGCACTAAAACAACTGAATTAATTATGCTTACACTGAAATTGGAGGTGCTGATTTTAATCTGTTTGGTTCTAACCTAGTCTTTGAGTTTACATTATAGTACTGCAATAAAACCTTACTGGAACGTAGGTGAAAAATCCAATTTTTTATTTAATTTCTCACTTTGTCCCTGTTTTGTGTTTGAGAGAAAAGGAAACATATGTATGAATTTTGAAAACCCCATATCTCACTCTCTTGTCCATTGAAAGTAAATGAGTGAGGTTGTACAGAAATACAGACAGAGAATATACACACCTTTATCTATACATATAAACTATGAACCTGATCCACCACTCCTCTGCTCCATAACGATGCCCAGACTGCTCCATCAACAATACTTCAGAAGAACCATTTTCAGAATTGTATTTAAGGAACAGACTGACCAACTTTTAAAGTCCTGCTCTGAAAGCTAAATATTTGATTCTATCAGAGCCCAATTCTGTTTCAAAAGGACCAGATTCTAAAGCATGTTATCAGGTAATCGGTGTCTTTTATCAGTCATGATATTCCCATCAGTATTAAAGCAGCACTCAACTGCTGCAGTGGATGGCATGTTGGTATTGTGTTTGAAAAAAGGCATGAAAACTCACACAGAGACTAGGGCAGTTTTGTACTGCATGTATTCAGATATTTGGAGAGTTCCTCCTCAACCAAGTCCTCTTTCTCCTAGGACTCCACATAACTGGTGCAGCTTTGGTGAAAATCTTCTGTTTGTATGGAGGATGGGGGTGGAGGTGGGGTAATGGAAGCTAGGAAAAGGAAAAGATATTACAGTACTATACTAACTGCAGTGTTTGAGCCTGGAATGTATTAAGCCCTGCTTGTAGTGGATTTCAGCTGCCAGCCTACAGGCTTTTAGAGAAACAAAGGGTTAGCTAATGATTTCCTGTTGCATCTAGGTGGGTCATTGCTGGAAAGAAAGCCGAATGCTGGATTGCACACACTCTGGTCTGATGACCCACCTAAAGCTCTCCTGTTTCCTTATCTTATTTTTTCCCATGAACATGCTGTCCTTCTACTGGAGGACGTCTCAGTAATGGGCTAATGGCCCCATGACCTCTGTACTCCCCAGTTCTGAAATCCTTCAGTAGTCCATGATGTTCTCACCTTTTCAGGCAGAGTAGAGAAGAGCCCATGTAGCTGTCTCAGTGTATCAGATGTGGAATTCCACCTGGTCTTGATTAGAAGTTTCAAATGCACACCACAGTTCCTGTGGTCATACTCTGCAGTTTGCACTAACTAGTTCTGTTTGGTTCACAGCTCACTTTTCTTTCCAATCAAGGAATTAGAAATCAAGGTTTGGATGTCTTACACAGCCACAAGGTTGAGGGCTTCACTGGCACACCTCCATTGTGACTGCAGACAGAGGGCACATTCAGTTTCTGCTGCTTCTTCCCTTTCCTTGTTCCTTTGTGCAGGATATCAGACTCAGGCACAAATTTCACCTCATTCCCTTCATTGTCCCATCATCAAAGTCCACAGCATCTGTTTTTTTTGGGGGGGGGTCTAGAAAGCTTGAACTATTTTGGGAAAATTTGACCCATTGTTAGTGGTAGCACATACAACTTTTCTGTTAATTCCAAATTCTGTAAATTTGGACCTAGACATACACATCATATAATGCCTTTGCAGGGATGCTCCTGTGCATGGTGGCCTTAAGACACTTGCAGTCCAACACTACAAACTCATACTTTGATGTGATGTGAGCTGCTGCCTTCCATAAAATTCTTCTTAACTTTGGTCCAGCAATCTGCAGACACATCACACATCCATTCTTTTAGTTTTTCCTATGTGCCTACTGTGGTCTGCTGAGTTCTACTTCACAGAGTCTTGAAATGCATGAGGAACATGTTTCTTGGGGCAAGATATTGAACGAAATTCACAAAAGGATTTTTCCATGAGCTGAAGAGGCAGTGTCTTCATCACAAGTTTAGCAATTCTTCTGTCAATATTGGCCTCAAGCAATTGCACAACTCTTGAAATTGATCTTTGCTTCCTTACTGGTCCATCATCACTCTGCAGATGTCTATGTCTATATCTCTTTCCCCTTCTTCCTCCAATGACATCCAGTATTTCTTTTAATTTTTCAGGATGTGTTTCTGAAAGCCAAAAATGGGGGGAGGGGAGAGAGATCCAGACCTAATTGCAAATAAAGACAATTCACATTCATAACACATTTAGACATCTGACACATTCTTTGTGGTCCCTAAACAATGCTCATTTCTTATTCCCTGAAAATGCTTACCTTCAAATGTTGCTTCACCTCAGATGCAAAGCAAAAGCTGCCCTTCACAATAAAGTTTTTCTTCCTTTCCTACCTCCTGTTCTTTACTGCCTCTTGTACTCCAGTTATTATCCTTGCCACTGCCTGCCATAGACAGAAAAGCTCCAGTCAGGATAGCATGGGAGGTGGCTAAAAATAGTACAGTTGTCCCTCCATATCCACAGATTTGGTATCCACAGATTTAAGTATTCACATCTTGAAAATATTCTTTAAAAAATAATAATCCAAAAAGCAAACCTTGATTTTGCCATCTTATATAAGGGACACCATTTTGCTATGCCATTGCATATAATGGGGCTTCAGTATTCATGGATTTTGGTATCCACAGGCGATCCTGGAACCAAACCCCAGCAAATATGAAGGGACAACTGTACTCCCCTCAATATCTTTTCCACAGCAAATGCCACGAAAATAAATACTAAGTTTCAGTGAGAGAAAAGGTTCTTTGCATTCTCGTTTAATTCTTGCCCCCCTCATAAAACATGATGTACTGTAATTAATATTAATACATTGGTTCCAATCTCTGTGTGTAGGGAGGTGGAAATGGAGGGTTACAAACAGATCCATGAGATGAATGCTGAATATATTCTCTCCCTCCAACCACAATATCTAACATCAAGGAGTGAGTGGATGTATTGAATAAAGTACAGAGTAAGTTGCACACCTTCCACTTGTGCAAAGAACTTAAGCAGTCTAATTGTCAAAGTTGGCAACTGTGATACAGCAGCAGTGAGAAGTGCAGGAGAGCATCATTGTTACCTACGTGGGTTGCATAGAGCAAAATATTCCATGTGTGGGGATCACATGGCTGCAATCTCATGCTTAGTTAAATGGGAATAAGCTCAGTTGGATTCCATGGTGCTTACTTCTAACCTCAGAGGTTCAAACTGTAAAACACATTGATTTTTAATAACAGATCTGAAATGCAACCTTCAGCTTTTAATTAGGAATGCAAATGAGCTTGCTAAGATGATTGACATTTATACTGCTAGCATGAAGTAAGAACTCCATCAAAGAAAAGGAAAGTTTCTAGCTTCTACTTCATCTATTTTTCCCCTGATTTCTTCAATGCCAGTTTGTTACAAACAATTGTGCTACTACCCCACTCGCTTGTTAGAGGAAGGAGGGTTCATCAGTTAACCAAGCACTTCAGTCGATACAAGTTCAGCATCCCTATTCTGGAAATACAAAATCTGAAAACCTCCAAAAGCCCAAAATGTTTTGCCACCTGCTTCCACCTTCACGACAGCAGCTGTGGTGCTCCTGCTCGTTTGTCTCTCAGAACCTCTGTGTCTTTCTATCCTCGTGTCTCATGCACAAGTAGTAAATGAATGAGAAGCGAGGCTCTGTGAAATGGTGGGAAGCATATAAGTATATGCAAATGCAGGTATTCCAAAATTAAAAAAAAATTAAAATCAAAATATGAAGCACTTCTGGTCCCAAGCATTTTGGATAAAGGATAATCAACCTATATTTCTGCTTCTGCTCTGAAAAAAAAAAAAAAGACATGAAGCTGCCTACCTGTATCCTCAACCCTACCACTACATTACTGTACTGCAGGAGAGGCCGAGTACCTCACTTCAAGGCCTTGAAATGGGTGTGGAGCAACTATGGCCCTCCAAATGATTTGGGCCTACAACTCCCATCAGCCTTAGCTAGCTCAGGAAGTGGTGATGGACTAGGAGAGCTGAAGTCCAGAAAGATCTACAAGGCCACTGTTGTCCACTCCTGACTTGAAGAGAGTGGAAAGAGCTTGATATGAGCATTGCAACCCATCCTATCATTGATGCCACAGTGGGCTCCTCACCTTGTAGAGCTGTATTTCAGAAGTGTGACTCATAACTAAATAGTGAAACAGCATATCCAATCACTGTTTGTGCTCTTTTAATTAAAAACCCCATCAGTGGTGGATTAGTACAGGGCAGTCATTTTCACATATGTGTGTGCATGTGCTGGACCACATGCCCAATACCACATGCCCAATACCTAAAAATGGGCAATGTTAATCTACAACTACAGTAAATTTGTTGTTTTTATGAAAAAAAAATGTACTATTACTATATGAGTCACTTCGTTCTTCCATGCTCAAATAGAAACATAATTTTGGTTGGCTTTTGGTGGTCACTTGAGTACTGTGCCACATATGAAAATTAAAACTTTGTATTCATCTTCAAATGTTATAAATCTGGTGCCATTATTTTAAAAAAGAGCATGAGTCATTGTAGTTTAGACCATGCTTAGTGTTTGCACACACATGTGATATCACAGTTCCATATATAAAAATAATAGCTATTTATTAGTCTACAACAAGTGTAATTTTTTTAAAAAAACTGAAAAATTAAGCTATACTATCACACTAAAACCAACACCACAAATACTCCCTTTTGAATACATATATAAGGGTTAGGAAAGCATAGAATACCAAAAACACACCTGTATGCACAACCACCCCCACTTCCCCACAGACAGTCCCCCAAACAGACTTTCCCAATTCAAGGTATCCCCAAATTTTACAGATGGAAGCAGAGGTTCAGTGGCACCCATTTTAGCTGGAGCATAATGTTGGGCTGTTAGTTGGAAGTGTTCACTTAGCTTCAGTACCAACATTGTTTTCAGCCCATGAATGTGAAACCAAATTCCACTTCCTTTGAGAAATCGTTATATAAACATACTAACCAGAAGAAGAGTGGGTTGATTCTACTAGTGCTCATTTTAGAGAAGAGTTGATAAATTATATTGTTTCTTTTTAGTTTTTAATTCCACCCTACTTCCACTTATTTTATATGATGTATTTTATCTGATGTATTTTTCTGCTTCGGGATAGCAGTGTGACTATTTAAACAAGGAATTACACGTGACACTGTGCTGATGATGATCAAATCAAAAGTGTCTTAATTTTCTCTCTACTTACCACCATTGACAGACATACAAGGTCATTCTTATCAAGACCTTCTCCTAATCCTGACAGTGTAAGGAGCATATTTATTACCTGGAATAAAAGAAACATAAAACATATGTACATTAGTGTAGCATATAAGCCCTGATTGTGGATGAATCCTGTCACTGGAGATTTGGTAAAGTACTGTAGCCCAAAGGAGCCACTAAATAACTAACTGCCTGTCAAATTACTGCTAAATTTAAGTAATGCATATTTAAAGGACCTATCTAGGTCATTCTTGTTAAATTTAAAGTAAACCATGGGGTGGCTCTGTGCTGTCTGGAGAACCTAAATTTGTGCCCCAGCCATTATTCTCCAGTGCTAAGTACAGCTCAATAAATTCTTGAAGAACATAGTATACAAGTATGTATTTGCTTGTATACTGTGTTGGGCCTTTCCTTACCTTATCTTAAGGTTATCCAAAGTACTGAGACAATGGGTAGGTTTGGACATTATTTTAAACAAGAATTCTGCAAATGAGAGCCTGAGAAATAACCCTGGCTTTATTCTTGATGTATTTCTTTGGTTTGTTGATAAGCCAAAGGGCCAGGTTTGGGTGTCATAATAAGCAAATCACAGAAGACAGCACCTGCCTTGTTCACAGTAATTCTTAAGATTTCTGATTTACCGTGACAAAGCAACTCAGCCAATGTGATAGGGATCATTACAGGCAAATATGTAGTCAATTATGCCTTATTTCATATTATCACAACACTTCAGAGTTGCCCTATATTAATTTCATCCTATCTTCTCTCCTCAAAGTTACTTATATAGATTGATGTTTACTATTTATGTACGTGTCCATCCAGAAGTTTTGCCTTATGACATGATTTGTTGAGTGGCCTTACATAATTCATTCTGTGGTTTATCTTCCAGATATATGCGGCATTTTGATCTATAGAATGAGAACAGACAGATATTCTAAGTGTAGTGAAACTGGGTGTGACCCATATTCCCTGTCCTCAAAAGAAATGCCTCTGAACATAATAAATATTTGCCAAAACCACTTCTATATGTCTGAAAACATAGAAGCTCTTCCAGATGAGGCTTGTATCTCACAATTACTCTGCCTTGCTGATAGAATTTTGTGAAGGTCCAGATGCTGATGTCTGTCACTTGTCACCCTCCTGTTTTCCAATGTCTTCTACATGTTTCTTTACTTTAAAAAAAGGCAACGAGAAGAGACACAGTGGCTGCACAATGTCTTTAGATGGGTAGTGCTAAGAGTTCTCTATGTGGATATGTCTATCATCCCAGTGGTTCATCTTTTAACAGTCTATCACCCCTAAACAGAGCAACATTCTGTGAAGAGTGAAGCAGTACTTTACTGATACTCTGAGAACCAGATGAGTTCCAACTAGGAAGGTAGATCTTAGTTTATTTCAAAAATTTAATTCCCACTGAGTGAAATTCTGTGAATTTCCCCATATTTTTCTGTTGATGTCTTGATTTGCATTTATTTTGTCTTTGCAGACTTTTTAAAATGAAACTTGGGTAAAGAATTTTTGAGCAAAATACCATTTCTGTGCATGTTTTACATATTCCCCTCCCACAAAATAAGTCTTTTCTGCTTCTTCTGCTGCTAATGATGAAAAACGTGCTTCTCTCTCTCCCCCCCCATCATTCTCATATGGGGGGAAATTCCCTCACCAATTGACAGTGTTTTGATACTCTATATCAAGATCCTTTTTTCCCCCCAGGGATGAGAACATTTAACTCAGGGCTCTTTTTGTGGACTTAGCCTCCTGCCTTGGTGGGATTTGTTTCACCCTCAGTTTCCTTGCCAGGGAAAGGCAAGGGTGAATGAAGCCATGTCCTGGCCAAGGTGGTCACATGGCTCCATCTCATCTCCCTGCTGTCCAGTATTCCTCCAAAAGGGGAGGAGCTTCAAGGAAGAAGAGTAATAAACTGAGTGATGAGTGATGTACCAAGGCTCCCCTTCCTCCATATTAATCCCCCCCACATTTAATCCACACTACACACATGAGCAGAAAGAAGCCTAAGCAAAGCACTGGTCTTGGGTGCACTCTCTCCCTAATTTTCTTTCCAGGAGGAGGACTAAGATAGGATTCAGTTTGTCATTGACCTGCCCTTTAATACAAAAGATGAATAATCAGAAACAAACATTTTAAATATTCTCTTTTAAAGAAGCCTGTCAAATAAAGCTTGCTATTTAAATTTACTGATGAAAAAGCTGGTACCTGTGAAAGGCACTAGTGAAGAATGTATTTAACTCCTTATCACAGCATAGGTCATAAAAACACCAAGTAGGTCTGTTTATTTGGACTTTACCATATGTGGAAGACAAAGTCTTGTAAAAACTGGAAACAGAACTGTGAAGCAGTGGGAAGGGCCATGTATGATCTGTGCAATCTAGCAACCAAATATGTACTTTCTTTACTATGGCCATGCAGTTGGATTTTAAAGTTCATCAGCATTTTTTAAATAGGGTGCTTACATAATATAGAGTGGTTACATTGCTAACTCTTCCATGTGAACTCCTTAGCCCATCCTACAATACTGTGCTCATTTGTATGGGGAAATAAGTTCTATTGAACTCAGTGGAACTTAAAACATCTGAAGAAATATGCTTAAGATTGCACTGTTAGTCTTCCATGTTGTATCCCCCCCCCTTTTTTAAAAAAAAAAGTTGCTCTGACATGCTGTTAGAAAATTTTCCTTCTCTGTGTTGTATTCTAGTAGTTGGTATTTTGCATTTAAATCATTGTTAAATCTTCCAGTCTTATTGTTCTGAATGAACAGTATAACAATATCCTTAGTTGGAATTACTTTCCTTATTGTTTGCCTTTGATGCTTTCAAAACTGTGTGAGATATAATGCCCTAAATCAAGGATGGGAATCATGAAGCCCTCCAGATGTTGTTGGACTGGAGCTCCCAGCATTCCTCAGTGCTGGCTTTGCTGACTAGGGTTGCTGGGAGTTGTAGTCCTACAATATATAAAGGGTTTCATCATATCTGCTCCAGCCCTAATTCTAATTGCTAGTATCAGCTACAGTAGATCCACTGAATCAATTGCTGAATGGTAAGTCAACACTTAAGTAAGTCCCTTTGATCCAATAGTTCTAAATTAGTTACAAGTAGCAATTGGATTTAGGCTAATATTAGGAGCAGCTGTTAGTGCCGGTCTTCACAGAGCAGTGAATCCTCACTGGGTATTCACTGATTTTATTAGAGATATCCAAAGTGCTGAACCTTTTTTGGGAATAAAGTTCAGCACCTTGAATAGCTCCCATAAAGCTGGGAGTAATTCCTGTGAAACTCAGCGTAGCTACTTTGATGTAATATATCCACTGACTGTCTGAAACACATAGGTAAGCGGAAGACAATGTCCCTAATTTCCAAAATAAAATGAATGGTAACTGAGGTGAGGGCCTTCTCAGATGTGGCATCCCACCCTTCAGTCTCCTCCCCAGATCCAGGGGTCCATGTTTTATCTGTGCAGTGCCAGATAAATGCTATTTTTGTTCTTCCAGGCTTTAAAAGATTTTTAGACCATGCTGGAAGTTCTTATTGCCTCCCCAGACTGACTGGTTGATTGGTTGGTTGATCATATTTTATCTGTTATTTTTCTTACTATTTAAATATTAACATAAGTAGATTGTATTGATTGTTTGATATTGATTTTACCTATTTCTTGCCCTGGCAATAATGCCCTCAAGTTTTGCAGGACATAAAATTTAATATATAACTAAAATCTATTGATGAGATGTATGCCTCTATGAGACTTACATATTTATTTTATTTATATTTATTATTTAAATAGATTTAAAGAGCATCTAAATGTAATAATATAAAACTTCTATTAAAAACTTTATTGGGTTCTTAAAAGATTAATGTCAAAAGCATCCATCATATTACATGCCATTTCTTGCCTCATGTTTTTTTTAAGAACATTTTGCAGGGTTCTGTGGAGAATGTCAGGATATTTTGACCATGCTTATCTCTGATGTAACCAGCATGACTCCCTTAAAATTTTAAAATGTTGTTGTCAGTTTGCTCTTCAGCTTTACAGTCTAGCCATACACTCAAACAGCAGAATCACAGAAGTACCTATCACAATCTCTGTGAGTCAATTCAGATTTATTGGTGGCCAATCATTAGTCAGCACGAGCCACAGCTGCCCATATAATACACTCCTCACCCCACCCCTGGTGACAAATAGATTTGAGATATGCTGAGACACAAAACTAATATGATCTCATTCGGATACAACTTGCCTCTTCTGTCATTGCTTTTTTAAAATGTCATAACTGAATAATATGGGAGGCTGAGATATGAAGAGCCCTGTATTTATTTCCAAGCCCCTCATTTCCCCTGTGAAATACAAGTTGAGAGATGATCTAGCTAAGCACATTTCATATAGAGAAGTCAAGACATTTTTCCTGTCACAGGTTGCATTGATTTTGGGGTTTTGATAACTTCATACTTTTCTTCCTTTCATTGACAGAGGCACATTCATAGCAATGTATTTTCAGGCCCCGAAAATTGCACCATTAGACCCTTGTCTGATAGTTAGCCATGTCAAATATGTTTTGTACAATGTGCTCTATTATACTTTCCCCTAGGGCTCTCCAACTGTTTATTATTGTTATCAATACTTGACTGTGCATATCTTTTGAGAAGCAAAAAGAACGTTACTGGCTGGTTGATGGCTCCTTAACAGGGTGAATTAAAAAAGGAAGCTATACCCAGGCTGGAAATTTCTCTGAAATGTTCTGACTGGGAAAACCCATCAGCACTCAGAAGTGGAGATGGATACCTTCCTCTGCCTCAACTAGTGTAGGTCTCTCAGCATGAGAAAATAGTTGTACTACAGTGGGGGGTTTTTTTGAACTGAGGAAAAATATACTTTTGGAACAATGAAGTAAAAGCAACAGTTGAAAGGCAGGAAGAGTGTAGTAGAAAGTATGAGCTGAATGCTGGAAGGTACTTTTGATGAGTTAGGCGTACAGGTTCCTCTTGGATGAGTGGCTTTGGCACCTTACTATATAGCATTTAAGGTCTTTAGCTCAATGTGTCTTCTATCTACAACTGAACCCTAATGTGACAAAAGTTCTCAATGTGAGAAAAGCCACATCCTGGTAAGCATTGCCCATGAAACCTCTCACTGGTCAGGGAAGTAGTGAGCTTATATTCAGGGGTTCATAACTGTGCCATGCTTAAAACCAAATTTCCTTCTATTGAATATGTATGCAGGTCATTTATTTTTCTTAGTAATGCAACAGATTTTAGGTTCCTTTGGAGAGCTGTGGAAATTGAGAGTGTCTTTGTAGCACTTGCTTTAGTGTAGGAGAGCCAGCAGGGACCAGACTGGGATGAGGGAGATTCAAATTCCCACTTGGGTATGAAGCTTACTGAGTGACACTGAGCCAGTCACTATGTCCCTCTCAGCCTACTTCATGGGTTTGTTGCAGGATAACAATGGTGGGAGGATCATACACATCTCAGAAAAGGCAGGGTATAAATCAGGGTTGAGCAACTGTGATATATGATCTACAGATTTTCTGCACCAAGGATCCTCCAAGAGCTACATAGACTATTAAAATGTTTTTTTAAAGTGTCTAAAAGTCAACTTCTGGTTTTGAAAAATGTTAAACTGTACAGGTGGGGCCTGTAATGTGTTTAAAGGTGAATTCCTCCTCCCAGAAAAAGCAATGCATGTTTTTGGGAGGGCAGAAAAAGCTGCAAAAACGAAGTATCTGGAGGGGCCAAAGGCTCCCAGAACAGCTCAGGGAGCTACACATTATGCACTTATTATATAACAAATTGTAACAAAACATTGAATAAAGGCAGAGTAGAATGGAGGCAAGAACACTCCTGTAAGGGGACAACACAATTAATCATCCTGCATCAAATTCCCCAAGAAACAACTTGTGAAGCACCATCCCAAAATTCAACTTCCTTCACCTAGAAATTCTGCTTCTACTCTGTCATTCAAAGCAATCCATTTACCTTGCAAAGCAAAGGTCCCAGACCTCTTCCCCTCACCCCATGTCAAATAAATTACACGTTGAAGAAAAAGCATTGAGAACCTTCATAATGAGCCATTTGATGACCAACCCTGAAATAACAAGGATAAAACCTAAAACAGGGTTGGGCAACTGTGGAAGGATAGTGGGCCACATTAGCTCCACAGGAGAACTTGAAGGGCCATACACCCACTGCACCTCCCTACAAAAATAGTAATTTTAAAAAAAATGGCCCCATATGCCTACAAAACACCCTTGGGGGACACAAGAATCATTTTATCATGTTTTAGCCACCCTCCCTTGGACCATTTTAGGCTTTGAAGATGCCTTTTTTTAACAACAGGAAGTGAGCAGAAGTCATGTCCTGTTTTAAAAATGGCCTCTCCTGGGCCTAAGTTGGCCTGGGAAGCAAAACAATAAAAAATAAAAAAATAGCAAAAATGCACCCACATCCCTAGAGGGCTTTGGGAGCAAAAGATATATATTTTTAAAGATAATCTCTTTAAGGACACAAAAACAGTCCTGAGGGTCGTATGCCGCCTGCAGCCCACACTTTGACCAGCCCAACCTAAAGCTTTGAAAAAAAAATACTTTGGACTGCACATCCCAGAATCCCCCACATTACATAGCCTTGTATTAACCAGCACAGCACAAACTCATTCTTTTCTGAAGTTTGTGGGCTGGCTGGAAGGTGGGTGGATGGGTGCCAAGGTTGTATTTACAAAGGAAGGGCGGAAATGAAGAAATTATTCCTCAAATAAGAATTCTGCCTTCCCAGGTAGATTTTCCTTCAAGGGAATGGCAACATAGCAACTTTAAGAATTCTAGAGGGTTTTTTTAATTAAACAATTTTTAATTTCTCTGCAGTGCTAGAAATTTGAGACAGAAGGAAAGTTTTATGGGGGAGGGGATAATTCTTAGTTGGGGGAGACATTCCCTCATCCCACGGCCACCACTACTTATAGCTACACCCCTGATGGGTGGATGACTTCCTCTGTCCGATGAACAAATTTCAATCTTCATCAAAGGGGAAAGCAGCATTTAGGAAGTGTTAACACATTTCAGGGTTGTGTTTGATGTAGGTAGACCCTTGATATATATATATATATATATATATATATATATGTGTGTGTGTGTGTGTGTGTGTGTGTATATACAGTGTGTATGTATATATATATATATTTATATATTGCAAGGGTCTACCTACATCAAACACAACCCTGAAATGTGTTAACTTAAGTAACAGAAATTGTATTGACAGGAAACCTTCTTTTGAGATGCACAAAAAGCCGTCAGGCAGTACATGACTCTTTTAATTGTGCAAATATAATCCATAAAAGGGTTAGCTTTAGGCATACAGTTGTGCCCTGTGAAGGGAGAATTCTAAGTGGAAGGTACTGTTTGTTCTTCTACAGGCGGCCACAGCAGTAGAATAAGAGAACATCTTAGCAACATTTGAAGATTAGAAAGCAAATCAAGCTGAGAGGAACTGCTCATGGAGGTTCCTTGATCCTTTTTTCTATCTTAAAACACAGTTTAAAAATGTGGGTGTGCTTCTGAGATTTCACCAGAATGCTTATATTTAAATGTTAAATCAGTTTTTTTATCAGAAAGTGGAATGCGTCCTCCACCATCACCCCCCCCCCGCCACAAACACACCCAAAAAAACTTCATCGGTGCCAGTTATTCTTCTGTTTTTCTTCCACCTAGGAAGTAATCGAAGCTATTGCAGAATGTGCATTTAAGACATCTCCTTTCCCCATCCTCCTCTCTTTTGAAAACCATGTGGATTCGTAAGTAGTTGAAATATGTATATAAATAATACATAATATTTACATAAATAATGGATTTAAATAAATATTGCAATAGATGTGGCATATTGAGACTGTTTGATATTGCTAGCTTACAGCCATGGTTAAAGATAGAAGCTTGGATCACTCATCCCAACTAGAGTAGGCCTATTGAATTAATGACTGCATTTTAAGTCAAAATGTATGTAAATCCCATTGATTCAGTGGGCCTATTGTTGGTGAGACTAACGCTTGGATTTTTACCTGACATTGTAAAAGGTGGTTGAACTGGTTTGGACACACATTTGCTCATTCAAACAACTTTCTAGTGCATTTTGGAATACATGGCTATGTTATCCTTAAATAATAGATGGGTTTGTTCTGTCAAAATGCCTGAAACTAGAAACATATGGGACAGTGCTATTGGCACTGAGTGTCCATCCATTGGAAAGGATATCATTCTTTTGTGTACTGTTCATTAAAACATAACGACAAAGGTTACTGTGAAGTTAGTATATATAACACTTAGATTAGATATTTGTTTAATCCTTTCAGCCCTTTTTTTGGAAACCAATAGTAAAGACATCTGAAAAGAAAAAGCCAATCAGAAGCTTTTTGTTGGGGTTTTAAGTAATCTTTTCTTAAGTCCTTAAGATGGGCTCGTTGAGAAAAATGAGCCCATCTGCTTAAATCAGGAGTGTGTGACTTTTTAAGGCCCTGAGGTCTACAAGTGTCAGCATTCAGGAGGACATTCACATACAGGTTGCCCCCCATTTATACATTGGATATGTTCCCAGACTTACTGCAGATACACGAAATCTCATATAATAGCAAACCACCACATTAAACCATGGATTCATGCCAGAGGGCCTAAAAAATGTCTAGAGAGGATGCCTCTCTAGGTATCTGGCATTCATTCCAGTGGAAGTTGACTATAGAGCTGTGCTGGAGGACTTCCCAATGCCTTGAGAGACCACCTCCTACACAACTCTGTGGTCCTCCAGATGCCTAGAGAGACCTTTTCCCCAGATTGTGGGTAAGTGAAACCACAGGTACCAATCCCATGTAAACAGAGGGTGACTTCTATATTGCTCTGAATTGCTCTTAAGTCTTGACCCACATCCCAACAGTGCTGAGTAGGATCAATGGGAAGGAAGCAAGGTTAAAGTCTCTATGCACTACCCCAGTGATACTGTATGAGATCTTTGGGGAAAGGGCTTAAACTCTCTCTGATCACTGTAGTGCTGAGCAGGTTTTCAGAGATGTGGAAGGTGAAGTGAAACCATCTCTCCCATCAGTTATTCTACTCAGAATCACTGAAGTGAAAGATCAGAAGTTAGGAAAGTCATCTCTGTGAATTGTAACTCCAAAAACCTACTCAACCAGCATGGCATGTGGCCAAGTTCTGAATGGAAGGTTGTTTGTTTGTTTGTTTGTTACCACATCTTCATGTCAGTGATCCTGCTGGGAAAGAAATCAAAAGAGGATGACTTCCCTCACTGGTCCTCTTTCCTTACACTCCCAAGTTCTGATGAAGGACACAATGAGAGTCGCTCTTGCCATGAGAAGGAGGAAGGCAGGGGTAGGGAAAAAAGGAGTATAGCAGCAGCTTTCAGACTAACTGGTTTTTATTTTGGCATGAGCTTTCATGGATATGAACCCACTTCTTCAGATGCAGTACAGAGTGTTATTAAAGCCCCAGGTTATAAAGCATATTTATACAGTTGTGGGAGTGGGACAGAATGTAATACGATCCAGAAAGATGCAAGTAATGCCCCTTCCCCTAAATGTTTGTTGGGCTGGCAGGAGTCCCATTCTCCTGGAAAACAAGATGGATATTTTTGTTTATTTATGTATTTATTTATACCCCGCTCTCAGCCACAAGGCTATCAGAGCGGCTTACAAATTGTTTTAAGCAATAGCTATTTACACATCTACACTGCATTAAGCAGTTTCCAATGTGTGTTAGCTAATTGCCCCACAAGCTGGGTACTCATTTTACCAACCTACGAAAGGATGGAAGGCTGAGTGAACCTTGGAGCCTTCTGGAATCGAACTTGCAATGTGGTGACTTGCAGTACTGGCATTTAACCACTGCGCCACCAGGGCTCCATAGGCTTGATTCTCCTCATACTCCATGTATGACATGACAGTGGTCATGACAGCCTGTTGTGGGTGCAGGGGTAACTGAACATTCACAGTAGGCTGTCTTGGCATATTCCAAGGTCTGTGTACCTGTACTGGCAGGGTGGGTGGGCCAACACCATGTGTGGTCCCTCCCTCACTTCCATGGGTGGGGGATAGGAGAGGGAGCAGGAGGAGGAAGAAAGAGGACACCTTCCCCTCCTCTCACCTGTGTGAGTGAACATGTGCACCCTCCCTCCTTGTTCTCCCCACCCCCTTCCTCCCTTCCCATATGAGTAAGTGATTGAAAGCATGTGCCCTTCTTCCTCCTGCTCCACTCAACCCATCCCCTTCCCCAACATATCCACCTGCATGAATGAGCAAGTGAGCAAATGAATGCACACACCCTCCCTCCTTGTGCTTCCCATCCCATCACTTTCCCTGCCTGTATGAGTGAATGAACACATGCACCCTCCTTCCTCACACTCCACCAATCCTATCCCTTCTCCCTGCTGCCCATACAAATAAGCAAGTGAGTGAATGAATGTATGTACCCTCCCTCCTTGTGCTTCCCCATCCCATCCTCTTCCCCCACCCACCTACACGAGTGAGCAAGTGAATGCACACACCCGCCTTCCTCCTGCTCCCCTATTCCATCCCCTTCCTGCCCACACAGGTTAGCACACGCACCCTCCTTCCTCATGCTCTCCCATCCCATCCCTCATCTCTCCCACTGGCCCACACAAGGCCCAGCTGCCCTGCCAGCTTGATTTTCTCCCAGCTGCCGTGGTATCAACGCCCCTGTTAAAAATGTAAAAGGGGTGGTGGTGGTGGCGGCAGTGGCAAATAAGTAATCTGTGGCTTCTTAACCCACAAATGGGAAGGGACAAGTGTAATTTTTTTGGTTGATTCACAGTGTTAAATGAAATGTGGCTATCTCACTCACAAGGCAGAAATCACTTCCTCCAGGAGTTTTTCTTATGGGAAACATGTTTAGGGTATAGATTGGGAGGGGAAACTTCTAGGAGTTGCAGGAACACATTGCTCCCCAAGGACCTTGAAGGGATGCATAATTTCTGCAATGCACCCACCCTAAATTTTAAAACTTTGTTTTGCATTTTTGCCTCAACATGGTAGCTCATTGTACCACTCCCCCGCAGCCATTTTATAACTAGGGGAAGCTTTTTTTAAAAAAACAGGAAGTGACCCACAAGTCAACTTTTGGTTTACTTACCGCTTATGAAAGGGTATCTCCTAGGCCTATCTTTGCCCAGGATGCTACATAAAATAACCCCCATGTCTCCTGGGTGTGTATGTGGCAAAATTTGACAAAAATGCGGGGGGGGGGGAGACTGGTATTAGGCCCCAGGAGGCTTAAATCCAGCCTTATGTGGCTGCACGTGGTCCAGACTTTTCCCATTTCTGGTATAAATGATCAACGCAATGCAGATGTATTTTCCCCCTCAGCAGTGCAGAATTAGATAGATAGATAGATAGATAGATAGACAGACAGATATAGATGATATAGATATAGATATAGATATAGATATAGATATACACACATACAATCCCTATTGCACACAGTGTTATTCTGCAAATTTGTGTCATAAGGATGCAACATACACATTAATTATATTCCCTTTTGTTATCCTTATTTCATCTGCGAAACTGTTTATTCAATTGATACCTATTTGTAGTTCCAATATTGTTAGAAATCATCATGTAGCCTTAAGGTTAAAACAAAAATGACAGATAATTGGCAAGGAAAAGAAACCACCTCAGCGTGGATCAGTTCCAAAGCCTTCTTTCTAGAACTGACTGTGGCTCCAAAAAAAGTCTATCAATAAGTATCCTAATTTTATTGGTTTGTATTATGGTTTTATCTATTAATGTACATCATGTCTGCTATTTGATGGGTCTATGGACTGTATGAATAAATTGATTGATTGAGAACTGACTGTGAGTAGCAATGTAAAGCTGAGAGAACTGTAAAACATACACTAGGAACTGCAAACTGTCATGTAAAGTAAAACATGTAAAGCAAAAAAAATACATTGATTGATGTGTGTGTGTGTGTATAAATCTAAATCTGATTGGGGTCATCACATCTATGCTTTATCTATTCTCTGAAGTATATTACTTGTATATATGTGAGTCAGGTTCATGTTTTTTTCTATTTATCACTACAAATGACTGAAAGCTTTTATTGTGCTATTTAATGTAAAAATGCACACTAAGAGCTGTGGCAGAAGTCAGAATAATAGCATAATGACTATAGATCATGGAGAACAATTTAGGCTGATAGGATCAGAAAATTATACCTCTTCATCTGGTTAAAGGATATTACATTTTCCATTACCGACACTTCCAGTGTTATGAGTAAGCCACATTTAATTCTATATTTTCTTTTTCAGCCCTAAACAGCAGGCAAAAATGGCAGAATATTGCAGATTAATATTTGGTGATGCTTTGCTGATGGAGCCCCTGGAAAAATACCCAGTAAGACAGTTTCCCTTTTTATTCTGTCTGGTCAGACTTTTAAAAATGTATTGATTGTACCTTTTTAAGTTTTCCATTTTTAAAATACATTTTAAATTAGCTCCTTAAATAGATACTTACCATATATAAGCATGTATAAGTCAAAAACAATTTGACAAAAATTGGCCCCAAAAACCTGAGTTGACTTCTACACAGGCCAATGTAATTACCTCTCTCCGTCGCTGTACCACTTCTGACCTTCTGGAATGACTGAGCGGAAAAATGGCCGCAGTGGCAGCTCTTTGGTGCTTCCCTACTGTGGCAGAGAGAATAGAGGGGGTTGGTGCTTGTTTAATGTTCTCCTAGGACAGACTAAGCTCTCAAGGCAACCGCTTTGTCTGTCCCAGGAGAACCTAAAGGAAGCACCAACCTCCTCTACTCTCTCCAGTGGCCTTTTGAAATGCCTGGGCAGGACAATCGCGATGGAAATGGCTCTTTGGCACTTCCCCACTATGGTGAAGAATTGAGCTTCTCTACTTTCTCTGCCACAGCAGGAAAGCACAGAAGAACCACTGTTGCTGCCACTTTCCTGCCCCAGCATGCCAAAAGGCCCCCAGGGAGATTGGGTGGGTCAGTGCTTCCTTTAGGTTCTCCCAGGATGGATTATTGGTAAGCTCTTGCCTTTTGCCACTTAGAGAAGGGGATGGTTCCCTATTTGTTCCCATACCTGAAATACACCCTCCGTCTCATTCCCCCATCTGCTTCCTTTCCTTTTTGCTGCTTTTGTGTTGTGCTATGCACAGCCTTCAGCATTCCCACCCACATCCAGGTCCACATCACGCTCCCTCCCAGCCCCTCTAACCCCTGTTTTTGGGGCAGAAAGGACTCACTTCTTAAAAAGAAGACAGAAAGAGCTACGTTTTCTCTCTTCTAAGGCACACCTGGACCCTGAAATCCCCTGCTCCTTGATTTCATAAAGGAATATTGAATTTCTAAGGAAAGAGGGAAGGTGGGCTAGAAGGAGGATAGAAAGAAGTGGAGACAGACTGCTAATTCCTCAGCATTTGCTCTTGCTCTCTTCTCTTCCCTCGCCCCTACTACCAGGTGGGAGGAGAAGGGGAGAAGGAAGGATGTTATGGAGAGCCCACCAGGAGCGCCCGGGTGGCGATGTTTTCAAACAGCTTCAGCTCTTGGCAACAGCTGCCTTTTGTTAGTGATGGGCTAATACCTCAGCACTTGCTCGCTCTCTCTCTCCTCTCCATGTTATGGACAGCCCATCACTGACAGAATGCGGTTTCTGCCAAGAGCCAAGACTGTTTGAAAACATCGCTACCCAGGCACTCCTGGTGGCTGCTCTCAGGCTCTAACCCTATGCCTAAACTAGTTATGCTTCTTCCTCTCTGGTTGGTTACTGCTGGTGAGCATAACAGCAGCAGCAAGTGACCTGCCTCTCCACTCAACCTACCAATGTATGTGACTCTCCCTGGTAGTGGTGACAACAGAGCACTGAAAAGGCTGTCATAAGCAAGCTGCCTTTGCCCTCCTCTCAGTGCCACCATCCCACCCTCCTGCCCTGGCTCTCTCCTCCCCCCTTCCCCTGTCCTGCTCCCTCTGTCCACCCCAGAGACCCCCACACTACCATCCCCCCCTCTTCCCACTTCCCCCCTCCCATCTGAGTGAGTAAGCAAGCAAGGGAACACATGGGACTGGGCCCAAATTTGCAAAAGTTTAATGTGCAAATGTGGAGGGATGACTGGAGAATGGTGAAAGGTGGGAGCTTAGTCCATCCCCGTAGAACCTAAAGGAAGCATCAGTTCCCTTTACTCTTTCAGTGCTCCTTTGAAGGGAAGAACAAAAGAGCCACCCCCACTGCCATTTTCCTGCACAGGCATTCAAAAAGGCCAGAAGCAGCACCACAGCAGAGAGAGTAGAGGGGGTCATTGCTTTTTTTGAGGTTCTCCCAAGACGGACTCAGCTCTCACCTTTTGTCACTCCACTCATAGAAGGGGATGGTTCTTTTTTTATATAAGAATTAATACTGTACCTTACCTTTTATCAAAAAAAGGAACCATCCCCTTCTCTGAATAAAGTGGTGAAAGGCCTTTTCGAATGCCTGGGAGGGAAAAAATGGTGGTGGTGGCCGTGGCCAGGGAGGCTGGCCTCCTGAGGTGGTTGCCTTTCCATGGAATGGATCCAAGGAGTTCCATGCTGAACCCCAAAGTTTCACCCTCGACTTATCCATGGGTCATATCAAAATCCATAATTTTGGCCCCAAAACCTGCCCTGACTTATACTTGAGGTCAACATACACATGAGTATATATGGTAGTTTAGTATTTGAAAGTAAATTTAGGACATCTTGATGGTATATTTAAATGGCAGTGATGACAGATGTTTCAAGCGAATGCATTTTATATAATTTTATATAATTTGTACTTTCACAGAAGAGATTTATAAATGTAAACCTCTTTACAGTACCTTGGCTTTGTTCCCTCTTCCATTCTTTCCCCAAAAGGACAAGTAATTTGTTGTTCAGTATGGAAAGAGAATCTTCCAATAACTATGGTGTGCTTGTTCAAGTCAAGACTTGGAAACAATCTTAAAAATAATAAGTCACTTGTAATTATTTCCCTTTGCAATCAGGCATAACTAAGTAATCTTGCAGTTTTAAGTACTGAGGTATAACCCTACTCAATTTTCTGGTATAACTGGTTGAATCACCTTTATAGATGTAGAGGATGTGGCTTCGGTATTTAGATATGTTTTACCACAAGCGAGGGGCTTATGGAATTCTAGTGAGTTTTTAAAAACAAACAAATAAATAAATATTTTAAATAACATAATAATAACTATAATAACATTATTTACTTTTGAATATAATTTTCTTTATATTACAGAGGAAGTAAAGAGTTATTTTTTAAAAATCATAATTATAACAGTAAATACTATAATTCTAACTGCAACTAATTATGCTGGTTCAGGTGCATTTAGGATCTGAATGATAACCCTAACAAAATCATATTTTCAGTAACGTCTAACCCCTGCTTCTTCTGAAAAGCCTAGTAAGTAACATTTCTAAATAAAATGAGGACAATACTAATTGTGTTCTTGCATAATGATGCTAACAAAATAAGCCATGTGTTTATCTAATATACTCCTTGCTGTACTTTTCTCCCTGTTGACTTATTTTCCCCCAAAGACAACTGAACATGGGTTGAATGACATTCCCCTGCATTACCAGATCATCTTGCCACAGAAATGGCATACAAAACAAGGAAAAGGTGTTCTTGCTAGCTTAGCTGTCAGTGGGTTCAGATCTGCATAAGGTGTCCTTTCTCAATGTGTCACATATTTGGGAACAGGTGGGAGTCAAAACTCACCCTTACCGTTCAAGTATCCTCAATACAGGCAGTTATGGAATAAACTTGACTATTTTCTGTCCTGTGCACATATAAAAATAATACACTGAAGTTCTCCTCCTGTGGCAAAATGTTCCCAAGCTGGGTGTTTATCTTTTTTGGACTACAGGGGTCCTCCTGAAGTGAAGAACCAAAGAACATGAGTCTCTCCCACTGTAACTACAGAGAGAAATCAAGTGACAGTGCTCTCTTTACTCCAGTAGTTAAATGGGAGGGGTGAGGCTCAGGAAAGGAACACAAGTGAAGTTAAGGGTGCTTCCGGGTGAGAATTTACTGTTGAATCATCACAACTCATACACTCATCCTTTTTATTTATATATTTATTTATTAGAGTATTTATTCCCCACTCTTCAGCCACAAAGGCTCTCAGAGTAGCTTACTAATTGTTTAGCAATAGTACTTACACATATACACCACTTTATAGCACTAGGCACTCTCTAAGTGGTTTATTTATTAGAGTATTTATTCCCCACTCTTCAGCCACAAAGGCTCTCAGAGCGGCTTACAAATTGTTTAGCAATAGCACTTACACATCTGCACCGCTTTACAGCACTAGGCACTCTCTAAGCAGTTTACAATGTGTTAGCTAATTGTTCCCACAAGCTGGGTACTCATTTTACTGACCTACAGAAAGGTGGAAGGCTGAGTCAACCTGGAGCTTTGCAGGATGGGACTCACAACATTGTGGCTGCAGTACCAGCATTTAACCACTGTGCCACCAGGGCTCCCTTTGATCTTTTCCCTGTTTGTTTCCCTGTTTTTGTCTTACCAAAGAAAGTTTAGCTTTTTGAGCAAAGATGGAAGCATTACACAACCTCCAGAGGTGTAGGTGCCTTTAGTGCTGCACTTAAAAAAAAAACAGGTTTTGAAATGTGGGTTCAACACGCCTTCAATATAACATGACTGTTGTGTACTATTTTTATTATGCCTTTATGTTACTTTTAATTACTCTTTTAAATAGCACAAAACACGTGCACAGATGTAGTTAAATACTGTTTTAATGATAGTGCTACAGCATTTTACTCAGCAATGTCATATTGCATTATGGCATTGCAAGTTAAAATGCCGTAACACTGTCATTAAAATAGTATTTCACTACATCTACACAGGTGTTTTTGTGCTATTTAAAAGAGGAAAAAGTAGACATACATACGTATACGTATACGTACATATTGATGAGAATAAACTCCTTTCCGGTCATTGCAGCCTTAAAAAATAGATTATGGCAGTACAGTAGGACCCCTGTATCCACTGGGGATTGATTTTGGGAGGGCCGTGGATACTGAAAACCGTGGATAATAGTGAACACCATTGAAAATAATGGGACTTCCAGTTTAAAATACCATAGAGTTGCCTTGGATGACCTAGAAAATGGCTAGAGAGGACACATTTTCTAGGAAGACTCTATAGTAGGTGTGCTGTTTTGTGTCCCGTGGATAATGAATCAGTAGATATTGGGGTCCTACTATAACTGGAAAGGTTGTCTCTCTCGCACGTGCATGCATTCGTCCACCCAGCAATTATACCTCTAATGCTTTTTTAAAATATAATTTTAAAAACCTTTTTCCCTTCTCTGCCATTGTCCAACTTGCTAAGATGACATTTTAAAAAATTATGTGATCGCATTATAGAGGTGCTGTAACATTCTTTCATTTAGGTGAAACATTGCTATTATTTTACATTTTTTCCCCAAGATGTAGCTAGATAAGTGTTTTAGTGCTGCTTAAAATATCATTTTTAAATAAAACTAGGTGATTAAAAGTGCCACCCAAAATAAAATGTAGAGTAAATGTGTGCTGAACTGTGATGAACTAGGTTCAGCTTTCTGATAAATCATTTGCCTCATCAGAACCATAGCCCTTTATAAAGGGGCGGAAGAGTAATACTAAGAGCCAGAGTGTGACTAGAACATGAAAGGATGCACACACAGCAAATGCAGAATAGTGTGAAAAACCCATTGCAATTATGCTTAGAGCAGAAGAGCAATATTTAGTTGTCTTAGTAGATGTCTGTCTAGAACAGAAGTGGGCCAATGCCTCCACTTTTGGCTGCTCCATTGGGCAGAGGACTGTACCACCCTATCAGAGGAACCATTTTGACAGATTGCAAGTTAACACTTCATCACTTCCAGCCTCCTTTTAGAGTTACTATAAAGCTGTTTATGGGTACCTCCTCTGAAATAGCTTGGAAGAGTCTAATCTGCAACCAACAAGTGAGAGGTTTTGCAGCTGAGGTTTCCAAGGATCACATAGGCTTTCCCAAAGGACCACATATGGTCTGGGGACTACATGATCCCCATCCCCAGTCTAGGAGAACTGTAAGATACTTGTAGATATTCTTTTTATATATTTGATCAATACACAGGCTTCTTTTTATTAATTCCACTATTAGTAGCTGGGAAGGAGCAGAGGGAAAATGGAGACAAGGGTTAAAGGGACATCCTTACTACTCATCTCCCTTCTGTTATCAGCTTGAACGTGGTGTTCCTCTTCCAAGCCCAGCAGACCTGATGTACAAAATTCTGGTGAAGAATAAAAAGAAGTCCCATAAGTCTGCAGATGGTACTGCGAAGAAGAAACTCGCTGAACAAGCTTCAAATGCATGCAGTGATGCATCCAGTGGATTTGAACCTTCTTCTCCTGGAGCAGGTACAAATGCTTATGGCACAGAAAAATCTTTACTGTAACTGAGATTGTATAAATTCCTAGTACTTTTCATGAAATATATAGGAAGTATTTAGGACAGTATACTTGGCATGATGCAAACCTGAGTTTCTAATCTGCATGACCATGGCTGTCCCTTAAAAATACACTTAAAAAAAATAAGATTGGTATCTCATTTGTCAGGATGCCCAACGTCTTTGTAGCAATGTGGTCTGGAAACAAAAAAGCATATTCTTGCCAGCTCTCACTGATGGTTTTATGATAGCCTTCTTAATAAAGAAAGTGCTATTCAGACCTGACACTATTTTTTAAAAGTAAGTTATGTAACCTTGCAAAGTAATGATGAAATGTTATTATCCAGAAAAAAGTAACATTATTACTAGTCATTATACCTTCTGCTTTATTCTATGTTAGTAAAAAGCTACCATACATTCAGCAGTCATTATGTTTATTGCGGAAGGAACATAGTTATACCTTCATTACTGCCCCAAAGTCACACGTGGCATCCTTTCTCCTAGGCTCTGGTGTCATCCGTGTCTGCAGTAGGATGGATCACATACCTGTAGGCATAGTGTTACATGCATATCTGTGTTTACCTATTTCATTCATGATATCTACAAATGGGCCGCCTTTGTTATAAGTTGCAAAATATAAATAAATATTCTCTTACAAGAGAAACTCAGGCTTTGCATGTTTGCTGAATGTGATTTGATTGAAATTTGAGAGGGCTAGGAAATTCCCTTTCGGTGGCTGGCTTCACTCCACAATATGCTAGTGGTCAGTCTCTCTGATGTAGTAGAATATGATGGAGTAAAACCTCCTGGTTGTTACTTCAGTATCACTCCCCTCTGTCTTAAGGTCTGTGTCTTGTGAGAGAGTGAGGCCAGTTTCTTGATTTCTGTCCGCCTTATGCCAGTGTGCCTAATCCTCTGCAATCGGTTTCCATGACAGCAGCATCCTTCTTTTTTATGTCATACACACACTTTTTTCCCCTGGAGTTTTCATTTTCTAACATTCATTCAAAAGGTTGTCAAGAAGTGCTGCCTTTAACATCAGCACCCAGGTCCCACCCCTCCAACCACAAAATCAGTGTCAATTTCCATGTCTGAAGTACGCTGTGACAAAATTTTTCTTCTCTCACAACCGCTCCACAGAAAGATAATCGCATTATTTCAAGGCATATAGAACTTCAAAAGATTAGTTCCCTTTGCTTTACGTTTGAAAATATTCTAAGAAGCCCTTGGCTCATAACTTGATTTCTTTCTGTTCCATAGCATTCCCTTTCTAAAGAAGAAGGAAAGGCTGGGAGTGGGCCCTGTAGTTCAGCTATTTTGCTAAAAAGGAAAATTCTGAAGAAAACAGAAGGAAAGTGTGGTGGCCAAGAAAAGGCTGCAATCAAAACTCCCTCATTTATCTTGGGGCTTGTCTATACAATGTGCTATAAAATGTGGATTGATGCGCATTAACGCCAATTCACAGCATCTTTCATTTGACTATTTTTTGGCAAGATTGCAGGCATGTGAAGCTATCCGCATTACTTGTTCAAATGGGCATGCCTGCAAATCAAGATGGTGGGCACAAGTGAATTACTCACATTTTTGTTCCCACCAGTTGCTGCTGCCAAACAGTATTTTAAAAAAATATCCATGGTACAGAAGTGTGATATTCCACTTAAATTCACTGGAAAAAAGGGGGAAAGGCTGTTTTGTCACTTCAGCGCACAATCGCTGTGGCGAAAATACAACATGGCAGGTTCGGTGCACTTGCTTTGCGAGCAAGCTCTGTCCCCTGTGCACCAACCAATTGGCTTACCACTTCCTCTTCAATCAAGAATGCACAGCAAAGCAAATCAGTTGTCCCAATGAGCGGGAATGCGCATTTCCTTTGGAGTTTTTTTTTAATACAGGAAGAGCTGCAAAGGCTTTCCCCACAGAGTATTTGGTGGTTTTGGCCCCCCTCCTTCCAAATATGGCAAATTGATGCAGGATCTCATTAAGAGAAATCATATTCTCCTCGAATTCTATGAGGAGTATTTTCACCATATAGAGAACCCCTTGGCTATATCTTCATCCCAGCTAAGATACAGATCCATTATTCCTCAGGAGGACAAATAACTATTGGAGTCAGTGCTTCCATTCAGCAGTGGGGAACCAGCTTTGAGAATTCTTACTCTTTTTGTTTGTTTGCTTGTTTGTTTTAAAATAAGAATTTAAATTAAGCCTTTCAGTCTTTTATCAGCTTATTGTGTCATTATTTATTTGGTGTGAATTGGAGTACTTGCTTTAAAGTATGCTTCTATATTCAAGCAGGAGATTATTTGATCCTGGCTGCTTCAGCTTTCCTTTTGGGAAGAGCACATGCTCTGTGTCCCAAAAGACACAGTTTCACTCTACAGCATCCCCCCTTAAAAGGAAACAGGGACTAAGGATGTGAAAAGTCCTTGCTCTTGATTTCGTTCCATTTGTCTTGAGTCCCACATGCATTTTCATCCCATCTTTGGGATGAAACTTTTCTTCCTGCACAGCAATTCTCACACGTTGTTCATACATATTTTTCCTAACAATTCTGTTTTGGGTACGTATTTTCCATGCTGTTTACAATTTCCACTCCTCTTTTTATTTCCTTGCATTTTTTTTTAATATAGCATTTGGAAACCCCTTTGTAAATTGTGTCCCAGGAGTAGAAAGTCAATCTGTCTGCCATTTAAAAAAAAAAAATTAACATTGTTTTAATGCCTGCTTTCTCAAATCCATCACATCTCAAATCTATCCTGTCCACAAGCCTCACAAACAATGGATTTCTGCAGATTTCTGAAACAAGACATATTTTGTCTTCCAACAAGTCTCAGGAACTACAAAAGAAATACTTCAATCCGTAATCTCAACTCCATGAATAAATAAATAAATTCCATCTCTATTAGAAATGCCAAGAACTGCTGCCAATCATAGTAGATAGCACTAGATTAGGTGGACAAGTGGTGTGCCTCAGTTTCAAGTGGTTAGCTTCACATGCCTTTTCTTGTTTAAACTAGCATATATTTGATAGAGTTCTAACTCCCTCTGTCCATGATGACAGTGAGTGATAATTTCTGACTTCACCAGATAGTGTTAAAAAAAAAGTCCTAGTCAACATTTTTGTGATGTAAAGTAAAAAACAAGATGTATTAAGGGGGAAACGAAGGAATATCTAATAACCATCTTTCTCTAAACATGGCTCTACAGACTATTAATGAGGTCAAATTTCCTAAGTATTCCTGCAAGTCTGTTCATTAGTCATATTTTGCTTCACTGCCTCTTCAATCCAAGGCTTATTTCTGAATAATTAGAATACCATTGTTCACAAAGACAAATTTCTGTTGGATAGTGATCATTATTAGACAATTCCAAAAGCCATTTCATAGTGGGCATATAATAGGGGCCTGTCTGAAGTAGTGATAACTGTAGCCACTCAGTTCTGCTTTGCAAAATTTTGGCAAAGAAGAAGATGAATTCATTCCACTCTGCCTGAAGCTCTGGAGGAGATCACAGCTTTTGGAACAGCTTTGGCAATTCACCCTATAAGCCTCCATGCATGTCACACTTGAATGTTTGTGGAGAGAAGTAGATAATGGCTATGATGGTATTTGCCAAGTAGAAAATACACTTGACTCTTAGGACCTTTTAATGAGGCATGTGTGCTAACTACAGAAGTGCTCCCACCACAAGATTTGGTTCAGAACACTATTCATTACTTTGAAAAATGACCCAAATTGGCCTTCCGGTCTGGGAGCTGAGGGGCAAAGGACCTTGAGACACGGCTCCGCTCGAGTATTGTCCATCCTACACCTCAAATTTGGGGACTACCCAAACTGTGGTGTAATCCAGTAACGATTACAACCCAGTGGGGCTGGCAGATCCCGGCTGATCCCTTGAACCCCGCTAAAACTGAGGTTTTGGTGGAGGGAGAGGTTGATTGGCAAGAGAAGACTGGAAACCATTGAGGTGTAGTGAAAGATCTCAAGATCAAACCCTCATAAACTCTTGGAGGATAAAAGGACTGAAATTTGGCATCAGAACACGGCATCGGTATGGAGGTAGACTCTAAAATCCTCTACGGGAAGATCAGTAACTTTCGGTAAGCGGGAGCGTGAGTAAAGAAAAGGCTGAGCCGAGAAAAATTGAAACATCGAAACATTGTTGCAAAGATCTTCCATAGAAAGTGAAAGAAAGTGAAAGCAGGAACAGAACGGAGGGAGTGAAGGAGGGGAGAGAGGCAAAGTGAAATAGGAGCTGAGAGACAGGAAAATAGAGAACTATACAATTTAAATTACTAATTTAACAGAGCTATTGAACTATTGAATTACAGAAGACAGAATAGATAGACAGGACACGTGCTATTTTTCAATGATATTTGTTATGGTGGTAAATGTGATATAACTCAGCCGGAAAGGGGACTAGTCCAGCAAGAGGACGAAGAAGACACCATTTACCAGAGGATGGAGGAGGACGATAACAAAGGGGTGGACAGAGTAAAAACCGTGTGTAATAAGGATTAGTCCTGCAAGAGGACGAAGATAGGTGACAAGGACAAGGGAAAAGCATACTAGGTGTCATCTGGGGTTGTTTGGAATTTCTTAATACAGGATTAGATCCAACAAGAGGATCGAAGACAGAAGAGGAAAAGGATGATGTGACGCGGCAACATTGGACACAAGTGGGAGAGACAGCATTTTCAAGGACAAGCAGAGTGGCAAGAGAAACAGTGTCAGTGCGATTACAGAGAGTCTATGCTGAAAGGCACAGTTACACTAATCAGACTGGCAAAAGAAAGAAACAATAAGAGTATAGCGACATCTACAGACAGTTAAGGATTCCACTCTTACATTATATCCTCTCATTATAAACAATTGTATAGATATATATTTTCATGAGAACAATTACATTTCTTGTGATACATTAACTAATTGAAAATATATTGGAAAAGAAAATCTATTGATTAATTGGAAGCATAATTGAGAACTGATTCATTGATAAAGTTGATACATAAAAGTTATATTGTAAAGGGCAAGGGGGAAATTTGAGTTTGGATTTGAAGGGAAGGGAAGGTTACTTAATCAATAGAACTCAAACTATAAACATAATGGGCAAATGTTGAAATAGAAGATCGTGGTATAGAAAACTTGAACTTATTAATGAAATTGACAAGGGTTAATAAAATTGTTGAAAATTAAAAATTGAAGATGCACACTAATTAACTAACTTTAAGGTCTATGTTACAAATATTGTGTTATATTTTTGAAATTCATTAATTGAAAGTGATCTATTGCTTGATAAATAAATGTAAGTTAAAAATTATTGATTTATATTGATATATAAATTTAAGTTAAAATTATTCATAAATATCTACAAAATAAGGATATAAGGATATAAATACACACACACACACATACATATATATATATATAAATGGATATTTTTACATTCTTTTTTTGACAAAGTATCACTACATTATAATATTATATATTACTTTGATAAAGTGCCAGTGCAATTAATTTCTAACTCGATAATTGAAAATTGGTAAAGTGCTACTGTAATTAATGCTTAAATTGACAACTGATAATTGAAATAAGACTTAAATGGAAATTTATTGATGAGCTGTCATTTAAGAAGAAGAAGTGGTTTAAGCACTAAAGATTAATCACGAGTGACATATTACAAGGTTGAAGACACATATATATTGATAAAATAAGGCAGAAGTAACAAGACAAACAAATACATAATAGATACAATACAAACATTTTGTGAACTGGAAGCTTGAGAACTATATATTTCATAAATGGCAGCAAGCACGAGAGCCAAAATGACTGGCAGTCAAACTCAAACACAAATAATAACCTCAAGAAGAGGTTCATCTGAAAACCCTGCTAAGCATATGGACATTGGTCTCCAAATCCTGGAAGAACTTAAAAACTTTAAAAAAGAGAGCAGGGAAGATTTAAAATCTTTTTAAAAAGAGGTGAGGACTAACATTGAGAAAATAGATAATAAATTGGACACCTTGAGAACTGAGGTCAATGACATCAAAGCTAAAATGGAAAAAGTTAAAGAAAAGACAGAAAAATTAGAGAAGCAATTGGAAGCAACAATTAGAGAACAGGAAAAAGGAAAAAATGATATCTTATTACAAGAAATAAGATACAGAGAAAAATGCATTAAATTAAGAGGAGTACTGGAAACAATCAGAGAAGATTTATGGGAGAAAATAGTTCCGAATCTGGCAGAATTTGTGGAAATTACACAAGAAGAAATAAACCAATCTATAGATAAATTATTTCGAGTGAATTCAATAATAGCAAGGGAGAAAAAAACTCCTGAGAGACGTAGTAATAGCTTTCAATCGGACAAGAATGAAAGAAAAAATAATACAAACAAGCTACACAGATAAGTTAAGAATCGACGGGAAGGACATTCAAATTTTTAAAGATATTCCAAATGAAATCTTGAAGAAGAGACAAGAATACCAACAACTGACCCGACAATTGAAGAAGAGGAACATAACATACAGATGGGAACGAGTGGAAGGAATAGAGTTTACAAATCAACAAAGAAGACATAGAATAAACACAATAAAAAATGGATGAATTTCTAACTAAATTAGAAAATGAAGAAAAGAAAAAAGCAGAAGTTAAATTTAGGAGAAAGAGAAACAAACAAGAAGAACAATCGAAAGATTCAGAAGAGGAAAGACAAAGAGAAGAAGATCCTATTGAGATATGGGATCAGGAAGAGGCGGAGGAATGAGAAGGAGGAACAAGAAGAGGGAAAAGATATAGAGGAGGATAAACAACAGCAAAGTCAAGAAGAGGACTCAGAAGAGGAGGGATTATAAAAGAAACACGAAATGAAAGATTTGACAGAATAAAAAAATGGTGATAAGGATAAGATCATGGAACATTAAAGGCCTAAAAGGTCCTCAAAAAAGAAATCAGATTTTTCAACGACTAGAAAAGAGTAAAGCAGAAATCATTTGTCTACATGAAACAAGAATAAGAGAAAAGGACAATAAATTACTAATCAGACAAAAATTAGGTCAGGTTTTCTCCTCATACTCAAATAAAAAGAAAAAAGGAGTAGTGATTTATGTCAACAATGGACTGGAAGCTACTGAAGTTATAAACAACAGAGAAGGACGTTATGTCGGCGTAGAATTAAATTTGGTTAATAGGAAAATAAACTTAATTGCAATTTACTCCCCAATCCAAAAGAAAGGTCAATTCTATAGAAAATTATACCAAGAACTTGAATAAGTAGAAGGCAGTGAAAATGAAATGATAATAGTTGGAGATTTTAATGGAGTGTTGAAAGCGAAATGAGATAGATCATCCCCATCTGAAAAAACTAACAGTGGAAACCTACCAAAAATCTGTGAAAATATTTTAGAAGACTTTCATCTAGAAGACGTTTGGATTTCAAAATACAAGGATAAAAAAGGCCTCACGTTTTACTCGGACGTACAAAAGTCAATGTCCAGAATAGATATGTTTTGGGTTTCATCAAGTCTACTAACAAAAATTCAAGAAATGGAAATATGTGAGAGAGTACTATCAGATCACAACCCTATAGAAATCAAACTAATAATCTGGAAAAGAGAATACACATGGAGACTTAAAGCGGATATGTTGAAGGATGAAAACTTTGTAAACAGATTAAAGGAAGAAATACAACAATTTTTCAGGATAAATAAAGAATCAGAAGCATCATATAAAGTAAGATGGAACTCATTCAAGGCAACATTAAGGGGCGTATTCTTGCAAAGAGGATCTGAAATAAAAAGAACTAAAGAAGAAAAAGATAAAAAATTAACACAAGAGTTGAAAAAGAAAGAAGAACTAAGGAAAAATCCAAAAAATAAAAAAATTCAAACAGAAATAAAATTGATTCAAGATGAGCTAAAAGCGGACATGATTGAGACAGTAGCAAAAAAACTGAAATGGGCAAAACAAAGATACTTTCAAAACGCTAACAAAACAGGAAAATGGTGGACACATCGATTGAAGAGGGAAAGAGAGAAGAAATTAATCACAGAAATAAAAATCGGGAATATGAAATATAATACACAAAAAGAAATCAAAGAAATCTTTTTAGAATATTACAAATCATTATATGCCAGATCAAAGGTGACTGAAGATCAAGAAAGGACAATAAACGAATATATACAAGAAAATTTAAACATGAAAATATCAGAAGAAATGAAAAAGGAATTATCATTGCCCATAAGTAAAGAGAAAATAATACAAGCAATCAATCAAACAAAGACAGGGAACTCTCCAGGTCAAGACGGATATATCGCAGAATTTTATAAAAAGTATTTTTTATAAAATTAGTAACCCCACTTCAACAAGTTATAAACAACATCTCAAAAGAAGGAATTCCAAATACTTGGCGAACAGCGAACATTATTTTGATCCTGAAAGAAGGTAAAGATAGATCAAACCCAGCAAATTATCGACCAATATCACTTCTCAATACAGACTATAAGATCTACACAACAATATTGGAGAACAGGTTAAATAAAATATTAAAAGAAATAATACATGATGATCAAACAGGATTTGTAAAGGGAAGACACATGCAAGACAATATAAGGATAATGGTCGATGCCATAGAATATTACGAAAGGGTAATAAATAAGAAAGCCGCTCTGATATTTATTGATGCCGAAAAGGCCTTTGACAATATAAATTGGACATTTATGATAAAACTACGGGAAAATTGGAACTGGGTGAAGTTATTGTCAAAGGCATAAAAACAACGTATGAAATACAAAAAGCACAACTGATAATAAATGGAGAAAAATCAGAAGCACTCAACATACATAAAGGAACTCGGCAGGGATGCCCATTATCCCCATTGCTTTTCATAATGGTCTTAGAGTGTTTAAATAACAAATTAAGGAGTGAAAATCAAATACCAGGTCTAAAGATAAGAGGTCAAGAATATAAATTAAAAGCCTTCGCCGATGACCTGGCAATAATATTAGAAAACCCTATAGAAAATGCTACAACTTTGCTGGAACAAATCAAAATATTTGGAGATATGGCTGGGTTTAAACTGAACAAGGAGAAAACAGTAATCATAACAAAAAAAATTAACAGTAAAAGAAGAGGAGAAATTAAAAGAAATATCGGGTTGCAGAATTGAAAAGAAAGTGAAGTACTTGGGAATCTGGCTGAGTAAAAGGAATATTGACTTATATGATAGCAACTATAAGAAATTGTGGGGAGAAATTAAATCGGATTTGAAGAAATGGGATAATTTAGACCTATCTTTATTTGGAAGAATAAACACAATTAAAATGAACGTATTGCCAAAAGTTATGTTTTTATTTCAAAATTTGCCAATACTTCAAAAGGACAAGATATTGCAACAATGGACTTTCGAATTGAACAAATTTATCTGGAGGGGGAGAAAAGCAAGGATAAAGTGATCTATATTAATAGCCAATAAAGAGAACGAAGGAGCATCTTTACCAAATCTGAAACTCTACTATATAGCTTGCGGGTTTAACTGGATATTAACATGGATTAAATTGAACAATGATAGAACGTTAACATTGGAAGCATATGGACTACGCTACGGATGGCACACTTACCTGGGCTATGATAAAGTACAAGTCAATAAAGATTTCGAAAATCATATAATTAGAAAAGCTTTGTATAGGATATGGAATAAGATTTAAAAACAATTTAATCTGGCTCTGCAGGCTATTAATGAGGTCAAATTTCCTAAGTATTCTTCCAAGTCTGTTCATTAGTCATATTTTGCTTCACTGCCTCTTCAATCCAAGGCTTATTTCTGAATAATTAGAATACCACTGTTCACAAAGATAATTTTCTGTTGGATAGTGATCATTATTAGACTATTCCAAAAGCCATTTCATAGTGGGCATATAATAGGGGCCTGTCTGAAGTAGTGATAACTGTAGCCACTCAGTTCTGCTTTGCAAAATTTTGGCAAAGAAGATGAATTCATTCCACTCTGCCTGAAGCTCTGGAGGAGATCACAGCTTTTGGAACAGCGTTGGCAATTCACCCTATAAGCTTCCATACATGTCACACTTGAATGTTTGTGGAGAGAAGTAGATAATGGCTATGATGGTATTTGCCAAGTAGAAAATACACTTGACTCTTAGGACCTTTTAATGAGGCATGTGTGCTAACTACAGAAGTGCTCCCACGACAAGATTTGGTTCAGAACACTATTCATTACTTTGAAAAATGACCCAAATTGGCTTAGACAAATGCATATGCACTTGTATCCCATAGGCCCATTGAGCCAATAGGCCCATTGAGCAGTGTTTGAAAGGTGGCAGGTAGCATATATGTGACCTTAATAATAAACCTACAGAGGAAGGTGTAGTGGTTTGTGCTTGAAAAGTTGTTTGACGCTATCTAAATAGTTGAGCATGGTGACACTGGAGGAATGGCCATCTCATGGGCTCATGCACCCCATAGAATACAGCAGTTTGAAGTCCCCTTGTAAAATGTGCCCCAGGATTAGAAAATGTACCTGTTGGCCATTGAATCCCATTTAATCTTTTCCTACCTCTCCCCTACTCTGGACGTGCTTATAGAAATGAAACCTTAAAGGTGCTTGTGTGTGTGTTTTACAAATCCTGAATCCTTGCAACATGTTTAAATATCTGTCCCCTTTCCAGTAAGAAATCTTGGGAAGAAAGGCAAAGTGACAGAAAAAGAATGCAATCCATGTTGGTAGAAAAGAAAGTTCTAGCTTTATTTACCATGTTCTCTTTCCAAGAGGCAGTATCAGGTGCTCAGTCATGCTGCTTTTATACTCATTTTTATACTTGCCTGCAGCAAGGGGGAAGAATGGGCTGCAGCTAATGCAACCGTTGTTGCCGCCGGGTTGTAACAAGTAATACAACCTTCTTCCAGTGCAACCAATGGGCAGGAATGTTTCTTGAATCCAACTGGCAACACTTCCAACTTTACCATGATGTTGAGGCGTCTGACAATGCCACCTCTTCCCACTTACCACTTGCTCCTCTTCTTCATCTTCCCCTCCCGGCCAGTCCTTATTGTGCTCAGCTGTTGCAGACACTAATAAAGAAATCAAAGCACACCCAACAATCACAGCAGCCAACCTACTGAAAAAGAACTGCACAGCCAAGTACTTCTCTCACCCCACAACCAAGGCACACATGGGTTTGGCTCCCTACCCCACACAGCTGACCTGTGTTTGCTAGCACTTGGCACTAGTGGCAACAGGCATGCACTTGGTTCCTCTCCTTCCCTAGTTACCACACAGTTGATTGGTTGTGTCACACTTCAGGTAGTATAGCAACAGAGCAGCTAAAAATCAGGAAGGGTCAATTCTGGATTCACATTGTGAAGGCAACCAGCCAAGTCTGGACATTTAGGCACCTGTGGTTAGGCTACCATTCATTGTTGCCCCTAATAGAGAGAGTGGATTATCCACATTTTGAGAAGATGGCTGTATAGCCTTCTCCCCAACAACACTAGGTACCCCTAGATTCTCTTCAGGGTTGCACACCGCAGGCTGTAGGGCTAAGGGAAGTGCAGGTCATCCTCTGAGGAGGAATCATCCCCAAAGAGCATGGCACGTGGCCATAACAGATTTAGGGCCCGTCTAGACAAGGGAATAAAATGTGAATTGCTGGTACAGAAACACCAAGTCGCAGCAGCTGTCATCTGTCTCAATGACTTTTTCGCAAGATCCCTGGTGTGCGAAGCTTTCCATATTTGCTGTTCACGCAGAGGCATGCCAGCAAATCAAGATGGTGCCCACGAATGAATTACTTTTGGGTTTTTTACTCCCCAACTTGCCCTCGTCAAACAGTATTTTTTAAAAAAATCCTAAATCTAAGATGCGGAAGAGCTATCTTCTGTTTAAATAATGGCAAGAAAGCCTGTTTCGTCACCTCAGCATACGATCGCTACAGTGACAATCCAACATGGCAGTTCCGTTATCTGCCGTCTTAGCAAGCTCTTCCCCCTGCGCACATCCGACCAATCAGTTATCCTCTCCAGCAATGCACTGTGGTGCGATTTGGTTGTCCTAACATGCAGGAGTACGCATGTCCTCCACAGCTGTCAAAAAATCTCAGGAAAATCCCCAGAGGCTTTTGCCGCTGACTTTCCCTGACTTTTGCTCCCCCTCCCTCCAAAAAGGATGGAATGCTGCGGGATCCTATTTGGACACATGGGATTCCCCGCACATTCCATGAGGATTTATTTCACCATCTGAACTACTCCTTAGTCTTCCGAACCCTTCTCCAACATGCACACACACACATAATCTGCTGAATGGCTGATTTGCAGCACACTGTGCTTGGTTCCCCATCCCATCTGACTGCCACATGGGTGATTCTGGGCAGCAATGAACTTGGTTCTTTGTCATTGCCCAGTCATGGAGTGCACAGCTGACCAGTAGCAGTTGTGAGCCATCCAGTTTCTCAGGCATGGGATGGTGTAAAACATTTGAACTGGGACACAGGGTGAGCCCTCGTAATCTGCTCGTAAGCAGGTGTATCATGGAAAGTGACTGACAGTAGCTCCCCAGGGCTTCACATTGTGATTTCTCTGTTTCCTTTGTAAACAGGTGTTCGTTGTAATCCTTAGCAACAACTGCACATGCTATGCATGTAGACTGGGGGAAGAGAGTTTCAGTAGGCCACAAATAAGTACCGGTAGTAGCATGAAAAAAAAAAAAAAGGAAAAGCATTGCACCGAATGGTAAATGACAGAACTAGAATGATCAACTCTCCTGTACTTCCCAGAAACTCCTGTCTTCTAGCTAATTTTTTTGGATCCTCACGGGTCTGGCATTGACCTTCTATTTCTCCATATATTTCATTAATAACCAAGATCCCTTAAATTCATGGCTGAAAGTTGGTCACCTTAGACAGAACACTAAGTTTTCCAGACATAGATCATGTTCTGTGCCAATTTTGCAGGTATTTCGTAAACCATGCTCTGATTTAATGCCTATGTTGTGGGGAGGGTGGCCACATACCCTTTTCCCACAGAGGACAGTCCTCTATTGAAAGGGCTGGCAGTCTTCCCTGTGAAGCTGTCCTCTATTTGAAGGGCTCTTCAATCCAAGTCTGATTGGAAGACACAGATAAACCTTAAGAGGGAGATTGGGGATCTGGAAATAGCCCCTCCACCTCTAGGAGCTGAGCAGCAGACTTAGCAAAGACAGAGATCACTTGGGCACAGTTTTATCCACTGAGTTGTAAGATGTACTGTAATCCTATTTAAACTGTAAAAAAAAATCATATCTAGTTGTGCATAAATGAGCATAGGCAATATTAAGTCAATGGGTGCCCTCTTTTGAGGATGATGCATAAGTGGCTACCCTGTGTGTATATCTGCCTTGAAGTCACCTGCTAGCTTATGGCAACCCCATGAATTTCGTAGGGTTTTCGTAGGCAAAAAATACTCAGAGGTGGTTTTGGCAGTTCCTTCCTCTGAAATATAGCCTACAGCGCCTGGTATTTCCTGATGGTCTCCCATCAAGTACTCACCAGGGCTGACCCTACTTAGGTTCCAATGTCAGATGGGAACTGGTGCCTTTACTTATGACTAAGTGGCATAATAAAGTTGCTGCCCTTGAATGTGGAAGGGATAAAGGTGGCTGTTGGCTGACAGATACATTCTTTGAAAAATAGTCCATTATATTAAGAGACACCCTGAGCCTATGGTGCTGTCACTGTCTTTGAATCAAAGCCATTCTTGTAACAATAACAGTTAACAAGTGTGAATGTTGGGGGAAGAGGATTATCTATACTGAACTCTCTTTCTTTTTTTCTTCTTTTCAATTAAAATGTTTCAGGGGAAGCAGAGATTGAAAGTGATGATGATGACGATTATGACGATGACTGCAAAAAATCATCAATGGAGGAAGTAAGGAATGAATCATTTGGAAGTACAAATTGTCCTGACATGACTTTGTGAAACCATGTTTGCATATTTGTCCACATGATGCAGTACTATGCTGCCACCTAGTGGATACTCAGGAGCTAAACCTCACCACTACTGACTGGATAGATCATCACCACAGGGCAGTCAAGATTTGCTGGAGAGCCACAGACTGAGGGGCCGGTTCCACGACAGGAAAAAGTTCGCCAGATTCCGGATTACCATCCTTTCGTATCAGGAGCGCATAAATCACATGGTGCCTGCCAGTTTCGAATGATCCAGACACTTTCTGTTTTGCTTAATTCACACAGGCAAAGGTGGGGGGGAATCGCCTCCAGATGATTAAAGTCAGGCAGGAGGCGGGGAGGGAGCAGGGAGGGGGTCATGGAGACCATAAATAATGAGAGGAAAGAAAAAGGACAAACAAACAAGCAATCGAAAGAGCGATCTGACAAACTCCCCCGTCTTCCCCAGCCCTGAAAGGCTTTTGTAAAGAAAGGAGTCAATGAAAGCACGAACAAGCAAAAGCATAGTGGAGCAGACTCCGTTCATGCATGCATGCACACACAAACACACACCACAGAACTAGGGCTTGCCTCATTTGGTTTCCCTCCCTCCGAAGGCTTGAATAAAGGCAAGTGAATGGAAGGACAAACAAACAAAAGAACGAACATGCGATCGGCTGTTTCCCAGCACACACACACACACACACACACACACACCCCAGCGAAGCAGCGAAGCATCTTCCCACCCCCCCACCCCCCAAAAGATAGACAGGAAGGGCTCCGTTTTCCAAAGTGAGTTGCAAGCAGAAGGAGGGTGAATTTCTTCTCTCCAACCCCTCAGTCTATTCGGATAAAGCACTCCAACCAATCAGGATTCAGCTCTGCTCACAGTAATTCGAAAAGGCAGATGCCAGTTTACACGATCGTTAGTTCCCACGGTAAAGTATGCGCATTTTCGCGAACTTAATCAAAAAAGTGCGGAAAACTAGCGAAAGCAGATACTGCGCAACTTATGGGTTTTTTGCACCCCCTCCTTTTGAAAAGGGCGCTGTTGCTTCGAGATGCGTGGGAACTATCAGGCTTCTTGTCGCATTCTTTGAGGATTTATTTTGCCGTGGAAACGACCCCTCAGATGATCATATTTGATGCATATGACATTTTCAGTTGCCCTGTGTTTCCACACTTAGAGTTAGGGATCTGCATTTAAAACTGCTTCTTCTGCCCACTTTTTACATGAAAGACAAAACTTTTGCAGCCTTCAGTTAAAATTGTGTGTGTTTGTTGGGCAGTATTATACTGAGGCCACAGTCTTGTGGGAGAGGTAGGAAGGAGGACATGCAATAAGAGGGTTGTAGCTGGCATCCAGGAATAACTTTAAGCACATTGCTTGGAAAATACAGCATTTATACTAGTCCTCTGAAATGTATGCACTTGATTTAAAACAGTGGCCTGAAGGTGTTTGTCCACTTCTTTTTTTGAAGGAGAAAATAGTTTGGAGGACTGAATATTCGCCCTAAACAGTTTGACTGTATCTCCCCACCCCCCCACCTTGGTAATTGTTGTGGCCATTATCTGTTCTCTTTGTTGTTGCTTTGGAGCCTGTTCCTTCTCTTCCCACCAGCTCCCTTTTCAATTGGAAATGAGGTTCATGCTTCTTGCAATGCATTGCCCTCACACAGAATGGGCAAACACTTTCACATGCAACCTATAACAAAATACCTGGCAAATTTCTGGAAGTATCTCTTTTTTTCTGTCTGAAAAGTCCCCCCCCCCAAAGTGCACTCTAAGCCATTTCATAGTTAAAAGCTGAGATGATTTACATTTGCTTTGTTTGCATGGCAAGCTCAAAAATGGCAACCCCCTAATCCCCACCACATCACTCCATTTCTCCTCCCAAACAGGGACATAAAAGAGTAGGAATGCCTCTGTTATCTGCACTATAGCTCAGAGATAGGACTGGGGAAATCCAGCAGCATGGTAATGACTGAGCATCCTCCCTGATGAGGGAAAGCACAGGATGGATCTCAGGCTTCCCAGATCTATTCCAGTTGTATCACAGCCACTTGGATTTGCATGCAGTTTTGCTTCCTTCTTGTCTCCTACTGCACAAGAAAGATGAAGGTAGAGCAAAGCCAGGCCCTTGGCTGTAACACCAGTTGGAAGTTCCAATCAGCTCTACATCCAAGGAAGTTGTGATTCCGAGACAGGGAGTTATCATTCCCTGATGTCAGAAGTGTGGTTGTGCCCCCATATCACCTGGCCCATATAAGGCTGAAAGAGTGAGGATCTGTCCTAGAAGGGCAAATCAGTTCCCCACCCTTACCCAGAGAATAAGCAACTGGAGGGAATGTGCTTTTCCCCTCTCTCAGAAAGTGCTTAATTTTTTTATTTTTATTTTTATTTATTTATACCCCGCTCTTCAGCCACAAGGCTATCAGAGCGGCTTACAAATTGTTTTAAGCAATAGCTATTTACACATCTACACTGCATTAAACAGTTTCCAATGTGTGTTAGCTAATTGCCCCCCACAAGCTGGGTACTCAATTTACCGACCTACGAAAGGATGGAAGGCTGAGTGAACCTTGGAGCCAGCTGGAATCGAACTTGCGACGTGGTGGCTTGCAGTACTGGCATTTAACCACTGCGCCACCAGGGCTCCTTTAGCTGTCATTTGCCTGAAATAAGAAAAATAATGTGCTTTTAGTTAAAACATTTAGTTGCCTTGTGATTGTTAGAGCAAGAAAGAGCCATTCTGGTTTCTGTTACTGACCGGAGGACTACAGGCTGTGTAATACTTGTACCTTGTTTATAATAGCAAGCAAGCAACAGAAGATAAGTCTGACCCCATTAACAACTACTTGTCCTAGCATTATCATACAGATCTCTACCTTTTCCCTACACTTTCCTTCTATTGTGTCTTCTCTTTCAGTTGGTTAGCCTAAGGACCCGAATCTTATTTTGATATATGTGCAGCAAAAACCACAGCATTGTGTACTGAATTTTAATTGCTGTGAGCTGTTTGGGGAGATGAAGTATGTTTGAAACTCAGGATAAATAGAATAAGTACCTAATTTGCACATATTTTCATATCATTGTAGCTTTACAGAAATTATGGGGCACAAAACTATTTAAATATGATACTAAGGAGATGTGAAATAGGAACAGGAATATGTTCTATCTCCAAGAAGGTTCAGTGGATCTAGATTTTGAGTGAGAAAATGTATTGCAGAGTTGGGAAATCTAGAAAGGACTTGAAAATTTCTCCCATATTTGCAGCTAATGGTTGGCTTTCTGGGGTTAATAATTCTGTGTAAATATTTGGATGCATCCGCTGATGTTACTGGCAAAACTGCTGTTGATCCTAGTCTACTTTTGTTCTAGGGCACAGCTGGAAGTGAGGCTATGGCTACTGAGGAAATGTCCAACTTGGTGAATTACATACAGCCTGTAAAGTTTGAGTCGTTCGAGACATCTCAAAGTGAGTAAGAAGTGAGAAGTACTGGAAACATCACTTCTGGTTTCCCCTCACTTCCATTAACCTTTTTGGGGTGGGGGGTCATGTACTACCTTAAGAAATCAGTCACCACGGGCCTCTTTTTAAAGAATACTGCAGTAAGAGAGTTCTGAAAGAGGGCCATTCCTTGTTAGGATATGGATGTTTCCAAGATACATGCAGGTTGTCGGGGAAGATGCAGATTATTTTGGCAGCAGATGTGGCTGTACAGCTCTCTTTGCTGGGCAGTGGGGATTTAGCTTCTTCAGAGAAGGCAGCCAATAGAGTCTTGTGAAATCTTCTTAAGAGTATTTACTTTAACATGTCTGGGTGGAGCAGAGGTAGCTGGGCTGCAGAATAAGAACACTGATGATAACAAGTTAACAGCAGTGTTATGTTGAGCTCCAAAAAGCCTGAGGCTGCATCTACAATGCAGAAATAATCCAGTGTAACTGCCGAGGCTCAGGCCCAATGCTATGGAATCCTGGGATTTGTAATTTGTTATGGCACCAGAGCTCTCTAACAGAGAAGGTTAAATATCTCACAAAACTACAGATCCTAGAACTTCATAGTATTGAGCTATGGCAGTTAAAGTGATGTCAAACTGGATTATTTCTGCAATGCAGATGTAGCCAATGTCAGGTTTTGGCAGAACAGATTCTACTTCTGATCTTACAGATCTTCAGGATCATACAAAACTAGTTTCAGCCTCTACTCTGGAAGGTCTTGTGACTATGAGTATGTCAGCTTTGGTTTTTTTGTTTTTCCAGCAGCTGGAGAAAGCTTGGGGGAGTCTCTCTTTACAATGTATGCTTGTGATATTTACAGTACGTTTACAATATGCTGTGGGCCAAATCCAACATTATTACTACTTAGAGTAGAATTATTGAAATGAATGGAATTTGTTAGTCTAACTAAAGTCCCATGGAGCTCAGTGGGTCTACTCAAGGTAGGATTGCTATAGAATTCAGTCCTATAACTTGTAAAACTGTGGAGATGTCACAGGAAACATATTTGGGGTAACTGTTGGCCATGCAACAAAATACAAGAAAATCCAAAATCCACAAAAGAGTGATACCTTTATTGGCCAACCAAAATGCAAAAAATACATCATGCAAGCTTTCAAAGCTTCACTAGCTTCTTCATCAGGCAAAGATGTTAAAAATCATGCAGGAGAAGAAAAATGACAATCTTGCAGTTTTGTCTGAGATATTATTTCTGATGTCAGTTAAGATGGTCTAGAGGATCTCAATGCAGGCAGAGGCCACTCCCCTTCTTGGCCATGTGGTGGCCGGGGACAAAGGATAGTAAAAAACAAGTGATAAAATTTCAATTCCATTTAGGAACAGAAAAGTTAATTCTCTTGAGATCCAGATATCCCTGTCCTGTTTGAAGCTAACTGTTCCTTTCTTAGGTAGAGAACACTGAATTTCTTAAGTCTCTGTACTGCTACAGCTGGAGAAACTTTTAGGTGCTGTATAGGTAAAACTTACCCATTGTAGTCCAAATGAAAGTTTTACCTTTGTTGGAGGTAAATGTCACTAAGGACTTTTTCAGACGGTACTTACCACACTAGGAGGTCTCGCGAGAGGCACAGCGCTGTTGCGCGGCAGGGGGTTCATTTTGGACACCGCCGTCCCTCTTCTGAAATCATCTGTTTCACTTCCGTGAAGGATTGGAAATGGCTGCACCATATTTCGCCAGATTTTATTCACAGAAGTTGCCTGTGATTAAAATATGGCGCGGCCACTTCCAATCCTTCACAGAAGTGAAACAGATTATTTCGGAAGAGGGACGGTGGCATCTGAAACGGACCCCTGCCACGCGACAGCACCGTGCCTCTTGCGAGATCTCCTAGCATGGTAAGTACCGTCTGAAAAAGTCCTAACTCACATTGGAAAAAAGAGACTCCTCCAAGTTTTCCCCAGCTCCTGAAAAACTTTTCTTCTCCTGTACGATTTTTAACATCTTTACCTGATGAAGAAGCCAGTAAATCTTTGCATGATGTATTTTCTGCATTTTGGTTGGCCAATAAAGGTATTGTTCTTTTGTGGGTTTAGGATTTTGTAGAGATATCATAGAGTTTTGTGGGACCATGGTTTTCGTAAATCTGTTTTTTAAAAGAATATTCTTGTTTTGTCCATGAGAGCTACATTCATTCCTGGGCTGCTGGAGGGGAGGGGATGCAGTTTCTCTTATGTGAAAAAGGTAGGTCTGAAAAAAATTAAAAAATGTGAGTGAGATGGGAGTGGGCAGGAGAGGAGATAGCGAGATGGGGACGCTATATTTGTCCCCATCTGATAATCTCATAGAGCTGATAGGAGTCGTGGAACACTTGCATATGGAGCTGCATGATTCCATCCTTTTTGTAAAAGGTTTGTGGATTTGGGGGAATCATGAATTTGGATTCTCTTGAGTAAGAATTGTAGATCTGATTAAACCTTATAGATGGTATGTTCACTTACAGATGTGGAAAGCTCTCAGCATACATTTGGTTGCATTTCTTTGAATCCCACCTGCATTGTCATCCCATGTTTACTTCTTTTCTGATAGCAAGCTTAGTTTTACTCCTCTGTCATGGAAATATATATACATTTTGCCTAATGTATGCTATACATCAGCATACATTAGATATGCAACAGTGTGCGTATTTTTCAGTTGTACACATTTGAATGGTTTGCCTTTCAAATTGTATGCATAGCTTAGTGCTTATTTTATTTTTCCAAAATGCATCACAAGCTTTGCAACATTGTGAGTTTCCAAGAGAAGGTGGGCTTTGTCTCATGAGTCTCAGGGTGTGTATAATAGATGATTTCATCAGGAATTTCCATCCCTTTATACACTGAACCGATATTAGAGAAACCTACTCAGAATTCTGAAAAGATTTTTGCATTTTAGGATCGTATGCATAAATATCATTCTGGGTATGTAATAAAGGGTGGGCTCTATGTGCTTACAGAAAACAGCCCTCATTTTGTAGGGATAGGTAAGGTAGATGCAGTGCATGCACACTTCAGCTCAGTAGCCACTTAACTCTAGCTAATAGAAAAGTAAAACTCATTACATGCTAGCCTAGTAGAATTATAGTGCAAAGACTGAAGCAGATCATCCCTAGAGCTTTACAGATTATTACGGAAGCCAAGTGAGGTAAACTGTTTAGATAGAACAACTAGATTTGGCAGTGCTTTTGCTTACTTGATATGATGATACAAGGATGTCTGACTGTGGAGAGGAGTAGAATCTGGCCTCTCAGTATAGATGTAAAGAATATTAAGAAAAATCTGTTGTTCTGAATGAAAGAGGTTGTCTTTAAAAGTTGATATCCTGACCAGAAAGTACCAAACTCCATGAAGATCCTCCAGCATGAGATAAATGTGAAGAGCATGTGGTTTTGGTTTTGGTTTCTAAAAAAGTTGAGATTGTGATAATTTGCTCAGTGATGTCTCTCTGTTATGTTACTTTCTTTCCTCTTTGTGAAACAAAGCACACACTATAAGCCCAGAAGGCCTGTTTGGTTGATGGAAAAGATGTAAGCAACCCATCTGATACCTCTAAATTTTTCAAGCCCATGCAACAAGCATTGTTGTTTTGCCTAGCTCATGTAGCTTTGCACAGCTGCACAATAGGCCCACAAGCTCGTCTTGCCAATATGAGAACTTAATAATAATAATAATAATAATAAATTATTTATTTATAGCCCACCCAATCACAAGGTATCCGGGTGGGTTACAACAATAAAAACACATGGAACACAATAAACACATGGAACACTTTCAGCCAGAAAGAGAAAGAGGCATCTCACCACCTCTCAGGCAAAAAGAAAAGTTAAAGGTTTCTCATTCTCAGGAGCAAGAAGGAGACAATTTGGGATTTGCATTCCTACAGGGAATTAGCGTGACCTCAAAATTCATAGCAGCAATATTCATCAGCACTGATATTGGAGACAGAAAAAGGGCTTATACCAGTGTGCTCTTGAGTTTTAAGCAGTGGCAGTCTAAAGGGTTAATGTCACAGTCAAAGTTTAGAATTTTCAGGTTCAACTTATCTCTGCAGGATTTTTTTTTCCTAAAAGAGGGCAGCCATGGATAAGGAGTGGACCATTCCCCTCAGAGCCCACCCCTTTGCAGTCCATACAGCTTCTCCTGGCACAAGTAGAAGAGATGCCACATCACTTCACTTTCTGGAACTGGCTGAAATAGGTCCAAATTTTATGGTTTGGGAATGGAATGGAATGGAATGGAATGGAATGGAAGGGACAATGTTGGCCAGGGGAGAAAAATTGCCATGTTTTTGTGATGCTATCAGTATTTTTTTTTTAAGACCAAAGTGGTTTTTTTAAAAAAAAATGTTGGAGCCTGGGGGTTTTGAGGGTCTCCAAGGGCTTGTCTATATGGTGAACATACTCCTCATAGAATCTGAGGAGAATACTTTTTGTCTCAATGGGATCCCACATCATTTCACCATATTTGGAAGGAGTGAGGGCAAAAACTCCAAATACTCCACAGTTTTCCTGTATTTTTTAAAACTCAGAAGGAAATGTGCATTCCTGCTCATTGGGACAATTGATTTGCTTTGCTGCACTTTCCCAATAAGAGTAGAAGTGGAAAGCTGATTGGTCGGATGTGTGCAGGTGGCAGATCTTGCCAGCAAGGCGGCTCCCAGAATGTTGGATTTTCACTGTAGCAATTGTGCACTGGGGCAATGAAACAGCCTTTTTTATTTTTCTGTTTAAGTGGAAGATTGCACTTGCGCACCTTGGATTTGCTTTTTTAAAAAATATTGTATAGCAGCAGCAACTAGTGACAATAAAAATGAGAGTAATTCACCCCCTCTGAAGAAATCTTGCCAAGAAAACCGCATGATAGGTTTGCCTGAGGGTGGTCATAAGTCGGAAACGACTTGAAGGCATACAACAACAAACTGTTTTGGGCTTGTGACTCATGTTTTTTAGATGTTGTACTATGCTAGAATTAGGTTTTTGTTTTTGTTTTGTTTTGTTTTGCAAAATGCCTTCATTAACATGCATAACAACAGGAATGCAAAAGCTGTCTGTCCCGTACACTCCATTTGGTTTTCATCTGTCATATATGTGTTTATTAGAAGTTAATGGCCCATAGTTATGATTGCCTGCTGTGGATTTTTTCCTTCTTTCCCTTTCCCCCAGGGGCCTTGCTGGGAAAGCACTTTGCTACATCATGAGCAAACAAACTGACACCTTTTCTGTACTTAGAGCAGAACCCCCTTCAAGAGAGCCTGTCCTCTTTCACTTGGTTTTGACAGGATGGACGTGGTGGCCTCAGCTTTTGCATTTCAAAGAAAGGTCTATACCATTTCAATTAGAACACAACTGAATCTTCAGTGTGTTTCAAAGGCACTGCAGATCCCAGAGGTTATGAATTTCAGATACTGATAATATGCATTCTGAACCTACATTCACCTTTTCTTTTTAGCAGTCTTGTGCTTTTCTGACGGCAATGTCCTCTCCCTGTGTTCTCAAAAGATGCTTTAAACTAGACTGAGGGCTCAACTAACAAAGAAAAAATAATCCACTTACCTGTGCAGTATTCCCAACACACTGCAGCATCGATACATTCCCACAGGGCAATCGGAGGAGAAGGCAGACACTGTCTTTTGTGAGCAATCCTTGTACAAGCCACCAATCAATTTTACAGAATCATTATTAAGAGAAAAAGTTTGAGACCTTTTTATTTAGGCAGGCTTTTTACAACTGGCCTTCCTTGCAGCAGAATTGGCTGCAAAGGGACAGGACGAACTGACCTCCCTTCTCCCGCTACCACTGCCAGGATGGGCAAAGGACTGGCATCTCTCTCCTCCTCTTCCTGACAGGTTCTCACCTTCAATTCCCTCCCAGGTTCCCTCCACATTGATTTCCGTCACCCCAATCGCCCCCCCCCCCCTGCACAAAACCTCGTTGTCTCTGGCCGCTGCCTTTTTTTGGACATTTTAAAAAAACAAGTACAAATGCACAACTGGGCACTCTTCCAGGTGCTTGATGGGAAGCCCACCCCCATGCACATCTGACCAATTGGGCAGCCAGCCCCGCCCTCTCTGGACTGCGCAACTAATTGCGTTGTTTGTCCTGATGAGCAGGAATATGCATTTCCTGCAGGGTATTTTTAAAAGTTCGGGGAAAGCCATGAAGGCTTTCCCCATGGAGTATTAGATGGGTTTTGCCCCCTCCACATTGATTTGCTGAGGGATTCCATTGGGACAAAAATTCCCTTTGTTTTCTGTGAGGTTTTTTTTCATCATCTAGACAACCCCTGAAACAACTAATTACTGGCCATTGATGGCACTGATTAAAGAAACTATTCGTATTCTGAACCTTTACTCACATGACAGGCCAGAGTGTAAGTCTGTGTCTGCATGGATTTTGTGTGGAGTTTTTATGGATTCGTTCAGCCACAGACTGCACTTTCCCTGTGTGCATTTCATGCCAATCCCACCTTCATAGTCACATTTTGTCCACATTTTGGAACAATGGGCAGAATCTCCCACATTATTCCAGACAGGGTGGCAAATGACATTATTGCTGCCCCCACTCTGAGAAATGCTCATTATTTCTTATATATATATTGAGTGTTATTAAAAAGCACAAGGTTCTAATGCAGAGTGTTGTCATTCGCTGGGCAGTTTAAGTGCTCATCCTCCCACATGCAGCTTTTTTTTATAATATGACTGATATCAAGAACACTACACAAATAATCCAGTTTGAAAATGGATTATTTGCCATGGCTCCTTCCTATGTAATCCTGGGATTTCTAGTTTGGTGAGGCACCAGCCCTCTTTGGCAGAGAAGGCTAAAGACCTTGTAATCTCAGGATTTAAGTAGGAAGGAGCCAATAATCAAACTGGATTATTTGTATAGTGTAAATTTGGCCCAAGATAAGTGTTCCATGACAGAAATAAAATTCTCTTTTCTTTGGATGTACACCAAAACTGGTGTGAGAACTGTGTTTTAGCACCATATGAACCAGTATGTTTATTTATTAATAAAATAGAATAAAGGAAGCAGGGCTGAATCTTAAGATTTAACATTAAACAAATCAACATGGAAGTAAATTTTGTTAAAATTATTATCCACATAATATCCACATAAAGTCAAACACTGTTTTAGATGTGAAATACTGTTGTCAAATTCTAATTGTACAACAGTTCTGATATATATTAGGCAACAGGAGACAAAGCCAGACTGTTACACACTGGGGGGGGGGTCAACCTACATATGGCAGCCACGTGAGTGGCAATAGATGAAGGCAAACATTAGCATCTGAAAGGGACAGCAAGATTTTTGAAGGATGGGGCCTAGAATGTATGGGGAGCATGTTCCCCATTCATGCAATGAAATACTTATTCCTTTGTAACACTTATATGCCACTTTTTCTCCACTGAGCTATATGACTCTCCTTTTCTCCACTTTATCCTTAGAGTAGGCCTGTGTGGTAAGTCAGGCTAAGAGGAAAAGAGGAGAAAACAATCAACAAAATGCATTTCACAACCTATTGTCTGATTTTAAAATTCCTTCTGCTTTTCCAAGCACATCTATTCTTCCATTCTTATGGAATAAATTTTCTTTTAATCTTAATTTATTATTTAAATACTAGTATCGTCTCCTGCTTTGGAGAACTACTTACATTGTTATAATTACATTGCTTCTTATGGCACAATATTCCTGTCAGTGTAATCAAGTGTGCACTAGATTGCCAAAAATAAATTTAAATACATTACAGACAGAACTAAAAATGTCAGTGCAAGAAAAAGTGAATAGGAACAAATTTGAATATATATATTACCTATTTCCAAGGACAACTGTTCTTGTAGCCTCTGAGTAATGGGTTTTTCCTTGCCTTCACCAAAACATATAGTGTTGGTTAAAAACAGACCCTAAATTTGCTGTTATAATATACCATTTCTTTCTTTACATTTTGTCTTCTGCCTATGTGTTCTCATTACTTCTAAAGCTAAATAATAGTTAATAATTATATTTTCAAAGGGGGAGTCTTTCTCTATCCTTGTAGATTTTTCTGCTCCCTGGTAGCTTTTTGTATCAGACACAGCCTCGTTTCAGTAGATCTCCATGGCCTCTTTTCTATTAGAATCTGCTTTTTACCTTGCCCAGTAACATTGTTTTCTCTGTTCCCCCGCCCTTTCTGTTTGCTTCCTTGTCTAGCTTGACAAAGAATGTTCATGAATTGAATAACTTATTCAATGACTTGATCTCTTTGTAATGAAGAGTAACAGCTCCATCCATTTTTGATACACATTTGCTATCAATATTAATCAGGCCCTCTGCGAGGCTGACGGAAAATATGCTAGGGTGGAGTCATGTGGAGGCAGGACTGGGGCATGCTAGCAACAAACGTACAAGCCAGACACAGGCCATTTTGAGTTCCACAAAGCATTTCACACCTTGGGCAAAGGTGAAGCGAAATCTCATTGAAGTTTGCCAAAATAATGCCATGTTTTCCTGAGAAGGCACCAGGACGACACATCCTTCTGACCAGTTCAAAAGCAAGGTGGAAATCTCATGTTCTGTGAGGTCTAGTTTTCTGATCACTCTATCTGCATCCTAAAGAGAGAGCTGTCTGACATCCATCAGTCAGAACTACCTTTTTCCTATGGTGCTGGCTCATCCAGAGCTTCCTTTGTTTTAATGTTGGGAATCTTCCAAAAAAAAACAAAAAAAAACACCTTATTTCTTTGTTAGATTGCACCTTCAAAGGAAATTTTGCATATAAATATTTCCCAAAATCTCAGCTCAGCACACTTGGATCCCCATTCCTCTCGCTTTCACGCTGCTCTGTCTTTGTCTCCCAGCCCCTTTTCTTCCCCTTCTGAACCTATCTTTCTCTCCCTGCTTACAAGGCTTTCTTCCTCCGCTTCTAACTCCCCCTTTCTCCCTTCACTTCAACTGGCCATCAGCTGTCTTCACACTTACTCATAAGTAACTCCCCTTTGCAACATTTGCTAGTGAAGAGTTCCCCTCTTTAGGATTGGTACAGTATTGCCTCAACAGCCTAAATCTAAACCAACCTTTAGAATTCTGTTGCTTTTCTTCAATAGTTCTTCTGAGTGTGCTGGATGAATGTGTGAGGTGTGAATGTAGTCTCAGCTCATTTCTAAAAAAAGTTTTCAAGGTTATTTGATTTGTCTGGCTCCTTTTATCCCAGTTAGTACTGGGATACATAGAGTGAAAGAGCCTGCCCAGTTAACATGACCTCTTGCTGCCAATTGAGCTAATTTAAAATTCCCCACAGTAAGATCTTTTACACACGTGGATTTTTACGCATGATAGCAATTCAGGTAACATTTTGATGTGTCAAATGGATTGCTTTCAGCTTACCAATAACTAAGTTGTGGCTGGTGGCTCCCAAGTTGTTGGGGTGGTGAATCAGCTCTGTATTTTAGTCTGAACATTAAAGTGGCCATCTCTTTGAGGGATAGCTCCTTTCAGGTTAAGGTCAATACCCAGGGTGGATCGACCGCTCCTACTGGCATAGCACCACTGGTTGCCACTGCATGTGACTGTTCCCCATGGCATGGAGCGTTTACACATCAAGAGGGCTAGAATCAGAGGTTGACATCCTCCAGCATCTTCTGGGGCCCACTGCCAGTCTACCTGTTCCTCTTCCTCGTCCTCCAACCACATTTTTGCTGTATTTTTGCCTGCCCTTTCTGCATTTGACCAAGTGGAGCCAAAAGGAACAATAGTAGCTGCCATTCATCTTGCTTTCTTCCTTGGGCAGTGGTGACATTGTCTGTTTGGGCTCAGAGGTGGGGAAATGTATGAGTATCAGTAAGAGCAGAGAGGAGTGTGACTGGTTTGGAGAGAACCAAAGAGAGCACTGGAGGCTGGTGGTTCCCATGTCTGGGTTTTAGTGTGGACTTTAAAGGAACTATCCAAGGTGCTGAGCCGTATCCCCCAAATAAGTTTAATGTTCAGACTAAAACTGAATTTTAGCCTAGACTGAAACCTTTAGCAGATTCACTGCCCTGCTCAAAGGTGAGTCAATTGAGGGCATCTTATTTAAGGGCTTCCCAAAATCCAGAATGGGTATTAGATGCAATCAGAGAAAGTCTTGACACAAGAAGGAAAAACTGTATTAAGTCTATCAAGACATACTGAGGGTGAGCTGAAGAGGTATATTTCAGTGAAATGCTTACGTAGAGGAAGAACACAATCCATTCCATGGCATGGTTTTATTCTTTTTTTTATTTTCTTTTTTTTTTCTGGATTAATGTAAAAAATTAATAAAACAATGTATCAAAGACTAGTGGAGGTTCAGAATTCTGAGCTTATTTGTAAACACAGTAATATTTGCTCACTGTTTTCCTTGTTTTCAATATAGGAAGTTAAGGCTAGCAAGGGTCTCTTAACACTACTGCTGCTGGAATATGCTTAGCATGGTATTGGTGTGTTCAAAGGTTCTCTGTCTGAAATTAGTACTTAGAGTTTTCCAAGTTAAATTGAAAGGCAGGCAGAATGAAACCAAGCAACAATAATGGAATGGAACCAGGGATGTATCTATTTTGTGTGTGTGTGTATGTTTCTTAACACAAAATATAATCCTCCATAAAATTATTACTGTCCAAACCAGTTTACTTTTGAACTTTTTGTTTTCTTTTAAATTACAGAACGGAACAAGAGTTTCGAAATGTCTTCCTTTGTGGAAACCAAAGCACTTGAGCAGCTCACAAAATCTCCTGTCGAGTTTGTGGAGTATCTTTGCAATTGATAAAAAAAATATCTTGTAAGACTTGGGTCATAAATGAGGAGAGCAGTTTCCTGAAGATTTTTTGAGTTTTTTTATTGACCATTGATTTGTTTTGAAGAAACTAGGTATACAGAATCACTTTAAATACTACTCATTCAGCAAAAATGTTTATTTCTCAGTAAATGCATGAAGTATGTTTTATACCTCATTTCCCTTCCTTTTCCTTCTTAGAAAGTAGACCTTGTAAGACAAGTACATTACAGAAATTAATGGGATTTAAATTGCCATTTACATGCTTGTCACCATGATACTGGGAGCATGTCAGTTGTTCTCCACATAGTGCTGTGGTCTATACATGGTTGAGACAAACACTTTTTTAATGTCTTCAGTGGCTCCTCAGTGGCTCCTAATGAAACACTAGCTGTTTTTCTAGACACCTGCAGTACCGTTCTGTTTGTACAGGTGCATGTGTAAATCTCCTTGTGTCTTCAGAAATATGGATACCTCCCTATCTGTGCCTTCTCCTAACTAGTAGAGTTTGAGTTCTTTGAGCAAAAGAAACTGCTTGAGCCTATGATTTTCAGACAGAAAAGCCCAAGCTGAGTTCAAATATCTCTAATTAGAAGGATAACAGATAGCAGATGATCATAAAGACCAATTCTGTTTGAGACCCTGGAGAGACACTGCTAATCCAAATAGAAAGCAGTGATCTAGACTGAGGGCCAAATAGTCTGATCTGCTATAAGATACTTTTCTGTATTTCCTTGAGTTAGTTTGTAGGGTTTTTGGTTTTTATACAATTATTATCTAGTTAACCTACAGCAATTCTTCTCTCAGGTATGTAGCATCTGGGAATTTTTGCCCATCCTTCTGCGACTTTTCCCTGTGTTGGTAGTTGTGAATATATACATAAATTATTTCCATCCTTTGTCCATCAAATGTGATTGTTCCATGCATCGTCCTATTAAGAAAGTTCTCTCTTCCTCCCAAACATGTAGTAGTCTGCAAAACTTCCTCCTTGTTGCTATGTGTTGTTATGTCAGGTAGCTTTTCCAGTTGTATTTTATCTTAACCACTCACAATTTAGGTATAATAAAATGCAGCTGAGCCGAATTTATCCAAAAGGGACACGTGTTGATTCCTCAAATTACATGCCTCAGCTCTTCTGGAATGCAGGCTGTCAAATGGTTGCTCTGAACTTCCAAACTGTAGGTAAGCACCCATTGGCTCCTTTGGGTGAGTGTGTTTTGTTTGTGTGTTTCTCTCTTCTAAAAAATCTGATGATGATAGCAGAACTGAGTTTGTGAATTGAAAAGTTGGAAAACGAAAGAGCTGTTGGCACAGTTCTCTTAAAGACAATAGCTTCTAAAGAGAGTTAATTGAACTAAGCTGCATGAAGAATATGCAAAGTACTGTGTTTACTAAGTAAATGTTCACAGTTATTTATTTTAACTGTGTGTTGAAAATGTGTGTTGAAAACTTTTAAGACAGGGCACTTATTTCATTGTTGGCCAAGGATGGGGAACTTCTGACCTTTTGGATGCTGCTAGACTGTAACCCCCCATCTGTCTCCATTGGCTATGCTGGCTAGAGTGAATGGGAGTTGCAGTTCAACAACATCTGCAGAGCCATATGTTTCCCACCCATGCCAAAGATGTGCCTGTTGTTTGGCAAATTTGTTTGATTGGTTGTACTCTTTTAAGAGGCATAAGGTGTTACCCCAGCTCTGTGATGATAATAAATCAAGGAAAGGCTATTAATCATAGCAAAATACTTGATTAGGAAAATACAATTAGTATTATGGATATGCCCAGAAGGAAATTAATTTGGGAGAGAGTGTGTTCATGTAGTTCTACTTTTTGAATTAAACTCATGCTAAAAATCTCAACCATGGTGTTATAGTCAAAACCTTTATCAGAATTCTGTTACATTCAATTCTAAATCTGGCTATGAACCCTAGTTTCCGAAGACGCCCACAGCATGTGAAACAAATAAAAGAACATAGCACACAATGAAAATGGCAATGAATTTTGAAGGCTTTGGGCCATGTAGTAAGCAATTTAAAATTATATGCATGGAGTGCTGCAGCTACATGAAGAATCATCCAACAACCAAATGGAAATCCCACAAGTCTTCTTCTATAGTGAAGCAGCCACCATATAACATAAAGATTTCCTGCGCTTGAAAATGTACATGTGCTGGTGGCTTAAACAGAAGCCACTGATGCTTCTGAAATGCTTAGGAGCATTATTTTCATAAAAAGAAAATCCATGCTTATTATAGAATTTTCTGGTTTGCACCTTGTGATAGCCTTTCCTAAGCCAGAGGATAAATATTGATATTTTCTCTGCATTTTTTTCAGCTTCCACTGCTTAATCTAGATAGCTGAGTCAAAGGTGAAGAGCTCATTTCACCTATCATTCATGTCTACCCAGGCAGCTTGTCAAAAGTCACCCTTATGGGCAGCATAATGAGTGAAACAGGATACCCATGATACAGTCACAGTAATTCTTGCAATAATTGAATGCTACCATTTGTAGAACTGCAGCTAACTATCTGCAGGTGTACTAGCTCGAAGAAAGAGATAGGGAGAGTGCAAGGGAATAGGAGAAAGAAACAGCATTGGAAGGAGGTGTATTGAACCACATATGCATTACTTTCTTATGTTTAAAACTTAAAATAACTTCAACTTAAAATTACTGTATGTGGAAAGAGGAGCATGCTTTTGCTTTTCTAGAGAGAATTGAACATGGTAACTTTGAGCATATAAAGAAGGCAGGAGACGTCTAGTGGAATTTTCAGGTTCTTCTGTGTGTGTTCTGTCCCATAATACATACGACTAGATGTTTTGTTTTTGTCACTTAGATTTGTCTATGCAAATAAACATGGGAATGTATGAATATAATGGCAAAAGTGGGTACAGGCTAAAGCCAGAATTCATGAGAAGACCAGACAAACACTTTGATCCATTTACTGAAGGCATTGTAGATGGAATAGTAGCAAACACATTGTCGGTGAAGGTACGTATGCAATTTTTATTGTGTAAGCACCCTAAATGTTAAATATCAGGATGGCTTCTCATGTTATGTTTTCTACTTGGTTAACAATTCATAAGTAAAAAGTACTCATCTGTTGCATCAGTTGTGGAGGCCATATGTAGGTATGCAAGTTGTTGCTATTTTTCCCCATTAAAAAATATACAGAACCAATAACTAGGCACCTACTTATATGTAGTGGCAGTTTGTCAATTGGGAGCTGAGTCTGCTCTGGAATTCAGACCAAATGGTAAGGGAGCTGTCTAAGGTCCTGAACCAATTTTGTGGGATAGAATTCAGCAGCCTGAAGAGCATCTTTAAAGTTCAGACTCAACCATGAGTAGATTCACAGCCCCATTGACATGGGAGTCATGAACTGCCCCTCCTTAAACAGAAAAGCAGCTGGGGGAAAAGTCTGATCCAAAGGCTGTAAAAGAGAAGATAAATGACAGCTTGATGGATTTAATTTGCCTGACATGGGAGGGGGGATAATAACATTTTCTTATAGCTCACTTTCAGGAGGATTATGGGAGAAAGAATGGAGCAGGTGGTATTCTCAAGCAAACAGTCCTACTGTCACTATCCAAGGCCCTTGGGATGCAGCAGGGCCCCTGTTTCTGATGCTGTTATGCAAAAAGGGCCCCACACTCTTGGGCATCTCCTGTGGGGCACTCCTTCAAAGTGGTTGAGGGATATACAAATTGATTTGCTTTCTGTGTAAAACATTTGTGTCAGCTGAGAGTGCAAATCAAATGATAATACTCCAGAAATCATGAAAGAAGGGATTGCTGTGGGGAGAGGTGGAAAACAATTTTTAAAAAAATCAGTGGGATGCCTTGGACCATCCTGTATGATAAAAATATATATAAATAAATAAAAGCACTAGGCTGTGGTCTGGATCTTGGAAAAGTTACTTTTGGGAACAACAACTTGCAGCTCCCAAAATCCTTCAGCCAGTATAACTGTGTTCCAGACTGTGCTCCTATGCGCCAAGTTCCATATTGTGCAGGAAACCAGGTTAAAGTCTGATATTTCTGTCTGAATACAAATAAGAATTTTTTTTCCTAAAAGATGGATGCCTCTCTGGATAGCAACCATTGCAGTCCACACTGTAAGCTTTAATTGATTAAATTTTGCCAGGTCACTTTTCAAGATAGTTTTCTCCAAAAACATTTTCTGTGCAGAATGGGTACAAAATTGTGAAAAGCCTTTGAAAATGGCATGGTTTTTGAAGACTTTCTTACAGTGGGAAGAAATTGCTAAAATTAATCATTACTTCCTTGAAGAAGCAAATTAGTGAAAAATTATATACCCAACAGACAGACAAAATTGTTCTCCTGCTGCATAGAACAGTGTAGACAAAAAAGATTAGAGAGAGAGAGAGAGCATGTGCACTGTGTCTAGAACCCATGAGCAGTCCAAGCCCACTATCAGCCTAATGTGAGCAAAGCACACCCAAAACCGAGGATGGGGGAGGGAAAGGTATTGGAGGAATAGAAACGATTGCAAGACCTTGTTTGCTCTTTTACTTACTAGAGGTATGTAATAAGAGAAAGTCTTCACTCTGGTATGTTCACAGCAACAAACATGGTTCCTTTTTATGAATTAGTCATTAGATGTCACAACACCAATATCAGAAGTTTCTTTCCATGCGTGTCTCACTGTCCAGTGATGCTTATATTGTTATGGTCATGCACGGTGTTTGTCGAGGTCTTGCAGCTGTGAAAATAGCATAACTTAAACAAATTGACAACTTACTTCAATTTACTTAGGCACAAATGTATCTTGGTGTTCCAGGGACAGAACAAAAAAGATAATTTTCAATAAAATGTGGCTGGTATTATATGCATTTTGGCCATTATCCAAAGAGGCAGATTCCTGTGTTCCAGTTTCATGCTATTTTGTTTCATCAGCTGTCTCCACAGAGCAAACTCACTCCATGTTAAATACTTCGGAAGTGAGGGACAAGTGATGGAGCTTAGTTTGGATTTTGACAGAAGCATGCCTGTAGAAAGAGTCAGATGAAAACAGTATGCAGTATACCCCATCCCATCCCACTTTAAGCAACCTATGCTCCAAGTTCCGTATTGTGCAGGGAACCAGGTTAAAATCTGATACATCTGCCTGAATACAAATAAGAAAACTCTTTTTCCAAAAAGTAAATGCCTGCCTCTCTGGATAGCAACTATTGCAGTCCAGACTGTAAACTTTAATTTATTAAATTTAGCCAGGTCACTTTTCAAGAGAGTTTTCCCCAAAAACATTTTCTATGCAGAAAATTATATGAATTTTGTGCAGAACAGGTACCAAATTGTGAATAGCCTTTGAAACCAGCATGGTTTTTGAAGACCTTCTCACAATGGGAAGAAATTGCTAAAATTAATCATTACTTTCTTCAAGAAGTAAATTAGTGAAGACTTACATCCCCAACAGACAGACGAAATCATTCTTCTACTGCATAAAAAAAACGTAGAGTAAAAGATTGGATCATTATCCCATAGGTAGTACATAAAATAATATTTATTGGAGCCTTAAGGAAATCACATAAGATAGTTAGGCACAGAAACTGCCACCAACTATATAAGAAATAAATTCAGTTGGAATGGTCCAGTCCGTACAATCTATGATAATTTCTATCACCAACAAATATTGAATTATCTTAGAGAGCATTATTTTTCCAGTGACTCACAGTCATGGAACCATGTTTGAATGCATGTCGTCAGTTGTTGCTTCCCGCCCCCCATTTATTATATTTAACATTAAGTAAATATAACTTGGAGTGAGTGGGAATCCAGGACTAATAAACATGCTTATCTAGTTTCTTCCCATGAATTTAAAAACTATGGTTAAAGGCACCAGATGTGGTAGAAGGAGCCCTTAATTCCACAAATGTTTCAGCCATTTCCAGACCTTATATCTTTAATGGGGAGGAGGATGTATTATTTGAGGGCTTCCCATTGGCAAGGCAGAATGCTGGACCAGGCTAGTTGTTAGATTCCTCCAGCAGGGCTCTTCCAATGTTCCATGGTTAAATATGCTGTCTAAAGGCAGATGCCAACACTTGTAAAGGTTTCATTCCCATAGTATTCATTCCCATAGGATTCTGTCTTCTACATTTTGTTTTCAAAAAAATGCTCCTGCATGTTTTCTATGTTTTCACTCAAGCTTGGCTGTATCATTAGTCCTTATCTCTGTGGATTTCTTATTTTTTTAAAAATTCACTGAATGACCTCTGGGGTATTTTCTGACCAGATGGGAAGTCCTATATATTTGCCAGATGTAAAAATGTTCCATGTTAACAGGAGTGTTCTGTGTGTGCAGTGATCTACTTGTTGATCACACTAGATGTCAAAACTTTATATTTCTAGATCATTTCTGGGCAACTACTTTCAGACAAAAAAGTTGGGACTTACGTAGAAGTGGATATGTTTGGTCTACCTGTGGACACAAGGCGAAAAGCTCTCAAGACAAAGACCTCTCAAGGCAATGCCGTCAATCCTGTATGGGAAGAGGAAGCCATTGTATTTAAGAAGGTAGGGATTTTTTTTTTATTGCCCCAAAGGAGAATATTAAGTCACTGGAGATCTGGGCAGCTTTCCTCTCCAAGGCAGCCATTTGGGACACTGCCATTACAGTTTACTGGCCAGAGGGAGGAAGCCAGTGCCAGGCTGCAGTTCTGCAGCAGGGAGAAGAGAAATGAGATCACTCTCCCAGATCTCTAGCGAGTCTCTGGAGATATAGGACAACAACATTTCTCTTCCCTCAGCTGCAGAACCATAGCTAGGACAGGTACTGTGTATACTTCCTTCCTCTCCTTGCCAGGTGAGTAAATGACCAAGAGAGCTCTTGCATGTGTGTGTGTGTGGGGGGGGTGTTAGCAAAGAAACTATTCAGTCACTCCTTGTGCAAAATTCAAAGCAAAACATATGCTACTTAACCCCAAGTTACAAATGTATATAGGAAGCCCCCACCTTTCAATGGTTCATTATCTGATGACACGTTCTTTCAATGCTTGCAAATTAAGGACAAGTTCCATTCATTCGATGAGGAATTCATTCTTTCGACAGTTCTTGCCTACAGAGGCTTGCTTGGGACTGACCATGCAAATGTGTGCTGCTTGCAAAGAGAGCTGGGGGCGGGGAAGAATCACCAAGCCAACAGAGATTTTGCAAGCAGTGTTTAGGTGCTGGCAAGTGCACACAGGCAATCCCAAGTGAGCCACTGTAATCCCCTCATGTTCCCTACATGGGTTTTGCTTTTCAACCAATTCCAGTTTCTGACACTGCTACAGTCACTCACCTGTCGAATAAGTGGAGGCTTCCTGCATGCCATATAGTATTACTGTGATCATAAAATTGCAACTTTAAAGAAAAGAAAACATTTTTGTCCCAATTCTGTTCCATTCAAGTCAGTATAGTGTAGTTCCTTCATTTCATTAATGCTGGGTTGGGTCTTAGGGTGCAAACTGTGATCTATTTGATTTCTTTTCATTATCATGTCATCTGAGGAAATTATTATAGAAAAACAAAGCTCTCTGAATTTAGTTGTTCCTCATTAATTATATTCCTTATATGAATCCCAAATTAAGACATATTTTTGGGGTAGTGAAATTTGTTTCGTGGCTTGCGCTGCAATCCTATATCAAACTCAATGGGACTCAGTTTCTGAGTGGACATGTGTAAGATTGTGTTGTTGAACACAATTCTGTCTCCACAAGGGGAATCACATCAATATCATACCTAAGAATTAATAAAAATATAATATTTTCAACTACCCATGCTAGTTTTTACGTACATGATTTTGTAGCCCTTAACAACAGTCATGTACTGCATGTTTCAAGGAAGGGAGGCACGCCTTTTCTGTGGTTGAGATAAGATGAACCAGCCCTTCTCACTTTCTGAACCACTAGTAAACCAGGTCTTTACACCATCAGATTACAGCAAGCAAAGTGCTAGACTAGATAAGCTACCATAGTTCTTATTCTAAAATATATATTGTTTTCAAATGTTATTATGCAACGTGATATAAAATGTCTATGGTTATGTATCAGATATGAACATTTTAAAAATTTGTCCCATGTTCTTTCTTATCATAATAAAGAGGATTACAGAGGAAGAATGAAAATCCAGAGCAAACAACACATTTAATCTAATTGTATAAATTCAGTTTAGAGTATTTGTCAAAGCAAACCAGTACTGATGTTTGGCTTGCAAGCAAGGAAAACAAAAACTCCTGCATCTCCATGAAATAAATTGATTATGGAAGCCATCAGAACCATCCTGTCTTATTTCCTGTTGGTTTCTCACAAGGCTTAGAAAATACTTGAACAAATTTTGCACCTATAAGATGTCATATTAAAGCCTATGGGCATGTAGACAATGTGTAGACTGATGTGTATGGGCTCTAACATCTCGCTCTGTCTCCTATTCTACATTGTCTATAAGCAGTCAGCTATAAGGCGTAATGTGGTGTTAGCTCTGTTAGGTGAGGAATGAGAGCAAATTAACAAAAGGAAAATTAAATTATCAGAAAATTTCTCCAGTAGAAAGAGAAGTATTATAGCAAGATCACAAGGGTACAGAACAGGTAAAAATGTGTCCCTCATTTGCACAGTATTAAATTCAAGGAAAGCATCTTCTGTTATTGAGAATACTCTATTTGAGTCTGGAATCCTCATAGGGCCATATACTAGCATAAAAATACTTGTGCAAGCAGTTGCACTTTCTCAGGGGTTGCATTACAATACTGCAAGCAACCCACACAGTTATCTGTATTAAGCTTGTTGAACAGTGTATCATGTTATTTATGCTTTGTACATAAAACATACTATAAGACACCCAACGTATTTTAAATATATACTTCTACAGGTTGTTTTGCCTTCTCTGGCTTGTCTGAGGATAGCAGTCTATGAAGAAGGAGGAAAGTTCATTGGTCATCGAATATTGCCGGTATCAGCAATTCGACCAGGTAGGGCTATCTAGGCTCCCTATCAGTGAATAACACTAATAACCATTGCATTAAGATAATGAGATAACTGAGCTATGCTCCTGGTACCTCAAATGCCAAATTGTGGTCATTATGAGGAGTCTAGTAAGCCAGTACTTATCAAGAGATCTGGAGAATCAGTCCCCATTGCACTCAGTTGCCATATATGTTAGTATATCTTTTATGGATGTTGTCATTACTAGATATTCTGGCTGGCTTCACCAGATTCAGCCCTAGAAATTAACCTTAGTACTAGCGAAAGCCTACCTCACACTAGGGAGGTCTAATTACTACTCCCCCCACCCAAAAACAACAACAACAACACATCAGTACAAGAGCTGAAGGAGAGTTCTTGTCTTCTTTCCAAGCATTCCTAGCAGCCCCTGCTGCCCACCCAAGCCCTCCCTTCAAGTCAGCAACTCCATGACACTGCCATCTTGTCTTCACTTGCTTTCAAGTAGTGCCAGGAAAAACATGTATAACAAGAACATGTGAGGAGCTTTTAAAGGAAGGGCAGACCCACCACCCCTGGCACTTTCCCCTCTTTTTCCCTGATTTTGTGGCAGTGTAAATGGATGGGCAGCCCCACTGGTGGGAGGATACATATCCCCACTGGTGGGAGGATACATAAAGGATTCTGGGAGCTATAGTCCAAGAAAGGGTAACTATTCCAAATTCTATTTTCCATGGACTAGAATTCAGCTATTCTATTTACACTAACTGTATGCCAATATCTCTTGATCCATCTTTGTATTTATCACTCTTACTTTTAGAAATTATCATAGATGTTGTCCTGCTTTCTTTTTAGGCTATCACTATATTTGCCTGAGGAATGAAAGGAATCAGCCTTTGATGTTGCCAGCCTTATTTGTATACATAGAGGTTAAAGACTATGTACCTGATACTTATGCAGGTAACTATGGTGTCTGTGAGGAGGAAATTCATCATTCACATTGGAAGTGGCTTCTTTTGGTTTGGTTTGGTTTTGGTGCTCTGAAACAGTGTAACAATATGGCGAACAATAGTAAGAGGAAGCGTACACCTCCAATATCATTAAAACCTGGGGAAGTAAGGAATGTTATTAAATTGTCATCAGATCTCCAGTGTGAGGTACTGTCACTCCACACAGTGTTCCTTGATTCTACCAAGTTGCATTTTCTTTTCAAAGTACTGATAAAGTTCCCACAAAGTTTATCAGTAAAATCCTCCCTTTTTATATGTTTATATGCCATGTGTTGTCACATATCATGCATTATTAAATAATAATAATAATAATAATAATAATAACCTTACTCAATGTCTCTGGTCTCTGGAATCTAGAATAGGAAGGTAGAGCATGGGTAGGCACTTTTAACAGGCCTGGGCCCCCAGTTTTGCCCCCTCTCAGATTCATGCCATAGGCTGTACCTCCCCAGCATTAACTGAAATTCAGTGGTAATTTATGTCATCAAATTTTGGTGGCAAAGTGGGGAAAATCCATAAACCAAATACTTCTTTTAAAGGGATTTCCTTGTTGGCTGCCAAACTTTAGGAGTAAACTGTGGGAACCCATTTAAAGCAAGTTTGTTTCAAAAGACTGTCAAAATTCAGTAAAGCAATTTGTCACTTAATTTTGGAAAGATGTTTGGAGATGGAGCTGAGGGCCACAACGAAAAGGTCTTGAGGCTTCATGGGATCTGCGTGATGTTTGTTGACAATCCCTGTGTTAAAGAGAAAGGCCTAAACCCTGGACAATATCACACTACATTATTATAGTACTATTATTCCACTCTAACTGCTCTGGCTGCCTCCTGTGGAATCCTGGGATTTGCAGTTTATGGAAGGACATTTAGAATTCTCAGCCAGAGAGCTATTAGACTTACTAAACTACAAATTCCAGAATTCCACAGGGGGCAGCCATAGCAGTTAAAGTGGAATAATAGGACCATAACAGTGTAAGTGTGATAATGTCCCCTGATCTTGTAAACATATCCAGGGGTAGCCACGTTGGCCATGCAGCAAAATACAATAACATCCAAAATCCACAGAAGAGTGATACCTTTATCGGGCCAGCCAAAATTTCACAAAATACATGATGCAAGCTTTTGAAGCTCCACTGGCTTCTTCATCAGGCAGAGGTGTTAAAAATCATATAGGAGGAGAAGAAAAAAGGTGCCTATATTAGAGTCACAGGCCTACATTTTGTCAAGATGTTGTTTTTGTTGTTGTCAGTTAAGATGGTATGGAGGGATATCTATATAGGCAGAGGCAACTCCTCTCTTTGATCATGTGGGCTCTGGGTGACAAAGAGTCATAAAGTCCAAGAAATAAAATGTAAACTCCATTAGCAACAGAAAAAGCAACTTCCTTTGAGATCCAGATTATTTCTTAGGCAGAATATCTTGTGATTGCACACCCTATACATTGACCATTAGGAAAAACCCTTAGTGAAGTCAGTGGTATTTTAAGTGAACCTACATAAGATTACATTACCGGTCTGTGTGGGGTGAGTAATATCGTGCAGCTGTTTTTCAAATAAAAGTTTCTTTTCAGACATACAGACCAGGGAATCACAAAAAGAACTTTAGGGTCCTAAAGCTGATCATTCACAGTTTCTGAGACACAGGTATACTGCCATACAGAAAACAAATCAAAGTTTGGTCCTACTTTCCTCTCTGATTTCCAGATGTTATTGAAGCATTATCCAATCCAATCAGATATGTGAACTTGATGGAGCAGAGAGCAAAACAGCTGGCAGCACTGACTCTGGAGGATGAAGAAGAAGTAAAGAAAGAGGTAAGAGTCTTGGCTGGATCAAATCTCTTGTCATAACAAGGGGACTTGCTTGATGCACTGCAGATAGCACAGTGCTCTTAGTGAAACAGGAGGGAAAAAAATAAGCATGGTGAAGGTATGTCTGCACTATTGAGATTTTCCACATACCTATTTGCCCTGCATTGAGAACATTTTTTCAGGGAGATTGGATTGATCAAAAAACATGCTGGAATGGGTGGCATTCCAAGCCTGTTCTGTTCTAGATAGGACAGTAAAGAGTTGATTGGATTCTACATTCTTTTTTCCTTGTCATCTGAAAGCTCAGAAAACGATGGATAGCTTCTGGAGCAAGAAACATGAAGATTGACCAAAGCAAGTTAAGTTAAAAATTAAAACATAATTCAAAAATCAAGAGCCCTTATTTTACCAGGAAATAAACAAGATATCAACTCCCTGTTTATTCCCTGGTTAAATAAAAGCCCTTTTTTTGGGGGGGGGGCTAAAATAGCCAACAAAACTTGGTGAAATAGTTCCCCGGGCATATGAGGGGTATTTTTTTTTTAATAAAAAGCTTTCAAAAAAAATCCAGGGGGGATATGGTGGTCAGAGGGGGTGAAATTTTTCAACATCCTATAGGGGCCAGTATGTGTCCCCAGTGCCTAGCAGTTTTCTACCCATGTAGCAAGGAAGACATGAAATACCTAGGCAAGACTGAAGGCAGGCGTTCACAAACCTTAACATCAAACATAATGTTCATGTATAGCAAACATATATAACTCCAATTTCATATTGCACAACCCTTCCAGTCTGATTAGTTAAAACTGTTGTTGTTGTTAACTGCTATCAAGTCAACTTTGACTTCTGGCAACCCTATGAATGAGAGACCACCAAACCCTACGGTCAACTTCCCTGCTCAGGTCTTGCAGACTTCTTTTAGTCTATCCATCTGGAATATGGAATATGAATATGGTCTTCCTCTTTTCCTACTGTCTTCTACCTTTCCAAGCATTATTGTCTTTTCTAGTGAGTCATGTCTTCTCATGATATGGCCAAAGTAACGACAATCTCAGTTTAGTAATCTTGGCTTTTAGAGAGAGTTCAGGCTTGATTTGCTCTAGGACCTGTTTATTGGTCTTTTTTTAGCAGTCCACAGTATCCGTAGAACATTTGTCCAGCACCACATTTCAAGTGAGTTGATTTTCTTCCTATCAGCTTTCTTCTCCGTCCATCTTTCACACCATACATAGAAATAGTAAATATGATGGCATGGACAATCCTAACTTCAGTATCCAGTTATACATCTTTACACTTCAGGATCTTGTCTAGTTCTTTCATAGCTGCACTTCCAAGTCCTAGTCTTCTTCTGATTTCTTGACATCAGTCTCCATTCTGATTAATGACTAGGGCTGCTAACACACTGCAGAAATAATGCAGTTTGACACCACTTTAACTATCATAGCTTCATCCTATGGAATCTTGGGATTTGTAGTTTGTTGTGGCACCATTGAGCCATGACCATTAAAGTGGTGTCAAACTGTATTATTTTGCAGTGTGCAGTTTTCCAAGGTGTGGAAAATCTTTTAACTATTTCAATGTCTTCATCATCTACTTTAAAGTTACTAAATCATCTTTGGTCATTATTAATGTGCAACTGTATACCTGCCTTTGCATTTTCTTCCTTGACTTTCTTCATTCCAAATCTTTACTATTTTCTGCTAGCAGTATGGTGTCATTTGCATATCATATTGTTGATGTTCCTTCCTCCAATTTTCATGTCTCCTTCCTCCAAGTCTAATCCTGCTTTATCTATGATATATTTGGTGTACAAGTTAAACAGATAGGGTAATAAAGTTCAAGTTCCAGCTTAATGTATTTTGACAAACAGCCATTGCACACAATTACAGAAAACAAAAAGGGAAAGGGAAAGAAACGAAACAATTAAAATTTCTGCTAATTAACCTTTAAGAGTTAAATCACTTTCCATACCCCCTTTAAACTTTATGGCACATATTTGTAGAGCCATAACAAGAAATTTAGATGTTCTAAAACATATATACTTCTCTACATCAGACAACAAAAAAGAAACCTTTACAAGATATGACCTTTCCTTCATTGATCTTAACAATAGATAAATGTAGTTGTTTCTAAGATCATTGCAAAAGAAGCATTTAAGCAGTACATGAATTATATCTTCTATTGACAAAGAATTGCAACCACATACCCTGTCCTTCTTAGGAACCACCTTATGCTGATCCATCCAATCTGCCAGTGGGACAACATTTAATCTTGCCAGCATGAAAGCTACCCTTATTTTAATATTTGGTAAATCTATTGGGTATTTTGAAAAAGATAAATACAATCAAATAAAAAAGGCATAACAATTATTGGATTGGCAGGACTTGATCTCAGTCACCAGTGGTTGCATCTCAGTATCCTTAAGCCTTTGGAGCATTGATACTTTAGCTTTCTTAAAATCGTGAGTCAAAAGAGGCAGACAATCCCAGATTCATGGCCACCACCTGCATTTTATACTCCATAAGTTTGGGCTCATCTTTTCCAAAATCATCAGAAGAAATTCTGAGACCTGCTTGAAAATGATTTTTAACCAAAAAAAAAGCAGGGCTAATCTAAGAGTTTCATCTTTGATTGTCATTACACCCAGTTCTGCACAGAACAGTGCCAATTTTGTCAAAATGGGAACTGCCAGGATCTATGCAAAATTTTATTTTGTGTTCTTTCTAATGGGTCTAAGTTGGCCACAGTCCACAGTGGTGCTCCATATAACAGCTTTGGCAAGACCCTGATCTTATAAAGTTCTAAAGTAGGCTGGACCAGATTGCCCCTTTTTGTGCAATAGAACTATAATAGTTCATTTAAAGTTCTACCAGCTAACAAGGTGCTTGATTGAACCTGTGAAGACCATTTACCTGTCCATTGAAAACCACACCAAGGTACTTAAAGGAAAATACTTGCTCCAATTTATTCCCATCAAGTAACCAATTACAAATTTTCTTAGATTTACCAAATATCATAACTTTTTTGGGTTTTTTTGTTTGTTTGTTTTTTGGTAACTGATAGAAAGAAGTTCATTCTTACAATATAAGCCAAACCGTTTCAACAATCTACAGAGGCCCAATTGAGTATAAGAAATCAGGATAGCATTGTCTGCATAAAGAAGGAGTGAATATTTCTAATTTCCAATTTTAACTGGAGAATAGTGCTTGCCTCTCAAAAACTCAACTACATCATTTATAACTAAATTGAAGTGAAGAGGAACAAGTAAACATCCTTATCTTACTCATAGGGTGATAAAATGCAGCCTTGCCTGACCCTCTTGCCAATTGGAAACCATTCTGTTTATCTGTATTTTGTCCTGATGATAGCCTCTTGTCCAGGTTATGCATCAGGACAATCAAATGTTATGGCACACCCATTTCATAGTTGTTCATGATCTACATAATCAAAGATCATACTATATAATATATGAAGCACAGGCTGATTTCCTTCTGAAATTCTTTGGTGTACTCTATTATCCATCATATGTCTGCAATATGATCCCTAGTGTCTCTTCCTTTCCTGAACCCAGCTTGAACATCTGGCATTTCTCAATCCATATATGGTAAAAGTCTGTGTTGTAGAATTTTGAGCATAACTTTGCTTGCATTGGAAATTAATGCAATAGTTCTGTGGTTACTGCAATCCCTGATGTCCCCTTTCTTGGGGATTGGAATGTATGTTGAGCATTTCCAATCTGTGTGCCATTGTTTTGTTTTCCATATTTGTTGACAGAGTTTAGTTAGAACTAGAATAGATTTTGTCCCTTTAGCTTGAAGCAGCTCTATTGGTGTGTCATCTCTTCCTGGTGATTTTTTTCTCCCAAATGCTCTGAGTGCAGCTTCCACTTTCTAAAATTGTAGGTTCATCTTCAAATAGTTCTTCCTTGAATGCAGCTGTCATTATTTCATCTCTTTTATATAGTTCTTCAGTTAATACTACACTGTCAATACACACTATTGATACACTGTCAATACACACTGTCAATACACACTAAGTATTACACTTATCAATGACTAAAATAGCCCAGAGTAATTTAAAAGTGTTCTTAATTATGGGATAAGAGAAGTTTTTTCTTTACCCAAATGTACACTTTGGGGGGGGGTAGTTTTGCATTTACAAATGTCACAGCTGTCAAAGTTACATATATACAAACTACAGTTGTCCCTCCATATCCATGGATTTGGTATCTATGGATTTAAGTATTCACGGCTTGAAAATATTCTTAAAAAATATGATAATCCAAAAAGCAAACTTTGATTTTGCCATTTTATAGGGGCACCATTTTGCTATGCCATTGCATATAATGGGACTTGAGTATTCATGGATTTTGGTATCTACAGGGGGTCCTGGAATCAAACCCCAGCGAATATGAAGGGACAACTGTAAATCAATAGTGGAGTTCAGGATAAAATTCCAACAGTTTACTAAATGGTTTAATCTGCATTGCCATGCTGAACTTGGCAGGAAGAAGTTTGTGAAATAATTATATATTTGTAGATATATATGACTGAAGTCCTGATTTGTGCTGAGGATTTATGTCCCAAACAAATCTCTCTCCTGAGTTTACGGAAGCAACCATTTCATTGCATTGTTCATATTAGAATGCATAATAAATAGGCTGCATTCTTCAAGATGCAGTTATATTTCAGTGCCAGGTGAGGGATCCCTCTACAAACAGTTGCTTTGGCTTTGAAACAGCTGAATCTCAGCATTTGATGAGCAATATATTTTTGTAGGCAGCTTCTCAACCCCTTGAGGAAGCTTTTAGCTCCAGGCAAAATTATCTTTGTAATTAATAGTCACAGAGATAGCTGCATCTAGTCATCAGCCACATGACAATCCCTTGAAAAGTTATGCCAGGATTTGTTATTTTATGTTTAACCCAAATTTTGATTGAATAGATCCCCCAAAGTGGTGTACATTAAGATAATAAAAGGTAGGTCCATGCATCTCTCTCTTGATTAGGAATGTGAAAATCTCTTAGGCTGCTGCCACACTGCAGAAATAATGCAGTTTTGACACTGCTTTAACTATCATGGCTCCAGCCTATGGAATCCTGGGATTTGTAGTTCGTTTTAGCACTAGAGCTCTGATAGAGAAGGCTAAATATCTCACAGAAGTACAAATCCCAGAAGTCCATAGTATTGAGCTATGGCCATTAAAGTGGTTTCAAACTACATTATTTCTGCAGTGTGGCAGCAGCCTGAGTCTCAATTTTGTTCAGTTTTTCCAACTCCCATCTGCACTGAAATGTGCAAATTTTAATTCATTTCTCTATTCCGTGCCTTTATTTGGACAGTTTAGTTAATTTACAGAACTTTCCCCCACTGACTAAACCACATTTCTATTTTTTTCCCAATTACGCACATTTTTTCTGTTGACATTTGAAAATATATACCTTGTGTTGTATGCAGTATATTTCTTAGAAATGTCCTGTAAGCCTTGCAAACACAGATGTGCTTGAGGTGAGTTGCATATTTTCTTGCAACAGGAAGTGTGCAAATGCTTCTTTTGTCCAAACTGTTGAGACCAATGAAATTACTTTCCATCCCTACTTTGGACAAATAGCCATGTACGGTATCTGAGGCAGTATATCTTTCCCTCCCCTACAAAACCAGTTCCTATCAGATAATTGTGGCACAACTTTCATTCCATTTCACAACCCCATTGAGTGAGTGCTCTGTTGCCTTGGTGCATGTTCCTGGCTCCCTTCTTGAAGATCTTTGGACCCTCCCAGGGTAAACAGGGAGGAGCCACGTATATCAGCCCCAGGTGAGTTGCTGAGCCATGGCAGCCAGGTTCTCCATGGCCTAGTTGTGGACTCCTCTCTCCCACCACAACCGCCACTAGTGCCACAGATCTTTTCATTGCCCATTCTAAATATAGAACGAAAGGACCAAGGTTACATCTGAGGTGCTTGTTGTCAGATCTCATTGTCTTTTGGGAAATGTGTACATTGAGAGGAAACACCCATGGCCCTGTATGATTGGAAATCCAATTACAGAGCTGTCAGAAGCTTGCAAGGGAGAGCAAGTTATAGATTTATTCAGGTACATATTTAGATGTACCTGATGCCTTATGAAACAGATTCTCTAGTGATCCCCTGCTTGCCATTGCCTTCATACAAGAAATGATGTGTTCTGTAAGGAGGATAGTATCCATAATCTTTAGCTTGTGAAGAGTTAAATTGGTGCAGTGGGAATCCATTTGTAATATGTAATGTTCACAGATGTGAATGCTCAAACCAATTTCAGCATAATTCATTCATGCCTTAATCTTTTAAATCTCCCCCTCCCCCATTGCTGTATCTGTCAGTTCTCATGAAAGTGTAAAATGTTTAGGGAAGAGAACTCCCTTCCCCCAAATCAGTTTATTACCAATAAAGAATGAAAATGAAAGCTGCCTGAGAGAAACTAATCCATTGAGGTACCATGGCAACAGGTCCTTCTAATATAAATGTTCGCATCTCAAGGAAATGAAATGCCTCACAATGCTTCCTCCCCATTCCATTAGTGTTGCGAGAATCTTCTCTGTGCTTTGAGAGATATAACCACTAATGGAGCAATTGTAAGATGATTAGTGTATAGTAAAAGAAAAAAAAGAGGTGGGGGGAGAATGAGCTTTAAACATAGGCAGTGAGAGCTGGCAAGGAAGGAAAGGTTGTGGGGAATGCTTAAACAAGTTGAGCATTACAGACATACTCATCCGAGCATGCGGCAAAAATGGAGGTACTGTTTGTGTAAGCTTATCTGTCGAATATAATTATAGGAGAGCTGTCCTGGGAATATTTATGTGCCTTGGGGATAAATCAGTAATTAGACTTCTGGGACATTAAATTAAAAAAAAGAGAGATATAGAGAGTGATTGAGCTGTCATTTTATAAAATGTTCCATTCTATGGTGATCAGTATATTCTACTGTTAGATTATATTTTAATCTCCATAGTTATTGTTTTACAACTGAGTAGCGTATTGAGATCTGTAGGTAAAAAATGTTTTATCTGGACTTGTTAGATGGCATAAACCTTGTCTTACAGGGAAAGATATTAAATAGAGGCATACAAGAAACCCCTACAAATGTTTTATAGTAGTGGCCCACTCATAGGATTAATGAATTGAGTGATTATGGGAAGAGAAAACTATGTTTTACAAATGTAATCTATGCTGTACATACCTTTTAAAATAAATTGGTGTTTATGCAGCCGCATGAAACAATACTGAAAGAATAAGGTCTTCTAAAAATCGGAAATACTAGTGCCAGGTAATTGATTCACTGCAGTGGCAGATTTTGCTATTAATTCCAGTTTTTCACTTTTGTAAAAGACTAGGTGCCTCCCAACTCCTCTGTAAGTAATCAGATGAGCTGTAAAACCATAATGGAAGCTAGAGGTATTGTTTATTTATTTATTTTAAGAAGTACTTTCTGAAACTGAAATGAAACTAGCTTGTGCAGATACTGTCAAAATACAATCTCCCTTAACATGCTTGCAATATGAATAAATCATCATATATGAATACAACTGGCTAGGGGTAGAGCTGTACATCATTGGAAGTAGAATCCAGAACTTGAAAAGTAAACTTTCTGGACTAGAACTTTCAGAATCCCCTAGCCATCATGGTCTCTGGCCATATTAGCTGATGGATTCTGGAAGCTCTGGATTATAGAACAGGTTTTGGTCATGTTTCCTAATCACAAGATCTACTTTCTTGCATATTTATAGAAAGTGTTTTGTATTGATAGGCAGAGCAGAGAGATGCACCTTCAGAAGCTCATAATGAACCTAAGCCTGCACCAGCTGAAAATGGAGTAAACCACACCGCTTCCCTCACCCCTAAGCCATCAACTCAGGTTGTTCCCAGCCATCCAACACCAGGTAAGAACCGGAATGTATCATACCATTTATATAATGCCTTGGTATGGGGGTGATGGGAGGCATGCAAGTGAGTCAATCTTTGTGTGGCCTCTTGCTGTGGCACAAAAATGAGGAGAACAAGTAAAATTTAGGCCAGCTCTCTTTTCAGATATGTATCAAACACATGAATATGTCTGCATTTGAAAGGTTGCATCTGTAACCAACTATTTCAATGCCTTTGGCCTACTCTGTCCTATTATCTGTAGCAAGCTAAGGAGCACATCCCTCTCAGC